>JAWDJD010000004.1:59332500-64200000 GCA_035047305.1 Bradypodion pumilum | reverse complement strand
CCCCCCCCCCCCCACTTTTTTTAAAAAAAACATTTAAATAAAAGAACATTGGAATCTTTTATGGGAGGAAGCTTCCAGGAATAGTATTAATTTTGAAAGCAAGATGGTGGAAGCCTTCTGAACAATGCAAAAATAAACTCTCTGGCTTTAGCAACTTGTCTCACAAAACACTCCTGCAACTATTTGCTTGGAACTTGGGAGACCTTCATAAAATACCACACACCTATTTTGCCTGAAATTTAGAAGGTGCCATTGCCTTAAGATTATGTATTATGTTTGCAAATGTCATCTAACTCTACCCCCCCCCCAAAAAAATATATATATGTTACAGTTGATTTTCCCATTATAATCAAGAGAGAAATTTCAGGGAATCAATGGAATTCTTCCCAAATCATTAAAAAAATTTTTTAATGTGTTCACCCAGTTTCAGGAAAACCTAAATCTGGCACCTTTGGAACTGGCTGCAACTGATGAAAATGGAAGCTTCCAAGATTTTATTTTTATAGGAGCAGTAAAACCTAAAGTGATATCAAAAAGAGATCATGGGGAAATTATTTTAGACAACTGCCATTCTCACAGTTCCTCATCAAGTATGGCCAGTCCATTTTTTTTTGCCAAATTTGGCATGTAAAAAATAGTTGGCAATCTTGCAAGTGCAAGAACTCATTTCCCATAGTAAATTGTGAGCATTTTAACTTAGGTAAATTCAGCTATGTGTCGAAAGCTTTGTCCATCGGAGTAGGAGGATGCAGCAGTAGCAGCAATTAATATATCGAAAATATCTAGCCTGCTGCAGTGCACTGAAGATTAAGCAGAGAGACTTGGCTTAGATCAATTGTAATAGCTTTGACCCTGCCATGTGTAAAACATCTAGGACAAATGCAAACTGACAGGTTAGGGGTCACTACTCTGGGGCATCAAGGAAGCAGGAGAGATAATAAACAGGTCCTCTTTCTTCCAGGTGAGTGCCTTGCAAAATCAGCCACAAAACCACATTTACCAAGGAAGAACACCCCACGGCTGAACTCAATGGGGCATGCAGGCTACTTGTGTCAACTCTGTTGAAAAGGAGGCTGTGTTTCAGAAGGAAAAGAAATACAGTATAGATAACCAGAGGGTAGTTTGTTTCTTCTCAGAAACTGGGGTCTTCAGTTTTGCTCAGATACCTTGCTTTTCTTTTCCTGTGTTTGTTTCATTTCAGTTAGAAATAAAGCTGGGAAAGTCAGTCTAACAAAAAACAAGCAAACAAACAGTTATATAACTCATTTTAAAAAGTTTCTTGAGATGTCACAGGGCAGGGCAAAAAATATTGGGAGAAATTAACTATTGCCATGGTCTGTGCATCATGAAGGATCTTGAGTTGCAGTACTGTGATTCCACTCCCTGCCAATAAATCTCTGTTTTCTGCACAGGGAGCTGGGGAACGGGTGCATCCTGTAAATATGGCAAAGCCCCAGTTGATATACTCTACTAACAGCCCTGGTTACAGCAGCTAAAAAATCTCAAATCTGACCAGTGGCACTTCTTCTTTTGTGTCCTGATCAAACCTTGGACTGCCAAAATAAAGCCACTTGCTTTGCCTTGTCATTGCCCAAACACAAGTCTTCATCGGTGCATTCTCTGGCAGCATTTGGCAGACCAGCAAATGGACTGGACTCTGTGTCTCTCCACAGTCACACCATGTGTTGTTGTCCACCAGCATTCTCCATTTAAGCATGTTGGTCTTGCATTTAGGGACTCCAACCCTCAGCCTATTCAGAGTCCTCCAGGTGATGTAGGGGAGATTGAGATCTTCAGCTATATCCACCGTTAATGTTGTTCCTTGGCCAGTGAGCCCCTTCCTCCATTTTCTAATTTAGTTTTGCTCTTGCAGTGGCTCAAGTGGCTAAGACACTGACTGGGAGGCGGGAGGTCAGCAGTTCGATTCCTGAGTACTGCAGGACAGAATGAGCTCCCGTCTTTGTCCCAGCTCCTGCCAACCTAGCAGTTCGAAAGCAAGAAATTGCAAGTAGATAAATAGGGACCACTTTGATGGGAAGGTAACAGCATTCTGTGCGCTGTCCATGTGTCAAGTCATGCCTGCCACATGACCACAGAAATGTCTGAAGAAGCAGACAGCACTGGCTCTTCGGCTTTGAAACAGAGATGAGCACTGAACCCTAGAGTCGGATACAACTGGCTTTCAAGCAAGGGAAACCTTTACCTTTACCTTTATGCTATCCACAAAGCTCTTTGAAAGGAAAGCTAGACTAGTTGTATTAGGCATTTATTTTGGCAGCTAGAGCAGCCTTAGTGTCTGGCCAGGTTGCCCTGCTATGGTAATAGAGTAGACCATACTGCCAGCTACTCAACACTGTGTGTCAGGTGGCGGTTAACTAACCTGACAACCGTGAGGACTAATGGCTTGGGTGCCGAAGTCCACAGGGAAGAGTGATGATCCCCAAATGGATTAAATCCCACTTGAATCCATCTTGATGGAGAGCAGCAGCTTCATCAATACTGGCCTGGGGCTGAGGAGGACTTTTGCGTGCCAAAAGGGCTCAGGACCAGAAAATGACTCATGAAACTGGATCAGTGGTACGGGTGTAATGCTGCCATGCAGAAGGCAGATGAAAGGCCACTGCATTATATTCTCAGGAGTCTTTATGGCTGATGACAATGAGGATTACCAATATTCGGATTTGGATACAGAAGAACAGCAAGAAGAGAAGCTAAGTCGGACATAAACCAATCCACCGCCCTCTGTAGTTCTGTAAGTCTTGAATCTTCAGTGGATGATCAAGCTCTACCCTACAATAAGGTCAGGACTGGATGCCTGTTTCAGATAGCAGGCTTTTAGTGTTAGAAGAAACCAGCATATTGTTGATAATTTATTCATTTTATTGTATTTTTTGATAGTGAGTGTGAGGTAGTGGACACATAATGGACTAGGATTCAAGAGGCCAGAGCTCAGTTCCTTGGCTTTGCTCAGTGGAGAGTAGAACTGGTAGAAACACTCCTTAAATAGGTCACATAGCTTGAAAACCCTATTAAGATCACTGTAAATCAGATGGGAGTTGCTAGGGATGGGAGAGGTTTTCACTACCATCCCACCTGCAAAAAAAGCCCTAGATCAGGGATGCCCAACCTTTTTGAGCTGGGGGCCTGACCATGCCCTAGAAATAGCTGAGTGGGCCAGACAATGCCCCCAGAACAGGCCATGTTTGTGCACGGGTGGCCATTTTACTTCCTGGTTTGGTGTGGACATTTCTGTGCATGCGCGAAAAGCAGCCATTTTACTTCCTGGTTTGCCACGGACACTTCTGAGCATGTGTGAAAGTGGCCATTTTACTTACCGGTTTGGCACAGACACTTTTATACATGCATGAAAATGGCCATTTCACTTCTTGGTTTTGCACAGAAGCATCTGCGCCAAAACAAAAAGTAAAATGGTCGCTTTTTGTGCATATGCAGAAGTGTCTGTATTTACTTCCTCATTTGGTGAGGGCAACAGGGGCTGTATGAAAAGGCTTTGGATGCCGGGGCTGACCCACGGGCTGTAGTTTGGGCATGCCTGCCCTATATCTTAGTGAGTAGGATGGGGAAATTTAAGCTTAAATTTCCCCACCTTGTGTGTGTTTGTGTGTTTGTGTGTTTGGCTTGTATCTGTATAAATGCTTTGATTTGGGCTCCACTCTGAATTAGATAAACTATGATATGTCAATCTGGTTGTACCAGTTCAAGATTTGGCGGCCACACTTTGCACTAGTAGAAACTTGGCAGCCCACACTACGTCACATTACAGCAGTCAAGAAATAACCTCAGCATAGATCAATAAGACCCAGCTAGGAGAAGACCTGACAGAGGAGCCTGATGTGCTGTGGGGTCATACTCGACAACAATGAATAGAAGATTAAAACTATTCAAAATCCAGGCTGTAAAACGAGCTATCTTCAGTTTCATTAATCTTCATATGCTTTGACTGGAGGAAAAAGATTAATCTAGTGTATCTACCAAGATTAAAATGTGTACTGATTAGGAAGATTCTAAATCAAAGTTAAAGCAATGGTTACAATATCATTTTACCTGTTTCATACCATTAAAGATAAAGGTACTAAAGGATATCTTTGTTCCCATGAGTAGCTGTAATAGACTTTGGCTTTGTAATATAATTAAATGCTAACACATGTATCCTTTGCTTAGCACCATTTCTCTATTTGCTAGTGTTAATTAGGATGTGAACCTATGAATTTTATCCTTTCGCAAGTGTTAAGACCTGGCTGGTGCAGCAGGGGGTGGGGGGCGGCGGCTGGGTTGGCTTGTTTAACTATTGTTCAGACTGTCAGTTTAGTATGCAGTATTGGGAGGGCATTTTTTTTAAAAAAAATTCTTAATTTAAAATAATTCAATTTTAACTCTATTTTGATATTCTTGTGAGTTTTTGTGTGTTGTGAGCTCCTGGAGTCACCTCGGTGAAGGGGCTGTGGTAGAAATGTGAATAACAAATAAATAAATAAATTGTTTTTCACTTGGTTTCAAGGGGCTCAATACCTCTTTACTTCATGAGTGTGTAACTTGGAAGCTATAGTAACAAAACTACTTTCAGAAAGGGACACTTAACTTCCTCGGAAGTAAGTGTACAACTGCATAATGATTTCATATCAATCATGAATGCTCATATATCATCATTTCAGTCTTTCACAAAGGCCACCATAAAAAGCTCATGCCTCTTAAGGAAAGTCTTTGTTATGCTTGCTTTATACAAAACATAGTGATTAATAACCGATAATCCACATTTTAAGGAGCGTATCTGTTTGCTTGACCATGAAAACACATCCACACCACATCGTTGGATTTATGTAGCCACAATTCCAGATGCAAGTATTCTAAACATTGTTTGTTTCCTTTCTTACATGCCACATTAACTATGTTCACAATTTTAAAATAACAAAGCAAAACTAGATCTTACTGGAACAAAAAAGAACATTCTTATCTCCTTTTGTGAACTTCCTCCAATGTATAACTTCACTGTACAATATTACTGTCCAAAAGGTGCACAATGTTATCAACACCCTAAACAAGTTCCAATTATGGAGAGTCTTAAACTTGGCCTGTACACTGCAGAAATCCTATGCATAACTCAAATGTGTAGAAGTAAAGTATGTTCCCTAAAGTTTCACTTGCTCAATAAGGAATTTTCAAGCTTCATGTGATCTTTTGCCTCCGGGAAAGAACAAGCCAAAGAGTTTAGAGCACTCTCTGGGGGTTCACAATATAATTAGCCTTTTTGGCACCCAACATTCTAGGTACTCATTTTACTGACCTTGGAAGGATGAAAGGTTTAGTCAACCTGGGGCCCATCAGGACTGAGCTCACAATGTTTTGGCTGCTGTACTACAGTTTAACTACTGTGCCACAAGAGCTGTCTTTGTGCAAAATTAGTAAGCTTCCTCTATGTTAATCAAAGCATGCTTAAGCAAAGCAAATATAGAATGAATGTCTGGTTGCTATCAAAATGTGAAAACATACTAACATTTCTAGTCCTTAAAGTCTGTGCAACAGAAGAGTGGCCATGATCATTTTATGCAATTTTGCTTAATCCCAAACAACCATTTTTTTTCCACAGGGAGAAGAATCATTTTGCAGTCCTTTGTCTTCACATGAAAGATCAAGTGTGGCAAAGCTGTCTGAGGGAGCATGACCCAGCCCCTGGCTTTAAAAGGTTGAGAATTCCTGTTTTAACAGAAAAAAACATGTGCTACTCATCACAATTCTTTGGGGTGTTAGTGGTGAAGATAATTATGGTATTTTGACCTATAGCTAGAATCCTATATCATTACCCTATTTGCTGGCATATAAGACCCACTCCCCCCCCCCCAAAAAAAATACACTGGAAAAATGGAGTGCATCTTGTATTGTATATAGTGACCTATAGTGGGCTAGTTTGGTAATAATGTGGTGTGTCTTATACACCGGCAAATATGGTAATACAATTTCAATGGAGACATTTCTTCAAAACTGTGCTCATAAATGCAGACTGTAGATTAAGGACTAGCATTTTGAATCCTACGACTAATCCAATTATGGGACCCCATGGGAACTTGAAAAATATAATCTTTTTTATTGTCATTCTGTTGTGATCCAGCCCTCCTCTGAAGATGACCTTGATCAGGAGGCACTCCCTATGCCCAGCCCAGTTCTGCCTGCACCCAAGCCTGAGGTTGCCCTGAGCTAGGGACCTCAGCCTGCACCTGACCCAAGTCTGTTTTCCCTGACAGCTGGCCTGTCAGATCAGGAGCCTGACTGTGACAGTGATCAGCCCTAAGTCAGGGAGAGGACCAGAAAACAGCTACACCGGAGACGCAGGCAGGCTAGGGTAAAGCACCAAAGAAAGCTCCCAGCTGATACTGATTAGCTGGGAGGCTTATAAACAAACTTCTTGCATCCTGCCAGCGTTGGTACAACTCTCATGCAAAGACTGACATCCTGCTTGACTCCAGACTGCCTGCCTAGACCCCGACCTGCCTGCTATGACCCTGACTATCTGCCAACCCTGACAACGCCCCTGGACACCCTCTGGATTAGCCTACTGACTTGGACTACTGGTAAACAGACCTTGGCTTGCCTCTTGAACTTTGGTATCTGGACTATCCCTGAACAAGACTTTCTGTGTAGCACCACCGTGCAGCGACTGTGCCTGCCTGGGTGGATCAGCACACATTCCCATCTGCCATGCTGGTTGAAGATTCAGGAAATAGTGGTCTAAAAATGTAACTTGCCTAACCTCTGAGTCAAATTTCAAACCTGGATGTATGTCAGAACTCAACATATTCCATCTTGACTGAAAACAAGTACTTCTTCATCTGTTTATTAAAATGCCTGTCCCCCCCTCAAATGCCTATCCCCCCCCAAAGAAACAGCTACTCATCTAGTACTCAGGTAATGAAACTTTGTCTGCCAGCCAGAAAACTGGGGTGATATGGGCAATCACATAACCCTACAACAATTCAGCTCTATAGTTTATTACTTGCTGTTTCAGATGGCTCTGATAGAGTCAGCCAATAGCACATTCTAAAAATTAATTCATTACAGGATTAAAAAAAAAGACAATTCCAGTCCATCTTACACTGCCTGCTATCTTTGTTCCCATGAGTAGCCGTAATAGACTTGGGCTTTGTTATATAATTAAATGCTAACACATGTATCCTTTGCTTAGCACCATTTCTCTATTTGCTAGTGTTAATTAGGATGTGAACCTATGAATTTCCCATAGCATTTTAAATATGCATTTGGAGATTACTTTTCTTTCTTCCTCTTTTTTTTTATTTATAAAAAGTACACAAAGGTCTGGAAAGCAAAATCCCAGGTTCACCTGCCGGTATGGGGAAGGGATGAATGCCATCCATATTATACTAGAAAAATAACAAGTTAATTCTTAAACACCCGAAGTTCTCAGGTATATTCCTATTATAAGTCTCTACCATTCAGTCTACAAAGGCTCTGTCTAATTTGCCTGCACACATAATTCTGAAAAGTTGGAACTCTTGACCAAAAAAAACACCTAAATAAAATAAATTTTTATATTCATATGTACAATTTCCATACTACTCATCCACAAATAGTACGCAATATATTCCTTCCAACACAGAGATTTGCAACCTGCAGCCCACGAGCCAGATGTGGCCCTCAGTGCCATTTTATGTGGCCCCACCACCACCTCCACCACACCCGGAAGTGCTATATTGTGGAGGAAGGGCAAAATGGCTGCCCAGTCCCCGAAGCTGTCTGAGGGAGCATGACCCAGCCCCTGGCTTTAAAAGGTTGATAATTCCTGTTTTAACAGAACAAAACATGTGCTACTCATCACAATTCTTTGGGGTGTTAGTGGTGAAGATAATTATGGTGTTTTGACCTCTAGCTAGAATGTATTTCTCCAAGAAGAAATGCAACAGTGAGAAACAACCGTTTGTGGTTCAAAAATATATTATATAGACCATAGAAGTATTCAATGTAAATTCACTTTCACTGGAAATAGTATTCCAGTCATATTCAAATGGTAAATCCAAAACAAGTTCAAAAATTAAACCAAAGGACTTATGGTTGCCTTATAGTTTCAAAGTTAATCCATGTGTCTGTAATGATTTTATAGTCTTCAAAAATTATATAAAGGGGTGTATTCTAATGACCAAAAAAGAGTATTAGTGCTGCGTACTCGGTTGCGTGCAAAGAAATGTGCTCTGTTTTCACTCCTACCTCTATTGAGAGTACACCTCCTTGACCTATCACATACAGAAGATTGTACGCAGACATTGGCACCTGGTGGCAGATCTGCCAGATTGCCGAGTGTTTCCTAAAACTGGTCTGAGAAAAATTAGAACTTTAGGATCGATCATTTCTTGTTCTGATTGTCTCATTAGAAATCCTCCAGTTGATGTTATCACAGGACATTATAAGTGCTATCACTGTAACATGTGCAAATTTAGTTGTGAAACCAAAGAGGTAGTTTTCCCTCAAAAGAATTTCAGACACACCCTGAAACATTTCTCTAATTGTTCCACTTTTAACTGTGTGTACATCTGGATCTGCAGCTGTCAACCTATTTATGTTGGTAAAACTAGACGTTCGGTGAGAACGAGACTGAATGAGCACCGGTCAAAGATTAGGGGGCAATATCTACAAGCCCCTCTTGTACAACATTACATCGCAAAAAAGCACTCAGAGAAGGATTTTAAATTTTTCATTATTGATGTGGTTAGGCTGGGCAGGACAAATATAACAAATTTAATGTCGAGAAACGTTCGTTACAAAAGGAGGCGGAATACATTCATAAGCTGAACACCGTAGCGCCCCATGGACTAAACCAAGAACTAGAGTTAAATAGTTTCCTGTAACATTTCTTCTGAGTCCGTGTAGCAGTTTCTCTCCATTGCAGCAAGATCAGTCATTCCTTTAACATCCGTTTGCACAACTTGACTTACATTTAGAGTCCTTGAATCTCTGGTTTGAATCTTTCATTACACAAACCTGCCCCCCCCTTTTTTCCATATATTAAGAGCTTCATACTTACCTTTAGTTTGATGTCGTTTTGGCAATAAGAATTCACTAAGAGGCCGATAGACGCACTTAAGAAGGTGAGTTTTCTATTGATACATACTCATGGGAATATTGTATAGTGTTGTATATATTTTGTATAATTACTGTATATATTGGATGTTCTGTGTCATACTATGGATTTTGATCTACATTTTTGTATTACTCTTTAGAATTGTTATGACAGTCTCCGGAAGAAGGAACATGAAAAGCCTTATTTACTAGAAGGGTTTTGGGACCACGTCATAACATTTATATAATTTTTGAAGACTATAAGATCATTACAGACACATGGATTAACTTTGAAAATATAAGGCAACAATAAGTCCTTCGGTTTAATTTTTGAACTTGTTTTGGATTCACCACTTGAATATGACTAGAATAATATTTACAGTGAAAGTGAATTTACAATGAATACTTCTATGGTCTATATAATATATTTTTGAACCACAAACAGTTGTTTCTCGTTATTGCATTTATTCCTACCATTTGGTCATTTTTGTGACTGTTATACATTTCTACAAGAAGAACCATATCTCATTGCTGAGTATATGCTGCTCATATAAAAGAATCTGAGTTCAATTCTTAATTTCTTTCTGTAAGAATTTGGGGGGGGGGCATCTGAAACTTTGGAGAGCCACTGTAGCTATAAAGGCTCCCCAAATTCCTCAGCCAATATGACCCATGTCCATGGCAGGTAGGGTATTCTGTAGTACAACCCCCTAACTTTTGCAAGCTTGTTCAGTGAAATGACAGCAAGGTTGCAATCCCACAGTTAGCCTGAAAAGAGTCTTTCTCCCATCATTGTTTTGAGCACTAATATTAGCATGGAGTCCTTTGTCTATCTCCTTCATCTTAATCCCCTTACTTTGGAGAATCCTCACTAGAAATCTTGGCGGCTGAGTGCATAATGAAGAAATCAAAACAAGTGTTTGCTGCTCTCCAGCACACTAAATTATATCCCCACATGGAGTGAAATATAATAGAGAACAAGTCTTAAATGACTGTGTGTTCACATAGTACAAACGGGCAGGAAAATAAAAATTTCCAGCCAAAAATAGTTTATTCCCAGCCATAAAGATTAGACACCCTACTGAGGCAGATTATTAGCAATAATACTAGATGAAAAGGACTTTAGGTAGAGAACAGGTTTTTATGTGGGCAGCATGTACTTTCTTGATGAAAAAGATGGAAGAGCTGGAACAAGGATATCAACAGCATCATGTTCTGAATCCTAGGATGGAGGAAACTTTATCCTTCAAATCCTGAGCTTCATTTCCCATTTATGCTTGGCACCAGGGCCAATCTGAAAGGGGATGGGAACAGCAGGTAAAGGTAAAGGTCACCCTTGCTCAAAAGCCAGTAGTATCTGACTCTAGGGTTCAGTGCTCATCTCTGGTTCTAGCCAAAGAGCCAGAACTATCTGTGTCTGCGTATGTTTCCATGGACATGTGGCAGGCGTGACTAAATAGCAGAGTGCACAGAATGCTGTTTACCTTCCCACTGAAGTGGCATCTCTTTATCTAATTGCAATTTCTTGCTTTCTAACTGCAAGGTTGGCAGGAGCTGGGATAGAGACAGAACCTCACTCCATCTTGCAGCACTCGGGTCTTGAACTGCTGACCTTCCAGTCATCAAGTTCAGCATCTTAACCACTAAGCCACCACAGTCCCTGATGGGAACAGTAGCGAATAGCATCCGGAAGAATGATAGTTTCTGTATTCTCTGAGCAATTTACTGAATCATTGTTAAAAGCAGCAGCGCTCTGAAACAGTGCTCTGTAAGAATACAAGACAACCTTCCCACTCTTCATATGTGCTGAACTGATTGGTTAGTAATGACAGAAGTTCTGGGTCCAACAATTTTGGAAGGTGCTCTGTTATGGGAAGGATGTCATTGCAGGCGCACCCCCCAAAGAAAGACTGGATAAAGGCATTGGGCCACTTTTATTGAATAATGCCCTAGTCC
Source organism: Bradypodion pumilum (assembly GCA_035047305.1). Taxonomy (NCBI): domain Eukaryota; kingdom Metazoa; phylum Chordata; class Lepidosauria; order Squamata; family Chamaeleonidae; genus Bradypodion; species Bradypodion pumilum. The sequence continues at coordinate 64,188,963 of JAWDJD010000004.1, read as the reverse complement.
GAATTATAACTTTCAATTGGTGTATTCATCCAATTTTAATTGTTAAGGCAAGCAGGCCGCAGTAACACTGGTAAGGTTCCTCCCAAAATTGCTAATGGCAATTGGCTACAATGTATCCATTTGTATCAATTTGTTTGTTGATACAAACAAATTGTTGACCGGAGTCAATAAACTATCTACTGACCCCACCCTATGACGTGTATCCGTCAAATCACGGGGTGATGCATGCTGAAAAGCTCCTGCCATCACCCCTTGCCTGGTTCGTCGTTGACCGGTCAAAGCTATTACACCTGTACCTGTCTAAGTGTTGGCCAGTCAATTGTGAACCTGCCGGATACCTCTGTGTCATAAATCTTTACCTTACCAGTGCTACCCGCCACACGGGGAGGCGTCCATGATTACTCACCCCCCCCAAGACCGTCAGCTCGGTCGCCAGGCCTGCTTGCACCACACCCAGAACGAGGTACATACCTCCAGCCGACAGGTGGACCCCTTCCCCTGCCTACCGGCAAAATTTTTATAAGCCTATCCTCAGGTGTCCAATGGCTGTCTCCCAGCCATGCTCAGCAAGGGACCGAGCAACAGCCCTGTCCACTGACTGCCGGAACAGTCCGAACCACGGAGATCCACGTCTCCCCTAAATTGGTGTCTCGGCACGATGTTAGACCATAGCGACCGTGTGTAAGCCATACGTGATATAAAACGCCAGGTCACAGCCCCTCGACAGTTTAGTAACAGCAGTGATCCGTATAAGATCGCTGCCGCCGAGGTGCCTACTAAGAACATCGGGCGGTCCAGCATCCCCGACGGACATCAGGAATGGCCACAGTTCCCGCCCCCTTGTGCCGCGCATACCATACCATCGCATACGTGCGGATGCACACAGCCCAAGTCGGGGTCCACTCTCTGTCGCCGCAGCATATATTGCTGCCCAGTGTACATAGCTGCGGCCCACCAGCCCCACTGCCACCGGTGTGTAGAGACACACAGGATCTGTAAAAGAGGAGAAGAGGTTAAGAACATAACTAGGTACTCGTACAGTGAGGGCACGTACATATAAGAAATTGCGCGTACACGCATGTACACATCCGAGTACCCCAAACGTAGCCGCGATCAACGCGAAGCCTATCCTATATAAATGGGTGCCAAAACGTGCCCCCACACCGCGAAGCGCGGCACCGGTCACCCTCAGTAACATTACTTCGGCAAGGGTAGACCTATCCTGGTGGCAGAAAAACAGGCTGGGGTGCACAGCAGGCACTGTCGAAAATTCATGTAGGGCACCAACCGGACAGATGTCTCCAATAAAACTTTGTAGCAGTCAGACTCCACTGCCTACGCCGTGCTGAACAACCTGTGACGACCGTATCCCCACTTGAGCCCACTCATGTGTGACAGAGACATCATTGAGTTCCAGTACCCTACGAGACACATCCGCCTTACACAGATGGTACCAACTCTGGCACCCACTCACTGATGCGGAGCGCTCCAAAAAGGCTACCGTGGTAGCTGCGTGACCAAGAGCCACTTCACACCTATCTGAACATAAGTAATGCCAGCCTCGTGCAAGGTGGGTCAGAAACTCTGGGAATTGGGGTGACGCGTGTCCGGGCGGCGGACACGTTCCCGTGTCCACCCCTCCAAAACACGACGCATGAACGCATGCTGATACGCCTTACGCGTGCGAGGTGCCAATGACATGCCCGGTTCACCTCTCCTTGCCAAACGTCCAAATATCGGCCGGGAGTGGCGAGTGGAATTCATCTGCTTCCGGAGTAAGGCACAGAACCAGGGGATCTGCAGGCGGGATAAAGCAGCAGCAATGTCGTTATTAATACCTGGAACATGTCTGGCCCAGAACAGCACATTTAGGCGTAGGCTTCTCAAAAAAAGAATAGACAAACTAATGTCATGACCCTGTGGGATTTGCATGTCTGGGTGTTGACAATGTGCACCACTGCCGCATTTTCACACCGAAAATGGACCACTGAGTAGGCCCACTCATCACCCCATAGCCTCAGTGCTCCCCAAAATGGGAAGAAACTCAAGGAAGGTAAGATCACGGAGGCGATCCGTGCCAAGCCATGTGTGCTGCCATTGGCCGTAAGTCCACCTACCCTCAGAGTAAACCCCCATAAGTCAGGGAGCCGGAGGCATCCGACCGTACTTGAATTCTAGGGCATACCAACAGGTCTGATCTCCAGGAAGAGACCCCCTTAAAACCCAGGAGTAATTTGAGCCAGACCGGAAGGTCCACCCGTATGCCCCTGATCAGCCGGACCCTGTGTTGACGTTTTAACAGGCCAGCCATGGCGTCACACAGGCGCCTGGCCAATGCTCTGCCGGGTGGAACCACCCTGCAGGCAAAATTAAGGTGGCCATGAAGTAACTGCAGCTCACAAGGGAACACTTTATGTTTGGCAATCAATGCCAAAATCGCCGCGGAGATCCGAGCCACCTTATTCATGGTTAACCCGGATGCCCGTGCGACAGAGTCAATTTAGAAATGTGAGCTTAGTATCTGGGCCCTCGGTCTTTTTAGGCGCCAAGGGGACACCCAGTTCCCACCTGAGTGTCTGAAATGTAGTGAGGAGACTCGTGCACGTGTCCGAGCCCCGTTCACCCCCGAACCAAAAGTCGTCGAGGTAATGGGCTAGAGACCGAGACCCCGACCTGCGAGCAAAGGCCCACTGAATGAAAGTCCCGAATTGTTCGAATGCTGAACATGAATTAACTCAGTCAGAAGGGGTTGGCCTTATCTAAGGAAAATTCCCCTTGGAACCTAAAAACCCAATAGCTCTAAATCCATTGGGTGCACTGGCAGTAATCTGAAAGCCGAGTGCATATCACACTGTGCCAGGAAAGCACCGGGACTGCATGAGCGTGCCACCCATAGGGGCTGAACCAACTACGAGTACCTGACTGAACAAGGTCATCAGGAATGGCATCCCTGACCGGATAACCCACAGGGTAAGCTAAATGGAGGATTAAATGACATTCACCCTGGTTCTACCTCGGTACTAGCGTCATAGGGGAGACGTTCAACTTAGGAAAGGTGGTTCCAAGAAGGGACCCGCTACTCTCATAGCCCCAACTCCCGTAGCTGTGCACAGTGGAGCCACCTCTTCGTTACCTTGCAAGGGAACCAGATTAGTAGCATCCTGGGACCCCTAACACCCCCGAATGGAATACAAAAGCACCAATGAAAACCCTCCAGCAAGTACCCCGCATCATCCCTTCTTGGATGAGCTGAGTGCCATCGCCCCAGCCTGAGTACACTAATTGGGGAGTGGGGGCTTTGAGAAGGCTAGTTCTTTCAGCTCTGATCGCCCCCTGTGCACCCCTATCTCTGCCCCGTAACCCACCAACCCGCGGGCACGCGGAGGCGGCATAAGGGCCAGCGCAAAAGGGGACACCAATTCGGTCACGACACTGGCGCTTAGTACACACGTCGCCAGCTGAGCAGGTCGAACACAGCAGGCGGGCTGGAACCCCCTGCCTGACCAGTTAGCGTGGAGCCTGTGTCTGAGCAGCCCGCTGCACAGCATGGCCACCATGGTACCTATCACCAGTCGCCAGTCACATGGGAGTCATGTACACGAGCACAATTGCTGACAGGGCTCATCCCACCTCCTCTCAGGGTGTAGGGCCACCCTCATCCACATTCCTCATCGTAAGCCAACTGCGATGGGCCCATCAAATCAACCATCGCCCTGTAAATATTAGCGATGGATGGAACCATCGGGATGGTCCAATCAGGCCGGGCCCTGCGGCATACCACCATATATATAAGGTATGCCGACAACCAGTTGTTCACAGGTGCGCGGTGGCTTACGACGATGGGACAGCTCTTTGTCTCTGTCGTCCTGTCCCTCTCTCTCCTCCTCAGTGGGCTCACAGTTCAATAGGGAGAATATCCACATATCCCCCTCCAGACCTTACCCCTCGTGACCTGCGGCAAATGATCACCCAGGGGCAAGGAATAACCAGCCGCCGGCAAAGCCATCGACGGCATGTTCTGTATAAAAGGCATACGCAGCAGGACCCGGACCGCCCCTGCGATGCTCGGCACTGCCCCGGGGGCGGACACCCCCGCCCTTAACGAGGGACCATTTAGCACCATGGGATACTGGGATAAGATGGTAACTGATGCCTGCTCGCATCAACTTGACGAGGCCAGGGCCACTAAACCCCACCACCGTAAGTGGGCTGTGGTGTTGGTGCACTTAAATTGAACCTCATACTCACTAGGTGCAACCCCGTGAGCCGCCCCCACCGGGGGTTCCGGCCCGCAGCGGGCGTCGGAGCTCGCGACCAGAATCGAGCTCTGGGATCACCCCCGACTGCTCCCAGCCTGGACATCAGGTAGAACGGGGAGCTGCGAGACACCAGCTGAGCCGGCCGGACCATCTCACGCAGCTCGACCCAGTTGCCCGCCCGCTGCATAGTGCATAGTGGCCGGCAAGGTAACCGGGTCGATGAAGGGGCCCCTGTTGAAAAAGAGAGAAGCGCCCCCCGCTCCAGAGGAGGCTAGCATAAGGTGGGCCGGACGGCCGACTAGGCAGTTGAAAGGTAACCCAAATTGGCGAGCCAGGGCCAGAATAGGGCCATGCCCAAAACTCCGGCCCTTGAGGGGCCGGAGGGGAAACGGGTTGGATGACCACACCAGGCCCTCCCATGCTGCCCTGGCCCATGGCCGGTAACGGCAGGCCGGGGAGACAGCCCACTAGGCATTTGACCAGGAACCCCAAAGTGAGAGCCTGGCCCGAATAGGGCCATGCCCAAAAATCCGGCCCTTGAGGGGCCGGAGGGGAAACGTGCTGTGCACCCGCACCAGGCCCTCCGCCGCTGTCCTGACCCATGGCCGGCAACTGCGGGCCGAGTGCCAAAGCCCCTGAAGGGCCGGCCAGAGGCCGGCCAGCCGAGGACCAAGCACCAGCCTGCATCGCCCCACCGGTATCGGTGGGTAAAGCTGGGGTAGTGCCCTGCCGCGGGGGCGCGGCCCTGGTCCTCCGGCCTGAGGGCTGCCCCCCCGCCCTGCGCAGGGCCCGCAAATGTCCTCCCCTTTGGCCGCGGTTTTGTCGCCGGGGCCTTCCATTGGGGAGGCATATCTGTTAGAAAGAGCAGGATCCCTTTCCAGGGATCAACCTGGCGCCAAAAAACACAGAGCAGCCAGCAAGCCAAAGGCTCTGTGCGAATCCTTCCTTCCCAGCCGGGAAAGACCAAGGGCTAAAGAGCAGAAGAGTCGAAGGAACAGCGACAGAGAAAACATCTCCTCTCCGTTGCTCTTTTTAAAATGGCAGCTCGTCTGCCTCATGGCCACCCCTTTTATAGAGGGGTGGGCACGCCCCCTAACTCACCCGGATGTCTGAGTCCGGGTGGGGCCCCCCGCAAAGAGTGCGGTGGCCATTTTGGCGCCGCGCTTTCATAAGAGGACAATTCTGGGTTCAGCCACAGAAACATCAGTGCACACAAAACTGCAGAAGCACACTCATAGAACCATACTGCCCAACCAAGATGAAATAATAATAATTTTGTGTCAGAAATTATTATGGGTTGAAAGGATTTTTGCTGGAGAAGCTCTGCTCAGAAGATGCCCAAATAAGGCTCCTTTCATGTCCCCAATATCTTTCCCCACCAAAGTGGTCCCTATTTATCTACTTGCAATTTCTTGCTTCCAAACTGCTAGGTTGGCAGGAGCTGGGACAAAGACAGCTGCTCAAACCTTCATGCAGTACCCAGGTCTCACACTGCCAACTTGTTGGCCTTCCAGTTAACCAGACAAGCTTATTAACCACTGAACCTAACATTACTCTAATGTCACAAATCCCTATATATATTAACCTAAGTGATACATCAAATACATGAGAGCAAACATTTGAGATCTGACAGCCTTTTCATTAATCTGAATCAGGGGTTTTCAACCTTTTTAAGTCAGGGGCTGGGGCACAGTTGGCGGGCTGGACTGGTGCTACAGCCGCTGCCAGAATTGGCCATGGACTCATTTATGGCTATTGTAAATGCATTTACAACAGACATAAATGAGTCTGCGACTGTCATAAACACATTTACGATGGCTTAAATGAGTCCATAGCCGATTCCAGTGGCGGCATTGCTGGCAGCTGGAGTGAGGGCAGGGGCCAGATTATTTGGCAATGTGGGCCAGATCTGACCCCTGATCTAAATCATGATTGTGAAGAAAATCATAGTGAGAACAAATTTTACATCCACAACCATCCATGGGTCTGATCAAAAGGCTCACTAACTCTTGGCATGCCCAATTACAATTCAGAAGTACTCTTGGAAATAAATTCTTTTTTAAAAAAATTGTTCCTAAACAGCAGAGATCGACACCAGGGCCCATATTCTCTAACCAGTGGTAATTCTGGCTTGTAGTGATGGAAGTTACAGTCAAAAACAAAGGAATGGCACTAATCTTAATATCACTTAATAAAATAGAGAAAGGTTCAGTGTATATTGAAATAAACTTATAGAACAAACTAACAAATGTTGTTATTGAAAAATAACTTCAGGGGTACAAACTCAGATGAGACTGCTATAGTGCTACATAATCAAGCAATAACTCATATTAGATTTAAATGTAATGAAGGTTTTGTACATTTTCCGCTAATGTTGCAGAATTCTGAGCTAACATACAGATTGAATTGGATGAGATGTCTCCTGTTAGGCTTACAGATGTTAAGTTCATGACATATCCTCCTACTCCATTGGTGACCCATTTTTACCATTACAAACAGTAAAAGAATTGTAGTCATTATTGCATTGGCTAAATGGCAGCACTTTCCTTCCACATCAATATAAAAGGAGCAACAGTTATGGCCTATATCAGGGGTGCCCAAACTTTTGGTTCGTGGGTTGGTCACATGGTTCAAGGGGCCGGTCACTATGGCCCATGGGCCAGATCCAGCTCTCGATGCCAATTCATCTGACCCATGATGCCCTCGTCACTCCCGGAAGTGGAAGAAAAACGTGCCCATACAGGCACATTTTTTTCTACTTCCAGGAGTGAAGAGGGCATCACGGGTCAGATGAATGTGTCGGGAACTGGATCTGGCCCATGGGCCGTAGTTTGGACACCCCTTGCCTATACATTTTATCATGTATGGAAGTTGGTTATGAGATTCTGTAAAGAGATAAAGTCAGCGTAAATGCAGCTGTGCTAGCAGTCTGTATCTGTGTTTGTAAGAGAAAAGAATAGTTGTGGAGATATGGGTGATAGGGCAGTGAGAACAGAAGCATCAATTTAAATGAAAAATAATCCAGTATAGTACAAAAGCCACAATCTGGGGAAGGCAGAATCGTCCATCCTGGTTAAATTAACATTCCATCTGCTCATAAAATAACACATTGCTATTTAAATAATAATAATTTATACAGTTTTAAATTAGATGTAATGTTTGTGGGCTATAATTCTTCTTGACTCAACAAAACCCAGGAAATAAAATCTCTCATTGTCTGAAAAGGGTGCACTCCATCTGCCTCAGTCTTCTGCCTGGCAAACTACTGGGAAGGCAAAAAAAAAAAAAAAGAAAGAGAAAGAAAAAGGAAAACCCCCACAAAGCCACAACTTTTATGGTTCCTCAAGGGAAGGAATCATAAGTCAGCATAGTACATATCCTTCAACATGCACTATGGAAGACTTGACATTAGCTGCCTCAAATGCAGGATTAAAAATGCATTCTCAGATACGAGTTGCAGTTGACGACGAGCTGCCTCAAATACTCTTGATATTGTCTGTTACTGGGTGAAAATTATCTGTTTATTATTGTTGTACTGTGGTTCTTCCAGCATGAACAAAGATAAACCTCAAGATTAGAACAGGGATAAGAAATGCCACCACCGCCACCAGAAGAGGTGGAAGAGATGGGAGGAACCACACCTCTGGCCCACACATATGTCTGAAGGGGTGTGGCGCAATGGCACAAAAAGGTTGGGCACCCCTGCTGTAGGCCATCTTGACTGCTTTCATTGATATTATCAACATTTAGGCTGCTCTTTGCTATGTAAAGCTTAGCATATTTTTTCCTGCTGGCATCATGAAGTGGAGGTTTTCTGATCAATCAGTCCAAATGACAAGTATCTTGTAATTAATGACAGACCTATTTTAAACTTATGACTAAGGCCAAAACCATACTGGAAATGCAAGTGATGTGACATTTCCTATGGAAATTTAATTTCTGCCCAGGTCTGTGGTTTTGAATTGCAGTTCCAGGCTTGGGTATAAGCAAATTCAATCCATACCAGCAAACAGTAAATATAAACCTAAAACAACCATAAGCACTTTCTGGTGATACAGGGATAACCCAATTTGAATCTGCTTTGAAATCTGGATGGGAGATTTCCTTGGTCTGAGCAGCAGTGACATATTTTTAGCCCTAGCAGTTAATCAAGCTTACAGTTGTTCATGGATTTTACTGCCTTTTCTTTTTGTTACTTGATTGGGTTGGAGTCAGAGACTTCTCTCTGGGGACAAAGGAGTAATAAGTCACTTCACTTGCATTCCCAGTATGTTTAAGACCTTAGTTACCAGTACATGCTTAAGAAAGGGTCTACCATTAATTACAAGATACTGTACTTGTTGCTTTGCATTGAGGGTTAGGTAGGCAAAATCTCACCTGTGAATGGTGAACGTGACTTTTAGAAGGAGAGGTTTCATAATTCAGAAGAGGTACAGTGCTAATCTATGAATGTTTCTTTTTCATGGCTGAACCCCCTATTTTTCTTTATGGATTTTATTGGCGGCATTTTAAATTATTCATCCTAGATTCTGCATGCTAGTTTGGGTATATTAACCCTCCAAATACAGACAGTTTCCAGCTAGACAGAGAAATGTTGGAGGGAACATATAGAGCAGTGTTTCCCATTGGGTTTTGGACTTAAATTCCCAGAAGCCTAAATCAATTCCTCAAAGCACTGATCAGCTAGTGTACTGACTTAGGCTTCTGGGAATTCAAGTCCCCCTGTGGGGCATGGGCCCTTTGTTGGGAACTACTGATCTAGATGGATTATTAGATTTGCTGTTATGTCAGCAGTCAGTAAAGACGTAGAAGCGGATAGACTGCAATAGGAGGATGAATTGAGGAAGCAAAGAAGGAAGATGGGGTAAGATGAGGGAAAAAGAGAAGGGGAAATGAAAAAAACAAGAGGGCTGTGATTTGGGCATAAACACTGGCCGTTCATCCCACACATCCAACTCTCTGTTTAGCCTTGAGCTACTTGTCTTAAGAAGAAGAAATGTTCCGAAAGGACTTGCCTTCTCTTTTCTCAAGCAAGACAAGTCCTTTCAAGAAAATTAAGCTGCAAGTAATACAATAGAAATGGAGTGTCTGTTGTGCAGGAATTTTCCCTTGCAATTCCTGTCCCCCTTCTTCCCCTGTCCCCCCTTTCCTCCTGCTATGATGCACCCATCACACCTCCCTCCAAAGGATATATGAAAGTGAAACATGGAAATATTGTTAAGAACTCACAGAAGGCTCACTCAGATAGATTAGATACACTAGGGAATACAGTGCAAGTCAGAATATTGGTGTGATTTACCTTTTCCTCTTCCACCTCCCCCTTCCACAACCCTCCCTACAGCTGGCATCCTTCTTCTAGCTTACATTTTCCTGATGGGTGATGACAGGTAAATTGTTCTCAGGCGCGCTATCAAATTGCCAGAGGCTGATAGTCAAATGATTTTTCTCTGCTAATAACATGGAAGTTCTTCCCTTCTGCCTTTCCATTCACCTTATACCTTTCCATCATTTTCTCTCCCCCAATACCCCACCCCTTGTATCTCCAATCACCATGTATGGGTGTGAAAGCTGTACAGTAAGGAAAGCTGCCAAGAAAAAAAAAAGAGTTGTTTGAAATATGGTGCTGGAGGAGAGCTTTGCAGATATCCTGGACTGCCAGAAAGATTACTATGTGGCTCCCAAGAGCAAACCAAGCCTAAAGTATTTCCAGAGGCAAAAGTAATGAAACAGAGGCTATTCTGCTTTGGGCACATCAGAGAAGGCAAGATTCGCCAGACAAGACAATACTGCTGGGAAATGTTAAAAACAGCAGGAAAAGAGGAAGGCTATATATGACAGTGATGGTGAACCTTGGCACTCCAGATGTTCTTGGAGTTCAATTGCCAGAAGCCTAAGCCCCTGTGAATCCACACGAAGGGGTTTACTGTGATTCACCAGGCACACACCGCCCTTGTCGCTCCTGGAAGCAGAAGTAAAACGTGCCCGTATGGGTGTGTTTTACTTCCACTTCCGGGAGCAACGGGGGCAGCGTGGGCTGGATGAATCGCAGCAAACACCTTCATGTGGATTCACAGGGGATTGGGCTTCTGGGAATTGAAGTCCAAGAACATCTGGAGTGCCAAGGTTCGCCATCATGGATATATGAGATGGATTTAATCCCCAAAGAAGTCTACAGACCTGAGTTTGCAAGGGCTAAGCAGAGCTGTTTAGGACAGGAGATTGCTTATTTGTGGGGCTTCTATAACTGGTGACATATGGCACATAGCAACAGTGCTCCCACTTTCTACTCTAATTGCACTTAAAGTATGGTAACAAGTTGCTATTTGTTGCTCTGCAAAAGTTATGCTAGAAAAAAAATCATTCCAACGGGTTATTTTATGAGTGTCTTGAAGCAATTATCACCAACCTGAAAGATGCTGCACTGGAGTGGCTAGTGTAGCAGATGGGTAACAATGGCTCTCCTGGGCTGATGAAGAGTAGCTTTTTAAAAAGCAATTTGAGGTGAAGGGCAGGGAGAAAATGCTTCTTGGCATGATACCCACATCCATATAGCATTTTACTTCTTTGATGAGGTGGCAGAAACCCCATCAACTCCACAGTAGCCGCTTTGCAGCTGATGGAAAAGAGCTTCCTTGTCAACTGTAAAGTGGCTGTTACCCCCAGGTCCACTGTTGATCGGACTCAATGGCAAGCACAGGGGGTGAAAGTCACTTTACAGATGATCTCTCATCAGCTATAAAGTGGCTCTTATACTACCCACCACTCTAACCTGCCAATGCTTGGATTCAGCAGCAGGCACGGGGTACAAGATATTTTTCAGCTGATCCCGCATTAGTTGTAAAGTTACACCACTATTTCATCCCATCTCTATCACATACACTTGAGACAGGATAAAATACCGTGGGGCAATTTACTTGAGCCCCATGATATTTTATCAAAATGGGGTGGGCTGTGACAGATTGGGCCAATCAATGTGTTCACATGTCAGACTAACCTAACCCTACCTGCTCCAAACAGCAGGCAATATGCCAATGTAAAAAGCATCAATATTTACTTAAAGCTGGAATTACTCCAAGATGGATATTAAAACCTCAGCCAATATTCATACAAGAGCCTTTTTATCACAAGACAACATACAGCAAACTAAACATGGCCTCTTTATGATGGGATAGGAATATGTGGCTCTACATTTATTTTGCTCAGAGCTTGGAATTAACTAGATAACACTAACACAATAACTCTATAATGAGTTATTTTTTACAGTTGAAAAGTAATGTAATGAGAGGTAACAAAGGGATTTTTGTTATAATGAGCAATGTTCTGGCAGTTTCTAGTTACAGTACTTTCAAGAAGTACTTTATTGTGTAATAAGCACTGGTTTCTATTTACTTTTAAAAATAACTTGTTAAGGGTTTTAAACAGCATTTTCAGATTCTCCCCCCCCTCCCCACACACACACACTTTTAGTTTTATTCTTTCTCTTGTTTGTCCTAATATAAAATGTATAATTTTGATTAATCTTCTGTAATTTTGGACATATTTTCAACAAAAAGTATTAGAATTCAAATTCAGCACAGATGTACACCTACTAATAATAACATTAGAGTAAACTTGCCCATTAGAGGGAACTAGAAAGAACTTCCTAGTATTTTTCTGCCATTTGAGTGCAGGAGTAAACAATGTACCAGTAACACATAATATACCAAAACTCATCTACAAACACAGTAATAATAATGATAATGATAACCTGGCTGCCTCAAGATAGTAAGTAAACTCAACTTTTTAAAGTAATATTGGGAGCTCTGGCCAGAATGTAATACATATTGTTTTTAAAATTTTGACCATTTTTCTTGTCCTTTTCTTATCTGGACTTGGATATGACAACTCTAAATAATAATGTATAGCATCCAAACCAGCCTCTCGACTGTAAAAATCTGTATTTTTCATTTCTCATCACATAAGCAAAGTTACTATTGTCTGCATTTTATAGGAAGAATCCTCCAGCTTTTCCTGTAAGATTCATGCGACTTACTGCCACTAATTAATTGCTGAGGCATGTATCATCACATACACAGCCGTGCGTACGCATATACAATGAGGTCAGTTGATCAGAGTTAGTCATGAAAATTGCACAAATATTATATGAACAAACAGAATCCCAGGCTATGTTTTTTTTAAATTATTTGGTATTTACCCATTCACGTCAGTACTGCTTCATTGGTTATCCTCTCAATATCTAGGTGCTTCTATGGTATTTAATGGTAGGCTGTGCTAAATTCCCCAACATGTCATTAAGTAAATATTAGAATACATAGAACTGTACAATCCCCATCTCCAAACCTAGTTTTACGTTTTTGTTGCACATCTCTAAGTAACTAATACAGGCCATCACTATTCTGACTTCTATGCAGTTATTTTTCCAATGTTCACTCAGCCAAATTCCAAGATACATATGTATCTTGCTGTGGATTACCATGAACTCAGTTTGCTTTGCATTCATTTTCAAGTCATGTTAATTATTTACTTCATCGACTTTATTGAATAATATTCACAGACCATCCAAACTAAGAGTTATTGATACTGTTTCATTAGTATGTCAAATATTTTTGCTAGCCTTTGCATTGACAACAGTACCATAATTTGAATTGGCAATTTGTTTTCTTAAGTTTTTCTTAGAATATTGTGGCTAAGTTGAATAATATCTTGAAGGAGCCCTTTGCAGGCGCACCCCCCAATAAAGGACTCAGACACCAATGAAAGTGGATAACGGCATTGGGCCACATTTATTGATTCATGCCCTAGTCCGAATTATAAATTTCTATTGGTAATTGACCAATTATAATTCTTAAGGCAAGCAGGCCGAAGTAACACTGGTAAGGTACCACCCAAAATTGCCAACGGCAATTGTTACAATGTATCTATTTGTATCAATTTGTTTGTTGACAACAAACAAATTGTTGACCGTAGTCAATATCTAACTAATGACCCCACCCTCTGACGCGTATCCATAAAATCACGGGGTGATGCATGCTGTCTAGCTGTAGCCATCACCCCATCGCCTGGTTCGTCGTTGACCGGACAACGTTTAACCAACTTATACCTGTCTAGTGTTGTCCAGTCAATTGCGAACCTGCCGGATACCTGTGGGTCATAAATGTTTACCTTACCAGTGATACCCGCCCATGTGACCAAAGTCAACAGCAGCAACAGAAAAACCCCTATATCAAACCATAGCAACAGTGTGGGATGGGCGAAAAAACCAGGACCCAAGAGCCAATTGTGAGTCCCAACCAAAAATTCCCACCCGGCCCCGAAGCGACCAAAATATCACACTGTTAACTAGGGAGGGGGTGGAGGGGAAAAACTTCTCCGCTCCGTCGCTTTGCAAAATGGCACCTCGGCTGCCTCGTGGCCACCCCTTATATAAGGGTGCTGGCCACGCCCCCTAACTACCTGGATGTCTTCGTCCGGTGGGGGGGGGCCAAGAGCGCGGCGGCCATTTTGGCGCCACGCTTGCATTTGACACACTGGTTAAACTGCTGTCTACAGTAAAAACTGCTGATGTTGGGAGTTTGATCCTGACTTCCATCTTTCTGTGGTCAGTAAAATGAGTACCCAACATGTTGAGGGCAAAATGCCAATTATCTTCTGAACCATCCTGAGATTGATTGGTTAATTATTTAAGTCACTCAATTTATTGAATAAGCACTAAGCACTATGGGGTGGTATATACGTGTAATTGCTATTGCTATATGTTTGCTACCATTCTTTATATATTAGCAGGAGGAAGAGGAAAAGGAAGGAGCAACGTATGAACTTATCATGCATTCAATAAGCCATTTTATGCTACTGGTATGCCCATACAAGACTGCCTAATGGGTAAGGTGTATAGCGTACAAAATGTGCATAAACTAACTGGTTAAAATCCCAATGCTTAATATTATGTTAAATTATAGAACAGGGGTTCCCAACTTATGGCCCTTGGGCTGGATCTGGCCTGTGGTGCCATTTCATGTGGCTCCCCACCCTCCAAGGGCATTTGAGAAACAAAATGGCCACCCCTTTGAAGCTGTTGGGATAAAATGGCCACCCTATCATGCAGGCAGGGCAAAATGGCCATCCGGCCTTCAAAGCTGACTGAGAGAGCGTGACCCAGTCCCCGGTTTGAAAAGGTTGGGAACCCCAGTTATAGAAGGTCCAGTGAATCAGTGGGATTTGGGGAACCAACACCTCTGTAAGTTTCATTGATTCAAATCAGCCTAACCTTGGCTATACACTAACCAACAGGATTTCAGCCTCAGTATAAAAAATTGGGAAATGAATGTTCATGGTGGATCAGCCTCATTAACTTTAATTAAAGCTAAAAAAAACAGTCATAAATTGTTCCCATTTTACCCAACACTGACTTGCATATAAGCCTAGTCATACCCCTACAAAAGTGGGGAGGAGCAGTTTAGCTTGTTTCCAAGCCAGTATAAATTTCATTTTCACCACTCCATCTGATATTCCCCTAGCCTTCTGCCTCCCATGACTTCTTGATTCCCCCAGACACATCTTTAAAATTTACTGACCTGACAGGCATTCTGAGAAAGGATTGTGGCTAAACAGAGAGAAAAGGAGGACATTAGTGTGAGATCACTCTGTACCTGATGTGTATAAATTGATGCCATGAAGTCTCACTCCAAGGTCTGATGAAGCGGACTTGATCCAGGAAAGCTAACATTAAACTACAGCAGTTAGTCTTTAAAGTGCTACAACATTTCTGTTTTGTTTTGTTTATTATCTGATATGCTTGAAACACAGACTAATATGGCTACTATTCCAAAAAAAAAATCATCAGGGGGGAGGGGCACAAATTGGCTTTGGAAGAATGCATGTCTCATGGGATTGGCTGGGGGCAGGGCGGTCATGTTCTGGATTAATGCTGTGAAGCTACATGGACAAGCTAAAATGAAGTTGAAAAGGCTATGTAATTGTAAAGACAGCCATGACTGAATTTATCCTGACTTTGTTCTATTTTTAAACCAGATTTGGCAAAGACTTTAGCCTTATCCTTTGAGGTGAACTCTGGAAATGTATATATGAACCCTGAAGTATATGTTTCACCATATTCTAGAGAGTTTATTACAGATAACTCCTTACCCAGATGTTTTTGGACTTCTTTTTGCAAAGCTCTGATTTTTCAGATATGGCTAAGCTGCTCAATGTATACTTTAAACCTAAGAAGTTAATAGAATCTGGATAGGTAGTGACATCTGGATCTTGCTTCCACAGATGGAGGCTGGTAAGTGTGGAAAGGAAGCATCTGTAGCCATTTGAGGAGACAGATTCGGGCATCCTTATAAAATGTTCTTTGGAAAGACTTGTGTAATCATTGTTCATAGCCATACCAGGCCTGGTTGATATCCTTGATCCATGAAGGGAAAGCCTTTTCCTGTAGATCATGTTGGCTGGCTTCCTTGGAAGCACGCGGCTCCTAGCTTTCAGCATTTGAAACTGCATTTCTGTGGTATTCTTGGTTTGTGGTATACTTTGGTCTGTCTTATGTAGTCTAAACTGTTGTGGAGCCAGGGATAAAAGATACTGTTTCACAACAGGGCACTGGGATATATAATGTTTGGTTTCTTCCCACCATATTATGAAGGTGCATGTTGCTGTTAATGACGTAGGCAGCTGGAGCTAAACGAGGGAAAGCTTTTCAAACTGATACTCAGCTCTTGGTGCTTACCTATTTTTGTTCCAGATCATCTAGGAAACAACAGACATTAAACCTCAAGAATCCCATTTCACAAATACCACCAAAAATGATGCTTCAACTTCACTGGCCCATCGTGGACATGATGGAAATGGTTAAATAGCATGCAAAATAGATTGCCATTATCAAGGCTACCTAAAGTGAACAAAACTTAAGGTATAAGGTAAAGGTTGCCCTCACTCAAAAGCCAGTCGTATCCGACTCTAGGGTTCAGTGGTCATCTCTGTTTATAGCCAAAGAGCCAGCGCTGTCTGCGTCTGCAGATGTTTCCGTGAACATGTGGCAGGCATGATGAGACATCGGAGTGCACAGAATGCTGTTTACCTTCCCACCAAAGTGGTATCAATTTTTCTATTTGCAATTTCTTGCTTTTGAACTGCTAGGTTGTCAGGATCTGGGATAGAGACTGGAGCTCAATCCATCATGCAGCACTCGGGTCTCGAACTGCTGACCTGCTAACCTTCCAGTCAACAAATTCAGTGTCTTAACCACTAAGCCTTCACAGTCCCATCAAGGTATAAGAGCCATCCCATAATAGCCCTCTGCACTGATATGTCAGACAAAATAACAGAGTGGAGGATGAAAAGGAAACAGAATACAGACAGGTTTCATTCCTCCTCCATCTAGGAAAAAGCTGTAGCCCAAAAGAGCATGGGTGGAGTTTTCAGAGCTAAGCATTGGGAGCCACACCAGCTGCTTTTCCACTGCAGCAGAGAAATAGTCACTATCCAATTTCTCCAGCTTTGAAATACCTTGCTCTGGGGGGTTCGTTTTCAAAATAAGGATATTTGGATTGGTGGTCATTGAGTTTGCCTATAGCACAACAGCACAGATGGTGGTCATGGTTCCCCTGTCACACATATTACTCTGAGGGAAAGGCTCCCATAATGAAACATTTGGGATTTAGGAAGAATGGCAAGAATGAGATAGAGCAAGCATTAGAATTGTGACATGCCAGTGAAGACTGAAGTGGTGGAGGAACTGTTATTTGAGGTAGCAACAGAGGATTGTTCAGCAACCAGGTGAAGCACATGTCTTCCGGCCATCATCAATGGGACACCTTGTGCATTCTCTGTCATGTAGAATGCATTGCAGTAATCTGGACATGAAAAGACACTGTTTTGTGAAGTTTTATGCAATTAAAGGCAATGAAACCATCCCACACAAATGTATTTCCAAGTCTCACACACAAAACAGATCTGGCCTCCGGCTTTAAAAGGTTGAGAATCCCTGGCTTATAGACTAAGCAACTTTTAATGATTTAATGGCTGTTCAAGTTTTTGCCTCTTTGTTTTTAATCTGTTTTATGATATTTTCATTCTAAGCACTACTTCATAATTGAAGAAGAAATAGAAATGAATTTAGGCAATAAATAAATAATATTATGGTAGACAAATGAGTTAGTACACTAGCTATCATAAATATATCATCTATGTCATTTTAAAAAATTGTCTATCAATGGCCAAAAAAGGCAACACATAATAATGTCCTAATGTATTAGCCACCATATAAGAGGGCAGTTTGACTGTGCCAGTGTTTGGCTGCCAACTCTAATGGAATGTTATTATTTTTTCTTCATCTTCTCTGCCTCCCATGATCCTACTGGCCTGTTTTCCCCCTAGTCTATATATCCTGTACAAATGTATATATTGTAACAGACTTAGCTAAAACAGCAAAAAGGAGTCCCAGTGTGGCTTTTTTTAATGTTCTTATACTCACAAAATGTGACTAGCAACTAACTCCAATACAGAAGAAACTTAATTATATCATGTCAAGCTAGGTGTGGATTATTAGAACGGGTAAGCTTTACCATGTATGAATGAGAAAATATGAAAAACAGTTTTCTGACAGTCACAAGCTCATGTTCCAGAGCTTCCTGGAGCAATTTATCTGGAAGCTGAAGATACCAAACCCTACAAAACAGGAACCTGCTTTGTATTTACTTCTAGATCTGTGTCCCTCAGATTTCCCATAGGAATGCATTGAATACAATTTCCCATAGGAATGCATTGAAAACCAAAAGACTTTAACTGAAATGCAGTTTTCCATAGGAATGCATTGAAAAGCAATTAATCTGTTCCCAAAAAAATCTGTAAACCAAGCCACTATGGATTTCCTTTTGTTTTATGTTGACTGAGCCATTTGCTAACCAAGGTTTCACTGTACCTCCAAAAATATGTTGGCTAAGAGTCTTTGCCTTCTTTCACTATCTGCCGCAATAAGTGAATCAGAAAAAAGAGGAAAATGGAAAGAAGAGAAGAGGAAGCCTGGCTCAACTATAGATATAGGTAGTCAGTTCTTTTAGCTTCTGGATTAGTCAGATTTGATCATTTAGGATATGGGATTTTGTTGCACAGGTCTAGTGCAAACCCTGGGGAGTGACTTGGATAAGTTTGACTGAGTGGGGAAAACGTTACAAACACTGGCCAAAATACTCTTGTGAATTTATACTAGTGTAAGCTTGACTGTGTCAATTGCAACAGCCAAATGCTGCTTCTTAACAAGATGCTGCTTGCATTTCTAACCACTTGCCAAGCCATACAACTGGCAGGCAATCAGGACAGGCAACTCAATGATTAGTGCCAATTTGCTGCCATGATACGCAGTTAGATTGGGATACATCCCCAATAGGTTATTGGCTGGAGAATTGAAAAGAAATGAAAGGTGGTTGTGGACATGGTCGTGGTCATGGTGGTGTAGCTGATTTGCTTTGGGTCCTCTTTGCTGCAGTGCTTTGACCTCTAGCTGCAATAATGCCACTGGATCTTAAACTCATTTAGAAATATACTTTTTTTTTCATTTAGAAATTTCCATCTGTTCAGGTCTTGAAGTGTAGTATCTTGTGTCTACCAGCAAAGGAGACAGTGAAGGTAGGTTTTTGGGACATAATATGCTAGACAGTGAGAGCAATATAAAGACTTCTGTTTGGAAAGTGATTTAGATGACAACAAAACTTGGAAATGTTAATTTAAAAACAAAACAAAACAGACTAGCATACTAGTTGAGGTTCCTACATCAAACCAGCAATTTCACTGGTGATGCTAATTTGTAAGGCTGTTTTCATTTCTGATGACAAGCTGGCTGAGATCATTTGTGAAACTTCAATGTGTTTTAAAGGTTGAACTTATACAGTATAATGAAAAGTGAGCCCCAGTAATTCTGAAGGAGGTCTAGGTTTCCTAGATACATGATTTTGAATTTCCTTCTGGGTGTTGATATGAGGGCTGTCATGATGAGGTCCTCAGCACTTAACTACAGCATGGTTGACACACAAATGAGTGGGGTGGAAAAGGCCTGAGCCCACACTTGGCACGTTATGAAAGATATGTTGTAGTTTGCAAAAATAAAATCTGGATTTACAGAAGAATCAAAATTGGGAAAAGTTACTTGTTTGGAAAACTGAAGTTGCCTGAGTGTTTTAGTCAATAGGCTAGTGAAGGATTCTGAGGGTTACAATCCAAAAATAAATATTTGGAACTTGTGGAAAAAGCTTATCAGCATGCTATGCTCTAATCTTATATGTACTTATTGTGTAGTAATGGCCACTGAACAGGAAATAGCAGGTGGAAGGTGAGATGGAGTAGAGCTCAGTGGTATAAGACATGCATTGTGTACAGAGGTTCCTGGCGGATATGAGGGTACTCTAGAAAAGTACAGGTTGTTTCCTGGAGGAGAGGTGCTATGTTACACTACAGCCTGTGCTTCTGTCACCCACTTTAAAAAAGTCAGATTTATTCTCTTCACTCTATAACTGGGGGGGAATGAATGAAGTGGACATGGAAGCAGACAAATGGAATCTTACAGGAATACCCCACATAACGTGTGCACCACACAATGTTAAAACCACACAACATTAAGAAATCTGAAGAAAAATTTGCACCGCACATCATGTTTCCCCCCAGATGGCATGACTGATACTTAATGCCCTCAACTAACAGTAGAGGGAGCCATAATCTTGGTTTAATATTGTATGATACAACGTTTAAAATCATAGAACGCTAAAAATCATACAACGTTAAGGATTGTGGAACCAAGCTTTAACGTTATGCGGGGTATTACTGTATTTCCAAAACATGAAAGAAAAAAACTTATATTGTTTCTTTTTGGCATTCACATCTCATCTTTCCTCCAATGAACTCAAAGTTCTCTTTCTCAGGTTGAAACAGTATACTGGGCTCAAGGTCACCCAGTGACTTTCATAACCAAGTAGGGATGAACCCAAATCCCCTGAGTCCTCTACTAACTTGTCTAATAGCAATGCCATACTGGGAATGAGGGATGCAGATTAGACTCAGTGACCCATCTCAGCACAGGTTATCCTCAGTCAGCCCATTCCTCCCTGCCCTCTTACCGGAGGCAGAGGGTCAGGGTCCTGGATTTGTTCTCCTATGAAAGGGGACTGTTAGACTCATCATTTATTCCCCCTTCATTCTGCATGTTTTTGTCCACTCTGTTTTTTGCCCTATGGACCCCAATGAGCCCCAGGTGCTATTGCTCAACTGTAGCATAATCAATAATTATCTGTCATCATGTCAACTTTTACTCATGACAACCTTTCCTTGGTTTTCTGGGTCTGAAGTATTCAGAAAGTGTTTAAACTAATCCCTTCTTCTGGTGAAGCCCTGGGGCAGGGCACATAACTCATCAGCCACACAAGAATTGGATAGCCTCAGTTTCCTCAGATTCCTTTCCTGACCCCTGACTTTATTGCTAAGCTCCTTTCAACCTGCTGAATTATACGACCCCTCCACTGTGGCATACTCATAAACATTAAACACACACAATGATAAAGAAAATAAAAGTGTTCCTGTGACTGGTGGTATTGTTTAGGGGCCCCTCCAAGCTGTGGGGCTCTAACCATGTGCCTTTATAAATGCTAGTTACAGTTCTAACAGAAAAGAGAGAGATACATACAGTACATGCATGCATGTATACTCTCTTTCATTGGATTATGACTCATAGAATCTATCCTGCATATTATTATTATTATTATTATTATTATTATTATTATTATTATTATTATTATTATTATTATTATTATTATTATTATTATTATTATTATTATTATTATTATTATTATTATTATTATTATTATTATTATTATTATTATTATGGATTTGTATGCCACCCACTAATGTGACTCTGGGCGGCTCACAAGAATACCACATCTAACACAGTGGATAAGGCACTCTGAGGCCAAAGTATGGCATCCAAAGAAATAGCAGATCTGCAAACAGGCATTTTGATGTTCTGGTAGGAATGCGAAGCAGCCAGCATAACAGGGCCAAACAACTTTATTAGGCAGTCAGAACATGGGGAGCAATGGTGCAGCACTGCTAAATATATACAATCAGGAATGGATACATTTGGGCGGGAAACAACAGGATTGGACAGGAGAGGAGTGGGGTGACTGGGAAGTCATTGGACCAGAGTGAAGACTTTACATGACTCCATAGTTAAGGCAGGAACGCAAGTCCCACGATACTTCAAGACCAAGAAGAAGACAAATGGAGGATCGTACTGATCCTAATAATCTTACGCAATGTTACAGCAATATATGTATTCAAACACAACAGGCCTTCAAACTCTTTAAACACAACCACGCTGAACCAAATCCAAGGTGTGATTTTGCATCGCAAGAGTTCTTAAGTCCTTTGGTCTTTGCTTTTCGGAGGCTCACACAGAAGGCCATATGGGAAAAGCCATCATTGCTACATAATACTGCAGTTAATATTCCTAGTACTGGAATAGAGAAAGTCATCTAGAAAATAATGGAAAGGCACCATTTAATGTCCATTGTCTCTTTCATTGGAATTATCAAGTAGCAGCTAATATGAGGCCATGAAAATCTGTGCCTGTTAGGCTTCAAATGACAGACACATAGTTTTACTTGATAAAATACACCGTCTATGTTCTTAGCCTGGTGGGTTAATTTCATCCTATAAAAACAAGGTTACATAATATCTTGCCAAAGAAATGTTGATTCTCTTCCCTCCTAAATTTCCTGAGTAAAAGTCTGAAGGCTTCTTGAAGCCCGTTGAAAAGGCAGTTGGGAACCAAGATCTTTGTAGGCAATGAATTATGCCACAAAAGCAATATCCTAGTTACACATGTGTGAATTTCAAAGGCCAGCTGTCTTTGCACAGAATAAATAACTGACATATTCACACCATTAATTGGAACAAGGTCTTAAGTACATAGTATATTCTTGTTGCAATGCAAAGTTTAAAGTATTCACTGAAAGGATGGCATTATTTGCTCTGTTAATAACAACCACCAGGCATGGGAAAAGATGACAAAATGGCTTCCCGTTATGTGTTTTGTTCTGGTAAGTCCAGACAGAGAGGTCACAAGTCAATATCTATGAGGAAATCCTCACTGTGTAGTTGAATTAGATATTTGAAGAACAACTAAAAAATAGCAAGACTCAGTGCTTAGAGAGATTAATCAGCAACACATTTCTTTATGAAATAGAAACAATATAAATGTAAATGACACAGGGTCTAGTGTTTGTTTTTATAGTAATTCTACGTTCATGATTTTTAGCATTAACTGACCTGGATGGCATCTCCTGGACTAGTTTCTGGATCAGAAATTATTTATTCACTAACTTTCACATGCTTGACATTTGAGTTCTTGTCTCAAATATCACATCAAAGGACATTTTGAAAGTTATATTTTGAGAGAGAGAAATTTGCAAATCACATTTAAATTTGACTGTTCATGAAGATTGATTTTCTTTAATAGATTCATTAATAATTGTGAACTCCCTATTAGGGATCACATAAATGCATTCATTCATTCATTCATTCCATATGTCCTTTTGGCCTATATGTCCAAAAGGGCAGCAAGTTGTTTTATATCCCATTCAATAAAGACACTCTCTTTATTATGACTTGCCTATGATCCAATTGTTGAGAAAGAGGCAGCAGTTGCCAGATCACCCCAGGAGTTCCCTCTGAGATCTACCATTCAATCCTTACATGCAGTGGAACATAATGTAATGCAATTCAAATGCCTAGACATACTTACATGTGTCCTCCTGAATGCTTATGCAAGAATTATAACAGAACTATCATAATGATAGAGATGTCATGATATCATAACCTCCCAAGCACTTGGTAAAAAATTGTTCATGCCAATGAAAAATGCTAGTAGCTGAGCAACATTGACCAGCAGAATGAGAAGCTTGGGGTAGAGAGTGGGGGTAGAGGAAGAATTAGATTAGTCCCTTCACTATCAGTTTACACTATCAAATTCACATAGTCAAAGCAATGGTATTCCCAGTGGTAATGTATGGTTGTGAGAGTTGGACCATTAGGAAAGCTGAGCGCAGAAGAATAGATGCATTTGAAATGTGGTGTTGGAGGAGAGTTTTGAGAGTCCCCTGGACAGTGAAGAGAACAAATAGGTCAATTTTAGAAGAAATCAACCCTGACTGCTCTTTAGAAGGTCAAATAGTAAAGATGAAGCTGAAGTACTTTGGACATCAAATGAGAAGAGAGGATTCACTTGAGAAAGACTTGATGCTAGGAAAGGTGGAGGGCAAAAGAAGAAGGGGGCGGCCAAAAATGAGATGGCTAGATGGTATTGTAGACGCAATAGGCACAGAACTGGGCGGGTTGAGGAGGATGGTGGAGGACAGAGGTGCGTGGATGGCAATGGTCCATGGGGTGGCAAAAGGTCAGAATCGACTGTGCAACTGAACAACAACAACAATCAGTTTGACCCCTTAAAAGTGGCAGGAATGGGCATGGAATTTCACTGTCATGAAGTAAAGCCAAAGATATGAGCTAACAAGAGCATCTGTTAGTCCAGGCAGGTTTGGCTCTAATCTCCACCATTCCAGCTGGGGTCAGAGACAAAAGACTGCCAGAAAAACACTCTTTCATAAGAAACAGCAAGTTCATGCACAGAAATCATGTGTTTAAAGGCAAGTACTGTTCCCTTTAACAAAGTACCAAGCAGGTATGACACTAAGAGGCAGGCAATTTGCTTCTTGGAAAGATACAATGATTTCCCTGATGAGAGGGGGAGAAATACAAATGCCTTGTTAATACACAATTCTGTTATACGTACAGTGGTACCTCATGCAATGATTTTGTTTTGGGCTTGTTGTTGTACAAAAAAATTGATATATGATGCATGCATCGTATAGCAATTTTCCCTATGAGATGCATCGTACAACGCTATTTTTCCCCTAAGTGGTTTTTCCCATTGACAAATTTTTGTATGATTTTTTCCATAGGGAAAATCGTTATGTGGGACGCCATTTCCCCCAAAAACCTATGATTTCGTTGCTATACCGGGTGATTGTTGTATGAGGTTCCACTGTACTTCTAATATGGTGCCAGTAGTGTGTTAATTTCTCCCCATATCCTGACTGTTAGGTAATGACAGGCAATACAGCAAAGCTTATATATGGCGTGGGAGTCTACTATCAACCTGAAAATAATAATAATTTTAAAGAAATTCAGGAAGAAAAACTCCTGAGATAGTGGAGCAATGTATATTCTATGAGTGTGTGGGTGGGACTGCTTCTCAGTTTTTGTGCATGTGTGGTTGTGATACAGTTGTAGCTGGCTTTGCTTTGGCCCCATTGGATTCAATGAAGTTAATCACAAGTGGCTTTAGACCAGTGCACCTTACTAACTGGATCAGATCCGTTTACTTGAGCCATGTGACATAGTTTTTCCAGCAGTGGAATCACACACCACAATAACTTAAAGGGAACCTTCTATAAGAAAAAGGTACACATTGTAAGTGTGTGTTGGTATGTATTAAACCAGCTAGAAGATGTATGGCTGGACATCCTGCTACAGTAATGAAGTAGACCGTACAGTCCGTGACTCAACACCGAGTGTCAGGCAGGAGTTCACTAACCTGACTCCCTAAAGGAACCGACGGCCATGGGTGGAGGAGCCCCTTTAGATGGGGTTATGGTCCCCCTCAGTGGAGGAAATGCCAGAGGAAACCATCATATTGGGCCCAACAGCAAAATGAGCAGAAGAGCAACTCTGATTCTCAACTGTCATGGAGGCAGAAGAGGCCATGCCAGATGGACTGGCTGTGAAAGTGCACCTTGATAATATTCACAAGGCTGTGGCAGTCCATTGCAGTCCTGGTGTTGAATCCTGCATGTCTCATTTCATGTGTGCCATAGGGGATGGCTCCATGATCATAGTGTGTGAGTCACTTCATGGCAAGCTGGGATCCACCTTAAACAAATTCAAGCCAATGACATTTTTCCTGCTTCATGAAAAAAATGCATTCTCGGATATGAGTTGCAGTCGAGGAGAAGATGTAGCAGCTTAAGAATTTAGTGGAGGGTACAACAAAACAAACAAGGTTCACAGGTCAATCAGTGAGTCAGAGGATGCAATGAAAATGATGGTAAGAGGAGGCAGGTCTGGATGCTCCTCGAGTGCTACCAGTGTAGCTCTCTTTGAGTTGTCATTGTTTCCTTTACGCTGTCAATGTTCAGTCTGAAGAAGAGAGTTCCTGCCCTAAAATTAAGATTCTGCAGAGTTCCTTTTGACATGATGAGGCTATGCAAGGGCAAGAACCTTTTGCCTCCCAACTCATTCTTGCTTGCGTGAACAAAGCAATGACAGGGGGTGAGATGGGGTAGATGTTCTATGCCAAGCATGTTGACAATGGATTCTGAAACAGACAGGCAGGACTAGAGGCATGCTGCTTCTCACGCTGGACATAGTGTATAGCCATGAAGGTCTATATTCATGTATTTACTTGATTTTGTTTGTGTTCTATGACTTTTATCTGTACTACTGCCACAATTCATTTTAAAATGTCACCCTATAAGCCATGGCAGGAATATATTAGAATAGGCCAGACATAATTGTTTTAACAAAACATGAGTTTCCAGCTACTTCTACTTCTTCTGTGTCTAGGCCAGACATCAAACTGCCAAAATGAAGGCACCTTTTGGTGAGTTCATTCTGCAGTTTCCTTCACCTGACCTAGTGTGAGAAAGATTAGCTGGCAACACAAGGTGGCCATTGCCAGGGTATGCCTGATTGTGGTTCAAATGTAATACTGTTGCAAATAGCAGGGAACTGTTACAATATAATACAAAGAAGCCCTATGAAATGCAAGCCAGAGAAAAATAATAACAAAACAAGAAAATTCAGAAAGCAGAAGCATAGGAATTTATCAAATGAAACTGCAAGAGTAATGCAGTAACCTTCCTAGAATTTTTGTAATATATTAAGGGGAAGACATAGTTTACCATAACCACCTATCAAGTATTTTCATTGTTGAGCAGAGATTTGAACCTAGGTCTCTTGAGCCCCAGTTTCTTAAAATTAATTGGAGCTTTACCTGGGAATATCAAGAATAGGAATGTGCTGACACTCTGCACCACATTTTGCATGCTGAGACTGCATTGCATGCATCCATTTGCAGATATATGTAAACTCATTTCTAAATTACTTACAGCTTATTGTTCAATGAGACAGTTAAAATATCTCTTATTATGTAGGGAGAGAAAATTGAACTGTCAAAGTCCACAAAATGGTACTGATATCACAATAGATCAAAAACTGGTTTGTTATGGTTCTCATTACTACTACTCATTTATTATTGTATATGCATCCATATTGTACAGCTCCTTTTTGGGTTATTGTTTCTTCGCAATTCTGACTTTGCAGAGGCAGTAATTAAAAGAGTAGGAAGGCAGATAGATGATCATAAGAGTCTCTAATGACATTAATATAGCATAACACTGCTTTATCCCACACTGTCAATAGAAAAGAGAATATGAATCTATTACATGCCTCATCCGATCATATCGGTCTTTTGCACTCAAGTTCTAGAGGGCACCATTTCAGTGACTGCCTGGTCAACTAAAATAGAAACAACCCAATGGACATCTGCCCATGCTAAGGTCTCAACTAAGACCCAGGGCCTCATTCTTCACAGATCATTGAACAGCAAGCTGACAGTAATGACTTTTGACAACTTCTGACCTAGGCAAGGGTCAAAACCAATGACCCAAAACAGAGCAGTTTTTCTAGCCTGTCATCAACCCCCAAGAGCTTTGCCCTGGCTTCTGAAAAGACAGTCCTAAAAAGAAAACCTAACAGGTCCTGAACTGCATCTTAGCAGTAACCTTATCATGTTTCTTTTACCCCACAGAAGAATTATTGTCTTATTGATATGTGAATTATAAATTAAACCTTAAGCTTTTAATCTTTTAACCTGTGCATTTCTAAGAAAAGGTTTCTACAGTGGATTCGGAAGCAGCAAATGGTACTGTTTCCCTGAAAAATAATTTCTCAGCTCTTGAAAAATTGTTCATTCCAAGACTTATGTATGTCAGTTTCAGAACACAAAATGTTCAAGCTACACTTGAAATTTGGATCAATGTAGTGGGGGCGAGGGGGAGGCAGTGAGCCTTAACTCAAATGGCTTATAGCTCATTTTGACTTGATGCTAACATATGCTTGTAATTATACAGGGATGTCCCCTCCCCCCACATTGCTGATTATCACCAGTTTTAAGAAAAGTAGAATTCTGCCCCAACCCTCTTGGAAATATAAATGGCAGTAAAACCATTTAGCATTTTAACAATGCCATTAAGAAATTCATCCTGTATCAATATTGTTTCACAATACCTAAGAGAGGTTTGGATTCATAGAGTTCTCTCTCTCTCCAGATTTAGCATCACTGGAAAACACCTAAAGTCCCATATGTGATGATGTCTGTTCTTTGACACATTCATTAATCTGTTCATTTACCTCTAGTTTGATTTTACTTTGCATGGGGCCCATACACTATTTTAAATTTCCTAACACTTTGTTAGCAGATGATACTTCCATTCAGAAATTTATTTAATAGGTTTGGGAGATGCGTATTGCACATTATAGCACTACTGCCATCTCTGGGATAACACTGTTTTATAAACCCACCAACCCAGAAGAATCTTCTCAATGGCTAAAGAATCAGGTGTAAATTTCCCTCAAACCTAGTTGTGTTTCTCAAACCAAATTTGAACATATTAGAAAGGTAATTTCACCCAGCTATCATTTTTTATCAGTTATTAGAATTGTTGTTACATGAATGAGGATTCGAAGCATCACCATTTTGAAACTGTTCCAAGCCCCCAATTTCATTAATTTACAGTTTACATCAGGTTCCACAGAAGCCTGTTGTTATTATTATTATTATTACTACGGTATCTAAGATGATGATGATGATGATGATGATGATGATGATGATGATGATGATGATGATGATGATAATAATAATAATAATAATAATAATAATAATAATAATAATAATAATAATAATAATAATAATAATAATAATAATAATAATAATAATAATAATAATAATAATAATAATAATAATAATAATAATAATAATAATAATGTGTTGTCAGTTCATTTTGAACATTTTGGCAAGAATTTTCTAGGGAAAGAATACAAAGAAGTGGTTTATCATTCCCTTCTTTTGAGAGTGTCCTGGGACTATGCTGCTTGCCTATGGTTAGACAGGCTGGCTCTTCTTCAGTGGAGAACTGAACTTGAATTATCCAGGCAGCTAGATGCCTGTTATCAGGTAAACCTTTGTCAATGGATGTGACTGCTCCTCACCTATTTCATGAACAAAATACAACCATTCTTGCAGCTCAATGCTGTTTCAATACTGGTTATAAAACAGCATCTTTTAATGTACTTGAAGGCAACATTATGTGCACAGAAAGTTACATGGTACACTTAACGTCATCCATTTCATGCTCTTCAGCATCAGTGACATGAAGTAGGCACCTCATACTGCCTCATAGGAGTGCTAGATGGGGGAGGGGGGGGAGAAGAGAATTTATTTCTGTTCTGACCCTTATTGTGAACGCTACTGCATGCTGTTTTCTGATAAAGCAGACAATTTTCATCTTATGAAGAAACACCTAAAGATAATGTTCAGACAAATAGTATGTCTTCATTTTTACCATTTTTTTTGTTTTATGCAAGAATATTCTCACACTCATGTATTTCTCCCAGGTCCAGTGTGGAAGTATCTTTATATGTTTCATGCCATCTGTGTTTTTAAGGGCTGTAATCCACATCACTAAATATGTGGTGGTCAATTTTGTACTATTTAGACATTGGTCAGTCAAGAAAACATTTCATTCAGATTTTTGCTTTCTAAGCAGATGCTGTGTGACTCTCTGTTCCTGCTAGCGTTTATTATGAATCATAAAACAGTCCATCATTTTCAGCAGGTCAAACTATTCTAATGAGTATTTGGCACCAATAAAACTAAGCACTTCTTTTTAAATATGATGTTTCATCTCCTGGAACACATAAGCAGGGATATGTATATTAAAGCCACTCTTGCTGGTGTAAAGATCTGATATTTATTGACTGAAAGATCTTTGGCTGGAAAGGCCTTGTTTCTATGGTCAAAGGACTCACAACCTTCTATAAATTTAATTATTGATTTGACACCTCTATGGCCTATTTAGTTCAGTCTAGTGTAGTGTTTCCCAACCTTTGGTTTTTGGACTTTAATTCCCAGAAGCCTAAGTCAGCTTTGGGGAATTAAACCAATGTTTCTCAACCAAGGTTGAGAAACACTGGTCTAGTGGGTGGTGAAACTCTTAAGAATATGTTGTTATAGTGAAGTTTGAGTTTTGAAAGCAAGACAGATGGATGAGTAGAATATTTGGAGTTACCAATTATGTTTTCATCATCCCTGAACTGAGTAACAGAATTATTTATATATTTGAGCAAATGGAAAGGCAAATCCTTAGTGAGCCACATTTAGCGGGTATTCATGCACCTGCCCATTTATTTTATTTCACAGCCTGGAAGATTTTAGTCTTCAGAACTACCTTCTTTGAGCCTTGGCTCCTTTTACAAGAGGAAAATGTTCAAAGTTAGCACCGTCTTAAGAGCAGATTCCTGAAACATTTTTAGAAGAGAGAATTTCTGGGGCTTTAATCTCTGCAAAAGTGACTCCTGCACTGATGTCATGTTTCTACATGGAACTCATAAGTAAGGATGTCCCATTTAGATATATATATTTTTTGGGGGGGGGGACTATAAATCTTAAAGTTCTTAATTTTGGGAGTGCCACATCATGGGAAGACATGGTTACTCACACAAATGTAGCTCACCTGGGAGGAAGGCCTAACTTGGAAGTATTTGTGGCCTAGCTCCATCTAGCTTCATATTTAGAAAAGAAGGTCCCAGCGAGCATTTGGTCTTGTTCTTATGAAATTAATGTTACTGCAATGTGTTTGGAATGAACACTGTGTAATCCTTTCAAAATTAAAGGACAGCACATTTCAGCTTGATTACTTCTTTTACCAGTGATGTCTGAGGAACATATGAGAAGATAAATACAGGAAATAGAACCTAATAGACCTAATAATAAGATAATATGGTATTATAGTGCTATTCTCATAAATTACTTTTTTTAATGGAGGAGGATTGGGATACAGGAAAGACCATGACAACATGTTACCACAGTCCTGAACACCACAACCAGGAACTAACATCGCCAAAGCACCAAAGTCAACCACCCCCCTTCCATAGTGCATCCAAAGGTATTGAATTAACAGCAAAAAAATCCGTTTATGAGAATATTTTCTGTATAAAGGTATTTTTTTAATTTTCTTCTATTTTTCTTCTTATGAAAATAGTAAATCAAGTCCTTACTTCAGGTAACAAAAAGATTTTCAACAACTATTCAACAGTATCATAGTTCATAACTTGCAGTCTTTGTTTCAATAACTAAAGGTTCATAATAATAATTCAGAGGTTTTTCAAAATTTCATAATTTATAATCCAATAATTTTTGTATAGAAAACCGAAGCCAAGCCGGTGTGATGGCTTTTCCCGATCTGCTTCATCAGAGTTTTCTTATTATGTACAATCAATGATTTATAATGCAGCAACAGCCTCTATTTCTTGATTTTTAGTGCTTACGACGTAGGCATTAAAAAACCCTTTTGAATTCTCTCATGGTATAAGGGGCAGGAAGGCCTGAGGTTTTTGATGGTGTAGTCACTCACCTCATCTCATCAGTGAAAGCGGTGTTGCCCTATGCTAACCTGTGTAAGATTCATATTTCAAATACAGAATTTCTGGTACTGAATCTATTCATTTTACTATCCTTTCTTTACCCTTTTGTTTGTTATCGGCTTTCAAGTTGTAACTATAAAATGTAGAATGAAATTCTACAGTGCAGTTATGCAAAATAAGGCCACCTTGTCCTCCTGCTTACTTAAGAATGGTTTATCATGACAAGCAGTTCAAGATGGATCATCTGTAGGATAGCAAAAGGCTTGTCAAATCTCTGGGAAGGTGTCAGGAGAGACTGAGAAATCTGTTTAAAATGTTTTGCTTGTTTGTATTTTTTTTTCAAAAATAAAAGAGATTATATATTGACTGTAGCAGAATTCCAGATACATTCCAATTTTTTTAAAAAATTCCAAATATGACGGGGCTGTTGTTTTCAATTCTGAATTCTAAATCTAAATTTTGGTGCTAATGTGCATCTCTATTTTAAACTACTCTTTCTGTGCAGAGCTCATGGCTTTTCCCTTTGTAAAGCTAAACTACACGTATCTGAGTATAAATCCCCCCCCTCCGCCCGGAAATCATTTTCAGGAAAAATGCCACTGGCATGAATTTGTTTAAGGTGGATCTCAGCTTGCCATGAAGTGAGTAACCCACACACTATGCTCATGGAGCCATCTCCTGCAGCACGTATGAATTGAGACAAGCTAAGCACATACACACAATGAGCACAACAGGATGGGATAGTTGACCACAAAACCACAAATGGTTATACTGTTTATGCAAGGTTGTGCTGTAAAGCAACAATTATCAGTTTTCTGAGCACTATGCATTTTATAAGAATAAGCAAAAGTCACTTGCAAAAATGTATGTTTTTTTCCCTGACAAACTAAATAAAAGCTTGCCATGGCTCAAGGCAAGGAAAAAACTTATTAAGGTTTTAATGCGCAAGGATAAATAAAGTCAAGTTTTACATCCATAGTAATAATAAACCATGATACTGAAGATACTGGTGGTATACAACACTGCAGCAGTGTTTAGGACTAAAGGCAATGGCCAAGCTACTTTTCAACATTCAGCATACTTGATTTATTTCTGTTAACATAAATACTCTCCAGATGTTGTTGAGCTGCAACTACTAGCATTTGTCACCATAGTTTATGTTGTTTAGGGCCAAGGAAAGATCAGTCCGTCAACACCTGGAGTCTCATATATTTCCATTTGGACACGCAATACACAAAGTTTGGAATGCAAACTGGAGCACCTTCCTTACCATCTGAGACGGCATCTAAGAGGTGACCTGATTTAAGTTTATAAAATCGTGCACGGTGTGGACAAAGTAGATAAGGAAAAACTGTTTTCCCTATCGCATAACACTAGAACTAGGGAGCACTCCATGAAACTTTTGGGTACTAATTCTCAAACAAATAAGAGAAAGTACTTTTTCACCCAGAGGATCACTGGTCTATGGAACTCCCTGCCAGAAGAAGTGGTGACAGCTGTCAGTCTTGACAGCTTTAAGAAAGGATTAGACAAGTTCACGGAGGACAAGGGTATCAATGGCTATAATTATGGATACCTAAGGACTACCTCCGGGTTGGAGAAATAGGCAGGATATCTCTCAATGCCATTTCCAGGGAATCCTAAACAGGTGAAGGCATCTGCTTGGGAATAATACCCTGAAGGAAATGGTGAGCTACTGTGTGAGACAGAATGCTGGACTGGATGTACTGTGGCCTGTTCCAGCAAGGCTGTTCTTATAACATTTAAAAAGGAACACACTATCTACTACACTTCATTTCTTGGTAATCTGGTTGCCATTATCAGTGTCACATTGTCATGTAATTAACACTAAACTAGGAAAAACACAGATAAATATTATTTGCTTTCCTCTAGTGCCATGATTGTGAACCTTGGCACTCCAGTTGTTCTTGGACTTCAATTCCCAGAAGGCCAAGCCCCCATGTATCCACACGGATGGGTTTACTGTGATTCATCTGGCTCGCGCCACCCTCGTCGCTCCTGGAAGCAGAAGTAAAACATGCCCATACTGATGTACCTTTGAAATATTTATAAAAATGTAAAGCAAAAGGTGCACATATCCCTGTCAAAATGTTTCTAAAAATACCTTAACCTTAAAATGTAACTGAAAGTAACTAGGTACTTTGTAACTACTAATAGTTACATCACCCAATAGTGACTCATTGCTTGTAACCAGATAGCTACAGATTGCCTATCATCAACCCTATCTTCAGAGCCAGCTTGCTAGGAAAAGCCAAGATGGGTAGGCTTCCAAGCTGCAATTCTGCTTTGGCTTAAAAAGAGAACCTATACCAGTGATGGCAAACCTTTTAGAGACTGAATGTCCAAATTGCAACCCAAAAACCCACTTATTTACAACAAAGTACCAAAATGGCAATTTAATCTGAATACTGACACTGCATTACAGAGGAGAGAGGAAGCACTGCCACTGGGCTGCTGGGCAGAGGGGTGGGTGATGTGAGAAATGTCCTCATGCACACGTGGAGAGGGGGAGGGAAGCAGCCCAGCCCCGTGTCCCTCTGGTGAAATCTGTGCTGGGGTGATGGGGTGCATGCCAACAGAGAGGGCTCTGAGTGCCTCCTCTGGCACGCATGCCATAGGTTCACCACCACTGACCTATACCAATTGTCCATCTTGTATCTTCTTATACATAATCATTTGTTGGACTTTTGGTCATTTAGAAAGTAACCAGTTACTTCCAAGCTCTCTCATTTTATAGTAAAGGTAAGTGTCACATTTTTTCAAAAGACAGTCATATCCAACTTTAGGGTTCAGTGCTCATCTCTGTTTATAGTCAAACAGTATAAAAGAAATTAAGAAGCTACAAAGGAATACACATCTCTGCAAAGAATGTTTAAACTTTTAAATCCCAAAAGAAACCATTTTCCATTTAAATCAACCTCATATATTTAGAGTGAAAACAGATACCTTTTTTTTATTTTTCTGAGCTATGTGTATCAGCTCCTAATCACTTTCAGAATATCAGAACTATGTACACTAATTGAGTTCTTAGACTCCTGGGTTAGGTATATATTCAGATCACACCAATAACTTGTACAGATAGTGAGAAAATAGAAACAGAGCAGCAATGATTAAAGTTTATCCTGAGGGGTGGTACAAGGCAGTGATAGCTTTTGGACCTTTCCTGGCACAAGGTACTTGGGAGTTGCTCTATCATGTGCTAATAGTGCTCTTTCTTCTCACAGACAGGGGAGAGCAAAATCAAACAACTATAAATTATAAATAGTGATGATGCAAGTTAATTTTTTAAAAGAAAACTCCAAAGCCTCAACCAATTCCCAAATGATTTCATGCCTTAGGCAACTTTGACTAATTTTGGATTCCCTGCCGGCTCCTGCTCCGTTTGCTTCACTGGCTGCTCATTGTTACATTGCAACACAGAAGTTTGCGTGTGGTGGTATAAAAAAGAAGATACACCAAAATGTCCTAAACTTCAAGCAATTATGAATTATAAGAAGGCACAAAGGGAAAATTGGCATCAGTTCTGTTCTTCAGCCAAAGCAGAATTGAAGCTAGGATGTCTGCCCATCTTGACTTTCCTTAGCAAACTGTATCTGAAGTGATGGCTGGTGATAGGCAGTCTGTGGCTATCTGGCTCATCTCAATGTCCTTCCACAATTTAGATACATATCTACAACTCTTTCATCTTTTGTGGTTGGCTTTGCAAATCTGCCTAGATAAAAAGACAAGAAGAATCCTGCTAGATCTTCCTTAAAATGTTGGCTAGCCAAATATGTCCCTAAAACTCCAGAGATGGGGAAGGAAAGCAAGGCAACGCTCTAGAGAATTTAACTAATTAGAGTCTGAAATATGGCACTGCTAATGAATACTGGAGTGTGTGGAACAAGTTTGTACTAGGCACTTAATATACCTTTTCTAGGTAGCCTTCCGCAACATAATTCTCTCCAGAATGATTAAAATACAACTCCATAATCAAGGAACCTTTTGGCTGGGACAGATGAAACTGCTGTCTAAAGTAGCTGAAAAGGTACCCTTAGATATTTGTTTAATCCTCCTCTGAGGAGCTTAGGTTACCCAAGATCTCAGAGTGTTATATCTATTCGATAATCATACGTCATAAATTCAATTCCATCTTATGGCAACCCTTTTTTTGAGGATTGTCTAGGTATATCATAATCAGAAGCTGTTTGCCAGTCCCTTTTGAGGGAACAGCACAGCTTATACAAGGCTACATAGACTGGCTTTTACTCCCTGGAGTAACTTCTCACTCAACAACCAAGCACTCAACTCAGCAAAAATCCTTTCAACCCAGAACAATTTCTGACATGAAATTATTATTATTATTATTGCTATAGATTGGATTCTGTGTTCTCATTACTGGCACACAGTTTTAACTGGTTTACTGTTTTCTACCAGTATGGTACTGCAGTGAGAGATGGTATACCTGCAACAAATCATTTTATGTATAGCAAGAAAAGTATCTTATGCTGAATATGGAATGCCTGCAGTTTTCCAAAACAAATCTCCCTTTCTCCTTTGTGCCAGGAGAAAATCCCTAGGAAGTTGTGTGTCCTGCACTACATTATCAGAATGCAGCTCCAAAGCTTACTCTGCAGGGGGAAGAAAATGCTTTGGTTTTATAGAAGTCTCTCCTATACTATGGAATTTATTTAAATTACTAATGAAAG
Source organism: Bradypodion pumilum (assembly GCA_035047305.1). Classification (NCBI taxonomy): domain Eukaryota; kingdom Metazoa; phylum Chordata; class Lepidosauria; order Squamata; family Chamaeleonidae; genus Bradypodion; species Bradypodion pumilum. The sequence goes on along the minus strand of JAWDJD010000004.1, from coordinate 64,153,190 downwards.
AATAAATCTGGGAGAGGGAGACATTTACTGCATCCTTATTCACATAGGCCTTTTGTGTACATGGGGTGAAAAGGGGGAGGCAAAGCTTTGTGCTTTCTTGAATCTTGCTTTGCCAGTGTAATGAATCTGCAAGATTCTATTAAAGGAAGAGCCTACCTGTCAGGGAGGAAATTAAATGTTCCCCATGACTGTGTGCATTCCAGAATCATTGCCTCAACTGGGATAACACCTGTCAAAGAGAGGCCTTCTTGCAGCAGCAGGCTGGCAAAGAGACACTTGTTTGACCAGCAGGAAAGGCACACAGAGCCAGGTTGGTGCCAACTCAAATCTGCAGAGGCCTACAATTTCGGAGGGTCCTGCTGTTCTCTCTGTGGGCAACGTTCCCAGAATTGAGATGAGCTGATTGCACCCGAGGGGACGGAGGGATGGGTGTTTGCAGAGAGCAGCCTATGCTTTACTATGTTAGAGGACGTCAACTCAACGAAGCTGGGCCATGCTGCCAAGCCTGGCTGTTGCAATGAGTGAGGACTTCAGCTGTGCAGTTTCTCCCACGAGTACAGAAAGGGCAACTACCCTTCATCACAGATACAGGTGGCCTTTAGGTTCACAAGCCTCTTTTTTATTTTCAGGAGAATTCTGAGGTCCATCAACCTGAGCCAGTAGAAATAATAAAGTAATTTGTTCCACTGTCAGGCTTTTTTTCCAATCAGCCTGGAAGAGAGAGACAAAAAAGGCACACATACAGATGCATCCCGCAAAATGGGTGGCACAGGGACTTTTATTAGATCACAAATCAATGTACTTTTAGCTGTTTCAACAACAACTGTAACTTGAAACACCATTGACTTTTACTGAATACGGACCCAAAGAGTGAGAAAACCAGACCACAGATAATTTAATGATAAAATGTTTGGTGTGTGTGTGTGTTTGCTTGGGTCCCAGGCAAACTGTATCCCATTTCTTGAGATCCAGAGCCAAAATCTGAGAACAAAGGTTGGGGGCTTTGTAATATTACAAATGCAGAGCAGCCAAGAGATATGAAGGTGAGCAGTACAGCTCATTTGTAGCACACATACTCTATGGAACTCTTCCCAGGTCTTTCACTCGTGCTGTGTATGTCCATAGGAAGGTTTTTTTAAGTGTGTGACATTGGTGAGGGATGACTGAGAGAAGGCTATACAATGTTGTTGGCAAGGCTTGTAGAACAAGAAACTGGCCTTGCTCCAAATGGTGTGTTCAGGCATCCCAGTGGTTTCTTTCTATTTCCCTTCTTGTTCCTTGCTTTCTTTATGTGCCTTTGCTGTGCAAATGAAAACCACTTACAAGTATTTTTGTTTTGAGCTAGTGAGCTATGATACCTGCTAGGATAGATCTTCAGACTTAAAAGCACTCTCATCAACACAAATAAAACTATCCCCTCTTTGGCTGGAGATGTGCCTCTTTACTTGGAAGCCTGAAGAAACACAAGAATTTTCTAAGACATCAGCTGGCTCCCTGAAAACTACCAGCCTTCCATGCAGTCTTCAACCCAATCTCACTGCAGGAAATAAATCCAGGCTTTTGCAAGAGTGATTTGGCATTTCTCATTAGCCTGTGAGCAGGGGGGGTGAGGGGGGGTGTCAGCAGAAGGGAGAGAGTAGGAGGTGGAAGAGAAATGGACTTGCATTGCTTTTCTTTAAAAGATAGCAAATATCAAGATAAGCAGTAGACTCCTTACTCCATACAAATTTTTGATTCTGACTGGAAACTCACCAGTGCTAATGCAATTTTAAGGAAACTTGATCTTCCAAGACCCAGAACAGTAATAGTTTCAATTGCTATTTAAAAAGAAAATACTGTCACTACTTGTGAAAGTAAGGTGTTTGAATGAATGGACAATTTGCCTCATCCTGTGCTGTTCTGAACAAGCAGGAAGAAATAAATGGGTTTGTGATGATAGAAAAAAGAGAAAGGGCAGCACTAAGAATACATGTGCCCCTGGGAACACAACATTAACTACAGCAATAAGGTGAGCTTGAATCATGCTGGAATGCAAAAATAACCAGAGGCTGTATTTGACCTCTTAGTGTGGACTGGATTGAGAGAAAAAGACTTTAAAGAATTGCTGCTGCCAAAGATTCTAGGATCAAATATAATGGGTAGGAGGAAGGAGGGTCAAATTGCTCACACAGTTAAATGATGTCCAAACTTACAAACTGAGGTACTGGCACAGCCAAGTGAACCAATTATGTACAGTGATTAATCAGCCATCTCCGAGCTAGAGCATTCTAGCCTATTGTAAAGATCCCTGACTATGGTCCAGTCAAGGGGGACTGATGAAAGTCACAGCTCACATTCTCTCAGATGAGCAGTGTTGGGGAAAAATAAGTTCAGGGTAAAGATCTTGAGAGAACTGAGCTAAATTTTAATTCAGCAGTGAAGCTTGTTGCATAAATCAACAAAAAATGAGGAATTTAGCAAATATTCCTCACACTCCTATTTTATGAACTCTTCACTTTCTGTCATGTTGCTGCCTATGTATCAATAATTTTCTGAAGAAAAATTCCTAGCACATTGATTCCTTTGCTATTTCGTGTAATATTCTAAAACACTATTTTCCAAAAGCAGCAAGCAATGATTCAAGTTTGCTTAGCAGCATCAAACATACTCCCAAAAAGCCATATTGTTGCCCTCACATAGCTCCGAGAGCTAACGGTGGGCCATTTCTTGTTTCATGGCAGGAGGATCTACTTTAACATTGTTCAATGTTATTGCACATGTTAAAACCATTAAAATTGTTGAGAGGGAGTTAAGATGAAAGTAGGGAATAGCTTTGCCTGTGTACTGTCAGCAGGGGAACTCACCCAGACTCAAGGAGAGAAAGTGATAGATTTGTGGCCCCTTTCTGACCCGAGGTGGTGCTGACATGTCTAAATAAACAATGAGCTCTCTGGCATCCGTGAAGCTCCCCTCTCATTAAAGCATAGCTGTGTGTGTGCTGCTAACAGAAACAGCTCACATTTGCAAGAGTGCTCAGGATGTGGGGTCTGATTCAGGAAGAACAAAGTAAATTTCTCTACGTTATGTGAAGAACCACAGTAAAACTTTATGAAAATTCCTACTAGTCCCTTGTAATCTATGAAGGAGTGCATACATGCATTCTTTGTCTCTGTCTGTCTCTCTCTCCCACACACACACATTTTCTGTTTGCCCAGCCAAAATGGAAAAGGAGGCGCTATATATGTTTTTGCCAAGGCTGCTGGGAACCCTTGAAAAGTGTGTAAATTGGTAAGTCTCTAGTTACTCTTATAGCAGACAGTAAGTTTATACCCTCCCTTCAGTCTCTTGTTGTTTGAAGGCAATGTAATTTTTACATAGCTGCCTGCCTGTGAAATGACAAGCAAGTTACATAACCTGATTATTTCAAGGCTCTTTCACATGCTCCAGCCTGCTTCATCTTTGATAAAGCTATTGATCGTATACAGCCTATGAAACTGCTACCTTAAAATGGGTGATAATATAAACCCTTTCTTCAGAAATTGCTGAGGTGTCAGTACTTGTTAAGAATTACTCAAGTGACTGAAAGCATTAAGGCAAAGGGTTAAGAGCAACAACAAAAAAGTAATCTTCCAAATAGGCATGGCAAAAGTCTTTTGCAAAACAATCTACTCTGCTTGGTGTTTCAGTCCACTGTAGTCCTCTTCTCCTCAATGAAACAAGTTGATCCCACATGCCTGGATAGTGCTTTGTAGATAAGTCAATAAAGTAAGAGTGCTAACAAATATACAACTGAAAGAGCTGAAAGCTACAGAAATGACAGCTTCTCATTTAATGGACCACCTTCCTCCCCCACTAAATAAAAAGTGTTTTTCCTCCAAAATGAGGCATGGAAGTTATGTTTCCTTGCCACCTCTCTGTCCCCTCAAAACCCATTTCAGTCTTTCTCAATGAAAATGAACATTAAGAATAATATGTGAACACCAGTCACGTGGTTCAGCGGGTCACTCAGGTGGTTCAATGGGCCAGTCACGTGGTTCAGCAGGCTGGTCACGTGGTTCCTCCCACCGGAAGTAAAAACCACCTTGCAATCTGTTTTGCAACAGATATGTTTTGCCACAGGATGAGATAGATTTTAGGCTGCCATTTTCTTTGCTTAAACCAGGGGTGCCTAAACTATGGCCTTTGGGCCAGGTCTAGTCCCCAATGCCAATTCATCTGGCTCACACCACCCTCATTGCTCCCAGGAGCGGTGAGGGTGGTGCAGGCTTGATGAATTGGCATTGGTGGCCGTATCTGGCCCACAGGCCATAGTTTGGGTACCCCTGCATTAGAGAGAAAGAATGAATTGTGGGTAGTGCTGATCTGAAATGAGAGTTCAGCTGTATGTGCTACATTTCAGGAAAATACATGTACCACAAGTTGTTTTTTTAATTATAAAAAAACCAATGTCCGATTGAGATCTTCCATCATTGCCCTGCGATTCTGCTGTGAGTTATGTAGCTTTGTCTGTAAACCCTCAAGCCCACCCTCAATATTTATTGTCCTTTGTTTCAGACTGCTTGTGTTTTCAAATAGTTCCTTGGTTGACCCTGCAGCCACTCAGTTGTCCTTGCCAAGGAAAGGTCATCTTTGAAATCCTGAGGTCAAAATGGAGAAATATAAGCAGAGTCACAGGGAACCATTATCACCTCAGCTTCAAGTGTGTGGTGGGAACAGTAAAAAATCCCACCTGCTAAGAGAAAGAGAGGCAGAGTGATACTGAAAAGGAAAGAACCCTTTACAATGTTTCTGGGTTTAATGACCATTTTTAAATGCCTACAAGTGCATTTTGGCTACAACTGGGAGAAATAGTCAGCATTAGACCTGTGGATTTCTTTAAGAGAGCCGCTTTCTCTCACACAATAATCTGAGTACTTCCCTCCATTACTGCTGCTACTGGAAATCTTTAAGTCATAACATCTCACGTTAATTTGTGTTAACACAAGGGAAACATGTTCAACATTACAGAATGATGTAAACTCAAGGTCCAGCTCAGCTCAGGCTGCCAGATGTTTTAAGCAGCCAACACTGAATGTTTGTGACTTTAAGTGGACAGGACCCATATAAACCCGATATGACACAGTGAATGGCCCATGATTTCAGATTTTGATCTAGGATCTTTGTGGGCAGCTCTGTATTGGATGAAACTTTTCAGCCTGCCAGTGCAATATATGAATTTATTTGTTGGTCATCTGCATGGTAGATGCAGGATGCTAGATGTTGCCTGCAGACTACACAATCTGCATGGGGAAAGGAACAGTGTTATTACTGCAGTCTCCTAACCTCGTGGTTCCTTTTCTCAAGCACTGCTTCTGACCTTGCAGTTTGTGGCAGCTAAAACACCAAACATGACTACATGAATATCACAAGTGTCTATAGCAAAAGTGGGCAAAGTAGCCCAAGCCAGCACTGCCAATTGAAGGGGACAATGGGGATAGCAGTCCAATCACAATGACCAGAATCCTTTTGGAGACTTAAACTAGCTTTAGTGTAATTGTGTAAATCATGGTGTTGAATTGCTGCCAGCTAACATGTTGCCGGTTTTGTTTCTCTTTGCATGTCAGCAATGTGACTCAGTGTCTGTGTGGTGTGCAGTGTGAGTACAATTCATTAATTAAGGCCAATTAAATGGAAGTTTTTATTTAGACACCCTATTGGCATGTAAGCAACTACATGATAGCATGGTCTGATGGAAAGATAGTTCAGATAAGAGTGTGAGGAATGCTTATTAAATTCTTCATTTTTGTTGATTTATGTAGTTTCAATATGAAATACCTCTGTAATGAATCAAAATAGAACTTTTGCTTTAGTGAGTTAAAGTAATTATTGAGTCCTTTGTTCCCTGAGCAGGGGGTGAAGGAAGTCTGGGAAATGGCCTTCAAGCCAGGTGCTGATTAGTTTACTTTTGAAAATAGTTAAAACAGGCTGAAACTGTGAGAACGGAATTAGGAGTGGCAGACGTGATATGCTGTGATTTTATTGGTTAATATCCAGGAAGAGGTGGGATGAGAGAGATGAGAGATGAAAAATGGGTTTTGTTATATTGGAATGTGAGGAAGAAGTGCCATGATTATAATCACAATTATTATTGCTATGTGTCGCATGTACTTATCAGGAAGGGAATGAAAGCGTGGCGCCAAAATGGCCGCCGCGCTCTTTGCGGCCCCACCCCCACCCGGACTCAGACATCCGGGTGAGTTAGGGGGCATGGCCACCCCTCTATATAAGGGGTGGCCACGAGGCAGCCGAGCTGCCATTTTTAAAAAGAGCAACGGAGAGGAGATATGCGGTCCTTGGTCCTTTCCGGCTGGGAAGGAAGGATTTGGCACGGAGCCTTTGGCTTGCAGGCTCCTCTGTGCCTTTTCTCTGCTCTTCGATCCCTGGAAAGGGATCCTGCTCCTTCGCTATGCCTCCTAAACGAAGGGCCTCGGCGACGAAGCAGCGGCCCGCGGGGAGGACTTTTGGCCCTGCTCAGCATGGGGGCCAGCCCTTGGGTCGGAGGACCAGGGCTGCGCCCACGCGCCAGGACTCGACCCCCATCGATACCGGTGGGGCGATGCAGGCTGCTTGGCCCTTGGCTGGTCAGCCTTCAGCTGGCCCTTCCAGGGCTTCGGCCCTTGGCCCGCAGATACCGGCCATGGGTCCAGGCAGCGGGGGTGGGTCTGGTGCTGGTGCGCAGCACGTTCCACCTCCGACCCCTCATGGGCCGGAATTTTGGGCATGGCCCTATTCGGGCCCGGGCTCTCATGTAGGGGTTTCTGGTCCAATGCCTGGTGGGCCGTCCGGCCCACCCGGCCCACTCTATACTGGGGGATCTGTGGCAGTTGATGCATTGCTAATGCGTTTAGCGGTGCTCGAGGCGTCCTTAGGGATGGCACACAACCCCGTGCCTGGTGGCCCTTCATTTGCTGCGGGGGCACCTTTGGGTCCTCCGCCTGCCTCAATGGCTGCCACACTGCAGCAGGCGGCTGGCCGGGTTGAGCTGCTGGAGACACTCCGGCCTACCCCGGCCAGTGTCTCGCAGCTCCCAGTTCAGCCAGAGATGCAGCAAGAGAGTGGTCCGGTGCGGCCCCAGAGCTCGATTCCGGTCGTGAGCTCCGACGCCCGCCGTGGGCCGGAACCCCCCAGTGGGGGCGGCTCACGGGGGTGCAACTAGTGAGTATCAGGTTCAAGTTAATGCACCCACATCTCAGTCCACTTCCAATGGTGGGGTTCAGTGGCCATGGCCTCGTAATGTCGGGGCGAGTGGGCATCAGTTGCAACCTTATACCAGTGCCCCTTGGTTCCAGACTGGTGCGACGTTGGGGGTGGGGGTGTCCGCCCCCGGGCTAGTGCCGGGCATCGCAGGGACCGTCCAGGTTCCGCTGCACATCCCCCGGGTACCTAATGTGCCGGTGATGGCTTTGCCGACGGCTGGTTATTCGATGCCCCTTGGTGATCATTTGTCCCAGGCCACGAGGGAAAAGATTTTGGGGGGGAGTACGTGGATATATTCTCCCTATTGAACCGTGAGCCCACTAAGGAGGAGAGAGAGGGACAGGATGACAAAGACAAGGAGCTGGCCCGCCGTCGTAGGCCACCACGCACCTGGGCCAACTGGTTGCCCGCATATCTTATTTATATGGCGGTGTATCTCAGAGCCCGGCCAGACCTGGCCATTCCTATGGTCCAATATTTGGACAATATTTACAGGGCGATGGTGGATTTTCCTGGCCCGTCGTGGTTGGCTTACGATGAGGAATTCAGAATGAGGGTGCCATTGCACCCGGAAATGAGATGGGATGAGCCCTGTCAGAAATTGTGGCTATTATACATGACCCCCACGCGTCCGGCGCCTGGGGATAGGTATCATTGTGGCCATGCCGTTCAGCGAGCTGCTCCAATGCAGGCTTCCCGCCAGCAGGCGTGGCAGGGGGTTCCAGCCCGCTTGCTGTGTTGGAGCTTTTCGGCCAGCGGTGTGTGCAATAAGTGGCATTGCTGATACAAACATGAGTGTCCCTCTTGCGCTGGCCCCCACGCCGCCGCCGCGTGTCCGCGGGCCGGCGGGTCATGGGGCAGAGGTAGAGGTGGACAGGGAGCGGGCAGAGCGGCTGCTGAGGGAGCTAGCCAGGCAAAAGGCCCCCTCCCTGGTTAATGTGTATATGTTGGAGCGATGGCTCTCGACTTATCCAAGGAGAGAGGATGCAAAGTACCTCCTTGAGGGTTTCCAGTGGGGCTTCCGAATCCCATTCAAAGGAGTGCGGGGACCCCAAGATGCACCCAATTTACTGTCCCTGAAGGGTAGAGAGGAGGTGGCTGCCCTGAGTATTGCTAAGGAGGTTGGGGCCAAGAGGGTGGCACGCCCCTTTTCTGTGCCTCCCTTTCCCAACCTGAAGGTCTCCCCTCTGGGGTTGGTACTTAAGAAGGCCCCGGGGGAATTTCGTTTAATCCACCATTTATCGTACCCGGCGGGTTATTCTGTCAATGATGCTATCCCTGATGACCTTTGTTCAGTCAGGTATACGTCCTTTGACCAAGCCCTACGGATGGTGCGCTCTTGTGGTCCGGGTGCCCTCCTGGCAAAATGTGACATCAAATTGGCATTCCGATTGTTGCCAGTGCACCCTGAGGACTTTGAGCTACTGGGTTTTCGATTCCAAGGGAAGTTCTATGTCTTTTGGCTGCTCTATATCCTGTTCAGCATTTGAACGTTTTAGCACCTTCCTTCAGTGGGCCTTCGTTCGCAGGTCCGGGTCTCGTTCTGTAGCCCATTACCTCAATGACTTTTTGTTCGGGGGTGAACGGGGCTTGGACACGTGCACGCGTCTCCTCACCACATTTCAGATGCTAATGCAGGAACTGGGTGTCCCTTTAGCGCCCGAAAAGACTGAGGGCCCATCCACTACCCTTACATTTCTGGGTATCGAAATTGACACGGTCGCACAGGCATCCCGGTTACCCATTGACAAGGTTACCCGGATCTCTGCGATGATTTTGGCCTTGCTGGCCAAACGTAAGGTGTCACTTCGTGAGCTGCAGGTACTCCATGGCCATCTTAACTTTGCCTGCAGGGTGGTTACGCCTGGCAGGGCATTTGCTCGGCGCCTGTGTGATGCCATGTCTGGCTTGACAAGGCGCCATCATAGGGTCCGACTAACCAGGGGCATGCGGGCTGACCTTTTGGTTTGGCTCTCATTCCTGCGGGACTTCAACGGGGTATCCTTTTGGAGGTCCGACCTTTTAGTTTCACCTAGGTTTCAAGTGCAGTCGGATGCCTCCGGCTCCCTGGGATATGGGATGTACTTCCAGGGGAGGTGGGCTTATGGCCAATGGCCTCCAGAATGGCGGGGCACAGATCGCCTCCGTGATCTTACATTCCTTGAGTTTTTTCCAATTCTGGGAGCTTTGATGCTATGGGGCAAGGAGTGGGCCGACTCAGTGGTCCATTTTTGGTGTGACAATGCTGCAGTAGTGCACATTGTCAATGCTCAGACATCTAAATCACCCAGGGTGATGGCTTTAGTTCGCCAATTCGTGTTACGTAGCCTACGCCTTAACGTGCTTTTCAGAGCCAGACATGTACCAGGCATTGATAATGATATTGCTGATGCTTTATCCCGCCTGCAGATCCCCCGGTTCCGCGCCTTGGCTCCGGACGCAGAGGAATTCCCCTCGCCACTTCCGGCCAAGATTTGGACATTTGGCAAGGAGAGGTGAACCGGGCGATTGGCATGTCCTTGGTGCCCCGCACGCGTAAGGCGTATCATCATGCTTTAGTTCAATTTAATAGCTTTCGTGCGCAACTTCGGTTGCCAGAGTTGTGGCCCATTCCAGTGGCACAGGTTTTACAATTCATGGTTCATTTACACAGTCAGGGCCTCGCTCCCCGCACTATAGCATCTAGGCTGTCAGCATTGGCATTTGTTGCCAAGGTGGGGGGTTTTGCTGACAGCATGAACGATTTTCGCATACGGCATGTTTTGGAGGGGTGGACACGGGAACGTGGCCGCCGCCCGGACACTCGGCACCCAATTTCCCCAGGGGTGCTCACACACCTTGCACGAGGCTGGCCTAACCTATGTTTTGACAGGTATGAGGCAGCTCTTTTTCATGCGGCTACCACGGTGGCCTTCTTTGGAGCGCTCCGCATCAGTGAGTTGGTACTACTGTCTAAGGCGGATGCGACTCGTAGGGCACTGGAACTCGACGATGTCTATGTTTCTAATGAGTGGGGTCAGTTGAGGATACGGTCCTCAAAAGTTGATCAGCATGGCGTAGGCAGTGGTGTTAGACTGCTACGATGTTCCATTGCAGACATCTGTCCGGTTGGTGCCCTACAGGAGTTCTTGGCAGTGCGTGGCACGCATCCTGGCCTGTTTTTCTGCCACCAGGATGGGTCTCCCCTTACTAAATTTCAATTTTGGAAGGTGACCGGTATGGCACTTTCCAGTGTTGGCCTCCCAGGGGCTCGTTACGGCACCCATTCATTTAGAATAGGCGCTGCTTCAACTGCAGCTGCATTTGGGTACTCTGAGGCTGATATACGCCGTATGGGAAGATGGGATCTATGCGTTTTGCATTGTATGTTCATCCTCTTCAGACATGAGTACCATTTAAGCCACTGTTCTCTTTTTCTCTTACAGACCCTGTGTGTCCCCGCACACCGGTGGCAGTATGGCTGGTGGGCCACAGTTACGTGCACTGGGCAGCTCAGTATGCTGCGGCGACAGAGTGGGGACCCCAGCTTGGACTGCGTGCGGCCGCATGCATACGTTGGTACAGTAAGCGTGGAATGAGATGGCGGGAACTGTTGCCATTCCTTTTCTCCATTAGGGATGCTGAACCGCCTGATGTCCTTGTGCTGCACCTCGGTGGCAATGACCTAGGCCAGGTCACTGGCCTTTCTTTAAAATTCGCGATTTGCAGGGACCTAGCTTATTTGCACTATGTGTGGCCATTCACCAGGCTGCTATGGTCAGACATCATACCACGTCACGCTTACAGGAGAGGTATTGACCTCCGTGCCCTTGACCGCGCTCGTCGCTCAGTGAACAGGGCAGTGGCCCGGTTCTTGACTGGCAAGGGTTTGGGGATGGTCATCCGACACCCCGCCATTAGTTTACAAAATTACGATCTGTATGCAGGGGATGGGGTCCACCTGTCGGATAGAGGTATGAACCTCTTTTTGGAAGATTTGCAAGCAGGCCTGTTGACCGAGCTGATGGTCTGGGGGGGGGGGGGCGGTGAGTCTTCATTGAAGCCTCCCCGTGTGGCGGGTAGCACTGGTAAGGTAAAGATTTATGACCCATAGGTATCCGGCAGGTTCGCAATTGACTGGCCAACACTTAGACAGGTACAGGTGTAATAACGTTGACCGGTCAACGACGAACCAGGCAAGGGGTGATGGCACGAGCTTTTCAGCATGCATCACCCCGTGATTTGACGGATACACGTCAGAGGGTGGGGTCAGTAGATAGTTTATTGACTACGGTCAACAATTTGTTTGTGTCAACAAACAAATTGATACAAAATGGATACATTGTAGCCAATTGCCGTTGGCAATTTTGGGAGGAACCTTACCAGTGTCACTGCGGCCTGCTTGCCTTAAAGAATTATAATTGGATGAGTACCAATTGAAAGTTATAATTTGGACTAGGGCATTATTCAATAAAAGTGGGCCAATGCCTTTATCCATATACCGGTGTCTGAGTCTTTCTTTGGGGGGTGCGCCTGCAATGAAAGCGCAGCGCCAAAATGGCCGCCGTGCTCTTTGCGGCCCCCCCCACCCGGACTCAGACATCCAGGTGAGTTAGGGGGGCGTGGCCACCCCTCTATATAAGGGGTGGCCACGAGGCAGCTGAGCTGCCATTTTAAAAAATAGCGACGGAGAGGAGAAGTTTTCCCTCCACCCCCTCCCTAGTGAACAGTGTGATATTTTGGTCGCTTCGGGGCCGGGTGGGAATTTTTGGTTGGAACCCACAATTGGCCCTAGGGTTCTGGCTTTTTTGCCCATCCCACACTGTTGCTGAGGTTTGATATAGGGGTTTTTCTGTTCTTGACTTTGGTCACTTAGGCGGGTAGCACTGGTAAGGTAAAGATTTATGACCCATAGGTATCCGGCAGGTTCGCAATTGACTGGCCAACACTTAGACAGGTACAGGTGTAATAACGTTGACCGGTCAACGACGAACCAGGCAAGGGGTGATGGCACGAGCTTTTCAGCATGCATCACCCCGTGATTTGACGGATACACGTCAGAGGGTGGGGTCAGTAGATAGTTTATTGACTACGGTCAACAATTTGTTTGTGTCAACAAACAAATTGATACAAAATGGATACATTGTAGCCAATTGCCGTTGGCAATTTTGGGAGGAACCTTACCAGTGTCACTGCGGCCTGCTTGCCTTAAAGAATTATAATTGGATGAGTACCAATTGAAAGTTATAATTTGGACTAGGGCATTATTCAATAAAAGTGGGCCAATGCCTTTATCCATATACCGGTGTCTGAGTCTTTCTTTGGGGGGTGCGCCTGCAATGAAAGCGCAGCGCCAAAATGGCCGCCGTGCTCTTTGCGGCCCCCCCCACCCGGACTCAGACATCCAGGTGAGTTAGGGGGGCGTGGCCACCCCTCTATATAAGGGGTGGCCACGAGGCAGCCGAGCTGCCATTTTAAAAAATAGCGACGGAGAGGAGAAGTTTTCCCTCCACCCCCTCCCTAGTGAACAGTGTGATATTTTGGTCGCTTCGGGGCCGGGTGGGAATTTTTGGTTGGAACCCACAATTGGCCCTAGGGTTCTGGCTTTTTTGCCCATCCCACACTGTTGCTGAGGTTTGATATAGGGGTTTTTCTGTTCTTGACTTTGGTCACTTAGGCGGGTAGCACTGGTAAGGTAAAGATTTATGACCCATAGGTATCCGGCAGGTTCGCAATTGACTGGCCAACACTTAGACAGGTACAGGTGTAATAACGTTGACCGGTCAACGACGAACCAGGCAAGGGGTGATGGCACGAGCTTTTCAGCATGCATCACCCCGTGATTTGACGGATACACGTCAGAGGGTGGGGTCAGTAGATAGTTTATTGACTACAGTCAACAATTTGTTTGTGTCAACAAACAAATTGATAAAAAATTGATACATTGTAGCCAATTGCCGTTGGCAATTTTGGGAGGAACCTTACCAGTGTTACTGCGGCCCTGCTTGCCTTAAAGAATTATAATTGGATGAGTACCAATTGAAAGTTATAATTCGGACTAGGGCATTATTCAATAAAAGTGGCCTAATGCCTTTATCCATATACCGGTGTCTGAATCTTTCTTTGGGGGGTGCGCCTGCAAAGGAGCTCCTTATACTTGCTTGTGAGTAAACAGTAGAAAGATGTAGTTAAATGTGTTCTTGGCTAGGCTAGGCTTGGCAATATAGCTAGATGTGCCTTTCTTGTTTTATCCTGGCAAAGGGAAACGATAAAAATTTTCCTTTTTATTTTTGTACCTGCTTTTTACTAATTCTGAACTTTGAAACTATTATTCTTTTAAATAAAAGCTGTCTTGTTGCAGATGATGTGTACTTATTACCTATTGCTTAGAGGTGGGAGATTTCTAATTCCTTTATTTTTTTTATTGGCAACACTACTGTTTGCTATTTCACACTGCATATCCTACCTGATCTGGCTGGTCTGTAAGCACAAACATTCAGTGATTGAAACCTATCATGGATTTCTGTAACCTGGAGCTGGACCACAGGTACTCTGAAGCAGCACAAAGGTTTATGTGGGCTTCCTGAATGGATACAGGTCTCTGGCAGGTAAAACGAGTCCTATGATGGTGGGATAACGTGGGTGTGTTGTCCCTTACAACCTCTACAGGAGATGTGTAATGATTCTTCATTCCCACAGTAAGAGCATGTTAAGATCTCTCCAGTTTGTGAACAATTTCTCATAAAACAAGAACTACAGATCTTATAATTTTCGGAAATTGTTGCAGGGGAATTTGGAGTGTTGAGTTCAAACAAGTAACTTTTCCAAGATCTCACCAGAGTGCAGTTTCCGCCATTAAATGGAACATGCTGGATTGAACACCCATGAGACAGCTCGATTTTATGAGTCAGTAGCTATGTTCAGATATATAACACTATTATTGTTACTCTACTAGAACACCCAATGTCATGTCCTGGGCTTGCTCCTTTCACCTTTCTTTGCTCTGACATAGTCAAGAAAAGCTGATTAGAACTTTCCACTTCTGTTTTCAACTAAATGCAGTTTCATGTTTTAGCCAAACCAAGAACTAGCTTTAAAAAACAAGCCACAATTGTAGACCTTGTCCTTCAGGCTATCTAAGGCTAGCCACAGTTTGCTTTTTTTCAACCATCCTTTGTAAATGTGGTTCATTAGAACCATTAGTATATGCATTTGTGTGTTCGTGCGTGCATGTGTGTGCACACATGTAACATCTGCTGACTTTATAGTGTGTGTGTGTGTGTGTGTGTGTGTGTGTGTGTGTGTGTGTGTGTGTGTGTGTGTGTGTGTGTGTGTGTGTGTGTGTGTGTGTGTGTATAAAACTGGATGTTACAATTTGTATATCCTGAATTCTTTTCCCCAGTATGAGAGCAAGTTATTTGAAGAAAAATGGAGAACATAAATCTCTCTCTCTCTCTCGTCAAATAAGAACAAAATCCCAAATATTTCTTAATCTATTAAATGAGAATAATATGCCTTTATACAACCCAGTGTTTCTGTGTCAAATTAGTAAATACACACTCTTCAGAGTGGTTAAATATATTCACAGGTTTTAAAGCCTTAAAGCCTTAATGTTCCTGTGAGATCAGCCAGGTAATACAAACTTTCTCTAACATACAAAAAACTAGCACATCTGTTATGACAGAAGCTTCCATTGACTAGGGCCCACTTCTTTGTATGCAGCCATTGTGTTCATCTTTGAAAGCTTGAATCATAATAAATGTGATAATCAATAATGACAAGACTTGTTATTGTTGTTGCAACACATATGAGCACAGTAACCCTACTGGAAACATTTTCAGGAAATATATGCAGCAAGTTTAGAAAGTCTGGATGTAGCACATTCCAAACACCTTCACAGCAGATGCTTGTCAAGTCCTGCTTACTCATCACTTGGCTAAACAAGCCGTTTTTCATCTTCAGTAGCTAATTCCAATTCCTTCCACATTTTTACTGCTTGCTTGAAACCTCTCCAAGTTGGAACATCTCCCTGATTTGAAGATATTTCAAAAATAAGTAATAAAAATGCACTTTTCCTTTAAAAAAATAGTTATTTCTCCTTTTTAGCAGACTGTGATGTTTTCCAGGTGAAACAAAACTGAAGTGAGTTTTGTGTATTTTCTTTTAACTAATGGTCCTTTATAGAAAATAAATAAGCTTTATCTACCTAGGCACTGATCAAAATCCTGTTGTTTGGCATGGACTCAAAAATCTAAGTAAGAGCAGAAATCCTATTTAACTGCTATTCAAAAGGCATAATTTTTGAAGGTGATTTCCCCCAAGTTATGAAATCTCTGAAGATACTGTCTATTGCATATTGTACTGTGTGTCTTTTGAGTCCAGATCAAACTTTGAACTGGCAAAATGAAGCCACTTTCTTGGCTTTGTGATTAGTCAAAATTAAATCTTCATTGATACATGTTTCTGGTAGTAATCAGCAGACCAGTAAATAAGCCAGATTCTTACTATGAGGTAATTCACCTCCAAAAGTTATGCTATTTTTGTAACAGCACAAGATTTCAGCATAGTACTTGCTAATTGCTGCAAATTATGCCATTTGCTTTCCACAAGAGTAATGAAGCAACAGGAATGATTGATATATATTTTTATTCATAGTAGTTTGAGCAACTACTTGGAAAAATGAAATTGCACACTTGGGCAAATTTCAAAAGTTATTTTAAAAAGGAATTTGTTTTAAATTTCATACTCAAACAAGTTGTAGCCATGGCCTATTTAAATAAGAAAAGTTCCATGCCTCACAAGTAACTAAGCTAGTTACTCTTAACTATATTGAAAACTCATACAAATGTCACAAGCAGACAGTCTTTGGTACAAATATACTCTTGTCCACCTTGTCAAGTCAACATCCATAACATGAGCACAAGCCACAACTTTCAAAACATGTGATAACCCACCACCACCACCAACAACAACACCATTTAGTAAGGTAACCTTCAATAACTACAAAATTAGCTTAAAATGTAGAGTTACACTGCAAAAGGAGGGAAGTTATTCATTAAATTACAATTGTAATATAACACACAAGCTGTCCTTTCTTTTCACACAAGCATTTTGCAACTTTTTCTCCTGGATGCATTCCATTTTCTTACTGATCTCTCTGTTCTGTCTTTCCATATAACAATATTCCTCTTAGATCTCTCACTATATATCAACACCTAGTTTTGGTGGTGTCCTAGTTTGGACAGTTCATATTATCCAGACTTTTTCCCCAGACATAAGACTCCCTTTTTACCCCATATTTCTGGGAGTTTAATGGGGAAATGGGAAAAGGCATGAAAATACATTAGTAACTGTATTTCTGTTTTAGAGGTAGAGATGATTCCAAAGAGTAGTGATCAAAGCTTTCTTCAAGATGACAGATGCTTTTGAAAGGCACTGAAGAAATAGCACACAAGTATCTAACAAAACCTCAGTCTTGAAGCAGCTTTGTCACAGTTTTTGAACAATTACTGCTGTTCTGTGAGACTAAAATGGGCTTAAAATTTACTTGTTCAGATTTATTAATAGCCACTTATGCCTTTCTAAAAATCAGCTTTTTGCCTGAGTGTGAACAGACTTTCTTCTTTTATTTCTATAGTTTGGAGACCAGAATAGCTGGTCAACCAAACTCAACGAAGCAAGTAACTTGGGGGGGGGGGGGAGACATCTCAATCCTCTGAATTTCCAACCTCTTGCATGAAATTTTTGAAATATCAGTACCACAAATGGCATCAGAGACCTATAGGGCAATACACTAGTAATGTGTAATGCATCCACACATTATAACAACAATAACAATGGCAAAATAGTAGCTGAAAAGTGAGAAGTGTACCAAGTTCCCATGCTTTGTTTTTGAGTAAATATATCTAGGACTCACTTGCTTGTGAGTAAACAGTAGAAAGATGTAGTTAAATGTGTTCTTGGCTAGGCTAGGACCCTGTGTAAATGAGACAGCAGATGGCTATTATCTATACCTATAAAAAGAGAGTTGGGCCTTGCATGTCCGGCATGCGTGCCCGCACACATTCAGCCCATCCCGTAATGCGCCGGCCACACTTACCTTATGTCCTTGACAACATCGCCGTGAGGGTCCGGGAACCCTCAGCAAGCCACTTCCCTGGGAGGAAGCGCCAGGCAGGGATCCGCCAGGGTAGGCTCCTCCCCTGATGGATTCCTGCCTCTCACCCTGCAATTACCACTCCGCTGTTTTGAAAACAGCCCTCAAAACAATGGAGGGAGAATATCAAGGGTGAGAGACAGGAATCTGTCAGGGGAGGAGACAACCCTGACAGATTCCTGCATCTCGCCCAGCAATTTCCCCTCCGCTGTTTTGAAGACAGCCCATGAAACAGTAGAAGGGAAAATGCAAAGGCATCAGGCAGGGATCCTCCAGGGTAGACACCTCCCCTGATCATTTCCTGCCTCTCGCCCTTGCCATTTCCCCATCCACTGTTTCGAGGGCTATCTTCAAAACAGCGGAAGGAGAATGGCAAGGGCGAGAGGCAGGAATCCATCAGGGAAGGTGCTTTCCCTGGCTTATCTCTGCCTCTCACCCTTGCTGTGTCTTTGGTCATCCATTTCTTCCTTTGCCCCCCCCAAACCACCCCAACACACACACACACACACACGCACACACGCACAAAACCCTGCTCAGCAAGGCCAGGCACAATAGCTAGTAGGGTATAAAGCAACCCATGTAAACAAATCATTCTTGAGGAGCCAACAGTTAGAACATCACACTTTTCTCTTTTGCAGTTTTGGAAGGCAATATTCCAAATGCTATTTGTCCCTTTGTAGCAAATGTTGCTGTTGGAAGCCATTTTAAAAAGAAAGTGCCTAGCATAATCTGTTTGGTATTTCACATCAGAGATCTCGAAATGTCTAGTCAGCATATACCCTGAAGAACCTACCTGTGTAAAAGTTTCAATAGTGATTGAAAGCTAACCCCTACTTGCTCTCTCTCTCTCTCTCATGAGAAAATTTGGCAGCTTTTTCTGTAAGCAGGCAAGTGAAAAGCACAGTGAAACACAGAGAGATACCACTGAAGCATCACTTTTACTTGAAATTTGGTGGTGACCATTGGGATCTTCATCCACACTACTGCAAACATCTTGCTCTGAATATATTTAGTTCACTATACAGTAATACCTCATACAAAGTCCGCTTCATACAACATCGAATTCATACAACATCGCCTAATTTCTTGAAAAAAGTTACCTCATACAAAGTCACTCGACTTTGTATGAGGCATTGGGTTTTTCCCAGGTTGCATTGTGCCTGGGCAGTATAAAAGGCAGGACACATGCATGCAGGTTTTGCACAAGGCGAAGAGTGTTTAGGAGTGGTTTTGAGCATGATTTTGGATTTTTTGAATTTTTTCATCAGAATTTTTAGAATCATTCCTGGGATTTTTGCAGCATTCTTCAGGTTCTTGGACAATCAGGGTTGTTTGACATGTTTTTGTAATGTATTTAGCCTTTAGACAATGATTTCTTAAAGTTCTGTCAGTTTTCTATCTGTTTTCTTGACTTTGACCTGAAGTCTGTGCTGTTACAGTATAATGTATCTCTATGGAAACGACGTTGTACGAGGCATCGTGGCAAGGATTTGGACGTTGTATGAGGCATGCCAAATCCATATAAAGTCCAAACTTGTGGAACCAAATTTGGACGTTGTATGAGGTATCGCTGTACATAGTTTTCTGAAGTCATATTAATTCAGAAGTATAGTGTCTGTTTGCTTTAACAATACCACATGAGGCTGTGGTGTCTCAGTGGTTAAAAAGCTCACCTTGTTATCTGGAAGGCCAGCAAGTTGGCAGTTCGAGACCTGGGTGCTGCATGACAGATTGAGCACCTGTCTTTGTCCCAGCACTTGGGGACATGAAAGGATTTGAGCATCCCCTGAGCAGAGTTTCTCCAGCAAAAATCCTTTCAACCCAGAATAATTTCTGATACAAAACTATTATTATCATACCTGTCAAGTATCCTGTATTGGCCGGGATTTCCCATATTTTAGCGCTCATTTCTTCCCTTTCCCGGTGCCATCCCATATTTTGAATGGCAGGGAAAGGGGTTACTGTGCATGCGTGCCCATCACAAAGGAGTTCTGCACACGCACAAAGGGGTTCTGCGCATGCACAAATGGGTTACTGATCATGCGCACGCACGCATGCGCAGTAATTTCCCATATTTTCTGGAGGCGTGCTTGACGGGTATGATTATCATTAATAATATCACAATGTATCAATTGTATCAAAATTCCTCCCACTATCATGATCATGAGTATGCTTGAGGAAGAAAAATAGTTAATTTAAAAATGCAACAAAACCAACAGGTATATAGACTCAGCTAATCAAATCATGGATTTCTGAACCATAAGGAAAATTTGGATCCTCTGGTCCAATTCCATGGTTCAAGGCAGGAACATTTCTTATGTAACCCACAACCCTAAGGTTAAGCTAGTATATAATGAAGGCTCAAGGCTACAGTGGGTGGTCAACTGGTATGTTGATCTTTATCTCCTGCATGCTTCAAAGGATTCCAGACACTTTCTAGGGTATGTCTTTAATTTACCAAGACCTCGTGGCTTCATTTTATGGCTTCATTGGTGGTCTTGTAGACAGTACACTCTAGAAAAGGGCAAAAAGTGTCCTGCATTTTTCCTGTGCCTACTGTGTTATTTATTACTAACAAACTGTGTTTTTTAAACTATATTAAAAGCAGACTTCCACAACCCATATCTGAATCAGGCTCATACTAAGCACTTGTGGAATATAGTAATATCCTGGATTGTGCAAGTGTACTTTTCACAAGCTAAACTTGGTGTGTATACTACTTGACTTACAGTTGTACACGGATATTCTGGATGTGTTGCTGTAGACAGTGAAAATGTTAAAGCACTTATGCTGTGGTCATCATGCAAATGGGCTGATATTTCATAATCTTGGATCTGACGTTTGCCCTGTAATTGCTTGACAGAAGATTTTTGCACAAGCAGTTCATGCTAATTTGAACCATCAAACTGAAGAGTAACTTTGCTCAGGCATAGAATTAGCTGCAGAATACCATGGCAAGGGAAGATTGACACAATAGCGGAAACCTCTGCCTTTAGAAGAGACCTGATGAACCACACTAACATCCTGACATCTAAAGCATTTGCAAAATGGAGGCAAACACCACTATGTTCTCAAAGTTAAAAAATTGGAAACTGTGGATTGGTTCATAAGCAAGCATGTGAGTTTGAGAGTATTTGAAAAAAATGTGGTGGGATCTCTAGATGCTTATTGGCATTAAAACTGCCCAAATCTTCAACAACTTTCCTCCCTTAAAATAAAACACATGGAGTAATAGTACCATAGTGACCTGGAAAGGGGATAATGTGATTTCTGATCTCTTATCACACTCCATTCCCAAGAATCAGCAGCCACCAGCTTAATTCTTCCCTTTTGAATGCCCCTTAAAGCTGTGCTAAACTTCTTGCTACAAAGAATATCTAGGCTTGAGTTGAGGGTGGAGGAGGAAGAGGAGGAGGTATGGGTGAGAGATGAAAGTGAGATTTGATGGCAGAAAAACTGTTAATTCCTTTATTACTGGGACAGTGACAAAAATCTTGCAAAAGGGGTGGAAAAGCTTTATCCGCTTTCATGGTAATTATATTCCCATCATTCACTTCAAATCCAGACCTCCCTGGAAAGCAAAGTGAGCTATAATCCAGTTGGGGGATCTGAGCAGATGCAATTTTATCCGGGTCTCTCCTACTTCCAGCTCCCCTCTGTGCTGTTATCAGCTGCTTGAATCAAAGTGCTTCTCTATTTTTAAACCATCCTTTGGATTAACAGGAACCTTTTATCAATTGTGATTAAAAATAAAGAGAGAGACAAAGAAAGAAAAAACCCAAGCAACTGTCTATCCAAAATTCTGAGTAGTCTATTCTTACTTTCTGAAAAAAGGGAGAAAGAGATATTATTTTTGTTTCTTCATAAAAACAGTGGTGGATGTTGATGTTTTGTTCTCAAGCACTGAATAAATATAAAAAATCACCTGTTTACAGAGAACAAAGAAAACTTTAGAACAAATTCCACACCAATCAGAATGTTTTCAATGTGTAGCACTTCTATTTGGATCAGTTTACCAAGATTAACCTTCCATTCTGTAAGGGACTAGAAAGGTTTAGGAAGAGATTGCAAAAGTCCCAATGGTAAACCTGACACTTTTTATGCAGCTACATCGTTAAAACGCAGATTTTTATGTTTTTGACAAAGTATACATTCAACTTGTGAATTCTCTCTCAAGGACCATTTGTAATTGACACTATTCAAAGGAAACTGTATACTCCTATTAATAAACATTAGCCACAATCCTGTTGCTTAGAAGAGTAAATTGCACTAAAGTAAGCATAATCAGTCAATGTAGATTTATTGGGTCAGCTGATTTGTAATTCCATTCATTCAATAGCTCTACTCTAACTGGGACTTACTGTGCTAAAGTCATTGTGAGAGGAGACCCACTTGAATCAATGGACCTATGGAGCAATTGAGTCATGAAATCACCATTGAGTCAATGGGCCTGCTCTAGTGTGATTTTCTACACTAAGTAACAAGATTTTGTCCAGTTGGGCCAAATGAACACAATGGACTCTGCTGATCTCCTATTCAATAATTATTTGCCCCACTGAAACCAGAAGCTATTGCCCCACCTACTGATTTAAACAACAGCCTTAGCAAATCTAGCAAATTGTTTTAAACAGCAACTATAGCAAATCTAAAGAGAGTTCCAGTAGCACAAGGAACTAGTAACACTACTACTACTACTACTACTACTACTACTACTACTACTACTACTACTACTACTACTACTACTACTACTACTACTACTACTACTACTAGTAGTAGTAGTAGTAGTAGTAGTAGTAGTAGTAGTAGTAGTAGTAGTAGTAGTAGTAGTTTTATTTATACCCCGCCCACCTGGTGCAAGCACAACTCAGGGTTGCTCACAATATGCAGAAGAAATTAACAATAAAAAATACAATGCAAAATCCAACAAAAATAAAATATACAGTAACACAAATAAATTACAAAATATTCTGTAATACCATCTCAGTTACAAATAAAACAAAATACGATAAACATCTGACACGATAATGTCCAACAGAGCATGTATCACAATATGAAACAGTACAGCAGTATGCACTGCAGCAGGTTCTGCAGAACCAGTAGCAAAATTTCCCCCAGGCCCTGCCCACTAGGTTGGCCACTCCTACCTCCATAGCCCATAATGCAGGATGTTTGACCACACCCACAGAATTGGCCCTGCCCACAGATTTGGCCAGCCCAGAGAGTAGGTAGTAAATTTGTTTTGCAGTGCATCACTGAGTATAGCCCAATGAAACCCCTAACAGAGCAGGCCATTAAGCTAAAGTCACAAAATTCCATGTCCAAAGGGAAGAAAAGGTGGTGGTGGGGGTAATCTGACTGGAAATGAAAGATGACAGCTGAATAAGATTAGTTGTTGGAGTCTAAAGCAAAGGCCAACTGAAAGGCACAGACAGATCATTCCAGACCAGAAAGAATCAATGGTCTGTCTAAGCCTGGAAACGTTCTGGAGTTTGGAAATGAAAATATCTCATTTTCCCATGCTACCCCTGAGGATCAAGTGGCTTGCTGTAATGGGTAACAGCATGCAGACCAGCAACTTCCTTGCTGAATTCCAGCTGACCCTGTAACTTTTATGTTTGAAGTGGTTCTTCTACTGCTCTAATTTAGTTACTTGGCTTCAGGCCTAAGCATACTTTCTTTACTGCTGGCCATCAGACTGCTGTTGCTTTTCTTTCTTTAATTACAGACACAGAAGTCCCATATTTTATCTGGACCATAATGCATGGAGCACTGAGGTTTAATACTTTCCATGACACATATTACCCTCAATGCTTTAGTTGGGCCATGAAGAAGAAAACTTCTCAGGGTATCAATAGAAACTTACTTCCTTTAGCTCAAAGTTAATCACCAGAGAACATAAGGGATTTGTCATACTAATGGTGGGAGAGGATACAACTCGTGTTAAGATGGGAAAGTATTAGTCCAAATGCTGCATTCCCACCTGCCACACTCCTGATCCCCCCCCAAATGAATGAATGAATGAATGAATGAATGAATGAATAAATATAAGAGACTTTGTGCCTGAAATTAAAGAAAACAACAATAACACCTTGACTGCATGTAGTGCAACTCTATCATAGTTGTTATTTAGGCTCTTTTTGTATGTGGGAAAGCTTACATGCCTGCTTGTCTCTATGTGTATTTCTGTGAGTATGCAGCTGAGCATGCATACAGGTGTTGTTATAAAGTGCCCACTTCTGCCTTGGCAATGTTGACTATTGGTTGCTATCCCTTTTAGCCCACCAATGGGCACTAGCTGCTATTGCCATAAGCCAGAATTCTCATAGATCTGCGGCTTATTTTGTCATCTGAGCCTTCTCCTTGCATCAAGTTGTATTGTCATACTACTTGCAATTCTCTAGATTTATCAAATGTGCCATGCTTGGTAATTTGACTTGATGACAAATATCTGACATCTGCATAATATATCTTATTCCAATATTTACGGGCCAAATAGCACTAAGAGACTAGAAGAAAGCAGTGGATGACAAGTAATTACAGAATATGTTCTTGTACTGAAAGGTAGCCACATACATTTGAGAGTACTCAAACCTGCAACCAGCAAAATCACAAGTATAGTACTATTACTACTACTACTACTACTACCACCACATAGTGGGGCTGCAGTGGCTCAGTGGTTAAGAAGCTCACCTTGTTAGCTGGAAGGCTGGCAAGTCGGCAGTTCGAGACCCAGGTACTGCATGACAGACTGAGCATGAGTCTCTGTCCCAGCTCTTGGGGAAATGATAGGAGCCTCATTTGGGCATTCCCTGAGTGGAGATTCTGCCACAAAAATCCTTTCATTCCAGAATAATTTCTGACATAAAATTATTATACCACCACATATGCATAAACCATATCAAAATGTCTCTTAGTTTCACAAGCAATAGCTTCTTCTGAAGTTACATCTGCCAGCAATATGTATCTGCCTTAAGATGTCCAATCTGAGG
The DNA here is from genome assembly GCA_035047305.1 of Bradypodion pumilum. NCBI lineage: Eukaryota > Metazoa > Chordata > Lepidosauria > Squamata > Chamaeleonidae > Bradypodion > Bradypodion pumilum. Next base: position 64,128,851 of record JAWDJD010000004.1, on the reverse strand, counting down.
ATTAGGATGTCAGCTTTCCAAGAATTAAGAATGTGCAAGAAATCACTAGGCTTCCATAAACTGGGCAGACCCTGAAAGTTTTAGCATCAGCTGTATGGGTGGAAAGGATTCTTTCCCTCTCTCATCTCCCTTTGGGTCATTTCATGAGCTGAAATAGACTCCATCTGTCCCCTCCTATTCAGATATAACAAGAACAGAGTTTGAGGTGTATAAATCTCCTTGCACTCACTTTATTTCTTATAAGTATAATTAGGACAGCAGTGTTGACAATGATGGGGAATGGCTCTCCCCAGGGGCTCTGCATTCCAGCCAGCAGACTGTTAAACAAAGGAAACGCCTGCTGATCAGGAGCTCAGCACTGATGTAATGCTTCCCTGGCCTCATAGTCATGCTGGCAAGTGCTATAAAGCTGTCAACAAGCAAAACAAGAATGGAAGCCTGTCCCAGGTTGGTGAGTCAAGACAGATGCAACAGGAAGGGGCACTTTCTCCTCTTTAATTTCCAGTTAAAGTCTCCAAACTGTCACTCTTGGAAAAACATCCTACTCAGGACTATATCTCCTGCTGTCCTTTAAAAGCCACTTCACAGCTAACAAAATTGAGCACTCTCATTATGAGTAAATGTTATTGACAAATTATATGAAATAAAAGATAAAACGTAAACAATGATCACCTGGTTCTTTGGCTGTGCAGCCTATATTATATGCCTTATATTAATTCATCTAGTGTATTCAGTTTTGAATACTATTACAACAAACATTGATATTATGCATACTTATAAAGAATGCTTGAAGACGGATATTTTGAAGCAAAATTATTACACAAGTCAGAGGCTGCAAGGTGATAGATTACAAATGGATCAGCCAGCCTCAGGACACCCTGAGGTAATAAATACACATGTCTAGGTGTGTTTATAGGGTTCACAGGTCAGAAGATGGCCAATAGAAGTCATAGAATTACTATGCTTCTCCAGGTCTCCAGATAGGAAGAATATTTTTAGGACACACTCTACTGTAGAACAAAATACTGTTCATTTTTTAAATGTATGAGGTGATTTCAAAGCCTGACTACTCATCTTCAGCTGGACACAGGACTTTCTTGTTCAATGTGAAGGTAAGCAAGTGTGTGTTGCTCTAAATAACAGAGTGAAACCAAAGATATTTCACCAGCAAGTTCTCTGTGCACCTCACTCTCGCCTTTTGGGGCACATCATGCCATCGGGAGTAAGATGGGGCAGAACTGGGAAATAACTAGTTAAAAATTTTTTGTTAACTATACCTAGTGAATTTTCAGGTGACAAGGATGTGGACTAGGTTACTTTTCAAAAATAAAGTGAAAAAATACTTATAATGTTACTTTTGGTACATGTAGTACCAATGTGTTACTTTCAAAAACTGAAAATACGGGCATTTTGGCAGAGATAGTTCAACTATTTAGCTGGCTGGATAGCTTAGTGTTTTCAGGTATCTGACTGTAGAGCAAGATGTTGGGAATTTGATTCACCACTCTTCCTCCAGGAAGAAGATCCAGCCTATGTAGCCAGGGGCAAGCTGCACAGTCCCGTAGTACCCACAGAAGAAAGGAATAGTTAACCAATTATATGTATGTATTCTTTACCTAGAAAACCCTTGAAAGAATCAGCCTAATTCAGAACTGTCCTGCTGGTAAACAATTATTATTACAACAACTAATGCCATTTTCTTATCTATTCTAAGTAGCAAATATTGTTTGCTTCTTTTTTATGCCATTCTCTTATCAGTCCTAGGCAGCAAGTGTAGTATTGATTTGCTTTCTACTTTGTGATTTTTGCAAATAGTCTTAAGGTACAATATCATAATTAACCATTAGCTGGAACTGGAGAATATTTCCTTGTGTTTCCCCCCTGCTGCTAACACATGACAGTTTGTCCATAAATACAATCTGCCAAACCTTACTATTCCATTCGATGAGTAAAAGATTTGCATATATCTTCTACTGGGAAGCATTCAAAATCTAGCTGACTGACAAAGAATTTCATTTCAAGGTCTCATGCAATGATATTTCATTCTCATTTAGAAACACTGACAACAAACCCAGTGCTGTGATTCATTATATCAATTTCTTTAAAGATTTCTCCCCAAAAGGGATGAACTTTGGGGCATCTTCCTGTCACGTGGTCATAAGATCTCATTTCTGGATATTTCCTCCAACATTAAGTCTAAGTATAAAATTTATCTGGCTGAGATATTTGGGACTTAGATACTACTATTCCACAAGTTTGAATATGTTCTTTACTTTAAACAGAAATAGATGTCATCCTGCAATCACAACTAAATGTGGAGCTAGGAAATATGGAGTCCTCCAAAAGTTTCTGGTCTTTAAATTATATGTTCCCTCACTAATGAGAATATGGGCTAGAACTGGTAGGGGTTGTAGTGATTGCAGTGCAATCACATGGGGAGCTACATGTTTTCAACCTTGTGGCACACTGAATGCTTCCTTAGATCTGAGGTATGCTAAACGTCATAGAAGACAGAATGATAGTCTAGGACTCAGGGAACCAGGGTTTCAATTCACACTTAGCAAGGGAAACTCCTGAAGGTGTGGAATTGGTAAAACTACTCCTTAAATATCTCACATAACTTGAAAACTCTCTTAAGCTCAGTGCAAGTCAGCGCTGACCTGATGGCACATACCACACAAACATAACACATGATAGGTACAATTTTGCTCCCTCTTCAGAAACTGATAGAGGGCAGAAAGCATCCATTTGAAATACACTCTCTACTGGAAAAAGGATTGTTCTGATTGTCTTACACATTTTTTGCCTTGTTGCGATAGGTCTGCTGTACACCAACATGAACTACCAGTATTCATATGATGTATTTTCACTTACAGTGGAAACCGTTAACTTTTTCCTTGTTCCTATTCACCTTCTCTACCACTTAATTAATTGCCATCCTTCAACTGATTTGACCTTGATTAATTTCTCATGCATGTATCCTGATCCAGTTCAAATGAATTCCTCTCCAATTAACCCCCACATTTATCATTACCTTCAAATAATACATCACCTTTGGAATAAAGTCCTCTTCAATTAATATATTTCCTCTTATTAAAGTCCTACTGAATGAGCACTACAAATCAGCTTATCCCAAATTGATCATCCATCTAAATAATGAATCAGAATCTGGCCTCCAGGAAAAAAAATAGAATTAAGCAAAGAATAGTATTTCCCTTTCTTAGTGGGATGCTAAACCAGTGGTGGTGAACTTTGGCACATGTGCCAGAAGGAGCACACAGACCCCCTCTCTGTCAGCACACATGCCGTTGCTTCAGCACAGAGTTCACCTGCCCCTCTGTCCAGCAGCCCAAAGGGAGCGCTTCTTCCCTCCCCCAGCACAGAGTTCACTCTGCCCTTCTGTTTGGCCACATGGTCTCTAAAAGGTTCACCATCACTGTGCTAAGCCAATAAATTGTATATATGGGCCCAGAGTTACCAGCAAATCCCATATAGAAGAATAAGGAGGTAAGGTGGGAACAGCAAAGGAAAGAGTCAGGGTACAGGGCTTGTTACACATTTTTTTCACCAAACCACTGCTTCTCTAATGCATGTACAGTATTACCTCCTTGCCTTCGAGTCTGCCCTCTCATGCTGATGCTGTCAGAGCAAAATGCTCTTTCCTGTATTGCTTTGAAAAACCTTCCTATCTGAATTCTGATAACAACCATATGATTTCTTGCTAGGCACAGTAGCATGAGTTGTATGTAATCCTGTTAACTGCTCACAATGTCTTACAAATTTTATCCCCTCTAAATAATCTCATTATTTCTTCCTATTTTACAGATTACATAGAAAAGCAGAAACATTATCTGAACATTTTAAGTCCAAAAAGTCTTACTGACATTGTGTGTTTATGTGCCACCAATACATAAGTTATAGTGACCCTAACAGGACTTTGAAGGTAAGTGAAGGTGTGACTTTACCAGTGCTACCACTCCATGTGTGGTTCCATGACCAAAAGGTGATTCAAATCTAGCTGTCTCAAGCCCCTATTCATTACACCACACTGAGTTACTGATTTCAGTGGAATTTAATTCCAGGTAAATATTAGGATTGACACCATATGACTGACTGAGATGTAGTTTGCCCTGAGACTGATAGTTCCCAATTACTTAAGAGTATAACCATGTTATTTCTGTTATGGACTACAGTGGCTGAAGGACTGCATGATAGAGTAGTCTCCTGTTGTCTGTCCCAGCTCCTGCCAACCTAGCTGTTCAAAAGCAAGAAATTGCAAGTAGATAAATAGGTACCACTTTGATGGGAAGGTAACAGTGTTCCGTGCAAGGTATTCTAGTTGACCTATTATTTCTTTTGGGAACTTATTCTTCTCCCTCTCTCTTTCTTTCTGGGATTTGTGTACAGCATGTTAAATACAGAGTTTAGAAGTAACCAGTTGCAGTTATGGGCTGAAAACCTAATATATTCTTGATGCCTACAGAAAGATGATGTCACTAACTAGGGGTGGTTTTCAGTAAGTAAAATGTGCCTGATTATGTCTCATGGTTTTAATGTGCTGAAGACTCGGAAATGTTGCAGTAACATGTAAATATAACTTTACATTTAGTTCATTTCTACTCAGAAGGAATTTATTTCTTGTTAAATTATAGCTGTGATTTTATTTATTTATTACATTTGGGAGAACAAGGGAGAATTGCATGTTTTCTTTGATACAATTGAAATTTTTGTTACTTTTATAGATCGTCTCTTTGCAGAGAGTAGTCATATGAAATGGTGAAAGAAGAATTTCATTTGCTATAAGTGTTGGCATGCAATGTGCCTTATTGTCAATGCCTAATATTTCCTTGCGGGTACTGAAGTGATTACAAGGTACAGTAAATAGGAATATTGTATTTCTATATCATTGGCTTGTAGCATTCTGATGTATATATACAGGTGAAACTCAGATAATTAGAATATTGTACAAATGCTCATTCATTTCATTTAAAAGGTAAAACAAATATTTGAGATAGACTCACTATATTCAAAGCGAGACATGTAATGCCTTAATTCATTATAATTATGATGATCATGGCGTACAGCGTACATGAGATTATGTGATGATTATGGGGTACATGAGATTGGGGGGTTGGGGTTTTCAAAAGTTGTAAGACATAAGCATCAATATTATAACAAAATAAGGCTTGAACTATCTCACTTTGCATGTAATGAGTCTATCTCATATATTTGTTTCACCTTTTAAGTTGCATTACTGAACTGAATTAACATTTGCACAATATTTTAATTTTTGAGTTTCACCTGTATATTTTAAATAAAATACAAAAGTAGCTATTTATTTTTTCCCCCATAGAAATAGGAATACCAAGATTTTTAAAAAAATAAATAGTACAATTATAACAGTAGCTAACACTTTTGTGCCTTGGATCCATAACTGAAACTAATTAATTTTAAAAGTAATTTTATAAAGGTAAAGGTCACCTTTGCTTGGAAGCCAGTCGTATCTAACTCTAGGGTTCAGTGCTTATCTCTGTTTTATAGCCGAAGAGCCAGCGCTGTCTGCTTCTGCAGACGTTGCCATGGTCATGTGACAGGCATGACTAGACACCGGAGCACATAGAATGCTGTTTACCTTCCCACCAAAGTGGTTCCTATTTATCTACTTTTGCTTTCCAGGCAGTGTCTTAGCCTCCTGAGCCACAGCAGTCCAGACTGGTTAAAAATACCATTTAGACTTACAGTACATTTAGTTGGATTGTTTTCAAAACTTTATACAGCAGCTGTGTGGTGAGCAATAGAGACTGAGATTGAAATACTGTATGGTCTTTAACCTCAGCCTTACCTGATGATCCTAGCTGAAATAGCCTTTTTTTGTATTTAGGGTGAGAATTACTGTCTAGTTTGTAAAATGAAGACTTTGATAACCCGTTCTGCTTGCCTTTTTCTACTCTACTAGATGGTATTTGGTTCAGAGACTGTTTTAACTTAACACCTCTCACAACTGGGGGCCTGACCTCATTTTAAGACTTCTAGATAGTGGTTTTCTATAAATAAATAATATCTGTTGCAAAGTATTCACAGCAATAAATGAATGCGATCCTTCCTTGTAAACTCCAGCAGGCCTCATATTAAGCTTATTTAGCATTCAAATGGTGAATGAAGCCAACTCGTTTCATTCTATAATCATGCTCGGTTTAAAGGGGTGGGCAGTCTGAATGAATAATTTGGCCAAATGAGGATTTAAGATTCTTTCTATATGCACATCAGCAAACAGCAAAACCCTAAGAAAGATCTGCCTGAAATAACAGCAGGACAGCAAGTTCAGAATAATTAGAGCAACAAGCTGGCTGTGTTCGCTACAGTATTACCACAGTTCTTCTTTATTTGTGCATTGTTACCATTCTGGTTTTCCCATTTGTTCACAAACATGTTTTTACACCAAAAGAGCACATGTGGATGAAAGTATTGTGCATTTAAAATATATGTAGGCGCTGTACTTCTTAAGGGAGAAATGTTAAATTATTTATTGTAAATTGGTCTTTAATCTTGTTGCCTGCAGGCCTTACATAAGTCAACCTGAGTTATTCACTAAGGCAGCCTATCCTAGCTGGCTCCTCTAGAAGTGTTGAGGTGGAACTTCCATCATCCTCAGAAAGCAAGAATTATCATTCCTATCTGCAGCCTTTTGAAGTCTCAACACATTCTGGAGTGGGCCTGCTCTAAAGAACCATCAGTTAATCAACAGAACATTTTTTTATTGGTTACTTGCAATCATTGTTTGTGTTTCTTGGCTTCTCTTTACCCACCTTTATCAGCTACAGGGCTGTAGCCAGAGGGGGCCCATGGGGGAGGCAAAGCCCTCCTGAGCTAACAGCCACCCCAACCCGCCCCAGGATGCCAATGTTATATATGTGTGTGTGACATTGTTGCCCCCCCTGAACCCCCCCCCCCAATCTAGAATCCTGGCTATGGCCCTGATCAGCTAATTTAAGAACATGATATTTTATCTTTCCTGTTAAGCTGATACTTCTTTGAACCTCTTCCATGTCTTAGGACTTGATTTGAAGTGACGACATCTGAGACCCCGTCTACAGCTAGTGGACAAATTTCCTAGATTCTTAGGCTGGATCCACTGCATTTTTATAGAAATAAAACTTTCCACCCTTTTAACTTGATATTTCTATAGGCCTCCATTCAATTTCTTATCCACTTCTTCATCTTCTTCTTCCTTGTCTAGGCCAGATGTGAAACTACCAAAATGAAGTCACCTCTTGGTGTGAGAAACATTAGCCAACACAAGATCGCTGTTGACCAAGGAATGCTTGATTGTGGTTAAAAAAAGACCACAATCTGTTTAGCCACTGACTTGCAGTAGTCATCAACAAGACCTAACCCTCCCCTACTAGCTTTTTCTTTAAAAATGTGTGTGTTGCTCTGCAGGAGGAACAGCAGCTTGTGGCCAAGCAACATAAAACAGAGAAATGAGAGATTAAACATTCTTTTTCTTTCCCAACTTTTTCTTTACTCCAGTCTCCAGCAGAAGGTATCTCATCTCTTTTAAAAAGAAGCATTATGCTGTAGGTGTTTGCAACTGTGCATAGAGGATGTTTGAGTCTTAACTATCAACTTCAAACTATCTTAAAGAATATGTACCTTTGATCTCTGATTTGCCTTTGATGGCTTCTTAAAATCTGCAGAATTTGTTGGATTTCTTTTCAAAAGATCTAGTGAGCATGCATAGCCTATGCACATAGGGTATGTAGGGTACAAGAGAGCAGGCACTCTCCCCTGATCCGAAGCAAGATTGAGCCCACCACCTATTGCAGGTACCAAATCTTTGTCTCCTGTCCCAAGAAAATTGGTTGCCTCCTAATTGTTTCAGGGTAGATGCAGAAGGGAAGAGGAAGGTAATAGTGAAGACATTGGTGAGTCAACAGCAACTGTCTCACTGCAAAGTTTGTGGGCCAAAGGGAGATACTGAGTGAGTATTTTATACATGGATGGCAAAAGAGAAGGACTGGAGCCTGTGGTGTCTGTTGCCTACCTGAACCAAGCTGGAGATGAAATATGATGTTGTATTTTTAAGAATGGATGCCTTATGAGATCTGTAATGAAAACAGGAAAGTATCGAGGCTTGCTATTTAAGGCTAAAAGAAAGAGGCAGATGGTATAAGTATTCACCCTTGGGACAAATTCACTTTACCCATTCCACATTTAGAAGCCTAAGGGACAAGACACAGGAGGACTTCCCCACACCTTCAGTGATAGAGAGTATGTTGGCTGCGTAGCCTTTCTCTGTTGAGCACAATGATTTTCCTCTTATCTATGGCAGATTAAATATCTGCTTTAATTTGGGTACCTGTATTTCCCCTTCTGCAAATCTGGCCACAGCTAATTTCAACTACTGGCAATTTAATCTCTTTATTCTGATCTCCATTTACAGATCATGTCATCAGTTTTTATCCCCATATGTATGCAACATAAGAAAACTCTTTAAGGAAAGGGGCCAGTCAATACACAACCAATTCATTCTTAATAGTTTTAGAGTTCTGAAAATCTCTTTCATCCCTTTCAAACCATCCAAACAGAACCTCTATTCATGTTGTCCAGTTGGTTTCATTTGGGCTCCATAGCACAGAAATAGAAAATTCTGTACTATGCCTACTATTCTTATGTCTGCATTTTGCAATATCTAGAAAAGCTTCTATTTTAAACTGCTATGTTCCATCATCCTTTGGTTATTATCTGAATCAACTTTGAAAAACACAGCACCTTCCTTTCTAGCCATCCATTTCCAGAAATGAAAAGAGCAACAATTTAAAAATGGAGAGGGGAAAAGAGCCATACATCAAAAGAAAAGCAATAGACTAGTCGTAATATACAGATTGGCTGCATCCAGATTGTTTTCCATTTAATAGGGTGTAAATATCCAGCAGAGGCTTACGTGATGAATTTGCATGCTCAGTACATGCAATAATTCTGGCCATGAAGTCTGGATTTTCACACATGCTGCTGGACCAACTCTAGCTAGCAGCATACAATAATGGTATACATAATATTGATTTTAAAAAATGAAACAAGTATTAAGGGATGCATTCCATTTAGCTGGATGGCTTTGCAGTAGTGATCTGCCCACTTTTTAAAAAAAAAATCTGATGAGTAAGATGATGTTATTGCCATATTAAATGATTAGTGATATACATCTTCCTTCCTCTTATCTCTTTAAGAGGAATCTTAGGCTTTTTCAGAAATTTTAAGCATTTAGGAGAGGCAAAACTAGGTTACTCATAATATTTAAAGGTATCAAAACTTTATGGGTGATGCAAAAGGAGTCAGTGTGGCTTAGGTCTGAGCAGACATTTATAAGACAGTGTTATAAGGGACAGAGTCTCACTTTTATTTGACAAGAGGGAGCTTATCCTTTCTCAGTTTCCCGTTGTACTACAAAAAGACATTTGTAACCAAGATGGCACTAAATAAGCCCCTTGCTAGTGGTGGTGAAGGGTATTTTGTATTGTATGCAGCTCTACCTAGGAAATTACCATTTTACCATTTAATTTAATTTAATTTAATTTTCAAATTTATATGCCGCCCTACTCAGGTAAACCTGACTCCGGGTGGCTCACACAGCCATCTAAACGTACCATGAGAATGTTCCCATGATACACGAAAAATTGAGTTAATTCATTCTTAAGGAATAGGATATCTTTGACATGGCTTACACATCTGTAGGCTCTGCTCCAAATAATATATATCTTATGTATATTTTGAACATTTGTGGATTGATTCAAATAGCAAAAAAAAAAAAAAAAAAAAGCACACACAAAACAAAAAAAATCAGTTCCAGGAAGAACACATCAAGCAGAAGAATTTTTTTTTTTGGCATAAGCAGAATGAATAACTGAAGAGGCATGAAATAGAAGGAGGATAATTTAAACATTATGAAGAACACCTTGGCAACCATTATTTTAATTACATTACTGCTAATCTATTTTCATTGTGACAGGACGCCTGTACTGCCTTAAAATAAGCTGCCAGCTAGAAACCCAGGGTTTTTTCTACCACATAATGGCATAAGAAAAATGTGCAGGATACATGACCAGGTACAGTGTGGCATCAGAGCATCCCCCAATAAGGAGGTTGAGCAAATATGTGCTGCTTTTGTAGGGAATTTATGTTTATGTTTTTCACGCTCATACTGCAAGAGAAGCAGTCGAGTAGTGTGCATAGTAGAGGTCTGTGGTGTTGGACACTCTTTTTAAAGACTCAATCTCAATCAGTGTTCATATACCAGATCCTTCCAACTCATTTGGCACCCTTGCCACCCTGGGAAGTGGTGGAGGCTGTGTATGAAGCAGCAAAAGCTACACGATTCCCACCGCCACCAAGGTGCTCACTTCCGGCAGTGGGGGGCAGGTGAGGGGCAGTCCTAGCAGTGCCCAGGTGGTCACCATGGGCCAGATTAATTTTATGTACAGGCCAGATTAGGACCATGGGCCAGGGGTTGGGAATCCCTGGTTTATACCATCTGTTCTGATATAGTAGTGTATAACTACTCCTGTTGGAAAGAGACTATCCTTCCTTCTACTGCACGAATGAAGGATATAACACAATTATTTCTGGATTTGGCATAACACTATTTCAAGCATGGGAAGTTCTATGTTTGTGTTAACTGCTAATCCCAAATTAATACATTTTCATTCTCTGCACTCGTTTTTTAGGTGCCCCATTGTCTTTTCTTACTAAACTATACTGTTGCACCTTTACATTTGGATCTATTGCAAACTCAACATTTTTGAATTAGCCTTACAATATATCATCTATTTTGAAATGCTTCAAGTTTTAAATTATATTGGGTGCAGCCCAGCTCCACTAAAGTCTATGACAGCTTTATCATTAAATTTAAAGAGGGTAATTTATTTTAGTCTGTGCTAATGACAAAATTAAAAGGGAACAAGCAACCAATATCTTCTGTTCTGATTACTTTGAGAGAATGCTTGAATATACAGCTTATATCATGTTTAGACTACAAAAGTTCAGAAGGCAGAAGATATGTTTAAAACAGAGATTTTCAACCTATGGCCCATGATACCATTTCATGTGCCCCCCCCCACTGCCTCCACCATACCACGAAGTGCCATGTGGTGGAGGAAGGGCAAAATGGCTGTCCAACCCCCAAAGCTGTCTGAGGGAGTGTGACCTAGCCCCCAGTTTAAAAAGGTTGAGAACTCCTGGTTGAAAAGAACCACCATTCACTTATTTAATATACTTTGGGATTCTAAAACACAAGTTTGAGGAACTCAATTCTCTGTATAAACTCTCATTACTAAGAAATTGGATAGTTACAGGCCAATGGGCACAGGCAGAATGTATGCAGTCCAGATGAACTCTGTTAAATATATTGGCATTCATGCAGTAGTCTATTATGGATTGATCAAGGTAACTACTATTGAATATGCACCTACCATAAGAATATGCAGTTATCATAAGAAATGTGGTAAGCACATTTCAGTCAAACAGCTCTTAATGAGAGGGCTAAGCATGTGCTTTTTTCCTATTGAAATCAATGGGACAAATGTTTGTTTGTTGTTCAGTCGCACAGTCGATTCCGACCCTTTGCGACCCTATGGACCATCGTTCTCCAGGTGCCTCTGTCCTCCACCATCCCCCTCAGTCCTCCCAGTTCTGTGCCCATTGTGTCTACAATACCATCTATCCATCTCATCCTTGGCCTCCCCCTTCTTCTTTTGCCCTCCACCTTTCCCAACATCACGTCCTTCTCAAGTGAATCCTCCCTTCTCATTTGATGCCCAAAGTACTTTAGCCTCATCTTTACTATTTGACCTTCCAATGCGCAGTCAGTGTTGATTTCTTCTAAGATTGCTTAGAGAATAATTTCTGAAGCCACAACAGGCATGCAGTTGTTCAGATGTATCAAAAGGAGTGACAATGCTGGGAAGACACAGTCAAGCAGGTGTTAGAGAAAACAGCTCTGGAGAAGTCTGGAACAGATAACAGGAGCAGGAGGCTAAAGGATGTATGAAGGTGTGCTGTCTTTTTAATTTCAAAGGCTTTAGCTAGATCTCAGAAACAAGGGTGGAGAGAGAAGATCTTTCAGAACTTTGGAGAGCTCCCCAGGATCAGATAACTTGTTGTGAGGAAGAACATTCATACTGAATCCTTTCTTATTTAAGTCCTGACCTGACTATGTCCAGTCTATGATTAGAGATGAAAGTGCATTGATGTTGCAGAAAGGTGCTTGAGGCAGTATTTCTGGGTTTATGAAATTAGAATGCAAAGAAATCTGTCAGTAAAGTCGTGAGCACTATTTACCAAACAAAGCAAACTAATTTAAATAATCCCAGAGGTGAGAAAAGCTCATGATGTGACACTCAGGCACCCACATTAGTTAAACATTTGCCTCTTCCAATGGTAGACTATATGTAAACTCTGCTTTGGCCTTCTCTCTCTCTCTCACACACACACACACACACACTCACACTCACACTCACACTCACACTCACACTCACACACACACACACACACCCCACTGTATTATTTAGTCATGGAGAATTTGTGATGAGCATCTCTCTTGACTAGAGCCTTGCACATTGTCACCTTTTCAATTTTCTTGCTAAGCATAATGTGTAAAATAGTGAATGGCAACCTGTGTCATGCAGCTTGGATCTACAGCCCATATCATCCAGTCCTCACAGAACATGCAGCTCCAGAAGCTTCAGTCACTAGGAGCTCAGAGCAGGGATCCTGGATTCGGAAGTTATTTGGATTTGCATCAGATCAGAACATTGTTCAGTTCAGTTGTGACAGCACTACTGGTACATCTGCACTACTGTATGAGATGCATACTGTACTGTTGGTTTTCTATACTTGTATAGACCCTCTGTATGAGTCAGTGTTATTCGGTGTTTAAACTATTGCAACAGTACATGTCATGATTGCCCTATTTATTTATTTATTTATTTATTTATTTATTTATTTACAGAGAAAGAGAGAGACTTCATATAGATACTCTATAAGACAAACCTGTAAAATGATAATGGCAATAAAACAAATACAAACTAGGCATATGAAGACATCTAATTAAATTACTAATTCCAGATTAAACAGGTGGCCCTAATTTATCAGAACAGGATTTTTTTTATTCCTGTGATAATAAGATAATGAGCAATCCCCTCCTCAAATTGAAGTTTCTGCAATTTGTGCAAAATGTCTCTACTCAAAACTGTGATGTTTTCTTTTTTGAAGGCAAATGTAATGGCTAGCTGTTAAATCAAAAAGATGCAAACAACAGCATTGGAGTAATATGATCCCAAAAATGTTTTTGCACCAGCTAGGCTAAGTGCTGCTTTCTGCACCAAGTGAAGCTTCTGGACTCTCTTCAAGTGTAGACCTATGTAGGACAAATTACAGTAATGACAAGATGTGATTCTTGTATCATATACTGGCCATCAGCTATTGAACAGGGTGGTAGATTCAGTTAGCATACAAACATAGTTGCCTAGTGCTTTAAGCAAAAGAACATGAAATCTTCCTGCAGTATCTATATTTCCTTCATTGAATATCTCTTTGTACTATAGTGCAACAACAAAGGAGTGAGCAGAGATGCCCCAAAGAGTCTTCCTGCACATAAAAGAAGTTTAGCACTGCAAAACATGCTGATTTTCAAATAAAGAGCAGCATTTCTTAGCAAAACATTTTCCACCCATTGATCTTGACTCAGGTAGTATTGGGGGAAACCATTTCAGCTGTATGTATGCAGCCGTGTGCAAGAAAGTATGTGTCTCCATTAATGTGCCATGTCTCAGTCAACCTGTATTATGCAGCTTGGATCTAGAGCCTTCATCATCCAGAGCATGCAGGTGCAGGTGCCAGCACATACCTGTCAACCCGTGGCTCCGGAAAAATGGGACCTGCACAGATCGCTTGTGCACAGGTTGCTTTCCACGCATGCGTGGAAGTGCTACGCCGCTTGCGCATCCCCTATGTAAGCGGCATAGCGCTTCCGCGCATGCGTGGAAGGGTTTTACCCCTTCCACGCATGTGCGGAAGTGCTACGCCACTTGCTTAGGGGCTGCGCAAGCAGCGTAGTGCTTCCACGCATGCATGGAAAGCGTTTCCCCCCACTGCCACATTACGGGGGTTTGGCAGCACAGGGCGGGTTATGACATCAATCGATGTCAAATTACGGGGTAATCCCAGCCAAATTGGGATGGTTGACAGGTATGTGCCAGCACTGTGTAGGGCAAGTAAGGTTACATTTAGAAAGAGAGTCTTCTTGGTAGCAACACCCACCTTATGGGGTAGTTTACTGACAGAGCTACACCAAACCCCCACCATAGACTTTTTTAAAAAGTGCCTAACAATTACTCAGAGAGGCATGTAAGGATATTTGACCCTTTGGTTAATTATCTTTTATTGAATTATTTTCTCCAGGTGAGTGGTATATAAATGTATCAAATAAATAAGGAAATATAGGTGAAAATGTGCCCTTAAATCAGGGATAGAGACCTTCAGATGGTTTTGGACTGAAATTCTAATCAGCTCTAGTCTGTGGTGTAGGATGATGGGAATTGTAGTATAACAATATTTAGAGCCCCACCCTTTCCCCCATTCCTAATTAAGAAGCACATCTACCCTTGCCCTCCGAGCAGAAGGTTAATTTTTACATGCCTCGGTCTTTCAGGATCAAGGTGATTTATCCCCCACCCCTCAATTTTTTCCTTGCCTCTGTTGCATGAATACAAGCATTTTTCACATTCTCAAATGCTTTGTATAATTATGAAACAATAAAATGAACGTAGTCAACATCCATAAGACAACAAAAGATAAGTCTATTACTCCTATGGATATTTCATTGGGGGGGGATCCTCACAAATGGGACAAGATACATTTACTGAAGCTGCATAAAATGTCAGCACATGAAAAAGCTACCTCATTTAAAGTTATACAGGCAAATATGATCATTTTCAACTATTTGTTATATTAGCGGAGTATTAAACTATTTCCCATAGCTTGCCTAACATATGAATACAGATAGCCTTATACATTGTGCATTGAAATGTTCAATAGTTACATAAAGCTAACTGCACTGAGTCTTGGAATTGTAATAATAAAAATGTCCCAGTGCAATCACACTTTAAAGGCTGAATATATGGAAGAATTACCTCAAGCAAACAGCAATGAAAGGCAGTCAAAGCAAGGACATAAAAAGGTTTCCTGCCTAGGAGAAATCTCATCTTCTTCTTAATAAAACAAAGAAAGAAAAACAGTGTGGCCAATGTGCAAAATCAGAGTTGGGTAATACCTTTATTATACCACTAAAATATCATTTTAATCATTTAATCCAGGGCTACCCAAACTTTTCAGGCCATAGGCTGGTCACATGGTTCAGGGGGCCAGTCACTATGGCCCCCATGCCATAGTTTGGGCACCCCTGATTTAATCAATTCACTAAAAAAAACCGATGTCACTTTTTACAAAACTAAATCTGCAAATGCAAAGTCTGAATTGTAAACTCATCACCCAATTGATGATTTTGTTGCATCTAACTACTAACCATTTGTTACTCTTACAGAACAAAGCTTCACAGGAACAGGTCTGAATAGCAATCAGGGATCTTCTGTCATTATCAATTGTGAAATGCCACACTGACTCACATGATTTGTGATTTGTGTCTACCATACTAACCAACCATTGTCGTTCTATATCTCCATCTGATCATAGGGACATGTATAAATTGTTGCCATGGAGTCCTACTCTTATGTCTAAAGAAATAGAGTTGATCCAAGAAAACTAACATTAAAATGTAGCAATTAGTCATTAAGTTGCCAGAAAAGTTTTGTCTGCTTTTTTGTTTTGTTTCTTGACTCATAATCTGTCATTAAATGTGAGGCATCAGCTCTTGCAACTATTTTAATCAAACTGGGCTGTACTTTTTGTCTTTTTAGTTCCTAGTCAATTGTAATTGATTTAATAAATAAAAATAGCCAGGCATTTCAAAGTGAGGAAAGGACATCCCCCATCCTCTTAGCTAGATATTGGAGTTTCAGGATTTACAACTGACATAAAGGTCCAAAATGAAAATTGCTTCACCCATAGAAACTGTGAAAAGGCAATTGATTTACTATCCTCTGTTGCATCAATTCAACTTCCAAAAGGCAGCAAGTGAATGTGCCATTCCTTTTATCAAAGCATTCAGCTTCTATTTTGGGTGGAAGCAAAAGCACTATAAAGCTAGCAATTGCCATCACAGAAAAGCTGAAGATTAAATTTAGGTGGCATACTGGCAGAGTCAACTGAAGCCAAATTGAAACCATCATCTAGTGTGACCTGTGGGTCATATAGAACACCTAAAGGGGTCCCACACCCTACCTCAGATGTTTTACAATTTGCTTTTAAAGTCAATTTATGCTCTTTAGTGGTTGGGAGGGAAAAATTACCAAGTTTTGCCTTTACCACACTCCCTTGTGAGTCAACAATTTTCCAGACAAGATTGATTGCATGTATGAGGAAGCCAGTGTTGGTTAATAGCCAGGCTGTGCCTTGTTTCTCAACCCATTGTACTCCAGATGTTCTAGTTTACCATGTCCATCAGCATAGCTAATAGTTAGGAATTATGGCAGTAATAAAGTATAAAACAAAGTATAAAACAGGTGGCAGAGTTAAATTTCTAGGAACAACATTTACTAAAGATGGCAAAATGGACGAAGAGATTAATTTATGGTGTAGTAATTTCGAGACAGTTAACTCTGCTCTTAAAACATAAGGCAATACTGACAAGCACAAAGAAACACCTCATACAAAACATGTTCATTCCCACCTTATATTGCCAGTGACAAACATGGACACTTACAACAAAACATAAATGAAAGTTGGTCACAATGAAAATGAGATGTCTGAATGCTAATAGAATGAGTAAAAGGGATAAAATCAGGAATTATATTATAAAAGAAAGAATTGGAATGGAACCTATCTTAAACTATATATAAAGGCAGCAAATAAAGTGGTTTGTCCATTTGGAGAGAATATCTTCTAACTCCACACCATATATGGTATATGTGGAAAGAGGAGAAGAACAAAGAGCATGAGGCAGACCCAGAGGAAGGTGGAGAGACAACATTAAAGATATATTACAAGAACATCAAATAACACGGGTGGAGTCTGTTAGAAGTGCCAGAACAAGAACTTTGTATCTCCCTCAACAGCTGAAGGGATAAAAGAAGAAATAAAGAAGAGAAGAGGATGGCAGTAATAGCTTAAAACATCTGGAGGTCAGCAACTTTTGGGAAGCCAGTACTAAGGCTAGAAAGAGTTAGGTTTAAATCTATTCTCGGCCTTGAAGCCCACTGAATGATTTTGAACAATTTACTATTTCTTTACTTAACTCATCAATTTGGAATGTTAGACTAGTGGGAAGAAAACTTGTGTAACATCTTGAGCTACTTGGAAGATGATTAGAAATAAATTACTGAATGCCTGACAATCTAGAGTGTAGATGGATATGTTCAAGCTTTTTAGGACCATATTTACAAAAGAATGAAAGGGTAGCATTCTAGCAACATAGGGGGGGGGGGAAGCCAAACAAATATTTACAGTGAAGAATAAAGAGTACTGTGTCCAATCCAAATTATGCATTTTTGTCATCGGAGACAAACATTTTTCAGATGGACAAAGCTGAAATACAGAACAATTGTTCTGTTAAAATCCTTTGGCAAGTTGTCCAAATTCCAAACATTATATCCTTGTTTGTTTCACACCATGAAAATGCATATTTCATGGCACTATATCCAAGAAGTGAGGTAATTTCTGAGTTAACCCAAACACTTACTGGTATTTGGAACCCAGACTGCCTGACTTCAAGAAAATATGGTTGGATCCTGGCTGAAAAGGATTTCAATAGCCTCTAAACAACCGTGACTGGAAAATAAATCCAGACTTGTTAAAAATGAAGTGTGCAGATTAGTCAGCTTTGCATAATTAACTGTTAACTGCAACATTTGGGCTTTAGCAAAATTTGGAGGATTTATTTAAAAAAAACATTCTGGCCATGACTGGAGGAGGAGGAGACATAGTGCCATTTGTGGGATTAGTAAGCAAGATTTTTCTGGGTACATTTAGAAGGGTTGGCAACCGTCAAGGGTAGCAATGTGTTGTCATAATAGTTATTGAGATAACCCATATGAAACATTGAGAACAACAAAAATGTGCTTCTTAAATGCTAAATATGATAAAAAATATTGTTGCTGCTGTTTACTTTCATAATTTTTAAAAACTGTATCCTGCTGACAACCAACAGTGCTTCTTCAGACTTAGCAGAGACAGCAGAAATACTGAATCAGTTTCTGTTATTGCTAATATGCTGCCTGAAGTCTGACTGAGACTTGGCTCCGACAAGATGAAAATACTGTGGGTGACAAGTTGTTCTTTGGGATGGGTTGCCATTATCCGCTAATGATTAGCAATAGCAGCAATAGCAATTACACTTATATACCGCCCCATAACACTTTGTGCATTCTCTGGGCAGTTCACAGGTTAACTAGCATTTTGCCCCAACATGCTGGGTACTCATTTTAGCAACCTCAGAAGAATGGAAGGCTGAGTCAGCTTTGATCCCCATCAAGATCGAACTCACATTTTGGCTGCAGTACACCAGTTTAACCACTGCATCTTCAGGGCTCTTGTTAGGGGTTCATTGTGAGTAGATACAATGTGTCAGATACAAGGTTTTAACGTTATCATATGAGGCCCTATACGGTTTGGGACCTTGTTATCTGTCAGAGCATTTCTCCCTCAGAACAACTCCCCACATCACCCTGTCAACACAGTCAGTGCAACACCTGGTGCCAACCCCGAGAATGGCTCAAAAGTCTTTAACTAGAAATAGAGCCTTCTCTGTGGTGGCACCAACACTGTGGGGCACTCGACCATTAGAGCTGTGCTAGGTCCCATCACTGGCTATCTTTAAAAAGCAATTTAAAAACTCTCTTCTTCAATGAGGCTTTTAGTGATAAATTAGTCAATCAGGTTGAGACCTTATGCCCTCAGATGGCAATTACTTTATTTTATTTTATTTTGTGACGTATTTGTTGTTTGTTTGATTTGATTTGCTTTTGTTATCTGTTTGTACACTGCCCAGAGTGAGATACCGCCCAAATGAGTGGTATAGAAATTCAACAAACAAACAAACAAAAATAAGATGCTATTGTATCCAATGGACTCCTTAGAGACCATTAGCCCTCTCAGAGTTTGGAGCTCCTCCTGCTTCCAAGGTAAGTGCGGTGCCAAAATGGCCACCGTGCTCTTTGCGGGGGGGCACCCCAGACTCAGACATCCAGGTAGTTTGGGGCATGGCCAACCCCATATAAAAGGGGTGGCGACGAGGCGGCTCGCTGCCATTTTACAAGAGCGATGGAACGGAGACGTTTGCTCCGCTGCTCTTTTTCCTTGTCGAGACCGTCGGAGCGGGGCAATTTGCTCTGCCAGTCTGCCTGCATCCCACTTAGGGACACCATTTTTTGGGGGGGGGGCATGGCCCCCAAAAAGAGGAGTGTGGTGGCCGCGCGGCCACACGCATGGAGTCGGGCTCGCCCGACCTCCCACTCTGTCACTCCTGGTGTCCCCTCGGGCTGGAGGGCTCATGCGGGAGTACCAGGGGGAAATGGCACTGGGGTTTATCCCCCCACTGCCACCAATGAGGGTGATCAGGCTCTTCCCCCACCGCCCAGTCGGAGGACTTGTGTGGGGGCAGTGCGGGCCGGCACCCCTGGGGCTTCAGGCCCCCTGGACTGTGGGGCACCCAGCTCAGAGACATCACTGGGGCCCATCATGCCAATGTGGCCCGGCACGGGACCGCGCCCGGACTTGGCCCCCGCACCCCATGGGCCAGATTATTTGGCCTGGCCCTATTGTGGGCGGGGGCTGACATGTGGCCTCACCCCACCACCCATGGTTGGCCTTATTGCCCGGTGGGCCACCTGGCACCTCCGGCCCACATTATCACGGTGGGTCGGACATTGTCGATTGGCTTCTGGCCCACATAGCAGCCCTATAGGCCTTGATGGCTCCACCGCCTCACAACCCTGGGGCTGGGCCAAATCCATATGCCACCCCTTTGCCACTTGGGACTCAACTGCAGGCCCCGAGCAGGGTAGAGCTGCTTGAGGCCATCAGGTCAATGCCTGGTGGTGCTCTGCAGCTCCCCGCGCAGCCGCACTGGTGGGGCATTCTGCCTATGCCTGGGGTGACCTGGCCTGGACCTACGATGGTTCAGAGGTCGACATCTGTCGCGAGCTCTGACGCCTACTTGAGGCTGGAACCCCCAGTGGGGGCGGCCCAAGGGGGTGCAACAAGTGAGTATGGTGGTCAAGTTAGCACACCACCCACACTACCACTTACTAACATGGGGGTTCAGTGGCCCTGGCCCCACCAGGCCAGTTCGGCTTTGCAGTACACTGCCCAGGACTCTCCGGCCAATTGGGGCTCTCCATATTTGCAGGGTTTGCCGGGGATGACAGTCCCACCTATGCCAGCTCCAATTCCTATGGAACTGTATGGCCCATTATCTACCCCCCCCCCACTGCACTCTGTGCCAGCTTCAGCCATGCCGGCAGCGGGCTATTCTCTTCCTCTGGGTGACCACTTATCTCCAACCACCAGGGAGAAAATATGGTGGGGAGAGTACGTGGATATCTTCACCCTCCTTAACCGGGAACCAACCAAGGAGGAGAAGGAGAAGGAGGGGCAGGATGACAGGGACAAGGAATTGTCCCGTCGTCGCACGCCCCCTTGTACATGGGCTAACTGGCTACCAGCCTACTTGATCTGCGCGGCATGAGGTGGCCTGAACTGATCCCATTCCTTACGTTCATTAGGGACGCACCGCCTCCGGATATCCTAGTAATTCACCTGGGAGGTAATGATCTTGCACAGATCACCGGCCTTTGGTTGAAGGTGTCCGTGCGCAGGGACCTGGAGGTTTTACACCGCATGTGGCTGCGGCTGCTATGGTCCCAGAGCATACCCAGGCACCACTATAGAGGAGGACTTGATCCTTGTAGTTTGGACCATGCCCGGTGGTCGGTGAACAGGGCTGTCGCCCAGTTCCTTGTTCTGCATGGGTCAGGGACATCGGTCCCCTGTGGCATGCTCCTCTTCCCTTTGGCGTGCGGCTCCCCCACGCGTGGCGGGTACCCAAGGCATGCCCCCTTTACTTTTAGCACGAGGTGGTGAGCCCCCTCAGTGTCCCTGAGACATGGTCCTATTCTTTTCGACGCTGGGCTGGGCACCTCATTAGAGTACCCGAGGTACCATCCTCTTACTTTACGCATGAGGCAGGACACCTCCTCCGGGTGCCCGAGGCATGGTTCTTTTTCCTTTTGGCACAAGGTAATGCCCCCCCTTCTCAATGTGCCTGAGGCATGGTCTCCTTCCCTGCGGCATGCGGCAGAGCACCTCATGGGAATACCAGAGGCATGGTCCTCTTCCTTTGGTCATGAGGCTGGGTGCCTCATGGGTTCACCCAAGGCATGGCCCTCTTAATGCGGCATGAGGTGGGGGCACCTCACGGGAGTACCCGAGGCATGGTCCTCTTATTGTGGCATGAGGCGGGTCACCTCATGGGAGTACCCAAGGCATGGTCCTCTTACTGCAGCATGAGGCGGGGCACCTCATGTGAGTTCCCGAGGAATCGTCCTCTTACTGCAGCACCCAAGGCATGGCCCTCTTAATGCGGCATGAGGCAGGGCACCTCATGGGAGTACTTGAGGCATGGTCCTCTTACCGTGGCATGAGACGGGGCACCTCATGGGAGTATCCGAGGCATGGTCCTCTTACTGCAGCATGAGGTGGGGCACCTCATGCGAGTACCTAAGGCATGGTCCTTTTACTATGGCATGAAGCGGGGCACCTCATGGGAGTACCTGAGGTATGGTCCTCTTATTGTGGCACGAGGCAGGGCACCTCATGGGAGTACCTGAGGCATTGTCCTCTTTCAGCGGCTTGGGGCGGGGCACCTCATGGGAGTACCTGAGGCATGGTCCTCTTTCAGCGGCATGAGGCGGGGCACCTCATGGGAGTAACTGAGGCATGGTCCTATTACTTTTGGCATGAGGTAGCACACATCCTTTGTGTGCCTGAGACATGGTCCTCCTCCTTCTGGTGTGAGGCTGTGCGCCTAATTAGAGTACCTGAGGTATCATACTCTTCATTGCAGCATGAGGTAGTGCACACCCTTCAGTGTGCCCGAGTCATGGTACTCTTCCCCCCTAGGAATTCGGCAGGGGCACGGTTGATTGGCCACCGGATAGGACAAGGGACAGTGAGACTTGGGCTGGCCAATCAAGGGTGGACCAAAAACAAGGTGCTGATATGATCTATACAGCATGCAATGCCTTTGAATTTGCTGATGCTTTATCCAGCCTGCAGATCTCCCAGTTCCGAGCCTTGGCGCCAGACGCAGAGGAACTTCCCTCTCCACTTCTGAGTGAGATGTGGACCTTTTGGCAAGCAGAGGCGAACCGGGCGATCGGCATGTCTTTGGCCCCGCACACGTGTAAGGCATATCTGCACATGTTCCTCCGATTCAGGGCTTTTTGTAGGGGAGGTGCAACTGCCTGACATGTGGCCGATCCCGGTTGACCATGTTTTGCAGTATATGGTGCACCTTCATGATCAGGGTCTAGCCCCATGCACCATTGCCACCAGGCCTTTCTGCCTTGGCATTTATGGCTAAAGCACGGGGTTATGCTAATTACATGGGTGACTTCCGAGTACACCATGTATTGGAAGAGTGGACACGTGAACGCGGCTGCCACCCGGACACACGTCAGCCTGTTTCCCCTTGTCTGCTGGGACACCTTGCTAGAGGTTGGCATAGCCTGTGCTATGATTGGTATGAGGAGTCTCTTTTCCATGCAGCTACCACCGTGGCTTTCTTTGAGGCTCTGAAAATCAGTGAGCTGGTCCCACTCTCAAAACGGGACATGTCCCTTGGGGCACTGGAACTGGAAGATGTTTCTCTCAACCAGGAGTGGGCTCAGTTGAGGATTTGATTTTCAAAGGCTGATCAGCGAGGGAAGGGTAGTAGCGTGATGCTCCTATGTTGTACATTTACTGACATCTGTCCGGTTGGTGCCCTACATGCATTTGTGGCAGCGCATGGTTCAAGCCCTGGCCTGTTGAAGGGGACATGTCCCATAGGGCACTGGAACTGGAAGATGTTTCTCTCAACCAGGAGTAGGCTCGGTTGAGGATTCGCTCTTCAAAGGCTGATCAGCAAGGGAAGGGTAGTAGCGTGATGCTCCTACGTTGTAATTTTGCTGACATCTGTCCGGTTGGTGCCCTACATGCATTTGTGGCAGTGCGTGGTTCACGCCCTAGCCTGTTGTTTTGCCACCAGGATGGGTCTCCATTTACCAAATTCCAATACTGGAGGGTCACCGGGACGGCACTGCACAGTTTGGGGGTCCCCGGGGATCGTTACGGTACCCACTCATTTCGGATAGGCGCTGCATCAATTGCGGCTGCATTTGGGTACTCGGAGGCTGACATACGTCGGATGGGCAGGTGGGGATCTGCACGTTTCTCTCTGTATGTTCATCCTCTCACTGCATGAGTGCCTTATACACTCTCATTTCCTTTTCTTTTCTTACAGACCCTGTGTTTTTCTGCACACCGGTAGCAGTGTGGCTGGTGGGCCACAGTTATGTGCACTGGGCGGCACAGCATGCGGCTTCGTCGGAATGGGGACCCCATCTCGGGCTACGTGCGACCGCGCGTATGCAGTGGTATGGTGTGCGCGGCATGAGGTGGCAAGAACTGTTGCCATTCCTGATGTCCATTGGGGATGCCGGACCTCCAGATGTTTTAATTCTGCACCTCGTAGGCAATGATCTTGCACAGATCACCGGCCTTGCCTTGAAGACTGCGGTGCGCAGTGACCTGGTGTTTCTCCATCACTTATGGCCATACACGCGGTTGCTATGGTCTGACATCATACCAAGACACAACTATAGGGGAGGAATTGACCCTCGTGGTTTGGACCATGCCCGGTGGTCAGTGAAGAGGGCTGTTGCCCGGTTCCTTACAGAGAATGGCTTGGGGACAGCCATTCGTCACCCGGGGATAGGGTTACAGGATTTTAGCCTGTATTCTGGAGATGGGGTTCACCTGTCAGCAAGAGGTTTGGACCTCTTTTTGGATGATGTGCAAGCGGGCCTGGTGACCGAATTATCGGTCGGGGGGGCAGTGAGTCATCATGGACGCCTCCCCGTGTGGCGGGTAGCACTGGTAAGGTAAAATTGATGACCCATAGGTATCTGGCAGGTTTGCAATTGATTGGCCAACACGTAGATAGGTACAGGGGAAACAGGCTTGGCTGGTCAAGGGCGAACCATGAATGGGGTGATGCTAGGAGCTTGACAGCCTGCATCACCTTGATATTTTAACGGATACACGTCAGAGGGTGGGGTCAATAGATAGTATATTGACTTCGGTCAACAATTTGTTTGTGACAACAAACAAATTGATACAAATTGATACATAACAGCCAATTGCCATTGGCAATTTGGGTGGGACCTTACCAGTGCTACTGCGGCCTGCTTGCCTTAAATAATTACAATTGGATGAAACACCAATTGAAAGTTATAATTCAGACTAGGGCATTATTCAATAAAAGTGGCCCAATGCTTTAAATCTGTGTCCTTATTGGGGGGGGGGGGTGCACCTGCAAAGCATGATCTGCATGTTCTAGGTTTTTTTAATAGACAAAACTATTCTAGCTATCATTATCAATTCTTTGGCAGACTTCTACTTACATGAGGGTGCCTTTGAAAACTGCCCAGAAGCTATAGTTACTTCTGAATCTAGCTGTGTTGTGCTCATGCTCATCCTGATTATCTGCAGTATCAGGGGCAGCATACCTTTCAGTGTAACTCTGTTGGTGCTGATCTAAAAATCGTGGGCTGGTATTAAATTTATCTCAGGTCCTACCTTTATGTTTCTAACTGGCCACTGTGGGAATGCTGGTCTAGAATGGTCCAGGATAGTATAGATCTTATAACTTGAACACATCTCTTTCATGTGTAGGTTCTCATCTTTAAATCGCTATTTGATTTAGGGTGAGAGAAAGATGAATCAATCAAGTTCTGCTCTTGCTTAAATCCATTTTTAAAAAATATCTCATGTTTCTTTGTCAAATAATTGAAGAAATATTCAAATATTGACAAGTAAATAGAAAAAAACTTTGAAATGAATAAAATATTTATTAATGCCTAATGAATAAAATGTAAAGCTACGTTTATTTGGGCCAAACAGTCAGGATAGAAAATGATTTAAAAGAAGAATATCTAGAAGACAGAGAGTTGCATGGAGTAAAATCATAAAAGTGTTCAGCCATCTTGAAGTCAAAAGCTAAACCAGAAACAAAGGCAAATTTGTTCAATTCTACAGTCTTGAAAGCAATGACATATGGCAGCAAAACGTGAGCTCTAGAAGAAAAATGGCTGCAAGTAACACAACGAGCGATGGAGAAATCAATGCTCAGACTCTCTCTTCACAATAAAGTTTAAAAAATGAGGATATCAAGTGAAGATCACTGCTAAAAGTCATAGCAACAGAATACCTGACGAACAAATTAAGGTGGGCTGGCCATGTTGCACGCACAAGTGACAATAGATGGAGTGCCAGAATAATAAATTGGTATCAAAGAGATTGCAAAAGACCTAGGGGAAGACCACCTTTCAGATGGGGAGAGTTTCTCAAGAAAAATGTTGGACCAACATGGAGAAGAATTGCCAGGGACAGATTGTTATGGACAGAAGTTGTGTGGAATGTCATCATGGAGATGTCTACAAGTTCTTCTTGCTGAATAACGACTCCAAGGTATCCAAGATAATGCCTTCTTGGCATCAGAGGCATCCTTGTTCTCACCACAGCCTGATGATATATCAACATACTGTCTTTTGAGTCCCTCTGCCTGGTGTCCAGCTGTCTGAAACAGAGATGGACAATTAGGAGAAGTTCTTCTATAACTTTTTATGGAGGCTCTCCAGCCATTAATGCTGTTATATTTCTTCTAAGAATCCATTTTACTTGTTAGTACTTTTCCTTCTAAATGTCTTGTATCAATATTTTAACTACTGTTTTAGATTTTTATTCCTGCTCCTTGATTCTGTGGTATTATTGAATAATACTTATTATTGGAAAACCACCATGGAAACATTCTTTGAAGACAATATAAATGTCTGGGGAAATGAAGGCAAACAGGCAAGCAGACCCACAGAGGGAGAGAGAAAATGTTAATGAAAAAGATGTGCATATTCAGATGTGTTGAACTAGGAATGTGAATATGAGATGTCTTTTGGGAAATACCTTCATAATTATTTTGCCCATTAACAAAGGATGTAATTATGTTCTCTAATGCTAGTGATCAAAAGAACAAAACAAAAATAAAGCAAATTGCAGACAAAACCATGAGAATCTACTGAGGGAAGAGAGGACAGCTTTTAATCTTTCCATCATTCAAAAGGCTGCACAGGTGGCAGGATAGTGGTGCAGTAGAATTCTTAACTTCAAAAAAAGTGTTTGCAAGAGAATAGAAATACACAAGCAAATACAGTACATGCATGCTTTTGAGATAATTATACTATTCAATGGCAGAACTGAGAAGCTGAGCTTGAAATTTTCTATTATCTTTTTCAGTTATGGATATTTGAACAAGATCTGAATCTGAAAAATTAGCATCACACCATGGCATTTATTCCTTGGTATACATTTTTAAAAAGGCATTAGAGAAACACAATATAAATTTTAAATTTTTTTTAAAGCTAGGCACTTTCTGAGATTCTCACCAGTTTATTACCTCATACTCTTGCCATGGTGGCTCTAAGTTATCCTAGCAATCACATTTTTCTTACGGTAACAGGTATAAATGGCATGATGGCAAACATTATGAATTTCTCTTCTATGTGTGACAGCACTCTGGCCCTCATTTATTCTCAACCACACAAACACTGTCCTGGATAGATTGATTTATTAGCTATCATAAGAAACACTACTTCTTGGCATGAAAGACAAGATTGATTTCTTCCCCATAACCCATGCAATGTACCCTAGTCATTCCATTGGCCCTGCTGTGACATGACAGGGGACATGACCTCAACATGAGGAATGCAGAACATGTGGGAATCAGTGCAGTGGTGGCTATAAGGAACAGCTAGGAAGAAATATAAAATCTACCTCCTAATGTAAGGTTAACTGAAAC
Source organism: Bradypodion pumilum (assembly GCA_035047305.1). NCBI lineage: Eukaryota > Metazoa > Chordata > Lepidosauria > Squamata > Chamaeleonidae > Bradypodion > Bradypodion pumilum. The sequence continues at coordinate 64,101,571 of JAWDJD010000004.1, read as the reverse complement.
CTAATGTACAAAGCTAAAATGAGCATTAGTTCAGTCACCAACTGTAAGAGGCTTTCTTTCAGTGCATTTTTTTCTAATGCCCTAAAATGAAGGGAAGGGCCTGAGCACCCCGATACATTTTATTGCTAGTCCAAGATTAGCACCGGCCAGTACAGTATATCAGTTTTCAATTCAGACTTCCCTTCACCACCTTGAGCTAGAACTTGAACAAAGCATTCCCCAGCAGAATAACTACATGCTGTATTCTAACAATAGGATTCTTTATTTTAATAAAAGCCAAATGCATTGCACTTGAGGCAAGGCTGTATCTAACAAGAGGATATGGTTTGAAAGCACTAGAGCTAACAACTTGTCATTTGAAACCCAGATACAGCAGGATTAAATTAGTTAGGCTGAGATTGTGCCCAGTCTTTTAAATATTTGTTCCCATGACTCATTATTGCAAATGTGCAACTTTTAAGGTTGACCTTTAGTGGTGTGATACAGTCAACTCAGCCATTTAGGGCTTTTAGTAAAGCAAAGCATTATTCTCCAGACAGAGAGACATTATACCTCTAGACACGTAACCAACTACTGTACACATTCTTTTTCTTTGTTAAAAAACATATCAGAAAATCTCTTGGCATCTTGCCATTGGTAAATCAAGCAACCAACAAAGTAGAATTCAGAGTTTGGCATCATTTATTTTCGCCTTCCTCAGAATTTCATATTTTAAAAAAATGATCAGAATACTTCCATAAATCTGTATATATCTACAGATTAAACATCGTCCCATTAAAATAAAGTCACAAAGGTCTACACCAGGGATTCTCAACCTGCAGCCCATGGGCCAGATGTGGCCTTCAGCACCATTTCATGTGGCTCCACCCCACCCCCTCCACCACACCAGGAAGTGCCATGTGGTGGAGGAAGGGCAAAATGGCTGTCTGGCCCCCGAAGCTATCTGAGGGAGCATCACCTGGCCCCCAGCTTTAAAAGGTTGAGAACTCCTTGTCTACACAGTGGTTTGTCACTTTTAACTTTACTAGTGATACATACTGTAGAATTTGTCCATTTATGTTCAGGAAAAGTGATGCTGCCTCCCTCTGTTTAAAAGGTGAAGGTTGTCCTTGCTCAAAAGCCAGTCATATCCTACTCTAGGGTATGGTGCTCACCTCCGTTTACAGCCAAAGAGCCAGTGCTGTCTGTGTGTGCAGACATTTACATGGTCATGTGGCAGGCATGACTAGACAAGAAATACTATTACCTTCCCACCGAAGTAGTACATATTTATCTACTTGCAATTTCTTGCTTTCAAACTGCTAGGTTGACAGGATCTGGGAAAGAGACAGGAGCTCACTCCATTGTGCAGCACTCAGGTCTTGAACTGCTGACCTGCCAATCTTCCAGTCATAAAGTCCAGTACCCAATGTTTAAAGAAAATCTTGTTGACTGGTTCAAATACTGATCTGTATATTTCTCCCTGGTCCCTCTGCAATGAATTGATAACTACAATTAGTCCTGGAAAATCCTACACCAAGTGTGTGTTACCTAATACTGTATCTACACAAGGATTCCAAACAGCAGTGGTAAAAAAGACAAGCTCTTAACATCTTCAGGGGTTTGAAGACAGTTTCTTTGTGGTTGAAAAGCAAAATTGACAAGGAGTTTGAAAAATTTAGTCTCTCTTTGCAAGCAAGTCTTTTCTCTCAAATGAAACCTGTCTACTGCTCAATGCACTCTTTACAGTGGGAATTAGGTGGTGGCCAAAGTCTTTATAAATTCAGACTTGTGGTCATAGAACTAATAAACCTGCATGCTTTTCTCCCACCCATCCATCTCTGCAGGAAGCTGGCAAAACTTATTCCTTAAATGGTAAAGCTGACAATGGGTTTATATATAAATCTTTTGTGACTTTTGCAGAAAAGGCATGTCTCCAAAGTGACTGCAGAAGTCTTTGAAGATTCTGTCAGCTCTGCAGAACAGCTGTTTGCAACTGTCTTACATAGTTTCCAGAGCAGAAGCATGTATGTACCATTCTTATTGTCCTGCAGGGACTGTGGTAGACCAGTGGTTAAGAAGCTTGCCTTGTTAGATGGAAGATCAGCAAGTCGGCAGTTCAAGAACTGAGTACTGCATGACAGAATGAGCGCCCATCTCTGTCCCAGGTCACGCCAACTTAGCAGTTCGAAAGCAAGAAATTGCAAATAGATAAATAGGGACAACTTTGATGGGAAAAGATCTTGGGGGCATGAAAGAAGCCTCATTCGGGAGTCCCCTGAGCAGAGTGCCTCCAGCAAAAATCCTTCCAACCCAGAAAGCACCTTTGTGTGCTTCTGACACTATTAAAATTAATAATTATCCTGCTATGCACATCGAAGCAACATGCACAGATTGGCACATTTAGCCACAAAGGATTATTTCCTTGTCCCATGTACAGAGGACAAAATCAGATTCAGGGAAGCAGATTGAAGATTTATGAGATAAATATGTAATACATTTAAAAATAATAATAAACCTAGTGGATTAAAACAGCATCTTTACAAAACATTACTAATCAAAGGCAATTTTAAATTCTGCTGATTAGTCTACAGTTGTGAACATTTACAGGACCAGGATGGCAGTGGAATTAACTGGGTCTTTCTTTCCCCTGCAGACCTGCTCATCTTCAATAAGATAATTTGTGGCAGAGGCTAGACAAGCTGGAAGGAAATGAAGAAGGAAAGGGATTTCATAGAGACATGGGAAGAAAGTAAAAGGAGAGACATGTTTCACAGTGGACTGCAGTCCCCAAAATTTTTTTTTCAGATACCATAAACTGCTCGATGCCTTTCAAGTAAAACAAACACTCACAAAACTTTTATGGAACTTAAATTATTCTGTCTTATTCCCTGAAACAATTTTAATGATTTCTCCTGTAGGCAGTAGTTTTGTACTTGGTATCATTTAAAAAAAAAAAAAACCTTCCTCGACTTGCTCACAGTTTCAGACATTTTCCAGTGGCAGCGTTTTCTCAGAAATCTTTTATTATTTCACTTGCTTAGAAGCAGATACAAATCTATTAGGCTGCAAAGGATTTATTTATTTTAAATCAGATACAACAGGGATATCATTTTCTAGCAAACCTTAATGGTTTAAAGGCCTTATATCTGTATAAAATTCCACATGGACTTAATGTAAATGCCTACCATCACTTTTCAAACGGAGAGCTGGCCACTTCTGCACGTTTATGCCATGCATAAAACTCTGCTGAAATTTCCTTACTTAAAGTGTGCATGTGGAGGCATGCCAAGAGAACTAGTCCTTGGTTTCAGAGAGTGGAGATCCAAAAAACATAATAACAACAGATTCTTGGTCGGAGACATTTGCAGAAAAAGAATACTCTGGATTGCATTGATAACATCCCAATATTCCTTTCCAAACAGCATAAAAATGCTCTCTACCCCCTGCCAGATATGTAGCCTCATCGACTTTATTTCCTTGCTTCAACGTAGACAGACTGACTTCTGGCAGACAACATGGATAAAATTTGGGCCAGTCCCTGGAGGGCTCAGCATTCTCTAGACTTGTCACAAAAATGAAGCTTCTCCATAGGCTGGTTGTAAAGTGTAAATAAACTACCGGCACTGGACTTGCCTAGCTTCCAAAAGCTCCACTCCCTCAGCCCCCTCTGGGGCTCATAAACCAACAAAACAAACAGCAAGCTCACTAGCAGGAGTCTGGGAGGCGAGCCAATCTCATTATAGGAGAAGCGGCATTAAGCTCTCCCCCTTTTAGAGCAGAAAATAACCCCTCCTTTCCAAAAGTCAGTTGTAGCAGTGACTGGCTGGTTAGTGGAGGAGGGCGAGGGGAAAAAAGATGAGGAGGGTGTGTGTGTTAGTAAACAAAAAAGACACATGCACTGAATGTCAGATATCTACCCATATCTCCTCAGCAACTTGGCAGTCTTGAACCACAATAACCAGAGTTCTTATTGCAAAACATGTCTGGATGGACCATATCACATCCCTTACTTGCCTGTCTTAAATAGGTTCTCTAATGTCAGGAACCTGGATATGTTCAATATGATTTTTTTTAAACTACACAGCTCTTTAAAAATTGGGTAAATGTTGCTCTTGCTCAAAAGCCAGTTGTGTCCTACTCTAGGGTACAGTGTTCATCTCCATTTATAGCCAAAGAGCCAACACTGCAGACATTTCCATGGTTATGTGACAGGCATGACTAGACGCTGAAGCATACAGAATGCTGTTACTTTCCCACCAAACTTGTATTTTTTTTTGTTTTCAAACTGCTAGTTTTGCAGGAGCTAGGACAGAGACAGTAGCTCACTCCATCGTGCAGCACTCAGGTTTCGAACTGCTGAACTGTTGATCTTCCAGTCATCAAGTTCAGCATCTTGATCACTAAACCACCACAGTCCCTAGCTAGCAAAGCAAAGCAATTACACTTCTATACCACCCCATAGAGCTTAGTGCACTCTCTAGGTGGTTCACAAGTTATTTTGCCCCCAACATACTGCATACTCATTTTACTGACCTCAGAAGGATGGAAGGCTGAGTCAACTTTGAGTCCTGGTCAGGATTGAACTCACAATCTTTTGGTTGCAGGACAACAGTTTAACTCCTGCGCCACCAGGGCTCAGTGATGGTGAACCTTGGTACTCCAGGTGTTCTTAGACTTCAATTCCCAGAAGCCCTGATCTCTTTAGCAATTATATTCTGCCCCATAGAACCTAGTGCACTCCCTGGGTGGTTCACAAGTTAATTAGCATTTTGCCCTCAACATACTGGGTACTCATTTTACTGACCTTGGAAGGATGGAAGGCTCTTGTCACTGATCCTAACTCCTCCTAAAGAAAGAATCTTCTCAATGATGGCATTCTAAACTTTGAAGGTGCTCAGACTGTCTGTGAAATCTAGTACAATTTCACTCCCAGCACACTTTCTTTCCTTGCATTCGTGAAGCCGAGATTGGGAGGGGAATAAGAGCTCTAGTATAATGATTAGCACCTATTATTAAGTGTAGTAGATGATCTAGTAAATGTAATTTAATTTTTCTTGTATATAGAGAGCATATGTACCAAAGACAAATTCCTGGTGTGTTAGCACACCTGGCCAATAAAAGATTCTATTCTATTCTCTGTCACGGTTGAGTTTTGGTGATCTTGGATGCCACAGTGGCTGTGGGAATGAACTTTCCCATAGCTCTGAGAAAGGGCAGGTGCTAGCACAAGTCACACTCAACAGAATAATAGCAGAGATGCTCACAGTAATAAAATAAAATAAAATTAAAAATTTGTTGATGAGTTACACTGTCTACATAATAGTCATCTGGGGCAATATTTAATAAAAATATTATTAACTGATTCAAATAACAGAGTAATGAACACAGAAATACAACCATATATCAAATCAAAAGAACTACAAAGAAAATTAAAACTATTGTAAAGGTCAAGATAAAAAGTATTTATTTATTTATTTTATTTGCTTGTTTGCTTGCTTGCTTTTCACCTTCAGAAGACCTCAGACAGCTCACAACAACTAGGACAATGAAATAATCTGTAAATATCAAGGAGCACTGCAAAACTGGAACAAAGAATGGTTAATGCCACTCTGAAAGAAATTAACAAAGAAAGAAACTTCCCTTCCCTTACCAGGGAGCTCAACTATCAGGAATTGCTACATAAAAGCTGTCTTCTATACCTGCTAACCTAGACCCTCCAAATCAGGGGGTCTCAACCTATGGCCCATGGGCCAGAACTGGTCCCCAATACCATCCCATATGGCCCATTGCTGCCTCCGCCACACCTGGAAGTGGGCACGTTTACGTCCGTAAAACTCACACACACGCGTAAACATGTCCGTGGCTGGGCAGCTGTAAATGTAAATGCAGAATGACTTGTGAGAGGAATAGAGAATGGGAAATCATGGAGCTATCATCTTCACTATGCTACAGGCAGTAGCAGCAAATTATGATCTGTAACCTGGAGGTCACATTTCTATACAGAAATGTACATGCAACCTGTAAGCTCCCAGAATGCTGAACAAGTGTGTCATCAAACTATCCTGTAACATTATCCTGGTCTGCCTTGCTGAATTTGGAGAGCTAAGAAATCCCTTGGTGCATTGTCTTGAAGAGGGATGGGTGATCTCTCGGTCATGGATTGATTTTTCATACAACACAGAAAGTTAAAAATGCTGACATTGTCTAAAATGGCAATGCCTGAAATGAGAGTTAAGCAAGATGTACAAGTGGAGCTACAACAAAGTGTAGGTTGTTGATTGGTTGTCTGCAGTTCCCAAAGACTCATACTAATAGCTACTCTGTATGAAAACGGTGAGAGCTGCTGTCCAAGAACATCTAAAAGGCAAACGACTAAACTCTACTGGCCTATAGTGAGGGATCAGCCAAGTTCAACTGATATCCTTATTAATTTTCTGCCCTTACTTTATCCCAGTACTTTTTGATAAATGGCTACTATTTTTAATGAAACAGTAAAAGTAGTGTACATGATATAGAATGCTAGATATGGAATAGGGGTATAAATCTTCACGTTTCATCCTGAGAACCGAGGATAAGAAACAGTAAAATAATTTTCCCTTGCCCTATGAAATGGCGATGTATTTAGTTGTGCTTTTGACAAGATAAGAGTGGGGAAACGTTTTAAATTCAAAATAAAGCAAAATTGCACAAAACAATTTTAGGAAAATAGCACTTGAATACAAATAACACAATTTGTACAAAATGATTCTACTTTGTTGTTTGGACTTCAAGTGAAAGAAAGATTATTTGCATCCTTTTTTTAAAACAATCATTTGTTTGTTCTATATATGAGTGTTTTGCTTCTCATGAGAAATGACACTAGTTTTATACTGAAATATTGCACAAATAATGAAGACCTGAAAAACATCAACAAAATAATAACATCTCTTGTTTTCCCCTCCACTAGGGATCCCATGGGACTGGAAAATTCCTTACAGAGATGTTTCATTAAGGCAGCCTAAAACTATGAGAGCAATATTTAGGCAGGATTGTTTATATCCATAATATGGACCAGTACTAATAATAGCTCCCATATGTAATTAAAGGTCAGCTTTACTGTGTGACTCAGGTAAGGTAAAGGTTTCCCTTGCTCGAAAAGCCAGTCATATCTGACTCTAAGGTTCAGTGCTCAACTCTGTTTCAAAGCCAAAGAGCCAGCGCTGTCTGCTTCTGCAGACATTTACGTGGTCATGTGGCAGGCATGACTAGACACCGGAGCGCATGGAATGTTGTTACCTTCCCACCAAAGTGGTCCCTATTTATCTACTTGCAATTTCTTGCTTTCGAACTGCTAGGTTGGCAGGAGCTTGGACAAAGATGAGAGCTCATTCCGCCCTGCAGTACTCGGGAATTGAACTGCTGACCTTCCGCCTCCCAATCAGCATCTTCCAATATTTAAATCTAAATTTACAACAAATCTTTGCCAGCTTTTTGATTTAAAGATGCATAAACTCGGAAGCCCATTTCTTTTCTTTTGCGCCATTCATTAAATGCAGCAAAGCAAGGCAATGCTTATAGGTCTGGTCTGCACCAAAAATGTAGCCATTTAAAATGCCTCCACTATATAAATGCCATCCAGAATTAAACCAACCCAGAAAGAGTATTCCTTTAGTAATCCTACATAATTAATGGGACACAATTCTACTTGGTATATTAAAGAGCCAACATACAGGCACAAGCTGCTTGCTTTAAGTGCCTTTAAAGCAGGTGCTTCCCCTGCCACTCACAAAAACATGAGGGAATGTGCACGCATGAGCACACAAACACACACACAAACCCCTTCATCCTCTCTATTTAACTAGTAGATCTTTGCAGTACATTTTCTGAGTTGGTGGTAGAATCACGAGGCTAGTACCTTATAAATGGGTCAGGCCAATAAAGTTTACTGAGCATAACACTACTAGTAATCAGTTACAAATCTTGGAAAAGTTACTTTGTTGTATGATATCCCTCAGAATCCCTAGGGCAATATGGCTAGCAACCATTGGGGAGTCTAGGAGTTATCGTCCAGTCGTTACTCTAACTGAATGTAGTACAGCAGGTCCAATCTCAGTTACGGTCCAATCTCAGTTACTGCCTCACATTCAAAGAAGAGATTAGTAGCCTACAAATTACTACTTGGAATAAAGTCTACTATGTTCAACATTACTTGCTTACTTTCAGTTAAGTATAAACCTAATTGACAACAGTGGGCCTTATATCTGAGTAAACATGTAAAAAGATTGCATCACCTTGCTTGTGCAATTTGTACCATCCCTGTGATACTAACTGTAGTGCTTTCATCATTTTTGGATCTTGTATTAGTTCTTCTGAGGTCCCTTTCATTCTTAACTATATCAGGATGGAGAGAATGGGAACATATCAGTTATCTTCACTCTTGAACGACGACGTCTAAGAGGTGACCTGATTGAAGTTTATAAAATCATGCACGGTGTGGACAAAGTAGATAAGGAAAAACTGTTTTCCCTATCGCATAACACTAGAACTAGGGGACACTCGATGAAACTTTTGGGTACTAGTTCTCAAACAAATAAGAGAAAGTACTTTTTCACCCAGAGGATTACTGGTCTATGGAACTCCCTGCCAGAAGAAGTGGTGACAGCTGTCAGTCTTGACAGCTTTAAGAAAGGATTAGACAAGTTCATGGAGGACAAGAGTATCAATGGCTATAATTATGGATACTTAAGGACAACCTCCGGGTTGGAGAGATAGGCAGGATATCTCTCAATATCATTTCCAGGGAATCCTAAGCAGGTGAAAGCATCTGCTTGGGAATACCCTGAAGGAAATGGTGAGCCACTGTGTGAGACAGAATGCTGGACTGGATGGGCTGTGGCCTGTTCCAGCAAGGCTGTTCTTATGTTTATGTTCTTATGTTCTTATGTTCTTATGTTATGTTCTTATCTTCAGCTGTGTGCCTGCCATTATGGTGTAATGTGGTTCTGTAAAATTTGGCTACAAACACCACTGGGAGTTGAACATCTCAAGAGCTTAACACAGTATAGCCAATCCTATCTGTAACACTATATATATAGTTTGTCGCAGTGCAAATTACCTTCCAAATTATCCAGTGAATGCACAAGTGCTATGGGGCAATAAGGTAAAGGTTGCCCTTGCTCGAAAGCCAGTCATATCTGACTCTAGGGTTCAGCGCTCATCTTTGTTTATAACCAAAGAGCCAGATATTTCCATGGACAAGTGGCAGGCATGCCTCCATTCCGGAGTGCACGGAATGCTGTTTATGGGACAGAATATAAGTATAAATGGTACTGCTATCTCCCTGATGTTGTTCCACATTTATATGAAGCCATTGAAAGAGGTAATTCAGTGATCTGGGTTTTCTTATAATCAATACGCTGATGACACACCACTCTATCTTTCAATCTATTGCACTTGATGCCATCCATTCACTTGTTCAACTCCTGGCCACTGTACTAGACTGAATGAGGACTAACAGGCCACTGTACTAAATTGAATGAGGACTAACAGACTGAAAGTGAATCCAGACAAGAGGTTTTTAAGAGGCCACCATGGGAAAGTGAAATTGCTGAACATTCCTCACCCATCCTTTCCTCTAAAGAGGTATTCTGAGCTACACTGCTGTATGTTAATAGAAGTATCAGGATGCATTCTGTACAGAGAGTGGTATTCACCATTGAGTCCACAGAAAGCAAGGACACCAATCCTAATCTCTATTACTGTTTAATGGGAATGAAGGAATGTGTTTGAGCATACAGTACTAACATCCAAACTAGCACCATCCATGGTGTATAATAAATATATGGGAAGGCAACCCTCTGTATAACCATAGATTCCTACATTCCAAAAAACAAGGCCCTTCTTTAAGGGAAAAAGAATGTGGAATGTGTCTTTGCCTCAGGCAAGCAGCCTTTTTTGTGTGAGGCAAACAGGAAGGAATATTATCTAATGCAGTCAGTCAGTCACACAAATGGGCGGAAGGAGGGCGGAAGGTGAGAGGCAATAACACAGTGCAGGAAAGAAAAGGTTCCTACTCCTATAGCTACACCCCACCAAAATCCCTGCTACTTAACCGACTCATTTCTGTTTAAAACTTCAGGAAAAAAAGCTGTCCTGTATGAGCAAGTTTGCAGCAATGAAACAGGAGTGCTATTAAGAAAGATTTGCCCACCACATATAGATAATAGTCTACAAAAGATTGATGATTGGTAGTCTATAGGCATGAATAAAAAAGATAAAGATCCTTAAACAAAGCACAGAACATTAATTCTGGGTGGTGACCAGCAGGAGGGTTACAATTTAATTTTCTTTTTAATGAGTTTATAATTGTTTTATAATCTTGATTAATTGTTGCCTTATTACTATTGTCCAACTGTTGAGTTTTTGTTTTTTTATTTTTCTGTTTTGTTTCTTGCTTAAGTTATCTGTTATTATTAAGTGTATGTGACTGTGATTTTAATAATGACAACCTTGAAATACCATGTGTTTCCACACTTTGATAATTCCCCTCTCATTAAATAGCCGTTAACTCATTTCTGTGAACACATTTATACCACTTATTTTTCTCCCTTCTACCCTTATGACTGAAGTTTCCTAGATTTGTGGTAAGCAGCTAGGATTGTAGGAAATTATCTTTTTCTTTTTTTCTTTCCCCTTTCATATTCAATATAAGAAAGAAAGTAGCCAATTGGTTAAACTGAACTGCCCACACTGATAATGTATCCACTCACAAGCAACTCTTAGCCAGACTACCTTACATCTTTGCATTATGATTATCTACATAGTGACAGAATTAGATCTTGATATTACTTTTCTAAAGACCCTGGACACTTCTGAATCTCTTTTGAATGTCATTTACTGTGTTGCTATCAACAATCACTAAGGGTTTGGAAGAGGGAGAATAAACTAAGGTTAAATCCTGACAAGACCAAGACCTTACTGGTTAATTCTAATCCTGACCAATTATGTGAAAACCTCCATAGGCTGGATAAGGTCACTTAAGGATAAGGTGCAAAATCTGAGCATCTATCTTGACCCAGCTCTTACCTTAGATACCCAGGTATTAGCTTTGATCAGGACTGCTTTTTAATCAGCTAAAATGGACTGCTCAGCTCCACCCATATCTAGACGAAAGATCCCTGACCACTTTGGTCTATGTGTTGGTAATCTCCAAGATCAATTACTTTATAGTAATGTAATTGAGGGGGCCTTCGAGGCTGATACAAAAACTTCAATTGGTTCAAAATGTGGCTTATTACTGGAACTGGAAAAATGATCATATATCCCATATCTGGAACACTGTCATTGGTTACCCATTGCATTCTGTGCCAGATTCAAGGTTCTTGTATTCATTTAAAAACCCTACACAGTTTTGGACCTTGTTACCTGATGGAATGACTGTCTTATACTAACACTATCCATAGTACAAAGTCCTCTTAGGCCGCATCGTTGAGGGTGGCTACCTTAAGAGAGGCTAAAAGGAAGCAAGCTTTCTTGGTGGTGGCCCCTAACTTTGTAACATTCTCCCTGTACCTGCTCAGGCCTTTAGGAAGATTTTTAAAAAATCCTTTATTTAAAAAAGCCTTCTCACATATTTTTCCTCAGCAGGAGGGGGTCACAATTTAATTTTCTTTTTAAAATGAGTTTATAATTATGTTTTAATAATCTTGATTAATTGTGGCCTTATTATTGTTGGCCAACTGTTGAAAGTATCTGTTTTGTTTCTTGCTTTAGTTGTCTGTTATTATTATGTAATTATATGATGTTTTTCTCACTTTACATGTTGCTCACCACTTTGAGTAGTGCCTGCACTGTGAAAATAATTTATAAAAAAGTTATAAATAAGCTATGAAAATAATTTATAAAAAAATATAAATAAGCAAGCAAACAAATAAATAAATAAGAGCACTTTGTTGGACACTGACATCAAGTACACAAGCTTCAGGTAGGAACTGTTCCAGTGAAGTAGGCATAAATGATTTGTCTTTTTTAAAAATCCCACTATTAGTTGACAGTTCTGTAAATCAGCTTTGAATGATAAAATCCAAATTCATACCATTGTGAAAAACAAATAACATTAAAATCTTCAGACAGGGAATTCTGTAACTAACACAAAAAGAAAAATTCAAAGTTGAATACCTGATATTAATACATTTATCAGAAAATAGCTACATTAATGCAAGATCAGCCATTTCTTAAGCATCCAGATTTATTTGCTTATTTTGTAGCAAAATAACAATTAAAAACAATTTTAAATAAAAATAAATATTATGCACTTTTAATCGGATTCACTTCATAAGTTTTAAGCTACAATTATCATGCATTTCAGCTTTTTCTTATTATTTGAAAAACATTATTTTAATGGGCAAGTTATGTTTCTATTTGTGTAAAAGAGTTAGAATCATTGTGTTCATCCACATACCAATAATAGAGCTTACGCACCCTTCTTCAAAACATTTCAAATGTTGCCTGATAATACCAAGAGAAACATAAATAGAACCTTCAGCAACATGTTTAATTGCTGTTCATTGATCAGTTCTGCCAAGTACCAACAGCCAATGAAAAAAAAAAGGACATCTCCCCATTCACTCTAATGGCAGCGACTTCTGGAACATTCTAAGCTTCCAATAAATCTCCCAAGCACTTCAACACAGGACAGCAGAGAAAGCATCTCTCTTCAGAATTGTACGTAAAAATAACGTTGGAAGCCCCGACTATTCCTTACAAACAACTGACATGGAAACCGAGTCACAGTATGAATGAAAAGTAGATAAACATGACCTGAATTTTCTCTTAAAATTGTCATGCAAGCCATAGAAGAAAATTCCTCATACAAGTCATAGAAGAAAGCTAGTAAACAGATGCCAGATGATGCAGCCCCAATTTTGTTGAACTGCATCACCTCAGGAGCAATGAAAATTCCACAAGAATCTGAAAGTACAATTCTTGGATGCCTAAGTATTCCCAGCTCTCATGCTTGTATCTCTCCAAGATTTGTAACTATAGGATTTATTTTGTAAATAGCAATCAACAGGAGGTATCAATAGTGCTTACTTGCTTGACTGTTTCAAACACACCCCTCCTGTTTTCTTACAACTTTACACTTGATTATCAGTACACAGACATCCACAGCTATTACAAGCTAGTAGTACTCTTGTTGAAGTCAGCAATACATAGAGAAAGTAAGAGATGCATCCCTAGACTTTTTAGAATCAAAAGAAGAGGCCTACCTTCTTCAGTTTGCCACTCTTGGTACCGACAAACACCACACTGTAGCCATTGTAGACGTATGAAGTGACAGATGTCATCCGGTCACGACTGGATGTGTAAAGGGTCACCCCTTCTACTGGTACAGAACCTCCTAGTGGCTGGTTAATGTCCAATCCACAGAAATTATCATCTATTGGGACTGGCTGAAAGGGAAAAGTCATTTGAATGAGTATAAATGGCAGACAGTTGAAGAGTACAGCAAGGAGGCATATACTGTATACGCATCTGTAAAGGTAAAGTAAAGGTTTCCCTTGCTCGAAAGCCAGTTGTATCCGACTCTAGGGTTTAGCTCATCTCTGTTTCAAAGCCGAAGAGCCAGTGCTGTCTGCTTCTGCAGACATTTCCATGGTCATGTGGCAGGTATGACGAGACACCGGAGTGCACGAAATGCTGTTTCCTTCCCACCAAAGTGGTCCCTATTTATTTACTGTACTTGCAATTTCTTGCTTTCGAAGTGCTAGGTTGGCAGGAGCTGGGACAAAGACGGGAATTCATTCTGTCCTGCAGTACTCAGGAATTGAACTGCTGATCTTCTGCCTCCCAGTCAGCATCTTAGCCACTTGAGCCACTGCAATCTGTAGGCATATATATAAAGGTGCTTTCTGGGTTGAAAGGATTTTTGCTGGAGGAACTTCACTCAGGAGACATCCAAATGCATCTCCTTTCATGTCCCCAAGATCTTTTCCCACTGAAGTGATCCCTATTTATCTACAGTACTTGCAATTTCTTGCTTTCAAACTGCTAGGTTGGCTGGAGCTGGGACAGAGACAGGTGCTCACTCTACCATGCAGTACTTGGGTCTCAAACTACCGACATGACAACCTTCCAGCTAACAAGGCAAACTTCTTAAACACTGAGCCACTGCAGTCATGTCTGCTGTTTGGTATATTAATGTCATGTGGCACCTTAAAGACGAACTGCTATATTTTAATATGAACTTTTGTAGGTCTAGTCCACTTCCTCAAACATAAGAGTGGGACTACTCAGCAATCATTTATATATGGCCTCAAGACAAAGTGGCTGTAATTGGTTGGACATGGTTTGCAAACACTGTGGGTTCAATGGGAAATTTCAAGACCCTAGTATGTTATGCAATTCTTTTCCAATGGAGATTAGTTCAGTAATGTTGATGTGAGAGTGCAGAAACATCAAGCTATATATATCAACACAGATGCAAATTGCATGAGTCAATGTAGCATTTTCCATCTAGTGATATCTCAAGACCCTAGTAGGATATCCAGTTTTTCTCCAGTGAGGCTTTGTTTTCGGAAGCTTGCTCAGAAATAGAAGCAATTTTTTTGGGAAAGAATCTGGTTGAGAAAAATAATAGCATGTAACCACTGTCATCATTATGTCTGAGGAAGTGGACTTGATTCACGAAAGCTCACATTAAAACAAAGCAGTGAGGCTTTAAGGCACCAGAATAATTTTGTCTCCCTTATTTTAAATTTTTTTGCTTTGTTTGCTGTCTGATATGTCTGCACAGACTAAAATGGCTACCACCTCCAAAACAACATCATTTATGTCATGCGCCTTGTGGAGCAGGCTGCCATTTTCTCTGGAATCTCAGTTTTTCTACATCCTCTGAGAAGGAGAGATCTTACTCAGAGCTAACTCATGCAATAGCTTAGCTTGCGATCATCCCCTACCACAATTACACTGGGCTTTCCTCATTCTTCAGACACTGTCAGAATCTCTTTTACTCTTCTTACTGGAAACAAACTGACAGAAATGGTGACAGCTAAAATCAGCTACACCCTTATTTCCACTTGTCAAGAGTTAAACAGAAAAAAAATATTACAAAGTGACTCAGCTATTAGGATCCGAAACAGCCAAAGGAAATGCAGGTGCCTGCATTCTGAAAGAAGAAAGGAAATCATGATTTCCTCCTTGTGGCTGCTCCTGCCATTCGGGAAATAACCAACTCCCTCCTCCGTAGCATCCTGGCTCAGTGACAAATATTAGTACTGAACTCTCTTTTCAAGAGCTTTCCCACAAGGTATTGGAGGCAGTGCAATTCAATCTTCAGCAGAAGATGAGGCTGTACCTTTCCATCCCACAAGTGTTTGAATTTCCAGGGAAGCCACTGACTTCTTTAGTCTGTTACAGCAAATACAAGAAAGAGGCTTGTAGATGCTTAAAAGCTCACACATTTTCATGGTATCCAGCTGCACAACTCTTTCTTGTTTTTTCCTGCCATCATGTTCTATGTACCCAATATAACAGACTTCCTTCATGCTCTGAACTTAAGAAAGCTACACATTTGGAGTATAAGTCCTAAGCTCACTTCTGAGACCAGTAATATTCAAAGGCCAGGTCATACTGGGATGTGGAATATCAGAGCTCCAAGCCCAGGTTGGTTGGTTTAATAACCCTTGATTAGCACCTTTTTTTGTCTGTGCTTTCCCATCCTTCCATCTGCATATCTATATGTGAGAATCAATGATAGTACTCTCTATGGGCAAGCACTCAAAGCACAGACTGAAAGTAAAATTCACAACAACTGGCTTGTTATTTTCTGTCCTTTATAGCAGCTGGATTGAAGCAGATGGACTAAGTTTTCAAATTAAGTTTGCATACAAAGTTAGGCACCTAACCATATAAAACATGAGGACAGTCTTTTTAGATCAAGTCAAAGGCTAACCTAATAAAGTATCCTTTTTTCTTACAGTGGTCAATCAGATGCCTATAGAAAGTTGAGAAATAAGCTGTGAAGACAGATAGCCTCAGTTAACCGCTACTGATTTCCCCCCTCTGCATCAAAGCACCTCTAATAGCTCCCCTACATTTGTTAATTAGCCATGAAACTACAGATCAAATTGATTTTGTTGTGATCAAGTGGTGCATGTGTGTTGGGGTGTGTGTTTTCTTTTGTGCTTTTCACATGTGGTATAACTACACTGACATTATCATTAAACTATCAGACTTATTGATATGAAACCTTTCTTCTCAGAGAAGGTATTTGTCTCTGCTTCTTTCTAGTTCTACAACAGACCAGATTTAAATAAATACTGGATCTGCCAGTCATTTTCATCTTACTCTCATCCATCTTCCATTACTGTGATAGAAGAATGACATTTGACCATTTAAAAAGTCACCTTTCCATCATGATAAATAAATGGATTACCTTTCTTAATTTCATACTGGAAGAGCAAGGCCAGATACTGTATAACCTGATACCATTCTGGCTTTATACAGCAACACTTTTAAACAGGAATTGTTTTTAAAACATTTTATGTAAATATATATTTCTCAACTAAATGTTATACATCATTGCTGTTGTCTTTATATTCCACATTCTGGGGAAACAGAAACAGTTCAGGGTCATAAGCTAGGCCTGTGGGCTGAACTGCAAGTTGCATTTGTTTCTTCAAAATAAATATTGAGTTTTATCTGTTAGAATATACTAACTCTTCAAGGGATATTCTCATGATCCTTTGAAGCAATATTAAGAAGTAAATTCTTAGATTCTAGACTTCCTGTTTCTATTGAGACAAGGTTATCACTATGTTGCTTCAAAGGAAAGTTCATTAAAATACAGTGAACATTCTTACCGCTTTGGTACACTGAACATCTTTGCCTAGCAGCCAGTTGAGTTCAAGATTGCCTTCTCCTTGGTAGCAAGACTGTAGGCGGTCCTTGATTTGGGCATTAATAGCACGGATTGGAAAGATGCAAAGAGCAGAGTCATCAGGAGGGTGATGATACTGCTTTTGTCCCTTGGAGAAAATGGCAAAAAGGACATCATCCTGGGCTGTGATATTGAGAGACCTGGCCAGCACATCTCCTGGCTTGGAAAGAAAGGCTGCCTGCAGAAGGCGATATTCCACATCACCTTTAACACAACCAAAGGGCAAAGAAACATAGGAGTGGAACTTGGGATCATTCTTGCAAAGACGCACAATTCGAGATGTATAGAAGAGGTCATTGGCTGAATTGATAGATACCCCATCAGGAGTTTCTGGCTGGACAGTGAGAAAATAGACAAAATTGCCACTGGCGAATCCATATATATAGAAGATGTCAAAGTGAGAGACCAAGGCCAGTGTATCTGAAGGGATTTTGATGAGTGATGATACAAAGTCACTATGGAGCTCATAATCCAACATGGATGATGATTCTGGATCACGCGGCAGCTTTCGGCTGGAAAGGGTGGGGAAGTAATCCTGCTTGCCATCCACTGCTGTACCAATAAAAAGCTTTCCATCATCACCCTCAGAGTGAACTATAACTCCATACATAGTGCCAGTCTTGTTAACACTGGAAATATAGTGCTCCTTCTTGTGAGATGGTTCCACCAAGATGAAGAGGTCATCTAAACGCAGCAACTTGCAGACTCCTTGATAGAGGCTCCCACAGGCCAGCAACCTATTTTCTGAGTAATCAATAATCAATAGCTTGTTAACATTGTTAGTCAGGGTCAGGATCTCAGTACAGGGTTGGACAATGAGTGGAGGATAGCAGGACTTGTTGTCCTCTTCAGGTCCTGTCTTGTGAGCTACCAAGATGGTCAGATTTCTGGATAGCTTATAAACCCGATTGATAGCTCCCACATAGACTGCTCCAGTGGCCTGATGGACTGTCAAGTGGTTGAAAGTCCACTCACGGTTTTCAGAGTGGAAGGTATTATATGTGGGGGTGCTGGTGATGGGGAGTGAAATAAACACCAAGGAGACAAGCATCAAGGCCACTGACTGGCCATCGGAGTCCCATATCCGAGGCCAGAACTTTCTCTGTTCCATCCTGTGGTGAAGAGTAGAAAAGAAGGGGAGTTTAAACCTCAACACTCCCTCTGTGTGTCTCTTGCTGCAGTAGCATTCCTCACATGTTTCTGTAGAAATTTTAAAAAATAAATAGAGAAAAAATATATTAGACCGAACATATTCAATAGGAAGACACAATTTGAGCAGATTTGTTACACAAAATACTCCTTGAGATAAAGCAAAGACATCTCTGAAGTCAAGAACCACAATCCCATTTGGGTAAACAGTGCAGGATTTAGCATTCTCTTCTGTCTCTATGCATTAATTGTTATCCAATTTAACAGCTTGTCATATGCTCTGAGTCATGAATTCATTCAACTGCAGGAAGGAATAACCCATCAATCTTGGCCAAAGACAAGTGTGTTTTACAGACAGTTCACCTACATAGTCATCAGATCTCTCAAACTCTGGCTGGGAGGAGGAGGGGTCCATTTCCTTTGCAGAGTGAGAAAGGAGATTTCTTCCTATCCATGAAATCTATAGAGGTTATGATTTAATTAAAGAGAAAGACATTTCAGGCAGAGATAGTTTACATGTCTGGAGCCTCTCATTTTTGTTTCTCTGTAATTCCCATGCACATGAATCATGATACTTTAGGCAGTGCTTTCCCTAACTGTAATTGGCAAGTCCATCAGGAAATAGCTATATGCCAAGTTGATGCATAAGGTGCATCGACTGGCAGGTCAGATGTTCATTACTCACTCCTGAATGTGCAACCATGCAGGTGAATCTTTACCTCCTGTGCCCTACATCTAGCAAACAGAAAGGGCCCCAGGATATCTTGGAAACTATTTTAAAAAAATTCTGTCAAAGTTTGGATAATTGTACATTGCAATTCAAAAAATTAACTTTTGAAGCTCTGCAATGTGACTGTCATATGCCATTCCAAAAAGGGATCTTGACTGGTAATATGGCCTTTCTTGGTAACACTTGCAACATAATCAAATGCATTATATTTCTCATCCTATGGACAGTTATGGCCTGCCTCGGGTGTAAAGTAAGGCTGATGTGAAACATCTACTTTCCTTCAAGCTGAGAAAAGCACAAAATGGACTGTTGGGAGGATATTCTCCCCTCCCTATCTATTTAGTTATGGGGAGTAGTAGAGAAAGAACAAGATTGAGCAAAGAAACTGGTGGAATGGCCAGGTCTTGGGGCAATGGATGAAGTCTGTTTTCTACAGAAGACAACTCTTCAGTTTGAACATCCATAGGAAATGGATACAGGCAGTAGTGGAGAGGTTTACTTGTTTGTTTGCTTGCTTTGGTGATACCAAGGGCAGATGCAGCTAAACCATCCCAACAAATAACATTCATGCAATCCTTATGCTCTAAAAGGCTGACACATTTTTCCTCTGGCCTTTGTCCACACAAGTACCACCATAAAAATACAAGACACTGTATGTACCAAAAATAACACGCTGAACATAAATCAGTGTCTCTACTTTGGCTGGCAGCTGTTTTCAAAGTTTTCAGCCAGCAGTCTTTCACAGCCATGTTAACTTGGGCACCTTGAAGTGGAAATGTCTCAGACTGAATACAAGGCATTTATTACTAGCTCTGCTTCCTCCTTAAGAAAAGAACATATGAAAAGAGGCACTGGAAGTGATCCTGACCAAACCAATATATTACATGTTCCCAAAGCATTTGCCAATGAACTTTTCCCCCTGCCTTATATCCTTTCCTCCTCCATTGCACTGCTGTTTGCTTGTTTAATCTCTCTCTCTCTCTCTCTCTCTCCTGCCTATGATATTCTCCCACTCTGGACAGCAAACAACAGAATAAAGTATTTTTTACAGTAACACTGTTGCTACTGCCTAGTCTTAAATCAGAAGTACTGTAGTTGTGGTTTGGATTACAACTGCAAGATTCCCACAGCCAACCTGGCCAGAGAATTAGCATTCTACATGCAATCTGGCAGCTTCATTTTTCTCAGTTCCTCAGAGCAGGCAAAATATCTATCCAGGGCAAGATGAAACACTGCATCTATCCAAGAGCAATTAGAAAAGATT
Source organism: Bradypodion pumilum (assembly GCA_035047305.1). Lineage (NCBI taxonomy): Eukaryota > Metazoa > Chordata > Lepidosauria > Squamata > Chamaeleonidae > Bradypodion > Bradypodion pumilum. The sequence goes on along the minus strand of JAWDJD010000004.1, from coordinate 64,081,528 downwards.
AATATACTCTTCTCAGAGCTGGACAAAGATCCTTTGCATCTCACAGATGAGCTGTCCCCACAGGATATTATTTGAGCACTTTTAAAATACTTACCTGCACTCAATGCCATATGTTTACAAGCTGTCACAGAACATAAGCAGGAATTATCTTGATGTATGTCACAGGCAAAGCACCGATGACTAGGATTAAATCATTTTGGGAAGCCTAGGTGAAGTTTTTCTCACTTTCACTTTTGATAGCAAGACCATACAATCCTGAACAAATCCAATTTATTCTGATATCAGAAGCTAAACGGGGCCAGACCTGGTTGGTAAAGAGATAGGAGATTACCATATTTTTCAATCAGAGTTCATAGTACTGGTTGAGATGCATCAGTGGTTTGACTCAGTGTAAGGCAGCTTCCTATGCTCATGCAAAAACCATTTGACCTACTGTAAATAGTCTCCCAGTGTTTCTCTCTTCCATTAAACACTCTACTGATGCTTGCAGGATCTCCAGTTCCATCAGCTCTTTTCTTTTCTGAGTACTATCTGAAACTCAGTGTAACTATGAATGGTTCAACCCCTGCTCTTAGCTGTCACAGCAGGACAGTATTTGACTGGTTCTGGCAATGATCAACCATAGGCTCTTTTCAGCACCAATGTTTTGATCTAGGAACCAGCCCTGCAGAGAACTTGTCTGAAAGAACATTCCTCATAATAAGCGAGTTCTTTTGAGCAGCTGCACTCATTCTTTATTACAAAAACATTCACTGGCTTCAGACAAAAGAACAGAAATGCTGTGTATACAAGAGTTTCTTCTTATTCTTCCATGTCTAGGCAATACGTAAAAATGCCAAAATGTGGTTACTACACTCATCCAAGTATCTTGGGAGATTCAGCTGAATACTGAAGCTGTTGGATTTTACATAGTACTCGCAGCAATTGTTTCTTGTAACTTATAAGTAGGGACACATTATATATATGACTATTGCAGGAAGCATCAGTATAGTACTAAATGTGTGACGTGCAGACATAATACATTTACTTTTAAACAGCTGTAGGGCATGCATCTTGGAAATATGAGTTAACAAGGTTTCTCAGACAGGTTTTGGAATCTATATATATATAAGAGAAGTGTATGTTTGTGGATCCAGTATACAAATCCACAACCCTGGACCAACCCCCCCCCCCCACCACCAAGTTGGCACACACATACCTTGCATGTCCGGGCCCCGTCCTGTCGGGGTCCAGACTGCAATGGAGGGCCCTGCGCACCACAAAATTGAAAAAATAAAATGAACTACATCTCCTAGCGGGCAATGTGGCATGCCACAGCAAACAACGAGGCCAGCACAAGCATGGGAGAGGCAGGGCTATGGCCACGCGGCCGCTACACCAATGGACGTCGCACGCCAAGAGCACAGCTATCATGTGATCCTGCGCCCCTAGCCAGTGAACACAGTGTTCGTCAGCATTCCCCTGAGCACAGCGAGGAGTGCCCGATGCACCTGAGGCCACCGGACACACCGCGGCATCGGATGCCTAGGTAGATGCCCCCGGGTGAAGAGACCTCCAGGGGAGACTCTGTGGGCAAGCCGGCACTGCCACCCAAAGTGGTGGCATATCCGGCACACCGAGTGCAGTGTGTGCTGAGAGTTGTGGCCTGGCAGTTCAACCTGTGAGGCCCGGGAGCCCACAACAGTGGCCACGGGGAAGCGGGTGTTAGCAATGGAGCAGATGACCTGGCCCGGTAGGGTGAGTCGTGAACAGGTACTGTGGCAAGGAGGCCCAGCGCAGGGAACCACGGCAGGCCACCTGGAGGATGGACACACCCACAGCCGGAGGTCCGGGCCCTGGCCCGCACAGGGGACAAAACTCCGGGCGAAGAAGGGTACCAAGCTAGTATATACATATATGAAGTTGTATACTGTTTACATTTCCATGTTCATTTTTTTATTGTAGAAAAATACCAGTGATCCTTTCAGAAATAGACTCCTATAGTGTTGTCCTACCACAATACCATGTGGGAGCAGAACGTGGCAACTACTTCAGTCAGCTTATCATGGAAATCATGGGAAAGTAGGCAATTTTTAGTTATTTAGGGCAGAATCGTATTTATTTTTTATTGAACACAAAATGGCTCATTGCTCATGCAGTTGTTCTTTACTCCATGCTCAATGGGGATATTCATCAACCCCTTGCATAAAATTAAGATATTTTATTTTGAACAGGGCAATCTCCAGTTTATGCATCTGCAAGCCATAGATCCCACAGGGAATTACCATTAAGGGGTGTTACAATTTGCAATTTATCAACAAGATCCTGCTTATTACATACTAGCAGAGGTTGCCTGGCGTTGCCGGGCTGTTTTAAATGGTGTTGGAAAGTTTTTGTTGTTGTTAATTTTTGTAAAGAAGAGGTGAGTCTATAATTGAAAGTTTTAAAATTTTTATTTATACAAAAAAAATTGGTGGCCTGTTATAAACTGTGATGAGTTTTGTTTGGTGTTTTGGTTTTGTGGATGAAATAAAGAATAAAGGATGATATACTTTTTCCAAAAAAATTATTTAACCCAATATTTTTTAGTATGTATTTTTTAAAATTGTTGTACCATAGGTAATAATTTAAAAAATGTGAAAGTACATGTTTTTCACAATAAATGTTTTTAAACTGTGTATTGATGTTTTTGTTTTTTATTTGAGTAAAAAATTCAGCACAGGATTTTTGAATAGTTTTTATTTTATTTTATTGACAGACTCCTTTGGTCCCCCCAACCCTCCCAACCCCAGGGGAGCCAGTAGAGAGGGGGAGCACAACACCCCCCCCAGTGATATTAAAGGGGAAACTCCGATCGGGAGCTTTAGGCACCATTGGGGAGGGGGGCTTTGATTCCCGTGGCTTGGAGGACTTGCTCTCCCGGTGTTTTTGTTTTTGTTTTATTTTTTGGGTGCAGGCTTCCTCAGCGTTCTGCGTGCTCACGGCGCGCAGGATGCTGGGGCTTGTAGTTATGGGTTTGTGCTTTGTGTTTGTGCTGCGTTTTTTTAAAATGGTTTTCTTTTGATTGGCCGCGGCGCATTTCTGAACACCGCGCCGTGCGAGAGCCTCTCAGCCTGATTGGCTCTGGCGCAGCGCGGTGCAAGGAATGTTGGGAAGTGAAGTTGTTTCCCTTTTTTCATGTTTGTGGGGCTGTTGCCCCACTGCTGGTTTTCTCAATCCTTTGTTGACCTGCGGACCCAGATTGGCCGTGTGCACGAATGGTGAGTGTAGGCAAGTAGGGCGAGGCATAGCAATTTATAGCCAGTTCCAATGGTTAACCCTTGGTTTTATAGGTTAAGATTTACTACTTACTAAGGGGAGAGTGCTCATTGGATATCCTGACTCAGGTAACAAAACTTCCTTGGGAGCAGACAGTCAGGAGGCAAGAAGGCACCATTTGCTGTTCTGTCTCCTGCAGAAAAAAATCTATTGGGCATCTTTTACATTATGCTTATAATTGGAGGCAGTTGTTGTTGTTCAGTCGCACAGTCGACTCCGACTCTTTGCGACACTATGGACCATTGCCCTCCAGGCACCTCTATCCTCTACCATCCTCCTCATCCCACCCAGCCCTGTGCCTACTGGAGGCAGACAATGTGGCATTCTGATAGAAATTGATCTCATGTAGACTTGCTTCTGAATCCCAATGTAACCTACACATGGGTGAGATTTTTAGCTTTGGGTCAGTTTACCATTTTGTTGGAGAGTTTTATAGACAAACATGAGTATCTTTGTTTTGAAGATTCCAAGAATTGCTCATTGCTGTGTGTAAGTATATAATTTAAGTGACCATCCCACTGAAGCCATGCCAAAGTCGTAAAACAGAACAGCAATTACACTTATATGCCACCCCATAGTGCTTAGTGCACTGTTTGGGCAGTTTGCAACTTAATTAGCATTTTGCCCCAACATGCTGGGTACTCATTTTATCGATCTCGGTAGGATGAGTCAACCTTGATCCCCAACCAGGTCAAACTCACAATGTTTTGGCTGCAGTACACTCAAGTTAACCACTGTACCACCAGGGCCCTTGTGGGAATGTGGAAATGTAAATTTAACAAAGAAAAAAACTACCAGAAACTGTTCACGTAAAGTCCAGAGATATAAATCTCAGCAGTGAATTGCCTCTAATTAAAAAGTTAGTGCTGGTATTCACACAACCAATGTCATGAATTTGAGTACAAAAAGGAATACAAGTGTCGAATGTTTGACTCAGGGGTGCCCAAACTACGGCCCATAGGCTGGATCCAGCCCCCAATGCCAATTCATCCAGCCTGTACTGCCCTTGTCGCTCCCAGAAGCAGAAATAAAACGTGCCCACATGGGTTTTAGTTCTGCTTCGGGGGCGACAAGGGTGGCGTGTGCCAGATGAATTGGCATTGGGGGCTAGATCTGGCCCATGGGCTATAGTTTGGGCACCCTAAAATCGATCTCATCCTGTTGTAAAAACCACATGACCGGCTGACAGGACCACATGACCAGCCAGCTGAACCCACAGCCCACAGCCCAAAAAGTTTGGGCACCCCTAGTTTAACTAGTAATAATTCACTGCTGCAATACACCATTAGATTTACAACTGGGTAACTATTCAAATTTATTGTAGCCATTAAATAAAATAATACAATGTCAATCACAATGAGAAAAGTGGATGAAAAAGGCAGAGGGCATGACATTTTAGAGTACCTTTCTCCCACCCACCTGCCTCTCCTCCTCTCACAGTCAAATACAGGCAACTGTTAAGCAGAATTAAGACTCATAAAGTTGAGATTTCCTTAGGAAATGAGAGGATTGTCTTACAAAAACACTGATTGTGTGATGCAGGCTTACATCAGAGAGTCTTTTATCTACCCTTCCGGGATCGAAAGTTATTAAAAGCTAGCTTTCTCGCTGTGTGTTTTCATTCCGTGAAACAATCACCTTCTTCCTCAAGCTATACAAGGAAAAAACAACAACCATGAAGATGGGGAAAATGAGATGAAATACTTTATGCTGCATAATCCCTTTTACACCTCAAAGTCCCCACTTACCTGAAACACTAGAGCAGGGGTTCTCAACATTTTGCACCACAGGCCGGACCACACCCTCTTAGACAACTGAGAAGGCCAGGCATATGGTTCCCCTGCCATAAACACTGCCGTAAAATGCATCCCTGGCAATCGTAAACACTTTTATGACAGTTGTGAGTGCATTTACTGCATGATTTGGCTGTTTTCACCATTTCCGCTGCTTCTGGTGGTGGCAACAGGAGTGAGGGCAGCACGTTTTTGGCTGTTTTCACTGCTTCGACCACTTCCAGTGGTGGCGGTGGCAGGAGTGAGGGCAGTGGGCTGCATGAAATGGCGCTGCAAGCTGGGTCCGGCCCGGGGGGCATAGGTTGCAAACCCCTGCACCAGAGAATGCAACACAATGTATTCACAAGACAACAGCTGCAAACAAAGAATCATGTCTCCTTTAACTTCATCCTGTGAAAATCCTTTACCATAACTGCAGTCAAAAAGCTTGTTAACAAATGACAGTTTTGGTATGAACTCATGTACCTTAGGGTTGATTTATTTTAACAGGATGAAGTCAATTGAGCAACACTGAATTATTTAGCCACAGAAGCACCTAAAATTTAAAACATTTGTTTTGTGGTTATTACCCTTAAACTGTATGGACAAAAGGTGTTATATTCCTGTCTGTTGCTACTTTTCTGTGTATGTCATGGAAAGTTACCTTTGCTTCTTCACCTCAAAAAATGCATAAGCACAATGGATAGTAATCCATTGAGTACTTTTTATAGCCAGAGAAAGACATTTACTGGCTAAGAATCATGTTAGAGAGAGAGAATTGGAGGGATTGCTAAGTGTTTTCTAAATTTTTCATTCTCATTGAATTAGGCCATATCCACATGGCAGAGCATCAGAAAGGAATTTTATAGACAAGAGCAGGACAAAGAACTCTCCCCGAACATCTCTGTAATTTGCCTAAAACATCTCCAGTGCCCTTTCTCTTTCAGAAACAAAGTAAGCACATGTGTGATTACACATGTGTATGCACATGCACACACACACATGCATGTGCTCAGTGTGGAGAAACCCCAAGATTTTCAGTGTTGGAACCCTCAACTGGATGCAACACTATAACATTTTGTTGTATGCCAGTGCATAGCTTCCTAGAACCAAGTCAACCCTTGGGGCCTTCGGTATTTCCTTTTCCTCATCATTGCCATTAGAGCAACAGTCTCATTTTAGAGAAAATGCAAGTGCCTCTTTCCCAATTGTTACAAAAAAGAGGAGTTGACATTCCTAAAACCTCATCTAAAAGGCCAACCTACTGAAACATTCTAATGGGAGTGTGATAGAATAGGTCACAAGTTATTCAACATGGAGTTTCTTTGGTTTTTAAACTGTCTTAGAATGAAGCTTTGCTTCTTTGCAAAGACCTCATAATTCTTTCTGCTGCGCTGATCAAGCAGGTGGGCTTAGAAGAAGGTTCTCAAAGCTTCAGCACTATGTTTTGTCTTCTTCCTTAGGCCTGGAATGCCCATTTACGTCAACATTCAGAGCTTGGGAACACCAGACAATTGTTATGGGAACCAGTGGTTGTTTATACAAACTCTGGGCTCTAATTGGCTGTATGCTGATTAGGAGGGCCAAGCTCATGTCTTTCCTATAGGCACATGGGTTTGGGAGTTAGTTCCAGTCCTAGTTCGAGTTTGGGGTTTCTGGGGGCTACACCAAAGTCCCTAGTAGTACCCAACATGATTACTTAGAGTAGTCAGGTTTTCCTTTTGTTTCTGGGGGAAACTGTAATTCTGCTGTAATTCTGTATCCTGAAACAACAAGTTAACTGTTATTTCTTCAAAATGCTTCGAGAACAATAAACATTTTTGCTTCATCAACAATGCCTGTTCTTTGGAAGAGGGGGTAAGACAAGAGTTAAGCCATAAGCTACATACTACCACATTTAATACAATACTATCCATAATACTTGCTGGGCTCTGTCAATACAGGTAAGCCCCAGGTTGCTGCATGATATGCAGGATGGCATTTTAGGCCTCCTGAGCTCAGGAGTCTTTGGGGAAGTTCCATAGCTCAGGCTGGTAAATGTCAATTGACAGGAATGGGAGAGCCCCTAGGGCCAGGGCCAGGTCAAAGCCTATCTGTCACAGGGAGTGAACAAGGTACCTTAGAATCTCGCAGTCAAGCCATGGAAATGATGGCATCCCTAATACAGTATTAGTCTACTTTCTCTTGCACAGACCAGAACTAAATATGGTGCTTATTATGGAGTTTCTGTTTCGTCTTTGCTATTGATAGATCTATCCCTATTACCATGAGCTGTCTAATACATATATTTTTAAAGACATGTGTTAGTGGCCATCACAGCATTGAAGCAATGACTAAGGCTTATATGAAGACAAAGCTTTATTTGATTATCTGGAATCTACAATAAATAAACTCTGTGTGATAACTTCATGTTCTAGAGTTATGTAACCCACTCATAATTTCCTATATATTTAACAATGGTCAAGTCCTTTTTTTATGAAAGCAAAGTCATACATCCATGTAAAATGTGAGGAACTGCCTTCTCAAGAACAGCCAAGTACACTTAGTGAAATGGAGTGACTGGAATCTGAAATACATATCTTACAGTACTTCATATTTATCATCTTATTAGGGGTCCTACTGGTTATCTCAAAGCTTATAACCATATACAGTATACTGTTTCATATTCCCCACTTAATCAACATTTTTGTTGGTTAAATGTCCCAGCTGCTATATCCATTACTTCTAAGAAAGTTTTATAGCTTACTATTTTAAGTGGCATCTTGAAACCTCAACCTCTCAGGCCAATTTGGAAGTTAAGCATAGCAGATAAGATGAAATGTACATCACAGCTCCTTTAAAAATGTAACTAGTACTTTATTTAGTCTCCTTAGAAAGAATGAGTCAACCCCAGAAGGAAATAGCCTGTCTCCTGCAGAACTAAGCAAACCTGATTCAAATCCATAGCTTAGAGCTGCCCCTCAGGACAAAGTACAGCAGAGGTGTAAATCAGAAAGTCAACACTACCTTATTTAGTGCTTCAAGATGATCACCTTCTGTAACAACCTTATTTTCATGACTCAGCAGTTCTGTTGTAAAGCAAGTTAAGAAGCAACAGAAGGGAAAGACAGTCAACTTTGTGGAAGCAGCAAAGAAACTTGGCTGTCAAGGAAGTGGTCAAAAAAAGGTAATGCTTCCTTTGGTCTAGGAAGAGTAATAACAATATTGAACACAAAATGTAAGAAGATGTGATCAATTTATCACTCAAATTTAAAAAAGAATCAATCAGCAAGCTTTCATGGTTGAAATACCAATGCTTCAGTAAATGTACCAATATACTATGTACAGTATAGAAAAATTAAAAATGAATGTCCCAAAAATTCATAGCACATGTTTTCAAGGCATGTTTCTTGCACACAAGAGCTGGTTGCAAACGAAGTCTCAGGGATGTGTGGTTAAATGCTCACCCAAGGGAATTTCTTACCCAGTTATTCAGACGGTGTCCAGTGGATCAATATTCATACATACATTCCACCACCAACACAAAGGGACTGCGGTGGGTTAAGATGCTGAACTCAATGACTGGAAAATCAAACTTTGATTTCCAGGTACTGTGTGACAGAGTGAGCTCCCGTCTTTGTCCCAGCTCCTGCCAACCTAGCAGTTAGAAAGCAAGAAATTACAAGTAGATAAATAGGGGCCACTTCGGTGGGAAGGTAAGCAGCGTTCCATGCACTCTAGTGTTGAGACATGACTGCAACAAGTCCACAGAAATGTCTGCAGATGCAGACAGTGCTGGCTCTTTGGCTATAAACAGAGATGAGCAATGAAACCTACAGTTGAATATGACTGGATTTCAAGCAAGGGTGACCTTTACCTTTACCAACCACCAACACACATCTATCACCTATTTCTTAAACACAAATTTTCTGTTTGACTGGAGAAAGAGCATACAGAGACACAGCAATCTCCATCAGAAAGCAGGGATACAATTTGGATTATTTACCAGGTAGATTACCCAATCAATATTACTGAATTAAGGATGGTACATGGTGATGTTAATCCATATGGTATTCTTAGTTTCCAGTCCATCTAGATTTTCAGTCCAGTTTGGTAGATGTTAAGATGTCCATGCAGTCTCTTCAGTGACACTGAGTGGAACACTATTGAAGAGGAAATATCTTTAACTTGGCCATCCAAGAACTACCACATTCATTTTGGATTGTTTCAGCGAGTAGTTCTCAGTCTCTGCTCTAGAGGGAGCTAAATCTGGAGATCAAATTACATTTTAAAGTAATTATGTAATGTAATATACTACTGCCCCTTCTTTTTTACTCTAAATCAAGGGTTCTCAACCTTCTCAAGCCGGGGGCTGGGTCACGCTCTCTCAGTCAGCTTCAAGAGTCAGACAACCATTTTTCCCTGCCTGCATGATTGGGGGGGGGGGCATTTTGTTCCAACAGCTTCAAAGGGGCAGCCATTTTGTTTCTAAAATGCTCTTGGAGGGGTGGAAGGGCCACATGAAATGGTATCATGGGCCTTAGGTTGGGAACCCCTGCTCTAAATTAAACAAGGGCTCCCTGATCTAGAATGTTACCACTGTGCACAAGGAGAGGAAGCTTACTCCTTCAGTCTTTAGCTACACTTGATTTTGCCATAGGTTTTTTTTTTTTGCTGTTATAATTTGATCTTGAGTGGTAGGTTTCACAAAAGGACACTTAATGTTATTCATCGGTATTCTGTTAAGTGGTTTCTGACAGGTGTTCTTGCAATTCCGCTTCACACATGCATGAGTCCAGCAAAGGGAGTTCTTATTAAATTAACAACTACTAAACTACTGATAGTAAATACTGAATGCTGATGAAGGGATGCCAGACATAAAGATGTTCATTCAACAATTTTACAGATGGTTTTGGTGATTATAAAACTTACTGAAATGATTATATCAGTCCAACTTAATGTAACTATTAAACAATTCACCTAACATGAACAGTGCAATGCTATGCATTCCAACTCATTAGTTATTTTTGTTTATCGGATCATGTTTTATTTACTTCACAAACAGCACTGACATCGACAGTAAAAGGTCCAGGGACTACCTGCATACTGAATTTGAGTAGAGGGATGGCTTGGACTAAGCGAAGAGTTGTCATGGGCTGAGAAAGTGGTACCCTTCAGGGAGCAACATTTTTAATGGGGTCTTGAGTTGACTGTAGTACAGGCTGCAGGAGCAGTTAGTTCAATCAACTGACTTGGCTGGTTGTGAGATCCCAGAGATCTATAGAACAAAACCAAAAGTAACTTTTCCATGTTCTGGAGGACAAGGTTCTCCAAGCATTAACTAACTCTCCCCCATTTATCTATTCCTTTGGTGTGGCTTACTTCCTAAACACAGAAGTTAATATGCAACTTTAACCTTTGCAGACTGTCTAGCCCAGTGTTTCCCAACCTTTGGTTTTTGGACTTCTATTCCCAAAAGCCTATGTCAATTCCCCCAAGCACTGATCAGCCAGTGTACTGACTTAGGCTTCTGGGAACTGAAGTCCCCCTGTGGTGTGTGGGCCCCATGTTGGTAACCACTGGTCTAGCCTTTTTTACTCTTACTCCCTCTTTAAGAATCACATGCATGGATGTCACATCAAGCCTTGTAAAAGGCAGATCGTCACATGTGCAGTTGTGCAAGTAGAGTGCCCTTTGCCACACCCTTCTTTTTCAGATGGAGTCGGACCACTGTGTGGGGGCCAGGAAGGCTTATGCTTCATGCTGCATATTCAGAGGTGAGTTTGTAGTTTTCCTCCTGGGGTAGGGGTGCCATACATAATGGAAAACCAGGAATTTAACAGGTTGAACCTGTCCTGGCCCGGTTAAAAAAAAAACATTTTAAATTCCCGCTTTTCAGACCAAGGGGGTTCGAAGGAAAAAATGCACTTTTCCCCTTGCAATAGAGCTGCACCTCTATTGAACTGACCAACAGATTGTGCAGCAGTAGTAGCTTGGTGGCTACAGAAGACAGAGAAAAAAAGAACCCGTGCCATGTTATTGCCGCCTTTATTGAAGTTGCGGCAGCAACAGCTGAATGAGCTCCCATCTTTGTCCCAGCTCCTGCAAACCTAGCAGTTTGAAGGCAAGAAATTGCAAGTAGATAAATAGGGACCACTTCAAGGAGAAGGTAAGCAGCATTATGTGCACTCTGGTGTCTAGTCATGCCTGCCACATGACCACGAAATATGTCTGCAGAAGGAGACAGTGCTGGCTCTTTGGCTTTGAAACAGAGATGAGCACTAAACCCTCGAGTTGGATACAACTGACTTTTGAACAAGGGCAACCTTTACTCCTGTCCTGTTTTGGGAGGAGGGAAATGTGGCATCCCTATCCTGGGGAACAGGCCCACCCCTGGCCCTTCCAGGTGGGATTGTTCACTGTCATCTTCTGCCCAGACTGCACTACAGAAAGCCCCTAGTTGTTTTTTCCTAGTTGCACTTGTTCATTAATAAATGTGGCCCTAGTTGAATCCAAACACATGTCCGACTCTCTATTTGGGGTCGAGGGGTAAAACATAAGAGGATTTCTTAAAGCCACAGAAAATGTTTTTCTTAAGCTAGTTATGATTTATAACTGAAGGGAGAAGATGGAAAGAGATAGGTGTTTTTCTGAGAAACTAAGATGCTCTTGGGGGTCAATGACAAGACAGAACAAGAAGGAAAGGGCAATAATAACAGGCAATCTGTTCCGCAGAGTGATTCCTTCTCTTCTTTGGAGGCCTTTTCATTTACTCCCATTGTATTGTCCTCAGTGTTAATGAAAGGAAAACTACAGTGCCTATTATGAAGAGGAAGAGTGCAGCAGTCCAGCTGGAGAGTTAATGTGAATTGAATCTGAATTCGAGCATGGAAACAGAAAGGGACTGGTGCACCAGGTTACTAGATCACCTTTCAGTTCAGCATCACATGCCTATTTCCTCTCGTTAATTTCCCAAGACAAAACACTAGGTTCTTATTGGAGGAAGATAATTTCCAAAAGGGCAGATTCAAGTGGCTCAGGTGCTTCTGCTCTAAGGAAGACATGCAAAGGCTGGTAACTGCTTTTCAAACATACAAAAGGAGTCTGATAACCGAAAATAAACATCAGTGACTGGAACATGGGAACACACTTTGAGTAGCTTTGTTCTTTGATAAAATGACAGCATATCCTCAAAGCAGACACCACAATATGTGTGTGCTGAAGCACACTTGCAAATATATTTGAAAGGGAGAAAAAAGAGAAAAAAGAGAAGGTAGGACATTTGCTTTACTATTCTATGGCTGTGAAAAAGATATGAGACTGTATATTAAGATGGAATGTGACAGATAGGCTTTGACCTGGCCCTTGCTCTTGGGGCTCTCCCGTTCCTGCCAAGCGACTTTTACCAGCCTGCCCTATGGAACTTCCCCAAAGACTCCGAGCTCAGGAGGCCTAAAATGCCGTCCTGCACATCCTGCAGCAACCTAGGGCTTACTTGTATTAGCAGAGCCCAGCAAGTATTATGGAGAGTATTGTATTAAATGTTGTAGCCTGTTGCTTATGGCTTAACTCTTGTCTTACCCCTTCTTCCAAAGAACAGGCATTGTTGATGAAGTAAAGATGTTTATTGTTCTCGAAGCATTTTGAAGAAATAACAGTTCACTCGTAGGTTCAAGAGACAGAATTACAACATACAAAAATACTAATCAAAAAGGACAGTTAGGGAAATCCACACTCAGGCCTTCCCCCAGAAACAAAAGGAAAATCTGACTACTTCTAAGTAATCATGTTGGGTAGGACTAGGGACTTTGGTGTAGCCCCTCAGAAATCCCAAACTTGAACTCCACTAGAACTTGAACTAGAACTAACTCCTAAACCCATGTGCCTATTGGAAAGACATGGGCTTAGCCCTCCTAATGAGCATACAGCCATTTAGAGCCCAGGGATTGTATAATCGTACCCTGGTTCACATGTGATTTATATTCCATGTGAATCCAGAAATAACTATTTTTTTAATTTATTAACTTCTTCCTTTAACAAAATAAGTATGCAGCTAAAGATCATAGTGATGCTTGCATAAATCCTTTATTTGTGCTAATTTATGGTGAGGCCCAAGTGGCTAAAATGCTGACTGGAAGGCGGGAGGTCAGCAGTTCAATTCCCAAGTACTGTAGGATGGAATGAGCTCCCATCTCTGTCCCAGCTCCTACCAACCTAGCAGTTTGAAGGCAAGAAATTGCAAGTAGATAACTAGGGACCTTTCAGTGGGAAGGTAAACAGCATTCCATGAACTCCGGTGTCTAGTCATGCCTGCCACATGACCATGGAAACATCTGCAGAAGCAGACAGTGCTGGCTCTTTGGCTTTGAAACAGAGATGAGCACTGAACCCTAGAGTTGGATACGACTGGCTTTCGAGCAAGGGAAACCTTTACCTTTACCTTTACTTTTACTACCTGCAATCCAGTATAAAGTATACCATAGCTAATTTTGCATCAATGATTTATTTTTAAAAATCCACTTGTTAATGCTAACTAGAGAAAACCCTTTGGACTAATAGAAATTTAATAAACCAGCACTTAGTGAATGTATCATTGATTCAGTGATTGAAATCCTGTTGCATAACTTATCCTGTGGAAACATGATGACATCACAGGCAGAGGATGACTTTCCATAATGAAAAATGTCCTATTTCTGTCCCATAGTTCTAATTTTCATTCAATCCCTTTCACCATGTGTAAGCCACAGAATCCAAAGGACAGATAGAGGAATCTGTCGTTACTGAAAACCATTTCTGCCAGATGATGTTTCTTGGCAGGAACAGATTTTCAATAAACAACCTCCTTATATTCCATGATTCCACAGCTTCCACATTGATGAAAGAGATTACATGAGAGTTAAGATAGATGGAAGTAGGAAGCTTTTAATTAAGAAAATTTTCTCCATGCCCATGATGTCATCACCCTTTCATAGGTATTAAGCTTCACAACAAAATTTCAGCCAATGAGCCTATTTTACTTCTTCCTTTTCTTATTCCAATGTGAAACTGCCAAAATGAAGGCACCTTTTGGTGTGTTCAATCTGCAGTTCCTTTTGCCTGATGCAGTGTGAGAAAGATTAGCCAGCAACACAAGGTTTCCGTTACTAGGGTATGTCCGATTGTGGTTCAAAAATACCAAAATCTTTGAGGAGCCTCTTTCTGTGTACACCAGCCTACTTTACTTAGACTAATAACTGGATTTAAATCTTCAGATCCTGGGGTGTGTCAGGGCAGGATTTGTGCACTGATTGTAGCCTTATTCAAGATGGAGATTTCCATGCATTGGAGAACCTTTAGCACACACCTTAAAGAGATTGAAATGTGAAAACATGCTAGTCTCATGGATTGGAAGAAAAGAAACCTGATATGGAATGGACACGTTATGCTGTATGATAATTGGCTGGATTCCTTTAGGGAGATGGCAAGGAAGTGGACCCTGTGGGAGGAGATATAACCCAGAGGGAGGAGGCAAGACACTCTCTTGATCCGATGCTTCAGGCTAAGGGTGAGCTGTTAACTGAGAACATGTAGTGGCTTAAGCTAGAAAGGGAGGGGCCCTTGGGCTTCCTCAATTAGAGAACCTTTCTTTGCTTTGATATGCTTTCTGAACTTCTGACAAACTTTCTTCTGTAACTTACTATGATTACAATATATTTTTAACTACCTGAAGATGACTGGAGTGTTTACTTGGGTGTGTGCTACCTTATCTACACTAATCTAGTATCCTGGGTTGCTTAGCTAGGAAGGCAGCAGCTCAGAAGCAGGAACCAACCACTGGTGGGCAAGAAATCCTACTCGTGAATAAATTCATTTCCTGACAGGGTGGGGTATGGAAACACACCTCCTACCCTCTTCATCATTTTGCTGAACGGCTTGCAAGATAAAAGAATGCTATGCCATTTTTCAGTATTCATTTATGATCATTATGCATACCTCATATTCCTATAAAATAATTACGCCAGTCAAGAAATAAGTGAATAATACAATACCTAGAAAATGGCAAACAGCAGCAAACTGCCATTACTGTTGCTCAGTAAAACATATTTAAAAGGCGATGCCAGCATGAAATCTTTTGCAACTCTTCCATCATCTCTAAACTGTGAATTTAACAGGCTCTCCACCTTACTACCACTCCATCAGTGAAACCAGGGCACCTCATGGGCCCTCCCTCCTTCGTTTTATTTTGTAAACAAGGGAATACAAGCCAGTTATCTTGGATCACTTCTACTGCTTCACCATTTTGTTGGGTGGCTTGCTGGGGAGAAGAGAGCAGAATAATTTATATAGCCTACAAATGCAACTTTAAAAGCAATTTCGAACAATTTGGTAAAGGAAGTTGAGAGAGAGTAAATACAGCAGCGCAATCCAATGCGGACAGCTGAAAGGTCTCAATTAGTCTGAAAGGAGTTATCTGATGTTTAAATAATTATTAGACTGAAGGCGTAATCACAGTTTTTGAGCTGATTTTTTTTGTCACTGTCATCTTAATGGAGACCATAGTATTATTATTTAAATGTCTGTGATTCCCACTAAAGAAAAAGCAAGAGCTGGTGTTGTTGGCAGAGCTGGATAGAGGGAAAGAGGAGGGAGAGTGTCATTTAATCTCTATGTGGTGGCAGAAGGCATGATTAGTCTTTTCACTCTTTTTTCCTAACCTTACTAGCAGACAGATGTTGTAGACTGTCATCAGTTTTGCCTGCAGACCATTAGAAATAAGAGAGAATCAAAATGTAACAATGGGAGTGTGGGAAGCATTTAAATGAGCAATTACTATGTATAATTCAGTAGACTAGAATATGCTTTGTTTCTTATGAAAAAATAAGTGGCTAGATAGAAAGATAGATGGCTTTCTTGGGTATAAGTGACCAGCAAATTTTCTTCTTTCTATGGAAGATTTTACTGCTGGGATCCCTCTCATATCCAGCAAACCAAACCAGGATTCTTCCGGAAGCTCCTCATGATGGGATACCAGAAAGAGAAGGCAAACATTTGCTCTTATACCACTGAACTTCTGCATTTTACAGGTGTACAGGAAGAGTAGACACACTTTGCTCTTTGTATCTCTTTGTGTGAGCTTACTTTGTTTTGTGAGGTCCCCAAGGTACACCAATTGGACAAATAATAGTACTAGAGGTGGATGGAGGTAATTACTTGCTGCAGACTGAGTACCATATATTGGGATAGCCTGCTTATATATGTACATATCAAAGTCTAGATACATGAGTGGTGGGCAGCCTTTTGTTTGATGAGCTTGGAATAACTTAAAACCAGCACTCTTGGCTTTACTTTGCAGCATTTATTTAGTTGAAAATGGCATAAATGTTTAGCCATATGGATGAAGACCTACATCCGGGGTTCACAACCTTTTCAAGCTGGGGGCCGGGTCATGCTCTCATAGTCTCACACACACACACACACACACACACACACACACACACACACACACACACACACACACACACACACACACACACACACACACAAATGTGCACTCGTGCGCGCGCACACACACTGCAGCTATGGAAAAGTCCAAGAGAAGAAGGCAGGAATATAATTAAGAAAACCTTTAATTTTAGCTCCCTTTTCTTCCTCTCTGAAAGACATACAAGATGACAACTCTGTGATGTACTTAGTGGGTTATGATGTTATGGAAAAGGCACAGCTCCCATGAATCATTACCATGAAAGGGAATTGGGGAAAGTTTGGGAAGGTGAGTGTCAATAAACAAATGGGGTAACAAGGTGAAATAATCAGAAGATACGTCTGGACTGGTACAGGAAAATAAACACCCACAGTGTGAATGATAGGAATGCTCAAAGGATTGTCAAGGAAATACAAAATTGATCACAGTAAAGATAAGAAACTGTTTGAGGGTCTGGAATTCCTCCATTTCCCAGTCTGGACATGCTCTCAGTCTTTAAAAAATTGCTACACTATTTCAGCCCCTCTTCTTTTCCTTTACCTTTGGCAACATCAATATGAAACAAATCTGTGCTAGAATAATTTTGTTTTTATTTTTGTTATACAGTACAACCTGAAACAAAGCTACCTCTCTACTTTACCATTACTGAAGTGGTCAGAATGAAGCAAGACATTTATTTAAGATGACATTATTAATCATGCTGCCTCCAAGTGATACATGCCATTTACTCTCTACTGCAACTCCAATCAGTCCTAGCTAACATGGACAGCTAACATCTGGAAGATCCTCGCCTGGAGAAGGTTTATGTTCAGCATAAACATAATGTGATGATTACTGAATTGGTCAGAAACAGGAATCTGGCATTCTAATACTAATCCTATTGCACTGGGCTAGACATGAGATGCTTTTTATCATGAGATAATTGTATGCATAGAAGCAATATTTAGGGGGGAAAAGGTTAGAAGAATGATTTATTAGAAAGAGAATAAAGGAGAATAAACACATGTGTAATACAACTGTAAATTATCTTCTTTACACCCTGATAAGTGTCCTTAAAAATATCATTAGAACCTTATATATGAAAATATAGGTTCTTTCTCTGTGATGGACATATTTCTAGTTGTAACCTAAAATCCCTGGTCCCAATTACTATACTATTACTATACAGTAATACCTCATACAAAGTATGCTTCGTACAACATCGAATTCATACAACATTGCCTAATTCCTTGAAAAAAGTTGCCTCATACAAAGTCGCTGTGACTTTGTATGAGGTATTGGGGTTTTTCCCAGGTTGCATTGTGCCTGGGCAGTATAAAGGGCAGGACACATTTGTGCATTGCTCTTGTGGGTATTGCATGAAGTGAAGTGTTTAGGAGTCGTTCTGAGCGTGATTTTGGATTTTTCTGGATTTTTTTGTCAGAATTTTTAGAAGTATTCCTGGGATGTTTGCAGCATTCATCAGGTTCTTGGACAATCAGGGTTGTTTGGCATGTTTTTATAATGTATTTAGCCTTTAGACAATTATTTCTTAAAGTTCTGTCAGTTTCCTGTCTGTTTCCTTCACTTTGCCCTGAATTCTGTGCTGTTACAGTACAATGTATCTCTATGGAAATGACGTTGTAAGAGGTATCGCGGCAAGGATTTGGACGTTGTATAAGGCATTGCAGCTAGGTTTTTGCATGCCTCATACAAAGTCCAAATCCATATAAAGTCCAAACTTGTTTAACCAAGTTTGGACATTGTATGAGGTATCACTGAACCTTCTGTTCTCCAGATATAACTAAAATCAACCTATCCTAAGGTTTGTTACCCCTAACCCACCACACCGTGTCCCCCACAAACCTCGCACCCGCCTACCTGGTGCACCTGGCCAGGCCAGGCCAGGCCGGGGGAGCGGCAGCCCATTTTGGGGTTTGTCACTCTGAAAATGGGTTGCAAAGATACCCCTTGGCCACTGGCAGACACCAAACAGCAACAGAAGAGCGACCCTGGTGCATCCTGGGGATCAAAGTTCCTTGGGTGGCCAGCCCCCATTGAGAAGAATGGAGAGTGGGACTACAGCTCCCAGCAGCCTCGGGGACAGCACGCCTCTCCGAGGAGGCTGTTGGACAACAGAGTTTAAGGAGAGTCCACTGGGAGTTGTAGTCATGCTCTCCATTCTTCTCAATGGGAGCCACCCACCCAAGGAACTACGATCCCCAGGATGCACTGGGGCAGCATTTCCTCTCACAGAAATTACAAACTCCCAGGAGCGGGAGGCTTCACAAAGCCAACCAGGCCTTGGCTGCTGGGTTGGAGATAAAAGAGGAGGTGCCCTTGGGGGTTCCCCTCATCAGAGGAGGAGGTGACTGCGCCTCCAGGCCTGTCTGGTGCCACTGGGACCACCACGAGGGCGATGAGCGTGTACAGACAGATAAGGCAACGGGGGGTTAGGGGGCAGGGGGGTCATGCCCGGGTCTCTCCTTGGCCCTGGTTGGGCCCCCCACAAAGGCATTGCCTGTGGCCTGCCTGGTCACCAGGCTGCACTTCCCTTCCTGCCCTGAGCCGTTCCATGCAGCTCCCGCATCCGACCCCTGCCTACTCCACTACTCCCGCCAGCCCGGGGCTGTGCCGTGGCCTCCACCACCTAGGATGCCCTGGCCTGGGGAAACATTGGATACGGCATGGTGGTGGGAAAGCCGGGGAATCGGTGTGTGTGTATGTGTGTGTTGTGTGTCGTGATTTTTGTGTGTGTTTGTATTTCGTGTGTTGGGGGGTATTGTGTGGTTGTGCCATGTGTGGGGAGGTGTTGTCTGGGTGTGTCGTTTCTGTGTGTGTTGTGTCTTGGGGGTGTTGTGTGTCGAGTGGGTGTGGTGGGTGTTGGGGGTATGTGTGTTGTGCGATTGTGTTGTGTCATGTTTGATGTGTATGGCTGTGGTGCTGTGGGTTGTGTGTTGAGTTTTTATGTGTGTGGGTGTGTATTGTGTGGGTGTATCATGTGTCGGTGTGTGTTGTGTGGGTGTGTTGCATCACGTGTGATGTTTCTGGGTGAGTTGTGTGTGTGTTGTGTGTTGGCCCCCACCAACTCCTGCGGCAACACTAGGTGATGGCAGTGGGGTGGGATGGCCCCTCGTCTGGCTGGGTTGGGTCCCTCACCTGGGCAACGCCGGGTACCCCTGCTATTTAGTCTATAAAATAGTACTGTATTTTCACATCTGCAGTTCTTCAAACTGTGTTACAAATATATGCTTTGAATACAACATGAACTATGACTGGAAATCCTGTTTGCTTTAATTTATAACAGACTAGCATAGGTTGCCCGGCGTTGCCGAGCTGTTATAAACTGTGATCAGCTTTTTGAGGTTTTTTTGTGGATTAAAAAAAGAACAAAGGATGATATAATTGTTTCAAATTGTTGTATTTAACCAAATAATGTTTTAGTTTGTGTTTTTTTGTAAATAGTTGTACTGTAGGTAATATTTTTAAAAATGTGAAAGTACATTTTTTTCATTCAATGTTTTAAAACTGTGTTTAGATGTTTTGGGTTTTTATTTGAGTTTAAACTCAACACAGGATGTTATAAATCTTTTTATTTTATTTATTTAACATATGTTTGTGATTTGTGTAAACTTTTGATTTATTGTTATGTTTTTGAGTTGTTTTTACTCTTTTGGCCTCTAGATGGGGCTGTTGTGTGTTTTTGAGTTGTTTTTACTATTTTGTGCTGCAGGTGTGGCTGCTAGTGGTTTTGGTTTTGTTTTATGTATTTTTTCTCTCCTGGCCTCTGGGTAGGGCTTCTTCCGGTAAATAGTCTTTGTTTCTTCATTTCTGTTCCAGTCGTCGTGGAGGGAGGATGAGCTGGTGAGTTCTCTGGTTTTCTTTTTTCTGAGGTTTTTCTTTGTTTTGTTTTTGTGGTGGTGGGCTGGGAGGTGTTTCTGTTTGTTCTTTTTTGTCTTGGTTGAGTTTTAGGTTTGTTTAATTGGTTTGGTTATTTCTGGTTTTGTTTAATTTTTCTTATTTCATTGTTTATTTGTGTAATTAGTTGTTTATTTGGGTGATTTGTGGTATTTTCGTGTTGTAGTTAGTTGTTTTGTATGTGGTTTTGTGGTATTGTGGATGTTTTTGTTTGTGTATTCTGTGGTTTACTTTTTTGTTTATTAATGGTTTTTTTAATTATTGATTTATCTTTGCTTTATCATTTTTTTAATTAATTTTGGTGTTTGTGTTTGGTGTTTACTTTACCGTGTAGAACAGGCTGCCTGTCGGTTCCTCTTTTCCTCATTGCTGTTTTGAATTTTGTTTACGATGTAGCAATGGGGGAAAGGAGAAGGAGGCAGTCAGCCTGTTCTTCTCCCGGGAATGTTCATTAGGTAGGTCAGGGAAGAAGAGGGAGGCAGAGAAGAGCTATCTCTGCCTAATGATGGTTCTCTCCTCTCAGTCTCCTTTTTCTCCTGGCTTACCTAACCGGAGATTGGCAGGCAGCGATCCATAAGGGGTGGTGCTCTTTCTTGCGGATTGCTGGCTGCTGCTTTTGTGTTACCTCCATCGGAAATACAAAGGCAGCAGCCAGTCATCCGACAGGGAGGGTGCTTCCCCTGCTGAACTGCTGCCTGTTGTTGTTTTTTTTTTGGGGGGGGGTTCCACCCCGGCTCAACTTTCCTTGAGGCCGGCGGTGGTCTCGCCGTGTCTTCGGCGGGGTAGCATGGAGGAGAGGGAGTCCCTCTTCTCCCCGTTGCTCCAGGAAAGAAGGTCAGCATGTGTCTCGCGATGGCGTTTTGAGGCTTTTTGTTTTGCGAGGCTGTGAGGTGTTGCGTCCGCCTGCGACGGACTTGCGCTCCTGTTGCATTTTGTAATTTTATTTTTCACATGCTGGCTTTCTCAGCGTTCTGTGCGCTCATGGTGCGCAGGACACAGACTTGTAGTTTTGCGTTTGTGGTTTGCGTTCGTGTGGTGGTTTTTTCTGCGGCTCAATTTTAATTGTCTGTGCCACGTTTCCCAATGTTCTTTTTGCTCGCGCCTCTCAGCCTAATTGGCTGTGGCGTGGCACGGCACAACGAACGTTGGGAATTGAAGTTCTTTCCCTTTGTTCACATTCGTGGGGTTCTTGTCCCACTGGCGTGTTTCTCAACCCTTCAGTAACCTCCGTACTGGGTTTGGGCAAGTGCAGGAGGCTCGGTACGGGATAGGATGTACGGGTGCAGAAACGTATAGCAAGTTACAACTGTTAACCCTTGGATTTATAGGTATAGATATACATCCAGCAATCTGTTATAATAAGGCTGGAGAAAGATTTGTTTGGTTTATTTTTTAATACAAGTTAACTCAATTTGTACTCCCTAAAACTGTCTCTTGTTTTTTAAATACTTTTCTGAATGATGCAATAAAATTTCTTGGTCTAAAAAAGCAAACAAAATATGTACATTAACTGAAATTGCTTACATATACATATACAGGAACTGAGTGAGCACTTAAAAACAGAACTACACACTGATAGTCAGTAAGACTCTCAAATTAAGTGAGATATTTAAAGATCAGATCCAGGTTGCTAGCTGAAGAACATATATTAATAACATGTATAAAATATTTATTTTAGGAGTAACATGAAAAATGCATATGATTTATTAACAATTTGTAAACTTATGCAGAAGAGGTAAGTAATGTTCTGCAACTATGCCAGGAGAAACAGGTAGACTCTTCCATTGCTAGTTGAAAGCTGGTAATATTGTCTGGAAAATTCAGCGAGGAAACAAATATACAGCAGTAGTAGCAATACAAGAACTCAACAAAAAGAAAGAAAGCCACCAAGAAGATGATGATCATAAACTATAATGACAAATTAGGAGAGATATTTAATATATCCATCTCAAAATAGAGGAATAGATTGCTTTCCATAATTGTAGATAGATGCCTTCCAGTTTACTGGATGTTTCGGTCTCACCTGCTTTGCAATGTCAGAGTAAGATTCATTACTGGCTGGCAAAGAACAGGGTGCATTATTTCACCCTACTGACCACAGTTGTATGTCACCAGCCTGTCAGAAATACCTTATGATTCCATATAATGTAACAAGGGTCACCAAAAGGGCAGGTTTTCCAAGCCTGAATGGCTTCAGAGGGGGAGAGGGACAAGCAAAAGGCAAAACCAAACAAACCACCACCCAAAAGCACAAATCCATGCCTACTGAAGACGTCTCAGGCTGCAAGAACCTTTTTGCTACACTGCACCAAGAAGGATGCAACTACCTAGTGTGGTGTAGTGTAATGAATTACAGACTAGGATTCTGGAGACCTGGGCTTGAATCCTTGCTTGGCTATGGAAACTCAGGAGGGAGTGGGTGAATTTGGTAAAACTGCTCCTTTAATATCTCACTTAGCTTGAAGCCTTTGCAGACACTATACATTGGTTCTAATTGACAACCCATAACACACTGCTGGCCAATGGCTGGGAAGCCATACCAGAGAAGAACCAGGAACATTTGTGACAGATAGGTAGGAGGGACCACAGTTGAAGACTGAACTGAACTCTTCTGTTGCATGAAGATATTCCAGTTTTGGTCTCTAACATTTCCAATTGAAGCATCAGGTAGCAGACAATAATAGGTTGAATGAATGAGTGACATGTCACATATGCTTAGAACCGAGCAGGACGCAGGAACAATGACATTTAAAGTAAAAGGTCAATTAAGGAAATTAAAACAAGAACAAAACAATGGGATTAGAGATACAGCACCAGAGTTCCAACTAAAGTGGGGCCAGGATGGATAATTTTTTTAACATTTAAATCAGACTTTTTAAAAAAATTAAATTATTTAATAAAATATGTTTTGAGGAAAAATTTATCTAAAGATAGTTTTCTATTCAAGATACACTATAATCAAAAGGTTATTAATCATTTATTTATTTGTCTATTTACTATATTTGACTTATATATTACCCATCTAGTATACAACTACTCTGGGTGCTTTACAAGGTAATAATATATTAAAATGAAAATGAAATATTATATAATCAAAAACAAAATAATTAGCAACATAGCCAAAAAAAGACATAGCTATAATACAAAATAATTGAATTTAACAACAACAACAGCAACAGCTGTAACAGCAACAATAATGGGCAGCAGCAGGAGTGGTCTGCCTAATGGTACAAGACTGCCTTGAGGAACTCTCATTTTGAGCAAAATTATATTTGTTATTATTTAATTCGGTATGTTAATGTTTTGATACAGTTGTTATAAAGAAATAAAAAGATGAAACAAACAATAGTCAAGAATTGGCATATTTTGACAACTTGTGAAAAAATTGAGAGAAAATAGATGGCCTACATCGTTAACTTTGGGATTAACAGAAATTTTGAATATATGCTAAGCATCCGGAAACATTTCTGAAGTTTTAAACAAAATGCAGAAAAAATAACTTTTATTGTTAATGCTGTTGAAATTTGAAAGGAATTGAGCGAGCACTTAAAAATAGAACAACACACTGATAGTCTATTAAGACACTCAAAGTAAGTGAGATATTTAAAGATCAGATCCAGGTCTACTGGATCCTAGTCCACTACTCTTTTTATTACACCACACTACATATGTACTATAAGTTATGAATGAAGGGCTCTCACGAAACCCCTTTTTTCAAAAGCATTTAGGATCCTTGCATAGGATCAATGAAATGATACCAGAAAAATAAATTCTAGGTGAGCTTTTCTGAAAAATTGGAACAGGGTAAAGAGTGATTCCTGACAAAGCTTAATGAAGAATACATAAAGAGAATGGGGGAGATACAAATATGTTAAACAACTGGCCATTTAATGAGTTAGGGAAAATATGAATGTATTGCAGGATATGTAAGAGAACATGTACCTACTATGCCTGTACATTATAGAATGATCCCAGATATGGCTGTAGAATCCATCAAGAATAGCTGAGAGAAAGCAAGAAATGTCTTCCTAGACACAAGCCAAACAAGTGTCTCACGTGGTAGATGGCTGCTTTCTATAATGAAGTTTTCTTTGGAGGAGAGTGGAGACAGAAACATGTTTCAATCTGGGCTGATGATTTTGCAGATCAGGGAAGATTTTGGGAATGAGGAGGAGATGGTTGTCAGACAGACAAACATAAGCACATCGGAGTCATCCCACTAATATCATTGAGTGAGGAAAGCAAAGCCATGCATAATCTAAACTCAGCCCTTAATATTATAAAGAAATACTTCATTTTGTTTAAGTTATGTTCATTCATTGATTTTCACGTGACAGTTAATTGACACAATACATGGTGACAGAACTTTCCTTTCACTAAAATTGAAAGTGAACAAGAAATGACAACAAACAGGGGGGGGGTGTAGTGCAGGAGGTGTTGTACAAGACATATGTATGACTTGTGCTCCAGGTTGGCAGTCTTGGACTTTCTTGTTGCTATTTATCTTTCCCTTCTAAGCATACAAGCAGTGGTAAAAGTAAGAGGGAGTGTCTCTCCATTTTCCCTGTCTTATGCTTCCTGGTGATAGCATGTCTTGGAGTTTGGAGAAAGAAAATTAGAAATGGTAACAATACCAAGGAAAAACCAGTGTCATTTTAGGAAGGGCTTCTCCAAAGAACCTCCCTTACAAAATCTAGAGCCAGAATTGGGGGGAAAAATTCATCAGTCCTATCTTCCCAAATTATTGGCTGAAATTATCTTGTACAATTTTATGTCATGAAAGTAGAATGATATCATTATCACATAAAAGTAACATTTCATTTAATTTAATGAAAAGCTTTCTACCCCTACCTTCATTTTACAGGGCTCCTCAAGATTCACTTTCAAACTAGAGAAACCTCTTGGAGCCAGAAGGTGGGAGGCTTTAATGGCAAAAAATATATTTCAGCAACAAATTGCTGCTGGTGGTCCCAATTCTGCCACCAACAATCCAGTGGCAAAGGCTTCGGCAAATTTCTAACTGAAGAGATTATTGATAACAGGGACATATATAAACAATTAAACCATAAGACACACACAGTGACACTAATGGGATGAGGTGGGTGTGGTGTGGTGTGTTGCACAGCTAGGACCCATTTCAAGGTACTACACCAGAGGTGGCCACCTTTTTTCACCGTGGGCCAGACCATGCCTCCTGGACATCTCAGCAGGCCGGACCATGTCCCCTGGAAGTGGAAGCAGGCACATTTACAGCTGTAAATGTGCCCACGTCTGCATTTACTACAGTCATGGGAACATTTGCATGTGTGCATTTTACAGATGATGTAAACATGCCCACTTCCACTTCCAGGTGCAGTGGAGGCAGTGATGGGCCAGATGGGATGGCATCAGGGGCAGGGTCTGGCTCACAGGCCATAGTTTGGGAATCCCTGTACTATGCTGTCCTGAACCTGATCAGCTGTCTTTACTTTCACACCAGAACAATATTTCCAGAATCTTTTGCAGTTTAATCTGAGAAATAGCTGGGAGGGCCAAGTACAGTATATAGTGGTAATTGCTTCCTGCAATGGGAGGGGGAATTCAAGCGGAGGAAAGCTGGAGGGAAAGAATAAAACCCAGCTGTGAAAAGGCATTTCCCTGATAACACACATAATCACATGAATTATGGACTTAATTCTCACTCATTGTCCCAGTTTCAGATATTGTTTATCCAACAAGTGGGACCGGATGAGCCTTCTCTCTTTTCTCCCCCTTCCCCATATCTCTGCCTCTCACTTGTCAACTTGTCTGAGGGTGAAGCAAGAAGCTGAATCTGCCCATAAGCAAAACTATGGGCAAATTAGATATTATTGGCAGTATTTAACTAAGGCAATATAGTTCTGAAGAATAGTGATTTTTAGCTAAGTGAGCTTACCCCTAGTTTTGTCACTAATTAATGGAACCATTTGGAAGGAGTTAATTCCCTTCTCTGTGACTCATCTTCTGATGCTATAGAAAATGCACATTTTATTTCAGGGCACTGTTAGGTGGAAGGAATTATGAAAACAGTTTGAAATTAAAGCAGAAGTATATGAATCAGCATGCCATTTACACCAGAGATCTTTCCCACTTTACCCAAAACAGAAAATTGCCTTAGAAGGAGTCCAACATTTAGTCCATCTCCATCAGGATCAACTAAAAGGGCAGGGACGATGAGCCTTTTAGTGACCAAGTGCCCAAACTGCAACCCAAAACCCTCTTATTTACTTCAAAGTGCTAACACTGCAACAGGAGAGGAGGGAAGCGCTTCCATTGGGCTGCTGGGCAGAGCAAACTGTGCTGGTGGAGGGAGGAAGCGCTTCATTTGGGCTGCCAGGCTGAGGGGTGGGGTGGACTCTGTGCTAAGGGGAGGGAGGAAGCACTCCCATTGGGCTGCTGGGCAGAGGTGCAGGGCAAACTTTGTGCTGGGGTGACTGCACAGGTGCCCACAGACAGGGCTTTGAATGCCACCGTGCTCCTATAACCATCCCCTTCAAAAAAAAAATTGAAATGGAAGCCTGTTTGTACTCTCTACTCTACCTGTGTTTTAGGGTATAAGAAATCCAAGGAATAGTGTGAAGTTCTTAAAAGATGTTAAAACTGCTTCCATGTTCCCAGAGGCCACTATGGAATGTTTTTAGGGGGAAAATTCTTGTTAAATAAATGTTTAATTTGGGAGTGAAGGGGGTCCTGAGAGCCCAGTAGAATACATGAATTCCACAGTCTGCCTATTGTCCACTCCTATGTTAAGGATTGAAGATTCATCCTTTTGTATGCAAAGCACAAACATTTACCAGGTTACAGAGTTTCTAATAGAGAAGTGGTCTTATTCTCAGCAAGATCATTGATCCATCTGCTTTAAGCATCTCACCAGAGATAGGATGATTGCATCTCCTCTCATGCTTGACCATTGACCACACTGGATTGGTGCTGGGTGTTAAAATGTAACAATAATCTGGAGTCCTGCAGCATCTCCACCATTGCTATGTGCTGCTAATATTCAGTTCCAGAAGACTTCAGACAGAAGCTTCTTCCAACCCTACCAGGAAGTCAAACTGATACTTTCTGTATGCAAAAAATGAACTCTACTACTGTAATCCTTACTGCTATCCAAAGAAGATAGCAGAAATAATTGCCTAGGACAAGATTTGTCCATGCATTATTATCATTTTTTCCAATGTAGGGAAGATATACAATCTAGCACTGAAGAATCCTTCTGTGAAAATAAGAAGAGGACGCTTTGCCACAAAATTTCCAGAAATTACAGAACACACACTGATGGAAACAGTTCCATGAATCAGAATAATTACTATATCTTTCTGTGCCACAAGTTTCCATCCATATACATTGTATGTCTTGGGACTTGAGGTTATAATCTTTGTCTTGTGATCTGGATATATACAACATTTAGCACTGTGGGGGATTTAAGTAAACAATAATTTGAAGAAAAGCACAACTAGCTCAGTGAACTCTAGCCCCAAAGTAATTGTGTATGCCACATCATGCCTGTTGAGAATCTTTAAACTGAAATTTACTTCTGGTTTCTCAGATGAAGCTCAGATTCCCATGCAAAATTGTAATTTCAGAAGCATGTGTCTGCAAATGACATATTTACTTTACCAGGAAAGGGTACCACGTGATTTTGTCCTCAAATTTATCTGAATATTTTTAAAGAGTAGAATAACAGAGGTTGGGGAAAACATCACAGTACTGTGAAGTTCAAAAGCAAAAGTGTCTCTAGGATGAATGCAAGCTTAGTTTTGTTTTAAACAGAGCAAAGGAAATCAATGGGATCTGAGTTAATTTTAACTAACTTGTTCTTATTGTTGTTGAATGCCATCACATCACTTCTTCTATTTTTACATAAACAGAAACAAACAACCACATCCAGAAGCATAAAAATGCAAAATATAAAACTTAACACAAAATCTTTTTTAAAAAAACTACTATGTGCACCCTCCACCAATGGGATATTATATACTTTCAACTAAGTATCCTCTATATAATATATTGTTCATATATTTGTCCCCTCTTTCCAAAAGGATGAATATTTCTTACTCTTTTCTCATCATGTTATTTCTAACTAATGGTAACCCCAGTGAGTTTTTTTTAGTTATGTGAGATGGTTAACCACTGTCACCTTCCAGAAAGTTTCCATGGCTGAGTAGGGATTTCATAGTCCAATACTCTATGTACTATATCACCCAGGCTTCCCCTACCTAAGAGCAAATAAGTCCCATTCAAGAAAGAAGCTCAGATATCCCAGATGGGTAATACATCATTGGAACAATAAAAATGTCACGAAAAGGTAAACTTTTCATATTTCACTACTCATAATCAGGCTGGGCAATGCAAAACTTGAGACTGAGTGTGATGGAGAAATAGTATTGTCTAAACATCATAATGACCAGATGTTTCAGCCATGGGATCTCAGGTTAGACTGAAGTCCCAAGAGGAGGTTTTGGGCTTGAAGACAAGTCAGCTTGACCTTAGCTTCTACCACCATATAACCCTGGGTACATTTATTTCATCTGATTGTGGCAGCTCTGCAGAATAAGCCCTCATTATCACTTAAAGGTAAGATTGTGAAAGAATACCTGGGATCCATTGGCAGAGCTGAAGCACTGAATAGCTGTTGCTAGCTTGATGTAACAATATTAGGCTAGATCATTGATGGTGAACTTTGTCACTCCAGCTGTTCTTGAACTTTAATTCCCAGAAGCCCTGATCAGCAGGGGTGCTGACTTGGGCGTCTGGTAATTGAAGTCCAAGAACACCTGGAGTGCCAAGGTTCACCATCACTATCAGAGGAAGATAGATGTCTACAGTTCTATGAAGTTCAATTGTATCAAATTGCTCTTTAGGGAATACAAAATTTTTCTCCATCTTACAGACAAAGGACTGTCAATTTCAAACAGTGAATTCTGAATTAAAACTAATTCTAGTCTAACAAATAAAGACTACAATTTCTTTGCAGCTGGAAGGAATACATCATTGCCTCTGTTAAATCTTTTTTGGTTCCAGGTGTCACACAGGTATGGGTAACCTTTTAGTAGGTTTAGCAGAGAAATCCACTGCTCCTGTGTAAGACTGATAGCAGCCATGCAACACAGTTTTTTCTCTCTGAGAAAAAAAAGGGAAATCTGGGGATTGTACTACTTCTGGACATGACACAATACAATCAGCACTTAATCTATGACCACCACCATCCTGAATATATCTGTACCATATCCAAGACTCAGCCCTGAAGCTTCAGAATTTCAGACACAGAGTACCTTTTCAGTGATAAATGACTTGCAGGAGTGGACATATAGAGATGAAATAGACACAAAGGGTAGAGAAACCTTGCCCAAGGTTATAGAGAAAATCTGTATCAAAAATTAATGATAACTGAGTTGAATTTAAGACTCCAGTGTCAAAGTTCAACACACTCCTTACTGGTCTGCTAGAAAACATACCAGAGAGACAGAACCAAGAAAATATTTGTTTTTCCCCAGCTGTATGTAAGATGGAGGGGGAGAAAACTGCCTGGTAGCAGATAAACCCACCCATCATCAAATTAAATAACTCCCCAGGCTCCCCATTAAAACAACACAAGCCCTTGGCTATGCCAGCCCTTTAATGGAGAGTGTTGTTCGTTATCTTGAATGCTCCCCATGGTGGCTACACAGAAGCTATGGTGCTTTTACCTAAAGTAAACCAGGAAATTGAACATTTGTTTAAATTAGGTTCTAAAATTCTGAATCCCCGACTGTGCAGCTATAGATTTCACTCTGCCAGCATTGATATTATTAGACACACACAGCAGCACAAGTCTGCACATACTCAAGTCTTAAAAGATTCTCTCTAGTTACTGGATAAATAATTCTATTCCAGGTGTGGGATTAGCTTTGGAGCTTGTGAGCAGTAAGCACCGAGAAAAATCAACAGAAATGCAAACTCTTGCTGTCTGTCAACAGCACTCTACTTTTTACTGAACAGTAGAGCTCCAATAAAAGTGTAAAAAACAACAACAACCCCAACAAAAACCAGAACAGAGATCAGAGGAACACAGGGATGATATGTGACCAGAGTTTATAAATCTGTCTATGCTGAATGAAGAACAAACTAGAAAACAATAAGAATTTTTAAAATTTTAATTTGAATAAAACTGTATCTATAAATACATTTAGGACAGTTACCTATAGCAAAATATATACAAAACAGTTAGTATGGTCTGAACAAAGTTGCATTTGGGAAATGTACATTTGTGGGTCCAAGAAAGGAATCCACATCCCTGGACCAAACCCCCTGGAATTTGGCATACGCCTACCATGGCCACCTGCGTTCTGCACTGTCGGGGTCAAGACTGGAAGGGGGGCTCCGGTGCCCCACAAATGAGAAAAAATGAAGGGACTACATGTCCCAGTGGCCTGTGTGTCACCGCACAGCCAATCAGAGAGGCTGCCACGAGCATGGGAGAGGCGGGGCTATGAGTGCAGGATAGGCAGGGCTATGGCCATGTGCCCACTACATGAACGGCTGGCACACGCCCAACATGCATCTGTGAGGTGCTCCTGAACCCCTGGATGGAGAAAACAAGGCTGCAGTGAGCTGGCTGCCACCACTGCCCTCACACCCATGCACCCAGGGTGGGGTGCCTGATGCGCCCAGGGCCAACAGGCACACCCCGACATCCAGAGCAAGGAAAGATGCACCCAGACAAAGCTGCTTTGAGTGGAGATGCCACAGGCAAGCCAGCGTGCCCGACCAATGAGGCAGCAGGCATGGTGGGCCGCAAGCTGCCAATGCATGGCACGAGCAGCATGCTGACAGTTACACATGTGAGGACCAAGAGGCCTCAGCAGCAGCCATGGGGCCGCAGGTGTCTTCGGCGGCATGCCCTACCTGGGCAGGTAAGGTGGGAGGTGGGTGGGAATGGCAGCGGGGGGCCTAGGCTGGGCCACCCCAACAGGCCAAAGGGAGGCTGGGAATGCCCGCTGAAGATGACCCTGGCCTGCACCAGGAAAACTCCAAATGCAGGAGTTCTCAAACTTTTTAAGCTGGGGGCCAGGTTACACTCCCCCAGACAGCTTTGGTGGTTGGATGGCCATTTTGCCCTTCGTCCACCACATGGCACTTCCTGGTGTGGTGGAGGGAGTGGGGGGGGTGCCACGGGCCACATCTGGTCCATGTGCTGCAGATTGATAATCCCTGCCCAAAGGGGTAAAAGAGGAAGTAGAGAAGGGCAGAAGAAGAAGCCTGGGGGAAAATGAGAACAAAATAGTAGCTCTAAAAAAGCAAAGACAAAAACAAGAACACATGTTGTCACTATGCACATCCCTGTGTATTCTTACATTTCGCAACTCAATTCTCTATTGTGCTGCTGCTTCAATTTCACAGCTCTTGCTCACTGCAGGAGTTGCAGCAGTGGCAGGTGGGGATGCTTGCAGACATGGAGGTAAGGGTGCTGAGATCAAAGATAATGACAAGTCTCCAGGCTCAGATGTTTTCTTGCATGCTTCTGCCAAGTCACGTAAGACTGAAGAGCATCTTCTCATCTCTCAGGAGAGGGCACGATGAGCTCTTCAATAGTCATTTAATGCAAATGCCTACCTGAGAGAGTGACTTCCTTCCCACTCAGTTCTCCTCAGCTCCACTTTTTGTGATTGTCAGAGTGATGGCAGATCACTGATTAATTCAAACTTCTTTAATAATCCCTTTTCAGATGAAGTAAGCTGTCTTGTTGGCTTTATTTGTAACACTGGCTTCTTGCTTCTTTGCTAAGGATGTTTCTGTCATTTAAAAAACCATTTTCTCTTTCCCAGCCATATTAACAGTGTGGGGAAAACAGCTGACAAGAGTTCCCTGTGACAGTGGTTGCAAGGAGACATACGTGGGATGCATACAGGGAAGACCAGCAGCAGGAAGGTATAATGAGGCCCTTAAACTTCATTCACTTCTGAAAGGCTCAGCATCTTAGAATGGAGTTCTGTTTTCTTTTCTCTTGCCAGATGGTACTCGGTTTCCGAGACCCTGGTGTTTATAAGGTGCTACAGAGAGACCAGAGTTAGTACTTTTATTTATTTTTTATTATTATTTTTTATTGTACAACTAAACAGACATACAGAAAAGAAAAACAATAACAATACAATACAAAATTACATCAAATTCATAAAAGATAGCACATGATAATAATTGAACTAATTATTTGCAATATAACCCGCAATATTGAATACCCACATTATGGGTTATTACTATAACCATAACAATCATAAAAACTTACAGTGCTACAACTGTTTTTTTCTTTCTTTACTAATTACACATCACCCTGTGAATATTTACAATGCCCGGAGAGTTTAGTATCTATATCATCTCCAAAAACCACTTTGAGATGGTACAGGTCCAAAACTGTCCCTTGCCATAAGAGAGTGATCCACAAACGGCTTCCAAATACTCCAAAACCTATTTTCTTTTAATTTATCCCTTTTTACTTTAATCTCCCATGTCAGTTTGTCGTTCAATGCTAAGGTCCACATTTCCTTATAACACTCTCCGATCTGTATGACAACATCATTTTTCCAATTTCTGGCTATGCATTGTCTACCTGTAGTTAACATAATTTCCAATAATTCTTTTTCCTCCTTATTCAAACCCATGCCTTCCACATTTGTTAATAGGATGGTACCTGACACCAGCTTAATTCTTTTACCCATTATTTCCCCAATCTCTCCTTCTATTCTTCTCCAAAATTCATTTATTTTTTTACAGCTCGTTGTTAACCAAACGAAGGAAAAGGTGGGTTTATTATCACTAGACATTTTTAAGGCATTTGATTCATTGCAATGGTCTTCAATTAAGGAAATAGTTAGAAATTATGGAATTGGGGATAGATTTAGAAGGGTAATTGATCTATTATATCAAAAAGGGAAAGCTAGGATTAGAGTAAATGAAGAGGTTACAGATGTGGTAAGGCTTGAGGCAGGTACTAGGCAGGGATGTCCACTATCTCCTATCTTGTTTATCATGGCAATGGAAATATTAGCTAAAAATATAAGGGATGATTCAAATATAGAAGGGATAATGGGTAATAAAGTGAGCATGTATGCAGATGATACGTTGTTAATGGTGAAACATCCAGAGATGGTAATGGATAGGATTAAAGAGCAACTACAGGTATTTGAAGCTATAACCGGATTGATGATAAATTGGGATAAGTCAGAATTGATGCTGTGCAATATGGGGGTAGACGAGATGGGAAAGATAGTGGGGACACTTAATATACAAATTAAAGAAAAGTTGAAATATCTGGGGATAATTATTTCAAACAAATTGGAAGAACTTAAACGATTGAATTATGATAGTTTGAAAGTAGAATTTAAGAGCAAACTACAAGAGTTTCAAAAGCTGAATTTGTCATGGTTCGGGAGGATTGCAATTTGCAAAATGATATTGCTGCCAAAGATTAATTTTCTATTTGATGCACTTGCGATCCACTTGAAGGAGAAGGAAATTAATGAATTTCAAAAGATGTTTAATAATTTTTGTAATGGAGGTAAAAAAATCTAGACTTCCAAAGAAGTTTTGGTACTTATCTCAGAAAGAAGGGGGTTTGGGTATGCCGAATTTGTTAGCATACTATCGAGCATTCCAAATTAAGAATGTTGTGAAGATCTTGGCAAGAGAAAAGGTAATTTGGGAGGAATTGGAGATGAAAGAATATAGGAATATTGGTAAAATGATCTTTTTGGGAATGAAGGATAAACCGATAAAGACAAGCAATAATATGATGAAAGGTTTCATGGAGGTGTGGAAAAGAGTAAAGAAAGATATGGTCCCAAATCTCTCTCTAATCTTGGAATTGACTGATATGGTGTGTTTTCCGATAAAAATAGATAAGGGAAAAAAGGAAATACTGGATAAAAATGAATTGTCTTTATTGAAGGACTGGTTAGAAGTTTGTGATGATGAAAACAAGAGGAAAAAATATTTGAAAAGTTAAAATTGGACTGGTTTCAGAAATTGAAGGTTGATAACTGGAATAAAAAATATAGAAGGGAAGTAGGGATAGATAGAGCAAAGACCGAATTTGAAGAATTGGTATTAAAGATTAGAAAAGGGGAAAAGAATATTAAGGGTCTAGTAAGCAAACTTTATATCATATTGAATAAGGGTATAGATCCACATGATGATTTGAAACGGAAGTGGGAACAAAATTTGAATATAAAAATAGGAGAGTTTGAATGGAGAAACAAATGGAAAAGAGGATAATGAGAACAATGTCAGTAAGAATTAAGGAACATAACTTTAAAATGTTGTGGCAATGGTACTTGACACCACTGAGGCTTCATCAGATGGACAATAAAAGGGATAATTTATGCTGGAGATGTAAAGAAACAGTTGGAACATATGAACATATGTGGTGGAGCAATACTTTTATTTTTTAAAGCAATTCATTAATCTTTTGCTCATCGTTTAAAGAGAAGGATTTTAATATGTTACTAATTTGTTACTTAGCTTTTGTAAAAATGGATACAATTCATTTCAAAGGCATAAATGATGAATAATCACTCAAAAGACTCCTATTAGTCTCTCCCCCCCACCTTCAAAAAGGAGCAATGTTACCACGTGGTATGTTGCCTTTTAAGTATAACATTGTGGTGAATGGGCTTAATAAACAAGCCACTTCAGGATAACGGTAAATTGAACACTTCCCCTGTTCCTCTGCATAATGGCAGGGGAAGTGAAATTTGTGTTGTTGATTTTTGCCTTTGTTAGAACATCACTGATGTACTGAATCACTTAAAGAAAAAAAAATGTTTGTAGTGCTGATCAAGAAATTGTATGCAGGCACACTTTCGATTTTCACTTCACACAAAGGTAAATAATTCCCCCACAGAAAAGCAGAGGAAGTGTTCAATATGTTGATATCCTGGAAATGGTTCATTTATTATCCTGTGGAAGAAGCCTTGGCAGCTATGATAGCCGCAAGGCTCAATTTTGATCAATTTCCAGTGACAGCATATGCCAGGAATGGGAAAAAAAAACAAGAGCAAACCATCCCCATAAAAACAGTAGAAGCTCCTAACAAAAAAAGAGAAAGTGCATGATGGATTGGTCTACTCTAGCAATCAGGTTGTCTGATTGCCAAAAAAAGAGAGAGCAGACCAATCTGCCCCACCCCACACACCAAACAAGGAGAAATGCCAATCTGATCAAGCCCTTAGTGTGACAAAGGAACATTTTGGTTTGGTTTGTGACACTGATGCCAATATGAAGTCATAGTGCTACTCCTACTACCATTTGGTGCACCATAAGCCATAGAACCAAACCTTAATGATCTTTTAAAAATCAGTTAATTACAACAATGGGTAAAATAAAAATATCATAACCTTGGCTTACCATGCAAAGAGCTTACTTTTCAATATGCATACAAAGCAAAAAGAAAGAAAAAGCATTGGCTGTGTTTTGCTGCAACATTCAAGTGACAGGATATGGATCTGGTCCTGCTTTCACTGTTGTAACAGTGGCATCTGTGACCTTTCATTTTTGTAATCTTTTCCTTCCCCTATGCCTGTGCTTGTTTCTTGACACAAGCACTCCCCCTTATGTGACAGCAAATAGTGTTCCTGAATGCAATCCAGAAAGAAGGAAATGCAATTACACATGAGGGACTTAGTGAGACCTATGGTGGCAAAACTGAGACTCTTGCTGAATTAAAAACAACAACAACAACAACACTTGATTGTCAGATTAGTCAGCATTTCTGTAGATGAAATGCTAGTAAATGACTCAAAATAGCTCTTTACAAGATACTGAAAAGGAAAGGCTTAATACTGTGCAAGTCTTGGCCAGGGTCCCAAATGATTAGTACTACATATACAACAACCACATAAGTTGTGATATCAGAACACTTTTTTATGGAGCTAAGAAGGAATATATTTGATGTACAATTCCTAGCAACCCAACAAAAGCTTAATATAAATATAATGATCTTTTTTAACAAAACTTACCCAAGAATGTCATTTCTTTACCCCTTTCTAGAAGGGTCAAGAAAAAACAAGTCGATCTATGCAGCTTTTTCTTAGACCTGGGTCCCATTCTATAATCATTCTATCTCCTGTGAGTTTAAAAATTTGCTTATTACTCAGAATACATGAAGTTCTTCCACACAGACTGAAAAGCACCAGATTGTGCACACAGGCACAGATTCTCCCCTCAGTACAGTATCTTCCTTTATACAACAACTCAACACAATGCAATTGGCACAATTGTTTGGTAATTTGGCAAAAAAAATAAACCCACAAAGCAAAATCACAGGAACAATGAGAGAAAGATCCTTTTGGCTACTTCAACAGTGCCTCCCTTACTTTGTCTCAGAAAACTTAACAGTGTCTATGTTGTCCGATTAGCTTCTTCTATTGAATTTAGGAGCTAGGCAAGTGTGGTTATTGTTAACAGAGTGGTACACAACTTTCTGGAAGGTTCTGGAATACAGGTTTACAGTAAGTACTAGAAACATGTGGAAGGAATTTTGAAGTTGGATCATATGTCAGGAGGCTAAGCTTTTACTCATTCTTTCTGTCTACAATTCAGATTGTTCTTTTACTCCTATGCAGACTTATCTCTACTAGGGTTGCCAGACAGAAGTATCCCAGTCCCTGATATTTCAGGGTTAAAAGCTGAGATATAATGGCAGGCCCTTGTGATGTCATAGAGACAAGACAGACAGGGAATAGAAGGTGGGAGTTTACTTGGATAAACAGGTCCAGAAGTTGGGTAAAATCCAACCTGATAATTTGGCAACTCAGACCTTGGTAGAAAATATCAATTTTCTGATAGACATAAAGCATAATATATCCAACAGCAGTGTAGTTGTTTTTCGCTGATGTTGCACAAGTGCAACCCATGTAAAAACATATTCAGGCTAAATAGTGATTCCTAATGCCAGGCATAGATAGAGATAATCACTCAGGCATTAAACCTACTTCAGACACAACAATCAAACTTACTGTTCCTCTACACCAGTGTTTCCCAACCTTTCATTTTTGGACTTCAATTCCCAGAAACCCAAGTCAATTCCCCAAAGCACTGATCAGCCAATGTACCAACTTAGGCTTCTGGGAATTGAAGTCCAAACACCAAAGGTTGGGAAACATTGCTCTACATGCAGGTTCAGGGTCCCCCAAGGATACTTCTTCAACTTGATAGGTCTCAGGGTTTTTTCCCAGAGTACCCTCCCAAGAACCCTTGTCTTCACCCTTCTCCTGCTTAATTACTACCTCAGGTTGATTGTCATACTTCTTATATCCTGTGACATCTACCCCTTCTCTCCACTGGGTTGTCCTCTGGTTCTTCTGCCAGAGCTTCAGTTTGAGTTCCTTTTTCCCACCTTGGACATGCCTGAATTCTTCAGGCATGCCCTCAAACAATTCTCCTCGACCCAATTCTACAGGGGAGCTCATTGTCTGGATGTCAGCAAGCTCTGGGTGAAGGCAAGATGGCCCACCCAAAACAGCACCTGCATCACTATCCTCAGGCTTGGGATGACCTTGTTCATATGAGAGGAAGCAAGGCTTGGTGACACTGTTTCAGATCAATGGGAACAAAATCTGACTTCCCAGGCCTGACCCTAAGAGCTTTACGGAACTACTATTGTAGGGAAAGCTGATTGGCTAGCTAAATTGGTTAGAGCATCAGGGGTTGAGAGAATCCAGGGTTGAGAGTTCAATTCTTCGCTGTGCAACCTGGGAGAAGACCCAGGTTCTGTGACCTTGGACAAGCTACCTGCTTTCCAAACATCTCCAGAACATCAAATTGGTGAACCTCCTTATATACAGAAAACCATGGAAAAGGGGTTACTTTAAGTCAAAATCAACTCAACGTCACACAATTATTATTATTAATTGTAGGGAACTCAGCCTTCTGTCTCTTTCCAAGTTGCGTTGGACTGTACAGTAACTGAGTCACTTCCTTCCTATATCCAGCCTAGAAATTGAATCCAGCACAGCCTGGGAAGCAGATAAATCTTTCAGAACTTGCATATTTGTTCATGGGACTGTTCTTTTCAGAGGGATACAGGAAAACCTACCTCATTCCAAAATTCCTAGAACATTTTCCTCATCCTGTTGCTTAACAAGAAGTAGTTTATTCTCACAGAGAGTGAGTTTAGATAAAACTAAGCAAAATAAAATTAGCAATATATCCTATTTAGATACTACAGTAGCCTGATAATGAGTAAACAAGACACTTGTTCTTGTTTACAGCTGAAACTCCTCAGCAGAGAACTGTGAAAAAGTCATTAACGATGCCTATGTCTCTGAGTCAGTATTTTGCTAGCTTTCCTATTAAATTTGTCATCATTAGACACAAATTTAAACAAAAAGAGGAAGGAACTAGAGTTGGGCAGGTTTGAGGAGGTTTGTTTTCAAATATACAGTCATTTGCTGGCTAAATTAATCATGTAAAAGCATTCCAACCTACAATGGATAATTGCTAGCAAGGAAATGGCTGGCACCACAAACTGCCTGATAGTAATATATTATAAGCTGAAAATCCTGTTTTCTAATCCTTGAGATCTGGCTCTTGATTGTTATTTTGGAAATTCACTCTGTGTGTGCTCAGAGCAGCTCAGTTTTTATTATCTTGTAACAGTGAATATTGGTGGGAGCTGCTATTTGTATCTGAGTATACATTTCCCCAGAAAATAATTTTCATTAAAGAAGAATGACAAACAGGAAAAACTGCCATTGTTGTGAATTTGTTTAAGGTAGATCCCGGCTTGCCATGAAGTGACCCATACGCTGTGATCTCAGCCATCTCCTGCAGCACTTATGAAATGAGACATGCAGGATTTAACACCAGGACTGTAATGGACTGCAACAACCTGAGGATATTAACAAGGGGCACCTTCACAACCAATCCATCTGGCATGGCCTCTTCTGCCTCCATGACAGTTGGGAATCAGAATGAAGTGGTTCCTCCTATGCTCATTTTTCCATTGGGCCCAATATGATGGTTTCCAGTGGCATTTCCTCCACTGAGGGAACCATCACCTCACCTAAAGGGGCTCATCCTCCCATAGCCATTGGCCTCTTTAGAGAGTCAGATTATCTACTGATGCCCAACATTCGGTGTTGAGTCGCTAGCTGTACAATCTACTCCATTATCCTAGCGGGATGTCCAGCCAGACACATAACAATGAATATTTTGGGAGTAAGTGATGTTACAGGATTTTTGAAGAGAAGCAAGTATGTATCTGGTCATATTTCAGAGGGAAGCAGTTGCACCCATACCCTGGTCACCTCCTGTTTGGACTATTGTAATGCACTCTACATGGGGCTGCCCTTGATGACCATCTGAAGACTGCTGTTGGTCCAGAATGCGGCAGCCAGTGCGGTGGTGTGGTGTGGTTGTTTCACCCATGCCTCGCCACTGCTGCGGGAGCTGCACTGGCTGCAATTCATGGTGCTGGTTATCACCTTTAAAGACCTTCATGGTAGCAGACCAGGATATCTCAGGGACTGCATCATCCCCTGGACATCGATCCGACCCACGAGAGCAAACCAAGAGGGCACCCTCCATATACCATCTGTTGGGGAGGTGCGCCTCTCCATCATGAGGAAAAGGGCCTTCTCGGTCATAGCCCCCACATTATGGAACCTCTTAAGCAGAGCTGCTGCTGAGGAGAGCCAAACAAAGGAAGTGAGCACTGGTAAGTTTTGCAGTTGGAGTAGAGCTGCTTTAGATGCCTCCACTAATTTAAATTGATAATTTAAACTGCTGAGAGCCACCTCTGTTCAAACAGAGGAAGCAGTTTGAAGCTTCCAGAAGCAGGGGGGGCAGAGCCACATCAGGCCCTTCCCTGAACTGTGACTCATAGGGGCGGAGCCACACTAGCCTTTAAAAGCTCTGAGCTCTTTCAGGGTCAGCCCTTTTGACTCTGCATGTGCTCTTAAGCAGAGCTGCTGCTGAGGAGAGCCAAACAAAGGAAGTGAGCACTGGTAAGTTTTGCAGTTGGAGTAGAGCTGCTTTAGAGGCCTCCACTAATTTAAATTGATAATTTAAACTGCTGAGAGCCACCTCTGTTCAAACAGAGGAAGCAGTTTGAAGCTTCCAGAAGCAGGGGGGCAGAGCCACATCAGGCCTTCCCTGAACTGTGACTCATAGGGGCGGAGCCACACTAGCCTTTAAAAGCTCTGAGCTCTTTCAGGGTCAGCCCTTTTGACTCTGCATGTGCTCTTAAGCAGAGCTGCTGCTGAGGTGAGCCAAAGAAAGGAAGTGAGCACTGGTAAGTTTTG
Source organism: Bradypodion pumilum (assembly GCA_035047305.1). NCBI lineage: Eukaryota > Metazoa > Chordata > Lepidosauria > Squamata > Chamaeleonidae > Bradypodion > Bradypodion pumilum. The sequence goes on along the minus strand of JAWDJD010000004.1, from coordinate 64,040,825 downwards.
CAGTTGGAGTAGAGCTGCTTTAGAGGCCTCCACTAATTTAAATTGATAATTTAAACTGCTGAGAGCCACCTCTGTTCAAACAGAGGAAGCAGTTTGAAGCTTCCAGAAGCAGGGGGGCAGAGCCACATCAGGCCCTTCCCTGAACTGTGACTCATAGGGGCGGAGCCACACTAGCCTTTAAAAGCTCTGAGCTCTTTCAGGGTCAGCCCTTTTGACTCTGCATGTGCTCTTAAGCAGAGCTGCTGCTGAGGAGAGCCAAACAAAGGAAGTGAGCACTGGTAAGTTTTGCACTAGGAGTAGAGCTGCTTTAGATGCCTCCACTAATTTAAATTGATAATTTAAACTGCTGAGAGCCTCCTCTGTTCAAACAGAGAAAGCAGTTAGAAGCTTCCAGAAGCAGGGGGGCAGAGCCACACCAGGCCCTTCCCTGAACTGTGACTCATAGGGGCGGAGCCACACTAGCCTTTAAAAGCTCTGAGCTCTTTCAGGGTCAGCCCTTTTGACTCTGCATGTGCTCTTAAGCAGAGCCGCTGCTGAGGCGAGCCAAAGAAAGGAAGTGAGCACTGGTAAGTTTTGCAGTTGGAGTAGAGCTGCTTTAGAGGCCCGCGCGCCTAACGGCGCACGAGATTGCAAACTAGTAACAAAGGAAGAATATAGTCTTACTAGGTAGAAAGGTAGTAAACGTGTAAATTTTTGAGGCCCAGAATACTGCACTTGTTAAAATGGATTGTGAGGGAACAGTTGTAGTTACCTGCAATACTTGTGCCATGTTTGTGTTCTTGCCAAAGCTTATGGAGAACTACACTTGCAGCAAGTGCAAGCTGGTTGCACTACTAGAAGAGAAGGTCCAGCAGCTAGAGGCCCGCATATCTAACCATCAACAAATTAAGGAGCTTGAGCTGTTCTTGGACAGAGCGGAGCAGACTATGCTGGACAAAGAAGAGACAGGGCACAGTTCTGAGGGAGAAGGCCCTTCACTAACACAGGAGGGAGATGTTTGGAGGAATGTGACTCAAAGGAGGAGAAGAGTAGGGGATCACTCTGAGAGTCTGAAATTACAGAATAAATTTGAGGCTCTTTCCCTCATCACACCTGATGAAGAACACACAGAGGAACAACTGGTTCCACCTGATGATCTCTCCTTCATCACACTTGATGAGATCCAGGAAGATAAACAACAGGAACAAACTGAGGTTCTCTCGCTTAATATGGTTGATGAGGTGCATGTAGATGAACAGTTTGCAGGAGAGAGGCTCCTTGTACTAGGCGATTCAATAATTAGAAATACAGAGAAATGGATTTGTGATGCACATGATAACCGTATGGTGACTTGCCTGCCAGGTGCAAAAGTTGCAGACATCACAAGAAATCTAGATAGATTGTTAGAGAGAACTGGAACGAGCCAGTTGTCATGGTACACGTTGGTACCAATGATGTTGGGAAGGCCAAGCGGTCTGTCCTGGAAGCCAAATTTAGGTTGTTAGGAAGAAGATTGAAGTCCCGGACTTCCAAGGTAGCATTTTCAGAAGTGCTGCCTGTCCCTCGCGCAGGACCTACCAGGCAGGCAGAGCTCAGAAGCCTCAATGCGTGGATGAGGCGGTGGTGTCGAGAGGAGGGTTTCAGATTTGTCAGGAACTGGAGAACATTTTGGGACAAGCCAAATCTGTTCAGGAGGGATGGGTTGCATTTGAACCATGATGGGACCAGATTGCTGGCACTCAACATCAAAAAGGCTGCAGAGCAGCTTTTAAACTGATAACTGGGGGAAAGCCGACAGGAGCTGGGCAGCATCCGGTTCGGGAAAGTGTGTACTTGGGTAGTGAGGAGGATGCAAAAATTACTGAGCAGAGCGAGGAGCTAGTCACTAGCATTCTAGCAGAAGGATGCAAGAGGCAGTCTAACAATGCAACTGGACACAAAAGACTGTGTCAGAAAAGCATATATAAATGCTTGTATACAAATGCCAGAAGCCTCCGGAACAAAATAGGGGAGCTGGAATACTTAGCAATAGATAAGAATATTGATATTATTGGTATCACTGAAACCTGGTGGACGGATGATAATCAATGGGATACAGTTATCCCAGGCTACAAACTGTACAGGAAGGATAGGAAGGGGCAAACGGGAGGTGGTGTAGCCTTGTATGTCAAAGAAGTGATAAAATCGTATGAATTGGAATATCTAGGTGATTTGGAGTCACCATTAGAAGCTCTGTGGGTAAGAGTACCAGGCCACAAGGATGGTCTAACAGTAGGCATATACTATCGGCCTCTGACCCAAACTCTTGAGGGAGTCTGGCAGTTGGAGAATGTTGTAAAGGAGGCATCCAAGAAGGGAAGCCTGGTTATAATGGGGGACTTCAATTACCCTCACATAGACTGGGTGAACTGTTGTTCAGCACATGATAAAGAGATAAAGTTCCTAGATATGCTAAATGATTGTTCCCTGGGACAGATGGTTGAAGACCCAACTAGAGGTACAAGAATCCTTGACTTGATCCTGAGTAATACTCAGGATCTGGTGCAAGATGTTAATGTGACTGATCCAATAGGGAACAGTGACCACAACTCAATTATGTTTAACTTGATCATAGACCGCAAGTCACTGATAAAATCTAACACAGAGACCTTAAATTTTCAAAAAGGAAATTTCCCAAAGTTGAGGAAACTAGTAAAAAAGAAGCTGAAAGGGAAAATTGAGAGAGTCCAAACACTCCAAGAGGCATGGAGGTTGTTTACAAAAACAATAACAGAGGCCCAATTGGAATGCATACCCAAAAGGAAAAAGGGCACTGCCAGTTCCAAGAGGACTCCGATGTGGCTTACAGGAGCTGTTTGGGAAGTGATCAAGAGCAAGAAAAGCTCATTTAGAAGATGGAAGGCTTGTCCGAATGAGGACAGCAGGCAGAAACATAAATTCTGGCAGAACAAATGCAAGGCAACAATCAGGAAAGCAAAGCAAGACTTTGAGGAGCGTATAGCTAAAAATACTCAGAGAAATAACAAAGACTTCTTTAAGTACATTAGAAGTAAGAACCCAACTAGGAAGGCCATTGGACCATTAGATGACAATGGAAGGCAAGGGGTTATTAAAGAGGAAACAGAGATCGCAGAGAGACTCAATGAATTCTTTGCTTCAGTATTCACTGAAGAAGACAGAGGCCACATGCCCAAAACAGAGCCTATCTTCGTAGGGAGGGAAACCGAATAATTAAGCCAGATAGAAATAACCAGGGAGGAGGTCCTTGCATGTCTTGTTAAACTAAACACTAACAAATCACCAGGACCAGATGGAATCCATCCACGAGTTCTCAGGGAACTTAAAGATGAGATTGCTGATCTCCTAGCCAAAATATATAATCTTTCCCTCAAATCAGGCTTTGTGCCTGATGACTGGAAGGTAGCGAATGTAACACCAATTTTCAAAAAAGGATCCAGGGGTGATCCAGGAAATTACCGACCTGTCAGTTTGACATGTGTCCCAGGTAAAGTGATGGAAACCATCCTAAAAGATAGAATTAATAGGCACATAGAAGAGAAGGCGCTGCTAAAGGAGAGCCAACATGGCTTTTGCAAGGGCAAATCATGCCTCACTAATCTGTTGGAATTTTTTGAGAATGTCAACAAGCATGTGGATAAGGGGGATCCAGTTGACATTGTTTATCTGGACTTTCAGAAGGCTTTTGACAAGGTCCCACACCAAAGGCTCTTGAATAAACTTACCAGTCATGGAATAAAGGGACAGGTCTTGTCCTGGATCAGCAACTGGCTAAGGGACAGGAAACAGAGGGTAGCACTAAATGGACACTTCTCCAAGTGGAGGGAAGTAAAGAGTGGGGTCCCCCAAGGTTCAGTACTGGGACCCCTGCTTTTCAACCTCTTCATAAATGATCTAGAGGTAGGAGTAAAAAGCAAGGTAGCCAAATTTGCTGACGACACTAAATTATACAGGGTAGTGAAAACTGTGAGAGATTGTGAGGAGCTCCAGAGGGATCTCTCGACACTGGGGGAGTGAGCAAAACAGTGGCAAATGAGTTTCAACATTAGTAAGTGCAGAGTGATGCATGTTGGGGCAAAGAACCCCAATTACATTTATAAACTGATGGGGTCTGAACTCTCTGCGACAAACCAGGAAAGGGACCTTGGTGTCCTGGTGGACAACTCAATGAAGGTGTCAACCCAGTGTGCCTCTGCAGTGAAAAAAGCAAACTCAATGCTAGGGATCATTAGGAAGGGTATAGAAAATAAGTCAGCAAGTGTCATTTTGCCTCTTTATAAATCTATGGTGAGGCCCCATCTGGAATACTGTGTACAGTTCTGGTCGCCATACCTCCAGAAGGATATTATGGAGCTGGAAAAAGTGCAGAGGAGGGCAACCAGAATGATTAGGGGACTGGAACACCTTCCTTACCATCTGAGGCTGCAACGGTTGGGCCTCTTCAGTCTTGAACGACGACGTCTAAGAGGTGACCTGATTGAAGTTTATAAAATTATGCACGGTGTGGACAAAGTAGAGAAGGAAAAACTGTTTTCCCTATCGCATAACACTAGAACTAGGGGACACTCCATGAAACTTTTGGGTACTAGTTCTCAAACAAATAAGAGAAAGTACTTTTTCACCCAGAGGATTACTGGTCTATGGAACTCCCTGCCAGAAGAAGTGGTGACAGCTGTCAGTCTTGACAGCTTTAAGAAAGGATTAGACAAGTTCATGGAGGACAAGAGTATCAATGGCTATAATTATGGATACTTAAGGACAACCTCCGGGTTGGAGAGATAGGCAGGATATCTCTCAATATCATTTCCAGGGAATCCTAAGCAGGTGAAGGCATCTGCTTGGGAATACCCTGAAGGAAATGGTGTGAGACAGAATGCTGGACTGGATGGGCTGTGGCCTGTTCCAGCAAGGCTGTTCTTATGTTCTTATGTTCTTATGTTCCTCCCAGTAGAATTATGCCTCCAGGCCCAGTTGCTACCATTTAGGAGATAATTGAAAACATGGTTAGCGGAACGCGTCTGGGGGCCGGGATTGCCAATAAGCTCTCCTTTTTGGCTCATCTGAGGTTCCCCCCTCTTGTAATTGGTTTTATCGAAGGGCTTTTAACTGTTTTTATAATGTTTTTAAGTTTTGCTGAGAAGCCAGTGAGGTGTTCGCTGGACTGTGTACACCGCCCAGAGTCTATTGATTGGGGCAGTATATAAATCTAAATAAATAAATAATATGCATATTTACACATCTACATCACAATTCTGAGCATTTGATTTTGATAGGATCCCGATTCCACAGAGCCCTGCTACTGCCAGGCACTAAGATGTACCCTCCAGACGTTGTGAGATTATAATGCTAGGAAATTTTAGCTGATACAGTTAATGGTAATAAATGGCAAAAATTGACAGTCCAGCAATATCCAGAGACTTTAAGTTGTCCACAACTGCCTCCTCATGCTAAAGTGACTTATATTTCAAAATAGAATACAGGGCACACATTTTAGTATCATAAGAAAAATAATTCTTCTTACTGTGTGCAGGTACCATTTTTGCAGAAAATAAAAATGGTTTCTTATGTATCTGCAGATTTTCTTTCACTCAGGTTTGACACAAAAACACATCATAAGCAACAAAGTAAAATTATGTAATGGAAAAGGAATAATCTCAATTTCTCTGTGTATGTGTGTATGGAAGAGACCAACTGAAGATCACAAATGAATACTTTTGAAAATGGCAGAGAATTGAATCATAAAATCAAAGAATAATTGAGTAAAAGGGGGCCAATGAGGCCATGGAGTCCAGCCCCTGCTAAATGCAAGAATGCAAACCAAAGCATATCCAACAAATGGTTGTCCAATTTTCTCTTCAATGCCTCTATGTCCAAAGATAGCTGATGCCATTTGTCATATTGTTCTAACAGTTATTTTATTTATTTATTTATTTATTTTTCACGCTTATATACCGCCCACTCAGGTACAACCCAACTCAGGGTGGTTTACATAGCGGACAGTAAATACATAAAAGACACATGATAAAAAAGTTAAAAGTTTAAAAAGTTTAAAAAAAACCCTATCCCTAAAAGGTGCGCAAGAACCGAAGGGACCTTGGGGGAAGGCACACTTCTCTATACCAACCACCCACCGGTACCCCCATCCCCACCCACACCCCAAACTTGGCCCACCAGCCAGGTCTTTAGTTCCTTCCTAAAGGGCAACAACTCCATCTGGAGACGCAGTTCCACAGGCAGGAGGTTCCAAAGGGCTGGTGCGGACACGAAGAAGGCCCTCCTCCTTGTGCCAGAGAGGCGAGCCCCCCTGGCTGATGGCACAATTAGAGAGCCCTTCCGGTCCGCTCTGGTTGGATGGACAGACGTCCTTAGGGCGATGCGGTCTCTAGGATACCCTGGCCCACTACCATGTAGGGCTTTAAGGTCAAAACCAGCACCTTGAATTGCACCCGGAGACAAACTGGTAACCAGTGCAGCCCCCGAAGCAGTGGTGAGGCATGGGCATAACGTCCACACCCCATCACCACCCGGCCGCGGCATTCTGGACCAGCTGCAGCCTCCGAATGGTCATCAAGGGCAGCCCCATGTAGAGCGCATTACAGTAGTCTAGTCTGGAGGTCACCAGAGCATGAGTGACCATGAGCAAAGAGTCCCGGTCCAGGAGTGGGCGCAACTGTTAAGGCGTTTTCCATGGCTCTTTCACCATGGAATGCTGTGAGGAGCCTCGCAGCATAGGTCTGTGAGCAAGGAGGCCGGAAAGGCCTGAGTAACCAAGGTCTGGCATCAGCCCTCCAGAAGACAACGATGCTGACCTCCGGGCCCTACCAATGGTCAAGGGGATAAAGAGCTGCCATGGCCGTGGGCAGCAGAAAATGTCACCGCTGACCTCCGGACCCCACCAATGGCCAGGGGGATAAAGAGCCGCCATGGCCGTGGGTGGCAGAAGACGACAACATCAACCTCTGGGCCCCACCAACAGCTGGGGGGATAAAGAGCTGTTGTGGCCACAGGCAGCAGAAGACTTTTCTAGTAACATGCCACATCACATGATTCTTGTGTGACAAGGAAAGCCAAGGACAAGGCTAACTTCTTAACAGACAACCATTTGTCACTGAAAGTGATGCCAATGAAGTTAACCCAGCAAGTATAAATAATAGGATTTTGGCATCTGTGCTTTGAATGCTGGGAAAATGCAAACAGGCTACACTGAGGGAAGAGATCTATTTCCCTCTGCATAGCAAATGAGCAACAACTAACCCACTCCTCAGGGCACTATTATTTGTTGCATTCATATGCTGTTCTTTATTCTTTCCACTTCAAAAACCATAGGCTCTCTTCACACATGCAGAGTCCCAGGCAGTCACCTATTCCAAGCATTGGCCAGTCAGAGACCTGCCAAAGCTACCAAAGCATAGCAGCACCATGAACCCTCAAAGCAATCTCTGTGATTTCTTTTTGTCTGTTTTCTGCTCAAAGTGTATAGATGGGTCTGCTTCTAGCTTCTGGAGGGTGAGCCTGCTGATTTATTCTCATGGTCACAAAAGCAGAGACATACCCAGCAGAGCTGTTGTTGCTGTTTTAAAAAAAATCTGGTTAATGCATATTGACATGAACTGAATCATAAAGAGACTTCCCTTTGGGGGAATTGGATGCTTATTGGAAAATTGGTTGTACAAAAGGTTGGATTTCTTTTTAGAGGGGTTTGGAGAAGAGAAAACAAACAACATCATCAGCTGCCACCACCATTATTGTGTTTTGCAAGACACTTGCAGGAAAGTCTGTTCGTAAAAATAAATCTGGCTTTCTGAAGCTTCCAATAAAGAATAAAACACACAGGTCCAGTATGGAAGTGGTATCTTCTATTTATTCATTTATCTTGGACAAAACAACAACTCAGATTACCAAGTACTTAAACAGCAGCTATTATTATTGGTTCTGGTCTTTGAAGCCTGAGCAACTACATTCTGTGGCCACCTCCAAGTCATGGAATTTTAATTTGTGGAACTGAAGTATTAGAATTGTCTATGTTGTGTGACTTCTATGCTTTGAAAAGTTGCATTCTATCAGAATGCCTTCTATCAGAACATTATTACATATGAGAGCAGCCAAGAACATAAGAAGTCCTAGGCTACTCCTTAACTGGGGTGCCCAAAAGAATTTGCAGGCTCTTCCTCCAATTCAACAAAAATTTCAAGTTAATGTGGACCATCCTTAACTTGTACAAACTCTGAGGGACTGTAACAGCATGCCAAACCATGAGGACTTTAATTTTTCAGAAGCCATTGAGCTGCTTTCAGATTTAGGCTAACAACTAACAAAAAACATTTTGCAATTATCTAACAATGTTTTGGTAATGCTGACAAAAGATGCATACAGGCACAGTACATGCATTTCCTTCTGTGTATGAATCTAGTTAGAAGAAGGCATATATAGGTGTTTTGGTGAGGGGAGATGTATGAAATTATTGTGAGTCATCTCATGATGAGTAGTATTAACTAGGGATCAAAGAGGTTTACCAATCTGCTCTGGGCTCAGTGAAAGGGCATAGAGATTGGGGCAGATTCATTGTGTGTCATTTTGATGACACTCCCGCCCACTTCTTCTGATGGTTTATGAAGGTATTTGTGCATTTCTGGTTCCTGAAAATGGGGAAAATATTAGGTAATATTATGTTTTTAAAGTTTTTTTTAATTGCTTTATCTGTATATTGGTTTTAACTTGTGTACACCTTCCAGAGTCCTTTAGATATGGTGGGATATAATAATAATAATAATAATAATAATAATAATAATAATAATAATAATAATAATAATAATAATAATAATAATAATAATAATAATAATAATAATAATAATAATAATAATAATAATAATAATAATACAACAACAATAACAACAACAATAACAATAACAATAACAATAACAATAACAATAACAATAATAATAATAAAGCAAGGGGATCCCAGCACATCTAGCTGATTGAGAAAAATGGCAACATGATAGTATCTACTTCTGTTTCATAAATAGAAGTCAATTGGAATAACAGTTGCATTTTTCTTCAATGCTGCTCATAAAGTAGGAGAGTGGTGGCAAACCTTTTAGAGACCAAGTGCTCAAATAGAGGGGTGGGGCAAACTCTGTGCTGGGGGAGGGAGGAAGTGCCCCCACCGGGCTGCTGGGCAGAGGGGTGGGGTGAATGCTGTGCTGGGGGGACAGCACATGCCAATAGAGAGGGCTGGGAGTGCCCCATCTGGCATGCATGCCATAGGTTCACCACCACTGGAGTAGGAGCTTCCATCACACATCAGGACAGCTTGCTAGTTTTAGTGGATACAAGGCTAGACTGAGTGAAGGAAGCAACAAGGGAGTTCAGGAGGAACTTCTGGAGACTGTCATTGCTGTCTTTAACATCAGGCTATCTTATTGTTCTTTCTGGAAGAGGTGGACCTGCTTAAAAACCTAATACAGTATCTGCTTCAGACTATATTAAGTGTATAGTGAGTAAGAAAATATGCACTGGATTATGTTTTAAGGCTTACATTTTTCTTTTGGAAGACTATAATTGATATTCTAGATATGGACTTTCTGCATGGGCTGGGCTAGATGACCTATGCATTCTTTCCAGCTCTTCTCTTCTCTGAATCACTAAGATTTATAGAACAGTCCAGTGAATGTTTACTCAAAAGTACTCAGCACAGTAATTGATAATTACTCCCAGCTAAGGTTTGCAGTCTTATTAATAGAACAAAGGACATCACATCCTTAGCTTTAGTTATATATTTCTACTCTATACCTGAGCATTTCACAGCCCTGCAAAAGACCACACAAAAGCACAGAAGAACTGCCATCCTTATGTCCCCTAATGCTACAGCTAGTATCTACCTTTGTTTATTCTACTCAAGAACAGTGTAATAAGTTTGCTCCTCACACTGGCGAAATCATACCCCTACATCTTATTCCCACCTGAAAATGGCAGCTACTGCTCTGGAACTACAAGCTCTCTCTAGAAACCAAAAAGCTGTCTTTCCAGGGTTTTCCAACTCATCATTTGCTTAGCACAATGAGACACAAGACAATGGATCTACTGCTGCATGTCTAGCACTGTGTTTTCTACTATCCTCCCACAGAGCAAAGATCAAAATGGAATGATGTGAATAAATGTGAAGGTGCTACCTCTACTGCCTTTTGGTATGCCACTGGGCTGACCCAAGGAAAGCAGAATAGTTTGTTTGGTAAATCTCATTCAGCTGATCATACTTTCCAGTCAAGTGCATCCAACCATGAGGGGTTTCAGATCAATGAGGTTTATTGATTTCATCTTCCTCTTCCCATGGGCAAAGCTCTAGGTTCAGTGGGACAATGGTAACATTAACAGGTATGAATATTTGTCCCATTTCCTAATGGATCCCACTGGTAATACCACACAAACTATCTATTTACACAGCCCCAGTCAACTACGGGTTCAGAAGGAATACATTTTAAACCTTGAAATGAATCCCTGCCGACTGCCTCCACTGTTGTTGTTTTAGTTTATAGCAAAGCAAGATAAAATTCGGTTGAATCTTATAGTCTCCCTCTGGAAAAAATGAGAGAACTGACCTGTAGCAGAAAAATAATAATACACAGCAACTGTTTTCCAGTTAGCATGAAATCACCTCCTCGAGGCATTTCTTCCTGAAAAGATCATGCCTGGAAATAACCAGAAATAAACTGTCCCAAAATGAGTCAGTGTCTTACTGGAAGGTTGATATTTCTGAACAAACCACCAATGGTCAGCTTCCTTGGGAGTCTCTTCATGTAGAACAATTTGCAACTATAAATTGTTCCTTAGAAGTTTCCTGTTTTTCTCTACATCCTGAAGACTAAGAGAGAGCAGTGGGAATTTGGCCTGATCAGTGACTATAATAAAGAAGGACACATTAAAAAAATATTTCCAAACTGTGGCTGAGAGCATCAGCCATGATGAACTCACTCACTGGAGGTTATTAGAAAAATATAATCCTTGTTTCTGTCAGCCCTACTTCCTAAACCATGAGTTCACAACCTTTTTAAGTTGGGGGGTGGGTGGGTTGATATGCTCCCTCAGACAGCTTCAGGGGTTTGATGGCCATTTTGCCCTTCCTCCACCACATGGCACTTCTGGGTGTGGTGGAGGCGGTGGGGGGCCACATGAAATGGTGCTGTGGCCTGCACCCGGCCCATGGGCCACAGGTTGAGAATCCCTTACTAAACTATCTGTCTGGCTAGACACCCCACTATGGTAATGGAGTAGACCGTACAGCCAGTGATTCAACGCCGAGTGTCAGGCGGCAGTTAACTAACCTGACACCCCAAAGGGGCCAATGGCTAGGAGCAGATGAGCCTCTTTAGGTGGAGTGGTGGTCCCCTCAGTGGAGGAAATGTCACTGGAAACCATCATATTGGGCCCAACAGCTAAATGAGCTGAGGAGGAACTCTGATTCCTAACGGTCATGGAAGTGGAAGCCATGCCAGATGGACTGGCTGTGAATGTATGCCTTGATAATATCCTGAAGGCTTTGGCAGTCCATTGCAGTCCTGGTGTTAAATCCTGCCTGTCTCATTTAGTGTGTGCCACAGGAGATGGCTCTGTGATTATAGTGTGTGGGTCACTTCATGGCAAGTTGGGATCCACCTTATACAAGTTCACACCAATGATGTTTTTCCTGCGTCTGGAAAAAATGCATTCTCGGATACTAATTGCCATTGATGACAACAAGTTCTTAAACTATATTATGGATATAATCATTATATCTAATTTGCAAGCTTGTTGTGAGGATTACGGACATAGTGAAGGAGCCAATTTCATCTATTGCCACATCTCTTTGTAAGATAGAAGAATGCTTGTACTCAAAGTAATAGTAGATCTGTATATTTTTTGCTGGAGTATCATGTTCAAGAACAAGCAGCTGCCATGCTCTAGAAAATGTTAGTAAGTAGGCAGGATGTAGTTCTGGTGATCTCACTGAATCCCAAGTTTCACTGCCAATGTAGACTCAGTGTGACAAAAGCTACAGCCCTACATTCCAGAAACTGGGACTGGAGGATGTCCCAGTTCTCCAGAGTGGGCCTTGGCTACCCCTTCCAATGGTGTCCAGGATACAAGAAGATCTGTAGCAGATTGGATTAAATGCTTATTTAGTACAGACTCTTATGTCTGATGAAATGGACCTGGTCCACGAATGCTCACAGTTAAATACCTTAGTCTTTAAGGTATCACAAAGTTTTTTTTTGCTGTTCTGTTTTATTTACTTTCAGATGCTTGCACAGACTAACATGGCTACCACTTCAAATATTTAGTACAGGCATTCTTCCCACAGTGGCCAAATGGATGGCTCAATTGCCTCAACTGGCATCCAACAAGCATGCTATGAATACAATAGCATCTTCCTGCCCATCTTACCCAGGACTGTTACTCAGAGGTATAAAGGTCATCCCTGCTCAAAAGCCAGTTGTATCCAACTCTAGGGGGTGGTGCTTATCTCCATTTACAACCCAAGAGCCAGTGTTGTCTGCGTCTGCAGACATTTCCATGGTCATGTGGCAGGTGTGACTAGACACCAGAGTGCACGAAACACTGTTACCTATCTATTTATCTACTTGCAATTTCTTGCTTTCAAACTACTAGGATGGCAGGAGCTGGGACAGACAACGGGAGCTCACTCTGTTGTGCAGCACTTGGATTTCAAACTGCTGACCTGCCAACCTTCCTGTCATCAAGCTCAGTGTGATAACCACCAAGCCATCACAGCCCCCCTACTGAGAGGCATACTGTCTCTGGTATTGGACGCAATATGCAACTAGAGCTGTAACTATTTTGGGATATAGAGCCAGGATGAGCAGCATAAAATATGCTCTCAAATCAATTCTTTTCCCTCTGGTGACATTGTCCCTGGTGCTCAAGAGTGTTAGATTCCAACTGAAGCATTCCTAGTGGAGCCATAAAACTCATTAGACAATCTTCCTCCAGTCACTTTCTCTCCACCTGGACTATCACAGAAAACTTCTAGAATGATGAAGAAGGGAAGAAGAAAGCCATACATGCCACTTTTAGCTGGGGGACGTTGGCATTATAAATGTAACAAATTAAAAAAATATACACAACCAATGACACCTTGCATTATGACCCAATGTCATTGGACCGAAATAATTCCATGGTGGTTCCCAACATGGGGCACACATCCCATAGGGAGCAATTTCACTTTTAAGTGGGGCAATTTCAAGAATGAGTTATCAACAGTGACTAGCCTTTTAGGCTTCCTTCACATCAGTAGTTTTCAACCTACAGCCCGGGGGCCAGATGTGGCCTGCAACACTATTTCATGCCCCCCCCGATCTCCATCACACCTGGAATTGCCATGTGTGGCAGGCAGGGCAAAATGGCCATCTGGTGCCTGAAGCTTTCTGAGGGAGCATGTCCCGGCCCTCGGCTTGAAAAGGTTGAGAATCCCTGCTCCACATGAATAAGGGTTCACTTTTTGAATAATAAGAACTACATGTCACAGGGTTTTAGAGATGCTTAGGTGAGGCAGGGCCAAAAAAAGGTTGGGAACCACTGATCTAACAGCAATATACACAGCCCAGAATCATGCATGGCACTGTATTGATGGAAGCTACTGTTGGAATAATCCTTTCTAGGATAATATTCAAAGATTTGTGGCAAAAAGGGAGGTGGAGGGGGGGGAAGAGCAGTGGAAGGAGGAAAATGAACAGAACACTATCACAAAATTACAGAAATTGTCCCAAGGGCCAGCTTTAAGTATTTGATAACCTCAAACCTCAGCTGCCTTTACCCAGCTAGAAGGTATAGGCTGCCTTGCTCCTCTGCTGCAAAACGGCAGTGCTTTGAGGCTGAAGGAGAAATGCTTTATCTCATACTTGCCCAGCCCCACAACCACTCTGAGGAAGGAGACTTTCTTTTCCTGTTTTGCGGTATGCTTTGAAATTGTGGAGTTGGAACCTTTCTTCCCCTCTCTCATCCCTGGGGAAACTGGGGCTGCAAAAATAAAATGTGCTTTTGGGCAACAGAAGCTGCTCGCCTCTCCTGCTGATACTGGGCTCTGCAAAACAGTTTTGCAAGGGAGTCACTGAAAAAGATGAAACAGGGGGAGGACTGGGAGGTGAGAGGTCACTGTAATATTTATCCAGATGTCACCTTTCGCTTTCTGGGAATTGGAGGAGTTACTTCAAAGCAAGAAAAAAGGACTGTGAATCAGAGCATTGTCTCTGTGAGAAAAAATAGACTCCTGCTACCGAAATGAAGTGTTTCCCTGATTTGGTATCAGTCGCTGGCAGAAAAGCTGATGGAACTGAACTCGGGAAAGTGAGGCCTTTGGGAGCACAGTGCCATGGCAAGACAGGCAGATGGAAACCTGGAAAATGTCACCTCAGGGTGGGCTTGGGGAAATCAGCAGGAAAGGCATGGAAATAGCTGGTGTGAGAGATGTCAGCAGAAAGCCAAAGAAGACGAGAAGGAAAAGGTTCCATAGCAGGACAATCTCTGCCTTCAGGCTGGTTGATGGGGCTGCCTCTGGCAAGAACAAATTGGATGGAAGGAAAAGAAAGCAGATGCTTAACTATTTGTTTTGCCGTTATTGGATTCTTACCCCCAGAGAAACCTCTGCCTCATGTACCAAAATAACTTCACTGCCTATGTAACTTGATAAGGGTGATTAGATGGGGTTGGGGGGTGGAGGGGAGAGAGAGAGAGAGAGACCTGGCTTACAACAGGAGGAGAGAATGGATGTGATTGGAGCTAGTACCATTCTCTTTTTGCCCAGTTTTTATCTTCTTGGACATCAATGACCACTTGGTCATTAAAAGTTAGTTTATCTAACGTTACAAAAAATGTGGTGGTTGTCTTTGCTAACTTTCTGGTTTTATCCCCATTCTCCCAACCCCCCTGGTTGTCTGTACTGAGTCTGTTTACTTATAAATCCAGAGGTTTACAATTAAAATGTATTGCATTTTCATCTTCATTGAATGCATTGAAGAGTTTGGCAATTGTCAGCTAAACACACACACACACACACACACACACACACACACACACACACACACACACGTCTGCCATCTATTGCACAGCCCCAACTAGGGAACGGAGGACAAATCCCACTGATTCAATAGGTCTACTCCAAATGGATCTACCAAATAGGAGGAAGTCTTACATAAGCAAAGGACAAGATTTTAATTCCAGTGTTAATTTTCAGTGCTTTTGGCCCAAGTGTCAGTATGCAAGACTCACTTAAGTCCTATTAAGGTGTGGGAAGCCTAACAAAGTAGCAACACACTGACACAACAATTGTAAATAGTCCCTGTCTAACATCTACATATGCTGGTATCCACAGTTTGAACATTTTTATTGAGAAGCACATACAGTATTCACACTTTGAAATTCTTTGGGAAGATGGATGTTAAATGCCGAGACCTATTCCCTACAAATGGCCATGGTGTAGCTGTGGGCATTAGGAGAAGAGCTATAGAACATATGCAATGTTGGCAGGCAGGATTCCTCAAATGAGGAGTTATTAAGACTCTGCTAGCTGTGGGATGTTGGGAGTTGTAGACCTAATGAATCAACTGAACTTGCAGAGATGGTTCACTGAATCCCCACTGATTCACTGGGCCCACTCTAGTTGCAACTTACTACTGGAATTCAGACAACATTTGCTGCCTTATTAAGATATAAATCCATCTCACTCGGCATAATGGCCAGGTAGTCCAGAATTAGAGCTTTAGTAATAAGGTGCTCTAGGGGCCTGTGATGGCTTAGTAGTTAAGACACTGAACTTGATAACTGGAAGGACAGCAGGTCAGCAGTTTGAGACCTGAGTGCTGCATGACAGAGTGAGCTCCCATCTCTGTTCCAGCTCCTGCCCATCTTGCAGTTTGAAAGCAAGAAATTGCAAGTAGATAAATAGATACCACTTTGGTGGGAAAAGGTAACAGGGTTTTGTGCACTTCAGTGTCCAGTTGTGCCTGCCACATGACCACTGAAATGTCTGCAGATGCAAACATACGCTGGCTGTTCAGATGTAAACAGAAATGAGCACTGAGCCCTAGAGTCTGGCATGGCTGGCTTTCAAAGCAGCGAGACCTTGACCTTGGCCTAAGGTGGTCACCCCTGAGACACCAATGCTGAAGAGCTTTTGCCATCAGCGTCTCCCAAAGCCTGACTAAAATGGCTAACAACAGTAAGAGGGCAATCCCTCAGCCCTGCGTTCTGCAGTTTTGAACATCCTCCAGCCAAGTGCCTTTTCTTTTCTTGCTGCAGAGAGTCAGCAGTATTAGGCAGGAGGGAAGAGGCAGCACAACTCATATGGTTCTCCTCTCTCCTGGAACTGCCTCCATGTGTGAGCATCGGATTGATAGCTTGACTGCCTCCGGCTCACTATCGCTCTGCCTTTTAAGATGATCTGTCCTTTATATATATATATATATATATATATATATAACGTTATATATATATATATATATATATATATATATATATATATATATATATATATATATATATATATATATATATATATATATATATATATATATAACGTTATATATATATATATATATATATATATATATATATATATATATATATATATATATATATATATATATATATATATATATAACGTTATATATATATATATATATATATATATATATATATATATATATATATATATATATAACGTTATATATATATATATATATATATATATATATATATATATATATATATATATATATATATATATTATATATATATATATATATATATATATATATATATATATATATATATATATATATATATATATATAACGTTACTCCAATGCCTTTTATCACCAGCTCTGAATTTTAGCCACAGCAAAGCTGGATTAAACATGATACATTTATCTCTCTTTTCACATTTCCAGCCTCGCTCCCTCCCTTCTACTCCCCCACTACCACTGGCCAGTTCATTTTCTGCCCAAAGAGAAGCAGAGATTAAACACAGAAACAAACTGGCTGGGATAGATCAGATCAGATCAGAGAAAGGCATGGCAACTCTTTCCCAGCCCCCACCCTGGCCGCTGGCACACACTACCCCACAGAGATGCCAGCAGTAGCCTTATTTGTCAACAGAGGAAGGCCACACTATTTTTTTGCCAACCAATGAAGCACAAGGATGGGGCACAATTCAGGCAAAACAGCAAGTGGTGGACACGGTGCAAGGTTAGATTATATTGGATTAGAACAAGAGAGAGACGGATCCCTACTAGAGAATTGGTTCACCCGGCAGCTGCATTTTCAGACCTCCAGGTTCTCCTAGCACAGTTTTACCACCACCTGTGAGTGTCTTTACAAGTCACATTCCAGCCACAGCGGGGGGGGAGACAGAAAGATGTAACCACGCTAGGAAGGTTCTAAAAGCAGGCTTTTCTCCTTAGTAAAAGAAAGAAAGATAAAGCATCCACCTAGTTCATCCAGGAAGGTTTAGCAAGTATGCGGATACCTCTGTGCTCTCCCCCTGCTATAGTGTGATTTCCATTCACAGCAAGGGCTTTGCAAAACAGCAGGTCAGCCACTCCATTCTTTTACACGTACACCTCACATGTCTGAGAAAAAGACAGAGGACAACAACAGAAAAGGGCAATTTTTAGCAGACGGATTCCAAACAGTTTTTTGCTGGAAGGAAGCTGCTTCATGGCATATCCACCGAGATCTGCCAGAGTCCCCTCTAGTGGTGAAAATTGGCAAGGCAGATTTCACAATCCCTTACAGTACAAATGCCAAGGATGATCGGCAGTGAAAACCCTTGGATATCTTGAGAACAGAGAGGTAAGGAGTTGTTTAAATAAGCAACATTAACAGTATAAAAGGAGCTCACTGCTTTCTTAATCAATGATCCCAATCTTCCCAAGCATCCGGATCTTCTGACTGCAACACCCATGGGTTTATTAAGTAGGTTCGACATCTAAGTATACAAAGGAATAGATGAACTGCCTCCCTAACAGGTACCATCTGCTTCCGTGTGAGAAAGTCCTTTGAAACAAATATTCAGTGTCACTCCTGTTCACATACAGATGGGTTGGGAAGATTCTCTACCCTACCTTCCCCTCCATTCTTCTGGACTTCAAAACAGATGTCAGAATAATTGGAACCATTCACATTAACCTGACCTTGCTGGGCAGAGACTGAAGGTGCTGTCAGTCCGTATGTGCTCAGATCATCTCTGCGAAACAAAAGATCTTAAGCTTCCACTATACCGAGTGGAAACTGAGATTGAAAAGTGGCTGAATCACTTCACACAGCTTGACAGAATGTACAGCTGGAAGGTTTGGTCCACAGATCAGCACCCCCCCCCCCTGTTCACACTTCAGGGGCACCGTAATGTCTCCATATCTTTTTTCAGATACACTGGAGGATTTTTCCCGTTTCTTTTGTTGGCAAAATACTGGGACAGCCTTGTACTTTAGAACAGGGGTGCCCAAACTATGGCCCGGGGGACAATGTCAATTCATCCAGCCCTCGCCGCCGCCAGGGCACATTTCACTTCCACTTCCAGGAGCGATGAGGGCAGCATGAGCTGAATGAATTGATGTCAGGGCCTGGATATGGCCCTCAGACTGTAGTTTGGGCACCCCGGTTTAAGCAGAGAAAATGGCAACATAAAAATCTATCTCATCCTGTTGCAAAACAGATGGCAAGGCATGTTTTAATTCTGCTTCCGGTGGGAGGAGCCACATGACCAGCCTGCTGAACCACGTGACCGGCCAATGACCCAAAAGGTTTGGGCACCCCTTCTTTAGAAGTATTGAATAACCACTCCCATCATCAATCTCTTATTAAGAATTATGTGCATTGTAGTTCTGCACCTCTTAGAGGCACCAGGATGGGAAAGACCATACCTGACAAACACAACATGCTGCCTCATCTTCCTCTTTCCCCTTCATCAATGGATCATTGACACTTTTGTAAAATCTCTTTTTCTATCACAGAACTTTCCCATCCTTTGCTTCCACTTATGAAGCTCTAAGTTTCATAGACATCATGTTTGGGGCAGCTTAAGTCAGGGAAAATAATAACTATATGAAGACAGCACAAAGGATCCTGACTCATGAAGGAATGCTTGATTATGAAGAGCACTAGGCCTAAACCTGCTTTTATCTAAGTTGGTTAATATGAGATAGGATGGGCTTTGCTATCCATAATGGTGGAAAACTTGAGAATCCCTCTACCTCTGTTCCAGCCTTCCGTTCCATCTGTAAACCCAAGGTCTTGCAAGCAAAGCTGTTTAAAAGATTAACACTCTAAAAACCACATTTGCTCTAATTAGCCATGAAATCTTTGTAACTAAGTGAAAAAATGTTTCCCCTGAGAGGGTTTTGAAGGGAGGGGATAAAAAAAGAAAAGAAAATTCAGATCTAATGGATTAATCCCAGAAGGCCAGGGGGAAGGGTTTAGCAGAAATTGGCTGCAAAATAAGCCACTCCCCAAGACAAAAACAAGTGTAAGAGAGGGGGGGGGGTCCTTCTGTGTTTTCCTCCTCCCCATAGTTGTAGGTGATTAAGCAGAAGGTTGTGAAAAAATATTATCAGTTAATAGACTGTAACACAATGCATGGATCTTTATCATTTAAATATTCACTTGGTGAGCAACTCCTGGTTTTCCTATTTGCAGTGATAGACAGAGGTACATTGAACCCTTTGGCTAGGCATGTAGACAGCTGTGTGCAGCTACATGAAGAGACAGCTGGGGGGGCATCAGAAAGAAGGACTCCGTGTTGAATTGTTTAAATATTATTTTACTGTGGGAGAGAGGGAGAGGAGGTTGGCAAAGCAAAAGGGAATGGAGGGGGGGGAACCTCACTGCAACCTAATGTCATAAATATTTCATGTCAGTAGAATAAGGACTATTATATTCCTGCCAGCGCTTTTCTTGTATATTTTAAACATGTCACCGCCTTCCACTCTCTCTCTCTGCACCTCTGTTTGTGAGTTTCTTGTAACATGCCCATGAAATAAAGATTAGCTGAATAATCAGAAATGTTTGGGAATGGGGAAAGGGTCAAAAAGCATCAGGACTTGTGATGAGGGAGAGAGAGCTTTCCCCCTTCATTACTAATATTCTTTTAAATGATGTCTAGCAGGAAGAGTGTAATATTCTACAGCAGATGTTCTCAACCTTTTTAAGTTGGGGACCAGGTCATGCTTCCTCAGACAGCTTTGGGGGCCAGATGGCCATTTTGCCCTTCCTCCACCACATGACACTTCCTGGTGTAGTGGAGGCAGTGTGGGGGGGCATATGAAATGGTGCCATGGGCCGCATCTTGCCCTTGGATTGCAGGTTGAGAATCCCTGTTCTGCAGCCTGGCTAACAAGGCCAGGAATGAAGAATGAGAGTACATCTGGGGTAAGATTTGGAGGGGGGGGATGCTAATGAAATACAAGAGTAACATGTCTTACATTGTCTCCATTGGAGTCTTGGTCTACTTTGGAACAGTTACAAAAGTGGCCAGAAATAGACAGGTAAAGTGTATCAATAGGCACTAAGGCTATTCTAGAAAAATGATCCCTTCACATCCATATCTTTGCTCGAAGGACCACAGTAATATATAAGGTGAAACTTGCACACCACTGTTATCACTGCTTTTGAATGTGAGATTTTGGCATTGGAACAATGGTGCTACATCTCTTTCCATCATCTGCCCATACAAATCTTAATACATTACTCCAAGTGATGGCAAAACTCCAACAGCATCTCAAAAAGTCATTTCATAGACTTGCAACTGCGTTTTTAGCACTCCTTTCAGCACTGGGCTTCTCATAAAGAGACAATGTCTAAAAGACCCTGTGGTCCATGTCTGTTCACCTCAATCATCCTACTGTAAATATTCTTTCCCTTTAGCTGGACTGCAAGCTCATTTGTCCCATAGTAAAGGTAACTTGCTCAACAAAGATAGGAAGGCAAATGCCACTGAAACTATTTCTTTACTAATCTTTGAATCTTGGGTTTGTTTCCTTGACTTTGCTTGATTTTATATTCTAGTAAATTCTTGTTGTCCAGCTAAACAAATGAACTGACCACAGGAGCGAAAGAGAAGCATTAGACATGGTGAATGGAAAGAATAGAAAAATCACGTCTTTCACATTTATGGAACCTGCTCAGACTATAAAAGAACATATCTTATGTATTTTTATAGCACATTGTTTTCTGCAAGTTGTTCCATGATTGGTGAAACTCTACAAATATAATGTATGTTAAGAGTGACACATGACTTCATCTTTTTTTTCAGTGAGCAATGGACAGAATGGGAAGAGATGCTGACTTTGTGCTTAATATTATATTGCAATCACCAGATGTTGTACTTTATCATCAGCCGATACTATGTCCCATGCAAAGTTGATGCTGTCTGTTGGCATTGAGTCAATCAAACAATTCTGGAAACACTACTTTAATAGAGCCCGGGGATTTACTGTTGGAATGAGGAGATGACCAAGGGGAGTGCAAAGGAAAAATAATTGTTTAAGATACTGACATTCCTGGCTTTGAATAGCATTTGCTCAGTACAGAATATAGTCCTCAGTTGCCTGTCCATAGAGGAGAAGTAGGTCACTGACTTTAAGTTGGTGTGATAGTGTGCCATCAATGTGGCTATCCAGTCAATGAGAGCTCATAAACTCCAATCAATCAGAGCAGTTAAAGTGACCTAATTTATTCACAATTTACATAAATCCTGATAAAATGCTGATAAACACCATCTGACCATGGAGGGGTGTGCATGTGTGTGTGCGTGCGCGCACACACACACACACACATCTGCATATGCCACACACAAATGACTCATCTTTTCTAGTTTTCTCTCTTCCTCACATACTGAACTATTTAGTCAAAGGAGATTCTTCTTTGCTGCTCTCCACAAAAATCCAACCATTCATCATGAACCAATGGCTTTTTATCTAATGCCTCTGTGTGCTGAGAGACAAATGCTTCATCCACCCATGTTCTTCAGAAACACAAAGTTTTGGGGCGCCGGGAAACTGGCCATCCCAGGCTAAACTGGGAAAAAGAAAAAAACAAAGTTCCCTATCTTTTGTGCAAGGGACATAAAATTCTGATCTGTAAGACAGAGGGGATGCATGTTCTCAGGAAATGACTTGAGAGTTTGGAGAATAAAATATGCTTACTTACTCCTTCCTCATTTGAAGCATAGATTCATTCACCTCCTCCAGAGATGCCACAAACTTCTCAAATATATTTTCATAGAAATCTACTAGTGGGATCTAAAAACTCTAGAACCGTGGTTTCCAATGTGGGGCACGTGCCCCACAGGGGAGGGGACAATTTGATTTTATGGGGGGTAATTTGATTTTAAGGGGGGCAATTTATGAATGTTTAGATCAAGTTAATGGCCTTTTAGGGTTCCTCAAAGTAAATAGTTCACTTTTTGAATAATAAGAATTATATATATTTTGGGGGGGGGGCATCAGGATCATGGTGGGTCATGGTCAAAAACAGGTTGGGAACCACTGCTCCAGAGGAACAAGCACAGTGGGAACTTTTCCTCCCAACACCATAAAAAAAACTTGTTTGCTTCCAGTAGCACACTTATCTCCACTAGACTCAGACTGAACTGTGAGCACCAAGAACCTCGCTCACTTTTGGGGAAACACAGCGCCAATTGGGCAGCAGAATCCCCAAAGCCCGCATCTGAAAAGGTGCTTCCTATATGACCAGAAGAGCTTCCCTCCGCAGAGAGATATGATCCCAAAGAGACAGGTGGTCTCAGTCGGGAAGGCGGCATAAGGGGAGAGGCAAAGCTCAGCTCATCAGCTCACATGCCCACGCATGGACTCTCGAAGGAGCAGGGAGGGGATCCCAATTCCATCCCATGCCAAGCCTCAGAAAAAGTAGCCAGAACGATAGAAGGGATGGTACTAATCATCTCGGTCACAGCAACAAATACCCCCTTTGGAACCTACTTAGAAAATCAAGGGTGGAACGTCGGTCTCAGCCCGACGGCACCCGCAGAAGGCGGCATGTGGGCATTTGCCAGCGCTCGCTGCGCTGCTCGCTCGCCCGGGCCAGCGACTTACCCACGACGCGGAGCCCCTGGCGCCTCGTTCCTCGGGAGGGGCGCCACCCTTGGGTCGTCCCCTCCCCCCCTCACGGTCTCTTCTTCCTCCTGGCAATTAGGAAAAGGTAATCCAGACCCAGGCGGTGGCAGGCATGGAAATCCAGTACCGGAGCCCGTCCTCCCCCGCGGGCATGGATGGCGATCCCTCCAGTGAAGCGCGCTGCTCTTCCTCGGATCAGCTCCTTCTTCTTCTTTCTTCCTCCCCTTCAATCAATCAATCAATCAATCAATCCTCCACCGAAGCCCTCAGAGGTGAGCGCAGGGTCTGTGTGTGTGTCTGCTGGGGATGCCCAAGAGAGGCTGGCGGCTCAGGGGGGCGAAGGGTTTGGGCGGGCTGTGCCCACCTCGCTCCAGACGCCGCCGATGCCCGCCTGGCATCCACGCTTCCCGCTTGGCGTTCCCTTCAGACGTGCTTCCCCGCCCCTCCCCTTCCTTCTCTCACCCACGCACACCCTGGGTCTCGATCTCGGTCTCTCTGCCTCGCGGTGCCAGCAGCAGCGCACACGCCTTCTTGCCTCCCTTCAGCGGGCAGCGGCTGCCACTACTGGGCAGCAGCTCATCCCTTTCGGCGGCGGCAGAAGCAGGGGCTGCTGCCCGCCAACGCCGCCCTCCTCCTCCTATTACCGTGGCGCTCATTAACATACAGGCAGGCACTGAGAGGGGGGGGGGGAGTTAACCCTTTCCCAGCCAGCGCCTGGAAGCCCAGGCCTTCTCCCATATTGCTGCAGTCTCGGCGTCCCCTCCTCCTCTCGCCCCCTCCCACCGCCGGCGACGTCAGAGCCAAAGCCAAATCAAAGCCAGGGAGGGAGACGGTCGGGCATCGGTAAAGAAGGGGGCGGCGGGGGGGGGGGGCGCGGCGGCGGCAGACACATGTTTAAAAATAGATCGGCAGCCGTTTGGCCTCGCCGGCCGGAAGAGGGAACCGATCGCACCCCTCCGAACTCGGCGTCAATAGCAATAGCAATTACACTTATATACCAGCACAGCACACACATACACCCAATAAGGGGCTGCAATGCCTTCGTGGTCAAGACGCTGGGCTTGACGACTGGAAGGAGAGCAGTTCGAGACCCGAGTGCAGCGCAGGGGAGACAGCACCCGTCGTCTGTCCCAGCTGCTGCCAGCCGAGCAGTTCGAAAGCAAGACAGTGCATAAATAGAGGTACCGCTTCGGGAAAGGTAACAGCGTTCCGTGCGCTCCCGCATGCCTGCCACATGGACCACAGAAACGTCTGCAGATCCAGATAGCGCTGGAAATGGACACCCGCACCCTGGAGTGCGATACGACTGGCTTTTTCGAGCAAGGAGACTTAGTGTACTGTCTTCTATGGGCGGTTCACATGTTAATTAGCATCCCCCCGGCCCCCCAGCCCCCAGATGCTGGGTACTCATTTTACCGACTTCGGAAGGATGGAAGGCCGAGTCAATCTTGAGTCCGGGCCAGGATAATAATAATAATAATTTATATCCCGCTTTTCTCAGCCCAATGGGCGACTCAAAGCGGCTACAAGCAACAAAATACAATCATAAGAATACAGTATTCAAAATTACAGCGTAACAGAAGTCATAAATTCAATATACAGATTAAATGCAAAATCAAGTACAACATACAATAGAGAGAACGGAATAGCAGCGGTTCAACAATTCCCTACTCCACTCACCCCATCCCCAGGCAAGTCCAAAAGAAAACATAAATGCTGACATTCCAGCAATTACTGAAGTTCTAATTAGAATCAAACTCGGGGGGGGGGAGGTGGGAGCGGGAGCGGCTCTCCACCGCCCAGCCGACACAGGATCGAACTCACAACGTTCTGGCTGCAGTACAACAACTTTAACTACTACGCCACCAAAGGGGGGGGGGGGAGAGGTGACGTTGTTCTTTTATGCTCAATCGAGAGAGAAAGGGAGGGGGACAAGAAGGGAAAGATCCACCCCCAGATCACTGGGGGCGAAGGATCGGGCTCGGTGCCCCCCTGTTCCGGCCACTGAGGATGCCTGGCGAGCTATGAAGCCGAGAGCCGGGCGTCCCTACCTGGGCCAGGTAAGCCAGGTGGGCTGCCACAGGTGGGGGCGGCTCCTCCTCCTCCTGGCCACCGAGGGGAAACTCCCGCCGCTTGCCTCGCCTTCTCCTATTCGGCCTGGCCTTGTCTCCTGGGAAGCCCTGCGCCGGTTTTACTCGGGAGTAAGCGCCGGCTCGCAGCCCCCCCCCCTCCGGAGCGCAGCCTCGCCGCCTGCCAATGAACGGGGGCTCCGAGCACTCCTCGGGAGACTCTTTCTCCGCCATCGCCTCCTCCCACCCCCTCCGCCTGCTTTTCTGCTTGTTGCGCATCCTAATTAAGGTCTCCGGAGAGAGAGTATCGCAATTATTTAATTTAGGGGTTGAGGTTTCCATAGCGGAGGCTGCTGGGCGAAAGCCATGACAAGCTGTCATATCCTGCAGGCAGGAAAAAATCAGATTTTTTTTTCCTGCTCCTGGGAGTGAGGGACTTGCACGGAGTCTGGAGGCTGGACAATGTATATAACGCCAGGAGGAATAATGCTCCGCAAATTTCCCAGAGTTCGCAAGGAATCGTGTGCGTGAATGATCTAACATCGATTTGTCAAACCTGCCACCCCCAATATCACTTCTTTGTTCTCTTTCTGTGTGCACATCCTTCTTGTGGGGAATGTGAAAAAAAGTAATTAAATAAAACGTGAACATTAGAAGTTGGAGGGGGGTGGGTGGGAAGGCGCTTAAAACACACATAACAGACAGATCACCATGATAGGAGAAATCATTTGTCAAGGAGAGAGAGAAGGAATGCACAATTTAGTTCACTGGTTTTGTTTTATAACAGAAAGAAGCAAACTATGAAATCTATGTACAGTACAGTAAAACCCTGGGTTACAAACACCATGGTTTAAGTTTGCTGCATTTTACAATGGCAAACCCTATGGAAATGCCATCCCAATTTACAAATTTTCAAAGTTGTTTTTGTTGTTGTTGTTGTTGTTGTTGCAACAATCAATTCAGGACCGTTTTAATTTTTTATTTTTAACACATCTCTAATACATTCCAGTTTACAATTTTTTTGCGTTGCAACAGAGGTTGTTGGAAAGGACCTCCATCGTAACCTGGGGTTTTACTGTATTTCTAGTGGGAAATGGGGTAAATTAATTTTTGCTGAAAACAATTCACCCTTCCTAAAACACAGAAAGAGTTTCCATGAAGATTTTGGTATTTTTGAACCACAATCTAGTGTATCCTGGGCAAAGTCCACCTTGTGCTGACTAATCTTTCTCACACTTGGTCAGGCGAAACTGCAGAATGAACTAACTCAACCAAAGGTAGCTTCATGTTGGCAATTTCATGTCTGGCCTAGACATGGACACTCGTGGCACAGTAGTTAAATTGCTATACTGCAACCCAATGGTTGTGAGTTCGATCCTAACCAAGGCTCAAAGTAGACTCAGCCTTTCATCCTTCGGAGGTCAGTAAAATGAGTACCCAGCCTGTTGGGTGAAAAATGCTAATTAACTTGTGAACTGCCCAGAGAGTGCACTAAATGCCAAGGGGCGATATATAAGTGTGAATGTTTTGCTTTCCAAGGATCAAGTTGGGGAGAGGGCCTAAATGTTACTGGGTCTGTGGCTTCACACTTAAGCATCGCTTTTGTGCCATTTTCTACTATGAGAACCATGCAGCAAAACACATTGTGTGACCTGGTCACATACATACATTTAAATACTCTCACATTCCTTGCACCATGATCTGAGTGGTATAATCTAAAGAAAGCGCGTTGTATCCCTACAGCTGCATTTCACTTCTCTGATGGTCACTCTACATTAGCCTTCTCCAATATGCTAGGCTCCAGACTTTGCTTGTATACAATTCCCATCATTCCTGGGGTTTGAGGGACATGCAGAGGGCTTTGAGGGACATGCAGAGGGCTTTGAGGAACGTGCTTTCATTTCAACCTCAACATTGATCTCCCCAAAACTTCAGAAAGAAGGAAGCTGTAGAATAGGAGTTAATCTAACATTACAATAAAGAAAGTCTAGGGGGTGTTCAGGAGTACTGTGTGGGAAGAAGAACTGCAATCCTATCTTCAGAGTTAACCCTGTTCTTGACCTCAATAAATTCAGTTGTTCCTTTTAATACAGAGCCAGCATGCATTCACACTACAAATGTATTAGATCTGGGCTCATAGTTGGTACTCTAAAAATATTGTGTATGGAGAGCCTGTGCATGCTCAACTTCTTGCGTGTTGATCCTGTGCTGATGACAACAAACAGATAAAGGGGTTATGATCATGTTCCTTCCATCTGTTCATAGTTGCAATAGAATACTGTCTGCACAGAAGTAAGGTTCTTGCTGTTCCAGTTCTGCCTTTGTGTGTTGCTCTTAACATAAGGTGGAGTGTGGAATGTTGCTTTGAAAGAGAATTGCTTTAATGGTATTTTGAAGCTACCTGTAATCGAAGTGGTAGGATGATGCGCCCCCTCCAGTTACAGATGGTGACAGAATATCATTACATTAATGGATCTAAGAAGTAATATTCAAACCCCTAAAGCTAAAAGGACAATGCTATTTTTATCTCCAGTCTGCAGCTATGTGATTAAAGGGAAAAGTTTCCCTTGCTTGAAAGGCAGTCATATCCAGCACTAGGGGGTGGTGTTCATCTCTGTTTGTAGCCAAAGAGCCAGCACTGTCTGCATCTGCAGACCTTTCCATAGTCATGTGGCAGGCATGGCTAGACACCAGGGCACACTGAATGTTGTTACCTTTCCTACCAAAGCGGTACCTACTTATCTACTTGCAATTTCTTGCTTTTGAACTGCTAGGTTGGCAAGAGCTGGGACAGATGACAGTCAGACAAAGAGAAATCTGACCTTTCAGATGTTTTAGAGATAAGACTAAAATCCTCATGTCAATACCACTGGCCACTTTGAGTGACCTTGATAAGAACAGTTGGGCAACATTTTCCCACTGCTTGCACAATCTATATATTTAAAGGAGATTCAGAGAAAGACAGAAGGGGTATCCTGAGTCATTTTGACTTTCATTTTTGGCGCAACACTCACTGAATATTTGTGATACTTTCACTCACCCCCTTTTGTGCCAAACAGCATCTCCATTACAATGCCATAATATGAGTTTTAGATCATGATAGTGACTGAAACAGAACCCACCCCAAATGAGAAACTGATTCCCTATCCAGATGCAGTGCACTCCTGAGAGGAAAAACTGGTCTGTTCATACCAACAGGAACTTCCCTCCACTAATTTGGCATATTATCTTGATTTTGTTTTGTAATTAGCTTATTGGGAGATAGTGACTGATGTTTGGGGCACTAGCCCTGAAAGATGTATGTTGCCTGAAGGCATAGTTTTGTAAGAGGAGGAAATAAGTACCTTTTCCCTTAACTGTGCAATTTTATTCTCAGAGTCCCAGAAATCAAAGATCTCAACCCTTGTTCCAGCTCAGCGTGCAGTTCACTGTACCACACAGTTCTTCAGTCTTTTAAAAATTGAATCATTCTAAATCATCTGGTTTGCCAGAAGCTTTGGGCTCAATTAGAAGGAGATTTAGAGACTAGAGCACATTCAGCAAACATTCAGCATGAATCCCAGTGGTTCTGTTATTTATTATAGTTGTAAAACAATACTGGCCACACTACAGGGTTTGTCACAGCAGTCCTTATGCCAAAGCACTATGTCTATTTGCACCAATCCTGCTTATACCAATTCCATTCTCTACTCTGGCAAAATTCAGAATCTTGCTGCTTAAGTTGTCATTCCAAGCCTCCAAATTATTTGGCTGTAACTCAAAAAGAGTTGCTTGTGTCCATTTCTAGGAAGAGAGGGGGGTGTCCCTCTTTTTCATTTAACACATACATAAGTACTCTCCCATACTTTACGGTTAGAGAAAAGGGACATTCAGTGTATAACACAGCCTTCCCTAACATGTAGCTCTATATATGTTAGATTTCAGCTCTCAGATTCCCCAACTAGCTATACCTCTTGGGATAT
The DNA here is from genome assembly GCA_035047305.1 of Bradypodion pumilum. Taxonomy (NCBI): domain Eukaryota; kingdom Metazoa; phylum Chordata; class Lepidosauria; order Squamata; family Chamaeleonidae; genus Bradypodion; species Bradypodion pumilum. Next base: position 64,011,678 of record JAWDJD010000004.1, on the reverse strand, counting down.
TCTGGGAGTTGCAGTCCAATACATCTGGAGAGCACCAGATTTTTTTTTGGGGGGGGGGGGGAGCAGCTGCACAGATATTTAAAAAAAACAGAATAAAAGCTTTCATAAAGTTAAGCAGGCTTGAAGAGGGATCAGAATTCTATAAAACATTACCAGCAATCTCACAGATCCCATACAATATCTAATATTTGAATGAAACTTGCTTTCACAAGTGATATTTGAACTGGGGAAAACCTTGCACAAAATATTTCATACAAATATATGCATAGGAGCTTTCTATCCAAGTAGCTTTGTTTAGTTTTCAGCAATTAAATATAATCACATAAATATGCTCAATAGGCATTATACAATATAAAGTAGACATAAAGCCAGTTTGGGATCCGACTCTTTTTCTATACTTATAAAAAGGCAGCATGCCATAATCACAAAATCAAATGATACTGAATGCAAGCAAGTATTTCAAAGTCTTCATCTAAAATCAACTTTTACAAATAATGTGAATGCGCTTAGAAAGACTAATGGTAGAGTTCTAAAAACATGCACATTCATGAGTTTAAAAGATTAATTCTGTGCATGTCCTGATCGAAGAAAGTCTCACAATAGATGCAACTAGACTGACAAATAGTTTTGGATTTGCTCCAAAAGTACAATGGTTCCATTCAAAGTTCCTGGGTGCTTTACTGTTCATAAGACACTAAGATCAATGTTAATCAGCCATGTCCTTTTTGCTTTCAATTCAGAGGTCCCCCCACCACCCTCCAGCCACCATTTGTACATATTGCTACCTGTCTCACTTTTAAAAGCAGAAGATAATTGGAATATCCAGATATGTGGGAGAAGGGATGTCAGACCAGACAGTACAAACTATTAGGTGTTCCTGCAAGTGGTGAAACACATCACTTTGCCATAACATATAATTCTCCTCACCTCCAACTGAAGTTTTTTTCACTTCCACCACAAATGCCACAGATTCAGATGGGCCTCCTCTATCCATGATTTGCTTTAGCACAGCAAGTCTCAGTTAAAGTAGGTTCATTTGAATCAGTTACACAAGAATTGACTCACTAAGTTCCCATTGATTCAAGAGACCTACTCTAATGTCTCAAACTAAGCTTAGCAACAGATTTTTGGCCAAATAAGGGTTAATGCATCTTCCTTTGTAGAGTAACTTTTGCAGGGGTGTGGCCTGGGTGAAATGATAGAAGAGGGAGGTCACATAGCCCAAGTGCTGGCATGACCTGTTCCTCATGTGCTGTTGTAAATGCTGAGACAAGAAAGTTAAAAGAACAGGCTGTTTTGTACCACACGTGAGTGGCTTGTAGCATTCAGAGTTTTAAAAAAGTACCTGTCAAGGATTCTTAAGGCTGGAAAAGGAACTGATCCTAGTTGCCTGAATTTCAACAAGTTAGTTCCCAGGGCCTAAATTAGTCCTATTCATTAGCCATGTCACTTTTGGTCCAACTAATTCTGGAACAAGGGACTTTCCCAATCTGTACAGCCCTTCCCTAAGAAGGAAAGGAGAGAGAGAGAGAGAAAGCATCCTTGTACCCAGAAACCAATAATCAGTAACAATGGCACAAGAGGTCAATAAGGTAATAGATTAATACTTAAGTGGAATTAACAACATGATTAATATGTCAACGGAGGTTGCATGTGACAGTGTAAAATTAATGCAGCAAATAGCCAAAAAGCGACATATTCTGAAAGAAAACAAAGAAAGTTCAGCTCTCCTTTCTTAATATACACAGAAGCCTGGGTTACTAATGAGAATAGGAACCAAGGGCAAAATAATGGAATAACAGCATAAGAATAACAAGAAACCTAGAGACAATAGATACCATCATGCTGCTCCGCTTTATACTTTTACCCCAATACTGGCTAAAGCTGTTCTCTTCCTAGTACTATGATCAAACTCTTTCACTGGTACTTGCAATTTCCTGAGAATGACGCAGTAGTTAAACTGTTGTCCTGCACCCAAAAGGTTGTGAGTTCAATCCTGACCAGGGCACAAGGTTGACTCAGCTTTTGATCCTTCCAAGGCTGATAAATTGAGTACCCAACATGTTGGGGGGCAAAATGCTAATTAACTTGTTAACCGCTCAGAGAGTGCACTAAACACTATGGGGTGGTATATACGTTTGATTGCTTTGGTTTGCTATTGTGTTATGAGGTGAACTTTCTGTATTTGTTGTAGTGTGTTCCTTTTACTCATCATACGTAGCTGCACATCCTGTTGTCATGTAGGCTTCCCTCTCACACTAGTGAGCTTCATGGAGCTTATTTCTGAACTTCCTAGCTGGGCACTATAATTCACACTGTGAAACATGGAAACTGTTTTTAAAGAAGCAAAGTGTGATTTCCAGTTGCACTTCACAGGGCAAGGCTTTTTATAATCTGAGTGCAACTACTGTGAAGGCCCTCTTCCTTGACCAAACCAACAATATGTGTATCTAGAATGCAGACATCTTTGCAAAGAAACTGCACCTGATCCTTAATGTGATGATGATCACATGCTTACATCTCAGAGGCTGCTTCCATTTTGGGTGGGATGTTCTTAGATACTGAACAATTAGCAGCAATTACACAAGGGTGGTGCAGCAATGAGGGGTATTGGTCTTCTTATTCTCTTAGATAACCGGACACGGATTTCCTGGTTTGTTTCCTCACTGGTTAATGCTGGCTTTTGGAAACTGCTTTTTCTCCCCTGGCAGGCTTTTGTTATACGTCGTGAGCAGTGTTTTTTAATTGCTCTCTTTGTTTCTGTGCTTACCCATATACTGTATGTACATATTTTACATGGGTCTATTTCAAACTTTAAAATTATACATATCCATAGAAATGAATATGTTTTACAAATATGAAAAATGAAGGATTGTAAGCCATGAGTTTGCTATAGACAGGCAGGATATGAATATCTGGATAAGTAAATACACTTTTTCATATCAACTGTTGTATGCCAATGGTGTTGGCAGCATAGCTCATGTGGACTGTGTGCAAGAATTAAACCTGGATGAATGTGAGTATATATAGATAGATGCCATACTTATATCCCCCAACCAATAAATTAATTGGGTGTCACTGTCCGAATATTTTTGTGGGTTGTGGTTTCCTTTTTAGTAAGGCAAAACAATGACATGAGGTAAACCAATTTATCTGTAATTCATACAAAAAAGGGTGATAGCAGATGGCACTTTATCCCAGGTTATGAGTGAATTGGAATAGACTAGTTCACTCTATTTTCTGGCAGCCACATGGCATACAGCCAACCACAACCCAACCTGGCCATTATCCATTCCCATCATCATTTTTTTGGGTCTCTGTCAGGCACTACTGGGCTTTTGTTTAACGAAGGTAAAATCATTCCCTTTTAGTTTGGTTTCTGGCATGTGTGATCAAGTGGCATTGGTAGACATTTCCCCCAAGTGATATGTCAATTACCATTTTAAAAAAATAAAATAAAATGGGAAGAGAAAGGAAAGGGGATGTTTCTTTCTTTTTCTCATGGACTATAGCACACTGAAGGAAAACCATCCAGATTTCTAAAAAGTTGAAAAAAATGATGCTTCACTTCATTGGAAAAATGATATCATATCAGGCAAGAAACAAAACAAAAGTAAAAAGAAGATGACAAAAATGTGGTGGCACCTTGAAACTGCTATATTTTTTGTGATATTTTATAGATCAAGTCCATTTCCTCAGACTTAAGAATGGGACTACAATGGCAATCACTTATACATGGCCTAAAGATAAAGAGGCGGTGATTGGTTGGACGTGAGCTGCAGGTTGTGTGAGTAAATGGGTAATTTTCCACCTTGTTATGACTTAAGACCCCTGTTTGATATTCAGTCCTTTCCCAATGAAGTTTAGTTCAGTCACAATGGCAGGTGGACACAAGAACCTCACGCTACAGACAAAAACAAACTGTGTGAGTCATTAACTATTAAATGGGTGAGGGGAAATCCAACTTTCTCTCCTGGAGGTGGAGATTTCATTTTTCATTTCATTTCATGTTTAATTTATATACCCCTTTACTCTACCCAGTGGGTGACTCAAAGTGGTTTACACGGGTAATACATACCCGTATGTGTGTGTGTGTGTGTGTGTGTGTGTGTGTGTATTCATACAATCAGTAACACAATGATGCAATACAGCAAAAATACAGCAAAAATACAATAATACAGTATATCAAGATGTGGGAGGATGTAGACCAGTGGTTCCCAATGTGGTGCACACATCCCATGGGGTGGGGGGACTCTTCCCCATGGTGCCTTTTCGATCCTGCAGCCCTTGCTTTTTAGGGGGTGGGTAGTCTTAACTTTTTTTTTACTGTTTTAACTGTTTTTAGGATTATTGTTGTATTTGTGAATATTGTCTGTAAACTCCCTGGGTTGCCCTGGGGTTACTTTTTATGTTGTTAGCCGCCCAGAGTCGGCCTTGTGTTGAGTGGGCGGGATATAAATTGAATAAATAAATAAATAAATAAATAAATAAAATTTTCAGAGGTCTGTCAGTATATTGACTGATCAGTGCTTTGGGGAATTGACTTAGGATTCTGAGAATTGAAGTCCATAAACGAAGGGTGCCCAAAATACTGCCCAGATCCGGCCTGTGGCACCAATTAATCTGGCCCACATTGCACTCACCATGCCTGGAAGCAAAAGTAAAATGTGCATGCACAGGACAGACCCACACATGTGCAAAAAGCTGCCATAAATGACACACTGTTGGATCGGGGCCGCGAAGCGGCTGTTGGGTCCCGGAGGAGACTGGTCAGGCAATGAGACACGGGGCAAGATGGAGCGAAGACCAGTGATTTAATGAGGCAAATCATCAGTATTTATCATGTACAGACTGCATGCAAAAGAACTGCGATCTGGCAGAATCCATATGCCATGTTTACATGAGTTAATTGGGAAACTCTTCAGGGGAGTTAATTAACTAACTTAATCAATGACAGGGGAACTCCATTGTTCCAAGCTATCTGGGGTAAACATGTGGCTTGTATTGGTTTTAGGATTTAAGGTAATCCGCAGATGCGAGATTACCCATTACATGACTACCGAGTTAGTCATTAGCTTCCTATTGTCCGAGCTGCTTGTCAGGTCAGCTGTGGGTGAATTAAACCCTATCTAATATTCCGCTCGCCCAATTTCTGTCCCTTCAGGAACCCCTGGTAACGAGGTGATCACCCATCACCGGATACTGTCAGGGCCAGTATACCAATTGTGTGTGCGGATACCACACTCCCCCTTTATTTGTTTAATTGGACCTGACAGACGGCTCGGCGTAGGAGCGGCATCAGCTGACGTAGAGTGAGGCATTCTGGGGTTCTCACCATGGGGGACATCTAGATGTCAGCGAGGGAATACATTGCATGAAACAACACACAGTCATTCCCAGTATTATCACCCCCACAATCACCTTGAGTGTTGTTTGTAGCCAACCCCATAGGAACCAGGACCATAACGAATTCCACCATGCCCACGTAGCATCTTCCTTGATGTTTTTAACCAAGGTATGGAGGTCTGTGAGTTGACTGTACCTTGTGCGAGTTGTCCGTGAGGTTGAAACAACACATGCCATGGACAGACTCGCAACCCAAATGATGTAACAGTAAGAGGTAATCGATGGCTGCTCGATTATCCAATATGGCATGGTGAAGCTCTGTCTGCTCTTGATTAAGCAGCGCTATCGCCGAGGACGTGTGGTTAATAGCTTTTGCCAAAGCGCAAGCCAATTCACCAACTCTCTGAACATTGCCTACGGCTAAGCCTGGCACGCCAAACAAGCTGACTGCTAATGGAACATGCTCAGCTTTACTTAGAATTCTGATGTGGCTATCACATGAGCTGTCTAACTGGGTGGCACGAGCGTGCCGTATGTGTGAAGGTACATTTATGCTTGGTGCAACCATGTCTCTAGTGGGAAGCAAGAATGTCAAATGACTGATACAGCAAAGGGAATCAGATACATTTGCAGGAATGCAGTTCCAAGTATACTGGTTACATGTAAAAAACCATCCTGAAGGCAAGGTAACATGAGCATACATTGAGCTAATAGTCTCTGGGTTATTGCAAGTCCAGTTGCTGTTGCCGGGGTCGAAGCAACGGCGCTGTGGCCCTTTGACCGCAGAACAGCTGGTCATACGAGCACAAGTAGAGTTCAGGCTGACCGCCACTTGGGGAGTGTAGAGAGTGGCCGCATCAGCCAGTAAGACTTTGGTGACTTGGGTTCCCCAATGCGCATACGTTGAAAAGGCAGTCTTGTAAAATGGACCAAATATCCGCTTCACCAACCAGTCACTGTTCCTGATGCGTGCATCTGGGGAGTGACACACCGGGATGAGACAAGTGCTCAGAATAGAGGCAGAAGCGGTGGTCTGCCTCAGGCAAAAATCGGACTGATTGATGAGGTTCGCCAATCTTTCCCAAACGTTGCACTGCAGCCGGGCAGAGAGATCTCCGCCTGGCATCAGGTTGTTGGCTTCCAATGAAGCTGCTTGAATGCCCCCCCCCCCCCGCAAGCAGGGAAAGGATCAAGATGATGGTGGTCATCATGGAATTAGCTGTAATCAGGGAAAAGGCTGCAATCAAGATGTTCTCCAGTGTCGGCTCCTTGTCCTCCCGCCAAACGGCGTCCGCCTCCTCCTGGCACAGGGACTTGGCTATCCCTCAGGTGATCTTCGGCACTGTCATCTGCTGTCGCCTCCTCCTCCGCTTGGCTCTCCCCATCAGGGTTAGTTCCTCCATCTCCGGGATTGGGTCCGGAACTGCCTGGGTCCACGCCATTGGACTCGAAGTGAGGCTTGACACACCGGGCTGGAATCCAGATGACACCTGTAGGAGACATAATTGCAGCATACCCTCTTCCCCATGTTATGAGTGGCATTGGGCCCTTCCAGGAAGGATCCGGTGGCACTCGGTAATGCACCATCGGCCGCGGGAGAGTCTCCGTGTGATGGAAGTGCCTCTCCTGTGGAGTGCAATCCAAAAAAACATTAAGGTGATTGTACGTAAACAATACCTTGTTCAGACAATGTTGTGCCTGACCCTGATTTTTGTCAAGGGCTGGTGGTTCCCCCCTTTCTGTTTGTTTGTCAATGTAGGACTTAAGTGTCCGATTGACCCGTTCCACAATCGCTTGCCCTTGCGGATTGTACATAACGCCAAAGGTGTGCTTAATGTCCCAGGTGGCCATGAAGGTGGCCAGCTGCCTGGAGCTATAAGCTGGAGCATTGTCGGTCTTCACGTGCCGTGGTTTGCCCATGACCACGAAGCAGGAAAGGAGATGCTGCTCCACATGGGAAGCCGTTTCTCCCTCTGCGCTGTAGCCCAAACGAGCTGCGAAAAGGTGTCAATGCAAACGTGCATGTACTGCCATCTGCCAAACTGCGGAACATGTGTGATGTCCATCTGCCACACCTGGTTGGCCTCTGTCCCTCATGGGTGGACCCCCCACGAGGGCCCCCCTACCGCCCCTGCGCAATGTGGGCAGGAACGGACTATGCCCTGGGCTTGGGAAACTGGCAGGTTGAACTGCCTTGCGAGTGCTTTGGCATCCTGATGAAAGAATGCATCACTCTGAATTGGAGTTGTGAAGACTCCCAAAACTGACCGTTGCTGAATTTCCTTTGCAGCCGCATCCGCTCTGCTATTGCCCTCAGAAATCGGATCAGGCAGATTCTGGTGGCTTCTGATGTGGGCTATATAGAGCGCTTCGGTGCAGTTCCGCAAGTGAAATTGAGTTGTGAGAAAAAGACTCAACAAGTTCTTGTCTATCGCAGGAGTGATGTACGCTCCCGGTAGATGGTGAAGCAAATTCCTAACATACTGGCTGTCAGTAATTATGTTTAAGCATTCTTTGGCAAGGGTGCGCAAAGCGAGGTTCACCGCTGCCAACTCTGCCCGCTGCGCGGACTTCTGTGGAAGAGTTAGAAGCGTGTGCCAAGCTTGGTCCTCTTGCCAAGTAAGAAAACCATATGTACGACCCCCATCAGTGAAAACTGTCCTAGCCCCCTGAAGTGGAACCAGGGACATTGATTCACACAAGGTGACTGTCTGCGTTTGAAGTGAGATGAGTCTGGGGTCTTATGGCAAACCTTGGCTCATGACATGCCAGGCTTCCCTTGGATAAATTTCTCATGAAGGCCCCCTGCGCATTTCCACGCATGGCGTGTGTCCGCACAATTCCTGGAGCTATTCTTCTGCTCCTGTGAGAAGGGTACCAGATGCTGGCTTAGCCTTTTGCCTGTGCTTAGACTAACAGCAAAAAAAGAAAGGGGTGGTCTGAAAATGCCTGTGTCTGATTGAAAGTGTGACCTGACTGCATTCTTAAAACGGTCCTAGCCAGCCCTGGCTAATGAGTGGCACTCTGTACATTCTCAGGAGCTCAGGGACTAATCTTATTTCCTCCCTTCGTGCTCTGGAGTTTGTAAAATGTGTCTGCTCATTTAGAGTGGATGCTGTGGTCCAGGTGCCATACTTGAAATGACAGACTAAGACTTATTAAAAACAAGCCAACTATGACGTGCCAGCTGTAAGGAAACAATACACAAAAATGAAAAGACAGTTCCCATGGTGAAAGGAGGAAAGACAAGTCAGAAGTTAGCACAATGAGAATGCAACAACTCTTATCATAAGATAATTAAGACAGCTGGCTGGGATCCTCCTGTTGAGGAATCCCTACCAGTAATTAACTCAGGAGCCTGTGAAAGGAAGCAATTTAAGACTATAGAAATAAATAAATTGGTTACTTTTAAGGCCTGGAGAGGAGTTTTGTTCCTGTAAAAAAGGCAAAGATTAAGCATTTTCTGAATATACAGAGTGCAAGAATGTTTGCGTGCTTCTTCCTGTGAAAGGGGTACAATGAGTGAGTTACTTTACACGGATTAAAGTCAAAATACCAGAACAACAGCTTTCTTAAGGAGAGTTAGAACGATTCTCAACCTGCGGGCCAGATGTGGCCCCATTGCTCTGCCACTGCCTCCACCAAGCCAAGAAGGGCTGTGTGGTGAAGGAAGGGTAGGATGACTATCCGGACCTCCAGAGCTGCCTGAGGCCATGGAACTTGGCCCCTGACTTTAAAAGGTTGAGAACCTAGGTTACAAGATGATAACACAGTACACACCTGAAGACAATGCAATTCTCTCATTCCTAGTGAGATATGTGACTTAAAGACTGCTAAGAGATATTCAAATGACCTTAAACACAGAAATAGGGGTTTGAGAAACACAGACGTAGGGAGGGGCCTCATAGTTTATGATTTAGTGAGGAAAACTCATAGAAGTGATTTTTGTTTTCAGATCGCGCTTCCGAAAAGAAAATCACCTCTTTCAGGAAGGTTTCTTCAATGCAAGGCTTTTATCATTTCCAATTATCTGTTTGCCTGAGTGGCACGGATTGCAAAACCGGTTCTTAAGAGTGGCTTAATCCTTGAGACAAAGAAAAGTCTCCCTTGCATATCCAAAAGAAAAGCCTTTTGGCTGAAAGGAGGAAGGGGGGTCACTTTGCCCTATTGCAGGTTAGGATTCCCCCCCCCTGCTTTCGTTGCCCTAGGTGCCTTAAGCTGCTAAGCAGGCAAGGCAAAGAGGTTTTGCTCACCATGCTTCCTCAAAATTTAAATGGTTCCTGCCCATGAACAGAGTGCAAACTGTTTAACACACAATGCCTGGCATTTCACAGTGAAATTACCACGCAGTTACACACAAGGAACACTTTTGCAATCATACTGTGGTCATAGAGACAAAGCTTTTGCAATCATACTGGTTCTTGCAGTCATACATTCAGTAGTGCACCACACATACACACATTTATTTACGCATTTGCACATTCCTCCTCTGATCTGCAGTGTTCTATCCTGCACATGAGGAGATGACTTATACACAGCTGGCTATCACAACCATCTGGGTGGTTCTACTTAGGGGTGAGTTTCTCTGGGCTACTCCGAGGCAAGACAAGTAGTTTGTGCTTGTGCCTTGGGAGAGCTCCGGGTACTATTGCTGGGATGGTTCCTCTGGCATAGCCAGGGCGATGGCTGCCTCCTTTCGAGCCTGGGCCAGATGCATGCCGGAGGGCCAGATTCCTGAATCTCGGTGCTGTCTCGCCCTCCAGCGCCAGTGTGGCCATTTGGTCTTAGGCTTATTTGGACAACCTTTTGAAGATCTGCCTGGTCTAGATTGACATTCTCTTCTAAGGTGTCTCATTTTTCCACACTGGAAGCAGGCGCCTTTGGGTTTTGGCACTGCTCGGTGCCTGAGTGTGGTAATGGGTCTGCTCTGGAGCCCTGCGTGGCCAGGGGCCGTGCAGATTTCCGTGAGCAGTGGGCGCTGAGCAGGCAGGTAGACAATAGTCTGTCTGCCTGAACGTGTGTCTGCCTTCAGGCAGGCTGAACACAGCAGCTGGGTGTTAGCTAATTGTACTGCTGGCAATTTCCCCGTGAATGGATCTTCCTCACCCATGTGCTGGATGGAACTCTTGGTACTCTGGGAACCTTTAACTGTCAGAGAAGTGCCAGTGCCTCTCATGCCATGAATTCCTTCAGTGACGTCTGCAGCTGTCACTGAGGGAAAGCACCCTACACTACCCTGCTTGAGCTGAAATGACGGATAGAGAGCCGTTGGGGCTGATGGCTCTGACTGTGCTGGGGGTTCCTGGGTCTCTATCCGGACTGGGTCTACCTCTTCTAAGAGCTTCCTACACTTGCTCCATGTGCTGATTATGCTATCTGGAGCTCTCGGGGCTTGCTGAATGAAGGCTCCTATCCTGTCCCAAAGTTGGAGGTTAAGCATGCCTGTTTCTGGATAAAGCAGGCAATTATCCCCCAAGTACACCAAAAGCTCCGCTAACTTGGTGCTGTGAATGCGTGTATGGTATACCCTGGCCAGGGCCTTGAGTTCCATTAAGTGAAATCTCTGCCGGTCCTTTGAAGTTTTCCTCCTCGGGACAAAGCGACGCGTCTGAGTTTAGGTAACAGGTCTGGCGTGATGAACCTATGGGAAGGAACTCGGAACATGGGCTGCTGCCACAGGCCCTCAGCGGCCTCTGTGCTGAAGTCAGGGTTTCACAGCCGACTCTGAGCGGAATGCGTTTTCCCGCTGAGCAAGCTGCCGCAGAGCTTTGGAGCGTGCTCTGCCTCTCTGGAATGCCTCGCCGCATACCTGTCACTCAGATTGGATGGCTTTCCGACCAGAGCTGCTGCGCTGTCCTCCGGAACAATTCGGACACGGTTCTGGCATAGAACCGGACTGCGAAGATTGCTTACTCACGAGTAGAATCACATCTCGGGGTCACCAGATGTTGGATCGGGGCCGCGAAGCGGCTGTTGGGTCCCGGAGGAGACTGGTCAAGCAATGAGACACGAGGCAAGATGGAGCAAAGACCAGTGATTTAATGAGGCAAATCATCAGTATTTATCGTGGCAGTATTTATTTAGGCTGCATGCAAAAGAACTGCGATCTGGCAGAATCCATATGCCATGTTTACATGAGTTAATTGGGAAACTCTTCAGGGGAGTTAATTAACTAACTTAATCAATGACAGGGGAACTCCATTGTTCCAAGCTATCTGGGGTAAACATGTGGCTGGTATTGGTTTTAGGATTTAAGGTAATCCACAGATGCGAGATTACCCATTACATGACTAGCGAGTTAGTCATTAGCTTCCTATTGTCCGAGCTGCCTGTCAGGTCAGCTGTAGGTGAATTAAACCCTATCTAATATTCCGCTCCCCCAATTTCTGTCCCTTCAGGAACCCCTGGTAACGAGGTGATCACCCATCACCGGGGTTCTGTCAGGGCCAGTATACCAATTGTGTGCACGGATACCACAACACACAGCTGTTGTAAACACATTTACAACAGCCGTGGGTCATTTATGGCAGTGTTCTGCACATGCATGGATGTGTTCTGCGCATGTGTATGTGTGTTTTACTTCTGTTTCCAATGGGAGGAACCATGTGACCAGCACGCTCAACCATGTGACCAGCAGCCTGAAAGGTTTGAGCACCCCTGCCATAAACCAAAGTTTGGAAAACACTGATGTAGACAAAAGAGAAAGGAACTGGTTAAATAAGGTTGCTTTAAGATGCAGTATTCTGAAACCATCTCTAAATCTCAAACTGAACTTTCAAGAGACTCTGTATAGCCCAGTCCAGCCCAAGATAACATCAATGTCTAGTCACACTTTTTGTTAGTAGCTACAAGAGTTATTTTAAAATGACAAATAAAAAGAAATCAATCAATTCTGGAAGTCTAGTCCCCATCTGAAATGCACAAATCAGCTGTGAGTTTCAGTCAAATCATGCTTGAAAACATGCTTGTAGGTCTCAGCAGGCCACCATTACTACACACCCTTGTCGCAGAGTAAGCACTTTTAATAGCTGCCAGCTTCAGCTGGATTTCAACGGGTGATTAAAAGTTAATAGTCCTAAAACCTCTTACATTGTGGTGAGCTCTTCACTGCTACCTTTCTGAGATGCTGATTTACATTTTTAAGTCTCCTATGAAAAATGCAAAGATTATCTGTCATGTTCATATTCAGGAAAGTCTGCATTTTTAAACATGTTAGTGGCTTACTCTACGTTACATGGAGAAAATCAGCCCAAATCATCTTGTCTCTATGGTATAAAAAATAAAGCCAAACAAATCCTGATAGAACGCAGTTAACTGTTTGTGGTGCCAATCTCTCTCTCCATTATATGTTTTTAATCACAATCCCTCTACCAAAATTTCACCGAGAAAGTGCTGCTGAGAAACAGTGGGTCAAAGCAAGATCCTTGGAAACACACCTACTATTTGATCACCAACCACCAAAGCAGAAGCTGAAATCAAGGCACAGTTTCCTCATAACATCTGCCCTTCCCCGAACAACCAGCCCCCACTCCCAGACCACTTTAAAACTTTGGAAGGCAAGCAAGGAGCTATCAGATAACTGGGCAGAACCACATGATTCTCTACTGCCTGGCCACAATCAACCATGGCCTGTGTGGAAAGCTTTAAACCAGGGATTCTCCACTAGTAGCCCACAGTGCCATTTCATGTGACCCCCACTGCCTCCACCACACCAGGAAGAGCCATGTGGTGGAGGAAGGGCTAAATGGCTGTCCGGCCCCCAAAGCTGTCTGAGGGAGTGTGACCCGGCCCCTGGCATAAAAAGGTTGAGAACTCCTGCTTTAAACAGACTTTGTGCCAGGGTAGGAAGATCATGGGCTAATCTGAGAAAGTGGGGTTTCCCTGTAGAAGGTAGCCTGTGTGAATGTGGAGAAGAACAAACAATTGCCCATAAGATACAATGCACACGATGCCCTTCAACGTGCACTGAGAAGGACCTGGTGTTGACAAGAGGAAATGCTGTTGAGGTGGCCCAATATTGGGTGGATGCCATCTAGCCCTTTTAATTCCTTTTTGTTTTAGATATGTTAATTTTAGCTTTGTATGTTATTATATGCTGGTGGTGCCTCCAACACGAATAAAGAAAGATCACAATGAGGATACTTTGTAGCTCAATGTATTCTTCTCCTCAACACACACTTAGCCTGATTCTTTTTATCTCATACTGTACCTGCATTTGATGGGGACATAGGAAAAGGCCTTCCCTGTCAAAGTACAGTACAGTACCCTGAAACTCCATCTCATGGGAAGCCAGGTTGGCCCTGTGATTGCTCTCCTTCTGCAAGCAGACAAAGAAAGACCTTTTCTTCAAGCAGGCTTTCCATTCATGACTGGCCATCTATGAAGAGTTTTTCCACAATTGGACTTTATATATTATTATTGCTTTTAAATATATTTTAGTAATGTTTTAGCTATTATTTTTAACATAATGTTTATTTAATTATTTTTAAACCTTTTAATACAGTAACTGGAGCAGCAGGATTCCACCACCCCCTGGACTTCCTTGCGTCTGGGGTGAAGAGGCCACTGTGGCGATGGGTGACGGGACCCTCCATCACCGCCGGCATCCTGGGCCACACCCCAGCCATGGTACAAAAGGCCGCTATGACAGCAGGACTCCGCCCCACCCCCAGACTTCCTTGTGGCCGGGGCAAAGAGGCTGCTGTGGCGATAGGTGACTGGACCTTCCACCACCGTCGGCAGCCAGGCCCCACCCTGGGGCACAAAAGGCTGCTACTGTGGTGCATGGCAGGACTTCGCCACAGCCGCCCTCAGACTTGCCTGTGGCCGGAGTGGAGAGGCCATGGTACTATTGTATTGTTGTATTGTTTCATATTATGATATGTGCTTTTGTAGGAAGAATATGGTATAATTATTGTCTATATTGTATTATTGTGTTTACTGCATAATATGAGCCGCCCTGAGTCAGGTTTCTTGATTGGGTGGCATACAAGTATGAGAATAAAATAAAATAAAATAAAATAAAAATAATACTGTTTCTTTTTGACAATGTAAGCTGCTTTGGGTCCTTTATTAGGATAAAGGTAAAGGTCACCCTTGCTCGAAAGCCAGTCGTATCTGACTCTAGAATTTTGTGCTCATCTCTGTTTACAGTCAAAGAGCCAGTGCTGTCTGCATTTACAGGTGTTTCCGTGTACATGTGACAGGCATGATGAGACACCAGAGTGCACGGAACACTGTTTAACTTCCCACCAAAGTTTATTTATCTACTTGCAATTTTCTTTTGCTTTCAAACTGCTAGGTTGGCAGGAGCTAGGGCAGAGACAGGAGCTCACTCCATTGTGCAGTACTTGGGTCTCAAACTGCTGACCTTCCAGTCATCAAGTTCAGAGTCTTAACCACTAAGCCACTGCAGTCCCTTAGTATAAAGCTATGGCAATATCTATCTAGATATAGATATAGATAGTTTCCATGGTCACGTGGCAGGCATGACTAGACACCAGAGCACGCAGAACGCTGTTACCTTCCCACTGAAGTGGTCCCTATTTATCTACTTGCAATTTCTTGCTTTCAAACTGCTAGGTTAGCAGGAGCTGGGACAAAGATGGGAGCTCATTCCATCCTGCAGTACTCGGGAATCGAACTGCTGACCTTCTGCCTCCCAGTCAGCATGTTAGCCATTTGAGTCACTGCAGTTTAGAGATAACATATTGTATGCTCTTTCTCCAGCACTTTTCCAAAAAGTTGCTGTCCTGCAGATATATTTCATCACCACTTTCATCAGTCCCAGGCACCATAGTCAAGGGTAAGGAATAGAGGGAGTTATATTGCAAAACCATGTGGTACACCCAGCTTTCTTTCTTAGGCCCAGTGAAAGATATTAATTTCCAGTAGGTTTAGGATGAACTAATTAAGTAGCTTTGTACACAATTTATGGATTTCTTTGTTAAAGCATGTGGTATTTATAAGATTTGGTGAGAATATGAAGGCTGGGGGAGGGGGGTTGGGGTAGGAAAAGTTAGGACTTTCCACCTAAATTATTCTAGTTATTTTCCTAATCCATCATGCCTGTCATTTAGACAATAGTTTTGTTTTGTTTTCCTCTCAAAGCGATCTTGACAAATTAATATAGGATAAATCCATCACTCTGTTAGCCATTATGACGCCTCTCTATTCAGAGGCCACATGCAGCTGACAGCCAGATGTTGCAAACTGACAAAGGGTGTAAGTGCTTTAATCATGCAGTCCTAGTGAACTTTACAGATTTACACAGCTAGTTACTGCTAAGATAGTGTTGGGCAATGTGATCTCAGCTACATCATCCAACCAAGCAGATCACAGGATCTTTCATGGGGTAGTTTATCAGATATCATATATACAAGATTGGCACTTTTTGACAACTGAGCCACTAACAGCTTGAACGTGACAAAGTCTGACTGCATTATTGGATGTACACAAAGGCACAATGGGGAAAAATGAAAATCCGAAGGCTTTTTTGCATTTGCAGCTGTCCATGTACTACTCAGTGTCCTGTCATGATTATTGTGCTGGACCTTGACCAAGGAGCAAATCATGGATAATGAAGTTTGTAGTAGTCATAACTCATTGGGTGAAATCTTGTTTTGTTGTTACACAAAAGGCATAATGTTTGGCCATCAATTGCTTCACGTTAAGAAATCTCCATAGATATTATCTGTTGCGTGTTTAGTTGCATGACACCATATGCAAAAGATAATTTGCATAATTTCTCACTCAAGCAGTTTGCCTCCAAAAGTTAGATTTTTTTTATAAAAGTGAAACAGGATTACTGCCATTATTAATCAAGTGTTAACACCCAAGGTCCTCTGCCCTTTTCATATCATAGGTGTTATACATGTGAGAAAGCAAAGAATGCTCAGTTTAATTTAATTTAATTTAATTGTCACATTTATATACCGCTCACTCGGCCAAAGCCAACTCAGGGCGGTTCACAGTAAAAATTAAAAAAACACATGTTAAAAACAGTTAAAACTACCCACCCCCTAAAAACAAGGGGTGCAGGATCCAAAGGCACCATGGGGAGGAGTTCTTCTACACCAACCACCCAATGGAGGTTACCCTTCCACCTGCACCCCACACTTGACCCGCCAGCCAGGTTTTAAGTTCTTTTCTGAAAGGCAGCAATTCCATCCGGAGACGTAGCTCTGTTGGCAGGAGGTTCCAGAGGGCCGGTGCAGACACAGAGAAGGCTCTCCTCCTTGTGCCAGAGAGGCGAGCCCCCCTGGCTGATGGAACAATTAGAGAGCCCCTCCGGTCCGCTCTGGTTGGACGGACAGACGTCCTCAGGGCAATGCGGTCTCTTAGGTAACCCGGCCCACTACCATATAGGGCTATATAATAACATATAATATAATATGTTAACACACAGTTACATTCAGTAGTTGAGGGCTGCCATACAGCATGAGGTATTCTTATTGTACAAGAACACCCCTACATCCAAGGATAAGGGAAACAGCATAAACAAAAGAGAGAGAATGGACAGACCAGGGATAGGGATGTTCTGGCACTTTTGGTTTCTCTTTATTTGGAATAGTAGCCATGTTAGTCTGTGTTTCAAGCATATCAGAATAAAAAAAAGAGAGAAGTCAGAAAATACATCCATATGCTGATCACCCACCACAAATGTTCTTCTTCAGATAGCTCAAGAGCAGAGCAGCTACAAATAAGCAAGAGCCAGACAAAGCAAAACTGAGGTCTGGTATAAAGTTATTATCCTTAATTTTAGTTCCTCTAATGGAGAGCTTTTTAAAGCCAGAGCTTTCAGAATTCTCCCAGGGCAAAGCTGCAGGTCATTAGGACCACCTGTGGGTTTGATATACTTGTAAGTAGTGTCTCATTCACAATTAACTCTTTACTAATTAGGAGACGTGCATGTTAAGCAGGCACACCTATGCTTAACTGCTGACTAGATGCATAAGGTTCTGTGTTCCCTGTGGTTAGTTGAGTACTCTAGCTTCTATCTTGAAGGCTTTTAACTGTTGTTTCCCCACAAGAAACCCAAAATCCTCTCATCTAATGTGGTATAACAATGGCTGTTCCTTTGCTCAGAGGCCCATGTCTCCCTCTGATGGCATTGGCAGAGTCTAGCAATGCTTTGCTATGTAACATTCCATATTGGGAAATGTGAGGGAGAAATTGAAGTGCTAAGAAGACTCACAGCTGTTTCTGAGCACTAAGCAGAAAGAACAGTGTAAAGAAAAGAGTACCTATGAAGAAGACAGAAGGTTGGGCAGATTATTTCCACATGCTTTGCACACATATATGCTGCTGGAATAAGACATGGACAGCAGGTGAGGTCAATACAATCAAGTCAGTATTTGGTCCTGCTTCATCAAACATCCAGAGGAAAATGAAGGATTTTTTGGCCAAAGACCTCTGAAGAATAATAAGGCTAGAGGCCTTCAATCAGATCACTTGTCTTTTCTCTCAGCTTTAGTTCAGGAAAACATAATGATGGGTATCTTACCAAAGGATTAGTCTCTTGCTCAACAAAACTCAACATCTTGGAGCCCAGAGATCTGAAAAATCACCCAGGAAATGTCATGACTCCATGTCTTTTCTCTGCGACTATCTTAACTAGGTAGCTACCAATGTGTTAGTTACATTTTTAAAAATGCAGTAATAGCAACACATATTTGTGTGGTCCTTTAGAGATTCACTTGTTTGTTGCAACCTGTACATTTCACTATACCTACTCGCCTTGTGATTTACTAACTATTTTGGCCAGTACCAAAACAGTGTCAGGCTGTAGGTAATTACAGCATTAACACTGACCATTGATCCACTGATAATTCTGAATTATCCTTTTTTTAAAAAAAAAAATCTTGGGATTAGTTAGCTGCGCCTTAGAATGTATACTGATGTACAGGGAGAGTTTTTCCTCACTAATTTGATCACATAGCCAAGTTGCCATATGTATGAACAAGACAATTAACAAACAGGGAGGGGGGCACACACACAAATGAAAACAGCTTTTAGTCCAATAAGCTTAAAGTCTTAAAATGAGAGAGGGAGACAACAGGTGCAGGCAACAGACATTCATTTAGGAAAAATATCCATTCCTTCCCCCATTAAACTGGGTCAGACTGCCATCATAAGATTATTTGCACTTACTTCATTATTCATTTGTTTGTTATATTTATTGCCTACCTTTACTCCAGCTCAGAGCAGCACACACAGTTCTCCTCCTCCGTCTCACAGGAAGGAGATCAGGTTGAAAGAATAATTGATCCAATGCGCCGCCGCCCATCATGATGATATGATGACTTGCACCCAGGTCTTTCCAGTCCCAGCCTGACCCTCTAGCTCAGGGGTGGCCAACCTTGGTGCTTCAGGTGTTCTTGACCTTTAATTCCAAGAAGCCCAAGTCAGCACACCTGCTGGTAAGGGCTTC
The DNA here is from genome assembly GCA_035047305.1 of Bradypodion pumilum. Taxonomy (NCBI): domain Eukaryota; kingdom Metazoa; phylum Chordata; class Lepidosauria; order Squamata; family Chamaeleonidae; genus Bradypodion; species Bradypodion pumilum. Next base: position 63,992,900 of record JAWDJD010000004.1, on the reverse strand, counting down.
TGGAAATTGAAGTTCAATAACACTTGGAGCACCAAGGTTGGCCACTCTTGCTCTAGCTACTACACAATGCTAAATCTCAGCACTTTTGGAAAGAGGTGAAGGGTATCTAAGGAACTTGAAAAGGGTTTACTTCCAAACAGGCCTCAAATATGTTAACATTATTGGAGAATCTAGCATGTTGAATAAGCATCATGTCTCTGTCAGTGTGCTATATTCTCCATACTTAACAGCTTGCTTATTGTTTCTAGGTAGAGTTAAAGGGTCCTCTTACGCTTATAAAAGAGGCAGCAGCAGCAGTTCAAACTGAACTCCTTCAGTCCAGCCTCTGCTGACAGCTGTCCTGCATCCATTCCAACCAGCTGGAAGGTAACATGTAAACCTTTATAAGAGACCCCCCCAAAATAATAATAATAATGCAAAGAGAGTTTGCTGATGTAGTTAACAGACATGGAGGGGAGCAGCAAAGTACAAGATAAAAGCCAAGCAGTACTAATGAATTCCTGGACTTGTAATAATCATAGTAATTTTGCATGACTGAGTACATGGTGCCACCTCATTGCAAATGTCAAAAGTGGTATTATAGTGCACTAAACAAAGGATGACTCTCTTTACGGGAACCTTACTCCAGATGTATTGCCAAACAAAACAAGAAAATGTGTGTGTGGGGGATGTCTTACAGAACTCAAGAGATTCAATTGATGTAAATAAATCTCTCATCTCAGAAAACACAAAGAGCACAAATTAGGACAAAAGGAGTGCCATATGTGCAGGAGCAGCTGAGGTTTTTAGCAGCTGAGGTTTTTAGCCAACCGAGCCCTAGGGAAACTGCAAGAGGCTGTTCTCTCTTTGATGATCTCTTTCTAATGTCCACAGTTCTTCCGTAATGCCTGAACAGGTGCTGATGATGCCAGTCTCAATATTCCCATGAATTCTTGTCAGGCCAAATTCTATCACGTGCAGAGAATGCTGTACTAAAAGATATTCACTTCCTTTTGTTTGTTTGAAGGAGTATGAAACAAGTCACAGTGTGGAGATGAATACAGGAGCAGCTTATATATTTACCATGGCATTCAGCCAACTTGACCCCCACCCCTCCACCTTTTCTTGACACAGGCAGAAGGGAGAAATTTGGCTAGAAAGGTGCAGGTGACTCCCTCTAGTGGCAAATTACATGCCTACAACAATCTGAAACCTACCTTTGTATTGTATAATTGGCCGTTTGGATGTTTGTGATCAGTATTAACACTACAATTGTAATTTCTGACATATTCTGTATATCTGTAAGTATATATGTATGTTTTTTGTATGACACCTTTATGCTTATAGAGGACGGCTCATAATGAAAAGGAAACACAAACCACTGTTTTAAAACACTTAATGGGGCCATGGTGGCTCACTGGTTAAGATGCTGAGCTTGACAATGGGAAGGTCAACAGGTCAGCAGTTTGAGACCCAAGTGCTGTGTGATGGAGTGAGCTCTTGTTGTCTGCTCCAGCTCCTGCCAAACTAGCATTTTGAAAGCATGAAGTTGCAAGTAGATAAATAGGTACTGCTTCTGTGGGACTGTAGTGGCGCAAGTGGTTAAGATGCTGACTGGAAGGCGGCAGATCAGCAGTTCGATACCTGAGTACTGCATGACAGAATGAACTCCCGTCTCAGCTTCTGCCAACACTAGCAGTTCGAAAGCAAGAAATTGCAAGTAGATAAATAGGGACCACTTCGGTGGGAAGGTAAACAGTGTCCAGTGTCTAGGCATGCCTGCCACATGTCCACGGAAATGTCTGCAGATGCAGACAGTGCTGGCTGTTCGGCTAAAAACAGCGATGAGCACTGAACCCTAGAGTTGGATACAACTGGCTTTCGAGCAAGGGTGACCTTTACCTTTACCTCAGTGGGAAAGGTATCAGCATTCTGTGTTCTCAGACATCTAGTCATGCCTGCCACATGACCATGGAAACATCTCAACACGCAGACAGCACTGGCCTTTTGGCTGTAAACGGAGATAAACAATGCCTTCTAGAGTCAGACACAACTGGCTTTCAAACAAGGGAGACTTTTACCTAAGAAACTATATGAAATACAATTAAACACCTATCACTATTAAAATTCCCATTAACAGTAATTTTAAAAACTTTTTAAAATCTCCAAATGTAATAAACACATCATTTATAAGACACCCCTTCCAAATTACTATTGATTGCCTGTAGATAGACAGACTGAGCAGTGTGTTCCAAAACCAGTTCATTCTGCCTCATCACTGTGACTAGAAATGGCACATGCATAGAAGCCTGTGGCACAACTGTTGTCCTCCATGTGTTTGAGAAGTCAATGGAAACCTTATACTAAATACATATTGCTACTCTTAGAAGTTTTACAGGACTTCTTGCGGCTTTTGCTATGACAGATTAATGTGGCGAGTTCCTTGAAAAGGATACGTATTGAATGTGAGTGCCCTGTATATCTGCAGAGGGGATTAAACTGGCTTAATACTCTTTCCATCGTCTAAGAAAATGCTCAAAACTTCATATCAAGGGGAGAGGCTAAGAGTCCTTAAAAGATAACCCTCAGAGCACTTAACTGTACTGCATTTCCCAAAATTACTTGGAGAGAGCCTTAATGGCTGTGCAGATAAAAAATTCAGAGGCATCTGTAGTGGACAGATTTCCAGTTATTCCCATTAGTATCTTATTTATATCATTATCATAATCGGAAACACAATTTACTGGTATAGCTAGAGAAAAGGTTGGGGATGTTTTCAGTACTTTCCCATGCCCTTCTAGAAGCTTCTTCTGAAGGTTGGAGATTTCAGGGCAGGGCAGCAGGGAAGCTGACAAAATTTATCTCCTCCTTTTATCAAGGAGTTTTTCCTGATTCTTGGTATTTTCTTGATCCAAGTCCTTTTGGATCCAAAACAACAGTTACATATACAGTGGTACCTTGCATAATGAAATTAATCCATTCCACAAGGTTTTTTTTTTGTACAGCAAAATTTTCTTTATGTGAAAATATTTTCGCATAATGAAATCTCCTGTGGGAAAACTCGCATAACGGAAATATTTTCGCATAATGAAAATTTCCTATGGGGAAATTCATATGACAAAAATATTTTCATCATGCAAATTTCCCCATAGGAACTTTATTTTCGTATAACAACATTTTTTGCTAACCGAGATGCCATTTTTGTTCAATTTCCTTTTACTATGCGAGTTTTTCGCTATCATAGCCCTTTGTTATATGATCTTTTACTGTATACATTTCCTCGCATGAGCTCAATGGGGGATAGACCCATTTCAATCAGGATTCAGGCCCGGACATGGTACGGAGACGGCATTGGTTGCATTGATGGATGATCTCTGGCAAGAACGGGATGGTGGTCATCTGACCATCCTTGCTCTCCTTGACCTCTCAGCGGTCTTCGATACCATCGACCATGGTATCCTTCTGGAATGCCTCAAAAGATTGGGGATCCAGGGCACTGTGTTGTCCTGGTTTTCCTCTTTTCTAGAGGGCCGTACCCAGTCGGTGTGGTTGGAGAGTGAGAGATGCAGCCCTAGGCCCCTTAAATATGGGGTGCCACAGGGCTCAAGGCTCTCTCCCTTCCTTTTTAACATCTACATGAAGCCGCTGGGTGAGATCATCCATTCCCATGGGGTGTGGTACCATCAGTATGCGGATGACACTCAGTTGTACATCTTGGCCTGTGGGGACCCCAGTGATGCAGTCAAAGTCCTGTCAGGATGCCTGGAGGCTGTTGGGGTCTGGATGGGGGAATGGGCTTCAGCTGAACCCTGGCAAGACTGAGTGGCCTTGGGTTGGGGGTCCGGGGTTATCCAGTGAGCTACCACCTCTAGTCTTGGATGGGGCAGTCTTGCCCCAAACAGACCCAGTGCACAACTTGGGGGTCCTCCTGGACTCACGACTGCTGCTAGAAGAGCAGGTGGTGGCCATGGCCAGGAGGGCTTTTACTCAACTTGGAGTAATTCACCAGTTGCGCCTGCTCCTGGACCGGGACTCCTTACCCATGGTCACTCATGCTCTGGTCACCTCCAGACTAAATTACTGTAATGTGCTCTACATAGGGCTGCCCTTGATGACCATTCGGAGGCTGCAGCTGGTTCAGAATCCAGATGCATGGGTGGTAATGGGATGTGGACGTTATGCCCATTCCTCCCCACTACTCTGGGAGCTGCACTGGCTACCAGTTTGCATCCGGGTGCAATTCAAGGTGATGGTTCTGACCTTTAAAGACCTGTATGGCAGTGGGCCAGGATACCTGAGAGACCGCATCATCCTGAGAGTGTCTGCCCATCCAACCAGAGCAGACCAGAGGGGCTCCCTAGTTGTGCCTTCAGCTAGAGGGTCCCGCCTCTCTGGCACATGAAGAAGGGCCTTCTCCGTGTCTGCACCAGCCCTCTGGAACCTCCTTCCAACAGAATTGAGGCTATAGACAGAACTGCTGCCCTTCAGGAAAAGTCTGAAAACCTGGCTGGCAGGGCAGGTGTGGGGCCTTAATGGGAATACGGCTCCAGCCTGTTGGCTCATCCCCAGTTAGTGCTTAGTTAATATCCCTCCCTTTGTGTTGTTGTATCCCCCCATTCCCTTTTATTTATTTTTTATTCTTTTAATTGAGGTTGGGGGTAGTAGGGTGGGGAAGTGAATGGGCGATTTGGGATTTTAAAATCTGTTTTTATACATTTTTAACTGTTGTACGCCGCCCTGAGTCGGGTTCTCCTGATTGGGCAGCATATAAATTTAAATAAAATAAACAAACAAACAAACAAATAAATAAATAAATAGACACTACTGTGCAAAAATCTTAGGCCACCACCATTTGGTTTGGTAAAATGTCAATGAGTGATTTGAGATGGCATAACTCACTCATCCTAATTCTAAACTTCACCAAACTTGCAGAGGGTTGAGAGGAGAATCAGCAGAATATTCTCTACAATATTGGAGTCCATAGGCAGCTTGGGGGATGTGTTGAACCCCCCTCCCATATAACTCACTGAATTTTCCCCAAACCAGTAGTGGTGACCTAAGACTTTTGTTCATTATTGTATATATACAGCGAAACTGCTGAAAGTTGGCCACCCAAGGGACCAAAGGAAAGTTAGCATCGTATGGAGGTGGTCAACATATGGAACAACTGTATTGATATGTACATGTGCCTCATTTTATTTTTGTTAGAGAATGTCATACAGAAACACACATAGTGAAAACAGGAAAATCATTTATATAGTACTGAATGATACAAAATCAATATATCTACATATGGATCATTTTATTATGGTTTGATTATTCTTTATGGAAAAAAGTCAATTTTAGTCTGTTATTTTTTGTGTGAAGGTAAGTGGAGAAAGCACTTTCAACGCTGGCTATATCACTTTCTTGTTTTTCTTCCTTTCACAATGGTTTAGATCAGGGGTGCCCAAACTATGGCCTGTGGGCTAGATCCGGCCCACAGCACCAAAACATCTGGCTCATGTTACCCACACCGCTCCCAGAAGCAGAAGTAAAATGTGCATGCACATAACATCCCTGTGCATGCGTGTTTTACTTCTGCTTCTAGTGGGAGGAACCATATGACCAGCCTACAGCCCAAAAAGTTTGGGTACTCCTGGTTTCGATCCATTGTTAATCGCACAGCTCACACGTGGTGTAGTGTGTGTATTTGTTTTACCATTGGCTATTTTTTTTATCGAACATGGAAAAGGAAAAAATCTTGAAGTGGGAAAAAATTAAGTCTTTATATGCAATTTGTATTATGAAATTAATCCATAATTTTCATTGTTAAGCAGTCGAATCAAAATAAAAAAATTTGTATTTTTTTATATTCTTCTGGAAATAAATTCATTGCTACCAATTCTGCATTTCACTTTTCCTGCACTTGGTGCAGACTAGACTCATCAGGTCAAGTTATAGAGAGTAAATTAAAACTGTGTGTCAATGTCCAGGTGATCAAGATGCAACTTACAAAGGTGGTCAATATAGAGAGGTTTGCTTTCTATTGTGTACATATGGTGTATGTCCAGTCTATGAAAAATAGATCAAGTTAGGGAGGTGGTCAATGTAGGGAGGTGATCAACTGTGGAGGTTTTACTGTATTTTTACTCTCTCCCCCCCCCCAGTTTTATCTTTACAACAGTTCTGTGGTCAGCCTGTGAGGGAGTGATCAGTTTAAGGACACCCAGTAGGTTTCGTGGCTCAGAATGAAAAATATATTGTGACATACTCCTTCCTGTTAGTGACCCCCCCCCCGCCCTTTGACAGTGGAAGGAAATTGCGTATTTTGATGCCAGTATTGGGGTGGTCATCTGAACTACTCCAGCATTGCAAGCAGCATAATGAGGATAAGCAGATATTACTTGGAGATCTCATTCATCTATTTCCACCTTTGGAAGGTGGTTTGGCAGAAGGAAATAAATGAAATGAGGCCAAACTGCAAGCCCTTCTGTATATATTTTTTTCTCATCAGCCCTAGGATGGGAGGCAGCTGTGTCCAGCGCCCCATTCAGGTGGGGGTTAAAAGAAGCCCCGGAGATGCCGCAGCCGCTGGACTCTCCATGCCTCTCCTGGGGCTCTTGCCATCAGCCCTGGGATGGGAGGCAGCTGTGTCTGCCACCACTCCCCCTGGCCCCGTCCAGGCGGGGGTTAGAAGAAGCGCTGCAGCTCCTGGAATGTCCATGCCCTATGAGATGTTTTGCCTTTTGTGATGTTCTGCCACTATTTTTGTAATTATTTTTGTAATTAATTGTATTGTAATTGTATATTGTGTATTTTTACCAATTGCCTGTATTATATATCCTTTTGTAATTTTGCGGCTGTTGTGTGCTGCAAACACTTTGTTGTTAAACTGCTTTGAGTCACCTTCGGGCTGAGAAAATGCGGTATACAAATAAAAGCAATGATGATGATGATGATGATGATGATGATGATGATAAAGGTGCAGCTGTTTGCAGTATAAATCCTATATGTTATCCAAAGGTATACATTTCTCTTTCTTTTAATATATTTGCTACAGTTCATTTATATCACCCCCAATTTAGGAACTCTACTTCTACATCTAAATTGAGTCTAATATTTGCTTTGTTTATCTCTGTTTGTCTTGCTGCTCTGCTGCCAACATGTTCAGGATGTAAATGGAACTGACTCAACAAGGCAGGAAAGTACATAAAACAGCATACAAAGTGTATGGAAATCTGCTCTATTTTGCCTCTAAAAATGAGGGGAAATGACCTGCCCTTAATTAGGATCCCCTTAAAAGGCATTGCTTTCTTCAACAGATTAACAATTCTCTTGGGTCTCTAAGGCTTTTTGGAGTTAATGCCAATATAATGTGAATGGTGGGAGATTCACAGAGACAATTAGAAGGGCATTTTTGAGCAGCTCATAGTCAAAATTGTGGAATTAACTACTTCATAACTAATTCATGGTGGAATTGTGTTAGTGCGTGTTACTGTCCCCCATGCCCTGTTTGTTTGTTAGCTTCTCAAAGGCATTGAACTAGTCACTGGTGGATGGCATGGACATTTTGGCTTGATTTAGGTAAAGGTCGCTCTTGCTCAGAAGCCAGTCATATCCGACTCTAGGGTTCAGTGCTCATCTCTGTTTATAGCCAAAGAGCCAGCACTGTCTGTATCTGCAGACATTTCCATGGACACATGGCAGGCATGCCTTGTGTGGAGAACGCTATTTACCTTCCCACCAAAGTGGTACCTATTTTCTACTTGCAATTCCTTGCTTTTGAACTGCTAGGTAGGCAGGAGCTGGGACAGAGATGGAAGCTCACTCCATTGTGCAGTACTTGGGAATTGAACTCTGAACTCCTAGTTGTCGAGTTCTGCATCTTAACCACTTCAGCCACCTCAGCCCCTTGGCTTGATTTAGAAGAGCCCTTATGTTTCAGGCTCTTTGAAGAAGCAAATAACCTTGCTGGATATATTCCTTCATCTTAACTCCCATGAATGGCATGTCCATTAATGGAAATGGAGCACTGACCCATCTCAGACTAAGAAGATGACTACCCAGCCTACTTCTGTGTGTTCTCATACCAAAGGCACAGCTCCAAGGCTCTGCCTGAGTTCCACTGTTGCCCAGCCTCTAGCCTCACACTCAGTTCATGTTTGTAGGCAAAGCAGCAACAAATACCAGCAGGATGCCATTCCTAACTCTGCCCTCCATTTGCTACTGGACTTTTTTTTTACTCCCCCATATAATGTGCTCCAGTCTCCATTGCTACTCAGTAGTTCCATCATGGCTGAAACTTCATGGGTGACAACCATGTTACATGGTAGAAGGGAGCTTCAAGTAATGACTCATGATTTACCCCAGATTTCTTCTCCTGGCTTTCTTGTGAATGCTGAGGTGATAAAAGGGCAGGTGGGAAGAAATAGTGTTGTATAGTGGATAGGCCTGTGGTTTATAGCATTCAGACTTGCCCGCCCGCCCCCCACCAAAAAAGTGCAACACATTTACTTTAGTTTAATTTTCTATAGATATACACCACAGTTACACCACAGAAATGCAATTGAAAAACATTTGGAGGGACACACGTTCACCATTGCTGCTATCCTTCCCCATCCAGAAAGATAGTCCATGGAATTTAATATTGCTTACTCCTTGGCAAAATGAGTGGTTCTCAACCTTGGGTCTTCAGATGCTCTTAAACTATAGCTCCAGAAATTATGGCCAGCACAGCCAATGCTGAAGGCTTCTGAGAGCTGTAGTCTGAAAACATCTGGAGACCCAAGGTTCTAGACCAGGGATTCTCAACTTGTGTCCCACAGGCTGGATGCAGCCCATGGTGCCATTTCATGTGCCCCACCTTCACCTCCACCTCATCAGGAATTGCCATGTGGTGGAGGAAGGGCAAAATGGTCATCCGGCCCCCAAAGCTGTCTGAGGGAGCATGACATGGGCCCCGTCTTAAAAAGGTTGAGAAGTCTTATTCTAGACCCATTAGCCTAAGGCTTAATCTAGGCTACATCCTAATTTATCATTTCACAAACAATATCTTTTGGTATTTACTGCATTGTTCACAGGAATGTTGGATGGGTCCCCACCACCACCACCAAATCTATAGAAGAATCTGAGAAGGCTTGATAAATCAAATGTCTGAACTGTGACTAGGCTAGAAGCATTGAAGAGTAGAAAGAGGTGCCAGACAGGGTGGGGTATCATAGAAATGCTTTCTACATCTTATCCTGAAATGTTGTCCATTACAAGCCATTTGAAAAACCTTAGTTACACATTATATACCACTAATGCAGTTCTTTCTTCCACAACAAAATACAAAAGGCACGATTTATAGCATCTCCACCATCTCTCTTCTTACTAACTGCCTGTGTCTTGTCCATTATTTATTGATTATAAAACGTTTATTTCTTTTTTGAGCTCTTTCTTCAATTTACCAAATTATAGCTGAGCTGGGACTTCCGAGAAAGCAGTTTCATAGCCTACTAAATGTTACAAGCTAGGATGTGGATGGATAGAAAACATCTCCGGTGGGCTGCACTATTGGGATTAAGCAATGAATATCGCAAAATAATCAGTTTTCAGGTCTATTTGGCATTCAAAACTACATGTTCTCAGCATCAACATGCTGTTTGTAGAAAAGAAAAACTAAAATAATTTGGGGGTGACTACCCATCACTGGAAATAATAATACCTCCATTTCAGAAATTGATTAACAATCATTCACTATTAATGAGTAACACTATTAATGAGTAACACTACTTGTTACTCAGGAATGTATGATTTGTCATTTCTTTGCTGGAAAGATCTTCAGGGAAGATAATGGGACTGAGGAATAAACCATCTTGGAAGAATCTAGCCTTTTATGGAGTGGGTGATAGAAGTCGTAGCAGGGTGTTTCAAAAGAGAAAGACAGTTTATCAAGTATGAAATAATAGGCTGATTGTGAACATGAATGGCAAGGAACACAGAAAAAAGAAGCTCTTTCTTCACAAAAGGGGCTTTTTTGCATTAAATTTGCATATGCTAGTTTAATTTGCACATGCAGTTATCATCACAAGTAGACATGATTGCTATAATTTAAGTAGACATATACTACTGCTCACCAGATTGTGAAGAGACAACTATCTTGGGACACAACATTGAGATAAAGATGATATGGACAGAGATATATACAGGAAGTTAGATAGATAGCTCAAACTTGACATGCTATCCTGTAACCATCCCACCATTCACCAGCAATTACTGTATTTGCTGGTGTATAAGTCCCACCCCACCCCTTAAAATACACTGGAAATCGAGTGTGTGTTGTACTGTATATAGTGGCTTATAGTGTGTGGATTCCCCATGCCCTGTGGGCATGGAACGGCCCTTGCAGAGGCCACCTCGGTTGAGAAAACTCCTGGCCCGTGGGCTCTGCGGGCACAGAAATTAAGGGGGGGTGGATTAATGATAGGGTTTGATTCACCCACTTCTGACCTGACCTACAGCCCTGCCAAGTAAGCAGATCACTAACGCCTGTTAGACATAAGGTAATCACTCATCTCCGAGTTTAGCCTTATCCCTGGTGCAAATAGTGGCCATATTTACCCCGGTCTAAGCCCTAGACAATGGTGTTTCCCCTGTCAATGTTTGCCCACGCTAATTAACTTCCCCAAGAGAGATTCCTCATTAACCTGAGTAAATAGGTGATGTGATTTTCTGTCAGGTGACGGTTTTCCCCCGTATTGACTTCTGATCTATATATGATGATGCTTTTCCTTCAATAAGCCACTGATCTGATCTCGCTCCATACTGCCTCGTATTGTTACTTGATCAGTCTCCTCCGGGACCCAATGGCCGTCCTAGCGGCCCCGATTCCTACATCTGGTGACCCCGAGACGTGATCTTACCCGTGAGTAAGCGATCACACGGTCCGGTTCTGCGCTTGAACCGCGTCCGATCGTCCCGGAGGACAGCGCGGCAACCCGGTCGGTAAGCCAGCCGATCAGGCAGATGGCCCACGCGGCGGGGCAGTACCGAAGAGGCATCCTACAGCTTGCTCCCGACTTTCGCGGAGGCGTTGCGGTTACGGAAAAACGCGTTCCCCTCAGGGTCAGCTGTGAACCCCTGACAGCGCAGAGGCTGCCGAGGGCCCGTGGCACGGGGCCACGCTCCGAGCTCTACCCAGAGAATCGTCGCCAAAACCTATTACTTGCCCGAGACGCGTCGACTCGTCCCGAGGAGGAAACTTCGGAGGACCCTTCGCAGGTAATATGGGGACTTGCCCTCAGCAGCAATGTCTGTCCCCTAGCCAAAGAACTCATGAGGAAGAGTTCAGAATCCTGGCCAGGGTGTTTCAGTTAAGGTTTCACAGTGGAGAACTAGCGAGACTTTTGGTGTACCTAAGGGAACACTGCCCACTTTACCCAGAAGTGGGTACGTTAACCCTTCAGCTTTGGGATCAGATAGGAGACTGCATTCAGCAACCCCCGAAAGCTCCAGAGCGCGTAATTCGCACATGGGGCAAATGTAGGAAGCTCTTAGCGGAGGTAGATTCAGTCCGGATAGAAGCCAAAGAACCCCCAGCGCCAGCCGAACTATCGGCGCCCACAGCGCTCTATCCGTCACTCCAATTCAGGCAGAGTAGTGTAGGGAGCTTTCCCTCGGTGACAGCTGCAGACGTCACCGACGGAATGTATGGAATGAGGAGCGCAGGCGCTTCTCTGACAGTTACAGGCTCCCAGACCAAGAGTGCCCTTCAGCGCACAGTGGAGGAGGAAATTAAGAAGGGGGAATTGCCAGCAGAAGAACTATCTGAGCTTAGTCAGATTTGTCCAATTCGCTTGGAAATGGATGCCCTCACAGGGGCCCAGCAGGTAGTTCACTCACCAGTCCCGTATAAGCTTCTCATGGCTATACGGAAGGCCATCACGGAGACAGGACTCCAAAGTCGCTTTACTAGGGGCACGCTTCAGCAAGTGTGTGAGAACACCATGTTCATCCCGCACGACTGGAAATCCGTCATGCGGATGATGCTCAACCCCAGCCAGTATTTGCTATGGGACAGCGAGTATCGCCTCGAGGCTCAGACTAGGGCTGCCAGGATGGGAGGCGCAGTACTTCCTGACCAGTTATATGGGTCAGGGGCCTTCGAATCCATCGATGCGCAGACCAACTTGCCACTAGCCACTCTCCAAATGTCAGCCGAGGCTGCCTTCAAGGCATTTCTCAAGGTTCCCGCAACTGGCAAAGCGGCTAAAAATTACACCGCAGTCAAGCAGGGAGCCCAGGAGCCCTACATGGACTTCATCAATCGCTTAGAGGAAGCGATCAGTAGGCAGATAGATAATGAGGAAGCCCAACAAGAGTTCATGATGAAGTTAGCCAAGGACAATGCCAATCTAGACTGCCGTAAAATCTTGCAGTCACTGGGCAACCGTCCCGACTTGACCCTCACAGACATGATCAGGGCTTGCGCCGACGTTGGCACAGAATCCTACAAAATGGGTCTGTTGGCAGCGGCGGTGCAGGGAGGCAGGAAACCCAGACCCAAAGGAGCGTGTCACAATTGTGGCAAGGTCAGTCAGTTCGCTAGGGAGTGCCGATCCAAGGGAGGCGGACAAAATTCCAGCCGTTCCAAGGCTCCAAACACCCTGTGTCCGAAATGCAAGAAAGGCTACCATTGGGCCAGGAATTGTCCGAGTTCGGGAAACCAGAACGTGGGCACGTCTCTGGCCCCGGTCCAAACAGAGACATCCCTTGCTCTGGGCGCGCCAGAGCTAGACTAGATTCCATTCACATTCCAGGCATTGCGAAGGCACAGGCCAGCCCCAAGGGTAGTACAGGGCTAGAATTGACTTGCCAGGTGGACGTCACATGCGACTTGCCAGGCACAGTCTATCTGGTGGACTCCCAGTACATGGGACCCCTGCCCAAAGGCTTTATAGGTTTAGTTTTGCCTCGCAGTGTAGCAGGAGCACGCGGAATTCTTGTAATTCCGGGAGTCATTGACTCCAATTTTTCAGGCGTTCTCCAAGTTCAGCTTTGGATGCACTTACCCCAGACAATTCACAAAGGAGACACATTAGCGCAACTGATTATGGTTCCTTGTCACTCGCCAGCAGATAGCCAGGGAAGGCTCAGGGACAGCTCAGATTCCCGGTCCGAGGACCGCTCGAGCGCCAGTGAGGCAGTACAAGGATACCAGGTCTTAGCGACAGTGGAGACCAACATTGAGTGGAAACAGTGCCCAGTTATTGAGGTATTTCTGAATAAAAGATCATTTTCAGGGTTATTAGATACCGGAGCTGATGTGAGCGTGATAAGCAGAAGCCAGTGGCCACGGGAGTGGGCCATTGAGCCGGTCTCCGATGTGTGGGGGGTAGGTGGCATCCAAGAAGCGTTTAGGAGCCGGGAGTGGGTGGAAGTCATGATCCCAAGGGCTGACGGCACAGTGGTCATTCGGCCGCACATTCTGGACGTGCACATCAGCCTTTGGGGGCGAGACATTTTACAACAGTACGGTGCTACGCTTACCTTCGGGTAATGGCGTTGCCACTTAAATGGCTCACCGATACACCGGTTTGGGTGGAACAATGGCCGGTAGTGGGGGAGAAATTAGTTGCCCTAAAGCAACTGGTTAAAGAACAGCTAGACGCAGGACATATAGAGCAGTCCACTAGTCCTTGGAATTCGCCAATTTTTGTCATAAAGAAGAAGTCGGGGAAGTGGTGACTCCTCCACGATCTCAGGGAGATCAATAAATGCATACAGCCAATGGGTCCGCTTCAATGCGGCATCCCAAATCCAAATATGATTCCCGAGGGGTGGGAGATCCTAGTTGTAGATCTCAAGGATTGTTTTTACACGATTCCCTTAGACCCCAGGGACAGGGAAAGGTTCGCCTTTACGGTGCCGTTTGTGAACCACAGTGAGCCCACGCAGCGTTACGCATGGAAATTCTTGCCACAGGGGATGCTCAATTCGCCCACCCTGTGCCAAATTTATGTTCACAACGCACTGGCAAAGTTTTGAAACCTTCACCCCAAAGCCTTAGTTTGCCATTTCATGGATGACATCTTGGTCGCAGTGCCGCAACTCGGCAGCGAAATGTTTTCAGACCTCCAGGCCAGCCTGGGGGAGAAAGGTTTACTCATTGCCCCGGAGAAAGTGCAGAGAACCGAGCCCTTCTCATACTTGGGTCATCGGCTTCTCCGCTCTTTCGCAGCACCAGTTTTGCCCCAAATCAATTTGAAGGATTCGGTCACCTTGGTGGAATTGCAGCAGGTTTTAGGAAACATTAATTGGGCCAGACCGTATTTCCGATTGGATACGGATCTTTTGGAACCGCTCTTCTCGCTGCTGACACTAGGCAAGCAGCCGGCAGACCGGATACAAATTCCTCGAGAGGCGCGCTTGGCTCTCGAGAAAGTCAACCAAATTCTCAGCCAAAGGTGGGTGGACAGGATTGCTCAGGGGCCATATGCCCCGATCCTGAACTTGTACATAGTTCGGGCAGGATCCATGTTCACCGGAGCCCTAGGAGTAGATTCCGAGAAGGGAGAGAGTATTGTGGAATGGGTGTACTTGCCAAACACCTCTTCCCGAAACATCATTCCTCTCCAAGAATTGGTCTCCGCGGTGATTTACCGCGGAAGGCTGAGAGCTTGGGACATTTCAGGGCACGACTTAGCAAAGATCGTGGTCCCGTTCACCAAAGAACAGGTTCAGCAATTGATGCAGCTTGGTGACTCGCTTCCAATTGCTTTGGAAGGATTCACCGGATGCTTGGCATACCACTTGCCGAAGGACCCCAGACTTGTCTCACTTCAAACGCAGACAGTCAGCTTGTTCGAATTGCTTTCTCTGGTTCCACTTCAGGGGGCCAGGACAGTTTTTACGGATGGGGGTCGCACATATGGTGTCTTGACTTGGCAGGAGGACCAGGCTTGGCGCACGCTGTTAACTCTTCCACAGAAGTCCGCGCAGCGGGCAGAGTTGGCAGCGGTGAACCTCACCTTGCGCACCTTCGCCAAAGAGCGCCTAAACATCATTACTGACAGTCAGTATGTCAGGAATTTGCTTCACAGTCTACCGGGAGCATACATCACTCCCGCGATAGACAAGAACTTACTTAGTTTGTTCCTCACTGCTCAATTTCATTTGCGAAACCGCACGGAGCCGCTTTATATTGCCCACATCCGAAGTCACCAAGACCTACCGGGTCCGATTTCCGCGGGCAATAGTAGAGCGGATGTGGCGGCAAAGGAAATTCAGCAACGTTCAGTGTTAGGTGTTTTCACTACCCCAATTCAGAGTCATGCATTCTTTCACCAAAATGCCAAAGCGCTTGCCAGACAGTTCAATCTGACACTCTCTCAAGCCCAAGGCATAGTTTGCTCTTGCCAGCATTGTGCAGGGGCACCGGGGGGGGCCCTCGTGGGGGGTCAACCCACGAGGGACAGAGGCCAACCAGGTGTGGCAAATGGACGTCACGCAAGTTCCGCAGTTTGGCAGATGGCAGTACATGCACATTTGCATTGATACCTTTTCTCAATTCGTTTGGGCAACGGCGCAGAAAGGGGAGACTGCTTCCCACGTGGAGCAGCACCTCCTTTCCTGCATCGCGGCAATGGGCAAGCCGCGGCACGTGAAAACCGATAACGCGCCATCCTACAGCTCCAGGCAGCTGGCGGCCTTCATGGCCACCTGGGACATTAAGCATACTTTTGGCGTTCCTTACAATCCGCAGGGGCAAGCGATTGTGGAACGGGTCAATCGGACACTCAAGTCCTATATTGACAAACAAACAGAAAGGGGGGAGCCACCAGCCCTCCCCAAGTCACAGGGTCAGGCACAGCATTGTCTGAATAAGGTATTGTTCACGTACAATCACCTTAATGTTTTTTCCGATTGCACGCCGCAGGAGAAGCACTTCCGCCATTTGGAAGTTCTCCCGCGACCGATGGTCCGATACCGGGTGCCACCGGACCCTTCCTGGAGGGGCCCGGCGCCACTTGTAACCTGGGGAAGAGGGTATGCTGCAGTTATGTCTCCTACAGGTGTCGTTTGTATCCCAGCACGGTGTGTCAAGCCTCACTTGGAACCACATGGCGTGGACCCAGGCCGACCCGAGTCCGGTCCCGGAGATGGAGGACCTCGCCCTGACCGAGAGGACCAGTCGGAGGAAGCGGCCACAGATGACAGTGCCGAAGATCACCTGGGGAATGGTCAAGGCTCTTTGCCATGAGGCCCGGGACGCCCTCCAACGCGAGGAGAGGGAGCCGACACCGGAGAACTTCGTCACTGCAGTCTTTGCCCAGATCAATGCCAACTCCGTGGCAGTCCTCATCATCCTGACCCTCTCCCTACTTGCGGGGGGAGGCGCTCAGGCTGCCTCATTGAAGGCCAAGGATCTGATGCCAGGCGGAGACCTTTCTGCCCGGATGCATTACAACATATGGGAAAGGTTGGCGGGTCTCGTCAACCAGTCCGATTTTTGCCTGAGACAGGACATTGGTTCTGCCTCAATCTTGAGCACCTGCCTCATCCCAGTGTGCCACTCTCTAGGCGCGCACCCCAAGGATGGGGACTGGCTAGTGAAACGGATTTTCAGTCCGTACAACCCAGCAAGCTCCTCGGAATACGCCTGCTGGGAGATGCGGCTGACAATGACTTTGCTGGCTGACGCAGCCACTCTCCGCACTCCTCGAGTGGCGGTCAGCCCGAACTCCACTTGTGCTCAAATGACCGGCTGCTCCGCAGTCGGCCGAAGGCGCCGTTGCCTTGAAGTTGGCAGCGGCAACTGGACTTGTAACAACCCACAGACACTTGGCGCAATGTATGCTCATGTTACCCTACCATCTGGTTGGTTCTTTACGTGTAATCAGTACACTTGGAACTACATTCCCGCAAATGTATCAGATGCTATATGTTGTATCAGTCGTTTGACACTGTTACTCCCTACTAAGGATATGGTCACCCCAAGCACAAATGTTACAAATGTTTCAGCACCCATACGACACACTCGCACCACCCAGTTAGACAGCTCATGTGAGAGCAGCTTTAGAGTAATGAGTTCAGCCGAATATCTCTCGTTGGCGGTCAGCATTCTTGGCGTGCCAGGCTTAGCCGTCGGCAACGCTCGGAGGATTGGTCGACTGGCTTGCGGATTAGCCAAAGCCATCAACCATACCTCCTCGGCGATAGCGCTGCTCAACCAAGAGCAGGCAGAGCTTCGCCATGCCATACTTGACAATCGAGCGGCTATAGACTATCTCTTATTGCTACATCATCTGGGTTGCGAATCTTTTCATGGTATGTGTTGTTTTAATCTCACTGATAACTCCCATAAGGTGCAGAGTCAGCTCACGGACCTCCACACCATAGTCGAGGGCATCAGGGAGGGTTCCGCATGGGGGACTTGGCTAAGTTCATTGTGGAACTGGATGTGGTCATGGATTCCGTGGGGATGGCTTCAGACGGTGCTCAAAGTGATTGTGGGCATGATTATACTGGGCATAGCAGCATGCTGCTTCGCACAATGTATTCCCTCACTGATATCTAAGTGCTGCTCCCGGAGGGAACCCCGAAGCGTCATTCCCGCTCATCAGCTGGCACCCCTCTTGCGCAGAGTTGCCAGTCAGGTCCTTAAGTAAAACGAAAAGGGGAGATGTGGATTCCCCATGCCCTGTGGGCATGGAACGGCCCTTGCAGAGGCCACCTCGGTTGAGAAAACTCCTGGCCCGTGGGCTCTGCGGGCACAGAAATTAAGGGGGGGTAGATAAATGATAGGGTTTGATTCACCCACTTCTGACCTGACCTACAGCCCTGCCAAGTAAGCAGGTCACTAACGCCTGTTAGACATAAGGTAATCACTCATCTCCGAGTTTAGCCTTATCCCTGGTGCAAATAGTGGCCATATTTACCCCGGTCTAAGCCCTAGACAATGGTGTTTCCCCTGTCAATGTTTGCCCACGCTAATTAACTTCCCCAAGAGAGATTCCTCATTAACCTGAGTAAATAGGTGATGTGATTTTCTGTCAGGTGACGGTTTTTCCCCGTATTGCCTTCTGATCTATATATGATGATGCTTTTCCTTCAATAAACCACTGATCTGATCTCGCTCCATACTGCCTCGTATCGTTACTTGATCAGTCTCCTCCAGGACCCAACGGCCGTCCTAGCAGCCCCGATTCCTACAATAGTGGGCTATTTTGGTAATAACATGGTGCTTTTTATACTCCAATGTGTCTCATATGCCGACAAATACGGTATATCAGTGTGTATTGTTTGGATCTTTTTTTACAAAATAACATCCCCCTTCTAGGATCATTTTACTTAAAATAAATGTGTCAGGGCTGATTAGACACATTTATCTACCAAAGGCTTTGTCGGGGACCCACCCACACAGACAAAGTGCACAGATAGCTCACCAGTTCTACCAATTGACTCTAGAGGACTTACATTTATTTCTTACACCATTTCTACCCTTTTTTTTACAAGGGAGAGGCATAAATTTTGTTGGTTAACCTTTCCTATGTTATTTTTAGCTATCTTCAGGAAGGTGTTTGATTAAGAGAAACAGAAATATGGATGTTGTCATTCATGAAGTTTGGTGCGGATATCTATGTTGCCATACCCTGTCTGGGGTAATATGGTACTGATTTTCTAATCTGGGTATTTTTATCAACATAAAAGCCATATTTCTTCATTTCTGAAGGATTATCTACTTCAGGATGAGCTTAGATATTTGAAGGCCTTCCTTTAAATGTCCCCAATGTGCAAATGAAGAGAGGAAGATGGGTAAGAAGATGTGGCTGTACTTGTTGATTGTTGCTTCATCATTCCTGTGTTAGCTCAGGACTCTGACAAGTATCTCATGTTGTGAACTTTCTTGAACAGATTTTGTACTGAGACATGGAATATAAATTGATAAAACAAACAAACACTTAAGATAAGTATTTAAATTGTACTTTTCCGGACTTTCTTTCCTGGTGGATGAACAAATAGTTTCTTTAATGTACATTACCATTTAAGACATTACTTAAAGCTGCTTTCTCCATACAACCAGCTCTGTAGCTGATTAGAATTTCCCACTTTTCAGATATCATAGGAAGAGAAAATAGCACCATCTATAGGTTTCTTCGTGAACTTATAAAAACTAAGACTTTCTTGGCCTATAGTAAAAAGCTTTGCTCAGAGGCAATATAGTACAGTACTTTGGCGCAATATTCAAGGCATTAATTAATTGTAATCTCTACTCTAGAAGAATCACAGGCAATTATTTCAAAATTATTAGTTCTATTCAGTTATTACCTTTTGACAGAAGATAGTAACATCAAATAGGAAAGTGCACACACACAAAATATCGTGCAAATGACAGTTAAAACATGAAATTTCTACCTCCTTCTCAATGGCTTTAAGCCGTTTTCACTCATTTTCTGCTTCCCAAATTGTTTCTTATTGTATGGAAGCATGTCTTTCTTTTCCTTACCATTTGAGTATAATTCCCATTTAAGATCCAGTCAATTTTGATTTTTTTTAATCTTCATTTCCCCTGCACCTTGCTTTTTGAAAGAAACAAGGAATTAACAGGGATTTCCCCTCTAACTGAAATATGTTTTCATTAAGTTCAGTGACAGCAGAACAGAATGCCTTAGATTCGTAAGTTACAGAATATCTTGCTTGCTACTGTCAAAAGTACAGTTGCCAACAATTTTTGTATTGGTACTGAAAACTGAAAGCTTGGATAATTTGTAGTTTTCAACCCGCTTTCATAAGCTACTTAAGAAGTAGGTTGGCCTTCCAAGTAAAAAGATAAAAATTACTTTAGAATTCTGCATTATCCTAAATATTGTTTTAGAAGATGTTGTAAGGAAAGGGTGGAAGTTATGCTAGATATTTATGCAAATCTGCATCTTAATTTGCATTATTAGTTCTGCATTATTAGAAGTGAGGCTAAAGTAGAGCAGATGAAATATTTTCATTTAATATTTTCTCCTTATAGTGCTAGTAACCTATACTACTACATCCTTGCTTTTATCCTCTGGTCCACAGATTTCTACTGTGCAGAAATGTATTAAAGATAAATGTTGAGTATCTTTTGAAAGAATGAAAAGATCTACAGCCCATCTATTGTCATACCTGTCAAGTATCCCGGATTAGCCAGGATTTCCCGCATTTCCATGCCGCTTCCTCCACTTTCCCGTCACCATCCCATAATTTGACTGGTGGGAAAAGTAGTTACTGTGCATGAGCGTATGCACAGAACCCTTCTGCACATGTGCAGAACCTTCTGCACATGCACAGAAGGGTTATGCACAGGTCCTGTATTTTCCGGAGCCGCGCTTGACAGGTATGTCTATTGTTAACATTTGAGGTAAATTGAAATACCATTCATTTTAAAGGGTATCTGGCCTACAGGGGTATTTATGTGGTCTCCAAGAACCCCACTACTGAACATTTTGTTAAATAAATGGGGACAAAAAAGGCAGTTACTGTTCCTGAAAGCCACCAGGAGTGGCAGTTTCCAGCATAGAGGTATTGGCAGGGATCTCCCAAACATACAAAAATAGAAACTATAAATTCTTACTTGGGTATTTCATGCCTGCTTTTCTTTAAAATAGCACCTTTTATTCAATTCTGTACGTTGTGGATAACTCAGGACAAGAATTTGATCCCCAAGAGGTTGCTTTTCTTCTTCTTCTTCTTCTTGTGCTATATCTGATTCTAAATATTGGCAATCATCATGGTGATCAGCCAGTATTGATTAATCTGCTGCCCTCCATCAAGATGGATTCAAGTGGGGTTTAATCCACTCAGGGACCATATCCCTTTCCTGTTGACTTTGCCATCCAAGGCCGTTAGTCCTTAGGGTAGTCAGGTTTGTTAACCATTGCTTAATAATCAGCATTGAGTTGCTGGCAGTATTGTCTACTCTATTACCATAGCAGGATAACCTGGCCAGACTGGGGTGGTTGCCCCATTTAGTATAGACTAAAATACTATAGAAAGTGGTCTAACAGGTCATCTAGAAAATTCTTCAATTTTGGTGAATTTTCAGAAGCAAGAGCTCCATAGCTGTAAGTTCCTGGAGCTTCTCCACATTTATCTTTACTATGCATATATCATCTTTTCATTCTATATACCACTTTGTCTATTTGAATCTGCTTGCTCTTCCATTTCCAGTTGTTCAGGCTAGGCTAGACTTCATTTCATTCCTTGTGAATGGCCAGCTGAATTTTTCCCGTCCAAGACAGCAGTGGAGGATGCTGAGTGAGGACCGGCTGTCTTAGATACAGAGCCACTCTGTTCATGTGGGGATGGAAGTCCTGTGACTGTGAAGAAGACCAAACCACATTATATTTAGGTGTCCTTTTCGTCCATTTGGAGGCACACTGGAGGACTTACATAGTGCCACAGATGAAGCCCTTCTATGGCTTTCAAATCTAGACGTGAAACCCTAGCTAGAGACTTGAGATGGACAATTTGTGCTTACCGTATATATCAACATTAATCTAGTCTATGGTTTCTCAAGGTTTCCACACCATGGACCAGACTACTCACCCTCAGACAGCTGAGCAGGCCGGACACAACGGCGATGGGTGTATTTGCACATGCGTGCACATGTTTGCGCATGCATGCACATGTTTGCGCATGCATGCACATTTTTGCGCATGCGAGGGTGTGTTTGCACATGCAAGGGCACAGGCGCATCTGCTTCCACTTATGGGGTCATTGCCATGGGCTGAATGGAATGGCGTCAGAGGCTGGGTCCAGTCCACGGGCTGTAGGTTGCGAACCCCTGATGTAGACAACTGAAGTTCATAATACAATAAATAAAAAATAAATACACTTCATGATTTGCAGAAAACACAATGTTAGGTCTCCAAAACACTTGGTAATTTGTTACTTGTCACTAATATTTCAGAGGGTGGTTCAGACAAGATGTTTCTTTGGACTCATTGAAGCACAAATAAATGGAATTTGGAACAAATGCAAAAACAAGACTATAGAGGTACAAGTCATCTTGTATGTTAAGATCAGAATCATGGGAAAAACAAATAACTGAGCTTAAGATCAGCACCATTGTTGGCATAGCTGAAGCAGACAGTCTGATCTTGCTCTGTGACAAATTTAGAAAAGTTTGGTCAAGAGATTTTTGAGTTATAACTTTTTAAAAAGTAATGCTCCCCCCTCCACACACACACACACACACAGAGAGAGAGAGAGAGAGAGAGAGAGAGAGAGAGAGAGAGAGAGAGAGAGAATGAATCAAACAATGTTATGTGTTACTAGACTGTAAACAGATCAATAGGAATGAGCTTCTGGGATTTTTCTGCTGCTTGGTTTCTGTATGTGAATGGTACTACATGAATGGTACCATTTTCTGCATGAATGTAGACCATCTTGACTGCTGTCACTGGTGTTGTAAACATCTAGGCTGCCATTTGCTATGTAAAGCTTGACACCTTTTTTTCCTGTGGACAATGTGGGCATAATACTGTAGAGCAATATTGAGCCATATTCTAGTGTTTTCAATTGTGGAAACAGAAGCATAACATCCCACATCCCTAAATCAGAGAATATTTGATGAATGTAATAGATTTTTACATGTTCAGAGCTATGGACTTAGGAACCATGCAACAATTATGTGATCCATTTTTTGAAAAAATTGACCCCCCCTCCCCCATGTAATCCGACTGTAATTATAGCTTCGCCCTCCTCCCCCTTTAAAATTACGTGATCCAGAGATTTTGTATTGATACTCTAATTTTTAGAGCTTTTCACTATTGGTGCCTAATGCACAATAGCTCCAAATGGATTACGTAATCTTTGACCTGACTGCCCCCATGTAATTTTCCCGTAATTCAGATGGCAGACCCCCTCCCCCCTTCAAGGATCACGTAATTGTTGAATGGCCCCTTAGCAGGTTCCAATTCTTCTCATGTTCTCATTACTGAGCATCATTTGTCATCCGGATTGTTTTATTTGGTTATAGTGTAGATTACCTCCATCTCAGTTGTGGCTCACACATGAATTTCCTATTGAAATTAGGCAAACTTCTAATGTAGGGGTTCTAAACGTACGGCCCATGGGCCAAATCAACTGGGCTGCAACCTTGCTCCAGCCGCTGCCACTGCTGCCACCGCAGGAATTGGCCACCAACTCATTGTTGTAAACGCATTTATGACAGCCGTGGACTCATTCACAGCTGTTATAAATGCATTTACAACAGCCGTAAATGAGTCCACAGCTGATTATGGCAATGGTGGTGCTGGCTGGACCACCAGTCCAGTCCACCAGCTGTCTGATGGAGTATGACCCCAGCTTCAAAAGGTTGAGAACCCCTGTTCTAATGTATAATAGTTCTGATATCAGATAAAGACTTATTTGCTCAGAGCCATTTTTCCTGACTAGTTTTGTGATTATTATTGTTGCCCTTAATGTTTAATTATCTCTTTGCTTTTATTGTTTTATCTCTGCTTTATTATTTCTACTAATAGTTTTTGTTGTATTTTGTTTTTACTGTAAACCTTTGCTTATTTTCTCTTGCTCATGCTGGAATCCTCACATGTTTTCTGCCACCAATTCTTTATTAACAAATCTTGGAGGTTCAGTTGACCGAGAAAACCCCTATTTGTTTATGTATAAAACAGATTAAGCATCACAGTCACCATCATGATCATTATTGCTGGATTGGTTAAGAAATATTCATTGACCAATATCATACCATAATGATGCTAAATCAAAACAGAGCAGCTTCCATGCATGGCTAGATGCTGAACAGAGCATACTAAGGGAGCTGTCTGCCAAACTTTATTGCAGTTACACAGACATTCAGCTCATTCTCAGCCTTAGAAAGGGTGTAATAATGCAACTTCAATGTGACCCAGGTCTCATGAGAATTGTTGTCAATACATTTCCACATCATTGCTAGTTATACTCCTGAGTCCTACAAATTACTGTGACAGCTCAATGCAAACACCACCATGTGTTAATTTCCTCTTCATTGCTTACTATTTTAAAACAAGGATGGACAGTTTTCAAGCTTACTCTATTTAAAAACCTAAAACATTGGGATCTAAAATACTGACTTTTAATATCAGCTCAGATTCTACACTAAGAATTAAAGAATAGGGAACACATGCTTAGCTCAGAAATTTATGATCAGTATCAGAACCAAGCTCAACATTGTCATCACGTCCATATGCATAACAAGCATGTTGTTAACATAATGTAAAATTGGAAGAAATATTTTCAATTACTGCTTTTATTAGATAATAGACCAGGATCTCTTGGAAATATATTGAAAACCACTTGGTAAACACTAAAAATTGACTGGTAAATCCAAATGTGCCTTTTGGCCAATCAAGTTGCAAACTAAGTTGGGGAAGGAAGGCCAAATAAATTCTGTATCTGGACCTTAAGTGTTTTGCTCCATTAAGACCAGCAATGACAAAATATTTAATTTAATTTAATTTAATTTAATTTAATTTAATTTAATTTTCACGCTTTTATACCACCCACTCTGGCAAACTCGATTCAGAGAGGTTTACATAGCAGACAATAAATATAATATACAATATCATAATATACAATAAGTACAATAATAAAATATTCAATAACATCTACTTAGTACACTTAATACTGAAAGTCAAGAGACAATGCAAAATTCAGTAAACAAATTCACAAACAGTACCACATCACAATACTATACCACAGTATCACAAATTACAAGTTTCAGAGTCACATGACAGTATCACAATATCAGTTACAATAATATCAATTTGACAGGAGAAATGTATACATCCACAAAATTACCTATCAATATCAGTTACAATAAAAAGCAATTAGTATCAGCAAAAAAGATGTATGCATCCTGACCATATTACGAAGGCAGCAGAGCATCCATGGTGATGGTGGCAGTTTTAAAACTGAGCTCCTGCCACAGCTGCAGGTGGCCACTAGTCCGCAAAAGTGGGGGTCTGGCGGCTCCGGCAGTGGCAAGTTAGGGGGTAAGAGAATTAAATGCCTAGAGGCTATTGCTTGGAAGCAGGCTTTAGCTTTAAACCCTAGAACTTTTGTACTGTGGTTTACTCCTGAGTAGACAGATATACTTAGTATACTTTGTGCCCTGAGTCGGGTTCGCCTGAGTGAGTGGTATATAAGCGTGAAAATTAAATTAAATTAATTAAATTAAATTTGCAGAATTGGTAAGAATTATACTGGGTTCTGTCTACTTTGTCTTGGCCTAGCCCTGTATAGTACTTTCAATTCTGCCTAAGGTTGGAATGTGATTTATTTATTTATTTATTGCACTTTTATTCCATCCAAAATCAACTCTGACCAATTGTATGAAATTAATAAAATCAATAAGCTAAACAGCACATAATCAAATTAAACAGTGGTGGTTAAAAATTAAGTATAACTCCAGTTAGACAACCTCAGTGATGGGAAGGGTATTTCCAAAGGCCTTGTTTAAAAGTTATGTTTTCAAACAAAGGCCTGGTGGGAAGTAACATGACAAATCTTAACATCTAACCTGTTCCATAATAATGGAGACACCATCAAGACATCATGATTCTGAATCGATACTCATTTAACCTCTCTCAGTATGGTAACCTGCACCATCATTGTGATGACCAGATAGGATGGAAAGATGTTCTTTGGGAAAGGTGCTCTATGAGATCCCAAAACATTCAGAATATTGAACTTGGCATGGTTTACAAAAGGCAGCTTGTGCAGACATGCCCGAATTGTAGAGATTTCATCAAATTTTCTATTCCCTATAACTAATCTGGCAGCTGCTTTCTGAACCTGTTGCAATTTCCAAACCAACCTGAAGAGCAGACCCACATAGAAAGCTTTAAAGGGAATGATTTTTGAGATTACTAATGCATCCACTAGTGTTGTAAGTGATCCCCTATCCAAGAATGAGCACAGCTGGGCACACAGTTGCTTCTTTATTGGCCTATCATTCTAACTAAACAAGGCAAATATTAGGAGCTGGTATTTCTTGGGACTTGGTGAGCTTCTCCCAGCTAGACTTCATAGTAAACTTTGGATTACTGTAACCTGGATGATATTCCTCATTTATCGTCAAGGTCAGTAGGCAACTAGGAGATGAGGGTATACCAAGCTGAATGCATCCAGGTACTAACCTGAATTCAGTGACTGTGCATTTTTTAATGTACTGGTATTGTAATTAGCAATCTAGCGAAAGCTACCAAAAGCTAAGAACTATGATGTAGATATAAATATGAAAAGTAAAACCTGTGATAGTTTTGCTGTGATGCCTACTGCCCATTTTGTTGCTTCTCAAAATATGACTTTCAAAACATTGGTTTGTGCAGAGTACAGCAGGTGGCTGAGAAATCAAGGTTTTGGGCAAAGTTTTATTCAACATATAGTTTCCACTGAAGAGCTACTTGTGCTTCATGACAATTACCATTATGTGACAAAGACAGAGATTTCAAACTGAAGCAAAAAGTACACAGTTACTTACTGCTACAAAGGTTTGACTAATCAATCAATCAATCAATCAATCAATCAATCAATTGGCCAGCTTTCTCCATATAGGGGACGTAAGGTGGCTTACAATATTTTTTTAAATCTAATTAAAACACAATACTTGTACACTTAAAATAGAATTAAACTTGCATAATAATTAAAATATATAAAAATGGGCAAAACATTAAAAGAGATAATAAGTTACCTAAATATATAAATAAAATGTGATAAATTCTGAATTTGGAGCATTATTCACAAGTGAGCCAGAGAGAGCTGATTGAAATCCGGTACTGTTACCTGTGAAGGAATGGTGGTCATTTCTCTCTCGAATGTGTTGTCACAGCCTTATAAATTAACCTCTGTTCAGCAGAATAACAATCATATATATACAACAGGTGAGCAGATTAGTGTGCAAAGCCATCTTCTTTGCTGGACGTGCAGAAAAATGGTTTAGAGCACTAGCAAATGTCATTGCAGTAAACTGGAAGGCTCTCATCTGTATTCTAATCTGAATTGTACATACAAGAAAATATTGAAAAGCTTTTCCTCTTTTATTCTCCAAAATACAAATGGTAACACATTGTCATTATATTTTATAATACACGCTGTGAAACTGCTATCAGTCTACTTTTCTACCTAGTCCTTTCTTACTCAGGCACTTACTTTAATAACATAGCAGTTGAGCAGAAATAGGGCTGAAGTTTTTTTTTAATATATTCTTGAACCTTATATTTATTCCTTGAATATCACTGGAGATAGGTTAAACAAAATATCACACCACCTGCAAAAGAGCGACTAAATTCACTTTTAATCTAGCTAAGTAGTAAATCTAGAAAAATCTGATCAACTGTAAAAAAGGACTTTCCTACTTTTTCCAGCAAATAGCTGTTCCCCTCGAGATGTTGTTGATGTAGTTCTCTACAGAGTTTTTGCCACCAAGAGTCAAACTGTATCTTCTTTTACACAAAATCCTCCTGACTACAACATGATGAGAGTTAAGGTCTGACACATTTTGATTCCCCAGGTTATGGAAAGCTCAGTTTTCAAAAACCTCCTGAATACTTGAAGTGTTGAGGCCTACTGAATGTGGACAGATAAACTCTTACAAAAAGCCAACATTCTTGTGTTGCTCTTCCATGCCTCCTTTGAGATGGGCAGTCTCAATCCACCAGACTGGGAAAGGTGTGTTGTCTGGGCAAGGTTCCTCAAAGAGAGGCATTCCAGCAGGTATTGGGGTTATAAACCATTTAGGGCTTTGTATATTACAGCTAGAACTCTGAATTGGACATAGAAGCCTTCCAATGTAGGTGAAACAGGGTCATTGTGACATGGTCAAACATCTGCATCCCTGACACAAGCCTTACATCTGCCTTCTGTCCTCTAAAAATGAGAGCTGAGACCAGGATCAAGCCGAGATCCTGAATCTAATAATCTGGTAGAATACAGATAAGTACAGGATCTACTCAACCAAACAGGAGATCCTTCAACCAACAGGACATCTTTCTGTCTTGTCTCTGTCTTGTCAGGATTCAGTCTCATCCAGCCATTTTTCAAGCAAAAGTTTAGAACCTTCTCCCCTTGGCATCCTCTGCGAATGATGAAAAGGAGAGATAGAATCTTTGTTTTGTTTTGCTTTAAAATTCACTGTACTAAATAATATTATCTCTATGTTGAAGATGAGGTATGTAGTAAGATCTGGGACTGTCAAGATCCTTTCATTTCCTCCATTTGCCTTTGTTTTCATTTATTTGTGGACCCTTCTTCAGTTCCATGTTATTTGCATGCAAGATGAATATACTTGATTTGGAAATCACTGAAAATCCCAGAAAAAGAAGCATACAGTACATCTATTTAAATGTGAGGAAGGGGATACACACCATCCATTGCCCCTCCACCGTCACTCTTAGGTGGAGAGCCACAGTTAAGTAAGGAGAGTCTTCAGTATGGTCTCCATCTGATCTAGATATATTGCACTTTCTATGTTCCTGATTATATGGAGGCTGCCCCCACTAGACCTTAGAAAAGTTATTTTTATTGCAACTTCAGAATCCCACAGCCATATTTCATGAAAAGTCCATAAAAGGTGTTAATTTTATATATACTGTATAACTGTTCAAGCTGTTCAAGACTTTGCTCCATGTTTAACAGAGCCTATCTATCCACTTAAGACTATTATTCTATATATAATATAAAGAAAATGACAACAGAGAGGCAACACTCTGTTTTCTTAGTGTTTATTCTAACTAGTTTCTGAACATCTGAATATGGCATATGTCAGTTTGAGTTTATTTCATTGCAGTTGCTGGTTTCTTACTCCTTTATTCTGAACATGTACTTCAAATTAGAAGGATAAAAGAGCTTCTTACATATTTAAAATAGAGAAGTATACAGATAGTAGGAATTTTTATTTGTAAAGGCAAGAGCTATTAGTTTTCCATTCCTCAGAATAATGGTGTTGGAGTGTATCAGAGCTGTCATTACTAAAAAGGCCTTGCTATTTTTTATCTGTCTGTAGAATCTTTAATGACAACTGTAAAGATTCTGAGATGGATCTGAAAGTTTGGGCAGTTTCACATAGGATTAAGCAGTTCTGTCACTCAAGACCTTTCTACATGCACAATACTTGATTTCTTTGGCTTCTTTGTGAAATTCAGTCTAAATCTAAAGTAAAACAGCTGAATCAAAGATGTACAGCCTTACACGGACAGAGAATGTGTTGAGGACCTTGGTTTGTAATTTGCTCGAAATTTGCCCAATGGACTGTATCTGATCAAAATGAGTCATTAAGGGACATTGAGTCAATTATTGATTAACTAACAGAGATATTTCCTCAAAACTCTTGAGGTGAAACAGAAAAGAAAAATTATTCTAGTTCCTTTAAATTTGATCTTCTAACAGTTAGGGACCCTGAAAGTCAGGTTTTGCCCCCTTTATGTGTATATTGACAGCTAGCTATTTAATGGACATCTAGTTATTTAAGTAAATAATACATCTTTCTTAATCTATTCATTCTTGTTTTAATGTTTATTACAGTATACATGCATCTCAGTACAGTTGAACGTCACTTAACAAATGGCTTGGTTAACACAAAAATTGCGTAACAAAAGGAAATCCATAGAAAATAGTGGGTTGGTTAACAATTTCACCCCTAGAATGGATTATTTGGTTTTCAATGCATTCCTATGGGAAACCATATTTTGGTTAACAAATTTTGGTTTTCAATGCATTCCTATGGGGAATTTGCTTTACAATTTTTTTCATAGTACAAAAGGTCCCAGAGAATGCATTAGATTTGTTAAGTGAGGCTCCACTCGCTTAAGTGTATTTAAAAACAACCCTAAGCAGTAATAATTGATACAAGTAAAAAATACCGTATTTGCCAGCATATAAGATGAACACACACACACACACCAATTAAAATACACCGGGAAAATGGAGTGCATTATATATGCTGGTAACAGACCCCAGTGTGGTTTATTGGCAAGAGAGGATCAGTGGCTGAAGATAGGAAAGGGCTATTTTTAAAACTGTAATCACCCCTCACCCACTGGTGCAGTTTGGCAGCCGCCATTGACTACTAGGAGCCGGGTGAAGGGTGGCTTCAAAATGAATTCTCTTGCCCAGCTGATCCTGCCCTCCCCAGCTCCTGATGGTCAGCGGGGGTGAGATGGGGTAGGAATGGTCTTAAAGGATCCTTCTTGCCCCTCAATTTCACTCTCCCCAGCAGGTGGTGGGATGGTGAGGGAAAGGATTAAAAAAATCCTCCATTCCCCCACCCCCACTGCATTCTCCCCAGCTGGTGGTGGGATGGGGGGGAGGATTCAAAGAAACTTTCCCCCCACCATCCCACTCTCCAAAACGGGTGTTGGGATGGTGGGGAAATGGGCTTCATAGGAGCCCTCCCCCCCATCCCACTCACCCATTTTTTGTAAATTCATGAAAAATGTAGAAAATCATTTTTTCCTTTAAAATGTACATTAAAATGGGGGCATCTTATACTCTGATGCATCTTATACACTGGAAAATATGATATGTAATGGCTATGGGAGGAATTTGAAACAAACTGTCAATCTCATACTTCCATTTGATCAGATATGGTGCACATTTGGAATATTCTTTACAGTTAGGATCCCTGCAACTAAAATATATATGTTGCAGATATGGAGAAAAAGAAACAAAATTATTAAGGAATAACTTTACTGCTGGGAAAAGCTGAAAATGTTTGGAGCTGCACAGCTGGGTGTGGGAGAATGAGTAATTGGAACATTATGAAGTTGTATAGAATTGTGTGGTATGATGAAAACAGGTATCTTTTACCTCTCTCTCTTGATACTGAAACCCAAAGAGCTATCCACAGAAGCTAAATAATGGGAGATAATTTTTAAAACATCCCAATTCATTGGTTTTCATGTCAGAGATTAGTCTGGGTTGAAAGGATTTTTGCAGGGGATGCCCATGCTTTCATGTCCCCCATTGTGCAACTCTCAGGAATCAAACCCATCTTTCCAGTCTCCAAGCCTAATGCCTTAACCATTAAGCCACTGGGAGAGCTGCTACACATTCCAATCTATACCAATAAAGCAAAGAAGTATATTTGATAGTCTTCAAAGCATCCCCCCACCCTCCCCCCTGAAATTTTGCCCAGACCTACCGTCCAGGTGGAGGTCAATGACAGAGGTCCGAAGGCTGTGGGTGGGGCGCCAGCCCCACAAACAAGCAAAATGCCACAGAACTACCACCCCCAACAGCCACTGCAACTCCCAGCAGCCACTGTGAGGCAGAGCGGCCAATCATGGAGGCCAGGCCGAGAGAGGGAGAGGCAGGACAAATGCCGAGTGCCAAGCCACCACCACCACCACACCTGTTGCAACAGCCTGGAGTGCCTGGCTGTTGCGGCCACTGGAGCTGATCCCAGCACCTGGCAGAAGACTTCACTGCCCCTGCCCAGATGGGCGGGGCCGCCATAAGCGGCCGCCGCCCATTCCTGCTAGAGGGAATAATAATAATAATAATAATAATAATAATAATAATAATAATAATAATAATAATAATAATAATAATAATAATAATAATAATAATAATAATAATAATAATAATAATAATAAATTTTAATTTATATCCCGCCTTCTCAACCGAGGCTGACTCTAGGCGGCAAACAACATAATTGATACAATACATTAATCCCAAAATACAATATAGCAATACAAAAAAAAATCAGAACAATAATAAACAGTACAAATCACATGGTAACAAATTCAAAAAACTACATCAGCATCAAATATCTTTTAACATCACACACAATCCTCCTCCCTCCCATCGGAAACCGACCAAAGGCGGGCAAACAAGGGGCCAAGGTTCACATAGCGAGGAGGAAAAAGTCTGTGGCCAGCTATACCCAAGAAAGGCAACTGAACAAACTCAGTCCACTCCCCCAGTTGCCCCCACTTCCCCCGGCCAGTGGGACCAGGGGAAGGAGCATGTGACAGCACCTGCCTCCCATCCTCAGGGCCGGTGGAGTGAGCCCTGAGGAGAGGCAACACGGCAGATCCATCCTCCCCATCTGTCCGGGGAACACAGGATGGCAGAACCCATCCACTGCATCCTCCCTGGCTGGTGGAGAACACAAGCGCGCCTAAGGCGCCTGCTACATCCTCCCTGTCCTCCCAGAGAACGCAAGGGTGCTGAAGGTGTCCGCGGCATCCTCCACATCTTCCCAGGGAATGCAGGGCCACAGAACCTGGCCACTGCATCCTCCCCATCCTCCCGGGGAGCACAGGGCCACAGAACCCAGCCGCTGTGTCTTCCCCGTACACCTTCCCTCCTGCCGGAAAAAGAACCCCGGGGAAAGCCCGGGTAAATCTGCTAGTGTTATATAGTTTAATCTTTCTTACATCTTTCAAAACATCACTCAGATCTGAACATCCCCTGCTTGATTTTGTTTGTTTAAAATATGTATATCCCACCAGTCTCCTGAAAAGGATTCATGGCAGATTCCAGTATAAAAAACAAATAGAACTGCTAAGAATAAAATAAAATAAACTAATAATATCACAAGGGTCCAATTTAAAATATATACCTCAGATAGCCAATCAACAAGGGAAAGCCAACCAGAAAGGAAAGTTTTTTTGCCTGCTTGTGGAAGCAAAGCAAAGATGGAGCCATCCTGACCTCTTGTGAAAAGGCAACAAAGAAAGTATATAGAACTGAGTCTGTATCTTTTATATATTTATGCATTTCTTTCTTTCATTTCTAAGCCACACAGGAAGGAGAGATGTCAAGAGACATAATGCCATATCATATATAGAGTACAAATGGGGGAGGGGGGAATGTGTTGGGACAGATACTTTTTCAAGACCAACTGTGTAAATTTTCTTTTTCTTCACTGCAGCACCTATACCAGTGATGGTGAACCTTGGCACTCCAAGTGCTCTTGAACTTTAATTCCCAGAAGCCCTGATCAACAGGAGTGCTGACTTGGGCGACTGGTAATTGAAGTACAAGAACACCTGGAGTGCCAAGATTTCCCATAACTGACCTATACACATAGTAAAAATGGCTGATGTAGCCTTCTTTTCTGCCAGTTCTCTTAGCTCCAGGAGGCAGCCCCTCCGTTGTTCAGTGAAATCGCTTTTAAAGAGGATGGATGCTTCCTTGAGGGAAGGACAGATGGTCTCTTGCTGTGATCAAATCAGTTGTGTTAGTGATTGAGGTCACACTCTGAGGGAGCACAAAGTACTTTTTTTTGCAAACAAAGTACTGTATCTGGATTTATCTCAGATTGTGTTCAGTTGGGCTTACTTCCAAGTAGGTGCATACAGGACTGGTTTCAGCCTTAGTGTTTCTGAGAGGGATTAACTACAACAGAACTTTTCTTTTTTTACATTTGATTATTTTTAGCATGTGTCTGATATTTCCTGAGGAGGTTTCAATAATACAACTGCTGGCCCATGGGGCATTTCTGAGGAGGTTCAGCTCCCTTTTGAAGGAAACGGAACTACCTTGCCACCTCTCTTTTGGTGTTCACGCTAACAGCTGAATCAGGCATTCATTTGGGAACTTGTATTACCTACAGGATGTGTGTATATGTGTGTTTCAAGTTGCCAGATGCCTCTCATTTTAAAGTAACATTGCTTATTCTATAAAGTGACAGCTTCATTGAATATAATGGATGTCCTGTCTTTCAGGGCACTATAGTCTAACAGCAATTCTGTAACCGCTTTTTGGAAGCTTATTAGGGAGAGACATCTGTGGTTTCTCAATGCACACATCTGAGGGGAAAAAAAATCTTTTGCATAATTCATACATGATATAATGTACTCTATAGAAACAATGTTCAACATACAGGAAAGCCATGAGAGGGGGACTCAGCAGCATCCTTTTCTTTTGTGATTACTCCTCTCCTATTTTATAAAGCTACAAAGGAGACACAATTTAGCTAAATACATTCAGGGAATGAGTTTGTGGAAATTTCATTAAGAGTCCCATTTTCTTATCTGCTACAAACTGAAGAGAAGTGATATCTCTATGAGATAAAAATCTTAATCCAGATTTTGGCTGCTGATACCCATCGAAACATTGGGAAAGTAGCTTTTTTAAAACCTTTTCATAGAGGGAGGAGAAGGGAGGTGATGCCTAGCTTTCTGGAAACTCTGCAAAAATAACAACTATTAATTTGAGGAGGCATAGTAAAGGAAAGAGCTATCCTAGACTCATAAACTATAATTATAAACTTCAGTTGGATTTTACAGGTTGTTTGGTCAAGATCCTTGTTAATATAGGGAATACTGGCAAGGATCACAATTCCTTTTTTTGCATTTGGGGTGCTCAAGTTCATGGTGTACCTTGATTTGGCAAGAACAAAGGATTAAACTTTGTAAATCACTATCTTGCTTTTCATCTATTTTTCACCCAATATTATTTATTGAATGTAAGTGTGTTTTACACAGAATTACGAACAAGAAATGAAATTAGAACAACATATAACTATAAACAATGAAAACAACAAAGAACAGAAACAAATGATTCTACTACCAATATTGACCACAAAACATTACCACAAAACAATTCATTTGCAGAGATACTATTCTCAACAACTGTTTACCATCTATATTGGCTGGGCCCATTTTGGGTCCAGTTTGAGAAGCCATTTTCAGCCTTAAAACTGACTTATTTAGGATGAGCTTAACTCAGCCACTACCTATATTTTATCATACTCTGTGGCTCAGATAGGTGGTCCCTTCAGTGAGAGATATTAAATTGGTCATCATGAGGTACAAGTAGTTTCTGATGTGGCTCTGTCACTTTCAAACGTTAATCTCTGAAAGATTGTAGATGGACAATCTACAATCTTGTATTGGTTCCAAGAAAAAAAATTGTTTTTAATTCTAATCTGATCACGACAATTCCATGGTTTACTTTACAACTATTTTATTTGCTGGTGTTATTTTACATTTTACATAACTAGATTTTATATTTGATTATTTGAAGTTTTAACTGGAGTTTTATTGTGGCATTTTTATGTGCCATCAAGTTGTTTCCATGTTATGGCAACCCTAAGAGAGTTTTGAGGTATGTGATGTGTTAATGCAACCTACCATACCCAAGCGCTAAAAGATGATGGCGTCAAATTACTGCATTCAATATGCCAGCAGATTTGGAAAACAAAACAGTGGCCACAGGATTGGAAAAGATCAGTATACGTCCCAATTCCAAAAAAGGGCAATGCCAAAGAATGTTCAAATTATCGAACAATCACGCTCATCCCACATGCCAGCAAGGTGATGCTCAAGATAATACAGGACAGACTTCAGCAGCATGTGGAGAGAGAATTACCAGAGGTGCAGGCTGGTTTCAGAAGAGGCAGGGGGACTAGAGACCACATCGCCAACATACGCTGGATCATGGAGAAAACAAAGGAATACCAGAAACAAGTTTACTTTTGTTTTATTGACTACACTAAGGCATTTGACTGTGTGGACCACAACAAGATGTGGCAAATAATTAAAGAGATGGGAATACCAGAGCACCTCATATGCCTCCTGAGAAATCTGTACATGAACCAAGAAGCAACAGTTAGGACAGAACATGGAATAACAGAGTGGTTTGCAATAGGAAAAGGAGTAAGACAAGGCTGCATTTTGTCACCATGCTTATTCAACCTATACACAGAGCACATAATGCGCAGTGCAGGGATGGAGAAATCACAATATGGGATTAAAATCGCTGGGAGAAACATCAATAATCTGAGATATGCAGACGATACCACCCTAATGGCAGAAAGTGAGGAAGACCTAAAGAATCTCTTGATTGGGCTGAAGGAGGAGAGTGCAAAAGCTGGCTTGAGACTCAATATCAAGAAAACCAAGATAATGGCAACAGGCCCCATCAGTTCCTGGAAAATAGACGGGGAAGAAGTAGAAGCAGTGACAGATTTTACTTTCTTAGGATCAAAGATCACTGCAGATGGGGATTGTAGCCATGAAATAAAAAGGCGACTGATTCTTGGGAGACAAGCGATGAGAAACCTGGGGAACATAGTGAAAAGCAGAGACATCACATTGCAAACAAA
Source organism: Bradypodion pumilum (assembly GCA_035047305.1). Lineage (NCBI taxonomy): Eukaryota > Metazoa > Chordata > Lepidosauria > Squamata > Chamaeleonidae > Bradypodion > Bradypodion pumilum. The sequence goes on along the minus strand of JAWDJD010000004.1, from coordinate 63,956,863 downwards.
AATTAGAATAGTCAAAGCAATGGTCTTCCCAGTAGTAATGTATGGATGTGAGAGCTGGACAATTAGGAAGGCTGAACGCAGAAGAATAGATGCCTTTGAAATGTGGTGTTGGAGGAGGGTTTTGAGAGTCCCCTGGACAGCGAGGAGAACAAAGAGGTCAATCTTGGAAGAAATTAACCCTGACTGCTCATTGGAAGGTCAAATAGTAAAGATGAAGCTAAAGTACTTTGGACATCAAATGAGAAGGGAGGATTCACTTGAGAAGGCATTGATGTTGGGAAAGGTGGAGGGCAAAAGAAGAAGGGGGAGGCCAAGGATGAGATGGCTAGATGGTATTATAGACACAATGGGCACAGAGCTGGGAGGGTTGAGGGGGATGGTAGAGGACAGAGGCGCCTGGAGGAAAATGGTCCATGGGGTCGCAAAGGGTCGGAGTCGACTGTGCGACTGAACAACAACAAACCACGCCCAAGATTTTTACCCATGTCTCCTGAGTTCTAGATTGTCACTCTATTCATTATACCACTCTGGATTATTTCCTTCATTATTCATATCAGAATGTTGCACTATTTTTTTTTAAAAAAAGGTAAATTAAAAACAAATTATAATGTTAAAATAATTAGAGTATTTATAGACATTTTAGACCAAAAGTGGGTTACTTCATATTGCCATCCAGGAGGATATAGAAATTACTTTAGAAATTTTCATTTGAGAAACAGAGGTAATAACCATTATCTACAAGTGCATGATACAGAAACCCAAAAGGGTTTGGAAATTGGATAAACCTCCTGTATACTTATTATTCCAGATACTATCGGCTGGACTTTATGTGGAGGAACACTCACAGATGTAAAGTTACCTTTATGGAGAATTGGTTTCATTGTTTTTACTGTTATTGTGCAAATTGTAATGAAGAGTACAATCCACCTGGAAATTGTTTTTCATGTTTAGATGAGGAGGAACAGTGGGAAAGCATGGTTGTGTGTTAGGAACATGTGCAGACAGATAAAGTGAAGCTCAGGGATATGAATATCTGCTGCAAAAGTACATTCGTTTGAATTATAACGTAATATAAATGTGCCATTTTGAGGTATATGAGTTCTAAAACCATCTTTTGATTGGGGATGTGTGTGTGGTAGTGGACAGCTGAATTGTAAAACATCAGAACAGACATTCCAATTTATTTTGATTGAATAATTGTATCTCCTTTCCCACCAATCCAACATTAAAATCCATGTATCCTATATGCAAAAGAGCCTGCTGTGAGTAGGAAAGAAATGACTACTGAAAGATTTATTGTGTGCACGGGTGATTATAGAAGAAAGGTCTATCGGGCATAATTGATGTATTAGGTTATTGTATGATAAAGTACCTAGGGAGTTTTAGCATTATGGCCAGATTTATAAGGAGAGATTGTTGCCAGTTCTTTTATTTAGTTTGAATACTCGGTGAGGGGCCTCTGGATATTGGAGGGATTAATTCAACAGCAGAGGATGGAAAACTCAGCCATTTGATACACTTTAACATTATATTTCACCAGGACATCAGTTAAATGCTGTCATTTCTAAGGTCCTGGAGAATTAAAAATAATAGAGTTGTGATCAAAAATTGTCCTATGAAGACCTGGCCCTACAACAGCTGGTCTATTCATTCCTTTTTTCTTGAAAATCGTTAAGAAAAGTAGTAAGAAAACTCAACAAATATTTCAAAACCAAATTGGGCATATGAGAGGTACTCATCCTGGTCTAACTTTCAGACTGAAAGTGCAATTCCAATGAAAGCCATTTTGTATTGGTCATGGAGAAGGGAGATTCCTCTTGCAATAATCTCAAAGGACTCTGATGCTTAAAGGACTTGTATTTTTCCTGAGCAAAAACCCTGTTTATCAATCTCATCCTTGCCTTTCCAGATAACTGCAGTCATATTTGTCTATTAATGGAGCTGCAGGGTAGGCACAAATAATATATTAGTGTTCTAGTCTTCTGGGCAGTAAAATGAGTAACATTGAGAAGGTGCTCACATTATGACGCATTTCAACTCCAAAACTGGGTAGGAGCAGGGCCGTAGCCAGCAGGGGGCGAAAACCCTCCTGAGCTAACCGCCCACCCCCTGCCCCCATCCCGTGGTGCCAATGTTATATATGTGAGTGTGACATTGTTGCCCCTCCTGGAAATTTTTCAACCCTGAAATTGTTTTTGCACCCCCCCCCCCGGAAAAACAACAAGAACAACAACAAAAAACTCGAATCCTGGCTACAGCCCTGGGTAGGAGATTATGGAACAGTACATCAGTAGCCATTCTTGTAATTGTAAGATCACCTTCAATAGCCTGTGCAGGCAGGAAAAGGGGACCAAAGCATTAAGATATTGGCTGAGGCAGATGGAAGTTGTGAACATCTGGAGAGCACATGGTTGCTGTGTCTGATTAGCTGATCCCTGAGAATGGTTGAGAATAGACTTATTATCACCTTAAGATGCTGCTTCACTCCTTCTTTCCCCCTTTCTATAGTTAAATGACTTCTCCTATGAGAAATGTGATCCCCACTTAGTTTTAGATTAATAGTCAACCAAATCTCTGGAAGCAGATGTCATCAGAAGATATCTTTATTTCATATTTTAGGGGGAAAGAAAGAAGAGGAGCCATGATTTGTAGTCTTATCTGAATATCTCAGTGTTTCCCAACCTTTGGTTTTGGACTTCAATTCCCAGAAACCTAAGTCAAATCTCCAAAGCACTGATCAGCCAATGTAATGACTTAGGCTTCTGGGAGTTGAAGTCTCCCTGAGGGGCATGGGTCCCACATTGGGAACCACTGGTATACAGTATCTTCTTTTCTACCTGTAGCATCCTTTTCCTGGAAGGTAAAGGAACAGATCACATCCTAAACTCCAGTTTTTAAATCTTTCCAAGAAAAAACAGAACACGTTAGCAATTTTTTAAAAATAGAGGTTTCAATAAACAAAGCAATTTGTTAAAAATGGATAAATTATTTTACAAAGATACAAAGAAATCTCAAATATCTGCTAATTGATCCCTGGGGATAATCAAGGAACTTTAGAGTCACCATCACTCTGAGGAAACTGATTGATGTGTCTGTGTTGTTTTCTCTTTACATACAATATGTTTTGCTTATTAAAATAAACCAACCAACAACATGCTAGCAAAATCAGAGAGTGAACCTGTAGCCTTTGTCTTGGAGTTACTGAAGATAAACACTAGATTGCTTATCTGCTTCAATTGATTACTCTGTCAGTTTCAGGTACCTGTGATGCTGAGCAGATCTGATACTCAAACTGACATTACATGCTTGTGCATGTAACATTATCCCATTGATTTCATTTAAATGGGAGGGGGACACAGGTAGAGGAACCAGAAAAGGAGCAGAGCAAGACTGAAGGAGAGGATCTGCTTGCTCCCTGCATAGAATTTGCCCAAAATACACAATATATGTCAATGCATACAAAGCGGATTCAGGGTGGCATCACTTCGGGGAACTTTGGAGTACAAACATTATACATGTCTGTGGTAATTGCAACTGTATCAATGGAAGCAGATTGTTATCTTTTAGGAAGATAAACAACATTTGCCTGGGAAAAGGACAATGTTGTCCCATCTTCAAAGAGAAAAAAAGAGGATCTAAATAATTTGGCTCGATACTGATACCAAGAAAGATTCTAGAATGAAAGATTGAACTCTCTGAGCATTTTAGGGGAAAATGCTGTGATTACTAAAAGCCAGTCTAATCTTGTATCTCATTCTCTCATTCTCTAATACAGTAACAAATTTAGTAGATCAGGGGATTGGTAGCAATGTAGTGCATCTTTATTTCAGCAAGGTATTTGCTAGGGTCCCTTTAGTGTATGAGAGTCAAGACACAGGAAACAGCCAAGGGCTGGGTTAACTCAGGTTTATTGCATGGTGGACAGAGGGAACATGAGGTAATGGCGGACGTACAGCTCTATATATATGGTAGTAACGTATTTGAATGTGGCTCCACGATAGCCCATTGGCTACTGCCCGCGTGACGTCATGGCTGGTCACGCCCTTCTTGTCCAGGTGTAGGTAGCGGCGGGAAACTTCCCGCGCTGTGGCCTTTAATGGGTTTGAACCAAGAGAGCTTGGACGCTCGCTGCTGCCAGCTGGTGGTCATTAGCTCGCGTCCCATTACAGGGTTTATAGTGATCAGCTGAAGGTTACATTGTTACTCGTAGGCAAGGTTACATTGGTTCAGATACATTGTTATCACATGTAGAAGGTTACACTGTTAGAACACAACACTCCTCCCCCCTAGGATGAGACGAAGTCTCTCAGCCAAGATGGCTTATTTCGAACACGCTGGGGTCTCGGCGCGGGCTGCCCTGCCCCGGCTTCGCTCCCTCCTCCTTGCTCCCTGGCTTCCTGCCCTGTAATCGGAGAGGATGACTCGTTAGTGGCTTGCCGCGGCTCTGCGGTTTTGTTGGGAGGTGTGTGCTTTGTTTGGGAAGAACCGGGGGCACTGGGGGCTAACGAAAAACCCCTCTTCTCGCTTGGATGGGTGGGGGAACACTCCAAAACCCCCCCCCGGCTAGCAAAATTAAAATCGTAATCGAATTCGGGGAAAGCGGCAGCGGCGGCCGCAAACTCCTTTTCCCCCTCCCCGGGCTCGGATAGGGCTGGTAGAGCTGGCGTGTCAAAAGGATATGAGCCGGGCTCACTGCTTTCCCCCTTGGCTTTGGACTGGTGTCCTTCTCTGTCTCCCCCTTGGGCTAAACGGGTGGGGGAGAACCCTATCGCTGAATCTGGTTGCTGAGCCCCACTGATCAGTCTCTCACTCACTCGGCGCCGCAGTTGGTCAGCGTGCCTCCTCCAGAGGAGACCGGTGTTCGTTTCCACCCGATACGACACTGGTCCCGTCTGTTCTACTATCGTCCCTGGCACCCAGGCTGGGCCTGCGTTGGCATAGTTCCTGCAGTGTACAGGATCGCCTACGCCGAAACCCTTCGAGACCGCTAAACCTATGTTCTTCCCTTTGTCCTCGACCCTCGTCGGGTCCAACCTGGACAAGATCGTGGTCAGTTTCCTCCGCATCAGCAGCTCAGCCGGCGAGTATCCGGACGCTAAGGGGGTCACTCTGTACGCTAACAGAAATTGACAGACTTGGTGATTTAGATCCCCCGAGCCCATGCGCCGCAGCGCATCTTTTGTTGTGCGCACTAACCGTTCCACTTGGCCATTCGTGGCCGGGTGAAACGGCGCGGATGTGACGTGCCTGATTGCATTTGCCCCCATGAATGCCGCGAACTCAGCGGACGTGAAACAGCTAGCGTTATCGCTGACCAGAGTGTCGGGTAAACCGAACGTGGAAAAAACCCTCCTCAGCTGGCCAATGGTAGTGGCGGAGGATGTGCTCTTTACCGGAATGACCTCCAGCCACTTTGAGTACGCATCCACTACCAGGAGAAAAATGGTTCCTCGGAACGGGCCAGCAAAATCTACGTGCACCCTGGACCACGGCCCCCTTGCTGTGTCCCATTCCCTATGCGGGAGACGGGCTACCTCCGGTCGGGAGCCCTGACATGCCTCACAAGTGCCAATCATATGCTCTATGTCGGCGTCCAGCTGGGGCCACCAGAAATAACTCCGGGCCAGTGCCTTGGAACGGACGATTCCCGGGTGGCTGACGTGCAGCAGCTTTAGCACCTTCGGTCGCAGGGACGTAGGAACCACCACCCGTTGGCCCCACAAGAGGCACCCCCTCTCTAGTGACAATTCTATTCGTTTTCGAAAAAATGGGTCGAATTCCATGCTTGGGGATGACGCCGGCCACCCCTTCTGTACCCACGAGCATACTTTCTCCAGTGTTCTATCCTGTCCCGTTGCCTTGGAAATGTCGGCCGGTACTAATGGGGGTGAATCTAAGACCTCTATTAGCAATACCTGGCGGTCTCTTCCTACCCCTGCCTTCTGATCGTCCGACAAGGGCAACGGAGACCTTGAGAGCGCGTCTGCATGGCTGATCTCCTTCCCGGGCCGGTATTCCAACTCATGTTGGTATGCGTTAAGAAAAATAGCCCATCGCAGCATTCTCGGGGACAGGATCTGTGGCGTGGGCTTATTTGCAGTGAAGATTCCTAACAGGGGCTTGTGATCAGTCACGATCTTGAATGGGCGACCATACAGAAAATCGTGAATTTTTTTGGTTCCCGCTACTATCGCTAATGCCTCCCTGTCGGTCTGTGCGTAATTCCGCTCTGCTTGGGACAGGGACCTTGAATAAAACGCTATCGGGGCCTCCCTTCCGTCGTTCAACACGTGGCAAAGCACCACCCCCACCCCCACCGGGGATGCGTCGCAGACTAAAACTACTGGCCGCTTGGGATCGAAATGAGTCAGGATTGCCTCGGATGTTAGGAGTTGCTTTAACTCTGTGAACGCCCTCTCTTGCTCGTCACCCCACAGCCATTTTTCCTCTTTTTTAAGTAACTGATGGAGCGGCTCGGCAACAGACGCCTTCCGTGGAAGGAAGGTATGGTAGAAATTGAGAAGCCCCAGAAATGACTGTAGTTCGGTTTTGGATGTGGGGCGAGGAGCTTTCTTGATGGCGGCTACCTTAGATTTGGACGGCCTAATTCCCTCGGGCGTGATACGGAACCCTAAAAACTCAACCTCTGTTTCGAAAAATACACATTTGTCTTTTCTCAGTCGCAGCCCCGCTTTTTCGAACACGGTCAGAACTTTATCCAATCGATGTGCCAGCTCGGCCTTACTCCCCCCCGTTATCAACACGTCATCAAAATATGGCAACACCCCCTCCAGCCCCTTCAGGAGGCGTTCCACGAGCGACTGAAAAAGGCCAGGTGCCGAGTTCATGCCGAACTGTAAACGCGACACCTGGAACGCCCCCTTATGTGTAACTATTGTTTGGGCCGCCGCTGTGGCGGGGGTTACGGGGAGTTGCTGGTAGGCCTGTGCTAAATCGAGTTTAGCGAAACACTTTCCCCCATTCAGCCTGGCCAGGAGGTGGCTGACCACTGGCACCGGGTATGCATTAGGGCGGATCGCCTTGTTAATTGTACACTTATAATCAGCGCAAATGCGCACCTCCCCGTTAGCCTTCAGAGCTGTTACAATTGGAGTCTCCCACTCCGCGGAATCCACAGGAACAAGAATCCCCTGACCCACCAGTTTGTCCAGTTCCGCCTCTATTTTGTCCTTTAGTGCGAACGGTACCCTGCGCGGTTTGAGTCTTATCGGGCGGACCTCCGGGTCTAGGTCGAAGGCTACAGGGGGTCCCTTGAACTTTCCCAGTCCACTTTTAAAAACGGCGGGGTGTGCGTCGCACACCGCTTGTATTGGGTCCACGCCTACGGCATGCACCCCCCCTATGAACAAACCTAAAGGCTGGAACCATTGTGTCCCGAGGAGGCTACAACTCCCCCCTTTTAGTACCACTAGGGGAAGTTCCGCAGAATGTCTCTTAAAACGAACCCGGAATGTCCCGACCCCCAACACTGGAATGCTGTTCCCCTGTACGTCCCGTAGTGTGGCCCTCAACGCTTTAAGTTTGGGCCGCACGTGGGGGTCGATTTTCAAGAACTCTCTCTGGGGAATTATAGAATAGGAGGACCCCGAGTCAACTTCCATCCTAATAGGGGTCCCTTGTACTAGTACCTCAACGAAGTAATGGGGCTGTCCCGCAGACACGCTGAACACAGGAGCGTCACCCTCGCTGTCGTCCGAGATACGTCCCACGCCGTCCTGCTTCCTCGTGGTCCAGGCGCCATCTTTGGACCTCGCTGGACGGTCCGGTCTGGCCGAACGGTCTTGTGACCGTCTCCGGCCCTCTTTCCCTTTCCTGCACGCCTTGGCGATGTGTCCCCAACGGCCGCAGTTGTAGCACTCGGTTTTTCTGAATGGACACCTCACGCGCTCATGGGCCGCTCCGCAACCATCGCAACGGCGCCCTCCCCTTCGGACCTTCTGGACCTCCTCGCCGTCGCTGCTTTCCGAAGACGACTTCGAGGTCCGTCGGGTTGCGTGCACCGACTGTCCGGACTTTCCGTGCAACGAGTTTTCCGCTTTGCCGGCCCTCGGACGCCACTCACGCCACTTGTGCATCTCATCTACTCCAGCATTCGTGGATTCCGCGGCTTCCGCGGCCGCTACAACCTCCGTCAGTGTGGGTGGTGGCTCCTTGTTCATCAGGCTGCGCTGCACTTCCTTGTCCTTCAGGCCACACAGAACTCCGTCCCTGAGGGCCATCTCTAGAAAGTGGTCCCATCTGCAGGGGGTGGCGGCTACTCTCATAGCTGTTACGAAAGCTTCTACCGACTCGTCCGGCGCTTGAACTCGCCTCCAAAACGCGCTCCGAGCGGGAAACATTGCCCTCGAGGGTCGGAAACGCTCATGCAGCAGGTTCATGATGTCATCGGCTTTGAACTCACCCATCTTTTTCGGCGCGATAATGCCCACCAGCGTTCGCTTGGTCTCCGCCCCAAGCATGCGGGTGAGGATGGCCCTCTTCCTTTCCTCGTCGTCTTCTTTGACTTTGAGTTCCACCAGTGCCGCCTGGAAGTCCATCTCAAAAAGCTCCCAGTCTTGCGGTTTGGTAATGTTGAACCCGCTCTGTGCCCTGGCTCCTTGGGGATCCATAATCCCACCTTCGTCGCCAATTTAGTGTATGAGAGTCAAGACACAGGAAACAGCCAAGGGCTGGGTTAACTCAGGTTTATTGCATGGTGGACAGAGGGAACATGAGGTAATGGCGGACGTACAGCTCTCTATATATGGTAGTAACGTATTTGAATGTGGCTCCACGATAGCCCATTGGCTACTGCCCGCGTGACGTCATGGCTGGTCACGCCCTTCTTGTCCAGGTGTAGGTAGTGGCGGGAAACTTCCCGCGCTGTGGCCTTTAATGGGTTTGAACCAAGAGAGCTTGGACGCTCGCTGCTGCCAGCTGGTGGTCATTAGCTCGCGTCCCATTACAGGGTTTATAGTGATCAGCTGAAGGTTACATTGTTACTCGTAGGCAAGGTTACATTGGTTCAGATACATTGTTATCACATGTAGAAGGTTACACTGTTAGAACACAACAGTCCCAAAATATTATTGTGGCTAAGCCAGCAAAATGTAATTCAAATGATGCCACTTTTAGGTGGCTTTGCAGTTGGTTAATGTGCTGTATCCATTGAATGCTCCACTTCTAAAAAGTGTGTGCCGTAAGGTTATGTCCTTAAGCTGTTGTTGATGAGTATCTTTGCATATAATTTGATTGACAAAGTACAGTGAGTGTTCACCAAATTTGTACATAATACAAAGAATACAGCATATTCTTCTGAAGATAGAATCACATTTCAAGAGGACCTTAATAGATCAGAGAATGGGCTAAAACAAACAAAATGAATGTCAGTGGGGATAGATATAAAGCTCTGTTGTTGTTCAGTCGCACAGTCGACTCCGACCCTTTGCGACCCCATGGACCATTTTCCTCCAGGCGCCTCTGTCCTCTACCATCCCCCTCAGCCCTCCCAGCTCTGTGCCCATTGTGTATATAATACCATCTAGCCATCTCATCCTTGGCCTCCCCCTTCTTCTTTTGCCCTCCACCTTTCCCAACATCAATGCCTTCTCAAGTGAATCCTCCCTTCTCATTTGATGTCCAAAGTATTTTACCTTCATCTTTACTATTTGACCTTCCAATGAGCAGTCAGGGTTAATTTTTTCTAAGATTCACCTATTTGTTCTCATCGCTGTCCAGGGGACTCTCAAAACCCTCCTCCAACACCACATTTCAAAGGCATCTATTCTTCTGCGTTCAGCCTTCCTAATTGTCCAGCTCTCACATCCATACATTACTACTGGGAAAACCATTGTTTTGACTATTCTAATTTTTGTTTGCAATGTAATGTCTCTGCTTTTCACTATGTTCCCCAGGTTTCTCATCGCTTGTCTCCCAAGAATCAGTCGCCTTTTTATTTCATGGCTGCAATCCCCATCTGCAGTGATCTTTGATCCTAAGAAAGTAAAATCTGTCACTGCTTCTACTTCTTCCCCGTCTATTTTCCAGGAACTGATGGGGCCTGTTGCCATTATCTTGGTTTTCTTGATATTGAGTCTCAAGCCAGCTTTTGCACTCTCCTCCTTCAGCCCAATCAAGAGATTCTTTAGGTCTTCCTCACTTTCTGCCATTAGGGTGGTATCGTCTGCATATCTCAGATTATTGATGTTTCTCCCAGCGATTTTAATCCCATATTGTGATTCCTCCATCCCTGCACTGCGCATTATGTGCTCTGTGTATAGGTTGAATAAGCATGGTGACAAAATGCAGCCTTGTCTTACTCCTTTTCCTATTCCAAACCACTCTGTTATTCCATGTTCTGTCCTAACTGTTGCTTCTTGGTTCATGTACAGATTTCTCTGGAGGCATATGAGGTGCTCTGGTATTCCCATCTCTTTAATTACTTGCCACATCTTGTTGTGGTCCACACAGTCAAATGCCTTAGTGTAGTCAATAAAACAAAAGTAAACTTGTTTCTGGTATTCCTTTGTTTTCTCCATGATCCAGCGTATGTTGGCGATGTGGTCTCTAGTCTCCCTGCCTCTTCTGAAACCAGCCTGCACCTCTGGTAATTCTCTCTCCACATGCTGCTGAAGTCTGTCCTGTATTATCTTGAGCATCACCTTGCTGGCATGTGGGATGAGCGCAATTGTTCGATAATTTGAACATTCTTTGGCATTGCCCTTTTTTGGGATTGGGACGTATACTGATCTTTTCCAATCCTGTGGCCACTGTTTTGTTTTCCAAATCTGCTGGCATATTGAATGCAGTAATTTGACGCCATCATCTTTTAGCGCTTTGAAAAATTCAACTGGGATACCATCATCTCCACTAGCTTTGTTGTTTGCAGTGCTCTTTAGGGCCTTTATGACTTCGCTCTCCAGGATGTCTGGCTCAAGTTCAATTTCTTCATCATTGTGAGTATCAGGAGTGTTGAGGTCCTTTTTGTAAAGTTCCTCTGTGTACTATTTCCATCTTTTCTTAATTTCTTCTGCATCAGCTAGCTCCTTTCCGTCTTTGTCCCTTATCATGGTCATTTTTGCTTTAAATGTTCCCTTGATTTCCCCAATTTTTTTTAAAAAGATCTCTGGTTCTGCCTCTTTTGTTGTTTTCCTCCATTTCTCTGCACTGTTCTTTTAGGTAGTTTTCCTTATCTCTCCTTGCTTTTCTTTGAAATTCTGTGTTCAAATGGTTGTAGTTTTTCCTTTCTCCTTTGACTTTTGCGTTCCTTCTTTCCTCTGCTATTTTAAGAGCCTCATCAGACAACCACTTTGCTTTCTTACTCTTCTTTTCTTTTGGTATGGTTTTCTTTGCTGCTTCCTGCATGATGTCCCTCATCTCCGTCCATAATTCTTCCGGTACTCTGTCTACCGAGTCTAAGCCATTAAATCTGTTCATCACCTCCACCGTGTATTCTTTAGGGATGCTGTCTAAGTGATATCTTTCTGGTCTCCATGTTTTCCCTATTTTCTTTAGTCTAAGCCTGAATTTTGCGATCAGTAGGTTGTGATCTGAGCCACAGTCTGCTCCAGGTCTTGTTTTTGCTGACTGTATGGAGGTTCTCCATCTTTGGCTGCAGAGTATGTAGTCAATCTGGTTTCGGTGTTGGCCATCTGGTGATGTCCATGTGTAAAGTCGCCTCTTGTGTTGCTGGAAGAGAGTGTTTGCTATGACCAGTGCGTTCTCTTGGCAGAACTCTATCAATCTTTGCCCTGCTTCATTTTGTGTTCCAAGACCAAATTTGCCTGTTATTCCCTCCACTTTTTGATTTCCTACTTTGGCATTCCAGTCTCCTAATATAATTTGGACATCATTTCTTGGTGTCTGTTCTATGAGGTGTTGTAAGTCCTCATAGAACTGGTCCATTGTGGCTTCATCTGCACCAGTGGTTGGTGCGTATATTTGGATCACAGTGACATTGAAAGGTTTGCCTTGAAATCTGACTGACATCATTCTGTCATTTTTGAGATTGTATCCCATTACTGCTTTTGCAGGCACCCCCCCCAATAAAGGACTCAGACACCAATGAAAGTGGATAACGGCATTGGGCCACATTTATTGATTCATGCCCTAGTCCGAATTATAAATATCTATTGGTAATTGACCAATCATAATTCTTAAGGCAAGCAGGCCGAAGTAACACTGGTAAGGTACCACCCAAAATTGCCAACGGCAATTGCTACAATGTATCCATTTGTATCAATTTGTTTGTTGACCACAAACAAATTGTTGACCGTAGTCAATATCTAACTAATGACCCCACCCTCTGACGCGTATCCGTAAAATCACGGGGTGATGCATGCTGTCTAGCTATAGCCATCACCCCGTCGCCTAGTTCGTCGTTGACCGGACAACGTTTAACCAACTTATGCCTGTCTAGTGTTGTCCAGTCAATTGCGAACTTGCCGGATACCTGTGGGTCATAATGTTTACCTTACCAGTGCTACCCGCCCATGTGACCAAAGTCAACAGCAGCAACAGAAAAACCCCTATGTCAAACCATAGCAACAGTGTGGGATGGGCGAAAAAACCAGGACCCGGAAGCCAATATGGGTCCCAGCCAAAAATTCCCACCCGGGCCCGAAGCGACCAAAATATCACACTGTTAACTAGGGAGGGGGTGGAGGGAAAAACTTCTCCGCTCCGTCGCTTCGCAAAATGGCAGCTCGGCTGCCTCGTGGCCACCCCTTTTATAAGGGAGCTGGCCACGCCCCTAACTACCCGGATGCCTTCGTCCTGTGGGGGGGGCCCCCGCAAAGAGCGCGGCGGCCATTTTGGCACCGCGCTTGCATTGCAGGCGCACCCCCCAATAAAGGACTCAGACACCAATGAAAGTGGATAACGGCATTGGGCCACATTTATTGATTCATGCCCTAGTCCGAATTATAAATTTCTATTGGTAATTGACCAATCATAATTCTTAAGGCAAGCAGGCCGAAGTAACACTGGTAAGGTACCACCCAAAATTGCCAACGGCAATTGCTACAATGTATCCATTTGTATCAATTTGTTTGTTGACCACAAACAAATTGTTGACCGTAGTCAATATCTAACTAATGACCCCACCCTCTGACGCGTATCCGTAAAATCACGGGGTGATGCATGCTGTCTAGCTATAGCCATCACCCCGTCGCCTAGTTCATCATTGACCGGACAACGTTTAACCAACTTATGCCTGTCTAGTGTTGTCCAGTCAATTGCGAACTTGCCGGATACCTGTGGGTCATAATGTTTACCTTACCAGTGCTACCCGCCACACGGAGGGGCTTCAAAGAAGGCTCGACGCCCCCCCCCCAGACCGTCAGCTCGGTCAACAGGCCTGCTCGCCAATCACCCAACAGGAGGTCCATACCTCCTCGCGACAGATGGACCCCATCTCCTGCATACAAGTCATAACTTTGGAGGCTAATAGCGGGGTGACGACTGACCCTCCCCCAAGCCCTGTCGACAAGGAAACGCGCCACTGCCCTATTCACCATGCGTCTAGCGCGGTCAAGGGCCAGGAGGTCAACACCCCCTCTGTAGGAATGGCGCGGGACCATGTCCGACCAAACAAGGGTTGTGGCGGGCCAGACGTAATGCAGGTAGGCGAGGTCCTCGCAAATCGCATGCTTCAGCGACAAGCCGGTGACCTGGCCCAAATCATTGCCCCCCAGGTGTATGATCAGAATGTCAGGCGGGTCAGCATTCTGGCCTGAAAAAAGGAAAGGCAGCAGCTCCCGCCATAACATCCCGGGCTTACCATGCCATGTGAGACTTGCGTATGCACCCAGTCCCAGTCGGGGTCCCCACTCTGTCGCCGCAGCATAACGCGCTGCCCTGTGCACGTAGCTATGGCCCACCAGCCATACTGTCACCGGTGTAATACGACACCCTGGGTCTGTAAAGGAAAAATGAGGGAAAGTAGGTAAGGTGACTGGGTTGGTACTCACGGCGGGAGTGGGTGCACATAAAATTGAAAACATTGCTAACCCCACCGTCCCATGCTACGTATGTCAGCCCCTGAGTACCCAAAAGCAGCTGCGGTCGAGGCCGCCCCTATACGGAATGAATGAGTGCCATAGCGGGCGCCTGGGAGGCCCACACTGGCCAGCGCTTTGCCCGTCACCTTCCAAAATTGAAATTTAGTAAGGGGAGACCCATCTTGGTGACAGAAAAATGGGCCATGGTGCGTGCCACGCAGTGCCAGGAATTTCTGTAGGGCACCAACCGGACAGATGTCTGCCAAAGAACACCGTAGCAGTCGCACACCACTGCCGACGCCATGCTGATCGGTCTTAGAGGAACGTATCCTCAACTGAGCCCAGTCTTTGGCAACACAGACATCCTCGAGTTCCAGTGCCCTACGACTTGCATCCGCCTTAGACAGCATCACAAGCTCGCTGATGCGGAGCGCTCCAAAAAATGCCACCGTTGTGGCTGCATGGAACAGGGCTGCCTCATATGCATCAAAACAGAGGCAAGGCCAGCCCCGGGCCAACTGGGTAAGGACCCCTGGGGAAATTGGGTGGCGGTCGTCCGGGCAACGCCCGCGCTCGCGCACCCACCCCTCCAAAACATGTCTCACACGGAAGTCAGAGGTGCTGTCCACATGACCCCCCACCTTGGCCATAAAAGCCAACGCTGAAAGCTTAGATGCTATGGTGCGAGGTGCAAGGCCCTGAGAATGCAGGTAAACCATGAAACCATGGGTTACCGGGATCGGCCAGGTTCCTGGCAATTGAAATTGAGTACACAATGCCCTGAAAGAATTAATTGCGTGGTGATATGCCTTACGGGTGCGTGGCGCTAGCGACAGGCCAATCGCCCGGTTCACCTCTCCTTGCCAATGGTCCATATCTCCTCCGGGAGTGGCGAGGGAAATTCCTCCGCATCCGGGGCCAAGGCACGGAACCGGGAGATCTGTAGGCGGGACAAAGCGTCAGCAATATCATTATTAACCCCTGGGACATGCCTGGCCCTGAACAGTACATTGAGGCGCAGGCTGCACAACACAAATTGGCGCACTAGATCCATAACCCTGGGCGATTTGGAAGTCTGTGCATTTACAATGTGGACCACAGCCGCATTGTCACACCAGAAATGCACGACCGAGTTGGACCACTCCTGGCCCCATAGCATCAAAGCACCCAGGATAGGGAAAAATTCCAGATATGTGAGATCACGCAGGCGACCCGTGCCTGCCCAGGCCGGTGGCCACCCACCATAGGCCCACTTCCCATTGAAGTACATCCCATAACCGAGGGATCCCGAGGCATCAGACTGAATCTGAAATTGAGGGGAAGCCAGGAGGTCATGCCTCCAAAATGAGACCCCATTGAACTCCCTCAGGAACTGTAACCAGACAAGCATGTCTGCCCTGATACCCCGGGTAAGCCTAACCCTATGGTGAGGCCTGGATAATCCTGCCATAGCGTCGCACAAGTGCCGGGCAAAAGCTCTGCCCGGTGCGACCACTCTGCAGGCGAAATTAAGGTGACCATGCAGCACCTGCAGTTCTCTCAGTGATGCCTTGCGCTTGGCCAACAAGTCCGAGATAAAGGCCACTATCCTTGACACCTTATCCCGCGGTAACCTAGACGCCTGCGCTATCGTGTCAATCTCCACCCCCAGGAAGACTAGCTGTGTAGATGGGCCCTCGGTCTTTTCGGGCGCTAAAGGGACACCGAGTTCCTCCATTAGCGTCTGAAATGTGTTGAGGAGACGTGTACACGTGTCCCAGCCCCGTTCACCCCCGAATAAAAAGTCATCCAGGTAATGGGCTACAGACCGGGACCCTGACCTGCGGACGAAAGCCCACTCTAGGAAGGTACTGAAACGCTCGAAAGCCGAGCATGATATGGAACAGCCAAAAGGCATGGCCTTATCAAAATAATATTCGCCCCGAAATTTGAAACCCAGCAATTCAAAGTCGCCCGGGTGCACTGGCAAGAGGCGAAAAGCCGACTTAATGTCGCACTTAGCCAGCAGCGCACCCGGGCCACATGAGCGCACCATGCGCAGCGCGTGGTCAAAAGATGTATACCTGACTGAGCAAAGGTCGTCAGGGATAGCATCGTTGACTGATCGGCCGGCTGGGTAGGACAAGTGATGGATAAGGCGAAACTCGCCTGGAGACTTCTTGGGAACCAAGCCCAGGGGCGATACCTTGAGGTTAGTGAACGGGGGTGCAGGGAAAGGGCCAGCGACCCTGCCCGCATTGACCTCCTTATTGATGCTGGCGGCAGCCACCTCCTCCCTCCCCCTAAGGGACAAAAGGTTGGGGGCATCCTGAGGGGACCTATCACCCATGAAAGGAATACGGAACCCCTGTCTAAAGCCCTGAAGGAGATAATCTGCATCCTCCCCCTTCGGGTACAATGCGAGCCAACGCTCCAACATGTCCACATTAATTGGGGAGGGAGCCTTTCGGTGAACCAGCTCCATCTGCGGCAGTCTTGCCAGCCCACTGTCCGCCCCTCCCTCTGCCCCGCGTCCCTCCAGGCCTGGGACAGGCAGAGGCTGCATGGGGGCCCGCACAGGTGGGACACTCATGTCTGTACTTGCAATTCTTCTTATTGCATGAACCATTAGACGAGAAAGTCCAGCACAGCAGGCGGGCTGGAACCCCCTGCCCCGCCACTTGGCGGGGAACCTGTGCTGGAGCCACTTGCTGGACCGCATGTCCCTGGCGCAGGGCGCGTGGGCGTCATGTACAGAAGCCAAAGCCTCTGGCATGGCTCATCCCACCTCATCTCAGGGTGCAGGGGAATTCGCATACGGAATTCCTCGTCATCAGCCAACCACGACGGGCCCGGAAAATCAACCATCGCCCAATAGATATTGTCCAAATACTGGACCATCGGAATTGCCAGATCCGGCCGGGCCCTCAGGTACACCGCCATGTAGATGAGGTAAGCCGGCAGCCAGTTGGCCCACGTTCGTGGTGGCTTGCGACGACGTGCCTGTTCCTTATCCTTCTCATCCTGCCCCTCCCTCTCTTCCTTGGTGGGCTCCCTGTTTAGGAGTGAGAAGATATCTACATACTCCCCTCGCCATATTTTCTCTCTGGTTGGCCTGTGCCAAGTGGTCACCCAGTGGCAAGGAATAGCCCGCTGTCGGCAAGGCCGAGACAGGCACAGCAGAAACTGCGGGCATCTGGAAAGGGGCTTGGACTAGCCCAGCCACCCCCAAAACATTCCCCAAAGGGTAGGAAACGCTCCCCACTCCGGGGCCCTGGGTGGTGGTTGACGTCGCCTGGTGGTGCGTCAGCGGCTGTACCGCCGGACCACCCATGCGAGGCCAAGGCCATTGGAAAGCCCCCCCCAACGTAGCCACATGTGTAGGTGCACTAGTTTGTACCGCATACTCACATGCTGCACCCCCGCGGGCCGCCCCCACCGGGGGTTCCGGCCCACTGGGGGCGTCGGAGCTCACGACCGCCGTAGAGCTCGCCGCCGGGGCCTGACCCGCACTGGCCTGTTGGTTGGGGAGCTGCGAGGCAGTGGCCGAAGTCGCGCCACGCGCCTCAAGCTGCTCGACCCATCCCGTCGCCTGCCGCTGCGCGGCAGACGACGCGTCAAAGTGAACCCCAAAAGGAGCCCCAGCGTGGCTGGCCCGAGCAAGGGAAGCCTCGAGTGCCGCCACGCGGGCCAGTAAGGCCTCCACACTGGCGTGGGGCCACGGGCCAGCCGGCCCGCCCGTTACGGGCGTGGGTAAAGGTCCTTGCACCCCGGGGCCCGAATATGGCCATGACCCCACACCCAGGCCCGGCAGGGCCGGCGTAGGCACCTGCCAAGGGAGGGGACCGCACCACCCCCCAAGGCTGGAAGGCCCTGGAGAGAGCTGCGCCCCGATAGAGGGAGGCCCAGTAGAATGAGCACCAGGAGCGGCATCCGCCGCTTGCGGGCCGCGGGCCGCAGCCCATGCTGGACCCCTGCTCGGGTCCCCAGCCTCCGGCCGGGGGTAATAGACCCCATCCCACGGGTTCCGGTGGGTGCCGGCAAAGGCGGCTGGTGGGAAGGCGCAGCCGCGGTCCTCCGACCCGGATTGCGCCTCCAAACCGCCCGAGCCGCGCTCGCGGCCGCCTTCTTCTTCGAAGGCATCTCAGTCGGACCTAAGGGAAGCCGAAAAGAGGAAGGTCAGCAGCCAAAAGGCTTCCCGATCAAGGTAAAAGCGACGGAGTAAGAGGAAAAACTTCTCCGCTCCGTCGCTTCGCAAAATGGCAGCTCGGCTGCCTCGTGGCCACCCCTTTTATAAGGGAGCTGGCCACGCCCCTAACTACCCGGATGCCTTCGTCCTGTGGGGGGGCCCCTGCAAAGAGCGTGGTGGCCATTTTGGCGCCGCGCTTGCATTCTCACTCTTTTATTGACAATTATGGCTACTCCATTTCTTCTAAGGTTTTCTTGCCCGCAGTAGTAGATATGATGGTTTCCAGAGCTGAATTCACCCATCCCTTTCCATTTGAGCTCACTGATGCCCAAGATGTCAATGCTTATTCTTTCCATCTCATTTTTTACCACTTCCAGTTTTCCTTGATTCATAGACCTCACATTCCATGTCCCTATGCAGTATTGTTCCCTGCAACACTGTATTTCTCCTCCCCCTTTCGTATCCCTCCCCCTTTTCAGATCTGCTGTGCTGAGCATCCCCTTGTTTTGCCTTTTGTTTTGGTCCATAGGGTTCTCTTGGCAAACTTTGTGGCGTGCCTTGCCAGTCTCTACGCCAGTCTTTTCCCATCACACATGTTATCACAGTTTAAACAGTTTTAAAACAAAGTATTATCATGCACAATATTATCACATAGTATCAAAGTAAAAGTTGAACTAATTAATGAAAGGGAAAGATAGAAAGAAAGAAAAAGTCCACTATATCAAATCTCTATGTAAGTCAGTTTCTTGTACAGTCACTATGTCAGTTGCCATAAGCCATCTATGTTTAGTCAACTATATTATTTCAGTTCGATTACTTATCCTTTGCATGCACACAGCAGCTCTTGCCTCTCTTCGGCCGCATGGAGTCGGTCAAAGGCGCTGGCTCGGGCCTCGCTGTGATGGTGGTTGTGGATGGTATCTCCTGGGGGTGGTCGGGGGTCTCCGGAAGTGTCCTTCTCTCTGGCCCCAGGTCTTTGGATGGGGAGGGAGGGGCAAGATCCTTTACTCACCTCCCCCTTGGGCCTCTCTGGATGGCAAATGGGCAGTAGAGCTGGGCCTTCCTGAAGCCTTTTCTTCCTCTCCAGGCTCAGGTCTTTGGATGGGGAAGGAGGGGCAGGATCCTTTACTCCCCTCCCCTGTGGGCCTCTCTGCATGGAATGAGCAGTAGAGCTGGGCCTTGCTGATTCCTTTTTCTTCCTCTCTAGGCCCAGGTCTTTGGATGGGGAGGGAGGGGCAGGATCCTTTACTCCCCTCCCCTGTGGGCCTCTCTGCATGGAATGAGCAGTAGAGCTGGGCCTTGCTGATTCCTTTTTTCTTCCTCTCCAGGCTCAGGTCTTTGGATGGGGAGGGAGGGGCAGGATCCTTTACTCACCTCCCCTGTGGGCCTCTCTGCATGGAATGAGCAGTAGAGCTGGGCCTTGCCGATTCCTTTTTCTTCCTCTCTAGGCCCAGGTCTTTGGATGGGGAGGGAGGGGCAGGATCCTTTACTCACCTCCCCTGTGGGCCTCTCTGGATGGAATGAGCAGTAGAGCTGGGCCTTGCTGATTCCTTTTTCTTCCTCTCTAGGCTCAGGTCTTTGGATGGGGAGGGAGGGGCAGGATCCTTTACTCCCCTCCCCTGTGGGCCTCTCTGCATGGAATGAGCAGTAGAGCTGGGCCTTGCTGATTCCTTTTTCTTCCTCTCTAGGCCCAGGTCTTTGGATGGGGAGGGAGGGGCAGGATCCTTTACTCACCTCCCCTGTGGGCCTCTCTGCATGGAATGAGCAGTAGAGCTGGGCCTTGCTGATTCCTTTTTCTTCCTCTCTAGGCCCAGGTCTTTGGATGGGGAGGGAGGGGCAGGATCCTTTACTCCCCTCCCCTGTGGGCCTCTCTGCATGGAATGAGCAGTAGAGCTGGGCCTTGCTGATTCCTTTTTCTTCCTCTCTAAAAGCTCTACATTTAAGGAAATCAATTCAAATGCACAAATATGGAACTTTTAAGAAAATGTTACTACCTGAACTCAAGTCCCTTTTTATTGGCATAACAGAAGGAGAAAAGATAATATTATCCTGGAAACAATCAATGATTATATTAATATTTTTCTTTTAAAAAAAGAATGAAGAAGCCAATGATCCTGGGGTGCTATTTTCCTTGGGTTATACTTATATATACTGTAGTTTCCTTTTGTTTAGATCTGTAATTCCCAATGTGGGGCGCACACCCCATGGGGGGCAATTTGATATATAAGGGGGGCAATTTTAGAATGAGTTATTAACAATGAATGGCTGTTTAGGCTTCCTCCATGTGAACAAGAGCCCCCTTTTTGAATAATAAGTATTATATGTCATGGGGCAGGGTATGTGTGTATGGCATCAGGATTTTAGAGATGCTGAAGTGGGGAATGGACAAAAAAGGTTGGGAACCACTGCTTTAGATCATTGCTCAGTCTTTTTCAGTACTCTCCCAGCTTTCTGGCTGATTTTTACCATGTCAAGCTCTGTTATAGTGTCTATCCATCAAGTCACCTTGTTTCTGCAAGAGTTGAACTCAAATTTCTCCCAAATTTTATTGTATATTCACTAAAAGGATTTAATTTAAATCTTCTTAGAAGGAGGTTTCTCACAAAGTAGACAGCACTGCAAGTACACTTAGTCATATCCTGGGCAACAGTGTAGGGCAGGGGTGCCCAAACATTTCGGTCTGTAGGCCATTCACATTGTTCAGGGAGGTCAGTGACTTTATGTTCTTCCTTTCCCAACCAGGTCACTATGGCCCATGGGCCAATTTATCCAGCCCATGAAAGCCCTTGTTGCTCCTGGAAGCGGAAGTAAAACGCGGCTGTTATAGAGTAACTCAATCATTCCAGTCCAGAAACATTCCATTGTAAACCTGTTGAAACATAAGGTAACCCCTTTCCCATATTTAGGTGGCATCGACAGAAATCCAATGTCCAAGTCAAGGGAAATAATTTCAACCACTACATTCTGCTTTGGTCAGACCTCACCTGCAACATTGAGCACCACAGTTTGTAAAGGAATTTAATAAGGTAACATAAATTTTGAGTGTAGTGTGTAAGATTAAAAAATGATTGAAAACCAGGATGAATGATGAACAGCTGAGAGGAGCTGGGTATGCTAAAGCCTGGAGAAGAGGCGACAGAGAAATGATTTGGTAATCATCTTCAAATATTTGAAGGTGGTCATGTTGAAAGTTGTGCATACTTGTCTTCTGTGGTCTCAGAGCAGATAAACTAAATGAATAGATTCAAAGTTTCTTTTAACTTAACTTTACAAAAGACTTTCTGAAGGTAAGTACTGTTCAACTGTGACAGACCACCTTGGAAGTTGCTGGACTTTCCTTTATTGGAGGTTTCTAAACAGAAGTTGAAAAGCTATCTGTTAAGGATGTTTTAGCTTTTCATTCCTTGCTTGCAGCAGGCTATACTTTAAGATGTTTGGGTTTCCTTCCAACTTCAGAATTCTATGATGTATTTTTATGATTAACTAAGATGTGGGGCTGGCAACTATCTTTTGCAACCCCTCCCTTGCCTTAGGAACAAGCTACCAACACAATTTCCAATTAGAAAAGCAGGAACTCCTTTATTTAGCAGGTGGAATGCATGTCTAAATATATAATATCCTGTTTAATCCTATCCCACCCCTATATACTGGGAGACTGGAGATTACTAACCTACTAGAGAGATGTCCTTCCTTTCCCAACCAGGACTACTGCAAGTGTAGGAGAGCTATCAAGGTTACTGGGTCAGGCTGGTTTGTTAAAAGAAGGTAAAATGCAATAGATAAAATGGTAAAAGTTTACACCACAAGTAAATATCCTAACCTGGATATTATAAAAGCATAGGGCTCCTCAATAGGCTTCAGTTTAGTAAGAGGAAAATAATTTGAGCATCTTCATAGTTGTTAGCCAATGAAAATATATAACAAAAAGAATTCAGTCATTCCCACATTTAAATACATATATTGCTTAAAGGTATTCACCCCTATATTTCCTTCTGCCTGCTTATGGTCCACTGCCCATGTGCCTTACACTAAAATTAAAGGGGAACAAATGGAGCACAAATAAACAAACAAAAACAAAACAAAACACTACTATTTCTAAAGCTCTTCATTGCCACTGATTATCCAGTCTCTTTCATGCATCTGGTTAATCCCATTTAATCAGCAGCAGTCTCATTGCTGTCTAACAGATAAGGAAACAAAGAAAAAGCAACTCTAGAGAAAGGAAAGTAGAAAGTGAAGGAAATCTGTTTCCACCATGCCAGTGGATAGGATACAGATCCAAAATAGCCCTTCTCCATTATTCAGTGGTAATATTTGATTAGGAATGGGAAGTAATGAGATTTGAAAGAATTATGACAGCAGCTTTTGAGCAGGTCTCTAGAGGGCCCCAGCAGTGAAATTTCATTACTATGGTCAAGAAACTGGTCTGCAATTCAAATAAAAATCACTGGATTATATAGTGATAAATAATTCTGCTTGTGTTAATGTAGTAACCTCCTTCCTGCCATCTTCCTTAACCTCCTTTGCCAGATACTAGAACATTTCAGTGGCCCTTGAACCTTAAGGCAGTTTTTATGAGATTGGGTGGGTGGGGCTTCCAAAGTAGTAGGGATTTCAGCATATATCATCAGACACCACTAAGTACAGTACCAGCTACTGATTTATTCTTTGCTTCAGCAACAATATCTAATTGTATGAGCCAGGGGAAAGCATATGTACAATACTTTGTTTCCTAGCAGGGGAATTATAATGATAACAGTACTGAATGATGTAGGAACATCACAAAGCAGGAAAGGCAGGTATACTTATTTTAATCAATCAATCAATCAATCATTTAGGAAAGTAGATCTTTTACTTTTTGATAAAAATATACATCTTGAGGATATAATCTTCAGCACCCATAGAGTGCTTGAGAGAAGCCTTTATACTGTATATTTGCTAGTTTTCTTAAAGGTTTTTATGACAGCTCTTCTGCTTACAACAAAATGGTGGGCAGCATTAGAAAAGCTTAGAAGTACAGTTTCTTTGTTTGTTGTATTAGACTTGAGCCATGAAACATCTTCAGGAGTTCACCTGCTGCTAGTGTCATGTCACTCACCTGCATAAGGCTGAGACCTACAAATAATGTATAGCACCCAAGGCCTTATTTTCTGCTGCAAGACTTATTAGGTATGGTAGTTCTTGGGGAGGTATCTTCTATGCCAGGGGTTCTCAACCTTTGGCCCTCAGAAGTTCTTGGACTTCAGTTCCTAGGAGCCCTGATCAACAGGTTTGCTGACTTGGCTTCTGGTAATTGAAGTCCAAGAACACATGGAGGCCCAAGGTTGAGAAACCCTGTTCTATGCAACCTAAAGAGGAGCAAGACTACCAGTGACTAGGAAGCCTTGCAGCAGGAAATGTAGCCTAGACTGCTATGCAACCTCAGAGTCTCAGTCTTGTGCAGGTTACTTGAAATGGAGGTGTCTTCAGATGTGGCTCTGTGGGCTGGGAGTCCCAATATTCTGCCTTTGGCATTCTTGGAGCATTCTAGGAGATGAGGTCCAAACAATCAAAAAACAAATGGTACACTTCTACTCAAAATACCTTTAATTAATTGAAGGACCTGTAGTATTTCTCCCCTCCGTTGTATGGCTATTTGGGGCTATGATTGAAGATTATAGATGAGCAAGGCCTGGGGCATTATAAAATTCCCTTGCTCCCGAATTGGCTATTTACCAAAAGGTGAGATGGAATTCACCTGGATTGATGTCTAAACTAAGCCATCCAGGATTTTTAACTAGCCTCCTCACAGATCACAGCCCAAGCCAGCCTGTTAAGAAGGTAGTGAAATCAAAGGCAAAAATGCTTCAGTCATTTTATCTCTTTACTTGCAGGATGTTCAAAGCAGGTACAGTTTTCAGATCAAACAAAAATAGGTGTTACATAGGCAAATCAGAACAGTACAAAAGCACAGAAAGATAAGAAATCCTATCTAACTTGGGAGCCAGCATGGCCTCCCTGTTCTAAAGTTAACACATGCCTACATTATTACAAGATGAGATCAAGCAGAGAAATTCCAAAGAACTGTATTAGAACAGAATTGTGCCTATTTAAGGCATTATCTTTCCATTAAAAAGGGAAAATAATTTTGTGTGGGAAAAGAAGTTATCTCACAAAATCACAGAGTTGTACAGTTGGAACAAAAGCTCAGGATGTCTACACCAGTCTTTTGCCAGTGAAAGAAATCCACAGCTAACAACACTCTTAATGGGTCACCATCAAATATCTATTTAGGCTCCTCAAGCAAAAGGAAGTCCACTATTTTCTATGACAATCTGTTCCACTGTCTGTATATGATTTGCCTTACTCTCTTTATTGACCTCCTCATAGTGGAATAATTTCTGATGAAAGGTGATGTTTGGCATGAAAAGTGGTAACCAAATTCTCAGTAATGAAATGTCCTAGCTATGAGCTGATAGAAAATGACAAGTATATACAAATGGGGAAATTTGTTTAAAAAGAAAGCAGTTTATATGTTACAGTGACTGGCACATAGAAAACCATATGATTCTCAAGCTGTGTGTTCTGCTAGACATATGGTTGAACTGGCCAGCCACCTACTTCAGTCAACATTATAAAAATACAGAAGATCAAAGTTAAGAGTTTATTCCTTTCTCCATGACTGAAATCCTACGAACAAAGTCTGTGGGTTTATTGCCAAATCTTATTGCCAGGATGCTGTCTGTGTTTAGATAAGGAGAAGGATTAAACAAGAATATTTTCCTTGGCAAATATTAACTGACTTCAACAGCAGCCAGTTATACTACCTCTGATGAAGAGAAAGACTGCTTTTAGTTACAGATATTCAGAGAGTTCTGTTGGAGTGCCTCTTGATGTTATCTGGAATGGGAGGAAAAATCTGAGTCTGCAACAAGGACAACTAAAGAGTTGTGTGCCAAGACTTGATGATCTTTATAATTTTTGAACAATTTTGACAGAAGAAATTCTATGGTTACTGGTTCATGAATTTCCAGAGTTGTAAATCATCTCCCAATAACCTTTGGTGGTCTTGGAGACAGAGACAAAATATTACTCATCGTTCAACCTCTTTAATTTTTTTTATTTGGATAGTAGCCTATGCATCAGGGACAAACTCACTAGTGGGTAGATGGACTGAGAAGATTCTGTTTCAAAATCTGATGCAATTTTTCTTCATGTGGCTCAGCACTAAATTCAGTACACACTGATGTTCAGAACATCTGGAAGCCTGATTTTTCATCCTGCTGGCATGTCATATTCAGTGGGAGAGGCTGTTCATACCCAGGATGGGTGGCAGAAACACAAATGCTGCAGAGATCATGGTAGAGACTAGCAAGTCATATATACCAGCTACACCTATCCCTTGGCATATCTGTTATCCCGTTTGCACTTCACTCTCTCATATTGCTAGTTATATTTTGACTGAGCAGGATTTTGTTTTGGCCAGGTATCCTGATTGGTCAAATGAGTATCCCAAGAATAAATGGCTGTTCATGGGAGGACTATGAATTAAATGGGCAGAGATTATAATGAGTGATGGCATTGAGACTAAAAAAGTTAAGTACTCTATCATGATTGGCCATTAAGAAGTACTCTTAAGGCAAAAAGAGGAGTTTGGTGCCTCACCATGAAAGCTACAGAGCTCAGGGCACTGAAGGAAACATATTTTGGTCTTGATGGCTCTATGTTATAATAGTGGCAGAAGCTGGAGAGTTGTTGCTTAGGAGAATACTCTTCAATACCTCAAATGTGTGTATGGAGCCTAGATACAAATAGAGTTGTCCTTTTACTTGGGAGTTTCTCACATACTGTCAGAGCCTAGACAACCTACATTTTTGGGTGATGAGTTCTAGGATCCCCCAGCCAACACACTGGCAGTGGTGTCTGGGAGTTGCAATCCCCAAAAGCTACCTTTTCCAAAGTGTGGGTGAACTCTTTTTAGTTAAGATAACAGGAATTGTGTAGGTTTGTGCAACTGGCAGATCTTTTATAATTGAGATTATAAAATTCAGGTCCTGGTCTCCATCAGCCTTTTCTTTCTTACCTTTTCATATCTGAAGGCAGGTTGTAAATACATTGAGATGGAACTTATATCAGACAAAGATGACAACTGGATCATCCTAGGACTAAAGAAGAGGAAAATTTTCAAAGCTGGTTTTAAAAAAGAGATTATTTTAAAAGAGAGTGAATGTTTTTTGAAATTTATGGTTTGTACAAACAGTATTGTGAGAGGTACTAGAAAGGTACCTCTTAGAGACAACTCTTGACCTGCAGCTCTCATCAGTCATAACCAGTATAACTGTGAGTGAGGTATGATGAGATGTATATACATCTGGACTACCACTGTTGCTCACTGCTAGTTCACATTGAAGATAATATAATAAAAACATGTCATTCATGTAGGGCTATTATTTTGCAAGTTCATGCAGAAGTATAAATGTTTGGGGTTGTGGTTTATATTTCTTAATAGACCAAATTACCTCTGCTGGATGCAGACACATTTGAATAAGTGAACAAAAAGTTTGTGCACAGTCTTCCTTTTCATGGATAGTTGCAACATAAATATGATAAACAGCTTGCTGCATTGAGAGTCACCACTAGGATATCATACTGATAATAATGTAACTGATGTTTAAATAATGTACACAGCAATTCTGTCTAAGTAGCTCTAATATGTGCATCATATCACCATGATCATTTTTTATTTATAAAATGTTTTATGAAAGTGAACATTATGTAAGCATGAGGATAATTGTGGAATCAACTCTGTCTCAGCCAGGAGAGGGCATGGCATATCTTTTCAAAAGACAGATTTCCCAACTGCATAGAGGTCTTGTTAAATGCTACCTCACCTACACAAACAAACAAAAAAAACCAAACAAACAAACTCCAACACAAATCAGAGCAGTTGCTTTAGTACCTGTTAGGTACAGCTGAAGCTTTTGCGCCTACATTTTGCAGTATTCGCCATGGTTGCCTTTGAAGCATGCAACTCAGCTGGTGGATAAAACTAGTCCATGTTATTCTACAGTCAGTAGAGTTTACAGACTTTCAGTATTGATGAAGCTGAGAAGAAGAGAGAAGTATTTTAAAGAAAAATCTAGTTTGGCCAGTTTGATTTCATGGAAACCAAGCACTTTCTAGGCTTTATATAAATTGTGTTAAATGATGCTATCTGTTGTTTTGTTACCTAGCTTTTTTGATAGACATATGTAATCTATATTTTTCCCCCTATTTTTTCAACAGCACATCTGTCATTTTTTTCATTGCACATTTCCCCCCTGGTGCACCACTGTGGATAGTGTAGGACTGCAACTCATAGCATTGTTCATAATTTGCTTTAATGGCTAGGGCTGATGGGAAATGCAATCCTACAGCTTCTGAAAATGTACCCTTTTCCTACCCTAATATATACACTCATGATAGCTGTGGATGCAGATTGCTTCATGAGAACGGGAACAGTCTACTGTACTTAAAGTATATAGAATCAGCTGTAGGTACTTATAGCTGTCCCTGATATAAATTCTTAATTTTATGTAACTTGGTGAGGTAGGCCACAATCTCTGTGATGTAATGGCTACCGCATTGAATTGGAAGTTGGGAAATCAGGCTCCCATGGAACTCCAGGACAAATGACATATTTCAGATCAAAAAAATTCTGGTTCAAGGCAGTGAAATGGTTTTCAGTAGGGAAAAGAGAAAACTTATTCTTCACCTATCTGACCTGCTTCTTCTCATCACAACACATTAGGCCCCCCTCTCCCAGGCTGGGATTTGTTCTTAACTAAACAACTTTCCTGACTTTTCTTGCTTCCATTTTCTTTGCCGGACCCACTCCCCAATAACGAGATGGACACTTATGATGGATTTAAAATTGGGCCACTTTATTAACTTGTAACTTAACTTTGTTAAGGCAAATGGGCCGAAATAGCACTGGCAAGGACTAGATGTTATTTCCAGATCTTAATTGACTACATTGTATCAATTTGTTTACTTAATTAAACAAAATGTTGACCCCAGTCAGAATGCCACTTGTTGACTCCAGCTTCTGACGTGCATCTGGTGAACTCTCAAGGTTTTGCAGGCTGTCTTGAGCATAGCATCACCTTGTTCATGGTCCGCCTTTGATTGGTCAGCCCAACTTTACCTTGTCCTTCAGGTGGCCAACCAACTGCATACCTGCCAGATCCTAGGGGTCATCCACTTTCTCCTTACCAGTGCTAGCCACCACATGAGGAGGAGCCTTCCAAGACTCACCGCCCCCCTTGACCGCCAGCTTGGTCACCAGGCCTGCTTGCAAGGAAGCCAAAAATTGGTTGATGCCCCATGCAGAGAGGTGCACTCCATCTCTGCAGTACAAACTGGCATCTTCTATACGGATCATGGGATGCTGGACCATGGTCCCCAAACCATACTCCTCAAAATGTCAAGCCACTGCCTGATTAACAGACCGCTGGGCCCGGTCAATGCGACGAGGATCACCACCTCCCCGGAAATATGACCTTGGAATTATATATGACCATATAATACACACCTGCGGCCAATGTTGTCGAATCAGGCCCAGGTCCCTGCGGATGGATATGATCAAATCCAAGCCGGTAATTTGGCCCAAATCATTGCCACCCAGATGTATCACCAGAATTTGTGGTGGAATAGAGTACCCAGAAGACAGAATGAAGGGAATGAGCTCCCGCCACCTCATTCCATGGAATCCACACCAGACCAGGCACGCCACGGCATGTAGCCCCAGGTGCACGCCCCACATAGACAAAGCAGCATGACGGACAGCCCCAAAAATGTAACTGTGGCCAACGAGCCACACCCGTACCGGTGCGTCCAGGTACTCCGGAGCTGGAAGAGAACAGAAAGAATAAGTGCCAGCAGGGTGCTCAATGCAACATGGGGTGAACATATGAATGAAAGTGAGCAGATCCCCACCGATCCATCCTATGGATGTCATCATCCGAATACCCAAGAGCCACAGCTGTTGATGCCACATCTGTGCGGAACGAATGGGTACTATACCTTACCCCTGAAAGGCCCAAATTGGCCAGCGCAGCCCCAGTGACCCTCCAAAATTGAAACTTAGTCAACAGAGACCCATCCTAGTGGCAAAAGAGGGGCCCCTGAGCTGTACCCCGGATTGCCAAAAAGGACGTCAGCGCAAGAACTGGACAAATAGCCCTTGTGCTGCAACTAAGTAGGGTGATCACACTGCCCCTGCCCAGCTGATCCACCTTAGAGTAATGAACAGTCAATTGGACCAACCCGTTAGCAAGTGAGACATCAGCCCGCTCTAAGGCCCTGCGTGACCAGTCATTCCGTGAAAGGGGAACCAATTAAATCACTCTGAAAGCCTAAAAAAAGGTCACCGTGGAGGCCGCATGAAAAAGGGTTGCTTCAAAATGGTCATAGCAAAGGGCCGGCCATGCCTCGGCCAGGCTCAAAAGAAGTGCAGGGGACACCGGTTGCCGCAGGTTGTGGCGAGGGCCACGTTCCTGAGCTCAACCCTCCAAGACCCTGCAGATCCGGAAGTCACCCGTGGTGTCCTGGTAACTACGTACCTTGGCGGTAAAAGCCAAAGCGGAGAGGCATCTGCCAATGGTACAAGCAGCCATTCCCCGACTGTGCAAGTGTACCATGTATTGAAGTACATGGTCAACTGGCATGGGCCACAAGTCAGGCAGGAGCACATTCTGACAGAACGTAATGAAGGCATGATAAGTCTGGTGATACGCCTTACGGGTGCGGATGGCCAGGGAAAGGCCAATGGCCCTGCTCACTTCACCTCGCCAAGCGTCCATATCTTGTTTGGGAGTGGAGAGGGAAGCTCCTCGGCCTCTGGCGCTAGTGCCGAAAACGGGCTATCTGCAGGCGGGATAAAGCATCAGCAATATCGTTATTGATGCTTGGAACATGCCTTGCCTTGAAAAGAGCATTGTGGCGCAAAGAGCGCAATACAAACTGACATACAAGGGACATAACCCTGGGCGAACGAGATGTTTGGGCATTTACAATGTGCACCACGGCAGCATTGTTACACCAGAAATGTACCACAGAATTTTCCCAGATGTCTCCCCATAACATCAGTGCACCCAGGATGGGAAAAAATTCCAGAAAAGTTAAGTCCCTAAGCAATTTGGTACCCTGCCATGCTTCGGGCCACTGTCCATCAAAGTAAATGCTGTACCCCAATGACCCTGAAGCATCGGACTGAACTTGAAATTTAGGCATGAGGGAAAGTTCATTACGCCAAAAGGACACACCGGTAAAGTCAGCCAGAAATGCCAGCCATACCCGAAGGTCAGCTCGCATACCCCTCATGGTGCTTCCTAGATAAACCAACCATAGCATCGCACAGGTGTCTGGCAAAAGCCCGGCCCAGTGTAATTACCCTGCAAGCAAAGTTAAGATATCCATGAAGCACCTGCCAGCATGGCCAAGATCGCATCTGAGATGCGGACAACCTAGTCTTCAGGGAGCCTGAACGTTTGTGCTATGGTGTCAATTTCAATCCCCAGAAATGTTAGTGTAGTGGCTGGGCCCTCGGTCTTTTCAGGAGCTAATGGTACTCCCAACTCAGCCATGAGCCCCTGAAAAGTGACCAGCAGTCATTCACATGTGGCATGCCTCCCACCGAACAAAAAATTGTCCAAATAATGGGCAACATCTTGTACCCCGGACCGGTGAACGAAAGCCCAATAAAGGAAAGAACTAAACCGCTCACAGCCTGAACAGGATACCGAACAGCCAAAAGGCATGGCCTTATCCACAAAATACTTCCCTTCAAAGTGAAAGCCTAACAATTCGAAAACATCTGGGTGGACTGGGAGAAGCCGGAATGCTGATTTAATGTTGCACTTGGCCATCAGTGCCCCGTGACCACAGGACTGGACCATCTGTAATTCTTGGTCAAAGGATGTATATTGGATGGAACAAAGTTCCTCCGGTACAGCATCAATGACAGATGAGCCCGCCGGGTAAGACAGGTGATGTATAAGACAAAATTCACCTGAAGACTTCTTGGGTACCAGGCCAAGGGGGGACACCTTCAGATTCCGGTATGGAGGATCGCTGAAAGGGCCAGCGACCCGCTCTTCTCGTACTTCCTTAAAAATCTTCTCCTGTGCCAAATCCTCCCTACCCCTCAAGGATTGTAAATTGGGCGCATCCTGCAGTGTGTGTACACCTGCAAAAGGAATGCAAAATCCAAAGGAAAAACCTGCCAACAAATAGGCTGCATCGACCCGCTTGGGGTACATGCGAAGCCAACGCTGAAGTACCTCAATTCGAATTGGGGAGGGGCACAACATGAACCCTGTTGTCCGTGGCCCCTTCCTCATGATCTGCCTGTTCTGAAGCAAGTGGTGGCCGAATGAGGTCCAGCGCAGATAGAACACGCATGCTTGAATTTGCACTGCTTCCGTGTACAGCCCCCCCCCCCGGGGATGAGAAATTCCAGCACAGCAGGCGGGCTGGAACCCCCTGCCCCACCGATTGGCAGGGAGACTGTGCGGAGCTGGGTCACTGTACGACATGGCCACAATGATAACGATTGCCAGAGGCAGGGCAGGACAGTGTCATATAGAGTAGCCAGAGCAACTGGTTAGGCTCGTTCCAATGCATCTCTGGGTGAAGGGCGGCCCACATACAAAATTCCTCATCGTAAGTGAGCCATATTGGCCCGGAAAATCTACGTACGGTCTGTATATAATGTCCAGTTACTGGATTAATGGGATCACCAGATCCGGGCAGGCCCTAATGGACACAGCGGCATAAATTAAATAAGCCGGCAGCCAGTTTGCCCAAGACCGTAGATGTTTATGACAGTGGGCTAATTTCTTATCCCGGTCATCCTCCTTCTCTTTCTCCTCCTTGGTCACCTCTCTATTTAGGAGACTAAATAAGTCCACATATTCCCTGCGCCAAATCTTGTCTCTGGTTGCCGGTAAAAGGTGATCCCCCAGTGGCAGAGAAATACCAGCAGTTGGGATGGCAGCACGTTGGACTGTATGGTAGGCCGTGTTAACTGGAGAACCATAAGGCCAGATTGGATATGGCACATTAGGTCCAGCAGGCAGAACCCTGGATGGTACAGGTGGATTAGACACCCTCCAAGGGTTAACCTGCAGGGTCGTGAACATGGGACCCTGCCCTGGAGGCGCTGGGGCCGTCTTCTGCAGCCAAGGCCATTGAAACACAGAGGTTGAAGGCCAGGAACCTATGTACGGAGAGCTTACTTGACCTGCATACTCACCAGGTGCACTCCCCCCAGCCGCCCCCACCGGGGGTTCTGGATGTTGCGGAGCATTGGAGCTCACAGCCGAATTAGAGACCGCTGGATCAGACAAAGACGGGCCCTCGAGGCCAGCACCAGCAGGTTGCGAAGCAGGCTGGCTGGTTGAAGTGGCCCCAGCCGGTTGGAATACCGCAGGAGGCCGTGCGACATCAAGCTGCTCCACTCTCTGATTAAGAAGTGCGGACAACTGAGGCCAGTCCGTATCGGCCTGGTTGAGCTCCTGGGATGTCGCCCGTCTAGCCGGCCGGCACATGGCCGTGGCTGGCTGAAGGCCTGCAGCACTTTCGAGGGCTGCGATACGGGCCACAAGGGCCCTAGCATCAAAAGGCAAGGCCTCCTGCGAGGCCTGATGCCCAGCCCCTGTGGAAGGGCCAGGGAATATCCATGATGTGGCAGCGGTCCCAGCCGGGTCCTAGCCGATATGGGGGCCAGTTGGCGGTGCTGCCTGACCAGGCTTGGAATGGGCCCTGCTTGGCCTGGGGGCCCTATTGGGGGCTGGTGGTCCCGGCCTAACCTGAGCCCTGTGACTCAGGGGATATCTGGTGTCAGTTTGCAATGGCCTGGGCCCACCCTGGGCCCTACCCCCGGATGGATGCCCGACGGGAGCTGGCGCTGGCCTGGATGGCACAGTGCGGCATGTGCTGGACAGCCTGCTAGGGCAGGCCCTCTTCTTTAGCTCCAGCGGTGCTGTGGCCAAGTGCTGCAAGGAGGAAAGGCTCTGGCGGTGCTGGGGTTCAAGGCCTTGCCTCGCACCGCCCGAGCTTGGAAATCAGCTGGGGAAGGGAACAAACGCACCCTTGGCCCAGCTGATAAATTTTGGAAGCCGGCAAGGGTGTGCGGAGCCTCCCCTTTTAAAGGGGAGCTCAGCTCCACCCCCTCGCATGGCCAAAGTGCCTGGCTCTGAGTGGCAGGGTTGGCAAAGCGTGTGGTGGCCATATTGCTTTCACCACGCATCCCTTCTTCTTACAATTCCACTATTATCAAACACCTGGATTTCCATCCTTGTTGATATTGTACCCTTTTCTAGGCAAACTGCATTACCACCCATGACTATCAAAGGTATCCATGACATAGCAGGAATTCAAACTGAACCTAGTCATGGGTTCCACACCAACATCCAATATATTGTAGACATACTGTCCACTGCCTTTTTGTGTAGCACAAGAGTGGAAGTACTAATACACCCATCACTGTGATATCTACTGAAGGATAGCTACACAAAGTGATTGTGACAATCAATAGTTAAACAACACTTGGGTCAGAGGGTACTGCTTCATTGTGGTGAAAGGGAAGAAAAACACTGTGAAGTGTTTGGATGCTGTAGCAAAGAGGCTTTTATGTTATCTCTTGGTATCTATGAGAACACACTCCAGTGATTGCTCTAAAAGGGAATCCACTTATCCTTGTGCTGGCGAACTTCTGTGTATTTCTGATCTTTGCAGTGAAACAGAAGAAATCAGCATTATAATTCTTTGTTTCATCGTGATTAATAATCAAGCATGGACCACTTCACTTTCCTTTAGAGGAAAAAGAAAGGCTAAGGAAAATGTCACAACTCATTAAAAGAAATCTGATTGTGCTTCAAAAACAGCAACCATTTGTTACCTAACAAAGGAATAGCAGAGAAACTCTTTGATGTTAAGGGAGGACGATTTATCCTCATGGGCCAATGAGCATCCAAATATTTACAAGCTGTTCTCAGCAGACTGATTGCAGGAAAGGCCTGATGCTATTGTGCATGGTGGGGAAGGGGGGGGGGGATTGTGGGTGGGGGGAGAAAAGCGAGTCAGTGCAGAGATGAACTTCAAACCCAACACAGGGTCGGTTCATTAGCATAGATTATTGCAGTGGAATCTTTTTTCTCACCTTTCTTCTTTAGTTGCTTGTTTTCTTTTATGATAATTTTGTGCCAGCTTAAAGTTGAAATCCTTGGTCTGCAACATCTTTAGCATTAATTCTCTCTCTCCTTCTTAGCAAGGAAATGAATTTAAATCATTTGCATTTATTGCCAAGAATATACCGCCTCATCTGTAGCCTTTAGTCTGACTGAATTGCTTTTCTGCATCATGAGACACATAGCATGGGGGCAGAGTATGTCCCTTTGCCTCCTTGCTTTAGTGAGAAATAATGCATTTTGCCTTACAAAGACTTTTCTTTTATAAAAAAAGAATATTTATCATATTGATCACATCTGAAGATAGATAATAGAAGCAAAATTATATTACAGAATGCAATGATCTGATGCTCCATGTGGATCAGATCAATTACCTGGAAGGCAGCATGAGGGGGAAAAAAATCTTTCCTTTAATGATTTCCAAAGTTGATTTTTCTTTGCAAATAAAATTCTCATCAGCTGAAGCACCCTAGAGAGCAAGCGTACACGTTCTGCAGCCTCTTTCTCTTCTGCACCCCATCCTGCCTCCATTGGCAGTGGTCTGCCGATATAAAACACAAAATGTACAGATATCATTCAGATTTGTTAAAGAATAGTAGACACCAGAGTCAAATGATTCTGAAACTTTTAACATCAGCCTAATTCTTTTTCTTCTTCTTCGTCATTGTCGCCACCATCTTCGTCTTCATCTTCAGCATCATCATTATCTTCTTTCTGCCTCTCAGGGTGGGTGAGATTTTTTAATGTGGGTTAGGTGTTTTAATCTGTTTTTAATGTGGTTTTTTTAAAGTATGTAAGCCACCCTGAGTCGGGTTCCCCTTGAGTGGGCGGCGCACAAATTGAAATATTAAATTAAATTAAATCATCATCATCATCTTCTTCTTCTTCAACCCCATTGGGTGTTGAGGGAGATGCAAGATTCTAGCTCTGGGACTTCTAGTGGCTTCCACTGGCATTATTTGGTGTTCTTGTAATATTTCTATGATGTTATTATCTCTTCACCGTCCTCTGGGTCTGCCTCCCGGTCTTTGTCCTTCTCCTATTTCCACGGATGCCTTGTAAGGTATGGAATTCCAAGACATTCTCTCCAAATGGGCAAACCACTTTATTTGTTATCTCTGTATGTAGTGCAAGATTATATGAAGTTCAATACAAAATAGGATATCTATATCCATTTGCAGAACAGTGCAAATTGATAGATCAGTTTACATGTGGAACACAGATCCAAATAGATGGTCACATATCACTTAAGGTCTTAAGCCTTTTATTTGTTCTTTTCTTTTGAAAATGCAAAATGTAGATGCCTAGGATTCGAACCCCCATACCCCTATAGCTGTTTTGGTTTTGCTATGGATTTTTGTGGTGTGCCTATAGATTGACTTGTGTAGGGCACAGATTCACTCAGAGAGGGTACAAATCACTCCACATCAAACACATCCCAAACCAGCCTCCAAATAGGAACAGGAGATCTGTGTTCAGCAATAATTCAAAGAATCAAAATCCTAGATTGCAGAGATGCTGGAACCAGTCAAATTGGCTATCCCAGGGCCGTTGTATATTATGCCTATTACTGAATCCAGAATCAGCTGCTCCTTAGTAGTTTGGTATGTGGATAAATTATTTTAAGATGACAGTTTGTTTCTGGCAAATATACCACAGAATCATAAAACAATAGAGGTAGAAGGGATTCCTTGAGATAGTGAATTCACCCTCTTGCCAAAGAAGGAAATTCACACGTAAAGCACAATTGGGAGATGCTTCAGAAAGCCTCAAATGAAGGCAAATCTATATGTAAGTATGCATATACATGATCACTAAGGCTTTTAACAAGTAACCTGATACCCAAATTCAATGCATATATTTCTCACAAACCACATGTGTTGTTTTAAAATGAACATAAAAATTTGTTCAGAATCTTTAAAAATCAAAGTATATAAACATATAGAGAATTGTACCCTAATGCAGAAGAAAAAAATGGAAAGAAAAACCTCATTTAATAAATGAAAGAATATGTAGCATGCAATGGATACATTTAAAAAGAATGACAATTCATTACCCATTAAAAAAACACAAATAAACCCCATGATGATTGGGAATGCAATCATTATTCTGGAACATATATTCAGCTCAATAATTAATTATTTGTAACATATTGTGACATACATTTGGGCTCTCAGGGCTGTGGCAGTCACAAAAGTCACATTGGGGCTAAGCTCTTTCACATGCCTGAAGTTATGGGGCCCTAGGATTGGAGAACAGCTTACTTTGATCTCTGTTCACCTGTAATGTTGTACCTAAGGGATAGGGCAGTGGTGGCAAACCTATGGCACATGTGCCAGAGGTGGCACTTGCAGCCCTCTCTCTGGGCACCCATGCAGTCACCCCAACACAGAGTTTGCCCCATCCCTCTGCTCAGCAGCCCAATGGGAGTGCTTCCTCCCTCCCCCAGCACAGAGTTCACCCCACCCCTCTGCCTAGCAGCCCAATGGAAGCACTTCCTCCTTTTGCCCAGCAGCCCAATCGGAGCATTTCCTCCCTCCTCTGTTGGCACTTGGCATTTCCTTCCTCCCCTGTTGGCACTTGGCAATAAGTGGGTTTTGGGTTGCAGTTTGGACATTCGGTCTCTAAAAGGTTCACCATCACTGGGATAGGGTATCAAACCTGCCATGACTCTCCTTCAGCAGGGGTAAACTCATCCTAATAGATTGCAGTTCAGTCTCTTTTAAACCTCTTTATACATTAAGTACCCACCCAATCTGTCATCTCTGCAGTTCATGTAAATTGTCTTTCCTTTTATTTCCACTTTTGTTCACACTTCCTAATACTTAGTTCCCATTAAGGAAACATCTATCAGTCATTTTGAGTCATTAACAGTATTTTTTTTCTAATTCCTGGCTCTAATCCAGCACTGCTTTAGTGGAAATTTATAGTCATAGTCCCGCCCACAGTAATCAGCCAGCAATCTTCAAACAATATGGCTGTAACCATCAAAAGAGTGTCTGCTAAGGTTTGAGCAGCATGTAGATTCTATATCCCTGTTTAAAACAATGCATCAGAGTGTGTGCCTCAGACATAGGAGCAGGTAACTAATTTGTTTCTTTTCATTTTTACTCAACATTGACTGTGAAATAGCAGAGGAATAATGGTAAGATGGATCTAGGTCAGTGATGGCCCATTTAACCTTCTCATCTTTTTGATATAACTTTGCCCTATTGCAATAGTTCTCAAGTCAAGGGGAACTCATAAATTAACTACTGAACAAATTGACTGATTCCTATGACCTGTCAAGGGTACCGAACCACCATATACTTTTTCATGGGACTTCAATCTTTCATGAAGTCTGCCTATTTCATTCCTGTGTTCTGTCAGATTGTTTATTAGACCTGTGTAAGGACTCGGCCAAAGACTAGAAGGTTGGAGTTCGATATCCGAGTACTGCATGATGGAGTGAGCTCCCATCTCTGTTCCAGTCCCTGTCAACCTAGCAGTTTGAAAGCAAGAAATTGCAAGTAGATAAATATGGATGACTTCTGTGGGAAGATAAACAGCATTCTGTGCATGCCGGTGTCTAGGTATACCTGCCACATGTCCACAGAAATGTCTGAAAATGCAGACAGTGCTGGCTCTTTGAGTATAAACAGGGATGAGCACTGAACCCTAGAGTCAGATACAACTGGCTTTCCAGCAAAGGCAACCGTTACCTTTTCCTAAGGGCTCAGCCAGGACTGGACAGCAGCAAGAAGGCGGATCAAAGATGAGGAGCTGAACTGGAACCTATGGGCTTTGAACCACAACATTGGAGAGTCTTGCATATCAACCCTTTCTGATTAAAGTTAACACTTATGTGACTTTTAGATCATGTGGATTTTTCTGTGCTCCTGCTCTCGACATGTGCACTTAAGTCTCTTACATAGTAACTGTGAAGTGTGTGAAGACCCATAGACTCTTCCATCTGATCATGACTTGTGGATTCCACGTGCCCAGTTGGCACGCATGGGCTCTGGCAGAGGTTAAACCTAGCGAGCATGCTCCTGGCCCCTGGCCCTTGCCAGTAGAGAGAAATTAAGGGGGGTGGATAAATGATAGGGTTTGATTCACCCAATTCCTTGACCTGACCAGCGGACCTGCTGAGAGAGCAAATATGTTACCTATTAGAGTAATCCCTCATCTCCGAGTCTCAGTCTTATCCCAGAAGCAAACAGGAGTCATGATTGCCTTAGTCTAAGCCTTGAACAATGGTGCTTTCCCAGTCAGTGTTTGCCCGCACTAATTAACTTCCCCAAAAGAGATTCCCAATTAACCTGAGTAAATAGGTGATGTGATTTTCTGTCAGATAACCATCCTACCATGCGCAGCCTTCTGCATAATATATACTGATGATTTTCCCTCAATAAATCACTGGTCTTCGCTCCATCTTGCCTCGTGTCGTTCCTTTGACCAGTCTCCTCCGGGACCTCAAGGGCCGCTTTACGGCCCCAATTCCTACATCTGGTGACCCCGAGATGTGATCTACTCGAGAGTAAGCGACCCCCGAGCGGTCTACTCGTGAGTAAGCAATCAGCACAGCCAGGTTCTGCGCCAGAACCTTGTCCCATCATCCCGGAGGACAGCGCGGCAGCCCGGTCGGTAAGCCAGCCGATCGGGAAGATGGCCCAAGCGGCGAGGCATTACAGAAGAGGCATCCTACAGCTTGCTCCCGACTTTCGCGGCGGCTTGCAACAAAGGGAAAAACGCGTTCCGCTCAGGGCAGCTGTGAGCCCCTGACAGCGCAGTGGCCACCGAGGGCCCGTGGCCGCAGTCCACGCTCAGAGCTCTACCCAGAAGCGTCGTCGCCAGAACCTATTGCCTGCCACAGACGCGTCGACTCGTCCCGAGGAGGAATCTTCCGAGGACCCAATCGCAGGTAATATGGGGACCTGTCCTCAGCGTCAGCGTCCATCCGCTAGCCAAAGAACTCGTGAGGGAGAGTTCAGAATCCTGGCCAGGGTATTTAAGTTGCGTTTTCACAGCAGGGAGCTAGCGAGACTTTTGGTGTACCTAGGGGAACACTGCCTGCTTTACCCAGAAGTAGGTACGTTAACCCTTGAGCTCTGGGATCAGATAGGAGACTGCATTCAGCAACCCCCGAAAGCTCCAGAGGGCATAATTCGCACATGGAGCAAATGTAGGAAACTCTCAGCAGAGGTAGACCCAGTCCGGATAGAGACCCAGAAAACCCCAGCGCAGTCAGAACCATCAGCCCCAAGAAGTCTCTATCCGTCATTTCAGCTTAAGCAGGGCAGTGTAGGGAGCATTCCCTCAGTGACAGCTGCAGACGTCACTGAGGAAGTTCATGGCATGAGAGGCCCTGGCGCTTCTCTGACAGTTAAAAGTCCCCTGCCAATTAAGAACTCCATTCAGCGCATGGGTGAGGAAGATCCATTCACGGGGAAATTGCCAGTGGCACAATTAGCTAGCGCCCAACTGCTGTGCTCAGCCCATCTGAAGGCAGACACACATTCAGGCAGGGCTGCTCAGCGCCCACTGCTCACGGAAATCTGCACGGCCCCTGGCCACGCAGGGCTCCAGAGCAGACCCATTACCACACTCAGGCGCAGAGCAGTGCCAAAACCCCAAGGTGCCTGCTTCCAGTGTGGAAAAGTGAGACACCTTAGAAGAGAAAGCCAATCTAGACCAGGCAGATCTTCAAAAGGTTGTCTTAATGCCAAATGGCCACCCTGGCATGCATTTGGCCCAGGCTAGAAAGGAGGCAGCCATCGCCCTGGCTATGCCAGAGGAACCATCCCAGCAACAGTACCCCGAGTTCCCCCAGGGCACAGGCAGAACCTACTTGTCTCACCTTGGGAGTAGCCCAGAGAAACTTGCCCCTAAGTAGAAGCACCCAGATGGCTGTAAATAGCCAGCTGTGTATTAGCCATCTCCTCATGTGTAGTATAGAACCCTGCAGATCAGGGGAGGAATGTGCGAATGCGTAAATAAATGTGTGTATGCGTGGTGCACCACTGAATGTATGACTGCAAGAACTGTGTATGATTGCAAAAGCCTTGTCTCTATGACCACAGTATGACTGGAAAAGTGTTCCTTGTGTGTAACTGTGTGGTAATGTCACTGTGAAATATGTGTTAAACAGTTTGCACTCTGTTCATGGGCAGGAACTATTTAAAGTTTGAGGAAGCATGATGAACGAAACCCCTTGCCTTGCCTGCTTAGCAGCTTAAGAGCAGCGAAAAGCAGGAGGGGGGGGGGAATCCTAACCTGCAATAAGGCGGGGTGGTTCCCCCTTCTTCCCTTGAGACTTTTTTCTTTGTCAAAGGATTAAGCCACTCTTGGAAACCGGTTCTGCAACCCTTACAGATTTTTCTTTTCAGAAGCGCGATCTGAAAACAAAAATCACTTCTATGAGTTTTCCTCCCTGTATCATAAGCTATGGGGCCCCTCCCTACGTCTGTGTTCCTCAAACCCCCATCTCTGTGTTTAAGGTTTTTTGAATGTCTCTTAGCGTCTGGAAGTCGTATCTCACTAGGAGTGAGAGAATTGCATTGTCTTCATGTGTGTATTGTGTTATCATCTTGTAACCTCAACCCTTTAAAGTCAGGGGCCAAGCTCCGGGGCCTCAGGCAGCTCTGGGGGTCCGGACAGTCATCCTGCCCTTCCTGCGCCACACAGCCCTTCTTGGCTTGGTGGGGGTAGTGGCAGGGCAACGTGGGCTCTGGCCCACTCGCCCACATCTGGCCGCAGGTTGAGAATCGTTCTAACTCTCCTTCATTCTCTTAGGAAAGATATTGCTCTGGTATTTTTACTTTAATCTGTGCAAAGTAACTCACTCATTGCACCCCTTTCACAGGAAAAAGCACGCAAACATTCTTGCGCCCTGTATATTCAGAAAATACTTACCTTTTTTATAGGAACAAAATTCCTCTCCAGGCCTTAACCAATTTCTTTCTTTCTACAGCCTTAAATTGCTTCCTTTCACAGGCTCCAGAGTTACCTGACCTAATCTGATTTCGTCATGATAAGAGTTGCTGCATTCTCATTGTGCTAACTTTTGACTTGCCTTTCCTCCTTTCGCCAGTGGAACTCCCTGCTGGAAATGTTTAACTTGTGTGTCTTTTCATTTTTTTGTGTATTATTTCCTTACAGCTGGCACGTCATAGTTGGCTTGTTTTAATAAGCACTAGTAGGTCATTTTAAGTATGGCACCTGGCCCACAGCACCCTCTCTAGTGTGCAGACACATTTTGCAAACTCCAGAGCACAGAGGAAGGATTAGTCCCTGAGCTCCCGAGCATGTGCAGAGTGCCACCCATTAGCCAGGACTGCCTAGGCCCATTTTAAGAGTGCAGTCAGGTCACACCCTTCAATCAGATACAGGCATTTTTAGGCCACCCCTTCCCTTTTTGCTGCTAGTCTAAGCGCAGGCAAAAGGCTAAGCCACCATCTGGCACTCTTCTAAACGTGTGCACGCACACCATGGGCGGATGTGCGCAGGGGGGCCTTCTTGAGAAATTTACCCAAGGGAAGCCTGGCGCTTCATGCGCCAAGGCTTGCCATAAGACCCCAGACTCGTCTCGCTTCAAACGCAGGCAGTCACCTTGTGTGAATTAATGTCACTGGTTCCTCTTCAGGGGGCTAGGACAGTTTTCACTTATGGGGGTTGCACATATTAGGTTCTTACCTGGCAAGAGGACCAAGCTTGGCGCACGCTCCTGACTCTTCCGCAAGCGGGCAGAGTTGGCAGCCGTGAACCTCGCTTTGCGCACCTTTGCCAAAGAACGCTTAAACAGAATTGCTGACAGCCAGTTTCCTAGGAATTTGCTTCACAGTCTACCGGGAGCACACATCACTCCCGTGATAGACAAAAATTTGCTAAGTTTGTTTCTCACTACTCCAATTCAGAGTCATGCATTCTTTCACCAAAATGCCAAAGCGCTCGCAAGGCAGTTCAACCTGCCACTTTCCCAAGCCCAAGGCATAGTCCGTTCCTGTCTGCATCGTGCAGGCACACCGGGGGGGCCCTCGTGGGGGGTCAACCCACGAGGGACAGAGGCCATTCAGGTGTGGCAAAGGGACGTCACGCATCCCCACATTTTGGCAAATGGCAGTACATGCACGTTTGCATTAATATCTTCCCACAGTTTGTTTGGGTAACAGCACAGAAGGGAGAAACGGCTCCCCATGTGGAGCAGCATCTCCTTTCCCACGGCCAAGGGCGAACCTTGGCACACGAAGTCCGATGACGCCCCAGCTTATAGCTCCAGGCAGCTGGCCACCTTCAGGGCCACCTGGGATATTAAGCTCACTTTTGGCGTTCCTTACAATCTGCAGGGGCAAGCGATTGTGGAACGGGTCTATCGGATGCTTAGGTCCTACATTGACAAACAAACAGAAACGTCCCATAGTTGCACAGCAATTGCTATCCTATAAGTGCAAAAACTAACTAACTCTTTCAGAATTTTTATCTCCCAAACAAGTCTCTTCCCCACGCAGGTCCCAGAGGCCAGAGTCAGACCCGGATGATTGCAAAGAGCGGCACCAGTCACTGTCCTGGATGTCATCAGCTGTCTGTCTTCCTTTACTCAGTGTTACTTCTGAGGACCATGCTTTTCCCCAAAACAAGACTTTTCCAAGCTCAAGCTACACATGAAACCCCACCAAGAAGAGAAGCCTCATCCTTCGAAAAGCTGCTGAATGTCTTTTATTGCTATTATTATCTGTAGTTGCTATTATTTATACATGCCTTGTACAATGCTCCAGTTGGGATTTGCAAGGGACACTTGAATTTCTGTATATTGTTAATAACGGCCAGCTTCCACCAAAGGAAGCCAGACCGGCCCATGTTTGGACCGGCCCATTGCTTGGAAAGATTGAGCACCCGGTAGCCGGTAATCCCCAGTTTATCTTCACACCTCCCCATAGGTGTTAGAAAAGACATTTGCACAATGCCAGAAGCTGCAGAGATAGCTTAGAATCAACCCAGGTCACAGTATCAATGACACATCTCATTATCTTGCCTTGCTACAGAAAGCAGTCTGAATTCAGACCCACAGCTCTGAAAAACCAGGCTGTAGTCAGTATATTCAGCGTGTCAGGCTTAGCCATAGGCAACGCTCGGAGAATTGGTCACTTGGCTTACGGATTAGCAAAAACCATCAACCACACCTCCTCAGCAATAGCGCTGCTCAACCAGGAGCAGGCAGAGCTTCGCCATGCCATACTGGATAATCAAGCAGCTATCGATTATCCCCTATTGTTACATCATATGGGCTGCAAGTCTGTCCACAGCATGTGTTGCTTAAATCTCACAGACAATACCCACAAGATACAGAGCCAGCTCATGGACCTCCACACCCTAGTTAGGGACATCAAGGAGGATTCTTCATGGGGGTGGTAGGACTCCTTGTGGTCGTGGTTCCCATGGGGACGGCTTCAGACGACACTCAAAGTGATTGTGGGGGTGGTAATACTGGGCACAACAGTGTGTTGTTTCATGCAATGTATTCCCTCATGGCTATCGAGATGTCCCCCATGGAGGGAACCCCGAAGCGTCATTCCTGCTCATCAGCTGGTACCCCTATTGCGCAGAGTTGTCGTCAGGTCCTTAAATAAAACAGAAAGGGGAGATGTGAATTCCGCGTGCCCAGTTGGCACGCATGGCCTCTGGCAGAGGTTAAACCTAGCGAGCACGCTCCTGGCCCCTGGCCCTT
The DNA here is from genome assembly GCA_035047305.1 of Bradypodion pumilum. Lineage (NCBI taxonomy): Eukaryota > Metazoa > Chordata > Lepidosauria > Squamata > Chamaeleonidae > Bradypodion > Bradypodion pumilum. The sequence goes on along the minus strand of JAWDJD010000004.1, from coordinate 63,912,781 downwards.
GCCAGTAGAGAGAAATTAAGGGGGTGGATAAATGATAGGGTTTGATTCACCCAATTCCTTGACCTGACCAGCGGACCTGCTGAGAGAGCAAATATGTTACCTATTAGAGTAATCCCTCATCTCCGAGTCTCAGTCTTATCCCAGAAGCAAACAGGAGTCATGATTGCCTTAGTCTAAGCCTTGAACAATGGTGCTTTCCCAGTCAGTGTTTGCCCGCACTAATTAACTTCCCCAAAAGAGATTCCCAATTAACCTGAGTAAATAGGTGATGTGATTTTCTGTCAGATAACCATCCTACCATGCGCAGCCTTCTGCATAATATATACTGATGATTTTCCCTCAATAAATCACTGGTCTTCGCTCCATCTTGCCTCGTGTCGTTCCTTTGACCAGTCTCCTCCGGGACCTCAAGGGCCGCTTTACGGCCCCAATTCCTACAATGACTGGGTCATGTTTGATTTTAATAAAGTGTTGTGCTCTGTTGTGCTCAATGAAGGGACCTTCTTGAAAGGGACATGTTTACTTTTTATTCACCTGCCACCTTCCTCAAATGTTTCCCCTGTTATAAAATTATTTCCACTCTGCAAAGTACAGTTTACTTTGATATGAGATAGGAAACAAATTTTTGTTCTTATAACCCATGACATATATTACACTTATTAGAGTCTTCTTCAACCATCCCCTTTGACTTTGTCATTCTAAGACTTTGCTCAATGACCCCCTTGCTTCATTACATATTTAATAAAAGATCCCTGAACTCCAAACTTTCTCTGTCCAGAAGACATCATTTTAAAAATATTGGAGCTTGGTTTGGAGGTTTTATGCTTATTTCACAATATTGTGTTCTATCCTACAATTGAGTCTCAAAGAAGGGGGTGGAATTTTGCTGTATAAAGCACTGAGATACTTGAAGGCTGCATTTCTAGCAGAGTTGAGAAAGATTAAAAATGGAAAGAAAAAGTGTGTGTAATGTCTTTTTAAAATAAAAAAAAGCCATGGAAGTACTGGGAGTAAGACAGTTGATTTCTCCCACACATTGCAATGTCATTGTACTGCCAAAGGAACATTGTAACATATCCTTTCAATTTCCACCTAGCAACAGTATCTAAGGTAGAAATTAACACATCATCATAAACCCTAGCCGTTGATACTAGATCATAAAACTTGCCCAACATATTGTTGTTATACTTATTATTACTAGTATTATTAACTTAGAGGTAGGCAGTGGGAGAATGTGATTGTGTGTGTGTGTGTGAGTTAGTGAAATACAAATTTCTTATTTTACTATTCAGTTCATTTGAAATAGATATTTCTGTCATGCCTGCACGAGAAAGGCACCATGAAATCTTGTCAGATCAATTGGAATTGTCTTGTTTAAATGAGATGATGATTATATTTAAATATTCACTAAATGCTTGGCGAACCTAGACAAAGAATGCTTTTTAAAAATATTATTTTTTAAGAATGTTATTAAATTGCACTCTAAAGCTGTGCATTAAAAATAGTAGATTAGCTAAAATACTTACAGATCAGACAGTTTAATATTTAGTATTTGACCAACCAACCTCTTAAATGATAGAAAGAGTGCATAGTTTTTCTTTTATACTTTCTAAGGCACGTAATGATGAATCAACACACATCTATTTTATCAGATAAAAGCCTTGTTAAATCTGGGTCTTTTGTACTGGAAAATAAGCACCACCATTTTAGCTTTGCATTCATGCTATACAGTATCTACCTGTACATCTCTTACCTGTGTTGTTTGGATGAGTTAAACCTACAGAGCTATTGCACACCTTTGGCCCTCCCCCTTAGGGATTCCAACTAATGATCTTACAGCAAGACATGTCAATTGTTGGATTGGGGCCGTGAGGAGGCCCTTAGGATCCCGGAGGAGACTGGTCGAGGAACGACACGAGACAAGATGGAGCGAAGACCAGTGATTTATTGAGGGAAAACCATCAGTATATATTATGTTCAAGGCTGCATGTGGTAGAGTCGTCACCTGACAGAAAATCACATCACCCATTTACCCGGGTTAATTGAGAACCTCTCTTGGGGAAGTTAATTAACTAAGGCAAACACTGACAGGGGAAAACCATTGTTCCTGGCTTGCTCAAGAGCAAACATGGCCACTATTTGCACTAAGGATTAGGCTTAACTGCGAGTGAGTAATTGCCTAATACGTAACGGAGTTTAGTGATTCTCCTTCCTCAGCAGAATCGCTGGTCAGGTCATATGCGGGTGAATCAACCCTATGATTATTAATCTGCCCCCCCCCCAATTTCTGTGCCCGCAGAGCCCACGGGCCAGGAGCTTTCTCGACTGAAGTGGCCTCTGCAAGGGCCGTATTATGCCAATTATGCTAGCGGAATCCACAGTCAATCACACATATGGTTTCATTTCACTAAAGCCATGAGGCTCATATTGTTTACATTTCATTTTCTCTCCCCCTGATCTGAAATCGCCATATTGAATGAGAATAAAGCACAGGGTATATTTTCTTCTGCTACAGATAAATCAAGGCAATGTTATAAGAATCTCTCTGATAACCTCAGGGAAGTCATTGACAGCAGGATTCATGGCAGAAAAAGAGGCAGCATGGATCCTGTCTCCATCCCAATTCATTCACCAGTTAAGTACAGTATATTATATATCATAGGCCTATTGATTGCCTATAGGTTAAGATTAAAATATTAGAAGTATACTGTGTAAATATGCATAAATGTCCAGGTAATTCAGGCAGATTTCGAATGAAGAGCTGAAGATATAGGGTTCTTCCTCCTAATTGGTCCAAAATGATATGAGACCTTTCTGAAATTTGTGGAGTAATTTGAAGATCCAATGGGAACTAGATTAGGGACGGTTAACACCTGTTGCTATAACTCAATAATTTTAGCACAATTTGCAAATATGCAGTAAAAGATGTTCTAGTCAGAGTATTAGTGAGGCTGGTGACAGTGCTATGGTTGCCTTTAGTGGTGACTTATTTCACCTATACCTGTGACCCACAAAGTTCCAAACAGCAACCTCCTCAATGGACCTTAGGGAGATGATCTTTGTTGATTACACTTTTAGGGAATCCAGACAAGAGGTACCCAAGTATTTAGAGCAGGGAACCCAGACAGAGAACCTGGAAGGGGGGAGTTCAGGCTGGACACCTAGGCCAAGAAACCAAAGAAGCTGGGGAATTGGACAATACAAAGGAGGCACTGGAGGCAGAGAGGGGATGAGGGCAAAAGGGAAGGTAGAGCAGAGTTAAGGGAGAAGAGAGTTCCTGGAGAGATGCACATTTCAGGCCAACAGGGGGTAATTCTGTTGACTGTCTCAAGACTGCATCCTCTCCCAATGAAGGTAACCAGGAGGCATGCACACTTTTGCATAGAATACCAGATCAATTGTTATCAGTCATGGAACAAAGAATGATGGAGGAGAACAGTGCCTATACAACTGGGATGGCAGAACTCATAGTATTGTAAGAGCCCAGTTTTTCTCACCAAGAAAAAATTATCCTGCAATGCTGTCAATCTTGCAAATTCCTTTATTCTGCAGTTCTGCAAATGCTCTGAGCCATTAAATGCACCATGTTATAAGGAGAAACATTAATATATGGGAAAGTGGGGGAGAGACATTTCAGAACATGCTTCTTAGCCTAAATGACATGTCCTAAACCACCAAATGGCTGAGCCCATCAAGAGGGCAATGCACAGATTCAAACTGCCCTTCCACAACTAACTATTGATGTAATTTTGTCTTTGTTGACAGATGCTGCTTTAGTCAAGTAGAAATAATCCAGAGAACTTTCCACATGGTGTCTAGCCAAAGAGAAAAATGAGGCAGTCACCTAGATATATGCCAGTTGTACCAAAGGAGGAAAGGGAGTGAGTTTTTCCCTAGAACTTTAATTCAAAGCTCCTGAAGGTTTTAAAAAGTGTAGCATGACCTTGCTATAATAATTCCTCAGATAAATAGAAACTATGCAGAAGTTATGTGACTTTGCAGGCGCACCCTCCAAAGAAAGACTGAGACACCGGTATATGGATAAAGGCATCGGGCCACTTTTATTGAATAATGCCCTAGTCCGAATTATAACTTTCAATTGGTGTAATCATCCAATTGTAATTCTTTAAGGCAAGCAGGCCGCAGTAACACTGGTAAGGTACCTCCCAAAATGCCAATGGCAATTGGCTACATGTAACTATTTGTATCAATTTGTTTGTTGACACAAACAAATTGTTGACCGGAGTCAATAAACTATCTACTGACCCCACCCTATGACGTGTATCTGCTAAATATCAAGGTGATGCAGGCTGTGAAGCTCCTGCCATCACCCCTTGCCTGGTTCGCCCTTGACTGGCCAAACCTATTTCCCCTGTACCTGGCTACGTGTTGGCCAGTCAATTGCGAACCTGCCGGATACCTATGGGTCATACATCTTTACCTTACCAGTGCTACCCGCTACACGGGGAGGCATCCATGATGACTCACCGCCCCCCCCCCCCCCCCCGACTGTCAGCTCGGTCATCAGGCCTGCTTGCATATCCTCAAGAAAGAGGTTCATACCTCTGGCAGACAAGTGGACCCCATCTCCTGCATAGAGATCGTAATCCTGCAAGCCTATCCTAGGATGCCGAATGGCTGTCCCCAAGCCCTTGTCTGCAAGGAACCGGGCAACAGCCCTGTTCACCGACCGGCGAGCACGGTCAAGGGCACGGAGGTCAATGCCTCCCCTGTAAGTCTGTCGCGGCACAATGTCCAACCATAGCAGCTGCGTGGATGGCCATACATAATGTAGATAGGCTTTGTTGTTGTTGTTCAGTCGCACAGTCGATTCCGACCCTTTGCGACCCTATGGACCATTGTTCTCCAGGCGCCTCTGTCCTCCACCATCCCCCTCAGCCCTCCCAGCTCTGTGCCCATTGTGTCTACAATGCCATCTAGCCATCTCATCCTTGGCCTCCCCCTCCTTCTTTTGCCCTCCACCTTTCCCAACATCAATGCCTTCTCAAGTGAATCCTCCCTTCTCATTTGATGTCCAAAGTATTTTAGCTTCATCTTTACTATTTGACCTTCCAATGAGCAGTCAGTGTTGATTTCTTCTAAGATTGACCTATTTGTTCTCCTCGCTGTCCAGGGGACTCTCAAAACCCTTCTCCAACACCACATTTCAAAGGCATCTATTCTTCTGCGTTCAGCCTTCCTAATTGTCCAGCTGTCACATCCGTACATTACCACTGGGAATATCATTGCTTTGACTATTCTAATTTTTGTTTGCAATGTGATGTCTCTGCTTTTCACTATGTTCCCCAGGTTTCTCATTGCTTGTCTCCTAAGAATCAGTCGCCTTTTTATTTCATGGCTACAATCCCCATCTGCAGTGATCTTTGATCCTAAGAAAGTAAAATCTGTCACTGTTTCTACTTCTTCCCCGTCTATTTTCCAGGAACTGATGGGGCCTGTTGCCATTATCTTGGTTTTCTTGATATTGAGTCTCAAGCCAGCTTTTGCACTCTCCTCCTTCAGCCCAATCAAGAGATTCTTTAGGTCTTCCTCACTTTCTGCCATTAGGGTGGTATCGTCTGCATATCTCAGATTGTTGATGTTTCTCCCAGCGATTTTAATCCCATATTGTGATTCCTCCATCCCTGCACTGCGCATTATGTACTCTGTGTATAGGTTGAATAGGCATGGTGATAAAATGCAGCCTTGTCTTACTCCTTTCCCTATTCCAAACCACTCTGTCATTCCGTGTTCTGTCCTAACTGTTGCTTCTTGGTTCATGTACAGATTTCTCAGGAGGCATATGAGGTGCTCTGGTATTCCCATCTCTTTAATTACTTGCCACATCTTGTTGTGGTCCACACAGTCAAATGCCTTAGTGTAGTCAATAAAACAAAAGTAAACTTGTTTCTGATATTCCTTTGTTTTCTCCATGATCCAGCGTATGTTGGCAATGTGGTCTCTAGTCCCCCTGCCTCTTCTGAAACTGGCCTGCACCTCTGGTAATTCTCTTTCCACATGCTGCTGAAGTCTATCCTGTATTATCTTGAGCATCATCTTACTGGCGTGTGGGATGAGCGCGATTGTTCGATAATTTGAACATTCTTTGGCATTTCCCTTTTTTGGAATTGGGACATATACTGATCTTTTCCAATCCTGTGGCCATTGTTTTGTTTTCCAAATCTGCTGGCATATTGAATGCAGTAATTTGACGCCGTCATCTTTTAGCGCTTTGAAAAATTCAACTGGGATACCATCATCTCCACTAGCTTTGTTGTTTGCAGTGCTCTTTAGGGCCTTTATGACTTCGCTCTCCAGGATGTCTGGCTCAAGTTCTACTTCTTCATCATTGTGATTGTCAGGAGTGTTGAGGTCTTTTTTGTAGAGTTCCTCTGTGTACTCTTTCCATCTTTTCTTAATCTCTTCTGCATCAGCTAACTCCTTTCCCTCTTTGTCCCTTATCATGGTCATTTTTGCTTTAAATGTTCCCTTAATTTCCCTGATTTTTTTGAAAAGATCTCTGGTTCTGCCTCTTTTGTTGTTTTCCTCCATTTCTCTGCACTGTTCTTTAAGGTAGTTTTCCTTATCTCTCCTTGCTTTTCTTTGAAATTCTGTGTTCAAATGATTGTAGTTTTTCCTTTCTCCTTTGGCTTTTGCGTTCCTTCTTTCCTCTGCTATTTTAAGAGCCTCATCAGACAACCACTTTGCTTTCTTACTCTTCTTTTCTTTTGGTATGGTTTTCTTTGCTGCTTCCTGCATGATGTCCCTCATCTCCGTCCATAATTCTTCTGGTACTCTGTCTACCGAATCTAAGCCATTGAATCTGTTCATCACCTCCACCGTGTATTCTTTAGGGATGCTGTCTAGGTGATATCTTTCTGGTCTCCGTGTTTTCCTTATTTTCTTTAGTCTAAGCCTGAATTTTGCGATCAATAGGTTGTGATCTGAGCCACAGTCTGCTCCAGGTCTTGTTTTTGCTGACTGTATGGAGGTTCTCCATCTTTGGCTGCAGAGTATGTAGTCAATCTGGTTTCGGTGTTGGCCATCTGGTGATGTCCATGTGTAAAGTCGCCTCTTGTGTTGCTGGAAGAGAGTGTTTGCTATGACCAGTGCCTTCTCTTGGCAGAACTCTATCAATCTTTGCCCTGCTTCATTCTGTACTCCAAGACCAAATTTGCCTGTTATTCCCTCCACTTTTTGATTTCCTACTTTGGCATTCCAGTCTCCTAATATAATTTGGACATCATTTCTTGGTGTCTGTTCTATGAGGTGTTGTAAGTCCTCATAGAACTGGTCCATTGTGACTTCATCTGCACCAGTGGTTGGTGCGTATATTTGGATCACAGTGACATTGAAAGGTTTGCCTTGAATTCTGACTGACATCATTCTGTCATTTTTGAGATTGTATCCCATTACTGCTTTTCTCACTCTTTTATTGACAATTATGGCTACTCCATTTCTTCTAAGGTTTTCTTGTCCACAATAGTAGATATGATGGTTTCCAGAGCTGAATTCACCCATCCCTGTCCATTTGAGCTCACTGATGCCCAAGATGTCAATGCTTATTCTTTCCATCTCATTTTTTACTACTTCCAGTTTACCTTGGTTCATTGATCTCACATTCCATGTCCCTATGCAGTATTGCTCCTTACAACATTGCATTTCCCCTCCCCCTTTCCTGTCCCTCCCCTTTCTCCCCTCTGTGGTGTTAAGCATCCTGTATCACCTAGCCTGCCCTTTTGTTTTGCCTTTTGTTTTGGTCAATAGGGTTCTCTTGGCAAGATTTGTGGCGTGGTTTGCCGGTGTCTACACCTCCTCCTTTCCACCCCCCAGCTAGGGGTGGCTGCCCGGCGGCAGCGGTGGCTGGCCTCTTCGCCGCTCGCCCGGCTCTCCTCCTCCTTTCCACCCCCCGGCTAGGGGTGGCTGCCCGGCGGCAGCGGTGGCTGGCCTCTTCGCCGCTCGCCCGGCTCTCCTCCTCCTCTCCACCCCCCGGCTAGGGGTGGCTGCCCGGCGGCGGCGGTGGCTGGCCTCTTCGCCGCTCGCCCGGCTCTCCTCCTCCTCTCCACCCCCCGGCTAGGGGTGGCTGCCCGGCGGCGGCGGTGGCTGGCCTCTTCGCCGCTTGCCCGGCTCTCCTCCTCCTTTCCACCCCCCGGCTAGGGGTGGCTGCCCGGCGGCAGCGGTGGCTGGCCTCTTCGCCGCTCGCCCTGCTCTCATCCTCCTCTCCACCCCCCGGCTAGGGGTGGCTGCCCGGCGGTGGCGGTGGCTGGCCTCTTCGCCGCTCGCCCGGCTCTCCTCCTCCTCTCCACCCCCCGGCTAGGGGTGGCTGCCCGGCGGCGGCGTGGCTGGCCTCTTCGCCGCTCACCCGGCTCTCCTCCTCCTCTTCACCCCCCGGCTAGGGGTGGCTGCCCGGCGGCGGCGGTGGCTGGCCTCTTCGCCGCTCGCCCGGCTCTCCTCCTCCTTTCCACCCCCCGGCTAGGGGTGGCTGCCCGGCGGCTGCAGTGGCTGGCCTCTTCGCCGCTCGCCCGGCTCTCCTCCTCCTCTCCACCCCCCGGCTAGGGGTGGCTGCCCGGCGGCAGCGGTGGCTGGCCTCTTCGCCGCTCGCCCGGCTCTCCTCCTCCTCTCCACCCCCCGGCTAGGGGTGGCTGCCCGGCGGCGGCGGTGGCTGGCCTCTTCGCCGCTCGCCCGTCTCTCCTCCTCCTCTCCACCCCCGGCTAGGGGATGGCTGCCTGGCGGCGGCGGTGGCTGGCCTCTTCGCCGCTCGCCCGGCTCTCCTCCTCCTCTCCACCCCCCGGCTAGGGGTGGCTGCCCGGCGGTGGCGGTGGCTGGCCTCTTCGCCGCTCGCCCGGCTCTCCTCCTCCTCTCCACCCCCCGGCTAGGGGTGGCTGCCCGGCGGCAGCGGTGGCTGGCCTCTTCGCCGCTCGCCCGGCTCTCCTCCTCCTTTCCACCCCCCGGCTAGGTCACTGCAAATCATGAATTTTAAAGAGAGGCCAGTGACCTGTGCGAGATCATTGCCACCGAGGTGCAGGACAAGGACATCAGGCGGTCCAGCATCCCTGATGGAAAACAGGAATGGCAACAGTTCCCGCCATCTCATGCCGCGCTTACCGTACCATTGCATACGTGTGGCTGCACGTAGCCCGAGATGGGGTCCCTACTCTGTTGCCGCAGCATACTGCGCTGCCCAGTGCACGTAACTGTGGCCCACCAGCCATACTGCCACCGGTGTGCGGGGACACACAGGGTCTGTAAAAGAAGAAAAAGGAACAATGACATAACTGGTACTCATGCATGGAGGGGGCATACATATAATGCAAAGCACATGGATCCCCATCTGCCCATCTGGTGTATATCAGCCTCAGAGTACCCAAACGCAGCCGCAGTGGACGCAGCGCCTATCCTAAATGAATGAGTGCCGTAACGAGCTCCAGGGAAGCCAACACTGTGAAGTGCCGTACCGGTCACCTTCCAAAACTGGAATTTAGTAAGGGGAGACCCATCCTGGTGGCAGAAAAATGGGCCAGGGTGCGTACCAAGCACTGCCAAACCGGACAGATGTCTTCAATGGAACATCGTAGCAGCCTGACTCCGCTGCCTACGCCATGCTGATCAACCTTTGAGGACCGTATCCTCAACTGAGCCCACTCGTGTGTAACATAGACATCGAGTTCCAGTGCCCTACGAGACGCATCCGCCTTAGACAGTGGTACCAACTCACTGATGCGGAGTGCTCCAAAGAATGCTACGGTGGTAGCTGCATGAAAAAGAGCCACCTCGTACCTATCATAACATAAATTATGCCAGCCTCGTGCAAGGTGGGTAAGAACATCTGGTGAAATTGGGTGACGTGTGTCTGGGCGGCGGCCACGTTCACGTGCCCACCCTTCCAAAACATGATGTATGCAGAAGTCATTCACGCAGTCAGCAAAGCCCCGTGCCTTGGCCATAAATGCCAGTGCCGAAAGCCTAGAGGCTATAGTATGGGGAGCCAACCCCTGATCGTGAAGATAAACCATGTATTGTAAAATCTGGTCTACTGGTATTGGCCATGCTTCAGGCAACTGTAGTCGCCCACAAAAGGCTCTAAATTGTATGAAAGCATGTTGGTACGCCTTACGCGTGCGAGGTCCCAAGGACATGACGATCGCCCGGTTCACCTCTCCTCGCCAAATGTCCAAATCTCGGCCGGGAGTGGAGAGGGAAATTCCTCTGCTTCTGGCGCCAAGGCACGGAACCGGGAGATCTGCAGGTGGGATAAAGCATCGGCAATATCATTATTAATGCCTGGCACATGTCTGGCCCTGAACAGCACATTGAGGCGTAGGGTTCTCAAAACAAATTGACGAACCAATGCCATGACCCTAGGGGATTTGGACATCTGAGCATTAACAATGTGCACCACTGCTGCATTGTCACACCAAAAATGGACCACTGAATTGGCCCACTTATCGCCCCATAGCATTAGTGCCCCCAAAATGGGAAAAAATTCCAGGAAAGTAAGATCGCGGAGGCGATCCGTGCCCTGCCATGCGTGAGGCCATCGGCCATATGCCCCCTGCCCCTCAAAATAAATCCCATAACCCAGACAGCGGGAGGCATCTGACTGTACTTGAAATTTAGGGCAGACCATAAGGTCTGATCTCCAAAAAGAGACCCCGTTGAAATCCTGGAGGAATGTGAGCCAAACCGAAAGGTCTGCCCATATACCCCTGGTCAGCTGCACCCTGTGGTGGCGTTTTAATAGGCCAGCCATGGCGTCACACAGATGCCTGGCAAAAGCTCTGCCCGGGGTCACCACCCTGCAGGCAAAATTGAGGTGGCCGTGAAGGACCTGTAGCTCACGAAGAGACACTTTACGCTTGGCAATCAGTGCCAAAATCGCCGCAGAGATCCGAGTCACCTTATCCATGGGTAACCTGGATGCCTGTGCGACAGTGTCAATTTCGATACCTAAAAAGGTGAGCGTGGTGGCAGGGCCCTCGGTCTTTTCAGGTGCTAAGGGGACACCCAGTTTCCGCATAAGCGCCTGAAATGTATTAAGGAGACGCGTACACGTGTCCGAGCCCTGTTCACCCCCGAACAAAAAGTCATCGAGGCAGTGGGCTACAGACCGGGACCCTGACCTACGAACAAAGGCCCATTGAAGGAAAGTACTAAAGCGTTCGAATGCCTTACATGAAATAGAACAGCCAAAAGGCATGGCCTTATCTACGTAGATCCTCCCTCGGAAACGAAAACCCAACAGCTCGAAGTCAGCGGGGTGCACTGGCAGTAATCGGAATGCCGATTTGATATCGCACTTAGCCAGGAGCGCTCCGGGACCACAGGAGCGTACCATCTGTAGGGCCTGATCAAATGACGTATACCTGACCGAGCAAAGGTCATCAGGAATCACATCATTGACCGAGGAACCCACAGGGTAAGATAGATTGTGAATTAAACGAAATTCACCTGGGGTCTTTTTTGGGACTAGCCCCAGAGGAGAGACCTTCAAGTTAGGGAATGGTGGTTCAGTAAAGGGCCCAGCAACTCTCATAGCATTCACTTCCTTAGCTATGCTTTGTGCAGCGACCTCCTCATTACCCTTCAAAGAAAGTAAGTTCGGGGCATCCTGCGGTCCCCGAACACCCCTAAATGGTATACAAAAGCCAAACTGGAAACCTTCTAACAGGTACCACGCATCATCCCGTCTAGGATAAGCAGAAAGCCATTGATCCAGCATAGGGATATTAATTGGGGAGGGGGCCTTTTGCTTGGCCAGCACTGTCAGAGGGAGCTCTGACTGCCCCCTGCCCATCCCTACCTCTGCCTCGTGACCCACCAGCCCGCGGGCACGCGGAGGCAGCGTGAGGGCCAGAGCAAGAGGGACACTCGTGTCGGAAACGACACTGACGCTTGTTGCACATGCCGCTAGCTGAGAAGCTCCAACACAGCAGGCGGGCTGGAACCCCCTGCCCCGCCGGCTGGTGGGGAACCTGCGTCGCACCAGACCGCTGCACGGCATGGCCACAATGGTACCTATCACCAGGCGCCGGCCGCGTGGGAGTCATATACAAGAGCCACAATTGCTGGCAGGGCTCATCCCACCTCATCTCAGGATGTAGGGCCACTCTAATCCTGAATTCCTCATCGTAAGCCAACTACTATGGGCCCATGAAATCAACCATCGCCCTACAAATATTATCAAGGGATTGAACCATCGGGATGGCCCAATCAGGCCGGGCCCTGAGGCATACCGCCATATATATAAAGTATGCCGGCAACCAGTTGGCCCAGGTGCACGGTACTTACGACGACAGGACAGCTCTTTGTCTCTGTCGTCCTGTCTCTCTCTCTCTTCCTCAGTGGGCTCATGGTTCAATAGGGAGAATATATCAACGTACTCCCCTCACCAGATCTTATCCCTCGTGACCTGTGACAAATGATCACCCAGGGGCAAGGAATAACCAGCCGTCGGCAAAGCCATCGTCGGCACATTCTGTATAGAGCGCATACGCAGCGGGACCTGGACAGCCCCTGCATTGCTCGGCACTGCCCCAGTGGCGGATACCCCTGCCCTTAACGAGGGACCATTTTGAAACCATGGGATACTGGGCTAGGATGGTAACTGATGCCCGCTCGCATCAACTTGATGAGGCCAGGGCCACTGAACCCCACCACTGTAAGTGGGCTGTGGTGTTGGTGCACTAAATTGAACCTGATACACACTAGGTGCACCCCCGTGAGCCGCCCCCACCGGGGGTTCCGGCCCACGGCGGGCGTTGGAGCTCGCAACCGGAATCGAGCTCTGGGACCACCCCTGGCTGCTCCCAGCCTGGACATCAGGGAGCTGCGAGACACCAGCTGGGGCCGGCCGGACCGTCTCAAGCAGCTCGACCCGGTTGGCCACCCGCTGAAGCGTTGCAGCCGGCAAGGTAGCCGGGGCCGACGAAGGGGCCCCTGTTGAAGAAAGAGTAGCGCCCCCCTCTGAAGGAGGCTATGCCATGCACAAGGATGCTTTCAGCACTGCTATCCGTGCTAACAGAGCATCCACTGCCCCAGAGTCCCCAGTATAAAGCGCGCCGGGTGGGCCGGACGGCCCACTAGTCAGTTGAGGAAAAGGCAACCAAAAAGGAGAGCCAGGGCCAGAATAGGGCCATGCCCAAAACTCTGGCCCATGGGGGGCCGGAGGAGCAGTGGGTTAGACACCCGCACCAGGGCCCCCCCAGGCTGCCCCGTCCCTTGCCTGGCAAAGGCGGGCTGAGGGGCGAAGCCCCAGAGGGGCCAGCCGGTAGCTGACCAGCTACCAAGCTGGAACCTGGCGGCCAAGTGGTAGCCTGACCAGCCCCACTGGTACCAGTGGGCAAAGCTGGCACATCACCCTGCCATGGGGGCGCAGCCCTGGTCCTCTGACCCAAAGGCTGGCCCCCATCCGGTGCAGGGCTGGTAAAAGTTCTTCCCCTCGATCGCGGCTTTACCACCGGGGCCTTCTGCCTGGGAGCCATGTCTCCCTAGGAGAAGAAAATGATTCTCCGAAGGATCCCTATCCAGGGATCGAACTCCTGCGTCCGAAGTACCGTGGTAGCCAAGAGGTAAGCCTAAAGCAGCTCCGGGTATGAGGACTAAAGAGAGAACGCGATGGAGAAAACTTCTCCTCTCCGTCGCAATTCTAAAATGGCAGCTCGGCTGCCTCGTGGCCACCCCTTTTATAAAGGGGTGGCCACGCCCCCTAACTCACCCGGATGTCTGAGTCCGGGTGGGTGGGCCCCCGCAAAGAGCGTGGTGGCCATTTTGGTGCTGCGCTTTCATTGTTGACATCAGTGGTGAGAAATGAGAGAGGAAACTGTTATGTGATGAGAGGCACATACTTCTTCCTTGATGAAGTTTGTATGTTATAAGCTTGAGAAGATAAGCAATTACAGTATGTAATGTGAAATTTCTTTCTATGCTCCCACCAAATGGGTAACATTCTGTTCATGAAATAGTGTATCCATGTGCTTTATACAGCACAATTCTAATCCAATGTACCCTTAGTCCCCCTTTTTAGTTGTATTTCCCCCCAAATATGCCTCAGATTCAGAAGTGATCTAAATATTTCTAAGGTGGGAATCTTTGCCATAAACAGACATTATATGGAATGTCTAACCCTGCTAGATGGGTGAAAATGTAAAGCATTTGTACTTTGTTTTTTGGGGAAACTCAGCCTTATATATGCTGGACAGTGAACACTTTTGAAAGTATGCTTTTCAGTTAGGTGACTTAATGTTGTCTTTGGGTCTACAAAACAAGATAGAGAAAACAGAGTTTGATGGATATTGCTTTTTCTCTCTGAGTCTTGATTCTTTCTTAATCTTTTTTCTTTGTCACATTTTTCCCCTTGAGAGATTTAATGGGGAACGTGTTCAACTTTGAAAAATCTTTATGGAAGGATCAGAGATTGGATGATGTTGTCAGAGAGATATCATATTTAAAATGGAAACTGTTTGTTTTCTCTAGACTTTTCAGTCAGCAATGTGAGACTCTGGTCAGAATGCTTATGAAATACAGTATATGGCTTTATCCACAACATAAGCTACAAAGTTAAATAAAATATTTAGTATGTAATTTCTGCACAAGAGATACATGCTGAAAGTTGTTTTTCTTTCATATCCTTCTTCTTAGCTAATAGAATTCAAAATTTTCAGTCGGTAGCTATTCCTAAATAATTGTTCATTAAATTACATTAGGATGCTATTCAGTTATTTAAAAATATATTTTAAAAGCCCATTATTGGATGAAATCATTATGTTTAGAGTAATTTATATGGCATTAAAACGAAAGCTTCCATAGTAACATTTATATAAGGAAGCATAGTCCATGCTATGCCCATGACTCAGTTCATCTGAGATAAAAAACATAGAATGTGAAAAATGTGAAGCTGAAACGTGTCTATCCAAATTTGCATGGACATATGCTTGAGAAATATAACCAGCTATAGCTTTATGATATCACTTTCTTATATTCAATTCTCTTTTTTGAAAGGTAAATGTAAGAAAGAATTTTGAGGAATTTTTTGGCCCTGTGGGAATTTCATTGTATTGACTGTAAGGAATAGAGTTAGAGTTTTGCTTAGTTCAATGGTTGCATTTCCATACTTTGTATTTCTTGAAACCACAGAGAATCCCTGAGTCATTCCCAAATTGGAAAAACCAAAATATTTAACTTCTGCTTTTTTTTGCCATTGGGGGTTATTGAGAAAACAGCCTGGGACTTTTTGGCTAAATATCATCATCATCATCATCATCATCATCATCATCATCATCATCATCATCATCATCATCATCATCATCATCATCATCATCATCATCATCATCATCGGTTTATTTGTACCCCACTTCCCTCAGCCCGAAGGCGACTCGAAGTGGCAGAACAACAATATCAAAACAACAATAGCAGAGCAATAATATAGGTACACAAAATACAAAATAACAGTACATAATCAACAATATAAATAATACAAATAACACCCTTAACTAGAGCCAGGCTCAATGAACACGTCGGAGCCCAGGTCCACGTCCTCTTCACTCCCCTGTGGCAATGCCGTACCAGGGGAGAGGGCTTGAGCGGGCACCACTGACGCACAGCTTTTTGAGTCCTCGCTGCTGGGAGCCCAGGTGTTCGTCACTCCCCCGCGGCCAATGCTGGACCGGGGGAGAGGGGTTGGCCCCGGGAGCAGCATCAGCTGGAGGGACACAGCGGCGGTGGTCTTCTCGCTGGCCCCAGCCCAATTGGCCTTTCTTCCCTCCCAGGCCAGGGGAGGGGTTGGCCCCAGGAGCAGCATCAGCTGGAGGGACGCGACGGCAGTGGTCTATATGTGACCAGAAAGAGAGAAGGAGGAAGGGATGGAGGGAATTTTGCCTTGACCTTTTTGTTGGGAGGTTTGTTTTTCTCCTGCTTTTCAATAAGAATTGTACATGGCAAGTAGCTAAATTTGTGGGTGCTGTCTTCTAGAGGCACTGTCTTCAGAAATGCCTGCCTCATATGTCCAATTCTTTGTGAATTCTGCAATGACACATTACTCTAGGCCAGGGGACTAAAAGTTCCCATCTAAATGGCTGAGGATTGCTTTCAGCAAAGAAATGCAGTTAGAAATGTGGTGAATGCAGACTGCCATGAAACATATTGTTTAGAGCAGGGATGAGAATGAAGCAGGCCTTTTTCATGGCTTCCCCTTACCTCCTGTGTTGCCACCCAACATGAAATGGGTGAAGATGGAAGATAAATTACCAGGAATCAGATAAATTACTTCACCCACTTCCTTTTGTGTGTGTGTGTCTTCAATTTCTGTCAAATAAGGGTGCTTAGCATGTCTCCCTCATGGGCCCTAGGTTTGGCCCACTAGTGCTTGCCCATATCATAGGTACAGTAATAATAACTACATGCTAGAAAGACAATTGTGACTAATGGTGACCCTCCCCCAGGTTTTTCTAGGCATAGGGTACTCAGAAGTGGTTCATCATTCCTTTCTTTTTGGGTCAACCTGAGACTGTGAAACTTGTTCAAGGCTACACAGGCTGGCTCTTAGGAGGCACCTTTGGGGACTGTGCTCCCAACTTTTGGCTCCATAGCTGTTCTACTGTAAGTAGTATATAAAGTAACTAAATTGAAAACAAGCCTCATACTTTACAAAATACAGAAACTGAGATTGTCTTTTGATATTTCCATTTTTAAATTTGAAATCAGCAATCTGTATTCAGAGAAAAGTGCTGTTTGAAGCACTGCTAGCAGAGCAGGATCACTGATTCAATGTAGACTTTTAGTTTTATTACATTTGCATTTTCCTTTTCTTTCTGATACCTGAGAGTTTCAAAGGACTTTCTAGCAGTCACAATACAGGCATCCTATACCATGACTTATTCCCAAAATATTCCTTAACTTTACAAATGGTAAAGCTGCATGACAGACAGAGGATTTTATATGCCCTAAGCTGGCATTTCTGGTAGGCCAGGTGTTCCTACCATGTGGCTATATCTGAAGATTTGTTTATCTTCTCATTCACATCATGTGGGCATGGCATTGTGAGCATTCATGAGAAAAACTTTGATGAATGTGCTGGAGGCTCACAGGAGGTGGGAAACCAATTTAACAGGTAATCCTCTAAAAGGTTTAAAAGTTATGCCACAGAATTAGTCAAGCTGTTACAGGGATATTTGGGAGATGAGTTAAAAAAAGCAAAGTCTCATTTTGCAGCCTGATAAGATCTTGGCATTGTACTGTCAGGGACAGCAGCAGTGGTAAATGTTAGTGTGGCATTGCCAGTCCATTGTGATTCTTCTGACACACAGAGAATTGATTAGCTGATTTCTTCCAAGCCTTGTGCAGATCTTATCTACATTTGATTGTGTCGCTTGGCATTGAAGGTGGAGAGGGTTGTGCTATCTTCTCTTGCTGTCCAGCATTATCTCTACACAGGCAAGTCCTGGTCTTTGTGCAAAAACTGGCAGTTCATTAATGAGAATCAAAGAAAAGTGAGCCCACAAGTTTCCCTGGAGAACACTTTCTACTATGGACCTTTCCACACAATCTCTCCTCCTGCAAGCAATTTTTCTGGATAGCCTGACAGTCTCCCATTTTCTCATCCACTCACTCATTTTTTTTTACCGTTCTCTCTCTCTCTTGAAGTACTGTAGTTTAGCTGCTGAGGGAAATTTTCATTTTCTTAGCAATCTGCAATGTTTGTAGAAAGTATGCTTTCTGAGCTCCACTCACACCCAATTATGCAACCATTGTGGTTATAATTGCCTTGTAAAGGTAAAGGTTGCCCTTACTCGAAAGCCAGTGCTTTCGGTTCAGTGCTCATTTCATTTCTGTTTACAGCCAAAAAGCCAGGGCTGTCTGCGCCTGCAGATGTTTCCATGGACATGTGGCAGGCATGACTAGATACCGGAGTGCACAGAACACTGTTTACCATTCCACCAAAGTGGTACCTATTTATTTACTTGCAATTTCTTGCTTTCGGACTGCTAGGTTGGCAGGAGCTGGGACAGAGATGGAAGCTCACTCCATCATATAGTACTCGGGTCTCAAACTGCTGACCTGCCAAACTTCCAGTCATGAAATTCAGAGTCTTAACCATTAAGCCGCTGTAGAAGGTGATTAACGCTGCCATTGCCAGTTCCAAGCCCGGATGAGAAAGAAGGAGGTTTGGGCACCAGGTTAACACCCTGGTCCCATAAAACTTTATTGCTGCAGAAGCATTGAGGAGCCTCATTGCCCAATATGCTGTACATGAGGAGGAACTAAGTCTAAGTAAGAAGCTGATTGCTTGTACATCATTGGCACCCTTTGGATAGGCCTGTGACTTCACAACAATGAGTGACTCAACAGCACCTAGTAGTGTATACTCATGGCACAATCCTAGGTTTCTTCCAGTTGAGTTTTTTTGCCTACCATTCCCCTAAGAGTGTGAAAAAATAAGCACTAAATCCCTCAGAGTGATTCTGATTGGACACTAGCTAGAGCCACTATTAGGGCCTACCTAGTGGCGATGGGGGTGGTGAGGCAGCAATAAGTCACCACCCTTATTGCCTCCGCTGATAATCGCCCAGCCACCCTGTTCCGGGTGACCAGGTCCCTCCTTGGCAGGGGGGGGGGCAGGCAGTGCCCAGTTGGCAGGGGTTGTCTGAGGACTTTGCTGACCATCTGGTGGAGAAAATCGATCTGATTCGCTCGAGGTTTAATCCTAGTATGGATGGGGAGGGTCCGGAGGAAACTGGAGCACAGTCTTGCCATGTCATTTGGGATCAGTTTGATCCAGTTGGCCCTGATGAAGTGGACAGACTCCTTGCAGCTGTTTGTGCCACTGCCTGTCCATTGGACCCCTGTTCCTCTTGGTTGTTGAAGGCCTCCAAGATGGTGACAGCTGGCTGGGTTGAGGCAATAATTAATGCATCTATGCAGGAGGGGGTGTTTCCTGCACCATTGAAACATGCCTTGGTGCGCCCCCTCCTGAAAAAACCGTCCCTAGACCCAGCCGTCCTGTCCAATTACTGGCCCGTCTCCAACCTCCCCTTTATGGGGAAGGTACTGGAGAAAGCAGTGGCACATCAGCTGCAAGGGGTACTGGATGAAGCGGATTATCTAGACCCCTTTCAGTCTGGTTTTAGGCCCGGATATGGTACCGAGATGGCATTGGTCACACTGATGGATGATCTCTGGTGGGAGCGGGACAGAGGTCGTCCGTCTGTTCTTGCTCTCCTTGACCTCTCTGCGGTTTTTGATACCGTCGACCACGGTATCCTTCTGGAACGGCTCTGAGGATTGGAGATCCAGGGCACTGTGTGGTCCTGGTTTTCCTCATTTCTGAAGGACCGTCCCAGTTGGTGTGGTTGGAGAGTGGGAGATCGAACCCTAGGTCACTCAAATATGGGGTACCTCAGGGTTCGGTGCTCTCCCCTCTCCTATTTAACATCTACATGAAGTTGCTGGGTGAGATCATCCGTTCCCACGGGGTGCGGTACCATCAGTACGCGGATGACACTCAGTTGTACATCTCGGCCCGTGGTGATCCGACCGTTGCTATCAAAGTCCTGTCTGGGTGTCTGAAAGCTGTGGGGGTCTGGATGGGGGCCATGGGCTACAACTGAATCCCAGCAAGACTGAGTGGCTGGGTTGCCCAGGGAATTACCATCTTTGGTTTTGGATGGGGCAGTTTTGCCTCAGACAAACCTGGTGTGCAACTTGGGGGTCCTCCTGGACTCACAGCTGCTGCTAGAAGAACAGGTGGCAGCCGTGGCCAGGAGGGCTTTCGCACAGTTGCGATTAATTCACCAATTGCACCCGTTCCTGGACAGGGATTTCCTGGTCATGGTCACTCATGCTCTGGTCACATCCAGACTAGATTATTGTCATGCGCTCTACATGGGGCTGCCCTTGATGACCATTCAGAGACTACAGCTGGTCCAGAATGCGGCAGCCCAGGTGGTGACGGGATGTGGACGTTATGCTCATACCTCACCACTGCTTCGGGAGCTGCACTGGTTACCCGTTTGCCTCCGGGTGCAATTCAAGGTGCTGGTTTTGACCTTTAAAGCCCTATATGACAGTGGGTCAGGCTACCTAAGAGACCGCATCGCCCTAAGGACATCTGTCCATCCAACCAGGGCAGACTGGAGGGGCTCTCTTATTGTACCATCTGCTAGAGGGGCTCGCCTATCTAGCACAAGGAGGAGGGCCTTCTCCGTGTCCACACCAGCACTCTGGAACCTCTTACCAACAGAGCTTTGTCTCCAGATGGAATTGCTGCCTTTCAGAAAAGAACTTAAAACCTGGCTGGCAGGCCAAGTATGAGATGCAGGTGGAAGGGTGATTCCCGTTGGGTGGCTGGTATAGTGAATTCCGGCCCTCTTGGTCCCTGCACCCTTTTTTAGGGGGAGGGTAGTTTTTAAGCTGTTTTAATCATGTTTTTATTCTGATTGTGAACCGCCCTGAGTTGGCCTTGGCCAAGCAGGCAGTATAGAAATCGAAATAATAAATAAATAAATCTATTGGCTCGGAAACACCGCTTCAACGAATTGTGAAGCCTTTGTCAAATCCCTTGCATTCAGTGCAAGAGTGAGATAAAGAATGACACAGAAAATAGATTTTTGTATCACTCTTGGATTGGAGGTGAGGCAACATTTCCACAATGTATGCAAAATGTCCTTATGTAAAACTAGTGTGCTTTTCTTTTTAGAGGCAAAGCCCAAAGACAGATCAAGTACAGTACTGGGAGATTGTTCAAAGACAGACAAATAGTTTAATGCATCTGATTCTTAAATGTCAAAGCATCAGCCTTTATACTGTAGTTTTCTACAGATGCATAATGAGCACAAATAGTTTATCTTTCAAAGAATGATCTCTCTCTGTCTTTGATATAAAGCAGAACATTACTGTACCTTATCAATTCCAGGAAAGACAAGACAAACAAGGATTTACATCCCTATACCAACCTAGATTATTCATAGAATTTTATAAAATTCTTCCACTTACAACCATCTCGTGTCTTTCCACTGTTTCTGCACATTGCCAGCAATGGTAGCCTCCTGTATAGAATCATCTTCAGTTAAACATTTTTTTTAAAGTTAAGTGTTCTTCAAGGCAGGAACAATCTGTATTTTTCAACAGTGCGGATGCCAGCACCACCACCATGACCACTACAATCATTAGGGTTGTTTCATAAGGACGAACATTACTATCAACCTTGATTGTAAGTTATTATTGTAAGTTTTTGGGGGGTGTAATTCATTTTTAATACATTTTGTTTGTTGTATGAGGGATTTTATGATGTGAGCCACCTTGAGTAGGGATGTATTGTTCCCTAGAAGGGAGAGATACAAGTGTAAAATTCAATTCAATTCAGTACACACCGGCAGCTGCAGAAAATTAAATATACTGTACAAGTGATTTGAAGTAGTGAAAATATGTCATTTAACCAAAAAAAAAACCTACAGACATTGTGATATTATTTTAAGAGCAAAAAGAGAGAGACAAATGAGTAGAAATGATAGTCTGAAGGCTGATTTACACTATTCTTCATTAAAACATTGGCTTAGTGTTAGTGGGGAATGTACAATGGCTGTAGTTACTGCTGTTTGTGCTTGTCATCTATTAGCTGGGCATTTTAGTATGAATGATTCCACTGACTAATTATAAAGCAAACCCAAGACAAAGGCGAAGAAGAGAACATTCTGTGACAGACAGGCATATTTCACCATTGAGGAGAATATGACTACAAAAAAGAGAGATAAATATTCATTTATACATTTTATTTATATCCTGCCTTTCCCCCAATAAACTGATTCATGTTGCTCCTCCCTATGAGAAATAATATTATTGACCTCAGTTAGCATACATGTGAGGGAGGTAAACATAAAATACAAATCATAACATGAAGTTATGAATGCTACAATTTAAAAGTTAATTTTCTGGAGAATAACTCCTGGATCCTTCCAGTTTTACCAACCTCTATATGCAGCATGGATTTAAACTTTTGTTGTATACACCTGTTATTCCTTGTCAATATCATACTTCTTGGTAAAAGCTATTGCTGATAGCAGAGCTGGTATGATATGTGTGTAACATTTATGTGTTAACTTTTCCAGCAGAGGCTCTAAGTCAGATGCAAACAGTAATTTGAAACCCATTCAACACTTCTTTTGGCAACGATAAGATCCTAAACCATAGATTTCATATTTGAATATATCCAGGTCTATATCCAGCTATTGCAACTAGTAACTTTGTTCAGTTCACTTTCTATTCACGTTGGATGCAAACACAGTCACTGCAGAATCAGTTTTGGAGAATTTACATGGACAGAGCTTGATATTCTTGTTCCACAGTATGTTTATATTCAGAGCAGAGAAATATCCAGAAAGGGACTTCAAAGTAGGTCTGAAACTAAATTACCATCTCAAGTTTAATTTGTTAAATCAAAAGCCTCATTGCCCAGAGACATGCAAATAGAGCAATAGACTACTTCTGTGAAGAGAGGGCAAATGGATACTTGTCAGTATACACAGCTCATGTACCATATATACTCAAGTATAAGTCGGGTTTTTAGCCCCCAAAATGAGGTCCAAAAATGGGTCTCGACTTATACTTGGGTCAACATAAACACTCAAAAACATACCCACACAAATTTCTAAATTAATAAATTTTACCATAATTTCATGTATTTTAATTATTGAAACTCTCTAGTAGCTGCTACATTTTCTACCCCAACTTATACTCAGGTCAATATATATTTTCCTAGTTTTAGAGGTCCAAATTTGGTCATTCAGGATGACTTATACCCGATTATATACGGTATATTCAAAGTATTAAAACTGAATGTACCATTAACATACAGTATATTAATTTAATTTAATTTAATTTAATTATCACATTTATATACCGCTCACTCGGCCAAAGCCAACTCAGGGCGGTTCACAATAAAAATTAAAAACACAAGTTAAAACAGTTAAAACAGTTAAAACTACCCACCCCCTAAAAACAAGGGCTGCAGGATCCAAAGGCACCATGGGGAAGAGTTCTTCTACACCAACCACCCAATGGCGGTTACCCTTCCACCTGCACCCCACACTTGACCCGCCAGCCAGGTTTTAAGATCTTTTCTGAAAGGCAGCAATTCCGTCCGGAGACGTAGCTCTGTTGGCAGGAGGTTCCAGAGGGCCGGTGCAGACACGGAGAAGGCTCTCCTCCTTGTGCCAGAGAGGCGAGCCCCTCTGGCTGATGGAACAATTAGAGAGCCCCTCCGGTCCGCTCTGGTTGGACGGACAGACGTCCTCAGGGCGATGCGGTCTCTTAGGTAACCCGGCCCACTACCATATAGGGCTTTAAAGGTCAAAACCAGCACCTTGAATTGCACCCGGAGACAAACTGGCAACCAGTGCAGCTCCCGGAGCAGTGGCAAAGCACGGGCATAACGCCCACACCCCATCACCACCCGAGCTGCCGCATTTTGGACCAGCTGTAGCCTCCGAATGGTCGTCAAGGGCAGCCCCATGTAGAGCGCATTGCAATAATCTAGTCTGGAGGTAACCAGAGCGTGAGTGACCATGAGCAAGGAGTCCCGGTCCAGGAGTGGGCGCAACTGGCGGATCACCCGAAGTTGGGTGAAAGCCCTCCTGGTCACAGCCGCCACCTGTTCCTCTAGCAGTAGCCGTGAATCCAGGAGGACCCCCAAGTTGCGCACTGGGTCTGTCTGGGGCAAAATAGCCCCATCCAGAACCAACGATGGTAGCTCCCGGGTTAATGCAGAACCCCCTATCCATAGCCACTCAGTCTTGCTGGGATTCAGTTGTAGCCAGTTAGCCCCCATCCAGACCCCCACAGCTTCCAGGCATCTGGAAAGGACTTTGACGGCATCACTGGGGTCCCCATGGGCCGAGATGTACAACTGAGTGTCATCCGCGTACTGATGGTACCGCACCCCATGGGAACGAATGATCTCACCCAGC
The DNA here is from genome assembly GCA_035047305.1 of Bradypodion pumilum. Lineage (NCBI taxonomy): Eukaryota > Metazoa > Chordata > Lepidosauria > Squamata > Chamaeleonidae > Bradypodion > Bradypodion pumilum. The sequence goes on along the minus strand of JAWDJD010000004.1, from coordinate 63,888,827 downwards.
GGCTTCATGTAGATGTTAAATAGGAGAGGAGAGAGCACCGAGCCCTGAGGCACCCCCCATTTGAGGGGCCTAGGACTGGACCTCTCACTCTCCAACCACACCGACTGGGTACGACCCCTCAGAAATGAGGAAAACCAGGACCACACATTACCCTGGATTCCCAATCCTCGGAGCCGTCCCAGAAGGATACCGTGGTCAACGGTATCGAAAGCCGCTGAGAGGTCAAGAAGAGCAAGGACGGATGGGTGACCACCGTCCCGCTCCCGCCAGAGATCATCCATCAGTGCGACCAATGCCGTCTCGGTACCATATCCCGGCCTGAATCCTGACTGAAAGGGGTCCAGATAATCCGCTTCATCCAGCACCCCCTGCAGCCGACACGCCACTGCCTTCTCCAACACCTTCCCTAAAAAGGGGAGGTTAGAGACAGGCCTATAGTTGGTTAGGACAGCTGGGTCGAGGGAAGGTTTCTTCAGGAGGGGGCGCACCAAAGCATGTTTTAAAGGTGCAGGAAACACCCCCTCCCGCAATGATGCATTGATCACAGCCCCAACCCAGTCACCTGTCACCGCCTTGGAGGCTTTCACCAACCAGGTGGGACAGGGGTCCAATGGGCAGGTAGTGGCGCGCACAGCTGCAAGGAGCCTGTCCACTTCATCAGGGGCAACTGGATCAAACCGGTCCCAGATGGTATGGCAAGACTGTACTCCAGCTCCCTCCGGACTCTCCCCATCCACGCCAGGATTAAACCCAGAGCGAATCCGATCGATTTTCTCCACTAGATGGTCAGCAAAGTCCTCAGCCGACCCCTGCCAACCAGGCACCGGGGTCCCCCTACCAAGGAGAGACCTGGTAACCCGGAACAGGGTGGCCGGGCGATTGTCAGCGGAGGCAATAAGGGTGGTGAAGTATTGCCGCCTCACCACCTCCATCGCCACTAGATAGGCCCTAATAGCGGCTCTAGCTAGTGTCCAATCGGAGTCTCTCTGGGTCTTCACCCAGCGGCGCTCTAGGCGTCTCTTTGCCCGTTTGAGCTCCCGCAGTTCATCTGTGAACCACGGAGATGACCTAGCTCCATGAGCTCTGAGAGGCCGTAGTGGTGCGATTTCATCCAAGGCCGCTGTTGTCATCCTGTTCCACAGGTCAACCAGCGCCTCGGGCGAATCGTGTTGCCGATCCAGAGGGAAGTCCCCCAGTTCCCTCTGGAATCCATCAGGATCCATCAGTTGCCGGGGGCGGGCCATTCTAATAGGCCCTGCCTCCCTACGATGAAGCGTCGCACCCAGGAAGTCTAGAGCCACCAAATAGTGATCTGACCATGGCACAGGTGTTATGTCTAATTTCCGTAGTCTCAGATCACTCTGCCACCGCTCCGACAAAAAGATTAAATCTGGTGTGTGGCCACTGCCCCTGGTCGGGCCCTGAATTACCTGAATCAGGTCCATATCTGCCATGGAAGCCATGAACTCCTGAGCCACCCCGGAGCCAGTCCCCAGCGAAGGCAAATTGAAGTCCCCCAGAACCATCAATCTAGGGAACTCCAATGCCAACGCTGAGATGGCCTCGAGGAGCTCAGGCAGGGAGTCCCTTACCCTGCAAGGGGGCAGGTACAGGAGTAAGACTCCCAACTGACCCTTAAAGCCCAGACGCAGAAGCAGGGCCTCACAACCCAGAATTTGTGGAGAGGTGGCCCTGGTGACTCCCAGTGACTCCCTGGCTATAATGGCAACGCCACCGCCCTTACCCTCATCCCTAGGCTGGTGCCAAATACTGAACCCAGCTGGACACATTTCTGACAGAGGAACCCCATCCTCTGGTCTCAGCCAGGTCTCAGTGATACATGCCAGGTCGGCCCGCTCCCCCATAATGGAGTCTTGTATCAGGGGGGCCTTATTACATACCGACCTGGCATTCATCAGCAGCAGCCTAAGGGCAGGGTCACCCTGGGTCAGCTGCTCAGGACCTAGAGGTGTAACCGTGGGGCTGGAACGAGGGACAGATACTAAGCATCTGCCCCGCATTCCCCGAGTGCGGCCCGCCCCTCGGTACCCGCTATATCGCCCCATGCCCATCACAACCTCTATATTGGCCTCCGGAGCCTCCCTGATTGCCTTGGACAGAATGCTGCCTCTCCTTTCTGGCTGGCCGAGCAGTCTCTCCCTCCCTCCCTTCCACCCCCATATAAAACCGCCCCACTCACTCCCCCCACCACCCTCCGCACGGCTCCGGCGGTGATGGAAGTGGTGGGGCATTCTTTCAGATCTACGTTGAGCCCTCAACTGTGGTGAGACATTCCACCCACAGTAGCGTCCGGGCATGGACGTAGCAGCGGCACCTGGCCTCCCATCCACCGGGACCAGATGTTGCGAGTCCCGAGGAGAGGTAAGACGGGTCCTCAGGCGGCACGGGGCAGCGTCCTTTAAACCCTCCGAGGCTCGGAAGGCAGGGACGTAGCGGCGCCGCCCGGCCTCCCATCCACCGGGACCAGGTGTTGCAAGACCCGAGGAGAGGCAGGACAGGTCCTCGGGCGGCACGGGGCAACGTCCTTTGAGCCCTCTGGGGCACGGAAGGCGAGGCCGAGCGCAGCGGCGGTGGTGGTTCGCCCGGCAGGCCCCCTCGCCTTTTGAGTCCTGGCGAGGGGGGGAGGGCGGGGCCCAGAAACGCCAGCCGATGGCGTGGCCAGCGGGCCTCTTCGCCCCTGCCGGGGCCGAGCACAGCGGCGGTGGTGGTTCGCCCGGCAGGCCCCCTCGCCTTTTGAGTCCTGGCGAGGGGGGAGGGTGGGGCCCGGAAACGCCGGCCGATGGCGTGGCCAGCGGGCCTCTTCGCCCCCGCCGGGGCTGAGCGCAACGGCGGTGGTGGTTCGCCCGGCAGGCCCCCTCGCCTTTTGAGTCCTGGCGAGGGGGGGGAGGGCGGGGCCCAGAAATGCCGGCCAATGGCATGGCCAGCGGGCCTCTTCGCCCCCGCCGGGGCCGAGCACAGCGGCGGTGGTGGTTCGCCCGGCAGGCCCCCTCGCCTTTTGAGTCCTGGCAAGGGGGGGAGGGGGGCCCCGGAAACGCCGGCCGATGGCGTGGCCAGCGGGCCTCTTCGCCCCCGCCGGGGCCGAGCACAGCGGCGGTGGTGGTTCGCCCGGCAGGCCCCCTCGCCTTTTGAGTCCTGGCGAGGGGGGGGAGGGCGGGGCCCGGAAACGCCGGCCGATGGCATGGCCAGCGGGCCTCTTCGCCCCCACCGGGGCCGAGCACAGCGGCGGTGGTGGTTCGCCCGGCAGGCCCCCTCGCCTTTTGAGTCCTGGCGAGGGGGGGGGGGGTGGGGCCCGAAAACGCCGGCCGATGGCGTGGCCAGCGGGCCTCTTCGCCCCCGCCGGGGCCTTTAAAACTCGCTTGCTAGGCCGCCCGGCCTATATAATGGAAATTGTGAGCGGACTTTGTATAATGCAAAAGTAGGGGAGATACTGTCCATGATACAAGCTCATCAGTTAGGAAGAATGATGGTTGAACCTACTGTCCATCTTGCTGTTCTTTGTTGCTATGACTGGAAGAGATTACATTGTGTATGCCCCAGAAATGAGGTGTGAATACAGATGGGTGATCTAGTTTTGTTATTTTCTGGTGTGTTCTCCTTGAATATTCATAATTATGTCTCTGTACTTTGTTCCATAATTTTTGGAATATTTTTTGCCTTTTGCATTCTTAACTTTTTTCATTTTTCTTTTTATAAAATGCAAAAATTCTTTCAAACAACTATCTGGGTTTTTGGCTCAGGGATGGTATTTATAGTGATGTTGAGAGGGGTAGACACCATGCAAAAGAATGTGGATTTTTAATAAATAAATAAATAAATGTGCACATCTACTTGGGAATAAGCTTCTTTGATCTCCGTGTGACCAGTATGCAAGGAATCATGCTGCATGTTTCCTTGAAACGGATGGAATATTGCTACCAGATATTCCCTAACTATGGGCTGTGCAATAATATGCTTGATTGAATGAGTGTATTGATGCCTTTCCATTCAAAGCATTATGAAAGCTGTATCAAATATGCTGGAGTGTGTTTTATATGTATGCCTGTAGAAGCAGAACTGCATTTATTAAATGAAAAGGTTGTTAAAACCCATGACTTTGCAGAAATCCCAGGAGAATGAAATGCACAAGACTAATGCCAAAACAGTAAGGGACAAGGGTAAAATAAAATGAAATACAGCACGTGTTGTCCTAAATGTACCTTGCCCTGGAGGTAGAGACATAGGCACTTTGTATAAGTGATTAATAATGAAAGAGAAAAGAAATAAGAATTAGGCATTAAAAAACAACAGAAACACATTATCTCCAGAGGCTATTTGGCACAGACAAGAGGATAACTGTCAATGTCTTAATTCTGGGAAAGATGCAAGTATTTCTGCCCTGCTAGAGTGGCTTAGATAAACAAACTTATTATTCCTGGCTTGCCCACCTGGCTGTCTGCTACACCCAGAGGTCTTGGACATGAAGTCTGGTTAAACTCACTGATATAGAATCCTTTGGATTGAAATGAGTAGGCAGGAGGGAAGCTTTGGGCCCACCATCCCAAAGTCCATCTGCAATCTTCAAGCTACACATTCTACACAGGCTGGAGCTCATGCTGGTGTATGACGTTCATGGTGAATGAATTGTTCCTGAATTTTGATTGAGAATTTTATTTTAAAACAAACAGAAAGAGGTAGGGAACTCCACATGCTTCTGCTCTGCACAGTTTGCTGATCAACATCATAAATGTGTTTGGAAATAAACATTGATGTCAGATTGATTTTCATCATCTTACAATTTCATCAGGTCCTATTGCTTTTCTTTTAAAGGAGAGATTAGTTGGTGCTCTGGGGACTCATTTTTCCTCCTGGACTGCCAAGGCAAGATCATCAGCATAGATGAAACTCCTAGAGCCATGGGGGTGAACCCTTTCTGTGGGCATGCACATCATTGCCACAGCACAGAGTTTGCTCTACCATTCTGTTTTGGGCACTCGGTCTCTAAAAGGTTCGCTGTCACTGTCCTAGAGTATGAAACTATCCAATGATCAATTGTGTAAATGTGAAAAAGTAATGGTGCCAGAATACTACCTGCGAATCATTCCTTTGAATTCTTTATCAATTATACTTTCATTGAAATTCAACAAAGAATCTTTGGTTCTGAAGTAAGATGGCAACTATTTTCACTAGTCCAGGATCTTTAGTAAGGTGGTGGAGTTCTTTTAGCAGCAGTTGGTGGTGGGCAGTGTCATATGCTGGTGTAAAGTCAGCAATTGCTGCTCTAGTTATTATATTTGTTTCAAAATAATTTCTTTATGTCTCAATAGCTTTGAGAAATTTGCCACATAGCTCTTGTCATGTCTAAAAGCCTTGCCAGCAGATGGACATGTGGTTTGTCACATCTACAGCATCCCCGTCTGTGACATTTCGGGGCCAAAACCTGTACCTGGCACTCTTGATATATGGTTTTTTTTCCTAAGCCGCATACTGCTCCTGAAGTTTGTGGTGGTTAGTCTATAGGTAGACTTTTCACCCTCTGATTTAATACAATTGCTACCAGAGAAGTCTCACAAGTCACTACACTATTCACAAAATATTAACTTAAAGAAGAAAATGGGCCCAGGTATGCGCATTCTCCAGCAATTCAAATTCCACTCCTATTCACTCCTGACTTTTTAGCATGTCTACATTATATAAGTAAAGAACATATACAAACAGATTCATACTATACTGTGGTTTCAGTTGGAGAAAGGTGGAGTTGGGTACCTTTTCACATACAAAAATCACATTTATCTGTCTCCATCATAGCTGGTCCTGAGATTTGTTCCCCTGACTATGGGGAAACTTCCCTGAGACTTTATCTGGTACTCTGAGTCCTGATAATTATAAACCTAACCGGCCTTGGTCAGGAGAGAAAGAAAAGTAATCAGTTTGTCTTCTCAGTCAACCCACAAAATGTGGTTAGGGCAGGAGTTCTCAACCTTTTAAAGCCAGGGGCCGGGTCACACTCCCTCAGACAGCTTCAGGGGCCAGACAGCCATTTTGCCCTTCCATCATAACATAGTACTTCCTGGGGTGGTGGAGGCAGTGAGCAGCCACATAAAATGGTGCTGTGGGCCACATTCGGTCCATGGGCTTCAGGTTGAGGCTCCCTGGGTTAGGAATTCAAGTGGATGAAAGAAAAGTGTATCCTTGGCCTATGAAACATTATTCTCTTATTCAAAATAGCTCTTGAGTAGACTTAATTACTGAGCAAAATTTTGAGTAAATTTTCATTTGACTAATTTTTAGAGTTGCTTTAAATCAGAAGCAATTGGTAGCATCTAACAGACACTTTACATATTCTTATATGTATGACATAAGGGGAGACAGGACTTATGGAGGTAGGGGATAATTACCTTTCTCTATAAGAATCCTGTGGTATAAAGAGAAAAGATTGTGCATCTCTTACCTGTGGTTCTATAGTTTTATCTGGTGATTACTGCTATTCTTTGTGGACCATCTGTTCTTTTGTATCTTTTATTGCATACCTAATTCATGTAGTTCTGTTATCTTTCCCTATAGTCAAAATATGCTACACTGTGGATATTTATTGCTTACCTCAAAACATAGCATTTGTGAATTATTTGCTTTTTTTAGCACAGAACATTATGCTTATTCCCTCTTTAAAATGTACTTTAACATCTTGTGTATTCATCATGTTTAGGGGATAGGCCTAGCATATTCATCATCATAGCACATTTCTGTGGATTTGTCATATGTTACAATTTTTCCTCAACAGTGAATGCTTATAGCAATTCTTTGTTAGACTATATTATCATTGTCCTGTATTTTTTTTATTACATGGTGTGAGTATTGACTTATCCCAAAATTTAGGGATGGCACCTTTGCCTCACCCTAGGCCACAAGCCTGAATTTCCTGGTTTGGCAGGGGCATCACAGGCCTGATGGAATTGCTTCAGCAGCTGTTTCTATCCTGCAGGTCATAGTTTGGTCATGGCTGGACTAAAGCTTTGTTTTCCTTGACACTGCTTTCTCAGCTTTATATTTTTCTATGGTATTTGCAAACATATGAGCCTTATGGATAATATTCACCATGATTGGCATCCTCATATTTTGTTATTGTTCAGTCACACAGTCGATTCCGACCCTATGCGACCCTATGGACCATTGCCTGCCAGGCACCTCTGTCTTCCACCATCCTCCTCAGCCCACCCAGCTTTGTGCCCATTGCATCTATAATACCATCTAGTCAAAATAAAGACATGACAAGCACATGTGGTACCCAATCTTCTGGAACATGGGAGCTGCATTAGAGTGCCTAACACCTAAAGAGGGCCATATCTTAAATCAGAATGTAACAACATCAGTTTAAAAAAAGTTAACATCCAGAGATCAGTGAAGAAATGTTAATGTTATGAGTATATGAGCTCAGCTGTCTAGCAGTACGACCAAAATGTTAGTATGGAGGATTAAAACCAAAATTGAGCTTACAGAAGGAACCATGGCGACCTGAAGAAACATTTTTGCTATTTTGTCTTTTTTTTTTTTTTTGGTAAGACGGCGCCAGGAAAAAAGTCAGCTTGAGGTAGGAAGAACAGCGTGGATCTGAGGGGAAATGCATTAAGTGTAATAGTAGTAAAGAATCTGGTTGGAGAGCTGTAGGTTGGAGACCCATCATCTAGCACAATATTCTTACATGGATGACAGGCAATGAAGCTGGGAAGGGAAATCAAATACTTCAAATGGTCATTGGTGGCACACTGGCATATATAACTTGAGTAGAATTTGGATAAAGAAAATATAGACAGTGTAAAAGAGAGATATAACAGAAATAGCTATCTTCAGCAATATGAGCCCCAGAGCAGCAAGCTTCACGTTGAAACTAAGACATTGTTGGCATTTTAATGTGCAAAGTAATCCTTAGTTTATTGGTCTCACCAAAAAGACAATAAAAAAATGTGATGCTAAGCAAGGGAAACAGATGCTTAAAACAGGGCTTTACCCAACATTCATTGGCCACATGGTTCAAGATGGATTCCAATGATTTTGTGGTTCATTTGAGAGTGCATAAAGCAGTAGCTCCACCTACGGTTGGTTAACTAAATAAACATACAATGCATTTTAGTGCACTGTGTTAAATTCTATTTCCCCCATCTATGTGGAAAGTAGAGATGTGCAGCAGCCTCTGATACTATCAGTACCTAAATAAGGACATTCAAATAGGTGCCTAAGGTACCTAGTGCTCTTTGGTCGATAATCCTACCTGATCCTTGTGCATTTCTGTGGTGGTATTTGGGTCCTGGTGAAAAACTTCATTCTCATAAAGTGTAAAATGCAAATGGCTATGACTGGAATTAAGTTAAGTTACATAGCACCATCAATTTCAGGGACATAGCGGACAGGGAGATTTAACTGGTGCCCACAGGCACCCTTCTAGCATTGGTACTGAGATTTGTACCACTCCAAAGAAAAAAGACAGAGCTGTGTAAGCACTAATTAGTGCACTATCCTAGTGCATGAATTCCAATCCAAGCAGTCAAAGATTGTGCAACAGGAATGCAGTCATTCATCAGCCAAATACAAGCTAAATTCTAAACCCATTATTGCATTAATGAACCTAGCAACAACAGCAACAACAGATGATAGCAAGGAATTCTAGATTGTGAATTCCATCAACCAGTGATAGCACAAATCTTTCATTTCAGTCCTCATTTGTGCAAAATGGCTGCCAGAGAAGCTACAAGGGTCTATACAGTGGAGAGTGACCTCATGCCAAACTCCCACTCTCCTCTTGGGCAATGTTTAAGTAGCAGGAGTATCCAAGGGATGTCCCTGGCTGAAGCTGAGCTAATTGATGGATTGGGCCTCTGAGTGGAAGAATGGTAAGTGGAGGGCAATTCATCTTTGAAAAGAAACCACATCCAAAATTCCTTTCCCAAGAAATAGATGATAGATAGATAGATAGATAGATAGATAGATAGATCTTTATTGTCATTGTCCTGCACAGAACAACGAGATGGGGGGGGGGACACTTATCAACCCAACAAAACCTAAACAAAATACAACGATACAAAATTATCAACATACTCCCACCCCACATATACACATTTAACCTCTAAAACGCTCTAAAACTCTAAAAACTCTAAAAACTATATACAGAAGTTCCCTCATAGACTGCATTGCACTGCATTCAAAGCCAGAACTGCTTTTGGGTAGAAACTATTTCTCAAGTGGCTGGTCCTGGTCTTTATGACCCTATACCTTCTTCTAAAAGGCAGAAGCTGAAAGAGATCATTTCCGGGGTGCATACTATCTTGCGCAATCTCTACAGCTTTCTTATAACACCTGGTGGCATAGATTTGATCTAGAGTAGGAAGAGTATGCCCGATTATCCCCTCCGCAGTCTTTATGACCCTGGACAGCATTGTTCTTTCCCTAGCTGTACAACTCCCAAACCATACACACAGACCATAGTTTAACACAGTCTCTATGGTACAGTGGTAGAATGCCAACAGCAGGTCCTTTGAAAGGTTGCCTTGCTTCCCACCAACAAAGAAAGTGTGAAAGCTAGTTTTTATTTCAAAATGTATAATGAAATAAGAAAGATATTAAGAATCCACATTCTAACTAACAGTGGTAGAGATGCAGGAGCCTTGGTTGCCTTGCTTCCCATCAACAAAGCCAATATGCCCCCCCCTTTCAGGGAGGTGGAGATAGAGAGGGAGGTGAATCAGGTACAGTACCTTGTTTCAGAGTCAGAGAAGGCCAGTATAAATCAGGAGAATGTGAAGGACAGTCGAGGAAATCCAGTAAGGTCATTCTTTCTCCATCTAGTCTTCTCAGTATAAAAATATAATCCTTCAGTGTAGGATGAATTGTACTGTGCCACCTCAAGCAGAAACAAGGTAGTTTACTTCTAATTAGAGAGCGGCTTTAATTCACTCTGAATTGCTTCTCTTACAAATTGCAACCAATTTTTCCCAGCCAAATTTCTAGACTGTCTGGTTTGATTTGTGTGTGTATAATTCAAAGTGCTCAATGTGTCCAAGCATAAAAATGGCAGAGAGCATCTGTCTTGTGACGAGAATGAAACTCAGTGCCATTAACTACTGGAGTGGTAGTCAGTGGTGGTGGTGGTGGAAAACTGTTGCTTACTTGCTTCCTTATTTACGTATTTCTTCTAATTGGGTTCAGTGTTCCCTAGAAACAAGACCCCTTTAAAAACACATACAAATATTGGAAAGTGGAAGCTTGTTTGCTTTAGCTAGGAAAGAGGATGCTTCCTCTTTGGGGAAGATGGCTACCCTATACAATAACAGCATAGCTGTAATGTTAGTAATACAGAAACCTCTTGGACTGTGATGGCAAACCTTGGCACTCCAGATGTTCTTGGACTTCAATTCCCAGAAGCCCAAGCCCCTGTGAATCCACATGAAGGGGTTTACTGTGATTCATCCAGCCCGCACCACCCTCGTCACTCCCGGAAGCGGAAGTAAAATGTGCCCATACGGAGGAAGGGTTAACCCAGAAGAGTCTTAACCATACGGGCGCGTTTTACTTCCGCTTCTGGGAGTGATGAGCACTTAGGCCAGTACATATGTGTATGATTGTGGAAGGATGAGTATTGTATTGGCTTTGTGTTGATAGGAGTGAAAATTAGGCACTGTGTAAACTCTCAGTCATTTGCATTTCTCTCTAGTAACAGGACGTTATTTGAAAAGAGATATGTAAGCACACAGAAGATGTGGTGGATCCAGGGATGAAAAGTGTCAGATGTATCCTAAGGATGGATAGTGGGTTGGAGAGCTTCCTCAATATTCTGTTAATAACTGTGTCTGTTCTTTAGCAAGGTCATGGTCAAAAATCTACCTTTATTATTTTAAGAGCTCTTCTAAAAACCCACAATTTTTCTCTTTATTCGTGCATAGATGCAAATATATGATGGGGACTGCAGGGACTTAATGGTTAAGATGCTGAACTTGAAGACTGGAAGGTTGGAATTCAATATCTGAGTATTGCATGACAGAGTGAGCTCCAATCTCTGTTCCAGCTCCTGCCAACCTAGCAGTTCAAAAGCAAGAAATTGCAAGTAGATAAATAGGTACCACTTTGGTGGGAAGGTAAACAGTGTTCCTAGGCATGCCTGCCACATGTCCATGGAAACAATCGCAAATGCAGACAGCGCTGGTTCTTCAGCTATAAACAGAGATGAACACTGACCCCTAGAGTCAGATGAGACCTTTACCTTTACTAAATATACAACTAGAACATACGTTTGATACAAGCAAATTTATAAGCAAAGAGGCTGGTCATGGTCATTTTGACAAGGTGTAATTAAGGAAGCTATTCGCCTTTCTCATTAATCTAAAGCAGGCATTCAGTTTTGTATCATGCATCACTATTTTTTCAACTTACATTTCTGGCAGATAACAAGATACTTTATCATAGAGAGGAAAAATAGGAAGTGAGCGATAGAATTCTTTTCTCATTCATGTAATGAGTTAGATTAATCTATTATCTTTTCAGGGACTTCAGCTGAAATCCATTCCTGTTCAGGTTGATCAGGAAAGTTTCCAGCCTGGCCAGTACTGCTGAAATTAATCTCCCCTATGACTATATTGTTAACTATTAACTTTATTTCATGGTTCACAAAACACAAGGAAATGTATGAAAGTAGGAAAGGTAAAAATTCCACATTACAGAAACTATTGCTCACCTAAGGAAATAGAGCCACTGAATAATCTTCTTGTCCTTTCTGTCTGTCTAGTCGTCATGTTTAGCCATCATCTTTTTGTCTCTTTTTGGAGGATTTCTAGGGGGTTTGTGTTAAAAGCTATAATTTAACAATGAGAAACACACTTCTAGTAAACAATTTATTTTCTGTGCTGCTGGTCTTCCATCTTCCAAGTGGCATACAATGGAGATATTTCAGGGAATTGACTTTTGGCTCCTCTTACTTTATTCAGAAATTTCTATTGGCTCACCTTAATGAGTTTGCCTTTTATTTTACAACTGGTAAAAAAAATCACAAATATTTCTTAAAATGTGGAAGCTACTGGTTGGTATGAGATGTTTAGTTTCAGAGATTTAGTCTTGTTTTAAAATTGCCCTTTTCACTTATTATTGCCCAGATATATTCAGCTTGGAGTTCTTGAGCAAATCCCATGCTGGATATCAATCTGTTTCCATGCTACGTTATAGATCTTACTGCTGGCCCAGCTAATCTGAAATGTCTGTTATTAAACACTATCTTCTGCCTTAGGGTTACCAACAAGCCAGGATAAACATAAAGCTATTCTGCTTCTACTCCTGTGTTGCAAGGTTCCCATACCCAGCATAGCTACTAGATACACTGGCTGGGGGATTCTGGAAACTCTAATCCCCAAAATAATTTCTCTCAGTTTTGTTTGTTGTTCTCCTGAGATCAGACATGAGCAATAACAATAGAAATAGATTAAGTCAGATCACTGAGCTAGTTTCTTGTGTAACATGAGGGTAATTCAGTGTATATAGTTCCACCTTTTGCACAAATAAAATAAAAATTATACTGAAGGGGAAATGGAGAAACAGCACTTATGGTTGCAAAGTTCCAGATTGCATTAGCTCTCCATCCTACCTGATCCTTCTCCCAACTACAAGGGAGTATGAAAAAATAACAAAGTGTTGTACAACCTAATGCAGCCAAAACCCTATTGAGGATATCTGCACATATAAGGGCAGGTAGCTTTCCTCTCAGGTTTGCCACCTGTTGAACTTCAACGTGGGCAACCAAATGTGCATCCAGTGGATGGAGGAAAGTGTGACAGACAACAGAGTGAAAGGATAGAATTACCCATGAGATTTGCTTCACACGCTCACAAAAAGTAATATTAGTCTGGCCAATTTCTATGGTTAAAAAAAAGCTAACCATACAAACGATGCATGTAAGTCCCACTATAGCCAAAAAGGTTTACTCACAGGTATATGCATTTTCCTGGGGGGGAAAATCAGTTACATTTACAGAAAAAACATGTTAAATATATTTTAAATGAATTCTAAATATATATTATTTGGAAAAGTAGACTATATAAATAACCAATAAATAAATAAAACTATAAATAGGATTAGGAACACAGTAGGATTTGCTTCTGAATTATCTGCAGCAGTTGTACTACTCATCTCTTTCAAGAAATTGAATTTTGACTCTTTGGAAATATTGTTCGAGCATGTTTGAGGATCAATAAGTGAAAAGGGAGGGGGTAAAGAAATAAAATAAGAAAGGAAAGGAAAAGCAAGGTAAGGGTTTTGGTGAGGTGGATGGGAAATGGGTTTATCAAAAATTCATGTAGCTGATAAAGGTAATGGTAAAGGTAAAGGTTTCGCTTGCTCAAAAGCCAGTTGTATCCAACTCTAGGGTTCAATGCTCATTTCTGTTTCAAAACCGAAGAGCCAGTGTTGTCTGCTTCTGCAGATGTTTTCATGGTCATGTGACAGGCATGACTAGACACCAGAGTGCACAGAACGCTGTTACCTTCCCACCAAAGTGGTCCCTATTTATCTACTTGGAATTTCTTGCTTTCGAACTGCTAGGTTGGCTGGAGCTGGGACAAAGATGGGAGCTCATTCCGTCCTGCAGTACTCAGGAATTGAACTGCTGACCTTCCGCCTCCCAGTCAGCATCTTAGCTACGTGAGCCACTTCAGTCCCTATATCTTATTGCAAAATTCACAATAGGGATGATGCACAGAGGGATAAAATATTGGATGGGATTTTTCCTCTCTCTTTTTTCCTGATAACCTAACTGAAATTTGAGAGGTAATTTAACATCGACTGTTACAAATTTGCTTTTTTCAACTTAGGTTTAACCAAAATAGATTTGGAGGCTCACTAATGATTAATCCTTTTCTCCACATGCTTCAGTGTTTGCTACAGTCTCTGTCATTTAGAGCAAGGGAAGATGTATAGAACCTTGTGTCTATGTTCAGAATCGCTAATCCAGAAATATTTCCAGTTTCTTTCCAAATCCATGCATGTCTTATTTTGCTTTTATTACCAGAACTCCTAGCTTAAGTCTAAGATGATGTAGGATACTGATGTCCTTAAAACCTGAAGTGGGCTGCATTACCAAAGTGAACACATACATCTGTCATCAAACATTTTCCAATTTATGAACCAGTTTAACTGGGCAGAGGTCCGCACCACCAGCAAAATGCCGGGAGCAGACAAAAGTCTCTAAACTCAGCCACACACTGCTAGTGCACCTGAAAGCAGTGCAAGGGCCATACTGGGCTGTGAGTAGGTCCGCGACATCTATCACCAAACATATGGGGCCACAAAGCTGCTTCCTATCTTACTCACTATCTATTGTCTACCATCTGAGATGAAAATCTTACTCTGCCTAATGGCAAGGCCAGCACTATCTCTATTAATGTCTAAGAGTTCATATGTTCATTTACTTCTGAGTAGTAGTGCCATTACCATCACATTATTATAGAATGGAAGGCATTCATTTGGTCAAAGTTTACTATAAAAATGCTGACTCAGGATGCTGATTCTCAAGAGGCTGATAAGCAAACCGCTGCTGTCTAGTTGATGAATGGAAGATGAGGGGAAGATGTTATTTTCCTTAACCCTGCAAATTCTCCATGATGATACAATTCTATTTGGCCCAACTGACACAGTGACAGGGTTTATTTGTTGTTGTTGTTTTCTAATTAAATGAAATCCTGATCAATAATTCATCCTAAAATGCTTTCTCTTCCTGGTACACTATTTTACTGATCTTTCCAAGAACACTGCTGAATGTATATTTAATTGGTTAAGTGTGGAAGAGCTTCCCTCTTTCAAGGTGAACAAGCATGAATGCACGGAGGTTGAAGGAATTGAAACAAGGGGAGAACTCAGCCCCATTTGCCAAAATAAAACAAGCAAATGTCATGGCAAAATGCATGGTGAAATCAATTTAGCCTGTCTGAAATAACAACTGCATCTGAAAGACGAAAAGGTTAAGTAGCTAAAGCAGAGTGGGTGGAAGCGTGTATGAATGGCAGCTTTTTTGTAGGAGTTCATGTCAGTTCTTGTGTACTCCTCTCTGCCATCATCCCAGCATGAAACATGACCTTCTGGGCTGGGAGGCTTCTCTCCATAGGAAGCATTTTAGATATAAAAAAGCATAAAATCAATGCTTTCACCACTAGCACTTTTTATGAGAAAGGTTTTAAATGTAGGTGTATTTATCAGTACAAATTGCTGAATCATAAAAAGGTGCCAAACAGGTTGTCCAAAACTATTTTAATATTAAGAAGGATAACTAGAAATAAATGTTCAGGGACACAGAAGATTTAAAAAAATAAACTCTTATTACATAAATAAGGTATCCTCAAGTGGGATGTGCCAACTACTGGAACAAGCATAATCTTAGACTTAATTTCAGTACTAACTAGTGAAGCCTGGTTTTATACAAGATTTTATAGAGAAATGGAAATTATCAAGAAGAGGGATTCTGCTTCAAAATGTTTGTATTCCCTATTTAGTACCAAGCTCATAAAATCTGTATCATCTGGATATACAGTAAAACCCCACTTTACAGAATTAATTCATTCCACAGGTTTTCCTTATTGCAAAAAATCCTTATTGCAAAGTGCCCATAGGAATTAATTGCATGGTTTCCCATAGGAATGCAATGGGAAAAATTCCTTATCACAAAGCATGGTTTCCTATAGGAATGAGTTGAAAACAAAACAAAACAAAAAGTTCAAAAAAAATCTGTGAAACGGGATGTCATTTTCAATGGATTTCATTCTGCGTGGTGAGTTTTCTGTAGCATGAGACATCTGTAAAGTGAGGTTTCACTGTAGTTGGAAGTGGTCAAACTACATGAGACATGTCAGGCTGCCAAGTGCCAAAGTGGAAGCCCATTTCTGCTCCTGAATGTCTGTGGTGATGCCAGATTCCTCTTTCAATTCCAATTCATTCAATTCATTCAAATCAATCAATCAATCAATCAAACATTCAAATCAATCAATCAATCAATCAATCAATCAATCAATCAATCAATCTATCTATCTATCTATCTATCTATCTATCTATCTATCTATCTACCTACCTATCTATCACAACACTGCTGGATACAGTGCTTGAGATGGAAGGAAGCATTTCTGGCCATTACTACCAAGGAAAACATAGAACATTGTCACAGATCATTTTAAGGTGGGAGAGAATCCCAGAATTGCCATCCGCTTTCACTATAGCCAGCAAAAGATCAGGGACAGATTGCTTAAGCATTACAGCATCTTCTTCACCCACCTCAGGGGGAGTGCAGAACGTTCTTGCTCAGTGTAGACTGTTTAGACAAGAGAGAGAAAAGTCCCAGAAGCCAGAAATTAAGAACAATAACAAAAGCAGGCTCAGTCCTCTGACAGGAACCCTCAAGGTGAATCTCAGTATTACATTAGTGTCAGTTTTGCCAGGTTCGAAATTGATTCAAAGATTGAGGAATAAATGACATATAGGTGAGGCACATTTTATCTTGCCAAAATGCAGTTTATTTTAAACCACTGAAAAGAGATTTTTCACTGATATTTTCACTGATTCCTGGACTATTGTAGTTTTGGGGTGCATGCATGTGCTCATAGTTTGCTCCATTAAGTTTGCAGGATTCCCTGCAGTCTGAAAATGTCCCCACCTCACCCCAAATCATTGCAGTTATAGCTGCCACAACAGTTCAGCAGTTTGTTTGCTGTCATGGCAATGAACCATTGCAGCATTATAATCTATAGCTATAAAATGGTGCGTTAACCGTTGGAATGTGACAAAGGATGTTGCACCAGGCCCCACTAGCCCATAATGGGCCTCCGTTCACTCACCCGAACCCGGTTCACAGGTAACTGTCGGGTTGAATTTTTTGACCCGGGGGCAGGAGCCCTCCAGTCGCAAAAAAAAAGGAAACTTCAATTCCCAGCGTTCCTTGCGCTGTGCCGTGCCAGAGACAATCAGGCTGAGCGGTGCAGCAAAAGGAACGTTCGGAAACGCGCTGCGGCCAATAAAAAAAAAAGCCGCAGGATAAAAAAATGCTACAGTAAGCAAACACGTGCAGGCAAAACTACAAGCCCCCAGCGTCCTGCGTGCCATTAGCATGCCAAACGCTGAGGCGGCCTGCGCGTGAAAAATAAAAGTAAAATATACGCCCGCTGCCGTTGCCCTTCTTCCCCACAGGCCAGCCAGCATGGCCCGTGGGAAAAAAAAAGAAACCCCCCTACCGCTGCTGCCCTTCCTTTTGATGGGCCAGCCGGCACAAGAAAAATAAAAGTTATAAAAAAAACCGCCGCCACTGCCCTTCTTCCCCACGGGCCAGCCAGCATGGCCCGCGGGGAAAAAAAGGAACCCCCCGCCACCACTGCCCTTCTTCCCCATGGGCCAGCCAGCATGGCCCGTGGGGAAAAAAGGAACCCCCTGCCGCCACTGCCCTTCTTCCCCACGGGGCAGCCAGCATGGGGCAGACAGCACCCCCCGCCATTGCCCTTCCTTCCCACGGGCCAGCCAGCATGGCCTGTGGGAAAGAACCCCCCCGCCAATGCCCTTCCTTCCCACAGGCCAGCCAGCATTGCACACGGGAAAGAAAGCCACCCCCGCCTGAAAAAGTAAACACAAAAACACAAACCAAAAACAATCAAAAACACTCCAAAATCCAAAAAAGAAACACAAAAACAGCCAAAAACAAACAAGAAAAAACACACAGACACCCCCCCCCCAAATCCAAACCACCACCACCATCCCAAAAAAACCCCAGAGAGCTTACCAAAAGAGGTCTTCTATCCATGAGGACCGGAACTCAAATGAGAAAATAAAGAAAAAACTTACCAAAAGCGACACCCAGAGGACAGAAGAGAACAATTATAGAGAGGAAGAAAAGCTCACCACACCCACCCAGAGGCCAAAAGAGAAAAAATATTCAAAAATATTGAAAATAATAACATTAATTCAAAAATTAATCAAATAAGTTATAAAAACATTCAAAAATAATCACACTAATCTCAAAAAATACCAAAAAAAAAACAGAATTCACTTTTCACTCAAAAAACCAAAACAAAAAATTAAAAATGCATAAAAATAAAGATTTTTTAAAAATTAAATTTTAAACTAAATAAAATAAAATAAAATAAAATAAAATAAAATAAAATAAAATAAAATAAAATAAAATAAAATAAAATTTGCATAAACATAAAACAAAAACCTTCAAAAACCAATATAAAGAGCCCAGCACGCAAAAACAAAAACAAAAAACACTGGGAGCGCAAGTCCGCCACAGGCGGACGCAGCGCCTCGAAGCCACAAAATCACAAAACCTTACAACACCATTTAAAACAGCCCAGCACCATTGGTTCAAGAAAAAAATGAAACCCTTTACTATCCAACACAATTTTTAAAAGCCCGGCACTGCCGGGCAAAATATGCTAGTAGGTAAATATAATAACAGTTAAATATAATAACAGTTAAATGTAATAAGAAAAACCTTAAGGGGGAATGGATGAGAAGGGGGAAACCAAGAGCTGCTTGATGGCTGCAGCTGCAACTTAAAAAAAAATCCTGTTTGGGCAAAATTTCACAAATAATGGGCAAAGTGACACAAGATTTTAGGGTTCCTTTGCTTGAAAGCCAGTCATATCCAACTCTATGGTACAGTGTTAATCTCCATTTGCAGCCAAAGAGTCAGCACTGTCTGCTTCTGCAGATGTTTCCGTGGTCATGTGGCAGACATGAGTAGACACCAGAGTGCACAGAACACTGTTACCTTTCCTACCAAAATGGTACCTATTTATCTGCTTGCAATTTCTTGCTTTCAAACTGTTAGGTTGGCAGGAGCTGGGGCAGAGATGGGAGTTCACTCTGTCATACAGCACTTGGGTCTCAAACTGATGACCTACTGACATTCTGGTTGTCAAGTTCACCTTTTTAACCTCTAACCTACCATAGTCCTCACATGAACTTAGTAAACATAAAAGTCACCCTTGCTCAAAAGCCATTTGTATCCAACTGTAGTGGACGGTGTTTATCTCCATTTACAGCCAAAGAGCCAGTGATGTCTGCTTCTGCAGATGTTTCTATGGTCACGTGGCACCCATGACTAGTCACAGAATGCTGTTTACCTTCTCTCCAAAGTGGTATCTATTAATTGACTTGCAATTTCTTGCTTTCGAACTGCTAGATTGGCAGGAGCAGGGACAGAGATAGGAGCTCACTCCATTGTGCAGCACTCGGGTCTTGAACTGCTGATTGTTGACCTTCCAATTGTCAGTTTCAGCATTTTAACCACTAAGCCACAGCGGTGATCTAGCCCAATGTAAAAGCACAAAAACAAGTGGAAACCCCATTCTTTTTACACTCAAGACACACTTTAAGTCTTACCATTTACAAAGCGGCTTACCTGTAGACATACAATGGTTTTTTAAAATTTATTTTTAACATTTATTTTTAATGAATACTGTCTGAACACACAGAAATAGTGAGAATATATGTAGTAATGAAAGTCTCCAAGAAGCAAAATATCATGCACCTAACAGAGTTTGAGGTTTGTTCTTGATTTCAGTGAGAAATGATTTTGCCTGCCAGATGTATCTTACTCAATGTCATTTAGCTGTTGAAAAAAAAAATCAGGCTCTAATTCTGATAAAGTGAGAAGTCACGTGGAATCATCTGATTTATGTGTTTGTTGATTCACATATCTACATACATAATCATGTCAGAATCTTGACAGTAAGAGACCCATACTAAAGTCACAATAAAGAGAACTCTATACTGTGTATGCTGTATAATAATGGGAAAGAGGGAGTAACCCTTAAGAGAAAATATTATCAGATAGGGAACAATATGCCAAAATCTCAAGCAAATCTTTGACAGCATTGAAGCCACTCTGTTGTTTTACATAATTCAATAATACTGAGCCAAAAAATATTTATATAAAAATTTTAAAATGATTTTAATATCAGACGTAAGCCAAGCACACTTCAATTAGGATGGCAAATACTTCCAAAGGAGGTTCTGTAATATTTGTATGCATTTAGTTTGATTTTAGAACAGGAGGAAAAATTAGTCTAATGAGTTATCTATTAATTTATTGAATGAGCGTATTTGTTTAAAGTCAGGTATCTAAACAGTTGACAGCCTTTCCAGAGATAAAACTGAAGTTGAGACAGAAAGGTCTGACTTATGCAATTACAGTAATATGTCAGATAACACTAAAACTTGGCATTATCTGGAGAGGAAAGGGAACAGGGGGTCGATCCATCTGACTCTCTGGAAAGGGCATCAGGGATTCCATGCGTGGAATCCCCGCTGCGCTTTCCAAAGAGGCAGGCGGATTGATCCAAGCCCCAAAGTTGGCAGGACTGGTCTCCGACTTTGGGGCTTGGCTCTCTGGCGGTCTGAGCATCTGGTTTCCTTGGGGTGAGGACGCATATGCATGATCTCCTCCCAAGGAAACCTGCGGTCTGAGCTGAATAGTTATTTTTTTTCTGTCTCTGAGCCAGTCTTTCATTATACCTTTAAAATACTTAGCCGAAAAAGCAAAAACCAAGATTCATTAAGTTCCAACCAACTGTAGCCCTAGCTGAAGTCCTCAGATGAAGACTCAAGCTTATCAAAAGAACTGCTTGACAGTGCTTCAGCAATTTTCTCTATCAGCCTTCCATCAAACTGACAATCCCCCTCTTTAATTCAGATATTATTCCTCTTTACAAAGCCACCATCAAATAGGCTGCTGTGATAATGGACTTCTTCAGAGATTAGAAGGGAGTTGCTTTCTCTGGATTCTTTTGCATGCAGTTTCTTGGAACATAATATTTGTGTATGTGTCTATCTGTTTGCTTTTGGGCTTATTTTATTCTGCAAGATGCTCTAAAGGTAGCTGCAGCCAGTAAAAGATTTCAAAAGCCATCTTTTTTTTAAAAAAAAATAACTTTCTTTAAGGATCCCTGAGCTTATTCACAGCACATAGTAGAGCAAAGCCAGTTGCAACACCTGTATGCATTGATTGAGGCCAAAATATGATGCCAACTCTTGATTTGAGAAGCCTCTAAAAGAGAAGATATTAGTGGGTAATGTACATACTTTTTTTCCTCTCATAAACTGCTCATGCTTATAATGACATGTCATGGTTAAATTTTCTGAAAATATTTCCAGAGAATGCTGCATCTCTCATTATGTTCTCATTTTGCCTCAGGTACATGACAATACTTTTGTCTATGAAATGATTCACCCTTTCAGACTAACATTCTTGGTGACTTGCCAATATATGCAGATTAGTAACATTTTTGCAACCTCATAATTTTTTAAAAACTGAATTGTAAGGGTGTTTTGAGCTATTTGAATGATACTGTCAGATTTATAGTTATGGCCTGTAACTAAATATCATGGAACATGTGCAAAACTCTTTTCTCAGACCCAAGTTGTTGTGGTTCAGTTGCACATTGAGTCCAACCCTTTGTGACCCCTTGGACCATCACACACCATCCTTTGTCATCTGCCATCCTTCGTAGCCCACCCAGATCTACACCCACTGTGCCAATGATGCCATCTATCCATCTCATCCTCTGCCACCCCTTCTCCTTCTGCCTTTAATATTTCCCAGCACCAGGGTCTTCTCCAGTGAGTCCTCTCTTCTCATTTGGTGGACAAAGTACTTGAGCTTCAGCTTCAGTATTTGTCCTTCCAAGGAGCAGTCAGGGTTGATTTCCTTTAGGATTGATTGATTTGATCTCCTTGCAGTCCAGAAGACTCTCAAGAGTTTCCTCCAGCACCACAGTTCAAAGTCTATCACTGTTTCCATTTCTTCTCTTTCTATTTGTCAAGGAGTGATAGGGCCAGAGGCCATGATCTTGGTTTTTTTGATGTTGAGTTTCAAGCCAGCTTTTGCACTATCCTCTTTCAACCTCATCAAGAGGTTCTTTAGGTCTTCTTCACTTTCTGCCATTAGGGTAGTATCATCTGCATATCTCAGATTATTGATATTTCTCCCAGCAATCTTAATTCCAGTTTGTGATTCATCCAGCCCTGCATTACACATGATGTACCCAGCATATAAGTTAAATAAGCATGGTGACAATATACAGACTTGTCGTATTGTTTTTCCTATTCTAAACCAATCAGTTGTTCTGTATCCTGTCCTAACTGTTGCTTCTTGACTCACATACTGATTTCTCAGAAGACAAATGAGGTGGTCTGATACTCCCATTTCTTTAAGGACTTGCCACAGTTTATTATGATCCACACAATCAAAGGCTTTGGTATAGCAAATGAAACCGAAGTAGACATTTTTCTAGTACTCCCTTGCTTTCTCCATGATCCAGTGAATGTTGGGAATTTGGTCTCTAGTTCCCCTGCCTCTTCAAAACCCAGATTTTACTTCTGGAAGTTTTTGATCCACGTACTGATGAAGCTTAGCTTGTAAGATCTTGATCATGACCTTGCTAGCATGTGAGATGAGCACAATTGTATGATAATTTGAACATTCTTTGTCTGAGTTCTTCAGACAGAAGATGTCTCACCAAATCCTGCCAACTAGCAGTTCGAAAGCAAAAAATTGCAAGTAGATAAATAGGTACCAGTTTGTTGGGAAGGTAAACAGTATTTTGTGCTCTCTGGTGTCTAGTCATGCCTGCCATATGTCCACAGAAAGGTCTGCAGATGCAGATAGTGCTGGCTCTTTGCCTCGCCATCCCTGCCCCCCACAAACGACAGGACAACGACTGGAGAAAAGGTCACTTTATTTGCAACATAAAGTAACAGGCCCTACACAGGGGCATAAGAGGCATGGAGGGAGATCCCAATTTTTTTAGGGAGGAGCCCAACTAGGCCACACCCTGGGGTGGGGCCTATGTACCCGGCCAAAATAAGATGAATTCTGCTCCTCCCCCTACCCCCTCTCCCTTCTCCCTCCGTACCCTCCGCCAAACCGTACAAAAACCTTATACTTATTGATGGCAGGTAGGCAAAAAAGGATCCAACAAGCCAATCACAAATCCCCAAAATTCCTACCCAGCCTGAACAAAGTTCACGAGCAGCCAAAGCCTCCTTCGATATTCAGGGTGGGTGGGAGGGCGACAAAATCCCAGCCCACAATGACTACTTTGAATGACAGAACTACATAACCAAATTGAATCCACCAATCAGCAATCTCCACATCGCTGTCCCATCGACCAAAGCAACCGAGGGGGGGGAGGCAAGGCAAAGACCCCTTGCTCTGAGCATGCGCTGTCGCAAAAGAACCCTTGCCTTGCCATCCCTGCCCCCCACAAACAACAGGACAATGACTGGAGAAAAGGTCACTTTATTTACGACATAAAGTAACAGGCCCTATGCAGGGGCATAAGAGGCATGGAGGGAGATCCCAAAAATTTTAGGGAGGAGCCCAACTAGGCCACACCCCCTCTGGGCTGGGGCCTATGTACCCGGACAAAATGAGATGAATTCTTCTCCTCCCCCTACTCCCTTCTCCCTCCATACCCTCCGCTATGGCCCGAGGGACACAAAGTGGCCAGAGGCCCCTCCCATCCACCCAAGACCTAATGCCCCTGCAAAGATTCCTGGCAAAAATCTCCTTCCCCTTGCAGCTAAGCCTCCTCCTGTCCCAGAAAAACATGGATGGGTTGAACCTATGAATACCCGGGTGCGAAACCACCATCCACCCGTTGGTCAAGAAGAGGCTGGCAATCCTCACATTGACAACAAGCCGAGCACCCTCCATGGCAGCCGTCCTGTCGTCCTGTCTGCCAATCCCTTCCAACAACACCAACAGTGGCAGAATCTCTGAGAACATACAAAAAACATTGGGCCAGCCCATCCTCAGTTGAGCAATAACCCGACCCACCGTGTTAATGATCTGTTCTTCCCCCATCACATTTAAGTCATTCCGACCCAAGTGAAAAAGCAGATCCTCCTCCACCCTTCCAAAACCTTTGCCAGCCTTTGCTTCCCAATAAACATTGAACTTATAAAGCCCAAGGTGACGACCTAAGCCCAACTGGGCCACCCATCCTTCTGCCCCTTCAGCGATTTCATCACCAACAATCCAAATTGTCTCCCACATTGGTATCTGTGAACCTGTAAAACAAAACGTAAAACAACAACTGACCCCTAATACACCTTAGGAAGCTCCCTCACATACGACTTAAATTTGTTGGACGTCCACCTCTCCACCTTCTTAATCAACTCTTCCTTGTAGCCCAAGGCCGCTACCGTGGACGCTGCCCCAATCCTAAAAGAATGTGACACAAATCGCCAACATACTACCCCAGCTTTCTCCAAGGCTTTCTGCATGACAGACCAAAATTAAAATTTTGTCAATGGCTCCCCATTTCTGTGTACCAACAACTTTCCACCTTCCTTGCCTCTCAGCTGTAGGTACAAGGAAACAGCCCTTACTGGACAAATCTCCCCAATTTGGCAAGGACCTAGAACCAGACATTTCCCTTCCCCCCGTTTGATCTGTCTTAGAACACCTTATGAATATGAACACTTGCTCTGCCGATATCACCACATCATCCCTCAGCAGTGCCTTGCATGACCTATCATTTTTGGACACTGCCACTAATTCACTAATTTGAAGGGCACCGAAAAATGCTAACAAAGAGGCTGCCCTAAAAAGAGCCACCTCATATCCATTATTACATACTATGTTCCATGCCTGAGCCAATTTCACCAAGATGCCTGGAGATAAAGGTATACGACTGTCCCTTCCTCCCCCTGCCACCTTAGCCCAGCCTTCTAACACTTTCCTCATACGAAAATCCCCCGTCTTATCCTCCATACCCTGCGACTTGGACCAAAAAGCTAGCGCTGCCAGTTTTACTTTAATGGTTCTAGCAACTAATCCCTTCCCATTCAGAAAAAACACAAAACTGTAACAAATGCTCCACTGGGATGGGCCAACTCTCAGCCAAACCTGCAGCCTTTCTGAAATCCACAAACTCATGGCAAGCAGCTGCATAAGACTTCCTCATGCTCCCCACTATGGATAGTCTGATAGCATCCTCTATTCGAGCTCTATCCAGACCTCTGCTGGAAACTGCACAGGAAACTGCCGAGCCTCTGGAGCCAACTGCTTGAATCTGGCCATTTGCTGTTGGGACAAAGCATCCACCACATCATTATTCACCCCAGGAATGTGCTTGGCTACAAACAACACATTATACAGCAAGCACTTTTTTGTGAAGGTGCTCACCAAGTGCATCACTCTTCCGGATTTGGAAGAAAGCTTATTAATAACCTGCACTACCGCTTGATTATCGCACCAGAAGATGACCATCCTATTCCTCCACCTCTTTGCCCAAATACACAAAGCACCTACTATTGGAAAAAACTCCAAAAAAGTGAGGTCCTTTGTCACACCTTTCACCTGCCAAATGCATGGCCACTTGCCACAACAACATTCTCCACCGAAATAAATGCCAAAACCCAAAGCACCGGCTGCATCTGTATGAACTTGAAAATCCGAACACAGAAGCAGCTTATCCCTCCAAAAAGAGATACCATCAAACTGATTTAGGAAATCATCCCAAACTTCCAAATCTGCCTTGATGTCCAAGGACACACGCTTCCTATGATGAGGTTTGCGCAAACCCATCATCGCATCACATAGTCTATGGATAAAGGGTCTGCCCGAGGCCACAACCCTACAAGCAAAGTTTAAATGTCCCACCAAAACTTAAAGTTCTAAAAGGGACACTTTCTTCTTACCCCTCATGACCCTAACCCTTTCTACCAAATCCTGAAGCTTTCCCTCCGGGAGCCTAGAAAGCTGTCTCTCTGCATTCAACTCAATACCCAAAAATACTAAACTTTGAGCCAGACCTTCTGTTTTCTCTTGCGCTAGTGGCACTCCCAACTCCTCACACGTTTCTTGAAAAACTTTCAAAGGAAACTTGCAAGAATCCAGGCCCTCCCCCCAGACTTACGAGTAAAAGCCCATTGAATGAACGTGCTGAAACACTCAAAAAGAGAACAAAAAATGGAACACCCCATAGGCAAATGATGAATGAGCCTATACTCCCCCCCCCCTGTTTTCTTGGGTACACAACCCAGAGGGGAAAAGGTGTAGATTGGGAATAGGTTTCTGAGAAAAGAGGCCAACAATTCTACCCAGCTTAATTTCTTTACTCAATTTCTCTCTAACCTTGTCCTCATTACCTTTAACTGAACTCAGATTCTTAACCGCAGATGGACCCACTTGACCCGTTACTGGAATCCTGAAACCATACAAAAAACCTTCCAACAACAATTTAGCCTCTTGCCTTCTAGGGTACGCTGTGAGCCAGTACTTCAAAGCAGCAATGTTAATAGGGCTGGCCCCCTTTATTGCCAAGAGAGGCGGCACCCCCTTGTCTGTGCTGACCTGAATTGTCCTGCCCCATTGCCTTGCCTCCTTTTGGGCAAGCGCTACTTTGATGGGGGCTCCCACACCCTGAACAGACATGCTTGTATCTACACGGCTTTCTGGAACAATACCCATGTGAGTTGTATTCCCAGCAGACCAATTGGGGGTTGAACAGACTGTCCCCCGCCTTGGTGAGGGGCGAAGTTTGAGCTGCTTCTTAACACCAAGTGCCCACTGTCATGCCTATCCCCGGACAGTGGCCTAGCAGGAGTCATGCACTGTAACCCCAAAAGAGAATGTGGCTCTTCCCATTTGATATCCCTTTGATGCTCCCATTTCCCCCTGAAAAAATTCATCATAACGTAACCATGACACACCCGCAAAATCCGTATAAGCCCTGTAAATGAAATCCAAGTATTTTAGCATCGGCAAAGCCCTGTGCGGCTCCTCCGCAATAATCACTCCCATGTAAATCAAATATGCGGGCAACCAACTACCCCAGTTCCATAAAGGCTTCTTTTTCTTAATCAAATCCTTATCCCTCTCATTCATGTTCTCAAGCTCTTTAACTTCCAGTTCCCTGTTCAGAAGGGAAAACATGTCCACAAACTCCCCTTTTAGAATTTTCTCTCTCGTGGCTTTTGAAAGATGCTCTCCAAAGAGAGGCGGCCCCTTGTAAACCAGAGGCTGCTTTTCTGACAAAGCCCTGCCCATCCCTGATGACACATTTCCAGAAGATCCCGCTTCCGCTTCTTTTCTGCTCAAAGAAGACTCCTCCCCACTACCAACCGATAGAGGAGGCCTAACTTCTTGAGAGGGCCCTGCAGCCACCATTTTGTCACCAGCCACCTGCTGCTGTGGCCTGTGCCTTGAATTTACTACCGACTCCCTTATACCAACCACTCTAACCATCTCACCAGACTTTGCAGGTCCCAAAACCCCAGAGATCACTCCCCCTTGCCTCTCCGTCATACCTCCTCCTGTTCGAACGTTCAAAATCCTGCTAACACAGGAATCCCCTTGAGGCAAACGTTTTCTGGTATCCATCCCTGAATCCTGAAAACCCCCTGTTCCCCACCAAGGGAAAACCGACCCCATGCCAGGCCCCCCAGGATGATGAGAAGGGACCCCAGGGAACGGAAAACCTGAGGGAAAACCAAACCCCCAAGACCAGGCAAAAGGAGGGCGAGAGCCCGATCCCCCTGAGATCGGACCATACTCACCCCAGCTCGAAGCACCAGCAACCCCCATCGAACTGGCCTGACTAGGCCCTTGGTTCAGCAAACATGTGCTCCACTCCCCCGGACAAATACTCCTTAGCCCCACGCTTTTGAGAGTCTTCACCCCTTACATCCCCTTCCAAAAGGACTCTGCCAGCCCCAGCCACAGACCCCTTGACCATGGGCACAGTGGGTGCCAGAGAAGAGCCAGCTGGCTCTACCTTCATTTGCGACGAGGGAATCATGGATCTCTGGCTCTCTAAAAAGGCAATCTTGGCTTCAATCTCAGAAAGCCTGTCCTTCGCCTTTGCCTTTTTTCCTTTCTCCCCTTCCGCAGCAGTTAAAGGCTGTGATAGCTCCACTGCCTCCCCTACCTCCAATTCCAAAGATTTTACTCTCTCCTCAGAAGGAGCCAAATCCTCCAAAACGTCCTCATCGGATGATTCAGAGACCAGTTTCTTCCCTGCTTTCTTTTTAGAAAGGAGAGAGCCCTCCCCCAAACCAACACTCTGTCCTCTCTTCCTCGACATTGCCAGTGAAATTTTCTACAACCTTCCTTGACAAAATCCCAGCCTGCAATGACTACTTTGAACCACAGAACTACATAACCATATTGAACCCACCAATCAGCAAGCTCCACGTCACTGTCCCATCGACCAAAGCAACCTGGGGGGGGGAGAGGCATGGCAAAGACCCCTCGCTCTGAGCATGTGCTGTCACAAAAGAACCCTTGGCTATAAACAGAGATAAGCGCTGAACCTTAGAGTCAGATACAGCTGGCTTTTTGAGCAAGGGTGACCTTTGCCTTTACATCCTAATCTGACACTCTATTACATCATACACTTTCACTTTAAAAATATGCCGTACTCTGAGGTTTTTCATCATTTCATACTCTGAAGATATGCTCAGAAGTCAAGAACTCTCAAATAATCTGTTGGTCATAGTCTTTCCTCCCCTCCATATCTTGCATTCTAGCGTGTTGGTTTGGTCATGGGAAGGTGAACACAGGTTTAAATTACAAGTCTGATTGCTGAGGTTTATATATCATTGACCCTTTGTGACCCCATGGACTACCAGGCTCCTCTGTCATCTGCCATCCTATGTAGCCTGCCCAGATCTACACCCACTGTGATTGGACACCTTCCTCAGATATATAAGCCTCAGCATATATATCTCTGAGGAAACAAAAGTGTTGGTGGAAAAATCTGCTATGTATTGTGGCTTCCTTCAAATTGATTTAAAGACTTTACATACATATGCTGCATTCCTGTATCCACCTGTTTCTGTATAATTTAGAGAGGAATGTACGTCATGAAACACAGTGATAGTCAATCTGCATATCAAACAAATTTTGCTAATCTAGCATAGCTACTGAGATCTTTCTATTTATGACTGCTGGAGAAAATTCAATAAGCAAATTATTACGACAACAAAAGAAGCTTATGTAGGAAGAAACCTTGGGTTTTGTCACAGATGTCTGTAGATGCATAAACTGAAAGCCCAAATTAAATTACTAATGCTGAAGAGAAGCACAAACTAGTAGCTGGTCTAGCAGAACTGCTTTATTGTTCTTTAGAAATGTTCTTACATGGGAAGGAGGAAAAGAAAACTTCTTTTTTTTCCATTTTAGCTCAAACAAATATTTAGTTCAAAGATAACGGGTAAATATTTCTTTTCCAGTAATATCCTGAAATCCTATACTTTTCAGATTCAAATAAATACAAAAGGCATTCTCAGAGACAGGAAAATCATTTGTTTGGTGTTTTTTTTTTTACAAGGAGGAGGAGGCAGACACCAGTTTGAGGTTAAAACATGGCTACAGCTTTATTAATTACAACTTGAAGGAAGTGATTTATTACTAAAACAGGCCATATTGCCATTTCTATTTATGTTAGACTCATGTTGAGCCACCTCTTCTGGTATGGCCATCACTGAGCAGCAGAGGTAGATTTGTTGTGTGGCTCAACCTTTACTATTCTTAAGTGATAATCCAGACATGGCAAAAGATCATCTCACTTTTTGGGGGGCCAATTCAGTTGGCATAGGAATGGAGTTGCCATTGGCGTGTAGGAAACAATAATCATTATCCCAAACACACAACTTCTATAAGCAAAGGAAACTATTATTGATCTGGCTGGAATACTGGATTCCTATTGCAATGCAGCTGGGAAGGAGGGCAAGCCTTCCACTTCCCCAGTGATGAAGTCCACAGGGTAGGGCGAGGGTCCCCAAGCGGATTGAATCCCACCTGAATCCATTTTGATTGAGGGCAGCATTTTCATCAGTACTGGGACTGAGGAGGACTTTGTATGTCAAAAGGGCTTAGGACCAGAAAGTGACTCACAAAACTGGATCAGTAGTATAGGTACAGTATATAAGAACATAAGAACAGCCTTGCTTGAACAAGCCACAGCCCATCCAGTCCAGCATTCTGTCTCACACAGTGGCTCACCATTTCCTTCAGGGTATTCCCAAGAAGATGCCTTCACCTGCTTATGATTCCCTGGAAATGGCATTGAGAAATATCCTGCCTATCTCTCCAACCCGGAGGTTGTCCTTAGGTATCCATAATTATAGCCATTGATACCCTTGTCCTCCATGAACTTGTCTAATCCTTTATTGAAGCTGTCAAGACTGACAGCTGTCACCACTTCATCTGGCAGGGAGTTCCATAGACCAGTGATCCTCTGGGTGAAAAAGTACTTTCCCTTATTTGTTTGAGAACTAGTACCCAAAGGTTTCATGGAGTGTCCCCTAGTTCTAGTGTTTTGCGATAGGGAGAACAGTTTTTCCTTATCTACTTTGTCCACACCATGCATGATTTTATAAACTTCAATCAGGTCACCTCTTACACGCCATTGTTCAAGAGTGAAGAGGCCCAACCGTTGCAGCCTCAGATGGTAAGGAAGGTGTTCCAGTCCCCTAATCATTCTGGTTGCCCTCCTCTGCACTTTTTCCAGCTCCATAATATCCTTCTGGAGGTATTGCAACCAGAACTGTACACAGTATTCCAGATGGGGCCTCACCATAGATTTATAAAGAGGCAAAATGACACTTGCTGACTTATTTTCTATACCCTTCCTAATGATCCCTAGCATTGAGTTTGCTTTTTTCACTGCTGAGGCACACTGGGTTGACACCTTCATTGAGTTGTCCACCAGGACACCAAGGTCCCTTTCCTGGTTTGTTGCAGAGAGTTCAGACCCCATCAGTTTATAAATGTAATTGGGGATTTTTGCCCCAATGTGCATCACTCTGCACTTACTAGTGTTGAAGCTCATTTGCCACTGTTTTGCCCACTCCCCCAGTGTCAAGAGATCCCTCTGGAGCTCCTCACAATCTCTCACAGTTTTCACTACCCTGTATAATTTAGTCTGCAAATTTGGCTACCTTGCTATTTACTCCTACCTCTAGATCATTTATGAAGAGGTTGAAAAGCAGGGGTCCCAGTACTGAACCTTGGGGGACCCCACTCTTTATGTCCCTCCACTTGGAGAAGTATCTATTTAGTGCTACCCTCTGTTTCCTGTCCCTTAGCCAGTTGCTGATCCAGGACAAGACCTGTCCCTTTATTCCATGACTGGTAAGTTTATTCAAGAGCCTTTGGTGCGGGACCTTGTCAAAAGCCTTCTGAAAGTCCAGATAAACAATGTCAACTGGATCCCCCTTATCCACATGCTTGTTGACACTCTTAAAAAGTTCCAACAGATTAGTGAGGCATGATTTGCCCTTGCAAAAGCCATGTAGGCTCTCCTTTAGCAGCGCCTTCTCTTCTATGTGCCTATTAATTCTATCTTTTAGGATGGTTTCCATCACCTTACCTGGGACACATGTTGAACTGACTGGTCAGTAATTTCCTGGATCACCCCTGGATCCTTTTTTGAAAATTGGTGTTACATTCACTACCTTCCAGTCATCAGACACAAAGCCCGATTTGAGGGAAAGATGATATATTTTGGCTAGGAGATCAGCAATTTCATCTTTAAGTTCCCTGAGAACTCGTGGATAGATGCCCTCTGGTCCTGGTGATTTGTTAGCGTTTAGTTTAACAAGACATGCAAGGACCTCTTCCCTGGTTATTTCTATCTGGCTTAATTCTTCAGTTTCCCTCCCTACGAAGATAGGCTCTATTTTGGGCATGTGGTCTCTGTCTCTTTAGTGAATACTGAAGCAAATAATTCATTGAGTCTCTCTGCAATCTCTGTTTCCTCTTTAATAACCCCTTGCCTTCCATTGTCGTCTATTGGTCCAATGGCCTTCCTATTTGTTTTCTTACTTCTAATGTACTTAATGAAGTCTTTGTTATTTCTCTGAGTGTTTTTAGCTATGCACTCCCCAGTCTTGCTTTACTTTCCTGATTGTTCCCTTGCATTTGTTCTGCCAGAATTTATGTTTCTGCCTGCTGTCCTCATTTGGACAAGCCTTCCATCTTCTAAATGAGTTTTTCTTGCTTTTGATCACTTCCCGAACAGCTCCTATAAGCCACATCAGAGTCCTCTTGGACCTGGCAGTGCCCTTTTTCCTTTTGGGTATGCATTCCAATTGGGCCTCTCTTATTGTTTTTGTAAACAGCCTCCATGCCTCTTGGAGTGTTTGGATTCTCTCAATTTTCCATTTCAGCTTCTTTTTTACTAGTTTCCTCATTGTAGCACGCTGCAATGTGGAAGGTAAATGGAAAACCACTGCATTATTGTTCCCAGGACAATCTTTATGGCCGAACTCCACGGGGAAAACCAATATTCAGAATCAGATATGGCACTTGAAGAAGAAAAAGAGGAGGCCAGAGTGTCTGAATAAACAAATACAGTGGTACCCTGACATGCAAATGGTTCAACTTACAAAAAATTTGACATACAAATAGAAATCCTGGCAAAAAAATATCGACAAACAAATTTTATTAGGAAAATTTTGACATACAAAAAATATGGTGACATCTAGTGGCCTCTTCTGGTAATCCAATGTGTTTTTGGCATACAATTTTTTCAACATACAAATAACCTTGTGGAATGGAAAAATTCATATGTAGAGGTTTCACTGTATCCTTCTCTTCAGGGACAACATTCTATTTTACCCTGCATTGTATTTTGCTCAGCCTGGAGAGTGAAAGAGAAGAGAGTAGAAAATGAGCCATGAACTCCGTACACACCTAGAGGTAGTCCTTCTGAAAATCATGGTCTATTTGCTGCTTTTGATTTAAGTCTGGCTAGGTTCTGACAGTGAATGCTGGTTTAACCCTTATTCACCCAGAGTGATATCTTGTTAAAGAATCTGCCATGAACCAAACCTGCAATACAGTTACTCTGCAGCTTTGCCAGAAATCTTTTAACATCTTTTTTTGCTGTGTGCAAAAAAGAGCTGTGGTTCAATGAAGTAAATGTGCTTCTACAGTTATTTCTTTTTTGTACCGAGTAATGAAATGGGTTGAAACCAATGGAGGAAAAAAAAGGTCCAATATTTGTTTGCAAATCAGCAAAACAGAAGTGCTTTTCTTTTGTGGCAGTGAGTTGAACCTTCTTTGGAGAAAATCCAATTTTTTTCTACAAATATGTCTTCACTAAACCTGTCACCATCTGAACTCCATCCCATTGGAAATGATGGAATTCTTATTAACAGAGCTGGTCAGATAATATGGCACAACTGGTTAGATAGAATTTTTAAAAATAAATTTTGTGCAAGAGAATTAAGGAAGGAAAATGGCCCACAGAAACAGGGGAGTGCTCTGGGACTGTGCAGCTCACTGGCTCTTCTCCCGGAAGGCACAACATAGAAGTCCACAGGGTAGGGTAGGGTGTTGTGGTCCACAACCAAATACCTAAACCACTGAGCTATCCAACCAACTAGTTCTTTCCATACATCAAAATACTGTATAAAGAGAATACATGAACACTGAAACAAAACATGCAATGCAACATGATTTCTTTTAGGGGATAGTTCTTTCCCTACCATCATTTAAAAACAACAACAACCATGTTGCATCACATGTTTTGTTTCAGTGTCCATGTATTCTCTTTATATTTTTGATTTTCTGGCAATAGGCAGAATAGAGTCCTCCAAAGACAGTTTCAGTATAATATTTTTAAGGCATGGTAATGTTTTATTGATTAGCTGATTGGCTGAATGGCTGACTGATTATCCTTTTATAGTATCCAACAGCTGGATGTTTCTGGGAGCATCTCAGTTCTCAGGATAATAGTTTCTTTAAGAATTTTTTTAAAAGGCAATTAGTCAGGATTGACTTTTGTAAATTAATTATTTATAAAACATTAGATCAAGTGGGAACCATGTATGTATATGTTTTTACTATCTCTGTCCTGCT
The DNA here is from genome assembly GCA_035047305.1 of Bradypodion pumilum. Taxonomy (NCBI): domain Eukaryota; kingdom Metazoa; phylum Chordata; class Lepidosauria; order Squamata; family Chamaeleonidae; genus Bradypodion; species Bradypodion pumilum. The sequence goes on along the minus strand of JAWDJD010000004.1, from coordinate 63,854,944 downwards.
CATAGTTCATTTCTGCACAAATAGCGGTACTTTGTAATTTTGTATCTAAAATATTTATTTTCCATTTTCTAGATGTATATATCATATTGATATTACATGAAATGCAGAATCTGCTTTGGAACACAGACCCTTAAGACTTACCACCTCATTCTGCGATCCCACAAGGTAGTGAAATTTTGAGGACCATTTCCAAGTCATCATAAGTCTTCTGGATTTTTCAGGTGATAGTGTTCAGAGTTATTTACTTTGTTTTCTAGAGATGAAAGGGACACCCATTGCTCCTGACATCTCCAACTTAAGTCATAACTAGGACTTTTATCACTTTTCTCTAGTGCATTTCTCTAGTAAACACAATATTTCTAATTTTCTTAGAATGAAGCATGGATGCACTATAATTCCTTTACAAAAGGGAAAGCATGCTCAGGTAATCATTTGAACTTTCAAGTGGCTGAATCCAGAGATTCATGGTCTTATCTACTATGCAACACTGTTCATTTGATGTGTACAGCCACTGGCTATGTATGCATTTCATTAAGAAGTGGCCGAATCTCCCAGAGATTGGGCAAGTTGCCTTTTTGGGACCACCACTTATAAAACTCACAAATCATTTTGAGTGGGGAAATGTGGTATCTGCTTTCTCCCAAGAAGCAATATTTCCAAACGTCAGAATTTGGAGAACATACTGCACTGAACTCTTTGTGACTTTGAGTTTATTTGCGCCTTTTCTTTGTATAGTGATCTAATTTTAACAAAATGTAGCTTCTGAGACTATAAATACTGCCAGATAAACACAGAAGGCTATTTCTGATTCTATTCTCTCCTATCTTCCCCTCATGTTATTGATCCTTACCTAAGATAATATTGAATTGTAGCCTCAGCACCATGCAAAGCTGGGCTATTATCTGTAAAAGTGAATAGGAAATATTTTGTCTTAGAATGGAGTTTTCCTCTAAATAATCTAGCATGCTAGTTTTCACAGAAATGTCTTTCAAAAATGTCTCAGATTTCAGTTTCCCAGTTTTGGTTTTGCTCACTCAAACAGTGAAAAGAAATCTGTTTGTCATGATACTTTTTTCACCTACAGATCTTGCATTTAGAATGTTCTGTTTTGTGATTGCTCACTGGAAGGTAAACACAGGACTAAATCTGTTTGATTATCAAGGCATGCATCTCTGAGGAAATTCCTTTGTGGAAGGGAAAGCAGGTTAAACAAAAAGAGTATGTGTTCCCCAATGAGGTACATTTAAAAAATACCTTGTGCATAAATTAAATTATGTTGTTACTAGAGCGTGGAAATGAGATGGATGAATGAATACTGTAAATGATAGAAGCCTGCAGATGGATTGAGAGCTAGGAGAAACATTATCAGACATTAGTGTCTTGTGGGGGAAAGAAGATGGCTCCAAATCCAAAGTTTACATCAACATGGAGAAAAGGAGGAAGAAGTAATGTTTTTTTAAAAAAATAATTATTATTATTCCACCCTTTTTGTATTTTATAAAATTTCATCTCTTCTATAATGTAAGAGATAAAAATTATAAAATACATAATAATATGTAGGGCAGAAATAGCAACAGTTTTTTTTATAACAAGCTGTTGCAGTACCAAATCATCTAGTTAATTTAATTAAGTGCTAATTATTAATTATTTACACTAATCCTTGACACAATATGGGTAAATATTGTACAGACCTATTTGTAACAGCAATGACAACTACAGTATAGCTGGAAAGGATTGTTCATCTAGCACAGGGGTTCCCAAACTAAGGCCCATGGGCCATATCTGGCTCACAGTGCCATTTTATGTGACACACCACCCCCTCCAAGGGCATTCAATAACCAAAATGGTCACACACCCCTTTGAAGCTGTTGGGACAAAATAGCCACCCCCATCATGCAGGCAGGGCAAAATGGCCATCTGGCCATTGAAGCTGGCTGAAAGAGTGTGACCCGGCTCACAGCTTGAAAAGGTTGGGAACCCCAATCTAGCATATACTAACATGAAACAGGATACTGAAAAAGTATGTTTTATTGCACACCTTCCTTATTTTATAAAAAACCACTAGATAAAACCAATCTCTTTAAAACACCATACCTGTCAAGTATCCTGTATTGGCCGGGATTTCCTGTAATTTAGCACCACTTTTCCTCCTTTCTCATCGGGAGCCGCCGCCATCCTGTAATTTGATGGCCCGGGGGGGGGGGGAGTAGTTACTGCACATCCCCTTCTGCGCAGAACCCTTCTACGCATGTGCAGAACCCTTCTACAGATGCGCAGAAGGGTTCTGCACAGGAGGGGATGCATAGAAGCCTTCTGCACATGCATAGAAGGGACCTGCGCAGAACGGTTCTGCGCAGGTCCTGTATTGTCTGGAGCCGCGCTTGACAGGTATGAAACACAAATCAGTGTCTTCCACTAAAGAACAGAGAAAACTTGAAATGAAATGAAATGAAATGAAATAGAAAGGAAGCTCCAGATTAGCTGGGAGGACAAAATTTTGGAACATTGCCATACTTGACCTACACTTTCCCCCCTAAATATCAAAGAGAGAAGTTGCCAGCAAAAATAACATTCCTAGGAAACTAATTGGTTCAGCCAGGGGTTCTCACTCACAATAATACAAACAATGGCATTGTCCCTGCAATACCCCACATACTAGCACCATATGGTATAAATCAGCAAATGCCAAAGAACTGGATGTAGCTCTTCAAAAAATATATATAAACATAAAACAAAATATATAATTTAAAGTTATAAACTACTAAAACAAACATCCAAATAATCTCATAAAGGAAAGTGTTCTTCCCCACTGGGATCAACAGAGATGCATGAACATTTTCAGCATCGTTATAAGCCTCATTTACCTTCAAAAATCACATTGATTATTGGGAAGGTGTAAACCTTTTTTTCCTTTAATAAAACATGATCTATACATTCTCCCCAAATATATTCAAAATAATTCTGCCTGAGCTCTTAACTTTAATATTACAAGTTAATTTATCATTAATAGCAATGTCCCAAATCTCTGCAAAATTAATTTGTTTCAAAATCATACTGTACTTTTCATTTTTAGCTATCATTAATCTTGCCACTGTTCACAAATTTGAAATTAATTTCTTACTGACCAGTTACATTGAACCTTGTCATATATTGATAAAGAAATGTTTTTAGGACATACATCTAAATTTAGTCTTGTTATTTCATTTATCTCCTTGAAAGCCATTTGCCAAAATGTCAATAGGTGCTCACAACTCCACCACATTCTCTCCAATTTAATACTGCACATTTCTTATCTATTTGATTTAATTTCACAAGCATTTAATGCCATTTTCAAATCAACTTATAAACATTTTTCTTTATTCTTACCTGCATAGATATCAAAATCTGCACATCTCATATTTTCTTCCTGTTATGACAACTTATTTTTTCACCCGGGTCATGCTCCCATAGTAACTTAAGATAATCTTGTTGATGTTCTGCCACCAATAATATTTTATAAATATTATTTATTATACCCTTCATAAATATATTTTCATTTGTTATCTTCTTTTTGCATAACAATTTCATGAAATTTCGTAAATCCCCTAGTATGCCCATTTTTCTTATCAATTTTTTTGTCCATTGCCCTAATTGTTTAATATTAAATCAAGAAATGTTTGGATGTAGCTGTTAATGCACCATGCAGTTTTATTTCTGGCTGCCTGAAACCTTCCCCCTATTGAAAAAATATTTTGACTGGCATTGCAATTCTGGAAGTATGTTGAGAGGTGCTAGCAAATAATAAATGAAATAATGTAATGGATCACCAAGCACACCCACTACATCAGGAGTTCTCAACCCTTTTAAGCCAGGGGCCGGGTCACACTCCCTCAGATAGCTTTGGGGGTCGGATGGCCATTTTGCCCTTCCTCCACCACATGACACTTCCTGGTGTGGTGGAGGCATTGGGAGGCCACAAGAAATTGTGCCACAGGATGCATCTGGCCCATGGGACCCACTGCCTCTCTCCGGAGTCCATTCAACTAGCCCGGGGATGGGAGGCAGGTGCAGTTGCCGCCGCCACCCGCCGAACCAAGTCTGCTCAAAGGGCTGGAAAAGATGCTGCCACTGCTGCAACCGAAGACCAGCTGCCTCTCTCTGGAGCCCATTTCACTGGCCCGGGAATGGAAGGCAGGTGCATCCGCTGTTGCACCCCAATGAGCCCCGCCTACTCAGATGGCTTGAAAAGATGCTGCCACAACCGAGGACCCACTGCCTCTCCCCAAAGCCCATTTCACTGGCCCAGGAATGGGAGGCAGGTGCAGATACCGCCACCACCCGCTGAGCCCTGCCTGCTTGGAGATCTTGAAAAGACATTGCCGCCACCACAACTGAGAACTTGCTGCCAGTACCCAGAGCCCATTCCACCAGCCCAGGGATGTGGAGCCCGGGTTCCGTTTGGGTGCCATGTGCAACATGGATACGGCTGTGACCAGGAGGGCCTTTGGGCAAGTGAGTGTTATTAATCAATTGTGCCCACTCCTGGACCGGGAGGCCCTGCTCATGGTCACCCATGCCCTGGTCACCTCCCGTTTGGTCTATTGTAATGCGCTCTACGTGGGGTCTCCTTGATGACCATTAGGAGATTGCAGTTGGTCCAGAATGTGGCAGCCCACACAGTGGTGGGGTGTATTCGTTTTGCACGCGCTTCACCATTGCTGCGGGAGTTGCACTGGCTGCCTATATGTCTCCGGGTACAATTCAAGGTGCTGGTTGTCACCTTTAAAGCCCTTCATGGTAGCGGACCAAGATACCTCAGGGAGTGTATCATCCCTAGGACATCGACCCATCCCATGAGAGCAAACTGAGAGGGCACCCTTCAGGTGGCATCTGTTGGGGAGGCTCGCCTCTCCAGCACAAGGAAAAGGGCCTTCTTGGTCATAGCCCCCACACTATGGAACCTCCTCCCAGTAGAACTATGCCTCCAGGCGCAGTTGCTACAACAACAACAACAACAACAACAACAACAACAACAACAACAACAACAAACAACAACAACAAGAATAATAATAATAATAATAATAATAATAATAATAATAATAATAATAATAATAATAATAATAATAATAATAATAATAATAATAATAATAATAATAATAATAATAATAATAATGGGCCACAGGCTGAGAATCCCTGTACTACATGGATAACAACTTTTAGATAATGACTATCATTGAGGAAGGTTTTCTGTTCACTTCTCAAGTTCTCCATCGGCCCTGAGGATGGGAGGCAGGTGCGTCTCCTTAGCCTCACCGAGCCTGCTTGCCAGAGGGCTTCAAAAGGGAGACACTGCCTGGAGTCCCGCCGCTGCTGCCGCCGCTGCCGCCGCTGCCGCCGCTGCCGCCGCTGCCGCCGCCGCCGCCGCCGCCACTGCCGCCACTGCCGCCACTGCCGCCGCTGCGTTGCCTCTCCTCAGGGCTCATTCCACCAGCCCTGAGGATGGGAAGCATGTGCGTCTTCTTAGCCTCACCAAGCCTGCTTGCCAGAGGGCTTCAGAAGGGAGATGCTACCTGGAGTCCCCCCACCACCACCGCCGCATTGCCTCTCCTCAGGGCTCACTCCACCAGCCCTGAGGATGGGAGGCAGGTGCCTCTCCTTAGCCTCACTGAGCATGCTTGCCGGAGGGCTTTAAAAGGGAGACGCTGCCTGGAGTCCCACCGCCGCGTTGCCTCTCCTCAGGGCTCACTCCACTGGCCCTGAGGATGGGAGGCAGGTGCTGTCACATGCTCCTTCCCCTGGTCCCACTGGCCGGGGGAAGTGGGGGCAACTGGGGGAGTGGACTCCTTAGCCTCACCGAGCCTGCTTGCTGGAGGGCTTCAAAAGGGAGACGCTGCCTGGAGTCCCGCCGCCGCCGTGTTGCCTCTCCTCGGGGCTCACTCCACCGGCCCTGAGGATGGGAGGCAGGTGCTGTCACATGCTCCTTCCCCTGGTCCCTCTGGCCGGGGGAAGTGGGGGCAACTGGGGGAGTGGACTGAGTTTGTTCGGTGCCTTTCTTGGGTATAGCTGGCCACAGACTTTTTCCTCCTCACTATGTGGACCTTGGTCCCTTGTTTGCCCGCCTTTGGCCGGTTTTCGATGGGAGGGAGGAGGATTGTGTGGGATGTTAAAAGATATTTGATGCTGATGTATATTTTTGAATTTGTTACCATGTGATTTGTACTGTTTATTATTGTTCTGATTTATTTTTTTGTATTGCTATATTGTATTTTGGGATTATTGTATTGTATCAATTATGTTGTTTGCTGCCTAGAGTCGGCCTCGGTTGAGAAGGTGGGATATAAATTAAAATTTTTTATTATTATTATTATTATTATTATTATTATTATTATTATTATTATTATTATTATTATTATTATTATTATTATTATTATTATTATTATTATTATTATTATTATTATTATTATTATTATTATTATTATTATTATTATTATTATTATTATTAAATACAGTATTAAAAAAGAGGCTAGGCCAGTGATGGCTAACCTTGATACTCCAGGTGTTCTTAGAACTTCAATTCCCAGAAGCCCTGACCAGTAGGAGTGTTGACTTGGGCTTCTGGCAATTGAAGTCCAAGAACACCTAGAGTGCCAAGGTTAGCCTTCACTGGCCTTGGCTAAACCTACCTGTAGCTGAATGAATGAATACCGAATAGTGTTTCCCACCAGAACATGATTCTTGCTAGAACACCTGAAAGTCACTTAATAACTTCAAAGTGAAGTAGAAAGCTCAAAAAATAATCAAGTAAAATGGGGCTACTTTGAAACATGACAAATTTTCTGTGAATGTGGAGAAATTCAAGCACTGAGACACTTATGTACATGCAATTTGTGTCCTACCACATGTATAAAACAAAATGTTATTGAGGTAGCCCATTTCTGGTCAAAAAGAGTCTAATTAATTTAATATTTTAATTTGTTTTGATTTTTTACTTTTATTTCATGTACAACCATAATTTTAAACTGTGCAAAGCTCAGATATGAAGAGAGACATGGTTATTTGATATCCATATTATAACTGACCTCTAATTTTGAGAAAACTTTAGCGTTGCCGAAGTAAGATGTTCCTATAAAACTAGTTCAGTGTTTCAGCATTAAATCAGAAGTGTTGGAAACTATACTCTAAGATCAATCAATCATTCTTTATTATGGTGAAAGACCATCATAGTACAGCAAAATATACTCTAAGAAGATGTTGGTATAATGTTGAATGTTTTATGATCCCTCCCCCCGCCCCCCGGGATTATATTACTTGCCATAGGCTGCAGTTAAATGACAGAAAATGATATGCCATGATAGTTGCCACGAATATTACAATCACCTTTCTTAAAGATGGTGACAATGGTGGCATTCTTAAGGTCATCAGGCACTTCACAAGTTTTAAAAATCAAGATAATGAGTGTGAAGAACCTCGTCTAAAGGCACCCATCCCTTCTGAATTAACTCCAGAGGGATGTTATCTGGCCCAGGAGATTTTCTGGATGTCACCTTATTCAGAGACTCACAGAATTCCAGGTACATTGGTGGAATTGCCATCCATGGCTGGTGGGGATTTTGTATTACTTCTCGAATTGAATCCTCAACAGCAGTAGAATTTCAGTTTAAAAGCATGCAAAAGTGTTCCTTCCAGTGCTCCAGGATTTTCTAACTCTCTGTAAGGCTTGTAGCATTATACTGATCCTCACAAGTACACTGTAGAAGAAGGCAATACCTTTTTTAAAATACCTTTCTTTGATGATTTCCATACCTTTGCATGCCTGAAGAAGTGATCTTGAATCACAAAAGTTTGCAATGATTTTTTTTTAGTGATACAAAAAAGCTTTCTTCTACATTTGTTTGTTATAAATAGATCACACAGCTGATTTGTTTGTTTATGTCACAACTACACTGTTTTGCAAATTGTTTATTTTTAAAAACCTATTCTGAATGTGTTTTGCGTTTGGTTCTATTCTTTCTCTTGCATTGAAAGCGCGGCGCCAAAATGGTCACCGTGCTCTTTGTGGGCCCCCCCACCCACCCAGACTTAGACATCTGGGTGAGTTAGGGGGCGTGGCCACCCCTCTATAACAGGGGTGGCCACGAGGCAGCCGAGCTGCCATTTTAAAAGAGCGACGGAGAGGAGAAGTTTTCTCCGTCACTGTTTGTTCACTTCCCCCTTTCCTTTCCCGGCTGGGAAGGAAGGATTTTCGCATGGAGCCTTTGGCTTGCTCGCTCCTCCGTGCCTTTTTTGCGCTCTTCGATCCCTGGAAAGGGATCCTGCTCCTTCTTTAAGATATGCCTCCCAAACGGAGGACCTCGGCGACGAAGCCGCGGCCCGCGGGGAGGACTTTTGGCCCTTCACAACGCGGCAGGCAGCCCTCTGGTCGGAGGACCAGGGCTGCGCCCGCGCGGCAGGGTTCTACCCCCACTGATACCGGTGGAGCGATGCAGGCTGCTTGGCCCTCGGCTAGTCAGCCTTCGTCCGGCCCTTCTGGGGCTCTGGCCCTTGGCCCGCAGCTGCCGGCCATGGGCCCGGTCAGCGGGGGTGGGCCCCGCTGCACATTCCACCTCCGGCCCCTCATGGGCCGGAGTTTTGGGCATGGCCCTATTCGGGCCCAGGCTCTCATGCTGGGGTTCCTGGTCAAATGCCTGGTGGGCCGTCCGGCCCACCCGGCCCACTTTATACTGGGATATCTGTGGCAGTTGATGCATTGCTAACGCGTTTAGCTGTGCTCGAGGCATCCTTAGGGATGGCACACAACCCCATGTCTGGTGGCCCTTCATTCGCTGCAGGGGGCCCTTTGGGTCCACTGGCTACCTCAATGGCCGCCACACTGCAACAAGCGGCCAGCTGGGTTGAGCTGCTGGAGACGCTCCGGCCTACCCCGGCCGGTGTCTCGCAGCTCCCTGTTCGGCCAGAGCTACAGCAGGAGAGTGGTCAGGTGCGGCCCCAGAGCTCGATTCCGGTCGCGAGCTCCGACGCCCACCGTGGGCCGGAACCCCCAGTGGGGGTGGCTCACGGGGGTACACCTAGTGAGTATCAGGTAAAAGTTAATGCACCCACATCACAGCCCACTTCCAATGGTGGGGTTCAGTGGCCATGGCCTCGTCATGTCGAGGCGAGTGAGCATCAGTTGCCAGCCTATCCCAGTGCCCCTTGGTTCCATACTGGTGCAGCGTTGGGGGTGGGGGTTTCTGCCCCCGGGCCTGTGCCGGGTTATCGCAGGGACTGTCCAGGTTCCGCTGCGTATGCCCTGGGTACCTAATGTGCCGGTGACGGCTTTGCCGACGGCTGGTTATTCGTTGCCCCTTGGTGATCATTTGCCCCAGGTCACGAGGGAAAAGATTTGGCGCGGGGAGTACGTGGATATATTCTCCCTATTGAACCGTGAGCCCACTAAGGAGGAGAGAGAGGGACAGGATGAGAAAGACAAGGAGCTGTCCCGCCGTCGTAAGCCACCGCGCACCTGGGCCAACTGGTTGCCCGCATATCTTATTTATATGACGGTGTACCTCAGGGCCCGGCCAGACCTGGCCATTCCTATGGTCCAATATTTGGACAATATTTACAGGGCAATGGTGGCGCAGACACCGGCAACCACGCCATAAATCTTGCCAAGAGAACCCTATTGACCAAAACAAAAGGCAAAACAAAAGGGCAGGCTAGGTGATACAGGATGCTTAACACCACAGAGTGGAGGAAGGGGAGGGACAGGAAAGGGGGAGGGGAAATGCAATGTTGCAAGGAGCAATACTGCATAGGGACATGGAATGTGAGATCAATGAACCAAGGTAAACTGGAAGTGGTAAAAAATGAGATGGAAAGAATAAGCATTGACATCTTGGGCATCAGTGAGCTAAAATGGACAGGGATGGGTGAATTCAGCTCTGGAAACCATCATATCTACTATTGTGGACAAGAAAACCTTAGAAGGCATGGAGTAGCCATAATTGTCAATAAGAGAGTAAGAAAAGCAGTAATGGGATATAACCTCAAAAATGACAGAATGATGTCAGTCAGAATTCAAGGCAAACCTTTCAATATCACCGTAATCCAAGTCTATGCACCAACCACTAGTGCAGATGAAGCCACGGTGGACCAGTTCTATGAGGACCTAGAACACCTCATAGAACAGACACCAAGAAATGATGTCCAAATTATATTAGGAGACTGGAATGCCAAAGTAGGAAATCAAAAAGTGGAGGGAATAACAGGCAAGTTTGGTCTTGGAGTACAGAACGAAGCAGGGCAAAGATTGATAGAGTTCTGCCAAGAGAACGCACTGGTCATAGCAAACACTCTCTTCCAGCAACACAAGAGGCGACTTTACACATGGACATCACCAGATGGCCAACACCGAAACCAAATTGACTACATACTCTGCAGCCAAAGATGGAGAACCTCCATACAATCAGAAAAAACAAGACCTGGAGCAGACTGTGGCTCAGATCACAACCTACTGATCGCAAAATTCAGGTTAAGACTAAAGAAAATAGGGAAAACAAGAAGACCAGACAGATATCACCTAGACAGCATCCCTAAAGAATACACGGTGGAGGTGATGAACAGATATAATGGCCTGGACGCAATAGACAGAGTGCCAGAAGAATTATGGACAGAGATAAAGGACATCATGCAGGAAGCAGCAAAGAAAACCATACCAAAAGAAAAGAAGCGTAAGAAAGCAAAATGGTTGTCTGATGAGGCTCTTAAAATAGCAGAGGAAAGAAGGAAGGCAAAAGTCAAAAGAGAAAGGAAAAAATACAACCTTCTGAACACAGAATTTCAAAGAAAAGCAAGGAGAGATAAGGAAAACTACCTAAAAGAACAGTGCAAAGAAATGGAGGAAAACAACAAAAGAGGCAGGACTAGAGATCTCTTCAGAAAAATCGGGGAAATAAAGGGAACATTTAAAGCAAAAATGACCATGATAAGGGACAAAGACGGAAAAGAGCTAGCTGATGCAGAAGAGATAAAGAAAAGATGGAAAGAGTACACAGAGGAACTCTACAAAAAGGACCTCAACACTCCTGATAACCACAATGATGAAAAAACTGAACTCGAGCCAGACATCCTGGAGAGCGAAGTTATAAAGGCCCTAAAGAGCACTGCAAACAACAAAGCTAGTGGATATGATGGTATCCCAGTCGAATTTTTCAAAGCGCTAAAAGATGATGGCGTCAAATTACTGCACTCAATATGCCAGCAAATCTGGAAAACAAAACAGTGGCCACAGGATTGGAAAAGATCAGTATACGTCCCAATCCCAAAAAAGGGCAACGCCAAAGAATGCTCAAATTACCGAACAATTGCACTCATCCCACACGCCAGCAAGGTGATGCTCAAGATAATACAGGACAGACTTCAGCAACATGTGGAGAGAGAACTACCAGAGGTGCAGGCCGGCTTCAGAAGAGGCAGGGGGACTAGAGACCACATTGCCAACATACGTTGGATCATGGAGAAAACAAAGGAATACCAGAAACAAGTTTACTTTTGTTTCATTGATTACACTAAGGCATTTGACTGTGTGGACCACAACAAGATGTGGCAAGTAATTAAAGAGATGGGAATACCAGAGCACATCATATGCCTCCTGAGAAATCTGTACATGAACCAAGAAGCAACAGTTAGGACAGAACACGGAATGACAGAGTGGTTTGGAATAGGAAAAGGAGTAAGACAAGGCTGCATTTTATCACCCTGCTTATTCAATCTATACACAGAGCACATAATGCGAAATGCAGGGATGGAGGAATCACAATATGGGATTAAAATTGCTGGGAGACACATAAACAATCTGAGATATGCAGACGATACCACCCTAATGGCAGAAAGTGAGGAAGACCTAAAGAACCTCTTGATTGGGCTGAAGGAGGAGAGTGCAAAAGCTGGTTTGAGACTCAATATCAAGAAAACCAAGGTAATGGCAACAGGCCCAATCAGTTCCTGGAAAATAGATGGGGAAGAAGTAGAAGCAGTGACAGATTTTACTTTCCTGGGATCAAAGATCACGGCAGATGGGGATTGCAGCCATGAAATAAAAAGGCGACTGATTCTTGGGAGACAAGCCATGAGAAACCTGGGGAACATAGTGAAAAGCAGAGACATCACATTGCAAACAAAAATTAGAATAGTCAAAGCAATGGTATTCCCAGTGGTAATGTACGGATGTGAGAGCTGGACAATTAGGAAAGCTGAACGCAGAAGAATAGATGCCTTTGAAATGTGGTGTTGGAGGAGAGTTTTGAGAGTACCCTGGACAGCGAGGAGAACAAATAGGTCAATTTTAGAAGAAATCAACACTGACTGCTCATTGGAAGGGCTAATAGTAAAGACGAAGCTAAAGTATTTTGGACATCAAATGAGAAGGGAGGATTCACTTGAGAAGGCCCTGATGTTGGGAAAGGTGGAGGGCAAAAGAAGAAGGGGGAGGCCAAAGATGAGATGGCTAGATGGTATTGTAGACACAATGGGCACAGAACTGGGAGTGCTGAGGGGGATGGTGGAGGACAGAGGTGCCTGGAGAACAATGGTCCATAGGGTCGCAAAGGGTCGGAACCGACTGTGCGACTGAACAACAACAATGGTGGATTTTCCTGGCCCATCGTGGTTGGCTTACGATGAGGAATTCAGAATGAGGGTGCCCTTGCACCCGGAGATGAGATGGGATGAGCCCTGTCAGAAATTGTGGCTATTGTACATGACCCCCACACGTCCGGCGCCTGGGGATAGGTACCATTGTGGCCATGCCGTTCAGCGGGCTGCTCCAACGCAGGCTTCCCGCCAGCTGGCCGGGCAGGTGGTTCCAGCCCGCTTGCTGTGTTGGAGCTTCTCGGCTAGCGGTGTGTGCAATAAGCGGCAGTGCCGTTACAAACATGAGTGTCCCTCTTGCGCTGGCCCCCACGCCGCCGCCATGTGTCCGTGGGCCGGCGGGTCATGGGGCAGAGGTAGAGGTGGACAGGGAGCAGGCAGAGCTGCTGCTGAGGGAGCTAGCCAGGCAAAAGGCCCCCTCCCCAGTTAATGTGTATATGTTGGAGCGATGGCTCTCAACTTATCCTCGGAAAGAGGACGCGAAGTACCTCCTTGAGGGTTTCCAGTGGGGCTTCCGAATCCCATTCAAAGGAGTGCGGGGACCCCAAGATGCACCCAATTTACTGTCCCTGAAGGGTAGGGAAGGGGTGGCTGCCCTGAGTATCGCTAAGGAGGTTGGGGCCAAGAGGGTGGCAGGCCCCTTTTCTGTGCCACCCTTTCCCAACCTAAAGGTCTCCCCTCTGGGGTTGGTACCCAAAAAGGCCCCGGGGGAATTTCATTTAATCCACCATTTATCGTACCCGGCGGGTTATTCTGTCAATGATGCTATCCCTGATGACCTTTGTTCGGTCAGGTATATGTCCTTTGACCAAGCCCTGCGGATGGTGCGCTCTTGTGGTCCTGGTGCCCTCCTGGCGAAATGCGACATCAAATCGGCATTCCGATTGTTGCCAGTGCACCCTGAGGACTTTGAGCTATTGGGTTTTAGATTCCAAGGGAAGTTCTATGTAGATAAGGCCATGCCTTTTGGCTGCTCTATATCCTGTTCAGCATTTGAACGTTTTAGCACCTTCCTTCAGTGGGCCTTTGTTCGCAGGTCTGGGTCTCGGTCTGTAGCCCATTACCTCGATGACTTTTTGTTCGGGGGTGAACGGGGCTCGGACACGTGCACGCGTCTCCTCACCACATTTCAGACGCTAATGCAGGAACTGGGTGTCTCTTTAGCGCCCGAAAAGACCGAGGGCCCATCCACTACCCTCACATTTCTGGGTATTGAAATTGACACGGTCGCACAGGCATCCCGGGTACCCATCGACAAGGTCACCCGGATCTCCGCGATGATTTTGGCCTTGCTGGCCAAACGTAAGGTGTCACTTCGTGAGCTTCAAGTACTGCATGGCCATCTTAACTTTGCCTGCAGGGTGGTTACACCTGGCAGGGCATTTGCTCGGCGCCTATGCGATGCCATGTCTGGCCTGACAAGGCGCCATCATAGGGTCCAACTAACCCGGGGCATGCAGGCTGACCTTTTGGTTTGGCTCTCATTCCTGCGAGACTTTAACGGGGTATCCTTCTGGAGGTCCGACCTTTTAGTTTCCCCTAGGTTTCAAGTACAGTCGGATGCCTCCAGCTCCCTGGGATATGGGATTTACTTCCAGGGGAGGTGGGCTTATGGCCAATGGCCTCCAGCATGGCGGGGCATGGATCGCCTCCACGATCTTACGTTCCTTGAGTTTTTTCCAATCCTGGGAACTTTGATGCTATGGGGCAAGGAGTGGGCCGACTCTGTGGTCCACTTTTGGTGTGACAATGCTGCAGTAGTGCACATTGTCAATGCTCAGACCTCTAAATCACCCAGGGTGATGGCTTTAGTTCGCCAATTTGTGTTATGTAGCCTACGCCTCAACGTGCTTTTCAGGGCCAGACATGTACCAGGCATTAATAATGATATTGCTGATGCTTTATCCCGCCTGCAGATCCCCCGGTTCCGCTCCTTGGCTCCAGACGCAGAGGAATTCCCCTCGCCACTCCCGGCCGAGATTTGGACATTTGGCAAGGAGAGGTGAACCGGGCGATTGGCATGTCCTTGGCGCCCCGCATGCGTAAGGCGTATCATCATGCTTTCGTTCAATTTAATAGTTTTCATGGGCAACTTCAGTTGCCAGAGGTGTGGCCCATTCCAGTGGAACAGGTTTTACAATTCATGGTTTATTTGCACAGTCAGGGCCTCGCTCCCCGCACTATAGCATCAAGGCTGTCAGCATTGGCATTTATTGCCAAGGTGGGGGGTTTTGCTGACAGCATGAATGATTTTCGCATACGGCATGTTTTGCAGGGGTGGACAAGGGAACGTGGCCGCCGCACGCACACTCGGCACCCAATTTCCCCAGGGGTGCTCACACACCTTGCACGAGGCTGGCCTAACCTATGTTTTGACAGGTATGAGGCAGCTCTTTTTCATGCGGCTACCACGATGGCCTTCTTTGGAGCACTCCGCATCAGTGAGTTGGTGCTACTGTCTAAGGCGGATGCGACTCGTAGGGCACTGGAACTCGACGATGTCTATGTTTCTAATGAGTGGGCTCAGCTGAGGATACGGTCCTCAAAAGTTGATCAGCACGGCGTAGGCAGTGGAGTTAGACTGCTACGATGTTCCATTGCAGACATCTGTCCGGTTGGTGCCCTACAGGAGTTCTTGGCAGTGAGTGGCACGCACCCTGGCCCGTTTTTCTGCCACCAGGATGGGTCTCCTCTTACTAAATTTCAATTTTGGAAGGTGACCGATATGGCACTTTCCAGTGTTGGCCTCCCCGGGGCTCGTTACGGCACCCATTCATTTAGAATAGGTGCTGCTTCAACTGCAGCTGCATTTGGGTACTCTGAGGCTGATATACGCCGTATGGGAAGATGGGGATCTATGCGTTTTGCATTATATGTTCGTCCTCTTCAGACATGAGTACCATTTAAGTCACTGTTCCCTTTTTTCTCTTACAGACCCTGTGTGTCCCCGCACACCGGTGGCAGTATGGCTGGTGGGCCACAGTTACGTCCACTGGGCAGCGCAGTATGCTGTGGCGACAGAGTGGGGACCCCAGCTTGGACTGCGTGTGGCCGCATGCATACGTTGGTATGGTAAGCGTGGAATGAGATGGCGGGAACTGTTGCCATTCCTTTTCTCCATTAGAGATGCTGAACCGCCTGATGTCCTTGTACTGCACCTCGGGGGCAATGACCTCGGCCAGGTCACTGGCCTTTCTTTAAAATTTGCGATCTGCAGAGACCTAGCTTATTTGCACTATGTGTGGCCGTTCACCAGGCTGCTATGGTCGGACATCATACCACGTCACGCTTACAGGGGAGGTATTGACCTCCGTGCCCTTGACCGTGCTCGTCGCTCGGTGAACAGGGCAGTTGCCCGGTTCATGGCAGACAAGGGTTTGGGGATGGTCATCCAACACCCCACCATTAGTTTACAAAATTACGATCTGTATGCAGGGGATGGGGTCCACCTGTCGGATAGAGGTATGAACCTCTTTTGGAAGATTTGCAAGCAGGCCTGTTGACTGAGCTGACGGTCTGGGGGGGGGGCGGTGAGTCTTCATTGAAGCCTCCCCATGTGGCGGGTAGCACTGGTAAGGTAAAGATTTATGACCCATAGGTATCTGGCAGGTTCGCAATTGACTGGCCAACACTTAGACAGGTACAGGTGTAATAACGTTGACCGGTCAACGACGAACCAGGCAAGGGGTGATGGCAGGAGCTTTTCAGCATGCATCACCCCGTGATTTGACGGATACACATCAGAGGGTGGGGTCAGTAGATAGTTTATTGACTACGGTTAACAATTTGTTTGTGTCAACAAACAAATTGATACAAAATTGATACATTGTAGCCAATTGCCGTTGGCAATTTTGGGAGGAACCTTACCAGTGTTACTGCGGCCTGCTTGCCTTAAGAATTATAATTGGATGAGTACCAATTGAAAGTTATAATTCGGACTAGGGCATTATTCAATAAAAGTGGCCCAATGCCTTTATCCATATACCGGTGTCTGAGTCTTTCTTTGGGGGGTGCGCCTGCAATGAGAAGTGCAGTTTTGGAGGTGGACATGCAGCCCCTGGTGTTGAAACATTAACATGTTCCACAGTAAATTAATGTCTAAAAAAAATACTGAGGAGAAAGAAATACCAATTTACCTGATCATATACACACAAAATTAGTACAATTTAACTTGACATAAAAATAGGCTTAAAATAAACCATTTCAGATAAACTACATTAGGGACATATAAGCAAGATTAGCAATGACAATAGTAAATTTAGGTCACCTCCCATGATATTGGTTCACATGATTTTAATTATCCACTAGTCTAAAAATATTCAATAAAAAATCTTGACAAAACACATATGTATTTCTATGGTGCATTGTCAGAGCTGGCCGCTAGAGGCCACTGCCTGCAATATAAAATATAGAGTTCACTGTTATCCACACTTTCAGGTATCTGTTACTTCTCAGAATGTACTCCCTGCAGATAAGGGGGTAACCTGTAAACTTACATATAATTCCATAGCACTTTAAGCATTCTCTGAGTGGCTCATAAGTAATCAGAATTTTACCCTCACCATGCTAGGTACTCATTTTGCTAACTTATGAAGGATGGAAGGCTGAGTCAACCTTGGGCTCATCAGGATCAAACTCAGATCATAAGCAGATTTTTGGCTGCAGTATGCAGCTTAACCACTGCACCGGAGGGTTCTGTTAGTTTTGCAAATGAATAAATTTGAATTAATTTCACCAGTGTCAATTCTGATGCAAATATTTTACTTTTTAAACATGTAACTGCACACTCAGTCTAGAATTATCCTGATATAACACGGATTTCCCAGCATTGTTTCATTGTTTTATGGATTTGCACAATCATGACATTTATGCACCAATCAGATGTGCTAGATCCATGTTAAATCAGTGCATTTTTCCTCAGAGAAAACCTCTCTGGGATATATTCAAGCTGTATGTGCTGCAAAAATGTTATTTTGTTCCCTGCCTTGAAGCAAACCCTCTCAAATACATGTACAGTTTCCCAACTAGTCACATCCAATGTGGCATGATAAAATTAGTATGTCTGTGGTCAAAACATAAAGGAAAAATATCTTAGAAATAAAGCACTATATAATTGTCTTTATTGTTTAACTGGCTACAGTGATATACTGCTGTGTGAGTGCAACATTATCAAGCACTGTGTGGAGCTTCTTGTTTCAAAGGGAGATTCCGTGTGTAAGCTATGATTCGGTGTATAAGAGAACAGATGGGCATTGGATTTGCTGACTCTTCCAGAAGCAAAAGGGATTCTTGCTTTTCTATCCTTTCTTTTCCTCTCCAGAAGCCTCTCAAGTAGAAATGGAGGAGAGAAAGGAGGAACTGGAATGGGAAAGAAGCAAGATTGAATTTTGTTGGATGAGAGCACTCTAGTTGGAATCAACTGTGGACAAACCCAGCTTGTTTCTGTTGAGATGTGCCCAACCTACTGAAACTCACCTAGTAAAGAGCATTCAGTGATACCCCACTTTTATTTAATTATTTATTCACTCACTCACTCACTCATTTATGTAATTTTATTCCACCCATCTAGGATATTTGCCACTCTGGGAGGTGTACAGGCAAATAAACAACAGCAACATAATAAAATAAACAACAAAATAAATACCTAATGGCATCTGAGGGCAAACAAGCTCAACAATGACCAGCTAACTTATTATCAACTGCATGATATTCTTAAAGGCTTCCTTGAAAAGGAAAGTTTTAAGATGTTCTATTCTCCCCCTCCCCCCTTTAAACTAACTTCATTTAATTTGTAAGCTGATTTCATGATGGAGCAGAAATGCCAATCAATTGTGCAGCCATCAGCAGGAGAGCATCACCAATCTGCATTAGCCAGCTGGGCTGCTTTCCAGAGCATCATCTACAATACATGAATTATTACTGAAACATTACTGTTGTCAGCACATTTTCCTGCATGCAACTTCCTATTATTATTATTTTGGCAGACAACCCTGAAATTTTAAACAGCTCAATCTTGCAAAGCCAATGCAACTTCCATTTGCCTTCAGGATGAACTTTCTGTAAAACCAACAACAAACCTACTTGAAGGAAAGGAAGAAACATACACGACGTTACAATTTGTTTTGGTCTCTTTAGTGATCCCAGCTTCTATAATTTGTAATAACAGCTCCCTTCTGTCTTTTTCTAAAAAGAGTTCCTTAATCTCGAGTGACAGAGTGTATGATGTAGTATATAAATCAGACACATGGAAGTTAGGGCACACTGCTTAGCCCATAAAAACTAATGTGCACTGGTTGTTTTGTGCAAAACAAGTTGCTGCAATAACTCATTCAGTGCATTCCTAACATCTAAACTGCAAGGATAATGCAGGCAAAATCTTTGTTCAAATGCAATTTCAGGTGATTTTGAACATGCTGCCTTAATGCTTTGGTTTTGGAAAGGAATTAGTAAGGATTAAACAGTGAAGTCTGAAGAAGGAAGTTAAAATCTTATATGTACATATCTGAAAGTACATTCTTCTAAGCAGACATGCATAGAGTTGTTGTGCACTAAACCAGGAGTTCTCAACCTTTTAAAGCCGGGGGCCAGGTCACGCTCCCTCAGACAGCTTTGGGGGCCTGATGGACATTTTGTCCTTCCTCCACCACATGGCACTTCCTGGTGTTGTGGAGGTGGTGGTGGGCCACATGAAATAGTGCTGCAGGACACATCCAGCCCATGGGCTGCAGGTTGAGAATCCCTTCATTAAACTGTGGAGAAACCCAAAAGTAGGTTTGGATCCAGGCATTGTTATGTTTCAGGTAGGCCCACTGGAATTAATAGGACTCAAGTTCTTTTTGACTTCCTTGTCACATTAATTTCCAAGAATTTCCTCTAAGCATGATTCTCCCTATATAGTTCAATCTCATGCTTTTTTTTTTTAAAAAAAATCCACATTGACCCATGTTGCTTAACAGGTCTGATGCAGTTTCTCAAGGGTTAGCACAACACAATCCAATAAGACTCATTTCCAAGGAACCATGCAAACATGATTTTTACTTTTGTCTTTACAGCCAACTGACATTTCTTGAGTTGTAATTGCTACTATAAAGGCTACTATGCCTTTGCCTAACTCAGGGAAATGAAGATAGGGTGCATAACAATTAGTAATTTGGGAGAAAAACAGAATTGGATTTTTAATCAGCTTTTAATTAAGAGACATAATAATATGGGTAAATTGCTCTGTTTAAAAGCTTGTTTTTCAATGACGCTTCTATATAATACAAACCCATTAAATGTTACTTTCAAAAACTCAAAAAAATGAGTCTATAGTTCCTATATAATGCACTGTAAAAAAGATATGGTCTCTCATGGAAAGAAGAATTTTAAATGAGACCGGCCACTTCTGATTGCCTCCTTGTCATCACAGAAATTGTCCTCATCTGTGCCATTCCAGAGTTGGTGCTCCAGTGATGTCAATAAAAAAATTGGGGCAAATCCTGGGAGGCTCATGCCCCTACATGATCTCAAACATGGAGAAAAATATTATCAGCCCCAGAAGTACCAGTACTTGTTTTCAGTCCAGCTTCTCACTCAGCTTTTGCATGGAGGATGCCATTTGGTAGGATTGGAGATTTGACACTGCTTTCCATGTTGAGTCTTCTTCCTACATAGCTGCTTTTAATAGGCAAAGGGGAATATCTGTCTTCTGAGCTCAGACATCATAAATATAGCATACAATGAAGGGATTTAAGTGTCCTTGTAACCACTGTGATGAACTCTGATCATGATTTAGTATTATGGGCTTTCTTCTAGGGACAGATCAATGATAAGTTGTTAGACAGACTGAGATGCAGCTCCTATCTCCAGGGAACAACATTCTGCATCTCACCAAGTCTATTCTCTGATGATTACATTTTACGTTATGCTTTGTAACAAGTGAGAGGAAATCTACACCTACCAGAGTTTCCCTTTTCATCATCTCTCCTGCCACCATCCATTATTACTTACCGTTTACAGGATATTACTATCCTGTGGTGGCTCAAGTGGTTAAGACGCTGAATTTGAAGACTGGAAAGTCGAAGTTGGATTCCCAAGTACTGCACGACAGAGTGAGCACCTATCTCTGTTCCAGCTCCTGCCAACCTAGCAGTTTGAAAGCAAGAAATTGCAAGTAGATAAATAGGTATCACTTCGGTGGGAAGGTAAACCGCATTCTTTGCACTCAGTGTATAGGCATACCTGCCATTTGTCCACAGAAACGTCTGCAGATACAGACAGCACTGGCTCTTTGGCTATAAACAGACAAACACTGAACCTTAGAGTCAGATACGATTGGCTTTCAAGCAAGGGCGACGTTTACCTTTACCTTACTGTATTGCAGGCGCACCCCCCAATAACGGAGTCAGACACCATTGAAAGTGGATAACGGCATTGGGCCACATTTATTGATTCATGCCCTAGTCCGAATTATAAATTTGTATTGGTAAAACGACCAATCATAATTCTTAAGGCAAGCAGGCCGAAGTAACACTGGTAAGGTACCACCCAAAATTGCCAACGGCAATTGGTTACAATGTATCAATTTGTATCAAATTGTTTGTTGACAACAAACAAATTGTTGACCGTAGTCAATATCTAACTCATGACCCCACCCTCTGACTCGTATCCGTGAAATCACGGGGTGATGCATGCTGGCTAGCTATCGCCATCACCCCATCGCCTGGTTCGTCGTTGACCGGACAACGTTTAACTAATTTATTCCTATCTAGTGTTGTCCAGTCAATTGCGAACCTGCCGGATACCTGTGGGTCATTACTGTTTACCTTACCAGTGCTACCCGCCCATGTGACCAAAGTCAACAGTAGTCGTAGCAGAACCCCTATATCAAACCATAGCAACAGTGTGGGATGGGCAAAAAAGCCAGGACCCGGAAGCCAATGTGGGTCCCAGCCAAAAATTCCCACCCGGCCCCGAAGCGACCAGAATATCACACTGTTAACTAGGGAGGGGGTGGAGGGGAAAAAACTTCTCCGCTCCGTCGCTTAGCTAAAATGGCAGCTCGGCTGTCTCGTGGCCACCCCTTTTATGAGGGAGCTGGCCACGCCCTAAACTACCCGGATCCTTCGTCCTGTGGGGGGGGGGCCTGCAAAGAGCGCGGCGGCCATTTTGGTGCCGCGCTTGCATTGCAGGCGCACCCCCCAATAACGGACTCAGACACCATTGAAAGTGGATAACGGCATTGGGCCACATTTATTGATTCATGCCCTAGTCCGAATTATAAATTTGTATTGGTAAAACGACCAATCATAATTCTTAAGGCAAGCAGGCCGAAGTAACACTGGTAAGGTACCACCCAAAATTGCCAACGGCAATTGGTTACAATGTATCAATTTGTATCAATTTGTTTGTTGACAACAAACAAATTGTTGACCGTAGTCAATATCTAACTCATGACCCCACCCTCTGACTCGTATCCGTGAAATCACGGGGTGATGCATGCTGGCTAGCTATCGCCATCACCCCATCGCCTGGTTCGTCGTTGACCGGACAACGTTTAACTAATTTATTCCTATCTAGTGTTGTCCAGTCAATTGCGAACCTGCCGGATACCTGTGGGTCATAACTGTTTACCTTACCAGTGCTACCCGCCACACGGAGGGGCTTCAAAGAAGGCCTGACGCCCCCCCAGACCGTCAGCTCGGTCAACAGGCCTGCTCGCCAATCACCCAACAGGAGAGCCATACCTCCTCGCGACAGATGGACCCCATCCCCTGCATACAAATCATAATTTTCTAGTCCAATAGCGGGGTGACGACTGACCCGTCCCCAAGCCTTGTCGGCAAGGAACCGCGCCACCGCCTTATTGACCGCGCGCCTAGCGCGGTCAATGGCCATGAGGTCAAATCCTCCTCTGTAAGAATGGCGCAGGACAATGTCCGACCAAACCAGGGTTGCGGGAGGCCAGACGTAGTGCAAGTAGGCGAGGTCCTCGCAATTCGCATGCTTGAGCGACAAGCCGGTGACCTGACCCAAATCGTTGCCCCCCAGGTGCATGATGAGAATGTCAGGCGGGGCAGCAGCTCCCGCCACAACATCCCAGGCTTACCATGCCATGTGAGACTGGCGTGTTCACCCAGTCCCAGTCGGGGTCCCCACTCTGTCGCCGCAGCGTAACGCGCTGCCCTTTGCACGTAGCTGTGGCCCACCAGCCATACTGTCACCGGTGTAATACGACACCCAGGGTCTGTAAGAAAAAATTGAGGGAAATGATGTAAGGTGACTGGGTTGGTACTCACGGCGGGAGCGGGCGCACATAAAACTGAAAACATTGTGAACCCCACCTTCCCATGCTGCGTATGTCAGCCCCGGAGTACCCAAAAGCAGCTGCCGTAGAGGCTGCCCCAATACGGAATGAATGTGTGCCATAACGGGCACCTGGTAGGCCCACCCTGGCGAGGGCTCTGCCTGTCACCTTCCAAAACTGAAATTTAGTGAGGGGAGACCCATCCTGGTGACAGAAAAACGGGCCATGGTGCGTGCCACGCAGTGCAAGAAACTCCTGTAGGGCACCAACCGGACATATGTCTGCCAAAGAACACCGTAGCAGTCTTACACCACTGCCTACGCCCTGCTGATCAGTCTTAGAGGAGCGTATCCTCAACTGGGCCCAGTCTTTGGCAACATAGACATCTTCGAGTTCCAGTGCCCTACAACTTGCATCCGCCTTAGACAGCATCACAAGTTCGCTGATGCGGAGCGCTCCAAAAAATGCCACCGTTGTGGCTGCATGAAAAAGGGCTGCCTCATAATGATCAAAACAGAGGCCTGGCCAGCCCCGGGCCAACTGGGTAAGAACCCCTGGGGAAATAGGGTGCCGGTCGTCCGGGCAACGCCCGCGCTCGCGCACCCACCCCTACAAAACATGTCTCACACGGAAGTCAGAGGTGCTGTCCACATGACCCCCCCACCTTGGCCATAAAAGCCAACGCTGACAGCTTAGATGCTATGGTGCGAGGTGCGAGGCCCTGGGAATGCAGGTGAACCATGAATCGCAGAACATGATCCACCGGGATAGGCCAGGTCTCTGGCAGGTGAAATTGGGCAGAAAATGCCCTATAAGAATTAAAAGCTTGTTGATACGCCTTACGCGTGCGGGGCGCCAGTGACAGGCCGATCGCCCGGTTCACCTCTCCCTGCCAATGGTCCATATCTCGTCCGGGAGTGGCGAGGGAAATTCCTCCGCATCCGGGGCCAAGGCACGGAACCGGGAGATCTGCAGGCGGGACAAAGCGTCGGCAATATCATTATTAACCCCTGGGACGTGCCTAGCCCTGAACAAAACGTTGAGGCGCAGGCAGCGCAGCACAAACTGGCGCACTAGGTCCATAACCCTGGGTGATTTGGAAGTCTGTGCATTGACAATGTGGACAACCGCAGCGTTGTCACACCAGAAATGCACGACCGAGTTGGCCCATTCCTCGCCCCACAGCATCAAAGCCCCCAGGATAGGAAAAAATTCAGTGGTATGTGAGATCACGCAGGCGACCAGTGCCTGCCCATGCCGGTGGCCACCCACCATAGGCCCACTTCCCATTGAAGTACATCCCATAACCCAGGGATCCTGAGGCATCAGACTGGACCTGAAAACTTGGCGAAGCCAGGAGGTCAGACCTCCAAAATGAGACCCCATTGAACTCCCTCAGGAACTGTAACCAGACGAACATGTCTGCCCTGATACCCCGGGTAATCCTGACTCTATGGTGGGGCCTGGATAACCCTGCCATGGCGTCGCATAAGCGCCGAGCAAAAGCCCTGCCCGGTGCGACCACCCTGCAGGCAAAATTGAGGTGACCATGTAACACTTGGAGTTCCCTCAACGATGCCTTGCGCTTGGCCAGCAAATCCGAGATGAGTGCCACTAACCGGGACACCTTATCCCCCGGTAACCTAGAAGCCTGCGCTACTGTGTCGATCTCCACCCCCAGGAATACTAGCTTGTTAGATGGGCCCTCGGTCTTTTCGGGCGCTAAAGGGACACCGAGTTCCTCCATTAGCGTCTGAAATGTGTTGAGGAGACATGTGCACGTGTCCCAGCCCCGTTCACCCCCGAATAAAAAATCATCCAGGTAATGGGCTACAGACCGGGACCCTGACCTGCGGACGAAAGCCCACTCCAGGAAGGTACTGAAACGCTCGAATGCAGAGCATGATATGGAACAGCCAAAAGGCATGGCCTTATCAAAATAATATTCACGCCGGAATTTGAAACCCAGCAATTCAAAGTCGCCCGGGTGCACCGGCAAGAGGCGGAAAGCCGACTTAATGTCGCACTTAGCCAGCAGCGCACCCGGGCCACATGAGCGCACCATGCGCAGCGCATGGTCAAAAGATGTATACCTGACTGAGCAAAGGTCATCAGGGATAGCATCATTGACCGATCGGCCGGCTGGGTAGGACAAGTGATGGATAAGGCGAAACTCGCCTGGAGATTTCTTGGGAACCAAGCCCAGGGGCGATACCTTAAGGTTAGTGAACGGGGGCAGAGGGAAAGGGCCAGCGACCCTACCCGCAGTGACCTCCTTATTAATGCTGGCGGCCGCCACTTCCTCCCTTCCCCTAAGGGACAAAAGATTGGGGGCATCCTGAGGGGACCTAATACCCATGAAAGGAATACGGAACCCCTGTCTAAAGCCCTGAAGTAGATAATCTGCATCCTCCCCCTTCTGGTACAATGCGAGCCAACGCTCCAACATGTCCACATTAATTGGGGAGGGAGCCTTTTGGTGAACCAGCTCCATCTGCGGCAGGCTTGCCAGTCCACTGTCCGCCCTTCCCTCTGCCCCGCGTCCCGCCAGGCCTGGGACATGCAGAGGCTGCGTGGGGTCCCGAACAGGTGGGACACTCATGCCTGTACTTGCAATTTTTCCTATTGCAGGAACCATTGGACGAGAAAGTCCAGCACAGCAGGCGGGCTGGAACCCCCTGCCCCGCCACCTGGCGGGGAACCTGAGCTGGAGCCGCTCGCTGGACCGCATGTCCACAATGGTATCTCTCCCCTGGCGCTGGGCACGTGGGCGTCATGTACAGAAGCCAAAGCCTCTGGCACGGCTCGTCCCACCTCATCTCGGGGTGCAGGGGAATCCGCATGCGAAATTCCTCGTCATAAGCCAACCACGAGGGGCCCGGAAAATCGACCATCGCCCTATAGATGTTGTCCAAATATTGGACCATCGGAATAGCCAAATCTGGCCGCGCTCTCAAATACACTGCCATGTAGATTAAATAAGCCGGCAGCCAGTTGGCCCAAGTACGTGGTGGCTTGCGACGACGTGCCTGCTCCTTATCCTTCTCGTCCTGCCCCTCCCTCTCCTCCTTGGTGGGCTCTCTGTTTAAGAGTGAGAAGATATCTACATACTCCCCCCACCATATCTTTTCTCTGGTGGCTTGCGCTAGGTGGTCACCCAGTGGCAAAGAATATCCCGCCGTTGGCAAGGCCGAAACCGGGACCGCAGCCAACGCGGGCATCTGAAAAGGGGCCTGTGCTGGCCCCGCCACCCCCAATACATTCCCGGCAGGGTAGGGAACACCTGCAACCCCAGCGAGCTGGGTAGCAGTCGTCATCGCCGAATGGGGCGCCGGCGACTGGGCCACCACACCACCCGCGCGAGGCCAAGGCCATTGAAAGGCCCCCCCCGTAGTGGCAATGTGTATAGGTGTATTGGTTTGTACCGCATACTCACATGTCGCACCCCCGCAGGCCGCCCCCACCGGGGGTTCCGGCCCACCAGGGGCGTCGGAGCTCACGACCGCCGTAGAGCTCATCATCGGGGCCTGACCCACACCTGCTTGCTGGGCAGGGAGCTGCGAGGCAGTGGCTGAAGTTGCGCCACGCGCCTACAGCAGCTCGACCCGTCCCTTCGCCTGCTGCTGCCCGACCGACGGCGCCTCCAAACTAACCCCCCAAGTAGCCCCAGCATGGCTGGCCCAAGCCAAGGAGGCCTCGAGGGCCGCCACATGGGCCAGTAAGGCCTCAACACTAACCTGGGGCCAAGGGCCGGCCGGCCCGCCTGTGAGAGGCGCGGGTACAGGGCCCTGTACCCCAGGACCCGAGTAGGGCCATTGTCCCGCACCGAAGCCCGGAAGGGTCGGTGCCGGCACCTGCCAAGGCAGGGGGCCACACCCCCCCCCCAAGGCTAGAAGGCCCCGGGGGGAGCTGCGCCACCGCTGGTGCAGGCCCAGCAGAATGAGCCGATCCAGGCGCGGTGTCCACCGCATGTGGGGCGCGGGCCGCAGCCCTCACCGAGCCCATGCTCAGGTCTCCCGCTTCCGGCCAAGGGGCAATCGACCCCATCCCGCCGGTCCCGGCGGGTGCCGGCAAAGGCGGCTCCTGGGGAGGCGCCACCGTGGTCCTCCGACCCGGATTGCGCCTCCTGCTCGTGCGAGCCGCACCCGATAGCGCCTTCTTCTTCGAAGGCATCTCACACAAGGTAAAAGGAAGCCGAAATTGAAGGTTCGCCGCCAAAAAAGGCTTCCAAACTAGGTAAGGAGCGACGGAGACACAGAGAGAAAAAACTTCTCCGCTCCGTCGCTTAGCTAAAATGGCAGCTCGGCTGCCTCGTGGCCACCCCTTTTATGAGGGAGCTGGCCACGCCCTAAACTACCCGGATCCTTCGTCCGGTGGGGGGGGCCTGCAAAGAGCGCGGCGGCCATTTTGGCGCCGTGCTTGCAATATCCATCTATGCAACATGCTGTTGTTTTTGGTTTTTACAATCCATGCTGATTATTGTTGTGCACTTGGGGATTCTCATTCCTTTCCATACTTGACAGTCTGTCAGCAGAGACCTCCTTCTTGCCATGTTGTCTAAGAACACTCCCACTGCCTCTTCTCTAGTGGTTAACACCTGTCGTATTTCATACTGTAATGTAATGCAGCTATCCTTCTCAGTAGATTTTCCTTAGCAACTTCCCCCTTGTCTTCATTTAACTGAACAGGTGATTCATTGTCCCAAGTCATCTTACCTACAGTCAACCCTCACATAACAACGCATTCGGATAGCATGATTTTCGCTTAACAACACATCGTTATGCACCACGTGTTCCCCCACATAACAACGTTTTTAGTGTTGTTGTCCGGACAACAATGCTAAAATAACCGTCATTATCCAGACAAAAAGGTTGTTATGCGGGAAACTCCATAGAAACCCGCATAACAACAAAATTTGCTTAGCAATGCTACTTGGGGAACCAAGTAATGTCGTTATGCAAGGGTCTACTGTATTTACATTGGAATAGCAGAAATGGCATAACTATTTATAGGCCAGTTGCAACTGATAATGTCTGTGGCAATCCATTCAGCATTGGCTAGACCACATCTAGAGTACTGTCTCCAATTCTGGGGACCACACTTTAAGGAATATGCATACAAACTAGAGCAGGTACAGAGAAGGGCAACAAGGATGATCAGAGGACTGGAAACCAAACCATATGAGGAAAGACTGAAGTAACTAGGCATTTTTAGCCTTGAGAAAAGGAGATTGAGAGGGGCTTTGATAGCACTCTCTTCAAATACCTTAAAGATAATCATAAAGAGGAAGAGCAGGGTCTGTTCTCGATCATGCCAGAGTACAGGACACATAATAATGGGCTGAAAGTACAGGAAGCCAACTATAGGCTGAATATCAGGAAAAACTTCTTAACGGTTAGAGCATTATGACAGTGGAACCATCTGCCTCAAGAGGTGCTGAGTACTCCAACACTAGAAGCATTCATGAAACATCCATCTATCATATCTGCTTTGATTTGGATTCCTGCATTAAGCAGGGTATTGCATTCAGTGGCCTTAAAGGCCCCTTCCAACTCAATGTTTCTATGATTTTATACCTTTGGCCTTCAAAAGTTGTACCATTTGCAAAACTACCCACAGGGATTTTGGCCAAAAACTAGATGTGAGCAGATGCATAATGGTTTAGACCAGCGGACACAGGGGTCACCAGACCTAAAGCCAGTTCATTCACTTCAGTTGTTATGAACTTGAACTCATATAATGTTAAAAACCTGTATGTTATGTTTTCTTATTTCAGACACTAACTCTGTGAGAAGAAGCACCCATGCAGACCAGACATCTGGAAACAGGTAAAGAAAAAGAAAAGGAAATATCTGCCAACTTATGTCATTGATTAGGATAGCTGTGAACACATGCAATTGCAACTGCTGATGAACAGTGAATTTTGTGTGTGTACCTTTTTCTTAAGGGGTTAGGGGGGTAGGGGTAGTTGTGGTTGTATTTTAACCTGTATGTATTTTTTAAACTGCCATGTAAGCTGCCTTGGGTCATCCATGGATGAGGAAGGTGGGGTAGAATTTTTTAAATAAATAAATAAACCACATACAGTAAGGAATCTAAAATATTTAATTTCAAATTGATTCATGTAGTATACTTTTTCTTCTCCACTTTAGGCTTTGAAAAGTGATTGTCAAACCACAGGCAGTTACATCTCTGATGACAAATGAAACAATAGGTAATGCTACAATTAAACACACTACTGTTCAGCATAGGGAACTGGTTTAAACCCCATGTGCATTCCCCTTTGTGAATCTGAACATTACTATCAAGTATCCCATTTTGCCTGGGAAAACCCCATAATTTAGAGCCCCTCTTCCCACCATCACGTATTTTTTATAATTTCCCATATTTTTAAAAAATTCCAGGGGCATGTAAATCTCCCATATATTATTGTGTTATATCTTTATTCATGAGGTGTGTGGCTCATACCAGAGAAGAGCAGTGCTGGGCTCCCCCTGGTGGAGGAAAAAACACCCCATAGGCATGACTGTTTCCCCTCAGGGGGTAAAAGGCAGCCAGCTAGCCAGGCTTACTGTAATAATTCTATTCTAAATTCCCCCTTGTTTCCCCCTATTCGACTGCATTTCATATTATGGTGATTTTTCATGGAACTGTTTTTTACACTTTAATCAGTTAATTGTCTACTGTCTTAGCATTTTATGCCTCAATTTCATTTTTTAAAACTCTGTGTTTAAGAGAAAACCATGGAAGTATCCTGTTTATGCTGTATGCAAATATACTTGAAGCCAATTGGCTCATTGACTTCCCTTTAACACCCTCTTTCCCAGGAGAGAGGGGGCTTCAAGTATATTTGCATACAATATAAACAGCATACTTCCATGGTTTTCTCTTAAATTCACAGTTTTAAAAAAATGAAATTGAGACACAAAATTATTATTATTATTATTATTATTATTATTATTATTATTATTATTATTATTATTATTATTATTATTATTATTATTATTATTATTATTATTATATTTACATTTCTATACCGCTTCACTTCCCTTAAGAGAACTCAGAGCGGTTTACAGCATGTAAAATAAGTATGAAATACAATCCAAAATACAGAAACAGTATACAAATCAGATTCAGACAAAATACAAAATCACAATTATAAAATAGTCAATTAATTACATCAAAAAGTACACAATATAAAAAATTCCAAACATCAAATACAAATCATCACAGAGTAACAATATCAAAAATGTACCCCGCACAGTCCTTCTGGTCCTTCCAGAGGGGAATGGGACAAAAACGTGCACCAGTCCTGGAGCTCCTAGTCGACCGGCCTCCTTACCTCCACCGAGGCCAAGACCATGAGCGACGATGATGGCAAGTCCAGCTGGCCGGAGCGGCGATGGGCTTCAGCATGATGTGACGGCCCACAGCTGTGGCAATGGTCCTTGGGGCGGCGGTGATTGCTCCCTCAGCTGTCCTTACTCCCCGCCGACCCGGGGGGAGGAATGCGAAACTCCAGCATCCAGTGTTGGGGTGGGGGCGGCGGCAGCGCTTTTGAGGGCGCAGTCCACCCCCAGCTGTTCTGACTCCCCGCCGACCGGCCGGGCCGGGGGGAGGAGCGCGGAGCTCCAGAGTCCGGCGTCCGGTGCTGGGGTGGGGGCGATGGCAGCGCTTTTGAGGGCGCAGTCCACCCCCAGCTGTTCTCACTCCCCACCGACCGGCCAGGCCGGGGGGAGGAGCGCGGAGCTCCAGAGTCCGGCGTCCGGTGCTGGGGTGGGGGCGGCGGCAGCGCTTTTGAGGGCGCAGTCCACCCCAGCTGCTCTCACTCCCCGCCGACCGGCCGGGCCTGGGGGAGGAGCGCGGAGCTCCAGAGTCCGGCGTCCGGTGCTGGGGTGGGGGTGGCGGCAGCGCTTTTGAAGGCGCAGTCCACCCCCAGCTGCTCTCACTCCCCGCCGACCGGCCGGGCCGGGGGGAGGAGCGCGGAGCTCCAGAGTCCGGCGTCCGGTGCTGGGGTGGGGGCGGCGGCAGCGCTTTTGAGGGCGCAGTCCACCCCCAGCTGCTCTCACTCCCCGCCGACCAGCCGGGCCGGGGGGAGGAGCGCGGAGCTCCAGAGTCCGGCGTCCGGTGCTGGGGTGGGGGCGGCGGCAGCGCTTTTGAAGGCGCAGTCCACCCCCAGCTGCTCTCACTCCCCGCCGACCGGCCGGGCCGGGGGGAGGAGCGCGGAGCTCCAGAGTCCGGCGTCCGGTGCTGGGGTGGGGGCGGCAGCAGCGCTTTTGAGGGCGCAGTCCACCCCCAGCTGCTCTCACTCCCCGCCGACCGGCCGGGCCGGGGGGAGGAGCGCGGAGCTCCAGAGTCCGGCGTCCGGTGCTGGGGTGGGGGCGGCGGCAGCGCTTTTGAGGGCGCAGTCCACCCCCAGCTGCTCTTACTCCCCGCCGACCGGCCGGGCCGGGGGGAGGAGCGCGGAGCTCCAGAGTCCGGCATCCGGTGCTGGGGTGGGGGCGGCGGCAGCGCTTTTGAGGGCGCAGTCCACCCCCAGCTGCTCTCACTCCCCGCCGACCGGCCGGGCCGGGGGGAGGAGCGCGGAGCTCCAGAGTCCGGCGTCCGGTGCTGGGGTGGGGGCGGCGGCAGCGCTTTTGAAGGCGCAGTCCACCCCCAGCTGCTCTCACTCCCCGCCGACCGGCCGGGCCGGGGGGAGGAGCGCGGAGCTCCAATGCTAAGACTGTAGACAATTAACTGATTAAAATGTAAAAAACAGTTACATGAAAAATCTCCATAATATGAAATGCAGTCGAATAGGGGGAAAATAGGGGGAAATTTAGAATAGAATTGTTGTAGTAAGCCTGGCTTGCTAGCTGTCTTTTTCCCTGTAAGGGGAAGCAGTTGTTCCTATAGGGTGGTTCTTCCTCCACCAGGGGAACTCAATATTCCTCTGTGGCTCTTTCTCTTCTAGGCCTAGATTTTGGGGAATAGGGGGTGTGGCCTGGGAGAGAAGGGCATGGCCTAAAATTTCCCTTATTTTCATGTCCAAAACTTGACAGGTATGAACCTGAAATTCATGCTGTACAACATTAGGGCCAAAATCCTGCTCTCAGTGTAGTAAACCACACTAGAATCAACAAGAATTTGGTAATTCATATAAGTTTAATTGATTCAGATGCATTTATTCTAGTTATTATTCTAAAGTAAGTTGCAGTCAGAGTACAGGTCCATTTGAATCAAATTCCCATTGATTCAGTGGACCTATTTTAGTGCAATTTACTATCTAAACAACAGGATTTTGCCCAGAAAATATTAAAACATTCCCCCCCCCCCTAAATCAAGATAGCCATTTTCTATCCAACAACTATTTTTGCTCCTAAAGCTATTACTATTTCTCCTGGAAAGGTCCAACAATTTACAAGTAAATTGACTTTTTATGTTTCTGACTTTTTGCCCTAGAATCTGTTGTGTGTTTTGAACTCTATGGTGAGAGAAGTATTTTGGTCTCCCCCACCTCAAAGTTCAGCACATGATTCTTTAGTTTTTTGACAAAGGGTAGTACATATTTCACACATGACCTCTAGCAGCAGTTGCTTACACACAAGATTGCTGAATTTGTTTCCAGCCCTGTGGAAGTGCTGTTCTACCCCAGGTTTCAAGTCACATTCTTGACATACGATGTTTCAATTGCTTGCTACACTTGAAGAGTTTTCTTTATGAGAGAAAAATGCTATGACTATAACACAGAGTCTATTGTTTTATCATGCTATGTCAAAAGGATTTTCAGTTACCATTCAGACTAATTACAGTTGTCAGGGGTAGGGGGGAGAGTAGAATCTCCTATTAAAAGTCACAATTGTTCTTGCAGAAAGATCAGTGGTAAGAAAGAGGGAGAGATGATCAATAGAAGAAGAAGTAACATATTTGTGGTTGTGTCCTGGCTGATTATGCAACATATGACATAACTGGTGAAATGTATCCACCTAAAGAGAAATTCTGCTATATTATGTCTGTATCTTTTTCTGCAATCTAAACCCATATACCTGACAGATTACCTACAGAAGAAAACCATGTCTGCACAGGAGCTATACCTACTTGTTTAAAGCAATTGGAGATGAGTTTAAGCCACGTTGGTAGTGAGACTACATGTAGTTTTTTATATTGTGCTGGCTGGATAGCTCAGAGAGTTAGGTTTCTGGTTGTGGAGACAGAGGTTGGGAGTTCAAATCTTCACTCTGCATTCTTGAAGGGCTGAGCTGTATGGACTTAGACAAGCTGCACAGTCTTGGATGTTCCAGAAAAAGAGTACTGTTTCAGAGTACTCTCTACTTCCTGAAAGGGTTGCCATATGTCAGAATTGACTTGATGGCACACAATCATTATTATTGTTAACTGTAACATATAATACTACTTGGTTGTTCAGTGGAAGAGTACTATTACTTTTACAAAATGGCAAAAGCAAATATCAGAGGTTGCTGCTCCTCTCGTTGAATTATCTTCAGGTGTATGGAGAAAATACAGTGCTGAACTATTTGCCATAAAGTATTTCACAGATGGTATCCTGCCTACACACTGAACAGTTGAACCTGCACATGCCTGAAGTATATAAAGTGTTTTCTTCAAATGCTATCTTCTAATGTGACCTTTCCCAACCTGATATTTTCAAGCTCAGTTACTGTGCATTACAACTTCCATCATTCACAGCAGTGGAATCTGAAATGTGAAATCTGATTCATCTTGTGGGCGTCAGCTAGGGAAAAGATGATCTCATGCAACATTCTATCTTTAACCATGGATAGATGGACACTCACCTGCAACAGGACGTGAGGCTTCCTGTTTACATCTTCTGCAGTCTGAAGTAAGATGCTTAGAGCAGGGATTCTCAACCCGTGGTCTGTGGGTCAAATATGGCCTGCTGCACTATTCCATATGCTCCCCCGCTGCTGCCACCACACCAGGAAGTGCTATGTGATGGAGGAAGAGCAAAATGGCCGTCCGGCCCCTGAAGCTATCTGAGGGAGTATGGCCCGGCCCACAGTTTAAAAAGGTTGAGAACTCCGGTCTTAGAGGAAGAGCAGAACAGAAGGAATTCCTTTTCTTATTTCCATTGATGTTCTTTCTTCCCTGCCATCAATTGTTTCCGGTCTGTCAATAATGGCTGGTATGTAAGAGCAAAACTGCTGCACCCTAAAATTAGATACCACCACTTCTGCCTGCCTGTATTTTTAACTGCCTGTGTTTTTAAGGGGGTGGTTGAAGGGGAAGGAGACTATGAAAAATGTTCACCAGTTGAATATTTTATCAGCCAAGCTGGTAAACATGTCAACAGTGTGAGGCAGTAGCAGAAAAAACAAGCACTTTTGTTTCATCAAAAGACATAGTATCTAAATCTAAGGAACTAATAATGTCACTCTATTCCAATTTGGTCAGCCTTCATCTGAAATACTACATTCAGGTCTTAGGACCACCATTTAAGGATAATGAAGCTTGATTGCAGAAAGAAAGGTGACCAGGATTTTTTTAAAAAAGAAACCAAACCCTGTGTGTGTCAGTTCAGGAAACAGTTTTTAACTTGGAAAAGAAAAAGCTCAAAGGTAATGTGACAGTCATTTTGAAATATTTGATGGGCACCATGTGAATGATGGAGTAAGATTGATTTTACAGCTTCAGAAGATAGGAACAGAAGTATTTGATTCAAACAACAAAAAAGGAGATTTCAGCTACACATTAAGAAGAATGTCTTGACAATAAAAGCTGTTTGATAGAAGAATGGGCACCCTTGGAAGGTGGTGAGCTCTCTTTCCTTCACTGGAAGCTTTTAAACACAGGTTACATGGCCTCCTATAAAGGATGCCTCAACTGTAGTTTCCTTCCTTTGGCAGGGTGATGTCTTGATGACTGTTGTGTTCCCTTCTAACTCTACAATTCTATAATTAATGACTGTTGTGTTCCCTTCTAACTCTACAATTCTATAATTAAGAGTTAGAACATCCCCTCCAGACATTGAGCCCTTTGTGTTTTTGAAATCAGATCATTGCTTGATGTGTAAAGGTTGTAGCTTTTTGTTTGAAGAACTCCATCTGCCATTGTCATGTTTACTTTTCCTCCCCACTATTAATAGTCTCTCTGCTTAGACTACTTTACAGGGTTGTATGTACGAAAGTCTCATATACCTCCAAAAGCTCCTCTGTAGAAGGCATACCTGTCAAGTGCAGCTCTGGAGAATACGGGACCTGCGCAGAAGCCTTCTGTGCAGAACTCTTCTATGTATGTGCAGAAGCCTTCTACGCATGTGCAGAAGCCTTCTATGCATGAGTAGAAGGCTTCTGCACATGAGTAGAAGGTTTCTGTGCGTGCCCAAAGTCTTCTGCGCAGAAGGGAATGCTCAGTAACTACTTTCCCCTACTGTCAAATTACGGGATGGCGGCAGATGACGGCAGGAAAGTCGAGTTAGCGGTGCTGAATTACGGGAAATCCCGGCCAATCTGGGATACTTGACAGGTATGGTAGAAGGGGGACAGAACAGAGCAAGACAATGACCCTCAACACCCTCTGAACAGATATGAGCCTAAAGTCCACTGGCCCAGATCCAGGAAGATCTTTAAGGCGAGAACAAACATTCTTGAGAGTACGCAAGAGCAAAACCAAATTAGAAGGTGGAGGAAGGAGCCCACTGGACAAGGAACAACTCTAAAGGAGGATATAGCTGAGGATCTGTTATGCATGTTAACTGTGTTTTCTGACAGGAGCGGAATGTATCTTTTTTCATGTATCTATTCTTATGCAAATAAGTGGATCAAAAATGTACACACTCTGTTAGCCAATGGGCTTGTTGTATTATTGTTACTGTTACTGTTTATAGTGTATATAAGTCAGAGTTTTGCCCCATCCAAATTGTGTTCAAACCCCACTAATAAAGAGTTGAATTTCACTACTTCACTTGTCTGCTTCTTCATTCCCTGAACATGAAAGGATCTCAACCTCCACTTCCCCTTGGAGGAACCTGAATAGGCTAAGGGTTGGAGTCCCTAAATGCAAGACCAACATACTCAAGTGGGGGCTGCTGGCAGACAACAACACATGGTGTGAATGTGGAGAGATACTGAAAGCGCGGCGCCAAAATGGCCGCCGCGCTCTTTGCGCCCCCCCACCCAGACTCAGGCATCCGGGTGAGTTAGGGGGCGTGGCCACCCCTCTATAAAAGGGGTGGCCACGAGGCAGACGAGCTGCCATTTTAGAAAGAGCGATGGAGAGGAGAAGTTTTCTCCGTCGCTGTTTGTCCTTTTAGTCTTCGGCTGTTTAGCCCTTGCGGTTCTTTCCCGGCTGGGAAAGGAGGCTTAGCGCACGTAGAGCCTTGGTTTGCTTGGCTACCGCATGCTTAGGCACTAGGATTTCGATCCCTGGATAGGGATCCTGCTTTTTCTTCTCCTCAGGAGACATGGCTCCCAAGTGGAAGGCCCCAGCGATGAAGCCGCGGCCAAGGGGGAGAACTTTCACCAGCCCTGTGCCGGACGGGGGACAGCCATCGGGTCGGAGGACCAGGGCTGCACCCCCATGGCAGGGCAATGTGCCAGCCTTGCCCACTGATACCGGTGGGGCTACTCAGACTGGCACTTGGCAGCCAGGCTCCAGCTCGGTGGCTGGCCTGCCTCCGGCCGGCCCCTCAGGGGCTTCGGCCCTCGGCCCGCCATTACCGGCCATGGGTCAGGGCAGCATGGGAGGGCCTGCTGCAGGTATACAACCCATTCCTCCTCCGGCCCCTCATGGGCCGGAGTTTTGGGCATGGCCCTATTCTGGCCCTGGCTCGGCCTTCGGGTTACCTTTCCAACTGCCTAGTGGGCTGTCCGGCCCACCCGGCCCGCCTTATGCTGGGGGCTCTGTGGCAGTGGATGCTCTGTTAGCACGTATAGCAGTGCTGGAAGCATCCTTGGGCATTGCACAGGCTCCTGGGGAGGGGGACGCTTCTCTTTCCACTGGGGCCCCTTCGTTGGCACCGGCTACCTTGTCGGCTGCAACGCTGCAACGGGCGGCCAGCCAGGTTGAGCTGCTTGAGACGCTCCGGCCGGCGCCAGCTGGTGTCTCGCAGCTCCCCATTCGTCCAGATCTGCAGACTGAGAGTACTCAGGTGTGGCCCCAGAGCTCGATTCCGGTCGCGAGCTCCGACGCCCGCCATGGGCCGGAACCCCCAGTGGGGGCGGCTCACGGGGGTGCACCTAGTGAGTATCAGGTTCAATTTAGTGCACCTACATCACAGCCCACTTCCAGTGGTGGGGTTCAGTGGCCCTGGCCTCGTCAAGTTGAGGCGAGTGGGCATCAGCTACCAGCCTATCCCAGTGCCCCATGCTTTCAAAATGGCACCTCATTGAGGGCGGGGGTTTCCGCCCCTGGGGCAGTGCCGAGCATCGCAGGGGCTTTCCAGGTCCTGCTGCGTATGCCCTCTATACATAATGTGCCTGTGACGGCTTTGCCGACGGCTGGTTATTCCTTGCCCCTTGGTGATCATTTGTCACAGGTCATGAGGGAGAAGATTTGGCAAGGGGAGTATGTGGATATATTCTCCCTATTGAACCGTGAGCCCACTAAGGAAGAGAGAGAGGGACAGGATGACAGAGACAAGGAGCTGTCTCATCGTCATAAGCCACCGCGCACCTCGGCCAACTGGTTACCGGCATATCTTATTTATATGGCGGTATACCTTACGGCCTGGCCTGATCTGGCCATTCCTATGGTCCAATACTTGGACAATATTTACAGGGTGATGGTCGATTTCCCTGGCCCATCATGGTTGGCTTACGATGAGGAATTTAGAATGAGGGTGGCCCTACACCCGGAGATGAGATGGGATGAGCCCTGCCAAAAATTGTACATGACCCCCACGCGTCCGGCGCCTGGGGATAGGTACCATTGTGGCCATGCTGTGCAGCGAGCTGCTCCAACACATGCTCCCCGCCAGCTGGCGGGGCAGGGGGTTCCAGCCCGCTTGCTGTTTTGGAGCTTCTCAGCTAATGGCGTGTACAATAAGCGACAGTGTCGATACAAATATGAGTGACCCTCTTGTGCTGGCCCCCACGATGCCTCCGCGTGCCCGTGGGCTGGTGGGTCACAGGGCAGATGTAGAGGTGGTCAGGGAGCAGGCAGGGCTTCCGCTGATGGAGCTGGCCAGTCAAAAGGCCCCCTCCCCAGTTAATGTGTATATGTTGGATCGATGGCTCTCAACTTATCTAAGGAGGGAGGACGCGAGGTATCTCCTGGAGGGTTTCCAGTGGGGCTTTCGAATCCCATTCAAAGGGGTGCGAGGACTCCAAGATGCCCCCAATTTGGTTTCCCTGAAGGGTAAGGAGGGGGTGGCTGCCCTGAGTTTTGCCAAAGAGGTAGAGGCCAAGAGGGTAGCGGGCCCCTTTTCTGCACCACCTTTCCCTAACCTGAAGGTCTCCCCTCTGGGGCTAGTACCTAAGAAGACCCCGGGTGAATTCCGTTTAATCCACCACTTATCGTACCCGGTTCTTCTGTCAATGATGCTATTCCTGATGACCTTTGTTCGGTCAGATATACGTCATTTGACCAAGCCCTATGGATGGTCCGCTCTTGTGGTCCCGGTGCCCTCCTGGTGAAATGTGACATTAAATTGGCATTCCGATTGCTGCCAGTGCACCCTGGGGACTTTGAGCTATTGGGTTTTAGATTGCAAGGGAAGTTCTATGTAGACAAGGCCATGCCTTTTGGCTGCTCTATTTCATGTTCGGCATTCGAACGTTTTAGCACTTTTCTTCTGTGGGCCTTTGTTCGCAGGTCCGGGTCTCGGTCTGTAGCCCATTACCTCAATGACTTTTTGTTCGGGGGTGAACAGGGCTCGGACACGTGCACGCGTCTCCTCACTACATTTCAGATGCTAATGCTGGAACTGGGTTGTCCCTTTAGCGCCCGAAAAGACCGAGGGCCCATCTACTACGCTCACATTTCTGGGTATTGAAATTGACACGGTCGCACAGGCATCCCGGTTACCCATTGAGAAGGTCACCCGGATCTCTGCGATGATTTTGGCGTTGCTGGCCAAATGTAAAGTGTCACTTCGTGAGCTTCAGGTACTTCATGGTCATCTTAACTTTGCCTGCAGGGTGGTGACACCCGGCAGAGCATTTGCTCGGCACCTATGTAACGCCATGTCGGGCCTATTAAAGCGCCACCACAGGGTCTGACTGACCAGGGGCATGCGGGCTGACCTTTCGGTTTGGCTCAAATTTTTACGCGAATTTAACGGGGTCTCTTTCTGGAGATCGGACCTTTCGGTTTCCCCTAGATTCCAAGTACAGTCGGATGCCTCCGGCTCCCTGGGATATGGGATTTATTATGAGGGGAAGTGGGCTTATGGCCAATGGCCTCCAGCATGGCGGGGCATTGATTGCTTCCACGATCTTACCTTTCTTGAGTTCCTTCCAATCCTGGGAGCTTTGATGCTATGGGGCTAGGAGTGGGCCGACTCAGTGGTCCATTTTTTGTGCGACAGTGCGGCAGTGGTGTACATTGTCAATGCTCAGACGTCTAAATCACCCAGGGTGATGGCGTTGGTTCGCCAGTTTTGTGTTACGAAGCCTACGCCTAAATGTGCTGTTTAAGGCCAGACATGTCCCAGGCATTAATAATGATATTGCTGATGCTTTATCCTGCCTGCAGATCCCCCGGTTCCGTGCCTTGGCTCCGGAAGCAGAGGAATTCCCCTCGCCACTCCCGGTCGAGATTTGGACATTTGGCAAGGAGAGGTGAACCGGGCGATCGGCATGTCTTTGGCACCTCGCACGCGTAAGGCGTATCAACATGCTTTTGTACAATTTAGAACCTTTTGTGTGCAACTACAGTTGCCCGAAGTGTGGCCCATTCCAGTGGAACAAGTTTTACAATTTATGGTTTATCTACACAGTCAGGGTTTGGCTCCTCGTACTATAGCATCCAGGCTGTCGGCACTGGCATTTATGGCCAAAGTGAGGGGTTTTGCTGACTGCGTGAATGATTTCCGCATACGTCATGGTTTGGAGGGGTGGACACGGGAACGTGGCCGCCGCCGGGACACTCTCCACCCAATTTCACCAGATGTACTGACCCACCTTGCACGAGGCTGGCATAACTTGTGTTATGATAAGTATGAGGTGGCTCTTTTTCACGCGGCTACCATGGTGGCCTTCTTTGGAGCGCTCCGCATCAGTGAGTTGGTACTACTGTCTAAGGCGGATGCGACTCGTAGGGCACTGGAACTCGACGATGTCTATGTCACTAATGAGTGGGCTCAGTTGAGGATACAGTCCTCAAAAGTTGATCAGCACGGCGTAGGCAGTGGAGTCAGACTGCTACGATGTTCCATTGCAGACATCTGTCCGGTTGGTGCACTACAGGAGTTCTTGGCAGTGCGTGGCGTGCACCCTGGCCCATTTTTCTGCCACCAGGATGGGTCTCCCCTTACTAAATTTCAATTTTGGAAGGTGACCGGTATGGCACTATCCAGTGTTGGCCTCCCCGGGGCTCGTTACGGCACCCATTCATTTAGGATAGGTGCTGCATCCCCTGCGGCTGCATTTGGGTACTCTGAGGCTGGTATACGCTGAATGGGGAGATGGGGATCCATGCGTTTTGCATTGTATGTTCGCCCACTTCAGGCATGAGTACCAGTTAAGTCATTATTCTCTTTTCTTCTTTTACAGACCCTGTGTGTCCCCGCACACCGGTGGCAGTATGGCTGGTGGGCCACAGTTACGTGCACTGGGCAGCGCAGTATGCTGCGGCAACAGAGTGGGGACCCCAGCTTGGACTACGTGCTACCGCACGTATACGTTGGTATGGTAAGCGCGGAATGAGATGGCGGGAACTGTTGCCATTCCTGTTTTCCATCAGGGATGCTGAACCGCCTGATGTCCTTGTACTGCACCTCGGGGGCAATGACCTTGCCCAGGTCACTGGCCTTTCTTTAGAATTCACGATTTGCAGTGACCTAGCTTATTTGCATTATGTGTGGCTGTCCACAAGGCTGCTATGGTCGGACATCGTACCACATCATTCATACAGGGGAGGTATTGACCTCCGTGTCCTTGACCGCGCTCGCCGCTCGGTGAACAGGGCTGTTGCCCGGTTCTTGGCAGACAAGGGTTTGGGGATGGTCATCCGGCACCTCACGATTAGTTTGCAAAATTATGATCTCTATGCAGGGGATGGGGTCCACCTGTCGGCTAGAGGTATGACCCTCTTTCTTGAAGATTTGCAAGCAGGCCTGGTGACTGAGCTGACGGTCTGGGGGGGGGCGGTGAGTCTTCATAGACGCCTCCCCGTGTGGCGGTAGCACTGGTAAGGTAAAGATTTATGACCCATAGGTATCCGGCAGGTTCGCAATTGACTGGCCAACACCTAGACAGGTACAGGTGTAATAGCTTTGGCCGGTCAACGACGAACCAGGCAAGGGGTGATGGCAGGAGCTTTACAGCATGCATCACCTCGTGATTTAACGGATACACGTCATAGGGTGGGGTCAGTAGATAGTTTATTGACTCCGGTCAACAATTTGTTTGTGTCAACAAACAAATTGATACAAATGGATACATTGTAGCCAATTATCATTGGCATTTTTGGGAGGAACCTTACCAGTGTTACTGCGGCATGCTTGCCTTAAGAATTACAATTGGATGAATACACCAATTGAAAGTTATAATTCGGACTAGGGCATTATTCAATAAAAGTGGCCCAATGCCTTTATCCATATACCGGTGTCTGAGTCTTTCTTTGGGGGGTGCGCCTGCAAAGAATCCAGCTCATTTACTGGTCTGCCAATTGCTGCCAGAGGCATGCACCGATGAGGACTTGGGTTTGGGCAATGGCAAAGTAAAGAAAGTGGCTTCATTTTGCCAGTCCAGGGTTTGATTGGGACATGAAAGAATAAGAAGTGGAAGGGTGGAGTACAGAAGCACCAGAAAAATATTATATTTATTTTAAAACATATGTTTCAAATAAATGCATAAAAGATGAGGCTATTCAAGGGATCTAAACAACCTCTGAGAGGGGAGAAACTCTCTTATTACCATGTTCTCATGCCTAAAACTGTCCCCGAGATTCCATATTTTATTAATGAAATGGAGTGGAATGCCTGCAGCTAAAAAACAAACAGAAAAGTTTTGCTGAGTTTGGAAGACAGAACAAAGGTCATACTTCTAAATTACATGGAACCAACCAAGATTGTACTTGGAGCAAAAAAGACAATTATGCTGATTATATATCTTCCTGTCATTAAATACAGATTTGTTTAGCTTTCATCAAATTACAGCTGAGAATTGTCTATTTAATTTATTACTACAGTATGATAAATGCATACTTTTTAAAATGAGGATTTAATTGTATACCTACATGACCAATGCAGTTCTATTATTTATTGAGCTGAAATTATTCTTCAAAAGCTTTTCAAGCTTTTTAACATTGGGATACTTCCATTAATATAAAATATTTAATTTCTTTGCTACCAAGGCCTTGATAAATGTTCTTTCAATTAATCTGAAATTAAAAATATATGAAGCAGGGAAGTCATAATTGTTTTGTAAAAGTACAAAGTTCTCTGTTGTTTTAAGGGATACACTTTAAGGTTACTACTCTTTATACCATGAACACAGCATAAAAATCAAACATTTGCACAATTTCCAACAGTTCTGGTAACAGACAATAGGACTGGGATAGCTAGCTATAGTTGAACCACTGCAAATCCGACTTCATGCCTTAACGTAGCACAGCAGTGACCCTTGCTCTCCACAGTGTATCCCCCTGGCAGGTTCAACCATGGCACAAAGGTGTCAGCTAGCAGTCCAGAATGGTCCTCCATTCTGGAACTGCAGTTCAGCTAAGTTGGGATGTGCATATGGTTGGTAGGTTTGACTCCAGAGGCATATACTATCAGAAGAATATCCTTGTGGTGCAGTGGTTAATGTTATGTTTATGTTATTCGATTTATACCCCGCCCTTCTCAGCACAGGGCTGACTGTAGTTATGGGCAAGCTGCACAGTCCTAGGGTATCACAAGAAGAAGGGAATGGTAGACCACTTCTGTTTATTCCCTACCTAGAAAACCCTGAACAAGGGTTGTCATAGGTCAGCATGATGGCATG
Organism: Bradypodion pumilum; assembly: GCA_035047305.1. NCBI lineage: Eukaryota > Metazoa > Chordata > Lepidosauria > Squamata > Chamaeleonidae > Bradypodion > Bradypodion pumilum. Next base: position 63,811,942 of record JAWDJD010000004.1, on the reverse strand, counting down.
CAATTATTGTTATATGTTATTCACTGATGCCCTTCAGTCTTTGGTCTGCAAAGCTAGAGAATAAGAGCTTATCCCATTTAAACTTTATACATGGTTAAATAACGGAAGACTCTTCAGTGAGGTACTGCATAACCTCCTGCAGCTGTTGAAGTAAGATGCAGAGACCACAAAAGGTGTTTGTCTTTTATGTGCTGCAAGATCTTTGGTTGTTTTTTATTGCAAAAAGGCTATACCACCTTCCCTAAATTCTGTAGGACCCCCTTCCCTTGATTATTGGCATAGTCATTGGTGATAAAAGGGGATTCTTTCTTTTTCAGAGAGACTTCTACTTGGTCACATTTATATGGAGGATGGTACATTGTAATAGTCTCTATGCTAGGAATAGTTGAACTCATTGGATTTATTCAGTACCAATGTGGAGTAATTTTGTTTCAATTCAATTTTTAGAACTTATGTATTTTTTCTTATTTAGGTCAGAATTAAAGTTATTAATGGCCACTGGAAGCCACAAATATTCCACTGCCATCTGTGTGTACACAGAGATGTTTTAGAGACCACTCTATGTCACAACGGAAGTGATAGGTTATGACAGTGGTGCCCAAATTATGGCCTGTGGGCCAGATATGACACCTGACACCAATTCATCTGGCCCATGCCACCCTTGCTGCTCTATATAGGCACGTTTTACTTCCACTTCCAGGAGCAGCAAGGGTGGCGTGGGCCAGGTGAATTGCTGTCAGGGCCCGGATCCAGCTCATGGGCTGTAGTTTGGGCATCCCTGGTTTAAGCAGAGAAAATGGCAGCCTAAAGATCTATCTCATTCTGTTGCAAAACAGATTGCAAGGCATGTTTTACTCCCACTTCCAGTGGGAGAAACCACATGACCAGCCCACTGAACCATGTGACTGGCCCACTGAACCACATGACCGGGCCATGGCCCAAAAAGTTTGGCACCCCTGGGTTATGATGTTATGGAATTCTGAACTAGACAAAATCACATTCCACACACTAAGACAGATTTAGGAGTTTTATTTGTTAATATTTGGCCAAACAGATTCAGGAACGCTTTACCAAGCTAATATTCCCTGAATGAAAATACATTTTCAGAGCCATCTTTTTATAGCATAAAATTTGGAAATTTCTACACATTACATCACTATGGGATAAGCCAAAATTATTAATTAATCTTCTGACATTTCATTAAGTTCAGGTTAGAACATTCCGTAACTGTTATTTATATCATGTCATATAAGGAACATGTCTCATGTCACATCATGTCATGTCACACAAATATTATTTACGGTTCCCTGTCAGCTGTACAAACTGTGCTGAGCTTGTGGACACAAAGCCTTCTGTTTACTTTAGCCTCGTCATCAGTTCTATATGATAGGTCAATCTGATATGTTTAACTTTACAGAGTACTGAGAAAATAATTTTTACTTTTAAAACAGAATTAATATTATCTTAATATCTTAATTCTTTCACCCCTATTTCATTCCCTCCTGATTTCTTGAAAATTATGAAAGTTTAATAACTTTTTCACATAAACATTTATATCATGTTGATTGCCGCTTCCTCAAGCTTTGGCTGGGCGTTTTGACAGCTTCCGGTCTGTGCCTAATGCCAAGCTGCCGTCTTCTCTCTTGCGTTGATTATTTAAGCAAAATCTATGTATTCCAATCTTTCCAGGGTCTTAAACTGCAAGAAAAAAGATACTATCGACAGTATATAGTTCAATGATCCATCTTATCAATGTTTAACTATAATCAGTCTACTGGCTTAAAGCCATGTGTTGCCGTGGAGATGGGGAGGGCAAGCCTCATGCACTGATTCACATATTGATTGCTACTGCAGTGACTGAGTTAATAATTTCCTTCTAGCGGGTCAGATATTCAAATGAGGAAATAGGATACTTTGTACAGAAGGGAGTTCTCATATCATGCATTGTCATTGGCTAAAAAAAAATACCTGGACTTTTTGATTTATTTTCATACAATTCCGCAATGCTTTCAACAATCCCACTTGCTTTCTCAATGTCTTCCTAACTGTGGATTAAATGAACAAGGATGACTCCACTAAGCCTCCCTGCTTTAGTAAGTATTCTCTTACTGGCTTTTCATTTTATTTTTGTGTACTTTAGATGTTTTATTTTTTCAAGTCCTCAAATTCTTTAATCAAATACAACTCCTGTGTTTGTTTGGCTATTTAAACATAGCTGTTTTTCGCTTTGCTTCTTCTGCTCCCTTTTGCCAACTGTGCCTTCTGTTTTCTGATTAATTGCAAAGGATCTAGGCATTCTGGGCAGCTTTGATCAGTCTTTGATTACTAACCCATAAATGTCCCTTGTTTTCCAAATCATCTGGAGGGCATGGCCAGTATGTACTTGTACGTCTGCAGAAAAAATAAACTTCTTGCGCAGACCTTCAAGTTCCTCTGGAGTTAGGCAACTGGCTTGTGACATTTACACTTTTATTTCTGCACACTTTCACATACTGCCTGAAAAAGTTGGGACAAACCTAGTAGCCTTAAAGCTTAGGGCTGACTAGGGATTCAAAATCTTGGGGTTAGCTATCAAGTGCTCAGCTGTTTGTTTGGTTTTTTTCTTTTTCTGGGATTTCCCAAATTCCTCTGGTTTCTTCAATCATCTCATTCCTCTCTCAGGGTAATTCCTCTGCCAATGGCCCGCTTGCTTGCAGTAAGCACACTGATTGTTGCCTCTTCCCAAAGCAAAGGCGATCATCTCAGCTCTTTTATATTCTCTCATATTCTCCTTCTTCTCTTCCTCCTGCTCCCTATTAAAGTAGACCTTCCTCGCAATTTGCACCAGTTCGCTTGTGTTCTTTCCCAATGCTCCTTCCAGCTTTTGTAACTTTTTCTTTATATCCGGTGCACTCTGTGTAATGAATCTTTCATTTAACATCTGGCGGTTTTCAGGATCTTCCATATTAATCCCTGTGTTCACTTTATAAGCCTCAATTAACCTGGCTAAGAAACTTTCAGGGGATTCTTCTTTCTCTTGAATTATATTAGCAGGTTTGCTAAAATTGACAGGACCTTTTGCTGCTTCCTTTAAGCTTTCCAAAATCAAATATCTGTACTGTTGAAGACTTGTCCTGTGTGTTGAATCATTAAGATCCCAATTTGGGTTTTGTTCTGCAGCTGCCGCCATACGCACTACAGTCTGATTTGCGTCTGGGAAATTTCTACGAAGGATCTTGTCTTTTGCCAGTTTCAATTTTTGCTTATCCTCCATATTAAGGAGCGTATTTATTATTTGCTGCATATCACTCCATGTGGGGTTATGTGTCTGGACTATGGTTCCAATTAGTTCAATCACCTTATTCGGCTTGGTACTAACAAGGTCCATAATGCTGTTTCCAATTTAACAGGTCTGTTGTGGTAAATGGTACATATTGGAAGATTGACTGATTTACTTGTTCATCATCTTCCCTCATATGGCTGGTTATCATTTCCCTCAGTGGGGCCACTATCTCTTTTCTTTTTTTCATCGATGGCATGACATGTGCCATTGGGGTGTTCGGAGGTGGCTCCCTACCAGCTTCATTGTTATAGAGAGAAGATTGGCTGTACCTTTTGAATTTTTCTTCTCCCTGTTCAATTACATCTTTCAAGATCTCAGTTACTTTTCTTAGTTTTTCTGTGGTTGGGGAAGTCTCACTTCTGTCTGGAGTGTGAAATCTTCCTGCAGAGTGACTGCTTCCTGCATTTGCTAATGTAAGGTCTGGATAAATATGTGGAACTTGGCCATCTTGTGGCGCTGATTTTGGCATGACATAAGGTGGAGTTCTTTGAAACAGAATTTCATCTTTTTCATTTCTGTTTAAAATTTTCAATCATTCTTCTGTCTGCCATTCTATTTCTGGGGTATTGGGTGTTCTGACCACTTTCCTACCTAATTTAGATTTCTTATCTTTGGATTTCTTTTCCTTCATTAAAAATGCTTTTACACATTCAGCCTGGCATTTCCGTAGCCAAGAGGGGGGGTCACGGCTTTCTGTATTATAGCTTGCCATGCTGATATATAGGGATACTGATCCCAATGTTTATTCTGCGTTATTCTTCGAAACACTCTATTTATAAGACCCAAATCTAAGGAGCCTTCTGGAGGCCACCCTACTTGGAAACTGGGCCATTCTCATTCACAAAACTTTCTTAACTCAAATTTTGTTAAAGGGGGTTCATGTGTCTCTGGTGTAAATATCTCCACCCTGGCTGGGTGGAGGGACCCCGGCAGCGCCGAATGCCGAGACCACCGCCGGCATTCCTGGGACCCGCCACGCCTCCAGCTGCCTCCGGCCAGGACTTGGAAGGCTGTTGAGGCAGCGAGACTTTGCCGCCGCCTCCGGCCCTCCTGGCTGGGTGGAGGGACCCCGGCAGTGCCGAATGCCGAGACCACCGCCGGCGTTCCTGGGACCCGCCACGCCTCCAGCTGCCTCCGGCCAGGACTTGGAAGGCCGTTGAGGCAGCGAGACTTTGCCGCCGCCTCCGGCCCTCCTGGCTGGGTGGAGGGACCCCGGCAGCGCCGAACGCCGAGACCACCGCCGGCGTTCCTGGGACCCGCCACGCCTCCAGCTGCCTCCGGCCAGGACTTGGAAGGCCGTTGAGGCAGCGAGACTTTGCCGCCGCCTGCGGCCCTCCTGGCTGGGTGGAGGGACCCCGGCAGCGCCGAACGCCGAGACCACCGCCGGCGTTCCTGGGACCCGCCACGCCTCCAGCTGCCTCCGGCCAGGACTTGGAAGGCCGTTGAGGCAGCGAGACTTTGCCGCCGCCTCCGGCCCTCCTGGCTGGGTGGAGGGACCCCGGCAGCGCCGAATGCCGAGACCACCGCCGGCGTTCCTGGGACCCGCCACGCCTCCAGCTGCCTCCGGCCAGGACTTGAAAGGCCGTTGAGGCAGCGAGACTTTGCCGCCGCCTCCGGCCCTCCTGGCTGGGTGGAGGGACCCCAGCAGCGCCGAACGCCGAGACCACCGCCGGCGTTCCTGGGACCCGCCACGCCTCCAGCTGCCTCCGGCCAGGACTTGGAAGGCCGTTGAGGCAGCGAGACTTTGCCGCCGCCTCCGGCCCTCCTGGCTGGGTGGAGGGACCCCGGCAGCGCCGAACGCCGAGACCACCGCCGGCGTTCCTGGGACCCGCCACGCCTCCAGCTGCCTCCGGCCAGGACTTGAAAGGCTGTTGAGGCAGCGAGACTTTGCCGCCGCCTCCGGCCCTCCTGGCTGGGTGGAGGGACCCCGGCAGCGCCGAACGCCGAGACCACCGCCGGCGTTCCTGGGACCCGCCACGCCTCCAGCTGCCTCCGGCCAGGACTTGAAAGGCCGTTGAGGCAGCGAGACTTTGCCGCCGCCTCCGGCCCTCCTGGCTGGGTGGAGGGACCCCGGCAGCGCCGAACGCCGAGACCACCGCCGGCGTTCCTGGGACCCGCCACGCCTCCAGCTGCCTCCGGCCAGGACTTGGAAGGCCGTTGAGGCAGCGAGACTCTGCTGCCATTTCTTCTTTCTTTTGTATTTCTTTTGTATTGTATTATTGACTTATTATTTGCTATTGTATTTTTGCTATATTGTATTTGTATTGTATTTTGTTTGATGTGTTGTGAGCCGCCCTGAGTCGGCATGTGCTGAGAAGGGCGGCATATAAATCAAATAAATCAAATCAAATCAAATCAAATCTCAAGGAAATACCATAGTGGCATTCTTGGAACGCTACTACCACCACCCATTCTAAACTAAACACTACCACCGGCCTGGAGCACCCAAAAAAATTCAAGGGCTACTGTCAGGGGAACGCGATGGTTTAACCACCCACACAATATAAATTTTACACACACAAAAATCAGGTTCACCGCCCTGATTTTTCCAGGAACACTGGGTTACCGCTTGTGGTTCATTAAGGACTTAGGAATCACTGTCCCGTCCTCTTGAAGGTGATCAGGATCCACTTCCACTCCTCAAATGTGTGGGCACACATAAGTATACATCTACAGTTTCATACAGTTTCATACTTGCCTGCAGGCTTTTGAAAATCCACCTTCTAGAGTTCTCCGTCTGTCTTAGCCTTCCGGATCCTTGACTGGTCTGTTTCTTCTGACAGTTACTCACCACCTCTTCACTGATTTACTAGAGTAGATCAAAGGTGTACTATGCCGGCATGTTAGGTTATCCCTGGAGAGGCATCGTTTTATCCCATTAGGAGCAGCCGTCTAGAGTGACAATGGCACCTGCTATTTGTCAAGTCAGTCCCCGGCAGAGTTCGCCAAAAATGTTATGGAATTCTGAACTAGACAAAATCTCATTCCACACGCTAAGACAGATTTAGGATTTTTATTTGTTAATATTTGGCCAAACAGATTCAGGAACGCTTTACCAAGCTAATATTCCCTGAATGAAAATACATTTTCAGAGCCATCTTTTTATAGCATAAAATTTGGAAATTTCTACACATTACATCACTATGGGATAAGCCAAAATTATTAATTAATCTTCTGACATTTCATTAAGTTCAGGTTAGAACATTCCGTAACTGTTATTTAAAGGTTTCCCTTGCTCGAAGGCCAGTCGTATCCGACTCTAGGGTGCAGTGCTCATCTCTGTTTCTAAGCCGAAGAGCCAGTGCTGTCTGCTTCTGCAGATGTTTCCGTGGTCATGTGGCAGGCATGACTAGACACCGGAGTGCACGGAACGCTGTTACCTTCCCACCGAAGTGGTTCCTATTTATCTACTTGCAATTTCTTGCTTTTGAACTGCTAGGTTGGCAGGAGCTGGGATGAAGACTGGAGCTCATTTCCATCCTGCAGTTCTCGGGAATCGAACTGCTGACCTTCCGCTTCCCAGTCAGCATCTTAGTGACTTGAGCCACTGCAGTACTGCACTGTTATTTATATCATGTCATATAAGGAACATGCCTCATGTCACATCATGTCATGTCACACAAATATTATTTATGGTTCCCTGTCAGCTGTACAAACTGTGCTGAGCTTGTGGACACAAAGCCTTCTGTTTACTTTAGCCTCGTCATCAGTTCTATATGATAGGTCAATCTGATCTGTTTAACTTTACAGAGTACTGAGAAAACAATTTTTACTTTTAAAACAGAATTACTATTATCTTAATATCTTAATTCTTTCACCCCTATTTCAATGATGTCAGTATCCCAACTTTTCTGGGCCTTCGAGAGGAATCTAAAATACTGTGGTATTTTGACAAACAATATTGCCCAGAGGCAACTTTTGAAAACTTTTGTAGTTGGAGTTTATTCTCCCATATTTCCATTTGTAAATGCTATTTATTGATCAATATAGATGAATATGTGCTCTCTGCAGCTGAAATACATTTGGCTGCCTCTGCTGGGCCAATGCATATTGACAATCAGATGGATTCTGCTGAATTGCTCTGCCATGAATATATCACCATGACTTATAAGTAGAAAATTCTCTCTTCATTTTATTCTACTTTTCTGTTTCAAATGCACCCAAACACCCCTGCAGACACAATTGTTCTGTTAATGCTGTCTAAATGGTTCTGTAATAATTCATCCCAGTATTTTTGATGCAGCCATGTTCTGGCTGACAGCCCAAACATTTAATGGAGTCTTAGATGGAGTTTTGATGGACATCTGTATGACTTAGGATGTTTCTGCATGTAAACAGAACCAGCATGGCATCTCTGTCTGCACACACGCTGTCACACACATTGTGAATTCATGAAGGAAATCTTAATTTTACCTTGGTTTTTACAAAACAAGGCTGGAATGGGAGAGGGTTTCCTACACTTAGCAAAATGGAATCTTGTGTTCATTTCTTTCTCTTACTAACTCATCAGAGCAGTTGAGAAGAGTATGGATGGAGGCAACCTTCTCATGCCTTAGCAAATACTTAACATACACAGCAGGGGGTTCTCTAATCAGAGCACTGTGTGATATAATGAAAGACAATTGATCTTGCTTGCAATTAGATGGTTTTCAGAAGATTTCATCTGCTTATTAGAATTATTATCATGAAGGACAAAAAAAGTACGAAAGACATTCATGCATGAAAGTGAAAACCATTTTATTCTGCACAGATGCTGCACTGATCCTTCCAGTTTGCTACAGGAAGCCTCTTTACTGGGGCTCCTTGTACATGCTGGCAAATCAAGTAAATCAAATCATCTGTAAAGCTTGTGAGAATATGGGTTGCATTTGCAGGCTCCTCTATTCCTAAATGCTTCTTGATCTTGGTGCGAGTACTGAGGAGGTTGAAGGAGGGGATCTAACTGTCTTTCTGAAATCAGTATTGTATTTGTTTTATGTCATTTCTATGGAATATTTATATTTATATCCCATTCCCAGTGTACAGTGTAAAATATAGAGTTAGGACCACCCCTTCCATAAAGCAGAATGAGTAACCACCATAGGCAATGGTTGGGAGAGACTAGATCAGTGATGGCTAACATTGCCACTCCAGGTGTTCTTGAACTTCAATTCCCAGAAGCCCTGACCAGCAGAAGTGCTGACATAGGCCTCTGGTAATTGAAATCCAAGAACAATTGGAGTGCCAAGGTTAGCCATCACTGCACTAGATGGTAGCTCTTTAAACTGTCCTTTTTGTGCTCCCTGGTCATTCCTCTCTCATTGACAGCAAAGTCATGAGTACCACACAGCTTAAACTGTACCCTCTAAATTAAGCTATGGTCACCAAACATTTTGGAGGATACTATCTTGCCAATGTTATGACAACGTACTACTGTCCATCTAGCTAGCTTCTGTACATGGGACAGAAGCTATATACCATTTTATCCTTTCCCTAGATGAAGAAAACATCAAGCCCCCTGACATTCAGTGTTGATTACATTCTTGGTTCTTACTTTAATGGTTTTTTTTTAAAAAAAAAATTACTTCTTGAAAGTGATGTGTAGTTTGTTCCTGTAGAGTTGCTGTCAGTTCATAGAGACAATAGAAAGGAATACAGACCAAGTATCTGGTAGGAGGTTTCCTATACTCCCATTTCTTTGTTGTCTCTGGTTTTACTCAAAGTCATCTGTCGGCCATTTTCTCTTCCATGGGATGGAACCATGGACCCTCTTATCCTTTCCCATATTAATGAAAGCAATTTGTATGGTGGGGAATGATTTTGAATAGACACATATATAGTAGGAAAAGTATTCATCATCTTTCCTGTTATCAAACTTTTTCTTTCCCTCTCTCCCATCGTAGTTATCAAACCACATGACAGCATCCTTTTGTTCAAAATTCTAGCTTCCCATCTGTGCTTTCTTTACAAGAGAAAAATCCTATCCAGTAAAATGAATCACAGAAACACGAGTAGTATGTGCTTTGGCAGTAATTTTAGAAACTAGTGTTCAGAAGTGTTTTGCCAGATGGATAAAAAACAAGAACTGTTTAAGACCATTAAACAAAGGAAGCTCCAATACCTTGGCCATATCGTGAGAAACAACATAAAGTAAAGAATCCTCCAACTCGATCTGCAAGGAATGATCCTGGGAAGAGACACCCTGGATGTAGACAAACTTCATGGCTGAAGAACCTGAGAGACTGGTATGCCATGTCCTCAGAAGAACTGTTCCAAGGAGTTAAGAATAGGAAGACTATCGCCATGATGGTAGCCAATATCTGGAACAGATACAGCAGCTGAAGAAGAAGTGTCCAGACAAATTTTGTTACTTACAAAAAGTAACAAAACAAGGATTCGAGTTTCACCATCAATGATAATATTGTTTTAGTAATCTCAGTGCACAGCAAAATCTGTCATGAGTTAGGGATGGAATCAGAATCAAGGATCTGTTTTTGCGTTAACAGGTTGTTTTTCAAGTACTGTAAATGAAACTCAAGCTAATCCTGCTATCATGAGCGATTTCTCATACTGTAATACTGAAACATGGTGCATAACCCAAAACTAATAGAAAACAGAGGAGAATTCAGCCTCCAAAAGAGTAGGGAACTTACAGATCTCCAGATACTCATAAAGTGCTGTGCTACTATGACCCCTTATGATTGACATGGGTGCCTACAGTTAATGCAAGCGCGGCGCCAAAATGGCCACCGCGCTCTTTGCGGGGTCCCCCACCCGGACTCAGACATCCGGGTGAGTTAGGGGGCATGGCCACCCAGTTTAAAAGGAGGACGGAGAGGAGAAGTTTTCTCCGTCGCTTTTTTCTCCGGCTTTCGCTCATTTTAAAAAGGGATTCTTTCCTTTTCTTTCTTTACTTTGGCTTGGGAGACATAACTCCCAAGTGGAAAACAGCGGTTCCGAAGCCGAGGACAAGGGGGAGGGCTCTGCCCACCACCCCCACATCTAGGGGGCTGCCCCTGGGCCGGAGGGCTCAGGCGGTGCCCCTGCGCCCTGGTGGTAGGGCTGGTTTACCCACTACCACCAATGTGGGCGGACAGGCAGCTGCCTACCCGCCCGACGCCGGGCTCCAACCAGGGGCGGCACAGGCCGGCCTCTCAGGGATCACCACCCCTATGGGGTCTTTGCCCGGCTCGGGTCAGTGCGGCCCACTTGGGCCTGGTGCAGGTTTACGCCCCACCATTCCCCTGGCCACACATGGGCTGGATTATTGGGCATGGCCCTATTTGGGCCCAGGATCCACACTTGGATTGGTGGCTCCGCGATTGCCCGGTGGGCCATCCAGGCCGCCCGGCCCACCTTATACCGGTGGGTCTGAGGCCGTTGATGCCCTCCTAGCATGCATTTCGGTGCTTGAGGCATCAATGGGCATTGCCCCGCCACCTTCGGAAGGTGGGTTTGCACCTCCTGCATTTCCGGCCCGCACGTCGCCCACCGCTGTCCAGCGGGCTGCTGCCAGGGTTGAGCTGCTTGAGGCCATCAGGCCAGCCCAAGCTGGCGCCTCGCAGCTCCCTACTAGATCATCGCAGCGGGGTTTGCCGCAGGGGCCTGGTCCTGTGTGGCAAGGGTGCAGCGGCATGCAGAGCTCGATTCCTGTCGTGAGCTCCGACGCCCGCCGTGGGCCAGAACCCCCAGTGGGGGCGGCCCATGGGGGTGCACCGGGTGAGTATCCTGGTCAATTAAGTACACCAGTGACACTGCCAAGCCACACTGGGGGGTGCAGTGGCCATGGCCACAACAGGTTACCACGGGTGGACAGTTGTATCCGCACTGTCCCATTAGCTCCTGGTTACCCACTCCCCCCCGGTTATGACAGGGGTGACCACCCCTAGGGGTCTGCCTAATGTTTCAGGGGTTATTCAGGGACCACGGGGTTCACCCTTGATTCAATCTGTCCCAACTGCGGCCCTACCGACGGCTGGTTATTCCTTGCCCCTGGGTGACCATCTTTCTCAGGCCACTAGGGAGAAGATTTGGAGGGGGGAATATGTGGATATATTTTCCCTCCTAAACTGTGAGCCCACCAAGGAAGAGAGGGAAGGTCAGGACGATAGGGACAAGGAGTTGTCCCGTCGGCGTAAGCCGCCACGCACCTGGGCCAATTGGTTACCGGCCTACCTCATTTATATGGCAGTATACCTGAGGGCTCACCCTGACCTGGCCATTCCAATGGTGCAATACCTGGATAACATTTATCGGGTGGTGGTCAATTTCCCTGGACCATCATGGTTGGCCTATGATGAGGAGTTTAGGATGAGAGTGGCCCTCCATCCTGAGATGAGGTGGGATGAGCCCTGCCAGCAATTGTGGCTCTTGTACATGACCCCCACGCGGCCGGCACCGGGTGATCGCTACCATTGTGGCCATGCCATGCAGTGGGCGGTTGCTACACAGGTTCCCCAACAAACGACGGGGCAGGGGGTTCCAGCCCGCCTGCTGTGTTGGAGCTTCTCCACCAACAGAGTGTGCAACAAGCGTCAGTGTCGGTTCCGGCATGAGTGCCCCTCTTGCTCTGGCCCTCACGCCACCTCCGCGTGCCCGCGGGCTGGTGGGTCATGAGGCAGAGGTAGGGGTGGGCAGGGGGTGGTCAGAGCTCCCTCTGACGGTGCGACAAATCAGAAAGGCCCCCTCCCCAATTGATGACCTGGTGCTGGAACATTGGCTTACCCCTTATCCTAGACGGGATGATGCGCAGTACCTACTTGAGGGTTTTCAATTCGACTTCCGCATACCATTTCAGGGGGTGCACGGGCCTCAAGACGCCCCGAACTTAATTTCCCTCAGGGGTAATGAGGACATCGCCGCCCAAGCTATAGCTAAGGAGGTCACCGTGTTGAGGGTTGCTGGGCCGTTTGCTGACCCACCATTCCCGAACTTGAAGGTGTCCCCCTTTGGGTTTAGTTCCAAAGAAGTCCCCGGGTGAATTTCGGTTAATCCACCACCTTTCTTACCCTGCGGGTTCTTCGGTCAATGATGCAATACCTGATGACCTTTGCTCGGTCAGGTATACTTCCTTTGACCAGGCCTTGCAGATGGTACGCTCATGCAGCCCAGGGGCGCTACTGGCAAAGTGTGATATCAAATCGGCATTCCGATTGTTGCCAGTGCACCCGGACGACTTTGAGCTGTTAGGTTTCTGTTTTCAGGTCAGTTTTTATGTAGATGAGGCCATGCCTTTTGGCTGTTCTATCTCATGTTCTGCTTTCAAACGGTTTAGCACCTTCCTTCACTGGGCTTTTGTTCGTAGATCAGGGTCCCGGTCTGTAGCCCACTACCTCGATGACTTTTTGTTCGGAGGGGAACAGGGCACGGACATGTGCGCTCGGCTACTCGCCACTTTTCAGGTGCTTATGTGGGAACTAGGTGTGCCCCTGGCACCTGAAAAGACTGAGGGACCGACAACCACTCTCACCTTTTTAGGTATTGAGATTGACACTGTTGCCCAGACATCCATGTTGCCCATGGAAAAGGTGACACGGATCTCTGATGCCATTCTGGCTATGCTTGCCAGGCGTAAGGTGTCTCTCCGAGAGTTACAGGTGCTTCACGGCCACCTCAACTTTGCCTGTAGGGTAGTAACACCTGGTAGGGCATTTGCCAGGCATCTGTGCGACGCCATGGCTGGCCTCTTAAAACGCCACCCCAGGGTTCGGCTGACAAAAGGTTTACGGGCAGATCTGACGGTCTGGCTCACATTCCTTCAGGATTTTAATGGCATCTCCTTCTGGAGATCGGGGCTTATGCTCAGCCCGCATTTCCAAGTACAGTCGGATGCCTCCGGCTCCCTGGGTTATGGGATTTACTTTGAAGGGAGGTGGTCCTACGGCCAATGGCCTCAGACATGGCAAGGCACAGATCATTTACGCAATCTTACTTTTCTTGAGTTTTTTCCCATTTTGGGAGCCCTGATGCTCTGGGGGGATAGGTGGCTAATTCAGTAATTCACTTTTGGTGTGACAATGCTGCAGTGGTGCACATTGTCAATGCCCAGACTTCTAAATCCCCTAGAGTTATGGCATTAGTTCGCCAGTTTGTCTTGAGGTCTTTACGCCTTAATGTGCTTTTCAGGGCCAGACATGTACCAGGCATTAATAATGATATTACTGATGCTTTATCCCGCCTGCAGATCACCCGGTTCCATGCCTTGGCACCAGAAGCAGAGGAACTGCCCTCTCCACTCCTGGCCGAGATCTGGACATTTGGCGAGGAGAGGTGAACCGGGCGATCAGCATGTCTTTGGCACCTTGCACGCGTAAGGTGTACCTACATGCACTCCTACAGTTTAGGAATTTTTGCAGGAAAAGCCAGTTGCCCAAGGTGTGGCCGATCCCGGTCAACCAGATTCTGTACTTCATGGTTTACCTCCATGATCTAGGGTTAGCCCCTCGCACCATTGCCACTAAGCTGTCAGCTTTGGCATTTATGGCTAAGGCGAGGGGTTTCGTTGACTGCGTGAATGACTTCCGCATACGACATGTATTGGAAGGGTGGACACGTGAACGAGGCCGCCGCCCAGACACACGTCACCCTGTTTCCCCAGAGGTTCTGACGCACCTTGCACAAGGTTGGCATAGCTTGTGTTACGATAGGTATGAGGAGGCTCTCTTTCATGCGGCTACTACCATGGCCTTTTTTGGAGCGCTCCGTATCAGTGAGCTGGTCCCAATGTCAAAGGGGGACCTGTCTTGTAGGGCACTGGAACTTGACAATGTCTTTCTTACCCAGGAGTGGGCCCAGTTGAGGATTCGTTCCTCAAAGGCCAATCAGCACAGAGTAGGCAGTTGTACAATTGCTGACATCTGTCCGGTTGGTGCCCTACATGAGTTTTTGGCAGTGCGTGGCACGCACCCTGGCCCGTTTTTCTGCCACCAGGATGGGTCTCCCATGACCAAATTCCAGTTTTGGAAGGTGACCGGTATGGCACTTCACAGTGTCGGCGTCCCTGGGGCTCGCTACGGCACCCACTCATTTAGGATAGGCGCCGCTCCAACTGCGGCTGTGTTTGGGTACTCTGATGCTGATATACGTTGCATGGGCAGATGGGGGTCTGCGCGTTTTTCTTTATATGTACGCCCCCTTACTGCATGAGTACTAGTTATGTCATTAATTCCCCTTTTGTCCTTCTTTTACAGACCCTGTGTGTTTACGCACACCGGTGGCAGTATGGCTGGTGGGCCACAGTTTTGTGCACTGGGCAGCGCAGTATGCTGTGGCGACAGACTGGGGACCCCATCTCAGGCTACGTGCAGCTGCACGTATGCGTTGGTACGGTAAGCGCGGCATGAGATGGTGGGAACTGTTGCCATTCCTGATGTCCATCAGGGATGCTGGACCGCCTGATGTCGGACAGATCACTGGCCTCTCTTTAAAAATGTCGGTGTGCAGTGACCTGGTCTTTTTACATCACTTATGGCCATACACGCGGCTGCTATGGTCTGACATCGTGCCAAGACACCGTTACAAGGGTGGCATTGACCTCCGTTGTTTGGATCGTGCTCGACAGTCACTGAACAGGGCTGTTGCCCGGTTCCTTTTTGACAATGGCTTTGGGACAGCCATTCAACATCCTAGAATAGGCTTGCAGGATTATGGTCTATATGCAAGAGATGGGGTCCATCTGTCAGCCAGAGGTTTGGACCTCTTTCTGGAGGACATGCAAGCAGGCCTGGGTGACCGAGCTGACGGTCGGGGGGCGGGGGGGCGGTGAGTCATCACGGACGCCTCCCCGTGTGGCGGGTAGCCCTGGTAAGGTAACAGATTTATGACACATAGGTATCCGGCAGGTTTGCAATTGACTGGCCAACACGTAGATAGGTACAGGGGAATAAGATTGGCCGGTCAAGGGCGAACCATGCAAGGGTTGATGGCAGGAGCTGCACAGCCTGCATCACCCTGATATTGAACGGATACACGTCATAGGGTGGGGTCAGTAGATAGTATATTGACTCCGGTCAACAATTTGTGTCAACAAACAAATTGATACAAATAGATACATGTAGGCAATTTCCATTGGCAATTAGGGTGGAACCTTACCAGTGCTACTGTGGCCTGCTTGCCTTAAAGAATTACAATTGGATGATACACCAATTGAAAGTGATAATTCGGACTAGGGCATTATTCAATAAAAGTGACCTGAAGCCTTTAATCTGAGTCTTTCTTTCCGGGGGGGGGGGGGGGGTGCGCCTGCAATGCAGATTGCACTTTAACAATATTTGGAATAGTCCTGTTCTAAAATGAATACCAGTTGCCTGAACACCAGTTGCCTGAAGTTGGAGGCTCAAATCGGGCATGGTGGGGACAATCATGTGTGTTAATTTCAACTGTCTGCCTTTTTTATTATTACTTCTTTCTTAGTGCAGTTAGGATGTCATCATGGCTGCTTTGATTTGTGATGTGCCAGCAAGCATCAATGATGTTGTGCTTGATCCAAACCAGTCTTTATGTTTCATTGGCCAAGAAATCTTTCTTTTTCCTGCACTTCTTTTGCACTCATTTTATTTTGAATCATCAGATGTAATAATCTATATTTTTCATTTCTCATTAGGTAACCAAAGTGTTCTAGCTTTCTACATTCTAAGGTTGACTATTTCTTAGTCTTTGCTCATTTCCTTTTCTACTTCTTTATTGGTTACTGCATTGATCCAAGATGTCATTGGCATCAAGTATGTCTATCTTTTTTCACAACAGCTTTTTAAAAAGTTGATAATAAATATAAAAAAGGTATTACAAAGAAGAATAACTTTTATAAGACATGGAAACCTTTTATTGAGTATACTATAGAGAAAGAAAAGGGATACAAGCCACCACCTGAATTATTAAAATGTGTATTTGTATTAGTTAAACAGATAATATGTAAGAACAATACATTACTGTAAACACCTAATCAATGCGGAAATAACGAGATTTTTGTTTTATGTTCTATGTAATGTCTTGTATTGATGTCTACTTTAATGTTGTAATTAGTTTCACGTTTTTCTGTTTTCTTCTTCTTCTTTTCCTTTCATTCTTTCTCTGTGTTTTGTAATTCTTAATAAAAGTTTAATTTTTTTAAAAAAGTTGACAATTCCGTGTTGTGTAGTAGAACTGAGAATGCAGGTTGAATTCTCTTTTGGCTATGTATAAAGTAAGAGCTGGATGGGAATTTAAATATGATACAATTCCAGCAACTGGGATTTTAATATGATACAATCCTGGGAACTGTGTTGTTGTTCAGTCGCACAGTCGATTCCGACCCTTTGCGACCCTATGGACCATCGTTCTCCAGGCACCTCTGTCCTCCACCATCCCAGTTCTGTGCCCATTGTGTCTACAATACCATCTATCCATCTCATCCTTGGCCTCCCCCTTCTTCTTTTGCCCTCCACCTTTCCCAACATCACGGCCTTCTCAAGTGAATCCTCCCTTCTCATTTGATGCCCAAAGTACTTTAGCCTCATCTTTACTATTTGACCTTCCAATGAGCAGTCAGTGTTGATTTCTTCTAAGATTGACCTATTTGTTCTCCTCGCTGTCCAGGGTACCCTCAAAACTCTCCTCCAGCACCACATTTCAAAGGCATCTATTCTTCTGCGTTCAGCTTTCCTAATTGTCCAGCTCTCACATCCGTACATTACCACTGGGAATACCATTGCTTTGACTATTCTAATTTTTGTTTTCAAGGTGATGTCTCTGCTTTTCACCATGTTCCCCAGGTTTTTCATGGCTTGTCTCCCAAGAATCAGTCGCCTTTTTATTTCATGGCTGCAATCTCCATCTGCAGTGATCTTAGATCCCAAGAATGTAAAATCTGTCACTGCTTCTACTTCTTCCCCATCTATTCTCCAGGAACTGATCGGGCCTGTTGCCATTATCTTGGTTTTCTTGATATTGAGTCTCAAGCCAGCTTTTGCACTCTCCTCCTTCAATCCGATCAAGAGATTCTTTAGGTCTTCCTCACTTTCTGCCATTAAGGTGGTGTCGTCTGCATATCTCAGATTGTTGATGTTTCTCCCAGCAATTTTAATCCCATATTGTGATTCCTCCATCCCTGTGTTGCGCATTATGTGCTCTGTGTATAAGTTGAATAAGCAGGGTGACAAAATGCAGCCTTGTCTTACTCCTTTTCCTATTCCAAACCACTCTGTCATTCCGTGTTCTGTCCTAACTGTTGCTTCTTGGTTCCTGTACAGATTTCTCAGGAGGCATATGAGATGCTCTGGTATTCCCATCTCTTTAATCACTTGCCACATCTTGTTGTGGTCCACACAATCAAAGGCCTTAGTGTAATCAATAAAGCAAAAGTAAACTTGTTTCTGGTATTCCTTTGTTTTCTCCATGATCCAGCGTATGTTGGCAATGTGGTCTCTAGTCCCCCTGCCTCTTCTGAAACCAGCCTGCACCTCTGGTAGTTCTCTTTCCACATGCTGCTGAAGTCTATCCTGTATTATCTTGAGCATCACCTTGCTGGCGTGTGGGATGAGCGCAATTGTTCAATAATTTGAGCATTCTTTGGCATTGCCCTTTTTTGGGATTGGAACATATACTGATCTTTTCCAGTCCTGTGGCCACTGTTTTGTTTTCCAAATCTGCTGGCATATTGAATGCAGTAGTTTGATGCCATCATCTTTTAAGGCTTTGAAAAATTCAACTGGGATACCATCATCTCCACTAGCTTTGTTGTTTGCAGTGCTCTTTAGGGCCTTTCTGACTTCACTCTCCAGGATATCTGGCTCAGGTTCAAAATCTTCATCATTGTGACTATCAGGAGTGTTGAGTTCCTTTTTGTAGAGTTCCTCTGTGTACTCTTTCCATCTTTTCTTAATTTCTTCTGCATCAGCTAGCTCCTTTCCGTCTTTGTCCCTTATCATGTTCATTTTTGCTTTAAATGTTCCCTTGATTTCCTGGATTTTTTTGAAAAGGTCTCTGGTTCTGCCTCTTTTGTTGTTTTCCTCCATTTCTTTGCACTGTTCTTTTAGGTAGTTTTCCTTATCTCTCCTTGGGAACTGTACAACTATATTTTTCTTCAGATTTGCCTTCTTGAATTCTATAGCTTTAAAGTTGCTACAGTATTTTTCTTTCCCTCCACTCTCTCTTATATCTGGTGTAAGAACTGAGCTAAGGAAAATGCTTAGGGCATTGGAGCACAAAAGGGTAATTTAGAGGAAATGTCTAGCTCCCTTCACTTCTATACCCTTTGTCATGTTAAAACAATCCTCTTATCTCCTGTTTTATATGTAAACAGTGCAGAATAAATAGATGAATTACAGTAAAACCTCGCATAAAGAGCACCTCGCTCAAAGACTAACTCACTTAAAGAACAGAATTTTCCCTGAATAGTCACCTCACTTAACAATTAAAACCAACCAAAAACTCGCTTAACAACTAAACCACCCCAAATCACAATTGGTCAATTACAATGGTGTTTCACTTAAAGAGCAAACTTGCTTAAAGAGCAATCCCATGGAATGCATTATGCTCTTTAACCGAGGTACCACTGTATATTTCTAGCTACCTTGTCACATTTACTATATCAGTGAAATAATAAATCTAGAGATTAACAACTTCATTTACTTCTTTTGCTACTCATACCAGACTTAAAATTTCAGTAAGATGAAATGGACCATGCATTGCAGCCTCAAGTGGCTAATTGGGTTCTTTAAATGTCAAGAAAGGGAAATACCTTCTTACAAAGCTGTATGTACACTTTCTGTAAAAGTGTTCAATTTTGCTAGGCACACACACACACACACACACACACACACACACACACACACACACACACACACACACACACACACACACACACACACACACACACACACACCCTAGCCTTTGGTACTTTAGCCATCAGGAACACTCCGATCTTAGTCTCCAGGTTTGTTTATTTCTTTGAGAAAAACAGCAAGTTGGCATGCTCTACCTCCTGAATGTGTGAAGAGAATTGTGTTCTATAGAGACTCTGACTTGGCAGACTGGAAGTCATAAAGCCTTTTTTAGCAGTGTCTACTGAGGAATCAGAAGATGATCTTGATAAATAAAAAGTGACATTCATAACAAACAAAACTCAAAGAAGAAAAAAATAAAGGATAAGAGTATTACCATCGTTGCTATAAAAATCCGACTGATAAATAAAGGATATTATAATTCAGAGTCCCTTCCTGGGAAAGGGAGCATAATATTGTCAAAAAGAAAGATGGATAATCTATGTTGTTTACCTCACAGGAGCATAATGGCTATGGATGAGGAATTCACTGGCATATCAGAAAATCAGTGTTAGGAGTGAAGACAATATTCAGCTCCAGAGCAAATGTCCTGTCTGTACATTGTAAAGCATTTGGTGGCGTGTGGAAAAGGAGATGGAGAAGAAAATAAATATGCAGCTAATGTCTGCAGAACAAAATGTTGGAGCTGAGTAAAAATGCATTTGTTTCAGAAGTGTTCAAAGACAAGGATGCAGAGGTAAATTTAGAAAGTTGTGCCATGTAGTAATTTTGTTCCCAGTAGCCATATACTGGTGTGTTGTGTTGTTCTTTTAACCCTTGTTTGCCCTGACACAACGTTTTAGTGCCCTGGAGTTAGGTTTTGCTGCAGAATGAAAACAGAACTAGACTTTCAATGTAGACATTCAATGACATTGCCCCCAAAAGAAGTCTAAGCAATGTCCCTAAGTTTCAATTATTTGCCATGTAGGGATTTTTTTATACACACTAACACACACAAGCAGCTGCAACATTCTCCCAACAAATTTGTCAATGCTTTACATTTTTGTCTCAGCTGTTGTAACACATTGGGAGTAATATCAAACAAACAGACAAATGTTGCCTGCTAATTTTTTTGGCAGCCATCAAGTTGAGAAACACAATTGATGCATTGATTACTCAGGGGATGTTCAAAATCCCTGTGGATGCAGGAAATACAGGTTCAGTCCATAAAGTGCTACATAAGATAAGTGACTTCATTTCTCCAGATTTTACTTTTAGTGAAAACTAATTAAGGAGAAACAAGATTTATCTTTCTAAAAGTGCCCTTGGTTTGGGAGTACAATCACACTGCATTCTCATAGAAATTATGTTGATGTCTGACATATATGTGCATATTTCTCAATCTACAGTCATTGGAATGTGGGGAGCTGAGTGGGTTAAAGGTCAAAGGTTGATGCCAAAAGAACAGAGAAGCCCATCTGGCAATGAGAGTATAACTGTGTGGTGTGTGGAGTTGCTCTAAGATTTGACTGGCAGGCAAGTTTGGGGCTCCACCTGATATCACTGTGTAGCTGCAAAAACCATCCCAGGAATGTCACTGCTTCTACTCTGAGCATTCTATGTGTAAAGCTTCTGTGAAATTGTTAATGACTATATACAAAGCCAGCTTCTGATGACTTGAACTTCATGTAGCATTTGGTCCCTTTCATTGTTGAACAAAAACACTCAACTATCAAAGCTATGCCAGCTGGACAGTAGGGATTCAGGAAAATGAGAGAAGGAAAGAGAGAGAGCTTCTTATGAGAAACTGAACAAATCCCTAAAATGGAGGGAGGGTAGGATTCTCAGCTGCCTCCACAGTTGGTTGAGTAAAAACCAGTTAATCAACAGCTTGAAACTAGCTGCTACATTTGTTGGTCAGGCATCATTACAAGAAGAAGAGGAAGGATGAAAATAAGCTATTTGCAGTTCTGTGGAGCACAGTCAGTACACAGTGTGCAGACATTATCCATTCCATAAGCATCTGTCACATCTCTTGCAATAGCTTTTTTAAAAAATCATCATCATTTTCTTTATTACAGGTCAGAAGAAAGTTAAGATGGGGGAATGCAAGACATATTCTAATGTGTCACACAAAAGTCTTGTCTATAGCAGAACCTAGTGCCGCAATCAGGGGGGGACAAGTAGGACTCCTGACCCAGGCCCGGAGATGACGGGGGCCCATCAGCAATGGGAAACAAACGATGTGTGCATGCGCAAACAGACCACACATGTGCAGAAACCATGGGGGATGGCCAAAATGGGGGGTGCACGTACCGGGCCAAGAAATTTCTGGTCAGTCCTGGAAGAACCCATTGTTGATGGAAAATCCACCAACATATACAACTGTATATAAGAACAATAGCAACTTAGTCACTAGGAAGTAGTATTCAGATACATAATGTCTGTGGTACAGCCATCATGTCTAGTTTACTTTGAAAGCTATGTCCTCCATGAACTGGTCTTTTCTAAAGGTATGTGAACTAGCTGTGCTAGTAAACTCCATAATTTAATCATGTGCTTGTGTGAAACAGTACTTCATTTAATCTTTCAGCATCAGTGATGTGATGGAGCCATGTACTGCAGGGTTGACTTTTTTGAACAACAGGGACCATTATATCTTCTCCCTATCTGGGGGAGAAAGGATTTCCCCTCAATATACAAAATTATACCATGGCAAGCAATTCCTGTTGAAGTGCAAAATGCTCAAGGATATTTTGGTTTGAATGAGATATTGAGATCTGTTCCTGTTTTACTGATATGCAATGATTCAGCAGCCTATCTGTTTGGACTCTCGTTCTAGAGTGGTCACTGTTGGAGTTATCTGGATGCCCCCTTGCATTTCCAAATGTACCACTATATCACTGCTTGTCAGTTCAGTAAATAACATTGTACTCTGATGCTGTAACAGATAAAGGAAAAAAAACATCATATCAATGTTTTTCTCTATGTGCAAGTTGACTCCTGTTTGCTTTATAAAATTGGTAGCCTTCCTATTATGTTCACATAGTTTGAAAATGTTTCTGTGATGTTCTGTGAAGTTCAGAAAAGTAACATTTTCAAGGGTTGTATGTTTTGTTACTAAATATGTTCCTAAATTGAAAACCTCCAAAACTTGCAATCTCCCCTTAATATACAGCTATATCTGGTTCAACTTATAGGACTTCACTTAGAATGCTTGTATACTGTAGCCCTACTCTAGACATTGGAATTGGGATTGTTGGGACATATACTGTTGTGTATGTACAATGTTGCTTTAAGAAATGTATGAATGTAACCTGACTACAATTACAATGTAGCTCAGCTGTTAAGGAACGTGAGTAAGCTGCCTATAGAGGACAGCTGCGAGCATTCAGCTCACATGGTTCACATTCCCCAAATCACCGGCAGCTGCGGTAACCTTTCCCGCACGAGGATCACCTGGAGAAGATGGGCGTGACTCAGAGTGACATCACGCCGGTAGCAGCCAATAAGCTACCGTGCAACGAGATTCAAATGTATGTACTGCAGCATATAATGAGCTGTACCTCCGCCATTACCACATGTTCATCCTGATCATCACCCAATAAACCTGCGTTTAGCCCTCACTGCGGCTCCTTCTTTGTCTTCCGTGCAAGACACCAAATTGGCGACGAGGATGGGATCAATGGTGAATCCCAAGGTCAAGCCTTACCACTTCGATATCAGCGACCCGGAGCAATGGGAGCTGTACGAGTGGCAGTTTCGGCACGCGATGGAAGCCGCGGGCGTCGATGACGACGCAAAGATGCGCTCACACTTTCTGGCCCAGGTGGGGCCGGCCGCGCTGCGCATCCTGATGAACCTGGTGGCCCCACGGAAGGTGGACATGGTGCCCTCGACCGCATCCTAGAGTTACTGCGCGATCATTTCCAGCCCCCCGTGTCGATCTTCCTGGCCAGGGTCGCGTTCCACAGGCGAGACCAACGCCCGGGAGAGTCCGTGTCCGCCTACGCGGCGGCCCTCAGGCTGGCAGCGGTGCACTGCCAGTGGGAAGACCTGGACACGGCACTCCGAGACCGCATGCTGTGTGGCCTGAGGGACGAGGAGGTCCAGAGAAAATTGATGACCTGCGACTATCGCCTCATGTTCAACGAGGTACTGCGGGAGGCCCAGGCAGCCGAGGTGGCCAGGAGCGGGGTCAGAGTGTTCAAGTCCCGAGGGGCCACATCCGAAAGGGCCAAGTCACCAGTGCAGATGGCCCGGCGGACACCGGCGAAGACGGCCTGGCAGGCCCCCAAGTCGCCCGCCGGCACACCAGCGACGTCTGAGGAGTCATCCGCGATGGCAGACTCCTGCTCCAGCGAGGACGATGACGTCCAGATAGTAAAGAAATGCAGGGAGAAGCGACAGACCCGCGAACGGCAAGACCGCCGTTGCGACGGGTGTGGGGCGTCCCACGACCGGACGAGGTGCCCGTTCCGGAAGGCCAAATGTCACAACTGCGGCCGAAAAGGGCACATCGCCAGAGTATGCAGGCGCGGGTGACCTGAGGACAAGGGTGCCTCGAGCCACCCCCAGGCACACCAACGGAAGGCGGCTGGCACCAGGAAGGTCTCAACCAGCTACAGCGAGGAAGGCGTGAACCGCGTGGGCCTGGAGCACCGGCGTTTTTTTGTAGAGGTACTGTTACAGGGGGTCCCGGTGAGGATGGAGATAGACTCGGGGTCGTCATATTCCATCCTGTCCCAAAAAGAGTTTATGCGCATTCCCCCAGATGCGCGGCCCAAACTGTGGGCCATGAGGTCACACTTACGGGACGTGCAGGGAAATGGGATCCCAGTATTGGGGGTGGGGAACTTCAAGGTGAAGTTCAAGAGCTACTCCGAGAAACTGCCCCTAGTGGTACTCAAGGGGGGAAGGTGCTGCCTTTTGGGAACGCAGTGGTTTGCTCCCCTGGGAATTGAACTGTTCGGCATTAACGCCATCGAGACTGACCCAATGCGGGACGTGTGCAATGCACACCCGGACGTTTTCAAGAAGGGGCTCGGGACATACAAGGGGCCCCCGGTATCCTTTGAGCTGGACCCAGAAATCCGGCCCATCCGCCTCAAGCCAAGGAGAGTGCCCTTCGCCCTCAAGGACAAGATCGAGGCGGAACTGGACAAATTGGTGGGGCAGGGGATTTTGGTTCCAGTTGATTTGGCGGAGTGGGAAACGCCGATTGTTACGGCTCTTAAATCAAATGGGGAGGTCAGGATTTGTGCGGACTATAAATGTACGATCAATAAGGCCATTCGGCCAAATGTATATCCGGTGCCCATGGTCAGCCATTTACTGGCCACGTTACATGGGGGGAGGTGTTTTGCCAAGCTAGATCTGGCGCAGGCATATCAGCAGCTCACAGTAACCCCAGCTGCTGCCGCTGCGCAAACCATCGTCACGCACAAGGGGGCATTTAAGGTAACGCGCCTACAGTTCGGCGTGAATTCGGCCCCCGGGATCTTCCAGTCCCTTGTGGAACGCCTTTTAAAGGGACTTCCAGGCGTCCTCCCATATTTTGACGATGTGTTGATAACAGCTGGGAGCGAATTAGAGTTAGCAAAGAGGCTAGACGGGGTCCTTTCAGTATTCGAGAAAGCGGGACTTCGACTGAGAAGGGACAAATGTGTATTCTTCGCGAGGGAGGTTGAGTTCCTTGGGTTCAAGATAACCCCAGTTGCGGCTGTGCAAAACGCCCCTCGCCCCACTGCGAAACCAGAGCTGCAGTCATTTCTAGGGCTCTTAAATTTTTACCATTCCTTCTTGCCAAGGAAGGCATCCGTTGCGGAGCCACTGCACGCGCTTTTAAAGAAAGAGGCGGTTTGGCGGTGGGGAGACAGGCAAGAGAAAGCTTTCAGGGAGCTAAAGGCGCTTTTATCCTCGGATGCTGTCCTGACCCACTTTGACCCGAGGAGACCAGTAGTTTTAGTCTGTGATGCGTCCCCAGTGGGGGTGGGGGCGGTGCTATGCCACATGTTGGAGAGCGGGCGGAATGCCCCAGTTGCATACTACTCCAGGTCCCTTTCAAAGGCCGAGCGCAACTACGCGCAAACAGATAGGGAGGCCCTGGCCATAATCGCTGGAACCAAGAAGTTCCACGATTTCTTATACGGCCGCAAGTTTACGGTGGTGACTGATCACAAGCCTCTCCTGGGAATCTTCACCACAGGCAAGCCCACCCCTCAAATCCTGTCCCCCCGAATGCTACGTTGGGCGATTTTCCTTAACGCCTACCAGTATGAGCTGGTCTATCGCCCAGGGAAGGAGATCTCCCATGCGGACGCGCTGTCCCGGTCTCTCCTCCCTAGTTTAGGAGACCCCGCATGCAAGGTAGATCAGGACCACCAAGTCCTGCTGATCGAGTCCCTCAACTCACCCCCCATCATCCCGGCCGACCTCGCCAAGGCCACAGCGGCCGACAAGATGCTGGCCCAAGTTAGCTCCTGGGTTAGGAAAGGGTGGCCCACTACTCCCCCTGAGGAACATTTCAAGCCATTCTTCAGGCGTAGAGTAGAGCTGTCCCTGGAAAGGGGCTGCTTACTCTGGGGCCAGCGGGTAGTCATCCCAGAAAAGCTGAGGGCCAAGGTACTGAAGCTACTGCATACCAGTCACCCCGGGATCGTGCGCTCCAAGGCGCTGGCCAGGAGTTTCTTTTGGTGGCCACAGATAGACGCGGACATAGAGCAATTAGTGGGCATGTGCGAGAGTTGCCAGAGCTCCCGGCCTGAGGAATCCCGGCTACCCCATAGGGAATGGGACACGGCCCGCAGGCCATGGTCCCGGATTCATGTCGACTTCGCTGGCCCTTTCCGCGGGGCCATGTTTCTGCTAATAGTCGACTCCTATTCCAAGTGGTTGGAAGTAATCCCCATGAACAGCACCTCCTCTGCGGCAATCATTAAACAGTTGCGCAAGGTCTTTGCCTGTTTCAGCCTGCCGGACGTCCTTGTTAGCGATAACGCTAGTACCTTCACGTCTGCGGAGTTCAAGACCTTTATTGAAAGAAACGCCATCAGGCATATTACCGCTGCCCCGTTTCACCCCGCCACAAACGGTCAGGTAGAGCGCCAAGTGCGCACTACAAAAGACGCACTGCGGCGCATGGGTCCCGGCGAGTTAAACCTCCATCTGTGTCAGTTCCTCATCTGCTACAGGACAACCCCCCCTAGCGTCAGGGCTTTCGCCAGCCGCACTCCTCATGAGGAGGCGTCCAGCATCACTTTTTGACCGGATGGACCCGTCCAGGGTGGAGGATGAAGGGAGAAATATAGATATCGGGGTAGGAAGCTGCAAAAGTTTTTCGGTAGGGGACCCGGTTCACTGCAGGAACTACACGGCCTCCGGGCCAGCGTGGGTACCAGGGACGATCATTGAGCAGACGGGGCCAGTATCCTATAGAGTTGAGACTAGCTCGGGTCTACTCTGGAGAAGGCACGCCGACCAACTCAGAAGGCGGGTCACCAGTGACGGGGAATCAGCGTTAGGGTCCTCCCCCACCCGCATTACCCAAGGGGGAGACACGGCGGAATCCGCGGGTACAAATGCATACCCTGGATTCCCAGCCACAGAGGAGGATACTTTGAAAGAGAGGGATGAGCTTGATTATGATTTGCGGTACCAGGGTGGTGTAGCGGAGTGGTCCCCCACCCGTCCTAGCGAGAAGAGGGGTTTCAGTTCAGCCCCTGGTACCTCCAGTCCCCCCAGCCCTTTTGTTTTAGAATATACCATAACTCCAGCCCCCCGGAGACAGACACCCCCGAGACAGGCAGCAGGGGGGAATCCGCCCGCCTCAGCCTCTAGAACGCCCGGACAGGCAACAGGGGGTGGCGAGACCACGAGGGCCTCATCGTCAGTCCCGAGATTCGTGCTGGGAGGTACCCCAAGCTCCTCAAGCGGCAGGCAGGAGTTCATGTCCCAACTGTTCATTCCATTCCCGTCCCCCAACGCAAGGTTGTCGCAGAGTCCCCACCGAACCACTAATGAGTCCCCCCTTTCCGTTGCAGGACAGGACTCCGCGGAACCAGGAGCCCCCGGCTCCCCTATGTTAAGTCAAGCGGCCGCGCGCCCCAGACGCACGTGCGGCAAGCCACAATGGTTGAGGGATTTCGTCCCATCCTAGGGGGGAGGAGTGTTGTGTATGTACAATGTTGCTTTAAGAAATGTATGAATGTAACCTGACTACAATTACAATGTAGCTCAGCTGTTAAGGAACGCGAGTAAGCTGCCTATAGAGGGCAGCTGCGAGCGTTCAGCTCACATGGTTCACATTCCCCAAATCACCGGCAACCGCGGGAACCTTTCCCGCGTGAGGATCACCTGGAGAAGATGGGCATGACTCAGAGTGACGTCACGCCGGTAGCAGCCAATAAGCTACCGTGCAACGAGATTCAAATGTATGTACTGCAGTATATAATGAGCTGTACCTCCACCATTACCACATGTTCATCCTGATCATCACCCAATAAACCTGTGTTTAGCCCTCACTGCGGCTCCTTCTTTGTCTTCCGTGCAAGACACCAAATATACACAGGCTCTTCATCCATGTTCAACTTTTCTAAGTAAGGAAGAAGTGAAGAGAGGCTGTAACCAGATCCAATTGTATGATTTAAAAGCACCCATTTCTCTAGTAATGTCTCATGGATTTTGTAAGTTAAGTTAATTAAAAATACAGTCATTTCCTAAGTTATGTCTGATAGATCATACAACAGTTATTGATATGAAGAAGACGAAGAAGAAGAAGAGAAAGAAGAAGAAGAAGAAAAGAGCAGCAGATTGATGTTTCTGTGGCAAAATCAGTAAGCACAATGACGGTATAGGAAATTTTAGATCATTTTAGGCAAACCTGAACAGAAAATTATTTTAGCTACACCTATTTCACAAATCCCCATGTCTCCATCTGCCACTTCAATTTCACAGCAAGCCATTCAGCAGGCGAGTAGGAAATGTATGAATGGGTTTGCTGTCCTAATGCATTCTCAGTCACAATGACAATTTAAATAAAATCCCACAACAGATCTCTGACATCATTTGGCTGTGTGATCAACAACAAATTTAAATAAAATCCCACAACAGATCTCTGACGTCATTTGGCTGTGTGATCAACAACAAATCCAAAACAAATCCAAAGCACCTGTGTGGTAGAGGCATGTGCACAGCTGTTCTAGTTATGCAGCTGATCAACCTGAAGGAGAGGCTTTTGTTTCAATTAGAGTTCAGACCCTTTAATGCAAGGGTGTCCAAACTATGGCCCGTGGGCCAGATCCAGCCCCAATGCCAATTCATCCAGCTCATGAAGCCCTCCTCACTCATGGAAGCAGAAGTAAAATGTGCCCATATGGCCCCCTGAACCATGTGATTGGCCCACGGGCCGAAAAGTTTGGGCACCCCTGCTTTAAGATCAAAAACAAAATTGCAAAAAGAGTTTAAGTTGCCAGAATAACAGGAATGGATGCATTTAAAAACAGAATGTTGCAGGCTACAGACAATGTGTACATACATAGAGGTTAAGTCTCAATCAATTCTGCTGGCTTACTTCTGTGTAGGTGCACCTAAAATCGAAAGCTGTCAACATTCACAGCTTTTTCTCTATCTCATGTTAAGAGTGTCTGGATACTTCAAAGTTTTGAAATGGTGGTTGTGTTAGTCTGTGTTTTAAGCATATCAGAGAGTAAACAAAACAAAACAAAGGGGACTGCTTAACTTGGTGCTTGGCCTTGGCCATTCACACTATTGTCAATAGATGCTAAGCCTGAAGGGTAAACTTATTAGCAAATGTGTAATGACACAATGTTTGTCTTGCAGCCATATACTAACTACAGTATTTGCAATTCAACAGGGTGAAACTTCACAACTAATCTCAATAACAACCAGAGATTTATTAACAGTTGTAAAAAACACATTGATTTGTATATTTATCTGTTATGCTAACCAACCATTCTGCGTCTCTGTATCTGATGTCATGAAGTCTTACTCTTATGTCTGACTAAGTGGACTTGATCCACAAGTCCCTTCCCTGGCCGTGGGGGAGGGGGGATGTCCAGTCCCCCCAGCCCCAATGGCCAAATCCCAGCTTTTCAACCCCTGGCTGTGCAAATCATGTTACTCTTGAGAAGATAAAAGCCTTTGCATGGGGAAAAGTAAAGAAAGAGGATCTTGTTCACCAGGAGATTTGGTGGCACAGGAATAAAACTGCTGTACTGCAGCCAGAACATTGTGGGTTCAATCCTGAGCAGAGTTCAAGGTTGACTCAGCCTTCAATCCTTCTGAGGTAGGTAAAATTAGTGCCCAGTATGTTGGGGGCAAAATACTAATTACCCTCTGAACCTCCCATAGAGTGCACTAAGTGCTATGGGATGGTATATTAGTGTCATTCCATTGCATCATCAAGTTTCCGAGATTGTTTTTCACTTTTCCAGACTTGTGCTGACCTTTGTTTGACTTTAGATTGCTATTTTTAGGGTTGCTGATGTCACTGTGTTACTTCTCACACCTTTCCCTTGTGGTTGGAAGAAAAAATCTTGCCTTTGTTCTCCAGAGATGAAAGAAGCAGCCATATTTACTGGCATCTCCAACTTGGAACATATCCAGATGATCACTTAGAGCACTCTTTTCAGCTCTTGGGGGACATCTAGGCTTCATGTGTCCAGATTCTATGGGTTTTGGAGCACTACAACCTCTCCTCAAGAGTTTCTCATCAGGGAGTTGTATTTCGTTGCAGCACACAAAAAATGTATCACTTCCAGCGCCTCTGGACACTATGAATGGCAGGCAGGAATATTTAGCAGCCAGAAAGGCTGGTTCAGCTGTCAACATTCAATATGGCTAATGGACATTCAGGGCTAGTGAACCCTGTCAGCATATCGGAGGTTGCAACTAAACAGTTCCACTATTCCTCTGAGGAGGGGCAAGGGAACTGTTCCATTTTTTCTTAAGTCTCCAGTCTGACCAGCTTGGTCTCTTTATCCAAGCATTTCTCCAATCAGTTGCACTGAAGGATGTTGTGTGCTACGGCCCTGAAGCCCAGCAGGACAAGTCCCCCCCCCCCCCACACACACACACGACCAACATTTGGCCAGCCAGTCTTTGTCAAATAGCTGTACAACATGGCTGCTAGATTCCACAGAACAAAGTGGCAAGAAAGACAGAGGAAAGCCTCCATGTGTTCTACTTCTACTGGCAAATGAAAAGGGTGACTGATGGCTGGCTCTCACCTTAGTAGTCAAGAACACTTGGAGTGGTGGGTAGACAAAAAGAGCCTCCCGGAGCAATGGGCAAAGGGCGAACCTTCCCTAAAAAGGAACACACTGAGAAAGTACATGAGTGGCACAGGCAGCCCTATCTGATAACTTTTTCAAATTTCCCCTCTTCTCCTTTTTTCTTCCAATGGGTATAGATGCAGCAGCTGGAGCCCAAGGTTTACATATTTTCATTTACTTGGTGATAAAAGGGGGGGACAGAAGGAGGGGATTATTCCCCTCCTATCTGATCCAGTGCTATAATCAGGGCCACCATCAGGGCAGTACTACTAGTACTGCTGTATATGGCCGGGAGCTGACAGGGGCCCTGTCACCGGCGGCCATAACAGAGAAAAGTATGTGTGTATGTGTGTGTGGGGGTGGGGGGGTGGGTGGGGGGATAGGATTTCTAAGCATGGAGCCCAGGAATTTCTGATGGCAGCCCTGGCTATAATGATTGGATGGGAGGTTAATAATTTAACAAAGGAGCAGGTGAACTGTTTCTCCTGCCCATGCGGTGAAGTGTCTTAGGCAAATGGTTGCTTGGGGTGTCTAGACAAGGGGAATAGGCTAAATGTATCTTAGCCCCTCCCTTGTTCTCAAGCAACCTGAAAAGGAGTGAGTCCTGACTGTCCTGTAGAGGGCAGTCTGGACATATTTTCAGATAGCTAGAATTACGATTCCTATTCCCTTTTCTATCTCTTTAGTAAACACAAACTTTCTTATCTGAGAGTAAAAAAAACACAACAGCAAAAAAAGACGAAAAATGTTGTGACGCCTTAAAGACTAACTCCTGTATTTAAATGTGGGCTTTAGTGGCCCAAGTCCACTTTATCAGACATAAGAGTGACTTGGTCTACAAAAAGCTCACATTTAAATACAGGAGTTAGTCTTTAAAGTGCCACAACATTTTTTGTCTTTTTTTGCTGTTCTGTTTTGTTTACTCTCAGATATGCATGCACAGACTAACACAACTACCACTTCAAACATACAAACTTTTTTATTTTCTTTACAAAAGGAAGTGGACTCTGGTATTCATTCTGCGTCTCAAAGGGTTGAAATCCACTAGTTAACATTGCTCCAGTACCACTGCATGTTGTATTCACCAGCAAAAGGAGAAATAAAGGTTAGGCAGTGATAGCAAGCCTGCTGCATTCAATAAGATGGGAGATACTGTTGAGTAGGTGGTAGTGAAGTACAGTAATGCTCAACTGTCCAGTCAGTTTTTGAATGTGAAATGAAGGAAAGATAAGCTCTCTGCTACAGAGGAGAAAGGTTAAAAGGGGAGTTTTTACATAACAAAATCAGCATTTTGATATGGTTTTAGAAGCAAACAATCTCAATGCAGAAATTGCAATCATCTTTTCTTGTTTACATGGGAGTAAGCCCTACAAAGTCCAATATGGCACACTTCTGGGAAGATAGCTAGAGCAGGGGTGCCCAAACTTTTTGGGCAGCAGGCCGGTCACGTAGGGGCATGTTTTACTTCTTCTTCTGGGAGCAATGACGGCATTTGCAGGCCGGATGAATTGGCATTGGGGGCCAGATCCAGCCCCCAGGCCATAGTTTAGACACCCATGAGCTAGAGGACTGTGCTGTTGCCTCTATGCTGCCACAGGTTCAGAATAACTGTAATTAGAGGAGCTGTTTTTACCTATTGGAGTAGCTAAGTATCTGAATGAAATGGGAATTTCTTAATCAAGAAAAGACATGAAAAAGATTTCCTGGATCTGTCTCACACATCCTATAATTAGCTGCCGAGATACCCTTCCAGACACACAACAAAACATAAAAGAAAGCTGAGTAACTTCCTAATAGGGTATGTGAGAAAATCCTGCTCTTCAGGGGCTCAAGCTATCTCCTATCCCTGTAATGAAAAAGAAAGTCCTCTTGTCCAGCATCCTTCAACAATCTGCCTTTAATGGGGTTACTATTGCAGCTGTAAAGCATTTTATATGGAACCAGGTTTACATTATCCTTGCTATTGGAGATCTAGCTTGCAAGGCAGTTCAAATCCTTTAATCCATAAATAGGATTGGAGCCAGCACCAGGCTGCCTTCCAGAAATGTAATCTCCAGTATATGAATTATTACAAAAAGATTAGGGTGTTTCAAGCAATAACATTTCAAATAAATCAGTTTTCATGGAGAAACAGCAAACTAATATTTAAAATAACAGTATGAAGAGATATATACTAACTTCTTGCTAGTCTACCTCCTCAAACTAGGGGAATTTTTTTCCCTGTCTTTTCTATTGCAAATCTATTAATTTTCCATAATGGAGTGCCATCTTTACAAATTTTTACTTCTAGTGGAACCATGGATTTAACTATGAAATTGTTAGGAATCTTCTTTATAAACCTGTCCTTTCTGTTCTCATTCTGAATAGAGAGAGCAATCAAACTCCATTAGATTTCAGCCACCTTTCCTTTTGGCACTGCAATGGTGTATCATCATTATTTTTATTTATTTTGTTGATTGCACATACTGCCCTGTCTAAGGGCTTATTATTTGTAATAAAATGGCTCCCAGTGGCCAAAATTCTTTTGCCTAGGTGTGCTGCTATAGCACAAATGGCATTAACTTTTTGGGATGCATTATCTTCAGTTACGGTAAGAAATCATTGTCGACATCTGCTGCATACTGAGAGTGACTCAGTCTGCAACTGAGAAATTGTCTCAAGTGATTTCTCAGCTTGAGAGAATTTGCTTCCAAAAGCTATATGGATTACTTAGATGTGCAAGAGGATTTTGGTCATTAAATGGTTAGACAATAAGAGCAGAACATTGGTTTTCCATAGAAGTTGTGAACACCCCTCACACCCTAGGATATTAAGTCAATGTATGACAACTGAAAGATTGAAGTGTAATTTCTATTACTAATTGCTGTTTATAGTCCAGAAAATTCAAATTTCTAAAATGCTATCATATGTTTTGTCTTTTAATTGCAGATTTTAGGCTTTGAGATCTTTCATAAGAACATAAGAACAGCCTTGCTGGAACAGGCCACAGCCCATCCAGTCCAGCATTCTGTCTCACACAGTGGCTCACCATTTCCTTCAGGGTATTCCCAAGGAGATGCCTTCACCTGCTTAGGATTCCCTGGAAATGGCATTGAGAGATATCCTGCCTATCTCTCCAACCCGGAGGTTGTCCTTAGGTAGCCATAATTATAGCCATTGATAGCCTTGTCCTCCATGAACTTCTCTAATCCTTTCTTAAAGCTGTCAAGACTGACAGCTGTCACCACTTCTTCTGGCAGGGAGTTCCATAGACCAGTGATCCTCTGGGTGAAAAAGTACCTTAATAATCTTTTGTTTTGGTTCAGCTTTAATGAATGTCTTTAATTTGTTTTTAAATAATGTTTGATTTTTAAAAATAATTTTATTCTATTGTAAATCACTTTGGAATCCTGGTTTAATGACTGGCTGGCTGACAGATTGACTGAAAGAATATTTGTGCAAATGTTATGTGAGGTGTTACACCACACCAGAAAAAAGACATGGCTTAATCAGCCATGTGCTAGGAGATGGTATTTATATTTATGTGTTGAATGTTTCTTTTCAATATGAGGAAACAGCTAGTTCAGTAGAGTTTCTTACCTTTTGGTTGTAGCTTGGAGTAGGAATGAAGGTCAACATTGTGATGCTGTTTGAGCTGAAGTGAAAGCAACTCCTGATATACATATAGATATATATACTGTTTCATCTTTTATGTGTGTTGGCTTCTTTAATCTACTGCCTTTTCTCCCTGCCTTGGCCTGATAGATTCATGATGAATTCTTAGTTTAGGAAATGGGGAGCTATGAGGTAACAGCCTCAACGGTCCCACCAGTTATAAAGAAGTCTATGCCTAATATTATCTTTGACTATTTTTTTCCTAAGCACTAATGTAATAATGGTAAAGCTCAGTGCCTTATTTATCTTCTTCTGGTGTTTAATGGCCGGTTGTAGAAATCATTATTTCACTTTTATGAAGAGCAATGTGCTAACCTCTTCATTTACGTATATATCAAGAAAGATGTGGGGCCATTTCAGCATAACAGAAGACATGTTCTGCACAGCTTGTATTAATAATAGGTTTGTTTAAAATAGTTCACCTAATAAAAGAGGATGGGTTTAAGGTGGAATACTTCAGAGGTGGATCAAAGGCAATAAAGGTAGAAAACGCTGATCGCTACATCTTGTTCTAATCATTTTTTATTTTAAGAGCCTTTAATACATTCCCCTTTGTTATTTTTTCTAAATAGAGAGTACATTCCAAAATCAAAATTATACTGGTTATAGGCAGAAGCCTCTTGTGCTGTCACAATTGCCCATAAACCAGATCTTTTGATACACCTGGATCTACCAGGATAAGTGCTGTGATGTCTGAGGTCAACCAGCAGAAGAACTAAACAATGGACAAAGAAAAGGAGGAGCAGGGGAGGATCTGTGACCTGTCAGAGCAAACCTCTTTCAGCTATGGTTCATAGCAAAA
The DNA here is from genome assembly GCA_035047305.1 of Bradypodion pumilum. Lineage (NCBI taxonomy): Eukaryota > Metazoa > Chordata > Lepidosauria > Squamata > Chamaeleonidae > Bradypodion > Bradypodion pumilum. The sequence continues at coordinate 63,777,154 of JAWDJD010000004.1, read as the reverse complement.
ATAGTAGCACAAATTTAGAATTGGGTAGGTAAAGGTAAAGGTAAAAGTTGTCCTTGCTATAAAGCCAGCTGTATCTGACTCTAGGGTTCAGTGCTCATCTCTTTTTATAGCCAAGGAGCCAGCACTGTCTGCATCTGCACATGTTTATATGGACACGTGGCAGGCATGCCTCAACACCGGACTGCACGGAACACTGTTTACCTTCCCACCGAAGTGGTACTTATTTATCTACTTGATAATTCCTTCTTATACTAGGGAGGGTTTGGATTTCATGCAGCCTAAGCTGTGTCTGAATCTTCTTGGTTCATTAGGATGTTGTCATCAAATTGAGAAAAAGCAAAAACAAATGAGACTGTCTTCACCAGATGACATCCTTGGGCAGTTGCTAAGGAACCACATTTGCTTGTTTCTTTGTTTGGCTTTACCTACAGGACTTCTTTTCTCATGCTTCAATGAAGGCTAACATTATAATTGCCCACATTTCCCCAGAGGAATATTTTGCCAACACATTACATTTTGGGTAGAGCTTCAAAGTAACATGTAACGTAATTTATGATTAATTTTTAATGACCATACAATGATAACATACCATACAAAAGTAACATTCAGTCAATCCTTACTCATTAAAGCTTAACTTAGTTATAAGCAGAGTGGATGGAGGGCTCAAGAAGAAGAAGAAGATGATGACGACGACAATGATGACAACGATGATGATAATGAGGAAGATGAAGCTGATGAAGAAGATTAAGACAAGAAGTAGAAAAAGAAGAATACAAAGAAGATGGCGGCACAATGAAGATGACAATGACACTAAGACTGTCTTTGTTTGTTGAATGACAAGTTTCATTACCATTAAGTAGGAGGGGACGGAGCTGCTCACTGTTTCCTATAATGTATCCTACGTCCCATTAATCAACCAATGAAATAGAGGGTCAGCACTGCAAAAAGACAATGGTTCCCTTGATGTCAGTAGCACAAGATCCTTATATTCTAATCCAAGTTAGAACAATGCCCCATAATGAGGCACCTTACATATGGAAAGCAAGGAAGCATGAATAATACAATAATGAAAACAACAAGTAACACAGCCCCTACCAGAAAGAAAAACCAGGATGCTGTTGCAAATGCCAAACTCTGGGCAAATGTTATTGCAGCCAGCGGCATAGTACCCTTCCTCCCCTCTTCTTCCAGTGATAAGCCTACCCACCTGTCCCTATGTCTGAAGAGATTAGGTAGAGGCTAAAGGCAGCTGCCTCAGGCAGAAGATTTCTCATTCCATGAAAGAAGGCCTAGCTGATAGCTATTTAATCTGTTAGTACTCTGTTTTTTACTGCCAGGGACTTGTTGGAATTTCTCTCAGGTGCCAAAATAACTGAGTACCATACATGTTGACTTGCAACTGCATGAGCTTCCTCAAAATATCATGAGCTGCCTCAGGGTTATAAATAAACTGACACCTAGGATGGGTTTTTTAGCCTAATGTCAAGGGCCTCCTCAAAGCAGGAGTTGTTTCTGTCCTAAACCCATTAGCGTTTCCATGTACAGCAGTTCCACATTGCATACTTTTCTTTTCTTATACATCAAAACTTGAATTTACCTCCCACAACAAGGGTGTATTATAGGCGATTTCCCACTCTTCAAGCATCCCTACTCTGACCATTCCTACAGCCCTCCAAATATTTGATTTTAAAAAATGTTCAAAAAGTCCACCTTAATCTACAGTGTATTGAGAAAGTTATCTAGTATTTCCATATTTTGATTCCTGGTCTTCCTTTTAGATGATGAAATAAACCCATTATCCTAAAATTGCTTTAATAAAAAATGTGAGAAATTCCCCAAGGAAAACCATTTAGGCTTTCAAATCCCCATGTGCTCCACACTCTTCCTCCTCACACTTTTTAATTTGTTTGTTATGTTTTTTAATGAAAGGAATGCAAACAGGCCCTAATCAGATGAAATGCAGCTCCCTTTCCTGACCTGTAATTTCAATGGCTGCTTGCTAAGGGGGAGAACAATATTCTAGTTAAAAATTCTGTCAGCATGTCCATTACACAGCTGGGGTTATTTTACCCCTGGAATTAATTTCTCAGCCATTTCAAATCAAGCTGAAACTTTGAGTTGCCAGCTGTCAACTCACAAAGAAATAATTGTGATACTTACAGAATCTAATAAAACAAGTGGATCCTTACAAGGACACTCCTGAAAAACAAAATACATAGATTCCTTCCTCCTATAGTTTATAGATACTGGGGAAATCAGCACATTTTTTAAAATGGTGTGATATTAAACCATACCATCTCACAGATGCAGTAGATGCTGAAACATTGAGATGACAGTAAATTACCTAGTCAGTAAATTACCACCCCACCCCCGTGGCTTAGTGGTTTAGGCACTGAGCTGGAGACTGGAAGGATGGGGTTCTATACCCGAGAGCTGTACTTGGGGACATGAAACGAGCCTCACTCGGGCGTTCCCTAAAAATCCTTTCAACCCAGAGTAATCTTTGACACACACACAAAGAAACACACACACACGCGCGCATGCGCGCGCACACACACACACACACACACACACACACACACACACACACACACACACACACACACACACCTAGTAATGGTTAGCCTCTGAAATGAAACTCTTTTCTGTATCAAAGGCTAGAAAACTCATGTATTGAAACATATAGTCATATAACATGATAAGATATGAAAATAAATGGCAAATGGGAAAGCAGTGTCCTTTCCATCATGGTCCCTCCTTGTAGATTAGTAAGGGTAAAGGTCACCCTTGCTCAAAAGCCAGTCATATCCAACACTAGGGTGTAGTGTTCATCTCTGTTTATAGCCAAAGAGCCAGCACTGTCTGTGGACATGTGGCAGGCATGACTAAACATGTACGGAATGCTGTTTACCTTCCTACTGAAGCAGTACATATTTATCTACTTGTAATTTCTTGCTTTTGAACTGCTAGGTTAGTAGGACCTGGGACAGAGAAAGCAGCTCACTCCATTATGCAATACTCGAGTCTTGACCTGCTGACCTTCCAGTCATCAAGTTCAGTGTCTTAAGCACTAAGCCACCACAGTACCCTGCCACAAAAGATGTGCATGACTACTTATGAGCTGGAATTTGCTTTAAATGTCAGGATGTTCCAGTCTGCCTTTAAATTGATTGACACTGTTCTTACATGCTTATATTTTATAAATTGGAGTATGACTGTTGTTATTTTCAGGATTTTATTAGGATGTTTTATATTTTAATATTTTATCATTTCACCTTTAAAATCATATTTGTCTCAACAGACATTTTATTTTTTTAAATTATACGTACTTCTTTATTTATTTATTTATTTATTTATTTATTTATTTATTTATTTTATTATACTGCCCACCTGGGTGTTATCCCACTCTGGGTGGTGAACAAACAGAAAATAAATGACAACAATACAAATCAAAATCCACCACCAACAAATACATCATTAACTAAACTAAACTAAAATAATTGGCAATAGAGGACATTATTTATTTATTTATTAGATTTTTATCCCACCTCACTCGACACAACGTGTGACTCGAGGCGGCATACAACATAAATAATAATACAATACTATACTATTACAATTATACAATACAGTTCAATATGCAATACAGTACAATAACAACATATCAAATATAGACACAATATAACAATACCTAAATCCAATAGGGGAAAATATAACAGGGCACATCAGAACTCAACCTAACTGGCTAATCTTTTGACAAAGGGACAACACCCTGAAAGGCCTCCTTGAACAGTAATGTTTTAAATTGTTTTTTTAAAGGTAGCCAGTGATGGTGCCTGGTGCAGGTATGTATTCAACAGTGTAGGTGCCACCAACGAGAAGGCTCTATTTCTGGTTAAAGACTTTCAAGCCATCCTCGGTGTTGGCACCTGGAGCTGCACTGACTGTGGTGACCGGGTGATGCAGGGAGTTGTTCTGAGGGAGAGACACTCTGACAGATAGCAAGGTCCCAAACCATATAGGGCCTTGTATGATAATACATATTGAAGCCTTGAATCTGACATGGTAGGCAACAGGTAACCAGTGCAGACCTGCCAAGGCTGGGGAAATATAATCAAATTTCTTTAAACCTGTCACCAGACTGGCTGCTGCATTCTGGACCCGCTGTAATCTCTGTATCAAATATAAGGGCAGCCCCACATAGAGAGCATTACAGTAGTCAATCTGTGAGATTACCAATTAATGGGTCAGTGTTATGAGAGACTGCCTGTCCAAGTAGGGGTGTAACTGCGCAATCTGATGAAGCTGGAAAAAAGCGGCTGTGGACACCGCCACTATCTGTTGTTACAATGAGAGCTGTGTGTCCATAATGATCCCCAGATTGCAGACCTGGTCCCTAGGGGTAAGTGTATTTCCATCCAGAGTTGGGCAGACGGCATCTCAAATGTCTTCCTTTCGATTGATGTGTAAGTAGATAACTCTCGTACACAGGGTGATGCAATCCTTACCTAACGTGTTAGTTAAATATGATCTGCATTCTGAAAAAATTGCAAGTTACAAATGATGTGGCAAAAGCCCACATGTACAACATATGTCTGCAAAGTCTGTATGTGGGCAACTGAACAACGTCAGATTTCTTTTCCTGTTGTCACAGTTACAGCCAAAAATACATGAAACTATGGAAATTTTGATCAGCTGCATAGCAGGGATGGAAAGATTCAGATTGGGACAAAGAAGATATAATCAAACCATCTGTGTGTTTAATACTTTGTATTAGCAACAAAGCCAAATTAGTTAATTGTTTTTGTGAAACAGCAAAAGGGCTTTTTAATAACTTTAATGAATTTTTGTAACATTTAAACATTATTTGGGGTTTTATAAGCCAGAATGATTCACAGCACTGTTTTTTGTCTTTCATTTTATTTTCTGCAACATTGCAGTGACTCAATAGTTGTAGTAAAAAATGAAATGAAATTGTAGTGATATTTAAATGAGCTTGAAGTTTTTCTAAAAATAGTTTTAAGGTATTTCCAAGCAGTGGACAAGTTGGTCAAGCATCAGAAATATCACAAAGTAATTGTAATTCTTTCAATGTACAAATAATGCCAGTTTAGTGTCATTGATGTTGATTTGTTGATGGGAAAAAGGATAAGAAGTTAAAAATCTGAACAGATGGGTCCCAGCAAACAATTTATATTCAGCATACATCAGTTTTGGAGCAGTTTAAAAGTCAAATAATGGTAAAGCCCCAGAAGACTTTAATTTTCTAATTTAAAAAATTCACCCTACGATTCAACCAAAATCAGAAAGAAAAGGTTTTCAGAAAGTTTATTGAAATCAGTCAATTTGATGGTCCTTAACCTCAACTTAGGGTAAGGTGGCTTAGTGGTTAAAATGCTGAGCTTGGTGATCAGAGGGTTGGCAGGTCAGCAGTTCAAGACCTGAGTGCTGCATGATGGAGTGAGCACCCGTCATCTGTTCCAGCTCCTGCCAACCTATCAATTCAAAAGCAAGAAATTGCAAGTAGATAAACAGGTATCACCTCAGAAGGAAAGGTAACAGCATTCCATGGCTACTCATGGTTGTAGACGTAGAAAGCATTGTCTCAATGGCTGCAAATGAAGATGAGTACCGCACTGTAGAGTCAGACACAACTGGATTTCGAGCAAGGGAGAGGAAGACCCCAGCTGCCTCTCAGAGGACTGAATGAGTACAGGACAAAAGTTAACGTCAACATTTGATTCAGTTGTTCATATAGACATAAATTAGGGAGACACTTGGAGTTGGATATATACTTCATGAATTGTCCTCCTGCACTGACAAGCCCTTTGCTGTCCAGTTTATCATTCTTTCTCTCTTCCCCCCTCTGTTTTTTCTGTACTGTTAGTTACTGGTCGTGATAATCTGGGGAGGAAATATCTTTCACTGACAACTGGATAGTAGCAGTTCACAATGTTGCATCTATTTCATTTATCATCTCACAAGATGTTTCCACAGAAGTCATTCTGTGGGCAATAGGGGAGGAAGGAACCACCACGGAGATCTTCATGGTAGCATTTTAGCAAACTCTTTGTCCTTACTTCCCAGTCCTCTCAAGACAATGTAGTTCCTCTGAATCTCTTCTGGTGGAAGTAGATGAAGGAGAGGGACAGTGTGAACAGGTTGGCAACAGTTTATCAAGCTGGATTACCCTCATCCAATTGGAGTGAGATATAGAGTGTGAAATGTGTGGAGAATGTGGGTACAGGATTCTGTCCTCTTCAAAATCTCACATTATACATGTTAAATTATGTCAGAGAGGTCTTTTCCTCCTTGTATATTGATTTGAACTGCTATTTGATAACCAATATATCATAACATTCCCTTGATTTTCTTTCATTCTTGCAGAGTATCTATTTTTCCTTGGTCAGAAACAAACTGAAGAAACCTTCAACTTGTGTAGTGCTTGTTTAGTCTCTTTGTGCTGTACTGAACATCCTTGTTTCAGGGGCGCCCATGGTTTATTGATTATTTGTGTGCAGCAGCTGAATGCTGCAGGCAACATTGTATCCATTGTGTAATGTACATGAAGTCAAAAACAGCTGGTTTTGAATGGCGCTATCAGTCAAAACAGGGCATTGCCTGAATATTAACAGTACTTTAATGGAAGTCTTTCTCCTATCTAAGTACAAGGAAAATATCACTTCTCAGCAACAGCTCCTATGACATGGTGAACTTTTCAGTATTTGCATAACAACAACAACATAACACTAACAAATAATGATGAAACCACTACCACCACAAACATTAAACAAGACTAAGAATATTCATTATATTGACTCTAGTCACTATATTACCTACCACTTGGGGCTGCGGTTGCTCCATGGCTAAGAAGATTGGCTTGTTAGCTGGAAGGCCTGCAAGTTGGAAGTTCAAGACCCAGGTATTGCACTATGGTTTGAGTGCCCATCTCTGTCCCAGCACCTGCCAACCTAGCAGTTCAAAAGCAAGAAATTGCAAGTAGATAAATAGGGACCACTTTGGTGGGATGGTAAACAGTGTTCCATGTACTCTGGTGTTGAGGAATGCCTGTCACATATCCATGGAGATGTCTGCAGATGCAGACAACACTGGCTCTTCTAAACCTATAAAGGAAAGGCAAGACCGTGTGTGTCTGGCAGGCATGGCCACACCCCTGCAGCCTATCCCGTAATACTCAGCACATGCCTACCTTTTCTAATGGAGAACAGCCCCGCGAGGTTCCGGAGGCCGAGCATCGGGCCTACGCCCCACAAATTGGCCAAAAAGGGAAAACTACAATTCCCAGGGACCAATGGGCCACTCACCAGCCAATCCGAGAGGCTGACGCTTGTGCAAAAAAGCCACACCAATGGACACACACCAAAAAAACTGACTGCCCCAGCACACAAGAACTGGGCATGTGCACACATGACATTGGCTGGCACTTCAAGACTGGCCATGGAGGGGCCCAGCTGGGAGACCTTGCTGGGCCCTCTGCCCTGCCACTCCTTCCACCATTAGCCATGCTGCCTGAGGACATGGCTGGGTGAAGTGCCACCATAGGTGCTGTCCCTGCCCTGCTGCCCCTTCTGCCCTCAGCCATGCTGCCTGAGTATGTGGCTAGGTGAGGCGGCGCCTTAGGTGCCGCCTCTGCCCTGCTGCCCCTCCCACCCTCAGCCATGCCTGACGGATACCTACCTCTCACCCTTGCCATTCCCCCTCCGCTGTTTTGATCCAGACCTTGAAACAGCAGAGGGGAAAATGCAAAGGCGGCAACCAGCTATCTGCCAGGGAGAGTGCCTTCCCTGATGGATATACCTGACTCTCGCCTGACCATTCCCCCTCTGCTGTTTTGAGGTCAGCCCTCAAAACAACAGAGCGGGAAATCCAAAGGCGCCAGGCAGGGATCTGCCAGGGAAGGCACCTCCCCTGACCGATACCTGCCTCTCGCATTGCCATTCCCCCCTCAAAACAGCGGAGGGGAAAATGTAAAGGTGGCAGCAGGCAATCGGCCAGGGAGATGCCTTCCCTGATGGATACCTGCCTCTCACCCTGCCATTCCCCTTCCACTGTTTCGAGGGAAGCCCTCAAAACAGCAGAGGGGGAAATGCAAAAGCACCAGGCAGGGAACCGCCAGGGAAGGTACCTCCCCTGATGGATACCTGCCTCTCTCCCTGCCATTCCCCCATGCTGCTTTGAGGCACCCCTCAAAATAGTGGAGGGGGGAATGCAAAGGCGGCAGCCTCGCCCAGCCACCAACACCCACACAGTGAGCCAGCACTCCACCCCCTGCAAATTAGCTAGTTGGTTAGAAACAGAGATGAGCACTGAACCCTAGAGTCAGATACAACTGGCTTTCAAGCAAGGGCGACCTTTATCTTTACCTTACACTCATATTCTTTCCATTCTGAATATGAGTTTCACAAATTTTGGAAATATTTTATATAAGCAAATTGAAAGAAATTCTGTCTGCCACTAGTTTGGTTGACTTGTGAACCACATTTCAAATGCTTTGTTGGCTGAGTTTCTATTAATTAATCTGTTCTAAATATTGTGAACTATCTGGAGTTTTATAAGGTGGAAAAAGTGCCATTGGAAATTTAATTTAATTTAATAGATTTATATACTGCCCTATCCAATGGACTCTGGGCAGTGTATGCAAGTTAAAACCAAATTAAACAATTTTTAAAAACCCTTAAAAACATAGCAATATTACCCACCACTGTGCCATTTACTATCGAAAAACAAATATAAAATCTGCATAACCTTATCATTAAAAATTAATTACAGGAGGGGGAGCCTCAGACAAGCCAGAAAGGGGAGCTTGTTGACAATCCTGGCCCTCACACCCATTTTTCCAACCACGTTTGCATTCTCAAAATAGTTACATAAATGATCCCTCCTCCTTTATATTACAGTGAGAGGATCAGAAATGCGTGGCTTGTGGCTTAAAAGGCTCTTGATATCCTCTTACTTCTATCCCTTCCCACCTTCCGTGTCTTGTGGTCTGAATGGGAGGATGCCTCATCTTCAGATTTTATGGAAGGGGATAAGCCACTTACAATTCCTACACAAAGGTGTTTGTGCCACCACTATGCAAGAAATAAATGCACCAGAACCCTTATAGTATATACCCCCTAATTGTTGATGTAATTGGTCTGCAGAGTGGTGTAGTGGCCAGCAGGAGGTTCACACCTGGACAAGGTGGTCTCTTGTAAGAAAGGCAGGCAGACCAGAGTTTGGTGCAGAAGAAAACTCAAAGCAGGTTTACTTATAAGGTAGGAGGGTGCAAGTATATACAGTGCAACAACTGTAACACAAAACAGATATATTCTTTCGGGCTGCTCAGTCCGTTGACCACACTGAGACAGTACAGTTGTGCTATATACAAGTCCATTAAGAGTTAAGCAACAGTTCAGTTCAACAAGCTGTAGCCACAAAGAAAGCCAAAGAGTTCTACAGCTTCTGTCCTCCTGGTGGACGCTTACTCCAGTTAGTACTCCTTTGTCCAGTAAGCATAGATGGCATATCCAGCAAAAGCCATCAGCAGGAACAGTGAGTGGCAAAGGTTCAGTCCTCGTAGCAGGTTCCAGAAGATACAGGAATCTTCATCCAGGCTGTCAACAGAGGAAAGTGAGCATTAAAGCTCAGGCAAGATGAGCATTGTGGCTGAAGGTCTGCAATCCTGCTCTGTCCTAAATACACTGGCCCTTGGAGCACATCAGGGGAAACTCCCAGCACCTATGTGCCCCAGCAGGAAAGTCTTAAAGGCATCACAGACACAATATGCCTTGCAACCAGTTAGGGAGAGCAGCGAAGACTTACGTTCCCTAACACTAATTTCACATTGATCTTATAAATATCAGTTGATGTGCCATATTAGGACATCTCTGACCTTCTAAAAATTGATGAGGTTTAAAAATAGGCATGTTACTAGTTGTTTTGCTAGGGGGAAAGATGAAATTCCTCTCAGTCAAAATTTCAGCAGTCTACATACACTGTAGTATAACATAACATCTTCTTGCCGAATGACATGGCCTTGACGCATGAGACATCTTCTCTTTTTTGTCATGCTCCACTGGCAAAAACTAAACAAAACTGTCAAAGTTATCTCTTTTGGTGACTCTGTCATCTTCATCTCAAGAAGACCTAGTACCATCTCACAATGGCAGTACCCTTTGAAATACTGTGAGATGAGACTCCACTTTTTTGAACCATGGGAATTGGCTGTCGGGCAAAGTTCAGGTGTCTACATTATTTTTAGCCTTTACATCTGGTGGATGGGATTTGAGAGTGGGGCATCTTCCTTTTTAGCCATTACCATCCAGAATTGGTGAGTGTAGTGACCATGTGAAAGATATAAATGTCATGATGTGGGAAATGCAGAAGGAAGGTGATACTTTTTATAGTAAAGGTAAAGGTTCCCCTTGCTCGAAAGCCAGTTGTATCCAGCTCTAGGGTTCAGTGCTCATCTCTGTTTCAAAGCTGAAGAGCCAGCGCTGTCTGTTTCTGCAAACATTTCTGTGGCCATGTGGCAGCCATGACTATTATTATTTATTTAATGTGCTTATATACCACTTTTCTTTGTCCACAGACAAACTCAAAGTGGTTCACAAAATGATCAAACAAATACAAAGACAAAATAACATTAATAATAATACCACAAAATTCGATAAATACAATAAATAAAGAAGTACAGTTACAAACAGACTATTGTAAAATACAATAGTATTACAGTCCCAAGGGCTAACCTTGAAAGATCAAGCCCAGGCAAAGCACAAGATATGCCTTTCCCTGGGCGATGGAGAGGCTCCAGGTGGGTGGGAGGCAACCCTCTGGTGTGATGGCATCAGCGGTGGCTTTTCAGCCCTCCTGGGCGAGAGAGGCTCAGGGGCGAGAGAGGCTCAGGGGCGGGAGTGGCAGCGAGCAGGCACATGTGAACTCCATCCCGGGCGATGGAGAGGCTGAGGGCAGGCGGGAGGTGACCCTCTGGTGTGGCGGCATCAGCGGCGGCTTTTCATCCCTCCTGGGTGAGAGAGGCTCGGGGGGCGGGATCGGCGGCAAGCAGGCACACGTGAACTCCATCCCAGGCTTCGGGTGGGAGGCGACCTTCTGGAGTGGTGGCATCAGCAGCGGCTTTCAGCCATTCCCGAGTAAGAGAGGCTCGGGAACGGCGGCGAGCAGGCACATGTTAACTCCATCCCAGGCATTTAAGAATAAAATACAAGAACTTCAGAAGTTAAAACTGTCATGGTTCGGAAGGATTGCCATGTGTAAAATGATATTGTTACCAAAGATTAACTTTTTATTCGATACACTAGCGATCCACTTAAAAGAGAAAGAAATTAATGAGTTTCAAAAAATGTTTAATGGTTTTTGTAATGGAGGTAAAAAATCTAGGCTTCCAAAGAAATTATGGTATTGGTCTCGGAAAAAAGGGGGTTTGGGTATGCCAAATTTGTTATTATATTATCAAGCATTTCAAGTTAAGAATGTTGTGAAGATCTTGGCAAGAGAAAAGGTAATTTGGGAACAATTGGAAATGAAAGAGTATAGAAATATTGGAAACTTGATTTTTTTGGGAATGAAGGATAAGGTGAAAAGGTCAAATAATTTTATGATGAAAGGTCTCATGGAGGTGTGGAAGAAGGTAAAAAAAGATATGGTTCCGAATCTCTCTCCAATTTTGGAATTGACTGATATGATGTGTTTCCCAATAAAATTAGACAAAGAAAAAATGGAAATATTGGATAAAAATGGGACGTTGTTATTGAAGGATTGGTTAAAAGCGTGTGATGTTGATGCCGAGCGGAAAAAAATGTTTGAGATATTAAATCTGAATTGGTTTCAGAAGTTAAAGGTGGACAATTGGAATAAAAAATATAAAAGAGAAATAGGGATAGATAGAATACATACGGAATTTGAGGAATTGGTAAGGAAGATTAGAAAAGGGGAAAGCAGTATTAAAGGTCTTGTAAGCAAGCTTTATAATATACTGAATAGAGGTGCAGATCCACAGGAGGACTTGAAACGGAAGTGGGAACAAAATTTGAATATAAAGATCGGGGAGATTGAATGGAAAAATAAATGGAAAAAGAGGATTATGAGAACAATGTCTGTAAGAATTAAAGAACATAATTTTAAAATGTTGTGGCAATGGTACCTGACACCATTAAGACTTTACCAGATGGATAATAAAAGAGATAAGTTATGTTGGAGATGTAAAGAAATTGATGGAACATACGAACATATGTGGTGGAGTTGTAAAAAAATAAGGGATTTTTGGGGAAGAATAGAAAATGAGTTTGGTGAAATATTGGGTAAAAGTGTTAAGTTGGTGTCGGGTACTATTCTTTTAACGAATGTGGAAGGCTTGGGTTTAAACAAGGAGGAAAAAGAATTATTGGAAATCGCACTGACAACGGGTAGACAATGTATAGCTAGAAATTGGAAAAACGATGTAGATATACAGATTGGAGAATGGTATAAAGAAATGTGGAGTTTAGCATTGAACGATAAATTGACATGGGAGATTAAAGTCAAAAGAGATAATTTAAAAGAGAATAGATTTTGGAATATATGGAAACCGTTCGTGGATCACTCTATTATGGCAAATGATAGTTCAGGACCAGTACCATTTCAAAGAAGTTTTTGGAGTTGAGTAGAAAATAAACTCTCCAGGCATTGTACATATTCACAGGGTGATTATTATTTGTGAAAAAGATTTGTGGTAGTACAGAAAAAAAATTTTTTTTCTATCATTTTGGACTTTGAAACAATGGCTCTTAATATTTGGTAGTTAAATAGTAATTAATGAGTATAGATATTGTTATGTGCTAACATACAGTAATGTTTGTTAGTAAGATACTATGGATTTGTTAGTGTATTGTATTGTTAACGTATTGTTAATGTTTTCTTTTCTTTTTTGTATGTTTATTAAAAACTTATTAAAATTAAAAAAAAACTCCATCCCAGGCGATAGAGAGGCTCTGGGCGGGCATTTGCCCTCCCATCTCTTGGTCCATCCTTGGTTCAGATTGCTTACTACATGTATTCCCAATTTCAGAAGTCAGAAGGGAGCCAATGTAGAAGAAATCTGATAGGTTTGGCGTATGCACTTTGCAGTTGAAAGATTTACATGTACTTTCCTACTAAAGGACTAAAAAGGCATGAAGGAAATGAAAGCTCGGCGCCAAAATGGCCGCCGCGCTCTTTGCGGCCCCCCCACCACCCGGACTCAGACATCAGGGTGAGTTAGGGGGTGTGGCCACCCCTCTATAAAAGGGGTGGCCACGAGGCAGACGAGCTGCCATTTTAGAAAGAGCGACGGAGAGGAGAAGTTTTTTCCGTCGCTGTTTGTCCTTTTAGTCTTCGGCTGTTTAGCCCTTGCAGTTCTTTCCCGGCTGGGAAAGGGGGATTAGTGCACACAGAGCCTTGGTTTGCTTGGCCACCGCATGCTTAGGCGCTAGGAGTTTGATCCCTGGATAGGGATCCTGCTTTTCTTCTCCTAGGGAGACATGGCTCCCAAGCGGAAGGCCCCGGCGATGAAGCCGCGGCCGAGTGAGAGAACTTTCACCGGCCCTGCCCTGGACGGGGGCCAGCCATCGGGTCGGAGGACCAGGGCTGCGCCCCCACGGCAGGGCAATGTGCCAGCCTTGCCCACTGATACCGGTGGGGCTACTCAGGCTAGTACTTGGCAGCCGGGCTCCAGCTCGGTGGCTGGCCAGCTACAGGCCGGCCCCTCAGGGGCTTCGGCCCTCGGCCCATCGTTACCGGCCATGGGTCAGGGCAGCAGCGGGGGGCCTGGTGTGGGTATACATCCCGTTCCTCCTCCGGCCCCTCATGGGCCGGAGTTTTGGGCATGGCCCTATTCTGGCCCTGGCTCGCCTTTTGGCTTACCTTTCCAACTACCTAGTGGGCCGTCCGGCCCACCCAGCCCACCTTATGCTGGGGGCTCTGTAGCAGTGGATGCTTTGTTAGCACGTTTAGCAGTGCTGGAAGCATCCTTAGGCATTGCACAGCCCCCTGTGGAGGGGGGCGCTTCTCTTTCCACCGGGGCCCCTTCGTTGGCACCGGCTACCTTGACGGCCGCAACGCTGCAATGGGCGGCCAGCCGGGTGGAGCGGCTTGAAACGCTCCGGCCGGCGCCAGCTGGTGTCTCGCAGTTCCCCGTTTGTCCAGATCTGCAGACTGGGAGTAGTCAGATGTGGTCCCAGAGCTCGATTCTGGTCGCGAGATCCGACGCCCGCCGTGGGCCGGAACCCCCAGTGGGGGCGGCTCACGGGGGTGCACCTAGTGAGTATCAGGTTCAATTTAGTGCACCTACATCACAGCCCACTTCCAGTGGTGGGGTTCAGTGGCCCTGGCCTTGTCAAGTTGAGGCGAGTGGGCATCAGTTACCAGCCTATACATAATGTGCCTGTGACGGCTTTGCCGACAGGTGGTTATTCCTTGCCCCTTGGTGATCATTTGTCACAGGTCAAGAGGGAGAAGATTTGGAGAGGGGAGTACGTGGATATATTCTCCCTATTGAACCATGAGCCCACTAAGGAAGAGAGAGAGGGACAGGATGACAGAGACAAGGAGCTGTCTCATCGTCAAAAGCCACCGCGCACCTGGGCCAACTGGTTACCGGCATATCTTATTTATATGGCAGTATACCTTAGGGCCTGGCCTGATCTGGCCATTCCTATGGTCCAATACTTGGACAATATTTACAGGGCGATGGTCGATTTCCCTGGCCCATCGTGGTTGGCTTACAATGAGGAATTTAGAATGACGGTGGCCCTACACCCGGAGATGAGATGGGATGAGCCCGGCCAAAAATTGTGGCTCTTGTACATGACCCCCACGCGTCCGGCACCTGGGGATAGGTACCATTGTGGCCATGCTGTGCAGCGAGCTGCTCCAACACAGGCTCCCCGCCAGCCGGCGGGGCAGGCGGTTCCAGCTCGCTTGCTGTGTTGGAGCTTCTCAGCTAATGGCGTGTGCAATAAGCGACAGTGTCGATACAAACATGAGAGTCCCTCTTGCGCTAGCCCCCACACCGCCTCCGCATGCCCGCGGGCTGGTGGGTCACGGGGCAGAGGTAGAGGTGGACAGGGAGCGGGCAGGGCTTCCACTGATGGAGCTAGCCAGTCAAAAGGCCCCCTCCCCAGTTAATGTGTATATGTTGGAGCGATGGCTCTCAACGTATCCAAGGAGGGAGGATGCGAGGTACCTCCTGGAGGGTTTCCAGTGGGCTTTCATATCCCATTCAAAGGGGTGCGGGGACCCCAAGATGCCCCCAATTTGGTTTCCCTGAAGGGTAAGGAGGGGGTGGCTGCCCTGAGTATTGCCAAAGAGGTAGAGGCCAGGAGGGTAGCGGGTCCCTTTTCTGAACCACCTTTCCCTAACCTGAAGGTCTCCCCTCTGGGGCTAGTACCTAAAAAGATCCCGGGTGAATTCCGTTTAATCCACCACTTATCATACCCGACGGGTTCTTCTGTCAATGATGCTATTCCTGATGACCTTTGTTCGGTCAGATATACATCATTTGACCAAGCCCTATGGATGGTGCGCTCTTGTGGTCCCGGTGCCCTCCTGGCAAAATGTGACATTAAATCGGCATTCCAATTGCTGCCAGTGCACCCTGGGGACATTGAGCTGTTGGGTTTCAGATTCCAAGGGAAGTTCTATGTAGATAAGGCCATGCCTTTTGGCTGCTCTATTTCATGTTCGGCATTCGAACGTTTTAGCACTTTCCTTCAGTGGGCCTTTGTTCGCAGGTCCGGGTCTCGGTCTGTAGCCCATTACCTCGATGACTTTTTGTTTGGATGTGAACGGGGCTCGGACACTACATTTCAGATGCTAATGCTGGAACTGGGTGTCCATTTAGCGCCCGAAAAGACCGAGGGCCCATCTACTATGCTCACATTTCTGGCTATTGAAATTGACACGGTCGCACAGGCATCCCGGTTACCCATTGAGAAGGTCACCCGGATCTCCGTGATGATTTTGGCGTTGCTAGCCAAACGTAAAGTGTCACTTCGTGAGCTTCAGGTACTTCATGGCCATCTTAACTTTGCCTGCCGGGTGGTGACACCCGGTAGAGCATTTGCTCAGCGCCTATGTGACGCCATGTCTGGCCTGTTAAAGTGCCACCACAGGGTCCGGCTGACTAGGGGCATGCGGGCTGACCATTCGGTTTGGCTCACATTTCTACGGGAATTTAACGGGGTTTCTTTCTGGAGATCGGACCTTTTGGTTTCCCCTAGATTCCAAGTACAGTCGGATGCCTCCGGCTCCCTGGAATATGGGATTTATTTTGAGGGGAGGTGGGCTTATGGCCAATGGCCTCCAGCATGTCGGGGCACGGATCACCTCCGCGATCTTACATTTCTTGAGTTCCTTCCAATCCTGGGGGCTTTGATGCTATGGGGCGAGGAAAGGGCCGACTCAGTGGTCCATTTTTGGTGTGACAATGCGGCTGTGGTGCACATTGTCAACGCTCAGGCGTCTAAATCACCTACGGTGATGGCGTTGGTTCACCAGTTTGTATTACGAAGCCTATGCCTAAATGTGCTGTTTAAGGCCAGACATGTCCCAGGCATTAATAATGATATTGCTGATGCTTTATCCCGCCTGCAGATCTCCCAGTTCCGTGCCTTGGCTCTGGAAGCAGAGGAATTCCCCTCGCCACTCCCGGCCGAGATTTGGACATTTGGCGAGGAGAGGTGAACCGGGCGATTGGCATGCCTTTGGCACCTCACATGCGTAAGGCATATCAACATGCTTTCGTACAATTTAGAACCTTTTGAGCGCAACTTCAGTTGCCCGAAGTGTGGCCCATTCCAGTGGAACAAGTTTTACAATTTATGGTTTATCTACACAGTCAGGGTTTGGCTCCTCGTACTATAGCATCCAGGCTGTCGGCACTGGCATTTATGGCCAAAGTGAAGGGTTTTGCTGACTGCGTGAATGATTTCCGCATACGTCATGTTTTGGAGGGGTGGACACAGGAACGTGGCCACCGCCCGGACATTCTCCACCCAATTTCACCAGAGGTACTGACCCACCTTGTACGAGGCTGGCATAACTTGTGTTATGATAGGTATGAGGTGGCTCTTTTTCACGCGGCTACCACGGTGGCCTTCTTTGGAGCGCTCCGCATCAGTGAGTTGGTACTACTGTCTAAGGCGGATGCGACTCGTAGGGCACTGGAACTCGACGATGTCTATCTTACTAATGAGTGGGCTCAGTTGAGGATACGGTCCTCAAAAGTTGATCAGCACGGCGTAGGCAGTGGAGTTAGACTGCTACGATGTTCCATTGCAGACATCTGTCCGGTTGGTGCCCTACCTGAGTTCTTGGCAGTGCGTGGCGCGCACCCTGACCCGTTTTTCTGCCACCAGGATGGGTCTCCCCTTACTAAATTTCAATTTTGGAAGGTGACCGGTATGGCACTACCCAGTGTTGGCCTCCCCGGGGCTCGTTACGGCACCCATTCATTTAGGATAGGTGCTGCATCCACTGCGGCTGCATTTGGGTACTCTGAGGCTGATATACGCCGAATGGGGAGATGGGGATCCATGCGTTTTGCATTGTATGTTCGCCAACTTCAGGCATGAGTACCAGTTAAGTCATTATTCTCTTTTCTTCTTTTACAGACCATGTGTGTCCCCGCACACCGGTGGCAGTATGGCTGGTGGGCCACAGTTACGTGCACTGGGCAGCGCAGTATGCTGCGGCGACAGAGTGGGGACCCCAGCTTGGACTACGTGCTACCGCACGTATACGTTGGTACGGTAAGCGCGGAATGAGATGGCGGGAACTGTTGCCATTCCTCTTTTCCATCAGGGATGCTGAACTGCCTGATGTCCTTGTACTGCACCTCGGGGGCAATGACCTTGCCCAGGTCACTGGCCTTTCCTTAAAATTCACGATTTGCAGTGACCTAGCTTATTTGCATTATGTGTGGCCGTACACAAGGCTGCTATGGTCGGACATCATACCACGTCATTCATACAGGGGAGGTATTGACCTCCGTGTCCTTGACCGCGCTCACTGCTCGGTGTGGCCGTCCACAAGGCTGCTATGGTCGGACATCATGCTGCGTCATACTTACAGGGAAGGTATTGACCTCCGTGCCCTTGACCGCGCTCGCCGCTTGGTGAACCGGTTGCCTGGTTCTTGGCAGACAAGGGTTTGGGGATGGTCATCCGGCACCCCACGTTTAGTTTGCAAAATTATGGTCTCTATGCAGGGGATGGGGTCCACCTTTCGGCTAGAGGTATGAACCTCTTTCTTGAAGATTTGCAAGCATGCCTGGTGACCGAGCTGACGGTCTGGGGGGGGGGGGCGGTGAGTCTTCATAGACGCCTCCCCGTGTGGCGGGTAGCACTGGTAAGGTAAAGATTGATGACCCATAGGTATCCGGCAGGTTCGCAATTGACTGGCCAACACTTAGACAGGTATAGGTGTAATAGCTTTGGCCGGTCAACGACGAACCAGGCAAGGGGTGCCTGCCATTTTAGAAATAGTGACGGAGAGGAGAAGTTTTTCCCTCCACCCCCTCCCTAGTGAACAGTTTGATATTTTGGTCGCTTTGGGGCCGGGTGGGAATTTGTGGCCTGAACCCACAATTGGCCCTTGGTTTCTGGCTTTTTTGCCCATCCCACACTGTTGCTAGTGTTTGAGCAAAGGGGTTTCTTTGACTTTGGTCACTTTAGGCGGGTAGCACTGGTAAGGTAAAGATTGATGACCCATAGGTATCCGGCAGGTTCATAATTGACTGGCCAACACTTAGACAGGTACAGGTGTAGTAGCTTTGGCCAGTCAACGACGAACCAGGCAAGGGGTGATGGCAGGAGCTTTACAGCATGCATCACCTCGTCATCTGACGGATACACGTTATAGGGTGGGGTCAGTAGATAGTTTATTGACTGCGTTCAACAATTTGTTTGTGTCAACAAACAAATTGATACAAATGGTTACATTGTAGCCAATTATCATTGGCATTTTTGGGAGGAACCTTACCAGTGTTACTGCGGCCTGCTTGCCTTAAGAATTACAATTGAATGAATACACCAATTGAAAGTTATAATTCGGACTAGGGCATTATTCAATAAAAGTGGCCCAATGCCTTTATCCATATACCAGTGTCTGAGGTTTTTTTGGGGGGTGCGCCTGCAAAGTTATACTGTCATTTTTTTAGCCTCTTATTCAAAATAAATACAAATCCACCTATGAATCCCACAGTATTTAAGACATTTTTCTCTGTGGTTTCCTTGTTTTAAGGCTACCAAAGCAAAATAATTTTTGTCATATATTTTGCTGTCATATGATTTCAAAGGAAACATGAGCACATTCAGCTATTTCTCCCTGTAGGTCTTCCATATAGTCTCATCAGTTTACTATAATGTAGCTGTGAAAATCCACATTGTGTTGCAGATATTTCCTGAACCTTTTTGAAACTGGAAGATATCTCACAGCATAGAAAACTTATCAAAGTCTGAATCAAACACTTTGATCCATCATCTCAAAGTTCCCAATGCAATAGCACCCAGTGCTATGGTTGCAGGAGCGGACAACTGGCTGTCATTGTTCTTGGTTTACATTGTCAGAGTGAACAACCCTTTTCCTATGAATATAAGTGATGTCTTAAAGGTCTATTATTTCATGTCATTTTATCTAGATTAAATAAAAGGTACCTTGCTAAAACACTTTTTAAACTTCTCTTTGTTTTTGCCTGTTTTAAATGTGTATAGTGTCAAGGGATATTTTATGCAAATTGTTATATTTTGGGTATAGCTCTTAGCAAGAAAGAAATCCTAACAACATCTGACAAAGTTTATTGTATTAAACAGAAGGATGAAAAATCATTTAATGTATTGTACTTGAAAGATCTTGCACGCCTCTTGAAAGCAGGAAAAATAGCATTGATCACTGTGAAATTGTAATTATTCATGTGGATTTTGTACATTGTTTTCACAAAAAATACCTTTACCGCAATTCAGCTTTAATAACTAAATGTTTTTTTCCTAATGTAAGCATCTCATTACATTCAAGTTTTGAAACAAACTAGTCATCCCCCCTCCCAACCTGGAAGAGTGTAAACCAGAAAGAGATGTGTTGTAATGCAGAGGTTTTGTCTAATAATTTCTTTAGGTTGTTGTAAATTAAAGGTGTAGCTAAAACAATATGTTTCAACTTTACGCTTTATACTGCAGAGATTTATGAGAATTTGGGGCACATTATAATTTGGAGAAATAAAAACATGGGCTATATTCCTGAATGTGTCTATATGTGCAATCAAGTGAATTTCATTTTATAGTGACCCTTTCCAGAATTTTCTAAATATGGAGTACTCAGAAGTGGGTTTCTATACTCCTTTTCTAGGACCCCATGCAGTCAGATTCTACTCATGTTCATTCACTACTCAACCTTACTCATTTCAATAGGATGTAGATCACCTGTTTTCCAGAATGAATCTATCAAGTCCAGTTTTCTTACTGTCTTTACAGAAATATGACCCAGCAAGCTTTGTGATGTTCATTGTTGGAGTGTGACCTTATGCTGCAACTTTCTGTTTGTTGTCCTAAAAAACCAAATCCAATTTAATGAAATGTATTCCCAGGCACGTTTGTAAAGGACTTTCATACAGGTTTTTTTAATTACAATCCCATGACTTTCCTTTGAATTTTTAACCTTCCTAGCCTGTTAAAAACTAGTATGTTCATAATGCATGTTGCTCCCATGGATGCCATAGATCTGAATTGTTTTCATGTCATCCCCTTTTTAAGGGAGTGGGGCTGAACTTGCTAAATTATTTTTGTCATAGTTTTCAAATGCTTTTCAAAATATTATTACTGATGTCACTCTCCTCCATGCACATTCTTTCCAGCTTTTCTCTATTAACCCTAAATACTTTCACTAATGTTTGACCATAGTCAAATAGAGATGAATGGCCAAGGCTCATTTTTTAAAATTGATAACTCTGCCTGGATCCCAAGAGACATTTCCTGTTATTTTCAACCATAATTTTGTTGTTGATGCCTATCCCCCTGAAAGCCTGTCTGCATGAGGAGCTTCCTTTACTCTTGATTTGGCACCATGACAAGACAGAAGATTCAGCAGAAGAACATAAAAATTGGTATCTAGTCTTGCTTCTGTGTACGATTCAAAGTGAAAACTTTTATGTATAAAGCCTAAATAATAAGAAAGGCAGGGATTTTAAGTAAGGGTGGAGTTGAAAGGTGGAATTAGAAGCATTTGGGCTTCCTTGACTTGTTCCTTCTCCCCTCCCCCTCTACAGGTACTTAAAGTATCAGTCTTTGCCAGAGGCAGTACCTCTGTGCAGTGCAAGGTGTGATGCTAAGTGTACACTTAGTGTTGCACTTGGAAGTCATAAGAGGACTCACATGACAGGAAGGTATGGTTGCTGAGTGTCCAGAAGAACTTCAGCAGTAAGTAACACTTCATACTCTTACAACCTTCCTTAATCATCTTCTCACATTGCATTTAGCCTTACATTTTTGTCACTCAATGCTAACTCCCTTTCAAGTATCTGATAATAAATTATAAACTGACTCTTTGTATGCTCATGCAGGGATGTTGTTTCATGGGAGAGACTATGATGGGGGAGTCAGGGAGCAATCATTAGAATTGTTCAAAGGAGAATAACAAAAAGAGAAAAATGAGATCTCTTCCAGAAGAACACCTTATTATGGAGCAATAAATGTCTGATGTCCAAACTGGATTTAAAAAAGGAAGGGGCACTAGAAATCATATTGCAAACAATTGATAGATACTGGAATGTATAATAGACTGTCAGACAATCAGATCATGCTTTACAGACTACAGCAAAACAAAATATTTGCTTTGACAGTGTCAATAACGAGAAACGATGAGTTGGTCTAAAACAAATGGAGGCAGCTCAACATTTGATTGTCCTGATGTGTAACCTATATTGTGCACAAGGAACTCCCATTAGGATGGAACATGGAGAGACAGATCAGTTTCCCATAGGTGCATTTACTGTTCTTTCTGTACGTAGAATATATATGGGAAGCTGGTCTAAATTCAGATGAAAGACATATGGAAATTGATAGAATAAACATCAGTAATTTAAGTTGTGCAGATGACTCCATGTTACTGGCAGAAAACAGCAGCAATTTAGAATGACTTTTAATGAAGGTTAAAGAAGAAAGTTCCATAGCAGGTCTGTAGTTGAACATTAAGGAAAAAATACGACAGTAGAAATATACAGCTTTAATGTTGGCATTGAAAAACATGAGAATAGAAAATATTTTGTATACTTATAGTGCAATCATCAGTCCAAATGGGGACTGGAGCCAAGAAATCAGAAGAAGACTGAGAGTTGGGAGGGCAGCAATAAAGGAATTGGAAAATATCATCAAGTGTAAGGACGTGTCCCTGGAGTCCAAAAGCAAAATAATGCAAATATATTCCCAGTCACCATGTATAGATGTGAAAACTGGATAATAAAGAAAACTGGCAATGAAAAAAAAGATTCCTTTGAAATGAGGTGATGTAGGAGAGCTCTGTCGATAACTTGCATCCCAAAGAGACAAAGAGGAGAGTTCTAGAGCAGGTCATGCCTAAAACATATGTGGAGGCAAAAATAATGAAATTCAGACTGTCTTACTTTGGGCACACCAGGAAAAGGCAAGACTCTCTGGAATGGCAATCATGCTGGGAGAGGTAAAGGCAGCAGGAAATTAAGATGGCTAAACATGAGATGAGTTGATTTCCCAAGGAAAGCCACAGACAATAACTTGCAGGAGCTGAGCAGAGCTGTTGAGAACAGGACATTTTGGAGTTCTCTCATTAGAATTGCTATAAGTCACAACTATATGGCACACAGCAGCAGCAGCAAAGGTGATGGCAATGACAACAGACAGACAGACAGTTTGGAACAAGGATCTCCAGAATACTCTTTTTTCATGTTTTAGTCTGTCTGAGTTTTAAGATCAGCCCCATATAGTTAGCTCTAGGTTCCACCTTGTTACAAACTGAGGTTAGTAGTCATTGGAGACCAAGTGTTTTTGGTAGCACCCCATCTTTTGAATATTTTCCTTACAGAAATTCCTATAGCATTCTTTGTTTCTTTGTTTTCTTTCATTACCATGTGGAAACATCAAAATTTACCTGGTACTTTTAGTATTTCAGTTTTGGCTATCAGAAACCCCTTTGAGATAGAGAATTTGCTCTCTGTAACATAACGTTTAACATTATCAATATTTCCACTCACACACACCCCGCACACACTTATATAATTTTCTTCGTGCTAATAAAATAACATTACCTGTGACATTTGATGCTTTTTTGTTCTATTATTCCTGGTTTTAAAACTTTAATTTCCATTGTTTGATTATGTAAAGAGCTTTGAGGTCTTTACTTAGAGAAATCTTTAAATGTATGAATAATTACCATAATTTCCCCCCAGTGTCCTCTTGCTTTTCCTCTTTCTCTTCTCTCTTCTCCCCATGAATTCAATTACTCTTGCTGCCTAGACTTGTTTTGGTCTACCAGTGGGTCATATTTGGGCCAGCACATATCTTTAATTATACCTGAAAGTCATCAAAACTCATGTTGTTGAAGTGTTTAGAAATGTCTCCATCTTTTCTTGATTTCCTTACTTTTCAAACTTCCTGTAATCTGGTGTTTAGAACAAAGTTACCTTCAGAACGGTTTATTTTTAGCACAAGAGTGCTTAGCACAAAGATGTTGAGCTGCAAAATGTTGTCCATTACAGAAACATCTGTTGTTTGTGACTTTTTCATGGCCAGATTTCTGAATGCCTCCATTGAAAAAAAAACCCTGCTCTCTTATTGTAACATCTGTGAATGCTGCATCAAAGACAAATTTAGCATGATTTTTCACACTTCTTCAGAGTGCAGGTGATCTTGGCGCAATGTGTGCTTAGGGACTTATGCGAAAATTGGATGAAGCCACAACTGTTTCATTTTTTTAAATAGAGTTAATTTCTGTTGAAAATTACTTCTTTATTCATATTCCAGGAGGGCAGAATATGGGCTAAGTTTGTCCCTGAAAAATATCCTTGTTGTTGCATCAGAGATTCCATTGTTTTCCACTTAGTTAATTGGTATCACCATGCTAATTTGCAAAAAGTGACAGTATTAAACATTAGACTAAAACAAGTGATCATTTCACTGTAAGAAAGGATTGAAAGAGAAGGGTTTTTAAAAGCTCAGAAGGAAAACATCAGCATTTATGTAAAGAAAAGCAATCAGTGTTTCAAGACTATTATGCCACCATGCCAGCCAATTCACATTGGTCACATCTAATTGCAGAAGCTAACCAGCGTCGAGTTTGGTTTGTACCAGGATGGATTACTATCCAATCATTTCTGGGATCTCCAGGCAAGGACAGGAAATAATCTTGTATAATAATAATTTCACATCAGAAATTATTCTGGATTGAAACTCTGCTCAGGGAATGCCCAAATGTGGCTCCTTTCATGTCCTCAAGAGCTGGGACAAACGACAGGCACTCAATACGTTAGCAGTACTCAGGCCTTGAACTGCCAACTTGCCAGCCTTCCAGCTAACAAGGCGAGCTTCTTAACCACTGAGCCATCTTTTATGAAAGCTTGGAAAACTACTGCCGGTCAGAGTTGATAAAACTGAAATAGATGAAACAATATTCTGATTCAGTATAAGGCAACTCCCTATGTTCCCATGCTCCTAAATCATTGCTCAGTCTCCAATATCAGTGTGGGGTTCCCTAAATTAAAAAAGGGAACTAAGGTTTACAGCAAGATCTTGGTATTCTGGAAAGAAAGAAAGAATATGAGTTACAGTTATCTTTTTTGTTTGTTGCTTACACTAGACATAGTTAGTTTCGTACATATAATTTAGACATTTTTATACTGGAGAGGTTAAAGTCGTGTATACATGATGAGGTTAATACCATACAAAGACATTTCAAACCGTGCATATAGAGAATATATATACAAGAAATTTTATGTTATACATTCATATAAACAAGAAGTCATGGATGTTTGAGTTAGATAACATGCAGGATTAAATCTGGAATGTCTCCATTCACACTAGCACTTGAATTCCAGATTTACTTGAAGGGTTTTTGGAAATAGAATCTGGCTTGCCAATAAGACTGTGCATGTTGAGTCCCTACATCTTATTCATGTCATTGCTAATTCTCCAAATCCTTAGCTTTATGCTTTTAACTGTTTCCTCACTGAGTATGGCAATGAAGACATTCAGGAGTTAGAGGAGTCCCTTTAAGCAACAAAAAAAAAAAAAAAAAAAGGGACAACATTTTGTAATTTTATTTTTGAAAAATAAATCCAAACAAAGAAGGTATGAGGAGCAATATTTGTGAAATCTCTTCTCTGAATTTACGAAATAAGAATCAAAACTACTTTCACCTGCTGCTGTTTTATCTCCCTCTACTGGTGATCAGAGGCACAAAGTCATTGAATTCTTAGCTGTTTTAGCACTGCATACATGTTGCTTGCCCCCAGCCTGCCTCCAACCACGATCTTATAATTACAGTGTACCCCAGCTGGTTATATACTGAATTTAATATCCACTAATTCAAAGATACGAAGCTAAGAAACATGCATCCAAGAAGGTGTCTGGTGCAATTAAGGAAATCTACACACAGCACTGCAATACTGGAATAACTATCCGCATGGCTATTTTCATGTGGAATTATTGTGGTTCTACAGCAGGGCAGAGCAAGATGTTTTACTTGAAGAACAACATGATTCAGGGTTGGCCTGGCCATTAGCCAGAGTACAGGAGTTTTCTTAGACAGTGAAGAGGCCTATTTGCCTAGGACTATTTTTTATCTTATATACAATGTTGCTACATACCATTCAAGTTCTCTACATTGAAAGCACGGTGCCAATATGGCCGCCGCGCTCTTTGCCGGCCCCCCCCACCCGGACTCAGACATCCGGGTGAGTTAGGGGGTGTGGCCACCCCTCTATAAAAGGGGTGGCCATGAGGCAGCCGAGCTGCCATTTTAGAAATAGCGACGGAGAGGAGAAGTTTTCTCCGTCGCTGTTTGTTTCATTACAGAAAGACTGCAGTGGCTCAAGTGGCTAAGACACTGACTCGGAGGCGGAAGATCAGCAGTTCGACTCCTGAGTACTGCAGGATCGAATGAGCTCCTGTCTAGTCTTCCGCGCGCTACGGTGTCTAGTCATGCCTGCCACATGACCACAGAAACGTCTGCAGAAGCAGACAGTGCTGGCTCTTTGGCTTTGAACCAGAGATGAGCACTGAACCCTGGAGTCGGATACGACTGGCTTTTGAGCAAGGGAAACCTTTCCCCTGCAACGGAGCAGAACAACACCTTTACCACCGTTACCGGTGGGATTGGGCAGATTGGGGGATTGCCATCGGCTCTCCAGCCTCGGGCCGGCCCTTCAGGGGTTTCGGCCCTCGGCCTGCAGTTGCCGGCCATGGGCTGGAACGATTGGGGGAGGGCCTGGTGCTGGCACACAGCACGTTTTACCTCCTCAGGGGCTTGAGTTTTGGGCGTTCCCCTTTTTCTGGCCCAGGATCTCAAATTGGGGCCTCTGGCCCAATCCCTAGCGAGCCGTCCGGCCCACCTGGCCCACCTTATACTAGGTGTTTCCGTGGCAGGGGATGCCTGGTTGGGCACGTTAGCTGGGCTGGAGGCATCCTGGGCAATCCAGTGGGAAGGGGCCCTTCCCTATCTACTGGGGCCCTTCGTGTCTGCCGGCTACTTCGACTGCTGCCACTCCGCAATAGGCGGCCAGCCGGGTCAAGCTGCTTGAGACACTCCGGCCTGTGCCTGCCGCCGTCTCGCCGTTTGTCCGGAACTGCAACTGGGGTGTGGTCGGATGTGGCCCCAGAGCTCGATTTCGGTCGCGAGCTCCGCCGCCGCCGTGGGCCGGAACCCCCAGTGGGGGCGGCTCACGGGTATGCAACTAGTGAGTATTAGGTTCAAGTTGAATGCACTCACATCACAGTCCACTTCCAGCGGTGGGGTTCAGTGGTCATGGCTTCGCCAATTTGAGGATAGTTGGCATCACTTGCCAGCCTATCCCAGTGCCCCTCGGTTGCATCCTGGCACGACGTTGGGGTTGGGGGTTTCTGCCCCTAGGGCAGTACGTGGCATCACAGGGGCTGTCCAGGTCCCGCTGTGCATGTCCCGTGTACATCATGTACCGGTGATGGCCTTGCCGGCGACTGGTTATTCATTGCCTCCTGGTGATCATTTGTTCCAGGTCACGAGGGAAAAGATTTGGTGGGGGGAGTACGTGGATAGATTCTCCCTATGAACTGGGATCCCAATAAGGATGGGAGGGGCAGACAGGAGGACAGAGACATGTGCGGTCCCGCTGTAGCATGCCACCACGCACTGGGGTGTCGCCCCCAGGACAGTGCTGAGCATCGCAGGGGCTGTCCGGGTCCTGCTGCGCATGCCCTTTATACAGAATGTGCTGTCGAGGGCTTTGCCGACGGCTGGCTATTTCTTGCCCCTGGGTGATTATTGGCCGCAGGCCATGAGGGGTAAGGGCTGGAGTGGGACATGTGGATATTCTCCCTATTGAACTGCGAGCCCACTAGGAGGAGAGAGAGGGACAGGGCGACTGAGACAAAGAGATGTCCCATCGTTGTGAGCCACCACGCACCTTGGGCCAACTGGTTGGCGGCATACCTTGTATGTATGGTGGTATGCCGCAGGGCTTGACCTGCTTGGGCCATCCTGATGCTTCCATCCATCGCTAATATTTGCAGGGTGATGGTTGATTAGATGGGTCCATGGCAGTTGGCTTACGGTGAGGAATGTGAATGAGGGTGGCTCTATACCCTGAGGGGAAGTGGGATGAGCCCTGTCAGCAAGTGCGCTCGTGTACATCACTCCCACGTGACTGGTGCCTGGTGATTGGTACCATGGTGGTCATGCTGAGCAGCGGACTGCTCAGACACAGGCTCCACTCTAACTGGTCGGGCAGGGGGTTCCAGCCCGCCTGCTGTGTTCGGCCTGCTCAGCTGACGATGCGTGTACTAAGCACCACGGTCGTTACCGACTTCGTGTCCCCTTTTGCGCTGGCCCTCACGCCACCTCTGCATGCCCGCGGGTTGGTGGGTTACGGGGCTGAGGTAGGGGTGTACAGGGGCGATCTGAGCTCCATCTGAAGCAACTAACCTTGTCATAAGCCCCCCCCCCCCGCCCCAAGTAGTATAGTCGGCCTGGAGAGATGGCACTCAGTTCACCCAAGAAGGGATTGGGCGGGATACCGGCTGGAGGGTTTTCTATGGGGGCTTTTGTATCCATTCGGGGGTGTTGAGGGTCCCAGGATGCTACTAATCTGGTTCCCTTGCAGGGTAACGAAGAGGGGGCTCCACTGTCCACAGTTGGTGCCCTACATGAATTTTCGACAGTGCCTGCTGCGTGCCCCAGCCTGTTTTCTACCACCGGGATGGGTCTACCCTTACCATAGTAAAGTCCCTGAGGGTGACCGGTGCCGCGTTTCGCGGTGTGGGGCCCGTTTTGGCACCATTTACTTAAGATAGGCGTTGCGTCGGTCGCGGCTACATTTGGGGTACTCGGAGGTGGATATGCGTCTATGCGCAATTTCAGATATGTACGTCCCCTCACTGTACGAGTACCTAGTCATGTCCTTCACCTTTTTTCTCCTCTTTTACAGATCCCAGGGGTCTCAACACGCTGGTGGCAGGGAGCTGGTGGGCCGCAGCTATGTACACTGGGCAGCAGTATATGCTGCAGTGACAGAGAGTGGACCCCGGCTGGGCTGTGTGCATCCGCACGTATGCTATGGTATGGTATGCGCGGCACATGGGGGCAGGAACTGTGGCCATTCCTGCTGTCTGACAGGGATGCTGGACCGCCCAATGTTTTACAGGCACCTCGGCGGCAGCGATCTTATACGGATCACTGCTGTTACTAAACCGTCAAGGGGCTGTGACCTGGCATTTTATATCACGTATGGCTTACATACGGTCGCTATGGTCTAACATCGTGCCGAGACACCAATTTAGGGGAGATGTGGATCTCCCTAGTTCGGACTGTTCCGGCAGTCATTGGACAGGGCTGTGGCTCCGTCCCGTTCTGAGCATGGCTGTGAGACGGCCATTGGAGACCGGATGCTAGGCTTACACAAAAATTTTGCTGGTAGGCAGGAGAAGGGGTCCACCTGTCGGCTAGATGTATGTACCTCGTTCTGGGTGTGATGCAAGCAGGCCTGGCGACCGAGCTGACGGTCTTGGGGGGGGGGCGGTGAGTCATCATGGATGCCTCCCCGTGTGGCGGATAGCACTGGTAAGGTAAATATTTATGACCCACAGGTATCCGGCAGGTTCGCAATTGACTGGCCAACACTTAGACAGGTACAGGTGTAATAACGTTGACCGGTCAACAACGAACCAGGCAAAGGGGTGATGGCAGGAGCTCTTCAGCATGCATCACCCCGTGATTTGACGGATACACGTCAGAGGGTGGGGTCAGTAGATAGTTTATTGACTACGGTCAACAATTTGTTTGTCTCAACAAACAAATTGATTCAAATGGATACATTGTAGCCAATTGCCATTGGCAATTTTGGGAGGAACCTTACCAGTGTTACTGCGGCCTGCTTGCCTTAAGAATTATAATTGGCTGAGTACCAATTAAAGTTATAATTCGGACTAGGGCATTATTCAATAAATGTGGCCCAATGCCTTTATCCATATACCGGTGTCTGAGTCTTTCTTTGGGGGGTGCTCCTGCAATGAAAGAGTGGCGCCAAAATGGCCGCCGCGCTCTTTGCGGGCCCCCCCACCCGGACTCAGACATCCAGGGGAGTTAGGGGGCGTGGCCACCCCTCTATAAAAGGGGTGGCCATGAGGCAGCCGAGCTGCCATTTTAGAAATAGCGACGGAGAGGAGAAGTTTTTCCCTCCACTCCCTCCCTAGTAAACAGTGTGATATTTTGGTCGCTTCGGGGCCGGGTGGGGATTTTTGGCCTGAACCTACAATTGGCCTCTGGGTTCTGGCTTTTTTGCCCATCCCACACTGTTGCTATGGTTTGATATAGGGGTTTTGCTCTTGACTTTTGTCACATTGGCGGGTAGCACTGGTAAGGTAAATATTTATGACCCACAGGTATCCGGCAGGTTCGCAATTGACTGGCCAACACTTAGACAGGTACAGGTGTAATAACGTTGACCGGTCAATGATGAACCAGGCAAAGGGGTGATGGCAGGAGCTCTTCAGCATGTATCACCCCGTGATTTGACGGATACACGTCAGAGGGTGGGGTCAGTAGATAGTTTATTGACTACGGTCAACAATTTGTTTGTCTCAACAAACAAATTGATACAAATGGATACATTGTAGCCAATTGCCATTGGCAATTTTGGGAGGAACCTTACCAGTGTTACTGCGGCCTGCTTGCCTTAAGAATTATAATTGGCTGAGTACCAATTGAAAGTTATAATTCGGACTAGGGCATTATTCAATAAATGTGGCCCAATGCCTTTATCCATATACCGGTGTCTGAGTCTTTCTTTGGGGGGGGGGGGTGCGCCTGCAATATCCCTTTTCCTTCTTCATGTGCACAGTACCATTCTCCGTTCTGTTAATCTCTAACTAGGCAATATTTTGATCATATATGTTATAGGTGACTGATTCTTGGGAAACAAGCAAGAGAAACCTGGGGAACATAGTTAAAAATAGAGACATCACCTTGTGAACAAAAATTCACATAGTCAAAGCAATGGTATTCCCAGTGGTAATGTATGGTTGTGAGAGCTAGACCATAAGGAAAGCTGAGCGCAGAAGAATAGACTCCTTTGAAATGTGGTGGTGGAGGAGAGTTTTGAGAGTATCCTGGACAGCAACGAGAACAAATAGGTCGATCTTAGCAGAAATCAACCCTGACTGCTCCTTGGAAAGTCAAATAGTGAAGATGAAGCTAAAGTACTTTGGACATCAAATGAGAAGAGAGGATTCACTTGAGAAAGCCTTAATGCTGGGAGAGATTGAGGGCAAGAGAAGAAGGGCATGTCAGAGAATGAGATGGCTAAATGGCATTGTTGATGCAATAGGGACAGAATTGGACGGGTTGAGGAGAATGGTGGAGGATAGAGATGCCTGGTGGGCAATGGTCCATGGGTTGCAAAGGGTCAAAATCAACTGTGTGACTGAACAACAACAACAACAATTATAGTACAGTGATACCTCATGCAACGTCCAAACTTGGTTCCACAAGTTTGGACTTTATATGGATTTGGACTTTGTATGAGGCATGCAAAATCCTAGTTGCGATGCCTCATACAACGTCCAAATCCTTGCCGCGATCCCTGGTACAACGTGGTTTCCATAGAGATACATTGTACTGTAACAGCACAGACTTCAGGGCAAAGTCAAGGAAACAGACAGGAAACTGACAGAACTTTAAGAAATCATTGTCTAAAGGCTAAATACATTACAAAAACATGTCAGACAAACCTGATTGTCCAAGAACCTGAAGAATGCTGCAAAACCCCCAGGAATGCTTCTAAAAATTCTGACGAAAAAATTCAAAAAATCCAAAATCGCGCTCAAAACCACTCCTAAACACTCTTTGCCTTGTGCAAAACCCACAAGAGCAATGCACGCATGTGTCCTGCATTTTATACTGCCCAGGCACAGTGCAACCTGGGAAAAATCCCAATGCTTCATACAAAGGCACAGCGACTTTGTATGAGGCAACTTTTTTCAAGGAATTTGGCGATGTTTTATGAATTCGATGTACGAGGCGGACTTTGTATGTGGTATTACTGTACTTGGTTTTGTCAGCTATCTTCCACTCTTTTCTTTTTTAAAATTTTATGATTGATCATTAGAAGGCAACTGCTAGCTTAATTTTTAAGCCTGTTTTCCAAGGCATGGGTCTCTACAAAAATCCTGTTTGGTTAAATAGGCTATCCTTCTTAATGTCTACTTTGACTCCTATATTTATGAGACCAGTATGGGAGAAACCATAGTGGAATTCTTTTCCATTTTTACCAAATATGTGTGGTGGCTAAGAAATAGGGTCATACCCTGGCTTAATAAACTGAAGTTGCCTTACAACATCAGGCAATATCGCTTAAATTTCTCAAGCTGTCTTGTTTTCATTGGATGAGTTCTTAGCAGTTCCCATCTTCCTATGGAGATGCTGGGGACTGAACTTCTGAACTATGAGCCCAAGTCACCTACCTTTCTGAAATTAAGCATCAAATTATAACCTGTGACCTCTCCAGAAGACAAGGCACATAAGTGTTTGTTTGTTTGTTTGTTGGTTTGGTTTTAAGAATATTACTCCCTTAACAATAAATGACCATTTGTGCCCACAGATGCCAGATATTTTATTTTGATTTTTAATGTAATTGTTCTGTTGTTTCATTTCATTTTGTTGTTTGTTTTATTATATTATTTTATTATTTGTATGTGCACTGCCCAGAGTGGGAAATATCCAAGATGGATGGTATAAAAATGCAATAAATAAATAAATAAATTATGTGCTGCCCATTTAGCACAAAGGCTATTCTAGAACGTGAATAAGATTAAAACATAAAACATCATAACCCTTCAATAAAACAGTCAAGACAGCTTAGTGGGAACTTGTTCTATAATGAGGGTGCCACCACAGAGAATGCCTAATATCTTGTTGCTGATTTCTGAGCTTCTCTTGGGGTGGACATCCTCAACTGACAAGTTTCAACATTGATAGTGATGGGACACCTCTTTCACCTGCATGGGGAGAAATACAAATAGATCATACCTACTCATCATTTGTCAGCCGTATTTCTTGTTTATATTGTTTGTTGAGCTGAGCAGGGATTTGAGCTCAGCTCTCGGCTTAGTGGTTATGATGCTGAGCTTGGAGAATGGAAGTTTGGGGTTCGATACCTGAGGGCTGTACAATGGATTTTGGGGACATGAAAGGAGCCTCATTCAGGCATCCCCTAAGCAGAGTTTGTCTAGCAAAAATCCTTTCAACCCAGAGTAATTTCTGTTTTCTTTCAAATTATCTCTCTTTCTCTTTATTTCCCATGTCAATTTATCATTCAAAGCTAAATTCCACATTTCTTTATACCACTCTTCCATTTGTATAATTACATCATTTTTACAATGTCTAGCTATACAATGTCTAGCCATTGTAATCATTATCTCTAGTAGCTCTTTCTTATCTTTATTTAAATTTATATCTTCCACGTTTGTCAACATAGTGATACCTGATCCCAGTTTTACCATCTTACCCAAAATTTCTCCTATTTCTTTCTCAATTCTATTCCAGAATTCTTTAACAACTTTACAGCTCCACCACATGTATTCATAGGTTCCAATAGTGTCATTACATCTCCAACACATATTATCTTTTTTATTATCCATTTGATGTAATCTCACTGGGATCATCTCCACAACATTTTAAAATTATGTTCCTTTATTCTAACCGACATAGTCCTCATAATCCTCTTTTTCCATTTATTTCTCCATATATCCTTTCCTATCTTTAAATTCAGATCTTGTTCCCACCGTAATTTCAAATCCTCTTGTGATCACCATCCCTATTTGACATAATATACAATTTACTAACTAATCCCTTAATATTTATATCACCTTTTCTGACTTTTAGAATCAGCTCTTCAAATTCCGTCTTTTCTCTATCCAAATCATATTCACTCATATATTTACTATTCCATTTAATAATCCTCAATCTTTGGAACAAATTAATTTTTAATTGCTCAAACAAATTTGTCGTGCTAACTTCATCTCTACATATCTGAAACCAGTCCTTCAACAGGATAACCTCATTCTTCTTCAAAATCTCCTTTATCTCCTCATTTATATTGATTGGAAAATTTGCCATATCTAAAATTTCCAATATTGGAGAGACATTTGGGACCAAATCCTTTTTTACCCTCTTCCATGAATTCATTAATCCTTTCATAATAATATTCTTGATCACTACCTTTCCCAATTTACCTCCTAAAAAGACCATTTTGCCCAAATGCTCCCTCATCTCAATTTTGTCCCTCATCTCAATTTCCTCCCATATTACCTTTTCCCTTGCCAGGATCTTCACAACATTTTTGATTTGAAACACTCGATAATATACCATTAAATTCGGCATTCCCAACCCTCCTTTTTTCTGCAATAAATACCATAACTTTTTTGGTAACCTAGATTTCTTTCCACCATTGCAAAAATTATTAATCAATTTTTGAAACTCCATAATTTCCTTATCCTTCAATTGAATTGCTAACGCATCAAATAAAAAATTTATTCTAGGTAACAATGTCATTTTAGCAAGTGCAATTCTTCCAAACCAAGACAGTTTCAACTTTTGAAAACCTTGTGTCTTATTCCTAATTTTAATGTTCAAACTATCATAGTTCAAACTTTTAAAATCTTCCAATTTATTTGATATAGTTATTCCCAAATATTTCAACTTATTCTTAATCTGAATGTTAACTATATCCTTTATCTTTTTCTGATCTTTTTCATCCACATTGCAAAACATCATTTCCGATTTATCCCAATTTATATTCAGCCCAGTAATATCCTCAAAATCCTTTAATTGTTGCCAAATTATATTCATTACCTTCTCTGGATGTTTTAAAATTATCAGAGTATCATCCGCATACATACTTATCTTATTCCCCATAATTCCCTCTATTTTTACATCCTCCCGTATAGCATTTGCTAATAACTCCATTGCCATTATAAACATTATTGGAGATAGTGGGCAGCCCTGTCTCATACCTGCCTCCAACTTGACCTCGTCTGTAACCTCATCATTTACTCTGACAGTGACTATTCCTTGCTGATATAATTGACCAATTACCCTTCTAAATTTAACGCCAAATCCATGGCTTTTTATTATTTCCTTAATTGAAATCCATTGTAGGGAGTCAAATGCCTTAAATATATCCAGAGATATTAATCCCACTTTTTCTTTTGTATGACTCACCATATCAACTAAATCAACTACCCTTCTGGTCAAATCTGCCATATGTCTACCTTTCAAAAACCCCACTTGGTCAACCTTTATATATTCCCTCATGAAAACATTCAATCGGTTGGCAAGTATTGCTGTGAAGATCTTTGCATCCTGATTAATCAATGAGATGGGCCTATATGATTCTACTTTCTCTAAATTCTTTCCAGGTTTTGGCAAAAGTACAATTATGGTCTGATACCATGAAGTCGGAATTTGTCCTCCATCTATTATATAATTATATAATTTTACCAACTTTGGGATCACAATATCTCAAAATTCCTTATAAAAGTCCACAGGTAACCCATCTTCTCCAGAGGCTTTTCCCAACTTCAATCTGGCAATTATCTCTTTTACTTCTTTCTCTGTCACTAAATCTTCCATTCTATCCCTATGTTCCTGTTCTATTCCCCTAATTATTTGCTTTTCTAATTGCTTTTTAAGTTTCTCCTCAACTATGTCTTTTATTGCATATAGAGCTAAAAACCCAGAGTAATTTCTGACACAAAATTATTATTGTTGTTGTTTGTTGTGTTGCTCCATGTCCTATAGACTAATATTCCAATGTCTGACTTCACTTCTTCCCATGTTTATTCCTATTCTTCACTTCCTGTCCCAAAAACAAATAGCCAGAGACAGTTGAGTCTGTCTTCTCCATCCTCCTACAGTTATGTTTCAGTTTTAAAATGCTTTCTCTTCATCTA
The DNA here is from genome assembly GCA_035047305.1 of Bradypodion pumilum. NCBI lineage: Eukaryota > Metazoa > Chordata > Lepidosauria > Squamata > Chamaeleonidae > Bradypodion > Bradypodion pumilum. The sequence continues at coordinate 63,741,455 of JAWDJD010000004.1, read as the reverse complement.
GCTGTCACGAGTGCTCGGGGGTCTTTAGACTAAAATTCTGCTCAGGGTTTTGAAGCAGACAATAGTCCAAAGATTTATAATGAAGTGCCGAGAGGTTTGTAAAAGAAAAAAAAAAACTTTCTCAGAGATTCTAACTAGGGCTTCCTAGATAACGGAGCTTTGAGATGAACTGTCTCACTCTGAGATAATGAGCTTCAGCTGACAATTAAAATAGCTGCATGGGAAATTTATGAGAATTCAGCCTCATAACCCAAATAATGCCCCTCTACAAATCTCTCCTTGTGAGGCACTCCAAGAGTCCAGTTTTCTCCTTCAAAAATGACGAATGGTCGGTAGATAAGAAGTTCCTACCGCAGGCTAAGATTTGACTTCTACCTCCCTTCTGTAGAGAGAACAGCCTGGCACTTTTCAAAGATAAAATATCTTCTGGCTGGACACCTAAACATTCCCTCTTTAAACTAAGAGGCGAATAAAATCAATCTACCCAGTATCCAAAATAGCAGCACTTTATTGGCTTACAATATTGAGGTAGATTAATATACAGTTATAATAAAAAATCAGGAATACAAAAAGAAATCATAAACAAAACATAAACATGAATAACTAAGCTGTCTAAATAGATCTATGAAAGTGGGGCGAAAAGCCCCTCATAGGTTCAGACTGTCATGGTCTGGCTGAGAGAAGCTTACCCTATCTTGATCTTCTCTCTCCCTACTTCACATCAGGGTAAAAAGGATTCTTATTTATACACTTTTCAGTCAGACACCTGCATCAGAAACATGTGAAAACTTCTAACTATGTCTCGAGGAGACAAGCTGGCTGGGTGTGTGGGTGTTACGCCCCCCTACCCACCTGTTTGGGACATCTGCTAATAATGTGAGTCCATTATCTCTTGTGCCATCTTCTTATCTGGTGAGATGGACAAAGTGTCTGGATGTCAGACTTCAAGTCTGCACATCGACTGCAGGTGTCTGAATGAACATATTTGTCTAAACATCTGTTCTAATGAAGACCTGTGAGTTAGTATTACATCATAGAATAAGAATCTAGCAAAACATTTTTACTTCAAACAGTAAACAACTTTAATGAGAGCAAAGTTCACTCTTTTTAAATGCCAATTCCTTTACACTAGCAAGCAGGTACTCTGGGTGGTGTACAGTACAGTGTACAATGAATAAAAACACAGGGAGCAAAAGCAAATTCATTATAAACTCATAGTAAAAACAGAATGAAATTAGTACGATGATGCAAACAAGAATACAAACAACGGTTATAGATAGTGGCACCTAAGTCTTTAGTTTTATTCCCTGTGTCTGGGGAAGATAATTCCAAACTCCATTCTCACCAATAAGCAAGCAAAGTTATTTTGGTACATGAGACAGGAAATTCTTCCCCTTCTAGGCAGTAAAAATGCATTCAGTATGTAGCAATTTGCTGCAGTTGGCGAACATTTTCAGAACACTAAAAATGAACTGCCTTGGGTGGATACTTCATTCTACCTACTGGCAGGGCCAGCCAAGGCAATAACCTTCAAGACACAGAAGAGTGTTTAGAAAAGGAATTGTAGGAGAGATGTGTCTTTCCATTACAACACAATGACAGGAGAAGCTACAGATGCAGCTGGCAAGCATACTCTGGAATAAGACCATCTTTAGAAATAACAAGTGAGCAGACTTGGAGTCTTGCAGCTAAAGTTGTCAAATAAAACACAGCTGAATGCTTTGCTTGACAAGGAACCAGAAGTGGGCTAATAGAAATGACAATGAAAATAAAACAGCACAATTAGTGGAATATTATCTGAACAGGAGGTAATCTGCTTAGACTTTTTGCAGAAGTTTGAGATGCAAAGATTTCCCAGGAGCTGTTTAAAAGCTGTAGGCTCATGCATCTGTGAGTACACTAAGAAATGCACATCCAGAAATCAAAGCAGCCTGAAGACTCTGCTATAAAAAGCATGTTGATTGCATATGAAACTTAAGTGCCCATTCCATGCCTAGAATGCCTGCCAGCATCTAATAATATCATTTTATTTCCATGTTTGATGAAACAGAGAACTTTACTCAAAAGTACTTCACTGGTGTGTTCTCTTAATAGTAAAACACCTCTATTCTGATCTCAAGGACATTGTCTCTATTTTTAAAAGTTGCCCCAGCTCATTGGTATGTCCCCATTCTACATGCATATGTCTCACAGAATGATGGATGTCCTATAACTAAGTGAAATACCCTTCCAATGCTCCTCTGCTCACATAGAGTTTTAATTCCTGCTTTGGCCCTTGTTTGATTATATGTTCCTTGCCATGCATGCTGATAGCATAAGCAGCTGAAAGCATGCTGTTTCTTATACTGAACTAGACCACCATTATTTACCAAGATTGGCAGTGACTGTCAAGATTTTTAAACATAGATCAAAACCCACCATTTCTAGTCCTCCTACCTGAGTACCTAATAATTAATGGACAGGAACTATCTGTCCTCCGGATGTTAATGGGTTACTTCTGTTATTCATCATATCTTATCATCATAGCTTTAATTTGTATCCTGCTTCCCTCAGCCCGAAGGTGACTCTCCATTGGCCAGACTGATTAGAGATTACATTTCAGTGAATACCTGTATATCAAGATCTGCCTGAAATGAGTAAGGAAATGAGAGCTTATTTTTTAAAAAATAATATTAGATTTTTACAATAAAGAAATACATCAATAAAGCATAACAATAAAAAATCATAACAATACACTTATATTAAAAATTTTCAAACATTACATATTCAACATTAATAGTGCTCCTTATTATATTTCAAATCCTTTATGTTTGTATATGTATATATCCTCACATACATCTATTCATATTCAAATTTTACCTTATCAATTTAATGTTTGCCCATTAAAAATGTATAACTATTTCCTTCTAAATAAGTATAACCTTAACATTATATAAAAGAGCACAAATCCCTCCAACAGCAGTACAAAATAATAACAAAAACACCCAGGGATATATACAAGTCTTGAGGATCACAGTCTTACTGTTCTAATATTTCCAAAAACTCATATGTAGTGGTGCTGGTTTGCTTCCTTTATCATCTGTTAGTACAAATTCCACAAATGGTCTCCATATTTCCCAGAACTTATTTTCTTTCATTAAACCTTTTTTAAAATTTAACTCCCATGTCAGTTTGTCATTCAAAGCAATTTCCTGCATTTTTATACCAATCTTCTAGTTTTATAACTACCTCATTTTCCCAATTTTTTGCTATACATTGTCTTGCAGCCATTAACATTATAGAGAACAATTCTTTATTACTTATAGACATATTCATATTATCTATTTCTGTCAATAAGGCGATACCTGACTCAAGCTTTAAATCCATTTTCAAGATTCCTTCTATCTCTTTGTCTATTTGTTTCCCAAAAACACTAGTCACTTTACAAGTCCACCACATATGTTCATATGTCCCAATTTCTTTTTTACATCTCCAGCAAATTCTTGTTTTACTATTATCTATCTGATGTAATTTAATCAGTCAGGTACCACCTCCATAACATTTTATAATTATGTTCTTTTACTCTGATTGACAAACTTCTCATAATTCTTCTCTTCTACTTATTTTTCCAATTAATTTCAGAAATTCTTATATTTAGACCCTGTTCCCATTTTATTCGCAAAATATTTTGTGGGTTTTCATCTTTATTTAACATTTTATATATCTTGCTTACTAATCCCTTTATCTGTGTTTCTCCTTTCCTAATTTTACAAATCAATTCTTAAAACTCTGTTTTACTTCTTTCTAAACTTAATTCCTCCTTATATTTTTCATTCCATTTATTTACCAAATTTATTTGTAACCAGTTTAATCTCATCTGTTTAAACAATTCAGCTCTTTGTTCCTTTTTATCACGTCTCCTTATCCAATCCTTCAACATCATTTCCAAGAAGTATATCTATATTCCATCCATCTTTTTTTTATCGGAAATATCTTAACGTCATCCATATCCATAATTGGGGATACATCTGGTACCAGTTTCTTTTTCATAATTTTTCAAACATCCAACATTGCTTTTGTCATTTTGTTCTTAATTCTCTTCTCTTTATCAAAAAACAAAAAGCATTGCCGTACTGTTTTAATTCTTTCATCTCAACTTCCTCCCATATTATTTCATTCTTGGCCAAAGTTTTTACAATATTTTTTAGTTGAAATGCTCTATAGTAATTTTTAATATTTGGGAGACCTAGTCCACCTTCTTTTTGAGATAAATACCACAAACTCTTCGGAATCCTTGGTCTCTCTCCCCCCCAATTACAATAGGTATTTAATATATTTTGAAAAATTGTTATTTCTTTTTCCTTTAGTTGTATTGATAGCGCATCCAATAAAAAATTATTTTTGGTAATAATTTCACCTTGCATAAAGCAATCCTACCAAATCAAGATAAACTTAACTTGCTATACTGCTTAATCTTCTCTTTGATTTCCATCCTTTGCTTATCATAATTCAGTCTTTTAAGATCCTCAATTTTATCTGAAATATTTATTCCTAAATATTTAAGACTATTTTTAACCTGTATGTTGTATTTTTCTTTAATCATATTTTGCTCTTCTTCATTAACATTACTAAAAATAGCCTCAGTTTTGTCCCAATTTACTCTTAACCCTGTCATTTCCTCAAATTCTCCCAGATGTATCTAAATCTGTTCCATTGCTCTTCTAGGGTTTTTCATTATAATCATCGTATCATCTGCATATTTTGTTATTTTTATTCCTTCTATTCCATTCCCTCAATTTTTTATGATCCCTTATTGATATAGCTAATAATTCTATGGCCATTACAAATAGTATCGGCAAAAGTGGACATCCTTGTCTGGTTCCAGCTTCAAGTCTTATATCCTCAGTACATACCTCGTTCATTCTTACTCTAGTTAAAACTTTTTGATATAATTGTTCAATTAATTTTATAAATTTTATGCCAAAACCATAATTCTTTATAATTTCTTTAAATGTAACCCATTGAAGAGAATCAAAAGCTTTAAAGATATCCAAAGATAATAATCCAATTTTTCCCTTTTTTTGGTCTACTATATCGATTAAATCCACTACTCTTCTTGTAAGATCGGCCATGTATCTACCCTTTAAAAATGAGAAATGAAAGCTTATATATTGCAGACAAATATAGAATCAGCCAGAGATGAGTAGAATTCAATGACTCAGTATTCCTGAACTGCAAGTGCTTATAAGCAGCACAACATTGCCTGCATTGCCCCACCCCCAATCCAGGAACAAAGCCATGGAAACCAGATTTAAGGGCCACAACTTTATTAACTGTTAACTATAAACTGCCTCCTTCTGCAGTGGGGCCTATGTAGGGTGGGGTTCTAGGACAGAGCTAGGGGATCCAACCTTATCACTACCCCCTGCTTTTTCTTTGGGCAAGTCCCAAGCCCAGAGAGGGTGCAGTCTAAGGACAGCCCACTCCTAGCAGGCCAATTCCGGTTAAATGTGACCATTCATACTGCCCCCCAAGCCTCAGGTCCTTAGGTGGGCAGCACCATCAATCGATCACCAGTGCACTCCCAATCCTGAGATTGAATCTTAGGATCCATGTACCCCGGGTGTTGGGCTCCCAACTCCTAAAGTATTCTGGGACCTAACTGATGCTGTGATCTTCCCACACTACCCACCAGTTGTGACCTATTTATGATGACCTTCAGATAGGCTATACAGCCCTAGAATAAAACAGTGTAAAAAAATCACCTGCCCTTTAAGTCAGGCATTCTCAATCTATGGCATGTGGCCCCTGATGCTAATTCATCTGGCCACTGACACCCTCACCAATCCTGGAAGTGGAATTAAAATGTGTTCTGCACATGCGAAACATGCATTTTACTTTCGCTTCCAGGTGGGAGGAACCACATGACTGGCCTGATCACCAGTCCAGGAGGTGTGGTCAGGCCCACAACCCAAAAACCTTGAGAAAGCCTGCTTTAATCCAATCAGGGACAGGAGCAAAAAAAAAACAACCCTACCTAGCACCAAAGTGACCAGCTATTCTCACACTGTAACCCTAGGGTAGGCGGGAGGGCCTTTTGCATCCTGTAAAGGAGGCTGGACAAAGGAGGGAGTAGCCTTTAAGGTGTTCACTCCCTCCTCATTAAGGTCAACTGGTAAGCCCTGATCAGCCTCCCAAATGAGATGTCTTGGAAGGGGTAGCAAAAATCCCCCATCAGCAGCTGCACATCTCAGTGGAGGAACCATTCTTGTTAATTTGTACTGGATGTACCAATTTCATTTATTTTGCACACTGTATAGGTTTCCCTCCTTAACTTAAAGGAAATTTTCACATGCTAGTGTATCTGAATATGGATGAGAGAGCACAGAAAGCAAAGAGGAAGAAGAAACCAAGTTGCTGCATTTGGAGAAGCTGCACCTCGTCTTCCAACTAAGAGCAATCTCTTTAAAGCAAAGCTGGTATAATGGGCCACCATCATTACATTTGTGGCATTACTACCATCTATGTCTTTCTGACAAAACATATTGACATGATTACAAAGCACCAAGCTCAGCACAAATTGGGCTAGGTGCCTGAGGGGAGAAGAATATGACAAGGAAGCACATAAGGCTGCAGCTACAGAGAAGAAAATTGATTTAGGCTGCTGTGTATGGCAAAATGAAGGACAGAGGAAACTTATGAGTTCAAGTAAGATATGCAGATAAATGGGGGAGAGTAGATGCTGGATCATAGTTGCTGGGAAAACCTATGTAGGGAGAAGAATCCAATACAAGAGAATGAAACAGTCATAGGAATGGATGACATTTAGAGCCAATCCAATCCAAGACATTTACTTGTTTGAGGTTTAAGAATAAGATGGTGTCTTTTCCTACTCCAAGTAGAGAAACAAGATGAATGAAGAACTGAATTTTTGTCAACATTGTCAATTGAGTTGCTGCTGCTGCTGCTTGTGTTGAGGGAGTTACAAGGTTCTTGTTCTGGCACTTAAAAAAAAGATTTCATTTTATCACGTTTCGTACGTAACATAACATCATAAAGTTACTTCACAACCATAGCTACCATCATACATATGGACAACGATACCACCACCCCAAACCTAAAATATAATACAAGACAAACAAAATAACAAGACAACAAAACAAATACAGTGCTATACAATGGAATCTGAGCCAATTTGTAGGATCTTAATGAAATCATTTGTCCTCTTAAAATCTACACATTTCCGGGCATGATTTAGCCCCATCTTCATTCATCAATGCGAATTCTATGAAGGGTTTCCATATATCCCAAAAGTTTCTCTTGACTATAATACCTTTTCGCTGATTGACTACCATAGTCAATTTTTCATTCAAGGCCATTTGCCAAACATCAGAGTACCATTTTTTTTTTTACAAACTTCCAATTCGTTTTTCTACTCTTTAGCCAATATTTGTCTGGCCACGACTAATAGCGGGAGCAAAAGGTCTTTTTTGTTCCCATCCAATCTTAACTCGTCTATTTCTCCCAAGAGGGCACTTTTTGGATTCAATACCATTGATAAGCTCAAGATCTTAACTATTTTATTTCTTCCTCTATTAAACTCCAAAAAGGTTTTAGTTTATCGCAAGCCCACCACATATGAAAGCGCGGTGCCAAAATGGCCGCCGTGCTCTTTGCAGCCCCCCCACCCGGACTCAGACATCCGGGTGAGTTAGGGGGCGTGGCCACGCCTCTATAAAAGGGGTGGGCACGAGGCAGCCGAGCTGCCATTTTAGAATTGCGACGGAGCGGAGAAGTTTTCTCCGTCGCATTTTTGCTTAGAAGTTTTGCCCTTCGTACCTTCTCTTCGCTACTGCGGTACTCAGGGCTCAGGATTTGATCCCTGGCCAGGGATCCTTCAGGAGGTCTCCAGAGGTCAAGCTGCGCCAAGGGGAAGGGCTTTCCCTGCCCTTCATAGAACTTTGCTTGCCGCTTGATTTCGTTCCGGACTGCAGTGGCTCGGGCGGCTAAGAGGCTGACTGAGAGGCTGAAAGTCAGTGGTTCGATTCCGGGCACTGCAGAACGGGATGCTTCAATGGGGTGGGCTCTGCCCACCCCTTTATTTTGTGGGGGTTCCACTGGGCCGGAGGGCTCGGATGGCAACCCTGCAGGTCCCACGAGCCCATGCTGTGGGCTCGGGTGGGGGGTGGCACAGGCCTGCCCCGCTGGGGTTCTTACCCCTGCTGCTTATTGGCCCCCCATATCAATTACCCGGTGGGCCATCCAGCTCATCCGGCCCACCTCGTCTTGGTGGGTTAGGTGTTGCGGATGCTCCCTCGCCTCCACTTCGGTAATGGAGGCATCCCTGGTCTACGTGCCAGCCATAGCTACGCAGTGGGCCACCAACAGGGTTGAGCTGCCGGAGGCCTCAGGCCAGCGTAGGCTGGCACCTCGCAGCTCCCCATCCGGCCCGGGACGCATGGGAACACAGAGCTAGAGGGACATCGCGGACTCCGACGCCCGCCATGGGCCGGAACCCCCAGTGGGGGCAGCTCGTGGGGGTGCACCGAGTGAGTATCCTGGTCAAGTTAGCACACCTCTGACGCTAGCTTATCACGCTGGGGTGTGTGTGTAGTGGCCATAGTTGCAGCAAGGCAATTACACTATGGTTCTTATTGGGGTTACCGCCCCTATGCCTTTATTTACTTCCCCTGGGCCTGTAGGGCCGGTTATGTGTTTATCACTACAATCAGTGCCAATGGTGGTTCTGCTGTTGGCCACTTGCTCTATGCCCCTGGGTGCCCTCTTGTACTGGACTATTAGCTGGGCACTGTGGTCTGGTGAATATATTCACGTTTTCCCCCTCCTGCATTGTGAACACACTGATCAGGGGATCAGGGGTAGGACGACAGGGTCAAGGAGTTGCCCCGTCACCGCAACCTGCCCCCTTCCCCCCTATGGGGCCGATTGGTTGCTGGCCTATTCGGCATCCGTGGCAGGATGTATGAGGGCCCGTTCTCATTTGGCCATTCCAATGGTGCAGTGCTGGGACTATGATAGCAGGGCCGTGGTTGTTTTCCCTGGCCCGTCATGGTTAGCATATGTCAAGACCTTAGGCTTAGGGTGGCCCCTTCCCCTATGAGGCCAGCGACGACCCCTGTTAGCGAGTGTGGTTACTGTATGTGACTCTTACGCGGCAACGCTTATGCTGCGTGTGGAGAGTCCATTTTCGGGTAACCACTTGTACCTTGATCTGGAGCGCCCAGATTGAGTTAGCTGCTACTACCTTGAACAGGGGACATGTTTTGCAGGGCACTGGCACTAGATCACGGGTTGTGTGATCAGGAGTGGGCTTTGGTGAGGCTTTGCTCCTCAGGGGCCGATCACCCAGGAGAAGCTACTAGCCTGGCACTGCCATATGTCTGGTCGCTCCCCCACAGGTGTTTGTGCCAGCCCTTGGTTCGCTTCCCGGCCTGTCATCTGCCACCAAGCCTGGTCTACCCTGACTGAACTGAAATTGGTACCCATTCCTCCGGGTTGGGCGCCGCATCAGCTGCGGCTCTGTTTGGGTGCCCAGAGCCCGACATATGTTGCAGGGGCAGGTGTGGATTTGCCCAATTTCCTCTGTCCATTCATCCCTGCACTGAATGAGTGCCTTGTCTGCCCTCTATTCTCCCTCCTTATTTTACAGACACAGTGTGTTCCCGCATGCTGGTGGTAGTGTGGCTGGTGGGACACAACTCTGTGCACTGGGGCGGCGCAGTATGCCGTTTTGTTAGAATGGGGACCCCATCTTGGACGACGCGTAACCGCGCGTATGCAGTGGTATGGGTGCATGGCATAGAGGTGGCGGAAACTGTTGACATTCCTGATGTCCATTGGGGATGCTGGGCCGCCACATGTTTTAATGCTGCACTTCGGAGGCGGTGATCTTACCGGATTGCTGGCCCGGACTTAAAGACTTCCGAGTGCAGGGACCTGGCGTTTCTTTGCCATTTATGCGATTCCTATACGATTCCTATGGTCATATATCATGCCGATGCAATATCATGGCTGACACTTTGTCCCAGCGTTTGGACCATGCCCGATGGTCAGTGAACAGGGCTGCTGCCTGGTTCTTTATCTAGAATGGCCTGGGGACAGCCATTTGTAGTCTGGGGATAGGGTTACAGGAATTTGGCCTGTATTCTGGAGATGGGGTTCACCGGTCAACAAGTCGAGGCACCTCTCTTTTGAATGATGTGCAAGAGGGCCAGGTGACCGAACTGTCAGTCAGTGTGAGCGGCCCCTGCTGCAAGGTGACAATGTTGCCAAATGGAAGGTGCCTCTACGGGAGTCACATGTGATGCAGGGCCGCATCAACTTCGCCTGCAGAGTGGTAATAACAGGCAGTGCTTTCGCCTAGTGCCTGGGTCACGCTAGGGCGGGTCTCATTAAACAAAGCTGCGGGGAACAGCTGATTAGGGGTTTGCGAGCGGACCTGTTGGTTTGGCTCACATTACCGCAGGACTTCCACGCATCGGGAGGCCTGAGCTTCTGGTCAGCCCCAGTTACATGTACAGTCGGATGCCTCCGGCTCCCCGGGTGAGGGGATTTAATTAAGGACAGGGGTCTATGGTCATTGGCCCCAGGGATGTCAGGGCATGGATCGTTTACGCGATCTTATGTTTCTCACATATCTTCTCCATCCCAGTTACAAGTACAGTTGGATGCCTCCGGCTGCCTGGGTGGGGGGATTTAATTCAGGACAAGGGTCTATGGTCATTGGCCCCAGGGATGTCAGGGCACGGATTGTTTATGCGATCTTATGTTTCTAACATATCTTCTCAATTCTGGGTACCCTTTATGCTCTGGGGGACAGGCGGCCTGATTCTGTGCTTCACTTTTGGCGTGATAATGCTGCGGTGGTGCACATTGTCAATGCCCGAACGTCTAAATCACCTGAGTCATGGCCTCAGCTTGCATATTGTTCTGGAGTTCATGGGCTTTAAGGTGCTTCTTTGGGCTAAACATGTGCCAGTCATTTTTTTTTAATTTTTATTAAGTTTTTAATAAACATACAAAAAAGAAAAGAAAACATTAACAATACGTTAACAATACAATACACTAACAAATCCATAGTATCTTACTAACAAACATTACTGTATGTTAGCACATAACAATATCTATACTCATTAATTACTATTTAACTACCAAATATTAAGAGCCATTGTTTCAAAGTCCAAAATGATAGGAAAAAAATTTTTTTTTCTGTACTACCACAAATCTTTTTCACAAATAATAATCACCCTGTGAATATGTACAATGCCCGGAGAGTTTATTTTCTACTCAACTCCAAAAACTTCTTTGAAATGGTACTGGTCCTGAACTATCATTTGCCATAATAGAGTGATCCACGAACGGTTTCCATATATTCCAAAATCTATTCTCTTTTAAATTATCTCTTTTGACTTTAATCTCCCATGTCAATTTATTGTTCAATGCTAAACTCCACATTTCTTTATACCATTCTCCAATCTGTATATCTACATCGTTTTTCCAATTTCTAGCTATACATTGTCTACCCGTTGTCAGTGCGATTTCCAATAATTCTTTTTCCTCCTTGTTTAAACCCAAGCCTTCCACATTCGTTAAAAGAATAGTACCCGACACCAACTTAACACTTTTACCCAATATTTCACCAAACTCATTTTCTATTCTTCCCCAAAAATCCCTTATTTTTTTACAACTCCACCACATATGTTCGTATGTTCCATCAATTTCTTTACATCTCCAACATAACTTATCTCTTTTATTATCCATCTGGTAAAGTCTTAATGGTGTCAGGTACCATTGCCACAACATTTTAAAATTATGTTCTTTAATTCTTACAGACATTGTTCTCATAATCCTCTTTTTCCATTTATTTTTCCATTCAATCTCCCCGATCTTTATATTCAAATTTTGTTCCCACTTCCGTTTCAAGTCCTCCTGTGGATCTGCACCTCTATTCAGTATATTATAAAGCTTGCTTACAAGACCTTTAATACTGCTTTCCCCTTTTCTAATCTTCCTTACCAATTCCTCAAATTCCGTATGTATTCTATCTATCCCTATTTCTCTTTTATATTTTTTATTCCAATTATCCACCTTTAACTTCTCAAACCAATTCAGATTTAATATCTCAAACATTTTTTTCCGCTCAGCATCAACATCACACGCTTTTAACCAATCCTTCAATAACAACGTCCCATTTTTATCCAATATTTCCATTTTTTCTTTGTCTAATTTTATTGGGAAACACATCATATCAGTCAATTCCAAAATTGGAGAGAGATTCGGAACCATATCTTTTTTTACCTTCTTCCACACCTCCATGAGACCTTTCATCATAAAATTATTTGACCTTTTCACCTTATCCTTCATTCCCAAAAAAATCAAGTTTCCAATATTTCTATAATCTTTCATTTCCAATTGTTCCCAAATTACCTTTTTTCTTGCCAAGATCTTCACAACATTCTTAACTTGAAATGCTCGATAATATAATAACAAATTTGGCATACCCAAACCCCCTTTTTTCTGAGACCAATACCATAATTTCTTTGGAAGCCTAGATTTTTTACCTCCATTACAAAAACCATTAAACATTTTTTGAAACTCATTAATTTCTTTCTCTTTTAAGTGGATCGCTAGTGTATCGAATAAAAGTTAATCTTTGGTAACAATATCATTTTACACATGGCAATCCTTCCGAACCATGACAGTTTTAACTTCTGAAGTTCTTGTATTTTATTCTTAAATTCAATTCTCAAGCTGTCATAATTCAATCGTTTGAGTTCTTCTAATTTATTTGAAATGATTATCCCCAAATACTTCAGCTTATCTTTGATTTGTATATTAAGTGTCGACACCGTGCTACCCATCTTGCTCAGTTTCAAATTGCACAACATCAATTCAGATTTGTCCCAGTTTATCTTTAATCCAGTTATAGCTTGAAATACTTGTAGATGATCTTTAATCCTATCCATCACCTGCTCCCGGTGCTTCACCATAAGCAATGTATCATCTGCATACATACTCACTTTATTACCCATAATCCCTTCTATATTTGAATCCTCCCTTATACTTTTAGCTAAAATCTCCATTGCCATTATAAACAAGATAGGAGATAATGGGCAACCCTGCCTAGTACCAGCCTCTAGCTTTACCACATCCGTAAGCTCCTCGTTTACTCTAACCTTGGCATTTCCTTTTTGATATAATAAATCTATAACCCTGTTAAATTTATCCCCAAACCCATATTTTCTAACTATTTCCTTAATTGAAGACCACTGCAATGAATCAAATGCCTTAAAAATATCCAATGATAGTAATCCCACTTTTTCCTTTGTTTGATTAACATTGTCTATTAAATCTAATACCCTTCTAGTCAAATCCGCCATGTGTCGTCCTTTTAGAAACACAACTTGATCAACATTTATATATTCCCCCATAAAACTATTTAAACGGTTAGCCAATATTGCCGTGAAGATCTTCGCATCTTGATTTATAAGCGAAATTGGTCTGTACGAATCCACTCTTTCCAAATTCTTACCAGATTTTGGCAAAAGAACAATTGTAGTGTTATACCATGAAGTCGGGATTGATCCTCCATCTAGTATATAATTATATAACTTCACCAATTTCGGGACCACCACCTCTTTAAATTCTTTGTAGAACTCTGTTGATAATCCATCATCCCCCGGGGCTTTCCCTATCTTCAATCCGTTTATTACCCCCTTAACCTCTTTATCAGTTATCTTTTCCTCCATTTTCTCCCTATGCTCTTGTTTTATCCCATTCCCTAACTGCCTCTCCAATATCCTTTTAAGCTTTTCCATATCTATTTCTTTCTTTGCATATAACACCTGGTAAAATTCCCTAACTATTTTACATTTATCGCTATTCTTATTACACCTTGAACCTTGCCTGTTGACTAACACCCCAATTTCTCTTTTTTCCCTTTTAACCTTAGCTGCTCTTGCTAATAGTTTTGAGTTCTTATTACTAAATTCAAAATATTCTCTGTTTAAATAAATCAAATCTCGTTTAACTTTATCAATATCTTTACCCATTACTTCTGCCTTGAGTCCTTGTAATTTCAAGAGAATTTTTTTATCTTTACTTTTTGCGTGTTCTTCCTGTAATTGTTTTATTTCCCTTTCTTTTTCTATGTGTTCTGCTTTATACTTTTTATATTTGTGGCTTGCCAATTTTATGCTTTCCCCCCTAAAAACTGACTTCATGGTATCCCATACAATGTTAAAATTAACCTCATTATTATCGTTCCATTGCCAACTTTCTTTCCAGCTTTCCATAATTGCCTCTTTGCTTTTCTGATCTTTGAACAAATTAGGATCGTACCTCGGATTTCTAACTCTTTGAATATTTTTTTGTGCTTTCAATTCCAAATATACTTTAGCATGATCTGATTCCTTAATAATCCCAATTTCCGTACCTTCTATGTCCCCAATTAAGTTTTCCGACAGAAAAACGTAATCTATTCTCGAGTGGGTCCCATGTACATGCGAAAAAAAGGAGTATGCCCTTTCCAAACCTTTAAACTCTCTCCACGAATCCTTCAAACCCATAACTTTCATCCATTTGTCCATCACCTTCCCTTTCACACCCATTCCACTTCTAGCTATGTTTGTGCAATCTAATCCTGACCTAATCAGATTAAAATCACCAGCCACAATAGTTTTTGCAACGTTTTCCAACTCCACTATTTTCCGAATTTTTTCAAGAAACACTGCTTGGTGGTCATTCGGAGCATAAATATTTACCAACAATATTTCCTCATCCTCCAATTTTCCTCTTAACAACAAATACCTACCCTCTTGATCAGCAATCTTTTTTGTGATTTCAAATCCTAACTTTCTAGAAATCATAGTTGCCACCCCTCTTGCTTTGGATGTTCCAAACGCCATCTCATAATGTTGCATCCAACCCAGATAAAGTTTATTCGTATCTTTTGATTTCTGATGTGTTTCCTGTAAAAATAAAATATCTGGTCTATCTTTTTTCAACGCCGATTCCAACCTCCGTCTCTTAAGAACAGAACCTGTACCTTTCACATTCCATGATATTATTTTAATACTACCCATAACCAAATTCTTCTCCCAACTTTAAACTCTCCATCGGGCGTGCCACCAACAACCCTTCACCATACCAACTACATAAAACACACACTTTCACTCTCCCCACCTTCCAACGAAAAGTCGCCTCTGTCAACCAAAGAGGGGAGAGGGGAGACCTGCAAGATGCGCCCTACTGCCGGCGCTATGCGCTATTTACCCATTCTACCTCTATTAGGTACTTAAGTTTACTACTATCTAATGCTCATTGTTCCTTACCTATCTCCTCCTCCACCATGATCAAGGACGGCTCCTCCTCCTCCTCCCCTCGCTGTGGTGTTCCACCTGTTGCCCCACCGGACTCCTCCCTCCCATATTCCCTCCCCAAAGCTCCAGAATCCATCATTTCCTTCTTAAGATTTTTCCATTCTTCCGAGTCTACTTGTACCAATCCCAACAAACTCAAATATTCCAATGGATTAGTGCCTTCATCAATAACTTGCATTCTTTTATCATAGAAAAAGCGCAATTGTTGTGGAAATCTCCAGTTATACCTTATGTTTTTACTCATCAATAAATTATTGCCAGTCATTTATAACGATATTGCTTATGCTTTCCCCCGCCTGCAGATCGCCCGGTTCCGTGGCTGGGCTACGGACGCTTGTGGCTACCCTCTCCACTCCTGGCTGTGGTATGGTCATTTGGCGAGGACGTGAACCGGGTGAATTGCATGTATTGGTAACTCGCACGCACACTGCGCATCGGCATCCAATCCTTCACTTTAGGGCCTTTTTGTTGGTAAAGGCAATTGCCCAATATGCGGCCAACATTGGTCCACTGGGTTTTAGATTGCATAGTCTGCCCTATGATCTGGGGTTGGCTCCACACACCATAGCCACCAGGCTTTGAGCATTGATACTAGTGGCCAAAGCATGGGGCTTCCCTGACTATGCTAGGGTCTTCTGAATAAGCCATGTATTGGGTTGGGGGGGTGGACATGTGTCAGTGGCTGCCACCTGACACAAGTCGCCCTATTCTCACAGATATTCTGACCCACCTTGCACGAGGTTGGCATAGACTATATCACAGTAGGTAGGAGGAGTCTCTCTTCATGCAGCTACCAATATAGCCTTTTTCTGGAGCTCAACGACTCAGAGAGCTGGTCCCATGGTCAAAGGGGGACGTGTTTTGTAGGGCACTGGAACTCGAAGATGTCTATATCAAACAAGAGTGGGCTCAGTTGGGGATTCGTCCCTCGAAGGCCGATCAGCATGGAGTGGGCAGTGGTGTATACTGCAATGACGTACATTTGCTGACATCGTTCCGGTTGGTGCCCTACATGTGATTGGCAGTGCCTGCTGCGCGCCCTAGCCTGTTTTTCTGCCCCCAAGTTGGGTCTATACTTACCAAATTTAAGTTCCGAAGGGTGACTGGTACCGCGCTTCCCAGTGTGGGGCCCGTTATGGCACCCATTTACTTAGAATAGGCGTCACATTGACCGCGGCTGCGTTTGGGGTGCTCGGAGGTGGATATAGGTGGGCACGTGGGGGTCTGCGCGTAATTTTTCTATATGTACGTCCCCTCACTGTATGAGTACCTAGTTATGTCCTTAACCCCTTCTCCTCTTTTACAGATCCTGTGTGTCTCCACACACCGGTGGCAGTGGGGCTGGTGGGCCGCAGCTATGTACACTGGGTGGCAGTATATGCTGCGGCGACAGTGTGGACCCCAGCTCGGGCTGCGTGCATCCGCACGTATGCGGTGGTATGTATGTGCGCCATGAATGGGCGGGAACTGTTGCCATTCCTGATGTCCATCAGGGATGCTGGACCACCTGATGTTCTTATTCTGCACCTCGGCGGCAATGATCTCACACGGATCACTGACCTTTACTTACACTGTCGAGGTGCAGTGACCTGGCGTTTTATACCATTTATGGCTTACACACGGTCGCTATGGTCTAACATCATGCCGAGACACCAATTTAGAGGAGACGTGGATCTCCGCAGTTCGGACCGTCCCGGCGGTCAGCGGACAGGGCTGTTGCCCGGCTCCTTGCTGAGAATGCCTTGGGGGATAGCCATTAGATATCTGAGGATAGGCTTACAGAAAATTTGACCTGTAGGCAGGATATGGGGTCCACCTGTTGGCTAGAGGTATGTACCTCTTTTGGATGAGGTGCAAGCAGGCCTGGTGACCGAGCTGACAGTCTGGGGGGGGGCGGAGGTGAGTCATCATGGATGCCTCCCTGTGTGGCGGGTAGCACTGGTAAGGTAAAGATTTATGACCCATAGGTATCCGGCAGGTTCGCAATTGACTGGCCAACACGTAGACAGGTACAGGGGAAATAGGTTCGGCTGGTCAAGGGCGAACCAGGCAAGGGGTGATGGCAGGAGCTTCACAGCCTGCATCACCTTGATATTTAACGGATACACGTCATAGGGTGGGGTCAGTAGATAGTTTATTGACTCCAGTCAACAATTTGTTTGTGTTAACAAACAAATTGATACAAATAGTTACATGTAGCCAATTGCCATTGGCATTTTGGGAGGAACCTTACCAGTGTTACTGCGGCCTGCTTGCCTTAAAGAATTACAATTGGATGATTACACCAATTGAAAGTTATAATTCGGACTAGGGCATTATTCAATAAAAGTGGCTCAATGCCTTTATCCATATACCGGTGTCTGAGTCTTTCTTTGGGGGGTGCGCCTGCAATGCAAATATGTTCCTACTTCCTTTTTACACCTCCAGCACATATTAGAATGAGCAATATTCATTTGATGAAGCCTAATTGGAGTCATATACCATCTCCATAGGATTTTGGATTTGTGCTCCTTTTCTTTTGTCGATAGTGATGTCATAATTCTTTGCATCTATTTTTTACTCCAATTTTCCTCTTTAATTATGATTCCTAGATCCTGTTCCCATATTTGTCTAAGTGATTGTTGTATACCCTCTATTTGGTTCAATTGTTGATATATTTTCCCTACAATTCCTTATAATTTATTTTTCCCAATCCTTATGCAAGCTATTAAATCTTCTAATAGTGTTAAAGACCTTCCTTCAAATTCAGTATTTCTAATGCACCTATCCCATGTATCCATTTGGATTTTCTGAAACCAATTTATGTTCAATTTTTCATAAATATCTCTTTTAACCTGATTATCCTTACATTTATTTATCCAATTGTGTATTAATATTACCTAATTTTGGGATTAATATTTCTTGTTGTTGCTGTAATCTTCAACAGACAATCCTGAATATCTAAGATTTCTAAAATGGGTGATCTTTTTGACGTCATCTTATCTTTTAATCCTTTCCAAATTGAATACAATGTCCTCAGCATAAAGGTTTTAATTTTAGCTTTACTTACTATAACTCCCAAAAACAACTCACTTTTCAACCTTCTAAATTCCAGCCAATCCAGTTCCTGGCTGTTTTCATCTTCATGTGATGATTTTTTTATTACTCTCCTGAGGTGAAACACTTTATAATAATTTTTGACACTTGGGATGCCCAAACCCCCCTCCCACTGTCTGCTGTAACATATTTTTTTAGCAAGCCTCAGACTTTTGCTGCTATTACAGGATCTATTGATTAGTTTTGGCACTCAATAAGTTCGGCTTCTTTAATCCTTATTGGGAGATTTTCCAAAAAAAAAATTGATTTTGGCATAAGTTTCATTTTACATACACTTATTTTGCCAAACCAAGACAATTTCAACACATTTAATTGACTAATGGTGGTTTTCATTTCCTTTTTTAATCTATCAAAGTTATTCTTATACAAATCTTTTACCTCTTCTGTTATTATTACGCCCAAATATTTCATTTTGCCATTAATTTTAATTTTATACTTTTCAAGTGATTTTGCTTTTTCTACATTGGAAAGATTACATGCAATTTTCTCTGTCTTTTCCAAGTTGATTCTCTGTTCCGTTGTCACTTCAATTTGCTTCAAATTATCCTGGATTTTACTTATCTTGTTTAGCAGGTCTTTGATTACTAGTAGTGTATCATCAGCGAACACGCTAACTTTCTTATGTCCCATACCCTTTTGATCCTCATCTTTTCTAATTGAGGAAGCCAACATCTCCATAGTTAGTATAAATAAAGTAGGAGATAGGGGACAGCCTTGTCTAGTGCCAGCATTTAGCATTCTGGCACTTCTAACAGTCTCCAGTTGCATTACTTTATGTTCTTGTAATATGTCTTTGATGTTATCTCTCCACCTTCCTCTGTGTCTGCCTGGTGCTCTTTGTCCTTCTCCTCTTTCACAAATGCCTTGTATGGTATGGAATTCCAAGACATTCTCTCCAATTGGGAAAATCACTTAAATTGTTGTCTTTGCATGTAGATTAGTTTTATTCCAATTCTTCCCTTTATAATCTCATTCCTGAGTTTATCCCTTGTAGCCACTCCAGCAGCCTTCCTCAGACATCTCATTTCTGTGGTGGCCAACATTTGTTTATATTTTCTTATAAGTGGTGGGATTCAATTTTTTTATTACCTACTCTGTGGGAGTGATATGGAGGGCAAGGCCAGGGGGAAAGCCCTGTGTTGCACCCAAATTAGGACTACTTTATTTCAAAATCTGGGTGGGTGGGGCCACCTGGAATTTCTGCTACTGGTTCTGGTGAACTGGGGTGAACCTGCTGAATCCCACCACTGATCTAAAGGCTACAGGCTTCTTAGCTGCCAGCAGTAACACCATGCTGTTGCCCTCCAGCAGTTACAGCATGAAGTGACCACTTCAGTCTTCCTAAAACTCTATACAGCTGGGATCGGGATATAAAATGGAGTGCATCATTTTATATAATCCTGCCTGGTCTACTGAGAATGCCCTCCTCCATGTCCCACCACTGAGAACAGCTCATTATGTGGAGTCAAAAGGGAGGGCTCCTTCTGTCATAGCACAGCAACTATGGAATGCCCTCCCCATGGAGGCTCTATCAGTATTGACACTGGCATCATTTCAGCACCAAGTCAAGATGTACTTATTAGAGCCTTTGGGGGGGTTGAGGCTCATGGCCTACAGAGATTTTAATGCCATTGTTTCAATGTTTTAAAGTTTTGCTTTTTTATTTTATACTGTTTTAAATTCCCTATATTTTAGAATTGTTTTATACAGCTTTGGAACCTGACCTGAGATCCTGTGGGATAGGTCAGGTTAAAAATGTTTAAATAATAAAAATAATAATGGTAGGATTGGTTCTGATGTGGTAACACACAGGGTCAACAGGCCAAGGAAAAATGGTGTGGAAGGAGTAGAGAAGCAAGGACAATGATGGAAAATCTTTTAGAGACCATGTGCCTAAACTCAACAGGCTGCTGTCTGTGCTGTAGAGGGGCGGGGCAAACTCAGTGCTGGGGAAAAAGGAAGCATTCCCATTGGGCTGCTGGACAGGGTGAACTCTGTGCTGGGGTGACTTTTTGTGTGACCACAGAGAGGGCACTGAGTGCCCCCTTTGGCATGTGTTCACCACCACTAAACTAGGATAAAGCAAAGAGAAGTTAGGATAAGGGATTAGAGGGAATGCACTCATACATTCATAGCTTTACCAACCTTGATGACAGCCATCATGCTAAAGTTTTATTATTCAGATTACACAGATATACAGTCAAAATATTTTATACAATTTAATTATTACAGGCCTATTGCATTGTTCCATGCATTCAGTGGGAATAAAATCATCCCCAGAGGAAAGCTTCTTCTTCTTAAATGCTTCCTTTGCTGATTTTTTGGGCACATAAATGCTTCCAAGTTACATGCACCCTGAAATTGTCAGGGGGAGCTTTTGAGTCAGTGACTTTTTGAGTCTGCTACCGGTGTCACTCCTGTTGCATGTGTGGAGCTGCACAACAGGATATCAGCTGCCGCCACCACTGTTGTTGTTGTTGTTTGGATTTGTATGCCGCCCACTCGACAACGCAAGTCCTTCACGTCCATTCCAAAGACCAGGTCCACAGCATAAACAGCATGAACAGCATAACTGGGACTGCGGATCCCAAAATCCCAGTCTTTCCAAAACTCTGCCACCCCAGGGCCCCTGTCACCGGCCCCCGTGTGGCCAAGCCACCCATTCCGCAACTACTGAGCAGCTGAACCCTGCCCCATGACCTGCAGCTCACAACAATGCACAACTCTGCAACAGCTCAAACCAACGCCGGGCCTGCCACACCCGATGCTGACCCAGCCACAACTAGAAGCGGAGATGGAAGAGCCACTGCTGCTGCCGCCGCAGTAGCTGCCACCGCCATCTTCCTGCAGCACTTGATGGTGGTTGGGGGAGGGGGAGAAATCCTCATGCCTTCCATACCCACTTCATCAGCAATGCCAGAGACCACCTGCCCTCTGTGGCTGCCTCTCCTTCCCCTCCGGCCACTGGAGCAAGGTTGGAGGTCTTGTGCTGGCAGAATAGTGTTTGGGCCACCTGTCCTTTATGGCTGTCTCTCCTTCCCCTCCGGCCACTGGAGCAAGGCCAGAGGTCTCATGGTGGTGGCAGCATGGTCTTTGGACTGCCCGCCCTCTGCAGCTGCTTCTCCTTCTCCTCTGGCCCCTGGAGTGAGGCCAGAGGTATCACAGTGGTGGTGGTATGGTCCTCAGGCTGCCTGCCCTCTATGGCTGCCTCTTCTTCCCCTCCAGCTGCTGGAGCGAGGCTGGAGGTCTTGTGCTGGCAGAATAGTCTTTGGGCCACCTGTCCTTTATGGCTGTCTCTCCTTCCCCTCCGGCCACTGGAGCAAGGCCAGAGGTCTCATGGTGGTGGCGGCATGGTCTTTGGGCTGCCCGCCCTCTCCAGCTGCTTCTCCTTCTCCTCTGGCCCCTGGAGTGAAGCCAGAGGTATCACAGTGGTGGTGGTATGGTCCTCAGGCTGCCTGCCCTCTATGGCTGCCTCTTCTTCCCCTCCAGCTGCTGGAGTGAGGCTGGAGGTTTCACGGTGGTGGCAGCGGCGGTGGCGGCGTGGTCTTCAGGCTGCCTGTCCTCTGCGGCTGCCTCTCCTCCCCCTATGGCAACTGTTTCATTTGCTTGTTTACAGCAAAAATATTGACTAGGTTTGAGTTTAGAAAATTGAAGATACAGTGGAACCCCGGGTTATGGATGCTTTGGGTAATGGAAAACTTGACTTACAGAAAGAAATTCATTGAAAATAATGCCTCAGTTTATGGATTTTTTTTTCAGAACAGTTTTTGGGTTTTCAATGCATTCTTATGCAAAACCACGCTTTGATTTTCAGAATTTTTGTTTCAAATGCTTTCCTATGGGAAACCACTCAATGCATTCCTATGGGCACTTTGCAATAAGGTTTTTTCACTATAAGGAAAACCCCGCGGAAGGGATTAATTCCATAACCCGGGGTTTTGTTGTAATTCAAATGTTCTGGGGATTTTTTTGTCTCTATATGTTATGGCAACATTGGATTGGAAGAACACATTTGCCTCAGAATAGTTTCAAAGGTGCTACTTTGCATTTTGGCACCTTTGCTTGTGGAAGAATACATTTTACAATTTCAAATAGTGCTCAGTGTTAATTAGAATTTTGCACACACAGCAAATGATGAATGACTTCTTCAGTAATGCTTCGTTGACCAACACGTGTACTGTGTGTCAGGTGTCATAAAAGTAAGAGAAGTGCCATATGCAGCACAAAAATATCTCATTATTAATAACAGATGCTACCATCATTTCCACCCTCAACCCAACATAGATGATGAGTTCCATGAATTGCTAATCCACCCACTCATGTTATTGCTCCATCTGGTCAGTTTCAAATCAGATGACCAGCACATTTCAATCCCAAATTGTTTTAGAGAAAATTGATATGTTGTAATGTTTGCAGATAAATCCTGTATTCTTTGGCAATTTGAATGTTTAAAAACCTTTCCATTAGCTTTCCCCAGATATCCCCACTTCTGCGAGGGAGGAAAACAAAGTCCCATGTACCTTTCCACATATCCATGTCCTGGTTCTGCTGCTTCTTTTGCATGCTTCTGATGAGCACAGATGATAACAATGATACCTCTAATTCCCTGCTTATTTCAGAGATATAGGTTCATGTAAAATGAACAGCATTCCGTACACTGATGTCTAGGCATGCCTGCCGCATGTTCATGGAAACATCTGCAAATGCAGATAGCACTGGCTCTTTAGCTATAAACAGAGATGAGCACTGACCCCTAGAGTCAAATACAACTGGCTTTCGAGCAAGGGAGTCCTTTAGGTAAGGATAAAGGTTGCCCTTGCTCGAAAGCCAGTCGTATCCTACTCTAGGTTCAGTGCTCATCTCTGCTTATAGCCAAAGAGCCAGTGCTGTCTGCATCTGCAGATGTTTGTGTGGAAATGCAACAGGTATGACTAGATACCAGAGTGCACAGAATGCTGTTTACCTTCCACCAAAGTGATACCTATTTATCTACTTACACTTTCTTGTTTTCAAACTGCTAGGTTGACAGGATCTGGTACAGAGATGGAAGCTCACTCCATCATGCAGTACTTGGGTCTTAACCATTAATCCACTGCAGTCCCTAAGGGAGACCTTTACTGTACCTTTACCAACAACAACAATAGTGATATAACAAAACTGGATTCTACAACTTGTACACCCCAAGTTCTTTTCACCAGCATCAGAGCAGGAGTTTCTTGAAAAATTAAAGAATTCAAATGTTTCTTTGAAGCTAAATGAGAAGGCCAAGATATATGTATCAACCAAAATAGGACATCCACAACATAGAGGAATTGACTCCATATACAGTCTCTAAAATCCTACACTATAGTGGTAAGGGACTTATCTTCTGTGGAAATAGCACAGAACTCAAATCCTGAACCACAGTCCCTTCCTAGGATTTCCCCACCCATTACAAACTCAGACATTGATAAATTAAGTTTTTGTCACTAACTTTGGCCAGGATGCTAAAATATCTCCATAGTTTGATTTCATCTACACCCACCTTTGCGCAGTTGCATGTATCTCAGTTCATCAAAGCCAGTGGCAGCTTTGCCCTTTTTCCATTAATCAGGTTGTTCTTTTGGCACTAATGAAAGACAAGACACCATTGACAGAAGCACTTTGATCTCACCCACCAACCTCTCCGAACAAAAATGACCTCATTTTCATCTGTTCTGACATTTTCATTCCATTAGTATCTTGGCCAGAGATAATTTAGCCAGGTGCTTGACTTTTCTATGTTGTTAGAATGAATCATAAAAGAATAAAAGAAATATAAACCAAACATAGGCTCCATTTCTGCAAGAGCATTTTGAGGGTTTTATCCAGTTTTGTTTCGAGTCCTATAGACCAAACTCTTTTTGTTTGTCTTAGTTTTAGAGCTTTTTTTCTAGTTACCACTGCAATAAGAGTTTTTACAGCCACGGATGTCTGATTTTAAACATTGCTACCCAGCTTGAAAAAACATAAAACACCTTTGTTTTGTATGGCTTGCCTTGAATTAACATTCATTCTCATAGTAAATTCACATTAAACTGCATAGTGTCTATGAGGCAGAGCTGGTAGATCTTGACAACCCATTCAGTTACAACCCTTCTTTTAAATCATAACTCACATTTTAAAAAATTCAATAATCATCTCAAGGGTCTGTGGTGGCTTCATGGTTAAGACACTGAACTTGATGGCTGGAAGGTTAGCAAGTCAGCAGTTTAAGACCTGAGTGCTGCACAATGGAGTGATCTCCCATCTCAGTCCCAGATCCTGCCAACCTAGCAGTTTGGAAGCAAAAAATTGCAAGTAGATAAATAGGTACCACTTTGGTGGGAAGGTAAACAGTGTTTGCACACTCTGGTATCTAGTCATGCCTGCCACATGTCCATGGAAATGTTTGCAGATGCAGATAGCTCTGGCTCTTTGGCCATAAACAAAAATGAGCACTGAATCCTGGAGTTGGATACAACTGGCTTTCGAGCAAGGACGAACTTTACCTAACCATAATGAGTTTTTTGATTAAGAAACAACCAGTCAGATCTTTGATATCTGGTTCCTGCTAAGTTCAATACTTACAAATTCCAAAGATTTTGGAAGAGATTATGAGTACAAGAGAAGTAACAGATACTTTTACATGGAACCATTTTTCCCCCAGTCAGAAAACAGAATATATTTTAATTGAGTAGCTTGATGGTAGCTAAATCAGTACATTTCAGATTGATTTTTAAAATTGGCTCTGTACATGTACAAAGCACTGCTTGGGTTTGCTTTCAGATCTCTTCAAGTCTGTTCTATTAGTATTCTCATATATTAAAAGCAGGTAATGGTTGACTTCTTCTTTTTTTAACTTGCTAGATTTACATTTAATTTCAAAAAATAATGGACCTACTCTTCCTTCCAATTTTAATATATGTTTCTGTGATTTGTCCTTTCATTTCATTAGCCAGCTCAGTCAGAAATGTTGCATAGCTGCTCCCTTCACATAATCCAATATTTTGCATCCTTATGTACCCACATTACTTACTAACCAAGATGAGAAAAATCATATAATTGCTTAGACTCACATTTAATCTGTTCCATTTAATACATTTGCAGACATTACACCATTTTCTAAGTTGCTCATAATTAATTGTACTTATGGTTATTAGAAATAACATCATTCTCATTGTGGATTCTGTTCCAAGAAAGCCAGAGATAACTCCTATCCATGCTTATTCCGCACTCACTATTATGGGAACATACCTGTTTATACTATAGTCCAGGCTAGATCTTTGATGTTGGGAAAGGTTGAGGGCAAAAGAAGAAGGGAATGGCAGAGAATGAGATGGTTAGATGGTATTGTTGACACAATGGGCACAAAATTGGGTGGGTTGAGGAGGATGGTAGGGGATAGGGGTGTCTGGCATGCAGTGGTCCATGGAGTCGCAAAGGGTCGAACTCGACTGTGCAACTGAACAACAAAAGATAAATCATGTTCTTCTATTAGGTACAGATAATGGCAGAGAAGATAAGAAACCTAGTCTGAGTCTTTTCTCTATGTAGAAGTGCAGCACATTCTATAAGGCATACTTCTTTTGTGAAAACACTGCTTGAGATATTAATTGATAGCACAGAATGCCATTTAATTTTGTGAATCTCAATATCAATCAGAGTTCTTGGCCACACCCATCTGCCGTGGCACTGGTTTGGATATTTAATTAGATCCAGATAGTTCTTGGTGACATATTTAATCTGTCTTCCACGAACACTTTGTTTGGATGATCCCTCCCCCCCCCCATGTAAATGTTTCCATTTGATTCTGTGACCATTGCCCTTGCTGGCCTTCAGGAATTCAAGAAGGGTAAGCTACCAACATAGCATTTTTCCTTTGCGGGCAGGCTATAAATGCAACTAACTTACCAAATGTCCACCCGCTCAGCAATAACAGAAACTTAGCACTCATTTTCACATGCTAAAGGTAAAGGTAAAGGTTTCCCTTGCTCGAAAGCCAGTCGTATCCGACTCTAGGGTGCAGTGCTCATCTCTGTTTCTAAGCCGAAGAGCCAGCGCTGTCTGCTTCTGCAGACGTTTCCGTGGTCATGTGGCAGGCATGACTAGACACCGGAGCGCACGGAACGCTGTTACCTTCCCACCGAAGTGGTCCCTATTTATCTACTTGCAATTTCTTGCTTTCGAACTGCTAGGTTGGCAGGAGCTGGGATGAAGACGGGAGCTCATTTCTGTCCTGCAGTACTCGGGAATCGAACTGCTGACCTTCCGCTTCCCAGTCAGCGTCTTAGCGACTTGAGCCACTGCAGTCCCACATGCTAGATCATCTGATTTTCAGCATATTGATGGCTCAAGGAGTTGACTCTCTTTTGTGTTTTCTACCCGATTAATTAAAGGGTATTTTTTTCATACATTTGATGGCACACGTCTTTTGTAAAAATACTGTTTCTCTCCTCACAGGCAAAGCTGTGTCTGTCTGATGACTATCTTATTATCTTTTGCAAAGATCGTTGCTGAACTCTAACTCTTCCTTATTATAATTTATTCACTGATAATGTCTTGCAGTCAGAGAGCTATGTAATTAATGACATAGATAGGTTCCTGCTTAGCTGATGTATCATTTTCTAAATAGGTAGAGTATGGAAGCCACATCAATGGTGATGAATTAAGGGGTTAGAATGTGGGATTTCATGCCCCATTCCTAAAAAAATGAAAGCGCGGCACCAAAATGGCCGCCGCGCTCTTTGCGTGCCCCCCACACCCGGACTCAGACATCCGGGTGAGTTAGGGGGCATGGCCACCCCTCTATAAAAGGGGTGGCCACGAGGCAGCCGAGCTGCCATTTTAGAATAGCGACGGAGAGGAGAAGTTTTCTCCGTCGCTGTTTTTTCTCTTAGTCTTCGGCTATTGAGCCCTTGCAGTTCGTTTCCCGGCTGGGAAAGGAGGATTAAAGCATGCGGAGCCTCGGATTGCTTGGCTACCGAGGTGCTTAAACGCTGGGAGTTCGATCCCTGGATAGGGATCCTGCCTTTCTTCTCCTAGGGAGACATGGCTCCCAAGTGGAAGGCCCCGGCGCTAAAGCCGTGGCCGAGGGGAAGAACTTTTACCGGCCCTGCGCCGGATGGGGGCCAGCCTTTGGGTCGGAGGACCAGGGCTGCGCCCCCACGGCAGGGCAATGTGCCAGCCTTGCACACTGGTACCAGTGGGGCTGGTCAGGTTTACACTTGGCAGCCTGGCTCCAGCTTGGTAGCTGGTCAGCCACAGGCCGGCCCCTCCGGGGCTTCGGCCCTTGGCCCGCCTTTACAGGGACAGGGCGGCCTGGGGGGCCTGGTGCGGGTATCCAACCCACTGCTCCTCCGGCCCCTCATGGGCCGGAGTTTTGGGCATGGCCCTATTCTGGCCCTGGCTCTCCTTTTCGGTTACCTTTTCCTCAACTGCCTGGTGGGCCGTCCGGCCCACCCGACCCACCTTATGCAGGGGGCTCTGGGGCAGTGGATGCTCTGTTAGTACGGTTAGCAGTGCTGGAAGCATCCTTGGGCATTGCACAGCCTCCTTCGGAGGGGGGGCGCTACTCTTTCCACTGGGGCCCCTTCATTGGCCCCGGCTACCTTGCCGGCCGCAACGCTTCAGCAGGCGGCCAGCCGGGTCGAGCTGCTAGAGACGGTCCGGCCGGCCCCAGCTGGTGTCTCGCAGCTCCCTGTTCGTCCTGATGTCCAGACTGGGAGCAGTCAGGGTTGGTCCCAGAGCTCGATTCCGGTCGCGAGCTCTGACCCCCGCCGTGGGCCGGAACCCCCGGTGGGGGCGGCTCACGGGGGTGCACCTAGTGAGTATCAGGTTCAATTTAGTGCACCTACATCACAGCCCACTTACAGTGGTGGGGTTCAGTGGCCCTGGCCTCGTCAAGTTGAGGCGAGTGGGCATCAGTTACCAGCCTATCCCAGTGCCCCATGGTTTCAAAATGGTCCCTCGTTAAGGGCAGGGGTGTCCACCCCTGGGGCAGTGCCGAGCATCACAGGGGCTGTCCAGGTCCTGCTGCGTATGCCCTCTATACAGAATGTGCCGATGACGGCTTTGCTGACAGCTGGTTATTCCTTGCCCCTGGGTGATCATTTGTCACAGGTCACGAAGGATAAGATTTGGCGAGGGGAGTACGTGGATATATTCTCCCTATTGAACCGTGAGCCCACTAAGGAAGAGAGAGAGGGACAGGATGACAGAGACAAAGAGCTGTCCCGTCGTCGTAAGCCGCGCACTTGGGCCAACTGGTTGCCAGCATATCTTATTTATATGGCGGTATACCTTAGGGCCCGGCCTGATCTGTCCATTCCTATGGTCCAATACTTGGACAATATTTACAGGGCGATGGTTGATTTCCCTGGCCCATCGTGGTTGGCTTACGATAAGGAATTTAGAATGAGAGTGGCCCTACACCCAGAGATGAGGTGGGATGAGCCCTGCCAGAAATTGTGGCTCTTGTACATGACCCCCACGCGTCCGGCGCCTGGGGATAGGTACCATTGTGGCCATGCTGTGCAGCGAGCTGCTCCAACACAGGCTCCCTGCCAGCCGGCGGGGCAGGGGGTTCCAGCCCGCTTGATGTGTTGGAGCTTCTCAGCTAATGGCGTGTGCAATAAGCGACAGTGTCGGTACAAACATGAGTGTCCCTCTTGCGCTGGCCCCCATGCTGCCTCCGCATGCCCGCGGGCTGGTGGGTCACGGGGCAGAGGTAGAGGTGGACAGGGGGCGGGCAGGACTTCCTCTGACGGAGCTAGCCAGTCAAAAGGCCCCCTCCCCAGTTAATGTGTATATGCTGGAGTGGTGGCTCTCAACTTATCCAAGAAGGGAGGACGCGAGGTACCTTCTGGAGGGTTTCCAGTGGGGCTTTCGTATTCCGTTCGAAGGGGTGCGGGGACCCCAAGATGCCCCAAATTTAGTTTCCCTGAAGGGTAAGGAGGGGGTAGCTGCCCTGAGTATTGCCAAAGAAGTGGAGGCCAGGAGGGTAGCGGGCCCCTTTTCTGAACCGCCTTTCCCTAACCTGAAGGTCTCCCCTCTAGGGCTAGTACCTAAAAAGACCCCGGGTGAATTTCGTTTAATCCACCATCTATCGTACCCGGCAGGTTCTTCTGTCAATGATGCTATTCCTGATGACCTTTGTTCGGTCAGGTATACGTCGTTTGACCAGGCCCTACGGATGGTGCGCTCTTGTGGTCCCGGTGCCCTCCTGGCAAAATGTGACATTAAATCGGCATTCCGATTGCTGCCAGTGCACCCTGGGGACTTTGAGCTATTGGGTTTTAGATTCCAAGGGAAGTTCTATGTAGATAAGGCCATGCCTTTTGGCTGCTCTATTTCATGTTCGGCATTCGAATGTTTTAGCACTTTTCTTCAGTGGGCCATTGTTTGCAGGTCCGGGTCTCGGTCTGTAGCCCATTACCTCGATGACTTTTTGTTCGGGGGTGAATGGGGCTCGGACACGTGCATGCGTCTCCTCACTACATTTCAGACGCTAATGCGGCAACTGGGTGTCCCCTTAGCGCCTGAAAAGACTGAGGGCCCATCTACTACGCTCACATTCCTAGGTATTGAAATTGACACGGTCACACAGGCATCCCGGTTACCCATGGATAAGGTCACCCGGATCTCCGCGATGATTTTGGCATTGATGGCCAAACGTAAAGTGTCACTTCGTGAGCTGCAGGTACTTCATGGACATCTTAACTTTGCCTGCAGCGTGGTGACACCCGGCAGAGCATTTGCCCAGCGCCTATGTGATGCCATGTCTGGCCTGTTAAAGCGCCACCATAGGATCTGACTGACCAGGGGCATGTGGGCTGACCTTTCGGTTTGGCTCACATTCCTACGGGATTTTAACGGGGTCTCTTTCTGGAGATCAGACCTTTTGGTTTCCCCTAGATTCCAAGTACAGTCGGATGCCTCCGGCTCCCTGGGATATGGGATTTATTTTGAGGGGAGGTGGGCTTACGGACGATGGCCTCACGCATGGCTTGGCACTGATCGCCTCCGCGATCTTACCTTCCTTGAGTTCCTTCCCATCCTGGGAGCTTTGATGCTATGGGGCGAGGAGTGGGCCAACTTAGTGGTCCATTTTTGGTGTGACAATGCGGCAGTGGTGCACATTGTCAATGCTCAGACGTCTAAATCGCCTAGGGTTATGGCGTTGGTTCGCCAATTTGTGTTACTAAGCCTACGCCTAAATGTGCTGTTTAAGGCCAGACATGTCCCAGGCATTAATAATGATATTGCTGATGCTTTATCCACCCTGCAGATCCCCCGGTTCCGTGCCTTGGCTCTGGAAGCAGAGGAATTCCCCTCGCCACTCCCGGCTGAGATTTGGACATTTGGCGAGGAGAGGTGAACTGGATGATCGGCATGTCTTTGGCACCTCGCACGCGTAAGGCGTATCAACATGCTTTTGTACAA
The DNA here is from genome assembly GCA_035047305.1 of Bradypodion pumilum. NCBI lineage: Eukaryota > Metazoa > Chordata > Lepidosauria > Squamata > Chamaeleonidae > Bradypodion > Bradypodion pumilum. The sequence goes on along the minus strand of JAWDJD010000004.1, from coordinate 63,710,538 downwards.
TTCAGAACCTTTTGTGTGCAACTACAGTTGCCCGAAGTGTGGCCCATTCCAGTGGAACAGGTTTTACAATTTATGGTTTATCTACACAGTCAGGGTTTGGCTCCTCGTACTATAGCATCCAGGCTGTCGGCACTGGCATTTATGGCCAAAGTGAGGGGTTTTGCTGACTGCATTAATGATTTCCACATACGTCATGTTTTGGAGGGGTGGACATGGGAACGTGGCTGCTGCCCGGACACTCGCCATCCAATTTCACCAGAGGTACTGACCAACCTTGCACGAGACTGGCATAACTTGTGTTATGATAGGTATGAGGTGGCTCTTTTTCACGCGGCTACCACGGTGGCCTTCTTTGGAGCGTTCCATATCAGTGAGTTGGTACTACTGTCTAAGGCGGATACGACTCGTAGGGCACTGGAACTCGACGATGTCTATGTCACTAATGAGTGGGCTCAGTTGAGGATACGGTCCTCAAAAGTTGATCAGCACGGTGTAGGCAGTGGAGTTAGACTGCTACGATGTTCCATTGCAGACATCTGTCCGGTTGATGCCCTACATGAGTTTTTGTCAGTGCGAGGCACGCACCCTGGCCCGTTTTTCTGCCATCAGGATGGATCTCCCCTTACTAGATTCAAATTTTGGAAGGTGACAGGTATGGCACTAACCAGTGTTGGCCTCCCTGGGGCTCGTTACGGCACCCATTTATTTAGGATAGGTGCTGCATCCACTGCGGCTGCATTTGGGTACTCTGAGGCTGATATACGCCGGATGGGGAGATGAGGATCCATGCGTTTTGCATTGTATGTTCACCCCCTTCAGGCATGAGTACCAGTTAAGTTATTATTCTCTTTTCTTCCTTTACAGACCCTGTGTGTCCCCGCACACTGGTGGCAGTATGGCTGGTGGGCCACAGTTACGTGCACTGGGCAGCGCAGTATGCTGCGCCGACAGAGTGGGGACCCCCGCTTGGACTATGTGCAACCGCACGTATACGTTGGTATGGTAAGTGTGGAATGAGATGGTGGGAACTGTTGCCATTCCTGTTTTCCATCAGGGATGCTGAACCACCTGATGTCCTTGTACTGCACCTCGGGGTCAATGACCTTGCCCAGGTCACTGGCCTTTCATTAAAATTCAAGATCTGCAGTGACCTGGCTTATTTGCATTATGTGTGGCCATCCACAAGGCTGCTATGGTCGGACATCGTGGCGCGTCATACTTACAGGGGAGGTATTGACCTCCGTGCCCTTGACTGCGCTTGCCGCTCGGTGAACAGGGCGGTTGCCCAGTTATTGTCAGACAAGGGTTTGGGGATGGTCATCCGGCACCCCATGATTAGTTTGCAAAATTACGATCTCTATGCAGGGGATGGGGTCCACCTGTCGGCTAGAGGTATGAACCTCTTTCTTGAAGATTTGCAAGCAGGCCTGGTGACCGAGCTGACGGTCTGGGGCGGGGGGTACGGTGAGTCTTCATAGACGCCTCCCCGTGTGGCGGGTAGCACTGGTAAGGTAAAGGTTGATGACCCATAGGTATCCGGCAGGTTCGCAATTGACTGGCCAACACTTAGACAGGTACACGTGTAATAGCTTTGGCCGGTCAATGACGAACCAGGCAAGGGGTGATGGCAGGAGCTTTACAGCATGCATCACCTCGTGATTTGACGGATACACGTCATATGGTGGGGTCAGTAGATAGTTTATTGACTCCGGTCAACAATTTGTTTGTGTCAACAAACAAATTGATACAAATAGTTACATTGTAGCCAATTATCATTGGCATTTTTGGGAGGAACCTTACCAGTGTTACTGCGGCCTGCTTGCCTTAAGAATTACAATTGGATGAATACACCAATTGAAAGTTATAATTCGGACTAGGGCATTATTCAATAAAAGTGGCCCAATGCCTTTATCCATATACCGGTGTCTGAGTCTTTCTTTGGGGGGTGCGCCTGCAAAGACCATTTGCAGTATGAAAACAAGGATAGTGTTTGAAGTCTATATTAAAAAATCAGTTTTACACTCCAATTCTTTAAAATGTGCACCAATGTAAAGGAAGTGTTTAAACTCAGAGCACTATGATGTGACCTACATCATTCCCAGCCCTTAAAAGTTTACAGAGTAACTGTGTCTGGTTTATCACTGGAAGCACAAAACTGCCATAAACATAAATGTTCATTCTGGATGTTTATTTTTTGAAATTAAGACATTTAATAGTATCCTGAATTTAGGACTATTAGGTTGGAATGTAAAGAATATTTCTTCTTCTTCCAGCTTAAATAATTTTCATCAGGTTAAATGATTGCTAGGTGGGGCTCCATATTCTGATCAGAAGTGCCCTTAATTGAATATTGTTGGCTACAGAAATGTTCAAACAGATGTCAATATGTGGAGCTAATGGAGACTTCTTCACCAATAAATCACAGAAGAAGATGAAAATTGTTGGCTACTGGAGACAATAGTCTGCTTTGTGCCAGACCCAGTCTCTCGTGTACCTCGACTCTACTTACTGTACACCACCTTGCTAGATTATAACAATGGACTCTTTTTTTCTTGCATCTGCCTTACTGTTTTGAGCTAGACTACTTTTTTTACATTTCCTTAAGATTTCAGATGGGATTCTGGTTTTCATCCCCTGTAGTGCTTTGCCACTGACTGGGGGTTCCATTGGCTGGGCTTGTTGGGTTTTTGTTCTCACCCAGGGATTTATTTATTTTTTTTGTTTATTTATTTAAATTTATATGCTGCCCAATCAGGAGAATCTGACTCAGGGTGGTGTATGACAGTTAAAAATGTATAAAAACAGGTTTTAAAATCCCAAATCGCCCATTCACTTCCCCACCCTACTACCCCCCTCCCCAATTAAAAGAATAAAAAGAAATAAAAGGGAATGGGGGGGGAACACAACAACACAAAGGGAGGGATATTAACTAAGTACTAACTGGGGATGAGCCAACAGGCTGGAGCCATATTCCCATTAAGGCCCCACACCTGCTTTGCCAGCCAGGTTTTCAGACTTTTCCTGAAGGGCAGCAGATCCGTCTGTAGCCTCAATTCTGTTGGACATCACCATTGGTAGCCAGTTTGTGATAAAGCTAGACACTTCCTCCTATTTCCACTTCTGAACCAATCCATCATGCTGTTACCAGCCCCTAATTTACACCAGATCAGGGGGACAGCATTCTGATTAGTGTCAGGAATCTGAATTGCTTCAATGAAAGAGGTGTAGAGGATTTTGTTAAAGATAAGGATTATACCATTTGATTTTTATTAGTTTTACAATGTCTGAGCAAACTCTCTACAACTCAAATGTTTCTTTATAAATTTGTCTCTTACACGCATTATGACAATAACCTGGCTGACAAGGGCATTTCTATTTCATACTATGAATCATAAAAAGGTCAATCTGTTTTATGCTAGTCTGAGAGAAGAATGAATTGGGAGGAGGGTAATGTTTAGATGAGTTTTCCCCTGACTACCTTCTAATGGATGTAGAGTGCACACATCACCATGTTAAAGTGGTCTGGAGCCTCATTGAACTGAAGTATTTTGTTAGGGGATTGGTGCTGCAAGGTTTACAGAAGATAATAATCCAAATAATGTTGGTGGTTTTCCATTTTCTCTTGAGTATGACATTTTCAATTATATTTCAAGGAATAAAAAATGTGGCTAAAGGAGGTTTAAGCAGAAGAATTTCCAGAGCTGTTTTTGTTCTATTGATGATTTTATTTTCTGTGGTTACCTGCTCACACTGATTTTTTGATTGGACAGAATGCAATTTACTTGTTTTAAAAGCATAGATCTTGTCCAATCTCAGAAGGTCTAGTTCCATAAGACTCTAGGAAATACTCAAAATTACAGTGGAATATACACGGCTAACTTCCCTTGCTTGATGTGCTAGAATTTTGAATACATTATTCAGTCTTTAATCCTAATCAATAGAGGCTCATATGCAACGTGATGTTGTGTATACTTCTGTATGCAGTAGCAGCAATATTTTGAGCTGAAATTGAACTCATTCAAGCTAAAAATCACACTAATGAATTACAGGGAAGTGCAGGATCCTAAGCATAACTGGTTTCTAATCTGTATTCTACACTGTGAAACCATCCAGATCAACTCCCACCATGACAACAATACTGTCTAACCATCCCATCCTCTGTCACACCCTTTTCTTTGATCTTTCCTAGCATCAGGACCTTCGCTAGTGAGTCGCTCATCTCATTTGGTGGCCAAAGTATTTGAGCTTCAGTTTCAGTATCTGTCCTTCTAAATAGCAGTCAGGGTTGATTTCCTTTAAGACTGACTGGTTTGATCTCCTTGTAGTCCAAGAAGTCTTCTTGGAGTCACAAAAGTCTTCTCCAGCTCCACAGTTCAAAAGTGTCTATTCTTCTGCCTTCAGCCTTTCTTATGGTCCAACTCTCACAGCTATATATTACTACTGGGAAGACCATTGCTTTAACTATGCAGACTTTTGTTCTTTCTGGGGCTACTTGTATTACCCCTCAATCTTCCCCATAGCATATTGGACACCTTCCAACCTGAAGGTCTTATTATCTGACATCATTTATTTTAGCTTTTTGATACTGCCCATTGGAATTTCTTGGCAAGGAAGGTGGGTAGGTTGCCATTTCCTTCTCCAGTAGCCTCTGTCCTCCACTATGCCCTGTCTGACTTGGGTGACCCTACATGGCATAGCTCATAGCCTCATCGAGCCAGTCAAGCCCCCAGCCAAGAAAAGACAATGAGAGATGAATAGAAACATTCATTAGCACACTGTTAGCACCCCCAGAGTTATCATTTGCACCAACATCTTTGTCTACCATTGCTATTTACTGTAAAGATTATGCTACTGGAGTATCAGAGTATTACTGCTGTTTTCCCTGAGTAGTACTCAAGAGGGTTTTTTCTTTGTATGGCAACAGGGCATATCACCCCATGGAAAATAGATGGGAAAGAAGTTGAAGCAGTGACAGCCTTTACATTCTTAGGATTCCAAGATCATTGCAGATGGAAATTGCAGCCATGAAATAAAAAGGCGACTGGTCCTTGGGAGACAAGCTATGAGAAACCTGGGGAACATAGTTAAAAGTAGGGATATCACTTTGCAAACAAAAGTTTGCATAGTCAAAGCAATTGTATTCCCGGTGGTAATGTATGGTTGTAAGAGATGGACCATAAGGAAAGCTGAGCACAAAATAATAGATACCTTTGAAATGTGGTGTTGGAGGAGAGTTTTGAGGGTACTCTGGACAGCGAGGAGAACAAATAGGTCAATCTTAGAAGAAATCAACCCTGATTGCTCCTTGGAAGGTCAAATAGTGAAGATGAAGCTAAAGTACTTTGGACATCAAATGAGAAGAGAGGACACACTTGAGAAATTCTTGATGCTGGGAAAGGTAGAGGGCAAAAGAAGAAGGGGTGGCAGAGAATGAGATGGCTGGATGGTATTGTTGACACAGTGGGCACAGAGTTGGGCGGGTTGAGGAGGAAGGTGGAGGATGGGGTGCCTGGATGATGGTGGAGGATAGGGGTGCCTGGTGTGTAATGGTCCACGGGGTTGCAAGGGGTCAGAATCGACTATGGAACTGAACAACAACAAAAATGGAGACTATTGTGGACCATGCTGCTGAGGAAATTTGCAGTTTGCTTGGGGGGGGGAATGGTACCTTATGCTACATTTATCCTCCCCTGCCGTTGGCTACAATTCAGCTCACTTTGAGCTACTGAGCAGAGGTGCTGAGCTGAACTCCTGCATGCCATATAATAATGGGTGTACAAGGAAGCAAGAGATGAATCCATAGTCTATTTCAGGAAAGCTCAAGGAGAGAGAGGAGGGCAAGAGGAGATGCAGGGAGAGCAGTTGATATATATATATATATATATATATATAAGTTTCTTTCTAATGGTAGGCCTTCTCTAGTTACCATCTCAGCTGATATTTTCACCTGAAATCATTGTAAGTCACCCTGTGCAGCATAACAACTATGGAGATCTGTCTGCAGCACTCTAGTGGGAGCTTCGAAAATTGGGAGCATGAGTGGTTGGAAACTAATATGTGTATGGCACAACAGTAATGGAGATCAAGACATGGAGATAAGCCCTGTTCCTTGCCTACCCCACATCAAGGCAGGATTTGGTCATCATTAGTAGATATATGTACAGTATATCCATTTCCCTTCCCTTGCTAGTAACTTTTCTCCCACCCCATGGGTCATTAGATGACATGACACTCACTTGGGCAAACTATATTATCCAAAGAGAGGGGCTTAGAAATTGAAATGTTTACATGGTCATAAACTCTGTCTGCTGTTAAAAATAAATCCCTTTATCTCTGCCGCATTCTCAAGTTTACATTCTTGTTCTTTTCCCCATGGAAAGCCTTTTTAAAGTGCTGCGGACTCCAAGCTGAACAAGATCGAATGTGACTTTCTAAAAAATAAAATGCCTGGTCTTATCGGCTTCCCTCTTCCAGACGACAATGGGAGATAAATTCGCTCCACGGGAACCTTTTGTGGACCATGCTGCTGAGGCAATTTGCAGTTTGCTATGGGGGAAAAATGGCACCTTACGCTACATTTATCCTCCCCTGCCGCTGGCTACAATTCAACTCACTTTGAGCTACTGAGCAGAGGTGCTGAGCTGAACTCCTGCATGCCATATAATAATGGGTGTGCAAGGAAGCAAGAGATGAATCCATAGCCTATTTCAGGAAAGCTCAAGGAGAGAGGGGAGGGCAAGGGGAGATGCAGGGAAAGCAGTTGAAACTGCTTGAATAAAACATTTCTAAATGAGGTGATTTCATTTGTCTTTGAGGCTCTAGATCAGGGGTGCCCAAACTTTTCAGGCTGTGGGCCGGTCACATGCTTCAGTGGGCCAGTCATGTGGTTCCTCCCACCAGAAGCAGAAGTAAAACGTGCCTTGCAATCTGTTTGCAATAGGATGAGATAGATGTTTAGGCTGCCATTTTCTCTGCTTAAACCAGGGGTGCCCAAACTAGGGCCCATGGGCCAGATCTGACCCCCAACATCAATTCATCTGGCCCACCACCCTTGCAACTTCTGGAAGAGGAAGTAAAACACACCCCTATGGGCCAGATGAATTGGTGTTGGGGGCCGGATCCTGCCCACGCGACATAGTTTGGTCACCTCTGCTCTAGATAAGCATATGGGGCTTTGGTGTATTCAGAGGTGAAGGCAAGGCTGACTGACATGGTTGCCACTAATGCACATGAAAAGCCATTTAAGGAAGCAATCAGTAGAAACTACTCAAGAACACCTGTAGTAACAGCAAGCCAGTGCTCTACAATCAGGGATAACCCAGCTTTAGAGCAGATGAGAGAAGATGGCTGAAAGACTTGGAAGGGCAAGAAATTGGATAAGGAGGAGTTTGAATCAAGCACTCACTGGAAAAATTAACACTTGGCAGATCTGACAGTTTTACATTATGTCCCAAATCCAGGTCATTTGAAAACGAAGCACAATCATGCAAAATGATTTTTATAAAAGGCAGTTTTCATCCCTTGGTTGCAGAAACTTCAGTGAAAGCCAGAATTCCTGTCCTTGCAGGTTCTGGTGCAATGCAAGTGCTATGTACAAAATAAAAAATGTATACAGCATGCAAGTATTTTCTGGAAAAAGAACATCTATAATTTGATTGTTTGTTTGTTCGGTTATTTACAAAATAAATTCTAAAGACTACCATAATCTCACCAAATAGGATGAAAATGTTTAAATTATTTTTGTTCTCTCCTGTGAGAATGAAATAAGTAAAGACTTACATTTCTAATAATGTGTTACCTGCTTTGGAGTGATGTAAAGGGTGATTTTCCCAGGTTGCATTGTGCCTGGGCAGTATAAAAGGCAGGACACATGCATGCATTGCTCTTGTGGGTTTTGCTCGGGGCGAAGAGTGTTTAGGCACCCGCATTATATAACAAGTTCCCACTAAGCTGTCTTGACTGTTTTATTCAAGGGTTATGATGTTTTATGTTTTAACCTTATTCACGTTCTAGAATAGCCTTTGTGCTAAATGGGCAGTACAGAATTTATTTATTTATTTATTGCATTTTTATACAACCCATCTGGGATATTTCCCACTCTGGGCAGTGCACATACAAATAATAAAATAATATAATAAAACAAACAACAAAATAAAATGAAACAACAGAACAATTACATTAAAAATCAAAATAAAATATCTGGCATCTGTGGGCACACATGGTCATTTATTGTTAAGGGCGTAATATTCTTAAAACCAAACCAACCAACAAACAAACACTTATGTGCCTTGTCTTCTGGAGAGGTCACAGGTTATAATTTGATGCTTAATTTCAGACAGGTAGATGACTTGGGCTCATAGTTCAGAAGTTCAGTCCCCAGCATCTCCAAAGGAAGATGGAAATTGGTAAAAATGGAAAAGAATTCTGCTACGGTTTCTCCCATACTGGTCTCATAAATATAGAAGTCAGAGTAGACATTAAGAAGGATAGCCTATTTAACCAATCAGGATTTTTGTAGAGACCCATGCCTTGGAAAACAGGCTTAAAAGTTAAGCCAGCAGTTGCCTTCTAATGATCAATCATAAAATTTTAAAAAAGACAAGAGTGGAAGATAGCTGACAAAACCAAGTACAGTAACACCTCATACAAAGTCCGCTTTGTACAACATCAAATTCATACAACATCGCCTAATTCCTTGAAAAAAGTTGCCTCATACAAAGTCACTGTGACCTTGTATGAGGCATTGGGGTTTTCCCCAGGTTGCATTGTGCCTGGGCAGTATAAAAGGCAGGCCACATGCGTGCATTGCTCTTGTGGGTTTTGCACAAGGCAAAGAGTGTTTAGGAGTGGTTTTGAGTGCGATTTTGATTTTTTTTTAATTTTCTCGTCAGAATTTTTAGAAGCATTCCTTGGATTTTTGCAGCATTGTTCACGTTCTTGGACAATCAGGGTTGTTTGACATGTTTTTGTAATGTATTTAACCTTTAGACAATGATTTCTTAAAGTACTGTCAGTTTCCTGTCTGTTTCCTTGACTTTGCCCTGAAGTCTGTGCTGTTACAGTACAATGTATCTCTATGGAAACAACGTTGTACTAGGCATTGCGGCAAGAATTTGGACGTTGTATGAGGCATCGCAACTAGGATTTTGCATGCCTCATACAAGTCCAAATCTGTATAAAGTCAGAACTTGTGGAACCAAGTTTGGACGTTGTCTGAGGTACCACTGTACTATAATTATTGTTGTTGTTCCGTCGCACAGTTGATTTTGACCCTTTGCAACCCATGGACCATTGCCCGCCAGGCATCTCTATCCTCCACCATTCTCCTCAACCCGCCCAACTCTGTGCCCATTGCATCAACAATGCCATCTAGCCATCTCATTCTCTGACACACCCTTCTTCTCTTGCCCTCAATTTCTCCCAGCATTAAGGCTTTCTCAAGTGAATCCTCTCTTCTCATTTGATGTCCAAAGTACTTTAGCTTTATCTTCACTTTTTGACTTTCCAAGGAGCAGTCAGGGTTGATTTCTTCTAAGATCGACCTATTTGTTCTCCTTGCTGTCCAGGATACTCTCAAAACTCTCCTCCAGCACCACATTTCAAAGGAGTCTATTCTTCTGCACTCAGCTTTCCTTATGGTCTAGCTGTCACAACCATACATTACCACTGGGAATACCATTGCTTTGACTATGTGAATTTTTGTTCACAAGGTGATGTCTCTATTTTTAACTATGTTCCCTAGGTTTCTTCTGCTTTTTCTCGAAGAATCAGTCACCTATAACATATATGATCAAAATATTGCCTAGTTGGACATTAACAGAATGGAGAATGGTACTGTGCTCCTGAAGAAGGAAAAGGGGTAATGTAGAGAACTTGAATGGTATGTAGCAACATTGTATGTAAGATAAAAAATAGTCCTAGGCAAATAGGCCACTTCACTGTCTAAGAAAACTCCTGTACTCTGGCTAATGGCCAGGCCAACCCTGAACCACATTGTCCTTCAAGCAAAACGTCTTGCTCAGCCTTGTGCTGTTACAGTGCAATGTATCTCCTTGGAAATGACGTTGTACGAGGCATCACGGCAAGGATTTGGACGTTGTATGTGGCATCACGGCTAGGATTTTGCATGCCTCATACAAAGTTCAAATCTGTATAAAGTCCAAACTTGTGTTACCAAGTTTGGATGTTGTATGAGGTAACACTGTATCTTGGAGACTATTGCAACTCGGTATCCCTACCTAAACATAATGGACAGCTTTCTCTTCATTTTATTTATTTTATTTTTATTCATTTATTACATTTATATTCCGCCTAACTGGGATATTTTGTAGACACAAAAATTGCACAAAAATAGAAATAAAAATGTAAAGGCAGCAGCTTAGGGACTTATTGCAGGTCTAAACTAGTCTGCATTTTGACATTTAGCCAATTTTGACCTGCAGCATTTCTGTGAAAGCAGGTAAAGAGCTGTTCTTTAGACTAGTATTTTGGGGCTAGGATGGTGCTATCAGCATGTCCAGTGTATCTAATTTAGCATAGTTTACATTATATGTGTGCTTTATTTGTCTTCCCACTCAACATGACATGGCCATTGAAAGTTTTAGGATAGCACATCATGACAAGGAACTCAACAAGATACTATTTCATTTAATTTCATTTCTTATTTATACCCTGCTTTCCTCGACCCAATGGGTGACCCAAAGCAGCATTTACAACATAGAAAAAGTATGCAAAATACTGTATATCAAAAATACAATTGCAACAAATACAAAAAAGAATACAGTTACAAATGCAAATTACAGCTACAAGTCAGAAAATACAATATCACTAAATGCAAATTACAGGATACAAATTAAAGTACAATACACAATACAATAACAAGCAAATATATGGTTTGTCACATTACCAAAGTTACACAGTTGCAATGTCCTCCACCACCTAGTTTCCACGAAGGAGCCTGTTGTGTTTGAATACATTTATTGCTGTAACATTTTGTAAAATAGTTGGGATCAGTACAATCCTCCATTTTGTCTCCTTCTTCTTGGTCTTGAAATATCGCAGGACTGCATTCCCGCCTAAACTATGTAGTCTGTACAGTCTTCACTCCGGTCCATTGACCTCCCAGTCACCCCTCTCCCCTTCCTGTCATTTCCCACCCAAATGTATCCATTTCTGAGTGTATATATTGAGCAGTGCTACACCATGTTCTGACTGCCTAATAAAGTTGTTTGGCCCTGTTATGCTGGCTGCTTCGCATTTCTACCAGAACATCAAAGAGCCCCAGGCTCAAACGTCTACAGCAGAACCAGGGAGAACCTGGCCCTAGCAGCTCTGACTTCCTTTTCAAACCCTTCTGGCAGGCGGGGCCAGGAGGGGCGAGGAGGGGTGAAGCAGGCAGCCGCAGGTGAGCTGAATCTCCCATCCGGGGCGGGTGGTGTGGGCCCAAGAGAGACGCAGCAAGGACCCTCTGCAGCAGCGGCTCCGACGTCCTTTTCAAACCCCTCTGGCAGATGGGGCCAGGAGGGGCAAGGAGGGGCAGTGGCGAGGACCCTCTGTAGCAGCAGCTCTGACATCCTTTTCAAACCCCTCTGACAGATGGGACTAGGGGGAGTGAGGAGGGGCAAAGCAGACAGCCACAGGTGAGCTGAGTCTCCCATCCCAGGCCGGTGGCGTGGGCCTGGGAGAGACGCGGCAAGGACCCTCTGCAGCAGCAGCTCTGACGTCCTTTTCAAACTTCTCTGGCAGGCGGGGCCAGAAGGGGCAAGGAGGGGCAAATCAGGCAGCCGCAGGTGAGCTGAGTCACCCATCCCAGGTAGACAGGTGTTATAGTGAAGTGCTATGATCACATATATACTAAAGATCAAACATAGGTACTGATTATCCATAATATGGCTGGCTGTCCCATGATGTTTGAATGCATGACTTGCTCCTACTAATTTCAGTAGAAGCATCAGAATTGGCCAAAAAGTGTGTGAGCATAGCTTCTTCTTGCTACTGCATATTAGCAAGACTCAGCATAGAATGGTCACTCAAAAGTTGTAATAGTATATTACAATAGTATATACGAGTAAAATCTTTACCTATAAGGAGGGACATTAACCGTTGGACTCCGGCATACACGCCCGCACCCATCTATAGTATCCCGTACCGAGCTGCCTGCACTCGCCCTAACCCTGCCCACAGTGCACTGCAATGGTCCTGCAGTCGGCAGTGCGGCAACAGCCCCACAAACGCAAACAAAGCAAAACAACTTCAATTCCCAACGTCCTCCATGCCACGCCACCCCTCAGCCAATCAGGCTGACAGGTGAGAGCAAAGATAACATTGGGAAACACGGCATGCCCAATAGAAACCGAGCCACAGAAAAAAAGCCGCCGCAGGAATGCAAACCAAATAAACTAAACGCTAAGTCCCAGTGTCCTCCACGCCGTGACCACTTCAGCCAATCAGGCTGAAGGGCGCAAGCATGGAGAATGCTAAAAAAGCCGGCACGCAAAAAATAAAATAAAAAACGCTTCACACAATGGGAGTGCAAGGCCGCCGCAGGCGGATACAGTGCCTCACAGCCTCGCAAACAAAAAACCCTCAAGAAACCACGATGAGACAAACACCGCCCTTCTTTCCCAGAGCAACGGGGAGAAGAGGGACTCCCTCTCCTCCCTGCTACCCTGCCGAAGACACAGCGAGACCACCACTGGCCTCAAGGTAGGTTGAGCCAGGGTGGGGAAAAAACAACAGCCAGCAATTCATCAGGGGAAGCACCCTCCCTGGCGGATGACTGGATTTTGCCTTTCTACTACCCATACCGCTATTTCAAGAACTAGCACGAAACAGCGGTGGAGGTAATAGAAAAGCAGTGGCCAGCAATCCACAAGGAAGAGCACCACCCCTTACGGATTGCTGCCTGCCGATCCCCCTGTTAGGTAAGCCAGGGAAAAATGGAGGCTCAGAGAAGAGAACTATCATCAAGCAGATAGCTCTTCTCTGCCTCCTTTTCACCCAACCTACCTAACAAACATTACCGGTCAAAGAGCGAGCTGACTGCTGGCTCTTCCTTTTCCTCATCGCTGCATCAAAACCTACTTTCGAAGCAGCAATGGGAAAAAAGAAGAAACGACAGACAGGCCATTCTTCATGCAACAAAACACAACAACAACCAAACCAAACAGTAAACCACAATGCAAAGCACCAAAATTAATAAAACACAAATAAATAAACAAATAGTTAAAATAAACCCATTAAACAACAAAACAATAAACAACAAAATCAACAAAAAACACCCAAAATACCAAAGGCTAACACAAAACCATAAAACACACTAAAAACACCTATCTACAACATTAATCTCACAAATTAAAAAAATAAATTCGTAAAAATAAATAAATAAATAACAACCATAAATACCAAAACCAAACAAGCACATCTAAAATCCTAAATAAAAACCAACAAACAAGCCAAAACACTTTGGGTGGTTTAAGTAGAAACTCTCTACTTAAACCACCCAACCCAACATCACAAAATCAAATAAATAAATAAATAAACAATCAAGAGAACTTACCAGAACTTCCTCCCTCCATGGGGCCCAGAACTAGACTGAACAAAGAGAAAGGAAAGTCTCAAAAAAACCTTAATAACAGCTCCACCTAGAGGCAGGAAAAGTAAAAACAGTCACAAAAATGAAAATAATCAAAATTAAAATGACAAATATAAAAATAATAAATAAAATAAAACCACAAACCACAAAGGCAAAACACCCCCACCCAAACCACCCCTAAACAAACAAACAAAACCACAAATAAAAACTGCCCAGCAAGGCCAGGCACAAATATGCTAATATAATATATGCCATTGAAGTCAATTGTCCTTTAATTGTGTGTGGAAAAGAAACTGAAAGAGAGAGAGAGAGAAGGAGGGAAAGGTAGAGCCAGCCAAAGAATAATTATTGGGTTAAAAAGATGGAATGATCCTGCCTCCGGTTATGTTTACATATGAAAACAGGACTGGAGCATGACTCATCCTTTGACACTGGTAATGGACAAGACATCCAAAACTTGTGGGACAGCAGGCTAGTTTCATGGATAGTGAAGCACACAAACCATTCTCCACCCATAGAAGAAATAGCCAAAAAAAATCAGCTAGAATGAATAGAGTTGTGCCCTGCTGCACCCCTCTCCCATATGTGCTTCATGAGGAAGTTGTCTCAACCTGCTTAATGGTAGAGCTGGCTCTGTGTAGGTCAGGGGTGTCCAAACAACATCCCATGGGCCAGATGTGCCCCCAATGCCAATTCATCCAACCTACGCTGCCCTCATCACTCCTGGAAACAGAAGTAAAATGCAATGAGGAGTGACGAGGGTGGTGAGGGCCATATGACTTGGCTTTGGGGGTCAGATCTGGCCCGTGGGCCATAGTTTGGGCACACCTAGTGAAGGTAGTATTAGTATATCTGCACTTGTACAGAGGAGAGTGAGAGATCACATTCTGTACACCAACGTTAGAATTCTGCAGTTCTATCAGCAGCTCTGCAGAATGTATGATAAGTTGAAACCAAAATTCTCAGAACTCTCTAGATGTGGCTTCAGACTGAATGAAAAGAACTGGTGGATGAGGGGGTGGAAATACAAGCCTTGATACATGTTTGTGAACCTTTGCATAGACCAGAAGAAAGATCTCTTTGCTGCATATAAACTCCCTTGGCAATGCTTTGTATTGTTTACCTTCATGTACTGTAAGCTAAGCCAAAGGTTAATATCCAAACCATGGGATAGACCTTCTGTTTAGAAAAGGGCATTTTTTCCTTCATCTGCAACCTAATTTCAACTGAGAAATGCAGCTCTGATTCCTGTGAGATTTTAAAAAAAAACACAGTAAAACTGTCACAGGCTGCTGCAGGGGACTATTCCATACTGCAATATCTTTTTATAAGAGACACTTTACAAAATAGAGTAGGAAAAAGTTGGCAATACCTTAGAAACAAGGAAAACAAAACAAAATGACAGGCCAGGGGGTAGTTTTCATTAAGATTCAGGTTATAGGCAAAAAAAAATCCCTTTGTATCATAGACTTGTGATGGTGAACTTTGGCACTCCAGATGTTCT
This sequence comes from Bradypodion pumilum, assembly GCA_035047305.1. Classification (NCBI taxonomy): domain Eukaryota; kingdom Metazoa; phylum Chordata; class Lepidosauria; order Squamata; family Chamaeleonidae; genus Bradypodion; species Bradypodion pumilum. Next base: position 63,695,440 of record JAWDJD010000004.1, on the reverse strand, counting down.
TGGATTTCAGTTCCCAGAAGCCTGTGTGTCCCCCACCCCACCCCCGGTGAATACACAGGAAGGGGTTTACTGCGATTCACCCGGCCTGTGCCGCCCTCGTCACTTCCAGTAGTAGAAGTGAAATGTGCCCATATGGGGGCTTGGGCTTCTGGGAATTGAAGTCCAAGAACATCTGGAGTGCCAAGGTTCACCATCACGGTCACAGACCTACCTGTTCATGACTCTGTGCTGTGTTCAAGTTCTTTGCCATCCTGGTTTAATTGTATAGAGTATCCACAAACAGACAACACCCTTTCTAGTTTATTTCTGTGGATTCAGAGAACAACAAAAAAAGTCAATTTTGTGTTCTCAGATGTGGACACAGGTTGTGGTTACTGCTTTTGGTCCTTAGTGCCTCTCGCTTCAGTTGACACTTCTCCTTAGCATTCTGTCACACAACCAACTATCTTCTGTCAGAGAGCATCACGGTTATGCTGATATTCCAAAGAAGCGAGCCACATGCACGATAGTTATAGAGTGAACAATAATTTAATTTGTAATCTGAGGTGAAATGTGGTGTTGCTTATATAATATTCCTTACTGCGAAGTTTTGCATTCACTAGAGACAGATGAAAATTCATTGAGTTCACACTTTCATAAAAGCTTATCCAATTTATACCTTCTGGAATGAAACACAGACCCAAATAGAATTTGTGATCTGGCACCTAAGCTTGCAACACAATTTATATAATAATAATAAAGCATATGTTAGAAACATGTGGCTTGGAAAAATGCTTACAAACATGCACTTTTTAAAGAAAAATCATTTATTCATTAGGTGAGTATTAGAAAACTCCATATAGCAACTTAAGTCATTGGGGAAAATGATAGAAAAAAGTGTGCATTGAAAAAGACATTCTGTATAGGAATATTTACAAATTTTCATCTGTACACCTGCACAGATGTACAGATCACTGCAGATGGTGACTGCATCCATGAAATAAAAAGATGATTAATTCTTGGGAGGCAAGCTATGAGAAACCTAGGGAACATAATAAAAAGTAGAGACATCTTCCTGCAAACAAAATTATTCATAGTCAAAACAATGGTGTTTCCAGTAGTAATATATGGTTGTGAGAGCGGGACCATAAGGAAGGCTAAGCGCAGAATAGATGCCTTTGAAATGTGGTGCTGGAGGAGAATTTTAAGAGCACCCTGGACAGCAAATAGATAAAATAAGTCAAGCCTGAAGGAAATCAACCCTGAATGCTCCTTGAAAGGACAAATATTGAAGATGAAGCTAAAGTACTTTAGAACCAAATGAGAAGAAAGGACTCACTCAAGAAGGCCTTGATGGTGGGAAAGAACAAAGGCAATGCAAGCGCGGCGCCAAAATGGCCGCCGCGCCCTTTGCGGCCCCCCCCCACAGGACAGAGAATCCGGGTAGTTAGGGGCGTGGCCAGCTCCCTGATAAAAGGGGTGGCCACGAGGCAGCCAAGCTGCCATTTTACCTCAGCGACGGAGCGGAGAAGTTTTTTCCTGCGGCTCCGTCGCTCTTTAGCTTACCGGGAAGCCTTTTGGTAGCGGTTCTGCCTTCCCGGCTTCCCCTTTTGCTCCTGGTGGAGATGCCTTCGAAGAAGAAGGCAGCTTCGAGCTCAGCTCGTGGGGTTAGGAGGCGAAACCCAGGTCGGAGGTCCGCGGTTCCGCCTCCTCAGCAGCCACCTTTGCCGGCCCCGGCCGGGGCCGGCGGAATGGGGTCTATTGCCCCTTGGCCCGGGGTGGGTGATCAGAGCGCGGGCGCGGAAGGGGTTCCGGCCCGCGGCCCACGAGCGGTAGGCACCGCTCCTGCTCCTGCCCACTCTGTCGGGCCTACTCCTCTTGGACTGCAGCCTCTCCCGGGGCCCTCTAGCCTTGGGGGGTGGTGCGGCCCCCTGCCTTGGCAGGTTTCTCCACCAACCCTGCCGGGATTAGGTGCTGGCCAATGGCCATATGTGGCGCCCGGGGTACAGGGACCTGTACCCATGCCTGGGCCAGGCGGGCCGGCCGGCCCTTTGCCCATGGTCAACGTGGACACCTTGCTGGCCCGCATTGCGGCCCTGGAGGCGTCGTTGGCGCGGGCCAGTCAGGCGGGGGCCCCTTTTGGGGTTCCTTTTGAGACGCTGTCGGCTGGAGGACAACAGCCGGCGGGGAGGGTCGAGCTGCTGCAGGCGTGTGGCGCGGTTTCGGCCACTGCCTCGCAGCTCCCCAGTCAGCAACCAGGTGCGAGTCAAGCCCTGGTGATGAGCTCTACGTCGGTCGTGAGCTCCGACGCCCCCAGTGGGCCGGAACCCCCGGTGGGGGCGGCCCACGGGGGTGCAGCGTGTGAGTATACGGTGCAAGCGAGTACATCCACACACATTCCCAATTCGGGGGGGGCCTTTCAATGGCCTTGGCCTCGCGCGGGTGGTGCGGGGGCCACGCTGTCAGCGACCCACCCGGCGACGACGACTGCCACCTTGGGCACTGGGGTGGGCATGGGTCCTTACACTACAGGGAATGTCCTGGGGGTAGCTGGATTAGTTCAGGCCCCTTTTACCAGGCCGGCTGTCCCTTTTTCGGCCTTGCCGGCGGCGGGGTATTCCTTGCCTTTGGGTGACCACCTGGCACAGGCTACCAGGGAAAAGATATGGCGAGGGGAGTACGTAGATATCTTCTCACTCCTGAACAGAGAGCCCACCAAGGAAGAAAGGGAGGGTCAGGATGAGAAGGACAAGGAGCAGGCACGCCGCCGTAAGCCGCCGCGTACCTGGGCCAACTGGCTCCCCGCTTATTTGATATACATGGCGGTATATCTGAGGGCGCGGCCGGATTTAGCTATCCCCATGGTCCAATATTTGGACAACATATACAGGGCGATGGTCGATTTCCCGGGCCCCTCATGGCTGGCATATGATGAGGAATTCCGTATGAGGATTCCCCTTCACCCTGAGATGAGATGGGATGAGCCATGCCAGAGGCTTTGGCTTCTGTATATGACACCTACACGCCCTGCCCCGGGGGATAGATACCATTGCGGACATGCGGTCCAGCGAGCGGCTCCAGCGCAGGTTACCCGCCAGGCGGCGGGGCAGGGGGTTCCAGCCCGCCTGCTGTGCTGGACTTTCTCGTCAATTGGTTCCTGCAATCGAAAGAACTGCAGGTATAAGCATGAGTGTCCCACATGCTCTGGCCCCCACGCAGCCTCTGCTTGTCCCAAGCCTGGAGGGCCGCGAGGCAGAGGGAAGGGTGGACAGTGGGCTGGCAAGGCTGCCACGGATGGAGCTAGTCCTCCAAAAGGCCCCCTCCCCAATTAAGGTGGACATGCTGGAGCGCTGGCTCGCATCGTACCCGAAGGGGGAGGATAGGGAGTATATTCTACAAGGTTTTAAGCAGGGATTTCGTATCCCTTTTGTGGGTGATAGGTCCCCCCAGGATGCCCCCAACCTTTTATCCCTCAGAGGAAGGGAGGAGGTGGCCGCGGCCAGCATTCAAAAGGAGTTAGTTGCGGGCAGGGTCGCTGGACCTTTCCCCGTACCCCCGTTTCCCAATCTTAAGGTCTCGCCACTGGGTTTGGTCCCCAAGAAGTCACTGGGTGAGTTTCGCCTTATTCATCATTTGTCCTACCCAGCCGGCCGATCGGTCAATGATGCTATTCCTGATGACCTTTGTTCAGTCAGGTATACATCGTTTGACCATGCGTTGCGCATGGTCCGCTCGTGTGGCCCGGGTGCCCTGCTGGCCAAGTGCGACATTAAGTCAGCTTTTCGCCTCTTGCCAGTGCACCCGGGCGACTTTGAGTTGCTGGGTTTTAAATTTAAGGGGGAATATTATTTTGATAAGGCCATGCCTTTTGGCTGCTCCATATCATGCTCGGCCTTCGAGCGTTTTAGTACCTTCCTAGAGTGGGCTTTCGTCCGCAGGTCAGGGTCCCGGTCTGTAGCCCATTACCTGGATGACTTTTTATTCGGGGGTAAACGGGGCTGGGACACGTGCGCACGTCTCCTCAACACATTTCAGACGCTAATGGAGGAACTTGGTGTCCCTTTAGCGCCCGAAAAGACCGAGGGCCCATCGACCAAGCTAGTATTCCTGGGGGTTGAGATTGACACAGTAGTGCAGGCTTCTAGGTTGCCGGGTGATAAGGTGTCCAGGATCGTGACCCTTATCTCGGAATTGCTGGCCAAGCGTAAGGCATCACTGAGAGAACTTCAGGTGCTACATGGGCACCTTAATTTTGCTTGCAGGGTGGTCGCACCGGGCAGGGCTTTTGCTCGGCGATTATGCGACGCCATGGCAGGGTTATCCAGGCCACACCACAGAGTCAGGCTCACCCGGGGTATCAGGGCAGACATGTTCGTCTGGTTGCAATTCCTGAGGGAGTTTAATGGGGTCTCATTTTGGAGGTCTGACCTCCTGGAGTCCCCCAATTTCCAGATCCAGTCTGATGCCTCAGGATCCCTGGGCTATGGGATGTACTTCAATGGGAAGTGGGCCTATGGTGGGTGGCCACCGGCATGGGCAGGCACAGGTCGCCTGCGGGATCTCACATACCTGGAATTTTTTCCCATTCTGGGGGCTTTGATGCTATGGGGCGAACTGTGGGCTAATTCGGTGGTGCATTTCTGGTGCGACAATGCTGCTGTTGTCCACATTGTCAATGCACAGACTTCCAAATCGCCCAGGGTCATGGACCTAGTGCGCCATTTTGTGCTGCGCTGCCTGCGCCTCAACGTTTTGTTCAGAGCCAGGCATGTCCCAGGGATTAATAATGATATTGCTGACGCTTTGTCCCGCCTGCAGATCTCCCGGTTCCGCGCCTTGGCCCCGGATGCGGAGGAATTTCCCTCGCCACTCCCGGACGAGATGTGGACTATTGGCAAGGAGAGGTGAACCGGGCGATTGGCCTGTCACTAGCGCCACGCACGCGTAAGGTGTATCAACAAGCATTCAATTCTTATAGGGCATTTGCTACTCAATTTCTCTTGCCAGAGACCTGGCCCATCCCGGTGGACCATGTTCTGCGGTTCATGGTTCACCTGCATGCACAGGGCCTTGCACCTCGCACCATAGCATCCAAGCTCTCGGCGTTGGCTTTTATGGCCAAAGTGGGAGGTCATGTGGATACCACCTCTGACTTCCGTGTGCGACACGTTTTGGAGGGGTGGGTGCGCGAGCGCGGGCGTTGCCCGGATGATCGGCACCCTATTTCCCCAGGGGTTCTTACCCAGTTGGCCCGGGGCTGGCCTGGCCTCTGTTTTGATCATTATGAGGCAGCCCTTTTTCACGCAGCCACAACGGTGGCATTTTTTGGAGCGCTCCGCGTCAGCAAACTCGTGATGCTGTCTAAGGCGGATGCAAGTGGTAGGGCACTGGAACTCGAAGATGTCTATGTAGCCAAAGACTGGGCCCAGTTGAGGATACGCTCCTCTAAAACAGATCAGCATGGCGTAGGCAGTGGTGTAAGACTGCTACGTTGTTCTTTGGCAGACATCTGTCCGGTTGGTGCCCTACAGGAATTCCTGGCACTGCGTGGCATGCACCATGGCCCGTTTTTCTGTCACCAAGATGGGTCTCCCCTTACTAAATTTCAGTTTTGGAAGGTGACAGCCAGAGCCCTCACCAGGATGGGCCTACCAGGTGCCCGTTATGGCACACATTCGTTCCGGATTGGTGCAGCCTCTACAGCAGCTGCTTTTGGGTACTCTGGGGCTGACATACGCAGCATGGGAAGGTGGGGCTCGCAATGTTTTCAGTTTTATGTGCGCCCACTCCCGCCATGAGTACCAATCCAGTCACCTTACCGCCTTTTTTCTCAATTTTCTTACAGACCCTGGGTGTCGTATTACACCGGTGACAGTATGGCTGGTGGGCCACAGCTATGTGCACAGGGCAGCGCGTTACGCTGCGGCGACAGGATGGGGACCCCGACTGGGACTGGGTGACCACGCCAGTCTCGCATGGCATGGTAAGCCAGGGATGTTATGGCGGGAGCTGCGGCCTTTCCTTTTTTCTGGCCTGGGTGCTGACCCGCCTGACATTCTAATCATCCACCTGGGGGGCAATGATTTGGGCCAGGTCACCGGCTTATCGCTTAAGCATGCGATTCGCGAGGACCTCGCCTACTTGCATTATGTCTGGCCTGCCACAACCCTGGTTTGGTCGGACATTGTCCCGCGCCATTCTTACAGAGGGGGCGTTAACCTCCTGGCCCTTGACCGCGCTAGGCGCGCGGTCAATAAGGCAATGGCGCGGTTTCTTGCCAACAGGGCTTGGGGGCGGGTTAGTCATCACCCCGATATTAGTCTACAAAATTACGACTTGTATGCAGGGGATGGGGTCCATCTGTCGCGAGGAGGTATGGACCTCCTGTTGGGTGATTGGCGAGCAGGCCTGTTGACCGAGCTGACGGTCTGGGGGGGGGGCGTCAGGTCTTCTTTGAAGCCCCTCCGTGTGGCGGGTAGCACTGGTAAGGTAAACAGTATGACCCACAAGTATCCGGCAGGTTCGCAATTGACTGGACAACACTAGACAGGAATAAATTAGTTAAACGTTGTCCGGTCAACGACGAACCAGGCGATGGGGTGATGATGATTGCTAACCAGCATGCATCACCCCTGTGATTTCACGGATACGCGTCAGAGGGTGGGGTCATAAGTTAGTTATTGACTACGGTCAACAATTTGTTTGTTGTCAACAAACAAATTGATACAAATTGATACATTGTAACCAATTGCCGTTGGCAATTTTGGGTGGTACCTTACCAGTGTTACTTCGGCCTGCTTGCCTTAGGAATTATGATTGGTCGTTTTACCAATGCAAATTTATAATTCGGACTAGGGCATTGAATCAATAAATGTGGCCCTATGCTGTTATCCACTTTCAATGTTGTCTGTGTCCGTTATTGGGGGGGTGCGCCTGCAATGCAAGCGCGGCGCCAAAATGGCCGCCGCACCCTTTGCGGGCCACCCCCACAGGACAGAGAATCCGGGTAGTTAGGGGCGTGGCCAGCTCCCTGATAAAAGGGGTGGCCACGAGGCAGCCAAGCTGCCATTTTACCTCAGCGACGGAGCGGAGAAGTTTTTTCCCCTCCACCCCCTCCCTAGTTAACAGTGTGATATTATGGTCGCTTCGGGGCCGGGTGGGAATTTTTGGTTGGGACCCATATTGGCTCCGGGTCCTGGCTTTTTTGCCCACCCCACACTGTTGCTATGGTTTGATATTGGGGGCTTTCTGTGTTCCTACTGTTGACTTTGGTCACATTGGCGGGTAGCACTGGTAAGGTAAACAGTATGACCCACAAGTATCCGGCAGGTTCGCAATTGACTGGACAACACTAGACAGGAATAAATTAGTTAAACGTTGTCCGGTCAACGACGAACCAGGCGATGGGGTGATGATGATTGCTAACCAGCATGCATCACCCCTGTGATTTCACGGATACGCGTCAGAGGGTGGGGGTCATAAGTTAGTTATTGACTACGGTCAACAATTTGTTTGTTGTCAACAAACAAATTGATACAAAATGATACATTGTAACCAATTGCCGTTGGCAATTTTGGGTGGTACCTTACCAGTGTTACTTCGGCCTGCTTGCCTTAGGAATTATGATTGGTCGTTTTACCAATGCAAATTTATAATTCGGACTAGGGCATTGAATCAATAAATGTGGCCCTATGCTGTTATCCACTTTCAATGTTGTCTGTGTCCGTTATTGGGGGGGTGCGCCTGCAAAAGGAGAAGGGAGCAGCAGAGGATGAGATGCTTAGATGGCATTGTTGATGCAATGGGTGATCTGAGTGGGCTGCAGAGGATGGTGGAGGATAGGAGTACCTGGCGTGCAGTAGTCCATGACGTTGCAAAGGGTTGGACTTGTGTTGTGTTCTGATGGTTTTACTGTACACATGGATTGAAATGTATCTGAGTCAATGTAACCTTGCCTATAGCAACAATGTAACCTTCAGCTGTATCATATAAGCCCTGTAATAGGACGCGAGCTAATGACCACCAGCTGGCAGCAGCGAGCGTCCAAGCTCTCTTGGTCCGAACTCATCAAAGGCAACAGCGCGGGAAGTTTTCCCGCCACTACCTACACCTGGACAAGAAGGGCGTGACCTGTAATGACGTCACGCAGACAGTAGCCAATGGGCTACCATGGCACCACGTTCAAATGTATTACTGCTGTATATAAAGAGCTATTGATCCGCCATTACCTCATGTTCCCTCTGTCCACGATGCAATAAACCTGAGTTAACCCAGCCCGAGGCTGTGTCCCGTGTCTTGGTTTGCATACACCAAATTGGCGACGAGGATGGGATGATGGATCCCCACGGAACAGCCAGGGCACAAAGCGGGTTCAACATCACCAAACCGCAAGACTGGGAGCTGCTTGAGATGGACTTCCAGGCGGCACTGGTGGAACTCAGAGTCAAACAAGACGACGAGGAGAGGAAGAGGGCCATCCTCACCAGAATGCTCGGGATGGAAACCAAGCGGACGCTGGTGGGCATAATCGCTCCGAAGAAGGTGAGCGACTTTAAGGCGAGCGACATCATGAAGCTGCTGCGAGAGCGGTTCTGCCCCTCGAGGGCAATGTTTCCCGCTCGGAGCGCGTTTTGGAGGCGAGTCCAAGCGCCAGACGAGTCGGTTGAGGCATTCGTGGCCGCCATGAGGATAGCCGCCGCCCCCTGTAAATGGGGCGACATCCTGGAGATGGTCCTCAGGGACGGCGTGTTATGTGGCCTGAAAGACAAGGAGGTGCAGCGCAGCTTGATGAATAAGGAGCCGCCACCCACGCTGGCCGAAGTCATAGAGGCCGCGGAAGCCGCAGAGTCCACGAATGCCGGAGTGGACGAGATGCATCAGTGGCGTGAGTGGCGTCCTAAAGCCGGCAAGGCGGAAAATTCGGTGCACGGGAAGGCCGGACAGTCGGTGCACGCGACTCGGCGGGCCTCAAAGTCGTCTACGGAAGGCAGCGACGGCGAGGAGGTCCAGAAGGTCCGGAAGGGCGGTCGACGCTGCGAGGGTTGCGGAGCGGCCCACGAGCGCGCGAGATGCCCGTTCAGGAAGGCCGAGTGTTACACCTGCGGCCGTCGGGGGCACATCGCCAAGGCGTGCAGAAAGCGGAAAGAGGGCCGGAGGCAATCACAAGACCGCGCGGCCAGGCCGGACCGTCCAGCAAGGCCCAAAGATGGCGCCCAGACCACGAGGAAGCAGGACGGCGTGGGCCGCGTCTCGGACAGCAGCGAGGACGACGCCTCAGTGTTCAGCGTGTCCGCGGGACAGTCCCATTACTTCGTTGAGGTATTAGTACAAGGGGCCCCTATTAAGATGGAAATTGACTCGGGGTCCTCCTTTTCCATAATTCCCCAGAAAGAGTTCCTGAAAATCGACCCCCACGTGCGGCCAAAGCTTAAAGCGTTGAGGTCCACACTACGGGACGTACAGGGAAACAACATTCCGGTATTGGGGGTTGGGAAGTTTCGGGTCAATTTTAAGAGACATTCTGCGGAACTGCCCCTAGTTGTCCTGAAAGGGGGAAGCTGTAGCCTCCTGGGAACACAGTGGTTTCAGCCCTTAGGGTTGTTCATAGGGGGGGTGCATACCGTGGGGGGGGACCCAATACAAGCGGTTTGCGATGCGCATCCCGCCGTTTTTGAGAAAGGACTCGGAAAGTTCAAGGGACCCCCTGTAGCTTTCGACATAGACCCGGAGGTCCGCCCGATAAGACTCAAACCACGCAGGGTGCCGTTTGCACTCAAGGACAAGATAGAGGCGGAATTGGACAAACTGGTGGGCCAGGGGATTCTTATTCCTGTTGATTCCGCGGAGTGGGAAACTCCAATTGTAACGGCTCTAAAGGCTAACGGGGAGGTGCGCATTTGCGCAGATTATAAGTGTACAATTAACAAGGCGATCCGCCCTAATGCATACCCGGTGCCAGTGATAAGCCACCTTTTGGCCAGGCTGAATGGGGGAAAGTGTTTCGCTAAGCTCGATTTGGCACAAGCCTATCAGCAACTTCCTGTGACCCCCGCCACGGCCGCGGCACAAACGATAGTTACACATAAGGGAGCGTTCCAGGTGTCGCGGTTACAGTTCGGCGTGAACTCGGCACCCGGTCTTTTTCAATCGCTCGTGGAACGCCTCCTAAAGGGCCTGGAGGGGGTGTTGCCTTATTTTGATGACGTGTTGATAACAGGGGGGAGTGAGGCTGAACTAGCGAAAAGGTTGGACAAGGTACTGACCGCGTTCGAGAAAGCGGGGCTGAGATTGAGGAAGGATAAATGTGTTTTTTTCGAAACAGAGGTCGAGTTTTTAGGGTTCCGAATCACACCCGAGGGGATTAAGCCGTCTAAATCCAAGGTAGCAGCCATTAAAAAGGCCCCTCGCCCCACATCCAAGACCGAGCTGCAATCTTTCCTGGGGCTCCTAAATTTTTACCATACATTCCTCCCGCGGAAGGCGTCCGTGGCCGAACCGCTCCATCGGTTGCTGAAAAAGGAAGAGCCGTGGATGTGGGGTGATGAGCACGAGAGGGCGTTCAAGGAGCTAAAGCAACTCCTAACATCTGAGGCAATCCTGACGCATTTCGACCCCAAACGGCCTGTGGTCCTAGTTTGTGATGCATCCCCGGTGGGGGTGGGGGCGGTGCTGTGCCACGTGTTGGAGGACGGAAGGGAGGCCCCGGTAGCATTTTACTCAAGGTCCCTGTCCCAAGCGGAGCGGAATTACGCGCAAACCGACAGGGAAGCATTAGCAATCGTATCGGGGACCAAAAAATTTCACGATTTTTTGTATGGCCGCCCGTTCAAAATCGTGACCGATCACAAACCGCTGTTAGGGATTTTCACGGCGCACAAGCCCACGCCGCAGATCCTGTCCCCGAGAATGCTGCGATGGGCTATTTTCCTCAACGCGTACCAACATGAGTTGGAGTACAGGCCCGGAAAGGAGATCAGCCATGCTGATGCGCTTTCGAGATCCCCCTTGCCATTGTCGGACGCCCAAAAGGCGAGAGCAGAAAAGGACCGCCAGGTGTTGCTAATTGAGGTTTTAGACGCTCCCCCAATAGTGCCAGCCGACATTGCTAGGGCGACAGGAAAGGACAGGACACTGGCGAAGGTTTGCTCATGGGTGCAGAAGGGGTGGCCGGGTTCGTCCCCGAGTACGGAGTTCGACCCATTCTTTAGGAAGAAGCTAGAGTTGTCCCTAGAGAGGGGGTGCCTTCTGTGGGGCCAACGGGTGGTGGTCCCTGCGCCCCTGCGGACGAGGGTGCTCGAACTGCTGCACGTCAGCCACCCGGGCATAGTTCGTTCCAAGGCGCTGGCCCGGAGTTACTTCTGGTGGCCGCAGCTGGACACGGATATTGAGCACATGGTTGGCACTTGCGAGGCTTGCCAGGGGTCCCGCCCTGAGGCGGCCCGTCTCCCACATAGGGAATGGGACACAGCACGGGGACCATGGTCCAGGGTGCACGTAGATTTCGCTGGCCCATTCCGAGGAACCATGTTTCTCCTAGTCGTGGATGCGTTCTCCAAGTGGCTGGAGGTTATCCCGGTAAAAAGCACGTCCTCCGCCACGACAATTAGCCGGCTACGGAGAGTCTTTTCCACGTTCGGTTTACCCGACACTTTAGTCAGCGATAACGCTAGTTGTTTCACCTCCGCTGAGTTCGGGGCATTCATGGGGACAAACGCCATTCGGCATATCACGTCCGCACCGTTTCACCCGGCCACGAATGGCCAAGTGGAACGGTTGGTGCGTACAACGAAGGAGGCGCTGCGGCGCATGGGCCCGGGGGACCTGAATCACCAAGTGTGCCAATTCCTCTTAGCGTATAGGGTGACCCCTTTGGCATCCGGCTACTCGCCGGCAGAGCTCTTGATGCGGCGAAAACTGACCACGCTCCTGTCCAGGCTAGACCCAGCGAGAGTCGAGGATAAAGGAAAAAACGTGGGGTTGGCAGTCTCGAAAGGTTTCGCTGCCGGTGACCCTGTTCACTGCAGGAACTATTCCAGCGCAGGGCCAGCCTGGGTGCCAGGGACGGTTGTAGAACAGACGGGGCCAGTATCGTACCGGGTCGAGACGAACACCGGCCTCCTCTGGAGGAGGCACGCAGATCAACTGAGGCACAGAGTGATTGGGCCAGTCAGTGGAGCTCAGCAACAGGATTCAGCGTTAGGGTTCTCCCCCACCCGCTTAACCCAAGGGGGAGACAGCAGTGGACAACAGTCCCAAGCATGGGGGGAAGGAAGCAGAAGCAGCGGCCCCGACTCATATCCCTTTGATACGCCAGCTCTAGCAGGGGCCGGGGAAGGGGGAGAGGAGTTCGCGACCGCTGCCCCCGATAGTGATTTTGATTTTGATTTGGCGAGCCGGGGGGGTTTTCAGGAGTGTTCCCCCACCCATCCAAGCGAGAAGAGGGGTTTTTCGTTAGCCCCCAGTGCCCCCGGTTCCTCCCTAAGAAAGAGCACACCTCCCAACAGCGCCGCGGAGCCGCGGAAAGTCACTAACGAGTCTCCCTCTCATATTGCAGGACAGGAGACCAGGGGACAAAGAGAAGGTAGCAATCCCAGGGAGAGGCAGCCCGCACCGAGACCCCAGCGTGTTCGAAATAAGCCATCTTGGCTGAGAGACTTTGTCTCATAAGGGGGGGGGAGTGTGTTAAGGTGGGCTCGAGACTTTGTCTCGTCCTAGGGGGGAGGGATGTTGTGTTCTGATGGTTTTACTGTACACATGGATTGAAATGTATCTGAGTCAATGTAACCTTGCCTATAGCAACAATGTAACCTTCAGCTGTATCATATAAGCCCTGTAATAGGACGCGAGCTAATGACCACCAGCTGGCAGCAGCGAGCGTCCAAGCTCTCTTGGTCCGAACTCATCAAAGGCAACAGCGCGGGAAGTTTTCCCGCCACTACCTACACCTGGACAAGAAGGGCGTGACCTGTAATGACGTCACGCAGACAGTAGCCAATGGGCTACCATGGCACCACGTTCAAATGTATTACTGCTGTATATAAAGAGCTATTGATCCGCCATTACCTCATGTTCCCTCTGTCCACGATGCAATAAACCTGAGTTAACCCAGCCCGAGGCTGTGTCCCGTGTCTTGGTTTGCATACACCAAAACTTGACTATGTGACTGAACAACAACAATGACAACGGCGACAACAACAGTGACAACAATGATGGCAACAGCGACAACAACAACAGATTTTCATACAGAAAGACTTGCAAGCTGATTAATACTTGAGTTAAGAAAAATATATAGTGGAAATTAGAAAACTGCAATGAACATGAGTTACATAAATATGCACATCCTTGTCTTCACCACCAATAACTCCACAGGTCAGCTGTTGTCTCAATTTGAAGGGAAGAATAATGTCATATGCTTGAAACTAGCAAGTATGGGAAATTTGTTTCTCAGATATCTTGCAAACTGTACAGTAACGGGCATTGCTTGCCTGCAGTGGCTTGAAATAAAATCATGATTTGGTTAATGCAAAGCAGCTTAGGCTCCTTCTCATTTTGATCTCCAACTACCTGGATAACAAGAAAAGCAGAGAACAAAAATCTATGGCGAGCCCCATGTATAATCTGAAACTTGATCACCTAATCAGACTTTGAGAAGTGAAGGGGGAAGGAGGAAGAAATATTGAAGGTTCTCTGCAAGTCACTTTGAAATATAAAGCAATAGAAAGTGGAGTAAATATTTGGAGGAGGCCGTGGTGGCTTAGATTGGCAGATCATCAGTTCGAGACCCAAGTGCTACATGATGGACTGATCTTCCATCATCTGCCCCAGATCCTGTCTCACCGCATCTCACTTTAGAAGTCCATTCTCGGTCCCTCTGGAATGTCTTCTTGAAAGGCTTCCTTGAAGTCCCCTCTACTTTCATTTAATTTCATTTCAATTTTAATTTATATACTGTCTTCCTCACCCCAGGGCGATTCAAGGTGGTTTACACTCACAAAATACACGAGGCATAAATACAAGCAATAATACAATACAATAATCAAGTACAAAATATCATCCAACAGTCCATAAGTCACAGCAAAAAATCAAGTCAATGTATTAACAAGAATAAAAGTACAATAAGGTGACTCCAGTGGAGCCCAGAGGAGGGCGATGGCGGCGCACCTGTCTCCCATCCCCGGGTCAATGGAGAGGGGTCCAGGGAGAGTGGCGAGTCCTCAGGTGGCTGCAGCATCTTTTCTGCCCTTTCCCTACTGCTGGAAAGTGTCCCAAAAGAGGGAAAAGTCTCTCTGTGTCCCTACTGAGCAATGACAGCCCTTTTTAAAGGGTATTTTATTAAGTGTAATGCACCTGCTTTCCCACGGGAAATTGATGCCCATCCCACAACATCAAAGCCAATTCAAGGTTACTTCAAGGTCGCTTGAATGTCCCTTGAAGGTTGCCCTTCCCCCACTCTTGGGTGCTTCAACCCTAGGGGTCAAAGTGTGTGAACCTGAGAAGGTGTTTATGGGTAAATTCTTCTCTTAATAATTATGAGCTCTAGGGGCTCTGCTTAAACCTGGCCTGAAACCCTGCTGTTAAGGAATTCAAAACAATAACAGCATGACTCACCAGACTAAGTCAATCAGTCAGGCACGTTCGTGTACCTAATCAAATAGCAAAATCATTCAGATTCCTTTACACAGCCAACCTAGCAGCACAAAAGCAAGAAATTGCAAGTAAATAAATAGGTACTAAGTTGGAGGCAATTGGCTTTCGAGCAAGGGAGATCTCACCCAAATGCTAGAGAAAATCTGTCCCAGGCATTGAGAACCACGTGTGAGATCTTGTTTGAGATCGTCAATTAAAGTGCCATATAGAAGTTCCCAGGTTTAATTTTTGATTTTGACAATCATAGTGAAAAGGGATCATATAACAAACTGTAGTGGGGAAATTTGAGAAGAGCTTTTGCCAGTCAGAGAGGTTACCGAGTTAGAAAGACAAATACAGTGATACCTCATACAATGTCCAAACTTGGTTCCACAAGTTTGGACTTTATACAGATTTGGACTTTGTATGAGGCATGCAAAATCCTAGCCGCAACGCCTCATACAACGTCCAAATCCTTGCTGTGATGCCTCGTACAATGTTGTTTCCATAGAGATACATTGTACTGTAACAGCACAGACTTCAGGGCAAAGTCAAGGAAACAGACAGGAAACTGACAGTACTTTAAGAAATCATTGTCTAAAGGTTAAATACATAACAAAAACATATCAAGCAACCCTGATTGTCCAAGAACCTGAAGAATGCTGCAAAAATCCCAGGAATGCTTCTAAAAATTTCTGATGAAAAAATTCAAAAAAATCCAAAACCACGCTCAAAACCACTCCTAAACACTCTTCGCCTCGTGCAAAACCCACAAGAGCAATGCACACATGTGTCCTGCCTTTTATACTGCCCAGGCACAATGCAACCTGGGAAAAACCCCAATGCCTCATACAAGGTCACAGCGACTTTATATGAGGCAACTTTTTTCAAGGAATTAGGTGATGTTGTATGAATTCGATGTTGTATGAAGCGGACTTTGTATGAGGTATTACTGTAGTCTAATTTTATATAAGGCTTCTACATATGTTCTCATCTAGTTGAGGACTGACTATCACTCTTAGTTTTTTTTCCTAAATTATATGAAATTTCTAGTCCTATTACTGCTTGCTAAGCAGCGTGGATATCTTTCAGAAATGCTGCTTGGGGATGTTCTAGTCCCCAAAAGTAATTTTTCCAAGTTCCAGTTTTAAAAGTATGGGCATTAAGTGGCTGTTTAATGAGCTACAGCTACATCACTCCCATATCTTTCCAAGCTCAATCTGAGAGCAATTGAAATGAAAGTGTGGCGCCAAAATGGCCGCCGTGCTCTTTGCAGGCCCCCCCACCTGGACTCAGACATCCGGGTGAGTTAGGGGGCATGGCCACCCCTCTATAAAAGGGGTGGCCACAAGGCAGCCAAGCTGCCATTTTAGAATAGCGACGGAGAGGAGAAGTTTTCTCCGTCGCTGTTTTTTCTCCGTAGTCTTTGGCTATTGAGCCCTTGCATTTAGTTTCCCGGCTGAGAAAGGAGGATTGCAGCACGCGGAGCCCCTGGATTGCTTGGCTACCGCGGTGCTTAAGCGCTTGGAGTTCGATCCCTGGATAGGGATCCTGCCTTTCTTCTCCTAGGGAGACATGGCTCCCAAGCGGAAGGCCCCGGCGCTAAAGCCGCAGCTGAGGGGAAGAACTTTTACCGGCCCTGCGCCGGATGGGGGCCAGCCTTTGGGTTGGAGGACTAGGGCTGCGCCCCCACGGCAGGGCAATGTGCCAGCCTTGCCCACTGGTACCAGTGGGGCTGGTCAGGTTGACACTTGGCAGCCTGGCTCCAGCTTAGTAGCTGGTCAGCCACAGGCCGGCCCCTCCGGGGCTTCGGCCCTTGGCCCGCCTTCACCGGGCATGGGACAGGGTGGCCTGGGGGGGCCTGGTGGTGGTGTCCAACACACTGCCCCTCCGGCCCCTCATGGGCCAGAGTTTTGGCCATGGCCCTATTCTGGCCCTGGCTTTCCTTTTGGGTTACCTTTTCCTCAACTGCCTGGTGGGGCGGCCGGCCCACCCGGCCCGCCTTATGCTGGGGGCTCTGGGGCAGTGGATGCTCTGTTAGCAAAGTTAGCAGTGCTGGAAGCATCCTTGGGCATTGCACAGCCTCCTTCGGAGGGGGGCACTACTCTTTCCATTGGGGCCCCATCGATGGCCCCAGCTACCTTGCCAGCCGCAACGCTTCAGCGGGCGGCCAGCCGGGTCGAGCTGCTTGAGACAGTCTGGCCGGCCCCAGCGGGTGTCTCGCAGCTCCCTGTTCGTACGGATGTCCAGACTGGGAGCAGTCAGGGTTAGCCCCAGAGCTTGATTCCGGTCACGAGCTACAACGCCCGCCGTGGGCCGGAACCCCCGGTGGGGGCGGCTCACGGGGGTGCACCTAGTGAGTATCAGGTTCAATTTAGTGCACCAACACCACAGCCCACTTCCAGTGGTGGGGTTCAGTGGCCCTGGCCACGTCAAGTTGAGGCGAGTGGCCATCAGTTACCAGCCTATCCCAGTGCCCCATGGTTTCAAAATTGTCCCTCGTTAAGGGCGGGGGTGTCCGCCCCTGGGGCAGTGCCGATCATCGCAGGGGCTATCCAGGTTCCGCTGCATATGCCCTCTATACAGAATGTGCCGACGGCGGCTTTGCCGACGGCTGGTTATTCCTTGCCCCTGGGTGAACATTTGTCACAGGTCACGAGGGATAAGATTTGGCGAGGGGAGTACGTGGATATATTCTCCCTATTGAACCGTGAGCCCACTAAGGAAGAGAGAGAGGAACAGGACGATAGAGACAAAGAGCTGTCCCGTTGTCATAGGCCACCGCGCACTTGGGCCAACTGGTTGCCGGCATATCTTATTTATATGGTGGTATACCTTAGGGCCTGGCCTGATCTGGCCATTCCTATGGTCCAATACTTGGACAATATTTACAGGGCGATGGTTGATTTCCCTGGCCCATCGTGGTTGGCTTACGATGAGGAATTTAGAATGAGGGTGGCCCTACACCCAGAGATGAGGTGGGATGAGCCCTGCCAGAAATTGTGGCTCTTGTACATGACCCCCACGCGTCCGGCACCTGAGGATAGGTACCATTGTGGCCATGCTGTGCAGCGAGCTGCTCCAACACAGGCTCCCCGCCAGCCGGCGGGGCAGGGGGTTCCAGCCCGCTTGCTGTGTTGGAGCTTCTCAGCTAATGGCATGTGCAATAAGCGACAGTGTCTGTACAAACATGAGTGTCCCTCTTGCGCTGGCCCCCACGCCGCCTCCGCGTGCCCGCGGGCTGGTGGGTCACGGGGCAAAGGTAGAGGTGGACAGGGGGTGGGCAGGGCTTCCTCTGACAGAGATAGCCAGTCAAAAGGCCCCCTCCCCAGTTAATGTGTATATGCTGGAGTGATGGCTCTCAACTTATCCAAGAAGGGAGGACGCGAAGTACCTTCTGGAGGGTTTCCAGTGGGGCTTTCATATTCTGTTTGAAGGGGTTCGGGAACCCCAAGACTCCCCCAATTTAATTTCCCTGAAGGGTAAGGAGGGGGTAGATGCCCTGAGTATTGCCAAAGAAGTGGAGACCGGGAGGGTAGAGGGCCCCATTTCTGAACCACCTTTCCCTAACCTGAAGGTCTCCCCTCTGGGGCTAGTACCTAAAAAGACCCCGGGTGAATTTCGGTTAATCCACCATCTATCGTACCTGGCGGGTTCTTCTGTCAATGATGCTATTCCTGATGACCTTTGTTCGGTCAGGTATACGTCGTTTGACCAGGCCCTAAGGATGGTGCGCTCTTGTGGTCCCGGTGCCCTCCTGGCAAAATGTGACATTAAATCGGCATTCCGATTGCTGCCAGTGCACCCTGGGGACTTTGAGTTATTGGGTTTTAGGTTCCAAGGGAAGTTCTATGTAGATAAAGCCATGCCTTTTGGCTGCTCTATTTCATGTTCAGCATTTGAATGTTTTAGCACTTTTCTTCAGTGGGCCTTTGTCTGCAGGTCCGGGTCTCGGTCTGTAGCCCATTACCTCGATGACTTTTTGTTCGGAGGTGAACGGGGCTCGGACACGTGCACGCGTCTCCTCACTACATTTCAGATGCTAATGTGGGAACTGGGTGTCCCCTTATCGCCCGAAAAGACCGAGGGCCCATCTACTATGCTCACATTTCTTTTTTTTTTTTAATTTTTTTTTAGCTTTTATTAAGAACTGAAATAATACAAAAACAAATAATGAAAATAATACAAAAAATAATACAGTAACAGATCTATACATTATAAAAAATATCTAAAGCAATAAAACAATATAACCCGACCACCTGTGCTCTGTCGGGGAATGTCGGCAGGGGTTTCTTGACCATTTACCTTCAATTCTGTTTCCAAAATTGGATCATGTCAGGGCTTGGGTTAAACTTGTTATCACCTAATAAAGCAAAGTTGACAGAGGGACCCCAAATCTCCCAAAATGGTGTCTTTATTGGTAACCCCTTTTTCTGGTGAACTTGGATAGTTAATTTCTCATTGAGAGCCAATTGCCAAACATCTGCGTACCATCTAACTTTATTAATATTATTTCCACTCTTCCATTCCTTGGCAATTAGCTGTCTGGCAACCATCAATAAAGATAACAATAATTCTTTTTTATTATTTTCCAGATGTAAATCATCCACTTCACCTAGTAATACTATCTTTGGACTTAGCACTATTGTTATGTTTAATATTTTATTCAATTCTTCTTCTATAACATCCCAGAAATTCCTCATTTTATCACACAGCCACCACATATGAATGTAAGTCCCTTTTCCTTTATTACATCTCCAGCATAAATCAGAGTTTTTATTATTTATTAAATGTAATTTGGCTGGAGTGAGATACCACCTCCAAAGTACTTTACAATTATGTTCTTTTTCCTTTATTGAGAGTGATTTCATACTTCTATGAGTCCATTTCTTTTTCCAGTTCTCATCTTTTATTACGATTCCCAAATCCTCCTCCCAAGTTTTTTAAGCCAGTGCTGAGTATCTTCACTAGAATTTAGCAACTGATAAATCTTACCCACTAAACCTTTTAAATTCTTTTTACCATTCCTTACTTCAAGAGTCAGATTTTCAAAGGGGGTTGATGCCCGATTTATTGTATTGTTTTCCCTCATCTTTCTATTCCACGCCTCCATCTGTAGTTCTTGCAACCAGTTTAAGCCTAACTCCGCATAAATACTTTTTCTTTGGAAGATGGTATTACAATTATCAATCCAATCCGTGATTAACAGAGCTTTTTTGCGTGTTAAAATTTCTCTTGTACTTATTGTTACCTCTAAAGGGCAATTTTGTTGATCTAAAATTTCCATTATGGGCGAAGAATTTGGAGATAATATTGGTTTTAATCCTTTCCATATTCTGAATATATTCTTTAAAGAAAAATTACAAAATTGGGGATTAGTTCTTATCTCACCTAAAAATAATTCGCCCTTCCAATTTCTAAACTCTATATAATCTAATTCATACTTTTTCGCATAATTTTGACTTAATAATTTAATAATTCTCTTTAAATTGAAAGCTCTGTAATAGAGTTTAACATTCGGGATATTTAGCCCTCCCAGCTTGTTTTTAAAATACCATAAACTTTTATTAATTCTTGGCTTTTTTCCGTTGTTACAGATTTCATTTATCAATTTCTGCCAGATTTTAAGCACTGTTTCTTTTATTTGTATTGGTAAATTTTCAAATAAAAAGTTTAGTTTTGGCATAATTTTCATCCTGCACAAATTTATCATCCCAAACCATGATATTTTCAATGATTTCCATTGATCCTTAATTTTTTTTATTTCCTCTTTTAACTTATTAAAGTTGATCTTATACAAATCCTTAACTTCATCTGACACCATTATTCCCAAATATCTCATTCTATCTCTTATTTTAAATTTATATTTCTCCATTACTTTCTTCTTTTCCCCCTCCGATAGATTACAAGTAATAGCTTCTGTTTTATTCCAATTTATTTTTAATCCTGTAACTTGCTCGAATAACTTCAAATGATGTTGAATTTTATTAATATTTAGAAGAGGGTCCTTGACCACTAGCAAGGTGTCATCTGCAAATAGACTAATTTTTTTGTTTTTAACACCTGTCAAACCTTCATCTTGTCGAATACTTCTTGCTAACAACTCCATTGCTAGAATGAAAAGTGATGGGGAGAGCGGGCAGCCTTGTCGGGTACCAGCCTTAATCTCGATTTCTCCACTTAACCTATTATTCATTTTTATTCTTGTCACTGAATCATTATATAATTGATCAATTGCATGTTTAAATTTAGAACCAAACTCTAATCTGCAACATATTTCTTTAATAGTAGACCACTGAATAGAGTCAAATGCTTTGTAGATATCTAGTGCCAAAATACAAACTTTTTCCTTACTCTTTTTAACCAAATCTATAATATTAACTAACCTACTTATCAATCCCTCCATCTGTCTGCCCTTCAAAAAACCAGCTTGATCCTCTCCTATATAAAAGCTTAAAAAGCTGTTAAGTCTATTATTCAATAAAGAGGTGAATATCTTAGCGTCCTGATTTAATAAGGAGATAGGGCGGTAGGCATCAATTTTTTCCCTATCTTTACCTGGTTTTGGGATCAATACCATAATTGAACGACTCCAGGATTTTGGCATATTTCCCCCCTCTAATATATAATTATACAATTTCTTTAATTTGGGAATCATTACATCCTGACATTGTTTATATATTTCCGATGGAAAACCATCTTCACCTGGTGCTTTGTCATTTTTTAAGTTTTTAATCACTATTTCAATTTCTTTATCTTGAATTTCTTGCTCCATATAATCTGAATGTTCTTTTTTTAATTTTATATTTAAATTTTGATCTAAAAAAGTTCCTAAATTTGTCATATTAACCGACTTTTCTTTGTATAAATCCGCAAAGAACTTTTCTGCAATATGGAGTTTCCCCTCTAGTTTATGTACTATGAGACCATCCTCATCTGACAGAGCTTCTATTTGTCTCTTGATCTTCTTATTTTTTGCTCTTTTTGCTAAAGTTTTCATATCCTTACTATTGAATTCAAAGTCATTTCTCTTTAGATATACCAAATCCTTTCTTGCTTTGTCAATTTCTAAACCTATTACCTCTTTTCTTAAAGACTGAAGTTTATTCCAATTCCTCTCATTACCATCCTCTACATGTCTTCTTTCTAATTCTTTTAATTCTTGATCTCTTTTAACTATTTTCCTATTTAATTCTCTATCAATAATAATTTTTTCCTGAATGCAGTCTCCCCTTAATACCGCTTTCATGGCATCCCATAAAATATGTGGTGCCACTTCACCCGTATCATTGATCTCCCATTTTTCTACCCATTTGTCCATCAATCTTTTCTTTATCACTTCATTATTTAGGAGTTTTGTGTCAAACCTCCATATATTACTTTTTGAAACATCCTTTCCTAAATTAATTTCCAAAGTGATTGGGGTATGATCTGACAACTTAAACGTGCCTATTTTAAATTCTTCCAAATTATGTGAAAGGTTCTCTGATACCATAAAATAATCCAATCTGGAATATGTTCTTGACATTGAGGAGAAGAAGGTAAATCCCTTTTCCTTTCCTTTCATATATCTCCAAGTATCTGTAAGATTTAGCTTCTTCATCCACCTGTCAAGTATATTGAATTGACCTTTCCGATAGTTGGAATAATTGGAAACATCAGTCACAGCTCTTGTTAAATTAAAGTCTCCACCTACTATCAAATTTGGTGATCTTTCTTTTTTTATAATTGGTAAAATCTTATCTAAAAAGAAACCTTGATTTTTGTTTGGAGCATAAATGTTTACCAAGGTATATTCATCATCTTCGATCTTACCCTTAATTAGCTGAAACCTTCCCTCTTTATCACATATATTCTTGGACATTATAAACCCCAGTTTATTCGCTATTATGGTAGCTATACCTCTAGAATTTGAGGTTCCCAAACATTTTTCATATATATCGGTTCCCTTTACATAAAGATTATTTTTGTTTACATTTTTTTGGTGAGTCTCTTGAAGGAATATAACATCTGCTTTCTCTCTGTTCAAAATTACCTCTAGTCTTTTTCTCTTAATTTGATTCCCCAGGCCCTTAACATTGTATGATATAATTTTTAATCTCCTTGACATGAGGGAGTATTGGTCTTATTACCCTCACCGACAGTTCCCCGACATTGAAAGAAAAAAGAAAAATTGTGGAAAAAATTTAAAAAACTACAGAAAAAGTTCTCTTTCATCCATTTTAATTTACTTCTATCAACCTTTGAATTCCATGTGCAAAGAAAAAAACTTAACAATAACAAAAATGGGGGGTGTGGCATCATGGTGGAGTAGGAAGACAGGTTTTCTGTTACTTGCTGAAGGGTGAGCCGTGAAGAACGGAAAAAGGAGTGGTGAATGCGGGCATGCAGACCAAATAAGATCTAATATCCTTTCTTTAAATAATTTACTATTGAATGATCAAACTTGGAGCGGCTAAAGGCTTAAGATTGCTTAGATCTCCGAAGGATTGTAAACAGTGGGCTTGAGGAGCCATCGGCATCCTGACAGAATATGGCGGAGTTGTGAAGATATTAGAGAGGAGAGACTGATTCCTCCCCCTCCATCCTCAAGGTTGAAGTTGGCTCGCACAGAGCTTCGGAGCCTCGGATCCCCCCAGACACAAAGAGATCTGGTAAGTCCAGATAGATTCAATCTGTCGGGGGGAATAGAGGTGGTGAAGACTAATTGAAGTGGTGGTCTGCAGGGATCGACCGACCGAAGGAAGCCTTTTTTATATATATCATCCTGGAGGTGTCACGGCTCTGAGAACAGAAAAATAAGAGACCAAGTCAGCAAAGTTTCTAAGCCAGCTTTGTTTAAACAAGGCTGCATAGCGGGGGAACTGGCTGGATTGATTGAAGAGACAGAGTGAGAGTTGAGGAGCGACCCGTGCCTGGATTCGAGGGAGAACTGTTAATGGACTGAGTTATTTGGAGCTAATTTGTTCTAACGTGACAGAAAAGGAGTGAGATTGAACATGTGTGTTTAAAGGGGAGAGGAAAGTTCCAGGGGCGGTTCTTGCCTGGTTTGAGTCAGCAACCTCCGATGCATTGAAATCACAACAAAGCTACAGTTTGGGCAAAACTTTGGTTACTATGGTGATATTGGATGTTATTTTTGTTATAAACTCATCTTAAAATTGGAGCTGGCAGCTGCGAAGAGACAGGGAACTACAAGACTCTGCAACATCAAGTGAGAAAGTTTGTTTCATTATACTTTGAACAGCCTTCGGCAGCCTCTGTTATCAAAGTGGTGACTGGACTGCAGCCTCCCTCCCCTGCATTCCTTCGCTGGAGTTACAAGGTTACTGAGTGCTATTGGAGCAGACGACAAACTGTACTTTGGCATTTCCCCCCCATTTCTATATAGCACTTAAAGTGAAAGAAGGAAAGGAAAATAAGTTGAAAAAGGGACATAAACTCCTGTTTATATATTTTGTGTACTTTCTAGACAACCCATATTAATGGTCTTCCTACACTCTGGGTTATATTTGCATTCCCTCCCCCTTCTCTTAACCCCTTATCTGCTGTATTCTGACATATACTATTAAGCAATATTGGTGTTGACATTGTTACCTATTTATGCTGATTTTCTCTCTCTTTTTCCTTCTATATAAGAGTGGTTGAAGATTGTTTAATGAGTAAGAGGGTAAAAGCACCAAATCAGGATCCATTTTGGGTGAGAGATAAAAGATTAATAAGAAGGGAGCAAGAAGAAAGCAGAAGAAGATCATTGAGGGAAGAACTTGATGAGATTTTTGATTTGGAACAATTAAAAAAGAAAGTGGGAGAAAGAAGGAGTAAACAATTGCAACAAGGGATTCAGGAAAAGCAACAGGAGGGTGGGGGTGAGGGGTTAGAAGGAATGAGCAGGGCAGGAACTTTAAAAACACAGGTTACTCTAATGGATTTACCATCTGTCCAAAATAAGGATTCAGATGCAGAGGAGGGGACAGAGATGGATAAGACTTCAACTTCCAATATTAAAGATTTAAAGGGAAACTTAGAGTCTAGATTTGATAAGTTGGAGCAGGCACTACAAACAAAGCTTCAAGATATGGAAGAACAAAGATTGTTAGATAATAAAAGATTTCAAATGGAGATTAAAGACACTATTTCAAAAGTAATTAAATCAACTAAAGTTGAATGTACAAATTTGATTAAGGAAATACAGGATTTGAAAGAAGGGATAAATGCCATTGGTAAAGAAGTGTGGGAATTACATCATGATATGAAAGAAATGAAGGTGAGAGTGAATTCCACAGAGGACAAGTGGTCAGATCAGGAAAAAAGGTTGGGTTATCTGGAAGATCAATTGAGAAAAAATAATGTGGTGATTAGACATATCCCGGAGGGTAATCCAGATGATTTAAAACAGAGATTTTTAAATTGGCTGAATGGATTAAATTTAGGGGAGAATGTGGGTCCGGAAGAAATAGTGAGCATATATAGATTAGGCCCCAAAAAAACCAATGGAGGTGGAGTGCGAAATGTCCTGGTGAAATTTGTTAATTTGGGCTTAAAATTAAAATTGATGAATCGAATTAAATCTTTAGGTCAAGAAGCCCTAAAAATGGAATCTATAACAGTAGAAGTATACAATGACATATCATTGGAATAACGGGTCTGGAGGTCACGTTTAAAACCAGTGACTAAAATATTAAGAGACAAGGGCATTAAATATAATTGGAGACCACCTAAACAATTAAGATTCATGAATCAAGGGAAAAAATTTGCATTAAGGGAAACTCCACAAATGTTGGACATACTTATAAGTGCAAATATTATAGAGAAGGGTTCAAAGGACTGGCAATCTCTAAAGGAGTTACTAACTCCAAAGATGAAGGAGCAGGAAGATGAGGTGGAAGACGAAGAAATGCTGGGGGCGGAGGGAGGTAATTAAATGGTTTGGTCATTCATTTTATTAAATGGTCTATTGAAAATATATTAATTTTTAAGTTTGTAAAAATAGATATTGAACATGCAACGGTTGTATGTCAGAATGTCATTTTTTTTTGCTTAACGTCCCCCCTCCCCCGACTTTGGATGTCAAAGGTTGCTTTCCGACTAGGAAAGTGGGGGGGTTGAGAATCTATGCTCACATTTCTAGGTATTGAAATCGACATGGTCGCACAGGCATCCCGGTTACCCATGGATAAGGTCACCCGGATCTCCGCGATGATTTTGGCATTGATGGCCAAACGTAAAGTGTCACTTCGTGAGCTACAGGTACTTCATGGACATCTTAATTTTGCTTACAGGGTGGTGACACCCAGCAGAGCATTTGCCTGGCGCCTATGTGATGCCATGTCTGGCCTGTTAAAGCGCCACCATAGGGTCCGACTGACCAGGGGCATGCGGGCTGACCTTTTGGTTTGGCTCACATTCCTACGGGAATTTAACGGGGTCTCTTTCTGGAGATGAGACCTTTTGGTTTCCCCTAGATTCCAAGTACAGTCGGATGCCTCCGGCTCCCTGAGATATGGGATTTATTTTGAGGGGAGGTGGGATTACAGCCGATGGCCTCCTGCATGGCTTGGCAGGGATCGCATCCGCGATCTTACCTTCCTTGAGTTCCTTCCTAGCCTGGGAGCTTTGATGCTATGGGGCGAGGAGTGGGCCAACTCAGTGGTCCATTTTTGGTGTTACAATGCGGCAGTGGTGCACATTGTCAACGCTCAGACGTCTAAATCACCTAGGGTTATGGCGTTGGTTCGCCAATTTGTGTTACGAAGCCTACGCCTAAATGTGCTGTTTAAGGCCAGACATGTCCCAGGCATTAATAATGATATTGCTGATGCTTTATCCTGCCTGTAGATCCCCCGGTTACGTGCCTTGGCTCCGGAAGCAGAGGAATTCCCCTCACCACTCCCGGCCGAGATTTGGTCATTTGGCGAGGAGAGGTGAACCGGGCGATCGGCATGTCTTTGGAACCTCGCACGCGTAAGGCATATCAACATGCTTTTGTACAATTCAGAACCTTTTGTGTGCAACTACAGTTGCCCGAAGTGTGGCTCATTCCAGTTGAACAGGTTTTACAATTTATGGTTTATCTACACAGTCAGGGTTTGGCTCCTCGTACTATAGCATCCAGGCTGTCGGCACTGGCATTTATGGCCAAAGTGAGGGGTTTTGCTGACTGCGTGAATGATTTCCGCATTCGTCACGTCTTGGAGGGGTGGACACGGGAACGTGGCCGCCGCCCGGACACTCACCACCCAATTTCACCAGAGGTACTGACCCACCTTGCACGAGGCTGGCATAACTTGTGTTATGATAGGTATGAGGTGGCTCTTTTTCATGCAGCTACCACGGTGGCCTTCTTTGGAGTGCTCAGCATCAGTGAGTTGGTACTACTGCCTAAGGCGGATGCGACTCGTAGGGTACTGGAACTCGACGATGTCTATGTCACTAATGAGTGGCTCAGTTGAGGATACGGTCCTCAAAAGTTGATCAGCACGGCGTAGGCAGTGGAGTTAGACTGCTACGATGTTCCATTGCAGACATCTGTCCGGATGGTGCCCTACATGAGTTTTTGGCAGTGCGTGGCGCGCACCCTGGCCTATTTTTCTGCCACCAGGATGGGTCTCCCCTTACTAAATTCCAATTTTGGAAGGTGACCGGTATGGCACTAACCAGTGTTGGCCTCCCTGGGGCTCGTTACGGCACCCATTCATTTAGGATAGGTGCTGCATCCACTGCGGCTGCATTTGGGTACTCTGGGGCTGATATACGCCGGATGCGAAGATGGGGATCCATGCGTTTTGCACCGTATGTTTGCCCACTTCAGGCATGAGTACCAGTTAAGTCACTATTCTCTTTTCCTCTTTTACAGACCCTGTGTGTCCCCGCACACCGGTGGCAGTATGGCTGGTGGGCCACAGTTACGTGCACTGGGCAGCGCAGTATGCTGCGGCGACAGAGTGGGGACCCCAGCTTGGACTACGTGCAACCGCACGTATACGTTGGTACGGTAAGCGCGGAATGAGATGGCGGGAACTGTTGCCATTCCTGTTTTCCATCAGGGACGCTGAACCGCCTGATGTCCTTGTACTGCACCTCGGGGGCAATGACCTTGCCCAGGTCACTGGCCTTTCCTTAAAATTCACGATCTGCAGTGACCTAGCTTATTTGCATTATGTGTGGCCGTCCACAAGGCTGCTATAGTCGGCCATCATGCTGCGTCATACTTACAGGGAAGGTATTGACCTCCGTGCCCTTGACCGCGCTCGCCGCTTGGTGAACAGGGCGGTTGCCCGGTTCTTGGCAGACAAGTGTTTGGGGATGGTCATCCGGCACCCCACGATTAGTTTGCAAAATTACGATCTCTATGCAGGGGATGGGGTCCACCTGTCGGCTAGAGGTATGAACCTCTTTCTGGAAGATTTGCAAGCAAGCCTGGTGACCGAGCTGACGGTGTGGGGGGGGGGGGGTGAGTCTTCATAGGCGCCTCCCCGTGTGGCGGGTAGCACTGGTAAGGTAAAGATTTATGACCCATAGGTATCCGGCAGGTTCGCAATTGACTGGCCAACACTTAGACAGGTACAGGTGTAATAGCTTTGGCTGGTCAACGACGAACCAGGCAAGGGGTGATGGCAGGAGCTTTACAGCATGCATCACCTCGTGATTTGACAGATACACGTCATAGGGTGGGGTCAGTAGATAGTTTATTGACTCCGGTCAACAATTTGTTTGTGTCAACAAACAAATTGATACAAATAGTTACAATGTAGCCAATTATCATTGGCATTTTGGGAGGAACCTTACCAGTGTTACTGCGGCCTGCTTGCCTTAAGAATTACAATTGGATGAATACACCAATTGAAAGTTATAATTCGGACTAGGGCATTATTCAATAAAAGTGGCCCAATGCCTTTATCCATATACCGGTGTCTGAGTCTTTCTTTGGGGGGTGCGCCTGCAAAGCACGGCTGTCTGTTACAAATCATACTTTTATTTTTCATGTCCTGCTGTGTGACAGGATATTTTGGGTCAATAAGCATGTTCAGAACAGACATTCTTGAGCTTCGATTCAAACAAATAAATTCTGCCATGTATTAGAAACAAACAATACATGAGCTAAAGGAATGGATCCTCTTCAAACCAGTTTCACAATCCTCTGCTTTCTTCTCCTCCTCTTCTCTCATTACATTAGCTTTTCTGCTGAGTATTATGCCCTACTTGGGAATAACCATTGGACGTGAAATGGCATGAAATGACATTTATAAAAGGTATCTTACCACAAAGTTATGTGCTATTATGCTCAATAGTTTGAATGCCACATCGCCCAACAGACCATATCCATTATGGAATATAGTTATATCAAAGAAAATAATAAACGTATCAACCTTGAAATTATCCAACCTATCTTGAAGAAGCAGTCCAACACTGAACAGAAAAAAGCACAAAAAACCAATACACAAGTCTATTATCAAAATATTTCTGGTATACCCAATAGGCTTTTTTCTTAACATTATGCTAAGTACTGGCTGAAGAGTAATTAGTCCAGATGCATCTTTGCTGAGGAAATTTATAATACATTTCTAATGTGGATATTGCATAATTTGGGGGATTGTCCATTGAGCTGGAAGGTAAATGCTTAAATCAGGGGTTTTCAACCTACAGCCAAACCTGGCCCACAGCATCATTTCATGTGGCCCATGTCGTTGCTGCCACCAGCGGCATTTATGACAGCTGTAAATGCAACTGTGGCTGTTGTAAACACATTTATGACAGCCGCAGATGCATTTTATGGTTGCGTTTATGGCAGGGGTAGTCACCATGCTGGCCTGCTCACTTTTCTGAGGGGGCGTGGTCCAGCCCACAGCTTTAAAAGGTTGAAGACCCCTGGTTTAAATGATCAATAAACCATAATCAATCTAACAATAACAATGTCATCCAGCTGTCATCCAGCTGTATAAGCAGCTTCAACCATTCAAACACCATTCATGGTGTGAAATGAAAGTCCATGACTCATTGTCACAGAAGAGGTTTAAGTTGCATAGGACACTGCATGGAGGTCCAAAGTTTTCCCTCTTGTCTCTGAGCACACAATCATCCAGGCTACGATGAGACAGATCCTCTGTGAAAATATTAAAGATCCAAGAGCATTTGTTTTAGCAACACCCAGAAGAGCCATGACATTTGAGTGTCTGATTCAGAACCAGGGAAATGAGCGGCTTGAAAGAGTAACACACTGTCCCATTGGAATTTGAGAATGGCTAAGGCTTTGAAGCCTGCAGACATAAGAACATAAGAACAGCCTTGCTGGAACAGTGGCTCACCATTTGCTTCAGGGTATTCCCATACAGATGCCTTCACCTGCTTAGGATTTCCTGGAAATGGTATTGAGAGATATCCTGCCTATCTCTCCAACCTGGAGGTTGTCCTTAGGTAGCCATAATTATAGCCATTGATACTCTTGTCCTCCATGAACTTGTGTAATCCTTTCTTAAAGCTGTCAAGACTGACAGCTGTCACCACTTCTTCTGGCAGGGAGTTCCATAGACCAGTAATCCTCTGGGTGAAAAAGTATTTTCTCTTATTTGTTTGAGAACTAGTACCCAAATGTTTCATGGAGTGCCCCCTAGTTCTAGTGTTATGCGATAGGGAAAACAGTTTTTCCTTATCTACTTTATCCACACCGTGCATGATTTTATAAACTTCAATCAGGTCACCTCGTAGATGCCGTCATTCAAGAGTGAAGAGGCCCAACCATTGCAGCCTCAGATGGTAAGGAAGGTGTTCCAGTCCCCTAATAATTTTGGTTGCCCTCCTCTGCACTTTTTCCAGCTACATAATATCCTTCTGGAGGTCTGGCAACCAGAACTGTACACAGTATTCCAGATGGGGCCTCACCATAGATTTATAAAGAGGCAAAATGACACTTGCTGACTTATTTTCTATACCCTTCCTAATGATCCCTAGCATTGAGTTTGCTTTTTTCACTGCTGAGGCACACTGGGTTGACACCTTCATTGAGCTGTCCACCAGGACACCAAGGTCCCTTTCCTGGTTTGTCGCGGAGATTTCAGAACCCATCAGTTTAGAGGAGACTGCAAAACAGAGGAGACTGCAAAACATAGTGATTACTTATGCGGACGTAATTGTAATGGATTCTGCACTAACTGGCTTAAATACGAGAGGAGTGAAGTGAAGGATGATCAGGAAGCTGGCTCAGTGACAGTCACAGTCTGTTCTCAGCTATTATTTACATTATGCATCAACCAAAAGCCAAATTTAGAAATGCATATGTGTGCATTATTATATATGGGGAGAATATATCTAAGAGAGGGGAAGTTAGAGAGAGAATTGCTGGGAATACCTGCAGAGATGACCTATCAAAAGCAGTGGTACACCTGGTTAAAGGACCAAGAATCTTGAGGACCCAAGATTTAATTGGGTAACTGCAGCTCCAAAGTTGTATCTTATCTGGCCTAACAAGGATGCAAGGCAGGTAGACTAGGACAGTGAAAGGAATACAGATAAGAAGGTTGAGGAAGTTTCCAGTAAAGAATTAGCTCATCTTCTTGCAGCTACTTTTACAGGAAAGGTCAGGAAAGGAAGTATCTAAAAGAAGTGTGTTGGAGATATATATAATAATATAACTTGATGTTTGTAAATGGAGATCACTATAAATCCGAAAGCTAAATCTTCTTTTTGCATTGGCCTGAACAGCTATATAGCATTATAAGACTGAACTATCAGAGAACCAACTAGAGATAACAAAAATATATATAATTGATTTATGTTCAACCACTATGTTGAATTGAAGGTTGAATTGCTTTTATAAAAAATTAGCAATAAAGAACAGGTTTTGCTATTATAACACCATATATCATGAAGCAGCCTGTCATGGCTAGAAGCAATGAGGCTGTCATCAGGTTTTTAGAGAATAAGATAGCTAGTGATGCTAACAAACTCGGGGGAGCGGTCGGCTAAATGGAAAATCATTCACAAGAGTGGGGGTCTGACCAAAGGTTAAATGTTGTTCTAAATCTGATGATAGCAAGGCTATGCCATCCTTAGAAATATTGGATACAGAGCAACCTCGACTATTACAATCTGACACTAAACAGTAAGTAAGTAAGTAAGTAAGTAAGTAAGTAAGTAAGTAAGTAAGTAAGTCAGTCAGTCAGTCAGTCAGTCAGTCAGTCAGTCAGTCAGTAAGTAGTAACAACAACAACAACAACAATAATAATAATAATAATAACAATAACAATAACAATAACAACAATCCAATTTATATCCCACACTTTCTCGGATGAAGCTGACTCAAAGCGGCAATTACAACATGTCCACAACATACAATATAATAACACAATAATAAAGGAGCACAAAAATATATTCAGTACAATAATCAATACTCGGTAATAAACATAAAATTAAACACAATATAAAGTATTAAATTAAAGCTACAATAAAAATAACAATAAACCCAATACATACAGGTATATGGAGTCCGGCTCACGCTACCTGAAAAGTCCAGAACTCAACACCACAAACGGGACCAAAAGTCAACGTCCAAGTGAACAAAGTGTCCCCAGGAGACACAACTCCATCCCCTCCAAGGTCCTCTGAGTGAGCACCTGCCTCCCATTCCTGGGCCAGACAGCGAGGGTCCTGGGAAGCGGCTAACTCCGTGTTATCCTGGGAGTTACCATCTTTGGTCATGGCTGGGACATCTTTGCCACAGTCAGATCTGGTGCGCAATTTGGGGGTCCTCCTGGACTCACGGCTACTGCTCAAAGAGCAGGTGGCAGCCGTTGCTAGGAGGGCCTTTGCACAGCTTCATGTCATTTACCAACTGTGCCCATTCTTGGACCGGGACTCCTTGCTCATGGTCACTCATGCTCTGGTCACCTCCAGATTGGATTATTGTAATGCACTCTACATGGGGCTGCCCTTGGTAACCATTCGGAGGCTTCAGCTGGTCCAGAATGCGGCTGCCCGGGTCGTGATGGGGTGCAGGCATTATGCTCGTGCCTCACCACTTCTCCGGGAGCTGCACTGATTGCTGGTGTGCCTCCGGGTGCAATTCAAGTTGCTGGTTTTGACCTTTAAAGGCCTTCATGGCATTGGACCAGGTTACTTAAGAGACCGCATCGCCACAAGGAATTCAGCCCATCCTACTAGGGCAGACAGGAGGGGTTCACTGGTGGTCCCATCAGTGAAAGAAGTACATCTTATTGGGATCAGGAAAAGAGCCTTTTTCGTGTCTGCCCCAGCCCTGTGGAACCTCTTACCACCTGAGTTGCATCTCCAGACGGATCTACTCCCTTTTAGAAAGAGACATGGCTCTTTCAGCAAGTTTGGGGCATGCTTGACTCTACCAGTCAGGCCCGGTGGCTGATTTAGCCTATGTGAGGGGCTGCCCCCCAGGCTTGGTTATTCTGTTTTAACAGGGCTAGGGTGGGCGTGGGTTGTTTTTTAATGACAATTTGTTTGTGTTTTAATGCTGGTTTTAATTGGGGTGTTAGGTTTGTTTTTAGTTATTGTCATTGAATTGTTTTTATTGTAATTTTTATTATATTGTTAGCCGCCCTGAGTGGTGTACCCACCAGGAGGGCGGGATATAAATGTGCAAAAATAAAATAAAAAATAATAAAAAAATAAAAATACATGGCGGTGGTGGCGAGGTTCTGGCATCGTCTCCTTTTGAACCTTCCTGGCGGGTGAGGCTCAGAGGGCAGAGAGACACACCTGCCTCCCATTCCCAGGCCGGGTAGTGAGGGCCCCGGGAAGAGGCAATGCCGCAGCGGCAGGGAGAAGGGGAACAGATCTTCTGTTTTATTTTCAGTCCAAGGGGCAACTGGAACACAGAGCCCAGGAGGTGTCTCAGAAACTCACTGTTTGTGTGTTGAAGGTTGGTTGCCCTTGCTCGAAAGCCAGTCGTATCTGACACTAGGGTTCAGTGCTCATCTCTGTTTACCTGTATAGCCAAAGATCCAATGCTATCTGCATCTGCAGATGTTTCCATAGACATGTGGCAGGCATGACTAAACACCGGAGGGCATGGAATGCTGTTTACCTTCCCACCAAAGTGTTATCTATTTATCTGCTTGCAATTTCTTGCTTTCAAACTGCTAGGTTGGCAGGAAAATCTGCCAACCTAGCGGGATGTGGAAGGAAAACCAGGCTTTTGTCTGCACAGAGGAGGAAAGAAAGAAGGAAGGAAAAGGCTTGTGTGGAATCTGCAGAACTCTCCCACACCATTCTAGTGATGTTTTTTAAAGACATCTGGCCCAGTTTTTGAACTATTTACTCAAACTCAAATTTTGTATCATACAGTATTTGTCTGGTGAAGACATTTGGAGAACTCAATAGCTCATGCTATTTGCAATCCTTCGATGTGCACAAAAAGTTATTACTTTTATGAAGTTATGTTCATGGAGGACAACGGTATCAATGGCTATAATTATGGATACTTAAGGACAACCTCCGGGTTGGAGAGATAGGCAAGATATCTCTCAATGCCATTTCCAGGGAATCCTAAGCAGGTGAAGGCATCTCCTTGGGATTACCCTGAAGGAAATGGTGAGCCACTGTGTGAGACAGAATGCTGGACTGGATGGGCTGTGGCCTGTTCCAGCAAGGCTGTTCTTATGTTCTTACCCAATCCATATGTCAGTTGAGATGTGATTTTCTTCTAGGTATAGGGACATGGAAGACACATTTGAAAGCTTAAGGTGGGTTTTTAATCTTTAGATTTTCTGGGAATTTTCTTTCTACACAGTAGAAAGTGTAACAAAGAAAAAATAAGGCTTCAGTGAAAATATCCTGATTACAATGATGCTTAATGTTTACTGTAGCGCCAACTACAATAGATCTACTAAATGAATGGAACTGGTTTAGACTAACATAAGACCCTGTGCTTCAATGGCAGTTGCAATTCTGCTCAACAAATCTACTTCAATTACAATTTTTCCAGTGTTCCTGCCTCTTCTGAGAGCATTGCTGGTCTCTCAAGACAATACCCAGAAAGATAAGATTACTCATTGCTTGCCCACAAAGCTTCTATCCCTCTATTTGCAGTGCAACCAGACACTGCCTATTTGGCTTTGGGGAAAAAAATTCTGATGTATATTTGTTTTTGGTTTCTTTTGTGCCTTTCCTAGGCAGGCACATGCAGATGTAAAAAGAGAAACATATGCAGGTTTCAAAGCAGCAGATGCTACATAATCAAGAATAATTTAAAATGAAAAGGAAAGGTGCTATAAGGGCAAATAGCAGCCACCATCAATATGTCTCTCACTTGCTTTATGCTGTTGTGCTTGCGTCTACAAAGCCCACAGTGAATACTTTGGCAAGATCCCAGATCAGTGTCACCATTGTCACTGTGTTTCCCAGATGTCACCAACTCAGTGCTGAGAATTTCTTTCTCGGCCCTGAATTAGATATCCCTTATAATTGCCACTCTGGATTCCCCCTTCCTGTCCTGTACTTTGTGAAATAAGTTGGATATGATGTGCTTTTCTTGGAAATTGCCTATTTTTCAGTTCCATTGGTATCTCACTATCATAGAAAGCTTGCTTTGTGCATATTTGTGAGTAGAGATGGACTATATTTTTGGAGGGGATAAAACATTCATACATTTCCATGCACATTACAAGGAAAGAGCTTTAGCGAGAGGGGAACTGAACGTGGGGAAAAAACAAAATAAGCAGAGAATTTTGTGTGCTTAGCTAATCACAAGACTAGATTTAAATCACAATGAATTCAACCATGTTTCTGGTGCTGAATTAAGGTTGGCAGGCTCTAAATGTTTTATAGCTACACGAAAGCTGTGCCCTCTTCATAATGGATAGTTGTACATGCTGAATTTTGTAAGGATAAAATTATTTTCAATTTAGTCCAATTTGTTTTTATGACAGGAATATATCAAAATGTACATGTTCCTTTAATTGGTTTGATAGGGAATTTTTTTTTAAAAAAAGTTAATGTAGGAGAAGGAAAACAAATAGATTTATTTATCACTCATGGAAAACATATTTTAATTTATGTATTATTACTATCATCAACCAGCCTTATGAAAAATATCACGTTCTCAGTGATTTTGCCACACTGAGATGACTTTTGTAAAATTTCGCAGCTTTCTATGAAATCAAGACCCCAGTCTCCTCTCACCTGTTTTGCACCTATTCTTTTGTGCAACTAACTGCCAAAATCTGAACAGCACAATGTCCAGTGAAATTGGTTATGAAAGATGCCATTTTGCTTGGGAATTATAATAATTCTGTAAAAAATTGGTGTTTCATCTGGGGAAAAAATAGCCACTAAAATACACAACAAATTTTTTTAAAAAAGAAAATCATGCAGAGAAATATTCGGTAATAACTGGCTGCTGCACAATGGACTGAGTTTCCATCTCTGTGCCAGCTCCTGCCAACCTAGCAATTGAAAAGCAAAAAATTGCAAGTAGATAAATAGGTATCACTTTAGGTTTCCCTTGCTCGAAAGCCAGTTGTATCCGACTCTAGGGTTCAGTGCTCATCTCTGTTTCAAAGCTGAAGAGCCAACGCTGTCTGCTTCTGCAGACGTTTCTGTGGTCATGTGACAGGCATGACTAGACACCGGGGTGCATGGAATGCTGTTTACCTTCCCACCGAAGTGGTCCCTATTTATCTACTTGCAATTTCATGCTTTCAAACTGCTAGGTTGGCAGGAGCTGGGACAAAGATGGGAGTTCATTCCATCCTGCAGTACTCTGAAATCGAACTGCTGATCTTCCACCTCCCAGTCAGCATCCTAGCCACTTGTCATGCCTGCTACATGACCATGAAAACGTCTGCAGATTCAGACAGTGCAGGCTCTTTGGCTATAAACAGGAATGAGCACTGAGCCCTGAAGTCAGTAATGACTGGCTTTTGAGCAAGGTCAACCTTTACCTTTACTTTACTAGCTTCCTATCCCTGAGATATGTAATAAAAATCCATACTTGGTAAGCCTGCTCCCCCTCACTCACTCACTTGCACTTGCACATGCACATGCACACATACATGCACATGCACACACACATGCACACACACACACACACACACACACACACACACACACACACACACACACACACACACACACACACCCTCTTGAAGTGAATTTCTTATAGGCTTCTCCTTTTGTGTTGCAATACACCATAAATAATGTTCCTGGAAAAATCAAAGCTGTAGATAACAATCATCTCATTGATCTTGTTTATAAGATAAACATTCCTGATTAAAAACCAAGGTAAGAAGCAAACTCGCTCACAAAGATGAGGCAGCAAGCCAGCCATATGGTACTGTCATTTCTTGTTTTATCTGGCTTATTTAGGTCAGAAGCAAGATGGCCATCCATAGAATATGAAATAGGTTATTGAACAGTTGCTATTTTTGTATGGTGGCTGTTTGTTTTATTTTTATATATATGCACAAACACACACAGATTTTCAAGAGGCCAAAGAATGAAAACAAGTATACAATTCTACTATCTTAGTTTTGATGCAATATATTGTTTAGGAATGTCTGACAAATTATGAGAGCCCTGTCATTGATAAATTGGGGGAATCTACCAAGTCAATTCCAGTAGTAGAACAGACTAAAAGACATGCAGGATAAATTAAGACTGACTTTACTAGACATACAAGAAAGTCAAGGATTCAAAAGATAACAAATGTGATTGAAGCATCATACTTTTTAGGCTGATGAATATTCTTGAGCTATAGCAAGAAAGAACTGGAAAGATTGTATAGTAACACCTGGAGCCTACTCCAGGAGCTCGA
The DNA here is from genome assembly GCA_035047305.1 of Bradypodion pumilum. Classification (NCBI taxonomy): domain Eukaryota; kingdom Metazoa; phylum Chordata; class Lepidosauria; order Squamata; family Chamaeleonidae; genus Bradypodion; species Bradypodion pumilum. Next base: position 63,658,056 of record JAWDJD010000004.1, on the reverse strand, counting down.
ATTTCTGTTCCTCCTGGGATTGGGACTACCAACATCACCCAGAAAATATGTTGCTGGATGGGATTAACTGGCCTGCTCTCTTTGTGGCTTTAAGCAAGATACAAGATTCCAAAGCACCAACAGAGGGAATGTCTGGTGAACCACTAATTTTTAATTAGAAAATGCTGCAAAGGTTAACATAAATTGGAACTTTTAAAATTGTGTCAGAAGCACACAAAGGTGCTTTCTGGGCTGAAATAATTTTTGCTGCAAGAACTCCGCTCAGGGGATGCCCAAATGAAGCTCCTTTCATGTCCCCAAGATCTTTTCCCACCGAAGTGGTCCCTATTTATCTACTTGCAATTTCTTGCTTTCAAACTTCTAGGTTGGCAGGTGCTGGGACAGAGATGGGCACTCATTCCATCATGCAGTACTTGGGTCTTGAACTGCCAATTTGCTGACCTTCCAGCTAACTTGGTGAGCTTCTTAACCACTGAGGCACTACAGTTCTGCAGTTGCAACTGACATCATCGCACATAATTTCATTTAATTTAATATTTTTTTACCACCTTTCTCAGACCGATGGCCGATTCAAGGCGGTTTACAAAAACATGAAATGACAAAACACAAATTGCATATACAAAGTTACATAATTCAATTAATCAATTATACACAATAGAAATTCAGTTACAATAGGAAACAAAATAATGCCATAAAACAGTGGCAACAGCAATACAAAATGTCAGTAATACAGTACATTTTAAAAACATTTCAAAAACAAAACAAAAACATAACAAAAGAAAAACCTCATCCTGGTGTCCCAAACAAAGTCTGATAAACAAGGTCAGGAGGGGCAAATGCGGAATTGTGGTGGCTGCGATGTTTTTGGAGCACCTCGTGGCCACAGGGGCTCCCTTTATCCTCCCCCTGCTGATGGAGGGGCGGGGGGCACATCAACGTGGCAGCGGCTGCGGCGGCATTTTCATAGTGACATACAACTCTAAGAGCCTCCCCCCATTAGGTTCCTCTTGAATTCTTCCTGGACCAACAAGGAACAGTGATTCTCTTTTTTAGCATAGGTGGGGACATCTCCAGTAGATTTTTTCAATACAGCAGTGGAAGACCATTCACTTTCATTTTTTTAAAAAAAAGATACATATTTCTATTTTAAAGAAGATCAGTGTAAGCAAACGTAGGTCTGGGGAAATGGGAACAGATCCTGGTATGTTTGGATAGGGTATGTGTGAAGATAGAAATACTTGACATAGTTGTTATTTTGACGTTGGTCATTGGAAGTTGAGCAGGAAGACTGCTTGATTTGTAGTAAAGTTTGTAGCCATTAGCCTTGTTCTTACCTAAGCATTCTACAGCAAAGAGCAAAAAACTAAAATAAAATTCAATGAAATACTAATCAATTGTGACAGGACCTAGAGAATATTTTCATGGTGCCAATTTCTTAAAGGGCATAGATGCCATAGCACTATTAAAGTAATAGCCAAGACAGCTCTCTAGGACATCATGAATTGGTGCTCTAAATGTTGTTCAACCTGTACAATGAAATAAAGGATCGGCTCATTAACCTTACCAATGTCAATGTGTTGTCACTATCAAATTCAGCTAAATGAGTGTCCAAGGCAATAGTTAAAATCACATTTCACACAAGAAATGCATTAATTTATTACTGGCTACTAATAAAGAGAGAGGAAGATACTCTGAGGTAGTGAGATGAATACAAATTGAATACAGAATTGTGTATTGAAAAAAGTTCCTATTGTTCAGAAACAGATGTATTACTGGGCATATGCATAAGTTAATATAACGGTTGTCACTATTAATTTATTCCTTATTTACAAGTAATGCTTGAAATTTTGTTGGTTTCTTAAAACTAAGACACTAGAAATACTCAGTAGAATGCTAGGTACACAGGAAAACAGGCTTTCTTTGTTTTAGATGATCTTGCTGTGACAGTCTAGCTTTCATCTGGTTCTAGACTCAGTTGATTCAAGGGTGCTAGCCCAAGAGAGAATTTGGAAAACTGAGTCATCAGCTTATTTTTTTCCCCAATCAAAGGTTAAGATGTTATTTGATCTCCACAAGGAGCAGTTTCTTGGAGGAAGACATTTCTAAACCAAAAGATGAACATATCTTATTCTTTTGAAGTCAACAGCAAGACCTTTCATCTTCTTTGCAAAGAGAATCCCAGGCAATGCACAAATGATGTCTAGAATGAGAAATAGAACAATTCAAATTAAAAATTACAGCTGGGATCAACTGGTTTTCATTTTCATCTCTCATTCATGCTGATGTGAACTATACAAGTCCAATGTGACCTGCCAAATACATCATTATGTGGCACTGCAATGCCAGATGGGTGTCAATGTTTTCTATCATTCACTGTTACTTTTCATTATTTTATGAAATGGCACAAGTGGTTACTTCTGCATCCATTGTTTCTTGGCGATGCTGATTCACGTAACCCTTTTGCTGATGTTCTTATTTAAATGAAGTCCTACACCTCTTTTGAAAAAGAAGGGTAGCTATCCTGATAGCATTTAAAATTGCCACCATTCATGTGTGAATGGTGAATGGGATATTCATGTGCACAATTCTTTAGTTTTATAGCAATTATTTTATTAGTTGAACATCATCTATCTTAATCTGAGACTTGCTTTTATAGTTGTATTGTTGCAATGCTATATATATATATAGGATACTCTGGAAGAGAACAAAGTAGGGCAGGTGGTCAGGACCATGAGCTCGATATGAGGTTACTTAGATTGTGTTTCTTCAAATAAAATACAGCAATGTACTGCCATGGCAAAATGGGTGTGTTCAACTCTGTCTTTTCAGATAACTACACAGATGTAAAATATCACAGTCCTGTTCTGATAGCACCTGATTCAGCAAGACAGCTACACCATCTATTACAGCTTCCAAAGCTGTAAATGGTCCTAAATTTTTATTTATTTCCAGAAGATAAATAAAAGGAATTTTGGTATCCTCCTAATAAAATCAGAGGATTTTAAGACTTGCCTTATAACAATAACTAGTACTAAGGTTTTAAAAGCCCATGAAAAGTCACTGTTGTAGGTCCAGATCCATTAGCAGGTCACTAGATTTTGAACATCATGTTGACCACAGAGCTATTTCAATGCATTATGGTTCCAGTACATAACAATAGGAAACAAGCTGTATCTGACCCAGTCGGTGTGGTTGGAGAGTGAGAGGTCGAGTCCTAGGCCCCTCAAATGGGGGGTGCCTCAGGGCTCGGTGCTCTCTCCTCTCCTATTTAACATCTACATGAAGCCGCTGGGTGAGATCATTCGTTCCCATGGGGTGCGGTACCATCAGTACGCGGATGACACTCAGTTGTACATCTCGGCCCATGGGGACCCCAGTGATGCTGTCAAAGTCCTTTCCAGGTGCCTGGAAGCTGTTGGGGTCTGGATGGGGGCTAACGGGCTACAACTGAATCCCAGCAAGACTGAGTGGCTATGGATAAGGGGTCCTGCGTTAACCCGGGAGCTACCATCTTTGGTTCTGGATGGGGCTATTTTGCCCCAGACAGACCCGGTGCGCAACTTGGGGGTCCTCCTGGATTCGCGGCTACTGCTAGAAGAACAGGTGGCGGCTGTGACCAGGAGGGCTTTCGCCCAACTTCGGGTGATTCGCCAGTTGCGCCCACTCCTGGACCGGGACTCCTTGCTCATGGTCACTCACGCTCTGGTCACCTCCAGACTAGATTATTGCAATGCGCTCTACATGGGGCTGCCCTTGACGACCATTCGGAGGCTACAGCTGGTCCAGAATGCAGCAGCCAGGGTGGTGATGGGGTGTGGGCGTTATGCCCATGCTTTGCCACTGCTCCGGGAGCTGCACTGGTTGCCAGTTTGTCTCCGGGTGCAATTCAAGGTGCTGGTTTTGACCTTTAAAGCCCTATATGGTAGTGGGCCGGGTTACCTAAGAGACCGCATTGCCCTGAGGACGTCTGTCCGTCCAACCAGAGCGGACCGGAAGGGCTCTCTAATTGTTCCATCAGCCAGAGGGGCTCGCCTCTCTGGCACAAGGAGGAGAGCCTTCTCCGTGTCTGCGCCGGCCCTCTGGAACCTCCTGCCAACAGAGCTACGTCTCCGGACGGAATTGCTGCCTTTCAGAAAAGAACTTAAAACCTGGCTGGCGGGTCAAGTGTGGGGTGCAGGTGGAAGGGTAACCTCCATTGGGTGGTTGGTGTAGAAGAACTCTTCCCCATGGTGCCTTTGGATCCTGCAGCCCTTGTTTTTAGGGGGTGGGTAGTTTTAACTGTTTTTAACATGTGTTTTTTAATTTTTATTGTGAACCGCCCTGAGTTGGCTTTGGCCGAGTGAGCGGTATATAAATGTGACAATTAAATTAAATTAAATTAATTAAATCTTGCATTTATGCAAGCCTAGATTGATGTAACATAGCAGCATTTTGATAACCTTCTTATGACGTCTTGTGAGGATCTTTGTTGTTTCATCTTTTCTGTTAGATAACAAATCTTCATATAAGAACAGCCTTGCTGGAACAGGCCACAGCCCATCCAGTCCAGCATTCTGACTCACACAGTGGCTCATCATTTGCTTCAGGGTATGCCCAAGCAGATGCCTTCACCTGCTTAGGATTCCCTGGAAATGGCATTGATAGATATCCTGCCTATCACTACAACCCGGAGGTTGTCCTTAGGTGTCCATAATTATAGCCATTGATACTCTTGTCCTCCATGAACTTGTCTAATCCTTTCTTAAAGCTGTCAAGACTGACAGCTGTCACCACTTCTTCTGGCAGGAAGTTCCATAGACCAGTGATCCTCTGGGTGAAAAAGTACTTTCTCTTATTTGTTTGAGAACTAGTACCCAAAAGTTTCATGGAGTGCCCCCTAGTTCTAGTGTTGTGCGATAGGGAAAACAGTTTTTCCTTATCTACTTTGTCCACACCGTGCATGATTTTATAAACTTCAATCAGGTCACCTCTTAGGAGCCGTCATTCAAGAGTGAAGAGGCCCAACCATTGCAGCCTCAGATGGTAAGGAAGGTGTTGCAGTCCCCTAATCATTCCAGTTGCCCTCCTCTGCACTTTTCCCAGCTCCATAATATCCTTCTGGAGGAATGGCGACCAGAACTGTACACAGTATTCCAGATGGGGCCTCACCATAGAGTTATAAAGAGGCTAAATGACACTTGCTGACTTATTTTCTATACCCTTCCTAATGATCCCTAGCATTGAGTTTGCTTTTTTCACTGCTGAGGCACACTGGGTAGACACCTTCATTGAGTTGTCCACCAGGACACCAAGGTCCCTTTCCTGGTTTGTTGCAGAGAGTTCAGACCCCATCAGTTTATAAATCTAATTGGAGTTTTTTGCCCCAACGTGCATCACTCTGCACTTACTAGTGTTGAAGCTCATTTGCCACTGTTTTGCCCACTCCCCCAGTGTGAAGAGATCCCTCTGGAGCTCCTCACAATCTCTCACAGTTTTCACTACCCAGTATAATTTACTCTGCAAATTTGGCTACCTTGCTATTTACTCCTACTTCTAGATCATTTATGAAGAGGTTGAAAAGCAGTGGTCCCAGTACTGAACCTTGGGGGACCCCACTCTTTACTTTCATCCACTTGGAGAAATGTCCATTTAGTGCTACCCTCTGTTTCCTGTCCCTTAGCCACTTGCTGATCCAGGACAAGACCTGCCCCTTTATTCCATGTCTGGTAAGTTTATTCAAGAGCATTTGGTGCAGGACCTTGTCAAAAGCCTTCTGAAAGTCCAGGAAAACAATGTGAACTGGATCCCCCTTATCCACATGCTTTTTGACACTCTCAAAAAATTCCAACAGATTAGTGAGGCATGATTTGCCCTTGCAAAAGCCATGTTGGCTCTCCTTCAGTAGTGCCTTCTCTTCTATGTGCCTATTAATTCTATCTTTTAGGATGGTTTCCATCACTTTACCTGGGACACATGTCAAACTGAACAGTCGGTAATTTCCTGGATCATCCCTGGATTCTTTTTTGAAAATTGGTGTTACATTCGCTACCTTCCAGTCATCAGGCTCAAAGCCTGATTTGAGGGAAATATTATATATTTAGGCTAGGGGATCAGCAATTTCATCTTTAAGTTCCCTGAGAACTTGTGGATGGATGCCATCTGGTCCTGGTGATTTGTTAGCATTTAGTTTAACAAGACATGCAAGGACCTCCTCCCTGGTTATTTCTATCTGGCTTAATTCTTCAGTTTCCCTCCCTACAAAGATAGGCTCTATTTTGGGTATGTGGTCTTTGTCTTCTTCAGTGAATACTGAAGCAAAGAATTCATTGAGTCTCTCTGCAATCTCTGTTTCCTCTTTAATAACCCCTTGCCTTCCATTGTCATCTAATGGTCTAATGGCCTTCCTAGTTGGGTTCTTACTTCTAATGTACTTAAAGAAGTCTGTTATTTCTCTGAGTGTTTTTAGCTATACGCTCCTCAAAGTCTTGTTTTGCTTTCCTGATTGTTGCCTTGCATTTGTTCTGCCAGAATTTATGTTTCTGCCTGCTGTCCTCATTCGGACAAGCCTTCCATCTTCTAAATGAGCTTTGCTTGCTTTTGATCACTTCCCGAACAGCTCCTGTAAGCCACATCAGAGTCCTTTTGGACCTGGCAGTGCCCTTTTTCCTTTTGGGTATGCATTCCAATTGGGCCTCTGTTATTGTTTTTGTAAACAGCCTCCATGCCTCTTGGAGTGTTTGGACTCTCTCAATTTTCCCTTTCAGCTCCTTTTTTACTAGTTTCCTCATTTTTGGAAAATTTCCTTTATGAAAATTTAAGGTCTCTGTGTTAGATTTTATCAGTGACTTGCAGTCTATGATCAAGTTAAACATAATTGAGTTGTGGTTACTGTTCCTATTGGATCAGTCACATTAACATCTTGCACCAGATCCTGAGTATTACTCAGGATCAAGTCAAGGATTCCTGTACCTCTATTTGGGTCTTCAACCATCTGTCCCAGGGAACAATCATTTAGCATATCTAGGAACTTTATCTCTTTATCCTGTGCTGAACAACAGTTCACCAAGTCTATGTGAGGGTAATTGAAGTCCCCCATTATAACCAGGCTTCCCTTCTTGGATGCCTCTTTTACATCATTCTCCAACTGCCAGTCTCCCTCAAGAGATTGGGTCATAGGCCGATAGTATATGCCTACTGTTAGACCATCCTTGTGGCATGGTACTCTTACCCACAGAATTTCTAATGGTGACTCCAAATCACCTAGATATTCCAATCCGTATGATTTTATCACTTCTTTGACATATTAGGCTACACCACCACTAGTTTGCCCCTTCCTATCCTTCCTGTACAGTTTGTAGCCTGGGATAACTGTATCCCATTGGTTATCATCAGTCCACCAGGTTTCAGTGATGCCAATAATATCAATATTTTTATCTATGATGACTTTGAGAGTGAATTATAAATTCTTTTATTGTCTTCTTGCCTGCTGTGAATAATTTACCCTTACAAATTCAGCTGTGTAAGAGTTCCTCCATTTGTCCCATTATTCCACCTCTAATTTCACTAATCCCTTTGTATGAAATAGAATCTACTTCCCCTTCCCATGAGTTGGATTGTACCACATTTGAAATATCCCTAACCTTCCTAAGGATCCCAGCTGTAGAAGTTTCATAACTGATCTATATCACAGTACTGTGCCAACTGATGATACCTTTTCATGAAAAAACAAACAAAACAGAATTTATCAGGAAAAACAGAATGCAAAAAGCTTGTAGCAACAGCTGAGTATTAAAAAAAAGGAGGATATGAGGAATTAAAAATAAACAAGTTAAATTGAATCTGTTTTTTTATTCTTTTGGATCCAAAACTAAGTTTTATCTAACCTCCTCCTCCTTCCTTTTGGGTTCCTTTGTATTCTTGGTGTAAGCTGGAAAATACTTAGCCAATCCTGATCCAAAATTGTAATTATAGAGCCTGCTGCTGTCATATGAGGGCCTTCCATTTTAAGTTGACTGGGAAGGAAATGGCTGGAGAACCTGAGAGACTGGTGTGGCAAGCCCTCAGAAGAACTGTTCTGAAGAGTTAAGTACATAATGATAGCCAATATCTGAAATGGATATGGCACCTGAAGAAGAAGAAGAAGAGGAAGAGGAAGAAGAAGAGGAGGAAGAAGAGTTTTTTCTTTCAGGTGGAGGGTAAATGGCAGTGCTTGGATTCTTCTCTTTTTAAAAGGGTGATGATCTATAACCTTAACAATGCCATCAAAGCCATCATCCCTAACAACACTATTTATATTTTTAGAAGTGCATGGACAGCACAGAAGTATGCTGTTCTCCATCTCCCCAGCAGTTCTGACTGTCCCAAAACACTCACAATGTCATCTGCTTTTTATATTGACACTGAAAGGCTTCAGAAAAATTGTCTATGACCTGCCCGCATATCAAGTTCCCTTTTAATTTCTTGACTGATAGCTTCAATGGTATGATTAAAATGGCTGACTCTTTTCAAAGAAATTGTATGAGCTCAGGTGATGGCAGATGTGTCTGTCATCAGGAAGGTTAAATACTTCTAGTGCTTGATAATTATCTAATCACCATTACCATCACACATTAATTCTATCCTGGAATTGGTTGATTATGACAGAGCTACATTATTGTAGCATGAGTTTGGATGAACCCCCCACTGATTTAAATGATAATTACAGTGTTACCCTATGCCACAGTTTCAAAAGGCAATAAATAGGTAATATCTTCTTTCACCAAACAGGCACAAATACCTGATAGGTATTAATTTTCTCTGATTTTATGAGGGAATCTGTTAGAGGGTAACAACAGCTGCTTGACTGCCAGAAACTCAATAGATGTCGAGTTTCCGGCATGCAGTAATGTGTCCATTTCCTCCACTGAAATGGAATCTCTGCTTGTTTTCAGCTGTTAATAGCATAAGAAAAAAAAATAAAGGTGGAAACCATGTCCTTCATCAGAAACAGTGCATGATTTTCACTGTCTACAATGGATGGCCTTGTTTTTAGTTGTGGCATTGGTTAAAATGATAAATAGGGATTTTGATGTTTGTGCAAAAATGTAAGGTCTAGTTCTTTTACACTGTAGCATAGAGATGCCATATTTCCCTCCCCAAAAAACGGGACAGGAGTAAAGGTATCCCTTTTTAGTGTAAGGGACCAAAGACAATGAAACAGCCGAAGGGTTGGCTTAACACAGGTTTATTGCATGATGATCCGGAGGAACATGTGGTAATGGCGGATGGGTAGCTCAATATATACAGCTGGCTATACATTTGAAAGTGGCTCGTCGACAGACTATTGGTTGCTGCCTGCGTGACGTCGTAGAAGGTCACGCCCTTCTTGTCCAGGTGAAGAGGTGGTGGGAATCTTCCCGCGCTGCTGATCCAGGTGAATCTGAGCCATGAGAGCTGGACGCTCGCTATTGCCATCTAGTGGTCACTAGCTCGCGTCCCCTTATCAGGTTTACATTGATACAGCTGAAGGTTATAATGTTGCACACAGAAAGGTTACATTGTTACCACATGGCTAAGGTACATTGTTAAAGGCACAGCTTTACAGAACACACCCTTCCTCAAAAGCCAGTCATATTCGACTCAAGGCTTCAGTGCTCATCTCTGTTTCAAAGCCAAAGAGCCAGCGCTGTCTGCTTCTGCAGACGTATTCCATAGTCATGTGGCAGGCATGACTAGACACTGGAGTGCACAGAATGCTGCTTACCTTCTCCCCGAAGTGGTCCCTATTTATCTACTTGCAATTTCTTGCCTTCGAACGGCTAGGTTTGCAGGAGTTGAGACAAAGACGGGAGCTCATTCAGCTGTTGCTGCCGCAACTTCAATAGAGGCGGCAATAAAATGGTGCGGCTTCTTCTTCTTTTTTTGCCGTCTTTCTTAGCCACCAAGCAACTACTGCTGCACCACCTGTTGGTCAGTTCAATAGAAGCGCAGCTCTATCACAAGAAACAAGTGCATTTTTTCTTCAAACTTCCTTGGTCTGAAAAGCAGGAATTTTAAATGATTTTTTTGGAACCGGGCCGGGACAGGTTCAACCTGTTAAATTCCCAGTTTTCTGTTATGTATGGCATCCCTACTGTAGCATCATCTCAGCAGATGAAATGGGAGCAATGACAGACTTTACCTTTCTTAAAAAAAATCATGCTTTTATTCATTAGGTGAGTATTAGAAAACTCCATATAGCACTTTAAGTCATTGGGGAAAATTATAGAAAAAAGTGTGCATTGAAAAAGACATTCTACATAGGAATATGTACAAGTTTTCATCTGTACACCTGCACAGATGTACTGATTACTGCAGGTGGTGACTGCATCCATGAAATAAAAATATGATTAATTCTTGGGAGGCAAGCTATGAGATACCTAGGGAACATAATAGAAAGTAGAGACATCCCCCTTCAAAGAAAAGTATGCATAATCAAAGCAATGGTGTTCCCAGTAGTAATATATGGTTGTGAGAGTGGGACCATAAGGAAGGCTGGGTGCAGAAGAACAGGTTCCTTTGAGATGTGGTGCTGGAGGAGAATTTTGAGAGCACCCTGTACAGCAAAGAGATAAAATAAGTCAAGCCTGAAGGAAATCAACCCTGAATGCTCCTTGAAAGGACAAATAGTGGGCTCTGATATAGTGCTTTCAGGCCCATTCATATTCCTGGACACTCTGTTTTGAGTTACTATTTTCATGATCTTGATCCTTTATCTAAGGATCTTAATCACGCCTTCCTGCCACACTTCTCCACTTGCCCTCTTACCAGCAGCGTCTGCCATCTCCTTTGTGGGGCAACTCCCCTTATGTGTTCCCCTTGCTCCGCTTGGCCCAGACTAGTGAGGGAACCAATTATTCAGAACACTCAGATTAGGTAGCATAAATTTGGCCAATCTGCGTGGTCCAGTCAGCCCCTTTCCACCAAACAAACAGACACAAAGGTTCTACATTTAATTAGGCTTATTAAGTAAGTTAAAGAAATGAGTGCAGCATGGAAAATCAAACTTGCAAACTAGTCATTCAAAGAATACATACAAAATTAAGAACACTTAACTGGTTATCTAGGCCCTCTGGCCTTATCTGGCTCACAAGTCCATCCTGTGAGGATCCCCCCTCAACAGGCTTTCCCTGTTGAAAGAGAGTGAGCAATTTTTCGCACTGTGGTTTTATTATTCTGCTATCAGTCTTCCCATTGGGAACTTCCAGCCAATTGAAATTAATTTACATTCCAATGTCTCTCTCTGGTATGTTATATACAGAGCCTCCTACATAGGAAAATTTCCATCTTGGATGTATGTTGTGTCCAAGTGTTACTCATTTCAAAGGAACACAGCGCGTGAACCGGATCCGCCAAAGGGGCGCCCTCTTCAAAGGAGGGGCACATATCAAAGCGGAGCTGGAAACCAAATGGGGTAATAAACTGGAGTGTCCGCTGGTATGTTTCCTTGCTGTTGTTGAAATGGAAAACCGCTGTATATAAGATACCATCTTTCCCCACATCCTCAGTCTTGTCTCCCGATCTGAATAAACAGTCACTATGCTTAACCCACTCGCAGCGTGCTAGTCTACTTCTTGCGAGAATCTAACATTGGCGACGAAGGTGGGATATGGCTGCTACTGCATCTTCAATCGGACCGTTTGACATTGCAAAGCCGGAGGCATGGCCCATGTACGAGATCCAGTTCGAGAACTTTGTAATCGCTGGGGAGATCGAGGATGAAGGGCGACAGAAGGCGTTGTTCCTGGCCCATTGTGGTTTGCCCACGATTGAGCTGGCCGGGCATCTGCTGCTGCCACAGGCACTGAGGGAAGCCCCATTGACCGACATCCTGGCGGTGCTCCGAGAACACTTCAAGCCAGTCGTTTCCATCTTCCCAGCCAGGGTTGCCTTTTACCGGCGGGATCAGAAGGAGGGGGAGACGGTAGCTGAGTACGTTGCGGCTCTCCGACAGGCTGCCGTGCCGTGCCAATGGCATGACCTGGAGGAGGCTTTAAGAGACCAGCTTCTCGTGGGCCTCAGGGACGAAGCTACTCAGCGGCGGCTGATGAAGAGAAATAGGTTGACTTTTGCCCAGGTCCTGGAAGAAGCTTTGGCGTCCGAGGCTGCACACGCTGGGGTGAAAATCCTCCATGCCCAAACTGCTGCTCCTGCCCGTGGTGAGTCGGCCGTCCAGCTGCAGCAGTGCGATACTCCAGTGGATACAGACGATGCAGCAGAGGAGGGTACTGTCGGGAGGGTTCGCCAACAAACCCCCCAAGCTTCAAGGAGCAACATCGCGCCATGCCAAGGCTGTGGGGGAAGGCACCTCCTCACGGTGCCCGTTCAAGACGGCCGAATGCCACAAGTGTGGGCGGAAGGGGCACATTGCACGGGTGTGCCACCAGCGATCCGAAGGTCACCCCGGGGACAGAGGTCAGCGCAGGACGGAACACCCAATTTCCAAAGTCCGCGTCGGAAGGAAGACATCATCTGGGGTACAGTCAGTGTCCGGAAGGTTCTTCGTTGATGTTCGCCTCCAAGGGTGTCCCGTCCGCATGGAGATCGACTCAGGATCTGCCTACTCAATCATCTCACAGAGGGAATTTTTTCAACTTCCTCCAGCAGACCGGCCGAAACTGCGGGCTCTGCAGGTCGACCTGACCGATGTGCAGGGTCGACACATTCCAGTGTTGGGAATCGGAAATTTTGATGTGCGGTTCAAGGCCATCTCAGCAAAGCTTCCCCTAGTCGTGGTGAAAACCGGTAGGAATAACCTTTTGGGCGTGCAGTGGTTTGGGCCCCTGGGTATTGGGTTTTCGGGAATTAATGCGGTTAAGGCCGACCCCATTCAGGCTGTGTGTGAACGCTATCCAGATGTTTTCCGTCCCGGGCTGGGTAGGTTCAAGGGGGCCCCTGTTAATTTTGAGCTGGACCCAACTGTCCAACCCATTCGCATGAAGCCACGGAGGGTGCCGTTTGCCCTGAAAGACCGCATTGAAGCGGAGTTGGACAAGCTGGTGGCACAGGGCATCCTGGAGCCCGTGGACTCTGCTCCATGGGAGACACCTATAGTCACTGCTATCAAGGCGAACGGGGACATCCGCATCTGCGCGGACTATAAATGCACGATTAATAAGGCTATCCGAGCTAATTCTTATCCTGTTCCAGTGGTTAGCCATTTGCTGGCCACCCTCCATGGGGGAAAGTGTTTTGCTAAACTGGACTTGGCCCAAGCATATCAGCAAGTGCCTGTTAGTCCGGAATCTGCGTTGTGTCAGACTATTACTACTCATAAGGGTGCATTCCGTGTGAACCGTCTTCAGTTCGGCGTTAGTACGGCTCCGGGTTTGTTTCAGGCTCTTGTGGAAAGGTTATTGAAGGGTCTCCCTGGGGTGCTGACTTTTTTTGACGACGTGTTGATATCTGGGACTGACAAGGGGGACCTGGCCACTAAACTGGGGAAGGTGCTGGAGCGTTTCCAAAATGCGGGGTTGCGGGTTAAAAGGGAGAAGTGTTGTTTTTTTGCTCATGAGGTTGAATTCTTGGGGTTCAAAATCACGCCTGCCGGCATCAAGCCCTCTGAATCCAAAGTTCAGGCAGTCTGGGAAGCCCCACGTCCCACTTCGAAGACGGAGCTCCAGGCATTTTTGGGTCTCTTAAACTTCTATCACTCCTTTCTACCCCGAAAGGCGACTGTAGCTGAGCCCCTGCACCAGTTGCTGAGGAAACAGGCGGTGTGGAAGTGGGGGCCTCCTCAGGAAAGGGCATTCCGGGAAGTCAAGGAGCTGTTGACTTCGGATGCTGTCCTTACTCATTACGATCCGAAGAAGCCCCTTTTGCTTGTATGTGATGCCTCACCGGTGGGGGTTGGGGCTGTTCTGTGCCATGACATGGGGGGAGGGAAAGAAGCGCCTATCGCATATTACTCCAGGTCGTTAACGGTGGCTGAAAAAAACTATTCTCAGATTGATAGAGAGGCGCTGGCCATAATCGCTGGAACGAAGAAATTTCATGACTTCATTTACGGGAGGGCTGTCACGATTATCACAGACCACAAACCGCTCCTAGGTATTTTTGTGCCAGACAAGCCCACCCCCCAAATCCTGTCTCCGCGGATGTTACGCTGGGCAATGTTCCTTCAGGCGTACCAGTACACGCTCCAACATCGCCCGGGTATCAGCATTAGCCACGCGGATGCTCTGTCCAGATCCCCTGCTGAGTATGTGGGTCGAATTGAGGCGGAAGGACAGGTCCTTATGTTGGATGTGTTAGACTCTCCCCCGATCTCCGCTGCTGACATAGCGGCCCAAACAAAAAAAGACCCCCTCCTGTCTAAAGTTGTCATGTGGGTTCTGAAGGGGTGGCCATCGTCACCGACCCCTGAGGAGTTCAGGGTGTTCTACTCCAAGAGAAATGAACTGTCACTGGAGCGGGGTTGCTTGGTTTGGGGGGACAGAGTAGTCGTCCCATCTGTACTTCGGAACAAGGTGCTCCGCACGCTCCATGTTAGCCACCCAGGTATTGTCAGGTCAAAAGCGCTAGCGCGAAGCTACTTCTGGTGGCCCCGATTGGACCTGGACATTGAGGCTTGGGTGGGGAAATGCAGGGACTGTCAGGCATCAAGGCCCGAGGAACCACGTCTTCCCCGCAGGGAATGGGATACGGCCAGAGGCCCCTGGTCTCGGATTCATATAGATTTTGCTGGCCCTTTCAGGGGAACAACACTTCTGATTATTGTAGATTCCTTTTCAAAGTGGGTAGATGTCATCCCAGTGTCAGGAACTTCCTCTGCCACCACAATCCGCAAATTAAGGCGGGTCTTTGCAAACCTAGGCCTGCCCGACATCGTGGTGACGGATAACGCATCGAGCTTCATGTCGGCAGAATTCCAGGGGTTCCTAAGTCGTAATGGGATTAGACACATCACGGCCGCTCCTTTTCACCCTGCCACAAACGGCCAAGCCGAGAGGCAGGTACGGACGGTCAAAGACGCGCTCTCACGCATGGGACCTGGGGATTTGGAGCTACAGTTGTGTCAATTTTTGCTGTCCTACAGAGTCACCCCATTGGCCTCTGGTTTGTCGCCAGCCGAACTGTTAATGAAAAGGAAGCTGCCGACTGTTTTTGACCGTTTAGATCCTCAGCGCCAAGAGGATCGGGGCCTAAATATAGACATTCCGACTTTAAAAGGTTTTGAGGTTGGGCAACCAGTCCACTGCAGGAATTATGCCAATGGGCCTCCATGGTTGGGGGGGGAAGTGTTGGAGCAGACTGGCCCGGTGTCTTACGGAAGTGTTGGAGCAGACTGGCCCGGTGTCTTACAGAGTGCAAATGGAGAATGGCGCGATTTGGAGGAGACACACGGATCAAATGCGGCTCCGGGTCCCTGGGCAGAACTCTAACTCCGGCCCAGGGAGGGAGCCACCAGGGGAAACAAGGGGAGACATGGAGAGTGATATGGAGTGGGATTTAATCAGTGACCCCCTGCCCACATCTTCCCCAGAGCCCGAGGAGGGAGGGGAAGCTACCCCGAGCTCAGAGGCAGGAATGGAAGGGGGGGCCACTCGGAGCTCTCCCCCCACTTCCAAACCTGTTGGGGGGTCCGTTGAGCCTACCCTGGTGCCTGAGACGCACGGGCGGCCCAGACGAGTTTGTGGGCCACCCATCCGTTGGGGAAAGGTTGTTTCTCACTAAGGGGGGAGGGATGTTGTGTCCAAGTGTTACTCATTTCAAAGGAACACAGCGCGTGAACCGGATCCGCCAAAGGGGCGCCCTCTTCAAAGGAGGGGCACATATCAAAGCGGAGCTGGAAACCAAATGGGGTAATAAACTGGAGTGTCCGCTGGTATGTTTCCTTGCTGTTGTTGAAATGGAAAACCGCTGTATATAAGATACCATCTTTCCCCACATCCTCAGTCTTGTCTCCCGATCTGAATAAACAGTCACTATGCTTAACCCACTCGCAGCGTGCTAGTCTACTTCTTGCGAGAATCTAACAATGTACTAAAGCAATTAGGTGGGTGAAAGCTAGTTAGTGCCATCAAAGCTAGTTAGTGCAATTTTGGTTTACAATGCACACTGGCAAATGTAACTCTACCATCCAGTGGCATGGTCAGACAATTAATGAAGTGTCAGTGTCATCATCACAGGACCTGTCAATAACAATCTTTCAGGCAGCAGAAGAAAAATTCCTCTTTGTCTTTGGTCATGAAGCAAAGAAGTGTTATGGGGGCAGTGGCTGAAAAGGACTGAGGAATCCTTCACAAATGTGAGCAACCCAGAACCTTTTGGTGAGATATGGAAGGGATATTTCTGTCTGGTGTATGTTTTGCTCTGCTGCAAATGCCATCTCACACGTCAATGTGACACAGCAGTGACTCTGGCCATCCGACTAGTGGTCAATAACATACCTGTCAACCTTCCCGATTTGGCCGGGAAAACCCCATAATTTGACTTCCATTGACGTCATAACCCGCCCCACGCTGCCAAAACCCCGTAATTTGGCAGCGGGGGGAAACACTTTCCGCACATGCGCGGAAGTGCTATGCCACTTGTGCAGCCTCTATGCAAGCAGCGTAGCGCTTCTGCACATGCGTGGAAGGGTTTTACCCCTTCCACGCATGCACGGAAGTGCTACGCCACTTCCGTAGGGGCTGTGCAAGTGGTGTAGCGCTTCCACGCATGCGTGGAAGGGGTAAAACCCTTCCACGCATGCGTGGAAAGTGACCTGCGCATAAGCGATGTGCACAGGTCCCATTTTTCCAGAGCCACGGGTTGACAGGTATGGTCCAGAACATTTCTCCATTCTGGAACTACAGGTAAGCTAAGTGGGGTTGGGTACTCAGGCAATGAACCTGGCCAGTGCATTCCTCTAACAAGGCCAACTTCAACATGAGCCCAGCCAGCTGTGTTGTCCTAATTAAAATGGCTAAAGGAGCATTAAAAACATGGGCCTCAGCCTTCTGTGCGCCATCGGACCCTGCCACGGTAGCGGTAGGACATCCTGATTTACATTCCACAAAAATCTCATGGGAGATTATATTTCAATCTACCACATCACACTAGATGTGTGAAATATGGATCAACCAAGTAACCAAGTAAGTAAATATATTATGCTTGTCAGTCAGAAGTGCCTGCATGTGTGTTTTTCAAATGAAATCGTGCCAGGGAGGAGGTTATGAGATTTGATTCCACACTTACATTCCCCCTCTCTTTAGACTGTGTCTTTTAGACTGACCTTTTTTTCCATGCAATAAAGGTTAACTCCTCAAAGAAGATCTAGTCTGCCCAGTATATTATTAGCTCTGCATGCATACTAGAGACTTCCCCGGTTGATACCAGCTGATAAGAGGTGGGAGCCAGAATGTATAGGCTGGGTTTCTACTTACTGAGTATCCCAGGCACAGGCAGAGATTCATATTCCACAGCAGGTGTGCCTCTGGCCTATTTTGATGACAAGTGGGTGGCAGTCAGTGAGTAAAGTAAGTGAATAAATAAGGCCCTTTCCACTCACAAAGAGTAGGCTAAGTGAAAAGCTTTTACAACTTCATGCTAAGTAGATTACAATTTTTATCCCAAGAGGATAATGAAACTATCTTCACTGCCTACTTTAAAAACAGCTTAGAGATTTCACTGTAATGAAAATGTAAAGGCTAATAATTGTGCCAAATTGTAGCTCACCTTGCAGAAGTGGACCTGGTGTGTTGATTGTAAAAGTTTTGAAGAGTTGTATTAGTGTAACTTTTAAAAGATGATCCTGAAACAAAGCCCTCAGCATCACAAATGTTCAAGTTGTGAATCTTGGCATACCAAATGTTGCACAGTGCGTTAATGCGTGTTCCGAGCCAAAGCAGCAGAAGGACATCAAAAGAGTAATACAAAAATTCAGACTTTTCTGCCAGATTCCAAGCACCTGAAATAAGTGACTCACTTCAAAGATTCCATCAAGACGGAGATGATTCATGGAGAAAGGAATGCCATTTTGGAGCAAGAGCATGCCATTAGAAAGAGCCTGTGAAGTTTGTTTTCGAAGGCAGAAAGATGCCATGCTTCTGGTTTGGAAGTCTATGCTACATAGCTTCCATCAAGAAGCATTAGTTTCAAATTAAAATTAAAGTCTTTCACTTAGATTAAACTACATCAGCCTATTGGACATTATGGAACTTGTATCACTTTTTCAACTCTGACTGCTTTAACCATTCTTAGCTTGCAATGCACTTGCACGGTATGGTTATTGCTATGTTCCACTACATTTAACACCTCCTAAATGTGAGTAAATGAAAAATCACATCGATTACTCTCTTTTGAAAGCAGAAACATTTTTTTGTACACTGCAGTATTAAAGACTGCTGTATCTAAGAAACCAGAAAAATAACACAAAACTGTTTTTAAGTTCACTGATTCTATGACTTACTTTAGCTTTTTCTCTGCAACCAAGGGAGAAATAAAAGCATTAAAATGTTGGACAAAATCCAGAAATCAGTCACAACTAGAGTAGGTTCATTGGATCAATGGAACTTGCCAAGGGATGAGCACACAACATCCCCACTGATCCAATGGGCACATTTTTCTTAACTTTGAGTGTGTCTAAACAAGCACGTCTTAGGGTTGTTCCAAGCATGCACTGTCTGCATTTTCTGCCATTTCCTCCTCTGTGATCCTTTATAAACCTCCACTGGGCTTTTAAAACTGTTGAGTAAAAATGGCACCCCAAGTGCCTCCAGATGCTTGGGATGCTGTTTAACAGAGGTAGCAGCCTTCAAAGACTGCTTCTCTGTCAACATCTGGTATGCTGATAGGGATAATTAGCCTGTCAGCATGCCAGATATTTTCATTTTAAAATTTCCCTGCTTGCTTACATAGGGAAAGAAAGTGCAATCCCCCCCCCCTTGCCGACCCATTGTAGCACTGGATTGGCAAGGAGAGGGAGAAAAATATTTCCCCTTGATCACCAATTCAAGCCATGGCTCAGGGTAATTTAGCCCCTTCTCCATCCTCTAGTGAGCTAAAAAAAGTGAGTGAAAACAGACCGTAGGATGAGGGGTAATCTGTATATGTTCGCACTAAGCTAAATAAAGTGGTACCTTGGATAAAGTCCGATTCGGATAAAGTTGCGGTTTTCATGCACATGTGATGAATCAAATAAAGTCCAAACCCACTAAAAATGGACATTATTCAAGGTATTTGGTATAGAAACCTCGGATAAAGTCCATTTTTGGATGCTATCCAATGCATTACCCATTTGATTCGGATAAAGTCCAAAATCGGATAACTTCCAAACATGTGGAATGGAGTTTGGACTTTATCCGAGGTTCTACTGTAATAGGATTTCAGCAAGTATTTGCATTTCTGCCTGGTTATGCACAAAACAATTTATATTATCTGCATATTTTTGTTCGTTCGTTCTTTCTTTCACTATATATGAAAATATCTTTCTCAAGATAGTGACTGCTCCTATCTAATCCTTTACCACTACCTTGTCTGAAAAGATAGCTTTACAGAACTCTGCCTAGAACCAGTGAAGTGCTAGTTTCTTCTATTATCAGACATGTTTTTTATTCTGATAATTAAAAAGAATAATTTTGGAACAAAGTTTACTGCCTGCTTTGGGTGAGGATGTATTCTTCCTATTTTCATGATGTTCCTTAATTCAAATTTACTGCTAGAGTGTAGCTAAAGGTATATCTTCCTAATTTAGGGGAATATTTGACTTCACCTACAGAAATAAATAGCAGTAAATAACTATGTCTTTTGGGGGCATCTTAGTTACCTTTTCTTTGGCATAAAATAGCATCTATATATATAAGGAAGTACGTTAACTGTTGGAATGTAACAAAGGCTCCCGCACCCGGCCCAACCATCCCGAACCGTGCTGCCTGCACTTACCTTAATCCTGCCTGGCCATCGTCACAAGGTTCTTAAAGTCGCCAGTGGGGCAACCACCCCACGAACACGACCAACCCCCCCCTATGACTCCCAAAGTCCTCTGCGCTGCACAACCCCTCAGCCAATCAGGCTGAGGGACATGAGCGCAGAGGAGGCCGGGAAAGCACGGTGCGCCAACTTTGGGGAAAAAAACACCAGGGGAAAAAGGCCCAACTGGCAAAAGGCAAGTGGGGTGAGGAAGAGGGTGGAGGCACGGGCCAGGTACCCACAATGCCCACCCACCCCACAACCTTATCCCAACCCCCTAACCCCCACCTCACGTACCCTTCTTTGCTGCTTGAGTTTTTTTCCCCCAGTGCGGCCTTCTGCAGAGGGAGGCGCACTGGCCTGTATTTTCTCCCTGCGGCCGACATGGCTTTGACACCCGCAGGGACAAGGGAGACACTGGGGCGTCTCCCAACGAAGAAGGCCGCGCTGGGGGGGAAAGACCCAACCAACAAAGAAGGGTATTTGAGGTGGGGGTTAGGGGGTGGGGGAGGGAAGCAAGGCCAGGCAACCACGCCGCCCGCCCACCCCACCACCTCACTTCACCTCAACCCCCTAACCCACCTCACTATTGCCCGTCAAGGCAGGGGTGTCATTCTCTCTCTCTCTCTCACACACACACACACACACACACATGCATGCACACACGCACGCACGCGCACACACGCACACACACACCACCCCTGCCTTGCTGGCCAATTATTATCTGTGTGTTGGTGGTTGGGGTGCTTTTTTGGGGGGAGGGGGGTTCACACACACACCCAAACCACCCCAACCACCCACTCGCAGACAAACCTTACTTCCCAACTTACCTGCATGCAGCCTCTCTCTCTCTCTCACACACACATACACACACACACACACACACCACCCCTGCCTTGCCAGGAATTTTTAATGTGTGTGTTGGTGTTTGGAGTGAAATTTTATGTGTGTGTGTGTGGGGGGGGTGGTGGTGGTGGTTGTACACACCCAAAACCACCCCTAACCAGCAATACACACATTAAAAATGCTCTGCAAGGCCTGGCAAAAATATGCTAGTATTGTATATGAAGCTGTTGTTATCTCTTAATTACTATTTAGTTGGGCTGCAAACAAACAAGTTTGCTCTTGAGAGCTATTCAGAAAACTCAGCTTTTTCAAAATGTTGGTGAAAACATTAGATTGGTAGCCTTTTATATGAACAAAACATGGTAAGCTGAGATCTCAAAGCACTGCAGTGACACCAAACAAGCATTTGGACCACAAGTTACCATCAACTTGTTTTTGGACCAAGTTTCGTTCCTGGGTGTATGCAATTCTGTTTGTTTTCCAGTTGTACTGGCATACTGTTCTAATTATAGGAAGAATTAAGAGTGCTAATTTTTACTTTTAAATATTTAATTTCAGCACCAGAAATGCCAACTGGGAACTGGGGGTGCCATTTGGGAAATGAGAATGATAAAATTGCTGTATCTTTCCACATGAACCTGCTATAGCATTGAGTGATATCAGGGCTGTGGGATGTATAAAGCTCCTCAGGAATTTGCAGGGGCCAATTCTGACTTGTTCTGATGGCCCACCATCTTACACCTTTGAATTCCTATACCCCCAATTAATAATTTGCTTTAAATTATATATTTGGCCAGCTGAAGGTGTAAAGGACATTTTTCAGTTAGCAACAAGCTACCTTTTTTGAAACAGCTACAGCAAATGTGATAGCCTATTGCAATTTTGTCCAGTCTTTCTTCTTCTGCCATTTCCAAATCTGAATATAGGTGACCATCAGCTATGAAGACTGTCCTGAGAATATAATGCAGTGGCCTTTCATCTGCCTTCCATATTGCAGCATGACTCCCGTACCCCTGATCCAGTTACACGAATCACTTTCTGATCCTGAGCCCTTTTGGCAAGCAGAGTCTTCATCAGCCAAGGCCAGTATTGATGAAGCTTCTGCCCTCCTTCAAGATGGATTCAAGAGGGATTTAATCCACTTGGGCACCATTAGCCTTCCCTGTGGACTTCAGCACCCAAGGCCATTAGTCCTCAGGGTGGTCAGGTTTGTTAACCACTGCCTGATACTTGGTGTTGAGTCACTGGCAGTATAGTCTACTCTATTACCATAGCAGGATAGCCTGGACAGACTAGAAGGTGGAAGAGAGATTTTTCAGTTAACAACAGGCTACCTTTTTTCTTTTTTGAAACAGCTACAGCAAATGTGATAGCCTATTTTAGTTTTGTCCAGTCAGTGGATATATTTTTCCCAGTTTATGTCTGCTGACTATACAATCATATGCTTCTTCCTAGTTTCACTGGTGGGTAATAGGGATGGTAACAGGAGGGAGGCTATTGATAGTAAAAAAGCTACATATGACAGTTCCTTCAAATCCTAGAAACTACCACATTGCAGGCTTTGAAGGGTGATTTCATCATGCATCTCTTTGCATTCTATATTGGATCTTCTGTTCAAATGTGGAAAAGATGAAGAGCAACTTCCAATAATAACACAAAAGAAGGAGACCACGTGGTGATTACTATGTAGATACTTCTATGGGCATGCTTGATGCAATTTTCCTCTACCCTTCTGCAGAGTATACTTCAAGATCTGAGCACTTAAAAAATGTATCACAATGAAAATGACCACCAATGGGGATTGTAGAGCAGAAAGGTCCTTCTCAGTTGAGTTTTCAGAATGGTAACTGTACACTGAAATGTAAAACCTCTAGCCAAATGATAGCATAAGCAGTTTTATGCAGTAAGGTCTAATCTACTACTTGGATTTTACAGCGTGGTTTCAGCAGAAATAGGTTTGGTACTTTGACATTACTGTCTGCATCCCAGAGGAAAGCAGAAAAAAGGCAATAATAATGTAACAAATCATGGGAATAGATTTTATGTGCTTTACTTTTCAAGAGCATGAAAAGAAGCACAAATTGACAGATGTCAGGACAGAACTTCTTGTTATAAAGTTGTATATGCTTATAAAGTCCTAACTATTCTTTCCCCAAGGGACTGCAGTGGCTCAAGTGGCAAAGATGCTGACAGGGAGGCGGAAGGTCAGCAGTTTGATTCCTGAGTGCTGCAGGACGGAATGAGCTCCTGTCTTTGTCCCAGATCTGGCCAAGCAGTTCGAAAGCAAGAAATTGCAAGTAGATAAATAGGGACCACTTTGGTGGGAAGGTATCAGCGTTCTGTGCACTCTGGTGTCTAGTCATGCCTGCCATATGACCACAGAAATGTCTGCCAAAGTAGACAGTACTGGCTCTTCGGCATTGAAACAGAGATGAGCACTGAACCCCAGAGTCGGATACGACTGGCTTTCGAGCAAGTGAAACCTTTTCTTTCTCCAAGTGGCAAAGTTTAGGGAAGGCACTAATGATGGAGATTATTTCCCTGAAGTAAGATTTCCACAAGTGTCAGTTGGAGGAATTAATTCCAACAGGTGTCTATGCTTTGAGTGTCTGTAGCACAAGGTGTACCCATAGTCTCATTTATGTAAGACTGTGTAATTATTTTCTATTAACCCAGGAAAGGGTAAGCCAGGTCCTAAAGAAGCAAAGTTATCTGCCATAGGTCGTCCTGGCAGGCAGCTTCAACATTAAATCACTAATGGCTTAGTAAATCCTCTGATGAATTACACCTTCCCTCTTTTATAAACTGAACAATGTCTTCAAGTAACCTCTCCTTCTCTCCCTCCTTCTCACCCTCCTCTATTCTACGGAATAAATCTAAGTTCCATCATCTCCTGGTATCAGCTACACTGTTGCTAAGACGTATTACTAGGCAAATTCTTTTGGCAACTCATTCATTAAAGGGTCTTAATGATTCTTAAGAGTTGTGAGGCTATAAGAGTAGCAAAATATAGTTTATGAAAATAATTTCTCTGATTGTCAAACAAAATGTAATAGTTGAGCAAACCTCACAGTGTGATCCTGTTGAAGTTGTGTTATGTGATAAAGTTATGATTGCTACAAAATCTGCCTGTGCAGAGGCTGAGACAAGTGTTCTTTGCTGATACTCAGCACCTGAATGTACCACAAGCTCTATCTGAAGGAAAGCTTTTCACTGTTAACTGCACATGTTCATTGCGATTTGACTATTCAGAGCCAAATGAGGCAATGGTGTCTTTAGAAATTTTCGTGAGAAGAGGAGTTACATAATATTCTATTATACTAATTCATGCACAATGTATATGTTACTACAATGCAGTTTTTTTATTTACAGTAAAATAAACAGATTTAATAGTTCTGGAAGGGCAAACATATAATCCACCCTACTCAAGGACATCCTGGTCTTCCAGATACCCAGATGGACTGAAGATAATTCAAGCAAAGGTATTCTTATATCTTTGCCTGCCAGGCTCTATATTGTTGAGGATGTACCGAGTAAACAATGACATGGGCAGGAGGTAGGGCTGCCATTGATGGGCAGTGGTGCCATCGCCGTTGCGCCTCCTCCTCTTTCACCTACTTTTTCATGTCTCTTTTGCCCAGAATTGGGACCCAAAGCAGCTTACAGGACATTTTTTTAAAAAGATTTAAAATAATTAAATCATAAATATTAAAATAAAGTTAATGCCAATTCTCTTGGTAAAATGCAGTTAATATTAAAACAATTTCAAATCAATTAAAATAATAATAATTGGTCTACTTATAACAGGGGAAAATAGAACATCAGCTGGGTTCTTAAAAATGGAGACTCTTAATTGCCAAAGGCCTGCTATAATGAAAAGGTGTTTGGCTATCATTGAAAGGAGAACAGAGTAAAGGCAAAAAAATAACAAAAAGCAAAAACAAAATCTAACTTCTTCTGGTAGGGAGTTCCAGAGCCTGACCATGGCCAGTGAAAAGGATCTTTGTCAAATTTCTACCCATAGATCCCAGGAGCAAAATTATTTTTGATTATGGCAATTTCTGATTGTGGGAAATTAAGACTGCAATTTAGGGGCAATTGTTTCCATTCTGTTGAGTGGGTGAGGATGGTAGGAGAGGTATGTAGACTTCAATTGTTCAAGGATGGCATAAATGGATCCTGGAGACTGGAAGGCTAGCCATGATTATCACAAGTTGCTTAAGGGTAGCGTTTTGGCAAAAATCCTACCTGTGATTATAAAGTATATGGCTTTTGGCGCAATTGCTCAGTGTCTTCTTCTGTATGAGATCTGTTTAGCTGGGCCAGCAGGGACCAGTAAATACATTACAGCAATAAGAGCCAAACAAGATAAAATGTGTTCAATAGAGAATTAGTCCAAGGTAAATCTCCATAAAAGATGGCACTTTAATGAGGATCAATCTCCTACAGTTTCTCCTTATGTTGGTTTGTACTTGCTGTAGGACATAGAACTCGTCTATGACCAGATCTCCATGCTGTTTGGAAGGTCTTTATCATACTGCATTGGCTATGTTACATTGTTCTGCAGATATGCACATGTGAAACTGAATATCTCATCTTTATACCCCATTCAAAATGTAGCAGATGACATATAAAGGGATAAATTCCACAGGGATAGCTCCATTACTCTGTTGCCACCAGGGATAGGCAAATCTCTCTATTTCAGGCCCGTGTCTCTTTTTCATATTTTAACCTGTCATTTTGTTCCATTTCTGCAATAATATGCATTTTTATATTAAAAAACACCGTTTAAAAGGATTATTTAAATACATCTTTAAATGTGTGCTTTCTCTCAAAATACATATTCAAATAGACATTTTGATACATTTCAACTGCTGTGAAAGGCACAGCAGTATTTGAAGAAGAGCAAAATGGGGTGGATGGCTAAGTTCCAACTCAAACATTTGTCCAAGTTGAGTGATGTTGGTTGCTTCATGTTAAAATTCTGGGCAGAAAATGTTGCATCAGAGTGTATATGAAATATATAGGGATACAAAACCCTATGGTACAGGAAAGTACACCTTTTCTGATGCATAGATATTTCCCTCAGTTTTCACTATAAATGGGTGCAAACTTTGGGGGAGCAAATGACTCCAGTAGGCCAAGAAATCTACTGCATTTTTATGCAAAAATTTTGTCAGCTGGAAAAAATTCCACTGGATTGGCTAATCAATTTCATAAAAATCAGTGGGATCCAGTATAGGCTTCCAGACAAAGAAAAGGGGTGAATATTTTTCCTTTTAGCGCTTCCTCTTATTGGAAAGACTATAAAGATGGAATTATGAAGGTGAAGCTCTCTTCTCCCTTCCAGAAAGCTAGTCAAGATTCCGGTTAGAAATGTGATTTCTTCTATTGCAACACTCAGAATCTATTTTCTATGTTCCTTGTCCTCAATGTCTTTTAGTAAAGGTAAAGGTTTCCCTTGCTCGAAAGCCAGTCGTATCTGACTCTAGGGTTCAGTACTCATCTCTGTTTCAAAGCCAAAGAGCCAGCGCTTTCTGCTTTTGCAGACATTTCCATGGTCATGTGGCAGGCATGACTAGACACCGGAGTGCACGGAACATTGTTTACCTTCCCACCGAAGTGGTCCCTATTTATTTACTTGCAATTTCTTGCTTTTGAACTGCTAGGTTGGCCGGAGCTGGGACAAAGACGGGAGCTCATTCCGTCCTGAAGTACTCAGGAATCAAATTGCTAACCTTCTGCCTCCCAGTCAGCGTCTTAGCCACTTGAGCCACTGCAGTGATTTCTTTTTTCTTTTCTGACAATTAAACTATGGCTACTGCATGTCCATGGAAATGTCTGCAAGTGCAGACAGTGCTGTCTCTTTGGCTATAAACCGAGATGAGCACTGAATCCTAGAGTTGGATACGACTGGCTTTTCAGCAAGGGCAATCTTTTCCCTAATTATCAGGGTCGCAGTGACTTAGTGGTTAAGATGCTGAAACTGATGACCAGAAGATCGGCATGTCATCATTTTGTAAGACATGAGTATTGCATGATAGAGTGAGACCCCATAGTCTGTCCCAGTTCCTGTCAATGTAGCAGTTTGAAAGCAAGAAATTGCAAGTAGATAAACAGGTACTGCCTCAGTGGGAAGGTAACAGCATTCCATGTGCTTTGGCATCTATTCATGCCTGCCACATGACCATGGAAATGTCCGCAGATGCAGACAATGCTGGTTCTTTGGCTGTAAACAGAGATTTGTACCGCCACCTAGAGTGTGACATGGCTGGCTTTCAATTAAGGGAAACTCTACTCATCACCTATGCTGTAGTCCACAATGTTATTTAAATTAAATCCCTAACATGGGAGGAGGGTGTCTCAGTGAGCAGGTATACCATCCTGGCACACTCTCGCCCAGATCAAACTTGTCACCAGCCCTGGGCAATACTGCAACTTGCAAGCCCTGTGCTGGCCGGTCTAACTGGGGAAGCCTCCTGCATTACTGGGAAAAAATCCAGCAATTTGTGTCCCTTTTTTGTTCAAAATACAAGTGAAAATTATTAAGAAGAACCAGGGAAAAGACTGTAAGAAGCAAGGACATTAGAAAGCACAAAGAAAGAGGAAGAGTGGGTGGGTGGGTGGAAGAGAAGTTGTTTCAGGTATTATGGGGGGGAGAACAGATGGCTTCCCCCCCCTTTTCCAATGGAGATTTTCATTTGACACCCGTGTTGTCCCCTCCTCCTTCTCAGAAAAGCAATGCAGTTAGAGTTCAAGATGGCTGAATCAGCATGGAATCATTTACACAAGAATGATGAAAACTGTCATTTATTTCCCTTTGTGGTAATTTGCAGCAAAGGGAGCTCAAAATGGGCAAAGGCCAGCTGACAAGCCCTGTGGGTACTTGACATGGAATGGTGTTTCTGGACAGGAAAATCTGAAAAATTGCCCTTTAGCTAGTAACTACTCTATAGATATTATATATAAAGACAAGAGAAGAGAAAAGAAAAGAAGAGTGTGGTACATAAACATGTGCTCTTGGATTGTGAATTGGGTTGAAGATGATCAGATTCAGAAATTTCTTATAAAGCCGGGTTATAAAATTGATTATTAAGCTCTGATGCCTGTCATGTATTTGAGCTGCACAATGTTTTGTGCCCTGCTAAGTCAAAGCAATAATATAGTAATGCCCAAAGCTGTGACAATAGATTTAAATAGCAAACTGTGTATAATAACCCCTTTGTGTTGTTATGATGATCTCTCAAGTTGCTTCTGGCTTAATGGCAACCCTATGAATTACCTTGACTGTCTGCAAGAAAACAAGGGTGAAGAGTTAGGTATTCTTATAATTTCCTAATAGTGCTGTGTTTTCTTTTTACTTCACTAGAGATTGGAAAAATAATATTTTTTGACTATAACATCCCAAACCCCTTTCTCCATATAAAGTAGCAATTCTTGCTAGGAGATGTAGGGAACTTTACTCCAAAACAAGGAACTTTCCTGAGCTCTTGAATACAGCTACTTCTACCATTTCTACCTATAGTCTCTTGTCATGGGGGAGAATTTCTCCCCTCTTGCATATTTCAGTGTATATCTTCTGCATTACTTATTTTTATTATGTATTTCAAGGAGAATGCAGTTTCTGAAAATTGTCTCCGACATAAAGAGCCCTTGTGGCACATGATCACACTCTGGCCAGCCTAGGCTTTGGACTCCCTGGCGGATGATTTGTGGACTTTTTCAAATGAATGACTTACTTTTTCCCCCTCAATGTTTTATGATGGTTGTGATTTATGATACTGTGATTTATTTATTATTATTTTATTGTATTTTATTATATTGTTATATGTATATTTTCTGATATTATTATTATTATTATTATTATTATTATTATTATTATTATTATTATTATTATTATTATTATTATTATTATTATTATTATTATTATTATTATTATTATATGTTGTATTGTTCTGTGAGATGCCTAGAGTCACGTTGTCGAGTGGGTGGCATATAAATTTAATAATAATAATAATAATAATAATAATAATAATAATAATAATAATAATAATAATAATAATAATAATAATAATAATAATAATAATAATAATAATAATAATAATAATAATAATAATAATAATAATAGCAGCTGAAGTTGTGAGTTCAATCTTGACAGGGATCAAGTTAGACTCAGCCTTCCATCCTTCTGAGGTCAGTAAATGAGTACCCACCATGTTGGGGGCAAAATGTTAATTACCTTGTGAACTGCACAGAGAGTGCTCTAAGTGCTATATAGGGGTAAATGTTACAGCTATTGCTAACTTCATTTCAATATATGAAATTAAGCACATACTTTAAGGTACTCACTGATCTTTTATAGTTTTTCATTTAGGCAGTCTCAACTTGTTAAGACAGTATAATTAGAAATTTCCAGGTCCTGTGAAATTCTTATCTCCATATGAGAATGAGGGGGGGGGGGAGACAAAAAACTTTGTATTAAAGACTACTATATTTAATCTTATCTTTTGTGAATCAAGTCTACTTCTTCAGACATAAGAGTAAGACTTCATGGCAACAATTTATATATAGCCCCAGGACCAGGTGGGGATACAGAAAGACAATAGATTATTACAGGAGTAGATACAATTGGAGATCGTGACTTTTCACAATGGTTATGACAGAAGATCACTGATAGATATTCAAATTCATTCCTGTGAAGCTTTGATCTATACACGGTATAGGGGTGCCCAAACTATGGCCTGGGAGCCGGATCCCAACCATGAAGCCCTTGTTGTTCGTTGAAGCGGAAGTAAAATGTGCTTGTACGGGCACGTTTTACTTCCACTTCCAGGAGCAATGAGGGCTTCGTGGGTCAGATGAATTGACATTGGTGGCCGGATCTGGCCCCTGAGCCATAGTGACTGGCTCCCTGAACCATGTGACCAGCCCGTGGCCTGAAAAATTTGGCCACCCCTTGGTTAGTAGATAGATATCACATAATCACAGTAGCAATGCACAATAAATAATGAATTTATCTTCCAGTCCACACATTTTGCATTTGCACACTATGTTTTGCAAAAAGTAATGACTGGTATATGAATTGACCAAGGCTGGGGTGGGGGAGGGACTGCAGATAAGAACATATTTAAATTTAATGCTTTGTTCTGTAAACACAATAGTAGTCGCTGAAAGGACTTCAGACTATGGATAATGATAAGAGGTTTGTTTGGTAAAGGTGGTTATGTAGGGATCTGGGTATGGAAAATCATGGCAGATAATAACATAAAAGTTGTGGTATTTTCAGATACAGTAAAAGCCCGACTTACATATGACTTGAGTTACATAAAATTCAACTTACATAATGATTTTTGCACTAAAACCATGTCTCAATTTACATAACACAATTTCCTATGGGTTTGCTTCGAGTTACGTAAAAAAATCAGTTTTCCTATGGGTTTGCTTCGAGTTACATAAAAATCATTTTTCCTATGGGTTTGCTTCAAGTTATGTAAAAATTCATTTTTCCTATGGGTTTGCTTCGAGTTAAGTAAAAAACCGATTTACATAAAAGCCTACAGAACAGACTTTTTACGTAAGTAGGGGTTTTACTGTAATTCTAAACCTTAAAAGTCCATTGAAGTAAACAGCCAAAAACAGCCAGTATCTAGTCATACTTGCCACATGTCCACAAAAATGCCTGCAAACACAAACATCTGGTTTTAACCAGAGATGAATGTTGAACCCTAGAGCTGGATAGGACTGGCTTTTGAGCAAGGGTGACCTTTACCTAAACTTATTTTCGCTTGATGAGAATGAATGAATGAATATTGTTCCATCACAAAGGAGAATAATTTTGTGGTTTCTCATGCTCCAATGTGAAGCTGAGATAAGGAAGAATTTATATTGCAAACACACACATAGCAATATATGTCTGAATATTCAACAGATGTAAGCAAATACTTCTTTTAATAACCAATGCATTAAGCTAGATTTTTTATCCTTAAAAATTTGTACATTTACTGAAACACAAAAAATACTTTCAAAACTGTAAAAATGTCTCCCTTTCATACCCCTGTCTTATGATGGAGAAAACTTGCTAGGAGAGGATGTTTTCCTATTTAAGATGTGAGAAGGAACAAGGTCAGAGTAGGCATCTCTGGTAACAGAAGAGTCTTGATTTGCAGTGGCCAGGTCTTGAGAATATCTTGCTTATTCTTTGTTCCTGTATTCTGTCTCACTATTCTTTATCCTGTAACAGCTTTCACAATTATGCCTATGCTTGAATACATACAGCCTTAAAGTCCGCAGTTAGGCCTTTTATGCTTGAATACTACCACCTTACCGGTCACCATCCCCCTCCACCACCAAATGGGAGTGAGCTTTACATCCACTTCATCTCATTCTATCAGCTGATGGTGTTCAAGGGTCACTTATTTTCTCCATTGTTATTTACAATTTATCTGATTCCCAAACCTGACATTATTGCTTGCTGTGATGTGCAGTTGCTTGTCTATTGCTTACCACGTGCAAGAATATTATTCTGCATCAACAGTTCTTTTGTGTGTGGATGTGCTGCTCTCTTAAGTTGAGAGCATGGTTTTCAGAAATACAAATGTTGATTTCTGCAAATCACTTCCTCTTCCACAAAGATAAGGCAGGGTTCATTATACAAGGCTTTACTGTAAGAATTTAAGTCAAATTGCCTTGTCCTTGGATTTTGTATGTATTTGCACACTTGGGTTCCTCTATCCATTATTGACGTTGCCTTTGGTGCAATAAGAAATAATCATGTCTGTTAAGTTTATAACAGCAGTGTTGTGTCCAAATGCTTTATTGCTCTCATTCTGCAATCACCATTAAGTCTTTTCTGTAAACGTGCACCCTTTCTGTAAGGCGCCACATTCATATGTTGTCAATGTAATCTGATTGGTTCTAACACAGGTTTCCCATGTTATCAAAAGCCCGGGGAAATGTATCATTGTAACTGCTGTTCTGTTTGTATATAGGTTGCTACCTCATCCCCTTATTCCGCAGTCCGAGTTATCCGAGCAAGCAGTTTCCAAACTGATAATAAATCACTGATGTTAACCCCGAACTTGCTGTCGCATTGCTAATTACCCTCAGATTCAACAGGCAGCATCCAACATTATTAGCTCATTGCCATCTGATTGGTATGTTCTTTATATAGAGCAATATTAGGATCAATCAGTAACCAAGACGACTGTTCTAGATTAAAAGGACATAAGAAATTTTCTAATCATCTCTGACACAAACTTACCGGTTGCAAAATTTTGAATGTAGCTGGGTCAAATCTAAATTAACACTCTGGGCAGATTATTACAAGTTGTGTTTTGGCTGTCTTTACAGTTCAATGTCTCTCAGGAGTATTTCTTTCTCTTCATTTTCTGTTTATATCTGGTTGGCTTTGAGGCCAATAGCATATCTGAAATCACAACAGCAAAATCAATTAAACTTAGCCTGGCATTTGCATCATCTTGTTCTAACTTAGAGAAGTCCTTTCTTTCTGTTTGGCACAATAGTGGCAAGTCATATCTAAGCATTCCAAGATGCACGTGGGGATAAAATATGGATGGGCCAAAATACTATATCAACCAGTCCTATTATCATTAGTTCTATCCTGATCTTTCTATTTTGCTCTTTTTTGTTTTTAAAAATTATAAATCTAGAAGAGACATGTTTTGTTTTGTTTTTTAAAAAGCTATAGACAATTAACCAGTGGCAACTTGTATCCGAGAATGTATTTTTCCCCTGAAGCAGGGAAAATGCCACTGGTGTGAATTTGTTTAAGTTGGATCCCAGCTTGCAATGAAGTGATCCACACACTATGATCATGGAGCCATCTCCTGTGGCATGTATGAAATGAGACATTCAGGATTTAACATCAGGATTGCAACGGACTGCAGCAGCCTGGAGAATATTAACATGAAGACGTCAACCCTTTCCCCTTTACTAAAACATAATCTACAAATCCTCCCAAAATATCTTTAAAATTATTTTCTTTCAATAACCCTATCTTAACTTTAGTGTTACAAGTTAATTTTTCATTAAAAGCAATATCATACTATATTTCCCATTTCCTAACTATAATTAATCTGCTGCTGTTAATAATGTGAAAATAATTATTTACTTGTGTTACATTGAACCTTATCATATATTGATAAAAGAGAAGATTTAGGCTATACCTCTAAATTTAATCTAGTTATTTTGTTTATGCCATTGAAGACTTTGAGAAAATTTCAATACATGTTGACAACACATATGAAAATAAATACTTATTTCCTGGCAACCTCTCCAACATAATGTTAAATATTTCTTATCTATTTGATTTAATTTCACCAGCATTAAATATTATCTACAAATCAACTATTAAAATTTTTCATTTTTCCATACTGATACAGATTTCAGACTTCACATATCCCATACTTTCCCCCTCCAATCCTGACTACTTATTTCTTTACTCAAATCATACTCTCATAATGACTTGAGATAATCTTGTTGGTTTTCTGTCTCCAATAATGTTTTATTAAAATTACTTGTCATACTTTATAACTATATTTCCTTCTGTAATTAAAACAAACATGGTCTGGCCAGGTTACTCTGCTATGGTACTAGAGTAGACCTGGAGTTCTCAACCTTTTTAAGCCAGGGCCCAGGTCACACTCCCTCAGACAGCTTTGGTGGCCAGACAGCCATTTTGCTCTTCCTCCACCACATGGCACTTCCTGGTGTGGTGGAGGAATTGGGGGTCCACATGAAATGGTGCTGCAGGCCAAATCTGGCCCATGGGCTGCAGATTGAGAATCCCTGGAGTAGACCATACTGCCAGCAACTCAAAACCAATTGTCTGGTGGTGGTTAACTAACCTGACAACCCTGAGGACTAACAGCCTTGGATGGCGATGTCTACAGGGGAGGGTAATGGTCCCCAAGTAGATTAAATCCCACTTGAATACATCTTGGAGGACAGCAGCTTCATCAATACTGGCCTGGGACTGTTGAGGACTTTCTGTGCCAAAAGGGCTCAGGACCAAAAAGTCCCTCACAGAATGGGATCAACAATATGGGTGTCTTGATGCAATGTGGAAGGCAAATAATAATAATAATAATTTCATGTCAGGGATTACTTTGGGTTGAAATGATTTTTTCTGGAGAAACTCCACTCAGGGGATGCCTGAATGAGGCTCCTTTCACATCCCCAAGTGGGTATCGAAATTCAGCCTTTCAGTCTCCAGCTCAGCTTATTCATCCACCGGGGAAGCTGCTGGAAGGCAAATGGAAGGTTGCTGCATTATATTCTCAGGACAATCTTCATGGCTGATTGCCATGATGATCGCCAATATTCAGAATTGAATATGACACAACAACAAGAAGAAAATAAAGCAAAACAATTCTTTTGTGATTCAAATCCACTTTTTCAGACATAAGAATGAGATTTCATGGTATTAATTTATACACGGCCCCATATTCAGATGGTGAGACAGGAGTACATATTAGTTGGTTAGTATAACAGATGCAATTGTAAATATGTGTGGCTTCTTACACCAGGTAAAAACACTGAAGATCAGTGATTGATATTCAGATGCATTTCTGGGAAGTTTGGTTCTGTGAGGTGGCAAATGGTTTTACATAGATGCAAAATAATCATTCTGGCATTATACAACTAGCAATAAGCTTATCTTTAAGACTAAATATTTAGAATTTGCTGAGAATGTTGAGTGAAAATTGACAATGGTATAAATCATCTTTTTTCTGTGTGGTAGTGGGAGACTATGGACAACATATGTTGATGAATAAGAATCATTGACTATATATTATGAAGTTTGTTCTGTAAAGGTGGTATGGGAGAAATTACAGCATATAACAACCTAAAAGCTGTAGTGTTTCAAATTTGAGAATATTTCAAAATCGCTTGTCTGATTTTCGAACCTTTGAGAGGGGTATATAGCATGTGTCTAATTTTATCTTTGCTATATCTCTGGATCATTGTCTTGTAAATTTTATTGTCCAAAATAGTAACTTTTATATTTCTGTAAATTGTCCTATTCGTCCTATTTAGAGTGCAGAGAGACATTGTTGACAAGAGATGGCATAAATCACATTGTCAGAAGAAAATATTTCCTCTTTTCCATTTGCACAACCATTTTTAAAAATTTCATAAGACCTCTATATTTCCCAATTTTCCTTAACAAGTTTTTGTTAATTGCCATAACTGTATAAGATTAAACCAGAACATTTCCCCCCAATAATTAAACTATTTGTTCTTTACTCTCCATTTTTATCATCAATCTTTTATTCTACTTACTTTCATTCCTATTAATAATTCTTCTAATTCTATCTTGATCTTAAAGTAGGATCTTCATGCATTCATCTGAATCTGCTAGGTAAATATCCAGGAATTTTGTAGTTGAGAGCCCAAATTATGATTCTGAACAACTGAGAAACCTCTCTGCTTTCCATCTGTCATGGAAATATCAAGGAGCCAATGAGGTTGGGAGCCCAGGACAAGGTGAGGAACATGGCTTCATGTTTCTGCTAATATTTATTTTCTCATGTGTGTTTAGAACAGTTGGCTATGGTTACAGTAGAATTGCCTTGCAAACATGGGAAAAAATTATCTATGGCCCCCGTGAAAACGAAATCCTTGCTTCTAAACAATCATTCTTCTGGGAATTTTGGGACATTTCAGAGTTCCTCCACTCAAAATCCTAACCATCAAGTCAGTCTGTACTGAGAGATACATAGCTGCTGGTGGACATTAGATCGCTGGCAATTTTTATTTGCATTTTCCCTTTATGCAAAATCTTTTAATAATTGATTTTTGTTTTTATAAAATATTGTTTACATTATAGTGTTTGCCATTCTGTGTGTCTTCAGGTAGAAGATAAATAAAATAAGTAAGTTGTGTCTCTGATTATCAAAAATTTACATTGTAAGTAAATACATCTCGTTTTGTTGATGCTTTTGGGTCATTATAATTTTGGTAATACATTTTGATATGCTGATATATTAACTAAACAGTCTGTAGAATTATGTATGTTTCCAGCACTATTTATTTAACATATGCAAGATATATCACAATTAGCTGAGAAAAATAATTACTAGAAGATGGTAGCTTATCATATCGATTTATCATTCAAGAATTGACAAGGCAGGAATAAAGGCATGGCTTCATACTGCAAAGATGGTCATGAAAATTACACTTGGAAGTCCCAAACCAGCAATGTACACCCATTTCCCCCCCCCCCTTACATTGCATTGTAAGTGTGTGTTGACAGGCAGGTGAAAATGTAGGTCAGATAACTGTTGATGTTGGCTGGCAACCTGACTTGAGGATGATGAGCAGAATGTAATTCCAATTATTGCTGCCTATATTGTCCTTTACATCACATATGACAGCAAGGACGATGTTGTTAATGCTGCTTCAGAACCCTGGGAAATGATATTCTGCCAAATCAAGCTCAGCTGAGATTGCCTACAAATATACAGGATATGAGGGATTACCTCACATTCTTCATTGTTACACAACTATATGGAATCATGGTGCAATTATCCCACATTCTCTCTGTGTTATATATTCTCACTTTCCAAGATGTTGCATAGACCTGCATGCACATCCTATTGATATTCATGTGAGATATCATTGGTTTCTTTTCCAGTTATATTCAGGGAGGGTGAAAAACTGAAATGGAAAGGAGATACACCTAGGTTTGTGTAGATATATTTTGGTTTCACATTTTCATATGAATCACAGCGAATGTAAGAAGTAGCTTCCTCGAAGGTTATCACTCACTATCTATGTAAACAATTGAGACTCCCATCCTTTATGTACTCCCATAGAATAAGTCCCACTTAATGTGGTGGGACTTATCTACCAAGTAGTTATTCAGACAATTGTATTGCAACCTGTGTAATAACATCATTCACATCTCTGCATGTGTGAATTAAGCAAGGGGATTTAAACATTTGTGTATCAATATCTATCTATATATCTATATGCAGTAATACCTCATACAAAGTCTGCTTTATACAACATCGAATTCATACAACATCGCCTAATTCTTTGAAAAAAGTTGCCTCATACAAAGTCGCTGTGACTTTGTATGAGGCATTGGGGTTTTCACAGGTTGCATTGTGCCTGGGTAGTATAAAATGCAGGATGCATGCGTGCATTGCTCTTGTGGGTTTTGCACAAGGTGAAGAGTGTTTAGGAGTGATATTGAGCACGTTTTTGGTTTTTTAAAAAAAAAATCGTCAGAATTTTTGGAAGCATTCCTGGGATTTTTGCAGCATTCTTCAGGTTCTTGGACCATTCTTTGGCACAGTGGAAAGGTAGGTAAATGAGGTTTTCTTTTTCCAATTGGCTTGGGGTGGGGAGGTGGATGGGGGAGGGCAATTATTTGGTGGGGTGGGCAATTGTTTGGTGTTTGCTGCTGTGATTTTTAAAAACAGATTGCATGCTCCATAATTTTTCTTATGTAGGTCTTTTTGGGGGGAGCACTATTTGGTGGGGTGGGCAATTGTTTTGTGCTTGCTGCTGTTTGGATGATTAACACTGTGCTGCATGATGGGACATGATGGCATCCATTTTGTCCTTGCTTCCATCCAGTAATTGTTTACAGTAGCATGTACAAAATGGATGATCGGCTGCATGGCTGCAGATTAACACAGTGCTGCATGATGGACATGTTAACTTTTAAACCTGCACTTCATAAAACTTTCAAAAGTTAAAAACTTGTTGTATGGTTTGTCCCCTAAAATCAAGGTTGTTCGACATGTTTTTGTAATGTATTTAGCTTTTAGACGATGTTTTCTTAAAGTTCTGTCAGTTTCCTGTCTATTTCCTTGACTTTGCCCTGAAGTCTGTTACAGTACAATGTATCTCTATGGAAATGACATTGTACAAGGCATCATGGCAAGGATTTGGATGTTGTATGAGGCATCGCGGCTAGGATTTTGCATGCCTCATACAAAGTCCAAATCCGTATAAAGTCCAAACTTGTGGAACCAAGTTTGGACATTGTATGAGGCATCACTGTACAAATATAGTATCCTGTTTTGGTGCTTAAAAAAATCACCGACTGCTTAGTTTACAGGAGAATGAACTTTATGATGGATTGAAGATACGTTTTATTCTTTTCTGGCACATTTTGCTACAAGTTCAAGGTGTGGGTATGATATTATATACTATCTTCTCACATTTTTTTCTTTCTTTCTAGCAAGTATGACCTGCTTAGAATGTTGTGTACATGCAGGAGATCATGGTGATTATAGCTGCCAAGTAGGTATGCTGGAGTTTGGTAAGTTTGGTAAGTTTGGATGATCAAACTTAATATGCAGTGGAGCCTGCCTTTAACTGCTTGTTTTTGATTTCATCCTCTATTTGCTTATCCTTTCTACACAAATCTTTATTTCCTTTCTTTTATTATTTGTCACCTACTAGCCTTGTATTGGATTTTACCTGCTTCTTTATTGCTTTATTATTTTCTGTCTGTTTCTTGTACCTCATTGAGCACAGTGCTCAGTTATCATTTTGAATTTTTGAATTTGCAGTTATTTTTATGAACTAAGGGGCATCTATCCATCCTTCTTTCTACCAACCAACCATCCATCCATCCATCCTTCTTCCTTCCTTCCTTCTTTCCTGTGACAATTAAAACCAGCTACCTTAAATAAGTTCCTTGTTCCATCTCAGCAGGCAACACCCACCTAAAGATTGTTTTCCAGGTGAATTTATTTTTTAAAAATACACAGAAAATGAAGATTTGTGGTGTGTGTACACAGTGGTGCAAAGAACAAATGGCAATTGCCCTTTAACTATAGCATTGTAAGCATGAAGCAGCAATAACAGTTACACGAGTAACTTTTTATTCCATTCTGGCAAAACAAGCAAATAAACTGCCAACCGTGGTTTGAAACTTCATAGTGTAATATTCCTTTAATGGAATGCTCTTAGAGATGAGCAATAAAAATAAATTGAAAAGTGCTTTTCTGCAGGATACGGCACCATCAGCACAATCTGAGCAAGCAGCATAACACAAAGCTTAACTTAGCATCTCCAGTTTTATTACTCAAAGTCGACAGTCCTTATAATAGTATAAATTCACTTTAAAATGGACTTTTAAGAACTGCCTTCTGGATTAATTCTGAGCAGTATAATTACAGGTCTTTTAATGATTCAGAACACAATCTCCAATTTGCTTACTCAAGAGCCCTGGCAGTACTGAGAACAGGACTTCACCAGAGTAAGTGCCATATGAATTGCAACCTTCGGTTTGAAACCAATTAGCTAACATCTGCCAGCTTTCCAAGGATAACACCACCATCACCACTGTTAGCTGCATTCTGCAATAAATATACCCACGAAAAGTAGTAAAACTAAGTGGCTTCTAAATCTGGAAATAGCCATGTTTGCTTTTTGATACTTCAAGCACATTGGAAGCTATCAAGAGGAAATGCAAAAACAATTCTAGCTTCTCAGTTGCTAAAGCACAAAGATTTTTAGTTAGGGAATGAGTCTAGTAATTTGGATATTTTTGTGGAAAACAAAAACAGTCAATAGGGCACGCTGATAGGAGAAGCCTGAACTGTTGGGTCCGATATGGGCTGGGGAAGTAAGATCAGGCACAATCCCATCACCAGGACGCTGGAGGACTCCCAAGTCCTACCTGGGGGTAAGTGGATTGTCACCCCCTCCCCCCCAAAAAAGGTGATTTCTGCATTTACACTACATTTACACTACATTGTCCATTGAAAAAGCATGTTTGAGTGCATTTCTTTGCCAATTGTAAATACAGTATCTCCTTGCATTGGAAAGTGTGCTCATAGTTCTGGATGGATTTGACTTCTTGAAGTAGCCCATAACTCTTACAGCTGGGTGGATTCTCAAGAGAATTTTCTTCTCTTCACATAAAGAATCTCAGAAAGTCCAAAACACAGTTTTGTCAAGATTGCTAAAGCCTTTTTTGCCACAGCCATAAACAGATGAACAATCTTGTAGTATCTGGTATTTTGCAGCATCGGGATTTTAAGCCCAAGTGGGTTAGGGCTAAGGAAACTGTGGGTGAACTTCTACCATCCTTCACTATTATACAAGCTGGCTGAAATTGATAGGAACTAAAATCAAACTATACCTAATGTTATCAGGTTAACACAGATCATTGCCATCTCAGTAGCCAAAGTTAGGAACTCTGCTTTTTCATGATTGTGCAAATTAATATCTGTATTTTGACAATAAATGAGGACTGCTTATAAGAAGGCTCTTCTCCACTCTCATCCTAAGGTGTGTTTTTTTTTTATTAAAAAAAAAACCCACATTGAGCAATTGTGCAGCAACGTCTCCTGGCATGAGCAAATATTTGATAATATGCTCAGTGCACCCCAGCCCTTTGTTTTATTTTATGAACTCAATACTTAAACAGACAAATGCAAAAAAGAAAGTAAGAAGAACTTTGTTGGATTATTACTGCATGGGAGTGCAGTGATGAAATTTTGCTGGCAGAGCAAAATCATTAATCCCTATCTTGTTTTAGCAGAAGCAAAGAATGATCCTATGAACAAGAACTTCCCTGGCCTAAAATGACTGCTTGCTCTTGGTTGGCATGGTTCATGATGTCTCTGTGCATCCAACAAAATGTACAACATATTGAAACTCTAAATCATTTCCCATTCCCATTAACAAATGGTACCTTACATAATTGCTTGCTGAGCTTAATAGGCACTTCTTTCTCTATGTTTTGACATCTTTAACTCTCTCTAAAAACAAAATTTGCTAGGTAGTACATGAGCACCATAATAATGTATTTGTGAAAGCTTTGAAAAATGCTGATGGATTTTAGTGAAGATGGAACAGTGATTGCATATATCAGTGTTTCCCAAACTTTGGTTCTTGGATTTCAATTCCCAGAAGGCTTCTGGGAATTGAAGTCCACCAGTGTTCCCCAGAACACAGTTTGGGAAACACTGGAATACTGGTATATCATGATATTGGAACTGATCAACTTCTAAAAGTTAACTCTATTTAGGATTACAAGTGATCCCCAAAAGGATGTTAACAAAGTGTAATTCATGGATTTTTGTGCCCGTTTGGGATCCTTTTTTTTCTAGCGGTGCTGCCCAAGTTTCAAATCCCTTTTAACACTTATAATGGCAAACTTTTATTATGAGTTGAGCACTCTAAAACACTTACCTTGTAAGCAATTAATAACAAGACATTTCATGAGCAGATTGTCTGCCTTTAACATTTTCTTAGCATCCATGTGTGACATTAGGGCAGTTTTGATGTGTGCTCAGAGCTTGAGATATGAGGATGGGGATGCACTTTGGGATGAGTCTTTTAAGCAATACGTCTCAAAAGAATGGGCCACATTCACATCCCTGGGTGAGACAGTACATACCATGTAAGTTTTTTCTGAATGAAAATAGTACAGCACCTCATTAGGAAACAGTAAGGTAAAGGGTAAAGGTCCATCTTGCTCAAAAGCCAGGTTTTGGTGCTCATCTCAATTTATAGCCGAACAGCCAGCACTGCCTGTGTTTGCATACATTTCTGTGGACATGTGGCAGGCATGAGTAGAGTGCACGGAATACTGTATATGTCAACCAATATGGGGAAAGCAAACAGAATGAAAGCGCGGCGCCAAAAAGGCCACCGCGCTCTTTGCGGCCCCACCCCCACACAGACTCAGACATCCGTGTGAGCTAAGGGGCGAGGCCACCCCTCTATAAAAGGGGTGGCCACGAGGCAGCCGAGCTGCCATTTTAGAATTGCGACGGAGAGAAGTTTTCTCCGTCGCTGTTTTCTCCTTAGTCTTCGGCTATTGAGCCTTGCAGTTCGTTTCCCGGCTGGGAAAGGAGGATTAAAGTACCCGGAACCTTTTGGATTGCTAGGCTACCACAGTACTTACACACTAGGAGTTTGATCCCTGGATAGGGATCCTGCAGCGACTTTCGTCTCCTAGGGAGACATGGCTCCCAAGCGGAAGGCCCCGGCGCTAAAGCCACGGCCGAGGGGAAGAACTTTTACTGGCCCTGTACCGGATGGGGGCCAGCCTTTGGGTCGGAGGACCAGGGCTGCGCCCCCACGGCAGGGCGATGTGCCAGCCTTGCCCACTGGTACCAGTGGGGCTGGTCAGGCTACCACTTGGCAGCCGGGTTCCAGCTTGGTAGCTGGTCAGCTACAGGCCGGCCCCTCTGGGGCTTCGGCCCTCGGCCCGCCTTTGCCGGGCATGGGACAGGGCGGCCCGGGGGGGGCCTGGTGCGGGTGTCCAACCCACTGCTCCTCCGGCCCCCCATGGGCCAGAGTTTTGGGCATGGCCCTATTCTGTCCCTGGCTCTCCTTTTGGGTTGCCTTTTCCTCAACTGCCTAGTGGGCCACCCGGCCCACCCGGCCCGCTTTATACTGGGGGCTCTGGGGCAGTGGATGCTCTGTTAGCACGGATAGCAGTGCTGGAAGCATCCTTGGGCATTGCACAGCCTCCTTTGGAGGGGGGAGCTACACTTTCTTCAACAGGGGCGCCTTCGTCGGCCCCGGCTACCTTGCCGACCGCAACGCTTCAGCGGGTGGCCAACCGGGTTGAGCTGCTTGAGACGGTCCGGCCGGCCCCAGCTGGTGTCTCGCAGCCTCCCATTCGACCTGATGTCCAGGCTGGGAGCAGTCAGGGGTGGTCCCAGAGCTCGATTCCGGTCGTGAGCTCCGACGCCCACCGTGGGCTGGAACCCCCGGTGGGGGCGGCTCATGTTGGTGCACCTAGTGAGTATCAGGTTCAATTTAGTGCACCAACACCACAGCCCACTTACAGTGGTGGGGTTCAGTGGCCCTGGCCTCGTCACGTTGATGCGAGCGGGCATCAGTTACCATCCTATCCCAGTATCCCATGGTTTCAAAATGGCCCCTCGTTAAGGGCGGGGGTGTCCGCCCCTGGGGCAGTGCCGAGCATCGCAGGGGCTGTCCAGGTCCCACTGCGTATGCCCTCTATATAGAATGTGCCGACGATGGCTTTGCCAATGGCTGGTTATTCCTTGCCCCTGGGTGATCATTTGTCACAGGTCACGAGGGATAAGATCTGGCGAGGGGAGTACGTGGATATATTCTCCCTATTGAACCGTGAGCCCACTGAGGAAGAGAGAGAGGGACAGGACGACAGAGACAAAGAGCTGTCCCGTCGTCGTAAGCCACCGCACACCTGGGCCAACTGGTTGCCGGCATACTTTATATATATGGCGGTATGCCTCAGGGCCCGGCCTGATTGGGCCATCCCGATGGTTCAATCCCTTGATAATATTTACAGGGCGATGGTTGATTTCATGGGCCCATCGTAGTTGGCTTACGATGAGGAATTTGGATGAGGGTGGCCCTACATCCTGAGATGAGGTGGGATGAGCCCTGTCAGCAATTGTGGCTCTTGTACATGACTCCCACGTGACTGGTGCCTAGTGATAGGTACCATTGTGGTCATGCTGGGCTCCCCGCTAACCGGTGGGGCAGGGGGTTCCAGCCCGCCTGCTGTGTTGGAGCGTCTCAGCTAGCGACGTGTGTAATGAGCGCCAGTGTCGTTACCGACACGAGTGTCCCTTTTGCGCTGGCCCCCACGCCGCCTCCGTGTGCCCGCGGGTTGGTGGGTTACGGGGCAGAGGTAGGGGTACACAGGGGGCGATCAGAGCTCCGTCTGACGGAACTAGCCATGTCAAAGCCCCCCTCCCCAATTAGTGTACTCATGCTGGAGCGATGGCTCTCGGCTTATCCAAGAAGGGATGATGCGAGGTACCTGCTGGAGGGTTTCCAATGGGGCTTTCGTATTCCATTCGAGTGTGTTAGGGGCCCCAAGATGCTACTAATTTAGTTCCCTTGAAAGGTAACGGGGAGGTTGCTGCACTGAGCATAGCTAAGGAAGTTGAGGCTATGAGAGTAGCGGGCCCCTTCTTGGAACCACCTTTCCCTAATTTGAAGGTCTCCCTTCTGGGGCTAGTACCGAAGTAGAACCCGGGTGAATGTCATCTAATCCTCCATCTAGCTTACCCTGTGAGTTCTTCGGTCAGTGATGCCATTCCTGATGACCTTTTTCAGTCAGGTAAACGTCGTTTGTTCAGCCCCTACGGGTGGTACGCTCATGCGGTCCCGATGCTTTCCTGGCACAGTGTGATATGCACTCGGCTTTCCAATTACCGCCAGTGCACCCAGGGGATTTGGAGCTATTGGGTTTTAGGTTCCAAAGGGAATTTTACTTAGATAAGGCCATGCCTTTTGACTGCTCTATTTCATGTTCGGCATTTGAACGATTCGGTACTTTCATTCAGTGGGCCTTTGCTCGCAGGTCGGGGTCCCGGTCTCTAGCCCATTAACTCGATGACTTTTGGTTCGGGGGTGAACGGGGCTCGGACACGTGCACGTGTCTCCTCACTACATTTCAGACACTCATGTGGGAACTGGGTGTCCCCTTAGCGCCTGAAAAGACCGAGGGCCCAGCTACTAAGCTCACATTTCTAGGCATTGGAATTGACTCTGTCACACAGGCATCCGGGTTACCCATGGATAAGGTGGCTCGGATCTCCGCAGCGATTTTGGCATTGATTGCCAAACATAAAGTGTCCCCTCGTGAGCTGCAGCTACTTCATGGCCACCTTAACTTTGCCTGCAGGGTGGTTACACCCGGCAGAGCATTGGCCAGGCGCCTGTGTGACGCCATGGCTGGCCTGTTAAACGTCACCACAGGGTCCGGCTGATCAGGGGCATACAGGCGGACCTTTCGGTCTGGCTCATATTCCTCCAGGGTTTTAACGGGGTCTCTTCCTGGAGATCAGACCTTATGGTCTGTCCTAGATTTCAAGTACGGTCGGATGCCTCCGGCTCCCTGGGTTATGAGGGTAGGTGGACTTACAGCCGAGGGCATCACACATGGGTTGGCATGGATCACCTCCGCGATCTTACCTTCCTGGAGTTTCTTCCCAATTTGGGGAGCACTGATGCTATGGGGCGACGAGTGGGCCAACTCAGTGGTCCATTTTTGGTGTGACAATGCGGCAGTGGTGCACATTGTCAACACCCAGACGTGCAAATCCCGCAGGGTCATGGCATTGGTTTGTCAATTCTTTTGAGAAGCCTACGCCTAAATGTGCTGTTCAGGGCCAGACATGTTCCAGGTATTAATAACGATATTGCTGATGCTTTATCCCGCCTGCAG
The DNA here is from genome assembly GCA_035047305.1 of Bradypodion pumilum. Taxonomy (NCBI): domain Eukaryota; kingdom Metazoa; phylum Chordata; class Lepidosauria; order Squamata; family Chamaeleonidae; genus Bradypodion; species Bradypodion pumilum. The sequence goes on along the minus strand of JAWDJD010000004.1, from coordinate 63,613,142 downwards.
ATCCCCCGGTTCCATGCCTTGCTCCGGAAGCAGAGGAATTTCACTCACCACTCCTGGCCGATCTTTGGACGTTTGGCGAGGAGAGGTGAACCGGGCATGTCATTGTCACCTCGCACGCGTAAGGCGTATCAACATGCTTTCATGCGATTTAGAACTTTTCGCAAGTAACTACAGTTACCTCAAGTGTGGTCAATATCAGAGGACCAGGTTTTACAATGCATGTTTATCTTCGCAGTCAGGGTTTGGCCCCCCGTACTATAGCCTTCAGGCTTTCGGCACTGGCATTTATGGCCAACGTGGGGGGTTTGAATGACTGCGTGAGTTACTTCCGCATGCGTCGTGTTTTGAAGGGCGGACATGTGAACGTGTCCGCCGCCCGGACACGCGTCACCCCAGTTCGCCAGAGTTTTTGACCCACCTTGCACGAGGCTGGCATGACTTATGTTCGGATAGGTGTGAAGTGGCTCTTGGTCACGCAGCTACCACGGTAGCCTTTTTGGAGCGCTCTGCATCAGGGAGTTGGTTCCAGAGTTGGTACCATTGTGTAAGGCGGATGCGTCTCGTAGGGCACTGGAACTCGACGATGTCTATGTCACACGTGAGTGGGCTCAATTGGGGATATGGTCCTCAAAGGTTGTTCAGCACGGCATAGGCAGTGGAGTTAGACTGCTACGAAGTTTCATTGGAGACATCTGTCCAGTTGGTGCCCTACATGAGTTTTTGGCAGTGCCTGCTGCGTGCCCCAGCCTGTTTTTCTGCCACCAGGATGGGTCTACCCTTACCAAAGTAAAGTTACTGAGGGTGACCGGTGCCGCGCTTTGCTGTGTGGGGCCCGTTTTGGCACCCATTTATTTAGGATACGTTTCGGGTACTCGGGTACTCGGAGGCGGATATATGTGTACGTGTAATTTCTTATATGTACAGCCCCTCACTGTATGAGTACCTAGTTATGTCCTTCACCTCTTCTCCTCTTTTACAGATCCTGTGTGTCTCTGCACACCGGTGGCAGTGGGGCTGGTGGGCCGCAGCTATGTACACTGGGCAGCAGTATATGCTGCGGCGACAGAGAGTGGACCCCGACTTGGGCTGTGTGCATCCACACGTATGCGATGGTATGGTATGCGCGGCACAAGGGGGCAGGAACTGTGGCCATTCCTGATGTCCGTTGAGGATGCTGGACCACCCGATGTTCTTATTAGGCACCTCGGCGGCAATGATCTTATATGGATCACTGCTATTCCTAAACTGTCGAGGGGCAGTGACCTGGCGTTTTATATCATGTATGGCTTACACATAGTCGCTATGGTCTAACATCATGCCGAGACACCAATTTAGGGGAGACGTGGATCTACGTGGTTCGGACTGTTCCAGCCGTCAGTGGACAGGGCTGTTGCTCAGTCCCTTGCTGAGCATGGCTGGGAGACAGCCATTGGAAACCTGCGGATAGGCTTACAAAAATTTTTGCTGGTAGGCAGGAGATGGGGTCCACCTGTCGGCTGGAGGTATGTACCTCTTTCTGGGCGTGGTGCAAGCAGGCCTGGCGACCGAGCTGACGGTCTGGGGGGGCCCGTGAGTCATCATGGACACCTCCCCGTGTGGCAGGTAGCACTGGTAAGGTAAAGATTTATGACCCAGAGGTATCCGGCAGGTTCGCAATTGACTAGCCAACACTTAGACAGGTACAGGGGTAATAGCTTTGGCCGGTCAACGACGAACCAGGCAAGGGGTGATGGCAGGAGCTTAACAGCCTGCATCACCTTGAGATTTAATGGATACACGTCATAGGGTGGGGTGAGTAGATAGTTTATTGACTCCGGTCAACAATTTGTTTGTGTCAACAAACAAATCGATACAAATAGTTACATGTAGCCAATTGCCATTGGCATTTTGGGTGGAACCTTACCAGTGTTACTGTGGCCTGCTTGCCTGAAAGAATTACAATTGGATTATTACACCAATTGAAAGTTATAATTCAGACTAGGGCATTATTCAATAAAAGTGGCCGGATGCCTTTATCCATATGTCTGAGTCTTTCTTTGGGGGGGGGGGGGTGCGCCTGCAAAGTGGTATATTTTTATGGGAACATTTTACCCCATAGAATGATTCCTCTTCAGGCATATGGCAGAGGATGATTTACTGGTAACTCAGAGGCATAGAAAGCTGAGTTGCAGGATTATATAAAGTAATGACATAGGTCCACATGGCCAGTATTGTCTACCCTTATTGGCAATGATGGGGAAAGTTTGCAAAAGGCATACAGTGGACCCTCGATTAACGACGCATTCGAATAGCGTCATTTTTTATTAATGAGGCTACGACGCTCCCAATGTGATTATTCGAATAATGACAAAAAAGTCATTATTCGAATAACGACAGTATTTTTACCGTCGTTATTCAATGAGCCCTGCTATTCTGAACCTAGTAACAATAGCCTTGTGGAAATTTTCTGTCAGTCCAGGGAGTTTAGGAACCAAGGGTGCATGGCTTGAACAAATGTCCCTGGTTCTACCCAGTCTCACAATACAGGAAATGCGGCCATAACAAGCCCATGATTATTGTGGGAAATGGGGAGTTGCAGTATTGCAGTCTAATTAAAAAGAAAACTAGGTTTGTGTAATATTAAATTACACAGGGAGTATGGCTCAAATGGCTAAGATGATGACTGGAAGGCAGGAGGTCAGCAGTTCAATTCCCAAGTACTGCAGGACTGAATGAGCTCTTGTCTTTGTCCCAGCTCCTGCCAACCTAGCAGTTCAAAAGCAAGAAATTGCAAGTAAATAAATAGGGACCACTTTGGTGGGAAAGTAAACAATGTTCCTTGCGCTCCTGTGTCTACTCATGCCTGCCATATGACCATGGAAATGTCTGCAGAAGCAGACAGCGCTGGCTATTCAGCTTTGAAACAGAGATGAGCACTGAACCCTAGAGTCGGATACAACTGGCTTTCGAGCAAGGGAAACTTTTACCTTTACATTATACACAGATATAAAAAGCTTGCTGCTGTAGAAAGTACCCCTTAGGCCAGTGGTGCCCAAACTTTTCAGGCAGTCAACCTGTCACATGGTTCAGTGGACCAGTCATGTGGTTTAGTGGGGTGATCATGTGGGTCCTCTCACCGGAACGGAAGTAAAATGCACCTTGCAATCTGTTTTGCAACAGGATGAGATAAATTTTAAGTTGCCATTTTCTCTGCTTAAAACAGGTGTACCCAAACTACAGCTCACTGGCCAGATCCGGTCTCTGACACCAGATGAATTGGCATCAGGGGCTGGATCTGGCCTATGGGCCACAGTTTGGGTCTTAGGCCATGGAGGACATGACACAAGGAAACTACAGCTATTGAGCTCATCCTAATTTCCCTTCATTACCTGGTCATTGGTCTCAGTCCATAAAAGCCTGAACAGGGCTGCAGTTGCAAAATGGAGGTAGTAGAGAACAGAAAAGAAGGAGTTTGCATCTCATGTTTGAACATCTTAGATACTTTCAAAAACACCAGATAAAATGCTTCCTTTTATTTAGACAACATTCTGGGAAAGTACAGAAAGAGTAAATCAAGTACCTCCTTCTGTCTTTTGATTATTAAAGGAAGAAAAACATTAAATTGTCTGAGAAATGAAAATCACTGCAGCATGGCAAAATATAAGGGCTTCTCCAATATTGTTCTTAGTTGAGTCTACAGATTCAGTGAATGGTTCTTTAATATGTAACAAACATTATATCTGTTCCCCCTAAGGTCTTTCTTGTTTCCTCCCCCCTCCCAGGGTAATGATTGTAGACTATTTTGTCAATAATCTAGAAAATGTTTCATATTGCAGACCAATGAGAGATGGTTTTGTTCTAATAAACTTTGGGATTCAAGATACTTTACTGATGGCTGAATGAGAATTAGATTGTCAGATTTTTAACTTAGTTTCCTGTGCAATAAAATCTGACATTTCTGGACAACAAGGAATCCTGAGTTGTATCCATCATATTGACTATTGCAACGAAGACTTTCCATTGCTCATGGTCACTCATGCTCTAGTCACCTCCAGATTGGATTATCGTAATGCGCTCTACATGGGGCTGCCCTTGATGACCATTAGGAGGCTTCAGCTGGTCCAGAACATGGCTGCTTGGGTGGTGATGGGGTGGGGGCTTCGAGAGCTTCGGGAGCTGCACTGGTTGCCGGTGTGCCTCCAGGTGCAATTCAAGGTGCTGGTTTTGACCTTTAAAGCCCTTCATGGCAGTGGGCTAGGTTACCTAAGAGACCACATCACCCCAAGGTGTCATACGCATCCTGTGAGGGCAGACCAGAAGGGCTTGGTTATGGTCTCTTCAGTAAAAGAAGCCCATCTTACAGGGACCAGGAGGAGGGCCTTCTCCGTGTCAGCCCCGGCCCTGTGGAACCTCTTGCCACTCGAACTATGGCTCGAGACGGAGCTGCTCCCCTTTAGAAAACAACTGAAAACATGGCTATGCCAGTGGGTATGGGGCATGGATGCGTCAACTTCCCAGTCCTGCTGGCTTATCTAGCCTATATTGGTTTTTGTCCTGATTGCCTTTTAATTCTGTGGGGAGGGGAGGGATTTTTATATGGTTTAAAAATGGGTTTTTAATGGGGTCTGTTAAATTGTTTTACTGTTATTTTTTTAATCATGTTGTTAAACCGCTTCAGGTCACTCCCGAGTGAAGGAAGCGGGATAGAAATATTTTAAATAAATAAATAAATAAAATAAGTGGAAAGGTTGTTGGGAGGGGGCCAACAGAAAAGATATATGTGATATCACCTTATTCTACTCAGGGAAGTCTCTGCTGCTGGGGAAGGCAATCTTTGGCCCACCAGCTCATTGGCCTACAATGGACACCACACTTACTTAGCATGGCTAATGCTAAGATACTGTGGGCACTGTAATCCATAACAACTAGAGACCAAAGATTTCCCATCTCTGCTCTACTGGATTGAAGAATATTCTATCAGACAATGGGACACATATAGATAAAAACCCATTTCCTGTAATACAGTAATACTCCGTACAACAATTTTATTTTGTTCCTTGGTGAAAGTCGTTGTACGATAAAATCGTTGTATGGGATGTACATGCACATGATGTGCAGGGGGGTCAGAGTAGCTGGGAAGAGGCCCTGACTCCTCCGCAAGCCAGCTGCCTGGATCAGCAAGTGTTTGGTGACTCAGCCGGTTGGCTTGCAGAGATCTGCATGTGCGAGGTTGCCTTTGGTGTTGGGGGGGGGGGACTCCCCCTCCAACTCTGGCCACTGAAGGAATCAGGGCCACTGGGGGCCGGAGGAGCCCGGAGGAGGACTGATCAAGTAACGACACGAGGCAAACGGAGCGAGATCAGATCAGTACTTTATTGGAAAAAGGCAACATCATTTATAGGGAAAAAAGCGCAACGGTGGCAAGCTGTCACCTGACAGGAACATTACCTCACCCACGTACACGGGTTAATGGGGAATTCTTCAAAGGGAAGTTAATTATCTGGGGCAAACATGGGTTTGGGGACCTCATTGTCTTGGGGATTAGGCAGGGACAAACATGGCTTATTTGCGCCAGGGATTTCCCGAGCCGGGAGATGAACTATGCACTTAATATCTGACAGGAGTCAGCTATCTGCTTACTTGGCCGAGTCGCAGGTCAGGTCACGGTAATTGGGTGAATCAAACCCTATATTTTATTCACCCCCCTTAATTTGGCGGCCGCAGAGCCCACGGGCTGGGAGCGTCTCTCACCGCGGTGGCCTCTGGCGGGCCGTTCCATGCCCTGTGGGGCATGGGGAAACCGCATCTCCCCTTTATTTTCTATTTAAGGACCTGACTGGCGACCTTGCGCAAGAGCGGCATCAGCTGTTGAGCGGGTATGACGTCACGGAGTTTCTCTCTGGGGCGGTACTTGGAGATCAGCGAGGGAATGCACTGAGCAAAACAACAAAGCGTAATGCCTAGTATGGCTATCCCCACCACTACCTTAAGCACCATTTGCAGCCACCCCCAGGGGATCCATGACCACATCCAATTCCACAGGGAACTCCACCAAGCCCCCCATGCGGAACCCTCAGTGATACCCTGGACTATGGTGTGGAGGTTCGTGATCTGGCTTTGGATCTTACGGGAGTTATCAGTAAGATTGAAGCAGCACATTCCATGAAAAGACTCGCAACCCAGGTGGTGCAGCAAGAGGAGGTAGTCGATAGCCGCTCGATTGTCAAGAACAGCATGGCGAAGTTCTGCCTGCTCCTGATTGAGGAGCGCTATCGCTGTGGAGGTGTGGTTAATGGCTTTGGCCAAACCGCAAGCCAAGCGGCCAATCCTCCGTGCGTTGCCGACGGCCAAGCCTGGCACGCCGACAAGGCTGACTGCTAGGGATACATACTCAGCGGGACTCAGTACTCTGAAGCTGCTGTCGCAAGAGCTGTCTAACTGGGTTGTGCGTGTGTGCCGTATGAGTGGGGAGACATTTGAAACATTGGAAACATGTGGAACATTAGAAACATTTGTGCTTGGGGCAATCATGTCCTTAGTAGGAAGTAACAGTGTCAGACGACTGATACAACACATTGAGTCCGACAGATTCGCAGGAATATAGTTCCATGTGAACTGGTTGCAGGTGAAAAACCACCCTGAAGGTAGGGTGACGTGAGCGTACAGCGAAGTGAGTGTCTCTGGTTTATTACAAGTCCAGTTGCCGCTGCCGGGGTCAAGGCAGCGGCGCCGAGTCTGACCGCCTGAGGTGCAGCCGGTCATTCGGGTGCAAGCAGCGTCCGGGCTGATCGCCACTCGGGGGGTATGAAGAGTGGCGGCGTCAGCCGGCAGGGTTGACACAAGTCGCAATCCCCCCCAGCGTGCGTATGCTGAGAAGGTGGTAGGAGTGTGTGGGCCAAAGAACGCCTTCAGCAACCAGTCGCCATCCTTGGTGCGCGCGTCCAGAGTGTGGCACACGGGGATGAGACAGGTGCTGAGGATAGATGCAGAACCAATGTCCTGCTGTAGACAAAAATCGGACTGGTTGACGAGACCCGCCAACCTTTCCCACAAGTTGTACCGCATTCGTGCGGAAAGATCTTCGCCAGGCGGCAAACCGTCGGCCTGGATCGGAGTAGCCTGAACGCCTCCCCCCAAGAGCAGGGAAAGGGCCAGGATGATGGTGATCGCCGCTGTGTTGGCGTGAATCAGGGCAAAAACTGCAGCTGTGAGGTTCTCCGGTGTCGGCTCTTTCTCCTCGCGCTGAACGGCATCCTGGGCGTCACTGCAAAGGGCCTTGACCATCCCCCAGGTGATCTTGGGCATCGGCGGCCGTTTCCTCCGGCGGGTCCTCCCGGTCAGGGTGAGGTCCTCCATCTCCGGGATCGGACTCGGGCCGGCCTGGTTCCACGCCATGCGGTTCCAAGTGGGGCTTGACACACCGGGCTGGAACCCAAACGACACCTGTAGGAGACATAACTGCAGCATACCCTCTTCCCCAGGTTATGAGCGGCACCGGGCCCCTCCAAGAAGGGTCTGGTGGCACTCGGTACCGGACCATAGGTCGCGGGAGAGCTTCCGAACGGCGGAAATGCTTCTCCTGCGGCGTGCAGTCCGAAAAAACATTAAGGTGATTGTAAGTGAACAATACCTTGTTGAGACACATCTGTGCTTCTCCCTGTGACTTGGGGAGGGCTGGTGGCTCCCCCCTTTCTGTTTGTTTGTCAATATAGGACTTTAGCGTCCGATTGACCCGCTCTACAATCGCTTGCCCTTGCGGATTGTAGGGGATTCCAAAAGTATGCTTGATGTCCCATGTTGCCATGAAGGCGGCCAACTGCCTAGAGCTGTAAGATGGCGCGTTGTCTGTTTTCACGTGCCGTGGTTTGCCCATGGCAGCTATGCAGGAAAGGAGGTGCTGCTCCACATGGGAGGCAGTCTCCCCCTTCTGCGCCGTCGCCCAAACGAACTGTGAAAAGGTATCTATGCAGACATGCATGTATTGCCACCTCCCAAATTGTGGCACATGCGTGACATCCATCTGCCACACCTGATTAGCCTCTGTCCCTCGTGGGTTGACCCCCCACGAGGGCCCCCCCGGTGCCCCTGCACAATGCTGGCAAGAGCGAACTATGCCTTGGGCTTGAGAAAGTGGCAGATTGAACTGTCTGGCGAGTGCCTTGGCGTTTTGGTGAAAAAAGGCATGACTTTGGATTGGAGTAGTGAAAACTCCCAAAACCGAACGCTGCTGAATTTCCTTTGCGGCCGCGTCCGCTCTGCTATTGCCCGCGGAAATCGGACCCGGTAGGTCTTGGTGACTTCGAATGTGGGCGATATAGAGCGGCTCCGTGCGGTTTCGCAAATGAAATTGAGCGGTGAGAAACAGACTAAGCAAATTTCTGTCTATCGCGGGAGTGATGTAGGCTCCCGGTAGACTGTGAAGCAAATTCCGTACATACAGACTGTCAGTAATGATATTTAAACGTTCGTTGGCGAAGGTGCGCAAGGCAAGGTTCACGGCTGCCAACTCTGCCCGCTGAGCGGACTTCTGTGGAAGAGTTAACAGCGTGTGCCAAGCTTCGCCCTCCTGCCAGGTCAAAACACCATAGGTGCGACCGCCATCAGAGAAAACTGTTCTGGCCCCCTGAAGCGGGACCAGCGAGAGCAATTCGAACAAGCTGACTGTTCCTGTTTGCAGTGAGACAAGTCTGGGGTCTTTGGGCAAGTGATATGCTAAACTGCCGGTGAAACCTTCCAAAGCTATCGGAAGCGAGTCACCCAGCTGCATCAGCTGATGAATTTGTTCCTTGGTAAACGGAACCACAATTTTGGCCAAATCATTTCCTGAAATGTCCCTAGCTCTCAGCCTGCCGCGGTAGACCACCGCGGAGACCAGTTCTTGGGGCGGAACGATGTTCCGTGAAGATGTATTAGGCAAGTAGACCCATTCCACAATCTTCGCTCCCTTCTCTGAGTCTACTCCTAGCGCCCCAGTGAACATGGAACCTGACCGTACGATGTACAAATTCAGGATCGGGGCATATGGCCCCGGGGCGATCCTATCCACCCACCTCTGGCTGAGAACTTGGTTCACCTTCTCGAGCGCCAAGCGCGCGTCTCGAGAGATTTTTATCCGGTCTGCCGGCTGCTTACCTAAGGTTAGCAGCGAGAAGAGCGGTTTTAGAAGATCCGTATCTAAACGAAAATACGGTCTGGCCCAATTGATGTTCCCCAAAACTTGCTGCAACTCTACAAGGGTGACTGAGTCTTGTAAATTTATCTGAGGCAGGACTGGTGCTGCAAAAGAGCGGAGAAGCCGATGACCCAAGTATGAGAAGGGCTCGGACTTCTGCACCTTCTCAGGGGCAATAAGTAAGCCTTTGTCCCCCAGGCTGGCCTGGAGGTCGGAAAACATTTCGCTGCCAAGTTGTGGCAACGCTACTAAGATGTCGTCCATGAAGTGGCAAACAATAGCTTTAGGGTAAAGGCTTCGGAACTTTGCCAGTGCGCCGTGAACATAAATTTGACACAGGGTGGGCGAATTGAGCATGCCCTGTGGCAAAAATTTCCACGCGTAACGCTGCGTGGGCTCTCCGTGGTTCACGACCGGCACTGTAAAGGCGAACCTTTCCCGGTCCCTGGGGTCTAAGGGGATTGTATAAAAGCAATCCTTGAGATCTACAACTAGGATCTCCCACCCCTCGGGAATCATATTAGGATTTGGGATGCCGCATTGAAGCGGACCCATTGGCTGAATGCATTTATTGATCTCTCTGAGATCGTGGAGGAGTCGCCACTTCCCCGACTTCTTCTTAATCACAAAAATTGGCGAATTCCAGGGGCTTGTGGACTGCTCTATGTGTCCTGCGTCTAGCTGTTCTTTCACTAGCTGCTTGAGAGCAACTAATTTCTCTCCCACTACCGGCCACTGTTCTACCCAGACCGGGGTATCGGTGAGCCATTTAAGTGGCAACGCCATTACCCGAAGGTAAGCGTAGCACCGTACTGCTGGAGAATGTCTCGCCCCCAAAGATTGACGTGCACGTCAAGAATGTGCGGCCGAATTACCGCTGTGCCCTCAGCCTTTGGGATTGTGACTTCCACCCACTCTCAGCTCCTAAACGCTTCCTGAACTCCACCTACCCCCCACACATCGGAGACCGGCTCAATGGCCCACTCCCTAGGCCACTGGCTCCTGCTTATCACGCTCACATCCGCTCCGGTATCGAGCAACCCTGAGAACACTCTTTTGTTCAAAAATACCTCGATAACGGGGCGCTGTTTCCACTCAATGTTGGTCTCCACTGTCGCTAAGACCTGGTATCCTTGCACTGCCTCACTCGCGCTCGAGCGGTCTGCTGAACCGGACTCTGAGCTGTCCCTGAGCCTTCCCTGGCTGCCTGCTGGCGAGTGACAAGGAACCATGATCAGTTGCGCTAACGTGTCTCCCTTGTGGATTGTTTGGGGCAGGTGTGTCCAAAGCTGGACCTGGAGAATGCCTGAAAAATTCGAGTCAATGACTCCTGGAATTATGAAAATTCCGCGTGCTCCGGCTACACTACGGGGCAAAACTAAACCTAAAAAGCCTCTGGGCAGGGGTCCCATGTACTGGGTGTCAACTAGATAGACTGTGCCTGGCAGGTCGCATGTAACGTCCGCCTGGCAAGCCAATTCTAGCCCTGTACTACCCTTGGGGCTGGCCTGTGCCCTCGCAGTGCCTGGGATGTGCCTAGAATCTAGTCTAGGTCTGGGGAGTTCTGGATCTGGGTGAAGGAAGCCTCTGTTTGGACTGGGGCCAGAGACGTGCCCGGATTCCGGTTTCCCGAACTCGGACAAAACCTGGCCCAATGATAGCCTTTCTTGCACTTCGGACAGAGGGTATTCGGAGCCTTAGAATGGCCGGACTTTTGTCCGCCTCCCTTGGATCGGCACTCCCTAGCGAAGTGGCCGACCTTGCCACAAGTGTGACATGCCCCTTTGGTCTTTCCATTAGGATGAGATCTTCGGCCCCCTTGCACGGCTGCCGCTAGCAGACCCATTTTATAGGAATCTGTGCCAACGTCAGCACATGCTCGGATCATGTCCGTTAAGGTCAAGTCAGGACGATTGCCTAGCGACTGCAAAACCTTACGGCAGTCCAAGTTGGCATTGTCCTTGGCTAGCTTAATCATGAGCTCTTGCTGGGCTTGCTCGTTATCAATCTGCCTGGTGATTGCTTCTTCCAAGCGATTGATGAAGTCCATGTAGGGCTCCTGGGCTCCCTGCTTAATGGAGGTGTAATTTTTGGCCGCTTTGCCAGACGCTGGGACCTTGAAGTAAGCCCTAAATGCTGCCTCGGCTGACATCTCGAGAGTGGCGAGAGGCAGGTTGATCTGAGCATTGATTGACTCAAAGGCACCTGAACCATATAGCTGTTCAGCAATTACCACGCCTCCCATCCTGGCGGCTCTGGCCTGAGCCTCGAGCCGATACTCGCTGTCCCAGATCATGTACTGGCTAGGGGTCATCATCATCCTCATGACGGCTTTCCAGTCATGGGGAATCCACATGGTGGTCTCGCACGCCTGCTGAAGCGTGCCCCTGGTAAAACGGCTTTGGAGCCCTGTCTCTGAGATTGCTTTCCGCAAAGCCATGAGAAGCTTGTACGGGACTGGGGAATGGACGATTTGTTGAGCGCCTGTGAGCGCGTCCATCTCCATTCGGATTGGGCATATCTGTCTAAGCTCAGCTAGTTCTTCCGCTGACAATTCCCCCTTTTTGAGTTCTATCTCTGCTGTGCGCTGAAGGGCACTTTTCACGACTAGGGAGCTTGGAGCTGTCAGAGAAGCGCCTGCGCTTCTCATTCCTTGCATTCCTTCGGTGACGTCTGCAGCTGTCACCGCAGGAATGCTCCCTGCGCTACTATGCTGATAGCTGATTGACGGATAGAGCGCCGTGGGCGCAGTCGGCTCGACTGGCCTGCCTGATGACTTTTCTAACGGGGGTTCATTGGCCTCTATCCGGACTGGCTCGATCTGTTCTAAGAGCTTCCTACACTTCCTCCAAGTACAAACTATCCCTCCTGGAGCTTTGGGGGGCTGCTGAATGCAGTCTCCTATCTGATCCCAGAGCTGCAGGGTTAACGTACCTACTTCTGGGTAAAGTAGGCAGTGTTCCCTGAGGTACGCCAAAAGTCTCGCTAGTTCCCTGCTGTGAAATCGTAACTGAAATACCCTGGCCAGGATTCTGAACTCTTGCTCCCGAGTTCTTTGGCTAGCGGACGGACTTGGTCCATGAGAACAAGTCCCCATATTACCTGCGATGGTCCTCTGAAGTTTCCTCCTCGGGACGAAGTTCGACGCGTCTTTGCAGGCAACAGGTTCGGGCGTCGGGTGTCTGGGGTAGACCTCGGAGCGTGGACCTTCTGCCACGGGCCCTCGGCGGCCTCTGCGCTGTCAGGGGCTCACAGCCTGCCCTGAGCGGAACGCGTTTTTCCCTTTGCGCAAGCCTCCCCGAAAGCTGGGAGCAAGCTGTAGGAATGCCTCTTTGGAATGCCTCGCCGCTGGCCGTCTCTCTGTCCGGCTGGCTGCCGACCAGAGCGCCGCGCTGTCCTCCGGGCTGGTTTTGGTCGCGGTTCAAGCGCAGAACCGGACCGCGTGGATCGTTACTCGCGAGTAGACCTCTCCAAGGTCCCTTTACTCACGAGTAAATCACGTCGGGGTCACCAGATGAAGGAATCAGGGCCACTGGGGGCCGGAGGAGCCCGGAGGAGGACTGATCAAGTAACGACATGAGGCAAACGGAGCGAGATCAGATCAGTACTTTATTGGAAAAAGGCAACATCATTTATAGGGAAAAAAGCGCAACGGTGGCAAGCTGTCACCTGACAGGAACATTACCTCACCCACGTACACGGGTTAATGGGGAATTCTTCAAAGGGAAGTTAATTATCTGGGGCAAACATGGGTTTGGGGACCTCATTGTCTTGGGGATTAGGCAGGGACAAACATGGCTTATTTGCGCCAGGGATTTCCCGAGCCGGGAGATGAACTATGCACTTAATATCTGACAGGAGTCAGCTATCTGCTTACTTGGCCGAGTCGCAGGTCAGGTCACGGTAATTGGGTGAATCAAACCCTATATTTTATTCACCCCCCTTAATTTGGCGGCCGCAGAGCCCACGGGCTGGGAGCGTCTCTCACCGCGGTGGCCTCTGGCGGGCCGTTCCATGCCCTGTGGGGCATGGGGAAACCGCAGGCCACAAAGGCAACATCACGGTGTCAGTCAATGCAGCAAAATGAAGCCTCATTTAGCTGCTTTGACCGGTGCCGTGATATTTGGTTTATGGAGGTCCTCTTGCCCGGGAAGTGTGTTTCCAGACACATGGACCTCCACAGATGCCATCCCTGGACACCACGGGACTGCCTGTTGTCCGGAAACACGCTTCCAAGGGAAAAGGCAGCCCCATGCTGCCTGTTCACAAAGGGGCTTTGGGGCTCTCTCACGCCACTCTGAACGCCACCCAGCTGCTGAAAAGCATTGTATTGTACAATGACTAAAAGTGTTGTACGATGCAAAGCTTTTTGAAAAAAGGCAGTCATTTTACAATTTAGTCGCTGTATGATGTGATTTTTGTACAAGGGTTTAGTGTAATAGTAATAATTGCATGCCATACCATACAAAGTCATCTAAATGTTCTTCCATTTAATCCCAGCAGAAGCATCCAATGTAAAGTTTCCCCAATTAACTGATAGGGGTTAATGGAAACCATCAGTCACCTCTGAGAGTGGTACCTCAAACATGGATTTGTTCCATCCTCTTTACTAACTCCTCCCAACCAATATGCATTTGTTAAGAATCATTTCTGAGTAAAAATAAACTCCAAAAAAAGAAATCATTTGTGGACCAAGTTGTCAAACTTTCTGCATGAATTTTTATTTTAAAAACAAAACCTTCTTGACTTCAAGCAAGCACAGGCCTGCTTCTGTTAAGTTTTTCCCCTCCTTTTTTTTCTGCTTGATCCATTCAAACTCTATCATCCATAATAAACTTTCTTCCTGAGTGGATAATGCAATACCACCACTAGCTAGCATGTTTTAGGAGTTCACTTTTCAAACAGGGCTGCAAAAATAAATGAAATTATTCCCATAGCGCTCAAAAGCAATCAGAGCCTGCTCATAAGCTTTTGCTGTCCCCAATTTCTCTGGAGCAGAACAACATTCTTCAGACTAAAGCCACTCTATATACACAAGAGACTAATCAATAAATCCAGCTTCCTGGATTCATGTTATGTACAATGTAGCATTTGACTTTAGTGCTTGCTGCTGTTGTATCTGATTATTGGATTTTTTTTACTGTTTTAGCCTATTTAACTGCTCACTTTATTCAGTGGCTCATTATTGTATTGAAATACTTTGTAATTGTTTTGAAACACTTTGGGGACGGTTGGTAAAAATGGCAGAAACAAATTCACGGAATTTCTTCTAAAACTGAGGTAGAGATTAGGCCAGGGATTCTCAACCTGCAGCCTGTGGGCTGGATGCAGCCCATGGCACCATTTCATGTGGCCCCCACTGCCTCCACCACACCAGAAAGTGGAGGAAGGGCAAAATGGCCACCTTACCCCTGAAGCTGTCAGAGGGAGCATGACCCGGCCCCCAGCTTAAAAAGTTTGAGTACTCCTGGTTTATGGGTTGCAGCTTCAAGAATTAAGAATGGTATTTTAAATCCCATTTCCTCCCAGCTGCCAGAGGATACAACACAAGTACATCATGCTTGCTCAAGCAATTCCAGTTTAATCGTATACTTGTCAATTGGGAATGACATCTCCAAGTCTCAGATTGTTCCCTATCACACTACCTATAAAAGGCCACTACAATCCCAGTGTGCTTTGTACTACTGATAAGGGAGCTGGGGCCTAATTTGCCTTGTTCCAAGAATTTTAGAAGCTATTATAAAATGATGATGTCAGGATCATGCTTCTCAATTGTAGCCTCTATGGAGACACAAGATATATACAGACAAGGCTTCTCTCTCCTATCTGCTTGTCCAAAGCCACCATTCTATGATTTGAACAGGGGAATACCCTTAGCCTGTTACTTTGGTGTGGTGTCCTCCCCTCAGACCATACGCAATTTAGCTGTTTAATGGAGCTCAGGCCAGCAGACAGAATGGCTGTGTAAATTTATTCCTTGAGGCTGCATGTTTTGCTTGTTCATAGAATGCTTTCTCTGTTTCCCCCCTTATCACACAAATGCTGTTGAATCACAGCAGTTATTGACAAACAGGTTTGTTTGTTGTTGTTCACTCACACAGTCAAGGCTGACCCTTTGTGACCCCATGGACCACAGCAGGCCAGGTTCCTCTGTCATCTGCCATCATCTGTATTCCACCGAGCCCACATACACAGAGAGTGTTGTTCCCTGTCTTATTATCATTATTATTGGTAAGAAGGTGTTAATTGCCTTCATTAATCTGTTTTCCTGAAAAGTTTTATTACTATTTTATTGTGACATTCCACACAACACTTCCACTAAACATAGTTTTTTTTGGAGATCAGAAAACTGGGCAGTTTAGGAAAGTACCCAAGCTAAAAGACAAAGGAATACAGTTTGTTTGTTTCCCATAAGTCTGAAGAGGTGAATTTTTGAATGTAATTTATTCCTTGCCATCAATTTGTTTCCAAGTTATCGCAAACATATAAATTAATGACCTCATTATGATGCCGGCTAAAGGCTTTTATACATATCAAGGAATCTTAGCTCACTCTATATATCATTAACCAGACAAAGTTGTTTGTCCTAGCCACAGAATCAAACTTGATTTGAAATAATACAAACTACTTCCTTGGCTCTGCATTTTGCACCTAAAAAAAAAGCCTCATTGCTATCTATCTAGCTATGTCACATTGCTTATGTATTTACATGCACAAAGCTGATTGCTGATATTAATATTGCTATTGTGATTTGGAAACTTACATTCCAGCAACTTGGACCTCCCAGTCCTGGGTGAGTCCAAATCATCTGGGAGGCCTACCACCCCCACCCTAGGCTCCTATTAGTCCAGTTAGACCACACTACCTAATGCAACACCATCCCAGCAAATTGTCCAGATCACCCCAGTACAGAATGAGACAGGCAAAATAACCCACACCAGTGGCCAATTGCACTACCATGGATACCTTTGAGTCATTAATCAGTCAGGAGTCCACACATTGCTAGACATCTCCACTATGGCATTCTGCACATGCAAATGGACCTGGGAAATCAAGTCCATCTGCATGTGTTTTTTTAGCCATTTGGATATTACATCACCCACTGGCTAGGCGGACCATGACATGTGCCCTCTGCTTTCACCTTGCCCAAGGGATCTGATGGAGGATGCTTTGGTGAATTTTAGTTTAACATCATTGACAAGTGATGGGCAACACTGCCTAGTTACACCACTCAAGCCCCCATGCCTCAACAAGACTCTCACCTAGCGTTTAATACCAGCATGAAGGGCTCCCTCCCCCTGCCTCTGTGCCAAATGGGATTGGCCCAAATGAAGTGGTCTGATTCAAGTATGGACATGGCAAAGTAGGGACATGGCAAAGGGCACGCTACTTGAGCAACTATGTGTGCAGATCCCTGCCTTGAAGCTCTTACATACTATCACTAACATGCATTAAAACTACCCTTATAAAGTTCAGTTCAATTGCTTTTCATAAGCTACTTTATCAAAATCAAAAGCAAATATAGTACATCATCATCCAGATGAAAGTGGAAGGCTGTATTTTATGCTATTCAATATTTCATTATTCTTGGAAGCACCAATTCACTAACTACATAGCTACATAAACAATTTGCAAAAGAAATGCTAATTACATAAATACATGTTTGCTTGCTTTAGAGAAGAATAGTGACATATGCTTCTTGACTCTATAGTTGGGAAACACAATTAAGTGAATTAGAGTGAGACATTTGGAAAGAAATTTACAGCTAATCAGAAATGCACAAAACTTAGGCAGCCAATGGAAAATAAAAATGTTCCCTTTCCATTGGGATATAACAGTCTTTGGAGAATTTTGTTTTCTTATCACTTCACTGTGAAGTAATGTGTGTGTACAGTAATTCCTAAGGCAATCAATACACATCTTGGAGTGAAAGATTGAAGCCGTCAAAGGCAGGAACATCCCAGGGATGAGAAATGCCTGTGTAGGTTCTTCTTGGCCAGCTGTCAGTTTTAATTTGCAGGCTCTTTATTTTGACAAACTGTGGCTGGACTGAATAGTACCTAAGGTTGGCACAGGCTTGGTTCGATGTTTTGTAAGACCAAATGTAATCACATGTTGCTCTAAAAGAGAACACAAAGTATTCCAAGGAATAGCAGTGATTCTCTTAACAGGGATTTTCATAGCATGTATACATACACCTGTTGACTGCTGCCAGACATCTCTTACTTGTAGGATGTTAGGAGACATTTGAGATCTGGGTTTACAGGCTTTTGAAAGGTCTAAAAGTAGGGGTATACAAAAATTATCCAATCCAATGTGTTTTTTCTATAAGAGTCTTGTATTAAAAATGAAGAAGATTGTTGGGGGATGGACACACATGTATTTTTGAGAGGAAAGATTTCCCCTTAGTGTCTCCACTCTGTAGCCTGGCTCATGTGATGATTCTCATTGCATGGCCCTAATTAGAGTGGTACAGAGGTAGAGGAAAAACCATTTGAGGCAGAAAATTTATCAAATATCATCTTTGGCAAACAAACTTATTTTATTTTCTTCAAATAATTCTAAGAGGAGTTGTAAGGAAGCACAAACTATAAGCCAAACTGGCTTCAGTAACTGCCACTTTTCACGATATCTTCCTCAGGGCTATGGTACAGTATTCTCTTATACCTGATAATAAAATTATATAGAATTACTGAATTTATATAATGAGTCTCACAAAAAAAAAACCTTTTAGTTCTGTAAATGAAGGACAGCCATCACCATTAAACAACAAAAGAAAAAATTGATAGGGGGTGAGGTGGGTGGAGGCGGGGAGAGAGAGATTTCCTAACACTATTTGGATCTATTCAATCCAAGCCAGCACAACAGAGTTAATAATCTATCTGACATTCACAAACATGCTCAATCTTAAATGTAATGAAACAAAAATATAGCTACTTAAAAGAAAAAAAAATGGAAAAAATTTCTAAAGCACAACCAGCACAGTAATTGATATAGCACCTTCTCTTTGCCATGCTTGAATGCATACTATCTGTTTGGCTGGGTACATGGGAATATGCAGATTTCACTGAGGTTCGTCAGCTTTTCATTTCTAAATATGCATCTCTATAATTTAATTATAAAACGCAAATTTATGCAACTTTTTTCTTGTGATGCATTTCCTCCTTTTGGAGAAATAAGTTAAATAATACTTCTAAATTTGATGCAAAGGGGCCAACAGTGGCTTAGTGGTTAAGATGCTGAGCTTGACAACTATAAGGTCAGCAGTTTAAGACTCGAGTGCTGCATGATGGAATGAGTTTCCATCATCTTTCCCAGCTCCTACCAACCTAGCATTTTGAAAGCAAGAAATTGCAAGTAGATAAAAAGGTACAACTTTGGTGGGAAAGGTAACAGCGTTCTGTGTGCTCTGTCATCTAGTCATGCCTGCCACATGACCACAGAAGCATCTGCTATAAATTGAGATGAGCACTACCCCCTAGAGTCGGACACTATGAACTTTCAAGCAAGGGAGAACTTAATTTATATATATATATATATATATATATATATATATATATATATATATATATATATATATATATATATATATATATATATATATATATATATATATATATATATATATATATATATATATATATATATATATATATATATATATATATATATATATATATTGCTGCTTTTTGGAACTTAGCTTTGATGTTTCTGATTAGTTCTGCTACCTCTAGTTCTGACAGATTGAAGGTCAGTCTTCATGGACAGGGAAGCTGTCTCCAAACAGACCCAAAGAGGTATAAATTGACATTTTCCCTATGCCCGCTTCCTTCCTAAGCTGCTACTTAGCAAGGATACATTCGTGCATCTTATAGAAACTGAACTGGTAGGCTATTATATATTCTCATTCATTCTTTTTGTTGTATCCCAGACCCACTCTTCCATCTGCTGAAGATGAGCAATATCAGTTTCTTCAAGCCATGCCAATAGTCATATTCTCCACACAACTTCAGACTTTCTTATTAGTATCTGATCTAGAGGCAACACTTCTCCAGTTTTATTATAGGCTATGAAGCATCCTATACATTAATACACACTCACTTCTCTTATGGGACTGCAGTGGCTCAAGTGGCTAAGATGCTGACTGGGAGGCAGAAGATCAGCAGTTCGATTCCCGAGTACTGCAAGACGGAGTGAGCTCCCGTCTTTGTCCCAGCTCCTGCCAACCTAGCAGTTCGAAAGCAAGAAATTGCAAGTAGATAAATAGGAACCACTTCGGTGGAAAGGTAACAGCGTTCCATGTGCTCTGGTGTCTAGTCATGCCTGCCACATGACCACAGAAACGTCTGCAGAAGCAGACAGTGCTGGCTCTTTGGCTTTGAAACAGAGATGAGCACTGAACCCAAGAGTCAGATACGACTGGCTTTCGAGCAAGAGAAACCTTTACCTTTACACTTCTCTTATATTCATGCATCCCTCGTCTTATATATCATAGGTTTTTTTACACAACTAGTGATAGACCAGTTCAGAAAATAATATATATATTTTGAATTTTGCAATTTCATGTACAGTTCCTTGCACTCCTTGTTTCTTTTAGGAAATTAAAGCAGGGGTATTAAATGTACAGCCCATGGGCTGGCCCCAGCCCACAGCACCATTTCATGTGTCCTGCATCGCTGCTGCCACCACCACTGTAAGCAGAAGTGTTTACAACAGCCGTAAGTGCACCTGTGGCTGTTGTAAACACATTTACAACAGCCACAGATGCATTTTATGGCAGTGTTTATGGTGGAGGGAACCACCAGTCTGGCCCGCTCAGCTCTCTGAGGGGGGCGTAGTTTGGCCCAAAGCTTTAAAAAGGTTGAGAACCCCAGAATTAAAGGATAAATTTATTCTTTTTTTCTACAAGGTGACATACAGGTCTCTGTAAATTCATTACTGTGGATGGGAGCACTGCCAAAAGAACATATACTCACACTGACATCATGAATCTTTTCTTCTCTGCTAAATGCTAGAGATGAGGTAGTCAGAACAAGATAGATAGAATGAGAAACACAAAACAGGCTGCACAGTAAGAAATGGCTGCATTTGTATGGAAGAAATCATCCTTCTA
This sequence comes from Bradypodion pumilum, assembly GCA_035047305.1. Taxonomy (NCBI): domain Eukaryota; kingdom Metazoa; phylum Chordata; class Lepidosauria; order Squamata; family Chamaeleonidae; genus Bradypodion; species Bradypodion pumilum. The sequence goes on along the minus strand of JAWDJD010000004.1, from coordinate 63,592,878 downwards.
TTAAAGTGAAGGATAAGGTATTCTTATATTGGGGCACTTTAGAGATAGCTCATTCACTTATATATTGCCTTCACCAAGCCAAACATATCTTTAAAAAGCAACTCTTGTTTGTAGCCAAAATATTTTTTCAAAAGAAAAAGGAGACTTTTTCACTAGCCAAAAACAGCTATCCACTAATCTTTAATAATTTGATAATGCAATAGACATACCAAGCTCTAATTTTGAGTTTTCATCATAATTTTGGTGAATAAGAGTAAATGATGGAGAAGTTCTCTTGACACCCAAAGAGGTAAAAGAAGAAGAAGAACATAGAGAAGTAATTGAATCCATGAGAACTGGGAATACTAAGCAATTTTCTGTTTTTTGTATGCTCATTTTGTGCCTTAGCAACACTAAGAAATAAAAAAACACTATATTAGGTGTTACTTTAACCAGGACAAATAAAAACGCTGTTACAATATGCAGCTTTTTGGTTCTTCAGTTTAGGGTGGAGATTAAGGACTGAATCAATCACTGATAAATGTGCACATATGTTAAAGCAGCAAAACATACTGAGGTAACCAATGGCTGTTCTCCATTCCTGAAAAACAGAAAAGCTTACTGTACCTAAGAGACATGTAAAGGTAAAGGTTTCCCTTGCTCGAAAGCCAGTCGTATCTGACTCTAGGGTGCAGTGCTCATCTCTGTTTCTAAGCCGAAGAGCCAGCGCTGTCTGCTTCTGCAGACATTTCCGTGGTCATGTGGCAGGCATGACTAGACACCGGAGCGCACGGAATAGGGTGGTCCCTATTTATCTACTTGCAATTTCTTGCTTTCGAACTGCTAGGTTGGCAGGAGCTGGGATGAAGACGGGAGCTCATTTCCGTCCTGCAGTACATGAGGAACAGAGACATGAGGAACAAGAAATTTTGTCTAACTGCAAGATATAAAGAAGTCCATGAGGATTACTACACTTAGCACAGCAATGAAGTGCAGAGAATGGTGTGTGTGTGTGTGATGAAATTTTAATGATGTTTAGAAATAGTAACCATACTGTATCCTTAAGAGGCATGCCATTGTCTCAAATGCTCCTGTCCCCCACTTTGACCAGAAGAACTTGGAGTAGAGGCACCCAGCTAGAACAATGATTCTGAGGAAAACAAAGACATACCTTGAAAAAAGACTTTATGACACAAAGTACCCAGTGAGCAGGCGTATGGTTTTATTTGTCACTATATTATTCACAAATAAATACTCAAAAGAAATGGTAAATAATATTTGGTAAGGTTTTGTAAAGTCATTGACTTTGTAGTTATGTGATCAATTGTGACCCAAGACATTATTTTCTAAAGAGAGTGTAGTATTCCGCATTCATAAGTGAGCTGGTCCACATTATGCAGCTGGACAGAAATTGTCTAATTGAGGACTTCACCACCCCTCCCCCTGAGCCCCCATCAACATATTATATTGTAACGTGATGTATTGTTTGTAAGCTGCCCTGAGTTGCTACGGCGACTGGGCGGCAATATAAATTTGAACTAATAATAAATAAATAAATAAAGACCACAGTAAGGTCATGTGCCATTGGGCTTGAACAAACTGTCATAGATAAATGTGCTGCAGCCAGTAGGGAAAAAAGCTGTTGTATCCAACCAAATAATAATAATAATAATAATAATAATAATAATAATAATAATAATAATAATAATAATAATAATAATAATAATAATAATAATAATAATAATAATAATAATAATAATAATAATAATAATAATAATAATAATAATAATAATAATAATAATCTTCTTTTTCTTCTTCCTCCTCCTCCTCCTCCCTTCCCCCCATGGGTGTCAAGGGAATAGCTTTGTAGAGGGAAATTATGGGTGGAATCTGGTTCCCAAAGGCTTCATCTGAAACATGCAGCAATGGGGCCAAATGGTGGATAACCAGAAGGGAAAAAGAGAAACCGTTTGTGCAATTGTATATCCACTGTAATAAAAATGCTTCTAATAATAAAGTAATCCAAATCAGTGTCTCAATCAAATCTCTTTATATCAATTGTAATGTTCTTTTTTACAAGTCCGTTCTTTCCATACCTGTCAATCTTCCCAATTTGGCCGGGATTACCCCGTAAATTGACATCGATTGACGTCATAACCCGGCCCCCGCTGCCAAAACCCCGTAATTTGGCAGTGGGGGAAACGCTTTCCGCGTATGCGCGGAAGGGTTTTACCCCTTCCACGCATGCGTGGAAGCGCTATGTCACTTGCATAAGGGCTGCGCAAGCGGCGTAGCACTTCCGCGCATGCGTGGAAGGGGTAAAACCTTTCCACGCATGTGTGGAACGCGACCTGCGCACAAGCAATGTGCGCAGATCCCGTTTTTCCGGAGCTGCGGGGTGACAGGTATGGTTCTTTCTCAATGATAAAATAATCCAAAAATATTGTCTAACCAAAATGCTCCTTATAATTTAGGTTGATTACAATGAAGTGATCTCAAATAATGTGATGTATTCTTAGTAAATGGAAGAGTAATCCAAAAATATTACACAGAAACATCTCGAAGGATGAAGAAAACATCCTTGAAAATTTAGCTAAAGACCAAACAATTATTATAAAACCCGCAGACAAGGGGGGTGGCATGTTGCAACGAGAGGTGTTCTACATACACTTGTTTAATACCATGGCACCTCATGGGCTAAATCAGGAATTTGATTTATCCTCTTTCCTGTAATTGTTTTAAAGGAGCAGAATACATAGCTTTCTTAAGTTTTTACAGAGCAATAGAGATGAGGCATCTCGCATTAGATAAGCAGCACACCTGGGGTACCAGGCTGAGAATATATAAGGAGAGTGCTAGTTAGCTTAGTAACATCCTCACACATGAGATAAGAAATAAGACAAAGAGGTGACAGATGCAAAAAAAAGTGTTTGGTGCTAAACTAATACACAAGGATTATCCCCTTTAAGTGGTGAGTCAGGTACAATAAATTGAGATTTATTTATAATTGGTCATTTAACAGATATTGTTGAGTAAGGATGAATCATAGCATTATAATAGCACTATTAAGGAACCATTGTAAATTACATTGCACTCATGTATATTTGTATATGGCTTAATTTATTTGGATTATCATTATAACTTTTGTCAGGCTTTCACAGTAGCAAACAAAAATGTACTTGCTGTATCTTAATACTCTCTCTGTTAATTCGTCATATAGATTCCTGAGGAAAGAACAAAAGTTCAGAAAAGTTGAGCATTAGCCGGCATAGTCTTCGAATTGCACTATTTGAGATCACGTTGTTGTTATTAACCTGAATCATAAGGAATATTTGAATTGCGTAATTTGAGATCACTTCGTTGTTATTAACCTGAATCATAAGCAATATTTTGGTTTTGACAATATTTTTGGATTACTCTTCCATTTACTAAGAATGCATTGCATTATTTGAGATCACTTCGTTGTAATCGACCTGAATTATAAGGAGCATTTTGGTTAGACAATATTGTTGGATTATTTTACCATTGTAAACCATTGAACGGACCATTGTAAACCATTGTAAACCATTGAACGGACTTGTGAAAAAGAACAGGTACAATTGATATAAAGAGATTTGACTGAGACACTGATTTGGATTACAGGTACTTTATTATTTGGAGCATTTTTATTACAGTGGATATACAATTGCACAAATGGTTTCTCTTTTTCCTTTCTGTTCATTTGAAACATGACAAACTTGATTGCTCAGGTAGAGCAAATTTCATCCAGTTCTGCCTAGAGATAAAAAAGTCATTGACAATTCCCTTTCTTTTTTACAAAATCAAAATCTAAGTGGACAAACAAAAACAAACAAAAACACCCTGGGGTTTGTGCTTGGGGATTGTGCCTGGGGAAGATCAGACTAAGAGGATTTCATACAAATATAGTATCTCCCATTAGTGATGAATAAGGAGTTTTTAATCATGTTTCAGATCTGACCTAAAGTTAAATTCTGAAACCTTTGAATTGGACCAGACCAAACTGGGCTGTTTTCTGAGCCACAAAATTGGGGTCCATAATAAATCTTTTATTGGTGTGTGCCCTGGCAACAGATATCTGACCAAGTAGCCACAAATGTTTATACCAAATAGAGTCTATTGTTCTTTAAAAGCTGTAAAACTTAAATTATATATAACTGTTTCAAAAAAATTGGAAACTAGGCACATCCTACATTTCTGATATAGTGACAATGACTCAGATAGCCAAAGTGTGCTCTGAGTGATTATATTACAAGAGGAACAACTAACGGGAGGAGGCGGGGGGAATCTAGAACAGCAGATCTTTTAAACTGAAGCCAGGAAACTTGTGATTCACCAGATTTCTTAGGATAGACATCCCATTAGCAAATCAGTAGTGACTTTTACATTGTTGCACTCTGACAATTTTGGGACCACTACATGTTCTCCAGGTCTGCAACTTTTCACTGAAAATTGTCAAGTTGAAATTAAGTTTTCTAGAAAGCTTCTGGAAAGCAATGTACAGTAGACCCTCGATTAACGACAAAGCTTGTTTCCATGAGTAGTGTCATCAATCGCGAATTGTCGTTAATCACGAGTTCCCGCACAACGTTAAAAAAGCAGCTTCCTTTTGGAAAACCTCGATTAACGACATTTTCACACAACGACGCTAAAAAGCAGCTTCTTATGGGAAACATGTGAATGGTGACTTTGCCGCTAACAATGTGTCGCTAATCGAAAATGTCGTTAGTTGAACGCGTCATTAGGCGGGGGTCCACTCTATGCAAAACTGCCATTGTTTCCAGCCTCAAATATTGTACCATGTATCTGTATGCTTCTTCTACAGCAATCCACTCTAGCAAGTGAATTATGTTCACAGGCCAGCTGGAAGATTAATAAACTGAAAGTTATACTGGAATGTTTGCATGGAATACAATTGGCTTCAGTGGGGCTTGCACAAACTCAAGCAGATAAAGAATCTGCCTTTTCACATCTAACAGTCTTTTCATGAAAGGATTACTTTGATCTTGAATTAAATCTACATGAAGAGAACCCAAAGGGCAGAATTGCTTAATTTGCCTTGACTTGGTTTCTCCTTCTCCTAAGGATAATAAATACAGACAGAGAGAAGAAAGGACACATATAAATGGCTGGCATCAAAGAGCCACTCTTTAATGCCATTCAGATAATGTCATAGCACTCGGTATTCCTAAATTTAAATTATTAGCAATGGCCAAGCGCTGCTCCCTCTTGGTGCATCACTTAACCCTATAATCAGAAAATCTATTCCATTCTCTGGCTTAGATTGATGATGTCACATTACACTTGTTTTTTTCCTGGCAGACAGAGCAATCATGCTAGAGTGAATCAGTCCTGAATGTGGCAGTATAATGCCTATCAAGAATGTGATTAATATCACTGATTCTGTTGGAAAGCCACACCACATTTCTGAGCTTACTTTATTTGGGATGCATTGTGACTAATGGATATTTCTCTTCACAGAATGATTTTTCATGTGCTTAATATGAGAGCTCACTGTAATGCTTTAGGCCAGGGATTCTCTACCTGCAGCCCATGGGCCAGATGCGGTTTGCGGCACCATTTCATGTGCCCCCCCTCCGCCTCCACCACACCAGGAAGTGCCATGTGGTGGAGGAAGGGCAAAATGTCCATCCAGCCCCCAAAGCTGTCTGAGGGGGCGGACCCAACACCCAGCTTAAAAAGGTCGAGAACTGCTTTAGGCTGTGTTTAATATTAAGAAAACTATACCAGCCAACACAATTATCATATTTTGTATGTGTGTACAGTCTCCCACGGTTGTGCAAAATTCCTTCTCCTTAGTGAAAAATGACACTTAACTCAGAAGGAGAGACAGTGTTGATATTTTTGTCCCTTCTGTTTGTACTAATGTAAAAATAACACTCTTTTTCACTTTAGCAGTACTTGAAAAAATAATAATACACTGTGACACTTATTTCATTGTCTGTGGAATAACCTCAAAACTTTCCACATCTGAAATTATCCTGGGTTTAATGGTGAAAGACTCAACAGCAAAGCCACTATTGGGATCCCTTTACTGCAAGTATATTTATTGGGAGAATTGCACAGAATGCTAATTGTCCTCCTATGTTACTTCCACTTATTTCATCAGTAATTTGAGCTGAAGGTAGAACTATCAAGGGTCCAGGGCCATGGGTATCATCAACTTCTCACTTGCATACCACATAGGTTTCTGGGTCTCAGGTCACAGCTAGACCTATATTCCAATGAGACGTTGAGTAGAAGACAAAATTTCTTCGGTGATGAAAACATCAAACTGTCACAGCTGAAGCTTTTCAAAATCCCCATAGTTTGTGGATTAGCTTGTGATTGGTCACTGGGACATACTGTACAGTTGCTCATTGAGAAAGGTTTGCCTGAGTCAAGGAATACTAAGAAATTGTGAGTTCTTATGCTTAGCAATCTGTAACAAAGAATATGGACCTTCATATTCCCCTCTCTCCACACTCTATTCTTTTCTTCACCTCTAACACCAGACCATTTCTTCCACAGTTCCATTTATTCCACAGAACTGTATCATTAAACCAGCAAATATGTGAAAACAGAAAGTTAGCCAAGTTCCAATCTATGTTTTAGTCCAGGAAATCTGATTGTTCACTGCTATATGTACTAATACCATCTTCTTTCAGGTAACTAGTATTACATATGAAAAGGAAGTTCAGGTACATTTCTTGTTTGTTTCTTTCTTGATCTAACATCATTCTGCCCTGATTTATCAGATTGTTTCCTAATGCTATGCATGTTCCTTAACATTAACCTTACTTGCAAGATCATTGTTTTTGAAATCAGACATTGAATATGATTGTCTTCCACCTTAATATACTTAGCTCTATAGAAAAGTCAACTTTTCAAGACAAATTGCCAAAATAGCTAGATAGACTACATGCTTCTTCTGTATTCTTGAAGCACTATGTCACCCTATAGGGCTTATTGTCTGCTAAACAAAAAACAATTCCAACAGGATTGATGGGAAACAAAAATTTACCCAGGTCTCACTAAGAAGCCAAACACTCAATACATCATCTTACCCGTAGCTGCAGAACAGTATTTTGTGGATAGATTATGATAGAAAGAGAATAAGGAAAAGGTGATATAAAACAAATTATACCTTTCTTTCAAAATGGTCATAAGAAATAAATCTGTTAAAACAAACTTCCATTCTTTTGACTGTGGAAATGTACTTTGAGAATCTCAGTTTCAGTTTGCTTTGGCTATTAAATCAAAATCTAACCTTACAAATCTGAATAATTACATTCATACATACATAGTAGAAAAGGAAGGATACAGTGTGGATAAATGTAGCCTGAACTGCCAAAATACATTCTGGAAATAAGTGGAGACAATTTAAGGGACACGTAGTCCATACAGTATGTAAATTTTCCCCATATACTTTAGTTAATCCAATGGCTGAACACATTTACCTTTAATGGGCATACCTATCTCGATGACAGTACATGGAACACAGCTGTGTTTAAAAGAAAACAACTTTTTTTCTGAAAAGGGCCCACTATTTTGTTGTAGGTAGTATTAAGTCTTAATGGAATCAGCTTTATTGACAAAATGCATGTTTATAAAGAGCTACTGTATATAGGACAAAATGGAGGAAAGTATTTCAAAAGTCCACATGTCAGTCATTTAAGATTGTATGGCCTAGTCCTTATTGTTAAATATTTTAAAACAGCTAGTGTGGTGATGACTTGTCTTTTTATGGACTGCATTAACATGCAGCAGCAGGAGGAATGCACATAGGTGTGCAATTAATATTTGACACATTTAGAAGAAACCTAAAATTACATGATCTGATACTACTGTGCTAAAGATAATCTTCTTCCCTCTGCCACTCATTTTGAGCAACATTTGGTTTTTGCAAATTAAATATTGCATTGGCAAATCAGTAAGCACTGGATACTAAATCCAGGTGAGTTTCTGTAAGCTCTCATTCTTTATCTAAAACTAATATCCCTAGGCAATGAAATGTCATACTAATGAATACAGTTGTTGGATTGGAAGCCTCCCACTTACCTCTTAGAAGTCTCCATATGAGTATGGCAGCATGCCTGAATGAATAACATTATGTAAATAGCATGATAGCTATGATGCCAAATATTATTTTTTAATCACATCAGAGGCCCAGTGCTCACCCCAGCTCTACTCACATTGCTGTTTTCACCCAGCATTTCTATTCTAATGAATTCATTGTGAGAAGATGAATTTCCAGAAGGGTATGATCCATCATTGGGAAGACTGTAACACACCCTAACAATGCAAACATTAAAGCAGAACAAAGTTCATTGGTCCAGCAATTTTTCATGTGTGGCTCCATTTTGTATAGATTGATGATGCTACTGCATTTATCAGCAAGATCCCTGTCATATCTGAAGGGTGTTCTACATTTTGCAACTTAACCTACTATCAAAGCTGCATCACAATATCCCACGTCTCCCCAAGCTGTTAATACAGGTAGGCCTTTTTCAGCAGTACAGTGCATAAAGACATTCAAAACTCATATATACATTTATATGAATTCTTTCTGTATTCCTGGTGGGGAGGAGGTGAACATCCATCCTGTTTCCTTGATTTTATCTCCCTTTCCTTTTTTATTTTAAAAATAAATCTTCCTAGATTAGCACGTCCTATTGTTCAACAGTTAGGCATAGAAATGTATGTGCATGTTTACATGCACACATATTAACACACACATGCACATCCATTGACTTACTGTTTTTTTTTGGGGGGGGGTATTGGTTTTCCAATTCGATAAGCCCCTTGGGCTTTTCACAAGTATTTTCTCTGTGCAGCAAGGGATCGTGCAAAGTGGGTGAATTTATTCTTTATTCCCAGACAAAATTAAAATTCTGTGCAAAATTGAAGAGATGCCTGTTCAATGCAACATTGAATTTTGCTGGCTCAATCCATCTCTTGTACAGGGGACAGAACATTTGTTTAAATTTAGATGTTGCTTGTCCAATCTACTCCAGAAAAAATAAAAAAAATAAAAATCTACAGAAGACATGAAGGGCTTTTGTATCAGGTGAGAATGCAGTTCAGAAACAAAATCACTGGCTTTTGCATGTACCTGTATATTTTCTTAACAAACCACCTCAATGGGGTGGGATAAAAATAAAATGAAATGAAATGGTAGGACAGATATTATTGAGTGGAAATAAAGACACTGTTGTGAAATTCAATCATAAAAGGCTTTTTAAAAGAGTAAAACCAGGAATCTATTGTGCCCTAAGTGATTACTCTTCAGACATCATTGTCCTCTTATTTATACATATTATCTTTACCCACAGAGTGCCTGAAGTTTAGTAGTAAGTCAGAATGAGAATATCCCCATTGAATCAATTGAATTTACAGAGGAGTTGTCACACCAAATCCCTACTGATTTAACAGGCCTACTTTAATTGTGACTAAACTGGATTTCAGTATGATCATACACACACCCGAGAACTGCATTACAGAATTCAGAGAAATGTGAATGCTGAATATGTGATGTTACAGCTCACATCTTGTGTCAAGAAGTAGAATTATGTAAATGTCCATTAAAATGTGACCTAAACTGTTTTGCCTCCAATCCCTAATAGAGTTCTTGGCAGTTGTATAGATTACAATATGGATTTAAGTAGTGCTGTGCTGGAAATTGCTTCCATAATTTTCAACCATTCTCAATCAGCTATGGATAGAAAATAAAATGCTGTTGAAAAACGTTCAGGGGACAGAAGTCTGTGAGATAAAATTCTCATAACTGACATGTGGCTAGGGTTCTTGTCCTTTCTTCAGTTGTGGCATATTGGCAAAGAACTGTGTGGTCTGCAGTATTCCAGGTTTCTTATGGTTTAGTTAAATCCCAGGGGGTAGGATTGCCATAATTCTCTCGCCAAACTGGGACAGCCGTGTGACATCATTGCAGTCTTCAAACTGCACATGCGTTGGATGTGGCTGTCAGGGAGGCCACGACTCTAAGACCCTGCAGAATCCCCGTCCAGGGCAGATAGCCTTCGTCAGTTTAAAATAAACTGTAGTCAAGAGGTTTTTTTCCCATGTGATTCTTCTTGCAAAAGACTATACTTGGTGGTTCTATTTTTTTTTTTGAATAAAATTTCTTGGGCCACTCTTGAAACCACCCTTTCTCTCCCTGAGATCATCCCACCCTCCCTTTCACACACACACCACTGAAGTAGATTCACCCTCAAACCCCACACGAGGATCCCTTGGAAGAAAGTTCTAAAGAGGGGCCTGGAACTGCAATGCAGTCCATGGTGCCTCCATTTCCCTCTGGAAGGAGAAGAGCAGAAGACAGGAAGGGACTTATTTTGGAGGAGGACCTTTGCAATGGAGGACTCTTCACTTTCTGTCCACCTCTTCCTCTCTAGGAATACTGACCCTATGAAATTAATCCTTTGTGATCACATGAAGAAGGAATCCTCTCTCCCAGTAAATGGTGGTGGTTTGGCTTCTTAGATATGGGTATTTCTTGCTCCCTCCCGACTTTTGAGGAAAAGGGCTGAGGATGACACATTGACCCCCAAATTTCAAGGTGAGCCAAGGGATTTTTGCAGAGTTATTTCACTCCCTCCATGCCTTTCTTTCAATTATCTCATTTGCAAGTGCCTCCCCTCCCCGGCAGGCTTTTCAGGGTGCTGTTTTGCTTTTGCCGCTTTCAAACAGGATAATGGAAAGAAAGGCAGGGAGGCAGTGAATTAACTCTTTGCAAAAATCCCTTGGTGAGGGGTGTTCTTGCTTCCTTTGTTCAAATTTAAAAGTCTGGAACTTTTACATGCATTTTCTTGAACCAGCTTGAATCCTGGAAAATCCTGGAAAATCGGGACATATGGCAACCCTACCAGGGGGAGATGACATGAAGTAACTCTTCCCCCAAGATGGATAAGCTACAGAGTGACTGAGAAGTGTGTAAAAAATACAATACACACAACACCTTAATCTACCTCATAGTGCTATTTAAGATAAAAAATGCCAAGAAAGCAAATTTAAAAGAAACTTACATGTAACATCTTGAGAACACAGCTGCTAGCATTGCTACTTACATGTAGTGGCAGCACAAAAAATAAAACCAGCCAAGGCTGAAGGGTGTAATAGAAACTGTTCTGTAACCACTGGTAATTTTAAATCCAGCCTCTGAAGAACAGTTGAAGAATTCCTTTCCCTCATGCATAAATATGCTGAAAATGTTGTCCCAATTTCATTGCCATAATTATGGCCTCCCCATATTTCATAAATTAAACATTATTTTTCAGATATTTTTAAAGAGTAAAACAAAATCATTGCAGATTTCATAAACATAACAGAATCGAATTATGGGTTACAACATGTCAAAGTGGCCCCAGCCCCGCTGGGGAGAGACAGGTGGGAGCCATTGCTGCTGCCGACGCAGCTGCCTCACTCTCCGGGACGGCCCGCCCAGTGAGCAGAAAAGGACGCCATTGGCCGTCGCCTTGAGCAGCTCCCTGTCTCGCCCCGGGAGCCCACGCCACCGACCCTGCTGGGGAGAGACAGGTGGGAGCCATTGCCACCACCGATGCAGCTGCCCTCACAGACGTTGAACCATGGGGCGCCTTTGTGGCTGCTGGGTGGTTGAGTGTATTGTGACATTGTTTAATTCTTTATTTATATTTTGTATTGTATTTTGGAATATTATGATGTTTTGATTGTATTAATTGTGTACTGCTTTTTGTATTAATTGTATATTTTGCTCTGTTTATTGTATTTATATATGTTGTAAGCCGCTTTGAGTGGCACCTGTGCCAGGAAAGCAGGATAGAAATTAAACTTAATAATAATAATAATAATAATAATAATAATAATAATAATAATAATAATAATAATAATAATAATAATAATAATAATAATAATAATAATAATAATAATAATATGGGCCTGAATTAGAAGATTCAGCCAACTTGATTCTACATGGAATACAGTATCTTATTTCCTTCCTCCTCTACCCCCACCCCTGGACAACTGTGGATATATTAGTTTAATATGAAATACTGGCAAATATTTTGAAGAATATTGTTTGCCTGTTTCTGGCAGTAAAACTGAATCACTGTGTCTAAATATATTTTGAAAATTAAGAAAGCCAATTCCCTCACCTCTCATGTAATCATTCTGCTATGCAAATAGTGTCTGCAGAAAGACCTACTAAATGGTACTGTTGCACAGTAATCCCAACCCTTTTCTCTCTCTCTTATTTTTCATAGCAGTGATGGAAATTTCTGATTTGTGTCTGTTTCTAGCTCTCATATTCTCTGCTGAGCTGAGATGATTGCAGGTTCTGTCTTACCATTGAAATGCTCATTATCCATGCATACATCAGGTAAATATAGGGAAGCCTGACATTTTAAATGAAGCTAGAATAAAGTTTTGCAACCTGCCCGATCTGTTTCTGCAGCACCAACCTCCTTGAACTATTCTACTTGCCACTGCCAAAAAAAGGAGGGGAGGAGGTCGGAGATACCTTGTGAGAAAATATTATTTGTTGTATCCAGGAGCTTTTATGATAGTGATCCATTTTAAGACAACAAAGGATATGTCCCCAAACCCAGCATAATTAGACAAAGCATAGATTATGAGCAGTGGTGGGCATCAGCCGGTTCGCACCAATTCGCCAGAACCGGTAGCAGAAATTTTGGCTGCCCCCACCCATCCAAATTTTGAAATAAAGTAATCCTAATTTGGGTGCAATGCAGGGCTTCCCCCTGGCCATGCCAACCATACCATGCCCACAGTGTGGTAGTAATTTTTTTTAATCCCAACACTGATTATGGGTTTAACTAGAGCCGCCACTTGATTGAACATTTAAAATGTAAACTCTGACCTTCTGTAAAGGGTCTTACCACAGTATGGAACTTTGGGTCAGTAGCTGGGGGTTCCACCTGACCTCTGTACCTGCTCTAACCCAAATGAGTCACCAGACCTGGATCTGTGCTGTCTTCTAGACAACCTGTTTCTGACCAGTGAACAACAAGTGACTTTCCCAGGCCACCACCCAGTGCACTACCAACAACTCAGGAGTGTGCTCCTCATTGTCACGTAAGAGCAATGGAGACAATCTATCCCAGACCATGCCTCTCTTCCCAAGCCACTCAACTGAGGCCCCAAGACCTAGGGTGGGCCCTCCTTCTATTTGTGGTTTAGTACACATTCTCTATGGGCAAAACTCTCAGCACAAGAGGTGGAAGTGAACCACCTGTCCTGCCAGTATGAGAACATTGTTTTGTCCTGGCTTCTGAACCAAGTGTCAATTGTCAAAGCTCTCACCCCGTGAAAATCTGGCAGGTACTAGGAGATGCAACCCAAACTGTGGCTGCTGCTCATCCCATCACATGTTGGAGTAGAGAGCAATTCTCATTCTAAAGACTTCATCATAGAAAAGCCTAACCAATCATGCAGTAGTACCATTTCATTGCTGCAATTCCAGTGAAGCACTTCCCACTGCACAGGCCATCAATCAACTTCCTCCTTCACACTAAGAGGCTATCTTATGCAAGGCAGTTCATCTCAAACTTCATCCTAGCCATGTGAGCAATTCAAGTGCATTCCTGAGCTGCCCATCTCAATCCAGTTATGGAGGAGGCAAAGATTTCCTGCCTGTGTATCTTCTGGTTACAATGGAGCTGAAGCTTAAAAACATGCATAAAGTAATTTCAAACAACTATATCTTATGGACTTTGAGGTGGTATAGTTCAATAACTTTAGTGTAAGGGACCAAAGACAATGAAACAGCCGAAGGGTTGGCTTAACACAGGTTTATTGCATGATGATCCGGAGGAACATGTGGTAATGGCGGATGGGTAGCTCAATATATACAGCTGGCTATACATTTGAATGTGGCTCGTTGACAGACTATTGGTTGCTGCCTGCGTGACGTCGTAGAAGGTCACGCCCTTCTTGTCCAGGTGAAGAGGTGGCGGGAATCTTCCCGCGCTGCTGATCCAGGTGAATCTGAGCCATGAGAGCTGGACGCTCGCTATTGCCATCTAGTGGTCACTAGCTCGCGTCCCCTTATCAGGTTTACATTGATACAGCTGAAGGTTATAATGTTGCACACAGAAAGGTTACATTGTTATCACATGGCTAGGTACATTGTTAAAGGCACAGCTTTACAGAACACAACATCCCTTCCCCCTAGGATGAGACGAAGTCTCTCAGCCAAGATGGCTTATTGCACGTGCGTTTGGGCCGTGATGAGGGCTGACCCCCCCGGGGGCGCTACTGCTTCTTTGTTCCCTGGTCCCTTGTCCTGTAATGGGAGGGGGAGACTCATTAGTGGCTTGCCGCGGTTTGGCGGCCTTAGGGGAAGGGAAGAACTCCATTGTGGGCAGACCGGGGGTGATCGGGGCTAACGAAAAACCCCTCTTCTCGCTTGGACGGGTGGGGGACCACTCCGAAAAACTCTCCCGGTTCTGAAAATCAAATTCTAACTCAGTTGGGGTATCCGCATTTGTGGGGGAATTCCGCGAGATATGTATGGGGTCGGGTTCCTCCTCCTCTGAAAGATCCCCCAGGATATCTACGAGAACATCCCCCCTTTCCTCCTCCCCCCTTGGTGGGGACCCGCGGCCCCCTTTTCCTCCCCCTTGGGCTGAACGGATGGGGGAGAACCCTAACGCTGATTTTTTCTCTGTTTGGTCTGCGCCCTGCTCATCGGGGACCCTGCGTCGGAGCTGGTCCGCGTGCCGCCTCCACAGTAGCCCAGTGCTGGTTTCCACGCGGTACGACACGGGGCCGGTTTGCTCCACAACTACGCCCGGTACCCAGGCTGGGCCCGTGCTGGCGTAATTCCTGCAATGCACGGGGGCGCCTACACTGAAACTCTTTGTGGCCTCTAGCCCAATGTTCCTTCCCTTGTCCTCTACCCTCGTGGGGTCTAGCCTAGTAAGGATGGTGGTCAGGTTCCTACGCATTAAGAGCTCTGCGGGGGAGTATCCTGACGCCAGCGGGGTCACCCTGTACCCTAGCAGAAACTGACACACTTGTAGGTTCAGATCCCCGGGGCCCATGCGCCGCAACGCGTCCTTCGTGGTGCGGACGAGGCGCTCCACTTGACCATTGGTGGCTGGGTGAAACGGGCCGGAGGTGATATGCCAAACGGCGTTAATCTCCATGAATGCCTTAAACTCGGAGGACGTGAAACAACTAGCGTTGTCGCTAATTAATGTGTCGGGTATGCCGAACGTGGAAAAGAGCCTCCGCAAATGCTTAATGGTCTGGGCCGAGGAGGTGCTCGTGACTGGGATAACCTCCAACCACTTGGAGAAGGCGTCCACGACAAGAAGAAACAGGGTACCTCTGAACGGGCCCGCGAAATCAATGTGCACCCGGGACCACGGCCCCTTAGCCGCGTCCCACTCCCTGTGGGGAAGGCGGGCCTCCTCTGGTCTGGAGCATTGGCAACTTTCACAAGTGCCGACCATGTGCTCGATGTCGGCGTCCAACTGGGGCCACCAGAAGTAGCTCCGGGCCAGCGCTTTGGATCGCACGATGCCGGGGTGGCTGACGTGCAGCAGTTTGAGCACCCGCGGCTGAAGGGAAGTGGGAATCACCACCCGCTGCCCCCACAAGAGGCACCCCCTCTCTAGGGACAGCTCTAACTTTTTCCTGAAAAATGGGGCGAACTCCTCCGCTGGGGAGGACGCCGGCCACCCTTTCTGCACCCAGGAGCTAACTGCCGCTAAGGTCTTGTCCTTCTCTGTTGCCTTGGCAATGTCGGCGGGCACTACGGGGGGCGAATCCAGCACCTCTATCATAAGAACCTGATGGTCTCGCTCCCCCTTGATCACCTGGCTGGGCGTCAGGGGGAGGGGAGACCTTGATAGAGCGTCCGCATGGCTGATCTCTTTCCCGGGCCGGTAGACCAACGCGTTCTGGTACGCGTTGAGAAAAATAGCCCACCTGAGCATCCTCGGGGACAGGATCTGTGGCGTGGGCTTATCTGCGGTAAAAATGCCTAGCAGGGGTTTGTGGTCCGTTACAATGGTGAAGGGGCGGCCATACCGAAAATCGTGAAATTTTTTCGTCCCCGCAACTATCGCTAGTGCCTCCCTGTCTGTCTGTGCGTAATTTCTCTCCGCTTGGGACAGGGACCTGGAGTAGAATGCTATCGGGGCCTCCCTTCCGTCCTCCAGCACGTGGCACAGCACCGCCCCTACCCCCACCGGGGATGCATCACAGATCAGGACTACCGGGCGTTTGGGGTTGAAATGGGTCGGTATGGCATCAGACGCTAGGAGACTTTTTAGTTCACTAAATGCCCTTTCTTGGTCATCGCCCCACTTCCATGTCTGGTCTTTTTTTAGCAGTTTGTGTAGCGGTTCAGCCACTGCTGCCTTCCGGGGGAGGAAGGAGTGGTAAAAGTTGAGCAGCCCTAGGAACGACTGCAGCTCGGGCTTGGAGGTGGGGCGGGGGGCTTTCTTAATGGCGGCCACCTTGGATTTGGATGGTTTTATCCCCTCAGGAGTCACACAAAACCCTAGGAACTCAACCTCGGTCGCGAAGAAGACGCATTTGTCCTTTCGCAGTCTCAACCCCGCTTTTTCGAATATTGTCAGGACCTTCCCCAACCTCTTGGCCAATTCGACCCGACTCCCCCCGTTATTAACACGTCATCAAAATAAGGCAACACCCCCTCTAGCCCCTTCAGGAGGCGTTCCACGAGTGACTGGAAAATTCCAGGCGCCGAATTTACGCCGAACTGAAGGCGCGTCACCTGGAACGCCCCCTTATGGGTGACTATGGTCTGCGCAGCAGCTGCGGCAGGGGACACCGTAAGCTGCTGGTAGGCCTGTGCTAAGTCGAGCTTAGCGAAACACTTTCCCCCGTGTAACCTGGCCAACAGATGGCTGACTACCGGCACCGGATACGCATTCGGGCGGATCGCCTTGTTCATGGTGCACTTATAATCGGCGCATATGCGGACCTCCCCATTGGCCTTTAGTGCGGTTACAATTGGAGTTTCCCACTCCGCAGAATCAACAGGCACAAGGATCCCCTGGCCCACCAATTTGTCCAGTTCCGCCTCTATCTTGTCCTTGAGTGTGAACGGCACCCGGCGTGGTTTGAGTCGAATTGGGCGGACCCCCGGGTCTAGGTCGAATGTCACTGGGGGCCCCTTGAATTTCCCCAGTCCTTTTTTGAAAACTTCGGGGTGCGCCTCGCACACCTCCTGAATCGGGTCAGTCCCAACGGCGTGCATCCCAACGGCGTGCACCCCCCCAATGAACAAACCCAGGGGCTGAAACCATTGAGTCCCGAGGAGGCTGCAATCTCCCCCTTTGAGCACGACTAGAGGGAGAGACGCGGTGTGCTTCTTGAATTTAACCTGAAATTCTCCAACCCCCAACACTGGAATGCTGTTCCCTTGCACGTCCCGTAGTGTGGACCTCAACGCTTTGAGGTTGGGTCGCCTGTGGGGGGCAATTCTCAAAAACTCCCTCTGGGAAATGATTGAATATGAGGACCCCGAGTCAATTTCCATCCTAATGGGAACCCCTTGAACTAGTACCTCAACAAAGTAGCGGGGGTGTCCTGCGGACACGCTGAATACTGGGGCGTCGTCCTCGCTGCCGTCGGAGATGCGGCCCACGCCGTCCTGCTTCCGCGTGGCCCGAGCGCCGTCCTTGGGTCTCGTTGAGCGGTCTTGTCCCGCGGAACGGTCTGCCGAGCTTCTCCGGGTCTCGCGCCTCTTCCTGCACACCTTGGCGATGTGCCTGCGGCGGCCGCAGTTGTGACACTCGGCCTTCCGAAACAGGCATTTTACGCGTTCGTGGGCCGCTCCACAGCCGTCGCACCGCCGGCTCTCTTTCCGGACCCTCCGGACGTCCTCATCATCGCTGCTCTCTGCGGATGACCTCGAAGCTCGCCGGGCTGCATGCACCGGAGTCTCTGCCTTGCTCGACCTCGGCCGCCAGTCCTGGAGTTCTTGTACCCCAGCCTTTGTAGCTTCCGCGGCCTGTGCCGCTCTGATGACCTCCTGCAACGTGGGAGGCGGCTCTTGGTTCATTAATGTGCGCTGGGTTTCGGCGTCATTCAGGCCGCACAGCACGCAGTCCCGGAGGGTGATTTCGACATTCTCCCATTTGCACGGGCCGGCCGCCAGCCGCAGGGCCGCCACGAATGCGGCGACCGTCTCCCCGGGCGCTTGGACTCGCCTCCAGAATGCACTCCGAGCGGGAAACATCGCCGTGGCGGGCCGGACGTGCTCACGCAGCATCTGCATGAGTTCCTTGGCCTTGAATTCGCTCACCCTCCTCGGTGCGATCAGGTCCACCAAGGTCCTTTTGGTTTCTTGTCCGAGCATCCTGGTGAAGATGGCCCTTTTCTTTGCCTCTTCCGTGACTTCGGACTCAATCAGTGCTGCCTGGAAGTCCATTTCGAAGATCTCCCAGTCGCCCGGTTTCCTGATTTCAAAACCGGCACATGTCTTGGTCCCGTGGGCTGCCATTATCCCACCTTCGTCGCCAATTTAGTGTAAGGGACCAAAGACAATGAAACAGCCGAAGGGTTGGCTTAACACAGGTTTATTGCATGATGATCCGGAGGAACATGTGGTAATGGCGGATGGGTAGCTCAATATATACAGCTGGCTATACATTTGAATGTGGCTCGTTGACAGACTATTGGTTGCTGCCTGCGTGACGTCGTAGAAGGTCACGCCCTTTTTGTCCAGGTGAAGAGGTGGCGGGAATCTTCCCGCGCTGCTGATCCAGGTGAATCTGAGCCATGAGAGCTGGACGCTCGCTATTGCCATCTAGTGGTCACTAGCTCGCGTCCCCTTATCAGGTTTACATTGATACAGCTGAAGGTTATAATGTTGCACACAGAAAGGTTACATTGTTATCACATGGCTAGGTACATTGTTAAAGGCACAGCTTTACAGAACACAACAATAACAAACCCAATCAAATGCCTGTCTACTGAATTCCCAGCCACGTTAATACATGAAGCTTTTTTTTCCTTTTGCATGATATGATTAGAGCCCTTCCAATCTATGGCCCCTCTTCAATCACAGAAATCCTAAAGGAGATGGACAATGAGTAAGACAAAAATCATACAACTGAAAATAAAATAAAAGCCCCCAGCAATGCCAAATGTCAGCTTTGCCTCTCTATTGTTTGGAATGGAGGTTTGCTCAAATAAATTTATTTGTAGTCTTTAAAGAAACTAAACATATACTTGTGTATTCATCACAAAAGTGACATCATTGCCATTCTCTCTCAAGGCTCTCAGATCAGGCTAGGTAAACAAATGTGTAGTATCTTTAGCATAGTGAATTAGCTGGTAAAGGTAAAGGTTTCCCTTGCTCAAAAGCCAGTCGTATCTGACTCTAGGGTTCAGTGGTCATCTCTGTTTCAAAGCCGAAGAGCCAGCGCTGTCTGCTTCTGCCAACATTTCTGTGGTCATGTGGCAGGCATGACTAGACAATGGAGCACACGGAATGCTGTTTACCTTCCCACCAAAGTGGTCCCTATTTATCTACTTGCAATTTCTTGCTTTCGAACTGCTAGGTTGGCAGGAGCTGGGACAAAGACGGGAGCTCGTTCTGTCCCGCAGTACTCAGGAATCAAACTGTTGACTCCCGCCTTCCAGTCAGTGTCTTAGCCACTTGAGCCACTGCAGTTCCCAATTAGTTAATAGTTGTGCTGGAATACTCCTCTCCACTGTCTGCCTTTTTAGATGCAAATGTCAATTTTTTGGGGAGGAGGAAAAGTGATGATGGTCACTTACAGATGTAAGACACTACTTGATAAATCACACAGTGAAAAAGAGGCTTGGCTTCTCCCAAGCTTGGAAAGAGGTTCTGCCTCTACCTTAAAAGTAAAAGTAAAGGTCGCTCTGGCTCAAAAGCCAGTCATATCTGACTCTAGGGTTTGGTGCTCATCTCCATTTATAGGCAAAGAGCCAGCACTGTCTGCATCTGTAGACATTTCTGTCAACATGTGACAGGCATGATGATTCACCGGATTGCACAGAACACGTTTACCTTCCCACCAAAGTTGTACCTATTTATCTACTTGCAATTTCTTGCTTTCAAACTGCTAGGCTGGCAGAAGCTGAGACAGAGATGGGAGCTCACTCCATCATGCAACACTCTGGTCTCAAACTGCTGACCTGCCAACCTTCCAGTCATCATGTTCAGCGTCTTGACCACTAAGTCCCTTGCAAGTCCCTAAGCCTCTGCCTCAGGCACATATTAATGTGAAATTTTGTTTGCCATTGTTTGTTCCAAGGGAATGAGAAGATTAACCATCAGTGAGATACAGAAGACAAACATAAATAGAATTTATACAGATTTGACAGTGTACATCAGTGTTTCCCACCCTTTGGTTTTGGGACTTCAATTCCCAGAAGCCTAAGTGATTTCTCCAAAGTACAGTTCAGCCAATGGACTGACTTGGGCTTCTGGGAACCATACTTGTCATGTTTTGGGAAATTTCTGTCAAATAAGGGAAATTTCCCAGCCAAAATAAAAAACCGGACGTCTATGCTTACCCTGTGCTGGCCTCCAGTCTAACTCCAGTCTAATTGAAGTCTAACTAATATGGGATGATGGCGGGAAAGAGTGTAAAATAAGGGGGTTTGACAGAAATTTCCCGAACCTTGACAGGTATGGTGGGAACCACTGGCATACACAAAAGCAAACCTTTCCCAATGTTTATTTACCTGGATGCTCCTTATTTAAGTTTGGTTTCTAAAATGTAGATAATTTGTTGAGAGCTGAGCAAATAAAAGTGTGATTTGAATCTATCAGAGATGACCTTTGGAAGAGAATAGCACTACAGAATGTGTCCTGAGATGTCAACATTCTGACTTGGCTCTCTTCAGTTTCAACAGTTTAGGGGGTGGGTGGGGGGGACACACATTTAGTGAGCTGCAAATGCAAACTGGTTTTAGTGTATGAGAGTCAAGACACAAGGCACAGCCAAAGGCTGGGTTAACTCAGGTTTATTGCATGGTGGACAGAGGGAACATGAGGTAATGGCGGACGAACAGCTCTATATATAAGGCAGTAACGTATTTGAATGTGGCTCCACGGTAGCCCGTTGGCTACTGGTCCGCGTGACGTCATGGCTGGTCACGCCCTTCTTGTCCAGGTGTAGGTAGCGGCGGGAAACTTCCCGCGCTGCGGTCTTTGATGGGTTTGAACCAAGAGAGCTTGGACGCTCACTGCTGCCAGCTGGTGGTCATTAGCTCGCGTCCTATTACAGGGTTTATGTGATACAGCTGAAGGTTACATTGTTACTCATCGGCAAGGTTACATTGGTTCAGATACATTGATATCACATGTAGAAGGTTACACTATTAGGACACAACACTCCTCCCCCCTAGGATGAGACGAAGTCTCTCAGCCAAGATGGCTTATTTCGAACACGCTGGGGTCTCGGCGCGGGCTGCCCTGCCCCGGCTTCGCTCCCTCCTCCTTGCTCCCTGGCTTCCTGCCCTGCAATCGGAGAGGATGACTTGTTAGTGGTTTGCCGCGGCTCTGCGGCTTTGTTGGGAGGTGTGTGCTTTGTTTGGGAAGAACCGGGGGCACTGGGGACTAACGAAAAACCCCTCTTCTCGCTTGGATGGGTGGGGGAACACTCCGAAAAACCCCCCCGGCCCGCAAAATCAAAATCAAAATCGGATTTGGGGGAATCGGCAGCGGCGGCCGCATACTCCTTTTCCCTCCCCCCGGGCTCGGATAGAACTGGGGTATCAAAAGGATATGAGTCGGGCTCGCTGCTTTCCCCCCTGTCTCCCCCTTGGGCTAAACGGGTGGGGGAGAACCCTATCGCTGAATCCTGTCGCTGTGCCCCACTGGTCGGCCCCTCGCTCACTCGGTGCCTCAGTTGGTCAGCGTGCCTCCTCCAGAGGAGGCCGGTGCTAGTTTCCACCCGATAGGACACTGGCCCCGTCTGTTCTATTATCGTCCCTGGCACCCAGGCTGGGCCTGCGTTGGCATAGTTCCTGCAATGTACAGGATCGCCTATGCCGAAACCTTTCGAGACCGCTAACCCTATGTTCTTCCCTTTGTCCTCGACCCTCGACGGGTCTAGCCTGGACAAAAGCGTGGTCAGTTTCCTCCGCATCAGCAGCTCGGCCGGCGAGTAACCAGACGCTAAGGGGGTCACTCTGTACGCTAATAGAAATTGACAAACCTGGTGATGTAGATCTCCCGAGCCCATGCGCCGCAGCGCATCTTTTGTGGTGCGCACCAACCGTTCCACTTGGCCATTCGTGGCCGGGTGAAACGGCGCGGATGTGACATGCCGAATTGCATTTGCCTCCATGAATGCTGCGAACTCAGCGGACGTGAAACAACTGGCGTTATCGCTGACCAAAGTGTCGGGTAAACCGAACGTGGAAAAGACCCTCCTTAGCTGGCGAATGGTAGTGGCGGAGGATGTGCTCTTTACCGGAATGACCTCCAGCCACTTTGAGTATGCATCCACCACCAGGAGAAACATGGTTCCCCGGAATGGGCCAGCAAAATCTACGTGCACCCTGGACCACGGTCCCCTTGCTGCGTCCCATTCCCTATGCGGTAGGCGGGCCACCTCCGGTCGAGAGCATTGACATGCCTCACAAGTGCCAACCATCTGCTCTATGTCGGCGTCCAGCTGGGGCCACCAGAAGTAACTCCGGGCCAACGCCTTGGAACGGACGATCCCCGGGTGGCTGACGTGCAACAGCTTTAGCACCTTCGGCCGCAGGGACGTAGGAACCACCACCCGTTGGCCCCACAAAAGGCACCCCCTCTCTAAAGACAACTCCACTCGCTTTCGGAAGAATGGGTCGAATTCCGTGCCTGGGGATGACGCCGGCCACCCCTTCTGCACCCACGAGCATACCTTCTCTAGTGTTCTATCCTTTCCGGTCGCCCTGGCAATGTCGGCCGGTACTATCGGGGGTGACTCTAAGACCTCTATTAGCAATACCTGGCGGTCTCTTCTTACCCCTGCTTTCTGGTCGTCCGACAACGGTAACGGCGACCGTGAGAGCGCGTCTGCATGGCTGATTTCCTTCCCTGGCCGGTATTCTAACTCATGTTGATATGCGTTAAGAAAAATAGCCCACCGCAGCATCCTCGGGGACAGGATCTGTGGCGTGGGCTTATTTGCAGTGAAGATTCCTAACAGGGGCTTGTGATCAGTAACGATCTTGAACGGCCGACCATACAGAAAATCGTGAAATTTCTTGGTTCCCGCTACTATCGCTAGTGCCTCCCTATCGGTCTGTGCGTAATTCCGCTCTGCTTGGGACAGGGACCTTGAATAAAACGCTATCGGGGCCTCCCTTCCGTCGTCTAACACGTGGCAAAGCACCGCCCCCACCCCCACCGGGGATGCATCGCAGACCAAAACTATGGGCCGTTTGGGGTCGAAATGAGTCAGGATTGCCTCGGATGTGAGGAGTTGCTTTAACTCTGTGAACGCTCTTTCTTGCTCGTCACCCCACAGCCATTTTTCCTCTTTTTTAAGCAGCCGATGGAGCGGCTCGGCAACAGACGCCTTCCGTGGAAGGAAGGTATGGTAGAAATTGAGAAGCCCCAGAAATGACTGAAGCTCGGTTTTGGAAGTGGGGCGAGGGGCTTTCTTAATGGCGGCTACCTTAGATTTGGACGGCCTAATTCCCTCGGGTGTGACACGGAACCCTAAAAACTCAACCTCTGTTTCGAAAAATACACATTTGTCTTTTCTCAGTCGCAGCCCCGCTTTCTCGAACACGGCCAGGACCTTATCCAATCTGTGGGCCAGCTCGGCCTTACTCCCCCCCGTTATCAACACGTCATCAAAATATGGCAACACCCCCTCCAACCCCTTCAGGAGGCGTTCCACCAGCGACTGAAAAATGCCAGGTGCCGAGTTCACGCCGAACTGTAACCTCGACACCTGGAACGCCCCCTTATGTGTGACTATTGTTTGTGCCGCCGCTGTGGCGGGGGTTACCGGGAGTTGCTGGTAGGCCTGTGCTAAATCGAGTTTAGCGAAACACTTTCCCCCATTCAGCCTGGCCAGAAGGTGGCTGACCACTGGCACCGGGTATGCATTAGGGCGGATTGCCTTATTAATGGTACACTTATAATCAGCGCAAATGCGCACCTCCCCGTTAGCCTTCAGTGCTGTTACAATTGGAGTCTCCCACTCCGCGGAATCCACAGGAACGAGAATTCCTTGACCCACCAGTTTGTCCAGTTCCGCCTCTATTTTGTCCTTAAGCGCGAACGGTACCCTGCGCGGTTTAAGTCTTATCGGGCGGACCTCCGGGTCTAAGTCGAAGGCTACAGGGGGTCCCTTGAACTTTCCCAGTCCACTTTTAAAAACGGCGGGGTGTGCGTCACACACTGCTTGTATTGGGTCCTCGCCTACGGCATGCACCCCCCCTATGAACAGGCCTAAGGGCTGAAACCACTGTGTTCCGAGGAGGCTACAACTCCCCCCTTTTAGCACCACTAGGGGAAGTTCCGCAGAATGTCTCTTAAAGCGAACCCGGAACGTTCCGACCCCCAACACTGGAATGCTGTTCCCCTGAACGTCCCGTAGTGTGGCCCTCAACGCTTTAAGTTTGGGCCGCACGTGGGGGTCGATTTTCAAGAACTCTCTCTGGGGAATTATAGAATAGGAGGACCCCGAGTCAACTTCCATCCTAATAGGGGTCCCTTGTACTAGTACCTCAACAAAGTAATGGGGCTGTCCCGCAGACACGTTGAACACAGGAGCGTCGCCCTCGCTGTCGTCCGAGATGCGGCCCACGCCGTCCTGCTTCCTCGTGGCCCGGGCGCCATCTTTGGGCCTCGCTGGACGGTCCGGTCTGGCTGAACGGTCTTGCGACTGTCTCCGGCCCTCTTTCCATTTCCTGCACGCCTTGGCGATGTGCCCCCGACGTCCGCAGTTGAAGCACTCGGCTTTCCTGAATGGGCACTTCACGCGCTCATGGGCCGCTCCGCAACCATCGCAGCGGCGCCCGCCTCTCCGGACCTTCTGGACCTCCTCGCCATCGCTACTTTCTGAAGACGATTTCGAGGTCGGTCGGGTTGCATGCACCGACTGACCGGACTTCCCGTGCGACGAGTTTTCCGCTTTGCCGGCCCTCGGACGCCACTCACGCCACTTGTGCATCTCGTCTACTCCAGCATTCGTGGATTCCGCGGCTTCTGCGGCCTCTACAACCTCTTCCAGTGTGGGTGGTGGCTCCCTGTTCATCAAGCTGCGCTGGACTTCCTTGTCCTTCAGGCCACACAGCACTCCGTCCCTGAGGGCCATCTCTAGGATGTGGTCCCATTTGCAGGGGGCGGCGGCTACCCTCATAGCCGTTACGAAGGCTTCTACCGACTCGTCCGGCGCTTGAACTCGCCTCCAAAACGCACTCCGAGCGGGAAACATTGCCCTCGAGGGTCGGAAACGCTCACGCAGCATTTTCATGATGTCACCGGCTTTGAAATCGCTCATCTTCTTCGGTGCAAGGATGCCCACCAGCGTCCGCTTGGTTTCCATCCCAAGCATGCGGGTGAGGATGGCCCTCTTCCTTTCCTCGTCGTCTTCTTTGACTTTGAGCTCCACCAGTGCCGCCTGGAAGTCCATCTCAAAAAGCTCCCAGTCTTGCGGTTTGGTGATGTTGAACCCGCTCTGTGTCCTGGCTCCGTGGGGATCCATTATCCCACCTTCGTCGCCAATTTAGTGTATGAGAGTCAAGACACAAGGCACAGCCAAAGGCTGGGTTAACTCAGGTTTATTGCATGGTGGACAGAGGGAACATGAGGTAATGGCGGACGAACAGCTCTATATATAAGGCAGTAACGTATTTGAATGTGGCTCCACGGTAGCCCGTTGGCTACTGGTCCGCGTGACGTCATGGCTGGTCACGCCCTTCTTGTCCAGGTGTAGGTAGCGGCGGGAAACTTCCCGCGCTGCGGTCTTTGATGGGTTTGAACCAAGAGAGCTTGGACGCTCGCTGCTGCCAGCTGGTGGTCATTAGCTCGCGTCCTATTACAGGGTTTATGTGATACAGCTGAAGGTTACATTGTTACTCATCGGCAAGGTTACATTGGTTCAGATACATTGATATCACATGTAGAAGGTTACACTATTAGGACACAACACTGGTAGACTAGACTAATTTCAAACAGGGATGCTTTGTGTATGCTTCCCTGCCTCTACCCACATCTGGAACAGAATCAGAATTCTACTAAGGTGTAATGAATAAACACATGACAAATACTATGTATTTCATAATGAATACAAGTTTTTCCCAGTGCATCACTGATAAATTATGAATAGCTTCAGCATACAATTATATTCACTCACAGTTACTTTCCATGGTCTGAAAGAGCATCTATGACTGTGATGGTGGACCTTGGCACTCCAGGTGTTCTTGGACTTCAATTCCCAGAAGCCCAAGTCTCTGTGAATCCACATGAATGTGTTTACTGTGTGTACACACAGTAAACCTATTTGTGTAGAGTCACATGGGCTTCTGGGAATTGAAGTCCAAGAACAGCTGGAGTGCCAAGGTTTGCCATCACTGATCTATGATATAGAGAATGTATCTCCAGCTGAAGATCTTCAGGAATAATGTTCTGTCTTCTAATCATAGAGATTTTTGTGTCCCAGTGGAGAGGGATATCATCTTTTTTCCAGAGTAGGATCAGTATCTACTCAGTGGCTGCTATCATAAAAAGTTAGGAGGAAACTATCTCTTTCTTCTCTTAAGGCCCCAGAGTGCTCTTGTCACCTACAGGCTTTTCTCAGCCTGAAGAAATAAACTCTGGTTTTATCTATTCCTTTGATTTGGCCTGCAGCAAGCACAGCAAATTATGACATCTGGAACACGAAAACACATCGGTCATGTTTTCAAATGAAGGCAAAAATAAAGGTAGTGTAACATGACCTGAAAAATCCATAGCGTTTCCTCAACAAGTGTGGATTTCAGGAGATCGATATATATTAGATTAGCCCAGCTCTGACCTAGCATTTCAGACTTCACCAGTTTAGGTAGATTGAAATGGCAATATTACATCACTCACTTATTTGTGTTTAAGCTACCAATACAAGGAAAAGGCATAGACAATGGAATCAAAATGGATGGAATAGACTTGAAAGGGAAAAGTTTAATTTCATTTCTTCTTCATGAGTGCTTTGGTAGCATATATTTGTTTATATTATCTCTTCAGTCATTTAATTGCCTTTTTTCTAAAGGAGGAAAGAAGAGTTCCTTCCAAAGCAACAAAGACTTCTAGCCAGTCAAAACATTCTCCAGGCCAACTGGAGGACTGCTTCTAATCTGCACATTTTAATTCCATGTAATGATCATCATTTGCATATTAATTTCATGAGAATGTGGGATGCCAAACTATAGCCCACTGGACCAGGAGTATGGATTTCAAATAAGCTTCTACTGGCAGTACTGAAGACTGCTAATACTGAACATGCTAACAATAGCTGAGCAAGAGCAAGCAAACACAATAAAACAAAATGAGTAAAGTCATCACCAGTTTCTCCTTTGTGCTGCCTACTTGCTTCATTAAAACATCATCACCAGTAGAGTCATGATGTGTTAAGGAAACAAGTCATCGCCACTTTTACATACTTACATCTGGAATTTAGTACACTGGAAGTCAGGATACAGATGTTTCCAGTATGCGTGAATTAGATGTTTCCTTCAGTTCATTTTCAGTAAGAATTTGGTAAAAATAAAATAAAATTCCAGGATTTTTTTTTTTGAAACATTCCACACCAAACAACTTGAGACTAAAAAGGAAATGAATGTGGGAGAAAAACTACAGTTCTCACAGATCCACTTATCCAGCCCCTAGGCTCAGATTGCTCAGCTCTTAGAGGTTTTAGTCCTTGTGCCTGTACTGTGAACCTTGGATTGCCTCTCCCTGCCCTCCCTCTGCTAGGCTTCTCGTCTGTAATAGGTATTTTGCAGATACATAGGAAAAGATTGTACTTTCCATACCAGGAATGCTTGCATCTTAATTCAGGCAGGAAAAGTGGTTTGGAATTTCTATTTATTTCAGATTCAATGAGAATGTACCATGATTTGCAGATTTTTTTTTGTATTTGAGGCAGAACAGAAGTCAAATTTAAAGAAACTAAGAGCAAAACTGACAGATTCATTTATCCCCCTTTTCTAGGCAAAGGGAAAAATTTTCCTTGCTCAAAAGCAAGATGTATCTGAAACTAGGGGGCAGTGCTAATCTCTGTTTACAGCCAAAGAGGCTGTGTTGTCTGCATTTGCAGACATTTCTGTGGTCATGTGGCAGAGATGACTATGCCAAAACACACAGAACATTATTACCTTTCCTGCCAAAGCAGTACCTTTTCATCTACTTGCAAATTTTTTGCTTTCCAAATGCTAGGTTGGCAGGAGCTTGTGAAAATTTACAACTGCATCTTGTGAAAAACAAGAAAAATATCTGGTGTTATATAAGGTATCCTGCAATTTACTCTGCAATACTATACAGACCTCTGGGACATATTTTTTAATGCACTGTATAATATTGCACTATAATAGTGACATTATTTATATAATTGACTGAGATGTTGTTGTTACGTTCCATCATCTGACATCACATGCTGTCAAGTTGCCCCTACGTATGACAGCCCTATGAATGAGAGAGCTCCAAAATATCTGGTTCTCCAACAGCCATGCTCAGCTCTGGCAAACTCAAGTCTGCACTTCCTTTTGAGAGTCAATCCATCTCACATCTGGTATTTCTCTTTTCCTGCTTCCTTCAATATTTCAGTGTTCATAGCCTCTCACACATAACAGTAAGATTTAAATGTGGAATGTTTAAAGTAAATAGCCCTTTATCCTACATGATTGTAAAGTAGTAACAGTGCTCAGAATAAGAAAGTCTGCTAAAAAAATTGTCAGCTGCAACTCATATAAAAATGCATTTTTCCTGAAGAAGGAAAAATGCCATTGGTGTGAATTTGTTTAAGGTGGATCCCAGCTTGTCATGAAGTAACCCACACACTGTGTTCACGGAGCCATCTCCTGCAGAACATATGAAATGAGACATGCAGGATTTGACACCAGGACTACAATGGACTGCCACAGCAGTCCACAATTAACAAGGTGTACCTTCACAGCCAGTCCATTTGGCATGGCCTCTTTCACCTCTATGACCATTGGGAATCAGAATGAAGTGTTTCCTCCTCTGCTCAGTTTGCTGTTGGGCCCAATATGATGGTTTCCAGTGGCATTTCCTCCACTGAAGGGACCATCACCCAAAGGGGTTCATCTGCCCATAGCCATTGGCCCTTTTAGGGAGTCAGGTTATTTGCTGCCACCCAACACTCGGCATTGAGTCTCTGGCTGTACAGTCTACTCCATTACTGTAGCTGGATGTATATCATTTCTATTAAGCAGCAGTACTAGTCAAGATGAACAAAACTATGATTAAAGAACAGGCAATGCCTAGCTTTCATTCTTTGCTTTCGTTGGGAGTATCTAAGGCTTCATGTTCTACGATCTCTGTGACACATGACCAGGCAACGTTTGTAGCGCATTCCGTCATGATCAAACATGTAATAATCAATGAACAACTATTATATGTATGGAAGGCTCAGATTGTAAGTCAAGCACTACAATTTCAGTTCCTCAACCTGAGGAAGCAGGTTGATCCATAGAGAAAGTCCTGAGTTTCTATTGTCATTAGCCTGATGTGGTACAGCAGATCTATAAAGCAACATGTGGAATTGGGGGAAACACAGAGACATTTTCATTCAATTACCTTTTTTAAAAAGCACATACTTATATAAAATTTGTTGTTGTTGTTCAGTCGCACAGTCGGTTCCGACCCTTTGCGACCCTATGGACCATTGCTCTCCAGGCGCCTCTGTCCTCCACCATCCCCCTCAGCCCTCCCAGCTCTGTGCCCATTGTGTCTACAATGCCATCTAGCCATCTCATCCTTGGCCTCCCCCTTCTTCTTTTGCCCTCCACCTTTCCCAACATCAATGCCTTCTCAAGTGAATCCTCCCTTCTCATTTGATGTCCAAAGTATTTCAGCTTCATCTTTACTATTTGGCCTTCCAGTGAGCATTCAGGGTTAATTTCTTCTAAGATTGACCTATTTGTTCTCCTCGCTGTCCAGGGTACTCTCAAAACCCTCCTCCAACACCACATTTCAAAGGCATCTATTCTTCTGCGTTCAGCCTTCCTAATTGTCCAGCTCTCACATCCGTACATTACTACTGGGAAGACCATTGCTTTGACTATTCTAATTTTTGTTTTCAGTGTGATGTCTCTGCTTTTCGCTATGTTCCCCAGGTTTCTCATTGCTTGTCTCCCAAGAATCAGTCGCCTTTTTATTTCATGGCTACAATCCCCATCTGCAGTGATCTTTGATCCCAAAAAAGTAAAATCTGTCACTGCTTCTACTTCTTCCCCATCTATCTTCCAGGAACTGATTGGGCCTGTTGCCATTATCTTGGTTTTCTTGATATTTAGTCTCAAGCCAGCTTTTGCACTCTCCTCCTTCAGCCCAATCAGGAGATTCTTTAGGTCTTCCTCACTTTCTGCCATTAGGGTGGTATCGTCTGCATATCTCAAATTATTGATGTTTCTCCCAGCGATTTTAATCCCATATTGTGATTCCTCCATCCCTGCACTGCGCATTATGTGCTCTGTGTATAGGTTGAATAAGCATGGTGACAAAATGCAGCCTTGTCTTACTCCTTTTCCTATTCCAAACCATTCTGTCATTCCATGTTCTGTCCTAACTGTTGCTTCTTGGTTCATGTACAGATTTCTCAGGAGGCATATGAGGTGCTCTGGTATTCACATCTCTTTAATTACTTGCCACATCTTGTTGTGGTCCACACAGTCAAATGCCTTAGTGTAGTCAATAAAACAGAAATAAACTTGTTTCTGGTATTCCTTTGTTTTCTCCATGATCCAGCGTATGTTGGCAATGTGGTCTCTAGTCCCCCTGCCTCTTCTGAAACCTGCCTGCACCTCTGGTAATTCTCTTTCCACATGCTGCTGAAGTCTATCCTGTATTATCTTGAGCATCACCTTACTGGCATGTGGGATGAGCGCGATTGTTCGATAATTTGAACATTCTTTGGCATTGCCCTTTTTTGGGATTGGGACGTATACTGATCTTTTCCAATCCTGTGGCCATTGTTTTATTTTCCAAATCTGTTGGCATATTGAATGCAGTAATTTGACGCCGTCATCTTTTAGCGCTTTGAAAAATTCAACTGGGATACCATCACCTCCACTAGCTTTGTTGTTTGCAGTGCTCTTTAGGGCCTTTATGACTTCGCTCTCCAGGATGTCTGGCTCAGGTTCTACTTCTTCATCATTGTGATTGTCAGGAGTGTTGAGGTCCTTTTTGTAGAGTTCCTCTGTGTACTCTTTCCATCTTTTCTTAATCTCTTCTGCATCAGCTAGCTCCTTTCCTTCTTTGTCCCTTATCATGGTCATTTTTGCTTTAAATGTTCCCTTAATTTCCCCGATTTTTTTGAAAAGATCTCTGGTTCTGCCTCTTTTGTTGTTTTCCTCCATTTCTCTGCACTGTTCTTTTAGGTAGTTTTCCTTATCTCTCCTTGCTTTTCTTTGAAATTCTGTGTTCAAATGATTGTAGTTTTTCCTTTCTCCTTTGATTTTTGCGTTCCTTCTTTCCTCTGCTATTTTAAGAGCCTCATCAGACAACCACTTTGCTTTCTTACTCTTCTTTTCTTTTGGTATGGTTTTCTTTGCTGCTTCCTGCATGATGTCCCTCATCTCTGTCCATAATTCTTCTGGCACTCTATCTATTGAGTCTAAGCCATTGAATCTGTTCATCACCTCCACCGCGTATTCTTTAGGGATGCTGTCTAGGTGATATCTTTCTGGTCTCCGTGTTTTCCTTATTTTCTTTAGTCTAAGCCTGAATTTTGCGATCAATAGGTTGTGATCTGAGCCACAGTCTGCTCCAGGTCTTGTTTTTGCTGACTGTATGGAGGTTCTCCATCTTTGGCTGCAGAGTATGTAGTCAATCTGGTTTCGGTGTTGGCCATCTGGTGATGTCCATGTGTAAAGTCGCCTCTTGTGTTGCTGGAAGAGAGTGTTTGCTATGACCAGTGCATTCTCTTGGCAGAACTCTATCAATCTTTGCCCTGCTTCATTCTGTACTCCAAGACCAAATTTGCCTGTTATTCCCTCCACTTTTTGATTTCCTACTTTGGCATTCCAGTCTCCTAATATAATTTGGACATCATTTCTTGGTGTCTGTTCTATGAGGTGTTGTAAGTCCTCATAGAACTGGTCCATTGTGGCTTCATCTGCACCAGTGGTTGGTGCGTATATTTGGATCACAGTGACATTGAAAGGTTTGCCTTGAAATCTGACTGACATCATTCTGTCATTTTTGAGATTGTATCCCATTACTGCTTTTCTCACTCTTTTATTGACAATTATGGCTACTCCATGTCTTCTAAGGTTTTCTTGCCCGCAGTAGTAGATATGATGGTTTCCAGAGCTGAATTCACCCATCCCTGTCCATTTTAGCTCACTGATGCCTAATATGTCAATGCTTATTCTTTCCATCTCATTTTTTACCACTTCCAGTTTACCTTGGTTCATTGATCTCACATTCCATGTCCCTATGCAGTATTTCTCCTTGCAACATTGCATTTCCCCTCCCCCTTTCCTGTCCCTCCCCTCCCTCCCCTCTGTGGTGTTAAGCATCCTGTATCACCTAGCCTGCCCCTTTGTTTTGCCTTTTGTTTTGGTCAATAGGGTTCTCTTGGCAAGATTTTTGGCGTGGTTGCCGGTGTCTGCACCATTTTTCTCTCCTCATACATTTTATCACAGTTTTTAAAAGTTTAACACATTTAAGACAACATGTTATCATGCATATTATCACACTTTAAAATACAGTCTCTATGTCAGTTTCTATGTTTAGTCAGTATAAAGTCTCTATGTCAGTTGCTATATTAGTTCTTCTACATTTGCATATCTGTTACTTATCCTTTGCCTGGAACTCTGGCTCTCCTCCTCCTCCTCACCCCTCCACCCCCCCTGGGGGTGGCTGCCCGGCGGCGACGGCGGCAGGCCCTTTTGCCGCTCGCCCTGCTCTCCTCCTCCTTCCTCACCCCCGGCTGGGGTGGCTGTCCGGCGTCGGCGTCGGCAGGCCCCTTAGCCGCTCGCCCAGCTCTCCTCCTGGAAAAGCACATTTAACCCAACCACTAGAGAGGTCACTTCCATCTGTAATATATTTGCATTGAAAAGAGGTTGATTTCACCCTAAGTCAAAGGCTAACTTGGCATCACCATGCAAATATATTTAAATGAAGTGTATCCAAGGTTGCAGTATTATATTTCCAGGGAATAAAGGGTAGTCCATTTGTTGCAAATGAGCATTTTGCTTTGCTGATTGAAAACCTGTTTCAAGAGTGCAAAAAATACTTAAGAGAGCAAGAAGGGATCGTTCACTGAGTTAGAAAATCAGTTCAGTTCTCAAATCATGTCCAACTAAATATAAAACAAACAAATGAAAGCGCAGTGCCGAAATGGCCACCGCGCTCGTTGCGGGCCCCACCCCCACCTGGACTTAGACATCCGGGTGAGTTAGGGGGCGTGGCCACCCCTCTATAAAAGGCAGACGAGCTGCTATTTTAGAAATAGCGACAGAGAGGAGAAGTTTTCTCTGTCGCTGTTTGTCTGTAGACTTCGGCTGTTTAGCCCTTGATCCTTCCCGGCTGGGAAGGGAGGATTAGCACAGAGCCTTTAGCTTGCTGACTGCTCTGTGCTTTTGGCGCTAGGTTTTCGATCCCTCGAAAGGGATCCTGTTCTTTCTTCGAAGATATGCCTCCCAAACGGAAGGCCCCGGCGATGAAACCGCGGCCAAAGGGGAGGACTTTTTTGGACCCTGTGCAGGACGGGGGGCAGCCATCTGTGGGAGTTCATTATACTTTTAGCTTAAAACATTGACTGTGTAGCATATAGCTGACAATTGTGGTTAGCTTTTCCTGTGCCGACCACAATAAGAACTGTGGTTAGCTACTTCCTGAATCAACAAGCGCTTCCTGCCTCTGCAGAGATTCTGCCTCTGTGCAGAGATTCTGGTTTGATGCAGAAAAGCGTCTCTATGTAATCTTCAAATATATGCTTTTGGTATTAGCCTTTTACAGCTGAAGTTAGATCGTAGCTACTGCTGAATATACAGATAACAGCTTTTGCAAGGGTACCGCCACATAGAATAGGCTTTGGGCCTATTCTGGCAGGATATAAACTACTGCGCATGTACTAGTAAGAGATATAGGTCATGCCATATATGGCTATAGAGAATGTCATATTATTGGCTGAATACCACTGCACCTATGCTTGCGTATACATCCTGTGTATGCTGTCGTAATACATCCTGTGGAACCTGTGTATTTTTCAATAAAAACTTGCTCCCCGGTGCTGGAGCAGCTCTCTTTCTTGCGCACCTTTAACTCTGACTGCTGTTTCAGTTTCTTTTGACCTTATGCTTACACCCTTGTTGAGCTGGATTCTCAACAAGTGCTTGATCAATCTCTGACCTGATCTCCTTTTCTGAAGCCACCCTCTGGCTAGAATTTCTCCACATCTGGTGCCCCGTGTGTGAGGCAATCCAGATTGTAATCTATCGGATCCAGATTACAATCTCCCTTCACTTTGACCACGCTCACGACTTCAACGCTGCGGCCCCACAGTCCTCACCCACGACCGGCTAGGTCCAGGACGTCCCTCATCATCCGTTTAAGGATCCCAGGTGAGTGACACAGTCAAGTTAGAGTACTTAGACAAGACAAGACAACATGGGCAGTGGTCTCTCTTCTCTGCAACAAAAGTATTGTCAGGATCTTAAACACCTCCTGCAGAAAAATGGACATGCAGTATTAACCAACGAAATAGCACAACTAGTTAAGGCTCTTTACGATTTTTGTCCCTGGGTCCCAGAACATGGGACTTTAGAGTTACAAGTGTGGGACAAAATTGGGACTCCTGAGGTGCAAAGTACGAATCTGCTTGCAAAGTCTCACCCCGAAAAATATTTTGTTGGCGCAAGGAGTGACAGTGTCTCTGCCACAGATTCTGCCGCCATGTCCGTTACAAAAACCGGACTTAAAACGGGACTCTGATCCTACGGCACCACCACCATATGCCACCCCACCAGATCCTCCTGATCTGAATAATAAACAACCGAAGAACATTTTTTTGGCCCAAAGCCTGACCACCTCCATGCCACAAATACTGCCACCTGCCACTGGAGATCCTCTGTCCCCAACCGCACCCCCGCCATATGGGCCACAATTGCCTCCGAAACCCCCTGATGAAGGTGGAACGTTATATCCTGCTTTGCAGCAATCAAGTACTGTTACCCCGTTCTCTGCTGCTTTAACTGCGGCTGTTCTGGACTTGGAGGCTGCTACTACATTTCCAATCATCAGCCGTGCCTCAATAGTTGCAAATGCTCTAGCCCTCCCTGCCACCTCATCGCAGATAGAAGCTATTACTGCATGCAGAGGGGCAGGCAGAAAGGGTTCTGAGGGCAGCACAGAAGACCTCAGCTTGCCCCTGAAGCAACCCTCATCACGGAAAGCTGGGCCAGAGGAGGAAGGCAGAAAACCCAAAATCAGAAAGGGGTCTTCTCGCAAATCCAACCTGACAGTTTTTCAATTGGTTAAGAATCAAATACTGCAGCTGAAAGAAGTCCAGAGGAAAAGTGGTGTGGATCCTTCCTCTATGGACGGCAGGCTTCTGCCAAAACACCAGGCGGGAGAGGATATACTCCAGTTTTTAGAAGCTGTTCTTTTGGCTTCCTGCTTTGCCTCCCTGCTGAAATACAGATGGATGTGCCTGGAGAGTGAAGGACTGAGTGAGTAGCTGAAAAGCTGAAAGATGTGCTTGTTTGGAGGGCGGAGGGTTGCCTGGTTGTTTTGTGACCAAGAACTGTGCTGGAGGGAAGATGGTGTTTAAATTCTAGTCTGAAGAGATCTTCAATCAACATTTGGACTCTTAATTTGGACATTTTAATTTGGACTAAAAGGTTTGTGTGGACTCCAAAGATGAATTGGCCTTGTTTGCATTATAAAACCTGAAAACCTCTTTAAAATTGTCTAAATGCTCTGCTGGTGGGAAATGTTGTTAAAATGATATGTGTAGTTTGTTTGCTAGAATTGTTAGAGAAACTTTCTTGTAAGGAAGAAAAGAAATGTGCTTGCCTGTTTTAAAAGTGCATACAGTGAACTATGACAAAAAGCATGATTTTACAAGATGATCATGGTTTTGGTCACCCTAATGAGGGGGGTGTCGTGGAATGAAGGTCCTGCTCATTCCATGTTTCCTGCCTCCTGAAGGGGGGGGGAGATGCCCCTGCAAGATGGCAACACCTGGGAGTCATGGCCATATGGCAGACTTGGGGAAGAAGGGATGGAACCTGGTGTGTGATTGACATGTCTTCTTGTTGGAAGGTCATTGGGGGTAAACCCTAAGGAGCAGGGTCAAAGGGAGGATCCTGATGGGATGGGTCTTGTCCGAGAGGAGGAGACCCTCACACATTCAAGGAGTCGCTCTTGAAAAGCTGGCTGGCAAACAGCCAAAATGTAGTCTCTTGGATAGGGGGGGGCGACCAGCCTTCTTCCTCCCCCCCCCAACAGATTGCTTTAACTATGTGCTTTTGATCTTTTACTGGAATGTATTTTGAGACTTTGCTGTGCTTGTAATACAATTATGAAAATGCCTGGAAGAGTTTTTTCACTGTAACCCTACACATGTAACTGAGTTTGTTATACTGCAATGATGTATCTATTCGATATGTCAGGCATGTTTCATGTCTAGTTCCATGGTGCAATCTCTTGTGGAGAGGGTTGTAATAACATGGCACTGGTCATCAAACATGGCATGTTCATATTTCTTAAAGGAGCTGGTTGCCCTGTATTGCAGGTGGATCTCTTGACTCCTTCTTGAACTTGATGGTGTTAAAAAATGTTGTTTTCTATCTGTAGGAGATTGTCACTAATGATGTATCTACTAATTGTCATAGGTGTTTTTATAGTAAGCTGCATTATGTTATGTTGTTGCATTCAATGTGTACCAAATCTTATGGCTGTGAGTAAAAACTGTTTTCATGCATCAGGAAGATCCACAGGGTTTACTCAAAACCAAATCTATCAAGCTCGCTATCAGAATGAGATCTGTCAGGGAAATTATCGAGCCGTTCCCCGTGGAGCAGAGGAGAACTATGATGATGGGGAATATGTATATTGTTTGCCAACAAATAACATGGAATATGAAGATGTTAACTCAGAATCAGAATCTGATAGTGAGATTGAATTCCAGCGTGTGTATAATTGGCAATCTATGTCCCGCAGAAAATAATAAATTTAAGAAGTGGAAATGTGGGAGTTCATTATACTTTTAGCTTAAACATTGACTGTGTAGCATATAGCTGACAATTGTGGTTAGCTTTTCCTGCGCCAACCACAATAAGAACTGCGGTTAGCTACTTCCTGAATCAACAAGCGCTTCCTGCCTCTGCAGAGATTCTGCCTCTGTGCAGAGATTCTGGTTTGATGCAGAAAAGCGTCTCTATGTAATCTTCAAATATATGCTTTTGGTATTAACCTTTTACAGCTGAAGTTAGATCGTAGTTACTGCTGAATATACAGGTAACAGCTTTTGCAAGGGTACCGCCACAGAGAATAGGCTTTGGGCCTATTCTGGCAGGATATAAGCTACTGCACATGTACTAGTAAGAGATATAGGTCATGCCATATATGGTTATGCTATAGAGAATGTCATATTATTGGCTGAATACCACTGCACCTATGCTTGCGTATACATCCTGTGTATGCTGTCGTAATACATCCTGTGGAACCTGTGTATTTTTCAATAAAAACTTGCTCCCCAGTGCTGGAGCAGCTCTCTTTCTTGCGCACCTTTAACTCTGACTGCTGTTTCAGTTTCTTTTGACCTTATGCTTACACCCTTGTTGAGCTGGATTCTCAACAAGTGCTTGGTCAATCTCTGACCTGATCTCCTTTTCTGTAGCCACCCTCTGGCTAGAATTTCTCCACAGCCATCAGGTTGGAGGACCAGGGCTGCGCCCCCGTGGCAGGGCACAATCCCAGCCTTGCCCACCGATACCGGTGGGGTGATTCAGGCTGGCACTTGGCAGCCGGCCTTGGCTAGCCAGCCTCAGGCCGGCCCCTCAGGGGCTTCGGCCCTCAGCCCGCAGTTGCCGGCCATGAGTCATGACAGCGGGTGAGGGCCTGGCATGGGTGCGCAACCCGTTCCTCCTCCGGCCCCTCATGGGCTGGAGTTTTGTTCATGGTCCTATTCTGGCCCAGGCTCTCCCTTCGGTGTTCCTTTACAAATGCCTAGTGGGCCTTCCGGCCAACCCGGCCCGCCTTATGCTGGGGGATCTGTGGCAGTGGATGCTTTACCAGCACGTTTAGCAGTGCTGGAGACATCCTTGGGGATTGCACAGCCTCCTATGGGAGGGGGCCCTTCTCTCTCTGCCGGGGGCCCTTCGTGTCCACCGGCTACCTCGACGGCTGCCACACTGCACCAAGCTGCCAGCTGGGTTGAGCTGCTTGAGACGCTCTGGCCTGCACCTGCCGGTGTCTTGCAGCTCCCTGTTCATCCAGAGCTGCAGACGGGGAGCAATCAGGTGTGGCCCCAGAGCTCGATTCCGGTCGCGAGCTCCGACGCCCGCCATGGGCCGGAACCCCCGGTGGGGGCGGCTCACGGGGGTGCACCTAGTGAGTATCAAATTAGTGCACCTACATCACAGCCCACTTCCAGTGGTGGGGTTCAGTGGCCCTGGCCTTGTCAAGTTGAGGCGAGTGGGCATCAGTTACCAGTCTATTCCAGTGCCACTTGGTTTCAAAATGGCACCTCATTAAGGGCGGGGGTTCCCGCCCCCGGGGCAGTGCCGGGCATTGGAGGGGCAGTCCAGGTCCTGCTGCGTATGCCCCATATATATAATGTGCCGGTGACGGCTTTGCCGACGGCTCGTTATTCCTTGCCCCTTGGTGATCATTTGTCCCAGGTCACGAGGGAGAAGATTTGGCGGGGGGAGTACGTGGATATATTCTCCCTATTGAACCGTGAGCCCACTAAGGAGGAGAGAGAGGGACAGGACGACAGAGACAAAGAGCTGTCCCGTCATCGTAAGCCACCGCGCACCTGGGCCAACTGGTTGCCGGCATATCTTATTTATATGGCGGTATACCTTAGGGCCCGGCCTGATCTGGCCATTCCTATGGTCCAATACTTGGACAATATTTACAGGGTGATGGTGGATTTCCCTGGCCCATCGTGGTTGGCTTATGATGAGGAATTTAGAATGAGGGTGCCCTTACACCCGGAGATGAGATGGGATGAGCCCTGTCAAAAATTGTGGCTCTTGTACATGACCCCCACGCGTCCGGCGCCTGGGGACAGGTACCATTGTGGCCATGCCATGCAGCGAGCTGCTCCAACACAGGCTCCCTGCCAGCCGGCGGGGCAGGGGTTCCAGCCCGCTTGCTGTGTTGGAGCTTCTCGGCTAATGGCATGTGCAATAAGCGACAGTGCCGATATAAACACGAGTGTCCCTCTTGCACTGGCCCCCATGCCGCCGCCACATGCTCGTGGGCCGGTGGGTCACGGGGCAGAGGTAGAGGTGGACAGGGAGTGGGCAGGGCTTCCGCTGATGGCATTGGCCAGTCAAAAGGCCCCCTCCCCAGTTAATGTGTATATGTTGGAGCGATGGCTCTCAACTTATCCAAGGAGGGAGGACGCTAAGTACCTCCTGGAGGGTTTCCAGTGGGGCTTTCGTATTCCGTTCAAAAGGGTACAGGGACTCCAGGATGCCCCCAAATTACT
This sequence comes from Bradypodion pumilum, assembly GCA_035047305.1. Lineage (NCBI taxonomy): Eukaryota > Metazoa > Chordata > Lepidosauria > Squamata > Chamaeleonidae > Bradypodion > Bradypodion pumilum. The sequence goes on along the minus strand of JAWDJD010000004.1, from coordinate 63,553,003 downwards.
TTCCCTGAAGGGTAAGGAGGAGGTAGCTTCCCTGAGTATTGCCAAAGAAGTATAGGCTAAGAGGGTAGCAGGCCCATTTTCCGAACCACCTTTTCCTAACCTGAAGGTCTCCCCTCTAGGGCTCGTACCTAAAAAGTCCCCGGATGATTTTCGTCTAACCCACCATCTATCGTACCCAGTGGGTTACTCTGTCAATGATGCTATTCCTGATGACCTTTGTTCGGTCAGGTATACGTCGTTTGACCAAGCCCTACGGATGGTGCACTCTTGTGGTCCTGGTGCCCTTCTGGCAAAATGTGACATTAAATCGGCATTCCGATTACTGCCAGTGCACCCAGGGGACTTTGAGCTATTGGGTTTTAGATTCCAAGGGAAGTTCTATGTAGACAAGGCCATGCCTTTTGGCTGCTCTATTTCATGTTCAGCATTCGAACGTTTTAGCACTTTCCTTCAGTGGGCCTTTGTTCGCAGGTCCGGGTCTCGGTCTGTAGCCCATTACCTCGATGACTTTTTGTTCAGGGGTGAATGGGGCTCGGACACGTGCACGCATCTCCTCACTACATTTCAGACGCTAATGCGGGAACTGGGTGTCCCTTTAGTGCCCAAAAAGACCGAGGGCCCATTTACTACCCTCACATTTCTGGGTATTGAAATTGACACGGTCGCACAGGCATCCCGGTTACCCATTGAGAAGGTCACCCGGATCTCCGCGATGATTTTGGCCTTGCTGGCCAAACGAAAGGTGTCACTTCGTGAGCTTCAGGTACTTCATGGCCATTTTAACTTTGCCTGCAGGGTGGTGACACCCGGCAGAGCATTTGCGTGGCGCCTATGCGACGCCATGTCTGGCCTGTTAAAGCGCCACCACAGGGTCCGACTGACCAGGAGCATGCGAGCTGACCTTTTGGTTTGGCTTAAATTCCTGCGGGAATTTAATGGGGTCTCTTTTTGGAGATCCGACCTTTTGGTTTCCCCTAGATTCCAAGTACAGTCGGATGCCTCCGGCTCCCTAGGATATGGGATTTACTTTGAGGGGAGGTGGGCTTATGGCCAATGGCCTCCAGCATGGTGGGGCACGGATCGCCTCCGCAATCTTACATTCCTTGTGTTCTTCCCAATCCTGGGAGCTTTGATGCTATGGGGCGAGGAGTGGGCCGACTCAGTTGTCCATTTTTGGTGTGACAATGCGGTGGTAGTGCACATTGTCAATGCTCAGATGTCTAAGTCACCTAGGGTGATGGCATTGGTCCATCAGTTTGTGTTACGTAGCCTACACCTGAATGTGCTGTTTAAGGCCAGACATGTACCAGGTATTAATAATGATGTTGCTGATGCTTTATCCCACCTGCAGTTCCCCCGGTTGCGTGCCTTGGCTCCAGAAGCAGAGGAATTCCCCTCCCCACTCCCGGCCGAGATTTGGACATTTGGCAAGGAGAGGTGAACCAGGCGATCGGCATGTCTTTGGCACCTTGCACGCATAAGGCGTATCACCATGCTTTTGTTCAATTCAGAACCTTTTGCGTGCAACTTCAGTTGCCCGAGGTGTGGCCCATTCCGGTCGAACAAGTTTTACAATTTATGGTTTATTTACACAGTCAAGGTTTGGCTCCTCGCACTATAGCATCCAGGCTGTCGGCACTGGCATTTATAGCCAAAGTGAGGGGTTTTGCTGACTGCATGAATGATTTCCGCATACAACATGTTTTGGAGGGGTGGACGCGGGAACGTGGCCGCCGCCCGGACACTCGCCACCCAATTTCACCAGGGGTACTGACCCACCTTGCACGAGGCTGGCATAATCTGTGTTTTGACAAGTATGAGGCGGTTCTTTTTCATGCGGCTACCACGGTGGCCTTCTTTGGAGCGCTCCGCATCAGTGAGTTGGTACTACTGTCTAAGGCAGATGCGACTCGTAGGGCACTGGAACTCGACAATGTCTATGTTACCAATGAGTGGGCTCAGTTGAGGTTACGGTCCTCAAAAGTTGATCAGCACGGTGTAGGCAGTGGAGTTAGACTGCTACGATGTTCCATTGCAGACATCTGTCTGGTTGGTGCCCTACAGGAGTTCTTGGCAGTGTGTGGCATGCACCCTGGCCCGTTTTTCTGCCACCAGGATGGATCTCCCCTTACTAAATTTCAATTTTGGAAGGTGACCGGTATGGCACTATCCAGTGTTGGCCTTCCTGGGGCTCGTTACGGCACCCATTCATTTAGGATAGGTGCTGCATCCACTGCGGCTGCATTTGGGTACTCTGAGGCTGATATACGCCGTATGGGAAGATGGGGATCTCTGCGTTTTGCATTATATGTTCGCCCTCTTCAGGTATGAGTACCAGTTAAGTCATTGTTCTCTTTTCTTCTTTTACAGACCCTGTGTGTCCCCACACACTGGTGGCAGTATGGCTGGTGGGCCACAGTTACGCGCACTGGGCAGCGCAGTATGCTGCGGCGACAGATTGGGGACCCCAGCTTGGACTGCATGCAACCGTATGCATACGTTGGTTCGGTAAGCGTGGAATGAGATGGCGGGAACTGTTGCCATTCCTGTTTTCCATCAGGGATGCTGAACCGCCTGATGTCCTTGTACTGCATCTCGGGGGCAATGATCTCGCCCAGGTCACTGGCCTTTCCTTAAAATTCACAATTTGCAGTGACCTAGCTTATTTGCATTATGTGTGGCCGTCCACAAGGCTGCTATGGTCGGACATCATACCGCGTCATTCATACAGGGGAGGTATTGACCTCCGTGCCCTTTACCGCGCTCGCCGCTCGGTGAACAGGGCCGTTGCCCGGTTCTTGGTAGACAAGGGTTTGGGGATGGTAATCCGACACCCCATGATTAGTTTACAAAATTATGATCTTTATGCAGGGGATGGGGTCCACCTGTCGGCTAAAGGTATGAACCTCTTTTTGGAAGATTTGCAAGCAGGCCTGTTGACCGAGCTGTTGGTCTGGGGGTGTGTGGTCAGTCTTCATTGAAGCCTCCCCGTGTGGCAGGTAGCACTGGTAAGGTAAAGATTTATGACCCATAGGTATCCGGCAGGTTCGCAATTGACTGGCCAACACTTAGACAGGTACAGGTGTAATAGCTTTGACCGGTCAACGACGAACCAGGCAAGGGGTGATGGCAGGAGCTTTTCAGCATGCATCACCCCGTGATTTGATGGATACACGTCAGAGGGTGGGGTCAGTAGATAGTTTATTGACTCCGGTCAACAATTTGTTTGTGTCAACAAACAAATTGATACAAATGGATACATTGTAGCCAATTGCCATTGGCAATTTTGGGAGGAACCTTACCAGTGTTACTGCGGCCTGCTTGCCTAAGAATTACAATTGGATGAATACACCAATTGAAAGTTATAATTCGGACTAGGGCATTATTCAATAAAAGTAGCCCAATGCCTTTATCCATATACCGGTGTCTGAGTCTTTCTTTGGGCGGTGCGCCTGCAAAGCAGTGGAGTTGGATATATCACAGAGGAAGAGAGAGGTGAAATTAATGGGTTTATGGCATCATATTATATACATACATACGTATATACATACATGCATACATACACATACACATACACATACACATATAAAGTAGTATATAGCTTTCTACAAGACAACATATGCATTGAAACCACCAGAAAGTGTCATGTTGTAGAGGAAGGGCAAAATGGCCATCCAGACCATGAAGCTGTCTGAGGGAGTGTGACCTGGCCCTCAGCTTAAAAAGGTTGAGAACTCCTGCATTATATAAACTGAGGAGTTGCCCAGGCAGCAGAAGCTACAAAGTAACAAGATACTGAAGGAAAAAGCTTTTCCCTGCACTTCCCAACATACTGTGCTGCCTCTGCATGTGGTGGGTGATGTCCTCTCCAGGACATGGTGTTGTCTTGGGTTTTCTCATTTCTGGAGGGTCGTACCCAGTTGGTGTGGTTGGACAGTGAGAGGTCCCGCCCAAGTCCCCTCAAATATGGGGTGCCGCAGGGCTCGGTGCTCTCTCCTATCCTATTTAACATCTACATGAAGCCGCTGGGCGAGATCATCTGTTCCCACGGGATGCGGTACCATCAGTATGTGGATGACACTCAGGTGTACATCTCGGCCCGTGGTGATCTCAGTGATGCGGTCAAAGACCTGTCCAGATGCCTGGAGGCCGTTGGGGTCTGGATGGGGCCAACGGGCTTCAGCTGAACACAAGCAAGACCAAGTGGCTATGGGTTGTGGGTCCGGGATTATCCAGTGAGTTACCTTCTTTGGTCTTGGATGGGGCAGTTTTGCCCCAGACAGACCCGATGTGCAACTTGGGGGTCCTCCTGGACTCGCAGCTGCTGCTGGAAGAACAGGTGGCGGCCATGGCCAGGAGGGCTTTTGCTCAACTTCAAGTGATTCCCAAGAGTGTCTGCCCATCCAACCAGAGTAGACCGGAGGGGATCCTTGGTGGTACTTTCAGCTAGAGAGGCTTGCCTCTCTGGCATGCGGAGGACGGCCTTCTCTGTGTCCACACCAACCCTCCGGAACCTCCTTCCAACAGAATTGAGGCTACAGAAAGAGTTGCTGCCTTTCAGGAAAGGAGTGGAAACCTGGATGGCAGGGCAGGTGTGGGGCCCTAATGGGAATACGGCCCCAGCCTGTTGGCTTATTTCCAACTAGAGCTCAACTGTCCCTCCTTTTTGTGTTTTGTACTGCGGTATTCCTCCATTCCCTTTTCCCTTTTTAGTCTTTTATGTGGGGTGGGAGTGGGAGGGTGGGTTGTTGGGTGGTCGAGTGAGGGTTTAAATCTGTTTTGTTATATTTTACTGTATTTTATCTGGTTTTACCATTGTGCGCTGCCCTGAGTCGGGTTTCCCCGAGTGAATGGCATAAAAATCTAAGAATAAATAAATAAATAAATATTCAAATGCCACACCAGACACACTTTTTATATAGAATGGAAAGCAGAGTCATCCTATTATTCACCTCAAGCAGGAAAATGAAGGAAGGCTAGTCAGCAACCAACCCATCATGTGTCTCGGATTACATACAAGTAGGTTGCAAGAAGAAACCAATATAGTTGTCCCTTTAGCCTCTGATCAGTTCAAAATATGGTTGCTATTAAGAATTAATGGACCACCAGAACTCAACTGAACAGACTGCCTTATCTCCTGATTAAGAGCTGGAACTTTTGGCTTTTTTCCACAGCCCTCACATTTCTAGCAACATATTCTCACCACTGAACTAGGGCAATATTGAGCCACTGACCTTACTGTGAATGGCTCCATATCTCATAAATTACCAATCCGTGTAAACTGTCTAGTAATAAGGAAAATGGTTGGGATGAAAAATATCTAAGATAAACAACAGGCCATTATAAGCAATAAAAATGACATACAGAATAGATTAAGTAAAGAGGTAAAGTAAACTTTGTGGGAAGGTTAATTGTTGTTTTCCCCTTTGCCATTGGGTACCAAAAATAAACAAGAGGATACATGCATACAATAGTGTCTTGGGCTCAGCTTAACTGCTATGATGGTAATGGGTTTTCTTATAAGCCTTGTGGAAATATTAATGAATGGTGAGAGAGTTGGTTTGTACAATCTCTTTCAAATCCATCATCTCATTTTAGGAGGGAGGCAAGATATAAATATTTGAAATGTATGAATTTCCTACGTATCATTAAAAGGAGCAATCCACACAACCCATCATTGGTGTTGGAGGTGGTAGAGTAAATCTCAATATTTTTTATCTTCAGTTCTTCTTCCCTGTCGTGGCCAGACGTGAAACTGCCAAAATGAAAGCACCTTTTGGTGAGTTCATTCTGTAGTTCCTTTAACTTGACCTAGTGTGAGAAAGAATAGCTGGCAACAAAAGGAGGCCATTATCAGGGTACGCCCAATTGTGGTTCAAAAATACAAAAATATTTGAAAAGGCTCTTTCTGTGTGCCACTTTGTCTTCAGTGAAAAATTGAGAAATAGTGGGCACTTTCCAAAGCACTTGGAAATCAGCTCTTGTGTGGAGATGGTTGTTTCTCTTTGTTCAGAATTTTTTGTGTGTGTGCCACTGAAAACACTTCATATACCTGTTTGGACAATTGGATGAGGTGAAAAGTCAGCATATGTGCTGCATATTTGCTGTGTTTCAGCAAGTGTGCAAAACTGAACTGAAATTGTAGTGCTTGACTTACAATGACAAGTAGTGGCTCTTCATGCTGGGTTTGGAACAATATCCAAAAGGATCTTTCATATTACAGGTACATGCAACATTAATAGGGTTTTTAAAATGGTCAATAATTCCCCTTTTCCTCAGTTTAAAAGTAATAATTTAGACTGAATTTCTGGTGCCAAAGGAGAAGATGAGTGACAGCTGTGCATCTCCACTTCTACCCCAAGATTAGTCCTGAATTTTCCAGCCCCTAAGGTACTATGAGGGGTCAATCTGAAGTCGCTGTTCCATATATATGATCTTTTGCAATTCTTCTGCTAGCCATTCCATGGGACTGAAGAACAGGGGGAGGGGAGATTCATATAGTTACTTAGTAGCTTTTCTGCATCTGAGGATAGCTTTCTCTTTCTTTGTTCTCTCATTCAGGTTTCTCAACTTGGGCAATGGAACTTTAAATATTTTCATACTACAGTACAATATTACTATCTTGTGAGTGATGGAGGGAGAGAATGATTGTTATATTCTTATATTCTTATCTGTAAGCATTTTATTGGGATACAGGTTGGGTCAGAGGGCTCCTAGTGGGGGAAAAAATCTAAACCTTTGATAAAACCCTTAAATAGGCAAAGTACAGACAAAACTTCAGGGATTATTGTTATCTTTCTTCCACTGAGAAATATGTGAGCTGGCACATAATCTGTTTTGCCATAGAAAGTTTTAAAAAGAAGATAAATATTAGAGATTGCTACAGGAATGGCATATATGATCTACATAGCAAACACATTTCAGTGGATCAGTATCAGTTTATTCTATTGAATAATATATATTGTTATTGTACTTTTCCATGAATAGTGATATATGAAGCCAAGAAATGCAGTGTCTAATTTGGTTCCCTATGTGTGGCAATTTTGTCATGGCTTCAAAAAGCTGTTTTTATATTATAATACCTAGCGTTCTCCTACAAAGATGAGAAATGGCTATGTTAACTGGGATATTCTGGAAATTGCAGTCCAGAAAATCTGTCTCTTAAGGTCTGAGTCTTTCTGTAATATTGACATGTTTATTTTGGTCTTGTTTCTACGTCATCTTCTATGTCACATAGGATATTTCACAGCAAACTGATAATCAGTTATCAGATCAGCCTAAACTGATGGGTATAATCTTTGGTGAGCAGATGCCTGGTTGTAGAATCTATTTTGTTTGTTGGTTTTGAACAAACGTAAAAGACATACTCTTGAACAAGGCATTTTTTTCTTCCACACAGAAATCCATTCTTCTTCCTTTCTCCCAGCTTTTTACTTTTTATTGAGAGGAGTATGTTATCTTGGCCTTCACCATGTGAAACAGTTTGAAGACAGGACTCCTTAATACTCTTAAAAAACCAGATTGTTCAAACCTATAAGATGATCCAGGCTTCTTTCTGCCTACCCTGTTTTAGTAACACTGTCACAATTTCTTTTTAGATTTATTGCTCACTAAAATGAACCTGTTCATATATTTTAGAAAGTTGTAGCACCAATTTTCTTTCAGAATTTTGAAGTTTATATCTTTATCACAGTAAATAAACCCTGAAGGGGTGCAATCCATGTGGCCAGGTCTGCATAACAGCCCCCTCAGAAATATGAGGCAGTATGATCCTGAAGTAGACATATCTCTGGTTGTTAAACTGATGTGAAGTTATCTTCTGCCAATAGATAGATGTAATAAGATTGCAGTGAAATATCTAATAGCAGAAACAATGCTAAGTAAGACTTAGTGATGTGCAATAGCCCCTAACCCAATATGTGCTCAAAAAGAGCACACAGATACATTCTTGACACAATGCTGTTTAATGAAATTCTGACCCAACTCTAACTCTTGCCCAAGTCCATGTTGGTATCTATTTTTCTGGACCTCTGTGAATGAAAACTATTCAAATAGCTACCTGTATGATCTGGAATGGTGTACATAGTACCTTCAGTTTCATGCATGTGGTAGATAGAAAGTGTTATTTTTGCCCACAAGCAACTTTCAGTCAGTTGCCAGCTGTCAGTGGAATTTGTATTACCACAATGAAGAAAAAAGAAGGAAAGACAAACAGTCCATGGAAGTGGGATGCAAGCATCCATTCATAGCCACACACAACTCAGTCTCAATAATAAAGTGTTTTGTAAATGACCTTAGACAGAGCTACTACAATAGGATATGTAGTATGTAACAACCTCAGTCTCAGCAATCCTTAGCCTCTTATTGGATTGTGTGAGATTTAACAGATATACACTCACTTTACATCATTCTGGATTCAGTAAACATTTCAGGGGGGAAAACTCCTTTAACATTGATTTAATATGACATGAGTATATGACTACTTGGCAAAGCATAAATTTCATGTAACAAACAGAGTTGCTTAAAACACACTTATAAACTTACAGTGTTGATACAATTGGCCATTGTAAGGGTTACAATTCTTCTCATTTGCATATAATCTATATTGTACATTATGAAATGAATTTATGTGGTTTCTTAGTGGGAAGAGGTGTTCTGGCATGACTACAATTGTCTTTTGTTATAAAACTGACATTAGGTTACTAGGAATTTGTCAGAACTATTTTAAAAGAAGACTATTCAGCAATTCCTCTTTAATTGGATGAAATGCTCCTCTGAGATGAGAAAAATAAAAGTAAATACTGTACTTTCTGTACAGAAGACTTGGAATTTAAAAATGCTAACCTCTAAAGGTAGACAGAAAAGGAACCAACTAGCTCTCTTTTGAGGCATTTCATAGCTTGGACACCAGGAATGAAAAAGTCTGTCTTAGATGCCTGCAAATTGCATTTCAGATGATAGTGGAGGCCCAGCCAAGGATCCAACAGGCACAAGAAGAAGAAGAGGAGGAGGAGGAGGAGACAGGGGAGGTGACGATGGCGACGGTGACAGAGATGATTCTTCACATACTATCAGCTTTCCCTTCAGATCACAACTCCTATCTGATAGAGAAGAGCTTGCTAAATAGGACAATTGACCAAATTCTCTCCATCCCACTGGATCACACCTGAACAAGTTACCAGACCCAGTTCTGGAACATTGGGACTCCCAGAAAAGTCTGTTTAGAATTGAAGATGTGGTTGGCAAAATGGGTCTGGGGGCCAGGATTGTCAACAAGCTCCCCTTTCTGGCTCTTCTGAGGCTCCCCCCTCTTGTAATTATTTTTGGATGTTAAGGTCTTGTATATTATATATTTCTTTTTAGATAGTAAATGACTAAGGGGGGGGTAATATTGCTATGTTTTTAAGGGTTTTTAAAATTGTTTTATATTGGTTTTGACTTGTGTGCCCTGCCCAGAGTCCATTGGATGGAGCGGTATATAAATATATCAAATTAAATTAATTAATTTAAACTGACTGTTTCACCTAACAGTTACCTGAGATATCCAGCTTATTTAAAGCAATCTCAAAGGAGAGAATAAAGTATTACTGTGGTAAAGTTGGCCTTAGGCCAGGCATCACTCTTCTTCCTACCCCTTTTAAAGATCACACAGGTTAATGAATAAGTTCTTGTTTATTGAGATTCAAGTGTAGATAAAAGCATAAAGATCTCAAGTAGGTTCAAAGTATACACACAGCAAAACAATCTCTAATCAACTTCTGCATCCTTTCAGCAGTCTAAATCTAGCAAGTTTACATCTTAGGAATCAAGTTGGAACAGGTCTGGAATACACACTCACTCCGACTCCCTCTATCACTAGGTGAATATTAGATTCTGGCTTGCTCATTAGCATACAGTCAGTCCAATGGTTCCTTAACTCTGAACAATTTTCTGTTCCCAAAACAATCTAATAGTCTTCTCACAGTTTTGCTGTTTACATTCTTGCTACTAGTGGTCAGACACCGAATACAGCTGTTATGTCCTTGTGAAGGTCTCTTCTGACACCTGCAGATAACTCACAGCATGAACCAAAATTTAAGCGTACAAGCACATTTTAAAGCTTAATACAATTCTTGACCTAAGAGACTCCATGTTCTTAGCATTAACAATTTCTAAGTATCACACTTCCATCACAGGTACCCCCAGAAAAAGGGAACAGTAAACCATGTCTGAGACTTTTTTTACCTAGATAACCCTGAAAAGGGTCACCATAAAACAGAATTGACCTGATGGCATGCAATTATTATAAATAAAGGACATGATCTCCATCTTACCAACTCATTTTCAGTGTTAGAGCTCAATGCTCAACCCTTTTAGACAGACTCTGCTTCCTTTTGGCATTTTCTCCATGTGAGCTGCTGCAGAGAATGAAGAAGAATGCAGATGTCTTTGGTGATATATTGCAACTCACCCTGAGATCTATATGTGGTCTCTCTTTTACTTTCTGCAGGCATCTGTCTCAGCTTGATGGCCCAAAGACTGTCCATTAAGGGGCCCAAATGTTCAGAGAAACTCTCATCACACTTTCTTATTCTTTTTATTTATTGCATTTCTATTTTGTCTTCAGTGAAACTCAAAATGACAAAAAAAGCTTTCAAACATTTGAGTTTGTAGGGAGGGTATTGTGTACAATATTTGTGGCTTGAAGTCTGGAAAGGACTTGGAATAGAATTTTATTCTCTGCAATATGGAGAAACGGATACAGCCACAATAATAGCATCCCCAACTGTAACAGTGAACATAAAAGCGAACAACTGCTATCATCCTCATGCTTCAGGGCATAAAGAGATTGGGGTCAAGATGCAATGTTCCTCAGTATATTGTTCAGTGGGTAGGTGTATTAGATATGGGTCCCCCTCCCTCTGCATTTACTTCTAAAACACCAAGCAAAGAACAGATCATTGTATGTGAGAAATTGCTTGATTGTATATTGCTCCCCTGAAAGCATGCTTGATGAGTTGCTCTTATGAGAATTTCTGGCATAAAAAGACCGATTATCTAATCCTTTCTGCATATATAAATAGGGTTTTGTCATAATGAGAGCCCCAAATGTAAGCCATTTCTCCTTCTGTTTTATGCTAGGGTGGTGAAATGAAGATGAAGAGGCTCTCTTTGGCAGTAAACAGCTTTGTTCCACTTAGTCTGTGTGACAAAAGAGACTATGGTGGTTTAGCTTTCATCCCAGACCCCAAAGGTATCAACACTGCTGTAATGTTTTGAAAGTTATTTGAGACATTAGAACTTCCAGTGCCTGTTACATTATATGATATCAGATGTACCACAGTACAAATTATGTGGCTGAATTTATAGTCCTGTGAGATTGGTGGCTATATGGCTAAGTCATTGTAATGGAGTAAGGGGCTGTGGTGGCTTAGTGGTTAAGAAGCTCGCCTTGATAGCTGGAAGGCTGGGAAGTCAGCAGTTCAAGACCCGGGTACTGTATGATGGATTGAGCACCCATCTCTGTCCCAGCTCTTGGGGACATGAAAGGAGCCTCATTTGGGCATTCCCTGAATGGAGTTTCTTCCACAATAATCCTTTCAACCCAGAATAATTTCTGACACATTATTATGTTGTAACAGAAGCTACTTCATTTCTGTTGGTTTTCCCCTGTACAACCCCAAGATCTGCCAATCACAGTTTGGTAAACAGTAGAATTAAAGTGTGTGTGTGTTTGTGTGTGCGCGTGCGTGCACGCGCGCGGGGGGGGGGAATGAATTATCATCTCTACTAGCCGACAATTCTCCCATACAATAATTGGTTTCCTGCTCTCCAAAACTTTCCTTTTATCAGTAATATAATTTAGGGTGATTAGGAAATCTATATGTGTGTCTGTTATTGCTGGTCAGTATGAAGTACATCTGCAAGAAATGTGTCTCTGGTTATTTATTTTTTTAAGAAACAGGGAATTTATTACCTCCAAGGAAACAAATGGTCTGTGGCCTACATGTGGCACAGATTAATTTTGTGGCTCTTGGGCACTCCTAGGGACCCCCAGGCACCCACATAACACTCAATGGCAACAAATTATTAGAATATTGCTTATTTAAAATGTCCTTTAATGCTGCAAAAGGAATGTGGGGACAATTTTAGTATGTTATAAGATCACTGCAAAAAGAGATCCCATCAAAATGAATATATATTTTTACAGTCAAGATTACAGCTCTATTGATTGGTAAAGTGAACACCCACTTTACAGAATTAATCTGTTCCACCAGTTTGTCCATGAAGCAATTTGTCTTTAAAGTGAACTGCGGTTTCCCATATGAATGCATGGGGTGGGACCGTTCCGGAGCTCAGAAAAAAAGCTCAAAATAATGGTTTAAATGTTCAAAAAAATATATAAAGTGGATTTATGAAGGATTTTGAACAGAAAAAATATAGAGTTTTCTGTGTTCTTTCTTACCTTGAGAACAGAGGAAATTGATTTTCCATGTGTTTCTATGGAAAACTGCACTCTGCACCTCTAGTGGCCAGCTGTGGTAATGACCCAACAGTCAGCTGTTTTCCCCACAACCACCCTGGAAGTGCGGAACACTACTTTTAAGCTGCCGAATCACACCGAAAACATGACAAAAAATTCCAGAACCAGAGTGGAAATGCTCCGAATACCCTCACACCTCTGTGGAAAGTGGCAGGGGTTGTCCAAGCAGCCAAAAAAAGCTTTGCACCATGTATCACAATTTTTGTCCATGAAGCGGATCGTTATTTCCTATGGATTTCTGTACGTTAAGCCAGTTGTCCAATAAGTGAACCATCCGTAAAGCAGGGGTTCACTGTATTACAATGTTGTCACAAAAGTAATGCTTCCTCCACAGAGAAACAGGAGGGCCCTCTCTTACATCCACTCATACAATTAGCTGTTAAAACATACACAGTACTGAATAACATGTGTAGCTGATCTCTAAATGACACCAGATTTCAATATCATTGGGGGTCATTCATCATACCATGTAATATCACATACATAATTATTCTATTATATTTTTAAAAATGAAATAATCTCAATCATTTTTCTATTTTCCCAACAGGAAGCTGTCCTCTCCTGTTTGTTGTTCTTTTTAGCACTTTCCCTTACCTTTTTCAAAAATAGGCCATTCTTCAAAGCAATGTTAGCACCAACCTTGGAGTTTGATGAAGAATTCTAACCCCACCCATGCCAACTTGGTATGCCTTCACCAATATTTTAAACCAGTTGTGAAGGCAGAGGAAGGAAACAGCATGGGTAAATAATAAACTGACCACTGTGTTAGAAATTTTGGGCAAATTCTACTTAATACACAGTTCAGAAAGTGAAATCAAAAGAGAATTCCTGCTGCAGGTTTCACACATGGCTGTCTTAAATCCCTGCTTAGCTATGAAACTACCAGTCACCTTGAGCAAGCCATTATCTCTTAGCTTAACCTACCTCACAGCATAGCAAAATAACATAAAATACTAATTAAAATAAGATGAAACCTGAGAATGATTGTGACCCAACTCACATTGCTATTAACAGGATGAATAAAAAAGAAATACCTATTAACCTGTTATTTGATATTTGATATTATGGTGGACTAGAGCAAAACTTATACATCTCATAATCACAGTGGCCTCTAGACAGGTGGTTCCCAATATGGGGCACAGACCACACAGGGGAACTTCAATTCCCAGAACCCTACATTCCCAGAACAGTACATTGGCTGATCAGTGCTTTTGCGAATTGACTTGGGCTTCTAGGAATTGAATTCCAAAAACCAATGGTTGGGAAATACTGTTCTAGACCCTTCAGACTAAAATTCCTACCATCCCTAACACTGACCATTTTGGCTGGAACTGTTGTAAAATCTAGTAAATGTCTACACAGAACTTTAGATTAGGGGAAGCTGGGTGAGGCCTATATTTTCTCCCTCTTTCATAACCAAGCAATGAAAGTGATTGGCAGCCAATGTAAAATACAGTTGGGAAATAAAAGTACTTTTGGATAAAGTCTACAGATAACTGATGGAGATTGCTTCCACGGTATATAGCAGGGGTTCCCAACCTAAGGCCTACAGGCTGGATTTGGCCCATGGCAACATTTCATGTCCCCCCACCCCTCCAAGGACATTTGAGAGAAAAAAATGGCCACCCTTTTGGAGCTGTTGGGTCAAAATAGCAATCCCCATCATGCAGGCAGGGCAAAATAGCCATCCTGCCATCGAAGCTGACTGAGAGAGCATAACCCAGCCCTCGGCTTGAAAAGGTTGGGAACCCCTAGTATATAGTCATTGCTCATGACTTAGAATTCTTAAAAGTGAGTTAAGTAGAAGGCTAGCAATGGCTGGAAGGTTTATGTTTCTTCCAGGTTCACAGGATGATCAGGTTTCTATTAAAGGCATAACCAGATTCCTAGAAATCCTGGACTACTAACCAGGATGTGCACATTCTTTGACAAATATACAACAATAACCCACATCAGTGATATTTATGTGCTTCTGAGCCAACCACAACCCAGAGCAAAGAGTTCTTGAGAATTCAAAGGACACTATAAGCCCAGAGTAGCACCTTTACCAATTACAGTGATACCTCATACAACGTCCAAACTTGGTTCCACAAGTTTGGACTTTGTATGAGGCATCTCCTAGCCATGATGCCTCATACAACATCCAAATCCTTCCTGCGATGCCTCGTACAACGTCATTTCCATAGAGATACATTGTACTGTAACAGCACAGACTTCAGGGCAAAGTCAAGGAAACAGACAGGAAACTGACAGAAATTTAAGAAATCATTGTCTAAAGGCTAAATACATTACAAAAACATGTCAAACAACCCTTATTGTCCAAGAACCTGAAGAATGCTGCAAAAATCCCAGGAATGCTTCTAAAAACTCTGATGAAAAAATTCAAAAAAATCCAAAATCGCACTCAAAACCACTCCTAAACACTCTTCGCCTCATGCAAAACCCACAAGAGCAATGCACACATGTATCCTGCCTTTTATACTGCCCAGGCACAATGCAACCTGGGAAAAACCCATTGCCTCATACAAAGTCGCACAACTTTGTATGAGACAACTTTTTTCAAGGAATTAGGCGATGTTGCATGAATCCGATGTTGTGTGAAGCAGACTTTGTATGAGTTATTACTGTACTTATGTTAAAAATCTGGCATTCACTTGTCAAAGTTAGAAGTAGGAGGAAATGGAAAGAAAAACCATGCTTCCAGACTTACTGCACATAAGTGTGAACACAAAGCAAAAATTATAGTTGTCTTGATTTTTCACTGCAAGTTAGTAGGATGGCGCTTAGAGATTCATCTTGGGTGCAAACTAAATTGAATGGGACACAAATTGCCTTGGGCTGTTTCAAGATCCATTTGGAAACCCTGATGTGACTTCTAAATCAGATTGGGGTATGTACTGTATACTGGTGAACTAAAGGCAGGGTTCTCAGACAATATTTGCTCCACAGTTGTGGAAGGATGCTGAATTACATAGGTCTTGAATTTATGAGGACTGTGGTGGCTCAAGTGGTTAAGATGCTGAACTCAAAGACTGGAAAATTGTAGTTCGATTCCCAAGTTCTGCATGACAGAGTGAGCTCCTGTCTCTGTCCTAGCTCCTGCCAACCTAGCAGTTTGAAGGCAATAAATTGCAAGTAGATAAATAGGGACCACTTCAGTGGGAAGGTAGTGTTTAGTGTACTCCGGTGCTCTGGTGTTGAGGCATACTTGCCACATACCCATGGAAATGTCTGCAGACAACACTGGCTCTTTGGTTATAAACATAGATGAGCAATGAACCCTAGTGTCAGATATGACTGGCTTTCAAGCAAGGGTGGCCTTTACCTTTACCGAATTTATGTTCTTATGGTTGGCAACCCACACATAAAACTGTAGATGGGGAAATTCCAACATACAAGTCCCAAGTTATTGCTATCAGAATGGCCATGGGCAATAGTAGTGGGGGGTACTATGGCAGTTGAAGTCCAAAACCCAAACAATTCTCACCTCTGCACAAAACTCCCTAAAGTAAAGTAATAGAATGTGATTGACTCTTAAATAGAAAAGGCTGCCTGAATGGCAGCATCCATGAAGTCTGCAATACAGACAAGACTATATATTAACCCACTTCCTTTGCAGAGATGGTTTTACAATAAAATTACTACCCTAACAAAACAACAAACACAGAGATTGTAAAAATAAACCTCTGTTTAAATCACTCCTAAGTGAAGTACCTCTTCAACATGAGAAACAGCTCACAGACAGGAGGTAAAAAAAGTACAAATCAAAAAGTTAAAAGTTAAAAAACCACCAGCCTATTCAGTCTCATTATGTCTAAGCTATAAGAGACACCTGTGATTTATGTTAGCAAACTCAAGTCATTTTTATTGATTTCACTGGGATTATTTTTAAAAAGATGGGAATAGCACAGCAGCAGCAGAAAGTTAAACTTTAAGCTTTTATCAGGAGCTTTGAATAAGTTAACCAATTCTAGCAAATTGAAGGCATACTACTTACATCTTATATTTAAATGCCTGTGGCTTTTTGAATACCTGCAATCGATTTGTATAATGCAAGATTTCTATGGAGAACAAACAGGAAATTTGGAAGACAAGGAACTAATTAATCAACTCTACTGAGGAAATCTGCACCAAGGGCAGCAAACAACCCAGTGAGTGGGAGAGCAAATAAAGTGATAATGCAATAGTTTTGATTATGTTTTTTTGTCTCCTGTAAACTTTACTAGAAGAGATAGACAAACTTTCCCCAACTGAAATGACATAATTGTTTTAGATTTCTTATGAACAAGTCTTGGGCCATTTCAAATATTACGTGCCACTTTCCATTATCCCCATTATTTCCTCCAATATCTCTTTTATTTCCTGGTTCTGTCTTGCACTTTCCCCTCAGACATCCCTCCCATGAGAAGCAACCTCAATGACTGCTGTGTATGCATAGATATGCATGTACAGTATATGTATGTGTGATGAAGTTGGTCACACGTCTAAGTGGGGGATTATAGTGGCCACTTACTGCTCCCTGTCTCGAACATTCTGCATTGGATATAATTAACACATTTTGTTGCCCAAGAAGAGAAAAATAGGGGAAATATTCTTCAGTACTCTTTAGTGACTTCTCCTGATAATCTTATAGAGATACACTACCTTTAAAATACAAAAATACTGAAGGCTCAACAAAAACAAGACCTCTTTTGCCACTTATGATTGAAAAGACCATGGGGAAGGGAGAAAGGGAGGGCAGATGGACGGAGTGAAGGACAGACGGATGGACAGATGGATGGAAGGACGGATGGATGGACAGATGGACAGAAAGACAGATGGATGGACGGATGAACAATTCCTGTCAAAATTATCTTTATCTCTCCCCCCCCCTCTGTCCTAGTGGTCTGGTAGGAAGGGATGGGTAGTAGAGTCGCTTATTTCTGAAACTGATTGATATGTTGTTTTTTGATTTCATTAGTACATTATATTATTATCTTATTGCTGTTCAATTCATGATTATGTGTTCATGCCTTGATTATTGTATTTATAATGTATTTTTGCTTGATTGATCTATTTTTGTTATTGTTTCATAGGTTTTGCTGATATTCTGTTATATTTATTATTGTAATTTGAATATTGTATCTCATTTGTAAACCCTGTGGGGTGTCCCGGGGTCATTTATATGTTGTCAGCCGCCCTGAGTCGGCCTTGTGTTGAGTAGGGCGGGATATAAAATTTAATAATAAATAAATAAATAAATAAATAAATAAATAAATAAATAAATAAATAAATAAATAAATAAATAAATGTCTTTAAAATACTATAAAATTTACTGATTAGATTAGAATAACCCTTCTAACTTGAAAACATTACTCTTTATTCAGAAAACTAGTTTTGCAATTATTGTTATATTGTTTTTTAAATGTAATGAAATTATATTCTCATTGTCCTATAACCATAGCAGGGAACTGCCTTAATGTTAACTAGCTGTTTGCTACTTCTATTTGCACAACATCAAAAAGGGGACTCATATCACTAAAAAACAAGAACAAAAATGTTCTAATTTATATAGTACTAGCATACTTTGCCCAGCGTTGCTGGGCTGTTTTAAATTGTGTTGTAAGGTGGGGGTTTTTTTGGTAATGTATGTAAAAAAGAGGTTAATCTGTAATAGTTTTTTTTATTTTTATTTATGTACAATTTTTTTAATGTTGTCATTTGTTAAATAGATTGTATTGTTTTGATACTATAAAGTAATAATAACTTGTAGTTTGTATTTTTTCTAATGTATTTTTGAATATTTGTTTTAACATATATATTATTTTAGTTATGTTTTTAAACTGTGTTTAGATGTTTTAGGTTTTATTTGAGTTAAAACTCAGCACAGGATTTTAGAAATATTTTTATTTAATTTGTTTGACATATGTTTGTGATTTGTGTAAAATTGTGATTTATTGTTATGTTTTTGACCTGTTTTTACTCTCGTGGCCTCTAGGTGGGGCTATTGAGTCTTTTTGAGTTGTTTTTACTATTGTGCCCTGCAGGTGGTGCTGCTAGGGGTTTTGCTTTCATTTCACGTGTTTTTTCTCTCCTGGCCCCTGGGTGGGGCTTCTTCCGATAAGTAGTCTCTTTGTTTCTTCATTTCTGCTCCGGTCATCGTGGAGGGAGGACGTACTGGTGAGTTGTCTGGTTTTCTTTCTTCTGAGGTTTTTCTTTGTTTTGCTTTTGTGGTGGTGGGTTGGGAGGTGTTTCTGTTTGTTCTTTTTTGGTTTGGTTTAGTTTTAGGTTGGCTTAATTGGTTTAGTTCTTTCTGGTTTTGTTTAATTTTTCTTATTTCGTTGTTTATTTTTGTAATTAGTTGTTTGTTTGTGTACTTTGTAGTTTTTTTGTGTTGTAGTTAGGTTTTGTGCCATTGTGGTTTTTTGTGTGTATTTTGTGGTGTTTTTTTTTTTGTTAGGTAGGTCAGGGGAGAAGGAGGAGGCAGATGGTTCTCTCTTCTCTGTCTCCTTTTTCTCCTGGCTTATCTAACTGGAGATCGGCAGGCAGCAATCCATAAGCGGTGGTGCTCTTCCTTGCGGATTGCTGGCTGTTGTTTTTGTATTCGGAAATACAAAGGCATCAGCCAGTCATCCACCAGGGATGGTGCTTCCTCTGATGAACTGCTGCCTGTTTATGGGGGTTTTTTCCACCCCGTCTCAACTTTACTTGAGGCTGGTGGTGGTCTCGCCGTGTCTTTGGCAGGGTAGCATGGAGAAGAGGGAGTCCCTCTTCTCGCCATTGCTCTGGGAAAGAAGGATGGTGGGTGTCTCGTGGTGGCGTTTTGTGGTTTTTGGTTTTACGTGGCTGTGAAGCGCTGAGTCTGCCTGCTGGGGACTTGTGCTCCCGTTGCTTTTTGTAAGTTTATTTTTCACGCGCGGCTTTCTCAGCGTTCTGCATGCTCAAGGCGCATAGGATGCTAAGACTTGGAGTTTTGTGTTTTTTGTTTGCATCCGTACGGTGGTTTTTTTCCTGTGGCTCGATTTCAATTGGATGCACCGCGTTTCCCAATGTTCTTTTTGTTCGCGCCTCTCAGCCTGATTGGCTAAGGAATGGCGCAGTGCAGAGGATGTTGGGAATTGAAGTTGTTTTCCTTTTTCACGTTCGTGGGGCTCTTGCCCCACTGGTGGCTTTGACAACCCTGCAGTAACCTGCGGGCCGGGTTCGGGCAAGTGCAGGAGGCTCAGTACGGGATAGGATGGACGGGTTCAGAAACATATAGCAAGTTCCAACAGTTAACCCTTGGATTTATAGGTATAGACGTATGTATCCAAATTGATATGGAGCAATTTTTACAATTTAAACATCTCACTAATTTGGGGAATGCTAGTGACCACAGCTTCCACTGAGTCTGCTGTGCAGCTACTGCCAGTTATTGATAGGCCATCTCCAATGTCCTTGATCTTCATTTTTGTGCAGATTTTTCCTCCTCACTCAACCAGACCTGACTGGACATCCCTTTATCTGAAGGACATATTTTACAAGTGGACTGACCTCTGGCAGCCCTTGAAATGAAGGACTGGCTGCTCTAAAAAAGGATATATGGACACCCCATATGTGCCAAAGGTGCCTATTAGTAGAGAAAATATAATCCTGCATAAAGCACCTGGACTTCCTACTGGTTAGGTATGTGTGGAGATCCCAGTACTACTTTACACCAGGGGTTCACAACCTATGGCCCACAGACCGCCCACACCCCCTGACACCATTCTAATCACCCCACAGCAATGACCCCAGAAGCAAACATACCTGCACATGTGCAAACACACCACCATCATTTTGTGCGTCCTGTTCAGCTGTCTGAGGGTGAGTAGTCTGTCCCGAGGTGTGAAGCATAACCCCTGCTTTACACCTATGCTACAGTGTGAACTAATATCAGATGACTGCCCAATTCTTTGCCACAATGCTTTTCCATGTTTCTCACACAGCAATGAAAAAGCATAACACATGCATATTTGGGTACTTATTCTTTTTTTGCTGCTTTTCAACATTGCATTTATTATGCACATTGATAGGGTGATTGAAGAGCTCCTCCATTAAGTTATAGGAAATCTATTAGGATGTAGATGGCTTAGGCCATTTATTTCTCTCTGTTACTAGGCTGAGCCAAGGAACTAAATAGCTGTATATAAAAGAGGTGTCAGAGAAGCTATAGCTCTTCAATTTGTAGCTGGTCTTTTAGTGCTACAGACTCTTTTCAGCATTTCCCACTAAACCAGTTCCTTCTCTTAACTGAGCATGTTCAGACTCATGAAACATAGTGATAACACCTCACGGTGTACTTTGAAGACACATTTGGCAAAGCAAGCCACACGGTTCAAACTTCTTTAAACAGCAGTTATCATGGTCATCTCAAGATTGAGGCTGCAAAATATGGTCTATCTTTGATTTTCCTTCAAGTTGATATTGATGGATTTTGGTTATTCCTCTTTGTTAACAGAAAATGAAATAAAAAGCAACACCAGATAAAATGTGGTGAGACTTGCTCAATTTCAGCCCTTGTCCACTCCTTTGGTTTCTGTTTTACACATAAACTAACACTTAATTTGCTAAAAATCACTCTAGAAACATTTAAAGTAGAAAAATGTATATTTACTTAGTTACCATTTGTAATTATAGCCAGAAGGGAAAAATTAGTGGGGAGGGGATGACATCTCAAGCAAGTAGTGAGAACCTCCATGCTGGTTGCTTGATTAGAAGTTACAGGGGCAAAAGAACAATCTACAAACAATGCAGCATGAAAACAAACAAGAAGAGGAAGCAGTGGCTTTTCTCAAATGCCAGAAGTAGGAAAACAACTTTTCCAATCAAGTTAGTGGCAAAGGACAATCACACTTAGCTGTAGAGGCCCCTGTTTAATATATGAAAGATTGCTATTCCCAACAAACTAAAGGACTGGTTAATCTCTTCTGAGTTTTTTCTACCTAGGAAACCCTGGAAAGAGTCACACTTTATATTTGGACTGACTTGACACTGATTTTTTTAATGATATTCCAGTCTTACAAACTGAAGTTACATAAAATGATCTTTCTTCATCTTCCAAGTAGCAGCCCTTCAAAACTTTGAAGATGGGTATCATAACAACTTTCAACCTACTACAGATTAAATATACCCAACTGTCTCAACTGGTCACCATCAAGGTGCACTTTTGCATCCATGCATTTGGGGAGTGAGAGGGCTTTGCCATGCCTCCCCCCCCCATTGCCTCTTTTGCCTCAGTGTAGGAGGTGGGGTCTGTTTCAATTTTTTTGTTGTTGTTCTGCTGGAATGTTCTCTGTGGTGTTAGGGATCACAACAAAGAAGGTTGCATTGTTTGGAGCTCCGTTGTGATTGGGATTGAACATAAGGATGCCCAGGACAAGGGGACTGGTAGAGGGGGGGAGAGCCCACCCCTCCCAAGAAAGGAGCAGGGAAGGTTATCTTGGACTCTTCCAATGAGGACATCGCCTTGGAATTGGCCCCTTTTGCTGAGATACTTAGGGCATTGGAGGGAGGGGGAGGCGGGCCTCTCCCCCCACCACTACTTTCATTCCAAGAGGCTCTTCAGAGAGGTGGTAAGGGCAGTAAGGGGGCAGCACTAAAAAGCTATATGCAAGAACTACTCTGTGCCAATTCAGGTACTGGGTAACTGGCATGGCGGTGATCGGTCACTATGCAGAAAGTATGGAGATGGTTGCCAGATGTGGACAGGGAGGGGCTTCAAATCTGAGGGTTGGTGATGTGGGAGTAGTGGTTCGCTTGTCCCCAGTTGGGGACGAGTTCTGAGAATGCACTTCCCATTGGAGCTGCCTCTCTTTCACTCTAGGTTTTAGCTTGGCATTGGCAACTCCCTCCGTACTTCTGTCCCCTGCATTAGGGTTTGTTATCTTGTTGTTAAGTTTAATAAAGTGGCCCAATATTTTTCTCAACGCCGGAGTCTGTCTGTTTCTTCGGGGGGTGTGCATGCGGGTGTGTGTGTGTGATGGAGTGGCAATGTTGATTTTGATACTCTTTGTCATCTTGTCTGCCCTCTTCTGGACATGCTCCAGTTTATCAGTATCCTTCTTAAGCTGTGATTCCCTCAGCTCAACACAGCTTTCTATGTGAGATCTGGCCAAAGCAGAATATAGTGTTACAACATCTTCCTTTGATCTGGTTACTTTTATTCTATTGATGCCATCTAGAATCACATTGACCCTTTTACCACCACATTTAACTGAGAACTCATGTTTATCTTGCAGCCTATTAGATTCTTTTCATATATCCTGTTGCCAAGCTATGTATCAACTATCTCATATTTCTTGTCTAAAAGTAGAACTTCCTATTCCCTTCCATTGGTGAAATCTGTTTGCTTCTTTTACCTCAGTTCTCCAAACTGTTAAAGTCACCTTGAATCTCAGTCCTGTCTTTTGAGGTATAAGCTCCCTTTATTAATTTGATGTCATCTACAAATCTGATGGGGGCCACAATGGCTTAGTGTTTAAGACAGTTGAGCTGGACAACGAGAAGGTTGACAGGTCAGCAGTTCAAGACCTGAGTGCTGTGCAATGGAATTGGCATCTGTTGTCTGCCCCAGCTCCTACCAACTTTGCAGTTCAAAAGCAAAAAATTGCAAGTAGATAAATAGGATTCATTTTGTCAGGAAAGGTAACAGTGTTCTTTGTGATCCAGTGTCTAGTCATGACTGCCCCATGACCACGGAAACATCAGCAGACACTGTCTGCAGACAATTCTGACTCTTTGGCTAGTTTGCCCCAGACAGACCAGGTGCGCAACCTGGAGGTTCTCCTGGACTCGCGACTACTGCTTGAAGAGCAGGTAGGAGTTGTGGCCAGAAGGGCTTTCGCACAACTTCAGGTGATTCGCCAGTTGTGCCCGCTCCTAGACCGGGACTCCTTGCTCATGGTCACGCATGCTCTGGTCACCTCCAGACTGGATTATTGTAATGCGCTTTACATAGGGCTGCCCTTGGTGACTATTTGAAGGCTGCAGCTGGTCCAGAATGTGGCTGCCCAGGTGATAATGGGGTGCGGGCATTATGCCCATCCCTCACCGCTGCTCCAGGAGCTGCACTGGTTACCGGTATGCCTCTGGGTGCAATTCAAGGTGCTGGTTATGATCTTTAAAACCCTACATGGTAGTGAGCCAGGATACCCAAGAGACCGCGTCACTCCAAGAACATCCAACAAGAGTGGACCGGATGGGCTCCCTAATTGTACCATCAGCTAGCACAAGAAGGATGGCCTTCTCTGTGTCCGCACCAGCCTTATGGAACCTCCTGCCAATAGAGCTACAGTTACAGACAGAATTACTGCCCTTTAGGAAAGATTTCAAAACCTGGCTGCCAGGGCAGGTGTGGGGTATTGATGGTAGAATGACCTCTGCCTGCTGGCTTGTTTGAATGGGCATGATCCTCTCTCGCTGTCTCTGGTCTATGGACTGGGTGGGTGGGTTTTTTAAATGTTATTAATGTTTTTAATATGACAAAGTTTTAATTATTTTAGCGGGGGTTTATATGTTTTTATGGGATGATATTGTAACCACCCGGAGTCGCCTGTCGATTGGGCGGCAGTATAAGTTGACATAAACAAACAAACAACCAGAGATGAGCACTGCCCCATAGAGTCAGACCCAATTGGCTTTTGAGCAAGGGAAACTCTGATGACCACCCTCTGTTCCTCTTTCTTTCAAGTAATTTATAAACACACTGAGCAAGAGCCAGATCTTTGCAGCCCCCCCCCCCCCCGTTTGTCACTTTTCTTTAGGATGATGAGCAATTGCTGTGTACTCTTTGGGTGTGGCCTGCCAACTACCCAGAAATCCTTATTGGCCGAGTTGGAAAGCATGAATATAGAAGAGAATAAAAAAGAGTTGCTAACTATAATATTTACAACAGCGAGACAATGCATTGCAAGAAATTGGAAGAATGATTCTACGTTGGAAATACAGTAGAGGAATGGTATAAAGAAATGTGGCAAATTGCATTAAATGATAAGTTAACATGGGAATTGAAGTTTAAAAAAGGTAAGATTAGTGAAAATAAATTTGGAACTATATGGAGACCCTTTTTAGAATATACGTTAATCGAAGGTAAAGGTGGCAGATCAGCACCTGATCAATTGAGCTTTTGGTTTTAATATGGGATGGCTGTGTTGTACCGCAATAACCAAGGCACTTTATATATCACTTGGGTTTATATTCTATATTTGTTGTGTGTTTAAGACAGTATAGATTTTATATTATAAGAATGAGAAGCTTAGAATGAGAAGCTTATAGAATGTTTACGTATGAATAGAATGTTGGTTATTAAATATATGAACCAAATTATGACATGGACAAACTAGGGGTATTGGTATATGTAGTTTTCTATAAGTCTAAATAGCAAGAAGGTAAAAACAAGTATGTAATGAATATATGTTGTTTTTCTCCTTATTTTATCATTACTGTTATTATTAGTGTGATTTTGTGCTTTTAATGGTAGTGTTGTTTATTACCTGATTAATGTTTTTGTTATTAGTTTTATTTTTATTTTACTTTTTTCTGTGCAATTCTATATGGTGTTTAAAATGTTTTCATTTTAATGCACTGTTTTGTTGTTTATTGTAAAAATTAATAAAATTATTATTATAAAAAAGAAATCCATTTAGTGATCACTAAATGTCACCTATATTTTTCCAGTTTCATCACAAGAATTACACAGCTGACTTTTTAAAAAAAACCTTGCTGAAATCAAGATATACTACATCAACAGCATTCCTATAATCACCCAACTTTACAACTTTATACTTTGGGAAATGAAAGGAGCATCATTTGGGCATTCCCTGAGCAGAGTTTCTTCTGCAAAAACCCTTTCAACTCAAAATAATTTCTGACATGAAATTTTATTATTTTAACTCTATAAAAAGTAGTCAATCTGGAATGACTTTTTTAAAAAAAAATCCATTTTAAAAATCACAACCTTTTATTCTAGGTGCTTATAAAAACTATTGCTTAAAAATCTGTTCTAGAACTTTTGGTAATATCACTTTCAAGTTGACAGATGTTGTAGTTGTCTAGCCCTCAATAACCCCAACCCTTTCTTCTCTTTTTTTAAAAGATGGAGAATTTTTCAAAGTTAAATCTTCGAGGATCTCATTGGTTATCTAAATATTTCAGTTAGAGCAGGGGTGGCCAACCTTTTAACATTGTGAGCCTGGCCACACCCCTGGACAGCTGAGCGGGCTTGGACTATGTACCCTGGAAGTGGAAGTGGGGCACATTAATGGCTGTCGTAAATGCTCCCACCTCCACATTTATGACAGCAGGGGGCGCATTTGCGCATGTTGTGAGTGCATTTTATGATTAACATGAACATTCCTGCTTCCACTTCTGGGTGCAGCAGAGGCAGTGATGGGCCAGATGGGATGGCATCATGTGCCGGGGCCAGCCCATG
Source organism: Bradypodion pumilum (assembly GCA_035047305.1). Lineage (NCBI taxonomy): Eukaryota > Metazoa > Chordata > Lepidosauria > Squamata > Chamaeleonidae > Bradypodion > Bradypodion pumilum. The sequence goes on along the minus strand of JAWDJD010000004.1, from coordinate 63,527,051 downwards.
AGCTGTAGGTTGGGAACCCTGAGCTAGAGTCTGTGAGATTATATCAAAAAGGTCCTTTAGTGCATATCTTCTAACCCCAGGAAATGAATTCATTAAAAATATCTAAATAAAAGTAGCTTCATGTACCACTGCAGCAAACATCTTGGTTTGTATGCCTCTCGCTATTTTCTTTAAGGAGATGATGTTGAGTTGCCCAGTATTAGTATTTGTTCATTCTTTTCATGCCACCTACCTACCTCTAAGAGCATGAGGGGAAATGGCATGATATCACAGTTGCCACTTATTGAAAAAAGAACAAAATAATTTAGTTGTAAAATCCTAAGGCATAAGCCACAGACATAGTACACCACTCAGTACAGCTATACCCAATGTTCAAAATAGTTTGGGATGGGAAGGGTTATACCACCCCATTACTTCCAAGAAAACCTAAAACAAGACTAATTTTCCTTAACAATATTAACAGAATTTTGAATTTTGTTTAATTCCTGTAACCTAGGTAAAGGTAAAGGTCACCCTTGCTCAAAATCCAGTCGTAACTGACTCTAGGGTTCAGTGCTTGTCTCTGTTCATAGCCAAAGAGCCAGCACTTTCTGTGTCTGCAGATGTTTCCATGGACACTTGGCAGACATGCCTTGACACCGGAGTGCACAGAATGCTGTTTGCCTTCCTACCGAAGTGGTACCTATTTATCTACTTGTAATTTCTTGCTTCCAAACTGCTAGGGTGGCAGGAACTGGAACAGAGATGGCAGTTCATCCATCGTGCAGTACTCGGGTATCAAACTCCGGCCTTCCAGTCTTAACCACTTCAGCCACCGCAGTCCCCTGTAATCTATAGAGTATAACATGCAAAAACAGGAAGGAGAATAATTAAAAATCCCAGCTTCCATCCAGCCCCCTCTAGTCCTCACATCACTAGCACTTTATATCATAAAAATAGCTCCAGAAAACATCTTAAGCAGGGCTGTAGCCAGGGGTAGTGGTGGTGAAAACCCTCCTGAGCTAGCAGCCCACACCCCAACCCACCTTGAGATGCCAATGTTATATATGTGTGCGTGTGACATTGTTGCCCCTCCTGACCCCCACCCCCACCCCCCAATCTAGAATCCTGGCTGCAGCCCTGATCTTAAGTAGAACAAGAAATAATCTTTACTTACAATTATGATGTTCAGCTACATTCAGAAGAATAAATGAATAAAGAAAGGCTGAAGTCTCTCAACTAAATGGGAGAGACATGCTTCCATGAAGGTGTGTCTAACAAAACAAAGATAGAATTGAAGCAAATGCATAAGTATTGAGGAAGGGAGGGAGGGAGAACTATAATAATAGATTAGTGGGAAGGGAGAATCCCTCTGTGTTCTAAAGGCACGCTGCCCACTAATACCTAAGGTTAATTGCATGCATGGTTTTTATTATCCCAACAATAAATGAAAATGAGACTGGCCTTTTGTACATATATGGGTGCACACCATCTACTCTCATGAATTTTCTGCTTGTGATTACTTGGCATTGAATCTCTTCAATATTCATAAGGCTTAGTTTCTATTTGACTATGTGATTAGTACATGTCCAGGGTACTATGGAACAATTTGGTACCCCTAGAACCACCTGAGGGTTGTACCAAGTTCAATAAATTCTCTCTCTCCCCCCACACAACCAGAGAGAGAGAGAGAGAGACAGACAGACAGACAGACCAGAACTAGTTAGAAATGTGCCTCTGCTTTGATAGCTTTTTAAACAACAGGCAGGCCTATAACTGGTTTATCAGAGGGCCTCAAAAAGTAACAATTCACATGATAAGGGTGAGGAAGATGTGTGTGAAGATGTGTGTAAGCAGGCTACACCCAATGGCCTTGGGAGGTATGTAGCCCACAGAATGCATATTTTTCAATCCTCAATTAGTCATGCCAAAAAGAAACAGCAGTACAATTCTTGCTCATAGCATATGTAGCTGCTTTTACTGTACTTTTAATCAGGAAGGTTGAGCCAGATGTAAGCTATATTTATTGATGTAATTCTCTGAAATGCTGTTCACGTGTCTGCATTTATCTTGCTCCTGTGGTGCTCGGAGATCTATTTATTTGTTATGTGAAAATTTTACTATCAAACAAAATATGTAGCAACTCCCTTCTTCTCTTGCCTTCTCTTGTTATCTAAATTAAATCTCGTTCCTTGCTTTCCCTTCTTTCCTCCTCCCGCAACAGGTCTAGAGCCCTCACACAATTCTGATTATGCATGCAGCTCCGAACATCAAGCTGGGTCTCTTGCACAGACTGAAACATAAGATCACAGCGCTTAGAAAAAAAGAAAGGATCAGCAAGACGAGAGCTTAGAATTACTATCAGGGGAAAAAGTTCCCCTTATTTCAGAGTTATTACATCCAGTTCCTTATATAAGTAATACTATGGCTGAGTAATTAAAGGCAAGCTGATTTATGAAACAGCAGTAAGCAGGGAAAGCTGTTCACAAGCCTCACGGTACCAGATTCAATTGAAATAGCTTGTTCAAGTGATGGGTCTTTTTTCTGGATGGCTCTAATTTGCTGGTTTAAGGCCAGTCAAATTTATTAACTCATGCCCAGTAGATACTTCCACAGGTTTTGATTGGTTTTATAATATGCCTTAATTTGTTTCCCCCAAGAGTTTAATACACTCACCAGATTACTTTCCCATTAAAAAGAAACCCTCTCTCCACTCTTCCTCAAGTTTTTTTAAAATGTGGATTTGCATGTTGTGTAATGTCAGACTGTTTGAAATGAAGCTGCAACACTTCCTACTAAATGCAGTTGCAACTCATTGATCTGAATTCAAGAGGCCCTGGCATATGGGCATATGTTTTATGGCAGGGGTGGCCAAATTTTTTGCACCACAGGCCAGTCATGTGATTGAGTGGATTGGTCACGTGGTTCCTCCCACCAGAAGTGGAAGTAAAATTTGCCTGCACATGTGCAAAACACTGCCATAAATGCACCAATGGCTGTCGTAAATGTATTTATGACAGCCGCAGGGGTCTTTAGGGCAGCATTTTGCACATGTGCAGGCACGTTTTACTTCCACTTTAAGGAGTGGTATGGGCCAGATGATTTGACTCTGTGGGCCAGATCCAACCCATGGGCCATAGTTTGGCCACTCCTGTTTTATGGTGATCAGGCCAGTTGCAGAAGAGAAATGATTAGGAGTTAATCTGAGGCTGTTCATCAGAACAAGACTCAACGGATAACTATTAAGGAGAGAGCTTTTTTCAGTACTGGAATGATGATTGTCAGATGTCATCATGAGATAGTTTGGGGCAGCTATTGTCTTTTCATCAGCAGGCAAAGATCTTTATTCAGAACCATTTATTCTCCCAGAACCTATTGTAGCTTGTCTGGATATTGTAGCCTAAAAGGTTTGAGACTTGATTTGTCTCAACTGTGTCGTTGCATCTGTACTGTGTGCATTTATATATAACTCACCTCTAAGAAACAAATCCTGGCACAACATCTTGTCATGAACTTTTGGGACTCTCATCGATAATTTACCTTCACTATCCACAAAAAAATTTGGTGGATAGATGTGAAGAAGTGATCTTGGGTCATAAAAGCTTATATAATGGGTTTTTTAGTGACCCAATAAAGTTATCATCATTCTCCTGCATTTGTCTTGTATAAGGATTACATGCCTGTCTTTGTTTATATATTGTGAAAACCTGTTGCATTGTTGTTGCTTAACAAACATGTATGCTGCCTAATTGTTACCTGAAAACTGGCAACCTTTTATGGGACCATACACAGGCAGGGTTGAATCAGGAACAAACTCACAGACAAAGTGTTTTGATACAAATTTAAAGATGTTTACTTATGAATCAAATAAGGAAATAAAGTACCAAATAAGAGAATTAAGAAATCCAGTTAGATGGAGTTCACTTTAGAAATACAGAAGATTGCTTAAAAATACTTAAACATATGGAGTTACTCAGGAATAAAAATAAATGAAGAAGTTACTATAAATGAAAAGCTTATGTAAAGATAGAAAGGGGAAAGGAAGAGAAGATTGCTTAGAAATCACATGCTTAAGATTTGCCTAAGGAAAAGAAAGTGATAGGGAGGAAAAGCTTGCTGGAGGTAGAGAAAGAGTGAGAGAGAAGGAAAGGGGGGGGGGAGAGAGAGAAAGCCATCCTGACCACGCTGGATCAGGGAGTGAGAAGGTGAAGGTCCAGAAGAAGAGGGAGCAGGGCCGAGAGTCTCAAGAAACCCTTCCTTTATAGATGAAACAAGTCAAAAATCCAGACAATTTCAATTGGTCCAAATAGGATCACATGGTAAATTACTGATGGACATGTCACCTCCTCCATGAAGTGATGCCCAAAATATCAGTAGCAAATGGCTAAACCCCCAAATTGCATAACCATAAATCTTAATACAGAAATCTACATAGCCACCTCCCAAACAGCCCATTTCCTGAGATAGTGGTCTTTGATCTGTGGATGAAAGCAGTGTCACCTCCTTGTTAAATCCTCCATCCTGTCCCATGCATAAACAACTATCCTGATGTACTTCAAGTTTTAAAGAAAAAGAAACATTTTGGGAGTTCAGAAAGTACAGAGTCATTTTACAATATTCTTCATGTGGCAGAAACAGCATTTTACAATTATTTTTCATGTAGCAGAAACCAAATAGCTATTGCAAGTGTTACAATTAGAGATTTGAGTAAAACAAAAGGCTGGATAAGAAGCAACCATGGCAACAAATTGTCCATATCTGGATGATGGTAGTTGACTCCTTCTTTCACACAATTCCTTGAGAGCACAGGGTATGGTCATTGATATATATGCTTTTATCAGAATTTATCAGCACTGTTCCTTGAAATGATAAGATATAACATTCAGGGTTAGTAATCGTGCACACAGAGAGGCAGGTTTTCATGAAAGTTACCTATTTTAAAAGAAATCACTCTAATGCCACTCTGAGCTTCAAGTTTAACAATAGCTCTTGGGCAGCCAGGACAGACAAATTAACATCCCAAAAGGTAGCTTCCAAGAAATCAGGCGCCTGGCTTATTGCCCATTAACTTTCCAGCTCCACCTGAGTCAAGGGAAATTAGAAGTTTTAAGTAACTTTATTTAAGAATATAGAAATCAGACTAAGCATGATATTATAATATTTCAAAAATATTTTGCATTCAAAATATCATGTTACATAATGAATTTTGGTTGGGAAGAGGAATCAGAAATATTCCACATGAGAAACAAGCATGACACACCATTAATCACTTTTGCAACAGAGGTACTGTATCCCATTGTTTTGTCAAAAGGTGAGCTAAAATTGGTTTGCATTTACTAGTAAATGAAGGGGATAAAGGTGTCTCAATATGTAAAAATAAGTTTATTTTATTCTATTCCATTAAGCAGATACATTTCAGACACTGGTTACATGGAGAACTGGGATGTGCTAGCTTAATACAACACAGTATCTTAATTTTGGCATTCTGAATCTTCTCACCTTTACATAATCTGTTCTGCCAACCTAATAAAACATAGGATGGACCATTTTGCAACCAGGAGGCCAAATCCAACTGTTCTCAATAACATAGACTTGTTGAATCTATCGATTTACTTAGCTGTTGATGTTTTGTTGCCCTTGAGCCTGAGGCCGATGAGGAAGACTTTCTGCCAGCCTCTCAGCCTGCTGTCAGTGTGGAACTGCCTCCTCTTGATCAAGTTGATCAAATCGATCAAGACATGACAGGAGCACATGCTGGGGCACCAACTGTCAGTGATAGGAGGAGGAACCAAGCAAATCAGAAAGATGCAGGCTGCAGCTGAGAAATGAGGTTCACATGTGGAGAAGAAAGGCAAGGGCTTGTTTCCAAAGAACACTCCCAGCTGTGAACCCTGAGCCTGAACCCTCTTAAGGTGACTCGCATGCCAGCACAAGTGTTTGCAGAACAAACTTTGCCTGGAAACTCGACTACACTTCTGGATCAACCTTTTGTCTCAGTTCTCTAATGAATGGCTTCTGACCACGGCTCTTCTTGACCAACAATTCTGCCTTGACCTTCAGACTTTAGTAAGACTGTCTCTTGTTCCTACTCCTTCTGCAGTGACTGCCAGCCAATCTGCCCTACTGTGCAGGGAGGGGCACAACATGATGTAACAAGTCTGATTCATTCAATGGATCTACTCTACAGCAGGGTTTAGCCTAGAGTCTTTCAGAACTTTTTATGACCAATGACTGCATCTGTGATGAATGCTAGAATATCTTCTATTCAAAAATATTGACTTATGTACTAAACAGGACATTCTAGAAACTAGTAGCCTTGTGGTATTTTTAAAAAAACTAACTGGTTTCTCGTCCTCAGTGATCTATCCTATTTCTATGGCTTGTAAGATCCTAGCTTAGCCTTCTTTACATCTTACTTTATACTTTTATTTTACCTGGCATCTTTGCTTCCTTCTCACAGTTAAACCAGCCCAATAAGTGCTTATAATTTCTGTTAATATACTGAAAGCAATATTTATCATCTTTATTTTCTCAGCTACACTAAGCATGTGCCTGTGCAGTGAGGACAATACGAATTCACTCATATTATTTCACAGTAAAGTAGCACTGGATTTGGTTGCCTACTATGTAAGTGGCCACACAAGCAGAGGAGGATAAGCCTTCTAATTGCATCTCTACTAAAATGCCTATAGGTTGCACATTTCAAAAGGAAGTGCCTTAGGAATACTTTCTTTCCCCACTTAACTCATTTCAATTACCTTATCTTAATGATCACAGAGCTTGTGGAACAGTAATAAATAAACAAACAAACTCTGGCTGAGGAGGAGCTGTTAAAAATGTCTTGAGAGAGAAGTTTTACAAAGAGAGGTGAGTGCTAGCAGTGTGTGTGTGTGTGTGTGTAGACACACTCAACTGGTTTTCCCTTGTGAGTCAAGAGGAGAGGAGGAAGGTACTTTGTCAGTGTGCCACTTTGAGTGTGTATGTATATAAGATCATTCAGTTTTTCCTTTCTGCATTTGTTCAGAGAAATCATATGCTTTTAACCAAAGTAAGAGGATTCAGTTTTTATACAATAGTGGAGTCTCTGTTATGGAACTGTGGTGGCTTAGTGGTTAAGATGCTGAACTTGATGGCTGGAAGGCTGGCAGGTCAGCAGTTCGAGACCTGAGTACTGCATGACGGAGTGAGCTCCTGTCTCTGACCCAACTCCTGCCAACCTAGCAGTTCGAAAGCAAGAAATTGCAAGTAAATAAATAGGCACCACCGGTGAGAAGATAAACAGCATTCCGTGCACCCTGGTGTTGTTATGCGATTTCGTTCCGATATGGTTCAATCGTTGTATGAAGTTCCACTGTATTTGAAATCCCATAATACTCTTCCATTGCTTTCATATAATCATAGAATCACTGAGTTGGAAGGGGGCTTTTAGGTCCATCGAGTCCAACCCCCTGCTCAATGCAGGGATCCAAATCAAAGCAAATCTCGCAGATGGTTGTCCAATTCTCTCTTGAATGCTTCTGGTGTAGGAGTGCTCACCACCTCTCTAGGCAGTTGGTTCTACTGTAATACTGCTCTAACCGTAACAAGGAATTTCCTCATATTCAGCCTATATATGGCATCCTTTAGTTTGATCCCATTATTACTGGCATGACCAAGGATATAATGGGTTGATCATGTGAATAATGTAGAACAAATCGAAGCCCTTCCTCTTTATGACTATCTTACAGATATTTGAAGATTGCTATCATATCCCTTCTCACTCTCCATTTCTCAAGACTAAACATGTCCAGTTCTTTTAGTCTTTCCTCATATGGCTTGGTTTCATGTCCCCTAGTCACCTTTGTTCCCCTTCGCTATACCTGCTCTAGTTTGTTTGCATTCCTCAATAAACCTTATACCTTTTTGTAATTTGGTACATATATGGACTCCCTATGCATATTCTTAGAATGGGGTGTTGTACATGCCTAAACATTAAGAATAGAGCAGACTTTCAGGACTAGCTATAAATTCCTAATGGGCTATAATTTCAGGCCTTCAGGTTATAGAATAAGCTTAAAAATATGCACTGTAGCTTTCCAGTTCCATGCTACAGTGCTTCCATTAATACTATCAAAATGCTTTTGAGTGGCTCATATTTAATGCTCAATGTATTTTTATTACCAGGTTTTTTGAAGAAATGCTAAATTGTGCTTTAGGGTTTTTTCTTCACTCATATATATAAATGTTTTCATCCCTGAATTTAATCACCGCATTTAGTCCATTTCCTCCCAGACTGAGACAATCTTTAAAGATTTGTACAGTATTACCTCATACAAAGTCCGCTTCGTACAACATCGAATTCATACAACATTGCGTAATTCCTTGAAAAAAGTTGCCTCATACAAAGTCGTTTTTTTGGGGTTTTCCCAGGTTGCATTGTGCCTGGGCAGTATAAAAGTCAGGACGCATGTGTGCTTTGCTCTTGTGGGTTTTGCACGAGGCGAAGAGTGTTTAGGAGTTGTTTTGAGTGTGATTTTAATTTTTTGGTGTTTGCTGCTGTTTGGATGATTAGCACTGTGCTGCATGATGGGACATGTTGGCATCCATTTTGTCCTTGCTTTCATCCAGTAATTGTTTATAGTAGCTTGTACAAAATAGATGATCGGCCGCATGGCTGCAGATTAACACTGTGCTGCATGATGGAACATGTTAACTTTTAAACCTGCATTTCATAAAGTTTTCAAAAGTTAAAAATTTGTTGTATGGTTTGTCCCCTAAAATCAGGGTTGTTTGACATGTTTTTGTAATGTATTTAGCCTTTAGACAATGATTTCTTAAAGTTCTGTCAGTTTCCTGTCTATTTCCTTTACTTTGCCCTGAAGTCTGTGCTGTTACAGTATAATGTATCTCTATGGAAACGACGTTGTACAAGGCATCGCAGCAAGGATTTGGACGTTGTATGAGGCATCGCGGCTAGGATTTTGCATGCCTCATGCAAAGTTGAAATCCGTATAAAGTCCAAACTTGTGGAACCAAGTTTGGACGTTGTATTAGGTATCACTGTACTGCAATATTCATGTTTGTCCTCTCAACGTCTTTTTGTTATCTTCATATTTAACAAATAGATGTTCTGCATGACCATGAGAAACAATTGCAAAAAGATCACCAGCACTGTAGAAATGGTTCTTCCAGAACTGTGTAATGTCCTCTTAATTTCATGGAGTAGTCCTGTCTAAAGTTTGATTTTAATCCACTTTTATCTGGTGCACGTTCCATGTACAGTATTTGGTTAGCTGAGTATGGTTAATACCTGTCAAGTGTTGGCTGTGAAAATACGGGAAATTCTCCAGGCACGGGCGTGCATGCGCAACAATCCCTTCATGCATGTGCAGCAAACCCTTCGTGCATGCATGCAATCCCGTCACATATGCACACAGCTACCTCGGATGGGTGCGCATGCACAGCAACACCTTTTCCGGCTGCTCCAATACGGGATGATGGCGGTAAAGAGCAGGCAAGAGGGGCAAAAAACAGTATTTCCCAGCCAATACGGGATACTTGACAGGTATGGTATTGTTGTCTTTGGATTTAATCAGTGTAGGTCTATTTCACAATGTTTTATTCAAATACAGTGTTCTCAGATCATCATACTATGGCCTACAAGTTGTTTCAAAGAATGATTTTTGGGGGGTTGGGGTGGGGGTGGGGCATGCAGGATTCTTTAGCTGACTCCATTCATTTGCGTTATCACTGTTGTGCCATAAGGTTCTTAACTGTACCTTTAAAAGAAAAGCAAACAAAAATCTCCCTCATCATCCCTTCTAGCTTTTGGAAGGAAGTATTTCACCTGTCTTTCTTTTTAAAGTGATGCAGCAGGTATGAACTTCCCTGATACACATAATTTTATTCCATTTCCTTAGACTCCCCATGGAGCTGAGGAAGTGTTTGATTTGTCGATAAGAAGAGAGCCGCTTCAAGACAGAATAAATTGGTGGAGAAGAATCATTTTTCCAGTGATCACATATTCTGGAAACAAACCAAAATGGACCGATTTGATTTTAGTTAAAGGTCAGCCTTGCTTGAAAACTGGTTATATCCAACTCTAGGGTTGAGTGCTCATCTCCATTTACAGCCAATGAACCAGCTCTGTCTGTGTCTGTGGAAATTTCTGTGGTCATGTGGCAGGCATGACTAGACACAGAGTGTACAGAACACTGTTACCTTCCCACCAAAGTGGTACCTATTTATCTACTTTCAATCTGTTGCTTTCAAACTGCAAGGTTGATATGAGCTGGGACAGAGACAGGCACTCACTTCATCGCACAGCACTCTGGTCTCGAACTGGTGACCTGCTGACCTTCTTAACCACTAAGCCACTGCAGTCCATTCCCCTTGTCTTGATTTTACCCACACCAAAAAAAAAAAAAAGAAGTCCCTGACAGATGGCAGAAAGGTGCAGACAGAAATACTTTGGGGGCAGTTCAGTTCACTCCAACAAAGACATTGCCTGATCACTATCTTTAGGAGGAAACCATCCCATCTCTGCAAACAGGCTGCTGCCCTTCAAGAAAGAGCTGAAAACCTGGCAGGGAGCAACCCTCCCCACAACTGGCTCATTTAGAGTAGGATCACTCATGCTTTTAATAGTTTTTAACTAGATTTTTAATTGGTGTGGGTGGGAGGTAGTTTTTCAGTGATTGTAGGAATTTTAAGGGTTTCTATAGTTTAAACATTGGGGATTTTATGTACGCTGCCTATAGTCGCATGTTGATTGGGGTGGCTATACAAACTGAATGAATGAATGAATGAATGAATAAATAAATAAATAAATAAATAAATAAATAAATAAATAAATGAATGAATAAATAAATAAATAAATAAATAAATAAATAATGTGGTCTCTAGTCCCCCTGCCTCTTCAGAACCCCACTTGCACTTCTGGTAGTTCTCTCTCTACATGCTGCTGCAGTCTATCCTGTATTATCTTGAGCATAACCTTGCTAGCATGTGGGATGAGTGTAATTGTTCAATAATTTGAACATTCTTTGGCATTGCCCTTTTTTTGGGATTGGAACGTATACTGATGTTTTCCAATCCTGTGGCCATTGTTTTGTTTTCCAAATCTGCTGGCATGTAGAATGCAATAATTTGATTCAATCATCTTTTAGGACAATGAAAAATTCAACTGGGATACCATCATCTTCACTGGCTTTGTTGTTTGCAGTGCTTTTTAGGGCCTTTCTGATTTCTCTCTCTAGGATGTCTGGCTCAAGTTCAATGTTCTCCTCATTGTGATTATCAGGGGTGTATAGTTCTTCTCTGTACTCTTGCCAGCTTTTCTTTACCTCTTCTGCATCAGCTAGCTCCTTGCCATTTTTGTCCCTTATCATGGCCATATTTGCTTTAAACATTCCCTTGATTTCCCCATTTTTTTAAAAAAATATCTCTAGTCCTACTCATTATGTTGTTTCCCTCTATTTCTTTGCACTGTTCATTTAGGTAGGTTTCCTTGTCTTTCCTTGCTTTTCTTTGAAATTCTGTATCCAGTTGATCAATTTTTTTCCTTTCTCCTTTGCCTTTTGCATTCCTTCTTTCCTCTGCTATTTTAAGAGCCTCTTCAGACAACCACTTTGCTTTCTTATGCTTTTTTTTTTCTTTTGGCACTCTGTCCATAATTCTTCTGACAATCTGTCTATTGAGTCTAAGCCATTAAATCTGTTCCACACCTCCACCATGTATTCCTTGGGGATGTTGTCTAGGTCATACCTGTCTGGCCTAATTGTTTTCCCTATTTTCTTTAGTCTTAGCCTGAATTTTGCAATTAGTAGATTATGATCTGAGCCATAATCTGCTCCAGGTCTCATTTTTGCTGACTGTATGGAGGTTCTTCATCTTTGGCTGCAGAGTATGTAATCAACCTGGTTTCAATGTTGGCTATCTGGTGATGTCCATGTCAAGTCACCTCTTGTGTTGCTGGAAGAGTGTGTTTGCTATGACTAGTGCGTTATCTTGGCAGAACGTTATCAATCTTTGCCCCTCTATGGCAGAGTTGAGTGTCCCTGGTTCCACATCCCTGTTTGAATCCCAGTTTGTTCCTTCTGCCTCTTTTTTCACTTCTTGTAAGTTCTACCGTGTATTTTCTCTAAGAAAATCAAAGAAAACAGATATTGTTCTGGGGTCACTACATGTTTTGACATTTTTCTTTTTTGGGCAGTGTAAGTAAGATCAACCTTAGCCAAATTTCATAAATGATTCTTGTTCCGTATATGTGTTTTTAAAGATATACTAAAACATCTAAGTCATCATCATCAGTCATCAGCTGATCTCTGCTCTGTATTTAAAACCTTTAAACATTTTTTTTACTAAAATGTTGAACTGTATGAAGAATTCCATTACCCAAAGAAACTCACAAAACACAATCTGTTTCCTTGTAGAATAGCACCCCAACTTCTGTGTGAACTCATAATTAAAGCTGCAAATTCTTATTACGTTCTTCTTCTTCTTAAGTATTGTAATGAGGGAAAAGGTGCTTTGGAAAATTATTTTAATGACTGTTAAAATACTGAGTAAAAGAAGGTTGGGCTATAGGCCGTTATTCAGCTTTACAGATTGCAAAGGATGACCAACAGAATAAAAACAGTCTAGAAATTCCAAAGACATCAAAGAGACCATCTCCTCCTCCTGCCAGACTGACATTCATGAACCTGCTGAGAGGTTGACGTTTCCAATGTCAAAACATGCTGAACTCAGGAGCATTCCAGTGGGAGCATTCCAATGATGACAGTCTCTTATCTTACAAAAGTTATATCACTGCACGTCATCTCTCAAAATTGCTTATCCAGAATATCCACAAAAAAAGCATGTTTTGATAAACATGTATGTTTTCAAGAGGTTTTGACGATTAGCATTATTTCTGCCTTTTTAAATACTGAAGCAAGAGAGTTCAAGAGGAAGGGGGCTCCATCTGAGAAACTAGATGACAATGTATTGGTTATGGAGCAACCAATAAGTCTCCAATAAAAATCTTAATTATGGACTGGATGTATCTAAGAGAAGGTTGTTCAGCAGGTAATGAAGTTTAAAGGTACTTAACAGTTCCTTGGCATACACATATACATTCAGGGATTGTAGTGGCTTAATGGTTAAGATGCTGAACTTGATGACTGGAAGGTCGGCAGGTGAGCATTTCAAGACCCGAGTTCTACATGATGGAGTGAGCTCCCATCTCTGTCCCAGCTCCTGCCAACCTGGCAGTTGGCAAGAAAATAATTGCAAATAGATAAATATTGCTTTGGTAGCAAGGTAAATATTATTCCATGCACTCTGGTGTCTAATTATGCCTGCTACATGACCTTGGGAATGTCTGCAGATGTAGATAGTAAAGGTAAAGGTTTCCCTTGCTCGAAAGCCAGTCATATCCAACTCTAGGTTTCAGTGCTGATCTCTGTTTCAAGGCTGAAGAGCCAGTGCTGTCTGTTTCTGCAGACATTTCTGTGGTTATGTGGCAGGCATGACTAGACACCAGAGCGCATGGAACACTGTTTACCTTCCCACCGAAGTGATCCCTGTATAGCTACTTGCAATTTCTTGCTTTCGAACTGCTAGTTTGGCAGGAGCTGGGACAGAGATGGGAGATCATTCTGTTCTGCTGTACTCAGGAATTGAACTGCTGACCTTCCACCTTCCAGGCAGCGTCTTAGCCACTTGAGCCACTGCAGTCCCATGGAGATGCAGATAGCCCTGGCTTTTTGGTTGTAAACGGAGATAATCACCATACCCTAGAGTTGGATGCAACTGGCTTTCAAGCAAGGATGACCTTTACCTTTGTCTGTCATACACACATATACAAATTGTCATACATGCATACAGGGACAGTTTACTTTCGATTCAAAAACACTCATTTCCAAGATGATTTATAAATAAGAAATAGGTGACTGAATTTTCCTGGATTAATTGCATGTAATTCTTCTTCTTTCATTTCCCGATCAAACCCTGGACTGCGAAAATGGAGCCACTTCCTTGGCTTTGTCATTGGCCAAACTTAAGTCCTTATATGTGAATGTTTCTGGTAGTAATCGGCAGACCAGTAAATGAGCCAGATTCTGTATCTCTCCACATTCACACAACATGTTGTTTCCTGCCAGCAGAACCTACTTGAGCATATTGTTCATGCATTTAAGGACTCTAACCCTCAGCCTATTCAGGGTCCTACAAGTGATGTAGGGGAGGTTGAGTTCCTTAGGTATATCTTCCTTTAATGTTCTTTTTCCAGGGAGCTCCTTCCTCCATCTTTTAATTTGGTTTTGCTCTTGTGTACCCTCAAGAATGTTTGTTCTTGCCATAAAGCTCTTCCTGGATCTGAGTTGGTGGAGCTGAGGCTCATACTGTTACTATATGCATTGTTTCATTCACAGTGATGTCAATTAATTTTGCATATGTGGATGTGCTCCATACTGGAGCAGCATACTCTGCTGTAGAGACACTGAGGGCCAAAGCTGATGTATGCAGTGTACATGGTTGAGTTCCCCATTTAGAGTTTGTGAGTTTCCTGATGATACTGTTACTTGTACTAACTTTGGCTTTGTTATTCAGGCAGTGCTTCTTAAAAGAGAGTGTCCTGTCAAGCAATACACTGAGGTATTTTGGTGCTGATCTATGCTGTAATGTTTCCTCTCAGTTCCAAAGGTGGAAAGAACACACTTGAGTCTTGCTTGGATTAGGCTTCAAATGGTTGCTGTTGTAATTATGGAATACTGTCCTAACTCTTCAAGTGTTCCAGTAAGTTTTCCAGCTATGAGGGATGCTCACAGACATTTATTATTATAGATGTAATGCACATTCAGATGTATGTTTAGCTATGTACATTTTACTTTCTCCTGGACTCATGTTTTAAAATCTCAATCTGAGGGGTTTAGCGATCCAGGTGTGGGGTGTTTCTGAAGAGAGGCTGTGGACCCTTTTCCCTGCCTCTCTTCAGTACTTACCTCACTAAGCCCCTTAGCGATCCAGGCTGGGGTGGTGGTGTATGTTTCTGAAGAGAGGCTGGGGAAACTTTTTCCGAGCCTCTCTTCAGAAACCCTCACCTGGATTGCTAAAAGGCTTAGGGATCCAGGCTGGGGGTTGTTTCTAAAGAGAGGCTTGGAAAAGGGTCCTTGTTCAGCAGTACTGTAGTTAAATCTGTCAATTTCAAGTTCTCTTGGATTTTTTGTTGTTTTTTTTACTCTGAAGTTATTTCCATTGTGAATATAAAAATTAAAAAATGCAATAAAATGAAACATTTCCCTGCCTTTAGTCTGAATGGATATGCATGAATACAGAAGCACACAGTTAGGACTAGAATGGAACGTGGAGTTCTGCAGTGTTAATGGTCAATGAACAATCCAACTTCCCAGGCAACATATTCCGTGAAATGTATTCCCTTAGACTTTCATGCACTCCCTTCATTTGGAGGAAAAAGAGCTGCAAGGAGGCTTGGCCCTTGGTTTCATATAGGGATGTTATCTTTGTACTGTTTCATTTGCAAGAGTGTAAATTATTAGCTCTTTAGGTAACCAAAAATATCTTTCCTTCATTGCTCTGAAAATAGGCTGTTCTCTCTTGTGATCTATCTATTTATTTTTCTATCTCTCTTTATTGATATTCAAAGATATACATTATCTGCTTCTGTGTGACGGGTAATGTATAAAGCACAATTCTTCATCAGTTTCCAGGGAAAGCCATCTGGTGATTTCCAGCTGCATAAAAAATGATCCAGTCACATACATTCCATATTAATCAATGCCTGACATATTCCCCCCACAAAGTAGCACATTTATCAAAAGCAAGGCCCAGTTTTCTTTATATCCAACAATGTCAATGTCTCACATTTGTACATTACATTTCTTCTACCACATAATATGGAAGTGATCTATTTAAAAAAACAGGTCTTTGTAAAAGAAGATTGACATTAGTATCATAATGAGAACAATATTGTTCTCAGAAGATGACTTGGAAGTGTGGCAATGAAGGAATTAGAAAAGATCATAAAGATTAAGGATGTGCCACTGGAGACAAAAATCAGGATCATCCACACTCTCACATCTCTGATCATGATGTATGGGTTTAAAAGCTGATCAGAGAAGAAAGTTGACAGGAAAAAATATTAGTTTGAAATATAGCGTTGCAGGACTGCTTTGAGGATACCCTAGTCTTCCAGAATGATGACGAAGTGAATCCTAGAGCAATTTCAAGCCTGAACTGACTTTGGAGGCAAAAATGCTGAAACTAAGGTTGTTATATTTCGATCTTTCTTTTCTTTATTCATGTCAGATGCACCACCAGCATATAATAACATTATATGGGAAGGTGCTTCTGGATTGAGAGGATTAGCTGGTGAGGATTAGTTGCTGATTGGGCAACAGGCCCAATCAGTTCCTGGAAAATAGACGGGGAAGAAGTAGAAGCAGTGACAGATTTTACTTTCTTAGGATCAAAGATCACTGCAGATGGGGATTGTAGCCATGAAATAAAAAGGCGACTGATTCTTGGGAGACAAGCGATGAGAAACCTGGGGAACATAGTGAAAAGCAGAGACATCACATTGCAAACAAAAATTAGAATAGTCAAAGCAATGGTTTTCCCAGTAGTAATGTATGGTTGTGAGAGCTGGACCATTAGGAAGGCTGAACGTAGAAGAATAGATGCCTTTGAAATGTGGTGTTGGAGGAGGGTTTTGAGAGTCCCCTGGACAGCGAGGAGAACAAATAGGTCAATCTTAGAAGAAATTAACCCTGACTGCTCATTGGAAGGTCAAATAGTAAAGATGAAGCTAAAGTACTTTGGACATCAAATGAGAAGGGAGGATTCACTTGAGAAGGCATTGATGTTGGGAAAGGTGGAGGGCAAAAGAAGAAGGGGGAGGCCAAGGATGAGATGGCTAGATGGTATTATAGACACAATGGGCACAGAGCTGGGAGGGCTGAGGGGGATGGTAGAGGACAGAGGCGCCTGGAGGAAAATGGTCCATGGGGTCGCAAAGGGTCGGAGTCGACTGTGCGACTGAACAACAACAACAACAACAACAGATCACTGTTGCCCAGGGGATGCCTGATTGCTGAAATAGCAATCTTCAGTGAGGCTCCTTTCATGTTCCCCATACTTTGATTATATCATATGAAGACAATATTTTTTTGAAAAAATAATCAAGCTGGGAGAGGTTAAAGACAACAGGAAAAAATGAAAACAAAATATGAGATGAGTTGACTTGATAAGGTAAGTAGCAGCCTTGAGTTTAACAGCACTGAACAGAGCTGTTGAAGATGGGGCATTTTATTTATTTATTTATTTAAAACATTTCTATCCCACTTCCCTCACTCAAGAGTGACCCGAAGCGGCTGAACAACATAAAATAAAAACGAAGACAATAAAAACAATTTAACATACCCATTTAAAACCATCTAAAAAAATCCCCACCCTCCCAACACAGTTAAAAAAAAACCAAATAGGACAAAACCCAGTATAGGTTAAATAAGCCTTCTGGAAATTACTCATTCATAAGGTAGCCATAAGTCAGAGTGTAGGAACAGAAATGCAAGTACTTTAATTATACGTAGTTTAGCATTCAGCTTCTATTCTGCAGAACTATAATACACAGTGATGACTGCAGTGATAATGATGTAATGAATATGTACACTCTCTCAGTAATCTGTTTAAGAAATGTTACTCCTAGGTGCAAATAATGTCACAAAAAGATGAAAATCCTAGCTCTGGGTTACTCTTTTCATGAGCTTTTTGTTCACTAAATAACTCTGTGCTTAGGTTCAGCCAAGGATGGGGCCCAGTACATGTGGAAAGTTAAAAAATCACTTTCTGTGTGTATGTTCTTGCAGAAACTAGTGGTGGAGAAAGAGATAAATAACCACCTGCTTGACTGCGTGTAGCTTCGAGATTCTTTTCTCGTGGGAGAAAAGGAACTTGGCACTTTCTCACAAACCAATTGTAAACATACTAGCCTCGTGAGTTGGGAGAAATGAAACCTAATGTGTGATGGACATGTTATGCTGTAAGATCATTGGTTGGGATCCCTTAAGGAACATACCTGTCAACTATCCCATTTTCCCCAGGAAAGCCCCTTATTTTTACCCCTCTTCCCACCCCCTTCCATTTTATTAATTTCCCTGTATTTTCCCTTATTTTTTTAAAAAAATCCTGACTGAAGCTGTAGTATTTTTTCTGGCCACCAGAGGTCGCTGTGTGGCAGGGTTTTTGCTTGTGGAAGGGGAGAGAGAGAAAAGGGGGCGTGGGCGTTTCTCTTTCATTTCCCTTCCCTGCCATGTCCTCATGGAGGCTTCGGTTTTGCTACTGCTGTTCGTAGTCACCATGGAGTCTACTCTAGAGGTGAGCGATATTTCATATATGCAGGGAGAGGGAGGGAGAGGGAGGGAGGGAGAGAGGTTTCTCTTGCTCGAAAGCCAGTTGTTTCTCTTGCTCGAAAGCCAGTCGTATCCAACTCTAGGGTGCAGTGTTCACCTTCATTTACAGCCGAAGAGCAAGTGCTGTCTGTGTTTGCAGACATTTTCATGGCCATGTGGCAGGCATGACTAGAGCCCAGCAAGTCACATGGTTATATTTGGCCACACCTACAGATTTAGCCACACCCACAGAGGGGTGTGCCCAAAATTTCCCTTATTTTCAAATCCAAATGTTGACAGGTATGTTAAGGAATGGCTGGGAGGCAGACCCTGAGGGAGGGGATAAAAACCCCAGAAAGGTGAGGGCTGTGCTACTCCACAACATGATATACTAGTGCTATGTAGTATAAATCTGTACATGCCAAACAATTGAATCTATCTCTGGTGTCTCACCCTAGGGCCAGATTTTAGCTGGACCGTCTGGTTGTCAATTAATAGACTTTGGAGCAAAGTAGGAAGATCAAATAATAATTGAATAAAAAGGCTAGTTGTATACAGGATAAAATTGTCTATGAAAGTGGAGAAATTTAATCAATGTAGCATTTAAGGACATGCAATTTACATCCGACAATATGTATGGAAAAAGATCCATTTAACTGATAAGATAATACCTTTGAAGAATCCCACTTCTAGTCAATAATAATGTAATTATAGAATATTCTGATAAACACAAAGAAGATTGTAGTTATTTTTTTAAAAAAATTGTTTAACTTTTTTAACTATGTAATTTTGTTTATTTAGTTAGAAAATTATATATATATATAAAATACGGGAGATTTTTAAAAAAATATGTGATGGCGGGAAGAGGGGCTAAATTACAGGGGTTTTCTTGGGCAGTATGGGATACTTGACAGCTATGCTTCATATATATAAACTGTGTGTCAAAATATGGAGAAACAATGACCTGCCTCCATCAGATAAGGAGCTGGTTCAAAGCACAAGGGGCAAATAACAGAGAAGCACAAAATTGCTAGATGGGCTGATGATATTTTTCGTAATAATCATCCAGCTTTTTTGTACATGCTGTGTATATATATTTTGCTTCTCAAATGATATGAGCAGTCTATGCTCAGACTGACTTGTAAAATTTACTCTTGAATTGTCTATATAATGAATGAAGAAAAGTCCTATTCAGAAGTTACTTGTGGTCACTTCCAATTGTGAATAGTTGCACTGCATTATATGAAACTAGTATAATAAATATATTGATCACAGAACAGGTGATTTTTGATGCTCGAACATTTATCTGATAGCTCAGTGTTTTAGGTATCTGGTTGTGGAGTTAGGGATTGGGAGTTTGATTTCCCACTTTGCCTTTTTGACAGGGGCTTGACTTGATGATTCATAGAGTCCCTTCAAGTTCTGCAGCAGTAAGATGATGACGATGATGATGATGATGATCATCATCATCATCATTATCATCATGCATGTGAATAGAAATTATTCTAAGACTGAATAGGAAAGTTGAGGATCTCAACATGTGAATCCAAAGAGAAACCAAAGTCAATTTTATATTTGATCAAAGCAAGGTAGGGAAAGGATCAATCTATTTCAAACATATTTAGCAGTTACTGATATGAAAGATGATATGGCTGAATAAGATTTTTTGTGTGGCAACTACAACAAATTACTCAATAGATATTCACTTTAAGTAGAAATGAATTCTGCTTGCCATATAATTCAGATACCATTTCTATTAATTGTATTCTCCTGGAAGTTCAATACCTATGAGAAACAATGTTTCCTAAGGGGTTTTTTTGGGTAGGGGGGCTCATCAATTGCACTTTTAACTGTAGGGTCAATTTTGGGCCAGAGCTTTTCCAGAATTTATTCTACTTCTTACTTCTCAAACCTTTTCGCATAAGTGAATAATGTTCCTCCCTGTCACCTCTTAATTTGAATGGTGACCTTCTTACCTCTACTTGTCTGTCACTTTCCTTTCAGTCACTTTGATATGACTAGCTCTGTCTCCCAAGTTAATTACACTAAGATGGTCCAGCAGCAACTACAAATAAACTTCTTTCAAAAAACTGTGAGAAGGCTGGTGGGCAAAACCTAGAGCTTCCCATTCATTCATTTTAAAGACATTTAAAATTCACAATTTAGCAGTCACAGCTAATACAGACATGTCACTCTTGGGTGTAAGATTATGCTTGACTGGTAGAGAAGGATAGTGTTATGGTGGATGGTACAGTCCCCTTAAGTCCTTCTTAACTTAACACAGGCCGTTTTAATTTCTCACACTAAAAAGAAACACTGAAGGAGATTTGGCCTTGTCAAGCACAGGCACACCTTTAGTTATATGAATGCAAGGTGAAAGTTGTTTTGAAAAATCTCTTCTTATTTCCTTACACATGAATTACCCCCTTTCCCTGTGATCTAGTTAGGCAAATATCATCCAAATTAAGTCCTGACAATGTTCTGTTGAAAAGGTGATCAAATCCTAAGACACTAGGAGGCAAAATAAGAATAGGGGGAAAATATTTTTCCACACTGAAAATTTGGACAATAGTAGCAGAATATATGGTACAGTACATCCATACTACTGATCAGCTAATTATATCCTATGTGAATTAGAAGAGCTAATGATATGTTTTTATGAAAGGGAACTGCTTTTTCAATTGAGCCTTCCAGATTTAGTAATGTTTTTGCATGTATCTCCCACTGGTTATTTCTTGCAGGCAGTCACAGCCAGTCCCAATAATAGCTTGTCAATTAACTTTTGCTTTGCAATATAGAAGTACAAGTATGGATAGATGAATCTAATAGTTCTGCATTTTTCTACATGGGGATTCTTTAAATTCCAAGTTATTGCTAGGTATAATGTATAATATGTTTCTGGCTTTGTCCCTCTTTTATAAAAAGAAATAAAATACATTTTTTAAAAAAATAATCTGTGTGTGTTTACTCCCCACCACATCCCCAAAACTATGAAATCTGAACTCCTCAAAGAGGTACTAAGCAGTGCATATTCCATCTTTACTTTTTTCCAATTGCTGTACTGTACTAATTTAAAAATATGTTTTTGGTACTATCTTCAGTCACTAAATGGCAGATTTCCCCTACTTCCTCTAGGCAACAGAGGCCAAATTGCTAACAGACCTAAGGATCAGTGATGCACTCCCAAAAAATTTACTACCACCTCTGTGGGCGGGGTTAAATCTGTGGGCGGGGCCAAATCTGTGGACGTGGCCATCCAGGTGGGCATGGCCTAGGAGAAATTTCCACTACTGGTTCTCCCAAACATGACAGGACCCGCTTCAGTGCATCACTGCTAAGGATGCATTTCTCTGGAGGGTCTAAGCCAGGATTCCCAACCTTTTTGCACCGTAGGCCTGACCATGCCCCCTGGACAGCTGAGCAGGCTGGACCACACACCCCAGAAACAAAAGTAAATGTGCCCACTTCCATGTTTACAAAAGCCATGGGCACATTTATGGATGATATAATTGTGTTTACACATGCGTCGGCATGTTATACTACTGTCATAAACATATCTGCTTCCACTTTCGGGTGAAGCGGTGGCTGCAGGCCACATGAAATGGTGCCATGGGCCGGGGCCAGCCCATAGGCTGTAGATTGGGAATCCCTGGTCTAAGAAGTTGAAAGCAGTGTTTCCCCATCCTCCTAACTCTCTAAATAGAGAGCAGGTGTGATAGATAGAATGCAAGCGCGGCGCCAAAATGGCCGCCGCGCTCTTTGCGGGGGCCCCATCAGACGAAGGCATCTGGGTAGTTAGGGGGCTTGGCCAGCTCCTCTATAAAAGGGGTGACCACGAGGCAGCCGAGCTGCCATTTTGCGAAGCGACGGAGCGGAGAAGTTTTTCCCTCTTACCTCCGTCGCTTTTGCCTTGACTGGGAAGCCTTTTGGCTGCTGATTTTCTTCTTTCGGCTTCCCATAGGTTGGACTGAGATGCCTTCGAAGAAGAAGGCAGCCGCGAGCGCGGCTCGCGCGGTTCGCGCGGTTCGGAGGCGCAATCCGGGTCGGAGGACCGCGGCTGCGCCTCCCCAGCAGCCGCCTTTGCCTGCACCCACCGGGACCGGTGGGATGGGGTCTATTCCCCCTTGGCCGGAGGCTGGGGACCCAAGCATGGGTCCAGCAAGGGCTGCGGCCCGCGGCCCGCAAGCGGTGGACACTGCTCCTGGTGCTTCCCATTCTACTGGGCCTTCCTCTATAGGGGCGCAGCTCACTCCGGGGCCTTCCAGCCTTGGGGGGTGGTGTGGTCCCCTTCCCTGGCAGGTGCCTACATCAGCCCTACTGGGCCTGGGTGTGGGGTCATGGCCCTATTCGGGCCCCGGGGTACAAGGACCTGTACCCACGCCTGTAGCAGGCGGGCCGGCTGGCCCTTGGCCCCACGTCAGTGTGGAGGCCTTACTGGCCTGCGTTGCGGCCCTTGAGGCATCCCTGGCTCGGGCCAGCCACGCTGGGGCTCCCTTTGTGGTTCATTTTGACGCGTCGTCTGCTGGGTAGCGGCAGGCGACGGGACGGGTCGAGCTGCTTGAGGCGCGTGGCGCGACTTCGGCCACTGCCTCGCAGCTCCCCAACCAACAGGCCAGTGCGGGTCAGGCCCCAGCGACGAGCTCTACGGCGGTCGTGAGCTCCGACGCCCCCAGTGGGCCGGAACCCCCGGTGGGGGCGGCCCGCGGGGGTGCAGCATGTGAGTATGCGGTACAAACTAGTGCACCTACACATGTGGCCACGTGGGGGGGGGGCTTTCCAATGGCCTTGGCCTCGCGTGGGTGGTGCGGCGGTACAGCCGCTGACGCCCCACCCGGCGACGACAACTACCACCCAGGGCCCCGGGGTGGGGGGTGTTTCCTACCCTGTGGGGAATGTTTTGGGGGTGGCTGGGCTAGTCCAAGCCCCTTTCCAGATGCCCGCAGTTTCTGCGGTGCCTGTCTCGGCCTTGCCGACAGCGGGGTATTCCTTACCACTGGGTGACCACTTGGCACAGGCCACCAAAGAGAAAATATGGCGGGGGGAGTATGTAGATATCTTCTCAATCCTAAACAGGGAGCCCACCAAGGAAGAGAGGGAGGGGCAGGATGAGAAGGATAAGGAGCAGGCACGTCGTCGCAAGCCACCAACTGGCTGCCGGCTTACCTCATCTACATGGCGGTGTACCTGAGGGCCCGGCCGGATTTGGCAATTCCGATGGTCCAGTATTTGGACAACATCTATCGGGCGATGGTTGACTTTCCGGGCCCGTCGTAGTTGGCTTATGACCAGGAATTCCGTATGCGGATTCCCCTGCACCCTGAGATGAGGTGGGATGATCCATGCCAGAGGCTTTGGCTTCTGTACATGACGCCCACGCGCCCCGCGCCAGGGGAAAGATACCATTGTGGACATGCGGTCCAGCGAGCGGCTCCAGCACAGGTTCCCCGCCAGGTGGCGGGGCAGGGGGTTCCAGCCCGCCTGCTGTGCTGGACTTTCTTGTCCTATGGTTCCTGCAATAGGAAGAATTGCAAGTACAGACATGAGTGTCCCACCTGTGCGGGCCCCCACGCAGCCTCTGCCTGTCCCAGGCCTGGAGGGACGTGGGGCAGAGGGAGGGGCGGACAGTGGGCTGGCAAGACTGCCGCAGATGGAGCTGGTTCACCGAAAGGCTCCCTCCCCAATTAATGTGGACATGTTGGAGCGTTGGCTCACATTGTACCCGAAAGGGGAGGATGCGGATTATCTCCTTCAGGGCTTTAGGCAGGGGTTCCGTATCCCTTTCATGGGTGATAGGTCCCCTCAGGATGCCCCCAACCTTTTGTCCCTTAGGGGGAGGGAGGAGGTGGCTGCTGCCAGCATTAATAAGGAGGTCGATGCGGGCAGGGTCGCTGGCCCTTTCCCTGCACCCCCGTTCCCCAACCTTAAGGTATCACCCCTGGGCTTGGTTCCAAAAAAGTCTCCAGGCGGGTTTCGCCTTATCCATCACTTGTCCTACCCAGCCGGCTGATCGGTCAATGATGCTATCCCTGATGACCTTTGCTCAGTCAGGTATACATCTTTTGACCACGCGCTGCGCATGGTGCGCTCATGTGGCCCGGGTGCGCTGCTGGCTAAGTGCGACATTAAGTCGGCTTTTCGCCTCTTGCCGGTGCACCCGGGCGACTTTGAATTGCTGGGTTTCAAATTTCGGGGCGAATATTACTTTGATAAGGCCATGCCTTTTGGCTGTTCCATATCATGCTCGGCTTTCAAGCGTTTCAGTACCTTCCTAGAGTGGGCTTTCGTCCGCAGGTCAGGGTCCGGGTCTGTAGCCCATTACCTGGATGACTTTTTATTCGGGGGTGAACGGGGCTGGGACACGTGTACACGTCTCCTCAACACATTTCAGACGCTAATGGAGGAACTCGGTGTCCCTTTAGCGCCCGAAAAGACCGAGGGCCCATCTACCCAGCTAGTCTTCCTGGGGGTGGAGATTGACACGATAGCTCAGGCATCTAGGTTACCGCGGGATAAGGTGTCAAGGATAGTGGCCCTTATCTCGGACTTGCTCGCCAAGCGCAAGGCATCACTGAGAGAACTGCAGGTGCTACATGGTCACCTTAATTTCGCTTGCAGGGTGGTCGCACCGGGCAGGGCTTTTGCCCAGCGCTTGTGCGACGCCATGGCAGGATTATCCAGGCCTCACCATAGGGTTCGGCTTACCCGGGGTATCAGGGCAGACATGCTTGTCTGGTTACAGTTCCTGAGGGAGTTCAATGGGGTCTCATTTTGGAGGTATGACCTCCTGGCTTCCCCTCATTTTCAGATTCAGTCTGATGCCTCGGGATCCCTGGGTTATGGGATGTACTTCAATGGGAAGTGGGCCTATGGTGGGTGGCCACCGGCCTGGGCAGGCACGGGTCGCCTGCGTGATCTCACATATCTGGAGTTTTTCCCTATCCTGGGTGCTTTGATGCTATGGGGCGAGGAGTGGGCCAACTCGGTCGTGCATTTCTGGTGTGACAACGCGGCTGTGGTCCACATTGTAAATGCACAGACTTCTAAATCGCCCAGGGTTATGGACCTAGTGCGCCAGTTTGTGTTGCGCAGCCTGCGCCTCAACGTCCTGTTCAGGGCCAGGCATGTCCCAGGGGTTAATAATGATATTGCTGACGCTTTGTCCCGCCTACAGATCTCCCGGTTCCGTGCCTTGGCCCCGGATGCGGAGGAATTTCCCTCGCCACTCCCGGAGGAGATATGGACCATTGGCAAGGAGAGGTGAACCGGGCGATTGGCCTGTCGATAGCGCCACGCACGCGTAAGGCGTATCACCACGCAATTAATTCTTTCAGGGCATTCTGTACCCAATTTCAACTGCCAGGGACCTGGCCGATCCCGGTAACCCATGTTCTGCGGTTCATGGTTTACCTGCATGCTCAGGGCCTTGCACCTCGCACCATAGCATCTAAGCTTTCAGCGTTGGCTTTTATGGCCAAAGTGGGAGGTCATGTGGACAGCACCTCTGACTTCCGTGTGAGACATGTTTTGGAGGGGTGGGTGCACGAGTGCGGGCGTTGCCCGGACGACCGCCACCCGATTTTCCCAGGGGTTCTTACCCAATTGGCCCGGGGCTGGCCTGGCCTCTGTTTGATAGATATGAGGCAGCCCATTTCATGCAGCCACAACGGTGGCCTTTTTTGGAGCGCTCCGCATCAGCGAGCTTGTGATGCTGTCTAAGGCGGATGCAAGTCGTAGGGCACTGGAACTCGAGGATGTCTATGTTGCCAAAGACTGGGCTCAGTCGAGGATACGCTCCTCTAAGACAGATCAGCATGGCGTAGGCAGTGATGTAAGACTGCTACGGTGTTCTTTGGCAGACATCTGTCCGGTTGGTACCCTACAGGATTTCCTTGCACTGCGTGGCACGCACCATGGCCCGTTTTTCTGTCACCAAGGTGGGTCTTCCCTTACTAAATTTCAATTTTGGAGGGTGCCGCGAAGGCACTAGACAGTGTTGGCCTCTCAGGGGCTCGTTGCGGCACCCATTCGTTCAGAAGGGTGGCGGCTTCTACTGCAGCTGTTTTGGGTGCTCCGGGGCTGAAATATGCCGCATGGGAGGGTGGGGTTCACAATGTTTTCAATTTGTGTTCGCCCTCTTCAACCTGAATACCAGTTTAGTCACCACACTGTTTCCCCCCCTTTTTTTCCTTGACAGACCCTGGGTGTCGTATTACACCGGTGACAGTATGGCTAGTGGGCCATAGCCGTGTGCACAGGGCAGCGCGTTACGCTGCACAGGGCAGCGCGTTACGCTGCATGGGGCAGCGCATTACGCTGCACAGGGCAGCGTGTTACGCTGCGGCGACAGAGTGGGACCCCGACTGGGACTGGGTGCACCCGCACGTTTCAGGTGGTGTGGTAAGCGCGGCATGTTATGGCGGGAACTGTTGCCATTCCTTTTCTACATCAGGGATGCTGACTCGCCTGATGTCCTGGTTATGTACCTTGGGGGCGATGGCTTGGGGCGGGTCACTGGCCTATCGCGGAAGCTTGTGATTTGCAGTGACCTGCCTTACTCACATTATGTGTGGCCGGCCACAACCCTCAAGTGGTCGGACGTGATGTCGCGGTACACTTACTGGGGAGTGTTCGGCCTCGAGGCTCTTGACTGAGCCGACGCTCCGTGAATGGGGCTATTGCCCGGTTCCTTTTTGAATAGGGTGGGGGACGCATCCTTCGCCTCCCCACCATCAGTCTGCAAAATTAAGAGCTTTACTCAGGGGATGGGGCCCATCTGTCGCAGGGAGGTATGGACCTCTGGTTAGCAGACTGGCGAGCAGGCCTGTCGACCGAGCTGACGGTCTTGGGGGGGGCGGTGAGCCTTTTAGGGAAGCCTCCCCGTGTGGCGGGTAGCACTGGTAAGGTAAACATTTATGACCCACAGGTATCCGGCAGGTTCGCAATTGACTGGACAACACTAGACAGGTATAAGTTGTTTAAACGTTGTCCGGTCAATGACGAACCAGGCGACGGGGTGATGGCTACAGCTAGACAGCATGCATCACCCCGTGATTTCACGGATACGCGTCAGAGGGTGGGGTCATTAGTTAGATATTGACTACGGCCAACAATTTTTTTGTTGTCAACAAACAAATGGATACAAATAGATACATTGTAACAATTGCCGTCGGCAATTTGGGTGGTACCTTACCAGTGTTACTTCGGCCTGCTTGCCTTAAGAATTATAATTGGTCAATTACCAATAGAAATTTATAATTCGGACTAGGGCATGAATCAATAAATGTGGCCCAATGCCGTTATCCACTTTTACCAGTGTCTGAGTCCTTTATTGGGGGTGCGCCTGCAATGCAAGTGCGGCGCCAAAATGGCCGCCGCGCTCTTTGCGGCCCCCCCCCCATCGGACGAAGGCATCCGGGTAGTTAGGGGGCGTGGCCAGCTCCTCTATAAAAGGGGTGGCCATGAGGCAGCCGAGCTGCCATTTTGCGAAGCGACGGAGCGGAGAAGTTTTTCCCCTCCACCCCCTCCCTAGTTAACAGTGTGATATTTTGGTCGCTTAGGGGCCAGGTGGGAATTTTTGTCTGGGACCCACAATTGG
Source organism: Bradypodion pumilum (assembly GCA_035047305.1). Classification (NCBI taxonomy): domain Eukaryota; kingdom Metazoa; phylum Chordata; class Lepidosauria; order Squamata; family Chamaeleonidae; genus Bradypodion; species Bradypodion pumilum. The sequence continues at coordinate 63,499,109 of JAWDJD010000004.1, read as the reverse complement.
CTCTTGGGTCCTGGTTTTTTCACCCATCCCACACTGTTGCTATGGTTTGATATAGGGGTTTCTGTTGCTGCTGTTGACTTTGGTCACATGGGTGGGTAGCACTGGTAAGGTAAACATTTATGACCCACAGGTATCCGGCAGGTTCACAATTGACTGGACAACACTAGACAGGTATAAGTTGGTTAAACGTTGTCCGGTCAATGACGAACCAGGCGACGGGGTGATGGCTACAGCTAGACAGCATGCATCACCCCGTGATTTCACGGATACGCGTCAGAGGGTGGGGTCATTAGTTAGATATTGACTACGGCCAACAATTTGTTTGTTGTCAACAAACAAATGGATACAAATAGATACATTTTAACAATTGCAGTCAGCAATTTGGGTGGTACCTTACCAGTGTTACTTCGGCCTGCTTGCCTTAAGAATTATAATTGGTCAATTACCAATAGAAATTTATAATTCGGACTAGGGCGTGAATCAATAAATGTGGCCCAATGCCGTTATCCACTTTTACCAGTGTCTGAGTCCTTTATTGGGGGGTGCGCCTGCAAAGATGTTCCTGCTGCTTATGCTGGAAGAGAGCAAGGAAAGGAACAAACAAACAATATGAGCATGGCATTGGAAACAGAGAAAAACCTGCTGGGAGTAGAAGAAGAAGAGAAAGATCAGAGAGAAACAGAAAAAATATTGCTGTGAAGGGGAAACAACAGGATTTCTAACAATTGCAAATCTGAACATGTTTGGCAGTCCAATATAATAATACATTTGTGAATTTCGGTAAGGTTTATCAAAATCAAACTGAATTAAATTCTCAAGCATTTATCTTCCCTTGGCAAATTCAAGAGAGTACAAAGTGACAACTCTTATTTGCCACCCAATCCAACCCAGGAAGCAGACAACAACCATCTGTTGGTCAAAACATGGGCCACTTTATTGATAACATAACAATACAATATTAACATGTCCTGCAATGGGGCATCCTAATGGATAAATGGTGTTAACCTATGGGTGTATCTACCCATATCCAGATTGATTATGACCTTGTATGATTATGACCTCACTCCATACCTCTTAGATCGCAATTTCCTTCAGGCCAACAAGCCTGCTACCTATAACTAAGTGTTCCTACCCACGACAGTACATGACTCCAGCACCTCTGTCCTTCTGTTATGGTGAGGAACCCCCATTATGTATGGTCAATTAACATAGTTTTGATTACCATTTATCCCACTACCGCCCCATTGGGTTTACATTGTTTACTTGTAGTCCCCTCATAAGTATGGAGAGGGCAAAAAACATCATTACAAAGGCCAATCAGTGATGATGAAAAAATTCCCTCTCGGTCACGAAGCGACCACAAAATTGCCATACTTAAGGAAAGGGGATTTTGCATGATTATGAAGAAGAGAGAGGGCGAGGCAGGAAGGAGACACTTATGGAGCATAGGCTCCTCTCCAAAACTCCGAGGCCTCCCGGTGGTTGCCAACTTGGGCAACAAAACGCATGCACATGTTAATTCACATAATGCTGCCATTATCAGCTAAAATTTTGCTTAGCATAGTAAGTCACTAGAGTATGCCCATTAAATCATTAGGGAAATGGAGAATCAACCCCTGCATAAATTCAGTTGTGTTACAAATGGTCCTAATCTACTTGAAACTTTCTTTAGCATAGTAAATTGCAACTAGAGTAATCCCGTTTGAACTGATAGAACTTTCCAGATTTCTCTGACCCAATGTGCCTACTCTGATGTGATTTACCACACTAAACAACCTAATTTTTAACATCAGCAGAACAGTTTTTGATTACATCACTAAGGATTCAAAGATTTTGGCCTGGATGAATGAAATGATCAGTTCTGAGTTTCTTCCACATTTAGTTTTAAAAATGAAATATTCAGGTTCTTCTCATTCTGAACAGAAATAAATTCATGAACTTGGTAAATCAGAATAACACAAAATCCTCAATCATCTCTAAGGGCAAGGTAGCCCTCTTATCTAACTAAAAATGGATGGTGAGGGAGAAGGATGGAAAGTGACAGTCTCCTCCAAAGAAAAGGGATGTTTTTCCAATATTTAATAACTTAAATAAACCCAGTGACAGTTGCAAGCTTTTGACTGCAAAGCCAACAGAGGACAGTTTTAGAGCAGTTAACTTTCTTTCTGAACCTCTGTTGAATTATTTGCTTTCTGGACAGTCACAATAGAGGAAGCACCAAGTCAGCACAAAAGGACTATGTCAAGTGATTACCAGCTCTCTGAATAGCCTGAAAAATGCTAACTCTGTCAGGTTCATGTGAGCTTCCAGGACTCACTGCAACATTTAGAGAGTGCAGAAGTGAGAGCAGGAATTTCTGAAGGAAAGCAATTTCCAATTTTACCATCTGGTTGTAGTGCTGACATCTTTTGCCCCCAAGGCAGAAGCTTTTTATAGTCTTAAAACATAACTGCGACTCCACTGCTGGAAGTCTATATAATACCTGCACTTAAGCCTAAGAGGCTCGGATAAATAAAGGGAATGGAGTAGAACTTTGGGTTCAGAGGGGGCAATGCTGAAGTTTAAAAGGGATTGTTGATGCCCCAGGCTGTCAGATAACAATAGGAAGGGGGAGAAAAGGCAACAGTCACCTTCAAACAAACAAAATAATGGATGCTTCTGTGGAGCTGAAGGAGAGATGTCTTTTGGCTTTAGTACAAATCAAGTGTAGGATAGGGATATAAAAGTATTTTGTTCTAATGTACTTTATTAAGTAATTTATTTTTAAAGTTTATATGCTGTCCAACTGGAAAAGCCCTTGGAATAGTTTACAAGTGTAAAAACAAAAGCATTCAGTAAAACATCAAGTCACAAATCAGAGATACTACAATAAAAATGACCCAAAACAGCCAAGGAATACCAACATGTGAAAATAAAAGAAAATTACACTAGTAATATAATATTTTTTTCAATATATTAAAATAATATTGTACATATTGTTTGCAGCTGCATAAGCAAAATTAGTTGTAGAAGTAGTAGTAAAACTAGTAACCACTGATTCCATCCCATTATCTCAAAGATAATGAAAAGTCATTGTCTTCGCACCCAAACTAAGAGGTAAGATACAGTACTTGTATTTGGTTGTTGTTGTTCAGTCGCACAGTCGATTCCGACCCTTTGCAACCCCATGGACCATTTTCCTCCAGGCACCTCTATCCTCCACCATTCTCCTCAGCCCACCAAGCTCTGCGCCCACTGTGTCCACAATACCATCTATCCATCTCATCCTTGGACGCCCCCTTCTTATCTTTCCCTCCACCTTTCCCAGCATCAAGGCCTTCTCAAGTGAGTCCTCCCTTCTCATTTGATGTCCAAAGTACTTTAGCTTCATCTTCACTATTTGTCCCTCCAATGAACAGTCAGGATTGATTTCTTCCAATATTGACCTATTTGTTCTCTTTGCTGTCCAAGGGACTCTAAGGACTCTCCTCCAACACCACATCTCAAAGGCATCTATTCTTCTGCGCTCAGCCTTCCTAATGGTCCAGCTCTCACACCCATACATTACCACTGGGAATACCATTGCTTTGACTATGCGAATTTTTTTGTCAAGGTGATGTCTCCGCTTTTCACTATATTCCCCAGGTTTCTCATTGCTTGTCTCCCCATAATCAGTCGTCTTTTTATTTCATGGCTACAGTCGCCATCTGCAGTGATCTTAGATCCCAGGAAAGTAAAATCTGTCACTGCTTCTACTTCTTCCCCATCTATTTTCCTGGGACTGATGGGACCTGTTGCCATTATCTTGGTTTTCTTGATATTGATTCTCAAGCCAGCTTTTGCACTCTCCTCCTTCAATCCAATCAAGAGGTTCTTTAGGTCTTCCTCACTTTCTGCCATTAGGGTGGTATCGTCTGCATATCTCAAATTGTTGATGTTTCTCCCAGCAATTTTGATCCCATGTTGTGATTCCTCCATCCCTGCATTGCGCATTATGTGCTCTGTGTATAGATTGAATAGGCAGGGTGATAAAATGCAGCCTTGTCTTACTCCTTTTCCTATTCCAAACCACTCTGCAATTCCTTGTTCTGTCCTAACTGTTGCTTCTTGGTTCGTGTACAGATTTCTCATGAGGCATATGAGGTGTTCTGGTATTCCCATCTCTTTAATTACTTGCCACAGTTTGTTGTGGTCCACACAGTCAAAAGCATTGTTGTAGTCAATAAAACAAAAGTAGACTTGTTTCTGGTATTCTTTTGTTTTCTCCATGATCCAATGTATGTTGGCAATGTGGTCTCTAGTCCCCCTGCCTCTTCTAAAACCGGCCTGCACCTCTGGTAGTTCTCTCTCCACATGTTGTTGAAGTCTATCCTGTATTATCTTGAGCATCACCTTGCTGGCATGTGGGATGAGCGTAATTGTTCGGTAATTTGAGCATTCTTTGGCATTCCCTTTTTTGGGGATTGGAACGTACACTAATCTTTTCCAATCCTGTGGCCACTGTTTTGTTTTCCAAATTTGCTGGCATATTGAATGCAGTAGTTTGATTCCATCATCTTTTAGGGCTTTGAAAAATTCAACTGGGATGCCATCATTTCCACTAGCTTTATTGTTTGCAGGGCTTTTTAGGGCTTTTCTGACTTGACTCTCCAGAATGTCTGGTTCAAGTTCAAATTTCTCATTATTGTTATTATCAGGAGTGTTGAGGTCCTTTTTGTAGAGTTCCTCTGTGTACTCTTGCCATCTTTTTTTTTATCTTTTCTGCTTCAGCTAACTCTTTTCCATCTTTGTCCCTTATCATGTTCATTTTTGCTTTAAATGTTCCCTTGATTTCCCCAATTTTTTTGAAAAGATCTCTAGTCCTGCCTCTTTTGTTGTTTTCCTCCATTACTTTGCACTGTTCGTTCAGGTATTTTTCCTTATCTCTCCTTGCTTTTCTTTGAAATTCTGTATTCAGGTGGTTGTACTTTTTCCTTTTTCCTTGGACTTTTGCATTCCTTCTTTCCTCTGCTATTTTAAGAGCCTCATCAGACAACCACTTTGCTTTCTTGTGCTTCTTTTCTTTTCGTATGGTTTCTCTTGCTGCCTCCCGCATGATGTTCCGCGTCTCTGTCCATAATTCTTCTGGTACTCTGTCTATCAGGTACAGGACATTAAATCTGTTCATGGCCTCCACCGTGTATTCTTTAGGGATGTTGTGTAGGTCATATCTGTCTGGTCTAATTGTTTTCACCATTTTCTTTAGTCTAAGCCTGAATTTTGCGATCAGTAGGTTGTGATCTGAGCCACAATCTGCTCCAGGTCTTGTTTTTGCTGACTGAATGGAGGTTCTCCATCTTTGACTGCAGAGTATGTAATCAATCTGATTTCGATGCTGGCCATCTGGTGATGTCCATGTGTAAAGTCGCCTCTTGTGTTGCTGGAAGAGGGTGTTTGCTATGACTAGTGCATTCTCTTGGCAGAACTCTATCAATCTTTGCCCTGCTTCATTCTGTGTTCCAAGACCGAACTTGCCTGTTATTCCATTTACTTTTTGATTTCCTACTTTGGCATTCCAATCTCCTAAGATAATGTGGACATCATTTCTTGGTGTCTGTTCTATGAGATGTTGTAGGTCCTCATAGAACTGGTCAACTGTGGCTTCATCTGCACTAGTGGTTGGTGCATAGACTTGGATTACAGTGATATTGAAAGGTTTGCCTTGGATTCTGACTGACATTATTCTATCATTTTTGATGTTGTATCCCATTACTGCTTTCCTCACTCTTTTGTTGACAATTATGGCTACTCCATTTTTTCTGAGGTTTTCTTGCCCACAGTAGTAGATATGATGGTTTCCAGAGCTGAATTCACCCATCCCTGTCCATTTTAATTCACTGATGCCCAGGATGTCAATGCTTATTCTTTCCATCTCGTTTTTACCACTTCCAGTTTTCCTTGATTCATAGACCTCACATTCCATGTCCCTATGCAGTATTGTTCCCTGCAACACTGTATTTCTCCTCCCCCTTTCGTATTCCTCCCCCTTTTCAGATCTGCTGTGCTGAGCATCCCCTTGTTTTGCCTTTTGTTTTGGTCCATAGGGTTCTCTTGGCAAACTTTGTGGCGTGCCTTGCCGGTCTCTACATCAGTCTTTTCCCATCACACATGTTATCACAGTTTAAACAGTTTTAAAACAAAGTATTATCATGCACAATATCACAGATTATCACATAGTATCAAAGTAAAAGTTGAACTAATTAATGAAAGGGAAAGAGAGAAAGAAAAAGTCCACTATATCAAGTCTCTATGTAAGTCACTTTCTTGTACAGTCACTATGTCAGTTGCTATAAGCCATCTATGTTTAGTCAACTATATTACTAGAGTTCGATTACTTATCCTTTGCATGCACACAGCAGCTCTTGCCTCCCTTCGTCTGCATGGAGTCGGTCAAAGGCACCGGGTCGGGCCTCGCTGTGATGGTGGTTGTGGATGGTATCTCCTGGGGGTGGTCGGGGGTCTCCTGAGGTGTCCTTCTCTCTGGCCCCAGGTCTTTGGATGAGGAGGGAGGGGCAGGATCCTTTACTCACCTCCCCTGTGGGCCTCTCTGGATGGAATGGGCAGTAGAGCTGGGCCTTCCTGAAGCCTTTTCTTCCTCTCCAGGCCCAGGTCTTTGGATGGGGAGGGAGGGGCAAGATCCTTTACTCACCTCCCCTGTGGGCCTCTCTGGATGGAATGGGCAGTAGAGCTGGGCCTTCCTGAAGCCTTTTCTTCCTCTCCAGGCCCAGGTCTTTGGATGGGGAGGGAGGGGCAGGATCCTTTACTCACCTCCCCTGTGGGCCTGTCTGAATGGAATGAGCAGTAGAGCTGGGCCTTCCTGAAGCCTTTTCTTCCTCTCATAAGAACATAACATAAGAACAGCCTTGCTGGAACAGGCCTCAGCCCATCCAGTCCAGCATTCTGTCTCACACAGTGGCTCACCATTTCCTTCAGGGTATTCCCAAGCAGATGCCTTCACCTGCTTAGCATTCCCTGGAAATGATATTGAGAGATATCCTGCCTATCTCTCCAACCCGGACGTTGTCCTTAAGTATCCATAATTATAGCCATTGATACTCTTGTCCTCCATGAACTTGTCTAATCCTTTCTTAAAGCTGTCAAGACTGACAGCTGTCACCACTTCTTCTGGCAGGGAGTTCCATAGACCAGTAATCCTCTGGGTGAAAAAGTACTTTCTCTTATTTGTTTGAGAACTAGTACCCAAAAGTTTCATGGAGTGTCCTCTAGTTCTAGTGTTATGCGATAGGGAAAACAGTTTTTCCTTATCTACTTTGTCCACACCGTGCATGATTTTATAAACTTCAATCAGGTCACCTCTTATACATCGTCGTTCAAAAGTGACGAGGCCCAACCGTTGCAGCCTCAGATGGTAAGGAAGGTGTTCCAGTCCCCTAATCATTCTGGTTGCCCTCCTCTGCACTTTTTCCAGCTCCATAATATCCTTCTGGAGGTATGGCGACCAGAACTGTACACAGTATTCCAGATGGGGCCTCACCATAGATTTATAAAGAGGCAAAATGACACTTGCTGACTTATTTTCTATACCCTTCCTAATGATCCCTAGCATTGAGTTTGCTTTTTTCACTTCTGAGGCACACTGGGTTGACACCTTCATTGAGTTGTCCACCAGGACACCAAGGTGAACCTTTCCTGGTTTGTCGCAGAGAGTTCAGACCCCATCAGTTTATAAATGTAATTGGGGTTCTTTGCCCCAACATGCATCACTCTGCACTTACTAATGTTGAAACTCATTTGCCACTGTTTTGCCCACTCCCCCAGTGTCGAGAGATCCCTCTGGAGCTCCTCACAATCTCTCACAGTTTTCACTACCCTGTATAATTTAGTGTCGTCAGCAAATTTGGCTACCTTGCTTTTTACTCCTACCTCTAGATCATTTATGAAGAGGTTGAAAAGCAGGGGTCCCAGTACTGAACCTTGGGGGACCCCACTCTTTACTTCCCTCCACTTGGAGAAGTGTCCATTTAGTGCTACCCTCTGTTTCCTGTCCCTTAGCCAGTTGCTGATCCAGGACAAGACCTGTCCCTTTATTCCATGACTGGTAAGTTTATTCAAGAGCCTTTGGTGTGGGACCTTGTCAAAAGCCTTCTGAAAGTCCAGATAAACAATGTCAACTGGATCCCCCTTATCCACATGCTTGTTGACACTCTCAAAAAATTCCAACAGATTAGTGAGCCATGATTTGCCCTTGCAAAAGCCATGTTGGCTCTCCTTTAGCAGCGCCTTCTCTTCTATGTGCCTATTAATTCTATCTTTTAGGATGGTTTCCATCACTTTACCTGGGACACATGTCAAACTGACAGGTCGGTAATTTCCTGGATCACCCCTGGATCCTTTTTTGAAAATTGGTGTTTCATTCGCTACCTTCCAGTCATCAGGCACAAAGCCTGATTTGAGGGAAAGATTATATATTTTGGCTAGGAGATCAGCAATTTCAGCTTTAAGTTCCCTGAGAACTGGTGATTTGTTAGTGTTTAGTTTAACAAGACACGCAAGGACCTCCTCCCTGGTTATTTCTATCTGGCTTAATTCTTCGGTTTCCCTCCCTACGAAGATAGGCTCTGTTTTGGGCATGTGGCCTCTGTCTTCTTCAGTGAATACTGAAGCAAAGAATTCATTGAGTCTCTCTGCAATCTCTGTTTCCTCTTTAATAACCCCTTGCCTTCCATTGTCATCTAATGGTCCAATGGCCTTCCTAGTTGGGTTCTTACTTCTAATGTACTTAAAGAAGTCTTTGTTATTTCTCTGAGTATTTTTAGCTATATGCTCCTCAATGTCTTGCTTTGCTTTCCTGATTGTTGCCTTGCATTTGTTCTGCCAGAATTTATGTTTCTGCCTGCTGTCCTCATTCGGACAAGCCTTCCATCTTCTAAATGAGCTTTTCTTGCTCTTGATCACTTCCCGAACAGCTCCTGTAAGCCACATTGGAGTCCTCTTGGACCTGGCAGTGCCCTTTTTCCTTTTGGGTATGCATTCCAATTGAGCCTCTCTTATTGTTTTTGTAAACAGCCTCCATGCCTCTTGGAGTGTTTGGACTCTCTCAATTTTCCCTTTCAGCTTCTTTTTTACTAGTTTCCTCAACTTTGGGAAATTTTCTTTTTGAAAATTTAAGGTCTCTGTGTTAGATTTTATCAGTGACTTGCGGTCTATGATCAAGTTAAACATAATTGAGTTGTGGTCACTGTTCCCTATTGGATCAGTCACATTAACATCTTGCACCAGATCCTGAGTATTACTCAGGATCAAGTCAAGGATTCTTGTACCTCTAGTTGGGTCTTCAACCATCTGTCCCAGGGAACAATCATTTAGCATATCTAGGAACTTTATCTCAACAGTTCAACCAGTCTATGTGAGGGTAATTGAAGTCCCCCATTATAACCAGGCTTCCCTTCTTGGATGCCTCCTTTACAACATTCTCCAACTGCCAGTCTCCCTCAAGAGTTTGGGTCGGAGGCCGATAGTATATGCCTACTGTTAGACCATCCTTGTGGCCTGGTACTCTTACCCACAGAGCTTCTAATGGTGACTCCAGATCACCTAGATATTCCAATTCATACGATTTTATCACTTCTTTGACATACAAGGCCACACCACCTCCCATTTGCCCCTTCCTATCCTTCCTGTACAGTTTGTAGCCCGGGATAACTGTATCCCATTGGTTATCATCTGTCCACCAGGTTTCAGTGATACCAATAATATCAATATTCTTATCTATTATCTCCAGACCCAGGTCTTTGGATGGGGAGGGAGGGGCAAGATCCTTTACTCACCTCCCCTGTGGGCCTCTCTGGATGGAATGGGCAGTAGAGCTGGGCCTTCCTGAAGCCTTTTCTTCCTCTCCAGGCCCAGGTCTTTGGTTAGTTATTGTTTATTTTATTGAATTTGTTCAAATTTATATTGTTGCCCACTCGCCGTAGCGACTCAGGGCAGCTTACAAACAATACATTACAATACATTATGTTGATGTGGGCTCAGGGGGAATGGCGGCGAAGTCCTCAACCTGCCCTGGTTTCGTCTTCACCTGGCTGTTGGCATGGACACAGGGGGAGGTGCAGTGAAGTCCTCAACCTGCCCTGGCTTCTTCTCCCCCCAGCCATTGGCATGGGTTCAGGGGACACAATTAGAGTTACAATTATATTAAAACATAGAATAGAAATACAGCATAATTACTGAAATCTATGTGGAAATTGTCTAGGGCTCTGGTGGAAAACCTTGGCAATCCAGCTATTCTTGGACTTCAATTACCAGGAGCCCAATTCAGCACTCCTGCTGATCAAGCCTACTGGGAGTTGAAGTTCCATAACAGCTGGAGCGCCAAGGTTTGCCACCAGAGTTACCTTGTGAGTTTTGTCTTCATTCTTTATTAAGGTTGAGTTTTCCATATCACAGTACCCAGTATGGTATAGTGGGCAGCGTAATGGACTGGGACTTTGGAAACGCGGGTTTGAATCTCTATTTGGCCATTGAAATTCATTGGGGGAGCAGAACTGGTAAAAGCACTCTGTAAATGTCTTGTTGAGTACTTCATAGCCAGGGAAGCTTAAATTTGAATTGTCATTTTAATTGCTTAAAGTCTAGATGCTTAGATATTTACTCTGCTTTGATTGTGTTAAAATGTATTAGTTTTAATGAACTTAAACGGGTCCATTTTGGGAGGCTGCCTTTCACAGAAACCAGCTTCTGTCCAATTAAAATGGAAGGTTAGCATAACTTTCATTCCCAGACAGTGAACCTGAGAAAATGTCTCTTCTCAGGACAGGCACCTGGGAGAAGTGCATTTCTCAGACTAGCCACCTGTGGGTCATACGTGAGATACATGCCTTTCTGATGGGAATGCTGATTAAATGTACTGTCCCAGACTGGACTTCAAAAGTCAGGTGTTGGTCTCAAGCAACACAACGGCATGCATTCCCACCAAAACAGTATAAAGGTCCCGGCGATCAAGCTGAGATATCGGAGGACTAGGGCAGTTATCTCAGATCATCTTGAGATGCTGCTCTCCACCTTCCAGGATGGATCCATCCCAAATCCCTGAATGTGCAGCAGGCTAGCCCCACTTTAATTAGATAAGTATTACTTTTATACCTGGATTTATTTTCGTAGATCATGTATTTTTCATAGCGTAGCTTAAAGAGAATTTTTATATTTTTATATGTTGGAATATTCTCTTTTTTTATTCCAAATAAATCTTTAAAATTATTTTCTTTGTCAAGAATGGTTATTCTGTCTCCTTCCTGCCTTGAAGGAACAAAAGGGGAATTTTTATAGATAAGGCCTTGTTATTTTTCTAACATGGACTCTTTGTTGAATTCGGCCAGCCCAGCTGAGTCCGATAACAACGGAGCTTCAGAGGGGAGAAATTCGGGGAGTCTCACTTCCCCGGACAGAGCTCAAACTCCCCCTCACCTAGCTGAAACATTGAAGGCTAAATTCCCACAAGAAAAGCCATGATAAGAGGTGTCTTAGATCTAATGGAAGAAGCCGCTTTTTTGTCACAGTGGGCTTTGTAGAGTTTTTCTATCTGCAACACTTTTTAAGGCACTGCCATTACCCATTAGAACCCCACCATCCTTACGGGTTTTCCCTGCCTGGGTTAATTTTGTAAGAGCACCCTTTTTGTTTTGCCTGCTTTACTTTCTCTTTCTGAGTCAGCATACTGTTCCGTGAGTCCAGGAACGAGGTGACCAGCCAAGCTGATCAGGGAGAGCAGGTGGAGTGGAGGGTGCAGCATGGCCTTGCCCCAAGTTAGCGGCAATGGGATAGCTTGGGCCAGGGTCGGCATGTGTGATATGTCTCATTTACATTGAAAGCCCTATTTGGATTGCTATATGTCGGTTCTCACTTGAAAACACATAACTCAAGTTGGGTTTCTAAAAGGACGACACATGGCGGATTTGACTAGAAGGGTATTAGATTTAATAGACAATGTTAATCAAACAAAGGAAAAAGTGGGATTACTATCATTGGATATTTTTAAGGCATTTGATTCATTGCAGTGGTCTTCAATTAAGGAAATAGTTAGAAAATATGGGTTCGGGGATAAATTTAACAGGGTTATAGATTTACTATATCAAAAAGGAAATGCCAAGGTTAGAGTAAACGAGGAGCTTACGGATGTGGTAAAGCTAGAGGCTGGTACTAGGCAGGGTTGCCCATTATCTCCTATCTTGTTTATAATGGCAATGGAGATTTTAGCTAAAAGTATAAGGGAGGATTCAAATATAGAAGGGATTATGGGTAATAAAGTGAGTATGTATGCAGATGATACATTGCTTATGGTGAAGCACCCGGAGCAGGTGATGGATAGGATTAAAGATCATCTACAAGTATTTCAAGCTATAACTGGATTAAAGATAAACTGGGACAAATCTGAATTGATGTTGTGCAATTTGAAACCGAGCGAGATGGGTAGCACGGTGTCGACACTTAATATACAAATCAAAGATAAGTTGAAGTATTTGGGGATAATCATTTCAAATAAATTAGAAGAACTCAAACGATTGAATTATGACAGCTTGAGAATTGAATTTAAGAATAAAATACAAGAACTTCAGAAGTTAAAACTGTCATGGTTCGGAAGGATTGTCATGTGTAAAATGATATTGTTACCAAAGATTAACTTTTTATTCGATACACTAGCGATCCACTTAAAAGAGAAAGAAATTAATGAGTTTCAAAAAATGTTTAATGGTTTTTGTAATGGAGGTAAAAAATCTAGGCTTCCAAAGAAATTATGGTATTGGTCTCAGAAAAAAGGGGGTTTGGGTATGCCAAATTTGTTATTATATTATCGAGCATTTCAAGTTAAGAATGTTGTGAAGATCTTGGCAAGAGAAAAGGTAATTTGGGAACAATTGGAAATGAAAGAGTATAGAAATATTGGAAACTTGATTTTTTTGGGAATGAAGGATAAGGTGAAAAGGTCAAATAATTTTATGATGAAAGGTCTCATGGAGGTGTGGAAGAAGGTAAAAAAAGATATGGTTCCGAATCTCTCTCCAATTTTGGAATTGACTGATATGATGTGTTTCCCAATAAAATTAGACAAAGAAAAAATGGAAATATTGGATAAAAATGGGATGTTGTTATTGAAGGATTGGTTAAAAGCGTGTGATGTTGATGCCGAGCGGAAAAAAATGTTTGAGATATTAAATCTGAATTGGTTACAGAAGTTAAAGGTGGACAATTGGAATAAAAAATATAAAAGAGAAATAGGGATAGATAGAATACATACGGAATTTGAGGAATTGGTAAGGAAGATTAGAAAAGGGGAAAGCAGTATTAAAGGTCTTGTAAGCAAGCTTTATAATATACTGAATAGAGGTGCAGATCCACAGGAGGACTTGAAACGGAAGTGGGAACAAAATTTGAATATAAAGATCGGGGAGATTGAATGGAAAAATAAATGGAAAAAGAGGATTATGAGAACAATGTCTGTAAGAATTAAAGAACATATTTTTAAAATGTTGTGGCAATGGTACCTGACACCATTAAGACTTTACCAGATGGATAATAAAAGAGATAAGTTATGTTGGAGATGTAAAGAAATTGATGGAACATACGAACATATGTGGTGGAGTTGTAAAAAAATAAGGGATTTTTGGGGAAGAATAGAAAATGAGTTTGGTGAAATATTGGGTAAAAGTGTTAAGTTGGTGTCGGGTACTATTCTTTTAACGAATGTGGAAGGCTTGGGTTTAAACAAGGAGGAAAAAGAATTATTGGAAATCATACTGACAACGGGTAGACAATGTATAGCTAGAAATTGGAAAAACGATGTAGATATACGGATTGGAGAATGGTATAAAGAAATGTGGAGTTTAGCATTGAACAATAAATTGACATGGGAGATTAAAGTCAAAAGAGATAATTTAAAAGAGAATAGATTTTGGAATATATGGAAACCGTTCGTGGATCACTCTATTATGGCAAATGATAGTTCAGGACCAGTACCATTTCAAATAAGTTTTTGGAGTTGAGTAGAAAATAAACTCTCCGGGCATTGTACATATTCACAGGGTGATTATTATTTGTGAAAAAGATTTGTGGTAGTACAGAAAAAAAAAATTTTTTTTCTATCATTTTGGACTTTGAAACAATGGCTCTCAATATTTGATAGTTAAATAGTAATTAATGAGTATAGATATTGTTATGTGCTAACATACAGTAATGTTTGTTAGTAAGATACTATGGATTTGTTAGTGTATTGTATTGTTAACGTATTGTTAATGTTTTCTTTTCTTTTTTGTATGTTTATTAAACACTTAATAAAAAAAAAGAAAACACATAACTAACTTTTCAGTCCTATTTGTCCATATTTATTTTTGGGGAAAGTATCAAGTTTGATCATCAAGCAGGCTCCAATAGCAAACGTTAACACTCCCTTTAAAGAGTCAACACTTGAAGAAGTAACAAGAACCTCATAGTCCAGACAAGGAAAAGCTAACAACAATATCTATATCTATAAAACAGAAGTCTGGGTTTGTATGTGCTCGAAAGGCTCTCACACCCCTGGAGCAATCTGGCTGAAATTTGGCACACACCTACCTTGGCCTTGCGAGATAAGCACTGGGGGGGGTCCCAAAACCCATTGTGGGGTGTAAGTCCTCCAAATCGGGGAAACGTACTGCACATGCACACAGTTTTAGGGGGAGTGGTCATGTGCAGAGTCGTGGAGCTGCGGCTAGAGCCCAGTGCCATTGTATGTGCATGCCTGCCTGCCTCACTCAGCCTAACTGCTGTTCAAGGTGGTTCTGGGTGAGTCGGCACCAGCGGAAGCAGCAGGCGAGGCAGCGGCAGGCGAGGTGGAGAGGAGGAGGCAGAGGCAACGTGGCAACACCGACTGCAGAGGCAATGGATGAGGCACCAGAGGGCAGAGTGGCAGAGGCAGTGGAGGCTGAGGTGTGTGAGGAGGAGGAGGAGGCAGGTGACCCCTCAGCAGGGACAGGCTGAACCAAGGCTAGGCCGGGCAAGGCACCGCCCCAACAGAATCCCTCCACCACACACCCTCAGACAGCCGACTGGGCCAGAGCGACAAGGAGCAGCAGCTGCACAGTGGGCCTGGACATAAAACCACTGCTGCCACCAATGGAAGCCCTGCCACCAACAAATGCCCTTGGCCGGCCCCAGCCTGGAGGGAGGAGTGGTGAGGAGTGGTGAGGAGCAGCAGCTGTGCGCCGGGCCCAGCCATAAAACTGCCACCGCTGCCACCGGATGCCACACCACCACCGGATGCCCTCAGCTGGCCCTGGCCAGAAGGAAGGAGCAGTGAGGAGCAGCAGCTGCATGCCAGGCCTGGCCATGAAGCTGCTGCCGGTGGACATCCCTTCACAAGAAAAAAACCCAGAGCAAAGCCGGGTAAGCAACTGACACCCCACCGGCAATGGATGCCCTAGGTCAGCCCCGGCCTGGAGGGAGGAGCAGCGAGGAGCAGCGGCTGCACAGCAGGCTGTGGCTGGGAGCCCGGATGGTGGAGGTGGTGGAGGAGGGAGACCCTCACTGGTCAAGTAAGGTGGCCGACGGCTGGGGAATGAGGTGGGGGGAGAGGACCTGGGCCCGGGTTCCTCCTCAGGCTGGGTTGGAAAAAATAAACATACCTGGTTTTCCCTCCTCTAATGCAAAAAACAAACAAACACCCCAGCAAGGCCAGGCAATTAGCTAGTTAGTAATAAAGCTGAGGTCAAATATTTACATTTTACTAGAGAGTGAATCAATTCATGTAGCAGTAATTCCTTACTCTTCCTACAGGACTCAAAGCTCTATGCATTATGCGGAAGCTGTCCAGAGTCGCGATATCCCCTTAAGGAGGACTTGTAAAGGCAGGTGATGGGGGACTGGGTTCTGTTGTGCTGCTTCCCTTGGAGCCTCCATTGCTGTGCCTGCTGTGGTTTGTGTCTACAGCACTGAAGTTGGGCTGGACTGCAGAGTCAATTGGATGACATAGACACCAAGGCTGGAGTGGTGCTGAATAAGCTGGTGGCCTCAGGTCCTTGATACCCTATGTGGCCAAATGGGTCAGGAAAATGGGAGAAAGTTCTCCTTTTTTCCTATTACTTTCACCTCTGCAGAGGTGCAGAAGAGGGATCCCAGTTGTCTCATGCCATCCCTTCATCCAATTTGGTGGACAACCACACTGAGCCCTGTAACTCCTGCCCTCTTATTCTTATAATGATGTCCTTCTCCAGCTCTCCCACAACAAGCAGTAATTCCTTCTTCACATGTGTTAGCACATCTCAGCAGGCTAGTGACTTTCTCCTGGACTCCCTTGGGCTTGTTGAGGAAGGAGAGGTGTCACTCTGGTGTCAAGCAAGGTGAACCCCTTCACAGTGGACCACAAGATTATTTTAGCAATTACTGATAATTTCCTTTTTCTCAATCCCTCAAACCTCTTCCCAAATGTGAGTTGCTAGCAATGTTCTATCAACATCTGTAACAGCCATTTATAACTTTTTGAGACTCTGCATTCTGCTAATCCCCTATTTTCCCTGGCTACCAACTTGCTGAAAATGATTAATACAATGATAAAAGGACAAAGGGCCTACAAACCTATAAATGTACTTTTTGGTCTTTAAAAATGTGTTTCCTTGCCTTGTTCAATTCTGTTTTATGATGTAGGAACCTCAGTTCTTTGATAAAGGGGTTGGTAGGCTGCTGTAGAAGGTAGAGTGACATACTAGGACTCAGCAGGCTTGAGTTGGATCCTCCTTACTCTGCCATGGAAGCTCACTTGGGATTTGGAACTGGTAAAACCACACCTCGCTTACCTTGAAAGCCGTTACAGCTTCTGCAAACCAATTCTCTCTTAGTAGACAACGTAACAGTCTGCAATGGTAGTAATGGTACAATTCACAGTGTATATTTCAAGTTCTTATACTCCTTCCCTACCATAAACTAAAGAGGCAAGGCACAAGATATTTTGTTTTGAAACTTGGGCCACAATTTCTTGAATTTTAGACCTCTGACCAGGTGGGTCCTGGTAATGCTAAATAACCTGACAATAGGCAGGGGAAACTACTACTCCCCTCCTGAGTCCAGACTAGCAAATCCCTAGCACCTGAACAATGCTGGGTCTTGACAGATACTGCCCAGGCTGGCTGCTTTAGTGAGACATCCATTCAGGAGTTTCCAATTCTATTCTCTAGAATGGATGTTGGTCATACATGGCTGCCTCATGGTGTATCCTTCATGACCTGCTGATTTGCCCAAATCATGCCATGCTAACAGTACCCACCCTGTTCAAGGACACCTTGAGGGATTCACCACTGCCACCCTACCCCAACACTATCCCCTCTACTACGCTAATTGTGACCTAATTAACCAACACTGCTCCAAGTACAGGTAGCCCTTGTGTCCCAAAACCCAGAGTGGGATAGGAATTTTTTTTGACCTAGCTTTGCCTTCAAAATGGCAATTCATTAGTCAGGTTCAAAAATCCCTTTTTGGCCCCTGAAAGTGACCCACTAAGCACTTTAGCCTGTGGGGCAGGTGGGCAGACTGTTAGAGTTTCTAGAGCAAAGAGGCCATCGCCAGAGCAGTATTATCTTTTTAATATCTTCCACCCTGCCCCCATGATGCCAGGCAGTGATGCCACACCATCCACTGCTCTCCCAGCCTCTCTTGCATGGAGAAAAGGACCCCTCCCCCAATTAATTCTCAGATGGTTTGTGGCCTGAATTTGGAAGGACACATTGTTAAATGACATCAATACACTCCTAATTTCAAGATATGTGTACTACTGCTTCAGTGGATTTTCATGATTGGGCAGTAATTTGAACCCAGGTCTTCAGAGTCTTAGTATATCGTTCTACCTTCTTAACCATACTGATTGTATGAATTATATGATTTGGTCTTAATGCAAAATCTATGCTGTATTTTAAAAATATGGTGTTACCAGAAAAATGATAGAGCTATTATCTATCTTAGTTTGTGACAGCTTATTCCATACTCTCCGTTCATAAAGCCAGATGCATGAGTAAGAGCAGAAAAGATCCCAGTGAAATACTGGATCAAGTGATACAATAGAAAAGTTATTTTACACAATAGATTTTTCAGGAATTATCTACAATGGAGGGAAAATGTCCCATTCTTGACAAGGACTTAAATCCTTTCCTGGCCACAAAACTCAGAGGTTGACCCTGGGATGGGCACATTCTTTTGGACTGACCTACTTCTTAAGACACTGAACTTGAAGACTTGAAGGTCGGAGTTCAAGACTTGAGTACTGCATGGTGGAGTGAGCTCCTGCCTTTGTCCCAGCTCCTGTCAACCTAGTAGTTCAAAGCAAGAAATTACAAGTAGGTAAATACGACTGGCTTTCAAGCAAGGGTGACCTTTACCTTTACTATACTTCCCAGGAACATTGTGAGATAAAATGGGGAAACAGCCATGTCCAACACATTGAGCTTTTATTGGTATAGAAGTGGGGTGGAACATTAACAAGTTACAAATATGCTTGAGATAAGTTAACTAACCAAAGAGCTTCTTTGGAATTATTCAAGTTCCTCTTGACGAGCTTGGTGTACTGCTGAGCCATCACTGTTTGCGCTGTATTGCTGCTTGATTGCTCTTTGTCTCTCACACTCTGTCATCTGCCTTGTATTATCCATTTTAAATTGTTAATTCCTTGAGCTAGAGGGAAGACTTTTTTAATGTGCTTTGAGTGCACTAAGTAGGTTAAATATATTTCAAAGGTGATTGCACCATGGGGTCCTTGTTTATAACTGATGTTCCTAATAACAATAATAATCCCTAGAGTTAATAATGATAATAATCCATGCAAAAATGGGATAATTATGGTTTAAGATTAATTCTCCTGTTTTCAATTTATGAGAGCCTTAAGTGCTATTAAATTTGCTGTTTCCACTGCCATTTTAGGGAGGAATTAAGAAATCCTTATTTTAGTTTTACCAGTGTGTGCCATTTTCTCCCTGTTACATTATCTTTTTTTAAAAAAAGAGTTGTGTGTGTTTATATTTGGTGGAGCTACTTATGTGTATTTTGAATTATTGAATAGGCAAATTAGAGAGGGAGTGAGTGAGAGAGAGCACAATTAAAAAATTAAAAATGCAAAGGATTGTAATATGTTTTCTTATAAAAGTTTTAAAATGCAAGGAGACCCTATTTATAAACAAATTATGTTTAGCTGGTTGGGAAAATCTATTTTGTCTTTTATTGGTTGTATGTTCCTTAATCAGACCTGCACTTCATGTTAAGCAAAATATTAGATGCTAGTAAGAATTATTGTTGAGCTAAGTTGGAGAAAATGAAGATATAGCTTTTTTTTTTTTACTATGAACACACATACATTAGCATATAAAGCATTGTTTGTCTCATATTTGTGTACCAAAATGAGAAACTGAAAGACTTTTTTTCCTTACATTATGAGTTCATGAGTTTGTATTTGTTTATACCAGGGATTCTCAACCTGCAGCCCATGGGCTGGATGCGGCCTTTGGCACCATTCCATGTGGTTCCCCACTGCCTCCACCACACCAGGAAGTGCCATGTGGTGAAGGAAGGGCAAAATGGCCATCCATCCCATGAAGCTTTCTGAGGGAGCATGACCTGGCCTCCAGCTTAATAAGGTTGAGAACTCCTGTGTCAGGGCAGGATTTGTGCCCTGGTTTTAGCCTCATCCAAGATGGAGATTTCCATGCATGGGAGAACCAGAGGGATTGGAATGTGTAAACATGCTGGCCTCACGGGTTGGAAGAGATGGAGTCTAATGAGTGATGGACATGTTATACTGTGTGATCATTGGCTGGATACCATTAGAGGAATGGCAAGGGGGTGGACTGTGTGTGCAGAGATAAAACCCAGAAGGTGGGGCCAAGATGTTCTCTTGATCCAATGCTCTGAGCTGAAGGTGAACTGCAAACATGTTGTTGCTTAAGCCAGAAGGGGGACCCTTGGGCTTACTCAATTAGAGAAGCTTTCTATATTTTGATGTGCTTTCTGAACTTTTTTCTGTAACTTACTCTGATTACAATATACCTTTAAAATAACTGGAGGTTCCTGGAGTGTTTACTTGGCTATTCATTACCTTATCTACACTAATCTAGAATCTTGGGTTGCTTAGCTGGAGGGTGATAGCTCAGAAGCAAGAAACAACCACTGGTGAGCAAAAAAAAAGGGCCTACTCATGAGTAAACTCATTCATACCAACAAGGGATATCAGCTTACAAGAGCGATCCCCCCCGATTCCTATAAATTTGACAAAATTCACAAAACTACAGAAGCAGTTACTCTGTTGTAAGGATGGGTTATTTTCATTTTTTAAAATCAACTGACCAGTCCTTCTGTGCTTGGTGTATATCTGTTTTTGCTGCTTTTGCACATTTAACACAATTTCAGACAATTATGTATGAAATTATGGAAAGAAATCATTGAGTTAAATTATTTATGAACTTAGATACCCTGGACCAATGCCATGAAGGGCTTTAAAGGTCAAAACCAGCACCTTGAATTGCACTCGGAGGCAAACTGGGAGCCAGTGCAGCTCCTGGACCAGTGGCGAGGCATGGGCAAAATGACTGCACCCTATCACCACCCGAGCAGCAGCATTCTGGACCAGCTGAAGCCTCCAAATGGTCATCAAGGGCAGCCCCATGTAGAGCGCATTGCAATAATCCAATCTGGAGGTGACCAGAGCATGAGTAATCACGAGCAGGGAGTCCCGGTCCAGGAGCATGCACAGCTGGTAAATTACATGAAGCTGTGCAAAAGCCCTCCTGGCCATGGCTGCCACCTGCTGTTCGAGCAGTAGCTGCGAGTCCAGGAGAACCCCCAGGTTGCGCACCGGGTCTGTCTGGGGCAACACTGCCCCATCCAAAACCAAAGCTGGTAGCTCCCGGGTAAGCATGGGCCCCCGAACCCATAGCAACTCAGTCTTGCCAGGATTCAGCTGAAGCCCGTTGCTCCCCACCCAGACCTGAACAGCCTCCAGACACCTGGTTATGACTTTGACTGCATCACTTGGGTCCCCATGGGCAGAGATATATAACTGGGTATCATCTGCATACTGATGATACCCCACACTATGGGAATGAATGATCTCACCCAGCAGTTTCACGTAGATGTTAAATAATAGAGTCAATAGTACCGAGCCCTGAGGTACTCAACAAAGGAGTGGCCTAGGACTGGACAACTCGCTCTCTAAACACACTGACTGGAACCAGCCCTTCAGAACGGAGGAAAACCAGGACAACACAGTGCCCTGGGCCTCCAAACCTCTGATCCGGCCCAGAAGGATACCATGATCGACGGTATTGAAAGCTGCTGAGAGGTCAAGAAGAAAAGAGGGGTTACCCCTGTCCTGCTTCTGCCAGAGATCATCCAAGAGTGCGACCAATGCAGTCTCGGTACCATAGCTGGGCCTGAAACCTGACTGAAAGGGTCCAGATAATCCGTATCATCCAAAAAATCCTGGAGCTGCCATGCCACTGCTTTTTCCAACACCTTCCCCACAAAGGGAAGGTTGGAAATTGGTCTGAAGTTTGAAATAACCATAGGGTCGAGCGATGGCTTTTTCAGGAGGGGACGCACCAGTGCATTTTTTAAAGCCGCTGGAAACACCCCCTTCCCGCAGCGAGGCATTCACCATCACACTGACCCAGCTGCCTGTGGTGGTCTTGGCTGCTCTAACCAACCAGGCAGGACAGCAATCAAATAAGCAAGTGGTATCACGAACAGCTCCAAGAAGTCTGTCCACTTCCTCAGGGGCAACAGGATCAAACCGATCCCAGATAACAAGGCTAGACATTGCTCCAGCCCTCTCCAGGTGATACTTTTCCACGTCAGGGTCAAACCCCAAGTGGATGCGAGCAACTTTCTCTGCAAGATGGTCAGCAAAATTGTCCGCCAAGCCCTGCCACCCAGGCCCAGGCCCCTCCCTGCCAAGAAAGGGACCTAGTAACCCAGAACAGGGCTGCCGGATGACTGTCAGCAGAGGCAATGAGAGTGGTGAAGGATGAATGCTTCACCACCCTCATCGCCATAAGGTAGGCTTTAATAGAGGCTCTAACTCGTGTTTGGTTGCACTCACTCCGGGTCTTTACCCAACGGCGCTGAAGGCGTCTCCTAACCCGCTTCAGCTCCCTCAGATCATCTGTGAACCAAGCCCTACATGTCCTGTGTGGTGGGAGAGGCCTCATCAGCACGATTGTATCCAAGACCGAGGTCGCTTCCCTTTCCCAAAGGGCAACCAAGGTCTCAGTCATATCTTGCAACCTGTCCGGAGGAAAAGGTCCCAGCTCCGTCTGAAATCTCTCAGAGTCCATAAGTTGCCGGGGCCCACCGGATTTAATAGGCCCTGCCTCCCTACGGTTAGGCGCCACACCCCAAAAATCTAGAGACACCAGATAGTGATCTGACCATGACACATGAGTTGTCTCTATATGCTGTAGTTTCAGATCACTCAGCCACCGCTCCAAGTATGAGTCGGGATTTTTAGCTCCCAAAATGAGGTCCAAAAATGGGACTTGACTTATACTCTGGATAATGTAAACAGTCAGAAACATACCCACACAAATGTCTAAATTAATTACTTTTACTGTATTTTCATGTATTTTAATTATCGAAACTCACTAGTTGCTGCTGCATTTTCCACCCCGACTTATACTCAGGTCAATCTATTTTCCTAGTTTCAGAGGTTCAAATTAGGTACCTTGACTTATATTCAGGCAAACTTATAGTTCTATTCCAATTCTTTCCCTTATAAACTCATTACTGATTGTATCCCTTCTAGTAACTCCAGCAGCCTTCCTCCAACACCTCATTTCCATGGTAACCAACTTTTGTTTATGTTTTGTTATACATGTCCACATTTGGCACTGGTAACATAAGGTGGGAATGAATATGTTTTGTATGAGGAGTTTCTTTGTGTTGATTGGTATTAAATTCATTAAATTGCTTTGGGTTGCTTCTCACTGACTACACTACCTCTTAGGTGTGTTGTGAGAATAAAGAGGAGAATCACTCTGGTACCTGGGATAAAACATGAGATCAAAACATAATAAAGATATAACACAAGCAAAAATAAAAGGTTTTTAAAAATTTAGGACAAACATTAGTCAATATACTGATGCCTTTGAGCACAAATACATAGCCACCTGATTTAAATACCCAACACCGGCAACTTTCTTTGCTCACTTTTTCATACTTTCAACAATGAGTCTAAAAAGGAAATAAATATGCTTGTTCATATGTCCATGAACCTTAGACATACTGGGTTGTTGCTTGCATGTAGAGCATTACAGAGAAACAAGAACCTTTTTCTTCAGCTCTGATGATAAATACGTGAGGGTAGTTAAAGTGGTACACTGTGTTTAAAAAGAGTGTTCAAAAAGTCAGAGTTTATCTTCTTCAAGTGCCATATCTAATTCCAAATATTAGCTATCATCATGGTGATTAGCAATGAAAATTGTCCTGGGAAAAATATAATGAAGTGGTGTTCCGTTTGCTTTCCGCATCACAGTGTGACACCTTTACCACTGATCCAGTTCTGCGAGTAATTTTTGGCACACAAAGTCCTCATCAGCCCCAGGCCAGTATTGATGAAGCTGCTGCCTTCCATCAAGATGGATTCAAGTGGACTTTAATCTACTTGGAGACCATCATTCTTCCCTGTAGACTTCACCACCCAAGGCCTTTAGTGCTCAGTGCTGTTAGGTGAGTTAAATGCCACCTGATGATCGCCGTTGAGTTGCTGGCAGTATGGTTTACCCAATTACCATAGCAAGATAACCTGGCTAGACTGGTTTATAGCTCCTAAAAATGCAATTGAGATTTCCCTCAGTGAGGAAAGCTATGGAAAATGTAACAACCAGCTCTACAACAATGGAATATGCCTAAAGATCTTGACAGAGGAGACAGACCACTCAGGGCTTCCAAAGAGAGGTTACCTCACAGCCTGCAAGAAGAGAGCTTTTTTTCCTGCTTATACTTTTCCACTTATATTATTCACTACAACTTCACCTTGCAGCCATTGCAAAGGTTTGTGCTGACTCATGAAATAGGTGACATTGTAACCAAAGATGGTGCTGCAAGCTTAAGACACAGGTCTACACAGATGTATTTCAATTAACTTAAAGCATTCTAGACTAACACTTAACACACTCTTTTCAGCTCTGGGTCATCATCCTGGGAGCAATGAATTTTGTAGTTACTGGGGCACTGCAACTCTCTCCCCCAGGTACCACTTTTGCAATTTCCATCAAGGGTTCTACTCTTTTTTAAGCACTCAAAAATAAAGTATCTCAGGCACCTCTAGACACTGGGAACACTACTGACAAAATGCTTGCAGCCTTCAAAGGTTGTTTCTGGAGTAAACATCTGGAATACTACTCTTTTTTGACCAGACAGATTATCTCAATATATTGAGATACTCAATTCAGAAATAATTGAATGTTTTCATTTAACACTTTCCCAGTAATTTTGCTCATCAGCCACTTCATCATACAGTAATACCTCATACAAAGTCCGCTTCGTAAACATTGAATGCATACAACATCGCCTAATTCCTTGAAAAAAGTTGCCTCATACAAAGTCACTGTGACTTTGTATGAGGCATTGGGTTTTTCCCCAGGTTGCATTGTGCCTGGGCAGTATAAAAGGCAGGACGCATGCATGCATTGCTCAAAAGTTAAAAACTTGTTGTATGGGTTGTTCCCTAAAATCAGGGTTGTTTGACATGTTTTTGTAATGTATTTAGCCTTTAGACAATGATTTCTTAAAGTTCTGTCAGTTTCCTGTCTGTTTCCTTGTCTTTGCCCTGAAGTCTGTGCTGTTACAGTACAATATATCTCTATGGAAATAGCGTTGTATTAAGCATCATGGCAAGGATTTGGACATTGTATGAGGTATCACTGTAAAAGCAAAGGGGATGTTTCAGGTGTTTGGATGGGACTAAATGTAATTCCTTCCCCTCTCCCTTCCTCTAGTGACCAAAAAAAGGAGCAAGCCCAAACTGTCTATTAAGGGGCTGTCAGACCAGACTATAAAACTAGTTAATATAGTTTAAAGACCAAAAAGTCCCCTAATATCCTCTAAGCATGCATGGCACATTGCTTTGGTGTCTAGGTTTCTTGTTTTAAATCTATGTCTCTAACAGTGGATAAACCTTGTTTAGGAGAGATTGATGGCATCCTTTCCCCGGCAATATATAAGAACATAAGAACAGCCTTGCTGGAACAGGCCACAGCCCATCCAGTCCAGCATTCTGTCTCACACAGTGGCTCACCATTTCCTTCAGGGTATTCCCAAGCAGATGCCTTCACCTGCTTAGGATTCCCTGGAAATGATATTGAGAGATATCCTGCCTATCTCTCCAACCCGGACGTTGTCCTTAAGTATCCATAATTATAGCCATTGATACTCTTGTCCTCCATGAACTTGTCTAATCCTTTCTTAAAGCTGTCAAGACTGACAGCTGTCACCACTTCTTCTGGCAGGGAGTTCCATAGACCAGTAATCCTCTGGGTGAAAAAGTACTTTAATTTAATTTTTAATTTAATTTAATTTAATTTAATTTAATTTAATTTAATTTTCGCGCTTATATACCGCCCACTCGGGTGCAACCCAACTCAGGGCGGTTTACATGGCGGACAATAAATACAATATAATAATACAATGACACGTAATAATACAATTCAATTACATCAAATAAATTCAGGGGAAAAGCACAATATCAATACAACACATAATACATAAGTACACAGCATCAAAAGTAAACCATATTAACAAAATCCCCAAGGGATGAAGCACAGCTCACATCCCATATTGTGCCCAGCCCAACTTCCCCAGCCGGCAAACATCAGCCTCAGTCCCTCTGTCTCCCTCCCTGCCCCCCCCCACTCTCCTCACAGAGAGCGCCAACGCTCCCATCTCCCCTGACCAACTTGGCCCGGGGAGAGAGCCGCAGGTGGCTCGCATCCTGGGCCGATGGCGGGGGCCCAGAAGAGCCTCGGTACGGCCGTAGGGCCTCTTCGCCCCCACCGGGGCTAGGAGCGCGGCGGCAGCGGCTCACTTGGCACCCCCTCGCCCTTGAGTCCGAAGGCGAGGGGGGAGGGCGGGGCCCGGGAACGGCGGCAGGTGGTGTGGCCGAAGGGCCTCTTCGCCCCCACCGGGGCCAGGAGCGCGGCGGCAGCGGCTCGCTCGGCACCCCCTTGCCTTTTGAGTCCGAAGGCGAGGGGGGGAGGGCGGGGCCCGGGAACGGCGGCAGGTGGTGTGGCCGAAGGGCCTCTTCGCCCCCACCGGGGCCAGGAGCGCGGCGGCAGCGGCTCGCTCGGCACCCCCTCGCCTTTTGAGTCCGAAGGCGAGGGGGGGAGGGCGGGGCCCGGGAATGGCGGCAGGTGGTGTGGCCGAAGGGCCTCTTCGCCCCCACCGGGGCCAGGAGCGCGGCGGCAGCGGCTCGCTCGGCACCCCCTCGCCTTTTGAGTCCGAAGGCGAGGGGGGGAGGGCGGGGCCCGGGAACGACGGCAGGTGGTGTGGCCGAAGGGCCTCTTCGCCCCCACCGGGGCCAGGAGCGCGGCGGCAGCGGCTCGCTCGCCACCCCCTCGCCTTTTGAGTCCGAAGGCGAGGGGGGGAGGGCGGGGCCCGGGAACGGCGGCAGGTGGTGTGGCCGAAGGGCCTCTTCGCCCCCACCGGGGTCAGGAGCGCGGCGGCTTGCACCCTCCCCTCCCCTCCCAGTCTGTCCTTTTTCATCGAGGAAACACTTGTCTCCTTCTCATCATGTTTTCTCAAATTACAGAATTATCTCCACAAAAGAACTTTCTCTTATTTGTTTGAGAACTAGTACCCAAAAGTTTCATGGAGTGTCCCCTAGTTCTAGTGTTATGCGATAGGGAAAACAGTTTTTCCTTATCTACTTTGTCCACACCGTGCATGATTTTATAAACTTCAATCAGGTCACCTCTTAGACGTCGTCGTTCAAGAGTGAAAAGGCCCAACCATTGCAGCCTCAGATGGTAAGGAAGGTGTTCCAGTCCCCTGATCATTCTGGTTGCCCTCCTCTGCACTTTTTCCAACTCCATAATATCCTTCTGGAGGTATGGCGACCAGAACTGTACACAGTATTCCAGATGGGGCCTCACCATAGATTTATAAAGAGGCAAAATGACACTTGCTGACTATTTTCTATACCCTTCCTAATGATCTCTAGCATTGAGTTTGCTTTTTTCACTGCTGAGGCACACTGGGTTGACACCTTCATTGAGTTGTCCACCAGGACACCAAGATCCCTTTCCTGGTTTCTCGCAGAGAGTTCAGACCCCATCAGTTTATAAATGTAATTGGGTTTTTTTGCCCCAACATGCATCACTCTGCACTTACTAATGTTGAAGCTCATTTGCCACTGCTTTGCCCACTCCCCCAGTGTCAAGAGA
Source organism: Bradypodion pumilum (assembly GCA_035047305.1). NCBI lineage: Eukaryota > Metazoa > Chordata > Lepidosauria > Squamata > Chamaeleonidae > Bradypodion > Bradypodion pumilum. The sequence continues at coordinate 63,471,693 of JAWDJD010000004.1, read as the reverse complement.
TCCCTCTGGAACTCCTCACAAACTCTCACAGTTTTCACTACCCTGTATAATTTAGTGTCGTCAGCAAATTTGGCTACCTTGCTTTTTACTCCTACCTCTAGATCATTTATGAAGAGGTTGAAAAGCAGGGGTCCCAGTACTGAACCTTGGGGGACCCCACTCTTTACTTCCCTCCACTTGGAGAAGTGTCCATTTAGTACTACCCTCTGTTTCCTGTCCCTTAGCCAGTTGCTGATCCAGGACAAGACCTGTCCCTTTATTCCATGACTGGTAAATTTATTCAAGAGCCTTTGGTGTGGGACCTTGTCAAAAGCCTTCTGAAAGTCCAGATAAACAATGTCAACTGGATCCCCCTTATCCACATGCTTGTTGACACTCTCAAAAAATTCCAACAGATTAGTGAGGCATGATTTGCCCTTGCAAAAGCCATGTTGGCTCTCCTTTAGCAGCGCCTTCTCTTCTATGTGCCTATTAATTCTATCTTTTAGGATGGTTTCCATCACTTTACCTGGGACACATGTCAAACTGACAGGTCGGTAATTTCCTGGATCACCCCTGGATCCTTTTTTGAAAATTGGTGTTACACTCGCTACCTTCCAGTCATCAGGCACAAAGCCTGATTTGAGGGAAAGATTATATATTTTGGCTAGGAGATCAGCAATTTCATCTTTAAGTTCCCTGAGAACTGGTGATTTGTTAGTGTTTAGTTTAACAAGACACGCAAGGCCCCCCTCCCTGGTTATTTCTATCTGGCTTAATTCTTCGGTTTCCCTCCCTACGAAGATAGGCTCTGTTTTGGGCATGTGGCCTCTGTCTTCTTCAGTGAATACTGAAGCAAAGAATTCATTGAGTCTCTCTGCAATCTCTGTTTCCACTTTAATAACCCCTTGCCTTCCATTGTCATCTAATGGTCCAATGGCCTTCCTAGTTGGGTTCTTACTTCTAATTACTTAACGAAGTCTTTGTTATTTCTCTGAGTATTTTTAGCTATACGCTCCTCAAAGTCTTGCTTTGCTTTCCTGATTGTTGCCTTGCATTTGTTCTGCCAGAATTTATGTTTCTGCCTGCTGTCCTCATTCGGACAAGCCTTCCATCTTCTAAATGAGCTTTTCTTGCTCTTGATCACTTCCCGAACAGCTCCTGTAAGCCACATTGGAGTCCTCTTAGACCTGGCAGTGCCCTTTTTCCTTTTGGGTATGCATTCCAATTGAGCCTCTGTTATTGTTTTTGTAAACAGCCTCCATGCCTCTTGGAGTGTTTGGACTCTCTCAATTTTCCCTTTCAGCTTCTTTTTTACTAGTTTCCTCAACTTTGGGAAATTTCCTTTTTGAAAATTTAAGGTCTCTGTGTTAGATTTTATCAGTGACTTGCGGTCTATGATCAAGTTAAACATAATTGAGTTGTGGTCACTGTTCCCTATTGGATCAGTCACATTAACATCTTGCACCAGATCCTGAGTATTACTCAGGATCAAGTCAAGGATTCTTGTACCTCTAGTTGGGTCTTCAACCATCTGTCCCAGGGAACAATATGGACATGATATTGTGTAGCGATATTATTTTTAGAACTGACTTTTCCATTAGTTATATGATACCACTTCCTTACTTGATCACTGCCCGGCCTGGCTATTTAGAGTTGCCAAGGCAATTACGGGGAGTTGGGTCGGTGCGATGGTGAACGCCTCTTTGCGGGAGGGAGTGGTTCCGGCAGTTTTCAAACATGCACTGGTTCGCCCTTTCCTGAAGAAGCCATCGCTCGACCCCACTGTTATTTCTAATTTCAGACCTATCTCCAACCTTCCCTTTGTGGGGAAGGTGTTGGAAAAAGCAGTGGCTCAGCAGCTCCAGGAAGTTCTGGATGATACGGATTATCTGGACCAGTTTCAGTCGGGATTCAGGCCTGGTTATGGTACTGAGACGGCATTGGTCACACTCTTGGATGAACTTTGGTGGGAGCAGGATGGAGGCAACCCCTCTGTCCTTGCTCTTCTTGACCTCTCTGCAGCTTTTGATACAGTCGACCACGGTATCCTTCTGGGCCGGCTCCGAGGAGTGGGGGCCCAGGGCACTGTGTTGTCCTGGTTTTCCTCATTTCTGACGGACTGGACTCAGTCGGTGTCTTTAGAGAATGGGTTGTCCAGCCCTAGGTTGCTTCCATGTGGGGTTCCTCAGGGCTCGGTACTCTCGCCTCTATTGTTTAATATATACATGAAACCGCTGGGTGAGATCATTCGTTCCCACGGGGTGAGGTATCATCAGTATGCAGATGATACCCATCTGTACATCTCAGCTCGTGGGGACCCAAGTGATGCAGTCGAAGTCCTGACCAGGTGTCTGGAGGCTGATCGGGTTTGGATGGGGGACAATGGGCTTCAGCTGAATCCTGGCAAGACTGAGTGGCTTTGGGTGCGGGGTCCCATGTTATCTGGGAGTTACCAACTTTGGTTGTGGCTGGTACATATTTGCCACAGTCAGATCTGGTGCACAATTTGGGGATCCTACTGGACTCGCGGCTACTGCTCGAAGAACAGGTGGCTAGGAGAGCCTTTGCACAGCTTTGTGTCATTTTCCAACTGCACCCACTCCTGGACCGGGACTTCTTGCTCATGGTCACTCATGCTCTGGTCACCTCCAGATTGGATTATTGTAATGCGCTCTACAAGGGGCTGCCCTTGGGGACCATTCGAAGGCTTTAGCTGGTCCAGAATGTGGCTGCCTGGGTTGTGATGGGGTGCTGGCGTTATGCTCACACCTCACCACTTCTCCAGGAGCTGCATGGGTTGCCAGTGTGCCTCCGGGTGCAATTCAAGGTGCTGGTTTTGACCTTTAAAGCCCTTCATGGCATTGGACCAGGCTACTTAAGAGACCGTGTCGCTACAAGGAATTTAGCCCGTGCTACTAGGGCAGACAGGAGGGGCTCACTGGTGGTCCCATCAGTGAAAGAAGTACATCTTATTGGGACCAGGAAAAGAGCCTTTTCCGTGTCTGCCCCAGCCCTGTGGAACCTCTTACCACCTGAGTTGCATCTCCAGGCAGAACTACTCCCCTTTAGAAAGATGCTGAAGACATGGCTCTTTTAGCAGGTTTGAGGCATGCTTGACTCTACCAGTCAAGCCCGGTGGCTGATTTAGCCTATGTGAAGGGCTGCCCCCTGGCTTGGTTATTCTGTTTTAACGGGGGTAGGGTGGGGGTGGTTTGTTTTTTTAATGATGATTTGTTTGTGTTTTTAAAGCTGGTTTTAATTGGGGTTGTTAGGTTTGTTTTAGCTATTGTTACTAAATTGTTTTTATTGTAATTTTTATTATGTTGTTAGCCGCCCTGAGTGGTGTACCCACCAGGAGGGCAGGATATAAATGTGCAATAAATAAATAAATAAATAAATAAATATTAAATTGCATCAAAGTTTCTCACTGGCTTCTTTAACATAACAAAACCATTTAGATAACATTTAAAATCACTGCAGTGCATCATCATAATTTTTAGCCTATTCTAGACAATAATACTTTTACAAGTTTGGGGTGATAGGTTTGGCCTTGAATGCAGGCAGCTTCTATCTTTAATTGATAAAGCCATTTACCAGCAACAGCAAGTTAAAGAATGCCAATAGAGGTACTAGAGCAGATTCTGAAACAAACTCAAATTACAGGTGCCCTTCAGATGAATCCTGCCACAGTTGATAAATACATGAGGAATGAACAGGGTTTTGACTGTATCCTGTATGGACCATCTTGATTATATCTCCCAAATTCCATTACCTGTTGCTGGTAATGTAAGGATAACTTCCTTAAATGACCAGATTCCCCCCTCCCCCCACAGGCACTTTCCACACAGTTGGGAATACTTATTATAGTTGCAGGATAGTGTAACTGTGTTGTTAGGCAACAGAGCAAATCAACAGTCTACATGGTAATTCTGAAAATGGGAAAGCCCAAAATAAAATTATAACTTTGAAGCTGGTCTTTGGATCAGAATCAAGTTTTGGCAGATGGTCTGCTTTTACTGTGTGCCAAATCTGGGAAGTGTTTGGATGAAGAATCTTTGTGTTATGCTTTTTCCACACATCTTGAAAAGCAACCATGACAATTGCTTTGTGTTTGGGTAAAAAGGGGTCTGTCTGGTCAGGTTATCCTGCTATGATAATATCGCAGATCATACTGCCAGTGACTCAATGCCGAGTGTCAGGTAGCAGTTAACTAACCTGACAACCCTGAGGACTAATGGTCTTGGGTGCCGAAGTCCACAGGGAAGGGTGATGACTCCAAATGTGATAAATCCCACTTGAACCCAACTTGCTGGAGGGCAGCAGCTACATCAATACTGACTTGGGGTTGATGAGGAATTTGCATGCCAAAAGGGCTCAGGACCAGAAAATGACTTGCATAACTGGATCAGTGGTATGGGTGTCATGCTGCAATGTGGAAAGTAGATGAAAGGCCACTGCATTATATTCTCAGGACAGTCTTCATGGCTGATTGCCATGAGGATCGCCAATATTCAGACTGGGATATGGCAGAAGAAAAAGAAAGGAAAAAAGAGGTTAACTGTTGAAAAAGAGAGTCAGCTTCTGGGATTTTCCCCCTGCTTGGTGTCTTCATGAAAGAAAATAAGCACAAGAGGGTATCCTGTAGATGATTTTGATTGTTGTCATTGTTGTTGTCAACATTCAGTCTGTTCTTTGTTATGTAAAGCTTGGCATCCTTTCCCCGGCAATATGGACATGATATTGTGTAGCAATATTATTTTTAGAACTGACTTTTCCATTAGTTATATGACTGCACAGATATGTCCACTCATGTGCTAGAAATGTATGCATTGCTTGGACACATTCTTTTCAATACAGTAGTGTTTACAATGCAAGCGCGGCGCCAAAATGGCCGCCGCGCACTTTGCGGGCCCCCCCCCCACAGGACAGAGAATCCGGGTAGTTAGGGGCGTGGCCAGCTCCCTTATAAAAGGGGTGGCCACGAGGCAGCCGCGCTGCCATTTTGCCTCAGCGACGGAGCGGAGAAGTTTTTCCTGCGCCTCCGTCGCTCGTTGGTATTGCCGGGAAGCCTTTTGGGTCGATTTTGCCTAGCTAGCTTCCCTTTTTTGCTCGAGATGCCTTCCAAAAAGAAGGCTGCTGCGAATTCAGCTCGGGCTGTTAGGAGACGCAACCCAGGTCGGAGGACCGTGGTGCCGCCTCCTCAACAGCCTCCTTTGCCATCCCCGGCCGGGGCTAGTGGCTTGGGGTCTATGGCTCCTTGGCCCGTTCAGAGTGCGGGCGCGGAGGGCGCTCCGGCCCGCGGCCCGCGAGCGGTGGACACCGCTCCTCCTTCCGCCCAACCTGTTGGGCCGACTACTGCTGGAACCCAGCCTCTCCCGGGGCCCTCTAGCCTCGGGGGGTGGCCTGGTGCCCCGCCTTGGCAGGTCTCCTCACCAGCCCTACCGGGCTTCGGCCCTGGCCAATGGCCATATCTGGGCCATGGGGTGCAGGGACCTGTACCCATGCAAGGGTCAAGTGGGCCGGCCGGCTCTTTGCCCATGATTACTGTAGACACCTTGCTGGCCCGTATTTCGGCCTTGGAGGAGTCTTTGGCTCGTGCCAGTCAGGCAGGTGCCCCTTTCGGGGTACCTTTCGAGGCGCTATCGGCAGCAGGACAACAGCCGGCGGGGAGGGTTGAGCTGCTGCAGGCGGGTGGCGCGCCTCCGGCCACTGCCTCGCAGCTCCCCAGCCAGCAACCTGGCGCGGGTCAAGCCCCGGTGATGAGCTCTACATCGGTCGTGAGCTCCGACGCCCCCAGTGGGCCGGAACCCCCGTTGGGGGCGGCCCGCGGGGGTGCAGCGTGTGAGTATATGGTGCAAACGAGTACATCCACACACATTCCCAATATGGGGGGGACCTTTCAGTGGCCTTGGCCTCGCGCGGGTGGTACAGGGGCTATGCCGCTGGCGACCCACCCGGCGACAACTACTGCCACCATGCCCGCTGGGGTGGGCATTGGTTCTTACACTGCTGGGAACGTACTTGGGGTGGCAGGGTTAACTCATGCCCCTTTGGGTAGGCCAGCTATCCCCTTTTCGGCCTTGCCGACGGCAGGGTATTCCCTGCCCTTGGGTGATCACTTGGCGCAGGCTACCAGGGAAAAGATATGGCGAGGGGAGTACGTGGATATCTTCTCACTCCTGAACAGAGAGCCCACTAAGGAAGAGAGGGAGGGTCAGGATGAGAAGGACAAGGAGCAGGCACGCCGCCGTAAGCCGCCGCGTACCTGGGCTAACTGGCTCCCCGCTTATTTGATATACATGGCGGTGTATTTGAGGGCGCGGCCGGACCTAGCTATTCCCATGGTCCAATATTTGGACAACATATACAGGGCAATGGTAGATTTCCCGGGCCCCTCATGGCTAGCGTATGATGAGGAATTCCGTATGAGGATTCCCCTGCACCCCGAGATGAGATGGGATGAGCCGTGTCAGAGACTGTGGCTCTTGTATATGACACCCACACGTCCTGCCCCGGGGGATAGGTATCATTGTGGACATGCGGTCCAGCGAGCAGCTCCAGCGCAGGTTACCCGCCAAATGGCGGGGCAGGGGGTTCCAGCCCGCCTGCTGTGCTGGACTTTCTCGGCCAATGGTTCCTGCAGTCGGAAGAACTGCAGATATAAGCACGAGTCTCCCACATGTTCTGGTCCCCATGCAGCCTCTGCTTGTCCCAAGCCTGGGGGGGTGCGAGGCAGAGGGAGGGGTGGACAGTGGGCTGGCAAGCCTGCCACGGACGGAGCTAGTTCTCCGAAAGGCCCCCTCCCCAATTAAGGTGGACATGCTGGAGCGCTGGCTCGCATCGTACCCAAGGGGGGAGGACAGGGAGTACCTTATCCAAGGTTTTAAGCAGGGATTTCGTATCCCTTTTATGGGTGATAGATCTCCTCAGGATGCTCCCAACCTTTTATCCCTTAGAGGAAGGGAGGAGGTAGCCGAGGCCAGCATTAGAAAGGAGTTGGACGCGGGCAGGGTCGCCGGACCTTTTCCCGTACCCCCCTTTCCCAACTTGAAGGTTTCACCATTGGGTTTGGTTCCTAAAAAGTCCCTAGGCGAGTTTCGCCTTATTCATCATTTGTCCTACCCAGCCGGCCGATCGGTCAATGATGCGATACCTGATGACCTTTGTTCGGTCAGGTACACATCGTTCGACCACGCGCTGCGCATGGTGCGCGCGTGTGGCCCGGGTGCCTTGCTGGCCAAGTGCGACATTAAGTCAGCTTTTCGCCTCTTGCCGGTGCACCCGGGCGACTTTGAATTGCTGGGTTTTAAATTTAGAGGGGAGTATTATTTTGATAAGGCCATGCCTTTTGGCTGCTCCATATCATGCTCGGCTTTCGAGCGTTTTAGTACCTTCCTAGAGTGGGCTTTCGTCCGCAGGTCAGGGTCCCGGTCTGTAGCCCATTACCTGGATGACTTTTTATTCGGGGGTGAACGGGGCTGGGACACGTGTGCACGTCTCCTCAATACATTTCAGACGCTAATGCAGGAACTGGGTGTCCCTTTAGCGCCCGAAAAGACCGAGGGCCCGTCGACCAAACTAGTATTCCTGGGGGTTGAGATTGATACATTAGCACAGGCTTCTAGGTTACCGGGCGATAAGGTGTCTAGGATAGTGACCCTTATCTCGGAATTGCTGGCCAAGCGTAAGGCATCCCTGAGGGAACTGCAGGTGCTACACGGGCACCTCAATTTTGCCTGCAGGGTGGTCGCACCGGGCAGGGCTTTTGCCCGGCGCTTATGCGACGCCATGGCAGGGTTATCCAGGCCCCACCACAGAGTCAGGCTTACCCGGGGTATCAGGGCAGACATGTTTGTCTGGTTGCAATTCCTGAGGGAGTTTAATGGGGTCTCATTTTGGAGGTCTGACCTCCTGGCATCCCCCAATTTCCAGATCCAGTCTGATGCCTCAGGATCCCTGGGTTATGGGATGTACTTCAATGGGAAGTGGGCCTATGGTGGGTGGCCACCGGCATGGGCAGGCACAGGTCGCCTGCGGGATCTCACATACCTGGAATTTTTTCCCATTCTGGGGGCTTTGATGCTATGGGGCGAACAGTGGGCTAATTCGGTGGTGCATTTCTGGTGCGACAATGCTGCCGTGGTGCACATTGTCAATGCACAGACTTCTAAATCGCCCAGGGTCATGGATCTAGTGCGCCATTTTGTGCTGCGCTGCCTGCGCCTCAACGTCATGTTCAGGGCCAGGCATGTCCCAGGGGTTAATAACGATATTGCTGACGCTTTGTCCCGCCTGCAGATCTCCCGGTTCCGCGCCTTGGCCCCGGATGCGGAGGAATTTCCCTCGCCACTCCCGGACGAGATGTGGACTATTGGCAAGGAGAGGTGAACCGGGCGATTGGCCTGTCACTAGCGCCACGCACGCGTAAGGCGTATCAACAAGCTTTCAATTTGTATAAGGCTTTTGCTACTCGATTTCAATGGCCAGAGACCTGGCCCATCCCGGTGGACCATGTTCTGCGGTTCATGGTTCACCTGCATGCACAGGGCCTTGCACCTCGCACCATAGCATCCAAGCTCTCGGCGTTGGCTTTTATGGCCAAAGTAGGGGGTCATGTGGATACCACCTCTGACTTCCGTGTGAGACACGTTTTGGAGGGGTGGGTGCGCGAGCGCGGGCGTTGCCCGGACGACCGGCACCCTATTTCCCCAGGGGTTCTTACCCAGTTGGCCCGGGGCTGGCCAGGCCTCTGTTTTGATCATTATGAGGCAGCCCTTTTTCATGCAGCCACAACGGTGGCATTTTTTGGAGCGCTCCGCATCAGCGAACTCGTGATGCTGTCTAAGGCGGATGCAAGTGGTAGGGCACTGGAACTCGGAGATGTATATGTTGCCAAAGACTGGGCCCAGTTGAGGATTCGCTCCTCCAAAACAGATCAGCATGGCGTAGGCAGTGGAGTAAGACTGCTACGGTGTTCTTTGGCAGACATCTGTCCGGTTGGTGCCCTACAGGAATACCTGGCACTGCGTGGCTGGCACCATGGCCCGTTTTTCTGTCACCAAGATGGGTCTCCCCTTACTAAATTTCAGTTTTGGAAGGTGACAGCTAGAGCCCTCACCAGGGTGGGACTACCAGGTGCCCGTTATGGCACACATTCGTTCCGTATTGGCGCAGCCTCTACTGCAGCTGCTTTTGGGTACTCTGGGGCTGACATACGCAGCATGGGGAGGTGGGGCTCACAATGTTTTCAGTTTTATGTGCGCCCACTCCCGCCATGAGTACCAATCCCTTCGCCTTACCTTCCTTTTTTCTCAATTTTCTTACAGACCCTGGGTGTCGTATTACACCGGTGACAGTATGGCTGGTGGGCCACAGCTATGTGCTCAGGGCAGCGCGTTACGCTGCGGCGACAGAGTGGGGACCCCGACTGGGACTGGGTGACCACGCCAGTCTCTCATGGCACGGTAAGCCGGGGATGTTATGGCGGGAGCTGCGGCCTTTCCTTTTTTCTGGCCTGGGGGCTGACCCGCCTGACATTCTAATCATCCACTTGGGGGGCAATGATTTGGGCCAGGTCACCGGCTTATCGCTCAAGCATGCGATTTGCGAGGACCTCGCCTACTTGCATTATGTCTGGCCTGCCACGGCCCTGGTTTGGTCGGACATTGTTCCGCGCCACTCTTATAGAGGGGGCGTTAACCTCCTGGCCCTTGACCGAGCTAGGCGCGCGGTCAATAAGGCAGTGGCGCGGTTTCTCACCACCAGGGCTTGGGGACGGGTTAGCCATCACCCCGATATTAGTCTGCAAAATTGTGACTTGTATGCAGGGGATGGGGTCCATCTGTCGCGAGGAGGTATGGACCTCCTGTTGGGTGACTGGCGAGCAGGCCTGTTGACCGAGCTGACGGTCTGGGGGGGGGGCGTCAGGTCTTCTGTGAAGCCCCTCCGTGTGGCGGGTAGCACTGGTAAGGTAAACAGTATGACCCACAAGTATCCGGCAGGTTCGCAATTGACTGGACAACACTAGACAGGAATAAAGTAGTTAAACGTTGTCCGGTCAACGACGAATCAGGCGATGGGGTGATGATGATTGCTAACCAGCATGCATCACCCCTGTGATTTCACGGATACGCGTCAGAGGGTGGGGTCATGAGTTAGTTATTGACTACGGTCAACAATTTGTTTGTTGTTAACAAACAAATTGATACAATTTGATACATTGTAACCAATTGCCGTTGGCAATTTTGGGGTGGTACCTTACCAGTGTTACTTCGGCCTGCTTGCCTTAGGAATTATGATTGGTCGTTTTACCAATACAAATTTATAATTCGGACTAGGGCATTGAATCAATAAATGTGGCCCTTTGCTGTTATCCACTTTCAATGTTGTCTGTGTCCGTTATTGGGGGGGTGCGCCTGCAATGCAAGCGCGGCGCCAAAATGGCCGCCGCGCACTTTGCGGGCCCCCCCCCACAGGACAGAGAATCCGGGTAGTTAGGGGCGTGGCCAGCTCCCTTATAAAAGGGGTGGCCACGAGGCAGCCGCGCTGCCATTTTGCCTCAGCGACGGAGCGGAGAAGTTTTTCCCTCCACCCCCTCCCTAGTTAACAGTGTGATCATGGTCGCTTCGGGGCCGGGTGGGAATTTTTGGTTGGGACCCACATTGGCTTCGGGTCCTGGCTTTTTTGCCCATCCCACACTGTTGCTATGGTTTGATATAGGGGTCTTTCTTCGTTCCTACTGTTGACTTTGGTCACATGGGCGGGTAGCACTGGTAAGGTAAACAGTATGACCCACAAGTATCCGGCAGGTTCGCAATTGACTGGACAACACTAGACAGGAATAAAGTAGTTAAACGTTGTCCGGTCAACGACGAATCAGGCGATGGGGTGATGATGATTGCTAACCAGCATGCATCACCCCTGTGATTTCACGGATACGCGTCAGAGGGTGGGGTCATGAGTTAGTTATTGACTACGGTCAACAATTTGTTTGTTGTTAACAAACAAATTGATACAATTTGATACATTGTAACCAATTGCCGTTGGCAATTTTGGGGTGGTACCTTACCAGTGTTACTTCGGCCTGCTTGCCTTAGGAATTATGATTGGTCGTTTTACCAATACAAATTTATAATTCGGACTAGGGCATTGAATCAATAAATGTGGCCCTTTGCTGTTATCCACTTTCAATGTTGTCTGTGTCCGTTATTGGGGGGGTGCGCCTGCAAACCAGTGCTGTATGCATTTAAAATTGGCACATTTTTATGTGCTTCATAATTTTTACAATGTGTTCACTTTTCACAGGTTTCTTCATACATTTAGGTATATAAGGTCTGTGAATTATGTGAGGATTGCATCAACTTGGGAGGGTTTCATAGGAGGTGCAAACTGAGACAAGCCCATTAAAATCTCAAACTGAGATCAATTTCCTCACACAAAGTAGGGATATTTTACAAATTACACCTGCTAAAATCTGCAAGTTTCACTAATAGATCTTATCATCTCTTATGTGTGGACCGTAGTATGGGGCTGCAGAAGAATTAATTAATCAAATAGTTAGATAGATAGATAGATAAAGACAGATCTTTTGTAATGAGAAGGGACAGGTGTTCTTCAGACCTGATCTAAAAGAGTAATTCTACAAGGTTTTCTTTCTGTAACATAAGTGAATTTTAGGTCTCCGGGGTTCTTACACATAACAGCTATCAAGTTTATTTTTCAAAACAAAGCCAATCCTAGGTACTCTTGACAACATTTTAGACATTCAGAAGAATCAGTGCTACCCCAAAAGTAAAACATCAAAGGAAAGAAAAACAAATATCCTTGAAGGCAGTGGTAAACTGTGTCAAAGAGAGAAAATGGAACAGGGTCCTTCAATGGTTCTATCTCAAAATAGAAATCCATGCATATGCTATTTAGTGGCAAGAAAAGTGAATTACATTTGAAATGACACATTTTCCAATGTAATTCTGCAAATCACAAAAAATAATGGTATTTTTTATGACAGCAGATGAAATTAATGAACTTAATTTCTTAAGTAATAAAGTCTGCTACAGATATGGCAGCATATCCATCAAATATTTTATTGATCTAGTTTAGCTGCCAGTGGGACCATTGAAGGGCCCCTTTCCATTTTCTGTCTTTGACACAGTTTACCACTGCCTTCAAGGATATTTGTTTTTCTTTCCTTAGATGTTTTACTTTTGGGGTAGCACTGATTCTTCTGAATGTCTAAAATGTTGACAAGAGTACCTAGGATTGGCTTTGTTTCGATAGATTGGACCAATAACTGTCTCTCAATCTGACCAATTTCAAAAGACTGTTGTGAGGATAAAATTGAGGGAAGAAAGCCATGCACACCTCCTTGACCTCACTGCAAGAAAGGTACTTAACAAATAAACAGATAAATAATAGAATTGGAGGATATTGTGATTATCAGCACATTTGCTTTTTTTCCTAAAGTTGCTCACTGAATTGGTTCTAAGAGGCAAGATCATTCCTTTATTAATTATAGATTATTATGCATCATTGAGGAGGAACTAGAGTTCAGCAAAGGACAAGCACATTAGCTGCTCAGATACAGCTAAAGCTTTATGCAAGCAGAAAAATTCTCTGAGCTCTTCTTGAGTTTGCATATTGCAGTGCAAATAAGCACATCTCCATTGTTGTGCAGGAGCCAAAATTAAGGGGCTGGTGGGTTCCTATTATCTCCTGAATTAATCATGAGAGTGTTAGGCTCTAATCTACTCATTAGTTGAATCTTTCTTTAAAGCCTCTTTCATCTCAGATGAAATTGAGTTGGGCATTTTACACTGTGTTGGGCTGATGATGTCATCAACTGTGGCAGTTCAGAAATTAAATATTTCTTATCTCTCCACCATCCGTCCCACACCTCACCCCCAGTACCTGAGGATCCCTTTGGATTCCTTTTGTAATGGGAAAGACACTAGGGGCCAAAAGATGGGGAAGCCTTTAGGCTTTTGAAAATCACTGCTGCTGGGACGATTTTACCAGTGGCAGCATTTTAAAAAATAAATAAAAATTAAAGGCTCCTCCCTTCTTCAACAGCTTCTCCACAGTGAAAGGGATCCTAAGGAAGCCTTGAAACATTTGGGATGAGTCTTGGAGAACTGGATTTTTTTATTTTCCCCAAAACTCACTCTAGTTTACATGGTGTATTTAAAGCAACAAGACTTCTGCTGATGAATTACATATAATGTAGCTGCCTTCATTGAGTTAATTTTCTTATAATGGAGGTGCAGCATTTTTCATTTTTAAGCAATACAGCAAGTGGCAACTGAGCTACTTCTGTCATGTAAGGAGCAATGATTTTACTTACTTTTAAAGATAACATTTAAAAATGTTCTCATGGGAATTTTAATAGGTTTGCAGCCATTATGTTAGGAACTTTTAAGGACTGGAAAAAATCATAATAATAAATAGCAGTTCAACATAAAATATAACTAGTAACCTTTCAAAAATTATGCTAATATTATGATGCTATAATGGCATCATTAACGGATATATCCTTCAGGTAAAATAGGTGATGAGTCTGCTTGAACACACCCAGTGTTTTCTTGAGCACTACCCTTAAGGTGAAGTGATAATGTCAGGGAACAGTGGGTGCGTGAAAGAGCAAACTATTTAGCCTGTCAGACACTCATTCATAATCTTTTATTAACAGGCCGAGGACACATCTACTGCTAGTATTCTAAAAAATTGCTTCCTTTTAGTTGGCATGCCTGCTGTCTGAAAAAATTAGCAGAACAGTCGTATTATCACAATGCCTATCTATAGTCCTCAGTGATTGCCCCTATATTCAGCCTCTATACCCACAAGCTGACCACCCCATGCTACATCTGGCCGGGAATTCCACTCACTTTATTGTCTCTATACCACTCCTGGTAGTCTCTCCCTCTATAACACTCTTGGTGTTCTGCTTCTCTAAACCATTCCTGTTAATATACCTCTTTCTCTCTTTTTAAAAACAATTTTTATTCTTCTTTCCAAACATGCAATTACCCCAAATTTGCCCTGACCTTCTTCCCAGGACCATTCCACCCCTACTTAGTCAGCTGACCCACCAACATCCAGCTAACCACAAAGTGAAGTCAGCTTCTTTTAAGTATGGGGCTACTGTCAATTCTGTTGATTCTTTGTTGTTCTCATGCTGATGCGGCTTCCTCTTCTTCACTGCTTCTACCTGCTGTGTATGCACTGCTCAAGATGATCTGATCCTGCTTTTTATAACTCCAATGATGAATCAGGCCAGGTAGCTGAGACCAGCCCTTTTTATACCCCCCACATTGAATCCAATCTACAGGCCAATCCAATTAGTTGGCTTTGGAAGTATGGGAAATTCTGCCTTCCAGACAGAGAATACTGGGACAAAGAAGGTGGTCTCAATATGGAAGCCACCTTCTACCCTAGCAGAATCCTGCTGATGACAAAAATGACCTCTCATAAAATCATTTAAAAGGACCACAACTTCTATGGGAACTAAATCACCAAAAAATTGATGATTCAGCAGATATGATTGAGTTGGCCCCAGATGCTTTTTAAGGCTGCCCTTAGCTCTAAACATTATATGAAACCCCAGAAATACAGTCTGGTTTGGGGCTTGAAGCTCACTTTGGATTGAGTTTTGACAGACAGCCATTTGTAATCCTAAAAGCTACATGAGAGATCCAGTACAACATTCAGTCAGCTCACACTCAGCACCAAGACACGGTATTCACCTGTTGAGGTCATGGTAGTATAGACAATTCTGTTTGTCCAGACATCCCGCTAAAGTAATGAAGTAGACTTTACAGCCAGCAACTCAATGTTGAGTGTTGGGTGGTGATAAATAACCTGACTCACTAAAGGGACCAACAGCTACAGGTGGATGAGCCCCTTGTTTCATTGATTACACTAAGGCATTTGACTGTGTGGACCACAACAAGATGTGGCAAGTAATTAAAGAGATGGGAATACCAGAGCACATCATATGCCTCCTGAGAAATCTGTACATGAACCAAGAAGCAACAGTTAGGACAGAACACGGAATGACAGAGTGGTTTGGAATAGGAAAAGGAGTAAGACAAGGCTGCATTTTATCACCCTGCTTATTTAATCTATACACAGAGCACATAATGCGAAATGCAGGGATGGAGGAATCACAATATGGGATTAAAATTGCTGGGAGAAACATAAACAATCTGAGATATGCAGACGATACCACCCTAATGGCAGAAAGTGAGGAAGACCTAAAGAACCTCTTGATTGGGCTGAAGGAGGAGAGTGCAAAAGCTGGTTTGAGACTCAATATCAAGAAAACCAAGGTAATGGCAACAGGCCCAATCAGTTCCTGGAAAATAGATGGGGAAGAAGTAGAAGCAGTGACAGATTTTACTTTCCTGGGATCAAAGATTACGGCAGATGGGGATTGCAGCCATGAAATAAAAAGGCGACTGATTCTTGGGAGACAAGCCATGAGAAACCTGGGGAACATAGTGAAAAGCAGAGACATCACATTGCAAACAAAAATTAGAATAGTCAAAGCAATGGTATTCCCAGTGGTAATGTACGGATGTGAGAGCTGGACAACTAGGAAAGCTGAACGCAGAAGAATAGATGCCTTTGAAATGTGGTGTTGGAGGAGAGTTTTGAGAGTACCCTGGACAGCGAGGAGAACAAATAGGTCAATCTTAGAAGAAATCAACACTGACTGCTCATTGGAAGGGCTAATAGTAAAGACGAAGCTAAAGTATTTTGGACATCAAATGAGAAGGGAGGATTCACTTGAGAAGGCCCTGATGTTGGGAAAGGTGGAGGGCAAAAGAAGAAGGGGGAGGCCAAAGATGAGATGGCTAGATGGTATTGTAGACACAATGGGCACAGAACTGGGAGTGCTGAGGGGGATGGTGGAGGACAGAGGTGCCTGGAGAACAATGGTCCATAGGGTCGCAAAGGGTCGGAACCGACTGTGCGACTGAACAACAACAAAAGTAAAATGAGTGGAGGATGAACTATTTCACCATTCTGATTCATGGAGGTGAAGAGGCCATGCCAGAGGACTGGCTGTGAAGGTGCACCTTGTTAATATCCTCAAGGCTGGGGCAGTCCATTTCAGTCCTGGTGTCAAATCCTGCAGGTCTCATTTTATGCATGCCACAGGAGATGGCTCTGTGATAATAGTGTGTGGGTCACTTCATGGCAAGCTGAGATCCATCTTAAACAAATTTATGTGAGTGGCATTTTTCCTGTTTGTTGTTCTTCTAAGTGTGATAATGATTTTCAGGGGGGAAAATGTATACTCAGACATGAGTAGCAGCCAACTAGTTATAGACAAAGAACTTAAGGCTGCCCAACAGGGTTGTTATCTCTTGTATCAACTTCTGCATTCATTCTCCAAAGTTTTTAATTGTTACTCAAATGCAACAATAGTGGTGAGATGCTCAGTGATTATATTAAAGTTGAAAATTAATATCAGGTGTTATACTGCATTAAAATTTTAGTCTCTAGCTACTGTAACATGTAACTATTTTGGTATTCAATCATGCCTGAATGTGGTGAACTAAATGCTCTCTTCCTACACTCCTTATGCCTGTTTTCTCAAAGAACAAGACTCCATTTGTCAGAATTATCAAGCTAATGCCCTTTATATTCAATAAATATATTCAAAAAGATTTTGTTTTTGTTTTTTTAAAAAGCCTCCTTTCTACTGCCAAATTCAAGCTGTTATTCAGATTAGATGGGAACAAAGTTTCTAACATGATGGAAAATGCAATCCTTCCAGCAGCTTTTTGCTGAACATCTTTAAAAAAATTAGAACAACATACCTTTTTACCTTTTTAAAACCCCAATTAAAAGAAATGTTAATAGTAAGTGGTATGTCATGACAGCTTGTTTCTGACATGATTTTTTTTTAAAAAAAATATACAGTTTGCTCATGGAAGAAGTGTGTGTGTGTCTGTATATGTGTGTGTCTATCTTTAAAAGTTTATCTTGCTTTTTCTGAATACATGTGAAGCATCCAGTAATTTTCCATATATTCATTTTGGGATGGAGTCTCACTTTGTGCTAAGTGCAAAACACTGAAAGCAATTTTAGAAGGATGGTTCAAAATCCCATCTCCAAGATCAAAGATTTCCTTCTATAGCTACTGTTTAAGTACAGGCCTCTATGGAAGGCACTAGACAAGTACTAAGGATACACACCTTTATACAGAATAACATTTTTATTTGTATTCCTTTGTCTGGCCACAAAAAGAAGCTATGTATGCTTCAAAAAGGGTCACATGGACTGGAAGCAAATGCCCAGCTTCCTGTAGAAGTGGCATCCGAACTCCATGAAATATTTTACTGTTCTTAAGAAGAGAGCCTGGCAGACCACCAAGCCATGAACATGCCTGAAGAAGTGGTCTTGAACCACGAAAGCTCATGCAATGTTTTGTTTTTCTTAGTGATCCAATAAAGGTACCGCCTGTCTCCTGCATCTTTACAATTTTCATAAGAGTTTAATTGTGCTAGTGATTTTTGTTTGGCGAGACATAGAATTCACACATCATTTTGAAAGAAAATGAAAATAGATTATAATGGTCAGATGTCAGCGTTGTTTGAATGTTCCATAAAAGGTGATGCTAGCTTGAATTCAGCAAGCACGAAAGCCTCCCTCTATTCTACAGCTTACATACAAAGAGCTAACAGTTGAAGAGCTATCTTTATGCATATTGAAAGGATGTTGAAATACTTGATTAATTAGGATAGCAGTTTTAAGATTTTATCATTTTAAGAAACTTATCTGTGCTACAGCTTTAAAGAATTATACAGAATGAACATCCTTAAATGGCCTCTAGTTATCATTACTGGACTTTCATGGCTAAAACCTGTTAATATTAGAAGGATATGTTCAAAGCAAGAGGGAAAGGCAGACAGAAAGTTGGACTATAATAAGTTAGCCTCCTTTACTTCATAGAAAATTGTGGATTTTCAGATATATTACACATAGGTTCCAGATGTAGCAAAATGTCTCATTTTCTGTTAAAGAGGTAGATATGGCTGTCTCATCAAATTTAGTTTTCCACACACAGAGAGCTAGGAGAGAGAGGTTCAGGCTAGCTTGTTGCCTCTGCTCATGCATTTATATTAGAAATATCTTGAACAGCTGAACTTGTTTTTAGACACAATCAAAAACAAGTTGCTTCTCATGCTGAATATCCAGGGAGGATTATGTATGTGTTTTCCACACATAAATGACTATGCATGAAGAATTCATGTGCTCAAGGAGACCCTCTACCCATCCAAGTGCCTCTTGTAAATTTGGGACTCTATATTACTGATACCTACATATAATTTTGTCTCATGAATGTTTGTTGGTCATTCATCATGGAAGAAGGACGTGGTGTGCAATTTCAGCAGTAGGTAGGGCTAGACAGTATAGTCCCACAACCACCTCTGCAAGATATGTCAAGCTGTGGAGAAGATCCTGTATGCTCCCCATCTCCCATGACCATAAACCCTTAAACGTTGCATGTCTCTCTTTAATCTGTAAATTCCATTACAGCACTTTGCATTAATGTGCTATAAAAATGTAGTGTGTACACATCCTAAAAATTGTCTGCCAAGGCATTTTAGTTGAAGAGAAAAGAGAGAGGTTTTAGAAGTCTATTAATATGCAAGAAAAGTGAGGAAGCCTTCCAGGGATTAGTAAGTCATTCATTGAAATACTCAAAGTCCTTTGAGGCTTGTCTATCATTACATTGGCAAGTGCTCTTTGCAGGCACACCCACACAAATAAAGACTCAGACACCGGTATTGGATTAAAGGCGTCGGGCCACTTTTATTGAATAATGCCCTAGTCCGAATTATCACTTTCAATTGGTGTATCATCCAATTGTAATTCTTTAAGGCAAGCAGGCCGCAGTAGCACTGGTAAGGTTCCACCCTAAATGCCAATGGAAATTGGCTACATGTATCAATTTGTATCAATTTGTTTGTTGACACAAATTGTTGACCGGAGTCAATATACTATCTACTGACCCCACCCTATGACGTGTATCCATTCAAATATCAAGGTGATGCAGGCTGTGAAGCTCCTGACATCACCCCGTTCATGGTTCGCCCTTAACTGGCCAAACCTGTTTCCCCTGTACCTATCTATGTGTTGGCCAGTTAATGCGAACCTGCCGGATACCTATGTGTCATAAACCTTTACCTTACCCAGTGCTACCTGCCACACGGGGAGGCGTCCATGATGACTCACTGCCACCCCCCCCCCCCGGCCATCAGCTCGGTCACCAGGCCTGCTTACACAACTTCCAGAAAGAGGTTCATACCTCTGGCCGACAGGTGGACCCCATTTCCTGCCTATAGGTCAATTTTTTTACAAGCCTATCCCCGGATGTCTAATGGCTGTCCCAAGCCATTCTCAGCAAGGATCTGGGCAACAGCTCTGTCCACTGACCGCCGGGGACGGTCCAAACCACGGAGGACCATGTCTCCTCTAAAACGGTGTCTCGGCACGATGTTAGACCATGGCAACCGTGTGTACGGCCATAAATGATGTAAAAAGGCCAGGTCACTGCACCTTGACATTTTAAGGAAAGGTCAGTGATCCGTGTGAGATCATCGCCGTCGAGGTACAGCATAAGAACATCAGGCGGTCCAGCATCCCTGATGGACATCAGGAATGGCAACAGTTCCCGCCCTTCCATGCCATGCATACCATACCATCGCATACGTGTGGATACACGAAGCCCAAGCTGGGGTCCACACTCTGTCACCGCAGCATATTCTGCCGCCCAGTGTACATAGCTGCGGCCCACCAGCCCCACTGCCACCGGTGTGCGGATACACACAGGGTCTGTAAAAGAGGAAAAGGAAGTAAGGACATAACTAGGTACTCATACAGTGAGGGGACGTTCATATATGGGAAATACGCGCAAACTCCCCACGTGCCCACACATATCTGCCTCCGAGTACCCAAACGCAGCCGCTGTCAACGCGATGCCTATCCTAAATGAATGGGTGCCATAACGGGCCCCACACTGTGAAGCGCGGTACTGGTCACCCTACAGAACTTAAATTTGGTAAAGGAAGACCCGTCATGGTGGCAGAAAAAACAGGGCAGGGCGCGCAGCAGGCACTGTCAAAACTGTATGTAGGGCACCAACCGGACAGATGTCAGTAAATGTACATCATAGCAGTCGACACCACTGCCTACTCCATGCTGATCGGCCTTTGAGGAACAAATCCTCCACTGAGCCCACACCTGGTTGATAGGAACATCTCCGAGTTCCAGTGCCCTACAAAAAACGTCCCCCTTCAACCATGGGACCAGCTCGCTGAGTCGTCGAGCTCCAGAAAAAGCTACAGCGGTAGCTGCATGAAAAGAGACTCCTCCTACCTATCGCAACCTCATCTATGCCAACCTTGTGCAAGGTGGGTCATAATATCTGTGAGAATAGGGTGACGTGTGTCCAGGCGGCAGCCACGTACACGTGTCCACCCGTCATCATCTATGCCAACCTCGTGCAAGGTGGGTAATAATATCCGTGAGAATAGGGTGACGTGTGTCCACCCGTCGATTGCATGGCGTATGCAAAAAAACCCTCGCATAGTCAGGAAAAACCCCGTGCCCTGGCCATGAATATAAAGGCGTAAAGCCTGGTGGCTATGGTGCGTAGAACCAATGCCAGATCATAAGGGCGGATGATACATTATAAAACCTAGGTGACCAATGGCGGCTACATGTTTGGGCAATTGCCTTTGCCCACAAAATACTCCAAAGCGAAGGAGTGGATGCTGATGCGCCGTGTGCATGCGAGTTGCCAAGGCATGCCACTCGCCCGGTTCACGTCTCCTTGCCAAATGACCATATCTCAGGCAGGAGTGAAGAGGGTAGTTCCCAAGCGTCTGCAGCACAGTCACGGAACCGGGAGATCTACAGGCGGGATAAAGCATCAGCAATATCGTTATTAATGCCTGGCACATGTTTGGCCCTAAGGAGCGCCTTAAAGCGCAGGACCCAAGAACAATAGGCGAGCTAAGGCCATGACTCCGGTGGCTTTAAACGTTTGGGCACTGACAATGTGCATACCACAGCATTGCGACACCAACAGCGAAGCACAGAATTAAGCCATCTGTCCTCCCAGAGCCTAAAGGGGACCCAGAATTGAGAAAAATTTTCAGAAACGTAAGATCGCGTAAGCGATCCGTGCCCTCCCATCCCTTGAGCCAATGACCATAGGCAGACTGTCCTTAAATAAATCCCCCCACCCCAATGAGCCGGAGGCATCCGACTGTAGTAGGAACTGGGGCTGACCAGAAGCTCATGCCTCCAAAAGGAGACAGCATGAAAGTCCTGGGGAATGTGAGCCAAACCAACAGGTCCGCTCGTAGACCCCTAATCAGCTGTACTCTGCAGTGTCGTTTATCAAGACCCACCATAGTGTGTCCCAGACACCAGGCGAAGGCACTGCCTGGTGTTACCACTCTGCAGGCAAAGTTGATGTGGCCATGCATCACCTGTGACTCTCGGAGAGGCACCTTCCACCTGGCAACAGTGCCACAGTGCAGCATGGGCCGCTCCCCTTGACCGACAATTCGGTCACCTGGCCCTATTGCACGTTATTCAAAAGAGAGGTGCATCCACTTGTTGACCGGTGAACCCCATCTCCAGAATATAGGCCAGATACCTGTAACCCTATCCCCAGGTGACAAATGGCTGTCCTGAAGCCATTCTCGACCAGGAACCAGGCAACAGCCCTGTCCCCTGACCGTCGGGCACTGTCCGTCCGCTGGGAACGTAAGTCTCACCTATGATATTGCCTTGGCATGTTGTATGACCATAGCAATCGTGTAGACAGCCATAAATGGCAAAAAAAAAAAAAAACAAAACGCCAGGTCACTGCACTCAGAAGTCTATAAGTCCAGGCCAGCAATCCGTGCATATCACCGCCTCCGAGGTGCAGAATTAAAACATGTGGCAGCCCAGCATCCCCAATGGACATCAGGGATGTCAACAGTTCCAGCCACCTAAATGCCGTGCACACCATACCACTGCATACGCGCGGGTATGCGTAGCCTGAGATGGGGTCCGCATGTTGTCAAAGCAGCATACTGTGCCGCCCCAGTGGACAGAATTGTGGCCCACAAGCCACACTACTACCACTGTGCGGAAACACACAGGGCCTGTAAAATCAGGAGGGGGAATAAAGGGCAGAACAAGGCACTCATTCAGTGAAGGAACGGACAGACAGAAAAATTGGGCAAACCCCCACCTGCCAATGCAACATATGTCAGGCTCCAGGCACCCAAACACAGCCACAGTTGATGCAGCGCCTAACCGGAAGGAATGGGTACCAATTCTAGTTCAGTAAGGGTAGACCTGGCTTGGTAGCAAATGACAGGCCAGGGCGTGAACCACGTGCTGCCACAAACGCCTGTGGGGAAGCAACCGGACCTATGGCAGCGACAGGCTAGTACCCTCTTCCGGCTGATCGGCCCTTGAGGAGCGAAGCCTCCACAGAGCTCACTCCTAATCGAGCAGCACATAATCCATTTCGAGTGCCCTGCAAAAACACGTTCCCTGTTGAAGATGGCAGCAGCTAACTTAATCTGAGAGCTCCAGATCAAGGGATAAATGTGGTTGCCCGAAAGTAGGCCCTCCAAACGGAGCATAAGCGCTGCCACGTAGGAGTCATATATATTAACTACAAGTGCTAGCAGGGCTCATCGCTGGCATCTCAGGGTGAAGGGCGGCCCTAATCATAAGGTCTTGACCTAAGCTAACCATGACGGGCCAGGGAACAACCACCACAGCCCGGTAATCATTGTCCAAGCACTGGACCATTGTGATGGCCAAACCAGGACAGGCCCTTACATATCCTGCCACGGATGCCCAATAGGCCGGTAACCAATTGCCGCATAGGGAGGCAGCTTGCGGCAACGGGGCAACTCCTTGTCCCTGTCGTCCTGCCCCTCAATGCCCTCATCAGTGTGTTAACTTTGCAGAAGGGGAAAAATGTGAATATATCTCCCAAGTCCCATAGTCTTGCTAATAGCCCAGGAGAAATGGTCACCCAGGGGTATAGAGTAACCGGCCGTTGGCACGGATTAGAGTGAGTAAACGCATAATCGTCCCTTCGGGCCCCAGAGAAATTAAGTAAAAACATAGGAGCGGTCACCCCAGTAAGAACCAGGATGTAATTGGCCTGTTGCGACCATGGCCACTAACCCCCCCCCCCAAGCGTGATGAGCTAGCGTCACAGGTGTGCTGATTTGACCAGGATACTCACTCGGTGTACCCCCACAGGCCGCCCCCACTGGGGGTTCCGGCCCGTGGTGGGCGTCGGAGCTTGCGATGGCCCTCAAGCTCTGTGTCCCCGTGTGTCCAGGCCAGATGGGGAGCCGCGAGGCACCAGCCTGCACTGGCCTGATGGCCTCTAGCAGCTCAACCCTGTTGGCAGCCCACTGCGCACTCATGGCCGGCCTGTGGGCCGGAACCGCTGAGTTGGCATGCCCACCATCGAAGGTGGTGGAGCAATGTCCATTGATGCCCCCAGTGCCTAATTGCGGGCAGGGAAGCATCCACAGCATCTAACCCACCGGGACAAGGTGGGCCGGATGGGCCAGATGGCCCAACCGGGTGATTGATGCAGGATAAACCCATGTGATAATCCTTGGCCAGAACAGGGGGGTGCCCAGTAATCCGGCCCATGAAGTGCAGGAATGACGGCGGGTCGGAAACCCGCACCGTGCCCAAGTGGGCCGCTATGCCCCAAGGGGCGCAAAGAAGCAGCGGGGGTAAGAACCCCAGTGGGGCAGGCCTGTGCCACCCACCGCCCGAGCCCTCAGCCTGAGCCCATTGTTGGCAGCGCATCTAATGACCCCACCATCCACCTGCGGGGGTGCCGTCCGAGCCCCACGGCCCGGTGGCACCCCCAAAAAGTAGAGGGGGTGGGCTGAGCCCCCCCCAGGCGCGACCAAGGGGGCCGCCTGAGTAAGCGTATCCCTTCCTGCAGTACTCAGGAATCGAACTGCTGACCTTCTACGTCCCGGTCAGCATCTTAGTCACCTGAGCCACTGCAGTCTGTTGCTGATTTTAAAAGAGAGAGACATGTAAATGTCTCTCATCTGAAAATTTTAGAAATAGGAGCCTCCAAAAGAGGCGAGCAGGGGAGGAAGCGAAGAGCAAACTTCTCCGCTCCATCGCTTCGCAAAATGGCAGCCAGGCTGCCTTATGGCCATCCCTTTTATGGAGGGGTGGCCACGCCCCCTAACTAACCCGGATGTCCGAGTCCGGGTGGGTGGGGCCCCCACAAAGAGTGCGGTGGCCATTTTGGCACCTGTTGTGTTCTGTAAAGCGGTGCCTTTAACAATGTACCTTTGCCATGTGTTAACAATGTAACCTTTCAGTGTGCAACATTATAACCTTCAGCTGTATCAATGTAAACCTGATAAGGGGACGCGAGCTAGTGACCACTAGATGGCAATAGCGAGTGTCCAGCTCTCATGGCTCAGATTCACCTGGTTCAGCAGCGCGGGAAGATTCCCCGCCACCTCTTCACCTGGTCAAGAAGGGCGTGACCTTCTACGACGTCACGCAGGCAGCAACCAATAGTCTGTCGACGAGCCACTTTCAAATGTATAGCCAGCTGTATATATTGAGCTACCCATCCGCCATTACCACATGTTCCTCCGGATCATCATGCAATAAACCTGTGTTAAGCCAACCCTTCGGCTGTTTCATTGTCTTTGGTCCCTTACACTAAATTGGCGACGAAGGTGGGATAATGGCAGCCCACGGGACCAAGACATGCGCCGGTTTTGAAATCAGGAAACCGGGCGACTGGGAGATCTTCGAGATGGACTTCCAGGCAGCGCTGATCGAGTCCGAAGTCACGGAAGAGGCAAAGAAAAGGGCCATCTTCACCAGGATGCTCGGACAAGAAACCAAAAGGATCTTGGTGGACCTGATTGCACCGAGGAGGGTGAGCGAATTCAAGGCCAAGGAACTCATGCAGATGCTGCGTGAGCACGTCCGGCCCGCCACGGCGATGTTTCCCGCTCGGAGTGCATTCTGGAGGCGAGTCCAAGCGCCCGGGGAGACGGTCGCCGCATTCGTGGCGGCCCTGCGGTTGGCGGCCGGCCCGTGCAAATGGGAGAATGCCGAAATCACCCTCCGGGACTGTGTGCTGTGCGGCCTGAACGACGCCGAAACCCAGCGCACATTAATGAACCAAGAGCCGCCTCCCATGTTGCAGGAGGTTGTCAGAGCGGCCCAGGCCACAGAAGCTACAAAGGCCAGGGTCCAAGAACTCCAGGACTGGCGGCCAAAGTCGAGCAAGGCAGAGACTCCGGTACAGGCGGCCCGGCGAACTTCAAGGTCGTCCACAGAGAGCAGCGACGACGAGGACGTCCGGAGGGTCCGGAAGGAGAGCCGGCGGTGTGATGGCTGTGGAGCGGCCCACGACCGCGTAAAGTGCCCGTTCCGGAAGGCCGAGTGCCACAACTGCGGCCGCCACGGGCACATCGCCAAGGTGTGCAGGAAGAAGCGCGAGGCCCGGCGGAGCTCAGCAGACCGTTCCGCGGGACAAGACCGCTCAACGAGACCCAAGGACGGCGCTCAGGCCACGCAGAAGCAGGACGGCGTGGGCCGCATCTCCGACGGCAGCGAGGACGACGCCCCAGTGTTCAGCGTGTCTGCAGGACACCCCCGCTACTTTGTTGAGGTACTAGTCCAAGGGGTTCCCATTAGGATGGAAATTGACTCGGGGTCCTCATATTCTATCATTTCCCAGAGGGAGTTTTTGGGAATTGCCCCCCACAAGCGACCCAAGCTCAAAGCGTTGAGGTCCACACTACGGGACGTGCAAGGGAACAGCATTCCAGTGTTGGGGGTTGGAGAATTTCAGGTTAAATTCAAGAAGCACGCCGCGTCACTCCCCCTAGTCGTGCTCAAAGGGGGAGATTGCAGCCTCCTCGGGACTCAATGGTTCCAGCCCCTGGGTTTGTTTATTGGGGGGGTGCACGCCGTTGGGATGCACGCCGTTGGGACTGATCCAATTCAGGAGGTGTGCGAGGCGCACCCCGAAGTTTTCAAAAAAGGACTGGGGAAATTCAAGGGGCCCCCAGTGGCATTCGACCTGGACCCGGAGGTCCACCCAATTCGCCTTAAACCGCGCCGGGTGCCGTTCGCACTCAAGGACAAGATAGAGGCGGAACTGGACAAATTGGTGGGCCAGGGAATCCTTGTGCCTGTTGATTCCGCGGAGTGGGAAACTCCAATTGTAACCGCACTAAAGGCCAATGGGGAGGTCCGC
Organism: Bradypodion pumilum; assembly: GCA_035047305.1. Taxonomy (NCBI): domain Eukaryota; kingdom Metazoa; phylum Chordata; class Lepidosauria; order Squamata; family Chamaeleonidae; genus Bradypodion; species Bradypodion pumilum. The sequence continues at coordinate 63,445,403 of JAWDJD010000004.1, read as the reverse complement.
ATATGCGCCGACTACAAGTGCACCATCAACAAGGCGATCCGCCCGAATGCATATCCGGTGCCGGTAGTCAGCCATCTGCTGGCCAGGTTACACGGGGGAAAGTGTTTCGCTAAGCTCGACTTAGCACAGGCCTACCAGCAGCTTACGGTGTCCCCTGCCGCAGCTGCTGCGCAGACCATAGTCACCCATAAGGGGGCGTTCCAGGTGACGCGCCTCCAGTTCGGCGTGAATTCGGCGCCTGGAATTTTCCAGTCACTCGTGGAACGCCTCCTGAAGGGACTGGAGGGGGTGTTGCCTTATTTTGATGACGTGTTAATAACGGGGGGGGGGAGTCGGGTTGAATTGGCCAAGAGGTTGGGGAAGGTCCTGACAATATTCGAAAAGGCGGGGCTTGGACTGCGAAAGGACAAATGCGTCTTCTTCGCAACCGAGGTTGAGTTCCTAGGGTTTTGCGTAACTCCTGAGGGAATAAAACCATCCAAGTCCAAGGTGGCAGCCATTAAGAAAGCCCCCCGCCCCACCTCCAAGCCCGAGCTGCAGTCGTTCCTGGGGCTGCTCAACTTTTACCACTCCTTCCTCCCCCGGAAGGCAGCGGTGGCTGAACCGCTGCACAAACTGATAAAGAAAGACCAGGCATGGAAGTGGGGCGATGACCAAGAAAGGGCATTTAGTGAGCTAAAAAGCCTCCTAGCGTCCGACGCCATACTGACCCACTTCAACCCCAAACGCCCGGTAGTCCTGACCTGTGATGCATCCCCGGTGGGGGTGGGGGCGGTGCTGTGCCACGTGTTGGAAAACGGAAGGGAGGCCCCGATAGCATTTTACTCCAGGTCCCTGTCCCAAGCGGAGAGAAACTATGCACAGACAGACAGGGAGGCACTAGCAATAGTCGCGGGGACGAAAAAATTTCACGATTTTCTGTATGGCCGCCCCTTCAACATTGTAACGGACCACAAGCCCCTGCTAGGCATCTTTACCGCAGATAAGCCCACCCCACAGATCCTGTCCCCGAGGATGCTCAGGTGGGCCATTTTTCTCAACGCGTATCAGCACGCGTTGGTCTACCGGCCCGGGAAAGAGGTCAGCCAAGCAGACGCTCTATCAAGGTCTCCCCTCCCCCTAACGCCCAGCCAGGTGAACAAGGGGGAGCGGGACCATCAGGTTCTCATGATAGAGGTGCTGGATTCGCCCCCCGTAATGCCCGCCGACATTGCCAAAGCGACAGAGAAGGACAAGACGTTAGCGGCAGTTAGCTCCTGGGTGCAGAAAGGGTGGCCGGCGTCCTCCCCAGCGGAGGAGTTCGCCCCATTTTTCAGAAAAAAGCTAGAACTGTCCCTAGAGAGGGGGTGCCTCTTGTGGGGGCAGCGGGTGGTGATTCCCACTTCCCTTCGGCAGCGGGTGCTCAAACTGCTGCACGTCAGCCACCCCGGCATCGTGCGATCCAAGGCGCTGGCCCGGAGTTACTTCTGGTGGCCCCAGCTGGACGCCGACATCGAGCACATGGTCGGCACTTGTGAAAGTTGCCAATGCTCCAGACCAGAGGAGGCCCGCCTTCCCCACAGGGAATGGGATGCGGCTAAGGGGCCGTGGTCCCGGGTGCACGTTGATTTCGCGGGCCCGTTCAGAGGCACCCTGTTCCTTCTTGTAGTGGACGCCTTCTCCAAGTGGTTGGAGGTTATCCCAGTCACGAGCACCTCCTCGGCCCAGACCATTAGGCATTTGCGGAGGCTCTTTTCCACGTTCGGCATACCCGACACATTAATTAGCGACAACGCTAGTTGTTTCACGTCCTCCGAGTTTAGGGCATTCATGGAGATTAACGCCGTTCGGCATATCACCTCCGCCCCGTTTCACCCAGCCACCAATGGCCAAGTAGAGCGCCTCGTCCGCACCACGAAGGACGTGTTGCGGCACATGGGCCCAGGGGATCTGAACCTACAAGTGTGTCAGTTTCTGCTAGGGTACAGGGTGACCCCGTTGGCGTCAGGATACTCCCCCGCAGAGCTCTTAATGCGTAGAAAACTGACCACCATCCTTACTAGGCTAGACCCCACGAGGGTAGAGGACAAAGGAAGGAACATCGGGCTGGAGGCCACAAAGAGTTTCAGTGTAGGCGCCCCCGTGCATTGCAGGAATTACGCCAGCACGGGCCCAGCCTGGGTACCGGGCGTAGTTGTGGAGCAAACCGGCCCCGTGTCGTACCGCGTGGAAACCAGTACAGGGCTCCTGTGGAGGCGGCACGCGGACCAGCTCCGACGCAGAGTCTCCGATGAGCAGGGCACAGACCAAACAGAGAAAAAGTCAGCGTTAGGGTTCTCCCCCACCCGTTCAGCCCAAGGGGGAGGAAAGGGGGACCGCGGGCCCCCACCAAGGGGGGAGGAGGATATTCTCGTAGATATCCTGGGGGATCTTTCCGAGGAGGAGGAACCCGACCCCATACATATCTCGCGGAAGGTCCCCACAAATGCGGATACCCCTACAAAGTTAGATTTTGATTTTCAGAACCGGGGGGGGGGGGTTTCGGAGTGGTCCCCCACCCGTCCAAGCGAGAAGAGGGGTTTTTCGTTAGCCCCGATTGCCCCCGGTCTGCCCACAATGGAGTTTTTCCCTTCCCCTAAGGCCGCCAGACCGCAGCAAGCCACTAACAAGTCTCCCTCTCCCATTTCAGGACAAGGGACCAGGGAACAAAGAAGCAGTAGCGCCCCCGGGGGGGTCAGCCCTCTTCACGGCCCAAACGCACATGCAACAAGCCATCTTGGCTGAGAGACTTCGTCTCATCCTAGGGGGGAGGGATGTTGTGTTCTGTAAAGCGGTGCCTTTAACAATGTACCATTGCCATGTGTTAACAATGTAACCTTTCTGTGTGCAACATTATAACCTTCAGCTGTATCAATGTAAACCTGATAAGGGGACGCGAGCTAGTGACCACTAGATGGCAATAGCGAGCGTCCAGCTCTCATGGCTCAGATTCACCTGGTTCAGCAGCGCGGGAAGATTCCCCGCCACCTCTTCACCTGGTCAAGAAGGGCGTGACCTTCTACGACGTCACGCAGGCAGCAACCAATAGTCTGTCGACGAGCCACTTTCAAATGTATAGCCAGCTGTATATATTGAGCTACCCATCCGCCATTACCACATGTTCCTCCGGATCATCATGCAATAAACCTGTGTTAAGCCAACCCTTCGGCTGTTTCATTGTCTTTGGTCCCTTACACTAAAGCACCGCACTTGCATTATATCAGCACCCTAATCCAACAAGAGAGAGCTACATGGAGCATCAACTTTCCATGTATGTTGTTGATGCCCAGATGTCTATCACTGGACTCATGATGATGTCGACTGTGACCCTACTAAATTGGTTGCTGCAATTTTTTTTGCTCCAGATGGGAATGCTGAATAATTTGGAAGTGGCTCATGGTTACGCATGACTAGATACTATCAGCTAGGGCTGTATTAGAGCCAGGGTATATGAATGAATGGCAACTTTGTTCAACTTGTCACACGTACCTATCTTCCACATCAGGTCTTCAAGTTTAGCGGAGGAAAGGATAGAGGAAACTGAGAGAGAGAAGGACAAAGAAAACATTTGGTGGATCTGACCATGCTGTGTTTAGCAAAAATGCTAATGTTCTTCAGTGCTTATCAATATTAAGGAGCATGTAGGAGGGGGGAAGAGCAAAAGCAAAACAGAACAATAAACAAGAGGGCAATTTAGCCTGTTGGCAAGCGCTTAGTCTGCTTCATGAAAAAATGCTTGCACATTTGTGTGACTGGGCTTCTGGGATTTTATGCATACATCATATTATTGATTCTATGTGAATATCAAACATATTTAGATGTATACCTGCATGGGGGCAGAGTTTCAACAAGAAGACAGAAATCAAAAAGGGGGGAAACCACCATTCCATTGCTTGTATAGACCTTGCTACCAAAATCAAATAGCTAGGCTGTGTGCAGATTGCTAATTAAAATAAACTGATGGCCATCATCTATAGCAATCTCGTGTGGACTTCCATGTAGGACTTGGATTTCCAAGTGATTTTTTTTCATCTGCTTTGAGAATTTAATGTTCTTTTTTCCAAAAGGAAAAAAGGAAAAGAAAGGAAATACAGATACATCTATAGGAATGAATGAAAATAAAAGATCAAACACAGTAGTTAATTTCTTTTCAAACATAGCTCTCCAAAGAAACAGATACTAGCAATGTTCCTATGATATTTGTGAGGATATATGATGACTTATGTATATATTTAACATTAGAATCACAAGGTGTGCCATGTGCAGTTCACATGATAGAATAATTTCACATGTTAATATTTCACCTAAACCAGTGTTTCCCAACTTTTGTCTTTTGGACTTAAATTCCCAGAAGCCTAAGTCGATTCCCCAAAGCACCGATCAGCCAATGTACTGACTTAGGCCTATGGGAATTGAAGTCCCCCTGTGGGGCCTGGGCCCCACATTAGAAACAATTGAGCTAAACCATACAAAATCATAGTAATGTATACATGGCAACAACATCCATGAGAGATGGCTATTTTGTGGTTTAAAAGCTACAGAGTCTACCACTTTCCGTTGCTGAAAATGTCATGGCATCTGGAAGATCTTTGTATCATTCAGTACATATTTTTTGATGCAGCATAAGCTACCTATTCTGAGTAACAGTGAATAAATTTCCACCATCCTTATATGATAACTCTTTTAATACCTGTATGTCAATCATTTCAGATCTTAACTATTTCTTCCCCAGCCCTGTAGCTTTTTGTTAAGGATTTCTACCATAGAATATTCCCAAATTTCTTACCCTCCTTTGCATGGAGGATTGTTGTTACTCTATGTCATCAAATCACCTCCAAGCTTTGGTGACCCTATGAATATGTGGTCTCCAAAAACCCCTGTCCTCAAAAGCCTTGCACAGTTCTTGTGAACTCAAACTTTCTTTAGTGCATCAATCCATTTTTTGTTTGGTCTTCCTCTTTTTCTATTGCCTTCAATCTTTTAAAGCATTTTTGTCTTTTCCAGAGATTTTCCATTCTTGTGATCTGCCTGATATGTGACTGCCTCAATTTTATCATTTTGTTTCCAGAGATAGTACAGGCTTGATTTGGTGTAAGAGCCACTTATTTGTCTTTCTGGCAGTCCAGGGTATTTTCAAGGCCCTCCTCCAGCATCATGTTTCCTTTCTACCTTGTCTACATACACCACTCTGGGTGGCTTACAGATGATAGAGTAGAATATGCTGCTACAGTATGGAATGCATCTACACACTAAAAAGAAGTTGACATTGCTGTTAATGAAGCTATGCAGATAGTGACAAGACACTTTAAACCTACACCACTTGAGAAGATGGTACCCCCTTGATGGAATTGCTCCACCTAAGATCAGGAGAGAAGTAGCAGCAGATGCTGAGAGAACTAAGTGAGAGAATGACCCTTGACTCCCTCTGAATGGATATGAGCCTCAAGTCCACTGGCTCACATCCAGGGAGAGCTTTATGGCAAGAACAAACATTCTTGAGTGTGCACAAGAGGAAAGCCAAATTAGAAGATGGAGGAAGGAGCTCACTGGGAAAGGAACATCATTAAAGGTGGATATAGCTGCAGATCTCAATCTCCCCTACATCACCTGGAGGACACTGAATAAGCTGAGGGTTGGAGTCCCTAAATGCAAGACCAACATGCTCAATTGGGGAGTAGTGATGGACAACAACACACAATGTGAATGTGGAGTGACACAGAGTCCAGCCCATTTGCTGGTCTACTGATGGCTGCCAGATACATGCACCGATGAGGACTTGCATTTGGGCAATGACAAAGTGAAGAAAGTGGCTTCCTTTTGGCAGTCCATGGTCTGATCAGGACATGAAAGAAGAAGAACTACTTATCCAGGGTACTGTGCTTCTGCTGAAACAGCCTGCACATTGACTCATACATACCTTGCAATTTATTGAAACCCCAATAACCTTTTCAAATGTAATCTTGTCATTAGGAGATTTCAACCATTTTGTATTTAAGCATTTCTTATCTAAATGTTTTTTACCTTGCCAAAATCGCATTGAATCTTATTTTTATCTTGTGTAGTTTTTCTATCCCACCTAGTTTGGTATAATTTAAATATATGATAAGTAAGTCCTCTGTTCCTTTGGCTAAGTCACATATAAAGATGTTGGTTGACACCAATCTCATGGCAAAACCATACACTATCTCACTTCTCACTTACTTCAAACTGTCAAGTAGCAGTAGATCATACCTGTCAAGTATTGGCCAGGATTTCCCATATTTTGGTGCTCGTTTCTCCCCTTTGCCGCTGCCGTCCTGTATTTTGAATGGTGGGGAAAGGGGTTACTGTGCATGTGCACATTTTCAGCACCCATTTGTGCATGTGAAAACATGTTATGCAAATGGGAGCTGTGCATGTGCGCTGCACAGAAAATTCCGGTATTTTTGGGAACCACGCTTGATGTGAAATAGGGGTGAAAGAATTAAGATATTAATTCTGGTTTAAAAGTAAAAATTATTTTCTCAGTACTCTGTAAAGTTAAACAGATCAGATTGACCTATCATATAGAACTGATGACGAGGCTAAAGTAAACAGAAGGCTTTGTGTCCACAAGTTCAGCACAGCTTGTACAGCTGACAGGAAACCGTAAATAATATTTGTGTGACATGACATGATGTGACATGAGACATGTTCCTTATATGACATGATCTAAATAACATTTACTGAATGTTCTAACCTGAACTTAATGAAATGTCAGAAGGTTAATTAATAATTTTGGCTTATCCCATAGTGATGTAATGTGTAGAAATTTCCCAATTTTATGCTATAAAAAGATGGCTCTGAAAATGTATATTCATTCAGGGACTATTAGCTTGGTAAAGCATTCCTGAATCTGTTTTGGCTAAACAATATTAATAATAAAAACTCCTAAATCTGTCTTAGCGTGTGGAATGTGATTTTGTCTAGTTCAGTATTCCATAACATTTTTGGCGAACTCGGCCAGGGACTGACTTGACAAATAGCAGGTGCCATTGTCACTCTAGACAGCTGTTCCTGATGGGATAAAACGATGCCTCTCCAGGGATAACCTAAAATGCCGGCATAGTAGACCTTTGATCTACTCAAGGAAATCAGTGAAGAGGTGGCGAGTAACTGTCAGAAGAAACAGACCAGTCAAGGATCCGGAAGGCTAAGACAGATGGAGAACTCTAGAAGCTGGATTTTCAAAAGCCTGCAGGCAAGTATAAAATTGTATGAAACTGTAGAAGTATACTTATGTGTGCCCACTCATTTGAGTAGTGGAAGTGGAGCCTGATCACCTTCAAGAGGACGGGACGGTGATTCCTAAGTCCTTAATGAACCACAGGCGGTAACCCAGTGTTCCTGGAAAAATCAGGGTGGTGAACCTGATTTTTGTGTGTGTTAAATTTATATTGTGTGGGTGGTTAAACCATTGCATTCCCTGGTGGTAGCTTTTGAATTTTTCAGGTGCCCCAGGCCGGTGGTAGTGTTTAGTTTAGAATGGGTGGTGGTAGTAGCATTCTAAGAACGCTGCTATGGTGTTTCCTTGAGAACTTTGAGATATTTACACCAGAGACACATGAACCCCCTTTAACAAAATTTAAGTTAAGAAAGTTTTGTGAATATGAATGGCCCAGTTTCCAAGTAGGGTGGCCTCCATAAGGCTCCTTAGATTTGGGTCTTATAAATAGAGTGTTTTGAAGAATAATGCAGAATAAACATTGGGATCAGTATCCTTATATGTCTGTATGGCAGGCAACAGTTGCAGAGAAAGCCGTGCCCCCCCCCCCCCCGGCTACGGAAATGCCAGGTTGAATGTGTAAAAGCATATTTAATGAAGGAAAATAAATCCAAAGATAAGAAATCTAAATTAGGAAGCAAAGTGGTCACAACACCCAATACCCCAGAAATAGAATAGCAGACAGAAGGAAGATTAAAAATTTTAAGCAGAAATGAAAAAGATTAAATTCTGTTTCAAAGACCTCCACCTTATGTCATGCCAAAAATCAGCACCACAAGATGGCCAAGTTCCACATATTTATCCAGACCTTGCATTAGCAAATGCAGGAAGCAGTCACTCTGCAGGAAGATTTCAGACCCCAGACAGAAGTGAGACTTCCCCAACCACAGAAAAACTAAGAAAAGTAACTGAGATCTTGAAAGATGTAATTGAACAGGGAGAAGAAAAATTTAAAAGGTATAATAGACCTTCACCATATAACAATGAAGCTGGTAGGGAGCCACCTCCGAACACCCCAATGGCACACGTCATGCCAATGATGAAAAAAAGAAAGGAGATAGTGGCCCCACTGAGGGAGATGATAACCAGCCATATGAGGGAAGATGATGAACTAGTAAATCAGTCAATCTTCCAATATGTACCATTTACCACAACAGACCTATTAAACTGGAAACACCATTATGGACCTTTTAGTACCAAGCCAACTGAGGTGATTGAACTAATTGGAACCATAGTCCAAACACATAACCCCACATGGAGTGATATGCAGCAAATAATAAATACGCTCCTTAATATGGAAGATAAGCAAAAATTAAAACTGGCAAAAGACAAGATACTCCGTAGAAATTTCCCAAACGCTGACCAGGAGGCAGCACGCTTTGAGGCAGCTGCTGGACAAAACCCAAATTGGTATCCTAATGATTCAACACACAGGACAAGTCTTCAACAGTACAGATATTTGATTTTGGAAAGCTTAAAGGAAGCAGCAAAAGGTCCTGTCAATTTTAGCAAACCTGCTAATATAATTCAAGAGAAAGAAGAATCCCCTGAAAGTTTCTTAGCCAGGTTAATTGAGGCTTATAAAGTGAACACAGGGATTAATATGGAAGATCCTGAAAACTGCAAGATGTTAAATGAAAGATTCATTACACAGAGTGCACCGGATATAAAGAAAAAGTTACATTGGGAAAGAACACAAGCGAACTGGTGCAAATTGCGACAAAGGTCTACTTTAATAGGGAGGAGGAGGAAGAGAAGAAGGAGAATATGAGAGAATATAAAAGAGCTGAGATGATTGCCCTTGCTTTGGGAAGAGGCAACAATCAGAGTGCTTACTGCAAGCAAGAGGGCCATTGGCAGAGGAATTTCCCCGAGAGAGGAATGAGATGATTGAAGAAATCAGAGGAATTTGGGAAATCCCAGAAAAAGAAAAAACCAAACAAACAGCTGAGCACTTGATAGCTAACCCCAAGATTTTGAATCCTTAGTCAGCCCCAAGCTTTTAGGCTACTAGGTTTGTCCCACCTTTTTCAGGCAGTATGTGAAAGTACGCAGAAATAAAAGTTTAAATGTCACAGGCCAGTTGCCTAACTCCAGAGGAACTTGAAGGCCTGCGCAAGAAGGAAGTTTACTTTTTCTGCAGACGTACAAGTACATACTGGCCATGCCCTCCAGATGATTTGGAAAATAAGGGACATTTATGGGTTAGTAATCAAAGACTGATCAAAGCTGCCCAGAATGCCTAGATCCCTTGCAATTAATCAGAAAACAGAAGGCACAGTTGGCAAAAAGGAGCAGAGGCAAAGCGAAAAACAGCTATGTTTAAATAAGCCAAAACAAACACAGGAGTTGTATTTGATTAAAGAATTTGAGGACTTGAAAGTATAAAACATCTGAAGTACACGAAAATAAAATGAAAAGCCAGTAAGGGAATACTTACTTAAAGCAGGGAGGCTTATTGGAATCATCCTTGTTCATTTAATCCACAGATCGGAAGAGGTTGAGAAAGCAAGTGGGATTGTTGAAAGCATTGCGGAATTGTATGAAAGTAAATCAATAAGTCCAGGTTTTAGCCAATAACAATGCATGATATGAGAACTCCCTTCTGTACAAAGTATCCTATTTCCTCATTTGAATTTCTGTCCTAAACACATAGAGATGGCCAGAGATGGCCTGCATAGAAGGAAATTATTAACTCAGTCACTGCAGTAGAAATCAATATGTGAATCAGTGCAGGAGGCTTGCCCTCCCCATCTCCATGGCAACACATGGCTTTAAGCCAGGAGATTGATTATAGTTAAACATTGATAAGATGGATTATTGCAAAACCAAAAAGAACTATATACTGTCGATAGTATCTTTTTTCTGTTCCAGTTTAAGACTCTGGAAAGATTGGGATGCATGCATTTTGCTTAAATAATCAATGCAAGAGAGAAGACGGCAGCTTGGCTAAAGACCTAAACTGGAGGTGGTCTTTTCAATGCCCAGCCGAAGCTTGAGGAATCGGCAATCAACATGATAGAAATGTTTATTTATTGCAATAGAATGTGAAAAAATTATTAAACTTTAATAGTTTTCAAGAAATCAGGAGGGAATTAAATAGGGGTGAAAGAATTAAGATATTAATTCTGGTTTAAAAGTAAAAAATATTTTCTCAGTACTCTGTAAAGTTAAACAGATCAGATTGACCTACCATATAGAACTGATGATGAGGCTAAAGTAAACAGAAGGCTTTGTGTCCACAAGCTCAGCACAGTTTGTACAGCTGACAGGAAACCGTAAATAATATTTGTGTGACATGACATGATGTGACATGAGACATGTTCCTTATATGACATGATCTAAATAACAGTTACTGAATGTTCTAACCTGAACTTAATGAAATGTCAGAAGGTTAATTAATAATTTTGGCTTATCCCATAGTGATGTAATGTGTAGAAATTTCCCAATTTTATGCTATAAAAAGATGGCTCTGAAAATATATACTCATTCAGGGACTATTAGCTTGGTAAAGTGTTCCTGAATCTGTTTGGCTAAACAATATTAATAATAAAAACTCCTAAATCTGTCTTAGCGTGTGGAATGTGATTTTGTCTAGTTCAGTATTCCATAACAGATGGGTATGCAGTAGATGAGTATTTTTAGTACTATGCTTTATCCAGAAACAAATACACACCTAACAGCCCAAACTCTAAGTGTTTGACAAAAAGAGCTTCTCAAAAAGCATTGCTTTAATCATAATAAACAACATCCACAGTTTTTCCTGAGTCTACCAGGCTAGTGACACTAGTTATTAGGCAGTAAGGTTAGTGTTTCATAATGTTCTGGAAAAATCTGCACTGTCCTTTTTAAATGACAGCTATCTTTTCTAAATTTCCAGGCTAGCTTTTAACATTCTATTACCATTTATCTCAACAGCATTGCTTAGCATATAGTTAAAGTTTAAATATCTTATGTTAAAATCAGTGAGACTTAAAGATACTTCACTTTGATTAAATTAGCTTCAAGGATCCTTGGCTTTAGCTTGTGACATTTAAGGAAGCCTTCTGTCATATTTGTATTCTACTGTAATATCAGTAATAGTACAAAATTGTTTTCTCTTATTTATTTATTTTTCATTCAGTGTATATATCTTATTTTAGAAGAAAAACTGCAAAATATCTGAATGTCATTAGAATTTTTTTTCTGTTTTGCTGATGAAAGATCATCTTGTGAATTCTGTTTCATGTCACTATTCTCTGAACTTCAGGATTTTGGTAATTACATTTAGGACACAATTTCCAATATTTTAGTTAGAACAGCAACTCACCTTTCCCCCCAGTTTAGCCTGTGCTTCTGGAGGCTGCTCTAATAGTCTTTTGTGTCATTAGTGGGCAAACAATGTTGAAGGAGAATACCAAGAATTTTGAAAAAGAACGGCATTCAAAGCCAAGGACAGAGAAACACGAATAATTTACATGTATATGCAGTAGCTTCCTCTCTCTCAATAAACATTAGTGTCTCGATATTTTTCAATAGGAAAACTATGCAATGCATGAGATCTTTATACCATTTTGTAATAAAAAATAATTGCATGTCATTAAGCCAGTTCTGACTTATGATGACTCTTTACAGAGTTTTCTAGGCAGAGAATGCAAGCGCGGCGCCAAAATGGCCGCCGCGCTCTTTGCGGGGGCCCCCCACAGGATGAATGATCCGGGTAGTTTAGGGCGTGGCCAGCTCCCTTATAAAAGGGGTGGCCACGAGGCAGCCGAGCTGCCATTTTAGCTAAGCGACGGAGCGGAGAAGTTTTTTCTTTCCCCTGTGTCTCCGTCGCTCTTTACCTAGGTTGGAAGCCTTTTGGCGGCGAATCTTCTCTTTCGGCTTCCTTTTGCCTTCAGTGAGATGCCTCCGAAGAAGAAGGCGCTTTCGAGTGCGGCTCGCACGGGTAGGAGGCGCAATCCGGGTCGGAGGACCACGGTGGCGCCTCCCCAGCAGCCGCCTTTACCGGCACCCGCCGGGACCGGCGGGATGGGGTCGATCACCCCTTGGCCGGAAGCCGGAGACCCAAGCATGGGCTCGGTGAGGGCTGCGGCCTGCGGCCCGCAAGCGGTGGACACCGCTCCTGGCTTTGCCCATTCTGCTGGGCCTACAGCAGTTGTGGCGCAGCCCCCCCCGGGGCCTTCTAGCCTTGGGGGGTGGTGTGGCCTCCTGCCTTGGCAGGTGCCTGCACCGACCCTTCCGGGCTTCGGTGCGGGACAATGGCCCTGTTCGGGTCCTGGGGTACAGCGACCTGTACCCGCGCCTCTAACAGGTGGGCCGGCCGGCCCTTGGCCCCAGGTCAGTGTGGAGGCCTTACTGGCCCGCGTGGCGGCCCTCGAGGCCTCCTTGGCTCGGGCCAGCAATGCTGGGGCGGCTTGTGGGGTTCGTTTCGAGGCACCGTCGGTCGGGCAGCAGCAGGCGACGGGAAGGGTCGAGCTGCTGCAGGCGCGTGGCGCAACGTCGGCCACTGCCTCGCAGCTCCACGGCCAGCAAGCAGGTGTGGGTCAGGCCCCGATGATGAGCTCTACGGCGGTCGTGAGCTCCGACGCCCCCGGTGGGCCAGAACCCCCGGTGGGGGCGGCCTGCGGGGGTGCAACATGTGAGTATGCAGTACAAGCCAATACACCTACACACATTGCCACTACGGGGGTGGCTTTTCAATGGCCTTGGCCTCGCGCGGGTGGTGCGGTGGCCCAGCCGCCGGCGCCCCACTCGGCGATGACAACTGCTACCCAGACCCCTGGGGTTGCAGGTGTTCCCTACCCTGCCGGGAATGTATTGGGGGTGGCGGGGCCAGCACAGGCCCCTTTTCAGAAGCCTGCGTTGTCTGCGGTCCCGGTTTCGGCCTTGCCAACAGCGGGATATTCTTTGCCACTGGGTGACCACCTAGCACAAGCCACCAGAGAAAAGATATGGTGGGGGGAGTATGTAGATATCTTCTCACTCTTAAACAGAGAGCCCACCAAGGAGGAGAGGGAGGGGCAGGACGAGAAGGATAAGGAGCAGGCACGTCGTCGCAAGCCACCACGTACCTGGGCCAACTGGCTGCCGGCTTATTTAATCTACATGGCAGTGTACTTGAGAGCGCGGCCGGATTTGGCTATTCCGATGGTCCAATATTTGGACAACATCTATAGGGCGATGGTCCAATATTTGGACAACATCTATAGGGCGATGGTCAATTTTCCGGGCCCCTCGTGGTTGGCTTATGACGAGGAATTTCGTATGCGGATTCCCCTGCACCCCGAGATGAGGTGGGACGAGCCGTGCCAGAGGCTTTGGCTTCTGTACATGACACCCACGCGCCCCGCGCCAGGGGAGAGATACCATTGCGGACATGCGGTCCAGCGAGCGGCTCCAGCTCAGGTTCCCCGCCAGGTGGCGGGGCAGGGGGTTCCAGCCCGCCTGCTGTGCTGGACTTTCTCGTCCAATGGTTCCTGCAATAGGAAAAATTGCAAGTACAGGCATGAGTGTCCCACCTGTGCGGGCCCCCACGCAGCCTCTGCTTGTCCCAGGCCTGGCGGGATGCGTGGCAGAGGGAAGGGTGGACAGTGGGCTGGCAAGACTGCCGCAGATGGAGGTAGTGTACCAAAAGGCCTCCTCCCCAATTAATGTGCGTATGTTGGAGCGTTGGCTCACATCGTACTCGAAGAGGGAGGATGCGGAGTATCTCCTTCGAGGCTTTCAGCAAGGGTTCCGTATCCCTTTCATGGGTGATAGGTCCCCTCAGGATGCCCCCAATCTTTTGTCTCTTAGGGGAAGGGAGGAGGTGGCTGCTGCCAGCATTAGGAAGGAGGTTGATGCGGGCAGGGTCGCTGGCCCTTTCCCTGCACCCCCGTTCCCCAATCTTAAGGTATCGCCCCTAGGCTTAGTTCCCAAAAAGTCGCTAGGCGAATTTTGCCTTATTCATCATTTGTCTTACCCAGCTGGCCGATCGGTCAATGATGCTATCCCTGATGACCTTTGTTCGGTCAGGTATACATCCTTTGACCACGCGCTGCGCATGGTGCGCTCGTGCGGCCCGTGTTCCCTACTGGCTAAATGCGACATCAAGTCGGCTTTTCGCCTACTTCCGGTGCATCCGGGCGACTTCGAGTTGCTGGGTTTCAAATTTCGGGGCGAATATTATTTTGATAAGGCCATGCCTTTTGGCTGTTCCATATCATGCTCTGCATTCGAGCGTTTCAGTACCTTCCTGGAGTGGGCTTTTGTCCGCAGGTCAGGGTCCCGGTCTGTAGCCCATTACCTGGATGACTTTTTATTCGGGGGTGAACGGGGCTGGGACACGTGCACACATCTCCTCAACACATTTCAGACGCTAATGGAGGAACTCGGTGTCCCTTTAGCGCCCGAAAAGACCGAGGACCCATCTAACAAGCTAGTATTCCTGGGGGTGGAGATCGACACAGTAGCGCAGGCTTCTAGGTTACCGGGGGATAAGGTGTCCCGGTTAGTGGCCCTCATCTCGGATTTGCTGGCCAAGCGCAAGGCATCGCTGAGGGAACTCCAAGTGTTACATGGTCACCTCAATTTTGCCTGCAGGGTGGTCGCACCGGGCAGGGCTTTTGCTCGGCGCTTATGCAACGCCATGGCAGGGTTATCCAGGCCCCAGGGGTATCAGGGCAGACATGTTCGTCTGGTTACAGTTCCTGAGGGAGTTCAATGGGGTCTCATTTTGGAGGTCTGACCTCCTGGCTTCCCCAAATTTTCAGATCCAGTCTGATGCCTCAGGATCCCTGGGTTATGGGATGTACTTCAATGGGAAGTGGGCCTATGGTGGGTGGCCACTGGCATGGGC
The DNA here is from genome assembly GCA_035047305.1 of Bradypodion pumilum. NCBI lineage: Eukaryota > Metazoa > Chordata > Lepidosauria > Squamata > Chamaeleonidae > Bradypodion > Bradypodion pumilum. Next base: position 63,430,323 of record JAWDJD010000004.1, on the reverse strand, counting down.
AGGCACTGGTCGCCTGCGTGATCTCACATACCTTGAATTTTTTCCTATCCTGGGGGCTTTAATGCTGTGGGGCGAGGAATGGGCCAACTCGGTCGTGTATTTCTGGTGTGACAACGCTGCTGTTGTCCACATTGTCAATGCACAGACTTCCAAATCGCCCAGGGTCATGGACCTAGTGCGCCAGTTTGTGCTGCGCTGCCTGCGCCTCAACGTTTTGTTCAGGGCTAGGCACGTCCCAGGGCTTAATAATGATATTGCCGACGCTTTGTCCCGCTTGCAGATCTCCCGGTTCCGTGCCTTGGCCCCGGATGCGGAGGAATTTCCCTCGCCACTCCCGGACGAGATATGGACCATTGGCAGGGAGAGGTGAACCGGGTGATCGGCCTGTCACTGGCGCCCCGCACGCGTAAGGCGTATCAACAAGCTTTTAATTCTTATAGGGCATTTTCTGCCCAATTTCACCTGCCAGAGACCTGGCCTATCCCGGTGGATCATGTTCTGCGGTTCATGGTTCACCTGCATTCCCAGGGCCTCGCACCTCGCACCATAGCATCCAAGCTCTCGGCGCTGGCTTTCATGGCCAAGGTGGGGGGTCATGTGGACAGCACCTCTGACTTCTGTGTGAGACATGTTTTGGAGGGGTGGGTGCATGAGCGCGGGCGTTGCCCGGACGACCGGCACCCTATTTCCCCAGGGGTTCTTATCCAGTTGGCCCGGGGCTGGCCAGGCCTCTGTTTTGATCATTATGAGGCAGCCCTTTTTCATGCAGCCACAACGGTGGCATTTTTTGGAGCACTCCGCATCAGCAAACTTGTGATGCTGTCTAAGGCGGATGCAAGTTGTAGGGCACTGGAACTCGAAGATGTCTATGTTGCCAAAGACTGGGCCCAGTTGAGGATACGCTCCTCTAAGACTGATCAGTAGGACGCAGGCAGTGGTGTAAGACTGCTACGGTGTTCTTTGGCAGACATCTGTCCGGTTGGTGCCCTACAGGAGTTTCTTGCACTGCGTGGCACGCACCATGGCCCGTTTTTCTGTCACCAAGATGGGTCTCCCCTTACTAAATTTCAGTTTTGGAAGGTGACAGGCAGAGCCCTCGCCAGGGTGGGCCTACCAGGTGCCCGTTATGGCACACATTCATTCCGTATTGGGGCAGCCTCTACAGCAGCTGCTTTTGGGTACTCCGGGGCTGACATACGCAGCATGGGGAGGTGGGGTTCACAATGTTTTCAGTTTTATGTGCGCCCACTTCCGCCGTGAGTACCAATACAGTCACCTTACCTTCCTTTTTCCTCAATTTTCTTACAGACCCTGGGTGTCGTATTACACCGGTGACAGTATGGCTGGTGGGCCACAGCTACGTGCAAAGGGCAGCGCGTTACGCTGCGGCGACAGAGTGGGGACCCCGACTGGGACTGGGTGAACACGCCAGTCTCACATGGCATGGTAAGCCTGGGATGTTGTGGCGGGAGCTGCTGCCTTTTCTTTTTTCAGGCAGAAGTGCTGCCCCGCCTGACATTCTCATCATGCACCTGGGGGGCAACGATTTGGGTCAGGTCACCGTCTTGTCGCTCAAGCATGCGATTTGCGAGGACCTCGCCTACTTGCACTACGTCTGGCCTCCCGCAACCCTGGTTTGGTCCGACATGGTCCCGCGCCATTCTTACAGGGGAGGAGTTGACCTCATGGCCCTTGACCGCGCTAGGCGCGCGGTCAATAGGGCGGTGGCGCGGTTCCTTGCTGACAAGGCTTGGGGACGGGTCAGTCGTCACCCCGCTATTGGCCTAGAAAATTATGATTTGTATGCAGGGGATGGGGTCCATCTGTCGCGAGGAGGTATGGATCTCCTGTTGGGTGATTGGCGAGCAGGCCTGTTGACCGAGCTGACGGTCTGGGGGGGGCGTCAGGCCTTCTTTGAAGCCCCTCCGTGTGGTGGGTAGCACTGGTAAGGTAAACAGTTATGACCCACAGGTATCCGGCAGGTTCGCAATTGACTGGACAACACTAGATAGGAATAAATTAGTTAAACGTTGTCCGGTCAACGACGAACCAGGCGACGGGGTGATGGCGATAGCTAGCCAGCATGCATCACCCCGTGATTTCACGGATACGAGTCAGAGGGTGGGGTCATTAGTTAGATATTGACTACGGTCAACAATTTGTTTGTTGTCAACAAACAAATTGATACAAATTGATACATTGTAACCAATTGCCGTTGGCAATTTTGGGTGGTACCTTACCAGTGTTACTTCGGCCTGCTTGCCTTAAGAATTATGATTGGTCGTTTTACCAATACAAATTTATAATTCGGACTAGGGCATGAATCAATAAATGTGGCCCAATGCCGTTATCCACTTTCAATGGTGTCTGAGTCCGTTATTGGGGGGTGCGCCTGCAATGCAAGCGTGGCGCCAAAATGGCCGCCGCGCTCTTTGCGGGGCCCCCCCACAGGACGAATGATCCGGGTAGTTTAGGGCGTGGCCAGCTCCCTTATAAAAGGGGTGGCCACGAGGCAGCCGAGCTGCCATTTTAGCTAAGCGATGGAGCGGCGAAGTTTTTTCCCCTCCACCCCCTCCCTAGTTAACAGTGTGATATTCTGGTCGCTTCTGGGCCGGGTGGGAATTTTTGGCTGGGACCCACATTGGCTTCCGGGTCCTGGCTTTTTTGCCCATCCCACACTGTTGCTATGGTTTGATATAGGGGTTCTTCTACGACTACTGTTGACTTTGGTCACATGGGCGGGTAGCACTGGTAAGGTAAACAGTTATGACCCACTGGTATCCGGCAGGTTCGCAATTGACTGGACAACACTAGATAGGAATAAATTAGTTAAACGTTGTCCGGTCAACGACGAACCAGGTGACGGGGTGATGGCAATAGCTAGCCAGCATGCATCACCCCGTGATTTCACGGATACGAGTCAGATGGTGGGGTCATTAGTTAGATATTGACTACGGTCAACAATTTGTTTGTTGTCAACAAACAAATTGATACAAATTGATACATTGTAACCAATTGCCGTTGGCAATTTTGGGTGGTACCTTACCAGTGTTACTTCGGCCTGCTTGCCTTAAGAATTATGATTGGTCGTTTTACCAATACAAATTTATAATTCGGACTAGGGCATGAATCAATAAATGTGGCCCAATGCCGTTATCCACTTTCAATGGTGTCTGAGTCCGTTATTGGGGGGTGCGCCTGCAATACAGAAGTGGTATACCATTCCCTTCTGCTGGAGGTATACTAATATTTTTGTGTCCGAAATTATTCTGGGTTGAAAGGATTTTTGCTAGAGAAACTCAGCTCAGGGGATGGCTGAATGAGGCTCCTTTCATGTCCCCAAGAGCTGGGACAGAGATGGGCACTCAATCCATCATGCAGTACCTGGGTCTTGAACTGCTGACCTGCCATCCTTCCAGCTAACAAGGTGAGCTTCTTAACCACTGATCTACTGCAGCCCCCTAGAGGTGCCTTGGGACCATGCAGCTTGCCTAATGCTGCACATGCTGGCTCTTCTGGGAGGCAAATAGAGAACTGAACTTCCATTCGTTGACTCCACAACTAAATACCTTACTCAGTGAGCTGTTTAACCGGCTATATCATCTAGTAACATCCCCTAAAATAAGCAAGGTTAGGTCACTGAACTGTTGGCCATAAATTCCAAATATTTTACAATAAATGTTTTGTTACAGAGAGATAAAGCCCATATTTGTATGCACTGGGACAACTGTCAAGACTCAATTGCTTTAAATTGTAATTGTAATCATAGATAGTACTTTAAGGTATTCCTGCCTGTCCTACATTTGTGACTGTGGAAAGTAGTACTGTGTATTTACAAAGGTTTATTTGTGATGTAGAACTGTTCAATTTCAAGCATGCAAAGACTGGAAGTGTAGATATAGTTTCATTCCTGTGTTAGTTTTTCCTCTGAGAGAAAACACTGTATTAGCTTAACTGTTTCTTCCTTATGTTAGGGGCATATCCAGAGGGACACTTGTTTGTGAGAAAATAATAGATTCTGCACTGACAATGACGATGACGACGACAACAATGATTCCCACCATCCTGAAGAAGCACAGCTTGCTCCAATATCTTCACTGTTTCTTTCTGTGACTTTCTAGTGTTGGTTTGTCCATGTTGTTTGTTCTGAGGATAGAGTTTGAAGAATTCATTCAACAATATTTCTTCCTATTCAGAATTTTTTATTAGCACTATCAAAAGAATTAATGAAGCGTCAGCAAGGAAATGAATTTCTAGCAACAATTTCAAAGATATCCCATGTCTCTTTCAAGTTCAGAAACATGAATATGTATCTTTCAATAAACCACACAATCATTTGGATAAATCTGGCATCAAGATAAATGGGATTTTTGCTCCTCTGAAAAAGTCCAAAGTGCTAAAATATATTGCAGTGAGTGTGTCTTGCACAATATATATGTATATGTGGTTTAAGATAGTAAAGAAAGAGAGTTTGAAGAGCTGACAAAGGTAATGAAATTCAAGGTGGACTGAATGACCAAAATCCTATTGGTTACCAGTGCCAGCATAAGAGCAATGGTGTATATGATACCATCAAATTGCCCCAGGTAAGGGGTCACCATTTGTATTCTTCACCACTTATCAAGCCCTGCAACTGGTACATATTAATGAATAGAAGTGGAAACTTATTAAATAGTGGCAGTTCACCACTTACTTTACAATACTGTTTAGGTAAAGGTAATGGTAAAGGTTGACTTTGCTGAAAGCCAGTCATATCCGATTCTATGGTTCAGTACTCATCCTTGTTTATACCCAAAGAGCCAGCACTGTCTGCATTTGCAGCCATTTCCGTGGACATGTGGCAGACATGGCTAGACACCGGAGTGCACGGAACACTGTTTACCTTCCCACCAAAGTGGTACCTATTTATCTACTTGCAATTTCTTGCTTTCAAACTGCTTGGTTGGCAGGAGCTGGGACAGAGATGGCAGCTTACTCTGTCACACAGCATTTGTGACTCAAACTGCTGACCTTCCAGTCGTCAAATTAAACGTCTTAATAACTAAGCTACCACAGTCCCACACTGTGCTTACATCAGCATAAATAAGGAACAGAATTCTAGCCAGTGTTTACATACTCCTCATGGTGTATAAAACAAGCTTGACAGTTGGCCTGGGCTGAAGGGGTTAAAATAGAAGACATCTTGGCTGGGGAATTCCATCCATTTTTAAAAGAAATGTAAGGATTTGGAATCAATATTAAAGCACAGTGGTACTACTTTTTTTCTTTTTATTTTGCTATGTGTGGTCTCTTTCTAGATTCCAAGCCTGGGGGCAAGAGCTGCCTTCTGTTGTTGTTCTTGCTGTTGTTGATGTATGAAGTGTTCTGAGAGCTTTTTGTATTGTAAAATTAGAAGCTAAGTGCCTCAGATGTGGTGTTCTTTCTGCATTTCCCACCACTCGGCCACCATAGCCACTGGGAGTTTCAGACTAACAAAATATGGAGGGCTGCACTTTGTCATCCCTGCTAAACAAAGAAAACAGATGCAACATTCTTATAGCAGATGCAGCACTTCAAAGTGCTCTTTGCCATACAAAAGCATGGCAAAATATGTAAGAATTATTGTCTCCTGTATTGGATGTTTGGTGATTTATTAAAAGCTACAGGTCAGGTTTCTGAGTCATGGCTCAATTGTTTAGTCAATATACTGCAATAATTCTTATAAGCTCAAACCTAAAATTAAACAATATTTTCCCTTATTCATGCTTTCCTATATGCCACCTAAAATTTTGCTGTCTTAGGCAGAAAAAGGTAGCATATGGAAAACAGACGTGGGATGGGGGACAGTGGGGTAAACGTAGGAAAGGAACAGGCAGAGATAAAGGTGAATTTTGAATTTTGATCAGAGGGCATTTTGGAGTATAAATGCAACAATCCAGAAAAACATTATACCCGTGTTGATGACCCTTTGCACTCTAGCTGTTCTTGCACTTCAAATCCCAGAAACCCTGATCAGCAGGAGTGCTGACTTAGGCTTCTGGTAATTGAAGACAAGAACACATGGAATGCCAAGGTTCACCATCACTGCCTTATATCATTAGGAATTAAGTCAGACACCCTCCTCAAAAGTATGAACATGACTCATACAGGATCTTCATGGTAGTCCATCCTGTACATCAAGAGAAAACTAGATGCTTCAGGAGGCATTATAAGCAGGAGATGTGGACATGAGGATATGGAACTGGAGATTCTCGTCCTGTCTCAGAAATCTACCAGTTTCTTGATTTTGGACTCAGAGACTGAAGAACCAGTGGATAAGACCTCTGAGCCAGCTAATCAGACACCTTCAAACTCAAATTGGCCTTAAACTTCAGAGATGTCCTGTGTACATGAGGCCTCCATTCCCCAACAGCTCTTACATCCCCAAGACCTGACCCCAGGACTCAGAAACTTCCAGGTACTCTAAAATTCCAGTAGACAGTATATCAACACTAGTATGGCCAGCAGGAGCTCCTGGAGAGATAACATGATTTATGAAGTCAAGGGTCATAGATCTGTTCCTTAAGGATTCCTACTTGTAGTGAAGGAATTTAGAGCCCATGGTGTGGGGATCAGTCTGGAGTCAACAGTACAAGAGTCCTCAGTGCAGCTCCTGTTATTCTTAGAGCAAGACCCATCCAGAAACAACACTCATCAATGTAAATGATTGCACCTATAGACCTACCTTTATACCACTTGCAATGGCCACAACCCATCTTTCTGCTAATTTTTTCATATGCATTTTCCTCATTTTAGTGAGCATATTGCTATAGTATAACATGTTCTAACAAGACATGAATGTATTGAAACTGCTGTTACATACAAATTAATCTGTAATGCATATAGCTGTCACAACATTATTTCTCATGAAGTGGGGGAAAATGAAATGCTTTAAAACAGATGAAATTCAGAAACAGAACTGCATGTATCAACAGTCAGGCAACTGTTCCCAATACTGAGCCTCTGGGAGTTAATGTGGAAAGGAAAATGGAGAGTTTCTTAGTGCTCCCCACCATTCCCATTACTAAACCAACTTGAACCAATAAAAGATGAGTACTGATCTTCCCGCCCCATTCTAGTTTGTTTTTACAGCTGTCTGATATGGGAAAATTTGGTTTATTTCTGTGCTGGTGTATAAATAACTGCTTCTCAATTGAGGATACCAAAATATAGCTAATGAAGGCATTTACAAACATCTCCTGTTTTGAGAGCAATTCAGTGGTAGTAGGGCTGAGCAAGTGTGTTTAGCTTTCTCTAGCCATTCATTGAAGAGGAGGAAAAAGTCTACTGAAAATTGGTGAGGGACTGTGGTGGCTTAGTGGTTAGGATGCTGAACTTGATGACTGGAAGTATGGCAGGTAAGCAGTTCAAGACCCGAATCCTGCATGATGGAGTAAGCTCCTATCTCTGCCCCAACTCCTGCCATACTAGCAGTTTGAAAATGAGAAACTGCAAGTAGATAAATAGGTACCCCTTTGGTGGGAAGGTAAACAGTGCCTGCCACATGTCCATGGAAATGTCTGCAGACACAGACGGCACTTCCTCTTTGGCTATAAACAGAGATGAGCACTGAACCCTAGAATCAGATACGACTGGCTTTCAAGTAAGCACAACCTTTACATTTGCCATTACTCTTTTTTGGAGCTGTGCTGTTCAGAGCTTGTATTTCATGATACTGTTAAATTAACATTTCTAACTTATTTTTTAAAAGAAGCTCTCATAGGATATGCAACTGTTAACTCTTGGTCATTTGGCCATAACACCTCCTCCCTTCCACTAACATCTTAGAGTTTGAAATTGTTTCACAGCAGCAACCAAGCTAATATTTAGCAGAGCTGGTCCACAGTATTTTCTTTGTTGAAACAAATAGCAAAATGCCCTCCTCTCCCATTCCATGTTACAAAACTGACAAGCCTAGGAACTGTTTTTCCTCATTCAACTGACAATGGGACAGTTTCCTCCACCACAATAGGCTAGTTAAAGGCAGTCTACCAGGACAGTTTCCAACAATGTCTAGTTTTGATAGGTCATCCTAGAGTTTGGCTCTTTGAAACTAATGGCTTTTTGAAGAGCAGTATCCAGATGCAGACTGTGCGGGCTCTTTGGCTATAAATGGAGTTGAGCACCACCCCCTAGAGTCTGATTAGACTGATTTTCATGCAAGGGAGACCTTTAACTTTACTTATGTTTGCTGGTGTACTCCACAGAGCCCTTCACAAATTCTGGGGTCATAAAAGTAAAAGGAAGAGAAGACAGTGGGATGGAGGAAGAAGAAGAAGCAATGGGAGAATGAGATGGGAATGAATTGGTGACTGTAAGAAGGGGTGAAACATGTGAAGGAAGACAAAGGGGCTGGTAACAGCATGGGGAAATTACAAGAGGTAATTGCAGAAGGACAATAGCAGCAGAAAAAATGGGTAGACAATTGACAAGGAAATCACAGAAGAAAGCAGGTGGGAGGTGTTAGCAATTTGATGTGGTTGACAAATCTTTCTCCATCTCAGATGGGGGAGAGCTGGGATACTCCTGGTTCACAAGTATTAAAGACCTGCTGCACCTAAGATACTATGTATCCACTGACTTTGAGGAGTGGCTTTTTCTTGCTTCTCTCACGAAGGCACTTAAAAGGCCACGTTTCCTCTTTTTGCCTCAAAGTATGTCATTCATTTTCTTAGCACCATTATTAATAATCTCTCTGGTATGTACAGGAATCAACCAATCTCCCTTCTTTCCAATTTTCCCCCTTTGGTTCCCAAATCATTGAAACAAGCCTAATGAGCCTAATGAGTCACTGAGATTCCATAATGGGGCTGGTATCATACCTTCAAAGCCTCTGTGCAGAAAAGCAGATCTTTAAAACATACTGTGGTATTTTCAAAATATACCAAACAGCATTATATTTCCAAAGCTAAAGGAAGCTTAATATAGATCATATCCTAAAAGGGAAGAAAAATAATTGCAGGCGCACCCCCCCAAAGAAAGACTCAGACACCGGTATATGGATAAAGGCATTGGGCCACATTTATTGAATCATGCCCTAGTCCGAATTATAAATTTCAATTGGTACTCAACCAATTATAATTCTTAAGGCAAGCAGGCCGCAGTAACACTGGTAAGGTTCCTCCCAAAATTGCCAATGGCAATTGGCTACAATGTATCCATTTGTATCCATTTGTTTGTTACTACAAACAAATTGTTGACCGTAGTCAATAAACTATCTACTGACCCCACCCTCTGACATGTATCCGTCAAATCACGGGGTGATGCATGCTGAAGAGCTCCTGCCATCACCCCATTGCCTGGTTCGTCGTTGACCGGTCAACGTTATTAAACTTGTACCTGTCTAAGTGTTGGCCAGTCAATTGCGAACCTGCCGGATACCTATGGGTCATAAATATTTACCTTACCAGTGCTACCCGCCACACGGGGAGGCTTCAATAAAGACTCACCGCCCCCCCCCCCAGACCGTCAGCTCGGTCAACAGGCCTGCTTGCAAATCTTCCAAAAAGAGGTTCATACCTCTAGCCGACAGATGGACCCCATCCCCTGTATAAAGATCATAATTTTGTAAACTAATGGTGGGGTGTCGGATGACCCGCCCCAAACCCTTGTCTGCAAAGAACCGGGCAACTGCCCTGTTCACCGAGCGGCGAGCACGGTCAAGGGCATGGAGGTTAATACCCCCTCTGTAAGCGTGATGTGGTATGATGTCCAACCATAGCAGCGTTGTGGAAGGCCACACATAATGCAAATAAGCTAGGTCGCTGCAAATCGCATATTTTAAAGAAAGGCCAGTGACCTGGCCTAGGTCATTGCCCCCGAGGTGCAGCACCAGGACATCAGGCGGTTCAGCATCCCTGATGGAGAAAAGGAATGGCAACAGTTCCCGCCATAACATTCCACGCTTACCATACCACCTGATACATGCGGAGGCACGTAGTCCAAGCTGGGGTCCCCACTCTGTCGCCGCAGTGTACTGCGCTGCCCAGTGCACATAGCTATGGCCCACCAGCCATACTGTGCGGGGACACACAGGGTCTGTAAGAGAAAAAGAGAACAGTGACTTAACTGGTACTCATGCCTGAAGAGGGCGAACATATAATGCAAAACACTTAGATCCCCACCTCCCCATATGATGTATATCAGCCTCAGAGTACCCTAAAGCAACCGCAGTAGAAGCAGCCCCTATTCTAAAAGAATGGGTGCCGTAACGAGCCCCGGGGAGGCCAACACTGGACAGTGCCTTACCAGTTTTAGTGTATGAAACTAAGACACAGGACACAGCCTCGGGCTGGGTTAACTCAGGTTTATTGCATCGTGGACAGAGGGAACATGAGGTAATGGCGGATCAATAGCTCTTTATATACAGTAGGAATACATTTGAACGTGGTGCCATGGTAGCCCATTGGCTACTGTCTGCGTGACGTCATTGTGGGTCACGCCCTTCTTGTCCAGGCGTAGGTGGTGGCGGGAAAGCTTCCCGCGCTGTTGCCTTTGATGAGTTCGGACCAAGAGAGCTTGGACGCTCGCTGCTGCCAGCTGGTGGTCATTAGCTCGCGTCCTATTACAGGGTTTATATGATACAGCTGAAGGTTACATTGTTGCTATAGGCAAGGTTACATTGGCTCAGATACATTGTAATCCATGTGGAAGGTAAAACCATTAGAACACAACATCCCTCCCCCCTAGGACGAGACAATGTCTCGAGCCCACACTTCAACACACTCCCCCCCCTTAGGAGACAAAGTCCCTCAGCCAAGATGGCTTATTTCGAACACGCTGGGGTCTCGATGCGGGCTGCCTTTCCCCGGGTTTGCTACCTTCTCTTTGTCCCCTGGTTTCCTGCCCTGTAATTGGAGAGGGAGACTTGTTAGTGACTAGCCGCGGTTCCGCGGCGTTGTTGGGAGGTGTGCTCTTTCTCGGGGAAGAACCGGGGGCACTGGGGGCTAACGAAAAACCCCTCTTCTCGCTTGGAAGGGTGGGGGAACACTCCTGAAAACCCCCCCGGCTCGCAAAACCAAAATCAAAATTACATTCGGGGGACGCGGCGGCGGCCGCACATTCCTTTTCCCTCCCCCCGGGCTCTGATAGAACTGGGGTATCAAAAGGATATGAGTCGGGACCACCGTTTTCCACCCCGGTTTCGGACTGCTGTCCCTCAATGTCTCCCCCTTGGGCTAAACGGGTGGGGGAGAACCCTATCGCTGAATCCTGTTGCTGCGCCCCACTAACCGGCCCTTCACTCACTCGGCGCCTCAGTTGGTCAGCGTGTCTCCTCCAGAGGAGGCCGGTGCTCGTTTCCACCCGATATGACACTGGCCCCGTCTGCTCAATTACTGTTCCCGGCACCCAGGCTGGCCCTGCGCTTGCATAGTTCCTGCAGTAAACAAGGTCGCCGGCGGCGAACCCTTTCGAGACTGCCAATCCTATGTTTTTCCCTTTGTCCTCGACTCTCGTCGGGTCCAGCCTGGACAGAAGCGTGGTCAGTTTTCGCCGCATCAAGAGTTCTGCCGGCGAGTAACCTGACGCTAAGGGGGTCACCCTATACGCTAATAAGAACTGACACACTTGGTGGTTTAGGTCCCCCGGGCCCATGCGCCGAAGCGCATCCTTTGTTGTCCTCACCAACCGTTCCACTTGGCCATTCGTGGCCGGGTGAAACGGCGCGGATGTAACATGCCGAATGGCGTTTGCTTCCATGAATGCCCCGAACTCCGAGGAGGTGAAGCAACTCGCGTTATCGCTGACTAAAGTGTCGGGTAAACCGAACGTGGAGAAGACTCTCCGTAGCTGGCTAATTGTCGTGGCGGAGGACGTGCTCTTTACTGGGATAACCTCCAGCCACTTGGAAAATGCATCCACCACCAGGAGAAACATGGTCCCTCGAAATGGGCCAGCGAAATCTACATGCACTCTGGACCACGGCCCCCTCGCTGCGTCCCATTCCCTATGCGGAAGGCGGGCCGCCTCTGGTCGGGATCCCTGGCATGCCTCACAAGTGCCGACCATGTGCTCAATGTCCGCGTCCAGCTGAGGCCACCAAAAGTAACTGCGGGCCAGCGCTTTCGAACGCACGATGCCCGGGTGGCTGACGTGCAGCAGTTTGAGCACCCTCGGCCGCATGGATGTAGGGACCACCACCCGTTGGCCCCACAGCAGGCACCCCCTTTCTAGGGACAACTCTAGCTTTTTCCGAAAGAATGGGTCGAATTCCGTGCTCGGGGATGATGCCGGCCACCCCTTTTGTACCCATGCGCTGACTTTCTCGAGCGTTCTGTCCTTGCCTGTCGCCCTAGCAATATCCGCTGGTACTATTGGGGGTGCATCTAAAACCTCGATTAGTAACACCTGGCGGTCTCTTCCTACTCTAGCCTTTTGGTCGTCCGACAAGGGCAAAGGGGATCTCGAAAGTGCATCAGCATGGCTGATCTCTTTTCCGGGCCGGTACTCCAACTCGTGTTGGTATGCGTTGAGAAAAATGGCCCATCGCAACATTCTCGGTGATAGGATCTGCGGGGTGGGCTTGCTTGCCGTGAAAATCCCTAACAGTGGCTTGTGATCCGTCACGATTTTGAACGGGCGGCCATACAAAAAATCGTGAAACTTTTTGGTCCCCGCTACAATTGCCAATGCCTCCCTGTCGGTTTGTGCGTAATTTCGCTCTGCCTGGGACAGGGACCTTGAATAAAATGCAACCGGGGCTTCCCTTCCGTCATCCAACACGTGGCAAAGTACTGCCCCCACCCCCACCGGTGACGCATCACAGACTAGGACCACCGGCCGTTTGGGGTCGAAATGCGTTAGAATTGCGTCAGAGGTCAAGAGTTGCTTTAATTCTTTGAACGCCCTCTCGTGCTCGTCACCCCACACCCAAGTCTCCTCTTTTTTAAGCAACCGATGAAGCGGTTCGGCCACGGACGCCTTCCGCGGAAGGAATGTATGGTAAAAATTGAGGAGCCCCAGGAATGACTGTAGCTCGGTTTTGGATGTGGGGCGAGGGGCCTTTTTGATGGCTACTACTTTGGATTTGGATGGCTTGATACCCTCGGGTGTGATCCTGAACCCTAAGAACTCGACCTCGGTTTCGAAAAAAACACATTTGTCCTTCCTCAGTCTCAGCCCCGCTTTCTCGAACACAGTTAGCACTTTGTCCAATCTCCGTGCCAGTTCGGCCTCACTCCCCCCTGTTATTAATACGTCATCAAAATAAGGTAACACCCCCTCCAGCCCCTTCAGGAGGCGTTCCACAAGCGACTGAAAAAGGCCGGGTGCCGAGTTCACGCCGAACTGTAAACGCGACACTTGGAACGCTCCTTTATGTGTGACTATCGTTTGTGCCGCGGCCGTGGCGGGTGTTACGGGAAGCTGCTGATAGGCTTGTGCCAGGTCGAGCTTAGCGAAACACTTTCCCCCATTTAGCCTAGCCAAAAGGTGGCTGACCACCGGCACCGGATAAGCATTAGGGCGGATCGCCTTGTTAATCGTACACTTATAATCAGCGCAAATGCGCACCTCCCCGTTAGCCTTCAGAGCTGTTACAATTGGAGTTTCCCACTCCGCGGAATCAACAGGAATAAGAATTCCCTGGCCCACCAATTTGTCCAGTTCCGCCTCTATTTTGTCCTTTAGTGCGAAAGGCACTCTGCGCGGTTTGAGTCTTATCGGGCGGACCTCCGGATCTAGGTCGAAGGCTACAGGGGGTCCCTTGAATTTTCCGAGTCCTTTTTCAAAAACGGCGGGATGCGCATCGCACACCGCTTGTATTGGGTCCACCCCCACTGCATGTACTCCCCCTATAAACAGGCCTAGAGGCTGGAACCACTGTGTCCCTAGGAGGCTACAACTCCCCCCCTTGAGGACAACTAAGGGCAGCTCCGCAGAGTGTCTCTTAAACTCAACCCGAAATTTCCCGACCCCCAACACCGGAATGCTGTTCCCCTGTACATCTCGTAGCGTGGACCTCAAAGTTTTAAGTTTGGGCCGCACGTGGGGGTCGATTTTTAAAAACTCTTTCTGGGGAATTATGGAATAGGAGGACCCCGAGTCAATTTCCATCCTGATGGGGGCCCCTTGTACTAGTACCTCAACGAAATAATGGGACTGTTCCGCGGACACACTGAGCACTGGGACGTCGTCCTCGCTGCTGTCCGAGACGCGGCCCACGCCGTCCTGCTTCCTCGTGGTCTGGACGCCATCTTTGGGCCTCGCTGAACGGTCCGGCCTGGTCGAACGGTCTGGTGACTGCCTCCGGCCCTCCTTCCGTTTTCTGCATGCCTTGGCGATGTGCCCCCGACGGCCGCAGGTGTAGCATTCGGCCTTTCTAAACGGGCACCTCGCACGCTCGTGGGCCGCTCCGCAACCATCGCAGCGGCGCCCCCCTTTTCGGACCTTCTGGACCTCCTCGCCGTCGCTGCTCTCTGAGGACGACTTTGAGGCCCGTTGAGTTGCGTGCACCGACCTTTCCGCCTTGCCGGCTCTGGGACGCCACTCACGCCACTGGTGCATCTCGTCCACTCCAGCATTCGTGGACTCTGCGGCTTCTGCGGCCTCGACGACCTCTGCCAGCGTGGGTGGCGGCTCCTTATTCATCAAGCTGCGCTGCACCTCCTTGTCTTTCAGGCCACACAGCACGCCGTCCCTGAGGGCCATTTCTAGGATGCTGCCCCATTTACAGGGGGCAGCGGCTACCCTCATGGCGGCCACGAATGCCTCGACCGACTCGTCCGGCGCTTGGACTCGCCTCCAAAACGCGCTCCGAGCGGGAAACATCGCCCTCGCGGGTTGGAAGCGCTCCCGTAGCAGCTTCATGATGTCGTCCGCCTTAAATTCGCTCACCTTCTTTGGAGCGATGATGCCCACCAGCGTCCGCTTGGTTTCCATTCCAAGCATGCGGGTGAGGATGGCCCTCTTCCTCTCCTCATCGTCTTCCTTGACTTTGAGCTCCACCAGCGCCGCATGGAAGTCCATCTCAAGCAGCTCCCAGTCTTGCGGTTTGGTGATGTTGAACCCGCTCTGTGCCCTGGCTGCTCCTTGGGAATCCATTGATCCCACCTTCGTCGCCAATTTAGTGTATGAAACTAAGACACAGGACACAGCCTCGGGCTGGGTTAACTCAGGTTTATTGCATCGTGGACAGAGGGAACATGAGGTAATGGCGGATCAATAGCTCTTTATATACAGTAGGAATACATTTGAACGTGGTGCCATGGTAGCCCATTGGCTACTGTCTGCGTGACGTCATTGTGGGTCACGCCCTTCTTGTCCAGGCGTAGGTGGTGGCGGGAAAGCTTCCCGCGCTGTTGCCTTTGATGAGTTCGGACCAAGAGAGCTTGGACGCTCGCTGCTGCCAGCTGGTGGTCATTAGCTCGCGTCCTATTACAGGGTTTATATGATACAGCTGAAGGTTACATTGTTGCTATAGGCAAGGTTACATTGGCTCAGATACATTGTAATCCATGTGGAAGGTAAAACCATTAGAACACAACACCAGTCACCTTCCAAAATTGAAATTTAGTCAGGGGAGACCCATCCTGGTGGCAGAAAAACGGGCCAGGGTGCGTGCCACGCGCTGCAAGGAACTCCTGTAGGGCACCAACCGGACAGATGTCTGCAATGGAACATCGTAGCAGTCTAACACCACTGCCTACATCAAATTTTGAGGACTGCATCCTCAACTGAGCCTACTCATTAGAGACATAGACATCTTCGAGTTCCAGTGCCCTACGAGCCGCATCCGCCTTAGACAGTAGTACCAACTCACTGATGCGGAGCGCTCCGAAGAAGGCCACCGTGGTAGCCGCATGAAAAAGAGCTGCCTCATACCTGTCAAAACATAGGTTAGGCCAGCCTCGTGCAAGGTGTGTAAGCACCCCTGGGGAAATTGGGTGGCGAGTGTCCTGGCGGCGTCCACGTTCCCGTGTCCACCCCTCCAAAACATGTCATATACGAAAATCAGTCATGTTGTCAGCAAAACCCTTCACCTTGGCCATGAATGCCAGTGCTGACAGCCTGGATGCTATGGTGCGGGGAGCTAGGCCCAGACTGTGTAGGTAAACCATAAATTGAAGAACGTGTTCAACCGGAATGGGCCAGGCTTCGGGCAACCGGAGTTGCACACAAAATTGTGTAAATTGATTAAATGCGTGTTGATACGCCCTACCCGTGCAGGGAGCAAGTGACATGCCGATCGCCCGGTTCACCTCTCCTTGCCAAATGTCCAAATCTCGTCCGGGAGTGGCGAGGGGAATTCCTCCACATCCGGAGCCAAGGCACGGAACCGGGGGATCTGCAGGCGGGATAAAGCATCAGCAATGTCGTTATTAACGCCTGGTACATGTCTGGCCCTAAAGAGCACATTGAGGCGCAAGCTGCGTAACACAAACTGGCGAACTAACCCCATGACCCTGGGCGATTTAGATGTCTGAGAATTGACAATGTGGACCACCACAGCATTGTCACACCAAAAATGGACTACTGAATTGGCCCACTCCTCACCCCATAGCATCAAAGCTCCCAGTATCTGGAAGAACTCAAGGAATGTGAGATCGCGTAGACGATCCGTGCGCCGCCATGCTGGAGGCCATTGGCTGTAGGCCCACCTCCCCTCAAAATAAATCCCGTATCCGAGGGACCCAGAGGCATCCGACTGAACCTGGAACCTAGGGGAGACCAAGAGGTCAGACCTCCAAAATGATACCCCATTGAATTCCCGCAGGAACTTAAGCCAACCAACAGGTCAGCCCTCATGCCCCTGGTCAGTCAGACCCTGTGGTGGTGCCTCGATAGCCCAATCATGGCGTCACATAGGCGTCGAGCAAAAGCTCTGCCAGGCGTGACCACCCTGCAGGCAAAATTAAGATGACCATGTAGAGCTTGGAGCTCACGAAGTGACACCTTACGTTTGGCCAGCAAGGCCAACACCATCGCAGAGATCCGTGTGACCTTGTCCATAGGTAACCTGGATGTCTGCGCAACCGAGTCAATTTCAATGCCCAGAAATGTGAGCGTAGTTAATGGGCCCTCGGTCTTTTCGGGCGCTAAAGGGACACCAACTTCCTGCATTAGCGTCTGAAATGTAGTGAGGAGACGCGTGCACGTGTCCAAGCCCCGTTCACCCCCGAACAAAAAATCATCAAGGTAATGGGCTACAGACTGGGACCCAGACCTGCGAACAAAGGCCCACTGGAGAAAAGTGCTAAAGCATTCAAATGCTGAACAGGAAATAGACCAGCCAAAAGGCATGGCTTTATCTACATAAAATTTCCCCTGAAATTTAAAACCCAATAACTCAAAATCACCCGGGTGCACTGGCAACAACCGGAATGCTGATTTAATATCACATTTTGCCAGAAGTGCACCCGGGCCACAAGCGCACACCATGCGCAGGGCCTGGTCAAATGACGTATACCTGACTGAACAAAGGTCATCAGGAATGGCGTCATTGACCGAATGACTCGCCGGGTATGATAAATGGTGAATTAGACGAAATTCACCAGGGACCTTTTTGGGAACCAAACCTAAAGGGGAAACCTTAAGATTAGGAAAGGGAGGCCTAGAAAAGGGGCCAGCTACCCTCCCTGCATTTACCTCCTTGGCAATACTTAGGATGGCCACCTCCTCCCTCCCCTTCAGGGAAAGCAAATTAGGAGCATCTTGGGGTCCCCGCACCCCCTTAAATGGTATACGAAAACCGTACTGGAAACCCTCGAGTAGGTACCTCGCCTCGTCCCTCCTCGGGTAAGTCGAGAGCCACCTCTCTAACATAAATATGTTAACCGGGGAGGGGGACTTTTGACTGACCAGCTCCTTCAGCGGCAGTTCTGCCCGCTCCCTGTCCACCTCTACCTCTGCCCCGTGACCCACCAGCTCGCGGACACGCAGTGGCGGCGTGGGGGCCAGCGCAAGAGGGACACTCGTGTTTGTATCTGCACTGTTTTCTATTGCATGCACCTTTGGCCGAGAAACTCCAACACAGCAAGCGGGCTGGAACCCCCTGCCCCGCCACTTGGCGGGGAGCCTGCATTGGAGTAGCTCGCTGGATGGCATGGCCGCAATGGTACCTCTCCCCAGGCACCGGGCGCGTGGGGGTCATGTATAAAAGCCACAACTTCTGGCATGGCTCATCCCATCTCATCTCTGGGTGTAAGGGCACCCTCATTCTAAATTCCTCATCGTAAGCCAACCACGATGGGCCAGGAAAATCCACCATCGCCCTGTAAATATTGTCCAAATATTGGACCATAGGGATGGCCAAATCGGGCCGGGCCCTGAGGTACACCGCCATATAAATAAGATATGCGGGTAACCAGTTGGCCCAAGTGCGAGGTGGCTTTGCGACGACGAGACAGCTCCTTGTCTCTGTCATCCTGCCCCTCCTTCTCTTCCTTGGTGGGCTCACGGTTCAATAGGGAGAAAATATCAACATATTCCCCCCGCCAAATATTTTCCCTCGTGGCCTGGGACAAATGATCCCCGAGGGGCAGGGAATACCCTGCCGTCGGCAATGCCGACACTGGCACTGCATTCACCCTGGGCATTGGCAGCAGTGCCTGTACAGTGCCTGCAATACCCGGTACAGTCCTGGGGGCGGAAACCCCCCCACCCAATGTTGTGCCAGTATTGGGCCCATTGGCACCAGGGTAAGCTGGGAACTGATGCCCACCCGCCTCGACATAACGAGGCCATGGCCACTGAAAACTAACACCTGAAGTGGACTGTGGTGTGAGGACATTAGCTTGAACCTGATACTCACTTGGTGCACCCCCGTGAGCCGCCCCCACCGGGGGTTCCGGCCCATGGCGGGCGTCGGAGCTCGCGACCGCAATCGAGCTCTGGGGCCGCATCTGGCCACCCCCCGTCTGGAGTTCAGGACGAACGGGGAGCTGCGAGATCGCAGCCGGCACAGGCCGGAGCGTCTCCAGCAGCTCAACCCTGCTGGCCGCCTGCTGCAAAGTGGCGGCTGTCGAGGTGGAAGGCGGGCAAAAAGGAGCCCCAGTCGGCCGTGCAGTCCCCCCTCCCGAGGGGTTGTTAATGACCCCCAAGGATGCCTCCAGCACGGCTAAACGTGCCAGCAATGCATCCACAGTCGCAGAACCCCTGGCATAAAGCGGACAAGGTGGGCCACACGGCCCACTTGGTGGTACACTTGGGACCCCCATCTGGGCGCCAGGTCCTGAATAGGGCCATGCCCAGAACTCCGGCCCATGAGGGGCCGGAGGCAAGCCCTGCTGAGTGACCGGACCAGGCCCTCCCCCATTGTCTGGACCCATGGCCGGCAATTGCGGGCCGGGGGCCGAAGCCCCTGCAGGGCCATCCTGAGGCTGGAGAGCCGAGGGCCATGCCCTAATCTGCCCCATCCCACCAGTAACGGTGGGTGCCACCGATGCGGGGGCCTGTTGCGGGGGCACAGTCGCGGTCCTCCGACCCGATTGCTGCCCCCTCGTAAGCACAGAGCCAGGCAAGTGCCTCCCTCTTGGCCGCGGCTTGGTCACCGGGGCCTTCCTTTTGGGAGGCATAGCTGCCAGAGACGATCCCTTTCCGGGGATCAGAAGCGCTGGAATGGCTGAACAGCCGAAGACTGGGCTGAATAGCCGAAGAGAAACGAAGAGCGGCGGAGAAAACTTCTCCTCTCCGTCGCTTCTTCTAAAATGGCAGCTCGTCTGCCTCATTGCCACCCCTTTTATAGAGGGGTGGCCACATCCCCTAACTCACCCGGGTGTCTGCGTCCGGGTGGGGGGGCCGCAAAGAGCGCGGCGGCCATTTTGGCGCCGCGCTTTCATTCTTGATTGGCTCTACTTCAGTAAATACCATGCCTCTATGTGTACTTGGGATTCAATCCTTGTGTATTTCAAGCTATGCAATCAACAGGCATACATAGGTAGCTTTGACATGTAAAATCATTATGTTCTGACAGAACAATACTGTGCCTAATGGTTTCCATGCACTGGTACAAATACAGATTGAGTGGTGTCTATTAAAATAAATAGAACCAACTAGGATGGTGAGGCAGTACTAAGGCTGCCAAAATATTCTGTAAAGATTTGAAAACTACTTTGGAGATGTAGGGATGCTCAAACTATAAGAGTGTTTGCTCAATATACATGATTTCAGCCTCTGTTCTTTCTGGCCTTATTTATTAACCAGGTTTAAATACCAACTAGTGACCGTCTGCTTTCATTTCATGTTGTCTAAGGTTGGTGTGTGTGTAAGAGTTAGAGTGAGAAAGAGTAACAGAAATAAACATATACAGAGAGAAAACCAGACAAATAAATAAATTTTGTCAAACTTGGGATGAAAAGATTGGTAAGGAAGGAGCTTATAATTATGAAATAGAGGCTTCTTACCTCTCCCCACATATCTTCCTTTTCACATTTATTCACATATCATGTAAAGTATATGTGCCAGAGTTACTTTCTGTACACAGAGGGAGACTTTTTAAGGCAGTGTTGGCAATTTTGCTGCCACCTATAGAAGTCAACATTTTGATTCCTCCTTCCCTGAGTGTCTCTCCAGATGTTGATAGAGAAAGCATTTCAAGATGGTTGACAGAAAGATAGATCAAAACAATATTTAAAAAAAAAAATGAAAGCAAGAACATCAGTAAAAGCAAAAGAAATCAGCAAAGGTACAGAGCCTCTTAAGGCAGAAGCAGAATCTCTGGACGCAGAATCTCTGGACACCTCTGGACGCTCTAGTACCCCCACTCAGAGGCCTGGGGGGGACAGGGCTTGTTGCCAATTTATAGACCTTCCCTACCCATATTCACATCTCTTTGCAATCTTGCAATGGCCAGCCAGTCCTCCTGGACTGAATAGGAATTTTTTAGCCTGTCTCCTGATTGGTACATAAGGAAGATGGGTAGTCTTTTGCCTCAGAACATTTTGCAGCTTAGAGGTGTAGTCGATTAAAAAGGTCACATTAAGAAGTTAGTACTGGGTTAAGAGGTAGTGATTAATCCCTCAGAGTGCCATTGGACAAGGTGGATCCTAGGTTCCTGGCATGATTCAGGTGAATCAGTCAGACACCTGGGTGACATCACGAGCCACCTCCATGGTACATCCAAATTTATTTGTGGGAAGAGGTTGGAAACACCCATGGAGATGCTTCAATGATTTAGCTGGTCCTGGTAGAAGCTGTTAAAGGTATAGCACCACCCAGGGGCAACGGATTCGCCTGTCCTGTCTGGAGAGGAAACAAGGTGTGTTCTGCTCTGATTTCAGGAATAGCTCTACCACCCCCTTCACTGGTTAGGGGATTTAAATTGATACATAAATGTGGCCCAATAGCATTCATAAAAATATCTGTGTCTGCCTCTATATTTGATGGATTGGGTGTTAATAGATTTTGTATATTTTATTGTTGCTGGATACAATGGGTGGGTGTTCCTAGGCCCGTGATGGTGAACCTTGGCACTCCAGATGTCCTTGGAATTCAATTCCCAGAAGCCCAAGCACCCTGTGAATCCACACAAATGGGTTTACTGTGATTCATCTGGTCCACATTGCCCTCGTCACTCCCGGAAGCGGAAGTAAAACGTGCCCATACGAGTGCATTTTACTTCTGCTTATGGGAGCGACAAGGTCAGCACAGGCCGGATGAATCACAGTAAACCCATTCATGTGGATTCACAGGGTGCTTGGGCTTCTGGGATTTGAAGTCCAAGAACATCTGGAGTGCCAAGGTTCACAATCACGGTCCTAGGCTATGAAATGCAATTTCTCAAGAAGCCAGATTATGCCTCCCTCTTTCTTCTCAGGCAAGGACTTTACTTTTCAGGCACACTTTTAGGCAACAAGTGAGACTTTAAGAAATGATGGATTCATTGTACAGTATTTAGAAATTTGAAAAATGTACAATTGCTGTTATGAAGGTTTCAACATTGTGAGATGTTTGTTTATACTGTTTCTTACGTGTTCGGTCTCCTCACTAGAAAGCACTACCCCACTATCCTACAATATTTACCAGTATATTCCTGAGGTGCTGGCATGATCTGCCTTCCTACTTAGGCCATGGGTCACTGTTAGCTGCAATCAGTTAATGCTCATCAAATGGGAATAATGGATTTGGAAATTAAGATGGTACCAGGTACCATCATGCTGATAAACCTTGATGATTTCAATTTAGATAAAGATAAAAAGGATTTGTTATCAATAATGATGTCGACAGGGAGACAGTGCATTGCAAGGAAGTGGAAAAATGATGAGAACATCAGAGTGGAAGAATGGTATAAGGAAATTTGGCAATTGGCTCTGAACGATAAATTGACATGGGATTTGAAGGAAAAGAATGGGTTAATTAAGGAGAACAGATTTTGGAAGATTTGGAAACCATTTGTGGATTATGCACTAAGGAAAGGAGATGGTAGTCATCCAGTACCAGACCAAAGAAGTTTTTGGTTCCAATGAAAATAGGATGAGATACGCCGCATCCCCCTAGGGCTTTGTATATATCACAGGGTATAACTTAATTTTGAGGTTTTGTTTTGACCGTGAAGTTCAATATTTCAAGATGTATAAATATATTGTTATAACTTTTAGAACATATCATATGAAAGCAAGGTAAATAAAGATAGGCTGTTTTTTATTATTATAATAAGCAGAATTATAACAATATTATAAGTGGTTAATAACTGTTTAGTAATTGTTTTTCTTTTCTTTTTTCTTTTTCTTTATATTTCCCCCACTTTTTTCTTTCCTTCAAGTACTGTATGTAAGGTATGTTTTCACAATGTTTATTATGTTTGTTTGTTTTGCAAAATTTCAATAAAAATAATGCTCATCAAATAATTACAATACACATAACTGCCCTGACCACAGTTAAAACCCTGATCCTGAAAATTGTGCTTGGTATCCACTAACTGTTCCCAATATATGAGTGTAATAGGGATTGGGGGGGGGGGGAATCTGCTTTTCCATGCAGTGGTCTGTGAGGAGAAATATTTTGTAGAATGTGAAGTGCTCTTATTAATTAAACACCAAGGACAGATAAGATGTACAGCTTGGCTTCTTCATGCCTCCTGTATTCTGCAGAAATAGATCTGAACTCAATTGTGCCTCCTCTTAGTTCAATAGAATATAAGCGGGAAAGTTCCCTTTCATCCTTGTAAAAGATGAAACAGCTTTTGGCACAAACACAGCTCCAATAAAGCCATTCTGACACCACTAACTTTACAGCTCTAAGACGTCATACTAAACCAAAGCTTCACAATGTTTCTTGTTAACTGGAGATGTAGATTGGTTGGGTAAATTAGCCTCTCTCCCACTTTAAAAAATAAATGGAGATGCTTGTAAAAACCTTACTAATGAATAGTTCTCTAATCCTGTCACTCCTTCCCATTACACTATTGCCAGCTGGCAGTTCTCCAAAAGATAGGGGATACTGGATGCTTCTAGAATATCGACTTTGCTGATTTGCTTTTAGTGCTAAACTTTTATTCTTCTTTTGAAAAATAAGGAATAAATGTAGGGAGGAAATGGTCAATTCTTATCCTTTCATTATAGCGTAGTTTTAGTCTTCTGACAACCATCCTTACCTATAGGTAGACAGAAAGCAAAAATGTGTTGTTTGACATTTCTTGTAGAAAGAGACGGAAGATAAGCATGGACTCAAAATCTGTCATTTTTTGAGATCACCATCTTTTTTTCACAGAGACATAAGAAACAAATGCTTAGTTTTCCACTGCTGACAAGCCAAAAAACTAGAAATCAGGTCCTAAAGTACATATCATAATTGGCTTGGTATACTAGCCCAATACCATTTAGAGAAATGCATGTTTTGCATACTAGGATTGGTAGTGAACACGGGGTTTCTCTGGGAGAGAAACAAAGCAGAAGTAACAATACAAGGGAGAGACTTGAAACACTTCAGTTTGCACATTTGAATGTGCACAACCCAGAGTTGGCCCAAGAGCTTTTGTTTCTAAAAGCAAATAACAAGATGATACCCATCTCCCAAATGATAAGCAGAAGCCAAGTGAGCTGCAAATTGATTCTGTGACAGTACAGGTGTTTGAATACCATTTTCCACCACACCTGTAGTCCACACTAGGTGGACCAGAACACACCACATAGGCAGACTTTCTCAGCTCTGTCCTCCAATAGAGGACTACAGCCACAGGGCTAAAGAGGAGTAACTATCAAGCCACCACTCCTTGGCTTCTACCATCAAAAACAGTTGCCTCACTTTCTCTAGCAATAGTGCTGGTTTATGGAACCAGTCCTCATATTTCAACTTACTTTTTCACACCACATTTTCTTATTATTTTAAATTTAATTTAATTTAATTATCACATTTATATACCGCCCACTCGGCCAAGCCAACTCAGGGCGGTTCACAACAAAAGTTAAAAACACAAGTTAAAACAGTTAAAACAGTTAAAACTACCCACCCCCTAAAAACAAGGGCTGCAGGATCCGAAGGCACCATGGGGAAGAGTTCCTCTACACCAACCACCCAATGGCGGTTACCCTTCCACCTGCACCCCACACTTGACCCGCCAACCATGTTTTAAGATCTTTTCTGAAAGGCAGCAATTCCGTCCGAAGACGTAGCTCTGTTGGCAGGAGGTTCCAGAGGGCCGGTGCAGACACGGAGAAGGCTCTCCTCCTTGTGCCAGAGAGGCGGGCCCCTCTGGCTGATGGAACAACTAGAGAGCCCCTCCGGTCCGCTCTGGTTGGACGGACAGACGTCCTCAGGGCGATGCGGTCTCTTAGGTAACCCGGCCCACTACCATATAGGGCTTTAAAGGTCAAAACCAGCACCTTGAATTGCACCCGGAGACAAACTGGCAACCAGTGCAGCTCCCGGAGCAGTGGCGAAGCACGGGCATAACGCCCACACCCCATCACCACCCGGGCTGCCGCATTTTGGACCAGCTGTAGCCTCCGAATGGTCGTCAAGGGCAGCCCCATGTAGAGCGCATTGCAATAATCTAGTCTGGAGGTAACCAGAGCGTGAGTGACCATGAGCAAGGAGTCCCGGTCCAGGAGTGGGCGCAACTGGCGGATCACCCAGAGTTGGGCGAAAGCCCTCCTGGTCACAGCCGCCACCTGTTCCTCTAGCAGTAGCCGTGAATCCAGGAGGACCCCCAAGTTGCGCACCGGGTCCGTCTGGGGCAAAATAGCCCCATCCAGAAACAACGATGGTAGCTCCCGGGTTAACGCAGGACCCCCTATCCATAGCCACTCAGTCTTGCTGGGATTCAGTTGTAGCCCGTTAGCCCCCATCCAGACCCCACAGCTTCCAGGCATCTGGAAAGGACTTTGACGGCATCACTGGGGTCCCCATGGGCCGAGATGTACAACTGAGTGTCATCCGCGTACTGATGGTACCGCACCCCATGGGAACGAATGATCTCACCCAGCGGCTTCATGTAGATGTTAAATAGGAGAGGGGAGAGCACCGAGCCCTGAGGCACCCCCCATTTGAGGGGCCTAGGACTGGACCTCTCACTTTCCAACCACACCAACTGGGTACGACCCCTCAGAAATGAGGAAAACCAGGACCACACATTACCCTGGATTCCCAATCCTCGGAGCCGTCCCAGAAGGATACTGTGGTCAACGGTATCGAAAGCCGCTGAGAGGTCAAGAAGCGCAAGGACGGATGGGTGACCACCATCCCGCTCCCGCCAGAGATCATCCATCAGTGCGACCAATGCCGTCTCGGTACCATATCCCGGCCTGAATCCTGACTGAAAGGGGTCCAGGTAATCCGCTTCATCCAGCACCCCCTGCAGCCGACACGCCACTGCCTTCTCCAACACCTTCCCTAGAAAGGGGAGGTTAGAGACAGGCCTATAGTTGGTTAGGACAGCTGGGTCGAGGGAAGGTTTCTTCAGGAGGGGGCACACCAAAGCATGTTTTAAAGGTGCAGGAAACACCCCCTCCCGCAGTGATATCCTGGGATATAATGCCTGAATGACAAAGTCAGCAAGAACCAAAAAGTGTGTGCATGTAAATATGTGTACGGGCGGTTGTGGGTGTTATGTAGGGAGCCCCCTGCATATTTCTCACAACACTATCCTGGAAATTTTTCAGAACACTTGTTTAGGTTCTTCCCAAAGGTGCAAAAGTTCACCAAATTGAAAATGAGCACTTGGATCTGTAAGAACATTAGCAGAATGGGCAAAATTAGAAATTCATGAAGCTAATTATAGTTCTCTTCCCAACCAACAATGCAAATCAATGAAAATTAGATTTTTCTGCTGGAACAGCTGGTACCCACTATTATGTGGAACAAAATCTCAAGCTTGTTTCATGAAGACAGCATACTAGGCACACAAGGGAATAATAGAGTTGCTGTAAGACATTAGCATAGGTATTAGAAACAAGCTTTTTCTAGGAATGCTTCTAATTCCGGCTTCAGCCTGCTGAAGGACTCATTTATGCTGCCAAACTCTTTCCACTGAAAAACATGGGACAATTCAGGGTCACTTTAATGAAGCTCAGATTAGCACCCCCATTTTTATCTCAAGAAAGCAGCTGGAAAGGGAGAAGTGCATTGTGGATCCTCTTTAAATATTGATCACTACATCATTAAAGCCAAAACCCATATACAGTACAGTACTCAGCGGTGGCCTCTATAGTTTGCGGGATGCTTTGCTGCAGACATGGCAAAGCTCCTTGAGTTATGGTGTTAATAAGAGCAGCACAGGAGGAATCCTTGATGTTCAAACAGAAACCTAAATAAGCATTTTCTAGTGACAGGGCTCTCTAGATACCAGGCACTTTCTAATCTCTCCATCAGCTGGGCTGATGAGCATATTACATGGGGGGCTTTTAAATTGACTCATCTGCTTTGTTTTCTCCTTAGAATATGCCTGCTTAAATTTTACCACCAATGTCATCAGACATGATGCTTCCATGTTTGTACACAGATGGCAATTTAACATGGATAATGAAGGAGTCAAGCCTTAATCCCCAAAACAAGAAAGTAATTAGTCTTTAGGTGCTTGGTTTTTGTTGTTGTTTTTGGTTTTTTTTTTTTTTTTTTGCATTGCAAAGATTGCCTTGAATGACTACTACTACTGTTTTTCTGGGAGATATTTTTATAGCATAACATTTTGCTTGGGGAAAAAAGCCAATGTAGTCTATAATGGATGATGAGAATGATGAGGATGAATAAAATGTATTTTATTATTAATTTTATTTTTTTATTATTAAAATTTTTAAATGACTTCACAAATTTGTAACAGACCATACATTATACTACTCTAATTTTAGGAAAGAGTAATGCTCAGTAAGGGCTTTAATTATTGTCAATTCCAATCACAGAACATGATATTAATTTTTATTTTTCTTGCCTACCTTTCTCCATCTCTTTGCTTGTGACCACTACCCAATATATCTTATAGCTATTTAACAAAGCCAAAATATGTGGTATTTTTTAGAAATGGCCGCCAATCCACAAGACTGCTGCAACATGCAGCTTTATGTTTCACTAGGTCCAGTTTTTCTCTGGGCTAAAAAAAATTACAGTATTTTCCTTCATTTTATGCAACAAAATAAATATTTTATTTTATTAATTTAAAACATTTCTATGCCTGAGATCATTTGTAGCACAAGGTACTTTAAAACAATATGAAGATGCTCTTGATATTCTAACCAATACAGGTCAGGCTTTTATGGGATTTGTTGGTTATCTGTTTTGATTTGTTGTGTTCTATTTGATGTTATTTGATATCTGCCTGTACACCGCCCAGAGTGGGATACCACCGAAATGTGTGGTATAGAAATGTAATAAATAAATAAATAAATAAATATGGGATATCCTAATCACCGCCACCAGAATTTGCTATTCTTTTTAAGGAACAAGGTGAGGGAACTGGCTTCTTCTTCTTCAGCTGCCAATCCATTCCGGATATTGTTATCATCATGGCAATAGTCTTCCTGTTCTTAACACCTCAAAACAGTTCTTCCAAGGACATGCCACACCAGTCTCTCAGGTTCTTCAGCCATGAAGTCTGTCTATGTCCAGGGCCTCTCTACCCAGGAATCTTTCCTTGCAGAGCGAGTTGGAGTTTTCTATAATTTATGTTGTTCCTCATGATATGGCCAAGGTATTGGAGCTTTCTTTGCTTAATGGTCTTAAAGAGTTCTTTTTCTTTATCCATCTGGCACAGTACTTCTACAGGGTAGCCTGTAAGTTTCTACTCAGTCTCTCTGTAGTCACACATGCAATCTCCCCAGGATTCACCCCTTCCCCTGCCCAGCAGTCCAATGGGAACACTTCCTCCTTCCTCCCAGCACAGAGTTCACCCTGCCCTATGAGAGTGTTTCCTCCACCACCACCCCCGGAGAGCCCTACTCTCTATGGGCCAGGTAGGGACTTACAGACCACCCTGTACATTAGTCAGATGGTCAACCCATTATAATCTTTGCAGCCATCTGTAGATCCACATTTCAAAAGCTTCAATTTGCTTTTCAGATGCTTGTACTGAGCAAAATGCACTGGCTAATGTTCTTGTCTAGCTAGCATAGTCTCCTAATTTGTTTCTCACAGAATCAACTGGGTTGGAGTCAGTTTGAGTCCTTGGGCTCCTCTTGATACCTTAATCAAGCCCATACCTTCTCAGGTCACTCTCTCTCTCTTCCTCTTCTAAGGTTTTTAATTAAGTATTATGATGCTCCTGGGATGGAGGCTGCCTTTAAAAACCAACAAGATGGGGAAAAGAGAGGTCAATGGTTTGGTCGCCACCATTCTGCCATATCAGCTAAACTATCTTCTTCTTTGCTCTCCCCCACTTTTCTGACAGCTGGCTCACTTTCTTTTTCCTCTCTGGCTTGCTATCTCTCAAGGTGGGATAACCTCTTCCTGGGATTTTTATTGCTTTCTGCCATTTACCATCTTTCACACCGGTTGGACAGGACAAAGGATTCTGGCAAGAAACAAGGTGGGGGAGTATATATCTTCGTAAATCACAACTGGTGCATGGATTCTGTCAGGTTGGATAGCCACTGTTCCCTGTAGGTAGAGTTTTTAATGATTAAATGGAGACCTTTTTATCTCCCCCGGGAATTTACAGCAGTAGTATTAATGGTGGTGTATTTGGCACCAACTGCAAATGCACACATGGCCATGGATATTTTGTATGGAAACATCAATACTACCCAGAGGCCATGCTGATCATTGCAGTAGACTTCAATCATACAGACTTGAAGGCAGTATTCCCAAAATTTCATCAGCATATTAAATGTGCAACTAGGGGGGAGAATACTCTTGACAAGGTGTATACAAACATTAAACGGGCATATGAAGTTCAGCCCTTGGCACACCTTGGCAGGTCAGATCATGTGTCCCTGCTTTTGACACCAGCATACACACCCCTTAGGAAACAAGCCCTGATACAAACACGGACTGTTACTGTGTGGCCTGAGGGAGCCTCTCAACAGCTGCAGGAATGTTTCCAGGAGACCGATTGGAACGTGTTTGACCATCAAGATCTGGAGACCTACACATCAACGGTCCTGGATTATATTAGATTCTGCACAGCCAATGCCACCAGGGAAAAGCATGTAAAGATGTATCGGAATAGGAAGCCCTGGATGACGAGTAAAGTTTGGAGACTGTTGAAGGCCAGAAACTTCGCTTTTAGAACTGGAGACTGGGTATTGTATAGTATAGAAAGGGCGAACCTGAAGAGGGGTATAAGGAAGGCAAAAGCTGTGTATAGAGGGAAAATTGAAGATCACCTAAGTAGTCATGACACCAGGCAAGTGTGGCAGGGGATCCAGCACCTTACTGACTACAAACCCAGTAATTCATTGTCTGTAGAGAGCAGTGCTTCTCTGGTGGAGGAGCTGAATACCTTCTTCGCCTTATTTGAGGTGACACCAGCAGTGTTGCCAGAGTCATCGTCATTACTCCCCATAGGAAATGTTGCCAGGGTGAAAGAGGGAGAAGTGAGGTGAATATTAAAAGGGATAAATGCGAGGAGGTCTATGGGTCCTGATGGAGTGGCTGGTAGGGCACTGAGAGACTGCTCAGAACAGCTGGCAGAATCCTTTATGAAGATTTTTAATCGGTCTTTGGCCCAAGCCACTGTCCCACCTTGTCTGAAATCCTCTACTATTATACCTCTGCCTAAAAAAACCTAACATAGATAGTCTGAATGACTTCCGCCCTGTGGCGCTTACATCTGTCATAATGAAATGCTTTGAAAAAATGGTGCGGAACCATATTATGGCTTGTTTATCAGTTGTCCTTGACCCTTGTCAATTTGCATATAAGAGAAAGGGATCCAAGGAGGCTGCTGTGGCTACGGCCCTACATGCTGTTCTGACCCATTTGGAGAAACAAGGGGATTATGCGAGTCTGTTATTTGTAGATTTTAGTTTTGCATTTAATACTATTTTTCCACATAGACTGGTGCCCAAATTATTAGATCTGGGGCTTCTGCCATGCTTATGCAGGTGGATACTTGATTTTCTATCAGATCATTCCCAATGGGTCAGGATGGGCTGTCACGTGTTGATCTCAGTATAAGTATGGGGACGCCACAGGGGTGTGTGCTGAGCCCGCTTTTGTACACCCTTACACATATGATTGTGTTTTCAGTTACCCCAGCAATAAGATCATCAAGTTTGCAGACGAAACAATGGTGGTTGGTCTGATTACTGCTGGGGAGGGGGATTCGGTTTACAGGAAGGAGGTTGAGATGCTGACGGAGTGGTGTAGGGAAAACAATATATTCCTCAATGTAAAAAAGACAAAAGAGATCATTGTGGACTTTAGAAAATGCAAATTGAACATCCAGCCACTTATTATTGAAGGGAATTGTGTGGAACAGATTTCTGGGAATGGAGCTGAGGGATGATCTAACATGGGGAGCAAACACCAAAGATCTGATGAAGAGAGCACAGCAGAGGTTATACTTCTTGAGAATCCTCAGGAAGAACAATCTTTCAAAGGACCTGCTGTTGGCATTCTACCACTGTATCATAGAGAGTGTGTTAACCTATGGTCTGTGTGTATGGTTTGGGAATTGTACAGCTAGGGAAAGAACAATGCTGTCCAGGGTCATAAAGGCTGCGGAGGGGATAATCGGGTATACTCTTCCCACTCTAGATCAAATCTATGCCACCAGGTGTTACAAGAAAGCTGTAAAGATTGTGCAAGATAGTACGCACCCCGGAAATGATCTCTTTCAGCTTCTACCTTCTATAAGAAGGTATAGGGTCAGAAAGACCAGGACCAGCTGCTTGAGAAATAGTTTCTACCCAAAAGCGGTTCTGGCTTTGAATGCAGTGCAATGCAGTCTATGAGGGAGCTTCTGTATATAGTTTTTAGTGTCTTAGAGTTTTAGAGCTTTTTATGGGTTAAATGTGTTTATGTGGGGTGGGAATATGTTGATAATTTTGTATAGTTGTATTTTGTTTAGGTTTTGTTGGGTTGATCAGTGTCTCCCCCCCCCCCCATCTCGTTGTTCTGTGCAGGACAATGACAATAAAGATTTATCTAATCTAATCTAATTATATTTTATTTGTTTTATTCATAGGCCATCTTTCTCACCATGGTGGGCTCAAGGTTGCTTACAGCATTAAAACAGATTATTTGTCCAATTAAAAAAACTTGAATAATTATTAAAACATATTAAATAATTAAAACAGGATTAGAACATTAAAAACTTCATTCCATTCTGTCTCTCTCTTCTGAAGTGGGTGAGGAGTTGGGGCAATGCCCCGGTGAACATTCACCCAAGTCCATCATTTCTTCACTGCAAGGACCTGCCAGAGCCCTGAAGGATACCAAGGTGGGAAACGTCTCATGGGTTAAAGCCCTCATATCCAGACTTCTATGCAAAATCAAGTGATGGCAATACCAGGCCTTGAAACCTGGTTTCTTTTGTACACATGTTGTGAAGGTCTGAAAATAATGACAAGTTTGTCAGTGCAATTGTTTCTGTTGACACTTGAAGAAATGTAAAAACCAACAAGCAAAGGGATTTTAAAAAAGATAGAAATTCTGTTTCTGTTCATCATTAGTTCTCTGCTTCATAACCTGATGGGGGATGTATCTTCATTCTAGAGAAATATGGTGAATGGTTTACCCACTGTTTCTACTGATAATTGGGGGGGGGGGGGTTGTTAAGCAAATCTCTCTTTTTTTAACAAGGAATGAAACAAAAGAAGAAAGCAGAATGGAAAAGACAAGTCTGAGAAGAAATGGAAGGATCGCTTTGAGTCAGTGTGTGAATTTCTCTGTGTGAAATGTTTTAAGCTGCTATAAATAAATGGCCCAGGAAAAGGGAATTGTTCACTGATTTCCACAAGAGACTGAATCAATAGGAAATAAAAAGGTTGTCTAATATGAGCTATCTAGTATGCTCTAGTTTGAGGCATAAAAATCTATTGGTTCTACGAAGATATTTTTGCATTTCACCTGTTTCTGTCCGTACGTCACACCAATAGTCTGCATTGTACACACTAATCTAGGAAGGTGGTAGGGGACAGATCGTTCAGCCTTATTGATGCCTGAGTTTGAACTTGTACAAACTGTTGTTCATTATACTGAGCATTAAACCTTTAGTGCTGCCCCTTCTTAGATGTATACCTTTACACGATGAAGGGGGCTTGTGTGAGGGTGAGAGCAATGTTGTTAAGAGGCCATACTCCATCACAAGCATGAATTTCTAGCAGGGTCAGCCAAGGTGGAATGGTCACAGGTGAGACAACAAACTTAGATGAATCCACCCTTCTCAAGGTAGCTACTGGGTAGCATTATTAGCTGAAGGTGACATTGGTGGAGGAGAAAATGTCAGTGAAATTGATAATAACTTTTGTGAGTGCTGCAGAGAAGATGGCAATGGTAAACTATTGCTGAACTTTTCTCACCTTGAAAATCCTATGATGAGACAGTCCAAAATGAAACAAGTGCTGGAAGATGAGACCCCAAAATCAGAAGGCACTCAATTAGCTGCTGGAGAAGAGCATACTGAGGCAGGATGTAGCACAGGAAGTTAGATGGTTCAGTGCAAGGTCTGAGTGAATAATATCAATCAGATCTTAGGAAAAACCTATTAACATAATCATCATTCGAGTCTATGCTCCAACTACAGATACTGACAAAGATGAAGCTGAAAACTTTTACACAAGCATTCGGGTGAAAATTGATTACATTCCAAAATAAGACACACTTATAATCATAGGTGACTGGAATGCAAAAGTAGGCAATAAAGTATAACAAAATGTTGTTGGAAAATTTGATCTGCAATGCAGAATGAAACAAGAGAATGACTCAGAGTTCTGCGAATCTAACAGTCTCTTTATTGCAAATACATGTTTCCAGCAATGAAGCAGGCTACTGTACACAAAAACATTGTCATATGACAAATATAGAAATCATGTAGATTATGTAATTAACTTGTCAACTGCATACCTGTCAAGTTTTGGATTTGGAAATAAGGAAAATTTCCCAGCAAATACGGGATACTTAACAGCTATGCTTATCCTGTGCTGCCCTCCAATGGTGGCAATAGGGCATTGCAGTCTAATTAATAAGGGATGATGGCAGGAAAGAGGGTAAAATAAGGGGTTTTCCTGGCCAATAAGGGATACTTGACAGCTATGGTCAACTGCCCAGAGAGTGCACTAAGCACTATGGGGAGATATATAAGTGTAATTGCTATTGCTAATTGGAATAAGGAATAGTCTTTCTCTTTCTCTCTCTCTCTCTCAAAAAAAACCCCACCTCCCAACAAACAACCAAACTGGGAGTAGACTGTAATACTGATCACAAATAATTAATATTCAACAGTAGAGTAAAGTTGAAAAAGAATACTAAAATAACTGTAATGCCAAACTATATTTAAAACAACATTCCTGAAGAATTCAAAGTTCACATAAGGAAATGATTTGGATTACTAAAATAAATTGACCGGGAATCAGAAGTATTGTGAATTAGGGGAAAATGCAAAAAGACAATTCCTGTATTTTAAAAAAGGGGGTGATGACTACTAGAAACACTTAAAATTATGAAAAACAGGCAAGAAGCAAAACTAGCAGGTGAGAAAAATAAGGTGAGAACCCTGAATGCAGCTTCTCAGCAGCTCTTACAATAACTAGTACAAAGAAATAGAGAACAACAAAAGAGAAAAAAAACAAGATTGGATCCTGAAGACCCAAAAATTAAAAATTAAGCCTAGATAAGAAATGCTAAATGACCAACTTGGGAGCACACTATTTTACCAGGAGAGAATAAAAAGAAGGTGGAAGCAGTCTAC
This sequence comes from Bradypodion pumilum, assembly GCA_035047305.1. NCBI lineage: Eukaryota > Metazoa > Chordata > Lepidosauria > Squamata > Chamaeleonidae > Bradypodion > Bradypodion pumilum. The sequence goes on along the minus strand of JAWDJD010000004.1, from coordinate 63,396,086 downwards.
TGAAGAGATACTGTATGCAGAAGAGATAAAAGGATGACAGATTCTTTTGCAGAGGAGTCCTAGGATGTAGAAGCTGCAGCTATTGAAAGCTAATTGAAAAGTTCTCTGAAACCACTGGGAATAAATAAATTGCAAGGGATAGATGAAAACTATTTCAAGCCACAGGGACTGAATCTGTCAAACAGGAATATCCCAAAACATATTGAAAACACAAAAACTGTCCAAAAACTAGAGAGGTTCAATATACATTTCAATATACATTCCAGCCTCCAAGAAACAAAAAGCCCTAAGTGTAGGACTAAAGATTTAATTTTTCATGCAGGCAAGGTGATGCTCAACATGTTGCAACAAAGGTATTTTGTTTATATGAAGTGAGAAATGTTTCCAAAAAGGAAAAAGTACTTGAGATCATGTTGCAAATATCCACTGGTTGCTTACTGGAGTACACCAAAGAATTTCCAAAGAAGATCACTCTGTTTTATAGACCAAAATAAAACTTTTGATTGTGTGAATCATGAGCATCATCATCTGCCTTCCTGGCCAGTTAGGGAGTATCTGGGGGAAGGGAGTTGTCAAGCAGACCTGAAAGAAATTGTTTCCTTGGGTTCATCTGGGAATGACTATGCCACACAAAGGCAGGCAATTGTAGTTTGACTTTTGCCCAACCACGCTTCCATTCATTCAGAAAGCACAATTATTGGTTTTCTGTTCAAGTAGATTATATTCAGGGTTGTAGCCAGGATTCTAGATGTGGGTGGGCAAATATTTTTTTCAGGATGGGCAACAATGTCATATATACAGTATATATGTCATATATATAAGCAGCCGGGAGTTTGAGGGTGGGCAAACTGCTAACTCAGGGTGGGCAATGCCCACCCTGGCCACCCCCTGGCTATAGCCCTGATTATATTAACCTTCCAACTTCCATCCCAGGAAACAGGTGGTGGCTTGTGTCCATGTGGTATACCCCCATATTCTTATCATCTCGTGGTTTCCCCTCAGCAGGTAAGCTGGGATGGTCCATTTATTGGCAGTGGGTAGACTGATGTTAGAAATCCACATTTCATACTTGGCCAAGGCTACAGGGAATTGTAATTGATAACGATGTGTCCAATTTATCCTAATTAGTTATGTGGTGCACTTGAATTTCCTTATTCCCCACTACTTGACACTTGAACTGCAAACATCATTCTGATGGTGGTTTTAAAAAACCCTTCTGGTGTTTTTTTAATTAAGAAAACTCATGATAAGCGTTTCTTCTTCACATTGTCAATGTTTGTAATAAGCCCTCAATCTACACTTTTCCCCCATTTTGCATGAAAAAGGGGTGGGTGCTACGGTCCACACTTGGGTGACACAAAAAGCATCCCTGTCCCTTCCACAGGAATTATCATTCAAACCATGATGAATTTGCATTCTGTTTATTTACTTTACAGAGATGCTGAAGAGGGACCAGATTGCTGATGTGAATGTTTTATAAAACACATTTCCTGAGGGCTGTGCCTTGGAGCAGCATTCTTGCTGGTGGACAATGAGTTCCTTACTTGCCCAGGAGAGAGCTGTTTCTTCAAAGCCTGGAGCAGAATTGTATGAGGGTGACTTCATGAATTCAGAAGAGCAAAAACATCTCTAATACATGTGCAAATGCACATATGGCCACACGCACGCACATCCCTTGTGTTCTGAGTGCAGTTTTACAAGCCCAAACAGACATATGTTGTAAGCACTCATTTCTTCAAACTGGAATCTTGGTATGCCACTAGCATACACCACAAAATATATTCAACAAGTGCATCCATACTTTTCATGCATTCCGTTCTAAGATAATGAAACATCCAAAGGTTGGGGGCAACATTTTATTTTCTTAAATAGAATCTTTTCCTCCAATTTCTTATTATACCAGAACCCAAAGCATCTAGGAAAAGCTGAATAGTGACACATCCAGAAAAGGTAAAAATAAATGTTTTCTCATATAGTCTGGAATAATATGGAATTCGTGACAAGATTTAGCAGTATTAGCTAGCAATTTTGACTAATTTTAAAGGGGATTAGAACAATTCTTGGTGGACAAATCTGTCCATAGCTTCAAGTCAAGACAGCTATAAATTCCTTCCAGTAATAATAGTAGTAATAACAATTTGATCTTCTGATTATTAGAAACACCAAAATACAAGAACAAATATATGGCTATACAGAGTGAGTCAAACATTTAAAATTGGCATAGCCTCTTTGAAAATGAATGTCCCCCAGACAGGAAACAGCATTATAATTAAGAAATATTCTTCTGATATAAATTGCTACAGATTAGAACATGCACAACCTTTCTTGGTGACCAGTCTGCCCTGCACACTCAATAATAAAATCATGATTTCATTTGCATTCCTTCACCTGTACCTGTAAGATCTGGGCCAGGAGCTTTGTCCTAGATCAGTGATGGCCAACCTTGGCACTCCAGATGTTCTTGGACTTCAATTCCCAGAAGCCCTGATCAACAGAAGTGCTTCTGGGAATCGAAGTCCAAGAACACCTGGAGTGCCAAGGTTGGCCACCACTGTCCTAGATATATTAAAGAGATGATAATGGATAATAATATGTACCAAATCTTAATCCACAAGGGCAATTATGTTCTGAATAATACCCATTCCCAGTTATTCTATCCAGGATAGCAGAAGGATAGGACAAACTCTAGTAAAGTCAACCCTCTCCTCCCATTTCTGCAATTGTTTTAGTACCCTAGTGTGGATTTCCGGGACCTACGGCCCTCAGCGGCCCCGATTCCTACATCTGGTGACCCCGACGTGATCTACTCGTGAGTAAGAGTGGTCTTCCTCAGAGTAGCGATCACACGGTCCGGTTCTGCACTTGAACCGTGTCCGAATCGTCCCGGAGGACAGCGCGGCACTCCGTCCGGCCGCCAGCCGATCGGAGGGACGGCCTGCGGTGAGGCAGTCCAAATAGGCTTTCCTACAGCTTACTCCCGGCTTTCGCGGCGGCTTGCGCCAAAGGGAAACGCGTGTTCCGCTCAGGGCAGCTGTGAGCCCCTGACAGCGCAGTGGCCACCGAGGGCCCGTGGCCGCAGTCCACGCTCCGAGCTCTACCCAGAAAGCGACATCGCCAGAACCTGTTTCCTGCCAAAGACGCGTCGACTCGTCCCGAGGAGGAATCTTCCAAGGACCCAATCGCAGGTAATATGGGGACCTGTCCTCAGCGACAGCGTCCATCCGCTAGCCAAAGAACCCATGAGGAGGGGTTCATCATCCTGGCCAGGGTATTTAATTTGCGTTTTCACAGCGGGGAGCTAGCGAGACTTTTGGTGTACCTAGGGGAACACTGCCTGCTTTACCCAGAAGTAGGTACGTTAACCCTCGAGCTCTGGGATCAGATAGGAGACTGCATTCAGCAACCCCCGAAAGCTCCAGGAGGCGTAATTCGCACATGGAGAAAGTGTAGGAAGCTCTTAGCGGAGATAGAGCCAGTCCGGGTAGAGGCCAAAGAACCCCCAAGTCTGCCAGAAGCGCCAGCCAATCCAACGGCGCCTACGGCGCTCTATCCGTCACTCCAATTTAGGCAGGGTAGCGTAGGGAGCTTTCCCCCGGTGACAGCTGCAGACGTCACCGGTGGAATGCAAGGAATGAGGAGCGCAGGCGCTTCTCTGACAGTTCCAGGTTCCCGAGTTACCAAGAGTCCACTTCAGCGTACCATTGAAGAGGAGATTAGGAAGGGGGAATTGCCAGCAGAAGAACTAGCTGAGCTTAGTCAGATATGTCCCATCCGCATGGAAATGGACGCGCTCACAGGCGTGCAGCAGATAATTCACTCCCCAGTCCCGTATAAGCTTCTCATGGCCATACGGAAAGCCATTTCAGAAACTGGGCTCCAAAGTCGTTTTACAAGGGGCACGCTTCAGCAAGTGTGCGAGAACACCATGTTCATTCCCCATGACTGGAAAGCCGTCATGCGGATGATGCTCAACCCTAGCCAGTACTTAATTTGGGACAGCGAGTTTCGCTTAGAGGCGCAGACGAGGGCTGCCAGGATGGGAGGCGCAGTACTTCCTGACCAGTTGTATAGTTCAGGTGCCCTCGAGCCCATCGACACCCAGATCAACTTGCCTCTTGCCACTCTCCAGATGTCGGCCGAGGCCGCCTTTAGGGCGTTTTTCAAAGTCCCAGCAACTGGCAAAGCGGCTAAAAATTACACCGCTATCAAGCAAGGAGCCCAAGAGCCCTACATGGACTTCATCAATCGCCTGGAAGAAGCCATTAGCAGGCAGATTGATAATGAGCAAGCCCAGCAAGAGCTCATGATGAAGTTAGCCAAGGACAATGCCAATTTAGACTGCCGTAAAATCCTGCAGTCACTAGGCAATCGTCCCGACTTGACACTCACGGACATGATTAGAGCTTGCGCCGACATTGGCACTGAATCCTACAAGATGGGATTTCTAGCGGCAGCGGTGCAAGGGGGTAAGAGACCAAAAGGAAAGACCCAAGGAGCATGTCACAGTTGTGGCAAGATTGGTCACTTCGCTAGGGAGTGCCGATCCAAGGGAGGCGGGCAAAAGTCCGGCCGTCCCAAGGCTCCGAAGACCCAGTGTCCGAAATGTCAAAGAGGCTACCATTGGGCCCGAGACTGTCCGAATTCGGGAAACTGGAACGCGGGCATGTCTCTGGCCCCGGTCCAAACAGAGGCTTCCCTCATTCAGAGCTCACCCGAGCTAGACTAGATCCCAGCCCCATTCCAGGCATTGCGAGGGCACAGGCCAGCCCCAAGGGTAGTACAGGGTTAGACTTGACTTGTCAGGCGGACGTTACATGCGACCTGCCTGGCACGGTCTATCTGGTGGACTCCCAGTACATGGGTCCACTGCCCAAGGGCTTTATAGGTTTAGTTTTGCCCCGCAGCGTAGCTGGAGCACGCGGAATTTTCATAATTCCAGGAGTCGTTGACTCCAATTTTTCAGGCGTTCTCCAAGTTCAGCTTTGGACTCACCTGCCCCAAACAATTCACAAAGGAGACACCTTAGCGCAACTGATCATGGTTCCTTGTCACTCGCCAGCAGATAGCCAGGGAAGGCTCAGTGACAGCTCCGAGTCCCGGTCAGAGGACCGCTCGAGCGCCAGGGAGGCAGTACAAGGATACCAGGTCTTAGCGACAGTGGAGACCAACATTGAGTGGAAACAACGCCCGGTTATCGAGGTATTTCTGAATAATAGAATATTCTCAGATACCGGAGCAGATGTCAGCGTGATAAGCAGGGGCCAGTGGCCAAGAGAATGGGCCATTGAGCCGGTCTCCGATGTGTGGGGGGGTAGGCGGCATTCAGGAAGCGTTTTGAAGCCGAGAGTGGGTAACAGTCACGATCCCAAAGGCTGATGGCACGGCGGTAATTCGGCCGCACATTCTTGACGTGCACATCAACCTTTGGGGGCGAGACATTTTGCAGCAGTACGGTGCTACGCTTACTTCGGGTAATGGCGTTGCCACTTAAGTGGCTCACCGATACACCGGTCTGGGTGGAACAATGGCCGGTAGTAGGAGAGAAGTTAGTTGCCCTGAAACAGCTAGTAAGAGAACAGCTAGACGCAGGACACATAGAGCAGTCCATGAGTCCATGGAATTCGCCAATTTTTGTGATTAAGAAGAAGTCGGGGAAGTAGCGCCTCCTCCACGATCTCAGAGAGATCAATAAATGCATACAGCCAATGGGTCCGCTCCAATGCGGCATCCCGAATCCGAACATGATTCCCGAGGGGTGGGAGATCCTAGTCGTAGATCTCAAGGATTGCTTTTATACAATTCCCTTAGACCCCCGGGACCGGGAAAGGTTCGCCTTTACGGTGCCAGTTGTGAACCACAGTGAGCCTACGCAGCGTTACGCGTGGAGATTTTTGCCACAGGGCATGCTCAATTCGCCCACCCTGTGCCAAATTTATGTTCACAATGCACTGGCAAAGTTCCGAAGCCTTTACCCTAAAGCTATAGTTTGCCATTTTATGGACGACATCTTGGTCGCGATGCCGCAACTCGGCAGCGAAATGTTTTCTGACCTCCAGGCCAGCCTGGGGGACAAAGGTTTACTCATTGCCCCGGAGAAAGTGCAGAGAACCGAGCCCTTCTCATACTTGGGTCATCGGCTTCTCCGCTCTTTCGCAGCACCGGTTTTGCCTCAGATCAATTTGCAGGACTCAGTCACCTTGGTAGTATTGCAGCAGGTTTTAGGGAATATTAATTGGGCCAGACTGTATTTTCGTTTGGATACGGATCTTTTGAAACCGCTCTTCTCGCTGCTAACCTTAGGTAAGCAGCCGGCAGACTGGATACAAGTTTCTCGCGAAGCACGCTTAGCTATCGAGAAAGTGAACCAAGTTCTCAGCCAGAGGTGGGTAGATAGGATCACCCCAGGGCCATATGCTCCGATCTTGAATTTGTACATCGTACGGTCAGGATCCATGTTCACCGGAGCGCTCGGCGTAGATGCCGAGAAAGGGGCGAGTATCGTGGAATGGGTGTACCTTCCGAACACCTCTCCACGAAACATTGTTCCTCCCCAAGAGCTGGTCTCCGCGGTGGTTTACCGTGGAAGGCTGAGGGCTAGGGACATTTCTGGGCACGATTTAGCCAAGATCGTAGTCCCGTTCACCAAGGAACAAATCCAGCAGTTGATGCAGCTCGGTGACTCGCTTCCAATTGCGTTGGAAGGATTCACCGGATGCTTGGCATACCACTTGCCGAAGGACCAAAGACTAGTCTCACTCCAAACGCAGACAGTCAGCTTGTTTGAATTGCTTTCGCTGGTTCCACTTCAGGGGGCCAGGACAGTTTTTACAGATGGTGGTCGCACATATGGTGTCTTGACTTGGCAGGAGGGCCAGGCCTGGCGCACGCTGTTAACTCTTCCACAGAAGTCCGCACAGCGGGCAGAGTTGGCGGCGGTGAACCTTGCCTTGCGCACCTTCGCCAAAGAGCGCTTAAACATCATTACGGACAGCATGTACGTCAGGAACTTGCTCCACAGTCTACCGGGAGCATACATCACTCCCGCGATAGACAAGAATTTGCTTAGCCTGTTTCTCACTGCTCAATTTTACTTGCGAAACCGCACGGAGCTGCTCTATATTGCCCACATCCGAAGTCATCAAGACCTACCGGGTCCAATTTCAGCGGGCAATAGCAGAGCGGATGCGGCGGCAAAGGAAATTCAGCAACGTTCAGTTTTGGGTGTTTTTACTACTCCAATTCAGAGTCATGCCTTTTTTCACCAAAATGCCAAAGCACTCGCCAGACAATTTAATTTGCCACTTTCTCAAGCCCAAGGTATAGTTCGCTCTTGCCAGCATTGTGCAGGGGCGCCGGGGGGGCCCCCCGTGGGGGGTCAACCCACGAGGGACAGAGGCTAATCAGGTGTGGCAGATGGACGTCACGCATGTCCCGCAATTTGGCAGATGGCAGTACATGCACGTCTGCATAGATACTTTTTCCCAGTTCGTTTGGGCAACGGCGCAGAAAGGGGAGACTGCTTCTCACATGGGCAAACCTCGGCACGTTAAAACCGATAACGCCCCGTCCTACAGCTCTAGGCAGCTGGCCGCCTTCATGGACACCTGGGATATTCAGCATACTTTTGGCGTTCCTTACAATCCGCAGGGGCAAGCGATTGTGGAACGGGTCAATCGGACGTTCAAGTCCTATATTGACAAACAAACAGAAAGGGAGCCACCGGCCCTCCCCAAGTCACAGGGCCAGGCACAGCATTGTCTGAATAAGGTATTGTTCACTTACAACCACCTTAATGTTGTTTTTTCGGATTGTACGCCGCAGGAGAAGCACTTCCGCCATTCGGAAGCTCTCCCGCGACCGATGGTCCGATACCGAGTGCTACCGGACCCTTCTTGGAGGGGCCCGGCGCCGCTCATAACCTGGGGGAGAGGGTATGCTGCAGTTATGTCTCCTACAGGTGTCGTTTGGATTCCAGCACGGTGTGTCAAGCCTCACTTGGAACCACATGGCGTGGACCCCGACCGACCAGAGTCCAATCCCGGAGATGGAGGACCTCACCCTGACCGAGAGGACCCGTCGGAAGAGGCGGACACGGATGACGGCGCTGAAGGTCACCTGGGGGATGATCAAGGCGCTTTGCAATGAGGCCCAGGATGCCCTCCGACGCGAGGAGAAGGAGCCGACACCGGAGAATTTCTTGGCCGCAGTTTTTGCCCAGATTAATGCCAACTCCGTGGCAGTTCTCATCGTCCTGACCCTTTCCCTGCTTGTGGGGGGAGGCGTTCAGGCCGACCCGCTTGGGGCCAGCGGTTTGATACCAGACGGAGACCTTTCCGCCCGGATGCATTACAACTTGTGGGAAAGGTTGCCGGGTCTCATCAACCAGTCCGATTTTTGCCTGAAGCAGGACGCAGGTTCTGCCTCAATTCTGAGCACCTGTCTCATCCCAGTGTGCCACACTCTAGATGCACACGCCAGGGATGGCGACTGGTTGCTGAAGAAGATCTTCGGACCGCATCTCCCTGCGAGTTTTGCAGCTTACGCTTGCTGGTGGGGGGTTACGGTTCACGATGACTTTGCCGGCTGACGCAGCTACTCTTCACACCCCGCGAGTGGCGGCCAGCCCGAACTCTACTTGTGCTCGAATGGTCGGCTGCGCTGCAGTCGGCCGAACTCAGCGCCGCTGCTTCGATACCGGCAGCAGCAACTGGACTTGTGATAAACCAGAGACACTTGGTTCTATGTATGCTCATGTTACATTACCATCTGGTTGGTTTTTTTACATGTAATCAGTATACCTTTAACTACATTCCCGCAGATGTATCAGACTCCACATGTTGCCTTAGTCGGTTGACACTGTTGCTCCCCACTAAGGATATGGTTACCCCAAGCACAAATGTTCCCAATGTTTCAAATGCCTTAGATGTTCCTGCACCCGTAAGGCACACTCGCACGACCCAGTTAGACAGCTCATGTGATAGCAGCTTTAGAGTCCTAAGTCCAGCCGAGTATGTCTCATTGTCAGTCAGCATAGTCGGCGTGCCGGCCTTAGCCGTCGGCAACGCTCGGAGGATCGGTCGTTTGGCTTGCGGATTAGCCAAAGCCATCAACCATACCTCCACAGCGATAGCGCTGCTCAACCGAGAGCAGGCAGAGCTTCGTCACGCCATTCTCGACAATCGAGCGGCTATCGACTACCTCTTATTGCTCCATCATTTGGGTTGCAAATCCCTCCATGGTATGTGTTGCTTCAACCTTACCGATAATTCCCGCAGAATACAGAATCAGCTCACAGATCTCCACACCATAGTGAAGGGTATCAGAGAAGGTTCCACATGGGAGACCTGGTGGAGTTCATTGTGGAGCTGGATGTGGTCGTGGATTCCATGGGGGTGGCTCCAGACGGTATTCAAGGTGGTAGTGGGAGTGATCATACTAGGCATAGCGTTATGCTGCTTTGCGCAATGTATTCCCTCACTGATCTCGAAGTGCCGCCCCGAGAAGGAACCCCGAAGCGTCATTCCCGCTCAACAGCTGATGCCACTCCTACGCAAGGTCGCCGGTCAGGTCCTTAAATGAAAATTAAAGGGGAGATGTGGATTTCCCACGCCCGTTGGGCATGGAACGGCCCTGGCAGAGGCCACTACGGTAGAGAAAGCTCCTGGCTCGTGGCATCTGCGGGCAGAGAAATTAAGGGGGGTGGATAAATGATAGGGTTTGATTCACCCAACTCCTGACCTGACCAGCGGTTCTGCTGAACGAGCAAATACCTAACCCAGTTACCCATTAGAGTAATCACTCATCTCCGTGTCTCAGTGTAATCTCAGGCACAAACAGATGCCATGTTTACCCCTGCCTGATCCCTGAACAATGGAGACTCCGAGCTCCATGTTTGCCCCAGTTAATTAACTTCCCCAAAGAGATTCCCAATTAACTTGAGTACACAGGTGATGTAATTTCTGTCAGGTGACAGTCTTGCCACCGTTGCGCTTTTCCTTCTATATATGTTGCAGCCTTTTCTCAATAAAGTACTGATCATATCCTCCTCCATGCTGCCTCGTATCGTTCCTTGATCAGTCTCCTCCAGGACCTACGGCCCTCAGCGGCCCCGATTCCTACACCCTAGGCATATAAATAAAATGTTTATAGAGTCAAGCTGTTTTGAAATTGAGGTTGTTACATTATCTGTCTATACCAGGGGTGCCCAAACTTTTCAGGCCGTGGGCCAGTCACGTGGTCCAGGGGGTGGGTCACTATGGCCTGTGGGCCAGATCCAGCCCCAAATGCCAATTCATCTGGCCCACAAAGCCCTTGTTGCTCGCAGAAGTAAAATGTCCATTTCCGGGAGCAACAATGAATTGTTGAATTGGCGTTGGGGACTGGATCTGGCCAATGGGCTGTAGTTTGGGCACCCCTGGTCTATACAGATGATCTTTTATTCACATGTGGGTTGTTGTTATTTTTGCAGCTTCCACCTCTAAACGTTTTACGTAATGCTCCAGAAAATCCAGTTTCAAAATAAAAGATGAAAGGAAACCCTTCCAGGATTGAAAGTGAATATCTTTATACAGTAAGCACTTCCAAGGAGGCAGTTAGATGCAATCCCACACTGAGATAGAAAATTGTGTTCTTTAATCTTCAGTATGACTATCCTGTTGCTAAACTAATGTTAATGTGTGTTTTAACATCCATATTGGCACAAGTAAGAATTGGGGCACTAATTATTATGGGAAATGTGATTATGGTGATCTTGCATTAGGTGTTCTAAAGATTTTCTTACATGACCCTTCATTATTTCTTAATGTATGAGGACAGCAGTGAGGGTGACCCTGTTGGTGGGCCATTGCACTTCCACTCAAGACCTGGAGCATCGACGAAGCCCCCTGTAGACACAACCAAGAGGTCCAGTGACCCAGAGGGTAATCATATGGACTTGGGAGTATGTGGGAGCTTAATCAGAAGCCTTGCTTGTGTAGATAGTGATGAAAAATTTGAGGGAAAAGAGATGACTCTTCCAGTAAAGAAAGAAGGTGGCTATCTGCTGGTGCATGGAGAATACCATTGTACTACTTTGACACAAGCTAACCCAGAGGAGATAACCTGTTGAAAGCAGGTCTGCCAGACTGAAGATGTCAGAAGAATGAATCCTGTCTCTGGAGGAGGAGGACACAGAGGAAGAGGCAGGGGTAGGGGTGGAGAGAGAGACCAAGTAGGAATTCTCAGAGATCGGCTCAGAGCCTTGGGTGGAGTGTGACTATATCTAGATGGAGTACTCTGGAGAGGGGTCCAAGTGCACTGGGGGGAGGGGTGTCCCTAAAGAGGAATGAGAAAACATGAGAACTTCCAGCCACCATACCAGCTGTCTTACTGTGTTGAGAACATTTGTAACCCAGACAAGTGGAGGGGAATGGAGGCTAAAATGGGTTAACCAATGACCACCCAGCTCAATGCTGGTGGAGAGGATGTCAAAGGGAGTTCCAGAGCTGGGAGAAGAAACAGAAGACCAGGCCTTTGGGCTGGGGGAACTGGGGACCATAAGGGAGAGTCTCATCACATACTTGTCCTCATTGCATACTAGTCCTCACTACTAGGGGGATGTCAGTATCTACAGAGCACTGGGGCTAGCATAGACTTTATATTTCTTGATTTTCTCTGGACAACCCTTTAACTGAATAAATACATGCTGCGTGCATGACCTATTCCTGGTAGCTTATCAATATTTTTAGTATCCCTATATCCCACTCAAGTGCTAAGATGCAGTAATGCTGACAAGAAACAAATTATTTGGGTTTTATTCTGTCAGCAGGCGTGATGTCCATTGGCAAAGAGACAACAAAACAAATCCCAGGGTGTTCATACTTAACTCTAGGTATTGATAAATGTCTTTGTTCTTCTTGGCTGGCTGTAACATTATTTTTAACTACACACTCCCACCTGGAAGAGGTGGTCTGGATATGTTCAAACTTAGATGACTGGTTGCACTTTAATTTCGGCTAATTTTCAGTCAGACTTTCTCTCTTAGCAAGTCTAACCACCTCTCTTTCCAGTTCTAACAAAGAGACTATAGTTTTCAGTTTCTCTAGCAAGTGTTCGGTTATGTTCCCCATCAATAAGCATTGCTGCAATAAAAGGTTAAGAGAGAATTCATTTGCTGGCTCAGTGGCAGAAATGAGAACATCATCTTTACCCACCAGTAGATTTCCTTGAGGAGTTTAGCTAATCCATTCTTCTGTCTGTGATATGAGTCTCTACCATCAGTGTAGATAGTGGTGAAAATCTATTTTGCAATGGTCTATGGAGGGATGAATTTGTTCCTCCTCCATAAAGTGGCAACTCCTTTTCAATATGTCTGAATACAGATTTTTATCTTAGGCTGTTTTGGAGGAGATGAGAAATGATAGCAATAGCAAGTACACTAAGATAAAGGTCACCCTTGCTCGAAAGCCAGTCATATCCAACTCTAGGATTCAGTGCTTATCTCTGTTTATAGCCAAAGATCCAGCACATGTCTGAAGATGTTTCTGTGGACATGTGACAGGCATGACTAAACACCCAAGTCAGTGCACAAAATGCTGTTTACCTTCCCACCAAAGTGGTCCCTATTTATCTACTTGCAATTTCTTGCTTTCTAATGCTAGATTGGCAGGAGCAGGGACAGAGATGGAAGCTCATTCTGTCATGCAGCACTCGGGTCTCAAACTGCTGACCTGCTGACCTTCCAGACATCAGGTTCAGCCACCACAGTCCAATTACACTTATATACCACTCAATAGTGCTTAGTGCACTCTCTTAGCAGTTCACAAGGTAATTAGCAGTTTTTACCCAACACACAGGGTACTCATTTTACTAACCTTGGAAGGATGGAAGGCTGAGTCAGCCTTTATCCCCGTCAGGATTGAAGATGTCTTGAATACACCTGGGGGCATATGGCTTTTCCACCCATTTTGAGTCCCATCTTCTACAGCCTAGGAACCACAAAGTTATACTGTACCAGAACTGGTAGTTTGGGAAAAGAATTATCTATCATTACAAAAATGCTAGTCAAGTGAAATTCAGCTTGCAGCTTATACCTTCTTTTCTATTTCTTTCCTTTTCAATAACAGCAGTGTCATCTACCATCACACAAGCTACATGGATTGAGAGGAACACCAGTTTATCTTGGGTTGATTTTCTGTGTACTGTTTCTTGGTGATAAAGAACAATTATGCAACAGTAATAGAGATGAGGTCTTGATAACCCAGAGGAAAACTTTTTAACCCCAGTTAACACTGCTCTTAAGTTCTAGTAATGGTATCATAGTTATACTATATTGCAAGCATATAGCAAATGTGCTGCACTAAAACTTACTTAAATTCTTCCTCTTCCTAGAATTAGGGAAACCAGGACACTGCAATTAATACTTTGGGCAGAGAGGCTCAAAGGCAAATATCTGAACAGTTTACTCACTGGCATGCACTGTGAATCAATACAAACTCAGTAATGGGGAAGGCAATTGAGCAAGATTTTTTCAAAAAGGATTTTTGCAGACTCGGTAGGGTATAATGGATGGAGTGTCATTTATAAATGATCACTGTTTACCTCCAGATCATTTATAAATGAGTTAAAATCACCCTGCTATAAATGGACTGCAGGCATATCTTGTTATAGATAGCATTTCCCCCCCTAATAATCTACATCATTTATTTTTTAAAAATATTTTTTTTCCTGAGAAATGCACACACCCTATACCAAGACTTGAAAATATTTCTGGGGAGGAGGCAACTATCGCATCATTGAACATATTTTATGGACCTAGATAATATATGTGCGGTGGCCATAAGAGGCCTGGGCAAGGCACTGTATCAGCACCAATGTTCCCTTTCTTGACTTCCTGGACCACTATCATGATGATGTTGCTCTTCTATCCTGTAGGGCAGGGATTCCCAACCTATGACTCATGGGCCAGACCTGGCCCATGACACCATTCCATCCAGCCTATCACTGCCTCCACTGTGCCCAGAAATGGAAGTGGGTGTGTTTACACATGCGTGGGCGTGTTTTACATCAGCCATAAAATGCACCCATGCATATGTAATTGCCCCCATGACTGTCGTAAACGCTGAAGTGGCCGCATTTACAACAGCTGTAAATTTGCCCACTTCTGCTTCCGACGGGCATGGTCCAGCCCACTCAGCTGTCCAGGACTGTGGTCAGGCCTGTGGCAGAAAAAGGTTGGGAAGCCCTGCTGTATGTGATGCTACAGGTAAACTGATTGCTTTGGGATCCAACTGGAGTTTTTACCAGTTGGACACAGAAAATGCATGCCTTATTGGCTGGCATAGCATCTGATTTGACCATAATTAGTAGTGCAGTATGGGAAAGAGGAACAGAAAAGCAAGTCCTGGTTCTATTCTGAAACATTTTTATAGTAACAGGAATATCCTAGATTAGCATCACCCACAACAGTGAGCCCATCCAATTACATATGCAAAGCTTTGAAGCATGGTGAATTAGTGACTCAATAGTCACTTAATAGCTAATTCCATGACCACTGAGTCTGTGGAGAGTACTATACAGTTGCCAGTATGGCGAAGTTTAGGCTTGTAGTGTTAACTGGACAGTTCAAGGGGGATAATGTTAGCTAGCTCTGTCCCAGCCAATACTATACAGAAGGTGTTTGCTATACCTGTAGTAGGTAATTTTGGAGAATGTGAGCCATTTTCCACCACCCATCGACTTCCCATGGCCTTCACCACCCTTCCCCCAAAGAACAAACAGGCTTGAAGATCCCTTGCTTTTCTGGCCAGAATCCTATTGTGTGCATCAAAAAAAGTGACCAGCACCTGATTAGTGAGCAATTCGTTATGAAGTCTCTCATGATTTTCCCTATGAATGTGTAAATCAGAAATAGGACTATGGTGTTTATCTGAAATAGATTATATCAAATAGTTTAATCAATGTAAACATTTTGGTTGCCTAAAGAGACTACTTATGCCACCTTTTTCAACTTTTCAAACTATTCTGCTCCATGAAACTGCAACTGGCTACAGTTCTGTGAAGTTTGCACAATAAGCTGGTTTTCTTTTTCTTTTAAAGAAATGGATCTGTTTTTATGGTAAGGGGAAAACCCCATCTATTATTGATTTCCACAGTGTAATATCTATTTTCTAGTTTCCTTTGAAACAGTAATACAGTTAAGTTGTATTGGTGGGTTGTTCAACCATTGACCTTCCTAAATATCTAAACAAAGCTAAAGAAACCTGCCTTCAGCCTTTAAAAAGGAAAGATACTTACAAGTCCCTTATGACCAACATTATTACCCCTGCCGAGCTGCATGGTGGAAACTATGGTGCATGTCCTATTGTACTGTGAATTTTATAAGAATTCCTGGAATTTACTCATTTCCCCAATCTTAAAATTATATCCATGGAGACCTGGTAAATTTTATATTTATACCTTCTTCTCTGACCTCTCGAGGGGAACCATAGCCAAAGTTGCAAATTTTGTTCAGTGGAGTATACAAAAAGGAAAGAAGTTACTAAATCATTGGATTTACTAGATTAGGAATTGACACTTGATTGTAATTTGAATTTTAGCCTGCTTTGTTTTGACTGTAAATACTATATGCTTCATTGCATTTTAATCCTGTGTTAGGATCCTAACATGTTATAGACTTGGCTGACCTATAGACATACTAATAGACTCAAACTTAAGTGTAACAGGTTTTTTTTAAAAAAATCTTTTTCTGAACCTAAACTGTTGAATCAGTACTTTTAGAAAGATTACTAACTCAGCAATGGCAACAAATGCTTAAACTCTAAATTGTGCTCTGTGTTTTGATTTCATTTTCAAAACTTTTTCATCTTGTCTTTAAAATGCATCCTTTCACCAGCCTGACTCCATTTAGGGCTATGATTGATAACATTGTTCAAAAGAAAAAAATACCGCCTGGTTTCAGAGAAATTGTTCTAGTGACAGTTTCCTTAACATTCCCAAAAAGCTGCTAAAACCTACCATATGTTTGTATTTACATGTAAGAATCAACAAGAATCCCCATTGTGCCTGTGTATCTCCTTTTGCAAAGAAAAATACCATGAGGCTGCAGTGATTTGCCTTGCTTTGACAACCCTCTGAACAAATATCCAAGCTTTAATGAGTAGTTCTTTTATGGGAATTGCATACATAGTTGCATAGACACTCACTGGCCATTATAGTGCAGTTACTGGAGATAATATTCTTCAAGTACAATGTCTTATCACTGTTTTAACAACCTGACACAAAATCACCTAATATTATTACTTCAGCCAAGCCATTAAGCCAGGAAAGGCTTCCAGCATGAACAATAAAGGGGACAATCTAGCCTGCTTCTAATCCAGGGATACCCCTTCCCCCTTTTTTTTCAGGGCAATAATAATGTATTTTAAGAGAGAAGGAAAATAAAATGATTTACTGCTGGTTAGTTTGATTTTCTTTAACCCAGAAAAATGACAAATTCTGTTGTCCAGTAGCAAGTAGGCTGTTTAGGACTTCTGTATGTTGGTCTTATATTTAAGCCCGCCAACCCTCAGCCTATTCAGAGTCCTACAGATGATGTAGGGGAGATTGAATGATTGAATTCCTCAGCCATATCCTCCTTTAATGTTGTTCATTGTCCAGTGAACTCCTTCCTCCATCTTTTAATTTGTTTTTGCTCTTGCACATCCTCAAGAATGTTTGTTCTCCATAGCTCTGCTGAGCATACATATTTCCCCAGATGAAATAAATCCAAATTTTTACCTCTGCTTTATGTGGTACATTGTACTGAGAATTTAAGATGATGAGGCACTCCCTGTAGATAAAAATCTCCAAGTATCAGCAGAGTTGTAAACCACGGAGTAGTTTTTACACCACTGTGCCCAAATTATGGGTGTTCCATTAGTACCCTTTTTCCATAAAGAAGATGAAATAGGCATGAGTTGTGCTGATACTTCAACAAATGTCCTGAAATGTTTGCTAAGATGTTTTTCACCCAATGGCTAGCCAGGAGACTAAAAAATATTTTTGCTGCTCCTCAACCTGCTACCATCAAAATAAATTGAAACCGACAGAATTACCATCAGTACAAATTAAAAACAAATAAAAAGGGTACACAAAACTGATTCCTTGAGTTCAAACTCCATTACCAACTGATTTACTGTGCAGTGACCTGTGATTGTTTGCATTGAGAAAGTGCTACGTGATGATCCTATCAACCTCATGGCCAGGTCTCACAGTAGTCAATAAGGTATTTAACTTAATGGGAAATGGTATTGACTGGGACTTGGAAGGCAGCTTAAAAGAGGAGTGGAGAGAAAGAATGATGCAGCTGCAAAAAGCAGATAAAGTCATCAATGTGCATGTGTGGAGGGGAGCATTGCTCATTGGATGCTTCTCCTTTGTTATTTCATTAATTAAAATCTGGAAAACCCCTTGCTAGGCTTAGGATAGTCAAAAGACTATAAAAAGGTGCTGGAGGGATGATTATTCTAGAGCATATGTTAAAAATCATGGATTAAATGGTAGAATAATAATGCAAAATATGGTGCTTTCCTCTTTAATGAGATATAGTCTGCATAGTTGTCACTTTAATTGGTATCCTCTACTTGTATATTGCATTTCTATTACCTAGCTCCTTTAAGAAGCCAGGTACCTCCAAGACCGTCCACTTTTCCTATCATTCTTTCAAATTGTACTTTTCAAAAGATTCAGGTTCTCCACTCCATTCTTTCACACTCCGTTCATACTGAAGCCAAGTCTTATAATATACTTCTCTGATAGTTAGGTTAGCATTCCAGGCACAAGATTAAGGTTTACTAATGTCTAGGAGCATTATCAACTACTGATGGCTGCTCAGAAGAAATGGGATGTGATTTTCTACCTATGGGCAGCCTACATAATACTTGGTTCTCTGCATAGCTGAACATGTGTGTCAAAGCAAAGGTGTCAGTCCAATAGCACAAAATCCACTTCATTCAAGATGTACATTTCTAAAGTTATTATTATTATTATTATTATTATTATTATTATTATTATTATTATTATTATTATTATTATTATTATTATTATTATTATTATTATTATTATTATTATTATTATTATTAGAGTTTATACCTCACTCTACTCAAGCACAAGGCCGACTCAGAGCGGCTACAACAAATTAATACACATACAATTAAAACAATATAATAATACACATAATCACAGATACCAAATAAATAATCAGAAAAAATCCACAATGGTACAAAGGCACAGCATCGAAATATGAACAATCAATAGTTACACTTCAAATACAAGGTATAGAGAACAACAAAATACATAATATAAAATACATTTCAAACCAAAAGGGAAACCTCATTTCAGAAGCCCCACAAAAACCGCCAACAGCAGAACCGCCCCAAGAAACAGAGTCAAAAGTCACCGTCCTTGTCCTCCTCCTGGCCGATAAGGAGCTGGGAGGGTGCGTTGGTTCATGGCGTCATCGTCTTCGAGCTCCCCAAGGCTGCAGGGAGCTCCTTTTAAACGTTGTGTACAAGGGCCTGTGCAATTGATGGCACAACAGTTATATATTTGTATAATCCAGGTTTTGTGCATTTACAGTTTTATTCCAATATGAACAGAAAACAATAACAAAATGTTCAATCTGGTTACTTGAGAAACATCATGTTAAATAATTTCTGTTTAACCCATGATTATAAGCATCCTTCACTCAGTGTGTAGACCTTCCTTTCCTATTAACAATAAGGTCTCATCAAAAGCTACTGAGCAATCACTGCTTCTTTTCAATGTTGATTTTATTAAAAGCACCTGGACAAGTGACAGACACATTGAGTGTACTTAAGGGCAGCCTTTTCTTCACACAGTTAAGACTATGACCAAATCCTATGCAACTCTCATTTGAAATTGAGCTGAACAGAACTTCAATTTCAGAATGCTGCTGCCTCTGATTTCTCTGTGAGCATGGTAGCTTTTGGATGGAGAAGGATAATTTTCCTTTCCTCTCTTTTGTTATGCCTCATCTCTGTCAAACCAGGAGCCAGCGTGGTGTAGCAAACAGGGTGTCAGAGTAAAATGTAGGAGACCAGGGTTCAAATCACTACTCATGGAAACTCACTAGGAAAAAGCAAAGGTGAACCACATGTTACTTTATTATTATTATTAAATTTTCAAAAAAATTATAACACAAACTTGTAACAAAACAGAAAAGTTACATTACAAACCAACTATAAGGAAGCAATAAGCAATAAAAAAAGACAAATTACTACTTTTAGCAAGTAATACCTGCCCACCCTTCTCAATAAATATATTACAACACATTATATATAATTTAATTTTTAAATTTTATGCCGCCCAATCAGGCGAACCTGTCTCAGGGCAGTGTACAACAATTAAAAACACATAAAAAACAGGTAAAAAACCCCAAATCGGCCACCCACATACCCACCCTCCCCCCATTTAAAAAAGACTAAACGGGAAATAGGATGAATACAGTAATACAGAAGGAGGAACACTAACTGAGCATATAGCTGGAGATAAGCCAGCAGGTTGGGGCTATATTCCCATTAATGCTTTCACCCGGCACGCCGACCGGTGTGGAGCTCCTCCTCCTGGTTGGACAAACCGGGGGGAGTAGAAGCACCTGTGCCCCCCCCCCTGCAAGGATGAGAGGACCTGCTGCGGCTGTTGCCACTGGCGTTAACGCTGAGGGGCAGAGCTCCTTCTTTCTGTCTGGAACATTGAACTGGCCTCTGCTTTGCTGCTGCCATGCTGATATGTGTATTGATATTATGTAATTGGGTAATCTGTAATTGTATGTTTTCCCCTTGAATTGTATTATTGTATTGTATTATTGTATTTACTGTTTATGCACATTATTGTATATTGTATTTATTGTCTGCTATGTTGTACGCCACCTTGAGTCACACATTGTGTCGAGTGAGGCGGGATAGAAATCCAATAAATAATAAATAAATAATAATTAAGGTCCCACACCTGCCCTGCCAGCCAAGTTTTCAGACCTTTCCTGAAGGGCAGGAATTCTGTCTGTAACCTCAATTCCATTGGCAGGAGGTTCCAGAGGGCTGGTGCGAACACAGAGAAGGCCCTTCTTCGCGTGCCAGAGAGGTAAGCCCCTCTAGCTGAAGGCACAACTAGGGAGCCCCTCCGGTCTGCTCTGGTTGGATGGCCAGACTCTCTTGGGACGGTGCGGTTTCTCAGGTTTCCTGGCCCACTGCCATATAAGGCTTTAAAGGTCAAAACCAGCACCTTGAATTGCACCCAGAGGCAAACTGACAACCAGTGCAGCTCCCGGAGTAGTGGGAAGGTGTGAGCATAATGTCCACACCCCATCACCACCCAGGCAGCAGCATTCTGAACCAGCTGTAGCCTCCGAATGGTCGTCAAGGGCATCCCCATGTAGAGCGCATTATAGAAATCTAGTATGGAGGTGACCAGAGCATGAGTGACCATGAGTAAGGAGTCCTGGTCCAGGAGCGGGCGCAACTGGCGGATTACTCGAAGTTGAGCAAAAGCCATCCTGGCCACGGCTACCACTAGCTTTTCCAGCAGCAG
The DNA here is from genome assembly GCA_035047305.1 of Bradypodion pumilum. NCBI lineage: Eukaryota > Metazoa > Chordata > Lepidosauria > Squamata > Chamaeleonidae > Bradypodion > Bradypodion pumilum. Next base: position 63,375,521 of record JAWDJD010000004.1, on the reverse strand, counting down.
CCACGAGGCCAGGAGGACCCCCAAGTTGCACACTTAAAGCTTACTTTTACTTTATCCTCCATTTCTTATTCACTTTTTGTATCCAATTCTATCCCTATTTGTATATACTTATAACTGTTAATGTGTACCTTATTTATTCTAGCCAAAACGTATTAACTATTACCGTATTACCATATTTCTGTTCAGACAAAGCACATTAAAGTACAGTAGTAATAATACTAATAATTAAAAGAAGTAAAAAAAAATAAACATAATTCACAGCACTTACCCAGTGTATTATACAATGCCCTAGAGGATGTGGGATATCACAACGGTCTTCACTATTTCCAGAGACTCATTTGTTCTGGTGCTGGCCCATCTCCAGTCAATTTGGAGTTCACAAATAAATGCCAAATTTTCCAAAATTTATTTTCTTTAATTATCATTCAATGCAAGATCCCACATTTCCTTATACCACTCTTCAATTTTCAAAATTACATCATTTTTCCAATTTCTTGCAATACATTGTCTACTCGCTGTCAGCATTATAGCCAATAGCTCTTTTTTATCCATATCTAAATTCACATTATCCATGTTGATCAACAAGGCAATATTTGAACCACATGCACATATCATACTCTATAAGAGTCACCTGCAAACTCTATAAGAGTCACCGTAATCTAGAGACAACTTGGCCACATGCAATAACAACTACTATACTAGTTTGGAAACTGTTTCTTCTTCTTTCCAGGGGTCTTCAAGGAAAGGCAATTTATAAAGCTGCATGTTCAAAAAGTGGAGAGTTTTTTCTTTGTGTAAAATGCTAAAAGCTGTGACATACTGTTTCAACTTCCTTTCAATTTTCTGATCATATTTCTTTTACGTAGATAAATTCATAGAAATTACACAAGAATTCAGTTACCCAGTGTGATATAATAAAATAATGACAGACTGGAGCTTGAGAGACTAAGGTTTGAATGCCTGTTTGGCCATATAAACTCAATGGGGAGTGGGAGAAGAGCTGGTAAAACCACTCCCTCAAAATCACATTCATTTTGAAAGCCTTCTTAGGGTCACTATAAGTTGGTTCCAACTTGGTTGCACATAATACACAAAGTATTTGAAGCAAGTTCATTTAAAAATTCCAACTGCAGTGGCTCAAGTGGCTAAGATGCTGACTGGAAGGCAGCAGGGCAGCAGTTCGAGACCCAAATACTGTAGGGCAGAATTAGCTCCTGTCTTTGTCCCAGCTCCTGCTGACCTATCAGTTCGAAAGCAAGAAATTGCAAGTAGATAAATAGGGACCACTTCGGTAGGAAGGTAAACAGCATTCTGTGTGCTCCGGTGTCTAGTCATGCCTGCCATATGACCGCGGAAACATCTGCAGAAGCAGACAATGCTTGCTCTTCGGCTGTGAAACAAAGATGAGCACTGAACCCTAGAGTCGGATACAACTGGCTTTCAAGCAAGGGTGACCTTTACCTTTACTATACACATACATGCCAGTTCTTCAAGGTGTGTGAATAACAGTATTGATGGCATGGCCAGTAGCTATCTTCAATTCACTAAGCCCATTTTTCACTGCTCCTGACAGTGGTATTGGAAACTTGTTAGGCAATAGCTATTATCAGGGAAAAGGAAACACTTGGATATTATATTGACCTCCAGAAATGATTTTGTTTCTTTGACACTTTGTAGATTTTCCACTTTTCTCATTGGCCCAGCTTTCCCCAAGAGTGTTCAAAGTAAGAGCAGTGCAATGAGGAAAACATTAGCCTCACTCTGAATTGGCTCATGTCCCTAATTTATTGTTAATGTATGTTGATGGTGACGTCACACTGACCATGTGACTACTGTGTTTCACAGTGTATAAGATATCAAATGAGAGGAGAACCAAGGAGCAGAAATGTCATTGGCTGGTGTTATTGTTTTGTGCTCTCACTCACCCTTTGTAGTGCTGGATTGGCAAGAAGGGGGGAAGGTCCCCCCCTTTGATTTTCAATCAAAATTATAGATCATAGCAAATGACCCCAGCTTTGATTGGCATTCAAAGGGAAAGGGGAAATATTTTTCCCCCCCTCCTTGCCATTCCAACAGAATAGCTGGTTGGCCTATGTAGAATAATAATAATTTCATTGAATAAATTATACTAGGTTGAAAGAATTTTTGTGGAAGAAACTCTGTTCAGGGGATACCCGAATGAGGCTCCTTTCATTTCCCTAAGAACTGGGACAGAGAAGGCAGCTCAATCCATCATGCAGTACCCGGGTCTCAAACTGCCAACTTGCCAGCCTTCTAGCTAACAAGGTGAGCTTTTTAACCACTGAGCCACCACAGACCCTTGGAGATTACTTAATCATCTTAATAATAATTTAACCAAATGACCGGTACATGCCAATGTCTCAGCCAACCAAACTGCCCACCAGCTGCAATTCAGTGGGAAACCAGATTCGAACCTACAGAAAAACAAACCACAGAAAAACAAACAGAGGACAAGAAAGAATGAGGGATGGAAGACAAGCAATCTGACCATTTCCTTTACCAAAAACTACTTGAATGTAGTTCAGATACCAAAGGTATGGAGAAAGGCTCGGGTGATAGCTATACTTAAACCTGGCAAGCCATCCGAAGACCCGAAAAGCTACATGCACATATCTCTTCTTAGTCACCTATACAAGATATATGAATGTTTAATTCTGAACCGACTGTCTGCATTAGTAGAACCCCAACTTATACCACAGCAAGCTGGATTCAGACCTGGCAAAGACTGTACATCACAAATTCTTAACCTAACACAGCATATAGAAGATGGTTTTGAACTGAAGGAAATCACAGGTGTAGTGTTTATAGACCTCACTGCAGCTTATGACATAGTCAACCATGCAGCCCTGCTGAAGAAAGTCTCCACATCACAAAGGATTTTAAATTCACAAAAACCATAGTCTGATTACTGGAAAACTGTAGATTTTTGTCATTTCCAAGGACAGCGAAGCCATTGGAGAAATCAAAGAAATGGTCTCTCACAGGGCAGTGTGCTAGCCCCCGCACTGTTTAACATGCAATATATACTAGTCAACCACTAGGAGCTTTATCTATGCCAATGGCCTTGCAATTGCCGCACAAGTGCACAACTCTCAAGGCTGTTGAGAAAAAACTGACTGAGGTTTTGAACTTAATGGCTATATATTATAGGGATAATCAACTGAAGTTAAACTGTCTAAAAACTCTGTTTTGTGTTTTTCATCTGAAAAACCACGAGACATCAAGAAGGTTGCGGGTGAACTGGAATGGCACCAGGCTTGAATGCTGTGACACCCCCAAATACCTGGGAGTCACCCTGGATTGAACTCTCACCTTCAAGAGCCACTTTCTAAATACCAAACAGAAGATTTTTTGAGGAAAATAACAGGCATAAATTGGGGTGCCCAGCCACACAAATTAAGAACTTCTGTACTAGCTTTATGTTACACTGCGGGAGAGTATGCTAGTCCAGTGTGATATAGATCAACACATGCATAGCAGGTGGATGTAGCCCTAAATGAGAAAATGAGATTGGTCAAAGGATGCCTAAAACCAACCCCAATACAAAAAGTGCATTACTTAGCTGATATCCCTCCACCAAAATTTCACCAAGAAAGTGCTGCTCAGAAAGAGTGGGTCAAAGCAAGATCCTTGGAAACACATCTGTTATTTGACCACTACTACCAAAGCAGAGGCTGAAATCAAGGCACAGTTTCCTCATATCATCTCCTCACCTCCCGAACAACCAGCCTCCACAAACCACCCTAGATTTGGGATTTTTAATCTGTTTTTATATGTTTTTAATTGCTGTACGCCACCCTGAGTCAGGTTCACCTGAGTGGGCGGCATAAAAAAATAAAAATTAAATTAAATTAATAGGGCATGTTCGCCATATGGACGGTTCCAGGTTTCCTTGTCAAATTATTTATGGGGAACTTAGCTCCGGTACAAGACCTCGTGGAGCTCCTTTGAAGGACCAGCTGAAACAAACCATGAAGGTGTCAGGTATAAACCCACAAACCTTGGAGGCAGCAGCCATAGATCACCCACTTTGGCACAAAACCATCTCTGCTGCTACCATTCACTTTGAAGGAGAACACCACAGACATGAAGAGGCTAAGCAATAAGAACAGAAGCTTCGTCAAACTCAACCACATCCTTTACTATCTTTTCAATGTAATGTGTGTGGTCACATATTTCATGCCAGGATTGTCTTATTGAGTCACCAGAGACACATCAATCAAAAGAGAAAATGACATCCAGGAAAAATTATGCTTGGATACGAGTAACAGCCAACAATTATCCTCTAGCAATGAGTGAACCCAGACTGTTTCATAAGGAGCAGACTGGACATGCTCCTAGTCTGCCTTCTTCCTTCCAGGCATTCTGCAGAGCACTGTTTCATATCTTTCTACAAAGAGATAGGACAGCAATAACTATGAGAAAAGGAGTGGTAAGAAAAGGAGCTTTGCTATTGGTGAGTGAGGGAACAAAAAAAGCAAGCAAATTAATTTGTGGAAAGCCTCCGTTCTCCCATATGTCTATGAGATAAATTGCATGGTGGATTGCTTTATTTATGACTTTCTCCCTTCCTGTGCAATACTGTATATTGATCAATTGACCGTTACCACCACCACTGTCGTCATCGTCATCAACAAACAACAACAGCTGTTCTTATTCTTGTTATTTTACAGTTAGATTTTGATGCTTTTTGTATATATATGTATATATATTGCAGTGTGCTTGTTGTGTTTAAATAATCCCTTTTCTGGAACTGTAAAGATGCCTCTTGCTCTGTATGTGACATGAACCTGGCAGGTTATGCACCCAAAGTAAATGGCAGGGAGCTTGGCAAACATCAAGCAACAAGGTCTCAGCACATTTTAAATCCCTGAGGGCATGAGCGAACAACCCAGAGACTCCCTTGCTTCAATTTCTATGGCAACAGCATGAGTTTGAGATGAAAGTTGCATTTAGAATGTCACATGCCTCTCACAAATATAAGGAGAAGAAACAGCACGCTGTAGAGATTTTTAATTAGGTGCCATAGCTGTTTGGGTTTATCAGGTCATTAATAAATTTGTATATGATGAAGAACTATATGACCAAAAGGTGACTAAATGTAAAATGGAAAGGTGTAAAAGAACCACATTAACAGAATAGGTAACAAGCTGGGTTTGCTGCTTATTGTGTTTTTGCTTGTAGTTCCCTCAGTGTTTCCCTCTGTGGCTGTTCTGCCCACTCAACTGCACTTGATCACTTCCAATAATTCTACACACCATCCAGGGAAGCCTTTGGTTCTCCAGATGTTTTAGAATACAACCCACAATATCTTATTATTGGTCATTAGCGTTGGAGGTCTGATGGGAATTATAAGACAAAGCAAATGCAGGATTGAAGTTTTCCCACTCTTGATACCAACAGACCATTACTTGGAAGAAAATTATCCCCTAAATCAAAAAGCAAATACATCCCTGGTACACCTTGCTTATAATTCTTTTCCCCCAGAAAATGACAATGTCAGCTGTCAGATTGCTTGGTGGTGGTTTTGGTGGGGGAGATGTATGTTGAGTGACTTATTTAATAAGGCATACAAATCGGTAGAACACACATGCAAATGTCTGAATATAAAAGCTTAGAAGACCCTGTGCTGGTTTTGAATACTGAATTTACTTTGCTCATCAAGGATGGCATCTGTTCAACAGCAAGAAGGCAGAAGAGTGTTTGGCCAGAAGGAGAGAGCACTCTGCTTTTACCATTAGCCTGCTCAGTGGGTAGCTACATATTGTGTGAAATGATTTCTTTCAGATAAGTACACCCTATTCTCTCTCTCATCAATCATCAGGAGCAACCATTCTGAATAAGTTATAAGAACAGAACATGGGTCACTGGGCCCAGTGTGAAAGAAAATGTACAATTTTCAATGACATCTTTCTGACCACCACATATTCACAACATCTGGCTATCTGCCTCTGTCTGTCCACATCCTACACCTCTGAAAGCACATACAGTATCTGTCAAAATCCTGTCCTGATTCATGTATGTGTAAGTTGTACAACTCACAGCAGAGAATTGTCACTAACAAATGAGGCATAGATCACATTAATAGCTGCACACCTGTTGTACAATCAGGCACACATAATGCAGACTGTACCTTGTTAAATAGTAGCAATCAATAGGGCTCTGGCTAGTACTGCCACAAGTTTTAGTTGTGTGTAGTCTGTGAGCAACCCTATTTAACACACCTGGAACAATACATTGTCTTGAGAAATGTTTCTGTTCAGATTTCCAGTCAGCCAGCAGTGCTCTTGCCCACGACATTTCATCTCTCCTCCATGAGATACTTCATTCAACTTCCTGCATTTTTATCGAGCTGTTTTGAGTTTTCCCTAACCCAGTGGTTCCCCCCCCCCCAAAAAAAATGCTCTTTCTGAAAAGTCCAGAATTTCCCCTGAATTGAGGATACTTCCCCTTGCATATGGAAGGTGCTGTTTTGGCTGCATGAAGAAGAATGAGTTTATAATGACTTGGTTCTCTGATGGCCTTCTTCTAGCTTCTAGTCTCAGCAATCAGCACCCTGCTAGGCCTCAACCTTTCACATGGTGGGATGAAAAAGCAAGTGCGGGTAGTTATTTGTCAGTTTTGGAAGTTGCACCTCCCTCTCAGTTAAAAGAGCTAATCACACAAGTTTTCTTTCTGCTCTGTGGCAGAGGACTATGCCATTCTAGTCTGCCAATCCAGAAAGTCTTGATAGCTACTTTCTTGCTGAACACATGCCACAACATGAAAGCAGCCAAAGGTGCTCCATAGAGGAGGACACTGGGTGGGTTGCAGAGAATTATGAGTAATGATGCAGCTTAGAATCATCAGACACGAAACTATCATCATGGTGGCCAACCTTGACATTCTAGCTGTTCTTGGACTTCAATTCCCAGATGCCCTGATCAGCAGGTGTTGATCTTGGGCTTCTGGTAATTGAAGTCCAAGAACAGCTGGACCACCAAGATTGGCCACTACAGAAACTATGTTGAAGCTACCAGGAGACAAATGACTTGCAATAAAGAAGTCCTTAGAGCAGGCATTGTGGGTAGGTAGATAAAAAGAGCATTTGTGCCATAGCTGTAACTATGGTCTCCATAGTCACCTCACCTCTAATGTCTTTCAAAGCAATTCATTTGGAAAATGGAGGAAATGGAGGATGATGGTGGGAAGGGATAAGGAAAGAGAACATGAAATGTCCCTTCTTCCCTCAGGCAGGGCAAATAATGTGTGATCTCTGTGTCTTGATTTCTTCTTCATCTTGGCATTATCTCCAACCAGGAAATAGTGTCAAGAAATAAGTAATGAGCAACACACCAAAGAGATCCTTTACACTGTCAGATATGGCCTTCTTGATAAAAAAAGAGCTGGGACAGCAATCAGGGAAAAGAGACGAAGGTGCTTCCAACCCAAATTACAAATCCCAGATATTGAATGGGATTGTTAAAAAGGCTGTAGTTAGAAAGGAAATAGGTATATTGAAAGAAGGAGCAAGCAAGAGAGACTTCAAATGCAGTCCTATTTGTTGGCGTATTGCTGATCAGGCCTTGGACTGTCTTAAATTAAATGTGAAGAATGCAGTATGCAACATTTTGGAGAGAAAAGGAGAGGTGTTTATTGGCAGTCCCTGGGCTGCAATGAGAACTGGATCCATCAAGAGGCCTGAGTGCCTCCCCCCAAAGGCTACCACTATTTGCTTCAGCAGTTGCTGAATGCTCAACCAGGACTGACAGTCCTTTGGAGACCACACAGACACATGCCATTCCATGACTCTTTGCCACCTGAGGGCAGAGCCATCATTTTATCCCTGAGGGATTACACTGGCTCAAGTGGTTAAGAAGTTGAACTCACTGACTGGAAAGTTGGAGTTCGATTCCCAGGTACTGTATGATGGAGTGAGCTCCCATCTCTGTTCCAGCTCCTGCCAACCTAGCAGTTTGAAAACAAGAAATTCTAAGTAGATAAATAGGGACCATTTAGGTGGGATAGTAAATGGCATTCTGTGTTGAGGCATTTTTGTCACATGTCCATGGAAATTTCTGCAGACGCTGACAGCACTGGCTCTTTGGCTATAAACAGAGATGAACACTGAACCCTAGAGTCAGATATGACTGGCTATCAAGCAAGGGCCTTTACCTTTACCTTTATACTTTGGTTCAAAGCCAAGCTACTCTTAGACCTCTTTGATTTAGGCAGATGAATTTGCATAATATATTTTTTAGAAATGTATTTAGACTTCTTAATATTGTTTACAAGAAACGATGTAGCAGTGAAAAACATTTGAGTTGCTGTCAAATATTTGAGACGTAAATTGTGAGATGGTTTGCCTTTCTACATCAAACAAAGACATGTTTGCTGTTGGTGAGATTTTCTGGTTTCAGAATTTTCACACATACAATTTGTGTAAAACTGAGAAATATGGCAATAGGTGCCCTGTTGTTGCACAATCAGCCTATTCCTTTGTGTTTGCTATGTATTCACCATCTGAAATGGAGAAAGCTCATTACAGACATTTTGTGCAAACTCCACAAATAGTAATGGGGGAAAACTTGGCATACCAGTCTTGTGCTGGAAGCAAGATCTGTCATCCAAGCATGAGAATCCTCAACAAATAGCAGGTCAGGACAGCCTGTCTCAACCAAAACCAAGACATGAATGAACTTTTGTTACATTCCTCTCAGTATTTTTGATGAAGTATTTTTAATAGTACTGTAATAAGTCTCTCATACTTTACTGCAGATAATTATTTGGAGCCTGTTTAATCATGCACTCATAAAAGAAATCCAAAAGTTTCTAGAATATTTTGATCAAACACAATGTATCCAGAATGAATCATCCATGTAAGATTGCTATGTTGTTGGACACAAAGGGACATTTGATTGCAATTCCAAAATTCACCACATATTGCCCACCCATCCCCCAGTAACGAGTCTGACACAAAGCTAACATCACAAAGTGACCAGAACAAACACATTGCATTGCTGCTGGGCCCAATGTAGTGTGGGACAAAGGTTGAGTACCTCTGCCCTTTCTTACTCCCAAGGTGATACCCTAGTCAATAGTCCCCCTACCTGACATCCTTTCGGGCAATAAAATGGCACTGCTACCTGGCTTTCAGGCTCTAGCAAGCAGTACCCTACCTTAGCTGCCATGGCATTCCTCAACCTCAAGGCAAACCCTAAGGTTCACAATTGCAGCTGTTGAATACACTCTGGTCCTTAACCAACAGCGATTGGGCATTTACCTGCACCTTTTCCCACACTACCCACCACAGCGGGGAGATCACCCAATGACTCCCCTGCCCCCACCAGCCCAGGGAACATGGTCTGGAGGCCCAGCTGCAATCTTCCAGGGTCACTCCAGTGCAACAGCTGCAAATTGGTCGCCATCTGAAAGAAAATAAAAGAGAAAGGTGCCAGCAGCTAATTCCACAACAATGGGGAACAAGAGGAGAACTGTGAAAATGCCCACAGAACTCATAGTGTAGTACAGACAGATGTCAATTAGCTGGGGCCAAATTACCAGGGGGACCATTTTCAGGAGCAGTGCACTTTGCAGCACCCCGTCCGTGGCTCGTGACAAGCAGAAGTGGCATGGGAACCAGCACATAGCATGCACTTGTGCCAGAATTTACATTGCATGTGCGAACATTTTCCTTGGGCAGAAAACTCCCAGCACACCAAGGTGGGATGGGCCACCTGCCCTGCTGGGTGAGGGGGTGAAGGGATGAAGAGGTGGCATCCAGAAGCTGGACAAGATGCCTACAGTTATATCTGTCCCCGAGGACAGGCCATACCTGGGTCATGAACTGCAACCACAGTTGTGCATGTAGTTCATCCCAGCTCAAATTGGGCCTTATAGCAGACCACATGCAGAAGTTTGTGTTGTGTTCTGATGGTTTTATTGTACACATGGATTACAATGTATCTGAGCCAATGTAACCTTGCCTATAGCAACAATGTAACCTTCAGCTGTATCATATAAACCCTGTAATAGGACGCGAGCTAATGACCACCAGCTGGCAGCAGCGAGCGTCCAAGCTCTCTTGGTCCAAACTCATCAAAGGCAACAGCGCGGGAAGTTTTCCCGCCACCACCTACACCTGGACAAGAAGGGCGTGACCTGCAATGACGTCACGCAGACAGTAGCCAATGGGCTACCATGGCACCACGTTCAAATGTATTACTGCTGTATATAAAGAGCTATCGATCCGCCATTACCTCATGTTCCCTCTGCCCACGATGAAATAAACCTGAGTTAACCCAGCCCGAGGCTGTGTCCTGTGTCTTGGTTTGCATACACTAAATTGGCGACGAAGGTGGGATATGGATCCCCACGGAACAGCCAGGGCACAGAGCGGTTTCAACATCACCAAACCGCAAGACTGGGAGCTGCTTGAGATGGATTTCCAGGCGGCCCTGGTGGAACTCAGAGTCAAAGGAGAAGACGAGGAGAGGAAGAGGGCCATCCTCACCAGAATGCTCGGGATGGAAACCAAGCGGACGCTGGTGGGCATAATCGCTCCGAAAAAGGTGAGCGACTTTAAGGCTAGCGACATCATGCAACTGCTGCGAGAGCGGTTCTGCCCCTCGAGGGCAATGTTTCCCGCTCGGAGCGCGTTTTGGAGGCGAGTCCAAGCGCCGGATGAGTCGGTTGAGGCATTCGTGGCCGCCATGAGGATAGCCGCCGCCCCCTGTAAATGGGGCGATATCCTGGAGTTGGTCCTCAGGGACGGCGTGCTGTGTGGCCTGAAAGACAAGGAGGTACAGCGCAGCTTGATGAATAAGGAGCCGCCACCCACGCTGGCAGAGGTCATAGAGGCCGCGGAAGCCGCAGAGTCCACGAATGCCGGAGTGGACGAGATGCACCAGTGGCGTGAGTGGCGTCCTAGAGCCGGCAAGGCGGACAATTCGGTGCACGGGAAGACCGGACAGTCGGTGCACGCGACTCGACGGGCCTCAAAGTCGTCGACGGAAGGCAGCGACGGCGAGGAGGTCCAGAAGGTCCGGAAGGGTGGTCGACGCTGCGAGGGTTGCGGAGCGGTCCACGAGCGCGCGAGATGCCCGTTCCGGAAGGCCGAGTGTTACACCTGCGGCCGTCGGGGGCACATCGCCAAGGCGTGCAGAAAGAGGAAAGAGGGCCGGAGGCAGTCACAAGACCGCGCAGCCAGACCGGACCGTCCAGCGAGGCCCAAAGATGGCGCCCAGACCACGAGGAAGCAGGACGGCGTGGGCCGCGTCTCGGACGGCAGCGAGGACGACGCCTCAGTGTTCAGCGTGTCCGCGGGACAGTCCCATTACTACGTTGAGGTATTAGTACAAGGGGCCCCTATTAGGATGGAAATTGACTCGGGGTCCTCCTATTCCATAATTCCCCAGAAAGAGTTCCTGAAAATCGACCCCCACGTGCGGCCCAAGCTTAAAGCGCTGAGGTCCACGCTACGGGACGTTCAGGGAAACAGCATTCCGGTGTTGGGGGTCGGGAAATTTCGGGTCAAGTTTAAGAGACATTCTGCGGAACTGCCCCTAGTTGTCCTCAAAGGGGGAAGCTGTAGCCTCCTAGGGACACAGTGGTTTCAGCCCTTAGGTTTGTTCATAGGGGGGGTGCATACCGTGGGGGGGGACCCAATACAAGCGGTTTGCGATGCGCATCCCGCCGTTTTTAAGAAAGGACTCGGAAGGTTCAAGGGACCCCCTGTAGCTTTCGACATAGACCCGGAGGTCCGCCCGATAAGACTCAAACCACGCAGGGTGCCGTTTGCACTCAAGGACAAGATAGAGGCGGAACTGGACAAACTGGTGGGCCAGGGGATTCTTATTCCTGTTGACTCCGCGGAGTGGGAAACTCCAATTGTAACGGCTCTAAAGGCTAACGGGGAGGTGCGCATTTGCGCTGATTATAAGTGTACAATTAATAAGGCGATCCGCCCTAATGCATACCCGGTGCCGGTGATCAGCCACCTTTTGGCCAGACTAAATGGGGGAAAGTGTTTCGCTAAACTCGATTTGGCACAAGCCTATCAGCAACTTCCAGTGACCCCCGCTACGGCCGCGGCACAAACGATAGTTACACATAAGGGAGCGTTCCAGGTGTCGCGGTTACAGTTCGGCGTGAACTCGGCACCCGGCCTTTTTCAATCGCTCGTGGAACGCCTCCTAAAGGGCCTGGAGGGGGTGTTGCCTTATTTTGATGACGTGTTGATAACGGGGGGGAGTGAGGCTGAACTGGCGGAAAGGTTGGACAAAGTACTGACCGTGTTCGAGAAAGCGGGGCTGAGATTGAGGAAGGACAAATGTGTTTTTTTCGAGACCGAGGTCGAGTTTTTAGGTTTCCGGATCACACCCGAGGGGATTAAGCCGTCTACATCCAAAGTAGCAGCCATTAAAAAGGCCCCTCGCCCCACATCCAAAACCGAGCTGCAGTCTTTCCTGGGGCTCCTCAATTTTTACCATACATTCCTCCCGCGGAAGGCGTCCGTGGCCGAACCGCTCCATCGGTTACTTAAAAAGGAGGAGCCATGGATGTGGGGTGACGAGCACGAGAGGGCGTTCAAGGAGCTAAAGCAACTCCTAACATCTGAAGCAATCCTGACGCATTTCGACCCCAAACGGCCAGTGGTCCTAGTCTGTGATGCATCCCCAGTGGGGGTGGGGGCGGTGCTTTGCCACGTGTTGGAGGACGGAAGGGAGGCCCCGGTAGCGTTTTACTCAAGGTCCCTGTCCCAAGCGGAGCGAAATTACGCACAAACCGACAGAGAAGCGTTAGCAATAGTAGCGGGGACCAAAAAATTTCACGATTTTTTGTATGGCCGCCCGTTCAAAATCGTGACCGATCACAAGCCGCTGTTAGGAATTTTCACGGCAAGCAAGCCCACGCCACAGATCCTGTCTCCGAGGATGCTGCGATGGGCTATTTTTCTCAACGCGTACCAACATGAGTTGGAGTACAGGCCCGGAAAGGAGATCAGCCATGCTGATGCGCTCTCGAGACCGCCACCACCTACACCTGGACAAGAAGGGCGTGACCTGCAATGACGTCACGCAGACAGTAGCCAATGGGCTACCATGGCACCACGTTCAAATGTATTACTGCTGTATATAAAGAGCTATCGATCCGCCATTACCTCATGTTCCCTCTGCCCACGATGAAATAAACCTGAGTTAACCCAGCCCGAGGCTGTGTCCTGTGTCTTGGTTTGCATACACTAAAGTTTTCATCATAGAAAAGCCACATCTGCCCAGGGAAATCAACGTACACTCTGTAAATAATGTCCAAGTACTGGACCATGGGCAGGGCCTATTGTGGTCATGCCCTGATAGACCCCCATGTAAATTAAATAAGCTGGGAGCCAATTGGCCCAGGTGCAGGGTGGTTTTTTGAGCTTAGTGAGCTCCTTTTCCTTATCATGCATATCCTTGTCAGACTTCACTGAGTCTTTGTTCAAAAGACTAAAAAGATCAACATAGTCCCCACAAAATATTTTTCCCTAGTGGCAGGCAACAGGTGATCACCAAGGGGAAGAGAGGCATCCCCGTAGGGTATGGCATTACTAGGAACAGAGCTGTAAGCAGCATCCCTATGTGTAGGGGACAGGCACCAAGCGCCGAGGCCAGGGGCGGCATGCTGCCAGACTGGTGAGGTGCCTTGGGGATAAGAGGCCCTCTAATTGCTCTGGGCATCACCAACCATTGATGCCGTGACCGGGGACACACCAGGCTGTGTTGGAGAAACCCAGGACCAGCCAGGAAGGGGGTAAGTGGAGTGCCGTATCCCAACGTGTGGCCAGTGGTACCCATTGGTGTTCTCATGTTGACCAAATGCTCACCAAATGCCAGGGTGTCCACAGGTATAGTTGCCGGTCCCTGTGCTGCCTCGGCGCGGGGCACAGATGAAGGCAATCCTAGGCCAGCTACTGGTGCTGCCGCAAGAACCACGTCTGAATTGCCCCTGGAGTCTTGCACCATAGAGCTGACTGGGTGACCCAGCCATGGGACAAAAGGAAGATCAGCAGGAGTACTGCGCATGGCCTCTAGGGTGTCCACACGATGCTGAAAGGCCACTACAATATCCCACCACTGATTTGGCTGGTCGAGCTGCAGCCCGCCAGCCAAATGCCAGGGGAGGCAACCGAGGCTCGATCCTGGGGGTACTTGTGGACGCAGCTTCCATCGCTACACCACACGAGCATTGTGGATGTGCAGAAGGCCCCCTGTCGTTGGCTGCCTCACGTGAAAAAGAAAATTAAAGGAGCCTTCACTTCCCCTCCGGCAAGCTGAGGCCTCACCATAGGAGGAAAACAAAGGAAGTAAAGGGAGGGAAGGTTATGCAGCAGGGAGCAAGGAAAAGCACTGCTCAGCCTGCTGCAGAAAGTTAGAAAGGGCTGGGGAGGGAGGAGATGGCCGTTAAGAAGGATGAAGACTCACCCGGCTTCTCCCCTTCCTACTGACACAAACACACACCAAACTTGACTCACCCGGGGGAGGGCATGCAAAGCTTCCCCCTCAGGCATTTGCCCTGGCAGCTCGTCCCATTGACCAACTCTGTGCTGAAGAGAGGGGAGTTTTGGATTTTATTTCTCTGAGACACCAACATGATTTTTCCCAGCCTAAACTCCTGTTTATGCTAATTTTAATTTTAATTTTAATTTAATTTAATTTAATTTTCGCACTTATATACCGCTCACTTAGGCGAACCCGACTCAGGGCGGTTTACATAGCGGACAATAATACGAAATACAGTAACATAACATACAATAAATACAGCAAAAAATCAATCACCAAAAGTACAATTACAAATCCCTGTCCGCAAAAATTACAGAAATATATATATATACACTACAATATGCACTACATGTGCACTACAATACAGTTTCTAACAATACATCAAATAAGGTACAATACAATAAAATCCTAAACATCAGTTAATCACATCAAAGAGTACAAAATATTAAAAAAATTCAAAACGTCAAATAACAGTATAAAAAATATACCCAGCACAGTCCTTTTAGTCCTTCCAGAAGGGGGGTGGGTGGAACAAAAGCGTGCACAAGTCCTGAAGCTCCAAGCCGACCAGCCTCCTCGCCTCCACCGAAGCCCAGACCATGGCAAGTCCAGCCGCCCGCCGCGGCTGGCCCCAAATTCTAGCCAACAACAAGAAGATGGTAGCGAAGCATCCCAGGGGGCCAACCAGGACAACCCGCAGCATCTCCCACCTGTCTCCACTCCTGGGAGCCGGTGGCATGGACTCCCGGGCAAGACAGGGAGTCCCTCTCCGCGACGGTGGCGTCTCCCCTTTTTCTGAGGTATGCTGGAGTTTATGCTTATTGTTCCTTTCTCTTTTTCCAGTTAAATCTAATCATACAGTTTACAGCTCCCAGCTTCAAATCCCCTCCCCCTGGGTATATTGCCTGATATGAATACATTTTGTAATTACAAAAATATAGAAACACCCATTATGGATGCCATAGGCTATTTTGAAAACAATATGTAATGTCATTGGATTTTATACCTTGAACTTTTTATACAGCCAGTCTTTATAGCATTTCAAAATGCCTTGTATCCAAATGTCTAAAATGGATTCTTTCATTTTTCCCAGCATTGAAAAACATGAACAGTTCTTATTTTACAGCAGCTGCAAAATGTTCAATTGTTTGCTGCTCGATCATTACTAACCACCAAGACTCTCTAGGTAGGGCTAGGAAAGGACACTTGCAAGTTAGATGGCCTAATGGTCTGATTCAGCATAGGAAGGAAGGTTCCAAGGTAGATCAAAACTGATGCAGCTTCAGCTGCAAGTAGGGAAAATGATGGCAGACTCTATGTAAAGCATAGGACAGATTAATTGTTGGCAAAACCCAAAACAATTCTTCTAATGGATTTACCTTTTTAAAACCCATGGAGCCACAGGGCAGCTGTTGCCATATTTCTCAGTTTTAACCAAATTACATGGATACATACAAATCACTTGCAAGTGTCTAAATTAATGATCAGAAAATCTGGTCATACACATAGTATTTTTACAGACACATGCACATACATAAACACGTATAATTGCTCATGTTGGTCTCCAGACTCTAGCTGAAGAATATTTATGAAAATGTAGTCTATATCAGGAGTTCTCAAACTTTTAAAGCTGGGGCCCGGGTCATGCTCCCTCAGACAGCTTTGGGAGCCTGATGGCCATTTTGCCCTTCCTCCACCACATGGCATTTCCAGGTTCAGTGAAGGTGGTGGTGGGTGACATAAAGTGGTGCCATGGGCCACATCCGGCCCATAAGCTGCAGGTTGAGAATCCCTAGTCTAGATCTTTCTGCTGTTCCTGCCTGCAAATTAGGGCATTAACTTGAGGTTATAACTCAGCAAACACAAAGCCAACAATCTGCTGTTGACATAAATGGCATGATGGATAGGGTTTGTCACATGCTTTAGAATAAGGAAGGCTTTCTATAATGGGACATGGCTTTCCAAACACCACAACTAAGTTAATAGATTTTGTGATTATTTCTGTCCCATAGTAAACAAATATGGGTCACAAAACCATAAACCAAAGGCTAGTGGGTATTCATCAGCACACTCCAGCCCTTTGTACATTATAAAATTTGTTTTTAATTTGTATTGATTTTCTTTTTCTGTTTTGCCCTTATAGATGTCAGTAGGTTAGAACTGCTCTGAAGTGAGTGAATGTCTTTGGAAAAGCAAGAAAATGAAAAGCAAACAGACTTCTATGTTATATGTAGACTTTTTGAAAAATGATTAGAGATGGCTGACAGTAATTCCTCAAGTAGATCATAATAATTAACAGTGAAGTTCTATGCATGCCTTTTGAGGAGTACATCTGGTTTTCAATGGAACTTATCCCCCAATAAATGTGTATAGGATTGCAGCCTAAACTTTAAATGTAGAGTAGGAATAGGTTAGAACAGGGATGCCCAAAGTTTTTGCGCCGGGGCCCTGACCATGCCCCCAGAACAGCTGAGTGGGCCTGACCACACTCCCAAAAGTGGACACATTTGTGCATGCATATCCAGAACCACTCCTGGAAGTGGTTACAGATGTCCTCATGCATGCGCAAATGCATCCATGTCACTCCCAGAAGTGGTTCTGGATGTCCACATATGCAAATGCATCCATATCACTCCCAGAAGTAGTTCCAGATGTCCCTGCGCATTGGCGGGAATGTCCCACATTCACTTCTAGGAGTGGCGAGAGCATTGCAGGCCAGATGAATTCATGCTGGGGGCCAGATCTGGCCCACAGGCCATAGTTTTGGCACCCCTGGGTTAGAATTGTATTCTAGGCTTTTTTAAAAAAAAATCCCTCCTTATTAGGAAGGGTTGTCTGTTGTCTTTTCAAAAATGCAAAATTTTGCACTGAGACAGGACATTTACTGCCTTGAAGTGAATAGCTCCAACCTACAGCACTGTGCAAAAGTCTTAGGCTACCACCAGCTGGTTTGGGGAAAATTCAGTGAGTGATAAAGTTCATTGTCACATGTGCATATGATGTGATTTAAAATGTATGGGGCGGGGGGAGAAGAAAGGGGTTCCCATGACAGTTACAAAGGCAGGCCAGACTTGAACAAAAGAATAAAGTGTTATGGATCATCTGGTCTCAAATCATATATAGGGCATTATTGAATTATGCCTGGAACAGCCAATGAGAATGGTGCAATGAAGTAAGTAATGTGTTAATTGTATCTGTCTTAGTTAACAAAATGGCTGCTGTATTTGGTCCAGTTGAAAAAAATGAATTTCAAAGCATGTTGTTGCTGTTGTTGCTGTTGTTATGTGCTTTTTGGCCTTTTGGCTAAGATCAAGTGTGGTATCTATACATACCACAAACAACCCTCTTCAAGGCTTGCCAGTTCGAAACTCTAGTGTTTCTTTTCACATGAGACTTGCATTCTCATCATATATCTGAATAATATATGATGGGACTGCTTGGGACTGCTGCCCTGCCTGCTGGCTTCGCTCCCTCGCCCAGCCGGGGCTGGAGGGAATGCTGAAACACCTGGGGGTGGCTGGCGTGGCTTTAAAATGCCGGCACCAAGGTGCCCCCCCCCACGTTGCCCCACCAGCTGGTTGGCAAGAAGCGGGAGAACCTGGCCTCACAGCAGGGTGAACTTAAACCATCATCCCCGCCACAGATGGACACTCTAGGCTTCTTCCATCACTGTCCAGAGGAAGGGGAGGACTGGTGCAGCTGTGACCACTTCCGTGGCTGAAGAATTTTCCTGCTCGCCCTGCTCTGGGTCTTATCTGCCACAGACAGGATTGTAGTACATTGTATTTAATATTGTATTTTGACCTGTAATTTGTATTTTGTACTTGTAACTGCATTATTATTATTTTTGTACTGTATTTTTGTAGTGCATTTGTATTCTTATTCTGTATTGCATTTACCGATATTTTTGATTGATATGTGTTTTATTGTATGAATTTGTATTATGTATTTTACACTATGTAAACTGCTTTGAGTTCCCTTAGGGGAAGGAAAGCGGTATAGAAATATAAATAAATAAATACATAATAACAATGAACTTTATTTTGTTTCTAGAGAGAGTTCAGGCTTCATTTGATGTAATAGTAAGAATTACGTGTTGTCTGACATATGGAGTTATGGAAACTCTTTCATATGTTTTCTACTTATAGAATACTCTAAAAAGGTTTACTATTCCCTCATTCTGGGGACACCTTGTGCAGCTGGCTTTTCTCCCAGGATGCAGAGAAAAGAAACTCCCAAGCTCTACAGTGAGATGCCTAACCCATCCCAACCAACTTTTAATTTGGTGTACTACCCACTTATTTGACTTTTTTATGGTCTCCCAAAACTACATTTTGCATAAATTGTTTATTTTTTCCTATCATCATTCATCATAACCCAACATTCACATCTAAACATAGCAACTGGGAATACCACAATATAGCTCATTGTGGCTTTTGTCTTCTGTGACACATCCTTAAAGATCATTCTAGTTATTTCATAGGGTCAGTCTTCTTCCAATTTCTTAGGTACAATCTTCACTTGAATTGGTGAGGAGAAAACTGAGTGATAATATGTCAGCCTTCTTCAAATCTTTGAATAGCTGTCATGCGAATGATGGAGCAACCTTGTTATCTCTGGCTCCAGAGAGTTCGGTCTGAATTAATTCAAATGACAAGAAAGTAGATTTTGATTCAAAAATAGGAAGACCTCCCTGACAGAAACCATTTTCCAACTATGGCATGGGGTAACTTGGAAGATGACTCATTTTGAAACATAATTTGGATGGTTACCTAACTATGGATTTCCAGCTTTATTAACCGTATGAACTAATGAAGTCCCTTCCAGCTCCATGATTTAAAGTATATTATCATGTTATTTTAGCATTTCAAACACACACTCTTTAACATTTTTCCGGCTCCTGCACTGTAAGTCTGTTCAACTACAAGATGGAAAATATAATGTTAGAAGCAGCTCTAACTCACTTTATATACACGTATAAATATGCAAAATACTAAACAAACACATAAAAAAGGTTTGAACTATAACTTCCAAACTAGTACTCAAAAAGAGGCAGAGGAAAAATTAGCATCACATGCAAGCATCTTGGTGTCAAAACTGTCATGGATGTCTTGATGGTAAAAGGGACTTTTATCCTATTACCAGTTCTCTAAGCCTTTCAGAGATTCTCACCTCAGTTCCCTCAAGCTAAAATAAGACACATACTAATAGTGCATTCATAAGCAATTTGCTTTGGGCAATCAGATTTCTCAGTGCTAACTGCTACTGATTTGTTTTAAAATCTTTTAATCTGATTTTTTCTTCTTCACAGCAATCCTTGTCCTTTCCCCCCATCCATTTATTTTACCATTTAGGCAGGAGAGGTTAGCTTTGCCTGCATCTCCACTGGTATGATTTCAAAATAAATACATTAACTTTGCCGGGTTCACTGCAAATGCAAATATTGTTCCCTTTCTAAACAGCAACCTTTTCCTCCCATGTCTCACCCTCTGTAATCACCAAAACACACATTTCCATACCAACAGATTTGATTCTGAATTGTTCACTGGATTCTACCAGATGCTTTTCACTGATAGCTCGTCTTTCTGAGAAAACCCTTTAATTTTTTTAAATAGCTCTTTTCTTTCCAAATGACGCATGCATGTTTACCTCTGCTCTATTAAAGTGTCAGGAAATGACATTCCAAGCTGAGGAAGTTATTCTCCTTCATTGGCTTCCATAGTTATATTTACTCAGCAAGTCAAGAGGAAACTTTTCCTTCTGTGTGAAAGTCTGCATCCTTTTAAAATGAATGTGACACTGCAGACAGTTCTGCAGATAATGGGATAAAAGCAATTTTAAATGCACTAACACTGAGTATCACTAAGAGAGGGCTTTACAGACTAATAAGATTTTCCTTTGCCACTACCTTAGTCAGTAAATTTATTTCCCCACCTCTGGTATTTGAAGCAAGTCCCAACTCTCTTTTGAATTTTTGCTTTCTTACTTTTGTTTTCTTATTTGGTTCATAGTGACTCTTCTTTTTCAGACTTTCCTCCAAGCAACTAGCAACCTTCCCTATCCCCTTTTCCCCTCCTGACTGTAACTAAGGTAAAAGTAAAGGTTTCCCTTGCTCGAAAGCTAGTCATATCTGACTCTAGGGTTCAGTGCTCATCTCTGTTTCAAAGCTGAAGAGCCAGTGCTGTCTGCTTCTGCAGACATTTCTGTGGTCATGTGGCAGGCATGATTAGACACCAGAGTGCACGGAACACTGTTTACCTTCCCACCGAAGTGGTCCCTACTTATCTACTTGCAATTTCTTGCTTTCAAACTGCTAGGTTGGCAGGAGCTGGGACAAAGACGGGAGCTCATTCCATTCTGCAGTACTTGGGAATTGAACTGCTGACCTCCCGCCTTCCAGTCTAAAGATAGGTCAATATACCTTTTTTATTAGTTTAAATCAGGTTTTCTCAACGTTTTTGGGTCATGGGGCAGATCACTCCCCCTCAGACATCTGAGCGGGCTGGTCACATGGTTCTGTACAAGTTCTTTCATGTTTTCGGTAAGTTCTTGAGCGTTTCCGCTGCATTTTTGCACATTTTCGCCAAGTTCTCGCATGAAAACATTTGTTTTGCTGTAATTTTTGCACATTTTCAGTACTTCCACCACTTGCGGCGGCAGCAGCAGGAACAAAGGTGGAGTGGCATATGAAATGGCCCTGTTGGCCGCATCTGGCCCCTGGGCTGTAGGTTGAGAATATCTGGTTTAAATGCTTCTACAGTGATTTTTACCATAACAAAGCACTAATTTGTGTGCAGAATAACCAACAATGTGAAGGGCTGATGCGACTGAGCTGATGCCTCCATATTTTCCTGTGTTGTTTTTTCTGCCTTTTACTCTCCTAACTAGAGGGAATAACCAAAATGAGACATTCCCCAATAGGAGACTGAGATGCCTTATCAGTCCAGAGAAAAAAAATACAGCAAGAGCATGATAAAAAACCAGTCCTTCCTTCAGTTTGCTTAGGTTCAATCAGCAAATTCTATTTTCTCATCTCCCGTTTCTGTTCCACAAAATAAGCAACATTCTACTGCAAGGATGCCCAAACTTTTTGGGCTGCGGTGGTTCAGGGGGCAACTTTTGTACCCAGGGTATGAGTTCAAATCCACCTGCCATTCATTAAATGTCTCACTTATTAGGGTTTATATAAAGCCAGTTATGTGAAGGCACATAACACACAACACTAAAATACTGTAATAGTCAATATTTAATACTAGCAAGGGTTGCCCGGCATTGCCGGGCTTTTTGTTTTTTTAAAAAGTATGAATCAATTTAGTTTCGAAATATTTTTTATTTATATGTTTTTTTTGCATGCAATTGAACATTGTTTTTTAATGGTTTTTCTGCTTTTTTTCAAAAATATATTTTAAACATTGTAACTTTTTATAAACTGGTGTAACATTACTGTAACTTGCATACTAAAGTATGTTAATCAATTTTGTTAATTTAAAAAAAAAATTAACTGTTTCTAAGTTTAAAATATTTGTATTTGTTTTTTTGCTCCATCGATGTGTCTGTCGCATCTGTAAAACAGAATACATAGGGAGAGATATTGATATTTGTCTAGTGTCATGCAACATTTTAGTAATGATGGTTTATCTTTTTTATGGAGTAATTGTAATTAAGGTATTTTTAGATAGATATTTAACTGTAATTATTGTTATTTGAAAACATTTTTTAATATATACATATTTTTTCCAAAAAAAGTTCATCCACAAATTTTTATTGGTTTATTTCAACGTGTATTAAATTTGATTTAATCTATTTTCGATGATTCTATTATTTTCGATGGTTTTTGTAACTTAAATAATTTATTTAGAGAATGGAGTGTGCTGTGTTAATAATTTGCTTTTCAATAGCTCCGATGCGTTACAGTTTGCGTAACAATTTGTAGTTCAGTAGGAATGGATCCGTTGCATTCGGCTTATGTGTGTTGAGAATTGGTTCGGGATGTTATTTTTAAAATATATATATGTTTTTGGAGAGTATATTCACAAATGAAAAGTAAATGAAAAGAAATGAAAGTATATTTTACGTAAACAAATTAAATCTTAACCTTAAAATCTTAACCTATAAATTGTAAATGAATGGATGATAACTGTAATTGTGGTTTATGCTCCGCTAAATAAAATAAAATAAAAAACTATAATTAATTTAAATCAAAAGAGAAACTGAAAAGTGGAAGGTAAATTTAAAATAATAAATTAATTAGAAAGGAAGAATTAGGTTTTTCGTAGTCAACGGTCTCTGCTCAAAGCTCGCAATTGTTTTAGCTCCGTACCAATACGCAATCACAAAAGTACGTAACTATGAGGGGTTTGCAAGGCAATGCAGCTCCTTTTGTACCGTTGGATGTTGCTTTTTTTCGTCATGTTTGACGCGTTCGCTTCAAAGCAGATGATTGGCTATATTACTGTGAATACGTAGCATGGTGTGATTTGTAGTGTAACTCCTTAAATGGTATTAACTCGGATAGGACGCTGGGATATGTATTTTTCCCTCTGGTTTCAGCGTTCGTGCCTCGGCAAGGTTTTTAAACGCATGTTTGGATTGGCTGCGGCGTTGTGTTTCTCATCATAATTGGCTACCGCTTGGCAAAACGCAATGCTTTTGGGGTATTGAAGTTCTTTCCATTTCTTGCAGTTTGTGGGGCTGATGCCCCCGTGCCGGTTTTCTGAAACCTTCGTTGACCTGCGGACCCACTTCGACCGTGCGCACAAAGGGTGGGTGTGGGTCAGTAGGGCGAGGCATAGCAACCTATAGCCAGTTCCAACGGTTAAACCTTGGATTTATAGGTTAAGATGAAATAGATTTCATTCTCACTTTGTTCACATCAGAGGTGGCAATCCTACAGTCACTCACTTTGTGGGATCAATACCAACTGAAAAGACTTTCTGACTATTTTCACTTCTGTATCTGGGGCTGCCAGACAGAATGGGCTTAACCCATGCTTAGGGGTTCTCCTGCAGGAATATTGACAAATTGAAAATTGTGTGTGTGTGTGTGTGTGTGTGTGTGTGTGTGTGTGTGTGTGTGTGTGTGTGTGTGTAAGCCATTTTCCTACAATCAAGTAGAGATATGAAGAAGTGTCTCAATATTGAGACAGGCTGTTCAAACATGGTAAGCCAGCATGTGGAGAATTCTCCAGTTCCACACAATGCAACATTTATTATAGTAAACTTTATATAAATTTAATTGCAATTATTATTGCTATTGCTCACCCAATAACAGAATGGTTTATTACAGGGGCACCTAAATTATGGCCCACAGGCTGGATCCAGCCCGTGGCACCATTCCATCCAACCTGTGCCATCCTCACCGCTCCCAGAAGCAGAAGTAAAATGTGCCTGCGCAAGCACAAAATGCTGCCGTAAATGACCTGTAGCTGTTGTGAACGTGTTTACAACAGTCACATGTGCATTTATAGCAGCGTTATGTGCATGGGTATGTGTGTTTTACTTCTGTTTCCAGTGGGAGGAACTACATGACTCGCCCCTTCACACAACGTGACTGGCCCATGGCCTGAAAAGTTTAGGCACCTCTGGTTTAATGTGATAAACTTTTGATCTGATGGCAATGAGAAATGGGACGAAGAGAACACATTTATGTAAAGAGTGGATGGCATCTTGTCAGAAGACCATTACCAAGTTTGATTCTTTTATCCATATATCGACATTGTAAAAAATCAAGATTTTGTTATCTGGGGCATATGGTTATTGCAGGCGCACCCCCCCAATAACGGACACAGACAACATTGAAAGTGGATAACAGCAAAGGGCCACATTTATTGATTCAATGCCCTAGTCCGAATTATAAATTTGTATTGGTAAAACGACCAATCATAATTCCTAAGGCAAGCAGGCCGAAGTAACACTGGTAAGGTACCACCCCAAAATTGCCAACGGCAATTGGCTACAATGTATCAATTTGTATCAATTTGTTTGTCAACAACAAACAAATTGTTGACCGTAGTCAATAACTAACTCATGACCCCACCCTCTGACGCGTATCCGTGAAATCACAGGGGTGATGCCTGCTGGTTAGCAATCATCATCACCCCATCGCCTGGTTCGTCGTTGACCGGACAACGTTTAACTACTTTATTCCTGTCTAGTGTTGTCCAGTCAATTGCGAACCTGCCGGATACTTGTGGGTCATACTGTTTACCTTACCAGTGCTACCCGCCCATGTGACCAAAGTCAACAGTAAGAACGAAGAAAGACCCCTATATCAAACCATAGCAACAGTGTGGGATGGGCAAAAAAGCCAGGACCCGAAGCCAATATGGGTCCCAACCCAAAATTCCCACCCGGCCCCGAAGCGACCATGATCACACTGTTAACTAGGGAGGGGGTGGAGGGGAAAAAACTTCTCCGCTCCGTCGCTGAGGCAAAATGGCAGCTCGGCTGCCTCGTGGCCACCCCTTTTATAAGGGAGCTGGCCACGCCCCTAACTACCCGGATCCTCTGTCCTGTGGGGGGGGGGCCCGCAAAGTGCGCGGCGGCCATTTTGGCGCCGCGCTTGCATTGCAGGCGCACCCCCCCAATAACGGACACAGACAACATTGAAAGTGGATAACAGCAAAGGGCCACATTTATTGATTCAATGCCCTAGTCCGAATTATAAATTTGTATTGGTAAAACGACCAATCATAATTCCTAAGGCAAGCAGGCCGAAGTAACACTGGTAAGGTACCACCCCAAAATTGCCAACGGCAATTGGCTACAATGTATCAATTTGTATCAATTTGTTTGTCAACAACAAACAAATTGTTGACCGTAGTCAATAACTAACTCATGACCCCACCCTCTGACGCGTATCCGTGAAATCACAGGGGTGATGCCTGCTGGTTAGCAATCATCATCACCCCATCGCCTGGTTCGTCGTTGACCGGACAACGTTTAACTACTTTATTCCTGTCTAGTGTTGTCCAGTCAATTGCGAACCTGCCGGATACTTGTGGGTCATACTGTTTACCTTACCAGTGCTACCCGCCACACGGAGGGGCTTCACAGAAGACCTGACGCCCCCCCCCAGACCGTCAGCTCGGTCAACAGGCCTGCTCGCCAGTCACCCAACAGGAGGTCCATACCTCCACGCGACAGATGGACCCCATCCCCTGTATACAAGTCACAATTTTGCAGACTAATATCGGGGTGATGACTAACCCGTCCCCAAGCCCTGGTGGTGAGAAACCGCGCCACTGCCTTATTGACCGCGCGCCCAGCTCGGTCAAGGGCCAGGAGGTTAACGCCCCCTCTGTAAGAGTGGCGCGGAACAATGTCCGACCAAACCAGGGCTGTGGCAGGCCAGACATAATGCAAGTAGGCGAGGTCCTCGCAAATCGCATGCTTGAGCGATAAGCCGGTGACCTGGCCCAAATCATTGCCCCCCAGGTGGATGATTAGAATGTCAGGCGGGTCAGCCCCCAGGCCAGAAAAAGGAAAGGCCGCAGCTCCCGCCATAACATCCCAGGCTTACCGTGCCATGCGAGACTGGCGTGGTCACCCAGTCCCAGTCGGGGTCCACTCTGTCGCCGCAGCGTAACGCGCTGCCCTGAGCACATAGCTGTGGCCCACCAGCCATACTGTCACCGGTGTAAAACGACACCCAGGGTCTATAAGAAATTGAGAAAAAGGAAGGTAAGGTGACTGGATTGGTACTCATGGCGGGAGTGGGCGCACATAAAACTGAAAACATTGTGAGCCCCACCTCCCCATGCTACGTATGTCAGCCCCAGAGTACCCAAAAGCAGCCGCTGTAGAGGCTGCGCCAATACGGAACGAATGTGTGCCAGAACGGGCACCCGGTAGTCCCACCCTGGTGAGGGCTCTGGCAGTCACCTTCCAAAACTGAAATTTAGTAAGGGGAGACCCATCTTGGTGACAGAAAAACGGGCCGTGGTGCATGCCACGCAGTGCCAGGTATTCCTGTAGGGCACCAACCGGACAGATGTCTGCCAAAGAACACCGTAGCAGTCTTACTCCACTGCCTACGCCATGCTGATCCGTTTTAGAGGAGCGAATCCTCAACTGGGCCCAGTCTTTGGCAACATGTACATCTCCGCGTTCCAGTGCCCTACCACTTGCATCCGCCTTAGACAGCATCACGAGTTCGCTGATGCGGAGCGCTCCAAAAAACGCCACCGTAGTGGCTGCATGCAATTGGGCTGCCTCATAATGATCAAAACAGAGGCCTGGCCAGCCCCGGGCCAACTGGGTAAGAACCCCTGGGGAAATAGGGTGCCGGTCATCCGGGCAACGCCCGCGCTCGCGCACCCACCCCTCCAAAACGTGTCTCACACGGAAGTCAGAGGTGGTATCCACATGACCCCCTACTTTGGCCATAAAAGCCAACGCCGAGAGCTTGGATGCTATGGTGCGAGGTGCAAGGCCCTGTGCATGCAGGTGAACCATGAACCGCAGAACATGGTCCACCGGGATGAGCCAGGTCTCTGGCCATTGAAATCGAGTAGCAAAAGCCCTATACAAATTGAATGCTTGTTGATACGCCTTACGCGTGCGTGGCGCTAGTGACAGGCCAATCGCCCAGTTCACCTCTCCTTGCCAATAGTCCACATCTCGTCCGGGAGTGGCGAGGGAAATTCCTCCGCATCCGGGGCCAAGGCGCGGAACCGGGAGATCTGCAGGCGGGACAAAGCGTCAGCAATATCGTTATTAACCCCTGGGACATGCCTGGCCCTGAACAAGACGTTGAGGCGCAGGCAGCGCAGCACAAAATGGCGCACTAGATCCATGACCCTGGGCGATTTAGAAGTCTGTGCATTGACAATGTGCACCACGGCAGCATTGTCGCACCAGAAATGCACCACCGAATTAGCCCACTGTTCGCCCCATAGCATCAAGGCCCCCAGAATGGGAAAAAATTCCAGGTATGTGAGCTCCCGCAGGCGACCTGTGCCTGCCCATGCCGGTGGCCACCCACCATAGGCCCACTTCCCATTGAAGTGCATCCCATAACCCAGGGATCCTGAGGCATCAGACTGGATCTGGAAATTGGGGGATGCCAGGAGGTCAGACCTCCAAAATGAGACCCCATTAAACTCCCTCAGGACTTGCAACCAGACAAACATGTCTGCCCTGATACCCCGGGTAAGCCTGACTCTGTGGTGGGGCCTGGATAACCCTGCCATGGCGTCGCATAAGCGCCGGGCGAAAGCCCTGCCCGGTGCGACCACCCTGCAGGCAAAATTGAGGTGCCCATGTAGCACCTGCAGTTCCCTCAGGGATGCCTTACGCTTAGCCAGCAATTCCGAGATAAGGGTCACTATCCTGGACACCTTATCACCCGGTAACCTAGAAGCCTGTACTACTGTATCAATCTCAACCCCCAGGAATACTAGTTTGGTCGACGGGCCCTCGCTCTTTTCGGGCGCTAAAGGGACACCCAGTTCCTGCATTAGCGTCTGAAATGTATTGAGGAGACGTGGACACGTGTCCCAGCCCCGTTCACCCCCGAATAAAAAGTCATCCAGGTAATGGGCTACAGACCGGGACCCTGACCTGCGGACGAAAGCCCACTCTAGGAAGGTACTAAAACGCTCGAAAGCCGAGCATGATATGGAGCAGCCAAAAGGCATGGCCTTATCAAAATAATACTCCCCTCTAAACTTAAAACCCAGCAATTCAAAGTCGCCCGGGTGCACCGGCAAGAGGCGAAAAGCTGACTTAATGTCGCACTTGGCCAGCAAGGCACCCGGGCCACACGAGCGCACCATGCGCAGCGCATGGTCGAACGATGTACACCTGACCGAACAAAGGTGATCAGGTATCGCATCGCTGACCGATCGGCCGGCTGGGTAGGACAAATGATGAATAAGGCGAAACTCACCTAGGGACTTTTTAGGAACCAAACCCAATGGTGAAACCTTAAGGATGGGAAAAGGGGGTGCGGGAAAAGGTCCGGCGACCCTGCCCGCGTCTAACTCCTTTTTAATGCTGGCCTCGGCTACCTCCTCCCTTCCTCTGAGGGATAAAAGGTTGGGAGCATCCTGAGGAGATCTATCACCCATAAAAGGGATACGAAATCCCTGCTTAAAACCTTGGATGAGGTACTCCCTGTCCTCTCCCCTTGGGTACGATGCGAACCAGCGCTCCAGCATGTCCACCTTAATTGGGGAGGGGGCCTTTCGGAGAACTAGTTCCATCCGTGGCAGGCTTGCCAGCCCACTGTCCACCCCTCCCTCTGCCTCGCACCCCCACAGGCTTGGGACAAGCAGAGGCTGCATGGGGACCAGAACATGTGGGACACTCGTGCTTATACCTGCAGTTCTTCCGACTGCAGGAACCATTGGACGAGAAAGTCCAGCACAGCAGGCGGGCTGGAACCCCCTGCCCCGCCATTTGGCGGGTAACCTGCGCTGGAGCTGCTCGCTGGACCGCATGTCCACAATGGTATCTATCCCCCGGGGCAGGACGTGTGGGTGTCATATACAAGAGCCACAGTCTCTGGCACGGCTCATCCCATCTCATCTCGGGGTGCAGGGGAATCCTCATACGGAATTCCTCATCATATGCTAGCCATGAGGGGCCCGGGAAATCTACCATCGCCCTGTATATGTTGTCCAAATATTGGACCATGGGAATAGCTAGATCCGGCCGCGCCCTCAAATACACCACCATGTATATCAAATAAGCGGGGAGCCAGTTAGCCCAGGTACGCGGCGGCTTACGGCGGCGTGCCTGCTCCTTGTCCTTCTCATCCTGACCCTCCCTTTCTTCCTTAGTGGGCTCTCTGTTCAGGAGTGAGAAGGTATCCACGTACTCCCCTCGCCATATCTTTTCTCTGGTAGCCTGAGCCAAGTGATCACCCAATGGCAGGGAATACCCTGCCGTCGGCAAAGCCGAAAAGGGGATAGCTGGCCTACCCAAAGGGGCCTGAGTTAACCCTGCCACCCCAAGTACGTTCCCAGCAGTGTAAGAACCAATGCCCACCCCAGCGGGCATGGTGGCAGTATTTGTCGCCGGGTGGGTCGCCAGCGGCGTAGCCCCTGCACCACCCGCGCGAGGCCAAGGCCACTGAAAGGTCCCCCCTATATTGGGAATGTGTGTGGATGTACTCGTTTGCACCATATACTCACATGCTGCACCCCCGCGGGCCGCCCCCAACGGGGGTT
This sequence comes from Bradypodion pumilum, assembly GCA_035047305.1. Taxonomy (NCBI): domain Eukaryota; kingdom Metazoa; phylum Chordata; class Lepidosauria; order Squamata; family Chamaeleonidae; genus Bradypodion; species Bradypodion pumilum. The sequence continues at coordinate 63,345,806 of JAWDJD010000004.1, read as the reverse complement.
CCGGCCCACTGGGGGCGTCGGAGCTCACGACCGATGTAGAGCTCATCACCGGGGCTTGACCCGCGCCAGGTTGCTGGCTGGGGAGCTGCGAGGCAGTGGCCGGAGCCGCGCCACCCGCCTGCAGCAGCTCAACCCTCCCCGCCGGCCGTCGTCCTGCTGCCGATAGCGCCTCCAAAGGTACCCCAAAAGGGGCACCTGCCTGACTGGCCCGGGCCAAAGACTCCTCTAAGGCCGCAATACGGGCCAGTAAGGTGTCTACAGTAACCATGGGTAAAGAGCCGGCCGGCCCACCTGACCCTTGCATGGGGACAGTTCCCTGCACCCCATGGCCCAGATATGGCCATTGGCCAGGGCCGAAGCCCGGTAGGGCTGGCGAGGAAACCTGCCAAGGCGGGGCACCGGGCCACCCCCCAAGGCTAGAGGGCCCCGGGAGAGGCTGCGGCCCAGAAGTAGTCGGCCCAACGGGTTGGGCGGAAGGAGGAGCGGTGTCCACCGCTCGCGGGCCGCGGGCCGGAGCGCCCTCCGCGCCCGCACTCTGAACGGGCCAAGGTGCGATAGACCCCAAGCCACTAGCCCCGGCCGGGGATGGCAAAGGTGGCTGTTGAGGAGGCGGCACCACGGTCCTCCGACCTGGGTTGCGCCTCCTAACAGCCCGAGCTGAATTCGCAGCAGCCTTCTTTTTGGAAGGCATCTCGAGCAAAAAAGGGAAGCTAGCTAAGCAAAATCGACCCAAAAGGCTTCCCGGCAATACCAACGAGCGACGGAGGCGCAGGGAAAAAACTTCTCCGCTCCGTCGCTGAGGCAAAATGGCAGCTCGGCTGCCTCGTGGCCACCCCTTTTATAAGGGAGCTGGCCACGCCCCTAACTACCCGGATCCTCTGTCCTGTGGGGGGGGGCCCGCAAAGTGCGCGGCGGCCATTTTGGCGCCGCGCTTGCAACATTTTCATACTTTGCATGGAAATGCAGGGCAGATTTAATGCAGAAAGCTTCAAACCCCTGGGATGGGTTTGTTCCCCTTGTCTTCTATCCACATGAGCTGACAGATCTTTATTTAAAGGTTATACATGTACTTTATTCAATCTGCCTGGCTAAGATGAAAATGTGTACTATACTGATAACCCCTGTGAAATGCCTTTATTGGCTGGTACGTCCTAGTTGATAGACTTATTAATCACCACCATAGAGAATGAAGTTTTATCAACACTAGTATCTAGAATACTTTTCTTTATCAATCCTGTCCTGGGAAGTTGATAGTAATCTTGGGTCCCGGTAAATTAATTAGAAATGCTGATATGTAATTAAAAAGTAAATAAACAGGGAAACTGCATGACAGTTTTATTGATGAGGATGCAGGGGGAAAAATCATTGAAAATAACCCATTGCTTTCCTTTTGTTGACTACTGCTTAAGGGATAAAGAACCACTAGCATGTAGCTTACCAGCAATACACTTTCAGGATAATGATACAAACCACCATATTATGCATTACAGATGGAGAGGAGAAGAATTTAATGCTGCAGGATGGAGAAACTGGAAGATTTGTGAAGAAACAAAATATTATGCTGTGGGCAATAAGGCAAAGCCGGTCAGGTGTTTGGTTATTTATATTTATTTCCTTACTCTTACACTCCCACACCTCTGTGACATTGGGATTATTTCAAAATTACAAATCTTTGGTTTCCTTTTCATTATGGATCTTGCTGCTAAGTACCTGAACACCATTGGCTTGGGCTACACATCAAACTGTGTACCCTGGTATTTCAGTAATGCTTATCAAATCAGTTATTCTTTGTCTGATTGAAGTAGTTGCATTTCTGGCAGTATGACAAAAGAAGTCACTTTTATATCACCTTGTGGTTATCACCCAAGGACATCCTTTGATTTATCTGAAAGCTTCTAGATTGAGATTGCTGCAACATGGGCTTTTTCATCATTATTCCTGAGACCTGCTCTAGCTAGTAACACAAAACTGTACAAATGCCGCTTTTTTTGTCCTGAAACACTGAGAACTAGGCAAGAAATTTGGCTTTACTGAGAAGCTAAATCAGATCCCAAAATCAGGATAAAAACAAAGTTAATTTTCTACAACAAAAAAAAATTGAATTCTTTTTCTGGAGGTTGGGGAGAGTTCACTGAACATTTATCTCCCAAAATGATAACCACATAGTATTGGGTGCAATTTTAATCAATGTACTGAATTTACACCTGTTAGATATTCTTATCAGATGTTAGCACATTAATTAAAGTTGCACTAAACACTCTGTAGTTTTGATTGAGCCCATTGATTACTCTATATTGATTACAATTGTGCTGATTAATATGTTTATAGTCTTGATTTTGAGATTAAAAACTAGTTTTGGTGAGTTGAAAATAACCCCTTTAAACCCTCTCCTTTTACATTATGCAAATATTCACATTGCTTTTATCCTAATTCTGATATATAATTGACACCATAATCTCACAGTGTATCTAATCTTGTACAGAGCAACTATTCATTTGGGCTCCTCCTTATCTCATAGTTGTGGCTTCTCTTCCCCATAAGTAACAATATCCTAAATGCCATTCATTGGTAATCTTCCTTCTCAATTTTTCAAAATGGTCATCTCCCCCAGAAGGGGATCATGCAAGGGATCATGCAGGAATCATAGCATACTTCCGTCAATGAAACCTGTGCATATAATGAAACTAGCATTTTTTTGCCCAGCCAGCCGGGCATGTTTCTTGTGTGTGTTGGTGGTTAGGGGTGATTTTTGTGTGTGTTTGCACACACACACACACACACACACACACACACACACACACACACACACACACACACACACACACACACACACACACACACACACAGGGCAAGTTTGAAATGTGCAGCCCAGTAGGTGTGTGTGTGTGTGTGTGTGTGTGTGTGTGTGTGTGCATGTGAGTGCGTGTGTGTGTGTGTGTGAGTGAGTGAGTAAGTGAGTGAGTAAGTGAGAGAGAGAGAGGGGGGGAGAGGGAGAGAGAGAGACCGAGACCGAGATCAAGACCGAGACCGAGACTGGGTGCGTACCTCCGGGGAAGTTTTTCGCTTTCCTTGGTGGGAGGATGGTGACGCCACCAGTGCCTTTGCCCACCCCAGTTGAAAGCGAAACACTTCCTCGGGAAGTAAAGGCAGCGAACGGAGTCCTGTTTGCTGCCTTTTCTTCCCGGGGAAGTTGTTCGCTTTCCACGGGGGGAGGGTGGCAAAGGAGCCAGTGCCTTCGCCCCCCCCCCTGGTTGAAAGCAAAACACTTCCTAGTGAAGTAAAGGCAGTGAACGGAGCCCTGTTTGCTGCCTTTTCTTCCTGTGGAAGTTGTTCGCTTTCCTCGGTGGGAGGGTGGTGAAGGCACCAGTGCCTTCAAACCCCCCCGAAAGTGAAACACTTCCTCAGGAAGTAAAGGCAGTGAACGGAGCCCTGTTCATTGCCTTTGCTTCCCAGGGAAGCTGTTCGCTTCCCTCGGTGGGCAGGGGCCGAAGGCACCAGTGCCTTCACCCATCACCCCCTGCGGAAAGCGATGGCTTCACTCCGGGAGGCGAAGGCCGAGAATGGAGTGCCGTTCTCGGTTATCGTCTCCCTGAGTGAAGCGGAAGGTGAGTGTGGAGAAGATGGGCTCTCCCCCTCTTCTCCCCTCTATGTTACCTGGCATGTCAGTGGTTTTTTTACTGCACGCACTGGCTGCCCCGCCTCCTCTGCGCTCGTGCCCTTCAGCCTCATTGGCTGAGGGGTGGCGCAGCATGTTGGACGCTGGGCCTTGTTGTTGTTTTTTCCTTGCCGCGTTTGTGGGGTGGTTGCCCCACTCGCAGCTGGCGGACCCTTGTGGCGATGCTCGGTCTGTCTAAAGGTAAGTGTAGGTGGCTCGGTTAGGGATGGTTGGGCTGGGTGCGGGCATACATGCAGGACACCAACGGTTAACACACCATTTTAGGGGTAAAGATGCATAAAAACAGAAAGCCATATTTATTTATTTATATTTAAAAGGCTTGTTGAATGAGACACTGGGGGATGGTCTTCTAGATATTTCCTTTATATGGAAATGGCTTCCTTGGCATGACATGCTGACTTAAGCCTATTCAGTACTGTGCTTTATGTGAGCTATCCAACATCTTAATTATTTAAAGTAGTTGTACTGTTGGCCAGCATAGTGTGACTTCCAGTTGCTAATTACTAGTAGGCAACTTCAATGTTCTTTCTATATATTCTTGGGACCCTTTATCTTTAAACCAGACACAATGGTATGAACCCTTCAAATAAAGAATTCTGTCCTGTAAATTGGACTTGGATATTGAAAGCCATCAAACAGATAAAGGGTTGCGCCCTGGTAGCATTTCAAATAGAGAATTAAACAAAATAAGACATGTGGAAACCATGGATATGCTCAGCTCCATCATAAAACAGAAGCAACCAAAATAAAGCACTTGTGGAATCCAACAATTAAGATTACCTAGAAATAATGTGCTTTGCTTTTATGAATACACATCTTGTGCAGGATAGCTCTAAGAGGATATAGCTACTGAAATATTGCCTTTAGTTTATAATTGAAAATACAATATTGCAAAGAAATGGAGCTGCTTAAAATGCTTGTCTGAAGGTAGTATACTCTATGTTACTTGCTGAACAAGTAGTATTCAAATCCAAAAACCTCATTATCATTTCAGTTACTTGCCAGAGTAAATATGGCCAGCTGATTATCCAGGTGCTCAAACAGACAATGTCAACACTCATGCTCTGAGAAACAACTCAAACAGCACTGCTTTGCAGGCGCACTCCCCAAAGAAAGACTCAGACACCGGTATATGGATAAAGGCATTGGGCCACTTTTATTGAATAATGCCCTAGTCCGAATTATAACTTTCAATTGGTACTCATCCAATTATAATTCTTTAAGGCAAGCAGGCTGCAGTAACACTGGAAAGGTTCCTCCCAAAATTGCCAATGGCAATTGGCTACAATGTATCCATTTGTATCAATTTGTTTGTTGACACAAACAAATTGTTGACCGTAGTCAATAAACTATCTACTGACCCCACCCTCTGACGTGTATCTGTCAAATCACGGGGTGATGCATGCTGAAAAGCTCCTGCCATCACCCCTTGCCTGGTTCGTCGTTGACCGGTCAACGTTATTACACCTGTACCTGTCTAAGTGTTGGCCAGTCAATTGCGAACCTGCCGGATACCTATGGGTCATAAATATTTACCTTACCACTGCTACCCGCCTAAGTGACCAAAGTCAAGAGCAAGAAAACCCCTATGTCAAACCTCAGCAACAGTGTGGGATGGGCAAAAAACCCGGAACCTGAGGGCCAATTGTGGGTTCTGGCCAAAAATTCCCACCCGGCCCCGAAGCGACCAAAATATCACACTGTTCACTAGGGAGGGGGTGGAGGGAAAACTTCTCCTCTCCGTCGCTATTTTAAAATGGCAGCTCGGCTGCCTCGTGGTCACCCCTTTTATAGAGGGGTGGCCACGCCCCCTAACTCACCCGGATGTCTGAGTCCGGGTGGGGGTGGGGGCGCAAAGAGCGCGGTGGCCATTTTGGTGCCGCACTTTCATTGCAGGTGCACCCCCCAAAGAAAGACTCAGACACCGGTATATGGATAAAGGCATTGGGCCACTTTTATTGAATAATGCCCTAGTCCGAATTATAACTTTCAATTGGTACTCATCCAATTATAATTCTTTAAGGCAAGCAGGCCGCAGTAACACTGGTAAGGTTCCTCCCAAAATTGCCAATGGCAATTGGCTACAATGTATCCATTTGTATCAATTTGTTTGTTGACACAAACAAATTGTTGACCGTAGTCAATAAACTATCTACTGACCCCACCCTATGACGTGTATCCGTCAAATCACGGGGTGATGCATGCTGAAAAGCTCCTGCCATCACCCCTTGCCTGGTTCATCGTTGACCGGTCAACGTTATTACACCTGTACCTGTCTAAGTGTTGGCCAGTCAATTGCGAACCTGCCGGATATCTATGGGTCATAAATCTTTACCTTACCAGTGCTACCCGCCACATGGGGAGGCGTCCATGATGACTCATCGCCCCCCCAAGACCGTCAGCTCGGTCGCCAGGCCTGCTTGCACCACACCCAGAACGAGGTACATACCTCCAGCCGACAGGTGGACCCCGTCCCCTGCCTACCGGCAAAATTTTTGTAAGCCTATCCTCAGGTGTCCAATGGCTGTCTCCCAGCCATGCTCAGCAAGGGACTGAGCAACAGCACTGTCCACTGACTGCCGGAACAGTCTGAACCACGGAGATCCACGTCTCCCCTAAATTGGTGTCTCGGCACGATGTTAGACCATAGTGACCGTGTGTAAGCCATACATGATATAAAACGCCAGGTCACAGCCCCTCGACAATTTAGTAACAGCAGTGATCCATATAAGATTGCTGCCGCTGAGGTGCCTATTAAGAACATCGGGCGGTCCAGCATCCCCGATGGACATCAGGAATGGCAACAGTTCCCGCCCCTTTGTGCCGTGCATACCATACCATCGCATACGTGCGGATGCACACAGCCCAAGTTGGGGTCCACTCTCTGTCGCCGCAGCATATACTGCTGCCCAGTGTACATAGCTGCAGCCCACCTGCCCCACTGCCACCGGTGTGTATAGACACACAGGATCTGTAAAAGAGGAGAAGAGGTTAAGGACAAAACTAGGTACTCGTACAGTGAGGGCACGTACATATAAGAAATTGCGCGTACACGCATGTCCACCTCTGAGTACTCCAAACGTAGCCGCGATTAACGCGACGCCTATCCTAAATAAATGGGTGCCAAAACGGGCCCCCACACCACAAAGCGTGGCACCGGTCACCCTTAATAACATTACTCCGGCAAGGGTAGACCAATCCTGGTGGCAGAAAAACAGGCTGGGGCGCGCAGCAGGTCGAAAATTCATGTAGGGCACCAACCGGACAGATGTCTCCAATAAAACTTCGTAGCAGTCTGACTCCACTGCCTACGCCGTGCTGAACAACCTGTGAGGACCGTATCCCCACTTGAGCCCACTCATGTGTGACAGAGACATCGTCGAGTTCCAGTGCCCTACGAGACACATCCGCCTTACACAGATGGTACCAACTCTGGCACCCACTCACTGATGCGGAGTGCTCCAAAAAGGCTACCGTGGTAGCTGCGTGACCAAGAGCCACTTCACCCCTATCCGAACATAAGTCATGCCAGCCTCGTGCAAGGTGGGTCAGAAACTCTGGGAACTGGGATGACGCGTGTCTGGGCGGCGGACACGTTCCCGTGTCAACCCCTCCAAAACACGACGCATGAACGCATAGTGATACGCCTTACGCATGCGAGGTGCCAATGACATGCCCGGTTCACCTCTCCTCGCCAAACGTCCAAATATCAGCCGGGAGCGGCAAGTGGAATTCATCTGCTTCCGTAGTAAGGCACGGAACTGGGGGATCTGCAGGCGGGATAAAGCAGCAGCAATGTCGTTATTAATATCTGGAACATGTCTGGCCCATAACAGCACATATAGGTGTAGGCTTCTCAAAAAGAATAGACAAACTAATGTCATGACCCTGGGGGATTTGCATGTCTGGGTGTTGACAATGTGCACCACTGCCGCATTATCACACCAAAAATGGACCACTGAGTAAGCCCACTCATCGCCCCATAGCATCAGTACTCCCCAAAATGGGAAGAAACTCAAGGAAGGTAAGATCGCGGAGGCAATCCATGCCAAGCCATGGGTGCTGTCATTGGCCGTAAGTCCCCCTACCCTCAGAGTAAACCCCCATAAGTCAGGGAGCCAGAGGCATCCGACCGTACTTGAAATCTAGGGCAGACCATCAGGTCTGATCTCCAGGAAGAGACCCCGTTAAAACCCAGGAGTAATTTGAGCCAGACCGAAAGGTCCACCCGTAGGCCCCTGATCAGCCGGACCCTGTGTTGATGTTTTAACAGGCCAGCCATGGCATCACACAGGCGCCTGGCCAATGCTCTGCCGGGTGGAACCACCCTGCAGGCAAAATTAAAGTGGCCATGAAGTAACGGCAGGTCACAAGGGAACACTTTATGTTTGGCAATCAATGCCAAAATCGCCGCGGAGATCCGAGCCACCTGATTCATGGGTAACCCGGATGCCAGTGCGACAGAGTCGATTTAGAAATGTGAGCTTAGTAGCTGGACCCTCGGTCTTTTCAGGCGCCAAGGGGGCACCCAGTTCCCGCCTGAGTGTCTGAAATGTAGTGAGGAGACGCGTGCACGTGTCCGAGCCCCGTTCACACCCGAACCAAAAGTCATCGGGGTAATGGGCTAGAGACCGAGACCCCGACCTGCGAGCACAGGCCCACTGAATGAAAGTCCTGAATCTTTCGAACGCTGAACATGAATTAACTCAGTCAGAAGGGGTTGGACTTACCTAAGTAAAATTCACCTTGGAACCTAAAAACCCAATAGCTCTAAATCCATTGGGTGCACTGGCAGTAATCTGAAAGCCGAGTGCATATCACACTGTGCCAGGAAAGCACCGGGACTGCATGAGCGAGCCACCCATAGGGGCTGAACCAACTACGAGTACCTGACTGAACAAGGTCATCAGGAATGGCATCCCTAACCGGATAACCCACAGGGTGAGCTAAATGGAGGATTAAATGACATCCACCCTGGTTCTACCTCAGTACTAGCCTCATAGGGGAGACGTTCAACTTAGGAAAGGTGGTTCCAAGAAGGGACCCGCTACTCTCATAGCCCCAACTCCCGTAGCTGTGCACAGTGGAGTAACCTCTTCGTTACCTTTCAAGGTAACCAGATTAGTAGCATTCTGGGACCCCTAACACCCCCGAATGGAATACAAAAGCCCCATTGAAAACCCTCCAGCAGGTACCCCGCATCATCCCTTCTTGGATGAGCTGAGTGCCATCACTCCAGCCTGAGTACACTAATTGGGGAGGGGGGGAGGCTTTGACAAGGCTAGTTCTTTCAGACGGAGCTCTGATCGCCCCCTGTGCACCCCTACCTCTGCCCCGTAACCCACCAACCCACGGGCACGCGGAGGGCAGCGTAAGGGCCAGTGGCGCTTAGTACACACGTCGCCAGCTGAGCAGGTCAAACACGGCAGACGGGCTGGAACCCCCTGCCCGACCAGTTAGCGTGGAGCCTGTGTCTGAGCAGCCCGCTGCACAGCACGACCACAATGGTACCTATCACCAGGCGCCAATCACGTGGGAGTCATGTACACGAGCACAATTGCTGACAGGGCTCATCCCACCTCCTCTCGGGGTGTAGGGCCACCCTCATCCACATTCCTCGTCGTAAGCCAACTGCGATGGGCCCATCAAATCAACCATCACCCTGTAAATATTAGCAATGGATGGAACCATCGGGATGGCCCAATCAGGCCGGGCCCTGCGGCATACCCCCATATATATAAGGTATGCCGACCACCAGTTGGCCCCAGGTGCACGGTGGCTTACGACGATGGGACAGCTCTTTGTCTTTGTCGTCCTGTCCCTCTCTCTCCTCCTCAGTGGGCTCACAGTTCAATATGGAGAATATCCACATATCCCCCTCCAGACCTTTCCCCTCGTGACCTGTGGCAAATGATCACCCAGGGGCAAGGAATAACCAGCCGTCGGCAAAGCCATCAACGGCACGTTCTGTATCAAGGGCATACGCAGCAGGACCTGGACAGCCCCTGCGATGCTCAGCACTGCCCCAGGGGCGGACACCCCTGCCCTTAAGGAGGGACCATTTAGCACCATGGGATACTGGGATAAGACGGTAACTGATGCCCACTCGCATCAACTGTACTCCCCGCCAAATCTTTTCCCTTGTGACCTGGGACAAATGATCACCAAGGGGCAATGAATAACCAGCCATCGGCAAGGCCGTCACCGGCACATTAGGTACACGGGGCATACACAGCGGAACCTGGACAGTCCCTGCGATGCCCGGCACTGCCCCGGAGGCGGAAACCCCCACTCCCAACGCTGCACCAGTATGGAACCAAGGGGCACTGGGATAAGCTGGCAACTGATGCCCACTCGCCTCGACTTGACGAGGCCATGGCCACTGAACCCCACCATTGGAAGTGGACTGTGATGTGGGTGCATTAACTTGAACCTGATACTCACTAGGTGCACCCCCGTGAGCCGCCCCCACTGGGGGTTCCGGCCCACGGCGGGCGTTGGAGCTCGCGACCGGAATCGAGCTCTGGGGCCACACCTGACCACTCTCCTGCTGTGGCTCTGGATGAACAGGGAGCTGCGAGACACCGGCAGGCACAGGCCGGAGCGTCTCAAGCAGCTCAACCTTGCTGGCCGCTTGTTGCAATCCGGCGGCTGTCGAGGTAGCTGGTGTGGGAACACGAAGGGCCCCCGGTAGAGAGTGAAGGGCCCCCTGTCATGGGGTTGTGTGCAATCCCCAAGGATGCCTCAAGCACAGCTAAACGCGTTAGCAAGGCATCCACTGCCACAGATCCCCCAGCATAAAGTGGGCCGGACGGCCCACCATGCATTTGAACAGGAACCCCAAAATGAGAGCCTGGGCCCGAATAGGGCCATGCCCAAAACTCCGGCCCATGAGGGGCCGGAGGAGGAACGTGCTGTGCACCAGCACCGCCCCCCCGCTGACCTGACCCGTGGTCGGCAACTGCGGGCCGAGGGCCGAAGCCCCTGAAGGGCCGGTTGAAGGCTGGCCAGCCGAAGGCCGAGCACTAGCCTGGATCGCCCCACCGGTATCGGTGGGGGTAGTGCCCTGCCGCGTGGGCGCAGCCCTGGTCCTCCGACCGGAGGGCTGCCCCCGCATTGCGCAGGGCCAGCAAAAGTCCTCCCCGTTGGCCGCGGTTTCGTCGCCGTGGCCTTCCGCTTGGGAGGCATATCAGTAGCAATAGCAGGATCCCTGTCCAGGGATCAACCTATGCCAAAAAGGAGAGAGCAGCCAGCAAGCCAAGGCTCTGTGCAACTCCTTCCTTCCGAAAAGGCTAAAGAGCCAAAGAATCAAAGGAACAGCGACGGAGAAAACTTCTCCTCTCCGTCGCTATTTTAAAATGGCAGCTCGGCTGCCTCGTGGCCACCCCTTTTATAGAGGGGTGACCACGCCCCCTAACTCACCCGGATGTCTGAGTCCGGGTGGGGTGGGGCCTGCAAAGAGCGCGGCGGCCATTTTGGCGCCGCACTTTCATTCTGTTCCTCCTCCATTGCACCACTAATCCTTCATTTCCAGCACAAATTTTTCCAAAGGAGGTTAAACCATCTAGTATTAACCTTGGTCTTATCACCGGATGATCAGGTAGAGAATTATTCTAATTTAAATTACAGAAGTGAGAGGTGTTGAGCATAATAAGTCATGGGTCATAGATTGTGTAGACCTTAATCATAAACATTTAGCTAGACCTATTATTATTATTGAGCATTAAAAAGGTTTTCTTCTGACAGTGTTTTTGAATTCTTATATTATTGGGGAAATTTGATCTGACATTATCCAGCTTTAGTAACATCCGTGCATACATGCAGCTGCAGCCTGAAGTATGTTCTTCTTAATTTACCAGGGGTTTACCTCTAGGAATTGTGTACAGGAAGACAAGTTTAAGTTGGGAGGCAGGGGAGAACAAATGGTGAAATACCACCCTGAATAAATTTACTCAGCTATTAAAAAGCATAGATTATTTTGTAACTATCATTTAAAAATATGGGTGAGCATTAATCTCTTTCCATTTGGTCTGTGGAAGAGCAGACAGTTTGCTGCCTTATCTGCCTTCTACCATTTCAAAGACATTTTAACCTAACCCTTCTGCATCTGGTATAGGATTTGTTTGTTTCGATTTGTCTGTCAAAGCAAAGCAAAGCAAAACATCCCAGAAAATAAGGACCTGCAGATAATAAGGTCAGATCATAGACTTAATAGTATAGTAAGAGAAGAGAAAGACTTTTGGTCAGGACAGCAGCATTCTGGAAAACTGGGCAATCTATTTTATTTTCATTCCCCTCCTTATTTTCCTACAGGCACCAGGAGAAAGTCACAGTTTCACCAGTGGGCAGAGTGGCTTCCTATGGCAGAGGTAGAGAAGAGAAGGGAGGATTTTGAAGGAGCAAGACCACAATCCTAGTTTCTTCTTCTTCTTTTGCTTAGAGGAGTAATGCAAGGAGTCTTCTCTACTGTTTCTGTCCCTTCTCTCTTCTTTCCCACTTCCTTGAATCTGAAATTAGTGATACTATGGTCACTGTGATGATGGAATGAATTACTCTGCTGTAGGAAAAGACAATTTCTAAGATAAAAAATATATTATCTTTCCCTGTTGTACAAACTCAGCATGTTCCTTCATTTTTTCTTTCCCTTTCCACAGTTCCCATTGCAATGGATGAATGTTGGTTTGTATTGGAGCACCAGTTGGTCTTGTTTATGCCTCTGGACTCTTTCCTCTGTCTGTGATTATGTTTGAAATGTGTAAATATCCCTGATTTAAGATATGTCTAAAGACAGTGCACATCTGTAATGTATATATCTGGGGAGCATGGCATTTCCACCAGTCTTAGACAAAACTGATTGGTTGCCCAGAAATACAAATGAATAAACAAATAGTACATTAATTGATATTAACCATAGTGATTGAGCTCTTTGCCCCATTTATGATCTGCAGTAACAGCTTCTATTATCACATTAGTATGGTAATGTATGGACCTATATTTAGAATAAAGACAGAGAAGTGAAGGATTGACCTTCTAAATAACTTTCACTTGCTTCTGCAACCATAGAAAATATATATGAACTGATGTGACATTTAGGTAGCATTACCCATGTCTCCATAATGCAAGTGAAAGCATCATTTTTCCAGTTACAGTCATGAGGGAAATGCCACCAGGTTGCTAAAGACAGAATATTTGACTCCAGTTCCAAAATGGTTTTTTCACTGTTTGACAAACAAAGAGTTATGGAAAACATCTTTAATGCTTAACTTAAATTATATTTTGAATTAATTTCAAGACAGGGTGTTGTTTAGTTATGACTTTTGTTTGTTTATTGAGCTTTTAGAGCAGTAATTGATGATGGATGATGGTTGACAAATGCTGTCCCAGTTATTTTATGTTTTTCAAAACTATCTTCTCTATGCTGGGTTAGATTTGAACCATACAGCTACTGCCGAGTTTAAAGCATTTCTGTTTTGGAATTTGTAGAGCCTACTGTGTTTCAATAGCTCTTCCAGACTGCAAGTGCAGTCCAAACACCTACAACCTACAGAGAGATGTATTATTGTGTAGAAGTGGCTGTAAATCACTGTAGTACAGATATGTTCTAGTGGTTTCAACTGGAAGTTATATTTGACCAGCAGAGTTCTTTTATTTCTCTTATGGGCCCGTGAATTGTTTTATCGGGACCTTTAATCACAATGCTTTTAAAAAGAGGTGCTGAATTTCTTATAAGACTGATCCAAGACAGCTCTTTCCCTTCTTCTTCGTGTGCTGTATCCATTCCAGATATTGGCTATCATCATGGTGATAGTCTTTCTGTTCTTAACTACTCAGAACAGTTCTTCCGAGGACATACAATACCAGTCTCTCCATGAAGAACATCTACATCCAGGGCCTCTCTTCCCAGGGATCTTTCCTTGCAGAGAGAGTTGGAGTATTCTATTATTTATGTTGTTCCTCATTATATGGCCAGGTATTGGAGTTTTCTTTGCTTAATGTACTTGAACAGCTCTTGTTTCTTTATTCTTCTGGTGCAACACTTCTAAATTAGTCACATGGTCAACCCATGATACCCTTAGCATCCATCTGTAGATCCACATTTCAAAAGCTTCAATTCTCTTTTCAAATGCTCTAGTCAATATCCAAGTTTCAAGTCCATATAGCAACACTGGGAATACATAAAATCTCACTATTCGGATCTTTGTAGCAAGAGTTAGATCTCAACTGCATAACAAATGTGGCATTTTTACGAAGGTGGATCTTGTTATTCTATTCATATTTTAATCTCTACCTCGGGATCCCACTTTTTATTTAGCGTACTCCCAAAATAGACAATTTATCCACTCTTTCAATTTCTTGTGTTCATGCCTTTAGCTTGCCAGGTATTTAGAAATTTCCCAGGAACACGTATGATAAGAATTTTTGCAAAGTATACAGGTGCTTGTCTGGAAATGTACAAATATGTAGACATTTAAGTTCTTTTGCTGAGCATTAAAATTCTTTATTGTTGTTGGCCATACTTAGTGTCATTTGTTGGCAGGAAGTTTCTGTATAATAGCCATTTAATAAACTTTATCAGAGAATGACCTCCTCTCCCCAATCACTCTATAGGTTTGCTTATTATGCACTGCTTAAGAAATCTTTTTCCTGACAACCATTACAATTTGCTCATATTAGCAGAGAAGCATATAGTAAAATTCCCAGAAAAGCTGTTCACTGTCACATTTCCAATTACACATTTCTGGTAAAAACTAAAGGCACCACGCTTCCAAGTAACCAAGAAATGGCACTACACAATATTTATTTATTCTTTCAAAAGCACCTCTCCTATTATGTTCCCTATGTACTAGTGTCCTCTTTTCTGGTAAACTGGATTTTCATGATAATCTTTTTGCTAATGCCTCAATTTATATGAAAATAATTTCTGGGAAGGCCTGAATTGTGTCATCTTAACAGTCAAGAGAGAAATTTAGGATGCTTTGTTCTGACCTTTATTAATCATTAACAGGCTAGGTTTTCTCAGCTTCTCAGCCAATGAGAGAGGATGAATGTTTACATGTCAGTTCCATCTTTCCTATCTCATGGTTACCTTTGCCCCTCCCATCCTCTATTGAACCAAATTGCTCGGTTTTAGCACTATGGGGATGTACACATGACTATCAGTCATATTTCAGGAATTATTGCAAAAATTCTTAATTGCTATGCAGCTTGCCACCACAGTTGGGCAATGGACCATCTGTTGTCGTATGTAATATTTACTTGCAGATAACAAAGAACACCACTGCCATCATAGGCAGAGGTGATGGCTTGTTATTTTTCAAGGATGCTCATTGATAGCTTACATGTTTATGAGGAGACAGATGTGAGAAACAAAGATCATAGATTAGAAAGAGGAAGGGACAATGGCTTCTTTTCTCTCTCAAAGGTGTGTGGATTCATATCCCAAAAATACAGATTTGCACACCTCTACTTCTTTAGTGTTCAAGGAATGAAGAAGCAGACGAATGAAGTAGTGAAATTCAGCTCTTTATTAGTGGGGCTTGAACATTGTTTGAATGGGGCAAAACTCGGACTTATATACACTATAAACAGTAACAGTAACAATAATACTACAACCCCATTGGCTAACAGAGTGTGCACATTTTTCGATCCACTTATTTGCATAAGAATAGATACATAGAAAAGATACATTTCGCTCTTGTCAGATTCTAATTTGCACACCATATCGAAATCTCGCAAGACTATGCTGTCTGGTGAGATTTCGTAGCTGTCAAACAGGGACACTGTTTTGACAGCTAGGAAAGTGCAGGAACATGGCGGTTTGAATCGCCTTGACAGTTAAGCACAGTTAACATACATAACACAGTTAAACACAGTTAACATACATACCAGATAGGGAAAATAGTTTTTCCTTATCTACTTTTTCTACACCGTGCATGATTTTATAAACTTCAATCACGTCACCTCTTAGACACCGTCATTCAATTGTGAAGAGGCCTAACTGTTGCTTTTTTCACTGCTGAGGCACACTGGGTTGACACGTTCATTGAGCTGTCCACCAGGACACCAAGGTCCCTTTAGTAGGGACCATGGGTAATGAACTTCCCATCTACTACACATCTCATCTTCTTTATGTCTGGTAAACCCATGCCTGTTTTCTTATAAAGGCCCTGTCTGTATTTACCTTTGTCAAATTGCAATCCTCATCACACTTTGTAAAGTTAAGGAGGGAGAAGAGTGAAGCAACAACAGGAAGCAGTAGTTCATCATCCTTGGTTTTGCTCACCGTTGGCTGTTGTCCCTTCTACCCCAGCAATCACAGTCAGCACCTACCATGATTGGGATGAGCAGGAGTTTCTGGGCCAGCAACAGCTTGTTTCTAGCCATCCTGAGGGGATACAGAAGAAAGCTATCCTTGCATCTTGAAAGCCTTACCCTAATGAACCAGAATAGACAAGCCACAGGTCTCTTGTCTTCCCTCATGGCAAGAAATGTATGGTTTAATACAGGGATTCTCAACCTATGGCTGGTGGGCCAAATGCAGACCACAGCACCATTTCATGTGCCCCCCCTGCCTCCACCGCACCAGGAAATGCCATGTGGTCAAGGAAGGGCAAAATGGCTGTCCAGCCCAAAGCTATCTGAGGGAGCATGGCCTGCACCACAGCTTAAAAAGTTTGAGAACTCCTGGTTTAATAGATACCAACTGAGATCCAAGGTGAAATTGCCCAGCTGGGTAGCTGTTGCATATTTCTTCAGCAGCCATGTAAAGGGAATGACTGTCACTGGGTCCTAGATGTTGTTGCTGGATCCTAAGTTATGTATATGTCTTATTTATATCCTGGCATGCATGGTGCTGTTTTTCTCTTCCTTATCTTTGCAACAATCCTGAGAGGTAGACAGAGAGAGCATTACTAGCCCAAGGTCGTGTGTTTTATGATTAAATGGAAATCTAAGTCCTTCTCGAATACAGTACTCTAACCATCATACTTCACTCCAAGTTAGTTTCAACACTAACAATTAACTACATGGATATGGTTAAACTGATCCATTTTGCTTAAACAAGCTGTCCTATGTCCTCCTTCTAATAGAAGTCAGGAACAATGACTTTACTTAACATGACAGAAGACATAGTTATCAAAAGCACACCTATTTCCCCCCAAACACACAGAGATATAGATAAATCAAAGAGATGTAATTGATGGGCTCAATTCTAGCCATCTAATAATCAAGTTGCAAAGGGTCAGACTCAACTGTGTGACTGGAGAACAACACATACAATTGTCTTTTATCGTATGTGAAATATTGGAAAACATGTGATGCGAGGGCACAGTGATGTTTATTAAGGGAAAAGGAACTTTTGCCAATCAAAATACAAGGAATTCTGAGAAGAAAGGAAATAGAGAGACAGTAATAGAGAGATGATCCACCCTCTGTGTTTATACATTCCAGCTTTTTTGTGGTGAAATATCCCTTATACACACTCCATTTATTTTAGAAATAATAGTTCTTAAAAGGCTACAGGCTGTCTGGGTGGTCAATATCCTCTTCCCGTTGCAGACTGGTAGCCATTTCTTGCCTTGTTGTGAGGAATAATAGTCTCTTTGTGATATGTTTCCATTTTTTATTATTAAGGTTCTTCTCTTCTAAAACTAACCAGTTTATGTTCCCTCATCTGTTACCTTCTGTTAGAGTCAATAAAACCTAATAATCTCTTAAAAGCATCCAGGGCATTTGCAAGCACCAATTGTTGGCAATAGTCCCTTTCATTTGGTAGAAAGGATAATACATGAGATTTAATGAGAATAAGATATATTTTACCTTCTTTATTAGGAAAGGAGGGGGAAGGAGAGTGAAAACGGTGGTGGCCTTCTCCCCAGAAGTCACATACATATGCAAAAGCTGCGTAATTGCCCTCTTCAGAAACTAATCAGTTTGGATTTTACAAGCTGTGCTATAGAACCTGACATGCTACCCCCCTTTCTCTCTTCTTCATTTTATTATGTTTGTAAGCAGCCACCTTTCTGAAAAGAAAATCAACTCTCATTTTTATCTGGTGCAACCATCTCCCCTTTTCATTTGTTTTTCCTCAGCCTTTCTTTACTGTCAGCTGAAGAGTACAGCATTTCTGTGTGTATTAATTGCCGTGCAGAATGCACTCCAAGCCATTATAATTTCCTATTCAAAACTATTATCTTGGGCTATTATGTCTTTGCATTATATTTATTTAAATTGGGCTCTTTTGAATTATTTCATTTGTAACAGCGAGCCATGTCTGAAATATCGTTCCACTCTAGGATACTCACTTGTGTATCTTAAAAATACCAAACTCTTTATAAAAGTTCTTGGTGTTATTCTGTGCAAAATGAAATAAATCTTCTCTCTCATTCTCTCCCCCTCTCTTCTAGCATGATATTTTGGAAACATTTACCATGTTGCAGATCCACTCTAAAATAGAAGTCCTTGATTTCCAGAAGTCCACGAGAAAATATGTAAGCTCTTGGAAGATGTGAATTTGAAATCCAGCCAATGATTCTGTTGAAGTCTATTGGATATAAATAGCATAAATGCAGAACTGCAACCAAAGTAGCTACAGAAATGATATCCCCATGTTACCTTAATATTCTTAATTACTTGTACCATGTACCTATGGGAAGACAGTATAGAAAATGTATTCAAAATGGATAGTGGTCCCCACTTTTGGCCTTCTAGCATAGCCATTCCAATGAATTCCCTGAAATAATATAAATGATATTTGATTCCCCCCCCCCCTCTCAAGTTGTAAGAATTATTTGCCATTAGTAACTTGTCTGGCTGAACATACTGCTAAGGTAATGGAGTAGACTGTACAGCCAGAGACTCAACGCTGAGTGTTGGGCAGTGGTAAATAACTTGACTCCTTAAAGGAGCCAACATCTACAGACATATGAGCCCCTTTAAGTAGGGTGATGATCCCCTCACTGGAAGAAATGCCACTGGAAACCATCATATTGGGCCCAAAGGCAAAATGAGCAGAGGAGGAACTCTGATTCCCAACGGTCATGGAGGCAGAAGAGGCCATGCCAGATGGACTGGCTGTGAAGGAGCACCTTGTCCATATCCTCAAGGCTGAGGCAGTCCATTGTAGTCCCAGTGTTAAATCCTGAATGTTTTATTTCATATGTGCTACAGGAAATGGCTCCGAGATCATGGTGTGTGGGTCACTTCATGGAAAGCTGGGATCCACCTTAAACAAATTCATACCAATGGCGTTTTTCCTGATTGCCTCAGAGGGCAAAGGTGGCACAGAACCAGTTGGCCTCCAAGACCAGGGCTCCCAGTGCCCTGGGGCATGGGGAAAAATGTATGCTCGGATCGAGTTGCAACTGATGACAAGGATGAAGACAAGTAACTTGGATCATTATTAACGTAGTAGTCATTCTTAATTTGGATCCAACCTAATGATGTTATGTAGTAAATTAATCTCGTAAGTAGAAACAACTAATTTTTGGATGCAACCTAGTAGTGCTTGGTAGTAAACTAATCAAGTAAGTGGAAACAATTTATTGACTGCTTGCTCTTTTGTCTTCAGATTCAAAGATAACATTTTCTATATATTGGCAATACAGTTCTGAGCAAACAATTGGTCTCCCTTCCAGAGTGTCCTGTGGTTCCCAACCTATGGTTTTTGAAATTCAATTCCCAGAAGACAAAGTAAATTCCTCAAATGACTGATCAGCCAATGTACTACTTAGGCTTCTGAGAATTGAAGTCCAAAAGCCAAAGGTTGGGGATCCCTGTCCTATAGGTCTGTATTATACTAAAGTGGACGTCTGGCTTGCAAATCTACTGTGGTGCTGCCAGTCTTAAATAACTAGAAGTCAGGAATCCTCTGTGACCTGTTGTAAATAAATGGGAGTGTACTAGCAAATCCTGAACTACTTTCTGTCCACCAAGGATAAGATGATCTGGAATAATCCAGGGCTGTCAGTTCTTTTAACAGGGAAATCTGCTGGAATGTATAAGAAACAAATGCTGATTACAATTTGGATTTCATGGGGCTGAGGACTTTGTAGCCGTGCTATATTTTTAGTGGAACTTCTAAAAGCCATCTTGATTTACCCGGTTGAGGTGAACCAAAGCAAAACTGCTCTCAACTTTCTATCCATAGGCTATTCACAGCAGTGACCAATTCTTGGGATACATGTAATGTTACATAGTGATATGTTCATGCATTGGAATGTTCCTTTTATCTCTTCCTCCTAAAATCCATCTCCACAAATTAGTTCCAAAAAGTCCCTAAGGATCAAGAGGATAGGGAAAGGTCAGAAGGTGAAATGGGGAGAGGTAATCTGGCCTCCCCCTTCTGCTAACCAAAGCCTTCTATCAGCAGAGGAACATTCACTGGGCTTTACTCATTGTTTGCTTGTGCTCTAGTGTACCTTGATCACACATTATAGCTGTGTACTGTGAAATCATTCCCTTGAGCTTTCCACCATATACTGATGAAATTGCATTTATTCTATATGTTCCATGTCTTAAATTATGTTCTTCCCATCAGCTGTTCCAACTCCTGGTCACTGTAATAATTGAATGACTATAACAACTCTTTGAGGTGTTGGTCCTACCTTTGTTAAATGAAATGTGTAATTGACAGTCTCTCTACACAATTCCCTGGCTGCAATATTGGGTCCTTTTCTAGTTTCTTTCACTTTGACACTCATTATATTTATTCTCTCACTGCAGGAATATTAATGCCTTGGATTCATCATGGAAACATCCCTTCAGTAAAGGAGATCTCCTGTGGAATGCATATTCCACCAAAATGTATCATTCTTCTTGTTAATCTATCTTCAAAAGAGTGGCATATATTCCAGATACTGGCTTGCACTTCCTGATTTGGGTTCCCTTATATAGGCTGCATATTGCTCTGGAATCCCTATATGGTAGCTTTACTCTTTCCTAGAGATATGTGTCATCATCATCTCTGTCCCCAGCAAACAGATTAGAGCTGATCTGCTCTTTGGCCCAAACCTCATCTGTGATCCTACTTGTGCAATTCTACTTCTCTATGAAGACTCCATGCCTATGAATGGGGAAACAAAAAAAGAATATGACCAGGTCCAAGATTTGATGGTACTGTATAGGTTGGATAGAAGGGCACTAGCAACAGTGTGAAGAGCTGGGTATTCAGTTGTATTTTATTTTCATTCTAATTTTTCCCTCCTTGACAAAGTCCCACTTTGGTGTTCAGGAAATGGAGACCAGAAGCATTCAAAGTGAAATACAGCTCTTTATTTGGAGGGTCTGAACACAACTTGGGTGGGTCAAAACACAGACTTTTATACATATACAGAAAAATACAGTTACAACAAAGAACAATGCCGATTGGTCAATCAACTTATGTACACTTCTTAATCCCTTCATTTGCATGAAAGAGATACATAGTGCACCTGTCACTTTTCAAATAGCACGCTCTCCGAAATCTCGCGATATTTCGCGATTTGCTGAGATCTCGCAGCTGTCAAATAGAGACGCTGTTTGACAGCAGTTTAGTCAGGAACTCAGCAGTTTGAATCTTGACAGTTATGATACACAAAGTTATCATACATAAAACCCACTCAGATGTTTAAAGCAGGCAGTGAGAAGGAAGCAATTTATTGTTATTAAAAGGACAATAAGCATGATCCTGTTTGATGCCTTCTTAAAAGAGCAGGACAGAAAGCCTCTACTTTTACACTTTTTCTTCTCTCTCCCCTTGCCCTGCCTGTCACCTGGATCTGAAATCATTGGTGCTGCAGCTATCTACTTTGGTGATTTTAATCAAAGCCTTCACAGCAGGAGAGGCAAAGAATGAAGCTTTCTATATCAAGACCATATTCTTCTTCTCTGCTGCGATCAAATCAGTATTTTTTCTTAATTCGACTTCTTCTTTCTCCACTACTAATCATGGTATGTGAATTAACATGATGGATGTGTGGAGATACTCTGTTAAGGTCTCTTGGCTCTTTGCCCTGCTATGTGCTTGCCACCAGAAATACACAAATGCCCCTGATTCTTCTTGTATTTACATATTTGCCCAATTGCAATGTACTCCCTTACTCTTTGCCCATCTAAGCAAATGTTATCCATGATAAACCTCTTTATAAATATTCCTATAAATTAATATGTGCTCTAAAAGAGATAGGAAAAAAGGTTAAAGCAGCTGTTTGCTTCTACAAAGTAGACTAAAATATCCACCCATCTGACAGAGTAAGAGGATATATCAGGAGGATCAGACAATTGTCTCTTTTGTGATCTGTTCACTCCGGGTCTAATTTAAACATAAAGACAAATGCATACTCACTGCATTTGCCCACCTATCTACCAGTTAGCACCTGGCCAATATAATAGGTCAGATGATAACAATGTTCTTTGCTGTGAAAAAAAATGTATTTCTTTCTATTTCAATAATACCACTTACTTCTAGAGCTATATCTGTGAATACTGACAAATTTAATATAAAATTTAATATAAATACATCATTTGTTTTTTCATTTATGTTTATGTCTGTGTGCATATATATGCCATGGATAAGTGTGATCTTCTTCTTCTTTACTTCCTCTTTGACCACATTGGACATTGCGACAGAAATCCAAATGAGATGCAAACACACTGATCAAATGGGAAATGATTGCGGCAATGTTAAAGGACTAAGTGTGATCTCAATGTACATAATTTCAGTTCAACAAAGGTGAAAGAAATCATAATCTATGTCATTGGTCATAATCATGTGCAACTCCAACTGTGCAACTGGAATAAAGCATCATTAGTGACAGATTGCTTAAAAGAGCACGACAGAGAGCCTCTGTCATGCTGTTTTAAAGACTTCAGTTTTCTTTTTTAGGGTGTGCATAGTTTGAACTCTATGAAACAAAGTTGTGTGCACCTCAAAATTGAAAAAAATGTGTTTTGAATGAATAGCAATCTTCTAATTATAATTACTGTACTAGGCATTCGTCTTCACCTTTCAGAATTAACAGATATTCTGCAGCCAGGCACAGGAGACAAATTAAATCAGATGAAGGCATAAATGTTACTGAACTGGAGCCCCAAATTAGCCTCCGTTTCAAAACCCTGAATTCACCTCCAAATGAGACCATATGATCCATTTACTATCCTAATACAGTATACATTTTATAAAACCAAAACCAAAACCAAAACCTAAAGAAATAGCATAGAACTCTCTACAGTTACTGACAGGGGTTCTGTAGGATTTCCTATCTGTGGCCCTATCTGGAAATGCCAGGAGTTGACTTTGGGACTTTGTTTACAGACCAAATGCTTTACTACTACTACTACTACTACTACTACTACTACTACTACTACTACTACTACTACTACTACTACTACTACTACTACTCCCAGCCTGCATGGCCTTTTAAGTATTTAGGATAAAGTTTTTAGGATAAAGTTTTTGGGATAAAAGTACATGCTCAGGTTTGATGTGCTGTCATTTGCCTAACTAAAAGTCTTGTCTATGGGAGTAATTACTTAAATAGATCCTTGTGACACAGACAGAAATCATCTTTTATCATTCTTGAACATCTCCTTGCTATTTAGCAAAAGATAAATTCTGTCTGTGTTCCTCAGTCTGAACATTTCATTTACTAATTCCTTCTGGATGACCTGTATATGTTTGGGAACTCAGCAGGACATAGGTCTCCTTGTCCACAAGCCAGAACCGCAATTTCAAAACAAATGTTTTCATCCAGATATGGAAGGTAGGTCATCCTGAACCACACTGAGGGTTCATCAGAGCCTTGTGACAAAACTGAACTGTTAGAGAAACAAAATCAAATGAACACCCATTGCACAATATAAACAAGTGGTAGTCTGATAGTTCATGAATACTTCACAAAACAAGCACCAGAATTCAGAGAATGTGATATATGAAAATAGATTTCTGTCTGGTTATCGCTTGCTACATCAGGAACTGTAGATATAAATTGGATGCAGAGGTGCAAATTATTTATCAACTTGTTCCAAAATGAAAGGGAAATTTGAATACATTTGGAAAGAATTTGCAGTAGCAATGGGAAAATCTATTACATCTCAAATTATTTCTGTCCTGAACTTAAAAACAATTGTGAATTTAGTTGAACACCTCAGAAAAAAACTATAAATTAAAATATGCTCCATTTGCACTAGTTAAATTCAAGGGCAGTGGGCCACATGAAATGGCCATATGTTGAGAACCCCTGCCCTAGGGGTTTATCTAGATTCCACATTATTTTTGCCAGTGACATAGATTATGGAGAGAATGTCTTGGAATTCCATACTATACAAGGCTCATGTGAAAAGAGGAGAAAGACAAAGAGCACAAGGCAGTCCAAGAGGAAGGTTGAGAGACATATTACAAGAACACTACTAAGAACCCTGTATCTCTCTTGACAACCAAAGGGGTAAATGATGAAGTAAAGCAGCAGCAGCAGCAGCAGCAGTACAATGATGAGTACCTTAATAGTTAATAACAATTCAACCCTTTTATTTAATTTAAAAAGGTAAAGGTAAAGGTTTCCCTTGCTCGAAAGCCAGTCGTATCCGACTCTAGGGTGCAGTGCTCATCTCTGTTTCTAAGCCGAAGAGCCAGCGCTGTCTGCTTCTGCAGACGTTTCCGTGGTCATGTGGCAGTCATGACTAGACACCGGAGCGCACGGAACGCTGTTACCTTCCCACAAAAGTGGTCCCTATTTATCTACTTGCAAATTCTTGCTTTCGAACTGCTAGGTTTGCAGGAGCTGGGATGAAGACGGGAGCTCATTTCCGTCCTGCAGTACTCGGGAATCGAACTGCTGACCTTCCGCTTCCCAGTCAGCGTCTTAGCGACTTGAGCAACTGCAGTTCCCTACTTAGACATATGGAATTACTCAGGAATAAAAATAAATGAAGAAGTTACGATAAATGAAAAGCTTACATAAAGATAGAAATTACTTAAAGGTAAAAAAGTTACTTTGAAATAAACAACGTAGTTACTTAAAGGCCTACTTAGAAATGAATGAACCTTAAAAGGAAAGAATAAAGAAAAGCAGAGAAAATTAGAAGCAGGGGAAAGGAAGAGAAGATTGCTTAGAAATCACATGCTTAAGATTTCCTAAGGAAAAGAAAGAAATAGGGAGAAAAAGCTTGCTGGAGGTAGAGAGAGAGAGAGAGAGAGAGAGAGAGAAAGGGGGGGGGTAGAGAAAGCCATCCTGACCATTTACAGATTCAAAATTTTCAACAAGATTCTGGCCACTGGAATATTATTGTGTGTGTGTGTGTGTGTGTGTGTGTGTGTGTGTGTGTGTGTGTGTGTGTGTGTGTGTGTGTGTGTGTGTGTGTGTGAATGTGCGTGAGATTGTAGAAGGATGCTTGTTGTATAGGCTTTGATTGAATATGTCACACAATTTAGGTATGGTGTTTCCCCTGCATCCATAGCTATTTGCATTACACACAGCCCTTCCACACACCTTGCATCAAAAAATGCACTGATAACATCATGGATCCATGACTGGAATATCTCTAAAGAGTAAACTGTTGGTCTCAATACATATGTCCCCCCCCCACCACCACACACAAACAATAACAAATGGGTAAGAAGATGTTCAAATACCTCTAGGTTGCAACAAGATAAAGAATATGAAGCTGTTTCAACATTGACAAGTGCTGTGTAGTGCTAGGTATTATTTATTTTGCATTCTGCAAGGATCATCTCCTGCATCTATTGGTGGCCTTTTGGGTTCTCTTCTGCTTGAATAACGCACAAGGGGATGTCAAACATTAATTACCAGCTTCAATCCAATCCTTATATCCAAATCTTCCAAAATAGCCCCTAGCATTTGGAAGATGAAAGTTTTCAAATATAAGGTAATGATTGTCATTGATGTCTAATTAATCTCTTTTAGCCATGCAAGATACAATAATATTTAAATGCATGAGATTTCAGTGTTGCTAGCCATTTTAAATGCCACAGCCAGAGGTGTCCAAAAACTCAGGTTGGACCCTACTGGCAAAATCCTTGGACTCCTGGGGTTTACTGAAATTGCACATCTATTTTTCAATATCACAACTCAAATGGAAAACACTGATATTAGGATTCCTCATACCCCAGCTTTCCTGATTGCTGTATGCGGAAAGATTTTCTGGGTATGAATTGTTGCTTGAGGAGAGATAAGCAATTTCAAGGTAAGGATGCCATGCAGCTCTGTAATGGAGAATTTGTAGAGGAATTACAGTTCCATTGCTGAAGAGCAACACAGCTTAGGCAAAAGTTTCCTATCCAGCCCTGATAAGACAACCCCTAAACATTCTAGTGCACAAAGTGGGCAGGTGGGCTATTCAAAATTCCACACAAAGAGGCCTGAACTAGGGCAGGGGCCAGGGCAGGGCTAAATAGCTCTTAAACCCCACCCCACTACCAGTCAGCAGGGATTCAAGTGTGTCCACTGCTTCCCCTGCCTCTTCCTGAATGGAGAGGTTTACCCCTCCTCCCTCCAGGGTTGCATTTGCATCAATAATGGGCCATTTCTTGGCACTTTGAATCTTGGATACAAAAGCACCAATATTCCACATTCATAAATCAGAGGGGGGGTTCTAATGAATTAAATTTATTATAAACATTCATGGATTGCACACATCTGTGAAAGCGTACTGGATTCTATGAAAGCTTATATAAGCTCACATTGAAGGGTGAACCATGGGAATCCATTTCTCATTCTTAGATCAGCTGCATAAACAATGCAACAGTGAAATAACATTTCTTCATGTGTGCTGACTCGTCTGAGCAGGCACAGTCACCACACGGTGGCGCTACACAGAGAGTCTGTTTGAGGACAGTCCATATATAAAAGTCCAAAAGGCAAGCCAAGGTCTGTTTACAGGTAGTCTGGGCAAATGTCTAGTTCAAAGGGTGTACAGGGGTGCAAGTCAGGGTTGGCAGAGAAGTCAGGGTCACAGCAGGCGGGTCAGGGTCAGGCAGGCAGTCTGGAGTTGAGCAGGGTGCCGGTCTTCACACTAGAGTTGTACCAACGCTGGCAGGCTGCAACAAACTTGCTTATAGGCCTCCCAGCTAATCAGTATCAGCTGGGAGCCTTCTTTGGTACTTCACTCTAGCCTGCCTGAGTCTCAGGTGTAGCTCCTTTCTGGACCTCTCCCTGATTGAGTGCTGATCACTGTCAGAGGCAGACCCCTGATCTGACAGGTCAGCTGCCAGGGAAAACAGATATGGGCCAGATACAGACTGAGATCCCTGGCTCAGGACATCCTCAGGCTTGGGTGCAGGCAGAACTGGGCTGGGCATAGGAAGTGCCCCCTGATTCAGGCCATTCTCAGAGTCCAACAAGGACTGGATCACAACATCATGCTTATGTGAATTGTTGGTTGTTTACATCAATAGTCTGAACACATTGATTTAGTCATTCCTGACAGATTAATGCCATGTTTGCTTGGAATCACATGTGTTTGGCTCCCAGGAAGTATTCCATCCAGGTACTAGCCTTTTTGGCTGTGGAGACCATCCCCAAGGTAGACCATCTGTGCTATGTCTGTCAGGAACTCAAACAGAGAGTCTAGCATCCCAGTGACAACCTATCCAGGGAGGCTACAGTGGTGGAGTGGGCCAGGCTGAATGGAGAACAGATGTGTCCAGGGCCCTCAGGGCTGTCTACAGTCAAATGAAAAGCAAATGGGTTAACAAAAAGGTAAAGAGGCATTCATGCAAAAATGAGTTCACATGTGCTTCCACCTGCCATTTTGCATAGGAATTAGTTCAAGAAACAAGACATTTAGCCTGAAATTTACACAAAATCATAAACATAATCCAGGTTGGAAAAAGATATTGATCTGCAGATTTCACTGACATTTACAAATAAATGATGCATTGCTCTTTTCATTTTGCTGGCTGGCTGACCCAAATGGCCTTTACATAATTTACTTTTGATTAAAGAAGTGCTTCAACACTGAGAACTCAAAAATAAAATCAATACATTTATGACACTATTTATGAAGGGGGGGGGGGGAGGATTTACAGGATAAGGCAAAAAAATAAAAATCCATGAAAAAAATGAATTAAAGAAAGAAGCATTTTTTCCTTTCCAGGACAGATGTCATATATGAGTTCAAGCTATAATGTGAAATATTGAACATATTTTTTTATGTTTGTGCAGTGTAAGGCAGAAAAGAAGAAAATTAAAGAACCTGATCTTCATGGATTCCAATATGTACCAATATAAATTGCATCTACTCTAGACTAATGCAAACATAATTTGTCTAGAAGACCACCAGCCTTTACCTGGCATCAGTGTTCTGAGAGAGTTCTCAGGTTGAGAAAAGTATAAAAAGTAACTGAAAATTCATCCTTTAATATAAAAGCATTTTATAGATGATATTTTTAAATGCTGAGTCCTGCAAAAAATGACAGAATAAGTTTACAACTAAAGATGCACAATAGGGTACGGATTGCAAACAAACTGTTTTGTTCTTGTAGACAGAGAAACTATTCAGTAGGTCAATGAAAATGATTTCTCCGAAGCAACTAATAGTTATGTGCTTCATTGTAATGTGCCATCATAATATATCTGACTTATAGTGATCCTATGAATAAGTGATCTCTAAAATGTCTTGTCCTCAACAGCTCTTGCAAACTCAAGCCTGTGCCTTCCTTTAGTGAGACAATCCACCTCACACTTGGTCTTCTTACTATTGTCTTTTCCAGAGAATCTTACCTTCTCATGATGTGCCCTAAGTAGGATGTCCTGTGTCATCATTATTGCCTGCAGAGATTGTTCAGGTTTAATTTATGCTAGGACCTATTTGTTCATCTTTCAAGCAGCCCAGGCTATCCACAAAGCTCTCTTTGAACACCATATCTATACCTATAAATCCAAGGGTTAACTGTTGGAATGTAACAAAGGCTCCAGCACCCATCCACACTATCCTGTACCGAGCCTCCTGCACTAGCTCGAACCTGGTACGGAGGTTACTGAAGGGTTGAGAAACGAGCCAGTGGGGCAAGTGCTCCACGAACATGAACAAATGGAAACAACTTCAATTCCCAATGTTCTCTGTGCCGCACCGTGCCACAGCCAATCAGGCAGAGAGGCGTGAGCAAAAAGAATGTTGGGAAATGTGGCGTGTCCAATTGAAATCGAGCCGCAGAAAAAACCACCACACAAAAGCAAACCACAAATGCAAAACTACAAGTCCCAGCATCCTGCATGCCGTGAGTGCACAGAACGCTGAGAAAGCCGGCACGTGACAAATAAATTACAAAATGCAACGGGAGCGCAAGTCCCCAGCAGCCAGATGCAGTGCCTCACAGCCACGCAAAACAAAAAGCCACAAAATGCCACCGTAAAATACCCGCCGTCCTTCTTTCCTGGAGCAACCATGCTACCCTGCCTAAGACATGGCGAGACCACCAGCCTCAAGTAAAGTTGAGCCGGGTGGAAAAAAAACCCCAAAACTGGCAGCAGTTCGTCAGGGGAAGCACTCTCCCTGGCGGATGACTGGCTGATGCCTTTGTACTTCCAAATAAAAAAGCAGCAGCCAGGAATCCAGAAGGAAGAGCCCCTCCCCTTACGGATCACTGCTTGCCCATCTCTGTTTAGGTAAGCCAGGAGAAAAAGGAGACAGAGAGTAGAGAACCATCGTTAGGCAGAGAAAACTCTTCTCTGCCTCCTCCTCCTCCTCCTCCTCCCCCGACCTACCTAACGAACCTTCCCAGGAGAAGAATGGGCTGACTGCCTCCTCCTTTCCCCCATTGCTGCATCAAAAATTCAAAATTCAAAAGGAGAAGTGACAGGCAGCCTGTTCTTCATGCTAAAGTAACAACCAAAAACAAACACCAAAATTAATTAAAAATAATAAAACAAAAATAAATCAATAAAAAAACCATTAATCAACAAAAAATAAACCACAAAATATACAAACAAAAACATCCACAATAACACAAAACCACATACAAAACACCTAACTACAACATAAAAAACCCACAAATTACACAAACAAACAACTAATTACACAAATATACAACAACAAAATAAGAAAAAATAAACAAAATCAGAAATAACCAAACCAATTAAACAAACCTAAAACTCAACCAAAACAAAAAAAGAACAAACAGAAACACCTCCAAGCCCACCACCACAAAAGCAAAACAAAGAAAAGCCCCAGAAGAAAGAAAACCAGACAACTCACCAGCACGTCCTTCCTCCACGACGACCGGAACAGAAATGAAGAAACAAAGACTACTTACCGGAAGAAGCCCCACCCAGAGGCCAGGAGAGAAAAAACAGTGAAACCAAAACAAAACCACTAGCAGTCCCACCTGGAGGGCAGAATAGTAAAAACAACTCAAAAAGACACAACAGCCTCACCTAGAGGCCACAAGAGTAAAAACAAGTCAAAAACATAACAATAAATCAAAAGTTTACACAAATCACAAACATATGTCAAAAATAAATAAAAAATAAAAAGATTTATAACATCCTGTGTTGAGTTTTAACTCAAATAAAAACCCAAAACATCTAAACACAGTTTTAAAATATTGAATGTAAAAAACATGTACTTTCACATTTTTTAAAATATTACCTACGGTACAACTATTAACAACAAAAACCCACAAACTAAAACATTATTTGGATAAATAAAACAATTTGAAACACTTATATCATCCTTTTTTCTTTTTTCAATTCACCAAAAAAAACAACCAAAAAAGCTGATCACAGTCTATAATACCCTGGCAACGCCGGGCAACTTCTGCTAGATTTAAATAAAAAAATATTTCCAGTTGACTTTCTTCTCTATCCAACTTTCATACTGACACATGGTGATTAGAAATACAAGAATGTGGATAATCCTGATTTTGGTCTCCAATGATACACATCCCTGCCTCATTCCAGAAGTTACTGCAAAGGGTTCTGATATTCCTTGACTTGGTCTAACTACACTTCTGCAGTAGTTTCTTCTCAACTCTATAAAATACCTTCTCTTGGTCTAGAAATGCAACATAGAGACGGAGTTGCTGTCCTTCAGGAAAGGGCTAAAAACCTGGCTGGCAAAGCAGGTGTGGGGCACCAGCAATGTGGTGACCCCTGACTGCCGGCTGATTTAGTAAGAACACTCTCTCCCTCTTTTAATCTCTTTTAATCTGTAGGGGTTGGAGTAATTTTTGGTGGCATTTTTAATGGGATTTTCATTGGTTTTTAAAATGTGATTGGTTTTATTTTCTGTGAGCCTCCCAGAGTCTTCAAAGTTGGTGGCAATATAAATCAGAAAAATAAATAAAATAATAAAAATAAATAAAGAGGGAGAGAGCATAAGCATACTGTGTGACTTTCTGTATTGTGCAACTTGGGTTAGACCAGCCCTCCAACTGGGTACTGTGTCTTCTTCAAAGTCCAAACCCAGAGGTCTGGTCTACTGAAACCCCTGAAGGCATGCCATCTTTTGCTTAATATTTTACTACCTACTCTGTGAGCATGGCACGGTGGGTGTGGTCAGATGGTCATGTTATGTAGTGGGCATGGCCAGGTGGCACTGGCAACAAGAAGGGGGACGCTCAGGGAGGATGTGCCACTGGTACAGGAGGCAGGTGCAGGCCTATGGCCCAAGACCCAGCAACCGGACAGGTGGGGCCAGCCAGAATTTCTACTACCGTTACGGGTATACTGGGGTGTACCAGTTGAATCCCACCACTGGGCAGACTTGTGAAAAGGGCCTCTGATGCAAATTTTGCAAAAAGGCTAATATGGGCAATTTTTTTTAAAAAAAACAACAACCCAAAACCTTGGTTCCAAACTTTCAAGGCTTTAAAAACAAAAAACTTTAAATATGACCCAGAAATTTTCTGGCAGCCAGTAGAACTAGCATAGAAGCAGTGTTACATAAAACTCCCCCAAAATCAATTTGCAATAAGATTTCAACAAAGGTACAGTACGATAGATAGATAGATAGATAGATAGATAGATAGATAGATAGATAGATAGATAGATAGATAGATAGATAGATAGATAGATAGATAGATAGATAGATAGATAGATAGATAGATAGATAGATAGATAGATAGATAGATAGATAGATAGATAGATAGATAGATAGATCTTTTTTGTTATTGTCCTGCACAGAACAACGAGATTGAGGGGGGAAAACCACTTATCAACCCAACAAAACCTAAACAAAATGCTGCTATACAAAATTATCAACATACTCCCACCCCATATATACACTTTTAACCCCTTAAAACTCTAAAACTCTAAGGCTCTAAAAACTCTATACAGAAGCTCTCTCATAGACTGCATTGCACTGCATTCAAAGCCAGAACTGCTTTTGGGTAGAAACTATTTCTCAAGCAGCTGGTCCTGGTCTTTCTGACCCTATACCTTCTTATAGAAGGTAGAAGCTGAAAGAGATCATTTCCGGGGTGCGTACTATCTTGCACAATCTTTACAGCTTTCTTATAACACCCGGTGGCATAGATTTGATCTAGAGTGGGAAGAGTATACCCGATTATCCTCTCCGCAGCCTTTATGACCCTGGACAGCATTGTTCTTTCCCTAGCTGTACAATTCCCAAACCATACACACAGACCATAGGTTAACACACTCCCTATGGTACAGTGGTAGAATGCCAACAGCAGGTCCTTTGAAAGGTTGTTTTTCTTCCTGAGAATTCTCAAGAAGTATAACCTCTGCTATGCTCTCTTCATCAGATCTTTGGGGTTTGCTCCCCATGTTAGATCATCCCTCAGCTCCATTCCCAGAAATCGAAACACCAAGACCTGTTCCACACAATTCCCGTTGATCTGTAGGTCTCCAGATCTTGATGGTCAAACACATTCCAATCGGTCTCCTGAAAACAGTCCTTCAGCTGTTGAGAGGCTCCCTTAGGCCACACAGTAACAGTCGGTGTTTTTATTGGGGCTTGTTTCCTAAGGGGTGTGTATACTGGTGTCAAAAGCAGGGACACATGATCTGACCTGCCAAGGTGTGCCAAGGGCTTAACCTCATATGCCCGTTTAATGTTTGTATACACCTTGTCAAGAGGTGTATACACCTTGTCTAGTTGCACATTTAATGTGCTGATGAAATTTTGGGAATACTGCCTTTAAGTCTGTATGATTGAAATCTCCTGCGATGATCAGCACGGCCTCTGGGTATTTGCTCAGTTTAGTATTGGTGTTTCCATACAAAATATCCATGGCCATGCGTGCATTTGCAGTTGGTGCCACATACACCACCATTAATACTACTGCTGTAAATTCCCGGGGGAGATAAAAAGGTCTACATTTAATCATTAAAAACTTTACCTTCAGGGAACAGTGGCTATCCAACCTGATAGAGTCCTTGCACCAGTTGTGATTTACAAAGATACACACTCCCCCACCTTGTTTCTTGCCAGAATCCTTTGTCCTGTCCAACCGGTGTGTAGTATAGCCTTGCAATTCAATAGCTGTGTTGGGAATGAAAGAGTTAAGCCATGTCTCTGTGAGTAGCAATGCACAGAAATCCCGGAAGTCTCTCTCAGCTCCAACACGCAGCCTCCACTCATCAAGTTTGTTCACCATAGCCCATATGATAGCAGTACCAGTTGTCATCCTGCAACTGTATAAGTCCTAAAGGATGTTGTAATGGCAACTGTTTTTTTTTTTAAGACAGATAACGGTGTAAAGAATTTCCCCCAATTTTTTTTTAATAAATAGAATCCTGCCCTTCACTTTATTTCATTTTGGAGCATCTGGCTTAAGCCAAGAAAATAAATGCTTTCTATCCTTAATTTTGTCTACTGTCAGTTCACTATCTGAAGAATCATTATTTATGACTAGAATAAAATAAATGCAAGCAACTAATAAAATGAAAATGTTATGTTGCACAGTGGGCTCTCTTGAATGAGATTTATTAACCATTGTCAGACAGTTTAAATTTACAGTACACTCTAAATGCCTTTTTTCCCTTTAGTGAAAATGGAGGAGGGGAAATGATATAAACTGTGGCTGATTATTTGATTTTGTACTAGTTAATTTGGATGGTGAATATAACTCATTTGAAAAAGCATAAAATAATCAGTATGCTGCCACTCTTGGCTGCCCATATATTGCTGTGTATGTTCCAAGGAACTTCTATAGTTGACACTTTTAAACTCTAAATCTAGTGCAAGGTTGGCAGCAGCAACTGGCATCCTCAGGCAGTGCTATATGAACCTCAAAACCTTAACAGATACATCTTATATGACCATTTTCGAAAAACACTGTGCCAACGATCCATACTCACAGTGCTTTGCTACAGTTTTATCATACCCTCTTTGAGCTGTGAAGGATGGAATTTGGGACGTTTTGCCTGTGAAAAGACAGGCTCTTCTACTAACATGTGGCCTTCCCAGAGGTCCACAACAGAGGAGAGGACCCACAAGAGGTCACTTTGCCAGGAACTCTCAAACTTAAAGCCATCCTTGGTTTGCTGTAACATTTTGGCACTTGAAAAGCAACCTCTTTTTATTTCCACAAAAAGACTGCAGGTAGACCACTCTTCCCTCTCTTTCCCTTATTGGTTCAGAACAATAATCAAACAATTACAGCTCATTTAACATTGTAAGCTGCCATGTGTAGTGCTTGACATAAATACTACAAATGAATGAATGAATGAATGTCATCTTACTTATAAAGTTAGTAGTTGTGTACTGGCCAAAAGATAAGGGATCGATATTGCACCAGAATTATGATGTTGGAATAGTGCATACATCCATTATGGTGGCTTAATTTTTGAATCATACTTGCAAGCTCTCTTGCAATACGCTTGTTTACTTCAACATCCATTTTTGAAATCATTGTCTTAATTCAGATTAGGTAAAGGTAAGGTAAAGGTAAAGGTTTCCCTTGCTCGAAAGCCAGTCGTATCCGACTCTAGGGTGCAGTGCTCATCTCTGTTTCTAAGCCGAAGAGCCAGCGCTGTCTGCTTCTGCAGACATTTCCGTGGTCATGTGGCAGGCATGACTAGACACAGGAGTGCACGGAACGCTGTTACCTTCCCACCGAAGTGGTCCCTATTTATCTAGTTGCAATTTCTTGCTTTCGAACTGCTAGGTTGGCAGGAGCTGGGATGAAGACGGGAGCTCATTTCTGTCCTGCAGTGCTCGGGAATCGAACTGCTGACCTTCCGCTTCCCAGTCAGCGTCTTAGCGACTTGAGCCACTGCAGTTATAATTCAGATTATTGCTATTAAATGTAGAATTTTTCTCTTCTTGTCCTCATCTTCTTCTTCATGTTAGGCCTTGTCTTAAAATGTGGTTGAATGCATAAGGATCGAAACCAGACTTTCAAGAATTCAATGCACTGAATCTGAAAGGATGAATATGCTACCTTTGGTGTCTACAAGTCATGTAAAAAGACAACAACCTTGTTTGTTCCGTTCTAAATATGAAGGAACTTGTGAATTTTGGACTTTTCTTTTTAAAAACACGGAAACTCTGTGTTAAATTTAATTCTCCCCTTCCCTGATTCCAAGAATGATTATTCACTCAAATAAAAAATGCCTTAAAGGAGACTGTCTAACCTACTTTTGAAAACATTCAGTGAAAAATAGTCTGCAAACTTCCCAGGATATCTTATGCCTTTTCCAAACTGTTTCTACAATAATACATGCATTAAAAATTACAACTACCAAGGTGAGCTACAAATCCACAGTTCTTAATTGTAAATAACTATTGAGTCAATGCCTTGAATCTGTAAGCTACTAAGAGATTCTGAGTTACAGACTTGGTTTTGGTAATGAAGTCACAACATCTATTTCTGGTTTATTTTCAGTCTAAACATCATCTTCTACAGTGATATATATTTTAAAACTAGCTATTGTGCCCAGTCTTGCCAGGCAGGTTTGGAATGTGCAGCCCAGCAGAGGTGTGTGTGTGTGTGTGTGTGAGAGAGAGAGAGAGAGAGAGAGAGAGAGAGAGAGAGAGAGAGAGAGAGAGAGAGAAGCAGCCCAGCAGGTGTGTGTGTGTGTGTGTGAGAGAGAGAGAGAGAGAGAAGCAGCCCAGCAGGTGTGTGTGTGCGTGAGAGAGAGAGAGATATAGAGAGATAGAGAGATAGAGAGAGTTTCTGTTTGTGGGGTGGTTTTCGTGCCCTGCGGAGAGGTGGAGGCAGGGAAGGGGGGAGGTTGACATGTTCCGCACCCCTTTGCAGGCGCACCCCCCCAATAACGGACACAGACAACATTGAAAGTGGATAACAGCATAGGGCCACATTTATTGATTCAATGCCCTAGTCCGAATTATAAATTTGCATTGGTAAAACGACCAATCGTAATTCCTAAGGCAAGCAGGCCGAAGTAACACTGGTAAGGTACCACCCCAAAATTGCCAACGGCAATTGGTTACAATGTATCAATTTGTATCAATTTGTTTGTTGACAACAAACAAATTGTTGACCGTAGTCAATAACTAACTTATGACCCCACCCTCTGACGCGTATCCGTGAAATCACAGGGGTGATGCATGCTGGTTAGCAATCGTCATCACCCCATCGCCTGGTTCGTCGTTGACCGGACAACGTTTAACTAATTTATTCCTGTCTAGTGTTGTCCAGTCAATTGCGAACCTGCCGGATACTTGTGGGTCATACTGTTTACCTTACCAGTGCTACCCGCCACACGGAGGGGCTTCAAAGAAGACCTGACGCCCCCCCCCCAGACCGTCAGCTCGGTCAACAGGCCTGCTCGCCAATCACCCAACAGGAGGTCCATACCTCCTCGCGACAGATGGACCCCATCCCCTGCGTACAAGTCATAATTTTGTAGACTAATATCGGGGTGATGACTAACCCGTCCCCAAGCCCCGTTGGCAAGAAACCGCGCCATTGCCTTATTGACCGCGCGCCTAGCGCGGTCAAGGGCCAGGAGGTTAACGCCCCCTCTGTAAGAATGGCGCGGGACAATGTCCGACCAAACCAGGGTTGTGGCAGGCCAGACATAATGCAAGTGGGCGAGGTCCTCGCAAATCGCATGCTTAAGCGATAAGCCGGTGACCTGGCCCAAATCATTGCCCCCCAGGTGGATGATTAGAATGTCAGGCGGGTCAGCACCCAGGCCAGAAAAAAGGAAAGGCCGCAGCTCCCGCCATAACATCCCAGGCTTACCATGCCATGCGAGACTGGCGTGGTCACCCAGTCCCAGTCGGGGTCCCCATTCTGTCGCCGCAGCGTAACGCGCTGCCCTGTGCACATAGCTGTGGCCCACCAGCCATACTGTCACCGGTGTAAAACGACACCCAGGGTCTGTAAGAAAATTGAGAAAAAAGGCGGTAAGGTGACTGGATTGGTACTCATGGCGGGAGTGGGCGCACATAAAACTGAAAACATTGCGAGCCCCACCTCCCCATGCTGCGTATGTCAGCCCCAGAGTACCCAAAAGCAGCTGCTGTAGAGGCTGCACCAATCCGGAACGAATGTGTGCCATAACGGGCACCTGGTAGGCCCACCCTGGTGAGGGCTCTGGCTGTCACCTTCCAAAACTGAAATTTAGTAAGGGGAGACCCATCTTGGTGACAGAAAAACGGGCCGTGGTGCACGCCACGCAGTGCCAGGAATTCCTGTAGGGCACCAACCGGACAGATGTCTGCCAAAGAACAACGTAGCAGCCTTACACCACTGCCTACGCCATGCTGATCTGTTTCAGAGGAGCGTATCCTCAACTGGGCCCAGTCTTTGGCTACGTAGACATCTTCGAGTTCCAGTGCCCTACCACTTGCATCCGCCTTAGACAGCATCTCGAGTTCGCTGACGCGGAGTGCTCCAAAAAATGCCACTGTTGTGGCTGCGTGAAAAAGGGCTGCCTCATAATGATCAAAACAGAGGCCTGGCCAGCCCCGGGCCAACTGGGTAAGAACCCCTGGGGAAATAGGGTGCCGGTCATCCGGGCAACGCCCGCGCTCGCGCACCCACCCCTCCAAAACATGTCGCACACGGAAGTCAGAGGTGGTATCCACATGACCTCCCACTTTGGCCACAAAAGCCAACGCCGAGAGCTTGGATGCTATGGTGCGAGGTGCAAGGCCCTGTGCATGCAGGTGAACCATGAACCGCAGAACATGGTCCACCGGGATAGGCCAGGTCTCTGGCAAAAGAAATTGAGTAGCAAATGCCCTGTAAGAATTGAATGCTTGTTGATACGCCTTACGCGTGCGTGGCGCTAGTGACAGGCCAATCGCCCGGTTCACCTCTCCTTGCCAATAGTCCACATCTCGTCCGGGAGTGGCGAGGGAAATTCCTCCGCATCCGGGGCCAAGGCGCGGAACCGGGAGATCTGCAGGCGGGACAAAGCGTCAGCAATATCATTATTAATCCCTGGTACATGCCTGGCCCTGAACAAAACGTTGAGGCGCAGGCAGCGCAGCACAAAATGGCGCACTAGGTCCATGACCCTGGGCGATTTGGAAGTCTGTGCACTGACAATGTGGGCAACAGCAGCATTGTCACACCAGAAATGCACCACCGAATTAGCCCACAGTTCGCCCCATAGCATCAAAGCCCCCAGAATGGGGAAAATTCCAGGTATGTGAGATCCCGCAGGCGACCTGTGCCTGCCCATGCCGGTGGCCACCCACCACAGGCCCCACTTCACATTGAAGTACATCCCATAACCCAGGGATCCTGAGGCATCAGACTGGATCTGGAAATTGGGGGACGCCAGGAGGTCAGACCTCCAAAATGAGACCCCATTAAACTCCCTCAGGAATTGCAACCAGACGAACATGTCTGCCCTGATACCCCGGGTGAGCCTGACTCTGTGGTGGGGCCTGGATAACCCTGCCATGGCGTCGCATAAGCGCCGGGCAAAAGCCCTGCCCGGTGCGACCACCCTGCAAGCAAAATTAAGGTGCCCATGTAGCACCTGAAGTTCTCTCAGTGATGCCTTACGCTTGGCCAGCAATTCCGAGATAAGGGCCACGATCCTGGACACCTTATCACCCGGCAACCTAGGAGCCTGCACTACTGTGTCAATCTCAACCCCCAGGAATACTAGCTTGGTCGATGGGCCCACGGTCTATTTCGGGCGCTAAAGGGACACCAAGTTCCTCCATTAGCGTCTGAAATGTGTTGAGGAGACGTGCGCACGTGTCCCAGCCCCGTTCACCCCCGAATAAAAAGTCATCCAGGTAATGGGCTACAGACCGGGACCCTGACCTGCGGGCGAAAGCCCACTCTAGGAAGGTACTAAAACGCTCGAAAGCCGAGCATGATATGGAGCAGCCAAAAGGCATGGCCTTATCCAAATAATATTCCCCCTTAAATTTAAAACCCAGCAACTCAAAGTCGCCCGGGTGCACTGGCAAGAGGCGAAAAGCTGACTTAATGTCACACTTGGCCAGCAGGGCACCCGGGCCACACGAGCGCGCCATGCGCAACGCATGGTCAACGATGTATACCTGACTGAACAAAGGTCATCAGGGATAGCATCATTGACCAACCGGCCGGCTGGGTAGGACAAATGATGAATAAGGCGAAACTCACCTAGGGACTTTTTGGGGACCAAACCCAGTGGCGAGACCTTAAGATTGAGAAACGGGGGTACGGGGAAAGGTCCAGCGACCCTGCCCGCGACTAACTCCTTTTGAATGCTGGCCGCAGCCACCTCCTCCCTTCCTCTAAGGGATAAAAGGTTGGGAGCATCCTGAGGGGACCTATCACCCACAAAAGGGATACGAAATCCCTGCTTAAAACCTTGAAGATATACTCCCTGCCTCCCCCTTCGGGTACGATGCGAGCCAGCGCTCCAGCATGTCCACCTTAATTGGGGAGGGGGCCTTTTGGAGAACTAGCTCCATCCGTGGCATCCTTGCCAGCCCACTGTCCACCCTTCCCTCTGCCTCGCGCCCCCCCAGGCTTGGGGCAAGCAGAGGCTGCGTGGGGGCCAGAGCATGTGGGACACTCATGCTTATACCTGCAGTTCTTTCGATTGCAGGAACCAATTGACGAGAAAGTCCAGCACCGCAGGCGGGCTGGAACCCCCTGCCCCGCCGCCTGGCGGGTAACCTGCGCTGGAGCCGCTCGCTGGACCGCATGTCCGCAATGGTATCTATCCCCCGGGGCAGGGCGTGTGGGTGTCATATACAAAAGCCAAAGCCTCTGGCACGGCTCATCCCATCTCATCTCGGGGTGAAGGGGAATCCTCATACGGAATTCCTCGTCATATGCTAGCCATGAGGGGCCCGGGAAATCGACCATTGGCCTATATATGTTGTCCAAATATTGGACCATGGGAATAGCTAAATCCGGCCGCGCCCTAAGATATACCGCCATGTATATTAAATAAGCGGGGAGCCAG
This sequence comes from Bradypodion pumilum, assembly GCA_035047305.1. Taxonomy (NCBI): domain Eukaryota; kingdom Metazoa; phylum Chordata; class Lepidosauria; order Squamata; family Chamaeleonidae; genus Bradypodion; species Bradypodion pumilum. The sequence goes on along the minus strand of JAWDJD010000004.1, from coordinate 63,305,828 downwards.
TTGGCCCAGGTACGCGGCGGCTTACGGCGGCGTGCCTGCTCCTTGTCCTTCTCATCCTGACCCTCCCGTTCCTCCTTGGTGGGCTCTCTGTTCAGGAGTGAGAAGATATCTACATACTCCCCTCGCCATATCTTATCCCTAGTAGCCTGTGCCAGGTGATCACCCAATGGCAAGGAATACCCTGCCGTCGGCAAGGCCGAAAAAGGGACAGCCGGCCTGGTAAAAGGGACCTGAACTAATCCAGCCACCCCCAGAACATTCCCTGTATTGTAAGGACCCATGCCCACCCCAGTGCCCAAGGTGGCAGTCGTCGTCGCCGGGTGGGTCGCCGACAGCGTGGCCCCCGCACCACCCGCGCGAGGCCAAGGCCATTGAAAGGCCCCCCTAGATTGGGAATGTGTGTAGATGTACTCGCTTGCACCGTATACTCACACGCTGCACCCCCGTGGGCCGCCCCCACCGGGGGTTCCGGCCCACTGGGGGCGTCGGAGCTCACGACCGACGTAGAGCTCATCACCGGGGCTTGACCCGCACCTGGTTGCTGTCTGGGGAGCTGCGAGGCAGTGGCCGAAACCGCGCCACACGCCTGCAGCAGCTCGACCCTCCCCGCCGGCTGTTGTCCTCCAGCCGACAGCGTCTCAAAAGGAACCCCGAAAGGGGCGCCCGCCTGACTGGCCCGCGCCAACGACGCCTCCAGGGCCGCAATGCGGGCCAGCAAGGTGTCCACGTTGACCATGGGCAAAGGGCCGGCCGGCCCGCCTGGCCCAGGCATGGGTACAGGTCCCTGTACCCCGGGACCCACATATGGCCATTGGCCAGCACCGAATCCCGGCAGGGTTGGTGGAGAAACCTGCCAAGGCAGGGGGCCGCACCACCCCCCAAGGCTAGAGGGCCCCGGGAGAGGCTGCAGCCCAAGAGGAGTAGGCCCGACAGAGTGGGCAGGAGCAGGAGCGGTGTCCACCGCTCGTGGGCCGCGGGCCGGAACCCCTTCCGCGCCCGCACTCTGATCACCCACCCCGGGCCAAGGGGCAATAGACCCCATTCCGCCGGCCCCGGCCGGGGCTGGCAAAGGTGGCTGCAGAGGAGGCAGCACCGCGGTCCTCCGACCTGGGTTGCGCCTCCTAACAACGCGAGCTGAGCTCGAAGCTGCCTTCTTCTTCGAAGGCATCTCCACCGGAGCAAAAAGGGAAGCCGGAAAGGCAGAACCGCTACCAAAAGGCTTCCCGGTAAGCTAACGAGCGACGGAGACGCAGGGGAAAAAACTTCTCCGCTCCGTCGCTGAGGTAAAATGGCAGCTTGGCTGCCTCGTGGCCACCCCTTTTATAAGGGAGCTGGCCACGCCCCTAACTACCCGGATTCTCTGTCCTGTGGGGGGGGGCCCGCAAAGGGCGCGGCGGCCATTTTGGCGCCGCGCTTGCATTCTCTGCCTTGCTGGGGTTTTTTCCCATTGCTGTTTCGAGAGCAGCTCTCAAAACAGCAATGGGGAAAAGGGAAGCTGACAGTTAGGTTGCACTTCATCTGGGAATGCACGTCCCTGGACAAAGAACGGCCTGACTGTCAGCTTCCCTTTTCCCCATTGCTGTGTCGAGAGCAACTCTCAACTCAGAGAGGGGAGGAGGGGTGCTTTCCCCATCGCTGTTTTGAGAGCAGCTCTTGAAACAGCGATGGGGGAAAGGTGAGATGACAGTAAGGCCGCACTTCATCCAGGAATGTGTGTCCCCGGGTCCGGCCTGACTGTTGTCTCCCCTTTTCTCCATCGCTGTTTTGAGAGCTGCTTTCAAAACAGTGATGGGGAAAGGGGGAGCCGACAGTCATGCCTCACTTCATCCCGGAATGCACATCCCCTGATGAAGTGTGGCCTAACTGACAGCTTTCATTTTTCCTATCGCTGTTTTGAGAGCTTCTCTCGACACAGTGATGGGAGGAGGTGAGCTGTCCCCATCATTGTTTTGAGAGCAGCTCTGAAAACAGCGATGCGAAAAAGGGGAGCTGCTTGGGTAGTGGGGAGGAGGAGGAGCCCCTCTTCTCTCTGCTGCCCTAGGGACGAAGCCCGATGCTGGCCTTGCCACGGCTTTGGCGGGGTAGTGGGGGTGAAGGCATGTGTGACGGCCGATTTTTGTTGTTGCACATGCTGGCTGTCCCTCCTCTGCACTCATGTCCTCATGCCTGATTGGCTGAGGCGTGCAGTGGCGCAGAGGACATTGGGGACTGTAGTTTTTTGTCCCTCGTTCATGGGGCGTTGGCCCCACTCTCGGTTTCCGGACCCTCACAGCAACCGTGTCCATGAGGTAAGGTAAATGTGTCCGGCACATTACAGCATAGGTTGGGTGGGTGCGGACACGCATTCCGCACACGCATGGCCCATCCCATTCTTATAGGTAAAGATACCCAAGAAAATGGCTTTGTTGGATCTTTTAAAATATTTATCATTGTAGAAGAGCCACTGTGCTCAACTGCAAAAAGAAGAAACCAGAAATTCTTCAGATTTCTAAGAATACATTTACCTGTACAGTTATATAAGAAGTAGAGTGGCATCATTGAGCAACAAATGTAATTGGCTATTCTTGCTTTGTATCTCACTGGAGATGAAATATAATCACTTGTCACAGAGGAAGCACCAATAAAGGGAGAACAAGTGTTTCCCCAAGTGTTCTCCGGAACCTGATCTGCAACCTGACTGCTAGTGCAATTATAAGGTCTCTAGCTCTGAGCAGAAACAGATGGAATTCTCTTTACTTTCACTCTGTTTAATGACAAAGTAAATTATTTCCCCAAGAGGAAAGCTAAAGGAGCTGTTGGTTTGGCAAGCTCTTTACCAAACAGCTGACTGCTCAAAGAATTGGGGACGTTGGTGGCAAGAAACAATTGGTCAGAACAGAAGGGCTAACAGATTCTGAAGTTTATCAACATATTTCTGTGAAGCAGTCAGATTGAATGAAACATCATTCTTTGGATAACAAGAATCCAAAGAGGTCTTTTCGTTTTAAAGGACAAATTTGAATTGTGAACTAGATCTCTTGATCTATGTCTGCCCCTGCCCTGTGGAACCTTCTGCCATTAGAATTGGGCCTCCAGAAGGAGTTACTCCCCTTCCGGAAAGCTCTTAAGACCTGGCTGTGCCAGCGGGTCTGGGACCCATATTGCGGTATGACTCAAGTTCGCTGGCTAGTCTAGCTGCCCTAGATTATAGTTTCTGCTGGAGCTATCTGATGTTTTAAAACTGTTTTTAATGCATTTTTGTATGGTTTTAGCTGTTTAGCGTTTTGACTGTTTTATTTTGTCTTAAGGGGTCGGGGTGGTTTTTTGGGATGGGTTTTTAAAATGCTTTTCATGATTGTATTTTATTCATGTGTGTGTGTGTGTGTGTGTGTGTGTGTGTGTGTGTGTGTGTGTGTGTGTGTGTGTGTGTGTGTGTGTGTGTGTGTGTGTGTGTGTGTGTGTTGTTAACCGCTCTGGGTGGCGCATGCGCCAGAAGAACGGGATACAAATATGTGTAAATAAATAAATAAAATCTCCCATGATTCAAATTTCATTTCAACCATGTTCCATTATGGCTTTGAGCACAACACAGTTTTTAAAGCCTAGTAACCTCTTCTTCTACGTCTGCAGTATAAACAATAATACTAATTGACTTACAGCTCATCTAGACATTGATATACTCTTGTATATGAGTTGGGTTCTCCACATTTTAAATTTATTTGAAGATTGGGAAGTATAGTAAATGACATAAAGCTAAGCATACATCATTTCTTCCAGAAAACATGGAAATAATAAATAACCCTTAATAAATATTAGCAAACAGTCCTGTGGGGATGAAGTTTATGAATTGTTTTTGCATGGACAATCATCTATTTTGGGGTGAATTGTGTCTCTGGGGTTTGGCAAGTTTTCATTGATAAGATAATGGACTCCAGTCTGCAGATACCCACCAGCCCAAACTCATATCTTTTAAAACTATGTTTTAAAGGAAGCTCCATTGTGCTATCATAAAGTTACAAAGAACATTGATGTGCTCATGCATGAATGGTAATGTTAAGGTTTTCTCATTTCCTCTCCTCATCCCTGAATCCTGCAATATTAAGAGCAAGGAAACTGCACTAGAGGGAACTCTCACTTTTCCTTGATAAAAACAGCTTTGATTCCATAAGAACATAAGAACAGCCTTGCTGGAACAGGCCACAGCCCATCCAGTCCAGCATTCTGTCTCACACAGTGGCTCACCATTTCCTTCAGGGTATTCCCAAGCAGATGCCTTCACCTGCTTAGGATTCCCTGGAAATGGTATTGAGAGATATCCTGCCTATCTCTCCAACCCAGAGGTTGTCCTTAAATATCCATAATTATAGCCATTGATACTCTTGTCCTCCATGAACTTGTCTAATCCTTTCTTAAAGCTGTCAAGACTGACAGCTGTCACCACTTCTTCTGGCAGGGAGTTCCATAGACCAGTAATCCTCTGGGTGAAAAAGTACTTTCTCTTATTTGTTTGAGAACTAGTACCCAAAAGTTTCATGGAGTGTCCCCTAGTTCTAGTGTTGTGCGATAGGAAAAACAGTTTTTCCTTATCTACTTTGTCCACACCGTGCATGATTTTATAAACTTCAATCAGGTCACCTCTTAGACGCCGTCGTTCAAGAGTGAAGAGGCCCAACAGTTGCAGCCTCAGATGGTAAGGAAGGTGTTCCAGTCCCCTAATCATTCTGGTTGCCCTCCTCTGCACTTTTTCCAGCTCCATAATATCCTTCTGGAGGTATGGCGACCAGAACTGTACACAGTGTTCCAGATGGGGCCTCACCATAGATTTATAAAGAGGCAAAATGACACTTGCTGACTTATTTTCTATACCCTTCCTAATGATCCCTAGCATTGAGTTTGCTTTTTTCACTGCTGAGGCACACTGGGTTGACACCTTCATTGAGTTGTCCACCAGGACACCAAGGTCCCTTTCCTGGTTTGTCGCAGAGAGTTCAGACCCCATCAGTTTATAAATGTAATTGGGGTTCTTTGCCCCGACATGCATCACTCTGCACTTACTAATGTTGAAACTCATTTGCCACTGTTTTGCCCACTCCCCCAGTGTCAAGAGATCCCTCTGGAGCTCCTCACAATCTCTCACAGTTTTCACTACCCTGTATAATTTAGTGTCGTCAGCAAATTTGGCTACCTTGCTTTTTACTCCTACCTCTAGATCATTTATGAAGAGGTTGAAAAGTAGGGGTCCCAGTACTGAACCTTGGGGGACCCCACTCTTGACTTCCCTCCACTTGGAGAAGTGTCCATTTAGTGCTACCCTCTGTTTCCTGTCCCTTAGCCAGTTGCTGATCCAGGACAAGACCTGTCTCTTTATTCCATGACTGGTAAGTTTATTCAAGAGCCTTTGGTGTGGGACCTTGTCAAAAGCCTTCTGAAAGTCCAGATAAACAATGTCAACTGGATCCCCCTTATCCACATGCTTGTTGACACTCTCAAAAAATTCCAACAGATTAGTGAGGCATGATTTGCCCTTGCAAAAGCCATGTTGGCTCTCCTTTAGCAGCACCTTCTCTTCTATGTGCCTATTAATTCTATCTTTTAGGATGGTTTCCATCACTTTACCTGGGACACATGTCAAACTGACAGGTCGGTAATTTCCTGGATCACCCCTGGATCCTTTTTTGAAAATTGGTGTTACATTCGCTACCTTCCAGTCATCAGGCACAAAGCCTGATTTGAGGGAAAGATTATATATTTTGGCTAGGAGATCAGCAATTTCATCTTTAAGTTCCCTGAGAACTCGTGGATGGATGCCATCTGGTCCTGGTGATTTGTTAGTGTTTAGCTTAACAAGACATGCAAGGACCTCCTCCCTGGTTATTTCTATCTTGCTTAATTCTTCGGTTTCCCTCCCTACGAAGATAGGCTCTGTTTTGGGCATGTGGTCTCTGTCTTCTTCAGTGAATACTGAAGCAAAGAATTCATTGAGTCTCTCTGCAATCTCTGTTTCCTCTTTAATAACCCCTTGCCTTCCATTGTCATCTAATGGTCCAATGGCCTTCCTAGTTGGGTTCTTACTTCTAATGTACTTAAAGAAGTCTTTGTTATTTCTCTTAGTATTTTTAGCTATACGCTCCTCAAAGTCTTGCTTTGCTATCCTGATTGTTGCCTTGCATTTGTTCTGCCAGAATTTATGTTTCTGCCTGCTGTCCTCATTCGGACAAGCCTTCCATTTTCTAAATGAGCTTTTCTTGCTCTTCATCACTTCCTGAACAGCTCCTGTAAGCCACATCGGAGTCCTCTTGGACCTGGCAGTGCCCTTTTTCCTTTTGGGTATGCATTCCAATTGAGCCTCTGTTATTGTTTTTGTAAACAGCCTCCATGCCTCTTGGAGTGTTTGGACTCTCTGAATTTTCCCTTTCAGCCCCTTTGTACTCAGGCTGGAGAGCAAAAGGGAAGGGAGAACAGGAAGCCTGAAGAGGCTTGGAAGTTGGTAATACAAATGATCAAGAGGACACATGCCAGAGTACTGTGTGGGAGCCTTTGGGTAGGTCTTGTTGAGAAACCATGATGATGTGGAATGAGGGGACTGCCTCTTATCTCTCATGAACAGAAAGCCCCTGACTAAGTAAGAAAGGGATAAGACAGGTCACAGTGACCCTTTCCTGTCTTCTTGGCTGATAATGGTTAGTAATGAGCTGATGTAACCCACCTGTAAGAATGTTACATCAATTTACTAATTCCAGATGCTATCATATCTGGAAGGACACCAATTAGCCAGGCCATTGTTTGGTTTGGACATTTTCCAAGTGAGGGGTGTAGAGCCTTAAGAAGATGGGACAGCACTTTAGCTACTAGGTATAAGAGAATTAGAACTTAGCCCCCAGACTTTGGAGCTCCCCATACATCAGCTGTAATCTGATTGGGTTCCCAGAGAAGGGACAGAGGAAATCCTCACTAGGTATGAATAACCTGTTTGTGTTTTTGTTCCTGTTTCTTTCTCTGTCTCTGTTATGCTTTGCTTAGAGGACTATCTAATAAAGCTTTGTTTCTTCACCCATTGACTGCTTATTGTCTCTGAGATCCTAAAAGCCTCAGCAAACCTGGCCACCATGCATGGCAAGACATTCCTCAAGACATCTGAGGAGGAAAGCACCTTCGTACCCTTTTTGTGTGGTGCTACATTATGCCATCCTCTCATGAGAAGTAGTTCTCTTCTTTAATGAAGATGAGGAAGAGGAGGAGGAGGAGGAGGAGGAAGAAGTAGAGGTGATGCTGCTGCAGCTAAAGCAACTTCTACAAGATGCTTGTTTGGATACTTGCTGGATATGCAGACCTTCTCTTCATCTGCTGCTTTTCCTGTCAACTGAGATGGTGCAGCTGCCCCTGAAGAGGAGGTGATGGTGGCAGAAGAGGGTCACCAATAAGTCTGTGCCACTGCTTAGACAGCCACATTGGAATGGGCTAACAGTTGGTAGTGCTATGTCAATCTAGCAGTAGGCTAACAGTAGGTGGTTCTGGCTATTTCAATCTAATTACAAATTGCCCCTTTATGACACACACTCTGACACAAAGACCAAGTTACACGAAATTGACATTAACTTAATTTTTTTTAAAAAAAAACTGAACTAATTCCTGATTTATTTCAACTGTGTATACAAGGCCTTACACAACCATTGTAAAGATTATTTTATTGACTATTTATGCATTTATGTGCTTTTGTTGTTGCTTTTACTTTCATAGTATTTTTTAAAAATGTTTTTACACCATGTAAGCTGTTTTCACCTATTTCTTTCTGGTGATAGAATGAGTTAAAATTAGATAAATGAATAATTAGGCAGTAATGGCTAAACTCCCACTGTGCTGCTATACAAAAAGTTGTTACATATGAAGGTAAATTGCCTCAAGTTAAGAAATGGGTCTGGGGGCCGGGATTGTCAACAAGCTCCCCTTTCTGGCTTGTCTGATGCTCCCCGCTGCTATAATTAAATTTTTAATGTTCAGGTTTTATATATTTTATATTTGTTTTTAGATAGTAAATGGCACAGTGGGGGTGGGTGGGTAATATTGCTATGTTTTAAAGGTTTTTTTGTTTTACATTGGTTTTAACTTGTGTACACAGTCCAGAGTCCATTGGATAGGGCAGTATATAAATCTATTAAATTAAATTAAATTAAATCTCTGTAGACATTATCTTTTGCATACTAAGTTGGAGATTTTTAAACTTCAGCCAGTTCACCTCTAAATGTATATGCTTTTTGCATAACTGTGCAATGGGATTTAAATCAATATACAGGTATGTGAAATGATTTGATCAATCTAAAGCAGTTTTCTTCAACTCTGGGCTTTCCAGATATTTGATTCCAATTGCAATTCTCCCTGGCAACATCTTGGCTAGCAGTGGTGAGCTGCCATCTAACACATCTAACGGACACTGTAGAGGACAGAACAGAAATATAGTTATATCACAAAGAAAGTAGTACTATGTCATATTGCAAGTTAATAGAAGGACTTAGAGATGTTCTCAAAAGCTGTAACAACTGGAGATCAATCCCTTTTGATAGCAACAGGAGAGTTACTTCTTGGTTACTTAAGGGGGGAATCAGAAAACACTAAAGTTCTCTTCAAAGGAAAAAGAGAGATGGACAGCTTTATTTGCAAATTTTCTTGAAATGCTCTTTCGTGACAAAGTGATGTAGAGAATCAGGTGGGAAATGAACAAATTGGTTCCCTGCTCTTGCTCTTCACTGATCAACAGTGGCTTCTTGGTCAACAGGAACTTTTGGAGTGCACAGCATACTAGCAGTATCTGCACAGAGATCAGCCAAGTCAAGAAAGTTTTCTCCTTCTTCACTCAATAATTTCTAAGTCTCTGACTCATTTTCTAGGAAAATTCAAGCCTCTCCATTTCACACAGATTTCTTAAAGTGACTGACACACATGTACTGATCCAATATTAACCTCTGTAATATTGTGTCAGAAAATATGTTTCATATCAAGATCCTTGCAATGCTTCCACAACAAATAGTAAAATAAGCCTCTCTCCCTTATACTGTATAGGAGGTTTAATTTGACCATGAAAGGTGTCCAACTCTCTTTCCTAGTCTTCCACTGTCTTCTTTTAACTCTGCCATGAGTATTTATCATAGGCAGATCTGGTCTTATGCTGTCTCTTCTGTTGACAGATTACAAAGCTGACTATTCTGCTTTCTCTCTTTATTAAGAATTAGAAGTGCTCTATATTAATAGCCTGACTACATTTCTAAAAATAAAAAAGTGCTTCACTTCTATACTTGCATCAGATTTGCCAGGTTCAAAATTGATTTAAAGATTGATGACTACATGATGTAAAGTTAAGTGTGCATTATTTTGACCACCAAGTGGGGTATTTCAAGCCATCTTCTGGGAGTCATTTATTTTAAACCAATTCCTGAATCAGTGTCTTTTGAACCAGTTTGACACTTGTGAATACACTTGTCACCGATAACATAAAATCATCAGATATGATAGCTATCAAGTAATATCCTATTTCCCTCCTCACCTTCCCTCTTTCCGTTCTACACCCCCCTGCACTGTTGCTACCACCCCACCCCCATTGCTACCCTATCCTGAAAAATGAGGAGCAACATTTGATTCAGATTTCTGTTTTAGTGCTATGCCAGTTTGAAGAAATATACTGTATATTGAAAAAATCAAAGTGGAATGAGGCAGCAGAAAGGGAAAATGGAAGGATCCCCAGAGTAAATGCTTAGGAAAACTAGCAGTTTAAAGGTTAACTATAGAGAGGTGAATTGAAGCCCATTCATTGAAAGGAAATCCTTCTTGTATGAATACAGTGTCAGGGATTTGATTGGCTATGTTGACAATGGGAGAGGCGAAAGCCCTTTCCGATGACGTGCCAAATTGCTAATTCAGTATAAAATGCAGTGATAAACCAGTGTAGTCCTGTAAGGAATGAATGTATTTAGAGTAGATGGATGAATGAGAGTATGTGGGCCCCTCCCTTGGGCCCACACCAATGGCTGGGGGAAGAAGAAGCCAGGGCTGGTTGAGGAGTTTGCTGCCCCTCCCCCTGAGCCCTCACCAACGTCTGGGGGAAGAAGAAGCTAGGGCCAGTTGAGGACTTTGCCGACCCTCCCCCTGAGCCCCCATCAACATATTGTAATGCATTGTTTGTAAGCCGCCCTGAGTCGCTGTGATGAGTGGGTGGCAATATAAATTTGAACAAGCAATGTGTAGAGTGTTAGGGAAGAATGGGTGGAAAGTAGCGGTAAAAAATAGTGCAGGTAAAGAAAGGGAAGAGTAACAGCAGTGGGTAGAGATAGAATATTGAGAAGAGCTAATTTGCATAATTGACTGGGATTGGCTGAGAGTAAATGATCGATGAGGAAGGTTCCAGAGAACTGAGGTGAAATTAAGAAAAAAGGTCACAAAGAAGAGATGATCCCACTGAGGAGAATTAAAGAAAGAAAAATGAAGGGGCTGTCCAGGAATCATCCAGTTGAATAGGGATAAGAAAGCTTCTCTAGAATAGTAAAAAGAGGCTTATTATTTTGATGTTGGAGTGGGTAAAGTGCTGATCTGTTGCCTGAAGTGTTTTTTAGTATTTGATTAAGATGCATTTTGTGTTTCCCCCTTTTTGAAATATGTTGATGTTTGTAAATACCTCAGTTGTGTTAAATAAACCTTTTAAATAATTGAAACCCTTGTGTTTCTTTACTCAAGTAAAGGGAGTGTGTTTGTATACACTACCAAGAATAGGCTGTAACACTGGCTAGTGGCTAACCCTAGGAAGAGGGTAGCTGTAATTTGTCAAGGCAGGCCAGGATTGAGCTATTGAAGATCCCAGGGATTGTCTGGTGTGAAGAAAAATCCAGACCAGACTTCACAGTTTAAAAGCATCCTGGCTGGTACAATCTCAGACTCCAGATTTTCTTAGGAATGAGTGTCTGACTACCATTACAAGTCCCAAGTACTAATATGCTGCACAGGAATAAAAGTGTGGGAATGTATCTGGTTTCTGTCTGCCTGTCTTCTACACATTTTGTAAACAAAGGCCTCTTTGTATACATGAGAGACAACGCTTGACTTTGGGCATGCGTAGAAAAGTGAGAAGAATTCTCCTTATTTGGTTCGGACATTCTAATTGGTTGTGTGTGCCTTAGTTTTATTTCTGATATACTCTGTTTGAATAAAGAGACGCCATGATTATTCCTTTGTTCAGCCAAGATGTAGAAGTCCGATTCATGTGAGATCTAATCAGCCTCATAAAGAGCAGTTTATAGCCCCAGATAAACAAGTGAAGAGTTAAGAATTCTAACGGAGTCCAGCTTCATTAGGCAGAGTAAGGAAGAGACAGAGATAGAGAAATAGAGAGAAAACATACACACGACTGTAGTCTTGGCTGAACAAAGGAATAATCATGGCGTCTCTTTATTCAGAAACAAAGCCCTTTAGTGTATTTCTTGAATGTCATGCTTCGCCAGCGAGTGTTGGTCATGAGGAAGCCAAAAGTTGGGGTTGCCCCCATGAGTCATTGTTTTTACAGCTGGAAGCACAGTAAGAAAGAAAAGAACAAATGTCAGCAAACTTAGTCCACTGGTGAACCACCGTCCTGGTGCTGAGTAACCTTCTTCTCTCTCCATGGGCAGACCGCTCGGGCAGGGACCCTTCCACTCAGGATCCCCTTGTTGCCAATAAACGACCAATGGCTTAGGAAGACACTCCCCTAAGAAATAGGAGCATGCCCTGTTTGATGACCAATGCCATGTTATTACTAGCACCATGTAACTAGATATGAAACATGAGTGACATATAACACAAATGCAATATCACAAACCCATTTACATGTGTAGGGTACTGAAAACTCTTCCATGTACTTCTGGAGGTACCTTGAGATATGCAGTTTCATAAGGCAAAACATAACATAAGCAAAGACAGGTCTTTCCCCTGCAAGAGAATAAGCAAAACATTTAAGCATGAACAAAACATGAACATTTCTCTTCTTCCTTACATGAAGGAGGTTTCTGTAGCATTCTAGCAAGCATTTCTCACTCCCCAATTACATGAGTAAGGCCTTACATTTCTTCTTCTCTCACTGGTGTAAATGAAAGAGGCATTCAATAACTTAAAACCAGCATAGCATGGCAAATCAAATACAGTACAAATATCATTAGAGCATTTCACACTCATAGCATGAGCAGGTAGACAATTTTTAAAAAAAGGCTTTCAGGATTTATAATGCAAACAAAGCCAATTCTTCTTTAGAGTCCACACAAACCTTTTAGTCCAATTAAAATGTCCAAATTAAAAGTCCAAATGTTGATTGAAGCTTTCTTCTTCTCAGATTACAACTTAAACACTATCTTCTCTCCAGCACAGTTCTTGGCATGGCAAGGTTGAAATTAGGCCATAAATTAATTCTCACTGAATTCACAAGACACCCAGACAACCCCCCTTTTCAGCTTTTCGGGCAAACACACATTCCTTCATGCTCCAGCCACACCCATCTGTATTAAGGCAGGCAGATGAGGTATGAGAACAAAGAACTTCTCCAGAACTTGCAAGTAACTTTCACACAGAAGAACAGTACAGGGAATTCCCATTTGCTTTCCCTGCAATTCTGATGCTTGAAACCTGGAACAGCCCACTCTGGATCTCTTTGTTTGAGGGTTGAGCAATTCAAAATCAGCCATAAACTGGACTATGTCATCTCCCTCCTTGTATTTTTGCAAAAGCCTGCTGTCCATAGAGGAAGCAGGCTTTTGCCACCCCTTTTCCTCTGGACTTCTTTCATTTGCAGCATCTGAATCTCAACTTGATGACAAACTGCACCTGTTAGTTTGTACTTGCAAGAAGACCCCTTTCTGGGCTTGGGTTTTCTGCATTCCTCCTCTGGGCCATTCTTCCACTTCCTGGCCACACGTGAGGAATCAAGTTTACTACTCAGCTTCTCCTGCTTTTGTGATGAGGGTTGCTTCAGGGGCGAGCTGAGGTCTCCTGTGCTGCTCTTTGAATCACAATCCTTGCTTCCTGCCACTTTGCATGCATTACTAGCTTCAAACTGCAATGAGGTCCCCACCATTTGTTCCCAAACAGCTGGCACTAGTTGTTTTTTAAACTTGGCAGGCAGTATTGCAGCAGTCCCATTTGCCAGAGCCTCTCTGTTCACTGGATATACAGAGCAGGAGTTTTGTAAAGATCTCTCATATCTTCTGAATAAGAATGGGCAACGGGCTGATACGAAGGAAGTACAACAGCTGGTCCAAGTTGTAGGAAAAATCTGTCCTTGGTTCAAATATGACTGTCTGGACTTAAAAGATTGGGATAAGGTTGGGAATGAATTGCAGAAGCATGATGGGGTTTCTGTCCCAGTGCAATATACCTGGAATGAAGTCAGAAACTGTCTTCAAAGACTTACTCCAAGAAATATGTTGTTGTCCCAGCGGCTTGCTGGTCCCCCTCCACAGCTTTTGCCCCCAGCCAAAGGAGGGACTCTGGCGACGGCCCCTCCATCATATGAGAAACAACAGCATGAGCCCCCTGATGGATGTGGGGGTGGAAATGGAGATGGGACATTATATCCTGCCTTGCAGCAATCAAGCACTTTTAGCCCTACAAAAGACCTGTTCTCTGCTGCTTTAACTGCAGCTGTGCTGGATATGGAACCTGTTGCTGTATATCCAGTGAACAGAGAGGCTCTGGCAAATGGGACTGCTGCAATACTGCCTGCCAAGTTTAAAAAACAACTAGTGACAGCTGATTGGGAACAAATGGTGGGGACCTCATTGCAGTTTGAAGCTAGTAATGCATGCAAAGTGGCAGGAAGCAAGGATTGTGATTCAAAGAGCAGCACAGGAGACCTCAGCTCGCCCCTGAAGCAACCCTCATCACAAAAGCAGGAGAAGCTTCCTCACGTGTGGCCAGGAAGTGGAAGAATGGCCCAGAGGAGGAATGCAGAAAACCCAAGCCCAGAAAAGGGTCTTCTTGCAAGTACAAACTAACAGGTGCAGTTTGTCATCAAGTTGAGATTCAGATGCTGCAAATGAAAGAAGTCCAGAGGAAGGTGTGGATCCTTCCTCTATGGACAGCAGGCTTTTGCAAAAATACAAGGAGGGAGAAGACATACTCCAGTTTATGGCTGATTTTGAATTGCTCAACCCTCAAACAAAGAGATCCAGAGTGGGCTGTTCCAAGTTTCAAGCATCAGGATTGCAGGGAAAGCAAATGGGAATTCCCTGTACTGTTCTTCTGTGTGAAAGTTACTTGCAAGTTCTGGAGAAGTTGTTCTTTGTTCATACCTCATCTGCCTGCCTTAATACAGATGGGTGTGGCTGGAGCATGAAGGAATGTGTGTTTGCCCGAAAAGCTGAAAAGGGGGGTTGTCTTGTGAATTCAGTGAGAATTAATTTATGGCCTAATTTCAACCTTGCCATGCCAAGAACTGTGCTGGAGAGAAGATAGTGTTTAAGTTGTAATCTGAGAAGAAGAAAGCTTCAATCAACATTTGGACTTTTAATTTGGACATTTTAATTGGACTAAAAAGTTTGTGTGGACTCTAAAGAAGAATTGGCTTTGTTTGCATTATAAAACCTGAAAGCCTTTTTTTAAAAATTGTCTACCTGCTCATGCTATGAGTGTGAAATGCTCTAATGATATGCAATGCCTTACTCATGTAATTGGGGAGTGAGAAATGCTTGCTAGACTGCTACAGAAACCTCCTTCATGTAAGGAAGAAGAGAAATGTTCATGTTTTGTTCATGCTTAAATGTTTTGCTTATTCTCTTGCAGGGGAAAGACCTGTCTTTGCTTATGTTATGTTTTGCCTTATGAAGCTGCATATCTCAAGGTACCTCCAGAAGTACATGGAAGAGTTTTCAGTACCCTACACATGTAAATGGGTTTGTGATATTGCATTCGTGTTAAATGTCAGGCATGTTTCATGTTTAGTTACATGGTGCTAGTAATAACATGGCACTGGTCATCCAACAGGGCATGCTCCTATTTCTTAGGGGAGTGTCTTCCTAAGCCATTGGTCGTTTATTGGCAACAAGGGGATCCTGAGTGGAAGGGTTCCTGCCCGAGCGGTCCGCCCATGGAGAGAGAAGAAGGTTACTCAGCTCCAGGATGGTGGTTCACCAGTGGACTAAGTTTGCAGACATTTGTTCTTTTCTTTCTTACTGTGCTTCCAGCTGTAAAAACAATGACTCATGGGGGCAACCCCAACTTTTGGCTTCGTCATGCTAGCTATATGTTTGAGGTTCATGGTAAGAATGCAACGTTATACTATGAGTATCCACTGGCAGTGTCTCAAATGGCCTTTCTTCCGGCATTGTTCAACACGCCTGAGTTGGTTATTGGACACTTGCAACATATTGACAGGTCTACACTCTTCTCCAATCCCCCAGAACAATTTAACAACACCCGCTGGCGAAGCATGACATTCAAGAAATACACTAAAGGGCTTTGTTTCTGCTGTCATAGTTCTGGGGTCTGGAATAGTAAATGGAAGCACTGGACTCAAGCAAAAAGGGTTTTGTGGAATGTAGGCAATTATACAGGATGTGACGATTATTTTTGGTTATGGGGTAGTTATAACAGTTCTTATAAGCTTAATTTTACCTTGTTTAACACTACTATTGAAGATATATATGATGTGTTTCCTATGTTTACTCCTGATTATTCTGCTATAGATAGTGGTTCAATTTGCAATGGATGGCAAATTAAGGATCCCAACATGTGCTTCCTTTTTAATGGAGTTGCCACGAATTTCCATCCAGGACAATATCAACGTGCAGCATTGGGTTATTTTACCTTACCCGTACAAGTGCAAATGCCGCTTCTGGCAGATGCACGGCGCCGGAGAGCTGCTGCCGGCCCGATGGGTTCTGGTTGCAATGATGAAGTGATAATCGATGTTCAGCTTTCTGATGGTAGCTCCTGGGGGAGAACTATAGGGAGTGTTATCACTGGAGCACTCACATTGGGATCATACCCAGGTGTCATTTCCCAGGAGAATAGAAGGTCCATTTTGGGACTCACCTGTAGGCTGGAGAAATCAATCAATGCCACAGGGAGGGTCATACGGGATCTCCAAATGGAAATCACTGAGTTCCATCAAGACCAAATGCAGGACAGACTGGCCATAGATTACCTGTTAGCAAAATCCGGAGGATTTTGTAAACTGGTCGGGAACCAGGGATGTCGGGTAAAATTCCAGGATCTGAATAATACTATTGAGAAAGAACTTCAGAATTTACAGGAGAGCATTACTAACAATGTACACACTAATGTTAATCTCTTTGATTGGATGACTTCTTGGTTGCCTGATTTGTCTATCCTTAGACAAGTTTTCTTTTATGGGGTCATTATTATTATTTGCCTTATATCTTTGTGTTTTTGCATTTATTGTAGTCCTAATCTTATTTCTATGTGTAACACATGTCCACTGCGTAGAAGGGAGACATCGGGTTTTGCACGACGGCAATTGTACTCAATGAGGTATCATCCTCCGGAACAAGGTACCAGGAGTCAGGAGGGGTACGATGTCCAGGAGGACAGTGATGATGTATATGGAGGAGTAGTTATGGAGTATGATGACATGCAGGGGTATGATTAGCCGTCCCTCTCTCAAATTTAAATGAAACAGGAGGACATGTGGGAATGTATCTGGTTTCTGTCTGCCTGTCTTCTACACATTTTGTAAACAAAGGCCTCTTTGTATACATGAGAGACAACGCTTGACTTTGGGCATGCGTAGAAAAGTGAGAAGAATTCTCCTTATTTGGTTCGGACATTCTAATTGGTTGTGTGTGCCTCAGTTTTGTTTCTGATATACTCTGTTTGAATAAAGAGACGCCATGATTATTCCTTTGTTCAGCCAAGACTGCAGTCGTGTGTATGTTTTCTCTCTATTTCTCTATCTCTGTTTCTTCCTTACTCTGCCTAATGAAGCTGGACTCCATTAGACTTCTTAACCCTTCCTTTGTTTATCTGGGGCTATAAACTGCTCCTTATGAGGCTGATTAGATCTTTACATGAATCGGATTTCTACATAAAAGCAATCCAACAGATTTCACTATGGATGCACACTGACTCGAATAGCATGTGACCTTGTATCAAGTTCACAAACCCTATTTGGAGCTCATTTTTCTTGTCAGTGAAGACATACCCTGTCAAAAATGCTGAAACATTTGCATTTATAGCCCAGCCAGGAGTGTGCCTTCAAATAACAATAGGAGAGTTTTTTAAAAAAATCTCCAACATTTTAAACTCTGTCCAAATCAAAAATTGCAAATCAGGGAGAAAAGCTTTTTGTAATCTTGATATGGACCTCCTGGGGCCATTCCAGAAAAATATGTTGTATACATTAGTAGTGGATCGTGCTGTGTAAAGTTCAGTTGGCCCTTGCTTTTAATCTGGTTGTTTTACTCACAATGTTGGCTGTCCGTTTACTGAATGGACTTGGAAGGAGAATGTCGAGAAGAGAGGCCCAACAACAGATTTTGTGAGCATATGATTCTGGTTTAATGAAGATGTTTGTTTCCTTATGTCCATTGGCATGAAAGCCCATGCTCTTCAGCTTAGAATTCTAATTTCAGTGATATATTTTTCAGCTGTTTCCTCTTACTGAGAATAGATATCTGCTTGGGATGGTGAGTTGGGAAGCCCTTCAAACAAAGACGAAACCAAATAGATCTTGATTCACATCTCAGTTTGAAAATTATGCTCAGGAAATATTTAGACATGGGAAAGAGGAGTGGGGAATAGACAATTCACATTTTGTATGAAGCTGTCTTACATAGCAGCTCTCACACTTGTTTTAACAGGCCTCTGAAAATTGTTGTGGTCTTGGTAGGTGACGAAGTTTGTTTTACAAATAAGAGCTGGGAATCAGGATCAATTAAAAGGGAGAGGAAAAAACATCAGAGGTCATCAAATACAGAGTTGGGCACCAGCCGGTATGCCCCTAATCAAGCATACCAGTAGCAGAAATTTCTGGTGGCTACGCCCACTGGCCCCCATGTGCATGTGCTCCTCCAGACTTCTGAAAAACCCTCGGCTTGGCCTGGTGCATGCGATCTGCCTCAGCCAATGCATGCTGAGTTGTGCCTCAGCACAAGCACAAGAGAGCAAGGAGGCCACTCCCCGTGCTCTCAGGTGCTGAGGCAGATCTCCGTGCGAACTTCAAAAAGCCAAGCCAAGATGAGGTTTTTTTGGCGCTGGTGAGCTGGGCATGGTAGGGGGCATCCAGCGGTGGCAAGGGAGTGCTCTGATGGGCATCCCAACCAGCCTGGAGGTGATGGAGGCAGAGGCAGTGACTGAAGTGGCAGCTGCAGTGGTGGACATCAGCAGGTTCACACCAGTTCACCAGAACCGGTAGCAGAAATTCTGGCTGGCCCCGCCCATCCAAGTTTTGAAATAAAGTAGTCCTAATTCAGGTGCAATGCAGGGCTTTCCCACTGGCCATGACCACCATACCACACCCACAGTGTGGTAGTAATTTTTTTTGGGAGCCCACCACTGGGCAGCTGCAAACACAACCCACGCCCCTCAAAATTTCCTTCGGCCAGGAGGGCTGAGGCTGGTGCAGGTGTGCCGGGACTCCTGACCCCCACTGGAACTACTGCTGGCTCCACCACCCGGGTAGAGTCCTTGCCAGACGCCGGTAAGTCCCTTGCAACAGTATGTATTTTGCTTGTTCTTCTTTCGTGTCCAGATCAAACCCTGGACTGACAAAATGAAGCCATTTTCTTGGCTTTGTCATTGCCCAAACTTAAGTCCTCATCAGTGAATGTTTCTGGTAGTCACTGTATCTCTCCACATTCACACTGTGTGTTGTTGACCACCACCAGCCCCCACTTGAACCTGTTGGTCTTGCATTTAGGGACTCTGACCCTCAACCTATTCAGGGTCCTCCAAGTGATGTTGGGGAGATTAAGATCCTCAAGAGTTTGAAACCAAAGTACTACACAATGGTATGAGCTCCCAACTCAGTCCCAGCTCCTGCCAACCTAGCAGTTTGAAAGCAAGAAATTGCAAGTAGATAAATAGGGACCACTTCAGGGGGAAGGTAAACAGTCTTCAGTGCACTCCAGTGTCTAGTTATGTCTGCCACAAGACCATGGAAAACAGGACTGGCTCTTTGGCTATAAACAGAGATGAGCACTGAACCCTAGAGTTGGATATGACTGGCTTTCAAGCAAGGTCAACTTTTACCTTTACCTAATAACAGAAGATCCCTGATTGGCATTCGAATTTACTGTGAAATTTGGCCCTGTTTAGTTGAAAGTGATTACTAAAGGTAAAGATTGCCCTTGTTCAAAAGCCAGTCATATCTGACTCTATGGTGCAGTGCTTATCTCCATTTACAGCCAAAGAGCCAGTGCTGTCTGTGTTTGCAGACGTTTTCGTGGCCATGTGGCAAACATGACTAGATTGCCTACCCAGTCACATGGCCACACCAACAAAGTAGTTTCTGCCCACAAAAAAGGCCCCTCCTACAAAATAGGCACTGCCCACAGTGTGGTAGTGAATTTTTTGGGTGCCCAGCATTGATCAAATATACAATAGATGAGTCTGGTAAAACATTGTAGAAAAGCTAATACTACCTTCAAAGCTTTTATCTCTTCACTATACAGTCTGTTAACTCAACCATAATCTTCTCCCATCTTCTTGTCTTCTCAGTTCTTGCTTCTACCACCTTTCAGGCTGAAAGTACAGCTATTCACTCTTGTGTGTGTGTGTGCGTGTGTATGTATGTGTGTTTAGCAGTAAGTTGGCAATGTTTGCCAAATCTGAATTGTTTAACCACAGAGGTGTCAGTAAATTGCTAGATTCTTCTAAATACCCTAAAGGAGAGGCATGCAAGCTCCAGAGGTCTGAAGACTACACATGTCCTCTCCTGCTATGCCCCACCCACTTTCCAAATTATTTTCCTTTTAAAATGGCACTTGTTAAGTTGAAAAATTCCTACCTCCTACTAATCATTAAAAAAATGACTCTCTGCTTCACATGACTCTCTACCACCTGGCCAAAGACAACCATGTCCTGTGTGGAAAGCTTTTAATAAACAGTATACAGGAGTAGGAAGATCAAGTGCTAATCTGAGAAAGTGGGGTTTCCCTGTAGATGACAGCCTGTGTGAATGAAGAGAAGTACAAAGTATCTCCCTTATGTTACAATGCACACAATGCCCCTCAATGTGCACTGAGGATGACCTTATGTTGGCAAGAGGAAATGCTGTTGATGTGGCCCAATATTGGGCAGATGTCATCTAACCCTTTTTAATTCTATTTTGTTTTTAGATGCGTTAATTTTAGCTTTGTACATTATTATATGCTGGGAGTGCATCTGACACAAATAAACAATAAAGAAAAATTTAAAATACAAAGGGGAAGGGGGGTTGGTCTCCCACATGATTTAAAAAAAGTTCTATGCCTCCTTAAGTGCACAAGGGAGGTTTTTTATCAAAGGAAATGATAAAGCATTGAGGTTGGTAGATATACTATGGGGCTGCATGAAGTCAACAAAACAGTTCTCCTATCATCGCTGTAAATTTAATTGTCGACATGAAGAACCCTAGATTGGAGTGGGTTTGGGTTTTGGAGGAGTTTTATTCAGTTCTGGTTCTGAACACAATTTTATGGGTATGAATGAAGCCCTTATAATTCAACATCTGGTCCATTCACAACCACATTTAGTGTCCTGGTTAAAGAGAAATAGGTCTCTATCTATCTATCTACCTGTGTGTGTGTGTGTGTGTGTGTGTGTGTGTGTGTGTGTGTGTGAGAGAGAGAGAGAGAGAGAGAGCTACCTCTCTTTAACTGGGACACCCAATGTGGTTGTGAATGGACCAGATGTTGCATAAAGGCTTCATTCATACTTCTTCCTCCCTCTCACACACACACCTATATTCTCCCCCATCTCTCTTTCTCACACACACAGACACTGTTCCTGTCCCCTCTCACTCTCCCCTATCTCCCCTTCTCTCTCTCTCTCTCTCTCTCTCTCTCTCTCACACACACACACACAGAGCAGAGGTGAGGTAACCCCCCCCCCAGGGCCAGCAGGCACAACGGTCTCGGCCCCGGGTCTGGCTTTGCTGTTGGCACCGGCTCCCTCACAGCCTCAGCGCAGCACCAGTTGCCAAGGCAGCAGTAATAACCCTGGGGGTGCCTAACCTAGGGTGAGGCTTCCCCTGCCGCCGGGCCTGTCGCCGACACACACACACAATGACACTCGCCCCCCTCTCCACTACCGTCTCTCTCTCTCACACACAAACACTCTCCATCCTTCCCTTTCCTCCTCTCTTTCTCTCCCACTCTCTCTCACTGGCTCCCTCGCAGCCTCAGTGCAGCACCGGCTGCCTGGCGGGCCCAGCATGGTGCTTCCGAGGCAGCAGCAATGGCCTTGGGGATGCCTAACCTAGGCTGAGGTTTCCCCTGCCGCCAGGCCCATCGCAGACACACTAACCCAGGGCCCCTCTCTGCCCTCTCTCTCTCTCACACACACACACAAACACTCAAACTCCCTTCCCCTCTTACTCTCTCTCACACACAGGCACACAGCGGCAAACCCCCAGCCCCCGACCTAGCCCCCGTCCCTCGCCCCACGCCCTGGTCTGTACTCCGCCTGATCTGCCCTTGCCAGCGGGCTCCTCCTCCATTGGTGTTGTTGTGGCTGCCAGGGTTGGGTGGGCTCCATGCCCAGCTCTTGTGCTGGTATCAGCTAATTGCACGTTTGTTGTGTGAACGGCACTCCACCCACTCTGCACATTGCCCCAGCTCCCTGATTGGCCATGACTGGTCGTACTGACTGCTGGGACTTGTATTTTTTCATTTTCCGTGTTTTGCAGGGCACAGGAACCCCCCCCCCCCATGGTTCCCCAGATCCCCTCGCCGTCCAACCGGAGCACCCAAGTTTTGTGTGGGCTGAATTTGAGGGGGCTTGGTGCAGCGGTGTGGAAGCCTATATGGGGACACACACACACACACACACACACACACACACACACACACACACACACACACACCTCTTTTATTTATATAGTTTAGCAGTTATACCTAGAATGTCAAATAAATTAATAAATATGTTTTCATGTACTTTAAACTGTTCAATTCTTGTATATTCAAGCAAGAATGTTTTAACTTCCTCTTCATACGCTCAGACCATATTTGGGCAAGCAGGATCTCAGTCAAGGAAGCTCTATTCATCACTAAAGCTTCTCAAGACTCTCTTGATGTTCTGTTTGCCTTAAAGCCTAATTCTCTTATTTCTGGGGAAGTGGATGTTAGGAAATTAACATATGTGTACACAATGGTAGGGTTTTCCTACTTGGGGGCTATTGAATAACATGGGGAGCTCCACATTAGGTAATATTATTTTGGTAAACATTGGTTCTTCCTTATAAACTGCTATATAAGAAGGTAAAAGCTAACATTTTAAATTTGCTTCATATCTTAGAAGGTCAAATTGAAAAGGAACTAAAGCCAGAGATATTGCTGCAATCTGGCTGTTTGGAGAGGCCAGAGAGAGAACAATGGGTGCCATTTAAGCCCATCAGGAAATCTCTTTGTTAAGGAAATTTGCTCTCTGCAGCTGTCTGCAAGGATGACAAACAACCAGGAAACTTTGAGCTGGGCTTCTGGATGATTTCCTCCAATAAAGAGTGTGTTTTGGAGAAAATACCATATATGGACTTTTGTAACTGACCTCACCTTCTCCCATAGCAGCCTCCATGCTGGCCACATGGCGAAACTCCTTCCACCTCTCCATGTGACATCCAGGACCAACCACATTTGGGGGTGGACTTCTCCCATGTGGACACTCTTGAGCAAATCGATTAGGGGGGCAGACACATTCCCCTCCCATGTGATGCCTTGGACCAATAGTGTTTGTGCAAGCCCCTTCCTGCTACATTTGAATGCACATATAAACCAGCTTCCTCCATTGTCTGGGGCAGAACTTCCTTCCTGGTTATGTCCTGTGGTAGCAATTTCCAATAGCATATAGGCAATATATTATGGGGTGATCCATTTGCCTCCAAGTTCTTATTTTTCTTTCTCTACCCATTGTTTATTTTCTTATTTGTTTTCTAAGTTAACTTCTTTAATTTGTATCAAACAACTTGTCTGTGGCTCACTTCTTAGTTAGGGGCTCATTATGTGGGTGGACTTTATTTGAATTGAGATGGTACCTTCAATTCAATAGACTCCTTTTTATTTGAACCCACAGTCTAATGTGGTCTTTTGGTTCCTGATTCAACCCTGCCTGTGGAACATACCCCTAAATTTAAAAGGTAACAATTTTCAGGTAACAGTACAGCCTGCCAAAATTTCTCTCTGTTTAAAAGTGGCTCTTAGAAGTTTTTTTAAAAAACAAAAACAAAACAAAAATAAAACGTTGAATTGTCTGAGTTCTCAAACCTTTGCTTCCCTCACCATTCTTCCAAATTCTATAAATTTATTCAAAACATGCAAAAAAATAGAGCTATCAGATATTCTTATTCTAAAATGCTTCAGGACTTGGGAAAAGCATAAGGTTTTGCAGACTTAAGGCCACCTCAATCCATTTCTGCTTGTATTTTGCAACAAGAGTAACCAAATAAATACTAGGAGAGTAGGGTGTGGGAAAATAATTTTATAGGTACTCATTTTCAGAACAATTTGATTCATTAAAATAGTCACTTTTTCTCAATATTACTGTCTATTTTGCTCATAATTTACCAGTTTTTTCAGCACATGCTCCATAATAAAAACTGTTCTCTTTGTAGTGGAAGGGCTCTCTTTCTTTGCTTACCTTTCTCATGAAATTGTCTGTGGTCTTTAATAACAGAGGGTTTGCCCTCTATTCCTTTTTTAAATCATCACTCAACAAAACCATCTGGATTTCTGAAATGTCAGAAAACACATTGTCTATCTGTAGACCTGACATACAGACAAGATAATTATCCCTTGCCATCACCCTTTCTTACACTGTCATAAAAATAAAATGCAGGTATTTCTTCACAAAGCCTGTTAACCAATCCTTTTGATAAGTAATTCCTGAAAATATATAGACACTAAACCCTTCCTTTCCCCTTTAACAGCAAAGTTTAAATGGGCCTGATTATGCTTCATTTTATGTTAATGTTCTTCAAATTCCCTAGATGTCACACCTGTTGAGAATAGTCATCAATGCCAGTTATATCCTGTAGATCACCTTACAAGATGTATGTGGGAGGATGAGAAGAAGAACAAAGACTATGAGGCAGACCTGGAGGAAGGTGGAGAGATAACATCAAAGATATATTACAAAAACACCAAATAACACCAGTGGAGGCTGCTAGAAGTGCTAGAACAAGAACCTTGCATCTCCCTTGAGACACAATGTGGTGGAAGGGGAAGGGGAAGAAGGAGAAGAATGAATTTATTTATCTATCTCTCTTATATCCAACCCCTCTAGGAAAAAAATCATTTCTGCTCAGGGTGGCTAGCATCATAAAGCCAACAATAAAACAATAAAGAATTATTAAAAGTTATTCACTTTTAACTGTAGCAAGACAATGCATTGCTAAAAATTGGAAGAGTGAAATAATAATTAACACAGAGGATTGGTATAAGGAAATGTGGATATTAGTAGTGTATGACAAGGTAACATGGGAATTAAACACAAGAAAAAGGAATAGTAAAATAAAATAAATTTCATGAGATTTGGAAATATTTTATTGAGTATGTGTTAATCAAGAAACAAGGTTGTACTCTGGCGCCTGAATATTGTTCATTTTGGATGTAAAATAGTGATAAAAAGTAAAGTCATTCTCCGTAAGCATTGTAAATAATACTGGGTGAATGTAATGATTTCATATGCAGTGTAAAAAATTATACTTAAGTAATAAGGATAGTGATGAGTAGATATTATACATAGATTTAAAATAGAGATTAAGTTAATAGGTTGATTAGATTTCATTATTCTGTATATGTCTGTATATTCATTTAGTTGTATTTTGTATCAAGGTTATTATGCTTTGTATTGTTTTTGATTTTTGTTTGTTTATTATGTGATATCTTATTTCAAAATAGTTTTTATTTGTTTTATGTACACTGTTATTTGATAATAAAATAAAAAAATAAAATAAAAGTTATTCACAATAATACTCACAATGAAAGCAGTCACAAAACATTAAAATAGCCAAAAGTGCAACCTATTTGGAACAGGGCAGCATCTCTAACAGCCCGTTGTAGACTAGAACATTCCCAAAGGCCTCCTCAAAGAACAGTGTTTTCAGCTGTTTTGTTTTTGTTTTTTATGAGAGCAAGGATAGAGCCTGGTGCAGCTCAGCTGGAATAGCATTCCACATCATTGGTGTCACCTCCGAGAAGGCTCTTCTCCTAATCACAGCCTTCCTAGCCAATCTCAGTGTCAGCAACTAAAGCTGTGTGACATTTAGGCTTTGACCTGGCCCTTGCCTTTGGGTCTCTCCCGTTCCTGGTGAGCGACTTTTACGAGTCTGCCCTATGGAACTTCCCCAAAGACTCCAAACTCCCAGAGGCCTTTTGCAAAGAAGCAAAGCTACAGGTACATTCTAAGACAGTTTAAAAACCAAAGAAACTCCATGTTGAATAACTTGTGACCAATTCCATTACAAGCTGCACCAACAGAGAGTAGTGAGTGATGTGGGCTACTGTCCTGAAGGGAAAATGTTCCATCAGGTAAGAAGATCCCAAACCATTTACGGCCTTAAAGGTTAGCACTAACACCTTGTACCTGATACAGAAAGGAATGGGCAACCAGTGCAAACCTGATGAGGCTGGGGAGATATGGTCAATTTTTTTCACTCTTGTAATCAGCCTGGCTGCTGCATTCTGGACTCATTGAAGTCTCCATAGCAGGGACAGGGGGAAGTCCCCTGTAGAGAACATTACAACAGTCAATATGAGAGATTACAGTGAGATTACTAAGGCTGTGAGAGACCACCTACCCAAGAAGGGCAATTGGTGCAGATGAAAGAAAATGACTTTACACACTGCTGAAATATGTGCCTCAAGGGTCAGATGATGGTCTAGTATGACCCCTAAATTGCAAACCTGGTCATTAGGGGAGAGAGCCACACACACACACACACCATCCTAGGGACCAGATCTACCAGTCGGGCAAATGAGCCCCCCAACATCAGAATTTTTGTCTTGTCCAGGTTCAGCTTCAGCTTGTTAGCTCTGGTCCAATCCATTATGGCAGCCAGGCAGTCATCCAGGCACCGGACTGCATCCACTACAGGAGAGATGAGTTGGGCTTCATCCACATACCACACAAAGTACAAAGCCACAAAGATATGCAAGCATGTATATATGTCTCTTTATGAACACCTGTAGAAACATGCAAACTTATTTCCTACATGTCAGACAGACTGGCAATCTGTAGATCTCACTGGCTAAATTCTAATCTTGATGCAGAATAATACGTGTTCTTATTTTAGAAATAAATCAAAATATGCATTAACAACTGACACTTTTGTTTTGAACAGCAGTTTTTGAAAGTCTTCTTTTTATCTGCTGCCTGTAAAGTGTTAATTGGTCACAAGGAGCAGAAGAGTCAAACTAGCCCAAGGGTATCTTAGTGAAAACCACCAGATGACCATTCATGTTGATCTGTGTTCTTTAATATTTCCCAGCCATAAACATAATGATAGCTTTTTCTGCTAGAAGAGCATTTTTATAAAGCAACAATATCTTATCCTTCACTTTGTATAGATCAGCTTTGTAGTAGCTTGAAGTATTTATAGTTTTAATACATAACTACAAATGCCTCCTAAACAAGGAATATTGCACCTCTAGATTACTATTATTACTGTATTGCTCATCACAGCAATAAATTAACATCCTCCCCAGGCAATATGGAGAGAGTACAGAATTGGGTTACAACATGTGTAAACAAGAAGCTATTAAAGCTTTGCTGTTCCTTAAAAGTCTTTATAGTTTACTAGAGTACACCTGTAAGTGTTTCAATTAAAGAGCTACATGTTTGCCCAGTAATTGCCCTCCTCTGTGAGATAGAATTTTGGCAGTCCGACAAATCAAGGTAAGACTAAAAGGTGGAAAATTGGAAGATAAAACACAGAAAGTGAAACAGCTATAAAATAAAATCATGGATTTAAATTATGCTAATTGAGACATTTTACATCATGTTAAGTCTACACCACCGCTTCCTGGTCGAAGCTGCTGTTCTGCACTCTTGGGCAAACTGTCTTTGAGTCAATGTCAAATCTCAGCTTATGGCCAATCATTAGCTACAACAAAAAGTGAATATACTTTCTGAAAACCTTCCTCTTGTTTTCTCTCATTCCACAAGGTATGATCATCACAGTCTTCAGGAGAGAAGACGAAGGTCAAGTTGTAAAATGCATCAATATTCATTGTAGCCATGGAAATAAAAAATGATCTGCACAGGTCATTTTATGCAGACTATTTATTATACATTGAGAGGGTGGTGCAAAGATAGTGGGAATGAACATAGATATATGATGAATGGCTACAAGAAGGGAAACAGCTTGGGATGACACTAGGGGAAAAATGTGTTATGCTGGCCTACTTAGGCACTTTCAAAATGGGGATTTAGATTGTTCAATTCAGCTGACACACAGAAGAAGAAATTTTTTACAACAGCTTGACTATCAAGCTTGTTCCTTAAACCCACACAAGATGGAGATTCATGTACTTGCTTGATGGGGTGATTGACCTAACGCTCAATGTGCTGGCTGCCAAGATATCAAACCTAATTAAATTAGGCACATAAGTGGGCTGTCAATGCAGCAGCTATTTAGTTGATGTTTTAAAGGCACTTTTTGCTATGCAGTTATAGGTGTTTAAGATTTGCTGAAAGCATTTCTATGATATGGTAACATATATATTTAACTGAAATTGAAGAGACTGTGTGCTGTATACTTTTAGCAATGTACATGTACTGCTAATTCCACTGCACAGTCATAGGCATCTCTTAGTGCATAAAATGTCAATGTTCATTTGCATCCTGTATTTATTACTACAGCCTGACATGATTTCCCCCCTCAACTGTGGACTTTAAATGGCACTAAAATTCTGAAGTACTGAATTGAATGGGGCCCAAATGTATTCTATTGTGCTGGTTGCATCCACTCTGTGGTTAGTTTGCTAATGTCTCCTTGCATTGCTGTAGACTTTTGCACTTTTCTATGGATGTCAATTAGTGACTCACTTTTAAAGCATAATCTTTTCTAGTAAGAAAAGGTCAGCAAATACCCAGAAAGAGTAGGCTGTGGCAAATTCATACAGACAAATATGAACCCACTGAAGTATTACTATAATCTCTTCTGTTATAAATTATTTTAACCTGTTGTTTTTTATTTAAAACAAAGGTGAGGTGGTGACTAAGGATTTAGCTTTGCACACATGGTCTCTCAAAACTCTACATGCTGTTTGTGGGTGGAAAAATGGGGGTAAGAGGACCATTTCTATTATTTTTTTCCAGAAGTTGTTCAAATTCTACAATAGTGTCTTGGAGTGATTTATAACTTATCCACCACAAGTCTTTGATTGAGTAAGACAATCAGATTTGTGTCTCGCTCTTGAAAAAAGTGAAATTACTGCAGCATAAAAATATGTTCATTTTCCTGTACGTTTTCCACCCCATGACAGCTTTGGGCTGTTGTTTTCTTGTCATCCCCCCCTCCCCAATGAAATAAAGAGGCAGGGCACATTCATTTTGTTCTAAAGGATAGGGGCCACATTTTTATTAAGAACATTCAACCTCTAGCCTGTGGCGGGGCCTGGCTTGTGCTTCACATATGGCTAAAATTTGGTGTCTTAAAAAAAGGATTTGTTGCCCAATAATTGTAAAGGAATAAAATGGAGGCGGGCTTTGCTTTTTAATACAGTAAAGTAGATTTCTGAATGTTGTTCACTGCAGAGGGAAGGTATTTGGCCTTCAACAGTAGATAATGAGCAGATGTAATAATGCTGTGTTCTATGAGAACTGAACTTAATTCTAATGCTATATGGTAATTGGCTAGAGTCCTTCGGAAAGAGGGCCAAAGATGGAAAAAAATGTATTCAGATATGGGGAAGAGATCAGGAGGTTTTAGCCATGCTTAGACATGCTGTAGGAGGCGTAGGATCACTTTACACCAGAGCTGTGAGAAGAAAGACAGCCACAATCTAGTTCACTAATTAAATACAGCCAGGCCATAGCCTGGAAGCTGGAGAGGTTTTTATTTTCCTTTGTGGGATGGCTAGTTTGCAAATTATATTCCTCTGCTATAACCTTTGGAATTTACTACCTGTGCATTGATAATGCAAGCGCGGCGCCAAAATGGCAGCCGCGCTCTTTGCGGGGCCCCCCCATCGGACGAAGGCATCCGGGTAGTTAGGGGGCGTGGCCAGCTCCCTTATAAAAGGGGTGGCCATGAGGCAGCCGAGCTGCCATTTTGCGAAGCGACGGAGCGGAGAAGTTTTTCCCTCTTACCTCCGTCGCTTTTGGCTTTTACCGGGAAGCCTTTTGGCTGCTGAATTCTCTCGTTTCGGCTTCCCATCGATTGGCTGAGAGGCCGCGAAGAAGAAGGCGGCTGCGAGCGCGGCTCGTGCGGTTCGGAGGCGCAATCTGGGTCGGAAGACCGCGGCTGCGCCTCCCCAGCAGCCGCATTTGCTTGCACCCACCGGGACCGGTGGAATGGGGTCTATTCCCCCTGGCTAGAGGATGGTGGCCCACGCACGGGGCCAGTAGGGGCTGCGGCCCTCGGCCCGCAAGCGGTGGACACCTCTCCTGGTGTTGCCCATTCCGCTGGGCCTCCCTTTATAGGAGCGTAGCTCGCTCCGAGACCTTCCAGCCTTGGGGGGTGGTCCGGTCCCCTTCCCTGGCAGGTTGCTACATCGGCCCTAACGGGCCCGGGTGTGGGGTTGTTGCCCTATTCGGGCCCCGGGGTGCAGGGACCTGTACCCATGCCTGTAGTAGGCGGGCCGGCTGGTCCTTTGCCCCATGTCAGCGTGGAAGCCTTATTGGCCCGCGTTGCGGCCCTCGAGACATCCCTGGCCCGGGCTAGCCACTCTTGGTCTCCCTTTGGGGTTCGTTTCGACGCGTCGTCTGCTGGGCAGCGGCAGGCGACGGGACGGGTCGAGCTGCTTGAGGCGCGTGGCACGACCTGGGCCACTGCCTCGCAGCTCCCCATTCAACAGACCGGTGCGGGTCAGGCCCCATCGACGAGCTCGACGGCGGTTGTGAGCTCCGACGCCCCCAGTGGGCCGGACCCCTGGTGGGGACGGCCTATGGGGGTGCAGCACGTGAGTATGCGGTCCAAGCTAGTGCACCTACACACGTGGCCATGTTGGGGGGGTTTCCAATGGCCTGGCCTCGCGTGGGTGGGGCGGCGGTCCAGCCGCTGATGCCCCACCTGGCGACGACAACTACCACTCAGGGCCCCGTGGTGGGGGGTGTTTTCTACCCTGTGGGGAATGTTTTGGGGGTGGCTGGGTTAGTACAGGCCCCCTTTCAGATGCCAGCAGTTCCTGTTGTGCCCGTGTCGGCCTTGCTGACGACGGGGTATTCCTTACCGCTGGGTGTCCATTTGGCACAGACCACCAAAGAGAAGATCTGGCGGGGGGATTACGTGGATATCTTCTCACTCCTCAACAGAGGGCCCACCAAGGAGTGGGGGGGGGCAGGATGAGAAGGATAAGGAGCAGGCACGTCGTAGCAAGCCACCACGTACGTGGGCCGACTGGTTGCCGGCCTACCTCATATACATGGCGGTGTACCTTAGGGCCCGGCCGGATTTGGCAATTCCGATGGTCCAGTATTTGGACAACATCTACCGGGCGATGGTTGACTTTCCGGGCCCATCGTGGTTGGGTTATGACGTGTAATTCCATATGCGGATTCCCCGGCACCCCGACATTAGGTGGGTTGAGCCATGCCAGAGGCTGTGGCTTTTGTACATGACGCCCACGCGCCCCGCGCCCGGGGAGAGATACCATTGTGGACATGCGGTCCAGCGGGCGGCCCCAGCACAGGTCCACTGCCGGGGGGCGGGGCAGGGGGTTTCCAGCCCGCCTGCTGTGCTGGACTTTCTCGTCCAATGGTTCCTGCAATAGGAAGAATGGCAAATACAGACATTAGTGTCCCCCCTGTGCTGGCCCCCATGCGGCCTCTGCCTGTCCCAGGCCTGGAGGGATGCGGGGCAGAGGGAGGGGTGGACAGGGGGCTGGCAAGACTGCCGCAGATGGATCTAGTTCACCAAAGGGCTCCCTCCCCAATTAATGTGGACATGTTGGAGCGCTGGCTCACATTGTACCCGAAGGGAGAGGATGCGGATATCTCCTTCAGGGTTTTAGGCAGGGGTTAAGTATCCCTTTCATGGGTGATAGGTCCCCTCAGGATGCCCCCAATCTTTATCCCTTAGGGGGAGGGAGGAGGTGGCTCCTGCCAGCAATGATAAGGAGGTCTATGCGGGCAGGGTCATTGGCCCTGTCCCTGCGCCCCCGTTCTGGGGAGCATATTATTGCAATGATGCCATGCCTTTTGGCTGTTCCAATTCGGGCTCGGCATTCGAGCGTTCCTCCATCTTCCTAGAGTGGGCTTTTGTTCGCAGATCAGGGTCCCGGTCTGTAGCCCATTCCCTGGATGATTTTATTCGGGGCTGAACGGGGCTGGGACACGTCCACAGTCTCCTCAACACATTTCAGACGCTAATGGAGGAACTTGGTGTCCCTTTAGCGCCCGAAAAGACCGAGGGCCCACCTACACAGCTAGTATTCCTGGGGGTGGAGATTGACACGGTAGCGCAGGCTTCTAGGTTACAGCAGGATAAGGTGTCAAAGCTAGTGGCCCTTATCTCCGACTTGCTGGCCAAGCGCATGGCATCACCGAGGGACCTGCTGGTGCTACATGGTCACCTCAATTTCGCTGGCAGGGTTGTCGCACCGGGCAGGGCATTTGCTCGGCGCTTGCGCGACGTCATGGCAGGATTATCCAGGCCCCACCATAGGGTTAGACTTACCTGGGGTATCAGGGCAGACGTGCTTGTCTGGCTCTAGATCCTGAGGGATTTCAATGGGGTGTCATTTAGGAGGCCTGAGCTCCTGGCTTCCCCTCGCTTTAAGATACAGTCCGATGCCTCGGGATCCCTGAGTTATGGGATGTACTTCAATTGGAAGTGGGCCTATGGTGGGTGGCCACCATCCTGGGCAGGCACGGGTCGCCTGCGTGGTCTCACGTATCTGGAATTTTCCCTATCCTGGGTGCTTTGATGCTATGGGGCGAGGAGGGGGCCAACTCGGTTGTCCATTTTGGTGTGACAATGCGGCTGTTGTCCACATTGTCAATGCACAGACCTCTAAATCGCCCAGGGTTATGGACCCAGTGCGCCAGTTTGCGTTGCGCAGCCGGCGCCTCAACGTTCTTTTCAGGGCCAGGCATGTCCCAGGGGTTACTAATGATATTGCTGACGCTTTGTCCCGCCTGCAGATCTCCCGGTTCCGTGCCTTGGCCCCGGATGCGGAGGAATTTCCCTTGACACTCCGGGACGGGATATGGAACATTGGCAAGGAGAGGTGAACCAGGCGATTGGCCTGTCACTAGCGCCACGCACGCGTAAGGCGTATCACCACGCATTTAATTCTTTCAGACCATTCTGTACCCAATTTCAAATGCCAGGAACCTGGCCGATCCCGGTAACCCATGTTCTGCGGTTCATGGTTTACCTGCATGCCCAGGGCCTTGCACCTCGCACCATAGCATCTAAGCTGTCAGCGTTGGCTTTTATGGCCAAAGTGGGAGGTCATGTGGACAGCACCACTGACTTCCGTGTGAGACATGTTTTGGAGGGGTGGGTGCGCGCGCGTAGGCGTTGCCCGGACGACCGCCACCCGATTTCCCCAGGGGTTTTTACCCAATTGGCCCGGGGCTGGCCTGGCCTCTGTTTTGATAAGATGAGGCAGCCCATTTCATGCGGCTACAACGGTGGCCTTTTTTGGAGTGCTCCGCATCGGCGAGCTTGAGATGCTGTATAAGGCGGATGCAAGTCGTAGGGCACTGGAACTCGAAAATGTCTGTGTGAACAATATTGGGCTCAGTTGGGGATACGCTCCTCTAAAACATATCAGCGCGGCGTAGGCAGTGGAGTAGACTGCTACGATGTTCCTCGGCAGACATCTGTCCGGTTGGTGCCCTACAGGATTTCCTTGCACCATGGCCCGTTTTTCTGTCACCAAGGTGGGTCTTCTCTTACTAAATTTCAATTTGGAGGGTGCCGGGAAGGCACTAGACAGTGTTGGCCCCTCTGGGGCTCGTTGCGGCACCCATTCATTCAGGATAGGGGCGGCTTCTACTGCAGTTGTTTTTGGGTACTCCGGGGCTGAAATACGCCGCACGGGAGGGTGGGGATCACAATGTTTTCAGTTTTGTGTTCGCCCTCTTCAACCGTGAGTACCAGTTTAGTCACTGCACTGTTTCTCCCCCCCTTTTTTCCTTGACAGACCCTGGGTGTCGTTTTACACCGGTGACAGTATGGCTGGTGGGCCGTAGCCACGTGCACAGGGCAGCGCGTTACGCTGCGGTGACAGAGTGGGGACCCCGACTGGGACTGGGTGCAGCCGCACGTCTCAGGTAGTATGGTAAGCGCGGCATGTTATGGCGGGAACTGTTGCCATTCCTTTTCTACATCAGGGATGCTGACTCGCCCGATGTCCTGGTTATGTACCTTGGGGGCGATGGCTTGGGGCAGGTCACTGGCCTATCGCAGAAGCTTGCGGTTTGCAGTGACCTGCCCTACTCACATCATGTGTGGCCTGCCACATCCCTCAATTGGTCGGACACGATACCGCGGTATGCTTACAGGGGGGCGTTCGGCCTCGAGGCTCTTGACTGAGCCGACGCTCCGTGAACGGGGCTATTGCCCGGTTCCTTTTCGACAAGGGTGGGGGATGTGTCATTAGCCTCCCCGGCGTCAGTCTGCAAAATTACGAGCTTTACTCAGGGGATGGGGCCCATCTGTCGCAGGGAGGTATGGACCTCTGGTTAGTGGAATGGCGAGCAGGCCTGTCGACCGAGCTGACGGTCTTGGGGGGGGGCGGTGAGCCTTTTGGGAAGCCTCCCCGTGTGGCGGGTATCACTGGTAAGGTAAACATTTATGACCCACAGGTATCCGGCAGGTTCGCAATTGACTGGACAACACTAGACAGGCATAAGTTGGTTAAACGTTGTCCGGTCAACGACGAACTAGGCGACGGGGTGATGGCTATAGCTAGACAGCATGCATCACCCCGTGATTTTACGGATACGCGTCAGAGGGTGGGGTCATTAGTTAGATATTGACTACGGTCAACAATTTGTTTGTGGTCAACAAACAAATTGATACAAATGGATACATTGTAGCAATTGTCGTTGGCAATTTTGGGTGGTACCTTACCAGTGTTACTTCGGCCTACTTGCCTTAAGAATTATGATTGGTCAATTACCAATAGAAATTTATAATTCGGACTAGGGCATGAATCAATAAATGTGGCCCAATGCCATTATCCACTTTTACCAGTATCTGAGTCCTTTATTGGGGGGTGCGCCTGCAATGCAAGCGCGGCGCCAAAATGGCAGCCGCGCTCTTTGCGGCCCCCCCCCCCCCATCGGCCGAAGGCATCCGGGTAGTTAGGGGGCGTGGCCAGCTCCCTTATAAAAGGGGTGGCCATGAGGCAGCCGAGCTGCCATTTTGCGAAGCAACGGAGCGGAGAAGTTTTTCCCCTCCACCCCCTCCCTAGTTAACAGTGTGATATTTTGGTCGCTTCGGGGCCGGGTGGGAATTTTTGGCTGGGACCCACAATTGGCTCTCGGGTCCTGGTTTTTTCGCCCATCCCACACTGTTGCTATGGTTTGATATAGGGGTTTTCTGTTGCTGCTGTTGACTTTGGTCACATGGGCGGGTATCACTTGTAAGGTAAACATTTATGACCCACAGGTATCCGGCAGGTTTGCAATTGACTGGACAACACTAGACAGGCATAAGTTGGTTAAACGTTGTCCGGTCAACGATGAACCAGGCGACGGGGTGATGGCTACAGCTAGACAGCATGCATCACCCCGTGATTTCACGGATACGCGTCAGAGGGTGGGGTCATTAGTTAGATATTGACTACGGTCAACAATTTGTTTGTTGTCAACAAACAAATTGATACAAATAGATACATTGTAACAATTGCTGTTGGCAATTTTGGGTGGTACCTTACCAGTGTTACTTTGGCCTGCTTGCCTTAAAGAATTATGATTGGTCAATTACCAATAGAAATTTATAATTCGGACTAGGGCATGAATCAATAAATGTGGCCCAATGCCGTTATCCACTGTTACCAGTGTCTGACTCTTTTATTGGGGGGTGCGCCTGCAAAGATGTTTGGAACCCAGAATTATTGTCTCTGGTGATTTAAGGACAAAGCTAAGTTGGTGAAAGTTCTGGTGCCTTGCCAAAGCTACCATTAATGAATTTTAAGATACAGTAATACCCCGGTTAATGTTAGCACCACACAACGTTAAAACCGGATAATGTTGGAGACCAGCCCTGCCGGTGTTGTGTCCTAAAGCCTGTGCCTTTAAGCAATGTACCTATCCATGTGTATCCAATGTAACCTTTTCTATGTGTAACATTGTAACCTTCAGCTGCATCACTGTAACCTTAATAGGACGCGAGCTAGTGACCACTAGATGGCAATAGCGAGCATCCAAGCTCATTGGCCCAAGACTCACCTAGAACAACAGCGCGGGAAGATTCCCGCCACTACCTTCACCTGGACAAGAAGGGCGTGACCTACAATGACGTCACGCGGACAGTAGCCAATGGACTGTCAAGGAGCCACATTCAAATGTATAGCCACTGTATATATTGAGCTGTTCATCTGCCATTACCACATGTTCCCTCTGACCAGCATGTAATAAAGTTGTGTTAAGCCAGCTCTTCGGCTGTCCTGGTGTCCTTGGTCCCATACACTAAAGCGGGCTTTGGGGCAGAGATCTCCAAGGTGCCCTCGCTGTTCCGAGACAGCGAGGGCACCACCAGAGATCCAAGCCTCAAAGCCCGCAATGCTGGTCTCCACCTGGAAAAGTGCTTCCCAGGTGGAGAGTAGTTCTGCCGGCTTTAGGGCTTGGATCTCCTCTCACCTGCCTCCTCAGAAAGGGAACCAGGGATTGGATGCCTTGTCAGGGAAGAGTTACCATTTGATGTTTTCCTTTGTGGTTTAACTGAAATGCAGGAATTTTGCAGACTGCTGGAGAGAAATGTGTACAATGAAATACAAGCCACTCACAAGCATTCATGTCTCTTGGCTGCCACTTTGTAATCAAGACTGGGATGAGATACCTGTCCATGCCTTCCCCCATGTAATTTTATTCAAAATGTTCATCTCTTTTGAAAAAAAAATTGTTTCTCCCTCTGTGGTACTTCAGTTTCACAATTTCCTCGAAAATCACAGAAAGAGAATGAATGTTGAAGCCAACCATGTCATCCACAACTGTTTTTCAGAAGTGACCTGGCTCCCACAACACACATTAGTTTATTACTGGCTTAGCAGCAAACTAGTTTAGAAAAAAAGGGAACTATTAAAGTGATAAAGAGCCACAGGAGGCAACTGACTACAATTTGAATTTTCATTTTCCCCAGGATGTATTTCAGATCCAGGAGGTTGTAAAGGCAGCAAAATTATAGCACAACATAGAAAAACAGAATAAGACTTGATAATCATAGAAAAATGGAAGAAATCTTGCTAAACCATAGATATTAATTAATGTTAAAATGCAATTAAAAGTGGCTGGAATAATGTATAAAGAAAATGGGAACTCATCATAGTATAATGATATATGTCAGATATCAATGATGATTTGCCACTTTTTGTGTAATGTAATTAAATACTAATCTGGTTTGAATAGTTATATAATGTATATAATAGAGACATATTCAAAAAGTCTGTCTCTGTGCTTCCACAGAGTAGTAAAGCACATATAAGTATATAATCCTATCCAAAAGAATGTCCCTTCATGTTTCAGGGAGAAATACCTTTCCCTGGGTGTAGGATGGTTCCCTAATTTTAGTTCACATTAGTTTATCTTGCATGAGATTCTATTTCCACGTTCTATATGTATTACACAGTGATGCACTGCAGCAGGTTCTGTCAGGTTCTGTAGAACCGCTAGCGGAAATTCCCCCAGGCCACACCCACTTGGTTGGCCATGTCCACCTCCATAACCCATCATGCAGGATGTTTGGCCACTCAGGGACCCAAGTGATGCAGTCAAAGGCCTAACCAGGTGTCTGGAGGCTGTTCGGGTCTGGATGGGGGGAAACGGGTTTCAGCTGAATCCTGGCAAGACTGAGTGGCTGTGGGTCTGGGATCCCATGTTATCCTTGGAGTTACCAGCTTTGGTTCTGGATGGGGCCTTAGACAGACCCAGTGCATAATCTGGGGGTCCTCCTGGACTCGCGGCTACTGCTCGAAGAGCAGGTGGCAGCCATGGCTAAGAGGGCCTTTGCACAGCTTCATGTCATCTTTCAATTTCGCCTGCTCCTGGACTGGTACTCCCTGCTAATGGTCACTCACACCCTGGTCACCTCCAGATTGGATTATTGTAATGTGCTCTACATGGGGCCACTCTTGTTGACCATTCAGAGGCTTCAGCTAGTCCAGAATGCAGCTGTTTGGGTTGTGATGGGGTGGGGGCATCACCACTGCTCCGGGGGCTGCACTGGTTGCCGGTGTGTCTCTGGGTGCAATTCAAGGTGCTGGTTTTGACCTTTAAAGCCCATCATGGCAGTGGTCCAGGTTACCTAGGAGACTGCATCACCCATAGGTGTAATACCCATCCTACGAGGGCAGACCAGAGGGGCTCAGTTATGGTCCCTTCAGCAAAAGAAGCCCACCTTGCAGGGACCAGGAGGAGGGCCTTCTCCATGTCAGCCCCAGCCCTCTGGAACCTCTTGCCTGTCGAACTACTCACCCAGACCATACCTGTCAACTTTTGGCTTTGAAAATAAGGGAAATTTTGTGGGCGTGGTGAAATAGATGGGCGTGGCCAAATCAGTGGGTGTGGCCAAATCAGTGGGCATGGCCAAATCCCCCCAACCCTTCCAGAGCTAGGGGAACCGGCAGAGAGGGGATTCACCCCACAGGACACCGCATTATTAAAGAGAAGAAACCAAGTGGTTTCTTCTCTTTAAAAATGGAGTGTTGGGGGGGGGGGATGGAATCAATCCCCTCTCCTGGGTCCCCTGGGTTCAAGGGGTTGTGGGGACAAAAGGGGTCTGTCCCCCAAACCCTACCAGAGCTAGGGGAGCCAGGACACTCCATTATTAAACAGAAGAAACCAAGCGGTTTCTTCTCTTTAACAATGGAGTTGGGGTGGTGGATTCGCTCCCTTCTCCCAGGTCTCCTGTGTCTGGGAGAGTTGGGGGACAAAGGGGGTCTGTCTCCCCAATCCTCCTGAACCTACCACCCTCGCTGCTGGGTCCCCTGGGTTCAGGAGGCTTGGGGAGACAGACCCCTTTTGTCCCCCCAACCCTCCCAACTCCAGGGGAGCCAGCGGAGAGGGGGGTCACAACTGCCCACCCACTGATATTAAAGGGAAACCCCGATCAGGTTTTCCTTTTTAATATCAGGGGGTGTGGTGGATTCGACCCCCTCTCCTGGGTCCCGTGGGACTGTGAGGGTTGGGGGGACAAAAGGGGTCTGTCCCCCCAACCCTTCTGGCCCCAGGGGAGCCAGTGGAGAGGAGGATCACATCCCCCACCCACTGATATTAAAAGGGAATCCCCGATCGGGTTTTCCATTTTAATAGCAGGGGTGGGGTGGATTCGATCCCCTCTCCTGAGTCCCGTGGGTCCAGGAGGGTTGGGGGGACAGCTCTGAAGCCAGGTGGGGGCCACCTGGACCAGAGACCACCACCCCCAGCCAGAGGTGAGGAGGAGGAGGAGGACCAGCTGAGCAGCCCTCGGCTCCGGAGGCCCTGTAGCGGCAGCGGTAGCTGGCTTTCCCACTGCTCAGCTGCTGCTGCTCCTCCTCCTCACCCCTGGCTGGGGGTGATGGTCTCCAGTCTGGGCGGCCCCCACCCGACTCCGGACGGAGGCCTCGTGGCAGCGGAGGTGGTAGCTAGCCTTCCCACCGCTCAGGCTCCTCCTCCTCCTCCTCACCCCTGGCTGGGGGGTGGTGGTCTCTGGTCCGGGCAGCCCCACCCAGCTCCGGATGGAGGGAAACAAGGGAAAATATGGGAAAATTAATAAAACGGGTGGGGGCAGGAAGAGGGGGGAAATAAGGGGTTTTCCCGGGTAAAACAGGATGGTTGACAGGTATGACCCAGACGGAGCTGCTACCCTTTAGAAGACAACTGAAAACATGGCTATGCCAGTGGGTATGGGGCTTGGATGCATCAACTGCCCAGTCCCGCTGGCTCATTTAGCCTATACGGGTTTTCTGTCCTGATTGTTTTTAACTGTATGGGTGGTTGGGGACTTTTGAATGTTTTTAATATGAAATTTTTAAATGGGGTTTGTTAATTTGTTTTATTTCTTGTTTTTATTATGTTGTTAGCCGCTTCGGGTCACTCTTGAATGAGAGAAGCGGGATAGAAATATTTTAAATAAATCTTAACCTATAAAACCAAGGGTTAACCGTTGGAAGTTCGTATAGGTTCCTAAGCCTGGCCCTACTAACGTGCACCCACCATTTGTGCACACGGGCTAACTGGGTCCGCAGGTCAATGAAGGCAACAGCCCCACAAACACAAAAAAGGGAAACAACTTCATTTCTCAATGTTCTTTGTGCCGCACTGCACCACAGCCAATCAGGCTGAGGGGCGCTACCACAAAGAACATTGAGAAACGCGCTGCGGCCAATCAAAATTGAGCTGCAGAAGAAAAACGCACCACAACCACAAATCACAAACCCATAAC
This sequence comes from Bradypodion pumilum, assembly GCA_035047305.1. Taxonomy (NCBI): domain Eukaryota; kingdom Metazoa; phylum Chordata; class Lepidosauria; order Squamata; family Chamaeleonidae; genus Bradypodion; species Bradypodion pumilum. The sequence continues at coordinate 63,265,933 of JAWDJD010000004.1, read as the reverse complement.
TACAAGCCCGAGAGTCCTGCGTGACATGAGCATGCAGAACGCTGAGGAAGCCGGTGCCTGAAAAATTAAAAAAAAAACTCACTGCCTCACAGCCATGCAAACACCAACCACCCTTCTTTCCCTCACCAACGGTGCCTGAAGGTCCCGATTGGAGATTCCCCTTTAATATCAGTAAGTGGGGGGAGGCGATGCCCCTCTCCGCTGGCTCACCTGGGGTTGGGAGGTTTGTGGGGACAAAAGGGATCTGTCCCCCCAACCCTTCTGGACCCAGGAGACCAGGCAGAGTGGATCGATTCCCCCCCTCCTAAAAAAACCCTCCGTCTTTAAAGAGAAGAAACAAAGCAGTTTCTTCTCTTTAAAAACAGAGGTTGTTTTTAGGAGGGGGGATCAATCCACTCTCCCTGGTCTCCTGGGTCCAGAAGGGTTGGGGGGGATATACCCCTTTTGTCCCCCCCAACCCTCATGGACCCACGGGACCCGAGGGAGGAGATCGATTCCAACCCAACCCCCTGATATTAAAAGGGAAAATCCGATTGGAGTTTCCCCTTTAATATCAGTAAGTGGGGGTGGCAATCCCCCTCTCCACTGACTCACCCGGGGTTGGGAGGATTGTGGAGACAAAATGGATCTGTCCCCCCAACCCTTCTGGACCCAGTAGACCAGGGAGAGGGGATCAAATCCACCCCCCCCCAAAAAAAAACACCTCTGTCTTTAAAGAGAAGAAACCAAGCGGTTTCTTCTCTTTAAAAACATAGGGTTTTTTACGAGGGGGGAATCGATCCACTCTCCCTGGTCTCCTGGGTCCAGAAGGGTTGGGGGGACATACCCCTTTTGTCCCCACAAACCTCCCAACCCCCGGGGAACTAGTGGAGAGGGGGATCGCAACCCCCCACCCACTGATATTAAAGGGGAAACCCCGATCTACTTTCACGACTCCACACAATCAAAGCACCATAAGACAATAAAGCCCCCTCCCCAACACCCGTGGTCTGGCCAGCGAAGCCGGCCCATGGAAATAACCCCCATGCCGCATAAGGTGGCATTGGAATTCCCGCAGTCCAGCCAGCAGAAATAAACCAACCCTCCCCCCCCCAAGCCACATCAACAAATAATTATAAAAATTAATAAATAATTTACAAAAAATACCTTAAAACACAATCAAAAACATCCAAAAATACACAAAAACAAACAAAATCAACACCAAAAAACAATACAAAGTAAAGAAAAACACAATAAAAAACAAAACAAACAGTCAAAAAAATACAACCACCCCCCCCCCCACAAAATAAAGAAAACAAGCCAACTCACCAGCACATGTCCTACCTGCACGACGACCAGAAATGAAATTAATAAAGAAAGAGACTACTTACTGGAAGAAGCTCCACTCAGAGGCCAGGAGAGAAAAAACAGTCAAAATACAAGAAAACCCCTACCGACACCACCTGCTGGCCACAATAGTAAAAACAATTCAAAAACACACAACAGCCCCAAACAAAAGGCCTCAACAGTAAAAACAAATAAAAACAATAACACAAAATCACAATTTTACACAAAAGGTCACAATAATAACAAGTCAAAAAAATTACACGAAAACACAATTTAACACAAATCATAAACATATGTCAATAAAGTAAAATATTTTTTTATTAAAATCCTGTGCTGAGTTCTAACTCAAATAAAAACCCAAAACAACTAAACACATTTTAAAAACATTGAATGTAAAAAACATTTACTTTCACTTTATTAAAATTATTACCTACAGTACAACTATTTTTTTAAAAAACTAAAACATTATTCAGTTACATAAAACAGTCAGCCAAGCCAAAAAAAATTGTATAAATAAACATTTTAAAAATTACAGACTAAGCAATTTTTAACAAGCATTAACACAATTTAACCTTACAACACAATTTAAAACAGCCCGGCAATGCCGGGCAACCTCTGCTAGTAAATAAATAAATGCCCACAGATTTGGCCCCACCCACAGATTTGGCTAGCCCACAGAGAAGGTAGTAAAAAAATTTTGCAGTGGATCACTGGTATTACACAGTATGATAGGTTGTAATTCTAGATGTTGCTGTATATCAACACAGAACATACACCATCAGATGTAGACATGTTGCCCTCAAAAATAATGTGAGTGGTTATTTAACACCAGAAATAATTTCCTCATGATATCATACCATCTGCTACCATCAGCCTGGCCACCTTTGCTCACAGAAATATTTTCCAGTGGTTGTAGTAATAAAATATCTGTTGTGGCACCCTACCATATGCATGTTAAGAGTTATCAGTGGGAATGAACTTCAAAAGCCTTCACCTCCTTTTTCAGAAGAAAGATACAACCTATACCCAGCCTTTGAGAAAAGTGAAACTCTTCAATTCTGACATTTTTTAAATGGGAGCCATGTTAGTCTGTGTTTCAAGCATATCGGAGAGTTTGGTTTCCTCTCTTCAATTCTGGTAGCATGAAGCCTATTTCCAGGTTTTGGGATATTTCCTACAACACATATAAGACCCAAACATAATATATTCATCCTTTTTGCTCCAACTTCCTATTAATGTTCCTTGTCCCTGCAGATAGAAATCGTGATCCAATTCCACAATTTTCATCCTGTTTATTTCAGAAACAATTTGCCCTTTTCTCAGTCCTTGAAGTTAAAGCAGAATTGCTTCTATAGCCATTAATGCAGTGAAGACACGAAACAACAGATGGAGTCTAATCAAGCCACATCTTTATTAGCAAAAGTGAAGGAGGTGATGCATCACAAGCCAAATAACCCCAAGTTCTTGAATGGAACTTCAGGCATTCCATCTAATGGAAACAAAACAGTAAAGTTTTCTGCACACACCTCTCATGTTCTAAATATTAAACCAGAAGAGGCGAAGCTAAACCTATGGAGAGTAAAACAATACACCTTGCTAAACTGATGAATGCTGAAGAGTATCTCTCAGCAAGAAAAGATTCTTCCTGTACCACATGGAAGTCACTTAATAGACTTTGAAGCAAAGTAGCAAGATCAAGGAAAAATCTGGTAAAATGGGTCTATTTGGGTACAGGCAGTGGCGGGCATCAGCAGGGTTGCACCAGTTCGCCAGAACCGGTAGCAGAATTTCCGGCTGGCCCCGCCCATGGAAGTTTTGAAATAAAATAGTCCAAATTTGGGTGCAACACAGGGCTTTCCCCCTGGCCACGCCCACCAAACCACGCCCACAGTATGGTAGTAAAATTGTTTGGTGCCCACCACTGGGTACAGGACACATTTTCTGTGAATGTGGAGAAATTCAATCAATGTAGCAGTTATGTACATGCAATTTATTTCCCACCACATATAAAAAAATCTAATAAATGGCTGAGATAATAATATTAACCATTCTTGTTAGAAATAGTCTAATGATTTTAACATTTTAATTTATTCTGCATGTTACCTATATTTCATGCATGTCCATAATGTTAAATTGTACGATAGTCTCCTATGAGTAAAGAAAGAAATAATTGTTTGCTCATTTGTGTAATCTGAGGCTTTTGTTTTTAATTAAATGTCACATATATGCCCAATGGCTATAAGAGTTATGCAGAATATTCCAAACAGCCCCAGACCTCATGTTATAAAAGTATCATTTTGTATGAAATGACTTGTGATTTATGTGACCTTCCTTTCCCTCCCTACTCAGCAAAGTGTTTGGGTGAAATGAAAGGTCTTCTGCCATAAAATCTGTTCAAAAGGATTTCATAGCACCTTATTAACTTCTTTTGCTGCTTGATATTACAAAATCCAGAGGAGGGAAAATGCTATTCATTGAAAGCTATTCATTACAATATTTTTCTAGCACATTGGAAGGCATCATTGTAAATTCTCTCTTGAAATAAAAGTTATAAAGAGAGACTTTAAAAGTCTATAAATCAGTATTCATAGCAGCACTATAGAAGTTATTTTTTTTAAAAAAATGAAATGATGCAGAACATTTTTGAACCTATTCCATCAGAATCATGTATAATTGTTCTTATTGCCAGTGTGATAAAAGTTGAACCCTCCTGCCATTAATTTCACTTCATATTTATGATGGAAAGATGATGTATGGTCCTTTTCAAACATCTTTACTAATGATGACTATTTATTTGCGATTGCGTGCAAGACATTTTTTATCCAAGCTGCAAGTCAGGAAAGTGCTAATTTACCTTACTGTCAATAATAATACAGTATGAAAAAATAAGGAAAGGCAAACAGACTTTTTATCTGTTTATGTTTAATATGTGCTCTTTAGACATCTTTTGCTTTTACAACTGCATTCCAAAGCACACAAGTATCTACACCTTCTAGCAAGAGCAGGCCACCAGAGACCATCTAGATATGATTGTAAGTCACATCAACCAAGTAATCAGAACCATTAGGGAGAGATGATGGCACTTGTAGATGACCAACATCTGGAATAGCCTAGCAGCCCATTCCTACTTGAGGGGAACAAGTATATACTGTGTATACAGTGTACAGAAAGAGCCTCCTCAAAGATTGTGGTACTTTTGAACCATTGCTAATGTGTCATAGTGTGCCATTTTGAGCTGTGATCTCCCATCATCCTACTATAAAATGTAGAATATCAAGACCATTTAATTTCCCATGGCTAAAACAGACCAGCAATTGGCCCTACACAGATTTATTCTGCAAATAACTAAATGAAAAATATTTCACTAAAATATAATAGTTAAGAAAGACAAGCAAGAAGATTGATCATTGATGGGTGTGCCACAAAAATGTTTATGTCTGAAGATCAAGTTTTTAAAATTTGTTCATCAAGAGGTATTTTTCCTCCAAGGGTATAACTTGGGATCCATAAAGGTATCCAGTACTCATTTAAAGCATTAAAGACAAACCCAGTAGAAGTTATCAAACATACTTAAGAGAATAGTGACAGCTGCTCTCTTCTCCCAAATACACAGATTATAGCCTACTTCACTCCCTTGATTTCTATCATTTAAACATCTGTCAAAACAAGCATGGTATCAAGCAACACTTAATTGCATATAATCCTTGTTTTATGTGTAAAGCTAATTGGGTCACCTTCAAAATAACCTGAGGCAAATTAAATCATTTTTTCTAATCAATAAATCAGGGTCTGAACAAAATTTTAGGATCAATTGACACTTTTAGAAATGAATAGTTGAAGTCATTGCCATTAACAATCAAGGTACCCAAAATCTTAATCTGAAAAAAATATTATGCAGAAAGAGATGCCTAAATCCAACTGCTAGTCCAGACTAGAGTAGACCCACTGAATCTATGGGATTTACAAAAGTATAGGTTTACGATCCAGAAAGTCAACATTTCTGTATTCAGGAATGTATATTTTTAAAATGAAATGTGATTTAGGAGGTTACAAAAAAGGTTTTCTCATCAATACTATGTTAACTGATGAAGCTGAAAATGGTTGCCAGAGATTTTTTCCTCAAATAGAAATTATTATTCAATGACTTGTTGGGTAGACTGATGGTCAAAACAACTAATTGCTTCATACTTGAGAGAAAAAGAAGACAGGCAGACAACTTTCACAAATAAAGCATAAATCAGATCATTAACCTCACCAATAAGACATTACAGTGGAACCTTGGTTAACGTAATTAATGCGTTCTCCGGGACGTTTCTTACAGCAAAAATTACTTTAACCAAATTTCCCATAGGAATGCATTGAAAACCAAAATGCTTTAAGTGAAATGCATTAAAAACCAACTAATCTATTCCAGAAAGAATTCTGTAAACCGAGCCACTGTTTTCTGTGGATTTCCTTCTGTTACACGATTTTTATGTTAATGGAGCCATTTGTTAACCGAGGTTAACCACTGAATAAAGATGGGAAGAGCGGCGGCAACAATATGGCCGTCGCGCTCTTTGCCAGCCCCAGCCCCTGTGATACGGGCACCTGGGGCTCGGCGGGAGGGGGCGTGGCTACATCCCCTATAAAAGGGATGGCCACGCTTGCACCCGCTGCCATTTTAAGTGGATCGGCTGGGCCAAGAGCATATTTGCCTCCTGCTCCAGCCGATCCTTCTTTGGGCTCAACTACCTTCGGGCACCTGAGCCACTTTAGGGAGCAGCCTTTCAAAGGCCTTGGGGCACACTATGGCCCCAAAGAGAAGGGTGCTGTCTGGGCCCCCCACCATGGAGCGCAGCTCATCCCCTCAGGCCCCCACCACACTCATGTGAGCACGGAGTAGCCGGGCTCGCAAGGCATCTCCGGCGCATAGCATCAGGCCTCCCCTGAGCCGGAGGTCTCAGGCCAGAGCTGCGCGAATGGCACCTGTTGGGGCCTTACCTTTCTGTAGGCCTTCTGGCCCTCCTGGCCCTCTGGGGGAACTGGGGCTCCCTGCTGGGCCCACCCTACAGCCCCCTGGAGTAACTGACCAGGTTGACCTTTGGCCACTCTTGGCCCACATCACGACCCTTGAGCGTGCTGCAGGCATTTGGCCGCCGGCTGATCTTCCCTGGGCGGCAGGGCAGCCTGTTTTTGGCGGGCCACCTCAGGCTGAAGCCAGGTGGCCACAATTGGCTGCTCAATTGCAGTGTCAGGTGGAGCTGCTGAAGGCTGCACGGCCTACTGTGCATGGCCAACATCAGCTCCCTGACCATCCCTGCCAGCCAGGCCCGGCTCAGGTGGGTCATCTGAGTGAAAGGGGATCATCGGGTGTGTCAAGCTCGAATGCATTCCCGAGCTCCGACACCCCTCATCAGCCTGAACCCCTGGGGGGGGGGCAGCTGGGGGGGGTGAAGCCTGTGAGTATGGCAGTCAAGTTAGATCACACAGTACTATTGCTACCTCCCTGACTGGTGTTCAATGGCCTTGGCCGCAACAGGTGGCTAACGCCTTACCGACGCCTGCTGTGGCTGCCCCTGCTACACAGGTTAACACATGGAGGTCTCCTTACCCTCCTTTCCGCCTTGGGTTCCCCCAGCGGGGCCTAATGTTCTGTATCTGGTATGGCCGTACGGCCCTCCCATTAATGCAGCTTATCATTCCATCCCAGTGTCAGCCATGTCTACTGCCGGTTACTCCCTGCCCCTTGGTGACCATCTTTTGCCGGCCACCAGGGATAAAATATGGCACAGGGAATATGTGGATATCTTTAGTTTGATTAATAGGGAACCTACCAGGGAAGAGAAGGAACGAGAGGACGATCGGGGCAAGGAATTGTCCCATTGTCGCAAGCCCCCTCGTACTTGGGCCAATTGGCTGCCAGCCTACCTGATATTCGCTGCTGTGTATCTGAGGGCTTGCCCGGACCTGGCAATCCCCATGATACAATACTTGGACATGATATACAGGGCGTATGTGGATTTCCCTAGCCCATCATGGCTTGTGTATGATGAAGAATTTTGAATGCGGGCCACTCTTCATCCAGAGATGTGCTGGGATGGACCAAATCAATTCCTATGGCTACTATACATGACGTTTTCCCAGCCTGCAGCCAGGGACCACTATCATTGCAGTCATGCGGTACAGCGCCCCAGCATTGCACAGTCTCCCCGCCAGCCGGCGGGGCAGGGGGTTCCAGCCCGCCTGCTGTGCTGGAGTTATTCATCCTCAGGTACCTGTAACAGAAGGCACTGTAGATTCAGTAACGAGCGTCCTACATGCTCGGAGCTTCATTCCACTTCTGCCTGCCTCCAGGCCGGAGGGTCCTGTGGGAGGGGTCGTGGACAGCAGGGGCCAGGCAGAGGTTCTTCCAATGTGGCAGCAACTACAAAAGGCCCCCTCCCCAATTAAAATTAATGTTTTAGAACGATGGTTGCACGTCTACCCTAAAAGGGTTGACGCAGTTTATTTGTTAGAAGGTTTTATGAGTGGTTTTCGCATTCCTTTTATGGGTATACGCGCACCCCAAGACGCTCCCAATTTGCGATCACTATGGGGTAAGGAAGCTATAGCCAAGGAGAAGATAGTTAAAGAAATCAAGGAAGGAAGGGTTGCTGGTCCTTTTGACCACCTCCCATATGCTAACTTGAAGGTGTCTCCACTTGGCTTGGTACCTAAAAAGTCCTCCAGTGAATTTCGCTTAATTCACCATCTGTCCTACCCGACAGGTTTGTTGGTTAATGACGCTATACCGGACAAATGTTGTTCAGTCCGGTATACATCTTTTGGCCAAGCCTTACAAATGTTTCGCTCATGTGGTCATGGGGTGCTACTGGCTAAGTGTGACATTAAATCGGCTTTTCAGTTGTTGCCAGTACACCCTGATGACTTTGAGTTGCTAGGTTTTTGTTTTGAGGGGAAGTATTATGATGACAAGGCTATGCCTTTTGGCTGCTCCATTTCATGCTCCACCTTTGAATGTTTCAGTACTTTTCTACATTGGGCTTTTGTTCAGAGGTCTGGGTCTTGGGCCGTGGCCCACTACCTGGACGATTTTTTGTTCAGTGGTGGTCATGGTTCGGGCTCATGTGGGCAGCTATTGCTTACTTTCCAGGAGCTTATGTCTGAGATTGGGGTGCCCCTCACCCCGGAAAAGACGGAAGGCCCGGCCACTACTCTCACGTTCTTGGGCATAGAGATTGACACTCTGGTTCAAACGGCCCGGTTGCCCAGAGAGAAGGTAACCCGTATCTCTGAGGCGATAGTGGCCATGTTAGCTAGACGCAAGGTGTCCTTTCGTGAGTTGCAGGTGCTTCACGGGTACCTCAATTTTGCTTGCAGGGTTGTCACCCCAGGCAGGGCATTTGCCAGGCAACTGTGCGATGCGATGGTTGGTCTGTCCAGGAAGCATCACAGGGTGCGACTCACGAGGGGTATGAGAGCTAACCTATTGGTCTGGCTCACTTTCCACAATGAATTTAATGGGGTTTGCCTTTGGCGCAGTGAGCTAGTTGCTACACCCCAATTTCAGGTCCAGTCTGATGCGTCGGGCGCTTTTGGCTATGGCATTTATTGCGATGGCCGGTGGGCCTATGGTAGGTGGCCCGACAAATGGCAGGGCACCAAGCTGCTAAGGGACCTGACATTCTTTGAATTCTTTCCTATACTGGGCACACTTATGTTGTGGGTTGAGATGTGGACAAATTCTGTTGTACACTTTTGGTGCGGCAATGCGGCCGTAGTGCACATTGTCAATGCCCAAACTTCCCGTTCACCTAGAGTCATGGCCTTAGTCAGACAATTTGTGTTATGGTCCTTGCGCCTCAATGTGCTCTTCAAAGCCAGACATGTTCCAGGCATTAATAACGATATTGCTGATGCTTTATCCCACCTGCATATTTCGCGCTTTTGGGTCTTAGCGCCAGAAGCCGAAGAACTTCCCTCACCACTTCCAACCGAGATGTGGACATTTGGCGAGGAGAAGTGAGCCGGGCGATCAGCATGTCACTGGCCGTGCGCACTCATAAGGCGTATCAGCAAATGTACTTGGCTTTTCTGGCGTTCCGCAGGGACACGCACCTGTCCGACATGTGGCCAATCCCTGTTGACCATATACTCCAGTACATGATGCACCTTCATCGTGAGGGATTAGCCCCATGCACCATTGGCAGTCGCCTCTCCACTCTGGCCTTCGCCGCCTGAGCCCTGGGTTACCTGGATAACATAGGTGATTTTCGAGTCCGCCGGGTTCTGGAGTGGTGGACGCATGAACGTGGCCACCACCCTGACATGCGGCCACCGGTTTCCCCTGCTCTACTTGCAAGCCTAGCTAGGGCATGGCTTAACCTTTGCTATGATCACTTTGAGGCATCTCTTTTCCATGCGGCCACCACAGTGGCCTTTCTTGGGGCTCTTAGGATCAGTGAACTGGTGGCTCTTTCAAAACATGATGGGTCATGCAGGGCTTTAGAATTGGCCAATGTTTCTCTTCTACAAGAGTTGGCCCAGCTGAACATTTGTTCATCCAAGGCTGACCAACAAGGGAAGGGTAGTTCTGTTACACTCCTTAGGTGTAGTTTCACCGAGATCTGCCCTGTAAGGTCCCTACATGCCTTTGTGGCAGTACAAGGCCCCCACCCAGGCCTGCTATTTTGCCACCATGATGGGTCCCCACTCTCTAAGTTTCAATTTTGGAAGATTACTGGGACTGCCCTTTCTAATTTAGTGCTCCCGGGGGCTCGTTACGGTACCCATTCCTTTCATATAGGCACTGCATTGACAGCCACAGCATTTGGGTACTCGGAGGTGGACATACGAAGGATGGGCAGATGGGGGTCTGCGCCTTTTGGTTTGTATATTCGCCCTATGCTCGTTTGAACATATCACTGGCTCTTATTCTCTTCTGTTTTCCTTGCAGATCCTGAGCGTATGCACGCACCAGTGGAAGTATGGCTGGTTGGACACAGCTATGTTTTCTGGGCTGCTCGTTATGCAGCGGCATCGGACGGGGTACCCATCTCAGTTTACGCGCAACGGCGCATCTTCGGTGGTGTGGTTTGTGTGGAATGAGGTGGTGGGAACTGATGCAATTCCTTATGTCCATTAGGGATGCCGACCCTCTGGATATATTAATTATAGATCTGGGTGGCAAGGATCTCGCGCAGATCACGGGCCTGTGGTTAATTATATCTGTGTGCAGGGACCTTGAAATTTTGCACCAACTATGGCTGCGGACGAGGTTTTTATGGTCCCAGATCATACCATGTTACTGTTTCCGGGGAGGAATAGATCCTCGTGGTTTAGACTGGGCCCGACAGTCTGTTAATAGGGATGTGGCCCATTTTCTAGCCGAACATGTTTGTATAACTTATTTGATTAAATTTGGAATTATTCTTATTATTTTTAATTTTTTTGAATATTTTTTCTCTTTTGGCCACTGGGTGGGGGTGGTGAGCTTTTGTGCCTCTCGTTACATTTGTTCTCTTCTGTCCTCTGGGTGTCACTTCCGGTAAGTTTCCTCTTTCTCATTTGTGTTCTGGTTCTCATAGAAAGAAGACGTCTTTTGGTAAGTTCTCTGGGGGGGGTTGGGGTGGGGGGTGGGATTTTTCTTTTTTGGGGGGGTGTATGTGTGTTTTTTCTTGTTTATTTTTGGCTGTGTTTGTGTGTAATTTTTGGATTTTGGTGTGTTTTTGAATGTTTTTCGTTTGTGTTTTTGTGTGTTTTTTTCAGTGGGGGGGTGGCTTTCTTTCTCACGGGCCATGCTGGCTGGCCCGTGGGAAGGAAGGGCAGCGGCGGTGGGGTGTTTCATATTTTCCCCAGTGGGCCATACTGGCTGGCCCGTTGGGAAGAAGGGCAGTTGCGGGGTGGGTGGGTGGGTGGGGGGTTGCTTTTATTCTTGGCGCGCCGGCTAGCCCTTCGAACGGAAGGGCAGCGGCGGCCGGGGGTTTACTTCTTTTTACTCATGTTTTTCGCGTGCTGGCTGGCCCTTCGAACGGAAGGGCAGCGGCGGCGGGGCGGTTTATTTCCCCCCCCCCACGGGCCATGCTGGCTCGCCCGTGGGGAAGAATGGCAGCGGCGGCGGGCTTTTTTTAACTTTTATTTTTTGCGCGCTGGCTGCCTCAGCGTTCTGCGCGCTCATGGCGCGCAGGACACTGGGGCTTGTAGTTTTGGCTGCGTGTGCTTTCTTTCTGCGGCAGTTTTCCTTTTGCGGCTTTTTTTTTTGCTTGGCTGCAGCGCGTTTCCGAACGTTCCTTTTGCCGCGCCGCTCAGCCTGATTGGCTCTGGCGTGGCACGGCGCAAGGAACTTTGGGAATTGAAGTTCCCTTTTTTTGTTTGCGACTGGGGGGCTCCTGCCCCCCGGTCGAAAATTTCAACCCGACAGTTACCTGCGAACCCCGTTCGGGCGAGTGAACGGAGGCTCGGATGGGGCTAGTGGGGCCTGGTGCAACATCCTTTGTCACATTTCAGCAGTTAATGCACCATTTTATAGGTATAGATACATAAAAGAGAAGTGTACGTTTGTGGGTCTGGGAAAGGGTCTGGGAAAGGAATCCACACCCCTGGACCACCCACTGCAATTCGGCACACATCTACCACGGCCCCACACTGTTGAAGTGCGGACCGGAATGGGGGCCCCTGTGCCCCACAAATGTGAAACAACAAAGGGACTACATGTCCCAGTGGCCTGTGCGGCACTACACAGCAATCAGAGAGGCTGCCATGAGTGTGGGAGAGGCGGGGCTACGACCAAGTGCACACTACACCAACGGCTAGCGCATGCCCAACACGCATCCGTGTGGTGCTTCTGCGCCCCTAGATGGAGAACACAAAGCTGCAGCAAGCAGACCACCACCATTGCCCTCACACCCATGTGCCTGGGGTGGGGTGCCCATTGTGCCCAAGGCCAACAGGCACACCCCGACATCTGGAGTGAGGAAAGATGCACCCGGACAAAGATGCCTCAAGCGGAGACACCATGGGCGAGCCGGCGAGCCCGCCCAAAGAGGCAGCAGCATTTCATATTATGGTGATTTTTCATGGAACTGTTTTTTACACTTTTATCAGTTAATTGTCTACTGTCTTAGCCTTTTGTACCTCAATTTCATTTTTAAAACTCTGTGTTTAAAACAAAACCACGGAAATACCCTCTTTATGTTGTATGCAAATATACTTGAAGCCGATTGGGTCATTATCTCTTCCCTTTAACACCCTCTTTCCTAGGAGAGAGTAGAGTAGTACTAAGGGTAGTGCTGAGGGGGTGCTTCCTCCTCCACCAGGGGGAGCCGAACACTCCTCTCTGGCTCTGGTATGAGGAAAATACCTCATAAATAAAGATATAATAATACAATAATATACGGGAGATTTACACGCCCCTGGATTTTTTTTTAAATACTGGAGATTATTTAAAATATGTGATGGTGGGAAGAGGGCTAAATTACGGGGTTTTCCTGGGCAAAATAGGATACTTGACACCTATTTTCCTCTACTTACATCTCAGCATTCAATGCTATTTTGAATGCATGACTCATTGCAGTTCCATATGGCTCTGTGCTTGTGTGGGATCCATGTTAATTTGGTTCATTTTCTTTTCTTCCTGCCTTATGTTAGCAAAAGGGGTTCCTTAAATAAATTGCAGAATTATGGAAAGCCATTCTGATGCAAATGATCTGATGGGGGAAACGACAATAATTACAATCTGATTCCCTTGGAAGAACTAGAAAAATAAATGCAAGTAACTGTGTATTATCAAAAACAAAACTCAGATAGTGAGTCAGACCTTACAACTGCTATTGATTATACCATATACATAGACTGAAACAACCAAATAAGAGGCTATTTTAATAAATCTTACTAAAATAAATGGTGGGCTATCTTGGAGGTAATATCAGTGCATAAAGTATGATGGATCACTTACAAGTTAAGGTAACTGGGTTTCCAAAATGTTAAAGTGCTCCAAACTGAGTTCTAATGAGTTTGCTCTAGGCCTAAGATTATATTTGTGGTGTAATTATGCTATGTTTGCAATATACATCTTCTATGCCCTGAAGCAACATATAGACTATATGTTCATTTGTTAAATAGATGTTGAGGCCAAAGGGAATCATTCTGATTGGCTCTTAAGCTAACCTCTAGCAAAACACATGCAGATTTTAAGCACCCACAAGCAAAAATATTGTGTACCTAAACCGGCAAACAGCCTAAGAAGTGTAAAAGGGGACTTGGGAGCAAACAGTCAAAATGTGAGATAAAAGTTACAGTAATTAAAAGAAACATGCTAGAAAATAAGAAAGCTTCCTAAACTTCACACATCGGTAAGGTCCTAGAGCAGTGATGGCTAATCTTGGCACTCCAGATGTTCTTGGACTTCAGTTACCAGAAGCTCAAGTCAGCACTCCTGCTGATCAGGGCTTCTGGGAATTGAAGTTCAAGAACAGCTGGAGTGCTAAGGTTCCCCATCACTGAGCATACATAGAGTGCATTTCTCCAAGTATGGCATAACAGGAAGCAACTGAGCATAGTGTGTCCTAAGGCATGGGTCCCCAACCATGGACTAGTACTGGGCCATGGGCTGTCTTGACCTGGGCCATGGGGGTGGGTGGCACTTGAAGCCCAGATGGCAGCCTTCTGCCATCAATGTGCTCCACTGGGTCTACCCAGCAAATGGAGCGAGAGCAGGGGATTCATACACAGCAGATAGGCAGGTGGCTAAGCTCCCTCCTCCATGCTGCTCCACCCCCTGCCTGTGTGCAGTGTGGTTGGTACCTCACAGCCGGAGTTGAATGGTGTGGCTGGCAGGTGGCTGGGCCCCTCCTCCTTGTTTGTGAGCCACTTACCAGTCTGTGGAAAAATGGTTTAGCATGAAACTGGTCTGTGATGCAAAAAAAGTTGGAGACCCCTGTCCTAAGGGATAGACTAAGCCAACTAAAGTAATTTTTGAACCTGTTTATATACCTTAAACTTCACATTCTTGATTCAGGAAATAGGTTTACTCAAACATTCAAGAAGATAAGAGCATTTTATATCTCCTGACCTCTCCAGCTGAAATCATCTTCCTGATTAACTCAGTACCAGGGGACAACTCAACTTACCCTTGAAAGCTTTTCTCAGTAAAGATTAGATGTAGGTTTTACTCCTTTCTTGTTGATGGCAGGTACCAACAACACTCCTTTCCTCTTTTGTGAAGGCTGACCTTAGCCAGTACAGCAATTGACTGAAGGAGATCCTTCTCTCCACCAGATCTCATATTGGTCAGCCCATCTATGCTTTCCATTATTGCTACAGGTTAGACCACACCGGGCTAACCTGTGGTCTTCTCTATATGCTCACTTGCAAGGTGTAGCTTAGTACATTGCCTCTATGGTAGAATTCAGAGAGACCGATTACATGGGACTTGTGTAGCCATCTGGGGTCCGGATATTCCTTGTAAGAGTAACCAGAAAGACTTTACAATAAACCATTGTTCGTTGTTCTGTTCATCGTTTGCTGGACTGTTCTTTACAAGGGCCAGACATGACAATTCCTTAGACCAGTGATGGCAAACTTTGGCACTCCAGCTGTTCCTGAAATTCAATTCCCAGAAGGCTTGATCAGCAGGAGTGTTAACTTGGGCTTCTGGTAAGTGAAGTCAAAGAACACCTGGAGTGCCAAGGTTTGCCATCAAAGCCCTAGACCAGTGGTGGCAAACCTATGGCATGCATGATAGAGGGGGCACTCAGAGCCCTCTCTGTGGGCACGTGTGCCATCGCCTCATCACTGAGTTCACCCCTCCCCTCTGCCCACCAGCCCAATGGGAGTGCTTCCTCCCTTCCCCCAGCACAGATTTTGTCTGGCCCCTCTGCCTGCCAGCCCAATGGAAGCACTTCCTCCATCCCCCCCAGCACAATGTTTACACTGCCCCTCTGCACACCAACTCAATGGGAGTGCTTCCTCTCGCCCCCCAGCACAGAGTTCAACCTACCCCTCTGTTTGGGCACTTGATCTCTAAAAGGTTCGCTATCATCATTACCAATTTACAGCCCAAGGGCTGGACCTGACCGGTGGCACCATTTCATGTGGTCTGCACCACCTCACCTGAAAGTGGAAACAGATGTGTTTACATCAGCTGTAAAATACATCCATGCATGTGTATACGCACCCATGACTGTTGTAAACATGGAATTGGCCGCATTTTGATAGCCATAAATGTGCCTGCTTCCGGGGGGCATGGTCAGGCCCATGTTGTAAAAACATTGGGAACCCCGGCCCTAGACCCTCACTTATTGCTTAAAAGAGGAAGTAAGACAACCTAGCTTCTTGGGTAGTGCATTTCAAAGCCTGGGAGCAGCCGCTATAAAGAGTCTCAAAGTCAACACTCGTTTCAAGATCTTTGAATGCTTTGGCAGGAGTTCTCGACCTTTTAAAGCCGGGGGCCGGGCCACGTCCGGCCCATGGGCTGCAGGTTGAGAATCCCTGGTTTAAGGAAAGGAGAGGTAGGTCTTTGTATAGGCCATACCCATCAAGCGTGGCTCCTGGAAATACATGAACTGCTCTGGCCCGGGTGCGCATGCGCTACAACAACTCATCTGTGCATGTGCAGAACACCTCTGTGCATGCATGCGTACACAGTAACCCCTTTCCCTGCCATTCAAATATGGGATGGCGGCAGGAAATGGGAGGAACGAGCAGAGAAATACGGGAAATCCCGGCCAATCTGGGATACTTGACAAGTATGGTATAGGTAAGCTAATCAGGAACAGTGATGTTTAGCTATCGAAGAGGATTAAAAACCTACAGAGCAAACATATCAAACAAAATCAAACAAAAAAGGTTGTGCCACTTTAAAGACTAACTGCTGTATTTTAATGTTAGCTTTCATGGATCAAGTCCACTTTGTCAGACAAAGAAAAGCTTCTAACTGTTTAGTTTCTCTGTGCATACCTTAGAGTTTGATTTCTAACTCTGTTTTCAAAATTCATTTTCCATGGTGAGTTTTACAGCAGATAACAAAATAGCTTTGCTAGAATGTTCTCCTGGTAGACTCTCTGAATGTTATCCAATAAACAAAATTACTCAGAAGAAGCTTTTCTGTTATTTGTGTGTTGCTCTCTGGGCTAATGGCTCAATTAGCAAATATTTATCACTGTTGCAATACAGTGACCCAAAAGTGTTCAGTCTTTGGGCCTCAATAATATCTGGCTCAAGTTTTGTTGTAAGTATCCTGCCATGATCAATAGCATCTTCAATTTGCCATCTGAGCAGGTCTAATTCCATTTTAGTGCTCAGTAGTATTTATTAGCATCTGGACACACAGATCTGTCTGTTTGTGATATGTGTCCACTATGCAAATGAAGAGTCAATGAGTATAATTCCCATCAGGAAGTCTTCTTCCAAAGATCCCATTCATTTCAATGGGAATTCTCAGGGGAACTTCTAGATGGATTATACCAGGGGTGGCCAATCTTGGTGCCCCAGGTATTCTTGGACTTCAATACCCAGAAGCCCTGATCAGCAGGTGTGCTTACTTGGGCTTCTAGTAATGGAAGTCCAAGAACATCTGGGGCACCAAGGTTGGTCACCCCTGGATTATGCCCTTTATTTCTCTTCACTTTCTATTTTGCCTTCTTCCCAATTGTCTTCAGTTCTGGGCCTTTTAAGGAAAATTGAGGACTTGTCATTCACAAAGGAAACAAAAATAAAGACTTCCTTCTTGTCTTTGAAGGCATTAACAAGAGCTCAGGTTGTCACAAGACAATTAAATGTTACATTGATGAGCCATCCCTCCTTTTTTCAGTCAAAAGCTACTTTAAATCCATCTCATACTTAGTCATCAGTTTACAGCTGTGACAAGTAATTTTTATAGAAACACTATTAGGAGTTGTAAACTTTAACGATTTCCACCCTCTTCCTTCCTTTCCTTCTGAATCCTTGTTGTTGGATTGTTATAATTAACCAGGTCTATGCCCCTTCTGATGGGGTTGGGGGACAAATTTAATATTACTATAAAAACCACCACAGCACACTTGACAGTACAACCCTTTAACAGCCCTCCAACCAAAGAGCGGACCAAAGATGACAACACAAGAGGAGTCATTATTGTAACTAAATTAGACCGTTTGTTTTGTCTCCCTCAAATCGAAATGTGTAGGAGCTGCTTTATTGCAAAACAGGCATTAAAATTCCAGCAAGACCTCAGAGAGAAAGTAATTTCTATTTTATCATGGTTGTAAAGCTGTCTTTATGTTCTGAAGCAGGAAATATTGCAAGGATATTTATAGCTTGAGCACCAAAGCCAGTTTGAATAGAAATGTTACCGTGGTCGGCAGAGCTGTCATGCTGCTCAGTGGAGCGGAGAATTTTAGTGAATTTGTGAATTACTGTGGCTGTCTTGACAAGTATTTCAGTGAGGCTGATCTGTGACTGGAGCTGTTTTGTAAGATTGCTCTAATCAAGAAATCCTTGGTTTGCTTTTAAGAGGAGATTGAAATGATATTGTGATGCAGCTAATAAGCTTCATTTGCCAAGCACTTCCCAAAGTCAAGGATTCAAACTTCTGCTGTACTGTCAGCCCAAATATCAAGCTGTGTACAGTGTGTATGATTATCCATTGTATATTCAACTATAGTTAATAGCTCCATCTTAAAAAAGACAATGTTTTTCTTTATTCAACAGTCTTATTTTTCGATGAGAATATTTGTACTTACTTAAATTGAATCCCACTTTTCTTCTACATACAAATCTCAGAGTAGTACCTGCTCTTCCTCCAATTTTATCCTCACAATAGTATTTGTGGATGGGTAACAACTATCCCAGATAAAAGACAGTTAGTCGCTCAGAATAATTTGGTGACAGTAATGGTTCAGTGGGTACTTAGTGTGGTGTAGAGAATAGAATGATGGGTTAGGACTCAGGAGACCTAAATTTGAATTCCAGTTTAGACATCAAAATTCACTGGGTGGCTAGCACTGAAAAAAAAATATCTTTATACATCCTTCCAAACCAGAAGAATGACAGCCTACAAATAGTAAGCAAGCAAGTAAGTAAGTAAGCAAGCAAGTAAGTTAGTAGGTTTGAAAAATCTTTTTAGAGTCTATATATATGTAAGATAAAAACTGATAATACACAACACATACAGGGCTGGCATTTGCAATCTAGTAATGTTAATGTCCCCTAATCCATTCTCCGACTCAACAAATAACAGAAATAAAACCATAATGTAAACAACAATAAGAAGAAAAGCAGGTGATGGCAATTAAATTAGATATCAAAATGTATTTATTTATTTGTTAAATTTGTATTGCCGCCCCCTCGCCAAAGCGACTCTGGGTGGCTCACAACATGACATAAAAACATTTTTAAAATCCTCAATAAAATCATCTAAAATCAGTCCAATTAAAAAGACCCACCAACCCCACCATAGAAGAGGGAACTATACCAGCCAGCAGGCAGGGGTTACCTCCCCATCAGTGCCCCACACCTGCCTCGCCAGCCAGGTTTTAAGATCTTTTCTAAAGGGCAGCAATTCCGTCTGGAGCTATATCTCCATCGGCAGGAGGTTCCAGAGGGCCAGAGTGGACACGGAGAAGGCCCTCCTCCTTGTGCTAGAGAGATGAGTCACTCTAGCAGATGGTACAGTTAGAGAGCCCCTCCAGTCCGCTCTGGTTGGATGGACAGACATTCTTGGGGAGGCATGTCTCTTAGGTATCCTGGCCCACTACCATGTAGGGATTTAAAGGTCATCACTAATTATGGGTTGACAAGATTACTACTGCAGGGGAAGTATGTTTTCAAAGGCTTCTTTAGACAGCTCTCCTTGGAACAAATTTCTGAAGGTTTTGCTGTAAGGGGCCTGGCATACCTCTAGTGAAAGTGCATTTCACAGGGATGGGGCCACAAAGGAGTTCTTCTCATACCTGTCAAGTTTCGGGAAATTTCTGTCAAACCCCTGTATTTTACACTCTTTCCTGCCGTCTTCCCAGATTAGTTAGACTGCAATTAGACTGGAGTTAGGCTGGAGGCCAGCACAGGATAAGCATAGCTGTCCAGTTTCCTGTTTTGGCCAGGAAATATCCCTTATTTGACAGAAATTTCCCAAAACTTGACAGGTATGGTTCTTCTCCTGGTGTGGTTACTCATAGCAACAAGGTCTGGGAGGAAGGTGCAACATGAGTTCTTTGATAGAGATGGTCCAACATGTATTACAATGCAAACAAATTCTTCATCATAACCTCAGGTGTTGAGGGACATACAAAGTTCTTGTTCTTGCACTTCTATTGGCCTCAACCAATGCTGTTGGATGTTGCTGTAATATGTCTTTGACGTTATCTTTCCACCTTCCTCTGGGTCTGCATTGTGCTCTTTGTCCTAATACTCTTTTCATACATGCCTTGTACAGTAAGCAATCCCAGGACTTTCTCTCCATATGTGTGTAGTTTAAGATTGGTTCTATTCCAATTCTTTCTCTTATGAACTCATTCCTTATTTTATCCCTTCTAATCACTCCAGCAGCCTTCCTCAGACATCTCATTTCTATGGTAACTAATGTTCACTTATGTTTTGTTGTAAGTGTCCATTTTGGCATTGTAACATTTGGTGGGAATGAATATGCTTTGTATGAGTTGTTTCTTTGTGCTGATTGGTATTGCCTTAGAGCAGAGCTAATTGTCCCAATATTTGGTTTGCCTTGCTGCATTATATGTTAATTTCTTTAGCCATTTACCTTCAGTAAATGTTTTTTGTTGTTGTTCAGTTGCACAGTCGATTCCAATCCTTTGCAACCCTATGGACCATTGAACTCCAGGCACCCCTGTCCTCCACCATCCTCCTCTGCCCGCCCAGCTCTGTGCCCACTGCATCTACAATACCATCTAGCCATCTCCTCTTTTTTTTGGGGGGGGGGGCTTCTTCTTTGTTCCCAGGAACTCTGCCACTTGTTTTATGCTTGTTCCCTCTTTTATAATATTTAAGTTATGCTGTTTCCCTCCAGTTGGTGCTTTGTGTTTAGGTGATTGTTTAATGACTCTTGCTACTTGTTCAATTAATATTTCCAGTTCTAGTGCTATTGTTTTGTTGCTCTATATGTCAACACCATGAATTTAGCACTGAAGCTTATAGGAGGCTAATGCAGATGGAACAGAATTAGTTAGATGTGATTGAATTTATATGCCCTGAAAACTAACCTGGTCACTGCATTTTGGACCTGCCCCACATGAGATGACTAGTGCATGAACTAGGTTTGTCAGAAGTTTCCTATCCTGGTAGGAACACATCTGAGCAATTTGAAGAAAAAGAGAGGCATAATTAACCACAGCAGATATGTGCTTCTCCATTGAGAGAGTCAGGTTCAAAAGCATACTGAAATTCCAAATCTGGGCATTTGAGGGAGTGTAACCACATCTAGACCAGGCAAGTTGCCACCAAGCAAAACAGGTGACCCACTGAAGAGCAGGATATTAATCTTGTCAGGATTGAACTCCACTTTGATAGTCCTCATCCAGTCCAGGAGCAAGGCCAGACAATGTTCCAGGACAGTATGAAAGATCCAGGAGTATTTACAGGTTTATACACTCTTATATAACCTCCCTTAAGACTAAGAGGGTCATTGTGCAAGGTGACTAGGGCTATTTCAATTGCAATGGAACCACTTAAACCCCAATTGAAATTAATGCAAACTATCAGTATCCTCCAAGAATTCCCACAACGTGTCAGCCACAACCCTCTCAATGACTTTATTAACATATTAGCAAAAGTCATGAAGTTATTTAAATCATTTGCTGCTAAACTGGATTTTTAAAGAATAGGCCAAACCATGATCTGAGATGAATTAATATCCTGTGTGGCCCATTTGATTGTTCTAATTTTTAAATATGTTAAGAGCCAGGATGGATACAGATCTAACAGAGAAGTAGCAGCTTTACAATGTGCAAGTGCCTTGCACACATCATCAGGCAATTCAGGTTGAATTTTATCCATTGAAACAGAACAAGGTGATGCGCTGGACGTCTGAGCTTGGTCAAATACTTTAGTAAAGGGGTCGAAGTCCCATTGGACGGCTTCAATCTTAAATTGAAAATAAGCTGCAAAACAGTTACAGGAAGTTATATCAGAGTGAAATATATCTGTTTGTCTAGCATTCATGGAGTTACAAGCAACTCAATAGAGTTCTGCCTGCTGATTCAAGGCCTCAATCATGAGCTTAGTGTTATGAGCAAATTTTTTGCAGCTTTTACTGTATACAATATTTTCTGGTCAGCTTCCTAACTGCAGCTAAATTACTCCAAGAGGACATTCCTTCGTTTTCTGTCTAGCTTTCTCCTTGTTTGCTTCATCACTCATAGCTATTACATAAACCAGGATGAGAGTCAAGCTCTGCAATGGAGGGCACTTGGGAGCAAACATGTCAAATGCATGGGTCACCATTGTATACCACTTGATAACCTGCATTTCAACAGAAGAATCAATGAGATCAGTTGGAAATCCTCCTAAGGTATTCTGACATCCAATTGAATCCAGAGGTCTTTGATGTCAGACCATCCTAATAGGTTTAGCCTCCTCAGGGTGGGGGAGGGGGTGTTTGCTAATATAGATTCATACTGCATCAGATAACATGAACATGACACAGCAGAGGACACCAAATATGTCACCATCAGATCATAATTTCTCTGACTGGCTGTGAACATGAAATTCATTGTAAGATCTACCACATATGTGGGACTTATGGATGTCATAGTATATATGAACTCTAAGACTGTCCAAGCAACAGCCATTCCCACATGGATACTGAAGTCCCTCAGGAGCACAAACTTGGGAGACCTCAGTAGCATGGCAGAGATGAAATATGTTAATCCCGGTACTGGGTCATAGGGAGAGTAGAACATCAGCACAATTCTCACCCTTTCCTTTTGACTGATGGAGGCACTCAAGACCTAGCTATGTCAGAGCAGAAATTTGAATAACTATTGTCCATACGTATTCCATCAGTTCATCAAAAATTCCCTCCCTCCCAGCTCTTCTGGTCTTCAGTAATGCTGGATGAAATAACTTGGTGAGTATATCTGTGAGAGAGCTATTATTTCTTCTATACCCACCTAGGTCTTAGTTATGTATGCCAGGTTGGATTTTCATCCACTATTAAATCATAGCTTAATTGTGATGTATTCTGAACCACCCTAGCATTTAACAGCAGCAGAGGCAGAGCAGAGGTTTGGCTAAGCTGTTTATCTCAAACATGTCAGCTGGAATGACAACTAGAGCTTGGAATAGCTAAGAGACATCACAAGTAGGCTCCCCTGCAATGGTCAGTTTTTACTCCAATGTCATGCCTCTCCCTAGCCATTATCACTAAGGAAATATCACAGTTCTCCATATGTTGGGAAGATTGCTATATTCCTCCTTCCAACCAACTAGCAGAGCACATAGCCAGCCTTGGCAGGTAGAGAGGGGAAAATGGTTTCCTCCACCATCCACAAATGGATCCCAGAAACAGTCCTTAAACAGGTAATAAAATCACAGGGAAAATAGAGAAATAAGACATTAGATCATCATTTTCAATATGTTGAGTAAACACACTGTCCTAATGATCAAATATGCCTAATGACTTTTTCATTGTTAATCATTCAGGATTTCTACAGTCCAAAGTGTTTTTACCTTTTTCCACTTAAAATTGGACTGGGAGGTTGGTGACACCTTTTCCTTATTAGTATAATTACAGAAATTCAAATATATTGACAAAAGTCAATATATTTGATAGAAATAACCAGGGAGGAGGTCCTTGCATGTCTTGTTAAACTAAACACTAACAAATCACCAGGACCAGATGGCATCCATCCACGAGTTCTCAGGGAACTTAAAGATGAAATTGCTGATCTCCTAGCCAAAATATATAATATTTCCCTCAAATCAGGCTTTGTGCCTGATGACTGGAAGGTAGCAAATGTAACACCAATTTTCAAAAAAGGATCCAGGGGTGATCCAGGAAATTACCGACCTGTCAGTTTGACATGTGTCCCAGGTAAAGTGATGGAAACCATCCTAAAAGATAGAATTAATAGGCACATAGAAGAGAAGGCGCTGCTAAAGGAGAGCCAACATGGCTTTTGCAAGGGCAAATCATGCCTCACTAATCTGTTGGAATTTTTTGAGAGTGTCAACAAGCATGTGGATAAGGGGGATCCAGTTGACATTGTTTATCTGGACTTTCAGAAGGCTTTTGACAAGGTCCCACACCAAAGGCTCTTGAATAAACTTACCAGTCATGGAATAAAGGGACAGGTCTTGTCCTGGATCAGCAACTGGCTAAGGGACAGGAAACAGAGGGTAGCACTAAATGGACACTTCTCCAAGTGGAGGGAAGTAAAGAGTGGGGTCCCCCAAGGTTCAGTACTGGGACCCCTGCTTTTCAACCTCTTCATAAATGATCTAGAGGTAGGAGTAAAAAGCAAGGTAGCCAAATTTGCTGACGACACTAAATTATACAGGGTAGTGAAAACTGTGAGAGATTGTGAGGAGCTCCAGAGGGATCTCTCGACACTGGGGGAGTGGGCAAAACAGTGGCAAATGAGTTTCAACATTAGTAAGTGCAGAGTGATGCATGTTGGGGCAAAGAACCCCAATTACATTTATAAACTGATGGGGTCTGAACTCTCTGAGACAAACCAGGAAAGGGACCTTGGTGTCTTGGTGGACAACTCAATGAAGGTGTCAACCCAGTGTGCCTCAGCAGTGAAAAAAGCAAACTCAATGCTAGGGATCATTAGGAAGGGTATAGAAAATAAGTCAGCAAGTGTCATTTTGCCTCTTTATAAATCTATGGTGAGGCCCCATCTGGAATACTGTGTACAGTTCTGGTCGCCATACCTCCAGAAGGATATTATGGAGCTGGAAAAAGTGCAGAGGAGGGCAACCAGAATGATTAGGGGACTGGAACACCTTCCTTACCATCTGAGGCTGCAACGGTTGGGCCTCTTCACTCTTGAACGACGACGTCTAAGAGGTGACCTGATTGAAGTTTATAAAATCATGCACGGTGTGGACAAAGTAGATAAGGAAAAACTGTTTTCCCTATCGCATAATACTAGAACTAGGGGACACTCCATGAAACTTTTGGGTACTAGTTCTCAAACAAATAAGAGAAAGTACTTTTTCACCCAGAGGATTACTGGTCTATGGAACTCCCTGCCAGAAGAAGTGGTGACAGCTGTCAGTCTTGACAGCTTTAAGAAAGGATTAGACAAGTTCATGGAGGAGAAGAGTATCACTGGCTATAATTATGGATACTTAAGGACAACCTCCGGGTTGGAGAGATAGGCAGGATATCTCTCAATATCATTTCCAGGGAATCCTAAGCAGGTGAAGGCATCTGCTTGGGAATACCCTGAAGGAAATGGTGAGCCACTGTGTGAGACAGAATGCTGGACTGGATAGGCTGTGGCCTGTTCCAGCAAGGCTGTTCTTATGTTCTTATGTTATGTTCTTATAATTACATTTAATGTAAGCCTTTAACTAAAATGGCAAACATTTTGTACTTATCCTAATTAGCACTTGCATCAAAACTAAATACAGTACCAAGATTATTTTGCATTCATTCCATATGTGCAATATATTTGAACATGGACCATCAACACTGTTCTTCACCTCCATAAAGTGTAATTCCCTTCCTATTATATTTTGCTTCAATTAATCCTTTATTAGGACTTTTGCTGTGGTAAAATATCTTATGTATCAGTATTAGTGAACTAGTATATCTAGGACATTTACATAACAAGTCTGATTAATTGAGTAATTTATGGTAATTGTTCCTTCATTTTTTCACATGGTAGTGTGGTGCACTGACAGATGACCAATTAGCTCCACATAATAAAACAAACAACAGTGACCAAATTAGTCATGGCTAATAAGATAAATGATATAATAATAACTACCAGCATTATAATAACAGTTGAAGAGTAGCAAATATAAGTAGGATAATAGATTGATATATGACACAAACCAGTAAACACATGAATATGACTATGGTTTTGAACTAAGAAATATTTATGGACATAGGTACTCCACTGTTGACTTCACATCTGTTACTGGCTAAACAAAAAACTGGACAGGCTTTGGCCTGATCTGGAAGACCTCGTCTAATATTCATATTCTATATACACCTATGAGGAGTCTGCAGTTATGAATGCATACAAACTAGAAGCATATTTGATTGGTAAGGGCAGTGAGATTCCTGTGAGATTTTTCTGAATCCAACTTACAAAAATAAGTTTAGGCATTTTCATAATGATGAACATTATTTAATGTGTTGAGACTATAGCAACAATTGTATTGTGGATGATTTTTAAAACAGAAAAAAGACACATGATACAAGTACAATTGATGAATGCTTCATTGGGAGGTTACCACAATTCCTATGTCTCATCACACTAAATATCTTGAAAACCAAAAGGGAACTCACAGTCAATAGTTGTTACTTTACTTTGTAAGAGAAAATATAAGAGAAAAGAAAGAATCATTTTACAAGAAGTTACACTAGGACAGGAGTCAGTAAACTTGGCTCTCCAGGTGTTCTTGGACTTCAATTACCATAAACCCAAGTCAGTACACCTGCGGATCAGGGATTTTGGGAACTGAAGTCCAATCACATCTAGAGAACCAGGTTTGCTGATCCCTGCACTAGGATATTTGACACCTACAAGATTTAACGAGATCTATAATTGAAATATTTCTAAATGACAGCAGTATTTTCAGAAGAAAATATCAAATTTGGTAAAACTACCCAGGAGCTTTAAATGTTATTGATAGAACACAATAAAGTACAGTATATTCATAAAATGACTGAGGTTAGTTCACCTTTGTATCTAAGGATATTTTTGTTATGAAACATGAGAGGGATGTTTGGTTAAGTGAAGATTCATTTCACCTTGTTGTTGTTCAGTCGCACAGTCGGCTCCGACCCTCTGCGACCCTATGGACCATTTTCCTCCAGGCGCCTCTGTCCTCCACCATCCCCCTCAGCCCTCCCAGCTCTGTGCCCATTGTGTCTACAATGCCATCTAGCCATCTCATCCTTGGCCTTCCCCTTCTTCTTTTGCCCTCCATCTTTCCCAACATCAATGCCTTCTCAAGTGAATCCTCCCTTCTCATTTGATGTCCAAAGTACTTTAGCTTCATCTTTACTATTTGACCTTCCAATGAGCAGTCAGGGTTAATTTCTTCTAAGATTGACCTATTTGTTCTCCTCGCTGTCCAGGGGACTCTCAAAACCCTCCTCCAACACCACATTTCAAAGGCATCTATTCTTCTGCGTTCAGCCTTCCTAATTGTCCAGCTCTCACATCCATACATTACCACTGGGAATACCATTGCTTTGACTATTCTAATTTTTGTTTGCAATGTGATGTCTCTGCTTTTCACTATGTTCCCCAGGTTTCTCATTGCTTGTCTCCCAAGAATCAGTCGCCTTTTTATTTCATGGCTACAATCCCCATATGCAGTGATCTTTGATCCTAAGAAAGTAAAATCTGTCACTGCTTCTACTTCTTCTCCATCTATTTTCCAGGAACTGATGGGGCCTGTTGCCATTATCTTGGTTTTCTTGATATTGAGTCTCAAGCCAGCTTTTGCACTCTCCTCCTTCAGCCCAATCAAGAGATTCTTTAGGTCTTCCTCACTTTCTGCCATTAGGGTGGTATCGTCTGCATATCTCAGATTGTTGATGTTTCTCCCAGCGATTTTAATCCCATATTGTGATTCCTCCATCCCTGTACTGCGCATTATGTGCTCTGTGTATAGGTTGAATAAGCATGGTGACAAAATGCAGCCTTGTCTTACTCCTTTTCCTATTCCAAACCACTCTGTTATTCCATGTTCTGTCCTAACTGTTGCTTCTTGGTTCATGTACAGATTTCTCAGGAGGCATATGAGGTGCTCTGGTATTCCCATCTCTTTAATTACTTGCCACATCTTGTTGTGGTCCACACAGTCAAATGCCTTAGTGTAGTCAATAAAACAAAAGTAAACTTGTTTCTGGTATTCCTTTGTTTTCTCCATGATCCAGCGTATGTTGGCGATGTGGTCTCTAGTCCCCCTGCCTCTTCTGAAACCAGCCTGCACCTCTGGTAATTCTCTCTCCACATGTTGCTGAAGTCTATCCTGTATTATCTTGAGCATCACCTTGCTGGCATGTGGGATGAGCGCGATTGTTCGATAATTTGAACATTCTTTGGCATTGCCCTTTTTTGGGATTGGGACGTATACTGATCTTTTCCAATCCTGTGGTCACTGTTTTGTTTTCCAAATCTGCTGGCATATTGAATGCAGTAATTTGATGCCATCATCTTTTAGCGCTTTGAAAAATTCAACTGGGATACCATCATCTCCACTAGCTTTGTTGTTTGCAGTGCTCTTTAGGGCCTTTATGACTCCAAGATGTCTGGTTCAAGTTCAAATTCTTCATCAATGTGATTATCAGGAGTGTTGAGGTCCTTTTTGTAAAGTTCCTCTGTGTACTCTTTCCATCTTTTCTTAATTTCTTCTGCATCAGCTAGCTCCTTTCCGTCTTTGTCCCTTTTCATGGTCATTTTTGCTTTAAATGTTCCCTTGATTTCGCCGATTTTTTGGAAAAGATCTCTGGTTCTGCCTCTTTTGTTGTTTTACTCCATTTCTCTGCACTGTTCTTTTAGGTAGTTTTCCTTATTTCTCCTTGCTTTTCTTTGAAATTCTGTGTTCAAATGATTGTATTTTTTCCTTTCTCCTTTGACTTTGGCGTTCCTTCTTTCCTCTGCTATTTTAAGAGCCTTATCAGACAACCACTTTGCTTTCTTACTCTTCTTTTCTTTTGGTATGGTTTTCTTTGCTGCTTCCTGCATGATGTCCCTCATCTCCGTCCATAATTCTTCTGGTACTCTGTCTACCGAGTCTAAGCCATTAAATCTGTTCATCACCTCCACCGCGTATTCTTTAGGGATGCTGTCTAAGTGATATCTTTCTGGTCTCCGTGTTTTCCCTATTTTCTTTAGCCTAAGCTTGAATTTTGCGATCAGTAGGTTGTGATCTGAGCCACAGTCTGCTCCAGGTCTTGTTTTTGCTGACTGTATGGAGGTTCTCCATCTTTGGCTGCAGAGTATGTAGTCAATTTGGTTTCGGTGTGGGCCATCTGGTGATGTCCATGTGTAAAGTCGCCTCTTGTGTTGCTGGAAGAGAGTGTTTGCTATGACCAGTGCGTTCTCTTGGCAGAACTCTATCAATCTTTGCCCTGCTTCATTCTGTACTCCAAGACCAAATTTGCCTGTTATTCCCTCCACTTTTTGATTTCCTACTTTGGCATTCCAGTCTCCTAATATAATTTGGACATCATTTCTTGGTGTCTGTTCTATGAGGTGTTGTATGTCCTCATAGAACTGGTCCATTGTGGCTTCATCTGCACCAGTGGTTGGTGCGTATATTTGGATCACAGTGACATTGAAAGGTTTGCCTTGAATTCTGACTGACATCATTCTGTCATTTTTAAGGTTGTATCCCATTACTGCTTTTCTCACTCTTTTATTGACAATTATGGCTACTCCATTTCTTCTAAGGTTTTCTTGCCCACAGTAGAAGATATGATGGTTTCCAGAGCTGAATTCCCCCATCCCTGTCCATTTGAGCTCACTGATGCCTAAGATATCAATGCTTATTCTTTCCATCCAATTTTTCCCCATCTCATTTTTTACCACTTCCAGTTTACCTTGGTTCATTGATCTCACATTCCATGTCCCTATGCAGTATTGTTCCTTGCAACATTCCATTTCCCCTCCCCCTTTCCTGTCCCTCCCCTTCCTCCACTCTGTGGTGTTAAGCATCCTGTATCACCTAGCCTGCCCCTTTGTTTTGTCTTTTGTTTTGGTCAATAGGGTTCTCTTGGCAAGATTTGTGGCGTGGTTTGCCGGTGTCTACGCCATTTTTCCCTTCTCATACATTTTATCCACAGTTTTTAAAAGTTTAAAACATTTTAGACAACATATTATCATGCATATTATCACACTTTATACACAGTCTCTATGTCAGTTTCTGTATTTAGTCAGTATAAAGTCTCTATGTCAGTTTCTATATTAAGTCTTTTACATCTGCATGTCAGGTACTTATCCTTTGCCTGGGACTCTGAGTCTCTCCCCCTGCTTTTCCTCCTCTGCCCTCTTCCCGTCTTTCAGTTGGTCTCCTGGCCCTTCCGCCGCTCGCCCGGCTGGCTGGCTCTCCTCCTCACCCCCGGCTGGGGGTGGTTGCCCGGCGGCGGCCGCGGCTGGCCCTTCCGCCACTTGCCCGGCTGGCTGGCTCTCCTCCTCACCCCCCGGCTGGGGGTGGTTGCCCGGCGGCGGTCGCGGCTGGCCCTTCCGCCGCTCGCCCGGCTGGCTGGCTCTCCTCCTCACCCCCCGGCTGGGGGTGGTTGCCCGGCGGCGGCCGTGGCTGGCCCTTCCGCCACTCGCCCGCCTGGCTGGCTCTCCTCCTCACCCCCTTGCTGGGGGTGGTTGCCCGGCGGTGGCCGCGGCTGGCCCTTCCGCCGCTCGCCCGGCTGGCTGGCTCTCCTCCTCACCCCCCGGCTGGGGATGGTTGCCCGGCGGCGGCCGCGGCTGGCCCTTCCGCCGCTCGCCCGGCTGGCTGGCTCTCCTCCTCACCCCCCGGCTGGGGGTGGTTGCCCGGCGGCGGCCGCGGCTGGCCCTTCCGCTGCTCGCCCGGCTGGCTGGCTCTCCTCCTCACCCCCCGGCTGGGGGTGGTTGCCCGGCGGCAGCCGCGGCTGGCCCTTCCGCTGCTCGCCCGGCTGGCTGGCTCTCCTCCTCACCCCCCGGCTGAGGGTGGTTGCCCGGCGGCGGCCACGGCTGGCCCTTCCGCCGCTCGCCCGGCTGGCTGGCTCTCCTCCTCACCCCCTTGCTGGGGGTGGTTGCCCGGCGGCGGCCGCGGCTGGCCCTTCCGCCGCTCGCCCGGCTGGCTGGCTCTCCTCCTCACCCCCCGGCTGGGGGTGGTTGCCCGGCGGCGGCCGCGGCTGGCCCTTCCGCCGCTCGCCCGGCTGGCTGGCTCTCCTCCTCACCCCCCGGCTGGGGGTGGTTGCCTGGCGGCGGCCGCGGCTGGCCCTTCCGTCGCTCGCCCGGCTGGCTGGCTCTCCTCCTCACCCCCCGGCTGGGGGTGGTTGCCTGGCGGCGGCCGCAGCTGGCCCTTCCGCCGCTCGCCTGGCTGGCTGGCTCTCCTCCTCACCCCCCAGCTGGGGGTGGTTGCCCGGCGGCGGCCGCGGCTGGCCCTTCCGCTGCTCGCCCGGCTGGCTGGCTAATTTCACCTAATTATGCATTATTAGCAGCTAGAAGTAATTGCAAGGGACCAGCAAGGGACCTTATAAATTATAGTATTTTTTTATTAAAAAATGGAAGGTAGAAAAATGTGGGATTGTCAGTGTATAAAGCAAAATAGCTTGATTTGATAGGAGAAATTTCATACGGCATTTCTCCATCCAACAAATTAACTCAAAGAAGAATGCAGCACTGAATCCAGCAAGGTACTTTGGATGGATTATGTGTCCTTCCCTGAGGACAGAAATGACAATTTGGTGTTGAAGATTTCCCAGTGTGGCAATTGGAGGCACTGTTGGTGTTGCTCCCAAGTGCCATTAGTAGGAAAATCTCTGAGTACTGTACAGTATTTCCATTCATTGAGAGTGAGAAAGGAGGCAGAGTTAAGAATAGAAAAGGTATGCCCACTCAAGCTTCGTGAATTTTCATCACAGTAATGAGGATATTGGGGGGGGGGGGGGGGGAGGGACCACCTGGAGGTAGAATTAGGTTCATCCAGTGTCTAATAAATTCCAAATCTGACAGTAATTCCTAGCCCATGGCATTGAATGGCTAGTAGGGAAAACTCCTATTAAACTGTGAATATCAGTTCTTGACATCTTCCTAGTTTTCCAAAGCTGCATTGGGATGACCCTGTAGAAGTACAGCTAAAGGTTTCTGATGGATGGCATGCCCTGAAGCTAAAATCTTCACAGTTTCATAGCTTTACAGGAGTGTACTTGTCATTAATTTAAGTAATGAACTAATGTGGTAGAAATCAGACTAATTCTTTTTATATATTCTCATTTACAAATTTACAATTCTCCAGCCCAGCTCAGAGATGCTTCATTCCTGAGCCAAGCTGGAAGACCAACATTCATCTGAGGAAATCATCTCTTCTACTTGTCACTCTTCTTTGACACATATGTCTCAATCTGTAGAAAGACAGGAATTACAACTTTTAATTTACTTACCTGACATTTTCCTAGCAGCTACCAGCATTGATTGATTCTTGTGAGAAAGATTTACCAGGAGTATCAGCATTCTATATTTACCATAGTCTCAGGCAAAATACAGCATGGGCAATTTGTGAGCTATGTTTGTAGTATATATAGATGCCTTTTATTTTTGGCTTAAGACTTATGATCCAGTCAGTACTTGTACACTGAAGGAACACCTCAGATTACCAAGTTTTGCCATTCATTTACTGCTAGACATGCTGGCACTATTAATAACAACTCTTGGAAATGATGAACAAAGAAAGTGCTATTGCATTGGGCATTGTAGAAAGAGAATGCTGGATGAAATAAACCTGTATGTGCCAAATGTTTTGCTCCTGGCCCCAGTGGGGGCAAAGAGGTCCTCCCAGCCACAGCACCGGCTGGCGTTCCTGGGCCCCGCCCTCCCCCACACCCTGGGACTTAAAAGGTGAGGGGGTGCCGGGCGAGCTACCATTGCCACGCTCCTGGCCCCAGTGGGGGTGAAGAAGCCCTCCTTGCCACACCACCGGCCGGCGTTCCTGGGCCCTGCCCTCCCCCCTCGCCCTGGGACTTAAAAGGCGAGGGACTCTTTCTATGTTGGGAAGACTGTTGTTGAGTTTCTATTGATATATGTTTTTGTACTTGATTATTGTATTATTTAATTTATCTTGATTGTATTGAAATTTTTATACTGTATTCTATGTTTATTGACTGATATATATTATTGTATGACTTAATATGTTGTTTGCCGCCTTGTGTCAGCTTCGGCTTGAGAAAGGTGGGATATAAATTAAATTGGAATTAGAATTGGAACATGAAGTGGAGCATTTTTGGTCTGATCATGCCTAGTACGTATTAGATTCTTATGCTGCTGTGTTTATTTCAATAATAACATTGAACCTGAGCATTTGGCCAGCAAATAAATAGCCTATAAATGGTTGCTGAAAAATAATTCCAAAGACAAAAACTGGTAATTGAATAAATGAATTGCAGTCATATGATGTTCCTGTTATTGATTCCACTTCAGAAATTTCAGCATGAATCAAGTTGAATTACATTTTTAGCACAACAATTTGTTATAAAGCTCTTGTCTTTTAGTGATCTATTAGGTCCTAATAGCAAGCAAGACTTTTACAATTTGAGATTATCCTCCTTCGAGGTATACAGCTTTCCCATCCCTTGAAAGGTCTTCCTCATTGGAGATGCAGATATGTAGATATCAATTATCTGAATGGACTATAGAAAGAATATAGAAATTATTTTGTCTACTTAGCTATAATGAAGCAATGTAACCTGAGAGTTGGGAGACTGGGGTGCTGAATGTTTCAGATCTCTGTCAAAAGCATTACAGTGCAGTCCTGTACATATATACTTAGAAGTTAATCCTAGGTCAATGGGACTTACTACTGAGATAAAATGCATAGGATTGTAGGCTTTATTTGATAGAAAGAAAGAGTCTTTCCCATCTTGTACTCAACATGCAAGTATTATTGTGAAAAATTATGAATTGTGTCATTAGTTCTTTGTCATGGATGAGACTGCCTCTTTCCTCCACATCATTCTTTCTGATAGAACACAGAGTGCTTGGGATGCAATTAATAATGAGCACTACAATGTAAGCTTTTATTTACTTGCATACTTTCTTATTTTTTAGAAATTTTAAAAATGATTAGATAGGAAAAACCCAATCCATACTTGGCAGGGGTGGAATGGGAAGCGTACACTCCTGACTTGAGTTTTCAGTCCCCACTTTTAAATTCAATTTTAAAAGAGAAGACTGTCATAGACATCTAGCCATGATTTTTGAAGTATGTGTGTTTTTTCTGACCCATCCAGAGCATT
This sequence comes from Bradypodion pumilum, assembly GCA_035047305.1. Lineage (NCBI taxonomy): Eukaryota > Metazoa > Chordata > Lepidosauria > Squamata > Chamaeleonidae > Bradypodion > Bradypodion pumilum. The sequence goes on along the minus strand of JAWDJD010000004.1, from coordinate 63,232,506 downwards.
ATAATTCTCTATCTGATGAAAAACTGTATGGGATCAAAAGTTAGCTTCTGTTTCTAATTTTTAGTGGTCTAAGAATGGCATTAATCACATTTGGCACTGTACTGTGCACAAGGACCACACATTTTTAAAATCTTTTTTGTTGGAAAGTGTGGGTGCCATACCTTGAGTACATCATGTTAGAAAAGACAATAATGCTGGGAGAATGTGAAGGCAGCACAAAAAGAGAAGGACCAAATATACCATAGATTGAGTCCATTAAGGAAAGGATGATGTTGAGTTTACAGTTGACAAGAAGGGCTGTTAATGATCAGACCATTTGGAGGTCACTCATTCATAGTGTCATCATACATGAGGCAGATTGACACCATGTAACAACAAAAGGGTAGTGACCCACAAAATTTGGTGCAAATGTTTGCACAGCCATTTATCCAACTTGGGTGCAAAACGGTAGTTTAATTTAAAAGAACATAGATGTGTGCACATTAGGAATGCAAATATTCACTCATTTTATTCTCTCAGCTGAGGAAAAAAAATGAATTTTCTCTCCACTGAGTAAAATTACAAGATATGTGCATTTTATAAATTTTTGGACTTTTCCCTGCCCCAAAAAAATAAATGTAAAAAAATCAGTGTTTTCCCTACTAACACCCTTGCATTTAGTGCAAAAATGTCTGCTATGCTTTGTGCAAAATTCAAGGTTTTTATGCAAAATACAGACCTTTTACATAAAATAGTATTTTGTGCACAAAAATAAACTATTTTCTCTGCTAATGCTTCCAAGGTGATAGTAGGCTGATCTTTTTAATCTTATTTATTTATTTCAATTTCTATACCACACACTTGGCCGAGGCCAACTCAGGGCGGTTCACAGTCATAATAAAAACCTGATTAAAAACTGCTTAAAACTACCCTCCCACTAAAAAGGGTGCAGGGACCGAGGGGGATGGAGTTTCACTATACCAGCCACCCAACGTAAGTTACCCTTCCACCTGCATCCCATATTTGGCCTGTCAGCCAGGTTTTAAGTTCTTTTCTGAAGGGCAGCAATTCCGTCTGGAGACATAGCTCTGTTGGTAAGAGGTTCCAACCGGTCCGGACACAAAGAAAGGCCCTCTTTCTTGTGCTAGAGAGGCAAGCCCCTCTAGCAGATGGTACAATAAGATAGCCCCTCCGGTCCACCCTGGTTGGATGGACAGACGTCCTTAGGGTGATGTGGTCTCTTAGGTATCCTTTTGTGCAGGAAAGGAAAAAAAACCTCACAAGGGGCCAGTTTTTTCAATTTAACAGAACATTTTTATTGAGGATGAGAAACTGTGTATTAATTACATTTAATGCCTACAACACACATACATACTAAGGGGCATTTATAGCATGTGCAACTAATTTTTAAAAGATAAGATTTCTGTTTTCAGTATCAAAGTCTTTGCTCAATGGCAATTCAAAGAACTGATTTCATTTTTAAAAGTCCAGCAGCTATTTTTTTTTTAAAAAAAAAGTCTATTGAATTTCCACAGGACAGTTTGAAAGTTCTGAGTGGAGATACTAGAAGCCTTTATGAGCTTTTCATCTGTGATTTCTACTGCTATAAACTGATGGAATTTTGTGCACCATATAATTTTAATTGTGATGTAGTCTCAATTTTAATGATAACAACCAGTTATAAAATAGCCAGACCTGAATAATATGTTCTTTTTATAAGTGCAGCCTCATAGTCTTTGCATTTTAATGCAGCTTGGTCATTTTAATGTTTAATGTACTGGTGGCTAAATAATGGTTTAATTCATTAGTTGCTTCAAAAATCATTTATACTATTTACCACCAAGTAGGCATATCTAGTGGAATATTATGTATTCTAAGAATAGTGAAGATCAACTTTCAATCTACACAGCCCAGAAAAATGTTTACAACATTTCTAACTCAAATATAATTTCTATGGCACATCCACCAACTGAGAAAATGACCTCCAGGAAAAATGTATGCTCGGATATGAGTAGCAAACACCACTGACGCCGATGCCGACACCCATGATATGTGGGTGTTGGCACCCACATATTGTGCGATGTTTCCACCAACCAGAACATAAAGGGCCTGGTCAGATTTGCACTCAAAAGGTTTATATCGTTGGTGCATTCTGTTTTATTTCTCATTGGAGTGATCCTTTCACATTGATCTATGCTTTTTCTCCTGTGAGAAGGGTCTACATGAGTCTTTGGATCACTTCAATTTGTTCACTTTTCAATTAATGACCCTCTACTTCCTGCCCCCTTCCTCTTTTCCCCCTATAATAATCATCAAGCAGGCCATGGTGACTTTCCCTTCTTTCTTTTTCTTTTTTGTTAAATAACAAGTGTTGTAGTAAAACAGCAATGCATCAACCTAGCATGGTGCCGGTAGGTAATACCACCAATGTATCTTGTTTGTCTATTAAAACACTGTATCAGTAGGAAAATATTTTTTCCCCAAAAAATAGAATAGATGAACATAGAGGAAAGGAGTGTCTGTAAATCTCTCTTGTCCTACACAGGTGGCAGACTCATCAAGGTAGTGATCTTAAGCATTAATGTTATGTTTTAGTCTTAATGAGTTATCTTACATGGGATTTGTTTTCTAGTTAGAACCATATTTTTCACTTCCTCAAGAGAAAAGGCTCTGTTAAAAGTGAGATGTTTTAATCCCAACATGGACATGTCAGGACAGTTGGGGTTGTGTGTGTGTGTGTGTATTTATTAGGGCAGGTGGAAATCTTCAAAATACGTTGTGGTGCCTTGTTTCACAGTGTGTGTGATTTTTACCCACTAAAACCACCTTCCATTATGCCCTGCCACCCTGTGGAACTGCTTTCAGGCATTACTTCATGGGGGCCAGACTGGCTGTTAAAAACCCTCCTCAAATTTGGCTACTCGCCCTCCTCCTCGATGCATTTGGCTGCACTCTTCTCAGTTTCTCCACACATCTAAATTCCAGTATGACCCCGGCCACATAATGAGACATCACAAACCAGATAGTCTCCCTGCTCAACATCTCGCTGATGATGTCTTCCGGAGACAACTGTCATCGAAGATGCTTCTGTAGAATTTCCCATTCTGAATCAAAGCATGGACAGTAAAAATACACGTGCTCCACGTCTTCCTGCACGGCCTGGCAGACGGGGCATGAAACATCATCATCCAGCCTAAATCGGTGTTGGTAGGCTCTGAAGCAGCCATACCCCATCAACAGCTGTGTGAGATAATAATCCAACTCTCCATGCTGTCTTGTTGACCATGCATTAATGTCCGGGATGAGACGATGAGTCCACCGTCCCTTGTTCGATGTATAACAGATCTGCTGCCATTGTGCTGTCTTCTCTGTTCTGGCTTCCATAGCAATTGTGCATCATCCCATCACCTGATTTTCTCACCTTTGCTGGTAAATCTCACTCGTTCCTCTGCCATCAGATGGATTGGCATCATATCGGCAATGACACACACAGCGTCGTATGATACCACTCTAAATGCCCTGTGTGTGTGTGTGTGTGTGTGTGTGTGTGTGTGTGTGTGTGTGTGTGTATGTGTGTGTGTGTGTGTGTGTGTGTGAAGTCTCCTACTCAAGGATCAACTAATGATCCTTCACACATGATCATGTGGTTTGGGCTTTCATCCCAGCACAAACCTCATTTTCCTTTCTCACTAAAATATGATACTCAGGATGTTTTATTATCTTTTTTTTAAAAAAAAGTAAGTTTTCAGTAGTGTTGGGAGGGGGAATTCTTGAATCTCCCTCACCTATTTCCCACAACCCATCAAACACTACCCACAACTCTCTTTCTGGTGCAAACTAACCATCAGCATGAGCCACAACCAGAATCACACCAAAAACATGTAGCCCTAGCATTGTGCCAGAAAAGAACAAGAGAGCTTTAAAAGGGGGCAGGAAGGAGCATTCTAAGTCAAAATACAGGTGAAACTTGGAAAATTAGGATATCATGCAAATGTTCATTCATTTCAATTAAAAGGTGAAACAAATATATGAGATAGACTCACTACATGCAAAGTGAGAGATGTCATGCCTTAATTTGTTATAATTGTGATGATCATGGTGTACAGTGTACATGAGATTATGTGATGATTATGGGGTACATGAGATTGGGGGGTTGGGGTTTTTGTTAGCTGTAAGATATAAGCATCAATATTATAACAAAGTAAGTCTTGAGCTATCTTGCTTTGCATGTAATGAGTCTATCCCATATATTTGTTTCACCTTTTAAGTTTCATAACTGAACTGAACGAACATTTGCACGATATTCTAATTTTCCAAGTTTCACCTGTATGTATGGACACCAAATGGATATTCAAACCAAACATGCACCAATAACATATCAAAAATAGTGAATTATACACCCAACAGGGCAGGCCATAGGGAAATCTGAAGCCTTCCAAATTCAATTGATTAGCATTGGTAGAACAGAAAATAGCTATATCCTTTTTTATAACATTACTAGCATATTTTGCCCGGCGGTGCCGGGCTTTTTAAAATTGTGTTGGATAGTAAAGGTTTTTTTTCTTGAACCAATGGGGCTGTGTTTTTTTTAATGGTGGTGTAGTTTTTTTTGCTTGTTTGGCTTTGAGGCACTGCGTCCGCCTGCGGCGGACTTGCGCTCCCAATGGTTTTTTTGTGTGTGTGTGTGCTGGCTTCCTCTGTGCCGTGCTGTTTAAATTTGTTTTTTAAGGTTTTGCCGGGCAAAATCTGCTACTTTTAAAGAAGAATGTGTTTCTTTGTGAATTTTTGCAAATATTTTTACTTTGGATAATTATTTTTAAAAATGTGTAAATATATGTTTTTTTAAATTGAATGTATTTCACAGTGTTTTTTATTGAATATTAATATTTTTATCTGTGAATTATTTTAGATTTTTTGGGATATTTTTGAATGTTTTTGGGAATTGATTACCCTATTTTTGGGGATTTATTGAATATTTGGGAATATTTTGGATGTTTTTTCTCTTTTGGCCACTGGGTGGTGGTGTTGAGTAATTTTTTCATTTTGCTTGTTCCGGTAAGTCTCTTCTTCTCCTCATTTCAGTTCTGGTTTTCATCGGGGGAAGATGTGTATTGGTAAGTTCTTTCCATATATTTTTTAGGGTCGGTTGTTTTGGGTTGGGGGGCGTTCTGTTTGGGTTTTGGGTGGGGGTTTGTGTGTGTGTGTTTTTGATTGTTTTTGGGTTTTGGTTTGGGGTTTCTTTGTGTGTATTTTTGACTGTTTTGGGTTTGGGGTTTGTTTATTTGTGTTTTCTGGGCGCTTCGTCCGCCTGTGGCAGACTTGTGCTCACGGTTTGGGTTTGGGTTTATTTTTCGTGCACCGGCTTCTTCAGCGTTCTGCATGCCCATGGCGCGCAGGACGCTGGGGAATGTAGTTTTGGCTGCGCGGGTTTGCTTGCTGCGGCGTTTTTTCTCTTGCAGCTTTTTTTTGATTGGCCGCGGTGCGTTTCCGAACGTTCCTTTTGCCGTGCTGCTCAGCCTGATTGGCTCTGGCGCGGCACGGCGAAAGGAACTTTGGGAATTGAAGTTCCCTTTTTTTGTTTGCGACTGGGGGGCTCCTGCCCCCGGGTCAAAAATTTCAACCCGACAGTTACCTGTGAACCCCGTTCGGGCGAGTGAACGGAGGCTCGGACGGGGCTAGTGGGGCCTGGTGCAACATCCTTTGTCGCATTCCAACGGTTAACGCACCATTTTATAGGTATAGATGGATGACATTTCAGGTACAGTGGTACCTCGAGTTACAAATTTAATGCATTCCAAGGCATTTTTCATGTTATAAAAAATGTGTAACTTGAATTTCCCATAGGAATGCATTGAAAACCAAAATTTATAACTTGAAACATGGTTTCCCATAAGAATGCATTGAAAACCAAAATTCATAACTTGAAACATGGTTTCCCATTAAAATACATTGAAAACCAATTAATCTGTTCTGGAAAAATTCATAACTCGGGCCATTATTTTCAATTGATTTTCATTCATATTGTGGAAATGTTGTAACTCGAACCATTTGTAACTCGAGGTATAGTAAATTCTTCTGATGTAAGGAAGCATGTCAAAAATGATTACTCTAACTCTGTATCTATGTGTGTGAGAGGTAGAATACATTCAATCAACTAACCATGAAATCTGGCATGGTCAAAAGTCCAGACCTATCCTACATAGGTCCAACACTGCAGCTTGCAAAACTAGCTATGCTGACCTGGGGCTGATGGAAATTTCAGGACACGCTGCAAATACTTGGGTGGCACTAGTAGAGATTCTGCTAAAATGTCACTACAAAATAAATCTCTTATCTTTGATCACTGGTTGGTGATAAAAGCAGCCGAGAAACTGGTTTGCCAGATGAGTCTTCTTATGAGACATTTTTGGTTCAGTTGCTCCAAAGGTCTTAGTTTGCCACTTACCAGTTCCAACAAGACTATTGCTAGATCTTGTTAGTTTTGCTCTAGAAAGATAGGCTGATGGAGAGAGATGGAAAAACAAGCCAAGTAAACACTCTTGCCATGTTGGTTTGATACAGACCCAAAATCAGAGCATGGGCACAGTGCTGAAACACCAAAATAGAGTTCTAATTGACAAACAAAAGTGCTACACTGAAAGAGCCACAAAACATTTATTTCAGGGGTGACTGGAAACCTCTGGTGAAATAATACCCTCTGCCCAACATCTACAGCTGTCAGATGCAGAACAGCACCCCATGGGCCTCTCACTGTCCTCTTTTTCCATCCTGAGATTTTTCTTATATCGCAGTAATGGCTAACCATGGCACTCCAGCTGCTCTTTGACTTCAATTTCCAGAAGCCCTGATCCACAGGAGTGCTGACTTGTGCTTCTGGCAATTGAAATCCAAGAACTGCTAGAATGCCAAAGTTAACCACCAGGGTTATATGGAATACTGCAGCAGAAATGTTCTGTTTCTGGCACATAGGTTTCCTATTAGTCATCAGATTAACCATGTCATGTTAGGAGGGCCCAGGTTCAAATCACAGCAGGATTGGCTATAATATGTTAGATTCAGATTTCAGATATTTCATCTCTTCATCTTCCTCATAACAGCCCCTGAAGTCCTCTGCAAATGCTGTGGAGAGGAGTGAGGGAAGTGTGGTGAAAGGGTTTTACCCAAGGTACAGGATGAAGGCAAGACCCCCCCCCCTAAATCAATTAGTGTAGCTTCTGTGACCAGTCCTTCCTTCCATCAATAAAATACTAGACCCAGGACCCCTGCCACATAAATATACATATGGACACCAAAGGTTATGTGACTTAACATTCTATTCTGTTCAGGAACAAATGTTAGAGTCTGTCAGCAACATCATTTGTTATAGTAATATCTCACCTTCCCTTTCTATGTTATTTTCTGAGCACCTCGAGAAAGTCACAAAGAATCTACAAAGGGCTATATTTCTGCCAGCTGTAAAAGAGATGCAGTAGCTTTGTAAGCTGGGATGGTTTGTCCTTAATTGGAATTTGTATGTACTGTATTTATCTCTCCCCCCATCTATAAATAAGTCTTGTGTTTTGGCAATTACGGATGTCTGCTGCCATTTCTCAAGGCTGTGCTTTTGATGAAGCACTCAGTGTTATAGGCTAATATTTTTTCATTCCTTTCGGTCCCTAATTCTATTTCTATATGGAAATACAGTCATAGCTTTATGCACGATGATTTTTCTTTTCTGCTTCCTAGCGAAATAAAAGGATGGAGAAGGAAAATGATTGAGCGTGTTGGGTGTGATGCTGCTCAATTTACATGAGGTGAAAAGTTCTCTAAGGCAAACCTTTCCTGAGGAATTAACTGAATGATGAAATAAACCCACTTGGCTTATATTCTTGTGCTTATAGCCCAAGAAAAGGTACTCTCCCCCATTAAATTCAAAGGAACCTCAACCGAGACTTAGTGAGTGCATCCTTACTGACCTACACTAGACTACAACTCAATTTACAAACATGTATTCTAGAAATTTTCCTACATCTTGAAAATGAAGTTCCTTTCATGTTTGATACATTCACTAACTTGCTACTAATTTCTAATCTCCCTCTCATTTTGTGTGTAATAATCTTCCTTTCCATTAGTTTCTTAGCATGTTTCAGTTTTAATACTAGATAGCACCCAAAAGACTAACCAGATCTAACACTGGAGAATACTTCAAAGGCCACATGTTCTGAAAAGTATTATTCCTCACAGAGGAGATGGGTTAAACCCAGAAGATGGAATCCAACAGGGTTTTTCATTTAAATGAACTACTGTTTGCCATCACCAGAAGGCAAATAATTTCACTTTCCTTCTGTGTGCCCTCTGGGGATGACTTTGGAGTGCAAGGAAACCTTCTAGAACAGATTTTTGATGTGTGTGTGCGCGTGCATGCATGCGCAGGTGTGCATGTGTGCATGTGTCTGTGTGTATGTGTGTGCGTGTGCGTGTGTGTGTGTGCATGTGGGTGAGACTCTTATTCTGCCAACAAACTAAACTAGAATGCATGCCATAGTGGAATGATACCATCTGAAGCTATTTGCTTACTCAACTCATGTAAGATCCTGTGATAAAGAATCCATGAAAACCAGTTTCCCTGTTACATGGAGAAGATTACACCAATAAGAATGGGGTCCGATGTCCATGAGTTAATTCTTCAACTAATGGAGGGCAAAATGTATTATGGTGGAGTTATTAGTCTCATCCTCATTTTCTTTCCTCATAAGTTTACAGAATTTTACTGCCTCGAAAGAGCAACTATCAAAATAATGTGTTAACACCAAACCCCTGGTGGTTTAGTGGTTAAGGCACTGAGCTGGAGAATGGAAGATCAGGTTTCAATATCTGAGAGCTGCATTTGAGGAGATGAAAGGAGCCTCATTCAGGCATCCCCTAAAAATCCTTTTAACCCAGAGTAATCTCTGTCACAAAATTATTATTATAATTTTTTTAAAATAAACATTCTTGATTAACCTTTCACAATTTAAAATTCATCAAATTGTCACATCCAAATGATACAAACCACAAATAAATAGTGCATGCCAAAGTCCTAGTGAACCCAGCATAAAGCACCATTGGTGTATTGACAGGGCATCACACCTTAAAATGATATAAAGTAGGGGTTCTCAACCTTACCACGCCATGGGCCGGATAACTCCCCCTCAGACCACGCTGTGGGCTAGATGTAATGACAGTGGGCACGTTTGTGCATGCATGGGTATGTTTATGCATACATGGGTACGTTTCAGCATGCGTGGGCACATCCACTTCTGCCTTCGGGGTTATCTCAGCAGGCCGGATGGAATGATATCAGAGGCTAGGGCCAGCCTGTGGGCTAGATAGATAAATCTTTATTGTCATTGTCCTGTACAGAACCCCTGATGTAAAGGAACAATGGAAGGGGAAAGCTCTGTGGTGCAACACAAAGTTCCAACAGCTGGCAGCTTCTGGGGGACCCCATGGATCAATCAATAGCTATCTCAGAACATCTGAGAAGAAGAGTTCTGCCCAAGTAATGAGTCAGTGGGTTAGCTGGGTTACCTTATGACCAGACTATCTGAGGGAACATCTGACCTAAACAGGAACTGCATGGCTCCTTGTGGAAGCTTGAGAAACCCATCCTCACTTGAGCAACTACAGATGTACAAGCATAGTAGCCATTGGCCCTCATATCCAGAGTTTGCAAAAACACGCCCAGTCCCAGAGGGCATGCTGGCTAAGAGATTCAAGAACCTGTAAGTTCAAAATTTTCCTACTTTGTGTTCAGAATACATGGAATAGACAATCCTTGACCTGGTTTCAAGCACTGGTCAAATAAACCTTACTAGAATTTGAAGAAATGTAGAAAAAATCAGAGGATTCTCAACAATGATGGGAGAGGGGTGGGGCAGGGTGAATAACATGGGAAGAATCAATCTGCATATATTTACTTCTGTCAGTTGAACTCTTTTCTCTACTGTGCAGTATAGAATAACGTTTTTGGAAGAAGAAATTCAATTTGTGCAAGAATGCAGGATATGTATTAAAAAGGTTAAATATTTAAGGAAAATTGCGCCCTCAAAAGCGCTGCCGCCGCCCCCACCCCAGCACCGGACGCCGGACTCTGGAGCTCCACGCTCCTCCCCCCGGCCCGGCCGGTCGGCGGGGAGTGAGAACAGCTGGGGGTGGACTGCGCCCTCAAAAGCGCTGCCGTCGCCCCCACCCCAACACTGGATGCTGGAGTTTCGCATTCCTCCCCCCGGGTCGGCGGGGAGTAAGGACAGCTGAGGGAGCAATCACCGCCGCCCCAAGGACCATTGCCACAGCTGTGGGCCGTCACATCATGCTGAAGCCCATCGCCGCTCCGGCCAGCTGGACTTGCCATCATCGTCGCTCATGGTCTTGGCCTCGGTGGAGGTAAGGAGGCCGGTCGACTAGGAGCTCCAGGACTGGTGCACGTTTTTGTCCCATTCCCCTCTGGAAGGACCAGAAGGACTGTGCGGGGTACATTTTTGATATTGTTACTCTGTGATGATTTGTATTTGATGTTTGGAATTTTTTATATTGTGTACTTTTTGATGTAATTAATTGACTATTTTATAATTGTGATTTTGTATTTTGTCTGAATCTGATTTGTATACTGTTTCTGTATTTTGGATTGTATTTCTTACTTATTTTACATGCTGTAAACCGCTCTGAGTTCTCTTAGGGGAAGTGAAGCGGTATAGAAATGTAAATATAATAATAATAATAATAATAATAATAATAATTCCTGTTCACTTGAAACAGCTATTTCTAGCCTCAGAAACAACTAGACTAATATTCAGCATAGCCCTATTAATAAACTCTCACTGTAAAATGAGACGAATGATTTCTCTTTAATTGTGATGACCCAGCTTCTTTGTTGCCAGTGAGCTCAATAAGAAACCAGCAAATCCTCAGATGGAGCTTTGAAGAATTCTGAATGAAACATGCCACCACACATCTTAAAAATCAATTCTTGTTAACTGCCCTTTGAGTTATTGCCCACTATGAGTAACCCTTGATTATTGAACATGAAAAGGCCTCTTCCAAGCCACTAAAATAATGCCTCTTTCATGGTCAAGAGCATAAAGAAAAATGAATGGCAAGTCTTCACATCAGTTCTGCTAATTTTGACATGCTAGCCTTCCTACTAAGCCAGTATAATAATAATAATAATAATAATAATAATAATAATAATAATAATAATAATAATAATAATAATAATAATAATAATAATAATAATAATAATAATAATAATAATAATAATAATAATAATAATAATCTCATTTCAGAAATTATTCTGAGCTGAAAGGTTATTTATTGAAGAAACTCCATTCAGGGCATGCACAAATGAGGCTCTTTTCATGTCCCCAAGATCTTTTCCCCACCAAAGTGGTCTCTATTTATTGACTTACAATTTCTTGTTTTTGAACTGCTAGATTGGCAGGAGCTGGGAAGAGACACGCACTCAAACTGTCAAACCCAGGTCTCAAACTGCCAAATTGCTGGCCTTCCAGCTAACAAGGCAAGCATCTTAACCACTGAGCCACCACAGCCCCTACTAAGCCAGTGAGAGTAGTAGATATCAAGATGACAACTAAGTACAGTATATCCCTTTTTTTCTATTTATGCATAATCTAGATAAGACTGAGTTGATGAAATACTTTTATTTACATATCAAGGATTTTGCAGTAATCAGAGCCTTTCTAAAATATATATGAATTGAGCTTAATACAAAGGAGGAGGATATAGCAGGAAATAAACAAAGTTGCTCTAATTGCATGCGCCAATTGAGGTGCATGCAATGAATATTTTCCTGGGGGTGGGGGGAGGCTAAACTGTTACTCCAAACAGATGATGGACAGCAATCAGTTATTTCATAGCTGCTTTTCTTTGCACCCCCACCAACACAAAATAAGGACCCGGAAACGTATATTGGAAATAACTAGGGCCACAACTTTATTAGGATTAAATGTTAACCATAAACTACTAACGGTGGCCTAAAGTAGTGCAGATGTGGGAGTCTGAGCCAGAGGTTTTCCAATGACCCCTGCTCCTGGTGTGACTGCAAGTGCCAAGAGCCAGGTGTGTGCCACCTCTGAAGGGCAGCTACCAGCAGCTGGCTGAATCATAATGGCTCTGTCCTCCTTCTGGGCACCCAATATACTGGAGCAATGTTCCAACAGCATAGCCCACCAGCTGTCCAACCTCACCAACTGATTCTCATGATCTGGGCTGATGGAATGAATGTCATATGCCCATGACCCCTGGAATACTGACACATGTTTGGACTCTGCACTACTCACCAATTGTGACCTATTTAAAATGGCATTCCCAATTTTCATGGAGGAGGAAGAGGCCATGCCAGATGGACTAAAATCTAACACAGAGACCTTAAATTTTCAAAAAGGAAATTTCCCAAAGATGAGGAAACTAGTAAAAAAGAAGCTGAAAGGGAAAATTGAGAGAGTCCAAACACTCCAAGAGGCATGGAGGCTGTTTACAAAAACAATAACAGAGGCCCAATTGGAATGCATACCCAAAAGGAAAAAGGGCACTGCCAGGTCCAAGAGGACTCCGATGTGGCTTACAGGAGCTGTTCGGGAAGTGATCAAGAGCAAGAAAAGCTCATTTAGAAGATGGAAGGCTTGTCCGAATGAGGACAGCAGGCAGAAACATAAATTCTGGCAGAACAAATGCAAGGCAACAATCAGGAAAGCAAAGCAAGACTTTGAGGAGCGTATAGCTAAAAATACTCAGAGAAATAACAAAGACTTCTTTAAGTACATTAGAAGTAAGAACCCAACTAGGAAGGCCATTGGACCATTATATGACAATGGAAGGCAAGGGGTTATTAAAGAGGAAACAGAGATTGCAGAGAGACTCAATGAATTCTTTGCTTCAGTATTCACTGAAGAAGACAGAGACCACATGCCCAAAACAGAGCCTATCTTCGTAGGGAGGGAAACCGAAGAATTAAGCCAGATAGAAATAACCAGGGAGGAGGTCCTTGCATGTCTTGTTAAGCTAAACACTAACAAATCACCAGGACCAGATGGCATCCATCCACGAGTTCTCAGGGAACTTAAAGATGAAATTGCTGATCTCCTAGCCAAACTATATAATCTTTCCCTCAAATCAGGCTTTGTGCCTGATGACTGGAAGGTAGCGAATATAACACCAATTTTCAAAAAAGGATCCAGGGGTGATCCAGGAAATTACCGACCTGTCAGTTTGACATGTGTCCCAGGTAAAGTGATGGAAACCATCCTAAAAGATAGAATTAATAGGCACGTAGAAGAGAAGGCGCTGCTAAAGGAGAGCCAACATGGCTTTTGCAAGGGCAAATCATGCCTCACTAATCTGTTGGAATTTTTTGAGAGTGTCAACAAGCATGTGGATAAGGGGGATCCAGTTGACATTGTTTATCTGGACTTTCAGAAGGCTTTTGACAAGGTCCCACACCAAAGGCTCTTGAATAAACTTACCAGTCATGGAATAAAGGGACAGGTCTTGTCCTGGATCAGCAACTGGCTAAGGGACAGGAAACAGAGGGTAGCACTAAATGGACACTTCTCCAAGTGGAGGGAAGTCAAGAGTGGGGTCCCCCAAGGTTCAGTACTGGGACCCCTGCTTTTCAACCTCTTCATAAATGATCTAGAGGTAGGAGTAAAAAGCAAGGTAGCCAAATTTGCTGACGACACTAAATTATACAGGGTAGTGAAAACTGTGAGAGATTGTGAGGAGCTCCAGAGGGATCTCTTGACACTGGGGTAGTGGGCAAAACAGTGGCAAATGAGTTTCAACATTAGTAAGTGCAGAGTGATGCATGTTGGGGCAAAGAACCCCAATTACATTTACAAACTGATGGGGTCTGAACTCTCTGCGACAAACCAGGAAAGGGACCTTGGTGTCCTGGTGGACAACTCAATGAAGGTGTCAACCCAGTGTGCCTCAGCAGTGAAAAAAGCTAACTCAATGCTAGGGATCATTAGGAAGGGTATAGAAAATAAGTCAGCAAGTGTCATTTTGCCGCTTTATAAATCTATGGTGAGGCCCCATCTGGAATACTGTGTACAGTTCTGGTCGCCATACCTCCAGAAGGATATTATGGAGCTGGAAAAAGTGCAGAGGAGGGCAACCAGAATGATTAGGGGACTGGAACACCTTCCTTACCATCTGAGGCTGCAACTGTTGGGCCTCTTCACTCCTGAACGATGACGTCTAAGAGGTGAGCTGATTGAAGTTTATAAAATGATGCACGGTGTGGACAAAGTAGATAAGGAAAAACTGTTTTCCCTATCGCATAACACTAGAACTAAGGGACACTCCATGAAACTTTTGGGTACTAGTTCTCAAACAAATAAGATAAAGTACTTTTTCACCCAGAGGATTACTGGTCTATGGAACTCCCTGCCAGAAGTGGTGACAGCTGTCAGTCTTGACAGCTTTAAGAAAGGATTAGACAAGTTCATGGAGGACAAGAGTATCAATGGCTATAATTATGGATACTTAAGGACAACCTCCGGGTTGGAGAGATAGGCAGGATATCTCACAATGCCATTTCCAGGGAATCCTAAGCAGGTGAAGGCATCTGCTTGGGAATACCCTGAAGGAAATGGTGAGCCACTGTGTGAGACAGAATGCTGGACTGGATGGGCTGTGGCCTGTTCCAGCAAGGCTGTTCTTATGTTCTTATGTTCTTATGGACTAGCTGCGAAGGCACACCGTGTTAATATCCTCAAGGCTGCAGCAGTCCATTGCAACCCCAGTGTTAAATCCTGCATGTCTCATTTCATACCCGCCACAGGAGATGGCTCCATGATCACAGTGTATGGGTCACTTCATGGCAAGCTGGGATCCACCTTAAACAAATTCACACCAGTGACATTTTCCTTCCTTGTCCCAGGAAAAATGTATATTCAATGTCGGAAATGGTATTGCTCCTCCTGATTTGCCCTGAGGTAATCAGTAAAGGATAGGTGAAAAATTCCAAGCACCAAATGTCAATCAGGTGAGTTGGTCAAAAATTCCTATCTGGCTCCAAAGCAAACAGCTAGTCTTGTACTGGATTATAGGGTGGGCAGTAGGGTAACTGTTTCTTTCACCAAAGAGGAAGAGGCTGGGGCAGAACCAGCCTATAAAGGGCTGGTGGCTCCACCCTGCCCCAACCAACATAGCAAGCTTTGGTTGGCTCCCCGTGGTAGTCTGACAAAGGGCCCCATCCAAGCAGCTGTATGCTGGTCAGAGGCAGTCCTTTTGTAAACATGGACCAGAATTCTCATGTGAATAATGTTATACAATGATACAGCATTGTTCACAAGGATACTATTGGAGGATAAATGGCTGTCCCCATGAGCAAATATATAACATAAAAATGAAAAGAGGAAGTCTGTCTTAAAATTGGCATTGGAAAATGTAAAAGAGAAAGGAAATCCACAAATAGTTTCAACCTTTACCCTCAAAATGGCAAGGGTTATAGAGGGAAAGAACTATCTCATAAATCTGGAAGGTTTCACATGCTATTTTTAAAGCTCATTTACATATATGTATGTGTCTGTTTTTAGTAACACATTATATGAAATTAGTAGATTACTTAAAAACTGGGATATAAAAAAGGCATGTTATTATTCATAATTTAATGAATTAATTGTGAAAAAGATAATACAAGTTTAAATTATTATTTGATTCAATGAACCTTATATGAATGAGAAATGCTGGGGAGTAAACTAATTAGTGGTTATTAAATTGGGTCAAATGTATTTTGATATTTTTAGACATTAGGATAAAATCAAGTAATTCATTTGTCCACAACTTCTGAATGGAGACAGGATGTTTATATCACTGACACAGGCTGAGGCATCAAATGGATAAGAAAATTATCTTCTTCCATTGGAAGAATGGAGAAGGGGTGGAGCTATCTCAACATAACAGGTGCCACCAGTGGTGGGCTCCAAAAAAATTACTACCACACTGTGGGCGTGGCCAGGGGAAAGCCCTGGTTTACACCCGAATTAGGACTACTGTACTTTATTTCAAAACTTGGGTGGGCAGGGACAGCTAGAATTTCTGCTACTTGTTCTGGCGAACTGGTGCGAACCTGCTGATGCCCACCATTGGGTGCCACCAAGCTTTACTGCCTGTCCCAGATCTGGGTACAAAGACCTAGCTGTTTTGGAAAGTGTGGAAGAGGATAGGGGCATGCAGCTCCCAGATCAATTAGCACATGAACTCGAGTTTCCCCTCAGATCTCTTGAAAATTTAAAGCAGCTGTTGCTTATCTTTCTTCGGAGTGTGGTACAATTACTCACCTATTTTCTCCTAATCTCAAGAATAGTTTTTTTAAATGTAAATCTAGAGAACTAACAGAGGCTGCAGTGGCTTATTAGTTATGATGCTGAGCTTGATAACTGGAAGGTCAACAATTCAAGATCCAAGACCTGCGAGAATTCTTGTCATCTGTCCCAACTCTTGCCCACCTAGCAGTTTGAAAACAAGAAATTGAAAGTAGATAAATAGGTACTGCTTCAGTGGGAAAGGTAACAGTGTTCTGTGTAGTTTGGTGTAGTTTGAATGCCACATGACGCCCAAAACATCTGCAGACAGTGCTGGCTATTTGAATGAAATCAGAGATGAGCACCACCCACTAGATTCAGACACAACTGGATTTTGAGCAAGGGAGACATTTGCCTTTATTAGAGAACTAACAAGGATAGATTTAAAAAATGAAAAGTAAGTAAAGCTTTTTTGAGATTGTATTCTTTCTTGTAATGATTAACTGGCAGCATGAAAACAATAGGATGAAAAGATCACCATGGTGACTGAACTATGTAATATTAAGAGATGATGCTAAAATACAGAAATTATGATGCTTCAATACAGAAATTATCTCAGGAATTGAGACTTCTTCATCTATGGTAACAAAATACATGTTTATATTGTTTTACTAGGAAAAAATCTAACAAAACAGGTTATTTCTGTAAAAAAAGAATGAAAATAAACTTTTTTTAAAAAAAAAACATAGTAGAAGATAGATACAAAGAAAAATGTAAAACCATTAAGTATATAGAAGGAGTTTGGGGAGACATTATTTATCAGATACAAGGAGAGTTTTACCTGAAAAGGCAGGTTTTCAGCTCAAGTGATACATGGCACTTCACAAAATTACCGAACAATTATTGTTAACATTATGAATTAAATGAAGTTTAAGAAAGCCAATAACCATAATTTATATAAAAATAAGGTTACGATTGCAATGTAAAATTATACTTAGGGTCCAACAGAAAATAGTCACCACTATCAAGTCCAGAAGGTCATGTGATGTCACAAATAAGGCCTGAAATGTTTGAAGTGGTAGCCGTGTTAGTCTGTTCAAGTATAACAGAGAGTAAACAAAACAAAACAGCAGAATGTTGTAGCACCTTAAAGACTAACTCCTGTATTTAAATGTGAGCATTTGTGGATCAAATCAACTTCATCAGACATAAGAGTGAGGCCTCATGGCATAAATTTATACCCATCAGGTACACAGACATACAATGATTGACCAGCCAAACAGAAAAGTAAAATTATAGCTTTTTACAAGTGCCATGGGAAATCCCCAGTTGTTATTCAAACCTGCTGCAAAGCCTGGCCCTATTTCAAAATAAACTTCTCTTGCAAGCTGAGGCATCACTTCCAAAGGATAAGGCCCTCCAACGATCTCTATCATCTGCAATCAGCTTCCACTTTTCCCAGGCTCCCAGACACAGTAGAACCTCTCTTAATCCATCCATCTCTTCTAAGGTCTTCCCACTGGTTTTCTGTCCAATGGAATCATGTCCATCAACTATCTTCGGCCACTGCTCCTCCTTCATTCTCACCACATGCCCTGCCCATTCCAGTCTTCTATTCCTCACCAATACAACAATGTTAGCTTCCTTGTACAGTTGTTCCAACTCAATTTTATAGTGTTTTCTTAAATCCCTAGTACAGTGATGGCAAACCTTTTAGAGACTGGGTACCCAAGGAGGAGGAGGCAGTGTGCAGGCAGGCACCCATGTGACATCACCAACGTGTCTCCAGTGATGTCACGTATGTGTACCCTCCCTGTGGGTGCACTGCTGCCGCTTCCTCCACCTCCTAGGAGGGTGTGGGTGGGTGTCTGGTCCCTTTACCTCATTCCCACCACTGCCTCCCAGGTGGGATTTCAGTCTCCCCTCTCCCCTCCATATTGGGGGAGGGACAGGGATGGGTGGGGAAGTGGTGTTGCCGTTAGTGCCATCAGCACAGGGCAGGGCTTGCCTGTGATAGCATGCATGTCCAGATAGGGCTGTGTGTGCAACTTCTGGCATGCGTGCCATAGGTTTACCTACACTGACATAGTAGATGGATCTTGGACTGGTCTGTAGATTTTCCTAAGTCCTTTCCCCTCAAAAATAAGTACCTGAGTAAGAGATGGTGCTTGATTACTAAATGGAGTGAGCACTATTCCCCTGCAACATAAGCCTTCTATGCTTAAATAGTTTTATTATTAAATCACATTTTTAAAGATAATGACTATTTTCTGCTAAACTAGCTCCTGAACAGCTAATTATATCATGGGAGATCAAATATTTCCCTATGAATCAGACATATCTATCTAAAGTGCAGGATTTACTCATTAGTATTAGAGGAGTTTTTGAAGTCTCTTTCTTGTTAAAGCTATCCCAGCTATTGCTCTTTGCTATGATGTCAGAAATAGCTTTTGATACATCTAACTGGAACTTTTTTTAAATTGTATTATCCAGATTTAATTCTGGCATTTAAGAGATTAATTTAAATGATTTATAGCATCTTACCTGCTATCAGTTGCCTTGTAAATTTTATCTCAGGAGAAGAGGAAAGCAATTTGACAGAAAGCTTTTATTGGCTTTCATGTATGCTTCATATTTGGTTATCAGAGTAAAAGGAGTTTTGACACAAAAGAGAGAGTAGAAACTTTTGAGTTGGATTTTATTATGATTAGAGTTTTAATATTATTATCTTCACCTTTCTCTTCTAAATTTGCACTTTAATCAATAAACCACGTTGTTACATTTTTAAAGGTAGAGTTGCATATAAATATCATAATACATCAATAAAAGGTATGTTGAAGGCATATCTAATGATTAGTCTCAAATATTCAGTCTAAGATTTAAAGAGATTTAAGTAAGACCTTTGATGATGTGATAGATTTTGGAAGAACATCTAGAGAATGAAAGGCAGGATATCATTTCAGAAATAAATAAAGATGCAATCTTACTAGCCAAGGATGCTGAAAGCTAAACCAGATGACATTAATCCAACTAAAGCTGAGATTGTGACTCTGGACTCCTGGTCTAAGAATGCTGGGAATTGCTTAGAACTATCCTGACCAAGCCTATCTTTGTGCGGTGATAGTGCTTTTGAGTCTGGGTTGAGATGGCTATAAATCTCTTTCAACTTCTGGGGCCATGGCACTTGGTACCTGTTCTGTGTAGAGCCCCCAGAAGAATGGCCAGTGGTCTCCCTGCTACCACTGGACTCCCAGGAGTTGAAGAGGGAGAAGGATCCATGCTTGGTATTAATTATTATTATTATTATTATTATTATTATTATTATTATTATTATTATTATTATTATTATTATTATTATTATTATTATTATTATTATTATTATTATTATTATTATTATTATTATTATTATTATTATACCCTGCTTTTCTCTCCCGAGGGAGATCCAAAGCGGCAAAAGAAATGCAACAACAATAGAAATACAATCAAAATACAACAGGAAAATACAAAAGCAGGTAAAATATAATCAAATTCAATAACATCTTGAAGGTACAACCACATCATAGCCTCACCACCTAACAAGAAAGACTGGAGGCAGTGGCAAAAAACTGGCCACCTCTACAGCCTTTCTAGACCTGGTAGACAATCGCTTCCCCCCATGCGCTGATGGTGAGGGCGACGGGAGGTACAGCTGAGTCCGGAACGTGGGTGAGTCCTCCGTGGCTGCAGGCATCCCTCCTTTATACCCTAGCAAGGCAGGGCCAGGGGGGAAGGCACGGCGTCTGCAGGTGCAGGTATTTCCTCCCTCCCCCTGTGCTAATGGTGAGGGCAACAGGAGGTGCAGCTGAGGCCGGAACATGGGGGAGTCCTCCATGGCTGTGGGTATCCCTCCTTTATACCCTGGCAAGGCAGGGCCGGGGGAAGGGACGGCATCCACAGGTGCAGGTATTTCCCCCTTCCCCCTGATCCGATGGTGAGAGTGACAGGAGGCGCAGCTGAGTCCGGAGCATCCCTCCTTTATACCCTGGCAAGGCAGGGCCAGGGGGGAAGGGACAGCATCCACAGGTGCAGGTATTTTCCCCTGCGCCGATGGCAGGGGTGACGGGAGGTGCAGCTGAGTCTGGAACGCGGGGAAGTCCTCCGTGGCCGCTGGTGTCCCTCCTTTATCCCCTGGCAAGGCAGGGCCAGGGAGGAAAGGATGGCATCCACAGGTGCAGGTATTTTCCCGCCCTCCCCCCGCACTGATGGTGAGGGCGACAGGAGGTGCAGCTGAATCTGGAACGCGGGGGAGTCCTCTGTGGCTGCAGGCATCCCTCCTTTATCCCCTGGAAAGGCAGGGCCAGAGGGGAAGGGACAGTATGCATTTCTTGCTTGTGTTCTTGCATCTGTTTCTTGTTCTGTCTCAGTTATGTTTTGCTTAGAAAACTGTCTAATAAAGCTTTGTTTGTTCAACTGTTGAGTGTTTATTATCTCTGAGATCCTGAAATAACTTGAGCCCAAGTTTAGCTAGCCTGTGAGGTGAGGCATCATACATATGTATTCTTGGTACTAAGATATGACATGTGTAGACAAAGGTAAAGGTCACCCTTGCTCGAAAGCCAGTCGTATCCAACTCTAGGGTACAATGCTCTAGGGTTCAGTATCCAACTCTAGGGTTCAGTGAACCCGAGACTTTAATAGTCAAAGAGCCAGTGCTGTCTGCTTCTGCAAACATTTCCATGGTCATGTGGCAGGTATGACTAGACACCGAAGTGCATGGAACACTGTTTACCTTCCCACCGAAGTGATCCCTATTTATCTACTTGCAATTTCTTGCTTTTGAACTGCTATGTTGGCAGGAGCTGGGACAAAGACAGGAACTCATTCCATCCTGCAGTATTCAGACAGTGGTGGGATTCAATTTTTTTTACTAACTACTCTGTGGGTGTGGTATGGTGAGTGTGGCCAGGGGGAAAGCCCTTTGTTGCACCCAAATAGGATTACTTTATTTCAAAACTTGGATGGGCGAGGCCAGCCAGAATTTCTGCTACTGGTTCTGGCGAACTGGTGCAAACCTGCTGAAGCCCACCACTGTATTCGGGTATCGAACTGCTGACCTGCCACCTTCCAGTCAGCAACTTAGCCACTTACATACCTGCATGTTAAAGAGACAGAATAATTTGAAATATACATTTCTTGCAAGATGCTGAGAATTTATTGAATTGAGAGGGTGACCGATAAAAATGTACTAAGGTAATTGAATAAAGTGTGAGAAATCAACATCTGCAGAAAGCTAGCATACTTGTACATTATAAGAAAGGAAAGGTACAGATTTTCCAGTTGACCATTGAAGATCAAACAAAAAGGAGAAGTACAGGAAGAAGAAGAATGTACAAGCTGAAGAATCTACGAAATTAGTTTTGAAACTGTACAATATCATTTCTTAAAGCAGCCATGTCCATACTAAGCTTAGCCATGTTTCATTAAACCTTTGGTGGGAGCAGAAAAAATACAAGTTTAAATTGACAAAAAGTTGTTTTAAAACCAACACAGCAGAACAAAATTTGCCATTCTGAGTTGTTCTAATCTAGGTGGTAAAATGTCATGTTTCACCGATTTTCTTTCCCACCCAGTTATATATAAGCAAGCTGAGCTGGTGATAAGAAAGCAAAAGGAAGAGTTTTACTTCCAGCCTCAGTCTTCCTGCCATCATTCATTATCCTAGACAAGGGCTTGGAAGGTTATTTTTAAGTACACATTTATTTGATGCAACTATACTACCATTGTCATCTTCCCTCCTTGTCAAAATAGTTGCGACACACATTGAAAAATGTAGCATCTGGGAATATTCACTTGTTGTTTCTCTTGACCAATTCTGATACTGATCCTTGAACATACCTACACACATACTGAAGATGAAGCAAAACAATATGTCCCTTGCCACAATTGGGACAATGTTATATTGGCAAGATGGCTAAGGACTGACTGAGCTGCTAGTAAGTGAGGCTGAACTGAATCCCATTTTAGGGATGTTGGAAATTATTTAGGCTTGTCCTAACCTTCACCTTACTTTGTTGTGCATATGTTTGTGAATCTGGATTGAAAGAGATTTGAATCTGGCATCATTCAGCTCCTTGCCAATTCCTCTCCTTCTCCCTTGTTTTTAAAGCCTTTTTGCCTACAAAGCATGGTCAGTACAGCAGTTGATTGGGCACATCCAGTTATGCTAGCAAATCTGAGATTAACCAACACCAGATGCTTCTGCTCGTTTCAAACTCAATATAGGTAAAGGTAAAGGTTGCCCTTGCTCGAAAGCCAGTCATATCCCACTCTAGGGTTCAGTGCTCATCTCTGTTTCAAAGCCGAAGAGCCAATGCTATCTGCTTCTGCAGACATTTCCATTGTCACGTGGTGGCCATGACTAGACACCAGAGTGCACGGAACACTGTTTACCTTCCCACCAAAGTGGTCCCTATTTATCTACTTACAATTTCTTGCTTTCATACTGCTAGGTTAGCAGGATCTGGAACAAAGACGGGAGCTCATTCCATCCTGCAGTAATCGGGAATCAAATTGCTGACCTCCCACCTTCCAGTCAGCATCTTAGCCACTTGATCCATTGCAGTCCCTTAAAAACCCAATATAGCTATTGTCTATTTCTGAACTTGGACTGCACTCCAAGTTCAACAATAATGGCATGAAGTTTGAAATTGCCAGCCAAAATGACTCCAAAAAAGGCCTTAACATGGTTTTTAAAAATTATAAAAAAGTGTAATAAAAAGATGCTTGTTTGTTATGTTACTTTTGAAATTAAACAAGATATGCAGTCCTAGCTCAAATATGTGCTTACTGTAGAGTATTGAATGGCCATGGGTCTTTTGTAATGACACATCTTCCTTGGCATAGCAGCTGTGTTTTAGGGGATGAGAGAAAATTAGTTCTGGTTTAATTCACCTGCTTCCTCACTCTACCTCTTGCCTATATTTCTTTGGTTTTGCTGCTGGCTAATCTTAACTATTGTGACTGTGGTGGCTTAGTAGTTAAGACCCTGAACTTGATAATAGGAAGGTCGGCAGGACAGCAGTTCAAGACCCAAGTGCTGCACAACTTAGTGAGCTCCCATCCATTTCCCAGCTCCTGATAAATTAGCAGTTCAAAAGCAAGAAATTGCAAGTGGATAAACAGGTACTGCTTCATCGAGAAAGAGAATAACATTGGGTGTGCTTTGGCATCTAGTTATGCCTGCCACATGACTATGGAAATCACTATGTACAGGCATGAAGGTTGGACAGTAAAAAAAAATTGATAGGGAAAAATTGATTCATTGGGGAAATGGTACTGGACAATAGCTCTGGAGATATCTTGGACTGCCAAAAGGACAAAAAAGTGGCTCCTGGAACAAGTCAAGCCTAAATTATCTCTGGAGGAATAAATGATGAAATTTATGTCTTGACTAGTATTTTTGCCCGGGCTTCGCCCCGGGGAGGGTGGGCCTGGCGGAGTTCAATGGTACCTGTTCTAGTGGTCGATGGTACCTAGTCTGGGTGGGTGGGCCACCGGGGAGTTTTGCTAGGCACAGGAGCATTGGAGTTTTTGTCCTGGCCACGGTCTGTGTCTAGTGTTGGGCGTGGCGGCTGCCTCTGGCAGCCTTGCCTCCACAGCCAGGTGCTGTGGAGCGCTTCCATGGGTGGCGGTCCTCTGGGCAGTCCTGGCATCCTGGGGCACATCGGGCACATAGCCCTGCACACCAGGGCACAGCAGCCGCCTCTGGTGGCCTTGCCTCTCCGGCCAGGTCTTCCAGATGGGCGGTGGCCATTCCTGTGCTGGGCACTCAGTGTTTGCCCCGCCTCTCCCTCTCTTGGCCTGGCCTCTGTGATTGGCAGTGCTGCCTTGCTGTGGCTGCTGGGAGTTGCAGTGGCTGCTGGGGGTGGTAGTTCTGTGGCATTTTGCTTGTCTGTGGGGCTGGTGCCCTACCCGCAGCCTCTGGACCTCTGTCATTGACCTCCTCCACCCAGAAGGTAGGTCTGGGCAAAATTTCAGGGGGAGGGTGACGGGGGGAATGCATTGAAGACTATCAAACGTACTTCTTTGCTTTATTGGTATAGATTTCAGCAAATCATAAGAAAGCAAGACTCTCTGGAAAACATAATAATGCTGGAAAAGGTAGAAGGTAGCAGGAAGCAATAGAAACCAGAAACAAGTGGAATTGATTCCCTTAGGCCAGGAATCAACTTGCAGGAGTTGAGCAGGGCTCTTGAAGACAGGACATTTTGGAAATCTCTCATTCACAGGGTCACCATAAATTGGAAACAATTTGACAGAATGTAATAGTAATAAGCAATAAGCAGCAATGCAGATTTTTCTTATTACAGATTCTTTCCAGTCTGCATATCTTTGCATTTACACTGCACTCCCTGTTATATAAGCCATTATCAAGTAGTCTCTTTTAAAATTATGCTTTACATTGTAACATGTCTATTGATAGTTCATAGACCTCTAATCGGGGGAAATCCATGCTGTCCTTCCTACTCCACTTGAAAGCTTTTAAACAAGTGATTAATTTCTAAGTCTTGTTTTTGCCACACATTTTGACTTTCTTTAATTTTGACTGTCTTTCTGCAATGTCCCCTCAGGCTAAAATCTGAAAAAGGGAAAATTACACTCAGTAATACACTTAATTGGATTCTTTATGAAAGAAAGCTTTTTCTTTCTTTTTTTCTTTAGTTCTATTTGAAAAGGGGAGAAAACCACAAACATTCCTTTTTATAGCTTCATAGGCAACAAGAAAAAATATATAGGAAAAGAGCTATACAAGCACCTAATTGGGCTTAATTCATGGGTCTTAGCCCAGTGAGCTCGAAAATGGAAAAACTAAATGTGATGACATAGACAGGTCTTCAGTATTTCAGGTAGATTGCATTTTAGACTGATGGTGGGTCATTCTCGGAAGTCAAAAAGTTCTGCTATGTATCAAAACCACTTTAATTTAATTTAATTTAATTTTCGCGCTTATATACCGCTCACTCAGGCGAACCCGACTCAGGGCGGTTTACATAGCGGACAACAATACGAAATACAATAACATAACATACAATAAATACAGCAAAAAATCAATCACCAAAAGTACAATTACAAATCCCTGTCCGCAAAAATTACAGAAATATATATGAAATCAACTTTAATATGAAATCAACTATGAATCCTTCAAAGTTTAGAAATAATCTAATGAGAGGTCAGCTTTTCAAAATGAACTGTACCAGGAAACTTGAACAGCCTTTTGTAAAATGTTAGTGTGCATCCATACAACTGGCCAGTTTGGAAGCTCCTATTGCCTCTTATGATTAGATAGGAACAGTGTCATGAACAACAAAAGCAAAAAGGCAGCTATTTTGAAGGAAACTTTATCTACATATGAGAAATTAGATTGTGGAGTCTGGTGTCATAGGATGTATTGAAGGCCATGCATTTGTAACAAGAAAAGCAGTTGTGCAATTCTGGAGGACAAGAACACTTTTAATACTACCAATAATCATAGCACCCTGTTGACACAGAATTTTTAAATCTGTTTCATTGCTTTTAGAGAATCAGAAAAGGTTATACCTTCTCGTTGACATGCTGACGGAGTGGTGTAGGAGCGGTTGAGATGCTGACAGAGTGGTGTAGGGGAAATAATTTATTCCTCAATGTAAAAAAAGATAAAAGAGATCATTGTGGACTTCAGGAAATGCAAATTGAACATTCAGTCACTTATTATTGAAGGGAATTGTGTGGAACAGGTCTCCGTGTTTCGATTTCTGGGAATGGAGCTGAGAGATGATCTGACATGGGGAGCAAACACCAAATATCTGATGAAGAGAGCACAGTAGAGGTTATACTTCTTGAGAATCCTTAGCAAGAAAATCTTTCAAAGGACCTGCTGTTGGCATTCTACCACTGTACCATAGAGAGTGTGTTAACCTATGGTCTGTGTGTATGGTTTGGGAGTTGTGCAGCTAGGGAAAGAACAATGTTGTTCGAACTAGTGAGCAAGTGAATGAATGAACGAGCGAGCGAGCAAGCAAACGAGCATACGAATGAACAAACGAACAAATAAATCAACAAACGAACGAACGTAATGCTATTCCAAATGGATAGCTGTTTCCTTTCTTTAGATCAATCATTTCCTCTGTTCTCCATGGCTCTATTTACATGTGCCAACTTCCAAAAAAACCATTTGAGGCTCCAAGTACAAAAATAACAATATGAAAAGTTACAAAAGTAATTTAATCCATGAAAACAATCTTGTTGCAAAAGTTTCTTATTCAGTTGACAGAGAATTGTAATAATAAAAATAAAGAGTTTAGTTTCTTCACAAATTGATATTCCAAAGTAATGTTTGTATGTTTCTATGAAGTTCTGTTTCCTTCACAAATTAATAATCCAAATAAAATGTAAATTATGTATATCTCTAGGCAAAATCTTATCTGGTAAAAAAATTCTGATGTTTATCTTCATCAGGTAAATATATTCTTTCTAAAGTAAACAAAGTCAACAATTATACTTTAACAAATATCAAGCAGCATTATGCATGTTATGCTCTTTAAAATATGTATTTGTGACTTACCAATTGCATCCACATGGCCTCTCTTGCAAACTCTCTTGTGCTAAAGAATGTTACTGTTCCTATAATTTACCTCCTTAAATGGACAAGCTGACCCAATTAAAAACACTTGTACTCCAAAACCATAACCCTCTGGGATTGGACCTGATCCTTAACCCTCTGGGATTGGACCAGACTCCCAATGAGCTTTGATGTGAGCATGGGAACAAGCATACCTTGGAAACTCCTAATTGACAAGAATTGCTGAAATTGACTCTTTACTGACAGATCTTTTGAACATAGTAAAGAAAACACTTAAGATCAAGCTCCTGGTTGAGACCTTGGGGGCCAAAGTTCTGAGCTGGTGTATGTAATGTGCCTCCTGTTTTAATAAAAGCTTATCCAAATCTGTCCTACTATACTTCTGGGGCTTAACTACCTCCAAGACAACCAACCGGAACTCATTGTTGAAATTTTTTTTTAATGTAGTGCTGTACCAGAGGAGCAAGAGTATTCTGACTGTGAAAGGCTCTTGAATAAACTTACCAGTAATGGAATAAAGGGACAGGTCTTGTCCTGGATCAGCAACTGTCTAAGGGACAGGAAACAGAGGGTAGCACTAAATGGACACTTCTCCAAGTGGAGGGAAGTAAAGAGTGGGGTCCCCCAAGGTTCAGTACTGGGACCCCTGCTTTTCAACTTCTTCATAAATGATCTAGAAGTAGGAGTAAATAGCAAGTTAGCCAAATTTGCTGACATCACTAAATTATACAGGGTAGTGAAAACTGTAAGAGATTGTGAGGAGCTCCAGAGGGATATCTTGACACTGGGGGAGTGGGCAAAACAGTGGCAAATGAGCTTCAACATTAGTAAGTGCAGAGCGATGCATGTTGGGGCAAAAAAAAAACCCATTACATTTATAAACTGATGGGGTCTGAACTCTCTGCAACAAACCAGGAAAGGGACCTTGGTGTCCTGGTGGACAGCTCAATGAAGGTGTCAACCCAGTGTGCCTCAGCAGTGACAAAAGCAAACTCAATGCTAGGGATCATTAGGAAGGGTATAGAAAATAAGTCAGCAAGTGTCATTTTGCCTCTTTATAAATCTATGGTGAGGCCCCATCTGGAATACTGTGTACAGTTCTGGTCGCCATACCTCCAGAAGGATATTATGGAGTTGGAAAAAGTGCAGAGGAGGGCAACCAGAATGATTAGGGGACTGGAACACCTTCCTTACCATCTGAGGCTGCAACGGTTGGGCCTCTTCACTCTTGAACATCGGCGTCTAAGAGGTGACCTGATTGAAGTTTATAAAATCATGCATTGTGGACAAAGTAGATAAGGAAAAACTGTTTTCCCTATCGCATAACACTAGAACTAGGGGGCACTCCATGAAACTTTTGGGTGCTAGTTCTCAAACAAATAAGAGAAAGTACTTTTTCACCCAGAGGATTACTGGTCTATGGAACTCCCTGCCAGAAGAAGTGGTGACAGCTGTCAGTCTTGACAGCTTTAAGAAAGGATTAGACAAGTTCATGGAGGACAAGGGTATCAATGGCTATAATTATGGATACCTAAGGACAACCTCCGGGTTGGAGAGATAGACATGATATCTGCTCCACCGGGAGGGATAAAGGGCCGGGGGCCGCCGGGGCCAGGCCGAAGACTGCCGCCCAGAGCGCCGCGCAGCTGCGAGGGGTCCCGCCTTCCCTCCCTGCTCCACCGGGAGGGATAAAGGGCCGGGGGCTGCCGGGGCCAGGCCGAAGATCGCCGCCCAGAGCGCCGCGCAGCTGCGAGGGGTCCCGCCTTCCCTCCCTGCTCCACCGGGAGGGATAAAGGGCCGGGGGCCGCCAGGGTCATTTAGTGGAACTGTTGAGCTGATGGCTCCATTACCTGTGGAATTTTGTCCTTTGTAACTTTGGTATTTTTGATATTGTATGCTTTGATTATTGATTATATTGTGGTTTAATGAATATATTGTAATGTATTGCGATATATTGTATTTTTTGTGGGATTGTTATGCTGTATTACTGTGTTGTATTCCTATCTTGTAAACCGCATTGAGTCGGTCCTTGGGCTGAGAATTGCGGTATATAAATTTAATAAATAATAATAATAATAATAATAATAATAATAATAATAATAATAATAATAATAATAATAATAATAATAATAATAATAATAATAATAATAATAATGATGATGATAATAATGATGATAATAATAATAATAATAATAATAATAATAATAATAATAATAATAATAATAATAATAATGCCATTTCCAGGGAATCCTAAGCAGGTGAAGGCATCTGCTTGGGAATAATACCCTGAAGCAAATGGTGAGCCACTGTGTGAGACAGAATGCTGGACTGGATGGGCTGTGGCCTGTTCCAGCAAGGCTGTTCTTATGTTCTTATGTATCTAGTTCAGGACTTGAGTCACTTAATTACCACCTCTTCTCCCCACTTTTCTGGTTTTTTTTCTCTTTCTTTCCTTCATTCACCACACTTTGTGTCCTCATTCACCATGCTTTTGCACATGCTTAATTGATTCTCCCACTCCTAAGTTTTCTTCTTAACACTTTCATACCATACCATACCACAGTACACCCCAATTTAGATAGTAATACAATACTTCCCTTATGGCCATGTACATTCATTCAGAGCATAAAATGAGGGAATATATAGACTAACTTTGGCCCTAAGAAAGTTTAGATAGATCTTGGAATCAAAGTACATGACATGCTCAATTTAGAACCTGATGTTCCATTTTCTCTCCACTGAGGCAACTCTTTGAATTATGGGCCTACAGTAATTAGAATTGCAAATTATGTCCATGTTTACCTCTAAAGGATAAATGGCAAAAAAGAGCAAGCTCGTTTCAAGGCAAAGGGAGCAACAAAAGATTGTGATAGTACAGACTAAAATGTCAGACTGACATATCTCACTGTAAACTGAACTTCTTATATAAATTGAACCTCAAGGAAAAAAGGAAGATGAACATCAAGGCTCCAGTCATCCTGGCAGTACCTATATTTGTAATTTTTAATTGTGTTATGTTTTAGGAAACATGTTCATTTCCCCCCATAGTTGCAGGTGTTCATTCAGCTGTACTGATTAAAAGGTTTTCTGCAGTGTTATAATTGCCCAAAGAAAATTCCAGCAGAACAAAAGCAGACAGCATATAGTGGAGGTAGAAAACCTTTTTACACAGAGTGGGAACAAGTGATGATTAATGAATGCTGAGAGTAGGGACTGTGAATATTTTCATTACCTAGTTAAGTCCTTGCTATCAGTCAAATGGCTTTTTGGATTCTGCACCCATTATCAGATTACTGAGACAGCTAAAACATATCATGGTAGATACCAAGGTTACCATAAAAATGAAATTTAATGATAATTATGCACACCAGGTTATTCGACCAAAACTCTATTAGCTAATGAAATTAGACAGCAATCTTGTCCAGCAACTATTAATCACACACCAGTGCCAATATACCTGAGTTTAAAAGGGCAACTGATTACCTGAAATAGTAAGGGGAAGAAATAAATTTTACTTTATTTCAGACCTCATGAATTAAATTGTATTAATGAACAAAATAATAGTCTTCATTACAGAGTTCTTGGCCATGTGTATTTTGATTATAATTTCAGTCTCACTTGGAGACAATATATAAATAGCTGGTCACATATTGCAATTCCAGATACTTCTGTGCAGACTATTGGATTTTGGCAGAGAATTATATACTGCAACCCAAAATATTGTTGGAACAGTGACAACTGTGGAACACCTCAGAAAAGTGACACCAAAAGATTAATCTTGCACTTAAATCTTTTGAACAGTTGGTTCATGAATTTCTTCTTCTTCTTCTTCATTATTACCTGATTCAAAGGGTTTTTACCTAGATTCTGGGATTGTTTCTGCAGATTCCCCTCGTGCCTTTTCCATGTTTTGGTAGCCCAGAAACAATTCTAATTTCTGCATGCTTGTTTATAGTATGGGGGCTTTTGTACTGTTTGCAGAGAGAAAGAAGGCTGAAAGGAAATCAGGCAGTGTCCTTTCCACCCTCCATTCTCTTCCATCTCTTTCATTCTTTCCGCCCTAGCCAACATCACTTTTTCTTTCTTCTTCTTTACCCCTCCTTTTTTCTTTTATCAATTGTTTCCATTTTCTTCTTTCTGGCTTGGGTGTTTGGGCCTGAAATAATCTTAACTGTATTTCAGCTGGAACGTCTGGCAGTCTGCTGGATCTCCACAAAACTCTCCTCTAGCACCACATTTCAAATGAATCAATTTTTCCCCCATCAGCTTTTTTACTGCACAGTTTTCACACCCGTACAGGGTGACTAGGAGTAAAATAGTGTGGATAATTTTGATCTTGGTCTCCAATGACACATCCTTACACTTGATGATGTTTTCTAATTCCTCCATTGCTGCTTTTTCAAGTCTCCATTTTCATCTGATTTCTTGGCTGCAGTCCCCATTCTGACTGATGACTGTAGCTAGGTATATATAAAAAAATCTTTTATTATCTCAATTTCTTCACTGTCAAAAACCCCAGAGGGAAATATGATAAGTGGGTGACTAATTTAAACTGCTCACTAAATGTATCAGTATGGCTTCTTCTTCAACATTCCTTATTGTAAGGGTAAGGGTCAACCTTGCTTGAAAGCCACTCGTATCTGACTCTAGGCTTCAGTGCTCATCTCTGTTTATAACCAAAGAGCCAGCACACACTGTGTGTGCAAACATTTCCATGGACATGTGGCAGCCATGACTAAACACCAGAGTGCACAGAATGCTGTTTACCTTTTCACCGAAGTGGTACCTACTTATCTACTTGCAATTTCTTGCTTTCAAACTGCTAGCTTCCTTATTGTATATGGCTATTATTTGCAGATTTCTCCTATCTGTCTTCCTTTTCCATTCACATATAAGTCTCACAAGCTACATGGTAGGGAATCATCCAGTGTGTATCTTACTGATATGCTGACAGGGAAAACAAATTAACTCAGGCCCTTTGATCTTATGATTAACTACTGGTCGTTTACCTATGGGATTTTATCTGAGATGAAACTCTAATCACACTAGCCACATAAATGGTTTAAGAAGAGATTAAAATTAAGTTTCTCAAATATGCACTGAATTTAAATTTTACATTTCCACACAACCAGGACACAATTCTGAACTCTTTCTGCAAGCAAAATCCTCACTCGAATTAAAGCCTTCTCTGAATGAACAAACATAATGAAACAGATCTCTGCTTGATAAAGATTTAAAGGGTTTTCAGTTCCCCACTGTATGTTGGATGGATACCAATACAAATATTTATTATCCATTCAGCAGCCTAGAAGATGTTATTTACACACACACACACACACACACACACACACAGAGTATACCATTAAAATTCAAAATAATAGCTGGTTGATTGTTTGAGTCAGTTAAAAGCAGATTGGTCATCTGTATGGATGACAAGAGATTGCAAGAGTTAATGCTATGACATTTGTGGAAAGAGTATAAAACATTGTGCATCAGGGTTAAAACTAATCATTGTGTGTTAGGTATTACGACCTCCAGGGAGCAGATTATCCTGCCCTATTCTATCGCAAGGTTTTTGCATACTGCTGTGAACAATGTGAATATAGATTTTGCTTGTGGCAGTTACCATTGGGCCTGTGAATAAAAGGATCTTTGTAGCATTTTAAGCTCAGCTTTCTAGTTAGGGCTGTATTCCCACTGCATGTGGTATCATACAACAAAAACATCCTGAAATAATTTCACTGTAATACATATGAACACATGCTCATAGTCACATAGTTTTACAGAAATATTTCGCAAATGGAATGGATGCCTCCAAAAGCAATAAACACACTAATGCAAAACTGTTTGGTAAATGTTTTTATTAGTCGGCTATGGCTTCCCAGACTCTGAGACTGGATCCCACATGGTTGTTCTGCTAACAACTGTTTCTAACAATTGCATTTTCTTCTAGGTATGTAATACAAATGTCCAAATGATGAAATAATGTGTTGTTTCTTTATTTGTATATAGAGGATTTTACACTGCTTTAGAAATTTTGTATAGTATTATTGGACCCTATTCTTGATAACTAAACATTATGAATGTTGTGACCAGAGAGAATGTCCAGACATCATAGAATGTGTATCAAAATTCTGTATACCAGAATGTTATATAATTTCATGTTCCAAATACACCTGCTTGAAAGACTGTGTTTGTTTGTCTTCACACTGTGAAAATTGTTACATGATCCTCTGGTGTTTTCTTCATTTTATTATCTGTTTTAATTCACAGCCAAATAACTGGTGGGGTTTCCTCCTTGCTAATTCCCCCCTCTTCATTTTCTTTATAAGACTTGAACAATAATAATTGGGATACAGAAAAAATCCTTCATTTTAGATCTTGGTCATATTAAAAAGTCTCTAAAAAATGAGGAAGCACTAAAATGCATCTCCCAGTTGAAATGTATTAATGCTAATAAGACATGTCAGTGAATATAGGACAGAGATATTGAATGTTTTCCCCCAACATTTTGCCAACAAAGCTATTTATTCAGTTGGGGAGCATGTTTGTTCTTGTTTCTTTTATCTGATTAAAGAATATTCATTCAAGTATAATCTTTGCTGTACCCACACCCCAATAACGACACGGACACATAATTTTATGGATGAAAATTGGGCCACTTTTATAGATAATCGAATAGGCCTACCTTAATGATGGTTAAGGATCAACAGGCCAAAATAGCACTGGCAAGGGGCAAATTAAATCATATAACTAACTAGCTAACTAAAAGCACCTGTTGCAGTGGCAACTGGATGTAAGCTTCGTTCACAATATACTTCATTGTCAGCATGTTGTTGACCCCTTTCAGCTGTAACTTATCCCAGCAATTTGACTGGCCCTACAATTCTGGTTCACCTTGTCCTCCTTATGGCCAGCCAATAGCCTTGCCTTATTAATTACTAATGCAGTTGCCCCTTACCAGTGCTATCCACCACACGGGGAGGAGTAAGCGACTCCCACCCCACCCAAACCAGCACATGGCCCCATCCAGGGCGGAGTAAGCGACTCAATGCCCCACTGACAACCAGCACCCGGCCAAATCCTGGGGCGGAGTAAGGGACTCAACGCCCCACTGACAACCAGCACCCAGCCAAATCCCAGGGTGGAGTAAGCGACTCAATGCCCCACTGACAACCAGCACCCGGCCAAATCCCAGGGCAGAGTAAGCGACTCAACACCCCAACCCGACCGCACATGCGGTCAACAGGCCCGTTTGCATTGCCACTAGGAAGAGATCCAAGCCTTGGCTGGACAAGTGCACCCCCATCGCTCCTGTACAGGCGAATGTCCTGCCTGCGAATCAGGGGGTGGGGAACCATGGACCCCAATGCCTGGGCGTAAAGAAGGCGTGCCACAGCCCGGTTCACTGACCTACGGGCTCGGTCCATGGCAAAGGCCTTCACCTCAACCCTAAAGAACATTCTCGGTACCATCTGAGCCAGCGATGCGAAGTCCCTGCGAATGTCACAGATCAGGTGAAGGCAAGGTACTTGGGCCAAGTCATTGCTGCCTAGGTGTAACACCAGGACCTCTGGGGGGCATTGACCCATCATAGATGTGATCAGCTGCAACAGGTGACTCCAACGCATCCCTCTGTAGCCGAACCAACGGAGCAAGGCAACAGGCTGACACCCAGGTGAGGACCCCCATGAGGTGGAAGCCGCATGTCGAGCTTCCCAATATACATAACTATACCCGATGATCCATACCCTCATCGGGGTGCAGAGACGCTCAACGCCTGCAATAAAAGAAAGAGAAAAGGGAACGAGCAAGGAGCTATTGCTGCAGAGGGTGCACGTAAACCTTAAAGCGATCTGAATGCCACCATCCCAAGGAGCGGATGGCAGCCTCTGGGTAACCCTGCGCTGCTGCAGTAGAAGCCGCACCAATGCGAAAGGAGTGGGTCCCAAAGTATACACCGGTAAGCCCCAGCCAGTGCCCAGCCCATGACCTTCCAAAACTGGAACCTGGTCAGTCGGGAACCAGTGCTGTGGTGGAACAGGGCTCCCTGGGCAGGGCCATGAATGGCTGAAAAGGTGGAAAGCGCCGCCACCGGGCAAATAGCCAACTCACTACACTGGAGCAGAGTAACCACGCTGCCCCTGCCCACCTGGTCCATTTTGGAGAAGCGAATGGTGACGTGTACCCTATCTGCGCCAATCATGACATCGGCCATCTCCAGGGCTCTATGGGAAGAATCCCCCACCAACCCCAGAACCAGCTCGCTGACCCGGAGGGCCGCAAAAAAAGGCCAGCGTGGTGGCAGAGCGAAAAAGGAGCACCTGGTAAGGATCCCTGCACACCTGATGCCAAACCCCTGACCGTTACCAGAGTATCAGAGGAGAAATGGGCAGGCACGCATCCCTGTAGGAGGCTGTGTTCCCATGTCCAACCCTTGAGGACCCTTCATACCCTACAATCTGGTGAGAGCACACAAAACAAAATGGCAAACCATGCCCATAACCCTAGGGGACTGAGACGTCTGTGCATTCACAATGTGGACCACCGCTGCATTGTCGCACCAAAATTGGACAACTGAGTTGGACTATGCCTCGCCCCAGAGGAACAGTGCGCCTAAGTTGGGGAAAAATTCAAGGAATGCAAGGTCACGAAGCACGCCCGAGTCGTGCCATGACTCCGGCCACTTGCCGTACACCCAGTGACCCTCGAAGTACATCCCATAGCCAAATGCCCCGGATGCATCCGACTGTACTGGGAACAGGGGGGGCACCGCACGCTCGTCACGCCAAAAGAAGACCCCCATTAAAGTCAGAGAGAAACCCCAGCCAGACCCGAAGAACATCCTTGATACCCTTGGCCAGGTGGACACGATGGAGCTTCCGGGTTAACCCCGCCATGGCGTCACACAGGCACCTGGAAAAGGCCCTACCAGGGGCAACGACCCCGCAAGCAAAATTAAGGCACCCGTGGAGTACCTGGAGTTCCCTGAGGGACGCCTTATGCTGGGCCAACAGGAGCAGGATGGCGCCTGAAATGTGGGCTATTTTATCGGTGGGCAACCTGGAGGTCTGGGCTATGGTATCGATTTCAATCCCCAGAAAAACCAAAGTGGTGGCTGGGCCCTCCGTCTTTTCCGGCGCCACAGGCATGCCCAATTCAGCCATAAGATCCTGGAAAGTGGACAGTAGGCAGGCACACTTGCCCATGCCTGCTGGGGTGCCGAAAAGAAAATCATCCAGATATTGCACCACTGAAGCTGCCCCCAACCGTCGGACAATGGCCCAATGGAGGAACGAACTGAAATGCTCGAAGGCCGAGCAAGAGACAGAGCACCCAAAAGGCATGGCCTTATCCACAAAATATCGGCCTGGAAAATGGAAACCCAGCAACTCAAAATCATCCGGGTGGACAGACAAGAGGCGGGAAGCTGACTTGATGTCGCAGTTGGCCAAAAGCGCCCCTGGCCCGCATGCTCGAACCATTGCAAGTGCCTGGTCAAACGAAGTATATCGGACCGAACAGAGGTCATCCGGTATCACATCGTTCACAGACTTGCCGGCTGGGAACGACAATTGGTGAATCAATTTAAATTCACCCGGTATTTTCTTTGAGACCAAACCCAGGGAGGAAACCCTCAAATTAGGGAAAGGGGGGCTCGTCGAAAGGGCTAGCTACTCTGCCCCCACCAACCTCCTTGAAAAACCTGCTCCCGAGCCACCTCCTCCCGGCCCCGGAGAGATAACAAGTTAGGAGCGTCCTGGGGGGGCACAGGGGCCAACAAAAGGGGATCTGGAGACCCTCAGAAAAACACGCACAGATATACTCCACATCAGAATGCCTGGGGTGAACCTGTAACCAACATTCAAGCACTGACAACTTAATTGGGGAGGGGGCCTTGTGGAGGTGGCCCTGGCTCGCTGCCAGCCCGTGCCGTGCCCTGGGCACCCCTGCCCCCGGCCCGGGTTCCCCCGGGGTGGGGGCAGGCAGAGGCTGGGTGAGGGCCAGAGCAGTTGGGACATTTGTGCAGGTACCTACAATTGCGCCTGGAGCACCTTGCCGTGGAGGAGTACCGCCAGCACAACAGGCGGGCTGAACCCCCCTGCCCCGCCATCTGGTGGGGGAACAGTGCGAGGCCAGGCCATTGTACGGCATGGCCCGGATGGTAGCGATCACCCACGGCAGGGCGTGAGGGCAACACATAGTACAACCACAGTAGCTGGTTAGGTTCATCAACACATCTCTAGGTGCAAGGCGGCACGCATACGAAATTCTTCATCGTATGCGAGCCATGAAGTGCCAGGATAGTCAACGTACGCCCGATAAATGATGTCAAGGTACTGAAACAAGGAAATCGCTAAATCAGGCCACACCCTCAGGGAAACGAGGGAAAGGACCACATAATTAAGTACACTGGGAGCCAGTTGGCCCAGGTACACGGGGGCATCCTACAACGGCCAAACTCCTTGTCCTTATCATCCTCCTTGTCCTGCTCATCATGGGTAGGCTCCCTATTCAGAAAGGCTGAAAAGATCCACATACTCCCTGCATCATATTTTGTCCCTGGTCGCAGGAAGGAGGTAGTCACCCAGGGGAAGGAATAACCCTGCAGATGGCAACACCTAGGAGTGTACGGAGCGATAGCCGGTGTTAGTCGGGGGGCCGTAAGGCCATACCAGGTAGGGCAGTGCAGGCCCAGCCGCAGTCGTACCCTGCGGGGGCGGGGGGTAAGGTGCCCGCCATGCGCCGGGTGCACCCTGGCCCACCAAAATAGGTGGGGCCGGTTGTGCCAACGGTACTGGAGGCCACGATAAGGGCCAGGGCTACACCACCTGGCCCTGCTGTGATAGTAGGTGAGGGGCCGTCGGCGAAGCGACTGGGAATGTGTTTGGTGATCTCATTTGACCAGCATACTCACCAGCTGCACTCCCCCGGTTGCCCCCACCGGGGGTTCCGACTGGGATGGGGTGTCGGAGCTCACGATCGAGGTTGAGCTCACTGTCCCCACCCCCAAAGCAGCACCAGGTGCTGGGGAAGGCCCAGGCCCCCATAGGTCGGCCTGAGGGCCAGTTGCCTGGGGACTCACTGCAGGCCGGGCCAACAGCGCAGCCTCCAGCCTGGGCAAGCGCTGTTCGACCGCTGACAGGTCC
This sequence comes from Bradypodion pumilum, assembly GCA_035047305.1. Lineage (NCBI taxonomy): Eukaryota > Metazoa > Chordata > Lepidosauria > Squamata > Chamaeleonidae > Bradypodion > Bradypodion pumilum. The sequence goes on along the minus strand of JAWDJD010000004.1, from coordinate 63,194,494 downwards.
TGGGATCCCCGGCCACCACCCGGGATGGTGCCAGGCCACGGGGCCCCAGACGCTGTAGGAATGCCTAAGGCCCTCTCAAGGGCCGCAAACCGGCCATCAACTGATGCCAGGGCAGCTGCCCAGGCATCCAGATTAGAGGGTGCTGCAGCTGCAGGAGAGATGAGAGAGGAGGCCCACTGAGCAGGGGCTCCAGAGAATGCGGGGGCCCCCAGAGTCAAGGTCAGCTCGGTACCCGGGGTGGGGCCGCTTGGCCCTGCACGGCCTGCGGGTAGGGGGAGATGCCGGTCAGGGCCCCGGGGCTGCAGAGGAGGGAGGCGCGGGTCACGTGGGGCATGTATGCGCTGCACTCCACCCACGGGCCACAGGCTGGCTCCTCTTCTTGGGCGCCATGCAGCGAAGAAGGTAGGGATGGGCGGCCGCGTGAAAGCATGAGCCCGCACCCAAGAGGAGGCCCCATGCGCCGTGAGCAACACTCGGGGCAAGAAGGGCAGAGGCGCCAAGGCAAAGCCTGCTCCCAGGCGATGCCAAGTGCCTAAGCCGGCTGCGCTGCAAGCCGGCGCGGCAACGGAGACAGGGGAGAGGCCTGAGCCAGCCGGCTCGGATGAGAGCACGGGGCTGCTGGCCGCCGCTAAAAATTCATGCGGCTCGTCAGGCCCATACCCGGGCAATGCGATTCGGCGACAGAGGGCTGGCGAAGGGCAGCAATCGCCCCCAGGGCCAGCCAAATCTAAAGAGGGGGGACCATTGGCTCGGCCACCCATTATAAAGGGAGGCCGACCACGCCCCCCAAGCCTTGCTGCTGTGCCCGTGCCTCAGGGGCGGGGCCAGCAAAGCAAGCGGCTGCCATTCTGGCGCCGCACGTTCCTTTCGGGGCCACATGTCACTTTTGCTTGGGCTCAGTACAGCTAATTGACAGAGAGCTGTGAGCAGGGCCAGTTCCTGTGCTATGCTCATAATTCTGAATGAGCAAGGGAAAAAATTGTGTGTCAGTGGACTGAGGATGACATAAAAGGTGAAATCCTGTCACTTAGCATAGGAGGTCACACGAGAGTAAGCCCAATGAAACATTGGCGATTTGGTGGGTCAGTTTCTCCACAAGTTCCATTGATTCAAATTAGCCTACTTAGCAAAGAAACTACCAATTAGAATAGCCCATTTGAATCAGTGGACGTTTGGAGGAGGTGACTCACAAAATTCCCACTGATTCAATAAACTTACTCTAGTGTCTTACTACATTAATCAACAGGATTTCAGTTACTTTCACATTGTTGTCTCTCTTCCACCACCACATGTCTAGTAAAGGTAAAAGTTTCCCTTGCTTGAAAGCCAGTCATATCCAACTCTAGGGTTCAGTGCTCATCTCTGTTTCAAAGCCGAAGAGCCAGCGCTGTCTGCTTCTGCAGACATTTCTGTGGTCATGTGGCAGGCATGACTAGACACTGGAGTGCATGGAATGCTGTTACCTTCCCACCGAAGTGATCCCTATTTATCTACTTGCAATTTCTTGCTTTCAAACTGCTAGTTTGGCAGGAGCTGGGATAAAGACGGGAGCTCATTCCATCCTACAGTCCTTGGGAATCGAACTGCTGACCTTCCCTATGCATGACACAAACATCTTGCTTCTCTTTCATACAATCACACACCTGCTCTAAGACACAAACCCTATTCAGGCATTAGTCTGAATGCAAGATAGCCTAAATGGAGAATGGAGACAAGGGTCTGCCTGTAAACCCCATGCCATCTGAAGTTTCACAGACTTTCATGGGAAGATCTGAAGAAGCCTGTACTCAAATTTGTGTGAACACAATTACTGAGCTCCCAGGATTGCACCTGATAACAGTATAAATGTGCTCTACTGAATGTGTTAAATGGGATCCTTCTCAGACATTTACACTAATGCACAAAATCTGTGTTTATGTCAGGTGTGAGAGATAAGTTTACATATATAGTTCCACCCCTGCCATTAGTATAGCCTCAATATTTTCTAGCACAGGCATTCAAAATCTATGGCCCATGGGCCAGACCCGGCCCCCAAAGCCATTTCATCCCGCCCCAGACACTGCACATGTACAGAATGCTGCTAAATGCATTCTGTGCATGTGTGACACATGTTTTACTTCCACTTCCAGGTGAGAGGAGCCATATGACTGGCCCGATCATCTGCCCAGGAGGTGTGGTCAGGCATGCGGCCTGAAAACATTGAGAATCACTGTTCTAGCAAAAGTCTAAACAGGGCCACAGAAGTATGAGTTACATTCATCCACATTTATCCCATTTATTAATTTATTAGTTCTGCTCCACAAGGATTCCTCAACCTCCACCCCAACACTTTAGTTAAACAGAACTTTAATTGCTCTCACTATGAGATCTGACTAGAGAGGCTTTTCCCTTCTCTACACCTAGCTTTTTTAAAAACACAGACAGAAATAAATATGTGCAAATATGTTAAAATGGCTTGAGGTATAATGGAGCAAGCAGCTGAATTTATACCTATAAATCCAAGGGTTAACCATTGGAACTTGCTATACATTTCTGCACCCATCCATCCTATCCCGTACCGAGCCTCCTGCACTCACCTGAACCCAGTACAGAGGTTACTGAAGGGTTGAGAAACATGCCAGTGGGGCAAGAGCCCCATGAACTTGAACAAAGGGAAACAACTTCAATTCCCAATGTTTTCTGTGCCTCACTGCACCTCAGCCAATCAGACTGAGAGGCATGAGCAAAAAAAAAAAATGGAAAATGTGGCATGGCCAATTAAAATTGAGCCGCAGGGGGGGAAATGCTGCACGAACGCAAACCACAAACGCAAAACTACAAGTCCCAGCGTCCTGCGTGCCATGAGTGCGCATAACGCTGAGAAAGCTGGTGGGTGAAAAATAAAATTACAAAACGCAATGGGAGCACAAGTCCACCGCAGGTGGATGCAGCGCCTCAAAGCCTCGCAAAACAAACAAGCCAAAAAACTCCACCGCGAGACACCCGCTTGCCTTCTTTTCCGGAGCAATGGGGAAAAGAGGGACTCCCTCTCCTCCACGCTACCCCACCGAAGACACAGCGAGACCACCGCCGGCCTCAAGGAAAGTTGAGCCGGGGTGAGGAAAAACCCCCAAAACAGGCAGCAGTTCATCAGGGGAAGCACCCTCCCTGGCGGATGACTGGCTGATGCCTTTGTACTTCTGAATACAAAAGCAGCAGCCAGCAATCCACAAGGAAGAGCACCACCCCTTACGGATCACTGCCTGCCCATCTCCAGTTAGGTAAACCAGGAGAAAAAGGAGACAGAGAGGAGAGAACCATCTTTAGGCAGAGATAGTGCTTCTCTGCCTCCTCCTTCTCCCCCGACCTACCTAATGAACCTTCCTGGGAGAAGAACGGGCTGACTGCCTCCTCCTCCTTTCCCCCATTGCTGCATCGAAACCAAAATTCAAAGCAGCAATGGGGAAAAAGAGGAACTGGCAGGCAGCCTGTTCTTCACATTAAGTAAACACCAAAAACAAACACCAAAATTAATAAAAATAATAATAAAACAAAAATAAATCAATAATTTAAAAAAAACATTAATAAACAAAAAAGTAAACCACAAAATACACAAACAAAAACATCCACAATACCACAAAACCACATACAAAACACCTAACTACAACACAAAAAAACCACAAATTACACAAACAAACAACAACTAATTACACAAATGAACAACAATGAAATAAGAAAAATTAAACAAAACCAGAAATAAACAAACCAATTAAACAAACCTAAAACTCAACCAAAACAAAAAAAGAACAAAAAGAAACACCTCCCAGCCCACCACCACAAAAACAAAACAAAGAAAAAACCCAGAAGAAAGAAAACCAGAGAACTCACCAGCACGTCCTCCCTCCACAACGACTGGAACAGAAATGAAGAAACAAAGACTACTTACCAGAAGAAGCCCCACCCAGAGGTGAGGAGAGAAAAAAACACGTGAAATGAAACCAAAACCACTAACAGCCCCACCTGCAGGGCAAAATAGTAAAAACAACTCAAAAACACACAACACCCCCACCTAGAGGCCACAAGAGTAAAAACAAGTCAAAACATAACAATAAATCAAAAGTTTACACAAATAACAAACATATGTTAAATAAATAAAATAAAAATATTTATAACATCCTGTGTTGAGTTTTAACTCAAATAAAAACCCAAAACATCTAAACACAGTTTAAAAACATTGAATGCTAAAAACATGTACTTTCACATTTTTAAAAATATTACCAACGGTACAACTATTAACAAAAAAAAACCCACAAACTAAAACATTATTTGGTTAAATAAAACAATTTGAAACAATTATACCATCCTTTGTTCTTTTTTTAATCCACAAAAAAAACCCAAAAAGCTGATCACAGTTTATAACAACCCGGCAACGCCGGGCAAACTATGCTAGTATACTATAGAAAGTAGCAAGGATTTGGAAAACATGAATGCTATCCCTTGATCTCAGAGAGATGTGTCGCCTGTCTGAAAATCAGCAAACCAATTTCAGATTTGCATATTTCCACACAAAGCAACAGAAATAAAGGTTTGCACTGGTTCCCAAAGCATTTCATCTCCCTAGGACAAGCCTCACGGAAAGCATTAAAAATATCTTTGTATAAAAGCCATCATGGTATATATATTTGGCTGGAGCTCAAAGCAAGCGTGTAAAGGGTATTTGGCAAATAAATAGGTTTAGATAGCCACACACAAATCATGCAAAGGGGAAAAAATAGGCCACAAAACAAAAGCATACACCAAAATCCTCATAAAGAATCATCTGTTGTCTCTGATAACAGAGAAACATAAACAAGCATGGGTGGGACATTCAACACACTTGTGCACCACAACACACAGTAAAATCAATGAGTTGAATCCAGGATGGAAATGAATGAGACTTTAATTAATTATTGCTAACAGGACATTTTTGGACTCTGTAAGTTGAAGATGATTTGGTGGTGCATAACAATAATAACAATAACAACCTTTCATATTAATTTCAATATGATGTAAATTCATCTAAGATTAGAGCTTGGAAAAGTAAACTTTCAGGTTACAATTCCTACAGTAATCAGTGGCTATATTGGCTGAAGATTCTGAGAATGTTTTCCAAAATGTACTCTTCCCCCCCCCCCAGACACTGAGATTGCTACAGTATACGATGGGCTTCTTTTTAGAGGGAGTCCCCATTTTACTCAATGATGCCTGTTTCTGACTAGAGATGACTAGAGATGCTAATGTTTTGTTTATGAATGACTAGAGATGCATAGGACTGCACTGTTACATATTGTGGAACATATTGATGAAAAACCTCTGGTTTTACCTAGATTGTAATTTAAAACAAAAATGTGGGGTGAGGGAAGAGTTATATAGGACCATCCAAAGGGAAAAAGTAATTTGGGGGGGGGGGGGAGAGAGAGAGAGAGAGACTGTTTCTACCTTCCCTCAATAATTACTAGTCATGACATTTGAGTAGAAACTCACCAAAAGTGTTTCTCTATCATATATCAGACAACTTAAAAGAGAACAACACTGTCCATATGATATGTTTACATGGTACACAAGGAAAATTATAATCAACCTTGCAAAAACCATTCTTCTATCTAGGACACCTGCTTCGTATCACATAGCTAATAAAGTCCCTACTATTTCTATGCTTAACATTGCAATTTCTTCATTTTGACAGGTATACCAGAAAGGGGTATAGCCATTGTTTCTTATCCTGTTCTGGCAGGTCAAGATAAACAAATGTTACCTGGCTTATCTGACTTCACAAAGATATTTGAAAGCTGTCAGCATATTTATGATGAACCTTCCAGATATGAAAAACATAGCCAGTTTCTTCATCTTTCAGGCACACTGTTTAGTTTCTACATTCTATGCACAGAAATAGTTTAATAGTTTTTAAATACTCCCCCCCCCCATTTTCCAATATTACTTGTGAACAAGGGTGCTCAGAATTGAAATGTTGCCCGAAGTAAACACCATGGTATCATTAAAACTTCCCAAGTCTTGGAACCTGAGATATATTATTTTAGTAATGCACTGGATACATGAATTAAAACATCACACTGAAAAAGGTTATATATCTCAATACAATATGTTCCACTTTTTGGACCGAGGGCATAATTGGAGGGTGCAATCCTGTATTTGTGTCTGAATGAGCTGGTGTTAAGGCTGTTCATCATTGACTGCTCCTCCTATCCTGAATCATTTGCAGAAAAGATGCCATTGACATATATTTGTTTAAGGTGGATTCCACACCCTGTGATCCCAGAGCCATCTCATGTGACATATATGAAACGAGACATGCAAGATTTGACACTGGGACTGCGATGGACTGTCACAACCTTGTGGATATTGACAAGGTGTGCATTCACAGCCAGTCCATCTGACATGGCCTCTTCTGCTTCCATGACCATTGGGAATCAGAATAGTGAAGTGGTTCTCCACTCAATTTGCTATTGTGGCCAATCTATTGGTTTCCAGTGGCATCTCCCCCACTGAGGGGACCATCACCCCAATTAAAGGGGCTTATGCACCTGTAGCCATTGGCCCCTTTAAGGAGTCAGGTTATTTACCACCGCCCAACACTCGACATTGAGTCACTGGCGGTACAGTCTACTCCATTACCATAGTGGGATGTCCGGCCAGACATAAGGCTGTTGAGGGTGTGAGGAATTCAACTTCTTTCAGCTTGGGTATGTTTGAAATCATTCAGAACTACTCTGACCTTGGCCTTATCTTCTATTGGCATAATAGTTATGAGCCTGGGCTGAGAGAGGTTTGAATCAGCTCCTTTCTCTTCCTCTCCTTCTACGTATTAGACATTTAATACAACCAAACATGTGGTGAATATTAACACAATTAGTCATGTGACAGGAAATACATCTTTCTAAGCAAAACTATCTATCCAGAACTAACCAATCATTCCTTCCTGCTTTTGAATTCAAAGGGAGCCCCACCTCTCTTTTATCTGTCTTATTTCCTTCTCTTTTGCCAGTTGGTGTCAGTTGCTTTGTTACTCTTGATCTAATCAATTGTCTCATAGTGAGTTATTGAGACTTTAAGTGCTAGTTAATGAGAAAGGGGTGGACTCTGAGAGAATTGTAGCTATTCTTCTTTGTGTGTCACTGCTACTGCACAGTTAATGGAAATTTTACCTGAAATTCAAAACTCCGCAAAGGGGATTGTCTAGCACAAGTGGCTGGGCCAGCATAATAGGCTACTTGCCCATTCCAGACCTACTACAATTAGAGTGTATTTGAATTTAGATTGTGCTTCCTATTTATGAACCTCCAGCTTAAGGTACTACATGTCATTAGTTTATTCCTCTTGGTCATGGATTGGGGGCAGCTTGAAAGCCTCCACATATCTCAATCCCTTACTCAAGAACACATTTTCATTTATTTTCATCATGTTTAGAAGAAATATACAGAAGTTAGATTTTTCTTATCTACATGAAAAATTATACCCTACTGGAAGATTTAAAATAACCTTATTCCACAAAGCAGATAATTGCTAATTAGAAAATTAATTTATAAAATATAACCTAAGTTTATCAAAAGGAAGAACAATACAATTCTTAAATGCTTTTGGCTCATCTGAATTTTAAGCAAAAGAATGATTTATTTCATCTTCTTTTGAATTCCTAATTCTATAACATGTATTCTTCCCATAAGGGCCTCTTTCTAAAGCAATTTTATAATTAGAAATAAATTACTTTGAAGAGTGACATTTTCTCCATTTCAGAGGTATAAAAATGGCCTACCTTTCCCCATCCCCTCCTTTTTGGGAGCAGGTTTCATTTGTTTTCAAAGACAATTTGGAAAGGTGCTGCAGATATAATGTTGGAGTAATTGCATTTAATACATTTGGTTACAAAAGACTGAATTATATGCATTTTACTTTCCCTTTGAAGTCATTACCGATCTTGAAAACTCCCAGTGCTTAAGGTGACACTCTGCTGCACTGTCCAATTCAACATAAGTTGATGACAACGTTACAATTCTGAGTCTACTCATTTAAGATGAAAATATACAAATTTAAAAATTACTGTATTATCTCAGACAAGTTACCCATTAAGACCATTATCCTGTCAACTATAAAGGTCACCATTTAATTCATTGCATATAATCTTACATTATGACCGGATTCCTCTTGGTTCCAGGTCTCCTAGCAGAATTACCTTGTTAGTACCAGGTTGTCACTAGGATGCTAATATCTTCTATAGATCCTATTTTTAGGAAGTAATTGCAAGTAACAAGGAGCCTCTGGGGTACATAGAACTCTTAACAGCATTCCTTTTAGGACCCTATTTATCATAGAGCCTTTAATTCCATTTCCCACCACTTGCTCCAACCAGGAGGTTTATTAAACAAGTAGAAATGGGGTATATATTTGATTGCTGTTTGTGCCTTTTTGGAAGATGTGTTTCTTTTAGTATGGAATGGAATACTAAAAAAGTGAGCTGTCCTACAAACAGGGAGAACTTCAGCAGGTACCTGATTTATGGAACTATAAAACAACTGATGATGTTTTAACACAACAGTTAGCTGTATTTTGTGCTGCTCTGCTATTCATTTGGATCTGAAATTAACCAAACTTTCTGTTTTCTCATACATAGAATTCTTCAACATGTGGAACATTTCTAAATGCACTTGTGGCTGATGTGTTGAAACATTTGGCATACAGTGGTACCTTGGTTAATGTCTGATTTGGATAAAGTCACGGTTTTCATGCACACGTGATGCATCGCATAAAGTCCAAAACCGCAAAAAAATGGACTTTATCTGAGGAATTTGGTATAGGGACCTCGGATAAAGTCCATTTTTGGATGTTATCCAATGCATCACACATTTGATTTGGATAAAGTCAAAAATCAGATAAAGTCCAAACTTGTGGAATGGAGTTTGGACTTTATCTGAGGTACTAATGTATTTGAAAGATATGTAGCCTTGATATTTATCCTAATTGTCTGGTATTAAATGGTTGCTCACAAAACTAGCATCCAGCTCTCAGATATACAGGACAATGGTATCCTTTCAAACAAGATGTTGCTTCAGATTTCCGAGATCTAATGTTTTGTCTTTTGTAGGAATCGGGGCCGCTGAGAGCCGTAGGTCCATGGAGTGTCTATGCAAACGTGCATGTACTGCCATCTGCCAAACTGCGGAACATGCGTGACGTCCATTTGCCACACCTGATTGGCCTCTGTCCCTTGTGGGTTGACCCCCCACGAGGGCCCCCCCGGTGCCCCTGCACAATGCTGGCAAGAGCGAATTATGCCTTGGGCTTGAGAAAGTGGCAAATTGAACTGTCTGGCGAGCGCTTTGGCATTTTGGTGAAAAAATGCATGGCTCTGAATTGGAGTAGTAAAAACACCCAAAACTGAGCGTTGCTGAATTTCCTTTGCCGCCGCATCAGCTCTGCTATTGCCCGCGGAAATCGGACCCGGTAGGTCTTGATGACTTCGGATGTGGTCAATATAGAGCGGCTCCGTGTGGTTTCGCAAATGAAATTGAGCAGTTAAAAACAGACTAAGCAAATTTTTGTCTATTGCGGGAGTGATGTATGCTCCCGGCAGACTGTGAAGCAAATTCCTAACATACATACTGTCAGTAATGATGTTTAAACGTTCTTTGGCGAAGGTGCGCAAAGCAAGGTTCACCGCTGCCAACTCTGCCCGCTGCACGGACTTTTGTGGAAGAGTTAGCAGCGTGCGCCAAGCTTGGCCCTCCTGCCAGGTCAAGACACCGTATGTGCGACCACCATCAGTAAAAACTGTCCTGGCCCCCTGAAGTGGGACCAGCGAGAGCAATTCAAACAAGCTGACTGTCTGCGTTTGGAGTGAGACAAGTCTGGGGTCCTTTGGCAAGTGGTATGCCAAGCTCCCGGTGAATCCTTCCAGGGCTATTGGAAGCGAGTCACCGAGCTGCATTAATTGCTGAACTTGTTCCTTGGTGAACAGAACTACGATTTTGGCCAAATCATGCCCCGAAAAGGCCCTAGCTCTCAGCCTTCCGCGGTAGACTACCGCGGAGACCAATTCTTGGGGAGGAACGATGTTTCGTGAAGAGGTGTTCGGAAGGTACACCCACTCCACGATACTCGCCCCTTTCTCGGCATCTACGCCGAGCACTCCAGTGAACATGGATCCTGACCGTACGATGTACAAATTCAGGATCGGAGCATATGGCCCTGGGGTGATCCTATCTACCCATCGCTGGCTGAGAACTTGGTTAACTTTCTCGAGAGCCAAGCGCGCTTCTCGAGAAATTTTTATCCGGTCTGCCGGCTGCTTACCTAAAGTTAGCAGCGAGACGAGCGGTTTCAAAAGATCCGTATCCAATCGGAAATACGGTCTGGCCCAATTGATGTTACCTAAAACTTGCTGCAATTCTACAAGGGTGACTGAGTCCTGTAAATTGATCTGGGGCAAAACTGGTGCTGCGAAAGAGCGGAGAAGCCGATGACCCAAGTATGAGAAGGGCTCGGTTCTCTGCACTTTCTCCGGGGCAATGAGTAAACCTTTGTCCCCCAGGCTGGCCTGGAGGTCAGAAAATATTTCGCTGCCGAGTTGCGGCATCGCGACCAAGATGTCGTCCATGAAATGGCAAACTATAGCTTTAGGGTAAAGGCTTCAGAACTTTGCCAGTGCGTTGTGAACATAAATTTGGCACAGGGTGGGCGAATTGAGCATGCCCTGTGGCAAAAATTTCCACACGTAACGCTGCGTCGGTTCACTGTGGTTCACAACCGGCACCGTAAAGGCGAACCTTTCCCGGTCCCGGGGGTCTAAGGGGATTGTATAAAAGCAATCCTTGAGATCTACGACTAGAATCTCCCACCCCTCGGGAATCATGTTCGGATTTGGGATGCCGCATTGAAGCGGGCCCATTGGCTGTATGCATTTATTGATTCTGAGATTGTGGAGGAGTCGCCACTTCCCCGACTTCTTTTTAATCACAAAAATTGGCGAATTCCAAGGACTTGTGGACCGTTCTATATGTCCTGCGTATAGCTGTTCTTTAACTAGCTGCTTGAGGGCAACTAATTTCTCTCCCACTACCGGCCATTGTTCTACCCAAACCGGCGTATCGGTGAGCCATTTAAGTGGCAACACCATTACCCAAAGGTAAGCGTAGCACCGTACTGCTGTAAAATGTCTCGCCCCCAAAGGTTGATGTGCACGTCAAGAATGTGCGGCCGAATTACCACCGTGCGGTCAGCCTTTGGGATTGTGACTTCCACCCACTCTCGGCTCCTAAACGCTTCCTGGACGCCGCCTACCCCCCACACATCGGAGACCAGCTCAATGGCCCACTCTCTTGGCCACTGGCTCCTGCTTATCACGCTCACATCCGCTCCGGTATCGAGTAACCCTGAGAACGCTCTTTTGTTCAAAAATACCTCGATAACGGGGCGCTGCTTCCACTCAATGTTGGTCTCCACTGTCGCTAAGACCTGGTATCCTTGTACTGCCTCACTGGCGCTCAAGCGGTCCTCTGACCGGGACTCGGAGCTGTCACTGAGCCTTCCCTGGCTATCTGCTGGCGAGTGACAAGGAACCATGATCAGTTGTGCTAAGGTGTCTCCCTTGTGGATTGTTTGGGGCAGGTGAGTCCAAAGCTGAACTTGGAGAACGCCTGAAAAATTCGAGTCAACGACTCCTGGAATTATGAAAATTCCGCGTGCTCCAGCTACACTGCGGGGCAAAACTAAACCTATAAAGCCCTTGGGCAGTGGACCCATGTACTGGGAGTCCACCAGATAGACCGTGCCTGGCAGGTCGCATGTAACGTTCGTCTGACAAGTCAAGTCTAACCCTGTACTACCCTTGGGGCTGGCCTGTGCCCTCGCAATGTCTGGAATGTGACCGGGATTTAGTCTAGCTCTGGTGAGCTTTGGGTGAGGGGAGTCCCTGTTTGGACCGGGGTTCCGGTTTCCCGAATCCGGACAGTCTCAAGCCCAATGGTAGCCTCTTCTACACTTCGGACACTGGGTTTTCGGAGCCTTGGAACGGCCGGACTTTTGCCCGCCTCCCTTGGATCGGCACTCCCTAGCGAAGTGACCGACCTTGCCACAACTGTGACATGCTCCTTGGGTCTTTCCTTTTGGTCTCTTACCCCCTTGTACCGCTGCCGCTAGCAATCCCATCTTGTAGAATTCTGTGCCAACGTCGGCGCAAGCTCTAATCATGTCCGTAAGGGTCAAATCAGGACGATTGCCTAGTGACTGCAAGATTTTACGGCAGTCTAAATTGGCATTGTCCTTGGCTAACTTCATCATGAGCTCTTGTTGGGCCTGCTCATTATCAATCTGCCTGCTAATGGCTTCTTCCAGGCGATTGATGAAGTCCATATAGGGTTCCTGGGCTCCTTGCTTGATAGCGGTGTAATTTTTAGCCGCTTTGCCAGTTGCTGGGACTTTGAAAAACGCCCTAAAGGCGGCCTCGGCTGACATCTGGAGAGTGGCTAGAGGCAAGTTGATTTGGGCATCGATGGGCTCGAAGGCACCTGAACCATATAACTGGTCAGGAAGTACTGCGCCTCCCATCCTGGCAGCCCTTGTCTGCGCCTCTAGGCGAAACTCGCTGTCCCAAATTAAATACTGGCTAGGGGTGAGCATCATCCGCATGACGGCTTTCCAGTCATGGGGAATCCACATGGTGTTCTCGCACACTTGCTGAAGCGTGCCCCTCATAAAACGACTTTGGAGCCCTGTCTCAGAAATGGCTTTCCGTATAGCCATGAGAAGCTTATACGGGACTGGGGAATGTACTATCTGCTGGGCGCCTTTAAGCGCATCCATCTCCATGCGGATGGGACATATCTGACTGAGCTCTGCTAGCTCCTCTACTGGTAATTCCCCCTTCCTGAGTTCTTCCTCTACTGTGCGCTGAAGGGCACTTTTGGTAGTTAGGGAACCTGTTGCTCTCTGAGAAGCGCCTGCGCTCCTCATTCCTTGCATTCCGCCGGTGACGTCTGCAGCTGTCACCGAGGGAAAGCTCCCTACACTACTCTGCCTAAATTGGAGTGACGGATAGAGCGCCGTAGGCGCCGTTGGTTCGGCTGGCGCATCTGGCAGACTTGGGGGTTCTTTGGCCTCTACCCGGACTGGCTCCATCTCCGCCAAGAGCTTCCTACACTTTCTCCATGTGCGAATTACGCCTCCTGGAGCTTTCGGGGGTTGCTGAATGCAGTCTCCTATCTGATCCCAGAGCTCAAGGGTTAACGTACCTACTTCTGGGTAAAGCAGGCAGTGTTCCCCTAGGTACACCAAAAGTCTCGCTAGCTCCCCGCTGTGAAAACGCAAATTAAATACCCTGGCCAGGATGTTGAACTCCTCTACACGAGTTCTTTGGCTAGCGGATGGACGCTGTCGCTGAGGACAGGTCCCCATATTACCTGCGATTGGGTGCTCGGAAGATTCCTCCTCAGGACGAGTCGACGCATCTTTGGCAGGCAATAGGTTCTGGCGACGACGCTTCTGGGTAGAGCTCGGAGCATGGACTGCGGCCACGGGCCCTCGGTGGCCACTGCGCTGTCAGGGGCTCACAGCTGCCCTGAGCGGAACGCGTTTTTCCCTTTGGCGCAAGCCGCCGCGAAAGCCGGGAGCAAGCTGTAGGATGCCTCTTTGGACTGCCTCACCGCAGGCCGTCCCTCCGATCGGCTGGCTGCCGGACGGAGTGCCGCGCTGTCCTCCGGGATGATTCGGACATGGTTCAAGCGCAGAACCGGACTGTGTGATCGCTACTCTGAGGAAGACCGCTCGGGGGTCGCTTACTCATGAGTAGATCACGCTCGGGGTCACCAGGTGTAGGAATCGGGGCCGCTGAGGGCCGTAGGTCCCGGAGGAGACTGATCAAAGAACGATACGAGGCAGCATGGAGGAGGATAAGATCAGTGGTTTATTGAGGAAAAGGCATAACCATTTATAGATCAGAAGGCAAGGTAGAAAAAACCGTCACCCAACAGTCAATCACATCACCTATTTACTCAGGTTAATTGGGAATCTCTCGGGGGGAAGTTAATTAGTGCGGACAAACACTGGCTGGGACAACACCATTGTTTTGGGCTTAGACTAAGGCAATCATGACTCCTGTTTGCTTCTGGGATGAGACTGAGACTCGGAGATGAGGGATTACTCTAATAGGTAACGTATTTGCCTTCTCAGCAGGTCCGCTGGTCAGGTCAGGTAATTGGGTGAATCAAACCCTATAATTTATCCACCCCCCTTAATTTGGGTGCTCGCAGAGCCCACGGGCCAGGGAGCCTTTCTCCCGAAAGTGGCCTCTGCCGGGCCATTCCGTGCCCACAGGGGCACGGGGAATCCACAGTCTTTCCAACAGTTTTGGTTTTGAACTGTTGATTAATTCAGTTACAGTATGTCCTATCATGACCTTAGTCCTGTTCACACATTAGTGTTTTTAACATGCTAAAGGGAAGTGCCTATCCTTACCTCTTGACAATGCTGTCTTCTCACCATAATGCAGAGGTCTGAAAAGGAGAGGTTCTTGCTCTCCTTGAGGACTATAAGCAAATCCATGTAGGGCAGGGAATGCAATATCCTCTACAAATGTTGAGTAAATTGTATGTATCAATACCTAAACAGAGTTTGACACTCAATGGCAAAAACAAAACAAAACAGTTAGTTGTTCAACTATTGAAATAAAACTGAACATAGGTATAGGTCTCCCTTGCTTGAAAGCCAGTCATGTCCATTTCTAGGGGAAGATAGTCATCTCCGTTTACAGTCAAACAGCCAATGCTATCTGCATCTGCAGATGTTTTTGTTGTCATGTGGCAGGCATGACTAGAAGCTGAAGCACACAAAACCTAATTACCTCCCCACCGGAGCAGTAACTAGTTGCAATTTCTTGTTTCTGAACTGCTAGGTTGGCAGCAGCTGGGACAGACAACAGGGCCTCACTCTGTCATGCAGTACTCAGGTCTCAAAATACTGACCTGCCAACCTTCCAGTCGCTAAGCTCAGCATCTTAACCAGTAATCCACGATGACCCCATACTGACATGTTTAAAAAGACACTAAATTAAAGAGAATCTCTTTAAAATCCTATTCCACAATTTTCAAACAAAATGGACACCTTCATATTAGTCCTTTCCCTCCAAATATAATCACAGTCTCTACAGTCTCTGCATAAATCAGCTCAGACCTCAGAAAACCAACAAGCAACCTAGCTTTTCTACATTCCCCTTCAGTCCATCTTATACGAAGAGGATCAGGATGAAAGCCCAAGTGAACAATGTTCAAAATGTTCCATTTTCAAAAGGCTTGACCGTGGGGAAAACTCATCTTTTCAGCATGGAGCTCTTAATGGAGAGGACAGCTGCAATGATAAGAGTTTACTGGCTCTGGTGTGAAACAAACAGTTTGTCTTGGCAGGAGGAGATGGTGCCTACTGAATTATGGGCTTATTACAAACAATTATGTGTCCCTATAAAGAGCGAGTGGCAGCTACAGAGAGAGCAGACTCCAAAATCCATTCTCTGAGCAGGTGACAGGCAGGGGAGGAGGACATTGCTGGTGGTGCCAGACAACAGTCATTAAGATTTAGACGGGTTCATTAAAAGAAGTTTCTCTAATGAGACTTAACTCACTAAAGAAGTATGAAGGCCAAAGGCTGCCTGTTAAGACATGGCCTAGCTGTAAAGGTGACAGGTAGGGAAAAGGCAGAAAGACAGGTCTTTTTTATAGCATGTATCATAATTATTATCATCTTGTAATCATCCTTAATCCTGTCAATCTGCATCCTTTTAGACAGGAAGCATTTTTATCAAATTGTTTATTCTGTTTCCCCTCCCCTAAGAAGGATCTGTTAATTTCTGAGTTGTCTGGATGCTGCAAATCTACTTATGCTTGGACATCTCCCTAGAATCCAGGGCAAAAAAATAAATGAATGAATCAAATCTCAAAACCTGAAATGGAAAATGAGGGAGAACCGAAACCAATAGAAGAGCTGAAACTTTTGTGGCTGTGGCTTCTCTGAATATTTTAAGGCCTTACTTTGTATACTCCCATCCAATTGCGAACAGGCAATCAGAAAAAGACTGATGTATAGCAATATCATGTGAAGCTTCAGAAAAAAAGCCAGTCAATCAGTCACAAAATGGCAATTTATGTTTGCTGTTACATGAACAAAACAGGAAGACCTGCTGCTGCCTGAGGACTGCTCCCACAGCTGTGGGGAGCCCTGCCCTTCCTTCCCAGTCCCTCTGCAGGGAGGATAAAGGGCTGTGGGCTACCAGGCTGAGCCGAAGACCTGCTGCTGCCTGAGGACTGCTCCCACAGCTGTGGGGAGCCCCGCCCTTCCTTCCCAGTCCCTCTGCAGGGAGGATAAAGGACTGTGGGCTACCAGGCTGAGCCGAAGATCTGCTGCTGCCTGAGGACTGCTCCCACAGCTGTGGGGAGCCCTGCCCTTCCTTCCCAGTCCATCTGAGGGGAGGATAAAGGGCTGTAGGCTACCAGGCTGAGCCAAAGACCTGCTGCTGCCTGAGGACTGCTCCCACAGCTGTGGGGAGCCCCGCCCTTCCTTCCCAGTCCCTCTGCAGGGAGGATAAAGGGCTGTGGGCTACCAGGCTGAGCCAAAGACCTGCTGCTGCCTGAGGACTGCTCCCACAGCTGTGGGGAGCCCTGCCCTTCCTTCCCAGGCCATGTGGGGAGGATAAAGGGCTGTGGGCTACCAGGCTGAGCCGAAGACCTGCTGCTGCCTGAGGACTGCTCCCACAGCTGTGGAGAGCCCCGCCCTCCTTCCCAGTCCATCTGTGGGGAGGATAAAGGGCTGTGGGCTACCAGGCTGAGCCGAAGACCTGCTGCTGCCTGAGGACTGCTCCCACAGCTGTGGGGAGCCCTGCCCTTCCTTCCCAGTCAATCTGTGGGGAGGATAAAGGGCTGTGGGCTACCAGGCTGAGCTGAAGACCACCGCCACTCGAGGACTGCTGCTGCTGCGGGGGGAGGGGGAGGGCGGTAGCGCCTTTTCTTTTCTTCGCACTCCTGGGTCCTGCCTCAGGCCGATACAAAAAAGGCGGACTTCTTCACCTCCTCCCGGAGCCACTCCATCACCTGGGGAAGTATACCTTGTGCTGTGTTAGGGCTGTGGTCTGTGAGGCAAGATGCTTTGTATCGCACTGTATGGGCTTATGATGGTACATTGTATCTCTGTTATTGATTATATGGATTTGACTGTATTTTTTATGTATTTATCGTTTATTTTGCTGATTATTATATTGTTATTACTATTTGTTCTGATATTGTAATGCTGTATTTTGTTTTTAGTGTTTATTTTACTGTTGTGAACCACCTTGAGTTGCCCGTTGGGGAAGAAAGGAGGTATAGAAATAAACCTAATAATAATAATAATAACATTCACATAGTAGGCTTCTTCCTTTATCTCAGGAGATTGAACACACCCATTTCTAGGTTTGTCCGAAGGACAAACCAGAACAACTTGTGTTTTACTTCAGCTATAGTTAATGAGTACAAACAAGGACCAGGCTTTAACATTTTAGTATTTCATATCCATCCATATTAGGAACCAAGATCAAGTTATTTGTAGGAAAGCAGAGGTATTTCGCAAAAGATATCACAAAGCTATAAGTGAGAAGGGGGAAAAGAGAGGACTCCCCCACTGTTGTGTATGGGACTTGTGCCTTTAAGAAATATAACCCTGTCTCCAAAGTAACCTTGTATCTGAATGAACTGTGAATGAGTCCTGGTGATTACAATGTAACTCAGCTGTCCTTGCTAGTGATTCAGCTGCCACTAGAGGCAGCTGCAGAGCTCAGCCCACATGGTTCAGATCACCCAATCACTGAGCAGCATGGGAAACATTCCCACCACAGGTAAACCCTGTAAGTTATTCAGTACGTCCCAATGACATTACTGATACCGCAACCAATAGGCGTCCTTTGTGCGAAATTCAAATGTACTGTAAGCATATATAAGGAGCTGCGTCTCTGCCATTACCTCATGTTCAGATTGCATACCTTGCAATAAAGAAGTGTTTGGCCCCCTGAATGCTGCCTACCACGTATCAGTCTTTGAATGTCAAACCCACCTCCACCTCTCCACTCAGAGAAAAGGGGGAAAGAGTTTATATTCTTGTTAAAATTATATAACATCTTTTCCATTTTCTGTCTGTCTGTCACACTGGCTTGCTCCAGTTCTTCATTCAGGGTCAGTTCCAGGGGGTTCAAGCTGGGAAGACTGCCTCTTTCCAAGGGTCCTTAGTTGTGGAGTCCTGTAGCAATCGATTGTATCCACAATATTATTCAACATTTATATGAGATTACTGGGAGAATTTATCTGGAGACTGGGGACTTTTGTGTCATCAATGATGGCACACAGCTTTATCTCTCCTTTAACTCCTCTGCAGTGGATGCTGCCCGACACCTTGATGAGATACTTTTTGAATGAAGGCAAAAACCTTGAAACTGAATCCAGATAAGATGAAGATCTTGTTGATCCATCTAACTACTTGGAGGGGAGCTCTCCTAAATTGGATGGATATGCTCTTAAAGATCAGGTGTGTAGTTTTGATATACTTCTGGACCCAGCACAGTCCATGAAACATCAGGTAGCTGCTGTGGCCCACTCTGCCTTTTTTCAACTTTGGAGAATGACCCAGTTATTTAATTTTAATTCAATTTAATTTTTGCACTAGTATGCCGCCCAATCAGGGAATCTGACTCAGGGTGGCTCACATGATAATATACACAGTAAATACCCAGTAATACAATATACAAAATGCAATCTACAAAAAGCAGCATATAATAATATACAACAACACAATACAATACTATAACGGCCTCTCCACCCTGGCCACAGGCAAATTTCAAAGGTGGTGGTGGTAGTGAGGTCCTGCCACCATAATGGCCTTTTCAAACCTGGAGAGGGGCGGGGCTCTGGAGCCCCGGCAGATGGAGGGGTCCTGGAGCCCATGGCTGGAGGACCTCTTCACTCCAGCTGAGGCCAGAGACGGATGCAGTTGCAGCGAGTCCTGCCACCCACCACCGTAGCGGCCTTTACAAGCCCAGCCAGGGGCAGGGCCCTGGAGCGCCAGCAGGTGGAGGGGTCCTGGTGCCAATGGTTGGAGGGCCTCTTCACCCCAGCTGAGGCCAGAGTTATTATTATTTTTTATTGTGCTTATATACTGCTTTACTTGTCTACTGACAACTCAAAGCAGTTTACAGAACAATCCAATAAATACAAACAAAACATAAGTAGAAGGGAAAGGAAGGGGAAAGGGGAAGGGGTGGTGGAATGGGAGGGAGGTAATACAATATAAAAAACATTTCAAGAATAATACATATTTCAAGAGCAATACACAGGGGTGGGGGTGGGGGGAGAAAGAATACATTGCAAAAACTCAGACTTGTCCACTTCCCTCCAGGCTGAATGGCTGAGGGGAAAAAAATCTGGCAACAGTGGTGGCATTCTTATAGTTGGCCACGTCACACAGCTGTTCCTTCTTTCCCTTAAGGCCAGGGCCGGCCAAGGGAAGAGTCCAGCGGCAGTGGCAGTGTCCTAATGACTGACTTATTTATTTATTCTTAGATTTTTATGCCACCCACTCGGGGAAGAGAGTAATGACTGGAACCATTTGTCTTGGCAAATGAGATTGATTTAATAATTTCTGCAAACTTCTCAAAAAGTCTTTATAACACAAAGATCCGAACTCCTTTCAATAACAGGAATTTTCAGTTTTTTCCTCAGGGATCTAAATAAACAATATAACAATATTTACCAACAGATATTTACATAAATATATACATATATACACGATCTTGGAATAAAGGTTTACAACATTACCTGTAGTGTCTTATTAAAGTCCAATTCGTTGTTATTTTATTATTATATCGCATCCTAGACCTCACCCGTTTGTTCTTATGGTGTCGACGGACGTTAACCAAACTAGTCAGAGTTCATATTTAAGGATACTAAACTTACACAGCTGATTAAGGACAGGAATTAGAGGAAACAAGTAAAATCAATTTCTTGATTGAGCCCAAATGGGTACAAGGTGTTGAACCGATGGATGAGATAACTCTCCCTCTGTCTTAAAGCAATATCTAAGTCAGTGCGGTGAAATGGTTGTTGTTTATAACTGTCAAGTACTATGAATTTGAAATCTTGGTCATTGTGGTTTGCTTCAATGAAGTGGCTGACAAGCGGTGCAGACAGGTTCTTGTTGCGAATTTTAGATCTGTGTTCCCCCACCCTAGTTTTTATTTTGTGGGATGTCACCCCCACATAACATAACCCACAGGAACATATTAATAAATAGATAGACCCGGAACTGTTACAGTTTGAAAATTGTTTTAGATATAAAGTGTAATTGCTGCTGCGGATCGAGACCATTTTGGTCTGCCAGGCTAAGGCACAATGTGTACAATGACCACATCGAAAATGACCCACTATAAATGGTTGTTTGGGTAAAAAGCGTGATTCATGGTCTGTTTTACTCACTATTTGTTGTATCGATCTTGATTTCCTCAACCCTATCCTAGGCGGAGAGGAGCAACCAGGTATGTGATTAACAATGTGCCAGTGTCTTTTGATAATTTTTTGTATCTGGCCAGACAAAGGTGAAAACACAAATGAAGAATGCAATTTGTTCTCCGGTGTCCTGATGGTTTGTTGAAACAATCTATCTCTGGGTACAGCTCTTGCTTTGGCTAGGTTTTCCTCAATGATTTTGTCTGGGTAGCCTTTAACATGCAGATATGAGGAGATGGTGCAACTTGCTATATCAAAGTCTTTCTCAATGGTGGAATTCCGTTTAGCTCTTAAGATATAGTGTTTTTACAGGAAACGCATCAAAAATCAAAGGATACAAACAAAATCTTTCTAGGGTGGATACAACATTATGAAATGGCGTTTGGTGCCTCAAAAGCAAGAGGAGTTGCAATCATGATTTCTAAAAGATTAGGATTTGAGATAACAAAAAGTATTGTTGACCAAGAAGGTAGATATCTGATTGTGAGAGGGAAAATTGACGATGAGGAAATAGTTTTGGTGAATATTTATGCTCCAAATGAACATCAAGCAGAATTTTTAGAAAAAGTTCGTAAAATTGTGGTGTTAAAAAAAGTGGCAAAGATGATTGTGGCTGGAGATTTTAATTTGATAAGGTCAAACTTAGATTGTACGAACCTAACAAGGTGTGGAGCAGGTATGAAAGGGAATGTTCTAGATAATTGGATGGTTGCGTTGGGACTGAAGGATTCTTAGAGAGAGATTAAGGGCTCGGAAAGGGCATATTCTTATTTTTTCACATGTTCATGGGTCCTACTCTAGAATAGATTATGTATTTTTAACGGAAAACATGGTTAAAAATACTGCAGCTTTCTAATCTTCTGTTAGGCACTTGTCTCTTCTTACCTCCTCGAATGTTTTTTAATAGGCTGAGAAATTTAAGTCATGCAATCTTCCTGTACTTTTAAGAAGAACATTTTCTTATGTTCCTGTGATTTGTTGTAAAATGGTGCTGAGTTCTAGCAAGAGACAGACTATGAAGAAACCTCATAGCCACCATATGGACTGGCTATAAGCAATAATGAAGACAGAAGGACACTGACTGGGAATAACTTTTAGAATGAGTGAGATAATGCACCTACTGCCATCCTACTTCCCTATGCAAATTTGCTATTGAACAGCAGCCAAAATGTGACACCATGAACACTTCCTTGAGCTAGAGGCCAAGATCAAACAGTCACGTTGAGTTCAAACTCAGCAAAGAGCCTGCTGAAGGGTCTGTCTCCATGATGTCAGAAGAGCATACCCCTTAGGTTCAGGCCTGTTGTGTATATGGATTTATTATGTTTAAATGTAAAACCGCACCAAACTGGGAACCCAGAAGTGCGCCATTTCCAAGGGCACCAATTTCAAAGCTGTGTCAAAGTGGTAAAAGACTGAACTCTGTATGTCCTCTGGAAGCCCGCCTAAATGTACCTTGTTTTGTAACAGTCCGAACACTGTATATATATTGGCCGCCCCTGTTAATACTCCCCAGTCTGGAACCTGAGCTGAATAAAGATCACTGAGTTTAACCCAATCCTGCTGGTTAGAATAAATCTTTGTCCGGACTCAACAAGGCCCTAAAATCTCAATGCCTCCCAACCCTATTCTTTATTTTGTAGCCATGTGAACTGACAGACTTTCAAATGCAGTATTGTCTCCTATAACAATGACCATCCTAACAAGGGCCAAAGAAGTATTTCTGGGCAAGGTATATCATAATATCAACACCAGCTGATACACAGGGGTACAGCTGATGCACATGGCTACACAGAACGAGCCTCTTCAAAGATTGTAGTATTTTTGAACCACAATTGGTCATACTCTGGTAACAGCAACCTTGTGTTGAGGGCTAATCTTTCTCACACTAGGTCAGGCGAAAGGAACTGCAGAATGAACTCACCAAAAGGTGGCTTCATTTTGTCAGTTTTATATCTTCCCTAGACACAGAAGAAGAAGCACCAGAGGAGGAAAGGCTCTCTAAGAATTCTATCAACCACACATTTGTCTCTTGCAGCAAAAATGACACTGTCTTGAGACATTTTAAAGTCTAATAAGGAAGCTTCTTGGGGTTTACTTTTTAATTCTGGACTTTTAAAATTTTGGACACAAACTTTAATGAACTACAGAAAGGGATATGAAAGGAGCCTCCTCAAAGACTGTTGGATCTGGCCCCTATAAGCATGAGTCCAGGACAATGGAGAACAAACAGCAACAGGCTTTATTATAACAGTCAATAGAGTTTAGCTTACAAAGTGTTCCAGATCCCGAGATGGCTATACGTTTCTAACAGAGTCAGTCCCTCCGGACTCATGCCAGGCAATAGGCAAATGCTAGCTACCCGGAATGTAGCATAATGGAGGAACCGAGGCTTAGCACAACCCAGGCTACCTGTGGAGTAGTGTTGTGGAATGAAAATGAGACAAACCCACATTCTAGCTAAGACAGATAAGAGATTTATTATTATTTGGCCAAACAGATTCAGAGGGGCTTTAACAAGCTAATAATCCCCCTGAATGACAATACATTTTCAGAGCCATCATTTTATACCATTTAATTAGGAAATTTCTACACATTTCATACTATGGGATAAGCCAAAATTATTAATTAATCTTTTGACATTGTCATGCAGTTCAGGTTAGAACATTCAGAATATTTTTTCATGTCATGTCACACAAATATTATTCAGCATTATGGTTTCTTGAGTCTAAGAGAAATCCCTGTCAGCTGTACAAACTGTATTTTATTTACTGGGCTTGTGGATACAAGGCATTGCGTTTACTTTAGCCTCATCATCATGTTCTATATTGATTAGGTCAATTTGATCTGTTTAACTTTACATAGTAACTGTAATGATTTTTACTTTTAAACCAGAATTAATATTAGAATTAATATCTTAATTCTTTCACTCCTATTTCATTCCCTCCTGATTTCTTAAAAATTATTATTTTCAATAAACTTTCACACTTTATTGCAATAAATAAACATTTCTATCATCAAACATTCCTAAAAGTATATATTTTGATTGCAGCATCCTCAAGTTTCAGCCATGCGAAGGAAGATAGCTTTCCCATATTGTATCTTCTGCAGGGCGCTGTTTTCCTTGGTTCTGATGACTTATTGAAACAAAATCTATGCATTTTAATCCTTCCAAGGTTTTAAACTGCAAGAGAAAGAAAATGCTACCAACAGTATACAGTTCTTTTCATTTTGGTTTCAATGGTTCATTTTATCAATGTTTAGCTGTATTTTGATTCACATATTGATTTATACTGCAGTGACAGTCAATAATTTCCTAACTTCCATTCCCCTTCTATGTGGGCCAGATCTGGCCAACTCTATGTTTAAACATTGTCATGGGCTAGAAATTCAAATGGGGAAATATGATACTTTGTACAGAGGGGAGTTCTCATAGTTCTCTAAAACATGGACTTATTGATTTACTTTCATACAATTGCTTTCAACAGTCCCACTTGCTTTCTCAACCTTTCCCTAACTGTGGATTAAATGAACAAGGATGGTTCCACTAAGCCTCACTGCTTTTAAGTAAGTATTTCCTTACTGGCTTTTTCTTTTATTTTCGTGTAAGTACGGTAGTGTTGTACTTTTAAGTCCTCAAATTCTTTAATCAAATACAACTCCTGTATTTGTTTTGGCTGTTTTAAACATAGCTCCTCTTTGCTTTGCTTCTGCCCTTCTGTTCCTTTTGCCACTGTGTCTTTTGTTTTCTGATTCCAGAAGAGTGGATAATTGCAAGGGATTTAGGCATTCTGGGCAGCTTTGATCAGTCTTTGATTACTAATCCATAAATGTCCCTTATTTTCCAAACCATCAGGAAGGCATGGCCAGTATATACTTGTATGTCTGCAGAAAAAGTAAGCTGCCACTTCTGCTAGAACTTTTAACACACTTGGGTCATCTCGTGCAGGGCCATCTAGTTCCTTTGGAGTTAGGCAACTGGCCTCTGACATCTACACTTTTATTTCTGTGTACTTTCACATACTGCCTGAAAAGTCGCGACAAATCTAGTAGCCTTAAAGCTTGGGGCTGACGTAAGTGCTTCTTTTTTAACTTTTCAAAAGCTTCTTTTAACTTTTCAAAAGCTTCTTGTTGTTGATCACTCCACTCAAAATGATCGGTTTCAGCTCCTCTTGTGTGACTTAAAGAGTCTTTGCTAATAGAGCAAAGCTAGGGATTGAAAATCGATAGAATCCCTGGTCTTCTAGCACCCCCCTTTTATTTGTTCCTGTTCTTGGGGTTAGCTATCAAGTGCTCAGCTTTTTTTGTTTTTTTTTGTTTTCTGGAATTTCCCAAATTCCTCTGGTTTCTTCAATCATCCCATTCCATCTCAGCCAATTCATCATGTTCTTCTTGTCTGTATCCATAACTTCCTCTGCCAAACGGGTGTATTTTTCCCATTCCTCTCTCAGGGCAATTCCTCTGCCAGTGGCCCTCTTGCTTGCAGTAAACACACTGATTGTAATCAAGTGTTTCTTTGCCTCTTCCCAAAGCAAGGGCGATCATCTCAGCTCTCTTCTTTTCTCTTATATTCTCCTTCTTCTCTTCCTTCTCTTCCATGTTTAGATAGATCTTCTTGGCCACTTCTACAAGTTCGCTAGTATTCTTTCCCAATGCTCCTTCCAGCTTTTGTAATTTCTTTCTTACATCTGGTGCACTCTGAGTAATGAATTTCTCATTTAACATCTGGTGGTTTTCAGGATCTTCAATATTTATTCCTGTATTTATTTTATATGCCTCTATTAATCTGGCTAGGAAACTTTCAGGGGCTTCTTGTTTCTCTTGAATTATAGCAGCCGGTTTGCTAAAATTGACAGGACCTTTTGCTGCATCCTTTAAGCTTTCCAAAATCAAATATCTGTACTGTTGAAGACTTGTCCTGTGTGTTGGATCATTAGGATTCCAATTCGGATTTTGTTCAGCGGCTGCTGCCATACGCACTACAGCCTGATCTGCGTCTGGGAAATTTCTACGGAGTATTTTGTCTTTTGCCAGTTTTAATTTTTCCTTTTCGTCCATATTAAGGAGCGTATTTATTATTTGCTGCATATCACTCCATGTGGGGTTATGTGTTTGGACTATGGTTCCAATTAGTTCAATCACCTCATTTGGCTTGGTACCCAAAGGTCCATAATGCTGTTTTCAATTTAACAAGTCTCTTGTGGTAAATGGCACATATTGGAAGATAGACTGAGTTACTGTTTCATCATCTTCCCTCATATGGTTGGTTACCATTTTCTCTTAATGGGGCCACTATCTCCTTTCTTCCTTTGGTTACTGGTGAGAAATATGCTGTTGCTGCTGTGTTTGGAGGAGGTTCTCTACCCATTTTATTGTTATAGGGAGAAGGTTGACTGTACCTTTTGAATGTTATTTCTCCCTCTTCAATTACATCTTTCAAGAGTTCAGTTACCTTTTTCAGTTTTTCTGTGGTTGGAGAAACCATGTTTCTATCAGGGGTTTGAAATCTTCCTGTGCTTGTTAATGCAAGGTCTGGATAAATGCATGGAACTTGGCCATCTTGTGGTGCTGATTTTGGCATGACATAAGGTGGAGGTCTTTCAAACAGAATTTCATCTTCATTTCTGCTTAAAATTTTCAATTTTTCTTCTGTCTGCCACTCTACTTTTGGGGTATTGGGTGTTCTGACCACTTTCCTTCCTAATTTAGATTTCTTATCTTTGGACTTCTTTTCCTTCATTAAATATGCTTTTACACATCCAGCCTGACATTTCCTTAGCCAGGGGGGGGGGGTTCCACATCTATCTGCATTACAGCTTGCCATGCGGATATGTAGGGATACTGATCCCTATGTTTATTCTGCACTATCCTTCAAAATACTCTATTTATAAGACCCAAATCTAAGGAGCCTTCCGGAGGCCACCCTTCTTGGAAACTGGGCCATTCATATTCGCAAAACTTTCTTAACTCAAATTTTGTTAAAGGGGGTTCATGTGTCTCTGGAAACACCATAGTGGCATTCTTGGAATGCTACTACCACCACTAATCCTAAGCTAAACACTACCACCAGCCTGGGGTACCAAAAAAAAGGGCTACCATCAGGGAATGCAATGGTTTAACCACCCACACAGTATAAATTTTACACACAAAAAAATCAGGTTCGCCGCCCTGATTTTTCCAGGAACACCGGGTTACCGCCCGTGGTTCATTAATTACTTAGGAATCGCCATCTTGTCCTCTTGGAGGTAATTAGGCTCCACTTCCACTCCTCAAATGAGTGGGCACACACAAGTATACTTCATACAGTTTCATACAATTATATACTTGCCTGCAGGCTTTGAAAATCCAGCTCCAGCTCCTGGAGAGTTCTCTGTCTATCTTAGCCTTCCGGATCCTTTGACTGGTCTGTTTCTCTGATAGTTATTCACTGCCTCTTCACTGATTTTCTAGAGTATATCAAAAGGTCTACTATGCCGGCATTTAGGTTATCCCTAGAGAGGCGTCGTTTTGTCCTGTCAGGAACAGCCATCAGGAGTGACAATGCAAGCGCGGCGCCAAAATGGCCGCCACGCTCTTTGCGGGGGCCCCCTCACAGGACGAAGGCATCTGGGTAGTTAGGGGCGTGGCCAGCTCCCTTATAAAAGGGGTGGCCACGAGGCAGCCGAGCTGCCATTTTGCGAAGCGACGGAGCGGAGAAGTTTTTCCCTCTTACCTCCGTCGCTTTTGGCTTTTACCGGGAAGCCTTTTGGCTGCTGAATTCTCTCGTTTCGGCTTCCCATCGATTGGCTGAGAGGCCCGCGAAGAAGAAGGCGGCTGCGAGCGCGGCTCGTGCGGTTCGGAGGCGCAATCTGGGTTGGAAGACCGCGGTTGCGCCTCCCCAGCAGCCACATTTGCTACGGGGCCAGCAGGGGCTAGGGCCCTCGGCCCGCAAGCGGTGGACACCTCTC
The DNA here is from genome assembly GCA_035047305.1 of Bradypodion pumilum. NCBI lineage: Eukaryota > Metazoa > Chordata > Lepidosauria > Squamata > Chamaeleonidae > Bradypodion > Bradypodion pumilum. The sequence continues at coordinate 63,167,010 of JAWDJD010000004.1, read as the reverse complement.
ATGGTGTTGCCCATTCCGCTGGGCCTCCCTTTATAGGAGCGTAGCTCGCTCCGAGGCCTTCCAGCCTTGGGGAGTGGTCCGGTCCCCTTCCCTGGCAGGTTGCTACATCGGCCCTAACGGGCCCGGGTGTGGGGTTGTTGCCCTATTCGGGCCCCGGGGTGCAGGGACCTGGACCCATGCCTGTAGTAGGCGGGCCGGCTGGTCCTTTGCCCCATGTCGGCGTGGAAGCCTTATTGGCCCGCGTTGTGGCCCTCGAGACATCCCTGGCCCGGGCTAGCCCCTCTTGGTCTCCATTTGGGGTTCGTTTCATCTGCTGGGCAGCGGCAGGCGACGGGACGGGTCAAGCTGCTTGAGGCGTGTGGCACGACCTGGGCAACTGCCTCGCAGCTCCCCATTCAACAGACCGGTGCGGGTCAGGCCCCATCGACGAGCTCGACGGCGGTTGTGAGCTCCGACGCCCCCAGTGGGCCGGCACCCCCGGTGGGGGCGGCCTACGGGGGTGCAGCACGTGAGTATGCGGTCCAAGCTAGTGCACCTACACACATGGCCACATTGGGGGGGTTTCCAATGGCCTGGCCTCGCGCGGGTGGGGCGGCGGTCCAGCCGCTGACGCCCCACCTGGCGACGATAACTACCACTCAGGGCCCCGTGGTGGGGGGTGTTTTCTACCCTGTGGGGAATGTTTTGGGGGTGGCTGGGTTAGTACAGGCCCCCTTTCAGATGCCAGCAGTTCCTGTTGTGCCTGTGTCGGCCTTGCTGACGGCGGGGTATTCCTTACCGCTGGGTGTCCATTTGGCACAGACCACCAAGGGGAAGATCTGGCGGGGGGATTACGTGGATACCTTCTCACTCCTCAACAGAGGGCCCACCAAGGAGTAGGGGGGGGGCAGGATGAGAAGGACATGGAGCAGGCACGTCGTAGCAAGCCACCACGTACGTGGGCCGACTGGTTGCCGGCCTACCTCATATACATGGCGGTGTACCTTAGGGCCCGGCCGGATTTGGCAATTTCGATGGTCCAGTATTTGGACAACATCTACCGGGCGATGGTTGACTTTCCGGGCCCATCGTGGTTGGATTATGACATGTAATTCCATATGCGGATTCCCCGGCACCCCGACATTAGGTGGGTTGAGCCATGCCAGGCTGTGGCTTTTGTACATGACGCCCACGCGCCCCACACCCGGGGAGAGATACCATTGTGGACATGCGGTCCAGCGGGCGGCCCCAGCACAGGTCCACTGCCAGGGGGCGGGGCGGGGGGTTTCAGCCCGCCTGCTGTGCTGGACATTCTCGTCCAATGGTTCCTGCAATAGGAAGAATGGCAAATACAGACATTAGTGTCCCCCCTGTGCTGGCCCCCATGCGGCCTCTGGCTGTCCCAGGCCTGGAGGGATGCGGGGCAGAGGGAGGGGTGGACAGGGGACTGGCAAGACTGCCGCATATGGATTTAGTTCACCAAAGGGCTCCCTCCCCAATTAATGTGGACATGTTGGAGCGCTGGCTCACATTGTTCCCGAAGGGAGAGGATGCGGAGATCTCCTTCAGGGTTTTAGGCAGGGGCTACGTATCCCTTTCATGGGTGATAGGTCCCCTCAGGATGCCCCCAATCTTTATCCCTTAGGGGGAGGTAGGAGGTGGCTCCTGCCAGCAATGATAAGGAGGTCTATGTGGGCAGGGTCGTTGGTCCTGTCCCTGCGCCCCCGTTCCGGGGAGCATATTATTGCACTGATGTCATGCCTTTTGGCTGTTCCAATTCAGGCTCGGCATTCGAGCGTTACTCCATCTTCCTAGAGCGGGCTTTTGTTCGCAGATCAGGGTCCCGGTCTGTAGCCCATTCCCTGGATGATTTTATTCGGGGCTGAACGGGGCTGGGACACGTCCACACGTCTCCTCAACACATTTCAGACGCTAATGGAGGAACTTGGTGTCCCTTTAGTGCCCGAAAAGACCGAGGGCCCGCCTACACAGCTAGTATTCCTGGGGGTAGAGATTGACACGGTAGCACAGGCTTCTAGGTTGCAGCAGGATAAGGTGTCAAAGCTAGTGGCCCTTATCTCGGACTTGCTGGCCAAGCGCATGGCATTACCGAGGGACCTGCTGGTGCTACATGGTCACCTCTATTTCGCTGGCAGGGTCGTCGCACCGGGCAGGGCATTTGCGCGGCGCTTGTGCGACGCCATGGCAGGACTATCCAGGCCCCACCATAGGGTTAGACTTACCCGGGGTATCAGGGCAGACGTGCTTGTCTGGCTACAGATCCTGAGGGATTTCAATGGGGTGTCATTTTGGAGGTCTGAGCTCCTGGCTTCCCCTTGCTGTAAGATACAGCCCAATGCCCGGGATCCCTGAGTTATGGGATGTACTTCAATTGGAAGTGGGCCTATGGTGGGTGGCCACCATCCTGGGCAGGCACGGGTCGCCTGCGTGGTCTCACGTATCTGGAATTTTCCCCATACTGGGTGCTTTGATGCTATGGGGCGAGGAGGAGGCCATCTCGGTTGTCCACTTTGGTGTGACAATGCGGCTGTTGTCCACTTTCTCAATGCACAGAGCTCTAAATCGCCCAGGGTTATCGACCCAGTGCGCCAGTTTGCGTTGCGCAGCCTGCGCCTCAACGTTCTTTTCAGGGCTAGGCATGTCCCAGGGGTTACTAATGATATTGCTGATGCTTTGTCCTGCCTGCAGATCTCCCGGTTCCGTACCTTGGCCCCGGATGCGGAGGAATTTCCCTCGCCACTCCCGGACGGGATATGGAATATCGGCAAGGAGAGGTGAACCGGGCGATTGGCCTGTCACTAGCGCCACGCACGCGTAAGGTGTATCACCACGCATTTAATTCTTTCAGAGCATTATGTACCCAATTCCAAATGCCAGGAACCTGACCGATCCCGGTAACCCATGTTCTGCGGTTCATGGTTTACCTGCATGCCCAGGGCTTTGCACCTCGCACCATAGCATCTAAGCTGTCAGCGTTGGCTTTTATGGCCAAAGTGGGAGGTCATGTGGACAGCACCACTGACTTCCGTGTGAGACATGTTTTGGAGGGGCGGGTGCGCGCGCGTGGGCATTGCCCGGATGACCGCCACCCGATTTCCCCAGGGGTTTTTACCCAATTGGCCCGGGGCTGGCCTGGCCTCTGTTTTGATAAGATGAGGCAGCCCATTTTATGCGGCTACAACGGTCGCCTTTTTTGGAGCGCTCCGCATCGGCAAGCTTGAGATGCTGTATAAGGCGGATGCAAGTCGTGGACAGCACCACTCACTTCCGTGTGAGACATGTTTTGGAGGGGTGGGTGCGCGCGCGTGGGCGTTGCCCGGACGACCGCCACCCGATTTCCCCAGGGGTTTTTACCCAATTGGCCCGGGGCTGGCCTTGCCTCTGTTTTGATAAGATGAGGCAGCCCATTTCATGCGGCTACAACAGTGGCCTTTTTTGGAGTGCTCCGCATCGGCGAGCTTGAGATGCTGTATAAGGCGGATGCAAGTCGTAGGGCACTGGAACTCGGAGATGTCTGAGTGAACAATATTCGGCTCAGTTGGGGATACGCTCCTCTAAAACGTATCAGCACGGCGTAGGCAGTGGAGTAGACTGCTACGATGTTCCTCGGCAGACATCTGTCCGGTTGGTGCCCTACAGGATTTCTTTGCACTGTATGGCACGCACCATGGCCCGTTTTTCTGTCACCAAGATGGGTCTCCCCTTACTAAATTTCAATTTTGGAAGGTGACGGGCAAAGCGCTGGCCAGTGTGGGCCTCCCAGGCGCCCGCTATGGCACTCATTCATTCCGTATAGGGGCGGCCTCAACCGCAGCTGCTTTTGGGTACTCAGGGGCTGACATACGTAGCATGGGACGGTGGGTTTCGCAATGTTTTCAGTTTATGTGCGCCCACTCCCGCCGTGAGTACCAACCCAGTCACCTTACCGACTTTACCTCATTTTTCCTTACAGACCCGGGGTGTCGTATTACACCGGTGACAGTAAGGCTGGTGGGCCATAGCTACGTGCACAGGGCAGCGCGTTATGCTGCGGCGACAGAGTGGGGACCCCGACTGGGACTTGGTGCATACGCAAGTCTCACATGGCATGGTAAGCCCGGGATGTTGTGGCGGGAGCTGCTGCCTTTCCTTTTTTCAGGCCAGAATGCTGACCCGCCTGACATTCTGATCATACACCTGGGGGGCAATGATTTGGGCCAGGTCACTGGCTTGTCGCTGAAACATGCGATTTGCGAGGACCTCGCCTACCTGCATTACGTCTGGCCCGCCACAACCCTTGTTTGGTCGGACATGGTCCCGCGCCATTCCTACAGAGGGGGTGTTGACCTCCTGGCCCTTGACCGTGCTAGACGCATGGTGAATAGGGCAGTGGCGCGTTTCCTTGTCTACAGGGCTTGGGGGAGGGTCAGTCGTCACCCCGCTATTAGCCTCCAAAGTTATGACTTGTATGCAGGGGATGGGGCCCATCTGTCGCGAGGAGGTGTGGACCTCCTGTTGGGTGATTGGCGAGCAGGCCTGTCGACCGAGCTGACGGTCTGGGAGGGCGTCAAGCCTTCTTTGAAGCCCCTCCATGTGGCGGGTAGCACTGGTAAGGTAAACATTATGACCCACAGGTATCCGGCAAGTTCGCAATTGACTGGACAACACTAGACAGGCATAAGTTGGTTAAACGTTGTCCGGTCAACGATGAACTAGGCGACGGGGTGATGGCTATAGCTAGACAGCATGCATCACCCCGTGATTTTACGGATACGCGTCAGAGGGTGGGGTCATTAGTTAGATATTGACTACGGTCAACAATTTGTTTGTGGTCAACAAACAAATTGATACAAATGGATACATTGTAGCAATTGCCATTGGCAATTTTGGGTGGTACCTTACCAGTGTTACTTCGGCCTGCTTGCCTTAAGAATTATGATTGGTCAATTACCAATAGAAATTTATAATTCGGACTAGGGCATGAATCAATAAATGTGGCCCAATGCCGTTATCCACTTTCATTGGTGTCTGAGTCCTTTATTGGGGGGTGCGCCTGCAATGGCACCTGCTGTTTGTCAAGTCAGTCCCTGGCGGAGTTTGCCAAAAATGTTGTGGAATGAAAACGAGACAAACCCACATTCCAGCTAAGATAGATAAGAGATTTATTATTATTTGGCCAAACAGATTCAGGGGGATTATTAGCTTGTTAAAGCCCCTCTGAATCTGTTTGGCCAAATAATAATAAATCTCTTATCTGTCTTAGCTGGAATGTGGGTTTGTCTCGTTTTCATTCCACAACAGTAGGAAGTATAGATCCGGTCCAGCCCCACCCTTGCTTGTTCATGGGGCTTATATAATGTCTCCCCGGTGATTGTTATTGGACACAATGTAGTGACCCGCCAGACAAATGTAACTTACCAATTAGTGTAGGGGATATATGAAAGTAACTAATGAAGAGCAGGATCCTAAACTATTGACTGGTGCACCCTTTTTTGCAGGGGATTTCATGCCACTTTAGGCTTCAATTAAGGATGACAGGAAAGTGCCATTCCCCATTGAAAGAGCACTCCCTGGGCTACTTGCGAATGTACCTTAATACACAACAAAGACTAAAGAATGTGAAGACAATTTGGACACCCCCTGGGCCATGACAGCACCCTGTCAGCTTATCCTTCTGCCCCAGAAGCACCAGTTGATTGCTTCTGACATGAACAGCAGAGAATGGAGTGCAGTCTGTGTCTTCATATGAAAGATTGCAGGATAAGACAGCTTTCTTTCTGGAAAGTTCCTCGAACATTTATGTAGTTTCCAGGAAGCAGTGGTAGCATGAAGATTTTCAGCAGGTGAGATCTTTTTCCAAAAGAAGTATATTTTGGTTCAGTAGAGGGGGAGCAAAATCCCAGGCCTGAAGGTGACTTTAGCCTGTAATCCTGATTCCATTCACTTAGACATGTCCCATTCAGCTTTGGGAGAAAGACTTCTGAGTAACTACATATTGCATTGAGCTGACAGCCCTCTCTGCTGTTGTACTAACATTTTCTTTCTCACTCCTTTCCGCCCCCTCCTTTTTCAGTGCACATCTGACAGGTATTTTTAATCAATCATCTACCAGCAACTGACAGGCAAGCACACTCTTTGCAGGTATTGCTCTACACAGGAAAGGAAATGAGAATCAAACTCATTTCTCTCTCATAGAGAGAAAATAAAGGTCTTTTGCAGCAGTTCTTGGCTGTTCTTAAAACTCAAATCCTTCCTCACTTAGTCTCCAACAGAGTAAAATGAAAAACAGTCAACTGGAACTGCAGTTCTGGTTTTGTGCATTTTTCTTTCATCTTCATCAGTATCATTACTGCTTTCTGCCAGTAATATGAAATCATCTGCATATCTCTCTTCCACCAATTTTCACTATTTCCTCAACTAAATCTACTCCAACTCTCCATTTGATATAGTATGTATGTTGACTAAAGAGGAGGGGAGATAAAATACACTTTAATCTGACATACTTTTGCCAATTGGAAGACATTTTCATTCTCAAGATGTTGTTCTAATAGTAGCCTCATTTTCAGAGTGCAGGTTGTGCATCTAGATAGTAAAATGTTATGGCATGCCAATTTTTAAGGGATTTTTACAATCTACCTAGTCAAAGTTTTTTCTGCAATCTGCAAAACACAGTGTTTTTTGTCTGAAATTCCTCAGTCTGCTGCATTAGCCAACATATATTTGCACTATGATTTCTAGTGTCTTTCCCTTTTCTGAATTCAACATTCTGTTCTGGTATTTCATACTGCATATATGGTAAAATTATTTGGCCAAAATCTTGTTGCTTAGCACAAAAAATCACATTAGAGTAGGCTCACTGAATCAATGGGGGTTTGGTGAGTCAACCACTCAGTACGTTTCATTGATTCAAATAGGTTTACTCTAATTGTGCCTTTTTAAACATAAGTCCCAGGTAGAGTATGCACATCTGAATAGATGGAACTCATTAAATTGACTCACTAAATCCTCAGATGAACAGAACAAAGAGACAACAAGCAGACAGTGGGTGTTTTCTCTTAGTCTGGTGATAGTTGAATAGTTGAATGTTGGGATAGCTGAATGTGCATTAAACTCTGTTTCTGCTACTTTATGTTTGGGTCTCTACCATCTGAATTTTTTCATGCTTGTTTCATAAGGTTCACCCTTATCCCAAGATATGAAACCTATCACACTCTTTCGTTGCTACTGTTATCATGACCACTGTCCTGTAAGCCCAACTAACATGTTAAACCTCCTTCTAAGAGCCCTGGTGGCAAAGTGGTTAAACTGCTATACTGTAGCCAGAACACTGAGTTTGACCTTGACTAGGATTTCCCATTCTTCTGAGGTTGGTAAAATGAGTACCCAGCATGTTGGGGACAAAATGCTAATTAATCTGTGAACCACCCATAATGTGCACTAGGTGCTATGGGGCGGTATATAAGTGTAATTGCTTTGCTTTGTCTCGTGGAGAGTCAAAATGTGTCTTCCCATTTTAGAACAGAAGAGCTGCAGAGACAATGTTAAACTATTAGTCTGAAAGGGTTTCATGTGATCTCCACATAAAAGCCACTTTCACTCCTTACTACTGCAAAGCACAGCTCTGTCTTGGCAAATAACTGATAACAAATGTATTAAAAGAAATATGTACTCCTAACATTAGCAAACACCTGTTCCTGATGCCAAACCTTTAACTTTTGATTGTCTATCATTTATTCATTTCCCAAAGGCCAATCATTGTCTGACAGCATATTTTCTTCTAAGTGTCACACATATATTTTCCTTTAAAGTAATTATGTGTGGCTTCAAGGATAAAAAGTATATTTGAAGTTAACACAGGAACATTCTCTACCAAATAAAAACTTGGAAGAGTTAGTTTTAAAATAGGTTCTCCTAAACAAAATATTCACTTTTTCAAGAAGCCACATATGAAACATATGGTAACTATGCACATATGGGTATTGAAGAGACTATGGTTGTCTGCAGAAATATTAAACACCTGTGGAATAAACAGGCAATGAAATTAACATTCTAGGCTGGGGGGGGGGTCATCTACTGGAAAAAAAGGTGCATCCATTAAGGGACTGTGGTGGCTCAAGTGGTTAAGATGCTGAACTCGTTTGACTGGAAGGTCGGAGTTCGATTCCCAGGTACTGCATAATAGAGTGAGCTCCAGGCTCTGTCCCAGCTCCTGTCAACCTAGCAATTAAAAAGCAAGAAATTGCAAGTAGATAAATAGGTACCACTTCAGTGGGAAGGTAAATAGCATTCTGTGCACTCTGGTGTTGAGGTGTGCCTGCCACATGTCCACGAAAACATCTGAAGATGTATACAGCGCTGGCTCTTTGGCTATCAACAGAGATGAGCACTGAACCCTAGAGTCGGGTACAACTTGCTTTCAAGCAAAGGCGAACTTTTCCTTTACCTATCCTTTGAGTCTCTCCCCATGATTTCAAACACAGATTTTCCAGTATTTAAATATGGATATAAAAACACTGGCATTGGTAGGGTAACAGTTTACTAGGCAATAAAACAATGCATTTTCCCAAGACTGCTATATTCACATATTCCAATTGCTCACAAGGTTTCAGCCACATTAATTAATGACTGTGGCTTTCTTAACCTCATTTTCAGTCTTTAGCAATAGAGATGACTGTTCCTCTAAACTATAAGGAGAAGCAAGACAGCAATTATTTTGGTCAACTCAAAACAGGTAAAGTGATGGCACAGACAGACCTCTCAGTTCCTGGGGCTCAGCCAGTCCTACTTCAGAGCCTATTGTATGTTCACTAATGTAATTGTCTTTTGCTCATTCCGTTTTTATACACATTCTTGGACATGATTCTTTCTCTTTCCTCTTGTCAATAAAAATCAATTCACTATCTTATTTGTACCATCATACAACTTTTGAGTACATGATGTGTTGAGTAAATTAAATCATCAATATAGGCATTAAAAAGGCATTTGTCAGCATCTTGGTCAAAACAGTTCTCTCTAAAGGATGAAATAAAAGAATGTAGCATCCTTGTGTCACCCTTATTTAATATTTCACTTCCCTCAGCATGCTTCTTGATTTTTAGAGATAGTATCTGGTTTGACGAGCAAGTATCTAAAAGAGAAAGACTCATATATATTTACCTATAAAGAGGGGCATTAACTGTTGGACTCCTGCATACAAGCCCACACCCGTCCATAGCATCCCGTACCGAGCCACCTGCACTCGCCTTTACCCGGCCTGCAGAGCACCGCAAGGGTCCCACAGTGGGCAGTGGGGCAACAGCCCCACGAACACAAACAAAACAAAACAAAACAACTTCAATTCCCAACGTCCTCCGGCCACCCCACCCCTCAGCCAATCAGGCTGACAGGCAAGAGCAAGCAGAATGTTGGGAAAGGCGGCGTGCCCAATAGAAACTGAGCCACAGAAAAAAAGCCATTGCATGATCGCAAACAAAATAAACTAAACTTCAAGTCCCAGCGTCCTACTCACCGTGAGCACTTCAGCCAATCAGGCTGAAGAGCGCGAGAGCGCGAGAGCACAGAATGCTGAAAAAGCCAGCGCACAAAAAATAAAATAAAAATACCTCACACAACAGGAGTGCAAGGCCGCCGCAGGCGGACGCAGTGCCTCATGGCCTCGCAAACAAAACCACGCAAAAAACCACGATGAACTACCGGCCTTCTTTCCCGGAGCAATGGGGAGAAGAGGGACTCTCTCTCCTCCCCGCTACCCTGCCGAAGACACGGCAAGACCACCACCGGCCTCAAGGTAAGTTGAGCCGGGGTGGGGGAAAAACAAGCAGCAGGCAGCAATTCGTCAGGGGAAGCACACTCCCTGGTGAATGACTGGACGCTGCCTTTCTACTACCCACACTGCTATATCGAGAAGTAGCATGAAACAGCGGCGGAGGTAATAGAAAAGCAGCAGCCAGCTATCTGCAAGGAAGAGCACCACCCCTTACAGATCATTGCCTGTCAATCTCCCATTAGGTAAGCCAGGGAAAAAGGAGACAGAGAGGAGAGAAACATCGTGAAGCAGATAGCTTTTCTCTTCCTCCTTTTCACCCGACCTACCTAAAGAACATTACAAGTTGAAGAGCGAGCTGACTGCCGGCTCCTCCTTTTCCCCATCACTGCATCGAAACCTAATTTTGAAGCATCAATGGAGAAAAGAGGAAATGACAGACAGACCATTCTTCACACAAAAAAACACTACAGCAACAAACCAAAGAGTTAACCAAAATGCTAAGCACCAAAATTAATAAAACACAAAAAAATAAACAAATAATTAAAATAAACCCATTAAACAACAAAACAATAAACAATAAAATCAACAAAAACCACCAAAAATACCAAAGCCTCATGAAAAACCATAAAAGCATACTAAAAACACCTATTTATAACATGAAAATACCTAATTCTACAAACAATAATATCACAAATTAAACAAATAAATATGGAAAAATCAAACTAATAAATAACAACCAGAAATAATAAAAACACTTAAACACATCTAAAACCCACAATACAAACAAACAGACCGAAACACTTTGGGGGGGGGGGTTAAGTAGAAACTCTCTACTTAAACCCCCCAGCCCAACACCACAAAATCAAAACAAAATAAAAATAGAATAAACAATTAAGAAACACTTTGGGAGGTTTAAGTAGAAACTCTCTACTTAAACTCCCCAACCCAACACCACAAAATCAAAACAAAATAAAAATAGAATAAACAACCAAGAGCACTTACCAAACACATCCTACCTCCATGCCTCCAGAACTAAACTGAACAAAGAAGGAAAATTGTAGTACTCTTAATAACAGCCCCACCTAGGGGCCGGAAGAGAAAAAACCAGTCAAGCAATAAGTACAAAATTAAAATGAAAAATAAATAAATAAAAAAGTCAAAAAACACTAATTCAAAACACTAACACCCAAACCGCCCCTAACCAAACACACACACATAAAAATTGCCCGGCAAGGCTGGGCACAAATATGCTAGTATGTAATATAGCTCATGGGCAGTGAGACTCGTGCATGTGTGCATGTATTTGAGTGTGGCAAGGCATTATCCAATTCTGCTCTCCCTTCTCAAAACAGTCTGATCTCCATTTTAACAGATCCCTGTTAGCTAATCCTACCTTTCTGGAAATACCATTGCATTGCTTTTAGCACACACACAAATGAAAGCGCGGTGCAAAAATGATCGCCGCGCTCTTTGCGCCCCCCCCCACCCGGACTCAGACATCCGGGTGAGTTAGGGGGCATGGCCACCCCTCTATAAAAGGGGTGGCCACGAGGCAGACAAGCTGCCATTTTAGAAATAGCGACGGAGAGGAGAAGTTTTCTCTGTCGCTGTTTGTTTTGTAGTCTTCGGCTGTTTAGCCTCTTGATCCTTTCCCGGCTGGGAAAGGAGGATTAGCGCACGCAGAGCCTTAGTTCGCTTGGCTACTGCATGCTTCGGCGCTAGGTTTTCGATCCCTGGGAAGGGATCCTGCTTCTTCTTTTCTTGGACGACATGCCTCCCAAATGGAAGGCCCCGGCGATGAAGCCACGGCCACGGGGGAGGACTTTTACTGGCCCTGTGCAGGATGGGGGGCAGCCATCGGGTCGGAGGACCAGGGCTGCGCCCCCACAGCAGGGCACGGTGCCAGCCTTGCCCACTGATACTGGTGGGGCTACTCAGGCTGGCACTTGGCAGCCGGGCTTGGCTGGCCAGCCACAGGCCGGCCCCTCAGGGGCTTCGGCCCTCGGCCCGCCATTACCAGCCATGGGCCAGGGCAGCGGGGGAGGGCCTGGTGCGGGCACGCAGCCTGTTCCTCCTCCAGCCCCTCATGGGCCGGAGTTTTGGGCATGGCCCTACTCTGGCCCTGGCTCTCATTTTGGTGTCCCTTTCCAACTACCCAGTGGGCCTTCCGGCCAACCTGGCCCGCCTTATGCCGGGGGCTCTGTGGCAGTGGATGCTTTACTGGCACGTTTAGCGGTGTTGGAGGCATCCTTGGGGATTGCACAGCCTCCTGTGGGAGGGGGCGCTTCTCTTACTGTCGGGGCCTATTCGTGTCCACCGGCTACCTCGACGGCTGCCACACTGCACCAGGCGGCCAGCCGGGTTGAGCTGCTTGAGACGCTCTGGCCTGTGCCTGCCGGTGTCTCGCAGCTCCCTGTTCATCCAGAGCTGCAGACGGGGAGCAATCAGGTGTGGCCCCAGAGCTCGATCCCAGTCATGAGCTCCGACGCCCGCCGTGGGCCGGAACCCCCGGTGGGGCGGCTCATGGGGGTGCACCTAGTGAGTATTAGGTTCAAATAAGTGCACCTACATCACAGCCCACTTCCAGTGGTGGGGTTCAGTGGCCATGGCCTCGTCAAGTTGAGGCGAGTGGGCATCAGTTACCAGTCTATTCCAGTGCCCCTTGGTTTCAAAATGGCACCTCATTGAGGGCAGGGATTCCCGCCCCCGGGGCAGTGCCGGGCATTGCAGGGGCAGTCCAGGTCCCGCTGCGTATGCCCCATATACATAATGTGCCAGTGACGGCTTTGCCGACGGCTGGTTATTCCTTGCCCCTTGGTGATCATTTGTCCCAGGTCACGAGGGAGAAGATTTGGCGGGGGGAGTACGTGGATATATTCTCCCTATTGAACCGTGAGCCCACTAAGGAGGAGAGAGAGGGACAGGACGACAGAGACAAAGAGCTGTCCCGTTGTCGTAAGCCACCGCGCACCTGGGCCAACTGGTTGCCGGCATATCTTATTTATATGGCGGTATACCTTAGGGCCCGGCCTGATCTGGCCATTCCTATGGTCCAATACTTGGACAATATTTACAGGACGATGGTGGATTTCCTTGGCCCATCGTGGTTGGCTTACGATGAGGAATTTAGAATGAGGGTGCCCTTACACCCGGAGATGAGATGGGATGAGCCCTGTCAAAAATTGTGGCTCTTGTACATGACCTCCACGCGTCCGGCGCCTGGGGACAGGTACCATTGTGGCCATGCCGTGCAGCGAGCTGCTCCAACACAGGCTCCCCGCCAGCCGGCGGGGCAGGGGGTTCCAGCCCGCTTGCTGTGTTGGAGCTTCTCAGCTAATGGCGTGTGCAATAAGCGACAGTGCCGATATAAACACGAGTGTTCCTCTTGCGCTGGCCCCCACGCCGCTGCCGCGTGCCCGCGGGCCGGTGGAACACAGGGCAGAGGTAGAGGTGGACAGGGAGCGGGCAGGGCTTCCACTGATGGAGTTAGCCAGTCAAAAGGCCCCCTCCCCAGTTAATGTGTATATGTTGGAGCGATGGCTCTCAACTTATCCAAGGAGGGAGGACACTAAGTACCTCCTGGAGGGTTTCCAGTGGGGCTTTCGTATTCCGTTCAAAGGGGTGCGGGGACCCCAGGATGACCCCAATTTACTTTCCCTGAAGGGTAAGGAGGAGGTAGCTGCCCTGAGTATTGCCAAAGAAGTAGAGGCTAAGAGGGTAGCGGGCCCCTTTTCTGAACCACCTTTTCCTAACCTGAAGGTCTCCCCCCTGGGGCTAGTACCTAAAAAGTCCCTGGGTGAATTTCGTTTAATCAACCATCTATCGTACCCAGTGGGTTACTCTGTCAATGATGCTATTCCTGATGACCTTTGTTCAGTCAGGTATACGTCGTTTGACCAAGCCCCGGATGGTGCGCTCTTGTGGTCCTGGTGCCCTTCTGGCAAAATGTGACATTAAATCAGCATTCCGCTTACTGCCAGTGCACCCAGGGGACTTTGAGCTATTGGGTTTTAGATTCCAAGGGAAGTTCTATGTAGACAAGGCCATGCCTTTTGACTGCTCTATTTCATGTTCAGTATTTGAACGTTTTAGCACTTTCCTTCAGTGGGCCTTTGTTCGCAGGTCCGGGTCTCGGTCTGCGAACAATGACTTTTTGTTCGGGGGTGAACGGGGCTCGGACACGTGCATGCGTCTCCTCACTACATTTCAGACACTAATGCGGGAACTGGGTGTCCCTTTAGCGCCCGAGAAGACCGAGGGCCCATCTACTACGCTCACATTTCTGGGTATTGAAATTGACACGGTCGCACAGGCATCCCGGTTACCCGTTGAGAAGGTCACCCGGATCTCCGCGATGATTTTGGCCTTGCTGGCCAAACGAAAGGTGTCACTTCGTGAGCTTCAGGTACTTCATGGCCATCTTAACTTTGCCTGCAGGGTGGTGACACCCGGCAGAGCATTTGCGTGGCGCCTATGTGACACCATGTCTGGCCTGTTAAAGCGCCACCACAGGGTCCGACTGACCAGGGGCATGCGAGCTGACCTTTAGGTTTGGCTTAAATTCCTGCGGGAATTTAATGGGGTCTCCTTTTGGAGATCCGACCTTTTGGTTTCCCCTAGATTCCAAGTACAATCGGATGCCTCTGGCTCCCTAGGATATGGGATTTACTTTGAGGGGAGGTGGGCTTATGGCCAATGGCCTCCAGCATGGCGGGGCACGGATCGCCTCTGCGATCTTACATTCCTTGAGTTCTTTCCAATCCTGGGAGCTTTGATGCTATGGGGCGAGGAGTGGGCCGACTCAGTTGTCCATTTTTGGTGTGACAATGCGGCGGTAGTGCACATTGTCAACGCCCAGACGTCTAAGTCATCTAGGGTGATGGCATTGGTCCGTCAGTTTGTGTTACGTAGCCTACGCCTGAATGTGCTTTTTAAGGCCAGACATGTACCAGGTATTAATAATGATATTGCTGATGCTTTATCCCGCCTGCAGATCCCCCGGTTCCGTGCCTTGGCTCCGGAAGCAGAGGAACTCCCCTCGCCACTCCCGGCCGAGATTTGGACATTTGGCAAGGAGAGGTGAACCGGGCGATCGGCATGTCTTTGGCACCTCGCACGCGTAAGGCGTATCACCATGCTTTCGTTCAATTCAGAAACTTTTGCGTGCAACTTCGGTTGCCCGAGGTGTGGCCCATTCCAGTCGAACAGGTTTTACAATTTATGGTTTATTTACACAGTCAAGGTTTGGCTCCTCGCACTATAGCATCCAGGGTGTCAGCACTGGCATTTATAGCCAAAGTGAGGGGTTTTGCTGACTGCTTGAATGATTTCCGCATACGAGATGTTTTGGAGGGGTGGACACGGGAACGTGGCCGCTGCCTGGACACTCGCCACCCAATTTCACCAGGGGTATTGACCCACCTTGCACGAGGCTGGCATAATCTGTGTTTTGATAAGTATGAGGCGGCTCTTTTTCACGCGGCTACTATGGTGGCCTTCTTTGGAGCGCTCCGCATCAGTGAGTTGGTACTACTGTCTAAGGCGGATGCGACTCGTAGGGCACTGGAACTCGACGATGTCTATGTTACTAATGAGTGGGCTCAGTTGAGGATACGGTCCTCAAAGGTTGATCAGCATGGCATAGGCATTGGAGTTAGACTGCTACGATGTTCCATTGCAGACATCTGTCCAGTTGGTGCCCTACAGGAGTTCTTGGCAGTGCGTGGCACGCACCCTGGCCCGTTTTTCTGCTACCATGATGGGTCTCCCCTTACTAAATTTCAATTTAGGAAGGTGACCGGTATGGCACTATCCAGTGTTGGCCTCCCTGGGGCTCGTTACGGCACCCATTCATTTAGGATAGGTGCTGCATCCACTGCGGCTGCATTTGGGTACTCTGAGGCTGATATACGCCATATGGGAAGATGGGGATCTATGCGTTTTGCATTATATGTTCGCCCTCTTCAGGTATGAGTACCAGTTAAGTCATTGTTCTCTTTTCTTCTTTTACAGACCCTGTGTGTCCCCGCACACCGGTGGCAGTATGGCTGGTGGGCCACAGTTACGTGCACTGGGCAGCGCAGTATGCTGTGGCGACAGAGTGGGGACACCAGCTTGGACTGCGTGCTACCGCATGTATATGTTGGTACAGTAAGCGCGGAATGAGATGGCGGGAACTGTTGCCATTCCTGTTTTCCATCAGGGATGATGAACCGCCTGATGTCCTTGTACTGCACCTCGGGGGCAATGACCTCGCCCAGGTCACTGGCCTTTCCTTAAAATTCACGATTTGCAATGACCTAGCTTATTTGCATTATGTGTGGCCGTCCACAAGGCTGCTATGGTCGGACATCCTACCGCGTCATTCATACAGGGGAGGTATTGACCTCCGTGCCCTTGACCGCGCTCACCGCTCGGTGAACAGGGCTGTTGCCCGGTTCTTGGCAGACAAGGGTTTGGGGATGGTCATCCGACACCCCATGATTAGTTTACAAAATTATGATCTTTATGCAGGGGATGGGGTCCACCTGTCGGCTAGAGGTATGAACCTCTTTTTGGAAGATTTGCAAGCAGGCCTGTTGACCGAGCTGACGGTCGGGGGGGGGTGAGTCTTCATTGAAGCCTCCCCGTGTGGCGGGTAGCACTGTTAAGGTAAAGATTTATGACCCATAGGTATCCGGCAGGTTCGCAATTGACTGGCCAACACTTAGACAGGTACAGGTCTAATAGCTTTGACCGGTCAACAACGAACCAGGCAAGGGGTGATGGCAGGAGCTTTTCAGCATGCATCACCCCGTGATTTGATGGATACACATCAGAGAGTGGGGTCAGTAGATAGTTTATTGACTCCGGTCAACAATTTGTTTGTGTCGAGAAACAAATTGATACAAATGGATACATTGTAGCCAATTGCCATTGGCAATTTTGGGAGGAACCTTACCAGTGTTACTGCGGCCTGCTTGCCTAAGAATTACAATTGGATGAATACACCAATTGAAAGTTATAATTCGGACTAGGGCATTATTCAATAAAAGTGGCCCAATGCCTTTATCCATATACCGGTGTCTGAGTCTTTCTTTGGGGGGGGGTGCCTGCAATGAAAGTGAGGTGCCAAAATGGCCGCTGCGCTCTTTGCGCCCCCCCACCCGGACTCAGACCTCCGGGTGAGTTAGGGGGCGTGGCCACCCCTCTATAAAAGGGGTGGCCACGAGGCAGACAAGCTGCCATTTTAGAAATAGCAACGTAGAGGAGAAGTTTTTCCCTCCACCCCCTCCCTAGTGAACAGTGTGATATTTTGGTCGCTTCGGGGCCGGGTGGGAATTTTTGGCCTGAACCTACAATTGGCCCTTGGGTTCTGGCTTTTTTGCCCATCCCACACTGTTGCTAGTGTTTGAGCAAAGGGGTTCTTTTGACTTTGGTCACTTTAGGCGGGTAGCACTGGTAAGGTAAAGATTTATGACCCATAGGTCTCCGGCAGGTTCGCAATTGACTGGCCAACACTTAGACAGGTACAGGTCTAATAGCTTTGACCGGTCAACAACGAACCAGGCAAGGGGTGATGGCAGGAGCTTTTCAGCATGCATCAACTCGTGATTTGATGGATACACATCAGAGAGTGGGGTCAGTAGATAGTTTATTGACTCCGGTCAACAATTTGTTTGTGTCGAGAAACAAATTGATACAAATGGATACATTGTAGCCAATTGCCATTGGCAATTTTGGAAGGAACCTTACCAGTGTTACTGCGGCCTGCTTGCCTAAGAATTACAATTGGATGAATACACCAATTGAAAGTTATAATTTGGACTAGGGCATTATTCAATAAAAGTGGCCCAATGCCTTTATCCATATACCGGTGTCTGAGTCTTTCTTTGGGGGGTGCGCCTGCAAAGAAGATTTGCTGTTCATAAGCTCCCCTCCATCTTTTTCCTTGACAAATATTTCAGGAGGTACAAAAACAGAAGGGAAGAAAAAATGGGGACATTCTTCTACAAATTTCCTTAGATCTATTTGTTTAGTGCATAGTTCATGTGTGGATTTTCATGGAATCTTTCAAAACAAAAATGATGCATGTGTTACATATAACTATATTTCATTTATAAGAAGTGAATCATATGACATAGTTGTGTTCCCTCTTTCTTTTCAATAGTTTTCTTCTATGTAGTACCATAATCAGAATGTTGTGACAGATTAAACCTCAGTGAGTGAGCAATGGGTTTGGGGCAAGACCCTCTTTTCAACCATATTTTTGAGTCATAATTATCTTTAATTATCATGTCACTTCTGAGGTACATTTTGAGTATCTGGCTACAGTCTTTAGAGAGACATCTTCTACAAAGTGCATTGCAGGTTGGCAGACATTCCTATAAGCCAAGAAAATACCCCAGAGTTTATGAAAAAATCTGCTAATTTTAATTATATATTTATAATTACTTATAAATATGTTTAAATTATTGATAAGTAATTGATGAACCTCTTTGTGGACTTGATTTCTCAAGTTCATTGGCATGTGTGGAATGTTGTCATGGAGATGTCTACCAATGTGCAGACACCTCTCTGAATAACTACTCCAGTGCATCCAAGGTACAGTATAAGGCAGTGGTGGTGAAACTATGGCACGTGTGCCAGAGATGACACTCAGAGCCAGTGGTGGGCTGCAGCTGGTTCAGACTGGTCTGGGTGTACTAGTAGTAGAAATGGCTGACCACGCTCCCTCCACACACTGCCCACCTCCAAGCGCCCAGACACAGTGGTCACCTTGACAGCAGCACCAACTCAGGGCTCGGGAGCACCACTACAGCCAAAAGGGCCTCTGCTGACCTCTCATTGTCATCTGCCTCCCTCCCCCCAGGAGGGGTGTGGTGTGCCCTGGTCAGGGGCTTGGAGTGAGGCTTTGATGTCTATCACTTCTAACAGCAGCAGCAGCAGCACCTGAAGTTTGTGCTTGGTTGGCGGGTGGATGGTCGAGGACTAAGCTAGACTCAGCAGTCCTCCTGGTCAGGGGCTTGGAGTGAGGCTTCAGCGCCCACCCAACACTTCTAGCAGCAGCACCTGCAGCAGCATCCCACAACTGTCTGTTTGCCTGCCCGGTGCAAACTACAGGTGCTGCTGCTGCTAGAAGCAGTGGACGGGCTCCAAAACCTCACTCCAAGCCCCAGACCAGGGCATACCACACTTTGCCGGGGGGTGGGGAAGGGAGACGATGATGAGAGGCCAGCGGAGGCTCCGCTGGCTCCTGCGGCACTCCCGAGCCCTGGCAAAGCTGGCTCGGTGCTACCGTCAGGGACTGCTGTGTCTGGGCACCTGGAGGTGGGTGGGGTGGTGAGGGGTGGCGGCTGCGCACAGGCTAGTATGGCCAGTGTGATCTCCTCCCTCCCCTTCCCCCGCTGCAGCCTTAGTGGGTCCCGTAGCTGCTTGAGGAGGAGGAGCCACCACCATTGTCCTGGCAGTGAGGAGGAAGAACTTGCTAGCCTCATCAGGGATACTTTGCCACCACCACTCTGGCACCCCTCCACTGTGGCCTCAGTCAGTGAGTCTCCATGCATCTAGTGTGTGTGTGTGTTGCATGTGTGTGTATGCGGGGGGGGCGATGAAGGGGGAGGCGTGGATCCTTGGGCAGGGTCTGGGGCAGATTAAGGGGGTTTCCCTGGGAGGAGGGAGGGGGAATGAGAGTTGTTGCTCCCTTGACCAGTTTACCTCAGAGAAGCATTTTTTGTCTTTTTGTTTTGTTTACTTCCTGATATGTTTAAAACACAGACTAACACAGCTACCATTTCAAAAGTTTAATTCTGTGCAAGCAAATCAGAGAGTAAACAAAACAGAAAGACTAAAACTTTGTGGCACTTTATAGACTAAATGCTGCTCTGAGGTAGACTGCAGCTGGCCCAGGGAGCTCCATGCCCTCGTTCCCCTCCCAGGGAAACCCCATTAGGCTCCCCCATAACAAACCACATTATGGTACCTTAAAGACTAACTGCTGTATTTTAATGTGAGCTTTTGTGGATCAAGTCCACTGGCTCTTTGGCTATAAACAGAGATGAGCACAAAACCCTAGAGTTGGATATGACTGGCTTTCGAGCAAGGGAGACCTTGACCTTTATTTCTTGCTTGCCTCCTTCTGTCTGTCTTGCCCACAAAGTAGGCCACACCCACAAAGTAGGCCACACCCACAAAGTAGGCCACATCCATAGTGATGTAGTAATTTTTTTTAGAACCCACCATTGCTCGGAACCCTCTCTGTGGGCACCCATGCAGTTGTCGCAGCACAGATTTCCCCCTGCCCCTCTGCCCAGCAGCCCAATAGGAGTGCTTCCTCCCTCCCCTGTTGCTGAGTTGGCACTTTGCGATAAATTAGTGTTTTTTGGGTTGCAGTTTTGGGCACTCGGTCTCTAAAAGGTTTGCCATCTGCCGCTGCGAGGCTGTCCCTCCCCGCCCCCTTCCACCAGGTGGGGAGGATAAAGGGGGCTCCCGAGGTCAGGTGAGCTCCAAAGACACTGCTGCCACCACCACCGTGAGGCTGTCCCTCCCCACCCCCTTCCACCGGGCAGGGAGGATAAAGGGTGCTCCTGAGGCTAGGTGAGCCCCAAAGACGCCGCTGCCACTGCCGCGGCAAATGCTCCCTGCCTCACCCCAGGACCCATGCCATCGGTCCTGGGGAGTGGAGGCAGGTGGGTACCTCCGCCGCCGCCGCCATCCCTGCCCTCCGAGCCTTGCCCGCTTGGAGGGCTGAAATGGGAGCCGGAGCAGCCGCAGCCACCAATGCTCCCTGCCTCACCCCAGGGCCCACACCATCAGTCCTGGGGAGTGGAGACAGGTCAGAGCCACCGTAGACCTCCTTTGTGGGCACTTGAGACTTCCCCCTCCCCCATGCCATTTTTAAGGACTTGGACCTTGGTGGTAGGGGCCCATTGCTCCCGTTACTCTCCATCTTCGTGTTGTTGTTGTTGTTGTGTGTGTGGTTTTTTTTGGGGGGGGGAGTGCTGGGTGTCAAGTGTTTTTCTGTTGGTGGGGCGTTCATTGATTATTGTATATTATTGTTATTATATTGTATTGTATTTTATATTGTGCTTTTTTGTATTATTTGATCTGTGATTGTAATTGTATTATTGCTATACCTATCTGTGGTTTTGATATTTTTTATAAAGAATATTGTGAACTGTATTATCTTATCATAATTTTCCTTTGTTGTATTCTTATGCATATTTCATGTATTATTGCTTATTGCATATTATGTTGTATATTGTAATTATTTTTGTTGGAAGCCGCCTTGAGTCGCACTTGTGCGAGTAAGGCAGGTACAAATTTAATAAATAAATAATAATAATCACTGGCATAAGGTAAGGCAGGGGTTCTCAATTCAAATAGAATAAAATAGAATCTCTTACACATTTTCATTTTTTCTCCAATAAATGTTACCTCTGGAGTTCTCAACCTTTTAAAGCCACAGGCCGGGTCGCACTCCCTCAGACAGTTGAGAGGGCTTGACTGGTCATTTCCCCCCACCATAAATGCTGCCATAAAACACGCCCGCAGCTGTCATAAATGTGTTTACGGCTGTTTTTTCTGCTTCCACCACTTCCACCGGCGGAAGCAGAAAAAACAGCCCACTCAACTGTCTGATGGAGTGTGACCCAGCCTGGCTTTAAAAGGTTGTAAACCCCTAGGTAAGGTTTTTTGGAGAAAAAATGAAAATGTGGAAGAGATTCTATTTTATTCTATTTGAATTAGTCAATGTATCAAAAACCATTCAGCTTGCTATCCCTTTTTCCTTGTAACAGAATGAGAACATTTTTCATTGCCAGGTCTTAAAAGGCAGTTCACATGAAAGACCATATAGAAGCAATACTGTACCTGCAGAGCATGAAATGGTAGGCTTCCCAAATGATCAAGAACACTGGGAAAGCCCGATGCTGGGAGGCACTTAACTTTTTTGCTTTAAAGAAAAAAAGGTGTGTGGTCTTTGTACACAATCCAAGGATAAGGATGGGTGATACCTTTATTAGCCCTCTGAAAGATGATAGAAGCAGGCTGCGCAAGAGCCTTCACCAGGCTTGGCATTACAAACATGGGGAAGGTGGAAAAGAAAACTAAAAAATCCAAACTGCCCATGGCCACATGCATAGGGTGTATTTCCTTGTTTAAAATAGGTTTCCAGATTTGGGGGCCTCAAAAACACATCAGAGGTAGTAGGTTTCAGATTTTCACTCTAGAGATGTGGAATAGAAAGTCACTCCAAATCTTGTTAGATAAAGAGCTGCTAGTAAGCTACCACTCCCACCTTCGCCCATGTAACATACATTTTCTTATTATCAAGTATTGCTTCTCTTTGGGCTTTCTGATCACCTGCCTACAAGACCAGACAACCAAAAAAATGTTCCCATGCTTTTGTAGAGAATAAAAGACAGTGAACAGGCAGGTAGTAGATTATTTTAGACCAGGCATAAAATAAATGATTGTAAAATAAACAATAAAGAAAAAAGTTTAGAAAGAAGCATTATTGGAAAACATGCTTTCTGCAGATGAGAATGGCTACAATACGGACAGCTCTTTGGACAAAGAAAAGCCTTGTTTGAATCAGGAAATCCAAGTTAAAACAATTGTATGAGGAAGGAACCACAACAAATTTACAAGTATCAATTTCAATGCTGCTAAAAGATGTGGTAGCCACTTTTACGATGGGAAATTGTAGGGTGAGGGCACAAAGAAAGTTTATGCTATCAGAAACATTTTATATATTACCTATGGCAAGGTAGAATATTTGTATAAATGTCTTTAGACATTTTTCTCTGTGACATTCACTCTGCAATTTCACCTACAATGAAAACATATTCAGATTTTCCCTGTTTTTGAGAATTCAACAATATCAGTGCTTCCCTGTCTCCTACATCAGGAAATGTATTGTTCCCCTGAGCCCTGTGCAGCTGCCATTCTTCATCACTTCTTTTCTCCAATCTTGCACTAAACAACTAAGCAATTTATTAATCAACAAGACCTTGTGAGCTATTGTGGGCTGCTGCTACTAGCACCACTAGTGTTTCAAAGCCTGTGTTGGCTTACAGCTAACTCAGTTTTGTCTTTTTCAGGTGTCCATGTATCACTTTCAACATGATCTGATTGTTTGGAGTTTGGGATAGGTTAGAATACACAGTTATAAGGAACATGGATTTGATAATGTAGAGTGCCTTCCAAGTCTTTAATATACTATTCTTGAGGATACACAAGAGCAAAATCAAATTAGAAGACGGAGAAAGG
Organism: Bradypodion pumilum; assembly: GCA_035047305.1. Classification (NCBI taxonomy): domain Eukaryota; kingdom Metazoa; phylum Chordata; class Lepidosauria; order Squamata; family Chamaeleonidae; genus Bradypodion; species Bradypodion pumilum. The sequence goes on along the minus strand of JAWDJD010000004.1, from coordinate 63,144,014 downwards.
AGCTCACTGGACAAGGAATAACATTAAAGGAGGGTATGGCTGAGGATCTCAACCTCCCCTATGTCACTTGGAGGACCCTGAACAGGCTGAGGGTCAGAGTATCTAAAAGTAATACCAAAATGCTCAAGTGGGGGCTGCTGGCAGATAATTACGTGCTTAATCAGCAGACCAGAAACATGTACTGATGAGGATTTACAGTTGAACTGTATCTCCAGACAGAGCTGCTGCCCTTCAGGAAAGAGCTGAAAACCTGGCTGGCAGGGCAGGTATGGGGAGGTGGAGAGGAAGCAACCCCCCCTCCCCACAGCTCATTTTGAGGAGGGTCACTCATGCTTTTAATAATTTTTAACTAGATTTTTAATTGGTGTGGGTGGGAGGTAGTTTTTCAATGTTTTTAAGAATTTTAAGGGTTTCTATAGTTTAAACATTGGGGATTTTATATACGCTGCACCGAGTTGCAAGTCGATTGGAGCAGCTATACAAATTGAATAAATAAAATAATAAATTTAATAAATTTAAGTTTTAACAATGTCAAAGCCAAGAAGGTGGCTTCATTTTGGCAGTCTAAAGTTTGATCTGGATACAAAAGAAGAATAATTACATATAAGGGTATAAATCATATCAGTGCTTCAAGATGTGATTTAGGAAGACCATCATGTGTCAGCAACCACACTTGCAAATAGAGCCCGTATGTAGCTCCTTAGGGCCAAACACAAAACAACAAACCTTAATTCACAGCTCCTGCTTTGACAATCCAGTGTTTTCAGTAGTTAGTTACCTCAAACCAAATGATTGCAAGAATTGGGCTATCTGCAACACACAATCCATTCCAAAAAATTCTGTACCTTTATTTAATCCTCTCCGCCTGTAAAGCCATTCTTTTGCATATATTAACTTTAATTAGGAAAATATATTTATTCCATAAATTATGAAGCTGAATGTTGAGTGTGACTCTACATCCCAATGCCAACAGGAATCCTTCTTGGGTCTTCTTCTAATAATCTTGTTTCCTATTATACATTCCCATCATAATATTCTCATTTATATATGGACTCAGAGATAGGGATTTAGCAGATATCTGAAGTATTTGGCTACATCTACATAACCAAGTTGCTAAGGAGATTAAAAAATGCAGGCAATGTGTTCACCTTTATCGACCACCAATCCTATACATGGCCGACCCTAAGAGCTCTAGTTCCCATCTACCTTTGTTCTGTTCAGGCTGTTTATTTTGTAGTTTAATAATAATTTAAATGCTATCAAGTCGATTCAGACTTATTGAGACCTTGGGAAGTGGTTTGCCTAAAGCTATGCCACTTGGCTTTTTTCCTGCTCACTGAGCTATCCAGCCATCTATTTACATATCCATATAACTAAACTCCCAGAAACTCTACCTTCAGAACAAGAAATTAGACAGTTGCAGCAAAGTTTTAATGAAACAGCTAATTGTTAGTCCAGACATGAGCATGGCTCTTTATGACAGGAGAAAAGAAAGTGATAAATCTAAAGAGATTGGGAGGGACATGTAGGCTTCTTACAAACACCATCATATGTCTCCTACTCCTTATCTCATAACTAGGGACTGGTCATGTGCAATCCTTGCACTAGTAGAACTGGTTCATGTTATGCTTATTTATATAGTGCAAGTGTGGTACAATGTGCACTTAGAATGGGATTTTAACACAAACATAAAATGATGAAGCCACACTTCTGTAATGTGGAGTGAATAGTTCATCTCAAAAGTGAGTGGTTCACCTGCCATGTTTCCAACAATGAACCTTTCAATTCCTGTTAGCTAAATATTCCACTTCTTTTGTCTGTTTTGGGGGCAACTGATCTTTATTTCTACTCCCTTTGATAGTGTCACTGCTGCTATTAATTCACAGCTGGAAGGAAGAAGGAAGCAGAGGACAGAAGACTGTTGTGTGAAAGTGTTGAGATGAAATTGCAACTCAAAGACATACTCTGTGCTGACTTCTGAAAGCCTGAAGCATTCACGTCTACAGAGTTTATCCACTGAGCAGACAGACATCAAATTCACACCAGTTTCCTGTATCTCTCTCTCTTGCTCTCTCGCTCTCTTTCTAACACAGGGATGCTTAACCTTTGGCCCATGGGCCAGATCCAGCTCATGGTGCCAAACAATTTGGTCCCCACCCTTGTTCCAGTCACCACTGTCACTGGAAACAGCCATGGACTCATTTACAGCCATCGTAAATGCATTTACAACTGCCGTAAAAGAGTCAACTGCCTTCATAAATGTATTTACAACAGTTGCACATTCATTTACGACAGCCGTAAACAGTGGGGGGACAAACAGTCTGCCCCCCTCAACTGTTTGAGGGAGTGTGGCCCGGCCCCCAACTTGAAAAGGTTAAGAACCCCTGATCTAACATATGAAGACATTGAACAACTGGTGTCAGTCCCAATTAAGTGTGCTTGCAGTTGCTTAGGATACAATGAATGTGCAACTGTTGTAAATACATTTATGAAGGCAGTTGACTCTTTTACAGCAGTTGTAAATGCATTTACGATGGCTGTAAATGAGTCCATGGCTGTTTCCAGTGACAGTGGTGACTGGAACAAGGGTGGGGACCAAATTGTTTGGCACCATGAGCTGGATCTGGCCCATGGACCAAAGGTTAAGCATCCCTGTGTTAGAAAGAGAGAGAGAGAGAGAGAGATACAGGAAACTGGTGTGAATTTGATGTCTGTCTGCTCAGTGGATAAACTCTGTAGACGTGAATGCTTCAGGCTTTCAGAAGTCAGGAAACAGCTTGAAAAGAAATGTGATGGATGCAGTGTAGAAACATAACTGGAGTGATAGTCATCACAGTACTGTTCCATTTAGTTCATCTTGATCTCAGTAACATGGGGGGACACTTCCATCTTCCACTCCTCTTTCACCCTCAAACTGATGGTTATTGGTTTACAGACAAAGCTACCATCCAGAAGTCCAATATTGAAAGTCTGTTAAGATTGCCTGGCCTTCATTTAAATGCCTTCTCCTGTCAAACTGTCGGTGACATTAACAAGCAAGCACAGAAGGGGGCTTTGTGCCAATTAACAATTTCTCGTTAGCTTAATTAGGGGACACATGTTTTTAATCACAGCTAAGAATGTGGAGTGATTGAAGAATTGATTCTGAGCTTTTGAAAGCATCACTGTCAGTGCATTGAATTTAATTCAGCAGATGTGGTTAAAAAGAGCAAAGGAGCTTTTTAAGTGACTTTGCCTAAATAGCCTTAATAGTAGACTAAAGCACAAGAAAAGGCGATTATGTGGAAAAGGCTTTTCTAACATCACTGCAGACAGAAGCTTATGAATTATAATAGCTGGGCTGCCGGCAAATAAATATGGATGGATACTGCTGTTTTAAATACACAAGCATGTTGCTCCGCCTCTCCACTCCAATGGGTAAGTATCCATTTAATAAAAATGAAAGGAGGGTTGCACAGGACCCAAGCTCAATGGCATCTTATGGAGAAAACAAGTAGCTACTTTTGACATGCTGTAGGAATTGTGGAGCAATGCTGAACAATTTAAAAAAAGTAATTTGGATGTGTCTGTATGTTTCCTCAATCTCATGATATAGAAGTTGCTACAGGTGATTTTCTCTGTGTTTATGCTGCCTTCCAATAGAGTAAATTCATTGCTATTCAAGGCTTGATTTATTTTATTTAATGTAAACTATTAAACAAAAATAAATGGAATTATAAAAATTCCTTCTTTTCCTTAGGGAGTCGTGGGACTAATATGGGATAGCTGGTGCACTATCCTTCCCTTTGCCCAATAGTCAAAACTGTAATTGTCTGTATGATGATACTGTTGTCCTCCTAGCTGCCTCTTCTGGAAGACTTGAACATCTATGGAAAAGCTACCTGTTGAGGGTATCTCAGGAGTTCATGGCTGTAATGACAACTTTAGGGATAGTCCATAGTCATTTCTGACAACAAACACTCAGCTTAACACATTAAAGATTTTGGGAGAAGTCTATGTGAGAGTGAAAATATGCACATGCTAGACAGAGAAGGTGTGAGGAAATATAATGCAGCTGTCCTTGCCTGGAAAGGTTACTACATAATCACCAGCACTACAGAGCTTTGTTGCAGGAAATGCTAACATAGTCTATCCTAGAGGAGAGATGGTTTGAAGTATTATTATTATTATTATTGTTGTTGTTGTTGTTGTTGTTGTTTGGGAGGCTTTTCATATCATATATGCTAGTAATCTTGACAAAACCTGGCTAATGCCTGAAATGGTGAAATAGCACAGACACAATTGCTTCTGAACATGTTATTTCTGATTGCAGAGTTTAATTAACTTAATTAACTTCCAGGTGGTCTCATAAGGTTCAGGAGTAAAACAACAGAAGTTTCATGACTACAGTGATAGTGCTGGAGGACTCACAATGCATCTTACAGCCAATCCAGCATTGTTCACCTTGTCTTGCACTCCCTGCATCTGTGTGTCCACACAGCACAGGACTTAAAAAAGGGAAATGTATTCCAATTGCTTCTGCAGAACATCTCATCATTCTTCAATGCTGTTGATAAAGGGTATTCTTTGGAACTGGCTCCTTGTATTGGGATTTCTGGATATAGTGTAACACTGGCTTTAGCTCTTCCTGCCAAACTGATTTCAGAAAATGATGTTAAGGTAATGATGTAAAAATCACTCACTCACTCACTTCTTCATTTGTCATGAGTTTTAGTTTTCTTGACTTTTCAGGCCACTACAAAGAAAAATTTTCAAGCCCTATGAGATTCCTCACCTTCAGCAAGTGTGAGAATAGAAAAATTTTTTTCCCCTTTTTAGGGTCACTCTGATTTTCACATTCTGGCTCTGCACAAAATTAGCATTCTTCTCCTTTGGAAAGCAATACCACCAAGAGAACAAATGGATAACTTTTTTTTAAAAAGGCAAAGGTTTCCTCTCAGATCTGTCTAAACTTTAATCGCCCATGCAACAAAGCAGCAATTATCAATATTTTGCACAACTTTTGTTATTTTTATTAAACTGTTCTTTGCACAAAACAAAATTCTTCTCTTCTCTTCTCTTGTCAAGAGGTGGGTAGAGCAGGAGAAACATCTTTTGCTTCCTTGTCTCCTCCAGGGCTTAGGTTCAGTGTCGTCATTGTGAAGATGACGCCAAATTATTATTTCCATTCCATTCCCAGGAAGTTGTAGAGGTTGTGATCTGTTACCTTGAGACAGATGTGCTTATGATTAGTAGAAATCACCAATGAATTAGAGTTCACATGTCATACAGGTTCCTGTTCTGGTTCCATTTAAAAACATTTTGATCTTTAGCAGCTAGCTGGCAATTCTGATTTGTTCCATGCCATGGAAATGTTCATTTAATCTTTCTGTATATCATATATGCAGTTTATTTGATTTATACACATTGCATCACATTGGAAAATTCAATAAAAATATTCAAAAAAAAATAAAGTAGGGAGTGGGCAATGCTGTTTTGATGGAGGTTGGGCATGATGTGCCATTTTGCCATCAAGGTATATCCACATGCACAAGGACTCCACAGTTCTACCACATAACATTTCCCTAACCATCCTACAGTCCTGCTTATTGAGCACTCAAATTTTAACTCTTCTCCCAAACAAGTAAGCTCTCCATCCTTGTTAATTATAGCAGTTTTGCATCTGGAAGACTACAGAAGTTTTTGAACAATGGAACCTCTATCTCTGTCCATTGCACAGCTTCAAAGGTCTTACAATAAACTCCTTGTTCCTATGGTCATCCCACAAAAAGCAAGGCCAAATATTGTACCTTTTTATTCTCTGACTATAACAAACTATTTAGTAAAACAATGCCTAGAAGCAACATGATCAGGGTTGTTGAGGACAGGACATTTTGGAGATTTCTCATTCATAGGGTCACCACAAGTCTGAGACAACTTGATGACACATAACAACAACACAAGCAACATTAAAGTGATGATAGGCTAGTTGATTTTACAGGTATCATGGGACATTGTCTGGGTTAAATGACTCTTCCCTTTTATACTCTGAAGAAAATTGTGATGGAAGTTCACAGTGGCAGTTTAAGCTAAAAGTAGATACCAAGTGTCATGAAATACTGTGTTTCCTTGAAGACATAAACCTAGCATGCTATCAGCTTCTACGCTTAGTGGTTTATAGACTAAATATAGTGTGGTTTTTCTCAACCAACCTGCCTTACTCTCCAGGCTTTGGCACATCATTAAAAAAATAATGATTGTCTCAGCACCACTGAATTTTTCAAGTACCAAACAATAGCAGAAAAAGATTACATTTTTTTTAAAATGCATATCTTACAACTAGCCATGGCTGTACATGAGATTTATGAGACTATGTATGTCAATACGTGTGTGTGTGTTTGTGTGTGTGTGTGTGTGTGTGTGCGTGTGCGTGTTCGAGCGTGCACACATTTGTGTGTTTTTATAAGGGTCATGGTAGCTTAGTGACTAAGCCACTGAGCTTGAGAACTGGAAGGTTGGTAGATCAGCAATTTAAGACCAAAGTGCTGTGCAATGGAGTGAGCACCCATCATCTGTCCCAGCTCCTGCCAACCTAGCACTTCAAAAGCAAGTAGATAAATAGGTCCCACCAGGGAAAGGAAATGTAACAATATTCCATGTGCTCCGGTGTCTAGTCATACCAGCCACATGACCATGGAAACATCTGTAAACACAGACAGCACTGTTCTTTGGCTGTAAATGAAAATGGGCACCACCCCCTAGAGTTAGACATGACTCACGTTTGAGCAATGGTGACCTTTACCTATATGTATGTTAGGGCTCATGTTTTCATAAAGGGCATTCACAGTTTCTTAACAAAGTTTCAGAAAACATTACATATAATTGAAAAGCAAACCATAAGCAAAAAAAAGGCAGCATGCCATTACGTATGAATTATAAAAGTATAAGGCAGGGGTTGTTTAGTGTAAGGGACCAAAGACAATGAAACAGCCGAAGGGTTGGCTTAACACAGGTTTATTGCATGATGATCCGGAGGAACATGTGGTAATGGCGGATGGGTAGCTCAATATATACAGCTGGCTATACATTTGAATGTGGCTCGTTGACAGACTATTGGTTGCTGCCTGCGTGACGTCGTAGGAGGTCACGCCCTTCTTGACCAGGTGAGGAAGTCGCGGGGAATCTTCCCGCGCTGCTGAACCAGGTGGCTATGATCCATTGAGCTGGACGCTCGCTACTGCCCTCTGGTGGTCACTCGCTCGCGTCCCCTTATTAGGCTTACATTGATACAGGTGATGGTTATAATGTTGCACACAGAAAGGTTACATTGATAACACATGGTAAAGGTACATTGTTAAAGGCACTGCTTTACAGAACACAACATCCCTCCCCCCTAGGATGAGACGAAGTCTCTCAGCCAAGATGGCTTGTTGCATGTGCGTTTGGGCCGTGAAGAGGGCTGCCCCCCCGGGGGCGTTATTGCTTCTTTGTTCCCTGGTCCCTTGTCCTGAAATGGGAGAGGGAGACTTGTTAGTGGCTTGCCGCTGTCTGGCGGTCTTAGGGGAAGGGAAAAACTCCATTGTGGGGAGACCGGGGGCCGTCGGGGCTAACGAAAAACCCCTCTTCTCGCTTGGACGGGTGGGGGACCACTCCGAAAAAACCCCCCGGTTCTGAAAATCAAAATCTAAGTTGGTAGGGGTACCCGCATTTGTGGGGACTTTCCGCGAGATATGTATGGGGTCGGGTTCCTCCTCCTCGGAAAGATCCCCCAGGGTATCTACGAGGATATCCTCCTCCCCCCTTGGTGGGGGCCCACGGTCCCCTTCTCCTCCCCTTGGGCTAAACGGGTGGGGGAGAACCCTAACGCTGACTTATTTCCTGCGTGAACCGTGTCCTGCTCATCGGAGACCCTGCGACGGAGCTGGTCTGCGTGCCGCCTCCATAGGAGCCCTGTGCTGGTTTCCACACTGTACGACACAGGGCCGGTTTGTTCCACGACTACGCCCGGCACCCAGGCTGGGCCTGTGCTGGCGTAATTCCTGCAATGCACGGGGGCGCCTATGCTGAAACTCTTTGTAACTTCCAGCCCGATGTTCCTTCCTTTGTCCTCTACCCTCGTGGGGTCTAGCCTAGTAAGGATGGTGGTCAGCTTCCTGCGCATTAAGAGCTCTGCGGGGGAGTATCCTGACGCCAACGGGGTCACCCTGTACCCTAGCAGAAACTGACACACTTGTAGGTTCAAGTCCCCTGGGCCCATGCGCCGCAACGCATCCTTCGTGGTGCGGACGAGGCGCTCTACTTGGCCGTTGGTGGCCGGGTGAAACGGGGCGGAGGTAATATGCCGAACGGCGTTAATCTCCATGAATGCCTTAAACTCGGAGGACATAAAACAACTAGCGTTGTCGCTAATTAACGTGTCGGGTATGCCGAACGTGGAAAAGAGCCTCCGCAATTGCCTAATGGTCTGGGCCGAGGAGGTGCTCGTGACTGGGATAACCTCCAACCATTTGGAGAAAGCGTCCACTACAAGCTGGAACAGGGTGCCTCTGAATGGGCCCGCAAAATCAACGTGCACCCGGGACCACGGCCCCTTAGCCGCGTCCCATTCCCTGTGGGGAAGGCGGGCCTCCTCCGGTCTGGAGCATTGGCAACTTTCACAAGTGCCGACCATGTGCTCGATGTCGGCGTCTAGCTGGGGCCACCAGAAGTAACTCCGGGCCAGCGCCTTGGATCGCACGATGCCGGGGTGGCTGACGTGAAGCAGTTTGAGCACCCGCGGCCGAAGGGAAGTGGGAATCACCACCCGCTGCCCCCACAAGAGACACCCCCTCTCTAGGGACAGTTCTAGCTTTTTTCTGAAGAATGGAGCGAACTCCTCCGCTGGGGAGGATGCGGGCCACCCTTTCTGCAGCCAGGAGCTTACTGTCGCTAACGTTTTGTCTTTCTCTGTCGCTTTGGCAATGTCGGCGGGCACTACGGGGGGCGAATCCAGCACCTCTATCATGAGAACCTGATGGTCCCGCTCCCCCATGCTCACCTGGCTGGGCGTTAGGGGAAGGGGAGACCTAGATAGGGTGTCCGCATGGCTGATCTCTTTCCCGGGCCGGTAGACCAACGCGTGCTGATACGCGTTGAGAAAAATGGCCCACCTGAGCATCCTTGGGGACAGGATTTGAGGGGTGGGCTTATCCGCGGTAAAAATGCCTAGCAGGGGTTTGTGGTCCGTCACAATGGTGAAGGGGCGGCCATACAGAAAATCGTGAAATTTTTTCGTCCCCGAGACTATCACTAAGGCCTCCCTGTCCGTCTGTGCGTAGTTTCTCTCTGTTTGGGACAGGGACCTGGAGTAAAATGCTATCGGGGCCTCCCTTCCGTTCTCCAGCACGTGGCACAGCACCGCCCCCACCCCCACTGGAGATGCATCACAGATCAGAACTACTGGGCGTTTGGGGTCGAAGTGGGTCAGTATGGCGTCGGACGCCAGGAGGCTTTTCAGCTCACTAAATGCCCTCTCTTGGGCATCGCCCCACTTCCATGCCTGTTCTTTCTTTAGCAGCTTGTGTAGCGGTTCAGCCACCGCTGCCTTCCGGGGAAGGAAGGAGTGGTAAAAGTTGAGCAGCCCTAGGAACGACTGCAACTCGGGCTTGGAGGTGGGGCGGGGGGCTTTCTTGATGGCTGCCACCTTAGACTTGGATGGTTTTATCCCCTCAGGAGTCACACAAAACCCTAGGAATTCAACCTCGGTTGCGAAGAAGACGCATTTGTCCTTTCGCAACCTCAGCCCCGCCTTTTCGAATATCGTCAGGACCTTCCCCAACCTCTTGGCCAATTCAGCCCGACTCCCCCCTGTTATTAACATGTCATCAAAATAGAGCAACACCCCCTCCAGACCCTTCAGGAGGCGTTCCACGAGTGACTGGAAAATTCCTGGCGCCGAATTCACGCCGAATTGGAGGCGCGTCACCTGGAACGCCCCCTTATGGGTGACTATGGTCTGCGCAGCAGCTGCGGCAGGAGACACCGTGAGCTGCTGGTAGGCCTGTGCTAAGTCGAGCTTAGCGAAACATTTCCCCCCGTGTAACCTGGCCAGCAGATGGCTGACTACCGGCACCGGATATGCATTCGGGCGGATCGCCTTGTTGATGGTGCACTTGTAGTCGGCGCATATGCGGACCTCCCCATTGGACTTTAGAGCAGTTACAATTGGAGTTTCCCACTCCGCAGAGTCTACAGGCACAAGAATCCCCTGACCCACCAATTTGTCCAGTTCCGCCTCTATCTTGTCCTTAAGTGCGAACGGCACCCAGCGTGGTTTTAGGCGAACAGGGCGGACCTCCGGGTCCAGGTCGAAAGTCACTGGGGGCCCCTTGAATTTCCCCAGTCCCATTTTGAAGACTTCGGGGTGCGCCTCGCACACCTCCTGAATTGGGTCAGTCCCGACAGCGTGCATCCCCACGGCATGCACCCCCCCCAATGAACAAACCCAGGGGCTGGAACCATTGAGTCCCGAGGAGGCTGCAATTTCCTCCCTTGAGCACGACCATGGGAAGGGACGCGGCGTGCTCCTTGAATTTGACCTGAAATTCTCCAACCCCCAACACTGGAATACTGTTCCCTTGCATGTCCCGTAACATGGCCCTCAATGCTTTGAGCTTGGGCTGCTTTTGGGGGGCAATTCCGAAAAACTTCTGCGGCCTGGGCCGCTCTGACGACCTCCTGCAGCGTGGGAGGCGGCTCTTGGTTCATTAATGTGCGCTGGGTTTCGGCGTCATTCAGGCCGCACAGCACACAGTCTCGGAGGGTGATTTCGACGTTCACCCACTTGCACGGGCCGGCCGCCATCCGCAGGGCCGCCATGAACACGGCGACCGTCTCCCCGGGCGCTTGGACTCGCCTCCAAAACGCACTCCGAGCGGGAAACATCGCTGTGGCGGGCCGGACGTGCTCACGCAGCAACTGCATGAGTTCCTTGGCCTTGAATTCGCTCACCCTCCTCGGTGCAATCAGGTCCACCAAGGTCCTTTTTGTTTCTTGTCCGAGCATTCTGGTGAAGATGGCCCTTTTCTTCGCCTCTTCCGTGACTTCGGACTCGATCAGTGCAGCCTGGAAGTCCATCTCGAAGATCTCCCAGTCGCCCGGTTTCCTGATTTCAAAACCGGCGCATGTCTTGGTCCCGTGGGCTGCCATATCCCACCTTCGTCGCCAATTTAGTGTAAGGGACCAAAGACAATGAAACAGCCGAAGGGTTGGCTTAACACAGGTTTATTGCATGATGATCCGGAGGAACATGTGGTAATGGTGGATGGGTAGCTCAATATATACAGCTGGCTATACATTTGAATGTGGCTAGTTGACAGACTATTGGTTGCTGCCTGCGTGACGTCGTAGGAGGTCATGCCCTTCTTGACCAGGTGAGGAAGTCGCGGGGAATCTTCCCGCGCTGCTGAACCAGGTGGCTATGATCCATTGAGCTGGACGCTCGCTACTGCCCTCTGGTGGTCACTCGCTCGCGTCCCCTTATTAGGCTTACATTGATACAGGTGATGGTTATAATGTTGCACACAGAAAGGTTACATTGATAACACATGGTAAACGTACATTGTTAAAGGCACTGCTTTACAGAACACAACAGGTTGCCAAACATTTCAGGCTGGTCATATGGTTCAGTGGGTCAGTCACATGGTTCCTCCCACCGGAAGCGGAAGTAAAACATGCCCATGCATGCACAAAACATTGCTGTAAATGCACCCGCAGCTGTCATATACTTGTTTACAACAGCAGCGGATGCATTTACGGCAATGTTTTGCACATGTGCATGCATGTTTTACTTCTGCTTCCAGGAGCGGCAAGGGCGGCGTAGTTTGGTCACCCCTGGTATAAGGTATCCATTTTAAAAATTGTTGCCTAAAAGACACCCGTTCATCTCATTCATTCACCTTCCTCTCATCTGAGGTGAGGGTATGTGACACAAGAGGAGGAGGAGGAGGAGGTGGTACAAGTTTCAACTTGAGTTATCTGTTTGTGGGCTGGGAGGGATGTAAGGTTGCATTATAACAGGTGGCACTCAAAATCACCTTCAGGATTAAGGGTCAATTCTCTAACACAACCAACCAGTGTTAGGTGAATCAGACCTAGTGATATTATTCTATCTAAACATGATCAGCTATGGTGGAAGAATGGTAGGTAGGGGTCCCATGGGAAGCCTGAAGCCTGGAGAAATTGATTTGTTCATGATCTGATTTAGCTCTTTGAATGATGATGGTCATTTTGAGGTGAACAATGGGAGGCATGGCTTTCTGGTCATCACCTTCAAATTGTAAAAGTCCACATTGTTTTGGCTATGTTAAAGATGTTGTGACACACTGGAGATTTATGAGACTAATGAAGACATCACCTTAATTTTAAGAACATCTCCTGTATGTATATCATCAACACTCAAACTACAACCACCCTCACACAAAATGATTACAAGAATTGGGTGGTTTGGGGGTTGAAAACCACACAACATCTAAAGTGACACTATTTAGCATTTCCTCCCTTTAAAGGCAAAGAAAAAAATCCTCAACCATGTCCTATTCTGTTTCCCATTCTATGGAATAAATAGAGAAACTGCATTTTATTTTATTTTCTTACGTGGTATAGCGCTCTGTTGGATGAGAGCTCATGGCACAGTGGCTAAACTGTTATACTGCAGCCAAAATTGTGCTCACTATCTGATTTTGATCCTGATGGTCATCATGAGGTCAGTAAAATGAATACCCAGGATGTCGGGAGCAAAATTATAATTACCTTGTGGACCACCCAGAGAGTGCACTAAGTGCTATAGGGTTGTATACAAGTGTAATTGCTATTGCTATTGGTATAGTACTGGCTTGCCAGTGCTGGACTGTGAGGATTTAAAAACAATACCTCAGTATCTTCTCTTGTCTTCCTTTCTGCATGGAGGAACCTTTCAATTTGATAGTAATTGGTTTTACCCTGCAGTAGCTTACATGAAGTAGATATGCAGTACATTTTGGTTTGATGCCATGAATCCCACATTCCAATCCTGGATCAAAATGGATCATTTTTACTCATACTAAAAAAAAGTGGCCCCTGACAGGGACCAACAAAGATGCAGGCAGGTAAGGATAAGAATAAGGCTAGTTTGTAGTTGGCTATTCGTCATGTGATTGCCAAAAAAAGAAGCAATAAAGCCTATCTCCAAAGCAGACAAAACTATGGGATGAAGCACCATCAGACTGAACCCTAACTCTGAAACTCTGACAGCACTAACTAATCCATAGCTCTTACTATTTCTTCCTGACACACTCTTTTATATATGAAACAGAACCTTTGCAGCTAGAAACCATATTGAACAATCACTATGTTGTTCCATTCAGTGGTGAGATTCAGCCGGTACACCCGTACCTGTGCTGACCAACCCAGGCAGGCATGGTCGCTGCATGCTGGCACTACACAGAGAGTCTTATTCAGGGATAGTTCAGATACCAGATACCAAAGTCCAAGAGGCAAGCCAATGTCTGTTTACTGGTAGTCTGAGTCAGTAGTCTAATCCAAAGGGTTCCAGGGGCATAGTCAGGGTCACAGCAGGCAGGTCAGCGTCTAGACAGCCAGCATGTAGTCAAGCTGGATGTTGGTCTTCGCATAAGAGTTGTACCAATGCTGGCAGGCTGCAAGAAGCTTGCTTATAAGCCTCCCAGCTAATTGGTGTCAGCTGGGAGTCTTCTTTGGTGCTTCACCCTAGGTGTAGCTGTTTCTTGGACCTCTCCCTGACTGAGGGCTGATCACTCTCAGAGCCAGGATCCTGATCTGTCAGGTCAGCTGCCGGGGGAAAACAGACTTGGGCCAGGAGTAGGCTCAGGTCCCTGGCTCAGGGCATCCTCAGGCTTGGGTGCAGGCAGAACCAGACTGGGCATAGGGAGTGTCTCCTGATCCAGCTCATCTTCGGAGTCAGAGGAAGACTGGATCACAACAGTTGCTGGTAGTAGAAATTCTGACTGGCCCCGCCGAACCAGTTGCCAGAGCCTTGGGTCGTAGGCCTGTGTCTGCCTCCTGTACAGGTGGTGCAGCCTCCCTGGGCTTCCCCCATCCAGTTGCCGGAGCCACCTGGCGACACCCACCCAGTCACATGGTGACTTGGCCATACCCACCATGCCATGCCCACAGAGTAGGTAGTAAAAAAATTGAATCCCACCACTGGTTCCATTCATAAACATTATTCCACATTTCTCAACTATCTTGGCTTTCACTACAAGCTCACATCTCTCTCACACTAACCTACCAATCAAACCCAGTAGCTTACCACACAAGCTCAAAATGTACATGGTGTGCAAAATTGACACAAATATGCTAGGTTTGCATGTAATGTACAGCATGTGCCTGTATGTGCACACAACTCCCACTCAAGTTTGCGTGTAATGGCCAATTTGCCTAAAGGGTACACCACAGGGGAACACACATCTAATTAGAAAGATCTGTGGGAGCTAAGGTCTATCATTATTCTAATATCACCAGGCACTGTGTAAAAAGCTAAAAGACACTCTCTGCAGGTTTATGAGGAAAAGCTCACAGACATAAACAATAATGAAGAAGGAATAGAAAAGAAGGGTAGCACAATAAAATGACAATGGAGAAAGAAGGAGCTTTACAGAACAGAATTTATCAAAGTGATTAACTCAAAAGAACTAGAAAACATATCTTTAATTTCCCTTTCACCAGCTATTGGTCACTTTTCCCCTATAGGTTTCACTTTCATTTAGTAGTATTTCTAACTTATTCCTTTTGTCATTTCATTCCAACCTTGCATTTGAAAAATAGGAATACAGCCTATAGTAGTAGGTGCCGGACGTGAGAAATGATGACATTTACTGGCAATAGTATATATAGCAATAAAGCCCCCAAGGTCTGTAGTGGTGGTAAGAGTGTTTATGCATGTGCTACAATGTTTATGAAGTGGCAACTAAAGCATATAAACAGGAAACCTACCACTGTGGCTTAAAACATGATTTCATCGGAAGCTTTTGAAACATTAATACACAACATATTACGGATCCTACCCACAAGCAATGAGATACTGAGAAGAGATATTCTGAAGCATTTCAAGTTGAGCCAAAAACCATGAACAGGCTTTTTGCTAAAGCTGTCCAAAATTGTGGTGAGCACTTACCCACCAACCCTTTAAATAAAGAGGCAGGACACAGATTTTATGTAAAAGACTTGGGCCACATTTATTAATTAAATTGAATCCCCTGACCTGTTGAGGGGCTGGTAGTGCTATTCCTAATACTGGAGCCAGGGGACAACTTGTCCCCTCTCTATACAGGACAGGCAAATCCCTTGCCCCTGTGCAGTGCTATACCTTCGACAACTATTACCCGGGCTGTTTAATTTGGGTAAGCATCTCCACAGGCATTTCCTATTCCATTCCTGGAAAGGAATGTTGGATGTACCACAGAGATGGCTCATATCATCTTCCAGGTGCCCAATTGATTTACCCGGATAGTGCCATTCATCCAGGTTTTATCTCATCCAATGATGCCCTGAAGGATTCACCACTATCAATGTAACCCAGCACTACCAGCCTAAATGTGACCTATTTAACCAACCATACCCCTAAACCACAATTGTCCTGGGGTCAGGAGTGGGACAGGTGAAAAAATACCCCTCCTCTTCCATATCTCAATCAAGAAGATGGACTAAAAAGTTCCTATCCAGCCCCCAAAGGAAACCCTAACACTATAAGCACAGGGAGGGAGAGATATTTCAAACAGGCAAAGAGGCCTGATCAAGGTGAGGCAGGTCTTAAAACAAGCCTTTCACCCTACCCCTGGACCTCTGAGCAGGAACACTGGAGCATCCTAGGCTACTTTCTGCCTCTTCAGCCGGAAGAGTCCTTCCATCATCCAGGCTACATTGCAGCCAAAAGTACAGGGGAAACATTTCTGTGAATGTCAACAAACCAGCCACAGCTTACTGAAAATTTGTACTTCTTCCTCATGCAAAGCGTAATCAAATTATTGATGTCGCCCCCACCAACTGGGTACTTATTGTATCCACCGATGTTGTGTATAAGAAAGTATGCCTTTAAACAATGTAACAGAATAACTACCAGCTGTAACTCTGTAACCTCCTGTATTAGGACGCGAGCTAATGTCCACCAGATGGCAATAGCGAGCGTCCAGCTCACATGGTTCCAATTCCACAAATACCTACAGCGCGGGAAGATTCCCACCACCACTCACCTGGACAAGAAGGGCGTGACCAGAAATGACGTCACGCAGACAGTAGCCAATGGCTACCGAGGAGCCACATTCAAATGTATAGCCTCTGTATATATTGAGCTGTTCGTCCACCATTACCACATGTTCCCCCGGACCACCATGCAATAAAGATGTGTTAAGCCAATCCTTCGGCTGTTCCTGTGTCTTGGTTCTCATATACTAAATTGGCGACGAAGGTGGGATTATGGATCCCCACGAGATCAAGACACACGCCAGTTTCGACATCAACAAGCCGGAAGATTGGGAGCTCTTCGAAATGGACTTCCAAAGCGCGCTGGTGGTGTCCGACATTACGGACGAAGGAAAGAAGAGGGCCATCCTCACCCGGATGCTGGGACGTGCCGCCATGAGAGTACTGGTGGACCTGGTTTCGCCGAAGAAGGAGAGCGAGGTGTCGGTCAAGCAGCTCCTGAAAGTGATGCGCGATCACTTCCAGCCCTCGGTCTCGATGTTTTCGGCTCGAGACGCGTTCTGGAAGAGAGTCAAAGCGCCTGGAGAGTCCATCGCAGCCTTTGCAGTGGCCCTCCGGTTGGCCGCCGGCCCTTGCAAGTAGGAGAACCTGGAAATCGCCCTCAGGGACCGCATGCTCTGTGGCCTGTGGGACGAGGAAGTTCAGCAAAAGCTGATGAACCAAGGAGCCGCCCCCGACGCTGCACGAGGTTGTGAAGGCGGCGCAGGCTGCGGAAGCCACGAGGGCCGGAATCAAGGGGTTCAGGGAAAGGCCCCCACAACCCGACAAGGCAGCGGGTTCAGTGCACGCGGCCAGGCGAGCGCCACAATCCTCCACGGAGAGCAGCGAGGACGTCCGGAAGGTACGGAAGGATGGCTGATGTTGCGACGGCTGCGGGGCGGCCCACGACCGCGCCAAGTGCCCGTTCCGGAAGGCTGAGTGCCACAACTGTGGACGTCGAGGGCACATAGCCAAGGTTTGCAGACAGCGGTGCGGGGACCAGAGAGGCTCGACAGACCGCCCACCGAGATTCCAGGAAGGCACCCGGCCCTCGAGGAAGCAGGACAGTGTGGGCCACATCTCCGACGGCAGCGACGACGATGCCCCAGGTCACAGCGTGTCCTTAGGACACCCCCGTTACTTTGTTGAGGTACTGGTGCAAGGGGTCCCCATTAGAATGGAGATAGACTCGGGGTCTTCCTATTCAATCATTTCCCAGAGGGAGTTTTTGGGAATTTCCCCCAACTTGCGGCCCAGGCTCAAAGCGCTGAGGTCCACACTGCGGGACGTACAGGGAAATAGCATTCCGGTGTTGGGGGTTGGAAAATTCAAGGTCCAGTACAAGCGGCACACCGCGGAACTGCCCCTGGTTGTCCTCAAGGGGGGAAGCTGTAGCCTTCTCGGGACTCAATGGTTTAAGCCCCTGGGTTTGTTCATCGGGGGGGGGGTGCATGCCATTGGGACTGACCCTATACAAGAGGTGTGTGATGCGCACCCCGAAGTGTTCAAGAAGGGACTCGGAAAATTCAAGGGACCCCCAGTTGCGTTTGACCTGGACCCGGAGGTCCGCCCAATAAGACTCAAACCGTGCAGAGTGCCTTTGGCACTCAAGGACAAGATAGAGGCGGAACTGGACAAATTGGTGGGCCAGGGGATTCTTGTTCCTGTTGATTCCGCGGAGTGGGAAACTCCGATTGTAACAGCGCTGAAGGCCAACGGGGAGGTTTGCATATGCGCAGATTACAAATGCACCATTAATAAGGCGATACGCCCAAATGCGTATCCGGTACCGGTGGTCAGCCACCTGTTGGCCAGGTTACATGGGGGGAGGTGCTTTGCAAAACTTGACCTGGCACAAGCATATCAGCAGCTATCGGTAACCCCAGCTGCGGCTGCTGCGCAGACGATAGTCACTCATAAGGGGGCGTTCCAGGTCACGCGCCTACAGTTTGGCGTGAACTCGGCGCCAGGTATCTTCCAATCGCTCATGGAACGCCTCTTAAAGGGTCTAGAGGGGGTCTTACCATACTTTGATGACGTGTTGATAATGGGGGGGAGCGAATCTGAATTGGCTGAAAGATTAGACAAAGTGCTGACGATATTCGAAAAGGCGGGGTTGAGGCTGCGAAAAGACAAATGCGTCTTCTTCGCCACAGAGTTTGAGTTCTTGGGTTTCCGGGTAACCCCTGCAGGAATCAAGCCCTCCAAATCAAAGGTGGCCGCCATTCAAAATGCTCCTCGCCCCACCTCCAAGCCCGAATTGCAGTCGTTCCTGGGGCTCCTAAACTTCTACCATTCCTTCCTGCCTCGGAAGGCATCGGTGGCGGAGCCGCTTCACAAGCTTCTAAAAAAGGACGAGGCATGGAAATGGGGTGAGAGCCAAGAGAAAGCATTCAATGACCTGAAACAACTCCTAGCCTCAGACGCTATACTAACCCATTTTGACCCCAAGAGACCAGTAGTCCTGATATGTGATGCGTCCCCAGTGGGGGTGGGGGCGGTTCTGTGCCATGTGATGGAAAACGGGTGGGAGGCCCCGGTGGCGTTCTACTCCAGGTCCCTGTCTCAGGCAGAGCGAAATTACGCACAGACAGACAGGGAAGCGTTGGCAATAATCGCTGGGACCAAAAAGTTCCACAATTTCCTCTATGGCCGCCCTTTTACCATCGTGACTGACCACAAGCCCCTGCTAGGCATTTTCACTGCGGACAAACCCACGCCTCAAATCCTGTCCCCTAGGATGCTCAGGTGGGCCATTTTTTTAAACGCATACCAGAACGCGCTGGTGTATCGCCCTGGAAAGGACATAAGCCACGCGGACGCCCTGTCGAGGTCACCCCTCCCCCACACAAGCGGCCACGTGTGCAAGGTGGAGCAAGACCACCAAGTGCTCATGATAGAGGTCTTGGATTCACCCCCCGTATTGCCCGCAGAGATCGCCAAGGCGACAGGGAAAGACAAGACGTTGGCCCTGGTTAGTTCTTGGGTGCAGAAAGGGTGGCCAACGTCCTCCCCAGCGACGGAGTTCGCCCCATTTTTTCGGAAAAAGCTTGAATTGTCCTTAGAGAGGGGGTGCCTCCTGTGGGGCCAGCGGGTAATTGTCCCTGAAGCACTGAGAGCGAGGGTGCTCAAACTGCTGCACGTCAGCCACCCCGGAATTGTCCGTTCCAAGGCGCTGGCCAGGAGCTACTTCTGGTGGCCTCAGTTGGACACCGATATCGAGCACATGGTGGGCACTTGCGCGAGCTGCCAGAGCTCCCGGCCCGAAGAAGCTCGTCTTCCACACAGGGAATGGGACACGGCAAAGGGGCCGTGGTCCCGCGTGCACATTGACTTTGCGGGCCCTTTCAGAGGATCTCTTTTTTTCCTCGTAGTGGATGTTTACTCCAAGTGGCTGGAGGTTCTCCCGGTTGCGAACACCTCCTCAGCCACAACTGTTAAACATTTGCGGAGGGTGTTCAGCACGTTTGGCATACCAGACACCCTTATTAGCGATAACGCTAGTTGTTTCACGTCCGCTGAGTTTAGGGCATTCACCGAGATCAACGCCATCCGGCACATCACCTCCGCACCTTTCCACCCGGCGACAAATGGCCAGGTAGAACGCCTCATGCGTACCACCAAAGACGCGCTAAGGCGCATGGGCCCCGGGGATTTAAACCTGCAGTTGTGTCAGTTTTTGCTAGGATACAGAGTTACCCCCCTAGCGTCAGGGTACTCGCCCGCAGAACTCCTAATGCGCAGGAAGCTGACTATGATACTGACCAGGCTAGACCCCACTAGGGTGGAAGACACTGGGAGGAACATCGGGGTAGCGGGCACGAAGAGTTTCGAGATAGGCGCCCCAGTTCATTGCAGAAACTATGCTAGCGCAGGGCCAGCCTGGGTTCCGGGCATAGTCATTGGGCAGACAGGCCCCGTGTCGTATTGCGTAGAGACCAGCACAGGTCTACTCTGGAGGCGACACGCAGACCAACTCCGGCGCCGGATCTCCGAAAACCAGGGCGCTGACAGCGCAGAAAAGGATTCAACGTTAGGGTTCTCCCCCACCCGTTCAGCCCAAGGGGGAGGAGAGGGGGGCCGGTGGTCCCCACCACGGGGGGAAGGGAATAAGTTTGTCCCCGTAGATATCCTGTCAGATACTCCCACAGATTCCCCAGTAGATGATTTTGAGTTTGAGTTACAAAACCGGGGTTTTTTTTCGGAGTGGTCCCCCACCCATCCAAGTGAGAAGAGGGGTTTTGTGTTAGCCCCCAGTGCCCCCCGGTTTTCCCACAATGGAGTTCCTCCCTACCCCAAAAGCCGCGGAACCGCGGCAAGTCGCTAACGAGTATCCCTCTCCCATTGCAGGACAAGAGACCAGGGATCAAAGAAGCGATAGCGCCCCCGGGACAAGCCAGCCAGCCTTGCGCCCAAAACGCATTTGCAATAAACCATATTGGTTGAGAGACTTCGTCTCATCCTAGGGGGGAGGGATGTTGTGTATAAGAAAGTATGCCTTTAAACAATGTAACAGAATAACTACCAGCTGTAACTCTGTAACCTCCTGTATTAGGACACGAGCTAATGTCCACCAGATGGCAATAGCAAGTGTCCAGCTCACATGGTTCCAATTCCACAAATACCTACAGCGCGGGAAGATTCCCGCCACCACTCACCTGGACAAGAAGGGCGTGACCAGAAATGACGTCACGCAGACAGTAGCCAATGGGCTACCGAGGAGCCACATTCAAATGTATAGCCTCTGTATATATTGAGCTGTTCGTCCACCATTACCACATGTTCCCCCGGACCACCATGCAATAAAGATGTGTTAAGCCAATCCTTCGGCTGTTCCTGTGTCTTGGTTCTCATATACTAAAACCTTGGAAAGTGGAAGTGTGAGTCAACTTTGTGTGTCAGGATTGAACTCAGATTGTGAGTAGAGTGTTGGTTGCAGTACTGCAGCTAAACCACTATTGTGAGGAAGAGCTTCATTTAGTCTTGAGCAGAACTAGATAGAATTCACCACCAAGCACTCTTGGACTGACAAATTCCAGAGGTCTAAGACAGTGATGGCAATTCTTGGCATTCCAATTGTTCTTGGACTTCAATTACCAGAATCCTAAGTCAGCACTCCTGCTGATCAGAGCTTCTGGGAATTGAAGTTCAAGAAAAGCTGGAGTGCCAATGTTTGCCGTCACTGGTCTAAGAGATTAACATATTCACCTTTCACCTTGTAGGGCTGCAGTAAAACACCCCCCACCCCCTATGCCTAACCATCTTTCAAAATATTTTTTTAAACTTTTAAAATTGAAAAATGCCACACCTCCTGTAGTGGCCAACTTTAAAATACAAAATTGGGGTGAAAGCATACATATTAGGTTCCCCAAATGGTAAAAAAAAATTCCATGTTGTTAAAGGGCACAAGGAAACTTTTTCAGCTTTTAAGAAAACTTACATATGAAATGTCTGAGGACATCTAAGGATATGGAGGGGCTACATTTGGACTCTTGGGAGGCCTATGCAGCCTGCAGGTCACATTGTGATCTACCAGTATTGATCTAGCAGCACAAACAAATGAATGGACCTCTCTGTTTACAACATGTTTCACATTCTGCCCCATCCTCTTGTTTATGATCCCTGTGTTCTATCCATTCATATGGCGCTAATCTTGTTGCAACTGATTATTTTAAAGTAAGTTGCAGTTATAAAAGGCTCATTTAAATGAATAGAAAATATAGAGAAATTGATTCACTGTATCCCAATTGATCCAATGGTCTTACTCTAGTTCAATTTACTACATGAAGTAACAGGACTTTGGCCAGTACAGCAAATATATATCATGTATTAGCCAGAGACTATACTTTCTGAAGTTGATGCTTCTGTGCTTGTTGTCTGGAGATATTTATTATTGGCATATTGTAAAGGTTACCTGACTCATCTTCAAGAACCGTCTCATGACGATATAGCAAAATACCAAAAGAAGTCTGGTCAATTATACTTGTGCCCTTTCCTCTACTCTTTTGTGTTTGAAGTGAAGCAACACTATGACTTCATAGCCAGCAACAAATAAGTGCTTGGTCTTTGAGGTAAAAGTCACTGCACATCTCTTTGGATATATTTATTTTCATTTTTAGTAGGAAGATCATGCCTAGCTCAAAGTCAACTTAGAACTTTACCTAGGACTAGTAGTCTTTCTCACTGAACATTTGCAAATATTCTGTGTGTGTATAGAGAGATTTAAAAATGCAACTTATAATAGCAATTAAAAATTCAAGATTCCAATAGAAATGTCATGTTTGGAAATATGAAAATTCAAACAATGATGATGTGACAATGATATCTTTGAGACAATAATTGTTCTGTTCTGGGCCTGGTGTTATTCAAATTAATAAATATCTTAGATGAAAGAACAGAGAGGAGGACATAAAATTTAAACAAATATTAGTGGGATAAATGTAAAGTTTGTTTTTCTTAATGGGGAAGACACCCCCCCCCCAGATGGGCAGGGTACAAATGGAATAAATAAAAATAAAGTTGGTTTTTCTTAGGTAGAGAAAATCAGATGCATAAATGCAGGTCAGAAACACACATTGCATAGCAGTTGTATGTTTGCAAAGGATCTTAAGATTTTAACAGATCACAAACTAAACATGGGTCAGCAGAGTGATACAGAGTAATACATTTCTAGGCTACAGAAGCATTGTGGTAAAATCAAGAGTGCTGTGCCTAGTTCTAATGATCATAATTTAAAAAGAATGTTGAAAACCTGAGGTATAATAGAGAGTAACAGATGATACAAAGCCTTGAAATCAAGCCCTATGAGGAATAGTTGAGGAAATTTGATGTGTTTTCCCTGGAAAATATTGAGAAGTGATACATTTGCCATTTTCAAATATGTGAAGGGTTGTTGTATAACAGCTTGTTTTGTATTGTTTCTGACAGTGATAGGGCGCAAACCAAATTACAGGAAAAGAGATTTCTAGTACTGAAAGCTTTTCAGCAGTGGAACAGATTGCTTTAAAAGGTGGCAGGCTTTTTATTTTTGGAGGATCTTAAATTAACATTGGCTAGTCCTCTATCAGGGATACTTTTGCTATGGATATTCTTTCTTAATAGGGTTTGGATGAGATGTTGCTTGGATCTGTTCCAACTCTACAGTTCTATGATTTTGTTATCAATATCACACATACCATACCTGTCAACCCGTGGCTCCGGAAAAACGGGACCTGCGCACATCGCTTGTGCGCAGGTCGTGTTCCACGCATGTGTGGAAAGATTTTACCCCTTCTACGCATGCGCGGAAGTGCTACGCCACTTGCACAGCCCTTACACAAGCGATGTAGCGCTTCCGCGCATGCGTGGAAGGGGTAAAACCCTTCCGCGCATGCGCGGAAAGCGTTTCCCCCGCTGCCAAATTACAGGGTTTTGGCAGCGGGGGCCGGTTTATGACGTCAATCGACATCAATTTACGGGGTAATCCCGGCCAAATCGGGAAGGTTGACAGGTATGCACATACAGGTGAACATCAACAGAACTCATCACAAAAAGATCCAGGTAATGTACTAGCTACTATGTCCCATATCTGTTCTGATAATACTATCACGGGACTTAATCATCTCATGTACAACATGAAAAATGTATATATCTGCTCTTCCTTCAAATGGGCACATGCCATCATTTCGCAACAATGTCCTTCTCTGTTCTACAACACTCTGAACAAAAAGGATAAATGCACACCTATGAGACATCAGAAATGAGATTTTTTTCAAAAAGGAAAGAAATATTTTAGACTTCTAGAACATTCTGTTATTGATGTCACCCTGTCCATCCTTGGACATAGGAACTTCAAAGAGAGATTGAAGTATGGGTCAGCTGTACTTCAGTTTCCCAAGAGATTTAACTCTGTATCCTTTAGCTTTCCTCTCTTTGTTTTTTAAAATGTCATGTATTTTAACAAGTGTTGGACAGCAACAGTACCCAAATGAGGAAAAAGACCCATTGGCAGGCCCCCAAAAGATGGAAAGACCCAATCATGAAAAGTTTTGGTTGAACCTAGAGAAGAACGCAGCAGTGAAAGGAATGGAAAGTGAGTTGTGACCAGCAGGAACATATCCCTTGATAGTCTGGTCGATCAAGGAATCGAGGAATGTATTTTAACCAGTTCACCAATGCAAAGATGTCTCAATTTTTTATTTTATTTTATTGGTGAGTGGCTACTGTTAAGTTAATTATAACTGTTCCCAGTTCCTTCCCACTTTGAACCATGAGTATGTGTTCTTCTAACTGAATATGTGACTTCTGGAACTGGTAAAGAGAACTGCATTTACAGAAGCTAATCCCATAATAAACTCATTTGATTTTTAACAGGCCACAAAACAACTACTATTTAAACACAATCATGATGATTGCAAAAGGTAATTCCAATAATGCATTTTTGTAGGTTGTTTTTTTTTCTACATGTGTGCTGGTAATATACATGGGGATTCTCCAACTAACAAAAGGAATGAAAAGCTGCAATAGCATTCAAACAGTGCTCAGCATAACACTGAGACTAAAATCCAGTAATTGGTTGCAACTAGAGTAGGCCCAGTGAACTTGTGGGGAATTTAATGAGTCCATACCTGTCAAGCACGGCTCCGGAAAATCCAGGAACTGCTCTGGCCCAGCCGTGCATGCACAGCAACAACTCCTTCTGTGCATGTGTAGAACCCTTCTTCACAGAACCCATGCACAGTAACTACTTTCCCCACCGGTCAACTTATGGGATGGTGGTGGGAAATTGGAGGAACGACCGCTGAAATATGGGAAATCCCGGCCAATCCAGGCTACTTGACAGGTATGTGAGTAAAGTTCTCCATACTTTCCAGTGATTATGTGGGCTTAATTTAGTTTTGACTTACTACAAAATTTTAGCCACTGAATAAAAAAGGGCATGTCTGACACTTCAGCAAATGAATCAAATAATTTAGAATTTTTATATTCAGGAGAAAAAAATCAGATGAGGAAAATTACACAACTATTCTTGATATATCTGTACCCTTGAATTGCATAAGTCAGGGTAGTTGAATTGAAAACAAGATAGATTTGCCATTTTTGCCTTCAGATGGCACCTCTACTAGCCCTTATATGATTTAAAATGACAATGTTGCACCAGAAAGGAGTTAGGAAAAGTGCCTCTTTTTTATACGACCTCTACAAACACAGAGATGGTTAAACATTTTATTTATTCAGAAAACACTGAAAGCTTTTTTTGTTCTTTGAGAACTTTTCCTCCCTGACATGTTTCTGTCATAATAATGCAGCCCTTAGTTCAACTGTAATGTTAACTGGAGTTGATACTCAAGCCCAACTGCATATGATGCTGTCACTTCTGGTGTCCAATCATGGGTGTTGGTCAGTGAAGTAATGGTCAAACAAATCTATAAAAATTAGGTCATCTGAATAAACTGGGAAGCAAAAGATGAGTGGTGAAGTGGGCTATTCACTAAATCTTCTGTGCAGAGCCAAAGCTTTTAAACAATAAGAACAGTCCTAAAGGGAAATCTTTGCCTTAGGTTTGCAGGAAAACTGTGTTGCTGTATTTTAAACACAACTATTTCTCAATCCCCAAGGTTGTTTTATGTAAAGCGTTTATCAGCTTGGCCCACACTGTTTAAACCATTGTTAACTATTGACTCTGGAACACCCACTGATAAGAATAAATTCACTGCTTTGAAAATAGAATGAACTCCATGTTATTAAGGCACAAAATGTTGACCTGTTAGAAGAAAAGCTCCAACACAAAAAAGCAAAGCATGATAAACTAACAAAATACATTTTAGCAGAGCAATTTTAATGCTAGCAATGGGTGATCTGCATCTCACATTTTGCTCCTAACTCTATGAAAGGACCTAGATTACTTTCCCACAACTGCTTATATTTACCCAATTCCATGCCATTGCCAATAGGACTATGCTCTCATACCTTACTGAGTCTTGTCTCAGATAATCCCACGTTTCTCCTTAAAAATGTGTCTCCCATTTCTAATTTACCCTCCCCCCCCAATGATATTTGTTAAGGCAACCTGTTCAGTCCTAGGGATCATGTGTCCCTGTGGAGAAAAAGTGAAGAAGGGCAACCACCAGAGAGAGGTGACCAAGCATCCTCACCAGTGTGGGGCGGAGGAGTCCTGATATTGCCAATGACACTGGCCTAGGAATTTGAATGGCAGGCTGACCACCACATCTCTAGGCACTGTGAATGGGAAGAGTGTCACTGCTTGAGCTCAAAAGGCTGAGAGTAATGCAAAGTAGCAGACCGGGAGAAGAGCCTTGTGCATCCATTTGCAAATGGAGCCTTGTGCATCCATTTGCCAAATGTTCTAGGCACAAAAGAAGGACCCAACTCCTTTCCAACTCAACGGAGTCTGCAAAGTGATAAGGGGGTGGGGGTGTTCCCAAGACAAAGATGGAAGTGGACAGTGAAATACTTACCATTACTTATCTGAATGAACACAAGCTGGCCAGTCCATATTGTTGTTCCTGAAAGCCAAATAAAAGGACCTGAAGCTTGCAAACCATTGTCTTGCATTATAAAAGTAAGCAACCTCGTTGAACCATGCCTTCCAGGGCTTAGAGGAAGTGTTGACAATCTTGCAGCCAAATGATGTATCCACTAAACATTACTCAATATCTGTCCTAAACACTTTTTAAAAGAGTGTTGCCTTAACTTACGTAACTTATACATAACTAATTTTTGCAGAAATTGTGTCCTGATTTACACAAATAAATCAATTTACGTAAGGGGTTTGTTTGTGTCTTGTAATTCTAAAATGGCAGAGTCACCATTTTAAACTCTAAAATCATGGCCCTGCACCATTTTAGAATTAAAAATTCCACCCTGCCTCCACTGCCAAAAGTTGCAAGACATCACTTACTGTGGTGGCGGAGGAGGCAGTGGCGGCAGCGGTGGTGATTGCAGCAGTTTTGCCATGTTTTCCAGAATCCCTGCTGCTTTTACCGTGACTGGGAGAGTATCCCATGCATATCCGCTCTGTTCCGCTCTTCCTCCTAGGCTTATCTGGGGCATGCTTTATCTGGGAACATGCATCGGACGAAAACCGCTCCATTCCGCTCTTCGTCCGAGGTCCCCTTGTGGCTTTAGCTGGGAACACGTGTCAGACAAAGAGCAGAATGGAATGGTTTTCATCTGACTTGTGTTTCCAGCTAACATGCACCCCGGAGAAGCCTCGGATGAAGAATGCAACCGAGCGGATATGCGGTGGGCACTCTCTCAGTCCCGGTAGAAGTAACGGGGACTCTGGAAAATGTGGCAGTGCTGGTGGCAGTGGCAGTGGCAGTTCCTGCTCCCCTAACAGCCAGACAAACAGCTCAGGAGGAAGCAGCAGCAGCAGGGAAAAGGTAGGGAGATCACTCCGTTTACATACCCTTTGTGCTGATTATATATAGGTATAAACTGATTCACATAAAAAGCTATGGAATTGACTTTTTACATAAATCCGGGTTTTACAGTATCTGCTTTTAATATTGTAAACCACCCAGAGTGGGAATTTCTTTCCCAGATGGTTGGTAGATTCAGCCAGCCAGCCAGCCAGCCAGCCAACCAACCAACCAACCATCAGTGCGTTGATATATTGGCTTAGTTTCAGGTGACTAGGTTTGTTTCAGGTGACCAGGTCCCTCCTTGGGGGGGGGGGCTGCGTCTGGTTGGCAGGGGTCGGCTGAGGACTTTGCTGACCATCTGGTGGAGAAAATCGATTGGATTCACTTGGGGTTTAATCTTGGCGTAGACGGGGGGGGGGTCCAGAGGGAGCTGGTGCACAGCCTTGCTATGTTATCTGGGATCGGTTTGATCCAGTTGCCCTGGATGAAGTGGACAGGCTCCTTGCGGCTGTCTGCACCACTACTTGTCCATTGGACCCCTGGTTGGTAAAAGCCTCCAAGACGGTGACAGGTGGCTGGGTCGGGGCTATAATGAATCCGTCTTTTCGGGAGGGGATGTTTCCTGTACCATTAAAACAAGCTTTGGTATGCCCCCTCCTGAAGAAGCCATCCCTCGATCCAGCAATCCTAACCAACTACAGACCTGTCTCCAACCTTCCCTTTCTGGGGAAGGTGTTGGAGAAGGCAGTGGCGCATCAGTTGCAGGGAGTACTGGATGAAGCAGAATATTTGGACCCCTTCCTGTCAGGTTTCAGACCTGGATATGGTACCAAGACTGCATTGGTCACGCTGATGGATTATCTCTGGCAAGAGTGGGACAGTGGTCATCCGTCCATCCTTGCTCTTCTTGACCTCTCAGCGGCCTTCAATACCATTGACCATGGTATCCTTCTGGAACAGCTCAGAGGATTGGGGATCCACGGCACTGTGTGGTCCTGGTTTTCCTCATTTCTGAGGGGTCGGACCCAGTCGGTTTGGTTGGAGAGTGAGAGGTCCAGTCCTAGGCCCTAAAATATGGGGTGCCTCAGGGCTCGGTACTCTCTCCTCTCCTATTTATCATCTACATGAAGCCACTGGGCGAGATCATCCATTCCCATGGGGAGCGGTACCATCAGTACGCGGATGACATGCAGTTGTACATCTCGGCCCGTGGGGACCACAGTGATGCAGTCAAAGTCCTTTTCAGATGTCTGGAGGCTGTTGGGGTCTGGATGGGAGCTAATGGGCTTCAACTGAATCCCAGCAAGACCGAGTGGCTATGGATAAGGGGTCCTGCACTATCCCGGGAGCTACCATCTTTGGTTCTGGATGGGGTTATTTTGCCCCAGACTGACCCAGTGTGCAACTTGGGGGTCCTTCTGGACTTGCGGCTGCTGCTAGAAGAACAGGTGGTGTCTGTGGCCAGGAGGGCTTCCACCCAACTTCGGGTGATTCACCAGTTGCGCCCGCTCCTGGACTAGGACTCCTTGCTCATGGTCACTCTGATGACCTCCAGACTAGCCTACTGTAATGCGCTCTACATGGGGCTGCCCTTGATGACCATTTGGAGACTGCAGCTAGTCCAGAATGCTGTGGCCTGGGTGGTGATGGGTGTGGACGTTGTGCCCATGCCTCACCACTGCTTTGGGAGCTGTGCTGGTTACCAGTTTGCCTCCGGGTGCAATTCAAGGTGCTGGTTTTGACCTTTAAAGCCCTATATGGTAGTGGGCCAGGTTACCTAAGAGACTGTATCACCCTAAGGACATCTGTCCATCCAACCAGAGCTGACCAGAGGGGCTCTCTAATTGTTCCATCAGTCAGAGGGGCTAGCCTCTCTGGCACAAGGAGGAGAGCCTTCTCCGTGTCCGCACTGGCCCTTTGGAACCTCCTGCCAACAGGACTGCGCATCTGGATGGAGTTGCTGCCCTTTAGAAAAACCTGGCTGGCGGGTCAAGTGTGGGGTGCAGGTGGAAGGGTGGCCTCCATTGGGTGGTTGGTATAGATGATTATTCCTTCCTCCATGGTCCGTTCGGTACATGCACCCTTTTTAGGGGGTGGGTTCTTAATTCTGTTTTTATCTATTTTTACCTATGATTGTGAAACGCCCTGAGTCGGCCTCGGTCGAGTGAGTGGTAAAGAAATCCAACAATTAAATTAAAATTTAAAATTAATGCTAGAGCACCTCTACAGCAACAAAACAAGATAAAAATTGATATGAAATAGAAACAATTCACAGTAGATTTCTTGATCATGCAGAATGTTTGTTTGACTGCTATGAAGAACATTGGAAAATGGTCTCTTTCCTATAACTCCATGCAATAATTTAAACATCTATCAGCTTTAAAATGAACCACAAAAGATAAGCCAGGGTTTTACAGTGGAGGAATCAAAGGAAGAAGAGCTTTGGGCTGTGGCACAGATTGAGAAGCCACTAGGGACACTGGCACTGAAACAATCCACAGCGTGTGATCACCTAATCTGAATAGAAGCATAAAATAGGCTGTGAATAATGCCACTGCTGAATTGCTCCTATTCAGCTTGCCAGGGTAGTTGCAGCCTTAGATCATCTTTATAAAAATGCCTTGTTTCACTTATATGTGCTATTTATATGCTAATCACTGTTGTCAACATCAGGTATCATTGGTATTGTCATTAGCAGAAAGATCATAGGTAACATATTTCTATAAATTATTAGGTAGAAATTCCCATCTTGTTTCTGGATGTTATTAAAAATAAATACATGTTTTTCTAAATCAAGCTACTGCAAACATACAGTTTATAGCAAGCAGGAAACTTTTATGATAAAATGAATTCAAACCACGTTTTAAAGAAATGAAAGGATTACTTTAGCCAAAGGAAGAAGGAGCTGCTTGTCTGATAAAATGCTGTATTCTTAATTTTCATCATCTGTATTAAGAGCCAGTTATATGGAGAAACTATTAGCAGTGGGAATATTTCAACCAGTATTCTTCTTTCAATTTATGCATTATTTAATTAGTGTGGTAGAAACAAATTAGACTGCACACCTCATGTGTTAGGCAGCAAAATTGGTTCGGTATGACACTAGCTGATCATTTCAGGGCTGGAGAAGAATTTTTAACCCACACAAAAATTGCACTGTTGTGTGGGATTTTATTTTTGCTTGCCCCATACTAGTTGCCTGGGACTTTGGGCAATTGGCAGGGGGAGACTTATTTAGGTCGAACTGACAGGTAATGTGGAGTGAGTTCAAGGTGGGGTGGTGTTTCTTCCAGTTTATAGAAGAGCTAAATCCGTGGCTGGGAAGAGCTGGAATTGTGGCAATCTGTTTCCATCTTAACCCAGATGAGGACGAGGAATGCTGCAATAGTATGATGGCTGACCAGGGATAGAAGGCTGAGGGTGTTATGGAATACTGAATTAGACAAAATTGCATTCCACACGCTAAGACAGATTTAGGAGTTTTATTTGCCAATATTTGTTAATATTTGGCCAAAAAGATTCAGGAAAGCTTTACCAAGTTAATAGTCCCTGAATGAAAATATTTCAAGGGTACCATTCCCCGGGGCTTTGGACTTATCCATATCAGATGGGCAGTGGTTCAGTTTTCCTCTGGTTCCCATCTTCAGTCTACATGGGGCCACTCTGAATATTTGTGAGGGACATGCCCGCAGTTTTGTTAATGTTATGTTGCACAATAAATAAATAAATAAATAAATAAATAAATAAATAAATAAATAAATAAATAAATAAATAAATAAATAAATAAATTTTGTGCCAGAAATTACTCTGGGTTGAAAGGGGTTTTTCTGGAGAAACTCTGCTCAGGGGATGTCCAAATGAAGCTCCTTTCATGTCCCCAAGGTCTGTCGTGCAGACTCAGGTATAGAAAGCTAACCATCTATCTCCAAACTCAGCATCTTAACCACTAAGCCACTGTGTGTGTCCCTAGTTATCTCCATCCTTGTGTCTGGCTCTTTATTCGTGTGTGTGTGTGTGTGTGTGTGTGTGTGTGTGTGTGTGTGTGTGTGTGTGTGTGTGTGTGTGTGTGTGTGTGTGTGTGTGTGTGTGTGTGTGTGTGACATTAATTAAAGAGGCTTACACTTTCGAATAAGCATTCAAAAAGACTGGGACAACTGAACATGAAACCCCAAATCCACATATTAACGCCTTTAAACCATTTTGTGCTTTCTTCTTATACCACTTTTCCTTCTTCTGATTTGGGGGGTTTGTTTGCAAGAAAAGCATTTTTACCTTTTTTGTTCAAAATATGTTTGTTTGTTTTTTGCTTAGAATACTTTTTTTGTTTACTTCACATTTTTGTTTTGACTCATCAAGAAATAGCAAAAGGGTCAATGTTCAAAATATCTTTAAAATAGGTTGCTGAGGTCAAACTATAATTTGCTCTCATATGACTGTAGTTGTATGGCATAGACCAGAGATCCATGGAATCCGTCATTTTTCATTTATGGATAGAGTTCCAGCTCTGCTTTATTCATCTCCCCTCCTTCTCCCTCCAATAAGGAATATCAAGAAAATGCATCTCTTTGTCTCACTGACTGTGGGGGAAAACCAAACCATATTAGAAGCTTCACACTCATTCAAACATGATACTAGTAAAAACACAGGCCCAAACACTGTGGTTTGTTTAGCTACTTCTTCTTTGGTAACAAATGTATGAAACACATCAGAATATTCAATGGATTTCATGGTTCAGTTGGGTCTGAAACCAGCCCCTCCCAACTTCACTCTGACTATTTTAAATGTGGTTGGTCTCCCCACATTGTAGAAATTCTGAGTCTGGTATTGACTTATTATGAATTAGCTAGTCCTAAAGTACAATACAGTGGAACCCTGTATAATGAATGCTTCACATAACAAAAAATTCATACAACGAAGTGTTTTTTGGCTAACCACGATACCCCACATAACAAAAATTTTGTTTCATTATAGGATATACCCCGCATAACAGAAAAAAAGTTCATTATGCAGGGTTTTCATTAAGCGAGGTACACCTAACTTAACGAAACCCAATATAACAAACATTTTTTTTGGTTATGTGAGGTATTGCCAATAGCGCTACTCATAATGAACAAAAATGTTTTGCCCCAGACCAACCCGGTGCGCAACTTGGGGGTCCTCCTGGATTCGCAGCTGCTGCTAGAAGAACAGGTGGTGGCTGTGGCCAGGAGGGCCTTCACCCAACTTCGGGTGATTCGCCAGTTGCGCCCGCTCCTGGACCGGGACTCTTTGCTCATGGTCACTCACGCTCTGGTGACCTCCAGACAAGACTACTGTAATGCGCTCTACATGGGGCTGCCCTTGATGACCATTTGGAGGCTGCAGCTGGTCCAGAATGCCGCGGCCCAGGTGGTGATGGGGTGTGGACGTTATGCCCATGCCTCACCACTGCTTCGGGGGCTGCACTGGTTACCAGTTTGTCTCCGGGTGCAATTCAAGGTGCTGGTTTTGACCTTTAAAGCCCTACATGGTAGTGGGCCAGTGTATCTTAGAGACCGCATCGCCCTAAGGACGTCTGTCTGTCCAACCAGAGCGGACCGGAGGGGCTCTCTAATTGTGCCATCAGCCAGGGGGGCTCGCCTCTCTGGCACAAGGAGGAGGGCCTTCTCCGTGTCCACACCAGCCCTTTAGAACCTCCTGCCTGTGGAACTGCGTCTCCAGACGGAGTTGTTGCCCTTTAGGAAGGAACTAAAGACCTGGCTGGCGGGCCAAGTTTGGGGTGCGGGTGGGGATGGGGGTACCGTTGGGTGGTTGGTATAGAGAAGTGTGCCTTCCCACAAGGTCCCTTCGGTTCTTGCGCACCTTTTAGGGTTGGGTTTTTTTTTTTACTTTTAACTTTTAAATCATGTGTCTTTTATGTATTTACTGTCCGCTATGTAAACCGCCCTGAGTTGGGTTGTACCTGAGTGGGCGGTATATAAGCGTGAAAAACAAATAAATAAATAAATTAATAAAAATCATATAATTAAGAGCTGTGGAACAGAGATTTTTCATTATATAGTACAGGGTTTTACTGTAAATGAATAAAACAAAATGGATAACAGTTGTTTATTCATTCTACAGATTTCACTCATATTTTACAGGTAAAAAGGATATCCAGTTTGGTTGTATTTTGGAAACTCAAAATTTTTGACTGTCAGAAAATGATATCAACTAAAATATCATGGTATACATTGTCAATACTGAACTGGAAAACAATACAGTAGTAAATTGACAGATGTCTTTGAGCCATTGCTTCTTCTGCTTACATGCTGACTTCAGTAGTGCAAAACCTGCTTCTATAGGGCTGGATACAGATATCTTTAGTCACACTGTATTTCCATTGCTATCAATGCAAATTGGGTTAGTCACAACTAACTTGCTCTATTGTTTTCAGTTGTGACTAAAGCATGGCTAATTTCATCTGTCATTTAAAGGTTGCTTTTCATGCATATAAGACTTCTGAAGCTCTTGAAGCCTTATTTGGAATTGAATGATTTAAATAAACATTACACTGCATCACAAAAAATAAATACTGTCTACTACTTTGTCTAATCCATGTGTCCTATAAAAAACCAAGTGTGCTGAATCCAAATCTGAAGTCCAATTCTGCCTAGGACAAAAATGGTTAGCAAGGTAGCAAATCTCACCCTCTTGGTTATGTTCTTGTGTTGATCACAAGGGGTATATTTGCCACAAACATAGCATAAATTCTCTGGTTTATTAACACAAATGAGCCTACTCAACTTTAGCTCAAAATGACTCACCATGGCCTAGCTATACTATCCAATAAGATGATTTCACACTAGAGACAAATCCTTGGCCCTTCTCACCTTATATACCTATTTCTGACATCAGCTCACTGACTTGCCCAGACATGCCCAGCCACTGCTGTAACATGCATGCCACAAGGGGACATGATTAAGCTGAGGCAGCAGCAGGCATAGTGGTAGCTGCAACTGTTATAATGTTCCCATGTAAAAATACATTACCCAATTACCAACCATTGAACAGCTATACCACGCCTTAAAATCTGTACACGATAGGCAAATTCTGAGTTAAGATTTGGAACCAGCACACTCAATATCATGTAAATCACGTGCTATACCCAGTAGCAAAATTGTGGTTGTACAATTTATATCAATATTTACCAAGAATGTAACCTGTCCTTAAAATGTCTCATTAAAGTTATCTGCTAGGCATTAAGTGATGTCACACTATGATGGATGAGATATAAATTAAAGTGTGGCCTGTACCACTTCTTCTCTTGGGTGAGAAATTGTTTACATTGTCTGTCTTCTTCCTTGCCCCCACATTAGAGGTCTCCTTTCTGCTGCATTTTCATTCATGGAGCTTGACATGTTTTCAAAGGAGTAAATGAAGATTTATATAAGCACTTATTGACAGATGCAGGTCAATTAACCACATGTGCAACTGTCTGCTCATTCACATTCTACATAATGAAGCTCCACTATCTTCAGTATAATAGATGATCACAGAAAGAGTTTTTAGAAGAGTAGGCATGCAACAAAACCAGTGAAGATTTTCTGTAGCAGCTTGAAGAGGAAGAAGCTTTATTTTGCATAACCTTTTAGGGATTGCAGTTCACTTACATCAGAAGCACATAGTCAACCCTCAGCTGGCAGATGATCATGTACATGCATGGGTGTAGGGCAGTGGAATAACACAAATTTGGCTGTGAATAGAGAGAACTTAAATGCAGAAAGTCCAAATATTGATTATTACCTTAACAATAACAATGAATAAATTATAATTGAGTGGTGACTCTGACAAACTGGCATATAGAAGATGAATAACACATATTGTGATGAAAAGCCATGGTCTTATACATATCACAAAATACTTGTAAAATATCAAATCACTTGTCACTAATATCTACTGTATTTGAGCTCATTGGAGATGACTGGGTACAGCAGATAATTTTGAATGGCTTGTAGGGCAGGCTGGTGTGATTTATTTCCCAGATATCACATTTTGCCTGTCGAAAGGTACTCATAGCTGACACCAGTCCATATCCAAGCAAGACCATTTTTTCTTCAGCTGAAGGACTTCTTTTGTGGCTGTGGTTGGGATGATTCTCTGGCAGACTGAAGGGGTGCTTTAAGGGAGAGCATTCCCATTAATGTGATCAGGTGTGCACCATTGAAGTTGTCAGATCATACCCTCACTTACAATGAAGAAGACACATGTTTTTGTATGAAGATTCGGCAGATTGAGAGAGACTTGTAAAAGATCAACCTTTTCTAGAGACAATGTCAGAAAGCTGTCATTTATTTGAGTCAACATAAAAAGGGAGGGCTAAACTAATCCTTGTGTGACTAACACCAATGCATCAGTGTGTCTGGGTACAACTTAGCTTACTCTAAAAAAAGATACATTTCCTTCCATGAAGGATAGGTAGATGAAATGGACATGCAGCACCAAAATGGCTACCGCACTCTTTGCTGGCCCCACCCCTGAGGCGCGGGCATGGCAGCAAGGCTTGGGGCGGGGGCGGCCTCCCTTTATAAGGGGCAGCCGACCCAATGGTCCCCCTTCCTTGCATTTGGCTGGCCCCGGGTGCGATTGCCCTCCACCCCCTCCCTTAGGTCACAGTGTGACTCGTTTGGTCGCTTCGGGGCCGAGTGGGAATTTTTGGCGGGGACCTGATTGGCACCTTGGTCCTCATTTTTTCACCCACTACACACTGTCTGCTGATGGGTGACTTACAGGGTGTTTCTTGTGACACGTTTGGTCACTTTGGCGGATAGCACTGGTAAGGGGCAACTGCATTAGTAATTAATAAGGTAAAGCAATTGGCTGGCCATAGGGAGGACAAGGTGAGCCAGAATTGTACGGCCAGTCAAATTGCTGGGATAAGTTACAGCTGAAAGGGGTCAACAACATGCTGATGATGAAGCAGGTTGTTGACGGAAGCTTACACCCAGTTGCCAGTGCAACAGGTGCTTTTAGTTAGCGAGATAGTTATGATTTAATTGCCCCTTGCCAGTGCTATTTTGGCCAGTTGATCCTTAACCATTGTTAAGGTAGGCCTGTTTGATGATCAATAAAAGTGGCCCAATTTTCATCCATAATTTACGTGTCCGCGTCGTTATTGGGGTTGTGGGTACAGCAAAGAGAGGCATTGCCTTAGGTTTTATAGACTCTCCTTTACTCTGTGAGACAGGAGAGAAGAGATATCTCCTCTGTTCTTAGATGGTGAGGGAATGGTCAAGGCTCCCTGCATCTTCACTTTAGTTAGCTAGATTTAAAATAATAATTATGTGCAGTCAATGGCAAATATTTCCAGGGTTTTCTAAGTATGGAATACACAGAAGCGTTTTGTAATTCCCTTCTTCTGGGGGAGCCCTTGGACCATGCAGCTTTTCCAATGCTTGCCCTCTCTCAATTTACAGTATTTATCTAATAAATACTATCATTTTTATTGCCCAGAATAATAAATCTGAAAGTGGTTTGTTTCCAGAGGGGCATGTATACTCTGCTAATCATTCTAATTTTCAAGATCTTAGCCCACATGTTTATTTAATTTCTGTTTGCTGTAATATCAACTCATATCCAACCCCAACGAACAAATTATTGAGCAGCAGATGTCAACAGATAAGTGATGTTTTATTAGCCCATAGCTACTGATAGCAGATCAGAATTTAGAGCACTTCTCAAACAGAAAGGAAAGATCACAGAGCAATTAAAGGGGAAAGGGAACTAAAAGCATAGCAGAACACCTAAAGCTGCCAGTTTCACAGACAACAAGTACAATAACTGTAATAAGATACACTGCTTGATTATTATTATTTTAAATGGGGGACCCTATAGCTCAGGGGTAGCCAAATGTTTTACACATGGGTGTGACCATGCCCCCAGACAGCTGAGTGGGCCAGAACCCCCCCCCCCCAGAAGTGGATATCATAATTTCTTTGGCAAGTGACAACCTTTTCATGCATATTTTAGTATCTAACTTTTAAAGAAATTTGGAAGACATTAAAATTAGCCCATGTTAGTTTCAATCATATCCGACCACCACATGGAACTTTCTTTAACATAAAGATGAGAGTTCAAGCCCATTTAATATTGTGAGCTTGAGCAAAGTAGGAAGAGTTTTGAGATATGATCAGAGAGGAGCTGCCTTCCCTAGATCACTTCTTATTTCCTAGGAATGTTTTTTCCATCACAGAGGCATAGAAAGAATAACAGATTTTCAGTAAAATTGCACCTGCTATAGTTTTAATGTGACAAGCAGCAATTGGTCTCAATAAACAGATAGGAGTGCTACCTTTGTCTCACATGTGTCTGCTAAGAGTCACTCAGGTTGTGATTGCATGCTTAAAATGGAATACATTTGCCTTGGAGCTGATGCTGGTGAAATTGACTCAAATGAATTTGTTTACATGATAGGTATTATATCCCCTAACACTGGTTATCTGAAACAATCTTGATGGGGTTATATATTTCAAACTGATATCT
This sequence comes from Bradypodion pumilum, assembly GCA_035047305.1. Classification (NCBI taxonomy): domain Eukaryota; kingdom Metazoa; phylum Chordata; class Lepidosauria; order Squamata; family Chamaeleonidae; genus Bradypodion; species Bradypodion pumilum. The sequence continues at coordinate 63,105,936 of JAWDJD010000004.1, read as the reverse complement.
GTGTTACATTAAATTGTATTGATTTTGTGTGTGTCCAGGTGAATCAGTTTATATTTCCCCTCAGTATTTTTATATGTTTTAAAGGTTTTTATGTTTTAATCTTGTTTCAATCATTTAATGTGTTTTAATTATTATTCTGGTTAAATATTTTTTTCAATTTTACCAAAATTGTATCAAATTATGCAGAAGGGGCACCCTTTTATGTCCGCATTGGCTGTTACTCATATCCAAGCATACATTATTTCCTGGAAGTCATTTTCACAGTTGTTGAATGTGTCTCTGGTGACTCCATAAACTGATCCCTTCATGAAACATGTGGCCACACACTATGCACTGACTAGATGGTGGAGGGCTTGGTTGAGTTTGATGAAGCTTTTGTGTTTGTCGCTTAGCCTCTTCATTTCTATTTTTTTAATTTTTTTTAAAAAATATTTTAAGATTAGACAACAAGTAATACAAATGGTACACTCAAACATAAATAAAACTAACAAAATTGCATCACAATTACAATTATTAAATCACCCGGTGCTATTTACAATGCCTAGTCAACTGAGTATAGTCTACATCATTATTTTTACATCCAAAATGCAAGTTGGTCAGGTGCTGGTGTTCTACCTTGACGTTTATTCAATGTATATTCTAGAAAATGTTTCCAAATTTCATAAAAAAATTATTTTCTTTTATCATTCCCTTTTTCTGCTGTAATTCCCAGGTTAATTTGTCATTTAAAGCAATTGTCCACATTTCTTTATACCAATCTTCATTTTTTGTCATAACTTCGTTTTTCCAATTTCGCGCTATGCATTGTCTTGCGGTTATTAACATAATTGTTAGTAAATCTTTTTTGCATTTATTTATATTTATGTTATCTACATCAGTTAGTAGAACAATGCGTGGATCCAACTTAACATCTGTACATAGTATTTTTTTTAATTTCACTTTCAACTTTTAACCAAAAGGGTATCAGATGTTTGCAGTCCCACCACATATGAGAATACGTACCTTGAGTATTTTTACTCCTCCAACATGCATTCGATTTTGTACCATCCAATTGATATAAGTACACTGGGGTCAAATACCACCTCCATAGAACCTTATAATTAGATAGATAGATAGATAGATAGATAAATCTTTATTGTCATTGTCCTGCACAGAACAACGAGATTGGGGGAAAAAACACTTATCAATGCAACAAAACCTAAACAAAATACAACTATACAAAAATTATCAACATACTCCCACCCCACATATACCCATTTAACCCATAAAAAGCTCTAAAACCCGAAAAATTCAAAAAACTCTAAAACTCTAAAAACTTTAAAAACTATATACAGAAGCTCCCTTATAGACTGCATTGCACTGCATTCAAAGCCAGAACCGCTTTTGGGTAGAAACTATTTCTCAAGCGGCAGGTCCTGGTCTTTATGACCCTATACCTTCTTCTAGAAGGCAGAAGCTGAAAGAGATCCTTTCCGGGGTGCGTACTATCTTGTGCAATCTCTACAGCTTTCTTATAACACCTGGTGGCATAGATTTGATCTAGAGTGGGAAGAGTATGCCTGATTATCCGCTCCGTGGTCTTTACGACCCCGGACAACATTGTTCTTTCCCTAGCTGTACAACTCCCAAAGCATACACACAGACCATAGGTTAACACCCTCTCTATGGTACAGTGGTAATTCTACCACTGCCAACAGCAGGTCCTTTGAAAGATTGTTCTTCCTGAGGATTCTCAAGAAATATAACCTAACAGAAAGGGTTCTCATGAATCTTTTCTTCCATTTACTATTCCAGGATTCATCATTAATTTTTATGTTTAGATCCTGCTCCCATATCATCCTTAAAACTTCTTGCGACCCTTTGCTCCTATTCTGAAGTCACTGACAAATATAATTTTGCTGACAGGCAAATGAAACACTTTCCCTTCCTCCTCTTGTTGTTGTTGTTCAGTCGCACAGTCGGTTCCGACCCTTTGCGACCCTATGGACCATTGTTCTCCAGGCACCTCTGTCCTTCACCATCCCCCTCAGCCCTCCCAGCTCCGTGCCCATTGTGTCTACAATGCCATCTAGCCATCTCATCCTTGGCCTTCCCCTTCTTCTTTTGCCCTCCACCTTTCCCAACATCAATGCCTTCTCAAGTGAATCCTTCCTTCTCATTTGATGTCCAAAGTACTTTAGCTTCATCTTTACTATTTGACCTTCCAATGAGCAGTCAGGGTTAATTTCTTCTAAGATTGACCTATTTGTTCTCCTCGCTGTCCAGGGGACTCTCAAAACCCTCCTCCAACACCACATTTCAAAGGCATCTATTCTTCTGCGTTCAGCCTTCCTAATTGTCCAGGTCTCACATCCATACATTACCACTGGGAAAACCATTGCTTTGACTATTCTAATTTTTGTTTGCAATGTAATGTCTCTGCTTTTCACTATGTTCCCCAGGTTTCTCATTGCTTGTCTCCCAAGAATCAGTCGCCTTTTTATTTCATGGCTACAATCCCCATCTGCAGTGATCTTTGATCCTAAGAAAGTAAAATCTGTCACTGCTTCTACTTCTTCCCCATCTATTTTCCAGGAACTGATTGGGCCTGTTGCCATTATCTTGGTTTTCTTGATATTGAGTCTCAAGCCAGCTTTTGCACTCTCCTCCTTCAGCCCAATCAAGAGATTCTTTAGGTCTTCCTCACTTTCTGCCCTTAGGGTGGTATCGTCTGCATATCTCAGATTATTGATGTTTCTCCCAGCGATTTTAATCCCATATTGTGATTCCTCCATCCCTGCACTGTGCATTATGTGCTCTGTGTATAGGTTGAATAAGCATGGTGACAAAATGCAGCCTTGTCTTACTCCTTTTCCTATCCCAAACCACTCTGTCATTCCATGTTCTGTCCTAACTGTTGCTTCTTGGTTCATGTACAGATTTCTCAGGAGGCATATGAGGTGCTCTGGTATTCCCATCTCTTTTATTACTTGCCACATCTTGTTGTGGTCCACACAGTCAAATGCCTTGGTGTAGTCAATAAAACAAAAGTAAACTTGTTTCTGGTATTCCTTTGTTTTCTCCATGATCCAGCGTATGTTGGCAATGTGGTCTCTAGTCCCCCTGCCTCTTCTGAAACCAGCCTGCACCTCTGGTAATTCTCTCTCCACATGTTGCTGAAGTCTATCCTGTATTATCTTAAGCATCACCTTGCTGGCATGTGGGATGAGCGCGATCCGCTTTTTTGGGATTGGGACGTATATTGATCTTTTCCAATCCTGTGGCCACTGTTTTGTTTTCCAAATCTGCTGGCATATTGAATGCAGTAATTTGACGCCGTCATCTTTTAGCGCTTTGAAAAATTCAACTAGGATACCACTAGCTTTGTTGTTTGCAGTGCTCTTTAGGGCCTTTATGACTTCACTCTCCAGGATGTCTGGCTCAAGTTCAATTTCTCCATCATTGTGATTAACAGGAGTGTTGAGGTCCTTTTTGTAAAGTTCCTCTGTGTACTCTTTCCATCTTTTCTTAATTTCTTCTGCATCAGCTAGGTCCTTTCCGTCTTTGTCCCTTATCATGGTCATTTGTGCTTTAAATGTTCCCTTGATTTCACCGATTTTTTTGAAAAGATCTCTGGTTCTGCCTCTTTTGTTGTTTTCCTCCATTTCTCTGCACTGTTCTTTTAGGTAGTTTTCCTTATCTCTCCTTGCTTTTCTTTGGAATTCTGTGTTCAAATGATTGTTTTTTTTTCCTTTCTCCTTTGACTTTTGCGTTCCTTCTTTCCTCTGCTATTTTAAGAGCCTCATCAGACAACCACTTTGCTTTCTTACTCTTCTTTTCTTTTGGTATGGTTTTCTTTGCTGCTTCCTGCATGATGTCCCTCATCTCCGTCCATAATTCTTCTGGTACTCTGTCTACCGAGTCTAAGCCATTAAATCTGTTCATCACCTCCACCGTGTATTCTTTAGGGATGCTGTCTAGGTGATATCTTTCTGGTCTCCGTGTTTTCCCCATTTTCTTTAATCGAAGCCTGAATTTTGCTATCAGTAGGTTGTGATCTGAGCCACAGTCTGCTCCAGGTCTTGTTTTTGCTGACTGTATGGAGGTTCTCCATCTTTGGCTGCAGAGTATGTAGTCAATTTGGTTTCGGTGTTGTCCATCTGGTGATGTCCATGTGTAAAGTCGCCTCTTGTGTTGCTGGAAGAGAGTGTTTGCTATGACCAGTGCGTTCTCTTGGCAGAACTCTATCAATCTTTGCCCTGCTTCATTCTGTACTCCAAGACCAAATTTGCCTGTTATTCCCTCCACTTTTTGATTTCCTACTTTGGCATTCCAGTTTCCTAATATAATTTGGACATCATTTCTTGGTGTCTGTTCTATGAGGTGTTGTAAGTCCTCATAGAACTGGTCCATTGTGGCTTCATCTGCACCAGTGGTTGGTGCGTATATTTGGATCACAGTGACATTGAAAGGTTTGCCTTGAATTCTGACTGACATCATTCTGTCATTTTTAAGGTTGTATCCCATTACTGCTTTTCTCACTCTTTTATTGACAATTATGGCTACTCCATTTCTTCTAAGGTTTTCTTGCCCACAGTAGTAGATATGATGGTTTCCAGAGCTGAATTCCCCCATCCCTGTCCATTTGAGCTCACTGATGCCTAAGATGTCAATGCTTATTCTTTCCATCTCATTTTTTACCACTTCCAGTTTACCTTGGTTCATTGATCTCACATTCCATGTCCCTATGCAGTATTGCTCCTTGCAACATTGCATTTCCCCTCCCCCTTTCCTGTCCCTCCCCTTCCTCCACTCTGTGGTGTTAAGCATCCTGTATCACCTAGCCTGCCCCTTTTTTTGCCTTTTGTTTTGGTCAATAGGGTTCTCTTGGCAAGCTTTGTGGTGTGGTTTGCCGGTGTCTACGCCATTTTTCCCTCCTCATACATTTTATCACAGTTTTTAAAGTTTAAAACATTTTAGACAACATATTATCATGCATATTATCACACTTTAAACACAGTCTCTATGTCAATTTCTATATTAATTCTTCTACATTTGCATATCAGGTACTTATCCTTTGCCTGGGACTCTGAGTCTCTCCCCCTGCTTTTCCTCCTCTGCCCTCTTCCCTTCTGTCAAATGGTCTTCTCCTGGCCCTTCCGCCACTCAACCGGCTCTCCTCCTCCTCACCCCCTGGCTGGGGGTGGTTGCCCGGCGGTGGCGGCGACTGGCCCTTCCGCCGCTTGGCCGGCTGGCTGGCTCTCCTCCTCTTCCTCACCCCCCCGGCTGGGGGTGGTTGCCTGGCGGCGGTGGCGACTGGCCCTTCCACCGCTCAGCCGGCCGGCCGGCTGGCTCTCCTCCTCTTCCTCACCCCCCGGCTGGGGGTGGTTGCCCGGCGGCGGTGGCAACAGGCCCTTCTGCCGCTCAGCCAGCTGGCTGGCTCTCCTCCTCTTCCTCACCCCCCGGCTGGGGGTGGTTGCCTGGCAGCAGCGGCAACTGGCCCTTCCACCGCTCGGCCGGCTGGCTCTCCTCCTCTTCCTCACCCCCCGGCTGGGGGTGGTTGCCCAGCGGCTGCGGCGACTGGCCCTTCCGCCGCTCAGCCGGCTGGCTGGCTCTCCTCCTCTTCCTCACCCCCCGCCTGGGGGTGGTTGCCCAGTGGCGTCGGCGACTGGCCCTTCCGCCACTTGGCCGGCTGGCTGGCTCTCCTCCTCTTCCTCACCCCTGGCTGGGGGTGGTTGCCCGGCGGCGGCGGTGACTGGCCCTTCTGCTGCTCGGCTGGCTGGCTGGCTCTCCTCCTCTTCCTCACCCCCCAGCTGGGGGTAGTTGCCGGGCGGTGGTGGCGACCGGCCCTTCCGCCGCTCGGCCGGCCAGCCGGCTGGCTCTCCTCCTCTTCCTCACCCTCCGCCTGGGGGTGGTTGCCCGGCGGCGGCGGCGGCCACCTCTGCAGAGGTGCAAATAAAGCATAATTGTTTTCCCACATCTTGCCAATCCCTGTAGTGTTAGATCAGTAAGGGAGATTTTTATTTTCATTTCCCCTTTGATCACCAATTGATATCATGGTTTTGATGGGCAGTCAAAGGGGAGAATATATTTCCCCTCCTTACCAACCCAGCATTGTAACGATCAGCAAGGGGAAGAAAACAATTACACTTTCCCTGCCCCTTTGCAGGAAAGCACATGGAATGCTATATTTTTCATTGTTTTAAATAAGTAGAACCCTCTGATGAAAATTTTAAAAGATGCATGGGGTGTTGTGTTCTGTAAAGCTGTGTTTTTAACAATGTACCTTAGCCATGTGGTAACAATGTAACCTTTCTGTGTGCAACATTATAACCTTCAGCTGTATCAAGCCTCCAAGGCGGTGACAGGTGACTGGGTTGGGGCTGTGATCAATGCATCATTGCGGGAGGGGGTGTTTCCTGCACCTTTAAAACATGCTTTGGTGCGCCCCCTCCTGAAGAAACCTTCCCTCGACCCAGCTGTCCTAACCAACTATAGGCCTGTCTCTAACCTCCCCTTTTTAGGGAAGGTGTTGGAGAAGGCAGTGGCGTGTCGGCTGCAGGGGGTGCTGGATGAAGCGGATTATCTGGACCCCTTTCAGTCAGGATTCAGGCCGGGATATGGTACCGAGACGGCATTGGTCGCACTGATGGATGATCTCTGGCGGGAGCGGGACGGTGGTCACCCATCCGTCCTTGCTCTTCTTGACCTCTCAGCGGCTTTCGATACCGTTGACCACGGTATCCTTCTGGGACGGCTCCGAGGATTGGGAATCCAGGGTAATGTGTGGTCCTGGTTTTCCTCATTTCTGAGGGGTCGTACCCAGTCGGTGTGGTTGGAGAGTGAGAGGTCCAGTCCTAGGCCCCTCAAATGGGGGGTGCCTCAGGGCTCGGTGCTCTCTCCTCTCCTATTTAACATCTACATGAAGCCGCTGGGTGAGATCATTCGTTCCCATGGGGTGCGGTACCATCAGTACGCGGATGACACTCAGTTGTACATCTCGGCCCATGGGGACCCCAGTGATGCCGTCAAAGTCCTTTCCAGATGCCTGGAAGCTGTGGGGGTCTGGATGGGGGCTAACGGGCTACAACTGAATCCCAGCAAGACTGAGTGGCTATGGATAGGGGGTTCTGCATTAACCCGGGAGCTACCATCGTTGGTTCTGGATGGGGCTATTTTGCCCCAGACAGACCCAGTGCGCAACTTGGGGGTCCTCCTGGATTCACGGCTACTGCTAGAGGAACAGGTGGCGGCTGTGACCAGGAGGGCTTTCGCCCAACTGCGGGTGATCCGCCAGTTGCGCCCACTCCTGGACCGGGACTCCTTGCTCATGGTCACTCACGCTCTGGTTACCTCCAGACTAGATTATTGCAATGCGCTCTACATGGGGCTGCCCTTGACGACCATTCGGAGGCTACAGCTGGTCCAAAATGCGGCAGCCCGGGTGGTGATGGGGTGTGGGCGTTATGCCCGTGCTTTGCCACTGCTCCGGGAGCTGCACTGGTTGCCAGTTTGTCTCCGGGTGCAATTCAAGGTGCTGGTTTTGACCTTTAAAGCCCTATATGGTAGTGGGCCGGGTTACCTAAGAGACCGCATCGCCCTGAGGACGTCTGTCCGTCCAACCAGAGCGGACCGGAGGGGCTCTCTAATCGTTCCATCAGCCAGAGGGGCTCGCCTCTCTGGCACAAGGAGGAGAGCCTTCTCCGTGTCTGCACCGGCCCTCTGGAACCTCCTGCCAACAGAGCTACGTCTCCGGACGGAATTGCTGCCTTTCAGAAAAGATCTTAAAACCTGGCTGGCGGGTCAAGTGTGGGGTGCAGGTGGAAGGGTAACCGCCATTGGGTGGTTGGTGTAGAAGAACTCTTCCCCATGGTGCCTTTGGATCCTGCAGCCCTTGTTTTTAGGGGGTGGGTAGTTTTAACTGTTTTAACTGTTTTAACTTGTGTTTTTAATTTTTATTGTGAACCGCCCTGAGTTGGCTTTGGCCGAGTGAGCGGTATATAAATGTGATAATTAAATTAAATTAAATCAATGTAAACCTGATAAGGGGACGCGAGCTAGTGACCACTAGATGGCAATAGTGAGCGTCCAGCTCTCATGGCTCAGATTCACCTGGATCAGCAGCGCGGGAAGATTCCCGCCACATCTTCACCTGGACAAGAAGGGCGTGACCTTCTACGACGTCACGCAGGCAGCAACCAATAGTCTGTCGACGAGCCACTTTCAAATGTATAGCCAGCTGTATATATTGAGCTACCCATCCGCCATTACCACATGTTCCTCCGGATCATCATGCAATAAACCTGTGTTAAGCCAACCCTTCGGCTGTTTCATTGTCTTTGGTCCCTTACACTAAATTGGCGACGAAGGTGGGATCATGGCAGCCCACGGGACCAAGACATGCGCCGGTTTCGAAATCAGGAAACCGGGCGACTGGGAGATCTTCGAAATGGACTTCCAGGCAGCACTGATTGAGTCCGAAGTCACGGAAGAGGCAAAGAAAAGGGCCATCTTCACCAGGATGCTCGGCCAAGAAACCAAAAGGGCCTTGGTGGACCTGATCGCACCGAGGAGGGTGAGCGAATTCAAGGCCAAGGAACTCATGCAGATGCTGTGTGAGCACGTCCGGCCAGCCACGGCGATGTTTCCCGCTCGGAGTGCGTTCTGGAGGCGAGTCCAAGCGCCCGGGGAGACGGTCGCCGCATTCGTGGCAGCCCTGCGGCTGGCGGCCGGCACGTGCAAATGGGAGAATGTCGAAATCACCCTCCGGGACTGTGTGCTGTGTGGCCTGAACGACGCCAAAACCCAGCGCACATTAATGAACCAAGAGCCACCTCCCACATTGCAGGAGGTCATCAGAGCGGCACAGGCCGCGGAAGCTACAAAGGCTGGGGTCCAAGAACTCCAGGACTGGTGGCCGAGGTCGAGCAAGGCGGAGACTCCGGTGCATGCCGCCCGGCGAGCTTCGAGGTCGTCCGCAGAGAGCAGCGACGACGAGGACGTCTGGAGGGTCCGGAAAGAGAGCCGGCGGTGCGATGGCTGTGGAGCGGCCCACGACCGCGCAAAATGCCCGTTTCGGAAGGCCGAGTGTCACAACTGCGGCCACCGTGGGCACATCGCCAAGGTGTGCAGGAAGAGGTGCGAGACCCGGAGAAGCTCGACAGACCGTTCCGCGGGACAAGACCGCTCAACGAGACCCAAGGACGGCGCTCAGGCCACGCGGAAGCAGGACGGCATGGGCCGCATCTCCGACGGCAGCGATGACGACTCCCCAGTATTCAGCGTGTCCGTAGGACACCCCCGCTACTTTGTTGAGGTACTAGTTCAAGGGGTTCCCATTAGCATGGAAATTGACTCAGGGTCCTCATATTCAATCATTTCCCAGAGGGAGTTTTTGAGAATTGCCCCCCACAGGCAACCCAAGCTCAAAGCGTTGAGGTCCACACTACGGGACGTGCAAGGGAACAGCATTCCATGTTGGGGGTTGGAGAATTTCAGGTTAAATTCAAGAAGCACGCCGCGTCCCTCCCTCTAGTCATGCTTAAAGGGGGAGATTGCAGCCTCCTCGGGACTCAATGGTTCCAGCCCCTGGGTTTGTTTATTGGGGGGGTGCACGCCGTTGGGATGCACGCCGTTGGGACTGACCCGATTCAGGAGGTGTGCGAGGCGCACCCCGAAGTTTTCAAAAAAGGACTGGGGAAATTCAAGGGGCCCCCAGTGACTTTCGACCTGGACCCAGAGGTCCGCCCAATTCGACTCAAACCACGCCGGGTGCCGTTTGCACTCAAGGACAAGATAGAGGCGGAACTGGACAAATTGGTGGGCCAGGGAATCCTTGTGCCTGTTGATTCCGCGGAGTGGGAAACTCCAATTGTAACCGCACTAAAGGCCAATGGGGAGGTCCGCATATGCACCGATTACAAGTGCACCATCAACAAGGCGATCCGCCCGAATGCGTATCCGGTGCCAGTAGTCAGCCATCTGCTGGCCAGGTTACACGGGGGAAAGTGTTTCGCTACGCTCGACTTAGCACAGGCCTACCAGCAGCTTACGGTGTCCCCTGCCGCAGCTGCTGCGCAGACCATAGTCACCCATAAGGGGGCGTTCCAGGTGACGCGCCTTCAGTTCGGCGTGAATTCGGCGCCTGGAATTTTCCAGTCACTCGTGGAACGCCTCCTGAAGGGGCTAGAGGGGGTGTTGCCTTATTTTGATGACGTGTTAATAACGGGGGGGGGGGAGTCGGGTCGAATTGGCCAAGAGGTTGGGGAAGGTCCTGACAATATTCGAAAAAGCGGGGTTGAGATTGCGAAAGGACAAATGCGTCTTCTTCGCGACCGAGGTTGAGTTCCTAGGGTTTTGTGTGACTCCTGAGGGGATAAAACCATCCAAATCCAAGGTGGCCGCCATTAAGAAAGCCCCCCGCCCCACCTCCAAGCCCGAGCTGCAGTCGTTCCTAGGGCTGCTCAACTTTTACCACTCTTTCCTCCCCCGGAAGGCAGCAGTGGCTGAACCGCTACACAAACTGCTAAAAAAAGACCAGACATGGAAGTGGGGCGAGGACCAAGAAAGGGCATTTAGTGAACTAAAAAGTCTCCTAGCATCTGATGCCATACTGACCCATTTCAACCCCAAACGCCCGGTAGTCCTGACCTGTGATGCATCCCCGGTGGGGGTAGGGGCGGTGCTGTGCCACGTGCTGGAAGACGGAAGGGAGGCCCCGATAGCATTCTACTCCAGGTCCCTGTCCCAAGTGGAGAGAAATTATGCACAGACAGGGAGGCACTAGCAATAGTTGCGGGGACGAAAAAATTTCACGATTTTCTGTATGGCCGCCCCTTCACCATTGTAACGGACCACAAGCCCCTGCTAGGCATTTTTACCGCAGATAAGCCCACGCCACAGATCCTGTCCCCGAGGATGCTCAGGTGGGCCATTTTTCTCAACGCGTACCAGCACGCGTTGGTCTACCGGCCCGGGAAAGAGATCAGCCATGCGGACGCGCTATCAAGGTGTCCCCTCCCCCTGACGCCCAGCCAGGTGAGCAAGGGGGAGCGAGACCATCAGGTTCTTATGATAGAGGTGCTGGATTCGCCCCCCGTAATGCCCGCCGACATTGCCAAAGCAACAGAGAAGGACAAGACGTTAGCGGCAGTTAGCTCCTGGGTGCAGAAAGGGTGGCCGGCTTCCTCCCCAGCGGAGGAGTTCGCCCCATTTCTCAGGAAAAAGTTAGAGCTGTCCCTAGAGAGGGGGTGCCTCTTGTGGGGGCAGCGGGTGGTGATTCCCACTTCCCTTCAGCCGCGGGTGCTCAAACTGCTGCACGTCAGCCACCCCAGCATCGTGCGATCCAAGGTGCTGGCCCGGAGTTACTTCTGGTGGCCCCAGTTGGACGCCGACATCGAGCACATGGTCAACACTTGTGAAAGTTGCCAATGCTCCAGACCAGAGGAGGCCCGCCTTCCCCACAGGGAATGGGACATGGCTAAGGGGCCGTGGTCCCGGGTGCACGTTGATTTTGCGGGCCCGTTCAGAGGCACCCTGTTCCTTCTTGTAGTGGACGCCTTCTCCAAGTGGTTGGAGGTTATCCCAGTCACGAGCACCTCCTCGGCCCAGACCATTAAGCATTTGCGGAGGCTCTTTTCCACGTTCGGCATACCCGACACATTAATTAGCGACAACGCTAGTTGTTTCACGTCCTCCGAGTTTAGGGCATTCATGGAGATTAACGCCGTTCGGCATATCACCTCCGCCCCGTTTCACCCAGCCACCAATGGCCAAGTAGAGCGCCTCGTCCGCACCACGAAGGATGCGTTGCGGCGCATGGGCCCCGGGGATCTGAACCTACAAGTGTGTCAGTTTCTGCTAGGGTACAGGGTGACCCCGTTGGTGTCAGGATACTCCCCCGCAGAGCTCCTAATGCGGAGGAAACTGACCACCATCCTTACTAGGCTAGACCCCACGAGGGTAGAGGACAAAGGAAGGAACATTGGGCTAGAGGCCACAAAGAGTTTCAGTGTAGGCGCCCCCGTGCATTGCAGGAATTACGCCAGCACGGGCCCAGCCTGGGTACCGGGCGTAGTTGTGGAGCAAATCGGCCCCGTGTCGTACCGCGTGGAAACCAGCACAGGGCTACTGTGGAGGCAGCACGCGGACCAGCTCCGACGCACGGTCCCCGATGAGCAGGGCGCAGACCAAACAGAGAAAAAATCAGCGTTAGGGTTCTCCCCCACCCGTTCAGCCCAAGGGGGAGGGAAAGGGGGCCGCGGGTCCCCACCAAGGGGGAGGAGGATGTTCTCGTAGATATCCTGGGGATCTTTCTGAGGAGGAGGAACCCGACCCCATACATATCTCGCGGAATTCCCCCACAAATGTGGATACCCCAACTGAGTTAGAATTTGATTTTCAGAACCGGGGGAGTTTTTCGGAGTGGTCCCCCACCCGTCCAAGCGAGAAGAGGGGTTTTTCGTTAGCCCCGATCGCCCCCGGTCTGCCCACAATGGAGTTCTTCCCTTCCCCTAAGGCCGCCAAACCGCGGCAAGCCACTAACGAGTCTCCCTCTCCCATTACAGGACAAGGGACCAGGGAACAAAGAAGCAGTAGCGCCCCCGGGGGGGGGTCAGCCCTCATCACGGCCCAAACGCACATGCAAAAAGCCATCTTGGCTGAGAGACTTCGTCTCATCCTAGGGGGGAGGGATGTTGTGTTCTGTAAAGCTGTGCCTTTAACAATGTACCTAGCCATGTGGTAACAATGTAACCTTTCTGTGTGCAACATTATAACCTTCAGCTGTATCAATGTAAACCTGATAAGGGGACGTGAGCTAGTGACCACTAGATGGCAATAGCGAGCGTCCAGCTCTCATGGCTCAGATTCACCTGGATCAGCAGCGCAGGAAGATTCCCGCCACCTCTTCACCTGGACAAGAAGGGCGTGACCTTCTACGACGTCACGCAGGCAGCAACCAATAGTCTGTCGACGAGCCATGGGCTGGGCCCATGCTGGCGTAATTCCTGCAATGCATGGGGGCGCCTACACTGAAACTCTTTGTGGCCTCTAGCCCAATGTTCCTTCCTTTGTCCTCTACCCTCGTGGGGTCTAGCCTAGTAAGGATGGTGGTCAGTTTCCTCCGCATTAGGAGCTCTGCGGGGGAGTATCCTGACGCCAACGGGGTCACCCTGTACCCTAGCAGAAACTGACACATTTGTAGGTTCAGATCCCCGGGGCCCATGCACCGCAACGCGTCCTTCGTGGTGCGGACGAGGCGCTCTACTTGGCCATTGGTGGCTGGGTGAAACGGGGCGGAGGTGATATGCCGAACGGCGTTAATCTCCATGAATGCCCTAAACTCGGAGGACGTGAAACAACTAGCGTTGTCGCTAATTAATGTGTCGGGTATGCCGAACGTGGAAAAGAGCATTGTAACGATCAGCAAGGGGAAGAAAACAATTACACTTTCCCTGTCCCTTTGCAGGAAAGCACATGGAATGCTATATTTTTCATTGTTTTAAATAAGTAGAACCCTCTGATGAAAATTTTAAAAGATGCATGGGGAGAGAGAGAGATTTGTACACTCCAGCATTCATGAAATGCTGATGCATCACACCCAGACCAAGCCTAAGAGCTGAAAAGAGTGTGCTAAGTGTTCATCTAGATATATATTTAAGCAGTATACTAAATAGGAGAGGAAGTTGCAGCATGACACTTGTGGCTCAAGCAAAATTTGCATTTTTTATTACCAGATGCTTCTGACTATATTTATTATGAAACACAGTGGAGCAGCACTAACAAGAAGTAAAACTTTTATGAATAAACAAAATCTCCATCACATCCTTTCATATATAACATGCCATTCAGACTGAAATAGAAGGAGACTTCTTGGCTTAGTCTTTTCATTTGCATCAGCAAAGACAAGAGGGATGGTACCTATTTATGTCATTTCAGATTCTGTATACTGATTTTTCCAAAGGCTTTTGTACATTAATATTAACCAAGAGGTGAAAAAATTGAGAAATAGGAAGCATGGACAGACTCAGCCCAAGAGTTTTAATTGTCTAGGAAACTTTGATCTAATTGTTACCTAGTTGTGAAACTACCATTAGAGTTCACCCAGATGGATGGGAAGCAAACATCTTATTTCATTGGAATATTAACTGATTCAGACCAGTGTTGTCCAATATATATCCAGTCTATTAGAATCAGGCTGACATTTTGAATGGCTGCTCCTGCTCCACCCAAAAAAAAAAAAAATGGCTTGAAACTCAGATACATGAAAGATTACCATCTCCCTTATGAGCATATCCAGCAATCATTTTCTTTGTAGCCCCACTATATCATGTTTCAATGCGTATTGAAGGGAACAGGATAGCCCTGTTTAAAGATGGAAACATGACTGTCTGAAGAACAGGAGGCCACTATAGCTAGGTAGCCTCTCCATATGAGGCAGAACACTACTATAAAACCCTACATGAAGATGATATATGATTTGCATCTATTTACCATCTAAAGCAAGGGTCCCCAACCTTTTTGCACCATGGACTAGTTTCATGCTAAACAGTTTTTCCATGGACTGGTAAGTGGGGTGTGGGATTGGACAGTGCCCCACTGTAGCTCAAAAACAGGAAGAGGAGCCCAGCCACGTGCCAGCCAAACCATTCGGCTCAGGCAGTGAGGTATCACACTGCACGCAGGCAATAGTCAAGCAACGTGGAGGAGGGGCCCGGCCACTTGCCTATCTGCTATATCTGAAGTCCATGATCTTGCTCCATTGGTCGGCCAGACCCGGCCAAGCATGTTGATAGCAAAAAGCTGCCAATGGGGCTCCCAGCGCTGCCACTCCGTTGTCCAGTTTGGGGCAGCCCATGGCCTGGTACTGGTCCACAGCCCAGTGGTTGGGGACCCCCGATCTAAAGAGACATAATTGGACACAGGATTTTTTAGGCATGATGCCAGGAGGCGTAAACAAAATCTCAGGATTTTTTCTTTTGTTGTTTTTGCATTCTATTAAATATCACTGGTATTTCTGTTCAATCCTTTTTATGCTGATGCACATTTTCTTGAAAAACTGATTTTGTACATGTTTCCCCCATTAATTTACCAAAGCCTGTTTGCATATATTTACCAACAACATACTATGACATAGATATAGCAGAGCTCATATCATTCAATATGTAGTGTATGGGGCTCATTAGGTCACTTATCCCTGTGCATCAGTATAAATGAAAAATGAGGCCAAACATACAACTGTTCAAAACTCTCAAAGAGGGATAAAGCTTAGAGTGATAGCACATGTTTCACCAGATTTGCTAATTCGATGGGCAAAATCCTGTTCATGCAAATGTCACATAAAGTTATGTCCATGTAAATGTGCAGGCTATTATTCCTGGCAGCATAGAATGGTACAATTTGTTGATAGCATTTCCAGTCTGGCATTAGTGTAGCTATCATGGCCATAATGTTGAGTTATGTCCACATGAGGGCTTCACATAGTGTATCAACATGAACTTCAAACAGGTTTTTAACAACAAGATTGCTCAATAAAAGGCCAGCCAATTCTTTAAAAAACACAACAGCTTTATTAAAACCTCCAAGCCTCTTCTAGGACTTTTTCTCAGCCTGGGGAAAATGCAGAAGTTAGATCTGTCTGATCGTACTCATCTAATCAGCTTGCTCTCTGGTTCACTCATTTCCAAGCCCTCACTGGTTTCTTCAACAGTTGAAACCATACCTGTCAAGTTTTGGACTTGAAAATAAGGGAAATTTTGGACCATGCCGTCACTGGGCCATGCCCCCACTGGCCCACACCCCCTCCTCCCCACAATCCAGGCACACCCAAGAGCCTAGAAGAGGAGTGTTGAGCTCCCCTGGGTGGAGGAGGAATCAACCCCTAGGAACCTTAGCACCACTGCTGCCCCTCAAGGGGAGAAATGCAGCAGGCCAGCCCCAACAGGCTAGCCTCAACTGCAGTGGAAGAGATAAATACTGTAATAATTCTATTTTAATTCTCTTTCACTCCCACAGCATTTCATAATATGGTGATTTTTCATGGAACTGCTTTTTACACTTATATCACTTAACTGTCTACTATCTTAGCCTTGTGTACCTCAGTTTCAATTTTAAAAAATCTGTGTTTAAGACAAGACCAAAGAAATATCCTCTTTATGTTGTATGCAAAAATACTTGAAGCCAATTGTCTCTTCCCTTCAACACCCTCTTTTCCAGGAGAGAGAAGAGACAATGAGCCAATCAGCTTCAAGTATATTTCCATACAACATAAAAAGGATATTTCTGTGGTCTTGTCTAAGACAGTAGACAATTAAGTGATATAAGTGTAAAAAGCAGTTCCATGAAAAATCACCATATTATGAAATCTCCTCAGCCCACCCAGCTCTGTGCCCACTGCATCTACAATGCCATCCAGCCATCTCATCTTTGGCCGTCCCCTTTTTCTTTTGCCCTCCACCTTTCCCAGCATCAAGGCCTTCTCAAGTGATTCCTCTCTTCTCATTTGATGTCCAAAGTACATTAGCTTCATCTTTACTATTTGACCTTCTAAGGAGCAGTCAGGCTTGATTTCTTCTTAGATTGACCTATTTGTTCTCCTCATTGTCCAGGGGACTATCAAAACTCTCCTCCAACACCAAATTTCAAAGGTGAATATTCTTCTGCACTCAGCTTTACTAATGGTCCAGCTCTCACAACCATACATTACCACTGGGAATACCATTGCGTTGACTATGCAAATTTTTGTTTGCAATGTAATGACTCTACTCTTCACTATGTTCTCCAGGTTTCTCATAGCTTGCTTCCCAAGAATCAGTCCCCTTTTTATTTCATGGCTACAATCACCCTCTGCAGTGATCTTTGATCCTAGGAAAGTAAAGTCTGTCAGGGTTTCTACTACTTCCCCATCTATAATATTTTCCAGGGACTGATAAGGCCTGTTGCCATTATCTTCATTTTCTTGATATTGAGTCTCAAACCTACAAATACTATATAATTATTTCTTTTTTTATACAAGCATAATGGTTTTAGAAATGTATGTATAATATTGATGGTGTAAGCTCTAGGTGAAAAAATATTTCTTCTATTGTTTGGGACATTACATTCCAGGCTACAAAAATGTTCCTCTGGCAGGATTAAACCTTTCTGTCATGTAGGAAGAGACATGGGAAGAAGGCAATACTAGAGGGAATTTCAAAAAGTGTAAACTGTAATTTTAAAAAAATCAGTGAAAATGATTGGATGAGTTGGTCTGCATTATAACATAAAATAATATCAATTTTGGGAATGAAAACCAGCACAATAAAAGTGTAATTCTGGCATGACACGCATGGGTATAGGACAGGGATGGCGAACCTTGGCACTCCTGTTATTCTTGAACTTCAATTCCCATAAGTCCCGATCAGCAGAAGTGTTGACTTGGGCTTATGGGAATTGAAGTCCAAGAACAGCTGGAGTGCCAAGATTCACCAGCACTGGTGAAATCAAATGGCTGGTGTGGCATAACATCTTCATACATATACACAGGTTTTTCCACTATTTGTTTGCCAAACTACATTTAAAAAAGCAATAGAAGTTAAAAGTTGGGGTGGGTAGAGGATAATCTTAGGCTTGATCAATGTTGCCTGACAAAGATAGAGCAAAAAGTAATTTACTCTAAAATGACAATCTGAAGGGAGAAGAAAAATAAACTAATATTAGAGAGTTTAGGCTCATTAGCATCCTGCTCTCCATATTTCATCATTAATAATAATAAAGATGGATAGATGAGTCATAATAAAGTACCGCTCCATTCTTTGGTAAGTACATTATTAAAAAAAATGCAGGGACAACTGGAAGGGAACATGAAGAATTGGTCAGACATGACATCAGGATACTGTCTCCAAAATTATAGCTCTTCTATGGGGAGTGAACTGATTTATGTGAGCCATTGGAAAAGTTAATTAGAACTTTCCAGTCTGCCATCTTTAATGTATCCTGGGCTCCACAGTGTACCAACTTCCAACAGCCAAGGCTGGGACATCAGAGGATTCATTGTTCAAAGTCTAGCAAATCAATTTTATGAATAGCCTGCCTAAGGTGAAAAATATACTCAGTATCAAGGGAAGATATGAAAGGAAAAAAATGGAGACAGAAGAAATAACAGCAATTTCTTTTTTGAGATGACAAGATATAGGAAAATTAGATGGCAAAAAGGATGCACTATTATATCAACACATAGGGGTATCTAGATGCAAAGTAGATTTCTAAAATACAACAACTTGCTGTTGTTTCTGTTTCTTCTGAACTACTGCAGTATTCAAAAGGATAAGAAGAAAAAATTCTGTGTAAAGATTTGGTTGTGAAGATAATAGAAAGTGCTGAATTTTTAAAAAAACAATTTAAAAATGATAGTTAATTGCCTAAGTTGCAGTTGTGTTCTTCACTTAATTTTAAAGGTTGTCTAAAAATTACATTAATCATACAAGAGTTAATCATACAAGCATTTAGTGAAGAGGTTTCAAGGTCACTACAAGAAGTGACTCAGAAACAAAACATATGAATAGAGGATAATCTGGTACAAAGATGAGCAAGAGTAAGCAAGCATGACCATTGAGAATCTGCAATTCTTGAAAGACTCAAATGTGACTATTATCTTGTGAAACAGATGGTACACAAGGATGCTACTCACTTTACTATGGTTTCACAAATGGCAATCTGCTGTCATTTAATCATCCTTGTTCTAAACTACATTGCAATATAACATGCTGTCTCTCCTTATGTGAGAGGATCCCTGAAGGGTATGGAGATGGGCTGTCTCCCATGCCTTACATCTCAATTCTTACACAGGTAATTTCTCCTGGACAACCCTACTCATGAAAGTTGGCAAAGCCACCCACTATGAAGCTGCCAACCTTGACAGAAACTCCTATGAAGGTTGTGGTGGAGAAAACAACAGTGGAGACTGGTCCAGAAATTTCTGAGAGGGACAAGCCAGTGAGAGAGAGAATGAACACACAACAGACATCTTTATAAATCTATGGTGTTGCCCCATCTGGAATACTGTGTACAGTTCTGGTCACCATTCCTCCAGAAGGATATTATAGAGCTGGAAAAAGTGCAGAGGAGGGCAACCAAAATGATTAGGGGACTGGAACACCTTCCTTACCATCTGAGGCTGCAATGGTTGGGCCTCTTCACTCTTGAATGACGACGTCTAAGAGGTGACCTGATTGAAGTTTATAAAATCATGCACGGTGTGGACAAAGTAGATAAGGAAAAACTGTTTTCCCTATCGCACAACACTAGAACTAGGGGACACTCCATGAAACTTTTGGGTACTAGTTCTCAAACAAATAAGAGAAAGTACTTTTTCACCCAGAGGATTACTGGTCTATGGAACTCCCTGCCAGAAGAAGTGGTGACAGCTGTCAGTCTTGACAGCTTTAAGAAAGGATTAGACAAGTTCATGGAGGACAAGAGTATCAATGGCTATAATTATGGATACTTAAGGACAACCTCCGGGTTGGAGAGATAGGCAGGATATCTCTCAATGCCATTTCCAGGGAATCCTAAGCAGGTGAAGGCATCTGCTTGGGAATACCCTGAAGCAAATGGTGAGCCACTGTGTGAGACAGAATGCTGGACTGGATGGGCTGTGGCCTGTTCCAGCAAGGCTGTTCTTATGTAAAAGGAGGGCATGGACCAAAGATTTATTTTTATTTATTTTTGTTTATTTATTAGATTTCTAGACCACCCATCTAACTCACAGGCAACTCTGGATAATAACAGGTTTTTTAAAAAAATTATACAGCATTGCCAGAATCAAACATAAAAGCAAACTGAAAAACAGCAGAACTTAAACTTGCTCTCAAATTAAACTTAACATATAACACAACCAATTGATGGCAGCTGACAACAAAAATAACTTAGAGCAGTGTTTCCCAACCTTTGTTTTTTTAAATTCAATTTCCAGAAGCCTAAGTCAATTCCCCATAGCTCTGATCAGTCAATGTACTGACTTAGGCTTCTGAGAATCTAAGTCCACCTGTGTGGTGTGGGGCCCATGTTGGGAACCACTGGTCTAGAGGCAAAACATATTTTTAAATAGTTCAGGTTTACTAGCTTATGGAAATCTTTGCAATGTTGGGCCTTGATGAATATAATCAGGTAAGCTGTTCCATTAGATGAGGCCCACAACAGAAAAGGACCAAGCTCTTATGGTGGACTTCCTAACTTCCATTGACATTGATATTCTCAGCCCCCCCCCCAGCCTAGGACAGAGCCATAGTCAGGATTCTAGATGTGGGTGGGCAAATATTTTTTTCAGGATAGGCAACAAAACCTCTTCTCAATGCATTCCTATGGGGAAATGTGCTTTGCCATGGTGGGCAAACTGCTATGGCCCTGGCCTGTGAATAATGTGCTGTCTGGGCATTATTCTCAAGGAGAGGTACTCCAGCAGGTATTGTGGTCCCCAGCCATTTTGGGCTTTTTACATTTACACCAAAACATTCAATCGTACAGCTGTACATGGAAGTCTACAGAAAGCCAGTGCAAGTGAGTCAGTGTTAGGGAAGATCAAATTTCTGCACCTCCAACACCAATCTTGCAGCTGTACTCTGTGTCTGCTACAGTTTCCTTACTGTCTTCAAAGGTAGCCAGAATGGGGACACCAATATCAAAGTGAAATTCAGCAGATGGTGATCTGACCCTAAAACAGGCAAGGTTTTAAAATCCATCATCCTCAGATCATCTTTAGTCTGCCATGCCATGGAATCTAGGTCCAGAGTATGGTCCACAACATGTGTTCATGGAGTTCAAGAAGCAAAGATCCAGGTAAGGCATGACAACAGTCTACAAGAATCAGAAATGGAGCAGGAAGACTTCTGGACCAGGAACAAGGCAGGAGATTGTCAGAGGCAAGAGCCAAGAGCAAGACAAGAGACCTTTGGAGGCAGGAACCAAAAGTAATGCAAGAGATTTTTGGAGGCAGGAACCATCACTAATTCATTAGCCAAGCAGCCACAAATGCAGTAACCTTCATCGCTAAAGCCACTTCTAGGGGAGAAGAGACAATTCTTACATAACTCAACTTCCCAGGGACTCCAGGTGGAGCCCATAATGGTCTAGAATCTTTCCCAAGGTTCTCAGGTGGGCCTAGCAGCTGTTCCCTTTGCTGTACCCACACCCCAATAACGACACGGACACAAATATTGGATTGAAAATTGGGCCACATTTATTTAAATTCAGAATGGTCCTACCTTAACAACGGTTAAGGATCAAATGGGCCGAAATAGCACTGGTAAGGGGCAAATCCAATTAGATTAGATTAGATTAGATTTTTAATTTGTACCCCACCCATCTCAACCTATAGGCCGACTCAGGGCGGCTTCCAACATAATCAAATATACAATATAATAAAACCAAAGTATAACAAACATATCATATAGTTAAATGCAAATAAATACAGTTCAAATAGAAAGCAGCATATTAAGAAAATACAAAAAAAACTGACAATAACAAATCACAGTCACTATTAATATAATATAACTATTAATATAAATGCAATATTACACAGTAGCAGTATCAGAATATCCCACCCACAAAATTCAAATAACATATACAAGTATATATCAA
This sequence comes from Bradypodion pumilum, assembly GCA_035047305.1. Lineage (NCBI taxonomy): Eukaryota > Metazoa > Chordata > Lepidosauria > Squamata > Chamaeleonidae > Bradypodion > Bradypodion pumilum. Next base: position 63,084,342 of record JAWDJD010000004.1, on the reverse strand, counting down.
GTACAATTAAAGTAGCAGTTAATTAGAACCCTAATTAACTGCCTCTCACCACTTGTTACTGCGGTAACAGTTGAGAGGCTCCGTCAACAACCGGCTTCAGTGGAAACGTGTTGTTGACCCACTATGGGTGTTAAACTATATACGTCATTTGGCTGGCCATACAAGTTTGGCTAACCTTGTCCTCACTATGGCCAACCAAATGGATTTGCCCCATTAAGTCGTAATGCAGTTGCCCCTAACCAGTGCTATCCACCACACGGGGAGGAGTTCACCGACTCACCACCCCATCATGACCGCAAATGGTCAACAGGCCCGTTTGCAAGGAGGATAAAAAGAGGTCCATGCCCCTTTCCGACAAATGCACCCCATCCACACGATACAGACTGCGGTATTGTATCCTCAACAAAGTGTGTGGGACAATGGTCCCCAAAGCATTAGCATACAGGTAACGGGCCACTGCCCTGTTGACCGACCTGCAGGCCCGGTCAATGCCATGGGGGTCAAGGCCGCCCCGATAAAACACTCATGGTACCATCTGGGACCAAACAATCCGCACCTGTGGACAGGACTGACCCAACAGGGCAAGATCTCTGCGGATGGCACATGCCAAGTCCAAACCTGTGACCTGGGCCAGGTCGTTGCCTCCCAGGTGCACGACCAGGACATCCGGTGGACCTTGATGACTCAGTGACCTGAGGAATGGGATCAATGCATGCCAACGCATGCCATGGAAGCCAAACCATAGAAGCAGCGCCACCGTGCCGATGCCCAGGTGTGATCCCCATGCAGTGGACGCGGCATGGCAGGCCGCCCAGTAGACGTAGCTGTGCCCGACAATCCACACCCTCACAGGCATCCTGGCATGTGCCGGGGCTGCAAGAAAAGAGAAAGAAAAATGCACAAGCAAAGTGCTATTGGGACAGAGATCAGATATACGAGCGGAAGCAACCCGAATCCCACCTGCCCATGGTCCTAATAGAATCATCGCTGTAACCACATGCAGCTGCAGTGGAAGCTGCGCCAATCCTGAAGGAATGCGTCCCAAAACAAACCCCTTTTAAGCCCAACCTTGTCAATGCCGTACAGGTCACCTGCCAAAACTGGTACCTGGTCAAAGGCTGGGCATCCGCATGGCAGAAAAGGGTGCCCTGCCCACCACCGCGCAAGGCCAAGAAGGCACCGAGGCCTCTGACCGGGCAGATAACTGGGTCGCTGCGTTTGTAAAGTGTAAGTGCGCTGCCCCTCCCAAGCTGGTCAGTTTTGGAATAACGGATGAAAAGCCGCAACCGTTCCTGAGTAGTGGCGACATCAGCCAGCTACAATGCCCTGCAGGAGGTGTTGCTGCGAGACCGCACCACCAGCTCACTAACACAGAGTGCAGCAAAGAAAGCCAATGTGGTGGCTGCGTGGAATAAGCAGGCCTCGTAATAATCCCTTCAGACCACCAGCCAGGCTCCGGCCATTTGCAGCAGCACATCAGGGGAAATCAGGCATCGGGCGTCAGCGTGAGGGCTGCATTCATGAGCCCACCCTTCCAAAACACGCCAGACTCTAAAATCTGACGTGACATCCACCATGCCATTTACCTTTGCATAAAAGGCCAATGCTGAGAGGCGGCTTGCGATGGTCCGTGGTGCCAAGCCACCAGCATGTAGGTGGACCATGAACTGCAATACATGATCGATAGGGATAGGCCAAATTGAAGGGAGGGAGGCATTGTGGCAAAACGCCTCAAAAGCCCTGTGCGTGGTAGCGTACGCCTTACGGGTGCTGCTAGCCAGCAACAGACCGATGGTGCGGGTCACTTCCCCACACCAAACCTCCACATCTTGGCCGGGATTGGTAAAGGCAGGTCGTCGGCCTCAGGTGCCAGGGTCCGGAACCGATCTATCTGTAGACAAGACAAAGCATCAGCAATATCATTATTGATACCCGGGACATGCCTAGCCTTAAAAAGTATGTTGAGGTGTAATGCACACAACACAAAATAACGGACCATAGCCATCACCCTAGGGGAGCGGGATGTTTGGGATTTAATGATGTGGACAACAGCCACGTTGTCGCACCAAAAATGGACGACTGAATTAGCCCAGGCCTCGCCCCACAGCAGGAGGGACCATAAAATAGGAAAAAACTCCCGGGTGGCAAGCAGCGACATGCAGGCCTGCCGAGGAGGGCGCGCTCGCAGCCGTGAGCGGCCAGGCGGGGGGGTGCCCACCTCCTTGGCCTGTGGCCCTGGCCCGTTCCCTGGCAAGAGCTGCGGATGTGAGAGGAGTGTGGCAAAAAGGCCGCCGGAGCCGGAGCAAGCCCACCTCCGGGCAAGCAATTGGGAGAAAAATATCGGCTGGGCACGGCAAACGCGCCTGGGGCCCAGCCGAATTCAAAAGAGGAAGGCGTTGGGCCAGCCACCCCTTATAAAGGGGAAGCCGGCCACACACCCCTCTTCCCCATCATTGTGCCCGTGCTTCAGGGGCAGGGGCAGCAAAGCGCATGGCGGCAAAATGGCCGCCATGCGTCCTTTGATTATAGTCCAGCCCTGCAAGCTCAAGAACTGCCTTCCAAGCTGGGGATCCAATTCAGTGAGCATCAAAGATGTTACTGCACTTTTTTGTATCTTTTATTTTGTTCTTGGCTATATTATATTTGCTATTGCATCTTGTATTTTGTTTTTGCTATGTTGTATCTTTGTTTTGATGGGTTGTGAGTCACCCTGAGTTGACATTTGCTGAGTAGGGTGGCATATAAAATCAAATAGATAGCAAAAACCATTTGAAATAGTGACTGTATTATCTCAAAAATGGTATGGAATAAAGTGTATCTGGCTCGGTAAAGAGTAGATGTAGTTTATTCTTCTTCACAAACATTGTTCATAATTCTTGATACCAAAATAATTCCATTTTTATAATTGTTGATAACGAAAATAATTCCTCTATTGGTAAGAATAAATGATGCACTGAAACAGCTATGGTTTTCTCTTGATAACAAAAATGATTCTTTTATGGGCAAGTATGAATGATTCACTAATACAGCTATAATTTTCAAAGTCGATACCAGTTATTTCGACTTTTCAAATAACTTTTTCTTCTTCAGGAAAACTGCACACAAACATAATTGTACATAATTGTACATAAACATAATAATTAGCATGACAAAATAATAGAGAGAACTGTTACACATGAATGCGTGTTAAATATATATCTCTGCTATGCATCTAATATGTAGCTACAATACTATATGAAGAAAGGCAAAAGCTTAACAATGTGTAAAAAGGTCTCTTAATGTCGCGTCCTTGCCTCATTCTATTAGGTGCATATGGACGTTGATAATGAATGTGAAGCAGCTGCCTTTATGCTAGTGAAAAGTAGCTCACGTGTAACCAATTGTTGTAAGCTCCCGAAACCACCTACTGTAGCCACAAAAACCTATGACCTAGAGTGTTGCCTATAGAAACGCTGCAAGATCGTGCTCCTGATTTAGTCCTTTTGGATACATGGTATCAAAGAGGTGAATAAAAAATGCTTCACGCTGTCTTAATCTTTTGTTAATATCGCGCCTCTCGAATAGCCTTGGTCTGACCATTTCTAAAGCTACAAAACGGAAATCCCTGTCTGAGTGGCGTTTTTCCATATAGTGAGATACTAATGGTGCATCTGTCACCTGGTGTCTGATTTTGGACCTGTGTTCCGAAATCCGCTGCCTCAGTGGCCGACTGGTAAGTCCCACATAACGCATCTGGCAGGGGCATTCCCACATATAAAATACGCATCTGCTGGCACAACTGGTAAGGGATCTCAAGATGAAAGTTAATTGTTTCTTTGGAATGTAAATGTTTTTAGTTTCCCAGCAAAACTGACACACTATACATGAATGACACTTGTAGTGTCCTGTTGGAAATATTTTATCATTAATAATGGTCCTGGCAGTATGGTCTGAATGTACGAGAATATTACTAATAGATTTGGACCTTCTGAAGCCAATCATCAGTTTCTCGTTACACCCGGGGAGGTCACTGACCAAATGCCAGTGTTTATAAATGATGTTCTTTATTTGATTGGCTGCTGGTGAAAACTCAAAGGAGCACCTGATAAAATTACCCCCTCCCAGTTGTTTCCTTTCTAGCAACTGCTTTCTGGGTGTGTCCCTTACTTTCTGAAGAGCTGTGTTAACCACGTGCGTGGGGTAACCTCTATTTTTAAGTTTTTTTTCTGGATCACCAGGGTGGATTTATTAAAGTCTGCGGATTCTGTGGAATTTCTCTTGGCTCGGGCAAAAAGGCCAAATGGAATGTTGTTTCTAACAAAGGCTGGATGATAAGAAGAGTATTCTAAGTACAGGTTCCTATCCGTTGGTTTCCTATTTAGCTTGACCGCTATTTTTCTAGACTCAGAAATGTAAACCTCGACATCCAAAAATGGAATGGAGGCAGTATCAAAGTGAGGAGTGAACCACAAATTACTGTCAATGGAGTTGATCCATTGTACAAATTCAGTAACAATATGCTGAGAATCAAGAATGAAAAATAGGTCATCTATGAATCTGCCATAGTGGATAATGTGCGACAGAAAAGGATTGGAGGCTTGATTATACATGTGTTGGCTTTCAAAATTGTTCAAATACATATTAGCCACTGAGGGGGCCGGCCACCCCTTATAAAGGGGAAGCCAGCCACGCCCCCCTCTTCCCCGTCATTGTGCCCGCACTTCAGGGGCGGGGCCAGCAAAGTGTGCGGTGGCAAAATGGCTGCCACGCGTCCCTTGGTTATAGTCCAGCCCTGCAAGCTCAAGAACTGCCTTCCAAGCAGGGGATCCAATTCAGTGAGCATCAAAGATGTTACTGCACTTTTTTGTATCTTGTATTTTGTTCTTGGCTATATTATATTTGCTATTGCATCTTGTATTTTGTTTTTGCTATGTTGTATCTTTGTTTTGATGGGTTGTGAGTCACCCTGAGTTGACATTTGCTGAGTAGGGTGGCATATAAAATCAAATAAACATAAACATACCTCTGAGGAACTCACCCTGCAAATACCAGAGCTGCCTCAAATCCTGGCACCCTCTAGAAGACATGAGAGAGGGAGAATGAAGAAAGGAGAGGAGAACTGGACTCATGGCAACAGGTAGAGAAAGAGGAAGGACAGGAGGAGTGGGTGAGAAGTAGACCTAGGAGGGCATTCCAGAGTGACCACAAATGGAGCTGCTCAATGAGGTGTTAGAGGCATTTAGTTTCAACTGACCCAAGGACACTACAACACAGAGGTAATGACTGCAGTCCTCTATGGAAGCAGTCTTAACAGCTCCTGCTGCTAACCCTGCTGAGGTGCTGGAGGAGGCAGAGACTATTTATTTGCTACTGGCAATTAGAGGTGAAACTATAACATTCTGTTCTCAAGACAAACAACAGAGTCAGGGACAGTTTGGATTTTACAGGACAGATAAGGGAGGATGAGGTAACCACTCCCTTCAATTGAACAGAAGGACGGATCCCTGGGATACATAGTAGAAGAGGACTCTTACGAAGCTGGAACACTTAGTGATAATGGAACAGTTTCTTTTTAAGTGAAATAACATCTTGGTTGGAGCTGTATTTCTACAGACTAGAATGTGGAAATCCTAGTTGATGGATTGACATGCTAACTGGAGGAGTCTGAGAGCTGTAATTAAAAAGGGGGCAATTTTCAAGGTTTGCTGGAGACAATATTGTAGTACTCTGATTTCATTCTTAACCAATGAATGCCAGTAAGGCACTGATATGTACTGTTAGAACGTTTTGAGCATGCTTGCCTCCTATTCATATAGAGGTGCTCGATAATAGTTGTGCCTTATTATGTTAGCACTTGGAAGTGCAAAAGATTACCATTGTGTCACCGACAACATAATTAGAGCTTTGTTATGAAAACATGCATATGGCGGAAGCCAGCCTGCATTGCACCTCTCTCCCAATTATGTTTCAAAGGAAAGATATAAACTCTGCTTAATTTCAGAAGGCACACTTTCAAAATTTGGCTTTTGCAAATCTGAAGGGAAACTTTCATGATGGAGGGGGAAAATTAAACTCAGCCTGGAATCTATGTGCATATAGCGAATCCCAAAGCACATATTGAAGGGCTAGCTGACTGCACAATTGAGGATTCCTGTATGATTTTTTCCCCAGGTATATGCAATCCCATGGTTTTTTTCAGACCATTCTTCCATAAACAAATGTAGAACTGGTTCTTATCTGGCATGTCTCATCCAGTTATGTTCTTGCACGTAGAAGTAGTAGCATCATGAAATTGTAGGTAGAATAAGCACTTACAGATTGCCAAAATGAGGAAATGCTTTTGGGGGAAAAAACAAAGGAGTTTTGTAGGAATCCTCAGCTGTCTTCCAAAATATCTTACACTGACTTTCGCAGGTGGAGTCTGGGTGAGATCTGGCCGAAAAGCAGCCCTATGGCTCATCCCCAAAAATAGCAGCACACCTCACATATTTCCTGTTATTTCAGCAAGCCGTGTGTTCACGAGCACACCTCATGATTATTATGTCACTCCTCATGCCAGTATTATGTAATCCCACATGACTGCTTGCACCAATCAGCATATGCCCACCCTTGCTTCCTGGGCCCACCCATGTATGATTAATAAAACTGCTGGGATTTCTTTGTCTTGCTAAAGATCTCTCCAGCCCCAGGAAAAGTCGACTCTGGGTCTGTGTGTGTTTGTCTATGTGTTTGTTTGTTTGTATGTGTATGAATGCTCAGGGGCCGGTGAAGGCCCCTCCCATTGTAACAGCCAGTGGCCGGTGAAGGCCCCTCCCACTACTTCAGAGTTTCAGGCATAAAATGTGTATATGCAAATTTATAGATCCTCATCTGTCCAAAGCTACTTCAAATTAATTAGTAGAATCAACTAGGTGACCCCTAGACATCAACTAGATGACTTGTAGATCTGTTCGGTTCCTTGGGCTTATTCTTGATAGATAACTTATGAGCCTCTACTTTGCCTTTTCATGATTATTTTCCTTTAAACCAGATTTGGACTGGAAAGCTTTTTCAAACAGGCATTTTCAGCCAGGCATTTTCAACTCTTACTATTTTTTTAAAAAAATATTTGAGTTGCTTATATTATTGTTTAACATTTCTGTTTTTAATCGTCTTTTAAAACCCATTTTAAACCTATTTATATTTCAGCTTCTGGCAGACTCTTCTACGTGATCAATTGGGGGTTCCTCAGTAAAGACGAAGTCAGCAAGGCCACTAAGATGGCAGTCTACAAATCAACTTTTGTTCCTACACTCATATATAGCAGTGAGACATGGTCATTCACCTCCTGGCATTACAGCCAATTGCAAGCAATGGGGATGAGAACAGTTGTGGGGTCCCCCCAAAAAAACTAGTACCACACTTTGGACATGGTATGGTGGGCATGGCCAGGGGTAAAGCCCTGTATTGCACCTGAATTAGGACTACTTTGTTTCAAAACTTGGATGGGTGGGACCTGCCAGAATTTATGCTACCAGTTCTGGCGAACTGGTGCAAACCTGCTGATGCCCACCACTGGATGATATATGTGAGGAAGGTTGAGAAGAAAACCAAGTGTGACCGAGTATGAAACGTGACTATCAGACAGAACCTGAACATTTAACCATTGAAGAGTACAATCAAGAAGACTCAGCTACGCTGGTTTGGCCACATCAACCGAATGGCTGAAAACAGGATCCCATGGCAGGCATGGGAAGCCCGAGTGCAAGGTACAAGACCCTGAGGCAGGCCCCGTATCAAGTGGATTGATAACATCAAGGAGGTCCTTCATGTTCAGGGCAGTAACCTGAGGCAAGCCACAGAGCTGTTCAAGAAGAGATCCCAATGGAGATCCTTTGTGGAATCCTCTACACTGCAAGGTAGAAGAGGAGGTGATTAAGTAAGTAAGTATATTTCAGCAGACCATTTAAAAAGGAAAGACAGAAAGATGGACTGTCTCTCATTTGTAAAGAAGGATAATTTGCCACTGAAGCTGTGCACTATGCTAACTGAGCTAGCAATTCAATGGAAACTTCTTCCCTGGTGGTACAGTGGTTAAACTGCCATAATGCAACCAAAAGGTTGTAAGTTCAGTCCTGACCAGGGTTCAGGGTTGACTCAGCCTTCCATTCTTCTGAGGTCAGTAAAATGAGTACCCAGCATGTTGGGGGAAATGCTAATTAACTTGTGAACTGCCCAGAGAGTGCACTAGGCACTATGGGGCAATATATCTGTGATTGTCTTGTTTCCTGGAATCATCACACTCTTTCAGGTGGCAAAAAATGTGGAAATATTTTATCAATTTTTCAGAGGATTCTTTGGAGAGTTTCAGAAGAACTTTAAGATTTATAAAATCCCTTGGTAGTTTCAGACTGAGGTGGTCCATCATAGTTAACATTCATCCTAACATTAAAGGGTTAACTCCAGTGTGAAGTATGATAACCTTTCCGTCTCTAAGTTCATCTGTGTATTAAGATATAAGTTGTTTCATTGGTGTAATCATTCCAGACATCATTAGCTTATCTATTTATTCAAGTTTCATTAAACTAGTAAAGTTAAAGGTCTCCCTTTCTCGAAAGCCAATTGTATCCAACTCTAGAGTTTGATGATCGTCTCCCTTAACAGGCAAAGAACCAGTGCTGTCTGTGTCAAAAAGCTGTAGGTATAAATGTTTAAGGACATATGAGGACTGAGCTTAAGTTGCAGGGGAATATTTAAGTCAGGTAGATGTAAAAAAATGAGATTTAAATTGATTTTTTAAATCTGATGTGAACTTGATTTCTTTCACAAGCATCATATATCAATACATGGGCTCACATGAACCACGTATTGATATATTTCATGTTTTTTAAAAAAATATATATTCAAGTTGGCATATTGCTAATTCAAATAAATATATTTTTAAAGAAAAAGATGATCACAGTAGATCAACTGAGAAGGAATCTAGGGGATCAGTAGACCAAGAAAGACAGCTGAATTGGGCTCCAACTTGATCCACGTCAGCACCTCCCCATGGAGCCTTTGTGCATTTAATTCAATACGAATGTTTTAATTTACTTTGGTAGACAAAGAGATAACTGCTCACTCAACTGGCAGCTACTTTTGTGTATAAAATGGAAATTTCAGTGGAGCTGGCTAATACTTCAAAAAAAATCATAATGTTGTTTTGAAAACACAAAGTCTGGTTTTGCTATTGAAGTGGAGACAATATATTTCTATGGACCTGGCTATCAGAGCTAAACTATATTAATTATCTATGGGTTCTGCACAAATTGAAAAATCCAATGAATTGCAATGTATCTTGAGAATATGGTGGAGCCAATAACCTTTTACAAGTATTTTGCTAACCCAGCAAAACTACTTGTTTATCCTGCCAAACTAGCAGTTCGAAAGCAAGAAATTGCAAGTAGATAAATAGGGACCACTTTGGTGGGAAGGTAATAGCGTTCCATGCACTCCAGTGTCTAGTCATGCCTGATACATGACCATGGAAACATCTGCAGAAGCAGACAGTGCTGGCTCTTCAGCTTTGAAACAGAGATGAGCACTGAACCCTAGAGTCGGATATGACTGGCTTTCAAGCAAGGGAAACCTTTACCTTTACTTTACCTAACCTCTAGCTTGCAATGCATTGCTGCCCAAACATTCATTTTATGATCACATTTCACTTTTCCAGAGTTACAATTCTTATACCCTTAATCACTTTACAAATTTATGCATATAACACTTTGATGTTGGTGGTTGTACAAAACTGGCAATCTTTTCCTCCTTGCCTCTCTCCCTTTAAATCACACTTTACCTTTAAATTGGACTCACTATTTCCCTCAAGCCCCCCCCCCCCACAACACACACACACAATTTGTCACTAAGACATGAAAAATGTTAGTAACAAATTCTAGCTTCTGTAAACTGCAGTGGGGAAAGAAAACTCTTCTGTTTTGGCATTTTGGTCTTGCCATGAAGGCAAGATCTTTCAAGGGATAGAAGTAGAGAATCTTCAAGATGCTGCCTCACCATCTAAAAAAGGCTGGTCCCACCTAGAATTTTGCTGAAGTTGAGGTTTCTTAAATCTCAACATAGAAGAGGATACAGAATTTAAGATGTGTTAAGGAATCAGAAGGAATTGGATAATGAATCTCTATGTCCACATGTAACAAGGCCTATCCTACACTCTCCAGAATAGTCTGATGAAGCAGGGCTGTAGCAAGGATACTGGCTTTTGGGTGGGGGGGGGGGGCAGGGGATTTTTTTTTTAGGAAGGGCAAAAAAAATTTCAGGAAGGGCAACAACGTCACACTCACATATATAACATTGGGTGTGTGGAGTGGGGGAGCAGGCTGTTAGCTCAGGAATGTCCCCCGCCCCCCTGTGATGGCTCTGTGATGGAGTGAAGGATGCTGCCATCTTCTTGGGATCTGTTCTCCATCATGCCAGAATGCAGGACACGTAATAATGAGCTGAAACTACAGGAATTCAGATATATGCTGAATATTAGGAAAAACCTCCTAACAGTTAGAGCAGCATGACAGTGAAACCAACTGCCTTGAGAGGTGGTGAGCACTCCAACACTGGAAGCATTCAAGAGAGAATTGGACAACCATCTGTCATATCTGCATATTGTTGAAATATAAGGGAAGTTTGCATGGTACAAAGTCCTACATTAAGTCATGTGGTTTGTTAATTTTTAGCCAAAGTGGCAAAGAAAAAATATTTACACAGTGAGGATTCGAATATCCAGTTTGTGAACTCATAAAATTCTTTGCTTTGAATTACAGGTCAGCTGCATCTCAAATGGAAAATAATCCGCATTATCTAAATGTTTCAAATTTTCAATTTCTACGCATCAGAGCTCATTGGGTTTGCCTCTGGCCCACCCATATCAGTATAATCTCTCCGTACCTCCAAAAGCCTTCTAGTTCTATGAAGCTAAGTTTGAATATTTCTGTTATCTCAGTCCATCTGGATAGATCAGGGGTGACCAACCTTGGAGCACCAGGTGTTCTTGAACTTTGGTTCCCAGCATGTGTGCTGACTTGGGCTTCTGGTAATTGAAGGACAAGAACACCTGGAGCACCAAGGTTGGCCACCCCTGGGATAGATTGAGCTGACTTGCACAATAGACTTCAAAACAAAGAAAACTGTTTTCCAAAGGGAGGGCTCATTTGTTTTCCTGTCTACATTTTATGCTGAAACTCCTAGCTTCAACCTGATACATCTTCAGGGGAAAAATCACATCTTGTCCTATTTACCTTGGTATGATCAAAAACTTGTTTTATCTTCTCCAATGAGTTACAGTTCTATTTCCATATATTACTATAAAAACAGGTTAATATTTCCTGGGAATTGTTTCTCCACTGCAACTGTTAAATAAGGTTCTGTGCTTTTTGGTTTGAAACAGATACATTAGAGGATCAGTATTCATTATGGTTGTCAGTTTGGAATGTGGCAAAATAATGGATTCATCTTCAATAAACCTTCACTGTCATGAATCTGTCCTGGGAGGGAAAGGTAATTAAAATCAGCAGAAATTTATCATGCAAATTATAGATAGTGCTATTATGAGGAGCAGCAGGTGGTTTCTGATTCACTGCAATTTGTGCTTTCAATGAGCTCAGATTTGCTCCCAAAATGCACCATGTTTGAAACATGGTTCATTCTCAGATAGGAAAATTACATCTTCAACTGCTTGTAGAACATGACAACTTCAGTACTGAGTTGGAGCTTCCTACTGAAGGTCACTGGATCACTGAGCAAGACTCATATTTAGATATACTGTACTATTATTGCTATAATATATAATGGATGCTAACACCAAACAATAGCAAACTTTATTCTGAAATCAGTTGGTAGTCTCAAAGGAGTAGTCATATGAAATCAGTGGAAGTGATATAAGTACAGTACAGCCCCGTATAAGGATTTTAATTGGTTCCACAGGGTCCATCGTTGTACGAAAAAATCGCTATATGATGCATGCATCGTATAATGATTTTCCCTTTGGGATGTATCATACAACAATTTTTGCTCTGCTTTTCCCCTGGGAAGTGTGTTCCCAGGGCAAAGGCAGCCCTGCAGTGGTCAGGGAAGGTATCCATAGAGTTCCCCTTGCCTGGAAACATATTTCCCAGGCAAGCAGACCTCCGTAGACTGAAGGTTGCGGTGCCTGTCAGTGCAATGAAATGAAGCCTCATTTCTCTGCACTGACAGGCGCCGCGATCTTCAGGTCAGGGGGGGGGGCTTTGTGGCCATGATGATGCCTTTGTGGCTGGAGTTGGGGGGGATTCATACCCACACCCACCCACCCTAAAGACAACATTGGGTTGGCTTGCAGAGGTCTGGGAAAGATCCCCGGTCTTCTCGCAAGCCAGCCGCCGGGGTGCGCAAGCCCTTTACGACCCAACCAGTTGGCTTGCAAGGAGACCAGGGATCTTTCCCAGACCCGTGCAAGCCAACAAGCAGACGCTCCTTTCATGTCCCCAAGTGCAGCTCTTGGGTATCAAAACCTGACCTTCCAGTCTCCACCTCAACATCTTAACCACTAAGCCACCGGAGGAGCTGCATGTAATATGCTCATAAAACACAAGGAAGGCACAAGGAAAGCACATGGTTGTTGTTTTTCTCCTTAGGAAAAAATTACAGTGGCTTGGATCATACCAATTATGTCCAGTTTCTCCTCATTGGAAATGCTAAAGTGATCTAGCTAAACAGAAAAATAAAGATTTCCTCCCAGGTATCTTATGCATAATACTGTGTTCATGCTACATACAATAGATTGAGTGAAGACCGATTTATAAGAAACTTTTAACCTTCAAATGGCCTCTGCTAAAATCTGTTTTTAACAAAGGTTCATTTTGCTACAACATATTACAAAAGGGTGATTGCTTTCTAATCCCCACAATAGTTGGGGAATAAGATATTTCTTTGGACATCAAGGTCAGAAAGCACATTGTTAACAAAACCACTTATGACAACTGAACAAAAAGCAATTTCTCTTACAAGGCCCATCACTTTGTTAATGAACCTGTGTTCTAAAGTACACCTGTCTCCTAGATTTATAGACATCTTAGGCATCCATTAAGGGTTTACAGACTTATTGCTTGGGTAGTTCATTGCACTTGGGATCCAGACAGGAACTGATCTAACCATGCTTCTGCTGTAAAGGGTGCTTCTGCTGTAACTGTGCTTCTGCTGCACAATGATAGCTGATCATTCAGAAATGGGCAAGAAAGGAGTCTTTCAGGAATAGTCATTGGGGAAAACAAAGACAATGTCAGCGTGATACAATATTGTCAGATGGGAAAGGAGGAGAGGAAATATGTACTATTATTTTTGGACCTAAGGTTAGAAGGTTGGCTGATTTCTGCTATCTGTGCAGTCACTTAGCATTAGGCATATGAATTTCTCATTGATCTTTATCAATAGGTAGCCTCTAAAAGCTGTGATAATGAGACCCACATGGTGGGCTTTCAAGCTACATATGTGTTAACGCAGATAATAACTCTAGGATGAATGAGACAATTACAGAGAAGTAGCCAAGCATTGTGCATTTTGTTATGTTTATTTGTAGAAGTGTTTGCTATTTGTAGAAAGAAAGCCCAGAATAAGAAGCAAATGATAATCCTACAGTTTCAGTTATTTTAAAGCTTCTCTTCATACCATGTAATACAACTAGTGATATAGTGTTTGATAGCACACTCATTCATAGGGTAGCCATGAATCTGTGGTAAGTTAATGCCACATAACAACAAATAATATTTAGTAATAGTTTAAAAAATCTATTTCTGGAGAAATATTAGAAAACTAGCTGAAATATCAGAACTCCAGCTTGATTGCTTGATACCTATATTTATTAGCAAGGTCAAGAAAAAATATCTTTATGAAAGATCCTAATCTCACCAGACCTACACACTGAGTGGGTAACTGTACATTGTCTATCTCTTTTGACTTAAGCACCACAGTCATATTGTACAGATGGTTGTACTGTTGTATCATTCATCACTGATGACAGGATCATTAAAAGAATGTGTGTGTTGTGACCTCTAGCCTGCTTTGACTTCTTTATCTGATCCAGAGCAATTTTGTGCACTTGCTTTATTAAAAACAGATGTTTTGACCCAATAGGATTCTTTCATAGTCACATAGAGAAAAACTGCATAGAGTTGTATTCAATTGGCATTTTGTGTGTAGCTAAAAGAGCAAAATCCTATTGCATAGAGTTATGTTGATATAAACTAGATCTGGAACCAGAAATAATTAATTTAAACTAAATGTGTGGTCAGGTGAAATTTTAGCTCACATTTTGGATTACCTTTGGCATAGTCACATTCAACCAATTTTCTGGCAACTACATGAGGTACTGGTTACTATGAACGAACCAAACCTTGTTTTATAACTATTCACACCTTTTTGGATCCCTATTAGCAGCTATTTCCTTTACCAATGATAGCATCACTCTGTTTTTATTTTAGTTTCCAGCATGTGTGGCCATTGATGTTGAACCAAAGCAGCACTGATAGGTGCTTCCCTTGACAACTGAGTAATATGTCACTTGATTGGAAAGTCAATGAAGTAAAATGCAACTTATCAATCAATTGTTGTTGTTTTTTTTAAAAAATCTAGCTCTTCACTTCTCCCTACGGAGGAGAAGACAGGGGTTAATGCATAGAGTTACTTTGAGCTGCATGAATGAAATAGGGGTGAAAGAATTAAGATATTAAGATAATATTAATTCTGTTTTAAAAGTAAAAAATATTTTCTCAGTACTCTGTAGAGTTGAAACAGATCAGATTGACCTGTCACGTAGATAAGAACATAAGAACAAAAGAACAGCCTTGCTGGAACAGGCCACAGCCCATCCAGTCCAGCATTCTGTCTCACACAGTGGCTCACCATTTCCTTCAGGGTATTCCCAAGCAGATGCCTTCACCTGCTTAGGATTCCCTGGAAATGATATTGAGAGATATCCTGCCTATCTCTCCAACCCGGAGGTTGTCCTTAAGTATCCATAATTATAGCCATTGATACTCTTGTCCTCCATGAACTTGTCTAATCCTTTCTTAAAGCTGTCAAGACTGACAGCTGTCACCACTTCTTCTGGCAGGGAGTTCCATAGGCCAGTAATCCTCTGGGTGAAAAAGTACTTTCTCTTATTTGTTTGAGAACTAGTACCCAAAAGTTTCATGGAGTGTCCCCTAGTTCTAGTGTTATGCGATAGGGAAAACAGTTTTTCCTTATCTACTTTGTCCACACCGTGCATGATTTTATAAACTTCAATCAGGTCACCTCTTAGACGTCGTCGTTCAATAGTGAAGAGGCCTAACCGTTGCAGCCTCAGATGGTAAGGAAGGTGTTCCAGTCCCCTAATCATTCTGGTTGCCCTCCTCTGCACTTTTTCCAGCTCCATAATATCCTTCTGGAGGTATGGCGACCAGAACTGTACACAGTATTCCAGATGGGGCCTCACCATAGATTTATAAAGAGGCAAAATGACACTTGCTGACTTATTTTCTATACCCTTCCTAATGATCCCTAGCATTGAGTTTGCTTTTTTCACTGCTGAGGCACACTGGGTTGACACCTTCATTGAGTTGTCCACCAGGACACCAAGGTCCCTTTCCTGGTTTGTCGCAGAGAGTTCAGACCCCATCAGTTTATAAATGTAATTGGGGTTCTTTGCCCCAACATGCATCACTCTGCACTTACTAATGTTGAAACTCATTTGCCACTGTTTTGCCACTGTTTTGATCTGATGATGAGGCTAAAGTACAAGCTCAGCACAGTTTGTACAGCTGACAGGGAAACGTAAATAATATTTGTGTGACATGACATGATGTGACATGATGTGACATGAGACATGTTCCTTATATGACATGTTCTAAACAACAAACACTGAATGTTCTAACCTGAACTTAATGAAATGTCAGAAGGTTAATTAATAAATTTGGCTTATCCCATAGTGATGTAATGTGTAGAAATTTCCACATTTTTATGCTATAAAATGTATTTTCATTCAGGGAATAATTTGCTTGGTAAAGCGTTTCCTGAATCTGTTTGGCCAAATATTAATAACAAATATTAATAACAAATATTAATATTAATAAAAATCCTAAATCTGTCTTAGCGTGTGGAATGCGAATTTGTCTAGTTCAGAATTCCATAACATTTTTGGCGACTCCACTGGGACTGACTTGACAAATAGCAGGTGCCATTGTCACTCTAGACGGCTGTTCTTGATGGGATAAAACGACGCCTCTCCAGGGATAACCTAAAATGCAGGAATAGTAGACCTTTGATCTACTCTAGGAAATCAGTGAAGAGGTGCCGAGTAACTGTCAGAAGAAACAGACCAGTCAAGGATCCGGAAGGCTAAGACAGACGGAGAACTCTAGAAGGCGGATTTTCAAAAGCCTGCAGGCAAGTATAAAATTGTATAAATTTGTATGAAACTGTATGAAACTGTAGAAATATACTTATGTGTGCCCACTCATTTGAGGAGTGGAAGTGGAGCCTGATCACCTTCAAGGGGACGGGACGGCAATTCCTAAGTCCTTAATGAACCACGGGCGGTAACCCAGTGTTCCTGGAAAAATTAGGGCGGCGAACCTGATTTTTGTGTGTGTAAAATTTATATTGTGTGGGTGGTTAAACCACTGCAGTTCCTGACAGTGACCCTTGATTTTCGGGTGCCCCAGGCCAGTGGTAGTGCTTAGTTTAGAATGGGTGGTGGTAGTAGTGTTCCATGAACGCCACTACGGTGTTTCCTTGAGAACTTTGAGATATTTACACCAGAGATACATGAACCCCCTTTAACAAAATTCGAGTTAAGAAAGTTTTGTGGATATGAATGGCCCAGTTTCCAAGTAGGGTAGCCTCCAGAAGGCTCCTTAGATTTGGGTCTTATAAATAGAGTGTTTCGAAGAATAACGCAGAATAAACAATGGGATCAGTATCCCTATATGTCTGTATGGCAGGCAACAGTTGCAGAGAAACCATGGCCATCTTGGCTAAAGGAATGCCAGGCTGAATGTGTAAAGGCATATTTAATGAAGGAAAAGAAATCCAAAGATAAGAAATCTAAATTAGGTAGGAAAGTGGTCAGAACACCCAATACCCCAGAAATAGAATGGCAGACAGAAGAAAGATTGAAAATTTTAAACAGAAATGAAAAAGATGAAATTCTGTTTCAAAGACCTCCACTTTATGTCATGCCAAAATCAGCACCACAGGATGGCCAAGTTCCACATATTTATCCAGATCTTGCAGGAAGCAGTCACTCTGCAGGAAGATTTCAGACTCCAGACAGAAGTGAGGCTTCCCCAACCACAGAGAAACTGAGAAAAGTAACTGAGATCTTGGAAGATGTGATTGAGGGAGGAGAGATAAAATTTAAAAGGTATAATAGACCTTCACCACATAACAATGAAGTTGGAAGAGAGCCACCCCCGAACACCCCAACAGCACACGTCATGCCAACGATGAAAAAAAAGAAAAGAGATAGAGGCCCCATTGAGGGAAATAATAACCAGCCATACGAGGGAAGATGATGAACCAGTAAATCAGTCAATCTTCCAATATGTACCATTTACCACAACAGCATTATGGACCTTTTAGTACCAAGCCGAATGAGGTGATTGAACTAATTGGGACCATAATCCAAACACATAACCCCAAAAGGAGTGATATGCAGCAAATAATAAATACACTCCTTAATATGGAAGATAAGCAAAAATTGAAATTGGCAAAAGACAGGATCCTTCATAGAAATTTCCCAGACGCAAATCAGACTGTAGTGCGCATGGCGGCAGCTGCTGAACAAAACCCAAATTGGGATCCTAATGATTCAACACACAGGACAAGTCTTCAACAGTACAGATATTTGATTTTGGAAAGCTTAAAGGAAGCAGCAAAAGGTCCTGTCAATTTTAGCAAACCTGCTAATATAATTCAAGAGAAAGAAGAATCCCCTGAAAGTTTCTTAGCCAGGTTAATTGAGGCTTATAAAGTGAACACAGGGATTAATATGGAAGATCTTGAAAACCGCCAGATGTTAAATGAAAGATTGATTACACAGAGTGCACCGGATATAAAGAAAAAGTTGCAAAAGCTGGAAGGAGCATTGGGAAAGAACCCAAGTGAACTGCTGCAAATTGCGAGAAAGGTCTACTTTAATAGGGAGCAAGAGGAATGAGATGATTAAAGAAACCAGAGGAATTTGGGAAATCCCAGAAAACAAACAAACAGCTGAGCACTTGATAGCTAACCTCAAGATTTTGAATCCCTAGTCGGCCCCAAGCTACAAGGCTACTAGGTTTGTTCTAACTTTTTCAGGCAGTATGTGAAAGTACGCAGAAATAAAAGTGTAAATGTCACAGGCCAGTTGCCTAACTCCAGAGGAACTTGAAGGCCTGCGCAAGAAGTTTATTTTTTTCTGCAGACGTACAGGTACATACTGGCCATGCCCTCCAGATGATTTGGAAAACAAAGGACATTTATGGGTTAGTCATTTCAAAAGCTGCCCAGGATGCCTAGACCCCTTGCAATTAAGCAGAAAACAAAAGACTCACAGTTGGTAAAAGGGAGCAGAAGAAGCAAAGCGAAAAACAGCTATGTTTAAACAGCCAAACAAACACAGGAGTGGTATTTGATTAAAGAATTTGAGGACTTGAAAACACAAAACATCTGAAGTACACAGAAATAAACTGAAAAGCCAGTAAGAAGACTTACAAAAGCAGGGAGGCTTAGGGGAATCATCCTCATTCATTTAATCCACAGTTAGGAAGAGGTTGAGAAAGCAAGCGGGATTGTTGAAAGCATTGTATAAAAAGTAAATCAAAGTCCAGGTTTTTTTAGCCAATGGCAATGTATGATATGAGAACTTCCCTCTGTACAAAGTATCCCATTTCCCCATTTGAATTTCTGTCCTAAACATATACAGATGGCCAGATCTGGCCCGCTAGAAGGAAATTATTAACTTAGTCACTGCAGTAGAAATCAATAATGTGAATCAGTGTAGGAGGCTTGCCCTCCCCATCTCCAAGGCAACACATGGCTCTTAGCCAGGAGATCAATAGTTAAACATTGATAAAATGGATTATTGCAAAACCGAAAAGAACTATATTCTGTCTAAAGTATCTTTTCTCTTGCAGTTTAAGACCCTGGAAAGATTGGAATGCATAGATTTTGCTTAAATAATCAATGCAGGAGAGAAGACGGCAGCTTGGCTAAGGACCCAAACTGGAGGCGGTCTTTCAACGCCCAGCCGAAGCTTGAGGAATCGGCAATCAACATGATAGGAATGTTTATTTATTGCAAGAATGTGAAAAGTTATTAAACTTTAATAATTTTCAAGAAATGAGGAGGGAATGAAATAGGGGTGAAAGAATTAAGATATTAAGATAATGTTAATTCTGTTTTAAAAGTAAAAAAATATTTTCTCAGTACTCTGTAGAGTTGAAACAGATCAGATTGACCTGTCACGTAGATCTGATGACGAGGCTAAAGTACAAGCTCAGCACAGTTTGTACAGCTGACAGGGAAATGTAAATAATATTTGTGTGACATGACATGATGTGACATGAGACATGTTCCTTATATGACATGTTCTAAACAACAAACACTGAATGTTCTAACCTGAACTTAATGAAATTTCAGAAGGTTAATTAATAATTTTGGCTTAACCCATAGTGATGTAATGTGTAGAAATTTTCACATTTTTATGCTATAAAAAGATGGCTCTGAAAATGTATTTTCATTCAGGGAATAATTTGCTTGGTAAAATGTTTCCTGAATCTGTTTGGCCAAATTTGTTGTTGTTCAGTCGCACAGTCGGTTCCGACCCTTTGCGACCCTATGGACCATTGTTCTCCAGGCACCTCTGTCCTCCACCATCCCCCTCAGCACTCCCAGTTCTGTGCCCATTGTGTCTACAATACCATCTAGCCATCTCATCTTTGGCCTCCCCCTTCTTCTTTTGCCCTCCACCTTTCCCAACATCAGGGCCTTCTCAAGTGAATCCTCCCTTCTCATTTGATGTCCAAAATACTTTAGCTTCGTCTTTACTATTAGCCCTTCCAATGAGCAGTCAGTGTTGATTTCTTCTAAGATTGACCTATTTGTTCTCCTCGCTGTCCAGGGTACTCTCAAAACTCTCCTCCAACACCACATTTCAAAGGCATCTATTCTTCTGCGTTCAGCTTTCCTAATTGTCCAGCTCTCACATCCGTACATTACCACTGGGAATACCATTGCTTTGACTATTCTAATTTTTGTTTGCAATGTGATGTCTCTGCTTTTCGCTATGTTCCCCAGGTTTCTCATGGCTTGTCTCCCAAGAATCAGTCGCCTTTTTATTTCATGGCTGCAATCCCCATCTGCCGTGATCTTTGATCCCAGGAAAGTAAAATCTGTCACTGCTTCTACTTCTTCCCCATCTATTTTCCAGGAACTGATTGGGCCTGTTGCCATTACCTTGGTTTTCTTGATATTGAGTCTCAAACCAGCTTTTGCACTCTCCTCCTTCAGCCCAATCAAGAGGTTCTTTAGGTCTTCCTCACTTTCTGCCATTAGGGTGGTATCGTCTGCATATCTCAGATTGTTTATGTTTCTCCCAGCAATTTTAATCCCATATTGTGATTCCTCCATCCCTGCATTTCGCATTATGTGCTCTGTGTATAGATTGAATAAGCAGGGTGATAAAATGCAGCCTTGTCTTACTCCTTTTCCTATTCCAAACCACTCTGTCATTCCGTGTTCTGTCCTAACTGTTGCTTCTTGGTTCATGTACAGATTTCTCAGGAGGCATATGATGTGCTCTGGTATTCCCATCTCTTTAATTACTTGCCACATCTTGTTGTGGTCCACACAGTCAAATGCCTTAGTGTAATCAATGAAACAAAAGTAAACTTGTTTCTGGTATTCCTTTGTTTTCTCCATGATCCAACGTATGTTGGCAATGTGGTCTCTAGTCCCCCTGCCTCTTCTGAAACCGGCCTGCACCTCTGGTAGTTCTCTCTCCACATGTTGCTGAAGTCTGTCCTGTATTATCTTGAGCATCACCTTGCTGGCGTGTGGGATGAGTGCAATTGTTCGGTAATTTGAGCATTCTTTGGCGTTGCCCTTTTTTGGGATTGGGACGTATACTGATCTTTTCCAATCCTGTGGCCACTGTTTTGTTTTCCAGATTTGCTGGCATATTGAGTGCAGTAATTTGACGCCATCATCTTTTAGCGCTTTGAAAAATTCGACTGGGATACCATCATATCCACTAGCTTTGTTGTTTGCAGTGCTCTTTAGGGCCTTTATAACTTCGCTCTCCAGGATGTCTGGCTCGAGTTCAGTTTTTTCATCATTGTGGTTATCAGGAGTGTTGAGGTCCTTTTTGTAGAGTTCCTCTGTGTACTCTTTCCATCTTTTCTTTATCTCTTCTGCATCAGCTAGCTCTTTTCCGTCTTTGTCCCTTATCATGGTCATTTTTGCTTTAAATGTTCCCTTTATTTCCCCGATTTTTCTGAAGAGATCTCTAGTCCTGCCTCTTTTGTTGTTTTCCTCCATTTCTTTGCACTGTTCTTTTAGGTAGTTTTCCTTATCTCTCCTTGCTTTTCTTTGAAATTCTGTGTTCAAAAGGTTGTATTTTTTCCTTTCTCTTTTGACTTTTGCCTTCCTTCTTTCCTCTGCTATTTTAAGAGCCTCATCAGACAACCATTTTGCTTTCATACGCTTCTTTTCTTTTGGTATGGTTTTCTTTGCTGCTTCCTGCATGATGTCCTTTATCTCTGTCCATAATTCTTCTGGCACTCTGTCTATTGCGTCCAGGCCATTATATCTGTTCATCACCTCCACCGTGTATTCTTTAGGGATGCTGTCTAGGTGATATCTGTCTGGTCTTCTTGTTTTCCCTATTTTCTTTAGTCTTAACCTGAATTTTGCGATCAGTAGGTTGTGATCTGAGCCACAGTCTGCTCCAGGTCTTGTTTTTGCTGATTGTATGGAGGTTCTCCATCTTTGGCTGCAGAGTATGTAGTCAATTTGGTTTCGGTGTTGGCCATCTGGTGATGTCCATGTGTAAAGTCGCCTCTTGTGTTGCTGGAAGAGAGTGTTTGCTATGACCAGTGCGTTCTCTTGGCAGAACTCTATCAATCTTTGCCCTGCTTCGTTCTGTACTCCAAGACCAAACTTGCCTGTTATTCCCTCCACTTTTTGATTTCCTACTTTGGCATTCCAGTCTCCTAATATAATTTGGACATCATTTCTTGGTGTCTGTTCTATGAGGTGTTCTAGGTCCTCATAGAACTGGTCCACTGTGGCTTCATCTGCACTAGTGGTTGGTGCATAGACTTGGATTACGGTGATATTGAAAGGTTTGCCTTGAATTCTGACTGACATCATTCTGTCATTTTTGAGGTTATATCCCATTACTGCTTTTCTTACTCTCTTATTGACAATTATGGCTACTCCATGCCTTCTAAGGTTTTCTTGTCCACAATAGTAGATATGATGGTTTCCAGAGCTGAATTCACCCATCCCTGTCCATTTTAGCTCACTGATGCCCAAGATGTCAATGCTTATTCTTTCCATCTCATTTTTTACCACTTCCAGTTTACCTTGGTTCATTGATCTCACATTCCATGTCCCTATGCAGTATTGCTCCTTACAACATTGCATTCCTCCTCCCTCCTTCCTGTCCCTCCCCTTTCTCCCCTCTGAGGTGTTAAGCATCCTGTATCACCTAGCCTGCCCTTTTGTTTTGCCTTTTGTTTTGGTCCATAGGGTTCTCTTGGCAAGATTTATGGCGTGGTTGCCAGTGTCTGCGCCATTTTTCTCTCCTCATACATTTTATCACAGTTTTTAAAAGTTTAAAAACATTTAAGACAACATATTATCATGCATATTATCACACTTTAAAGCACAGTCTCTATGTCAGTTGCTATATTAAGTCATTTTAAAGTCTTTATGTGAGTTACTATATTAAGTCATCAACATTTCTGCATATTTAACTACTTATCCTTTGTATGGGGCTCTGAGTCTCACCCCCTGGTTTAACTCCTTTGCCTTCTTCCCTTCTGCCAATTGGACCTCTCCTTCGGCGCTTGGTTGTTTTCAGGGCTTGGAAAAGGCTCTCGTCGGGGCGACTGGCTGGCCTCTCCCCGCCCGGCTGGTCTTCCTCCTCCCTTGCCTGCCCGGCTGGAGATGGTGGGGACCGGCTCGGAAGGGCTCGCGTTGGGGCGACTGGCTGGCCTCTCCCCGCCCGGCTGGTCTTCCTCCTCCCTCACCGGCCCGGCTGGAGATGGTGGGGACCGGCTCGGAAGGGCTCGCGTTGGGGCGGCTGGCTTGCCTCTCCCCGCCCGGCTGGTCTTC
Source organism: Bradypodion pumilum (assembly GCA_035047305.1). Lineage (NCBI taxonomy): Eukaryota > Metazoa > Chordata > Lepidosauria > Squamata > Chamaeleonidae > Bradypodion > Bradypodion pumilum. The sequence goes on along the minus strand of JAWDJD010000004.1, from coordinate 63,060,996 downwards.
CTCCTCCCTCACCGGCCCGGCTGGAGATGGTGGGGACCAGCTCGGAAGGGCTCGCGTTGGGGCGGCTGGCTGGCCTCTCCCCGCCCGGCTGGTCTTCCTCCTCCCTTGCCGGCCTGGCTGGAGATGGTGGGGACCGGCTCGGAAGGGCTCGCGTTTGGGGCGACTGGCTGGCCTCTCCCCGCCCGGCTGGTCTTCCTCCTCCCTTGCCTGCCCGGCTGGAGATGGTGGGGACCGGCTCGGAAGGGCTCGCGTTGGGGCGACTGGCTGGCCTCTCCCCGCCCGGCTGGTCTTCCTCCTCCCTCACCGGCCAAATATTAATAACAAATATTAATATTAATAAAACTCCTAAATCTGTCTTAGCGTGTGGAATGCGAATTTGTCTAGTTCAGAATTCCATAACACATTCTGGAAAGGCATGTGGATAAAGGATCATTCTAAATGTCAGACCACCTTTCAAGTGATTCTGTTTAGCTTGATCCAGCCTAGGATGACTTAATTGTCCAATAACACTTAATTGAGAACATCCTTCTCCTTCTTAGGTTTTGAGGCTCAATACAACTCCTTTTTGATCTAATGAGATATTTTATTATGGAGGGAGGAGCCTTCATAGTAAAAAAAGTGTTGCTGCCTAATCACCTTTGCTGAGGTAGGAACCACCACTGCCAATTCAGTGGCACTCTTTGGTCGTTAATCCCCTCACCCCATTCTGAAGCTTCCAGAGCAAAAAGGGGCCCTTGGGAGCCTCAGAACCTGAAGGGAGGGGAAAAAAAGTTTTCAATTAGTTTAAATTAATTATTGTTGTTCCATAGCCAGTTTATAGCAGCATAACATTACAAAAACAGGATTGTGCCCAGTAAACTAAAAATGCATTATAACTACTAAACAGTTGCAATACAAGATGCAAATAGATAAGAATCTTCTATTATATCTTTTAAACTACATCCCATGCTATGCATGCTATAAAGAAATGTTGGGTTGTACAGAACTCTGAATTGCAATCAAATTACAATAAAAATATTAGAGAATCCTACTGAGTCACACCAAAGCCCCTTCATAGTATAGTATTCTTATTTGAACTAGCCAGTTGTATTGAGTTTCAGTCTGCAAGAATTACTTTTAGGCTATTGTTGTGTCTTAAACTTAAAAATGAAGAGTCCAACGAGCGTGATTCAAACAACGAATACAACGGTTTATACAACTCCTGGAATAACACTACAGCTTAAATAGATATGAGTTTTGGCTGCACTCATTCCATTATTATGCTGCCCAGGGATTAGTTCTGCACCGGCGCCTGCTGAAGGTAATCCACATGTGAGTTTGCTGTGTGAGCGTGCGAACCAAAAGCCAACACCCTATTTGCAAGCGGTGCTTATATAGCATCTGAGCGGCTGTTACCCAATGTTACAAAGTAGCAACCTTTTTGGACAATGCTAAATACCCAATCGGTAATGTTATATTTAAGTATGGATGAATCACCGCTGGGATCCAAAAAGGTAACCAATCACGAATAATACATTAGCATAAGGACATGCCTTGAACCGGGGAAGGTGCGCCAATATTATCGTTAACTGGAATGGCGTGAGTCACCATTTTAACATACAATAATAAGTAATGATAATAATACTAAATAATTATCTCAATAAACAACAGCTATTGACTTTATTTAATAGTGACTCCTATGTATTCCTGCCAATGTGGGGGAAACTACCCATGAGCTGTTTTTTATTATCAAGAAAACAAAAATAATCAATGTGAAGGCTATTCAAAATTGTGAACACAGTTCATTAAACACCAAGAGTGAGTGCAATTGAAAGAAATGGTGTCCAAACAAGGTGGTTGAGAAAAGAAGGGGGAGGCATTGGCATACTCAGGGAAACACTGATATTAGCAGAAATGCAAACAGTTTTCAAATGGGTTGTTGCTGTTGCTGTTCAGTCACACAGTCAATTCTGACTCCCTGCAACCATTGCACACCAGGCACCCCTATCCTCCACCATTCTCCTCAACCCACCCAACTCCGTGCCCATTGCGTCAACAATACCATCCTGCCATCGCATTTTTCTGCCTCCCCTTCTTCTTTTGCCCTCAAACGTTCCTAGCATCAAAGCTTTCTCAAGTTAATCCTCTCTTCTCATTTGATGTCTAATGTACTTTAGCTTAATCTTCACTATTTGACCTTCCAAAGAGCAGTCAGGGTTGATTTCTTCTAAGATCGACCTTTTTGTTCTCCTTGCTGTCCAGGGTACTCTCAAGACTCTATTCCACTCCACATTCCAAAGGCATCTATTCTTCTGCACTCAGCTTTCCTTATGGTCCAGCTCTCACAACCATACATTACCACTGGGAATACCATTGCTTTGACTATCCAGACTTTTGTTTGCAAGGTGATGTCCCTACTTTTCACTATGTTCAAATGGGACAGATATGCAAACACACATTTACCCCACTACCTTTTACTGTTTTATGGTAAAAGGCATTGGGCCACGTTTATTAATTGAATCCCCTGCCCTATGGAGGAGTTTGTAGTGGTATCCCTGATACTGGAGCATGATACATTTTGTCCCCTTTCCAGATGATATAGGCAAATCCCTTGCCCCCAAGCAGTGCTATATCTTCAACAGCTACTACCCAGGCCAGGTATTTTGGGGAGGCATCTCCATGGGCATTTCCAACACCATTCCCGGGAATGGATGATGCTCGTAATGTGGAGGTGGCTCATGGTGTCCCTCAGTCTTCCAATTGATTCTCTTGAATCATGCCAGGCACCCAGGCTTAACAACCTCCAATGACACCCTGAGGGATTCACTGCTACCACCCTAATCCAGCATGACCTGCCTAAATGTGACCTATTCAAACAACTGCACCCATAAACTCTTTTCTGCAAAAAGGCCCTGCACAGCGCAGGAATTTCCCATTCCTCCATGCTGCATGGCAGTTGGATGTACAGGGGGAACATTAGACACATACAAACCACAACACAGCCTAATAGGAAGTGGGCACATTCAGAAGTCATAGACAATTGAGTTGCAATCAACTGATTCCCAAGTTACATGTAAGTAGTAAAAATCAAAGGCAGAATACTGCTTTATATATATTTTTAGCAATCTTACTATTTCTGGGTTATGTCTTCAACATACAAAAAAATATTAATGCATATTTCCTGCTCAATATTTTTTTCTCCTCATAGGCATTGGCTTCACTAAAATTTTATTATATGAGCTCTATCCAGGGGGCATATAAGGTTGCGGAATAGTAAGCAGGTCATAAGTAGTGATGTACTGATTTTACTAGTTATAATGATGACAATTACATTTTTTATCTCCCCATCATTAAACCATAATTTCAAATGCTCCTTTTGAGAAACAGGTTTCCCACTTAGTAGAGCATTGAAGAATTACTCCATGTGCCATGAACCACTATGACCCTCTGGCAAAAGCAGTCATAACCTCATCAGAACTTCTTAGAAGAGACTATTAAAGGTGCTAATGGGAACAAGCTATTTAAATTCATGACTCAGAAAAGATCATCTAGAGTGAGTTGTTTTACACTGATGGCTGAGTTCCTTTGAGAGTCTCAAAAGGATGGGAATAAACATTGCGGTTGGGGGTGGGGGAGAGAAGCAATCATTTTAGATGACTTTGCTGCTTCACCTTTGGCAAATCTGTGGGTTAATCAGCCTCCAGCCTGAGAAAACATTTACCGTATTTATTCGTGTATAACGCGCAAAATTTTATACCAAAAAAAGAAATCAAAGTTGGGGTGCGCGTTATAAACGAGGACTGGTGTCCCACCCCCGTCGCGAGCCTCTTTTACTTCCTTTTTAGAATTGGGTCGGCTGTCTATTGAAGGGGAGGCGGGGGTGTGGCTTTGAAGAAATTGACGGGATCTGATTGGGTGGCGCGGGAGACGAGGCGTGGCCCGGAGGTAGCTCGCAGTTCGAGCGAGGCTCCTGGGGGTCGGAAGTGCTCGTTTCGGATTGCATTTTCTTTACCCTGCAACAGGTGGGTCTGATTATCCCCCCCTCCTTCAATGTTTTAAGGCGTGCTCTTATGAACAAGCTTTTTCACCGATATAATTTTATACCGAGGTTTCATGGAAAATTAGGGGTGCGCGTTATACACGAGTGCGCGTTATACACGAATAAATACGGTAGCTCTGAAAAGCTCTGTGCAACTGCAGCACAGAAGGGAGCACATGCCATGCAGATGAAAGCCTTCTCTCAGGACACCCATCATCAATAGTTCTTGAAGTGGTTCATAAATAAAAGTTGAAAAGAGTGAGTACGATATTAGAATATAAACCAGGAGTGCCCAAACTATGGCCCCATGGGCCTGGGCTGACCCATGGGCCAGATTGCTGCCACTGCAGTATGTACCCTGCCACCAGCGGAAGTTGCGAAATTGCACAAAAACATGTCGAAACACAGAGGAAATGCCACAAAAAAATTCAAAAAGGCATGGAAATGTGCTGCCCTTGGTTCCACCTACAAAAGAAGTGGCGGGGGATGGTAGGATGATAGGGAAGCAACAGCAGTGGCAACAGGAAAGAGAGCGAGAAGAATGTTGAACTGTACAAAGGTTAAGGAGCATGATAGAGAGTGATGGAGGTTGGGAGAAGTGGGGCTGACTGAGCTGGTTGGAGGCTAAGGAACAGGAAGAAAAGGAGGAAAAAAGAAATTGAGGCTGGCAAGGCCGGCAGTAGGCTAAGGAACATGGCAACAGTGGTAATGGTGGAGAGGGAAGAAGGGTGAGGAGAAAGTAAAGCTGGCAGAAGCTGGTAGCATCCAGGGAAGGAGGGGAAAGAATGAGTCTGGCAATGTTGACAGCTTGACAACCTCTGGGAGGCAAGGTAAATTTTCCCACTTTTTTGTATGAAGGCAACATTTAATTTAGGATATAATTAAGGGGGGACATATTTATTTTGTTTGAACAAATCCTTTGGGTTTAAGAGGCTCCTTGATAGGAATCCATAAAAGAAATCAAAAATTTCCAACATACATGTGTACATAAAAGAATACAGAAGTTCATGAATTGGTGCAAAATAAATGATCCCTGATGGGTAGTTTTAAATAACCTGCATTTTGGCTGGCTAATATATGCCTTAGTTGTGTGTCATGTATTCAACTGTCTTTTAATCACTTTCAACCCTAGCAAAACTGAAACAAATGCAAGCTTTCTTTACTAATCAAGATGTACCTTAGGTTTGTTTAAATTCTGATTAATCCAAAAGTCCTATCACAATTTCTAAGAACTGGCAAACCCCTGATTTCCCTTCTTGTGGTTCTTTATCTTTAACCCTGACTTGGAGTGGGCAGCCTTCCAAATTTAGAATGTCATCAAACAGAGGACTCTGTCAAATAGAAATAGGTGTGGCCATTTTAACCATAATTGTCATTGCAGAAAATAAATAAAATCAGTAAATTTTACAGAATATTCCATCGAAAAAGGGAAAGGCCTGTTTATTAGTGTCATCATCAGAACGATTCTCCACTTGTCCATGAAAATGTTTTCCAAGGTGTAAGCTGCAGGCTTTGAATGAATACATTCCACTCTCATGCTGCCTGGGGTCACAGTAACAGTAGAAAGCAGCATGAATCCAGAAAGGCAGAGAGATCCAGCGAGGTTTGTGAAATTAGGCTCAGGGAATCAAGCAGTTTATTCCCTGCATCCTTCCTGGGTCTAAAAGGAGAAATAGTGTTCTAAAGATCTCTGACCTTTGCAGTACGGTCATGTCAGTGTATTTCCTATTGCCAAAAGATTACTCAAGGAATGAGAGGACATATTTTAAGATGATTTGCAATGGTGGGCATGTTGCTGCTTCCACAGTTCAAACAATTCCATCTGGCTGAAGGTTCGTCTTTACAACTTGCAGTCAATGCCTCTCTGAATTTTACACTGTACTTCCCCCCCCCTCCTCACTTTCCTAGTACTTTCATTCAAAGGGAATAATATTGCAGCCTTTTTTTCCTGTTCTGAATGTCATTGCTTTTCAGTTTGTTCCCCACATTCTGTAGATGATAAGCATCTTAGTATTTGTAGGTGTCTGGCCAGATTATCATGCTATGGTAATAGAGTAGACCATACTGCCAGCAACTCAATGCCTAGTGTTAGATGGTGGTTAACTAACCTGACAACCCTGAGGACTAACGGCTTTGGGTGCCTTTAGTGTTTGGGAATCAAGACAATGGAAGCAGCTGTAGACTAGCCTAACACATCTTTATTGCATGGAGTACAGTACGAACATGTGGTAATGGAGGACAAATAGCTCCTTTTATGCAGTGGCTAAACAATTGAATGTGGCTCTTCGATAGTGCATTGGCTACTGTCCATGTGATGTCATCCTTAGTCACGCCCTTCTTGTCCAGGTGAGGTGAGCACGGGAATCTTTCCCACGCAGCTGAAGGCATTTGAGGAATGTGTACCATGTGAGCTGAACACTCGCTACTTCCCCCTAGTGGTCACTAGCTCACATTCTATTGTGGTTTGATACATTGTTTCTATTGCAAGATACAGCTTGTTACATTCACTCATTCATGTGGTTACAATTTCATTCAATACACAACATCCCTCCCCCTAAGATGGGACAAAGTCCCTCAACCAAGATGGTTTTCCGCATGTACATTTTGGGCGTGCGGCCATTATGCTTGACTCGGCCATGCCCCCTCATCTGTGTCCTCCTGGCTCTTGTCCTGCAATTGGAGAGGATGACTTGTTAGCGACTCGCCCTTTCTTGACTCTCCCCCCACCGCCAAACCGCATCCTTCTTCAGCAGCCTATGCAGGGGCTCTGCGACCGACGCTTTCCTCGGCAGGAAAGAATGGTAAAAATTCAGCAGCCCCAAGAAGGATTGCAGCTCCGGTTTCGCGGTGGGGCGAGGAGCGTTTTGGATGGCTGAGACTTTGGACTCCGCAGGTTTCACTCCCTCAGGGGTTATGCAAAACCCCAGGAACTCGACTTCTCTCACAAGGAACACACATTTGTCTCTCCGCAGTCTCAACCCTGCGGATTCGAACACTGTAAGGACCTTATCTAATCTCTGGGCCAGTTCTGCTTCACTCCCCCCAGATATCAATATGTCGTCAAAATATGGCAAAACACCTTGTAGCCCCTTTAACAAACGTTCCACAAGTGACTGAAAAATCCCCGGCACCGAGTTCACGCCGAACTATAGGCGCGTTACCTTAAATGCCCCCTTGTGAGTTACAATGGTTTGTGTAGCAGCTGTAGCTGGGGTTACTGATAGCTGCTGGTACACCTGCGCCAGATCCAAGTTGGTGAAACACTTTCCCCCATGTAAAGTAGCTAGCAGATGACTAACTACTGGCACCGGATAGGCATTAGGGCGGATTGCCTTGTTGATTGTACACTTGTAGTCAGCGCAAATCCACACCTCCCCATTTGCTTTTAGCGCTATAACAATAGGAGTCTCCCACTCTGCAGAGTCCACAGGCACTAAAATCCCCTGACCCACCAGTTTGTCAAGTTCTGCCTCTATTTCGTCCTTCAGTGCGAATGGAACCCGTCGTGGCTTGAGCCTAATTGGGCAGACCGCCGGGTCTAGGTCGAATGAAACTGGGGGCCCCTTGCACTTCCCGAGTCCCTTCTTGAATACCTCAGGGTTTGCGTTGCACGCTAACTGGATCTCATCCCCCCCAATGGCATGGACGCCTCCTATGAAAATGTCCAGGGGTTTGAACCACTGTGTTCCTAGGAGGTTGCACCCCCCTCCTTTAGAACTACTAGAGGGAGTTTCTTCTTGAGTCCCTTATATTGTATTTTGAAATCCCCAACCCCCAACTCTGGGATCCCATTCCCCTGCACGTCCCTTAAGTTCGACCTCAGCTCCTTGAGTCTGGGTCGTGCCTTGGGGGGAATGCGCAAAAACTCCTTATGGGAAATGATGGAGTAGGTGGACCCCGAGTCTATTTCCATCCTAACGGGGATCCCCTGCAACAGTACCTCAACATAAAAACGTGGGTGCCCTAAGGGCACGCTGTGGACAGCCAGGTCATCTTCCGCATGTGCTCTTCGGTACACGTGGTGCCCCTCTGGGTTGTCGATGCCATTGTAGACTCTGCCGACACCATCCCGTCTCCGCGTGGGGCGCTTGCTCTCATCCCACCATTGCTTGCAAACCCTGGCAATGTGGCCCTTCCATCCGCAGTTGTGGCACTCAGCCTTCCGGAATGGGCATTTGCTTCGCTCATGGGATGCTCCGCAGCCAGCAATGCCGGCCTCCATTCCCTTTCTTCTTGCCCTGCCCCTTTCTGACTTTCCGGACTCCCTCATCTTCACTGGAGCCTGGAGTGGCAGAGGCATCTGAGGATGTGGGTGAGCGTGGGGCAGGGGGTGCCCTCCAAGTCACCTGGACTGCTGATGCAGCTGCCTCAATTTGTGGTGGCTTCGCTTTGAGGAGCTTGAACCCGGCCCTTGTGGACTCAGCCGCCTGAGCCTCTTGCAGAACCTCTTTGAAGGTGAGGTCATGGCCACAGGTCATGAGCTTCCTTTGGGTGTCCCCATCCCGCATCCCGCAAAGCAGCCTGTCCCTCAGGGCCATGTCTAGAAACTCCCGCCATTCGCACGGGGTTGCCGCCAAACGCAGGGCCGCCGCATACTCGGACATGGACTCACCCGGCTTTTGGTCCCTCCTCGCGAACGCAGCCCTGGCAGAGAAGAAGAATACCTTGGGCTTGAAGTGGTTCCTCAGGGTAACCAGCAGTTCAGCTACAGCAATCTGTTCCACTTCTCTTGGTGCCACCAGGTCCATCAGCGCTTGCACTGCGTGATAGCCAAGCATCATGATGAGAAGGCCTCTCTTCTTTCCCACGTCTGTGATGCCGGCAACCGCTACCGTACTCCTGAAGTGCATCTCTAACCAGTCCCATCGCTTGGGGTGGTTTACGTCAAACACCGGTTGCTGTGACTGTGTCTTGTCCCTGTGGGAAGCCATATCCCATCCTCGTCACCAATTTAGTGTTTGGGAATCAAGACAATGGAAACAGCTGTAGACTAGCATAACACATCTTTATTGCATGGAGTACAGTACGAACATGTGGTAATGGTGGACAAACAGCTCCTTTTATGCAGTGGCTAAACAATTGAATATGGCTCTTCGATAGTGCATTGGCTACTGTCCATGTGACGTCATCCTTAGTCACACCCTTCTTGTCCAGGTGAGGTGAGCACGGGAATCTTTCCCGCGCAGCTGAAGGCATTTGAGGAATGTGTACCATGTAAGCTGAACGTTCGCCACTTCCCCCTAGTGGTCACTAGCTCACATTCTATTGTGGTTTGATACATTGTTTCTATTGCAAGATACAGCTTGTTACATTCGCTCATTCATGTGGTTACAATTTCATTCAATACACAACAGTGCCAAAGTCCACAGGGAAGGGTGATGGTCCCCAAGTGGATTAAATCCCACTTGAATCCATCTTGATGGAAGGCAGCAGCTTCATCAATACTGGCTAGGGGTATATGAGGACTTTGTGTGCCAAAATGGCTCAGGACCAGAAAGTGACTTGAGGAACTGGATCAGTGGTATGGGGATCATGCTGCAATGTGGAAGGCAGATGAAAGGCCACTGCATTATATTCTCAGAACAGTCTTCGTGGCTGATTGCCATGAGGATCACCAATATTCTGATTTGGATATGGCAGAACAAGAAAAAGAGGAAAGCACCTTCTGCATGCAATAGATCCCAATGTATTGGAGGTGACTCCAGTACACAGCTGTTGCATGACCTCAGTACATAGCTAATATTAGTAGAGCATTAGTGGACTATCTATTCTAAAGACATTTGTGTAGTTTTATAGCCACTGAGGATCTCACCCATTAAATCTTCTAGTTTATGTTTCTCGATGACCAGTTCTATAATAGTTATAACAAGGAGATCCATATTTCTCTGCTTGCCAGAAATCTGAGCATGCCCTATTTCTGGCAGCCTTAAAAAGTGGCTATTATTCTCCTGCTAGGTTTTTAATCATTGTCAACCCAGCACCATGGACTAAACAGATATATAAATAAATACACAGGAAGAAACTGTTTTTCCATTTATCACTCGTGATTAGTCGGTTTGGTGTCATTTCAACTCTCTGCTTCCTCTTCTTGGCATCCTAATAAATAAAATAACATGGCAAAGAAAGAGATTTACAAACAAATCATCGCTGTATTTGGCAATATCTTCAATGACAGCAAAGGAAAAAGCTCTGTTACTCCATAAGTGTCTCTATACACATGCACACAAATGCATACAAATGATTGCAGCTGTTGCTATCACAACTTTTGGAGTAAATGCAGATGGCATGAAATAATATTTGCAAGAAGCTAATAGAATTTTAATGGCCTCTGAAAATAAAAGGAAGCATTGCTTTTGCTGAAGATGTGAAAGGTGCCTATGCCATTGCAATGCAAGTAAAAATTATGGTTTGGGCTTTGCACACATTTATTCAGGCAGATCCCTTGTGCCTCTTATTTATGTGAGGCTTAAATAGCAACTACAATCTAGAAAATATTCAGTGATGCATCTGCTTAGAGTAGGAAGTTTGCATTATGCAAATGTCATGTATGATGAATGAAATGCACCAAACATTTTGAGGAGTCACAGATGTTAAGTACGCCTGGAAACATGGAAAAGAAGTGAAGGCTGTGAGCTAATTGATTTCCATGTTACAACCCAGTTGTCTAAATACAAGCAATCAGGCAGCAATGCATATTGTTAATGGTAAATTTTCTGTTAATTTTAAAAGGCTATCCATCACCTATGACTGGATTCACTGAGGAATAAGTCAACAGAAGGAGTAGTAATTTCAGATGGCTAATCAGACTAACTAAGCACTATCTACTAAAGCATATTTACAAACAGAAATAGGAGAATAAAACTATCTGCAAACACATTCACAATGTTTCCACTCATTGATCATGTTCTGTGTTTAATATTCTGGGCTTTCCTCACCTGTGAGGACAAAGAAAAAAAGTAGGGGCACAATAACTAGTAATATTTGTTTCATAGATAATCTATCTATAAGGTTCACCTAAGAATGATCTACAGACAGCTTGTAAGAATATCATGGATTGACCATGTGACTAACTTAGAAGTATTGGAACAAATGGATAAAGAACAAGAACTCTTTAAGACCATTAAACAAAGAAAGCTCCAATACCGTGACCATATCACAAGGAACAACATAAAGTATAGAATACTCCAACTTGCTCTCCAAGGAAAGATCCCTGGGAAGAGAGGCCCTGTAGATTGACTGAATTCATAGCTGAACATGAGAGATTGGTGTGGCTTGTGCTTGGAAGAACCGTTCCAAGAAGATAAGAACAAGAAGACTATTGCCAAGATGATAACCAATATCCGGAATGGATATGGCTCCTGAAAAGAAAAATGTTGCTCTCCTTTTGCCTACCGAGTTTCTAACAAAGTGAGCTGGGGTACACAAACCAATGTCTCAACCCCACACTGATAATGTAAGGGCTTATCATATTTGACCAGTTGTTATGTATGTCACTCTTCTTTACCCTCACTTCTCAAACATAGAAAAGAAATGATGGTCTAAAGAGACAGTTTTGGTCCAAAACATTTCCTACAGAGCAGGAATGGACACTCTTTAGCTAGTGCTAATATCTTAAAGAGTCTAGCTGAACCATTTCACTTCCAATCTTTTTTTTTCAAGCACTAGGTTAAAATAGATATATATATTTTTGAGGGAGGGATAAAAACCCTCAGCACTTGCTGACTGTTATATGTTCCTGCACTCTAGATCCTTTGCCTTCACAACCCTAGAACAAATACACAGAGACTGTTGGATCTGGGCCGCAAAGCGGGTTGCACAAGCTGGATTGGAACCGCGAAGCGGCTGTTGGGTCCCGGAGGAGACTGGTCAAGCAATGAGACACGAGGCAAGATGGAGTGAAGACCAGTGATTTAATGAGCACCAATCATCAGTATTTATCATGTTTTAGGCTGCATGTAAAAGCATTGCGATACTGCAGGTTTCACACATAACGTTTACACAAGTTAATTGGGGAAGTCTACAGGGGAAGTTAATTAACCAACTTAATTAACAGCAGAGGAAATACATTGTTCCATGTTATCCGGGGTAAACAAGTAGCTAGTATTGGCTCTAGGGCTTAAGGTAATCCGCAGGCGCGAGATTGCCTATTACGCACCTTGCACGTTAGTCATTAGCTCTCTATTGTTCGAGCTGCTTGTCAGACCAGCTATTGATGAATTAAACTCTATCTAATATTCCGCTCCCCCAATTTCTGTCCCCTCAGGAACCCCTGGTAATGATGTGATCACCCATTACTGGGGTTCTGTCAGGGCCAGTTATGCCAATTGTGTGCGTGGATCTCACACTCCCCCTTTATTTGTTTAATTGGCCTGACAGACGGCTCGATGTAGGAGCGGCATCAGCTGACGTGGGGTGAGGACATTCTGGGGTTCTCTCCATGGGGGACACCTTGACATCAGCGAGGGAATACATTGCATGAAACAACATATGGCTGTTCCCAGTATAATCACCACCACAACCACCTTGAGTGTTGTCTGTAGCCAATCCCATGGGAACCAGGACCATAATGAATCCCACCACGCCCACATGGCATCTTCCTTGATATTTTTAACCAAGATATGGAGGTCTGTGAGTTGACTCTGTACCTTGCGCGAGTGTCTGTGAGGTTGAAACAACACATGCCATGGACAGACTCGCAACCCAAATGATGTAACAGTAGGAGGTAATCGATAGCTGCTCGATTATCCAATATGGCATGGCGAAGCTCCATCTGCTCCTGATTAAGCAGCGCTATCGCCGAGGATGTGTGGTTAATGGCTTTTGACAAAGCGCAAGCCAATTGACCAATTCTCCGAGCGTTGCCTACGGCTAAGCCTGGCACGCCAAACAAGCTGACTGCTAATGAAACATACTCAGCTTTATTCAGAATCCTGATGTTGCTATCACATGAGCTGTCTAACTGGGTGGCATGAGCGTGCCGCATGTGGGAAGGTACATTTATGATTGGGGCAATCATGTCTCTACGGATTGCAACAGATACAACAAAGGGAATCAGATACATTTGTAGGAATGCAGTTCCAAGTATACTGGTTACATGTAAAAAACCATCCTGAAGACAAAGTAATGTGAGCATACATTGAATTAATAGTATCTGGGTTATTACAAGTCCAAGTGCTGTTGCTGGGGTTGAGGCAACGGTGCTGTGGCCCCTCGACTGCGGAACAGCCGGTCATGCGGGCACAAGTTGAGTTCAGGCTGACCACCACTCAGGGAGTGTAGAGAGTGGCCACATCAGCCAGTAGGACTCTCATGACTTGGGTTCCCCAATGTGCATACGTTGAAAAGGCAGTCTTGTAAAATGGACTAAATATCCGCTTCACCAACCAGTCACCGTTCCTGATGCCCGCATATGGGGAGTGACACACCGGGATGAGACAAGTGCTCAGAATGTAGGCAGAAGCGGTGGTCTGCCTCAGGCAAAAATCAGACTGATTGACGAGGTTAGCCAATCTTTCCCAAACGTTGTAATGCAGCCGGGAAGAGAGATCTCTGCCTGGCATCAGGTTGTTGGCTTCCAGTGAAGCTGCTTGAACCCCTCCCCCCGCAAGCAGGGAAAGGATCAAGATGATGGTGGTCATCATGGAATTAGCAGTAATCAGGGAAAAGGCTGCAATCAAGATGTTCTCTGGCGTCAGCTCCTTGTCCTCCCACCAAACGGCATTCGCCGCCTCCTGGCACAGGGACTTGGCCATCCCCCAGGTGATCTTCGGCGCTGTCATCTGCTGTCACCGCCTCCTCCGCTTGGCTCTCCCCATCAGGGTTAACTACTCCATCTCTGGGATTGGGTCCGGGACTGCCTGGGTCCACGCCATTGGACTCGAAGTGAGGCTTGACACACCGGGCTGGAATCCAGATAACGCCTGTAGAAGACATAATTGCAGCATACCCTCTTCCCCATGTTATGAGTGGTGCCGGGCCCTTCCAAGAAGGATCCGGTGGTACTCGGTAACTTACCATCGGCCGCGGGAGAGCCTCCGTCCAACGGAAGTGCTTCTCCTGCGGAGTGTAATCTAAAAAAACATTAAGGTGATTGTACGTAAACAATATCTTGTTCAGACAATGCTGTGCCTGACCCTGATTTTTGGGGAGGACTGGTTCCCCCCTTTCTGTTTGTTTGTCAATGTAGGACTTAAGCATCTGATTGACCCGTTCCACAATCGCATGCCCTTGCGGACTGTATGAAACGCCAAAGATATGCTTAATGTCCCAGGTGGCCATGAACATGGCCAGCTGCCTGGCGCTATAAGCCGGACTGTTATCGGTCTTCATGTGCCATGGTTTGCCCATGGCCGCAAAGCAGGAAAGGAGATGCTGCTCCACATAGGAAGCCGTTTCTCCCTTCTGTGCTGTAACCCAAACGAACTGTGAAAAAGTGTCAATGCAAACTTGCATGTACTGCCATCTGCCAAAATTCGGAACGTGTGTGACATCCATCTGCCACACCTGGTTGGCCTTTGTCCCTCGTGGGTTGACCCCCCATGAGGGCCCCCCTACCACCCCTGCACAATGTGGACAGGAACGGACTATGCCCTGGGCTTGGGAAAGTGGCAGGTTGAACTGCCGTGCAAGTGCTTTGGCATTCTGATGGAAGAATGCATGACTCTGAATTGGAGTAGTGAAGACTCCCAAGATTGACCATTGCTGAATTTCCTTTGTGGCCGCATCCGCTCTGCTATTGCCCATGGAAATCGGACAAGGCAAGTCCTGGTGACTTCTGATGTGGGCAATATAGAGCGCTTCGGTGCGGTTCTGCAAATGAAATAGAGTTGTGAGGAAAAGACTTAACAAGTTTTTGTCTATCGTGGGAGTGATGTATGCTCCCGGTAGACTGTGAAGCAAATTCCTAACATACTGGCTGTCAGTGATTATGTTCAAGCGTTCTTTGGCAAAAGTGCGCAAAGCGAGGTTCACCGCTGCCAACTCTGCCCGCTGCGCGGACTTCTGTGGAAGAGTTAGAAGCGTGTGCCAAGCCTGGCCCTCTTGCCAAGTAAGAACACCATATGTACGACCCCCATCAGTGAAAACTGTCCTAGCCCCCTGAAGTGGAACCAGGGACATTAACTCACATAAACTGACTGCGTTTGAAGCGAGACGAGTCTGGGGTCTTTTGGCAAATGGTATGCCAAGCATCCAGTGAATCCTTCCAATGCAATCGGAAGTGAGTCACCAAGCTGCATCAGTTGCTGGATTTGCTCTTTTGTGAATGGGACCACGATTTTCGCTAAATCGTGCCCTGAGATATCCCTTGCTCTCAGCCTTCCTCGGTAAATCACTGTGGAGCCCAGTTCCTGTGGAGGAACGATGTTTTGGGAAGAGGTGTGTGGTAAATACACCCATTCCACGATACTCGCCCCCCCTCGGAGTCCACCCCTACGGCTCCGGTGAACATGGATCCTGTCCGGATGATGTACAGGTTTAGAATGGGAGCATATGGCCCCTGACTAATCCTGTCCACCCATCTCTGGCTGAGAACTTGGTTGACCTTTTCGAGAGTCAAGCGCGCCTCTCGAGGAATGTGTATCCAGTCTGTGGGCTGCTTCCCTAGCATTAGCAGCAAGAAGAGTGGCTTCAGAAGGTCCGTATCTAGCCTAAAATATGGTCTGGCCCAATTGATATTCCCCAGAATCTGTTGCAATTCTACAAGGGTGACTGAGTCCTTTAAGTTGATCTGTGGCAAAACTGGTGCTGCAAAAGAACAGAGAAGCCGATGGTCCAAGTATGAAAATGGCTCGGTTCTCTGAACTTTCTCCGGGGCAATGAGTAACCCTTTTTCCCCCAGAGTGGCCTGGAGGTTTTTAAACATTTCGCTGCTGAGTTGCGGCACTGCGACCAGGATGTCATCCATGAAATTACACACTAAGACTGTGGGGTGAAGGTTTTGGAACTTTTCCAGTGCATCGTGAACGTAAATTTGGCACAGGGTGGGCGAGTTGAGCATCCCCTGTGGCAAATATTTCCACGCGTAACGTTGCGTGGGCTCTCTGTGGTTCACGACTGGCACCGTAAAAGCAAACCTTTCCCAATCCCTAGGATCTAAGGGAATTGTATAAAAACAGCCTTTTAAGTCTACGACCAAGATCTCCCAACCTTTGGGGATCATGTTTGGATTCGATATGCCGCATTGAAGTGGACCCACTGGCTGGATACATTTATTGGTCTCTCTGAGATCGTGAAGGAGTCGCCACTTCCCCGACTTTTTCTTGATAACAAATATGGGCGAATTCCAAGGACTGGTGGACCGTTCTATATGTCCTGCATCTAGCTGTTCTTTCACCAGCTGTTTCAGGGTGACTAATTTCTCCCCTACTACCGGCCATTGTTCTACCCAGACTGGCGTGTTGGTTACCCATTTAAGTGGTAGAGCCATTACCCAAAGGTAAGAGTGGCACGGTACTGCTGCAGAATGTCTTGCCCCCAAAGGTTGACATGCACGTCCAGAATGTGCGGCCAGATGACCGCTGTGCTGTCAGCTTCGGGGATCGTGACTTCTACCCAATCTTGGCTTCTAAATGCTTCTTGAACACCGCCTGCCCCCACACATCGGAGACCAGCTCGAGAGCCCACTCACACAGCCACTGGCTCTGGCTGACCACGCTGACGTCAGCTCCGGTATCTAATAGCCCATCAAAAGGTTTTTTATTTTAAAATACCTTTATGACTGGCCGCCGCTTCCACTCTATGTTGGTTTCCACTGCTGCTAAGACCTGGTATCCTTGCACTGCCCCTTCTGCGCTTGAGCGGTCTTCTGACCCGGACTCTGAGCTGTCCCTGAGTGTTTCCTGGCTGCCTGCTGGTGAGTGACAAGGAACCATGATCAGTTGTGCTAACGTGTCTCCCTTGTGAATGGTTTGGGGTAGGTGTGTCCAGAGTTGAACCTGGAGTACACCCGAAAAAATGGAGCCAATGACTCCTGGAATTACAAGAATTCCTCGTGTTCCTGCAATACTACGGGGCAAAACTAAACCTACATAGCCTTTAGGCAGGGGTCCCATGTACTGGGAATCGACCAGATAGACTGTGCCTGGCAAGTCTCATGTGACTTCTGACTGGCAAGTCAAATCTAGTCCCGTACTGCCTCTAGGGCTGGCCTGCACCTCCGGAATGCAGGGAATGTGACTGGAATTTAATCCAGCTCTGACTCTCCCAGAGTGACTGAGGTCTCTGTTTGGACCGGGGCCAGAGAAAAGCCCACGCTCCGCTTTCCCAAATTCGGGCAGCTCCTGGCCCAGTAGAAGCCTTTATTGCATTGCAAACAAGGGGTGGTTGGAACCTTGGGATGGCCGTTGTTTTGGCCGTTGCCCTTGTTGGATCGGCATTCTCTAGCGAAATGACGGATCTTGCCACAATTGTGTCATGCTCCTTTGGTCCTGTTCTTGGGTTTCCTACTGCCTTGTACCGCCGCTGTCAACAGACCCATTTTGTAGGAATCTGTACCAACATCAGCACAAGCCCTAATCATGTCCGTGAGAGTCAGATCGGGACGATTGCCCAGTGACTGCAAGATCTTACGGCAGTCAAGGATGGCGTTGTCTTTCGCCAGTTTCATCATGAGCTCCTGTTGGGCTTGCTCATTGTCAATCTGTCTACTGATTGCTTCCTCCAGTCTATTGATAAAGTCCATGTAGGACTCCTGGGCACCCTGTTTGACTGCTGTGTAATTTTTGGCTGCTTTGCCAGGGCTTAAGGTAATCCGCAGGCGCGACATTGCCTATTACCCACCTAGCGTGTTAGTCATTAGCTCTCTATTGTTCGAGCTGCTTGTCAGATCAGCTATTGATGAATTAAACTCTATTTAATATTCCACTCCCCCAATTTCTGTCCCCTCAGGAACCCCTGGTAACGATGTGATCACCCATTACTGGGGTTCTTTCAGGGCCAGTTATGCCAATTGTGTGCGGGGATCCCACAGAGACATTGTTTGGATTAAACTAGGGCTACAACTTTAATTTAAACATTAACTCAACTGAACAAACAGTGCCACCTTTCCTGCAGTGGACCCTGCATACTGCGGAGTCATGAATGGAGCCAGGAATCTGTTCTAGCCCATCACTCTTGTTCGGCCTTTGAATGAGTCCTAATGCCATGAGAATGTGCCATCTATACCTGTCAAGTATCCCGTATTTGCTGGAATTTCCCATAATTTTGTGCTGCTTTTCTTTCTTCCCTGCCTGGAGCCGCTGCCACCCCGTGCTTTTGCAGTGGGGGAAAGTGGTTACTGTGCATCCCCTTCTGTGCAGGTCTCTTCTACGTATGTGTAAAAGCCTTCTATGTATGCATAGAAGCCTTCTACGCATGCGTAGAAGCCTTCTATCCATGCGTAGAAGGGTTCTGTGCAGTAGGGGATGCATAGAAGGCTTCTACGCACACGTAGAAGGGACCTGCACAGAACAGTTCTGCGCAGGTCCCGTATTGTCCGGAGCTGTGCTTGACAGGTATGGTGCCATCCCTAGATGGTAATTCCCAACGAACCATTCAGTTTCAACTTGAGATTTCACTGCCCCCCCCCAAGCCTCATGACCTTAGTTGGACACCCATCCCAGGAATGCTTCCTATATGTGTGAGAAGTAAGGCTTTGCACTGTCTCCTCAATTTAATCTGTGTCTGAAAAAGAGAAACTAATTCACCCTGTGCCCCTTTTGGGGATACTCTTGCCTGATCAAAGTCAGTGCCAGTACTTCTTTGGGGGAAAGTCAAGTTCTGTTAATAGGAAAACAGAAACCTGAGAGTAGGTCACACAGTAACATAGGAATTAAATCTGACACCAAGTAAACTACCACAGAGTGTGGTTGCAAGGGAACATAAAGTGTATTGACTTACTGTTGTGCCCTGGGTGAGAATGTTCTGTCATTTGTGTGTTTTTTCTGCAGGTTGAGTGTTCTCTGTATTATGTCTCCTGCCAGACTCAGTAAATGTAGCATATGGTAGTAGCAGTTCATATAGAGCAGGGGTTCCCAATCCCCAACCCACAGGCCTAATCTGCCCCATGCATATCATTAATCCGGCCTACAGTGGACACCCAAGCACCTCTAGACCTGCTCCCCTCCCCAAGAGAAGTCACAATGTCATTTACTGCAGCGACTGCAGTGGCAGAAATCACAACTTTTCCCCAGGTTTTTGGACTGGCTCTGCCACTTCCTAGGGTAATGGGAGGCTTTTGGGAGCAATTTTGCCTCCTGTTGCCATTTTTGTAAACATGGATGTTTTAGACCTAAGTTTGGGGGCAAAGCACAAAGAAGGACCATGACAAAATGTGGCATACCTGTTGCTTTGTTCCAGACAGACTTTCAGGTGAAAGAAGTAAAGCACTGTAGGTGAACCAAAATTTTTTTAGGTTGAAGTCCTATGCACTTTTTCCTGGAAGAAACACAATAAAATGCATTTCTGAGTAGACGTCCTGGCATTGCAGGCGCACCCCCCAATAAAGGACTCAGACACTGGTAAAAGTGGATAACGGCATTGGGCCACATTTATTGATTCATGCCCTAGTCCGAATTATAAATTTCTATTGGTATTCCACCAATTATAATTCTTAAGGCAAGCAGGCCGAAGTAACACTGGTAAGGTTCCACCCAAAATTGCCAACGGCAATTGGTTACAATGTATCCATTTGTATCAATTTGTTTGTTGACAACAAACAAATTGTTGACCGTAGTCAATAATCTAACTACTGACCCCACCCTCTGACACGTATCCGTAAAATAACGGGATGATGCATGCTGCCTAGCTCGTGCCATCACCCCATTGCCTGGTTCATCGTTGACCGGACAACGTTAACCAACTTGTGCCTGTCTAGTGTTCTCCAGTCAATTGCGAACCTGCTGGATACCTGTGGGTCATAAATGTTTACCTTACCAGTGCTACCTGCCCATGTGACCAAAGTCAATAGCAGCAGAAGAAAAATCCCTATGTCAAACCATAGCAACAGTGTGGGATGGGCAAAAAAGCCAGGACCCGAGAGCCAATTGTAGGTCCCAGCCAAAAATTCCCACCTGGCCCCGAAGCGACCAAAATATCACACTGTTAACTAGGGAGGGGGTGGAGGGGAAAAACTTCTCCTCTCCGTCGCTTCGCAAAATGGCAGCGCGGCTGCCTCGTGGCCACCCCTTTTAAAGGGTGCTGGCCACGCCCCCTAACTACCCGGATGTCCAAGTCCGGTGGGGGGGCCCCGCAAAGAGCGCGGCGGCCATTTTGGCACCGCGCTTGCATTGCAGGCGCACCCCCCAATAAAGGACTCAGAAACTGGTAAAAGTGGATAACAGCATTGGGCCACATTTATTGATTCATGCCCTAGTCCGAATTATAAATTTCTATTGGTATTCCACCAATTATAATTCTTAAGGCAAGCAGGCCGAAGTAACACTGGTAAGGTTCCACCCAAAATTGCCAACGGCAATTGGTTACAATGTATCCATTTGTATCAATTTGTTTGTTGACAACAAATAAATTGTTGACCGTAGTCAATAATCTAACTACTGACCCCACCCTCTGACGCGTATCCGTAAAATAACGGGGTGATGTATGCTGCCTAGCTCGTGCCATCACCCCATTGCCTGGTTCATCGTTGACCGGACAACGTTAACCAACTTGTGCCTGTCTAGTGTTGTCCAGTCAATTGCGAACCTGCCGGATACCTGTGGGTCATAAATGTTTACCTTACCAGTGCTACCCGCCACACGGGGAGGCTTCAATAAAGGGTCACCGCCCCCCCCCAGACCGTCAGCTCGGTCAACAGGCCTGCTTGCCAATCTCCCAACAAGAGGTCCATACCTCCCGGCGACAGATGGAACCCATCCCCTGTGTAAAGCTCATAATTTTGTAGACTGATGGTGGGGTGTCGTACGACGCGCCCCCAACCCTTGTCCAGAAAGAACCGGGCAATAGCCCTGTTCACCGAGCGCCGAGCACGATCAAGGGCCTGGAGGTTAAACCCTCCCCTGTAAGCGTGACGCGGTATCATGTCCGACCAAATTAGGGTTGTGGCAGGCCACACACAATGCAATTAGGCCAGGTCACCGCAAATCGCATGCTTCAGCGATAGGCCCGTGACCTGTCCCAAATCATTACCCCCGAGGTGTATAATAAGGACATCAGGCGGGTCAGCATCCCTGATGGAGAAAAGGAATGGCAACAGTTCCCGCCATAACATTCCGCACTTACCGTACCACCTGAGACTTGCGGATGCACCCAGTCCCAGTCGGGGTCCCCACTCTGTCGCCGCAGCTAACTGCGCTGCCCTGTGCACATAGCTGTGGCCCACCAGCCATACTGTCACCGGTGTAAGACGACACCCAGGGTCTGTCAAGGAAAAAAGGAAACAGGGTAGTGACTTAACTGGTACTCACTGTTGAAGAGGGCGAACATACAACTGAAAACATCGTGATCCCCACCTTCCCATGTTGCATATTTCAGCCCCAGAGTACCCAAACGCCGCTGCGGTGGAAGCCGCCCCTATCTGGAATGAATGGGTGCCGTAACGAGCCCCAGGGAGGCCAACACTGGCTAGTGCCTTACCGGTCACCTTCCAAAATTGAAATTTAGTAAGGGGAGACCCATCTTGGTGACAGAAAAACGGGCCATGGTGCATACCACGTAGTGCAAGGAACTCCTGTAGGGCACCAACCGGACAGATGTCTGCCAAGGAACATCGTAGCAGTCTTACACCACTGCCTACACCGTGCTGATCAACCTTAGAGGAGCGTATCCTCAGCTGAGCCCAATCAGAAGAAACATAGACATCTTCGAGTTCCAGTGCCCTACGACTCGCATCCGCCTTAGACAGTAGCACCAGCTCACTGATGCGGAGCGCCCCAAAAAAGGCCACCGTAGTAGCCGCGTGAAACAAGGTTGCCTCATACCTGTCGAAACACAGGTCATGCCAACCCCATGCAAGGTGGGTAAGCACCCCTGGAGAAATAGGGTGGCGGTTATCCGGGCTGCGCCCACGTTCCCGCACCCACCCTTCCAAAACATGTCGTATGCGAAAATCACTTGTGCTGTCAGCAAAACCACCCACCTTGGCCATGAATGCCAGCGCTGACAGCCTGGATGCTATGGTGTGGGTGGCTAAGCCCTGGGCATGTAAGTAAACCATAAATTGGAGGATGTGAGCTACTGGGATGGGCCAACTTTCAGGCAGCCGTGATTGGGGACAAAAGGCCCTGAATGAACTAAATGTATGGTTATACGCCTTATGCGTGCGGGGGGCGAGCGACATGCCGATCGCCCGGTTCACCTCTCCTCGCCAAGCGTCCATATCTCATCCGGGAGCGGCGAGGGAAATTCCTCTGCATCCGGGGCCAAGGCACGGAACCGGGGGATCTGCAGGCGGGACAAAGCGTCAGCAATATCATTATTAATACCTGGAACATGCCTGGCCCTAAAAAGCACATTGAGGCGTAGGCTGCGCAACACAAACTGGCGAACCAGTTCCATGACCCTGGGAGATTTAGACGTCTGCGAGTTGACAATGTGGACAACCGCCGCATTGTCACACCAGAAATGGACGACCAAATTGGCCCACTCCTCGCCCCATAGCATCAAAGCTCCCAGAATGGGGAAAAATTCCAGGTACGTGAGATCGCGCAAACGATCCGAACCCCACCAGGCTGGCGGCCATCTGCCGTAGGCCCACTTCCCTTCGAAGTAAATCCCATAACCCAGGGACCCTGATGCATCCGACTGAACCTGAAAACGAGGGGAAACCAAAAGGTCGGACCTCCAAAAGGACACCCCGTTGAATTCCCTCAGGAACTGAAGCCAGATGAGCATATCAGCCCTCATGCCCTTGTTCAGTCGGACCCTGTGGTGGGGCCTGGCCAAGCCAGTCATGGCGTCGCACAAGCATCGAGCAAACGCTCTGCCAGGTGCGATGACCCTGCAAGTGAAATTGAGGTGACCATGTAACACCTGGAGCTCCTGAAGGGACACCTTGCGTTTTGCCAGCAAGTCCAAAATGAGTGCAACGATCCGGGAAACCTTTTCAACAGGTAACTTGGATGCTTGCACAACCGTGTCAATCTCAACCCCCAGGAATGCGAGCTTAGTTGAAGGGCCCTCGGTCTTTTCGGGCGCTAAAGGGACACCGAGTTCCTTCATTAGCATCTGAAATGAATGTAGGAGACGCGTGCATGTGTCCCAGCCCCGTTCACCCCCGAATAAGAAATCATCGAGGTAGTGGGCTACAGACCGGGACCCTGACCTGCGAACAAAGGCCCATTCCAGGAAAGTGCTGAAGCGCTCAAATGCTGAGCATGAAATGGAGCAGCCAAAAGGCATGGCTTTGTCGAAATAAAATTCACCCTGGAACCTGAAACCCAGCAACTCAAAGTCGCCCGGGTGCACTGGCAGGAGACGGAATGCGGACTTAATGTCGCACTTAGCCAGTAGTGCACCCGGGCCACATGAGCGCACCATGCGCAGGGCCTGGTCAAAAGATGTATACCTAACCGAACAAAGGTCGTCAGGGATAGCATCGTTGACCGAACGGCCAGCCGGGTAAGACAAGTGGTGTATCAAACGGAACTCCCCTGGTGACTTCTTGGGCACTAACCCCAAAGGGGAAACCTTGAGATTGGGAAATGGTGGGACAGGGAAAGGGCCAGCGACCCTGCCAGCAGCAACCTCCTTAGCAATGCTCATGGCAGCCACCTCCTCCCTTCCCCTGAGTGATAACAGGTTGGGTGCATCTTGAGGGGACCTGTCCCCTGTGAAAGGAATGTGAAACCCCTGCTGGAAACCCTCAAGCAGGTAAGCTGCGTCTGCCCTCCTCGGGTACATCGCGAGCCAACGCCCCAGCATGTCCACATTAATTGGGGAGGGGGCCTTTTGCTTGACCAGCTCCCTCTGCGGCAGTTCTGCCCGCTCCCTGTCCACCTCTACCTCTGCCCCGCAGTCCGCCTGCCCTAGGACACGCGGAGGCGGCATGGGGGCCAGCACAAGAGGGACAGTCATGCCTGTAATGGCACTGCTTCCTATTACACGCACCATTGGCCGAGAAACTCCAACACAGCAGGCGGGCTGGAACCCCCTGCCCCGCCACCTGGCAGGGTGCCTGGGCCGGAGTAGCTCGCTGGACCGCATGTCCACAATGGTAACTCTCCCCTGGCGCCGGGCGCGTGGGGGTCATATACAGAAGCCACAGCTTCTGGCAGGGCTCATCCCACCTCATCTCTGGATGTAGGGGCACTCTCATGCGGAATTCCTCGTCGTAAGCCAACCACGACGAGCCAGGGAAATCAACCATCGCCCGGTATATGTTGTCCAAATACTGGACCATCGGAATTGCCAGGTCGGGCCGGGCCCTGAGGTACACCGCCATGTATATAAGGTATGCGGGTAACCAGTTGGCCCACGTATGTGGCGGCTTACGTCCACGAGACTGCTCCTTGTCCTTCTCATCCTGCCCCTCCCTCTCCTCTTTGTTGGGTTCCCTATTCAAGAGGGAGAAAATGTCCACATACTCCCCCCGCCAGATCTTTTCCTTGGTAGCCTGGGCTAAATGATCCCCAAGGGGTAAAGAATAACCTGCTGTCGGCAAGGCCGACACCGGAACATTGACCGTGCTGGGCACCATGAAAGGAGCCTGGACCAGCCCCGCCACCCCCAATAAGTTCCCTGCAGGACAGGGTGCCCCGCCCCAAGAGGGGCCTTGGAGTGTTGGAGCTGTTCCCGGATGGGCCGGAGGTGGCTGATCAGCCGCCCCAGCCAGGTGAGGCCACGGCCACTGCAAACCTCCCCCCGTAGTGGGTTGTGGTGTGGGTGCACTAGCTTGGACCGTATACTCACAAGTTGCACCCCCATGGGCCGCCCCCACCGGGGGTTCCGGCCCACTGCGGGCGTCGGAGCTCGCGACCGCAACCGAGCTCGTAGACGGGGCCTGACCACTACCTGCTGGCGGCATCTGCTGAGTGGGGAGCTGTGAGTCTGCGGCAGTCGCCGACCTACTTGCCTCAGGCAGCTCAACCCTTTCAGCCGCCTGCCGAGGACCGGCAGACGCTGAGTTGACCTGTAAACCAAAGGGTGCCCCTGATGGATTAACTATCCCCAAAGATGCCTCCAGGGCCGCTACGCGGGCCAGTAGGGCATCAATGTTTACATAGCCCCCAACGCTGATGGGGGGCAAAGGGCCGGCCAGCCCACTGGTCGCTGGCGCCGGGCCAGGTCTCTGGACCCCGGGGCCCGAATACGGCCATGCCCCGACCACCGGCCCCAGAGGGGCCGGGGGCATGCCCTGCCAGGGAAGGGAACCCAGCCAACCCCCTTGGTTAAAGCCCACCGCTGGAAGCTGCATGCCAAGGCCCGAAGGCCCAGCCTGGCTATGCGCCAGGCCCAGGCCGGTGGCCGCAGCCCCTGCAGGGCCGGTCTGAGGCTGCCCAGCCTCGGGCCAGGGAGCAATTGACCCCATCCCGCCGGTCCCGGTGGGTGCCCCCGGAAAGGGGGCCTGCTGAGGGGGTGCAGTCGCGGTCCTCCGACCCGGCTGGCGCCTCCTTGAAGTGCGAACCTCGTTCGCCATCGCCTTCTTTTTGGAAGGCATTGCTGCAATTCGCTGGGAAGCCGAAGAAAAGAAGCGCAGAAGAAACCGCTGCTCGAAAGAGGCTTCCCGGCTAAAGGGAAGAGCGACGGAGCGATTGGGGAAAAACTTCTCCTCTCCGTCGCTTCGCAAAATGGCAGCACGGCTGCCTCGTGGCCACCCCTTTTAAAGGGTGCTGGCCACGCCCCCTAACTACCCGGATGTCCAAGTCCGGTGGGGGGGCCCCGCAAAGAGCATGGTGGCCATTTTGGCGCTGCACTTGCATTGTACTGATAATAGGAAGCAACATTTCAACGAGGGATGTGCTCCTCCAGAATTCACCTTCATTTACCCACAAACACATTTTCCCATGTATGCTATTTATATGGTTTGGATTTTTTTAATTATCTAAGAGACTTTGCACTTTCCTTTCACCCCAAGCTCAATGAAAATGCTTTCTGTTGCTTGGGGAGTCTTTCTGGGAATTGGGAATATTATCTAATTAATGCACAGAAAGTGTTGCAGAGCAGAAAACTGCTGAGTAGAGTTATTAATGCCTCCCTCCCTCCCTCCCTTCTTCCTGCTCATGCAGAATGGCTCCCCACAGTCCATTTCTGTAACACTACAGCCACACGTTTCTGTTCTCTGTATTCTAATAATTAATGGAGAGTATTTCTGTTTCTGTAACTGCCGTCTATTAGACTTGGCCGACCTGCATTTAGCTTCCATTTCTTTCATGTTCTCATTTGAACCATTTACTTACTGTACCCTTTATATGCAAAATTCACATTTTGCTCAGAATTAATAATAAATATTACAATATATAACAGCAATCATTCTGTAGCCCTGAATAGAGCTTTTCCTGTCCATGTGGGCCTCACCTTTCTGGAATGCTATCATAGGCCTTCCTTAATGCATTAATTGGTAGGTTTGAAAGAAGTGAATCTATATTTCTTTAGTACCAAAGCAGGAGCTAAAATGAATAATTTTTTCCAGCCTCCTGCGAGAAAATGAATCTGTTTCTCTAACACTGCATAGATATTAAACACATTATTCTGTTTGGGTTGAATTTGAACAAAATTAAATTTCTGTGCTGAATCCCATCTTTCCATTTGTGGGAATACGTAGCTTCCAGAAATTCAATGTGAGGTGGGGTGAGAGAATGAAACAAAAAAAAAAAAAAAAGGATGATCATAAGGGAGCTGACTCCATTATGCTTTTATTGGTGCTTTTATGCCAGACATGATAAATTTGAGCATCAATGGTGCAAATTCCAGCATCTGTTCTGTCTCTACCCCACAGACATTTGACAGGTGTACTCTCTTCTGCTTTGCAGAGGCAGTGACAGATGGACTATCAGCAGTAAATAAAGGATGGCATCTCACAGAGGAGTAGTGAGGGGTGGGTGTTTGAACTTTTTCATGCTTTTCAGTTAATTAGATTTTAATGCTTAACCACGTTTTCAGAACTCATTTCCCACTTTTCCCCCTCACCTAGTTTGAGGCTCAACACTTTTTGGCAGTTACAAATACAGCTTTTCTCTCTGGATTGCCCCCGCCCCCTTCCCCAACTTGTCTCTGAGGAAAAGAAAGCTAAATGATGTTAATCTGCCAAATATTTCTCATCATTAGGAATGCAACAAAAAATTAGCATCACACTCTTCAGAAATTAACTGACAAAGCAAATAAGGCGATGGGGGAATTAGGAGAGCCAGATTAATGTCTCTTTGTTTTTTTCTAAAGAATATGTAGGTTAACTGTATGTAATACCAGCTCTCCTAATTAGATAGAGATAGAGATAAACAGAGGTTTTTAAGAAAATACTGAAATATCAATTATGTACAGTTCACTGTCTGCTTTTTATGTAAGCCTAAATTTAGAGTTAACATCTCACTCTTTCACTGTTTTTGTTCTGCTGCCCTAGGCTATCTAGAGAGATATATGTGATTCTAGCTTTGCTTCAAGGCATTGTTATGGCACACACAGCTGAAATTTCCATTGCAGATCCATGAAAGTTGTGTGAAATCCAGTTTGCAACCTCATTATAATATACTAAATAGTAGAAAACATTATTACAGATCCTAGTCTTACCTTCATAGGTCAGAGGATATATGAGAGGTGCTAATGTGGGGGTGGGGAGTTGCAGGACCCTTAAAACTCATAGATAGCAAGGAGTCTGATGAGGGTAGGGTTTGGAAATGTGTAATGGTACACATAGGAATTTAGGGAGGTGGCAAAAAGAAGGTTGCTCCAGTTTCCCCCATCTCTCAAGGTGGCCATGAGATCTATTCTCCATGTGGTAGCTTTGATAGATTTAACGGAGCTGCATGCAATTTTCATTGCAATTATCCCAGATTTCCATTCACTATTGGTTTACTGTGCCATATAATTGTGTGTGTATGTGTACGCGTGCACAACTTGCATGAACTCTGAAATAGAATTTAATCTGTGGCAATTTACCTTTCATCAGTAGCAGTTTCCAGTGTGTATGTGGAAGTGTGCAACAGGATTTATTCAGTGGTACCTATTTATTAATAAGAGTATTTATGGCATAGCAACATTTTCTCAAAACAACAATGAAGCACCGATGAGACAATTCAGCCTTTACTTCATTGGTAAAAAAAAAAAAACAATTAACAAACTTCTACTTCTTCAGGTGCCCTATCCATTCTGGATATTGGCTATCATCATGGTGATAGTCTTCCTGTTCTTAACTCTTTGGAACAGTTCTTCTGAAGCTATTCCACACCAGCATTCTGAGTACCTAGCATGTTGGGGGCAAAATGCTAATTAACTTGTGAACTGCCCAGAGAGTGCACTAAGCGCTATGGGGTAGCATCTATATGTGATTGCTTTGCTTCAGTCTCTCAGGTTCTTCCAGCCATGAAGTCCGTCTATGTCCAGGGCATCTCTTACCAGGGATCTTCTCTGCAGAGTGAGTTGGACTATTCTACACTTTATTTTGTTCCTCATGATATGTCCAACAGATAATAATCACTGAAAAATATTCATTTCCTGTCAGGCACATAAGAGAAATGAAAACATAACAGATACTTAACATAGTCATATCTATGCAAATCTGTATTCTTTCTCATCCTCTTTTGGTGACAGGTAAGTGGTCAGGATATCTTACTAAGAACTCTAGCATTTACTGAAGCTCTTAAATAGCATCCTCCAGAATCTATCACTTTGAAATGCTCTGTATATTCAGAGTTATTCCTTTGTTAGTCAAGCTACTGAGTGAAATTTTATAGGTGTGAGAGACAGAGGAAACAATTTATTTCTATCTTTCCATGTAGCTGTCTTTAAGAACCAGAAAATAGGGCCCAAGAAAAGTGAATGTGGAGGGAACTGAGAAAATAAAATGGGTTAAGAGGTGAACGTGGGTATTAAGTAGCCTCAGCACCACTGCCATTTTGTGTTGTTGGTAGTTGTGTTTATATTCAAAATGGCTGCCAGAAAGAGTTGCTAAAAGTAAAGTGGCAGGTGATGGCCACAGAATTGATAGACATTAATGGGGTGTCATCCTATATAATGTAGAAATTCTATGAGACAAATGACTTCTATTAAGTCAATAGCATGAAAGAAAAGATAATAATTAACAGAATTATTGGACAAATAATTTGCTGAGCTTTCACTGATGAGTTCCATAATTTCACTGGGTAGCCAATCCAATGACTCATGCAAAGAAGAAATGGAGATAATATTTTTATTTCATTTTCAGCGTTGTTAATTTTTAATACTAAATAACTAAATCCACTGGAGATTAATTAAAAGCACATCATTCAGAAAACCAATATATTATTTGCCCTTTGCTTTTAAAGGTAATGCTGTCTATTCAGGGCAGGTTCTACACACATAAGCATTTTTATAACAAGAATAAGAAAATCGCAAGCTTTTCTAGAAAAATGTGCTTGTATTAAATCTTCATGAGATGGTGATTGTTTGCCTTGTAGATATATGACTCAATTATGGTATCTCATTAGATAGATACTAATTTTACCAGCTTCTTTAGATTAATAGCCCAGTCAGGATAATAACTTAATAGAATTCAGATTCAATTAATAAAATCTGATATTAATATTATTAATGATCCCAGCCCTTTGCCACTTTAACCCTATTTTATAATTCCTCTAAGACCTCACATTTTGCAGTGTTTTTAAAAAGTGTTCATTCTTGAAACCCCTTACACAGACACACATATTGCATGTAGGGACTTTTTCATGTGCATACTTATAAAGAATCAAAGGTATAAACATAAATACTCTCTTTTCTATTTCCAGAAACAGTGGTATATAGGAATATGGGGCAGCACCAAGATGATTCCCATCTGCTTGTAAAGGTGAGTGATAGAAGACAAAGTCTTAAAGGGGCTTTGGCGTCTCACACTTCCCAGATTTTAGAATTATCTAGATTCTAAGACTGGACTTCTCAACCTTTTTAAGCCGGGGGGAGGGGGTCATGTTCCCTCAGATAGCTTCAGGGGCCAGTTGGCTATTTTGCTCTTCCTCCACCACATGGCACTTCCTGGTATGGTGGAGGCAGTGGGGGGACCACATGAAATGTCACCACAGGCTGCAGTCAGCCCATGGGCCACAGGTTGAGAATCCCTGTTCTAAGAGATAACTGAATTTTCAGTGGTAACCATGTATTTAGGACAGGAAGGACTTGAAAGAAACTGAAACTACTATTCAAACCTAGGGCTTTGAGTGATTAGCCCTTAAAATTATGAGTCCTTTTATATTAAATTATATTTGTGGGACTGTATAACAATAGCTAAGTTTTGTCAAGGAAAGGGGAACTGTCAGATCTGTCCCTCTCTATGGATAATTCAATCAAACTAAAATCCTAGTACTGTATTTCAATACCACACTTAAGGTGATCTCATTTTAGTGTAAGCTTCTAAATATCAAGGTAGTGCCTATGGTTTTTTGCATGACTGTCCCATTTGTAACATGCAAGCTGCGACAGAGGACTGACAGAGACCATAAGTGGCTGCTAGTGTTAAGAATCTACAGTAATGCCCAGTTTGCTTTCTCTTGCAAATGACATGGTGATGTGGCAAGTTACTGTAAATAGATAATCTGCTTTACATTCCACTTAGCTTGATAAAAATTGAGTGGGAAAGCATCCTTGGATAGTTGCCATCTTTAAAGTGCTTAATACAAAAAAGTTTAGGGCCCAGTGATTGCATTAGCTTTCATATTCAATCTGATGTCAATCAGATCTGAAACAAGAAGGATTTAAAGCATTCTGGATAACTTACAGAAATATTCAGATCTGCTTATTGTAACTATGGAAAAATATTATAAAGAAAAGGTATAAAGTATTTCAACTTCAAAGGCTGCACCCCACATATACCTCTGCCCCCCCCTTTGTTGATCTAACAAGAACTCAGAGTTTCCAGTTTTTATTTTACTTTGAAGAGGTAATTAAATTTGTATGTTATGTGCCATGAAGTCATGTTTGATCTATAGTGATCCTAAAAAGGTTTTTAAGGTCTGTGAGATATTTAAAGTTTGGTGAGAATAATGTCTTCTTCTTTCATGTGCAGAGCAAACTTTGGACTGCCAAAATGAAGCGGCTTTCTCATTAGCCAAAATTAAATCTTCATCGGTACATGTTTCTGGTAGTAATTGGCAGACCAGCAAATGAGCCGGATTCTGGATCTCTCCACATTCACACAGCATGTTGTTGTCTGCCAGCAGGCCCAATCGAGAATGTTGGTCTTGCATTTAGGGACTCCAAACCTCAGCCTATTCAGGGTCCTTCAATTAGTGAGAATTACTGATACTAAAATATTTGAGAACTGTAGCATATATGTTCTTATTACTGTGTCTATTGGTGATATGACATTATTTTTTGAGTTGAATCTGCTATAATTTGTTACTTGAGTCAGATTATGAAAAGCCTCAGACTTATTTTGTTGAGGTTCCCCAAATCCCACTTAATGCTCATTCCCTTTTTTACTTCAATCAGTGGAGAGATTACATTTTGTTTTTCTCTGTTGAGATTCATATGGATTTTTATATATTTTTAACACATTTTCCTAATTTATTCGCATGTTTTATCTAATACATATTTTTTCAGAAGGCAGTCTTATTTAAAGAGCTAACCAATCTATTTTAGGTTTTAAAGGTTAAAACCTAACTTCAAGCACATGTCTTGAAGTTGCCCACTGGCATTTAGCCCATTGACTAAGCACACTGACCTTGTGCATGTTACCTGGTCATAGTTTTCTCTACTTTTCTCAAATGCACTGGATTTCTATTGAAATTCTTGAAATTCTTTCTAAATGGGACCTAATCTTATATATTAGATTGTAGCAACATTATGAATTCTTCATCTTTTTTGGTTACTATTTTGATGAGAAAATCATGGCCTTCCTAACATCACAGAAAGGGGCCTAAGATCCATCTAAAAGAGAGAGGGTTTTATATTGTGCTTTATGCATTTGTTTATGCTTCTCTTGTTTCAACATTTGTAAATGTCCTGTGATCTTTTATGTTTGATTTTATTGTTCATTTTACCTTTTCTGCATTCCTTTCAGCCTTTGTCTGAGTATTTTAAAAATAAAAGTAAACTAAATGTAATAGTGTGCATAAAAAGAGGCAAATGACTTTAAGAAAAAAATCTCGGACAACAGTACTTGATATAGATTCAGTACAGTAATTCCAGGTTTACTACTAATAGCTAACAGCTAAGCATTGGACTATATCATCCAAAGGAAAGCATATGTCCAACAGCTCAAAAAGTCTTTGTATAACTAACCTAGAGAATACTATTCTTTCTCTACAAGAAGGGAAAGGATCACCCTCTGCATTACTGGGCATGTTGTAGTATTCTTCTGGGAGCTCCAATGCAACTATTAACCCAAGCTGATCCTAATCAATTTGTGAGATCTGTCAAGATCATAGCACTAGATGGTACATCTGTACCTTTAAGAATAAGCATTTTGTAGAGGTGTCAGCAAGAGTACTGCATACACATCAGTTAAAAAAAACCAATTATGCCATTTGGGTGTCAGAATTAACAAACAATGATCCTCATCTGTGCAGCTTTTATAGCCATGGGATAAGCTCAAGAACATTATGAAGCAATTGTTGTTGCCCCCCCAACTATGCAAAAGCTCCTGTAGGAGATTGGGACTAATTATTCTGAATGTGGTACAAATGCATATAAAGAACAGACTTTTCACAATCCCCAGGAGCTTTTGATTTTTATTGTAGAATTAGAATTCTAATTCTAATTCTTTTACTAGTATAGATAAGCTCTATAAATTTATCCATTTTACATAAGGAATTTAGTTTCCTGAGATCCCTCCTTTTCCTTCCTATCCTTCCCTTAGACTTAGGCTTGGATCTTCCCATGCTGTGTAGCATATTGGGCAGCAAGGTATCTCTAGCAGCATGTCTTGGGTGAGTGCTTCAGCATCCTCCCATGTCATTTCCAGGGTCTTCAAGTCTCCCATGAAGGTTCATGGTCAGTCCCAAGCCTGGATGAAAAAGGCAGAGGGTTGAGCATCAGGCTAGCAGCCCATCCCTGTTAAAACTAATTTGCTACAGAAGCAGCAAGAAGAAAGTCAAGAATCCTTCAGCGACTCTAAAAATGCTTTCCCAACATCAGTGCTGAACTTCACAGTGTATTGCATGATTCTATATCATGTTGAAATAGTGTGTTCAGTGTTTTATAGATAACTCTTCCATCTGGAATGCCAAATGCTCTTTTAACAGCTAGCTGAAAGGCCTGGCTGTGACGATGTATTACATGTGATAGATAGGAGTCATTCACATGCATTAGTTTTCATCTTCTTTTTAAGCAGCATCGCTTGAGTGGAAAGGCCAGAGGGATTGGCATCATTAGGCACTTACTAAGGTGACAATCTTGTAAATGGAGCACTGCAGATCTGTGAAAACTCTTGGTCTCCAGTTCCTCTTAATTCCTTTTGCCTCCCATTCACTTGTCTCCAAAGCATGCAAAGAAACAAACAGTATCCACAGTGAGGAGTGGAAGCTACATCTTCTGCTTCTATTGAAGTGCTCATCTAGGAAGCTGGGTGGAAAGGATCCATTTCACAGACAGAGTTCAAACATTGGAGCACAGTGATGAGGACCCATTGATATCATTTTATCCCCAAACTGGAGTGGCCCCATCCTAAAGACCATTAATGACTTATCTCTTAAGAAAATGCAAAAAACCAAAACCCCTCCTTTTTATTTCACTTTATCCTCCTCCCCCCAGCAAAAATACACATAACTTTTCATCATGGAAAATAAACTGGTTGTAATTCAGTGCTAAAGTCAGCTACAACCAAATGGATTGGCACTTAATCTCAGAATTCTGTACATATCAGAAACTTCTAATAGCATGGATGCATTTTGAAAAATGTATGGAGTGCTAGTTGAAAATTCATGGCAGCATGCATACAGAGTAAATAATTTTCTTGCAAATTAGCTTGGCATTTTTTGCACAACTTGAACACACAGTTCTTTTGTTGTTGACCTGCTGGTGGGTTGTACATAGCTCTGATGACACTGTGGAAGATGCACAAATGCTATTTAGACATATTAAAGGAAACAGTTTGACACTGAACATCAAATTGATTTTTGCCAGGATTTCACAAGGACACCTGTGACAGCAAATGACAAGCTTAAGCATTGCAAAGGAAAATAATATAAATAATGAATAAACCCAATGCTAAACCCATTATTTCGGTGCCGCACCAAATTATGCACATCCTTGAAGATCTAATACACATTTTGTTCTGCAATATAATAAAAAGGTAAGCTGCCACAAAAAGAAGAAAAAATTAGATATCTAATGTATTAACATATTTTACAAGATGGAAATGAGCCATCACATATGAGATAATACAGCATAATGCTAGCATGCACAAAGTACACCTTGATTTCATGAAGATAATTTGACCTGTAACTTGAAATCAAACTTTTGGTTTTAGTTAGAAAGAATTCTTTTTCACCTTTCCATGCTAGAAACAGGTTACACAAAATAAAATCATAAATTATCCAAAATGTTACAAGACCAAACCAATCCCACACTACTCAGTATTTGGCCCAAAATGTAATGAATTATCCTGTCACAAAATGTAAACATTTTGCCAAAACATCCTTATCCAAATTAAAGTACAGTGGTACCTCATACAACAATTTTAATCCGTTCCATGGGGCTCATTGTTGTACGAAACAATTGCTCTATAATTCATGGATCGTATAGCGATTTTCCCTATGGGATGCATCGTAAAACGATTTTTTTTGCTAAGTGGTTTTTCACATTGAAAAATTGTTGCACTATTTTTTCCATAGGGAAAATTGTTATGTGGGACACCATCCCACCCCCCAATTGTTATGTGATTTCGTTGTTATACGGGGCGATTATTTATGAGGTTCCACTGTAGCTCCATTGAATCAATTACATGTGCATACTTGTTGGCCTCCCATTTAGCAATTTGTTCAAAGCTTTTACTCTATTTGGGGCTAGCAATTTGATTGAGTCTTCAGTTTTAAAAAACAGTAGTGATAATAACACAAGATGTCACAAAAACTGGGCTCTTTAGAAACAAAGTGCAGCTACAGTAGCACCCAGAAACAATCTAGCCTGGGTCATGGTGGAATGGTAGGACTTGATTACAATGATCTAATCAAGTCCAACTGTTGAACTGGAAAGGGCTTCTGTGTAAACAGAGGGCTTGATTAGATCATTTTAATCAAGCCCCACCATTTCAGATACAGTATCAGTAAATGAATCAGTTTGCTTGTTCAGCAGAGGGCAGGGAAAGCTGAAAAGGCAACATTTTTTCTCTTTAAAATATGTCAAAAGTTTGAAAAAGTCAAAAAATTATTTTCTTTGCCTTGTAGGTTTAGAAAACTTGATGGCGACTTTAGTTGCAGGAAGGTTCTTGACCACTGAGGCATATCTCTATGTCCACTGCTACCTGGTCTTCAGCTTTGATTCCAGTATTTTATTAGTACAGTAGAACCCCGTACAGTGATCGCCACATACAGCGATGAAATCGCATAGCAATGAGGCTTGGAGGGAAAAAAGCTGTTCCACATAGTGATCGTTCCTATGGGAAAATCCATACAATGACTTTCCAATGGGAAAACCACTTAGCGCCAAACATCATTGTACGGTTTTCTCCATAGGGAAAATCGTTGTACGGATTTTCCCATAAAGAAGATCGTACAACGATGAAAACCGCATGGAGATCAGCTCTGTGGAATGGATTAAAATTGATATACGGGATTCTACTGTACTAATTGCCAATTTTAACTAGTATTTTAAAAAATAAAGATCTTCATTTAGGTGCAAATCTATCAGCTTCATGTGTTAGACTTTGAAAGGCTTCCTCATAGTCATTAAAGCAAATGTACATATCTATGTTCACACCACTACATCTTAAGTATATTTATTTAAAACAGTGATTTCTTGGTCCTAAAGCTGCCTCTGAATCCAAATTTTTTCTCACTTAAAATAATGCCATGCATTATAAGACTACTTTATGAAAATGACTCATTAGCTTATCATTCTCTAGTTACTAAAAGCTTTGACATTTTCCTTTTTGGGTAATGTACTAAAGGTCAATCTCAGACATTTTTCAGGAATAACTTCTCCTCTGTAGATCACACTAAAGAAATTCCCTGAAATATCTAAGCTAAGTCATCACCCTCTGTCAGCTGAGGCTGGGAGGTTTGCCATTTTTTGTTAGCCATATTAGATTCCAGATTTTCACTGTCTTTGTTTCCAGTCTGGGATAGTCACTCAATGTGTAATGTTTCAAAATCTTTCCCAACCTAAAAATGAAGGAAAATGGCAGATCTGCACAATTTAGCCAATTCTTATACTACATATCTGGTTTTAATTAAGACATGTTCATCACAATAACAGGGAACTATATACCAGAAGCAGCTCTTCTAATCATAATTTAGATCATTGTGATAAATCAATCAAGTGTTCCTTTGTTGTTGGTTTCAGTGGCCTATTTCTTGCACACATTGCTATGATTATAAGGATTATAAGGTGGATCATCAATGTGTATCCAGTGGTGAGATACTACCTAATCTGTGGGTGTGGTATAGTGGGCGTAGCCAGGGAGAAAGCTTGGATGGGTGGGGCCAGCCGGAATTTCTACTACCGGTTCTGGTGAACTGGGGCGAACCTGCTGAATCCCACCACTGCGTGTAGTTGATGTAGGCAGATTATGAGTCGTGCAGCAAGCATTTACCTGAGTAAGGACCTCTCTTCCCAGGGATCTTTCCTTGAAGAGCTATTTGAAATATATAATACTCCAACTCACTCTTCAAAGAAAGATCCCTGTGAATAAAGGCCCTGGATGTAGACAGACTTAATGGCTGAAGAACCTGAGAGACTGTTGTGGCATGTTGTTGGAAGAACTGTTCTGAGGAGTTAAGAACAGGAAGACTATCACAATCATGATAGCCAATATCCGGAACGGATACAACAGCTGAAGAAGGAGAAGGAGGAGGAGAAGCCTTCCATACAACTCCTTCTACAACTCCATGAAATTCACTTACTGCTTGAGCTGGGATATATACATGCAGCATTTTTAGCATACAGATACTTCATCTTTCTAAGTTTCATATTACAGTTAACTTTTGGAATGGGATAAGAAAAATAAATTAGGTGTGTGTATGCGTGCAAAGAACAACAGTCTGCAGTGCCAAAAGCATGACCTTAATAAAAGCCTGAAGGTAATGCTGCTGACTATAATATTAAAAAATAATAATGAATGGTCCCTGCTTGGTTACCCAGTGAGTAACAATTAATAATATTCCAGCTCCTGCTGGCTTCTATCCCCAAGAGATTAATGTAACTGCCACCTCCTGCCTTGCACTTTGGAATATTAACATAAAGTTTCTATTGAATAGCAGCTTGATCCATTTGTGTTTACTTTATTCCTGTGTTCTGACAGAAAAAGACAGAGAATCTACATAATTAATAATGACCCATATGTAATGCCTCCACTGAAACCTCTAACTATCTATGTTAACTAATTGCATCTATAACTGTTCCAAGCAACATTATTCACCTGAGAATACATGAGACAACATTATTCACCTGAGGGAGTTTTTCAACTCCAGCCATTAGTGGAGATGGCTCAGATCATCTATTAAAAGCAAATCCTGTTACTCTTAAGAAACAAACAAAGATAGACCAACCAAACAAAACAAGAAACTAAGGATATACTGAGGGAAGAGTCTCAGTTGGTGATAGGAGTGGAAAAGAATTTAGATTCTGTAGACATGGGATTTTATTTTGAAGAAACACAGATTTTGGAAAATCACAGATTTTCAATATCACCAGATGGGAAGTTATGGAGGATGTACTCCATGATATTTATATAAAAGAATTATCAGAGACAAAAAGAATGAGAAATGAGAAAATATGCCACTTGGAATCAATGATAACTTCCTTAATGGCAAAATATGAAGAGAACAGTTCGCAAAGGCTGAGGTTAATTTTAGATAGTAAATGAGTGAAATCAAATGTAGTAGATTTTAAGAGAACTATGATACATATGTTACACCTTCAACAAATGTATAAGGAATTTTATGGAAAGGGCTCTATATTTTTGGCAAAAAGGTTGGAAGCAAGGGGGAAAAACTAAATTTATGCTATAGTAAATAAATAAAGAACAGTAAGAAGTGTTTGGATCCACAAAAGATTCTAGAAGCTTTTATGGATTTTTTTTATGACTATGTATTCTCATACCCTTCTTCTAATTCTAGTGAAATGCCTAGAGGAAGAATGCAGGAAGAATTTGGAAAATGAAATCCTGTTAGAAGTGATAATGGAAGCTATAAAAATTATCAAGCACATTAAGCGCCTGTGGCCAAATGGATATCCTGGCTCCCTGCACACTGGAGTAGGCCCAGCCCTCAGAGAGTTATCAATCCTGCACTATCACTTATATGTTGTAAAGGCTTCATGTGTAAAGGATCATTTCTACATCTCTGATGTTTTTGCAAAAAAAAATATGACTAGTTTGGAGAAGAGGAGTTTAATAAGCAAAATGATGAATCAATCATTTACTAAATTCCTGGAATTAGCACATTTTACCCTTTTTCAAAGGGCAGAAAGAGTCCATTTTACATAAGACTTTAATATGCCATTTTCTAGTAGCTGCAAGGCAGACTATAGCTAAAAGGTAGAGATTTCCCAATGCATGCAGGATTAATTGGTATTTATAACATGCTTGGAACACAATTATAATTTTCCTAAGAAAGCCTCATAAAAATATGTATTATTTTTGGGCTCCATTATTGTTTATTGTCTTTACCTGTAATTTTATCTGGTTTGCTTTATTGTTTATGTTTAAATTTATACTGTTGCTGATTTTCTTTTTAATTTTGCTTCCCAAAGTGGGAGAATATCCCTGATGGGCAGGAAATAAATAAATAAATAATAGTTTGGATATGACTCTGACACAGGAAATAGTAAAGAGACGGTGAGAAGGAAGAAGGCTACAAAATATATTGTTGATATTGGGAGGGAAGGAGAAAAGATTCTGAATTAAACTATCTGTTCCACATTTCAAGAGATTTGTTGTGAGATAAACCATATGTTTGTTTTAAAGGCCACAAAAGCCTCTTCCATCCTTATCAAAGGGCATGCTAATCTTCTTTTGTGAGATAAAGTTCACCTTGCCTTGGAAATTCACACACTGGTGAGTGAGGCCTGTGGTCCTTTTAAAGAAATAAAATTATTAAATACATTTTAAATATGTTAATGGATAAAAGGCATAAGATTGAAAAACGCAGGCAAACATGAGTTATTAGTCCATGAGAATAGTGGATGCATGTTAGGAAAATGCAAAATGAAATGTGTGCATTAGGAACAATGTGAAAGATATACACATTACAAAAATATTGGAACGGGGGATCCAAAACTTAACAATCTGAAACATGTCAAGGATGGAACATGAATGTGTGTACGGCTTGAAGGAATGCAAAGAAATCAAGAGTGACAGTTTCCCAGGTCCCTATTTATTGCTATCTTACACAACCCTAAATAGCAGCATAGAAAGATAAGAACTTGTGTCATCTTAAGTCAGATCATTGATCTACCTAGCATGCTCTTGTCAACTCTGGATGGCCGTGACTCACCAGAGTTACAGGCAATATTCTTCAAGTAGGTCATAGGCCTTTGTGAATATCCATTGAATTTTCTGTTGGCCTCCTATCTAAATACTCAGCAAACCCAAATCTGTTTCTCCAGTCAGACAAGCCTGGGTGTTTTCAGGATAGCAACACTGACAACAGTGTCATTTAACTGTCCCTAAGTAGGGATGTCAATGGACTGTGGTAGTTTAGTGGTTAAGATGCTAAACTTGATGACTGGAAGGTCAGCAGGTCAGCAGTTTGAGACCCAAGTGCTGTACGACAGAGTCTCTGTCCCAGCTCCTGCCAACCTAGCAGTTTGAAAGCAAGAAATTCCAAGTAGATGAATAGGTACTGCTTTGGTGGGAAAGGTAACAGCATTCCATGCACTCTGGTGTCTAGTCATGCCTGACACATGACCACTGAAACATCTGCAGATGCAGACAGCACTGGCTCTTTGGTTGAAAACAGAGAAGAGCACCACAACCTAGAATCAGATACTACTGGCTTTCAATCATGGGAATCCTTTACCTTTAAGTAGGGATGTAATCAGATGGCAATAAAAAGATCATGTTGGATCATGCCAGAATTCATCACTTCAAATGACCCTTCCATATGTACAGTATGTGATCTAGTCCTGATCACTCCAGTCCAGCTCCAAAATAAAATTTAAAAAGGTCCAGATTTGGCAAGGAGAATGGTTTGCCATCTCCTGTATGTTGTCTGGTTGCTGGCAAACAGACTGAGCTTGACTGTACTGAGGTGTCTCAAAAAGTGATGTTTCTGGTCGTAACCTGACTTTCAACTGCATTGACAAAATTGAGTCCTAAATGTTTGGGTTATATTTTCTCTTGTGCTCCTATTCATTATAACAGGCCATTTCTCTGCCATGGTTTAGGAATAATTATTAAATATTAAAGTTAAATATAGAGTATGCCCTAAAATAAAACTTTATCAGTATATGAGAATAAGCAATGGGGCTGTACAATGAAAGAATTAATTTCAAATTTATTAACTGTAACAAGATTAATGATGTCAAAGAATTGGAAAGTAAAGTATGATTTCCATTATCAGAATGGAATAAAGAGATTTGAATTATAACAATTAATGATAAATTAGCATGTAATATTAAGGTTAAAAAGAGGTCATTAGTTTAGAATGTATTTAATTATATTTGAGGACTTTTAATTGAATTTATATTAATGAAATGGAAGGGTTATTCACCTTTGCAAGAAACAATGCAGTTTTAGAGATTGCTTCCTTCTATTAATCGGTTCCCTTTCTGAGTAACAGTGATAGCAAAGAGGTACACAAGTGAGACTAGATATGCACATGTAAAGGCAAATACTGTAAAATGTTTTCGTTCTTTTCTTTGACTCTCCAAAACTGAGAATGTGTGTGCTAATTAGTATTTCTAGAACAGGGGTGCCCAAAATTTTTGGGCTGTGGGCCGGTCACATGGTCCAGCAGGCTAGTCACGTGGTTCAGCGGGTCAGTCACATGGTTCCTCCCACCTGAAACAGAAGTAAAACGTGCTTTGCAATCTGTTTTGCAGCAGATATGTTTTGCAACATTTTGTCTGCTTAAACCAGGGGTGCCCAAACTACAGCCCACAGGCCAGATCCCGATGCCAATTCATCCAGCCCACCGCTACCCTCATCACTCTTGGAAGTAGATGTAAAATGCACCCATGCAGGTGCGTTTTTCTTCCACTTACGGGAGTACCGATGGTGGCATGGGATGCATGAATTTGTGTTAGAGTCTGGATCTGGCCAACAGGGCGTAGTTTGAGTACCCCTGTTCTAGAACAACCACAACTAAATATCCAGTGCAGCAGAGAAATGATGGACTGGGAAACAGGGAACTTGGTTCAAAGTCTGTTTGCCAGTACTGACTTTCTTACTAGTACAGTGCTAGAGTTAAACTTCTTTGCAACACAGCTTGAAATTACCTTGTACTGACAGTTGGATTGTTCCTTCTAATTAGTTAAAGTGAGCTTCTTAGAGGGATTAGTTTTTTTATCCATATGGGAGATATATCGCCCCATGTTCTCTGAATCTTCCATTAGTTAATGTAATGGTTGGTAGGTAGATGTCCATCACCTATTAACCAGTGTTACAAAATATACCATGGCTTAGAAAGGAAAAGAAGGAATTGCTGACGATAGGACATGTTACTGTGTTGTTATTCACTTGGCAATTTCTGCTCATTTTCTTCCCTGGGAATCTTAAGTAGGCAGGAGGGTCTTGACTGTTAGGTACAGTAGGGGGCTTTTGAACAAGCGGACATTTTATTCCCTCAGATGAATTAAACTCTTGATTCTTAATATCTGAACAATGTTGTTTGCCAAGTCAGATGCAGTGCTTTTAATGAGGGCTAATCAGATTGTACATTAATGAGAGAGAAATATGATGCTAATCAACATTCAGGCAGCCCTCTAAGCTGCAGGCTTATTAAACTTCATAAAAATTTAATGACTGAAATAGCAAAACTGTTTGTAAGGAGTCTCCAGTGGCGAAGGCAGGGTCTTGAGTACCATTCACCTCTCATTACATTGAATTAGCCTCACTTTCAGACCCTAACCACAGACTGGTAAGCTGTATTTTCCATAAGGCCTTGGAAGATTCTGTTTAAATGTGTTCTTGATGCATTTCTTTTAACTCTTCTGCTTTCTAGACTTTCTTCTTTGCTTCCATATTGATGAGTACAGTTTTAATTAATGAAATTTGTTTCACTTAAAAGCTTACTGGAAATCCTAACATTAGCTGTGGCTCATCTATGCCTACCACATCTCCTATGTAGGAGGAAGTGAAGAGATGAAAAATGTAATCAAAGATTCTGCTCAATTTTGATGTTCCACTCCAGGTAACAGTCCATATCCTTGGGATAAATCATACTAGACTAAAGTAGCTGGAAGGGCAGAATGGCTTGGGGTTGGCTGAATGAAAGCCAGAGCTGAAGAACAGATATGTTTTGTGAGACGTGCATTCAGAGCCTCCTGAAAACTGTGAATATGTATGAGTGATATTTCAAATTTCAGTACAGGTCAGTGCACCCCCCACCCACCCACCCCATATGTACTAGTTCAGTATTCATACTTTCAGTTATCCATGGATCTAAACATACACAATAAAAATACTGAAATACATAAAATATATTTCTATGGCACAATACCAGAGCTGGTCACTAGAGGTCACTGTCTGCGATGTAAAATATGGAGTTTGGTGTTATACACAGTTTCAGGTATCTGCAGTAGGTCTTGGAACATTATCCCCCAGGGATATGGGGAGTAACCGTTACCTCAGCCTATCCCCAGGGATATGGGGAGTAACCGTTACCTCATAGGATTTTTTTGGGAGGTGGAAGAAACAAATGAAAGATGGGTCAAATCCAGGAATCCTTCAACCAGTCAGATCCAATTGGAACATACAACTTCAATAAAAAGACCGCTCAACAAGAGCTCCAAGTGAAGCAAGCTCACCATTGAAGAGGTCAAGACTGTAATTGGAAGCCTTAAAACCAACAAGGTACATGGCCTGAACGAGATACTGCAGAGATCATAAAACATGGTGGTCAGGTCATGGTGGAAGAGCTCACAAAGATATGCATTATCAGATTAAGTTGTTTGTTTCCATCATGATTTCAACAGCTGTTTATGCCAGTGAGGTTTGGAAGGTGTCAGCAAATATTAATAAGAGGTTTGACATCTTCCAACAGAGGTGCCTTTGCTAAATCTTGAAGATTTGATATTTCAATATTAATATTAATATTAATATTAATATTAATATTAATATTAATATTAATATTAATATTAATATTAATATTAATATTAATATTAATATTAATATTAATATTAATATTAATATTAATATTAATATTAATATTAATATTAATATTAATATTAATATTAATATTAATATTAATATTAATATTAATATTAAAAACAACAACAATAATAACAATTATTATTATTATTATTATTATTATTATTATTATTATTATTATTATTATTATTATTATTATTATTATTATTATTATTATTATTATTATTATTATTATTATTATTATTATTATTATTATTATTATTATTATTATTAAAATTTATATGCCGCCCAATCAGGTAAACCTGACTCTGGGTGGCTCACAACAAGTTAAAACACACAT
Organism: Bradypodion pumilum; assembly: GCA_035047305.1. NCBI lineage: Eukaryota > Metazoa > Chordata > Lepidosauria > Squamata > Chamaeleonidae > Bradypodion > Bradypodion pumilum. The sequence continues at coordinate 63,017,109 of JAWDJD010000004.1, read as the reverse complement.
AAAACAGTACAACCAATTAAAACCAATTAAAACACAACATACCCACCCACCTACCCCATTCCTCTTAAAACCCACATAAACCCACATTAAAAAAAGACAATTAAAAGAAATGGGGGTTTAATTTATAAGTCAACAGGTGGGGGCCACTCTTCCATCTGGGCCCCACACCTGCCCTGCCAACCAGGTTTTTAGGTCTTTTCTGAAAGGTAACAGCTCCATCTGCTCCCGCAACTCTACAGGCAGGAGGTTCCACAAGGCCGGTGCAGACACGGAAAAGGCCCTCCTTCGTGTGCCAGAGAGACGAGCCCCTCTGGCAGATGGAACAATCAGGGAGCCCCTCCGATCTGCTCTGGTTGGATGGGCGGACACTCTTGGGACGATGCGGTCTCTAAGGTATCCTGGCCCACTACCATGAAGAGCTTTAAAGGTCAAAACCAGCACCTTGAACTGCACCCAGAGGCAAACTGGTAGCCAGTGCAGCTCCCAAAGTAATGGTGAGGCACGAGCATAATGCCCGTGCCCCATCACCACCCGGGCTGCCGCATTCTGGACCAACTGCAGCCTCCAAATGGTTGACAAGGGCAGCCCCATGTAGAGCGCATTGCAATAATCTAGCCTGGAGGTGACCAGAGCATGTGTGACCATGAGCAGGGAGTCACGGTCCAGGAGCGAACACAACTGACGGATGACGCGAAGCTGTGAGAAAGCCCTCCTGGCCACAGCCGCCACCAGATCTGCTAATAGCAGCCCCGAATCCAGGAGGACCCCTAGGTTGCGTACCGGGTCTGTCTGGGGCAAAGCAGCCCCATCCAAGACCAAAGTTGGCAGCTCCCTGGATAACGCGGGACCCCCTATCCAAAGCCACTCAGTCTTGGAGGGATTCAATTGTAGCCCGTTGTCCCCCATCCAGACCCCAACCGCTTCCAGACATCTGGATAGGACATTGACTGCATCACTGGGGTCCCCATGGGCCGAGATATATAACTGGGTATCATCAGCATACTGATGATACCTTACCCCATGGGAACGGATAACCTCGCCCAACGGCTTCATGTATATGTTAAATAGGAGAGGAGAGAGCACCGAGCCCTGAGGCACCCCATATTGTAAGGGCCTAGCGCTGGACCTCTCACTCTCCAACCACACCAACTGGGTACGACCCTCCAGAAATGAGGAAAACCAGGACAGCACAGTGCCCTGGATCCCCAAACCTTTGAGCCGTTCCAGAAGGATACCGTGGTCAATGGTATTGAAGGCAGCTGAGAGATCCAGAAGAGCCAGGATGGATGGATGACCCCCATCCCACTCCCACAAGAGGTCATCAACCAGTGCGACCAATGCAGTCTCAGTACCATATCCAGGCCTGAAACCCGATTGATAGGGGTCCAGATAATCCTCTTCATCCAGGACCCCCTGCAACTGCCGCATCACCACCTTCTCCTTACCTTCCCTAAGAAAGGGAGGTTGGAGACCGGCCTATAATTAGCTGGAACTGCTGGGTCAAGAAATTGTTTCTTCAGGAGGGGGTGCACCAGAGCATATTTTAAAGGTGCAGGAAACACCCCCTCCTGCAATGAAGCATTTATTATAGCCCTGACCCAGCCTCCCGTCACCCCCTTGGAGGCTTTCACCAACCAAGTGGGACAGAGATCCAAAGGGCAGGAGGTGTTGCGAACAGCTGCAAGAAGCCTGTCCACTTCCTCAGGGACAACTGGATCGAACTGATCCCAGATAACACTGCCAGACTGAGCTCTGATCCCCTCTGGACCCTCCCCATCTACGCCGGGATAAAACCCTGAGCGAATCCAAGTGATTTTTTCCACCAGATAGTCTGCAAAAACCTCAGCCGAACCCTGCCAACCGGGCACCAGCTCCTCCCGGCCAAGGAGAGACCTGGTAACCCGGAACAGAGCGGCTGGGCAATTATCCGCAGAGGCAATGAGGGTGGTGAAGTATTGTTGCTTCACCACCTCCATCGCCACCAGGTAGGTCTTAATAGCAGCCCTAGCCAGTGTCCAGTCGGAATCACTCCGGGTCTTCACCCAGCGGCGCTCTCGGCATCTCTTTGCCTGTTTAAGCTCCCGCAGTTCTTCTGTGAACCATGGGGAAGATCAAACCCCATGGGCTCGGAGAGGCCGTAATGGTGCGATTTCATCCAAGGCAGCCGTAGTCATTCTTTACCACAGGTCAACGAGTGCCTCGGATGAATCGTGTAGCCGATCCAGAGGAAAATCCCCCAGTTCCCTCTGGAATTCGTCAGAATCCATCAGTCGCTGGGGGCGGGCCAATTTATTAGGCCATGCCTCCCTGTGGTGAACCACCACCCCCAGGAAGTCCAGAGTCACCAGATAGTGATCTGACCATGGCACAGGGATAGTTTCTAATTTCTGTAGTCTCAGATCACTCTGCCACCGCTCTGACAAAAAAACTAGGTCCGGTGTGTGACCACTGCCCCTGGTCGGGCCATGAATTACCTGAGTCAGGTCCATGGTTGCCATGGAGGCCATGAACTCCTGTACAATCTCTGAACCAGTCCCCAGCGAAGGCAAATTGAAGTCCCCCAGAACCAATGAGGATGTGCTTTGAAGGAGTGGCTTGTGCAAATTCCATAATATTGTCATATGCAGAAGACTCCAACTGGCTGCTCACATTTTTCACATGAAGAACAATTGGATCTAAGGTGGTAATGAGTTGGATCTCCCACCCCCAGTGCCAAATCACAATGAGGGTGCCCCTGAATAACATGGCAAAGAACACTGACACAAGATCTGAAGGAACTACATATCATTTGGGAGGATGCCAAAACAATCAGATACAATTGAAAATGCTAGACTACCCTTGCTGCCCAAAATCCCATGCACCATGGGAGGGTCTATGTGTATATGACATTTCCCTAAGTTCTTTGGAGGGAGGAAATATGTGATTGACTGATGGCAACTCCAGTCCCAAAAAGCAGGGATTGGCAGGAAGTGCAGTCTATGCAACAATTTTTCACCTCTTTCAGTAAGCCACACAATCTCTCTCTCACACACACACAAGCACTAGCAAATCAAACTAGAAGTCTATTTCCAGATACATAAACCCATTTTGGGTTTTGAGATTTATCATATGTAAGTGACTAAGGGGAAAATGTACAAGAGGACTCTGCACCTTTTTTAAAGGCCAGTGACTATCCCTGAAGGCTTCTGGGAGCATCAATCCCCTCCCCCTTTTTTGGATTTGTAATTGTTTTTTTTTCCTTTAAAAATACATCTAGCGGTTAGGGGCTGCATGCAGATTGCAAGCCTGTGTTTCTTCCCCATCCCGGACATAAAGTAATGAGTGTTTTTACAATATATACATATGTATGCACTCTCACACACAGGCTGAGGGACCCATTTGTTATAAAGGTTCTAAGCTGAAATCATTTTGCCATCTATGTAAGAGAGTTATCACTGTGCACATGACATTTCATTAAATCTCTTTTATTTTATCTTTCAAGAGCTTTGTCACTTCCCCCATGCAGCATTTAAACTGGAGCTCTTTCATGGACTTCCATTGTTTGGTTCCTTGTAAATGAGCTGGATCAGGATGCCTGTTGTTCTATTTACAATGCCTACCTCTATGCTTATAGAACAGTGAAGCTGCTGGGGTTGTCTATAATAATTATTCAATGTAAGGGGCCGTTTGCCTAAAGCATTGTTAAGGTTTGTTCAAGCTGAGAAAACAAAGAGCTGCCAGTGGGCTTTTACAACACAATGTTTCTCAAAATTGCCATCCATTATGCAAATTAACTACTAAAATCCACAGATGGCACCTTTCATAAAGACTCAATGAGGGCAACCTCCTGGCTTTTAAAAGCAGTAATTTACCTGAATGTTGGAAGGTGCTGCCTCTCCAAGTGTGAACTGAGAACTGCCCCAAAACTGAGTTCCTATCTATTTCAATTTTACAGCACCTAGGTCTTGAGATTAATATCTCACATTTAATTTCCAAATAAAATGACCCTATATATCCAGGGTGCCCAAACTATGACCTGTGGGCCATATCTGGCCCTGACACCAATTCATCCGGCCCACACCACCCTCGTCATTTTACTTCCATTTCTGGGAGTGATGAGGGTGATGTGGACTGGATGGATTTGTATCAGGGCCGGATTTGGCCTGTGGGCTATAATTTGGGTTCCCCTGGTTTAAGCAGAGAAAATGGCAGCCTAAAATCTACTTCATCCTGTTGCAAAACAGATTGCAAGGCGTGTTTTACTTCCACTTCCAGTGGAAGGAACCACGTGACCGGACCACTGAACCACATGACTGGCCTGTGGCCTGAAAATTTTGGGCACCCCTGATACATATAGTCTAACCTATAACTGTAGATCAATATGAGTATACATGGTCAAGGAAACAATAAAATAGAAAACATTGAGAACCTTTGAACACATGTATGGGGAGCAGCATGTTTTAGGATAGATTTGGTAAACTTTGGTACTCTAGGGGTAAAATTTCTGTCCCAGCACCTCCCAAAGGCCCCAAGACCTAAAAAATGCCCCCAAAATGTAAAAAAAAATCAGTCAGAAGTCCATGTTTACTTTTGTGTGAAAGTATTGCTAGAAATTTTTCGCAAAAAATATTTTGTCCATGTTCAGTCTGATGCTGTTAGGCATCCTTTTCCTTTTACCTACTGCTTATTTGGTCTTACTGGAAGAGTCAAGTATTATATTCCAGCCAGATAGTTAAGAGAAAACAGTTCAGCTTAGCTTTCTTTTGAAAAATGAAGCTCCCTGTTAGCTCCAGGGTAGTTTCATTTTTGATCAGGAAGGTAGCCCCATGAAATCTTCTAATTCAGAAGACACAGTTAGATGTCTGTGAGACGTAGTTAGATGTCTGAAAGTGTCTGTCATATGGGACTCTCCGAATGGAGAATCTGGGATTTTCAAATATGAATCGCACATCCCTATAAAATACTTAAATATTCTTTAAACCTTGGTTAAATCATTGATCCAAATGGGAACTGTAGCCAAGGGAAGAAAAAAACTTGAGAATTTGGGAGAGCAGCTCTAATGGAGCTAGAAAACATACTTAAGGTTAAGACGATGACATTGGAGACCAAAATGAATATCATTCATACTATTTCATACTATATATGAATTTGGGAGAGTAGCTCTAATGGAGCTAGAAAACATACTAAAGGTTTAGAAGATATATATTTTCATACTATAGTATAGTATGCCCAATTGCTATGTATAAATGTGAAAGCTGGATAGTGGAGAAAGGTGAGTAGAGGGGAATTAATTCATTTGATATGTGGTACTACAGTTATGCAGTTATACTACAGATTTCCAGAAAAACAGGTAAGTGAGTGTTAGCTTTCATGAATCAAGTCCACTTTGTCAGACATAACAGTGAGACTTCATGGCATCAATTTATACATATCAGGCACAAAGGTACACAATGGTTGGTTAGTATAGCAGATAAGTATACAAATCGATGTGGCTTTTTACAGCTGGTAATAGCAGTAAGTCCCTGGTTGTTATTCATCTTTGTTGTGCAGTCTGGTCCTGTTGAGTTGCAAATGGTTGGTAGATAGATGCAAGATAAACATGATGGCATTACACATTTGCTAATGAGTTTACCCTTAAGACCTAGCATCTATTGACAAGGGTGTGGGTGGCCCTGGCAAAGGCTCAGTTCTTCTTTTGTTCTGTAGATTCCCTGAGGCTTTAGATGAGAATTCTACTGAAGTGGGTTCTGTGAAGGTGGTGTGGAAGAGCTTTTGAGGTCACTCATTCCTAGGGTCACCATAAGTTATTTGATGGCACATAGCAACAAATGGAACTGAGAGGCATTAAGCTTCCAAACACCCATCCAAGAACATGCATCATAAACACAAGCATCCTGTGATGTAGGCTGAAGCCCACAAATGCTTACACAATATGAAACATCTGTTTTCTTTCAGGTGCAATAAAAGTGTTCCTTTTGCTTTAAAAAGTCTAGCATGGCTATTTTGGTGGGGGAAACTGCAATTGAAATTAAAATTCCTTTCACATTTTTAATCCAGTTTTGCCAAACATAATATGACCTTCACATGATTTACCAGAAAATCTCTTCTAAAAATATTACTGAGTCATTTTTCTTCTTCTTCTGCAGTTAAAAAAATCAATGTAATGTGCAGTTTTTGCAACCAGTTCTACTTCTAGGGTTAAGTGCTGCTGGTCATATTCCCATCTCAATCTTTTCCCAGGATTCATATTTTTCATCATTTTTAGCAACATCATTAGATGCTCCAATATTTCAGAGGTCATTTTGATTATCTTTTTAGATAGCTCATCCCAGAATTCTCTGCCCAGCCCACATGGTATAAAATTATACTGGATGTTAGTATGAAGAGCTACCTAAATCATTCTATATGGTAATTGAATTCCTCATAGCAAATGGTAAATAGTGTAACATAAAATATGAATTAGAATTTCAGGTTTACTGATATGCCACCTGAGGTTATTTGTTTATTTTCTAGTATAGAGATAATATTTTTCCGACACGTTTAGTAGCTAGCTCTTTTTGGAATGTCAACTGGATTCTTTTTAATCCTTTAGTCTCACAAAAGGCATTAACTATCCTGAAAAGACACAGAAGAGGCTGTGTCAGGTATTTAGGAAAACATACTAATAATGATCCTTAAAGTGAATGGTGAACAGACATATGTCCCCCCCTTTCTTTAGGAAGATATTGGTCAATTTAGTAAATGCTGATTCTTCTTTTGTGTCCTGATCAAATCTTGGACTGCCAAAATGAAGCCACTTTCTTGTCTTTGTTGTTGGCCAAACTTAAGTTCTCATTGGTGCATGTTTCTGTCTGTAATTGGCAGACCAATAAATGAGTCAGATTATTGCATGCTGTTGTCTACAGAGCAGCACCCACTTGAGCATGTTGTTCTTGCATTTAGGGACTCCAACCCTCAGCCTATTCAGGATCTTCCAAGTGACATAGGGGAGGTTGAGTTCCTCAGCTATTTCTTCTTTTAGTTTTGTTCCTTGTCCAGTGAACTGCTTCCTTTATCTTCTAATTTGGCTTTGCTCTTGTGTACCCACCAAAATGTTTGTTCTTGAGTAAATGCTTGTGATATAATGCAAACGATCAGTGATGCACTACAGAAGGTTCTGTCAGGTTCTGCAGAACCAGTAGCGGAAATTTCCCCAGGCCACAACCACTTGGTTGGCCACACCCACCTCCATAGCTCATAATGCAGGATGTTTGGCCACACCCACAGATTTGGCCAGCCCACAGAGTAGGTAGTAAACAAAATTGCAGTGCATCACTGCAAACGATGTGCTCTATATTGAAATAGGAGTGAAAGAATTAAGATATTAATTCTAATATTAATTCTGCTTAAAAGCAGAAATCATTCCTCAAGCTATTCTGAAATGAAAAACAGATCAGATTGACCTGATCAATATACACCATAATGACGAGGCTAAAGTAAATAAAAGGCCTTGTGTCCACAAGCCAAACAAATACGCTCAATAAACATGCAATGTAAATACAGGATTTCTATCTGTAGAAAATAGCAGTAGAGATTTACATATAAGGAATAAGAATGCTGAGTGATTTTTCTGTGAAGTGATATGGTGTGACATGACACATGAACAATTTCTGAACTTCTAACCTAAATGACAGTTCTTAATTTAACCTGATATGAATGACAATGTCATAAGATTAATAACTAATAGACTTGTGCCAATAATGACGTAATGTGTGGAAATTCCCTGTGATCATATGGTATAAAAGAAGGCTCTGAAAATGTATTTGTCGTTCAAAGATAATTTTACACTAGATAGATTGACTTTGGACCTGTTTGGCCAAATAATAATAAAACTCCTTATCTGTCTTAGCTTGGAAAGCGGTTTGTCTTGTTTTTATTCCACAACAATATCACTTTGAGGCACATGATTTGGACATACCCTATCCTCATTTCTTGGGAGCGGAATACTTTGCAGGCGCACCCCCCAAAGAAAGACTCAGACACCGGTATATGGATAAAGGCATCGGGCCACTTTTATTGAATAATGCCCTAGTCCGAATTATAACTTTCAATTGTAATTCTTTAAGGCAAGCAGGCCGCAGTAACACTGGTAAGGTTCCTCCCAAAATGCCAATGGCAATTGGCTACATGTAACTATTTGTATCAATTTGTTTGTTGACACAAACAAATTGTTGACCGGAGTCAATAAACTATCTACTGACCCCACCCTATGACGTGTATCCATTAAATCTCAAGGTGATGCAGGCTGTTAAGCTCCTGTCATCACCCCTTGCCTGGTTCGTCCACCGGCCAAAGCTATTACTCCTGTACTTGTCTAAGTGTTGGCCAGTCAATTGCGAACCTGCCGGATACCTATGGGTCATAAATCTTTACCATACCAGTGCTACCCGCCACACGGGGAGGCGTCCATAATGACTCACCGCCCCCCCCGACCGTCAGCTCGGTTGCCAGGCCTGCTTGCACCTCACCCAGAAAGAGGTACATACCTCCAGCCGACAGGTGGACCCCATATCCTGCCTACCAGCAAAAGGTTTTGTAAGCCTATCCGCAGGTTTCCAATGGCTGTCTCCCAGCCATGCTCAGCAAGGGACCGAGCAACAGCCCTGTCCACTGACTGCCGGAACAGTCCGAACCACGGAGATCCACGGTCTCCCCTAAATTGGTGTCTCAGCACGATGTTAGACCATAGCGACCGTGTGTAAGCCATACATGATATAAAATGCCAGGTCACTGCACCTCGACAGTTTAAGGAATAGCAGTGATCCGTATAAGATCATTGCCGCCGAGGTGCATAATAAGAACGTCGGGTGGTCCAGCATCCCTGACGGACATCAGGAATGGCAACAGTTCCTGCCCCCTTGTGCCGCGCATACCATACCATCGCATACGTGCGGATGCACACAGCCCAAGTCGGGGTCCACACTCTGTCGCCGCAGCATATACTGCTGCCCAGTGTACATAGCTGTGGCCCACCAGCCCCACTGCCACCAGTGTGCAGAGACACACAGGATCTGTAAAAATGGAGAAGAGGTGAAGGACATAACTAGGTACTCATACAGTGAGGGGACGTACATATAAGAAATTACGCGTACACATATATCCGCCTCCGAGTACCCCAAACGTAGCCGCGGTCAACACGATGCCTATCCTAAATAAATGGGTGCCAAAACGGGCCCCACACCGCGAAATGTGGAAGTAACTCGCGCAGTCATTGACACCCCCCCCACACACACACGCGTTGGCCATAAATGCCAGTGCCGAAAGCTTGAAGGCTATAGTACGGGGGGCCAAACCCTGACTGCGAAGATAAACATGTATTGTAAAACCTGGTCCTCTGGTATTGACCACACTTGAGGTAACTATAGTTACTCGCAAAAAGTTCTAAATCGCATGAAAGCATGTTGAGGTGCCAATGACATGCCCGGTTCACCTCTCCTCGCCAAACGTCCAAATATCGGCCAGGAGTGGCGAGTGGAATTCCTCTGCTTCCGGAGCAAGGCACGGAACCGGGGGATCTGCAGGTGGGATACAGCATCAGCAATATCGTTATTAATACCTGGTACATGTCTGGCCCTGAACAGCACATTTAGGCATAGGCTTCTCGAAAAGAATTGACAAACGAATGCCATGACCCTGGGGGATTTGCACATCTGGGTGTTGACAATGTGCACCACTGCCGCATTGTCACACCAAAAATGGACCACTGAGTTGGCCCACTCGTCGCCCCATAGCATCAGTGCTCCCCAAATTGGGAAGAAACTCAAGGAAGGTAAGATCGCGGAGGCGATCCGTGCCAAGCCATGCGTGAGGCCCTCGGCCGTAAGTCCACCTACCCTCAGAGTAAACCCTCCATAACCCAGGGAGCCGGAGGCATCCGACTGTACTTGAAATCTAGGGCAGACCATAAGGTCTGATCTCCAGGAAGAGACCCTGTTAAAACCCTGGATGAATTTGAGCCAGACCGAAAGGTCCACCCGTATGCCCCTGGTCAGCCGGACCCTATGGTGGCATTTTAACAGGCCAGCCATGGCGTCACACAGGCGCCTAGCCAATGCTCTTCCGGGTGTCACCACCCTGCAGGCAAAGTTAAGGTGGCCATGAAGTAGCTGCAGCTCACGAGGGGACACTTTACGTTTGGCAATCAATGCCAAAATCGCCGCGGAGATCTGAGCCACCTTATCCATGGGTAACCCGGATGCCTGTGCGACAGAGTCAATTTCAATGCCAGAAATGTGAGCTTAGTAGCTGGGCCCTCGGTCTTTTCAGGCGCTAAGGGGACACCCAGTTCCCACATGAGTGTCTGAAATGTAGTGAGGAGACACGTGCACGTGTCCGAGCCCCGTTCACCCCCGAACCAAAAGTCATCGAGGTAATGGGCTAGAGACTGGGACCCCGACCTGCGAGTAAAGGCCCACTGAAGGAAAGTACCGAATCATTCAAATGTCGAACATGAAATAGAGCAGTCAAAAGGCATGGCCTTATCTAAGTAAAATTCCCCTTGGAACCTAAAACCCAATAGCTCAAAATCCCCGTGTGCACTGGCAGTAATCGGAAAGCCGAGTGCATATCACAATGTGCCAGGAAAGCACCGGGACCGCATGAGCGTACCACCCGTAGGGGCTGAACAAACAACGTGTACCTGACTGAAAAAGGTCATCAGGAATCGCATCACTGACCGAAGAACCCACAGGGTAAGCTAGATGGAGGATTAGACGACATTCGACCGGGTTCTATTTTGGTACTAGCCCCGGAGGGGAGACCTTCAAATTAGGGAAAGGTGGTTCCAAGAAGGGGCCCGCTACTCTCATAGCCTCAACTTCCTTAGCTATGCTCAGTGCAGCAACTTCGTTACCTTTCAAGGGAACTAAATTAGGAGCATCTTGGGGCCCCTAACACCCCTGAATGGAATACGAAAGCCCCATTGGAAACCCTCCAGCAGGTACCTCGCATCATCCCTTCTTGGATAAACTGAGAGCCATCGCTCCAGCATGAGTACACTAATTGGGGAGGGGGCCTTTTGCCTGGCTAGTTCCATCAGACGGAGCTCTGATTGCCCCCTGTGCACCCCTACCTCTGCCCCGTAACCCACCAGCCTGCGGGCACGCGGAGGCGGCGTGGGGGCCAGCGCAAAAGGGACACTCGTGTCGGGAGATGACACTGGCACTTATTACACACGTCGCTAGCTGAGCAGGTCCAACACAGCAGGTGGGCTGGAACCCCCTGCCCCACGTTGTTGGGGAACCTGTGTTGCAGCAGCCCGCTGCACAGCGTGACCAACATGGTACCTATCACCAGGCGCCAGTCACGTGGGAGTCATGTACAAGAGCCACAATTGCTGACAGGGCTCATCCCACCTCATCTCAGGATGTAGGGCCACCCTCATCCAAATTCCTCATCGTAAGCCAACTACGATGGGCCCAGGAAATCAACCATCGCCCTGTAAATATTATCAAGGTATTGAACCATCGGGATGGCCAAATCAGGCCGGGCCCTGAGGCATACCGCCATATATATAAAGTATGCCGGCAACAAGTTGGCCCAGGTGCGCGGTGGCTTACGATGATGGGACCGCTCTTTGTCCCTGTCGTCCTCTCCCTCTCTCTCGTCCTTAGTGGGCTCACGGTTCAATAGGGAGAAAATATCTACGTACTCCCCTCGCCAAATCTTATCCCCCGAGACCTGTGACAAATGATCACCCGGGGGCAAAGAATAACCAGCCGTCGGTAAAGCCATCGACGGCACATTCTGTATAGCGGGTATACGCAGCGGGACCTGGACAGCCCCTGCGAAGCTCGGCATGGCCCCAGGAGCGGACACCCCCGCCCTCAACGAGGGACCATTTTGGAACCAGGGGTTATTGGGATAATGTGATAACTGCTGCCCACCCGCATCGAGTTGACGCGGCCATGGCCACTGAAACCCCCCCCCCCAGTATAAGTGGACAGTGTTGGTGGTGCACTAAATTGATCCTGATACTCACTAGTCGCACCCCCGTGAGCTGCCCCCGCCGGGGGTTCCGACCCACGGTGAGCGTCGGAGCTCACGAACGGAATCGAGCTCTGGGACCATCCCTGCCTGCTCCCAGCCTGTACATCGGGACGGACGGGGAGCTGCGAGGCACCAGCCGGTGCTGGCCGGACAGCCTCAAGCAGCTCAACCCGGTTGGCCGCCCGGTGAAGCATCCTAGCCGGCCAGTTGGCTGGGGTCGACGAAGGGGCCCCTGTCAAAGAAGCGGTAGCACCCCCCTCAGAAGGTGGCTGGGCAATGCCCAAGGATGCTTCCAGCACTGCTATTCGTGCGATCAAAGCATCCACTGCCTCAGAGCCCCCAGTGTAAGGTGGGCCGGGTGGGCCGGATGGCCAACCAGGCAGTTGGGACAAAGGCAACCCAAAAGGGGAGCCAGGGCCAGAATAGGGTCATGCCCAGAACTCAGGCCCATGGGGGGCTGGAGGAGCTGTGAGGCGGGCACCCGCACCAGGCCCCCTGGGCCAACCTGTCCCGGGCCCTGCAAAGGGGCGCTCAGGGCCAAAGTCCCCGAGGGGCCAGCCTGTACCTGCCCAGCTATGACGCTGGCACCCGGCTGCCAAGTGGTAGCCTGACCGGCCCCACTGGTACCAGTGGGCAAGGGTCCGTCACTGCCCCATCGTGGAGGCGCAGCCCTGGTCCTCCGACCCGAAGGCTGGCCCCCATCCGATGAAGGGCCGGTAAAAGCCCTTCCCCTTGGCCGCGGCTTCAATGCAGGAGCCTGTCGCTTGGGAGCCATGACTCTCTAAATTAATATGCTGCAAAGGATCCCTATCCAGGGATCGAACTCCTGCATTAGAGTACCGCGAGCAAAGAGGCAAATCTAAAACGGAGGTCTTTTCTTTTTCCCGGCCGGGAAAGCTAAAAGGAGAATGCGACAGAGAAATCTTCTCCTCTCCGTCGCAATTCTAAAATGGCAGCTCGGCTGCCTGGTGGCCACCCCTTTTATAGAGGGGTGGCCATGCCCCCTAACTCACCCGGATGTCTGAGTCTGGGTGGGGGCCCCCGCAAAGAGCGCGGCGGCCATTTTGGCACCGCACTTTCATTGCAGCACATCAGTTTCTTATTGGTAAAATCTCTTAATGTTTATAAGTATTTTGTACTTTTAGAAATGACTTTTGTGACTTGCACACTCTTTTTGAAGCATAAAGACTTGCACTCTTAACACTAGACAGACAACACTCCTATCTACCAAACAAAGATCTGAGGATCTTGACATCTTACTATTACTTGAAATCTGTATCTTACAAATATCAACTTCACACATAAATGTGTATGTTTATATAAACTCTGTGTGTGTGTGTGTGTGTGTGTGTGTGTGTGTGTGTGTGTGTGTGTGTGTGTGTGTGTGTGTGTGTGTGTGTGTGTGTGTGTGTGTGTGTGTGAAATTATTTAGTTCAAAATAATCTTGTGTAAACTTGCATGGCACAGTCTGGTTTGTTGTTCAGTTGCACAGTCACACACCCTTTGCGATCCCATGGACCATTTTCCTCCAGGCACCTCTGTCCTCCACCATCCTCCTCAGCCCACCCAGCTCTGTGCCCATGGTGTCTACAATACCATCTAGCCATCTTTGGATGCCCCCTTCTTCTCTTGCCCTCTTCCTTTCCCAGCATCAAGGCCTTCTCAAGTGAGTCCTCCCTTCTCATTTGATATCCAAAGTACTTTAGCTTCATCTTCACTATTTGTCCCTCCAATGAATAGTCAGGATTGATTTCTTCCAATATTGACCTATTTGTTCTCTTTGGTGTCCAAGGGACTCTCAGGACTCTCCTCCAACACCACATCTCAAAGGCATCTATTCTTCTGCACTGGTCCAGCTCTCACACCCATACATTACCACTGGGAATACCATTGCTTTATGCGATTTTTTGTTTTCAAGGTGATGTCTCCGCTTTTCACTATATTCCCCCGGTTTCTGATAGCTTGTCTCCCCATAATCAGTTGTCTTTTTATTTCATGGCTACAGTCACCATCTGCAGTGATCTTAGATCCTAGAAAAGTAAAATCTGTCACTGCTTCTACTTCTTCCCCATCTATTTTGGATGAAGTCTGGATGAAGTCATTATTTGGCATTGATAATTTTTGATTTAAATCAATTGAATTTTGGATGAAGTCTGGATGAAGTCATTATTTGGTGTTGGTAATTTTTTATTTAAATCAATTGAAAGATTCTTATCTCCCTCTTTCAAGTCCTGAGGCTCCCTAGGACTGCTTTTTGGCATGCAAAAGCTGGCAGTGGTGATATAATTTTTGACTTTTAATGGCTCCTCCCTGTCCTGAGGTTCTTGTGGTGGGGGAGGTAATCCTGGTATGTGTTTCTGCTCAGGAGTCACTAACAGGGCAGAGTAGCCATTCCTACAGACTCTTCATGTTACATCTAGCAGTTATGTGTCCTGTTTTGCAGCAATCGTAATTCTCCTGCTGGCAGAATTACGATTGCAGACAGAATTACTACCCTTTAGGAGGGAGCTTAAAACCTGGCTGGCAGGTGTGGGGCACTGATGGGGAGGTGGCCCCCGCCTATTGGCTCATTAAATAATTTGTCCCTCTTTTCAGATGGGGTGGGTTTTAATGGATTTTAAAAATGTTTTTAATAGGTATTTTATGTTTTTATACTGTTGTGAGCCACCCAGAGTCGCTCCGGCGAGGGGGCAGCATTGCAAATTCAAAAATTAAATAAAAATAATTTTAAAAAAGAAAGGAAAGACAAAAGAAGGAAGCGGTCTGGCTGGTGATTTCTGGATTGAATCATCAAAACCTTGTGGGGGCAGTATTGCTAATTTTGTATTCAAGGAGGAGGAAGGGGACAACAAGGAAAGAAAGACAGAAACAGTATAGAGAACAATAGGCTTCCTCTCTATTATCATTGTAAGTAGGAATTAAGGAAATCTGTGTCCATTGCCATTTTAAAATTGTTATTTTACTTATTTCTCTGTAGTTCGCCTCCAGGGCTTTGTCCTGACAGCTCAGCAAATTAAAAATAAAATAGAGTACAGTACTCAGCTCTGGAGAGTTCTATTGGTTAAAAACTCTGTTGCTACTCTGGCTGCATCATTCAGTCTATGACCTGGCTTTGGCGATTGCGTTCTCCTATTTTAGTGTATGGGACCAAAGACAACAGGACAACCGAAGGGTTGGTTTAACACAGGTTTATTGCATGGTGTTCCGGTGAAGCATGAGGTAATGGCGGTGATACATCTCAATATATACAGTAGCCCTCTACATTTGAATCTTGTAGCACGGTAGCTCATTGGCTGCTACCGGCGTGGCCTCGCCCAGGCACGCCTCTTTCTTCTGCTGCTGAATGCGGGGAAGGTTTTCCCGCGGCTGTCCGGGATTGAGCAATGTGAACCATGTGAGACTGAACGCTCGCAGCTGCCCTCTATGGGCTGTCTGCTCGCGTTCCTTTACAGCTGAGATCGTTTGTATTTGGAGTAGTTACATTCTTGCCTTTACAGTACAATGAACATGCACGCATGCATACACAACATCCCTCCCCCCTAGGATGGGACGAAGTCCCGCAACCATTGTGGCTTGCCGCACGTGCGCTTGGGGCGTGCCGCGTCTGCCCTAGTACTGGAGAGCCTGTGATCCCTGATTCCGCGGGTGCTTGTCCTGCAACGGGAAACGGGGATTCGTTAGTGGCTCTGTGGGGCATCCGTGCCTGCCTTGCGCCCGGGGATGGGAACGGAATGAATAGTTGGGAGGTGAACCCCTGCCTGTTGCTCTCGGACCCCGGGGACCCGCCTATTGTGAACCGCGGAACCGATGAGGTCGCCCTTGTGGTCCTGCTACCTTCCGATCCTTGCTCGGGGGACCTTGAGACTGTGGTGGGCGGACTTGCTGTTGCCTCCCGTCTTGGGGGTGTCGGTCTCCGGGAAATTGGCGCTATATTGCACTCTAACTCACAGGGGCTACTTGGGCTGGAAGTACCAGGGGCTGAACTGAAACCCCTCTTTTCGCTAGGACGGGTGGGGGACCACTCAGCTAACTCCCCCTGGTACTGTAAATCAACGTCTAAACTTCTATGGGCATCTGTGTTTCGGGGAAAATTCCGGGGGGTATGTGTGAGGTCGGGGCTCTTCCTTTCTGCCGCGAACTCCCGCAAAAGATCTCTGTGGATCGATTCCCTTTCCTCCCCCCTTGGTGGGGGCCCATGTTCCCCTTTCCCTCCCCCTTGGGCTAAACGGGTGGGGGAGTACCCTAACGCTGATTCGCTGCTTGTCTCGTCTCCGTCCTGCTCTCCGGGGACCCTGCGCCTGAGTTGGTCCACGTGTCGCCTCCACAGGAAACCTGTACTGGTCTCCACGCGGTATGAGACGGGGCCGGTTCGTTCTATTACGGTGCCTGGCACCCAGGCTGGCCCCGCGCTGGCGTAGTTCCTGCAGTGCACCGGGGCGCCTACGCTGAAACTCTTTGAAGGTTCCACCCCTATGTTCCACCCTTTGTCCTCTACTCTCGTGGGGTCTAGCTTGGAGATTCCCGTGGCCAGCTTCCTGCACATCAACAGCTCTGCGGGGGAGTGCCCTGACGCCAATGGGGTGACCCTGTACCTTAGCAGGAATTGGCACAATTTCAGGTCGAGGTCTCCGGGGCCCATGCGCAGCAGCGCGTCTTTCGTGGTGCGCACGAGGCGCTCTACTTGGCCGTTGGTGGCCGGGTGAAAGGGGCGGAGGTGATGTGCCGAATGGCGTTTCGCTCCATGAACGCCCCGAACTCGGCGGACGTGAAACAGCTAGCGTTATCGCTGACGAGGGTGTCGGGTAAACCGAACGTGGAAAAGACCCTCCGTAGCTGTTTAATTGTTGTGGCCGAGGAGGTGCTCGAGACTGGGATGACCTCCAACCACTTGGAGAACGCGTCCACCACAAGGAGGAAAAGCGTTCCCCTGAACGGGCCAGCAAAGTCTACGTGTACCCGGGACCAGGGCCCCCTCGCTGCGTCCCACTCCCTATGTGGCGAGCGGGCCTCTTCTGGCCTGGAGCTTTGGCACGCTTCGCAAGTGCCGACCATGTGTTCGATGTCGGCGTCTAGCTGGGGCCACCAAAAGTAACTGCGGGCCAGCGCCTTAGAGCGGACGATCCCCGGGTGGCTGACGTGCAGCAGTTTAAGCACCCTCGGCCGGAGAGACGTGGGGATCACTACCCGCTGTCCCCACAAAAGGCAACCCCTCTCTAGGGACAACTCTAGTTTCTTTTTGAAAAATGTGTCGAATTCCGCTGCTGGGGAAGACACGGGCCACCCTTTCTGTACCCAGGAGCAAACTGTGGCCAGCGTTTTGTCCTTGCCGGTCGCTTTAGCGATGTCGGCCGGTACTACTGGAGGGGAGTCTAGGACCTCTATCATTAAGACCTGGTGGTCCCTCTCTACTTCGCCCACGTGGCAGCAATCCCGGGGAATGGGGGACCTCGACAGGGCATCCGCATGGCTGATCTCCTTCCCGGGCCGGTATACCAACGCGTGCTGATACGCGTTGAGAAAAATGGCCCACCTGAGCATTCTCGGGGACAGGATTTGGGGTGTGGGCTTGTCTGCGGTGAAAATGCCTAGCAAGGGCTTATGGTCAGTCACTATGGTGAAGGGGCGGCCGTACACGAAATCATGAAATTTCTTAGTCCCCGCAATTATCGCTAGTGCTTCCCTGTCTGTCTGGGCATAGTTCCTCTCCGCTTGGGACAAGGACCTAGAGTAGAACGCTATCGGGGCCTCCCTCCCGTTCTCCAGTACGTGGCATAACACCGCCCCCACCCCCACCGGGGATGCATCGCATATCAGGACCACTGGGCGTTTGGGATTGAAATGGGTCAGTACCGCATCTGATGCCAGGAGTCGCTTCAGGTCATTGAAAGCCCTCTCCTGGTCGTCGCCCCACTTCCATGCCTCGTCCTTTTGTAACAATTTGTGTAGCGGTTCCGCTACTGCTGCCTTCCGCGGAAGGAAGGAGTGGTAAAAGTTGAGCAGTCCAAGGAACGACTGCAACTCGGGCTTGGAGGTGGGGCGAGGGGCCTTCTTGATGGCGGCCACCTTGGATTGGGATGGCCTGATTCCCTCGGGAGTAACACGGAACCCTAGGAACTCAACCTCAGTTGCGAAGAAAACGCATTTGTCCTTCCGCAACCGCAACCCCGCTTTCTCGAATATTGTCAGGACCCTTCCCAACCTGCTTGCTAATTCGGCCCAGCTCCCCCCTGTAATCAATACGTCATCAAAGTAGGGTAACACCCCCTCTAACCCCTTCAGGAGGCGTTCCACGAGTGACTGGAAAATCCCGGGCGCCGAATTCACGCCGAATTGGAGGCGCGATACCTGGAACGCCCCTTTGTGGGTGACTATGGTCTGTGCAGCAGCTGCGGCGGGGGTCACCGGGAGTTGCTGGTAGGCTTGGGCCAGGTCGAGTTTAGCGAAACACCTCCCCCCGTGTAACCTGGCCAACAAGTGGCTGACTACCGGCACCGGATAAGCATTAGGGCGGATCGCCTTATTGATGGTGCACTTGTAATCAGCGCAAATGCGGACCTCCCCGTTGGCCTTGAGCGCTGTTACAATTGGAGTTTCCCACTCCGCAGAATCGACAGGAACAAGAATCCCCTGGCCCACCAACTTGTCCAACTCCGCCTCTATTTTGTCCTTTAGTGCGAAAGGCACTCTGCGCGGTTTAAGTCTGATTGGGCGTACTTCAGGGTCCAGGTCGAAAGTCACTGGGGGGCCCTTGAATTTTCCGAGCCCCTTTTTGAAAACCTCGGGGTGCGCGTCGCACACACTCTGTATTGGATCAGTCCCGGTGGCGTGTGCTCCCACGGCGTGCAACCCCCCAATGAACAACCCCAGGGGCTGGAACCATTGAGTCCCGAGGAGGCTGCACTTTCCTCCCTTGAGGACGACTAGGGGAAGCGTTGCGGTGTGCTTTTTAAACTGGACCTGGAACTTCCCAACCCCCAACACTGGGATGCGGTTCCCTTGCACGTCCTTAAGTGTGGCCCTCAACGCTTTGAGCTTGGGCCACACGCGGGGGGCGATTTTCATGAACTCTCCCTGGGGAATAATAGAGTATGACGAACCCGATTCCACCTCCATTCTAACAGGGGCCCATTGTATTACTACCTCAACGAAGTAACGGGGGTGCTCCGTGGAAACGCTGCAAACCGGAGCATCGTCCTCGCTGTCGTCGGAGATGCGCCCTACGCCGTCCCGCGTCCTCGTGGTCCGGGTGCCGTCCTTGGGCCTCGTGGTGCGGTCCTGCCTCGCTGAGCCGTCCGGAGAACTCCTTGTTGTGGCCTCGCGCCGTTTCCGGCAGACCTTGGCGATGTGCCCGCGCCGGCCGCAGTTGTGGCACTCGGCCTTGCGGAATGGGCATTTGGCGCGGGCGTGGGTGGCGCTGCAGCCGTCGCAGCGCCGGCCCTCTCTCTGGACCCTCCGGACGTCCTCGTCGTCGCTGCTCTCCGCAGACGAGTTCGAAACTCGCCGGGCCGCGCGCACCGAGCTCTCTGCCTTGGCGGGCTTCGTGCGCCAGTCCTGAAGCTCTTGCACCCCGGCAGTCGTGGCCTCCGCGGCCTGCGCCGTGTCGAGGACTTGTTGCCACGTGGGAGGTGGCTCTCTTTTCATCAGCGCGCGCTGAGTCTCGGTATCCCTCAGACCGCAGAGCAGGCAGTCCCGGAGGGTGACTTCTGGGGTCTCCCACTTGCATGGGCCGGCGGCCAGCCGCAGGGCCGCGGCAAACTCGGCGACCGATTCCCCGGGCGCCTGGACTCGCCTCCAGAACGCGCTCCGAGCGGGGAACATCGCTATCGCTGGCTGGAGATGGGCGCGCAGTGCCGCCAGGAGCTCTGTGGCTTTGAGGTCGCCCACCTTCCTCGGCGCGATCAGGTCCACCAAGGTCCTCTTGGTCTCGTGTCCGAGCATGCGGACGAAAATGGCCCTCTTCTTGGCCTCATCTGAGACTTCGAGCTCCACCAGCGCTGCGTTGAAGTCTATCTCAAACAGCTCCAAGTCTCCCGGCTTCCTGATCTCGTAGCCGGCGCATGTCTTGGTCCCGTGGGCAGCCATATCCCACCTTCGTCGCCAATTTAGTGTATGGGACCAAAGACAACAGGACAACCGAAGGGTTGGTTTAACACAGGTTTATTGCATGGTGTTCCGGTGAAGCATGAGGTAATGGCGGTGATACATCTCAATATATACAGTAGCTCTCTACATTTGAATCTTGTAGCACGGTAGCTCATTGGCTGCTACCGGCGTGGCCTCGCCCAGGCACGCCTCTTTCTTCTGCTGCTGAATGCGGGGAAGGTTTTCCCGCGGCTGTCCGTGATTGAGCAATGTGAACCATGTGAGACTGAACGCTCGCAGCTGCCCTCTATGGGCTGTCTGCTCGCGTTCCTTTACAGCTGAGATCGTTTGTATTTGGAGTAGTTACATTCTTGCCTTTACAGTACAATGAACATGCACGCATGCATACACAACACCTATTTCCAAGAAATATTTTTTTACAGACAAGCAGAAACACACAAAACTCAGACAACAACCACATCGGTATGTCATAACCAACATCTTCTCCATTAAAGTTAGGAGAAAGAGCCTCCTTGAAATTATAGTATTTTTGAACCACAATCAGGCGTACCCTGGTAATGGCAACCTTATGTTGCCAGCTAATCTTTCTCACACTAGGTCAGGCGAAGGGAACTGCAGAATGAACCCACCTTTTCATTTTGCCAGTTTGGACTTCATTTTTCCACTTTTACCTCTGGTCTAGACACGGAAGAAAAGAAAGAACCAACATCTTCTCCATCAAAGTTAGGAGTCAAATGACAAAGAACAAGAATAACAGCAATTAGGAAAAGCCAGCTATCTCAGAGAATCTTTTGACAGCCATCAGTGACAACTTTCTGCCAGTCTCCAAACCTTCATAAAAATTTTCTCAAACTGTCAGTCAGCCACCCTGGATCATAGCCTTGTGATTCTAATAACTGAATTATACATTTGTATTTTATGAATTAAGTCAGTTCTAAGAGCACTGACCAATGTAAGTATACAATTCAGAAGTCATATGCCTCACATTTTGACCAGGGAGCTAAATGAAATAGTGGCTAGATACTTTAATTTGGAGCATCACAGCATATCTTAATTGTCAATAACAGGGATAGAAATAATATCAGGATAATACTTATAAGAAAAAAACAGAGAACTTTTGGATCCATAAATTAGACACCTTTTGCCTTGAATGCAAAGGAAATGATCCATTTGCTTCAGAAAATAACATCCTCAGCTTTTTATCTCTGCCATTTTGGACACAGTACAGTATATAGAACAACTAATGAAGGTGGAAGCCCAAACCTCTTTGCAGGCGCACCCCCCAAAGAAAGACTCAGACACCGGTATATGGATAAAGGCATTGGGCCACTTTTATTGAATAATGCCCTAGTCCGAATTCTAACTTTCAATTGGTGTATTCATCCAATTGTAATTCTTAAGGCAAGCAGGCCGCAGTAATACTGGTAAAGTTCCTCCCAAAATTGCCTATGGCAATTGGCTACAATGTATCCATTTGTATCAATTTGTTTGTTGACACAAACAAATTGTTGACCGGAGTCAATAAACTATCTACTGACCCCACCCTCTGACGTGTATCCGTCAAATCACGAGGTGATGCATGCTGAAAAGCTCCTGCCATCACCCCTTGCCTGGTTCGTGGTTGACCGGTCAAAGCTATTACACCTGTACCTGTCTAAGTGTTGGCCAGTCAATTACGAACCTGCTGGATACCTATGGGTCATAAATATTTAGCTTACCAGTGCTACCCGCCACACGGGGAGGCGTCTATGAAGACTCACCGCCCCCCCCCCCAGACCGTCAGCTCGGTCACCAGGCCTGCTTGCAAATCTTCCAGAAAGAGGTTCATACCTCTAGCCGACAGGTGGACCCCATCCCCTGCATAGAGATCATAATTTTGCAAACTAATAGTGGGGTGCCGGATGACCATCCCCAAACCCTTGTCTGCCAAGAACCGGGCAACAGCCCTGTTCACCGAGCGGCGAGCGCGGTCAAGGGCACGGAGGTCAATACCTCCCCTGTATGAATGACGCGGTATGATGTCCGACCATAGCAGCCTTGTGTACAGCCACACATAATGCAAATAAGCTAGGTCACTGCAAATCGTGAATTTTAAGGAGAGGCCAGTGACCTGGGTGAGGTCATTGCCCCGAGGTGCAGTACAAGGACATCAGGCGGTTCAGCATCCCTGATGGAAAACAGGAATGGCAACAGTTCCCGCCATCTCATTCCACGCTTACCGTACCAACGTATACGTGTGGTTGCACGCAGTCCAAGCTGGGGTCCCCACTCTGTCGCCGCAGCATACTGCGCTGCCCAGTGCACGTAACTGTGGCCCACCAGCCATACTGCCACCGGTGTGCGGGGACACACAGGGTCTGTAAAAGAAGAAAAGAGAATGACTTAACTGGTACTCATGCCTGAAGTGGGCAAACATACAATGCAAAACACATGGATCCCCATCTCCCCATTTGGCATATATCAGCCTCAGAGTACCCAAATGCAGCCGCAGTGGATGCAGCACCTATCCTAAATGAATGGGTGCCGTAACGAGCCCCGGGGAGGCCAACACTGGATAGTGCCATACCGGTCACCTTCCAAAATTGAAATTTAGTAAAGGGAGACCCATCCTGGTGGCAGAAAAATGGGCCAGGGTGCGCGCCACGCACTGCCAAGAACTCCTGTAGGGCACCAACCGGACAGATGTCTGCAATAGAACATTGTAGCAGTCTAACTCCACTGCCTACGCCGTGCTGATCAACCTTTGAGGACCGTATCCTCAACTGAGCCCACTCATTAGTGACATAGACATCGTCGAGTTCCAGTGCCCTACGAGTCGCGTCCGCCTTAGACAGTAGTACCAACTCACTGATGCGGAGCACTCCAAAGAAGGCCACTGTGGTAGCCGCGTGAAAAAGAGCCACCTCATACTTATCATAACACAGGTTATGCCAGCCCCGTGCAAGGTGGATCAGTACCTCTGGTGAAATTGGGTGGCGAGTGTCCGGGCGGCGGCCACGTTCCCATGTCCACCCCTCCAAAACATGTCGTATGTGGAAATCATTCACGCAGTCAGCAAAACCCCTCACTTTGGCCATAAATGCCAGTGCCGACAGCCTGGATGCTATAGTACGAGGAGCCAAACCCTGACTGTGTAGATAAACCATAAATTGTAAAACCTGTTCCACTGGAATGGGCCACACTTCGGGCAACTGAAGTTGCACACAAAAGGTTCTAAATTGAACGAAAGCATGTTGATACGCCTTACGCGTGCAAGGTGCCAAAGACATGCCAATTGTCCGGTTCACCTCTCCTCGCCAAATGTCCAAATCTCAGCCGGGAGTGGCGAGGGGAATTCCTCTGCTTCCGGAGCCAAGGCACGGAACCGGGGGATCTGCAGGCGGGATAAAGCATCAGCAATATCATTATTAATGCCTGGGACATGTCTGGCCTTAAAAAGCACATTCAGGCGTAGGCTTCGTAACACAAACTGGCGAACCAACGCCATCACCCTGGGTGATTTAGACGTCTGAGCGTTGACAATGTGCACTACTGCCACATTGTCACACCAAAAATGGACCACTGAGTCGGCCCACTCTTCGCCCCATAGCATCAAAGCTCCCAGGATTGGAAGGAACTCAAGAAATGTAAGATTGCGGAGGCAATCCGTGCCCTGCCATGCTGGAGGCCATTGGCCATAAACCCACCTCCCCTCAAAATAAATCCCATATCCGAGGGAGCCGAAGGCATCCGACTGTACTTGGAATCTAGGGGAAACCAAAAGGTCGGATCTCCAGAAAGAGACCCCATTAAATTCCCGTAGGAATGTGAGCCAAACCAAAAGGTCAGCCCGCATGCCCCTGGTCAGTCGGACCCTGTGTTGGCGCTTTAACAGGCCAGACATGGCGTCATATAGGCGCCGCACAAATGCTCTGCCGGGTATCACCACCCTGCAGGCAAAGTTAAGATGGCCATGAAGTACCTGAAGCTCACGAAGTGACACTTTACGTTTGGCCAGCAATGCCAAAATCATCGCGGAGATCCGGGTGACCTTCTCAATGGGTAACCGGGATGCCTGTGCGACCGTGTCAATTTCAATACCCAGAAATGTGAGCGTAGTAGATGGGCCCTCGGTCTTTTCGGGCACTAAAGGGACACCCAGTTCCAGCATTAGCATCTGCAATGTAGTGAGGAGACGCATGCACGTGTACGAGCCCTGTTCACCCCCGAACAAAAAATCATCGAGGTAATGGGCTACAGACCGAGACCCGGACCTGCGAACAAAGGCCCACTGAAGGAAAGTGCTAAAACGTTTGAATGCCGCACACGAAATAGAGCAGCCAAAAGGCATGGCCTTATCTACATAGAACTTCCCTTGGAATCTAAAACCCAATAGCTCAAAGTCCCCTGGGTGCACTAGCAGTAATCGGAATGCCGATTTAATGTCACATTTTGCCAGGAGGGCACCGGGACCACAAGAGCGCACCATCCGTAGGGCTTGGTCAAACGACGTATACCTGACCGAACAAAGGTCATCAGGAATAGCATCATTGACAGAATAACCTGCCGGGTACGATAGATGGTGGATTAACCAGAATTCACCCGTGGTCTTTTTAGGTACTAGCCCCAGAGGGGAGACCTTCAGGTTAGGGAAAGGTGGTTCGGAAAAGGGGCCCGCTACCCTCCTGGCCTCTACTTCTTTGGAAATACTCAGGGCAGCTACCTCCTCCTTACCCTTCAGGGAAATTAAATTGGGGGCATCTTGGGGTCCTCGCACCCCTTTGAATGGGATACGAAAGCCCCACTGGAAACCCTCCAGGAGGTACCTCGCGTCCTCCCTCCTTGGATAAGTTGAGAGCCATCACTCCAACATATACACATTAACTGGGGAGGGGGCCTTTTGACTGGCTAACTCCATCAGCAGAAGCTCTGCCCGCTCCCTGTCCACCTCTACCTCTGCCCCATGACACACCAGCCCACGGGCACGTGGAGGCGGCGTGGGGGCCAGCGCAAGGGGGACACTCATGTTTATATCAACACTGTCGCTTATTGCACATGCCATTAGCTGAGAAGCTCTAACACAGCAAGCAGGCTGGAACCCCCTGCCCCGCCGGCTGGCGGGGAGCCTGTGTTGGAGTAGCTCGCTGCACAGCATGGCCACAATGGTACCTATCCCCAGGCGCCGGACGCGTGGGGGTCATGTACAAGAGCCACAATTTTTGGCAGGGCTCATCCCATCTCATCTCCGGGTGTAGGGCCACCCTCATTCTAAATTCCTCATCGTAAGCCAACCACGATGGGCCAGGGAAATCAACCATCGCCCTGTAAATATTGTCCAAGTATTGGACCATAGGAATGGCCAGATCAGGCCTGGCCCTAAGGTATACCGCCATATAAATAAGATATGCCGGCAACCAGTTGGCCCAGGTGTGCGGTGGCTTACGACGACGAGACAGTTCCTTGTTTCTGTCATCCTGTCTTTCTCTCTCTTCCTTAGTGGGCTCACGGTTCAATAGGGAGAATATATCCACGTACTCCCCCCGCCAAATCTTCTCCCTCTTGACCTGGGACAAATGATCACCAAGGGGCAAGGAATAACCAGCCGTCGGCAAAGCCGTCACCGGCACATTATGTATAGAGGGCAGACGCAGCGGGACCTGGACAGCCCCTGCAATGCTCGGCACTGCTCCAGTGGCGGAAACCCCCACCCTCAACGAGCTGCCATTTTGAAACCATGGGACACTGGGGTAGGCTGGTAACTGATGCCCACTCGCCTCAACTTGATGAGGCCAGGGCCACTGAACCCCACCACTGGAAGTGGGCTGTGATGTAGGTGCACTAAATTGAACCTGATACTCACTAGGTGCACCACCGTGAGCCGCCCCCACTGGGGGTTCCGGCCCACGGCGGGCGTCGGAGCTCACGACCGGAATCGAGCTCTGGGGCCACACCTGACTACTCCCAGTCTGCAGATTTGGACAAACGGGGAGCTGCAATACACCAGCAGGCGCAGGCCGGAGCATCTCAAGCAGCTCAACCCGGCTGGCCGCCCGTTGGAGCGTTGCGGCCGTCGAGGTAGCCGGTGCAAACAAAGGGGCCCCGGCAGAAAGAGAAGCGTCCCCCTCCACAGGAGGCTGTGCAATGCCCAAGGATGCTTCCAGCACTGCTAAACGTGCTAGCAGAGCATCCACTGCCACAGAGCCCCCAGCATAAGGCGGGCCGGGTGGGCCGGACAGCCCACTAGGCAGTTGGAAAGGTACCCCGAAAGGAGAGCCAGGGCCAGAATAGGGCCATGCCCAAAACTCCGGCCCATGAGGGGCCGGAGGAGGAACGGCTTGTATGCCCACACCAGGCCCTCCCCCGCTGCCCTGACCCATGGCCGGTAACGGCGGGCTGAGGGCCGAAGCCCCTGAGGGGCCGGCCTGTGGCTAGTCAGCCAAGCCCGGCTTCCAAGTGCCAGACTGAGTAGCCCCACCGGTATCAGTGGGCAAGGCTGGCACAGTGCCCTGTCGCGGGGGCGCAGCCCTGGTCCTCCGACCCGATGACTGTCCCCCATCCGGCACAGGGCCAGTAAAAGTTCTCCCCCTTGGCCGCGGCTTCATCGCCGGGGCCTTCCGCTTGGGAGGCATGTCTCCCGAGGAGAAGAAGAAGCAGGATCCCTTTCCAGGGATCGAAAACCTAGCGCCGAAGCACGCGGTAGCCAAGCAAACCAAGGCTCTGCGTGCGCTAATCCTCCTTTCCCAGCTGGGAAAACACCACAAGGGCTAAACAGCCGAAGACTAAATGACTAACAGCGACGGAGAAAACTTCTCCTCTCCGTCGCTATTTCTAAAATGGCAGCTCGTCTGCCTCGTGGCCACCCCTTTTATAGAGGGATGGCTACACCCCCTAACTCACCCGGATGTCTGAGTCCGGGTGGGGGGCCCCCGCAAAGAGCGTGGTGGCCATTTTGGCACCGTGCTTTCATTCTATGAAGTTTGAATATTTTGCTACACATTTGCATATATGTATATAAAATATATGACCTATCTACTGTCAATTTATTATTATATCCTTCTGTCCTTTCTTTTGTATTTGCAATAAAAACTTAATTATTTTATTAAACCATCTTCAGATATTTCAGAATATAGTTCTGACACCTCTTAACCAAAACCAAGCAACTGAGAAATGTTTGGACTTTGACAAATGTTTTGTTTCTCGACATACACCTTCTGATGTCTGGCTTTTCTCTTGAAAGAAGAACTCTTTCCAAATTGGTTCATATTCTAGCTCCTGTATTGTATTACAGTATGTGGATGACAGTTACATTGCTACCCAGGGTAGCCTAATTGTAAGAGATTCATTTTCCTAATTTTGCATTAGATTTGTAATTCTACTTTCCATTTGTTTTATTTTCTGTACAAATACAAATTAAATTTAGTTATTCATTTATGTAGTCATGAATATTTTCTTTTGCACAAGGGCATACGTCCAAAGGGTAGCATGCCATTATTATGACATGCTCTATTCCAAACAACATACATTTTATTTGAATATAAGAAAAATTTAAATTATGCATTTTTGCGTGGTTCTACTGGGAAGTGTCCCTTTTTGATCTCAAATTAAGAGATCAGAACTGATGATTGTAGTGATGCACCTGAATCTCAGGCCTTGCATGTGATGAAAACAGGAAACATAATTTTGAAAGGATCAGTCTTATCAGTTTTCCAACGCATTACATATTGGCTGTTGGCTGCATCTCAAAAGCAGTAAACCAGTGAAGGATGTGGAACAGCCAGTGGTCTTACTGTCTCATTATCTATTCTGTCTTTCTCAAAAAAAGAATCTTGTGGCCATTCAGGAGCCATCAGCCTAGCTTGTTTAATACCCTAGCGACTTTCTTCTCGCCAGAGTGGGTGTTGCATCTTATCAGAGAAGCTTTTAAAAGAATTAATTCTCTCTCATTTCCCACTCTTTTTAAAAAGAGTACCAGATAAGACTGGCAATGACCTTGCAGTACACTGACAGCCAAATATATATTACCATACCATTCCTTCTTTTTGAAAATTACAGAGGAAATAAGGCACAAGCACACACAGAGAGACATTGACTGAGTGAGCAAGAGCTAAATGTGTATAAATGATCATGACAAGGAGCTGGTGCAATGTTAAAACTTGGCCTCCAATCCTAAACACACTAAAAAGTAACAGAGATATAGACTATAGATCAGAACTTGGAAACCTCCTAGAACTCCTCAAGTAAAGGTAAAGGTCACTCTTGCTCAAAAGCCAGTCGTATTTGACTATAGCATTTGATGTTCATCTCCGTTTACACCCAAAGAGCCAAATGCCGTCTGCATCTGCAGATATTTCCATGGACATGTGGCAGGCATGACTAGACATGGGATGTTGTTTACTTTCCCACCAAAGTGGTATTTATTTATCTACATGCTTTCGAACTGCTTTCGAACTGCTAGGTTGGCAGGAGCTGGGCGAGGGAGGGGAGCTCACTCTGTCATACAGCACCTGGGTCTTGAACTGCTGACATGCCAACCTTACAGTCGTAAAGCTCCCCAAATAGCATGATAAAGCCAGCTGGAATATTTTGTGAGTTGTAATCCCAAAAAATTTATCATTTTAAACTCCTTATCAGAAAGACCCCTATGTGGGAATATATTTTGGTAAGCTATCTAATGAGATTAAGAAGTCTACATGTATATCCAGTTTATATTCAGGATTTTACCAGTCAATAATCACAGTGTCATTTTCTATTCTACTTGGGTGATCTGTCCAATATGCTAATATATTCTAAAATATTCTTGCCAGATAGAAATCCAGCCATGTCTCTAACAACTTTGTGCCATCAAGTTAATTCTAATTTATGGATAAGCAAGTGAAGTCTGCATAATTCCCTTAAAACCTCTTTATAATCAGGCCTTACTGGAAATTTCCTAGCTTGTGCACATGATCTGTTACTGCAGGATTCCATCCTTCATGTCTTACATAAAATAACTTCTAAGCAAGCTTTCCTAGTAAGCATCCATGCTGTAGTAACCTGTAGCACTAGAAGGCAGTGTGAATGCCATCCAGTTTGATGGTACCAAGTAAAAGGAGCCCATATTCTTAGCTAAACATTGGAATTCATTGCAACAAAAACAATTTGCAAATATTCCTTCTTTCAACATTGAGGCTTGATATGACCAGAAGTCAACACATGCCCCTTTAAAGGTCATTTTCATTCTCTTCCTTGTCTCCTTCGTTATTTACTATGAAATGTGTCTGCTATTGTGGTGACAGTGGCTTCTGAGCCTTGACTAGTACAGAAACATAATTTCGGAACTGAAAGTATCTCTTGGGATTTGTGGAGACTCCCCTTCTATGGAAAGCAGAAAACTGTATCTCCTTTGTAAATGTGATTTATTATGCACTATGTTTGACTTGACATGAGGATGAAGAAGGCAACCACAGAAGAAACACAAGGGAAATAAAATAGGTGGGAACAAGTGGTTTGTACTTTTAATGACCATGCAAAAAATAAGAGGATACTAAAAGGATGGATTTCATCTCTTCTTCTAATTAATTATCTACAGAAAACAAGTCCAGGTTTCTATTATCTACATAGACCTATGAAACAGGAGTCTACAATTTGCATTAAATAAAGCAATGTGCCTGCTCTTGAGAAATTTTGATGGACTGATACACTATCTACAGCAGGGGTTCCCAAACCCCTGGTCTGCAGGCCTAATCCGGCCCATGCATATTATTAATCTGGCCTGTGGTGGTCACCTGGGGACTTCTAGACCCACCCCCACCTGCCCTCACCACCAGAAGTCATGACGTGTCACTTGCCTGTGGCAGGAATTGCACATATTTTACCTGGGATTTTGGACAGCCTCTGCCACTTTCCAGGGTGGTGGGAGGCTTTTTGGAGCAATTTCACTCCAATTAAGAAAGGCATGAAAAATAGAATCCAGAATATTTTTTGTTTTTATAAACATGTATGCCTTTCTTCTACTTCAAGTGCTGTATTTTTTTGAATATTAGCTATCATGCCCAAGGTATTGGAGCTCTTAGAAGATCCATCGAGAGCTTGGAAAAGTTGTTTTTATTGTTGTTGTTACACCTCTTACAAGTTGCATAGCCATTTTTCCAAGTTCTAGAATGATTATGCTAGAGTATCAAAATAATTCTCATTAGGTATCTTGGGTCCAAACAAAAAGATGGTTGCTTTCTGAAAGGCAACTTTCTCTGGGTCCCCTTTGTAGTATTTTGCTTTTAATAAGCAAACTATCTACCACACAATGGTTCAAATCATATTGCTATTGTCCAGTTGGTTATGCGACAAGTTATGCACCAAGATGAACCTCAGCAACTTGTGAATTAGTCATGGCAAGTAACACAAACATTTTGCAAATACTAAAAGGGTTCTGCTCAATATGATTTAATAGGATTCTACTCAGTGGAAGCATTTCAGGTCTTAGGGAAGGATGTTGTCTTAATGCATCTGGACAACCACTGTTGGATACTGGGGTTGACTGTGCCTGAATCAACTTTTCATTTTTGATACTACAGTGATTTTAATTGAATGGCACCATAATTTGGATGACAGCAAATAACTCTATTATAAATATGGAAGGCAGGGAATTCAAATTAATTCTGCCTGATTGAGCATAGGCAATATCAACTGTGCAAGTAAGGCTCTATGCTTTAGATTAATTTATTTTCTTACTGTTACTAGTTGTGGCTACAAAACTCCAAAATATCTACAATGTACACCAGAGGTTGAAAAAGTTGTTTTATTGTACTACAGCAGGGATTGCCAAACTCTTGAAGTTGGGGCCAGGTCATGCTGCCTCAGACAGTTGGCAGGCCGGACTGGTAGTCCAGCCACTGTTGGAGTCGGTGCCGGCACCAGTGCCAGCACCGGAATCAGCTGCGGACTCATTTATGGCTATTGTAAACTCATTTACAACAGCTGTAAATGAGTCTGGCTGATTCCGGTAGTGGCTGGAGTGTGGGCACGGGCTGGTTGATTTGGCACCATAGGCCAGATCCAACCTGCGGGCCATAGGTTGCCTATCACTGTACTACAGCTTCCAAAACCCACTCATCTAGCATAGCCAATGGACAGGGAGCTCTGTGAGTTGTAAGTTAAACAAAAAGCAAAATCAATGACAAAGCCCTTCTCAGTTCTCTGAGATATAGAGGTTGGGCCATAGCTTACCCATGTCCTTTGCAAGTCAAACAAGCAAGTCAGTAGTATAGCAGTCACCCAAAAAAAGTCATTGATTGGGCATTTAAAGTCTATGAATACCTATGAGAAAATATAATGTATGCTTTGGAAGAAATGCAGACTTTCAAAATGATTGTAATGTCATAAACAGCATGTTAACTTTTCTCTCTTTTTTTTGGTCTTTGTTTTAATAAAGAAGGAAAAAACTTTTGGGGTCCTTTATGTCTTGAAATGATAATTTCTTTATCTGAATCTAGGAAAGCGTTGATCTATTGTGAAGAAAAATGCAAAAGAAAGCTATATAATGAGCCTCTCAGGGGCATGGCAATTTTCATCTGATGGCGCCAGGGATATATTTCAATTTGATTCTGAATTTACACAAAGAAGCTGTAAAAATAAATGATTTTGACTTTCCAACAGAGAAGTTGGGTCATGATGTCTCCACCTTTCGCACATTTTAGTCACAAAATCAATAAAATGCATTACATGAATTACTCCCACACAGCCGATCGAGACAGAATGGCTCCACCACATTCAGCAGCCAACTTGCTCCAAAACAGTGTGATTGACTGGCATTTGGACCTGTGCAATCCTGTTACCAAACTATGAGACTAGTGATTCTGAATTTCAATCTTTAAATGAGGAAGAGAGGTGAATCTGAAAAAAATGAAGGTTTAAAGTGCTTGGTATGTGCAAATCAATGATAATGGTTCAGAAACCGTCTCTTTGAAAAGGTTAAGTATCTTATCTCCCATTAAAGGAACTATCTGTTCCTGAGTGGAGTGAGATCAATTGCAAGTACCAAGAGCAAAAGAATATTTCACCATAATAAAACAAATATCAGAGGAAATATTGGAACAAAGTGAACAGGTAGAGATATATATTACAAGACAGAGAAATAGAGCCATCAACAGTCTCCTTTCATCAGGCTGCCCTATCAATACAATAGCTGCTTGGAAACCAATTACTATGGTTTCATACTGCTTGATGGTCTGAATTTCTCTTGCCTTTTCATCCAGGGTGATAGAAAAGAGAGCAAAAAAGAACTGTCTACACAGATGAACGTGTCCTGCATCCTGTGTACATTCTTGCACCATTTAATTCGCACAAGGGTGAAACAAAATTTCATGTACAGAAATTAGGGTTGTTGTTGTTGTTGTTGTTGTTCAGTCGCATAGTTGAGTCCGACCCTTTGTGACCCCATGGAACATTGCATGCAGGTACCCCTATCTTCCACCATCCTCTGTAGCCCGCTCAGCTCTATGCCCACTGCATCAACAATACCATCTAGCTATCTCATCCTTTGCCGCTCCCTTCTCCTTTTGCCTTCGATCTTTCCCAGCATCAAGGCTTTCTTGAGTGAGTCCTCTCTTTTCATTTGGTGTCCAAAGTACTTGAGCTTCATTTTCAATATTTGCCCTTCCAAGGAGCATTCAGGGTTGATTTCCTTCAGGATCAATTTATTTGTTCTCTTTGCTGTCCACAGTACTCTCAAAACTCCTTCAGCATGACATTTCAATGCCATCTATTCTTCTGCACTCAGCTTTCCTTATGGTCCAACTCTCACAACCATACATTACTACTGAGAATGCCATTGCTTTGACTATGCAGACTTTTTTTTTGGCAGGGTGATGTCTCTACTTTTATTATGTTCCCTAGGTTTCTCATAGCTTGCCTCCCAAGAATTAATCACCTTTTATGGCTGCATTCATTATCTGCAGCGATCTTGGATCCTAAGACTGTAAGGTCTGTCACTGCAGATAGGACAAATGTAAAATTCTTCATTCTCATTAATTTATGCTCTTTCACCATAAGACACTTCAGGAACAAAAATTTTAAATCTCTGTGAAAATCCTCACCTTCCACCAAATTTGAGGTGGGGGGACCCTGTTTTGCTCACATGAAGCAAGCAGAAAAGGATTGGCTGATTATTAAAGAAAGACACAAATAACTAATCCAGTACTTCAGATTCATAAATGGAAAACCAGTCAACCTTATTTAGATTAACAGCAGGCTTTGGGGTGGGAAGATTGTGCAACAACTGGACTGTTTTGAGCAAACAGATGAATAACTGAACTGATTTGAGCAAACATCAAACAGAAGAAGGTCAGAGTGGAATGTTTAAGGTTGAGCCCGCTACCTTGGACTGATGTATGGAAGGGGAGGCTAGAGAACCAGATAGGTACAATACACCTAAACTGAGTTCTCTTGAAACAGGTTATTGTGGTATGATGAAGCTAAACCAAGTGCAGATTTCCCTGTCTATTCACTCCCTATTCTGGCTGCAAAGAGGAGTTCAGCTTCTCTTGTTTTCAAAACAGAACAAACTTTTATTAATCTTAGCTACTTTTTAAAAGTTACTTAAAAGCAGGCTAATTTAAGGCAATAGTTAATTGCGATGGCTTGTTCTGCTAAACTACAGATAAGGATTTACTGCAGTCTAGAGTGTTTACCTAATACCAAATTACAGTGAATAGAAAATAGAAACAAAAACTTCTGATCTCCTCTTGTGGCCACCACATAGGACAGCATATCAGCTTATTGCTGTGTGCAAATTGTTATGATAAACTTCTGCAATGTAATCCATTGTCTCTCTGCTCTCTTGCAATCTTTCTGATTTGACTGTTTGGTAGGGCTTTTGCTTTTTTCTTCTCAGTGTAATGGCAACCATAATTCTTTTAGACAACATGAGAATTCTTTTTTTTTATTGAAGGAACCTTGGGAAACAATATCTACTGACTAGCACTCAACTGACATATAACTGTGTTACTTACATCAAAGTTTATAGACTGCAATAGAGCCTGTTAGCCAGCTTCGTTTCAATATCTTCCCCTTTTAACAGAGGTGTACACTGTTTTTTAAGTGGACTGGTGAAATATGAAAGCATCATGAACTGTAGCTATTTCAGAATAAAAAGGACTGGTGACATTTTAACAGGATGAATTCTCAAGATATTTATTGATCAATTGAGGTATAAATGTATAAGGAAAGAGGAGAACAATTGGAGATTTCACCTGCTTAGTGATGATCATGAAAGCCACATTTAATCATCAATAATCATTACAGAAATGTGCCTAGTATGTGTCCAAAATGCAAAGTGAGCACTCAGCATAGGACAGAGAGCAACAAGGATTTATCCTTAATTATATTTTTGTCAGTTTCAAAATTGCAAAACAATGTCAGCATACTGCTTTTTTATGGTCCTTCCAGAGCTAACAAGCTTGTTTTCTTTCTTTAGTCTTCAGAGATGCCATTATAAAGAACAGAGTTAATTTATTCTTTATTGCTAAGCAGCCATAATTAATTTACTGACATTTAGAGCCGTGTGACATGGGGTCTTATTTTATTGTGGCTTTGTATATAAAAAGCACACCTAAGTCCTTAAGACAGCATGTAGTATTGACAATAGTACCTCTCTATATATACTGTTTTACCCCCTTTAACTGTGTGTGTGTGTGCACATACGTGTGTGCATGTGCATGTTCATGCATGCATACACACACATTAAGACTGCATGTACAATAGTACATCTCTTTGGCAATTTCATGTTTGACCTAGACAAGGAGGAGGAGGAAGAGGAAGGAGGAGGAGGAGAAATAGGCACATAGTTTGAGGGTTTGTCTTATCTTCTTTGCAGGCGCACCCCCCAAAGAAAGACTCAGACACCGGTATATGGATAAAGGCATTGGGCCACTTTTATTGAATAATGCCCTAGTCCGAATTATAACTTTCAATTGGTACTCATCCAATTATAATTCTTTAAGGCAAGCAGGCCGCAGTAACACTGGTAAGGTTCCTCCCAAAATTGCCAACAGCAATTGGCTACAATGTATCCATTTTGTATCAATTTGTTTGTTGACACAAACAAATTGTTGACCGTAGTCAATAAACTATCTACTGACCCCACCCTATGACGTGTATCCGTCAAATCACGGGGTGATGCATGCTGAAAAGCTCGTGCTATCACCCCTTGCCTGGTTCGTCGTTGACCGGTCAACGTTATTACACCTGTACCTGTCTAAATGTTGGCCAGTCAATTGCGAACCTGCCGGATACCTATGGGTCATAAATCTTTACCTTACCAGTGCTACCCGCCTAAGTGACCAAAGTCAAGAACAAGAAAAACCCCTGTATCAAACCTCAGCAACAGTGTGGGATGGGCAAAAAAGCCAGAACCCAAGGGCGAATTGTGGGTTCCAACCAAAAATTCCCACCCAGCCCCGAAGCGACCAAAATATCACACTGTTCATTAGGGAGGGGGTGGAGGGGAAACTTCTCCTCTCTGTCGCTCTTTTTAAAATGGCAGCTTGGCTGCCTCGTGGCCACCCCTTTTATAGAGGGGTGGCCACGCCCCCTAACTCACCCGGATGTCTGAGTCCGGGTGGGGGGGGGCCCGCAAAGAGCGTGGTGGCCATTTTGGCGCCGCGCTTTCATTCTTGATACATGAAAAGACTATGGTTGTCCAAAATACTGTTTTACCTCCTTTATATATATATTATTATAGCTTTTTATATGTGTTTAAAACAAAGCATTGCTAAGCTAATAGTGCTCCAGTGTAGAAAAGGTATCTATTATCTGCAGAATTAACCCTGTCTCTAAGTCCTCTACTGCTTCATGACACTGAAAGCAGAGGACAGGAAGATCTGTTCTTTTCTGTTTGCATCCAATCCAATAGCAAACTGATGCTCTCATCAGATCCATCAAAGCCTTCTCCCACATGGCACAAAAATACCTATATGGCTTCCTCATCACCTTTCAGACTACTGGAAACTACCAGGGCTTAATATCCATGACAAAAAATAGTTGGAGGGTTGGGATGATGATGATGAGCAGCTGCGCAGAATTGCTCTTCAGAAACCTCCATTGTTTCACATGATTTACATGTGCATTTTCTTCATGAGGCATAAGCTCAGAATTACTGAAAACATAGAACATATGTGGTTATTTAGGAACAGATGCTATTGGACAAACTAAGAAGTACATCTAAGATATCCTGCAGTATCACACAAAATGCCCTGGTGAATATCTCATGTTTCTTCATAGGTTGAATCTTTAAAAATCTTGACACGATCATTGTTTGCTTAGTGATCTCAGTGATCAAAAGCCGAGAGTAACATCACTCTTTTATTGGTATATCCCCAGGATTCAGATAATTGTGTTTTGTTTTTTGGTTTATCTCAGAGTCATGCAGAATAAAATAAAAGGGTTGTTATGTAGACAGGGACTTCGGTTTAGACGGAAGGATGGGGGAATTAGGGAAGCATTTATGGATCCCTTCTGTCTTCTAAAGAATTATGGCTGATCCTGCTTTTTCATCACAGTGTCCAAAATAACCCTTTGATGTGTAATGAGTGTGTGTGTGTGTGTGTGTGTGTGTGAGAGAGAGAGAGAGCAGATCAGGGAAGGGCAGCTTGCTTAAGGCTTGCAGAACTCCAGCTGGGATGTTCATCTGTTTGAACATCCCTGCTCAATTTCTTGTAACTGTCTAAAGAACACATTGTCAGAAAGACAACATCAGTAGAAGTTTGATGTTGTACTTACTTACCTTTCCGTAGGGATAACTGGTGTCAGCAGCAATTACAGCACCAGAGGAATTTACAGGGGAGGTTAGAATTCTTGATAATAGTTGCTAATATCCCAAAAGAAAACTTATGCAGAAATAAATTCACTTTCTATAGCACATGCAACTGAGCTGTCTGCATCTACTCAAGCAAATGCAAATATTTACCTTGCCGGTAAATGTGAAAGGATGCGAAAGGATGAGGATTGGACATCAGGTTGGCACCCTGGTCCCATAAAACTTTATTGCCAAAGAAGCAATGAGGAGCCTTGCTGCCCAATATGCTGTCATCAACTACTACTACTACTACTACTACTACTACTACTACTACTACTACTACTACTACTTCTACTACTACTACTAGTAGTAGTAGTAGTAGCAGTAGCAGTAGCAGTAGCAGTAGCAGTAGCAGTAGCAGTAGTTTAAAATGATTTTTGGTGGAAGAACTCCACTCAGGGGATGCCTGAATGAGGCTCCTTTCATGTCCCCAAGATCTTCTCCCCACTGAAGTGGTCCCTATTTATCTACTTGCAATTTCTTGCTTTCAAACTGCTAGATTGGCAAGAGCTGGGACAGATGATAGGTGTTCACTCTGTCATGCAGTACTTGGGTCCTCCTCCTCCTCCTCCTCCTCCTCCTCCTCCTCCTACTACTACTACTACTACTACTACTACTACTACTACTACTACTACTACTACAACAACAATAGAAATGTTATGTATGGTTGGATAATTAAGTCACCAAGACACTGATGGAGTGATATATAATTTATTTTTCCTCTTTTAATACAAAGAAATTCATGAATGGAATGCTCAGTACCACCCCTTAGTGGCAGACATAGAACATGCTCCCCACAGATACCCAGTGTTAATGGAGAAGCCTAAAAGACTATTTTGTCAATGACACAATGTATCTCCAATGCTTGTCTCTTAAAAGAAGGTGAGATTCATACCAATCTACTGCCTACTGTAGAGTCCTATCAGGTAGCATCTTCCAAGTCTAATTCAGGAATTCAGGATGAAAGGTCAGGCATGAGTCCTTAGCCTGACCTTTCATCCTGA
Source organism: Bradypodion pumilum (assembly GCA_035047305.1). NCBI lineage: Eukaryota > Metazoa > Chordata > Lepidosauria > Squamata > Chamaeleonidae > Bradypodion > Bradypodion pumilum. The sequence goes on along the minus strand of JAWDJD010000004.1, from coordinate 62,979,189 downwards.
ATTCCTGAATTAGACATGGAAGGTGCTACCTCATTAAATGGTGTTCAGCAACATAATTATACCAGTTAATTGACAAACTAATTAAATAAATACAACATGCTCAATTCCCAGCCTATCCATTCTGAACGGATCTTTTGAAATACGATTTTTTTTTGCTGATTGCCACTTATAACATTACAGCCGCTGCTTAACAGAACCTGAACACCTGTAATTTGCCCTCCAAAAAGTGCAATATGTATTCTGCTGAAAGCTACATCCAGTCAGGATTCCCATACCACCCAAGGAAAAGGAAGAGAGGAATTCATAGAAATTGCCATTCAGAACAAATAAATTGGCATGCAACCTCTAGTAAATGTAAAGGTCTCCCTTGCTGAAATGCCAGTCATATACAACTCTAGGGGTTGGTGATCATCTCCATTTACAGCCAAAGAGCCAGGGCTGTCTGTATCTGCAGATCTTTCTGTAGTCACCTCCTGCCTTTCTTAACCAAGTATGTTTATTTAGTTATGTGCTATCAAATCAGACCTGATTTCCAGCAACCATGACAGGGCTTTCAAGGTAAGTGAGATGTTTAAGAACTGGTTTTGCCATTTTCACTCTCCAAATAAATTTCCATGGCCAAGTGGGGATTCAAACACTCATCTTCAAAGTCCTAGTCCATCACTCTATCCAGTAAACCTTTAGTGTATGAGAAACAAGACACAGGAACAGCCGTAGTACTGGCTTAACACATCTTTATTGCATGGTGGTCTAGGGGAACATGAGGTAATGGCAGACGAACAGCTCAATATATACGGTGGTTATACATTTGAATGTGGCTCCACGATAGCCCATTGGCTACTGCTGGCGTGACGTCATTCCAGGTCACGCCCTTCTTGTCCAGGTGAGGTAGTGGCGGGAATCTTCCCGCGCTGTAGTTCTTTGGGGATTGGAACCTTGTGAGCTTGGGCACTCGCTATTGCCACCAGGTGGACATTAGCCCGCGACCTAATTACACGGAATACATTGATACAGTTGGTGGTTGTTTTAATGCATAGAACTCAGAACACAACAGCCCTCCCCCCCTAGAATGAGACGAAGTCTCTCAACCAAGATGGCTTATTGCAAACGCGCCTTGGGCGAGACGCTGACTGGCTTGTCCCGGGAGTGCTACTGCTTCTCTGTCCCCTGGTTCCTTGTCCTGCAACGGGAGAGGGAGACTCGTTAGTGACTGGCCGCGGCTCCGCGGCTCTTGGGGAAGGGACGGAAAAACCGAGGGCACTGGGGACTAACGAAAAACCCCGCTTCTCGCTTGGATGGGTGGGGGACCACTCCTGAAAACCCCCCGGTTTTGTAAATGAAAATCAGAATTATCACCTGGGGTGCCATTCGAAAGATTCCGCAGGATATCTATGCCCTGGGTACCATTAGAAGGATTCCTCAGGATATCTATGGGGACAGAATCCCTCTCCTCCCCCCTAGGTGGGGACCATTGGCCCCCCTCACCTCCCCCTTGGGTTGAACGGGTGGGGGAGAACCCTAACGCTGAGTCCTTTTCCTCGCCGGCCGCACCCTGGTGCTCCTGAACCCTGCGACGGAGTTGGTCTGTGTGTCGTCTCCATAGCAGACCCGTGACGGTCTCTACGCAATACGACACGGGACCCGTCCTTCCAACGGCGACGCCTGGGACCCAGGCCAGCCCCGCGCTGGCGTAATTTCTGCAATGCACCGGGGCACCGACTTCAAAACTTTTCGTGTCCGCTAACCCGATATTCCTCCCTGTGTCCTCCACCCTAGTGGGGTCTAGCCTGGTCAGGATCGTGGTCAGCTTCCTACGCATTAAGAGTTCTGCGGGCGAGTACCCAGAAGCTAGGGGGTGACCCTGTAGCCTAGCAGGAATTGGCACACTTGTAGGTTGAGATCCCCAGGACCCATGCGCCTCAGCGCGTCTTTGGTTGTGCGCACGAGGCGCTCGACCTGGCCGTTTGTTGCCGGGTGGAAGGGGGCGGAGGTGATGTGCCTAATGGCGTTGATCTCGGTGAATGCCCTGAACTCTGCGGACGTGAAACAACTAGCGTTATCGCTAATTAGGGTGTCGGGTATGCCGAACGTGCTAAAAACCCTGCGCAAATGCTTCACGGTCGTTGCCGAGGAGGTGCTCGTGACTGGGATGACCTCCAACCACTTGGAGTAGGCGTCTACAATGAGGAGAAAAAGTGTCCCTCTAAATGGGCCCGCAAAATCAATGTGCACCCAGGACCACGGTCCCTTCGCCGCGTCCCATTCCCTGTGAGGTAGGCGCGCCTCCTCTGGCCGGGAGCATTGGCAGCTCTCGCAAGTGCCTACCATGTGCTCGATGTCGGCGTCTAACTGGGGCCACCAGAAATAGCTCCTGGCCAGAGCCTTAGAGTGGACAATTCCAGGGTGGCTGACGTGCAGCAGTTTGAGCACCCTCGGCCTCAGGGATTCGGGGACCACCACCCGCTGACCCCACAGAAGGCACCCTCTTTCTATGGACAACTCTAACCTCTTCCTGAAAAACGGGGCGAACTCAGCCGCCGGGGAGGACGCTGGCCACCCTTTTTGCACCCAGGAGCAGACTAGAGCTAGCGTTTTGTCCTTCCCCGTCGCCTTGGCGATGTCTGCGGGTACAATGGGAGGCGAATCTAAGACCTCTATCAGGAGTACTTGGCGGTCTTTTTCTTCCTCGCCCACGGTGCTACTAGTGAGGGGAAGGGGAGACCTCGACAGGGCGTCTGCGTGGCTTATTTCCTTCCCAGGGCGGTACACCAACGCGTGCTGATACGCGTTTAAGAAGATGGCCCACCGTAACATCCTAGGGGACAGGATCTGGGGTGTGGGCTTGTCTGCAGTGAAAATGCCTAGCAGGGGCTTGTGGTCGGTAACTATGGTGAAGGGGCGGCCATAGAGGAAATCGTGGAACTTCTTAGTCCCCGCTATTATCGCTAGCGCCTCCCTGTCTGTTTGGGCGTAGTTTCGCTCAGCCTGGGACAGGGATCTGGAGTAAAATGCTACCGGGGCCTCCCTCCCGTTTTCCAGCACGTGGCACAGCACCGCCCCCACCCCTACTGGGGACGCATCACATATCAGAACCACCGGCTTCCTGGGGTCAAAATGGGTGAGGATAGCATCAGACGCTAGGAGTTGCTTCAGTTCAATGAACGCCCTCTCTTGGCTCTCGCCCCACTTCCACGCCTCGTCCTTCTTGAGTAGCTTATGCAGCGGCTCCGCTACCGAAGCCTTCCGAGGCAGGAAGGAGTGGTAGAAATTTAAGAGCCCTAGGAACGACTGCAATTCGGGCTTGAAGGTGGGGCGAGGGGCACCTTGAATTGCGGCTACCTTTGATTTGGAGGGCTTAATTCCCGCAGGGGTTACCCGGAAACCCAAGAACTCAACCTCTTTCGCGAAGAAGATGCATTTGTCTTTCCGTAACCTCAACCCCGCTTTTTCAAACACCGCCAGTACCTTGTCTAGCCTTTCAGCCAACTCCTCCTCGCTCCCCCCCCCGTTATCAATACGGCATCAAAGTATGGCAAGACCCCATCCAGTCCTTTCAAGAGGCGTTCCACAAGCGACTGGAAAATACCGGGCGCCGAGTTCACGCCGAACTGTAAGCGCGTCACCTGGAACGCCCCCTTATGCGTGACTATTGTTTGCGCAGCAGCTGCTGCAGGGGTTACTGAGAGTTGCTGATAGGCCTGCGCCAGGTCAAGTTTTGCAAAACACTTTCCCCCATGTAATCTGGCCAACAGATGGCTGACTACCGGCACCGGATACGCATTAGGGCGGATCGCCTTATTAATGGTGCACTTATAGTCAGCACATATGCGGACCTCCCCGTTGGCCTTCAGTGCAGTTACAATCGGAGTCTCCCACTCCGCGGAATCAACAGGAACAAGAATCCCCTGGCCCACCAGTTTGTCCAGTTCCGCCTCTATTTTGTCCTTTAGTGCGAAAGGCACTCTGCGCGGTTTGAGTCTTATTGGGCGGACCTCCGGATCCAGGTCGAATGCTACTGGGGGTCCCTTGAATTTTCCAAGTCCTTTCTTGAACACTTCGGGGTGCGCGCCACACACCTCCTGTATTGGGTCAGTCCCAACGGCATGCACCCCCCCAATGAACAAACCCAGGGGCTTAAACCATTGAGTCCCGAGGAGGCTGCAACTTCCCCCCTTGAGAACAACCAGGGGCAGTTCTGCGGCGTGCTGCTTATACTGGACCTTGAATTTTCCAACCCCCAACACCGGAATGCTATTACCCTGTACGTCCCGCAGCGTGGACCTCAACGCTTTGAGCTTAGGGCACACGTGGGGGGAAATTCCCAAGAACTCCCGCTGGGACATGATTGAATAGGAGGAACCCGAGTCTATCTCCATCCTAACAGGGGCCCCTTGCACCAGTACCTCAACAAAGTAACGGGGGTGTCCCAAGGACACGCTGTACACTGGGGCGTCGTCGCCGCTGTCGTCAGAGATGCGGCCTACGCCGTCCTGCTTCCTCGCGGGCCGGGCGCCCTCCTTGGTCCTCGCCGAGTGGTCTGGCGAGCTTTTCCGGTCCCTGCGCCGTCGTCTGCAGACCTTGGCGATGTGCCCCCGGCGGCCGCAGTTGTGGCACTCGGCCTTCCGGAACGGGCACTTGACGCGGTCGTGGGCCGCTCCACATCCATCGCAACGGCGGCCTTCCTTCCGCACCTTCCGGACATCCTCGTCGTCGCTGCTCTCCGTAGAAGATTTCGGCGTCCGCCTGGCTGCCTGCACCAACCCCGCTGCCTTGTCGGCCTGTGGGGGGCTTTCTCTGAACCCCTTGACTCCGGCCCTCGTGGCTTCCGCGGCCTGCGCCACCTTCACAACCTCGTGCAGCGTCGGGGGTGGCTCCTGGTTCATTAGCTTTCGCTGAACCTCCTCGTCCCACAGGCCGCACAGCATGCGGTCCCTGAGGGCGATTTCCAGGTTTTCCCACTTGCATGGGCCGGCGGCCAACCGCAGGGCCGCTGCAAAGGCGGCGATGGACTCACCGGGCGCTTGGACTCTCTTCCAGAACGCGTCTCAAGCCGAGAACATCGAAACCGAGGGCTGGAAATGGTCACGCATCACCTTCAGGAGCTGCTTGACCGTCAGTTCGCTCACCTTCTTCGGTGATACCAGGTCCACCAATACTCTCTTGGCGGCATTTCCTAGCATCCGGGTGAGGATGGCCCTCTTCTTTCCCTCGTCCGTGATGTCGGACACCACCAGCGCATCTTGGAAGTCCATTTCAAAGAGCTCCCAATCTTCCGGCTTGTTGATGTCGAAACCGGCATGACTAGCGTGTGTCTTGATCTCATGGGAATCCATCATCCCACCTTCATCGCCAATTTAGTGTATGAGAAACAAGACACAGGAACAGCCGTAGTACTGGCTTAACACATATTTATTGCATGGTGGTCTAGGGGAACATGAGGTAATGGCGGACGAACAGCTCAATATATACGGTGGTTATACATTTGAATGTGGCTCCACGATAGCCCATTGGCTACTGCTGGCGTGACGTCATTCCAGGTCACGCCCTTCTTGTCCAGGTGAGGTAGTGGCGGGAATCTTCCCGCGCTGTAGTTCTTTGGGGATTGGAACCTTGTGAGCTTGGGCGCTCGCTATTGCCACCAGGTGGACATTAGCTCGCGACCTAATTACACGGAATACATTGATACAGTTGGTGGTTGTTTTAATGCATAGAACTCAGAACACAACAAAACCTCACTGGATATACTGTATATAGCTAATATACAAGTATGAATAAATATATATTAAAAATCTGGGATCTTTTATCCACTTGCATTACATAGATATGAATATAGGAATACAAAATAAATTAATCAGTTTCTAAAAATGACTGTCTATTACCTAGTCTGCATGAATGTTAGTGAAAGTTTGCACATGCACATCTTTTACTGTCTTTGTGTGAGGGAAATGACGAATGGTCTTCCCACCTTCTTTTTCAAACTGCAAGTTAATAAATGTGTTTGAATCAAGAAGTGTATCTTTTGGGGGGGGGGGGGAATGCAGACAGATATGCTTAAGGTAATGGAAAAAATAGGTACATAACTGTATACATCCACAAAAGATACATTAAACATGTACAAGCATAGAAAGTACTTACAATAATATGCACCAATTTCCATATGGGAAAACTGCCTTCAAAGTCTTGTATATGAAGCAAGAATGAGAAGAAAGTGCATTTTGGAGATAGATAGTGGCACTAAGACTGACAGATTGTCACATCCTTGTTTATATGTCTGCTTCTTTACATTAAAGCCTTTTTATATTGCAGTTGACTACTGGTCCATTTACTCTTCTTTGTTAGTTTTCTTCCAGCTATGTTGCTTGATGTTCTTTTCAAAATACATTTTACAGATTTAACCAGCAACCTTACACATAACATGTATCTGTTTTTCCAGTGATGGCTTCTGTAATCCTGAGCATTCTTTGGCACTCGGCACAAAGAAGTGTGTGCTTCTGGAAACAAAGTATGGGGTGGGTAGGTGCATCATATTCTGGTGGGAAAAGTTTTCTTTTCACCTGCCACAGGTAAGAAATTGTTGCCTTCCCTAACAACAATTGTATCCCCACGTGTAATATTTGTCCTTGTGAATTGGCATTCCCAAGGATGGTCAGGATTTTACTAAGGAGTACTCTATATTGTTTGACATTAAGCCACAGTGGCTTAATGGCTAAGATTCTGAATTTGACAACCAGGGAGTCAGCAGATTAGCAATTAAAATCCTGAGTGCTGCACAATGGAGTGAACTCCTGTTGTCTGTCTCAGCTCCTGCCAAACTAGCAGTTTGAAAGCAAGAAATTGCAAGTAGATAAATAGGTACCACTTCAACAGGAAAAGTAAAAGCATTTCATGCGCTCCGGCATCTAGTCATACCTGCCACATGTCCACAGAAATGTCTGTGGATGCAGAGAGCGCTGGCTTTTTGGCTGTAAATGGAGGTGAGCACCACACCCTAGAATTGGACATGACTGCCTTCTGAGCAAGGGAGACGTTTACTTTTACCTATATTGTTTGACATAATCCAACCAAAGCTAAATGCTTTCAAGCCTGGATGGTTTCAGCAAAAGAATAGAGTGCATTCTTTGTTCATGTGATTTGTCCTGATTAAATCAATAGGATATAAAAGTGCTTACATTTGGCTCCATTGTGCTTTTACTTGGATCACCTCAGTACTAAATGGATAATGCAAAACACTTGCCAATAGCCAAACTCTTCTGATAGTGAATTATTTATAAATTGGATGTGGCACAAAGGAAGAAATAAAGTTATCTTAAAAACTAAGAAAATATTATCTTATGCAGACTTTACTGCCAAGTTGAAGGCCAGAGAAAACTAGCCTGGAGAAATTCTGATTTAACTTTGTTTTGTCATGTTCCTAGATCATGGGATGCTATTTATCTGCTCCAGTCATCTCTTTTTTTATTAAACTCTTTGCTTTTATTTGTAAATGTAATTTCAATATATTTCAAACCTTTTTCTTCTGGTGGTTTTATTAATGCAGTTTTGATTAAATTTTAATTCAGCTTTGTTGTTGCACAGTAGTTCTGTCATCAAAAAGACTGGCAAATCCTGTCTATGCAGATCTATATCTTTTTGGTGGGACTGTCACATAGTATGATAAGAAGAAAAAAACAAAAAAATGTCCCCATTATTTGGGGTCACAGTCAGCGAATTCAGAATTATTGTAAGATCCTTAATTAAGGTACCTTAATACATTATATGTCACTGACTCAATTCAATACACTTGTTCCCTTTGGCTTGCATGTCAAAACTAAAAACACAGCACCAAATTAAACTAATTTAGCACATCCAAAGATTGTATGGATTCATAATTCATACATAAGGTGTCCTGAAGCATACTATGAATTAATAAAAATCACAAGTTGTACTAAAGAAAATTTACAAATATAACGTGTCTTTGAACAAACTATAACTTTCATATAATAATGAGTCATTAATCCCCCCTCCCAAAAAAAACACGCACATTTTTGCAGTGTTCAATCTGAGATACTTTTTTTGTTACTTTGTTTTCTATTTGTTATATAATTGTCATTAGTTTTAATATTAAACTTTACCGTTCAATGAAGTCTAAAGCTGGGACATGCCCATGTGGTTACTAAATCAGTTATAGTGAACTAACAGGGCAAACATGTGAATGTCTAATCAGAAGTAAGTCAAAAAGATTCAGTAAGATGTGCAAACACCACTAACACAAATGTGCAGAAACACTCTCAGATAAATTCATCTGAACAGAGGTCAGACTGCAAGTCAGCCAAATATGGTAATCACCAAGGAATTTCTTTCAGCTTGAAATGGGAAACAAGACCTTTCATTTTCAGATTCAATCAAGTGGTGGTGGTCATGGTTGTGGTCATTGTCATTATCGAGTGTTGTCATCACCACCACCACCACCCAGAGTGATGTTCTCTAAATCAGGCAGTATACAATTATTAATAAATCAATGAATGAATAACAACATTTACCCAAAGTAGTGTCTTCACCAATTCAGGCACTATACAAATAGTTATAATAAATTGCCTTTAAGTCAATTTCTGACATATGGCAAACCTTTCCAGGCTTTTCTAGGCAGATAATATGTAAACCAATGAGAAACCCTGCCAGCTGGGATAAGAACATTATTAGCTAACTTTTGACCTATATCCAACCTTCCCTTCCTAGGGAAGGTATTGGAGAAGGCAGTGACGCGGCAGCTACAAGGGGTTTTCAGTCAGGATTTGGGCCTGGATATGGTACTGAGACTACATTGGTTGCACTGTTGGATGATCTCTGGCATGAGCAGGATGGAGGGAATCCATCCATCATTGCTCTTCTTGACCTTTCAGCGGCTTTCAGTACAGTCGACCACAGTATCCTTCTGGAACGGCTCTGAGGATTGGGGATCCAGGGCACTGTGTGGTCCTAGTTTTCCTCCTTTCTGATGGGCTGGACCCAGCTGGTGTTGCTGGGGGATGAGAGGTCCAGCCCAAGCCTCCCCCAATATGGTGTGTCACAGGGCTTGGTGCTCCCACCTCTCCTGTTTAATATTTACATGAAACCACTGTACATCTTGGCCCGTGGTGATCCAGATGATGCAGTGGAAGTCCTATCCAGGTGTCTGGAGGCTGTAAGGGTCTGAATGGGGGACAACGGGCTACAACTGAATCCCGGCAAGACTGAGTGGCTGTGGATCAGGGGTCCCACATTTTCATGGGAGTTACCATCATTGGTACTGGATGAGGCTCTTTTGCCTCTGACAGACCCAGTGCATAATCTGGGGGTCCTCCTGAACTCACGACTCCTGCTTGAGGAACAGATGGCAGTTGTGGCCAGGAGGGCTTTCGCACAACTTCGTGTTGTTCGCCAGTTACACCCGCTCCAGGACAAGGACTCCTTACTTGTGGTCACTCACACTCTGGTCAACTCCAGACTGGATTATTGTAATGTGCTCTACCTGGGGCTGCCCTTGATGACCATTCAGAGGTTGCAACTGGTTCAAAATGCAGCTGCCCTTGTGATGATGGGGTGTGGACATTATGCCCATGCCTCACCCCTGTTGCGGGAGCTGCATTGGTTACTGGTGTGCCTCTGGGTGCAATTCAAGGTGCTGGTGATGACATTTAAAGCCCTACATGGTAGTGGACCAGGGTACTTAAGAGACTGCATCACCCCAAGGACATCTGAACATCCTACTAGAGCAGACCGGAGGGGTTCCCTGATAGTTCCATCTGCTAGAGAGGTTCGCCTCTCTAGCACAGGAAGGACATTTTCTGTCTCTGCTCTGGCCCTATGGAACCTCCTGCCAATGGAGTTACATCTCCATGCGGAGCTTCTACCCTTTGCAAAACACCTTAAGACCTTGCTGGCACAGCAAGTGTGGGGTGGCGGGGGCAGCTGGGATGATGGCCACCCTAGGGTGGCTCATATGAGTGCTTCTTGGGCCTTCAGCTTCAGTTATTTTTAAGAATTCTTATAATGTGGTTGCTGGGGGAGGGTACACTAAATTTTGAATAATTTATATTTTTATCATTTTTATCTCATTGTTTTCACCTAGGTGAGAGGGCAGCAGCATAAATGTGACTAAATAAATAAATAAACATCATGTTTGAAAAAGAGAAATAGAACAACCAATGAGATCTATTCTGCCCATTCTGCTGCTGAATTAGCTGTGTTCAAGTCATTAATTCATCTTTCATTCTCCAGTTGTTCAAGGGCAGAGAGAGGAAAGTCACAGCACCCTACCAATCCTCGACACATTCATTACATATAAACTGAAAAGTATTACTCTAAGAATCATTGCTCGAGAAAACTGCTTCTCCCCCCCCCAAAAAAAGAAATCTTTTATTTAACCTATTTTTTTTTGCAGATTTTTTAAAAAATGCTCAACTTGACAGGTAAACAGAAGCATACCTTTGTGCATTTTGAAAAGCTCTTATTCAAGCTGCAAAAAAGTTTAACTTTGGGGCAAGCTTTTTGTTTTAAGGCCACCATTTCTTGTTCTGTCATGTTGTGTCTTCACTGTCAGCTACAATCCCAAAGCAGGCCATTTTCTCTTGCATATTTTTGAAATTTCTCAGCCTCTGCAATGTTGCAATCACAACACATTACAACTGATGTAATCTAACATGACACATCACTTAAAAATATTTGAACATAGCTCTTTTTTATTATTAAACTACACAGTTTTAAAAATACTTGTTTTTTTCCATAGAAGTAAAGAGCTCACCAGCAAGAAACATCTATGCAATGAGATCCTCCTGAAGAGGCCATGTTCTGGTTTTGGACTCACTCCAAGTTTCACTATGAATTCCACTGTATTGAGTGGAAAGTATATCCATCATTGACTGAATTAAAATATCTGCTAACGGAAAAGATCATTGCTTAAAAGAACATATATAATTATAATCTATAACCTTTGTACTTTGATGTGTAACATTTGATGGTCTAGATATACCTGAGAGAAGCCCAACCCAGACTGTGGGTGTTTTAGTCCAAAATATGTGAAATGACAAGTGTTTCACTCTATTTTACATAAGAGAACAAAGGTTTTTGATTGGGTACTATGAATTTAAAGAATGCATGGAAGACTATAAGTCCATGCAGAGAATCCTGCCTGACCCTAAATAACTTAATTACAGAACTGTAGTGTTCAGACATGTCATTAACAAGGAGATGTGGTTAGCAGTTCATCATACTTCCTTTCAATGAATCATCTGAGCCCTTGCCTTTGCAAAAATCAATCAAATCCAGATGGTCAGTAGCACTGGTTTCAGATTGTTCAAAAAGGTGGTGCATTTACCTTCACTGTTTGAGAGACTTGTCAGTCTGGCCCTTGCTTTTGACACCTAATTGGTAATAATGGCTGTAGTTTAAAAGAGTTGTTGCATACTACTTGTGACACTGTTTTGGGCAAGAATAATTTGAGCATGGCTTTGGATGTCAGGGTCAGTACTAGCTTGAAGAATGGCATCAGGTCAGCTTATTTATTTATTTATTTCCTCAATTTATAGGCCGCCTTTCTCACCTTGGTGACCCAAGGCAGCTTACATCAATTAAAACATCTCATACATTAAAAACACACTACTAAATAGTAAAATGATTAAAATCTATAAAACCCATTACCCCTTAAATTAAAACCCCAACAGGGCTAGATTAGCCAGCGAGGCTGGGATATGCTGCCAGATGCTCCCCGTGCCTGCCAGCAGATCCAGGTTTTTAGAGCCTTCCTGAAGGGGTACAGCTCTGCCTGGAGGCACAGTTCTGATGGCAGGAGGTTCCAAAGGGCTGGGGCCAACACTGAGAAGGCGCTCCTCCTGGTCCCAATAAGTTGTGCATCCCTGGCTGATGGGACTACCAGAGAGTCTCTCCAGTCCACCCTTGTAGGATGGGCCAAAAACCTTGGGATGATGTGGTCTCTTAGATATCATGGCCAACTGCCATGAGGGGCTTTAAAGGTCAAAACCAGCACCTTGAATTGCATCCGGAAGCATACTGGCAACCAGTGTAGCTCCCATAGCAGTGGGGTGGCATGGGCATAGCGCCCGCACCCCATCACCACCTCGGCAGCCGCATTCTGGACCAGCTGCAGCTTCCAGATGGTCATCAGGGGCAGCCCCATGTAGAGCACATTACTGTAGTCCAATCTGGAGGTGACCAGAGCATGTGTGAGCTTGGAATGTTAGAGTAGGGGGACTCAATAATATCCAGATAGATCAAATAAAACATTTTTGGCAAAACACAAAGGAATGTCTCCTTCAGCTCTTGAATAACTACTGAACAAGTAAAAAAAAATTAAAATATGACAGAATATTAAAGTAATTATTATACTGAAACTAGGCAAAGAACCATCAGATCTGAAAAGATACAGACTAATCTCCCTACTATGGCCCTTATACAAACTGTTCGAATAATTAATGTTAAATCATCTGGTCCCTAAAATAGTACTTTTTCTAATTCTACAAAAGACAAGTTTTAGACCTGAGCAAGAATTGTATTGCACAAATCTTAAATCTAACCCAGTATATAGGAGATGGTTTTGAAGAACATAAAATATCAGGAGCATTTTTTAGGATCTTACAATGGCATGAGACATGGTCCACTACTATCTGCTGCTCAGAAGGCTGCACTTCTTTATTAAGATCATGGACTAATGGCTGCCATTCTCTGTCAAAACCAAAGATTCTTAGATAAATTTCAAGGAAGGGAAAAGTGAAGGGAACAGTCCCCCACAGTGTAGTATCATGGCAGCACTATTTTTTAACATTTACACAAATGATCAATTTATGCAACACTAGCGTAGGTTGCGCGGCATTGCCCGGCTGTTATAAACTGTGATCAGCTTTTTTGGTTTTTTTGTGGATTAAAAAAAGAACAAAGGATGATATAATTGTTTCAAATTGTTTTATTTAACCAAATAATGTTTTAGTTTGTGGTTTTTTTTAAAATAGTTGTACCGTAGTTAATATTTCTAGAAATGTGAAAGTACATGTTTTTTACATTCAATGTTTTTAAACTGTGTTTAGATGTTTTGGGTTTTTATTTGAGTTAAAACTCAACACAGGATTTTATAAATCTTTTTATTTTATCTTTTTGACATATGTTTGTGATTTGTGTAAAATTGTGATTTATTGTTATGTTTTTGACTTGTTTTTACTCTTATGGCCTCTAGGTGGGGCTGTTGAGTCATTTTGAGTTGTTTTTACAATTCTGCCCTGCAGGTGGGCTGCTAGGGGTTTTGCTTTCATTTCACATGTTTTTTCTCTCCTGGCCTCTGGGTGGGGCTTCCTCCGGTAAGTAGTCTCTTTGTTTCTTCATTTCTGTTCCGGTCGTCGTGGAGGGAGGACATGCTGGTGAGTTGTATGGTTTTTTTCTTCTGGGGTTTTTCTTTGTTTTGTTTTTGTGGTTGTGGTCTGGGAGGTGTTTCTGTTTGTTATTTTTTGTCTTGGTTGGGATTTAGGTTTGTGTAATTGGTTTGGTTTTTTCTGGTTTTGTTTAATTTTTCTTATTTCATTGTAGTTTATTTTTGTAATTAGTTGTTGTTTGTTTGTGTAATTTGTGGTTTTTTATGTTGTAGTTAGGTGTTTTGTTTGTGGTTTTGTGGTATTGTGTATTTTTTTGTTTGTGTATTTTGTGGTTTATTTATTTTTGTTTATTAATGGGTTTTTTTAGTTATTGATTTTTTATTGTTTTATTATTTTTTAATAATTTTGGTGTTTGTTTTTGGTGGTTACTTTAGGTTGAAGAACGGGCTGACTGTGGGTTTCTCTTTGGAGCTAGTCAACCCATTCTTCTCCTGGGAAGGTTGCTTAGGTAGGTCAAGACAGAAGGAGGAGGCGGAGAAGAGCTTTCTGTGTCTCACGATGGTACTCTCCTTTCTCTCTCCTTTTTCTCCCGGCTTACTTAACCGGAGATTGGCAGGCAGCGATCTGTAAGGGGTGGGGCTCTTCCTTGCAGGTTGCTGGCTGCTGCTTATGTATTTCGAAGTACAAAGGCATTAGCCAGTCATCCGCCAGGGAGGGTGCTTCCACTGATAAACTGCTGCCTGTTATGGGGGTTTTTTCCCACCCCGGCTCAACTTTACTTGAGGCTGGTGGTGGTCTCGCCATGTCTTTGGCAGGGTAGCGTGGAGGAGAGGGAGTCCCTCTTCCCCCCATTGCTCTGGGAAAGAAGGACGGTGGGTGTCTCGTGGTGGTGTTTTGTGGCTTTTTGTTTTGTGTGGCTGTGAGGCGCTGAGTCTGCTTGCTGGGGACTTGTGCTCCTGTTGCTTTGCAGGCGCACCCCCCAAAGAAAGACTCAGACACCGGTATATGGATAAAGGCATTGGGCCACTTTTATTGAATAATGCCCTAGTCCGAATTATAACTTTCAATTGGTATTCATCCAATTATAATTCTTAAGGCAAGCAGGCCGCAGTAACACTGGTAAGGTTCCTCCCAAAATTGCCAATGGCAATTGGCTACAATGTATCCATTTGTATCAATTTGTTTGTTGACACAAACAAATTGTTGACCGTAGTCAATAAACTATCTACTGACCCCACCCTCTGACGTGTATCCATCAAATTACGGGGTGATGCATGCTGAAAAGCTCCTGCCATCACCCCTTGCCTGGTTCGTCGTTGACCGGTCAACGTTATTACACCTGTACCTGTCTAAGTGTTGGCCAGTCAATTGCGAACCTGCCGGATACCTATGGGTCATAAATATTTACCTTACCAGTGCTACCCGCCACACGGGGAGGCTTCAATGAAGACTCACCACCACCACCACCCCGACCGTCAGCTCGGTCAACAGGCCTCCTTGCAAATCTTCCAAAAAGAGGTTCATACCTCTAGCCGACAGGTAGACCCCATCCCCTGCATAAAGATCATAATTTTGTAAACTAATGGTGGGGTGTCGGATGACCATCCCCTAACCCTTGTCTGCCAAGAACCGGGCAACCACCCTGTTCACCGAGCGGAGAGCGCGGTCAAGGGCACGGAGGTCAATACCTCCCCTGTAAGAATGAAGCGGTATGATGTCCGACCATAGCAGCCTTGTGGACGGCCACACATAATGCAAATAAGCTAGGTCACTGCAAATCGTGAATTTTAAAGAAAGGCCAGTGACCTGGGCGAGGTCATTGCCCCCGAGGTGCAGTACAAGGACATCAGGCGGTTCAGCATCCCTGATGGAAAACAGGAATGGCAACAGTTCCCGCCATCTCATTCCGCGCTTACTGAACCAAAGTATGCATGCGGATGCACGCAGTCCAAGCTGGGGTCCCCACTCTGTCGCCGCAGCATACTGCACTGCCCAGTGCACGTAACTGTGGCCCACCAGCCATACTGCCACTGGTGTGCGGGGACACACAGGGTCTGTAAAAGAAAAAAGAGAACAGTGACTTAACTGGTACTCATACCTGAAGAGGGCGAACATATAATGCAAAACGCATAGATCCCCATCTTCCCATACGGCGTATATCAGCCTCAGAGTACCCAAATGCAGCCGCAGTTGATGCAGCCCCTATCCTAAATGAATGGGTGCCGTAACGAGCCCTGGGGAGACCAACACTGGATAGTGCCATACCGGTCACCTTCCAAAATTGAAATTTAGTAAGGGGAGACCCATCCTGGTGGCAGAAAAACGGGCCAGGGTGCGTGCCACGCACTGCCAAGAACTCCTGTAGGGCACCAACCGGACAGATGTCTGCAATAGAACATCGTGGCAGTCTAACTCCACTGCCTACGCCGTGCTGATCAACTTTTGAGGACTGTATCCTCAACTGAGCCCACTCATTAGAAACATAGACATCGTCGAGTTCCAGTGCCCTACGAGTCGCATCCGCCTTAGACAGTAGTACCAACTCACTGATGCGGAGCGCTCCAAAGAAGGCTACAGTGGTAGCTGCGTGAAAAAGAGCTGCCTCATACTTATCAAAACACATGTTATGCCAGCCTCGTGCAAGGTGGGTAAGCACCCCTGGAGAAATTGGGTGGCGAGTGTCCGGGCGGCGGCCACGTTCCCGTGTCCACCCCTCCAAAACATGCCGTATGCGGAAATCATTCACGCAGTCAGCAAAACCCCTCACCTTGGCCATGAATGCCAGTGCTGACAGCCTGGATGCTATAGTGCGGGGAGCTTGGCCCTGACTGTGTAAATAAACCATAAATTGTAAAACTTGTTCCACTGGAATGGGCCACACTTTGGGCAACTGAAGTTGCATGCAAAAAGTTCTAAATTGAACGAAAGCATGGTGATACGCCTTATGCGTGCGGGGCGCCAAAGACATGCCGATCGCCCGGTTCACCTCTCCTTGCCAAATGTCCAAATCTCGGCCGGGAGTGGCAAGGGGAATTCCTCTGCGTCCGGAGCCAAGGCACGGAACCGGGGGATCTGCAGGCGGGATAAAGCATCAGCAATATCATTATTAATACCTGGTACATGTCTGGCCTTAAAAAGCACATTCAGGCGTAGGCTACGTAACACAAACTGGCGGACCAAAGTCATCAACCTGGGTGATTTAGACGTCTGAGCGTTAACAATGTGCACTACCGCAGCATTGTCGCACCAAAAATGGACCACTGAGTTGGCCCACTCCTCGCCCCATAGCATCAAAGCTCCCAGGATAGGAAAGAACTCAAGGAATGTAAGATCACGGAGGCGATCCATGCCCCGCCATGCTGGAGGCCATTGGCCATAAGCCCACCTCCCCTCAAAGTAAATCCCATATCCCAGGGAGCCGGAGGCATCCGACTGTACTTGGAACCTAGGGGAAACTAAAAGGTCGGATCTCCAAAAGGAGACCCCATTGAATTCCCGCAGGAATTTGAGCCAAACCAAAAGGTCAGCCCTCATGCGCCTGGTCAGTCGGACCCTATGATGGCGCCTTGACAGGCCAGACATGGCGTCACATAGGTGCCGCGCGAATGCTCTGCCAGGCGTGACCACCCTGCAGGCAAAGTTAAGATGGCCATGTAGTACCTGAAGCTCACGAAGTGACACTTTACGTTTGGCCAGCAAGGCCAAAATCATCGTGGAGATCCGGGTGACCTTGTCAATGGGTAACCGGGATGCCTGTGCGACTGTGTCAATTTCAATACCCAGAAATGTGAGCGTAGTGGATGGGCCCTTGGTCTTTTCGGGCGCTAAAGGGACACCCAGTTCCAGCATTAGCGTCTGAAATGTAGTGAGGAGACGCGTGCATGTGTCCGAGCCCCGTTCACACCCGAACAAAAAGTCATCAAGGTAATGGGCTTCAGACCAAGACCCGGACCTGCGAACAAAGGCCCACTGAAGGAAAGTGCTAAAACGTTCGAATGCTGAACATGAAATAGAGCAGCCAAAAGGCATGGCCTTATCTACATAAAACTTCCCTTGGAATCTAAAACCCAATAGCTCAAAGTCCCCCGGGTGCACTGGCAACAATCGGAATGCCGATTTAATGTCATATTTTGCCAGGAGGGCACCAGGACCACAAGAGCGCACCATCCGTAGGGCTTGGTCAAAAGACGTATACCTGACCGAAGAAAGGTCATCAGGAATAGCATCATTGATGGAGTAACCCACCGGGTACGATAGATGGTGGATCAAACGAAATTCCCCCGGGGCCTTTTTGGGTACCAACCCCAGAGGGGAGACCTTCAGGTTGGGGAACGGTGGTACAGAAAAGGGGCCCGCTACCCTCTTGGCCTCTACCTCTTTGGCAATACTTAGGGCACCCACCTCCTCCCTACCCTTCAGAGAAAGTAAATTGGGGGCATCTTGGGGTCCCCGCACTCCTTTGAATGGGATACGGAAGCCCCACTTGAAACCCTCCAGGAGGTACTTCGCGTCCTCCCTCCTAGGATAAGTTGAGAGCCATCGCTCCAACATATACACATTAACTGGGGAGGGGGCCTTTTGACTGGCTAGCTCCATCAGCAGAAGCTCTGCCCGCTCCCTGTCCACCTCTACCTCTGCCCCGTGACCCACCAGCCCGCGAGCACGCAGCGGCGGCGTGGGGGCCAGCGCAAGAGGGACACTCGTGTTTATATCGGCACTGCCGCTTATTGCACACGCCATTAGCCGAGAAGCTCCAACACAGCAAGTGGGCTGGAACCCCCTGCCCCGCTGGCTGGCGGGGAGCCTGTGTTGGAGCAGCTCGCTGCACAGCATGGCCACAATGGTACCTATCCCCAGGCGCCGGACGCGTGGGGGTCATGTACAAGAGCCACAATTTCTGACAGGGCTCATCCCATCTCATCTCCGGGTGCAAGGGCACCCTCATTCTAAATTCCTCATCGTAAGCCAACCACGATGGACCAGGGAAATCCACCATCGCCCTGTAAATATTGTCCAAATCTTGGACCATAGGAATGGCCAGATCAGCCCGGGCCCTAAGGTACACCGCCATATAAATAAGATATGCCGGCAACCAGTTGGCCCAGGTGCGCGGTGACTTACGACGGCGGGGCAGCTCTTTGTCTCTGTCGTCCTGTCCCTCTCTCTCCTCCTTAGTGGGCTCATGGTTCAATAGGGAGAATATATCCACGTACTCCCCCCGCCAAATCTTCTCCCTCGTGACCTGGGACAAATGATCACCAAGGGGCAAGGAATAACCAGCCGTCGGCAAAGCCGTCACCGGCACATTAGGTACATGGGGCATACGCAGCGGGACCTGGACAGCCCCTGCGATGCCCGGCATTGCCCCGGAGGTGGAAACCCCCACCCTCAATGAGGTGCCATTATGAAACCAAGGGGCACTGGGATAGGCTGGTAACTGATGCCCACTCGCCTCTATTTGACGAGGCCAGGGCCACTGAACCCCACCACTGGAAGTGGGCTGTGATGTGGGTGCATTAATTTGAGCCTGATACTCACTAGGTGCACCCCCGTGAGCCGCCCCCACTGGGGGGTCCGGCCCATGGCGGGCGTCGGAGCTTGCGACCGGAATCGAGCTCTGGGGCCACACCTGACTGCTCCCCGGCTGCAGCTCTGGACAAACAGGGAGCTGCGAGACACCGGCAGGCGCAGGCCGGAGCGTCTCAAGCAGCTCAACCCGGCTGGCCGCCTGTTGCAGTGTGGCAGCCGTCGAGGTGGCTGGCGGACACAAAGGGCCCCCAGCCAAGAGAGAAGGGCCCCCTCCCATAGGGTTGTGTGCAATCCCCAAGGATGCCTCTAGCACAGCTAAACGTGTTAGTAACGCATCCACTGCCACAGATCCCCCAGCATAAGGCGGGCCGGGTGGGCCGGAAGGCCCACTAGGCATTTGACAAGGAAGACCAAAGTGAGAGCCTGGGCCAGAATAGGGCCATGCCCAAAACTCCGGCCCATCAGGGGCCGGAGGAGGAACGGGTTGCGCACCCGCACCAGGCCCTCCCCTGCTGTCCTGACCCATGGCCGGCAATTGCGGGCCGAGGGCCGAAGCCCCTGAGGGGCCGGCCGGAGGCTGGGCAGCCAATGCCGGCTGCCAAGCACCAGCCTGCATCACCCCACCGGTATCGGTGGGTAGAGTTGGGGTAGTGCCCTGCCACGGGGGCGCAGCCCTGGTCCTCCGACCTGAAGGCTGCCCCCCCATCCTGCACAGGGCGCAAAAAAGTCCTCCCCTTTGGCCGCGGTTTCATCGCCGGGGCCTTCCATTTGGGAGGCATATCTTGAAGAAAGAGCAAGATCCCTTACCAGGGATCGAAAACCTAGCGCAAAAAAGCTCAGAGCAGCCAGCAAGCTAAAGGCTCTGTGTGAATCCTTCCTTCCCAGCCGGGAAGGACCAAGGGCTAAACAGCCAAAGACTCGAACAAACAGCGACGGGGAAAACATCTCCTCTCCGTCGCTATTTCTAAAATGGCAGCTCGGCTGCCTCGTGGCCATCCCTTTTCTAGAGGGGTGGCCACACCCCCTAACTCACCCGGATGTCTGAGTCCAGGTGGGGTGGGGGGCCTGCAAAGAACGCGGTGGCCATTTTGGCGCCGCGCTTTCATTTTGTACATTTATTTTTTGCATGCCAGCTTTCTCAGCGTTCTGCATGCTCACAGCGCGCAAGACGCTGGGACTTGTAGTTTTGTGTTTGTGGTTTGCATTCATGCGGCGTTTTTTTATGCAGCTCGATTTTGATTGGCCGCAATGTGTTTCCCAATGTTCTTTTTGCTTGCGCCTCTCAGCCTGATTTGCTGTGGTGTGGCGTGGTGCAAAGAACGTTGGGAATTGAAGTTGTTTCCCTTTGTTCATGTTCGTGGGTCTCCTGCCCCACTGGTGCATTTCTCAAACATTTGTTGACCTCCGGACTCAGTTAGGGCAAGTGCAGGAGGCTCGGTATGGGATAGTGTGGGCAGGTGCAGGAGCCTTTGTCAAGTTCCAATGGTTAACGCTTGGATTTATAGGTATAGATTACTCCAGAAGTTGCCTTAACAAAACCTTTGTGTCAAAACTTTTGAGTCAATTGATTACCAGCTAATGTCTGCATTAAAAAAATATGTCCTTATTATAAAAACAGCCAGCTAAAATGAAACCTCTTAAAATAAAAGTGTGGGCCTTCTTTTTAAAGATGAGAGAAGCAGAAAGCATCATCTGAGTTAACTGGAAAAGTAAAATTTTAGGACACTGCTTTACCCCAAAGTATTTGTGTGTCACTTTGAATTGAGCCTTGACCTGCAAAAAAAAGTGTCTAAATACCAAACAAAAAGTTGCTAAGAGAAATAACACACTTTGGAAACTGACTAATTCAGACTGGGATGCATGCCCACAAACTTTAATAACAAAAGTTATATCACTGTGCTACTCCACAGCAGAATATGCTACCACTATATGGTATAAATAATATCACATTAAATTTGGAGATGAACCATGCAGGATTATCACCGGCTGACTGAAACCTACACCTACTGAGAATTTCTATTTGGTTGGCATTCCCCCTCCAATAGAACATGTAAAACCCTGTGTCTCAGGGCTCAGTATCCATGGATTCAGTTATCCATTGGTCCTAAAGTATTCAGTGAAATATCCCTGAAATACATAACATATATGTATTTCCAAGGCAATAAGAGGATACTAGCAATCCTGTAATAGTTATAAAGAATGATATGTTTTCAGGGGAATCATTTCTTGAACAGACCTGAAAGGCTGGTGGATGCTCCCTGCTTGTATGTGTGCTCTAAAGCTGAGTTCCCTGCTTTCAGGTATGAGTGCTTTAATACAAGTTGCTGCTTTTCAGGTATCAGTGGATGATCTTGGCGCATATTCCTCATAGATATAGGAGGAGAGTTAACTGTACATTGACAGGTGCTAGCAAATAATGAATGAAACAAGATAATACAGCACAAACCCCATCCACTGGTGATGACTAAATCAGATGGAACATTTTCTGCTCAACTCTCAAGCTCTAAATAATATACCAGAAGAGACTGGACTAAACCTATGGAGAGCAAAAGCAATACACTTTACTGAATGCTGAGAAGTATCTTCCACCAGGGCAAGATCCTGGTTGGACCATCTTGAAGTCACTTAATGGATTCTGAAGTGAAGTAGACAGGTCAAAGAATAATCAAGTGAAATTGGGATACTTGGATCAAGGGAAACATTTCTGTGAATGTGGAGACATCTAATCAATGAGGCATTTATGTGCATGTCTCTTAGTGAACCTCAAAATTGCTTTGTGTTAACGTCACAACTATTTCCCAGTGAAATCTAGGATTAACAGTATACACAAAACCTTCTGGAGTTAGTTATTTGGCATACATTTTGCTGATTTTTAAACAACTACACTGGCTCCCTATGCATTGCTAGGAGGGAATCAAGCTGCTAATCCTAGTCTTTGAAATTTGTTTGCCAGAATATCTTAAAGACTGCCTGTTCAAGGACTGCATCCATGCACTGAGACAATCTAAGAGGGTGTGCAGTGGATATTACTTCTTACTAAGGTCAGTTGAAAGGTAAAGACCAGAGCCAGAGCCTTTATCTTTCCAAAAAAAGAAAAAAGAAAAGGAGTCAAAATATTTTTCATGTGTCAGCATTCTGCAACATGGTTCTCTTCTAAGCTGATTGGAGCTGAAGTCCCAGATACATAGAATGGCAAAGGCTGCTTTCTTTGCAGGCGCACCCCCCAAAGAAAGACTCAGACACCGGTATATGGATAAAGGCATTGGGTCACTTTTATTGAATAATGCCCTAGTCCGAATTATAACTTTCAATTGGTACTCATCCAATTATAATTCTTTAAGGCAAGCAGGCCACAGTAACACGGGTAAGGTTCCTCCCAAAATTGCCAACGGCAATTGGCTACAATGTATCCATTTTGTATCAATTTGTTTGTTGACACAAACAAATTGTTGACCGTAGTCAATAAACTATCTACTGACCCCACCCTCTGACGTGTATCCGTCAAATCATGGGGTGATGCATGCTGAAAAGCTCGTGCCATCACCCCTTGCCTGGTTCGTCGTTGACGAACGTCAACGTTATTACACCTGTACCTGTCTAAGTGTTGGCCAGTCAATTGCGAACCTGCCGGATACCTATGGGTCATAAATCTTTATCTTACCAGTGCTACCCGCCACACGGGGAGGCTTCAATGAAGACTCACCGCCCCCCCCCCAGACCGTCAGCTCGGTCAACAGGCCTGCTTGCAAATCTTCCAAAAAGAGGTTCATACCTCTATCCGACAGGTGGACCCCATCCCCTGCATACAGATCGTAATGTTGTAAACTAATGGTGGGGTGTCGGACGACCATCCCCAAACCCTTGTCTGTCAAGAACCGGGCCACTGCCCTGTTCACTGAGCGACGAGCGCGGTCAAGGGCACGGAGGTCAATACCTCCCCTGTCAACGTGACGTGGTATGATGTCCGACCATAGCAGCCTGGTGAACGGCCACACATAGTGCAAATAAGCTAGGTCCCTGCAAATCGCGAATTTTAAAGAAAGGCCAGTGACCTGGCCTAGGTCATTGCTCCCGAGGTTCAGCACCAGGACATCAGGCGGTTCAGCATCCCTAATGGAGAAAAGGAATGGCAACAGTTCCCGCCATCTCATTCCACGCTTACCGTACCAACGTATGCATGCGGCCGCATGCAGTCCAAGCTGGGGTCCCCACTCTGTCGCTGCAGCATACTGAGCTGCCCAGTGCACGTAACTGTGGCCCACCAGTCATACTGCCACCGGTGTGCGGGGACACACAGGGTCTGTAAGAGAAAAAGAGAACAGTGACTTAAATGGTACTCATGTCTGAAGAGGACGAACATACAATGCAAAACACATAGATCCCCATCTTCCCATACGGCGTATATCAGCCTCAGAGTACCCAAATGCAGCTGCAGTTGAAGCAGCACCTATTCTAAATGAATGGGTGCCGTAACGAGCCCCTGGGAGGCCAACACTGGAAAGTGCCATACCGGTCACCTTCCAAAATTGAAATTTAGTAAGGGGAGACCCATCCTAGTGGCAGAAAAACGGGCCAGGGTGCGTGCCATGCACTGCCAAGAACTCCTGTAGGGCACCAACCGGACAGATGTCTGCAATGGAACATCGTAGCAGTCTAACTCCACTGCCTACGCCGTGCTGATCAACTTTTGAGGACCGTATCCTCAACTGAGCCCACTCATTAGAAACATAGACATCGTCGAGTTCCAGTGCCCTACGAGTCGCATCCGCCTTAGACAGTAGTACCAACTCACTGATGCAGAGCGCTCCAAAGAAGGCCACCGTGGTAGCCGCATGAAAAAGAGCTGCCTCATACCTGTCAAAACATAGGTTAGGCCAGCCTCGTGCAAGGTGTGTGAGCACCCCTGGGGAAATTGGGTGCTGAGTGTCCGGGCGGCGGCCACGTTCCCGTGTCCACCCCTCCAAAACATGCCGTATGCGAAAATCGTTCATGCTGTCAGCAAAACCCCCCACCTTGGCAACAAATGCCAATGCTGACAGCCTAGATGCTATAGTGCGGGGAGCGAGGCCCCGACTGTGTAAATGAATCATGAATTGTAAAACCTGTGCCACTGGAATGGGCCACAACTCTGGCAACCGAAGTTGCGCACAAAAGCTATTAAATTGAACTAAAGCATGATGATATGCCTTACACGTGCGGGGTGCCAAGGACATGCCAATCGCCCGGTTCACCTCTCCTTGCCAAATGTCCAAATCTCGGCCGGAAGTGGCGAGGGGAATTCCTCTGCGTCCGGAGCCAAGGCGCGGAACCGGGGGATCTGCAGGCGGGATAAAGCATCAGCAATATCATTATCAATGCCTGGTACATGTCTAGCCCTCAAAAGCACGTTAAGGCGTAGGCTACGTAACACGAATTGGCGAACTAAAGCCATCACCCTGGGTGATTTAAATGTCTGAGCATTGACAATGTGCACTACTGCAGCATTGTCAAACCAAAAATGAACCACTGAGTTGGCCCACTCCTTGCCCCATAGCATCAAAGCTCCCAGGATTGGAAAAAACTCAAGGAATGTAAGATCGCGGAGGCGATCCGTGCCCCGCCATTCTGGAGGCCATTGGCCATAAGCCCACCTCCCCTGGAAGTACATCCCATATCCCAGGGAGCGGGAGGCATCCGACTGCACTTGAAACCTAGGCGAAACTAAAAGGTCGGACCTCCAAAAGGATACCCCGTTGAAGTCCCGCAGGAATGAGAGCCAAACCAAAAGGTCAGCCCGCATGCCCCTGGTTAGTCGGACCCTATGATGGCGCCTTGTCAAGCCAGACATGGCATCGCACAGGCGCCGAGCAAATGCCCTCCCAGGCGTAACCACCCTGCAGGCAAAGTTAAGATGGCCATGCAGTACCTGCAGCTCACGAAGTGACACCTTACGTTTGGCCAGCAAGGCCAAAATCATCGCAGAGATCCGGGTAACCTTGTCAATGGGCAACCGGAATGCCTGTGCGACCGTGTCAATTTCGATACCCAGAAATGTGAGGGTAGTGGATGGGCCCTCGGTCTTTTCGGGCGCTAAAGGGACACCCAGTTCCTGCATTAGCATCTGAAATGTGGTGAGGAGACGCGTGCATGTGTCCAAGCCCCGTTCACCCCCGAACAAAAAGTCATCGAGGTAATGGGCTACAGACCGAGACCCGGACCTGCGAACAAAGGCCCACTGAAGGAAGGTGCTAAAACGTTCAAATGCTGAACAGGATATAGAGCAGGCAAACGGCATGGCCTTATCTACATAGAACTTCCCTTGGAATCGAAAACCCAATAGCTCAAAGTCCTCAGGGTGCACTGGAAACAATCAGAATACCGATTTGATGCCACATTTTGCAGGAGGGCACTCAGACCACAAGAGCGCACCATCCGTAGGGCTTGGTCAAAGGACGTATACCTGACCGAACAAAGGTCATCAGGGATAGCATCATTGACAGAATAACCCGCCGGGTACGATAAATGGTGGATTAAACGAAATTGCCCCGGTGCCTTCTTGGGTACCAACCCCAGAGGGGAGACCTTCAGGTTGGGAAAGGGTGGCACAGAAAAGGGGCCTGCCACCCTCTTGGCCCCAACCTCCTTAGCAATACTCAGGGCAGCCACCTCCTCTCTACCCTTCAGGGACAGTAAATTGGGGGCATCTTGGGGTCCCCGCACTCCTTTGAATGGGATTCGGAAGCCCCACTGAAAACCCTCAAGGAGGTACTTTGCATCCTCTCTCCTTGGATAAGTTGAGAGCCATCGCTCCAACATATACACATTAACTGGGGAGGGGGCCTTTTGCCTGGCTAGCTCCCTCTGCAGCCGCTCTGCCCACTCCCTGTCCACCTCTACCTCTGCCCCGTGACCCGCCGGCCCGCGGACACGCGGCGGCGGCGTGGGGGCCAGTTCAAGAGGGACACTCATGTTTGTATCGGCACTGCCGCTTATTGCACACACCGCTGGCCGAGAAGCTCCAACACAGCAAGCGGGCTGGAACTCCCTGCCCCGCCAGCTGGTGGGAAGCCTGCATTGGAGCAGCTCGCTGAACAGCATGGCCACAATGATACCTATCCCCAGGCGCCGGACGCGTGGGGGTCATTTATAATAGCCACAATTTCTGACAGGGCTCATCCCATCTCATCTCCGGGTGCAATGGCACCCTCATTCTGAATTCCTCATCGTAAGCCAACCACGACGGGCCAGGAAAATCCACCATCGCCCTGTAAATATTGTCCAAATATTGGACCATAGGAATGGCCAGGTCTGGCCGGGCTCTGAGATACACCGCCATATAAATAAGATATGCAGGCAACCAGTTGGCTCAGGCGCGTGGTGGCTTACGACGGCGGGACAGCTCTTTGTCTTTGTCATCCTGTCCCTCTCTCTCCTCCTTAGTGGGCTCACGGTTTAATAGGGAGAATATATCCACGTACTCCCCCCGCCAAAATCTTTTCCCTCGTGACCTGGGACAAATGATCACCAAGGGGCAACGAATAACCAGCCGTTGGCAAAGCCGTCACCGGCACATTAGGTACCCGGGGCATGCACAGCGGAACCTGGACAGTCCCTGCGATGCCCGGCACTAGCCCGGGGGCAGAAACCCCCACCCCCAATGTTGCACCAGTCTGGAACCAAGGGGCACTGGTATAAGTTTGCAACTGATGCCCACTCGCCCCGACATTACGAGGCCATGGCCACTGAACCCCACCATTGGAAGTGGACTGTGGTATGGGTGCATTAACTTGAACCTGATACTCACTAGGTGCACCCCCGTGAGCCGCCCCAACTGGGGGTTCCGACCCACGGCGGGCGTCGGAGCTCACGACCGGAATCGAGCTCCAAGCCCCGTTCACCCCCGAACAAAAAGTGGGCCGCACCGGACCACTCTCCTGCTGTAGCTCTGGCTGAACTGGGAACTGTGAGACACTGGCCGAGGTAGGCCGGAGCGTCTCCAGCAGCTCAACCCAGCTAGCCGCTTGCTGCAGTGTGGCGGCCATTGAGGCAGGCAGAGGACCAAAAGGTGCCCCCGCAGCAAATGAAGGGCCACCAGGCACGGGGTTGTGTGCCATCCCTAAGGACGCCTCAAGCACCGCTAAACGCATTAGCAATGCATCAACTGCCACAGATCCCCCAGTATAGAGTGGTCCGGGTGGGCCGGATGGCCCACCAGGCATTGGACCAGACACCCCTACATGAGAGCCCGGGTCCGAATAGGGCCATGCCCAAAATTCCGGCCCATGAGGGGCCGGAGGTGGAACGTGCTGCGCACCAGCACCGGACCTACCCCCGCTGCCTGGACCCATGGCCGGTATCTGCGGGCCAAGGGCCGAGGCCCCGGAAGGGCCAGCTGAAGGCTGACCGGCCGAGGGCCAAGCAGCCTGCATCGCCCCACCGGTATCAGTGGGGGTCAAGTCCTGGCGCGTGGGCACAGCCCTGGTCCTCCGACCCAAGGGCTGGCCCCCACGCTGCGCAGGGCCAAAAGTCCTCCCCGCGGGCCGTGGCTTCGTCGCCGAGGCCCTTCGTTTAGGAGGCATATCTAAGGAGCAGGATCCCTTTCCAGGGATCGAAGAGCAGAGAAAAGGCACAGAGGAGCCCGCAAGCCAAAGGCTCCGTGCCAAATCCTTCCTTCCCAGCCGGGAAGGACCAAGGGGGAACAAGCAGCGATGGAGAAAACTTCTCCTCTCCGTCGCACTTTTTTAAAATGGCAGCTCGGCTGCCTCGTGGCCACCCCTTATATAGAGGGGTGGCCACGCCCCCTAACTCACCTGGATGTCTGAGTCCGGGTGGGGGGGGGCCGCAAAGAGCGCGGTGGCCATTTTGGCGCCGCGCTTTCATTCTCTCTAACTCTAGTCAGAAGTTGAATATTCTGCAGGTATGCACCACATGTAAAGTATTTTTTTAAAAAATGAAAGCAGTGGGGGTGTTCCTTTTGTAGCTCCTTATTATTAATACCGAGATCAACTGAACAACAAACAACAGATCAAGTAAACCCCAGTAGATCCAGTTAATGTTGTCCACTGAAATGAAGTTTAAATTACCCAGAGGCAGAGGTTGTGTGTGTTCTCTTCTTAAGCATTTAATCACACTGATGTACCAGAACCTCAAGCAATTTCGTTCTTGGCATAATCAGAGGCATTTGTGGCATCTGAGAATCTACCAAGGTAGCAATTTTCTAGATAATCAACTTAATGTCTTCATTCTAAGTGCATTTATATGTATAAGTTAATTAGGGAAGTTAATTTTCATGAATGGCAGAAAATCTGCATTTTCCAGCAGTGTTTTGTTTCTGTGCCAATTGCAAGTTCAAGGTAAAATGTAAGAAACACCATGCTGGATCAGACTAATGGCCCGTCTAATACAGTATTTTGTTCACTTGTAGGCAACCAGGTGCCTATAGGAACCCCATAACCAAGACATGGTTGCAATAGTACTCTCCAGTTTTTATTGTGAAATAGTCAGTACAGAGAGGCATATTGCCTTTAGATATTGCTGGTAACATATACACATCATAATGGTAGCTGTTAGTAGGCTCATCCTTCATGAATCTGTCAAATCCTCTTAGAAATTCATTGATCATAGGGGGGTAATTATTTTCACTGTTTGACTATTTCTTTACTTATAATATTTATATACTGCTGGTGTTAGTGCCAAGGAACTACGTATGGTGGTTAACAACAGTAAACATAAAATAACAGTAAAACAAATAAAGCCTCCAAAAAAGAAATTCAAACATGCTCAAGATAATACAGGACAGACTTCAGCAACATGTGGAGAGAGAACTACCAGAGGTGCAGGCCGGTTTCAGAAGAGGCAGGGGGACTAGAGACCACATTGCCAACATACGTTGGATCATGGAGAAAACAAAGGAATACCAGAAACAAGTTTACTTTTGTTTCATTGATTACACTAAGGCATTTGACTGTGTGGACCACAACAAGATGTGGCAAGTAATTAAAGAGATGGGAATACCAGAGCACCTCGTATGCCTCCTGAGAAATCTGTACATGAACCAAGAAGCAACAGTTAGGACAGAACATGGAATGACAGAGTGGTTTGGAATAGGAAAAGGAGTAAGACAAGGCTGCATTTTATCACCCTGCTTATTCAATCTATACACAGAGCACATAATGCGAAATGCAGGGATGGAGGAATCACAATATGGGATTAAAATTGCTGGGAGAAACATAAACAATCTGAGATATGCAGACGATACCACCCTAATGGCAGAAAGTGAGGAAGACCTAAAGAACCTCTTGATTGGGCTGAAGGAGGAGAGTGCAAAAGCTGGCCTGAGACTCAATATCAAGAAAACCAAGATAATGGCAACAGGTCCCATCAGTCCCTGGAAAATAGATGGGGAAGAAGTAGAAGCAGTGACAGATTTTACTTTCCTGGGATCAAAGATCACGGCAGATGGGGATTGCAGCCATGAAATAAAAAGGCGACTGATTCTTGGGAGACAAGCCATGAGAAACCTGGGGAACATAGTGAAAAGCAGAGACATCACATTGCAAACAAAAATTAGAATAGTCAAAGCAATGGTATTCCCAGTAGTAATGTACGGATGTGAGAGCTGGACAATTAGGAAAGCTGAACGCAGAAGAATAGATGCCTTTGAAATGTGGTGTTGGAGGAGAGTTTTGAGAGTACCCTGGACAGCGAGGAGAACAAATAGGTCAATCTTAGAAGAAATCAACATTGACTGCTCATTGGAAGGGCTAATAGTAAAGACGAAGCTAAAGTATTTTGGACATCAAATGAGAAGGGAGGATTCACTTGAGAAGGCCCTGATGTTGGGAAAGGTGGAGGGCAAAAGAAGAAGGGGGAGGCCAAAGATGAGATGGCTAGATGGTATTGTAGACACAATGGGCACAGAACTGGGAGTGCTGAGGGGGATGGTGGAGGACAGAGATGCCTGGAGAACAATGGTCCATAGGGTCGCAAAGGGTCGGAACCGACTGTGCGACTGAACAACAACAATAGTACTGAATATACTCAAACCCATATGGTGACACATTTCGATCATGTGGGTGGCAATTTAATCCTAGATCTAATAAAGTCAGGGGAAACCCCAATTAGGGATCCAAATTTTGCTTCCTTTCCATAGAAAGAATCCCCACAAAAGTTGCTTTAAATAAACAAGTCTTTAACGATTTATTTAATATCTGAAGGGAGGTCATCTAACAGATCTCAAGTTACCTTGAAAAGCCTGGTCTGAGAGAATCTCAAGGGGCAGAGGTGTTGATATGGGAAGGACTGCTCCTTTTATCTGAATCTTTTTGAATTTCCCACTTACCGTATGTCTAAAGAGGGCCTGAAAGTCTGCAGAATAGCTGTGCATGTGCAAATATATTTCTTCATTGTAATTTTAATTTATATCCCGCCCTTCTCAAGCTTATGCTGACTCATGTTGTTTATTTTCATGGTGACCCTGCCATTTGCATATCTGAACAAAGCCTGAATAGCACCAAATAACTCTGTAAAAGATGGGGGGGGGGGGCATTCACATGTAGTACTTATGCACTTTGGAAATCCAAATCAGCTCTCTTAATGAATGGGCACTAAATCTAAGGAGGCCCTCCACTCAGTCCATTACCTTTACAGATATGCTTGAGAAGAAGTCCTCAGTGGCTCTCTTACACACACACACACACACACACACACACACACACACACACACACACACACACACTTATCCTCTCTTCTTGACAATTGAAAACATTTTTGTTACCAAGGTCTGTCAATATTCAATAGCTAATTTAAACTTAGCTAGTTGTCCTACACTTGTGCTATTTTTTTCCTTTTCAAGGTCTGTTTCCAATGGTTTTATCCTTTTAAAATTTGTTTTACATCATGGTGAGCCTTGACAGAAAAAATGTACATTTTTGTACATTGATAATAATCTCTTCACTAACAATTTAGGCTTACTGTTTTATGATTACTTACAAATCTTTACCTTAAGATCATTCAGTCATGTAGTCCAACTCCTTGAAAATTCAGAAAATTGAGTACTACAAGTGAGATAGCTATTTGGCATCTGTTTTAAAAGCCCTAAAGGACAGTCTGAGATATTCTGAGGCAGTCTGTTCCACTGGATATCAACCATTCAGGATGTTCTTACTAAAGTTTAGCTGAAATGGCATTTTGTGTTATATTTTGGTTGCTATTCTCTCAAAAACTTGAAAACGAAATTCTCTGTCATGGTTGTGACCACTCAACAAATAGCTAAAGATGCCACTGTTTGACTGTTTGGTTTCTAGGTCCTTCAACATTTATTTCACCATCCTTTGGAAGATTCCCATAGTTATCCTTCTTTAAATTGAAGAGCAGTGCTTATCTACTTTGAATCAAACTTCATTTAAGAATATCAGAAGTTTGTTCATTTAATCAGATCAAGTTTCATCTAGTCCAGCATTTTGTTCGAGATTAATTTTGAAAAGACAGCTCCTCTCAGAGGCTGCTCCGCTCTCTGATATTCAGAGAGATATTGCCTCTTATTAATAAAACAGAATTGAGCTGTCATGATTAATGGTTACTGATAAACACTTGCTTATGGATCTAATATTCCTTAATTAGAGATTTAAGTTCAGATCTTGGAAGCATGAAAATCCCTTGCTGTACCCACACCCCAATAACGACGCGGACACGTAAATTATGGATGAAAATTGGGCCACTTTTATTGATCATCAAACAGGCCTACCTTAACAATGGTTAAGGATCAATGGGCCAAAATAGCACTGGCAAGGGGCAATTAAATCATAACTAACTCGCTAACTAAAAGCACCTGTTGCACTGGCAACTGGGTGTAAGCTTCCGTCAACAACATGCTTCATCATCAGCATGTTGTTGACCCCTTTCAGCTGTAACTTATCCCAGCAATTTGACTGGCCGTACAATTCTGGCTCACCTTGTCCTCCCTATGGCCAGCCAATTGCTTTACCTTATTAATTACTAATGCAGTTGCCCCTTACCAGTGCTATCCGCCACATGGGGAGGAGTAAGCGACTCCCACCCCACCTGAACCAGGACACAGCCACACCGGGGGCGGAGTAAGCGACTCCATACCCGGCCAAATCCCCAGGGCATAGTAAGCGACTCAACACCCCGACCAGACCACACATGCGGTCAACAGGCCCGTTTGCAGTGCTGCTAGAATAGATCCAAGCCTTGGCTTGACCAGTGCACCCCGTCACTCCTGTACAGGCGTCCGTCCTGCCTGCGTATCAGGGGGTGGGGAACCATGGACCCCAATGCGTGGGCATAAACGAAGCATGCCACAGCCCGGTTCACTGACCTACGGGCTTGGTCCATGGCAGAGGCATTCGCCTCGCCCCTATAGGACACCCTCAGCAACATTTGGAACCATGTAATAAGGATACCTGGCCATGTCCGAGCCAGCAATGCCAAGTCCCTGCGAATGTCACAAATTAGGCGAAGACAAGGTACTTGGCCAAATCATTGCCACCCAGGTGTAAAACCAGGACCTCCGGAGGACATTGACCCATCATAGACCTGACCAGCGGCAACAGATGACTCCAACGCATCCCTCTGTAGCCGAACCAATGGAGCGAGGCAACGGCACCAACACCGAGGTGAGTACCCCACGAGGTGGAAGCCGCATGGCGGGCAGCCCAATACACATAACTATACCCGATGATCCAAACCCTCATCGGGGTACGGAGACGCTCGATGCCTAAAACAAAAGAAAGAGAAAAAAGGGGGGAACGAGCGGAGAGCTATTGCTGGAGAGGGCACACATAAACCTTAAAACAATCCAAACCCCATTGCCCCAAGGAGCGAATGTCGGCCTCCGGGTAACCCTGTACTGCAGCAGTAGAAGCTGCCCCAGTGTGAAAGGAATGGGTCCCAAAGTGTACACCGGCAAACCCCAACCTGGCCAACACCCAGCCCGTGACCTTCCAAAATTGGAACCTGCAGCGGGGAACCATCGCAGTATCGGAAAAGGGGTCCCTGGGCCGGGCCGTGAACAGCCAAAAAGGCAGAAAGTGCCACCACTGGGCAAATAGCCAAATCCCTACACCGGAGTAGAGTAACCACGCTGCCCTTGCCCACCTGGTCGGTTTTGGAGAAGCGAACTGTGACATAAACCCTATCAGTGCCAACCCTGGGACCAAACCCAGGGGGGAAACCTTCAAATAAGGGAAGGGGGGCTCATCAAAAGGGCCAGTCACCCTACCTCCACTGACCTCCTTGAAAATCTGCTCCCTAGCCACCTCTTCCCGGCCTCGGAAAGATAACAAATTAGGAGCATCCTGGGTTGCACGGGGGCCAACAAAAGGGATCCGGAAACCCTCGGAAAAACCCACGTGGATGTACTCCACGTCGGAGCGCCTGGGGTAAACCCTCAACCAACATTCCAGAACTGACAACCTAATTGGGTAGGGGGCCTTTTGGAGGTGGCCCTGGTTCGCTACTGGTCCAGGCAGTGCCCTGGGGGCCCCCACCCCTGGCTCGGGTTCCCCTGGGATGGGGGCAGGCAGAGGCTGGGTGAGTGCCAGAGCAGTTGGGGCAGTCGTGCAGGTACCTACAATTACGCCTGGAGCACCCTGCCATGGAGGAGTACCGCCAGCACACCAGGTGGGCTGGATCCTCCTGTCCTGCCGGCTGGCGGGGAAACAGTGCAAGGCCAGGCCATTGTATGGCATGGCCAAAGTGGTAGCGATCAACCATGGCAGGGCGGGATGGCATCATATAGTACAACCACAGTAACTGGTTGGGTTCATCCCAACGCATCTCCGGGTGCAAGGCGGCGTGCAT
Source organism: Bradypodion pumilum (assembly GCA_035047305.1). Taxonomy (NCBI): domain Eukaryota; kingdom Metazoa; phylum Chordata; class Lepidosauria; order Squamata; family Chamaeleonidae; genus Bradypodion; species Bradypodion pumilum. The sequence continues at coordinate 62,945,524 of JAWDJD010000004.1, read as the reverse complement.
ACGAAATTCCTCATCGTACACGAGCCATGCCGTGCCAGGAAAATCTACGTACACCCGATAAATGATGTCAAGGTACTGAACCAAGGGAATTGCTAAATCCGGCCATGCCCTCAGAGAAACGACCGCATAAATCAAGTAAGCCGGAAGCCAGTGGGCCCAGGTACGCGGGGGCTTCCTATGGCGGGCCAGCTCCTTATCCTTATCATCCTCCTTATCCTTTTCATCATGGGTAGGCTCCCTATTAAGAAGGCTGAAAAGATCCACATACTCCCTGTGCCAGATTTTGTCTCTGGTCGCGGGGAGGAGGTGTCACCCAGGGGGAGGATCAACCCCGCAGATGGCAATGCCGCGGAGTGCACGGAGTGATAGCCGGTGTTAATCGGGGGACCATAAGGCCACACCAGGTAAGGCGGCGTGGGCCCAGCCGCAGCCATACCCAGTGGGGGCAGGGTGTAAGGGGCTCGCCACATGCCGGGCGTGCCCCGGCCCGCCATAATAGGTGGGGCCGGTTGCGCAGAAGGCACCAGAAGTTGCGATAAGGGCTAGGGCCATGCCACCTGGCCCTGCTGGGGTATCAGGGAAGGAGCCGATGGCAATACAGGAGGGAGTGTGGTTGGTGATCTCACTTGATCAGCATACTCACCCACTGCAACCCCCCCAATCGCCCCCAATGGGGGTTCCAACCAGGACGGAGCGTCGGAGCTCACGAACGAGGTTGAGCCCGCGGCCCCCATCCCTGCCACTGTGCCAGGCACCAAGGAAGGCCCTGGCATCCATTGCTCAACCTGAGGGCCAGCTGCAGGAGCACTTGGAGCAGGCCGGGCCAACAGCGCGACTTCCAGCCTGGCCAAGCACTGTTCTACTGCAGACTGGTCACGGGAACCCTGGCCACCCCGGACGGCACAGGGCCACGGGCCTGCGGTCCCCGGAGGAATGCCTAAGGCCCTCTCAAGGGCCGTGAACTGGTCTTCAACGGACGCGGGGGGTGCCGGGGTGTCCAAGGTAGAAGGCCTCAACCCCACAGGAGGGCCGGGCAAGACAACGTGGGTAGCCAACTGAGCTGGGGCTACAGAGGATGCTGGGTCCGCCGGGGGTGAGGGCAGCTCACCACCCAGGGTGAGACAGGACGGCACCCTGCATTTCCTGCGGGTGGGCGGCGATGCTGTGCAAGGCACCAGAGCAGCAGAGGAGGAAGGTGCGGGCCCCGCAGGGGCATGTGTGCACCGTGCTCCAGCGCGGGCCGCCGGCTGGTGCCTCCTTTTGGGCCCCATGTGGGCCAAAACGGGTGGCGGTGCAAAGCACCAGCCCATTCCCGGGTGAAGGTACGCACTGCCGGGTGAAGCCGCCCTGCGGCGGAAAGAGGGGCAGATCGCCCAGCAAAGCCTGCTCCCGAGCAAGGCTGAGCACCAAAAGGCGGCTGCGCCGCAAGTCGGCGCGACAGTAAAACTAGGGGGTTCCGAACCAGCCGGCTCAGGGAAGAGACGCGCAGCAGTTGGCCACAGAGAAAGCGTGCAGCTCGCCAGGCCCGTATCCAAGCCAGGCGAGTTGGTGATGGAGGGCTGGCAAAGGGTGGCAATCACTCCTGGGGCCAGCCAAATGCAAGGAAGGGGGGACCGTTGGCTCGGCCACCCCTTATAAAGGGAGGCTGGCCCCGCCCCGAGCCTTGTTGCTGTGCCCGTGCCTCAGGGGCTGGGCCAGCAAAGAGTGCGGCGGCCATTTTGGCACTGTACGTCCACTTTCCTGTCATGTTAAAGAAACAGTCATCAATGAAAGTGACAGAAGAAAAGAAATGGGTCAACGTCAAGCCATGAAAAGTTGAAGGCAAAGTTTCAAAGGAAACTTATTCTAACAGTATTGTGAATAGGTAACCAAGGGACTTTTTCACTGAAATGTGTGAAATTTACATTACCATGTGGGGGAATTAACTAATTAATTTCTCTGGTCTTATTGAGACCAGTAGGACCAGATCATTAGAAGTTGCATTTGAAATATTAATGTGATTTGCCATCTAAAGCTTAGTTCTAGCTGAACATAATAGAATAAATGAAAAGAATAGTAGATTTCAGCAGGGTTATAAAATGCAGATATAAACTGGTATTGCCACAAAGAAAATCAGATATACAATGCACATAACTTCAGGAAGCCTTCAGAAGAGCAGGAAATTTTTTGGGGGGAGTATTGCAAGATGTGGATTTCTGAGAAAATATCCAGTTATTAGTACAAATGGATAACTTGCCTTAGCAGCAGCAGTAAAATGTAAGAGGTGGGAATGCATTTGGCTACAGTTATTTAATGAGTACAGAGCTAGGAGAATTAGAGGAGAAATAAAAGGGCACAGTCAAAGAAGTCAGCATGTTCCACTGAAGACTGTAGACTTGTACTGCTGAGAAGCCATTGCAGCAATATTAAGGAACAGAAAATTGAAATTAGAAAGCTTCCAGTCACCAATATATGATTTGATATACTCTACTTACAAAAGGAGCATTCTCTATATTAAAGGCTATTGAAGGACAATCATCTGTCAGAAGGCATTAAATATCTGAAGAGTTGCCTGGTCCAAAATAAGGAACTACTGTTGGCAGGGCTGCCATCAGAAATTTCTGGGACCCATACTGAGCAATCCTATTGCCCCCCCCCCCAGTAATAACACAGTTATGCCCAGCGGTGGCAGGGCCCCTGTCAGTACTGCCCTGACTGTTGGGTATACCAGGAACATTAAACATTGATCTTGTGTTAACAGATTTACAAAAAGATAACCAGGAAGCACAGAAATACTGATCCTAGTCTTTACTACTGTGGTAGCATTATTATACTTCTACATAAACTATAGTAAATATTTCCAAATTTGCATTTTTACATATTAATTATCCTATGTAAATATTTTGCCCGTTTTTGAGGGAACAGCCAACATACATAAAAAATGTCACACATCTATGACATTGTCTATTTAGACCAGTGTTTCTCAATGTGGGGCACATGCACCACAGTGGGACTTCAATTCCCAGAAGCCTAATTCAGTACATTGTTTGATCAATGCTTTGGGGGATTTCCTTAGGCTTCAGGAAAGGGCTCAAAACCTGGCTGGCAGGGCAAGTGTGGGGGGCTGACGGGGGGGAGGGGTAGCTCCCACCCGTTGGTGTTTCTAAGATATATCGTCCCTAATACTAATGGGTGGGTGACAGGGTTTTCATAGATTTTAAATGGGTTTTAAATGTTTTAAAGTTATTTTTATGTTGTTGTGAGCTGCCCGGAGTCGCCCTAGGGTGAGGGGGCAGCATACAAGTTTTAATAAATAAATAAATAAGTCCAAAAACCTATGGTTGGGAAAAACTGATTTAAACAAAGATTGGTCATTTGAACTGTGCCTCTTTACTCCAGCTCCCCGTTGTTGTTTGTGTCATACCTTTAACTTTGGTTAAAGTGATTATGGCTTATGCCAAGATGTAGATTTCTACAGAAGTCTACATCTTCAGAAGTATTCACTTGTACAAACAAAAGCTACTTTTTTACCAAGAGACAAATGCTATTGATTATACCATAGTTTCTCAGAACAGCAAATGCACTGTAGTGTTGCTCTGTTTCTGCTCACAGTGGCAATATTTGTAGTAATGAGTTTGTTTGTTTTCTAAGTTTCTTCAAGAATTCTTTAAAATGAGAAGAGCCTTAGGGTCTTTTGGACAACTATCTGAAGAAGCTCAATTTATGCACATTAAGTACAGAGACACACAATGGTTGGCTAGCACGAGATAAAACTTTACAAATCAGTGAAGTAATAGCAGAAGATTCCTGATTGGTATTCAAATTTGCTGTGAAGCTTGGCCCTGTTGAATTGTAAATGGTTAGTAAGGTAAAGGTAAAGGTCGTCCTTCCCACCGAAGTGGTACCTTTTTATCAAATTGCATTTTCTTACTTTTGAACTGTACATGGATGCAAAACAAACATTGTGGCATTACATACTTGCTAATGAGTTTACCCTTCAGTCCTAGCATCTATTGACCATGCTGTGTGAAAGCAGACAATGGTGTGAGTGACCCAGGCAGAGCATCAAGTCCTTCCTTTGTTCTGTGCAGTGACCTGAGGCTATGGATGAGAGTCACTGACCATCCTTCTCTAGAAAGAACATGACTAAAAACATACCATTTTCAGAAATCTACCAACCTCCCCACCATTACCATTGTTGAGGAAAGAAAGCCTGTTGTCAAACAACAAGGTTAAAACTACTTAAGAGTCCTGCAAGACATGGCATGGAATTTCTGTGGAGCATGTTCTGTTGTTTGTTTATTCAGTTTGAAATACAGTCCCTCACTTCTTAATCGAAGTTAGATTTCTAGAGTGGTTTATGAGACAATTAAAATCTCATAAACAAACAAACAAAAACAATAAAAAGTAATTAGGCAGCACACACAGAAAGTACTAGCAGAAGGCAAAATTAAAATTAACAGATCTAAAGGCCTGGTTACATAAAATAAGGTATTATTTCCTTTTGTTTTTCTCATTTGCTACAAATTATCTCAGGGTTTGGAAAATGTTTGAGAGAAAGCCTTTGAAAGAGAATTCCAGAGGCAGGGGTCTCGTAGTCTAGTGGTCAGAAGGGGCATTCCCCAGACACCAGAGAGTGAGAATGTTGCCTTCCCTCACAACATTATAACAATCATGTAAGAAGAGAAAATATGTTTATGCAACTGGGAAGGCTCAGAACTTTAAAAGTGTGGAATAGGAGGCTTTTAATTACCGTATTTACTGGCATATAAGACACACCCCATTATGGTTACACCAGTGCAATTATGCAACAGGACTTTGCTCATTGTTTATGATTTCTTAATTTGGAGCAACTTGCCTCCAAAAATTATGCTACTTTGCATAGCTACACGAGAGGAATTTGGCTATTGTATTTGTCCATTACTTCATCAGATGGGTAAATCCAGTGATGCGCTGCACAAAATTTTACTACCTACTCTGTGGGCTGTCCAAATCTGTGGGCAGGACCAAATATGTGGGTGTGGCCAAACATCCTGCATTTATGGGCTATGGAGGTGGGCATGGCCAACCAAGTGGGTGTGACCTGGGGAAAATTCTGCTACCGGTTCTGCAGAACCTGACAGAACCTGCTGCAGTGCATCACTGGGTAAATCTATGAAAAAGGATTTTATCCTCTTTCATGTTTCTATAATAGACTTCATTTGAATTTAGGGCTCCTCCACTCAGCTAAAGAGAATGCTTGAAACTGTAAAACATTAGAAAGATGGAGGAAGGAATGCTACCAGAGGCTGATAAATATCACACACCAGTGTATGGTTGAAATACTTGGTTTTGTCTTCTTATATTCCACTGCAGTTATTTTAGGGATGGTAGCAAATTGGAAAGAACACATACAACTCAAAGAAATTTCTGCTCGTCTTCAGTGTTATTATGTGCCTTTGGGGTGCAACTAGAAAGGTATTGTTTCTACTGTTTGTGCCATGATTCTCACTTTCCTTTTGATATTTGTTCTGTCAGCAACATGGTATCCACATTAATTGCAAATATGTCTGATCTTTCAGCATGAAGATACTTTTTTTGACCAGCTGCACTTATGGGTGGAGGTGTTTATTTATTATTTATTTAGAGTGTTGGTAACAATTCCAGTGACATTATTTAATCAAGTTTATGGCTTGTGTGATATTGGTTCTTTAAGGCAATAGGACATCACTAATGATGAAATATCAGAGAGTAGTATGGAGATGTTTGCCTCAATCTAGGACAAAACTACATGGCAACTCCCTCAGTTATCCTATTGAACGTAGCAGTAGAAGTGATGCAGTTGTCAAAGTACTGTCTAGCTGTCAGATTTAATTTCAAAAAAATGTAGAATTGCTCAACACTGTGATTATTATTGATCAACACGGTTGTTGTTGTCATTGTCATTGTCATCACTTTAGAGCATATCCTTTCTGTCCCTAATAAAATGGCTTCTGTACATTCACTTTTGTTTTTCAATGTCTACATTTTTTAGAAAGGGATAATAGTGCTTTGAAGGCTCTTGAGCTATTGTGTACAATTAATGGGAAAGAGTGATTTTTATTTCCCACCATGCATTTCCTAAAGAATAAAAAATCATATCACATGACCATGTATTTTCATTCTGCAGCTTCTCTGCCCATTCCTTTTGTTGTGTTGAGATAGTAACTCTCTTCAGTTTTTCTCTTTCAGTTACGATTCCTGTTGCCTAGGTGGACAAATGGAATGTGCTTTTTGGTCTAGCTGCTTTTGACTTTCTGGTATGTCTCCATTACAGAGACAGAATTTCTATGAGGGGGAGACTTTTCTACTCAGATAGTTTCTCTAGCTGATTTAGACTGCTGATCTTCTAGAAAATCTTCACAACATCCAGAGGGAACCAGGATGGGGAAGACTGAAGTAGGTGAATTCAGAATGGCTTATCATTTAATGTTGAAATAACAAACAGTGTAGCTTAGTATTCAGTTTGTTTCATCAATGGCATATTCATCTCAGGCAAGCAAAACAGCTCATTTATGGGCTTTCTTTTGTTTTGTTTTAGCTGATGCCATTATCTTTTGACTCTCCGGGATATTTTAGTACAGTATTTATTTTTGTCTTAATTGGAATCAGCTACTTCTGTTCCAGAGAGATAGAGGTTGGATTTGTTGGGAAGAAATGTAATCTTAGCAGTATAAACATGAGCTAAAAACAACGTTGCTATGCTTTGGGGCATTTGGTTGGCAGTACCTTTGACTATGGCGGAAAACAGAAGCTGGTAAACAACAGTTACAGCAGCCAGATGTGTCTCATTAAATATGCTTTGAAAAACAACTTGAGGTGGCATGTAGGAGTAGACACCTTTGATTCACATGCCTTTGTCAGACTTGAATCTCAAACAAAGGTGTGAAAGTGAACGCAGGAAAAGTGCAAGTCTTTTTTTTCTGGTTCTTTCAAAGAACAGCATTCTTGAAGACAGAATTGTGCTGGTGGAGATGATAATTTATTGTACAAATGCTTGGGGTGGGAACAATAATTGCTTTGGTTTAATTTCAGCATTATGGCTGTGTCAGGTAAACAGAAGCACATTTTGGGGTCAGGAAAAAATGAGGCCAAACTGTTGCCCCTATGTCATGAACACTTATCCTGTTTGATGATTTCTTTCAGCATTCCTTGTGTGACACAGTTTTGTCATTTATTTGTATTGACCTTAGATATTTTTACTGTCCCATTTTCTTACTCACCCCCAGTGGCTCCATCACATAGCCAGCTTATCTGTTGTGCTGCATGGTAATGTTCACTGTGTGACACCTGTGGGACAAGACTGAGGGTAATTGTGGTCTCCAAAACAGGCAAGAGTTGGCAGGCATGTGTAGGTACTGAATGTGCTACTATATAAGATAATTCAGTGAAAGCAATGGTTTCCAACCAAGAGTTGAAAGCAGTAAGCACAGAGGCATAGAACTGAAATGTTTCTAAGGAGGTACGGTAGGTGAAAGAGCAAAGGAAAAAAAGGAAAAATTAACTTTAAGTGAATAAAGACAGGGTGAAACACATTCCTGCCTTAATATTGCCCCCTCAACCAGTATATGAAGAGGACAGGCACATGAAATGAGTTCAAACATGGACCACAACTTTTTAAACTGTTTAACCCCTAACCTGATCAGGCCTAGGAAGCAGGAACATGTGGATCAACCTGGGCTCTCTCTAGTCTTTATTGGGTGAGTCACTTGTCCCAGAGTGTTGCTGTAAATGGCAAGCTCTGCTCTTGCTGGCTAAATTAGGATGACATCCTCAGGCCCATTTCCATCCAAATTCTCATGGAGTGAGGTTAGTCATCTCTTAAGGCTGCCTCAGAAGGCCATCCCTGCTTGCCTATCTGAATCTCATCATTCACAGTACCAATTAGGGGACTCAATTGGCAAAATTATTCCCTATGTAGTTTTAACCACCACAACCACCCCTCTCTCTGCACTCGCTGCAAAATTGTGGCCTACTTAAACAAGGTGTAGGTGATCCATCTTAAGTCCAAGGTACTTCATTGCATTGTCCAACCCATTTTATCTAGATTTAGGTCTGTAGAGCAAAGGCACAGCATGGGTTTATGGAGAGCAAGTTTCAAGCAAGCACTCACGGTTTGTTACTTTGTACAATATTATTACAAGTTATGGGTCATGTCTGATAGGTCATCAGCCTTAACATTTCATTTCTTGACAGTATGGACCATGAGTTGGCAAAATATCATTTTAACTCAGGTCTTAAACTGGCAGAGTTGTTTTCATCATTGAATTGAAGTTAACTTTAGCCATCATAACATTCAGCATGTTTTCACTTTTTGGAATAATAGCCATCCCCACCCCCACCCCCAGTCATCCTCAGTGTTACTAAACTTCATCTTAACAATAGATGGCTCTCATAGTCAGAAACAGGATGAAAAGATCTGTGTGGAAATAGCATACTATTCAACCCATTGTTCCCAATGTGGGGCACATGCCCCATAAGGCGGCCAATTTGATTTTTAAGAGGGGGCAATTCGAGAATGAGTTTTTAACAGTAAATTATTATTCTTATTATTTCGCAAGACCAAGTTAATGGCCTTTTTGGCTTCCTCCACATGAATCGGAGCACTTTTTCAATAATAAAAATTATATATCATGGGGTGGGGAGGTATCAGGATTTTAGAGATGTTTAGGTGGGGCATGGCCAAAAAAGGTTAGGAACCACTGCACTAAAGGTTAGGAACCACTATAACCTATAAATAAAGGTTGTCTGGTGGATTCTGTCCTCTACTACTAGTGATCTGTGATTAAAACATAAAGTTGCCAACTCTTATTGTAGTTTCCAAGCAATTTTTTCTTGTGATTATGTTCCACATCTTAAAGTTGTGTCATGTGTCATAAACTGACAAGTTGACAGTGTAAGTGTGTCTTTTGATGGTACAGACCAGTTAACGTAACTGTCAGTTTAGTAATTGCATTGGCCAAACATTCCCAAAGATCTGTAATCTAACTGAGCTCTGAGAGTTAATGATTTAAATGCTTTGTTGTGATCTCAAAACAACTGTTAGAAGATAAATCTACATCATTAAATCTATTATAGTGTTTTGCTTCATTTAGCAAATGTTGTTTATTTTATTCAGACAACACCTACATTTTAAACAAGCAAAGAAATTGGTTACATGACTGTGAAGAGTAATTTGTTTCCATCTCTCTTTGAGATGTCCATAAAAGGTGTCCTTGGGAGAAGAAAAAATCACTTCTTAAATGATACCAACTATAAAATTGTTAAAAAGTGAAAATATTTGCTTTTGTTTTGTTTAGCATAATAGAATTTATCTGAAAGTGAAGTGATTTAGCAATCCATGCACATACATAGCACAAAGAGATGATCCTGTGATTTATAGATTAAAAATAATAATCAGTGGTCCACTTTATGGTACTTCATATTTGTAGAGCTGGGTGAAATTACTCAGTTTCATTCCAGGAAAGCTTTTGCAGACTTATCTGAGCTTTCATTTGACCACCCACTGAAATGTTCACCTTTTCTTTTTCACAATCATTTTGGGTTCTGTCCAAAGAAAACCATACCAAAAGAAAAGAAGAGTAAGAAAGCAAAGTGGTTATCTGATGAGGCTCTTAAAATAGCAGAGGAAAGAAGGAACACAAAAGTCAAAGGAGAAAGGAAAAACTACAACCATTTGAACACAGAATTTCAAAGAAAAGCAAGGAGAGATAAGGAAAACTACATAAAAGAACAGTGCAGAGAAATGGAGGAAAACAACAAAAGAGGCAGAACCAGAGATCTTTTCAAAAAAATTGGGGAAATCAAGGGAACATTTAAAGCAAAAATGACCATGATAAGGGACAAAGACGGAAAGGAGCTAGCTGATGCAGAAGAAATTAAGAAAAGATGGAAAGAGTACACAGAGGAACTTTACAAAAAGGACCTCAACACTCCTGATAATCACAATGATGAAGAAATTGAACTTGAGCCAGACATCCTGGAGAGCGAAGTCATAAAGGCCCTAAAGAGCAGTGCAAACAACAAAGCTAGTGGAGATGATGGTATCCCAGTTGAATTTTTCAAAGCGCTAAAAGATGATGGCGTCAAATTACTGCATTCAATATGCCAGCAGATTTGGAAAACAAAACAGTGGCCACAGGATTGGAAAAGATCAGTATGCGTCCCAATCCCAAAAAAAGGGCAATGCCAAAGAATGTTCAAATTATCGAACAATCGCGCTCATCCCACATGCCAGCAAGGTGATGCTCAAGATAATACAGGACAGACTTCAGCAGCATGTGGAGAGAGAATTACCAGAGGTGCAGGCTGGTTTCAGAAGAGGCAGGGGGACTAGAGACCACATCGCCAACATACGCTGGATCATGGAGAAAACAAAGGAATACCAGAAACAAGTTTACTTTTGTTTTATTGACTACACTAAGGCATTTGACTGTGTGGACCACAACAAGATGTGGCAAGTAATTAAAGAGATGGGAATACCAGAGCACCTCATATGCCTCCTGAGAAATCTGTACATGAACCAAGAAGCAACAGTTAGGACAGAACATGGAATAACAGAGTGGTTTGGAATAGGAAAAGGAGTAAGACAAGGCTGCATTTTGTCACCATGCTTATTCAACCTATACACAGAGCACATAATGCGCAGTGCAGGGATGGAGGAATCACAATATGGGATTAAAATCACTGGGAGAAACATCAATAATCTGAGATATGCAGACGATACCACCCTAATGGCAGAAAGTGAGGAAGACCTAAAGAATCTCTTGATTGGGCTGAAGGAGGAGAGTGCAAAAGCTGGCTTGAGACTCAATATCAAGAAAACCAAGATAATGGTAACAGGTCCCATCAGTTCCTGGAAAATAGATGGGGAAGAAGTAGAAGCAGTGACAGATTTTACTTTCTTAGGATCAAAGATCACTGCAGATGGGGATTGCAGCCATGAAATAAAAAGGCGACTGATTCTTGGGAGACAAGCGATGAGAAACCTGGGGAACATAGTGAAAAGCAGAGACATTACATTGCAAACAAAAATTAGAATAGTCAAAGCAATGGTTTTCCCAGTAGTAATGTATGGATTTGAGAGCTGGACAATTAGGAAGGCTGAACGCAGAAGAATAGATGCCTTTGAAATGTGGTGTTGGAGGAGGGTTTTGAGAGTCCCCTGGACAGCGAGGAGAACAAATAGGTCAATCTTAGAAGAAATTAACCCTGACTGCTCATTGGAAGGTCAAATAGTAAAGATGAAGCTAAAGTACTTTGGACATCAAATGAGAAGGGAGGATTCACTTGAGAAGGCATTGATGTTGGGAAAGGTGGAGGGCAAAAGAAGAAGGGGGAGGCCAAGGATGAGATGGCTAGATGGTATTATAGACACAATGGGCACAGAGCTGGGAGGGTTGAGGGGGATGGTAGAGGACAGAGGCGCCTGGAGGAAAATGGTCCATGGGGTCGCAAAGGGTCGGAGTCGACTGTGCGACTGAACAACAACAAAACAACCTCAGACATACTGACACTGGACAATAAATCTACATATTTACAAACATAGACACTTCTAGTACCAATCTGAGATCATGATATCATCATGTCATACGGAAGCTTCTGCAGCCAAGTTGAAACTGCTAGATTTGAATGCCCACTCTGTAATGGTTCATCATATACAGATGTTGATACTTAAATCTGCATCATTAACTTCTGCCCATATCCTTGTGGTTCCCAACCTTTTTTTTTGGGGGGGGAGATGCCCCACCTAAGCATCTTTAAAATCCTGATTCCACCCCCACCCCCATGATGTATAACTCTTATTATTCAAAAAGTGAAGTCCTATTCATGTGGAGGAAGCCTAAAAGGTTATTCACTGTTAATAACTCATTTCTAAATCCCCTCCCTTAAAAATCAAATTGCCCGCCTGTGGGGCATGTGCCCTGCATTGGGAACTGTGGCATTAAACTGATAGACCTTTCTAGTCCACTCACTGTCATTTTATCTATTCTGAGGACAACTCATTTGAGCAGGAAGGCAGCAAGGCTGAAAAGTATAAGCAACCTTTCTGATAAAAAAATAAAATTGTAACAAAGAGATTAATGTGGAGCTGCTAAAATTACATACTTAAACCATTTCACACTCAAAGAAAGTAAAATACATCTAAAACTAAATTTTGGAGCAAATCTACTCCAAAATTATTTTTTCCAAATAACCCAAGGATGTTTACATTAGAAACCTATAGCTAATTTCATGATCCAGAAAAAAAGAACAGTGCATCTATTTCAATGAAGAGTGAAACAGCCAGTGTCTGAATTAAAGTACATTATAATAAACATATTATACAACCACATTTCTTTCCAAGTTTGGGTGAAGGTTCAAGGAAACCATTAGCTTTTTATAATCCATTTTGTCCTTCCCAAAATGCTGTTTCATAGAACATAATGCATAATTATAGATTAAATGCAGCTGGCCATGTACTCCATGTCAACAGATTAATTACTACAAATGCATTAAGGACAAAGTGATTGCCTGACGCTTGTTGAGTGATTCAGTGGAATCGTCTACGACTGTTATTCACCCTTTTGAAAATGATGTGGCTGTACTTGTTCATTGTTCATTTAAAACTGTAGAATTGCTAGAATCCCCTCTACTGAGTTTTGACAGAGAGGTAAATTGTTTTACTCTGTTACCCTGTGGACCAGAATATAAGCTCACAGAACTCCTATAGTTTATTGGGTTCAAGGATGCAACATTAAAAAAACAAAAACAATTCCTCATTGAGGACCTGTCTGGACTCAACCTGCAGCCCACAGGCCAGATGCAGCATGCAGCACCATTTCATGTGGCCCACCACCACTTCCACCACACCAGGAAGTGTCATGTAGTGGAGGAAGGGCAAAATGGCCATCCATGCCCTGAAGCTGTCTGAGGGAGTGTGACCTGGCCCCCAGCTTTAAAAGGTTGAGAACTCCTGGTTTATCCTATTCAAAGGAATATAGGAATACACTCTGAGGCGTAAGCACTTTGTATTTCTAAATGACAGATGATCTGGTGTGTTATCTGTTTCATTGCCCACTGTAGAAAGAGATAATAAGGAATTTATTAAGAGCTTACAACTGAATTATTAGAATCTGTGGAGCATCAGGAAATGTCCTGTCTTCTAATAGACATATGGGCAGCCAAGTAATATATATTAAACAGAACTATTTCCTTAAGCTGTTGATGATTTTACAAACCAATGTGGTTGTTTTTCTTTGATTTGGAATCATGCCACTTTTTAAATATACTGAATTTATGCAAAGTTCTGTTCAAAAAGGGAATTACTAAGCTCTTTTGCTGGTGCTATAGATAGATAGATAGATGGGCATATCTCAAAAATCAGTTTCAATTATTTGTGCTACCTGTCTAGATTCCAAGGGAAATCTATGGGAGTTTTTCATTTCACAAACTTTTGTGTTCTTAAACACAAAGCTTTCCCTTTCTGGCTCTGCTCTCCGGTGTACATGCAGGAGCAAGGAACTGCTCACTGCTGTGAATTCAGCACTGTTTCATACAGAAGTATGTTTTGCAGCACTGCAGAGACATTATTAATCTATAGATTTTGACATTTGCTGTGAGCCACAACCCTAGGTGTTCTTTATTTGACAATTACATATGTGCTTTCTTAAGATGTGAGAAAACATAATAGAAGACCATTTTCTAAAACTTCTTTTTTAAAAACGACATTTGATTAATTTCACTGATGGCTTTCTGGTTATGTTAAGAGTTCTAATTCTCACATTTTATAACAAGGAGAAGAAAAGGGACAAATCCTCCATTTTTCCTCCCCATTTTACACTCTTTCCTTGACTTTGAAATACTACAAAATGCAAATGAAAGAACTGAAAATGGACCCTTTCCAGATTGTAAATGCTTTGCATAATTCGGAGCCACTGTTCAAAGCTAACGTCTAGACACATCCATTTGGCTAGCTTCATGCCTCAGTTTGATTGTTTTTCTAAAGAACAGGATAGGTCAGAAAAAAATATTTCAAAGTCTACACATCCCCATTTTATATCTTGAAAGGGAAAAAAATAACCGTAGGTCACTTTAAAGGAAAAAAGGGGGATCCTAAATGTTCATAGATTTTTTAAAAAAACTTTAATTGTTCTGAATGCATTAGGGAAACATAGGTATATGCATGTAAGAGAGAGATTGCTTTCTTAAAACAAGTAAATGAGAGCCAAAAATAAGGAAAATAAGATGTATTCCAGTTTATCTCAATATTATTCACATATAGAGATACCCATTTTCTCTCTTCAGAACATATTAATATCCTTTTAAAATGTCAAATGAGCTTCACTAAAACAACCATCCTCCTCCTATGATTTGAAGAAGACTTAACTGCATTTTCTTAAATGCTTGAACAGGAATGGTTGGTAGAGGAGGATTGTGTCAACAGTCACTAGTTACTGCTGACAACTGATCTCAAATTATACCACCTGTCACCTTATGTAGGAAAACTGTAATGTGTGAAGTAACTCTAAATTCTAGATTTGGGTGAACCAGCCCAGAAATGAATAAGCACTTTTTAACAGTTCCTTGTTTATGCTGGTTCTCTTCAAGGTCAGCTGTATAATGTGAGGCAGCTGGTTTTGGCAGCTAATTTTAGGTGTCATAAAAGAGGAGCAAATGTAGCTATTTCACTTATCACTGCTTTCAGGAAAAGGCTTTTGTGGGATTTTCTGCTTTGTGTGACATTAAAAAACCCATTGGCCATTCTTGAATACTGTGCAAGTTGACATGGGAAGAGCTGGGCTAGCCCTGATTACTTTGTGGCAATAAACAGATATGAGATCCAGATTATGCCTGAATGAGTCCTGACAATTTCCCCTTGGTCTCCTGAATAGGAAATAATGGATAGAGCTTCTTCAGTCCTGTCTAGGCATTATGTTTAGTTGGGACATAGAAATATGAAAGAGAGGTTAATCTGCTCATGCGTGTCACTTTTTCTTTGCGTACTTTTGAACCTCTTAATCATCCTTGGTTAAGTAGCAAGGACTAAAGAGGAATTGCTTCACATCCATACAATCACAAGGAGAATTCTTGCATTTTAGGAGAATCGATAAAGGAGAATTCTCTCTACAAATGGGCACTCTGTCACCTTCACCATGATTATTTTTGTTAGCTGTGAGGAAATGTGATGGTAGAAAAAGAAGCAACAATGGGAAAAGCAGTAAGTGGCTAAGATGCTGATTGGGAGGCAGAAGGTCAGAAGTTTGATTCCCGAGTACTGCAGGACGGAATGAACTCCCATCTTTGTCCCAGCTCCTGCCAACCTAGCAGTTTGAAAGCAATAAATTACAAGTAGATAAATAGGGACCACTTTGGCAAGAAGGTAACAGCATTCTGTGCGCTCCGGTGTCTAGTCATGCCTGCCACATTACCATGGAAACGTCTGCAGATGCAGACAGTGCTGGCTCTTCGGCTTTGAAACAGAGATGAGCACTGAACCCTAGAATCAGATATGACTGGCTTTCAAGCAAGGGAAACCTTTACCTTTACTATACTTATGGGATGTGGAGAGGGATTTTTGTTCACTGAAAGTGAAGCAGGGTCATTTTTGTAGTTAAGCATCTGTAAAGATGTTCCATTATATACAGTATACTATTTTTGGCCTTGAAGCAGATTTTTAGATTTTATAGTTGGTTGGTTGACTGATTTTCCCCCTTACATGAGAGACTAAAAACAAAAAGAGGGATCTCTAACTTGTCTCTTGAAGCAAAACAACTCATGCTACCAGCCTGGGATACAATCCCCCTGCATTCTAAACCTAGTAGATCTGTTCATGAGAAAAATGTGATGTGGGAACATGATGTCATTTTGTCCTCGTTAATTTATCAAGAAACAAGTAGCATATTCCTCTGAGCTGGCAGAACATAGAAGAAGAGCTTCAGTGAGGAGCGCTTATTACTAAGGAGTAATTTAAACAAAGCCTCTAAACAATACAAATAATGGAGAAGTAATTGTCATTCCATCAGCTAGATCAGCATCTTGTTGCAGATAATTAAATTGCCTTGCATTTTCCATATCATCTTGTTAACTAAAGAAGGTGTGTCAGAGAGATGGTATAACTGCCCTCCCTCTAAAATCTCTTTGTGTTAAGGATATTGCAGGTTTTTTTGTATTATTTTTGAGGAAAGTTCCACAGTGTGTGTTTTCCTTATATTTCCAAAGGGTTGTTTACTTATTGGAATTGAAGTGACAAGCTCTTCGAGGCAGCCCTGTGTTTCTAATAAATATGTAAATAATACATTTCTCAGCTGTTGCCTGCAGCAGCACTCTGCTTATGTATTCTGCTCTGCAATAGTTAGTCTGCTGTGAACACATATTCAGTTTAGTTGAAAGATATGTACTCTGTCCCAGCTCAGCTGTAGGATGTAATAATTAGTTAACTGGAATTATAGCTGCTTTCCCTTTACCACTTTCTTTAATATTACTTTATTGAACCCAGCTTACTAAATGGAGATAAAATCAAAAATGTGGCATGGTCCCATTTGGGAGAGATAGTGACACTGACAGGGTGAACTTGATGGGCATATTATCAAACTCCCTCAGGATAGGCAACTTCCCCAGCTTATCCAGAGCAAAGGAGGTGTTCTCTGTGCCATCAGTGCTCTGGTGTATCACTATCTCTTCAAAGGATAAGGCAAAATGGCCTCCAGAAATACTCCTTTAATTAAGATAGCCTTGAGCCACTACTAGCTACAGGTAGCTTTTAGCCTTAGGTCACTCTGGTTTCAGTACACATCATAAATGCTGTGAAAAGGACAAATCAAGAAACAGATAGTACTGTCTTTCCTATAAGCTACTCAGTACAGAAACAGAAAATATTGGCAGCTCATCATTAGAAGTAAAAGCACATTTGTTGTTTGAAGATATGAATCGAAAGGAATTTTTCATGTTTATGAAAGGAATCCCCAATGTAACTCCTGAGCACCAGTCACAAAACAAAGCAAGCTGATGTGTAAACTCTGGGAGGTGAGAAAACCACCTGATGTTAAAAACCACACAATGAGCTCTTCAGGATTTCCCTTCTATAATTAACAAACTGTAC
This sequence comes from Bradypodion pumilum, assembly GCA_035047305.1. Lineage (NCBI taxonomy): Eukaryota > Metazoa > Chordata > Lepidosauria > Squamata > Chamaeleonidae > Bradypodion > Bradypodion pumilum. The sequence continues at coordinate 62,928,447 of JAWDJD010000004.1, read as the reverse complement.
AAAATGCCTATTTCAGTCCTCAGCTACCCACTAACATTGTAGAAATAATGCTTTAAATAATAATTTCAAGACATAAATTAATTACTTTTGCATGGATAGATTGGCTGTCCTTTCTGATAAACAATTACTTAGCATTAATTCATGGAATGCTCATCTCTGTTATGGAAATGCTTTTATAACAGGAAGCAAGCACTGTTTTTTTTTTAAAATTCCCTAACTTCTTAGGGCTTTGGGGACAATGCCATCACTTTGAATTATGGCCAGAAACTTATTTCATGTAGCAGCCCTAAAATCAGTATAATATATTCAAACCACCTGGTCCTAGTCAGCAATGAAACAGCTTCTGAACCAAGTGCAGTTTCCAAACAGGGTTACAATACAATAGAAATCATCATACAGGAAGGGGCTGCTGTGGCTCAGCAGTTAAGAAGTTCACCTTGTTAGTTGGAAAGCTGGCAAGTCGGCAGTTTGAGACGTGGGTACTGCATGACTGATTGAACACCCGTCTCTGTCCCAGCTCTTGGGGACATGAAAGGAGCCTCATTTGGGCATTCCCTGAGTGGAATTTCTTCCACAAAAAACCTTTCAACCCAGAATAATTTCTGACACAAAATCATACAGGCAATTTATAACAGTAATCCGCAATGAAGTTTTTTTCAGGTAACCAAGGCCATCTGTCATAAGGGGGTCACACGTACCTAGGGATATGCACATCTAAAAGGCCTACATCTGTAGGCCATTGCTGGACTTGGTTCTGTCAAAAAAAATTGTTGGTTTTTTGCTTGAGAGTCATTTAGTTTCTTTACTTGTTTGGATGCATTCTACTTGTTGCCTATACTTATTATTTCTGTTACTTAATTTATATCATGCCTTCCTTTCAAAAGGTAGCTTACAATTTTTTTAAACAACAGGTAGTGGAACAGTTTAAAATATAGTCAACTTCATTGGTTTAAATCCTGTTTCCAAAAATTATGCTGCATAAGGCTGAGGATGTCATCAACTGCTGCAATTTTTTGGGAAATAAAAGCATTCTAATTTCCTGTATCCCTCTGTTATGTATGATAACTGAATGTATTAACTGTCAACAATTTAAACACCCAAGTTCCTGTGCCTTAAAGCTGTCTAACAGCGTCCCTGTTTGACAACCACGAAATCTCGTTGAATAGCTTAGCCTCGTGAGATTTCGGGAGGCGCGCAATTTGAAATCTGACAGGCACACAATGTATCTCCTTCATGCAAATGAAGGGATTAAGAAGTGTACATAGGTTGATTGACCAATCGGCATTGTTCTTTGTTGTAACTGTATCTTTCTGTATTGTATAAAAGTCCGTGTTTTGCCCCATCCAAGTTGTGTTCAGACCCTCCATGGGGCGTGTCATGATGGAGGGCTGAGAGGGACGAGCTTTTCTCCGCTCGGAAAGGAGAGAAAAGAAAGTGACTTTTTTAAAGTGAAAATAGACCCTGAAACCGGCTGAAAAATGGACTAGGAAAAAGAGAAGGAAAATTAGTAGTGGAAAATATATTGAATGCTCCAAAGCAGCGCCGAGAAAAAGAGGTAGGACAGAGTTTCGATCTTGAGAGCGGGGGGATGGGCGACCTGTAATGGCGACGAGTCCCCAGAGCTCTGGATCGAAGAACGGAAATTCTGGAAACGGGAGGAAAGCGGCGTTCTAGTGAAAGAGCTTAAAAGTATGGGCAAAGCATAAGTGGACGTCGGAATTAAAAGTAAATCTGTTGGGGGGCCGAAAGAGATTTTGTAGCGGGCTCGCTTGGTCTCGTCGCCCCCCCCCCCGATCGGAGACGTACGGAGTTTCGAGGCGCTGGAAAGGAGCAAAGGGGAAAGCGAAGAAGTTTGACGGTGAGCAAAGTTGTAAAGACTTATAAAGAGAAAGGGGGAAATAGAAAGCAGAAGTAAAGAGACTGATTTTTTCTTTTTTTTTTCTTCCCTTTTGAAATGTTTTATGCCGGTGGGAGTGGATAAATTAACGGCTAAGTAAAAGGGGCAAGATAGTATTCCCTGCTTTCCTTCTTTTGTTAATTTTTTTTCTTCCCCTTTCCTTGCCTCCCCCTCCCGCTATTGTGCTGTGGTCTAAGAGAACTGGTTTTTAAAGAAGAAGAGAGACGATAAGCCTGTCCCTGCATACATTTTTTTGGAGATACAAAGAGAAGCAAGAAGCTGTTGTGGCGTAGTTCTCTGAGAAATAAATTGCTTGTAGATCGGAACTTTGGAGAACAGGAAAGTGAACTCATCAGTGTTATCTTTGTTTCTGCTGACTCTCCCTTTTTCCCTCCTTAAAAGAGATTTGGAAATCGTTTGCAATTTACAATAGAGAGTTGGCTCCCCCTACAGTTAAATTTTGGAGATAAAAATTTTTTTTTTAATTGCTGTTATTCTTGTTTGGTTTTTTTTTCTTTTCTTGGCTGGTTTGAAGCTTTTTAATTTTTAAATATCTTTTCAAATAAGATTTTTCTAATTGTTTCTTTTTTAAAAAAAATTTTCTTCCCCTTTTTTTTTCTTGTTTTTTTTTGTTTTTATTTTTATTTTATTTTGAATTTTGTGGGGAGGGGAAATATTAAAGTAGATAAAAATATAAGAGGGAAATTAATTAAATTTAAATTGGGACAACGGAAGTTTGAACGACTCTCTGGGTATACATGTGTGTGTATATGTGTCTGTAAATACACGCGCATATATAGGACAGAGAGAGGGAGGGGGGAGGTGATAAGGGTTAAGTACTGTATTTGGAAAGTTTAATAAAATTGGTTAGAGATAAAATATATGGTGAATTTTGAATGATTAAACTTTATATGTAAATTGATAATAAGCAGTTAGAAATATATTTGAATGAAACGGCAGGGGAGAGGGAAAGAGAAAGAGAAGAAATTGGCTTGGACAAGAGAGCAAAGACCAACGTCCTCCGATAGAAGTTTCAGGAGGCTTACAAGATTGGATGAGGAGAAAGAAGAAATGAAAAAAGCAATGCAACAAGAGATAAAGGATTTGGAGGAACAAGAGACAGTGAAAAAGATGGCACAACAACTACAGCAGCAGCAGCAACAGAAGACAATAATATCACCAACGGCACCTACTCCATCTGTGGTAAAATCAATCGTGATAACAACAGCAAAAGTAACAACGACAACAACAGCTATGTCAACAGTGTCAACGACAGCGGCGATAGCAGGAACAACACCAACAACGATCGTAACCACGTCCACGGCCACAACACCAACGACATCGGCGACAGGGGGAGGAGAAGGAACTAAATCTGAATTTGAAATTCTTAACGAGAGATTTGATACCCTGGGGAATAATATTGGAAATATGTTTGCTCAATCTAGAACAGAATGGAAGAAGGATTTGCAAGATGTATTAGTAAACATTATGAAGGGAATTGAAGACATGAAAGAGGAAACAAAGACCATTAAAAAAGAGCAAGAAGAGATAAAAAAAGATCAAGCAATGATAAAAGTAGAGGTCATGGACTTAAAAAAGAAAGAAAAGGAAAGAGAAAATAAAGTTGGGGACCATGAAAAGAGATTGGAAAATGTAGAAGAACAATTAAGAAAAGCAAATGTTATAATTCGAAAATTCCCAGAGAATTCACCAGACAAATTAAAAGAAAGAATAGTGAAATGGCTTGACGAAATTATGGAAGATGGCTTCACGCCGCATGAAGTGGTAAATGTATTTAGGCTTGGTTCAAGAAGGGGCAAAACTGGGTCAAGGAATGTCATGTTAAAATTTGCTAATGTATCAGATAAACTGAGGTTAATGGCGCTTATACGTGAAAAAGGACCAGAGGTTTTAAAAGTAGAAGGCCATGACATTGAAGTGTACAACGACATTCCAATGGAGGATCGTTTCTGGAGACAGTCGATGAAGCCAATCACAAAAAGATTCCAGGAAAGGGGAATAAGATACAATTGGAAATTCCCAAGACAATTAAGTTTTTTTAATCTGGGAAGAAGATATTTAATCAATGAAGATATTAATGTCTTGGACGTAATGATAGATGCCAAATTATTGGAAGCAGGAACTAAAGAGTGGTTTGATCTGAAGGAAGAATTGATTATATCTGGTGGTTATAGAAGAAGGGATAGCAATGGAAACGAGAATATGCCAAAAGGGGCAGAAGGAGGAATAGCTCCGGACGGGGAGTAGGTTCAGGCCCAATCCAGACTCCTATGTATGACTGCACCCCCCCCTCCCCCCTCTGAATTTTGGAGGCCATTTGTAAAAAAGAAATGGGGAGGGAGAGTAGTAGATTGTTTAGTGTATTTTTTCTTTTAGATGTTTTTTCCTCTTTTATTATTATTATTACTTTTTTGTATAAGGTGAAGGAAATGTTATATGTTGATCACATGTCCGTAGGAGGAAGTGGGAACTGCAAAAAAAGGGAGGGAGATACATAATAGATGAAGGATATAAAAGTATTAACATGGAACGTGAAAGGTACTGGTTGTCAAGTGAAGAGAAGGAGGTTGGAAGCGGCACTTAGAAAAGATAGACCGGATATAATTTTTCTTCAGGAGACCCATCAGAATTCGGAAAAAACCAATAAATTATTCTTAGGATGGACCCAAGTTTACGAAAAATCGTATGGCTCCTCAAAGGCTAGGGGGGTCGCAACTTTGATATCAAATAGAGCGGGATTCGAGATAATAAAAAGTATATCAGACCCAGAAGGTAGATACTTGATAATAAAGGGGAAGATAGAAGAAGAGGAAATAACGTTGGTGAATTTGTATGTGCCAAATGAACATCAAAACAGGTTTTTAAATAAGATATATCGAATACTAGAGAAAGAAAAAACAACAAAAATGATTGTAGGGGGAGATTTTAATCTAGTAGGATCAAATATAGATAGCACGAATATGAAGAGAAGTGTAGGTGGAAATAAGACGTTTGTGTTAAATAACTGGTTGAAATCTTTGGGGTTGAAAGATACATGGAGAGTACTTAAAGGACAGGAAAGGGCCTATACGTATTTTTCACAAGTGTACAATACATATTCCAGAATAGACTACATATTTGTTACGGATAATTTGATAAGTAATTTAGATGGTATAGAAATTGGAATATTCAAAGAATCGGATCATGCAAAAGTATTGGTGGAATTGAAAATAGATGCTATAAAGAGCCCGAAAAATTGGAGATATAACGCCAGATTGTTTAGAGATAAAAAAAGTAAAGATCAAATGGTAGAAAAATGGGAAGAAAATTGGAAGTGGAATGATACAGGGGAAGTACGAATTGGTACCGTATGGGATACTATGAAAGCAATATTTAGGGGTGAAAGTATTAGGTTGGCAAGTATTAGAAATAAACAGTTAAAAAGTAAGCAAGAAGAAACAGAAAAAGAGATTAAAAGGTTACAGGAGATACATGCAATAACCAAGGATAGAAAAGTATATGAAAAGATGCAGGGACTAAGGAAGGAATTAATTGGAAATGACATAGAAAAGGTGAAAAGAGACCTAACATATTTAAAAAGAGAATATTTTGAATACAGTAATAAAAATTCAAAAATGTTGGCAAGAGCGGCTAAAGAAAAGAGAGGCAGAAGAGAAATAGGGATATTAGTGGATAAGGAGGGTATAAGGCATAATAAGATTAAAGATAAATGCAAGGTGGTCAGAGAATTTTACCAATCCCTATACTCTAAAAAGAGAATAAACCTAGATAAATTAAAAGATAGATTGGAAATGCAAATTAAAAATAAAATAAGCCAAGAGCATAAACAAAGAATGGAAGAATTAATAACTGAAAAAGAGATAAAAAGAGTAATAAACAAACTGAAAGTAGATAAAGCACCTGGTGAGGATGGATTACCTGCTGAGTTTTATAAAGAATTTAAGGAGATAGTAATCCCGAAATTGTTAAAACTTTATAATGGTATTCTTAAAGGGGAACAGGTACCTGCATCGTGGTATAGAACAATAATTGTCCTATTACCAAAACCGGGAAAAGATTTAGAAAAAGTAGAATCATACAGACCTATATCCCTGATTAATCAAGATGCTAAGATTTTTACAGCTATACTGGCAAACAGACTGAATAGTTTTATGGATAAATATATAAATAAAGACCAGGCCGGCTTTGTGAAAGGGAGATATATGACAGATTTAGTAAGGCGAGTTCTAAATTTAATAGACGTGGCAAGACAAAATAAAGAGAAAGTAGGTATATTATCATTAGATATTTTTAAAGCATTTGATTCTGTACAATGGGTAACAATTATCGAGATAATTAAGAGTTATGGATTCGGTAACAGGTTTATAAAGACAATAGAACAACTGTACCAACAAGGATACGCTAAAATCAGGGTTAACGACGGTTTAACAGAAGAATTAAGATTAGAGGCAGGAACAAGGCAAGGATGTCCCCTATCTCCAATTCTATTTATTATGGCGATGGAAATACTAGCTAATATAATAAGAGAAGACAAAAATATAGAAGGAATACTGGAAAATAAAATTAGTTTATATGCAGACGATACTTTGTTAATTATGAAACACCCCAGAAGAACCATGGAAAGGATTCAAAAGCATTTAAAGGATTTTGAACAAATTACAGGTTTAAAGGTAAACTGGGAAAAATCAGAATTAATTTTAAATAATATTGAAAAAGAAGAGCAAAGGAAAATCAGGGATGAATTTAAATTACAGATTAAAGGGAGCTTGAAATACCTGGGGATAAATATATCCAATAATTTAGAGGACCTGAAAAGACTAAATTATGATAAACAAAAGAAGGAACTTAAGATTAAAATTTCACAATATCAAAAACTGAAGCTGTCTTGGTTCGGCAGAATAGCACTGACTAAAATGATGTTACTACCAAAACTAAATTTTTTATTTGATGCCTTACCAATTCAGCTGATAGATAAGGATATTGAGGAATTTCAAAAACTATTTGATAGTTATTGTAATGGGGGACGCAGACCTAGAATTTTAAAGAAAATGTGGTATTTACCTCAAAAAGAAGGCGGTTTAGGAATGCCTAATTTAAAGAGTTATTATAAAGCCTTCCAGATAAAGAATGTAGTTAAGATACTGATGAAGGAATCGGTTATCTGGGAGGGAATCGAGATGAACGAAGTAAAGGAAGTTGGTAAGAGTTTTTTTTTAGACAAGGAAATAGGAAAAATATCGATTAAAAACAGAATGATGAGATCTATGTTGGGAGTATGGAAGAAAGTTAAAATGAAATTGGCCCCGAATATCTCACCGATAATTGAAATAGAAGATTTGAATAACTTCACAATAAGATTGGATAACGAGATTAAGGAAATTTTGTCGACAAATAGGGTTCTCCTATTGAAAGATTGGATACGAGTCTGCAAAGATGATGCGAGGAAAAGAGAGCTATATACCCAGATGAAGCTGAATTGGTTTCAGATAATTATGGTGAATAAGTGGAATAATAAATACTGGAGAGAACGAAGCCTAGAAAGAGACAGGACGGAATTTGAGGAATTAGTTTGGAAAATTAGGAGGGAGGAAATTGGTATTAAAGGGCTGGTTAGTAAAATTTATAAAATAATAAACACAGAAGGTAACCCACAAGAAACATTAAGAAATACATGGGAACAGGACTTGAACTTGAAAATAACGGAAAAGGAATGGCAAAATAAATGGAAAAAAAGAATTATGAGATCCCTATCGGTCAGAATAAAGGAACACAATTTTAAAATGTTATGGAGGTGGTATCTGACACCCGTGAGACTGCACCAGATGGATAAGAAGAACAATAAAATGTGTTGGAGATGTAAAAACAGTTTGGGCACATATGTTCATATGTGGTATGAATGTAAAGAGGTAGAAAACTTTTGGACAAAAATAGAGATCGAGATAGGGAAAATTATGGGAGTACGTCTCAGATTGGGGCCAGATACCATCTTACTGACAGATGTTGAGAATATTAAAATAGATAATGATAAGAAAGAGTTGTTGTCTATGATGTTAGTAATGGCAAGAATGTGTATTGCAAAAAATTGGAAAAGTGATATAATGTTAAAAGTGCAGGATTGGTACGGGCAGATGTGGGATCTCGCATTGAATGAAAAACTAACATGGGAATTAAATCTTAAGAAAGGTATAATAAAAGAAAGTAGATTTTGGAAAATATGGCGAAAATTTGTGGAATACTCAATGACAAGAGATGAAATAAAAAAATTGACACCAGACCAAACGAAATTTTGGGAACAATAGAAATGAATGGGAGATCCCACAACCTCCTAGGACAATGTATATAGCACTAGGGTGATGAAGTCTGTAAGTGTATGTAATATACAGTCTGTCTTATCTTTTATATTATGATTTTATTTTTATTAATTTTTTGTTATTTTTTTCTGTCATGTATAAAATGTTTGTTTCATGTCTTATGCTTTAAAAAATCAATAAAATATTTTAAAAAAAAAGACCCTCCAAATAAAGAGCTGTATTTCACTTTCAATGCTTGTCGTCATAATTTCCTGAACACCAAATTGGCGACAAAGGTGGGATGGCATGCCCACAAGGAAGCAACATCAGCCCATTCAACCCGGCCCATCCAGACAAGTGGCCGATCTATGAGCGCCATTTCTGCCATGCCATGGCATCCCAGAAGATCACCGATGAGGACCAGAAGCACTCCTGCTTCTTAGCCCAGTGTGGATCTGAGATGCTAGAGCTGGCCAACCACCTCGTTCTTCCTCAGGACGTGGATGAGGTGCTGCTTGCTGAGATCCTGGCAGCACTGTGGAAGCACCTGCAACCTGAGATTTCGATCTTCCTGGCCAGGGTGGCCTTTCACCGAAGGGAGCAGTGCCCTGGTGAGTCCATTGATGAATACGCTGCTGCTCTTCGCCTTGCTGCTGCCCCTTACAAGTGGGACAACATTGAAGAAGTGCTCCGTGTCCATTTGCTGGCCGGTATGAGGGACGAAGATGCTCAACATCGCCTCATGACCAGGAAGACGCTCACCTTCAAGTCTGTGCTGGACGAGGCACTAGCATCTGAGGCCACACTGTCCAGAGTGAAGCTGTTCCGGCATCGCCACCCCACTGTCAGTGCCATTGAATTAACCATTCAAGCCCACCGCTGCTCATTTTCATCAGCAGCAGCATCTCCTGGTTCCGCATCATCATCTGGGTCCAGCGATGAAGAAAGCAAGGTCCAAGTGGTTCACCAAAGGCACTGGGAGAACCACAACGACTGGGAGAAGAAACCCCTCCAGAAATGTGATGGCTGTGAGGCCCAGCATGACGGCAAGAAGTGCCTATTCCGTACGGCAGAATGCCACATAGCCAAGGTGTGCTGGCAGCAAAAGTGCAGACCTCCAATGCCGGAAGCCAAGTGTGGTGATCGCTGTGAATCGTCCATCACTAAGGTGTCCTCTTTGTCAGATCCGACCCAGGTGGGCAACATCAGCAATCAGTTCGATGCCAACTTGAATCTATAGGATGTCCCCTTCAGAATGGAGGTGGATTCTGGTACTATATTTTCAATAATTCCAAAGCAGGAGTTCCTGAGGATTCCCCTGGCCTCTCACCCCAAGCTTAAACCCCTTACGACTTCCCTCCAGGATGTGCAGGGTTGCCAGATTCTGGTCCTAGGTGTGGATAACTTTTTGGTCCATTTCAAGAACATATGCACCACTTTGCCCTTGGTTGTGGTCAAACAGGGTGCTAACAATCTGATTGGGATCCAGTGGTTCAAGCCCCTGGGGATCCGGCTATCTGGCATCCATGTGATAGTCTCTGACCCAATCCAGGACGTTTGTGCTGCACATCCTGAGGTATTCAAAAAGGGTTTAGGTTTGTACAAAGGGCCCCCTGTTGACTTTGAACTTGACCCTGCCATCCGGCCCATCCGTATGAAGCCACGCTGGGTACCCTTTGCCCTCAAAGAGAAAATAGAAGCTGAGTTGGACAAACTGGTTGTGCAGGGCATCCTGGTGCCGGTTGACTCCACTGAAGAGACACCGATTGTGACAGCACTGAAAAGCAATGGGGAGCTCAGGATATGTGTGGACTATAAATGCACAATAAATAAAGCTATTCGCCCAAACGCATATCCTGTGCCAGTGGTAAGACACCTTCTTGCCTTCTTGCATGGAGGAAACTGCTTTGTGAAACTTGACCTTGCCCAGGCTTACCAGCAGCTAACTATGACTCCTGCCGCTGCTGTAGCACAGACTATTGTTACACATAAGGGGGCATTTAAGGTTACCAGACTACAATTCGGGGTGAAGGCAGCCCCTGAGATATTTGAGTCTCTTGTTGAACATATTTTTAAGGGGTTGCCAGGGGTCCTGCCATACTTTGACGATGTCCTGATAACCACTGAGGACACCATCGAACTAGCGGCCAGGCTCGATAGAGTACTGTCATGTTTCGAACGAGCAGGTCTGCATCTTCAAAAAGACAAGTGTGTGTTTTTGGCAAGGGAGTTAGAGTTCCTGGGATACAGGATTACCCCCCAAGATATTATGCCCTCAGAATCCAAGGTGATGGCAGTAACTACATGTAAAGCTGAATTACAATCATTTTTGGGACTGTTAAACTTCTATTACGCTTTTCTTCATCGCAAAGCCTCAGTTGCCGAACCATTGCACCAGCTCCTTAAAAAAGACACTGTTTGGAACTGGGGCCATTACCAGGAGAAAGTGTTCCAAGAACTAAAAAAATTACTGTCTTCTGATGCAGTGTTAACACATTTCGATCCCACCAAATGGGTCATTCTGGTGTGTGATGCATCCCCTGTGGGAGTCAGGGCTGTGTTGTGCCATATGTTGAATGACAGAAGGGAAGCTCCCATAGCATTTTATTCCTGTTCCCCTTTCAAAACCCGAAAAGAATTATGCACAGACTGACAGGGAGGTGCTGGCAATCATGGTAGGCACCAAGAAATTTCACGATTACCTCTATGGGAGGCCTTTTACCTTTGTGACTGACCACATGCCCCTCCTTGGCATCTTTGTAAATGGGAAGGCTACACCGCAAATCATATCCCCAAGGATGTTGTGTTGTGCAATCTTTTTAAATGCATACAATTTCACTCTAATACACAGACCCAGCAAGGACATCAGCCATGCTGATGCCCTGTTGCATTTTCCACTGCCTGGGGTTGGGGAACCGGATTGAAAGATCGAGAATGATCACTAGGTCCTCATGATTTAGGCCTTCGACTCACTGCCAATCATCCCTTCTGACATAGCCAAAGCTATGGCCATAGATGTGGTATTATCTAAAGTCATTTCTTGGGTGCAAAAAGGTTGGCCCGTCTCTCCTCCGGCCGAGGAATTCAAAATATTCCACCGCAAATGCTTGGAATTGTCTGTGAAATGGGGTTGCCTTCTGTGGGGCCAGTGGGTGGTCATTCCTGTCACCCTCTGCCAAAAGGTTTTAAATCTACTTCACACAAGTCACCTGGGAATTGTACATTCAAAATCCCTTGCCTGTAGTTACTTTTGGTGGCCCCAACTGGACCGGGACATAGAACAAATGGTTGGCACTTGTGCCAGCTGCCAATGTTCTCTCCCAGAGCAATCCCACCTTCCCTCCCGGGAATGGGACTCTGCCAAGGGCCCATGGTCCTGGATACACATAGATTTTGCGGGACCATTTAGGTGAGCCCTATTTTTGTTGGTTGTGGATTAATTTTCCAAGTGGCTGGAAGTATTCCAAGTGTCCAACACCACTTCATCCATGACAATAATGCACTTATGGAGGCTGTTCACTACGTTTGGACTCCCAGATGTTCTGGTGTCTGACAACGCATCCATGTTCACATCTGCAGAATTCCAATCCTTCATGGAAACACCCAAGTTCCCATGCCTTAAAGCTGTCAAACAGCATCCCTGTTTGACAGCCACAAAATCTCGTTGAATAGCATAGTCTCGCAAGATTTCGGGAGATGCGCAATTTGAAATCTGACAGGTGCACAATGTATCTCCTTCATGCAAATGAAGGGGTTAAGAAGTATACATAGGTTGATTGACCAATTGGCATTGTTCTTTGTTGTAACTGTATCTTTCTGTATTGTATAAAAGTCCATGTTTTGCCCCATCCAAGTTGTGTTCAGTCCCTCCAAATAAAGAGCTGTATTTCACTTTCAACGCTTGTCGTCATAATTTCCTGAACACCAATCCCCCCCCACCCCAGATCATAAAGCTGCCATGAGATCCCTTTTCTCGGGAAGAATGATGAAAAATGTTTCAAGTACACGAGTGATTAGCAAGCTATATTATTTTCAGTTTGGCCACTGAAGTTTTTCATATTGTGTAACTCCTATAATAATAAAACCCAGAGATCCAAAAGAAACTTTGTAAAAAGCCTCAGTTTAGTTTAACAATCTGGATAGTGAAAAGGCAAAATTATTTAATACTAGCATAGTTTTGCCCGGTGTTGCCGGGCAGTTTTTATGTGTGTGTTTTTTGTTAGGGGTGGTTTGGGTGGAGGTGTTTTGTATTTGTTGTTTGTGCCTTTTTTGATCTATATTATTAGATTTATTTGTGATTTTGATTCATTTCTTTTTTTGACTTGTTTTGACTCTTGTGGCTGCTAGCAAGAGGGCTGCTTTGCATTTTTTGACTTGTTTTTAATCTTCCAGCCTGCTGGTGGGGCTGTTGGTAATAGTGTTAGATTCTTTTTTTGTTTGACTTGTTTTTTTCTCTCCTGGCCTCTAGGTGGGGCTTCTTCCAGTAAGTAGTCTTTGTTTCTGCAGTTCTGTTCCGGACTTGTGGAGGGAGGACATGCTGGTGAATTCCCCGGGGGTTTTTGTTCAGTATTTTTTATTTGTTTTGTTTTTGTGGTGTTGGGCTGGGCTGGGAGGTGTTTCTGTTTGTTCTTTTGTGGGGGGGGGGTTGGGGGGGTAGATGTGTTTAATTGTTTTGTTTATTTCTGGTTGTTTATTATTTTTCTGATTTCTTTCGTGTTTATTTGTTAATTTGTCATATTTTTGTTGATTCAGTTAGGTATTTTCATGTTGTAGTTAGGTGTTTTTTCTGTGCTTTCATGGTATTTTGGGTGTTTCTTTTAGTGGATTTTGTTGTTTATTGTTTTGATGGTTAATGTTTTTTTTAAATTATTTATTTAGTTGTGTTTTATTAATTTTGGTGGTTGTCATTTTGGGTAAATGTTTGGTTTTGTTGCTGTTGTGGGTTATTTTATTTTAATTTTTTTGCATGAAGAACGGCCTGTCTGTCAGTTCCTCTTTTCCCCATTGGTGCTTCAAAATTTGGTTTCAATGAAGCAATGGGGAAAAGGAGAAGCTAGCAGTCAGCTCACTCTTCATCCAGTAAGATTTGTTAGGTAGGTCTGGTGAAAAGGAGGCAGTGAAGAGCTATCTGCCTGATGATGGTTCTCTCCTCTCTGTCTCCTTTTTCTCCTGGCTTACCTAACCGGAGATTGGCAGGCAGCGATCCGTAAGGGGTAGTTCTCTTCCTTGTGGTTTCCTGGTTGCTGCTTTTCTATTACTTCTACCGCTGTTTCATGCTACTTCTCAAAATAGCGGTGTGGGTAATAGAAAGGCAGCATCCAGGCATTTACCAGGGTGTGTGCTTCCCCTGACGAATTTCTGCCTGCTGCTGTTTTGTCCCCACCCCGGCTCAACTTACCTTGAGGCCGCCTGTGCTCTTGCCGTGTCTTTGGTGGGGTAGCATGGAGGAGAGGAAGTCCCTCTTTTCCCCATTGCTCCAGGAAAGAAGGCCAGCGGGTGTCTCATTGTGTTTTTTTGCGTGTTTTTGTTTGCGAGGCCGTGAGGTGCTGCGTCTGTCTGCGGCGGCCTTGCACTTCTGTTGTGGGAGGCCAGCGTTTTTTATTTTATTTATAATGCGCTGGCCTTTTCAGCATTCTGCGCACTCGTGCCCTTCAGCCTGATTGGCTGAATTGCTCACAGTGCATAGAACACTGGGGCTGGTAGTTTTGTTTATTTTGTTTGCCTTCGTGCAGCAGTTTTTTTTCCTGCGGCTCAGTTCCCAGCGTTCTCTTTGCTGTTGCCTGTCAGCCTGATTGGCTGAGGGGTGGCACAGGGTGGAGGACATTGGGAATTGAAGTTGTTTGCCTTTTGTGCGTTCGTGGAGTTGTTGCCAATGCTGGCTTTGGGAACCATGCAGTGCTCTGCGGGCCGGGTTCTAGCAAGTGCAGGAGGCTCGATACGGGATAGTGGGGATGGGTGCAGAAGCATATGGTTAACGTCTGGATTTATAGGTTAAGATTTGCTAGTTTGGGATATATTTATTTAATTGCTAAATGAAATATAATTTGAAAACTGAGAAGTCATGCCATTTTGTAGTTGAAGCCTGCTGACATCAAGAAATTCTTCTTCTTCTTTGTCTTCAGCAGTGTCGTCGGTGTCTTCTTCTTCTTCTTCTTCTGAGTCTAGGCCAGACATAAAACTGACAAAATGACGGCACCTTTTGGTGAGTTCATTCTGCAATTCATTTTGCCCAACCTACTGTGAGAAAGATTAGCTAGTAACACAAGGTGGCCATTATGGCAGATTCAATCATCAAGAAAGACTGAAAATTACTCCTCCAAAAAACAATTGTGGAATGTTCCTTAATTTTGTCTCCATTTAAACAAATAGAAGACTGCAATGGAAAGAAGTGCACATTACCAATATTTTCCATTGTGTGATTTTTAAAATAATGTACAAATTTGATATTAATGTATTCTTTTATTTATGTTTGCCTTCCCGTCTGACCACCTCTGCAGAAGTAATTCTGTTCCTTGTGCAAAAAAAAAGAAAGAAAAAGAAAAAAGAAAGAAAGAAAGGGGTGGGGACAGAAAGAGACAGGTGATTAGGCCCAGAATTCCTTTTGTGTAGTAAACAAAACTATTTATTTATTTATTTCCTGCCCTTTTGAGGCAAGCACCACTCAGGGTGGTTTACAATATACTGTAAACATACACATTGCAAAACATATAGAAAAAATCAAAATAAAGTCATCCCGTGATAACCAATAAAAACACAAGAGACAATACCAGATGGCATCAGAAAATCTTAAAACCATAACACTATTCATAGTAAACACTATCAGCAGCAGTAAGTGGGGGTAAATCATATTAATATTACTGTTATTTTATATCACAAAGCCAGGTAATGGCTCCTCTGATCCTTAGAAAAATACCTGGGATTTGCTCAGATAATCATCTTTTTAAAAAATATCTAATCGTGAAAAAATGTTCCCGTACTTGTGGTGCTTTATCAACAAAATGATGTGCTCTAGTGCCTTGGCCTTTGGAAATTATTTTCTTAGAGATGCTGTCAGTAGAGGCTGATTAATTACTCTAATAATCATAATTTTTTCCTAATAATACAACCAGTACCTTCATTTGTTAAGACCATTGCAGGTAGATGACATCGGCAATTATTCTCTGGAAATACTTCTGAATTATCTTTCCTAATCCAGTCTGGGTTGACATTTTTGAGAGAGGGGGAAGTATTTTGTGTTTCTTTTATGAGAGTACTGACATTTAAATATGCAAACACTGTCAAAGTATGCCCTCCGGATGTTTTCTTCCACTATGATTTATGAGCTATAGCTATTGTATTTGCCATCACAGAACCAGAAAGGTCATTAGACAAACAGGCTTTCCCTACAGGGGTTCCCTTGCAGCCTTCATTTTATGATATTTTAATTTTTGCTGCAATATGAAAAGCAATGGCTTTCACGGACACACATATTCTCTTTCTCTCATACATATGTAACTGGATGCAAAGAGTTCCATAGTTAACGCTCTAAGCATGATTACACATTCATGAAAATTAGAAAGAGCTGCCAGTCTGATTTGTAAAGGTGCTTTGCCATGAAGAAGAATGTGTTCTCTCACAGTAAAAAAAAAAAAAAGGTTACAAATCTTGCACAGAGGACATTGAGCTTAACTATACCAAAATTGCAGCCTATTTTTAAAATCCAGATCATCTGTTGAGTGGATATTCCAGTATTCAACAACCACAGAGGTCCTTGACTTATGATTCTTATTATGTGACATCAAGTCACTAATGGCTTATGGCAAGCCTTTAAATTAGTGTCAGTTTCAGTGTCTGGATATTTGGACTCAATCTTTAAGACATATGCCACCAATTCTTTCTGAAAGAAAAGCCTTACATGGGAATACACAACTGAATTTTCTGGGGAAACTGTCCTGATATCCTTATCCTGCCCAATATGAAAGTAGAATTCCTTCACACAAAAATTCCATACAAGGAAAGACTATATCTAGCAGAAAAATTCAGAACATAGCCTGCCTATCCATTGCTCTGTGTGACTCTGCTCACACACAGTCATTTCACTTTTGACAACAATATCTCCAAATTAATGGTACAGCCATGGATCCTTCTATGACAGTGATAGTCAATCTTGGCTCTCCAGGTGTTCTTGGACTTACCAGAAGCCCAAGTCAGCACGCCTGCTGATCAGGGCTTCTGGGAATTGAAGTTACATCTGGGGTGCCAAGAATCATCATCACTGTTCTATGGTACCACAATTTGCATATATATTCATGACAGACCTAGAACAATGCGCTCTACATGGGGCTGCCCTTGTCAACCATTTGGAGGCTGCAGTTGGTCCAGAATGCGGCAGCCTGGGTGGTGATGGGGCGCAGGCATTATGCTCGTGCCTCACCATTACTTCGGGAGCTGCACTGGCTACCAGTTTGCCTCCGGGTGCAGTTCAAGGTGCTGGTTTTGACCTCTAAAGCCCTTCATGGTAGTGGGCCAGGATACCTTAGAGACCGCATCGTCCCAAGAGTGTCCGCCCATCCAACCAGAGCAGATTGGAGGGGCTCCCTAATTGTTCCATCTGCCAGAGGAGCCCGTCTCTCTGGTACACGAAGGAGGGCCTTTTCCGTGTCCGCACCGGCCTTGTGGAACCTCCTGCCTGTAGAGTTGCGGGAGCAGATGGAGCTGCTACCTTTCAGAAAAGACCTAAAAACCTGGTTGGCGGGGCAGATGTGGGGCCCAGATGGAAGAGTGGCCCCCGCCTGTTGGCTTATAAATTAAGCCCCCATTTCTTTTAATTGTCAATGAAGGCAGTTTTTTAATGTGGGTTTTTAAGAGGAATGGAGTAGGTGGGTGGGTATGTTGGGTTTTAATTGGTTGTATTGTTTTATGTGTGTTTTAACTTGTTGTGAGCCGCCCAGAGTCGGGTTTACCTGATTGGGCGGCATATAAATTTGAATATAAATAAATAAAATAAACAATAATTTTTTAGCTATTCTGTCCACAAATAGGTTCTCTATCTGAGATGTACTGATGACATTTGATTATCTGATTATGTGGAAGAAGCAATGGTGAAATTTTGTCAGAACTTTAATAACTTTCATCCTAACATCAACCTCAGCCTGGGACAATCTATGTAGTATATAGATTTTCTTGACATACCTATGAAACTACAGCATAGACATTTAATACCATACTGTATCAACAACTCACTAACCATTACTCAAACTTGTGTGCTTCAAGTTTCCATCCTGAACAAAAAACAAAATCTGTTGTCTAGAAACAAAAACCTTAAATATAGTTGCATTTTCTTAGAGCCACAGGATAGAAACTTCAAACTCCTAAATCTACAAAAAGTGTTTCTCAAACTACAGTATCCATGAAGATGGTTAAGGAACAGATTAATAGGGGAATACTGATACCCAGAAGCCACCTAATACAAGACAAACACAGAAGAAAAATATGACCAAGCATTCTTAATGTAACCTTCAGATCACAATTGAAACCACACATAACTTCATCAATGATTCTAGACAACAATATTTCACTCTCTCAAGCCCTTGGTGGCTAGTCTGTACTTGCTTACAGACAGCCCTACAATCTTAAACAATTATTGACTCACAAGAGACTGCACAACATGGATATAGAGACAGGAGAAAAAATGCTAAAACCTAGATGCCAGTTGTGTCACCACATCCACTCTAGCAGATAATTACAGGACCCAACAATATATTTCACCACATCAGAGGCTTATTTACTTGTTCATCTGCCAACTTGAACTATCCTATTATTTGTCCTTATGTGTTTGCTTAGGACAAAAAGGACAATTTCTACATAGGAGACATCTGACATCAGAAATGGCAACACAAATCTCTGCCATCAGAAGACTTCTCTCTGGATGAGTGTTGCTTCATCTGTTCTGTACTAGCTATTGATAGTGAGTGGAAGGAACATGGCATCAGACAGATTTGGGATCCCCAACCTTTTCAGGCCATGGGCTGGTCACATGATTGAGTGAGCTGTTTTAAGCACATCTGTGTTGAGGTTTAGGCTTTTGTGACCATCAGATTGGGATTAGTCCAGTGTACCTTCAGGAGTGGGCAATTGTTGTGGTTTCCCTTTGCTCCCTTGCCCACCCCCCCACCCCCACCACACCCTCTCTTCCTTCCTTCAGGTCTTGCTGCTACCAGACATACCTCATGGACAGGTACAGTATATATATGCATATTTGTGTGGATATATGTGCATGTACCTATGTAGCTCAAGTTGCTTTAAAAATACTATAGTAGTAGTATTGAATATATATGCAAATAAGGAATTATAAAAATAATCATAATGATAAAGGAGAGAAGCCTGAATTATACACCAAATTGGGTCTTCTCCTTGCCCTAACATCATGCCCCCTCCCCACTCACTGGTTCCCTTTTAGCTCCACATGGCTGGGTCAAAGCATGGCTCCTATGAAGAGTCAGGGTTCCAGCATGGGCAAACAGTCTGCCAAGTGCAAGGCACCAAGATGCCCCCTGCCATGTATTTTGTCTTCTTCAGATGGTGAGGCTATGCACAGGCTGGCAGAGTTAGCTGCCAGGATCCAAACTTTGGAGGTTGACAGGGATTTGCAGCAGGAGGCTCCTTCCTCCAGCATGATCACCCAGGATCATGGGAGACCATGAGTCACTTCTGTGGTACATCCAATATTTGTTCATGTGAATGGAGTTGGAAAAGTCCATGGAGATGCTTCCCCAATTTAGCTGGGTCATAGCTGTCGAAGGTATAGCACTGCCCAGGGGCAAGGGATTCACCAATCCAGTCTGGAGAGAAGATAAGGTGTATCCTTCCCTGGTATCAAGAATATTCAGTTTAATTAATAAATGTGGCCCAATGGCTTTTACCACAAATTTGTGTCCTGCCACTTTATTTAATGGGTGAGGTGGGCAGGGGTAACATAAAATATAGAGAATCATACAAGAATATCTTAAATTAAATTAAGGAAACAAAAAAGCCCCACAAAAATACCCTAGTGATCCAACAAAATACAGTAATAGAACATTTAACGAAAATCATGATTCCTTCAATATACATGTAAAAATCAAAGAGATGGCAAGCCAGGCATTGGAAACACAGAAAACCGAAATACAACATGGTTAATAAAATCTTCATGACTCCTTGACCTGATGATGTTTTAACAGAAGTATTAAATGTACTGTCTGGCAATGACTAACATGATTTAGTAATTGTCTTCTATCTGAAGTAGAGAACAGGAGTCATTCTTGAAACTTGGGTGAAGTTGATTTTCATTACCGGTATCCAAAGATGGAATTACCAAGACTATAGCACAAGGGTACTCAACCTTTTAAAACCAGGGGTCAGGTCATGGCAAATCATGCCTCACTAATCTGTTGGAATTTTTTGAGAGTGTCAACAAGCATGTGGATAAGGGGGATCCAGTTGACATTGTTTATCTGGACTTTCAGAAGGCTTTTGACAAGGTCCCACACCAAAGGCTCTTGAATAAACTTACCAGTCATGGAATAAAGGGACAGGTCTTGTCCTGGATCAGCAACTGGCTAAGGGACAGGAAACAGAGGGTAGCACTAAATGGACACTTCTCCAAGTGGAGGGAAGTAAAGAGTGGGGTCCCCCAAGGTTCAGTACTGGGACCCCTGCTTTTCAACCTCTTCATAAATGATCTAGAGGTAGGAGTAAAAAGCAAGGTAGCCAAATTTGCTGACGACACTAAATTATACAGGGTAGTGAAAACTGTGAGAGATTGTGAGGAGCTCCAGGGGGATCTCTTGACACTGGGGGAGTGGGCAAAACAGTAGCAAATGAGCTTCAACATTAGTAAGTGCAGAGTGATGCATGTTGGGGCAACAAACCCCAATTACATTTATAAACTGATGGGGTCTGAACTCTCTGCGACAAACCAGGAAAGGGACCTTGGTGTCCTGGTGGACAACTCAATGAAGGTGTCAACCCAGTGTGCCTCAGCAGTGAAAAAAGCAAACTCAATGTTAGGGATCATTAGGAAGGGTATAGAAAATAAGTCAGCACGTGTCATTTTGCCTCTTTATAAATCTATGGTGAGGCCCCATCTGGAATACTGTGTACAGTTCTGGTCGCCATACCTCCAGAAGGATATTATGGAGTTGGAGAAAGTGCAGAGGAGGGCAACCAGAATGATTAGGGGACTGGAACACCTTCCTTACCATCTGAGGCTGCAACGGTTGGGCCTTTTCACTCTTGAACGACGGTGTCTAAGAGGTGACCTGATTGAAGTTTATAAAATCATGCACGGTGTGGACAAAGTAGATAAGGAAAAACTGTTTTCCCTATCGCACAACACTTGAACTAGGGGACACTCGATGAAACTTTTGGGTACTAGTTCTCAAACAAATAAGAGAAAGTTCTTTTTCACCCAGAGGATTACTGGTCTATGGAACTTCCTGCCAGAAGAAGTGGTGACAGCTGTCAGTCTTGACAGCTTCAAGAAAGGATTAGACAAGTTCATGGAGGACAAGGGTATCAATGGCTATAATTATGGATACTTAAGGACAACCTCTGGGTTGGAGAGATAGGCAGGATATCTCTCAATTCCATTTCCAGGGAATCCTAAGCAGGTGAAGGCATCTGCTTGGGAATACCCTGCAGCAAATGGTGAGCCACTGTGTGAGACAGAATGCTGGACTGGATGGGCTGTGGCCTTTTCCAGCAAGGCTGTTCTTATGTTCTTATGATAAATTGACATGGGAACTAAATGAAAAGAAAGGGATAATTAAAGAAAATAGATTTGGGAAGATTTGGAAACCATTTCTCAATTATACATTAAGGAAAAGAGGTGGTTTTTCACCAGTACTGGATCAACTGAATTTCTGGTTATAAGGGTTATAAATGGATGGGCCACAGCTCCCCTTTGGCATTGTATTATATCACAGGGTGATTTATTCTGATTTATTACTCTTAATAATTAACGAGAAAGAGAATTTTAGAAATTGTGATAATCAGTATAAAAGTGATTTTTTAATATTACTCGCAACATCATTATTTTAATATCTGATTATGAAAGTTTTGATGATAATGCATAATGTTTTCTTTTTCTATGCGGATTGTGATGTTTCTTTTACCTCGTATTGATTTTGTATGTTTATTATTTTTAGTTATTTTATGATTTATATTTTTCTTATTATATGTATTTTTGAAAAATTCTAATAAAAAATATAAAAAATAAAATAAAATAACCCACCCCACCCCCACCCCCACCCCCACCCCACACACACACTCCCCTGCACACCACTCCCCTGCTTACTGCCCTGGAGGAACAGTGTCACGTGGGTGAAGAAAACGTGCCTGTGGCCACCAGAAATACCTCTGCAGCAGAAATGTGGCCGCTTCCACTGCCTCCATCTCAATCCTTGTCTCTTCCACTTGGCTTAGTGTGACCCTAATGGTGCTCCATAGCAGGGTGGATGTTGTAAGCCTTACAACATCTGCCCTGCTGTGGAGCACTGTTTGGGACATGCAAGCTCAGCAGAGGAGAAAAGGATTGAGGCGGTAGCAGCAAAGGCGGCAGCTGAAGCAAGGGCACAGGCTGGATAATTTGGTGTGATGGGCCAGATGCAGCCCACAGGCTGGAGGTTGAGGATCCTTGCTATAGCATGCTAAATTTCATGAGTGATTTGCTTAAAATTTTCTTAAAGATGATGGGAAGAAGGAAACAAAGATGCAGCAGCAGCAAAATCCAGAGGTTGTTTGCACTATAGTCAGAAAATAATTATGGGAGTGATGCATACATGGCTTGTCATGAATCTAAAGAAGTAATTTGTCATATTATAGCTGGATGCCTGAAAATAGCATCAAAGGATTACATGTGCAAGCATAACCAAGTTGTAAAGATCATTTTTCAGCAGTTAGCCAAATCTCATGGCTTATTTATATATTTTCTTCCTTATCATAAATGCCAGCCACCTCCAGTTTTAGAAGATGAAACTACAGTACTATTCTGGGACAAGGAAGTTATTGATAATGAGCTAGATTTTAGTAAGCTAGATATTATCTTTCTTGATAAACAATAAAAATAATTATATCTTATATAAATTGGAGTTCCATCAACAAGCAACGTCAAAAGCAGAGAAATTAAAACATTAAAGCAAGAAATTAAAATAATATGAAAGCAAAAACAGATCAGCCTCCTCAATATTCTAATTTCAGTAACTGGAATCTTTCTAAAGTCTTTGCCAACCAATTCAAAACAATTGTCAATAGTTGCTAATCTGCATTCTAAACTCATGATAGGCCAATGAATGATTCCTTTTGTTTATTCTCATTGTTGTTCAATTACATAGTTGAGTCCACCCGTTTGCGACCCCATGGGCTACCATACGCCAGGCTCCTCTGTCACTTTCTGCCATTAGGGTAGTGTCATCTATATATCTCAGGTTGTTGATATTTCTCCCAGCAATCTTAATTCTGGTTTTGCTTCATATAGCCCTGCATTCTCATTAACTTCCTCCTTATTATAGGCCATTGGATTGGCAAATAGCAGCCTGTAAAAAAGTGCTTGTTCAAATGATTCTGTTTGTAGCATATAAATAGATGATTCCAAACCTATCAATGATTAGTTAGAGAGCAGTGTGGTCAGTCAATTCAGGCAAAGAAGAGGCAGTTGGCCTTGAACAGCAGTAGGAGATAGCTGACTGATATCTTCACCATGTCCATTTCCTCATGTCCTTGATCAGATAAAAGACTTAAGGAAAGCCGAGACAAGCCTTCCAGATAACAACAATTCATATCCAAAAGCCAGGAGTTTAATGAGAGAGGTGGTTGAGAGACTTCTCACAAACTTCTAATGAGTTCCCTACAGGAGGGAAAATTTCACATCCCAAAACTATTTTCTTATTTCTATGTCAATGGGTGCCTAAAAAGAACAACAAACAAACAAACTCAAAGCTCTGAAGCCCTCTCTGCTTAATTATTTGAGTATACAGTATCGATTTTGTATAGCAGTATAGCAAGCTAATGATGATGGTGTATGTGTGAAAGTGATGGTGAGACGTTTTTAGTAGAATGCTTCTGTCTGTCTGGAAGGAAAAAAACTGTGGCAAGAAGACGGAGCAAAAAAAAAAAAGAAAGAAAGAAAAAAGGAAATGATCTTCAGAGATTCAATAAGTTTTCCTTTCTATAGTGGGAGAAGTATTTCACTGTCACTTGACCCAAGCCTTTGTACAATTCATTTAAAATTCAATTTCCCCCCCTGAACTCAGTAGGAGCTCTGCCACTTGGTTTTCTGGAGATGATCTTTCAGACTTCTATGAAACAGTCAATGAATTCTAATGTTAAAGTGTAGGACTCAGAAGTGAAGATACAGCAAGAAAAGCCAGATGGATAAATCTAATGAGAGAGAGAGAGAGCAAGAGAGAGAGAGAAAGAGAGAGATCTACTTTTAGCCATGGGATCTTCACAGATAACTGGAAGTTCATAGATAATGGTACCAACCTTGTACAAAGGTTGGATTGCAGTGTCTCTGAAGGAGTACAGAATGGTTAGTTGTGATGTCTGTTTGTTCTTTATTTGAGCACAGAGCATTTGAGAGAGCTATTTTTATACATAATGCTTAACATCATGCAGTTTTGCATGGCCAATCAGATGTTTATGCAGCAAACACCACAGGCAGCTTTTTCTTTACTGTGGAAGGAGACCACAATGCAATTTCTTATACACAGCCATTATTCTTCCAGAACCTGTGGTATTTATAGTTATGGGAAATAGCAATCCTTGCAAATGAAATGGAGCTTTTCACATGTCCATGATATACAGAAGAGCCCTGTTGTCACAGTTCCTTTACCACCAGGCAAGGTTGGTACTATTATTATGCAAAGTGATGGGATCACCTCAAGCAGCAGCTGAATATGGACATCTTCCCTGTGGCAACACTTAACTGTTGTGCTGTCCACAAAACGTTGCTTCCAATTACTGCTGTTGAAATTTCCTCCATGAATATTCAGCTGCAATCCAGCCTGGATGAAGGAGGGACTTTAGCCCCTTCTGGCTGAAGAGTAAGGAAGTAGCCTGGGATGCTCTAGCATTCCTGCTTTGAGGTCTGGGGGTGTGATGAGAGGCTTTTGACTGCCCTTCCCTGATCAGGTCTCTTTGCCTGTTTGCAACAGCACTCCCACCTTCCTGTGCCTAGAATGTTAGGGTTGTCTTTGGGAAATGGATAGGATTTTTTTCCGCCCATGTTCTTAATTGGCACATGAAAGAGAGGTGGTTTTTTTTGTCTATCCTACTTTGGACCACTTTAGTGTATGGGACCAAAGACGACCGGACAACCGAAGGGTTGGTTTAACACAGGTTTATTGCATGAGGTTCCAGTTAAGCATGAGGTAATGGCGGTGATACATCTCAATATATACAGTAGCTCTCTACATTTGAATCTTGTAGCACGGTAGCTGATTGGCTGCTACCGGCGTGGCCTCGCCCAGGCACGCCTCCTTTCCTGCTGCTGAATGCAGGTCTTTCTTCAGCTGCTGAATGCGGGGAAGGTTTTCCCGCGGCTGTCCGTGATTGAGCAATGTGAACCATGTGAGAGTGAACGCTCGCAGCTGCCCTCTATAGGCTGTCTGCTCGCGTTCCTTTACAGCTGATATCGTTTGTATCTGGAGTGGTTACAATCTTGCCTTTACAGTATAATGAACATGCATACATACATAACATCCCTCCCCCCTAGGATGGGACGAAGTCCCGCAACCATTGTGGCTTGCCGCACGTTCGCTTGGGGCGTGCTTGCGCCTGCCCTAATTCTGGAGAGCCTGTGATCCCTGACTCCGCGGGTGCTTGTCCTGCAACGGGAAACGGGGATTCGTTAGTGGCTCTGTGGGGCGTCTGTGCCTGCCTTGCGCTCGGGGATGGGAATGGAATGAATAGTTGGGAGGTAAACCCCTGCCTATTGCTCTCGGACCCCGGGGACCCACCTAATGTGAACCGCGGAACCGATGAGGTCGCCCTCGTGGAACGGCTACCTTCTGATCCCTGCTCGGGGGACCTTAAGACTGTGGTGGGCGGACTCGCTGATGCCTCCGGTCTTGGGGGTGTCGGTCTCCGGGACATTGGCGCTATATTGCATTCTAACTCACAGGGGCTACTGGGACTGGAAGTACCAGGGGCTGAACTGAAACCCCTCTTTTCGCTAGGACGGGTGGGGGACCACTCCGCTAACTCCCCTTGGTACTGTAAATCAACGTCTAAACTTCTATGGGCATCTGAATTTCGGGGAGACTTCCGCGGCTTCCGCGGGGTATGAGTGCGGTCGGGGCTCCTCCTTTCTGACGGGGACTCCCGCAAAAGATTTCTGTGGATCGATTGCCTTTCCTCCCCCCTTGGTGGGGACCCATGCTCCCCTTTTCCTCCCCCTTGGGCTAAACGGGTGGGGGAGTACCCTAACGCTGATTCGATGCTGTCCTCGTCCGCGTCCTGCTCTCCGGGGACCCTACGCCGGAGTTGGTCTACGTGTCGCCTCCACAGGAAACCTGTACTGGTCTCTACGCGGTATGAGACGGGGCCGGTTTGATCTACTACGGTGCCCGGCACCCAGGCTGGCCCCGCGCTGGCGTAGTTCCTGCAGTGCACTGGGGCGCCTATGCTGAAACTCTTTGTGGGTTCCACCCCTATGTTCCGCCCTTTGTCCTCTACTCTCGTGGGGTCTAGCTTGGAGATCTCCGTGGCCAGCTTTCTGCGCATCAACAGCTCCGCGGGGGAGTACCCTGACGCTAATGGGGTGACCCTGTATCTCAGCAGGAATTGGCACAATTTCAGGTCGAGGTCTCCGGGACCCATGCGCAGTAGCGCGTCTTTCGTGGTGCGCACGAGGCGCTCTACTTGGCCATTGGTGGCCGGGTGAAAGGGGGCGGAGGTGACGTGCCGAATGGCGTTGCGTTCCATGAATGCCCTGAACTCGGCGGACGTGAAACAGCTAGCGTTATCGCTGACGAGGGTGTCGGGTAAACCGAACGTGGAAAAGACCCTCCTTAACTGTTTAATTGTTGTGGCCGAGGAGGTGCTCGAGACTGGAATGACCTCCAACCACTTAGAGAACGCGTCCACCACGAGGAGGAAAAGCGTTCCCCTGAACGGGCCAGCAAAGTCTACGTGTATTCGGGACCAGGGCCCCCTTGCAGCATCCCACTCCCTAGGTGGCGAGCGAGCCTCTTCTGGCCTTGAGCTTTGGCACGCCTCGCAAGTGCCGACCATGTGTTCGATGTCGGCGTCTAACTGGGGCCACCAAAAGTAACTGCGGGCTAGTGCCTTAGAGCGTACGATCCCCGGGTGGCTGACGTGCAGCAGTTTAAGCACCCTCGGCCGGAGAGACGTGGGGATCACTACCCGCTGTCCCCACAAGAGGCAACCCCTCTCTAGGGACAACTCTAATCTCTTTTTGAAAAATGTGTCGAACTCCGCTGCTGGGGAAGACACGGGCCACCCTTTCTGCACCCAGGAGCAAACTGTGGCCAGCGTTTTGTCCTTGCCTGTCGCTTTGGCGATGTCGGCCGGTACTACTGGAGGGGAGTCTAGGACCTCTATCATTAAGACCTGGTGGTCCCTCTCTACTCCGCCCACGTGGCAGCAATCCCGGGGAATGGGGGACCTCGACAGAGCGTCGGCATGGCTTATCTCCTTCCCGGGCCGGTATACCAACGCGTGCTGATACGCGTTGAGAAAAATGGCCCACCTGAGCATTCTCGGGGACAGGATCTGGGGTGTGGGCTTATCTGCGGTGAAAATGCCCAGCAAAGGCTTATGGTCAGTCACTATGGTGAAGGGGCGGCCGTACACAAAATCATGAAATTTCTTGGTCCCCGCAATTATTGCTAGCGCTTCCCTGTCTGTCTGAGCATAGTTCCTCTCCGCTTGGGACAGGGATCTAGAGTAGAAAGCTATCGGGGCCTCCCTACCGTTCTCCAGCACGTGGCATAGCACCGCCCCCACCCCCACCGGGGATGCATCGCATATCAGGACCACCGGGCGTTTGGGATTGAAGTGGGTCAGTACAGCATCTGATGCCAGGAGTCGCTTCAGGTCATTGAAAGCCTTCTCCTGGTCGTCGCCCCACTTCCATGCCTCGTCCTTTTTTAACAATTTGTGAAGCGGTTCTGCCACTGCTGCCTTCCGCGGGAGGAAGGAGTGGTAGAAATTGAGCAGTCCGAGGAACGACTGCAACTCGGGCTTGGAGGTGGGGCGAGGGGCCTTCTTGATTGCGGCTACCTTGGATTGGGCTGGCCTAATTCCCTCGGGAGTGACACGGAACCCTAGGAACTCAACCTCTGTAGCGAAGAAGACGCATTTGTCTTTCCGCAACCTCAACCCCGCCTTTTCGAATATTGTCAGGAACTTTCCCAACCTTGTTGCTAATTCGGCCCGGCTCCCCCCTGTAATTAATACGTCATCAAAATAGGGCAACACCCCCTCTAACCCCTTCAGGAGGCGTTCCACCAGTGACTGGAAAATCCCGGGCGCCGAATTCACGCCGAATTGGAGGCGCGATACCTGGAATGCCCCTTTGTGGGTGACTATGGTCTGCGCAGCAGCTGCGGCGGGGGTCACCGGGAGTTGCTGGTAGGCTTGGGCCAGGTCGAGTTTGGCGAAACACCTCCCCCCGTGTAACCTGGCCAACAGGTGGCTGACTACCGGCACCGGATACGCATTAGGGCGGATCGCCTTATTGATGGTGCACTTGTAAACAGCGCATATGCGGACTTCCCCGTTGGCCTTGAGCGCTGTTACAATTGGAGTTTCCCACTCCGCAGAATCAACAGGAACAAGAATCCCCTGGCCCACCAATTTGTCCAACTCCGCCTCTATTTTGTCCTTTAGTGCGAAAGGCACTCTGCGCGGTTTAAGTCTGATTGGGCGCACTCCAGGGTCCAGGTCGAAAGTCACTGGGGGGCCCTTGAATTTTCCGAGCCCCTTTTTAAAAACCTCGGGGTGCGCGTCGCACACGCTCTGTATTGGATCAGTCCCGGCGGCGTGTGCTCCCACGGCGTGCACCCCGCCAATGAACAAACCCAGGGGCTGGAACCATTGAGTCCCGAGGAGGCTGCATTTACCTCCCTTGAGGACGACTAGGGGAAGCGTTGCGGTGTACTTTTTGAACTGGACCTGGAACTTCCCAACCCCCAACACTGGGATGCGGTTTCCTTGCACGTCCTTCAGTGTGGCCCTCAACGCTTTGAGCTTGGGCCGCACGCGGGGGGCGATTTTCATGAACTCCCCCTGGGAAATAATGGAGTATGAAGAACCCGAGTCCACCTCCATTCTAACAGGGGCCCCTTGTATTACTACCTCAACGAAGTAACGGGGGTGCTCCGTGGAAACGCTGCAAACCGGCGTGTCGTCCTCGCTGTCGTCGGAGATGCGCCCTACTCCGTCCCGCGTCCTCGTGGTCCGGGTGCCGTCCTTTGGCCTCGTGGTGCGGTCCTGTCTCGTGGTGCGGTCCTGCCTCGCCGAGCGGTCTGGAGAACTCTTGGTGGCCTCGCGCCGTTTCCGGCAGACCTTGGCGATGTGCCCGCGCCGGCCGCAGTTGTGGCACTCGGCCTTGCGGAATGGACACTTGGTGCGGGCGTGGGCGGCGCCGCAGCCGTCGCAGCGCCGGCCCTCTCTCTGGACCCTCCGGACGTCCTCGTCGTCGCTGCTCTCCGCAGACGAGTTCGAAACCCGCCGGGCCGCGCGCACCGAACTCTCTGCCTTGGCGGGCTTCGGGCGCCAGTCCTGGAGCTCGTGCACCCCGGCCGTCGTGGCCTCAGCGGCCTGTGCCGCGTCGAGGACTTGTTGCCACGTGGGAGGCGGCTCCCTTTTCATCAGCGCGCGCTGAGTCTCTGTGTCCCTCAGACCGCAGAGCAGGCAGTCTCGGAGGGTGACGTCGGGGAGTTCCCACTTGCATGGGCCGGCGGCCAACCGCAGGGCCGCGGCGAACTCATCGACCGATTCCCCGGGTGCCTGGACTCGCCTCCAGAACGCGCTCCGAGCGGGGAACATCGCTATTGCTGGCCGGAGATGGGCGCGCAGCGCCGCCAGGAGCTCTGTGGCTTTGAGGTCGCTCACCTTCCTCGGCGCGATCAGGTCCACCAAGGTCCTCTTGGTCTCGTGTCCGAGCATGCGGACGAAAATGGCCCTCTTTTTGGCCTCATCTGAGACTTCGAGCTCCACCAGTGCTGCGTTGAAGTCTATCTCAAACAGCTCCAAGTCTCCCGGCTTCCTGATCTCGTAGCCGGCGCATGTCTTGGTCCCGTGGGTAGCCATTTATCCCACCTTCGTCGCCAATTTAGTGTATGGGACCAAAGACGACCGGACAACCGAAGGGTTGGTTTAACACAGGTTTATTGCATGAGGTTCCAGTTAAGCATGAGGTAATGGCGGTGATACATCTCAATATATACAGTAGCTCTCTACATTTGAATCTTGTAGCACGGTAGCTGATTGGCTGCTACCGGCGTGGCCTCGCCCAGGCACGCCTCCTTTCCTGCTGCTGAATGCAGGTCTTTCTTCAGCTGCTGAATGCGGGGAAGGTTTTCCCGCGGCTGTCCGTGATTGAGCAATGTGAACCATGTGAGAGTGAACGCTCGCAGCTGCCCTCTATAGGCTGTCTGCTCGCGTTCCTTTACAGCTGATATCGTTTGTATCTGGAGTGGTTACAATCTTGCCTTTACAGTATAATGAACATGCATACATACATAACAACCACAGAACAATTTTGGCTTAGAGGCATGGTCAGTTAAATAGGTCACACTTAGGAAGGTAGTACTGGGTTAGGGTGGGGGTGGTGAATACCTCGGGGTATCATTGGATGAAGTGTAACCTGGGTGCCTGGCATGATTCCAGTGAATCATTTGGGCACTTAGGAACACAATGAGTCATCTCCATGGTACAGCCATTCATGAAAGTAAAGTTGGAAATGCCCATGGGGATACCTCCCCGACTTAGATGGTCTGGGTAGCAGCTGGGTAGACCAATCTGGTCTGGAGAGGTGTCTCCTGCCCTGGTATCAGGAATTCCACTACCAGCTCTTCCACAGGTCAGAGGATTCAATTTATTTAATAAATGTGGCCCAAGCCTTATACTATTAATATGTGTCCTGGCTCTTTATTTGATGGGTAGGGGGATAATAAGATTCCAGTGCTCACCCTATTAGCTTCTGCAAGTGAAAGAGGCAGTTTCTGTCCTCTCCCACTCAACTCATCTTGGGTGGGCTCATTTATTTATTTATTTATTTATTTATTTATTCAATTTATATCCCGCCCACTCAACACAAGGCCGACTCTGGGCGGCTATGCTTTTTTATATTTTTTCCACTAGAGGGTGTAAAAAGTCCTTGAGACAGAGGGCAACAAAGGATATCTGATGGAATATGTGAAAATATAGCATTCATAAAA
This sequence comes from Bradypodion pumilum, assembly GCA_035047305.1. Taxonomy (NCBI): domain Eukaryota; kingdom Metazoa; phylum Chordata; class Lepidosauria; order Squamata; family Chamaeleonidae; genus Bradypodion; species Bradypodion pumilum. Next base: position 62,897,812 of record JAWDJD010000004.1, on the reverse strand, counting down.
TAAGTATTGTTTATACTAGCTGCTACTTCTTCCTTCTCCTCCTCCTCAGTGTCTAGGCCAGACATGAAACTGACAAAATGAAGGCACCTTTTGGTGAGTTTATTCTGCAAATCCTTTCACCTGATCCAGAGTGAGAAAGACTAGCCAGCAACACAAGGTTGGCATTACCAGGATATGCCCAATTGTAATTCAAAAATACTGCAATCTTCGAGGAGGCTCTTTCTGTGTTCCCCATTAATACTAGCTAAGCTGTCAGGATAGCTCCATGCTTATCTGGCTGTTGAGACATAGGTTGGGAGTTTAATTCTCCATTATGCCTCTAGAGCAGTGATAGCAGACCTTTTAGAGCCCAAGTGCCCAAACTCAACAGGCTGCTGTCCACACCGCAGAAAGGCAGGGAGAACTCTGTGCTAGGGGGGAGGAGGGAGGGAATGCTCCCATTGGGCTGCTGGGCAGATGGATGGGGTGAACTCTGTGCTGGGGTGACCACACGTGCCCACGGAGAGGGTTCTGAGTGTCTCCTCTGTCACATGTGCCATAGGTTCACCACCACTGTTCTAGAGAGAGAATCCAGTTTGTGTAGCCTTGAGCAAGTTACCTAATCCAAGGTTGTCCTATGAGAAGGGAATGGTAAACCATTTCTGTGCATTTTCTACCTAGAAAACCCTGGGAAAGGTCAGCATAAAATAGAATTAACTTGATGGAACACAATTATTATTAAAAATACTAGCTAACAAATGAGAGCTCATCTCATAGCAACCTTTGACCCAGGAAAGCAAAATGACCTTTTTCAAATAACTTTGTAAATCCTCAGCCTTCAGTTCATTGTTTTGAACGCAAAAATGCTTGCAAGTTCTGAACTTTGTATTTTGTTCTTGTAAACCTGTTTTATGCAGCAGCAGCTATAGGAGAGGCAAGAGTGGAAGTTGTTATATCACATCACAGTAATATCATATTTCATTATTTAGATTTACAGCACTGACACATTACTTGAGCTATCAGTGAAATATATTGCTATAATTCTTCAATAACTTTGGAGACACTTCGTGTTTTTTTCTGTGTAAACAGTTCAGACCCCCGATTTAATACTAGTAAACTTCAGTGAAACTTGTAGGCAATTTCAGAGAGAGGAAAAAACAGCCAGTTACTAACAAGATGTACTCAGAATGTAGGCCATAGTAGATATTCAGCTTCAAAAATCCTTGGAAATTCAGCTTTTTTTCTCTTCAGAGGGTAAGGTTCATTTTCCATTCTGCAACATGCTATTTGGCAACATCACAAATGCATTAGAAGTGTTAACACTTAAATGTCAACACCTGTTTAAAAGGAAATGGTTCAGAATGTGATATAAGTTAATCTTTCCATCGTTTAGAGCTGACATTAATTAATAAGAAATGCAAATCTGATTATCAAGTTTTATCAGTGTACATTATTCATTCCTTGTGGGTTCAGCCATACACTTGTGCATTGGTTCAGATATTGTGTTCAATCCAATAATGCCAGTGACATTTCAGTTGTGATAGAAGTTTTGTGACCTGGAACCCAGCAGAATCATAGCCCAATTATTGATTTATGTATTTATTTACTTCACATTTTTATATACCAGATTTTTGGCCAATAGGCTGCTCCAGGCAATGACCATACAAGTTAAAAGTAGCACATAAATGTATGAAAAAATTGCAAGACAAACAATTAGAATGTAGACAAAACAAGCAAGTTGAAACACAACAGACTGGAAAATAATATGGGCTACATATGAACCAATCAAAATACCATGAGCATCTGTGGAGGTGGGGGGCTGAATATTGTGAACTGCCTCTATGAATAGCCTTAACAGCTTTCCAATATCCCTGGAGATTGAGTGGATGTGCACTAGAAGGCCATTCCTGATCATTGGGGCTACCACTGAGAAGATCCAGTCGCTTGTAGGTACTTTCCAGACCTCATTCACAGTGGGCACCCTAAACCTCACTGCCTGGGAAGATTCAGGGGGTCTAGGCTGAATTTAATCAGAGAAAATGTTCCACCAAGTACTAGATCCCAAGCCAATTTTTGTGGTTAGTATCTTGCTTAGTGGTTAAGTTGCTGAACTTTATGACAGGCAGGTCAGCAGTTCAAGATCTGAGTACTGCATGATGGAGTGAGTTCATGTCTCTTTCCCAGTTCCTGCTAACCTAGCAGTTCGAAAGCAAGAAATTGTAAGGAGATAAATAGGTACTGCTTTGGCAGGAAAGGTAACAGTGTTCTGTGTGCTCTGGCATCTAGTCATGCCTGCCACATGATCATGGAAACATCTGCAGATGCAGACAGTGCTGGCTCTTTGACTGTAAACAGAGATGAGCACAGCACCCTAGAGTTGGATACAACTGGTTTCCAAAAAGGGAGACCTTTACCTACCTTGCATAACTTCTAAGATCACTATTGCCCCCCCTAACAACAGGCATTCTTCCATGGCTATTTTCACCACCACAACTCACAACAGTTAAAATGGAAAAGAAGAAAATGTGTCAGCCCCAATAGATGAGGAAACATGCCGTGGATATTCAAACCAGTGAAGTGCTAGCAAGGTCTTCAACTGAGATCACCATATGGCATACATTGTAGCTACTTGACTAGCCACTTCATGGAGCTCCAAAGCAGAAATGGGGTGGGGTTATGGAGTTCCTATCAAGCCTTCTAACCCCACCCCATTATTCACCCTCTCCTTTGATGCCAGCAGCCTCTTCTATCAAGAATATATACAGTCCCTGTATATATTAATGTGACCACTAGACATTGCAGGCGCACCCCCCAAAGACTCAGACACCGGTACATGGATAAAGGCATTGGGCCACTTTTATTGAATAATGCCCTAGTCCGAATTATAACTTTCAATTGGTGTAATCATCCAATTGTAATTCTTTAAGGCAAGCAGGCCGAAGTAACATGGTAAGGTTCCTCCCAAAATGCCAATGGCAATTGGCTACATGTAACTATTTGTATCAATTTGTTTGTTGACACAAACAAATTGTTGACCGGAGTCAATAAACTATCTACTGACCCCACCCTATGACGTGTATCCATTAAATATCAAGGTGATGCAGGCTGTTAAGCTCCTGCCATCACCCCTTGCCTGGTTCGTCGTTGACCGGCCAAAGCTATTACCCCTGTACCTGTCTAAGTGTTGGCCAGTCAATTGCGAACCTGCTGGATACCTATGGGTCATAAATCTTTACCTTACCAGTGCCACCCGCCACATGGGGAGGCGTCCATGATGACTCACCGCCCCCCCCCAGACCGTCAGCTCGATCACCAGGCCTGCTTGCACCTCACCCAGAAAGAGGTACATACCTCTAGCCGACAGGTGGACCCCATATCCTGCCTACCGGCAAAAAGTTTTGTAAGCCTATCCGCAGATTTCTAATGGCTGTCTCCAAGCCATGCTCAGCAAGGGACCGGGCAACAGCCCTGTCCACTGACCGCCGGAATGGTCCGAACCATGGAGATCCATGTCTCTTCTAAATCGGTGTCTCGGCATGATGTTAGACCATAGCAACCGTGTGTAAGCCATACATGATATAAAATGCCAGGTCACTGCACCTCGACAGTTTAAGGAAGGTCAGTGATCCGTATAAGATCATTGCCGTTGAGGTGCAGAATAAGAACATCGGGCGGTCCAGCATCCCTGCTGGACATCAGGAATGGCAACAGTTCCTGCCCCCTCGTGCCGCGCATACCATACCATCGCATACGTGCGGATGCACGCAGCCTAAGTCGGGGTCCACACTCTGTCGCCGCAGCATATACTGCTGCCCAGTGTACATAGCTGCGGCCCACCAGCCCCACTGCCACCGGTGTGCGGAGACATACTGGATCTGTAAAAGAGGAGAAGAGGTTGAGGACATAACTAGGTACTCATACAGTGAGGGGACATACATATAGGAAAATTATGCGCACACCCCTGCGTGCCCACATATATCCGCCTCTGAGTACCCCAAACATAGCCGCGGTCAATGCGACGCCTATCCTAAATAAATGGGTGCCAAAACGGGCCCCACACTGTGAAGCGCGGTACCAATCACCCTCCGTAACTTTATTTTGGTAAGGGTAGACCGATCCTGGTGGCAGAAAAACAGGCTTTTACACTGCCAAAAACTCATGTAGGGCACCAACCGGACAGATGTCTTCAATAGAACCTCGTAGCAGTCTAACTCCACTGCCTACGCCGTGCTGAACAACCTTTGAGGACCGTATCCCCAATTGAGCCCACTCATGCGTGACATAGACATTGTCGAGTTCCAGTGCCCTACGAGACACATCTGCCTTACAAAATGGTACCAACTCACTGATGCGGAGCACTCCAAAAAAGGCTACCGTGGTAGCTGCGTGACCAAGAGCCACCTCATACCTATCATAACATAAGTTATGCCAGCCTCGTGCAAGGTGGGTCAGAAACTCTGGTGAACTCGGGTGACGTGTGTCCGGGCGGCAGACACATTCACATGTCCACCCCTCCAAAACACGACACATGCGGAAGTTATTCATGCAGTCATTGAAGCCCCTCACATTGGCCATAAATGCCAGTGCTGAAAGCCTAGAGGATATAGTACGGGGGGCCAAACACTGACTGTGAAGATAAACCATGTATCATAAAACCTGGTCCACTGGTATTGGCCACACTTGAGGCAACTGTAGTTGCTCTCAAAAGGTTCTAAATCGTATGAAAGCATGTTGATACGCCTTACGCGTGCGAGGTGCCAATGACATGCCGATCACCCGGTTCACCTCTCCTCGCCAAACATCCAAATCTCGGCCGGGAGTGGCGAGGGGAATTCCTCTGCTTCCGGAGCCAATCCACAGAACCGGGGAATCTGCAGGCGGGATAAAGCATCAGCAATATCAATATTAATACCTGGTACATGTCTGGCCCTGAACAGCACATTTAGGCGTAGGCTTCTCAAAATGAATTGATGAACCAATGCCATGACCCAGGGGGATTTGGTCATCTGGGCGTTGATAATGTGCACCACTGCCGCATTGTCACACCGAAAATGGACCACTGAGTGGGCCCACTCGTCGCCCCATACCATCAGTGCTCCCAAAATGGGAAGAAACTCAAGGAAGGTAAGATCGCGGAGGCGATCCGTGCCAAGCAAAGTGTGAGGCAATCGGCCGTAAGCCCACCTACCCTCAGAGTAAATCCCGTAACCCAGGGAGCCGGAGGCATCCGACTGTACTTGAAATCTAGGGCAGACCAGAAGGTCTGATCTCCAGAAAGAGACCCCGTTAAAATCCTGGAGGAATTTGAGCCAAACCGAAAGGTCCACCCGTATGCCCCTGGTCAGCCGGACCCTATGGTGGCGTTTTAACAGGCCAGCCATGGTGTCACACAGGCGCTTGGCAAATGCTCTGCCAGGTATCACCACCCTGCAGGCAAAGTTAAGATGGCCATGAAGTACCTGCAGCTCACAAAGGGACACTCTACGTTTGGCAATCAATGCCAAAATCGCCGCGGAGATCCGAGTCACCTTATCCATGGGTAACCTGGATGCCTGTGCGACCGTGTCAATTTCAATGCCGAGAAATGTGAGCTTAGTAGCTGGGCCCTCGGTCTTTTCAGGCGCTAAGGGGACACCCAGTTCCCGCATGAGAGTCTGAAATGTAGTGAGGAGACGCGTGCATGTGTCCGAGCCCCGTTCACCCCCGAACAAAAAGTCATCAAGGTAATGGGCCAGAGACCGGGACCCCAACCTGCGAACAAAGGCCCACTGAAGGAAAGTACTGAATCGTTTGAATGCCCATTCGAAATAGAGCATGAAATAGAGCAGCCAAAAGGCATGGCCTTATCTACGTAAAACTCCCCTTGGAACCTAAAACCCAATAGCTCAAAATCCCCTGGGTGCACTGGCAGTAATCGGAAAGCCGATTTAATATCACACTTTGCCAGGAAAGCACCGGGACCGCATGAGCGTACCATTCGTAGGGGCTGATCAAACGACGTGTACCTGACTGAACAAAGGTCATCAGGAATCGCATCACTGACCGAAGAACCTGCAGGGTAAGCTAGATGGTGGATTAGACGAAATTCACCCGGGTTCTTTTTCGGTACTAGCCCCAGAGGGGAGACCTTCAAATTAGGGAAAGGTGGTTCCAAGAAGGGGCCCGCTACTCTCATAGCCTCAACTTCCTTAGCTATGCTTAGTGCAGCAACCTCCTCATTACCTTGCAAGGAAAGTAAATTTGGGGCATCTTGAGGTCCCCGAACACCCCTAAATGGAATACGAAAGCCCAACTGGAAACCCTCCAGCAGGTACCTCGCATCATCCCTTCTTGGACAAGCTGAGAGCCACCGCTCCAGCACGTGTACATTAATTGGGGAGGGGGCCTTTTGCATGGCTAGCTCCTTCAGAGGGAGCTCTGACCGCCCCCTGTCCACCCCTACCTCTGCCCCGTGACCCACCAGCCCGCGGGCATGCGGAGGCGGCGTGGGGGCCAGCGCAAGAGGGACACTCGTGTCGGAAATGATACTGGCGCTTATTACACATGCCGTTAGCTGAGAAGCTCCAACACAGCAGGCGGGCTGGAACCCCCTGCCCCGCCGGTTGGCGGGGAGCCTGTGTTGCAGCAGCCAGCTGCACAGCATGACCACAATGGTACCTATCACCAGGCGCCGGACGCGTGGGAGTTATGTACAAGAGCCACAATTGCTGACAGGGCTCATCCCACCTCATCTCAGGATGTAGGGCCACCCTCATCCTAAATTCCTCTTCGTAAGCCAACCACGATGGGCCAGGGAAATCAACCATCGCCCTGTAAATATTATCAAGGTATTGAACCATCGGAATGGCCAAATCAGGCCAGGCCCTGAGGTATACCGCCATATATATAAGGTATGCTGGCAACCAGTTGGCCCAAGTACGCGGTGGCTTACGACGACGGGACAGCTCCTTGTCTCTGTCATCCTGTCCCTCCATCTCCTCCTTAGTGGGCTCACGGTTCAAGAGGGAGAAAATATCAACGTACTCCCCTCGCCAAATCTTATCCCTCGTGACCTGTGACAAATGATCACCCAATGGCAAGGAATAGCTGACCGTGGGCAAAGCCATCGATGGGACATTTTGGATGGGAGGTATGCGCAGCGGGCCCTGTACAGCCCCTGAGATGCTCGGCATACCCCCAAGGGCGGACACCCCTGCCCTGAACGAGGGACCATTTGGCAACCAGGGGTTAATGGGGCAGTGTGGAAGCAGCTGCCCACCCGTGTTAACTTGATGTGGCCAGGGCCACTGAAACCCCCCCCCCAGTGTAAGTGGGCAGTGGTGGTGGTGCACTAATTTGAACCTGATACTCACTAGTCGCACCCCCATGAGCCGCCCCCACCGGGGGTTCCAGCCCACGGTGGGCGTCAGAGCTCGCGACTGGCATCGAGCTCTGGGACCACACCTGACTGCTCCCAGCCAGTACATCAGATCAAATGGGGAGCTGCGAGGCACCAGCCGGGGCTAGCCAGATAGCCTCAAGCAGCTCGACCCTGTTGGCCGCCCGCTGGAGAGTCACAGCCGATGAGTTGGCTGGGATCGATGAAGGGGCCGCAGTTGAAGTAGCAGTTGCGCCCCCATCAGAAGGTGGCTGGGCAATGCCCAATGATGCTTTCAGCACTGCTATACGTGCTATTAGTGCATCCACTGCCTCAGAGCCCCCAGTGTAAGGTGGGCCGGGTGGGCCGGACGGCCCACGAGGCAGTTGGTGAAATGGAAACCCAAAAGGGGATCCGGGGAATAGGGCCATGCCCAGAACGCCGGCCCATGGGGGGCCGGAAGAACGGTGGGGCGGGAACCCACACCAGGCCCCCCCCCCGGGCCACCTTGTCCTGGGCCCTGCAAAGGCCTGCCTTGGGCCGAAGTCCCCGAGGGGCCAGCATGTGCCGGCCCTGCCAGGAAGCTGGTGCCCGGCTGCCAGGCGGGAGCCTGATCGGCCCCACTAGTAACAGTGGGCAAGTTCCGTTCACTGCCCTGCAGTGGGGGCGCAGCCCTGGTCCTCCGACCCACAGGCTGCCCCCCGTCTGATGAAGGGCCAGGAAAAGCCCTTCCTCTCGGCCGCGGCTTCATTGCCGGGGCCCTGTGCTTGGGAGCCATGTCTCCCTAAAATCAAGGTTCAATCGCCGAAGGATCCCTGTCCACCGATCAGCTCCTGAGCCCGAAGTACTGCGGTAGCAAAGAGGTAAGCCAAAACCGCTCCGGGTACGAAGGGCGAGCTAAAAAGAGAATGCGACGGAGAAAACTTCTCCTCTCCGTCGCGAATCTAAAATGGCAGCTCAGCTGCCTCGTGGCCACCCCTTTTATAGAGGGGTGGCCACACCCCCTAACTCACCCAGATGTCTGAGTCTGGGTGGGGGGCCCCCGCAAAGAGCGCAGCGGCCATTTTGGCGCCACACTTTCATTTTCTGCATTTTTTTTATTTTTGTAATACTTTTGGACACTTCATGATTAGCTATGAGACTAAATCATTATTTTATCTATAAGTTAGGTGTCTTGTAATAAGTTTTTATCAAAAACAGTATGTTAGAGATACAAATCTTAATTCTTTTTAATATTTTGAAAAACCTCCCTTCACGTTGATTACTGCTTTCACTTGTCGTGGCATGCTATCAAAGCAGTTTAAAGCATTTTTGCTTCAGTTTATCATTATGGTTCCAATTAAAAATTATTTTTTCAATTAAAGTTGTCTTGTTGGTAATTCTTTCTTTAGCTATTCCTGCTGTCACTCATAAAAACAATATGGCCACCCGCTGTCACTCATAAAAACAATATGGCCGCCCACAACACCAGTGTTGCCATAGTAATAAAACTTTGTTGGCAAATATCCATGAAAGAGTTGCAACTAGTATAAGCAGCAATTTATTGAGATAGATACAGTATGTTTTACCTTTTATAAGGAGGTAATAGGGGGAAAATATGAAATTTTGCTAGTGGTCACATTAATATGGCCAGGGACTGTATACTTTCAATTTTCCTTTCTTTCAGATTAATTTACTGATCTCCTTCGTAAATCTTTTAGCCACACTATAGCCGTATGGAAAAAGAAAGATCTGTAGGTGTCTCACAGTCTGTTAGTGGTGCTCTGCAGTTTTTCTGGAATCACATACATGCCATACATTCTGGCCATTTTTCACATTGATGCAAAGTTGGTACAATTTCTCATAAAAAGATAGATAAAAGCATTTCAGATTTTAAAAATAGAAACCAGAAAACAACATATTCATCAGAGGTTCAAAAGGCATTGTGTGCAATGTGGTAACCACTTTTTAATAGCTTTTTCTCATTTGGTTGTAGTAGATGAACATGAATACCAGGAAGACTATGTCATTTCTCTGATTTATTCCTACCCAATCCATGTTTCTGAATTCATATTAGGAAGCACATGGCATTCATTCAAGAAGAACACATCCATTGTCATCTCTCTGCTTTCATTGACTTAGAATTGCCTAGTGCAGGGATATCCAAACTATGGCCTGTGGGCCAGATCCAGCCCCCAAAGCCATTTCATCTGGCCCCAAATGCTCTCGCCACTCCCAGAAGCGGAAGTAAAACATGCATGCATGGGATGTGTTATGCACTCGTGCATGTGCAGAATGCTGCCGTGAATTACCCACGGCTGCCGTAAACAAGTTTACAACAGCTGTGGGTCATTTACAGCAGCCTTCTGAGCATGCGCGAGTGTGTAATGCATCTTGCGCATGCACATTTTACTTCTGCTTCTGTTGGGAGGAACCACATGACTGGCCTGATCAGCTGTCCAGGAGGCATGGTCAGGCCCATGGCCTGAAAGGTTTGGGCCCCCTTGGCCTAGTTTGATGATTCTGCCCAAAAAAAGCCTCTGCTTTCCTCTGATCTAACAAAGAGGTGGCCAAACTTGGTGCTCCTGTTGTTCTTGGACTTCAATTCCCAGAAGCCCTGATCAGCAGGTGTGCTGACTTGGGCTTCTGGTAATTGAAGTCCAAGAACAGCAGGAGCAGCAAGGTTGGTCACCTCTGATCTAACATGTCCCCCTATCAGTATTGCAATGATGAATTTCCAGGGTTCCAAGGATATTTGGAACAGAGGACCCAGAAAAGAGGAGGAATTGGGAGTGGGAGGATGTGAACAATAGTACTATTGATAGAATTTGTTACCTAGAGAAGATGCAACATTGTGGTTCATAGAGCAGGGATATGCAACCACCCTCATATACCACCCCATAGTCCTTAGCACACTCTCTGGGCGGTTCACAAGTTAATTAGCATTTTGCCCCCAACATGCTGGGTACTCATTTTATTGACCACAGAAGGATAGAAGGCTGAGTTAACCTTGATTCCTGGTCAGGATTGAACTCACAACCTTTTGGTTGCAGGACAGCAGTTTAATATGCCTCCAGAACCTGATTCAACATACAGTAATACATCGCATAACATCCACATCGGATGACATCATATTCGCATAACGTCGCAGTTTTTAGGCACACGTGATGCCTCACATAATGTCCTAAACTGCTCAAAAAACAGACGTTATCCGAGGTATTGGTACAGGACCCTTGGATAACATCCATTTTCGACCATTTTTTGGACTTTATGCAAGGTATCTCCCCATAGAAACCACATAACTTCCAAAATCACATAGCGACCAACTCCATGGAATGGAATTTGGACGTTATCCGAGGTTCTACTGTACTTTCTTTTACCAGATTTATTTTTCTCCTACAAATTAGATATCCAAATAGGTTTTCTTTTTTGGATGTATGATAGTTGTTTCTTCAATATGTGTGTGTGTGTGTGTGTGTGTGTGTGTGTGTGTGTGTGTGTACACACATATTGTACTTGGCACATACATGACATTATGTTTCCTTAGCAGTCACACTGTTAAATCGGTGCATTCGCTAGAATGAAAGCGCGGTGCCAAAATGGCCACCGCGCTATTTGCGGGGGGGGCACCCAGACTCAGACATGCAGGTGAGTTAGGGGGCATGGCCACCCCTCTATAAAAGGGGTGGCCACGAGGCAGCCGAGCTGCCATTTTAAAATAGCGATGGAGAGGAGAAGTTTTCCCTCCACCCCCTCCCTAGTGAACAGTGTGATATTTTGGTCGCTTCGGGGCCGGGTGGGAATTTTTGGCCGGAACCCACAATTGGCCCTTGGGTTCTGGCTTTTTTGCCCATCCCACACTGTTGCTGAATTTTGACATAGGGGTTTTCTTGCTCTTGACTTTGGTCACTTAGGCGGGTAGCACTGGTAAGGTAAAGATTTATGGCCCATAGGTATCCGGCAGGTTCGCAATTGACTGGCCAACACTTAGACAGGTACAGGTGTAATAACGTTGACCGGTCAACGACGAACCAGGCAAGGGGTGATGGCAGGAGCTTTTCAGCATGCATCACCCCGTGATTTGACGGATACACGTCAGAGGGTGGGGTCAGTAGATAGTTTATTGACTATGGTCAACAATTTGTTTGTGTCAACAAACAAATTGATACAAATGGATACATTGTAGCCAATTGTCATTGGCAATTTTGGGAGGAACCTTACCAGTGTTACTGCGGCCTGCTTGCCTTAAGAATTATAATTGGATGAGTACCAATTGAAAGTTATAATTCGGATTAGGGCATTATTCAATAAAAGTGGCCCAATGCCTTTATCCATATACCGGTGTCTGAGTCTTTCTTTGGGGGGTGCGCCTGCAAAGAGCACTGCAAACAATCCTGCAGAGTATTTTCAAAGCCACATGGAACAGATTGAACAGGGAGGAGTGTTTCTTTTGACTCAAAAGTTCAAACACAACAACAATAGGAAAATAAATGTACCAGCAAATTGTTATCTCAGCAAGGGTGCTGCGAGGTGACATTTTCACAAAGGCACCATTTTCAATAAAATATGACCTTTTCATGTTGCAATGACCCAAGTCGCATCATTAAGATATACTTAAAAACAGCAAATGTCCTACACATAGCTGAATCTTACTGGCCAAAGCAATTTAATTTATAGATTTCTTGAAGACCTCCCATAAAGCAAAGCCATAATCTGAAAAATCACTGGCTCACAAGGACCTTAATAAAAAAAGGATTAAAATTGATTTTCAGCATTTTGGCTTTGACACAAGACCCAAGTCCCTTCTGTAGCATTTTTATCTCTAGAAGATATTACTTATCTGAACAGGTCAGGATTGGTAATTCATCAGATAAATAATGCATACAAATTACTAGTAAATTAATGACCCACTCATTGGGAATGCAATCAGCAACCACAACTTGTTTAGTAACAGACTGTCTTAAAACAAACAAAGCAGAATTAAACTACCTCACTGATAAAAGAAGAACCTCATAGGCACAGCTCATTGGTTTAAGTCAGGGGTTCCCAAACTTTCTATGCCACACTCTGGTCACGTGGTTGAGCAGGCCGGTTATGTGGTTTCTCCCACTGTAAAGCACATCCATAGCTGTTGTAAACACATTTATGACAGCCACAGGTACATTTGCAGCAGTGTTTACGCATGTGTGTGTGTGTTTTACTTCCACTTCTGGGTGGTGGCGAGGGTGGCATGGGCCGGGGCTGGCCCATGGGCTGTAGTTTGGCAACCCTGATTTAAGTAGTCAATGGCAACCCTGATTTAAGTAGTCAAAAGAGAAGGTGAAATATTATATTACTTATGTGTTTCAGATAGCCTGCCTACATTTTTGAGAGGATATTAAAAGTTAATCTCTGTGACCAATAGGAAAAATAGATAACTTAAACTTGCAGGCATTATTTATATAATTATCTGCTTAGGTTTTACTGTGTTACAAACATATGAGGCTACATATAACATTTGAGTGAGTACATCTTGAATTAATTATAAGATCCAATGTTTCTTCTAGATATCAAAATCTGCAACTTTTGGATGTAGACTATTTTACATTTCCTCTCTCTCGTCTTTTCTTCTGAACAAATGGATCATCACAGAAGAGACATAGTTTCAAAATAGTCTGCAAGCTTTTGTGAACTAACAATGTCCAACATAATCTGCCTTTCCTTTGCCAAGGTAAGGCAAAATAAATATTAAGGCAACTATTTCAGACATATAGTCACCTATCTATGGAGAAAGCAAATGTGTGGTCAGATCAATAAAAGGCAACATCAGTCAAAATATGACCTGCTACTTTGTGGTTTGTGCGGAGCAATGCCTTGTGCAAGTTGTCATTTACTTAGCAGGAAAATGTAGATGTACATGGAAAATTAGTTGTTTCTGTCTTCTCACCTATTTCTACCAAAGAACCATTTAACTTTGACTCACTTAGTTTCACTTTAGATTCTCCTTCACTTAAAATGGAGACTCCCACAATTTCTTCATGACACCTTTGGATGTCATGAAGAAATTAGCTTGGAGCAAAGATGTTCATACAAAGAGGATTTTTTTGATATTATCTTTAGTTCATGTGAATAATGGTTACTTAAATTACATCTGAGGATGAAAGGAAGATGACTGTACGAATATGGTATCTAATCAACATGGCTGATCAATTCAAAAGCCTATGGTCTAAATCAGAACTGCACATATTGACTGGCTTTTTTGAAGTTAATAAGACACTCTGTACTTGTGCAGGCAGTCACCCATGGTGACCTTTGATCAATCTACAAACTCATCTAGTGTACACTAGTGCTGCACCATTGACTATGTCAATGCACATTGTTTGTTACAGCAATCTTTCCATTCTAGCTAAGCTTAATTTAGATAAGGGTCAGTGGATTCCTCAAAAACAAAATATCGATGAAAGTTTCAAAGATGTTCTCATTGGTTCAATACCACCATCTCTTTCCAATGGATATAGTACTGCTTTACTTTATGAATTATGCTGTATTACCAAGTCTGATAAAAAGAAATCCATGAGTTTTCCAAGACTACATGTTAGATGGCTTGTTCCAAACATTAAACACAGAATGTGTTTGTAGTTCGAATGTCTGCTTCATTCAGACTCTTTGCTCAATACTGGGTGATTGCATTATTTACGATTTACACTAGCAAAGATTTTATTCAGCTTTATAGAATGTATAGCGCTTTCTTGAAATCCACATGCTTAAATAAAGCCATGTAATGTGCTTGTGTTAGCAGTCACAAAATGAAGTCTGAATCATGTTTCTTGGCTTAGCATCCTTTAGGACTGTAATTTTACAATGATATTTTCTAGAAATTGTTGGAGGTTTCTCAACGAGAAGATTAGTAAAGGGAGAGAGATTTCCTCAAGTGGGATGTAGGTGGCAAAAATGTGGGTAGGTGGCACAAAGGAGCTTGAGGATCTTTGAATATACAATCTGCATTGAGATAAATGAATTAGTCCACTGTTGAGCTATATCTCTGCTTGCATTTCATGTCAGAGATCACTCTGGGGTGAAAGGATTTTTTCTAGAGAAATTCTGCTCAGGAGACGCCCGAATGGGGCTCCTTTCTTGTCCCCAAATGCTGCTCTCAACAGGTATAGAAACCCGACCTTCCAGTCTCCAGCTCAGCATCTTAATGACTAAGCCACCAGAGTAGCTGCTAGCTATATTGTATCTCTGAAGGAAGATGATCTTTCTTGTGAGCTCCTTATTTTGACTCAGATTAAATATGTCACCCACCTTCATATAAAAGCTCTTCATCTGAGATGGAAAGATAGACACAAAATAGAGATCAATGATGAAGCCAGCTAGTGAGGGATGTGGGATTATATACCTAAATAACAATTTTATTTTCTCTTTAGCAACTTGAAGAAATTAAGGAAAACAATTGTATAACATAAATTTGCTTATAATGGCACCAGGAATTATGGAACAAATACAAAAACCAATTCAAGTGTGTATATTTCCAGATAAGAGCCTTTTGTGTTCAGGGAATAAAGAAGCAGATGAGTGAAGTAGTGATATTCAGCTCCTTAATAGTGGGTTTTGAACACAATTTGGATTGGGCAAAACTCGGACTTATATACACTATAAACAGTAACAATAATACAACAAGCCCACTTGTTGTACAACGATCCACTTATTTGCATAAGAATAGATACATGAGAAAAGATACATTCTGCTCCTACTCCAAGCCCATTGGCTAACAGAGTGTGCACATTTTCGATCCACTACTGGGTTGGACGCTTGGCTGAGCCAGCACAGGAGCTCGTAGGATGGGTTACCCTACTGGAGTGAGGGATTGAATAGAGGGGGAGGATTGTAAACCCAAATTTAAGGCCCGTTTGTCAGATGGAGGACCAGGGGATCGCTCAAAACCAAAATCTAATTCTGTGGATGAAAAAGACAACTCAGGGTCCCTCCTCTGTGTATTAAGAGTGGAGGGTGACTCCAAGCAAAATTGGTCATCATCAATAAAGGAATCCAGAGTGCTAGGCTGGGACAGTGTAGGGGTACACCTGGCCAGAATAGGGGAGCATTCCACAAATTCTCTTTGAAATCAGTTCCTAGAAGACACTTCTGGGTCAATGTTGGCTGGCTGCTGACTATTACCTCTGCCCCCTGGGTTTAAACGGGAGGGGGCCAACCCTAGCATTGAGTGTCTGTATTTGTCTTGTGGGTCCAGTACTCTGGGTCTCAATTGACCCGCGTGCCTCCTCCAGATCAGACCAGTGGCTGTTCGATTCTGTAAGAAACAGGACCAGTTTTATCGATCACAAACCCAGGTACCCATGTAGGGCCACCAGCTGCATAATTGCGGCAATGTACAAGGTCTCCGGACAAGAAACTCATCTGGTGTTGGATTGCTATATTTGTGCCTTTGTCCTCTACCCTAGAGGGTTCCAATCTGTCCAGCAAGGATGACAGTTTCCTTCACTGGAGCAATTCAGCAGGGGACAGCCCTGAGGCAAGGGGGGTGAGCCTATATGTGAAAAGAAACTTGCATAACTGGAGCTCCAAATCCCCTTCACCCATACGCTGAAGTGCATCTTTAGTTGTGTGCACCTGCCACTCTACCTGTCCAATGGTGGCTGGGTGGAATGGGGCAGCAGGGATGTGCCTAATTGCATTCCTTTCCATGAAGGATTGGAATTCTGCAGATGTGAACGTGGATGCGTTGTTGGACACCAGCACATCTGGAAATCCAAATGCAGCAAACAGCCTTCTTAGGTGCATTATCGTGGTGGCTGAAGTGGTATTAGGCACCCTAATCACTTCCAGTCACTTAGAGAATGAATCCACAACCAACAAAAATAGGGCACCCCTAAATGGACCTGCAAAATCTATGTGCAACCTGGATCACAGGCCCCGAGCAGAATCCCATTCCTGACAGGGAAGGTGGGATTGCTCTGGGTGAGAGGATTGACAACTGGCACAAGTGCCGACCATTTGTTCTATGTCTCGGTCCAGTTGAGGCCACCAAAAGTAGCTATGGGCAAGGGCTTTGGAACGGACAATTCCCGGGTGACTTGTGTGAAGTAGATGTAAAACCTTTTTCCTGAGAGTGACAGGAATGACCACCCGCTGGCCCCATAGAAGGCAACCTCGTTCCACTGACAGTTCCAAATGCTTGTGGTGGAATGTACTGAATTCCTCGGCTAGAGGAGAGATAGGCCAGCCTTTCTGTAAAGTAAACATTCCTTTTTGTTCTTCTGTTGAAGCTGTGCCTGATTATTTGTTTAATAGTCAAATGAAGAAGGAAAAAAAATGGGAATCGAGGAGACTTGCATTTCAAAGTATCCAGCCCTAATTCTTGGCTACGGTTAGCTGCACCATCCGGTAAATATTCTTCAACCTACAGTGAGGTTTGAATCTTCCATTATTTCAGAAAACTGATAAAAATGAAATCCAAATCAAAGTTACTTGGCGGTCTCAATGAATTGTGTGAGATTCCCTTCTTGAGAAATATTAGTACTGATTTGAAACAATGATTCTGCCAATTTCATAGTTTTAGGTTTTTGTGATGGATCTTAATCATCTATGAGGAGAACTTGCTTAGTTCCTTCTATGGTGCTATATAGCATATGAAGTAATGAGTAATTTTTTACTACCTACTCTGTGGGGGTGGTATGGTGGGCATGGCCAGGGGGAAAGTCCTGCATTGCACCCAAATTAGCACTACTTTATTTCAAAACTTAGATGGGCGGGGCCAGCTGAAATTTCTGCTACTGGTTCTGGCAAACTGTGGCAAACCTGCTGAATCCCACCACTGAATCTGATCCATTGTCAGATTTTCAGCTTCATTCCAGTGGGCGCCCATTTGTAAAACAAAATGTTTAAGAATGTTCAGTGCCAGTTGTTACATGCTTTCTGTCTTCTGCATCCTGATGTATCCACATTTTTTGAATATTGTAGTCTCCTTTCAGCAACAATTGTTAGTAACTGGTCAGAATATTTCTTACGCACCAGACTCAACACCAACAATGGCCACTTCTTCACATAACCTCGTCATTTATAATGTGATCATAGTAGCATATTTTAAAGAACTGTCTCAGGCACCAATGGAGAGAAAACATTCAGCTTATGTGCTGATTTTGCTGACATTTTCCAAGTTTCACATGTGTATATAGCCATCAGCATAATAGAAGTTGCATAAAGCCGCAATTTTATGGTTTTAGCATTGAAACCAATGACCATATTCTGTGTATTAATCACAAAATTGCTGAAGCTTTCACCATTTTACTATTAATATCACTGTTTACATTCCCATTATTTGAGATAACAGTACCAAGGTATGTAAATTGGCCAACATCCTCCAACTCACACTGTTGAAGTACAATTGGGTCAAAGATCTGCATCATCTTTGTATTATCTATATTTATTTGTAACCCCATCAGCCATGCTATCTGGTTCACTGGTCATATATTCTAAATTTGCTGTTGTTTCTGTTAAAAGAAGGTATATCATCTGCAAAATCCAGATCTTTAATGCAGGATTGAACATTCCATTGAATGCCCATGACATGGCTGCTCATTGCCTTTCTCATGAAGAAACCCATGCCAAGTATAAATTGAAATGGTGATAGAAAGCATCCTTGTCTAACATCTGTCTGTATATTTTAAAAAGCAGTGGTGTCTGTATCTGTGTTTATACTATATCTAGAGCCTAGATACAGATTTCAAAAATGTTAATAAAGCAATCAGGAATTCCATACAAGAGTAAGATGTCCTACAAAGATTTGCAACATATGCAATCAAATGCCTTTCTAAAGTCAATAAAATTAAGGCACAGCGGATGGTTAAACTTCATGCATTCCTTGATTACATGCCTCAAGATGATAATTTGCTCTAAACACAATCTCCCATGGCAAAAGTTGGCCTGTTTGTCTCATAGCCAATGATTTGCTGCATCTTTTATTTATTTTAAAGGAACCAAATTAAAAAAAAACTTTCCATGGAATTCAGAGAAGTGTATTACCTCTCCAATTTATACTTTGTACCTCTCCTGAGTGATGCACAATGGAGTGAACTCCTGTTGTCTGTCCCAGCTCCTGCCAACCTAGCAGTTCAAAAGCAAGAAATTGCAAGTAGATAAACAGGGACCACTTCGGTGGGAAGGTAACAGCATTCCGTGTGCTCCGGTGTTTAGTCATGCCTGCCACATGACCATGGAAACGTCTGCAGAAGCAAACAGTGCTGGCTCTTCGGCTTTGAAACAGAGATGAGCACTGAACCCTAGAGTCGGATACGACTGGCTTTTGAGCAAGGGAAACCTTTACCTTTACCTATTTACCATCAGATTTCCATACGTGACTCACTTAGCAAAATTATAGACGTTGGGTGGGTTCAGCTGATTTAACATTTCTGTGAAATGCTGAACACATTAAGCATCTTGTTCATCTTTTGTAAGCAACAATTTGCCATTTTTCTATTTTATTGAAAAGCTATTTTTCCGTTAGTTCCTTAACGATACAATACAACATCTTTGTATCATTTTGAATCACAGCTTCTTGAGCTAATGAACATTTTAGATCACAGCTTGTTTAGCCTTTTGTTTAAGCCAGTCCTTTTAATCAGTTTGGCAACTTCTTTTAACTCAACAATCCAGTTTGGTACATTTTTGCATGGCTATTTGCAGGCGCACCCCCCCAATAACGGACACAGACAACATTGAAAGTGGATAACAGCAAAGGGCCACATTTATTGATTCAATGCCCTAGTCCGAATTATAAATTTGTATTGGTAAAACGACCAATCATAATTCCTAAGGCAAGCAGGCCGAAGTAACACTGGTAAGGTACCACCCCAAAATTGCCAACGGCAATTGGTTACAATGTATCAAATTGTATCAATTTGTTTGTTAACAACAAACAAATTGTTGACCGTAGTCAATAACTAACTCATGACCCCACCCTCTGACGCGTATCCGAGAAATCACAGGGGTGATGCATGCTGGTTAGCAATCATCATCACCCCATCGCCTGGTTCGTCGTTGACCGGACAACGTTTAACTACTTTATTCCTGTCTAGTGTTGTCCAGTCAATTGCGAACCTGCCGGATACTTGTGGGTCATACTGTTTACCTTACCAGTGCTACCCGCCCATGTGACCAAAGTCAACAGTAGGAGAGAAGAAAGACCCCTATATCAAACCATAGCAACAGTGTGGGATGGGCAAAAAAGCCAGGACCCTAAGCCAATGTGGGTCCCAACCAAAAATTCCCACCCGGCCCCGAAGCGACCATGATCACACTGTTAACTAGGGAGGGGGTGGAGGGAAAAACTTCTCCGCTCCGTCGCTTAGGCAAAATGGCAGCGCGGCTGCCTCGTGGCCACCCCTTTTATAAGGGAGCTGGCCACACCCCTAACTACCCGGATTCTCTGTCCTGTGGGGGGGGCCCGCAAAGTGCGCGGCGGCCATTTTGGCGCCGCGCTTGCATTGCAGGCGCACCCCCCCCAATAACGGACACAGACAACATTGAAAGTGGATAACAGCAAAGGGCCACATTTATTGATTCAATGCCCTAGTCCGAATTATAAATTTGTATTGGTAAAACGACCAATCATAATTCCTAAGGCAAGCAGGCCGAAGTAACACTGGTAAGGTACCACCCCAAAATTGCCAACGGCAATTGGTTACAATGTATCAAATTGTATCAATTTGTTTGTTAACAACAAACAAATTGTTGACCGTAGTCAATAACTAACTCATGACCCCACCCTCTGACGCGTATCCGAGAAATCACAGGGGTGATGCATGCTGGTTAGCAATCATCATCACCCCATCGCCTGGTTCGTCGTTGACCGGACAACGTTTAACTACTTTATTCCTGTCTAGTGTTGTCCAGTCAATTGCGAACCTGCCGGATACTTGTGGGTCATACTGTTTACCTTACCAGTGCTACCCGCCACACGGAGGGGCTTCACAGAAGACCTGACGCCCCCCCCCAGACCGTCAGCTCGGTCAACAGGCCTGCTCGCCAGTCACCCAACAGGAGGTCCATACCTCCTCGCGACAGATGGACCCCATCCCCTGCATACAAGTCACAATTTTGCAGACTAATATCGGGGTGATGACTAACCCGTCCCCAAGCCCTGGTGGTGAGAAACCGCGCCACTGCCTTATTGACCGCGCGCCTAGCTCGGTCAAGGGCCAGGAGGTTAACGCCCCCTCTATAAGAGTGGCGCGGAACAATGTCTGACCAAACCAGGGCCGTGGCAGGCCAGACATAATGCAAGTAGGCGAGGTCCTCGCAAATCGCATGCTTGAGCGATAAGCCGGTGACCTGGCCCAAATCATTGCCCCCCAAGTGGATGATTAGAATGTCAGGCGGGTCAGCCCCCAGGCCAGAAAAAAGGAAAGGCCGCAGCTCCCGCCATAACATCCCAGGCTTACCGTGCCATGAGAGACTGGCGTGGTCACCCAGTCCCAGTCGGGGTCCCCACTCTGTCGCCGCAGCGTAACGCGCTGCCCTGAGCACATAGCTGTGGCCCACCAGCCATACTGTCACCGGTGTAATACGACACCCAGGGTCTGTAAGAAAATTGAGAAAAAGGAAGGTAAGGTGACTGGATTGGTACTCATAGCGGGAGTGGGCGCACATAAAACTGAAAACATTGTGAGCCCCACCTCCCCATGCTGCGTATGTCAGCCCCAGAGTACCCAAAAGCAGCTGCAGTAGAGGCTGCGCCAATACGGAACGAATGTGTGCCCTAACGGGCACCTGGAAGTCCCACCCTGGTGAGGGCTCTAGCTGTCACCTTCCAAAACTGGAATTTAGTAAGGGGAGACCCATCTTGGTGACAGAAAAACGGGCCATGGTGCCAGCCACGCAGTGCCAGGTATTCCTGTAGGGCACCAACCGGACAGATGTCTGCCAAAGAACACCGTAGCAGTCTTACTCCACTGCCTACGCCATGCTGATCTGTTTTGGAGGAGCGAATCCTCAACTGGGCCCAGTCTTTGGCAACATATACATCTCCGAGTTCCAGTGCCCTACCACTTGCATCCGCCTTAGACAGCATCACGAGTTCGCTGATGCGGAGCGCTCCAAAAAATGCCACCGTCGTGGCTGCATGAAAAAGGGCTGCCTCATAATGATCAAAACAGAGGCCTGGCCAGCCCCGGGCCAACTGGGTAAGAACCCCTGGGGAAATAGGGTGCCGGTCATCCGGGCAACGCCCGCACTCGCGCACCCACCCCTCCAAAACGTGTCTCACACGGAAGTCAGAGGTGGTATCCACATGACCCCGTACTTTGGCCATAAAAGCCAACGCCGAGAGCTTGGATGCTATGGTGCGAGGTGCAAGGCCCTGTGCATGCAGGTGAACCATGAACCGCAGAACATGGTCCACCGGGATGGGCCAGGTCTCTGGCCATTGAAATCGAGTAGCAAAAGCCTTATACAAATTGAAAGCTTGTTGATACGCCTTACGCGTGCGTGGCGCCAGTGACAGGCCAATCGCCCGGTTCACCTCTCCTTGCCAATAGTCCACATCTCGTCCGGGAGTGGCGAGGGAAATTCCTCCGCATCCGGAGCCAAGGCGCGGAACCGGGAGATCTGCAGGCGGGACAAAGCGTCAGCAATATCGTTATTAACCCCTGGGACATGCCTGGCCCTGAACATGACGTTGAGGCGCAGGCAGCGCAGCACAAAATGGCGCACTAGGTCCATGACCCTGGGCGATTTGGAAGTCTGTGCATTGACAATGTGCACCACGGCAGCATTGTCGCACCAGAAATGCACCACCGAATTAGCCCACTGTTCGCCCCATAGCATCAAAGCCCCCAGAATGGGAAAAAATTCCAGGTATGTGAGATCCCGCAGGCGACCTGTGCCTGCCCATGCCGGTGGCCACCCACCATAGGCCCACTTCCCATTGAAGTACATCCCGTAACCCAGGGATCCTGAGGCATCAGACTGGATCTGAAAATTGGGGGATGCCAGGAGGTCAGACCTCCAAAATGAGACCCCATTAAACTCCCTCAGGAATTGCAACCAGACAAACATGTCTGCCCTGATACCCCGGGTAAGCCTGACTCTGTGGTGGGGCCTGGATAACCCTGCCATGGCGTCACATAAGCGCCGGGCAAAAGCCCTGCCCGGTGCGACCACCCTGCAGGCAAAATTGAGGTGCCCGTGTAGCACCTGCAGCTCCCTCAGTGATGCCTTACGCTTGGCCAGCAATTCCGAGATAAGGGTCACTATCCTAGACACCTTATCACCCGGTAACCTAGAAGCCTGTACTACGGTATCAATCTCAACCCCCAGGAATACTAATGTGGTCGACGGGCCCTCGGTCTTTTCGGGCGCTAAAGGGACACCCAGTTCCTGCATTAGCGTCTGAAATGTATTGAGGAGACGTGCACACGTGTCCCAGCCCCGTTCACCCCCGAATAAAAAGTCATCCAGGTAATGGGCTACAGACCGGGACCCTGACCTGCAGACGAAAGCCCACTCTAGGAAGGTACTAAAACGCTCGAAAGCCGAGCATGATATAGAGCAGCCAAAAGGCATGGCCTTATCAAAATAATACTCCCCTTTAAATTTAAAACCCAGCAATTCAAAGTCGCCCGGGTGCACCGGCAAGAGGCGAAAAGCTGACTTAATGTCGCACTTGGCCAGCAAGGCACCCGGGCCACACGAGCGCACCATGCGCAGCGCATGGTCAAACGATGTGTACCTGACCGAACAAAGGTCATCAGGTATCGCATCGTTGACCGATCGGCCGGCTGGGTAGGACAAATGATGAATAAGGCGAAACTCACCTAGGGACTTTTTAGGCACCAAACCCAATGGTGAAACCTTTAGGTTGGGAAAAGGGGGTACGGGAAAAGGTCCGGCGACCCTGCCTGCGTCTAACTCCTTTTTAATGCTGGCCTCGGCTACCTCCTCCCTTCCCCTGAGGGATAAAAGGTTGGGAGCATCCTGAGGAGATCTATCACCCATAAAAGGGATACGAAATCCCTGCCTAAAACCTTGGATAAGGTACTCCCTGTCCTCCCCCCTTGGGTACGATGCGAGCCAGCGCTCCAGCATGTCCACATTAATTGGGGAGGGGGCCTTTCGGAGAACTAGTTCCATCCGTGGCAGGCTTGCCAGCCCACTGTCCACCCTTCCCTCTGCCTCGCACCCCCCCAGGCTTGGGACAAGCAGAGGCTGCATGGGGACCGGAACATGTGGGACACTCGTGCTTATACCTGCAGTTCTTCCGACCGCAGGAACCATTGGACGAGAAAGTCCAGCACAGCAGGCGGGCTGGAACCCCCTGCCCCGCCATTTGGCGGGTAACCTGCGCTGGAGCTGCTCGCTGGACCGCATGTCCACAATGGTATCTATCCCCCGGGGCAGGACGTGTGGGTGTCATGTACAAGAGCCACAGTCTCTGGCACGGCTCATCCCATCTCATCTCGGGGTGCAGGGGAATCCTCATACGGAATTCCTCATCATATGCTAGCCATGAGGGGCCCGGGAAATCTACCATCGCCCTGTATATGTTGTCCAAATATTGGACCATGGGAATAGCTAGGTCCGGCCGCGCCCTCAAATACACCGCCATGTATATCAAATAAGCGGGGAGCCAGTTAGCCCAGGTACGCGGCGGCTTACGGCGGCGTGCCTGCTCCTTGTCCTTCTCATCCTGACCCTCCCTTTCTTCCTTAGTGGGCTCTCTGTTCAGGAGTGAGAAGATATCCACGTACTCCCCTCGCCATATCTTTTCTCTGGTAGCCTGAGCCAAGTGATCACCCAATGGCAGGGAATACCCTGCCGTCGGCAAAGCCGAAAAGGGGATAGCTGGCCTACCCAAAGGGGCATGAGTTAACCCTGCCACCCCAAGGACATTCCCAGCAGTGTAAGAACCCATGCCCACCCCAGCGGGCATGGTGGCAGTAGTTGTCACCGGGTGGGTCGCCAGGGGCATAGCCCCTGCACCACCCGCGCGAGGCCAAGGCCACTGAAAGGTCCCCCCCATATTGGGAATGTGTGTGGATGTACTCGTTTGCACCATATACTCACACGCTGCACCCCCGCGGGCCGCCCCCAACGGGGGTTCCGGCCCACTGGGGGCGTCGGAGCTCACGACCGATGTAGAGCTCATCACCGGGGCTTGACCCGCGCCAGGTTGCTGGCTGGGGAGCTGCGAGGCAGTGGCCGGAGGCGCGCCACCCGCCTGCAGCAGCTCGACCCTCTCCGCCGGCCGTTGTCCTGCTGCCGATAGCGCCTCGAAAGGTACCCCAAAAGGGGCACCTGCCTGACTGGCACGAGCCAAAGACTCCTCCAAGGCCGCAATACGGGCCAGCAAGGTGTCTACAGTAACCATGGGCAAAGAGCCGGCCGGCCCACTTGACCCTTGCATGGGTACAGGTCCCTGCACCCCATGGCCCAGATATGGCCATTGGCCAGGGCCGAAGCCCGGTAGGGCTGGTGAGGAGACCTGCCAAGGCGGGACACCAGGCCACCCCCCGAGGCTAGAGGGCCCCGGGAGAGGCTGGGGTCCAGAAGTAGTCGGCCCAACAGGTTGGGCGGAAGGAGGAGCGGTGTCCACCGCTCGCGGGCCGCGGGCCGGAGCGCCCTCCGTGCCCGGAGGCCACGGAGCCATAGACCCCAAGCCACTAGCCCCGGCCGGGGATGGCAAAGGTGGCTGCTGAGGAGGCGGCACCACGGTCCTCCGACCTGGGTTGCGCCTCCTAACAGCCCGAGCTGAATTCGCAGCAGCCTTCTTTTTGGAAGGCATCTCGAACAAAAAAGGGAAGCTAGCTAGGCAAAATCGACCCAAGAGGCTTCCCGGCAATACCAACGAGCGACGGAGGCGCAGGGAAAAAACTTCTCCGCTCCGTCGCTGAGGCAAAATGGCAGCGCGGCTGCCTCGTGGCCACCCCTTTTATAAGGGAGCTGGCCACGCCCCTAACTACCCGGATTCTCTGTCCTGTGGGGGGGGCCCCGCAAAGTGCGCGGCGGCCATTTTGGCGCCGCGCTTGCATTGCAGTTGTTCTTGGTCTTTAGCTTGATCTCTTTCCTGTTTGACCATTTTTCTCTCATCTATGACAGGGGTTCTCAACCTATGGCCCATGGCACCATTTCATGTGGCCTGTGCTGCCGCCACTGCTGGAAACAGAAGCAGATGCACTTACGACAGTTGTAAATGCACCATTGGCTATCGTAAAGATGTTTAAAACAGCCGTAAATGTGCCCGTGGCTATCATAAACACATTTACAACAGATGCAGATGCATTTTATGGAAGTGTTTATGGTGGGGGAAAAACCAGTCCAGCCCACTCAGCTGTCTGAGGGGGCATGGTCTGGCCCATGGCTTGAAAAGGTTGAGAACCCCGATCTATGAGTTGCCAGTTTTGATCCTGGATCCATCATTCCTTTTCCATTCCTCTTCTATATCCAATAGTTTCTTGTGCACACTACATCTTTAAGTTCAGACCATTATGTTAATAATAATAATAATAATAATAATAATAATAATAATAATAATAATAATAATAATAATAATAATAATAATAATAATAATAATAATAATAATAATAATAATAATAATAATAATAATAATAATAATAATAATAATAATAGTTTAAACTGTGTAATGCTTGGAATCGATTTTGAAGTTGAAGTTTGAATGTATTTGCAACTGCCATATTTTTCCACAATAAATGATTTCATGTATCTATGGCACTGTTGCAATTTAGGTTTTATCTCTAGATTTGCTTTAACAAGAAGTGATCTGATCCAACATCCACACCATGATAGACACACATATCTTATAAATGTAGTCAATCTCATTTAAGGTGTTTCCATCTGGTGCACACCAGGTTTTTTTAATGTGACATTTTGTGCTAGAAATAACTGTTAGCAATACACACAAACCACATAGGCTACATAACTACAGGCTTTCTATGCGGAGAAAGGCAGCATATAAAACAAACAAACAAGAGGGAGAATAATCACCTTCCAGCCCTGATGGTGAGAATCTGGATTTCCCAACCTTTGTTTGGCTATGCCCAACCTAAACATCTCTAAAATCCTGTCCACCACCCCACCTGTGACATATAATTCTTATTATATAAGAATTATTATATAAGAATAAGGTCCTGTCTGGCCATCACCCGAGCCTTTCCCCGGTCCGGCATTGGCCGCGGGGAAGTGGGAGCTTTTGGGTGCTCCCACTGGAGGGGGGGTAGTATGGGGATTGTGTTTTTGAAATTAATTGTATGTGATTTTTTCCCCTTGCAATGTGTTAATTTTCAATCTGTTTTTGTAATTGTGTAATTATATCTGTGATACTGTATTTATATGTGTTGTAAGCCACTTTGAGTGGCACTTGTGCTATGAAAGCGGGGTAGAAATTAAAACATTATTATTATTATTATTATTATTATTATTATTATTATTATTATTATTATTATTATTATTATTATTATTATTATTATTATTATTATAATACAAAAAGTGAACTCCTATTAATGTAGAGGAAGCCTAAAAGCCCATTCACTGTTAATAACCCATTCTTGAATTGCTCCTCTTAATAATCAAATTTTTCCCCTTTAGGGTATGTGCCCCACATTGGGAACCACCACTCTAGAACATCTGGCTGGAAGGTTTTGGAAACAAAAATCTAGACTAAATTGGCCTTCGTTTTATCTAGCATGGCAATTGATATGTCTCAGTAGATGATTTGTCTTTTACTGTCACCAACCATTTATCTCTTCTAATACTGAGAAATAACATTGTAAGAACCCTGACTGTGGTGGCTCCAGCCGCTTAGGCAAAATTACCCTCTGACAACTGACTGAAAGCCAATGTGAAATTAGAACATATTTTCAATCAGTAGAGATGTGCATCTAATTTAAAGGACACAACAGTTTACTCTGGGTTTCTTAAAAATAACCACCTGTGATCTCCATTATAAATTTTCATTTTATAAAGTAATAGTGGGAAAGGAACTTTTTTAAAAAAAATATTTAAAATATTTATATCCCACTTTTCACTAGGATCCACTATAAGAAGAAACACAAATCTTTTGGCATATGAGTTGATGAGTTGGATTTTGAGAACACTCCTTCTAAAGTGGTGTCTGTAGCAACAATTGTAAAGTCTCTGCATCATAGTAATAAATGTCAATTATCCGAGATGAATAGATGTGGACCAAATGAAGAATCTCTTCAAAACATGAGTGCTACTGTGCACTCTGAATCATCTTATTCAAAATTATTGTTTCCTACCACAAACTAGAAGTCTGAAGTCTTCACACAACTTTCTGATTATAAAGCATTGAGCATGCTTGCCTTAATGAAAGGCAAAGGCACTTGTATTAGCTATACTATCATGATGAGGGTCAGTTGGTGTGTTGATGATTTCCTTAACATCCCTAAGATTAAAGTGTAGTAACAGGCTGTTAAATGTTTAGGATCATTCCCATTGGGCATTCTAAACAAACAACATTGTCAGGCTGGTGCAGTTTATTCCTGTCATCAGAAGTAGTAAAGGTAAAGTAAAGGTTTCCCTTGCTCGAAAGCCAGTCGTATCCAACTCTAGGGTGCAGTGCTCATCTCTGTTTCGAAGCTGAAGAGCCAGCACTGTCTGCTTCTACAGACATTTCTGTGGTCATGTGGCAGGCATGACTAGACACTGGAGCACATGGAACGCTGTTACCTTCCTACCAAAGTGGTCCCTATTTATCTACTTGCAATTTCTTGCTTTCGAATTGCTAGGTTGACAGGATCAGAAGTCGTACCCAAGCTTTTTCTAAGAGTTAAAACCAAGATAGTCTTCAACCATTTGCCATCTCATCTCCATCACAACAGCCCCTCCCAAATAATATAAAGTTTCTCTCTTCCATCTCTTAAGATGGCAAATATATGCAGTGGCCATTATCCCCTGCAATTTCTTCCCCTAATTCGAAAAATTGCTGGGCCAAATACGTCAGGCCAGAGCTAATGTACTGAGTTTTGCAGAGTGTCATTTAAAGGAATGAATTATATGTTTCACTTTTAATGCTAAAGAGGGGAGGGGATTCATATTCTGAGTGCTTATCATGGATTGTGAAATTCTACTACAAGCAATACTTTTCACATAGTTATGACATCCCAATCACCATTTTATATGCAAAGATAATTTTAGCATGCAGTGCCACTTTCTTCATTAGAATTTTACATAGTTCACAACTACAAGGTATTTGTGAAATCACCATGGCTGGGACAAAGGGTATGCCACTGTTTTATTTAATAGACATCATGTATTTTCTTTGTGTTACTGCAGGCGTTAGACTAATTTCCTCAGGAACATGGCCTTTGGGGTTTTTCAAGAATAGAGAATGACTTTCTGCCCCTGCCTTGGAGCTGCAAAATATGTTCTTTCTTTCCTCCCAGTTCAAAACTAAATATCTTATTTCTATTGACAGTCTCAGTGCGCCTCATGGATGTAATATGTGCAGTCCCTAAGAAAGAAATTGATCTCAATTGACTAGCCAAGAAGCACAAATCAAATTCCTTGAGGAGTCAGCCCAATTCTCCACTAACCCCAGCAGCTTCATCTTTCTTCTGTCAAAAGAGAAAAATAATGAACTGGGATGCACCAGTGCTGAGAGTGAAAGAGATAAAGAGACAAAAAAAAAGAGAGAGAGATTGGTTTTAAAAGAAAAATACATACACCTCCTACTAAGCCATTTCCTTCCTACTAGTCTATTGTTGTTTTCAGGGTCATTGCTGGGAACAAAGTTCTGCTCAGGTGGTTTCCATAGTGGATTCTGAGTATTGATTTGTGTGAGTGAAGTACTGAGTGACAGACCTTCAAAACCCTATTGGTAGAGTCCAAGCTTGATTTTGGCAATATTTATTTATATATTTAAACATTTGTAGCCCACTCTCTACAACAGGATCTTTATACAAAGCTGTATAAAAACAATTTTAAAGTGCAAGATTTTAAAAACAATTTTGAGATCAAACAGTAACCTTTTAAAACATGAAAACAGTTGCGCTAAAACCTATGTAAGCCATGGACCTCTAACTCCAAAGGCACTAATAGGTGAGTACATCTGTATATGCAGCTAAAATGATGCCAGCATTGGCACCAATGAAGTCTTGAAGGGGAAGGCATTCCACAGTTGGGGTGCTATAGTAGAAAAAGCCCAAGTCTCCACATAATGAACTGTCCTCAATGGTGGAATATGGAGGAAGGCTTCCCAGCAAAGACAACAAAGAGGTATACTTTAATGAAAATAATAAAAGAAACAAAATGTCCTCATGTAAGTTTCTCCTCAA
The DNA here is from genome assembly GCA_035047305.1 of Bradypodion pumilum. Lineage (NCBI taxonomy): Eukaryota > Metazoa > Chordata > Lepidosauria > Squamata > Chamaeleonidae > Bradypodion > Bradypodion pumilum. The sequence goes on along the minus strand of JAWDJD010000004.1, from coordinate 62,868,187 downwards.
CTTGGTCCATTGGTACAGTTTTAAAGACTCATAGATTTCGCAATCCTTTACAGGTTTGTTTAAAAGTAAGTCCATTGATCTCTGAGCTGATAAGGTAGAAAAAATTTCTTCAGTTAATACATTATTATTATTATTATTATTATTATTATTATTATTACTATTATTACTATTATTATTATTATTATTATTATTATTATTATTATTATTATTATTATTATTATTATTATTATTATTATTATTATTATTATTATTATTATTATTGAGGAAAGGACCATAATTTCATGTGAACAAACTTATTCTATGTGATCCTCTGTTTAAAACATGGCTGGGGTAGACATGTGCAGGGCCATCTCAATTCTATCACCACATTTGCAGGACCCACCTCAATTTCTTCACTGACCATCATTTCTGCAATCTGAAAGGTCATATCTCAGTGAAGAATATAGTCAAGGTATACCCATCATCATGCAGAGTGCTGTGTTTTCCTCAGGGGAATCTGGGACTGGGGAGAAAAGATCCATCAATGCCTTTCCTACTATAGATCCTATTTAAGATCCAGGCCCCTGGTGGGGAAAGATGGTCTTCTACAATTGCATTTTATCTGTGCCAATAATACAACCCAAAAGCACCTTGAGATCTTCTGATTATTCACTTGGAACCTCTGAGAAGCCTTCAACAGAGTGGCACATGTCTGGAAAGCTTTTTGACTGGTTCTCCAAAAATGTTTTCAAATGTGCAAACAAGGGTGTTACATCCAGTTTTGATAATAATAATAATAATAATAATAATTTTAATTTATACTCCGCCCCTCTCAGCACATGGCCGACTCTGGGCGGCATTACAACATAATCAAATACACAATATACAGTCAAAATATAAACAAAACCAACAGTAAGTACAATACAGGTAATACAAATAAATTACACTAGAATTCTCTACAAAATGGCAATTTCTACAATGTTAACAATACAACATTATCACGTTTAATACAGACCCAAACATAAACACGATCCCTCAACTACTAATGTCCCCAAAACATAACCCCATAGCTCATTATTATTGCCTCTCCACCCCAACTGCCATTCTCACACCTGGAGAAAAATATATTGATAAGGTTGGTGCAAAAGCTGGCCTGAGACTCAATATCAAGAAAACCAAGATAATAGCAACAGGCCATATCAGTCCCTGGAAAACAGATGGGGAAGAAGCAGAAGCAGTGACAGACTTTACTTTTTGAGGATCAAAGATCACTGCAGATAGAGATTGCAGCCATGAAATAAACAGGTGACTGATTCTTGGGAGACAAGCTATGAAAAACCTGGGGGAAATAGTGAAAAGTAGAGACATCTCACTGCAAACCCTGGTAATGTATGGCTGTGAGAGCTGGACCATTAGAAAGGCTGAACAAAGAAAAATAGATACCTTTGAGATGTGGCGCTGGAGGAGAGTTTTGAGAGTCCCCTGGACAGCAAGGAGAACAAATAGGTCAATATTAGAAGAGATTAGCCCTGAGTGCTCCTTAGAAGGACAAATAACAAAGATGAAGCTGAAGTATTTTGGACATCAAATGAGAAGAGAGGATTCACTTGAGAAGGCCTTGATGCTGGGGAAGGTGGAGGGCAAAAGAAGAAGGGGACAGCCAAAGATGAGATGGCTAGATGGTATTGTAGACACAATGGGCACGGGGCTGTGTGCACTAAGGAGGATGGTGGAGGACGGGGTGCCTGGAGAGCAATGGTCCATGGGGTTGCAAAGAGTCGGAGTTGACTGTGGGACTGAACAACAAGGTTGGTATGTTTCCCTTTTCTATAGGAATAAAAGTTGTTTTGATGAAGAGCAATTTTGTTTGGGAAAACACAGTTTGAGATTCTCTCTCATCAGAAACACAGTGATGGAAGATCATGCATGTAATCTTAAACTTTCAAAGCCCATAAAGAAAGCCAAATGTGAAGTACAGTATTCATATTACTTAGGGTATTGATTTTTTCCCATAATCAGTCCCTAAAATTGGAAGTATGGCTTAGGAAAGGGCATTTTGAGGAGAGATTCTTGTAGCAAATTCCTCCAAGTAACGTTCTACTGTCTTGCACTGCAAACTATCCAAGTGCTCCTGATTTATCTCATCATTTGTTGCAGAATAGCAGGTGACCTGATTCGGTAGTCTCAAAGACAAAGCAAAAATCCATCTCTTTATTAAACAACACTTTAAAAAGTAGCAAGAAATCATGCTTCACAAATGTGCAGACAATTCATCTTCACGGCTAGCAGTTGTCATGGTGTCTCAACTTGGTGTTGATCACTCTCTTTTTCTTTGAAGGGTGACTAAAATAAAAAGAAACACAGTAACACTTTCTGTGAGTCAGCAAGAGGAACTGTCAGTCTGTTACTGTTTCATCCTGGACCAAAAATTAATTTAAGCAGACAAATATATGTCCAGAAGAAGTAGTGCAGAAATCAAGGATTTTAGTGCTGGACTGACAGATGCTAAAACAAAGAGAGATTCTTCTATCAAACTCCTGAACAAGATTTGCAGCAGATTTTAATATCAATATTTGAAGGGTTTTTTAGGGTTTCCCTCCACTCTGACTCATCAACACCATCTTGGACATGGTGTTCACAAAGAAAGAAATGTTGGGGCTCTCTGGCTTTATCCCTCTTCTTTACTCCAAGAAGACTGTCAGTTTAGTGCAGGTGGGCAAGAGAAGTATGCAATTAAAGAGGAAGGCATGAGGCATGGTTGCTGAATCTTTTAAACTGAATATATTTTTTAAAAAATCAATCATTTATTTTAACCCCTTCAATTTTTTAAATTCTGAATGTCAAAGGGCTGTAATTCCAAATTCAAATTCTGAATCCAAATATTAATATTAGCACACATCCATACTAAAAGTTAAATCACTTACAGAAAAAAGAAAGAAACTGCTAATGATGTATCCAAATCCCCCAAAATATATTGAAGGATCCCCCCCCCCCAAGAAAAAAATAGTTCCCCCAGTTTCTCTCCCCACAAAGAGGCTGGTGAATTTAGTAAGCCATTTGGATACAAACAGGCCTATTTGAAACTGAAAGAGAAGTCATTACTGTGGAAATTGCTCCAGAAATATAAACAGATAAAATGGCTGGATGAGAGAGGCTAGCCATGAATTCCCATAAGGTTATGTTTCCTGAATTTAAGAGCCTAATGTTGTACTCGGTGAACTCAGCCTCCCAAAAGGTAGGCCACCTGATAAATTGTCAGTGCATTATCTTAACTATGTATAGATCCAAGGCCAGCAGAGATGAGTGATGAACGCAAAAAGCTTGCTGCAGGGCTAGCAGTGTAAGAGAGGTGAAAGAACAAACAACATGTTTCCGAACTCTGCCTTCTTGTCTCCTTGTGTATATTGTGCTCATTTGCCATCGATCTATGCAACTTGAAATGAATGCCAAGTCTCCTTCAATTTAAAAGCTAGCATTTTTATGTGTCTCCACAACTGCAGGCTGATGTGGGGTAGGGGTGGGAACAGAGATGAAAACCAGAAGCAAAAAGAGAATTATTTCAAGTCAGGAGGTATGCTATAAACCAGGGGTGGCCAAACTATGGCCCATGGGCTGGATCTGGCCCCAAATGCCAATTCATCCAGCCCACAAAGCCCTTGTTGCTCCCGGAAGAAAAAGTAAAATCCGCCCGTACGGATGCATTTTGCTTCCAGGAGTAATGAGGGCTTTGTGGGCCATATTAATTGGCATTAGGGCTGGGTCTGGCCCATGGGCCATAGCGTGGTTTCCCCATGCCCCAATGGCATGGAACGGCCCGCGCAGAGGCCACTTCGGGAGAACGCTCCCTGAGCCGTGGGCTCTGCGGGCAGAGAAATTAATTAACTGTGAAATATGTGTTAAACAGTTTGCACTCTGCTCATGGGCAGGAACTATTTAAAGTTTGAGAAAGCATGATGAACAAAACCCTTTGCCTTGCCTGCTTAGCAGCTTAGGCAGGAGGGGGGGGGGAATCCTAACCTGCAATAGGGCAGGGTGGTTCCCCCTTCTTCCCTTGAGACTTTTTCTTTGTCAAAGGATTAAGCCACTCTTGGAAACCGGTTTTGCAACCCTTGCCACTCAGGAAAACAGATTTTTCTTTTCAGAAACGCGATCTGAAAACAAAAATCACTTCTATGAGTTTTCCTCGCTAGATCATAAACTATGGGGCCCCTCCCTACGTCTGTGTTCCTCAAACCCCCATCTCTGTGTTTTAAGGTTTTTTGAATGTCTCTTAGCATCTTGGAGTCACGTATCTCACTGGGAGTGAGAGAATTGCATTGTCTTCATGTGCGTATTGTGTTATCATCTTGTACCCTCGGTTCTCAACCTTTTAAAATCAGGGGCCAAGGTTCCGGGGCCGCAGGCAGCTCTGGGGGTCCGGACAGTCATCCTGCCCTTCCTTCACCGCACAGCCCTTCTTGGCTTGGTGGAGGTAGGGGCAGAGCAACGTGGGCTCTGACCCACTTGCCCACATGTGACCGCAGGTTGAGAATCGTTCTAACTCTCCTTCATTCTCTTAGGAAAGATACTGTTCTGGTATTTTGACTTTAATCTGTGCAAGTGACTCACTCATTGTACCCCTTTCACAGGAAAAAGCACGCAAACATTTTTGCGCTCTGTATATTCAGAAAATGCTTACCCTTTTTACAGGAACAAAATTCCTCTCCAGGCCTTATAGTAAATTTCTACAGCCTTACACTCCTTCCTTTCACAGGCTCCAGAGTTAATTATTTACCTGACCTAATCTGAATTCGTCATGATAAGAGTTGCTGCATTCTCATTGTGCTAACTTCTGACTTGTCTTTCCTTCTTTCCTCCTTTCGCCAGTGGAACTCCCTGCTGGAAATGTTTAACTTGTGTGTCTTTTCATTTTTGTGTATTATTTCTTTACAGCTGGCACTTCATAGTTGGCTTGTTTTTAATAAGTCTTAGGTCATTTTAAGTATGGCACCTGGCCCACAGCACCCTCTCTAGTGAGCAGACACATTTTGCAAACTCCAGAGCACAGAGGAAGGATTAGTCCCTGAGCTCCTGAGCATGTGCAGAGTGCCACCCATTAGCCAGGACTGCCTAGGACCATTTTAAGAGTGCAGTCAGGTCACACCTTTCCATCAGATACAGGCATTTTTAGGCCACCCCTTCCCTTTTTGCTGCTAGCCTAAGCACAGGCAAAAGGCTAAGCCACCATCTGGCACTCTTCTAAACGTGTGCACGCATGCCATGGGCGGGTGTGCGCAGGGGGGCCTTCTTGAGAAATTTACCCGAGGGAAGCCTGGCGCTTCATGTGCCAAGGTTTGCCATAAGACCCCAGACTCGTCTCGCTTCAAATGCAGACAGTCACCTTGTGTGAATTAATGTCACTGGTTCCTCTTCAGGGGGCTAGGACAGTTTTCACTTATGGGGGTCGCACATATTAGGTCCTTCCTTGGCAAGAGGACCAAGCTTGGTGCACGCTCACAACTCTTCTGCAAGCGGGTAGAGTTGGCAGCCGTGAGCCTCGCTTTGCGCACCTTTGCCAAAGAACGCTTCAACATAATTACTGACAGCCAGTACAGGAATTTGCTTTACAGTCTACTGGGAGCATACTTCACTCCCGCGATAGACAAAAACTTGCTAAGTTTGTTCCTCACTACTCCAATTCAGAGTCATGCATTCTTTCACCAAAATGCCAAAGCGCTCGCAAGGCAGTTCAACCTGCCACTTTCCCAAGCCCAAGGCATAGTCCGTTCCTGCCTGCATCGTGCAGGGGCACCGGGGGGGGCCCTCGTGGGGGGTTAGCCCACGAGGGACAGAGGCCATCCAGATGTGGCAAATGGACGTCACACATCCCCACATCTTGGCAAATGGCAGTACATGCACGTTTGCATTAATACCCTCCCACAGGTTGTTTGGGTAACAGCACAGAAGGGAGAAACGGCTCCCCATGTGGAGCAGCATCTCCTTTCCCACGGCCAAGGGCGAACCTCGGCACACGAAGTCCGATGACGCCCCAGCTTATAGCTCCAGGCAGCTGGCCACCTTCAGGGCCACCTGGGATATTAAGCTCACTTTTGGCATTCCTTACAATCAGCAGGGGCAAGCGGTTGTGGAATGGGTCTATCGGACGCTTAAGTCCTACATTGACAAACAAACAAAAAAGGGGGGAACAACATCCCATAGTTGCACAGCAATTGCTATCCTATAAGTGCAAAAACTAACTAACTCTTTCAGAATTTTTATCTCCCAAACAAGTCTCTTCCCCATGCAGGTCCCAGAGGCCAGAGTCAGACCCGGATGATTGCAAAGAGCGGCACCAGTCACTGTCCTGGATGTCATCAGCTGTCCGTCTTCCTTTACTCAGTGCTACTTCTGAGGACCATGCTTTTCCCCAAAACAAGACTTCTCCAAGCTCAAGCTACACATGAAACCCCACCAAGAAGAGAAGCCTCATGCTTCGAAAAGCTGCTGAATGTCTTTTATTGCTATTATTATCTGCAGTTGCTCATTATTTATTCATGCCTTGTACAATGCTCCAGTTGGGATTTGCAAGGGACACTTGAATTTCTGTATATTGTTCATAACGGCCAGCTTCCACTAAAGGAAGCCAGACCGGCCCATGTTTTGCACCGGCCCATTGCTTGGAAAGATTGAGCACCCGGTAGCCGGCTATCTCCAGCCATTGTAAGTTTCACACCTCCCCATAGGTGCTAGAAAGACATTTGCACAACGCCAGAAGCTGCAGAGATAGCTTAGAATCACCCCAGGTCACAGTATCAATGACACATCTCATTATCTTGCCTTGCTACAGAAAGCAGTCTGGATTCAGACCCACAGCTCTGAAAAACCAGGCTGCGGTCAGCGTGCCCGGCTTAGCCATAGGCAACGCTCGGAGAATTGGTCAATTGGCTTGTGGATCAGCAAAAGCCATTAACCACACCTCCTCAGCTTCGCCATGCCATACTGGATAATCAAGCAGCCATCGATTACCCCCTGTGGTTACATCATTTGGGTTGTGAGTCTGTCCACAGCATGTGTTGCTTAAATCTCACAGACAATACCCACAAGATACAGAGCCAGCTCACGGACCTCCACACATCAAGGAGGATTCTTCATGGGGGTGGTAGGACTCCTTGTGGTCGTGGTTCCCATGGGGATGGCTTCAGACGACACTCAAAGTGATCGTGGGGTGGTAATACTGGGCACAACAGTGTGTTGTTTCGTGCAATGTATTCCCTCACTGCTATCGAGATGTCCCCCATGGAGGGAACCCCGAAGCGTCATTCTTGCTCATCAGCTGGTACCTCTCTTACGCAGAGTCGCCGGTCAGGCTCTTAAGTAAAATGAAAAGGGGAGATGTGGTTTCCCCATGCCCCAATGGCATGGAACGGCCCGCGCAGAGGCCACTTCGGGAGAACGCTCCCTGAGCCGTGGGCTCTGCGGGCAGAGAAATTAAGGGGGGTGGATTAATGATAGGGTTTGATTCACCCAATTCCTTGATCTGACCAGCGGTTCTGCTGAGAGAGCGAATATCTAACCCTGTTACCCATTAAGGTAATCACTCATCTCCGAGTTCAGCCTAATCCTTGGTGCAAATAGAAGCCATATTTTACCCTAGCCTAAGCCTCAGACAATGGTCAATGTTTGCCTTAGTTAAGTAACTTCCCCAAGAGAGGTTCTCAATTAACCCGGGTAAATGGGTGATGTGATTTTCTGTCAGATAACGATTCTACCATGCACAGCCTTGAACATTTAATTTAATTTAATTTAATTTAATTGTCACATTTATATACCGCTCACTCGGCCAAAGCCAACTCAGGGCGGTTCACAATAAAAATTAAAAAACACATGTTAAAAACAGTTAAAACTACCCACCCCCTAAAAACAAGGGCTGCAGGATCCAAAGGCACCATGGGGAAGAGTTCTTCTACACCAACCACCCAATGGAGGTTACCCTTCCACCTGCACCCCACACTTGACCCGCCAGCCAGGTTTTAAGTTCTTTTCTGAAAGGCAGCAATTCCGTCCGGAGACGTAGCTCTGTTGGCAGGAGGTTCCAGAGGGCCGGCGCAGACACGGAGAAGGCTCTCCTCCTTGTGCCAGAGAGGCGAGCCCCTCTGGCTGATGGAACAATTAGAGAGCCCCTCCGGTCCGCTCTGGTTGGACGGACAGACGTCCTCAGGGCGATGCGGTCTCTTAGGTAACCCGGCCCACTACCATATAGGGCTTTAAAGGTCAAAACCAGCACCTTGAATTGCACCCGGAGACAAACTGGCAACCAGTGCAGCTCCCGGAGCAGTGGCAAAGCATGGGCATAACGCCCACACCCCATCACCACCCTGGCTGCTGCATTCTGGACCAGCTGTAGCCTCATAATATATACTGATGATTTTCCCTCAATAAATCACTGGTCTTTGCTCCATCTTGCCTCGTGTCGTTCCTTTGACCAGTCTCCTCCGGGACCCCAAGGGCCGCTTCACGGCCCCGATTCCTACACCATAGTTTGGCCACCCCTGTTTTAGCACAATCTAGTGTGAGAAATATTAGCCAGCAGCACAAGCTTGCCATTGCCCAGGGTACACCTGATTTTATCCACAATCTTTGAAGCCCGTTTTACTTCCACTTCCGGGAGTGATGAGGGCTTCACAGGCCGGATGAATTGGTGTTGGTGGCTGGATATGGCCCACGGGCCATAATGACTGGCCCCCTAAACCACATGACCAGCCTGCGGCCCAAAAAGTTTGGGCACCCCTGCTATAAACCATCGGCATGCACTGTTCAGAGTAGCAGTGTTACACTGCTTCCGTCACACCATTTTAATAGACTGAAATCCTTCCTAACTTGTTCTTCCAGCACTCTACCACATTTCAAGCTGTCAGGTTAAATCTAGATGGTTTTCCATCTCATCTGGGGATGGATAGCTTAGGTACACTTGATCAGACAGATGAAGACCTCTGTCAGCACCTCAACACTAAGTGCATTTCCTTGGAACTAACAACTTCATCCTAAGCTTGTTTTGCTCTGAAGCTGTTCTGTGAGGTTTCCTCCTCACATGACATCTTCATTCAGCAATTATCAATTTATTAAGGGCTGAGTGATAATTTGAAATACAGCAAGGTGAGACAGGTACAATCCCAATCAACTGTACCTGTTCTGATGTGGAGAGGTAACCTGATCCTGTCCTGTCCTGTCTTCAAGCTGATCCTTCTTTATGAATGATAAAGTCAGCGATGGCTTTTGGCCTTGCTTGCTGATAGCTCCACTTAAGGACAGAATGCCTTTTGTTACCAATTTTTGGCAAGCATGAGTGGGAGGGAATATTGCACAAAGAAGACTTTGTCCAGTGTATAGGCCCATGATGGTCAACCTTGGCACTCCATGTGTTCTTGGACTTCAATTCCCAGATGCCCAAGTCAGTAAAGGGCTTCTGGGAACTGAAGTTCAAGAACATCTGGAGTGCCAAGATTGGCCATCATGGGCCTATAGGCCATAGGTATCTCTGTTAGCCATTAAAAGAGCAAAAACAAGCATTAGACATGTCTCTAGTTTGATCAAGCATGATTCATGCTCTTCCTCAAAGGAAAAAATAGTTTCAACAGCAGAAGAGAGAAAGGATAACTGGTGACAGAAGATTCCACAGGACACTACATGATACATAGTAAAGAATGATGTTACCCATTTCATTTGGCCCTAAGATACAGGCTCCAGTTAGCTGCAAAGTACTGTATACACAAAATATCATTTTCTGCTAGGAGTCAAGGGTTTTGTAGTCAAGCTCACCATGCTATGCTGAGAAAAGATACTAAGAATCTAAAATAATCTAATCTAATTAATCTGACCTAACTGGCCAACAGTTATATATGCTTCTCAGAGACTCAACTGCTCCACTCTTCTGAAGAAGTGTGCTTCCACACTTGAAAGCATGAAAAATAACAACTAGTCTTATCTGTGCTACATAAATCTTTTGGGTGTAAATTTAGACAATCTAAGAGTGACTCTCCTTCTGTCATCCCTCTTTTTAGTTGACACAGGTATGGAAGGGCATGTGTCAACTCTGGAAACCTGAATTTCCTTCTTATAAAGTATCTGGATAGATGCAAAATGTTGCATTAGTATGCACCATGCATGTGATCCTCTTCTCTTTCTCTCCTCCTTCTCCACCAACACCACAGGTCAGTACTGTTGATGTAAATGGTTAACACTACAGAGTGGTATGCAATGGCCAGCAAGGGGTTTGCACCTGGCAAGGTGGTCCCTTATGAGAAAAACAGCCAGACATATCAACAGTACTGACCTGTGGTGTTGATGGAGGAGGAGGAGAGAAAGAGAAGAGGGTCACATGCATGGTGTAGAAAAAACTCAATGTAAGTTTACTCAGGAAGTAAAAAGGTGCAAGTTTATATAGTGCAACAACTGTAACGCAAAACAGATATATTCTCTTGGGCTGTTCAGTTGACCTCAGTGAGAAAGTTCAGTTGTTCTATGTACAAGTCCATACGGTTCAGTAGCAGTCCAGTCTTGCAGGGTAAATGCAAGCTGTAATTACAGACAAAGCTGAAGAGTTCTGCAGCTCCTGTCCTCTTGATGGAGGTTTACCCCAAGTAGTCCTTCTTTGTTCATCAAGCATAGATGGCATATCAGGATCAGTGCAAGCATAGATGGCATATCAGGATCAGTGTCAGCAGAGGAAGGTGAGCATTAGAGCTCAGGCAAGTTGAACATTGCAGCTGGAAGTCTGCAATCCTGCTCTGACCTAAATACACTGGCCCATGGAGCACATCAGGGAAAAGTCCCAGCACCTGTGTGCCCCTGCAGTAGGGTCTTAAAAGCATCACAAAAACAATATTCTTTGCAACCAGTTAGGATGTGAGGTGAAGACCTACATCCCCTAACAAGTATTGATGAAGCTGCTGCTCTCTATCAAGATGGATTCAAGTGGGATTTAATTTACTCAGGCACCATCACTCTTCTGTGTGGACTTCACCACCCAAGGCCATTTGTTCGCAGGGTTGTCAGGTTACTTAACTGCCGGCTGATGCTCAGCATTGAGTCACTGGCAGTATGATCTACTATATTACCATAGCAGGGTAACCTGACCTGGAATTATACTCTTACATTGTACATTTTTGTCCCACACTGTTTTACAGCTTCTCCTCTCTAAATGTTCCTGCTTCCTCCAAATTCTGTTAAGCAGTTTGGAAGAGGGAGAGCTTTCCTCCCTTCCTGAAGACATGTCACCAAACAATGCAACTTGATTTGCATACTTACAAAAGTGAAAGGAAAATCTACTGAGATATTCAAATGGATTCATTAGTAAAGGGTTCTCATCTTCCAATAGCAGGTTGTCTCTAAAATCTGTTTCTGAGAAAGAGAGGGTTGCGAATTCAGTAGCAGCAGTAGTGGAATAGCTGAATGGATTATGCTAGCCCATGTAAACATGAAGAGTTTTTAATTAATATGATTCTGCTGTCTTTTTAGTATCTTGTTTTCTGGGCTGTAGAATATTGCATCGCTGCTGTTACATTTTAAAATTATTCTGTAAAATATCCATTAGACAAATGTTATGAAATGTAGTATACAAATAACCTAAATAAATAAAAATAATCCAATTAGTTATGGTTCCATTGTCATAAATTAATTGGTTCAGGGTTTTTAAAAAATAAGAACTTGCCAAAATTTTCAAAGTTCTTCAAAAACATAAGAGAAATAACTTTTGATTTAAAAAAAATCAGGTGGGAGAAAGTGAAACGGAGAATGTAACCCATCCAGGCAGGGAACTCTAATCAATCATCTGTTAAATGTTTAGGTTTGAATGTCTTTTTGCCAGACATTTTTATGATTTTTAATTAGGGCTTTCATCTTCCCTAATTCCCTAATACTAATCTCATTTATGTGAGATATTTTTTAAAAATTAAAAAATTCAGAGGACAATTGAGGGAGAAGAAAGAATGTGTGTGGGAAGGGGGTTGCTCCAGATGTTGTAAACGTGATGCCCTAATTGTCATCATCACCACCTACCAACACACACCCTATCTTTACAAGAACATATCACGATTATGGTAAAGGTAATAAAAATTTCATGTCAGAAATTATTCTGGGTTGAAAGGATATTTGCTCAGGGGATGCCCGAATGAGACTTCTTTCATGTCCCCAAATTCTTTTCCCACCAAAGTGGTTCCTACTTATCTACCTTCAATTTCTTGCTTTTGATCTGCTAGGTTGGCAGGAACTAGGACAGAGAAAGGTGCTCACTGTGTCATGCAGTACCAGGGTTTTGAACTGCCGACTTGCCAGCTTTCCAGCTAACAAGGCAAGCTTCTTAACCACTGAACCAGTGCAGCCCCCATAGTAAACCTAGGAAAGAGAAAAGTGCTCAATCCATCATGCAGCACTTGGGTCTCAAACTGCTGACCTGCCAACCTTCAAGTCATCAAGTTCAGCATCTTAATCACTAAGCCACTACAGTCTGATACAACCAGACAGAAACCAGTCTATTTGAATGGTTCCAGTTTTAAAAAGCAAAGAAAAAAGCCATGTTGGAAGCAAAAATGGAGGAACTGATTCAAATCAGTTTTTGCATCATGTCATCTGTAAAAAAATACTTCAAATTTACCTGTTTTACATGTAGTTGCACCCTGAGTCTTTTTTTTTAAACTCCCTTGCATGGCATTTTTTTTGTGAAAGTTGTAGCAACCACAGTGATATTTAAAATTCTGGTCATGACCCTTTGGTCAGACAATCTCTGTCACTCATCATTTCAGTGAATTTAATGCAAAAACAGTTACAGGACAAATGTTATTGCTTCTGATTCTTCCTTTAGTTAATACATAATGACATTTTTTGTCTATGCTGAGTAACTTTGGAGAGAGGAAGCTCTAACATTTTGGGAAGTGCATTAACTGCATTAGGAAAGCCACTCAAACACATTTTTAAACCATGGCATGATTGGAACAAGGAAATAAGATAAGATATGGAAAAAATAATGAAAAAAGCTGGAGAGTTTACAGGCAAGTGAGCTGAACAGATATGGTCAATGTGCCAAGCAAATACCGTGTCAACAATGTTTCACACAGAGAACTATTGCTTCCACTAATTCTGTTTACGCTTATCATGAACAAATGCTTACAGGGCACAGGAAAATTTGACACACTAATGTGATACATGTAACAGTGCTAAAGTTCAGGGCCAGCTGTGACTGACGTTTAAATTTCAACACTTTAAAAAAAAACCTTGAGATTGCATCACTGTGTCTCAGATGAGACACATTTTACATTTAGCCGAAGGTATTTTGCTATCACAGTATTCTGATCCAAATAAATTGTTTTGACACTATTGCTAGAATTATTAATTTTTTCTACAGATTCATTTTGTGGAGACGAAACTGAGGGTGCATATTTTTGTCTGTCTTTTCCTTGAAAGTCGGGATAAGGGTTAAAAATGTTTTCTTTAAACCATGGAGCTTTGGGGAGGGAATATGGGAGGGAGGAGCCCGGTGGGGCAACAGGTGGAACACCACAGCGAGGGGAGGAGGAGGAGGAGCCGTCCTTGATTATGGTGGAGGAGGAGATAGGTAAGGAATAATGAGCATTAGATAGTAGTAATCTCAAGTACCTAATAGAGGTAGAATGGGTAAATAGCGCATAGCGCCGGCAGTAGGGCGCATCTTGCAGGTCCCCCCTCTCCCCTCTTTGGTTGACAGAGGCGACTTTTTGTTGGAAGGTGGGGAGAGTGAAAATGTGTGTTTTATGTAGTTGGTATGGTGAAGGGTTGTTGGTGGCACGCCCGATGGAGAGTTTAAAGTTGGGAGAAGAATTTGGTTATGGGTAGTATTAAAATAATATCATGGAATGTGAAAGGTACAGGTTCTGTTCTTAAGAGACGGAGGCTGGAATCGGCATTGAAAAAAGATAGACCAGATATTTTATTTTTACAGGAAACACATCAGAAATCAAAAGATACGAATAAACTTTATCTGGGTTGGATGCAACATTATGAGATGGCGTTTGGAACATCCAAAGCAAGAGGGGTGGCAACTATGATTTCTAGAAAATTAGGATTTGAAATCACAAAAAGGATTGCTGATCAAGAGGGTAGGTATTTGTTGTTAAGAGGAAAATTGGATGATGAGGAAATATTGTTGGTAAATATTTATGCTCCGAATGACCACCAAGTAGTGTTTCTTGAAAAAATTCGGAAAATAGTGGAGTTGGAAAATGTTGCAAAAACTATTGTGGCTGGAGATTTTAATTTGATTAGGTCAGGATTAGATTGCACAAACATAGCTAGAAGTGGAATGGGTGTGAAAGGGAAGGCGATGGACAAATGGATGAAAGTTATGGGTTTGAAGGATTCGTGGAGAGAGTTTAAAGGCTTGGAAAGGGCATATTCCTTTTTTCGCATGTACATGGGACCTACTCGAGAATAGATTATGTTTTTCTGTTGGAAAACTTAATTAGGGATATAGAAGGCACGGAAATTGGGATTATCAAGGAATCGGATCATGCTAAAGTATATTTGGAATTGAAAGTACAAAAAAATATTCAAAGAGTTAGAAATTGGAGGTACGATCCTAATTTGTTCAAAGATCAGAAAAGCAAAGAGGCAATTATGGAAAGCTGGAAAGAAAGTTGGCATTGGAACGATAATAATGAGGTTAATTTTAACATTGTATGGGATACCATGAAGTCAGTTTTTAGGGGGGAAAGCATAAAAATGGCAAGCCTCAAATATAAAAAGTATAAAGCAGAACACAGAAAAAGAAAGGGAAATAAAACAATTACAGGAAGAACACGCAAAAAGTAAAGATAAAAAATTCTCTTGAAATTACAAGGACTTAAGGCAGAAGTAATGGGTAAAGATATTGAGAAAGTTAAACGAGATTTGATTTATTTAAACAGAGAATATTTTGAATTTAGTAATAAGAACTCAAAACTATTAGCAAGAGCAGCTAAGGTTAAAAGGGAAAAAAGAGAAATTGGGGTGTTAGTCGACAGGCAAGGTTCAAGGTGTAACAAGAATAGCGATAAATGTAAAAGGACACCGGGCGCTCCCTTTCCCTCCCGGCCAGACCGGCGGGAGATGAACAGGCACAGCTGGAGGGAGTTTCGGCAGGCAGCCTCAAAAGTGGGGCCGACGCTGCCAACGCCAAGGACACCGGGCGCTCTCTTTCCCTCCCGGCCAGACCGGCGGGAGATGAACAGGCACAGCTGGAGGGAGTTTCGGCAGGCAGCCTCAAAAGTGGGGCCGACGCTGCCAACGCCAAGGACACCGGGCGCTCCCTTTCCCTCCCGGCCAGACCGGCGGGAGATGAACAGGTACAGCTGGAGGGAGTTTCGGCAGGCAGCCTCAAAAGTGGGGCCGACGCTGCCAACGCCAAGGACACCGGGCGCTCTCTTTCCCTCCCGGCCAGACCGGCGGGAGATGAACAGGCACAGCTGGAGGGAGTTTCGGCAGGCAGCCTCAAAAGTGGGGCCGACGCTGCCAACGCCAAGGACACCGGGCGCTCCCTTTCCCTCCTGGCCAGACCGGCGGGAGATGAACAGGCACAGCTGGAGGGAGTTTCGGCAGGCAGCCTCAAAAGTGGGGCCGACGCTGCCAACGCCAAGGACACCGGGCGCTCTCTTTCCCTCCCGGCCAGACCGGCGGGAGATGAACAGGTACAGCTGGAGGGAGTTTCGGCAGGCAGCCTCAAATGCGGGGCCAACGCCAAGGACCGCCGCTGTGTTCGGCCCCGGCGGGGGCGAAGAGGCTCGCTGGCCTCACCATCGGCCGGCGTTTTGGGCCCCGCCCCCCGCCCCTCGCCAGGACTCAAAAGGCGAGGGGGCCTGCCGGACGAAACATCACCGCCGCTGTGTTCGGCCCCGGCGGGGGCGAAGAGGCTCGCTGGCCTCGCCATCGGCCGGCGTTTCGGGCCCTGCCCGGCAGTTGAGGGTTCAACACAGTTGTGGAAGAATGCCCCACCACTTCCATCACCACCGGAGCCGTGCGGAGGGTGGTGGGGGGAGTGAATGGGGCGGTTTTATATTGGGGTGGAAGGGAGGGAGGGAGAGATTGCCAGGCCAGCCAGGAAGGAGAGGCAGCATTCTGTCCAGGGCAAGCAGGGAGGCTCCGGAGACCAATATAGAGGTTGTGATGGGCATGGGGCGATATAGCGGGTACCGAGGGGCGGGCCGCACCCGGGGAACGCGGGGCAGATGCTTAGTAGCTGTCCCTCGTTCCAGCCCCACGGTTACACCTCTAGGTCCTGAGCAGCTGACCCAGGGTGACCCTGTCCTTAGGCTGCTGCTGATGAATGCCAGGTCGGTATGTAATAAGGCCCCCCTGATACAAGACTCTATTATGGGGGAGCGGGCCGACTTGGCATGTATTACTGAGACCTGGCTGAGACCAGAGGATGGGGTTCCTCTGTCAGAATTGTGTCCAGCTGGGTTCAGTATTTGGCACCAGCCTAGGGATAAGGGTAAGGGCGGTGGCGTCGCCATCATAGCCAGGGAGTCACTGGGAGTCACCAGGGCTACTGCTCCACAAATTCTGGGTTGTGAGGCCCTGCTTCTGCGTCTGGGCTCTAAGGGTCAGTTGGGAGTCTTACTCCTGTACCTGCCCCCTTGCAGGGTAAGGGACTCCCTGCCTGAGCTCCTCGAGGCCGTCTCAGCGTTGGCGTTGGAGTTCCCTAGACTGATGGTTCTGGGGGACTTCAATTTACCCTCGCTGGGGACTGGCTCCGAGGTGGCTCAGGAGTTCATGGCTTCCATGGCAGATATGGACCTGATTCAGGTAATTCAGGGCCCGACCAGGGGCAGTGGCCACACACCAGATTTAATCTTTTTGTCGGAGCGGTGGCAGAGTGATCTGAGATTACGGAAATTAGACATAACACCTGTGCCATGGTCAGATCACTATTTGGTGGCTCTAGACTTCCTGGGTACGTCGCTTTACCGTAGGGAGGCAGGGCCTATTAGAATGGCCCGCCCCAGGCAACTGATGGATCCTGATGGATTCCAGAGGGAACTGGGGGATTTTCCTCTGGATCGGCAACACGATTCGCCCGAGGCACTGGTCGACCTGTGGAACAGGATGACAACAGCGGCCTTGGATGAAATCGCACCACTACGGCCTCTCAGAGCTCATCGAGCTAGGTCATCGCCATGGTTCACAGATGAACTGCGGGAGCTCAAACGGGCAAAGAGACGCCAAGAGCGCCGCTGGGTGAAGACCCAGAGAGACTCCGATTGGACACTAGCTAGGGCCGCTATTAGGGCCTATCTAGTGGCGATGGAGGTGGTGAGACGACAATACTTCACCACCCTTATCGCCTCCGCTGATAATCGCCCAGCCACCCTGTTCCGGGTTACCGGGTCTCTCCTTGGTAGGGGGACCCCGGTGCCCGGTTGGCAGGGGTTGGCTGAGGACTTTGCTGACCATCTAGTGGAGAAAATCGATCGGATTCGCTCTGGGTTTAATCCTGGCGTGGATGGGGAGAGTCCGGAGGGAGCCGGAGCACAGTCTTGCTATGCCATCTGGGACCGGTTTGATCCAGTTGCCCCTGATGAAGTGGACAGGCTCCTTGCAGCTGTGCGCGCCACTACCTGCCCTTTGGACCCCTGTCCCACCTGGTTGGTGAAAACCTCCAAGGCAGTGACAGGTGGCTGGGTTGGGGCTGTGATCAATGCATCATTGCGAGAGGGGGTGTTTCCTGCACCTTTAAAACATGCTTTGGTGCGCCCCCTCCTGAAGAAATCTTCCCTCGACCCAGCTGTCCTAACTAACTATAGGCCTGTCTCAAACCTCCCCTTTTTAGGGAAGGTGTTGGAGAAGGCAGTGGCGTGTCGGCTGCAGGGGGTACTGGATGAAGCGGATTATCTGGACCCTTTTCAGTCAGGATTCAGGCCTGGATATGGTACCGAGACGGCATTGGTCGCACTGATGGATGATCTCTGGCGGGAGCGGGACGGTGGTCACCCATCCGTCCTCGCTCTTCTTGACCTCTCAGCGGCTTTCGATACCGTTGACCATGGTATCCTTCTGGAACGGCTCCGAGGTTTGGGAATCCAGGGTACTGTGTGGTCCTGGTTTTCCTCATTTCTGAAGGGTCGGTCCCAGTCGGTGTGGTTGGAGAGTGAGAGGTCCAGTCCTAGGCCCCTCAAATGGGGGGTTCCTCAGGGCTCGGTGCTCTCTCCTCTCCTGTTTAACATCTACATGAAACCGCTGGGTGAGATCATTCGTTCCCATGGGGTGCGGTACCATCAGTACGCGGATGACACTCAGTTGTACATCTCGGCCCATGGGGACCCCAGTGATGCTGTCAAAGTCCTTTCCAGATGCCTGGAAGCTGTGGGGGTCTGGATGGGGGCTAACGGGCTACAATTGAATCCCAGCAAGACTGAGTGGCTATGGATAGGGGGTCCTGCGTTAATCCGGGAGCTTCCATCGTTGGTTCTGGATGGGGCTATTTTGCCCCAGACAGACCCGGTGCGCAACTTGGGGGTCCTCCTGGATTCACGGCTACTGCTAGAAGAACAGGTGGCGGCTGTGACCAGGAGGGCTTTCGCCCAACTTCGGGTGATTCGCCAGTTGCGCCCACTCCTGGACCGGGACTCCTTGCTCATGGTCACCCATGCTCTGGTTACCTCCAGACTAGACTATTGCAATGCGCTCTACATGGGGCTGCCCTTAACGACCATTCGGAGGCTACAGCTGGTCCAAAATGCAGCTGCCCGGGTGGTGATGGGGTGTGGCCGTTATGCTCATGCTTCGCCACTGCTCCGGGAGCTGCACTGGTTGCCAGTATGTCTCCGGGTGCAATTCAAGGTGCTGGTTTTGGCCTTTAAAGCCCTATATGGTAGTGGGCCAGGTTACCTAAGAGACTGCATCGCCCTGAGGACGTCTGTCCGTCCAACCAGAGCGGACCGGAGGGGCTCTCTAATTGTTCCATCAGCCAGAGGGGCTCGCCTCTCTGGCACAAGGAGGAGAGCCTTCTCCGTGTCTGCACCGGCCCTCTGGAACCTCCTGCCAACAGAATTACGTCTTCGGACGGAGTTGCTGCCTTTCAGAAGGGATCTTAAAACCTGGCTGGCAGGTCAAGTGTGGGGTGCGGGTGGAAGGGTAACCACCATGGGGTGGTTGGTGTAGAGGAACTCTTCCCCATGGTGCCTTTTCGATCCTGCAGCCCTTGCTTTTTAGGGGGTGGGTAGTCTTAACTTTTTTTTTACTGTTTTAACTGTTTTTAGGATTATTGTTGTATTTGTGAATATTGTTTGTAAACTCCTTGGGTTGCCCTGGGGTTACTTTTTATGTTGTTAGCCGCCCAGAGTCGGCCTTGTGTTGAGTGGGCGGGATATAAATTGAATAAATAAATTAATAATAAATAAATAAATAAAATAGTTAGGGAATTTTACCAGGTGTTATATGCAAAAAAAGAAATAGATATGGAAAAGCTTAAAAGGATATTGGAGAGGCAGTTAGGGAATGGGATAAAACAAGAGCATAGGGAGAAAATGGAGGAAAAGATAACTGATAAAGAGATTAAGGGGGTAATAAGCGGATTGAAGATAGGGAAAGCCCCGGGGGATGATGGATTATCAACAGAGTTTTACAAAGAATTTAAAGAGGTGGTGGTCCCGAAATTGGTGAAGCTATATAATTATATATTAGATGGAGGATCAATCCCGACTTCATGGTATAACACTACAATTGTTCTTTTGCCAAAAATTGGTAAGAATTTGGAAAGAGTGGATTCGTACAGACCAATTTTGCTTATAAATCAAGATGCGAAGATCTTCACGGCAATATTGGCTAACCGTTTAAATAGTTTTATGGGGGAATATATAAATGTTGATCAAGTTGGGTTTCTAAAAGGACGACACATGGCGGATTTGACTAGAAGGGTATTAGATTTAATAGACAATGTTAATCAAACAAAGGAAAAAGTGGGATTACTATCATTGGATATTTTTAAGGCATTTGATTCATTGCAGTGGTCCTCAATTAAGGAAATAGTTAGAAAATATGGGTTTGGAGAGAAATTTAACAGGGTTATAGATTTACTATATCAAAAAGGAAATGCCAGGGTTAGAGTAAACGAGGAGCTTACGGATGTGGTAAAGCTAGAGGCTGATACTAGGCAGGGTTGCCCATTATCTCCTATCTTGTTTATAATGGCAATGGAGATTTTAGCTAAAAGTATAAGGGAGGACTCAAATATAGAAGGGATTATGGGTAATAAAGTGAGTATGTACGCAGACGATACATTGCTTATGGTGAAGCACCCGGAGCAGGTGATGGATAGGATTAAAGATCATCTACAAGTATTTCAAGCTATAACTGGATTAAAGATAAATTGGGACAAATCTGAATTGATGTTGTGTAATTTGAAACCGAGCGAGATGGGTAGCACGGTGTCGACACTTAATATACAAATCAAAGATAAGCTGAAGTATTTGGGAATAATCATTTCAAATAAATTAGAAGAACTTAAACGATTGAATTATGACAGCTTGAGAATTGAATTTAAGAATAAAATACAAGAACTTCAGAAGTTAAAGCTGTCTTGGTTCGGAAGGATTGCCATGTGTAAAATGATATTGTTACCAAAGATTAACTTTTTATTTGATACACTAGCAATCCATTTAAAAGAGAAAGAAATTAATGAGTTTCAAAAAATGTTTAATGGTTTTTGTAATGGAGGTAAAAAATCTAGGCTTCCAAAAAAATTATGGTATTGGTCTCAGAAAAAAGGGGGTTTGGGTATGCCAAATTTGTTATTATATTATCGAGCATTTCAAGTCAAGAATGTCGTGAAGATCTTGGCAAGAGAAAAGATAATTTGGGAACAATTGGAAATGAAAGAGTATAGAAATATTGGAAACTTGATTTTTTTGGGAATGAAGGATAAGGTGAAAAGGTCAAATAATTTTATGATGAAAGGTCTCATGGAGGTGTGGAAGAAGGTAAAAAAAGATATGGTTCCGAATCTCTCTCCAATTTTGGAATTGACTGATATGATGTGTTTCCCAATAAAATTAGACAAAGAAAAAAGGGAAATATTGGATAAAAATGGGACGCTGTTATTGAAGGATTGGTTAAAAGTGTGTGATGTTGATGCCGAGCGGAAAAGAATGTTTGAGATATTAAATTTGAATTGGTTTCAGAAGTTAAAGGTGGACAATTGGAATAAAAAATATAAAAGAGAAATAGGGATAGATAGAATACATACGGAGTTTGAGGAATTGGTAAGGAAGATTAGAAAAGGGGAAAGCAGTATTAAAGGCCTTGTAAGCAAGCTTTATAATATACTGAATAGAGGTGCAGATCCACAGGAGGACTTGAAACGGAAGTGGGAACAAAATTTGAATATAAAAATTGGGGAGATTGAATGGAAAAATAAATGGAAAAAGAGGATTATGAGAACAATTTCTGTAAGAATTAAAGCACAGCAAAAAATGGCCAAACGGAGAAAAGGATACAAACACAATGTACCGTTTGTGTATGCCCAAAAATGATGAAGATAATAATAAATGAATCTTCTTATAAGGTCTTTGTATTCTTAATGTTATTTTTATTTTGCAAACTCTTGTATATTAACTTGTAATTTCATCAAACAGAAACCAAACTCAGATACTTCTCTGCACAAAAAGTCTTCAAGTTCCTTTTGTAATCTTGACAATAGTAACCAAATTCAAATATGTTCTCTTCAACTTCTCTATGTCCTTTGTAACAATATGAAACAATGATTCATTCCTCTATTACACTTTCTATCTCTCGTCCAAAACAGCTCATAAACTCATATTCAGTTGGGAAGTCAAACTCCCATATAAATTGGCCCCAAACTCCCGACGTCTATCCGGTTAATTAGACATTTCATTCAATAAATTTCATCAGGGGAGTTTTTGCAATATCTGAAAGGTTACAAAACACATGTCTGTTACAATATTATATGTTCAAACCAGCTGCAAGCCCCATGCTCATTATCCAGTCCAAGCTTACCCAAGCTTACCACTCTTGTGTTTTGCGTCCTCTCTGTCTCTTCTGTAATTTCTCTACGGTTGCTAAGGACGTTGCATACCATTAGAGTCCTATCTCTTAAATACAACTTGCTGCCTGCTCCTGACTGAATCTGCAAGCTCACATTACCACCTGTGTACTGATGTTTTACTTACAAGGAGCACCATGGTTCTGATTCCTGTGTACTTACAAAAAGCAGGTTAAATCAGTTTCATAGTTTAAACCCTTAGGATGCATGGTTCCTAGTCTATGAATATGAATATAGTATGCCTCCTTTCCTATCTCTTAGATACAACTTGCTGCCTGCTCCTGACTGAATCAGTAAGCTCACATTGCCACCTGTGTACTGACTGTTTTACTTACAAGGAGCACCATGATTCTAATTCCTAGTTTCATAGTTTAAACCCTTAGGATGCATGGTTCCTAGTCTATGAATATGAATATAGTTTGCCTACTTTCCTATCTCTTAAATACAACTTGCTGCCTGCTCCTGACTAAATCTGCAAGCTCACATTGCCACCTGTGTACTGACTATTTTACTTACAAGGAGCACCATGGTTCTGATTCCTGTGTACTTACAAAAAGCAGGTTAAATCAGTTTCATAGTTTAAACCCTTAGGATGCATGGTTCCTAGTCTATGAATATTTATTTTTATTTATTTATTTATTTATTTTTTAAATTTATATACCGCAATTCTCAGCCCAAGGACCGACTCAGTGCGGTTTACAAGATAGGAATACAATACAGTAATACAGCATAACAATCCCACAAAAAAAATACAATATATCACAATACATTACAATATATTCAATACAGTTCATTAAACAGTTACACCAATGCAAAGTGCAAAAGCAAATACAAATATAAATTATACAAAATATCATTAAATACAGTACTGAATCCCCAGAACAACAGCCCAAACCCTCAGTACCCTCCCGTCCATGAAAAACCCCTGGCTTCGAAACATTCTCACCAAAGCCCTAAAGTCCCCACTACTGGGAAAAACTGTTCCAGCTGGGCGGGCCAGGGAAGGGAGCCGAAGATGAAGCGTGGCTCTCGGGGCTCGGTGGTGGCGGCTATTCATAGCCCCGCGCCCGGCAAACTGTTCCAGCTGGTCTCCCACCTTCCCTGACCGGGCGGGCCAGGGAAGGGAGCCGAAGATGAAGCGTGGCTCTCGGGGCTCGGTGGCGGCGGCTATTCATAGCCCCGCGCCCGGCAAACTGTTCCAGCTGGGCTCCCACCTTCCCTGACCGGGCGGGCCAGGGAAGGGAGCCGAAGATGAAGCGTGGCTCTCGGGGCTCGGTGGCGGCGGCTATTCATAGCCCCACGCCCGGCAAACTGTTCCAGCTGGGCTCCCACCTTCCCTGACCGGGCGGGCCAGGGAAGGGAGCCGAAGATGAATATAATATGCCTCCTTTTGTAATAGCAATTGTTCAATGTTGATACCTCTACCTGTTGTGACTGTGAGTTTTTCTAACACTACAAATTTAAAATCTGTGTCAAGATGGTTTTTTTCCATGTAATGATTTACCAATGGTGCATTTTCCACCTGTCCCCTTATCCTGGATCGATGTTCCGCTAGCCTGATTTTTAATTTGCGTGAGCATTTTCCCACATACTTGAGACCACAAGGGCAAATCCATAGATATACACAAAATTGGCTATTACAATTACTGAAAAATTGAATCCATAGTAGCTTTTAAAATGAAAAAATTTGATAGAGACCAGAACGATTATTCCAATGACAAAATATACAAATGGAGAATGGAACCCAATCCAAGACCCATGAAGCGGGTGTCATGGAACGACAAGGTTACTTATTCGGACACTACAAACAGCGACATCAGCTCATCAGGTGATGAGGGATCAACCAGAGGTTACAATTTCAGGAATACAGAATTCCGACAACGACCACAATATACCCAATCTTTTTTAGGAAGAAGAAGACAACAGAGGAAAGCAAAGCCCTAGTATTCAACTTATCCTCTAGGCACTTGACTGAACATGAACTGGCATTACTGGGACTTGGTTTCAATTTCGTTCCAACCCCCTATTATCAATCTTTTAGTACACGGGTGGATGTATTTCGGTTTATCAGGTTATTAAAATTAAGACTTTATTTTGGGGATTTTGAGAATAATTTTAGGAACCAATTTGCTCCCAAGTCAAAATTCTATCCCAACATCAATCACCCGTCTATAGAGGTGTTTAAAAGGATTGTTTTAAATGACATTGAAAAACTAGAACAAAGTAAATTTAAGGTAAGACGGAATTTAACAACGCAAGAGGTTAACACCTTGCAGGATTTGGGACGGGATGAATCCATAGTGATTAAACCGGCGGACAAAGGGGGTGGAGTCGTGGTTTTGGACAAGACGGACTATTTAAAGGAAGTTAATAAACCCAATTAGCTTTACCCATTGCATGAACATGACTGAAATATCATTTCTGGACCTCTTGGTTTTCGTAGGAAGGGACAATAAACTGCGGGTTAGGCTATTTAAGAAGAGCACAGATAGGAATGCCTATCTTCCATATGAGTCATACCATCCACCCCATTTACGCAATAGCATTCCATACGGAATATTTGCTAGAGCTAAACGTAATTCTTCACATCAAGAAGATTTTGAAACAGCAGCCAGGGGGATTAAGGAGAATCTTCTGGACAGAGGGTATCCTGAGCAGGTATTGGAAAAATCATTAAATAAGGTTAGAGGTGTGGCAAGGAGCGCACTATTGGAAAGACAGGAGAGACAACCCAAACAGGGGATTTTTTGGTCCATAGACTATTCTCCCAGAGCCAGAGATATACAAAACATTGTACGTAAACATTGGCATATATTATCTGACATTCCGGGGTGTCTAGAAAAACCCATGATAGGTTTAAGGAGGACTAGAACAGTTGGTAACTTGATTACTAGAGCAGATGCTGCACCGCGACAAGAATCACGGAGCAGTCTGGTCAAGGGCCATCACAGGTGCGGCCAATGCGTTGTTTGCAGGTTCGCTTGGGAGACTCAGCACATCAATTTTCCAGAATTAAACTTTAAAAAAACACTCAATTTTTTCAGTAATTGTAATAGCCAATTTTGTGTATATCTATGGATTTGCCCTTGTGGTCTCAAGTATGTGGGAAAATGCTCACGCAAATTAAAAATCAGGCTAGCGGAACATCGATCCAGGATAAGGGGACAAGTGGAAAATGCACCATTGGTAAATCATTACATGGAAAAAAACCATCTTGACACAGATTTTAAATTTGTAGTGTTAGAAAAACTCACAGTCACAACAGGTAGAGGTATCAACATTGAACAATTGCTATTACAAAAGGAGGCATATTATATTCATAGACTAGGAACCATGCATCCTAAGGGTTTAAACTATGAAACTGATTTAACCTGCTTTTTGTAAGTACACAGGAATCAGAACCATGGTGCTCCTTGTAAGTAAAATAGTCAGTACACAGGTGGCAATGTGAGCTTGCAGATTTAGTCAGGAGCAGGCAGCAAGTTGTATTTAAGAGATAGGAAAGTAGGCAAACTATATTCATATTCATAGACTAGGAACCATGCATCCTAAGGGTTTAAACTATGAAACTAGGAATTAGAATCATGGTGCTCCTTGTAAGTAAAACAGTCAGTACACAGGTGGCAATGTGAGCTTACAGATTCAGTCAGGAGCAGGCAGCAAGTTGTATCTAAGAGATAGGAAAGGAGGCATACTATATTCATATTCATAGACTAGGAACCATGCATCCTAAGGGTTTAAACTATGAAACTGATTTAACCTGCTTTTTGTAAGTACACAGGAATCAGAACCATGGTGCTCCTTGTAAGTAAAACATCAGTACACAGGTGGTAATGTGAGCTTGCAGATTCAGTCAGGAGCAGGCAGCAAGTTGTATTTAAGAGATAGGACTCTAATGGTATGCAACGTCCTTAGCAACCATAGAGAAATTACAGAAGAGACAGAGAAGACGCAAAACACAAAAGTGGTAAGCTTGGGTAAGCTTGGACTGGATAATGAGCATGGGGGCTTACAGCTGGTTTGAACATATAATATTGTAACAGACATGTGTTTTGTAACCTTTCAGATATTGCAAAAACTCCCCTGATGAAATTTATTGAATGAAATGTCTAATTAACCGGATAGACGTCGGGAGTTTGGGGCCAATTTATATGGGAGTTTGACTTCCCAACTGAATATGAGTTTATGAGCTGTTTTGGACGAGAGATAGAAAGTGTAATAGAGGAATGAATCATTGTTTCATATTGTTACAAAGGACATAGAGAAGAAGTTGAAGAGAACATATTTGAATTTGGTTACTATTGTCAAGATTACAAAAGGAACTTGAAGACTTTTTGTGCAGAGAAGTATCTGAGTTTGGTTTCTGTTTGATGAAATTACAAGTTAATATACAAGAGTTTGCAAAATAAAAATAACATTAAGAATACAAAGACCTTATAAGAAGATTCGTTTATTATTATCTTCATCATTTTTGGGCATACACAAACGGTACATTGTGTTTGTATCCTGTAAGAATTAAAGAACATAATTTTAAAATGTTGTGGCAATGGTACCTGACACCATTAAGACTTTACCAGATGGATAATAAGAGAGATAAGTTATGTTGGAGATGTGAAGAAATTGATGGAACATACGAACATATGTGGTGGAGCTGTAAAAAAATGAGGGATTTTTGGGGAAGAATAGAAAATGAGTTTGGTGAAATATTGGGTAAAAGTGTTAAGTTGGTGTCGGGTACTATTCTTTTAACGAATGTGGAAGGTTTGGGCTTAAACAAGGAGGAAAAAGAATTATTGGAAATTGTACTGACAACGGGTAGACAATGTATAGCTAGAAATTGGAAAAAAGATGTAGATATACAGATTGGAGAATGGTATAAAGAAATGTGGAGTTTAGCACTGAACGATAAATTGACATGGGAGATTAAAGTCAAAAGAGATAATTTAAAAGAGAACAGATTTTGGAACATATGGAAACCGTTCGTGGATCACTCTATTATGGCAAGTGATAGTTCAGGACCAGTACCATTTCAAAGGAGTTTTTGGAGTTGAGTAGAAAATAAACTCTCCGGTCATTGTACATATTCACAGGGTGATTATTATTTGTTTAAAAGATTTGTGGTAGTACAGGAAAAAATTTTTTTTCTTTCTATCATTTTGGACTTTGAAATAATGGCTTTTAATATTTGGTGGTTAAATAGTAATTAATGAGTATAGATATTGTTATGTACTAGCATACAGTAATGTTTGTTAGTATGATATTATGGATTTGTTAGTGTATTGTATTGTTAATGTATTGTTAATGTTTTCTTTTCTTTTTTGTATGTTTATTAAAAACTCAATAAAAAAAATTAGAATAGAAAAGAAAAAAATGTTTTCTTTACTTTGCAAAAGAGGAAATTTTGTTTGGTCCTAACAACTCCATGATTTCCCTACAAATTACATAACTTATACAACTTACAGTTCCCCTCAAATTTACCAGATACCAAGTTGAAGAGAAGCCATGATGAGGGTTTGAAGACATTCAGAGGTGAGGACTCTGTGGTGGAATCTGAAGCAAAATTCTCCTCCTATGTAGGAATCGGGGCCGCTAGGACGGCCATTGGGTCCCGGAGGAGACTGATCAAGTAACGATACGAGGCAATATGGAGCGAGATCAGATCAGTGGTTTATTGAGGGAAAAGCATCATCATATATAGATCAGAAGGCAATACGGGGAAAAACCGTCATCTGACAGAAAATCACATCACCCATTTACTCGGGTTAATGGGAAATCTCTCTTGGGGAAGTTAATTAACTCGGGCAAACACTGACAGGGGAAAACCATTGTCTGAGGCTTACGCCAGGGTAAATATGGCTTCTATTTGCACCAAAGATTAGGCTGATCTGTGGGTCAGTAATTGCTTAATGGGTAACGGAGGTTAGCGTTCTGCTCTCTCAGCAGAACCACCGGTCAGGTCAGGTGTGGGTGAATAAACCCTTATGATTTATACTATTAATTCGCTCCCCCAATTTCCGTACTGGCAAGGGCCAGTGGCCAGGAGTCTGCTCAACTGGTTTAACCTCTGCCAAGGTTCTGTGCCAATTGGGCATGGGGAAACCGCATCTCTCCTTTTTCTATTGTTTAGCAACCTGACAGGCGACCCTGCGTAAGAGTGGCATCAGCTGATGAGCGGGGATGACGCTTTGGGGTTCCCCTCAAGAGGGACACCTCGACAACAGTGAGAACAGTGAGGGAATACATTGCATGAAACAGCATCCTGCTATGCCTAGTACTATCACCCCCACAATCACTTGGAGCGTCGTCTGGAGCCACCCCCACGGGATCCATGACCATAACGATCTCCACCAATCCCATATCGAACCCTGCTTAATGTTCTTGACTAGGGTGTGGAGGTCCGTGAGCTGGCTCTGGACTTTGCGTGAGTTGTCAGTGAGATTAAAGCAACACATGCCATGGACAGATTCGCAACCCAAATGATGTAATAACAGAAGATAGTCTATAGCCGCTCGATTGTCAATAATGGCATGGCGAAGCTCTGCCTGCTCCTGGTTGAGCAGCGCTATCGCTGAGGATGTATGGTTAATGGCTTTCGCTAATCCGCAAGCCAATTGATCAATTCTCCGAGCGTTGCCGACGGCTAAGCCTGGTATGCCAAGTATGCTGACTGCCAACGAGACGTATTCAGCTGGGCTAAGAACCCTAATGTTGCTATCACATAAGCTGTCTAACTGGGTGGCACGAGTGTGTCGAATGGGTGAGGAAACATCTGAAACATTTGTGCTTGGGGTAACCATATCCTTAGTGGGGAGTAACAGTGTCAAGCGACTGATACAACATATAGCATCTGATACATTTGCGGGAATGTAGTTCCAAGTATACTGGTTACATGTAAAGAACCATCCTGAAGGTAGGGTAACATGAACATACATTGAGCCAAGTGTCTGTGGGTTATTGCAAGTCCAGTTGCCGCTGCCGACCTCGAGGCAACGGCGCCTGCGGCCGACTGCGGAACAGCCAGTCATTCGGGCACAGGTAGAGTTCGGGCTGACCGCCACTTGAGGAGTGTGGAGAGTGGCTGCGTCAGCCGGCAAAGTCATTGTCAGCCGCATCTCCCAGCGGGCATATTCCGAGGAACTTGCTGGGTGGTACGGGCTGAAAATCCGTTTCATTAGCCAGTCGCCATCCCTGGGGTGCATGCCTGGAGTGTGGCACACAGGGATGAGACAGGTGCTCAGAATTGAGGCAGAACCAATGTCCTGCCTTAGGCAAAAATCGGACTGGTTGACGAGACCCGCCAACTTCTCCCATATGTTGTAGTGCATCCGGGCAGAGAGGTCTCCGCCTGGCATCAAATCGTTGGCCTTTAGTGAGGCAGCCTGAACGCCTCCCCCCGCAAGTAGGGAGAGGATCAGGATGATGGTGATTGCCACGGAGTTGGCATTAATCTGGGCAAAGACTGCAGCTACGAAATTCTCTGGTGTCGGCTCCCTCTCCTCGTGTCGGAGGGCGTCCTGGGCCTCACTGCAAAGGGTCTTGACCATCCCCCAGGTGATCCTCGGCGCTGCCGTCCGCAGTCGCCGCTTCTCCCACCGGGTCCCCTCGGTCAGGGTGAGGTCCTCCATCTCCGGGATCGGACTCGGATCGGTCTGGGTCCACGCCATGTGGTTCCAAGTGAGGCTTAACACACCGAGCTGGAATCCAAACGACACCTGTAGGAGACATAACTGCAGCATACCCTCTTCCCCAGGTTACGAGTGGCGCCGGGCCCCTCCAGGAAGGGTCCGGTGGCACCCGGTATCGGACCATCGGTCGTGGGAGAGCTTCCAAACGGCGGAAGTGTTTCTCCTGCGGCGTGCAATCAGAAAAAACATTAAGGTGATTGTACGTGAACAATACCTTATTCAGACAATGCTGTGCCTGACCCTGTGACTTGGGGAGGGCTGGTGGCTCCCCCCTTTCTGTTTGTTTGTCAATATAGGACTTGAGTGTCCGATTGACACGTTCCATAATCGCTTGCCCCTGCGGATTGTAAGGAACGCCAAATGTATGCTTAATATCCCAAGTGGCCATGAAGTTAGCCAACTGCCTAGAACTGTAGGATGGCGCGTTATCGGTTTTCACGTGCCGTGGCTTGCCCATCACCGCGAAGCAGGAAAGGAGGTGCTGCTCCATGTGGGAAGCTGTCTCCCCTTTCTGCGCTGTCGCCCAAACGAATTGCGAAAAGGTATCGATGCAAACATGCATGAACTGCCATCTGCCAAACTGCGGGACGTGCGTGACATCCATTTGCCATACCTGGTTGGCTTCTGTCCCTCATGGGTTGACCCCCCACGAGGGCCTCCCCGGTGCCCCTGCACAATGCTGGCAAGAGCGAACTATGCCTTGGGCTTGAGAAAGTGGCAGATTGAAGTGTCTGGCGAGCGCTTTGGCATTCTGATGAAAGAATGCATGACTCTGAATTGGCGTAGTGAAAACACCTAACACTGAACGTTGCTGAATTTCCTTTGCCGCCGCGTCCGCTCTGATATTGCCCGCGGAAATCGGACCCGGTAGGTCTTGGTGACTTCGGATGTGGGCAATATAGAGTGCTTCCGTGCGGTTTCGCAAATGAAATTGAGCAGTGAGGAACAAACTCAGCAAATTCTTGTCTATCGCGGGAGTGATGTATGCTCCCGGTAGACTGTGAAGCAAATTCCTGACATACTGACTGTCAGTAATGATGTTTAGGCGCTCTTTGGCGAAGGTGCGCAAGGCAAGGTTCACCGCCGCCAACTCTGCCCGCTGTGCGGACTTCTGTGGAAAAGTTAACAGCGTGTGCCAAGCCTGGCCCTCCTGCCAAGTCAAGACACCATAAGTGCGACCCCCATCCGTAAAAACTGTTCTGGCCCCCAGAAGTGGAACCAGCGAGAGCAATTCGAACAAGCTGACTGTCTGCGTTTGAAGTGAGACGAGTCTGGGGTCTTTCGGCAAGTGGTATGCCAAGCATCTGGTGAATCCTTCCAAAGCAATTGGAAGCGAGTCACCGAGCTGCATCAATTGTTGAACCTGCTCTTTGGTGAATGGGACCACAATCTTTGCTAAGTCGTGCCCTGAAATGTCCCTAGCTCTCAGCCTTCCGCGGTAGACCACCGCGGAGACCAATTCTTGGGGAGGAACGATGTTTCGGGAAGAGGTGTTCGGCAAGTACACCCATTCCACGATACTCGCTCCTTTCTCGGAATCTACTCCTAGGGCTCCGGTGAACATGGATCCTGCCCGAACTATGTACAAGTTCAGGATCGGGGCATATGGCCCCTGAGCAATCCTGTCCACCCACCTTTGGCTGAGAATTTGGTTGACTTTCTCGAGGGCCAAGCGCGCCTCTCGAGGAATTTGTATCCGGTCTGCCGGCTGCTTACCTAGCGTCAGCAGCGAGAAGAGCGGTTTCAAAAGATCCGTATCCAATCGGAAATACGGTCTGGCCCAATTAATGTTCCCTAAAACCTGCTGAAATTCTACCAGGGTGACTGAGTCCTGTAAATTGATCTGAGGCAAAACCGGTGCTGCAAAGGAACGGAGAAGCCGATGACCCAAGTATGAGAAGGGCTCGGTTCTCTGCACTTTCTCTGGGGCAATGAGTAAACCTTTCTCCCCCAGGCTGGCCTGGAAGTTTGTAAACATTTCGCTGCCGAGTTGCGGCACTGCGACCAAGATGTCATCCATGAAATGGCATACTAGAGCCATGGGATGAAGGCTTCGAAACTTTGCCAGTGCATTGTGAACATAAATTTGGCACAGGGTGGGCGAATTGAGCATGCCCTGTGGCAAAAATTTCCACGCGTAACGCTGCGCGGGCTCACTGTGGTTCACAACCGGCACCGTAAAGGCGAACCTTTCCCTGTCCCTGGGGTCTAAGGGAATTGTGTAAAAGCAATCCTTGAGATCTACAACTAGGATCTCCCACCCCTCGGGAATCATATTTGGATTTGGGATGCCGCATTGAAGCGGACCCATTGGCTGTATACATTTATTGATCTCTCTGAGATCGTGGAGGAGTCGCCACTTCCCCGACTTCTTCTTAATGACAAAAATTGGCGAATTCCAAGGACTTGTGGACTGCTCTATATGTCCTGCGTCTAGCTGTTCTTTGACCAGTTGCTTTAGGGCGACTAATTTCTCTCCCACTACCGGCCATTGTTCCACCCAGACCGGCGTATTGGTGAGCCATTTAAGTGGCAACGCCATTACCCGAAGGTAAGCATAGCACCGTACTGCTGTAAAATGTCTCGCCCCCAAAGGTTGATATGCACGTCCAGAATGTGCGGCCGAATGACCGCTGTGCCGTCAGCCTTTGGGATCGTGACTTCCACCCACTCCCGGCTTCTAAACGCTTCTTGGATGCCGCCTACCCCCCACACATCGGAGACCGGCTCAATGGCCCACTCCCGTGGCCACTGGCTTCGGCTGACCACGCTGACGTCAGCTCCGGTATCTAGCAACCCTGAGAATGATTTTTTATTCAAAAATACCTCAATAACTGTTCGCTGTTTCCACTCAATGTTGGTCTCCACTGTCGCTAAGACTTGGTATCCTTGCACTGCCTCACTTGCCCTCGAGCGGTCTGCTGACCCGGACTCTGAGCTGTCCCTGAGCCTTCCCTGGCTATCTGCTGGCGAGTTACAAGGAACCATAATCAGTTCCGCTAATGTGTCTCCTTTGTGAATTGTCTGGGGTAAGTGCATCCAAAGCTGAACTTGGAGAACGCCTGAAAAATTGGAGTCAACGACTCCCGGAATGACAAGAATTCCGCGTGCTCCTGCTATACTGCGGGGCAAAACTAAACCTATAAAGCCTTTGGGCAGGGGTCCCATGTACTGGGAGTCCACCAGATAGACTGTGCCTGGCAAGTCGCATGTGACCTCAGCCTGGCAAGTCAATTCTAGCCCTGTGTTGCTCTTGGGGCTGGCCTGTGCCTTCGCAATGCCTGGAATGTGAATGGAATCTAGTCTAGCTCTGGCGCGCCCAGAGCAAGGGATGTCTCTGTTTGGACCGGGGCCAGAGACGTGCCCGCGTTCCGGTTTCCCGAACTCGGACAGTTCCTGGCCCAATGGTAGCCTCTCTTACACTTCGCACACGGGGTGTTTGGAGCCTTGGGACGGCCGGAATTTTGCCCGCCTCCCTTGGATCGGCACTCCCTAGCGAAGTGGCCGACCTTGCCACAATTGTGACATGCTCCTTTGGGTCGGGGTTTCCTGCCTCCCTGCACCGCCGCTGCCAACAGACCCATTTTGTAGGATTCTGTGCAAACATCGGCGCAAGCCCTAATCATGTCCGTGAGAGTCAAGTCGGGACGGTTGCCCAGTGACTGCAAGATTTTACGGTAGTCTAAATTGGCATTGTCTTTGGCCAACTTCATCATGAGCTCTTGTTGGGCTTCCTCGTTATCGATCTGCCTACTGATCGCTTCCTCTAAGCAATTGATGAAGTCCATGTAGGGCTCCTGGGCTCCCTGTTTGACTGCGGTGTAATTTTTGGCCGCTTTGCCAGTTGCGGGAACCTTGAGAAAAGCCTTAAAGGCAGCCTCGGCTGACATCTGGAGAGTGGCTAGTGGCAAGTTGGTCTGCGCATCGATGGATTTGAAGGCCCCTGACCCATATAACTGGTCAGGAAGTACTGCGCCTCCCATCCTGGCAGCCCTTGTCTGAGCCTCGAGGCGATACTCGCTGTCCCATAGCAAATACTGGCTGGGGTTGAGCATCATCCGCATGACGGCTTTCCAGTCATGTGGGATGAACATGGTGTACTCGCACACTTGCTGAAGCGTGCCCCTAGTGAAGCGACTCTGGAGTCCTGTCTCTGTGATGGCTTTCCGTATAGCCATGAGAAGCTTATACGGGACTGGTGAATGAACTACCTGCTGGGCCCCTGTGAGGGCATCCATTTCCAAGCGAATTGGACAAATCTGACTAAGCTCAGCTAGCTCTTCTGCTGGCAATTCCCCCCTCTTAATTTCCTCCTCAACTGTGCGCTGAAGGGCACTCTTGGTCTGGGAGCCTGTAACTGTCAGAGAAGCGCCTGCGCTCCTCATTCCATGCATTCTGTTGCTGACAGCTGCAGCTGTCACCAAGGGAAAGCTCCCTACACTACTCTGCTTAAACTGGAGTGACGGATAGAGCGCTGTGGGCGCCGATGGCTCGACTGGTGCTGGGGGTTCTTTGGCTTCTACCCGGACTGGATCTACCTCCGCTAAGAGCTTCCTACATTTGCCCCATGTGCGAATTACGCGCTCTGGAGCTTTCGGGGGTTGCTGAATGCAGTCTCCTATCTGATCCCAAAGTGGAAGAGTTAACGTACCTCCTTCTGGGTAAAGTAGGCAGTGTTCCCTTAGGTACACCAAAAGTCTCACTAGTTCTCCGCTGTGAAACCGTAACTGAAACACCCTGGCCAGGATTCTGAACTCTTCCTCATGAGTTCTTTGGCTAGCAGACAGACGTTGCCGCTGAGGGCAAGTCCCCATATTACCTGCGAAGGGTCTTCCAAAGTTTCCTCCTCGGGACGGGTCGACGCGTCTACGGGCAAGGCAATAGGTTTTGGCGACAATTCTCTGGGTAGAGCTCGGAGCGTGGCCCCGTGCCACGGGCCTTCGGTGGCCTCTGCGCTGTCAGGGGTTCACAGCTGCCCTGAGCGGAACACATTTTTCCGTAACCGCAAGCCGCCGCAAAAGTCAGGAGCAAGCTGTAGGATGCCTCTTCGGTACTGCCCCGCCGCTTGGGCCATCTGCCCGATCGGCTGGCTTACTGACCGGGCTGCCGCGCTGTCCTCTGGGATGATCGGGCGCGGTTCAAGCGCAGAACCGGACCGTGTGATCGCTTACTCTCGAGTAGATCACGTCGGGGTCACCAGGTGTAGGAATTGGGGCCTCTAGGACGGCCGTTGGGTCCCGGAGGAGACTGATCAAGTAACGATACGAGGCAATATGGAGCGAGATCAGATCAGTGGTTTATTGAGGGAAAGGCATCATCATATATCGATCAGAAGGCAATACGGGGAAAAACCGTCATCTGACAGAAAATCACATCACCCATTTACTCGGGTTAATGGGAAATCTCTCTTGGGGAAGTTAATTAACTCGGGCAAACACTGACAGGGGAAAACCATTGTCTGAGGCTTATGCCAGGGTAAATATGGCTTCTATTTGCACCAAAGATTAGGCTGATCTGTGGGTCAGTAATTGCTTAATGGGTAACGGAGGTTAGCGTTCTGCTCTCTCAGCAGAACCACCAGTCAGGTCAGGTGTGGGTGAATAAACCCTTATGATTTATACTATTAATTCGCTCCCCCAATTTCCGTACTGGCAAGGGCCAGTGGCCAGGAGTCTGCTCAACTGGTTTAACCTCTGCCAAGGTTCCGTGTCAATTGGGCATGGGGAAACCGCACTCCTAGATTTGGCTTTTGTCTTCTTGTAAGTGCTGTAGGGCTGGTCCATCTGACCTGAACTATTCTACAGTGTTCCCCTCCCAAAAACATATATGCTTGGACCAGGATACTGTAGCACAGGGATTCTCAACCTGTGGCCTGGATGCGGTCCATGGCACCATTTCATATGGCCCCCCACTGCCTCCACTATGACATGAAGGGCCATGTGGTGTAGGAAGGGCAAAATGGTTGTCCACCCCCTGAAGCTGTCTGAGGGAGCAGCCCCCAACTTAAAAAGGATGAGAACTCCTGCTGTAGCCAAACTGCTTGTAATCAGGGTTTGAGACAGGGGTTACCAACCTATGGCCCACGTCCCGGCCCTTTTCTGAGACACCATTCCAACCATTTCCACTTCCATAGATGCGGTCCGGGCTGACTCATCTGTTCCGGGGGTGTGGTGGTTTAAGGAGTTTGCAGAATGGGGCTTTGATGGAAAGGTCTTGATAGAAATCTTTTTTTTTCTTTTAGCCAGGCCTATCCTTTTTAAGGGGACTGCAGTGGCTCAAGTGGCTAAGATGCTGACTGGGAAGCGGAAGGTCAGCAGTTCAATTCCCGAGTACTGCAGGATGGAAATGAGCTCCCGTCTTTGTCCCAGCTCCTGCCAACCTAGCAGTTCGAAAGCAAAAAATTGCAAGTAGATAAATAGGGACCACTTCGGTGGGAAGGTAACAGCGTTCTGTGTGCTCCAGTGTCTAGTCATGCCTGCCACATGACCACGGAAATGTCTGCAGAAGCAGACAGCACTGGCTCTTCGGCTTAGAAACAGAGATGAGCACTGCACCCTAGAGTCGGATATGACTGGCTTTCGAGCAAGGGAAACCTTTACCTCTACTATCCTTTTTAAAATATTAATAGTGTAGTGGTCTTAGTAATTATTAATTGAAATAATTCAATTAATGTCATTCAATTAATGTCTACCCTACCTTTCTCTCACCAAGGGACACATAGCCACTTATCTCTCAGTTTTACCACCATTTTCACTTGCCTTGAAAATGTGATACAGGTAACATTATGGTTCAGAAGCAAAAAAAGCAAAATAAATTGTTGAGGTCACAGAGCAGCATAGTAACATGTATTGTGAACTTGTTAATAATATTAAGACTAGCTTTTGACAAGCTAAACAATTTAAACTGAAAAGGGAAGAGTGACTATTACACCCTCTGAGTCTTAATTTGAGTAGATTATATGCTTGTGGAACAAGAGGGCATCATGAAAATCACCAATAGGGCCTTTCTGGGGTATCTCTGTTCCCTCTATAAATGGGCACAGAATAAGTCCTTTCAGTTTACAAATTTAAAAAATGCTACAGTTCACATAAACAAATTATGTAGTTTTGCTATGGTCTTTGTGTCTACTAATTGGACCCAAAATGCCTATATTTGGTGAGAAACAATGATGTGGATCTGGTAAAATCCTATGTGTACCAATAAGAGATAAGCAATGACGGCTGTCTGGTTTTCCCCTAGGATGGAACACACACTAGCTTGGTGTCCCAAAATCCCCCCAAAATGATTATTTCTCATGACCCTGGAGTTTTTTTAAAATAACATGTTGTTCCTTTTGCTGCTAAGCCTTGTATTGCCGAACCCACTCCCCAATAAAGAGATGGACAACTGTGCTGGATTTTAAAACTGGGCCACTTTATTAAATAATAACTCAATAATGCAAGTGGGCTGAAATAGCACTGGTAAGGATTCACATTTAATTTCAAATATTAATTCGATATAATGTATCAATTTGTTTATTAATTAACCAATTATAATTGACCCCAAACAGAAGCGCAAATGGTTAACCTCTGCTTCTAACGTATGTCCGGTGAACTGTAAGGTTTTGCAAGCTGCATATAGCATAGCATTGCCTTGTTCCTGGTCCCCACTTGATTGGCCACCCCAATTTTCCCTCTATCTTATCTTTCCTGTGGCCACCAAGTGGGTACCTGCCAGACTCGTAGGGATCATCCAGTACCTCCTTACCAGTGCTAGCCGCCAAGTGACCATAACTCAATTAAACAAAACTACCCCAAAACTCAACCATCAGCGACAGTATGGGATGGGCAAAAACACCAAGAACCAAGGGGCCAATGCAGGTTCAAGCAAAAATTCCCATCCGGCTCCAAAGCGACCAAAATAATCACACTGTCACCTAGGGAGGGGGTGGAGGGCAAATGTTTCCTGGCCTAGTCGAAAACAACTGCTGGCGGGGTGGTCCGAGCCTCCCCTCTTAAAAGAGGGCCCTGCTCCCGCCCATCTGCCGGCCCCATGCCATCTCCCATGGGGGCGGGGCCGGCAAAGCACACGGCAGCGTATTCTTGCCGCCACACATTCATTGCCGGACCCACTCCCCAATAAAGAGAAGGACAACTGTGCTGGATTTTAAAACTGGACCACTTTATTAAATAATAACTCAATAATGCAAGCGGGCTGAAATAGCACTGGTAAGGATTCACATTTAATTTCAAATATTAATTCAATACAATGTATCAATTTGTTTATTAATTAACCAATTAAAATTGACCCCAAACAGAAGCACAAATGGTAAACCTCTGCTTCTGACGTATGTCCAGTGAACTGTAAGGTTTTGCAAGCTGCGTATAGCATAGTATCACCTTGTTCCTGGTCCCCACTTGATTGGCCACCCTGATTTTCCCTCTATCTTATCCTTCCTGTGGCCACCAAGTGGGTACCTGCTGAACTCGTAGGGGTCATCCAGTACCACCTTACAAGTGCTAGCTGCCACATGGGGAGGAGTCTAACACAACTCACAGCCCCCCCTGACCGCCAACTTGGTCACCAGGCCCACTTGCAAGGAGTCCAAAAACCTGTCCATACCCCTCGTCGAGAGGTGGACTCCATCCCTGCGAAATAAACCAGCATCCTGTATGTGTATTGAAGGGTGCTCCACCACGGTGCCCAAACCATGGTCACCCAAAAATCGAGCAATGGCCCAATTAACCAACCGGCGGGCCCAGTCAATGTGGCATGGGTCACCGCCGCCTGCCCCCCAGAAAATGATCGTGGGATTCTGTAGGACCAGATCAACCGCCCCCATGGCCATCGCTACCTCACGAATTCCAGATCCCTCCATATGGCAATGATTAAGCCCAAACCAGTAATCTGGCCGAAATCATTGCCACCTAAGTAAATGAGCAGAATATCAGGAGGGGAAACTTCCTCCAGAGACAAAAGGAAAGGGAACAGCTGGTGCCATCGCATCCCCCGAACGCCATGCCAGCAAAGGTGTGCTACGTCCTGTAGTCCAAGATGAGGACCCCATCGGGATGCCGCCACATGGCGGGCTGCCCAAAACACGTAACTATGGCCCACGAGCCAGACACGGACCATGGAATCGCTAGGTACAGGACCAGAAAGAAACAAAAGAGAAGACATGCGCCAGCAGCGTGTTCAATGCAACATGGGGCGAACATACAGCCTAAAACATGCAGAACCCCACCAGCCCATCCGCTGGATGTCAGTGTCCGAATACCCAAAAAGGGCAGCCATCAACGCGGCACCAATTTGAAAAGAGTGTGTGCCAAACTGGGACGCAGGGAGTCCCAGGACAGCAAGAGCTGACCCTGTCACCTTCCAAAACTGATACTTGGTAAGCGGCTGTCCATCTTGGTGGCAAAAGAGTGGCCCAATGGCCATACCCCTCACTGACAGGAATGCTGTCAGGGTGGCCACCAGGCAAATCACTGGGATACTACAGCTAAGGAAAGTTACTATGCAACCCCTGCCTAGCCAGTCCATCTTAGAGGAATGAATGTGAAGCTGCACCAAGCCTCACCAAAGAGTGACATCGGCCAACTCAAGGTACCTATGGGACGAGTCATTCCAGGAAAGGGGCACTAGCTCACTAACCCATAATGTCCTAAAGAAAGCCACAGTGGTGGCAACGTGGAAAAGCATTGCCTCATATTGGTCGTGACAAAGAGCCGACCAAGCCTGGGCCAAGCTAGCAAGGAGAGCCAGAGAGACCGGCTGGCGATTGTCCGGGCAAAAGCAGCGCTCCCTGGCCCAACCTTCAAGCACCCTGCGCACCCTGAAATCACCCGTGGTGTCCATATTACCCCATGCCTTGGCCACGAAGGCCAATGCAGACAGGCACCCGGCTATAGTACGAGGCGCCAACCCGCTATCATGCAAATGGACCATATATTGTAGAAGATGCTCCACCGGCAAAGGAAGAGACCTCGTTCGGTGAAAAATCAGAAAGGATTGGTAAGTACCGGAATACGCCCTATGGGTATGGCCAGAAAGAGATAGGCCTATCACCCGGCACACTTCACCTCACCAGACATCCATATCTCGCTGGGAAGCAGCGAGGGAAAGTTGTCGGCCCCTGGTGCAAGCGCCTGAAACCTGGTCATCTGTAAGTGGGACAAAACGTCGGCGATACTATTGTCAAGACCAGGTATGTGCCTGGCCCTGAACAGAATATTGTTGCGCAAAGAGCACCAAACAAAGTGGCACACTAGCGACATGACCCTGGGTGAGTGAGATGTCTGCGCATTGACAATGCACATGATGGCCGCATTGTTGCACCAAAAATGCACTACAGAATCTTTCCACCTATGTCCCCATAGCAAAAGAGCACCCAGGATGGGGAAGAACTCCAGGAACGTAATGTCCCAAAGGATTCCCATGCCTTGCCAGGCCGCGGGCCAACGACCACAGCACCAATGGCCATCCCAATAGATGCCGTAACCCAGCGTACCCGAGGCATCAGACTGCACCTGAAATTTGGGCACAGTGGCAAGCTCCCGGCACCAAAAGGACACCCCATTGAAATCGGCCAAAAATGCGAGCCAAACCTGTAGATCGGCCTGCATACTGCACGTTAACCGCACCCTGTGATGCTTCCTGGATAAACCAACCATGGCATCACACAGGCACCTGGCAAAGGCCCTGCTGGGTGCCACCACCCTGCAGGTGAAGTTGAGGTACCCATGAAGCACCTGAAGGTCGTGTAAGGACACTTTACGCTTAGCTAACATGGCCGAAATTGCCTCTGATATGTGGGTGACCTTATCCACGGGGAGCCTGGATGTCTGCCTGACTGTATCAATTTCAGTACCTAGGAAAGTTAGTACAGTGGCCAGGCCCTCTGTCTTCTCAGGGGCTAAAGGTACCCCCAATTCAGACATTAGCTCCTTAAAGATTAAAAGCATTTGCTTGCACGTCCCCGTCTGGTCCACTCCCCCAAACAAAAAATCATCCAGGTAATGGGCCACCGTGTCAAAGCCGGACCTGCGAACAAATGCCCAATGCAAAAAGGAACTAAAGCGTTCGAAAGCCGAACACGATATCGAGCAGCCAAAGGGCATAGCTTTATCTACAAAATATTGGCCCTCAAACCTAAAACCCAACAATTCAAAATCATCTGGGTGCATCGCGAGCAGCCGAAAAGCAGATTTAATATCGCATTTGGCAATTAGTGCTCCGGGACCACAGGATTGTACCATCCATACAGCTTGGTCTATACATCCGGTATAGAGTCATTAACCAAGGAGCCCGCCGGATACGACAAATGGTGTATCAGGCGGAACTCACCAGAAACCTTTTTAGGCACCAGGCCCAGGGGGGATACCTTCGAGTTAGGGTAAGGTGGTTTGTTAAAGGTGCCTGCTACCCGCCCCTTGTGAACCTCCTTAAATATCTTCTCCCTAGCTAAACCTTCCTTACCCTTCAATGACATTAAGTTAGGTGCCTCCTGTGGTGCGTGTGCACCAACAAAAGGGATGTGAAATCCCCATGAAAAACCCGCCAACAGGTAATCAGCATCCGCACGCCTGGGAGAAACCCGCAGCCAGCATCCAAGCACCTGCAACTTAATTGGGGAGGGGCCCTTTTGAAGTTGAAGGTTGGTCACCAGAGACATGGCCCGAGCCCTGCTGCCCGTCGCCCCGTCCTCGCAACCCACTTGACCGAGTGCAAGTAGGTGCGGAGTGAGGTCCACCACAGCTGGAGCACTCGTGCCTATACCTGCATGGTTTTTGAGTACAGCCCCCTGGCGATGAGAAGCTCCAACACAGCAGGCAGTTTGGAACCCCCTGCCCCGTCAATTGGCAGGGAGACTGTGTTGTGCCAGGACGCTGCACTACATGACCACAGTGATATCGGTCACCAGAGGCAGGGTGAGATGGAGTCATATGGAGAAGCCATAACAACTGTTCAGGCTGGTCCCAGGGCATTTCTGGATGTAAAGCCGCATGTATGCGGAATTCCTCATCATAAGCCAACCAGGACTGGCCTGGGAAATCCACATACGCCCTGTAGATCAGATCCAGATATTGGATCAAAGGGATTGCAAGATCTGGACGGGCCCTAATGGACACTGCTGCATATATTAAGTAAGCAGGCAGCCAATTGGCCCATGTCCTGGGAGGCTTACGACGCCAGGCCAATTCCTTGTCCTGGTCATCCTCCTTCTCTTTCTCTTCTTTGGTTGCCTCCCTATTGAAAAGGCAAAAGATATCTACATATTCCCGTCTCCATATCTTGTCCCTAGTAGCCGGTAACAAGTGGTCGCCCAGTGGTAGGGACCTACCCGCAGTCAGGAGAGCAGAAAGCAGGACTGTATGGTACACCGTGTTAATCGGTGGACCATATGGCCATATCAGGTACTGCACATTGGGTTCTGCTGGCGAAACCCCAGGTGGTACAGGAGGGTAAGGAGCGCGCCACACAGCGGCCTAAGGGGCTAGTGGCATGGGGGCAAACCCCGAGCTGACTGTAGTGGGCAGTTGAACTGGGTCTCCCATATGTGATTGGTGTGACCAGGGCCACAGCCCGTTCACCTAGAAGGCAAGGATCCAGAAGGAGGTTACTAACTTGACCTGGATACCTACCAGGTGCGCCCGCGGCTGCTGCCCCCACTGGGAGTTCCAGCTGCCGGCGAGCATCGGGGCTCCCGATCGAATTGGAGCCCACCGGGCTAGCCATTGAATACCCATCTGTCGCCTGTTCTTGCGCACGCATGGTGTTCAAGGCAAGGGCCGCTTCCAGCTGATTGGCCAGTCCTTTCCAGGGGAGCCGAAGGCTGAGGCCCATCAGCCCCTGCCTGTCTGCCTTGACCCATCAACGGCCCCCTGCCCTGCCTTGGCACAGGCTGTGCAGGACCCAGGCCTGCAGCCCTTTCCAAGGCCTCAATCCTGGCCAGCAAGGCCTCATTGAACTCCTGGCCAGCATGGGTCGCACACTGGGCTGGAGGCAGAGGCGTCCCAGACTGGGCCTGTTGAGGACCACCCTGTTCAGCCCCAGTAGAGGCTGGAGCCATTGCCCTTGTGCGGGGCCTCTGGCTCGGAGGTGGGCTTGGTGGGGGGGGGGGTAGAGGCCCCAGGTCTGAGCTGGATCCCGGCCCTGCAACCAGTGGGGGCGGGTGCCGAATTCAGGGACCGAGCCCCGTGCACCCCCAAAAGCTTTGCAGCCCTCTTCTTGGGGGCCATCGTGCCCAAAGGTCTAACGAAAAGAGAGGCTCCCTCGGAGCCGAGCGCCTCACTCTCCTGCACTCCCAAGCCCTAGGCCCAGCAAGGAGCCACCCAGTCAGGAGCGGAGGCAGCAGGCGCAGTGTGGCAAAATGCCGTGAAGATAAAGAGCCACATGGCAAGGGAAAAAACCGGGGCCACGTGGAGGCTGCTCGGCTGGGGCAGGAAACAAACGTTTCCTGGCCCAGTCAAAAACAACTGCTGGCGGGGTGGTCCGAGCCTCCCCTCTTAAAGGAGGGCCCAGCCTCCACCCCTCTGCCAGCCCTGTGCCATCTCCCATGTGGGCAGGGGCGGCAAAACACGCAGCAGCATATTCTTGCCACCGCGCATTCATATAGGCTGGTCTTTTGCATTTGACACTCTCTTCCATTCCAAAAAGCTGGAGACCTAGGTATTTTGTTTTTGAAAAAACTTTTTTGCCATCTTGTTTCTTGAGAATTTGCCAGCAGACATTGACCTATCCATCACAAAGTCAGAAGTTTCCTTTTAAGCAGAAAAAGTAACAACACAGAAAGTTATACCCTATTTTAATACTGAAGGATCTGCATGATATATTGGACATTTAATATATATATTTGACATTTGGCTGACAATCAAACTAAAAAGCTTTCAGTCCAATGAATTTTTGTTTTGTTAAAAACAGTATTTTTCATACAGCAAGGACTTCAGCATATGCAGTATTTTTAGCAATTTATAGAATTTGAATTTAAAAATAGCTTAAATGTTGGCAACTTAGCAATTTATACTGGATATAAATGTTGGCTGGATAGCTCATGGTTTAAGTAACTGAATGTAGTGCCAGAGTTTAGGAGTTTGGTTGCCTCATGTGACCCCTTTGAGTAGAACCAGCCAGTGTAGCCATGGGCAAACTGCACAATCCTGGGATGCCCCCAGAAGAAGGGAATAGTAAACCACCTCTAAGTATTCTCTACCAGGAACACCCTGCAAAGGTTCACCACAGGTAAGAATTGACTTGATGATGTTGTTAATAATAATAATAATAATAATAATAATAATAATAATAATAATAATAATAATAATAATAATAATAATAATAATAATAATAATAATAATAATAATAATAATAATAATAATAATAATAATAAATTTATATCCCGCACTTTCTCAGTTGAGGCCGACTGAAGGTGGCCGTTACAACAAATATATATGATACAAAACAATAATACAGTAGTAAAGAAGCAAAAAAAGTAAATTCAGTACAATTCAAAAGCAATTTAACAAAGTCAAATTACAACACAAAATATCACATCAGAAATAAACCCAATAATAATGAATAACAAAATTAGATAAAATCACCCAAGAAATCCCCGGCCTCTAGAGTCTTTTGAGTCCAGAGGAGGAGGGTGGGGCCCGAGAACGCCAGCCGGTGGTGTGGCCAGGAGAGCCTCTTTGCCCACACCGGGGCCGGAAAGCATGGCACAGCCGTGGCTGGCCCGACACCCCCTCGCCTTTTGAAGTCCAAGGGCAAGGGGGCGGGGCGGGGCCCGAGAACATCAGCCAGTGGTGTGGCTGGGAGGTCCTCTTCACCCCCACTGGTGCCGGAAAGTGCGGTGCAGCCATGGCTGGCCTGATGCCTCCTCGCCTTTTGAAGTCCAAGGGCAAGGGGGGCGGGGTGGGGCCTGAGAACGCCAGGCGGTGGTGTGGCTGGGAGAGCCTCTTTGCCCCCACCGGGGCCAGCGATACATGATTGATTTATGTTAAAGATTAAGCAAATGTCATTTGGATTGTGTATTTTCCCAGGCTGCCTTTGA
Source organism: Bradypodion pumilum (assembly GCA_035047305.1). Classification (NCBI taxonomy): domain Eukaryota; kingdom Metazoa; phylum Chordata; class Lepidosauria; order Squamata; family Chamaeleonidae; genus Bradypodion; species Bradypodion pumilum. The sequence continues at coordinate 62,823,450 of JAWDJD010000004.1, read as the reverse complement.
ACTCACTACAAAGCTTGTGAGTTTGAGGCATCCAGCATGAAACTTTCTGCCTCTTCTGGTGAGATTGCACTCTCACTACAAGCTTTCAAGCATAGTTGGCAGTTATTCACAGGGAAGTTTTGGCTGGTACAACAGGTATATGACCATTGCTGGACAGAGATAGCTTGGCTACATTGAACCATGGACTTTATCTGACATTATCATTGAGACTGAAGTTAGTGAAGAATATTTCAGCTTGGTTGTATAGTGGACTTATATCATGACTAGTTTGGCTGAGGGTTCCACACTGGCTACAAATTAGTTACTAAATCAACTTCAAAGGGCTATTCTTAGTCTGTAAAGTCCTAAATAGGTCAGTGTCATAATTATCCAACTGCCTACCTTTTTCCATTTAAAGTGCATCCAGCCCCTATGTTTTGAAAGTGTCATCTTTCTCTCTCTGTTGCAGCTTAGGGACGTTTAGTGACAAGTTTCGTGTTCAGGGAATGAAGAAGCAGACGAGTGAAGTAGTGAAATTCAGCTCTTTATTAGTGGGGTTTGAACACACTTTGGATGGGGCAAAACTCGGACTTATATACACTATAAACAGTAACAGTAACAATAATACAACAAACCCATTGGCTAACAGAGTATGCACATTTTCAATCCACTTATTTGCATAAGAATAGATACATGAGGAAAGATACATTCTGCTCCTGTCAGAAAACACAGTTAACATACATAAAAACAAGTCAGCCTTCTTCACAATGTGGGATGCTTCCCCAGCATAGCTGTCAAGTATCCTTTATTGGCGGGGGAAACCCCTTATTTTACCCTCTTTCCCACTGTCATCCCTTATTAATTAGACTGCAATGCCCTATTGCCACCATTGGAAGGCAGCACAGGATAAGCATAGCTGTCAAGCATCCCTTATTTGCTGGGAAATTTCCCTTATTTCCAAATCCAAAACTTGACAGGTATGTTCCCCAGTTAGAACTGAATGGTTCCTAGTGCAGGATATTTTCAGCACAAACCAATGACTTGTTTACTCAGGTTGTTTTCCTGATTTTTTCCCCATTTATTCAAAATAATTTTGGTGGCATATTTATTTTGTCAATCGAGTGTTCCATCATATGGTTTTATTGTATTGTATTTATTGTCCTCAGAAGAACTTTTTCATGGAGTTAAGAACACAAAGACTATCACCAGGATAATAGCCAATATCTGGAATGAATAGGGCCCCTGAAGAATAAGTAGTAGATCTTTGGCTTTCATCATTGTAATATTGCAAAAAGCGCTGGGGTTAAAAAGAAGAAAAAGAAAATTAGTATTAGCAGTAGTGAAGCTAAGAAGTGGAAAAGAAGTAAATGAATATTTTATTTGCCTAACAAGAACTGTTTCTTGATTCACAGTTTACAGCTTCATTTTTTTAAAATAATTTTATGTTTGGAATCTTCCATATCTCTTAGATACTTTATTATCTTATGCATCAACATTTTACAATTTGGAATTTTTCCTCTTGTAAATCACTCTTCAAACCTCCTTTTTCTCATTTTAGTACTTCATCTCTTCTTTTATGTTTTTGTCCATTTTTTTTAGTCAATCTAAACACATTTCTTAGTGCCATTACATAGCAAAATGAAACATTAAGGGAATAACCAAAGGGCAAGAATCCTGACAGATGGATTGCTCCAATCTCATAGGCTTTTGCAGGCGCACCCCCCCAATAACGGACACAGACAACATTGAAAGTGGATAACAGCATAGGGCCACATTTATTGATTCAATGCCCTAGTCCGAATTATAAATTTGCATTGGTAAAACGACCAATCGTAATTCCTAAGGCAAGCAGGCCGAAGTAACACTGGTAAGGTACCACCCCAAAATTGCCAACGGCAATTGGTTACAATGTATCAATTTGTATCAATTTGTTTGTTGACAACAAACAAATTGTTGACCGTAGTCAATAACTAACTTATGACCCCACCCTCTGACGCGTATCCGTGAAATCACAGGGGTGATGCATGCTGGTTAGCAATCGTCATCACCCCATCGCCTGGTTCGTCGTTGACCGGACAACGTTTAACTAATTTATTCCTGTCTAGTGTTGTCCAGTCAATTGCGAACCTGCCGGATACTTGTGGGTCATACTGTTTACCTTACCAGTGCTACCCGCCAATGTGACCATAGTCAACAGTAGGAACACAGAAAGCCCCCTATATCAAACCATAGCAACAGTGTGGGATGGGCAAAAAAGCCAGGACCCGGAGCCAATATGGGTCCCAACCAAAAATTCCCACCCGGCCCCGAAGCGACCATAATATCACACTGTTAACTAGGGAGGGGGTGGAGGGGAAAAAACTTCTCCGCTCCGTCGCTGAGGTAAAATGGCAGCTTGGCTGCCTCGTGGCCACCCCTTTTATAAGGGAGCTGGCCACGCCCCTAACTACCCGGATTCTCTGTCCTGTGGGGGGGGGCCCGCAAAGGGCGCGGCGGCCATTTTGGCGCCACGCTTGCATTGCAGGCGCACCCCCCCCAATAACGGACACAGACAACATTGAAAGTGGATAACAGCATAGGGCCACATTTATTGATTCAATGCCCTAGTCCGAATTATAAATTTGCATTGGTAAAACGACCAATCGTAATTCCTAAGGCAAGCAGGCCGAAGTAACACTGGTAAGGTACCACCCCAAAATTGCCAACGGCAATTGGTTACAATGTATCAATTTGTATCAATTTGTTTGTTGACAACAAACAAATTGTTGACCGTAGTCAATAACTAACTTATGACCCCACCCTCTGACGCGTATCTGTGAAATCACAGGGGTGATGCATGCTGGTTAGCAATCGTCATCACCCCATCGCCTGGTTCGTCGTTGACCGGACAACGTTTAACTAATTTATTCCTGTCTAGTGTTGTCCAGTCAATTGCGAACCTGCCGGATACTTGTGGGTCATACTGTTTACCTTACCAGTGCTACCCGCCACACGGAGGGGCTTCAAAGAAGACCTGACGCCCCCCCCAGACCGTCAGCTCGGTCAACAGGCCTGCTCGCCAATCACCCAACAGGAGGTCCATACCTCCTCGCGACAGACGGACCCCATCCCCTGCGTACAAGTCATAATTTTGTAGACTAATATCGGGGTGATGACTAACCGGTCCCCAAGCCCTGTTGGCAAGAAACCGCGCCATTGCCTTATTGACCGCGCGCCTAGCGCGGTCAAGGGCCAGGAGGTTAACGCCCCCTCTGTAAGAATGGCGCGGGACAATGTCCGACCAAACCAGGGCTGTGGCAGGCCAGACATAATGCAAGTAGGCGAGGTCCTCGCAAATCGCATGCTTAAGCGATAAGCCGGTGACCTGGCCCAAATCATTGCCCCCCAGGTGGATGATTAGAATGTCAGGCGGGCCAGCACCCAGGCCAGAAAAAAGGAAAGGCCGCAGCTCCCGCCATAACATCCCAGGCTCACCATGCCATGCGAGACTGGCGTGGTCACCCAGTCCCAGTCGGGGTCCCCATTCTGTCGCCGCAGCGTAACGCGCTGCCCTGTGCACATAGCTGTGGCCCACCAGCCATACTGTCACCGGTGTAATACGACACCCAGGGTCTGTAAGAAAATTGAGAAAAAAGGCGGTAAGGTGACTGGATTGGTACTCATGGCGGGAGTGGGCGCACATAAAACTGAAAACATTGCGAGCCCCACCTTCCCAAGCTGCGTATGTCAGCCCCAGAGTACCCAAAAGCAGCTGCTGTAGAGGCTGCACCAATCCGGAACGAATGTGTGCCATAACGGGCACCTGGTAGGCCCACCCTGGTGAGGGCTCTGGCTGTCACCTTCCAAAACTGAAATTTAGTAAGGGGAGACCCATCTTGGTGACAGAAAAACGGGCCGTGGTGCATGCCACGCAGTGCCAGGAATTCCTGTAGGGCACCAACCGGACAGATGTCTGCCAAAGAACAACGTAGCAGTCTTACACCACTGCCTACGCCATGCTGATCTGTTTTAGAGGAGCGTATCCTCAACTGGGCCCAGTCTTTGGCTACGTAGACATCTTCGAGTTCCAGTGCCCTACCACTTGCATCCGCCTTAGACAGCATCACGAGTTCGCTGACGCGGAGCGCTCCAAAAAATGCCACCGTTGTGGCTGCGTGAAAAAGGGCTGCCTCATAATGATCAAAACAGAGGCCTGGCCAGCCCCGGGCCAACTGGGTAAGAACCCCTGGGGAAATAGGGTGCCGGTCATCCGGGCAATGCCCGCGCTCGCGCACCCACCCCTCCAAAACATGTCGCACACGGAAGTCAGAGGTGGTATCCACATGACCTCCCACTTTGGCCATAAAAGCCAACGCCGAGAGCTTGGATGCTATGGTGCGAGGTGCAAGGCCCTGTGCATGCAGGTGAACCATGAACCGCAGAACATGGTCCACCGGGATAGGCCAGGTCTCTGGCAAGAGAAATTGAGTAGCAAATGCCCTGTAAGAATTGAATGCTTGTTGATACGCCTTACGCGTGCGTGGCGCTAGTGACAGGCCAATCGCCCGGTTCACCTCTCCTTGCCAATAGTCCACATCTCGTCCGGGAGTGGCGAGGGAAATTCCTCCGCATCCGGGGCCAAGGCGCGGAACCGGGAGATCTGCAGGCGGGACAAAGCGTCAGCAATATCATTATTAATCCCTGGGACATGCCTGGCCCTGAACAAAACGTTGAGGCGCAGGCAGCGCAGCACAAAATGGCGCACTAGGTCCATGACCCTGGGCGATTTGGAAGTCTGTGCATTGACAATGTGGACAACAGCAGCATTGTCACACCAGAAATGCACCACCGAATTAGCCCACTGTTCGCCCCATAGCATCAAAGCCCCCAGAATGGGGAAAAATTCCAGGTATGTGAGATCCCGCAGGCGACCTGTGCCTGCCCATGCCGGTGGCCACCCACCACAGGCCCACTTCCCATTGAAGTACATCCCATAACCCAGGGATCCTGAGGCATCAGACTGGATCTGGAAATTGGGGGACGCCAGGAGGTCAGACCTCCAAAATGAGACCCCATTAAACTCCCTCAGGAATTGCAACCAGACAAACATGTCTGCCCTGATACCCCGGGTGAGCCTAACTCTGTGGTGGGGCCTGGATAACCCTGCCATGGCGTCGCATAAGCGCCGGGCAAAAGCCCTGCCCGGTGCGACCACCCTGCAAGCAAAATTAAGGTGCCCATGTAGCACCTGAAGTTCTCTCAGTGATGCCTTACGCTTGGCCAGCAATTCCGAGATAAGGGCCACGATCCTGGACCCCTTATCACCCGGCAACCTAGAAGCCTGCACTACTGTGTCAATCTCAACCCCCAGGAATACTAGCTTGGTCGATGGGCCCTCGGTCTTTTCGGGCGCTAAAGGGACACCAAGTTCCTCCATTAGCGTCTGAAATGTGTTGAGGAGACGTGCTCACGTGTCCCAGCCCCGTTTACCCCCGAATAAAAAGTCATCCAGGTAATGGGCTGCAGACCGGGACCCTGACCTGCGGGCGAAAGCCCACTCTAGGAAGGTACTAAAACGCTCGAAAGCCGAGCATGATATGGAGCAGCCAAAAGGCATGGCCTTATCAAAATAATATTCCCCCTTAAATTTAAAACCCAGCAACTGAAAGTCGCCCGGATGCACTGGCAAGAGGCGAAAAGCTGACTTAATGTCACACTTGGCCAGCAGGGCACCCGGGCCACACGAGCGCACCATGCGCAACGCATGGTCAAACGATGTATACCTGACTGAACAAAGGTCATCAGGGATAGCATCATTGACCGATCGGCCGGCTGGGTAGGACAAATGATGAATAAGGCGAAACTCACCTAGGGACTTTTTGGGGACCAAACCCAGTGGCGAGACCTTAAGATTGGGAAACGGGGGTACGGGGAAAGGTCCAGCGACCCTGCCCGCGACTAACTCCTTTTGAATGCTGGCCGCAGCCACCTCCTCCCTTCCTCTAAGGGATAAAAGGTTGGGAGCATCCTGAGGGGACCTATCACCCACAAAAGGGATACGAAATCCCTGCTTAAAACCTTGAAGAATATACTCCCTGTCCTCCCCCTTCGGGTACGATGCGAGCCAGCGCTCCAGCATGTCCACCTTAATTGGGGAGGGAGCCTTTTGGAGAACTAGCTCCATCCGTGGCAGCCTTGCCAGCCCACTGTCCACCCTTCCCTCTGCCTCGCGCCCCCCCAGGCTTGGGGCAAACAGAGGCTGCGTGGGGGCCAGAGCATGTGGGACACTCATGCTTATACCTGCAGTTCTTTCGATTGCAGGAACCAACTGACGAGAAAGTCCAGCACAGCAGGCGGGCTGGAACCCCCTGCCCCGCCGCCTGGCGGGTAACCTGCGCTGGAGCCGCTCGCTGGACCGCATGTCCGCAATGGTATCTATCCCCCGGGGCAGGGCGTGTGGGTGTCATATACAAAAGCCAAAGCCTCTGGCACGGCTCATCCCATCTCATCTCGGGGTGAAGGGGAATCCTCATACGGAATTCCTCGTCATATGCTAGCCATGAGGGGCCCGGAAAATCGACCATCGCCCTATATATGTTGTCCAAATATTGGACCATGGGAATAGCTAAATCCGGCCGCGCCCTCAAATATACCGCCATGTATATTAAATAAGCGGGGAGCCAGTTGGCCCAGGTACGCGGCGGCTTACGGCGGCGTGCCTGCTCCTTGTCCTTCTCATCCTGACCCTCCCTTTCCTCCTTGGTGGGCTCTCTGTTCAGGAGTGAGAAGATATCTACGTACTCCCCTCGCCATATCTTTTCCCTAGTAGCCTGTGCCAGGTGATCACCCAATGGCAAGGAATACCCTGCCGTCGGCAAGGCCGAAAAAGGGACAGCCGGCCTGGTAAAAGGGGTCTGAACTAATCCAGCCACCCCCAGAACATTCCCTGTAGTGTAGGGACCAATGCCCACCCCAGTGCCCAAGGTGGTAGTCGTTGTCGCCGGGTGGGTAGCCGACAGCGTGGCCCCCGCACCACCCGCGCGAGGCCAAGGCCATTGAAAGGCCCCCCCTGGATTGGGAATGTGTGTGGATGTACTCGCTTGCACCGTATACTCACACGCTGCACCCCCGTGGGCCGCCCCCACCGGGGGTTCCGGCCCACTGGGGGCGTCGGAGCTCACGACCGACGTAGAGCTCATCACCGGGGCTTGACCCGCACCTGGTTGCTGGCTGGGGAGCTGCGAGGCAGTGGCCGAAACCGCGCCACACGCCTGCAGCAGCTCGACCCTCCCCGCCGGCTGTTGTCCTCCAGCCGACAGCGTCTCAAAAGGAACCCCGAAAGGGGCGCCCGCCTGACTGGCCCGCGCCAACGACGCCTCCAGGGCCGCAATGCGGGCCCGCAAGGTGTCTACGTTGACCATGGGCAAAGGGCCGGCCGGCCCGCCTGGCCCAGGCATGGGTACAGGTCCCTGTACCCCGGGACCCACATATGGCCATTGGCCAGCACCGAAGCCCAGCAGGGTTGGTGGAGAAACCTGCCAAGGCAGGGGGCCGCACCACCCCCCAAGGCTAGAGGGCCCCGGGAGAGGCTGGAGCCCAAGAGGAGTAGGCCCGACAGAGTGGGCAGGAGCAGGAGCGGTGTCCACCGCTCGTGGGCCGCGGGCCGGAACCCCTTCCGCGCCCGCCCTCTGATCGCCCACCCCGGGCCAAGGGGCAATAGACCCCATTCCGCCGGCCCCGGCCGGGGCTGGCAAAGGTGGCTGCTGAGGAGGCGGCACCGCGGTCCTCCGACCTGGGTTGCGCCTCCTAACAACGCGAGCTGAACTCGAAGCCGCCTTCTTCTTCGAAGGCATCTCCACCGGAGCAAAAAGGGAAGCCGGAAAGGCAGAACCGCTACCAAAAGGCTTCCCGGTAAGCTAACGAGCGACGGAGACGCAGGGGAAAAAACTTCTCCGCTCCGTCGCTGAGGTAAAATGGCAGCTTGGCTGCCTCGTGGCCACCCCTTTTATAAGGGAGCTGGCCACGCCCCTAACTACCCGGATTCTCTGTCCTGTGGGGGGGGCCCGCAAAGGGCGCGGCGGCCATTTTGGCGCCGCGCTTGCATTCTCTATCTAAAGCCTGGGTTTTGCAAGCAAGAATAAAGTATTGGCAAAGTTAGATTTGTGTGTGTATGTCCTACAATTCAACCCAACCTCCAATGCAGACAGTGATAGAAAAAAAGGGATTAAGCATGATTTGAGACATGTCCAATTTTACCTCCATGTTGGGGCATTTTGATGAACTGTATGTGAAATCAGTAAATCCCCACTCTCTCCTCTCATGTCTCCTGCATTCTACTTTTTACACTTTTACAGGCTGAAATTTTCCATCTTGGAAGCCCCATGCTGCCTGGACAGTTCTGAAGGGGAAAATTAAATTCCCCGTTTTCTGACAGGAGCTTTAATGATTACATCAGAGGTCTACAGCCATTTTGTTTTATGGTTTACAACCGGAGAGAACATCATTACTAACTGATTTACATCTGTAGAGGTTTAGCATGTATAAAAGGGGCACTGACTCAGAGCTGGTCCCTGCCAGTGGAACTTGTCTAGACCCAAAGAGATGCAAATCAATTATATCCCTCCCTTCATATCTTTCTGAGGAGTATTATGATAGGTCTGTCCATATACCAAGCTATCATTTGACCAGTTTTAGCCAGTTGCCATATTAAACTACTGCTTAGCAAATAGGACAAACAGATGAGGCCATCTCAAATTTATTTTCTTTTTTTACCATCAAAAGCAAGGAATATTGCACCAAGGATTGCTAGTAGAAGAGCTGACAGCATGATGAAGTTCCTACAATGACCTCAGAAATGTAAACCATGGATCTTGTTGTTTAAAAAATGTAGAATTTTAAAATGAAACATGACATGAAATGTTGCACAGAACAAGAAATACATCCATGTTCTATGAATATTTTCAATTGCCAAAGGGGGAAATGCATTCAATTTTCTGTCTATGGTGAGAACATCATTCCGATCTCTTGTATTGTTTCTGTGAACAACGTGTATGCCATTTGGAGATATGTTTGAAAATATTAGAAAATAAGCTTACATGCATATGCATAAGTTATATTAAAGGACTGATGCCCAGCTGAACCTATAAAAGAATTTATCTGGGCTGAGTTTTACTAGCCTATAGCAAAGTGCATTTATTACTAGTAATCTTATTTTAGGCTAGCAATGCAAAACAGAGAACAGTGGCTTGTAAAATCTGTTATTTTGCAAACAGGTAAAATCAAATGTAAGACATTAAATGCTAGTACAGTACAGTAGATCCCATGTTTCTTAAGTGTACCACCCACTCACTGCTGATTTCCCAAGGGTACAAACAATAATACTGCTATCTTCTTTTGCTTTTATTCTGAGAAAGTCCATGGTATAAAGACTTATATTCAACTTTTTTCCAGACTACTTTTTTCACCTGGGCTGTAGTTCTAATATAGCATAAACCTCACTGAATTCCATGGAACTAAGGTTGGATATACATGTGTAGAATTGTGCTGCCAAATCCTACAGTACAAGTGCTTTTTCCAAAACCTTCAGCACTGTGCAAAAGTCTTAGGTCACCACCAGCAGGTTTGGGGAAAATTCAATGAGTTAATTGCCCCTGATCCACCTACAATCACCAAAATTAGATGAATCTCTCCTCAACATGTTTGGTGAAGTTTGGAGTTAGGACGTCTGAGTTGTTGGATACAGGAGCCTTGAAACAGTGATGGCCAGAGAACAGAGCAAATATCTGCTCATGGGACTGGGATTTTGCATCTTGCCTTTCTGCTACATCTATTATGGAGGCTTTGGAGACTGTCAAGAATTGCATAGGTAAGGTGGTGGTGGGTTCAGTAATTAGTAAAGTGAATAAGTAGAAATCAATCTTGTTACGTGAAAGATCATGCATACTTGTCACACAATAACATTTCTGGATTCATTTAAAATGTTTCTATACTGACACAAGATATAAGGTATTATGCATTCACTTACTGATGCTACTGTTTCAGACATTTTTGTTGCATGAATGTGGCTATTAAACATTTCAACACTGTTATTTTTAAAAATAAGAGAATAAACTTGGTGAGCAAACCTATTTCAGAGACTAATGAATTGAAATATACTTGTACATAATAAAAGGTTATTGCAAGAGGAAAAAATGAATTTAGACTTACAACTAGATGTAATGTCTAATGGCTTTGTGATTGTGAAAGAAGAGAAACAGAAACAAAGAGGGAAATGTCAGTTCAGAGGGATTTTATCTAATTTTATTTTAATTAGATCCTTCTTCGAACTGTGTTCCAAATTTTTCAATTAGCAATTAGCAGCTGAAACTCATTCGGAGCATCGTAAGGTGCCAATGACACTAATTACACCACAGGAATAGGATTCTGAGAACAAGAAATAAAATTACCCATGAATGCTATTAGAAAGAAGAGAAATGATTGCATTCTGAAATAATATGCTGATGTGAATCTAATTAGATTGGGGTGCATAGAATGAGATTTTTAAAAGGATTAAATCCTTGAGGTCATGAATACCATAAATATTGCTTTTTAAAAAAAGATATTGCTACAAAATATTAAAATATTTTGTAAATGTTAGTTAAGTGCCAAATTACTCACTAAATGGACAAGACACTAAAACAATTAAATTTCATAACTAGAAGAAGGGGCTAGAATTTGAGATGATCTGGACATATTCCTAGCTTACGTCTGACCAGAAATGTGGCCTTCATCCAATTGCTTGGTTTTTCTTTACCAAACATTTTTACAGATCCAAGACAGAAATTATTTTGTACATTTCGATGTTGGCTTGTGTAAATTAATATATTAATTTGACAAATAAAGAAACTGAAACACTCTTCTGAATAATTTACAAGTGCAGTCTTGTGAACCCAACTCAATAATCAACCCATGGAGGCTACATTCACCTCCTGCAGAAGCTTAAGCATTGATGGGCACCTTTGAAGCCACTCTAAAAATCAAGGTGATAATAATATGGCCCTAATGTTTCGTTACTACTGGCATTTGTGGCAGGGGGATTCAAGCAGGTAAAAAGGACCTGTCCAAGCTCTGGTGAGAGGGAGGGGCTTATCTTTAAGATGTCAAAGAAATTTTCTCTTATAGATTGGGGATATGAAACATACTGGCTAAGTCTTTTGCTTTTTGTAACTTAGATTGTTTAAACATAAGAATCCTTGATAAGGATTTAGAAAGATCTAGAAAATTCCTTCCTCATCTAAGAAAGAGAGAGAGAGAAACAACTGAATTATTTCTTAACATTAGTGTCTCTGTGTGTAGATATGCATGGAAAAGAAATGCAAATATAGACCGACACTCAGCTACAGGCATGAAGCAAGTACACAAGATCTGTCTTGTGATCTGTTGTGTATTGAGGCAGAATTGCAAGTTGCGCAAGCAACACCTTGCAAGGATAAAATGGTGGTTTCCTGCCATCCAAGTTAGGATGGTGTGAAATCCCCAGTCCTGGGCACACTCATTATGCTAATCAGAGTATTGTGATTGGTTACAGTTTTGGATCCTGTTCCTCATTGGTTAATACATATATATCTTGTTATGATTGGTTGGTTATGATTGTCCGGGAGGTTTCTACAATGTAGCAAAGAGTCACTGCCCGGGAGACACTATATAAGCCCCACAGGTAAACAAGTGTGGGGCCGGGCCGGATCTATACTTCTCTATTCTGTTACAGGTAGTCAACGTCACAACTAACCTGGGTCTCCACTTATGCTATCACACCTAGGTGTAACTTAGTCACTGCCATCCACGGCATGAATCTGAGGGACCAATTACATGGGACAAGTGTAACCATCTGTTGTCTGGAACACCTTGTAAGACTATCCAGAAAAGACTGTTAAATAAACTCCTGTTGTTATTCTGTTCATCATTGCCTGGACTATTGCTTATAAGGGCTGGACACGACATGATCTCACTTCATACAAAACAGAAAAGAAAAGAGAAAAAAAGAGTCATTCTTAAAAATATGAGAAGAGAATAAAGAATGGCAGAAAATCTCACACTCCTTGCAAGGTGAAAAATGTTCAGCTGAAATAATGAAATAGGTGAGGATTTATTTATTCTATCTCACAATAATAATAATTCCATGTTGTCATGTTGATTCTGACTTATAGCAAACCTTTTCAGAGTTATTTAGATATATAGTACTCAGATGTGGTTTCTTCCAGGGCCACTCTACAAAAGTACAGCTTGTCCAATGGTATGCAAGCTGGTTTTTCTCCTAGGTGTCACAATAGGGAATGGAACTCCCAACCTCCAGCTCTGCAGCCAGGCACCCAACATGCTGAGCTATACACCTGTCTAGGTATAAAATACCCCAGTGCAAGAGCAGTGGTGAGATGAAGACACCATCAGATATCTACATCTACCTCAGTTGGAATGGTTTTTTTCTGTCTGAAGCAGAAGGTATTAGTCTACACTGTATGAATATGGTGATCTGATTTCAGGGTTTATTAAGTGCTTTTCTCTGTGATTTTTTTTATTCCCACAGCTTATCCCACATAACTCAAAATGTTCATAATGTGAGATTAGGGTGATGCAGTCCCATTCTAGCATGGTTGACCAGTGACCACAATTTGGGTGTTGGTTCTGTGTTGTCCCCAAAATTAAAAATCTTATATCATAAATCCTATATCATTCAAATCAATTCCGTGTTCCACACTGAAAATTTGAATGGTGAATTTACCTGTTTTCAGCTCTTATGTTAGGTTTACAGATTTTTTCCCCAACAATAAAAATCCACCAAAAATATTATTTCCAAAAGCTTAACTTGAAATAAAACTGCTATTCTAAACCAAAATAAAAGCACAGACACACATGCACACACACCCCAAATATCACAAATTGACAAAGATTTCTTCAAAGCAGAAAAATGATAATGTAGATGAAGTGATGAAGGTGATATAAAAGCACTAGCAGCTAGGCAGCAAAGATGTATAGAAAGAAGAGTGAGGGGGATTCTTTTCAGACATAGTTTCCACTCCTTGACCTAGTTGGGCAACTACTTGAAAACAAATCACATTTCCAAGAAACCTATATTTTGTTGCAAGGAACTTCCCTGAATACACTTATTTTTAAAAAAGCAGAGATTCAGGTCAAAGTGCATGCTTTGTTTCAAAGAGAAAGGAGAATTTCTCAAAGTTTGGAAAACTTACTTTTTGGATTATATCTCTCAGTGCCCAGCATATTTTAAACTTGGTAAATTTCAGACCCAAATGTGGCTATAAATTTTAATGTGAAGAAACATTTTTCTTGCACTGAGCATTTCAAATAAAAAAAGGTTAATCTGGAGATATACTGTATGGCAGCCACCACTTTTAGACAGTTTGGGTCATTCCATGCTCATTCCAGGTGGATTTTTGAATCTATTTGTTGATTCTGTTTATGGAAAATAGAACAATTTCTTGACCTTTAAGTTTCCTGGGTACAAAAAGCAATACTTACATCATTAAGCAGTGTACAACTTACAAAGCTGGATGTATATGTCAGATATTTCTAGTCAAGAGAAGAATTATTGAACATTTTAAAAATGAACAGAATTCCACGAACAGAATCTAGACAGAACCAGGCAAGACTAGCGAGTCATAATAATAGGACTTACAGCTGCAGTGACTTCCAGGCCAATTAAATGGAAGTAAGTCAAAAATACAAGCTAAAACCAGCCAGGATTCATGACTCAACCCAATAGGTCAGGATGAGCAACTTAAACATATTTCAGCAAAACATGAGATAGGACACACGGAGGCAGCATGGGGGCCAGCACAAGAGGGACACTCATGCCTGTAACGGCACTGCTTCCTGTTACACGCACCATTGGCCGAGAAACTCCAACACAGCAGGCGGGCTGGAACCCCCTGCCCCGCCACCTGCCTGGGCTGGAGTAGCTCGCTGGACCGCATGTCCACAATGGTACCTCTCCCCTGGCGCCGGGCGCGTGGGGGTCATATACAGAAGCCACAGCTTCTGGCAGGGCTCATCCCACCTCATCTCTGGATGTAGGGGCACTCTCATGCGGAATTCCTCGTCGTAAGCCAACCACGACGGGCCTGGGAAATCAACCATCGCCCGGTATATGTTGTCCAAATACTGGACCATCGGAATTGCCAGGTCGGGCCGGGCCCTGAGGTACACCGCCATGTATATAAAGTATGCGGGTAACCAGTTGGCCCACGTACGTGGCGGCTTACGTCGACGGGACTGCTCCTTGTCCTTCTCGTCCTGCCCCTCCCTCTCCTCTTTGGTGGGTTCTCTATTCAAGAGGGAGAAAATGTCCACATACTCCCCCTGCCAGATCTTTTCCTTGGTAGCCTGGGCCAAATGATCCCCAAGGGGTAAAGAATAACCTGCTGTCGGCAAGGCCGACACAGGAACATGGACCGTGCTGGGCACCATGAAAGGAGCCTGGACCAGCCCCGCCACCCCCAATAAGTTCCCTGCAGGACAGGGTGCCCCACCCCAAGAGGGGCCTTGGAGTGTTGGAGCTGTTCCCGGATGGGCCAGAGGCGGCTGACCCGCCGCCCCAGCCAGGCGAGGCCACGGCCACTGCAAACCTCCCCCCGTAGTGGGTTGTGGTGTGGGTGCACTAGCTTGGACCGTATACTCACAAGTTGCACCCCCATGGGCCGCCCCCACTGGGGGTTCCAGCCCACTGTGGGTGTTGGAGCTCGCGACTGCAGCCGAGCTCGTAGACGGGGCCTGACCACTACCTGCTGGCGGCATCTGCTGAGTGGGGAGCTGCGAGGCTGCGGCTGTCGCCGACCTACTTGCCTCAGGCAGCTCAACCCTTTCGGCTGCCTGCCGAGGACCGGCAGACGCTGAGTTGACCTGTAAACCAAAGGGTGCCCCTGATGGATTAACTATCCCCAAAGATGCCTCCAGGGCCGCCACGCGGGCCAGTAGGGCATCAACGTTTACATAGCCCCCAACGCTGATGGGGGGCAAAGGGCCGGCCGGCCCACCGGTCGCTGGCGCCAGGCCAGGTCTCTGGACCCCGGGGCCCGAATACGGCCATGCCCCGACCACCGGCCCCGGAGGGGCCGGAGGCATGCCCTGCCAGGGAAGGGAACCCAGCCAACCCCCTTGGTTAAAGCCCACCGCCGGAAGCTGCATGCCAAGGCCCGAAGACCCAGCCTGGCTATGCACCAGGCCCGGGCCGGTGGTCGCTAGTTGCGGGCTGGGGGCCGCAGCCCCTGCAGGGCCGGTCTGAGGCTGCCCAGCATCGGGCCAGGGAGCAATTGACCCCATCCCGCCGGTCCCGGTGGGCGCCCCTGGAAAGGGGGCCTGCTCAGGGGGCGCAGTCGCGGTCCTCCCACCCGGCTGGCGCCTCCTTGAAGTGCGAACCGCGTTCGCCATCGCCTTCTTTTTGGAAGGCATTGCTGCAATTCGCTGGGAAGCCGAAGAAAAGAAGCGCAGAAGAAAACCGCTGCTCGAAAGAGGTTTCCCGGCTAAAGGGAAGAGCGACGGAGCGATTGGGGAAAAACTTCTCCTCTCCGTCGCTTCGCAAAATGGCAGCGCGGCTGCCTTGTGGCCACCCCTTTTAAAGGGTGCTGGCCACGCCCCCTAACTACCCGGATGTCCAAGTCTGGTGGGGGGCCCCCGCAAAGAGCACGGTGGCCATTTTGGCGCCACGCTTGCATTAGAGCAGCTAATGTGTAGTGCAGGTAAGGAAGATGCACCATTTAGCTTTGTCATTTAGGTTTACACTGCTCTGGCCCTGCACATGATGTGACACTTGTCGTGGCACTGGAAGGGAGATTCAGTGCTTACAATGTCATGCAGTTGCATACTCTTATGCATACAGTTATGCGGATATTCTTCATTTTGCTAGGGAAATTTCAATTGTACTGAGTATGTATGTTTGCCTTGTAAAGTCACAATCCTATAGACTTCTTTTTCATCATTGTGATTGAGCATGCAGATATTGTGGGAGAAGGGGTATATTTGTGGCTGGTATGCATAGCCCTCTTCATACATTGGATATATGCCCTAAAAGCAGTAAGGTATACAAGGAAATGACAATAATGAAGCCTATGCTAGCTGGAGTGAAACAAAACAAAGACATGCACCAAAATAAGGATGAGCAGACTTGAGATGTCTACTTCTTTGGATCTCTTGGTTTTACCACTTTCAATGCCATTTTTCTGTTAGCTCTGTCAAAGCATTTTACATTGTTTTTTTTATAATAAAAAACAATTCATAGGGATTTCTGAATGAATTTGAAAACGGAAAATATAAATAGATCTGTGTCTTCCTAGCTAAAATATGTTTTTGCACATTTTAGGTGCATGTTGTGTGGACTGTTGCTGAATATTTTTCTCCTCACAAAACATATCAGAAGTCTGAAAATGTGTGGATATTTGCCAGAACATTGTGTTTAGGTCCATGTTCAGTTCAGAATATGTGGAATGGAGTAGATCAATTTAAAAGGCCAAACACTCTGTACAGGCATATGTGGAAAAACAAGAAGGACAAAGAGCATGAGGCCAACCCAGAGGATGGTGGAAAAATAATATAAAAGAAGTATTAGAAGAACATCAAAAGATGCCGGTGGAAGCCACTAGAAGTGCCAGAGCAAGAACCTTGTATCTCCCTTGACACCCAAAGGGGTAAAAGAAGAAGTAAAGGGGAAGAAGTAGAGTACATCCCTAGATGAAGGGACCATTGATGCATTAGCACCAGACTGGATGTATATACTCTTGGGAGTCCCTTCCAGGTCTGAAATTCTACAATCCTACGAAATGTCTGAAAGGCATCTCAGTCCAGGGCAACAAATTTAGAAGGCTCAGCTACCTAATCCTGAGAGGTAGAATAGTATGAATTATAACACCCAGTACTGCTTAATATCCAGTATCACAGATATGGGCAAGTGAAACCAGCTACTGTTTGAACCTTTATGGTTTATGGTGCTGCTCAAAGTTCATGTTGTGTATGTGTGTGTGTATGCGCGCACATGTGTGTGTGTGCATGCATGTGTGTGTGTGTGTGTGTGTGTGTGTGTGTGTGTGTGCATGAGTGCATGTGCATGTGTGTGAGCACGTGCACGCATGTGTGTGTGTGTGAGAGAGAAATATTCAAAGGAAGTCAGACCACTTGTTTCCACTTTTCAGCATGTCATTTTTTTCTTAGTGAATCAATAGTTCCCTTTCATTCAGCATAGCAAACAATCACCTTTCCAGCTCAGCACATGGCTGAATGTCTGTGATAATAACTTCTCAAGACCCCAGTTAATAAATTGCTACATCCAAATATGGCTCTTGGTGAAATGTATGAGCTCCTGTTAATTCCTCTCCCTCGTTTGTCTTTATATATCTCACAGCATTTGCCGGTAATTATATTCCTCTTTATAATCTGCACACTCCGGTTAAGGTACGTAATTGATAGTTCCCAAAGGGGAAAAAAATCATTAATCTCAGAATGGACACAAAGTGCTATGCCATGCTGGGGTATTTCCATACATATATACATTATATAGTTGTCATGCCCTCCTCCTCCTAGTCTGGATGTTGAAATCATTATGAAGCCTCACATTTCACAGCAGAAGAAACTACAGGATGAAGGGCATGTTAGTTTGTTTTCATCAAAGGAAGCTCAATAAGTAGAACTGTGAATTGCCATGAAGCAGCTCACTGCAATCTAGATTAACTTTTTGACATGCCTTGTTAAATTGTTATGATGAGGTCTTGCTGTGTTGAAAAATTAGCAGGGGGCAAGTGAAAAGGGGGAGAAAAGTTTCTACCACACTTGAAATTCAACATTTGCACTCACAGAGCCACACAGGTCAGGAACTAGCTTTGAAAGAAATGTTATTTTCCTGTTGTCATGGCACAACTGTGAGAACTGTGTGGTTCTGCAGATAATGCCTCTCAGCAAAATGTCATGACTAATGATGGACTAGCAACTGAGAGGCAGAATAGATGGTGGGAGGGAGAGAATGAAAGTTAAAAGCCAGCAACAAAGGAGATGGCCAAATAAAGGGTTGGAGGTAGATTGTGTTCTTGTGACAGACAAGTTTGGGGAAATATGCAATTCAATCATAATGCAGAAAGGTGTAGGACACTTCTGCATAGCTGAGGAATAAGAGTGAACAGATAAACAGTAATAAAGAAGTCAAAGTTATTTTTTTAAAATGGAGAAAGTAGTGAGGGGAGTTAATGATATTACACAAAGGGCATACCTTTTACCTTTTAAAGACCTCCAACATAAGTTAAGAAATCTCCAGGTTTTGTGACTGTATGCAACAGATAGCCCTTGTGAGATTTCTTAATGTACGACAGTTTGCATCAAAATTGACACTGTTTGCAACAGGATTTCAGCCATTGTCTATGAAATGAGATAAAGTGAAAGGCAGATGTAATTTCTTTGGAAAGCTCAACATGTAATGTTCTTTCCTGTGCCATTCCTCTGTCTTTACAAAATACTTAAGTGGAAGTAGGAAAGGAAGCTTCTGATAGTAACAGGCACATAAATCACACATTGCAGCATCAGACCATCTGTTTGTCCCCTTGCTTTTTTAATGCTTTTGGAAAAATTTCTGTAATCCTCCTCCTCCTCCTCTTCTTAACTGATATTATCTCTCACAAGAATATAGCTGAAACATTTACCATAAGCCTTTCAGTTCCTGTGATGGAGGTGCATCAAGGGATCAGGGGAAAACCCAAAAGTAAATGTACACGTCTTTCTGTGCATTTCCGCCTTGTAACTGAGTTATTGTAATAAAAGGAGGGTGTGGATTTCTCCCCTTGCTCAGCTGCACAAAAGTGATTTGGACTACTGCCAACAATTTCATCTACTGGTCAGCTAACTGGCTCCTTCCAGATCTTCTTTCTTCAGCTTTCATTTTACTGAGGAATAAACTAGGTTTTCTGAGACAGTGGAGGAAAGTACATTGTGGATGTGGCAGTGCTACTGTGAAAGATGAACAACTTGAAGTGGTATCTAGTTACAACCAGCATACCAAATTCATAGTAGGTTGGATAGCTCAGTGAATAGAGTACCTGCTTATGGAGTCAGAGAATGGGAGTTCAATTTCCTCTTGTGCCACTTAAGAGAAAAGCCAGCTTTGGACAAGCAGCAAGTTCCAGAGCGCCCCTATACCATCCCATTAGTTGAGGAGGATGGTGGAGGACAGAGGTGCCTGGAGGGCAATGGTGCATGGGGTCGCAAAGGGTCAGAATGGACTGTGTGACTGAACAACAACAAGTTCTATCATGAAAAGAATTGTTTTACTTCTCCCATCCTACTTCCAGTGAACATCTATAGCCAAGTGGGGATTCAAACTCAGAACTCCTGAGTTCTAGTTCATTAATCTAGTCATTATCCCAGAATCAGTTCCTTAAATTACATAACAAATAAAAAACTCACAAACAGTTAGTATATAAAGAACTTTAGCAGATATACAATGGCCACAAAGGAGAAGCCTTTCTTTAATAATAATAATTTCATGTCAGAAATTATTCTGGGTTGAAAGGATTTTTCTGTCATTTTTCAGGGAATGCTCAAATGAGGCTCCTTTGGGACAAGATGGGCACTCAATCCATCAGGCAGTACCTGCCATCTTGCCAGCCTTCCAGCTAACAAAGCAAGGTTCTTAACCACTGAGCCACCACAGCCTTTCTTTGATCCACACTTCTGTAATTCACTGTATGAACTGGACAATTTTCTTTATGTTATTGATAAGGTCATAAGACTATTCAATCAATAAACATTCATTCACTCTGTTCTTCTTGAAATCATCATAAAAGTCTGTGGTGGTACAAGAAAAGAAACTAGGTTTCTTGTTATTTCCTTGCCATCCATGTCAAACTCAAAGGCGACTATTTTTAAAATAATCATTAAGATGACCTCTGGTCTTTTGACAAGAACTCTGAAGAATCCTAGACTATTAATTCTTCGGAGGCAAACTATGAGAAATCTAGGGAACATAATAAAAAGTAGAAACATCACCCTGCCAAGAAAAGTCTGCATAGTCAAAGCAATAGTATTCCCAGTAGTAATGTATGTTTGTGAGAGCAGGACCATAAGGAAGGTTGAGCACAGAAGAATAGATGCCTTTGAAATGTGGTGCTGGAGGAGAATTTTGAGAGTACCCTAGACATAAAAATAAGTCAATCCTGAAGGAAATCAATCCTGACTGCTCCTTGGAAGGACAAATATTGAAGATGAAGCTAAAGTACTTTGGACACCAAATGAGAACACCACTCGACTGACTCAAGAAGGCCTGGATGATGGGAAAGATTGAAGGCAAAAGCAAAAGAGAACAGCAGAGGATGAGATGGCTAGATGGCATTGTTGACACAATGGGTGTAGAGCTGAGCTGGCTGCAGATGATGCCTGGCAAGCAGTGGTCTGTGGGGTCGCAAAGGGTCAGACTCAACTATTTCACTGAACAACAACATACTGCAAGGCATTTTGTTCAATGGAGAAAGCCTGCTGCTTTCTGGGAACTTTAGTTTAGAAAGCATTCTTCAGCTGCTGGCTTTATACTAATTTCCCAACAGGCTTCCCCTCTAGGCATTAGGGTAATCAGGCGGGCCCAGAATCATGGGCTATTGAAATGGGCTTCATCATTTCAGACCTGGGATTTCCAATGTTGTCTGATGACAAGGTCTGCAGTGTTCAGAAGTCACAACCTTCTGATGATCAGGCTATAGACATGCAAGTGTTGAAATACCGTTGTAATTAACTACATTTTTTTTAAAAAAATCCTTGCTGTTCCCTCTCAGAAATTTGCTGCCATATCTGGTTTTCCTCTACCTGTATGGCCTTAGTAGGTGTCTAATGAAATGCATATGCAATGCCATGTAGTTATGTGAAACAAGGAAGTATACACTGGCCAGAGATTGCCCTGCTGTTGCTAAAAGATAAATGACTTGGATCATTTCCTTTTGGAAATGTTACCTTGATTTAGAAATAATCTACCATATGTGCCGGCATATAAAACGCATCGGAGTATAAAACGCACTTCGTTTTTCTGGTGTATTTTTAATGAGGGAGTGCCTCTTATACGCTGGCAAATATGGTATTTCTTTAGTTATAGTACTTTTATGCCACCCAATTTAGTGACTAGCACTACTCAGGGCAGTGATATACAAAAATAGTCCCAAAATAATTCATCTCACAGAATCAACTCCCATGCATTGTATAAAATCAATAAAAAATAAGCTATAACAGCATAGTAAAGGTTTAAAACTAAGTAAAAGTCCAGTTAAGTAGCCCCAGTGATAGGGAGGATATTTCCAAATGCCTCTTTTAAAAGAAGGTTTTTAAACCTCTTGTAAAGGCCTGGAAGGAAGAAGCCTGATGGAGCTGAACATCTAACGTGTTCCATAATAGTGGAGCCACCACTGCGAAAGCAAGATTCTAAGTGGATACTCATTTAACCTCTCCTGGGGTGGCAATTTGCAGTGTCAAAGTTTGTGAGGACAGGATAGGTAGATGATCCCTTGGAGAAGTACTGAGATAACAAGACATTTAGGGCAGGGGTGACCAATGGCCCATGGGCTGGACCTGGCCCACCACACCATTTCATGTGGCCCACCGCTGTCCTCACTGCTCCCAGTAGAAGAAGTGGGCACATTTACAATAGTCATAAAACACACCCACACATGCATAAACGCGCCTATACCTGCCACAAATGCTGCCATAAATGCACCCACGGCTGGTGTAAACATGTTTATGACAGCTGCCGAGGCATTTTGCAGTGGGAGGAACCATGTGACCAGCTTGCTCAACCACGTGACTGGCCCATGGCATGAAAAGTTTGCCCACCCCTGATTTAGGGTTTTAAATGTTAATATCAGAGCCTTGAACTTATCATAGTATGCAACAGGCAGTTCAGAATTGCCAGAACTGGGGAGATATGATTCTTTGAGCCCTGTTTACTAATGTTAGAGATAATCTTTATTTTAAACTACAATTGTATTTTTATTGGCAGGAGCTCTTTGATATGTAGAGTTGCTAAGCATGTTAGATTAGTTTTAGTGAAGATGAAATATTTTATTTCTGCCAGAGATTGTGCATATTTTTAGTAAGTTTTATCAGTAAATTTTTAACTATGTGACATAGCAATTAATGTGTTTTCTACATTAGTATTATTTGATATAGTGCTTAACTGTTTTTATCTGTTTCCATTCTTTCTCTGTTTGTATGCAGAAAGACCGATTGATTTATCACATAATAATAGACTAAAACTGAAACTGAATGTGGTGTGTAGTGGCCATCTAAATTTAATAGCTTCTTCTAGTGGAACAGTTACACATTAATTAGGCATCTAGGATACAGATTGTCTTGATGCTGACAGGGCACTGGGAGTTATGAGGCTTTGCTGTTTTCTTCCTTACTTTGTTCGTTCATTCCTAGCGGGCTATCATTGAGGCAAAAACCACTTCAGCTCCCTCCTCCTCCTCTTTAGATTAGCTGAAATCAAATCATATCATAAATGGCTCCAGAACAGGTCTGGATACAATCCAAAACTCTAAACCAACTTGGGGATCTGTACACAGTTAGTAAAATATGTGACCTTGTAGTGAGGTAATTGTGATCAGGTTTGTGGTGTGACTGATATTTTAAATTTTTTTGTCTAACTGCGAATTTTTTGATAATGAGTTGAAATACCCCCACTTTCCATCTTTTATGGTTCTTTATCTTGAAACCTGACTGTATCTGGACTGCCCTTCAAACAGAAGACATCGTCATATAGAAGCCTGTCCTTCATAAAATAAGCTACATGGCTAACTTGTACCAGAGGAAACTATTGAAAAATCCTCTGTTCAATATATAAACTGGACAAATGAGAATGGCCATTTTAGAATGTAAGCCTGCTGTCTGTAATGTGTCATCTCAGGCTATTGTCTCTAGCAATACTCTCAGTAATAACAAAGAAGGAGGGGAGGAAATAACTTTCATGTAATTTGCAGCCTCCAGATGGGATTACTAGTGTTAGAAGCCTATAAAGATGGTTGGGACAGATAGAATGAAAATGTGGGTGGGTAGGTGGAGGAGGAACAATATGCTTGTTAAACAAAGAAATATGCTTTATATGGCTTGGATGAAGCCAAAATGAGTTTAGTATGTAAATTTGTATTTCGAATTCACTGAGGAGAATACAGAAATCCATTTGTGTTAACAGACTATTTGACATTGGATTTACTTGCTAAAGTTCAAACATCAATTTGTAAGGATAAACTCTAGATTGGGAATTGGTATTTGAGTCTCCAAATCATCTTTGTACTGTATGTGAGTTTCACCCTTCCTTCAATGAGATTAGGTGGCAATTTAGCTTTCTGACAAGTAAGGTGGAGATAAAATGATTTGTCCAAAGTCACCTCAATCATCTTCATAACTGAATCGCAATGTGATTTTAGGGATTTTGGACAATGAAGGTCAATACACTGGTATCACTATGGCCAAGCACAGCCACTCAGATATATTAATGGAACATCAGAAAATGATAAATACAATTCACTATTTACTGCTCACAAAGATTGACTAGCACAGGGGTTCTCAACCTTTTCAAGCAGTGGGCTGATCATGCTCCCTCAGACAGCTGATCGGGCCAGATGACCATTTTGTCCTTCCTGCATGATGAAGGTGGCCATTTTGTCCCAACAGCTTCAAAGGGGGCAGCCATTTTGTTTCTCCAAGGAAGTAGGGAAGGAGACACCAACCATCAATAGAGGCTCTCCTCCCCAACTGACACTAATGATATTAATTACCTGCTCAGGGAAAGGATGAGTGGGGCTTTTTAATGAGGCTAGTCCTTCCTTGTGTGGCTGGAGATTATCCTTGAGGCTGGGGTCCCAGGTGTATGTGTGAGACAAGGCCTGGAGCCCAACAGCCCCGCCCCCTGCCACGGCACCATTTCATGTGGCTCACCACCCTTTGAAATACTATTTACATTAAAAAGTAATGTTCTGCTCTAACACCCTATTGGTTTTGATCTGCATGAGATCCCCAGGTGATTCTGGTTTCAAAAGTGTTGCAGTAGGTA
This sequence comes from Bradypodion pumilum, assembly GCA_035047305.1. Taxonomy (NCBI): domain Eukaryota; kingdom Metazoa; phylum Chordata; class Lepidosauria; order Squamata; family Chamaeleonidae; genus Bradypodion; species Bradypodion pumilum. The sequence continues at coordinate 62,799,434 of JAWDJD010000004.1, read as the reverse complement.
GCAACCATGGTCAAGATTATTTTAATGACAGCAACCATGATATGTATGTTCTTTCCTAGGAATGGTAATGAACTTCTCTTAAGCACTAAGTGAAGATAATTAAGAATGTTTGTTTCTAATTTCAACTCTATTTTTCATTTTGTGTTTAACTGTGGGTTATATTCTATTTTTAGGGATTGCGGTGGCTTAGTGGTTAAGACACTGAACAAAATGACTGGAAGGTTGGCAGGTCAGCATGATAGAGTGAGCTCGCATCTTTGTCCCAGATCCTGCCAAACTAGCAGTTCAAAAAATAAGGAATCACAGGTAGATAAATAGGTACCACTTTGGTGGTAAGGCAAACAGCGTTCAGTGCACTCTGCTGTCTAGTCATGCCTGCCACATGTCCATGGAAACATCTGCAGATGCAGACAGCACTGGCTCTTTGGCTATAAACAGAGATGAGCACTGAACCCTAGAGTCAGATACAACTGGCTTTGAGCAGGGGAAACCTTTACAGGACCCTGGTTTAACTTTTTTACCAGCATAGTGGGTATGCATCAGAGCTGAGAAAGGTTTGAATGGTAGAACTCAGGTTCCCTCACCCGCACCCTTCTTTTTCTGCCCTTTTTCTGCCCCTTATCCTTCACATGGAGGGTGCCATGTTTCTGTGTTTCCTTTCCCCCAATCCAACAGCCAAACAGGAACCTGGTGTTTCATAAATAAGCAATGGGAGATGAAGGTATATGTAGATTTATTGATGACTCTTAGGTCTGGAGAGCTCGTTGGAAAATTACAGCCAAGCACAATCAATAGTAATAGCAATAGCAATTACACTTATAGACCGTCCCATGGTGCTTTGAGTAACTAGCATTTCATCCCCAACATGCTGGGTATTCATTTTACTGACCTTGGAAGGATGGATGGCTGAGTCAACCTTGGATCCTGTCAGGATTGAACTCACAATGTTCTGCCTCCAGTACAGCAGGTTAACCACTGCACCACCAGCACTACCAAGGTGAAACTTGAAAGTACTCCTCCAAAGGTTGTTTGAAGCCAGCATTTGAGTTCACTTGAAGAACTATATCTGGCAGCCTTCTGCCGTGAATGTTTGGGACTCTTATTTGTATTTTTTCTAAACTATCCACAGGATATTGGTGTAAAGTGTGAGGAAGTGGGCTTTAACTCATGAAGGTTCACTGACTGTGGTGGCTCAATGGTTAAGAAGCTCACCTTGTTAGCTGGAAGGCTGGCAGGTTGAGACCCGGGTACTGCATGATGGAGTGAGTGCCCATCTCTGTCCCAGGTAGATAGATAGATAAATCTTTATTGTTATTGTCCTGCACAGAACAACGAGATTGGGAGAAAAAAACATTTAACAACCCAACAAAACCTAAACAAAATACAACTATACAAAATTATCAACATACTCCCACCCCACATATACACATTTAACCCCTAAAAAGCTCTATAACTCTAAAAACTCTGAAACTCTAAAAACTCTAAAACTCTGAAAACTATATACAGATGCTCCCTCATAGACTGCATTGCACTGCATTCAAAGCCAGAACCGCTTTTGGGTAGAAACTATTTCTCAAGCGGCTGGTCCTGGTCTTTATGACTCTATACCTTCTTCTAGAAGGCAGAAGCTGAAAGAGGTCTTGGGGATATAAAAGGAGCTTCATTCGGGCATCTCCTGAGTGGAGTTTCTCTAGCAAAAATCCTTTCAACCCAGAATAATGTCTGACATGAAATTATTATTATTGACTATTTGTTTTTTCTTAGCGGTCTAATAAAGATATCACCTTTCCTGCATTAGTAATGCCCTTTCTTTGACTCTTTTGCTGGCTGATTTTAGATTCAGTTCTGCCTGCAAATCAGTCTGCACAAAGGTGGTTCTGTCCATCCCAAACCTACTACCGTGTTTCCCCGAATATAAAACTCCAAAATTAGCACAAGGTCTTATTTTCAGGGGATGTCTTATTTTTCCACGAAGAAGAATACCAGTCTCGATCACGCTTCCCCACTCACAACCAAGGGACACTCCCATAAGAAGGCCTGCTGCATCGGAGTCTCGATCCCGCTCTCACTAGGGGAAACTTCTCTTGGTTGTGAGCGGGGAGGCAATCGAGACTCCGATGTGGCAAGCTTTCTTATGGGCCACGCCGGTCGCCTTGCAGCCAGGAGGTAAGGAGGTCTTATTTTTGGATGGGGCCTTATATTTCAAAGGCAGGGGGGAAAGGGAGGGTGTCCTATTATGGGAGGAGGTCCTATATTCGGGGAAACAGGGTATAGCCAGTGTATCTTTGAATTTAACCTCCATTGTATATAAGCTTATGATTACTTCTTACATAGTGTTTATCACATATTAAGTACATTTATGCCTCACCTTTTCTCCAAGGACTTCAGAAAGAAAGTGACTGATCCAAGGTCACCAGTGAGCTTCATGGGTAACAGGGGAATTGGGAAAGTTAATAATGGAAGAAGTTTAAAAATAAGAACCAAGTTCCACATGAATGAATGGGGAAATGTTCTGAAGTTCTTCATGGTGGATTATTTCTGACAGGTGTTTTATTATTATTATTATTCTTTATTTATCTTCCTCTAAGCCTTCACAGAATTCCCACTGCAGTATCAACAATGATAAAACGCTCAACAACAAAATACAATATATAAATAACTAATAAAACCAATGAATAATAAACAGAAACATTTACAGCAGCCACAACTGACTTCTCACAAATGACTTGGTAAACAGAAGGGTTTTAGCTTAGTGCTGAAATATCAGCCAAGTAGATTTTAGCTTTGACTTTTGGAGTAAATCATTTCAAAGTCAAGTTCTCATTTTTCAGAAAACCTAAACTTGTGTCACCAAAGTACTTCTCCTAACAAAGGGACAATGAGACACTCTTGACAAAGGTACAAGAACATTGGCAGACCATTACAGGAAAAGGCCAGCTCAGTTAGGGTAGTTCTCGGTGGTGGTGGTGATTTGTCCCTAGAAAAGACACAGGTTGAAGAAATTGAAGCAAATCTCTAACAGGATTTCCAAACTTTCTGATTACTTAACTGGAAACAACTGCATGAAGAGAGTTACAAAATTAACCAAGCATTTGTTGTAAACAACATAGAAATCGATTCTTGTTTGCTCTATGCCAAGGATTGACAACCTACAGCCCATGGGCTGGATCTGGCCTGAGGGAGCATGATTCCCCCCACGACTTAAAAAGTTTGCCGAACCCTGCTCTATGTCATAACTCCTGAAATATTTGGCAACTGAACTGAAAACCAATATACAACTATCCACTCCTTGTTCTTTTCTGTGTCTGATTTGACAGACTGGACTAACAGTTTGACTTGCAGACTGTGCCAACCTCCTGCTTTTGGATAAGGACACAGCTACAGTGGTTACTGCCTATAACATAATAGGTTAGACCTATATGGCTACTTCATACCTGTCAAATTTTGGATTTAGAAATAAGGGAAATTTCCCAGCAAATACGGGATACTTGACAGCTATGCTTATCCTGTGCTGCCCTCCAATGGTGGCAATAGGGCATTGCAGTCTAATTAATAAGGGATGATGGCGGGAAAGAGGGTAAAATAAGGTGTTTTCCTGGCCAATAAGGGATAATTGACAGCTATGGGCTACTTGCAGTTCTGTACTGGTACACCTCTTTTCCTGCCCACCTCTAGCTTTGACTATGCCCAACTTGTCACCATCAATGGTGAAATCCCGTACCATTTGGTCTGGGTGCAGTATGTTAATACTGAAGTGTGAACATTGGGGGTGTTATTTAGGACTCTAGAATGGTGCACCCAGCAAGGAAAGAAAGAGCATACTGAGTTTTTGTGCTTTTAAGAATTGCATTAAAAAAACTTTAAATATGCTTAGTACACAAACACCTGAAGTTGTATGAAATTTTGCAAATTTGCTCACTTTCTTAGGTTCAATTTATCTTGAGTGCTCATCTCTGTTCCAGCTCTTGGGGACATGAAAGGAGCCTCATTGGGGCATTCCCTGAGTGGAGTTTCTTCTGCAAAAATCCTTTCAACCCAGAGTAATTTCTGACACGAAATTATTATAATGATCTTTCCAAAAAAAATTATGCATGTATCTGTCTATCTGTATTGAAACCCACCTCATGCCACCGATGCCAGTGTCCTGACACGTGTGGGGACTACAGTGATGCAATTCTGCTATGGGACTGTGTCGTTGTACTGCCTTGTGGTAAATTTTCTACATAGTAGAAAAATAAATAGTGATTATTTATTTTGTGCTATTCTGTATTATGCTGCTTGTTAGTTTGTATTTCTTTCAATATTGTAAGATGCTTCCTTTTGTAAATGTGTTTTATTGTTGAATTTATATTTTGTATATGTTGTGATTGTTGGGTATTTTTAGTTGCCTGTGAACCCCCTTGAGTCACCCATTGGGGTTGAGTAGGCGGTATACAAATAAAAATTACAATTACAATTACAACCCTCTCAGGACATTCTAAGTATAAAAGATAGAAATGGTTTGCCAATGTCTTTCTGGTAGTTCTCAGGGACCATAAAGCTTGCCCAAGGCTGCACAAGTAATAAGACACATCATCACATGAGCTATAGCACTTCAGGGTATTACAGCTAGCCTTTTGCAGGCGCACCCCCCAAAAAAGGACTCAGACACCGGTATAAGTGGATAACGGCATTGGGCCACATTTATTGATTCATGCCCTAGTCCGAATTATAAATTTCAATTGGTACTCAGCCAATTATAATTCTTAAGGCAAGCAGGCCACAGTAACACTGGTAAGGTTCCTCCCAAAATTGCCAATGGCAATTGGCTACAATGTATCCATTTGTATCAATTTGTTTGTTTACAACAAACAAATTGTTGACCATAGTCAATAAACTATCTACTGACCCCACCCTCTGACGTGTATCCATAAAATCACGGGGTGATGCATGCTGAAGAGCTCCTGCCATCACCCCATTGCCTGGTTCGTCATATAAATGAGATATGCGGGTAACCAGTTGGCCCATGTACGTGGTGGCTTGCGACGGCGAGACAGCTCTTTATCCTTCTCATCCTGCCCCTCCTTCTCTTCCTTGGTGGGTTCCCTGTTCAATAGGGAGAAAATATCGACGTACTCCCCCCGCCAAATCTTTTCCCTTGTGGCCTGTGCCAAATGATCCCCGAGGGACAAAGAATAGCCTGCTGTCGGCAATGCCGACACCGGCACAGTACTGACACGGGGTATCAGGAGAGGTGGCTGGACCGTCCCTGCGACACCCGGAGCAGCCCCAGGGGCGGAAACCCCCCCCACCCGATGTCACGCCAGTATAAGACCAAGCTGCACCCGGGCAAGCCAGGAACTGATGCCCACCCGCCCCGACATTGCGCGGCCATGGCCACTGGAACCCAGCCCCGGAAGTGGAGTGTGATGTGGGCACATTAGCTTGAACCTGATACTCACTGGGTGCACCCCCGTGGGCCGCCCCCACTGGGGGTTCCGGCCTGAGGCGGGCGGCAGAGCTCGCGACCGAAATCAAGCTCTGAGGACACATCCGACCACTACCTGTCTGTAGTGCCTGAGGTACGGGGAGCTGCGAGGCCGCGGCGGGCACAGGCCTGCGCGCCTCAAGCAACTCAACCTGACTGGCCGCCTGCTAAAGGGTGGCGGCTGTCGCGGTCACCGGCTGGCAAAAGGGGGCCCCAGATGGCAATGAAGCCCCCCAATGGGGTTATTGGTGATCCCTAGGGATGCCTCTAGCGCCGCCACGCGGGCCAGTAATGCATCCACTGTCGCAGATCCCCCTGCATAAAGGGGGCCAGGTGGGCTGGACGGCCCACTGGGCAATGGTCCAGGGCCCATGACTTGAGAGCCCGGCCCTAAATATGGCCATGCCCAAAACTCCGGCCCATGAGGGGCCGGTGGTAAGCCCTGCTGTGCAACCGCACCAGGCCCTCCCCCCTGCTCAAAGCCCATGGCCAGTAACTGCGGGACGGGGGCTGAAGCCCCAACCGCACCAGGCCCTCCCCCCTGCTCAAAGCCCATGGCCGGCAACTGCGGGCCAGGGGCCGGAGCCCCTGTAGGGCCGGTCTGAGGCTGGAGAGCCGTGGGCCATGGCCTAAGCTGCCCCATCCCACCGGTCCCGGTGGGTGCCCCCGTTGAGGGGTCCTGTTGAGGGGGCGCAGTCGCGGTCCTCCGACCCGACTGCAGCCTCCTAGTCGGGCGAGCCGAAGTCGCCATAGCCTTCTTCTTAGGAGGCATAAGCAAGGCAGATCCCTTCCCAGGGATTGGAACCGATGGCTGGGAAGCCGAAGATTAAAAGATGCGAAGATCGCGCTAAGATTTCTGCCGCCCAAAAAGGCTTCCCCAGCAAGACGAAGAGCGACGGAGAAAAACTTCTCCTTCTCCGTCGCTTTCACAAAATGGCAGCTCGGCTGCCTCGTGGCCACCCCTTTTATAGAGGGGTGGTCACGCCCCCCTAACTACCCGGATGTCTGAGTCCGGGGGGCCCCCACAAAGAGCGTGGTGGCCATTTTGGCGCCGCACTTTCATTCCCTAAGACGCATGGAGAAGAATCAAAGTCCCAACCTGCAGATGCTCTAACCCTTTGTGCTATACCAGTTCAATGAAGCCAAAAGATTATACTAATTTTGGTTTTCCAATTCAATTTAGTAGGAGGGCAGGCTGCCCAAATTTCTGAATTGGTTCAAATATGGCATCCCAACAGAATTGAATAAGGCCCACATCACATTGTGTTGAATCAGAATCCTATCTGAAGCACTAAATCAGTCTCCAGACAAACTGGGAATCCAGACACTGCTCTAAGTATAAATAACTTTTTGTTTACCATTAGTTACTAGTGAACCCTGAATATATAACTATAGATTGTACTTGTTTCAGGTACTGGAGTTAGAATCATATTTTGATTATTTCTGCTACCTCCTTCAGGTTACCGTTTTGCAAATAAAAGAAATATGCACACCTTTGGTTTGGTAAAAGCAAAAATGGAAAAGATTCAAAAATATTTTCAAGTGAAAATACTCGAACATAACTTGTTGTAAATGACGGCAATGTTGTACATGTATTACATTTGCCCCCTGGTGCTAGCCAATCCCAAAGGATATACTGACATCTGGAAGCAAAGGAGTGTGAAAAGGTTTCATTCATGCAGCATTAGCTCTGAATGTTCTAAAAGGAAAATACATGCTCAATATGAATCAAATAACCTCCCAATATTTAAAAAAACACATAGCTGCTGCAATACTAAAGAGACGTGAAGGAGAACATATGTCTTTCCTTCCAAACATTGTTTTAAAACATAATATTTTACCTCCAAACTGTATATTGCTATGAATTTAAATGGAATCTAATTAGTCAACAATAGTGATGTATCTTTGTCAAGTGAATAACCTAGCAATGTTCTTTCCCCTTCCTGTAGCCCCTTCCCACTTCAGTTTTAAAAAAATGGAAGGAGCCAAACTGCTTTCCAATTATCTCCCACTAATCTCTATCAGCAAACCCCGGGTGCACATCTGTTTTATTTATGGCAAAGCTTGCAAAGAATCATGTGCCACAGACAAATATTTCTCCCATCTCATTTGACACTAAACAAGGAGGAGAAATATGGGCCATCACAACAAATATCAGGATAATATTCCAATTTTCTTCCATTTGACAGCAATCAAGTAGAGACTAATGGCTTTCCTCTGTGACTAAATCATTTAGAGACCAAGGTATTCCATCTTTCTCTCATTAGGAAAAATATATATCCCAATAATCTCATTATCCAGAGTGAATACCACTAAAATTGCAGCAAGACAAATATAACCTTCAACTCTCTCACTTACTGGTATCAGTGTTTTATGGATCCCTCCAAAGTAATGGGAAATGTCATGCTACCCAACATATGCATAAGGGAATAGGCTTTCTACAGAGGCTTAGGCTCATTTTGTATGCTAAGGATTTTTATGTACAATTTTTAACTAGCTAAAATAGAAAAAGGCTATGTTATGGAATGTTAAGCTTTATGGAAATCCTTCTGGAGAATAACACCATTTCACAGTGCATTACTCTAGTAAACTGAGTATTTGAACAATTAATTTTTTAAAGTGTAACCTTTTCAATTCTGTGTTGTCACTAATAATCATCAACAATGTTGGAATGTAAGCTTAAAAAAACAAAAATAAATCAAAGAATTATTGGCCCAACAGATGTTTGGAAGACACTCAGAAATATTCTATTGTTTGCAAACAGAGAAAGAAGTCAAGAAAGAGAGAAGAAAAGGAGAGAGAAAAAGAAGAAAAGGAAATGTAACACTATTCTGAAATCAGTGTTTAACATTTTATTTGACAAAACAGTAAGGAGGGGGGAATTGAAAGATACTGCTGGGAAGTGCACCAGAGCAAATATCTGAGAAAATTATAATTTTTAGAGCTAATTGCATGGCAGAAGTACTTTGCAAGGAGTTCCCTCTGAGGGGAGTATAGCTCCCAGATTCCTATGACTCTCTCATTGTCAAGGAGGGAGAATTCTTCCAAAAGAGTTAGAGAAACAGCTATGAAAACTCCAGAAGTGTAAGACAACACCAAACCTGTTGACCTCTCATCTCTAATAACCCAAGAAGAAATGAACTGCACAAAGAAAGAATTGTAAGTCTGTTTTTCTCCATCACATGGGGAGGGTTACACAGATTAGAACTCATTTAGATTGTGTCACTGATCGTGCACGCACACACGTGCACGCACACATGCATGTACACACACACACACACCATAAAATTCTGAAGCCAGAGCAGATATCAGAGGCTTGAGAATCCCTGTGGAAACCTACAGAATAAATATGGCACAAGTGCACTACACAGAAATGACTTGGAAATATATTGAATTTGAAGGACAGAGACGGGGGAAGTGGTTGATTGTGCATGATTTTTTGATGAACACAGACATCGGCAGGGGGGAGGTTCATTCTGGTTGTTCTTATTAGGACTAAAATGGCATTCCAAGTGCCTCTGGACTTTTGGGACATAGTTTTAACAGAGACAGCAGCCTTCAAAGTTTACTTCCTCTGTCATCACCTTGTTTGTTGTCAGAGCTATGGAGCCTGTCATCATACCAGGTTTTTTTTTTCAGTTTACACTTCCCCTTCTTTACAGAATGAGGGAAAGTGTAAATGTTTTTTCCCCTCTTGCTGACCCACTGGGTTGGTAAGGAGGGGGGAAATATTTATTTTCATTTTCCATTTAAGCACCAGTCAAAGCCACAATGGTTTGCTGTCAGCTGCAGGTTTGATTGGCAATTAAAAAGGAAAGGGAAATATTTTTCCCCTTTGTTGCTGCTCTAGATCTATTTTTTGTCAGGGGTGGGTGGGAGGAAATTACACTTTCACTTTACTCTGTAAAGAAGGAGGGGAAGTACATCACTTTTCCAGTAAGCTGAAGTAGGCTTGTCACTGTATGAGCAAATGGAACATTACGTGTATTTGGAAGGGGAGAGCAAGCTAATTTAACCTATCCCCTGAAACTGAATGAGCCCAGATCACCATGACAGGGCATTCTGGACATATTCATAGTCTCAATTTCATGAGCTATACAATCTTTATATCCCGTGAAACTGCTAAATGGGGCTTTCTGACATTAGCCATTCAAACCAAGTGTTTATAGTGGACTGTATTTAAAAAGAAACAAGCAACTCTGCACCTCCAGGCAGAGCTGCTTCCCTTCAGGAAGGCCTTAAAAGCATGGCTATGCCAGCAGGTGTGGGGTACAACTGGTACCACAACCCAGCCCTGCTGGCTTATTTAGCCCTGCCCATGGTTCTCATTTACTCCTGCCTGGGTTTCCTTCTTTTTAAGGGGATTGGGGAGGTTTTATAAATGTTTTAGAAAGTTCTATAGTATTAATTTTTAATTAGCATTGGGTATAAGTTTTTACTGACATTGTGAGCTGCCCTGGGCCGCTTAGGCGAAAAGGGCAGTTATATAAATCCAACAAATAAAATAAAATAAAATACATTCTTCTTTCTAAGACTTTTGTGAGAAGAAGCCGATGTACAAGGAGGAATTTAAAAGGATCAGTGACATGTTTAATGGGAGGAATACATACAGGTGCCCATTGTAGCCTTCAGTTTATGATGCTTGGGGCTCCAATCAATCAACATGCAAGATGTGGCTTGTAGTCCTCAAATTCTCCAGCACAGGTTTCAGATGAATAACACTGCTCTGTAAAATAATGCCTACAAGAACTGAATGAGTATTGTATTCCTTCAGGCAGACAGCAGGCAATAAGAGATCCGAAATGCCAGTCATTTGGTTTGATTCTTAAAAGCCTTGGGAAATCAAGGCAAGCTGCTCCTTGCATGTGAAAACAAGACAGTTTACATTTTACAAACAGCACACAATTAATCTCTTGCCATCCTAGAAGTCAGTTCATCAGATGAACTTGGCACACTTTATTTTGTGCAACTGAACAGGTGCATCAAATCAATACTGTCCTTTCTGCAAACCATAGTGGCCCCATAGGAACAATTATAAGGGCTATGGAAAGAAAGGTGACTGAGACAATACCAATATCTAGAGATCATGGAACGAATAAATAAATGCATAAATGGCTCCATTTGAGACCTTATGGTTGGTTGCATCAATATATCCATAGGGAGTCTTAATTTGAAGATGATTAGCATGTTACATTGTATTCATTTTCTTCAGAATAGTTACATTAGGCTGCAAATACTAGTATTGCCTTTGATTACCACATTTTGGGTGTAGTGTTTCAACCAAATTAGTGCTTACATCACTAAAGCAATACACAGAAAACACCTCAATGCACTTAGACAAGTGTATCCTGATTGTTTTAAAGCAGGGGTTCCCAACCTATGGCCCATGGCCCAGCCCTGGCCCATGGCACCAATTAGTTCAGCCCATGATGAGGACCCCGCCAGCACCACCGAAAGCCCCGAAAATGTGCCAAAATCCCTGAAAATGCACCCAAAAGCACCAGAAGTGCCAAAAATGTACCAAAAGCATGGAAAACCCATGGAAAACCTCCCAAACAAATGCCCAAAATGCCTCAGAAAAAGGCAAAAGCACATCACCCTCACTTCTGCTGCCACAGGAAACAGCAAAAAAAAAACCCAAAAAATGTGCTGTGATTACACCCTCTACCTGGCAAAAGTGGGGGGAGAAACCACGCCTCTGACCCACAAATCTGTCTGAGGGGGTATAGTCCAGCCCACAGCAGGAAAAGGTTGGCTACCCCTGTTTTAAATTTATGCAACTTTCATTGTGCTTGCTCCATCCTCCATTGAACCTTCAGCTCAAAGCAACTTTTGTATTCATTTCCTTGCTCTAGACCAGTGTTTCCCATCCTTTGGTTTTTGGACTTTAATTCCCAGAAGCCTAAGCCATTTCCCCAAAGCACTGATCAGCCAATGTACTGACTTAGGCTTCTGAGAATTGAAGTCCAAAAACCAAACGTTGGGAAACACTGGTCTAGGCTGATATGCAATTTTGATTTGCCTTTCACAAACATCTATATTCTCTACCAGGCTAGATACCGACTGCTTTTGAAGGTGATAACAAGAAATATTTTAAGGGTTCCAAAGTGATAAACTCCTGGTGACTAGGAGTGAAACAGGTGCAACAAGCAACTGGTATCCACAACAAAGGGACGGTGGATTGGGAATTCTGAATGCAGTAAATTGTTATAAGGCATTTCAATTAAAATGAGTAATAAATAAGTTAGTACAAGAAATTACAGATAGTGAAAAAACTGATTGGATTTGTTGTTGTTGTTCAGTCGCACCGTCAATTCTGACCCTTTGCCACCCTATGGGCCATTGTCCTCCAGGCATCTCTGCCCTCCACCATTCTCCTCAGCCCTCCCAGCTCTGTGCATCTACAACTCCATCTAGCCATCTCATTTTAGTCCGGCCCCTTCTTCTTTTGCCCTCTACCTTTCCCAGCATTGAGGATTTCTCAAGTGAATCCTCCCTTCTCATTTGATGTCCAAAGTGCTTCAGCTTCATCTTTACTATTTGACCTTCTAATGAGCGGTCAGGGTCTATTTATCTAAGATTGACCTATTTGTTCTCCTCACTGTCCAGGGGACTCTCAAAACTCTCCTCCAACACCACATCTCAAAGGCATCTATTCTTCTGTGCTCAGCTTTCCTAATGGTCCAGCTCTCCCACCCATACATTACCACCGGGAATACCATTGCTTTAAGAACATAAGAACATAAGAACAGCCTTGCTGGAACAGGCCACAGCCCATCCAGTCCAGCATTCTGTCTCACACAGTGGCTCACCATTTCCTTCAGGGTATTCCCAAGCAGATGCCTTCACCTGCTTAGGATTCCCTGGAAATGATATTGAGAGATATCCTGCCTATCTCTCCAACCCGGAGGTTGTCCTTAAGTATCCATAATTATAGCCATTGATACTCTTGTCCTCCATGAACTTGTCTAATCCTTTCTTAAAGCTGTCAAGACTGACAGCTGTCACCACTTCTTCTGGCAGGGAGTTCCATAGACCAGTAATCCTCTGGGTGAAAAAATACTTTCTCTTATTTGTTTGAGAACTAGTACCCAAAAGTTTCATCGAGTGTCCCCTAGTTCTAGTGTTATGCGATAGGGAAAACAGTTTTTCCTTATCTACTTTGTCCACACCGTGCATGATTTTATAAACTTCAATCAGGTCACCTCTTTGACTATACAAATTTTTGTTTGCACAGTAATGTCTCTACTTTTCACTATGTTCCCCAGGTTTCTTATAGCTTGCCTCCCAAGAATCAAGCCATGCCAGGAAGCATATAAATTTTGGGAAATGAAATAGTAGAAAATGGCATATTAACAAGATAGTATAAGTAAATTTCACCTTGGACAGCATGGGAATAGGATCAAGGATTGGGTAGATGTACTTTTATGCTTGTTATGTCATGTTTTTATTTGTTACTAGCATAGGTTGCCCAGCGTTGCCGGGCTGTTATAAACTGTGATCAGCTTTTTTTTTGTGGATTTAAAAAAAGAACAAAGGATGATATAATTGTTTCAAATTGTTTTATTTAACCAAATAACGTTTTAGTATGTGACTTTTTTTGTTAATAGTTGTACCGTAGGTAATAATTTTAAAAATGTGAAAGTACATGTTTTTTACATGTTTTTTAAACTGTGTTTAGATGCTTTGGGTTTTTATTTGAGTTAAAACTCAACAGAGGATGATATAAATCTTTTTATTTTATTTTTTTAATATATGTTTGTTATTTGGGTAAACCTTTGATTTATTGACTTGTTTTTACTCTTGTGGCCTCTAGGTGGGGCTTTATTGTTTTTGAGTTGTTTTTAATATTCTGCACGGCAGGTGGGGCTGTTAGTGGTTTTGTTTAATTGGTTTGTTTATTTCTGGTTTGTTTAATTTTTGTGATTTCATTGTTATTTATTTGTTTAATTTGTGGTAATTGTGTTGTTAGAGTTAGGTATTTTCATTTTGTAGTTAGGTGTTTTGTCTGTGCTTTTGTGGTATTGTGGATGTTTTTTGTTTGTGGATATTGTGGTTTACTTTTTTGTGTATTAATGGTTTAAATTATTTATTTATTTTTGTTTTATTAATTTTGTTGTTTGTTGTTGGTGTGTACTTTTGCGTGAAGAATTGGCTCCCTGTCGGTTCCTCTTTTCCACATTGCTGCTTCGAATTTTGGTTTCGATGCAGCAATGGGGAAAAGGACGAGCTGGCAGTCAGCCCGTTCTTCCCCTGGCTGGTAAGGTTCGTTAGGTAGGTCGGGGAGAAGGAGGCAGAGAAGAGCTATCTGCCTGACAATGGTTCTCTCCTCTCTGTCTCCTTTCTCTCCTGGCTTACCTAACTGGAGATTGGCAGGCAGCGATCTGTAAGGGGTGGTGCTCTTCCTTGCAGATTGCTGGCTGCTGCTTTTGTATTACTTCTGTCGGAAGTACAAAGACAGCAGTCAGTCATTCGCCAGGGAGTGTGCTTCCCCTGATGAACTGCTGCCTGCTGTTGGTTTTTTTCCACCCCGGCTCAACTTTCCTTGAGGTCAGCGGTGGTCTCGCCATATCTTTGGTGGGGTAGTGTGGAGGAGAGGGAGTCCCTCTTCTCCCTGTTGCTCTGGAAAAGGCAAGCGGGTGTCTCATGGTGGATTTTTGTGTCTTTTTGTTTTAGCGAGGCTGTGAGGCGCTGCGTCTGCCTGCTGGGAACTTGCGCTCCCATTGCATTTTTTAAATGCCGGTTTTCTCTGTGTTCTGCACGTTCACTGCGTGCAGGATGCTGGGACTTATAGTTTTGCATTTTTGGTTTGTGTTCATGCGGCTCGATTTCAATTGGCCGCGCCACGTTTCCCAACGTTCTTTTTGCTCATGCCTCTCAGCCTGATTGGCTGTGGCACAGCATGGTGCAGAGAACATTGAAAAGTGAAGTTCTTTTCCTTTTTTTGTGTTTGTGGGGCTCTTGCCCCACTGGCGCCTTTCTCAGCCATGCAGTAACCTCCGGACTGGTTTTGGGCTAGTGCAGGAGGCTCGGTTTGGGATAAGATGGATGGGTGCAGAAACATATAGCAAGTTCCAACGGTTAACCCTTGGATTTATAGGTATAGGTGTGATTTATAACAAAATAATAAAAACTATACCAAAAAAAGAAGAGATAGAGATATAAGTTAACTTGAACTTGATGGTCCATGGAGGTATTTTAAACTCTTGCGTCTATGATTGTAAAAATGCTTCTCTGTAAACCATTCTTGGTTTAAAAGATGGACTGATATACATATTATCCAAATTTTCTCATAAATTGTTCCTACCCTGTGATTGCCAAAAAAACAACAATCCACTAATAATTTAGACCTTTCCATCTTCCAGATTGCTGTGTCCTTTATGTAACTCCAACAATAAGATGAATTTTATATATGAAGAAGAAGAAAAAACTGAGCCTGATTGCAAATGAAGCCTGGGCATAATGTTCTACATATTTCCACCAGCAGCCAGATAACCCTTTAAAACTCTTATAATAACTGAAACACTTGAACAATTGTCAGTGAACAATGGAGTTGATCCTCAAGCAACTGTAATTTGTGACATAGTTTCCCTTTTTATTTAAAAAGAGAGAGAGGAAAAGAAGTAGTGCACATAGTTATAATCATGACTTTCCCAACAGTTAATTTCTAGCCATAGGTCAATTTCCTACCTCAGATGTGAAGACTAAATGAGCAGGGAAATTAAGGAGTGAAACTGGTTGGCATCTTCCTCCCAGGCTGACCTTATTTGCAGCTTGGCTTTAGATTTTGCTTCCACAGGACAATAGAGGAGTATGTCAACTAGAGAAGTACAATTATCCTGTTCTAGTCAAATTGGAGTCTGGATATTTTGGTGATATGAAGCTCCAGTGAGCTTTGTAGGAGAAGTAGCAACATATGTGGTTTTGGGCAAGCTGTATGGTTCCAGAATACCTCTAGAAGGAGGAAATGGCAAATCACTTCTCAGGGCTCTGTAACTAAACAACAACAACAAAACAACCTTCTGGGAATCTTCAAAATAAGTAGGAATCAACTTGACAACATACTATTTAATAAAATGTTTAATTGATCAAATTATTGATAGTGACACCTATTATGAACATCTTTCACTACAATAAGACATTTCATTTCTATCAGGTCTAAAAACATTCGTAGCTTTAATTATACATTTAGCAATTAGACCTGTAGATCCTTACCATTTGCTATACTGGCAGGCACTATGAAGAGGATTTGTTTTATTTTAAGGGCCAAAGGACCCCTACAGTGTATTAAAACATGCTAGCCATATTACTTTGGAATTGGATGAATTGTAATTCCATAGCCAAATTGGGTTGTTTCAAGGAGACTAGGGATACATCTAAATGAAAGCAAGGCTCCTTCCAAATGAACTGTACCTGTATTTGAATGCTACTGAATATGGTGTCAGGGGCCTGATTAAGCCAGCTGTACCCAGGTTCTTGTGGTTTTAAAAGCAATAAGCTCTTAGTGGTTGAGAAAACTCAGCTTTATTAAGCACATCTTTAGAAGCAAGAACAAAAAACAGAAACAAGAGCATAACCAAACAAGGGATACTCAAGCTAGAATCTTCCTCCACCTCTTCAGCTACCTGGGAACACAGATAGGTAGCAGAGGGTCCACTTGGTCATCTGTCAGAGGTTCAGGGGCAAAAGCCTATCCTTATATACTCTCAGCCAAGGGGCCAGCATCATCAACTTTGGTTCTATGCCCCTCATTTAGATGTGTAAAGATATGTACTGATTAGGTAATTGACAGGGTGTTCATACAAGTGTAAATTATAGCAGGTGTTTTTTATCTACAAAAGGGGCATCATGGCCTA
The DNA here is from genome assembly GCA_035047305.1 of Bradypodion pumilum. Taxonomy (NCBI): domain Eukaryota; kingdom Metazoa; phylum Chordata; class Lepidosauria; order Squamata; family Chamaeleonidae; genus Bradypodion; species Bradypodion pumilum. The sequence continues at coordinate 62,783,111 of JAWDJD010000004.1, read as the reverse complement.
CCTGACTGCCGTCTTCTTTGCCAGGGAGCCTCCCTGTTAATTAGACATCCCAGGTGTAAGTTCACCGGTCAATGATATGGATGAGTTCAGGGTTGTCCTATCTTCTTGTGTCAAAACTATTTATACAGCTTCACATAAATCTCACTGGTTGATAAGCTTAATAAGGGAACCTTCTCATTACAGCCAACAAGCCAATTAAATGCACTAATTAGTAAGCAAGCAGATTCTACTACACAGGTACATAAGATTTTACCCAATTTGGAGCTTGGAGGAGGATAATGGGAATGCCAACTAACTCCTCAGGTTTACAAAGATCTTCTGCAAGAGCCCATCACCCTGGGCTGATGATTTCATAACTATTCAGAATTGTTGGCCTGGCATCCTGTGAGGTTCACCTCTTACCTCCTGTCCAGCTTTGAGAACCACAAGGGGCATTTGGGAGCAGAGAAACCAGAAATCCTGTCTCTCCTTTCAATGATTCTCTGAGTTTTACTTCCTACTGCATGTATTGTTAAACTGATATCCTCAGAGTACGTTTGTCAGTCTCACCTCCCTTCTTTTCCCTACACTGAACAGGCATGTTATTATTTTTCTCCCATATGCCCTCTAAAAATATATGCCTACGTAGTTAGAATTAAGGCATAGCCTTTTCTATCTTCAGTGAAACTTTCTTAATACTAATTTGTTTTAACTAGGTTTACTTGTTTTATTGTGGGACTAACAGCCTAAGCGTCCATGAAGAGCTTGTTCTGCAACTGAGAGAAATCTAAATAGATTTTTATTTTATTTTTTGGTGGTCATTTATTGCTACATATTCTTGCTACTTACAACATTTCCAGGAAAAGATCTGAACTTGGTGGTATGCATAATAATTAGCAGCCAGGTTTATACTGAAGCCTGGGGGTCTCACCATTACTTTGTGCTTAAAGGATTTGTTTTCTTTGCCTTTGTTGGGGTGGGGGGAATGCAAAATGGGAATTAAAGTACAGTTTATTGTCTCATAAAACCACCGTGAACAAATTACCCAGCTATGCTATACTTGATGGGATTGTTAGTTAAAAATGTTAAGCAAAGCTGTAATTTACTCTGCAGCATTTGCATTTCAGCTTTGTCGCCAGCATTAAATCTTACCTTGCAAAACCTTCTTTTGTATTTCTAACTCACCTGGTGTTGGGAATCATTTAGCAACAGACCTTAACTACTAATACATTTCTTTTCAAATACAAAGTATAAATCAAAATTACCGGATCACTCAAACTCAAACTGAGTCATTGTTTATATAGTGGTTTTTCCATCTATTACATCTGCATGGCAGCTGTTGAATTATGATATATAGCACACATCAACCTGCCATATTGGCAGGCCATTTTGCAAATAAAAAGGAGTGCTTAGCCAATTATTCTTAGAACAATAGCAGCCATGCCTATGAAAAGTTAAACTAAGACAAAGGTCAAAAAAAAGTATTAACCTCTGCAGTTTTATCCCTCTACCCCCCTCCCCCCAAAAAAATACAAAGTAATGATGACCATTCAAGTTTTAAAGCCAATACACACTATGTTAAAATCTAAGCAGATAATACAATATCTTAAAAACTTAAGACAATTTAGGATAACTGAACTAGGATAACACACTAGTTTGGATTTCAAAAATGACCCCCTTGTCACCATCAACCAAAATGCAGGAAAACAGATTAAAATGGATTCATAGATTTTGCCTCTCTCCTCTGAAATATAGCTACTTGGATGCTAGTACAACTGCCTGCTACTGGAAAAGCTGCAGCTTCACTGGTTTTAGGTATGATAGTTGTGTAGAACAATCATTTTAGCTCTACAGAATTTGCTTTCAAACATCTGACCTACCATGGCTAGAATGTAAGTACTGTGTACATGCATATATCATGGAACTGTGCTGAAGTGATGACAATCAGACACTGGATTAAGTTGGGAGGAAGTGATCTTTATTGAAAGGCTACAAATCCTTTATCCCTGCTCCAAATCCTACCCCAGGTACCCTACGTGACAATCATGAGATGTCAAAAAACTAAATTGATACACTTCTCATTAGTTGTACTTTTGGGCTGCAGTACAATAAAGAACAGTCAGTGCATTAGGAAGGAACAGAGAGAGATAAGTTAATATTTGGAACTAAGTTAATACTTGGCAATAATTACCATGTTCTTGGCAAATATGCAAGAAGGAAGGTTATCACTGATATAAGAACAGCCTGTAATGGGGTTTATCTATTTTGGCCAGGCAACCCATCTTGTTGACTTTGGCTGGCAGTGTCCTGCCTTGCTGTCACCTTTTAGAAATAGTCCAAAGGTCATCCCTTCACTGTGCTATTATAAAATAATTCTGGGGTTCTGTCTTTAATTTCCTCTTAATGGGACTGTGGTGGCTTAGTGCTTAAGATGCTGAACTTGATGACTGGAAGGTCGGCAGTTCAGCAGTTTGAGACCATGATGGAGTGAGTTCCTATATCTGTCCCAGCTCCTGTCAACCTAGCAATTCAAAAGCAAGGAATCGCAAGTAGATAAATAGGTACCACTTTGGTGGGAAGGTAACCAGCATTCCATGCACTCTGGTGTCTAGTCATGCCTGCCACATGTCAACAGAAATGTCTGCAGATGCATACAGAGCTGGCTCTTTGGTTATAAACAGAGATGAGCACTGAACCCTGGAGTCAGATAGGACTGGCTTTCGAGCAAGGGTGACATTTACCTTTACTAAAAGGTCATGTGACCAACTATGTGAGTAATTTATTCCATGAATAAAATACTAGGTTTCCCTTGCTTGAAAGTGAGTTGTATCCAACTGTAGGGTTCAGTGCTCATCTCTGTTTCCAAGCTGAAAAGCCAGTGTTGTCTGCTTCTGCAGACATTTCCATGGTCATGTGGCAGGCATGACTAGACACCGGAATGCATAGAACGCTATTACCTTCCCACCGAAGTGGTCCCTATTTATCTATTTGCAATTTCTTGCTTTTGAACTGCTAGGTTGGCAGGAGCTGGGAGAAAGACGGGAGCTCATTCCATCCTGCAGTACTTGGGAATCGAACTGCTGACCTTCCGCCTCCCAGTCAGCGTCTTAGCCACTTGAGCCACTGCAGTTACTGGGCTGCTACATATTTCAGCACTAAGTGGGATTGTGTATGAGATACAGTTAGAAATAACTCATTTGGGATGAAAACAGATTTTAGCAAAGGTGAGTAGATCATAGGAACTCTGCCATGGGTCTGTAGGCAAAATGCATTTCTCTCTAGGTAGGTAGAACATAATAATGGTCCTCAGCAAAATATGGAAACAGCATTCCGATGAAAAAGTACAGCCAAAATATTAAAATGGAAAACAATGTTGGAGCTACATGGAGTTGGCTCTTTATGTATGCTTACATATAACTAAGAGGCTGTCTGGTCATGTCTGGCATATAATTATGCTAATCATTCTTTGGATAAGCCAATGTTGGCCTATGCATAGACAATTTTGTTAAAATTGATAGTTTAAACAAATACTTCAATAGCCTGCTAATTTAGAAGCTACCCTGATATAAGCTTTTTGCTATGCCATGAAAGAAAAAAACACCATTTTCATTATCCAGTATTATTGCATAAGGTCTGCAGTTTCTTAAATTTATGCAGAGCAAAAGAAAATGGAAGGCACAATAAAAGCTACAAATCAGTGATCTCTCTAAATCAAGCCATCATGTTCATTAATCCCTAATTACACTACTGAAATAAAACAGCAGCTGATTAATATACATCCCTAAGTAATGATTCCAGCAGATTGAGAACCGATGCCAATATGCATTTCATACAGAAAGTACATGCCTAAGGTAAATGTCTTACTGATGTAAGAAAACTGGAACAGATTGAAATTGAGAATGATGTAAAAACAGGGAATATAAAAATGTAATTTTTGTAAGATCCTCCTCCCTCTTCATTTAAGAATATTGTGGAAATATATGGTTGGGGGATATTCTTTGCTTTTACATACAAAAGGCACAATCCATCCTCATTTAAGTAAAGATATCGTGCCAATGAATTTTTTGACTTGGGTGTGCAGAGAAAAAAAGATAACTGGAGGGAAACTATTCTTTAAACCCATACAAGAGTATTGCAAAATATGAAAAAAATACTGAAATACATAGCTTAGTTCAGTGGCATGTTATGTGTCTAGGCCAAATATACACTGTTTTTTAAAATTGGTAATTAAACTTAGATGAATATTTTCCATTTGGGTATCTCATCTGATGCAAGCTCTAGAACAGGTATCCCAACCTAAGGCCTGTGGGCTGGAACCAGGCCACAGTGCTATTTAATGTGGCCCCCACCCCTCCAAGGACATTTGAGAAACAAAATGGCCATCCCTTTGAAGCTGTTGGGACAAAATGGCTGCCCCCATCATGCGGGCAGGGCAAAATGGCCATCTGGCTCTCAAAGCTGACTGAGAGAGTGTGACCTGGCCCTCAGCTTGAAAAGGTTGGGAACCCCTGCTCTAGAAAGTAAAACTAAGCACTGACCAGGATTAGCAACAACTGTGAAGAAACAACAATGTATGAACATCCTAGATAAGCATAGAGTGGATGGCTTTGCACACTGTGACTTTATTATATTTGAGCCCCAGGCTCTGTTTGTTCATTTCAATTTTAAATGTGCCAATATGTTGCCTTGGGCATATCAGATAAATGACAAAACTCAATGCAAAAATTAAGATCATGAACATATCAAACAACCTGCCAATATTACAAAGAGAAAATAATAGTAAGGCAAGCTTTCCAAATACCCATCATAATAATGATCTACACTGGAGTGTTTGTCCATTTCAGACAAATCCCTAGAATTATGTCTCTCCAGTGAAGCATGAAGCATTGAAGGCTGTCAGGCATTGGATATCAGATGTTAGGATGAGCGGTCAAATTCTGGCCTGCAAATCTCTTGTTGTTATCCTCTAGATCCTGTTTTTTGGCACATATAACCCTGAATATTTGATAAGTAACAACATGCAAAATGTTTTGTCCACTGCAAAGAGCTGATATATGTTTGACAATTATTCTACAAGTCATGTTTATTAGATATTTTTGAACAATTATTCAAAAAATATTAAAAAAATCTAACTTCTAATTGTCTATTACTTTTCTTGTACAGTCATCTAGGAATCCATCATTTTATAAATATGTTTAGTAACAAACAATGAAATATACAGATAAATATATGGCAAGATGGCACACCACACTCTCGGTGTTGTGGCAGATTGGCCTGCCTTCACATAAAGTACTCACTATGCATACACAAAGTGATAATTTATGCTATAGGTTTTATAGGGAATATGAAATCTTCAAAGAGGTAAATGCAATTCTAATCTGCAGAATTGTTTCACTGGATGTTTTGAAACACCACTATTCTAAAATGCTTTAGAACTCTCGGAAGTTGTTGAAGACTTTTTGGGGGAGAGAGAAAATTAAAAAATAGATTCTTGATTTTTTAAAGCAAAATAAAGCAAAGTGTTTTACTTGGAGAGACAGTTATCAGATTTTAGCCTCGGAAGAAATCCATTTCCTCTCCTTTTTATCACTGTGCTTCTCATCTAGTTGGAGCAATGGATTAAAATGCAAATAGACAAGCTGTATAAAGCAACGTCATGGTTTTACAAACATATGTTCTTTCCTCCACTGTCGGTGACATTTCTTCCAATGACAAAAGGTCAGAGAACTAATTAATGGCAAATCAGAGCCATGAAAAATGGATATTAATGAAGTGTAACTCTGAGTAATAAAGCTATAAGTAACCTCTGATAACAAACACGTTTTCCTAATAACATCTTCAATTATCTTCACTAATGCCTCTCCATGGTGAGATGTGCTGGCTAGTCGCTCAGCACCATGGACAGCAAGACATTTGCTATCCCCCCCCCCCCGCCCCATGCCTTCCTTTAATGCTCTCAGCAAAGTGTTTATCGGTGGAAGGCTTAAATGATGATAATGAGCATTTATCTTAATATTTCAGGGAGACATGCTTTTTGCATGCCACGAGGAATTTCAGATCTGAATGAAGTTATATTGTTTGCATTTTATTTTGTGTTGCTGTCTAGAGGTTCATGGTTTTCAAGGAGACATGCAAGGCACTTGCACCTGTCAAATGTTTAGAGTCTGGCTTTTATAATCGTGATATTGCTAGGTTCGCTGACAATGGCTCCAGTCCATCACTTCTATCCTTGTTCCTGTCATATGCCAGGGTTCAGTTAAGCTCCAGTTGTTTTGGTACATACATATACATATTATCTCACACTCCTGCTCCAAACTCCAAAAATGAGCCTAGTGATGGAGAAAGATGTCAGAATGACAGTCAGGGGAAAATAAAGTCTTTTATCTACAGCAGATATGGATCACTGCACTGACACCTTCTCTCAAATCTCTGCTAGGATGAACTACCTCCTAGGGATGAGCAAGTGTCTCAGCTTAAGAAATCTTTGACCAAGTGTTCTTCTGAAAGGGAGAGAGTAGTTTCAGGGCTATTTACAGGAACTCCTCTGAAAGGAATAACCAAATTTCACATGAACATAATTTATTTCTGATTTTGTAGAGGTGCCTTTTGAAACCTGACTTAGAGCCTAGTAGGTGCAATACCCTATTTCCCAGAGTTTCCATCCATTTGCAAGTGAAGCACAAATACTATCGCTGTGTTCCCAGCAATTAGTATTTCTTTGTGTGTTGCTCCAGGCTAAACTTGTTTTACCTAACCATGATGCTATTAATGACACTCTCCAACAATTTGTCTAACCCTACTTTATCTAACCCTTCTTTTTCCATGCCTAGGCCAGACGTGAAGCTGCCAAAATGAAGGTACCTTTTGATAAGTTCATTCTGCAGTTCCTTTTTGCCTGACTTAGTGTGAGAAAGATTAGCCAGGAACACAAGTTTGCCATTACCAGGTATGCCTGATTGTGGTTCAAAAATACCATAATCTTCGAGGTGGCTCTTTCTTTGTACCCTTTAAGAAGGATTGAATAAGTGGCATTAATCAGCTTAATTTCTTTAACAAAACATATGTATTGGCTGAAATCCTATTGTGCTGGTACACAAAAGGAGTAATTTATAGAGGTGAATTGCCATATGTTACAAAATCTCTGTAGGCATTATTTATTGGATACTAAATCACATGACTCTTTGCATAACTGTGGGACAGGATTGAAAACACTGTGCAACAAAGTACTTTATTTTGTTTTCCTAATAATTATTGACCATCAGTTTCACTGGATAATCATAAATTGTATTGTGACACATTGACATTTCTTTTCCCACATCACACATAATTTTAAAAAGCTTTCCATCATTTTTTTCACACATCTTTCTTTCCTTATCAGATACACAAACAGAATATGCAAAAGTAATAGATCTTTTCTAAAAGGGCATGTATTCTTATTTTGGTTGCTGTGTTCAAGCTGTACAATATATTTTTGTAAGTGGGAGTCAAGGAGAGCAAAAATGTGCATGGTGTGCAAAAAATAACCACAACATGTTATTGTGACATTCATACCTGTCAGGTTTTGGACATGAAAATAAGGGAAATTTTGGGCCATGCCCCTCTCCCCACCAGGCCATGCCCCATCTCCTCCAAAATCCAGGCACATCCAAGAGCCTAGAAGAGGAGGAGCCACCAGAGCCAGGGAGGAGTGTTTAAGGCAGGACCATCGAAATATCCTCTTTATGTTGTATGCAAATATACTTGAAGCCAATTGGCTCATTGTATCTTCCCATTAACACCCTTTTTTCCCAGGAGGGAGAAGAGACAATGAGCCAATTGGCTTCAAGTATATTTGCATACAACATAAAGAGGATATTTCTGTGGTCCTGCCTTAAACACAGAGTTTTTAAAAATGAAATTGAGGTACATAAGGCTAAGACAGTAGACAATTAAGTGATTAAGGTGTAAAAAACAGTTCCATGAAAAATCACCATAATATGAAATGCTGTCACAGCAGAGAATGAGGAAAGAGATTTAAAACAGAATTGCTACAGTAAGGCTGGCCTGCTTCTTTGTTTTCCATGTGGGGAAGCAGTGGTGCTGAGGGGAGTGCTTAGGGGTGCTTCCTCCTCCACCAGGGGGAGCCCAACACTTGTCTCTGGCTCTGGTATGAGGAACATACCTCATAATTAAAGATATTACAATAATATATGGGAGATTTATATGCTCCCCGGATTTTTAAAAAGTGACGGCGGGAAGAGGGGCTATATTACAGGGTTTTCCTGGGCAATACAGGATACTTGACAGCTATGGTGATATTATCTTTTTTGAAATTCTGATTAAAAACAGTTGCAAGATGAAAAGAACTTGAGGGTACAGTGGACCCTTGATTAACGATGTGTTCGAATAGCATCATTTCCACTTAATTACGCATCATCATTCGCCATGTGACAATCTGCACAATGATGAAAAACCGTTGTTGTGCGGATTAACAACTTTTTTAACATCATTGTGCGGATAATGACAGTTTTTTGCCACTAGATGGTGCAGCTGCAATTGAAAACCGCACAACGATGTTTCCCCTATAGCGACGCTACTTGGGGAACCAAGCAACGTCATTATGTGAGGGTCTACTGTACTTACATTCTAGACATGGTACGTCAGATGTTTGAAGGCAAATACTGTTGATAACTTTTCATGTTCTCTGATGAATAGATTTCTCAGAAAGAGACAATTTTCAGGCACCTCAGATTTAATGTGTTTGGGATATGTAATATGAGCCTTGAGTGTCTTTCAAATGTTGGGCTGTTGTACTGAAGGATGATCTGTACCATAATGGTCATTTATGAACCTTCTGCCCAAAAACTCAGTTGTGTGAATCAGCTTTCATAAGATAGTTTGAACTCAAAGAAGTAAGGCTGTAAACTAAAGGTTCAATTCATATTGTGAATTGCAACTACCTTTATGCTGGCTGGTGCCAAGGACTTGGCCATTACAGCGGGGGGGGGGGGGCATCAGCCCCTGGCCAGCCCAGGCCTTGGATTTTCTAGGACTTTTAGGCCTTTGACTCTTTTGCGAATGATTTGTTGAAATGAATGACTTTTTTTAATGTTTATGATGGTACCTGATTTGTGATGTTTTGATTTATGTGATGTTTTTGATATTGTGGTTTATTTTTATTATTGTATGCTAATTGTATCTTATTTTACTGTATCACAATACTGTATGTGTATAATGTGGTATTGTTGTGAGCTGCCCTGAGTCGCATTGTCGAGTCCAATAATAATAATAATAATAATAATAATAATAATAATAATAATAATAATAATAATAATAATAATAATAATAATAATAATAATAATAATAATAATAATAATAATAATAATACCATTGAATCAATGGAGATTTGGTGAGTCAACTCCTCTGTAAGTTCAATTGATACAATTGGTCTACTTTAATTATGTCTTATTCATGGATTGCAGCCAAAAATGTTCATCCTTTGATTTTTTTTAAAAATGAAAAGTGTTCTTTTTCCTTCTGACATAAAGAATGAAATAAACTAAACCCTAGAATAAATTATTTATGGCTCTTATCCCATATAGACTTATTGGATGAAATCCCGGAAAGTTGTAAGATTTGATCTGGTCTTCTCCCCTGCAACAATTCTTGGGGGGCAGATGCACATTGCCTTGAGAGACATGTATATACCCTCAAAAAATCAAAGTAGAATTTTTTTATTTACAAATAAGGAATGGGCTGAAGCTTATGATTTGCTTAAGAACCAGAGGTTCTTAACCTATGGCCCGTGGGCTGGATCTGGCCCATAGTGCCAAATAATCTGGCCCCCACCCTTGCTCCAGCCACCAGCAGCAGTGGTGGAATTGGTCATGACCTTGTTTATGACCACCAAAAATGCATTTACAACAGCCATAAATGGTGGGAGGGGAGGGGGATAACCAGTCCAGCCTCCTCAACTGTTTGAGGGAGCGTGACTAGGCCCCTGACTTGAAAAGGTTGAGAACCCCTGCATTATACAATAGGATGTTGACCTTTCTCTCAGAAGTGTTCTCTCTCTCTCTCTCTCTCTCTCTCACACACACACACACACACTTGACACCAGAGATTGTTCTGACATCTGGACCACTTGTGTTTGTTCTTCAAAAAAAAGGCAGAAGATAAATAAGCTCAGTGCTGTTCTCTGTCTCTTATACAGTAATTCTAAAAAAATTTGAACAATCAGTACAGCTGTCTGCAGAAACTTTCATATTGCTTCAGTGCAGATAAGAGCAGACTATGTGTTTCAATCTCTGATATGAAAGAACCTGAAACACCCATGCTACTAAATCTTTAACCACATAGCTTTATGTTGTCTTTTGTTTCTCTGGTAGTGTCATGTCATAAGTGGTTGACAAGGCATACAGAGCAATAATGAATTAAATACAGTTATTTGGGACCCCGGCTGTGTCAGGAAAAAGGCCAGTTCAATGAGTTTTCCAGTTATTTGGGGTATGAAACCAGATATGGTATATTTGGCAAACAGGTTGTGCAATGGATTTATTTAAAGACTTCTCATGAAAGTTAAATTTTTGGGTTACAGAATCCCAAAATATCCAGCCAGCTTGGGACTTGCAGACAAAATTAAATAATTTTCCCAGAAGTAGAGAAACCTTTGTCCAACAATGCATCTTGGACTTCAGTTCCCAAAAGGTTTTGTGGGCAAATTTTTGATCCAGCTCTTCCAGAAAGGTCACTGAGTCTGGAAATGGTTGTACAGTTTTTAAAAAACACACATAATATTTTTAAATGGGAACAGGTCTTCTCAGTTCCTGGAAAATAAATGGGGAAGAAGTAGAAGCAGTGACAGATTTTACTTTCTTAGGATGTAAGATCACTGCAGATGGTGACTGCAGCCATGAAATAAAATGATGACTGATTCTTGGGAGACAAGCTATAAGAAACCTGAGGAACATAGTGAAAAGTAGAGACATCACCTTGAAAACAAAAATCCGCATAGTCAAAGCAATGGTTTTCCTGGTGGTAATGTATGGGTGTGAGAGCTGGACCATTAGGAAAGCTGAGCACAGAAATGTAGATGCCTTTGAGTTGTGGTGTTGGAGGAGAGTTTTGAGAATCCCTTAGACAGCAAGGAGAACAAATAGGTCAATCTTAGAAGAAATCAACCCTGACTGCTCATTGGAAGGTCAAATAGTAAAGATGAAGCTGAAGTACTTTGGACATCTAATGAGAAGAGAGGAATCACTTGAGAATACCTTGATGCTGAGAAAGGTGGAAGGCAAAAGAAAAAGAGGGTGACCAAAGATGAGATGGCTAGATGGTATTGTGAACACAATGGTCACAGAGCTGGGTGGGCTAAGGAGGATGGTGGAAGAAAGAGGTACCTGGAGGAGGATGGTCTATAGGATCGCAAAGTGTCGGAATTGGCTGTGTGACTGAACAACAACAAATTCCCTACTTCAGGAAATGCTTTGCTGTTTGTCCAAGATCCCATAAGCTTGCATTTCTCTCCTCCAAACCAGAATGGGGCTTGAACTCATAACCTGATCTCTAGAACTCACTGCCAGACATAACCTGGCAGAACAAAATTGTGCCACAAACTTTCATTATGCCTGCCTGATGAAGAGGTTTTGGACCTCAAAAGCTCACACAACTTTTTATTTTTATTTTATTTTTGAGTGATCCAATAAAGTATCGCCTTCCTCCTGCATTTGCTGCATTTTTTTATAACTTGAGTACGGATCACACGGCTAATTCTCTTTGTTTGTCCATGATAAATCTGAGTAGCAGTCAAGGATATTTGGTCATTACCAAGTATAAAAAACCACACCGACTCACATGATTTGAAACTATATCTTGTATAACCAACCATTGGCTCCTTCACCAAGCCATTATGCCTCCAGGCAGAGCTATTGCCATTCAGAAAGGGGTTAAAGCATGGCTAGCTCACCAGGTGTGGGATGCTGCCATCTGTTTTTTTAAGCTTTTTTAAAATTTAATTTAATTGTTCAACTTGTATGCTTCCCCACTCGCAGAACGACTCTGGGCGGTTAACAAAGAAACAAAATATCACAATTACATGGTAACAAAAACAATTACAATTACATAACATCAAAAACATTTCAGAAACATTTCAAATATTTTTTTTGGCTTTTTAATCGTTGGTCAAAGGTTTAAATTATCTTAAGCTTAGGGTTTTATGATGTTTATTGCGGAGATGTTTTTATGTGGGGTTTTGTAATGTCTGGTGTAAGCCACCTGGAGTCGCCCTGGTGAGGGTGGGTGGGTGGTACAAATCGAATAAATAAATAAATAAATAATTGTCATAAATTATGAATAAGAGGACTTGATTCAAGACAATTAGAATATTGCAGTTAGTTTTTAAAGCATCACACCAACAAAAATGTCTATTGTTTGTTTCCTATTTGATATGTTTGCAGAGACTAACAGAGCTACCACTTCAAAACTTCATTATTATTTTTTTAAAATCATAATCACTTTCAGCTGCACTTCACACTTTTCCAGTTTTCAGCATTTTATTTTCTTTGTTTGCATAATTGTAATCCCTGCAGAACACCTTGATAATTTTAAACACTCTGTAAACACTAAGAATATTATGACTGCCATCATCATAAAATTGTGTAGCAGAATTTATATAGTGAAACTGCAACCCCCTAGTTTCTTTAATTGCACCACTGAGGCTTCAGTATACATCAGTTACATCATCTGTGTGAGATTTCTTTTAAATGTTTTTAGCCGGCTGATGGCTAAAAAGGCAGGAAAAATATTCAGTGTTTAATCTCACATAGACTACCCAGGGTTTAAGACAGGAGTCCTTCCTGAAAATGCCAACAATTAATCATGAGACCTTCTTCATGAAAAAAAGATTTCAATACTACTGAACTACAATCTGCCTTTATTTATAGAATATAATGAAGTGGATATGCAAACTATTTCCAGAAATATCTAAAGATAAGATGCTTTTGCCTAAAATAGAATATTCACTAAAAGTAGAAAAGCATCAGCTCTTTAGCAATAACACAGAAGAGGAAAATATAAATTTCTAGGTATAGCCAGGAAAAAACCAAATATACAAATATAGAATGGATGACACCTGGCTTGGCAGTAGAACATATGAAAATTTAAAAGATGACAAGGTAAACATGAGACAGGGAAAAAGAACAAAGAAAAGGAAAAAGAATGAAAGCGTGGTGCCAAAATGGCCGCCGCGCTCTTTGCGCCCCCCCCACCCGGACTCAGACATCCGGGTGAGTTAGGGGGCGTGGCCACCCCTCTATAAAAGGGGTGGCCATGAGGCAGCCGAGCTGCCATTTTAGAATTGCGACGGAGAGGAGAAGTTTTCTCCGTCGCATTCTCTCTTTAGTCGTTCGATTCCTGGCTGGGAATGAGAAAGACCTCGTACCCGGAGCCGTTTTGGAATTACTACTTGGCTACCACGGTACTTCTGCATAGGAGTTCGATCCCTGGATAGGGATCCTTTGGCTACTCATATTCTTTTAGGAAGACATGGCTCCCAAGCGAAAGGCACTGAAGCCGCGGCCGAGGGGAAGGGCTTTTCTCGGCCCTTCATCGGATGGGGGCCAGCCTTCGGGTCGAAGGACCAGGGCTGCGCCCCCACGGCAGGGCAGTGATGGACCCTTACCCACTTGTACCAGTGGGGCCGGTCAGGCTACCACTTGGCAGTCGGGTGCCAGCTTCATAGCTGGGCAGGTGCAGGCTGGCCCCTTGGGGGCTTTGGCCCTGAGCGCGCCTTTGCAGGGCCCGGGGCAGGCTGTCCCAGGGGGGCATGGTGTGGGTGTTCGCCCCACAGCTCCTCCGCCCCCCCATGGGCCTGAGTTCTGGGCTTGGCCCTATTCTGGCCCTGGCTCCCCTTTTGGGTTGCCTTTGCCCCAACTACCTAGTGGACCATCCGGCCCACCCGGCCCACATTGTACTGGGGGCTACGAGGCAGTGGATGCTTGATAGCACGCATAGCAGTGCTGGAAGCATCTTTGGGCATTGCCCAGCCACCTTCTGAGGGGGGCGCTACCGCTTCTTCCACAGGGGCCCCTTCGTCGACCCCGGCCAACTTGCCGGCCGGGATGCTTCAGCGGCAGCCAACCGGGTCGAGCTGCTTGAGACTGTCCGGCCAGCCCCAGCTGGTGCCTCACAGCTCCCCGTGCAAACTGATGTACAGGCTGGGAGCAGACAAGGGTGGGCCCAGAGCTCGATTCCGGTCGCGAGCTCTGACGCCCACCATGGGCCGGAACGCCCGGTGGGGGCAGCTCACGGGGGTGTGACTAGTGAGTATCAGGTTCAATTTAGTGCACCACCACCACTGTCCACTTACACTGGGAGGGTTCAGTGGCCCTGGCCGCATCAAGTTGATGTGGGTGGGCAGCCGTTACCACATTGTCCCATTAACCCCTGGTTCCCAAATGGTCCCTCATTCAGGGCGGGGGTGTCCGCCCCTGGGGCCATGCCGAGCATCGCAGGGGCTGTTCAGGTCCCACTGTGTATACCCTCTATACAAACTGTGCCGTCGATGGCTTTACCGACGGCTGGTTATTCCTTGCCCCTGGGTGATCATTTGTCACAAGTCACGAGGGACAAGATTTGGCGAGGGGAGTATGTTGATATGTTTTCCCTCTGGAACCGTGAGCCCACTAAGGAGGAGAGGGAGGGACAGGATGACAGAGACAATAAGCTGTCCCGTTGTCCTAAGCCACCGCCTAACTGGGCCAACTGGTTGCCGGCATACTTTATATATATGGTGGTATGCCTCAGGGCCCGGCCTGATTTGGCCATTCCGGTTCAATACCTTGATAATATTTACAGGGCAATGGTTGATTGCCCGGGCCCATAGTAGTTGGCTTACGATGAGGAATTTAGGATGAGGGTGGCCCTACATCCTGAGAGGAGGTGGGATGAGCCCCGTCAGCAATTGTGGCTCTTGTACATGTCTCCCACGCGACCGGCACCTGGTGGTAGGTACCATTGTGGTCATGCTGTGCAGCGGGCTGCTGCAACACAGGCTCCCCGCCAACCGGTGGGACAGGGGGTTCCAGCCCGCCTGCTGTGTTGGAGCTTCTCAGCTAACGACGTGTGTAATAAGCACCAGTGTCATTCCCGACATGAGTGTCCTGCTTGCGCTGGCCCCCATGCCGCCTCCGCGTGCCCGCGGGCTGGTGGGTCACGGGGCAGAGGTAGGGGTGCACAGGGGGCAATCAGAGCTCCGTCTGACGGAACTAGCCATGTCAAAGACCCCCTCCCCAATTAGTGTACTCATGCTGGAGCGATGGCTCTCAGCTTATCCAAGAAGGGATGATGCGAGGTACCTGCTGGAGGGTTTCCAATGGGGCTTTCGTATTCCATTCAGGGATGTTAGGGGCCCCAAGATGCTCCTAATTTAGTTTCCTTGAAAGGTAACGAGGAGGTTGCTGCATTGAGCATAGCTAAGGAAGTTGAGGCTATGAGAATAGTGGGCCCCTTCTTGGAACCACCTTTCCCTAATTTGAAGGTCTCCCCTCTGGGGCTAGTACCGAAAAAGAACCCGGGTGAATATCGTCTAATCCACCATCTAGCTTACCCTGCGGGTTCTTCGGTCAGTGATGCGATTCCTGATGGCCTTGTTCAGTGAGGTACACGTCGTTTGTTCAGGCCCTATGAGTGGTACGCTCATGCGTTCCCGGTGCTTTCCTGGTGCAGTGGGATATGAAATCGGCTTTCCGATTACTGCCAGTGCACCCAGGGGATTTTGAGCTATTGGGTGTTAAGTTCCAAGGGGAATTTTACTTAGATAAGGCCATGCCTTTTGGCTGCTCTATTTCATGTTCGGCATTCGAACGATTCAGTACTTTCCTTCAGTGGGCCTTTGCTCGCAGGTCGGGGTCCCGGTCTCTAGCCCATTACCTCGATGACTTTGGTTCGGGGGTGAACGGGGCTTGGACACGTGCACGCGTCTCCTCACTACATTTCGGACACTCATGCAGGAACTGGTTGTTCCCTTAGTGCCTGAAAAGACCGAGGGCCCAGCTACTAAGCTCACACATCTAGGCATTGAAATTGACTCTGTCGCACAGGCATCCAGGTTACCCATGGATAAGGTGACTCGGATCCCCGCAGTGATTTTGGCATTGATTGCCAAACGAAAAGTGTCCCCTCGTGAGCTGCAGCTACTTCATGGCCATCTTAACTTTGCCTGCAGGGTGGTGACACCCGGCAGAGCATTGGCCAGGCGCCTGTGTGACGCCATGGCTGGCCTGTTAAAACGCCACCACAGGGTCCAGCTGACCAGGGGCATACGGGCAGACCTTTGGTCTGGCTCAAATTCCCCCAGGATTTTAATGGGGTCTCTTCCTGGAGATCAGACCTTATGGTCTGCCCTAAATTTCAAGTACAGTCGGATGCCTCCGGCTCCCTGGGTTATGGGATTTATTCTGAGGGTAGGTGGGCTTACGGCCGATGGCCTCACGCATGGCTTGCACGGATCGCCTCCGCGATCTTACCTTCCTTGAGTTTCTTACCAATTTGGGGAGCACTGATGCTATGGGGCGACGAGTGGGCCAACTCAGTGGTCCATTTTTGGTGTGACAATGCAGCAGTGGTGCACATTGTCAACACCCAGATGTGCAAATCCCCCAGGGTCATGGCATTGGTTTGTCAATTCTTTTTGAGACCGGCATGTCATTGGCACCTCGCACGCGTAAGGTGTATCAACATGCTTTCATACGATTTAGAACCTTTTGCGAGTAACTACAGTTGCCTCAAGTGTGGCCCATACCAGTGGACCAGGTTTTATTATTATTATTATTATTATTATTATTATTATTATTATTATTATTATTATTATTATTATTATTATTATTATTATTATTATTATTATTATTATTATTACGTTTAATTTCTATCCTGCTTTCCTGACACAAGTGCCACTCAAAGCGGCTTACAACATGTAAATACAATAAATGTACAAGCAGGTTCAATACAAAAAAAAAATCAACCACAAATTACATTACAGTAACCACAAAATACAATATAGCAATACAGAGCAACATCAATAGTAATAAGAATCAGCTTGTATACACAATGGACATGTTAATATAGGTAAAACCTTATGGAAAACAACTACAAAATATAGTAAATCATTTAACAATTCAATACTCAAAAAAAATCCCCAGGTGACAGAGCACAGCTCATGTCCCAAATGGAGCCCAGCTCATCAGTGGAGGAAACATCAACAGCTGCTAGGCCAGTCCATCTCCCTGTTCTCGAACTCTCCACCCACTCCTACTCACACTAAGGGAAGAATGAGGAGACCAGGAGCTCTGGAGGCGGCTTAGCCAGTCTCTCCTCCCCGCCCTGCTCCCACCAGGGCAGGTGTCCAGTAAGTCCAACAACTCCAGGCTTGATGAAACAGTCCTCAGCCGCGCTCCCACCTCCCATGAGGCCGATGTTTGGAGTGGCGGCAGCAACTTTGTCACGGCCCCTGCTGTGATGGAAAACAGCTGGGCTTCGCTTCGCTCCCACCTCCCGTGACCAGCAGGGCCACGGGAGGGAGCCGAAGCCGCCGGCGTCCGGGGTGGTGGCGGCGGCTTTTCACGGCCCCTGCCGTGATGGAAAACAGCTGGGCTTCACTTCGCTCCCACCTCCCGTGACCAGCAGGGCCACGGGAGGGAGCCGAAGGCGCCGGCGTCCGGGGTGGCGGCGGCGGCTTTTCACGGCCCCTGCCGTGATGGAAAACAGCTGGGCTTCGCTTCGCTCCCACCTCCCGTGACCAGCAGGGCCACGGGAGGGAGCCGAAGGCGCCGGCGTCCAGGGTGGCGGCAGCGGCTTTTCACGGCCCCTGCCGTGATGGAAAACAGCTGGGCTTCGCTTCGCTCCCACCTCCCGGGTCCAGCAGGGCCACGGGAGGGAGCCGAAGGTGCCGGCGTCCGGGGTGGCAGCGGCGGCTTTTCACGGCCCCTGCCATGATGGAAAACAGCTGGGCTTCACTTCGCTCCCACCTCCCGGGTCCAGCAGGGCCACGGGAGGGAGCCGAAGGCGCCGGCGTCCGGGGTGGCGGCGGTGGCTTTTCATGGCCCCTGCCGTGATGGAAAACAGCTGGGCTTCGCTTCGCTCCCACCTCCCGGGTCCAGCAGGGCCACGGGAGGGAGCCGAAGGTGCCGGCGTCTGGGGTGGCGGCGGCGGCTTTTCACGGCCCCTGCCATGATGGAAAACAGCTGGGCTTCGCTTCGCTCCCACCTCCTGGGTCCAGCAGGGCCACGGGAGGGAGCTGAAGGCGCTGGCGTCTGGGGTGGCGGCGGCGGCTTTTCACGGCCCCTGCCGTGATGGAAAACAGCTGGGCTTCGCTTCGCTCCCACCTCCCGGGTCCAGCAGGGCCACGGGAGGGAGCCGAAGGCGCCGGCGTCCGGGGTGGCGGCGGCGGCTTTTCACGGCCCCTGCCGTGATGGAAAACAGCTGGGCTTCACTTCGCTCCCACCTCCCGGGTCCAGCAGTTTTACAATACATGTTTATCTTCACAGTCAGGGTTTGGCCCCCCATACTATAGCCTCTAGGCTTTCGGCACTGGCATTTATGGCCAATGTGAGGGGCTTCAATGACTGCATGAGTTACTTCTGCATGCGTCGTGTTTTGGAAGGGTGGACACGTGAACGTGTCCGCCGCCCAGACACGCGTCACCCCAGTTCGCCAGAGTTTCTGACCCACCTTGCACGAGGCTGGCATAACTTATGTTAGGATAGGTATGAAGTGGCTTTTGGTCATGCAGCTACCACGGTAGCCTTTTTTGGAGCGCTCCACATCAGTGAGTTGGTACCAGAGTTGGTACCATGGTGTAAGGCGGATGTGTCTCGTAGGGCACTGGAACTCGACGATGTCTATGTCATGCATGAGTGGGCTCAATTGGGGATACGGTCCTCAAAGGTTGTTCAGCACGGCATAGGCAGTGGAGTTAGAATGCTACGAGGTTTCATTGAAGACATCTGTCCAGTTGGTGCCCTACATGGATTTTTGGCAGTGCCTGCTGCGCGCCCCAGTCTGTTTTTCTGCCACCAGGATGGGTCTACCCTTACCAAAGTAAAGTTACAGAGGGTGACCGGTACTGCGCTTCATGGTGTGGGGGCCCGTTTTGGCACCCGTTTATTTAGGATAGGCATCGCGTTGACCGCGGCTACGTTTGAGGTACTCGGAGGCGGATATAGGGGTGCGCATAATTTCTTATATGTACGTCCCCTCACTGTACGAGTACCTAGTTATGTCCTTAACCTCTTCTCCTTTTTTACAGATCCTGTGTGTCTCTACACACCAGTGGCAGTGGGGCTGGTGGGCTGCAGCTATGTACACTGGGCAGCAGTATATGCTGCGGCGACAGAGTGTGGACCCCGACTCGGGCTGCATGCATCCGCACGTATGCGATGGTATGGTATGCGTGGCACAAGGGGGCAGGAACTATTGCCATTCCTGATGTCCATCAGGGATGCAGGACCGCCCGATGTTCTTATTCTGCACCTCAGCGGCAATGATCTTATATGGATCACTGATATTCCTTAAATCTCTGTGGTTCAGACCGTTCCAGCAGTCAGTGGACAGGGCTGTTGCCCGGTCCCTTGCTGAGCATGGCTGGGAGACAGCCATTGGAAACCTGCGGATAGGCTTACAAAACTTTTTGCTGATAGGCAGGTTATGGGGTCCACCTGTCGGCTGGAGGTATGTACCTCTTTCTGGGCGAGGTGCAAGCAGGCCTGGCGACCGAGCTGACGGTCTGGGGTGGCGGTGAGTCATCATGGACGCCTCCCCGTGTGGCGGGTAGCACTGGTAAGGTAAAGATTTATGACCCATATGTATCCGGCAGGTTCGCAATTGACTGGCCAACACTTAGACAGGTACAGGGGCAATAGCTTTGGCCGGTCAATGACGAACCAGGCAAGGGGTGATGGCAGGAGCTTAACAGCCTGCATCACCTTGAGATTTAACGGATACACGTCATAGGGTGGGGTCAGTAGATAGTTTATTGACTCCGGTCAACAATTTGTTTGTGTCAACAAACAAATTGATACAAATAGTTACATGTAGCCAATTGCCATTGGCATTTTGGGAGGAACCTTACCAGTGTTACTGCGGCCTGCTTGGCTTAAAGAATTACAATTGGATGAATACAGACTATAATTCGGACTAGGGCATTATTCAATAAAAGTGGCCCAATGCCTTTATCCATATACCGGCGTCTGAGTCTTTCTTTGGGGGGTGCGCCTGCAAAGGTGAATGCAATAATAGGCTTCATCAATAGAAATGTAGAGTACAGCCAAGGGATATTATAGTACCACTCTATTCTGCTTTGGTCAAATCTCATATGTAATCTTTTGACCAGTTCTTGGCATCACAGTTTAAGGATATCCACAAGATGAAACATTTCCAGAGCAGGGCAGCCACAGTAGTAAAAGGTCTGGATACTAAATGCTATGAAGCACACTTGGGGTGTTTAATTTAATTTGATTTAATTGTTCAACTTTTATGCTACCCCACTCACACAGCTTCTCTGGGTAGCTGACAAAAAAAAATCACAGAAGATCACCTCATCATACAATAATACAACAATGCAACAGTAAAAAATATATCAGAAATAATGTATATAATATTACTTTAAAAAATCAAAAAAATCAACCCCCCACAACTGAGTCCACTTTCTTCCAAGCCAGACAGGCCAAGGGAAGAAGTCCAGAGCATCGGCAGTGGCGTTTTTGTGGCTGCAGGACAGCTGCTCCCACTTCCCTCTGGCCAGCTGGGCTGAGGGAAGGAGTCCGGAACATTGATGGGGTGGCACTTTTGTGGCCACAGGACAGCTGCTCCCACTTCCCTCTGGCTGGCCAGGCCGAGGGAAGGAGTCTATGTTGTCTATGTTTAGCATAGAAAATAAAATGCTTAGAAGTGATGGTCACATTTAAATATTAGAAAGTCTTTTGCATGGAAAATGGAATAGTATGTTTTCTGCAGTTCAAGATTTCCCACTATATCAAGGAGGTGGACTCAATAACCCTTGAAGTTTCTTCTACCTCTACAATTCTATAATTCTTAGAGGAAGGACCAAGTCTGCTTATATACATGTCAGCTGTTTTGAGAAGCTAGCACTTTTGTAAAGACAGGAACAGGAAGTAACTACAAAAAAAATCTAAGAGAAGGAAGAACCAGCACCAACAAGAGGAAGTCAAACCAATAGACAAGTATGGGGGAGGAGTAGGAAGGGTAAAGGAGGAGACACCACACTTGAATTAATTAGTAAGTGAATGATGGCAAATTGAGTCAGGGAGGTGGTTTAGGAGAGAAATGTTTATAGTAGTGTAGATGAGGAGGAGCCTAGCAATACAACTGCCTCCCTCATCCAGTAGGGGTTTGCTACCTAAATGCTGCATGATGGATATTGGGGACATGAAAAGAGCCTCAATCATGCATTTCCCTTAGAAAAGAACTGGGGGCGTGGCTAAGATGCCGATGCATTAACACACTTTCCTCAGAGCTCGCGCTTCTCAATGAGAAAAACAATGAGAATATAAACATAGAGAAATACAAATTTTCAAAGATTGGCAAGAAGAAAGTTTATAGACCTCGTAACTGAAAAGGCTTGATCCGGAAGGTTGGAGTTCAGGAGCGTTTTGGCTGGGAGGCTAGCGGCGCAAGCGGCAGCCTCACCAGCTGAGTCGTGGTGTACGGGACTGCCAGGAGATCAGGAGAAACAATGAAAATGTGAGTTGTTGAAAATAAAGACACGAATTTGGAAGTGGTGGGTGGCACGGCTGAGGGGGTGAGAAGGAGAGTGAAAACGAAGGAAAAGCAAGTGTGTAAAGGAGTGAGGAGGAGTTAAGAGGGAGAGCGGAAGAGAGAAAATTTGTGAAAGGAGATTAATGGCGGCGGTGAAGAAGGAAATCGAAAGTTAGAGTGACTGAAGATGGGAGGGAAACAACTGGAGACGGTTTCTGGAGCGATTTTTGGAGTGTTGTGGAGAGTCTGAAAGGAAAGGAGAGAAGGAGAGGAGAAAGATAAAGAAGGAGAAGTGAAGGAATGGAGAGGGTTGCTGAAGGACGGGAGGTGTAAGAACAGAAGAAGTACGGAGGTTAGAGTGCTCGGAGGAGAAAGGAGGCGGGGCCCCCTTGGAAGCCGCAGCCGAGGCTGGGGACTTATGGCGCAGCTGTAATTTTACTTCGTGGACCAAGCAGTTAAGTACCGAGTAAAATAAACTCTTTAAATACCTTGGATTTCTCTCCTTCCTTTGCAGAACAATTTTTCTTTTTCTTTTGTAATTAATTTTTCAGACCCCTTGGACTCTTTTGCCCCTTTATGTTCTTTTTCTCTCTCTCCCCTTTTTTTTGCTTATTTGGGGTACCTGACTCTCCTTTCCCTGTTACCTTTGTTCTTCTTGGTTTTTTGGTTTCAATTTGTTTTCCCTTCCTCCATCAAGATTTTGGACATACGGTTACTGGTTTTTGCAATTGTTTTTGGGCCTTCTTTTCCCCGCTTTTTGACGCATTGTAATTGTTTTGGTTAATACATGAAAATCTTCAATCAAGTTTTGGGCTTTTGAAATTATCAACCCTTTTTTTCATTGGATAACAGTAAAGCAGCAAAGCAGCAATGCAGTTTAGGAGCATTTTTCTTATTAATGGTCTGCTATACAGAAGCTGATCTGCTCTGTCTGGGCATAAAGTAAAGGGACTAATATAGGGGCTGAAAGCCTGAACTATTTGACATTAAAAACTGATTGAGAATCTGTATTTGGTGGAAATCAAGTAAGTGGACATTTGGATTATAAATTGAGTGGGATTTGGCACACAGGATTTGAAGATGGACATAATTTTTGCTGAAGACGTCAATGCAGATTGGATTACAAAGTTACTAAAAAATTGGTTATAAGATATTAACCCACAATTAAGGCTCCAAACATAAGTGAATTGGGAAAGGCCAAGAGCTGGAATTGGAAGATAATAAAAGTTTGATTATATTGAAAGAATTGGTTGAAATTACAATGGATAAATTTGTGAAGGGAAAGGCGACAAAGGAAGAGGAGGTGGTGAAGCCTAAGAAGAAGGAGAAGGAGAAAAATGAAACTGAGGATACACCCCCATCATCTGTATCATCGGAATCAGTATTATTGGACCAAACACAATTAATGGTTGAGATGGGTAAATTGTTTAAGAGATTAGATAAGATGGAGGATGCAAATGTGAAGGGTTTTTGGGAAATGAAGGAACTAAGAGGGAAAGACAAAAATGAAATTATGGTGAAACAAGATAAAATGTACACAATGTTTCAGGATTTTGCCCACAAAGTTGATTTTACTTTTCAGAAGATGGAAACAAGTGTTAATTTGATGCAAAAGGATGTGAAATTGATGCAGGCTGAAGTGAAGGGGTTGCAAGAGGAAGATTAGGAAATCAAAATAAAGGTAGAAGGACAAGGGAAAAGGATAGATATCGTGGAAGAGATGATGAGGAAACAGAATATTGTGATACGCAATTTACCGGAGAAAACGCCAGACCATTTGAAAGACAGAATAATTGATTGGCTGAATAACTTGAAAACAAGGAAAGATAATGTCAATGAAGACATTGCAAGTGTTTATAGACTGGGATCGAGAAGAGGGAGGAGTGTTCAAAGGAATGTCTTGGTTAAATTTGCAAATTGGGGTGATAAATTAAAGGTGATGGCTTTTTTAAAACAAGCTGGGTCTGATGCTTTAAAAATTGATGGAAATGATGTGGAAGTATACAACGATATTGTTGTGGATTAATGTGTTTGGCGTTATAAAATGAAGCCTGTGACCAAGTTGTTGATTGCACGTGGGATAAAATACAATTGGAGGTTCCCACAGCAATTAAGATTTTTCTACGACAAAAAATGCATACAATTGATGCTGACACTGATGCACTATATTATCTTAGTACAATTGAATGATAGATTTGTCTTCAAGAGAGGGATTGGCAATAAGAAAGGATTTGTTGGAATCAGGAGGCATATGAAGAGAATATGGAGGTCAGGAGCAGGAGGGGGCAACATGGGGGAGGGAGGAGGGGTCCAAAATTGTTAATGTGGCAAAGGAAGGCTGAAGTATAAGGATGAAGGAATTTAAGGAGAGGCTGAGTGGTGTTAGGGAGGTCTTGGGATTGTATGTATAAAAGTGTTAAAAAAGGAATTGTATTAATGAGAGTGTGCGTGGGCAGTTTGAGGCTTGCAGTTACATCTTCCACGTTCCCCCCTCCTCTCTTTGGTTGGCAAAGGTGGATTTTTCTTTAATATTGTAAAGGAAAAGGGTGGGGAGGGTAGAGTAGAATGTTTTTTTGTGTTAGTTTTAGTTTTAGCTATGGGAATAGAGGTTGCACATTCATTGGAGAGATCGTAGATGACAGAAGATCGTTTTTTGGTAAATTATGAGGAGTATTAAAGTAATATCCTGGAATGTGAAAGGTACAGGATCTCAAGTTAAGAGGAAAAGAATAGAATTAGCTTTAAGAAAGGACAGGACGGATGTAGTCTTTTTGCAGGAGACCCATCAAAAATCTCAAGATGTGAATAAGATCTTTTTGAAAGGGATGCAATACTATGAGAAATCATTTGGTACCTCAAAGGCAAGGGGTGTGGCCACTTTAATCTCGACTAGGTTGGGCTTTGAGATGACATGTAGTATCTCCGACCCTGAGGGAAGATTCTTGATAGTAAAAGGGAAGATTGACGATGAGGAAATGGCTTTTGTGAATATATATGCCCCAAACTGATCATCAAGAGGACTTTTTGGAGAAAATGTATAAAATATTGGTAAAAGAAAAAACAACAAGAATGATAGTAGCTGGGGACTTTAATCTAATTAGGTCAAATTTAGATTGTACAAATATTTTAAGAAGTGGAAAAGGGGTTAAAAAACAAATTTTGGATAAATGGATGGAAGATATAGGATTGAAGGACACGTGGAGAGAGCTTAAGGGATTGGAAAGGGTTTATACTTATTTTTCGCACGTTCATAACTCATACTCTAGAATAGATTACATATTCTTAACAGAAAATATTATTGGAAAGGTAGATGAGTTAGAAGTGGGAATATTCAAAGAATTGGGTCATGCAAAAGTGTTGTCAGAAGTGGGGATTGAAAATATAAGAAAAACAAGGAGGAATTGGAGATACGACCCTGAATTATATTGACCATAAATGTAAGGAACAAATATCTGAGAATTGGAAGGAAAGTTGGCAATGGAATGATACGGAGGAGGTGAGTTTTAATGTAGTTTGGGATACCATGAAGTCGGTATTTAGAGGGGAGAGTATAAAGTTGGCTAGTTTTAGAAATAAGCAATTCAAAGTGGAACAAGATAAAATTGAGAAGGAAATAAAACAGCTTCAAGAAAAACATACAAGCACCAAGGATAAGAAGGCTTTTGATAATATACAAAGATTGAAGACTGAACTGATAGGAAAGAACATAGAAAAAGTAAAACGAGACTTGGTGTATTTAAAAAGAGAATATTTTGAATTTAGCAATAAAAATTCAAAATTGTTAGCAAGGGCCACAAAAGAAAAGAGAGAAAAAAGAGAAATTGGAACTTTGGTCAATAAGGACAGAATAAGATGTAATAAGATTGGAGATAAATGTAAAATTGTTAAAGATTTCTACCAGGAATTATATGTGAAAAAGAACATAGATTCCAAAATTGAAAAAACAATTGGAGAAACAAATAAATAATAAGTTATTGCAGGAACATAGGAACAGGATGGAAGAACGAATAACAGAAAAGGAAATAAAAGAGGTTATAGCTAGCTTAAAGACAGATAAAGCACCTGGAGAGGACGGATTACCAGCCGAGTGTTACAAGGAGTTTAAATATATAGTGGTTCCAAAATTGAATAAGTTATATAACTATATATTAGAAGGAGGGCAAATCCCGACTTCATGGTATAGGACTATAATTATTCTGTTGCCAAAGCCAGGAAAAGATCTAGAAAAAATTGAATCATACAGACCAATTTCATTAATAAACCAAGATGCCAAGATCTTCACAGCGATACTAGCTAATAGGTTGAATAGTTTTATGGGCACTTATATAAATGAGGACCAGGTGGGATTTTTGAAGGGTAGACGTATGTCAGATTTGATAAGAAGAGTTTTAAATTTAATTGATAAGGTAGGACAAACAAAAGAGAAAGTCGGACTATTATCTTTGGATATCTTCAAGGCATTTGATTCTTTACAATGGGTAACAATTAATGAGATAATTAAATGTTATGGATTTGGTGAAAAATTTAAGAAAATAATTGGACAATTATATCAGCAAGGGAAGGCAGTAGTAAGGGTAAATGATGTAGTTACAAAGGAGGTAAAGCTAGAAGCAGGTACAAGGCAGGGTTGTCCTTTGTCTCCAATCTTATTTATTTTGGCAATGGAGATGTTGGTGAAGGAGGTAAGGGAAGACAAGGAGATAGAAGGGGTTCTAGGTAACAAGTTAAGTTTATATGCCGATGATACTTTAATAACAGTTAAACAACCTGGAAAGGCATTGGATAGAATACAACTGCAGCTGAAAATTTTTGAGGATATAACTAACGGTTTTGAGAATAAACTGGGATAAGTCTGAAATGATACTGTGTAATATGGGTAAAGAAGAACAGAAAAGGATAAAGGGAAAATGTAATTTACGAATTAAGGATGATTTGAAATATTTGGGGATTAATATCTCGAATAAATTCGATGAATTTAAGAAATTGAATTACGTAAAGTTGAAAAAGGAAATTAAAGATAGAATACAACAATTGCAAAAATCGAAACTGTCATTGTTTGGAAGAATTGCAATATGTAAAAAGATGTTACCAAGAATTAATTTTTTATTTGATGCTCTTCCAATCCAATTGAACGATAAAGAAATTAAGGAGTTTCAAAAATTGATTAACAATTTTTTGTAATGGGGGAAAAAGGCCCCGATTGGTTAATTTTTTTTGTATTTATCCCAGAAGGAAGGGGGATTAGGAATGCCAAACCTGGTGGCATATTATTGAGCTTTTGAAATTAAAAACGTTGTGAGGATCCTGGCTAATGAAAAGGCAATTTGGGAAGAATTAGAAATGAAAGATTTTAAACATATTGGAAAAGTGGTCTTTTTAGAAGGCAATATGAGTAAAATGGTCACTAAAAATAGAATGATGAAGGCAACTTTGGGGGTATGGAAAAAAGTAAAAAGGGACTTGGTACTGGACATTTCCCCTATTATAGAGTTGGAGGATATAGCAAATTTTCCAATAAAAATTGATAAAAGGGTCAAAGAAGTACTTGATAAGAATGAGGTATTCCTGCTGAGAGACTGGATATGGGCCTGTAAAGACAGAGAGAGGAAAATAAATTTGTATGGACAGTTGAAACTGAATTGGTTTCAGACAGGGATGGTTAATAGCAGGAATAGTAAATATTTGAATGAAGTTGGATTAGAATGAGACAGGACTGAGTTTGAAGAACTGATTTGGAAAATAAAAAGGGGACAAAGTGGTATAAAGGGACTGGTTGGTAAAATATATAGAATGATAAATAAGGTAGGTAATCCACAAGAAGAACTAAGATTAAGCTGGGAACAAGATTTGAATATAAAAATAGAAGAACAGAATTGGAAAAATAAATGGAGGAAAAGAATCATGAGAACTATGTCGGTTAGAGCTAAGGAACATAATTATAAAATGCTGTGGAAATGGTATTTGACTCCAATGAGGTTACATCAGATAGATAAGAAAAAAGATAAAATGTGTTGGCGTTGTAAGAAGGAAACGGGAATTTATGAACACATGTGGTGGAGATGTACTGTGGTAAAAAAAATTTGGAAGAAAATTGAATACGAGATAACCGAAATTATGGGGGAAAAAATTAAATTGGGTCTTAGCACGATTATGTTGACAGAAGTGGAAAATATAAACCTGAGTAAGAATAAAAAGGAGTTATTGGAAATAATGTTGTCAACGGGAAGACAGTGTATTGCTAGAAAATGGAAAAATGAGGTAAATTTGAATATTGAGGAGTGGCATAAGGAAATGTGGGGCTTAGCATTGAATGATATGTTGACATGGGAAATAAATTTTAAAAAGGGATTTGTTAAAGAGAATAGATTCTGGAAGGTTTGGCAAGCTTTTGTGGATTACTCACTGAGGGGGAATGATTTGCAAAGACCTGCACCTGATCACAAGATTTTTTGGGAAAAATCTCAAAGAATATCTCCGAGCTCTCCAGTCCATTGTAAATAACACTGGGTGATTAGTATTTTTTTATTTTTTTTATCTTGTTGTTGTTCTTTGTTTTGTCTTTATATTAGAAAACATTATTGGAAAATGAGGCATAGAAACCATACATTATTGGTTTGATTTTAAATATCATATATTATAAACAATGTGGTTTCGATTTGTTGATGTTTAATTTTACATATATATGTAATTTTAATTTTATATATGTAAGTTTCTTTATATTTGTAATTTTGATGTTCTTTTATTGTTTGTATTATTTTTGAAAATTTAATAAAATTATTTTTTTTAAAAAGAAAGAAAAGAACTAAAAACCTGGCTGGCCGGCCAAGTTTGGGGTGCAGGTGGAGGGGTGGCTTCCGTTGGGTGGTTGGTATAGAGGACTATTCCTTCCTCCATGGTTCCTTCAGTACCTGCACTCCTTTTTAAGGGGTGAGTTCTTAATTCTGTTTTATCTATGATTGTGAACCACCCTGAGTCAGCCTTGGTCAAGTGGGCGGTATAGAAATTCAACAATTAAATTAAATTAAATTAAATTCCCTGAGTGGAGTTTCTCCAACGACAATCCTTTCAAGTCAGAGTAATTTCTGACACAAAATTTATTAATCCCTATAGGAAGGACAGTCCTGAGCCAAACAACTTATCTAGGTAGCCAACATTTTTCTACTTCGACTTCAATTACCTGTCTGTGGTCTCAAAAAGAGTTTTGCAGGCGCACCCCCCCCAATAACGGACACAGACAACATTGAAAGTGGATAACAGCAAAGGGCCACATTTATTGATTCAATGCCCTAGTCCGAATTATAAATTTGTATTGGTAAAACGACCAATCATAATTCCTAAGGCAAGCAGGCCGAAGTAACACTGGTAAGGTACCACCCCAAAATTGCCAACGGCAATTGGTTACAATGTATCAAATTGTATCAATTTGTTTGTTAACAACAAACAAATTGTTGACCGTAGTCAATAACTAACTCATGACCCCACCCTCTGACGCGTATCCGTGAAATCACAGGGGTGATGCATGCTGGTTAGCAATCATCATCACCCCATCGCCTGATTCGTCGTTGACCGGACAACGTTTAACTACTTTATTCCTGTCTAGTGTTGTCCAGTCAATTGCGAACCTGCCGGATACTTGTGGGTCATACTGTTTACCTTACCAGTGCTACCCGCCCATGTGACCAAAGTCAACAGTAGGAACGAAGAAAGACCCCTATATCAAACCATAGCAACAGTGTGGGATGGGCAAAAAAGCCAGGACCCGAAGCCAATGTGGGTCCCAACCAAAAATTCCCACCCGGCCCCGAAGCGACCATAATCACACTGTTAACTAGGGAGGGGGTGGAGGGGAAAAACTTCTCCGCTCCGTCGCTGAGGCAAAATGGCAGCGCGGCTGCCTCGTGGCCACCCCTTTTATAAGGGAGCTGGCCACGCCCCTAACTACCCGGATTCTCTGTCCTGTGGGGGGGGGGCCCGCAAAGGGCGCGGCGGCCATTTTGGCGCCGCGCTTGCATTGCAGGCGCACCCCCCCAATAACGGACACAGACAACATTGAAAGTGGATAACAGCAAAGGGCCACATTTATTGATTCAATGCCCTAGTCCGAATTATAAATTTGTATTGGTAAAACGACCAATCATAATTCCTAAGGCAAGCAGGCCGAAGTAACACTGGTAAGGTACCACCCCAAAATTGCCAACGGCAATTGGTTACAATGTATCAAATTGTATCAATTTGTTTGTTAACAACAAACAAATTGTTGACCGTAGTCAATAACTAACTCATGACCCCACCCTCTGACGCGTATCCGTGAAATCACAGGGGTGATGCATGCTGGTTAGCAATCATCATCACCCCATCGCCTGATTCGTCGTTGACCGGACAACGTTTAACTACTTTATTCCTGTCTAGTGTTGTCCAGTCAATTGCGAACCTGCCGGATACTTGTGGGTCATACTGTTTACCTTACCAGTGCTACCCGCCACACGGAGGGGCTTCACAGAAGACCTGACGCCCCCCCCCCAGACCGTCAGCTCGGTCAACAGGCCTGCTCGCCAGTCACCCAACAGGAGGTCCATACCTCCTCGCGACAGATGGACCCCATCCCCTGCATACAAGTCACAATTTTGTAGACTAATATCGGGGTGATGACTAACCCGTCCCCAAGCCCTGGTGGTGAGAAACCGCGCCACTGCCTTATTGACCGCGCGCCTAGCTCGGTCAAGGACCAGGAGGTTAACGCCCCCTCTGTAAGAGTGGCGCGGAACAATGTCCGACCAAACCAGGGCTGTGGCAGGCCAGACATAATGCAAGTAGGCGAGGTCCTCGCAAATCGCATGCTTGAGCGATAAGCCGGTGACCTGGCCCAAATCATTGCCCCCCAAGTGGATGATTAGAATGTCAGGCGGGTCAGCCCCCAGGCCAGAAAAAAGGAAAGGCCGCAGCTCCCGCCATAACATCCCAGGCTTACCGTGCCATGAGAGACTGGCGTGGTCACCCAGTCCCAGTCGGGGTCCCCACTCTGTCGCCGCAGCGTAACGCGCTGCCCTGAGCACATAGCTGTGGCCCACCAGCCATACTGTCACCGGTGTAATACGACACCCAGGGTCTGTAAGAAAATTGAGAAAAAGGAAGGTAAGGTGACTGGATTGGTACTCATGGCGGGAGTGGGCGCACATAAAACTGAAAACATTGTGAGCCCCACCTCCCCATGCTACGTATGTCAGCCCCAGAGTACCCAAAAGCAGCTGCTGTAGAGGCTGCGCCAATACGGAACGAATGTGTGCCATAACGGGCACCTGGTAGTCCCACCCTGGTGAGGGCTCTGGCTGTCACCTTCCAAAACTGAAATTTAGTAAGGGGAGACCCATCTTGGTGACAGAAAAACGGGCCGTGGTGCCAGCCACGCAGTGCCAGGTATTCCTGTAGGGCACCAACCGGACAGATGTCTGCCAAAGAACACCGTAGCAGTCTTACTCCACTGCCTACGCCATGCTGATCTGTTTTGGAGGAGCGAATCCTCAACTGGGCCCAGTCTTTGGCAACATATACATCTCCGAGTTCCAGTGCCCTACCACTTGCATCCGCCTTAGACAGCATCACGAGTTCGCCGATGCGGAGCGCTCCAAAAAATGCCACCGTTGTGGCTGCATGAAAAAGGGCTGCCTCATAATGATCAAAACAGAGGCCTGGCCAGCCCCGGGCCAACTGGGTAAGAACCCCTGGGGAAATAGGGTGCCGGTCATCCGGGCAACGCCCGCGCTCGCGCACCCACCCCTCCAAAACGTGTCTCACACGGAAGTCAGAGGTGGTATCCACATGACCCCCTACTTTGGCCATAAAAGCCAACGCCGAGAGCTTGGATGCTATGGTGCGAGGTGCAAGGCCCTGTGCATGCAGGTGAACCATGAACCGCAGAACATGGTCCACCGGGATGGGCCAGGTCTCTGGCCATTGAAATCGAGTAGCAAAAGCCCTATACAAATTGAATGCTTGTTTATACGCCTTACGCGTGCGTGGCGCTAGTGACAGGCCAATCGCCCGGTTCACCTCTCCCTGCCAATAGTCCACATCTCGTCCGGGAGTGGCGAGGGAAATTCCTCCGCATCCGGGGCCAAGGCGCGGAACCGGGAGATCTGCAGGCGGGACAAAGCGTCAGCAACATCGTTATTAACCCCTGGGACATGCCTGGCCCTGAACAAGACGTTGAGGCGCAGGCAGCGCAGCACAAAATGGCGCACTAGATCCATGACCCTGGGCGATTTAGAAGTCTGTGCATTGACAATGTGCACCACGGCAGCATTGTCGCACCAGAAATGCACCACCGAATTAGCCCACTGTTCACCCCATAGCATCAAAGCCCCCAGAATGGGAAAAAATTCCAGGTATGTGAGATCCCGCAGGCGACCTGTGCCTGCCCATGCCGGTGGCCACCCACCATAGGCCCACTTCCCATTGAAGTACATCCCATAACCCAGGGATCCTGAGGCATCAGACTGGATCTGGAAATTGGGGGATGCCAGGAGGTCAGACCTCCAAAATGAGACCCCATTAAACTCCCTCAGGAATTGCAACCAGACAAACATGTCTGCCCTGATACCCCGGGTAAGCCTGACTCTGTGGTGGGGCCTGGATAACCCTGCCATGGCGTCGCATAAGCGCCGGGCGAAAGCCCTGCCCGGTGCGACCACCCTGCAGGCAAAATTGAGGTGCCCATGTAGCACCTGCAGTTCCCTCAGGGATGCCTTACGCTTAGCCAGCAATTCCGAGATAAGGGTCACTATCCTGGACACCTTATCACCCGGTAACCTAGAAGCCTGTACTACTGTATCAATCTCAACCCCCAGGAATACTAGTTTGGTCGACGGGCCCTCGGTCTTTTCGGGCGCTAAAGGGACACCCAGTTCCTGCATTAGCGTCTGAAATGTATTGAGGAGACGTGCACACGTGTCCCAGCCCCGTTCACCCCCGAATAAAAAGTCATCCAGGTAATGGGCTACAGACCGGGACCCTGACCTGCGGACGAAAGCCCACTCTAGGAAGGTACTAAAACGCTCGAAAGCCGAGCATGATATGGAGCAGCCAAAAGGCATGGCCTTATCAAAATAATACTCCCCTCTAAACTTAAAACCCAGCAATTCAAAGTCGCCCGGGTGCACCGGCAAGAGGCGAAAAGCTGACTTAATGTCGCACTTGGCCAGCAAGGCACCCGGGCCACACGAGCGCACCATGCGCAGCGCATGGTCGAACGATGTATACCTGACCGAACAAAGGTCATCAGGTATCGCATCGTTGACCGATCGGCCGGCTGGGTAGGACAAATGATGAATAAGGCGAAACTCACCTAGGGACTTTTTAGGAACCAAACCCAATGGTGAAACCTTAAGGTTGGGAAAAGGGGGTGCGGGAAAAGGTCCGGCGACCCTGCCCGCGTCTAACTCCTTTTTAATGCTGGCCTCGGCTACCTCCTCCCTTCCTCTGAGGGATAAAAGGTTGGGAGCATCCTGAGGAGATCTATCACCCATAAAAGGGATACGAAATCCCTGCTTAAAACCTTGGATGAGGTACTCCCTGTCCTCTCCCCTTGGGTACGATGCGAGCCAGCACTCCAGCATGTCCACCTTAATTGGGGAGGGGGCCTTTCGGAGAACTAGTTCCATCCGTGGCAGGCTTGCCAGCCCACTGTCCACCCCTCCCTCTGCCTCGCACCCCCCCAGGCTTGGGACAAGCAGAGGCTGCATGGGGACCAGAACATGTGGGACACTCGTGCTTATACCTGCAGTTCTTCCGACTGCAGGAACCATTGGACGAGAAAGTCCAGCACAGCAGGCGGGCTGGAACCCCCTGCCCCGCCATTTGGCAGGTAACCTGCGCTGGAGCTGCTCGCTGGACCGCATGTCCACAATGGTATCTATCCCCCGGGGCAGGACGTGTGGGTGTCATATACAAGAGCCACAGTCTCTGGCACGGCTCATCCCATCTCATCTCGGGGTGCAGGGGAATCCTCATACGGAATTCCTCATCATATGCTAGCCATGAGGGGCCCGGGAAATCTACCATCGCCCTGTATATGTTGTCCAAATATTGGACCATGGGAATAGCTAGATCCGGCCGCGCCCTCAAATACACCGCCATGTATATCAAATAAGCGGGGAGCCAGTTAGCCCAGGTACGCGGCGGCTTACGGCGGCGTGCCTGCTCCTTGTCCTTCTCATCCTGACCCTCCCTTTCTTCCTTAGTGGGCTCTCCGTTCAGGAGTGAGAAGATATCCACGTACTCCCCTCGCCATATCTTTTCTCTGGTAGCCTGAGCCAAGTGATCACCCAATGGCAAGGAATACCCTGCCGTCGGCAAAGCCGAAAAGGGGATAGCTGGCCTACCCAAAGGGGCCTGAGTTAACCCTGCCACCCCAAGTACGTTCCCAGCAGTGTAAGAACCAATGCCCACCCCAGCGGGCATGGTGGCAGTAGTTGTCGCCGGGTGGGTCGCCAGCGGCGTAGCCCCTGCACCACCCGCGCGAGGCCAAGGCCACTGAAAGGTCCCCCCTATATTGGGAATGTGTGTGGATGTACTCGTTTGCACCATATACTCACATGCTGCACCCCCGCGGGCCGCCCCCAACGGGGGTTCCGGCCCACTGGGGGCGTCGGAGCTCACGACCGATGTAGAGCTCATCACCGGGGCTTGACCCGCGCCAGGTTGCTGGCTGGGGAGCTGCGAGGCAGTGGCCGGAGCCGCGCCACCCGCCTGCAGCAGCTCAACCCTCCCCGCCGGCCGTTGTCCTGCTGCCGATAGCGCCTCAAAAGGTACCCCGAAAGGGGCACCTGCCTGACTGGCCCGGGCCAAAGACTCCTCTAAGGCCGCAATACGGGCCAGTAAGGTGTCTACAGTAACCATGGGTAAAGAGCCGGCCGGCCCACCTGACCCTTGCATGGGGACAGTTCCCTGCACCCCATGGCCCAGATATGGCCATTGGCCAGGGCCGAAGCCCGGTAGGGCTGGTGAGGAAACCTGCCAAGGCGGGGCACCGGGCCACCCCCCAAGGCTAGAGGGCCCCGGGAGAGGCTGCGGCCCAGAAGTAGTCGGCCCAACGGCAAAGGTGGCTGTTGAGGAGGCGGCACCACGGTCCTCCAACCTGGGTTGCGCCTCCTAACAGCCCGAGCTGAATTCGCAGCAGCCTTCTTTTTGGAAGGCATCTCGAGCAAAAAAGGGGAAGCTAGCTAAGCAAAATCGACCCAAAAGGCTTCCCGGCAATACCAACGAGCGACGGAGGCGCAGGGGGAAAAACTTCTCCGCTCCGTCGCTGAGGCAAAATGGCAGCGCGGCTGCCTCGTGGCCACCCCTTTTATAAGGGAGCTGGCCACGCCCCTAACTACCCGGATTCTCTGTCCTGTGGGGGGGGGCCCGCAAAGGGCGCGGCGGCCATTTTGGCGCCGCGCTTGCATTCTATATCTAGTGCCACCAATAGAGTTGTTTTCCAACTGGTGGTGCAATACCCCCAAAAATGCCTCAGCACTTAAACTGTGTCCTGTACTACAAATACATAACAAATAATTCTTCAGAGTTTTGATTTGAATTCATTTATTTTTCTGATTTATATTGCCGCCCAACTCCAAAGGCTCTCGGCAGCTCACAGAAAATAAAATCTATAATTAATTTATCCATGTCAAGCAGACACATTGTCCCCACACAATTGATAAGCCATACATTAGGACATGAGCTACTACTTAGAATTGCTGTCATAGTTATCAAAAAGAAAAAGTAAGAAACATCTGAAACATGACCAGTTCAATCAATGATGCACCACCCTTCCCTCATCTGGATGAAAAATGGCTTGTGGTGTGAGTTGGGGAAATAAACAGAGTCAAGTTAGATCGGTCTGAACCCTCCCAAGAGCTTAGTGATTTGAACTTTTGGGATAGGTTTTGACTTATACTGATGCTTCAGCTATCAATCTCCTGCTCTTTTGGTGCTTACTTCCTTTTTTATAGCAACTGGCACTAAGAATATCACCTTTGAACTCCCCTATGCCAAAGCAAAATTCAATATTTTGAAGGGGTGTTTTAACTAACTTGAACACAACTGGTCGTTCTTTAGCCACCCTGTATCTGCTCCATTGACACCTAAATATCCCTGCTTTGCCTTGTTTCCAAAGGTTTTGCACACCCCAGTTTCTCATATTGGGTCTGCTAGCCATAAATATATAAAGATGAGTAGCATATATAAAAAAAGAGGTTGCAGTCTTAATCCTGCCGCACACATCTGATTGAATCCATATGGAATGAAACCCAGACTAAGCCTTCAAAACCCACAGCTGAGAGATTCATCTATCAGCTTTGCTTAGATCCACATTCATGCTTGTAAAACTAAGTAAATGTATCAAATCCTTTCCAAATTTCAGTAAATAAAGAAAAGTGTGCATATTGCTGCAGTCTTGTACATAATGAACTGGAATGGTGGATGTGGTCAGGAAAGTACTAGGTTCCATTCAAAGCTGGGGCTATTTCAGGCTACAAAATCTCTCTCATGCCAGTCAATAACTACATCCCCTGTTTTCTCATGGCTGGGGAAGATGCTGACAGTGCGGTCTAAAATTAGATTGGGAACCTTTGCCATACCTGCAAGAAAACCTTCTGCTGGAATCTAGATTGCATTTTGCTTCATTGACATTCCAAACCACATTTCCATAAAAGATATTTGAAACTGCTACAAATAATGGAATTCAGCTCCTTTCTGCTCTGTCTCTTCTGACAGATTGAAGAAATAACTTCACCCACCAGTTTATTAACAACTTGCCCTCACTTGTGTCTCACCTTTGTAATGAGATATAACAGATATGATGGATTACATTTTGCCTCTTGCTTCCATTCAGAATGAATTATCATTAGATTCGCCATCAGGCTAGAGGCCTGGTGCTGTCCAGGTCCTGCAATTATTAAAGTTGGGTAGAAGCGAGGAGAGGTTGATTACTGGGAGGAGGGTAGGGAGAGAGAAATAAAAGTAACATTATCATCATATCCTGGAAGGCAATATATCATACATCACCATGGCCAGTTCAGAAGTTAGCCCAGAAAAGTGCTTAGATAATGAAAATGGGTTAGAAACTGAAAATCGTTTTCAGCTGTCTTAAGCAGAATATTTGTGATATGGCAGTAGCAAAAGGCAGGCTTTTAGGATTATTTCTAGACTTGGGGGAGGTTTTTCTGAGTGCTTCAGCAGACCTTTGAAGTTTCTGTTGTTGACCATGTTGTAGAAAGCCTGCTAAAGAAATATTGTGGAGTAAAAATCAACCCTGCAAATCATGTCTCGTAGAATAATAGAACTATAGAGGTGAGATCACCTTTTTCCAGACTCTCCCAGCCAACATTTGTCATTGATCTAGTCTTATCTTACATTGAAATGGGAGAAACTGGGAATGGCAAGCCAACATATCTTCTGCAAGCTCTACACTCCACTTCTGCAACTGTGATTTGACATGCCCTATTCAATGGCCTGCATACCCATGTCCTCATAAAGATATACCTCATAAAGGTAAAGGTCACCCTTGCTCGAAAGATATACCTAGAAACCCTTAAAATGGTTCTTACATCAAAATTCCATCAGGTGTCTTGAGAAGCAAACCCCATGGAATTCTAAGTGAGTACCAGATGTAGCCTTGGAAAAGCATCTCATCTCATCTGTATCAATCTGACTGATATAAATGACTATTTACTTGTCTAGGGAAAGAAGTGGCATTTTAAATCTTTTGCTCCTGACTGCAGATAAATGTGTGCACACATTGGTTTACTCCAATTCATTATGTAGTAACTGTCCAGGAATCAGTTGTAGTTTTTGAAGTGGTAGCCATGTCAGCCTGTGCATCTGTATCAGACAAAAAAGGAAAAAGTAAAAGCAGACCAAGTCAGCTTCAAGAGCCAGATGGCCATTTTGCCCTGCCCACATGATGGGGGCAGCCATTTTGTCCCAACAGCTTCAAAGGGGGTGCCATTTTGTTTCTTGAATGCCCTTGGAGGGTGGTGGGCCAAATGAAATGGGGCCATAGGCCAGATCCAGCCTCCAGGCCTTAGGTTGGCAACCCCCGGTTTAGAGTTTGACCAGGACATGAAAGAATTGTGATCTGGAGGCACCATGTGATATCTGATTCTGCTATGTCTGCTACCAGCTAAGACAACTTGTGGGAAGCCATAATGGCAGAAACACATCACTGATATGAAAACATGACTTCCTGATTGCGCTCTTCAACATCATATATCTCAATGTGTTCTAGCAATGGGAGAAAAGGTATTGGCATTTATTAGTTCTCTTTAACTGGGCAAGGGCTGCACATTATTGCTATCTCTCTTATATGCTCCTCTACTTGATCTCATATTATGGCAATTGATGGAAACCACCTACGGGGGTAAAGTCAAGAACTTTCTCCTCTTAGTTTAAAAGAAAACTGCTTTGGAAAGATTGTATGTTGACAATATGTCAAATACAGTTTCAGCAATGACCTCTAGAATACTTTGATTTCTCACTCTTAGCCAGGAACTTGCTGGCAATTAAGCTACATGAATCACTGGTTCTGTAACACCCAGGAATTTATTTGAAAGCAAATAAAGATATATTATCAAGCAATGAGTTGATATCAGCAGGATAAATTCAGTGTTGTTCTGGCAGTTGGGGCAGACACACAAATCAGTGTTATTTTTAGGATAAAATAGTGATGTAGTTACAGAAGGTGTTGTGTGGCTTAAATGGATGAATGATGATAGTTTCTGAATACAGTTCAGTAAGGCATCTGGAAAGTGCTTGGTTTCTACATTTCAGAGCAAATATACAAGTTAATGTGTCTAATCAGATGAGAACTGAGGCAATGAAAACAATGAAGCGGTTGAGCCCAGAGGAGGAGAAAGTTGTGGCCATAGGCTTCATGTAGATAAGCAAATATCTGTACAGCCAGTTAGAAAGGTTTTAAGGGGAAACTGGATTCAGGTAAGCATTTGTCTGAACTTGGCAATAGGTTAAACAAGAAGAGTAATATATAGGGGTGGGTGGGGGTGGAAATAAGTAGGAGATAAATCACATTGATGTGCTTGGAAACCACAGGCTCAGATACTCTTTCTTGGAGGACAGTTCTGTTTTTTTTAAAAAAAACATTGACAAACAAATTGAAATTTCTATACACACAAAGTAATCCAGATTTTTTTGTTTTGTTTTGCACAACCAAGCAATGCTCGGCAGTAAATGGTCAGGGCCATAGCCAGAGGGGGCAGGGTCGGCTTGGCCCACCCCGAGTTATCTGTTTGCCCACCCTGGCAAGGCATGGTTTCCCATAGGAGTGCATTGAAAAGAGGCTTTGTGGCCCACCCTGAAAAAATATTCACCCACCCACATCAAGAATCTTGGCTATGGCCCTGTCAATGGTGCTGGTGGGGAAATCCAAATTCTCAGCAGGAAGAAAGTGGATGGTAAAAAACAAAATCACTCTTCCAAAAATTCAACTTTAATGCTAGTGGGATCAGATGAAAGATTATTGATTCACAAGTGAAATACAGAAAGGTTGTCATACAGAAGAGGGGATAGGATCTGTATAGAACAGTGGTAGCTAATTTTGGCACTCCAGCTGTTCTTGGACTTCAATTTCCAGAAGCCCAAGTCAGCACACCCAATGATAAGGCTTCTGGGAATTGAAGTCTGAAAACAGCTGAACTGCCAAGGTTAGCCACCACTGGTATAGGACATGTAATAATGGCTAAATATCAGAAAAAAGTCTTAACTAAGTAGCAAGGAAATGGAACTATTGGACAATGGAACTCTTTTTATAGTTATCTCTGCTAGTAGAAGAGCTTATTTATCTGTTGATATTGTTTATTACATATTATATTTAGTTTATTTTAACTTTGGGATGAACAGTAGCTTTAGTGGTTAAGATGCTGAAATTGTTGACTGGAAGGTTGGCAGCTCAGCAGTTCAAGACCCAAGTGCTACATGACAGAGTGAGCTCCTGTCTCTGTCCCAGTTTCTGCCAACCTAGCAGTTCGAAAGCAAGAAACTGCAAGTAGATAAATAGGTACCAGTTCAGTGGGAAGGTAAACAGTTGTCTGTGTCTAGTCATGCCTGCCACATGTCCACAAAATGTCTGCAGATTCAGACAGTGCTGGCTCTTTAGCTGTAAACAGATGAGCACCATACCCTATCGTCAGATATGACTGGCTTTCGAGCAAGTGCGACCTTTACCTTTACTTTACTGTGTTTTAACTTATTTGCTGTTAACCACCCAAAGAGTAGTTGTATTTTGGGATGGTATAAAAGTTTGCTGTGAACCACCAAGAGAGTGGTCGTATTATGGGGTGGTATAAAATTTTAAATGAATGAATATCCTACAGTTATGTAGAGACAGATCAATTCCTTACTGTACCTTCTTGGAGAAGTGTCACCCTCTATAGTCTTGGGCAGGATGCATGGTCCCAGGGCAATTGATAAACCAGTTAGGAGTACTTTACACTTTGACAACTCCTGAAATTAGAAAGACATGCTGCATGACAACACATAATTAATTGTACCAACATCAAACAAATACCCTGATTAAGCCCATTCTTGCACATTTTCCCAAAGACAGTATAAATGCCTAATTTCAATGTTTTTTTTTAAAAAAATCAAAGTCTTAATTTAATAGTTACTACCATGTTCAGAGTCAATAATTTGTTTAACATGATCAATCATGGAACACCTTTGAAGCAGTAATAAAAGCACCCATGGTTCAGAGAGAGGTAGGTTGGTGTGCTATAGTGGGAATAGT
Organism: Bradypodion pumilum; assembly: GCA_035047305.1. NCBI lineage: Eukaryota > Metazoa > Chordata > Lepidosauria > Squamata > Chamaeleonidae > Bradypodion > Bradypodion pumilum. The sequence goes on along the minus strand of JAWDJD010000004.1, from coordinate 62,742,607 downwards.
CCTACTCCTATTATTAGGAAGGCTTCATCTGAGCCTGAACATCAGAGACAAGTAGAAAATATCATCACCATCCTGACTTCCTTGCAATTTGAAGCAGATAAAATTACCAAAGAAAAGACATAGTAGGAACTATGAAGTAGAACAGAATTCCAAGACTGCTCTCTTATTTCATATTAGGCAGCAAATGAGCAGGGATAAACTGCCAGGACATTACAGTGGCAAGAGGCTGCTCTTTCACCAAAGGGCCAACACGCATTCTTCCTCTGAGCAGAAACAAAAAAGCCACATATAAAGTTAAAACATGCAAAGAGCTATAATATGCAAAGAGCTGGGACAGATGACAGGTGCTCACTTCATTGCACAGCACTCAGGTCTCAGATTGATGATGTCTCAACCTCATCAAGGTCATCAAGCTCAGTGTCTTACCCACTAAAATGTGTGTGTGTGTGTGACTCCATAGATCTTGCTGTGCTCTTCAGTGTAGTTCCTCCATTCTGAAGCATGGGACTACTTTAGGAAGATCAGTCACAAGTCCCTAAAACTGGAGAGGGTGCAGGGTTTAAGCCAAATTAGAATACTATTTTGGCTAGACAGTCAGCTGCTTGATTCCCTCCACCACCCTGCAGTTTATCTTTATCTTTAATTATATTGGTAATTAAGATTTTCCACTACAAAAACCCTGGTTTTGCACCATAAATTGCAAATGTTCTTACTGTACAGCAAGGATGGGAGATCTTCATAAGCCTTGGGGAACACAACCAACCATCCCTGGAACTTACTCCTAAACTCCTCATAACCCACATTTTCCCCAACTACAATAATGGTGTTTTCCCCCAATAAATTGACTGTTTGTGCCCTCTAGTGGCAATTTAAAATATTTTTTAAAATGTGAGGGACCTACATTTAGTGGAACTACATGAAAACACTACAAAATTGCTTTTAATGCTTCTAGGGGTGCATGGGTGTTGGGATATATATTTGAGCCTCTGGGCCCTACGTGTTGGCCACTCTATGTAATGGTTGGTAGGTCCTCATATGTTTCCTCATACTGAGGTCTTTTGGTTATCTTGTAAGACTTTGAAAGGAAGCTTGGAAAAGTAAAATAAGCCTCCTAATGTCATATTCATACATTAGTTTAAAATAAGAGCTCAGTTTTGATTTTCTGCAACCAATATTTGAACTGAGTGGGCTTCTATAAGCAGGGGTTCTCTACTTCTACCTACATACATTGTATCTTTTTACAACATTTTCTTCAACAGTTATTTTTAAAGCCTATTTTCTAATTTATTGTTGAGAGCCAATCCTTCTATCATGAACACCAAGCTGGAAATTAATACCTGAGGTGTAATGGATTTTTGATAGCAACCATATCTAAATGGATCATTAAATTCAGAAGCCACCTACAACTTATTATAGTGGAACCCATTTTGAAATGTAAGAAAGGAGGGTGCTGGGAAAGGAGTTCATCAACTTCTTAACAGCATATCAGACACTGTTAATTTCCACCTTTAAAAGTTTTATGTTGTGATGAAAGCATTTGGCATATTGATTTTTCCCCCTGTTAAGCCTAATTTACTACAAGCTCAACATTGGCAGTCAGCTACCATGTACTTTATATAGACATTTAAAATATACCATTTCCTGCTTCTGTGCCCTGGCGTAGTATGTTGCAAGTCAAAGCATGGGAAAATATATAATCATTGAATCCAGAGGTTGAAAAAGTATGGATATATGGCCAAATGCCATTCTTTCATTGTATAGGGAATATTTCTTGAGAGATTTATGCAGAACTCAAAAAGTAACATTTAAAAAGCCCTCTGTGATGGACTTCCACCACTGAATAGCATGTAGTATATTTCCTGAGCCAGATGATGCCATAAAAGTCTGGCCAGGTTATCCTGCTTTGGTAATAGAGTAGACTACACTGCCATTGACTCAATGCCGAGTGTCAGGCATTAGTAAACCTGACACCCTGAGGACTAATGGCCTTGGGTGCCAAAGTCCACAGGGATGGGTGATGGTCCCCAAGTGGATTAAATCCCACTTGAATCCATCTTGATGGAGGGCAGAAGCTTCATTAATGCTGGCCTGAGGCCAGTGAGGACTTTGCATGCCAAAAGGGCTTAGGACCAGAAATTGGCTCACAGACCTGGATCAGTTTTACGGGTGACATGCTGCGATGCGGAAGGTAGATGAAAGGCCACTGCATTATATTCTGATCGCCATGAGGATTGCCAATATTCGAATTTTGATACAGCAGCAGCAGCAGCAGCAGAAGAAGAAGAAGATGATGATGATGATGCCATCCCATTAAGAGTTACAAACTTTTCTTCCTTTCATTTATTATATTTGTACACACACCCCAAGAGTACTATGTGAATTTTTTATCACAGGAAAGAAGCAGAAAGACACAGCCCAAATTATTTCAGTGCCTTAGAAAAAACAAGACAGCATCTCCCTCTACACTATAGACCAATGTTTTCATTCTTTATTCATAGCAGAGTATTGAACAATTTTAAATCATGGATGTATATGAAACTTAGGTAAAATTCAAAAAAATTATTATGTTAAAATTATTTGACTATTTTTGACCAGAAGTAGGCTACTTCAAAAGCATTATATTGGCCATTTACTAGATTTTTTAAAAAAACGTGGTAGGGCATAAATTGCAGTCACATAAATCCTGCATTGACTGAATTTCTCCACATTCATAGAAAACTTGTCCTGTGTCCAAGAAGACCCTTTTTATTTGATCGTTCTTTGATCTTCCTACTTTGCTTTGAAATCTATTAAATGACTTCCAGATGGCCCAGATGGAATCTTGTGCAACTGGGAGACACTTATTGGCATTCTTTCATTCAGCCAAGCATGTTGTTTTTGCTTTCCATAGGTTTATACTAGCCACTTCTGGTTTGATATTTAGAGATTGAGAGGGCTGCAGAAATTTCTCCCTCAATTTTAGCCATAATCTGGGGACATGGTCAGACCCATGGCATAACCTAGGGGGTTGGTGTCCATGAAGTACATAGGTTTTGTTCTGTATTGTCTTATTTTGTTCATTATTTGCTAGCCCTTCTTGTTATACTTCCAGAAGGGCAATGCCAGCCAAATAATAGACTTTTCAGTGGGTATATATTTCAATCAGCAAGTCATAATCCTGCATGATTCATTAAGAATAATACAACTTGTTTGGCATATGCTGATTTGTACCATATGGCACTACTATATTCTACAGTGGAGTACTACACAGAGAAAACTGCTGTTCTTATTGTTTGTGGGTGTGCACCCCCTTCTGAAATAGCCAGTTTCCTAAGTATGTTATTTCCAGCAACAACTTTCAGATTGATTTTTGGACAATGTTTTCTGTAGGCCAGGAACTGATCCAGAGTGATGCCCAGCGTGACTTCCCAGTTAACTCAGAGCTTCCTCTCCATGTCTCTGTTCTTTAAGTGGAAGGCACAGATCTATGTTTTTTAAAAGAGTTTTGTTTCAGCTTGTAGTTTTACTAATATAAGGAAATATCTAATGCAGAGGTTAGTTGGTGCTCAACAAACTGGACAGTTTTATCTTAGACTGTCAAGGAATATATATTGAAAATATATAGAATCTGACCAGATTGGATGTTGAACCCTGGAAATGGAGCAGGATACTCCACAACTCTTGAGAGCAGAAAGCTAGCTTAAGAGGCACAAGAAACAGGTGGCACACACAACTTTGGCAGTTTCCTATCACTAGGACCCTGTACATGAATTGCTACATTGCTCAGCTTGATGGAGCAAGCAGGGAACCCCTCTGGTCCACTCTGGTTGGACGGAGAGAAGTTCTTAGGGTGATGCAGTCTCTTAGGTATTCTGTCCCACTACCATATAGTTACAGCCCTCGACTGCACCAAGTGGAGGATGTAGAACAGTTTCTCCTCAGACGAGAGGCATTCTATATACATCACTTTTCCACTCTTATCCCCAAAGGTCTGAATATCGACATTGATTATTCTGCTTATCTCTAGTCCAGTTTCTCCTTTCCTATTTAATTTATTCAAATTTAATTTAAGGATGAGGTCCCTTTGAGAGCCTTTTTCAAGTCTCCCTATTTCTTTAACAAGTGTATTTCCTTATTTACGCTCCTGCTGTTTCCTGTATAAATTCTTCCCATCATCTCCTTCCCCTTAACGCTCCAGACCAATATGAATTTCCTTTGAGAGGTGTTTGAGCGCGCTTAATACTCCTTTGCTTAAGGTATTTATTGAATTGTATTTTTATTGTTCTATTCTTGTATGTTACCTAGTGCATATTTCCTTCCTTCACAGGCGGTTTTTATCATTGCAATTATTGTTTCACAGATTTCTGATGAAGAAGCTTCTCGAAATATCCTGTCTACCGGATGGATATCGATTTCTTCACATTGCACCACTTGGACTGTACTTATGCTTAGTAGATTTTGGGGAAAAATTTCCTCATAGACTTGTGTTACTCTGGATTGTGTTATCTACGCCTCTTACTGTTTTAGATGCAGCATTTTGTACCCCCTTACGAACATGATTGTTGTATATTTGGAATAAGTATTTTTACAATGGGTATTATCCATTATTGTGTTAGATGACCTGCCTTTATATATACTGCTATACATATGTTATACAAATACAGCTTGTTTCTATGTTCGTTTCAGTAGTTATGCTGATATAAGTGACTTTTATAGTACTTAACACACCAGAATATTATTTGCTAATTCACCATACAGTTCATGCTTGTTGATTATATTTATATTAATATTTTCTAATTAAATATTCTATGCACCTTCTTCTTTATGCCCTGCCCATTTTGATTATATTGTATCCTTTGGGTGTTTTCTTCCTCGTCATTGTCTGCACACCCTGCCATTCCCTCCACTACCATATAGGGCTTTAAAGGTCATAACCAGCACCTTGAGTTGCACTCGGAGGCAAACTGGTAACCAGTGCAGCTTTTGGAGCTTGGGCGAGGCACTGGCATAATGCCCATGCCCCATCACTACCTGGGCCGCTGCATTCTGGACCAGCTGCAGCCTCCGAATGGTTATCAAGGGCAGCCCCACGTAGATTGCATGGCAATAGTCTAGTCTGGAGGTGGCCAGAGCATGTGTGACCATAAGCAAGGAGTCCCTATCCAGGAGCGGGCACAACTGGAATATCACATGGAGTTGTGCAAAGGCCCTCCTGGCCACGGCTGCCACCTGCTCTTCTAGCAGCAGTTGAGAATCAAGAAGGACCCCTAAGTTGCACACTGGGTCTGTCTGGGGCAGAGAAGCCCCATCCAAGACCAAGGATGGCAGCTCCTGGAATAATGCAGGACCCCAAACCCACAGCCACTCAGCCTTGCTGGGATTCAGTTGTAACCCGTTGGCCCCAATAATAATAATAATAATAATAATAATAATAATAATAATAATAATAATAATAATAATAATAATAATAATAATAATAATAATAATAATAATAATAATAATAATAATAATAATAATAATAATAATAATAATAACATTCCAATAAAAATATAGACAGAGTGAATAAAGTTATAAATATCAAAAAAGCAAAAACAAAACACATTTAAAAAGTTGCCTACTGTATTATAGTGGACAGCGTGGTGCATTAAGACTCACAAGACCTGTGTTATGAGGCTACAATCAGTCATAGAACTCACCAAAGCATGTGTGTGTGTAACTTGTAAAACCATTCCTTAAATATCTTGTTTACCTTGGAAACCTTATTAAGGTAGCCATACTATTTCTGATTTGGCAGATTATCCCCCCCCCCCATCCTCTTTTATTTATTTCCCTGTGTTTCAGCTGGTTTCGACTGTCACCTTTAGTGGAACCAGGAAAGGGCTATTGTCCCCTGCAGCTCCCTATGTGTATTTCAATCCTACTTGTAAGTGCCAATAAAATGCTTTAAAAAAGATTTAGGATTTCTCAGAGAGCTGAATCACACATGGGTACCTTAGGGAAGATAAATCCCATATCAGTAGTGACTAGTGGATGGTCATTTGCATAATATGGAATGTAGACCCAAAAGGGCTTGACTACATTGGGTGGGTGGGTGGGTGTGGGTGTGCAAGAAAACACTATGGGTGGGCTGAGTCACATTTCCCTCTGTTGATTACATGACACAACTGGAAGTGAAAATCAGACTAGTGTCCCAAAGCTGTAATCTGTAATTTGTCCTATCCATCAGAGATCTTTCTACTTTTCAAAAATGAAAACCTTTTGCTTTAGTTCATGGAGTGTGATTGCTTTGAACTAATGCAGAAAAGAAAGAGCAAACAAGTATATACACATATGCACGCAGACCAATGATTTGATGAAGCAACATAACCCCCACCTCTTGCTTCTTGAGGGAAAACAAACTGCTCTCCCTCCTTCTCCCCTCTCTCTTTGCAGGCACACCCCCCAAAGAAAGACTCAGACACCGGTATATGGATAAAGGCATTGGGCCATTTTTATTGCATAATGCCCTAGTCCGAATTATAACTTTCAATTGGTACTCATCCAATTATAATTCTTAAGGCAAGCAGGCCGCAGTAACACTGGTAAGGTTCCTCCCAAAATTGCCAACGGCAATTGGCTACAATGTATCCATTTGTATCAATTTGTTTGTTGACACAAACAAATTGTTGACTGTAGTCAATAAACTATCTACTGACCCCACCCTCTGACGTGTATCCGTCAAATCACAGGGTGATGCATGCTGAAAAGCTCCTGCCATCACCCCTTGCCTGGTTCGTCGTTGACAGGTCAACGTTATTACACCTGTACCTGTCTAAGTGTTGGCCAGTCAATTGCGAACCTGCCGGATACCTATGGGTCATAAATATTTACCTTACCAGTGCTACCCGCCTAAGTGACCAAAGTCAAGAGCAAGAAAACCCCTATATCAAACCTCAGCAACAGTGTGGGATGGGCAAAAAAGCCAGAAACCAAGGGCCAATTGTGGGTTCCAACCAAAAATTCCCACCCGGCCCCGAAGCGACCAAAATATCACACTGTTCACTAGGGAGGGGGGGGAGGGAAAACTTCTCCTCTCCGTCGCTATTTTAAAATGGCAGCTCGGCTGCCTCATGGCCACCCCTTTTATAGAGGGGTGGCCACGCCCCCTAACTCACCTGGATGTCTGAGTCCAGGTGGGGGGGCCCGCAAAGAGTGCGGCAGCCATTTTGGCGCCACGCTTTCATTGCAGGCGCACCCCCCCAAAGAAAGACTCAGACACCGGTATATGGATAAAGGCATTGGGCCACTTTTTTTTGCATAATGCCCTAGTCCGAATTATAACTTTCAATTGGTACTCATCCAATTATAATTCTTAAGGCAAGCAGGCTGCAGTAACACTAGTAAGGTTCCACCCAAAATTGCCAACGGCAATTGGCTACAATGTATCCATTTGTATCAACTTGTTTGTTGACACAAACAAATTGTTGACCGTAGTCAATAAACTATCTACTGACCCCACCCTCTGACGTGTATCCGTCAAATCACGGGGGGATGCATGCTGAAAAGCTCCTGCCATCACCCCTTGCCTGGTTCGTCGTTGACCGGTCAACGTTATTACACCTGTACCTGTCTAAGTGTTGGCCAGTCAATTGCGAACCTGCCGGATACCTATGGGTCATAAATATTTACCTTACCAGTGCTACCCGCCACACGGGGAGGCGTCCATGATGACTCACCCCCCCCAAGACCGTCAGCTCGGTCGCCAGGCCTGCTTGCACCACACCCAGAACGAGGTACATACCTCCAGCCGACAGGTGGACCCCTTCCCCTGCCTACCGGCAAAATTTTTGTAAGCCTATCCTCAGGTGTTCAATGGCTGTCTCCCAGCCATGCTCCGCAAGGGACTGAGCAACAGCCCTGTCCACTGACTGCCGGAACAGTCCGAACCACGGAGATCCACGTCTCCCCTAAATCGGTGTCTCGGCACGATGTTAGACCATAGCGACCGTGTGTACCATACGTGATAAAAACGCCAGGTCACAGCCCCTCGACCGTTTAGTAACAGCAGTGATCCATATAAGATCGTTGCCACCGAGGTGCCTATGAAGAACATCGGGCGGTCCAGCATCCCCGACGGACATCAGGAATGGCAACAGTTCCCGCCCCCTTGTGCCGCGCATACCATACCATCGCATACGTGCAGATGCACACAGCCCAAGTCGGGGTCCACTCTCTGTCGCCGCAGCATATACTGCTGCCCAGTGTACATAGCTGCGGCCCACCAGCCCCACTGCCACCGGTGTGTAGAGACACACAGGATCTGTAAAAGAGGAGAAGAGGTTAAGGTCATAACTAGGTACTCACAGTGAGGGCACGTACATATAAGAAATTGCGCGTACACACATGTCGGCCTCCGAGTACTCCAAACGTAGCCACGATCAACGTGACGCCTATCCTAAATAAATGGGTGCCAAAACGGGCCCCCACACCGCGAAGCGCGGCACCGGTCACCCTCCGTAACATTACTTCGGCAAGGGTAGACCTATCCTGGTGGCAGAAAAACAGGCTGGGGCGCGCAGCAGGCACTGTCGAAAATTCATGTAGGGCACCAACCGGACAGATGTCTCCAATAAAACTTTGTAGCAGTCTAACTCCGCTGCCTATGCCGTGCTGAACAACCTGTGAGGACCGCATCCCCACTTGAGCCCACTCATGTGTGACAGAGACATTGTCGAGTTCCAGTGCCCTACGAGACACATCCGCCTTACACAATGGTACCAACTCTGGCACCAACTCACTACCGTGTGGGTGCCAAGAGCCACCTCACACCTATCTGAACATAAGTAATGCCAGCCCCGTGCAAGGTGGGTCAAAAACCCTGGGAACTAGGGTGACGCATGTACGGGTGGTGGACACGTTCCCATGCCCGCCCCTCCCAAACACGACACATGAATGCATGGTGATAGCCTTACGCGTGCGAGGTGCCAACGACATGCCCGGTTCGCCTCTCCTCACCAAACGTCCGAAATCGGCCGGGAGTGGTGAGTGGAACCCCTCTGCTTCCGGAGTAAGGACCGGAACCGGGGGATCTGCAGGCGGGAGAAAGAAGCAGCAATGTCGTTATTAATACCTGGAACATGTCTGGCTCAGAACAGCACATTTAGGCGTAGGCTTCTCAAAAGGAATAGACAAACTAATGTCCTAACCCTGGGGGATTTGCATGTCTGGGTGTTGACAATATGCACCACTGCCACATTGTCACACTTAAATTGGACCACTGAGTAGGCCCACTCATCGCCCCATAGCAGTAGTGCTCCCCAAAATGGGGAGAAATGCAAGGAAGATAAGATCACGGAGGCGATCCATGCACCCACCCCCAGAGTAAACCCCCATAAATCAGGGAGCCGGAGGTATCCAACCGTACTTGAAATCTAGGGCAGACCATCAGGTCTGATCTCCAGGAAGAGACCCCGTTAAAACCCAGGAGCAATTTGAGCCAGACCAGAAGGCCCACCCGTATGCCCCTGATCAGCCGGACCCTGTGTCGACGTTGTAACAGGCCAGCCATGGCGTCACACAGGCGCCTGGCCAATGCTCTGCCGGATGGAACCACCCTGCAGGACGAAGTAAGGTGGCCATGAAGTAACTGTAGCTCACAAGGGGACACTTTATGTTTGGCAATCAATGCCACAATCGCAGCGGAGATCCAAGCCACCTTGTTCATGGTTAACCCAGGTGCCCGCGCGACAGAGTCGATTTAGAAATGTGAGCTTAGTAGCTGGGCCCTCGGTCTATTCAGGCACCAAGGGGACACCCAGTTCCCACCTGAGTGTCTGAAATGTAATGAGGAGACACGTGCACGTGTCCAAGCCCCGTTCACCCCCGAAGCCAAAGTCGTCGAGATAATGGGCTAGAGACCGAGACCCCTACCCATGAGGAAAGGCCCACTGAATGAAAATCCCGAATCGTTCGAGTGCTGAACATGTATTAACTCAGTCAGAAGGGGTTGGCCTCATCTAAGTATAATTCCCCTCGGGACCTAATAGCTGCACATCCATTGGGTGCACTGGCAATAATCTGAAATCCGAGTGCATATCGCACTGTGCCCGAACAGCACCAGGACTGGGTGAGCGTGCCACCCATAGGGGCCGAACCAACTACGAGTACCTGACTGAGCGAGGTCATCAGGAATGGCATCCCTGAATGGATAACCCACAGGGTAAGATAAATGGAGGATTAATGACATTCACCCCGGTCCTAGCTCGGTACGAGCCTCATAGGGAAGACAGTCGACTTAGGAAAGGTGGTTCCAAGATGGGCCCCGCTACTCTCATAGCCCCAACTCCCTCAGCTGTGCACAGTGGAGCCCCCTCTTCGTTACCCTTCAAGGGAACCAGATTAGTAGCATCCTGGGACCCCTAACACCCCGGAATGGAATACAAAAAGCCCCATGGAGAACCCTCCAGGAGGTACCCCACCCCATCCCCTCTTGGATGGGCTGATTGCCATCTCTCCCGCCTGAGTACACCAATTGGGGAGGGGGGGGAAAGCTTTGTCAAGGCTAGTTCTTTAGACGGAGCTCTGATCGCCCCTGTGCACCCCTACCTCTGCCCCGTAACCAACCAACCCGCATGCACGCGTAGGCGGCGTAAGGGCCGGCGCAAAAGGTGACACCAAGTTGTTAACAACACTGGTGCTTAGCACACACATCGCCAGCTGAGCAGGTCGAACACAGCAGGCGGGCTGGAACCCCCTGCCCGAACAGTTACGTGGAGCCTGTGTTTGAGCAGCCCGCTGCTCAGCATGGACACCATGGTACCTATCACCAGGCACCAGTCACGTGGGAGTGATGTACACGAGCACAACTGCTGACAGTGCTCATCCCACCTCCCCTCAGGGTATAGAGCCACCCTCATCCGCATTCCTCACCGTAAGCCAACTGCATGGGCCCATCCAGTCAACCATCGCCCTGTAAATCTTAGCGATGGATGGAACCCTCAGGGTGTGCCAATCAGGCCGGGCCCTGCGGCATACCACCATATATACAAGGTATGCCGCCAACCAGTTGGACCAAGGTGCGCGGTGGCTCACGACGATGGGACAGCTCTTTGTCTCAGTCGTCCTGTCCCTCACTCTCCTCCGCAGTGGGCTCACAGTTCAATAGGGGGAATATCCACCTGTCCCCCTCCAGCCCTTGCCCCTCATGACCTGTGGCCAATAATCATCCAGGGGCAAGTAATTACCAGCCGTCGGCAAAGCCATCGACGGCACATCCTGTATAAAGGGCATACGCAGGAGAACCCGGACCGCCCCTGCGATGCTCGGCACTGTCCCGGGGGCGGACACCCCCCTGCGTGGTGGCTTACTCCGGCGGGACAGCTCTATGTCTCTGCCACCCCGTCTGTCTCTCCCCTCCTTAGTGGGCTCTCGGTTCATAGGGAGAATATATCCACGTACTCCCCCCGCCAAATCTTGTCCCTCGTGACCCAGGACAACTGATCACCAAGGGGCAATGAATAATCAGCCGTCGGCAAGGCCGTGACCGGCACATGAGGTACATGGGGCAAACACAGCGGGACCTGGCCAGCCCCTGCGATGCCTGGCACTGCCCTGGGGGCGGAAACCCCCACCCCCAATGTCGTGCCAGTATGCAACCAAGGGGCACTGGGATAGGCTGGCAACTGATGCCCACTTGCCTCAAATTGGCGAGGCCATGGCCACTGAACCCCGCCGCTGGAAGTGGACTGTGATGTGGGTGCATTATCTTGAACCATACTCACTAGGTGCACCCCCGTGAGCCGCCCCCACTGGGGGTTCCGGCCCACGGCGGGCGTCGGAGCTCGTGACCAGGAATCGAGCTCTGGAGCCACATCTGACCACTCCCTGGCTGTAGCTCAGGACGAACAAGGAGCTGCGAGACAGCGGCAGGCATGGCCGAAGTGTCTCAAGCAGTTCGATCCGGCCGGCTGCCTGATGAAGTGTGGTGGCCATCGAGGTAACCAGCGGGCATGAAGGGCCCCCAGTATATAAGGAAGGGCCCCCTCCCACGGGTTTGTGTGTAATCCCCAGGATGCCTCCAGCACCGCACAGAACCCCCAGTATAAAGCGGGCCAGGTGGGCCGGACGGCCTGCTAAGCATTAGACCAGGATCCCAAATTTGAGAGCCCAGGCCAGAATAGGGCCATGCCCAAACTCCGGCCCATGAGGGGCCGGAGGTAAACCGTGCTGTGTGCCAGCACCAGACCGTCACCCATTGTCCCGGCCCATGGCCGGCAACTGCAGGCCGAGGGCCAGAGCCCCCGAAGGGCCGGCCCGAGGCTGGGGAGCCGAGGGCCATACTCCAGCCTGCCCCTCTCCACTGGTATCGGTGGGTAAAACCATTATCGTGCCCTGTTGCAGGGGCGCAGCCCTGGTCCTCCGACCCGAGGGCTGCCCCCTGTGTTGCGCAGGGCCAAAGTCCTCCCCGTTGGCCACGGCTTCGTTGCTGAGGCCCTCCGTTTGGGAGGCATATCTTAAAGAAGGAGCAGGATCCCTTTCCAGGGATCAAAGAGCGCAAAAAAGGCACGGAGGAGCCAGCAAGCCAAAGGCTCCGTGCGAAAATCCTTCCTTCCCAGCCGGGAAGGAGCAAGGGGGAAATGAAGAAACAGCGACGGAGAAAACTTCTCCTCTCCGTCGCTATTTTAAAATGGCAGCTCGGCTGCCTCGTGGCCACCCCTTTTATAGAGGGGTGGCCACGCCCCCTAACTCACCCGGATGTCTGAGTCCGGGTGGGTGGGGGCCCACAAAGAGCGCGGCGGCCATTTTGGCACCACGCTTTCATTCTTCTCTTATGTACAAATGTGCATACACATACACAACACACACAAGCACCACCAACACTCACCTCTCTTTGCAAAGCCTTTCCTCTCCTAAGAGACTTCTTTTTATATAGTTGCCCCTGGAGTGGACAGTCATGTTTGTTTGTTTGTTTGTTTGTTTGTCTGTTTGTTTGCTACCTAACACTGGAAACAGTGCTGGAAAGCTTTATTAAGGCAGTTCACTTGAATGGTGCCATCTACAGACAATTCTGGTGGGCCTGCTTGTGCTAATGCTTGTATCTAAACAAACCGAGTGCCCCATTGCCACTCCACAGCAAAAGAATGTGAGAATTCACATTTTCCTCACTGTGTAGCCACACCCAAAGTTTAAATAGAAGAGAGACTTACTGTATGCAGAAAGACTGCTTGACCCTTTCTCTTCTGCTTCTTCTAGCTCACAGGAAAAAAGGGAGCTGTTCTATACAGTTTCAGACCATTAGTCTACCTAGACTAGTCGTCAAAATTCTGACTGCCAGTTGCTGTCTGTAATTTCAGGAATCTTTCAAAGTTCTAGCTGGATGATGCTGTTGCTATCCCACCTATTTGCTAACCAGATTGAATGCGACAAATTTCCAGTTATTTGGTGTAGTAATCAAAAATCATCTTTCTCAGGTCGTGTTCCCTGTTTATAATTGTCATGGAAAAACCCCATTCTGACTGTGCTTTTCCCTGATCCCTGTAACCACTTGATTGCCTAGTGCTTCAAGATGGAGAATTTCATATGTAGGAGTCTCTGTATGTGACATTCCAATAAGAGATAGAAGAATGTAAATTAATTTCAATTGGCTAGAAATCCCCACATGGGAAGACTGATATCAGGATAATAAAATCACTGTGCAAGAAACTGCTCAGTCTTTTTCACCATGGACCAGCCATAGGAGGGCCTCATAAAATGTAATTGTGAGTCAGATAGGGCCAGAAGGTGTAGATAAACAGTTAGGTTTTCTTTATTTTTGTTTGTACTTTGAATGACTATGTTTGCAAATGTGCTTCCTTATGCTATACTCATTTTCTTAACTTACTAAATAAACCTTATTAACCATAGACCCTTTGTGTCTATTGAACTGGGACTGGGGGTTGACTGGACCACACTGACAGGCCACATCTATGCTACCTAATTCTGATTCCCTTCACCCTCATTACTCTGGGCGAAGTGGAGCCAAGGGGAACTTATAAAGCGGCATTGCCCCCACGGAGGAGGAGAAGCCAGACGCTGCTGGTAAGAAGCCAAATGGTGAGGTGTGATAGGAAGTCATGATTAAACTCCCCTGAAAGAGGGTAAATATCATGACAATAATCACTGTATATTTATCATTGCAGATGAAAAACCAATTTATGAAAGGTGATTCTGAGTTGTAAGGGAATCATAAAATGGAAGGTCAAAGCAGCCCCTCTCCAGTCAGTCTCCTTTCCTACAGAGGTTGCTTATCTTTACAGAGATTAGTGTTTAAAAGAACGACAGAGGAATTAATCACAGAAATGCACAAAACAATATATTATACTTGAAGCCAAAGTACAGCAGAGAAACTGAAGACATGAGACAAATAAGATGGATCAAAAGAAAAAAAATCTAGTATTAGTTTCTTCAGGTTCTTGACTTACAGGAAGAAAAGCTTTTGGTCCCAGCTGTCCTATTTTATGGGTAACAAATGCAGTGATGAGGTGAGTTCCACAACTTTTGAGAATAAAGAGGATAGCTTCTGACAGATGGATGTTAATGTGACTTTTAGTGCAGTAGACTAGTTTATTCTGGGGCATGAAATCAAATTAGAGCATCTGTAGCTGGTAGTGTGTCATTTAGATACACATTTTGCACATCAAAGAACCTTCATCACTGGGTGTTATTATTTTCATTTTATTTTTACCCATATACTAATTCTACTTTTATTTACTTCTTGTAAGTACTGCACTGTTGCTGTTCAGCCTGCTGGGAGAGGTTTATGAACTGGATCTGGCAGGTATTAAAATTCGTTGATACAGTCTGGCTGATTTCTCCTGAGACCTCAGCAAATAGTGTTGTTGAACCCATTTACTGTGAAGAAAAGCAAGACCTGAGCTATTTTAGAGGAAGGAATTAAAATGCCAACTCAATTCTCAGACAACATAACACAAAGTCTGTCACTCACATGGACTGCAGAAGTTTCTTTGCAGAACTAATCCCAGCAATATGAAGGACTTCAATAACAACATTGGTTTAACAAAATATAAAATATTTTATGAATTGTAGGTCAAGTATAATAGTGTTGAACATTTAATGAAACTTCTTTCAATTCTGCTTTTACTGTATTCAATAGATTTATTCAATTTAATTGTGTATTTCACTATTTATTTGTATCAAAAAATTGGATATATTAGTTGAGATTCAGTTGGATCTAGAGACTGAAAATCATAGCTTTGTACACTAAACACCAACACTGTTCCAAAATTCTAGAAACTGTAGTCTTATTTCCAACCTTTAACCAATTCAAGCAAGATCCAAATGCCATAAGATTGGCATTAAATTTAAGATTAACCTTTTTATCATTTTGCTTATGAATGATTGTTACCCTCATTTTATACTGAGGGAACTAGGAGATGAGGAAAAAGAAACACTCCATATTTAGCAGCAGGTGCAAGGCATGCTGCTCTGCACTGACACGTAAAGAAGCAGCATTTAAGACTTTAATTTATTTTTCCCCTGATATGATATTCTCGGCTTCAGATCTCATGTTTTTGTCAGGCAAAAGGGTGAGCTTATAACAGTGATGGCCAACCTTGGCGCTCCAGGTGTTATTGGACTTCAATTACCAGAAGCCCAAGTCAGCACTCCTGCTGATCAGTGCTTCTGGGAATTGAAATTCAAAAACATCTGAAGTGCCAAGATGAGTTTATAGCAGAACCAAAGATCTGTGCATCAGTCTGAGTTAATTGCTAAGCAAGTACAGTGGTACCTCATACAACAATTGTAATCCATTCCATGGGGCCCATTGTTGTACGAAACAATTGCTATGTGATGCATGCATCGTATAGCAATTCTCCTTATGGGATGCATCATACAATATATATATATATTTGCTAGGTGGTTTTTCCCATTGAAAATTTGTTGTACAATTTTTTCCCCATAGGGAAAATTGTTATGTGGGATGCCATTTCCCCCCAAAACCTAATTGTTATACGATTTCATTGCTATATGGGGTGATTGTTGTATGAGGTCCCACTGTACTAAATAATTAGCTGGTGGCCTTCAGTATTAGAGAATATGGTCATGACATGACAGCCACCAGCATAAATAGTTGTTGTTCAAACTACTGGTCAACTTTACGGAATATGACAACTACTCATTATGCTGCCATCAACTCATTTCTGACTTACAGAGACCCTTCCTGGCTTTTTCTAAAGTACTCGGAAGTGATTTACAATTCCTTCCTTTTGACCTTGCTGGGACTACTAAGTACATCCAAGATCTCACTGGTTACCTCTTCTCCTGGGATGCACAGCAGATAATGTTTACTCCACAGCCAGATGTTTCAGTCTACTTAGCTTAGCCATTAGAGTTAATGAAATCCTAAAAACAAGTAACATCAAATGGTTATGAACTCTGCTCATACATTTTAGAGACTATTGGAGGCAAGTACTAGATGAATAAACCTTACAAAACATAAGGTTAGTCCAGCAAGACTAAACTTATGTTTTGTTAAACAGAAGTGGGGTATGTGTGGCCCCTCAGATGTTCAATGCAATTCAGCACTGCCAGCTTTGAGAAATCATGGGAATTACTGTCTGAGCAAGTGGCACGGTCAGGTTTATTACAATATTGTGGTAAATAAACAGATGGTCAGATTTGTAAAAAAAAAACAAAAAACAGAAGAGGGAGCATTTTAGGTGTTTGAGCTACAGTGGAGCTTAAAGAACAGCATATACCATCTATTGAAACATGTTCTAACCTGGGTTGGACTTATAGCACTACCTGTCCCCAATAGCTTTCTGTGAATGCCTGACCAAACAATTGATTACATAATGTGATTGTCATGTCACTAGTACCTGATAGCCCTGAATACTCATTGGCATAGACCAGGGGTCAACAAACTTGGCTCTCCAGATGTTCTTGGAGTTCAATTCCCAGAAGCCCTGATCAGTAGGTGTACTGACTTGGGCTTCTGGCAATTGAAGTCCACAAATATCTGGAGAGCCATGTTTGCTGGCCATAGTCACAGTCAGGAGCAGTTTCAGTCAGGACTCCACTCTTGTGTTAAATTAAAAAGGAAGAGGACAAAGCCACTGCTATGGAAACTACCTGAAATTTTGGGGAATTTGCTTGAAATTTCTGGGAGGAAAATAACATGAACAAATTCAAATGATCATGTAAACAGTTCCTAACCCTTTTTGGTTTTCATGGGGAACTTTATACTATTGGGAATAAACAGTGAGATGATAAACAGAGAGATTCTTATGTGTCCTTCCAAAATCTGAAATGTTTTTGGTGGGGACCAAGGAAAGCTGCACCAACTCCCTTAGAAAGCTTCCTCCTTCAGCAAAGTCTTTCTACTTCAAAGAAAATACTTTTAAATTTTAAAACTATGGCTTTTAGTCATCATGTGTAAGCCAACCTTCCCTAACATAGCAACCTCCAGATAGGTGGGGACAGCAACTATCACCATTCAGTGGAGATGACAGGAACTAAAGTTGAAGAATATCAGCATAGCTGCTTTGTCAGTAATCTAAATTTATGCCATGGTAATAGTGGCTTCTCAGCCATGGAGGGAAGCAACTCTTTTTCAATACTCTGATCTCATCTTCAGGGTGTATGTTGACTATGCAGGGCAAGCATGGATGCTTTATGATGAGGCATTTAGGTGGTGAAGTCCCTCATAATTCTGTGGAACAGGAGGTATGGCTCCAATTAATGACTCCTTCATGCCCCCTTCAGGGGACACACACTGATAGTGGTCATTTAATTTGGAAATGTTAGGTAGATGATGTGCCCCATTCAATTGCAGGGCAAGTGGTTCAACCTTGCCTGCTCAAAGGGCAAATCTGGCAATTTTGGAGGGAAGCACAAGAAGTTGCCCAGAGGAAGCAGCCCTTACAAAGGCCCCTAGCCAAGTTCTGCTTGACAGGGATGATGCTATGTTTCTGGAGATTGGGTAATGGTCAGGTTTTTGTATCCCTTTCCAAGGTGAGAAGCAAGCCATGATGTCTAAAAATTTATGGTTTCTTGTTGGTTTTGAGCATTTTGTCAAGGAAAAGATAGCCAATGAGATGCAGGCAGGGAGAGTGATTGGGCTGTTTAGTTGCCTGACTTTGCCATCTTCGAGAGTACTGTACAGTATTTCCATTGGGTATAATTTGATTCATAATTTTTTCTACCCTAAAGGGGATTTGATCAATGGTGCAATCCCAGATGAGATGAGTATGGTGCACTATACATCCTTTGATACAGCAGTTCAAATAGTTTGATCTTGTGGTAGGAGAGATGAATTAGTGAAATGTGACATTAAATCTGCCTTTTGCCTTCTGCCCGTGCACCGTCAAGATTTGTGTTTTTTTTGTTTCTAAATTGATAGGGCACTTCTCATGGGCTACTTGATTTCATGTACAATCTTTGAAAACCTTAGCACATACTGTATTTGGAATGGGCCCTGAGAGTTTCCATGAATTGTTTTCCTCCATACATTACCTTTATGATAATTTAGTAACATGTAGGAAGGGTTCAGGAAGTTACCAGAAGTTGTTGGTCACTGTCATTTATTTATTTATTTATTTATTTATTTAATTATTTATTTATTTTATATCTCACCCTCTTGGTGCAAACAACACTCAGGGTGGCTTACAACATATGGAAAACACAATAGAATTAATACAAAGAAAATAAAGGCATTTACAGATAAAAACATTACTAAAACCCCTATCTAAAATACAATCTTAAAAACAAATAAACCCTCCAATACCCACCCTAACCCCTTAAGAAATACATAGTTAAAAGAAAAAAAGAAGAGGTTAAAAGGACAAGAGGGAAATAAAAAGGGGGGAAGAATAAAAACAGACAAGTCAGTTGTAAGACTACTATACAAGCCAGTGGGACTGGGCCATCACACCTGTCAGCCCCCACACCTGCTGGCATAACCCGGTCTTCAGTGCCTTCCTAAAGGAGAACAGCTCTAACTGGAGGCACAATTCAGCTGGTAGGAGGTTCCACAGGGCCGGGACAGACACTGAAAAGGCTCTTCTTCTGGTCCCAGTCAGGTGTGCTTCTATCTGAAAACCTGGCTGGCGGGTCAAGTGTAGCGTGCAGGTGGAAGGGTAACCTCCATTGCGTGGTTGGTGTAGAAGAACTCCTCCCCATGGTGCCTTTGGATCCTGCACCCCTTGTTTTTAGGGGGTGGGTAGTTTTAACTGTTTTTTTTTAATTTTTTTATTGAGTTTTTTTAATAAACATACAAAAAAGAAAAGAAAACATTAACAATACATTAACAATACAATACACTAACAAATCCATAGTATCATACTAACAAACATTACTGTATGCTAGTACATAACAATATCTATACTCATTAATTACTATTTAACCACCAAATATTAAAAGCCATTATTTCAAAGTCCAAAATGATAGAAAGAAAAAAAAATTTTTCCTGTACTACCACAAATCTTTTTAACAAATAATAATCACCCTGTGAATATGTACAATGCCCGGAGAGTTTATTTTCTACTCAACTCCAAAAACTCCTTTGAAATGGTACTGGTCCTGAACTATCACTTGCCATAATAGAGTGATCCACGAACGGTTTCCATATGTTCCAAAATCTGTTCTCTTTTAAATTATCTCTTTTGACTTTAATCTCCCATGTCAATTTATCGTTCAGTGCTAAACTCCACATTTCTTTATACCATTCTCCAATCTGTATATCTACATCTTTTTTCCAATTTCTAGCTATACATTGTCTACCCATTGTCAGTACAATTTCCAATAATTCTTTTTCCTCCTTGTTTAAGCCCAAACCTTCCACATTCGTTAAAAGAATAGTACCCGACACCAACTTAACACTTTTACCCAATATTTCACCAAACTCATTTTCTATTCTTCCCCAAAAATCCCTCATTTTTTTACAGCTCCACCACATATGTTCGTATGTTCCATCAATTTCTTTACATCTCCAACATAACTTATCTCTTTTATTATCCATCTGGTAAAGTCTTAATGGTGTCAGGTACCATTGCCACAACATTTTAAAATTATGTTCTTTAATTCTTACAGACATTTTTCTCATAATCCTCTTTTTCCATTTATTTTTCCATTCAATCTCCCCAATTTTTATATTCAAATTTTGTTCCCACTTCCGTTTCAAGTCCTCCTGTGGATCTGCACCTCTATTCAGTATATTATAAAGCTTGCTTACAAGGCCTTTAATACTGCTTTCCCCTTTTCTAATCTTCCTTACCAATTCCTCAAACTCCGTATGTATTCTATCTATCCCTATTTCTCTTTTATATTTTTTATTCCAATTGTCCACCTTTAACTTCTGAAACCAATTCAAATTTAATATCTCAAACATTTTTTTCCACTCGGCATCAACATCACACACTTTTAACCAATCCTTCAATAACAGCGTCCCATTTTTATCCAATATTTCCCTTTTTTCTTTGTCTAATTTTATTGGGAAACACATCATATCAGTCAATTCCAAAATTGGAGAGAGATTCGGAACCATATCTTTTTTTACCTTCTTCCACACCTCCATGAGACCTTTCATCATAAAATTATTTGACCTTTTCACCTTATCCTTCATTCCAAAAAAAATCAAGTTTCCAATATTTCTATACTCTTTCATTTCCAATTGTTCCCAAATTATCTTTTCTCTTGCCAAGATCTTCACGACATTCTTGACTTGAAATGCTCGATAATATAATAACAAATTTGGCATACCCAAACCCCCTTTTTTCTGAGACCAATACCATAATTTTTTTGGAAGCCTAGATTTTTTACCTCCATTACAAAAACCATTAAACATTTTTTGAAACTCATTAATTTCTTTCTCTTTTAAATGGATCGCTAGTGTATCGAATAAAAAGTTAATCTTTGGTAACAATATCATTTTACACATGGCAATCCTTCCGAACCAAGACAGCTTTAACTTCTGAAGTTCTTGTATTTTATTCTTAAATTCAATTCTCAAGCTGTCATAATTCAATCATTTAAGTTCTTCTAATTTATTTGAAATGATTTTTCCCAAATACTTCAGTTTATCTTTGATTTGTATATTAAGTGTCGACACCGTGCTACCCATCTCGCTCGGTTTCAAATTACACAACATCAATTCAGATTTGTCCCAATTTATCTTTAATCCAGTTATAGCTTGAAATACTTGTAGATGATCTTTAATCCTAGCCATCACCTGCTCCGGGTGCTTCACCATAAGCAATGTATCGTCTGCGTACATACTCACTTTATTACCCATAATCCCTTCTATATTTGAGTCCTCCCTTATACTTTTAGCTAAAATCTCCATTGCAATTATAAACAAGATGTTTTTTTTTTAATTTTTACTGTGAACCGCCCTGAGTTGGCTTTGGCCAAGTGAGCGGTATATAAATGTGACAATTAAATTAAATTTAAATTTAGAAAAATTAAATCGTAGAAGGGACCAGCACTGAGCCTCTCCGGTCTGCTCTCGTAGGATGGGTAGAATACTTGGGGTGATGCGGTCCCTTAAGTATCCTGGTACACTGCCATGTAAGACTTTAAAGGTCAAGACCAGCACCTTGAATTGCACCCAGAGGCACACTGGCAACCAGTGCAGCTCCTGAAGCAGTGGCGAGGCATGAGCATAATGCCCACGCCCCGTCACCACTCAGGCAGCCACATTCTGGACCACCTGCAGCCTCCGAATTGTCGTCAAGGGCAGCCCCATGTAGAGTGCATTACAGTAATCCAATCTAGAGGTGACCAGAGCATGAGTGACCATGAGCAAGGAGTCCCGGTCCAGGAGCGGGTGTAATTGGTAGATGACACGAAGTTATGTAAAGGCCCTCCTGGCCACGACTGCCACCTGCTCTTCAAGCAGAAGTCACGAGTCCAGGAGGTCCCCAAATTACACACCGGTTCTGTCTGGGGCAGTGATGCCCCATCCAGAACCAAAGAAGGTAGCTCCCGTAATAACACAGGGCCCCAAACCCACAGTCACTCAGTCTTGCTGAGATTCAGCTGAAGCCCGTTGTCCCCCATCCAGACCCAAACAGCCTCCAGGCACCTGGTTAGGACTTCGACTGCATCACTCAGGTCCCCACGGGCCGAGATGCATAGCTGGGTATCATCAGCGTACTGATAATGATCTCACCCAGCAGTTTCATGTAGATGTTGAATTGCAGAGGCGAGAGTACTGAGCCCTGTGGCACCTCACAAGGGAGAAGCCTAGGGCTGGATAACTCGCTCTCTAAGGACACCGACTCTAAGGACATCGCTCTCAGGAATGAGGAAAACCAGGACAACACAGTGCCCTGGGCCACCAATCACTGAAGCTGGCCCAGTAGGATACCATGGTCAATGGTATCGAAAGCCACTGAGAGGTCAAGAAGAGCGAGAACAGAAGGATTGCCCCTGTCTCACTCCCACCAGAGATCATCCATGAGTGCGACCAATGCTTATAGCAGAACTTGGTTTCCCCTGGCAAGTGAAAAAAAAATAGGGCCCTATACTAGATTTGACTTATCTAGGAATCAAGATTGACATTATTGAACAAGAGTGCAGAGTGGCTGAGGAAAAACTTACCACCTTCCATGGGCTGCTGGTTCAATTCTTTGGGTAGCCAGAAGTTTCCCTTAAAAAATTACAGACCCTGGTAGGTCACTTAAATTTCACATGTGAAGCAGTGGCACCAGGTAGGACTTTCCTTAGGAGATTCTGGGAGGCAATGTTAAGTTTGGCCCAGCAGTGTCAGGTTGCTGCAGATATGTGGGAGGATGCCAGGACCTGGTTAAAGTTTCTAATGGGACTTCTTTTTGGAGATCTTGGGAGTCAGGCTTCTTTGGAATGGCAGGACTTGAAGGGGATGAGGTGGAAAGGCTTGCTGCCCAGTATCATAGATTATATGGCAGCATACAGCCCTGGAGTACTTGTCCACCTTGGTGGCAATGATATTGACCTTTGGAGAGGCAATGTATGGGTTGTATGGGTGATCAGGGACCTCCATGAACTCAAAGACTTGTGGTTAGGGATGTTCATCATCTGGTCAGTCATTCTACCTAGGAGAGCGTGGAGAGGAGACAGTGATTCCAGGTGTTTGGATCAGGCCCGCTGGGCAGTCAATCTGGAACTCAATGCATGGGTCACTGCAAAGGGTCAGTTGTGTCTTGATCACCCAAATATTCTCTATGGATTGCCTGAGGTTTTCCATGATGCCTGTGTGCATTTGTCAGATGTAGGGGCCTACATCTTTCTTGAGGACCTATGGAGGGGTCTCACAACTATTCTTGAAGGCAGTTGGGGTGAGAGGAGCCAAACTTGAGTTAGCCATATTATATGGCAGGTACTGCTGGGTTTGGGTGGTAGCAGCAGGTCCCTTAGAGCATCTTTGGATGAGGTGGTCTCTGGGTATGTGCTGTGATTTGTGTAAATCAGGGCCACATGCAGGGGACACCATGGGGCAGCTTTACAACATGACCAACATTCATTCAGGTGAACAGAGTTGGTAATACACAGAGACATTACTCTCCAGTCTGGGCTGTGGTTGGTGGAGCACAACGTAGCTCAGGAACTAGGGGATTCATCCTCCCAGGCAGTAGAGTGTGGGTAAAGGGGACCACCTGCTCATGTTTAAGCACTAGCTCAGGTTAGGGGGATTAATAAATTGTGAGTTTTCAACCCAACTTTATATTTAATTCCTCTTTATTGCTGGGTCAAGGGCAGGAGAATACAAGGTAGAATTTTTTTTGAATAAATAAACACATGCTACTATCTGCTTCAAAAGGTAGTTTAATGGATTAGACATCCTTCCCCCCAGCTCCTGTGACATTAATATAGATGCATCTTCCTAGGCAAGGTGAATCAGGGCAAAGGAGAACAAGGGATTCAAGGGGAAAAGTCAGGAAAGTGTCAGAAGCATCACTATGGATGGTTTCACCATGTGGGGAAATCTAATTTGCTGACACTAATAATGCAGTCACATTTGCTTTCTCTCAAGCTACCATATTGGGCTCCTTTTGTCTACCTTACTAGTCTAGGGCAATTGCCTTTCTTTTTCAAGGAAATCACCTCCATGAAAAGAGATTAGCTACACATTTTAGTCTATTGGCAGTCAGCCAAGACATCCTTTTTCTTTTCTCATGCAGCCATTGCTGTTTTTCTGAGCTTTACACTGCATAATAAGGGTGTGCATATACTTTAATCCCCTTGCATAACTAGAAAGGACACCATAGTAGGTATATGGCATAGTAGGCATATGCTTCCCATTTCATTAAGGTGCTGGACAGTTGACACCTTTTCTCCTGAAAAACCAGAGATTTCCCCCTTTTCACTGAATTATTTATCTCATATTGTGCTAGTATGGGGAAATAGTAGATGGACCAACCTCACCTGTAGCGCCCTGTGTCACCTGATTCCACTATACACTGTTGTCGATGAAGTTCTGAAGAGAGGAGAGAGAACATGAAGCATGGAATCTGTTGTATCTATGTAGGCTTCCAATGTTCCTTTGAACTCCAGTTGTTAGGCTCCCTTTTTTACCCTTCTCAGTGTGAGCAGGGACAGTGCAATGAAAAAGTACTTTGAAATCTCTTCTGCTCATGGTAGGACAAACAAAAGAAAAAGTAGGTTTATTATCCCTAGATAGTTTTAAGGCATTTGACTCTTTGCAATGGGTAACAATTAATGAGATAATTAAAGGCTATGAATTTGGGGATAAATTTAGAAAGATAATTGGACAACTATACCAACAAGGTACAGCAGTAGTAAGGGTAAATGATGAAGATACAGAAGAAGTGAATTTAGAAGCAAGTACAAGGCAGGGCTGTCCTTTGTCGCCAGGATACCTTAGAGACCGCATCATCCCAAGAGTGTCTGCCCATCCAACCAGAGCAGACCGGAGGGGCTCTCTAATGGTGCCATCAGTTAGGGGTGCACATCTATCCAGCACCCGAAGGAGGGCCTTCTCCGTGTCCGCACCAACTCTCTGGAACCTCCTGCCAACAGATGTAAGACTTCAAAGAGAATTGCTGCCCTTCAGGAAAGGATTGAAGACCTGGCTGGCAGGGCAGGTGTGGGGCCCAAATGGGAACACGGTCCCCGCCTGCTGGCTTATGTAAACAATTAAGAACTCTCTCTTCTTCTTTTTATAGTGGGTGGGATGGGTGGGTGGGATATGGGTCTTTTAAAGTGGGTGGGATATGGGTTTTTTAAAGTGTTTTTATGTGTTTTTAGAACTTGTTGTAATGCCGCCCTGAGTCGGGTTCTACCTGAGTGGGCGGCATATATAAATATGACTATTAAATTAAAAAAATAAATTAAATTTTGTTTATTATGGCAATGGAGTTGTTGGCGAAAGCCGTAAGGAAAGATAAAGAAATAGAAGGGGTTCTAGGTAACAAGATAAGCTTATACACGGATGATACTTTGATAATAGCTAAATACCCCGGGAAAACACTGGATAGAATACAAGAGCAGTTGAAGGACTTTGAGGAAATGACAGGTTAGAGAATTAATTGGGATAAATCAGAAATGATATTGTGTAAGGAAGAACAGCAAAGGATAAAGGGAAAGTGCAATTTACAAATTAAGGATACTTTGAAATACTTGGGGATAAATATTTCAAATAAATTCGAAGAGCTTAAGAAATTGAATTACAAAAAATTAAAAAAAGAAATTAAGGATAGAATACAATTACAAAAATTGAAGCTGTCATGGTTTGGAAGAATTGCAATATGTAAAATGATGTTACTACCAAGAATCAATTTTTTATTTGATGCCCTTTCAATTCAAATGAAGGTCAAAGAAATTAAGGGGTTCCAAAAAATGATAAATAATTTTTGTAATGGGGGGAAAAGGCCTCGATTGGCAAAATCTTTTGGTATTTATCCCAGAAGGAGGGGGGATTAGGGATGCCAAATTTGATGACATATTATTGAGCTTTTCAAATTAAGAATGTTGTGAAGATCTTGGCTAGAGAAAGGGTAATTTGGGGAGAAATTGAAATGAAAGAGTTTAGTCATATAAGAAAAATGGTCTTTCTAGGAGGGAGTATGGAGAAAGTAGTTATTAAAAATAAAGTGATAAAGGCAACACTGGGAACATGGAAAAAAGTAAAAAAGGGAATTGGTACCAGATTTTTCACCTATTATTGAATTGGAGGATATGGCAAATTTCCCAATAAAAATTAATAAAAGGATTAAAGAAGTACTTGACGAGAATGGAGTTTTTCTGATGAGAGACTGGATATAGGCCTGTAGAGACAACAAAGGAAATGCAAGCGCGGTGCCAAAATGGCCGCCGCGCCCTTTGCGGGCCCCCCCCCCACAGGACAGAGAATCCGGGTAGTTAGGGGCGTGGCCAGCTCCCTTATAAAAGGGGTGGCCACGAGGCAGCCGCGCTGCCATTTTGCCTCAGCGACGGAGCGGAGAAGTTTTTTTCCCCTGCGCCTCCGTCGCTCGTTGGTATTGCCGGGAAGCCTTTTGGGTCGATTTTGCTTAGCTAGCTTCCCTTTTTTGCTCGAGATGCCTTCCAAAAAGAAGGCTGCTGCGAATTCAGCTCGGGCTGTTAGGAGGCGCAACCCAGGTCGGAGGACCGTGGTGCCGCCTCCTCAACAGCCACCTTTGCCATCCCTGGCCGGGGCTAGTGGCTTGGGGTCTATCGCACCTTGGCCCGTTCAGAGTGCGGGCGCGGAGGGCGCTCCGGCCCGCGGCCCGCGAGCGGTGGACACCGCTCCTCCTTCCGCCCAACCCGTTGGGCCGACCACTTCTGGGCCGCAGCCTCTCCCGGGGCCCTCTAGCCTTGGGGGGTGGCCCGGTGCCCCGCCTTGGCAGGTTTCCTCACCAGCCCTACCGGGCTTCGGCCCTGGCCAATGGCCATATCTGGGCCATGGGGTGCAGGGAACTGTCCCCATGCAAGGGTCAGGTGGGCCGGCCGGCTCTTTACCCATGGTTACTGTAGACACCTTACTGGCCCGTATTGCGGCCTTAGAGGAGTCTTTGGCCCGGGCCAGTCAGGCAGGTGCCCCTTTCGGGGTACCTTTGGAGGCGCTATCGGCAGCAGGACAACGGCCGGCGGGGAGGGTTGAGCTGCTGCAGGCGGGTGGCGCGGCTCCGGCCACTGCCTCGCAGCTCCCCAGCCAGCAACCTGGCGTGGGTCAAGCCCCGGTGATGAGCTCTACATCGGTCGTGAGCTCCGACGCCCCCAGTGGGCCGGAACCCCCGTTGGGGGCGGCCCGCGGGGGTGCAGCATGTGAGTATATGGTGCAAACGAGTACATCCACACACATTCCCAATATAGGGGGGACCTTTCAGTGGCCTTGGCCTCGCGCGGGTGGTGCAGGGGCTACGCCGCTGGCGACCCACCCGGCGACAACTACTGCCACCATGCCCGCTGGGGTGGGCATTGGTTCTTACACTGCTGGGAACATACTTGGGGTGGCAGGGTTAACTCAGGCCCCTTTGGGTAGGCCAGCTATCCCCTTTTCGGCTTTGCCGACGGCAGGGTATTCCCTGCCATTGGGTGATCACTTGGCTCAGGCTACCAGAGAAAAGATATGGCGAGGGGAGTACGTGGATATCTTCTCACTCCTGAACAGAGAGCCCACTAAGGAAGAAAGGGAGGGTCAGGATGAGAAGGACAAGGAGCAGGCACGCCGCCGTAAGCCGCCGCGTACCTGGGCTAACTGGCTCCCCGCTTATTTGATATACATGGCGGTGTATTGGAGGGCGCGGCCGGATCTAGCTATTCCCATGGTCCAATATTTGGACAACATATACAGGGCGATGGTAGATTTCCCGGGCCCCTCATGGCTAGCATATGATGAGGAATTCCGTATGAGGATTCCCCTGCACCCCGAGATGAGATGGGATGAGCCGTGCCAGAGACTGTGGCTCTTGTATATGACACCCACACGTCCTGCCCCGGGGGATAGATACCATTGTGGACATGCGGTCCAGCGAGCAGCTCCAGCGCAGGTTACCCGCCAAATGGCGGGGCAGGGGGTTCCAGCCCGCCTGCTGTGCTGGACTTTCTCGTCCAATGGTTCCTGCAGTCGGAAGAACTGCAGGTATAAGCACGAGTGTCCCACATGTTCTGGTCCCCATGCAGCCTCTGCTTGTCCCAAGCCTGGGGGGGTGCGAGGCAGAGGGAGGGGTGGACAGTGGGCTGGCAAGCCTGCCACGGATGGAGCTAGTTCTCCGAAAGGCTCCCTCCCCAATTAAGGTGGACATGCTGGAGCGCTGGCTCGCATCGTACCCAAGGGGAGAGGACAGGGAGTACCTCATCCGAGGTTTTAAGCAGGGATTTCGTATCCCTTTTATGGGTGATAGATCTCCTCAGGATGCGCCCAACCTTTTATCCCTCAGAGGAAGGGAGGAGGTAGCCGAGGCCAGCATTAAAAAGGAGTTAGACGCGGGCAGGGTCGCCGGACCTTTTCCCGCACCCCCTTTTCCCAACCTTAAGGTTTCACCATTGGGTTTGGTTCCTAAAAAGTCCCTAGGTGAGTTTCGCCTTATTCATCATTTGTCCTACCCAGCCGGCCGATCGGTCAACGATGCGATACCTGATGACCTTTGTTCGGTCAGGTATACATCGTTCGACCATGCGCTGCGCATGGTGCGCTCGTGTGGCCCGGGTGCCTTGCTGGCCAAGTGCGACATTAAGTCAGCTTTTCGCCTCTTGCCGGTGCACCCGGGCGACTTTGAATTGCTGGGTTTTAAGTTAGAGGGGAGTATTATTTTGATAAGGCCATGCCTTTTGGCTGCTCCATATCATGCTCGGCTTTCGAGCGTTTTAGTACCTTCCTAGAGTGGGCTTTCGTCCGCAGGTCAGGGTCCCGGTCTGTAGCCCATTACCTGGATGACTTTTTATTCGGGGGTGAACGGGG
Source organism: Bradypodion pumilum (assembly GCA_035047305.1). Taxonomy (NCBI): domain Eukaryota; kingdom Metazoa; phylum Chordata; class Lepidosauria; order Squamata; family Chamaeleonidae; genus Bradypodion; species Bradypodion pumilum. Next base: position 62,713,752 of record JAWDJD010000004.1, on the reverse strand, counting down.
CTGGGACACGTGTGCACGTCTCCTCAATACATTTCAGACGCTAATGCAGGAACTGGGTGTCCCTTTAGCGCCCGAAAAGACCGAGGGCCCGTCGACCAAACTAGTATTCCTGGGGGTTGAGATTGATACAGTAGTACAGGCTTCTAGGTTACCGGGTGATAAGGTGTCCAGGATAGTGACCCTTATCTCGGAATTGCTGGCTAAGCGTAAGGCATCCATGAGGGAACTGCAGGTGCTACATGGGCACCTCAATTTTGCCTGCAGGGTGGTCGCACCGGGCAGGGCTTTCGCCCGGCGCTTATGCGACGCCATGGCAGGGTTATCCAGGCCCCACCACAGAGTCAGGCTTACCCGGGGTATCAGGGCAGACATGTTTGTCTGGTTGCAATTCCTGAGGGAGTTTAATGGGGTCTCATTTTGGAGGTCTGACCTCATGGCATCCCCCAATTTCCAGATCCAGTCTGATGCCTCAGGATCCCTGGGTTATGGGATGTACTTCAATGGGAAGTGGGCCTATGGTGGGTGGCCACCGGCATGGGCAGGCACAGGTCGCCTGCGGGATCTCACATACCTGGAATTTTTTCCCATTCTGGGGGCTTTGATGCTATGGGGCGAACAGTGGGCTAATTCGGTGGTGCATTTCTGGTGCGACAATGCTGCCGTGGTGCACATTGTCAATGCACAGACTTCTAAATCGCCCAGGGTCATGGATCTAGTGCGCCATTTTGTGCTGCGCTGCCTGCGCCTCAACGTCTTGTTCAGGGCCAGGCATGTCCCAGGGGTTAATAACGATATTGCTGACGCTTTGTCCCGCCTGCAGATCTCCCGGTTCCGCGCCTTGGCCCCGGATGCGGAGGAATTTCCCTCGCCACTCCCGGACGAGATGTGGACTATTGGCAAGGAGAGGTGAACCGGGCGATTGGCCTGTCACTAGCGCCACGCACGCGTAAGGCGTATCAACAAGCATTCAATTTGTATAGGGCTTTTGCTACTCGATTTCAATGGCCAGAGACCTGGCCCATCCCGGTGGACCATGTTCTGCGGTTCATGGTTCACCTGCATGCACAGGGCCTTGCACCTCGCACCATAGCATCCAAGCTCTAGGCGTTGGCTTTTATGGCCAAAGTAGGGGGTCATGTGGATACCACCTCTGACTTCCGTGTGAGACACGTTTTGGAGGGGTGGGTGCGCGAGCGCGGGCGTTGCCCGGACGACCGGCACCCTATTTCCCCAGGGGTTCTTACCCAGTTGGCCCGGGGCTGGCCAGGCCTCTGTTTTGATCATTATGAGGCAGCCCAATTGCATGCAGCCACAACGGTGGCATTTTTTGGAGCGCTCCGCATCAGCGAACTCGTGATGCTGTCTAAGGCGGATGCAAGTGGTAGGGCACTGGAACGCGGAGATGTATATGTTGCCAAAGACTGGGCCCAGTTGAGGATTCGCTCCTCTAAAACGGATCAGCATGGCGTAGGCAGTGGAGTAAGACTGCTACGGTGTTCTTTGGCAGACATCTGTCCGGTTGGTGCCCTACAGGAATACCTGGCACTGCGTGGCATGCACCACGGCCCGTTTTTCTGTCACCAAGATGGGTCTCCCCTTACTAAATTTCAGTTTTGGAAGGTGACTGCCAGAGCCCTCACCAGGGTGGGACTACCGGGTGCCCGTTCTGGCACACATTCGTTCCGTATTGGCGCAGCCTCTATAGCGGCTGCTTTTGGGTACTCTGGGGCTGACATACGTAGCAGGGGGAGGTGGGGCTCACAATGTTTTCAGTTTTATGTGCGCCCACTCCCGCCATGAGTACCAATCCAGTCACCTTACCTTCCTTTTTCTCAATTTTCTTACAGACCCTGGGTGTCGTATTACACCGGTGACAGTATGGCTGGTGGGCCACAGCTATGTGCTCAGGGCAGCGCGTTACGCTGCGGCGACAGAGTGGGGACCCCGACTGGGACTGGGTGACCACGCCAGTCTCTCATGGCACGGTAAGCCTGGGATGTTATGGCGGGAGCTGCGGCCTTTCCTTTTTTCTGGCCTGGGGGCTGACCCGCCTGACATTCTAATCATCCACTTGGGGGGCAATGATTTGGGCCAGGTCACCGGCTTATCGCTCAAGCATGCGATTTGCGAGGACCTCGCCTACTTGCATTATGTCTGGCCTGCCACAGCCCTGGTTTGGTCGGACATTGTTCCGCGCCACTCTTACAGAGGGGGCGTTAACCTCCTGGCCCTTGACCGAGCTAGGCGCGCGGTCAATAAGGCAGTGGCGCGGTTTCTCACCACCAGGGCTTGGGGACGGGTTAGTCATCACCCCGATATTAGTCTACAAAATTGTGACTTGTATGCAGGGGATGGGGTCCATCTGTCGCGAGGAGGTATGGACCTCCTGTTGGGTGACTGGCGAGCAGGCCTGTTGACCGAGCTGACGGTCTGGGGGGGGGGCGTCAGGTCTTCTGTGAAGCCCCTCCGTGTGGCGGGTAGCACTGGTAAGGTAAACAGTATGACCCACAAGTATCCGGCAGGTTCGCAATTGACTAGACAACACTAGACAGGAATAAAGTAGTTAAACGTTGTCCGGTCAACGACGAATCAGGCGATGGGGTGATGATGATTGCTAACCAGCATGCATCACCCCTGTGATTTCACGGATACGCGTCAGAGGGTGGGGTCATGAGTTAGTTATTGACTACGGTCAACAATTTGTTTGTTGTTAACAAACAAATTGATACAATTTGATACATTGTAACCAATTGCCGTTGGCAATTTTGGGGTGGTACCTTACCAGTGTTACTTCGGCCTGCTTGCCTTAGGAATTATGATTGGTCGTTTTACCAATACAAATTTATAATTCGGACTAGGGCATTGAATCAATAAATGTGGCCCTTTGCTGTTATCCACTTTCAATGTTGTCTGTGTCCGTTATTGGGGGGGTGCGCCTGCAATGCAAGCGCGGCGCCAAAATGGCCGCCGCGCCCTTTGCGGGCCCCCCCCCACAGGACAGAGAATCCGGGTAGTTAGGGGCGTGGCCAGCTCCCTTATAAAAGGGGTGGCCACGAGGCAGCCGCGCTGCCATTTTGCCTCAGCGACGGAGCGGAGAAGTTTTTCCCCTCCACCCCCTCCCTAGTTAACAGTGTGATTATGGTCGCTTCGGGGCCGGGTGGGAATTTTTGGTTGGGACCCACATTGGCTTCGGGTCCTGGCTTTTTTGCCCATCCCACACTGTTGCTATGGTTTGATATAGGGGTCTTTCTTCGTTCCTACTGTTGACTTTGGTCACATGGGCGGGTAGCACTGGTAAGGTAAACAGTATGACCCACAAGTATCCGGCAGGTTCGCAATTGACTAGACAACACTAGACAGGAATAAAGTAGTTAAACGTTGTCCGGTCAACGACGAATCAGGCGATGGGGTGATGATGATTGCTAACCAGCATGCATCACCCCTGTGATTTCACGGATACGCGTCAGAGGGTGGGGTCATGAGTTAGTTATTGACTACGGTCAACAATTTGTTTGTTGTTAACAAACAAATTGATACAATTTGATACATTGTAACCAATTGCCGTTGGCAATTTTGGGGTGGTACCTTACCAGTGTTACTTCGGCCTGCTTGCCTTAGGAATTATGATTGGTCGTTTTACCAATACAAATTTATAATTCGGACTAGGGCATTGAATCAATAAATGTGGCCCTTTGCTGTTATCCACTTTCAATGTTGTCTGTGTCCGTTATTGGGGGGGTGCGCCTGCAAACAAATCTATATGGACAATTGAGATTGAATTGGTTTCTGATAGGGATGGTAAACTAGTGGAATAGTAACTATATGAAAGAAGTTGGACTAGAAAGAGGGAGGACTGAATTTGAAGAATTAATTTTAAAAATAAGAAAGGGACAAACAGGAATAAAGGGGCTGGCGAGTAAATTATATATAATGATAAATAAGGAAGGTAATCCACAGGAGGAATTGAAAGCAAGTTGGGAACAGGATTTAAAGATGAAGATAGAGGACCAGAATTGGACGAAATAAATGGAAGAAAAGAATTATGAGAACTATGTCTGTCAGAGTCAAAGAACACAATTATAAAATGTTGTGGAGATGGTATTTGACACCAATGAGATTACATCAGATAAATAATAAGAAAGACAAAATATGTTGGTGTTGTAAGAATGCACTAGGTACATATGAACACATGTGGTGGAGTTGCAACGTGGTAAAGGATTTCTGGGGGAAAATTGGAAAAGAGATAAGCAAAATTATGGGGGGGGGAAATAAAGTTGGGACCAAATACCATCATGCTGACAGATGTGGAAGGTACAAATTTAAGCAAAGATAAAAAAGAGTTACTAGAAATAATGTTGGCAATAGGTAGATTGTGTATCGCTAGAAAATGGGAAAATGATGTGAATATGAAAATTGAGGAATGGTTCAAGGAAATGTGGGATATATGAGATAAATGTTAAAAAGAGTATTGTGAAAGAGAATAGATTTTGGAATATTTGGCAAGCATTTGTGGATTACTCTTTGAAAGGTGATGAAAAGAATAGACCTGTACCCGATCAAATTAGTTTTTTGAAAGGAAAATAGAGTGACACTCTGGTTTTTCCAGGGCAGTGTATAAAGCACTGGGTGCTTAATTCTTATTTCTTTTTTATTATTATTATTTTTGAAATTTGCCAGTATTTTACTTTTTGTTATAGTATTCATGACTTAGAAGTTTGACTTAACAGATATATTAAACTGTGTAGATTTTGAAGTGAAATTAGACTAGGTTTAAACAATAATAAGAATAAATATTAAAAACTGTTTGGATTTTTGATAATGGTATGAAAGATACAAGAAATAAGTCATAATCAACTGGCATTTTCCAGAGATGTTTATTCTTGTCTTTTTTTCTTTTATCATTATTTAGTTTTGGTATTGTATAGGTATGAAATTAGGTATAAATTGTCTATATTTGTTCAGATTTTTTATGTATGATTGTCTTTTTTTTTATTATGTTGTAATATTGTTTTTAAAAATTCAATATTTTTTTTTAAAAAAGAAATCTCTTCTGCTAAAATATATCATGAGAATGTTGTTCATTTCTTCCTCTTCAAACCCAGAGATATAGAAGGTATGAAAAGTCCTCTTCTTTCTTGCTTCTTCAGCCAATTTCACACAACCACAGGGATGACAAAAGTCCAGTCATTATAATCCACATAATTCGAGACATTATCAACCCCATTTTGACAATCCCTCTCTTCAGAAAAAAATTGCATTTCTGGACTGTACACATGATACAGTAACCCCAAGGTGTTATGTACAGAGATGTCACACATGCACAAATTATTGACACTATAACCCCATTTATTAACTATATCTTGACAATAATGCACAATCTAACTACATGTCTTAAAACATTTCATTAGATAAATAACATGGGCCTTTACTTAACATTCTACAGATACACAGATTTTTAAATTTTAAAAGAGATTGTGCAAATTACTATTCAATTCAATTCAATTCAATTTCTTCAATTTATATCCCGCCCTACTCAACACATGGCCGACTCAGGGCGGCTAACAACATATAAATGACCCCAGGACAACTCAAGGGGTTTACATATAAGATACAAGATACAATGTTCAAAATACAATAATAAATACAATGTTTCACGTAAATACAATAATACAAATTACAATATTAAGCAAAACAATCCACAAAATACAAAATATCAGCACCACATCAAAATAGAAAACAATTCAACCGAAACCACCCACAAAAAACCCCTGCCTCCAGAGTCTTATGAAGGGGAGGACAGGGCCCTGGAACACCAGCCGGTGGCATGGCCGGAAGGCCTCTTCGCCCCCACCGGGGCCGGGAGTGCTGCGGCGGTGGATTCGCCCGGCAGACCCCCTTGCCTTTTAAGTCCTGGCGAGGGGTGGAGGGCAGGGCCCGGAACACCAGCCGGTGGTGTGGCCGGAAGGCCTCTTTGCCCCCACTGGGGCCGGGAGCGCTGCGGCGGTGGACTCGCCTGGCAGACCCCCTCGCCTTTAAGTCCTGGCGAGGGGTGGAGGGCAGGGCCCGGAACGCCGGCCGGTGGTGTGGCCGGAAGGCCTCTTCGCCCCTACCGGGGCCGGGAGCGCTGCGGTGGTGGACCTGCCCGGCAGACCCCCTCGCCTTTTAAGTCCTGGCAAGGGGTGGAGGGCGGGGCCCGGAATGCCGGCCGGTGGTGTGGCTGGAAGGCCTCTTTGCCCCCACTGGGGCCGGGAGCGCTGCGGCGGTGGACTCGCCCGGCAGACCCCCTCGCCTTTTAAGTCCTGGCGAGGGGTGGAGGGCGGGGCCTGGAACGCCAGCCGGTGGTGTGGCCGGAAGGCCTCTTCGCCCCCACCGGGGCCGGGAGCGCTGCGGCGGGGGACTCGCCCGGCAGACCCCCTCGCCTTTTAAGTCCTGGTGAGGGGTGGAGGGCGGGGCCCGGAACGCCGGCCGGTGGTGTGGCCGGAAGGCCTCTTCGCCCCCACCGGGGCCGGGAGTGCTGCAGCGGTGGACTCGCCTGGCAGACCCCCTCGCCTTTTAAGTCCTGGCGAGGGGTGGAGGGCGGGTCCCGGAACGCCGGCCGGTGGTGTGGCCGGAAGGCCTCTTCGCCCCCACCGGGGCCGGGAGTGCTGTGGCGGTGGACTCGCCCGGCAGACCCCCTCGCCTTTTAAGTCCTGGCGAGGGGTGGAGGGCGGGGCCCGGAACGCCGGCCGGTGGTGTGGCCAGAAGGCCTCTTCGCCCCCACCAGGGCCGGTGATTTAAAATTGGGGAAAGTAAATTCAATTCAATTCAATTTTAATTTATACCCCGCCTTTCTCGGCCAAGGCCGACTCAAGGCGGCAACAACATGTCAATATCAATACAAAAGTAAAACAAAAGTACAATATACAATATATAAATTACAAAATACAGTATTACAAGTGCAGCAAAAATACATTACAGTTACAATTTCAAAATCAATCAATAAACAAATTACAAGTTATAAAGGAGTTCTGGCAATACAATTAATACCAAAGGTCAAGAAACGAGGTCTTCTATGTGGCCACAGGAGCCACAGAACCCAAGCGCTCCCACTTCCCTTGTGGCCAGGCTGAACCAGGAGAAGGAGCGGCAGCGGCGGCGCTAGCCCCCATGGCCAGAGCTTAGGCTTGTCCAGGTGGATGGCACTGATCTTTTAAAGTAAAACAATGTGCTCCTGGCTTCACATCTAACAGCATGCCTCATCAATTGTTACTTACCTTAAGTTCTAACCTTAGCACATTTATTAAAACTATTTTTTTAAAAAAACAAAACAAAAATAACATAGCAAGATACTTAACATTCTCCAAATACAGACAGAATGCATTAAGAGTGATATATCGAATCAAATATATAATCACTTTCATTAGCCTTCACCACAATGTATTCTGGATAGACTATTCATCCCAAAATTTCAATCAGATGCTGGCTGGGGATACACCAACAGGTCAGACAGACTAGTGGTGTGTATCTGGTGTGTCACAACATCTTTCTTTCACATGTCAAGATCCTGGGTCCCAGCAATACTCTTTGGGTTCTCACTCTTTGCTTATCATGGCATGGAGGAACCAAGACAGAGTGAGAGGATAACAGAAGTCGGCCAGCTTTCTTCCCAGCACTTCAGCCTACCTAGCTGGAAGTGCTTCCCAGGAGGATTATGCAAAATTAAATTCTCTGCCACTGCTACCCCACTAACTGAAAAATGGAAAACTACTTCATCCTCCATACCATTTCATCTATCTTCCAGATTCCAGTCACTGTTAAATGCAGAAATCCTTTTGAAACAATTCCACTTATTTGCTCCCCAGGGAGCTATGGAAATACACACTGACAAAACTAAATGGAGGAAATCTACTTCAGTCAAAGACCAAGAGAAGGTGTTGGAGCTATTCAGGAATCAATTCACAGGAAAAGGTTGTAGGTCTTAATATACTGCAGAGTTCCAAGCACTGGAATGGAAAGCATGAAATAAAGTCATACACTCTAGTATCTACTCCTGGAAAACACATTCGTGGTCTTCTGGACAAGCTTATACCAAAGCTTCCTGCACGCTTTGTCCTGGCATTTAAAAGTACTTTCCCTAGTTTAGAAAGAGGTTCAAGAGTAGAAATAGAGAAATTCAAAGATGATTAAAATTCATTCAGTGATAGATATTCAAAAAACTCCACCCAGTATTTCTTTTGAACACTGAAGGGATACCTCTCGATCTTTGCCCCCCAAAGTGCCCTTAACCTGCCCTTAGGAAATACCATTAGTCCCTGGCCCTTGCCAGCTTCTGAAAGGGGGAGGCCAAGTTGTTTGCTCAACTCGGGATCGGCCAACAGTCTTGACTGCAACTCCCATTCTGGGCACCTCCTGGTAGAAGCTGACGCAAGTAAGTCCTTATCAGGACCACCACACATTCCCCCATTCCTCAACCCCTTATCAGCCCCTGACCATCTGGGTTGCCCTCTGTGACATGTACTCATTGTGCATCCTCCGATATGTTACCCATGTATGCAACACCCTATTTTTGAACCTGTCTTCCAATCAGTTTTGTGATGACTGTGCGACTGCACTAGGAACGTACAAGTCGAGGTTTCATCAGAAATAAAAGGGCTGAGCAGCAATGCGCAATTGTCACCTCATCCCGATGCCTTGAACCGTGTGTGTGAGAGTCTCATCCCTACAGACCACAAACTGCCATTTATTAAGGGTTTTGTGTGATAGACATCTGAATAAACACAGAGTATTGAATTCTTGTTCATTAAAACGTTAAGCTGCAGGTGTGTTGTTCATAAGAAAATTACTTTTCCACCAACTTCTAATGCTTGTATTCCATGGTTGCGTTTATGACCAGCAAGGGGAAAAGGTCTGCTTTCCAGATTTCATACAACAATGAGATACCTAGCTACTGGGTTCCATATTTTTCCTTTTGAAGCCACGCAGACACCTAATGTCTACTGACTTGTACACCAGTTAAAATACATGCAATGGGATTTTGGACCTCCACATAAGCAAGATGTTGTTGCTGCTGTTTCCTGACAGTTCTTTGTGAGTTTCCTGCTTTCATCTCCACAGTGTGGGTGTGCTCCTAAATTCAATCCTGAGCCTGAATACACAGATTACAGCTATAGCCAGGGCTGCATTTAAACAGTTAAAGCTGATGTGCCAACCATGGGTGTTTCTTGAGAGGTCTGATCTAACTCAGTTTAGTTACTTTACATCTGCATTACAGCGATGTGTTCTACAAAAATATTTCAAAATGCAGTACTATTGTTTGCCATTCTCTAAGGAACTGCAGCATTTATGCCTGTGTTTTTCTGGCTTGTTTGTAACAACAATGCAAGCGCGGCGCCAAAATGGCCGCCGCACTCTTTGCCCCCCCCACAGGACGAATGATCCGGGTAGTTTAGGGCGTGGCCAGCTCCCTCATAAAAGGGGTGGCCACGAGGCAGCCGAGCTGCCATTTTAGCTAAGCGACGGAGCGGAGAAGTTTTTCCCCTCCACCCCCTCCCTAGTTAACAGTGTGATATTTTAGTCGCTTCGGGGCCGGGTGGGAATTTTTGGCTGGGACCCACATTGGCTTCCGGGTTCTGGTTTTTTTTGCCCATCCCACACTGTTGCTATGGTTTGATATAGGGGTTCTGCTATGACTGCTGTTGACTTTGGTCACATGGGCGGGTAGCACTGGTAAGGTAAACAGTTATGACCCACAGGTATCCGGCAGGTTCGCAATTGACTGGACAACACTAGATAGGAATAAATTAGTTAAACGTTGTCCGGTCAACGACGAACCAGGCGATGGGGTGATGGCGATAGCTAGCCAGCATGCATCACCCCGTGATTTCACGGATACGAGTCAGAGGGTGGGGTCATCAGTTAGATATTGACTACGGTCAACAATTTGTTTGTTGTCAACAAACAAATTGATACAAATTGATACATTGTAACCAATTGCCGTTGGCAATTTTGGGTGGTACCTTACCAGTGTTACTTCGGCCTGCTTGCCTTAAGAATTATGATTGGTCGTTTTACCAATACAAATTTATAATTCGGACTAGGGCATGAATCAATAAATGTGGCCCAATGCCGTTACCCACTTTCAATGGTGTCTGAGTCCGTTATTGGGGGGTGCGCCTGCAATGCAACACATCATCAATGCACAGCACAATGTATTACTTGCATACTGAGCAATGATCATGAAACTTTGCTGCAAGGATGTATAAAGCAATGCAATTGGTTTGATTTAAAATGTAATGTTTCTGGAGTTGTCATATAGGTCAATACATGCCTTAATAGGAGCAGTACATTACTACATTGCTGCCCTTTGCACACAAAGGGATGGATCTTGAATTTTGGTTTACTGTTTTGCACATTTCTAATGCAAATCAAACCAGTATTTGTATAGCACAGAGATAACTGCTGTTTTCCAAAACATACAACTAGTGCTGTAAAGTGTAATGATTTTCCCCTTGAAACTTTCACAAAATGAATCAAACATTTAGCTTGATACTGCTTTCCTAATTATAATGGTAGTGGTAATGATAATGCCATAGTATTTGAAACTTCAAATGTGCCTGTGTTTTTCTCTGTAAAAAGTATTCAGTCTAAAATGAAAATCAAACATAACAGGACTATAAAGCAAGGGAAAGAATTGTTTTGGTGTTTGTTCATTCATGTGTTTTTATTCCTTCCTTCCTTCCTTCTTTTGTGCAAGTAACATGTAAGCTTGAAAAACATGTGTGAGGGAAAGAACATCTTTCTTTCGGATGTAATGAGACAGAAAAAGAAAATTAGGGTTTCATAAGCTCTGATCACCAGATTCTCATTTTTGACACTTCATTTGTTGGAATCATTTTCAGAAAGTCAGGACTCAGTAACCTACCAAATGAAGAATCTTACAAAGAAGTAGGAAATAAGGATTTGATTTACCACTACAATTATTTGTTCATTCTGTTTAGTGAAAAAAACAGCGTGTCCTGGTGGGTAATACTCCTCCTTTCCCCACCAAAAATCCCCAAGATAGGTCATTCTGATTCATAGGATGAATCTCTATATTCTAGCACTGAGAGTCAGATTTCCCCAAACCAGAACTGAACTGAGAAAATTCAAAAGTTTCAAGGGATCTTTGTATTGAAGCAAGGGTCTTCCAAAAAGAAACCAACATAATCCAATCATTAATACTATGGGATTCTTTTAGGCAATTCAGATCAACATGAAGACAGAAAACAGATGCAGTATGTCCCCAAATAGGTATATTGTTCCACACATCTCTTCAAAGAATAAGGGGTAATGACAAACAAAGGTGGTGTAGGGATAGGGTTGTCTTCTGAGCACAGTGAATGGCATTACCAGAGTCTACAGCAGGGGTTCCTAACCTTTTCATGCCCGGGGCCAGGTCATGCCCTCTCAGTCAGCTTCGAGGGCTAGACGACCATTTTTCCCTGCCTGCACAATGGGGGTGGTCATTTTGTCCCAACAGCTTCAAATGCCCTTGGAGGGGTGGGGTCGGGCACATGAAATGGCCCAGGAGGGCTGATCCAGACCATGGGCCTTAGGTTGGGAACCCCTGGTCTATTGTCTCAGTGATTTTTTTAAAAAAGCTTTTAAAGTAACATATTGCAAGAGTGATAGATTAATTTTGTTAGTTTTCTCTTTCCAAAGCAGAAAAGTTCAAATGGTTTTAGTAAAGCCAATGGAACTTAGGAAAGCACAGCTTTAGATATTCATGCATGTTTATGTCTGCCATTAGTTATATGAGCGTTCACTGTTGCCAGTGAGGATAACAACAGAAGTTCTTCCTTTGGTTTCTGGTGAAGCCACATATTGCTAGACTGGAAGAAGGATTGAATGGGTATAACACTGGGAAGGAGAAAAATCCGTTCGTGGCCAAAAAGTACAAAAGGCAAAAAAGTAGCAAAATGTATATAAAGTAGTAATCTAAGTAAAGATAAGTCCAAGATGATAGTCCATGTAACTATGTTTATGTGCAGTGCATTACCAAAATGAGATGACGTTTCCAAACAATTCACCACTGAAACAATATTTTCCAAAGCTTTTCTGCTACGCGTCAGCAACAGTTGTCACAAGCTGCCTATGATAAAGAGCTGGAGGACATAGAACAAAAAATCAAGACCTTTAGGGGTTCTCTTTTACAATTTAAGACAAAGAAATTTGAAAGAGACACACAGGATTATACCAGCAACAGGGTCTACAAATGGAAATATGCCCCAGCGGTTCAACGCCAAAAAAAGTTACCTGGCGGGACCCAATCCTTACCTCTGAAGGGGAAACCACGGACTCCGATGGGCAATCTTCATCCAATGATGATGATTCATTGAGATCTTATAATCTCAGACATAGCAGAGACAACTCCTACGCCAACTCTAAACCATGTACATCTACTGCCACTCCGTCCTCTTCTTCTTTTTAGGGAGGGGCAGGAGGGGCAACAGGAAAAGAACTTAGTCTTTAATTTATCATCGAGAATTCTCACTCCTAGGGATCTACAATTGTTATGCTTAGGACTAAATTATGTACCCACTCCCCAATATCGTTCATTTAACACACACGCAGTGTTGGAATCTGATTCATGTAAAGATCTCTTCAATCAGTCAGCCTCATTAGCAGCAGTTTATATCCTCAGATCTTTTGAGGTAGAGACAGAAAAAACACGACTCCAGTCCTTGGCTGACAAACGATACTCATGCCTTCTCTTTATTCAGGCAGAGAGTCTCAGAAACGAAACTTAAGCAAGCAATGTATATCAGAAACGAAACTTAACAGAGACAAAACTGAGGGCCCACAGCCAATCAGAAGTGTCAGAGCCCAAATAAGGAGAATACTTTTTCACTATTCTACGCATCCAAGCAAAGAGGCTTTTGGTTACAAAATGTGTCAGAGACAGGCAAGACAGAAACCAGATGCCTTCCCACATGTCCTCCTTTTTCATTTAAATTTGAGAGAGGGACAGACGGCTAATCATACCCCTGCATGTCATCATACTCCATAACTACTCCTCCATATACATCATCACTGTCCTCCCGGACATCGTACCCCTCCTGACTCCTGGTACCTTGTTCCGGAGGATGATACCTCATTGAGTACAATTGCCGTCGTGCAAAACTCGATGTCTCCCTTCTACGCAGTGGACATGTGTTACACATAGAAATAAGGTTAGGAATACAATTAATGCAAAAACACAAAGATATAAGGCAGATAATAATAATGAACCCATAAAAGAAAACTTGTCTAAGGACAGATAAATCAGGCAACCAAGAAGTCACCGAATCAAAGAGATTAACATCAGTGCGTACATTGTTAGTAATGCTCTCCTGTAAATTCTGAAGTTCTTTCTCAATAGTATTATTCAGATCCTGGAATTTTACCCGACATCCCTGGTTCCCGACCAGTTTACAAAATCCTCCGGATTTTGCTAACAGGTAATCTATGACCCATCGGGCCGGCAGCAGCTCTCCGGCGCTGTGCATCTGCCTGAGGCAGCATTTGCACTTGTACGGGTAAGGTAAAATAACCCAATGCTGCACATTGATATTGTCCTGGATGGAAATTCGTGGCAACTCCATTAAAAAAGAACCACATGTTGGGATCCTTGATTTGCCATCCATTGCAAATTGAACCACTATCTATAGCAGAATAATCAGGAGTAAACATAGGAAACACATCATATATATCTTCAATAGTAGTGTTAAACAAGGTATAATTAAGCTTATAAGAACTGTTATAACTACCCCATAACCAAAAATAATCGTCACAACCCGTATAATTGCCTACACTCTGCAAAACCCTTTTTGCTTGAGTCCAGTACTTCCATTTACTATTCCAGACTCCAGAACTATGACAGCAGAAACAAAGTCCTTTAGTGTATTTCTTGAATGTCATGCTTCGCCAGCGGGTGTTGTTAAATTGTTCTGGGGGATTAGAGAAGAGTGTAGACCTATCAAGATGTTGCAAATGTCCAATAACCAACTCAGGCGTGTTGAACAATGCCGGAAGAAAGGCCATTTGAGACACGGCCAGTGGATGCTCATAGTATAACGTTGCATTCTTACCATGAACTTCAAACATATAGTTAGCATGACGAATCCAAAAGTTGGGGTTGCCCCCATGAGGTATTGTTCTTACAGCTGGAAGTACAGCAAGAAAGAAAAAAACAAATGTCAGCACATTTAGTCTACTGGTGAACCACCATCCTGGAGCTGAGTAACCTTCTTCTCTCTCCATGGGCGGATCGCTCGAGCAGGAATCCTTCCACTCAGGATTCCCTTGTTGCCAATAAATGACCAATGGCTTAGGAAGACACTCCCCTAAGAAACAGGAGCATGCCCTGTTATAACTAGTACCATGTAACTAAACATGAAACATGAGTGACATATAACACAAATGCAATATCACAAACCCATATACATGTGTATGGTACTGAAACTCTTCCATGTACTTCTGGAGGTACCTTGAGATATGCAGTTTCATAAAGCAATACATAACATAAGCAAAGACAGGTCTTTCTCCTCCAAGAGAATAAGCAAACATTTAAGCATAAACAAAACATGAACATTTCTTTTCTTGCTTACATGAAGGAGGTCCGGTTGCATTTTAGAAAGCATTTCTCACTTCCCCAATTACATGAGTAAGGCATTAAATTTCTTCTTCTCCCACTGGTGTGAGTGAAAGAAGCATTCAATAACTTATAATCAGCATAGCATGGTAACTCAAATACAGTACAAATCTCATTAAAGCATTTCACACTCATAGCCTGAGCAGGTAGACAATTTCTTAAAAAAGGCTGTCAGGTTTTATAATGCAAACAAAGCCAATTCTTTTTTAAAGTCCACACAAACTTTTTTCTTTTTAGTCCAATTAAAATGTCGAAATTAAAGTCCAAATCTTGATTGAAGCTTCCTTAAACACTCTCTCCTCTCCAGCACAGTTCTTGGCATGGCAAAGGTTGAAATTAAGCCATAAATTAAGTCTCACTGACTTCACAAGACAATCCCACACAACCCCCCTTTTCAGCTTTTCTGGCACACACACATTCCTTTATGCTCCAGCCACCCCCATCTGCATTAAGGCAGGCGAAGAGGTGTGAAGGCACAAAGAACTTCTCCAGAAGTTGCAAGTAATTTTCACACAGAAGAAAATCACAGGGAATTCCAAGTTGCTTTCCCTGCAATCCTGATGCCTGAAACTTGGAACAGCTCACTCTGGATCTCTTTGTTTGAGGGTTGGGCAGTTCAAAATCAGCCAAAAACTGTATGTCTTCTTCCTCCTTGTATTTTTGCAACAGCCTGCTGTCCATCAAGGAAATATTCACCCCCCTCTTCCTCTGTATTTCTTTCATCTCCAGCATCTGATTCTCAACCTTATGACAAACTGCATCTGTTAGTTTGTACTTGCACCCCTTTTTTGTCTTGGGTTTTGTGCGTTCCTCCTTTGGGCCATCCTTCCATTTCTGCAGGATCTTCCTGCCCAAACGTGAGGTATCAAATTTACTACTCAGCTTCTCCTGCTTTTGTGATGAGGGTTGCTTCACGGGGGGGCTGAGATCCCCTATGCTCTTTGAAACACACTTCTTGCTTCCTGCCACTCTGCATGCATTAACAGCTTCAATCTGTGATGAGGTCCCCACCATTTGTTCCCCATCAGCTGGCACTAGTTGTTTTTTAGACTCGGCAGGCAGTATTGCAGCAGAGAACAGGTCTTTTGTAGGGCTAAAAGTGCTTGATTGCTGCAAGGCAGGATATAATGTCCCATCTCCTTTTCCACCTCCACCCCCATCAGGGGGCTGTTGTTTCTCATATGATGGAGGAGCAGTTGCCATAGCCCCTCCCTTGTCTGGTGGCAAAAGCTTTGGGAGGGGGCCATCAAGCCTCTGAGAGAATAACATATTCTTTGGAGTGAGTCTCTGAAGGCAGTCTCTGACTTCCTCCCATGTAAATAATATTGATATAGGAATTCCATTATGCTTCTGCATTTCTCTCCCAATCTGTTTCCACTGTTTTAAGTCCAGACATTGATCATATTTAACCCAAGGACTGATTTTTTCTATAGCTTTAACCAGCTGCTGTATCTTCTTCTCATCAGCCTTTCGCCCATTGTTAATCAAAAGATCTGAGATATCTTTACAAAGTTCATTCCCTTGCGAAGACAATATGCACCCCATTTTCCACTCACCCTGTTGTAATTCTCAAGCGCTCGATTGGACCTTTCCTCTGGTCGGACCTGTCTGGTCGGAGGTGAATGAAGACCTTGTCCCCGGTCGATGAGGTGTTAATTGCTGAAGCAGAGTTCAAAGCATTCCTTTGAATTTCATTCAATGGCCTCGCGACGGGGCACCACTTGTTGGAATCTGATTCATGTAAAGATCTCTTCAATCAGTCAGCCTCATTAGCAGCAGTTTATATCCTCAGATCTTTTGAGGTAGAGACAGAAAAAACACGACTCCAGTCCTTGGCTGACAAACGATACTCATGCCTTCTCTTTATTCAGGCAGAGAGTCTCAGAAACGAAACTTAAGCAAGCAATGTATATCAGAAACGAAACTTAACAGAGACAAAACTGAGGGCCCACAGCCAATCAGAAGTGTCAGAGCCCAAATAAGGAGAATACTTTTTCACTATTCTACGCATGCAAGCAAAGAGGCTTTTGGTTACAAAATGTGTCAGAGACAGGCAAGACAGAAACAAGATGCCTTCCCACAACGCAGATTTGTTCAAGCTTAATAGATTATTAAAACTAAAAGTTTTCTATCAAGGTATGGAGTCCAACGTTGATCATGTCCTGAAACCTAAATCTACATTTTGTCCTCAAATTAATAACCCCTCCATTGAGGTGTTTAGTAGGCTGGTCCTTAGAGACCTGAATATAGCTGAGCAGGAAGCCCATAGATCTGGTAGAAATTTATCTGTTCAAGATCATAAAATACTACAAAATCTAGCTGCTGATCAGTCCATCATAATTAAATTTGCAGACAAGGGTGGGGGAATAGTAGTCATGGATACCACTGAATATTTGGCTGAAGCCAGTAGACAACTCTCTGATTCCACCTCATATAAAGAACTAACTCAAAATCCTACTGCTAGACTATCTAATATCATTAGGACTGTACTCTTCGAGGGTTTATCGCTTGGATATATTAATGATAGTACGTTTAAATTCCTGTTTAACAAATTCCCCAGAGTTCCAATATTTCACCTTATCCCAAAAATACACAAAATTAGACAGCCAGGCACTCCCACCTCCTGCAGACCTATTATATCCGGCATTAATGGCATCACAGAACCACTCTCAAAATATATTGATTTTTACATCAATAAATATGCTAGGGACACTCCATCATTCATACAAGATTCTACTCATTTCATTTCAGCTTTAGAAAGGTACGCCCATTCCATCGGGTGCGGTCTTTTTAACCCTTGATGTTGAATTCCTATATACTAATATACCCCTGGAGTCAGCTAGATTGACTATACAGGATGTCCTGGATACTAGAGAGTCGCTTATACCACCTACTCATTTTCTTATTGATATTCTCGACATAGTTTTGGAGAACATTTTTTCCATTTTGGGGATAAGTTCTATCTACAGACCAGAGGTATGGCCTATTACATTGCAAACAACGAGGTGGTAATCAGGGTATCTGCTTTTCCATAGAGTATTCACCGCTAGCAAATACTATTTAAAAACTAATCAAAACTCACTGGCATATAGTTCAACATATCCCAGGTTGCAAATCCCCTCCTAGAATAGGTTACAGGAAAACCGCTTCTTTAAGTAACATACTTGCTAGGTCCAATCACACGTCTCGCATTCCTAAGATGACATCACCTATTGTATCGCTGCCACAGCTGCGTTTTTTGCAAACTATGCCTCAAAACTAAAGAGATATTCATCCCCGAGAGAAACTACCATCATAAACTCAATCAGTTTACTAATTGCAACAGCAAGAATTGTGTATATCTTATAGAATGCCCCTGTCACATGAGATATATTGGTAAAGCCAACAGACCTCTTAAAACCAGAATTTGCAAACACAGGTCAAAAATTCAAACCCAGGACTTAACGCTCCTTAAGTGTCTCATTTTCTCCAGATGGGACCATACCTGTCAACCCGTGGCTCTGTAAAAAACGGGACCTGCGCAGATCACTTGTGTACAGGTCGCTTTTCACGCATGCATGGAAGGGTTTTACACTTGTGTAGAACCCTTCCACGCATGCGTGGAAGTGCTCCGCTGCTTGCGTAGGGGCTGCGTAAGCAGCAGAGCGCTTCCACACATGCGTGGAAAGCGTTTTCCCCCGCTGCCAAATTATGGGGTTTTGGCAGCGCGGGGTGGGTTATGACGTCAATCGGCATCAAATTCCGTGGTAATCCCGGCCAAATCGGGATGGTTGACAGGTATGGATGGGACACGATGAAAATGACCTTACTGTTACAGCATTGGAGCAAATTCGACCTAATGCAAGCGCGGCGCCAAAATGGCCACCACGCTCTTTGCGGGGGGCCCCCACCGGACGAAGGCATCCGGGTAGTTAGGGGCGTGGCCAGCTCCCTGATAAAAGGAGTGGCCACGAGGCAGCCGAGCTGCCATTTTGCGAAGCGACGGAGCGGAGAAGTTTTTCCCTCTTACCTCCGTCGCTTTTGCCTTGACTGGGAAGCCTTTTGGCTGCTAGTTTTTCTTCTATCGGCTTCCCATAGGTTGGGCTGAGATGCCTTCAAAGAAGAAGGTGGCAGCGAGCGCGGATCGCGCGGTTCGGAGGCGCAATCCGGGTCGGAGGACCGCGGCTGCGCCTCCCCAGCTGCCGCCTTTGCCTGCACCACCGGGATTGGTGGGATGGGGTCTATTCCCCCTTGGCCGGAGGCCGGGGACCCGAGCATGGGTCCAGCAAGGGCTGCGGCCCGCGGCCCGCAAGCGGTGGACACCGCTCCTGGTGCTTCCCATTCTACTGGGCCTTCCTCTATAGGGGCGCAGCTCACCCCGGGGCCTTCCAGCCTTGGGGGGTGGTGTGGTCCCCCTTCCTGGCAGGTGCCTGCATCGGCCCTACCGGGCCTGGGTGTGGGGTCATGGCCCTATTCGGGCCCCGGAGTACAGGGACCTGTACCCACGCCTGTAGCAGGAGGGCCGGCTGGCCCTTGGCCCCCCGTCAGTGTGGAGGCCTTGCTGGCCCGTGTTGCGGCCCTGGAGGCTTCCATGGCTCGGGCCAGCCACGCTGGGGCTCCCTTTGGGGTGCATTTTGATGCGTCGTCTGCTGGGCAGCGGCAGGCGACGGGACGGGTTGAGCTGCTGGAGGCGCGTGGCACGACTTTGGCCACTGCCTCGCAGCTCCCCAACCAACAGTCCAGTGCAGGTCAGGCCCCAGCGACGAGCTCTACGGCGGTCGTGAGCTCCGACACCCCCAGTGGGCCGGAACCCCCGGTGGGGGCGGCCCTCGGGGGTGCGGCGTGTGAGTATGCGGTCCAAACTAGTGCACCTACACACGTTCCCACGTCGGGGGGGGGCTTTTCAATGGCCTTGGCTTCGCGTGGGTGGTGCGGCGGTACAGCCGCTTACGCCCCATCCGGCGTCGTCAACTACCACCCAGGGCATTGGGGTGGGGGGTGTTTCCTACCCTGTGGGGAATGTGTTCGGGGTGGCTGGGTTGGTCAAAGCCCCTTTCCAGGTGCCCGCAGTTTCGGCGGTGCCTGTCTCGGCCTTGCCGACAGCGGGGTATTCCTTACCACTGGGTGACCACTTGGCACAGGCCACCAAAGAGAAAATATGGCGGGGGGAGTATGTAGATATCTTCTCACTCCTAAACAGGGAGCCCACCAAGGAAGAGAGGGAGGGGCAGGATGAGAAGGATAAGGAGCAGGCACGTCGTCGCAAGCCACCACGCACGTGGGCCAACTGGCTGCCGGCCTACCTCATCTACATGGCGGTGTACCTGAGGGCCCGGCCGGATTTGGCAATTCCAATGGTCCAGTATTTGGACAACATCTATCGGGCAATGGTTGACTTCCCGGGCCCGTCATGGTTGGCTTATGACGAGGAATTCCGTATGCGGATTCCCATGCACCCCGAAATGAAGTGGGACGAGCCATGCCAGAGGCTTTGGCTTCTGTACATGACACCCACGCGCCCCGCGCCAGGGGAAAGATACCATTGTGGACATGCGGTCCAGCGAGCGGCTCCAGCACAGGTTCCCCGCCAGGTGGCGGGGCAGGGGGTTCCAGCCCGCCTGCTGTGCTGGACTTTCTCGTCCTCTGGTTCCTGCAATAGGAAGAATTGCAAGTACAGACATGAGTGTCCCACCTGTGCGGGCCCCCATGTGGCCTCTGCCTGTCCCAGGCCTGGAGGGACGCGGGGCAGAGGGAGGGGCGGACAGTGGGCCGGCAAGACTGCCGCAGATGGTGCTGGTTCACCGAAAGGCTCCCTCCCCAATTAATGTGGACATGTTGGAGCGCTGGCTCACATTGTACCCGAAAGGGGAGGATGCGGATTATCTCCTTCAGGGCTTTAGGGAGGGGTTCCGTATCCCTTTCATGGGTGATAGGTCCCCTCAGGATGCCCCCAACCTTTTGTCCCTTAGGGGGAGGGAGGAGGTGGCTGCTGCCAGCATTAATAAGGAGGTCGATGCGGGCAGGGTCGCTGGCCCTTTCCCTGCACCCCCGTTCCCTCACCTTAAGGTATCGCCCCTGGGCTTGGTTCCCAAAAAGTCTCCAGGCGAGTTTCGCCTTATTAATCACTTGTCCTACCCAGCCGGCCGATCGGTCAATGATGCTATCCCTGATGACCTTTGCTCAGTCAGGTATACTTCTTTCGACCACGCGCTGCGCATGGTGCGCTCATGTGGCCCGGGTGCGCTGCTGGCTAAGTGCGACATTAAGTCGGCTTTCCGCCTCTTGCCAGTGCACCCGGGCGACTTTGAATTGCTGGGTTTCAAGTTTCGGGGCGAATATTACTTTGATAAGGCCATGCCTTTTGGCTGTTCCATATCATGCTCGGCTTTCGAGCGTTTCAGTACCTTCCTAGAGTGGGCTTTCGTCCGCAGGTCAGGGTCCCGGACTGTAGCCCATTACCTGGATGACTTTTTATTCGGGGGTGAACGGGGCTGGGACACGTGTACACGTCTCCTCAACACATTTCAGACGCTAATGGAGGAACTCGGTGTCCCTTTAGCGCCCGAAAAGACCGAGGGCCCATCGACACAGCTAGTCTTCCTGGGGGTGGAGATTGACACGATAGCGCAGGCTTCTAGGTTACCG
Organism: Bradypodion pumilum; assembly: GCA_035047305.1. Taxonomy (NCBI): domain Eukaryota; kingdom Metazoa; phylum Chordata; class Lepidosauria; order Squamata; family Chamaeleonidae; genus Bradypodion; species Bradypodion pumilum. Next base: position 62,692,478 of record JAWDJD010000004.1, on the reverse strand, counting down.
GGGGATAAGGTGTCAAGGATTGTGGCCCTTATCTCGGACTTGCTGGCCAAGCGCAAGGCATCACTGAGAGAACTGCAGGTGCTACATGGTCACCTTAATTTCGCTTGCAGGGTGGTCGCACCGGGCAGGGCTTTTGCCCGGCGCTTGTGCGACGCCATGGCGGGTTTATCCAGGCCTCACCATAGGGTTTGGCTTACCCGGGGTATCAGGGCAGACATGCTTGTCTGGTTACAGTTCCTGAGGGAGTTCAATGGGGTCTCATTTTAGAGGAATGACCTCCTGGCTTCCCCTCATTTTCAGATTCAGTCTGATGCCTCGGGATCCCTGGGTTATGGGATGTACTTCAATGGGAAGTGGGCCTATGGTGGGTGGCCACCGGCCTGGGCAGGCACGGGTCGCCTGCGTGATCTCACATATCTGGAAGTTTTTCCCCATCCTGGGTGCTCTGATGCTATGGGGCGAGGAGTGGGCCAACTCGGTCGTGCATTTCTGGTGTGACAACGCGGCTCTGGTCCACATTGTCAATGCACAGACTTCTAAATCGTCTAGGGTTATGGACCTAGTGCACCAGTTTGTGTTGTGCAGCCTGCGCCTCAACGTCCTGTTCAGGGCCAGGCATGTCCCAGGGGTCAATAATGATATTGCTGACGCTTTGTCCCGCCTACAGATCTCCCGGTTCCGTGCCTTGGCCCCGGATGCGGAGGAATTTCCCTCGCCACTCCTGGAGGAGATATGGACCATTGGCAAGGAGAGGTGAACCGGGCGATTGGCCTGTCGTTAGCGCCACGCACGTGTAAGGCGTATCACCACGCAATTAATTCTTTCAGGGCATTCTATACCCAATTACAACTGCCAGGAACCTGGCCGATCCCTGTAACCCATGTTCTGCGGTTCATGGTTTACCTGCATGCTCAGGGCCTTGCACCTCACACCATAGCATCTAAGCTTTCAGCGTTGGCTTTTATGGCCAAGGTGGGAGGTCATGTGGACAGCACCTCTGACTTCCGTGTGAGACATGTTTTGGAGGGGTGGGTGCGCGAGCGCGGGCGTTGCCCGGACGACCGCCACCCGATTTCCCCAGGGGTTCTTACCCAGTTGGCCCGGGGCTGGCCTGGCCTCTGTTTTGATACATATGAAGCAGCCCTATTTCATGCAGCCACAACGGTGGCATTTTTTGGAGCGCTCCGCATCAGCGAGCTTGTGATGCTGTCTAAGGCGGATGCAAGTCGTAGGGCACTGGAACTCGAGGATGTCTGGGTTGCCAAAGACTGGGCTCAGTTGAGGATACGCTCCTCTAAGACGGATCAGCATGGCGTAGGCAGTGGTGTGAGACTGCTACGGTGTTCTTTGGCAGACATCTGTCCGGTTGGTGCCCTACAGGAGTTCCTTGCACTGCGTGGCACGCACCATGGCCCGTTTTTCTGTCACCAAGATGGGTCTCCCCTTACTAAGTTTCAATTTTGGAAGGTGATGGGCGAAGCGCTGGCCAGTGTGGGCCTCCCAGGTGCCCGCTATGGCACCCATTCATTCCGTATAGGGGCGGCCTCAACCGCAGCTGCTTTTGGGTACTCCAGGGCTGACATACGCAGCATGGGAAGGTGGGGTTCGCAATGTTTTCAGTTTTATGTGCGCCCACCTCCGCCGTGAGTACCAATTCAGTCACCTTACTTTCTTTTCCTCATTTTCTTTACAGACCCTGGGTGTCGTATTACACCGGTGACAGTATGGCTGGTGGGCCATAGCTACGTGCACAGGGCAGCGCGTTACGCTGCGGCGACAGAGTGGGGACCCCGACTGGGCCTGGGTGCATACGCAAGTCTCACATGGCATGGTAAGCCCGGGATGTTATGGTGGGAGCTGCTGCCTTTCCTTTTTTCAGGCCAGAATGCTGACCCGCCTGACATTCTGATCATACACCTGGGGGGCAATGATTTGGGCCAGGTCACCGGCTTATCGCTGAAGCATGCGATTTGCGAGGACCTCACCTACCTGCATTACGTCTGGCCCGCCACAACCCTTGTTTGGTCGGACATGGTCCCGCGCCATTCCTACAGAGGGGGTGTTGACCTCCTGGCCCTTGACCGCGCTAGACGCATGGTGAATAGGGCAGTGGCGCGGTTCCTTGTCGACAGGGCTTGGGGGAGGGTCAGTCGTCACCCCGCTATTAGCCTACAAAATTATGACTTGTATGCAGGGGATGGGGTCCATCTGTCGCGAGGAGGTATGGACCTCCTGTTGGGTGATTGGCGAGCAGGCCTGTTGACCGAGCTGACGGTCTGGGGGGGGGCGTCGAGCCTTCTTTGAAGCCCCTCCATGTGGCGGGTAGCACTGGTAAGGTAAACATTATGACCCACAGGTATCCGGCAAGTTCGCAATTGACTGGACAACACTAGACAGGCATAAGTTGGTTAAACGTTGTCCGGTCAACGACGAACTAGGCGACGGGGTGATGGCTATAGCTAGACAGCATGCATCACCCCGTGATTTTACGGATACGCGTCAGAGGATGGGGTCATTAGTTAGATATTGACTACGGTCAACAATTTGTTTGTTGTCTACAAACAAATTGATACAAATGGATACATTGTAGCAATTGCCATTGGCAATTTTGGGTGGTACCTTACCAGTGTTACTTCGGCCTGCTTGCCTTAAGAATTATGATTGGTCAATTACCAATAGAAATTTATAATTCGGACTAGGGCATGAATCAATAAATGTGGCCCAATGCCGTTATCCACTTTTATCAGTGTCTGAGTCCTTTATTGGGGGGTGCGCCTGCAAACAATATGATAAAATAGGTGTAGATAAACAACTCTTGCGCAGAGAAGTATTCTTTATACATTTATTTGACTCGGTCTCGCCAAAAGGTTTGAATCAGGAATTGGAAATGTCTCCTTTCTTGTAAATGGTCACCTCGTGAGTTGCGATGAGTCACCAAGAATGCAGTCACGAGAAGAGCTCCCCACCTGGGTAATTATAGGTACTCTATTTATACTTAGTCACTTACCATTAGGGTCAACGTCCACAGCACTTAGCTGACTTCGCATAGAGGCTAGGACACGAGACTCTATCGTTTGTAGTAGATTACCATTTTATACTGAGGTAAGATTTTTTCTAATGATGTACCATCTCCTGATTGTCTGTTTATTAATTGACTGTTTATTAATTGACAGTATTTATTCTTGATACTTTAGACTTTTCTAGTTATTTTAGCAAGGATCTAAACCATTGTACATTATAGTTATATGCATTTTACTATATTTCCGAACCTCAGTATATTGATGTTCAAACTAGTTCCGTTTTTATATGTACCCCAATACTTAGATATTTAGATATTTTGATCTTTAGAGATCATCTTTCGATGTACTACTCTTATTGTATATATGTATGTATGTATCTATTTATCCTGTTCTATGTATGTATTTTATCTAGTCATGCACGGTTTTTAAACTTTGCACAGTCACTTTTTCCTGATTTCCAGTATGAGATATATTTTAATTTTGTATGTATTAACTTATAGATTTCCCTGAGGAAACGGCTTATTCCCAGAAAAGCTTATATTTTACTGGAAAAGCTTTGGAAAATATTGTCTCAGTGGTGAATTGTTTGGAAATATCATCTCATTTTGGTACTGCACTGCACATAAACATAGTTACATGGACTATTGTCTTGGACTTATCTTTACTTAGATTACTACTTTATATACATTTTGCTACTTTTTTGCCTTTTGTGCTTTTTGGCAACAAATGGATTTTTCTCCTTCCCAGAAGACACATATTGGTCATGTCAAGAATTTTCCCTTGGACAAAGTGGGCAACCTTGAGAAAACAGCAAGTGCAGCAGCGCAAGCATGGCCTATGTGACTCCCTTATCAGTCCCTGTCTCTAGCCTCAACTGTAATTATTGCAGCTAAGGACAGACTTATGAGTTACACCTGTGGAGAGACTGGTTGATGGGTAGAAGTGACCACTGGTGTCTGTCCCCACCCCCGGCAAAGTGATTGATTGAGGGAACAACTAGAGACAGGACAACAGTTACAACTGCACTGAGAAACATAATGGGGCAGCTTAGTTAGGCAGAAATAGGCTGGGATGCTGTTATGTTGGCAAAGTAGCCTTCCCTGTCATTTTGAATTTCATGGACTCTAGGATGTTATCTTGCATCTGAACAGCAGTGGCTTTTAGAAGGAGACATTCAGTAGCTGTAAAGTTCGTCCCACTCTTCTGCTCCTCCCAGGAAAAGGTAGATGACTTTGTACCCCTTGGGGTTGTTTCATATTTTCTTTTGTCGACATATACTGTTTTGTTAAAGAGGTTTTGTGTTGCAAGCCTAATGCTGATTCCCAAGCTGTTACTTGGCTCATTCTTGGGAGTCTAAAATCCAGTAGCCTTATGAAGCCCTGCCAATGTCAGTGGCAGTGGTGAACACCAAGAAGCTACCAAGAAGCAGTACGCAACAGGAAAGCTGTTTTTCCATGCCTGATTTTCCACCCCCTCTCTTGATCTGCACTCCTGTGTGTCTGAGTGGGAAGGTGGGGAGATGTGGGGAGAGTGTTTTCCTCTTGACCAGAGATACTGGCTGCCCAAAGAATTTACCAGGAAACCAGAAGCTACACCATGTGGGGCCTGGAAGAAGGGCTCCCAGCCCTAGGGGGCAGGACAACCTTCAATTGCCAGTATCCTGTTTAATATTTACATGTCTGTAGATAATCAGCTGTTGAAGCTAATGAAGTGTTCTGGTGATCTGGCTGCATATGATCAATAACACAGCCATCACCTTCTTGGAGCATCATGGCATCTTTTGCAGCTGGAGTTCTGTGTCTACAAATATTGAATAGGTTACTGGTCAATGTGTTGTTGTTGTGCTGTATTCAATTCTGAATATTGGTGATCATCATGGCAATTAGCAATGAAGATTGTCCTGAGAATATAATGCAGTGGCCTTCCATTCTTCTGCATTCCAGTGTTGCACCCATACCATTAATACAGTTCCACGAGTTATTTTTTGATCCTGAGCCCTTTTGGCACACAAAGTCCTCATCAGCCAAACACCAATATTGTTGCCCTCCATCAAGGTAGATTCAAGTGGGATTTAATCCACTTGGGGACCATCCCCCTTTCCTGTGGTCTTTGCTACCAAAGGCCATTAGTCCTCAGGGTTGTCAGATTATTTAACCACCACCTATGATCAGTGTTGAGTTGCTGGCAGTATTGTCTATTCTATTACCATAGCAAGATATCCTGACCAGACTTTAGGTCGATGTGTACATTGTGGAATAAAGGGATATGACCTGGCCTTTGAGGTGAGAAATGCCACCACTGTATTAACTGTTTACCTTCTTAAATAGGAATTCTTCAATATAATTCTTCATACAAAAAGCTTGAGGTGTAAAGAAATTTCATGAATTCAAAAGAGAAACTAAAAGATTCTTTTGTCCCTACTCTATCTGAAAACAATTGGAGTATTTCCCTTGCATGGTTTCTTGAAGAAGGCTAACTATGGATCAGAAAAGTCTGAAACACATTCTGTTCCCCATTTCTTTGGTCAGATATGGCTTAGAGACACTGCTTCTTCCATGTTTATGTCCAAGATGAAGCTCCTGAGTAGCAAATTCTGCTGTTGCCTCAACCTTTCTGCAGCTGAGCAATGCAGAGTAATGGAAAAAGGAGAAGCAAAATGCCACTAAACCAATGTGGGTTGTGTAGAAGAAAGGAGTCAATTTCTTTTTCACCCAATAAAGAGTCCTTTACTGCAGGTTCCCAAAACAAGGATTGGTGATACCCCAACATTAAATCTCATAAACAAGATAGATTTTGAGTTCTGCAGAATTCCTCTTCAGGCTGGGAATTGTAATTTTTGGAGAAACAGAAAAGTCCCCCAAAATCACATGTTGAGCCCAACATTTTTTAAAAGCTAGTTCAAAAATAAAACCATTTAAAATCAGCTTGGGATAACATGTTTATTCTTAGAAGATGCAATATTTACTATCTTTCTCAGTCTCACAGAGAAAGGGTTCTCTTGGTTGCTTGTCAAAGCTGCCTCAGAAGTGCAGTTAAAACCAGAAATAACAGCACACACATCAGAACTTATGAAACCCTCATCTTGTTTTGCTGTCTCATTACATTAGAAGTTCTCATTACATTAGAAGGAAAGGTAGACATTTATTTCCACTTGGGTCTGACTATATCAGTCCATGTAGACACATGCCCCTATTTGCTCTGGCCAGACTCCTCAGCTTTCATTCACAAGAATGTTCCCCTTGATCAATTGCTGAACAACATCAGGGCCATAGAATCTCCTTTCCCCCATGAAGGTTTCCATCCTACTCAATATTTTGAGCTGTCAACATGATAGAATTCCAACAAAATGCTTTGGTGCACCCCCTCCTGAAGAGGATGTCCCTCGACCCAGCCGTCCTTAACAACTACAGGCCAGTTTCCAACCTGCCCTTTTTGGGTAAGGTTTTGGAGAAGGCGGTGGCGCGCCAGCTGCAGAGAGTCCTGGAGGAAGCGGATTATCTAGACCCCTTTCAATCAGGGTTCAGGCCCGGATATGGAACGGAGACGGCATTGGTCGCACTGATGGATGATCTCTGGCGGGAGCGGGACGGGGGTTGTCCATCCGTCCTTGCTCTTCTTGACCTCTCAGCGGCTTTCGATACCGTCGACCACGGTATCCTTCTGGAACGGCTCGAAGGACTGGGGATCCAGGGCACTGTGTTGTCCTGGTTTTCCTCATTTCTGGAGGGCCGTACCCAGTCGGTATGGTTAGAGAGTGAGAGGTCCAGCCCTAGGCCCCTTAAGTATGGGGTGCCGCAGGGCTCTGTGCTCTCTCCTCTCTTATTTAACATCTATATGAAGCCACTGGGTGAGATCATTCGTTCCCACGGGGTGCGGTACCATCAGTACGCGGATGATACTCAGTTGTACATCTCGGCCCGTGGGGACCCCAGTGATGCTGTTGAAATCCTATCCGGATGCCTGGAGGCCATTGGGGTCTGGATGGGGGCCAATGGGCTTCGGCTGAATCCCAGCAAGACAGAGTGGCTGTGGATAAGGGGCCCCGTGTTATCCAGGGAGTTACCACCTTTGGTACTGGATGGGGCTGTTTTGCCCCAGACAGACCCAGTGCGCAATTTGGGGGTTCTTCTGGACTCGCGGCTGCTGCTGGAAGAACAAGTGGCGGCTGTGGCCAGGAGGGCTTTTGCCCAACTTCGGGTGATTCGCCAATTGCGCACACTCCTGGACCGGGGCTCCTTGCTTATGGTCACCCATGCTCTGGTTACCTCCCGACTAGACTACTGTAATGTGCTCTACATGGGGCTGCCCTTGACGACCATTCGGAGGCTGCAGCTGGTCCAGAATGCGGCGGCCCGGGTGGTAATGTGGTGTGGGCGATATGCCCATGCCTCTCCGCTACTCCGGGAGCTGCACTGGTTACCAGTTTGTCTCCGGGTGCAATTTAAGGTGCTGGTTTTGACCTTTAAAGCCCTATATGGCAGGGGGCCAGGATACCTTAGAGACCGCATCGTCCCAAGAGTGTCTGCCCGTCCAACTAGAGCGGACCGGAGGGGTTCTCTAATTGTGCCACCAACGAGGGATGCACATTTGTCTAGCACCCGAAGGAGGGCCTTCTCCGTGTCCGCACCAACTCTCTGGAACCTCCTGCCAATAGACCTAAGACTCCAAAGTGAATTGCTGCCCTTCAGGAAAGGAGTGAAGACCTGGCTGGCAGGGCAGGTGTGGGGCCCGAATGGGACTATGGTGCCCGCCTGCTGGCTTGTATAAGAACTCTCTCTCTTCCTCTTCCTCTTCCTTTTTCTTCCTTTTTCTTCCTTTTATAGTGGATGGGATGGGTGGGTGGGATATAGGGGTTTTTAAAGGGGGTGGGTTGGGGTTTTTTATAATGTTTTATGTATTTTTGTGCATTGTTGTGATGCCGCCCTGAGTCGGGCATGCCTGAGCGTGCGGCATATACAAATTTGACTAATAAATAATAAATAAATAAATAAATAAATTTATATAATGCCCCAGAGCACTTAGAGCACTCACTTTTAGGGTCAAAGTAACTAGCACTTTGCCCCCAACATGCTAGTTACTTATTTTACCAACTTTGGACACACTGAAAGGCTGAGTCAACCTGTTGTGATTGAACTCAGATTGTGAGCAAGTTTTGGTTGCAGTACTGCAGTTTTAATTGTATCACAATGTTTTCCACACAGCATGATAGAACATAATTAGGTAGTTATATGGGAGGTTGAGTGTGCGGTAGGCATGAACAAAATGTGTAAAAATCTCATGCCAAATGTCAATGCCTATAATTATATTTTTATTTATTGGCACATACATTCGGTATACACATGATAAAACAGAGGTGTTTTTTAGGGGTTGACCACCATTAGTGATAGCAAAATGTTTTGTGCTATTAAATATTTTAAACCTTGCATCTGAGTGTTTTAAAACTTTTAGATTTTTGTAGCCTGAATATTAACATATTTTGGAAAAAATCATAATTGAAAAGAAACACACATCCCTCTGCACTAGACATGTACAATAAAAACAGCTACTCATAAAAAGTCATATTTTACTTTCCTATTGTGAATGGTAAAGATGCTATATTTCTCTGAAGAAAACGGATGATAACCTAATCTAATATTAGATTGCTTCAAGAATTCAAGGCCAGATTAATTCAATATAAGTGCTCAAAGTCCCAGACCTGCCAGTTTTTATTTTCCCCTATTCTAATGTTTTGAGCTCCAAAATTAAATGAAGAAATGTATGGACTTTGTTGATGAATCAGTTAATCAAACATTGATTAATCAAGCGATAAACATTAATCAAAAGTGAAAGGGAACATAACCCTACTGACTGCATTTATTCAGTTGACACATACCTACTGGAAGTGGGCACCTAGAAAGCAGTACTACTTTACTCGACATTTCCCAGAGAAATACAGCCTTAAATTTGTCAAAATTTAAAAATAAAATAAATAAAAAGGAAGCAAAGGTGACTAGATATAGTCTTATTAAAGATATTTTGTTACTAGATATGTCTTTAGGGAGAGACTACACAAGGTGATAATTTAATTTCCATGCTGCTGTAAAATTTTGTGAATAATAGAATGTGAATAAATATCAATACATTCTCTGATCCAAATCCAATCTAGTACGGTGGACTGACAAGTAGAGAAATTTATTGTGTATTTGAATTCTACCACCTAGAAGTTGCACAGTGTTGTCAATTTGTCAAAGCTACTGTTAATAAAAGGTGATATGCTCAGGAGGCAGTGTGCCCTGCACTGTGTCACCTCTTTAAAGACAGCTCATCATATTCTGGAGGATTCATTTTTGTACTTGGGCTAGTATTTCTGTGTACAAGCTCAAGGCCAGCTCAATCAATCAGGAAAAAGTAAAGATTTGCTGGCCGATGAAATGTGTCATAGAAGATTTCCTTACTCCTCCAATACTGACAGATGGTGCTCCCATCTGCACCATGAGATACAAACCTTCCCAAATACATTGTCCTGGAACAGAGTTCCAAAATTTCAATAAAGGCAGGTTAGGATACTTCCATCCTCTTGTCTAGATTCAACAAGATTCAGTTACAAAAGCAAACTATCTTGCTTTCAAAGAACCGAGGGGAAAGTGGTATCTTTTTAAACATCTGCCAATAAACACATTAAACTTTATATTACTGTTCAGAGAAATTTATAAGGTATTTTAAAATTTACCACAGGCAGAGACATGGCATGTCAGGCAAAGTTGCAGCTTAATCCTTATTTTGGTTCCATTTTCTTTTTCATTTCAGGATTGTCTGATGGCAAGTCTGCCATCCTTGACAGCATTTTTTCCCCTTTTATTCGTTTTATATGACTTTCTTCCCAAACCTAGACACCTTTATCTGGAGGAATGCCTCATTGATTGCAATAAAGCATGATACCATTTATTAAAATAAGGAGGCAATCAGCACAATCACAAGACAATCAAAAGCCCTTTTAGACTGATGATGTCTGAAGAAAGCACAGCAGAAGAAGGTTATCTCATTAGAAAACATTCTATGAGAGATGCATAGATAGCATAAAGTTGTGCCACTTGGTAGCACTAGACTAAATTGTATCTAAAAAGAATATCACACTTTCCAAAATAGACAGCTTCATTTGTATTGATGGCTATAGAGAAAAGAATTTTTTAAAAGGATATATTGGCATCTACTATATGTTGTTCTCTGCCATGAAGTTGGGACTCACTAATTGTGACCTTAATAGGGCTTTCAAGATGAGTGAGATATTTAAGGAGTGGTTTTACCAGTTCTATGCCCTCAGTGAGTTTTCATATAAGAGTGGGAATGTCAATCCAGGCCTCCTGGGTCTTAGACCATCACTCTATCCACTACAACACACTGGGTGTAATCTATACCTATAAATCCAAGCATTAACTGTTGGAACTTGACAAAGGCTCCCACACCCGCCCACACTATCCCATACCGAGCCTCCTGCACTTGCCCAAACTTGGTCCGGAGGTCAACAAATGTTTGAGAAATGTGCCAGTGGGGCAGGAGCCCCACAAAAGCGAACAAAGGGAAACAACTTCAATTCCCAATGTTCTTTGTGCTGCGCCACACCACAGCCAATCAGGCTGAGAGGCACGAGCAAAAAGAATGTTCGGAAACGCATCATGGCTAATCAAAATCGAGCTGCATAAAAAAGCCACCGCACAAACGCAAACCACAAACGCAAAACTACAAGTCCCAGCATCCTGCGTGCTGTGAGCACGCTGAACACTGAGAAAGCTGGCGCGTGAAAAGTAAACTTATAAAAAGCAATGGGAGTGCAAGTCCCCAGCAGGCAGACTCAGAGCTTCACAGCCACGCAAAACAAAAAGCCACAAAACGCCACCGCGAGACACCCACAGTCCTTCTTTCCCGGAGCAATGGGGAGAAGAGGTACTCCCTCTCCTCCATGTTACCCCACCGAAGACACGGCGAGACCACCACCAGCCTCAAGTAAAGTTGAGCCAGGGTGGAAAAAAAACCCAAAACAGGCAGCACTTCGTCCGGGGAAGCATCCTCCCTGGTGGATGACTGGCTGATGCCTTTGTATTTCAGAATACAAAAACAACAGCCAGCAATCAACAAGGAAGAGCCTCACCCCTTATGGATTGCTGCCTGCCGATCTCCAGTTAGGTAAGCCGGGAGAAAAAGGAGACAGAGAGGAGAGAACCATTGTTAGGCACAGAAAGCTCTTCTCTGCCTCCTCCTCCTTCTTCCCTGACCTACCTAACAAACCTTCCCAAGAGAAGAACAGGCTGACTGCCTCCTCCCTCCTTTCCCCTATTCCTGCATTGAAACCAAACTTCGAAGCAGCAAAGGGGAAAATAGGAACCCACAGACAGCCTGTTCTTTACACTAAAGTAAACACCAAAAACAAACACCAAAATTAAAAAATAATAAAACAAAAATAAATCAATAATTTAAAAAACCCATTAATAAACAAAAAATTAAACCACAAAATACACAAACAAAAACTTCCACAATACCACAAAACCACATACAAAATACCTAACTACAACACGAAAAAAACCACAAATAACACAAACAAACAACAACTAATTACAAAAATAAACAACAAAATAAGAAAAATTAAACAAAACCAGAAATAACCAAACCATTTAAACAAATCTAAAACTAAACCAAAACAAAAAACAAACAAACAGAAACACCTCCCAGCCCACCACCACAAAAGCAAAACAAAGAAAAACCCCAGAAGAAAGAAAACCAGACAACTCACCAGCACGTCCTCCCTCCACAACGACCGGAACAGAAGTGAAGAAGCAAATAGACTACTTACCAGAAGAAGCCCCACCCAGAGGCCAGGAAAGACAAAACAGTGAAAGTAAAAGAGAACCACTAGCAGCCCCACCTGCGGGGCAGAATAGTAAAAACAACTCAAAAAGACTCAACAGCCCCACCCAGAGGCCACAAGAGTAAAAACAAGTCAAAAACATAACAATAAATCACACTTTTACACAAATCACAAACATACTGTATGTCAAAAATAAAATAAAAATATTTTAAAAATCCTATGTTCAGTTTTAACTCAAATAAAAACCCAAAACATCTAAACACAGTTTAAAAACATTGAATGTAAAAAACATGTACTTTCACATTTTTAGAAATATTAACTATGGTACAACTATTTTTTAAAAAACCACAAACTAAAACATTATTTGGTTAAATAAAATAATTTAAAACAATTATATCATCCTTTGTTCTTTTTTTAATCCACAAAAAAACCCCAAAAAGTGATCACAGTTTATAACAGCCCAGCATCGCCAGGCAGCCTATGCTAGTCATCTATAAAGAAAGGATTTTAAAAAGTGGGTATTTCTTGTGAGAAGATTATCCAACAATGTTACTATCTGTGCATACTTGTGGACTAGTCTTTCACTCAAAGCTGGACCTCCAAAGATAATTTCAAGGACTGAATTCTTTCCTATAAGAAAAATATATAATGTATTTCAGAAATATCTGAGTTTTTTAGTGGCTTTTGTTTGGTGAGGTACTAGGGTTTGGGTTGCTTTGCTTTTGTCTTTGCCAAGAAATATCACTTCTGAAAGAAGTGAAATCAAGAAAAGCTCTTCTAATAACCAACATGACAGATTACACTTAATAAACTGCTTATGATAGTATATTTTCTAAACCAGAGTAAATTTCTAAATCTATACCGATAAGGAAGAGGTGTAGACGTATGTAAACAGCAGGTGTTCCCACACCCCTGGAGCCGATCCTGTAATGTTTTGTAAACACCTACCTTTTGTGATCAAGATCAGTCCTGTGAAGGTCCGGAGGCCAAGAGTGGGGTTTGTGCCCCACAAATCAAGAAAAACAAACTGTGCATGCATGCAGTTCAAGGGAGGGGCTGGCCGCGCACAGAGCCATTGGTGAGCGTTGCATGCTCAGCAGCTGAATGCACAACGTTGCCACGAGATGGCCAGGGAGCATACTATGTGTATGTGTATGGACACACACCGGGAGGTGGTGGCCACCTTCCCCGCCCTCTCTAATCACATTTCAAAGGTGTGCTTTCCCCGCCAGCTCACCAAACAAAAAAATCCCCGCCCGCATGAACAGTCCGGACTTCTGCCTCAGAGCATGCTGGGAGATATAGTCCCAGTCAATTTTCCACCCAATTCCAACCATACCCCGGCCTCCTTTTCACTTTCACCTGCCCTCCTGGGGAGGGCTGTACTTGCCTGCCGAGATCTGCCGCTGCCAGGACGACACACAATAGGGAAATTGAGCCTCAGAGCTGGGGGACAAGTAGGATGGAAAACAACAGGAACTACATCTCCCAGTGGCCTCTTTGCCCAAAAACCAATGCCGTGTTTTTCTCTGTGAAGAAGAGGGAGGAGGCAGTCAAGGAGGCGGAGGTGAGAGCGCATGAGCAGCAAGAGAAAGACTGAGAATGGTGGGCACTGCAAAACACATCCAGGGAGATTGAGTCAGGCAGGCCGCCTATGCCCAAAATAATATATATACAATTACACAACCCAGACCAGCACCCCGCCAGCACACACACCCAACCCCTGGCAAAGCCGGGCACCTATGCTAGTAGTCTTTAAAAACAATCTGAAGGAAAATGCATCTAACTAGGATGTGACCACAAAATGGATATCAAAAACAGCTAACGAAGAAAAAGTTTAGAACTCTTAAAAATTAAGACATATTAAAATCTGAAATAAAGCACAACACCAGCCATCAGTGCTCAAAATGTTGCAATAAAAATGACAAAAATCTGATTGAGGTCTGCTTCATGGCCATGCAATCTGGTGCAAATGTAGCAGTTTTAATATTCCATAGAACTCTTTTCCTAAAATGACTTATCTATCAGAGAGTAAACAAAATAAAAAGAAAAAACATTGTTGCACTTTAAAGACTAACTGCTGTATTTTAATGTTTGCATTCATGGATCAAGTCCACCTCATCAGACAGAAGAGTCTTCATGGCATCAATTTATCCACAACAGGTACCAGAGGTACAGATAGGTATATAAATCAATGTGTTTGTAACAACTGGTAATACTGTACTTATTATTCAGATTAGTTGTGAAGCTTTGCCTTTTTGAATTGCAAATTCAAATTTGATAATGTCCCAGACAACCTCCGTGCAAATGTGTTAATGGACATAAATCAGACATCAGGAATGACAATACACAGAAACCTGTTTCAAACCATTTCAATCTACATGGACACTGTGCACAGGACTTGAAAGTTGTCATTCTGGAACAGAAAAATTGCAAGATATGGACCCAGAGACAGAGAGCAGAGATAAAGTAAATACATATGCTGGACAACCATCTCAAAGGTTTGAATATTAGTCAAGAGTTTCTGGGCCATTATCAAATTTGATACACCACAACCAACAGGTTGTTATATGCTGCTATATATGTTGCATGTTATATGTTGTTATATAAAACCCAGATCACTGGTTTCTTGTAAAAATAAACAAGAGAAGATCTGCAAAGCACAGATAGATGTCTTTTGACCTGCAACAATCCAGGGGCCTATAGATTTCCACAGAGTTCAAGGGTGATGTTTTACTCCCTTGAACTCTGTGGAAATCTATTTACTCCATTTCCTTAAGGAAAACATTCAGCTCCAGAGTGGTACAATGTGCTTCTGGTGTATTTAGCTTCCAGAACTTCTTTTTTATGGAAAGCGTAAGAGAACAGTCTGAATTTCCCAGAGTTCATAACTTACAAGCTATAGCCGAAAATTGCAGTTTCTATAGCAATTTTTAAGTAAACACTTTTCACCTGTTTTGATTATACAAGTAAGAATTTACGATTTGTATGGGCTCATCTCTGGCAGAAGATGAGATGTTCTGTTAATGCATGACTTCCTGATGTCAGGATGCAAATTATATGAGCTGAATTTCCTGAAATCAGCATTAAAAAAGTTTATAAAAAGCATATTAGGTATGGGAGGAAAGTTAGCTGTCAGGATAATATTTCTACTCCTGTGTCTATCCAGTTGGAAAGAAACAGCTCTTCCTCTCCTATAATAAAAATAAGCACGCAGGTTGCCAGCTCCCCATCTGAAAGGTTTTGACACTTGCATATATTTACATGTTGCATATGGTTTATTATCAATCAGAGATAAAAGCTTGTCCTTTTTTTCTAAATCAAATTTAGAGTCAGTTTTAGTACTCATGAAAATGAAGGACTGCTAGCACTGATGTGAATTACACAGTGGCAGAGTTAAGGAATAGGCTGCTAAATAGCTTTGTAAAAAGAGCAGTTCTTCCCTACATAATCACATTATGGGAGATACAGATAGATGAGGCTTGCCTATTCAATGGCTTAAGTCAAGGAATAAGATGGCTGCTCCTCCTATTTTGTATACTGAATATTTCTTAAGCCATGATGATAAGACAAAGTCCTCCACCATTCCCAAGGAGAACAGGTTTAACAGAGGGGCCAAAACATAATCCACATGGTACACCTGTGTCCTCTACTACATTTCTGACAACTCACACCAGCTGTTGTCTGATGTTACTGCTTTGCTTTAGGATTCAACCCTCCAAATGGACAAACAGGCAGACAGAGCTATCCTCTCCACATTTTTTGTACCTGCCATTGTAGAAGGCCTATTTGGCCTATTATGATGGACGGAGATCTATCTCCTCATCATTATGAGAAGAGCCAGAGTGTTTCCCATTATCATTCTATAGCCATTCCCCCAAAAGCTTTGCAACTATCAAAAGTAGCAGGAGAGCAATCAGCAGCCAATCTGCATGGTCTGTGTTGCATAAGAACCCAACTGAATGCTCTTGAAACACTATCATCACTATTTAAAAAGCCTGCTCTTCTGATTTAGATACTACCTTCAGACAAATTGTTCTTTCCTCACAAGACATTTGCTAGAGTAGTAAGGGAAGGGAAGATTCTCATTTCTCTCCTGCACAGATTCACATGCAAATTGATCTTTTCCTTGGCCTTTATGTTTCAGATAAGTCTGTTTATATATATACAGTCCTTAAAGCTCAAACATTTATGCCTTTATGTTTTAGATAAGTACAGATATATTACAGAGATTGGATCAGGAGTGAGAAGTCTGATCCAGAGTGATAGGAGTGCCCTTGTCAATAGTATCTTTGAAGATAAAAACAGAAAGCTTGTGCACAACACATAACTGGATATGAAGTCATTATTAAAGATCTTCAAGAGATCAGGTAACTGCTGTTCCTTTATGACTCTGTCCCTCACTTTCCGTCAGAAGAACAGATTAGGAAGCTGTGTGTTGTGTTGTGTTATGTACTGTTCAGTTGGAAACAATTTACAGTGATGCTAATAGGGTGGTCAAGATATATGAGATATTTAAGGGGTGGTTTCACTAGTTCCACACACCTCCAGTGATTCTTCGATGGCCAAGAGAGGATTCAAACATACATCTCCTGAGTTCTAGTGTGCCACTCTGTCCACTACTCCACACTGCATATCTCTAGAAGCCAAGTGAGAAGAATACAGTGCCATTCTCCACATCATTCTCCAATCAAATCAATGAAAACTATAACTCTACCTCCTAGGAGTATAGCACATCTCATATAATCTCATTTTCCCCACATATTTTCCCCATAATCTACTTTATTAGGAACAGCGTGGATAACACTATTGGGAAGCAGCAACCTCAGGCCAAGATTCAAGTCCAAGGGCTAGTGAGCCAGTCTGTCACCATTTAGATGCCAATTTAAACTGTTATCAGTGAACTGCTACATGCTATTTGCATGCAGTCATTGCCTGATAATTCATCCTATAATATGAAAAAAATTCAAGTGTACATGAATAGTTTCCCACATTGAATTAGTCATTATAACTATTGTTTTATGCACAGAAACCCAGACTCCTGTCTGATGTCTGAGAGATCAGCTTGGCCTCATCAGCCCCATCCTTTTTGGTTTTTTGCACACTAGCACTTTGAATGATAAAATCACTCTAGAAACATTAGCAATAGAAAAAGGAATGTTTTACTGACAGTTACCACCCATAGTTACAATCGGAAAGAAAAGATAAGAAAATGAAGTCCACTGCATGTGGAAGACCTTCTATGCTTGCAGAAGGCCTCAAAACCTTCCATAAGAGAAAGTGTGTGTGTGTGTGTGTGTGTGTGTGTGTGTGTGTGTGTGTGTGTGTGTGTGTGTGTGTGTGAGCTCCTCTAAAACTGACAGGTATCAAAAAAAGTTGTCAAGAGACTTATTCTCCAAATTCAAATTTACATTGTTGTTGTAGCTATGGTTGTTTCTCATATTGAACTGTCCTATGGAAATTGTTCTCAGGTCTTGAAGGTCATTATAAGAAAAATGCTTAGGAAATATGGAATTTCAAGAAAAGCTATAAAACTACTACATTATATCTAATCACAGTTGGTTGGTGCCAGATTTGGTTTCTATGCAGGCCAAGCACTGTACAGTATGGAAGCACAGCCATATTCATGGAAGAGAAAGAGGATGCTGAAAAAAAGAGTAATGTCCAGAGAAAACAGCTCTTCCATGCGGGTCTTCCTCACCAAAGATTCAACTCACATATTTGCCTCTCACATTGTTTGTTCCATTTTACAGAAAGTGAAGATATATTTGATAGTCCTGTCTCTGGAAGGTTCATAGGTTTCATAGGTTTATTTGTACCCTGCTTCCCTCAGCCCAGGGGTGACTCAAAGCGGCAAAACAACAATAGCAAAGCAATACAGTAGGAACACAAATAACAATACAATAATTATTGTATGATTATTAGAAGCCACCAAACTTTCATAGGTGAATCAAAATTGTCAATGAAGCAAAGTTCATTAGCAATAAATTAGAGGTCATGCAATGTGCGATCTCATGTAGCTTCAATACACTTTTAAGTGTTACAAGAAACAGTAGGTAGAATTCTTCCACAGGGCATGATATCATTTAGCCTTAATAAGGATACAAGGGAATATACACCTTTTGATCTAAACTCTTATGATGTGAGGAGAGAGACAAAAAGCAAAGCAAGCACAGAGAAGGAAATGTTGCTCAGTGCTGAAAAATTAAAGCGAAAGGCACATTTCTTTGGACTATATGTGTCTTGTTTCCATTTTGAATTCTAAACTTCATTAAGAAGATTCTCTAAGGATCATTATTGTACAACAAGGTTGTTGGCTGACATAGCAAAAGAGGGTTTCTTGCTTAGCCTAACCTCTCACTCTCCCTGCAACCAGGAAGCATGGCTCCCCCCCCCTTCATTTTGACCACATGGAGCAGGGACAAAGGCAAGAAAGGTAAGTGAGCCTTTCCGCTTCCAAGGAGCCTTTTCACTTCTTCATGGACAACTGGGTCAAACCAATCCCAGATAACATGGCAAGACTGCAAACTGCCAGGGCCCCCTCTACCAAGGAACAGAGTCTTTGGGTGATTATCTGCAGAGGCAATAAGGGTGGTGAAATATTGCCATTTCACCACCTCGATCACCACCAGGTAGGCTCTGATAGCAGTTCTAGCCAGTGTCCAGTCAGAATCACTCTGAGTCTTCTCCCAGCAGCACTCTCGGCATCTCTTTGCCCATTTAAGCCCCCATCAAATCCTCCATAAACCACAGGGATGAGCAGGGCCCATGTGTGTGGAGAGGCCATAGTGGTGCTATTATGTCCAAGGCTGCCATTGTATCCTCATGCCAGAGGTTGACGAGAGCCTCGGGTGAATCATGTAGCCAATCCAGAGGGAAACACCCCAGTTCCCTTTGGAATCCTTCAGGATCCATCAGTCGCTGGGGGGAGGGGGGCAATTTAACTGGCCCTGCCTCCCTATGATGAAACATCACCGTCAGAAAGTCCAGAGTCACCAGATAGTGATCTGACCATGGCACAAATGTTATGTCTAGTTGCTGTAATTTCAGGCCACCACTCCAACAAGAAAACTAGATCCGGTGTGTAGCCACTACTCCTGGTCAGGCCCTGAATTACCTGAGTCAGGCCCACGGCTGTCATGGAAGCCATGAACTTCCGTGCTACCTTGGACCCAGCCCCCATTTTAGGCAAATTGAACTCCCCCAGAACCATAAGTCCAGGGAACTCCAATGCCAGCAGTGTGACAGCCTCAAGGAGCTCAGGCAAGGAATCTGCTACACTGCAAGGGGGCAGGTACAGGAGCAAGATTCCCAACTGACCCTTAAGGCCCAATCGAAAGAGCAGGGCCTCACAACCCGGAACTTGCGGAGCTGTGGCTCTTGTGACTACCAATGACTCTCTGGCTACAATGGCGATGCCACCGCCCCTCCCCTTACCCCTAGGCTGGTGCCAGATTCCGAACCTGGCTGGACACATATCTGATAGAGGAACCCTGTCCTCTGGTATCAGCCAGGTTTCAGTAATGCATGTCAGGTCAGCCCACTCTATGCCTGAACTAGGCATAGAGTGGACTGAACTCTGTGACCACACTATGTCTGAACTAGATTGTAACATCCCTCAAAACCCCTTAGCTATTTCGCAAATACAGGAATCCACTTCTCTTCACTTTAGGTAAAACTTGGGCTGTATTGAGGCATTTAGAACATGTTTAATCTGAATCCAAATGTGGGGAGTCTGAAAAGTCTTCTCTTAATGTGGAGATCAGTTTAAGGTCTCCAACTACATTGACAGCTTCCACATGGCACAAACCGTCTCCTCTTCAGACTAATGATCCCCACATGCAGATAATGATAACAGATCTCATGCAGGGTTTAGAGATTTCTGAACAGATTTTCTTGCCATATCATGAAAAGGAACATTTTTGTCACATTCCTACTCCAGATATTTTTGACCTGCAATTACTCTAATTGCTTGCCATTAGTGGTGCTGGTTAGATCTGCATGGATCAAAATATTATGAAAAACAGTGGCTGCTCATCTTTGTGTTAAGGGCAGTGGTGGGCATCAGCAGGTTCACACCAGTTCGCCAGAACCAGTAGCAGAAATTCTTGCTGGCCCCGCCCACCCAAGTTTTGAAATAAAGTAGTCCTAATTTGGGTGCAATGCAGGGCTTTCCTGCTGGCCATTGCCACCATACAACACCGATAGTGTGGTAGTAATTTTTTTTAGAGCCCAACACTGGTTAAGGGGCAAACATATTGGTTGTTGGCCTGAGTTTGGCTTGATGGTTACATGTTGTGCCAGCCTAATCTATAGTATGGGTTACACAGAAAGAGCCGCCTCGAAGATTATAGTATTTTTAAACCACAATCGGGCATACAAAATGGTGCCTTCATTTTGGCAGTTTCAAATGTACCCTAGACATGGAAGAAGAAGAAGATCTAACCATTCGTGTGGCTCTTCTACTCATACTCTTTGCTCAGTCATCCTCATGAAGCTCTGTATAAGTTTCTCACACAGAGGTAGGGTATTTCCTGGGCTCTGCCTGCTGTGGGATGTAGTGATTGGTTGAGGATGGGTGCCCAGTATTTCTCCATTCTGCTCTGCAGCCCTATGTCTGAACTCATGCTGCACCTGCACTGCAGTGGTGACAGTTTCACTTAGAAATAAACTTTGTCATGTGGACAAAGCAGCCTGCCATTATCAAGATGTTAAATGGCTTTCCTATGTCAGGCCTGTCTCAAATGTGGAAGCAAATAACATGATGAATTGCTTCTCATTTATTTGCTCCTTTGCCAAATAGCACACATATTATTTCCATATAGGAATAGTTGTGATAAAGTTGTGATGAAATTTCGTTGCATGAGTCACACTGCCAAAGGGAACCAGATGGACCCAATGGGATTAGTGGAGAAAGATGGGAAATGATCTAACCTGTCTTTCTTATTTATTATATCATGACCACTGAGCTGAACACCTTGCCACAGATGGGCTGTTATTTATTCTTACTACCAAACAATAGGTGGTATCTTCATGCAGAAACAGATGAGCAATGTGCAATGAAGGTAGTATGTCAGATCATTTTTAGAAAGGGGAAAGAGATCAAAAGATGTGGAAACATTACATTTGCTTGTGCCACTATACTGTTGTTGTTTTTTCTAAGATACAATTGCCTGTGTTTGAAATACAGTAATACCTCATAGAAAGTCCGCTTCATACAACATCGAATTCATACAACATCGCCTAATTCCTTGAAAAAAGTTGCCTCATACAAAGTCACTGCGACTTTGTATGAGGTATTGGGGTTTTTCCTAGGTTGCATTATGCCTGGGCAGTATAAAAGGCAGGACACATGTGTGCATTGCTCTTGTGGGTTTTGCACAAGGCAAAGAATGTTTAGGAGTGGTTTTGAGCGTGATTTTGGATTTTTTCGGATTTTTTCGTCAGAATATTTAGAAGCATTCCTAGGGTTTTTGCAGCATTCTTCAGGTTCTTGGGCAATCAGGGTTGTTTGACATGTTTTTGTAATATATTTAGCCTTTAGACAATGATTTCTAAGAGTTCTGTCAGTTTCCTGTTTGTTTCCTTGGCTTTGCCCTGAAGTCTGTGCTGTTACAGTACAATGTATCTCTATGGAAATGACAATGTACGAGGCATTGCGGCAAGGACTTGGACGTTGTATGAGGCATCGCGGCTAGGATTTTGCATGCCTCATAAAAAGTCCAAATCCATATAAAGTCCAAACTTGTGGAACCATGTTTGGACATTGTATGAGGTATCACTGTATATTGGTTTTGTGATATCTTGCCTCCGCTTTTCTGGAGTTGTTCTTTAGGGCTTTTGGAGTGCCAAAAACATGAATGGGAAAAAATGAAATGAATGTCACGAGATAGAACTGGGGCCTGTGTGTTTTTTGAATCTGTAATGGAGATTCCTTTGTGCTGTTAACCAGGTGGGAGGTGGCAGTGTTGCATTATGGGTTATCACTGGGCAGAAACTACTTACTAGTCAAAACATTCTAAACTCTCATGTTCTTGGAGAATTGAAACATAGAATTGGATAGACATGTAATACTGTATAGGTGTTGTGTATTGAATAAAATTTGTCCTCCATTTTGTGTTCCCCTCAGTTTAGAAGTATCACGAGATTGGGGTTCGCACCATTTTACTACGAGAAGCGTGATTGAGAACAAGTCCTCGATCACCCCACTCTCCTTCAACCAATCCTGTTAAAGCCCTCCAAAATGTATCTTTGTGCACCTGTATATAAGTCGCTGTGGTGCAGTTAAAATGGTGTTCAGTACCTTGTAATAAAGTTATGTGTTTGGCCCATATTGCTGGCTGCTGCTAATCATTTCTGAAACACTAAATTGGTCATGGGGATGGGATGGCATCCCACAAGAATTCCGTTGGCCCTTTCAACATTACAGTGCCATAGAAATGGCTCCTCTATGAAAAACAATTCATACATGGTGGCTGACAGTATCGTAGAGGAAGATCTAAAAAGATCGTGTTTCCTCGCAAGATGTGGTCTGGCTACCCTCGAGTTGGCCATTCACCTACTATTGCCACAGGATATTGATGATGTTCCTCTCACCGATATCCTGATGGCCCTTCGAAATCACTTTCAACCAATGGTCTCAATTTTTCCTGCCCGGGTCGCATTTGACTGCCATGACCAATGCCCCAGAAAGTCTGTGGCCGACTATACCACTGCCCTGAGACTCACAGCAGCCCCTTGCCAGTGACTGAACATTGAGGATGCCCTCCATGACCGCCTGCTAGCCGGACTTCAGGATGAAGAGGCTCAACACAGGCTGATGACCCATGACACACTGACCTTCAAGTCTGTGTTGAAGAAGGCATTAGTATCTGAGGTGGCAGGTTGGGGGTGAAATCCTTCAAGGAATGGTCTGTCGCCTTTCGTGCTCTGGAGTCTGCTGTACAGGCCCACTGCTGCTCATCGTCATCATCCTCCTCCTCATAATCAGCGTCACCACCATTGTCGTCCACGTCCAGGTCCAGTGATGAGGATGGAGGGGTTGGGAAGGTCCGTAAGAAGGACAAGCATGCTCCGAGGGTCCTGAAGAGATGCGACGCCTGTCGGAGCAGGCACAACCGGCGAAAGTGCCCATTCCGGAACACGGACTGCCACCATTGCAGCAAGCAAGGGCACATTGCCAAGGTGTGCTGCCAGTGGAGCAGGCCAGCCCCAGTGTCAGATGAGCAGCCGAGACGATCGAGGGCAGACATCTCCAAGATTTCATCGGGGGATCCAGTCAGCAGTGAGTTCAATGTGACCAGCTGTTTCTACGTGGATCTGCAGCTGCAAGGCATCCCAATGTGTATGGAAGTGGACTCAGGTATGTCCTATTCAACCTTGCCCCAAAAAGATTTCCTAAAAATTTTCCCCACCTCACGCCCTAAGCTGCGGGTGTTGAAGACGTCCTTTCGAGATGTTCAAGGGTGCCCCATTCCAACTTTGGGGGTGGGGGATTTCTATGTATGTTTCAAGAACATTCGAACCAAATTACCCCTTTGTGGTTGTGAAACAAGGATCTAACTCTCTGTTTGCTGGAGGTCCAGTGGTTTGAACCGCTAGGTATAAGACTATACGGAATAAATGCTGTGAGTTCTGATCCGGTGCTGGACGTTTGCAATGTGCACCCGGAGGTTTTCAAAAAAGGACTTGGAACTTATGTGGCCCCTCGGTCTCTTTTGAACTTGACCCAGATGTACAGCCTATTCACCATAAACCTCGCTGGGTTCCCTTTGCTCTTAAGGACAAGATAGAGGCGTAAATTCATAAGCTTGTGGGCCAAGGTATTCTCGTTCCTGTAGATTCTACCTAATGGAAACTCCTATTGTAACTGCCATTAAGTCTAATTGGGAGGTTAGGATCTGTGCAGACTACAAGTGCACGATCAGCAAAGCCATTTGGCCCAATGCATATCCAGTCCCTGTTGTCAGCCACTTGCTGGCTACCTTACACGGGGGCAGGTGTTTCGCTAAATTGGATTTAGCCCAAGCATACCAGCAGCTAACGGTCATGCCTGCTCTGCAATCATGCAGATGATTGTCACTCACAGAAGGGCTTTCAAAGTCACCCGTTTGCAGTTCGGGGTCAATGCAGCCCCCGGTATATTCCAATCGCTTGTAGAGCATCTATTTAAGGTCTCCCTGGGGTCCTCCCCTATTTCAATGAAGTTTTAATCACTGGCCCCGTATTGCTGGCTGCTGCTTATCAATTCTGAAACATTAAAATAGTCATTGGCTGAAATCCTTTATGGGAATGGCCAGAGGGTGGAACTTGTTGGAGGAGAAAAAACCAGAGGGAGAGGGCAGGATGCTTTCTTGGTCTGGTGCTCCATGTTGTGTAAGTCTATGGGGGTGCTGAGAACTCTGCAATCATGCAGTCACTTTTAAGCTAAGAGGGGGTCCTCTGGGTTTTCAAAGCTTAGTCAGGTTTCATTGTTTTTAATGTGCTTTCTGAACTAGAGATGTTTCAATTTGCCTAGAAGTATTTTGCTTTCTGAAACTTTGTTTATGTAACCTACTTTTGCTACTACAGTATATACTTTTAAAAGACATAAAAATGACTGTAGTTGTTTATTTTTCTACATGCTACCTTACTGACAGCCGGGACTACAGTCAGGACATGTGAGAAGGCAAGCTAAAATACTGGATTGCTTAGCCACAGGGTGTCAATTGGGGGGGGGGTGTCCCACCTACTTGTAGGCCAAGGTCCTACTCGGGAGTAATGGGATCACTTACAATGAAGTGAGAGAGGTTATCCCTTGCATATAAAATAAAAAGATCAGTACCCAAAAAAATATGAAAATGAAAGCGCGGCGCCAAAATGGCCGCCACGTTCTTTGCGGGGGGCCCCACCCAGACTCAGACATCTGGGTGAGTTAGGGGGCGTGGCCACCCCTTTATAAAAGGGGTAGCCACAAGGCAGCCGAGCTGCCATTTTAGAATCACGACGGAGAGGAGAAGTTTTCTCCATCGCGTTCTCTCTTTAGTCCTCATACCCAGAGCTGCTTTAGGCCTACCTCTTGGCTACCGCGGTACTTCGGACGCAGGAGTTCGATCCGTGAATAGGGATCCTTCGGAGAATCATTTTCTTCTCCTAGGCAGACATGGCTCCCAGGCAGAAGGCCCCGGCACTAAAGCCGCGGCTGAGGGGAAAAACTTTTACCGGCCCTGCGCCGGATGGGGGCCAGCCTTTGGGTCGGAGGACCAGGGCTGCGCCCCCATGGCAGGGCGATGTGCCAGCCTTGCCCACTGGTACCAGTGGGGCTGGTCAGGCTACCACTTGGCAGCTGGGTTCCAGCTTGGTAGCTGTTCAGCTACAGGCCGGCCCCTCTGGGGCTTCGGCCCTCGGCCTGCCTTTGCCAGGCATGGGACGGGGCGGCCGGGGGGGGCTGGTGCGGGTGTCTAACCCACTGCTCCTCCAGCCCCCCATGGGCCAGAGTTTTGGGCATGGCCCTATTCTGGCCCTGGCTCTCCTTTTGGGTTGACTTTTCCTCAACTGACTAGTGGGCCATCCGGCCCACCCGGCCCGCTTTATACTGGGGGCTCTGGGGCAGTGGATGCTCTGTTAGCATGGATAGCAGTGCTGGAAGCATCCTTGTGCATGGCGCAGCCTCCTTCGGAGAGGGGTGCTACTCTTTCTTCAACAGGGGCCCCTTCGTCGGCCCCAGCTACCTTGCCGGCCGCAACGCTTCAGCGGGTGGCCAACCGGGTCGAGCTGCTTGAGATGGTCCGGCCGGCCCCAGCTGGTGTCTCGCAGCTCCCCGTTTGACCTGATGTCCAGGCTGGGAGCAGTCAGGGATGGTCCCAGAGCTCGATTCCGGTCGCGAGCTCCGACGCCTGCCGTGGGCCGGAACCCCCGGTGGGGGCGGCTCACGGGGGTGCACCTAGTGAGTATCAGGTTCAATTTAGTGCACCAACACCACAGCCCACTTACAGTGGTGGGGTTCAGTGACCCTGGCCTCGTCAAGTTGATGCGAGCGGGCATCAGTTAACATCCTAGCCCAGTATCCCATGGTTTCTAAAAGGTCCCTCGTTAAGGGCGGGGGTGTCCACCCCTGGGGCAGTGCTGAGCATCGCAGGGGCTGTCCAGGTCCCACTGCATATGCCCTCTTACAGAATGTGCCGACGATGGCTTTACCGACGGCTGGTTATTCCTTGCCCCTGGGTGATCATTTGTCACAGGTCACGAGGGATAAGATCTGGTGAGGGGAGTACGTTGATATATTCTCCCTATTGAACCGTGAGCCCACTGAGGAAGAGAGAGAGGGACAGGATGACAGAGACAAAGAGCTGTCCCGTCGTCGTAAGCCACCGTGCACCTGGGCCAACTGGTTGCTGGCATACTTTATATATATGGCGGTATGCCTCAGGGCCCGGCCTGATTGGGCCATCCCGATGGTTCAATCCCTTGATAATATTTACAGGGTGATGGTTGATTTCATGGGCCCATCGTAGTTGGCTTACGATGAGGAATTTGGATGAGGGTGGCCCTACATCCTGAGATGAGGTGGGATGAGCCCTGTCAGCAATTGTTGCTCTTGTACATGACTCCCACGTGACTGGCGCCTGGTGATAGGTACCATTGTGGTCATGCTGTGCAACACAGGATCCCCGCTAACCGGTGGGGCAGGGGGTTCCAGCCCGCCTCCTGTGTTGGACCTTCTCAGCTAGCGACGTGTGTAATAAGCGCCAGTGTCGTTACCGACACGAGTGTCCCCTTTTGCGCTGGCTCCCATGCCGCCTCCGCGTGCCCGCGGGTTGGTGGGTTACGGGGCAGAGGTAGGGGTACACAGGGGGCAATCAGAGCTCCGTCTGTCGGAACTAGCCATGTCAAAGCCCCCCTCCCCAATTAGCGTACTATTGCTGGAGCGATGGCTCTCAGCTTATCCAAGAAGGGATGATGCGAGGTACCTGCTGGAGGGTTTCCAATGGGGCTTTCATATTCCATTTGGGTGTGTTAGGGGCCCCAAGATGCTACTAATTTAGTTCCCTTGAAAGGTAACGAGGAGGTTGCTGCACTGAGCACAGCTAAGGAAGTTGAGGCTATGAGAGTAGCGGGCCCCTTCTTGGAACCACCTTTCCCTAATTTGAAGGTCTCCCCTCTGGGGCTAGTACCGAAGTAGAACCCGGGTCATTTATCCTCCATTCAGCTTACCCTGCGGGTTCTTCGGTCAGTGATGCCATTCCTGATGACCTTTTTCAGTCAGGTAAACGTCATTTGTTCAGCCCCAACGGGTGGTACACTCATGCGGTCCCGGTGCTTTCCTGGCACAGTGTGATATGCACTCGGCTTTCTGATTACTGCCAGTGCACCCAATGGATTTTGAGCTATTGGGTTTTTAGGTTCCAAGGGGAATTTTACTTAGATAAGGCCATGCCTTTTGACTGCTCTATTTCATGTTCGGCATTCTAACGATTCGGTACTTTCATTCAGTGGGCCTTTGCTCGCAGGTCGGGGTCTCGGTCTCTAGCCCATTACCTCGACTTTTGGTTCGGGGGTGAACGGGGCTCGGACACGTGCACGCATCTCCTCACTACATTTCAGACACTCAGGTGGGAACTGGGTGTCCCCTTAGCGCCTGAAAAGACCGAGGGCCCAGCTACTAAGCTCACATTTCTAGGCATTAGAATTGACTCTGTCGCACAGGCATCCGGGTTACCCATGGATAAGGTGGCTCGGATCTCTGCGGTGATTTTGGCATTGATTGCCAAACATAAAGTGTCCCCTCGTGAGCTGCAGTTACTTCATGGCCACCTTAACTTTGCCTGCAGGGTGGTTACACCCGGCAGAGCATTGGCCAGGCGCCTGTGTGATGCCATGGCTGGCCTGTTAAAACGTCACCACAGGGTCCGGCTGATCAGGGGCATACGGGCGGACCTTTCGGTCTGGCTCAAATTACTCCAGGGTTTTAATGGGGTCTCTTCCTGGAGATCAGACCTTATGGTCTGCCCTAGATTTCAAGTATGGTCGGATGCCTCTGGCTCCCTGGCTTATGGGGGTTTACTCTGAGGGCAGGTGGACTTACGGCCGAGGGCATCACGCATGGCTTGACACGGATCGCCTCCGCGATCTTACATTACTTGAGTTTCTTCCCAATTTGGGGAGCACTGATGCTATGGGGCGATGAGTGGGCCAACTCAATGGTCCATTTTTGGTGTGACAATGCAGCAGTGGTGCACATTGTCAACACCCAGACATGCAAATCCCCCAGGGTCATGGCATTGGTTTGTCTATTCTTTTTGAGAAGCCTACGCCTAAATGTGCTGTTCAGGGCCAGACATGTTCCAGGTATTAATAACGATATTGCTGATGCTTTATCCCACCTGCAGATCCCCCGGTTCCGTGCCTTACTCCGGAAGCAGATGAATTCCACTCGCCACTCCTGGCCGATATTTGGATGTTTGGCGAGGAGAGGTGAACCGGGCATGTCATTGGCAACTCGCACGCGTAAGGCGTATCACCATGCGTTCATGCGATTTAGAACTTTTTGCGAGTAACTACCATTACCTCAAGTGTGGTCAATATCAGAGGACCAGGTTTTACAATGCATGTTTACCTTCGCAGTCAGGGTTTGGCCCCCGTACTATAGCCTTCGGGCTTTCGGCACTGGCATTTATGGCCAACGTGGGGGGGGGGGGTTCAATGACTGTGTGAGTTACTTCCGTATGCATCATGTTTTGGAGGGGTGGACACGTGAATGTGTCCGCCGCCCGGACACGCATCACCCCAGTTTGCCAGAGTTTCTGACCCACCTTGCACGAGGCTGGCATGACTTATGTTCGGATAGGTGTGAAGTGGCTCTTGGTCACGCAGCTACCATGGTAGCCTTTTTGGGAGCGCTCCGCATCAGTGAGTTGGTGCCAGAGTTGGTACCATTGTGTAAGGCGGATGTGTCTCGTAGGGCACTGGAACTCGATGATGTCTATGTTACACATGAGTGGGCTCAATTGGGGATACGGTCCTCAAAGGTTGTTCAGCACGGCGTAGGCAGTGGAGTTAGACTGCTACGAAGTTTCATTGGAGACATCTGTCCGGTTGGTGCCCTACATGAATTTTCGGCAGTGCCTGCCGCTCGCCCCAGCCTGTTTTTCTGCCACCAGGATGGGTCTACCCTTACTAAAGTAAAGTTACTGAGGGTGACCGGTGCCACGCTTCGCGGTGTGGGGCCCGTTTTGGCACCCATTTATTTAGGATAGGCGTCGAGTTGATCGCGGCTACGTTTGGGGTACTCGGAGGCGGATATATGTGTACGCGTAATTTCATATATTACGTCCCCTCACTGTATGAGTACCTAGTTATGTCCTTCACCTCTTCTCCTTTTTTACAGATCCTGTGTGTCTCTGCACACCGGTGGCAGTGGGGCTGGTGGGCCACAGCTATGTACACTGGGCAGCAATATGCTGCGGCGACAGAGAGTGGACCCCGACTTGGGCTGTGTGTATCTGCACGTATGCGATGGTATGGTATGCGCGGCACAAGGGGGCGGGAACTGTTGCCATTCCTGATGTCCGTCAGGGATGCTGGACCGTCCGATGTTCTTATTAGGCACCTCGGCGGCAATGATCTTATACGGATCACTGCTATTCCTAAACTGTCGAGGGGCAGCGACCTGGCATTTTATATCATGTATGGCTTACACACGGTCGCTAAGGTCTAACATCGTGCCGAGATTTAGGGGAGACGTGGATCTCCGTGGTTTGGACTGTTATGGCAGTCAGTGGACAGGGCTATTGCTCGGTCCCTTGCTGAGCATGGCTGAGAGACAGCCATTGGAAACCTGCGGATAGGCTTACAAATTTTTTTTTGCTGGTAGGCAGGAGATGGGGTCCACCTGTCGGCTGGAGGTATGTACCTCTTTCTGGGCATGGTGCAAGCAGGCCTGGCGACCGAGCTGACGGTCTGGGGGGGCGGTGAGTCATCATGGACGCCTCCCCGTGTGGCGGGTAGCACTGGTAAGGTAAAGATTTATGACCCAGAGGTATCCGGCAGGTTCGCAATTGACTGGCCAACACTTAGACAGGTACAGGGGTAATAGCTTTGGCCGGTCAACGATGAACCATGCAAGGGGTGATGGCAGGAGCTTAACAGCCTGCATCACCTTGAGATTTAACGGATACACGTCATAGGGTGGGGTCAGTAGATAGTTTATTGATTCTGGTCAACAATTTGTTTGTGTCAACAAACAAATTGATACAAATAGTTACATGTAGCCAATTGCCATTGGCATTTTGGGTGGAACCTTACCAGTGTTACTGCGGCCTGCTTGCCTTAAAGATTTACAATTGGATGATTACACCAATTGAAAGTTATAATTCGGACTAGGGCATTATTCAATAAAAGTGGCCCGATGCCTTTATCCATATACCGGTGTCTGAGTCTTTCTTTGGGGGGTGCGCCTGCAAAGAAAGATGGATCTCCTGAAACAACCTGATTTTTTTTAAATCTCTCCATTCATATTCTGAGGGTCAAGCATAGAAGCATGAGCCTAACGGAAGTAATGCTGAGCAATCACTCCCACTGAAGATGTCACCCTCAATAGCAATTATATTTATATATAACCTCATAGCACTTAGTGCACTGTCTGGGCCATTCACAAGGTAGTTAGCATTTTGCCCCCACCATGCTAGGTTCTCATTTTACCAACCACCAAAGGATGGAAGACTAAGTCAACCTTGATCCCAATCAGAATCGAACAAACAATGTGACCTTGATACACCCTGTCACTGCCTGAAGAAACATATACAGATGACCATACAAGCCTGAGGACAAGACAAAACAACATGAGTGGAAATGTTAAACTCCCACCACCACCATCGCAAAAAAAAAGAAAGAAAGAAAAAGGGTGCCACTGTGTGAACAGTGCAGTCAGTGGGAACAACCATCAAAAATAGCAGTAAGAACACCAGAAAAATAGCAGGACAATATCTGTCTAGTCAAATCCTAAGGCTCCTGTCTCTGTCTTTCATTCTTTCCCTGACATGCATGGTATATGTGTATGCACTGTAGATGATAGTATTTCCAATATATCTTCCAAAGAAATCAGCTGCAGTGACAGTGTGACCATCCAGTGACAAAGGTGTAAAATCAGGTGTGAACAAAGGCAAGAAAATGGCAGTAAACGTAACCAACCTTTGTCATAACTTTTGATTGTAGAAAGTGTTGCAATGATATCCAAACCTGTGCTACTGTTTCTAGTAAGTTAACCTAAAGATATATGAGTATTAGAGGACATAGATGATTTAATTGGCTAATCAGTGAGTTTTAACTAATTGGGTAATATTTGAGAGCAGATTATAGCAGTTTGAAAAGTAACAAATTACGAGAATTATCTTATTAATGGGGTTTTCTCTATGGCCCTTAACTGGACTCGTGCTGTTTAAACATTTATGCAAATAGCAGGGAACAGCAAGGTAGGCAAATCTGTACTTTACATAAAGTCATATAGGATGGTGTAATCTTCTGCAGCTTTCAAAGGGACACCTTCAGACTGAACTGTGCTACTGAATATAGATGAAATGCAGCAGAATCCCAGATTCCAAAGGACAGGAGGGCAACATTTTCTAAGAGACCCAAATCGGTGCCTATTTGGTGTAAACTTTTTATTTATGGTTTTCCAAAGTTACTGGTTTAGCAGTGGGATCCCACAATGAAGAAGTGTATGTCTTCAGAAATTTGAATATAATACAGCAGAATAAATCAAGTTGCCAATGTTGGCTACCACGGACTTTCTTTTATCTAATCCAGCATCTAAAATTACCTTCAGCATGGATAATACAAAGACTGTTGTCAACTAAGCAGCTAAATGTTCTAACAGAACAGAAATACCCCAAACTCATTATAACACCACTGTGTCACCTGTGATTATCTATTACATCTCAGGGCCTATAAAACCAATTTTAAAGGCACATACAAGCATCTCTTCCTCTGTCTCTGTTTACTTAATTTTGAAAAAAATTCCTTGACAAATAGACACTAATTCAACATTTACACACTTTTTAATGTCTTTCTTGTTTGGTCTAATCAAAGTTATTAGCCTAGCATGAATGCTACAATATTTATTCACTGACTTCCTTCCTATACTAGTAATGCTGCTTTCACACAGCCTGCATGTTCTCCTTCCCTTCAATAGTCACTTAATTATTTGATTCATGTTTGCTTTCATCTTGGGAAACTCTAGCAGGTTTATGACTGCTTAAGACCAAATTTAAAGAGATGGTCTTCCATACATTGGAAAGTATTAAGAGCAATAGGGTGCTCTCAACCAATGCTTGATAGTTTGGGTATCCAGGAAAACGTCTTCTCTCTTCTGAAGCAGAGATGGAAATATCTACCAGCTTGGCTTGGTGTCACAATCAAAACTCTAGTATGAGGAGAGCCACCTAGTATCTGTCTGCTTTCAATATGTAGCAGTTAGAGTTAAGAAGCTCCTTGAGGCAGGTGAAAGGCAGCAGCAAACCTAGTACAGCATTCACAGTTGAGCATGCAGGTTTCCCACATAAACATTTAATAATACCCTTTGCTGCACCCACTCCCCAATAACGAGAGGGACACTTGTGATGGATTTAAATTGGGCCACTTTATTAACTCATAACTTTAAAATTTTAACTTTTAACTTTTCTCAACTATGTTGAGGCAAATGGGCCGCAATGGCACTGGTAAGGAGTAAACCTTAATTGTCAATCATATTTGGCAACATTGTATCCATTTGTTTGCCAGTCATATTTGGCAACATTGTATCCATTTGTTTACCAATGAAACAAATTGTTTACCCGAATCAGATGCTACTTGTTGACTCCAGCATCTGACATATATCCAGTAAATTTGAAGGTGTTGCAGGCTGCATAGATCATTGCATCACCTTGTTCATGGTCCACCGTTGATTGGCCAGCCCAAATTTCACTGTACCTTGTCCTTCAGCTGCATCCCTGCCAGATTCCTAGGGGTCATCCACTTTCTCCTTACCAGTGCCACCCACCGAAGTGACCTGTATAATAAGCACCAAACATATTACCCCGTAGCTCAACCATCAGCAACAGTGTGGGATGGGCGAAAACAACAAGAACCAAGGGGCCAATGCAGGTTTGAGCAAAAATTCCCATCCGGCCCCAAAGTGACCACAAGTATGCCACACTGTCACCTAGGGAGGAGGTGGAAGGCAAACGTGCGCTTTGCCCAGCCGATCTGTAAACTGCCGGCGAGGCCGTGCAGAGCCGGCCCCCCTTTTAAAGAGAGCTCGGCTCCGCTCCTCACCCGGCTCAGGTGCCCGTCTCTATGGGGCGGGGCCAGGAAAGAGCGCGGTGGCCATAGTCTTGACGCCGCGCTTCCCTAAGAGCTAAGAAGCTAAATCCCTTGATCTTGATAATGAGTCTGTTTCAGTTTCCCCCACTTTCCAAAGCTTTCAAAAATCACATTTTTTGATGATGAGTTTGTTTATATAGTCATTTGTTCCACATGTTCCAGCTAGCCCTAACTGTAAAAATATGTAAAATATTAAAGGGATGGTTTCCTCATTGCCCCCGGTGAGTTTCCATGGCCCAACAGAATTGAGCCCAGGTTTTCTGAGTCTCAGTCCAATATTCTGTCTACTACACTGGCTCTCAATTCTATAGCCATTTTAAAAATACAATACAAAGTTTGTACATTTGCTTCCTTTCTTGCTATGCACTGGGTTATGCTCCTCTTACTGAGGTCTATCCCTTTTGTGAAGAAGTGTGGTATAATCCTGGTTTTCTTCTTTGTGTTCCTGAGAGAAACAATATCCCAAACTGCCCTTTCATCCAGATGTATTTTCCTTCCTTTTTGTTCCTTCTTTCCTTCATTCCTTGTATTTCTTTAATGTAGTATGACTTTATTAGCTGTGGTGCTTTATTTCACTGAAAAACAAACTGTATTTCAATGGTAGTTAATGTGTGAAATATACATTTATATAAGGGTTCATTAAAACTTTCAAGGTATTTATGATTGCAGACTGCTACATATAGGATTCAAGTAATCATATTTGCATTGATAAGTATTAAGTATTACATTGGAAACAGGGTAAAGTACATTTGGGTTTGCCTGTCAAGCAGCCATCTGATTTTCCACCTACTTGACTAGCAGTTCAGACAGGGATCTCTTTGTGCCATGGAAATTCTACCTTGCAAAATTCAGGGAACCTTAACTGTCAATTGATGTGTGCCTGCATTTCTGCAAAGAGGATTCAAATAGTATTATTCGCATAGGATCCTCACACACTAAACCAAGAAAGTGATCATTGTGTAGGAATTTTCTCTTTCATTCTGTTCCATATTATAAAAATGCAGTTTACACTGTAGCTCTAGAATATGAATAGTGTGTGGAAACCAGCACCAGTATTCTTGACAAGGCAAATCCCCCCTTGCCATTATATTGCTAAACTAATAGCACCCTCTAGTGTATGCTAGAGTAACTTTACTCTCCACAAGCCAATAGGACCTTCTATACAACGGTCATTCTGTAGTTAAAACTGTCAGGGATAATATATTTACTTGACTTTCAGCTGTTACCATGATTTCTCTTCAACACTATAGCTATTTATGACCACTGTCGGTGAGAGAGGACAAGGAGAAAGAAAGAGGTAGGGGGAAATTTTCATTTTCATTGCTGGAAGCTGTATCCTTTTAGGTCTGTAACTCATGCAGATCGAACATGCCAGGAAATGAGATAAATTAGACCAATATCTTCACTGAGTGACAACATCCTATCATCAGAGACTGCAAACCAAAATCTAAAATGAAATCTCTCCCCTCTGCAACAAAATGGTGTGGTGTTCAGGGGTTTTTATTTCATTTTAAAAAAAGTAAATGGGGACATGATGGGTATTTATAAGATAATGAAAAACATAGAGAATAGAATATGGATAGAGAGATAGACTCCTTCTTGGGCAAAGTAGATAAATATCAGTTTTGAGATGTGACAACCAAATGCTGATGATGTCATCAACCATGACCTTTTATTTTTAATGGAATCTTTTCTATTCATCTCTCTCAGCTTTCCTAGGGCCGTGATGGTGAACCTTGGCACTCCAGATGTTCTTGGACTTCGATTCCTAGAAGCCCAAGCCCCTATGAATCCACACGAATGGGTTTACTGTGGTTCATCCAGCCCACGCCACCCTTATCACTCCTGGAAGCGGAAGTAAAACACACCTGTATGGGCCATAGCAGCAAGTGATGTTATTGAGAAAGAAGAAGGAAGTTGCAAAATATCTTGCTTGAATTAGAGACTGATGGTTTTTGTTTTGTTCTGATTTTGTCTGTCTGTCTGTCATACTTCACACTTCTAAAGGATCCTCTCAGAGCAAAGGTAGATGAGAGGCTGTCCAGGAAAAAAACAAAACATAGTACTGGTGATTTCTTTAGAAATCCTTCCTAACTGTCTTGCCTCTGAGAGGACCTTTTGGATGCAAACAATAAACAAAACCCAAGATCATGCCCTAATTCAGTGATTCTCAACCTGCAGCCCACGGGCCATTTCATGTGGTCCCCCACTGCCTCCACCACACCAGGAAGTCCTATGTGGTGGAGGAAGGGCAAAATGGTCATACAGCCCCCAAAGATGTCTGAGGGAGCATGACCTGGCCTCTGGCATAAAAAGGTTGAGAACCCTTGCTCTAATTCAGGCAGGTTGCCATGATGCCTCACCTGCTTCTTCCTGCCCTGGTGGCAGTGTATGGAGCAAAATGTGGAACTGTTGCAGCTTAAATGGAGGATTACAGTCGATGCCTGCTACTGGACAGTGTAGTGGTATTGTTCAGGCAAAACTCCCCTTCCTTCCTTCCTTCCTTCCTGCTGTTGGAAAGGTTTCCCTTCTTAAGGCAAATACGTTTGCAGGAATAGTCTATTAGCATAATATGTTGAATTTAATAGTTCTGCTTCTGAACAATTTCCAATCAGCTCAACAACACAATCTCACATGAGATTCTAGGCACCATTTAAAATTAAGGACAGGGACCCATTACTAAAACAATTTCTCCACTGGATGTCTTCATGGTTTAATTTTCCATCACCAAATCATCATGAGCTTTCAGGCCTGGTTGGTGTAATATGTTTTAGGACTATAGAAATAAATTACTTTGGAAGCTTCACAGCAATTTAATGGAGGAAACAGCTCAGTGTAAAAATACAGTGGAAAGTGCAGCTCCTTATATACCACCCTATAGTGATAAAGCACTCTCTGGATAGTTTACAAGTTAATTATGCAAATTACAATTTGCCCACAACAAGCTAGGTACCCATTTTACTAAACTTGGAAGGATGGGAGGCTGAGTCAACTGTGAACCCATTCTACACCTGGATAGACACGTCAACAGCTCTTGGCAAGAAGCAACCCGAAAAATATTTTTGTGAATGTGAAGAAATTAAGCCGATCTAGCATTTATATACATGCAATATCTGTCACACCACATATACAAAAGAAGACCTAGTAAATTACCCAGATAACACTATTTACCATTTTCTGGTAAAAATAAAATAAAAGTATGATTAGTTTAAAAGTTTTTAAAAAGTTTGTATTTCATATATGTCCAAAATCTTAAATTGTGCAACATTTCTATACAAATAATGATGTTTATTTTCTCCTTTACAAACAAGCATTACATTTCACTATCTTGCCTAAAGAGCTGAAGGGCTAGCATTTAATCAATTATATAAGATGTCAACAGTCTTTTGATCCACAACATTGTTGGCTTGTTGACTTGTTATTACACACTACTACATGCACATTGCTACTCATCAGTGTACACAAGGACCAAAAGTGGTCTTTTTGCCTCCTTCCATATGAATGGCTCACTCTGTAGCAGATGTTCTATCCAGAATCTGCTAACTTTTTCCAATGAAAATTTATCCAGCCTGTCCTTCTACAGTCATGCCTTTAGTGCAGAGGTAATCATCCCTCAGTAGTCCTGGGATTCCCCAGCACCACCACAGAAACACCATTTTTTTGGGTTAGGTGTCAGTAAATCTTTGTGCCTGCTAAAGATTATAGGGAGCAACTCCTATCATGTGTTGTGTCCCCAGCACCCTATACCCTTTTTTAAAAAAATCAGAGCCCTCCCCCCCCCATTCCTTTAGAGCAGTGATTCTTAACCTTGGATCTCCAATGTTCTTAGATTAAAGCTTCAAGAATTCTTGGCTAGCAAAGCCAATGGTGATGGCTTCTGGGAGTTTTAATCCAATAATATCTGGGCCCTACATTTCGGAACCACTGTTTCACAGGATACAAAAGAGTTTCAAGAATTTAAAAGCTGCAATTTTAAAAATGAACAGTTTTGAAATATGAAGAGTTGTGGGAGTAGTTGCAATCCACCATGTTCTAGGAACCTCTGGAGATTTTACACCTCTGCTCTAGAATTATGGAATTGATGAATTAATGCTATGCCTTCTCCTTTACTTCAGTGCCACAGTTTTCTAGATAGACAGAAGTGATGTAGTCTTGGGACTTTCTATTAAAGTAGATGGAGAGAAACTAACATAAGACAAGATCCAAGCATCCATGCATACACAAAGCCATTGAAATGGATTAAATGTTTCAGAGACACTACATGAAAACAGAGAACAACATGAGCTTTATTAAATAAAGAAGAAACCTTGATAAAATTATCAGACATTTAAATAGCAAAATAGAAACTTGTAAGGACGCTCAAATAAATTAAATGTTTTAGGCTGTCCATTTCTTTTTTTTTTTTAGAAATTGAGAGATACATATATATTTGTATATTCTTTTTTAAGGAAGAAAAGCATAAACCTGTACATTAGCACATGGTGTCAATCTGTGTTTGTGGTATGTGTTTATGCACACATACATTTCCAGCATTTTTACTTGCTTTATTGATATCTCAGTTTGATGGGAATGGATGGACTTGGTGAATGTAGGCCAAAGGCATGCATAAATATATATGAATTTTACAATATAAAATAATATTTTATAAACCCAAAGTTTCATTGTGATTAAGTCATGAATTATTCTAAGGCAATGGAGCAGAAAAAATAAAATGGAAATCAAAGTGTACTGTTTCTCATTTTTATTTTAATGAAAAATATGTAGAATCAATACTGTTACTAAACACCAGAGCTTCCCCCTTCCTTGTTTTATAGATTTTATGTGGCACATACAGAGATAAAGGAACCAAGTTCTCTGTTCTAAGTTGCTGTTCATTTGTTCCCTGCTATGAAGGTTGGAATAGCGATAATTTAAAATCCAGCCTTATCGACACTTCCACATATGCTTAATTTAGATTCATGTAAGTGGCTAAGCTGAGGTCAATGAAACTGCTCATGGAGTGAAAGACAAACATATGAGGTGCAATGAAAATGATGTTTAAAAATTACATGTTATGAATGCTAATCCTAAAGTTTTTTCCTCAGCATTCACATGCCATCTCAATTAATGCTTGCATTATGCCCAGAGATGTGTGGATCCATTACAGCCATATTCGTAATGTTATATTTGTTAATTATGCACTAAACCAAGATGCTTGCACATTTCTCAAGATCAGGTAAGAAGATAAGGGAAATGTACAGAATATTTCCTGCTCTTACAACATGTAAACATGCAAATCTTTGAAAGGTAAGTAATTGGGGAAAAACAGATATGAAAATGATCTAACAATTAACAAATGTTAGCATTCAAATTGGGGAAATAAAAGGAACGTTTAAAGCAAAAATGACCATGATAAGGGACAAAATGGCAAAGAGTTAGCTGATGCAGAAGAGATTAAGAAAAGATGGAAAGAGTACACAGAAGAACTCTACAAAAAGGACCTCAACACCCCTGATAATCACAATGATGAGAACATTGGACTTGAGCCAGACAGGCCCTAAAAAGCACTGCAAACAACAAAGCCAGTGGAGATGATGGTGTCCCAGCTGAATGTTTCAAACCTCTAAAAGATGATGGAACAAATTATTGCATTCCATATGCCAAAATATTTGGAAAACACAACAATGGCCACAGGATTGAAAAGGACCACAACAAAATGTGGCAAGTAATTAAAGAGATGGGAATATCAGAACACCTTATATGCTTCATGAGAAATCTGTTTTTGCGTCAAGAAGCAACAGTTAGGACAGAGTACGGAATGACGGGGTGGTTTGGAATAGGAAAAGGAGTAAGACAAGGCTGCATCCTGTCTCCCTGCTTATTCAACTTATACTATTCAACTTATACACAGAGCAAATCATGTGCAGTGCAGGGGTGGATGAATCACAACTTGGCATCAACATTGCTGGGAGAAACATAAACAGTTTGAGATATGCAGATGATACTCCCTTAATGGCAGAAAGTGAGGAAGACCTAAAGAAAACCCTGCTTAGGTTGAAAGAAGAGAGTGCAAAAGCTGGTTTGAAACTCAACATGAAGAAAACCAAGATAATGGCAACAGACCCTATCAGCCTAATGGAAATATGCCCCCTACCTGTTGGCTTACACCAAGTTAATAAGTCCCTTCCTCTATCTCTATTATGAATAGGGTGGGTGGGTGGGTTAACCCGTTTTTTAAAATCTGTTTTATATGTTTTTAGACCTGATGTAAGCTGTCCTGAGTCGGGCCTTGCCTGAGTGGGTGGCATAGAAGTTTAAAAATTAAATTAAATTAAATTAAATCAGCCCCTGGAAAATAGATGGGGAAGAAGCAGAAGCAGTGACAGACTTTACATTCTTAGGATCCAAGATCACTGCAGATGGTGATTGCAGCCATGAAATAAAAAGGTGATTGATTCTTGGGAGACAAGCTATGAGAAACCTGGGGAACATAGTGAAAGCAAACAAAAATTTGCATAGTCAAAGCAATGGTATTCCCGGTGGTAATGCATGGGTGTGAAAGCTGGACCATAAGGAAAGCTGAGTGCAGATGAATAGACGCCTTTGAAATGTGGAGTTGGAGGAGAGTTTTGAGAGTCTCCTGGACAGCAAGGAGAACAAATAAGTCGATCTTAGAAGAAATCAACCATGACTGCTCATTAGAAGGTCAAATAGTAAAGATGAAGCTAAAATACTTTGGACATCAAATGAGAAGGAAGGATTCACTTGAGAAATCCTCGATGCTGGGAAAGGTAGAGAGCAAAAGAAGAATGGGGCGGCCAAAAATGAGATGGCTAGATGGTGTTGTAGATGCTGTTGGGCGGGTGGAGGAGGATGGTGGAGAACAGAGGTTCCTGGCAAACATTGGTCCATAGGTTGCAAAGGGTCGGAATTGACTGAGTGACTGAACAACAACAAAGCATTCAAATGACCAATTGCAAAGGCTAATTTGAGAAATGTGAACTGAGATAAGCTTTCAACAACATAATAACAATAAAACAAAATATAGTCTCTTAAGGGACTACTGCTTTTAATGACCTGCTAGACAGAATCCTACTCATGTTCTTGTAAATCTGATATAACTTGAAGAGGTGCTGGAGCATGTCTCAATCTTATGCTTGGTTATTGACCTGATTATGGAACTAAGATGTTTCTTGGAATCTAGTTAACTCACCAAAATTTGTTGCAGCAAATAATCAACTGTTATTTGACCCCTAGGGACTGCAGTAGCTTTGGGGTTAAGACACTGAACCTGAAGACTGGAAGGTCAGCAGGTCAGCAGTTCAAGACCCAAGTGCTGCACAATGGAGTGAGTTCCCGTCTCTGTCCCAGTTCCTGTCAACTAACAGTTTAAAAGCAAGAAATTGCAAGTAGATAAATAGGTACCACTTTGGTGAAAGGTAAACAGCATTCTGTGTCTAGTTATGCCTTCCAAATGCCCATGGAAATGTCTGCAGACATAGGCAGCACTGGCTCTTTGGCTGCAAATAGGGATGAGCACAGAACCCTATAGTTGGATACAATTGGCTTTCAACCTTTACCTTACCTCTACCTTTATTTGAGCACCAATAGGATTCTGGCCCCTCATTGTGTTGTCCATTTTGGCACTCCCATATAGATGCTAAAGGAGCATGATAACCCTTCTAGCTTCCCCAGTTGCCACAAGCAAAGCAAGATTAATAATTCAATCCTATTCTTCTCACAAAAAAATGAACACAAAAATAATGATGAGCACCTACTATAATGACTTCTCATAATGGAT
Organism: Bradypodion pumilum; assembly: GCA_035047305.1. Lineage (NCBI taxonomy): Eukaryota > Metazoa > Chordata > Lepidosauria > Squamata > Chamaeleonidae > Bradypodion > Bradypodion pumilum. The sequence continues at coordinate 62,651,503 of JAWDJD010000004.1, read as the reverse complement.
GTTTATGTCTAGCAACTTGCTATGGGATCCTAGATATTTTCCCCATGGAATGCTGTGGCATGGAATTAAAATACCTCTACTTTTACCTCTACTTGTTGCACACGTACAAAATTATAGAAATAGCTGTCACAAGGAGCCAGGAAAATGGCCGAAGTATCACAATTTCATACATATTGCTCCTTACTCAGCCATTGGGTATTGTAAACCAATTCATGTATGTTCTATTTATAAAAAAGCCCTTTCTTGGCTGTCTGTTAAATTAATAAAATGGCTCTATTGTTTGCTAGAAGTCTGTACAGATTTAGTGACTATAATCCTATTATTTACACCTACCAGCACATGTCCATCAATGTAAATCTCAGGTGTGAACAGCCAGAAGTTACACATTGCTGGCATAGGTTTTTGATCTTGCATACCTTTTATGCAACTTGGCATATGACAGCAAATGCTTATGTTTATTTCTTAAATTAAAGCAATTAATTGTGAGTAGCTTACTGTAGTGGCCTACTTATGAGAACACTTGAAAGTATGAAGATAGTATTTCTGAGATCATAACCTCACTGTCATGCAAATAGAATTCTCCTCTGGGCCATAGCCCTATCTGTTATGAGTTGCATAAGTGTAAGTGAGTTGTCAGAGATAATTAACCACTTCTCTATTGGCTGTTTGTCTCCTTATCCTTTGCACTAGCTATGGATGGCGTTTCACTGAAAGCTTTGCATAATATGAGCTGCCTGCCTCTTAGAAAAACTAGGAAAAGGAGAGTCATCAAGCTGGCAGAGTGAAAAACTAGATTTTAACCAAACTGCTAATACAAATAGCACTACCAGCAAGAGTTGTCTCCTCCACACCAATTCTCTCAATTTATCAAAGCAACCAAAACAGAATCCAGTGATGATAATAAGATGGAATAGAACTCATCATACATTAAATGACAATATATTTAATTTTCATCCTTTATTTAACAGGCACCTTCCAAGACACCTCACAATATTTATTAAACTTCCATAGTAAAAACCTCAGTAAAAATGCTAAAAAAAGCACAGTCCTAAAGCCACAGATCTCTAAGAAGATTGGCGGTGGCAGTGGCTACTCGTATCCAAGCATACATTTTTCCTGGAAGTCAGTTTCTCAGTTGATGGATGTGTCTCTGGTGACTCACACACATTACACTGAATAGATTGTGGAGGGCATAGTTGAGTTTGATCAAGCTTCATGCTTGTCAATTAGCCTCTTCATGTCTGTGGTGTTCTCCTTTGAAGTGATCAGTAACAGAATTACTGGAAAGATAAGAAGATGCAATATGTTACAAAACGACACATTTCTAGCACTTTTCAAGGCTGCAATCCTATGCACAGTTGTCCATGAGTTGGTCCCTCTGGATCCAGTACATCTTTCTTTTTCTGGACCTTTGCAAGATTGCAGTGTCAGTTTCTCAGTAATCATAATTACCAAGGATTCACTAAGCTTTCTCATGAGGCATCTAAGCAAGTGGTGTACAAAATAATCCTTACTTGTTCAGTGTTAGTGTTGCATGTATCCAATCATAGATATAATTCACATCTTTTTGAAATGCCACAGCAAACAAAATCACACATTTTAATTTTTATTTAACATATCTGTTTCTATAGTGTATGCATTTTTTGTATAGTTTTGAGCTAAAAGTGCATCACAGATTGGAGAAATTCAGACCTCAAAGGTTAATTGTACTTGCATATTAGGTTTACTCACTGAAAAGTGAAGACCAAACAAAGTCCATAATACCATAATCCTAGAGTAATTTACGCATACATGCTTCCTTTTTGGCCAGAAATGTCAGCAGTGTTAGTAGGCTTGAGGTCAGAGTATGAAGAATAAGGATGTAAATTCTTGCTTGGCTCCTTCTAGTAAGCAAAGATAAAGAACTTCTCCTCATCCCATGGAAGGGCAAAGTATTTTGTTGCGCTCCTTGAAAAAGTGGAAAAAGGATTTCTTGCTTATCTTAAGCAAAAAGGCACAAAACAATGCTTGAAAACTTTAACATAATGCTTGCACAAAATTAACATGGTTGCTGGTTTTTAAGAATTAGAAGCATCTGACAGGATTCTGTATCACTTTCAACCGCCAGCCATTTTTCAATGTTGTGCTCTCTGCATATGCTGTGTTTCTTCAAGGGAAAGGACACATGTTTGATTCAAACACTTGACAAAAGTTATGAAGAATTTGGTGCTTTTAAAAATAGCACTACTTCTCTGAGTCTGTTTTGTAATCTTGCAGGGTTTGAAAATTCCTCATCGAATGGTCTCATCAAGTTAGGGCAGTCCATAGGAGTGAGAATAAAGAATTTAATGAATATAGCAGCTCAGTGGTTTCAATATCTGGCTGCAGGAGTTTAATTCTACATTTTGCTTCCTACAATAAGAGCCAGCTTACATAGTGATGGACAAGCTGCACAATCCCCAGGTGCCTCCAGAAGAAGGGAGTGGTAAACTACTTCTGTGCATTCTCTACCTAGAAAATCCTAGAAAGGGTCACCTTAAGTCAGAATTGACTTAACAGCCTTGCCTTGGATACCTTGGAGTCGTTATTCAGTGAGGAGTCTTTGCATTGGTAGACATCTCCATGATGACATTCCACACATGCAAATGGACTCAAATCTATTTGCATACAGATTGTTAGCCATTTGGATATCATGTCACCAGCTGGCTTGGTGGACCATGACATAAACCCTCTGATTTCACCTTGCCCAAGAGATCCAACGGAGGATGCGTTGGTGAGTTTTAGTCCTAGCCTAACATCATTGACAAGAGTCAACACTACCTAGTTAGACTGCTCAAGCCCCCACAATTTAACAGCATGACATTATCATTACCTAGTGATGAACAATGAAAAAAATGACTCATTTTACAGTGAGACTGGATATCTTGGTAGAGCAAGACAACTTGTCAAGAAATCACTAGAAACTGCAAGAGTCCAGCTCTCCAGCAATAGGATGGGACTGAGAGCAGTGGGAGGGGGTTGTTGTGTAATTTGCACAAGATGTCTGTGAGCAAAAGTGTTGATGTTTCTCTTTGTGGAACAAAATATGCAGAGAATATACACAGGAGAGATTGATTGATTGAAAAGAAACAAGCAGCTCATCTAATGCTTCTGATTTTTAAAAGTTTATGCAACAAGGCATCATCAAGTATAATTCTGGACAGTTTATGCAATTTGCAATACTTATACAAAGTGTTCTTGTAAATGTGAGGATTCTGATCAAGAATACCAGAATATACCTCTCTCTCTCAGGTAGGGACCAAAATTTGTCCTCAGGAAAAACAAATGAGTATATACAGTACACCCAGTGGTGGACTCCAAAAATGTTTTTACTACCACACTGTGGGTGTGGCTAACTGTGGGTGTGGCCTCATCCCCCCCCCCTCAAAAGAAAAAAGAAAAGAAACCGGGCAGGTACCTACCTTGCTCTCAGAATGTCACTCCCAGCAGAGGCAGGAGACCCCAGAACAGCAAAGGAGGAGGAACTGCTGCCACCACCACTTGCCCAGAGCAGCATGACTGGGAGAGCCAGGAAGAAGAGGAGGAGGAAGACAGAAGAGGTGCCACAGCCAGAGTCAGGGAGGAGGAGGAGCTGCTGCCGCCACTTGGCCAGAGCAGCATGACTGAAAGGACCTCACCATGCCACTCTGGGATGCTGCACTGGGCTCAGGAAGAGCCTTGTTGTCTTCTGGACAAGGAGGAGGAGTCCCAGAGCAGCCAGGCTCACCATCCGGGCATGCTTTCACCTCTGCACTTCCCACGCTCCTTTGGGGGGTGGGGGGTGGGGCAGGGCAGGGTTGTAGGCTGGTGGCCTCCACCTCCCAGCAGTGCCAGCAATGCTTCCCATGCCTCACCCAGCGCTGAAGGCACGCAGGAAGTGCAGAGGTAAAATCGCACCTGGACGGTGAGCCTGGCTGCTCTGGGACTCCTCCTCCTTGTCTGGAGGACAACTAGGCTCTTTCTGAGCCCAGTGCAGTGTCCCAGAGTGGCATGGTGAAGTCCTTTCAGTCATGCCACTATGGTCAAGCAGCGGCGGTGGCAGCAGGCAGGCAAAGCAGTGGCCCCTCCTCCTCCTACTCCCTGGCTCTGGCTGTGGCACCTCTTCCGTCTTCCTCCTCCTCTTCTTCCTGGCTCCTGGTCACACCCGGAGTGCGGGGAGAGGAGGAGGAGGAGGTGGATGTGGTGTGGGAGGGAGGTGGGCATGGCCAGCCATTTTTGCTACCAGTCCGGTAGGACCGGGGCGGACCTGCTGATGCCCAACACTGAGTACATCTCTAATGTATAGACCCACTTTGCTTTCCCAGCAAAATTCCCCATTATTGATGAAACACTGGATTTGAGGGGGCAGTCCTGCTGCTGATTTTTAGGACAGTAAAATGAAATCACCCTTGTAAACATGCACCCTCTCCTAGGTTTACTGGCTTTATAAATTCAGAAGTTTAATTTTCTACAAAAAACAAGTGGTGTGATATTGTTGAGGATTTGTGGGGGCACAAAATGGCCTTGACATTTACATTTAGGGTCATGTGCTTCCTACTCCTGATTTTGCTCTACCCAAAGAATCAAAAGTCACATTCAATCTTTGAAAAGCAAAGAGAGAGCAATCACAGAATGACTGTCTGACTGCTAAGAAAAATGGCCAGCCATCAAGTGCATCAAATTCTTAAATAAAATAGTCATCCCTCACTATTCTCACTAGTGAAGAGGCTAACGTTACAGTTTACATTCATGAATGAGACATGCAAGGATATTCATTTCTAGTAAACATATACATGGACAAGATGCAAAAAAAAAATTAAGAACATCCACTGTTTCAGAATGCCTCAGAAGAAAACAAAATAAGAATATTTCCCATAGATTAATGATGGCGAACCTTTTAGAGACCAAGTGCCCAAACTGAACAGGCTGCCATCCATGTTGGTGGGAGAGAGGAAGCACTCCCATTGGGCTGCTGGGCAGAGGGGCAGGGTGAACTCTTTGCTGGGAGAGGGAGGAAGCACTCCCATTCAGATGCTGGGAAGAGGGCAGGGCAAACATTGTGCTAGGATGATGGTGTGCATGCCCACAGAGAAGGTTCTGAGTGCCCCCTCTGGCACACATGCCATAGGTTCACCACCACTGCCCTAGGTCAACCAGCAAGTCAATTCTGTACTCACTACCCCACATCGCAGACCTCATTTATGAGACCTTATTTGTGTATGTGTGTGTGTGTGTGTGTGTGTGTGTGTATTTAGCTAGATTATGAAAGTATTACCAAATAAGGTAACCAATATTGCTAATGAGCAAAAAAGAATACATTAAGTATTCTTGCATGCCTATTCAGCATAGGGCTTCTATTAGTTCTTCTTCTCAATTGCTACCTCCACTAAAATAGCACTGTCACAGGAACAGCTGCAAGCGGCTGATCTAGTGGTAGAAAGGAGTGTTGAGCCAATATCATTTTTCCCCTGCTGCGTGCACTGGAAACTACATTTCCTATTATCATGGCACCATTTAATACAGTTGAGCATGCCTAAAAACATCCATTGCAGGCGCACCCCCCAAAAAAGGACTCAGACACCGGTATAAGTGGATAACTGCATTGGGCCACATTTATTGATTCATGCCCTAGTCCGAATTATAAATTTCAATTGGTACTCAGCCAATTATAATTCTTAAGGCAAGCAGGCCGCAGTAACACTGGCAAGGTTCCTCCCAAAATTGCCAATGGCAATTGGCTACAATGTATCCATTTGTATCAATTTGTTTGTTTACAACAAACAAACTGTTGACCGTAGTCAATAAACTATCTAGTGACCCCACCCTCTGACGTGTATCTGTAAAATCACGGGGTGATGCATGCTGAAGAGCTCCTGCCATCACCCCATTGCCTGGTTTGTCGTTGACCGGACAACGTTAACCAACTTGTACCTATCTAGTGTTGGCCAGTCAATTGCGAACCTGCCGGATACCTGTGGGTCATAAATATTTACCTTACCAGTGCTACCCGCCCATGTGACCAAAGTCAATAGCAGAGCCCCTATATCAAACCATAGCAACAGTGTGGGATGGGCAAAAAAGCCAGAACCAGAAAGCCAATTGTAGGTTCCAGCCAAAAATTCCCACCCGGCCCCGAAGCGACCAAAATATCACACTGTTCACTAGGGAGGGGGTGGAGGGAAAAACTTCTCCTCTCCGTCGCTTTCGCAAAATGGCAGCTCGGCTGCCTCGTGGCCACCCCTTTTAAAGAGGGGTGGCCACGCCCCCTAACTACCCAGATGTCTGAGTCTGGGTGGGGGGCCCCGCAAAGAGCGCGGCAGCCATTTTGGTGCCACACTTTCATTGCAGGTGCACCCCCACCCAAAAAAGGACTCAGACACCGGTATAAGTGGATAACGGCATTGGGCCACATTTATTGAGTCATGCCCTAGTCCGAATTATAAATTTCAATTGGTACTCAGCCAATTATAATTCTTAAGGCAAGCAGGCCGCAGTAACACTGGTAAGGTTCCTCCCAAAATTGCCAATGGCAATTGGCTACAATGTATCCATTTGTATCAATTTGTTTGTTTACAACAAACAAATTGTTGACCGTAGTCAATAGACTATCTAGTGACCCCACCCCCTGACGTGTATCCGTAAAATCACGGGGTGATGCATGCTGAAGAGCTCCCTCTGGGTCATAAATATTTACCTTACCAGTGCTACCCGCCACACGGGGAGGCTTAATAAAGACTCACCGCCCCCCCCTCAGACCGTCAGCTCGGTCAACAGGCCTGCTTGCAAATCTTCCAAAAAGAGGTTCATACCTCTGGACGACAGATGCACCCCATCCCCTGTGTAAAGATCATAATTTTGGAGACTAATGGTGGGGTGTTGGATGACCCGCCCCAAACCCTTGTCAGCAAAGAACTGGGCAACTGCCCTGTTCACCGAGCGACGAGCGCGGTCAAGGGCCTGGAGGTTGATACCCCCCCTGACGCGGTATGATGTCCGACCATAGCAGGGTTGTGGCAGGCCACACATAATGCAAATAAGCCAGGTCGCTGCATATCGTATGTTTTAAAGAAAGGCAAGTGACCTGGCCCAATTCATTGCCCCCGAGGTGCAGCACCAGGACATCAGGCGGTTCAGCATCCCTGATGGAGAAAAGGAATGGCAACAGTTCCCGCCATAACATTCCGCGCTTACCATACCACCTGATACATGCGGACGCACGTAGTCCAAGCTGGGGTCCCCACTCTGTCGCCGCAGCGTACTGCGCTGCCCAGTGCACATAGCTGTGGCCCACCAGCCATACTGCCACCGGTGTGCGGCGACACACAGGGTCTGTAAAATAAAAAGAGACAGGACAGTGACTTAACTGGTACTCATACTTGAAGAGGGCGAACATATAATTCAAAACACTTTGATCCCCACCTCCCCATATGGCATATATCAGCCTCAGAGTACCCAAATGCAGCTGCGGTAGAAGCAGCTCCTATTCTAAATGAATAGGTGCCGTAATGAGCCCCGGGGAGGCCAACACTGGACAGTGCCTTACCGGTCACCTTCCAAAATTGAAATTTGGTGAGGGGAGACACATCCTGGTGGCAGAAAAACGGGCCAGGGTGCGTACCACGCATTGCAAGGAACTCTTGTAGGGCACCAACCGGACAGATGTCTGCAATGGAACACCGTAGCAGTCTAACACCACTGCCTACGCCGTGCTGATCAACCTTTGAGGACCGTATCCTCAACTGAGCCCACTCATTGGAGACATAGACATCTTCGAGTTCCAGTGCCCTACGCGCCGCATCCGCCTTAGACAGTAGCACCAGCTCACTGATGCGGAGCGCTCCAAAAAAGGCCACCGTGGTAGCCGCATGAAACAGAGCTGCCTCGTACCTGTCAAAACACAGGTCATGCCAGCCTCGTGCAAGGTGGGTAAGAACCCCTGGAGAAATAGGGTGGCGATTGTCCGGGCGGCATCCACGTTCCCGTGGCCACCCCTCCAGAACATGTCGTATACGGAAATCATTCGTGCTGTCAGCAGAGCCCCCCACTTTGGCCATGAATGACAGTGCTGACAGCCTGGATGCTATGGTGCGGGGAGCTAGGCCCTGACCGTGTAGGTAGACCATAAATTGAAGAACGTGTGTAACTGGAATGGGCCAAATCTCGGGCAACCGGAGTTGCGCACAAAAAGCCTTAAATTGACTGAATGCATGGTGATACGCCTTACGCGTGCAGGGCGCCAGCGACATGCCGATTGCCCGGTTCACCTCTCCTTGCCAAACGTCCAAATCTCATCCGGGAGCGGCGAGGGGAATTCCTCTGCGTCCGGAGCCAAGGCGCGGAACCGGGGGATCTGCAGGCGGGATAAAGCATCAGCAATATCATTATTAATACCTGGCACATGTCTGGCCCTGAAGAGCACATTGAGGCGTAAGCTGCGCAACACAAACTGGCGAACTAACTCCATGACCTTGGGTGATTTAGATGTCTGAGAATTGACAATGTGCACTACCGCAGCATTGTCACACCAGAAATGAACCACAGAATTGGCCCACTCCTCGCCCCATAGCATCAAAGCTCCCAGTATCGGGAAGAACTCAAGGAACGTAAGATCGCGTAAACGATCCGTGCCCCTCCAAGCTGGAGGCCATCGGCCGTAGGCCCACCTCCCCTCAAAGTAAATCCCATAACCCAGGGACCCTGAGGCATCCGACTGAACCTGGAACCTAGGGGAAACCAAAAGGTCAGATCTCCAAAATGACACCCCGTTGAAGTCCCTAAGGAACTTAAGCCAGATCAACATGTCAGCCCTCATGCCCTTGTTCAGTCGGACCCTATGATAGCGCCTGGATAGGCTGGTCATGGCGTCGCACAAGCGTCGAGCAAAAGCTCTGCCAGGCGCAACCACTCTGCAGGCGAAATTAAGGTGACCATGGAGAACCTGGAGCTCATGAAGCAACACCTTGCATTTGGCCAGTAAGGCCAAAATCAATGCAGTGATCTGGGTAACCTTGTCCATGGGTAACCTGGATGCCTGCGAGACCGTGTCAATTTCAATATCCAGAAATGTGAGCTTGGTTGATGGGCCCTCGGTCTTTTCGGGCGCTAAAGGGACACCAAGTTCCTGCATTAGCGTCTGAAATGTGTTGAGGAGACGCGTGCACGTGTCCCAGCCCCGTTCACCCCCGAACAAGAAATCATCGAGGTAGTGGGCTACAAACCGAGACCCAGACCTGCGAACAAAGGCCCACTGAAGGAAAGTGCTAAAACGTTCAAATGCTGAACAGGAAATAGAGCAGCCAAAAGGCATGGCTTTATCAACATAAAATTTTCCCTGAAATTTAAAACCCAATAACTCAAAGTCGCCCGGGTGCACAGGCAACAAACGGAATGCCGACTTAATGTCACATTTTGCCAAAAGTGCACCCGGGCCACAAGAGCGCACCATATGCAGGGCCTGGTTAAATGATGTATACCTGACCGAACAAAGGTCATCAGGAATGGCATCATTGACCGAACGGCCCGCCGGGTATGACAGATGGTGAATTAAACGAAACTCCCCAGGGGTCTTTTTGGGCACCAACCCTAAAGAGGAAACCTTCAGATTGGGAAAGGGTGGCATGGGAAAGGGGCCAGCAACCCTACCTGCATTAACCTCCTTAGCAATTTTCATTTCATTTCATTTCACTTTATTCTTGTATACCGCTTCACTTTACCAAAGCAAACTCTAAGCGGTTAACATTGGTGCATGCTGACTGTAATGCAGCCAGCAGCAGGAAAGTGAAAGATACAATAAAAATAGATACATAACACTTAGGACAATAAGCCGACACAATTAAACGAAACAGTCCAATGAACCAACACTCAAAGTACATCCTCTGGCAATGTTGTGGGCCAGAGGGTTGAGGCAACACGTCCCGGCGTCTTCGGGGCTGCGGCTGGTCTTTTATCCCTCTCCGGGGGAAGCAGGACCCGGAGAAGGGAGGGCGGGACCCGAACTCCACTGCCCGACCGCCACAGCTGATGCCTGTTCGTCCTCTGGCGATGTCGGGCCAGAGGGTCAGGCAGTGCGTCCCGGCATCTTCGGGGCTGCGGCCGGTCTTTTATCCCTCTCTGGGGGAAGCAGGACCCTGAGAAGGGAGGGCGGGAGCCGAACTCCACCGCCCGACCGCCCGACCGCCACAGCTGATGCCTGTTCGTCCTCTGGCGATGTCGGGCCAGAGGGTCAGGCAGCGTGTCCCGGCGTCTTCGGGGCTGCGGCCGGTCTTTTATCCCTCTCCGGGGGAAGCAGGACCCGGAGAAGGAAGGGCGGGAGCCGAACTCCACCGCCCGACCTCCACAGCTGATGCCTGTTCGTCCTCTGGCGATGTCGGGCCAGAGGGCCAGGCAGCGCGTCCCGGCGTCTTTGGGGCTGCGGCCGGTCTTTTATCCCTCTCCGGGGGAAGCAGGACCCGGAGAAGGGAGGGCGGGAGCCGAACTCCACCGCCCGACCGCCACAGCTGATGCCTGTTCGTCCTCTGGCGATGTCGGGCCAGAGGGTCAGGCAGCGCGTCCCGGCGTCTTCGGGGCTGCGGCCGGTCTTTTATCCCTCTCCGGGGGAAGCAGGACCCGGAGAAGGGAGGGCGGGAGCCGAACTCCACCGCCCGACCGCCACAGCTGATGCCTGTTCGTCCTCTGACGATGTCGGGCCAGAGGGTCAGGCAGCGCGTCCCCGCAATACTTAGGGCGGCCACCTCCTCCCTGCCCTTAAGGGAAAGTAAATTAGGGGCATCTTGGGGGCCCCTCTCCCCCCTAAATGGGATACGGAAGCCCAGCTGGAAACCCTCGAGGAGGTACCTAGCATCCTCCCTCTTCGGGTAAGTTGAGAGCCACCGCTCCAACATAGCCACGTTAACCGGGGAGGGGGCCTTTTGAGTGACCAGCTCCATCAGCGGCAGGTCTGCCCGCTCCTTGTCCACCTCTACCTCTGCCCCGTGACCCACCGGCTCGCGGACACGCAGCGGCGGCGTGGGGGCCAGCGCAAGAGGGACACTCATGCTTATATCGGCACTGTTTTCTATTGCATGCACCATTGGCCGAGAAGCTCCAACACAGCAGGCGGGCTGGAACCCCCTGCCCCGCCAGCTGGCGGGGGCCTGAGTTGGAGTGGCTCGCTGGACCGCATGTCCACAATGGTACCTCTCCCCAGGCGCCGGGCGCGTGGGGGTCATATACAAAAGCCACAGCTTCTGACAGGGCTCATCCCACCTCATCTCTGGGTGGAGGGGCACTCTCATTCGAAATTCCTCATCGTAAGCCAACCACGATGGGCCAGGAAAATCCACCATTGCCCTGTAAATATTGTCCAAATATTGGACCATAGGAATGGCCAGGTCAGGCCGAGCCCTGAGATACACCGCCATATATATGAGATATGCTGGCCCATGTACGTGGTGGCTTGCGACGGCGAGACAGCTCTTTATCCTTCTCATCCTGCCCCTCCTTCTCTTCCTTGGTGGGTTCCCTGTTCAATAGAGAGAAAATATCTACGTACTCCCCCCGCCAAATCTTTTCCCTTGTGGCCTGGGCCAAATGATCCCCGAGGGGCAAGGAATACCCGGCTGTCGGTAATGCTGACACCGGCACGGTATTGATACGGGGCATCAGGAGATGGGCCTGGACCATCCCTGAGACACCCGTTGCAGTCCCTGGGGCGGAAACCCCCCCCACCTAATGTCACACCAGTATGAGGCCAAGCTGCACCCGGGTAAGCCAGGAACTGATGCCCTCCCGCCTCGACATTACGAGGCCATGGCCACTGGAACCCCTCCCCAGAAGTGGAGTGTGATGTGGGCACATTAGCTTGAACCTGATACTCACTGGGTGCACCCCCGTGGGCCGCCCCCACGGAGCACCGAGATCGAGCTCTGAGGACACATCCGACCACTACCTGACTGTAGTGCCAGCTGTACGGGGAGCTGCGATGCCGCGGCGGGCACCGGCCTGTGCACCTCAAGCAACTCAACCCGACTGGCCGCCTGCTGAAGGTTGGCAGCTGCCGCGGTCACCTGCTGGCAAAAGGGGCCCCCAGATGGCAATGCAGCCCCCCCAATGGGGTTATTGGTTATCCCTAGGGATGCCTCTAGTGCCGCCACGCGGGCCAGTAGTGCATCCACTGTCGCAGATCCCCCTGCATAAAGGGGGCCAGGTGGGCCGTATGGCCCGCTGGGCAATGGCCCAGGGCCCCTGACTTGAGAGCCCGGCCCTAAGTAGGGCCATGCCCAAAACTCCGGCCCATGAGGGGCCGGGGATAGGCCCTGCTGTGCACCCGCACCAGGCCCTCCCCCCTGCTCGAAGCCCATGGCCGGTAAATGCGGGCCGGGGGCCGAAGCCCCAACCGCGCCAGGCCCTCCCCCCTGCTCGAAGCCCATGGCCGGCAACTGCGGGCCGGGGGCTGGAGCCCCTGTAGGGCCGGTCCGAGGCTGGAGAGCCGCGGGCCACGGCCTAAGCTGCCCCATCCCACCGGTCCCGGTGGGTGCCTCCATTAAGGGGTCCTGTTGGGGAGGCGCAGTCGTGGTCCTCCGACCCAACTGCTGCCTCCTAGTCGGGCGAGCCGAAGTCGCCATAGCCTTCTTTTTAGGAGGCATAGTAAGGCGGATCCCTTCCCAGGGATCAGAACAATGGCTGGGAAGCCGAAGATTAAGAAGCGAAAAATGAGCTAAGCTTCCTGCCGCCAAAAACGGCTTCCCCGAAAAGGCGAAGAGCGACGGAGCAAAAACTTCTCCTCTCTGTCGCTTTCGCAAAATGGCAGCTCGGCTGCCTCATGGCCACCCCTTTTAAAGAGGGGCGGCCACGCCCCCCTAACTACCCGGATGTTTTGGCGCCGCGCTTTCATTGCCTTAATACAAAACAGCAATGTAATATCTAGCAATTTAAGATAATGACTTCATCTGCACTGTGAATCCCTCCCCCTGTTTGAAAGATAAACGTTTTGAAAAAGAAGAAGACTTCACTAGGGAAAGCTTGCAAGTTGTTTCCTCACACTTGTGCATGGTATCCAAAACATACTTTTAGGGGAAAACATTTTTCTGAGTTTCTAAGAAAATGGAAGAAGACAAAGCCTATTGCAAAATGAATCAAGGGAGTTCATCCATCACTGGTCTTAACCATTTTCCCCTCCCCATCTCCACACTGTTATATGACAACTTCTGAAGTAATAGAAGCCACCAACTGTTTTTGACCAGAATCCATTTTATATTGACCTTACACTGGAATAAATGGATAATGAAGCATACATTTGATGCCAGGAAGTGGCACAAATCTATTTCCAGTTCATTTGTGCCACTAATAACAGAATGGGCTGGTTATCTCCTATGAAGGTCTGATCTACTATATTCACTTACACTACTGCCGGAGGAAGACCTTCAAAACGTACATGCATTTTCTCAGTGTTATGGGAACTATGACTCTTGCATCCAAGGTTAATATCAGCTCTGTCAACAGGTATGGATATGTAATTGGCAGGACACATCATCAACAACAGCTTCCTGGGTGACCATCACAAGCAGACAAATGGAGCAAGAAAACTAAATTGGCTATCAGATTCCATTGGGTACAACTAAGTGGAATAACTGTGAGACTGATATTTTTTCTGGCTTACTATTTCACCAAGTCACACAGTCTCCTGTTGTTCTGAGAACCATCAGAGCATATAATAAGAGTTTCAACCAGTTGGAACCTCCTGCTTGTAGTTAGCAAATCACTTCCTTTCTGCTACTTTGTTATAGAGTTTCTGGGAATGGTATCTCTGTGCATTGGTATATAAAGCCTGTCATAGAATAATACAAGTACAGTGGTACCTCGCATAATGAAAGCGCGGCGCCAAAATGGCCGCCGCGCTCTTTGCGCCCCCCCCCGGACTCGGACGTCCGGGTAGTTAGGGGGCGTGGCCACCCCTCTATAAAAGGCAGCCGAGCTGCCATTTTGTAAAAGCGACGGAGAGGAGAAGTTTTCGTCGCTCTTCGTCTGTCTAGGGAAGCTGTTTTGGCTGCAGAACTTAGCGCGATCTTTGCTGCTTATTTTCGGCTTCCCAGCCATCGGGTTTTGATCCCTGGGAAGGGATCGTGCTTGCTTATGACTCCTGGGAAGAAGGCTATGGCGACTCAGGCTCGCCCAAACAGGAGGCAGCAGTCGGGTCGGAGGACCGCGACTGCGCCCTCCCCCCAACAGGACTCCTTACCGGAGGCACCCACTGGGACCGGTGGGATGGGGCAGCTTAGGCCGGTTGGGGCTTCGGCCCCCGGCCCGTGCTTACCGGCCATGGGCTTTGAGCATGGGGGAGGGCCTGGTGCGGTTCCACAGCAGGGCTTACCCCCGGCCCCTCATGGGCCGGAGTTTTGGGCATGGCCCTATTTGGGGCCTGGCTCTCAAGTTGGGGGCCCTGGACCATTGCCCAGTGGGCCGTCCGGCCCACCTGGACCCTTTATGCAGGGGGATCTGCGACGGTGGAGGCATTACTGGCCCACGTAGCGGCGGTAGAGGCATCCCTAGGGATCCTCTCAGCCTCAGGCCGGCCCTTCAGGGGATTTGGCCCTCGGCCCGCAGTTGCCGGCCATGGGCCGGGACGATTGGGGGGAGGGCCTGGTGCTGGCACACAGCACGTTTTACCTCCTCAGGGGCCGGAGTTTTGGGCATGGCCCTATTCTGGCCCAGGATCTCAAATTGGGGCCTCTGGCCCAATCTCTAACTGGCCGGCCGGCCCATCTGGCCCACCTTATACTAGGGGTTTCCGTGGCAGGGGATGCTGGGTTAGCATGTTTGGCTGTGCTGGAGGCATCCTGGGCAATCCAGTGGGAGTGGGCCCTTCCCTATCTACCGGGGCCCTTCGTGGCTGCCGGCTGCTTCGACTGCTGCCACTCTGCGGCAGGCGGCCAGCCGGGTCGCGCTGCTTGAGACACTCCGTCCTGTGCATGCCGCCGTCTCGCAGCTCCCTGTTTGTCCAGAACTGCAACCGGAGTGTGGTCGGATGTGGCCCCAGAGCTCGATTTCGGTCGCGAGCTCTGACGCCCGCCGTGGGCCGGAACCCCCAGTGGGGGCGGCTCATGGGGGTGCAACTCGTGAGTATTAGGTTCAAGTTGAATGCACCCACATCACAGTCCACTTCCAGCGGTGGGGTTCAGTGGTCATGGCTTCGCCAATTTGAGGCTGGTGGGCATCACTTGCCAGCCTATCCCAGTGCCCCTTGGTTGCATTCTGGCACGACGTTGGGGATGGGGGTTTCCGTGATGTCTGGTTATTTATTGCACCCTGGTGATCATTTGTTCCAGGTCACGGGGGAAAAGATGTGGTGGGGGGATTATGTGGATATATTCTCCCTATGAGCCGTGACCCCAATAAGGATAGGCGGTGCGGACAGGAGGACAGAGACATGGGCGGTCCCGCCGTAGTAAGCCACCACGCACTGGGGTGTCTGCCCTCGGGACAGTGCTGAGCATCGTAGAGGTTGTCTGGGTCCTGCTGCGCATACCCTTTATGCAGACTGTCCCATCGAGGGCTTTGCCAATGGCCGGCTATTACTTACCCCTGGGTGTTATTGGCCGCAGGCCATGAGGGGTAAGGGCTGGAGGGGGACACGTGGACATTCTCCCTATTTAACTGCGAGCCCACTAGGAGGAGAGAGAGGGACAGGGCAACTGAGACAAAGAGATGTCCCATCGTCATGAGCCACCGCACACCTTGGGCCCACTGGTTGGCGGCATACCTTGTACGTATGGTGGTATGCCGCAGGTCTTAATCTGCTTGGGCCATCCTGGTGCTTCCATCCACCGCTAATATTTGCAAGGCGATGGTTGATTAGATGGGCCCATGGCAGTTGGCTTACGGTGTGGCATGTGGATGAGGGTGGCTCTATACCCGGAGGGGAGGTGGGATGAGCCCTGTCAGCAAGTATGCTCGTGTACATCACTCCCTCGTGACTGGTGCCTGGTGATAGGTACCATGGTGGTCATGCTGAGCAGTGGGCTGCTCAGACACAGGCTCCACGCTAACTGGTCGGGCAGGGGGTTCCAGCCTGCCTGCTGTGTTCGGCCTGCTCAGCTGACGATGCGTGTACGAAGCACCACGGTCATTACCGACTTCGTGTCCCCTTTTGCGCTGGCCCTCACGCCACCTCCGCGTGCCCATGGGTTGGTGGGTTACGGGGCAGAGGTAGGGGTGCACGGGGGCGATCAGAGCTCCGTCTGAAGCAACTAACCTTGTCATAAGCCCCCACCCCACCCCATTTAGTATAGTCAGCCTGGAGGGATGGCACTCAGTTCGTCCAAGAAGGGATTGGGCGGGATACATGCCGGAGGGTCTTCTATGGGGGCTTTTGGATCCATTCGGGGGAGTTGGGGGTCCCTGGATGCTACTAATCTGGTTCCCTTGCAGGGTAACGAAGAGGGGGCTTTTAGTGTATGGGACCAAAGACAGCCGGACAACCGAAAGGTTGGTTTAACGCAGGTTTATTGCATGAGGTTCCAGTGAAGCATGAGGTAATGGCGGTGATACAACTCAATATATACAGTAGCTCTCTACATTTGAATCTTGTAGCATGGTAGCTCATTGGCTGCTACCGGCGTGGCCTCGCCCAGGCACGCCTCTTTCTTCAGCTGCTGAATGCGGGGAAGGTTTCCCCGCGGCTGTCCGTGATTGAGCAATGTGAACCATGTGAGGCTGAACGCTCGCAGCTGCCCTCTATGGGCTGTCTGCTCGCGTTCCTTTACAGCTGGTATCGTTTGTATCTGGAGTGGTTACATTCTTGCCTTTACAGTATAATGAACATGCATACATACATACATAACATCCCTCCCCCCTAGGATGGGACGAAGTCCCGCAACCATTGTGGCTTGCCGCACGTGCGCTTGGGACGCGCTTGCGTCTGACCTAGTACTGGAGAGCCTGTGATCCCTGACTCCGCGGGTGCTTGTCCTGCAACGGGAAATGGGGATTCGTTAGTGGCTCCGTGGGGCGTCCGTGCCTGCCTCGCGCCCGGGGATGGGAAGGGAATGAATAGCTGGGAGGTGAACCCCTGCCTGTTGCTCTCTGACCCCGGGGATCCACCTATTGTGAACCGCGGAACCGATGAGGTCGCCCTTGCGGTTCGGCTACCTTCTGATCCCTGCTCGGGGGACCCTGAGACTGTGGTGGGCGGACTCGCTGATGCCTCCCGTCTTGGGGGTGTCGGTCTCCGGGAAAGTGGCGCTATATCGCATTCTAACTCACAGGGGCTACTGGGACTGGAGGTACCAGGGGCTGAACTGAAACCCCTCTTTTCGCTAGGACGGGTGGGGGACCACTCCGCTAACTCCCCCTGGTACTGTAAATCAACGTCTAAACTTCTATGGGCATCTGTGTTTCGGGGAAACTCCCGCGGGGTATGTGTGTGGTCGGGGCTCTTCCATTTCTTCGGGGACTCCCGCACAAGATTTCTGTGGATCGATTCCCTTTCCTCCCCCCTTGGTGGGGACCCATGCTCCCCTTTTCCTCCCCCTTGGGTTAAGCGGGTGGGGGAGTACCCTAACGCTGATTCGATGCTATTCTCGTCTCCGTCCTGCTCTCCGGGGACCCTGCGCCTGAGTTGGTCCACGTGTCGCCTCCACAGGAAGCCTGTACTGGTTTCTACGTGGTATGAGACGGGGCCGGTTTGCTCTACTACGGTGCCCGGCACCCAGGCTGGCCCCGCGCTGGCGTAGTTCCTGCAATGCACCGGGGCGCCTATGCTGAAACTCTTTGTGGGTTCCACCCCTATGTTCCGCCCCTTGTCCTCTACTCTCGTGGGGTCTAGCTTGGAGATTCCCGTGGCCAGCTTCCTGCGCATCAACAGCTCTGCGGGGGAGTACCCTGACGCTAGTGGGGTGACCCTGTATCTTAGCAGGAATTGGCACAATTTCAGGTCGAGGTCTCCGGGGCCCATGCGCAGAAGCGCGTCTTTCGTGGTGCGCACGAGGCGCTCTACTTGGCCGTTGGTGGCCGGGTGAAAGGGGGCAGAGGTGACGTGCCGAATGGCGTTGCGCTCCATGAAAGCCCCGAACTCGGCGGACGTGAAACAGCTGGCGTTATCGCTGACGAGGGTGTCGGGTAAACCGAACGTGGAGAAGACCCTCCTTAACTGTTTGATTGTTGTGGCCGAGGAGGTGCTTGAGACTGGAATGACCTCCAACCACTTGGAGAACGCGTCCACCATGAGGAGGAAAAGCGTTCCCCTGAACGGGCCAGCAAAGTCTACATGTACCCGGGACCAGGGGCCCCTTGCCGTGTCCCACTCCCTAGGTGGCGAGCGAGCCTCTTCTGGCCTTGAGCTTTGGCACGCTTCGCAAGTGCCGACCATGTGTTCGATGTCGGCGTCTAGCTGGGGCCACCAAAAGTAACTGCGGGCCAGCGCCTTTGAGCGGACGATCCCCGGGTGGCTGACGTGCAGCAGTTTAAGCACCCTCGGCCGGAGAGGCGTGGGGATTACTACCCGCTGTCCCCACAAAAGGCAACCCCTCTCTAGGGACAACTCTAGTTTCTTTTTGAAAAATGTGTCGAATTCCGCTGCTGGGGAAGACACGGGCCACCCTTTCTGTACCCAGGAGCAGACTGTGGCCAGCGTTTTGTCCTTGCCTGTCGCTTTGGCGATGTCGGCCGGTACTACTGGAGGGGAGTCTAGAACCTCTATCATTAAGACCTGATGGTCCCTCTCTACTTTGTCCACGTGGCAGCAATCCCGGGGAATGGGGGACCTCGACAGGGCGTCGGCATGGCTGATCTCCCTCCCGGGCCGGTATACCAACGCGTGCTGATACGCGTTGAGAAAAATGGCCCACCTGAGCATTCTCGGGGACAGGATTTGGGGTGTGGGCTTATCTGCGGTGAAAATGCCTAACAAAGGCTTATGGTCAGTCACTATGGTGAAGGGGCGGCCGTACACAAAATCATGAAATTTCTTGGTCCCCGCAATTATTGCTAGTGCTTCTCTGTCTGTCTGAGCATAGTTCCTCTCTGCTTGGGACAAGGACCTAGAGTAGAACGCTATCGGGGCCTCCCTACCATTCTCCAGCACATGGCATAACACCGCCCCCACCCCCACCGGGGATGCATCGCATATCAGGACCACTGGGCGTTTGGGATTGAAGTGGGTCAGTACGGCATCTGATGCCAGGAGTCGCTTCAGGTCATTGAAAGCCTTCTCCTGGTCGTCGCCCCACTTCCATGCCTCGTCCTTTTTTAACAATTTGTGTAGCGGTTCTGCCACGGCTGCCTTCCGCGGGAGGAAGGAGTGGTAGAAGTTGAGCAGTCCGAGGAACGACTGCAACTCGGGCTTGGATGTGGGGCGAGGGGCCTTCTTGATGGCGGCCACCTTGGATTGGGCTGGTCTAATTCCCTCGGGAGTGACACGGAACCCTAGGAACTCAACCTCTGTGGCGAAGAAGACGCATTTGTCTTTCCGCAACCGCAACCCCGCCTTTTCGAATATTGTCAGGACCTTTCCCAACCTAGTTGCTAATTCGGCCCGGCTCCCCCCTGTAATCAATACGTCATCAAAGTAGGGTAACACCCCCTCTAACCCCTTCAGGAGGCGTTCCACAAGTGACTGGAAGATCCCGGGCGCCGAATTCACGCCGAATTGTAGGCGCGATACCTGGAACGCCCCTTTGTGGGTGACTATGGTCTGCGCAGCAGCTGCGGCGGGGGTCACCGGGAGTTGCTGGTAGGCTTGGGCCAGGTCGAGTTTAGCGAAGCACCTCCCCCCGTGTAACCTGGCCAACAAGTGGCTGACTACCGGCACCGGATACGCATTAGGGCGGATCGCCTTATTGATGGTGCACTTGTAATCAGCGCATATGCGGACCTCCCCGTTGGCCTTGAGCGCTGTTACAATTGGAGTTTCCCACTCCGCAGAATCAACAGGAACAAGAATCCCCTGGCCCACTAATTTGTCGAACTCCGCCTCTATTTTGTCCTTTAGTGCGAAGGGCACTCTGCGCGGTTTAAGTCTGATTGGACGTACTCCAGGGTCCAGGTCGAAAGTCACTGGGGGGCCCTTGAATTTCCCGAGCCCCTTTTTAAAAACCTCGGGGTGCGCGTCGCACACGCTCTGTATTGGATCAGTCCCGGCGGCGTGTGCTTCCACGGCGTGTACCCCCCAATGAACAACCCCAGGGGCTGGAACCATTGAGTCCCGAGGAGGCTGCATTTGCCTCCCTTGAGGACGACTAGGGGAAGCGTTGCGGTGTGCTTTTTAAACTGGACCCGGAACTTCCCAACCCCCAACACTGGGATGCGGTTCCCTTGCACGTCCTTCAGTGTGGCCCTCAACGCCTTGAGCTTGGGCCGCATGCGGGGGGCGATTTTCATGAACTCCCCCTGGGAAATAATGGAGTATGAAGAACCCGAGTCCACCTCCATTCTAACAGGGGCCCCTTGTATTACTACCTCAACGAAGTAACGGGGGTGCTCCGTGGAAACGCTGTAAACCGGCGCGTCGTCCTCGCTGTCGTCGGAGATGCGTCCTACTCCGTCCCGCGCCCTCGCGGTCCGGGTGCCGTCCTTTGGCCTCGTGGTGCGGTCCTGCCTCGTGGTGCGGTCCTGCCTCGCCGAGCGGTCTGGAGAACTCCTGGTGGCCTCGCGCCGTTTCCGACAGACCTTGGCGATGTGCCCGCGCCGGCCGCAGTTGTGGCACTCGGCCTTGCGGAACGGGCATTTGGCGCGGGCGTGGGCGGCGCCGCAGCCGTCGCAGCGCCGGCCCTCTCTCTGGACCCTCCGGACGTCCTCGTCGTCGCCGCTCTCCGCAGACGAGTTCGAAACTCGCCGGGCCGCGCGCACCGAGCTCTCTGCCTTTGCGGGCTTCGGGCGCCAGTCCTGAAGCTCGTGCACCCCGGCAGTAGTGGCCTCCGCGGCCTGTGCCGTGTCGAGGACTTGTTGCCACGTGGGAGGCGGCTCCCTTTTCATCAGCGCACGCTGAGTCTCTGTGTCCCTCAGACCGCAGAGCAGGCAGTCCCGGAGGGTGATGTCGGGGAGCTCCCACTTGCATGGGCCGGCGGCCAGCCGCAGGGCCGCGGCGAACTCCTCGACCGATTCCCCGGGTGCCTGGACTCGCCTCCAGAACGCGCTCCGAGCGGGGAACATCGCTATGGCTGGCCGGAGATGGGTGCACAACGCCGCCAGGAGCTCTGTAGCTTTGAGGTCGCCCACCTTCCTCGGCGCGATCAGGTCCACCAAGGTCCTCTTGGTCTCGTGTCCGAGCATGCGGACGAAAATGGTCCTCTTTTTGGCCTCATCGGAGACTTCGAGCTCCACCAGCGCTGCGTTGAAGTCTATCTCAAACAGCTCCAAGTCTCCCGGCTTCTTGATCTCGTAGCCGGCGCATGTCTTGGTCCCGTGGGCAGCCATAGCCCACCTTCGTCGCCAATTTAGTGTATGGGACCAAAGACAGCCGGACAACCGAAAGGTTGGTTTAACGCAGGTTTATTGCATGAGGTTCCAGTGAAGCATGAGGTAATGGCAGTGATACAACTCAATATATACAGTAGCTCTCTACATTTGAATCTTGTAGCACGGTAGCTCATTGGCTGCTACCGGCGTGGCCTCGCCCAGGCATGCCTCTTTCTTCAGCTGCTGAATGCGGGGAAGGTTTCCCTGCGGCTGTCCGTGATTGAGCAATGTGAACCATGTGAGGCTGAACGCTCGCAGCTGCCCTCTATGGGCTGTCTGCTCGCGTTCCTTTACAGCTGGTATCGTTTGTATCTGGAGTGGTTACATTCTTGCCTTTACAGTATAATGAACATGCATACATACATACATAACAGGGCTCCACTGTCCGCAGCTAAGGGAGTTGGGGCTACGAGAGCAGCAGGGGGCCCTTCTTGGAACCACCTTTCCTGAGTCGAATGTCTCCCCCATGAAGCTCATACTGAGCTAGAACTAGGTTGAATGTCATTTATCCTCCATTCAGCTTACTCTGTGGGTTCTCCATTCAGAGATGCCATTACTGATGACCTTGTTCAGTCAGGTACTCGTAGTTGGTTCAGCTACTATGGGTGGCACGCTCACGCAGTTCTGGCACGCTCACGCAGTGTGATATGCACTCGGCTTTCAGATTATTGCCGGTGCACCCATTGATTTAGCCTTATTGGGTTTTTTAGGTGCTGAGGGGAATTTTACTTAGTTAAGGCCAACCCCTTCTACCTGGGTTAATTTATGTTCAGCTCTCGACCGATTGGGGACTTTACTCAGTGGCCATTTGCTCACAGGTTGGGGTCTCGGTCTCTAGCCCATTACCTCGACGACTTTTGGTTCGGGGGTGAACGGGGCTTGGACACGTGCACGCGTCTCCTCATTGCCATTCAGACACTCAGGTGGGAACTGGGTGTCCCCTTGGCGCCTGAATAGACCGAGGTCCCATCTACTAAGCTCACATTTCAATCGACTCTGTTGTGCGGGCATCCGGGTTAGCCATGTATGCGGTGGCTTGGATCTCCGCGGCGAGTTTGGCATTGTTTGCCGAACATAAAGTGTACCCTCGTGAGCTGCCGTTAATTCATGGCCACTTTAATTTGTCCGGCCCAGCTCAAATTATCCCTGCGTTTGGCAGGGTCTCAAATTATCCCTGGGTTTGGCAGGGTCTCTTCCTGGATATCAGACCTGGATGGTCTGCCCTATATTTCAAGTACGGTCGGATACCTTCGGCTCCCGGACTTATGGGGTTTACTCCGAGGGTGGGTGCACGGATCGCCCCGCGATCTTACCTTCCTTGCGTTTTCCCCCATTTTAGAGAGCACTGATGCTATGGTGCAAGGAGTGGGCCTGCTCAGTGGTCCAATTTCGGTGTGACAATGCGGCAGTGGTGCACATTGTCAACACCCAGACTTGCGAATCCCCCAGGGTCATGACATTAGTTCGTCTATTATCTTGAGAAGCCTACGCCTAAATGTGCTGTTCTAGGCCAGACATGTTCTAGGTATTTATAATGACATTACTGCTGCTTTCCACCACCTGCAGATCACCCGGTTCCGTGCCGTACTCTGGAAGCAGAGGGAGTCCACTCACCACTTTTGGCCGATGGCTGGACATTTGGCGAGGAAAAGGGAACCGGACATGTCATTGGCACCTTGCACGCGTAAGCCGTATCACTATGCATTCATGCGTCGTGTTTGGGAGCGGTGGACACGGGAGCGTGTCTGCCACCCTTACACGCGTCACCCCCGTTCCCAGAGTTTCTGACCCACCTTGCACGAGGCTGGCATTACTTATGTACAGATAGGTGGGAGGTGGCTCTTGGCCACGCAGCTACCACGGTAGCCTTTTTGGGAGCGCTCCGCATCAGTGAGTGGGTGCCAGAGTTGGTGCCACCGGTGTAAGGCGGATGTGTCTCGTAGGGCACTGGAACCTGAAGATGTCTCTGTCACACATGAGTGGGCTCGAGTGGGGATGCGGTCCTCACGGGTTATTCAGCACGGTGTAGGCAGTGGTGCATACTGCTACGAAGTTTTTGGGACATCTGTCCGGTTGGTGCCCTACATGAATTTTCGACAGTGCCTGCTGCGCGCCCCATCCTGTTTTCTGCCACCGGGATGGGTCTACTCTTACCATAGTAAAGTCCCTGAGGGTGACCGGTGCCGCATTTCGCGGTGTGGGGCCCGTTTTGGCACCATTGACTTAAGATAGGTGTCGCGTTGATCGCGGCTACGTTTTGGGTACTCGGAGGTGGAGATGCGTCTACGCGCAATTCAGATATGTACGACCCTCACTGTACGGGTACCTAGTTATGTCCTTCACCTTTTTCTCCTCTTTTACAGATCCTAGGGGTCTTAACACACCGGTGGCAGGGGGCTGGTGGGCCACAGCTATGTACACTGGGCAGTGGTATATGCTGCAGCGACAGAGAGTGGACCCCGGCTGGGCTGTGTGCATCTGCACGTATGCTATGGTATGGTATGCGCGGCACATGGGGGCAGGAACTGTGGCCATTCCTGCTGTCTGACAGGGATGCTGGACCACCCAATGTTTTACAGGCACCTCGGCAGCAGCGATCTTGTATGGATCACTGCTGTTACTAAACCGTCGAAGGGCTGTGACCTGGCATTTTATGTCACGTATGGCTTACATACGGTCGCTATGGTCTAACATCGTGCCGAGACACCAATTTAGGGGAGATGCGGATCTCCCTAGTTCGGACTGTCCCGGCAGTCAGTGGACGGGGCTCTGGCTCTGTCCCGTTCTGAGCATGGCTGTGAGACGGCCATTGGAGACCGGGTGATAGGCTTACACGAAAATTTTGCTGGTAGGCAGGCAACGGGGTCTACCTGTCGGTTAGAGGTATGTACCTCATTCTGGGTGTGATGCAAGCAGGCCTGGCGACCGAGCTGACGGTCTTGGGGGGGGCGGTGAGTCATCATGGATGCCTCCCCGTGTGGCGGGTAGCACTGGTAAGGTAAATATTTATGACCCACAGGTATCCGGCAGGTTCGCAATTGATTGGCCAATACTAGATAGGTACAAGTTGGTTAACGTTGTCCGGTCAACGACGAACCAGGCAATGGGGTGATGGCAGGAGCTCTTCAGCATGCATCACCCCGTGATTTTACGGATACACGTCAGAGGGTGGGGTCAGTAGATAGTTTATTGACTACGGTCAACAATTTGTTTGTTGTAAACAAAGAAATTGATACAAATGGATACATTGTAGCCAATTGCCATTGGCAATTTTGGGAGGAACCTTACCAGTGTTACTGCGGCCTGCTTGCCTTAAGAATTATAATTGGCTGAGTACCAATTGAAATTTATAATTCGGACTAGGGCATGAATCAATAAATGTGGCCCAATGCCGTTATCCACTTATACCGGTGTCTGAGTCCTTTTTTTGGGGGGGGGCGCCTGCAAAAAGCATACTGCATTCCACGGGATTGCTCTTTAAGCGAGTTTGCTCTTTAAGTGAAACCCCATTGTTAAGTGACCAATTGTGACTTGGGGGGGATTGTGACACCCGATTTAGTTGTTAAGCAAGTTTTTTGGCTGGTTTTAGTTGTTAAGCGAGGCAACCATTCAGAGAAAATTCTGCTCTTTAAGCGAGTTACTCTCTATGTGAGGCGCTCTTTATGTGAGGTTTCACTGTATCTAAGATTATGCTACTTTTTTAAAAATAGAAGAGCCATTCCATGCATAATTATAGGACCATTGTTACTAAGTATTCTCTCTTCTTTCAGTTAATTAGCAGCATATGCACACAGGATGTGTTTCACTTCACTTTATACTAACAGAACTTGGAAAATGTACTTTTTGGACTATAGTTCCCAGAATCCATTGCTGCTGGCAGAGAACTAGGGATTGGAATGGAATCTCTCTAGCTCAACACAGCCATTATTTCCCTTCTCTAGAAAAGACATGTCGAATTTTTTTTGAGATTTTCTCTTCTCCCTCTTTGTTTCTCATGGCTCCCTCACTCCCCCAGTGAAGCAGATTGACAGTTTCTTTCTGCGCATTTTAACATTAAAGAATTCGCAACCAAAGTCTCAATATTTAATGAATTGCTTTGACCTTTCAGTGCCAGCAAAATGTCTCCAGATGTTCCTGTGTTCATTACCATGGCTGCGTTCTTGGGATGTAACCAAGGGAAGTCAGCAATATGTGACATATTAAATACATAATCTGCTGTGACATGCATCTCGCTCCAACCATCTGATGGGAGAATCTTAAGCCTATTGTGCACTTTATTCTTTATTTAATCATTGAAATGTAATTTGTGTGGGGTTTGTTTTTTTTGTTTTGGGGGGTTCTCATTGTTGTTTTTGTTTTAAAAGATGGTTGATAGTACCAAGTAAATGTCACTCAAGAACAAGGTTGCATGCTTAAGGAAAGCACAGGTTCAATGGTATTTTGTTGAGTTCACCCAGCAAAGGTTTTTTAACTGTTGAGCTGGCATGATCTCCAATTCCATCTGCTGCTTCTTGTGCTGCACAGAAGCTGTTCTGAAAGGATCCCTGACATTTGTAAGTTACACTGTGTGTGTGTGTGTGTGTGTGTGTGTGTGTGTGTGTGTGTGTGTGTGTGTGTGTGTGTGTGTGTGTGTGTGTGTGTGTGTGTGTTCACAATGTACTGTACCATACTTATCATGTTTTGGACATGAAAATTAGGGAAATTTTGGGCCATGCCCCTCTCCCCACTCCCACCCACCCAGCCATGCCCCCTCCTCCTCAAAATCCAGGTACATCCAAGGGCCTAGAAGAGGAGGAGCCATCAGAGCCAGAGAGGAGTGTTGGGCTCCCCCAGTGGAGGAAGAACCACACCCTAGGCACTCCCCCACTCCCCTTAGCACTACTGCTGACCCTTGTGGGGAATAAGGCAACAGGCCAGCCCCTACAGGCCAGCCTTACTGTAATAATTCTATTTTAAATCTCTTTCCACATTCTCTGCTGCGACAGCATTTCATAGTATGGTGATTTGTCATGGAACTGTTTTTTACATTTATATTGGTTAATTGTCTACTGTCTTAGCCTTGTGTACCTCAATTTCATTTTTTAAAACTCTGTGTTTAAGGCAGGACTATCGAAATATCCTCTTTATGTTGTATGCAAATATACTTGAAGCCGATTGACTCATTGTCTTTAACACCCTCTTTCCCAGGAGAGAGAAGAAACAATTAACCAATCGGCTTCAAGTATATTTGCATACAACATAAAGAGAATATTTCTGTGGTCCTGTCTTAAACACAGAGTTTTAAAAAATGAAATTGAGGTACACAAATCTAAGACAGTAGACAATTAACTGATATAAATGTAAAAAACAGTTCCATGAAAAATCACCATAATATGAAATGCTGTCACAGCAGAGAATGAGGAAAGAGATTTAAAATAGAATTATTACAGTAAGGCTGGCTTGCTGCCTTGTTCCCTGTGAGGGACAGCAGTCATGCTAAGGGAAGTGCCTAGGGGGTGCTTCTTCCTCCACCAGGGGAGTCCAACACTCCTCTGTGGCCCTGATATGAGGCACATACCTCATGAATAAAGATATAATAATAATACAACAATATACAGGAGATTTACATGCCCCCTAGATTTTTTAAAAAATACGGGAGATTATTTAAAAAAAATACATGATGGCGGGAAGAGGGGCTAAATTACGGGGTTTTTCTGGGCAATACAGGATACTTGACAGCTATGTACTTTACTTGATAAGCCCTAGCAAGTATATGGAAATACAGTACTAGGAATATATATAAAATTGCTCAGTGAATTAGATGCCTGGCTACAGAGTCACAATTTGGAAATTTGATTTCCCTCTGTTTCTTTGTAGAATCACAGAATACTAGAGTTGGAAGGGGCTTATAAGGCCATTGAATCTCACCCCCTTCTCAGTCTCCTTTTATTCATTCATTCATTCATTTATTTAATACATTTATATACCACCCCTCTAGTGAACAGAGATTCCCCATCATTGAGATGAAAGACAGCATATATAAATAAGAAACATAAGAATAATAGCATTCCCAGTGGTGACAACTATAATAAGCAGAAAAGTTTGGGGCCAGGAAACCAAAATAAATTAATTAACCTTCTTTGCTGTTCTCGGCGTGAGCACCTAAAGGTTTTCCTTGCTCGAAGGCCAGTCGTATCCGACTCTAGGGTGCAGTGCATATCTCTGTTTCTAAGCCGAAGAGCCAGTGCTGTCTGCTTCTACAGACATTTCCGTGGTCATGTTGCAGGCATGACTAGACACCGGAGTGCACGGAATGCTGTTACCTTCCCACTGAAGTGGTTCCTATTTATCTACTTGCAATTTCTTGCTTTCGAACTGCTAGGTTGGCAGGAGCTGGGATGAAGACGGGAGCTCATTTCCATCCTGCAGTACTCGGGAATCGAACTGCTGACCTTCCGCTTCCCAGTCAGCGTCTTAGCGACTTGAGCCACTGCAGTACCCCATGTGAGCACCTAGAGCTGCATAATTGAAAGAAATGGGTGATGTGGGTAGTAGATCATGGGGAGAGATGGTCTGCCAGGCATAAAGGTCCCAAAACATTTAGGGCTTCATATGTTACAGTTCAGTGATGATGAACCTTTTAGAGACCAAGTGCCAAACTGCAGCCCAAAACTCACTGATATATCACAAGATGCCAACATAGCAATTAAACCTGCATACTGAGGTTTTAGTTTAGAGAAAACAACTCACCTTCACTGCAGACTCAACAGGCTGCCATCCATCTCACACCCTCACACCACATGTGAGTTGCTTGCCTCACCCCAGACAGGGGAGGAAGGAAGCGCTCCCATTGGGCTGCTGGGCAGAGGGGCAGGGTGAACTCTGTGTTGGTGTGATGGTGCACATGCCCACAGAGAGGTTTCTGAATACCCACTCTTGCACTATAATAATAATGGCTGTAGTGTTGTAAGCTCTATTGCATTGACAAACTGTTACAGCGATCTGCAGCAGTGGGTTTGAAATATATTGCATTATTATGGATAAAGGTACAAGAGGGAAAGCGAAGGAAGAAGAACAAGTTGTAAAGCCTAAGAAGAATGAAAAAGCACCAATGGATGAATCTGCTCAGTCATCATCCCCGCCCACAGTGCCATTGGATCAGACTCAAATTATGGTGGAAATTGGCAAGTTGATGCAAAAAATGGAGAAAAATGAGGCTTCAAGGGTGAAAGACAGAAATGAAATATTTAAAAGGCAAGACAAGACGATGTCATCATTGGCAGATTATACAAAAAAGGTGGACCTAAGTTTGAATAAATTTGAGGGAATGCTGAAATTGGTTCAAACCGAAGTGGATGCTGTAAAGAAGGAAGTAAAAGGGACTCAGGAGGTGGTGCGGGAGAACAAGCTAAAATTGGAGGAACAGGAAAGGAAGATAGATGCTGTGGAAGATATGATGAGAAAGCAGAACATTCTGATCCGTCAGGTGCCGGAACGCACTCCGGATTTGTTAAGAGAGAGGATGGTTCAGTGGTTAAATGGTTTAAAAATGGGGAAGGAATTTGTTCAGGAGGATTTTGTAAGTGTATTCCGGGTGGGTCCAAGAAGAGGGAGAGTGGTTCAAAGAAATGTGCTGGTTAAATTCGCAAATTGGGCAGATAAATTAAAAGTAATGGCTCATCTGAAACGAGTTGGTCCTGACGCGTTGAAATTTGATGGTTCAGATGTTGAAGTTTACAATGATATTTCATTAAAATAAAGAACATGGAGGTATAAGATGAGGCCTGTTACTAAATTATTGATGAGTAAAAACATAAGGTATAACTGGAGATTTCCACAACAATTGCGCTTTTTCTATGATAAAAGAATGCAAGTTATTGATGAAGGCACTAATCCATTGGAATATTTGAGTTTGTTGGGATTGGTACAAGTAGACTCGGAAGAATGGAAAAATCTTAAGAAGGAAATGACGGATTCTGGAGCCTTGGGGAGGGAATATGGGAGGGAGGAGTCCAGTGGGGCAACAGGTGGAACTCCACAGCGAGGGGAGGAGGAGGAGGAGCCGTCCTTGATCATGGTGGAGGAGGAGATAGGTAAGGAACAATGAGCATTAGATAGTAGTAATCTTAAGTACCTAATAGAGGTAGAATGGGTAAATAGCGCATAGCGCCGGCAGTAGGGCGCATCTTGCAGGTCCCCCCTCTCCCCTCTTTGGTTGACAGAGGCGACTTTTCGTTGGAAGGTGGGGAGAGTGAAAGTGTGTGTTTTATGTAGTTGGTATGGTGAAGGGTTGTTGGTGGCACGCCCGATGGAGAGTTTAAAGTTGGGAGAAGAATTTGGTTATGGGTAGTATTAAAATAATATCATGGAATGTGAAAGGTACAGGTTCTGTTCTTAAGAGACGGAGGTTGGAATCGGCGTTGAAAAAAGATAGACCAGATATTTATTTTTACAGGAAACACATCAGAAATCAAAAGATACGAATAAACTTTATCTGGGTTGGATGCAACATTATGAGATGGCGTTTGGAACATCCAAAGCAAGAAGGGTGGCAACTATGATTTCTAGAAAGTTAGGATTTGAAATCACAAAAAAGATTGCTGATCAAGAGGGTAGGTATTTGTTGTTAAGAGGAAAATTGGAGGATGAGGAAATATTGTTGGTAAATATTTATGCTCCGAATGACCACCAAGCAGTGTTTCTTGAAAAAATTCGGAAAATAGTGGAGTTGGAAAACGTTGCAAAAACTATTGTGGCTGGTGATTTTAATCTGATTAGGTCAGGATTAGATTGCACAAACATAGCTAGAAGTGGAATGGGGGTGAAAGGGAAGGTGATGGACAAATGGATGAAAGTTATGGGTTTGAAGGATTCGTGGAGAGAGTTTAAAGGTTTGGAAACCTTTTTTTCGCATGTACATGGGACCCACTCGAGAATAGATTACGTTTTTCTGTCGGAAAACTTAATTGGGGACATAGAAGGTACGGAAATTGGGATTATTAAGGAATCAGATCATGCTAAAGTATATTTGGAATTGAAAGCACAAAAAAATATTCAAAGAGTTAGAAATTGGAGGTACGATCCTAATTTGTTCAAAGATCAGAAAAGCAAAGAGGCAATTATGGAAAGCTGGAAATAAAGTTGGCAATGGAACGATAATAATGAGGTTAATTTTAACATTGTATGGGATACCATGAAGTCAGTTTTTAGGGGGGAAAGCATAAAATTGGCAAGCCACAAATATAAAAAGTATAAAGCAGAACACATAGAAAAAGAAAGGGAAATAAAACAATTACAGGAAGAACACGCAAAAAGTAAAGATAAAAAAATTCTCTTGAAATTACAAGGACTCAAGGCAGAAGTAATGGGTAAAGATATTGATAAAGTTAAACGAGATTTGATTTATTTAAACAGAGAATATTTTGAATTTAGTAATAAGAACTCAAAACTATTAGCAAGAGCAGCTAAGGTTAAAAGGGAAAAAAGAGAAATTGGGGTGTTAGTCGACAGGCAAGGTTCAAGGTGACTCTGCATGTGCTCTTTTGACTCTGCATGTGCTCTTAAGCAGAGCTGCTGCTGAGGAGAGCCAAACAAAGGAAGTGAGCACTGGTAAGTTTTGCAGTTGGAGTAGAGCTGCTTTAGAGGCCTCTACTAATTTAAATTGATAATTTAAACTGCTGAGAGCCACCTCTGTTCAAACAGAGGAAGCAGTTTGAAGCTTCCAGAAGCAGGGGGCAGAGCCACACCAGGCCCTTCCCTGAACTGTGACTCATAGGTGCGGAGCCACACTAGCCTTTAAAAGCTCTGAGCTCTTTCAGGGTCAGCCCTTTTGACTCTGCATGTGCTCCTAAGGAGAGCTGCTGCTGAGGAGAGCCAAACAAAGGAAGTGAGCACTGGTAAGTTTTGCAGTTGGAGTAGAGCTGCTTTAGAGGCCTCTACTAATTTAAATTGATAATTTAAACTGCTGAGAGCCACCTCTGTTCAAACAGAGGAAGCAGTTTGAAGCTTCCAGAAGCAGGGGGCAGAGCCACACCAGGCCCTTCCCTGAACTGTGACTCATAGGGGCGGAGCCACACTAGCCTTTAAAAGCTCTGAGCTCTTTCAGGGTCAGCCCTTTTGACTCTGCATGTGCTCTTAAGCAGAGGTGCTGCTGAGGAGAGCCAAACAAAGGAAGTGAGCACTGGTAAGTTTTGCAGTTGGAGTAGAGCTGCTTTAGAGGCCCGCGCACCTAACTGCGCACGAGATTGCAAACTAGTAACAAAGGAAGAATATAGTCTTACTAGGTAGAAAGGTAGTAAACGTGTACATTTTTGAGGCCCAGAATACTGCACTTGTTAAAATGGATTCTGAGGGAACAGCTGTAGTTACCTGCAATTCTTGTGCCATGTTTGTGTTCTTGCCAAAGCATATAGAGAACTACACTTGCAGCAAGTGCAAGCTGGTTGCACTACTAGAAGAGAAGGTCCAGCAGCTAGAGGCCCGCATATCTAACCACCAACAAATTAAGGAGCTTGAGCTGTTCTTGGACAGAGCGGAGCAGACTATGCTGGACAAAAAAGAGACAGGGCACAGTTCTGAGGGAGAAGGCCCTTCACTAACTCAGGAGGGAGATGTTTGGAGGAATTTGACTCAAAGGAGGAGAAGAGTAGGGGATCACTCTGAGAGTCTGAAATTACAGAATAAATTTGAGGCTCTTTCCCTTATCACACCTGATGAGGAACACACAGAGGAACAACTGGTTCCACCTGATGATCTCTCTTTCATCACACTTGATGAGATCCAGGAAGATGAACAACAGGAACAAACTGAGGTTCTCTCCCTTAATATGGTTGATGCGGTGCATGTAGATGAACAGATTGCAGGAGAGAGGCTCCTTGTACTAGGCGATTCAATAATTAGAAATACAGAGAAATGGATTTGTGATGCACATGATAACCGTATGGTGACTTGCCTGCCAGGTGCAAAAGTTGCAGACATCACAAGAAATCTAGATAGATTGTTAGAGAGAACTGGGAACGAGCCAGTTGTCATGGTACACGTTGGTACCAATGATGTTGGGAAGGCCAAGCGGTCTGTCCTGGAAGCCAAATTTAGGTTGTTAGGAAGAAGATTGAAGTCCCGGACTTCCAAGGTAGCATTTTCAGAAGTGCTGCCTGTCCCTCGCGCAGGACCTACCAGGCAGGCAGAGCTCAGAAGCCTCAATGCGTGGATGAGGCAGTGGTGTCGAGAGGAGGGCTTCAGATTTGTCAGGAACTGGAGAACATTTTGGGACAAGCCAAATCTGTTCAGGAGGGATGGGTTGCATTTAAACCATGATGGGACCAGATTGCTGGCACTCAACATCAAAAGGGCTGCAGAGCAGCTTTTAAACTGATAACTGGGGGAAAGCCGACAGGAGCTGGGCAGCATCCGGTTCGGGAAAGTGTGTACTTGAGTAGTGAGGAGGATGCAAAAATTACTGATCAGAGCAAGGAGCTAGTCACCAGCACTCTAGCAGAAGGATGCAAGAGGCAGTCTAACAATGCAACTGGACTCAAAAGACTGTATCAGGAAAGCATATATAAATGCTTGTATACAACTGCCAGAAGCCTCCGGAACAAAATAGGGGAGCTGGAATACTTAGCAATAGATAAAAATATTGATATTATTGGTATCACTGAAACCTGGTGGACGGATGATAACCAATGGGATACAGTTATCCCAGGCTACAAACTGTACAGGAAGGATAGGAAGGGGCAAACAGGAGGTGGTGTAGCCTTGTATGTCAAAGAAGTGATAAAATCGTATGAATTGGAATATCTAGGTGATTTAGAGTCACCATTAGAAGCTCTGTGGGTAAGAGTACCAGGCCACAAGGATGGTCTAACAGTAGGCATATACTATCCCCCAAACTCTTGAGGGAGACTGGCAGTTGGAGAATGTTGTAAAGGAGGCATCCAGGAACGGAAGCCTGGTTATAATGGGGGACTTCAATTACCCTCACATAGACTGGGTGAACTGTTGTTCAGCACATGATAAAGAGATAAAGTTCCTAGATATGCTAAATGATTGTTCCCTGGGACAGATGGTTGAAGACCCAACTAGAGGTACAAAAATCCTTGACTTGATCCTGAGTAATACTCAGGATCTGGTGCAAGATGTTAATGTGACTGATCCAATAGGGAACAGTGACCACAACTCAATTATGTTTAACTTGATCATAGACCGCAAGTCACTGATAAAATCTAACACAGAGACCTTAAATTTTCAAAAAGGAAATTTCCCTAAGATGAGGAAACTAGTAAAAAAGAAACTGAAAGGGAAAATTGAGAGAGTCCAAACACTCCAAGAGGCATGGAGGTTGTTTATAAAAACAATAACAGAGGCCCAATTGGAATGCATACCCAAAAGGAAAAAGGGCACTGCCAGGTCCAAGAGGACTCCGATGTGGCTTACAGGAGCTGTTTGGGAAGTGATCAAGAGCAAGAAAAGCTCATTTAGAAGATGGAAGGCTTGTCCAAATGAGGACAGCAGGCAGAAACATAAATTCTGGCAGAACAAATGCAAGGCAACAATCAGGAAAGCAAAGCAAGACTTTGAGGAGCGTATAGCTAAAAATACTCAGAGAAATAACAAAGACTTCTTTAAGTACATTAGAAGTAAGAACCCAACTAGGAAGGCCATTGGACCATTAGATGACAATGGAAGGCAAGGGGTTATTAAAGAGGAAACAGAGATTGCAGAGAGACTCAATGAATTCTTTGCTTCAGTATTCACTGAAGAAGACAGAGACCACATGCCCAAAACAGAGCCTATCTTCGTAGGGAGGGAAACCGAAGAATTAAGCAAGATAAAAATAAGAGGTCCTTGCATGTCTTGTTAAGCTAAACACTAACAAATCACCAGGACCAGATGGCATCCATCCACGAGTTCTCAGGGAACTTAAAGATGAAATTGCTGATCTCCTAGCCAAAATATATAATCTTTCCCTCAAATCAGGCTTTGTACCTGATGACTGGAAGGTAGCGAATGTAACACCAATCTTCAAAAAAGGATCCAGGGGTGATCCAGGAAATTACCGACCTGTCAGTTTGACATGTGTGCCAGGTAAAGTGATGGAAACCATCCTAAAAGATAGAATTAATAGGTACATAGAAGAGAAGGCGCTGCTAAAGGAGAGCCAACATGGCTTTTACAAGGGCAAATCATGCCTCACTAATCTGTTGGAATTTTTTGAGAGTGTCAACAAGCATGTGGATAAGGGGGATCCAGTTGACATTGTTTATCTGGACTTTCAGAAGGCTTTTGACAAGGTCCCACACCAAAGGCTCTTGAATAAACTTACCAGTCATGGAATAAAGGGACAAGTCTTGTCCTGGATCAGCAACTGGCTAAGGGACAGGAAACAGAGGGTAGCACTAAATGGACACTTCTCCAAGTGGAGGGAAGTAAAGAGTGGGGTCCCCCAAGGTTCAGTACTGGGACCCCTGCTTTTCAACCTCTTCATAAATGATCTAGAGGTAGGAGTAAAAAGCAAGGTAGCCAAATTTGCTGACGACACTAAATTATACAGGGTAGTGAAAACTGTGAGAGATTGTGAGGAGCTCCAGAGGGATCTCTTGACACTGGGAGAGTGGGCAAAACAGTGGCAAATGAGCTTCAACACTAGTAAGTGCAGAGTGATGCATGTTGGGGCAAAAAAACCCAATTACATTTATAAACTGATGGGGTCTGAACTCTCTGTGACAAATCAGGAAAGGGACCTTGGTGTCCTGGTGGACAGCTCAATGAAGATGTCAACCCAGTGTGCCTCAGCAGTGAAAAAAGCAAACTCAATGTTAGGGATCATTAGGAAGGGTATAGAAAATAAGTCAGCAAGTGTCATTTTGCCTCTTTATAAATCTATGGTGAGGCCCCATCTGGAATATTGTGTACAGTTCTGGTCGCCATACCTCCAGAAGGATATAATGGAGTTGGAGAAAGTACAGAGGAGGGCAACCAGAATGATTAGGGGACTGGAACACCTACCTTACCATCTGAGGCTGCAACAGTTGGGCCTTTTCACTCTTGAACGACGCCGTCTAAGAGGTGACCTGATTGAAGTTTATAAAATCATGCACGGTGTGGACAAAGTAGATAAGGAAAAACTGTTTTCCCTATCGCACAACACTAGAACTAGGGGACACTCCATGAAACTTTTGGGTATCAGTTCTCAAACAAATAAGAGAAAGTACTTTTTCACCCAGAGGATTACTGGTCTATGGAACTCCCTGCCAGAAGAAGTGGTGACAGCTGTCAGTCTTGACAGCTTTAAGAAAGGATTAGACAAGTTCATGGAGGACAAGTGTATCAATGGCTATAATTATGGCTACCTAAGGACAACCTCCGGATTGGAGAGATAGGCAGGATATCTCTCAATGCCATTTCCAGGGAATCCTAAGCAGGTGAAGGCATCTCCTTGGGAATACCGTGAAGGAAATGGTGAGCCACTGTGTGAGACAGAATGCTGGACTGGATGGGCTGTGGCCTGTTCCAGCAAGGCTGTTCTTATGTTCTTATGTTCTTAAGGTGTAATAAGAATAGCGATAAATGTAAAATAGTTAGGGAATTTTACCAGGTGTTATATGCAAAGAAAGAAATAGATATGGAAAAGCTTAAAAGGATATTGGAGAGGCAGTTAGGGAATGGGATAAAACAAGAGCATAGGGAGAAAATGGAGGAAAAGATAACTGATAAAGAGGTTAAGGGGGTAATAAACGGATTGAAGATAGGGAAAGCCCCGGGGGATGATGGATTATCAACAGAGTTCTACAAAGAATTTAAAGAGGTGGTGGTCCCGAAATTGGTGAAGTTATATAATTATATACTAGATGGAGGATCAATCCCGACTTCATGGTATAACACTACAATTGTTCTTTTGCCAAAATCTGGTAAGAATTTGGAAAGAGTGGATTCGTACAGACCAATTTCGCTTATAAATCAAGATGCGAAGATCTTCACGGCAATATTGGCTAACCGTTTAAATAGTTTTATGGGGGAATATATAAATGTTGATCAAGTTGGGTTTCTAAAAGGATGACACATGGCGGATTTGACTAGAAGGGTATTAGATTTAATAGACAATGTTAATCAAACAAAGGAAAAAGTGGGATTACTATCATTGGATATTTTTAAGGCATTTGATTCATTGCAGTGGTCTTCAATTAAGGAAATAGTTAGAAAATATGGGTTCGGGGATAAATTTAACAGGGTTATAGATTTACTATATCAAAAAGGAAATGCCATGGTTAGAGTAAACGAGGAGCTTACGGATGTGGTAAAGCTAGAGGCTGGTACTAGGCAGGGTTGCCCATTATCTCCTATCTTGTTTATAATGGCAATGGAGATTTTAGCTAAAAGTATAAGGGAGGATTCAAATATAGAAGGGATTATGGGTAATAAAGTGAGTATGTATGCAGATGATACATTGCTTATGGTGAAGCACCCGGAGCAGGTGATGGATAGGATTAAAGATCATCTACAAGTATTTCAAACTATAACTGGATTAAAGATAAACTGGGACAAATCTGAATTGATGTTGTGCAATTTGAAACCGAGCGAGATGGGTAGCACGGTGTCGACACTTAATATACAAATCAAAGATAAGCTGAAGTATTTGGGGATAATCATTTCAAATAAATTAGAAGAACTCAAACGATTGAATTATGACAGCTTGAGAATTGAATTTAAGAATAAAATACAAGAACTTCAGAAGTTAAAACTGTCATGGTTCGGAAGGATTGCCATGTGTAAAATGATATTGTTACCAAAGATTAACTTTTTATTCGATACACTAGCGATCCACTTAAAAGAGAAAGAAATTAATGAGTTTCAAAAAAAGTTGAATGGTTTTTGTAATGGAGGTAAAAAATCTAGGCTTCCAAAGAAATTATGGTATTGGTCTCAGAAAAAAGGGGGTTTGGGTATGCCAAATTTGTTATTATATTATCGAGCATTTCAAGTTAAGAATGTTGTGAAGATCTTGGCAAGAGAAAAGGTAATTTGGGAACAATTGGAAATGAAAGAGTATAGAAATATTGGAAACTTGATTTTTTTGGGAATGAAGGATAAGGTGAAAAGGTCAAATAATTTTATGATGAAAGGTCTCATGGAGGTGTGGAAGAAGGTAAAAAAAGATATGGTTCCGAATCTCTCTCCAATTTTGGAATTGACTGATATGATGTGTTTCCCAATAAAATTAGACAAAGAAAAAATGGAAATATTGGATAAAAATGGGACGTTGTTATTGAAGGATTGGTTAAAAGCGTGTGATGTTGATGCCGAGCGGAAAAAAATGTTTGAGATATTAAATCTGAATTGGTTTCAGAAGTTAAAGGTGGACAATTGGAATAAAAAATATAAAAGAGAAATAGGGATAGATAGAATACATACGGAATTTGAGGAATTGGTAAGGAAGATTAGAAAAGGGGAAAGCAGTATTAAAGGTCTTGTAAGCAAGCTTTATAATATACTGAATAGAGGTGCAGATCCACAGGAGGACTTGAAACGGAAGTGGGAACAAAATTTGAATATAAAGATCGGGGAGATTGAATGGAAAAATAAATGGAAAAAGAGGATTATGAGAACAATGTCTGTAAGAATTAAAGAACATAATTTTAAAATGTTGTGGCAATGGTACCTGACACCATTAAGACTTTACCAGATGGATAATAAAAGAGATATGTTATGTTGGAGATGTAAAGAAATTGATGGAACATACGAACATATGTGGTGGAGTTGTAAAAAAATAAGGGATTTTTGGGGAAGAATAGAAAATGAGTTTGGTGAAATATTGGGTAAAAGTGTTAAGTTGGTGTCGGGTACTATTCTTTTAACGAATGTGGAAGGCTTGGGTTTAAACAAGGAGGAAAAAGAATTATTGGAAATCGCACTGATAACGGGTAGACATTGTATAGCTAGAAATTGGAAAAACGATGTAGATATACAGATTGGAGAATGGTATAAAGAAATGTGGAGTTTAGCATTGAACGATAAATTGACATGGGAGATTAAAGTCAAAAGAGATAATTTAAAAGAGAATAGATTTTGGAATATATGGAAACCGTTCGTGGATCACTCTATTATGGCAAATGATAGTTCAGGACCAGTACCATTTCAAAGAAGTTTTTGGAGTTGAGTAGAAAATAAACTCTCCGGGCATTGTACATATTCACAGGGTGATTATTATTTGTGAAAAAGATTTGTGGTAGTACAGGAAAAAAAATTTTTTTCTATCATTTTGGACTTTGAAACAATGGCTTTTAATATTTGGTAGTTAAATAGTAATTAATGAGTATAGATATTGTTATGTGCTAACATACAGTAATGTTTGTTAGTAAGATACTATGGATTTGTTAGTGTATTGTATTGTTAACGTATTGTTAATGTTTTCTTTTCTTTTTTGTATGTTTATTAAAAACTTAATAAAAATTAAAAAAAAAAAGAAATGGGTGATGTGGGTAGTAGATCATGGGGAGAGATGGTCTGCCAGGCATAAAGGTCCCAAAACATTTAGGGCTTCATATGTTACAGTTCAGTGATGATGAACCTTTTAGAGACCAAGTGCCAAACTGCAGCCCAAAACTCACTGATATATCACAAGATGCCAACACAGCAATTAAACCTGCATACTGAACATAAGAACATAAGAACATAAGAACAGCCTTGCTGGAACAGGCCACAGCCCATCCAGTCCAGCATTCTGTCTCACACAGTGGCTCACCATTTCCTTCAGGGTATTCCCAAGGAGATGCCCTCACCTGCTTAGGATCCCCTGGAAATGGCATTGAGAGATATCCTGCCTATCTCTCCAACCCGGAGGTTGTCCTTAGGTAGCCATAATTATAGCCATTGATAGCCTTGTCCTCCATGAACTTGTCTAATCCTTTCTTAAAGCTGTCAAGACTGACAGCTGTCACCACTTCTTCTGGCAGGGAGTTCCATAGACCAGTAATCCTCTGGGTGAAAAAGTACTTTCTCTTATTTGTTTGAGAACTAGTACCCAAAAGTTTCATGGAGTGTCCCCTAGTTCTAGTGTTGTGCGATAGGGAAAACAGTTTTTCCTTATCTACTTTGTCCACACCGTGCATGATTTTATAAACTTCAATCAGGTCACCTCTTAGACGCCGTTGTTCAAGAGTGAAAAGGCCCAACCGTTGCAGCCTCAGATGGTAAGGAAGGTGTTCCAGTCCCCTAATCATTCTGGTTGCCCTCCTCTGTACTTTCTCCAACTCCATAATATCCTTCTGGAGGTATGGCGACCAGAACTGTACACAGTATTCCAGATGGGGCCTCACCATAGATTTATAAAGAGGCAAAATGACACTTGCTGACTTATTTTCTATACCCTTCCTAATGATCCCTAACATTGAGTTTGCTTTTTTCACTGCTGAGGCACACTGGGTTGACACCTTCATTGAGCTGTCCACCAGGACACCAAGGTCCCTTTCCTGGTTTGTCGCAGAGAGTTCAGACCCCATCAGTTTATAAATGTAATTGGGGTTTTTTGCCCCAACATGCATCACTCTGCACTTACTGATGTTGAAGCTCATTTGCCACTGTTTTGCCCACTCCCCCAGTGTCAAGAGATCCCTCTGGAGCTCTTCACAATCTCTCACAGTTTTCACTACCCTGTATAATTTAGTGTCGTCAGCAAATTTGGCTACCTTGCTTTTTACTCCTACCTCTAGATCATTTATGAAGAGGTTGAAAAGCAGGGGTCCCAGTACTGAACCTTGGGGGACCCCACTCTTTACTTCCCTCCACTTGGAGAAGTGTCCATTTAGTGCTACCCTCTGTTTCCTGTCCCTTAGCCAGTTGCTGATCCAGGACAAGACCTGTCCCTTTATTCCATGACTGGTAAGTTTATTCAAGAGCCTTTGGTGTGGGACCTTGTCAAAAGCCTTCTGAAAGTCCAGATAAACAATGTCAACTGGATCCCCCTTATCCACATGCTTGTTGACACTCTCAAAAAATTCCAACAGATTAGTGAGGCATGATTTGCCCTTGCAAAAGCATTGTTGGCTCTCCTTTAGCAGCACCTTCTCTTCTATGTGCCTATTAATTCTATCTTTTAGGATGGTTTCCATCACTTTACCTGGGACACATGTCAAACTGACAGGCCGGTAATTTCCTGGATCACCCCTGGATCCTTTTTTGAAAATTGGTGTTACATTCGCTACCTTCCAGTCATCAGGCACAAAGCCTGATTTGAGGGAAAGATTATATATTTTGGCTAGGATATCAGCAAT
This sequence comes from Bradypodion pumilum, assembly GCA_035047305.1. Classification (NCBI taxonomy): domain Eukaryota; kingdom Metazoa; phylum Chordata; class Lepidosauria; order Squamata; family Chamaeleonidae; genus Bradypodion; species Bradypodion pumilum. The sequence goes on along the minus strand of JAWDJD010000004.1, from coordinate 62,610,830 downwards.
TTCATCTTTAAGTTCCCTGAGAACTCGTGGATGGATGCCATCTGGTCCTGGGGATTTGTTAGTGTTTAGCTTAACAAGACATGCAAGGACCTCCTCCCTGGTTATTTCTATCTTGCTTAATTCTTCGGTTTCCCTCCCTACGAAGATAGGCTCTGTTTTGGGCATGTGGTCTCTGTCTTCTTCAGTGAATACTGAAGCAAAGAATTCATTGAGTCTCTCTGCAATCTCTGTTTCCTCTTTAATAACCCCTTGCCTTCCATTGTCATCTAATGGTCCAATGGCCTTCCTAGTTGGGTTCTTACTTCTAATGTACTTAAAGAAGTCTTTGTTATTTCTCTGAGTATTTTTAGCTATACGCTCCTCAAAGTCTTGCTTTGCTTTCCTGATTGTTGCCTTGCATTTGTTCTGCCAGAATTTATGTTTCTGCCTGCTGTCCTCATTTGGACAAGCCTTCCATCTTCTAAATGAGCTTTTCTTGCTCTTGATCACTTTCCGAACAGCTCCTGTAAGCCACATCGGAGTCCTCTTGGACCTGGCAGTGCCCTTTTTCCTTTTGGGTATGCATTCCAATTGGGCCTCTGTTATTGTTTTTGTAAACAGCCTCCATGCCTCTTGGAGTGTTTGGACTCTCTCAATTTTCCCTTTCAGTTTCTTTTTTACTAGTTTCCTCATCTTTGGGAAATTTCCTTTTTGAAAATTTAAGGTCTCTGTGTTAGATTTTATCAGTGACTTGCGGTCTATGATCAAGTTAAACATAATTGAGTTGTGGTCACTGTTCCCTATTGGATCAGTCACATTAACATCTTGCACCAGATCCTGAGTATTACTCAGGATCAAGTCAAGGATTCTTGTACCTCTAGTTGGGTCTTCAACCATCTGTCCCAGGGAACAATCATTGAGCATATCTAGGAACTTTATCTCTTTATCGTGTGCTGAACAACAGTTCACCCAGTCTATGTGAGGGTAATTGAAGTCCCCCATTATAACCAGGCTTCCCTTCCTGGATGCCTCCTTTACAACATTCTCCAACTGCCAGTCTCCCTCAAGAGTTTGGGTCGGAGGCCGATAGTATATGCCTACTGTTAGACCATCCTTGTGGCCTGGTACTCTTACCCACAGAGCTTCTAATGGTGACTCCAAATCACCTAGATATTCCAATTCATACGATTTTATCACTTCTTTGACATACAAGGCTACACCACCTCCTGTTTGCCCCTTCCTATCCTTCCTGTACAGTTTGTAGCCTGGGATAACTGTATCCCATTGGTTATCATCCGTCCACCAGGTTTCAGTGATACCAATAATATCAATATTTTTATACTGAGGTTTTAGTTTAGAGAAAACAACTCACCTTCACTGCAGACTCAACAGGCTGCCATCCATCTCACACCCTCACACCACATGTGAGCTGCTTGCCTCACCCCAGACAGGGGAGGAAGGAAGCGCTCCCATTGGGCTGCTGGGCAGAGGGGCAGGGTGAACTCTGTGTTGGTGTGATGGTGCACATGCCCACAGAGAGGTTTCTGAATACCCACTCTTGCACTATAATAATAATAATTTCGTGTCAGAAATTATTCAGGGTTGAAAGGATTTTTGCAGAAGAGGAGCACCCAAATGATGCTCTTTTCATGTCCCTAAGAACTGGCACTCATGCCATAGGCTTGCCACAACTGTTATAGTTAATAACTTATGCTCAAAGATTGTAGATATATGATCATATATATTTTCACTCCTGATATCAACCTAACCATGACATTCAGGACCCTTTGCAATCTCCATTTCAAGGATAAGGGCAGTCCTATATAGAGAGCATTACAGTAGTCAGTTCTTGAGACTACCAATGCATGGACCAGTGTTGTCACAGATCCCCAATCTAAGTAAGGGTGCAGTTGGACAATCTCTTGAATGGTATCTGAAGAAAGGATTAGTAACCCACCTCTGAATGCTTCATACCTAGAAATCCTTGGAACTGAGTTGGTAGCACATCATTGTTATAACTCATATAACATTCCAAGAAGAAGGGCTCAGAAAATATATTTGCCTTTTATAGTGCAGGGTTGTTTCTTGCTGAGATGGCAAAATGGTGGTTGTTGTGTCCCAAAGCAGCCCTCCTGCTTGCTCCTGACACCCTGATATCCCTTGCATTTTTGATTCAAAAAGTCACACATGAAAATGTAGGGGGAGAGCTGGACAAGAAGTCGGGGCTGAGGTGAAGCAGCAAACCAGTTCCAGAGTGTTGTTCCTTGTTCCTATGCATAAACTGACTGCAGCCACCAGAGCTGTCAATCTGGTAAATTTCATCAGCAGAAAATGTCAGTCCCCTCTCCCCAAAGTATAAAGAAACCAATTATTTCTCTCTGTGTGGATCCCCTTTGCTGGAGCCAAGTGAATGCTGTGCGAGTCTGTGCTTGATTACAGAATTGCTTTTGTATTCCATTTAAGATTGCTTCATCCCTTATCAAGGAGGTAAGATGGCTCCGAATTGTGTCACTTTCTCATCATTCTCAATAATGTCATAATTTGATATGGAAACTATGCATAGCATTATATCCTTATTTGATTTTTAAAAGCATGCTTCTGCAGTCAGTTGTACTCCCAGCCATTTTATTTATCTGATTTCTTTCACTCCCTTGTCTCCATATACTTGAGGATAATATTTTGGATAGAATGTAATTTCTTCTCTCACATTGTGCACAAAGAAAGCACAAAAATTATGAAGCATTTCTCATCTTTTTATTAAGAAAAATAAAACAGGCTGTTAATATACTTAGAAACTTTTCTATACTCTTTGCATTTTAGACAATATTCTCTAATTTGCAGGATAAAATATTTTCCCTATTGGGTCCTGGCCTCACTTCTGGTAGCTGATGCCCATTTTCTTCTTTTTCTTTCTTCTTCTTCTGTGAGCAGTAATAGGCAAACCTGAGAAGACAACCTGCTGCCATCTTCTCCTGTTTCCTTCCTCTCAGTGCCTACTTGCCTTTCTCGTTAAGCCTATGGAGAGCCCCATTGATTTTAATGCAATGGTTCCAAACATGGCGTCTATGCCCCACAAGGGGACTTCAATTCTTTGGTGTATGCAAACCAAGACACAGGACACAGCCTCGGGCTGGGTTAACTCAGGTTTATTGCATCGTGGACAGAGGGAACATGAGGTAATGGCGGATCGATAGCTCTTTATATACAGTAGTAGTACATTTGAACGTGGTGCCATGGTAGCCCATTGGCTACTGTCTGCGTGACGTCATTGCGGGTCACGCCCTTCTTGTCCAGGTGTAGGTGGTGGCGGGAAAACTTCCCGCGCTGTTGCCTTTGATGAGTTCGGACCAAGAGAGCTTGGACGCTCGCTGCTGCCAGCTGGTGGTCATTAGCTCGCGTCCTATTACAGGGTTTATATGATACAGCTGAAGGTTACATAGTTGCTATAGGCAAGGTTACATTGGCTCAGATACATTGTAATCCATGTGGAAGGTAAAACCATCAGAACACAACACCCCTCCCCCCTAGGACGAGACAAAGTCTCGAGCCCACACTTAAGCACACTCCCCCCCCCCTCAGGAGACAAAGTCTCTCAGCCAAGATGGCTTATTTCGAACACGCTGGGGTCTCGATGCGGGCTGCCTCTCCCCGGGTTTGCTACCTTCTCTTTGTCCCCTGGTTTCCTGTCCTGTAATTGGAGAGGGAGACTCGTTAGTGGCTTGCCGCGGCTCCGCGGCGTTGTTGGGAGGTGTGCTCTTTCTTAGGGAGGAACCGGGGGCACTGGGGGCTAACGAAAAACCCCTCTTCTCGCTTGGATGGGTGGGGGAACACTCCTGAAAACCCCCCCGGCTCGCAAAATCAAAATCAAAATTACAATCGGGGGCAGCGGTCGCGAACTCCTCTCCCCCTTCCCCGGCCCCTGATAGGACTGGCGTATCAAAAGGGTATGAGTCGGGGCCGCTGCTTCTGCCTTCCCCCCTTGCTTGGGACTGTTGTCCACTGCTGTCTCCCCCTTGGGTTAAGCGGGTGGGGGAGAACCCTAACGCTGAATCCTGTTGCTGAGCCCCACAGACTGGCCCACTCACTCGGTGCCTCAGTTGGTCTGCGTGCCTCCTCCAGAGGAGGCCGGTGTTAGTCTCGACCCGGTACGACACTGGCCCCGTCTGTTCTACAACCGTCCCTGGTACCCAGGCTGGCCCTGCGCTGGAATAGTTCCTGCAGTGAACAGGGTCACCGGCGGCGAAACCTTTCGAGACTGCCAACCCTATGTTTTTCCCTTTATCCTCGACTCTCGTCGGGTCTAGCCTGGACAGGATCGTGGTCAGTTTTCGCCGCATCAAGAGCTCCGCCGGCGAGTAGCCTGACGCTAAGGGGGTTACCCTATACGCTAAGAGGAACTGGCATACTTGGTGATTCAGGTCCCCCGGGCCCATGCGCCGCAGCGCCTCCTTTGTTGTACGCACCAGCCGTTCCACTTGGCCATTCGTGGCCGGGTGAAACGGTGCGGATGTGACATGCCGAATGGCGTTTGCTTCCATGAATGCTCCGAACTCAGCGGAGGTGAAGCAACTAGCGTTATCGCTGACTAAAGTGTCGGGTAAACCGAATGTGGAAAAGACTCTCCTTAGCTGGCTAATTGTCGTGGCGGAGGACGTGCTCTTTACTGGGATAACCTCCAGCCACTTGGAGAACGCATCCACCACCAGGAGAAACATGGTTCCTCGGAATGGGCCAGCGAAATCTACGTGCACTCTGGACCATGGCCCCCTTGCTGTGTCCCATTCCCTATGCGGAAGACGGGCCGCCTCAGGTCGGGATCCCTGGCATGCCTCGCAAGGGCCGACCATGTGCTCAATGTCCGCGTCCAGCTGTGGCCACCAGAAGTAACTCCGGGCCAGCGCCTTTGAACGAACTATGCCCGGGTGGCTGACGTGCAGCAGTTCGAGCACCCTCGGCCGCAGGGGCGTAGGGACCACCACCCGTTGGCCCCACAAAAGGCACCCCCTCTCTAGGGACAACTCCAGCTTTTTCCGAAAGAATGGGTCGAACTCTGTACTCGGGGACGATGCCGGCCACCCCTTCTGTACCCATGAACTAACTTTCTCCAGCGTTCTGTCCTTGCCTGTCGCCCTAGCAATGTCGGCTGGTACTATTGGGGGTGCGTCTAAAACCTCAATTAGCAACACCTGGCGGTCTCTTTCTACTCTCGCCTTTTGGTCGTCCGACAAGGGCAAAGGGGATCTCGAAAGTGCATCAGCATGGCTGATCTCCTTTCCGGGCCGGTACTCCAACTCATGTTGGTATGCGTTGAGGAAAATAGCCCATCGCAGCATTCTCGGGGACAGGATCTGCGGCGTGGGCTTGCTTGCCGTGAAAATCCCTAACAGTGGCTTGTGATCGGTCACGATTTTGAACGGTCGGCCATACAAAAAATCGTGAAATTTTTTGGTTCCCGCTACTATTGCTAACGCCTCCCTGTCGGTTTGTGCGTAATTTCGCTCCGCTTGGGACAGGGACCTTGAGTAAAACGCTACCGGGGCCTCCCTTCCGTCCTCCAACACGTGGCAAAGCACCGCCCCCACCCCCACTGGGGATGCATCACAGACTAGGACCACTGGCCGTTTGGGGTCGAAGTGCGTCAGGATTGCCTCAGATGTTAGGAGTTGCTTTAGCTCTTTGAACGCCCTCTCGTGCTCGTCACCCCACATCCATGTCTCCTCCTTTTTAAGTAACCGATGGAGCGGTTCGGCCACGGACGCCTTCCGCGGGAGGAATGTATGGTAAAAATTGAGGAGCCCCAGGAAGGACTGTAGCTCGGTTTTGGATGTGGGGCGAGGGGCCTTTTTAATGGCTGCTACTTTGGATTTAGACGGCTTAATCCCCTCGGGTGTGATCCGGAACCCTAAAAACTCGACCTCGGTTTCGAAAAAGACACATTTGTCCTTCCTCAATCTCAGCCCCGCTTTCTCGAACACGGTCAGTACTTTGTCCAACCTCTTTGCCAGTTCAGCCTCACTCCCCCCTGTTATCAACACGTCATCAAAATAAGGCAACACCCCCTCCAGTCCCTTCAGGAGGCGTTCCACAAGCGACTGAAAAAGGCCGGGTGCCGAGTTCACGCCAAACTGTAACCGCGACACCTGGAACGCTCCTTTATGTGTAACTATCGTTTGTGCCGCGGCCGTGGCGGGGGTCACAGGAAGTTGCTGATAGGCTTGTGCCAAATCGAGTTTAGCGAAACACTTTCCCCCATTCAGCCTGGCCAAAAGGTGGCTGATCACTGGCACCGGGTATGCATTAGGGCGGATCGCCTTGTTAATTGTACACTTATAATCAGCGCAAATGCGCACCTCCCCGTTAGCCTTTAGAGCCGTTACAATTGGAGTTTCCCACTCCGCGGAATCAACAGGAATAAGAATCCCCTGGCCCACCAGTTTGTCCAGTTCCGCCTCTATCTTGTCCTTGAGTGCGAACGGCACCCTGCGCGGTTTGAGTCTTATCGGGCGGACCTCCGGGTCTATGTCGAAAGCTACAGGGGGTCCCTTGAACTTTCCGAGTCCTTTCTTAAAAACGGCGGGATGCGCATCGCAAACCGCTTGTATTGGGTCCCCCCCCACGGTATGCACTCCCCCTATGAACAAACCTAAGGGCTGAAACCACTGTGTCCCTAGGAGGCTACAGCTTCCCCCCTTGAGGACAACTAGGGGCAGTTCCGCAGAATGTCTCTTAAAATTGACCTGAAATTTCCCGACCCCCAACACCGGAATGCTGTTTCCCTGTACGTCTCGTAGCGTGGACCTCAACACTTTAAGTTTGGGCCGCACGTGGGGGTCGATTTTCAAGAACTCTTTCTGGGGAATTATAGAATAGGAGGACCCCGAGTCAATTTCCATCTTAATAGGGGCCCCTTGTACTAATACCTCAACGAAGTAATGGGACTGTCCCGCGGACACGCTGAACACTGGGGCGTCGTCCTCGCTGTCGTCCGAGACGCGGCCCACGCCATCCTGCTTCCTCGTGGTCTGGGCGCCATCTTTGGGCCTCGCTGGACGGTCCGGTCTGGCCGCACGGTCTTGTGACTGCCTCCGGCCCTCCTTCCGTTTTCTGCATGCCTTGGCGATGTGCCCCCGACGGCCGCAGGTGTAACACTCGGCCTTCCTGAACGGGCATCTCGCGCGCTCATGGGCCACTCCGCAACCCTCGCAGCGTCGACCACCCTTTCGGACCTTCTGGACCTCCTCGCCGTCGCTGCCTTCCGTAGACGACTTTGAGGCCCGTCGAGTTGCGTGCACCGACTGCCCGGACTTCCCGTGCACCGAATTTTCCGCCTTGCCGGCCCTAGGACGCCACTCACGCCACTGGTGCATCTCGTCCACTCCAGCATTCGTGGACTCTGCGGCTTCCGCGGCCTCTACGACCTCTGCCAGCGTGGGTGGCGGCTCCTTGTTCATCAAGCTGCGCTGTACCTCCTTGTCTTTCAGGCCACACAACACGCCGTCCCTGAGGGCCATCTCTAGGATGTCGCCCCATTTACAGGGGGCGGCGGCTATCCTCATGGCGGCCACGAATGCCTCAACCGACTCATCCGGCGCTTGGACTCGCCTCCAAAACGCGCTCCGAGCGGGAAACATTGCCCTCGAGGGACAGAAGCGCTCTCGCAGCAGCTTCATGATGTCGTCCGCCTTAAATTCGCTCACCTTCTTCGGAGCGATGATGCCCACCAGCGTCCGCTTGGTTTCCATCCCAAGCATTCTGGTGAGGATGGCCCTCTTCCTCTCCTCGTCGTCTCCTTTGACTTTGAGTTCCACCAGTGCCGCCTGGAAGTCCATCTCAAGCAGCTCCCAGTCTTGCGGTTTGGTGATGTTGAACCCGCTCTGTGCCCTGGCTGTTCCGTGGGGATCCATTATCCCACCTTCGTCGCCAATTTGGTGTATGCAAACCAAGACACAGGACACAGCCTCGGGCTGGGTTAACTCAGGTTTATTGCATCGTGGACAGAGGGAACATGAGGTAATGGCGGATCGATAGCTCTTTATATACAGTAGTAGTACATTTGAACGTGGTGCCATGGTAGCCCATTGGCTACTGTCTGCGTGACGTCATTGCGGGTCACGCCCTTCTTGTCCAGGTGTAGGTGGTGGCGGGAAAACTTCCCGCGCTGTTGCCTTTGATGAGTTCGGACCAAGAGAGCTTGGACGCTCGCTGCTGCCAGCTGGTGGTCATTAGCTCGCGTCCTATTACAGGGTTTATATGATACAGCTGAAGGTTACATAGTTGCTATAGGCAAGGTTACATTGGCTCAGATACATTGTAATCCATGTGGAAGGTAAAACCATCAGAACACAACAAATTCCCAGAAGCCTAAGTCAGTACACTGGCAGATCAGTGATTTTGGGAATTGATTTAGGCTTCTGGGAATTGAAATCTAAAAACCAAAGGTTGAGGAACACTGCTCTAATGGGCCAGCCATTACTCCTATGATCTTCTGTACTCTTTCAACTCTGTACTCGCAGAATCCACTGCTGCTCTGCCTCCCTGCAGTGCCAGGTGAGAGCTAGGAAACCACCTCATTGTATCATAAATGAGAAAGAGGAAGAATCTGAATTCTGCCATACTGGTTCTTGAGTCAAAGATTTCAAATACACATTTGATTGATTAGCTGATTGATTGATTGACTGATTGACTGGCTGACTGATTAATAGTTTTTGAGCCCAAGACAGCCCCCAAACCAAGTGCATAATACCAAAACTTCTTCAAGGACTGACAAAAGATGGGTTAAAAACATTTTTAAAGCCAGCATACTTTAAGAACAGATAAGAACACCCCAAAGTCCAACTTTCAAATAAATTTTAAACAACAATGTCTACGAAGCAATGCAGTCTTAGTTGCCAGTAGAACAGAAAAAGCTGTGATTATACACAAGCATAGAGATATTTGTAGCATTTGGATGTATATTGGCATATCATATTTTGAGATAGTTAAGTGAATATAGAACACGTCCTCCCCTCCATCCCATATTTTATTAATGAATGATGCCAATTGTCTACACCAGTGTTTCCCAACCTTTGGTTTTTGGACTTTAATTCCCAGAAGACACTGGTCTATACAAAAGCCTATTGTTAGTAAATGTTTTGATTTGCATTCCTCTCTCTCTCTCTCTCTCTCTCTCTCCTACAATTACCATGCAAAGAGGAATTAATTATCAATAACTATAGTCCTATTCATATTGCATTTGTTATAAACTGTATGTTTTGAGTTCACATTGCACCAAACTTTCACTTCTATCAATCTGTTTATTTTTACAAACAATTAAGGTAACTGCAGCATATCTGTAAAGAAATCCTCAGAAGGGAAAAGATGGTCAATGAGTCCATCTGTAGAACATATCCAGTGCATATGAGTGAAGTATTGTGACAGAGAAGACAGGGTTGAAAAAAGGCAGAAGGGCAGTTCAGATAAGATCAATACAGGGGGTGGGGGGAGATATATGTAGTAAATCCTGAAGGAAGGACCAAGTGGCTGCTAGGATAAGATCCTCTTAAAAGCAAAAGTGACAAATAATGGCAGGGCAGTTGAAGAAAACTGAAAGCATAGCAAAGATTATAAAATGGGAAATGCAGCAGCTTTTGCCTTCTTTGGAGGGGAATAGGAAACAGGAATTGCAGTGAATTAATTTGCTGAATTCAATATTACAATTAAGTCCTAAAGGTTAACTCTTAATTTCTTATTTCTCTTCATTCCTAGGTCTTGCTGTATACTCCTTTGCCTTGAAAGATATTAGCTGGTTCTAGTTATCTTCATGCCTAAACTCTTTGACTTAGTCAAACTTTCTGTTCTTGATAACTGAAGGGAATAATAAGAGTGATAATTACGTCCTGCATGGCCATAGCCAGACAGGGGCCAGGAAGGGTGAAAATCCTCTGAGCTAACAGCCCGCCCCCACAACCCACCCCATGATACCAATGTTATATATGTGAGTGTGACATTGTTGCCCCTTCTGAAATTATTTTGCCCCTCCTGAAAAATCCCCCCCCCAAAAAAAATAATTATAATAATCTAGAACCCTAGCTACAGCCCTAATGTCTTGTCAAGTCAGTTCTGACTTACGGTGACCCTTCCCAGGGTTTTCTGACAGAATACATAAAAGTGGTTACTATTCCCTTCTTCTGGGGACACTATGGGAATGTGTAGCTTGTCCTTTGTTATGCAGGATGGCTCTTTTCCCAGGAGTCATAGCAAGAATTCCAAAATCCCAGTGTCTGGCTTCACAGCAAGATACCAAAATCATTCAGTTATCCAGCCACTAAAAGAGAAGAATCTTCTCCCTAAGTCAATTTTTGTTGGGAAAAGATAAGGAAAAAGAGGCAAAAAGTCCTCTGAGTTATTATTTTTCTCTTTGAACATGGATTTTCCACCGAAAAACATCAGTGTCTCCCTCAAGGAAAGTCTGCATGTTCAGAATTCAGAGATATCTTTGTGGTGTATCAATGTTCACATATGGATATAATCACAGGCAATTTGGGCATTGTAGCAGTCTTTGTGAGTTCCTTTTCATATATTATAAACATGTGCAAAGCATACAGTAAACACATTATTTGATCTAATTAGGCTGACTTTTCACCCAAGAAGACCATACACCGTTAACATGATAAAATAATTTAATTAGATCTTACTGACACATCCACTCACAATTTTATTAGCTTTATTAATGTTAGTTATTCTGGTTTTCTAGAGATGTAGCCACCAGAGAATGGACTGGAAAAGTAAGGTGAAGAGGAGAAGAGACACTGTCCAAAGCAATAAGAGTGAAACTGAAACATAGTACTTAGAAACAGAGCATAGAATGTGAGATGCATGTACAGTACTGAACAGTTGGATAGATCTATGCTTTAGAGCAAGCGGTGCTCAAACTATGGCATGGAGGACGAATCCAGCCCCTGACGCCAATTCATTCAACTGGCGAAGCCCTAGTCACTTCTGCTTCCAGGAATGACGAGGGCTTCATGGGCTGGATGAATTGGCATCAGGGGCCAGATCCAGCCCCCGGGGCCATAGTGACCACCCCCCTGAACCACGTGACTGGCCCATGGCTGGAAAAGTTTGGACACCCATGCTTTAGAGCCACAGTCTCCAACCAGGCACACTATAGACACAGACATATTGCCGTACAAATTCCACCTTCATCAATCAGTGTTGAATTCCTAGTCCAAGGCAACTGGAAAGTACCATACTGCAGAACTCTACTGAAACTAAACTTTTCCAGCCTTTTGACTCTGCATGTGCTCTTAAGCAGAGCTGCTGCTGAGGAGAGCCAAACAAAGGAAGTGAGCACTGGTAAGTTTTGCAGTTGGAGTAGAGCTGCTTTAGAGGCCCGCGCGCCTAACGGCGTGCAAGATTGCAAACTAGTAACAAAGGAAGAATATAGTCTTACTAGGTACAAAGGTAGTAAACGTGTACATTTTTGAGGCCCAGAATACTGCACTTATTAAAATGGATTCTGAGGGAACAGTTGTAGTTACCTGCAATACTTGTGCCATGTTTGTGTTCTTGCCAAAGCTTATGGAGAACTACACTTGCAGCAAGTGCAAGCTGGTTGCACTACTAGAAGAGAAGGTCCAGCAGCTAGAGGCCCGCATATCTAACCATCAACAAATTAAAGAGCTTGAGCTATTCTTGGACAGAGCGGAGCAGACTATGCTGGACAAAGAAGAGACAGGTCACAGTTCTGAGGGAGAAGGCCCTTCACTAACTCAGGAGGGAGATGTTTGGAGGAATGTGACTCAAAGGAGGAGAAGAGTAGGGGATCACTCTGAGAGTCTGAAATTACAGAATAAATTTGAGGTTCTTTCCCTCATCACACCTGATGAGGAACACACAGAGGAACAACTGGTTCCAACTGATGATCTCTCTTTCATCACACTTGATGAGATCCAGGAAGATAAACAACAGGAACAAACTGAGGTTCTCTCCCTTAATATGGTTGATGAGGTGCATGTAGATGAACAGATTGCAGGAGAGAGGCTCCTTGTACTAGGCGATTCAATAATTAGAAATACAGAGAAATGGATTTGTGATGCACATGATAACCGTATGGTGACTTGCCTGCCAGGTGCAAAAGTTGCAGACATCACAAGAAATCTAGATAGATTGTTAGAGAGAACTGGGAACGAGCCAGTTGTCATGGTACACGTTGGTACCAATGATGTTGGCAAGGCCAAGCGGTCTGTCCTGGAAGCTAAATTCAGGTTGTTAGGAAGAAGATTGAAGTCCCAGACTTCCAAGGTAGCATTTTCAGAAGTGCTGCCTGTCCCTCGCGCAGGACCTACCAGGCAGGCAGAGCTCAGAAGCCTCAATGTGTGGATGAGGCGGTGGTGTCGAGAGGAGGGTTTCAGATTTGTCAGGAACTGGAGAACATTTTGGGACAAGCCAAATCTGTTCAGGAGGGATGGGTTGCATTTGAACCATGATGGGACCAGATTGCTGGCACTCAACATCAAAAAGGCTGCAGAGCAGCTTTTAAACTGATAACTGGGGGAAAGCCGACTGGAGCTGGACAGCATCCGGTTCAGGAAAGTGTGTACTTGAGTAGTGAGGAGGATGCAAAAATTACTGAGCAGAGCGAGGAGCTAGTCACTAGCATTCTAGCAGAAGGATGCAAGAGGCAGTCTAACAATGCAACCGGACACAAAAGACTGTGTCAGAAAAGCATATATAAATGCTTGTATACAAATGCCAGAAGCCTCTGGAACAAAATAGGGGAGCTGGAATACTTAGCAATAGATAAGAATATTGATATTATTGGTATCACTGAAACCTGGTGGACGGATGATAACCAATGGGATACAGTTATCCCAGGCTACAAACTGTACAGGAAGGATAGGAAGGGGCAAATGGGAGGTGGTGTAGCCTTGTATGTCAAAGAAGTGATAAAATCATATGAATTGGAATATCTAGGTGATTTGGAGTCACCATTAGAAGCTCTGTGGGTAAGAGTACCAGGCCACAAGGATGGTCTAACAGTAGGCATATACTATCGGCCTCCGACCCAAACTCTTGAGGGAGACTGGCAGTTGGAGAATGTTGTAAAGGAGGCATCCAAGAAGGGAAGCCTGGTTATAATGGGGGACTTCAATTACCCTCACATAGACTGGGTGAACTGTTGTTCAGCACATGATAAAGAGATAAAGTTCCTAGATATGCTAAATGATTGTTCCCTGGACAGATGGTTGAAGACCCAACTAGAGGTACAAGAATCCTTGACTTGATCCTGAGTAATACTCAGGATCTGGTGCAAGATGTTAATGTGACTGATCCAATAGGGAACAGTGACCACAACTCAATTATGTTTAACTTGATCATAGACCGCAAGTCACTGATAAAATCTAACACAGAGACCTTAAATTTTCAAAAAGGAAATTTCCCAAAGTTGAGGAAACTAGTAAAAAAGAAGCTGAAAGGGAAAATTGAGAGAGTCCAAACACTCCAAGAGGCATGGAGGCTGTTTACAAAAACAATAACAGAGGCTCAATTGGAATGCATACCCAAAAGGAAAAAGGGCACTGCCAGGTCCAAGAGGACTCCAATGTGGCTTACAGGAGCTGTTCGGGAAGTGATCAAGAGCAAGAAAAGCTCATTTAGAAGATGGAAGGCTTGTCCGAATGAGGACAGCAGGCAAAAAATAAATTCTGGCAGAACAAATGCAAGGCAACAATCAGGAAAGCAAAGCAAGACTTTGAGGAGCGTATAGCTAAAAATACTCAGAGAAATAACAAAGACTTCTTTAAGTACATTAGAAGTAAGAACCCAACTAGGAAGGCCATTGGACCATTAGATGACAATGGAAGGCAAGGGGTTATTAAAGAGGAAACAGAGATTGCAGAGAGACTCAATGAATTCTTTGCTTCAGTATTCACTGAAGAAGACATAGGCCACATGCCCAAAACAGAGCCTATCTTCATAGGGAGGGAAACCGAAGAATTAAGCCAGATAGAAATAACCAGGGAGGAGGTCCTTGCATGTCTTGTTAAACTAAACACTAACAAATCACCAGGACCAGATGGCATCCATCCACGAGTTCTCAGGGAACTTAAAGATGAAATTGCTGATCTCCTAGCCAAAATATATAATATTTCCCTCAAATCAGGCTTTGTGCCTGATGACTGGAAGGTAGCGAATGTAACACCAATTTTCAAAAAAGGATCCAGGGGTGATCCAGGAAATTACCGACCTGTCAGTTTGACATGTGTCCCAGGTAAAGTGATGGAAACCATCCTAAAAGATAGAATTAATAGGCACATAGAAGAGAAGGAGCTGCTAAAGGAGAGCCAACATGGCTTTTGCAAGGGCAAATCATGCCTCACTAATCTGTTGGAATTTTTTGAGAGTGTTAACAAGCATGTGGATAAGGGGGATCCAGTTGACATTGTTTATCTGGACTTTCAGAAGGCTTTTGACAAGGTCCCACACCAAAGGCTCTTGAATAAACTTACCAGTCATGGAATAAAGGGACAGGTCTTGTCCTGGATCAGCAACTGCCTAAGGGACAGGAAACAGAGGGTAGCACTAAATGGACACTTCTCCAAGTGGAGGGAAGTAAAGAGTGGGGTCCCCCAAGGTTCAGTACTGGGACCCCTGCTTTTCAACCTCTTCATAAATGATCTAGAGGTAGGAGTAAAAAGCAAGGTAGCCAAATTTGCTGACGACACTAAATTATACAGGGTAGTGAAAACTGTGAGAGATTGTGAAGAGCTCCAGAGGGATCTCTCGACACTAGGGGAGTGGGCAAAACAGTGGCAAATGAGTTTCAACATTAGTAAGTGCAGAGTGATGCATGTTGGGGCAAAGAACCGCAATTACATTTATAAACTGATGGGGTCTGAACTCTTTGCGACAAACCAGGAAAGGGACCTTGGTGTCCTGGTGGACAACTCAATGAAGGTGTCAACCCAGTGTGCCTCAGCAGTGAAAAAAGCAAACTCAATGCTAGGGATCATTAGGAAGGGTATAGAAAATAAGTCAGCAAGTGTCATTTTGCCTCTTTATAAATCTATGGTGAGGCCCCATCTGGAATACTGTGTACAGTTCTGGTCGCCATACCTCCAGAAGGATATTATGGAGCTGGAAAAAGTGCAGAGGAGGGCAACCAGAATGATTAGGGGACTGGAACACCTTCCTTACCATCTGAGGCTGCAACGGTTGGGCCTCTTCACTCTTGAACGACGACGTCTAAGAGGTGACCTGATTGAAGTTTATAAAATCATGCATGGTGTGGACAAAGTAGATAAGGAAAAACTGTTTTCCCTATCGCATAACACTAGAACTAGGGGACACTCCATGAAACCTTTGGGTACTAGTTCTCAAACAAATAAGAGAAAGTACTTTTTCACCCAGAGGATTACTGGTCTATGGAACTCCCTGCCAGAAGAAGTGGTGACAGCTGTCAGTCTTGACAGCTTTAAGAAAGGATTAGACAAGTTCATGGAGGACAAGGGTATCAATGGCTATAATTATGGATACTTAAGGACAACCTCCGTGTT
Organism: Bradypodion pumilum; assembly: GCA_035047305.1. Classification (NCBI taxonomy): domain Eukaryota; kingdom Metazoa; phylum Chordata; class Lepidosauria; order Squamata; family Chamaeleonidae; genus Bradypodion; species Bradypodion pumilum. Next base: position 62,595,315 of record JAWDJD010000004.1, on the reverse strand, counting down.
GGAGAGATAGGCAGGATATCTCTCAATGCCATTTCCAGGGAATCCTAAGCAGGTGAAGGCATCTGCTTGGGAATACCCTGAAGGAAATGGTGAGCCACTGTGTGAGACAGAATGCTGGACTGGATGGGCTGTGGCCTGTTCCAGCAAGGCTGTTCTTATGTTCTCAAAGTGAAAAGAAATTTGTTTTGCACAGGGACATTTTGAGTGTATTTTGGAGATTCTGTGTTCTTTGTTTTGCTCTCTGTTAGAGACCAAGAATATTCCTAGCAGCAGGTATTTAATGGTGAACACCAAGGGTCCTCAACTTTTTCAAGCCCGGGGTCAGTTCATGCCTCCTCAGACTGTTGAGGGGCTGGACTGGTGGTCCTGCTGACAAAGGCAGCAGCAGCAGGACCACACCAAGCCACCCACCACTCCACCACACACCATCGGTAGTGGCAGTGGGACCACCCCCAAGCCACCAACCATGCTGTTTCCCTACTTACCAGCCTGGAGAAGCAGGCATGGGTGAAGGAAGTGTCCAGGCTGTCCTTCTTGCCCACACTTAGCCAGAGCAGCCCCTGGGAAAGATGCACTCAGCCAGAGTGGCCCATGGGAAAGACACGCTCAGCCACATGCATCTGCCACTTCCACCATTGCTTCTTCAATCCTTGTTTGTTCCACTTGGCTTGGTGTGTCCCTAACAGCACTCCGTAGCAGGGCGGATGTTGTAAGCCTTACAACATCTGCCCTGCTACAAAGCACTGTTAGGGACATGCCATGCCAAGTGGATGGGACAAGGACTGAGGTGGCTGCGGAAGTCATGGCTGAAACAAGGGTGCAGGCTGGGTGATTTGGTTCCATGGCCAGATTCAGCCCACGGACCATAGGCTGAGGATCCCTGGTGTACGCAATCAGTGTACATCAAAAAGTGATTTAGGCACTTACCAAACTACTCTATGCAAAATGAAATCTTGACTGAACACTTCATGACTGAACTTGAAGGTGGAGGAGACAGCTAGTAGCCAGATAGTCTTGGGGAACAAGTTGATTGAGAGCTCTATTATCGTCTCTATCATTATTATTATTTTGACTGTTTGCTGTGTACAATTATCTGACTCCCATTTGGCTATGGAATTATTTATTATGCCTGTCCACACTAATGAAGAGACTGTCCTAAGACCCTATTGCCTTTTATATCAAACAAAGAAAGAATGTTTTTATTTGTTTTCAGAAATATTAAACCCAAGGAATAGAAATGTACTCTGTTGTGAGTGCATTAAATCACACAAAGACAAACAAAGACTGTATATCTGTTTGGCATTTTCTACCACCCAGCAGCTAGCTGCAAACTGGGTCCCAGGTGCATAGGGAAAATTGAAGTGATATTGTGTTGATATTAGGACTAATACTAGAAAATGCTAAATTACATTTTAAAAGGAATCCATCCCTTTATCTTTTAACCTTGTGCCTCCCTCGGTCATGTAGAAAAATCAATCGTGACTAATCCGGTGACCGAGAAGAAGTGAAAAGTAAAAATCTGAACCTAAATAATGCCTGCTTATTTTTTTTTAAAGTGTTTTCATAGGAAATATGATCAAAGCATCCTCAAGCTTCAATCCAGGCCATAGGATTGAACTCCAAAGCAGTGGGAAAGTGGTCTTTTTACAACAAGTAGTTTGTGAGATTTACATGGTAGAGCTAGTTTTGACATACATGAAGACAAAGCATGCTAAATGCTGGTGAACATGTCACAAAACGTTTTACTAAGCGACATTGTTTGGAACAGCTAAGCATTCTAATGACACTAAGGCAAGTTCTCATTAGTTAGAGTTATCATTCTGTCTTACCTGGTTGGATAGCTCACTGGTTTATGTATCTGACAATGAAGCCAGAGGCTGGGAGTTCAATTCCCCACTGTGACTCCTGAGAGAAAAGCTATCCTATCTGACCTTGGGCAAGCTACATAGTCCCAGGATGCCCCCAGAAGAAGAGAATGGTAAGCTACTTCTGAATATTTTTTAAACTAGAAAACCCTAAAAAGGGTTGCTATAAGCCAGAATTGACTTGACTGCACGTGATTACTATTATCATCCTGTTTTAACAGTGGGAGGAGTAAGACAACAACCAAGCCAAAGAATAGTCAAAGCGACAGGAACACATTTGGCCAAACTGCTGAAGAATGTCTCATTTGGAACAGGAAGTCCTTCATCATTCCTTCCCATACCTGTCAAGTTTTGGGAAATTTCTTTCAAATAAGGGAAATTTCCCAGCCAAAACAGGAAACTGGACAGCTATGCTTATCATGTGCTGGCCTCCAGTCTAACTCCAGTCTAACTGCAATCTAACTAATACGGGATGATGGCAGGAAAGAGTGTAAAATACAGGGGTTTGACAGAAATTTCCTGAAACTTGACAGGTATGTTCCTTCCCAAAGTATCAAAACATCAGGTTGGATTGTTGCGATTAGTCCAGGGTTGCCAAGTTTATTCAGTAAGCTTGTGGCTAAAAGGTTCACCATATAAGGAAGCTGTACACAATTCAGGAGATCCTAACACTATTAAAGAAATATCAGTGGGGCTACACACATGAAGAATCGTTGTGTGTCTAGATTTGTGGTTCGCAACATGGGGCCCATGCCTCACAAGGGGACTTCAATTCCCAGAAGCCTAAATCAATATATTGGCCGATCAGTGCTTTGGGGAATTGACTTAGACTTCTGGGAATTGAAGTCCAAAAACCAAAGGTTGGGAAACACTGATCTAGATGTAGCTTATCTTAACCTATAAATCCAAGGGTTCACCGTTGGAACTGGCTATAGGTTGCTATGCCTCGCCCTACTTGCCTGCACTCACCCTTCGTGCACACGGCCGATCTGGGTATGCAGGTCAACGAAGGATTGAAAAAACTGGCAGTGGGGCAACAGCCCCACAAACGCGAAGAAAGGGAAACAACTTCACTTCCCAACATTCCTTGCGCCGCGCCGCACCAGAGCCAATCAGGCTGAGAGGCTCTCGCACGGGGCAGTGTTCGGAAACGCGCCGCAGCCAATCGAAAGAAAAGCATTTTAAAAAAACGCAGCACAAACACAAAGCAGCAACCCATAACTACAAGCCCCAGCGTCCTGCACGCCATGAGCGGCAGAGCGCTGAGGAAAATGGCGCCCGAAAAATGAAAAAGAAAAACAAGTCACAGCCAAGCACACACCAGCCGGCTTTCCTTTTCCTTCCCTCACCAACAGAGCCTGAAGCTGCCGACTGGAGTTTTCCCTTTAATATCAGGGGGTGGGGGAGTTGCGATCCTCCTCTTCGCTGGGTTCCCTACGTTTGGGAGGATTGTGGGGAGAAAAGGGATATATTGCCCCCCCCTTCTGGACACAGACGAACAGGCAGAGAGGATCGATCCCCCACCCCTCCCCCTCCTTCAAACAACTCCGTCTTTTCTTCTCTTTAAAAACGGACTTCTTTAAAGGAGAAGGGGGTGGGGGTGGGGATTCCATCCAGTCTGCCTGATCGTTTGGTTCCAGAAGTGTGGGGGCAATATAGCCCTTTTCTCCCCACAAACCTCCCAACCCTAGGGAAGGCAGCGGAGAGGGGGGTTGCAACCCCCACCCACAGATATTAAAGGGGAAACCCGATCTACTTTCACGACTCCACACAAACAAACCACCATAACACACTAAAGCCACCCTCCCCACCACCGAGCCCACCCTTCCTAACCCCAACGACCCCCCCAGCCCACCCTTCCTAACCCCCAACGACCATGCCCCCCTCCCCACTACCTAACCCACCCTTCCTAACCCCCAATGACCATGCCCCACTCCCCACTACCTAACACACCCTTCCTAACCCCCAACGACCATGCCCCTCTCCCCACCACCTAGCCCACCCTTCCTAACCCCCAATGACCACGTCCCTTCCCCAATCCCCAACACCAAATAAATAAATATCTTTTTAAAACATAACTAAAAACAGTCAAACACATCCAAAAATACACAAAAACAAAAACACCAAAAACAATACGAAGTAAACAAGGACACAATCAAAAACAAAACAAACAGACAAAAAATACAAATTCCAACCCCCCCCCCACACACACACACACACAAAACAAAGAAAACAAGCAAGCTTACCAAAACATGTGCAACCACCACCAGGACTGAAAAACAAATGAATAAAGAAAGAGACTACTTCCAAGAAGAAGCTCCACCCAGAGGCCAGGAGAGAAGAAAAAGTCAAAATACAATAACCCCTACCAGCACCACCTGCTGGCCACAATAGTAAAAACAATTCAAAAACACACAACAGCATAACACAAATTCACAATTTTACACAAAAGGTCACACCAATAAAAACAAGTAAAAAAATTACACTAAAACATATGTCAATAAAATACAATAGAAACTTTTAAAACTCCTGTGCTAAGTTATAACTCAAATTTAAACTCCAAAAATCTAAACACATTTTAAAACCAAGGAATGTAAAAAACATTTACTATTACATTATGAAAATTATGACCTACGGTACAACTAATTTAAAAAATTCAAAAAACTAAAACATTATTCACTTACATAAAACAATTTGAAAAAATTATATCATACTTTCTTCTTTTATTAATCCTAAAAAAACCAAAAAATCAGATCCCAGTTAATAACAGCCAAGCCAAAAAAAATTACATAAATAAACATTTAAAAATTTAAAATTACAGACTAAGCAATTTTTAAAAAACATTAACACAATTTAACCTTCCAACACAATTTAAAACTATTGCAAAAATAAAATTGGTTCATTTTTTATTAAAACACATGGGGGGAAAAGCCCGGCAACGCCGGGCAACCCTTGCTAGTTAAACTTATAAAAAAATTGACATACAAATAGAAATCATGGCTAAAAAAAATTGACATACAAATTTTTAATAGGGAAAATTTGACATACAAGAAAATATATGGTGACATTTAGTGCCTCTTCTGGTAATGCAATGTGTTTTTGACATACAAATCTTTCGACATACAAATAAACTCATGGAATGGAAAAAAATCATATGTAGAGGTTTTACTGTAATACAATCCTACACAAATGACTACCATAAGGAGAATTTTCATGCTCAGATCAGTGGCCACCAAGTATGTTCATTAAAGGAACAGAAGACCTCTGTGGCAGTGTTGCGATCTATATGGTAAGACATTCTGTAATCTGTGGCTGAGAAACCAGGGGGGGGGTTGGGTGGACTCTCAGCAGTGAATGTAATGTGTTCTTTTCAGCTTCTTATTCTTTGCATGTCAATAGGAAAGCAAGGAAAATCTTATTTTAAGAAAGAAGGAAAGAACTTAATCTGTTGCCAAGCAGATCAGCTCAGTGGCTTTATAACAAAATAAGGAACTGATAAAACAGGAATTAACTTGAAGGAAATGAATTCTTTTTTTAAAAAATCCTGATACAATAATCATTTAGGCATTTTGCTGGCATATAACAAGCCACTACAGTAATACTGCAGCAAGAGAAAAGATTATTTAGAGTTAATTCTTATTTTTAGCTGATAATTTCTAATTAACTTGCTTTAGTTATCTTGTTAAATGTCAATTAAAATCTCAAAGCACTCCTTACAGGTTTTCTGTATTCATGGAAATGTAAGTACGCATCTGTTTTCTACATAGCCTTTACTGCTCCAGTTATCTTCTACTTAAATGGGCATTAAGCCTGTTTTTCAATATGTTTTTGAACCATTTAGCAAATTATCAATATTTTATTCTGTATGTCAAAAGGTTAGTAAAGACAGGCACAATTCTGACAGCTATTCTCCTACCTATAAAAGCTACTGGTTGTTATGTCATAACTATTTGGTGGGGGAGTGCACACCCCTAATCCAAAGTACCTGTATATATTCTCAGAAACAGATGTCTTTGTGTTCAGTGGGGCTCACTCCCAGTTCAGTGTCCACTGGGCACTAAACTTTCCTCAGAACACACTTTTATTTTACTTTTGGGGTTGGTTTTCTGTTTCTCATAGTCAGACATCTGTGATGACCTCATCAACACTGCCTACAATGGACTCCTTAATAGAGAATAAAGATAGACGCAGTAAGCACAACTGCATATTTTTGCCATGCAATGTCCTGATACTTTTATATGTATACACACATCTTCCTGGTGTTCTTGATTATTTTCTTCTTATGGATATACTGTACTGGTACATTGGAGTAGACGATGCCTTAAAAGACTTACCCTAACTGCCCATTCCTTAGTATGATTTTAGACTGAAGTGGTTATACATCAAAGTGGTTGATGCCATTCTCCCAGTCACATTTTGTTGTTTACTCATCAACACTGATTCTTTTGATAGTTAGAACATAAGAACAGCCTTGCTGGAACAGGCCACAGCCCATCCAGTCCAGCATTCTGTCTCACACAGTAGCTCACCATTTCCTTCAGGGTATTCCCAAGCAGATGCCTTCACCTGCTTAGGATTCCCTGGAAATGATATTGAGAGATATCCTGCCTATCTCTCCAACCCGGAGGTTGTCATTAAGTATCCATAATTATAGCCATTGATACTCTTGTCCTCCATGAACTTGTCGAATCCTTTCTTAAAGCTGTCAAGACTGACAGCTGTCACCACTTCTTCTGGCAGGGAGTTCCATAGACCAGTAATCCTCTGGGTGAAAAAGTACTTTCTCTTATTTGTTTGAGAACTAGTACCCAAAAGTTGCATGGAGTGTCCCCTAGTTCTAGTGTTATGCGATAGGGAAAACAGTATTTCCTTATCTACTTTGTCCACACCGTGCATGATTTTATAAACTTCAATCAGGTCACCTCTTAGACGTCGTCGTTCAAGAGTGAAGAGGCCCAACCGTTGCAGCCTCAGATGGTAAGGAAGTTGTTCCAGTCCCCTAATCATTCTGGTTGCCCTCCTCTGCACTTTTTCCAGCTCCATAATATCCTTCTGGAGGTATGGTGACCAGAACTGTACACAGTATTCCAGATGGGGCCTCACCATAGATTTATAAAGAGGCAAAATGACACTTGCTGACTTATTTTCTATACCCTTCCTAATGATCCCTAGCATTGAGTTTGCTTTTTTCACTGCTGAGGCACACTGGGTTGACACCTTCATTGAGTTGTCCACCAGGACACCAAGGTCCCTTTCCTGGTTTGTCGCAGAGAGTTCAGACCCCATCAGTTTATAAATGTAATTGGGGTTCTTTGCCACAACATGCATCACTCTGCACTTACTAATGTTGAAACTCATTTGCCACTGTTTTGCCCACTCCCCTATTGTCGAGAGATCCCTCTGGAGCTCCTCACAATCTCTCACAGTTTTCACTATCCTGTATAATTTAGTGTCGTCAGCAAATTTGGCTACCTTGCTTTTTACTCCTACCTCTAGATCATTTATGAAGAGGTTGAAAAGCAGGGGTCCCAGTACTGAACCTTGGGGGACCCCACTCTTTACTCCCCTCCACTTGGAGAAGTGTCCATTTAGTGCTACCCTCTGTTTCCTGTCCCTTAGCCAGTTGCTGATCCAGGACAAGACCTGTCCCTTTATTCCATGACTGGTAAGTTTATTCAAGAGCCTTTGGTGTGGGACCTTGTCAAACGCCTTCTGAAAGTCCAGATAAACAATGTCAACTGGATCCCCCTTATCCACATGCTTGTTAACACTCTCAAAAAATTCCAACAGATTAGTGAGGCATGATTTGCCCTTGCAAATGCAAGCGCGGCGCCAAAATGGCCGCTGTGCTCATTACGGGAGCCCCCCCACAGGACGAAGGGATCCGGGTAGTTAGGGGCATGGCCAGCTCCCTTATAAAAGGGGTGGCCACGAGGCAGCTGAGCTGCCATTTTGCGAAGCGACGGAGTGGAGAAGTTTTTCCTCTTACTCCGTCGCTTTTACCTTGATCGGGAAGCCTTTTGGCTGCTGACCTTCCTCTTTTCGGCTTCCCTTAGGTCCGACTGAGATGCCTTCGAAGAAGAAGGCGGCCACGAGCGCGGCTCGGGCAGTTTGGAGGCGCAATCCGGGTCGGAGGACCGCGGCTGCGCCTTCCCACCAGCCGCCTTTGCCGGTTCCCACCGGGACCGGTGGGATGGGGTCTATTACCCCCTGGCCGGAGGCCGGGGACCCGAACAGGGGTCCAGTATGGGCTGCGGCCCGCGGCCCGCAAGCGGCGGACGCCGCTCCTGGTGCTCATTCTACTGGGCCTTCCTCTATCGGGGCGCAGCTCACTCCAGGGCCTTCCAGCCTTGGGGGGTGGTGTGGTCCCCTCCCTTGGCAGGTGCCTACACCGGCCCTGCCGGGCCTGGGTGTGGGGTCATGGCCATATTCAGGCCCCGGGGTGCAAGGACCTGCACCCACGCCCGTAACGGGCGGGCCGGCTGGCCCGTGGCCTCACGCCAGTGTGGATGCCTTGCTGGCCCGTGTGGCGGTACTTGAGGCTTCCCTTGCTCGGGCCGGCCACGCTGGGGCTCCTTTTGGGGTGCACTTTGACGCGTCGTCTGCTGGGCAGCGGCAGGCGACGGGACGGGTCGAGCAGCTTGAGGCACGTGGCGCGACTTCGGCCACTGCCTCGCAGCTCCCCAACCAACAGGCCAGCGCGGGTCAAGCCCCGGTGGCGAGCTCTATGGTGGTCGTGAGCTCCGACGCCCCCAGAGGCCCGGGACCCCCGGTGGGGGCGGCCCGCGGGGGTGCAGCATGTGAGTATGCGGTACAAACTAGTGCACCTACACATGTGGCTACGTTGGGGGGGGCTTTCCAATGGCCTTGGCCTCGCATGGGTGGTGCGGCGGTACAGCCACTGACGCACCAACAGGCGACGTCAACCACCACCCAGGGCCCCGGGGTGGGGAGCATTTCCTACCCTGTGGGGAATGTTTTAGGGGTGGCTGGGCTAGTCCAAGCCCCTTTCCAGATGCCCGCAGTTCCTGCTGTGCCTGTCTCGGCCTTGCCGACAGCGGGCTATTCCTTGCCACTGGGTGACCACTTGGCACAGGCCACCAGAGAGAAAATATGGCAAGGGGAGTATGTTGATATCTTCTCACTCCTAAACAGGGAGCCCACCAAGGAAGAGAGGGAGGTGCTGGATGAGAAGGATAAGGAACAGGCACGTCGTCGCAAGCCACCACGAACGTGGGCCAACTGGCTGCCGGCTTACCTCATCTACATGGCGGTGCACCTGAGGGCCCGGCCGGATCTGGCAATTCCGATGGTCCAGTATTTGGACAATATCTATCGGGCGATGGTTGATTTTCCGGGCCCGTCGTGGTTGGCTTATGACGAGGAATTCCGTATGCGAATTCCCCTACACCCTGAGATGAGGTGGGATGAGCCATGCCAGAGGCTTTGGCTTCTGTACATGACGCCCACGCGCCCCGCGCCAGGGGAAAGATACCATTGTGGACATGCGGTCCAGCGAGTGGCTCCAGCACAGGTTCACCGCCAAGTGGCGGGGCAGGGGGTTCCAGCCCGCCTGCTGTGCTGGACTTTCTCGTCTAATGGTTCATGCAATAAGAAGAATTGCAAGTACAGACATGAGTGTCCCACCTGTGCGGGCCCCCATGCAGCCTCTGCCTGTCCCAGGCCTGGAGGGACGCGGGGCAGAGGGAGGGGCGGACAGTGGGCTGGCAAGACTGCCGCAGATGGAGCTGGTTCACCGAAAGGCTCCCTCCCCAATTAATGTGGTCATGCTGGAGCGTTGGCTCGCATTGTACCCGAAGAGGGAGGATGCAGATTATCTCCTTCAGGGCTTTAGACAGGGGTTCCGTATTCCTTTCATGGGTGATAGATCCCCTCAGGATGCCCCCAACCTTTTGTCCCTTAGGGGGAGGGAGGAGGTGGCTGCCGCCAGCATTAATAAGGAGGTCAATGCGGGCAGGGTCGCTGGCCCTTTCCCTGCACCCCCGTCCACTAACCTCAAGGTATCGCCCCTGGGCTTGGTTCCCAAGAAGTCACCAGGCGAGTTTCGCCTTATCCATCACTTGTCCTACCCAGCCGGCCGATCGGTCAACGATGCTATCCCTGACGACCTTTGCTCAGCCAGGTATACATCTTTTGACCACGCGCTGCGCATGGTGCGCTCATGTGGCCCGGGTGCGCTGCTGGCTAAGTGCGACATTAAGTCGGCTTTTCGCCTCTTGCCAGTGCACCCGGGCGACTTTGAATTGCTGGGTTTCAAATTTCGGGGCGAATATTATTTTGATAAGACCATGCCTTTTGGCTGTTCCACATCATGCTCGGCTTTCGAGCGTTTCAGTACCTTCCTAGAGTGGGCTTTCGTCCGCAGGTCAGGGTCCCGGTCTGTAGCCCATTACCTGGATGACTTTTTATTCGGGGGTGAACGGGGCTGGGACACGTGTACACGTCTCCTCAACACATTTCAGATGCTAATGGAGGAACTCGGTGTCCCTTTAGCGCCCGAAAAGACCGAGGACCCATCTACACAGCTAGTCTTCCTGGGGGTGGAGATTGACACGATAGCGCAGGCGTCTAGGTTACCGCGGGATAAGGTGTCAAGGATAGTGGCCCTTATCTTGGACTTGTTGGCCAAGCGCAAGGCATTAGTCTTTTTGTCGGGGCGGTGGCAGAGTGATCTGAATTTACAGAAGCTAGACATAACACCTGTGCCATGGTCAGATCACTATCTGGTGGCTCTAGACTTCCTGGGGGCAACACATCATCGTAGGGAGGCAGGGTCTATTAAAGTGGCCCGCCCCCGGCAACTGATGGATCCGGATGGATTCCAGAGGGAACTGGGGGCTTTTCCCCTGGATCGGCAACACGATTCGCCCGAGGCACTTGTTGACCTATGGTGTGGGTCAACGATAGCTGCCTTGGATGTAATCGCTCCACTACGGCCTCTCAGAGCCCGTGGAGCTAGGTCATCCCCGTGGTTCACAGAAGAACTACGGGAGCTCAAACGGGCAAAGAGACGCCTTGAGCGCCGCTGGGTGAAGACCAGGAACGATTCCGATTGGACACTAGCTAGAGCCGCTATTAGGGCCTACCTAGTGGCGATGGGGGTGGTGAGGAGGCAATACTTCACCTCCCTTATTGCCTCCGCTGATAATCGCCCAGCCACCCTGTTTCGGGTGACCAGGTCCCTCCTTGGTAGGGGGGGGGCTGTGCCTGGTTGGCAGGGATCGGCTGAGGACTTTGCTGACCATCTGGTGGAGAAAATCGATCGGATTCGCTCAGGGTTTAATCTTGGCGTGGATGGGGAGGGTCAGGGGGGAGCCAGTGCACAGTCGTGCTGTGTTATCTGGGATCAGTTTGATCCTGTTGCCCCAGATGAAGTGGACAGGCTCCTTGCGGCGGTCCGCGCCACTAATTGTCCATTGGATCCCTGTCCCGCCTGGCTGGTAAAAGCCTCAAAGATGGTGACAGGTGGCTGGGTCGGGGCTATAATTAATGCGTCTTTTCGGGAAGGGATATTTCCTGCACCATTGAAACATGCTTTGGTGCGCCCCCTCCTGAAGAAGCCATCCCTCGATCCAGCAGTCATAACCAACTACAGACCTGTTTCCAACCTCCCCTTTTTGGGGAAAGTATTGGAAAAGGCAGTGGCGCGTCAGTTGCAGGGGGTACTGGATGAAGCGGAATATCTGGACCCCTTCCAGTCAGGATTCAGACCTGGATATGGTACTGAGACTGCATTGGTCGCGCTGATGGATGATCTCTGGCGAGAGCGGGATGGCGGTCATCCGTCCGTCCTTGCTCTTCTTGACCTCTCAGCGGCCTTCGATACCGTCGACCACGGTATCCTTCTGGAACGGCTCCGAGGATTGGGAATCCAGGGCACTGTGTGGTCCTGGTTTTCCTCATTTCTGAGGGGCCGGACCCAGTCGGTGTGGTTGGAGAGCGAGAAGTCCAGTCCTAGGTCCCTAAAATATGGGGTGCCTCAGGGCTCGGTACTCTCTCCTCTCCTTTTTAACATCTACATGAAGCCGCTGGGTGAGATCATCCGTTCCCACGGGGTGCGGTACCATCAGTACGCGGATGATACACAGTTGTACATCTCGGCCCGTGGGGACCCCAGTGATGCAGTCAAAGTCCTTTCCAGCTGTCTGGAGGCTGTTGGGGTCTGGATGGGGGCAAATGGGCTACAGCTGAATCCTAGCAAGACTGAGTGGCTATGGATGGGGGGTCCCGCCTTATCCCGGGAGCTACCATCTTTGGTTTTGGATGGGGCTATTCTGCCCCAGACCGACCCGGTGCGCAACTTGGGGGTCCTCCTGGATTCGCGGCTGCTGCTAGAAGAACAGGTGGCGGCTGTGGCCAGGAGGGCCTTTGCCCAACTTCGGGTGATTCGCCAGTTGCGCCCGCTCCTGGACCGGGACTCTTTGCTCATGGTCACTCATGCTCTGGTTACCTCCAGACTAGACTACTGTAATGCGCTCTACATGGGGCTGCCCTTGATGACCATTCGGAGGCTGCAGCTGGTCCAGAATGCGGCGGCCCGGGTGGTGATGGGGTGTGGACGTTATGCCCATGCCTCACCACTGCTGCGGGAGCTGCACTGGTTACCAGTTTGTCTCCGGGTGCAATTCAAGGTGCTGGTTTTGACCTTTAAAGCCCTATATGGTAGTGGGCCAGGTTACCTTAGAGACCGCATCGCCCTAAGGACGTCTGTCCGTCCAACCAGAGCGGACCGGAGGGGCTCTCTAATTGTGCCATCGGCCAGGGGGGCTCGCCTCTCTGGCACAAGGAGGAGAGCCTTCTCTGTGTCCGCACCGGCCCTTTGGAACCTCCTGCCTGTGGAACTGCGTCTCCAGACGGAGTTGTTGCCCTTTAGAAAAGAACTAAAAACCTGGCTGGCGGGCCAAGTTTGGGGTGCAGGTGGAGGGGTGGCTTCCGTTGGGTGGTTAATATAGGGGAGGATGCCTGCCCCACGGTTTCTTCAGTTCCTGCACCCCTCTCTTTTTAGGGGTGGGTTCTTATTGCTGGTTTTTATCTGTTTTATTTGTTTTTATATGTTTTTACCCATTGTTGTGAACCGCCCGGAGTCGGCTTTGGCTGAGTGGGCGGTATAGAAATTTGACAATAAAATAAAAATAAATAAATCACTGAGGGAACTGCAGGTGCTGCATGGTCACCTTAATTTTGCCTGCAGAGTGGTCGCACCGGGCAGGGCTTTTGCCCGGCGCTTGTGCGACGCTATGGCAGGATTATCCAGGCCTCACCATAGGGTTAGGCTTACCCGGGGTATCAGGGCAGACATGCTTGTCTGGTTACAGTTCCTGAGGGACTTCAATGGGGTCTCATTTTGGAGGCATGACCTCCTGGCTTCCCCTCAATTTCAGATTCAGTCTGATGATCCCTGGGTTATGGGATGTACTTCAATGGGAAGTAGGCCTATGGTGGGTGGCCACCGGCCTGGGCAAGCACGGGTCGCCTGCGTGATCTCACATATCTGGAATTTTCCCTATCCTGGGTGCTTTGATGCTATGGGGCCAGGAGTGGTCCAACTCGGTCGTGCATTTCTGGTGTGACAATGCGGCTGTGGTCCACATTGTAAATGCACAGACTTCCAAATCGCCCAGGGTTATGGATCTAGTGCGCCAATTTGTGTTGCGCAGCCTGCTCCTCAACGTACTGTTCAGGGCCAGGCATGATCCAGGGGTTAATAATGTTATTGCTGACGCTTTGTCCCGCCTACAGATCTCCCGGTTCCGTGCCTTGGCCCCGGATGCGGAGGAATTTACCTCGCCACTCCCGGAGGAGATATGGACCATTGGCAAGGAGAGGTGAACCGGGCGATTGGCCTGTCGCTAGCGCCACGCACCCGTAAGGCGTATCACCACGCAATTAATTCTTTCAGGGCATTCTGTACTCAATTTCAATTGCCAGGAACCTGGCCGATCCCGGTAACCCATGTTCTGCGGTTCATGGTTTACCTGCATTCTCAGGGCCTTGCACCTCGCACCATAGCATCTAAGCTTTCAGCGTTGGCTTTTATGGCCAAGGTGGGGGGTCATGTGGACAGCACCTCTGACTTCCGTGTGAGACATGTTTTGGAGGGGTGGGTGCGCGAGCGCGGGCGTTGCCCGGACGACCGCCACCCAATTTCCCCAGGGGTCCTTACCCAGTTGGCCCGGGGCTGGCCTTGCCTCTGTTTTGATGCATATGAGGCAGCCCTGTTCCATGCAGCCACAATGGTGGCATTTTTTGGAGCGCTCCGCATCAGCGAGCTTGTGATGCTGTCTAAGGCGGATGCAAGTCGTAGGGCACTGGAACTCAAGGATGTCTGTGTAGCCAAAGACTGGGCTCAGTTGAGGATACGTTCCTCTAATACCGATCACCATGGCGTCGGCAGTGGTGTGCGACTGCTACGGTGTTCTTTGGCAGACATCTGTCCAGTTGGTGCCCTACAGGAATTCCTGGCACTGCGTGGCACGCACCATGGCCCGTTTTTCTGTCACCAAGATGGGTCTCCCCTTACCAAATTTCAATTTTGGAGGGTGACGGGCAAAGCGCTGGCCAGTGTGGGCCTCCCAGGCACCCGCTATGGCACTCATTCATTCCGTATAGGGGCGGCCTCGACCGCTGCGGCTTTTGGGTACTCAGGGGCTGACATACGTAGCATGGGATGGTGGGGTTCGCAATGTTTTCAATTTTATGTGCGCCCACTCCCGCCGTGAGTACCAACCCAGTCACCTTACCTACTTTCCCTCATTTTTCCTTTACAGACCCGGGGTGTCGTATTACACCGGTGACAGTATGGCTGGTGGGCCATAGCTACGTGCACAGGGCAGCGCGTTATGCTACGGCGACAGAGTGGGGACCCCGACTGGGACTGGGTGCATACGCAAGTCTCACATGGCATGGTAAGCCCGGGATGTTATGGCGGGAGCTGCTGCCTTTCCTTTTTTCAGGCCAGAATGCTGACCCGCCTGACATTCTGATCATACACCTGGGGGGCAATGATTTGGGCCAGGTCACCGGCTTGTCGCTGAAGCATGCGATTTGCGAGGACCTCGCTTACCTGCATTACGTCTGGCCCGCCACAACCCTTGTTTGGTCGGACATGGTCCCGCGCCATTCCTACAGAGGGGGTGTTGACCTCCTGGCCCTCGACCGCGCTAGACGCATGGTGAATAGGGCAGTGGCGCGTTTCCTTGTCGACAGGGCTTGGGGGAGGGTCAGTCGTCACCCCGCTATTACCCTCCAAAGTTATGACTTGTATGCAGGGGATGGGGTCCATCTGTCGCGAGGAGGTATGGACCTCCTGTTGGGTGATTGGCGAGCAGGCCTGTTGACCGAGCTGACGGTCTGGGGGGGGCGTCGAGCCTTCTTTGAAGCCCCTCCGTGTGGCGGGTAGCACTGGTAAGGTAAACATTATGACCCACAGGTATCCGGCAAGTTCGCAATTGACTGGACAACACTAGACAGGCATAAGTTGGTTAAACGTTGTCCGGTCAACGACGAACTAGGCGACGGGGTGATGGCTATAGCTAGACAGCATGCATCACCCCGTGATTTTACGGATACGCGTCAGAGGGTGGGGTCATTAGTTAGATATTGACTACGGTCAACAATTTGTTTGTGGTCAACAAACAAATTGATACAAATGGATACATTGTAGCAATTGCCGTTGGCAATTTTGGGTGGTACCTTACCAGTGTTACTTCGGCCTGCTTGCCTTAAGAATTATGATTGGTCAATTACCAATCGAAATTTATAATTCGGACTAGGGCATGAATCAATAAATGTGGCCCAATGCCGTTATCCACTTTCATTGGTGTCTGAGTCCTTTATTGGGGGGCGCGCCTGCAAAGCCATGTTGGCTCTCCTTTAGCAGCTCCTTCTCTTCTATGTGCCTATTAATTCTATCTTTTAGGATGGTTTCCATCACTTTACCTGGGACACATGTCAAACTGACAGGTCGGTAATTTCCTGGATCACCCCTGGATCCTTTTTTGAAAATTGGTGTTACATTCGCTACCTTCCAGTCATCAGGCACAAAGCCTGATTTGAGGGAAATATTATATATTTTGGCTAGGAGATCAGCAATTTCATCTTTAAGTTCCCTGAGAACTCGTGGATGGATGCCATCTGGTCCTGGTGATTTGTTAGTGTTTAGTTTAACAAGACATGCAAGGACCTCCTCCCTGGTTATTTCTATCTGGCTTAATTCTTCGGTTTCCCTCCCTATGAAGATAGGCTCTGTTTTGGGCATGTGGCCTATGTCTTCTTCAGTGAATACTGAAGCAAAGAATTCATTGAGTCTCTCTGCAATCTCTGTTTCCTCTTTAATAACCTCTTGCCTTCCATTGTCATCTAATGGTCCAATGGCCTTCCTAGTTGGGTTCTTACTTCTAATGTACTTAAAGAAGTCTTTGTTATTTCTCTGAGTATTTTTAGCTATACGCTCCTCAAAGTCTTGCTTTGCTTTCCTGATTGTTGCCTTGCATTTGTTCTGCCAGAATTTATTTTTTGCCTGCTGTCCTCATTCGGACAAGCCTTCCATCTTCTAAATGAGCTTTTCTTGCTCTTGATCACTTCCCGAACAGCTCCTGTAAGCCACATTGGAGTCCTCTTGGACCTGGCAGTGCCCTTTTTCCTTTTGGGTATGCATTCCAATTGAGCCTCTGTTATTGTTTTTGTAAACAGCCTCCATGCCTCTTGGAGTGTTTGGACTCTCTCAATTTTCCCTTTCAGCTTCTTTTTTACTAGTTTCCTCAACTTTGGGAAATTTCCTTTTTGAAAATTTAAGGTCTCTGTGTTAGATTTTATCAGTGACTTGCGGTCTATGATCAAGTTAAACATAATTGAGTTGTGGTCACTGTTCCCTATTGGATCAGTCACATTAACATCTTGCACCAGATCCTGAGTATTACTCAGGATCAAGTCAAGGATTCTTGTACCTCTAGTTGGGTCTTCAACCATCTGTCCCAGGGAACAATCATTTAGCATATCTAGGAACTTTATCTCTTTATCATGTGCTGAACAACAGTTCACCCAGTCTATGTGAGGGTAATTGAAGTCCCCCATTATAACCAGGCTTCCCTTCTTGGATGCCTCCTTTACAACATTCTCCAACTGCCGGTCTCCCTCAAGAGTTTGGGTCGGAGGCCGATAGTATATGCCTACTGTTAGACCATCCTTGTGGCCTGGTACTCTTACCCACAGAGCTTCTAATGGTGACTCCAAATCACCTAGATATTCCAATTCATATGATTTTATCACTTCTTTGACATACAAGGCTACACCACCTCCCATTTGCCCCTTCCTATCCTTCCTGTACAGTTTGTAGCCTGGGATAACTGTATCCCATTGGTTATCATCCGTCCACCAGGTTTCAGTGATACCAATAATATCAATATTCTTATCTATTGCTAAGTATTCCAGCTCCCCTATTTTGTTCCGGAGGCTTCTGGCATTTGTATACAAGCATTTATATATGCTTTTCTGACACAGTCTTTTGTGTCCGGTTGCATTGTTAGACTGCCTCTTGCATCCTTCTGCTAGAATGCTAGTGACTAGCTCCTCGCTCTGCTCAGTAATTTTTGCATCCTCCTCACTACTCAAGTACACACTTTCCTGAACCGGATGCTGCCCAGCTCCTGTCAGCTTTCCCCCAGTTATCAGTTTAAAAGCTGCTCTGCAGCCTTTTTGATGTTGAGTGCCAGCAATCTGGTCCCATCATGGTTCAAATGCAACCCATCCCTCCTGAACAGATTTGGCTTGTCCCAAAATGTTCTCCAGTTCCTGACAAATCTGAAACCCTCCTCTCGACACCACCGCCTCATCCACGCACTGAGGCTTCTGAGCTCTGCCAGCCTGGTAGGTCCTGCGCGAGGGACAGGCAGCACTTCTGAAAATGCTACCTTGGAAGTCTGGGACTTCAATCTTCTTCCTAACAACCTGAATTTAGCTTCCAGGACAGACCGCTTGGCCTTGCCAACATCATTGGTACCAACGTGCACCATGACAACTGGCTCGTTCCCAGTTCTCTCTAACAATCTATCTAGATTTCTTGTGATGTCTGCAACTTTTGCACCTGGCAGGCAAGTGACCATACGGTTATCATGTGCATCACAAATCCATTTCTCTGTATTTCTAATTATTGAATCACCTAGTACAAGGAGCCTCTCTCCTGCAATCTGTTCATCTACATGCACCTCATCAACCATATTAAGGGAGAGAACCTCAGTTTGTTCCTGTTGTTTATCTTCCTGGATCTCATCAAGTGTGATGAAAGAGAGATCATCAGGTGGAACCAGTTGTTCCTCTGTGTGTTCCTCATCAGGTGTGATGAGGGAAAGAGCCTCAAATTTATTCTGTAATTTCAGACTCTCAGAGTGATCCCCTACTCTTCTCCTCCTTTGAGTCACATTCCTCCAAACATCTCCCTCCTGAGTTACTGAAGGGCCTTCTCCCTCAGAACTGTGCCCTGTCTCTTCTTTGTCCAGCATAGTCTGTTCTGCTCTGTCCAAGAACAGCTCAAGCTCCTTAATTTGTTGATGGTTAGATATGCGGGCCTCTAGCTGCTGGACCTTCTCTTCTAGTAGTGCAACCAGCTTGCACTTGCAGCAAGTGTAGTTCTCCATATGCTTTGGCAAGAACACAAACATGGCACAAATATTGCAGGTAACTACAACTGTTTCCTCAGAATCCATTTTAACAAGTTCAGTATTCTGGGCCTCAAAAATGTACACGTTTACTACCTTTGTACCTAGTAAGACTATATTCTTCCTTTGTTACTAGCGGCGGGCCTCTAAAGCAGCTCTACTCCAACTGCAAAACTTCCCAGTGCTCACTTCCTTTGTTTAGCTCTCCTCAGCAGCAGCTCTGCTTAAGAGCACATGCAGAGTCAAAAGGGCTGACCCTGAAAGAGCTCAGAGCTTTTAAAGGCTAGTGTGGCTCTGCCCCTATGAGTCACTGTTCAGGGAAGGGCCTGGTGTGGCTCTGCCCCCCTGCTTCTGGAAGCTTCAAACTGCTTCCTCTGTTTGAACAGAGGTGGCTCTCAGCAGTTTAAATTATCAATTTAAATTAGTGGAGGCCTCTAAAGCAGCTCTACTCCAACTGCAAAACTTACCAGTGCTCACTTCCTTTGTTTAGCTCTCCTCAGCAGCAGCTCTGCTTAAGAGCACATGCAGAGTCAACAGGGAAGCAAATCATGTATGCATATGCATGCATGTGCATGTGACCACACCCTCACACATAGAGAGCAAATACAGAAAAAATCAGATAATGGTTTAAAAAAGACACAAACATCCTGGCCTTGCTTTTAACTCTTAATAGCCTGTGCAACAAAGCTGCAGCCACTGTCGCCTTATGCAAGTTGTTTTATTTGTGAAATTTTGCTCAATTTCTTATTCGGTTTACCTATAGGAATATCACAAACTAACTTGCTCTATCACAGGATGATAATACTGTTTTTTCTGATCCTCATGTAGAAGGATGAGACAAAGGTGTCTATTTAACCCTAAACAGCTGATGATAAGAGATTCTACCACTTCTAAAGAGTAAAAACCATTTGGTGATATCTTTGTATCACCATATGAATGGATAACCAGTATCCACATGTTGACCTTTTTTATGCTTTTACATGCATTACATGAAGATCCGTGTACAGTTAAAAGTATTCACAATCTACAGCCCACCACAGAAATATTCTTTATTTCATGTCTATTTATGTTCTTATTTGTATTTATTTATTTATTCACATTTCTACCACCGCCCCCTCGCCAAGGCGACTTTGGGTGGCTCACACATAAAACAAATAAAAACTTTACAAAAATCTTTAAAAACATTAAAAATTACATTTGTTTTAAAATTAAAATTTTTAATTTAAAAAAAAATGTCCTCCAGTGCAGCCTCACCAGATTTTTCAAAAGCTGGCAGCCCGGGCAATACTTAAATAAGCCAGCCCAGGATGGCTATCTCCCCAGCCACCCCACACACCCACTGCACAAGTCAGGTCTTAAGGCTCTTGCGGAAGGATAAAAGCATATTTTAGCACATTACTATTGTGAATACACATCCCTAGGACTACATCCCAGTGACCTCTAGTCAAATGATTCTCAGAGCTGTTTTAAATCTCTTGGGGATAGACATAAGAACATAAGAACATAAGAACAGCCTTGCTGGAACAGGCCACAGCCCATCCAGTCCAGCATTCTGTCTCACACAGTGGCTCACCATTTCCTTCAGGGTATTCCCAAGCAGATGCCTTCACCTGCTTAGGATTCCCTGGAAATGATATTGAGAGATATCCTGCCTATCTCTCCAACCCGGAGGTTGTCCTTAAGTATCCATAATTATAGCCATTGATACTCTTCTCCTCCATGAACTTGTCTAATCCTTTCTTAAAGCTGTCAAGACTGACAGCTGTCACCACTTCTTCTGGCAGGGAGTTCCATAGATCAGTAATCCTCTGGGTGAAAAAGTACTTTCTCTTATTTGTTTGAGAACTAGTACCCAAAAGTTTCATGGAGTGTCCCCTAGTTCTAGTATTATGCGATAGGGAAAACAGTTTTTCCTTATCTACTTTGTCCACACCGTGCATGATTTTATAAACTTCAATCAGGTCACCTCTTAGACGTCGTCGTTCAAGAGTGAAGAGGCCCAACCGTTGCAGCCTCAGATGGTAAGGAAGGTGTTCCAGTCCCCTAATCATTCTGGTTGCCCTCCTCTGCACTTTTTCCAGCTCCATAATATCCTTCTGGAGGTATGGCGACCAGAACTGTACACAGTATTCCAAATGGGGCCTCACCATAGATTTATAAAGAGGCAAAATTACACTTGCTGACTTATTTTCTATACCCTTCCTAATGATCCCTAGCATTGAGTTTGCTTTTTTCACTGCTGAGGCACACTGGGTAGACACCTTCATTGAGTTGTCCACCAGGACACCAAGGTCCCTTTCCTGGTTTGTCTCAGAGAGTTCAGACCCCATCAGTTTATAAATGTAATTGGGGTTCTTTGCCCCAACATGCATCACTCTGCACTTACTAATGTTGAAACTCATTTGCCACTGTTTTGCCCACTCCCCCAGTGTCGAGAGATCCCTCTGGAGCTCCTCACAATCTCTCACAGTTTTCACTACCCTGTATAATTTAGTGTCGTCAGCAAATTTGGCTACCTTGTTTTTTACTCCTACCTCTAGATCATTTATGAAGAGGTTGAAAAGCAGGGGTCCCAGTACTGAACCTTGGGGAACCCCACTCTTTACTTCCCTCCACTTGGAGAAGTGTCCATTTAGTGCTACCCTCTGTTTCCTGTCCCTTAGCCAGTTGCTGATCCAGGACAAGACCTGTGTAAAACATTGTGCCAAGCTGAGGTATCCTCCTTTTTTCCTCAACAAAGCCAGTCAGCACTGGCAAGTAATTGTATCTTTTCATACTTAATGCATTTGAATAAAGTCAGTACAGTTGAGCTCGTTTGCATCCCAGACCCAAAAAAAGGATGAAAGCTTGTTAGAACTAAATGAAGGCTGTTCTTGTGCCAGTTTGGAAGAATAATTGAAGAGACACACTAGGGATTTTGCTGCTATTGCTCTATCCACTTAACAAAGAAGCTTCATTTGTCAGTTTTCATTAAAGGTAGTCCCCATTAAAATGGGCCTTTTTTATTTAAACTGGGCAGATGATTAATCTTGCCCATATGCCAGTAGGTCTGAAAAAGAAAGAGGCAGAGGATGGGGAGGGAGAAACACACACACAGAGAGAGAGAGAGAGAGAGAACATTATCAGTGTCTCATAAGGTTAATACCAACCCTAGTGATTGGTGCAAATGTTTTAGCAATAATACAAGCACCTACCTGTGGGTCTCATAATATTAATGATAGAAATATATAGCAATTTTATGGAAATGAACAAAATGTGAGATCGTGTAATTGTATAGTGAGGACAATGGAACAATAACTTTAAGACACCCAATTGACAAAATATTACACCAGCTTTTCCTCACATTCAGCCTTTTCTCCTCCCTGGCATAATTGTTTAATGACATTTATGCATAATAGACTTGTGACATTATAAATGACACTTATGTCAGGTTCGTCAGGCTGTGACAGCTCTGTTGACAGCTCTGGCAAGAAATTAATCACTTCTGAGGCTCAAAAGTTGTTCATTTGTTGCTGCCAAATAAGATCACAGTCTGAAAATGGAAATATGCCTGCTTTCATTCTTCTCCCTAAGGAAAAAGAGCGACTATTTCCCTCAGGGGTCAACCATGGATACGAGTTATTCATAATGGATGGCGGCATATTCTGTGGTCAGTGCATCAAAAAGCAAAGGTGAGCTTTCCTTGAGCTTTCCACTGCTGCTGGCTGTTAGCATTTCAAAGGCAACTATATTTCCTTTGAGATCAGTTTTGGAGGTGCATTGCAGATTTCTTAATTACTAATGAGAGATGCAACTTGTTTTTGTTTTCGAAAAACAATAAGCAGAGCTACCAGCCCCTGTGTCATTGCTGTTTTGGTGGCCAGCAAAATCACCGAAATAAACAAAAAGACCCCAAGATTCCGTGAAATACACTGATGAATAAAGACATAGTCAAATAGATTATATAATGTAATTTCCCCAGTATCATTTCCTGCCTTGACAACTCCTCTTATCTCTTTCTCCAATAGCATTTAAATTAGCCTTTTAAAAGAATTCTGCCAATATTTTTATTATTGTCACTTGCCTTTTTTGTTCTTAATACAATTATGTTTTTACCATTGTTTTTCAATTTAGCTTATTTCTGACATTTCTATAGCAAGCCTCCAGTTCCATGCCCTCAGTTAGCTTCCATGTCCATTACTCTGTCTACAATTACACACTGAGTATCCCCACTTATAGTTTACTAAATTTCCCAACAAAATGATTCCAGATTCTTGACTAGGAAAGCATAACACTCTCAGTTATCACTGAAATTAGCAACATATCAATTTTCTCAGAAAACAACCTGCACATCACCCAATTCTTCATATGTCTCTGACTGCAACTTCTAAGGCAGGGGTGCCCAAATTTTCTGGGCTACGGGCCAGTCATGTGGTTCAGGGGGCCAGATCTGGCCCCCAACACCAATTCATCCAGCCTGTGATGCCCTCATCACTCCCGGAAATGGAAGTAAAACATAAGTGTATGGGCATGTTTTACTTCCACTTCTGGGAGCAACAAGAGCATCATGAGCTGAATGAATTGGCATCAGGTGCTGGATCCGGCCCCTGGGCCATAGTTTGGGTGCCCGGGTTCTAAGGAATAATATTGAGAGGCAGCTATTTTCCTTACATCTATTTGGCTCTTTCACACAGATGTAATTTATTATTAATTAATATTTCACAAAAATATAATGATCAAAATTCCAATGCCTCTTAATGCAAGCATAACATTAGATCTCAGCAGCAAATTGCTGCAAGTTAAAAAGTCAACATAGACATTTGCTGTTGTGCTGCAAGTTGTCCAACTCAACACACAACAGCAAATTCCACAACAGCTACTGCAATTTCATTTAATTCCATTTAATATTTGTACCCCGCTTTCCTTGACCCAATGGGCAACCCAAAGTGGCATTTACAACATAGAAAAATATATACAGTATACAGTATGTCAAAGTGCAATACAACAATACAAAAAAAATACAATTACAAATCAATTTACAAGCTACAAGTCAGAAAATGCAATATCACTAAATGCAAATTACAGGGTACTAATTATGCAAGTACCATATACAATACAATAGCAAGCCCAATACTTAGTACAATAACAAACCCTTAGGTTCAGACAGCAAAGCAGCATTTCTTAAAGTCTGCATCATCACTGGGCTCCAGGGGCTCCAACTTCCCCGCGGCCAATGCTGGACCGGGGAAGGATCTCTGGCAGGGCGGCGAAAGGCAACAGTTTTTAAAGTCTGTATCACCACTGGCCTCAGGTGCTCCGACTTCCCCTTGACCAATGCTGTACCATGGAAGGATGGGCCAAGAGGGACAGGTGCCTCTCATCCCCGGGCCGGTGGTGTGGCTCAAGAGTCCAGCTGCCGCTACTGCAGATAACTCTCCCATCCTCTCCTTTCCTGGCCAACCTGCTGAGTGAGAGTCTCTCCTCCACATTGGATCTAGGGCTCTGGAATCAGAGGCAGCAAGGAAGTGGCATTGGGGGCCACTGAAGTGGCCCCAGGTGCTGCAGATGACTCTCCCCGCCCACTCCTTCCCCGGCTGACCTACCAGGTGAGAGTCTTTCCTCCACATCGGGTCCAAGGCTCTGGCATTGGAGGCATCGAGGAAGCAGCTTTTGGGGCCACCCGAAGTGACCCCAAGTGCTGTAGATGACTTTCCCTGACCTCTCCTTCCCCAGCTGACCTGCTGGGCGAGAGTCTCTCCTCCATGTCAGTTCCAAGGCTCTGGCATCAGAGGTGGTGGGGAAGCAGCTTTTGGGGCCACCCAAAGCGACCCCAAGTGCTACAGATGACTTTCCCTGACCTCTCCTTCCCTGGCTGACCTGTTGGGTGAGAGTCTCTCCTCCACATCGGGTCCAAGGCTCTGATGTCAATTTGACAATTGATATCAACTGTGTTGCACTAGTGGGTGTAACAAATAAATTTTTTACCAATATTTTAAAAAAGAAGTAATTTATTTGAAATATCTTCCTAAGAGATTCATGCTATGCCTAGCATCTTCCTTGAAGCTTCTTCTTTCATTAGAAGAGAAGGGAAGTCTTTAACAAGTTTCTTTTTGTTTATTGAGCCTCCCAATCTTCAGGAGGAAAAAAGACACCCAGCCTGCAAAATCTCTTCATCTGTCAATACAAAGGAATTTCCATCACTTTGAAAATGAAGTTCATTATTTCCCCCAGTGGGTAATAAAGTGTAATGATAAATGATCAGAGGCTATTCACAAGTGCAATTAATTTGAAGGTGTGTTTAAATCACAGCATATAAAACATTTCATTCTTTCTATAGCAGCTGCTACTCATATTTGAGTATACATTTTCCTGGAAATCATTTTCACATCAAACATGAAAATGCCACTGGCGTGAATTTGTTTAAGGTGGATTACAGCTTGCCATGAAGTGACCCACACACTGTGATCATAGAGCCAACTCCTGTGGCATGTATAAAACGGGACAAGCAGGATTTAATACCAGGACTGCAATAAAATGCCATAGCCTTGAGGATATGAACAAGGTGCACCTTCACAGCCAGTCCATCTGGCATGGCCTCTTCTGCCTCCATGACCCATTAGGAATCAGAATAGTGAAGTTGCTCCACCTCATTTTGCCATTGGGCCCAATATGATGGTTTCCAATGGCATTTCCTCCACTGAGGGGGCCATCACCCACCTAAAGGGGCACATCAGCCCATAGACATTGGCCCTTTAGGGAGTCACATTATTTATCACCGCCCAACCCTTGTCGTTGAGTCGCTGGCTGCACAGTCTATTCCATTACTACAGAAGATTTTCTGGTCAGACATTCTTCCATGGAATTAAGACACAATATGAAAGAAATCAGGAGAAAGTCAATAAATTTCAAACACAAACTATCATGACACAAAAAAAATTAATTCAGAACGATCCAGATTAAAGTTCCAGTACATGCCAAATTACCCACTATTCACTCTTTATAAAACACTACATTTGCCCCTAGTATTCCAATGACCTTCTTGTTAAAGGTCACTCCCCCCCAAAAATATATATATAGCTATTTTTGGCTAAAGATGACATGCATGTAGCTACTTTTTCCAAAGAACAGGTTACTGAAGAATCTGAGGTGCAGAAAAATTGATCTGAGAAAATTTACTTGGGAAAATCAGAAATAAAAACTAAAAAACAAGTGCACTTTGGCCCTCACTAGTGTATTAGTGTTGGTGCTGAAGGAGGAAAGATAAAAGTAAGAAAGTAAGAGAATCATAGTTCACTTAGACCATTCCATAGGCCAAAGATCTTGCCCAAGAAAAAACAGCCTAGCTCTACTAGGCCTTTCCCCAAATATGCTCGTGGTACATAAATGTTGGTGATGAATAACATATTTTTGTTGGGTGACAATGTGATGATAGCTTTATTATAGAATAATATGGGTCCTTTGTCTTTCCTTATAAAAAAGTGGTCAACTGAAAAAAAATCTCATTTTGATACATACAGAGTTTCCCAAAAGTCACCATACATGCATAACAAAAGATATCTTGGAACATGTTTGCCATGAATAGAACAGAAGACTTTGTGTGTGTAGAAAAAGGTGGCCAACATGTAGAGAATATTTTGTAAATGTTTTGTCAAAAAAAAATGTTCTCTACATGTTGGCCACCTTTTTCTACACACACAAAGTCTTCTGTTCTATTCATGGTACTGCAGTGGCTCAAGTCGCTAAAACGCTGACTGGGAAGCGGAAGGTCAGCAGTTCGATTCCCGAGTACTGCAGGACGGAAATGAGCTCCCGTCTTCATCCTAGCTCCTGCCAACCTAGCAGTTCGAAAGCAAGAAATTGCAAGTAGATAAATAGGAACCACTTCGGTGGGAAGGTAACAGCGTTCCGTGCGCTCCGGTGTCTAGTCATGCCTGCCACATGACCACGGAAACGTCTGCAGAAGCAGACAGCGCTGGCTCTTCGGCTTAGAAACAGGGATGAGCACTGCACCCTAGAGTCGGATACGACTGGCTTTCGAGCAAGGGAAACCTTTACCTTTACCTTTACTTGTCAATAAAGGTGCATGTATCTACAAATTACTATTTCCCCTAAGTATGGTGAGTTCTGGGACATGCTGTATTTTATCTTAATATAAACCCACTCTGTACTCTTTTCTTAATACTGTACATGATTTGTATTTATTTTCACACAGGCTAAACCATGCTTGTGTGAATTTTTCGACTACATGCCTTTTTAATCACATGCATATATAATCTGAAAAAGAAAAGGAGTAGGGAAAGGAGTTGATTCTCACAATTGCCTCTGGACAGTAACAAACTTTTAAACTAAAGCTTGGCTTGTACTGTAGATTAGTATTATTACACTCTTAGGTTTATATTCTAGCGCTGACTATTGATTCCAATTTCACAGGTGCTGTAAATCAATTTTGGCTGGTAGTTTGCACTTTACAGGAGTTATCCAAGGTGCTGAACTTGTTTTCATGGTAGGGCTCAGATTGTAACTTACCCTCCACCTGCCAATCAGTGACCTCCTTCAATTGAGGAAGATTGGGTCTGCAGAAAGAAATGTAAAGGTAATGCTTGTGGAAAAACAGACATTGTTCATCCTTCAAAAAGATGCAGCCGTTCAAGCAATCAGAAGCATGCTGCCTATATTTTGACAATGTCACTTAGTGACATGAGAAGTACACAACTTTCACTGTATAGTGGAACTTTGACATACAAATGGTTAGACTTACAAAAATATCAACATACAAATAGAAATACTGGCTAAAAAAATTTGACATACAATTTTTTTAAATAGGAAAAAATTTAACATACAAAAATATAGGGTGACATCTAGTGGTCTCTTCTGGTAATGCAATGTTTTTTCGACACACAAATTTTTTGACATACAAATAACCTCGTGGAACCAGGGGGGAGGGATTGTATGTTGAGGTTTTACTGTATTTTGG
Organism: Bradypodion pumilum; assembly: GCA_035047305.1. NCBI lineage: Eukaryota > Metazoa > Chordata > Lepidosauria > Squamata > Chamaeleonidae > Bradypodion > Bradypodion pumilum. The sequence continues at coordinate 62,567,824 of JAWDJD010000004.1, read as the reverse complement.
TCCAAAAATAAATATGCTAACTAAATCTATTCTACTAGGTTACTTCTCCCATTCCCTGTGTTGCATATTTTACAGAGGGTATCCCCTGCAACACTTATTTATTACAGCATTGTGTTTTATTCTAGAAGGTTAAAGTAGACATAGTGTAATTAAAATAACTCCTTTACTTGCTTAACCAAAACTATTAAACTCTTGCTCACACTGCTTCTGATTTATGTTCATAGCCAAAGCTTTGATACAGAATGATGTAAGAAATGGTTGGAGGAGTGTACAAGCCAGCACAGTTCAAAGTGTTCAAAGAAATCAATGGGAACTTTTAAGGTAGCTGAAGTAGATATGCTGATGAAATTTAGAAAACAATTTCAGGTCAACTACTAAGGTTGCATCCTGTTAAATTTCATCATTTGTGGCAACTATAAACAGAAAATACTGTTATACTGTTGAATGCACTTACCTAGCATGGATATAATTTAACAAAGAAATAGGTATATCTACTAGCATATTCAACTAAATGGTGAATGGCACCTAAAAAGTATGTTTGACTATGGCTCATTTGTTCATTACAACACAATAGAATTGAATTAGTAAACAAATTTTCCACAGCAATCTAGTATTTGAGGTTGGAAGAAATGAGATTTGAAACAGGCTTTCAAATATACCTTGATGTCCCCAAATACCTTTAGAATGTGCTGTAGATGGAAAATAAAAGAAACATTTTGGTATCCATTCTGTATTACATTTAAGGAAGACAGCAATCTGTGAACACTAAATTATAGCATACAACTAAAGATGTCATATCAGTTATTGCTCATTGTCAAGCTCTGCACCCAAAATTTAATTACATTAAGGGCAATGTTGTAGTAGTTGTAGTTGTTATGTGCTGTCAAGTCACCTCCAATTTATGGCAAAATGTCCTAAATATGAAAGTCCCAAATGTCTTGGCAGATATCCCTGCTGAGTCTGTTTCTTAAAGGTGAGTTCAAAATCCAAGCAGGAAACGCAATTCAGGAAAGGAGGCTTCAAATTCCAGTTCAACTACAGACCTCACGAGAGGAACGTGTGGCGCCAAAACAGCCACCGTATGCTTTGCTGGCCCCACCCCTGAGGCACGGGCACAGCTAAATGGAGCAGGGGGCGTGGTTTGCTACACCTTTATAAGGGGTGGCCGAGCCAACGGCCCCACTCTTGTCAATTCGGCTGGGACCCGGACGCGTTTGGTGCCCAGCCAATTGTTTTGGCAAGCCTCCGTTGCGGGCCGCTAGCCTGGGAGCGGGCTCACAGCTGCACCTGCCTGTGCAGCTTCGCTGGGCGCCGGCTGCGATCTCCGCCCATTTGCCACCCGGAGCTCTGCTCGCTCATGGTAGGCCTCGCAGCCAGCTCTGGGCTAGCGGCTTCCGGCACCCTTCTCCTTTTTGCTTTGCTCACCGACAGCGAGCCCAGCCATCAGCCTTGCCCTGGAGTGGGCTTGGCCATATGGCGCTCTTGGTGCCGGGGACGAGGGCTGCACCTAGTGGCACCTCGTCTGCATGACTCTTGCCATGCCAGTGCAAACCTGGGTCGCTCCCCCGCAGGGAGGCCATGCCGGCACTTGACTGGGCCCACCCACCGAGCTGGAGAGCTCGTTGGGTGGTGCGTCATTCCACCATGGTGCTGACTGCTGGGGGGGCTGCCTTGGGGGCCACGGGTGGCCCCCTGCCACGTGCCGCCTGCCATGAGTGGGATTGAAGTAAAGAAAGACGGCAAGGGTGTATAACAAGGGGGGACAGGAGACAAAAGCCGACACCTAAAGTAAGCAAAGAACAATAAATTTAATAATAGAACAAAGCGTTCGGAATTACCGTGGCACAAAAAGTTGTCGGTAAGAAAGGCAAAAAAAGGCTGAATAGCCAAGTAGTACATCTGAAAGTATGTTTAAAAATCAGTCAGTAAATCATGTCAAAAAGGACACTCATATACTAAGCAATATGGTCAGAAATACATCTTAAGGTACAGTAAAGATCATGAATAATAATATATACAAATTATGTTAAGGACTGTGATTCAAACACAGACAAAAATCCAATGTAGGAGCAACGAAAGCTAGTCCCAACAATAAGTATGAACACACATGTGCAAGAATCACCAGTCCATCATATGTAAACACTTGTCCATCATAGGGAAGAATCCTACATAGGAAATAAGTCCCACATGTAAGAGGTAATAAATGAAAAGGTGCCCAAGTATCCTGGAGAATGCGAATCCTGAAATGAGTAGAACGGTGCAGAAAGGGGGATTCGATAATCTTCCGGATAAACGGATATTTCGTGTCTTTGTCGAGAATCTGCAACATAATAAACATGGAAATATATATAATACAATATCCTGAAATAAGTGTGATAAAAGCCATGACAGTATTAATGACAAATAAATCAAAAATAAATCAAAAATACATCAAAAATACCTGTACAATATGCAAACGCACTCTAAAGTAACCGCTCGCTGAAAATTCTTATCAGGTCAGAGCGTTGCAACAAGAATATGGTGTGAGCATTATAAAGTAAACTGCTAAACAGGAAACACATGTGGATCATTCTGCAAGATTGTATGAGGAGAAGATCTAATTAATGTAAAAGGAAACTAACCATAGGGTTGAAATTACTCATGAAGACTCAAAGGAAACAGGAGACTCTTTAAAGAAAGGCGGAAAAACCTTGTTCAGTATTTAATCCAAGGGGACAGAGAGTGGAAAAAGAATGAATATAAAATGCTTCTCTTTGGAGTAAAAAACGTTCAGTGTCGACGATGGTATGCTTCTGGGGGGTGAAGGATTCTAACACCACTACTCACATGTCAGCAAAGGAATGTTTTTTGTGGATAAACTGAGAGACCATGGGGGCTGTTGCGATGTTGTTTCTTATTCACGATTGATGCTCCCCAACCTGATCTTGATAGGTCTACTCAATTGACTTATGTAGGCCAACTGACAAGAACATATGATCATATATACACAGTCTCATGTGTTGCAATTGGAAAACCTAGACAGCCGCAGACCGAAATTACTACTGGGAATAGACACATCCTCAGTGCGCCACATGAAATGACAGAACTAACAATGGCTGAAGGGATGATGTCCTGTCGGTGATCTAGATATGATAGGTGGTTTTAGAGTACAATTTGTCTTAGAAATGAAACTCGCAATGGTTTTGGTTCTCCGAAAACCTGTGGTGGGTTGTTCAGTACACCCCGGTACAGAATCTAATAGATGCCAGTATTTTATGATAGTTTTCTTGATATTCTGTGCCAAAGGGGTAAAATCAAGAGACCAAAAAATGTTAGTTAAGGTGGAGCTGTTTCTACACTGAAATAAAGAGGGTCTGGATCTAGATTTCACCCGATTATGAGCTGTCCTGATGATGTGTGTGGGGTAACCCCTGTGATGTAAAGAATCATGGATTTTGACAGCTGCTCTTTGAAAGTCAGAATCAAGAGTTGAATTACATTTAGCCCTTAAGAGAAGACTATAAGGGATATTGTTTTTTAAGGAATGTGGATGATAAGATCTATACTGTAAGTATGCATTTCTATCGGTCGGTTTGTGATAAATTTTAGTATGGAGTTTGTTGTTGGAAATGAAAATTTCTAAGTCCAAAAAGGGTAAAGAATGAAAGCTGAAGGAATGTGTAAACGTTACTTTCAGATGTACTACTTGGCTATTCAGCCTTAATTGCCTTTCTTACTGACAGCTTTTTGTTCCGGGGTAATTCCAAACGCTTTGTTCTATTATTAAATCTATTGTTCTTTGCTTACTTTGGTGTCGACTTTTGCCTCCTGTTCCCCCCCCCCCCCGAGCGGGATTGAGGCCGCGCGACTCTGCTCGGGTGCTTGGTGCTGAGCTGGCTCACCATGGACGGGCCCGGGCCATGGCCCGCCAGCCTGACTGGGCTTGCTGTTGCAGGCCCCCTCCTTGGGCACCTCTACTAGTTTTCGCTCACCGGGGGTGCTCTCCTTCCCTCGCTGGACCGGGCGCTGTGGCAGCGCCCGGCTGGCTTTCTGGATGGCACACGAGTGCAGCAGGACGGAGTGAGTGCTTGTCTTCTGTCCCAGTTCCTGCTGGCCTGGCTCTTTGGGGGCAACAAATTGCAAGTAGAGGACTAGATGCTGCTTCAGTTGGAAAAGTATGTATGTTCCATGCACTATGTGACCACGGGAAGTGTTTGGGAGTGTGGGCGGGGCCTGCTCTTTGGCTGTCGGCAGGGATGGGTGCCTCCCCCCTTGAGTAAGACATGCCTGGCTTTCAAGCAAGGGAGACCTTTAGGCCTTTCCTGGGGTTTCTGTGTGTTGAGTACTCAGGACTGGCCTACCATTTTCATTTGTGGGGACACCCTTGTAATGTGCAGCTTGCCTACGATCCCCCAAACTTGATTCCTTCCCTGGGAGGCATTGTGGGGAAATGAGCTCCCAATTCCTGTTCCTCAGTCAGATACTGTTATGTCCGGCACTTGCATGCAATAGTCCAGACAATGATGAACCAAGCGGCAACAGGTCTTATTTTACAGTATATGCAAGATGAACTTACAAGGCATTCCAGACATAGGGATGGCTATACGGTCACAGGGAATCAGTCCCTCCTGACTCTTGCTGCGGTATGCCTATACACTAGCTAGCATAGGAGTGTTGCATATGGAGGAGACACAGGCTTAGCACGTTCCTGGCTACACGCATGGAGTGGGAGGCATAGGTCTGGTCCGGCCCTACTTCGTTCCCCATGGGGCTTATATAGTTACTCCCCGGCAGTGACTCCTTGGTACAAAGTATTGACCCACTGGATAGCCATAACTAACCAATCATTACAGGGATTATATGTACTCAATCCATGTAGAACAAGATCCAAAAATGTAGCCAACCATCGGACTTTGATTAGCAATATAAGCATGCCCAGGGCACGGGTTTTTGCACCATTTGGTGTACCTAATTTGAATGGCGTGGGGCAGCCATTTTCCTCTTGCAGGCGATGCCCTAACAACTGGCAAATGTGCCTGAATACACTACAGGTACCTAACTCACTGGGCTATCGTGCCATCTTCATGTATGGCTTCTGTTTTTCTTAGACCACAGGATTCTTTCCACATATGTTACTGCCAAGCCAGATATCACCGATCTCAAGGGTATGTGCATTTGCATGGTTGCTTGGGGCTTGCATGCGAGACATAAAGTGCTTATGAAACTCGGTGCATGTAGTAGCAGCATGCGCAGGGTGAAGATGCACAGAACTGGGGGGATATTAACACAAAACCTAACTTTACTTACTGGGAGGAAGTGTGTTAATTGGGTAACATGTACAAGGCGTTACCAAGAGTATTGTTGATGCTTTCTCCCCTCAGCTATTCCCGGTACCAGCCGCTTATGCCGGGGCTGATAGCTCTTTTGCACTCCCTAGGAGATGTGGACACCTAGCGGGGTAGGTGATTTGAGGCAGGTCCATCCTTGGCTACCCTCACCCGTCCGGCTTGCCTACATACATGTGGAGCCTTCTCAGTGTTTGTTATCGATATACCCTAATGGCCCTGCCCTTGACTAGTGTCCTATTTAGCTGAGTTTAGCACCTCACATGGTTCTCTCTTTACATCGGGATGCAGCCCCCCCCCCACTTGACATAACGTCATTTTACTGGGCTCTGGGCCGCCCTTGCTGCTTTGGATTCGCTCGAGTCCGTTGGCAACGTATTTCACCCAGAAGGACCATATGATAGTGGCCGGCATGGGGGACGGTGGGGATCCATCTGTTTTAGATTGGCTCTGTTCCCATTGTTACAGTCAGCTCCTTGCTGGTTCTGTCCTCTCCTTTTCTCTTTCAGCCCATGGACACGCGGAGATGTTGGTGCAAGCATGGAGAGTTCGTCACTGCAGTGTCAATTGGTCAGCCCGCTGCACTGCCTTGCCCCCAAAGGGCATGCATTTGGGGGCTCCGCGCCATTTCACATTAGAGGCGGTATGGATCCTGCGAGAGGAGGGGGTGGGGACTGCTCCCTTCCTGAGGTGCAGTGGGGACCCCAGTCCGACTGTCAAGTTCATGTTTCTCTTAGGAGGGATCACTTTAGCGTTTAGCCTGGGCTCGTAATTGCCCCTCACTAGATGTAGGGACCTTGCCCGAGTGGGTCCTCGCCGGCATCAGGTCCTGATCGTTCGACCCCACGTGGTCCCTCGATCATGCTGATGATGGGTTAGTGCGCATCCTGTATTTACTGGGACAGGCAGTTTGTTTGCTGGACAGTAGCCCGGAACTTGCCTAACAGGTTCTGGGGACGGTAGTCTGGCAGCCCCCCTTTTTTCCACATTGGCATCTGGTCATGTTGACCGGGCCTGGTGGTCTGTTCACAGGGCCCTGGCCCGGTGTTTTTTGCAGTAGATAATATGGGGGATTGTAGTTTACCACCCCTAGTGTTTGCAGGGTAGTAGCCCAGTGGTTCTGCATACATGGTTCTGGGGCAGTAGTACCATTCCCTTTTGCTCACTGGGAGGTAGCCCGGGTCTGACCGAGCCAGGTTGGGGACAGTAGGTCATCATTTGCCTGGTAGTTTGGCGCCCGTGTTTCTGGGACAGTAGTCCAACACCCTTGTGCGGATAGGGCAGTAGCCCGGTTTTTGGCCAGATAGGGTTCGGAGACAGTAGTCCAACACCCCTTGTTATGTTCGGGCAGTGGCACAGTCTTTCACCAATAATGTTCTCGGACAGCAGTACAACTTGTTCGGAGTCAATACTCCAACCAGGTTAGTCAACAGTGGCCCAGCATGGTTCATGGACAGTACTCTGACAGGGTCCGGGGACGATAGTCCAACATGGTTAGTTCAAACATGGGTCATGGCCGGTGGCCCCAATGTTCTTGTGCTCGCAGGGCAGTAGCCCGGCCTTTGACGAGCAGGGTTCAGAGAGAGCACTCCAGCATTCTATGTTCCCGCGGGGCAGTAGCCTGGCAATTTGGGGTGTGGGGTTCTGGGACAGTAGTCCAATGGCTTTGTCCCCACAGGGCAGTAGCTTTATATTTGGCTGTGCGGGGTTTGGGGGCAGTAGTCCACCGTTCATACCACCCTGTTGGGTCAGCAATGGCCACAGGTGCAGAGCATTTGCCCAGATGGTACCATCCAGGTCCTACCAGGGGGTATTGATCCTGGTGGTGTTGCCTGGGCCTGCAGGTCCGTGAATAGGGCTAGACCGCGGTCTGTCACGTGGTGACGGGGTGCATTTGTTGGCCAGGGATATGGACCTATTCTCGACGTCCTTGCACGCAACTGGGCTCGCAGGTCCATGAACCGGGCAGTGGCCTGTTACCTTTATGCCATCGCTTTGGGGACGGTGGCCTCACATCCCCTGCTTTGCATGCATAACAGCAGTCTGCATCACGGTGATGGGGTGCTTTTATCATCCAGAGATATGGACCTCTTTTTCACATCCTTGCATGCATCTGGGCCCGCAAGTCCGTGGACAGGGCAGTGGCCCGTTACCTTTATGCCAATGCTTTGGGATAGTGGTCCTTCATCTCCTGATCCACAAACATGCCTGCAGTCTGTACCGTGGTGATGGGGTGCATTTATCAGCCATGGATATGGACCGCTTCTCGACATCCTTGCATGCAACCGGGCCCGCAGACCCATGGACAGGGCAGTGGCCCGTTACCTTTATGCCAATGCTTGGGAACAGAGGTCCCACATCCCCGGACTTGCATACAAGACCGCAGTCTGTATCGTGGTGAAAGGGTGCATTTATCAGCCAGGGTTATGGACCTCTTCTCGACATCCTTGCATGCAACTGGGCCCGCAGGTCCGTGGACAGGGCAGTGGCCCATTATTTTTATGCCAATGCTTGGGGACTGTGATCCCACATCCCCTGATCCGCATACAAGACCGCTGTATGTGTCGCGGTGATGGAGTGCACTAGTCACCGCGGGTATGGGTCTATTCTTCACACTCCCTGCAAACGTGCCTGTTGACCGCGTGCACGGTCGTGGTGGGGCGGTGAGTCGTTCAATCCTCCCTGTGTGGCGGATAGCACTGGCAAGGGGCAACTGCATTACTACTTAATAGGGCAAATCCAGTTGGCTGGGCATAGGGAGGACAAGGTTAGCCAAACTTGTATGGCCAGCCCACTTACTTAGATAGGATTATATCCAGATCGGGTCAACAACACGCTTCCGCAGAAGCAGGTTGTTGACAGAGGCTCACATCTTGTTGCCGCTGTTACAAGTTGTGAGAAACAATTAATTAGGGTCCTAATTGGATTTGCCCCTTACCAGTGCTATTTCAGCCTGTTTGATCCTTAATCATTGTTAAGGTAGGTCTATTTGAAGTCCAATAAAAGTGGCCCAATTTTCAATCCAAACTGTGTCTGAGTCATTATTGGGGTGTGGGTACAGCAAGGAACATGCGGCGCCAAAACGGCCGCCGCGCGCTTTGCTGGCCCTGCCCCTGAGGCACGGGCACAGATAAATGGAGCAGGGGGCATGGCTGGCTATCCCTTTATAAGGGGTGACTGAGCCAATGGCCCCGTTCTTGTCAATTCGGCTGGGCCCCAGACGCGTTTGCCCACTACCCCCACCCCTCCCTTAGGTCACAGTGTGATTTGTTTGGTTGCTTCAGGCCCAGGTGTTAATTTTTGCTTGAACCTGATTGGCATCTTGGTTCTTGGCTTTTTCGTCCACCCCACACTGTCCACCGATGGGTGACTTATGGGGTTTTTCATTGTGACAAGCTTTTGGTCACTTTTGACAGATAGCACTGGTAAGGGGCAACTGTATTACTACTTAATATGGCAAATCCAGTTGACTGGCCATAGGGAGGACAAGGTTAGCCAAACTTGTATGGCCAGCCCACTTACTTAGATAGGATTACATCCAGATCGGGTCAACAACACGCTTCCGCAGAAGCAGGTTGTTGACAGAGGCTCGCATCTTGTTGCCGCTGTTACAAGTTGTGAGAAACAATTAATTAGGGTCCTAATTGGATTTGCCACTTACCAGTGCTATTTCGGCCCATTTGATCCTTAACTGTTGTTGTTGTTGTTGTTGTTCAGTCGCACAGTCGACTCCAACCCTTTGCGACCCTATGGACCATCGTTCTCCAGGTGCCTCTGTCCTCCACCATCCCCCTCAGTCCTCCCAGTTCTGTGCCCATTGTGTCTACAATACCATCTATCCATCTCATCCTTGGCCTCCCCCTTCTTCTTTTGCCCTCCACCTTTCCCAACATCACGGCCTTCTCAAGTGAATCCTCCCTTCTCATTTGATCCCCAAAGTACTTTAGCCTCATCTTTACTATTTGACCTTCCAATGAGCAGTCAGTGTTGATTTCTTCTAAGATTGACCTATTTGTTCTCCTCGCAGTCCAGGGTACCCTCAAAACTCTTCTCCAACACCACATTTCAAAGGCATCTATTCTTCTGCGTTTAGCTTTCCTAATTGTTCAGCTCTCACATCCGTACATTACCACTGGGAATACCATTGCTTTGACTATTCTAATTTTTGTTTTCAAGGTGATGTCTCTGCTTTTCACTATGTTCCCCAGGTTTCTCATAGCTTGTCTCCCAAGAATCAGCCGCCTTTTTATTTCATGGCTGCAATCCCCATCTGCAGTGATCTTAGATCCTAATAACCGTTGTTAAGGTAGGTCTATTTGAAGTCCAATAAAAGTGGCCCAATTTTCAATCCAAACTATGTGTCTGTGTCATTATTGGGGTGTGGGTACAGCAAAGAATTTTAAACCGACATTCCTGGCTTGTGTTTGCTTCTTTCCACAGGTATAATTTACACAACAGTTTTTTTGCCACTATGTAAATGATATCAAGGCTGAAACACTGTGATAGAAGAACAATGCAACAATCTATGCAATATGTAAATTACTCCCCTTATTCATCCATAATATGTAAACTAATTTGCATAATAAGCAGAATGTGCTTCCTAGATTCAGGGAACTGGATTTAGCTGAGAATGGGAGTGCATTGTTCATTAAAACAAATAAATATGAACATAAAATGACATAGGACACAATCCTGCTGCATAATTTTGTGTCAACATAACACACATCAGGCACAAGAAACATTTAATATATGTTCAAGAAAAACATTCTATTTCCTATTCCAGGTTCTAAGACTTCCTAGGACTTCTTTTTCACTAGGGAAATTTTTGGGAGATTTGAGATGCCAATGAGGGCTTAAAATAATTTAGAAAACACTGGATCACCACCAGGACAGGACTCCTGGCAGTAATCCAGTGGTCCTTCCATGAACATGAATTAAAATTTTCTGGTGTCAAATAGCAATAGCAATTAAACTTATATACCACCCTATAGTGCTTTGTGGACTCTCTGGGCATTTCACAAGGTAATTAGCATCCCCCTCTTAACATGCTAGGTACTAATTTTATCAACCTTGAGTCAACCTTGAGCCCTATCGGGATTGCAGTTTTGACTGCCATACACCAGTTCAACCACTGTGCCACTGGGGCACAGTGCTAGAGCATTGCTAGAGGAGTCCTCCTGTGAGTTGATCACAGCATTGCTAGAGGAGTCCTCCTGTGATCCATGATCCATTTTTTTTTAATCAGAAGAGAAATGTTTGCACCAGCATAACTTTGCACCAGCATAACTGAGCCCCAGTGTTACAGTGGTTATAAATAATAGTAGGGATCAACTGCTTCATAAGACAATATAGTTCAAGAACAAGGTGAGGCATCTTTTTTCCCCCAAGGCCTTCATCCTTCCCTTCTGAATTTGGGCAAAAGATCAATGCATAGGAGGCAAGTTATAAATCAAGCGCAATTTGCAGAAATTCACAACTCTATTCCAGATCATGCAACAGGCCTTTTAAACATCACTGTTAACCTCTAATTTTCTGGGCTTGTGAGTGTGTGAACCATATGAGGCAGACTTCATTCTCATCTTAAACTGCCATGCTTTTTAAATCAACTGAGTGGTAATTCAATTTAGTAAAGTAAAATAGCATATAATTATTGCCATATCACATATGTCACCATGTAACCAGGGATAGGATACACTTTGGAGGATTAGAATCTCTAAAGAAAAGGAAGGAAGAACAATTCTACTAGTTTTCTAGTACACTGGGTTCAGGATGAAAGGGGCAAAGCAGGCTAAATTTTATAATCCTTCTGTTCTTCTACTTTTTATTTACTTAGTTTTTTTTTAAAGAAAGAATAAAATAATAATAGGAAAGATAGTAAAAACAGTAGCTTCAGCTCTTTCATTCCAGTACAGACCAGAGAGAAGGGAAAACAACTGTTAAGGGGCAACAGCTTTCAGCACAGATAAGGATCACTCTTCAGTTAAAATTATATGCTATTATATATTTATTTACTTTAATTTTAGCTCATATTTCTCCCCTTCAGACAAACATACACATAAAGAATTCAGGACAATTTACACTTGACTCAAAATCAGAATGGAACACCTAGTCTAGTAATAGTGAACCTTTTAGAGACTGAGTGCCCTAGGATAAGGAGGAGAAAGATGAGCAGGCGCCACACATGCCTATGCACCCATGTGATGCCGCTGCTGTGTTTCCGTGACATCATGTGGCTGCATGTGTATGTGCAAGGCATGCCAGTGATGTCACCTGGGTGCATGTGCATGCCATGAGTGTGCCTTCCTACAAGTGCACATGACACCCCCCTCCTGTGAGTTTGCCTGAACTTCCTATGGGTGCACCCAACCCCCCCCCCCATGAGTACAACTGATCCCCACATGTATGCTGCCACCTCCTCCTCTGCCTCCTAGGAGGACTGAGTGTGGGGTGTCTCGTCACCTCACCTCATCCCCACCACTGTTCAACCTCCTGTTCAACCTCCCCTCTCGCCTCCTCATTAGTGGATGAAAGAAGTGTCAATAATATCCATATACTGAGGCAAAGTGCAGAGATAATGTCAAGGACAGGCTGGGGTCAGTTAAAAAGGAACAGATGCAAGCAATCATGGTAGTTCAGCTCTGCTGTGATTGACAGTTAATAAGATACAATGTAACCTTAAGTGATTTTGCAGGCTGTAGATATAGAGGTAAGGTTGCTTGCAAGACTTGGAGAGCAGAAGCACAGACTGCACAACAGAGCAGAGCAGAGCAGAGCTGAACAATTCTGAATGTAATGTTTATTTACTTGGACTGTAAATGTTAATATATCAGTTTGATTTAACCAAGCCTGGTGTATAGTCTTCTTTCTTGGACTCATCACATCTCAGACTGCTACAACACTCACTCAAAACTAAGAGGAAGTGGGAGGGGAAGTGGTGCTGGCATTGGTATTGGTGCTGGTGGCGGGGGTGGGAGTTGCCCACTTCAGTGCATGTGCCCTCAGAAGTGGCTCTGCATGCCACATGTCTCATAATTTTGCCTGTACTGACCTAGGTCCATTTGAAAAGTCAGGAAGTGAGCCACACAAAGTTCCTGTGGGAAACAATTTTGCATGGGATAGGTCCATCACAGAAAAGGCTTTGTCTTTTGTGATACAGATACACACCCACCAATCTGAGGGAGGTTAAAGTTGACCTTTTGAGCAGGACTGATATGAAGTGAGCATTAGTTCTCCTTTTTCTGCATGTAGGAAGAAGAGACTGCATGGGGCCACACAGCTACTCAGAAATTCCATTGAATTATACCTTAATCATAGCTGCCTATGGGACTGAGGTTTTAAAATTCACAAGACAATCAGTTTCTTAACATTCTCCAAAAATGTTCTCCTTGCTACTAATTCCGACAATAAGCTTCTTTGTGAAAAATAAAGTTCTCATTTGTTCTTCTTTTTTCTTCTTCTCATGAGCTTGCCTGGGTCACTCTTAATCCTCCTGCCCAAAAAAAATAATAATAATCAAGGTCAAGCAATGAATTGCAGTATAAAGTAGCCAACAAGAGATTTGATCCATGCTGCTGTCTTCAATATTTGAAATTATTGCTTCATTAGGAGCCCTAACAAGATTCATACTGTCAGACCTGAATACTGTTCCGAATCATTGTAGTTGGAAAGGTAGGTGCTGTGCTATATAATCATTTATGTAGAGCATTCTTTAATTAATTCTGCCACCTGGTGGATGCATGCTGCTCTTGTGGCCCTAAAGAATTGACTGCATTCACTTGATGTCAAAACTGCTGAAACGGAGGGAAAATATGTACTGGAAGTATGACTCACCTCACAAGTGGTAAGTCTGTGGGCATCCAAATGATCTAAATGTCAACTCCAAATAACCTATCCTCATCTTGATCTTTATTGTTCCTCTCCCCTCCAGTTCTGCCTAGACCAGTGATGGCTAACCTTGGCACTCCAGGTGTTCTTGAACTGACATTGGCTTCTGGTAACTGAAGTCCAAGAACAGCTGGAGTGCCAAAGTTCGCCATCACTGTCCAAGACCCATTCATTGCACTTACCTCTCATATACAGTAATACCTCGGATAACACTAAAACTTGGTTCCACAAGACTTAGCGTTATCTGATTTTTAACGTTGTCCGATGCAATGATTGGACAATGTTAAAAATCGATTTTATACATGGAATCCCCGCTGCCCTTTCCAAAGAGACAGGTGGATCGAGCCAAAACTCAAGGTCGGCAGGATTGGTCTCTGCCTAGGAAGTGCCTTCCCAGGTGGAGAACAGCTCTGCTGGCTTTGGGGTTTGGATCTCTTCTCACCTGCCTCCTCAAAAAGGGAACTGGGGATTAGACACTCTATCCCTGTTCCCTTTCTGATTGAAGCCCCAAAGCCGGCAGGGCTGCTCTCCACCTGGGGAGCACCTTCCCAGGTGGAGACCAGCCCTGCCGACATTGGGCAACAGACCTCTGAGGTGCCCTCGCAGTTTCGAGGCTTGGCTTCATTTTGTGGAAACGAGGGACCGATCAGTGGGGCTCAGCAACCAGATTCAGCGATAGGGTTCTCCCCCACCCGTTTAGCCCAAGGGGGAGACAGAGAAGGACACCAGTCCAAAGCCAGGGGGGAAAGCAGTGAGCCCGGCTCATATCCTTTTGACACGCCAGTTCTACCAGCTCTATCCGAGCCCGGGGAGGGGGAAAAGGAGTTTGCAGCCGCCGCTGCCGCTTCCCCCGAATTCGATTACGATTTTAATTTTGCTAGCCGGGGGGGTTTTTTGGAGTGTTCCCCCACCCATCCAAGCGAGAAGAGGGGTTTTTCGTTAGCCCCCAGTGCCCCCGGTTCTTCCCAAACAAAGCACACACCTCCCAACAAAGCCGCAGAGCCGCGGCAAGCCACTAACGAGTCATCCTCTCCGATTACAGGGCAGGAAGCCAGGGAGCAAGGAGGAGGGAGCGAAGCCGGGGCAGGGCAGCCCGCGCCGAGACCCCAGCGTGTTCGAAATAAGCCATCTTGGCTGAGAGACTTCGTCTCATCCTAGGGGGGAGGAGTGTTGTGTTCTAACAGTGTAACCTTCTACATGTGATAACAATGTATCTGAACCAATGTAACCTTGCCTACGAGTAACAATGTAACCTTCAGCTGATCACTATAAACCCTGTAATAGGACGCGAGCTAATGACCACCAGCTGGCAGCAGCGAGCGTCCAAGCTCTCTTGGTTCAAACCCATCAAAGGCCACAGCGCGGGAAGTTTCCCGCCGCTACCTACACCTGGACAAGAAGGGCGTGACCAGCCATGACGTCACGCGGGCAGTAGCCAATGGGCTATCGTGGAGCCACATTCAAATACGTTACTACCATATATGAGAGTCAAGACACAGGAAACAGCCAAGGGCTGGGTTAACTCAGGTTTATTGCATGGTGGACAGAGGGAACATGAGGTAATGGCGGACGAACAGCTCTATATATATGGTAGTAACGTATTTGAATGTGGCTCCACGATAGCCCATTGGCTACTGCCCGCGTGACGTCATGGCTGGTCACGCCCTTCTTGTCCAGGTGTAGGTAGCGGCGGGAAACTTCCCGCGCTGTGGCCTTTGGTGGGTTTGAACCAAGAGAGCTTGGACGCTCGCTGCTGCCAGCTGGTGGTCATTAGCTCGCGTCCTATTACAGGGTTTATAGTGATCAGCTGAAGGTTACATTGTTACTCGTAGGCAAGGTTACATTGGTTCAGATACATTGTTATCACATGTAGAAGGTTACACTGTTAGAACACAACACTCCTCCCCCCTAGGATGAGACGAAGTCTCTCAGCCAAGATGGCTTATTTCGAACACGCTGGGGTCTCGGCGCGGGCTGCCCTGCCCCGGCTTCGCTCCCTCCTCCTTGCTCCCTGGCTTCCTGCCCTGTAATCGGAGAGGATGACTCGTTAGTGGCTTGCCGCGGCTCTGCGGCTTTGTTGGGAGGTGTGTGCTTTGTTTGGGAAGAACCGGGGGCACTGGGGGCTAACGAAAAACCCCTCTTCTCGCTTGGATGGGTGGGGGAACACTCCAAAAAACCCCCCCGGCTAGCAAAATTAAAATCGTAATCGAATTCGGGGGAAGCGGCAGCGGCGGCTGCAAACTCCTTTTCCCCCTCCCCGGGCTCGGATAGAGCTGGTAGAACTGGCGTGTCAAAAGGATATGAGCCGGGCTCACTGCTTTCCCCCCTGGCTTTGGACTGGTGTCCTTCTCTGTCTCCCCCTTGGGCTAAACGGGTGGGGGAGAACCCTATCGCTGAATCTGGTTGCTGAGCCCCACTGATCGGTCCCTCACTCACTCGGCGCCGCAGTTGGTCAGCGTGCCTCCTCCAGAGGAGACCGGTGTTCGTTTCCACCCGATACGACACTGGTCCCGTCTGTTCTACTATCGTCCCTGGCACCCAGGCTGGGCCTGCGTTGGCATAGTTCCTGCAGTGTACAGGATCGCCTACGCCGAAACCTTTCGAGACCGCTAAACCTATGTTCTTCCCTTTGTCCTCGACCCTCGTCGGGTCTAACCTGGACAAGATCGTGGTCAGTTTCCTCCGCATCAGCAGCTCAGCCGGCGAGTATCCGGACGCTAAGGGGGTCACTCTGTACGCTAACAGAAATTGACAGACTTGGTGATTTAGATCCCCCGAGCCCATGCGCCGCAGCGCATCTTTTGTTGTGCGCACCAACCGTTCCACTTGGCCATTCGTGGCCGGGTGAAACGGCGCGGATGTGACGTGCCGAATCGCATTTGCCTCCATGAATGCCGCGAACTCAGCGGATGTGAAACAGCTAGCGTTATCGCTGACCAGAGTGTCGGGTAAACCGAACGTGGAAAAGACCCTCCTCAGCTGGCCAATGGTAGTGGCGGAGGATGTGCTCTTTACCGGAATGACCTCCAGCCACTTTGAGTACGCATCCACTACCAGGAGAAAAATGGTTCCTCGGAACGGGCCAGCAAAATCTACGTGCACCCTGGACCACGGTTCCCTTGCTGCGTCCCATTCCCTATGCGGGAGACGGGCTACCTCCGGTCGGGAGCCCTGACATGCCTCACAAGTGCCAATCATATGCTCTATGTCGGCGTCCAGCTGGGGCCACCAGAAATAACTCCGGGCCAGTGCCTTGGAACGGACGATTCCCGGGTGGCTGACGTGCAGCAGCTTTAGCACCTTCGGTCGCAGGGACGTAGGAACCACCACCCGTTGGCCCCACAAGAGGCACCCCCTCTCTAATGACAATTCTATTCGTTTTCGAAAAAATGGGTCGAATTCCATGCTTGGGGATGACGCCGGCCACCCCTTCTGTACCCACGAGCATACTTTCTCAAGTGTTCTATCCTTTCCCGTTGCCTTGGCAATGTCGGCCGGTACTAATGGGGGTGAATCTAAGACCTCTATTAGCAATACCTGGCGGTCTCTTCCTACCCCTGCCTTCTGATCGTCCGACAAGGGCAACGGAGACCTTGAGAGCGCGTCTGCATGGCTGATCTCCTTCCCGGGCCGGTATTCCAACTCATGTTGGTATGCGTTAAGAAAAATAGCCCACCGCAGCATTCTCGGGGACAGGATCTGTGGCGTGGGCTTATTTGCAGTGAAGATTCCTAACAGGGGCTTGTGATCAGTCACGATCTTGAACGGGCAACCATACAGAAAATCGTGAAATTTTTTGGTTCCCGCTACTATCGCTAATGCCTCCCTGTCGGTCTGTGCGTAATTCCGCTCTGCTTGGGACAGGGACCTTGAATAAAACGCTATCGGGGCCTCCCTTCCGTCGTTCAACACGTGGCAAAGCACCGCCCCCACCCCCACCGGGGATGCGTCGCAGACTAAAACTACTGGCCGTTTGGGATCGAAATGAGTCAGGATTGCCTCGGATGTTAGGAGTTGCTTTAACTCTGTGAACGAGCCCTCTCTTGCTCGTCACCCCACAGCCATTTTTCCTCTTTTTAAAGTAACTGATGGAGCGGCTCGGCAACAGACGCCTTCCGTGGAAGGAAGGTATGGTAGAAATTGAGAAGCCCCAGAAATGACTGTAGTTCGGTTTTGGATGTGGGGCGAGGAGCTTTCTTGATGGCGGCTACCTTAGATTTGGACGGCCTAATTCCCTCGGGCGTGACACGGAACCCTAAAAACTCAACCTCTGTTTCGAAAAATACACATTTGTCTTTTCTCAGTCGCAGCCCCGCTTTTTCGAACATGGTCAGAACTTTATCCAATCTATGTGCCAGCTCGGCCTTACTCCCCCCCGTTATCAACACGTCATCAAAATATGGCAACACCCCCTCCAGCCCCTTCAGGAGGCGTTCCACGAGCGACTGAAAAAGGCCAGGTGCCGAGTTCACGCCGAACTGTAAACGCGACACCTGGAACGCCCCCTTATGTGTAACTATTGTTTGTGCCGCCGCTGTGGCGGGGGTTACGGGGAGTTGCTGGTAGGCCTGTGCTAAATCGAGCTTAGCGAAACACTTTCCCCCATTCAGCCTGGCCAGGAGGTGGCTGACCACTGGCACCGGGTATGCATTAGGGCGGATCGCCTTGTTAATTGTACACTTATAATCAGCGCAAATGCGCACCTCCCCGTTAGCCTTCAGAGCTGTTACAATTGGAGTCTCCCACTCCGCGGAATCCACAGGAACAAGAATCCCCTGACCCACCAGTTTGTCCAGTTCCGCCTCTATTTTGTCCTTTAGTGCGAACAGTACCCTGCGCGGTTTGAGTCTTATCGGGCGGACCTCCGGGTCTAGGTCGAAGGCTACAGGGGGTCCCTTGAACTTTCCCAGTCCACTTTTAAAAACGGCGGGGTGTGCGTCGCACACCGCTTGTATTGGGTCCACGCCTACGGCATGCACCCCCCTATGAACAAACCTAAAGGCTGGAACCATTGTGTCCCGAGGAGGCTACAACTCCCCCCTTTTAGCACCACTAGGGGAAGTTCCGCAGAATGTCTCTTAAAACGAACCCGGAATGTCCCGACCCCCAACACTGGAATGCTGTTCCCCTGTACGTCCCGTAGTGTGGCCCTCAACGCTTTAAGTTTGGGCCGTACGTGGGGGTCGATTTTCAAGAACTCTCTCTGGGGAATTATAGAATAGGAGGACCCCGAGTCAACTTCCATCCTAATAGGGGTCCCTTGTACTAGTACCTCAACGAAGTAATTCACTTGATGTCAAAACTGCTGAAACGGAGGGAAAATATGTACTGGAAGTATGACTCACCTCACAAGTGGTAAGTCTGTGGGCATCCAAATGATCTAAATGTCAACTCCAAATAACCTATCCTCATCTTGATCTTTATTGTTCCTCTCCCCTCCAGTTCTGCCTAGACCAGTGATGGCTAACCTTGGCACTCCAGGTGTTCTTGAACTGACATTGGCTTCTGGTAACTGAAGTCCAAGAACAGCTGGAGTGCCAAAGTTCGCCATCACTGTCCAAGACCCATTCATTGCACTTACCTCTCATATACAGTAATACCTCGGATAACACTAAAACTTGGTTCCACAAGACTTAGCGTTATCTGATTTTTAACGTTGTCCGATGCAATGATTGGACAATGTTAAAAATCGATTTTATACATGGAATCCCCGCTGCCCTTTCCAAAGAGACAGGTGGATCGAGCCAAAACTCAAGGTCGGCAGGATTGGTCTCTGCCTAGGAAGTGCCTTCCCAGGTGGAGAACAGCTCTGCTGGCTTTGGGGTTTGGATCTCTTCTCACCTGCCTCCTCAAAAAGGGAACTGGGGATTAGACACTCTATCCCTGTTCCCTTTCTGATTGAAGCCCCAAAGCCGGCAGGGCTGCTCTCCACCTGGGGAGCACCTTCCCAGGTGGAGACCAGCCCTGCCGACATTGGGCAACAGACCTCTGAGGTGCCCTCGCAGTTTCGAGGCTTGGCTTCATTTTGTGGAAAACGAGGCAGGCTGCACACCTTGCCTTCCTTGAAAGGCAGCTGGCAATCAGACCACCGATTTGTTTTGGGTGAGAGTGGGTGCATGCATTCACACCCAAAACAAACTGGCGGTCTGAGCGGTAGACCACCGGTTTGTTTTGGGTGAGAACGCATGTTCTCACCCAAAACAAATGAGCAGTTCGCCCACCTTACTTTCTCTAAAAGGCAGCCACTGAATGGAGCACCCGCATGCTGGCTGCCTTTCACCCACCAGCCCTCCAGGAAGGGAAGCAGCCAGGTGCTTGACCAGTTCCCTTCCCAGAGGGCCAAACATGATGCATCGGATAACGCTAAAATAACATTATACGATGCAATTTTTTTTCAAAAATTTGCATCGTTATACAATGCATTTGTTATCCAAGGAATTACTGTATCTGTTTTTCAGCTTCTTCTACATTGTGGCTGAATTTAAACAATGTAGCTCATAGTTTTTCTAGACAATCAGTAAATAAGTGAACTTCTCATTTGTGCATAGGAGTCATATCTTATTTTGAGATTATACTTCTACTGTAGAAAAATGCATTTTGTTTTATTATTTTTGTTCACAGAGTATTTTATAGAAAAGCAATCTTCAGGCTGTCCTATAACCAAAGTTCCCTGCAATTTTTTCATCAAATTTTAATTAATTGGAATAGGTTTTCTTCTAGACAGTTCAATTATTATTGATATGGAAAGAGGGTATCACAATCTTATTGCTATTGTGTATTGCTTAACTCAGTGTTTCCCAATCTTTGGTTTTTGGACTTCAATTCCCAGAAGCCTAAGTCAGTTCCCCAAAGCACTGATCATTTCTACCTCTGGTGCTTCTGGGTTGAAAGGATTAGCCAGTGAAAAATATCAGTTGCTGGTGATAAATCTCCATTTCCAGGGGAAGCCCGATCGCTGAAGTAGCAATCTTTGGGGAGGCTCCTTTCATGATGCCCTTCAACGTGCACTGAGGAGGAACTTGTGTTGGCAAGAGGAAATGCTGTTGAAGTGGCCTGATATTGAGCAGATGTCATCTAGTCCTTTTAATTCCTTTTTGTTTTAGGTATGTTAATGTTAGTTTTGTATGTTATTATATGCTGGTGGTGCCTCTGACATGAATAAAGAAAGAAAGAAGAACTGATCTGCCAATGTACTGAATTAGGTTTCTGGGAATTGAAGTCCACCAGTCTTCCATGGAAAATAGTTTGGGAAATGCTGAAACTCATGGTCTGTACCTTGTGGCTTTATCTTTAATACCCTGATAATGTCAGATTGACCAAGATAGTTTGCTTCCTTTATTCCCACAGCCCCAAATACATTTGGAGGCTATGCGTATCTCTGCTGGAGAATACAGCAAAAGATGAATGACTGTTTTAAGATGAATTATAACAGCCTTCTTTAAACTGGCATCTTTCAGATGCTTTCGATTACAACTGATGCCATCTCTGGAAATTACCAAGCTTGATTGGGTTCATTGGAGGTCACAGACCAAAATTTCTGTATGGCATCATGTTAAGAAATGCTGAAATATGGACATATTTCCTGTTAAAATCTCCAGTTCCAATTGCCCCAATGATGACTGTGTTCATTTACCTTGAAATAAAGCTCTTCAACTTTGAAGTGCTTCAGTCATTTAGGTTTGCATGAAACACAGACATTGTCATTTCACTTTATTTCTTCCCCACATTTTTCCTTAGCAAAGAAAATCTACTAAGTAGAAGAAACAGAGCATTGCCTTTAAAGTGTACATGCTATGAATCATCTGTCTGAAAGCTTCTTTACACCCATGTAAACATGCATTAGAATGCTTTGTATGGCTCCCTTGAGATTCTGGGCTACCATTCCTACTTTTTAGATACTGAGACATCTTTACAGCTGAGAACAGCCAGACTTTTAAATCACTTAGTGAAACATGCACACACACACACTACTAATGTTTATCTGGCTATACAATTTCTGTGGAAAAAACTGTGAATGAAAACATACATTTGTGATTGTCCAGAGATAGGAAAAGAGATGGGATTTTGGCCAAAATCCTGTTTCTCAGTTATGCATGCAGAAGGCAAATGGCACAAATCACAACAGCTTCTCTCTACTGATTAACAAGCCCCTAATTGGAGTTTTGGACAGGAAAGCGGTTTGAGGTATGTGCTGAAAATCCAAGTAAAGACTCATTAATTATCAGTGAGAAACCACTTAATTCCTAATAACCCAATCTTCAGGGAGTGCTTTTATCCCAATCACATCCTAATACTTTGTCGTAGCATGAGTACATATTGCCACAGAAGTACAACTGAAATGGATCTTGTGGGGTCACCTTTATCCTCTCACTCAACTGCTGGGAAGGGGTGAACAATCTCACTTAAATGGTTATACATACATTGTTGTGATATTTTCCGTAACACAACCGCATAAATAGTAGCAATATGCCTTTCTCTATTTGTGTGGTATGAAGGAATCATTATCAGAAGAATGAAAAAGTCCATTAATAATATCTTTTGCTGTCTTGCTCAAAGCTGAATCC
Organism: Bradypodion pumilum; assembly: GCA_035047305.1. Taxonomy (NCBI): domain Eukaryota; kingdom Metazoa; phylum Chordata; class Lepidosauria; order Squamata; family Chamaeleonidae; genus Bradypodion; species Bradypodion pumilum. Next base: position 62,546,052 of record JAWDJD010000004.1, on the reverse strand, counting down.
TGCTTTATTTACTTTTTGGCAGATTCCTATTCCCTGAAGTATCCTCTCAGGAGGATGGATGACTAGTTTACATGGGTACAACTAGAATATACAAGGCAGAATAAATTCCCTGTCTCTTCAGTGTCTATTTTACAGCCAGTTAAATGTGTTGTGGCTGCCATTGTGGAGGCTGTACTCCAGAACGGAGCTGGAAATTCAATGAAGTTTTCCCGCCCATCCTGACTCTCCATCCAAGCTTGCCCATATATCCACTTTAGCTCATTTTGTCCTAAGTGTATCTGATATAGTGCACCCAGGATGGTTGTTAGGGCTATATCTACTGCATAGATCAAGTGAGCATGTTGAACAAACAGATGGTGCTTGGATAAATCAAGGTGTTTTCTTTTTATACTTGATAGGTGAGCTGACAGAGCCATGATAGAAGGCACAAAAATAGCAACCACCATTTGTTCTCAGAATTGCTCTGTGTAATTTCTCTTCTGCCATGCTGATAAAAGGCAATATCCTTTCTTCATTCACTTGCAGTAGATCTATTAAAACAGTTTCCCCATTTGCTCTCAACATCAGACAAAGGAGCATTTGGTGTCTTATGGCATAAACCTTTGGGTTCTTTTACAATGAAGACTCAGATTATCAGTATAGTCTTTAAACTAAATATTAAAGACAATTTTCAGAATTGTCCAAAGCAGAGTTGACCAACCTTTTTATGCTGCGGGCCTGACCACACCCCCGGAAGCAGAAGTGGATGCATTTACGGCTATCATAAATGCACCCACTTCTGTGTTTATGACAGCTGCGAGCATGTTTGTGCATGCACAGGCACATTTTATGGCTGTTGTAAATTTAATTTATTTATTCTTCAAATTTCTATTGCTGCCCAACTTGGCAACGACTCTAGGTGGCTAACAACAATTAAAAGCAACATCAAACTAATTAAAAAGCCCTTAAAAACCCCACTAAAAATTATAAATAATGTACCCACTCATCCATCCATTAAAAGAGAGAGGGAAATCTTTATATGAGCCAGCAGGTGGGGGTCACCCCTCCATCGGTGCCCCACATCTGCCCTGCCAGCCAGGTTTTCAGTTCTTTCCTAAAGGGAAGCAATTCCATCTGCAGCCATAATTCTGTTGACAGGAAGTTCCACGGGCCTGGTGTAGACACAGAAAAGGCCCTCCTTCTTGTACTAGAGAGACAAAACCCTCTAGCAGATGGTACAATTAAAGAGCCTCTCTGGTCCGCTCTGGTTGGATGGACAGATGTTCTTGGGGTAAATGTGTCCACTTCCAATTCTGGGTGCAGTGGCAGCAGTGGCGGCAGCAGCAGGCTGGATGAAATGGCACCGTGGGCCAAGTCCAGCCCATGGGCCATACGTTGGGAACCCCTGGTTCAAAGTGAATGTTGATTTTAAAGTGCATTTGTACCAACATTCCATTTTAAAGGGACAAGAACATTCTGAGGTTTTGCAGATGTCTAGTGTTTTCATTTTTAAATAGTCATTCTCTCTCAATCACTCACTCTCTCTGTTTGCCAAAAGGAAATAAAAAATCCAGGCTTCTGGCTCTAAATCAGACTGTGATGGTTCCCCTGTGTGGTCTGCTGCAGGGCTTGAGAAAGCCCCAGTTCTTCCCCATTTTACACAACACAGCACAAGAGGGTCCTTGTAGGCAATTCCAGTTGAGGAAGATAGAATGTTTGCCTGGGACTCCAATAATCACAATATTGCTAATTCAAATTTGTAAATATAGATGCTCCCCTCCCCTCCCAATTCATGGACAACACATTCCAAAGCCTTCTGCCGATAGCTGAAACTGCAGAAAGCAGTTAACCCTGTATTATAGCACACATATATAAATCATAAAATTGGGAGATGTTTTTTTTTGCTGTAAATGCCTCCTTTGATCTTTAGTGTGTGCTCAGCAGGGAGGGGAGAGCACCTGTATCTTAAAATGTAGAACTTGCCAGGTGCTTCTACTGCTGACATAGTCTCTAGAAGGGCTGCAAATATTTCAATCCCACTGACCACATTTTCCTCCCCACTGGATGAGATTTGAAGAGTTTTTTGAGCATTTGTGCAATTTTTGCATAGAAGTACAAAAATTCGTGGAAGTATTTTTGGATTATTATTATCTGTCAAAAAGCTACTATTCTTTGTTTAAAGCCTTGCAATATATTTTTTTATTTTTCCACAGGACATCTACATCTTCCTCATGGTGTTCATGCCTTACTATATGGTTTTCTCATGGTGGTTAAGTTGTAGCTTAAAAGTCTTAAAAATGAGAAATATAAAGCAACATTGATTAAGGGTGAATATAAATGATCCACAATTTTTTTAATGCGGTATACAAGCATTTCCTCTTCCATACAACTGTTAGAAGTAAACATCCCAACCTTGAATTTCATGTTGCTAACCTTATGTAGGCTTGAAAACCATTTAAATGCAAAATTGGTTTTGCAATTCTTAAAAACATATAATTCAACTGTTTGAATAGTCAGTATGTGGCTTAGATATGCTGTGTGTGTCTGGGTTATGTTGCCAATTAAGCAAAATTAGCTTCTGCTGCTTCAAGAAGAATCTTAGCAAGAAAGGCTGTGACTTGGAGAAGAGCCTTCTTGGTTGCAGCACCAACTTCATGGAACTCTGTGCCAGGCTCCATCTCTATTTATTTTTAAAAACTAACTAATATTGTTCTTCTTTAAAGAGGCTTTAAAAAAAACTGCCAACACCTGGCCCAACCATCCCAAACCGAGCCGCCTGCACTTACCTTACCATCCGGTGAGGGGCGCCGCAAGGGTCCAGTCGCCAAGAGTGGGGCAACTGCCTCACAAACATTTTCCATTGCCAAGCTGTGTTCTCTGTTGTTGGGCTTTTTAAATTGGGGTGAGACACCATTTTTGTTTTTGTTGCTCTTTATAATTTATTTAGTGTGTTTATTTGTTGTTCAGTCACACAGTCACACAGTCGAGTCAGACCCTTTGTAACCTCATGGACCACAGTATGGTTTGCTCCTCTTTTATTATTTTGTTTATTATTTATGTATAATTTTCTATTATAAAGAGGTATTTTTTTAATCTCTTCTAAGCCACTCAGAGTAAGAAAATATCCCAGATGGAATTAAATGTATTAGAGATTCTATAGTCTCCAAGTATAGTTTATTTACTTTGTCTCCATTCTAATAATAGAAAAGAAAATAAGTAGAGAGAAGTAGGCATATAATTTAATCGCCTGTGAAATTGATTTGCCTCCCACACACTGTTTTTTATTTTGGTTTTCTGTTTAGTTGGGCAGAGAGAGGTTGGCCATCTCTCAGGAATGCTAGTGACAAAGTCACCAAGAAAACAGCCACAATTTTTTTTACCTCATCATAACAAAATGATGTCATGAATTCTGGAAGTACTCATATGATATTTGTTAGACTTTACTGCTATACCTGAAATCATACTACTTGCATATTTAGCCAATAGCATATTGTCTTAGTACATGATCAATATCTGAAGCCTGAGAATAGATGTAAAAGATGAAGAAAATAAGAGAAATGAAGATTACAGATGATGTTAGAAATATGCAAATATAACTACCCTTCTGTGAATCTTTAACCAGCTCAAAAAAAAAACTTAAAAGCACTTTAAAAACTTTAAATAAATGTTCCATTCAGACCAGGGGATTTCAGAAACCAATTTTCAAGGAGGTTCTTTCTGTGTACTCCACCATACATGCTGTGCACATCACGTTTGGCCCTGAACATCTTCGCAGCAGAGTATGCTGCTCCAGTATGGAGCACACATGCAAAAGAAGTTGACATCACTGTTAATGATGCCATGCATACAGTTACAGAATGCCTCAAACCTACACCAGTTGAGAAAATATACTCTCTTGTTGGTATAGCTCCACCTAAGTTAAGAGGAGAAGCAGCAGTGGATGCTGAGAGAACTAAGCAAGACATCCTCAGAATGAATATGAGCCTCAGGTTTGCTGGTTCAGATCCAGGAAGAGCTTTATAGCAAGAACAAGCATTCTTGAGGGTATAGAGGAGCAAAACCAAATTAGAAGATGGGGGAAGGAGCTCACTGGACAAGGAACAACATTAAAGGAGGTTATGGCTGAGGGACTATACATCCCTGAATAGGACCCTGAATATGGTGAGGGTTGGAGTCTCTAAATGCAGGACCAACATGGTCAAGTGGGGGCTGATGACATACAACAACATACACTGTGAATGTGGCAGAGATACAGAATCTGGCTCTTTTACTGGTCTGCCAATTACTACCAGAAACGTGCACCGACATCAGACCTTTTTCTCCAATGGTGCTTACCATGAGATTTGCTTTCTTTGGCTAAAGAACAAAAGAAGCATAGCAACTCTGTGACACTTTGACTTGTGCCCCAAGAGCTGGAAACCCTAACAGGATTTATAATCTAAAAGATTTGAATACCCATCAGCGGCCTAAATATGTGGATGATGTGGCAATAGCACCTTTACATTTTACGAAGAAGGAGTGAGGATTTTCCAGCAAGGGAAAAGGATAGAGAACAATAAATATGCTAATATGGTAAAAAGCCAAGTTTTGTTGACCGATGTATGACTAATACTCTTCATTATGAACACTACTTTGGGCAGCATGATTAGATGATCTTTGATTTTTCGTGAACAGAGAATTTATTAGTGTCAACCAGACTTGCAAAATGCTTGGGTGTTTCCAAACAGGCTTGAAAGGAGGAAAGATCATGGGAGAAGATGAAATTATTGAACAGCACTTGGCAAGATTAATATTGTTGACATGCTATGACACATACATTTGGTCTACTGAAAGCTGTTTTAGGTTTCCCTTGCTCGAAAGCCAGTCGTATCCGACTCTAGGGTACAGTGCTCATCTTTGTTTCTAAGCTGAAGAGCCAGCGCTGTCTGCTTCTGCAGACATTTCCGTGGTCATGTGGCAGGCATGACTAGACACCGGAGCGCACGGAACGCTGTTTCCTTCCCACCGAAGTGGTCCCTATTTATCTACTTGCAATTTCTTGCTTTCAAACTGCTAGGTTGGCAGGAGCTGGGACGAAGACGGGAGCTCATTTCCGTCCTGCAGAAAAATCTGAGCTGCTGTTTATAGTTGTAAAAGAATACAAGATCATTCCAGATATGAGAAGATCAGAAAATTTCAAAAACCAACAAGTTAAACTCTATGCCAGAATACTGGGCTCTAATTCATGCCAAAGAAATTAAGTAGAGAAATGTCAAGATTAAGAATGGTCTAAGTCCCAATTCCAGAATTGTTGATAGAACCTCAAAACCAAACAAATAAATGGAGTTGGATGCAGTGAAAATTAAATCTCCAAATTGGGATTACAGATGACATGAGTTTGGATTGCTTCTCAGCTATTATGGAAATGTTGTTCCATGGGAACAGATATCCTGCCACCAGCTGTCTTTCTCTGACCTATGCAATCAATTTGTGATAGTTGTAGGAGAAAATACCCTGAGACAAACATCTTTGTTTCTCAGACTGCAAGTCCCAATTTAATTGTGAAAAAACCCACAGTTCTTCTGCACTAGAGAAACCTCTAGGCCAGGTACTCAGCTGTTTAGAACATTGCTTCTTCTGTTCTCAAATTGTTGCTGTTGTTGCTCATGATGATATGTCATCACGTTCACTCTCTCAGGGTTTTCTAAATATAAAATACTCAGAAAGTGGTTTACTAATTATTATTTCTAAGGGTGCTTGGCCAAGGCTGCACTTAACAGGGCACAAAATGTGATGATACACATAGACCTGAACTGACAATCCTCCTGGAAGGCAGAGGAACTTGGGAAATATAGAACTACAATGTGGATTTGAAGTCCTGTCCTCTAGCTCTACAGTCAGGCACTCTAACTCACTGAATATTATCAATATCAAATGGGCTCCAACAAATCTCAAAAGATTGGGACAATAGGCGCATAGATAATAAGAAACATATTTCTGTACATCTGTTCAAGGGATATCTATATTTGATCTTTAATTTCTTTCTCTTATACACGATATGATAATTGTTGTCATTATATGCAATCAAGTCATCTCCAACATACACTAACTCTATGAATGAGCAGTTTCATATGTCTTGTTCTCAAGAAACCTGCTCAATTCTTGTAAACCAAGGGCTATGCCTTCCTTTATGGAGTCAATTTGTTTTGTATGTGTCTTTCTATTTTCCTGCTGACTTCTACCTTTCCCAGCATTGTCTTTTTTCAGAAAATCTTGTCTCCTAGAAAATCTTGCCTGTATAATAACTGTTCAAATTGATATACAGTGGTTTACAGAATAGATTCCTTCTCAAATTGGGAGGAAATAGCAAGTGGGGCACCTCAAGACTTACTCCTAATCCCAATGTTTTTCAACATTTTTATTAATGATTTGGGGATGAGATGGTGCAGGGAATTCTAATCACATTTCCAGATGACATAAAATTAGGTGGAATAACTAATACTATAGTACAGGGGTCCTCAAACTTGGCTCTCTAGATGTTCTTGGACTTCAGTTCCCAGAAGCCCTGATCAGCAGGTGTGCTGACTTGGGCTTCTGGTAACTGAAGTCCAGGAATACCTGGAGAGCCATGTTTGAGAGCACTGCTCTAGAAGAAGGAAACAAAATTCAAAAATATCTTGATAAGTTTGAACAGTGATCCAAAACAATATAATGAAATTTAATAGTGGTAAGTTCAAGGTTCTACACCTAAGGAGAAAAAACTAAATACAGGAGTCACTCAATAACAGTATTAATTCCAAAACTGGATAAAGACAAGGGGAAAATTGATGCTTATTGCCCAATCTCACAATTAAATCAAGATGCCAAGATACTTACCTCACTAATGAATAATCGATTGAATAATTTTTTAAATCTTTATATAGGGGAAGACCAGACAGGTTTTTTGAAAGGCAGACAAAAAGAGAGTTTAATAAGCAGGTTAATTAATATTATAAATTTTAAAAAATAAGGAAAATATTTGTATATTAGCGCTAGATATTTACAAAGCATTTGATTCTATTCAATGGTCTACTATAATAGAAATCTGCCTTAAATTAGAATTTGGCCCCAAATTTAGACATGTGATCAATCAATTATATAATGACAGTGACAAGAATTAAAATGAATAATAGGTTAAGTGGGGAAATTAATATCAAGGCTGGTACGAGACAAGGTTGTCTGCTCTCTCCATCGCTTTTCATATTAGCAATGGAGCTGTTAGCAACAAGTGTAAGACAGGATGAAGATTAAGTAGGTATCAAAATAAAAAAATCAGTTTATTTGCAGATGCCACACTATTAGTGGTTAAGGATCCATTCCTAGCTATTAATAAAATCAAAAATAATTTAAATTCATTTGAAGAGGTCACAGGTTTAAATATAAACTGGAATAAAACAGAAGCCATCACATTCAACCTATCAGAGATGGGAAAAAAGAAGATCATGGAGAAATACAAGTTCAGAACAAAGGACAAAATGAGATACTTGGGGATAATGGTGTCAGATGAAGTAAAATATTTGTAAAAGATCAATTTTAATAAATTAAAAGATGAAATAAAATTAATCAAAGAGCATCTGAGATCATTGAAAATATCTTGGTTTGGGAGGATTAGTTTATGCAAAATGAAAATTTGTTGTTGTTGTTCAGTCGCACAGTCGATTCCGACCCTTTGCGACCCTATGGACCATCTTTCTCCAGGCACCCCTGTCCTCCACCATCCCCCTCAGTCCTCCCAGTTCTGTGCCCGTTGTGTCTATAATACCATCTATCCATCTCATCCTTGGCCTCCCCCTTCTTCTTTTGCCCTCCACCTTTCCCAACATCACGGCCTTCTCAAGTGAATCCTCCCTTCTCATTTGATGCCCAAAGTACTTTAGCCTCATCTTTACTATTTGACCTTCCAATGAGCAGTCAGTGTTGATTTCTTCTAAGATTGACCTATTTGTTCTCCTCGCTGTCCAAGGTACCCTCAAAACTCTCCTCCAACACCACATTTCAAAGGCATCTATTCTTCTGCGTTCAGCTTTCCTAATTGTCCAGCTCTCACATCCGTACATTACCACTGGGAATACCATTGCTTTGACTATTCTAATTTTTGTTTTCAAGGTGATGTCTCTGCTTTTCACTATGTTCCCCAGGTTTCTCATGGCTTGTCTCCCTAGAATCAGCCGCCTCTTTATTTCATGGCTGCACTCCCCATCTGCAGTGATCTTAGATCCTAAGAAAGTAAAATCTGTCACTGCTTCTACTTCTTCCCCGTCTATTTTCCAGGAACTGATCGGGCCTGTTGCCATTATCTTGGTTTTCTTGATATTGAGTCTCAAGCCAGCTTTTGCACTCTCTTCCTTCAAACCGATCAAGAGATTCTTTAGGTCTTCCTCATTTTCTGCCATTAGGGTGGTGTCGTCTGCATATCTCAGATTGTTGATGTTTCTCCCAGCAATTTTGATCCCATATTGTGATTCCTCCATCCCTGCATTGCGCATTATGTGCTCTGTGTATAAGTTGAATAAGCAGGGTGACAGAATGCAGCCTTGTCTTACTCCTTTTCCTATTCCAAACCACTCTGTCATTCCGTGTTCTGTCCTAACTGTTGCTTCTTGGTTCATGTACAGATTTCTCAGGAGGCATATGAGGTGCTCTGGTATTCCCATCTCTTTAATCACTTGCCACATCTTGTTGTGATCCACACAATCAAATGCCTTAGTGTAGTCAATAAAGCAAAAGTAAACTTGTTTCTGGTATTCCTTTGTTTTCTCCATGATCCAACGTATGTTGGCAATGTGGTCTCTAGTCCCCCTGCCTCTTCTGAAACCAGCCTGCACCTCTGGTAATTCTCTTTCCACATGCTGCTGAAGTCTATCCTGTATTATCTTGAGCATCACCTTGCTAGCGTGTGGGATGAGCGCAATTGTTCGATAATTTGAACATTCTTTGGCATTGCCCTTTTTTGGGATTGGAACATATACTGATCTTTTCCAGTCCTGTGGCCACTGTTTTGTTTTCCAAATCTGCTGGCATATTGAATGCAGTAATTTGATGCCATCATCTTTTAGAGCTTTGAAAAATTCAACTGGGATACCATCATCTCCACTAGCTTTGTTGTTTGCAGTGCTCTTTAGGGCCTTTCTGACTTCACTCTCCAGGATGTCTGGCTCAGGTTCAATTTCTCCATCATTGTGACTATCAGGAGTGTTGAGTTCCTTTTTGTAGAGTTCCTCTGTGTACTCTTTCCATCTTTTCTTAATCTCTTCTGCATCAGCTAGCTCCTTTCCGTCTTTGTCCCTTATCATGGTCATTTTTGCTTTAAATGTTCCCTTGATTTCCCGGATTTTTTTGAAAAGATCTCTGGTTCTGCCTCTTTTGTTGTTTTCTTCCATTTCTTTGCACTGTTCTTTTAGATAGTTTTCCTTATCTCTCCTTGCTTTTCTTTGAAATTCTGTGTTCAAATGATTGTATTTTTTCCTTTCTCCTTTGACTTTTGCGTTCCTTCTTTCCTCTGCTATTTTAAGAGCCTCATCAGACAACCACTTTGCTTTCTTACTCTTCTTTTCTTTTGGTATGGTTTTCTTTGCTGCTTCCTGCATGATGTCCCTTATCTCTGTCCATAATTCTTCTGGCACTCTATCTATTGAGTCTAAGCCATTGAATCTGTTCATCACCTCCACCGTATATTCTTTAGGGATGCTGTCTAGATGATATCTGTCTGGTCTCTTTGCTTTCCCTATTTTCTTTAGTCTAAGCCTGAATTTTGCAATCAGTAGGTTGTGATCTGAGCCACAATCTGCTCCAGGTCTTGTTTTTGCTGACTGTATGGATGTTCTCCATCTTTGGCTGCAGAGTATGTAGTCAATCTGGTTTCGGTGTTGGCCATCTGGTGATGTCCATGTGTAAAGTCGCCTCTTGTGTTGCTGGAAGAGGGTGTTTGCTATGACCAGTGCGTTCTCTTGGCAGAACTCTATCAATCTTTGCCCTGCTTCATTCTGTGTTCCAAGGCCAAATTTGCCTGTTATTCCCTCCACTTTTTGATTTCCTACTTTGGCATTCCAGTCTCCTAGAATAATTTGAACATCATTTCTTGGTGTTTGTTCTATGAGGTGTTGTAAGTCCTCATAGAACTGGTCCACTGTGGCTTCATCTGCACCCGTGGTTGGTGCGTATATTTGGATCACAGTAACATTGAAGGGTTTGCCCTGAATTCTTACTGACATCATTCTGTCATTTTTGAGGTTGTATCCCATTACTGCTCTTCTCACTCTTTTATTGACAATTATGGCTACTCCATGTCTTCTAAGGTTTTCTTGTCCACAGTAGTAGATGTGATGGTTTCCAGAGCTGAATTCGCCCATCCCTGTCCATTTGAGCTCACTGATTCCCAAGATGTCAATGTTTATTCTTTCCATCTCATTTTTTACCACTTCTAGTTTACCTTGGTTCATTGATCTCACATTCCATGTCCCTATGCAGTATTGCTCCTTACAACATTGCATTCCTCCTCCCTCCTTCCTGTCCCTCCCCTTTCTCCCCTCTGAGGTGTTAAGCATCCTGTATCACCTAGCCTGCCCTTTTGTTTTGCCTTTTGTTTTGGTCCATAGGGTTCTCTTGGCAAGATTTATGGCGTGGTTGCCGGTGTCTGCGCCATTTTTCTCTCCTCATACATTTTATCACAGTTTTTAAAGTTTAAAACAGTTTAAACAACATATTATCATGCATATTATCACACTCTAAAACACAGTCTCTATGTTAATTGCTATATTAAGTCAGTATGAAGTCACTATGTCAGTCGCTATATTAATTCAGCTACATTTTTCACATCAGTTACTTATCCTTGTGTCCTCACTCCCCAGGTGGGGTTGTTGTCTCTGGGTCCCTTGCTCCAGGGGCATCGCAGTGGCGGGCAGTGGATGTTTTCCCCGTGTCTCAGCTGTTCCTCTTCCCCTGCCTCTGTCTGCAGTGGTGGATGGTGACCTTTCCTGCCGCCTGCCTGGTCTTCCTCCCTCCCCCGGCTGGGGAGGTCTTGCGGCTGCTTCTGTCCGCGGGCAGCCTCCTCGTGGCAGCGGCTGTGGAGGATCGCGACCTCTCCCGCCGCCTGCCTGGTCTTCCTCCCTCCCCCGGTTGGGGAGGTCTTGCGGCTGCTTCTGTCCGCGGGCAGCCTCCTCGTGGCGGCGGCTGTGGAGGATCGCGACCTCTCCCGCCGCCTGCCTGGTCTTCCTCCCTCCCCCGGCTGGGGAGGTCTTGCGGCTGCTTCTGTCCGCGGGCAGCCTCCTCGTGGCGGCGGCTGTGGAGGATCGCGACCTCTCCCGCCGCCTGCCTGGTCTTCCTCCCTCCCCCGGTTGGGGAGGTCTTGCGGCTGCTTCTGTCCGCGGGCAGCCTCCTCGTGGCGGCAGCTGTGGAGGATCGCGACCTCTCCCGCCGCCTGCCTGGTCTTCCTCCCTCCCCCGGTTGGGGAGGTCTTGCGGCTGCTTCTGTCCGCGGGCAGCCTCCTCGTGGCGGCGGCTGTGGAGGATCGCGACCTCTCCCGCCGCCTGCCTGGTCTTCCTCCCTCCCCCGGTTGGGGAGGTCTTGCGGCTGCTTCTGTTTAGCTTTAAACTCTGGGTTAACAAGGCAGTCAAGGCTATGATTTCTCATGGTAAAAATAAGTAATTGTAGTCTAAATTCAAACTATAAAAGTAAAGGTCTCCATTGCTCGAAAGCCAGTCATGTCCGACTCTAGGAAGCAATGCTCATCTCTGTTGAAAATTAAGCCAATACAAATAAAAGATTCAGAACTCAAGATTTGGCAAAAATTAATAAACAAATTTTGTAATAACGATAAAAAGCCAAGAATTAGTAAAAGTTTATGATATTCTAAAAATAAACTGGGAGGGTTAAACATCCCGAACATCAAAAATTATTATAGAGCTTTTAATTTAAAGAGAATTATTTAATTATTATGCCAATTTAATTTGCAAAAACATGAGATAGATTATATAGAGTTTAGAAACTGGAAAGGGAGAATTATTTTTAGGTGAAATGAGGGTCAATCCACAAATTTGTAATCTCTCCTTTAAAAATATGTATAAAATTTGGAAAGGGTTGAAATCAAAATTATCTCCAAGTGTTTCGCCAATATTGGAAAACTTGGACCACCAAAATTGTCCTCTAGATTTAACACCAAATAATAGAGGTTCTATTTCGTAAAAAAGGTTTACACACCATAGAAGGGATTGACAATTGTAATTCTTACCAACAAAGGAAAAGTGTATATGACGAGTTAGATTTAAATTGGTTGCAAGAACATCAAATTGAAGCATGGGATAGACAGTTGAGGAAAAATGGTGTATCGGAGTGGGCACTAACTATTTTTGAAACATTGATCCTTGAGGTGAGATATGGTAAAAAGAATTTAAAAGGTTTAGTAGGTAAGATATACCAAATGTTAAATACGAGCGATGAAACCCAACAATGTCTTAAGAAAACTTGGGAAGATGATTTGGTAATTACAATTAAAGAGGAGAATTGGAAAAGGAAATGGCCTCAAAGAAATATGAAATCACTTTTAATTAAGGAAAATGAACACAATTGTAAACTTATTTGGAGGTGGTATTTTACACCAGCCAAACTTTATTTAATGGGAAAGAAGAATTCTGAGTTATGCTGGAGATGCAACAAAGGGAAAGGGACATATATCCACATGTGGTGGTCGTGTGACAACTTGAGGAAGTTTTGGAAAGAAATAGAAGAAGCAGTGAGCAAAATATTGAAAACAACAATAATATTAAGTCCAAAGTTGGCAATTTTGGGTGAAGTCGATGATCTGCACTTGGAAGATAATAAAAAAGAATTGTTGTTATCTTTATTGATGGTAGCAAGACAGCTAATTGCTAAGGAATGGAAAGGTGGAACAAATATTAGAAAGGCTAGATGGTATTCAGATGTTTGGCAATTGGCACTTAACGAGAAACTGACTATGCAAATCCATCAGAAAAAGGGAATGGTAACAAAGATCCCATTTTGGGATATTTGGGGTCTTTTTGTTGAATTTGCACTGTCAGATGACAATGACTTTAAACCAAGCCCTGATACGATCCAATTTTGGAAAGAGAATTGTAGTTAATTGGTTCAGAAGTCTTCGCAGACAATCCCAACAATTTTATTTTCATTTGTTATATTTTATTTTCATTTCTTATATATTATTGTTATTTGTTATATATTGTTTTATTACCATTATTATTTAATGCACCTTTTATTTGTCTTGCATATTGTTTATTGTATTTTGTTTATCATACGAAAACCAATAAAAATATTTTTTTAAAAACTAAATACACAGTTACAAGATGGGGGACATTTGATCAATAGTACTATGAGCAAGAATGGTCTTAGAATTTTTGTAAATCACAGGTTGAATATAGCCAACACTGTGTCATGGTTGCAAAAAAGACAAATGGAATTTTAAGATGTATTAACAGAGTAATAATCTCCAAATTCCATTAAGTACTAATTCCTCTTATTTGGCACTGGTTAGGCCTCCTCTTGAATACTGTGTACTGAGTGTTGGTGGTACAGTGGTTAAACTGCTGTACTGCAGCCAAATCATTATGAATTTGATCCTGATGAGATTCAGGGTTGATTCAGCCTTCCACCCTTCAGAGGTTAGTAAAATCAGTAACCAGCATGTTGGGGGCAAAATGCTATTTACCTATACAATTTTATAGGAGAACAGCTATGGACTGGAAGCCAATCCTTATGAGGAAAGGTTTAAAGAACTGGACATGTTTAGCCTTGAGATACAAAGACTAAAGGAAGATATAACACTTTTTAAAAATGTGAAAGAATGAAAGCGCAGTGCCAAAATGGCCACCGCTCTCTTTGTGGCCCCCCCCCAGACTCAGACATCCGGGTGAGTTAGGGGGCGTGGCCACCCCTCTATAAAAGGGGTGGTCACGAGGCAGACGAGCTGCCATTTTAGAAATAGCGACGGAGAGGAGAAGTTTTCTCCATCGCTGTTTGTTCTCTAGTCTTTGGCTGTTTAGCCCTTGATACCTTCCCGGCTGGGAAGGGAGGATTAGCGTGCACAGAGCCCCTTGCTTGTTGGCTGCTGCGCGCTTTCGGCACTTGGTTTGATCCCTGGCAAGGGATCCTACTCTTTCTTTTCTACGATGCCTCCAAAACGGAAGGCCCCGGCGATGAAGTGGCGGCCAAAGGGGAGGACTTTTTCGAGTCCTGCGCAGGACGGGGAGCAGCTATCAGATCGGAGGACCAGGGCTGTGCCCCCGCAGCAGGGCACTAACCCAGCCGTGCCCACCGATACCGGTGGGGTGATTCAGGCTGGCACTTGGCAGCCGGCCTTGGCTGGCCAGCCTCAGGCCGGCCCCTCAGGGGCTTCGGCCCTCGGCCCGCAATTACCGGCCATGGGTCCAGACAGTGGGGGACGGCCTGGTGCAGGTGCGCAACGCGTTCCTCCTCCGGCCCCTCATGGGCCGGAGTTTTGGGCATGGCACTATGCTGGCCAAGGCTCTCATTTGGGTGTCCCTTTCCAACTTCCTAGTGGGCCTTCCGGCCAACCCGGCCCACCTTATGCTGGGGGATCTGTGGCAGTGGATGCTTTACTAGCACGTTTAGCAGTGCTGGAGGCATCCTTGGGGATTGCACAGCCTCCTATGGGAGGGGGCCCTTCTCTCTCTGCCGGGGGCCCTTCGTGTCCACCGGCTACCTCGACGGCTGCCACACTGCACCAGGCGGCCAGCCGGGTTGAGCTGCTTGAGACACTCCGGCCTGTGCTGGCCGGTGTCTCGCAGCTCCCTGTTCATCCAGAGCTGCAGAAAGGGACCAGTCAGGTGTGGCCGCAGAGCTCGATTCCAGTCGCGAGCTCCGACACCCGCCGTGGGCCGGAACCCCCAGTGGGGGCAGCTCACGGGGGTGCACCTAGTGAGTATCAGGTTCAAATTAGTGCACCTACATCACAGCCCACTTCCAGTGGTGGGGTTCAGTGGCCTTGGCCTCGTCAAGTTGAGGCGAGTGGGCATCAGTTACCAGTCTATCCCAGTGCCCCTTGGTTTCAAAATGGCACCTCATTGAGGGCGGGGGTTTCCGCCCCCGGGGCAGTACCAGGCATCGCAGGGGCAGTACAGGTCCAGCTGTGTAGGCCCCAGATACCTAATGTGCCGGTGACGGCTTTGCCGACGGCTGGTTATTCTTTGCCCCTTGGTGATCATTTGGCCCAGGTCACGAGGGAAAAGATTTGGAGGGGGGAGTACGTGGATATATTCTCCCTATTGAACCATGAGCCCACTAAGGAGGAGAGAGAGGGACAGGACGACAGAGACAAAGAGCTGTCCCGCCGTCGTAAGCCACCGCGCACGTGGACTAACAGGTTGCCGGCAATCTTATTTATATGGCGGTATACCTTAGGACCCGGCCTGACCTGGCCATTCCTATGGTCCAATATTTGGACAATATTTACAGGGCGATGGTGGATTTCCCTGGCCCATCGTGGTTGGCTTATGATGAGGAATTTAGAATGAGGGTGCCCCTACACCCGGAGATGAGATGGGATGAGCCCTGTCAAAAATCGTGGCTATTGTACATGACCCCCACGCATCCGGTGCCTGGGGATAGGTACCATTGTGGCCATGCCGTGCAGCGAGCTGCTCCAACACAGGCTCCCCGCCAGCCGGCGGGGCAGGGGGTTATATCGGCAGTGCCGATATAAACACGAGTGTCCCTCTTGCGCTGGCCCCCACACCGCCGCCGCGTGCCCGGGGCAGAGGTAGAGGTGGACAGGGAGCGGGCAGTGCTTCTGCTGATGGAGCTAGCCATTCAAAAGGCCCCCTCCCCAGTTAATGTGTATATGTTGGAGCGATGGCTCTTAACGTATCCAAGGAGGGAGGACGCTAGGTACCTCCTGGAGGGTTTCCAGTGGGGCTTCCGTATCCCATTCAAAGGAGTGGACCCCAAGATGCCCCCAATTTACTTTCTCTGAAGGGTAAGGAGGAGGTGGCTGCCTTGAGTATTGCCAAAGAGGTAGAGGCCAGGAGGGTGGCGGGCCCCTTTTCTGTACCATCATTCCCTAACCTGAAGGTCTCCCCTCTGGGGTTAGTACCTAAAAAGGCCCCGGGGGAATTTCGTTTAATCCACCATCTATCGTACGCGGTGGGTTACTTGGTCAATGATGCTATTCCTGATGACCTTTGTTCGGTCAGGTATACGTCATTTGACCAAGCCCTACGGATGGTGCGCTCTTGTGGTCCCGGTGCCCTCCTGGCTAAATGTGACATTAAATCGGCATTCCGATTACTGCCAGTGCACCTGGGGGACTTTGAGCTATTGGGTTTTAGATTCCAAGGGAAGTTTTATGTAGAATAGGCCATGCCTTTTGGCTGCTCTATTTCATGTTCAGCATTCGAACGTTTTAGTACATTCCTCCAGTGGGCCTTTGTTCGCAGGTCCAGGTCTCGGTCTGTAGCCCATTACCTCGATGACTTTTTGTTCGGGGGTGAACGGGGCTCGGACACGTGCACGCGTCTCCTCACTACATTTCAGACGCTAATGCGGGAACTGGGTGTCCCTTTAGCACACGAAAAGACCGAGGGCCCATCCACTACGCTCACAGGCATTCCGGTTACCCATTGACAAGGTCACCCGGATCTCCGCGATGATTTTGGCCTTGCTGGCCAAGCGTAAAGTGTCACTTCGTGAGCTTCAGGTACTTCATGGCCATCTTAACTTTGCCTGCAGGGTGGTTACGCCTGGCAGAGCATTTGCGCGGCACCTATGTGATGCCAGGTTTGGCCTGTCAAAGCGCCATCATAGGGTCCGACTGACTAGGGGCATGCGGGCTGACCTTTTGGTTTGGCTTAAATTCCTGTGGGAATTCAATGGGGTCTCCTTTTGGAGATCCGACCTTTTAGTTTCCCCTAGATTCCAAGTACAGTCGGATGCCTCCGGCTCCCTGGGATATGGGATTTACTTTGAGGGGAAGTGGGCTTACGGCCAATGGCCTCCAGCATGGTGGGGCACGGATCGCCTCCGCGATCTTACATCCCTTGAGTTCTTTCCAATCCTGGGAGCTTTGATGCTATGGGGCGAGGAGTGGGCCGATTCAGTGGTCCATTTTTGGTGTGACAATGCTGCGGTAGTGCACATTGTCAACGCTCAGACGTCTAAGTCACCTAGGGTGATGGCGTTGGTCCGTCAATTCGTGCTACGTAGCCTACACCTGAATGTGCTTTTTAAAGCCAGACATGTACCAGGTATTAATAATGATATTGCTGATGCTTTATCCCGCCTCCAGATCCCCCGGTTCCGCACCTTGGCTCCGGAAGCAGAGGAATTCCCCTCGCCACTCCTGGCTGAGATTTGGACATTTGGCAAGGAGAGGTGAACCGGGCGATCGGCATGTCTTTGGCACCCTGCACGCGTAAGCGTATCACCATGCTTTTGTTCAATTTAGAACCTTTTGTGTACAACTTCAGTTGCCCAAAGTGTGGCCCATTCCAGTCGAACAAGTTTTACAATTTATTGTTTATTTACACAGTCAGGGTCTGGCTCCTCACACTATAGCATCCAGGCTGTCGGCACTGTCATTTATGGCCAAGGTGAGGGGTTTTGCGGACTGCGTGAATGATTTCCACATACGACATGTTTTGGAGGGGTGGACACGGGAACGTGGCCGCCGCCCGGACACTCGCCACCCCATTTCACCAGGGGTGCTTACCCACCTTGCATGAGGATGGCATGACCTGTGTTTTGAGAAGTATGAGGTGGCTCTTTTTCATGCGGCTACCACGGTGGCATTCTTTGGAGCGCTCCGCATCAGTGAGTTGGTACTACTGTCTAAGGCAGATGCGACTCGTAGGGCACTGGAACTCGATGATGTCTATGTCTCTCATGAGTGGGCTCAGTTGAGGATACGGTCCTCAAAAGTTGATCAGCACGGCGTAGGCAGTGGAGTTAGACTGCTACGATGTTCCATTTCAGACATCTGTCCGGTAGGTGCCCTAAAGGAGTTCTTGGCAGTGCGTGGCACACACCCTGGCCCATTTTTCTGCCACCAGGATGGGTTTCCCCTTACTAAATTTCAATTTTGGAAGGTGACCGGTATGGCACTATCCAGTGTTGGCCTCCCCGGGGCTCGTTACAGCACCCATTCGTTTAGGATAGGTGCTGCGTCCACTGCGGCTGCATTTGGGTACTCTGAGGCTGACATACGTCGTATGAGAAGATGGGGATCTATGCGTTTTGCATTATATGTTCGCCCTCTTCAGGTATGAGTACCAGTTAAGTCATTGTTCTCTTTTTTCTTCTTTTACAGACCCTGTGTGTCCCCGTACACCGGTGGCAGTATGGCTGGTGGGCCACAGTTACGTGCACTGGGCAGCGCAGTATGCTGCGGCGACAGAGTAGGGACCCCAGCTTGGACTGCGTGCAACCGCACACATACGGTGGTACGGTAAGCGCGGAATGAGATGGCGGGAACTGTTGCCATTCCTGTTCTCCATCAGGGATGCTGAACCGCCTGATGTCCTTGTACTGCATCTCGGGGGCAATGACCTCGCCCAGGTCACTGGCCTTTCTTTAAAATTCACGATTTGCAGTGACCTAGCTTATTTGCATTATGTGTGGCCGTCCACACGGCTGCTGTGGTCGGACATCATACCGCGTCATGCTTACAGGGGACGTATTGACCTCCGTGCCCTTGACCGCGCTCGCCGCTCGGTGAACAGGGCTGTTGCCCGGTTCTTGGCAGACAAGGGTTTGGGGATGGTCATCCGACACCCCACCATTAGTTTACAAAATTATGATCTGTATGCAGGGGATGGGGTCCACCTGTCGGCTAGAGGTATGAACCTCTTTTTGGAGGATTTGCAAGCAGGCCTGGTGACCGAGCTGACGGTCTGGGGGGGGCGGTGAGTCTTCATTGAAGCCTCCCCGTGTGGCGGGTAGCACTGGTAAGGTAAAGATTTATGACCCATAGGTATCCGGCAGGTTCGCAATTGACTGGCCAACACTTAGACAGGTACAGGTGTAATAACTTTGACTGGTCAATGACAAACCAGGCAAGGGGTGATGGCAGGAGCTTTTCAGCATGCATCACCCCGTGATTTGATGGATACACGTCAGAGGGTGGGGTCAGTAGATAGTTTATTGACTTCGGTCAACAATTTGTTTGTGTCAACAAACAAATTGATACAAAATGGATACATTGTAGCCAATTGCCATAGGCAATTTTGGGAGGAACCTTACCAGTGTTACTGCGGCCTGCTTGCCTTAAGAATTACAATTGGATGAGTACACCAATTGAAAGTTATAATTCGGACTAGGGCATTATTCAATAAAAGTGGCCCAATGCCTTTATCCATATACCAGTGTCTGAGTCTTTATTTTTTTTGGGGGGGGGGGTGCCTGCAATGTCATACAGAAGAGAGACAGGATTTATTCTTGATCATTCCAGAATTCAGAACTCATAATAATGGGCTCAAATTATAGGAAGCCAAACTTTGGTTGAGTATCGGGAGTAGATGGGACTCCTAACTATGAGAGTTGGAGGCATTCACAAGCGAATTAGACAACCATCTGTCAGATATACTTTGATTTGGATTCCTGTATCAAACAAGATGTTGGAATCAATTGCCTTATAGGCCCTTTACAATTCCATTTTTCTATAATTTTATGATTCAGCTTCAGTCCTGCTTTGACACTTTATTTTTTTCATTTTGACTAAAGGTTATCCCAAGTCATTGTTTCTTTCCACCAGTGAGATTATATTATCTGCATATCGTCAACTGTTGATGTGTCTTCTACAGAATTCTACTCCTTTACCTGAAACTTATTCAGCTTTCCATATGATATGTTCTGCATACATACTGAAAAGATAAGTGGATTAAATGTACCCTTATCTGACAGCATTACCTATGAGAAAACATTCTGTATCTTCATATTCTGTACTAAATGGCAGCTTCTTGCCCACAATACATGTTACTAATCAAGACAATCAAATCATAAAGCACACCTGTTTCTTTCACTATAAACCATAGATTCTCCTGATCCACATAGCCAAAGCTTTGCTGACATCTATAAAGCATATAGTGATCTTCTGAAGTTCTTCTATGTGCTCCAGTAGATAGCATATATTTGCAATATGATCTCCATTGCTTCCTTCTTTTTGGAATCCAGCTTGAACAGCAGGCATTTATTTCTCCATAAAAGGCAGATAGCTGCTTAGATACCTAGTACAAGTAAAAATAATAATAGAAAAACAAAGAGTCACTTGGTTGCAGGGAGTTAAAAGGGGGCACATTCTGCAGAACACATGCTGTTGGATACACACCTTAACATGGTAAACCAGTTTTAGTGTGTCAGTGAAGCTAAGAAGGCCAGACTTCATTGCAGGCGCACCCCCCAATAAAGGACTCAGACACCAATGAAAGTGGATAACGGCATTGGGCCACATTTATTGATTCATGCCCTAGTCCGAATTATAAATTTCTATTGGTAATAACCAATCATAATTCTTAAGGCAAGCAGGCCGAAGTAACACTGGTAAGGTACCACCCAAAATTGCCAACGGCAATTGCTACAATGTATCCATTTGTATCAATTTGCTTGTTGACAACAAACAAATTGTTGACCGTAGTCAATATCTAACTAATGACTCCACCCTCTGACGCGTATCCATAAAATCACGGGGTGATGCATGCTGTCTAGCTATAGCCATCACCCCGTCGCCTAGTTCGTCGTTGACCGGACAACGTTTAACCAACTTATGCCTGTCTAGTGTTGTCCAGTCAATTGCGAACTTGCCGGATACCTGTGGGTCATAATGTTTACCTTACCAGTGCTACCCGCCACATGGAGGGGCTTCAAAGAAGGCTCGACGCCCCCCCCAGACCGTCAGCTCGGTCAACAGGCCTGCTCGCCAATCACCCAACAGGAGGTCCATACCTCCTCGCGACAGATGGCCCCCATCCCCTGCATACAAGTCATAACTTTGGAGGCTAATAGCGGGGTGACGACTGACCCTCCCCCAAGCCCTGTCGACAAGGAAACGCGCCACTGCCCTATTCACCATGCGTCTAGCACGGTCAAGGGCCAGGAGGTCAACGCCCCCTCTGTAGGAATGGCACGGGACCATGTCCGACCAAACAAGGGTTGTGGCGGGCCAGACGTAATGCAGGTAGGCGAGGTCCTCGCAAATCGCATGCTTCAGCGACAAGCCGGTGACCTGGCCCAAATCATTGCCCCCCAGGTGTATGATCAGAATGTCAGGCGGGTCAGCATTCAGGCCTGAAAAAAGGAAAGGCAGCAGCTCCCGCCATAACATCCCAGGCTTACCATGCCATGTGAGACTTGCGTATGCACCCAGTCCCAGTTGGGGTCCCCACTCTGTCGCCGCAGCATAACACGCTGCCCTGTGCACGTAGCTATGGCCCACCAGCCATACTGTCACCGGTGTAATACGACACCCCGGGTCTGTAAAGGAAAAAATGAGGGAAAATAGGTAAGGTGACCGGGTCAGTACTCACGGGGGGAGTGGGCGCACATAAAATTGAAAACATTGCGATCCCCACCGTCCCATGCTACGTATGTCAGCCCCTGAGTACCCAAAAGCCGCAGCGGTCGAGGCCGCCCCTATACGGAATGAATGAGTGCCATAGCGGGCGCCTGGGAGGCCCACACCGGCCAGCGCTTTGCCCGTCACCCTCCAAAATTGAAATTTAGTAAGGGGAGACCCATCTTGGTGACAGAAAAACGGGCCATGGTGCGTGCCACGCAGTGCCAGGAATTCCTGTAGGGCACCAACCGGACAGATGTCTGCCAAAGAACACCGTAGCAGTCGCACACCACTGCCGACGCCATGCTGATCGGTCTTAGAGGAACGTATCCTCAACTGAGCCAAGTCTTTGGCTACACAGACATCCTCGAGTTCCAGTGCCCTACGACTTGCATCCGCCTTAGACAGCATCACGAGCTCGCTGATGCGGAGCGCTCCAAAAATGCCACCGTTGTGGCTGCATGGAACAGGGCTGCCTCATATGCATCAAAACAGAGGCAAGGCCAGCCCCGAGCCAACTGGGTAAGGACCCCTGGGGAAATCGGGTGGCGGTCATCCGGGCAACGCCCGCGCTCGCGCACCCACCCCTCCAAAACATGTCTCACACGGAAGTCAGAGGTGCTGTCCACATGACCCCCCACCTTGGCCATAAAAGCCAACGCTGAAAGCTTGGATACTATGGTGCGAGGTGCAAGGCCCTGAGAATGCAGGTAAACCATGAACCGCAGAACATGGGTTACCGGGATTGGCCAGGTTACTGGCAATTGAAATTGAGTACAAAATGCCCTGAAAGAATTAATTGCGTGGTGATACGCCTTACGGGTGCGTGGGGCTAGTGACAGGCCAATCGCCCGGTTCACCTCTCCTTGCCAATGGTTCATATCTCCTCCGGGAGTGGCGAGGTAAATTCCTCCGCATCCGGGGCCAAGGCACGGAACCGGGAGATCTGTAGGCGGGACAAAGCGTCAGCAATATCATTATTAACCCCTGGGACGTGCCTGGCCCTGAACAGTACGTTGAGGCGCAGGCTGCGCAACACAAATTGGCGCACTAGATCCATAACCCTGGGCGATTTAGAAGTCTGTGCATTTACAATGTGGACCACAGCCGCATTGTCACACCAGAAATGCACGACCGAGTTGGACCACTCCTGGCCCCATAGCATCAAAGCACCCAGGATAGGGAAAAATTCCAGATACGTGAGATCACGCAGGCGACCCGTGCCTGCCCAGGCCGGTGGCCACCCACCATAGGCCCACTTCCCATTGAAGTACATCCCATAACCCAGGGATCCCGAGGCATCAGACTGAATCTGAAATTGAGGGGAAGCCAGGAGGTCATGCCTCCAAAATGAGACCCCATTGAAGTCCCTCAGGAACTGTAACCAGACAAGCATGTCTGCCCTGATACCCCGGGTAAGCCGAACCCTATGGTGAGGCCTGGATAATCCTGCCATAGCGTCGCACAAGCGCCGGGCAAAAGCCCTGCCCGGTGCAACCACTCTGCAGGCAAAATTAAGGTGACCATGCAGCACCTGCAGTTCCCTCAGTGATGCCTTGCGCTTGGCCAACAAGTCCGAGATAAGGGCCACTATCCTCGACACCTTATCCCGCGGTAACCTAGATGCCTGCGCTATCGTGTCAATCTCCACCCCCAGGAAGACTAGCTGTGTAGATGGGCCCTCGGTCTTTTCGGGCGCTAAAGGGACACCGAGTTCCTCCATTAGCGTCTGAAATGTGTTGAGGAGACGTGTGCACGTGTCCCAGCCCCGTTCACCCCCGAATAAAAAATCATCCAGGTAATGGGCTACAGACCGGGACCCAGACCTGCGGACGAAAGCCCACTCTAGGAAGGTACTGAAACGCTCGAAAGCCGAGCATGATATGGAACAGCCAAAAGGCATGGCCTTATCAAAATAATATTCGCCCCGAAATTTGAAACCCAGCAATTCAAAGTCGCCCGGGTGCACTGGCAAGAGGCGAAAAGCCAACTTAATGTCGCACTTAGCCAGCAGCGCACCCGGGCCACATGAGCGCACCATGCGCAGCGCGTGGTGAAAAGATGTATACCTGACTGAGCAAAGGTCATCAGGGATAGCATCATTGACTGATCGGCCGGCTGGGTAGGACAAGTGATGGATTAGGCTAAACTCGCCTGGTGACTTCTTGGGAACCAAGCCCAGGGGCGATACCTTGAGGTTAGTGAACGGGGGTGCAGGGAAAGGGCCAGCGACCCTGCCCGCATTGACCTCCTTATTAATGCTGGCGGCAGCCACTTCCTCCCTCCCCCTAAGTGACAAAAGGTTGGGGGCATCCTGAGGGGACCTATCACCCATGAAAGGAATACGGAACCCCTGTCTAAAGCCCTGAAGTAGATAATCTGCATCCTCCCCCTTCGGGTACAATGCGAGCCAACACTCCAGCATGTCCACATTAATTGGGGAGGGAGCCTTTCGGTGAACCAGCTCCATCTGCGGCAGTCTTGCCAGCCCACTGTCCGCCCCTCCCTCTGCCCCGCGTCCCTCCAGGCCTGGGACAGGCAGAGGCTGCATGGGGGCCCGCACAGGTGGGACACTCATGTCTGTACTTGCAATTCTTCTTACTGCACAAACCATTAGACGAGAAAGCCCAGCACAGCAGTCGGGCTGGAACCCCCTGCCCCGCCACTTGGCGGGGAACCTGTGCTGGAGCCACTCGCTGGACCGCATGACCACAATGGTATCTTTCCCCTGGTGCGGGGCGCGTGGGCGTCATGTACAGAAGCCAAAGCCTCTGGCATGGCTCATCCCACCTCATCTCAGGGTGCAGGGGAATTCTCATACGGAATTCCTCGTCATAAGCCAACCACGACGGGCCCGGAAAATCAACCATTGCCCGGTAGATATTGTCCAAATACTGGACCATCGGAATTGCCAGATCCGGCCGGGCCCTCAGGTACACCGCCATGTAGATGAGGTAAGCCGGCAGCCAGTTGGCCCACGTCCGTGGCGGCTTGCGACGACGTGCCTGTTCCTTATCCTTCTCATCCTGCCCCTCCCTCTCTTCCTTGGTGGGCTCCCTGTTTAGGAGTGAGAAGATATCAACATACTCCCCTCGCCATATTTTCACTCTGGTGGCCTGTGCCAAATGGTCACCCAGTGCCAAGGAATAGCCCGCTGTTGGCAAGGCCGAGACAGGCACAGCAGAAACTGCGGGCATCTGGAAAGGGGCTTGAACTAACCCAGCCACCCCCAAAACATTCCCCACAGGGTAGGAAATGCTACCCACTCCGGGGCCCTGGGTGGTGGTTGACGTCGCCTGCTGGTGCGTCGGCGGCTGTACCGCCGGACCACCCATGCGAGGCCAAGGCCATTGGAAAGCCCCCCCAACGTAGCCACATGTGTAGGTGCACTAGTTTGTACCGCATACTCACATGCTGCACCCCCGCGGGCCGCCCCCACCGGGGGTTCCGGCCCACTGGGGGCGTCGGAGCTCACGACCGCCGTAGAGCTCGCCACCGGAGCCTGACCCGCACCGGCCTGTTGGTCGGGGAGCTGCGAGGCAGTGGCCGAAGTCGCGCCACGCGCCTTAAGCTGCTCGACCCGTCTCGTCGCCTGCCGCTGCCCAGCAGACGACGCGTCCAAGCGCACCCCAAAAGGAGCGCCAGCGTGGCTGGCCCGAGCGAGGGAAGCCTCAAGTGCCGCCACGCGGGCCAGCAAGGCCTCGACACTGGCCTGGGGCCACGGGCCAGCCGGCCCGCCCGTTACGGGCGTGGGTACAGGCCCTTGCACCCCGGGGCCCGAATAAGGCCATGACCCCACACCCAGGCCCGGCAGGGCCGGCGTGGGCATCTGCCAAGGGAGGGGACCGCACCACCCCCCAAGGCTGGAAGGCCCCGGAGTGAGCTGGGCCCCAATGGAGGAAGGCCCCGAATGAGCACCAGGAGCGGCGTCCGCCGCTTGCGGGCCGCGGGCCGCAGCCCATACTGGACCCCTGCTCGGGTCCCCGGCCTCCGGCCAGGGGGCAATAGACCCCATCCCACCGGTCCCGGTGGGAGCCGGCAAAGGCGGCTGGTGGGAAGGCGCAGCCGCGGTCCTCTGACCCGGATTGCGCCGCCGCACCGCCCGAGCCGCGCTCGCGGCCGCCTTCTTCTTCGAAGGCATCTCAGTCGGACCTAAGGGAAGCCGAAAAGAGGAAAATAAGCAGCCAAAAGGCTTCCCGCTCGAGGTAAAAAGCGACGGAGTAAGAGGAAAAACTTCTCCGCTCCGTCGCTTCGCAAAATGGCAGCTCAGCTGCCTCGTGGCCACCCCTTTTATAAGGGAGCTGGCCACGCCCCTAACTACCCGGATGCCTTCGTCCTGTGGGGGGGCTCCCGCAAAGAGCGCGGCGGCCATTTTGGCGCCGCGCTTGCATTACAATCCTGGACTCATGGCAGGGTCACCCAAGCTAAAAGGTCACAGTGGAGATACCAAGGCTAATGGCCACATTAGCAGAAAGGAATGGATAGCTTCAATGATGGAGGTGAAAACATCTACTTGTGCAGTAGAAGTAGCTAAAGGTGACACTCATGGAGAAAGCTGTGGTGAGACTCAGGCTAACTTTTTTTTAGCACTGCACAGAAGGTGGCAACGGTAAATGACTACTGAACTTTCCTTTCCTTGAAAACCTTGTGATGATATTACATTGATGGAAAAACAATAATACATATTCTTTTTTTAACAAATTCATGTTATTAAAAGGACCATTAATGGAAAGATGGTTAGTGCCCTTCCCAAGGACACTAATGGAAAGTGCCCTTCCCAAGAATGGTTGAAAAATAAACAGCAAAACCATCACCTTCACACTTTTATATATTTATTATATGTAACAGTAAATCTGGTCTTTTACATCACTCTACATTAAATGAATGCACTTCAATTTGATTTTAGGACTATATTACTTTCATTACAGTTTATGAATTCTTATTCTTCTGCATGTTGTAGCTACCACTGTCATGGCATGTTATATAGCTTATTGCTAGCCTTGCCTTTTGGACCATTGTGAAAACTTTCTGCCTCTTGGTTCTAGGCTACAAAGTATTTTTGTCCATAGTGTGTATTATTATCTAATCCATAGCAGACTGTCTCATGTAACTATTGAGAGAAAACACAGCATAAAGACAGCTGCGCCCCAATAACCCCAGTGCAAGTAAAAACCAGGACAGCTGGTGGCAGAAATCAACTACAAGACTAGGATTGAGCAAGAAAGAGCAAAGGTAGAAAGTCAGCTCCACTCTTCTGTTTGTTGCTCAGAACAAGTGATCTGGGGCTAACGGCTTCATCACACAATGATTTTCTAAGGCAGTAGCAAATTACTGCCTGTCCTCAAGGAACACATAGAGGAAACAGAACCATGACTTAACAGCGTGTGGTTTTCTTTCAGTTCCACAGAGTTATTCAGTGTTCAAATGGGCATGGTACAATATGCTCTCAACAAAGAGTGTAAGCCCAAGGAGATGTTTGGGTAAGAATGCCCTTCCCAGCTCTAAAAGAAATAAAGGATTATTAGTTTTTCTATCAAGAAGTAACATTGTGAAGGCTGACCCTGCCAAAAACATTCTAGGGTATGAAAAGATCAGAAAAGAGCTTCACCTTTTGATCTCCCCACTGCAGTGATGAGCTTTAGTCAAGACTGTTTGCTTTTCCATTGAGGGAGTAAACAGTTGAAGACCATGATCTAAGCTGAGAATACAGTATTAGTCGAGAAACCATGCTTATGAGCAAACAGATAGCTCAGGTCTTTAGGGAAGACATGCATAATTGGATGGAAATAGAGCTATATTAGAAGCAGCAGAGATGCAGGGGTCATCTGATATAAAGCAAAACTAAAAGAAAATCAGATACATTTATTCAATTTTATATCTCTATGTAATTCACTGACAGTCATATTCAGTCACTGTTCTTGACACCAGGCAGGGCTGGGCCACTGTGATCCCTTGAATGGTTTTAGATTGCAGTTCCCAATATGACTCACCACCAACTGTGCCAGCAAGTTAAGACCAGAAGTACAGTCCCAAAACATCAGCTGGGTCGCAGTTATCCAGCTCTGCCCTAGAAGAATAAGAAACTAATCAAATAATTCTACTGCAGAACAGCACAGTGGCAAAAAGGTCTGAAAACTCTTGTTCTAGTGAAGAAATGTAGTATTCTGGCCAGGTGGCTAAACAAAACCATGGATGCTGAAAGTAAAACATAAGAACTCTCAGATTTTATTCTGTATCGTTGTTTTAATCAGTTATGTTGTAAATCTGTCTTATTTTGTATATACTATCTCTGTTGGGCCCAACAGCAAGTGAGAGGAGGAGGAACCACTTCATTCTGCTTCCCAACAGTCATGGAGGCAGAAGAGGCTATGCCAGGTGGACTGGCTGTGAAGGTGCACCATGTTAATATCCTCAAGGCTGCGACAGTCCATTGCAGTCCCGGTGTTAAATCCTGCATGTCTCATTTCATACAGGCTGCTGAAGATGGCTCAGTGATCATAGGTCACTTCATGGCAAGCTGGGACCCACTTTAAACAAATTCACATAAATGTCATTTTTCCTGTTTGTCATTCTTCTTTAATGAAAATGATTTCTAAGAAAAAATGTATATTCGGATATGAGTAGCAGCCGCCACTGCTGATCTCTGTCAGATGTTTTATCTGTTTATGTATTCAAGTTGCCTAGAGTGCCTGATACAGTAAAATGGCTGGGATATATATACTGTATAAGTAAAATGTTGCTGTTGTTCAGTTGCACAGTCTATTTCGATTCTTTGTGATCTCATGGACCATTGCTCGCCAGGCACCTCTGTCCTTCACCATCTTCCTCAACCCGCCCAACTCTGTGCCCATTGCATCTACAATACCATCTAGCCATCTCATTTTGGATGCCCCCTTCTTCTTTTGCCCTCCACCTTTCCCAGCATCAAGGCTTTCTCAAGTGAATCTTCTCTTTTCATTTGCTGTCCAAAGTACTTTAGCTTCATCTTTACTATTTGACCATCTAAGGAGCAGTCAGGGTTGATTTCTTCTAAAATCGACCAATTTGTTCTTCTCACTGTCCAGGGTACCAACACCACATTTCAAAGGTGTCAATTCTTCTGCACACAGCTTTCCTTATGGTCCAGTTCCCACAGCCATACAATTACCACCAGGAATACCACTGATTTGACTATGCAGACCTTTGTTTGCAAGGTGATGCCTCTGCTTTTAACTATGTTCCCCAGGTTTCTCATAGTTTGTCTCCCAGGAATCAGTTGCCTTTTTATTTCATGGCTGCAATCTCCATCTGCAGTGATCTTGGATCCTAAGAATGTAAAGTCTGTCACTGCTTCTACTTCTTCCCCTTCTATTTTCTAGGGAGTGATAGGGCATGTTGCCATTATATATTATCTTGGTTTTCTTGACGTTGGATCTCAAGCCAGCTTTTGCACTCTCTTCTTTCAAACTAAGCAGGAGCTTCTTTAGGTCATCTTCACTTTCTTCCATTAGAGTAGTATCATCTGCATATCTCAAATTGTTGATGTTTCTCCCAGCAATTTTGATTCCAACTTGTGATTCATCCATCCCTGCATTGCACATTATGTGCTCTGTATATAACTTAAATAAGCAGGGTGACAAAATGCACTAATAAGTAAATTAGATTAAAGTAAAAAATAAGTAAGTGGTTAGGTAGATGAGTGAGTGAGTGAGTGAATTAATTAATTAATTAATTAATTTGTGTGTGGGGGGGGAGGTCCCCCTTGTATACAACTTTATAAATTTAAATTACTGCTATTGTTGTTAAGGAAAATAGCCTGGTGTATATTGGGTAGATGTGAAAAATGAGGTACAGTATAAAGAAAGAGGCTTAGGACTGTTTGTACTCTATTTCTTTCCTCAGCAGGTGATCAGGCACTGAATATTCACTTGCCAGGCAGTGCTAGACCTTTTCAAATCTGAAGAATGCTATGAGATTTTAAGTACATTATGGACATTAATGTTGTGCATGTATTAAGACACCCAGGTACTGGCAAACAAATATCATTTTTTAAATTTCCTTGAAAAATCTGATTATTGTTCCACCAGTTCTTCATGTCATTATTCTGCCCCCTGTGATGCATTATCAATTCAACTCCAAATAACTTTGAGTCTGCAGATGTGAACTGGAAACCAAAAGAAGGAATAAACAATCTTGTTCTGTCTTGCGGCCATGTGAAATAAATGCAAGCACAGCGCCAAATGGCCACCGCGCTCTTTGCGGGGGGGCCCACCCGGACGCAGACATCCAGGTTAGTCTGGGGGCGTGGCCACCCCTCTATAAAAGGGGTGGCCACGAGGCAGCCTTGCTGCCATTTTAAGAGAAGCAACGGAGCGGAGAAGTTCACTCCGACGCTGCTCCCCGGTTTGCTCGCCTTTTTCTTTACAATTTGAATGGAGGATATCTCTCCTCCGATCAGTGCCTGCTTGGGTGGCTATGGCACCCAAGCGCAAGTCCCAGGCGGCCCCTAGGCCACGACCTAGGGGGAGGGCTCGGCCCACCCCCTCGACCTCCTTGGGGCAACCACCGGGCCAGAGGGCTCGGGCGGCTGCCCCACAGGGGGGTGGCAGGGTCATAATCCCCATTGCACCAATGTGGGTGGCCAGGCCTCTGCCTACCCGCCCAGTTGGAGGTCTCGGGCGGGGGCTGCGCAGGCCTGCTCCCCTGGGATTTCTACCCCTGTTGCACCTTTGCCCGGCATGGGGCATAGCGGCCCACTCAGGCGTGGCGTGGGATTGCGCCCCACCATTCTACCGGCCCCCAATGGGCGGATTATTGGGCATGGCCCTATTCTGGCCAGGGATTGCCACACGGTTTTATCCCTCTGCCCGCTCATCAATTACCCAGCGGGCTGTCCGGCCCATCTGGCCCACCTTATCCTGGTGGGTCAGACACTGTGGATGCTCTCCTTGCCCGCATATCGGCACTCGAGGCATCAATGGGAATTGCTGCACCACCTTCGGATGGTGGGATTGCCAGCTCTTCAGTTCCATGCCAGCCACGGCCGCTCAGCGGGCCACCAACAGGGTTGAGCTGCTGGAGGCCATCAGGCCAGCGCAGGCTGGTGCCTTGCAGCTCCCCATCAGTGTAGATTTAGGCACGAGGGCCCTTCTTGTTCCGGCCCTCATGCCGCCTCCACGTGCCTGCGGGCCGGTGGGTCATGAGGCAAGGGAAGGGGTTTTCAGGGGGCGGCCAGAGCTCCCTCTGACAGTGCTACCCATTCAAAAGCCCCCCTCCCCAATTAATTTCCCGGTGCTCGGACGATGGCTGCGCACTTATCCTAGACAGGATGATGCGATCTACCTGTTTGAGGGCTTCCAGTTTGGCCTCCGCATACCCTTTAAAGGTGTTCGTGGGCCTCAGGATGCCCCAAACCTACTGTCTCTCAGGGGTAATGAGGACATTGCTGTGGAGCAGATAGCCAAGGAGGTTAAGGCACAGAGGGTGGCGGGGCCATTTGACGACCCCCCCTTATCCTAACTTGAAGGTATCCCCTCTAGGTATAGTCCCTAAGAAGTCCCCAGGTGAATTCCGTCTAATTCACCACCTTTCTTACCCTGCGGGTTCCTCGGTCAATGACGCTATACCGGACGACCTTTGCTCTGTCAAGTATACGTCCTTTGACCAGGCCTTACAAATGGTATGCTTGTGTGGTCCTGGGGAGCTATTGGCAAAGTGTGATATCAAATCAGCATTCCTATTGTTGCCAGTGCACCCGGATGACTTTGAGCTGTTAGGTTTTTGTTTTCGGGGCAAGTTTTATGTGGACAAGGCCATGCCTTTTGGCTGTTCAATTTCCTGTCCGGCCTTTGAACGATTTAGCACCTTCCTCCACTGGGCTTTTGTTTGTAGGTCGGGGTCCCGAGCTGTAGCCCACTACCTCAACGATTTTTTGTTTGGGGGTGGACATGACATGGGCACGTGTGCACGCCTGCTCACCACGTTTCAGGTGCTTATGGGGGAACTGGGTGTCCCCCTGGCACCTGAAAAGACAGAGGGCCCAGCCACCATCCTTACCTTTTTAGGTATTGAAATTGACACCGTCGCTCAGACATCCAGGTTGCCTATGGAGTAGGCAGTGGTGTTAGACTGCTACAATGTACATTTACTGACATCTGTCCGGTTGGTGCCCTACATGCATTTTTGGCAGTGCGTGGTACGCACCCTGGCCCATTGTTCTGCCACCAGGATTGGTCTCCCCTTACCAAATTTCAGTTCTGGAGGGTGACTTGTATGGCACTTCACAGTGTGGGCCTCCCTGGGGCTTGTTATGGCACCCATTCATTCAGGATAGGCGCTGCTTCAACTGCGGCTGTGTTTGGGTACTCTGAGGCTGATATATGTTGGATGGGCAGGTGGGGGTCCGCGCGTTTTTTCCTTTCATGTACGTCCCTTCACTGTATGAGTACCAGTTATGTCCTTAATTCCTTCTCCTTCTTTTACAGACCCTGTGTGTCTACACACACCGGTGGCAGTGTGGCTGGTGGGCCACAGTTATGTGCACTGGGCGGCACAGTATGCTGCATCGACGGAGTGGGGACCCAATCTCGGGCCGCGTGCATCCGCACGTATGCGGTGGTATGGTGTGCGCGGCATGAGGTGGCGGGAACTGTTGCCATTCCTGATGTCCATCAGGGATGCTGGACCACCAGATGTTCTGATTCTGCACAGATCACTGGCCTTTCCTTAAAAATGTCGGTGTGCAGTGACCTGGCGTTTCTACATCATTTATGGCCATACACACGGTTGCTATGGTCTGACATCGTGCCGAGACATTGTTATAGAGGAGGCATGGATCTCCGTGGTTTGGACCATGCCCGGCGGTCAGTGAACAGGGCTGTAGCCCGGATTCTTGTTGAGAATGGCTTGGGGACAGCCATTCGACACCCGGGGATAGGGTTGCAGGATTTTGACCTGTATGCAGGAGATGGGGTCCACCTGTCGGCCAGAGGTATGAACTTCTTTCTGGAGGACGTGCAAGCGGGCCTGGCGACTGAGCTGACTTCAGTCAACAATTTGTTTGTGTCAACAAACAAATTGTTACAAATTGATACATGTAGCCAATTACCATTGGCATTTTGGGTGGAACCTTACCAGTGCTACTGCGGCCTGCTTGCCTTAAAGAATTACAATTGGATGATACACTAATTGAAAGTGATAATTCGGACTAGGGCATTATTCAATAAAAGTGGCCCAATGCCTTTAATCCAATACCGGTGTCTGAGTCTTTATTTGGGTGGGTGCGGCTGCAAAGACATTAGGGAGCTTTTGCTAATATATCATTGGATGTGGTTTAAATGCTTAGAAAATATCTGGTTATGTTTTTAATCAGCTTGCATTTTTAGTCCTTTTAAGTACAAATATGGATTTCTAGCATGTCAAGGGAACAAATTAACTCCGAAAAGTCCATTCTTTCCAAGGTTGCACCTGCCATGAAATTGCTCCAAGCCTGCATTTCCCCTCTGGTCTCCAGCATGTCATTATGGTAGATTGATCTCCATACTCTCCCTAGCAGTTCCCCTATCAGATGCCTTTGGTATGGAAATTAATGGGAGGCTGAAAATATTGCTTTTACAGCTGCAATAGCAGAAGTCACTTTTGATTGAGCATTTGAAATCCAGGAGACTGAAGTGTTCTCTTCACAGCCATTTGCTCTTGTATTATTAGTTGTGTCAAGTTTTGTTGCAGCTGCCATTTCTTTAGCACACTTACCCTATCTATCTCTAATGGGGATTTCACTTTGATCAGCCTCTTCTATTTTACTATGAATCTTACTCTCCTTTCTACTAAGGGAAGATTAATTAATTAACTGAGAATAGTTTAAGCATTCAGCTGCTTCCCAATATTGACCAATGCATTATTTTTTGACTTGGTGTTATTTCATTTTTTCCATAGGTTATATAAGGTACCAAAATGAGTTTGTTAGTCTATGATTATGAAGATAAAAAGTATGGAGTTGGTGTGTTGGAAAGTTGTTAAGTTGATCCCTGCAATAGAATGAACAAACCAGTATTTACTTAACTGGAGGAATGGCTTTCGAACAGGGATGGCATTTTGGGTAGTGGTTCTCAGCCTAATGTAATGTGGTTCTTCTGTTTAGCTCAGGAGTTCGCAACCTACGGCCCATGGGCCAGACCTTGCCCCTGATGCCGTTACATCTTGCCTGTGGTGACAATCCCAGAAGTGGAAGCAGATGTGCCCGTGCCTGCCCAAATTTATTTATTTATTTATTTATTTATTCTTAGATTTTTATGCCGCCCACTTGGGGAAACCCGACTCAGGGCAGCGCACAATGGTAAAAACAGATAAAATACAGTAAAATATAACAAAACAGATTTAAACCCTCACTCGACCACCCAACAGCCCACCCTCCCACTCCCACCCCATGTAAAAGATGAAAAAGGGAATAGGGAATGGAGGAATACTGCAGTACTCAACACAAAAAGGAGGGACAGTTGAGCTCTAGTTGAAAATAAGCCAACAGGCTGGGGCCATATTCCCATTAGGGCCCCACACTTGCCCGGCCAGCCAGGTTTTCACTCCTTTCCTGAAAGGCAGCAATTCTGTCTGTAGCCTCAATTATGTAGGAAGGAGGTTCCAGAGGGTTGGTGCGGACACGGAGAAGGCCCTCCTCTGCGTGCCAGAGAGGTGAGCCTCTCTAGCTGAAGGTACCACCAAGGATCCCCTCTGGTCTGCTCTGGTTGGATGGGCAGACACTCTTGGGACAATGCGGTCTCTCAGGTATAATAATAATAATAATAATAATAATAATAATAATAATAATAATAATAATAATAATAATAATAATAATAATAATAATAATAATAATAATAATAATAATAATAATAATAATAATAATAATAATAATAATAATAATAATAATAATAATAATTTTGGACAATGTGAACATTTTCTGCAAGCCACTGGCAACTAATCAGCATATGGAACTCAGGAGAAAAGATGTAGTATCTATTCTACACTGAGAAATAGTGATATGAATATTATGGCTATTTTTGTTACTCCACCCTAGTTTTCAAATCTTTGCAAAGTTTATTGTGTTTAAACTTTGCAAATTTGTCCTTATAGCTCTAAAGTTAGCCCCCTGATTCAAGAGAATTGTATACCAGCATGCTATTCCTGATAGATTATGTCCCCAAGGCAGTGTATTAGCTCCCTTCTACTGCTTTGGAGTCTGACAGCCTGCTACACAATCCTAGCATTGTGAACCACAGTAATGGAACATGGAGTAGTGTACGTACTACTAGCATTTTCATGGAAGAGCATGTTAATGTAAGGAATGTTATGTAGACCAGAGCACACAGACATATGGCACTGCTTAATTACATTTTTACACTTATCCTCACATTCACACGTGTCCATGGCCATCTGTAGATGCTGCCAAGTGAACTGTAATGACAGATACATATAAAACCACCTTGGATGATTGCACAGGCCATGATATCCCTATTTTAGGGGCTGCAATTCTGCCAACAATTTAAAAAGAACATGACATAAAAAGCCTTCCTGACATCTTTACCATTCATGGGGCCCTTGGACACATTATTGACCATAGGTTTAGAGTGTGAAGTGAGAATCCAGTCCACACTTTAAAATGCTGTTAATAAGGTATCCATGGACAATTCTGTGGACATTGCCTCCATGACACCAGTGATCATGGTACGCTGATGATTGCTTGATTGTGGTCAGAACACCATCACCATGACACATATTTGAGCTTTCCAGATTGTATTGCTTGCATTTTGCCCAGTCTTTTCTAATTTCCAGAATTTACAAGAGCCCTATATAACAATATGTCTGATATAATGGCACCAACCTACAATACTGGGTTTTCATGGTCTTCTGACCACAAGCACTTGCATTTCAGAAGACTAATACAATATCACAATCAGATGTGCTCTGCAACTCATCCTAAATTGCCTTTTTGTAGTGAAGTTATTTTAGATATCAGGTTGTTGAAGCATCATTTTTATGGTTATATTTCAAAATGGACTGAAAACTAGAAGAATAAGACACAGGATGTTTCCATTGTCAACACCAACAAAAACAAAAAACAGAAATACCCACAGGCACAAAGAGAGTTTCATTTTGGTGCAGTAGGCTGCATCCGAAAGCCACATATTTTCAAATTATACAAGAAGATTATTTTTAAAATGTTGAGCTTTTAAATGCAATTATATATTCTAATACAAAGATAAATCACAACCATTCAGCTTCCCCATTAGCATTAATATTTGATGTCATATTGAATACTTATCCTCTCTCTCCTTGCAATCATCTTGCTTCCTACCTGCCTAATTTCATTGAATTTTTGCACATCAGCTGAAGAGCAGTAGAAGTACAAAGTAGCTTTTCTGCATGGAGTCCATGATAAAGAACTGGCCAAATATTAATCAAAGCTGCGATATAACTGAGAGGGGTAAGATAACTATAAAATGTGAGACCAATCACAGCATTAAAGGATTATATTCTGGCTACTATATCAGTGAACTAGTTTTTCTTAGAAATAATGCAGAGGGCAGTATTGAAAATGTTGCAGAGTTTTGACTTTCTACTAAAAATTTCTTTAGTTATGCAGTACATAGGAGCAAAGACACAAGTATTTGAGAATCCACCTGTGGCACTCACAGTCTCAATGACTCACTCTGAGACATTTGTAAGAGAAAGAAGAAAAAACATTCCTTTGCTTATAGTTATTTGAAGTTACAAACCTGTACATGTGACTTTCTTTGCAGGCGCACCCACCCAAATAAAGACTCAGACACCGGTATTGGATTAAAGGCATCGTGCCACTTTTATTAAATAACGCCCTAGTGTGAATTATAACTTTCAATTGGTGTATCATCCAATTGTAATTCTTTAAGGCAAGCAGGCCGCAGCAGCACTGGTAAGGTTCCACCCAAATTGCCAATGGCAATTGGCTATTATGTATCAATTTGTATCAATTTGTTTGTTGTCACAAACAAATTGTGACCGAAGTCAATATACTATCTATTGACCCCACCCTCTGACGTGTATCCGTTAAAATATCAAGGTGATGCAGGCTGTGAAGCTCCTAGCATCACCCCGTTCATGGTTCGCCCTTGACCGGCCAAGCCTGTTTACCCTGTACCTATCTACGTGTTGGCCAATCAATTGCGAACCTGCTGGATACCTATGGGTCATAAATTTTACCTTACCAGTGCTACCCGCCACACGGGGAGGCATCCATGATGACTCACCGCCTCCCCCCCTGACCGACAGCTCGGTCACCAGGCCCGCTTGCACGTCCTCCAAAAAGAGGTCCATACCTCTAGCCGACAGGTGAACCCCATCTCCAGAATACAGGCTAAAATCCTGTAACCCTATCCCCGGGTGTCAAATGGCTGTCCCCAAGCCATTCTTGACAAGGAACCGGGCAACAGCCCTGTTCACTTACCGCCAGGCACGGTCCAAACCATGGAGATCAATGCCTCCCCTATAACAGTGTCTCGGCACGATGTCTGACCATAGCAACCGTGTGTACGGCCATAAATGGTGAAGGAACGCCAGGTCACTGCACACCGACATCTTTAAAGCAAGGCCAGTGATCTGTGCAAGATCATTGCCGCCGAAGTACAGAATCAAAACATCTGGCGGTCTGACATCCCCGATGGACATCAGGAATAGCAACAGTTCCCGCCACCTCATGTCGTGCACACCATACCACTGCATACGCACGGATGCACGTAGCCCAAGATGGGGTCCCCACTCTGACGAGGCAGCATACTGTGCCGCCCAGTGCACATAACTGTGGCCCACCAGCCACACTGCCACCGGTGTGTGGAAACACACAGGGTCTGTAAAAGAAGGAGAGAGAATTGAGGGCATAACGAGGCACTCATGCAGTGAGGGGACGAACATACAAAGAAAAGCGTGCAGATCCCCACCTGCCCATCCTACATAAATCAGCCTCCGAGTACCCATATGCCGCAGCAGTTGATGCAGCACCTATCCTAAATGAATGGGTGCCATAACAAGCCCCAGGGACCCCCACACTGTGAAGTGCAGTCCCAGTAACCCTCCAGAATTGGAATTTGGTAAGGGGAGACCCATCCCGGTGGCAGAACAACAGGCCAGGGCATGAACCACGCACTACCAAAAAAACATGTAGGGCACCAACCGGATAGATGTCAGCAAATGTGCATCGTAGAAGCATGAGGCTACTACCCTTCCCTTGCTGATCGGCCTTTGAGGAACGAATCCTCAAATGAGCCCATTCCTGGTTGAGAGACACATCTTCCAGTTACAGTGCCCTACGGGACATGTCCCCTTTTGAAAGTGGGACCAGCCCGCTGATTCTCAGAGCTCCAAAGAAAGCTACGGTGGTAGCTGCATGAAAAAGAGACTCCTCATGCCTATCATGACACAGGCCATGCCAGCCTCGGGCAAGGTGTGCCAGAAGACAAGGTGAAACAGGCTGACATGTGTCCAGGCGGTGGCCGCGTCCACGTGTCCACCCTTCCAACACGGGGGTCACCCATGCAATCAGTAAAGCCCTGTGCCTTAGCCATAAATGCCAATGCCGAGAGCCTGGTGGCAATGGTGCGTGGGGCCAGACCTTGACTACGAAGGTGTACCATGTACCACAAAACATGGTCAACCGGGATCGGCCATGTGGCAGGGAGCTGCCTCTCCCTACAAAAAGCCCTAAACTGTAGGAGCATGTGCTGATATGCCTTACGCGTGCGCGGGGCCAAAGACATGCCGATCGCCCGGTTCACTTCTCCTCGCCAAAGGTCCACATCTCGGCTGGAAGTGGAGAGGGAAGTTCCTCTGTGTCTGGAGCCAAGGCACGGAACTGGGAGATCTGCAGGCGGGATAAAGCATCAGCAATATCATTGTCAATGCCTGGCACATGTCTGGCCCTAAAGAACACATTAAGATGCAAGGACCTAAGGACAAATTGTCGAACTAAGGCCATAACTCTGGGAGACTTAGATGTTTGGGCGTTAACAATCTGCACTACGGCAGCATTGTCACACCAAAAGTGAACTACGGAGTTAGCCCACATGTCACCCCAGAGCATAAGTGCACCTAAAATTGGAAAAAACTCAAGGAACGTAAGATCACGTAAGCGATCCGTGCCTTGCCATTCCTGGGGCCACTTTCCATAGGCCCACCTAACCTCAAAATAAATCCCATTTCCTAGGGAACCTGAGGCATCCGACCGGACCTGGAACTGGGGGTTGACCATATGCTCCGCCCTCCAAAAGGAGATGCCATTAAAGCCCTGTAGGAACGTGAGCCAGACCGCCAGGTCAGCCCATAAACCCCTGGTCAGCCGGACCCTGTGATGCTTTTTGGAAAGACCCACCATAGCATCACAAAGATACCTGGCAAAGGCTCTACCCGGCGTCACCACCCTGCAGGCAAAGTTAAGGTGACCATGGAGCACCTGCAACTCCCAGAGAGACACCTTGCACTTGGCAAGCATTGCCAAGATTGCATCCGAGATCCGAGTCACCTTTTCCATGGGTAACCTGGATGTCTGGGCAATGGTGTCAATATTTATACCAAGAAAGGTAAGGGTGGTGGCTGGGCCCTCTGTCTTTTCAGGTGCCAGAGGAACACCAAGTTCCTCCATGAGGCCCTGAAAAGTAGTGAGCAGGCATCCACATGTGCCCAAGTCGTGTTCACCCCCAAACAAAAAATTGTCGAGGTAGTGTGCCACAGACCGGGATCCCAACCTTCGAACGAAAGCCCATTGAAGAAAGGTGCTAAAGCGTTCGAAGGCCGAGAACAAAATGGAGCAGCCAAAAGGCATGGCCTTGTCCACATAAAACTGGCCCCAAAAAGAAAAACCTAAAAGCTCAAAGTCGTCAGGGTGTACTGGCAACAATCGGAATGCCGATTTGATGTCGCACTTCGCCATTAGCGCCCCGCGACCGCATAAGTGTACCATCTGCAAGGCCTGGTCAAAGGACATATACCGGACTGAGCAAAGGTCATCCGGTATAGCATCATTGACCGAGGAACCCGCAGGGTAAGAAAGATGGTGAATCAAACGAAATTCACCTGAGGACTTTTTAGGCACTAAGCCAAGAGGGGATATTTTTAAATTTGAGTATGGGAGCACGTCAAACGGTCCGGCAACCCTACCCTCTCTAACCTCTTTGGCTATCTGCTCCACAGCAACGCCCTCCTTACCCCTGAGAGATAGCAAATTCAGGGCATCCTGAGGTGCGCGAACACCCCTGAATGGGATGCGGAAGCCAAAAGTAAAACCCTCAAGCAGGTAGATCGCATCATCCTGACTAGGATAGATGCGCAGCCACCGTTCAAGCATACTGAGATTAATTGGGGAGGGGGCCTTTTGAATGCGTAGCAGCATCAGAGGGAGCTCTGGATGACCCCTGGTATCCCTTTCCCCTACCCCGGGACCCACCGGCCTGCGGGCACACGGAGGCAGCATCAGGGCCGGCACAGGAGGGGCACTCATGCCGAAATTTACATTGTCGCCTGTTGCACACCCCATTGGCGGAGTAGCTCCAACACAGCAGGTGGGCTGGAACCCCCTGCGCCGCCGGCTGGCGGGGAACCTGTGTAGTGGCAGACCGCTGTACGGCATGGCCGCAGTGGTACCGGTCACCCGGCGCCGGCCATGTAGGGGTCATATAAAGGAGCCACAATTGCTGGCAGGGCTCATCCCACCGCATCTCCGGGTGAAGGGCCGCCCTCATCCTAAATTCCTTGTCATAGGCTAACCATGACGGGCCAGGGAAATTGACAACAGCCCAGTTAATATTGTCCAGGTAATGGACCATCGGAATGGCCAAATCAGGACGAGCCCTAAGATATACTGCCATGTATATCAAATAGGCCGGTAACCAGTTAGCCCAGGTACGGGGGTGGGGGCTTACGACGATGGGACAATTCCTTGTCCCTGTCGTCCTGCCCCTCCTTCTCCTCCTTAGTAGGTTCACGGTTAAGGAGAGTGAAAATATCCACATACTCCCCCCGCCATATCTTTTCCCTGGTGGCCTGAGACAAGTGATCACCCAGGGGAAGGGAGTAGCCGGCTGTCGGCATGGTCGTAGTCGGCACGGATCAGAGTGGGGGAGCAAATAATGTGCCCTGTTGCCCACGAAGAAATTGAGCTGGCACAGATGGGGCGGCTATCTCCGGCACAACCTGGGAAGAGGTAGGAGCCCAGGTGGTCAAAGGGTACTGAGTAGGGAACTGCCCACCTGAAGTAGCCTGGTGAGGCCAGGGCCACTGTACCCCGCTAGTATGTTGTGTTAGCATGGATGGAGTGCTAACTTGACCATTATGCTCATTTGTTGCACCCCCCTGGGTCGCCCCCACCGGGGTTTCCGGCTTCTGGTGGGCGTCAGAGCTCACAACAGAGGTCGAGCTCTGGGCCGCCGCCATTCCAGTCCAAGTAGCCCCGGTCACCAACGGGATGCCCTGTAGGGGTGGCCACCCAGGGATCTGCGGAGCGCCACCATGCGTGGGCCTGATGGCCTCCAGCAGCTCAACCCGGCTCATGGTTTGCAGAGGCATGTGGGTAGCAGCCGTAGATGGCCCAAACCCTGTGTCCATAGGTGGTGGGGCAATCCCCATTGATGCTTCCAGGCCCGCTATGCGGGCCAGAAGCAGATCAACCATATCCGAGCCACCAGAATAAGGTGGGTTGGATGGGCCGGACAGCCTGCTGGGCAAATGTTGCCCGGCGTGGGGCGGAGGTCCACAACCCAGCCCAAGGCCTATAGCAGGCAGAAGTGCAAGGCCCTGCGCCAGCCCCCTGCCACAGTATGGCCAAGCCAAATAGTCCGGCCCATGGGGTGCAGGGGCCACGGCAGCGTGTGATCCCGTGCTGTGCCAAGTCAGACCACCTTGCCCAGTGGCATGTCCTGCCAATGGACCTGTGGCCAAGTAGGGTGCCCCAGAGTCCATGGGGGCTGAGGCCTCCGGGGGACAGGCCAGCACCACCCCCGCACAAGTCCTCTGACTGGGCCGGGGGCAGAGGCCTGGCCACCCTCATTGGTGACAGTGGGTACTAAAGCCCTTCCAACCCCTCTCCTCGCCCCAGGACGAGCCCTCTGGCCCAAGGTGGTACCAGGAGAAGTGGGTGCAGGGGTAGGGTGAGCCCTCCCCCCATGCACGTGGCCACGGGGCTGCGGCATTCCTTTTCTTGGGGGCCATAGCCACCCAGTCAGTGTCCCAACATGGGACCAAAGAATGATCGGCGGAGCGGATTCCCCCGCTCCAATGATCCAATAAAGCTCAATCTGTCCTGCAGTGCCGGTGGAATCGAACTGCTGACCTGCTTAGTCAGCGTCTTATCTACTTGAGCCACTGCAGGAACTAGCGCAAAAGAAGAAGAACAGAAGCATCGGAGCAAACTTCTCCGCTCCGTTGCTTCTCTAAAATGGTGGAGGGGCCGCCTCATGGCCACCCCTTTTATAAAGGGGTTGGCCATGCCCCCTAACTACCTGGATGTCTGAGTCCGGGGTGGGTTGGGGGTCGCAAAGAGCGTGGCGGCCATTTTGGCACTGTGCTTGCCTTATTGCATACATGCTAGCAACAAACTGAACAGATCAAAAACAATGAAGCAAATTACACCAAGCAACAAGCAGAGGGAAAGAACACAGGGTGCAGAGAAAAGTTTCCTTTTAAGCTGAATCTCAAATAAATCAAGTTGCAATTTAGAACATAGAATGGTTCTTGGGAGCTTCATTCTTATTACTGTAAGAATGCAAGCACGGCGCCAAAATGGCCGCCACGCTCTTTGCGGGGGGCCCCCACTGGACGAAGGCATCTGGGTAGTTAGGGGCGTGGCCAGCTCCCTTATAAAAGGGGTGGCCACGAGGCAGCCGAGCTGCCATTTTGCGAAGCGACGGAGCGGAGAAGTTTTTCCCTCTTACCTCCGTCGCTTTTGCCTTGACTGGGAAGCCTTTTGGCTGCTGATTTTCTTCCTTCAGCTTCCCATAGGTCGGACTGAGATGCCTTCGAAGAAGAAGGCGGCCGCGAGCGCAGC
Source organism: Bradypodion pumilum (assembly GCA_035047305.1). Classification (NCBI taxonomy): domain Eukaryota; kingdom Metazoa; phylum Chordata; class Lepidosauria; order Squamata; family Chamaeleonidae; genus Bradypodion; species Bradypodion pumilum. The sequence continues at coordinate 62,503,486 of JAWDJD010000004.1, read as the reverse complement.
TCGCGCGGTTCGGAGGCGCAATCCGGGTCGGAGGACCGCGGCTGCACCTCCCCAGCAGCCGCCTTTGCCTGCACCCACCGGGACCGGTGGGATGGGGTCTATTCCCCCTTGGCCGGAGGCTCGGGACCCAAGCATGGGTCCAGCATGGGCTGCGGCCCGCGGCCCGCAAGCGGTGGACACCGCTCCTGGTGCCCATTCTACCGGGCCTTCCTCTATAGGGGCGCAGCTCACTCCGGGGCCTTCCAGCCTTGGGGGGTGGTGTGGTCCCCTTCCCTGGCAGGTGCCTACATCGGCCCTACCGGGCCTGGGTGTGGGGTCATGGCCCTATTCGGGCCCCGGGGTACAAGGACCTGTACCCACGCCTGTAGCAGGCGGGCCGGCTGGCCCTTGGCCCCACGTCAGTGTGGAGGCCTTACTGGCCCGCGTTGCGGCCCTCGAGGCTTCCCTGACTCGGGCCAGCCACGCTGGGGCTCCCTTTGGGGTTCATTTTGACGCGTCGTCTGCTGGGCAGCGGCAGGCGATGGGACGGGTCGAGCAGCTTGAGGCGCGTGGCGCGACTTCGGCCACTGCCTCGCAGCTCCCCAACCAACAGGCCAGTGCGGGTCAGGCCCCAGCGATGAGCTCTACGGCGGTCGTGAGCTCCGACGCCCCCAGTGGGCCGGAACCCCCGGTGGGGACGGCCTGCGGGGGTGCAGCATGTGAGTATGCGGTGCAAACTAGTGCACCTACACATGTGGCCACGTTGGGGGGGGCTTTCCAATGGTCTTGGCCTCGCGTGGGTGGTGCGGCGGTGCAGCCACTGACGCCCCACCCGGCGACGACGACTACCACCCAGGGCCCCGGGGTGGGGGGTGTTTCCTACCCTGTGGGGAATGTTTTGGGGGTGGCTGGGCTAGTCCAAGCCCCTTTCCAGATGCCCGCAGTTTCTGCGGTGCCTGTCTCGGCCTTGCCGACAGCGGGGTATTCCTTGCCACTAGGTGACCACTTGGCACAGGCCACCAAAGAGGAAATATGGCGGGGGGAGTATGTAGATATCTTCTCACTCCTAAATAGGGAGCCCACCAAGAAAGAGAGGGAGGGGCAGGATGAGAAGGATAAGGAACAGGCACGTCGTCACAAGCCACCACGGACGTGGGCCAACTGGCTGCCGGCTTACCTCATCTACATGGCGGTGTACCTGAGGGCCCGGCCGGATTTGGCAATTCCGATGGTCCAGTATTTGGACAACATCTATCGGGCGATGGTTGACTTTCTGGGCCCGTCGTGGTTGGCTTATGACGAGGAATTCCGTATGCGAATTCCCCTGCACCCTGAGATGAGGTGGGATGAGCCATGCCAGAGGCTTTGGCTTCTGTACATGACGCCCACGCGCCCCGCGCCAGGGGAAAGATACCATTGTGGACATGCGGTCCAGCGAGCGGCTCCAGCACAGGTTCCCCGCCAGGTGGCGGGGCAGGGGGTTCCAGCCCGCCTGCTGTGCTGGACTTTCTCGTCTAATGGTTCCTGCAATAAGAAGAATTGCAAGTACAGACATGAGTGTCCCACCTGTGCGGGCCCCCATGCAGCCTCTGCCTGTCCTAGGCCTGGAGAGACGTGGGGCAGAGGGAGGGTCGGACAGTGGGCTGGCAAGACTGCCGCAGATGGAGCTGGTTCACCGAAAGGCTCCCTCCCCAATTAATGTGGACATGTTGGAGCGTTGGCTCGCATTGTACCCGAAGGGGGATGATGCGGATTATCTCCTTCAGGGCTTTAGGCAGGGGTTCCATATTCCTTTCATGGGTGATAGGTCCCCTCAGGATGCCCCCAACCTTTTGTCACTTAGGGGGAGGGAGGAGGTGGCTGCTGCCAGCATTAATAAGGAGGTCAATGCGGGCAGGGTTGCTGGCCCTTTCCCTGCACCCCCGTTCACTAACCTTAAGGTATCGCCCCTGGGCTTGGTTCCCAAGAAGTCTCCAGGCGAGTTTCGCCTTATCCATCACTTGTCCTACCCAGCCGGCCGATTGGTCAACGATGCTATCCCTGATGACCTTTGCTCAGTCAGGTATACATCTTTTGACCACGCGCTGCGCATGGTGCGCTCATGTGGCCCGGGTGCGCTGCTGGCTAAGTGCGACATTAAGGCGGCTTTTCGCCTCTTGCCGGTACACCCGGGCAACTTTGAATTGCTGGGTTTCAAATTTCGGGGCGAATATTACTTTGATAAGGCCATGCCTTTTGGCTGTTCCATATCATGCTCGGCTTTCGAGCGTTTCAGTACCTTGCTAGAGTGGGCTTTCGTCCACAGGTCAGGGTCCCGGTCTGTAGCCCATTACCTGGATGACTTTTTATTCGGGGGTGAACAGGGCTGGGACACGTGTACACGTCTCCTCAACAAATTTCAGACGCTAATGGAGGAACTCGGTGTCCCTTTAGCGCCCGAAAAGACCGAGGGCCCATCTACCCAGCTAGTCTTCCTGGGGGTGGAGATTGACACGATAGCGCAGGCGTCTAGGTTACCGCAGGATAAGGTGTCAAGGATAGTGGCCCTTATCTCGGACTTGCTGGCCAAGCACAAGGCATCACTGAGAGAACTGCAGGTGCTACATGGTCACCTTAATTTCGCTTGCAGGGTGGTCGCACCGGGCAGGGCTTTTGCCCGGCGCCTGTGCGACGCCATAGCAGGATTATCCAGGCCTCACCATAGGGTTCGGCTTACCCGGGGTATCAGGGCAGACATGCTTGTCTGGTTACAGTTCCTGAGGGAGTTCAATGGGGTCTCATTTTGGAGGTATGACCTCCTGGCTTCCCCTCAATTTCACATTCAGTCTGATGCCTCGGGATCCCTTGGTTATGGGATGTACTTCAATGGGAAGTGGGCCTATGGTGGGTGGCCACCGGCCTGGGCAGGCATGGGTCGCCTGCGTGATCTCACATATCTGGAGTTTTTCCCTATCCTGGGTGCTTTGATGCTATGGGGCGAGGAGTGGTCCAACTCGGTCGTGCATTTCTGGAGTGACAATGCGGCTGTGGTACACATTGTCAATGCACAGACTTCTAAATCGCCCAGGGTTATGGACCTAGTGCCCCAATTTGTGTTGCGCAGCCTGCGCCTCAACGTACTGTTCAGGGCCAGGCATGTCCCAGGGGTTAATAATGATATTGCTGATGCTTTGTCCCGCCTACAGATCTCCCGGTTCCGTGCCTTGGCCCCGGATGCGGAGGAATTTCCCTCGCCACTCCCGGAGGAGATATGGACCATTGGCAAGGAGAGGTGAACCGGGCGATTGGCCTGTCGCTAGCGCCACGCACGCGTAAGGCGTATCACCATGCAATTAATTCATTCAGGGCATTCTGTACCCAATTTCAACTGCCAGGAACCTGGCCGATCCCGGTAACCCATGTTCTGCGGTTCATGGGTTACCTGCATTCTCAGGGCCTTGCACCTCGCACCATAGCATCTAAGCTTTCAGCGTTGGCTTTTATAGCCAAAGTGGGGGGTCATGTGGACAGCACCTCTGACTTCCGTGTGAGACATGTTTTGGAGGGGTGGGTGCGCGAGCGCGGGCGTTGCCCGGATGACCGCCACCCGATTTCCCCAGGGGTCCTTACCCAGTTGGCCCGGGGCTGGCCTTGCCTCTGTTTTGATGCATATGAGGCAGCCCTATTCCATGCAGCCACAACGGTGGCATTTTTTGGAGCGCTCCGCATCAGCGAGCTTGTGATGCTGTCTAAGGCGGATGCAAGTCGTAGGGCACTGGAACTCGAGGATGTCTGTGTTGCCAAAGACTGGGCTCAGTTGAGGATACGCTCCTCTAAGACGGATCAGCATGGCGTAGGCAGTGGTGTGCAACTGCTATGGTGTTCTTTGGCAGACATCTGTCCGGTTGGTGCCCTACAGGAGTTCCTGGCACTGCGTGGCACGCACCATGGCCCGTTTTTCTGTCACCAAGATGGGTCTCCCCTTACTAAATTTCAATTTTGGAAGGTGACGGGCAAAGCGCTGGCCAGTGTGGGCCTCCCAGGCGCCCGCTATGGCACCCATTCATTCCGTATAGGGGCGGCCTCAACCGCTTCTGCTTTTGGGTACTCCGGGGCTGACATACGCAGCATGGGACGGTGGGGTTCGCAGTGTTTTCAGTTTTATGTGCGCCCACTCCCGCCGTGAGTACCAACCCAGTCACCTTACCTTCTTTTCCTCATTTTTCTTTACAGACCCGGGGTGTCGTATTACACCGGTGACAGTATGGCTGGTGGGCCATAGCTACGTGCACAGGGCAGCGTGTTATGCTGCGGCGACAGAGTGGGGACCCCGACTGGGACTGGGTGCATACGCAAGTCTCACATGGCATGGTAAGCCTGGGATGTTATGGCGGGAGCTGCTGCCTTTCCTTTTTTCAGGCCAGAATGCTGACCCGCCTGACATTCTGATCATACATCTGGGGGGCAATGATTTGGGTCAGGTCACCGGCTTATCACTGAAGCATGCGATTTGCGAGGACCTCGCCTACCTGCATTACGTCTGGCCCGCCACAACCCTTGTTTGGTCGGACATGGTCCCGCGCCATTCCTACAGAGGTCCTGCGTTGACCTCCTGGCCCTTGACCGTGCTAGACGCATGGTGAATAGGGCAGTGGCGCGGTTCCTTGTCAACAGGGCTTGGGGGAGGGTCAGTTGTCACCCCGCTATTAGCCTACAAAGTTATGACTTGTATGCAGGGGATGGGGTCCATCTGTCGCGAGGAGGTATGGACCTCCTGTTGGGTGATTGGCGAGCAGGCCTGTTGACCGAGCTGACGGTCTGGGGGGGGGCGTCGAGCCTTCTTTGAAGCCCCTCCGTGTGGCGGGTAGCACTGGTAAGGTAAACATTATGACCCACAGGTATCCGGCAAGTTCGCAATTGACTGGACAACACTAGACAGGCATAAGTTGGTTAAACATTGTCCGGTCAACGACGAACTAGGCGACGGGGTGATGGCTATAGCTAGACAGCATGCATCACCACGTGATTTTACAGATACGCGTCAGAGGGTGGGGTCATTAGTTAGATATTGACTACGATCAACAATTTGTTTGTTGTCAACAAACAAATTGATACAAATGGATACATTGTAGCAATTGCCGTTGGCAATTTTGGGTGGTACCTTACCAGTGTTACTTCGGCCTGCTTGCCTTAAGAATTATGATTGGTCAATTACCAATAGAAATTTATAATTCGGACTAGGGCATGAATCAATAAATGTGGCCCAATGCCGTTATCCACTATTATCAGTGTCTGAGTCCTTTATTGGGGGGTGCGCCTGCAATGCAAGCGCGGCGCCAAAATGGCCGCCGTGCTCTTTGCGGGGGCCCCCCCACTGGACGAAGGCATCCGGGTAGTTAGGGGCGTGGCCAGCTCCCTTATAAAAGGGGTGGCCACGAGGCAGCCGAGCTGCCATTTTGCGAAGCGACAGAGCGGAGAAGTTTTTCCCCTCCACCCCCTCCCTAGTTAACAGTGTGATGTTTTGGTCGCTTCGGGGCCGGGTGGGAATTTTTGGCTGGGACCCATATTGGCTTCCGGGTCCTGGTTTTTTCGCCCATCCCACACTGTTGCTATGGTTTGACATAGGGGTTTTGTCTGTTGCTGCTGTTGACTTTGGTCACATGGGCGGGTAGCACTGGTAAGGTAAACATTATGACCCACAGGTATCCGGCAAGTTCGCAATTGACTGGACAACACTAGACAGGCATAAGTTGGTTAAACGTTGTCCGGTCAACGACGAACTAGGCGACGGGGTGATGGCTATAGCTAGACAGCATGCATCACCACGTGATTTTACGGATACGCGTCAGAGGGTGGGGTCATTAGTTAGATATTGACTACGGTCAACAATTTGTTTGTTGTCAACAAACAAATTGATACAAATGGATACATTGTAGCAATTGCCGTTGGCAATTTTGGGTGGTACCTTACCAGTGTTACTTCGGCCTGCTTGCCTTAAGAATTATGATTGGTCAATTAACAATAGAAATTTATAATTCGGACTAGGGCATGAATCAATAAATGTGGCCCAATGCCGTTATCCACTTTTATCAGTGTCTGAGTCCTTTATTTGGGGGTGCGCCTGCAATGGAGAGTGACAAAAGCTAGGGTTTATAAAAGAGCCCTTCCCACCATCTGCTCACTCCCACACCTTGGAATGAAGGTGTGAGCCACAGCAGAAAGAGACACAGTGGAAGGATGTTGGCCATTTCTTACTTCCACATTGTCCTCAACTTGATTTTAACATAATGAGGAGTCATTAAGTTTGCTTAGTCCCCAGAGAGTTCCAAAGCACTAAATAAAACTGATTATATCACTAACATGAAGACTGCTTTCAGAAGGGCAATGATTTACAGAGTAATCAGTGCCCTGGAGTTGAATTTCTGCTTGTGACAAAATAACTTGAGTGTCGCTATTCAGGATGGTGGAAGGAGGACATTTGCTGCCCTGTCACAAGCAATAAATAGTTCTTGACCAGCTCTTAGGGATGTTGCAATTTAGAAATGGAAAGGCAGGACAGGGGAGGAGATGTAGACTAACATCAAGACAGGCAGTGTGAGTTTTTACAGTGACATTTAGTCCCAAAATCAATACCTTGCAGCAATGTAAAGATTATTTCTTCTCAGAACTTGGTTCCAGTGTCAAGGCCTAGAACAGGGGTGCCCAAACCTTTTGGGCCGTGGGCCGGTCATGTAGTTCAGGGAGCCGTCACTATGGCCTGGGGGCCAGATCTGGCCCCTGATGCCAATTAATCTGGTCCATGAAGCCCTCATCGCTCCTGGAAGCCCTCATCGCTTCCAGGAGCGACTAGAACTTTGTGGGCTGGATGAATTGGCATCAGGTGCCAGATCCAGCCCCCAGGCCATAGTTTAGACACCCTTGGCCTAGAAGGACTTCCAGCCCACATACCTGCATCCCTAATGATTTGTAAAGATTGTTACTTCCACAACCCCTTCTACTACAGAGGAACCCAATAACAGGAAAAAACCAAGAGTGGGCAAAAAAGCAAGCAGTGGCTGTTGCCATTGCTCTGAATGTCTCTGTGTATGAAATATTAAATGTCAGAAACCATACTAAAGCCAAAAATAAAAATAATAATTAAACACTCTAAAATGCAACCCAGATTCAACTGAAATGTCCCATATCTACTGCAAATCTAGTCATGGAGAAGACGGAATGGTTCTATCTGAATTTCTTTCTTTACAGATTTGGGCAGCAACTACACAAATGTTTCTTGAACATGTCTGTTCTAAAGCTATCATATACACATGTTGCTATTTATGTTTAACCAAGTTGGCCTCAGTAACAAAGCATGTTGTGTAATGAAAAGATTTTAAGTAATGTCTGCCAAGTCTGTTGCACAGCCACAAAAAGTTGTGCATTCAAAGTGTGTTTTCTCAAAGCAACGAGAAGGGCTGAAGTTCAGAGGCAGAACACATACTTTGGAAGCAGAAGATTCATGTCCAGGCAATTACTTTATAAAAATATGTTTGTTTAGAATTGGCACTGTAAACAATGCTGAGCTAGATAGATCTATAATCTGAGACTGAATAAAGTTTGGTTGGTTTTTGTGAACATTACCTGGACATTTTACTAGATTTTTAAGTAGGTGTAGTGTATATACAAATTTTTCCTCTCCTAAGGGCAAGCACTAGGCATGATAAAGTCATTGCCATATTAGCAAAATGGTCGATAGGGTGAAGAGAGTTCCTCAGTGTCACATAACCCATAGTAGGATATTGGGGTGGATCTCTGTTGTTGGTAGGGTTGCCATATGTCCCGGAAAACCGGGATTGTCCCAGATTCAAGGCTGAAAATTTGTCCCACCTACTTCCATAAAAATCATGTTAAAGTTCTGGATTTTTAAAACTTACTGATCGCCACCAAACGAGCGATTTCCTGCCACATTGGAGTTGAAGTATTACCTGGAGACAAATCTTAATGTCCTCACCTCACACCACCACCCAATAAGTGTAAACAATGTGTTTCCTGGAACTGAGGACATTAATAGTTGAGTGTGACACAACTTCTCAGAAGTACAATAGATCATCTTACAGTAAGAATTAACTATTGTAAATAAATTCATTTATGTAGTGATATATTTAATGTGAAGGTGTTTTACAGCTGTCATTATATTAGGTTTGTTTTTAAAAAGGCTATTTTGTAGATTACCTGCCCATTTTTGTCAAGTATACTTCTGTCCTGGTTTTGTGGGAGAGAATTATGGCAACTCTAAAACTTGTTGGAGACTAGCATCTAGAGGCAGCAGGTTAAGAATGCATGTTGTGTGCACTCTGCTATTCCTTACAAGGAAATGACACCATTTTCAGTCATATTAATGGAGAGGGGAAAAACAAACAATCGCCAACATAGGACAAGGGAGTGAGAATGAAAACATGACTGGGGCTAAGTCTGCCCATATCTTTATTATTCCTTGCTCTCAATTAAGGATCAGAATTTGTCTGCTCATGGCTGAAACTCTCAACCTGCTCAATGTAGTTCAATAGAAGTTCTGGAGAGGGGAATGAAGCCCTGTATGACAGCTGTTTTAAGACAACAGTATGCACAAATGCATGCAGAACCTGTCAATATCAGAAACAGGTTAGTAATTTGACCTGTATTCTAAAAAGTAAGTCATAATCCTCCTAACTGACTCTTGCATTTAGGGGGGGGGGGGAGGTTAAACCATAATTTGCAAAAGTCATAAAGCCACTATATGAATATTCATCTATCAACAAGATGTCTGCAAAAAGCAACTTAGACATCATCATGGAGAAGAAGTAATTATGGTGATTTGGATGTGCAGTTCTCTGTATTTCATCATCATACCGCAACAGAAATTGGCTTGAGAGGTGAAAGAGCAATTCGGAAACGCCTGCCTGAACAGCTTACTGAGCCATTTCATAATCACATGCCTGGCTAAATATCTGTTTGGCGCAAGGATAATGCCATTTAATAATCAGGGAACAAACAATACAAGAAACAAACAGCCAAGGAACCAAGCGAATCTGGCCGTGAGCCAATCAACTGCCACCTGCCATTATGCTCCAAATGAAAACAAGAAGAAAATAATAACAAAGCCACTGATCAATGCAGAGAAAAGTGAACATAATTATCAGGAGAGCACAATGTAGGGACATGAGAGAGAATATATAATGAGAGTTAAGTTGATTCCCCAATCATCATAGAGCTCCAAATATCTCCATAGCAGAGACAGTCTCATAACTGTCACTGATTTTATTACTATACTTTTTCATTCAATGACATAAAAATAGTATCCCAGTGCTCTGAAATGAAATACAATGTGGGGTTTACTGTAAATGGTATTCATTAGGAGAGGTGTGAAGAACATTCACTTTGACAGTTCCAACTGTCTCAACAGGAGACATTTTGATGTGGAATTTCAGAGTCCTACAATATTGCTTTCCTCCGGTTGGAGCAAAAGTCGACACTCTTGATACTTCTCCCCTGACTGAGTATCCACAATTTGCATAAAAAGTCTCTTTGCAAAACCAAATTCCATCTCCTTTAAGAAGCAAAGCACACCTACGTATAAGTAGAAAGCACTAACACAACTGGCTCAATTTTGGATGTGAGATCCAAGAAAAATAAAAGTGATAGGCCTTTTGAATGTGAAATGATGGAATTAAGTGACTTTCCTCGGGTGGTCATCTTTTTCTTCCCCCTTGTGCGTTCTTTATTTCAAAAGCAACAATGCTTAAACATGGCATTGTTTGTGTGGCTTTTACTGTTGTAATCAACACTCTTCATAAACTTCTTTCATGTCTAGGCAAGGCATGAAACTTTTGGTGAGTTCATTCTCTAGCTCTTTTCGCCTGATCTAGTATGAGAAAGATTAGACAGCAACACAAGGTTGCCATTAACAGGGTATGCCTGATTGTGGTTCAAAACTACCACAATCTTCAAGAAGGCTCTTTCTGTGTACCCTAATCATATCATTAATGAGACTGTAATCATTTGACGTATTCCGAGGTTTTTTTAAAATATTTCCTCTAATAAAAGGGATGTCCCATCAGGTGTTTTCTGACATAAAACATTGAACTGCATGTGACAGGTATATCCTCACTGCTCTCTTGAAACTGTGGAAGGATTTCTTCCTTTGTGTTAGAAGCACCACAATGCAAATAATAAATGTATCGTATAGTGTTTGCACAGCAACAGGTGACATCTTGTTGTCCATTGTACATATGATGTCCACTATGCCCCTTAACATGTACTACAGATGAGTTAATGTTAGCTGCCCCCAAATAGCTGTTATTGTGGAACTATTGGCTATATTACAAACAGTATAGCTTCATTGTACATTATCTAAGATCTTTGCAATATCTATACCTATAAATCTGAGTGTTAACCATTGTGATTTGACAAAGGATCCCGCACCCGGCCATACTATCCCATACCGAGCATTCGTGCACTCGCCCAAACTGGGTATGGAGGTCACTGGGGGGTTGAGAAATGCGCCAGTGGGGCAGGAAACCCACGAACGCAAACAAAAGGAAAAGACTTCACTTCCCAACATTCCTTGTGCCATGCCGTGCCACAGCCAATCAGACTAAGAGGCGCAAGCAAAAAGAACATTGGGAAACACGACGCGGCCAATCAAAATTGAGCCACAGAAAAAAACCGCCACACAAACGGAAACCACAAACGCAAAACTACAAGCCCCAGCATCCTGCGCACCATGAGCGCGCAGAATGCTGAGAAAGCCGGCACACAAAAAATAAAAATACAAAACGCAACGGGAGCGCAAGTCCGCCGCAGGCGGACACAGCGCCTCACAGCCATGCAAAATAAAAAGCCAAAAAATGCCACCGCAAGATACCCACTGGCCTTCTTTCTCAGAGCAATGGGGAGAAGAGGGACTCCCTCTCCTCCATGCTACCGCACTGAAGACATGGCGAGACCACCACCGGCCTCAAGAAATGTTGAGCTGGGGTGAAAAAAATCACCAAAAACAGGGGGGGTCAAGGGGGTAAGGTACTGATGCATTGGCCCCCCCCTCCCTTGAAAGCGAACCAATTCCCCGTGAAGCAAAGGCAGCGAACGAGGCTCCGGTCATTGCCTTTACTTCCCGAGGAAGTGTTTCGCTTTCAGGGGGGGATGCACCACTACCTCCCCCCCTTGAAAGCAAACCAATTCCCTGGCAAGCAAAGGCAATGAACTGGGCTCCAGTCATTGCCTTTACTTCCCGAGGAAGTGTTTCGCTTTCAGGGGAGGGAATGCACCACTACCTTTTCCCCCTTGAAAGCAAAGCATTTCCCCGGCAACCCAATGCAGTGAACGGGGCTCCGGTCATTGCCTTTGCTTCCGAGAGCTCCTCACCCGGGCGCAGCACACACCTACTGGGCTGGACATTCCAAACCTGCCCAGTGTGTGTATGCGCGCACACCAAAACAACCCTGAAACAACAACATCACAACAAAACAACAAAAACAAACACTAAAACTATTACAAAATAATAAAACAAAAAAATCACTAATTTAAAAAAACATTAATAAACAAAAATAAATAAACCACAAAATACACAAATGAAATCTAAACCACAAAAAAACACCTAACTACAACACAAAAAACACAAACAAACAACAAAATAAAACAAACAATCAGAAATAAACAAACCAATTTAACCAAACTAAAAATAAACCAACACACAAAAGACCAAACAGAAACACCTCCTAGCCCACCAACACAAACCCAAAACAAAGAAAAACCCCAGAATAAAGAAAACCAGACAACTTACCAGCGTGTCCTCCCTCCACGACATCCGGAACAGAAATGAAGAACCAAAAGAAAACTTACCAGAAGAAGCTCCACCCAGAGGACAGAAGAGAAAAAAACACCTGAAATGAAACCAAAACCCCTAGCAGCCCCACCTGCAGGGCACTATAGTAAAAACAACTCAGAAACACTCAACAGAGTAAAAACAAGTCAAAAACATAACACAAAATCACAATTTTACACAAATCACAAATATATCTAAAAAAACATAAAAAGATTTCTAAAATCCTGTGTTTAGTTTTAACTCAAATAAAAACCCAAAACATCTAAACACAGTTTAAAAACATTTAATGTAAAAAACATGTACTTTCACATTTTTAAAATTATTACCTACGATACAACCATTAAAAAGAAGGTCACATACTAAAATATTATTTGGTTAAATAGAAAATTTAGAAAAAATTATATAATCCTTTGTTCTTTTTTTAATCCACAAAAAAAACAAAAAAAACTGATCACAGTTTATAACAGCCCGGCATCGCAACAAACATTAACGTGTATGTTAAAGCAAATATTCAAAAACACATTAGAAAAATTTCAAAATACAGGTTGTTATTACTGTAAAGTATCACAACAATACAATCTATTTAACAAATGAAAACATAAAGGCATTGTGCATAAATATTTTTTAAAAAAAAAACAATTACAGACTAAGCTCTTCTTTACCAACATTATGAAAAAAAAACCTTCCTACACAATTTAAAACAGCCCGGCACCGCTGGGCAATCTCTGCTAGTGTGATATAAAAAGAAAGTTTCCAAAGCTTGTAAGGTGCTAATCAACAATCTAGTCATGCCATACTATCTGGTATATTTATTCTGTTACAGTAAATCTGAGGAAGGATGGAAGGAGTTCCATGTCTTCAAGTTAGGGATTATGAAAAATATATCACTTTCAGTTCTGTTTTATGTAAACAAAAGACTGGTGGTCCCTTTTTTAGAGGATGCACCTAATAAAAAGCAATAAATTGTATTTTGAAAACGTAAAGTCTATTAAGTTTCATTGCCATACACTTTTAAGCACTCCAGTCCATTCCTTCTATTATGGGCTGGAGACCAAGAAAACCTATGGCAATAAAACCCTTCTTCTTCCATGTCTTAGCCAGACATGAAACTGCCAAAATGAAGGCACCTTTGGGTGAGTTCATTCTGCAGTTCCTTTTGCCTGACCTAGTGTGAGAAAGATTAGCTAAAACACAAGGTTTTCATTACCAGAGTACGCTTGATTGTGGTTCAAAAATATCACAATCTTTGAGGAGGCTCTTTCTGTGTATCCCAATAAAACCCTGTTAGACACCACATGCATAACAGGAGATGCAACAGTAGGTGTAGTGAGTTAGAAAGGTCTGGTCACCTGCCTGTTTGGTCACCTGACCAGTCTTGAGCAGGAAGGTGAACAGATCTTTCTAATCATTACAGCCATTTGTGTGGTAACAGGGTTCTGGTCTTAGGTTTTCAGGGGATACATAACTTTGCCATTCTTGCTACAACAGACTAATCTTAACTTACTAACTTTACTGTAATTACCCTTTTTGCAATTCATAGCACAGGCGAGTCCTTTCCACAGTTGTTTTTCTGTATTTCTTCTTTCAGTGTCCCTGTAGTTAGTAGTTTGCTTTTCCTTCCCTCCTGATTTTTTGCAGACCGATACTCAAACATTTAAAGATACAAATTGCCCCAAACCACTATTAGGAAATATGTTCCAACTAAAAACATCAATTGATAATGAACATGTTGCCTTACATTTGATACTCAATTAATGGGATTATTTCCATCATATTTCTCTAATATCAATATGCTCCTGCATTCTCCAAGCTCTCTGGTTCATTTGTCGAAACTAGATAGACATGGAACTGCAATTCATTTAGAGCAGTTCAGTTAAAATTATTTTCAAATGACCTTAAGCTATAAACATATCTCATAAAAATTAATGCTGCCTAGGTGCGTTATGACTTCCATCTCTTCACAGTTCTAGTATAGTCTTCCTATTAGATTTTGAGTTTATTGTAGAGGCACCATTATCAATTTTGTTGAAAGTATCTTATAAGGTCTATTCCTTCCTTGCTGTTGTGTCTTCTTAGTGTGCCTTGTTAATTCTGTATCTGATTCCTTGACAGATGTTTCATGGGACCTAACAGCACTAACCTTAACATACACACTCATATTCTTTGGGAATACATCCCTCACTTTAATTTCATTGAAAAATTTCCACATTTCCTTTACTATGTACCAAGCAATGCTACAGAACAATGCTACACAACAAGCAGAATAAAAATTCTGTCCATAAGAAAAACCAATAAAACTATTCATAGTAGCTTTTGAGAATATTGACTTGTGCTCATGGTATTTTCTCAGGAGAAGGTTGTCATCAGCATAGGCATGTCACTGGCATACTTATAACTGCTCTATGACCAGTGAGGGCAAACTTCTTTATTTATTAACTCCTCAAAACAGTGGGCTGAATTTTGTGTTGCACAACCTGGAGCTCTCAAAAACAGTAAGAGCCCACAATACAGATGTTGCTTTGTAGCAATAGTGATTCAGAGCAACTGCATCAATCCAAAGCATTATTTCTAAGTCATAATCATCCAGGGGTGGGTGCTCTAAAAAGGACTATGAGCCACATACTTCCTTGGTCAGATCCTGGAGGACCAATACCCACAACCTATTTTACTTTTTAAAATGTAGAGTTGTGTGGGGAGGGATTATTAAAAAGCCTCCAGTGCTTTCTGATGCTAAAAGTTTTTTTTTCAAATAAATTTTGGGAAGGGGGAACAGAGCTGTTGGGGCTACTTGAGGATAGGATAACATCTTTCACCTGGCGGCTTAGTGGTTAAGACGCTGAGCTGGTGACTGGAAGGTTGGGTTTCGATACCTGAGAGCTGCACTTGGGGACATGAAAGGGGCCTCATTTGGGCACCCCCTGAGCAGAGTTTCTCCAGCAAAAATCCTTTCAACCCAGAGTAATTTCTGACACAAAATTATTATTTTTATAGAAGTGGAGAAAGGAATTCATTTGCCGTCACATGTGGTTTTCCTCTACTGCATGACTTAGATTTAGCATGCTATGTTCTGTGAAGATATACATTGCAAGCGCGGCGCCAAAATGGCCGCCGCGCTCTTTGCGCCCCACCCCCACCGGATGAAGGCATCCGGGTAGTTAGGGGGCGTGGCCAGCACCCTTATATAAGGGGCGGCCACGAGGCAGCCGAGCTGCCATTTTGCGAAGCGACGGAGCGGAGAAGTTTTTCCCTCTTACCTCCGTCGCTCTTGCCTTTCATTGGGAAGCCTCTGGCTGCTAATTTTCTTGACTTTTCCAGCTTCCCATCGTTTAGCTGCTATGCCCTCTAAGAAGAATGTGACTGCGAACGCGGCTCGTTCTGCGCGGAGGCGCCAGCCGGGTCGGAGGACAGCGGCTGCACCTCCCCAGCAGCCTCCTTTGCCTGAGCCCACCGGGACCGGTGGGATGGGGTTAATTGCCCCTTAGCCCGAGGCGGGGTGTCCGCGTACCGGCCCAGCAGGGGCCGCGGCCCCCGGCCCGCAAGCAGTGGCCACTGCCTCTGGCATGGCCCATTCTGCGGGGCCTTCTTCCATTGGTGCACAGCTTCCTGCGGGGGGTTTCATCCATGGGGGGTGGCTGGGTTCCCTCTCCTGGCAGGGTACCCCCCCCGGCCCTGCAGCCAGTGGGCCGGCCGGCCCTTTGCCCCCACTTGGCTTAGGGGGCTACGTTAGTGTTGAGGCCCTTCTGGCCCGCGTTGCGGCCCTCGAGGCATCCCTCGCGAGGGTTAACCACCCGGGGGTGCCTTTTGGGGTGCAGGTTGATCCTTTGTCTGCCGGTCAGCGGCAGGCGGCAGGACGGGTCGAGCTGCCCGAGGCGCGTGGGCCGGCTTCGGCCACTGCCTCGCAGCTCCCCACTCAACAGGCTGATGCCGGTCAGGCCCCGTCGACGAGCTCAATTGCGGTCGTGAGCTCCGACGCCCCCAGCGGGGCGGAACCCCCGGTGGGGGCGGCCCGTGGGGGTGCAGCATGTGAGTATGTGGTTCAATCTAGTGCACCCACACACCTAACCACATTGGGGGGGCATTCCAGTGGCCGTGGCCTCGCACGGGTGGTGCGACGGTTCAGTCACCGACGTCCCACCCAGTGACTTCCCCTCTCACCCAGGGCCCCGTTTTGGGTGGTACCTCTTATTCAGTCGGGAATGTGTTAGGGGTGGCCGGGTTGGTCCAGGCTCCTTTCCAGATCCCCGTGGTTCCCACCGTGCCGGTGTCGGCATTGCCGACAGCGGGGTATTCCTTGCCCCTGGGGGACCATTTGGCCCAGGCCACCAAAGAGAAGATCTGGCGTGGGGAGTATGTGGACATCTTCTCCCTTCTTAACAGAGAGCCCACCAAAGAGGAGAGGGAGGGGCAGGATGAGAAGGATAAGGAACAGGCACGTCGTCGTAAGCCGCCACGTACGTGGGCCAATTGGTTGCCGGCATACCTCATATACATGGCGGTCTACCTCAGGGCCCGGCCGGATTTGGCAATTCCGATGGTCCAGTATTTGGACAACATTTACCGGGCGATGGTCGACTTCCCGGGCCCGTCGTGGTTGGCTTACGATGAGGAATTCCGTATGCGGATTCCCCTGCACCCTGAGATGAGGTGGGACGAGCCCTGCCAGAAGCTGTGGCTTCTGTACATGACTCCCACGCGCCCTGCGCCTGGGGAAAGATACCATTGTGGACATGCGGTCCAGCGAGCGGCCCCAGCACAGACACCCCGCCAGGTGGCGGGGCAGGGGGTTCCAGCCCGCCTGCTGTGCTGGACTTTCTCATCCAATGGTTCCTGCAGTAGGAAGAATTGCCGGTACAGGCATGAGTGTCCCTCTTGCGCTGGCCCCCATGCGGCTTCCGCCTGCCCCAGACCTGGAGGGATGCGGGGCAAAGGTAGGGGCGGACAAGGGGCTGGCAAGACTGCCGCAGAGGGAGCTGGTCCACCGAAAGGCCCCCTCCCCAATTAATGTGGATATGTTGGAGCGTTGGCTCGCATCGTACCCGAGGGAGGCAGATGCGGTTTACCTGCTTCAAGGTTTTCGACTGGGGTTCCGTATTCCTTTCCAGGGTGATAGGTCCCCTCAGGATGCCCCCAACCTTTTGTCCCTTAAGGGGAGGGAGGAGGTGGCTGCCGCCAGCATTTCTAAGGAGGTTGATGCGGGCAGGGTTGCTGGCCCTTTCCCTGCACCCCCGTTCCCCAACCTTAAAGTGTCACCCTTGGGCTTGGTGCCCAAGAAGTCACCGGGTGAGTTCCGCCTGATCCATCACTTGTCCTACCCAGCCGGCCGATCGGTCAATGATTCTATCCCTGATGACCTTTGCTCGGTCAGGTATACACCTTTTGACCAAGCGCTGCGCATGGTGCGCTCATGTGGCCCGGGTGCGCTGTTGGCTAAGTGCGACATTAAGTCTGCCTTTCGCCTCCTGCCGGTTCACCCGGGTGACTTTGAGTTGCTGGGTTTTAAGTTCCGGGGTGAATATTATTTCGATAAGGCCATGCCTTTTGGCTGTTCCATATCATGCTCGGCCTTCGAGCGTTTTAGCACCTTCCTACAGTGGGCTTTTGTCCGCAGGTCTGGGTCCCGGTCTGTAGCCCATTACCTGGATGATTTTTTATTCGGGGGTGAACGGGGCTGGGACACGTGCACACGTCTCCTCAACACATTTCAGACGCTAATGGAGGAACTTGGTGTCCCTTTAGCGCCCGAAAAGACCGAGGGCCGATCTACACAGCTAGTCTTCCTGGGGGAGGAGATTGACACGGTAGCGCAGGCTTCTAGGTTACCAGGGGATAAGGTGTCAAGGATAGTGGCCCTTATCTCGGACTTGCTTGCTAAACGCAAGGCATCACTGCGGGAACTGCAGGTGCTGCATGGTCACCTCAATTTCGCTTGCAGGGTGGTCGCACCGGGCAGGGCATTTGCTCGGCGCTTGTGCAACGCCATGACAGGCTTATCCAGGCCCCACCATAGGGTGAGACTAACCCAGGGCATTAAGGCAGATATGCTTATCTGGCTCCAGTTCCTGAGGGAGTTCAATGGGGTGTCATTTTGGAGGTCTGACCTTCTGGCTTCCCCTCGTTTCCAGATACAGTCCGATGCCTCTGGGTCCCTGGGTTATGGGATGTACTTCAATGGGAAGTGGGCCTATGGTGGGTGGCCACCAGCCTGATCAGGTACGGGTCGCCTGCGTGATCTTACGTATCTGGAATTTTTTCCCATCCTGGGGGCCTTGATGCTATGGGGTGAGGAGTGGGCCAACTCGGTCGTTCATTTCTGGTGTGACAATGCGGCCGTTGTCCACATTGTCAACTCACAGACTTCCAAATCACCCAGGGTCATGGACCTGGTGCGCCAGTTTGTATTGCGCAGCCTGCGCCTTAATGTGCTGTTCCGGGCCAGGCATGTCCCGGGGGTCAATAATGATATCGCTGACGCTTTGTCCCGCCTGCAGATCTCCCGGTTCCGCGCCTTGGCCCCGGATGCGGAGGAATTTCCCTCGCCACTCCCGGACGAGATATGGACCCTTGGCAAGGAGAGGTGAACCGGGCGATCGGCATGTCGCTAGCGCCACGCACGCGTAAGGCGTATCAACACGCAATCAATTCTTTCAGAGCATTCTGTGCCCAATTCCGGCTGCCAGATACCTGGCCGATCCCGGTGGCCCATATACTTCAATTCATGGTTGACCTGCATTCCCAGGGCCTTGCACCTCGCACCATAGCATCCAGGCTGTCAGCGCTGGCTTTTATGGCCAAAGTAGGCGGACATGCGGACAGTACCGCTGACTTCCGTGTGAGACATGTTTTGGAGGGGTGGGTGCAGGAGCGTGGGCGTAGCCCGGACGACCGCCACCCAATTTCCCCAGGGGTTCTTACCCAACTGGCACGGGGCTGGCAGGACCTATGTTTTGATAGGTATGAGGCAGCCCTGTTTCATGCGGCTACAATGGTGGCCTTTTTTGGAGCGCTCCGCATCAGCGAGCTTGTGATGCTGTCTAAGGCAGATGCTAGTCGTAGGGCACTGGAACTCGAAGATGTCTATGTGGCCAAAGACTGGGCTCAGTTGAGGATACGCTCCTCTAAGACGGATCAGCATGGCGTAGGCAGTGGAGTAAGACTGCTACGGTGTTCTTTGGCAGACATCTGTCCGGTTGGTGCCCTACAGGAGTTCCTTGCACTGCGTGGCACGCACCATGGCCCGTTTTTCTGTCACCAAGATAGGTCTCCCCTTACTAAATTTCAATTTTGGAAGGTGACCGGCAAAGCGCTGGCCGGTGTTGGCCTCCCAGGGGCCCGTTACGGCACCCATTCATTCAGAATAGGGGCGGCTTCCACGGCGGCTGCTTTTGGGTACTCTGGGGCTGAGATACGCCGTATGGGGAGGTGGGGATCGCAATGTTTTCAATTTTATGTCCGCCCTCTTTCACCGTGAGTACCAGTCGAGTCACCGCACCTTTTCTTTTCCCTCGTTTTTTCCTTGACAGACCCTGGGTGTCGTATTACGCCGGTGACAGTATGGCTAGTGGGCCATAGCTACGTGCATAGGGCAGCGCGTTACGCTGCGGCGACAGAGTGGGGACCCCGACTGGGACTGGGTGCATACGCAAGTCTCACATGGTATGGTAAGCCCGGGATGTTGTGGCGGGAGCTGTTGCCATTCCTTTTCTCGGGCCGAAATGCTGACCCGCCTGACATCCTGATCATACACCTTGGGGGCAAGGATTTAGGTCAGGTCACCAGCCTATCGCTGGAGCATGCAATTTGCGGTGACCTCGCCTACCTGCATTACGTGTGGCCCGCCACAACCCTCGTTTGGTCAGACATGGTGCTGCGGCACGCGTATAGGGGAGGGTTCGACCTCCAGGCCCTTGACCGTGCTAGACGCATGGTAAACAGGGCTGTTGCCCGGTTCATTGTCAGCAGGGGTTGGGGGAGGGTCAGTCGTCACCCCGCTATTAGCCTACAAAGTTATGACTTGTATGCAGGGGATGGGGTCCATCTGTCGCGAGGAGGTATGGACGTCCTGTTGGGTGATTGGCGAGCAGGCCTGTTGACCGAGCTGACGGTCTGGGGGGGGCGTCGAGCCTTCTTTGAAGCCCCTCCGTGTGGCGGGTAGCACTGGTAAGGTAAACATTTATGACCCACAGGTATCCGGCAGGTTCG
Source organism: Bradypodion pumilum (assembly GCA_035047305.1). Taxonomy (NCBI): domain Eukaryota; kingdom Metazoa; phylum Chordata; class Lepidosauria; order Squamata; family Chamaeleonidae; genus Bradypodion; species Bradypodion pumilum. Next base: position 62,483,487 of record JAWDJD010000004.1, on the reverse strand, counting down.
CAATTGACTGGACAACACTAGACAGGTATAAGTTGGTTAAACGTTGTCCGGTCAACGACGAACCAGGCGACGGGGTGATGGCTATAGCTAGACAGCATGCATCACCCCATGATTTTACGGATACGCGTCAGAGGGTGGGGTCATTAGTTAGATATTGACTACGGTCAACAATTTGTTTGTTGTCAACAAACAAATTGATACAAATAGATACATTGTAACAATTGCCGTTGGCAATTTTGGGTGGTACCTTACCAGTGTTACTTCGGCCTGCTTGCCTTAAGAATTATAATTGGTCAATTACCAATAGAAATTTATAATTCGGACTAGGGCATGAATCAATAAATGTGGCCCAATGCCGTTATCCACTTTCATCGGTGTCTGAGTCCTTTATTGGGGGGTGCGCCTGCAATGCAAGCACGGTGCCAAAATGGCCGCCGCGCTCTTTGTGCCCCCCCCCCACCGGACGAAGGCATCCGGGTAGTTAGGGGGCGTGGCCAGCACCCTTATATAAGGGGCGGCCACGAGGCAGCCGAGCTGCCATTTTGCGAAGCGACGGAGTGGAGAAGTTTTTCCCCTCCACCCCCTCCCTAGTTAACAGTGTGATATTTTGGTCGCTTCGGGCCCGGGTGGGAATTTTTGGCTGGGACTCACAATTGGCTCTTGGGTCCTGGTTTTTTCGCCCATCCCACACTGTTGCTATGGTTTGATATAGGGGTTTTTCTGTTGCTGCTGTTGACTTTGGTCACATGGGCGGGTAGCACTGGTAAGGTAAACATTTATGACCCACAGGTATCCGGCAGGTTCGCAATTGACTGGACAACACTAGACAGGTATAAGTTGGTTAAACGTTGTCCGGTCAACGACGAACCAGGCGATGGGGTGATGGCTACAGCTAGACAGCATGCATCACCCCGTGATTTTACGGATACGCGTCAGAGGGTGGGGTCATTAGTTAGATATTGACTACGGTCAACAAATTGTTTGTTGTCAACAAACAAATTGATACAAATAGATACATTGTAACAATTGCCGTTGGCAATTTTGGGTGGTGCCTTACCAGTGTTACTTCGGCCTGCTTGCCTTAAGAATTATAATTGGTCAATTACGAATAGAAATTTATAATTCGGACTAGGGCATGAATCAATAAATGTGGCCCAATGCCGTTATCCACTTTCATCGGTGTCTGAGTCCTTTATTGGGGGGTGCGCCTGCAATGCTACTTTGCATGCCTGATCCTTGAACCACATAGCTTCAAGGGGGAAAATATTGGTGTAGGAATACTTAGTCACAAAGAATATGAATTTGCCTTAAAGCCTAGTTTGACTTTGTTATATGAATTGTGAGTAAGAGAAGCCTTGGCACTCACCAAAGTGGTGATGTTGGAGTCCTCTAGACTTGTTCTCCTGGGGAATTTTAATATCCATTCTAAAGCTACCTTATTAGGAGTGGCTCATGATTGTGAGCCACCTTGAATGGAGAAAGGTGGCTTATAAATGTAACAAAAAAACAAAGAAATATTATTAATAGTCCTGGTGTCACAGTGGTTAAACTGTTGTACTGCAGCCAAAACCTTGTGAGTTCAATCTTGATGAAATTCAAGGTTGACTCAGCCTTCCATCCTTTCGAGGTCGGGGCAAAATGCTAAATAACTTGTGAACTGCCTAGAGAGTGCACTAAGTGCTATGGGGCGGTATATAAGTGTAATAGCCATTGCTAAATAAATAAATAAATAAAATAGATTGGTTCTGCTTGGTTCAGATTAAACTGAGCAATATCCATAATTTTGAGGAGAAAACACTCAGGCAGCTATTTGAGGCAATCCAATCTGTGAGTGAGGGCAGCTCTCCCATTGCTAATGTCATTATGTTCATATCATGAAATAACATGTGAATTATTTGGGTGATTTGGGGCAATTTTGTTACCTTCTTAATAGCTAACAACAGCATTAGGAAAGTGGTGTGACCCAAAGCTCTTTAACCAAGCATGATAACTGGGAAATATGCAATTTATTATAACTTACTTGACATTGATAAAAGTCATAGCAGGGGCACAAACTCTATTAAAATATGAGAGATCTAATTAAAAGTATTTATTCAACATAGTGTGCACTAGCAGAGTAAAAGATTATCAGCCATTTCAGACATTACTCAGCGTGCATTTATAATCCAATAACTATACAGGAGAAGATATTCAAAACCTATTTTAATTACTGCTTTCCTTTGAGAACCAGTCCATTTTCCCCATCCATTCCCCACCTTCGGTTCTGGACTGGAAAAGCAGTGTTAATTGCAAATGACCTGTTGACTACAATGAAATATTAATGAATGGCACCCATGTAAAGCTGACTTATTCTAAAACATGTTGAGCCTCCTCAGGTAACACAGCATATCTTATGCTAGTAGACAGAAAGATTCTCAGCCATTTCATCCTCAGGTCAACTTTTCTGTTCAAATAAGCAATGTAATTAAACATAGGTCATAGATTAGGTATTTATATGTATAATTGGGGTCAACATACATTCTACTACTATTTTGAATTAAATGAGTGGACCACCAGCAGGTAGGAAGAGATGTAGCTAGAGAGAACAAAGTAAGTAGACGGATTGAGTGGTGGTAGATCCATACTGTATAGAATACAATACCTGGGATCACTTGAATACTTTATTTGTGGAAATTTGTGGAAATCAGCTGAAATAAAGACAAACCCACGTTTGCACATGTGCACTCTCTCTCCCACACACTCACACTGTTCAGGGACATCTGGTTGGATGCTGTACCACATAGATCCTTAGAATGGATCCAGAAGGGCTTGTATTTTCTTCTCTTGAGAACTGATGTTAGGTCCTAAGTAACTGCCTAGTCAATTGGGTAGCATAATATGCTTTGTTCATTAGCTATTGTACATTGTGTTTAAAGCTGAGGCTTTAGCCACCCTTTAGTAAGACATCACATTTGGAGGACATTGCTCTAGATGTCAGAACAGAGGGAAGCAGTCTGTTGTTGGACTTTCTGCATATCCAACTGCTCATAGGCTGCTGGCATCTGCACTGAAATGCTGCCAGTTGATACGCCAAGGACTGCCAGAACCCTACACACTGAAGACTACAGACTGAAGCCTGTAAGCTAAACTTTGGACAACTATTGCTTTGCAAGCTTGCAAACTGTTATCTTTGCTTTACTTGCGTATTGGACTTTTGCATACTTGAACTGTAAATATCTGGTACCAAACTGACCAGTAATCAAGGAGAAGTTATTGTATTTGCTTTTATGCCTTTGCTGTAAATATCTTATGAAACCTTGAACTTTACTTTGCACGTTCAGTAAACAACCACTTGCACCAAAGCTTATCTGCCTTGCTTTGCCTACTGTGTTTATCAGTGTGTCCTCAGGCTCTTGCTGCCACCTTCTACCCAAAGGTTGCTCTGCAAAACCTAACAACTGAGGAGTTTATTAGCAAATGCATAGAATTTTAAGCTGTTTGATCTTAGGTTCTGTGCATGGAACCTGACACTGACTTCTTCTTTCCAAAGGATGACTCACAGCAGCACCATCTAATCTTTGTTTAATATCTTGAAGTACTACTTTGCAAATTTTTCTAAGTTCTTGTAAGCAGAGTGAGGAGTGAGAAAGTAATCCTGTAACATAGGGTTCCCCAACCTCTCAGTTTTGGACTTCACTTCCCAGAAGCCTAGGTCAGTACATTGGCTGATCAGTGCTTTGGGAAATTGACTTAGGCTTCTGGGACTTGAAGTCCAAAAACCAAAGGCTGGGGAACACTGCTGTAACAGAACCAGGAAGCTCAAAGCAAAAAAAGATGCTATTCGCTTTTATACTGCTAGGTTAGCAGGAGCTGGGACATTCAATGGGAGCTCACTCTATCATGCAGCACTTGGGTCTCAAACTGCTGACCTTCCTACATTTCGGTCATTGAGTTCAGTGTCTTAGTCACTAAGCCATGGTGGCCCTCACGGCAGCCTTCCTCTAAATAATTTAGATTAAAATTATTTTAAAAGTAAAAAATAAACAAAAGAAGCAGTAATATTACACCTTGGAATCACTATAGAGAGCAGCAGCCCTGTATAGTGAAAAATTCCCATGTAGTAATTCCAAAATTCAGAATAATCCACAGACCCCACCCCTTTCTGATACTTTGCTCACACAAACAAGTGACAGCTCCCCCAGTGTCATTTATCAACATTTTTTTCAAAAATATCTTCATTGTTGCTTTAAAAAAACAATTGCTTTGTTTTTAACCATTAATCATTAGATCATAAGGAGATAACAAGGTTTCAATCTTACTGAAAGCCACATCCTGAATTTCAAATGGCTGACAATAGGTCTTAGTATGACAGTCTGCAGATTCTCGTGGGCATCATCCATTCTTTTTGCCAGGGTGAGGCCTGGCTTTGAAAAACTCAGCAATGCTAACCATGAAGGATTCCCCCCTGGTTTAGGACTTCTATATGGGACTGTGGTGGCTTGGTGGTTAAGACGCTGAACTTGACAACTGGAAGCTCAGCAGTTCGAGACCCGAGTGCTGCATGGTGAAGTGAGCCTCAGTTTCTGTCCGAGCTCCTGTCAACCTGAAAAAATACCTGATGAAATGAAAACAACACAAGAATAACAGAAAGTAAATTGTTTAAAAATACAGTTTGTCATGCACTAATACCTGAAGTGTTTTTCCCAGTTCCATGATAATGTCATTCCCTTCTTCAAATAAATTAAAATTAATTATTATCTTTGATTATATCCTCTTCTACCTCAGAGCTAATCTTAATACACCTGAAATAATATCAAAAATAAACTTTCTGATAGATTCAAGTCAGCAGGTAGAGCCATATTCTTGGTGCAATGCTGGGCTTCAGAAAGTCCATTGCTCCCATTTTAGATAATAATAATAATTTTGTGTCAGAAATTATTCTGGGTTAAAAGGATTTTTTGCTGGAGGAACTCAGGGGATGCCTGAATGAGGCTCCTTTCATGTCCCAAAGAACTTTTCCCACCAAGGGGGTCCCTATTTATCTACTTGCAATTTCTTGCTTCCGAACTGCTAGGTTGGCAGGAGCTGGGACAGAGGTGGGCACTCCAACCATCATGCAGAACCCAGGTCTCAAACTGGTGACTTGCTGGCCTTCCAGCTAACAACACTTTTCAACCTCTTCATAAATGATCTAGAAGTAGGAGTAAATAGCAAGGTAGCCAAATTTGCTGATGACACTAAATTATACAGGGTATTGAGAACTGTGAGAGATTGTGAGGAGCTCCAGAGGGATCTCTTGGCACTGGGGGAGTGGGCAAAATAGTGGCAAACGAGCTTCAACACTAGTAAGTGCAGAGTGATGCACGTTGGGGCAAAAAACCCCAATTACATTTATAAACTGATGGGGTCTGAACTCTCTGTGACAAACCAGGAAAGGGACCTTGGTGTACTGGTGGACAGCTCAATGAAGGTGTCAACCCAGTGTGCCTCAGCAGTGAAAAGAGCAAACTCAATGCTAGGGATCATTAGGAAGGATCATTAGAAAATAATTCAGCAAATGTCATTTTGCCTCTTTATAAATCTATGGTGAGGCACCATCTGGAATACTGTGTACAGTTCTGGTCACCATACCTCCAGAAGGATATTATGGAGCTTGAAAAAATGTAGAGGAGGGCAACCAGAATGATTAGGGGACTGAAACTTCTTCCTTACAACCTGAGGCTGCAACGGTTGGGCCTCTTCACTCTTGAACGACAGCGTCTAAGAGGTGACCTGATTGAAGTTTACAAAATCATGCACGGTGCGGACAAAGTAGATAAGGAAAAACTGTTTTCCCTATCGCACAATACTAGTACTAGGGGACACTCCATGAAACTTTTGCGTACTAGTTCTCAAACAAATAAGAGAAATTACTTTTTCACCCAGAGGATCACTGGTCTATGGAACTCCCTGCCAGAAGAAGTGGTGACAGCTGTCAGTCTTGACAGCTTTAAGAAAGGATTAGACAAGTTCATGGAGGACAAAGGTATCAATGGCTATAATTATGGATCCCTAAGGACAACCTCTGGGTTGGAGAGATAGGCAGGATATCTCTCAATGCCATTTCCAGGGAATCCTAAGCAGGTGAAGGCATCTGCTTGGGAATACCCTGAAGCAAATGGTGAGCCATTGTGTGTGACAGAATGCTGGACTGGATGGGCTGTGGCCTGTTCCAGCAAGGATGTTCTTATGTTCTTATGTTAAGGAAAGTTTCTTAACCACTGAGCCACCACAGCCCCTTCCATTTTAGATGACTTACTGTCAAATCACTTTAGATCATTTATGTTACTAACACAGCTACATTGGTACTTAGATGAAAGGATCAATTATTTTAATGAAACTCACTTGCAGATAATTAGCTGCAGAATGTCAGCCCTGGTGTTTACTTAGTGCTTAAATATGGTTTATTTAGTTTGAAGTAATCCCCACAACCAGGGCCAGCTCTGGATAAATAGCCATTTTGATAAAGAGCATGCTTGTATACGTTTACTTCCACACTAGCCCGTTCTATCATATGTCAAAGGTGTGGGGCCAGTATAGAATTGAAAAACATCCATACAAACCAAGCTATATTCCACTTATTTTTATTCTTAATTGTCAAGATCAAACAGAAGATGAAAAAGAAATTGTAATTACAGCTGGTTGGCAGCTCATTTATGTAGTAACTACTTGAACATATTATAGCACTTTTAATAGAGAAGGATAGTTTTCACCCTAGCTCACTGCAAACATTGTATTGTAATCAACAGTCAACTGTCAGAATCATCTTTACCTATAAGAAGAGGGTTGGGCCGTGTGTGTCCGGCATGCATGTCTGCACATGTCCAGCCCATCCTGTAATGCGCCGGCCACACTTACCTTTACAGCATTGCTGCAACAGTCCGGGAACCAAAAGTGGGGCACCGGCCCCACGAATCACGGACAAAGCACTGCACAAACTGCAGTAATGGCAAAGGGCCGCATGCACAGCGTGCGAGCCTCAATGCGCGTGTACCCATCCACGTACGCATGCCACCTCTTACCCTGCCCAGCAACAAACTGCGGCCTGACCCCGAGATCTATTTCCGCCACCTCCCTCCTCTCTCTCTCCCTTTATTTCTTGCTTTTTTTCTTCCCCCCTCTCTCTTTCTCTCTCTCCCTTTCTCTCTCTCTCTCTCTCACACACACACACACACACAGAAGGGAGGTGGAGGCGATAGGGAAACCCGGCTGGTGACAGGCACCAGTAGAGGAGAGGGAAAATCCCTAAGTTTGGGCCCTGGAGCCCTCCAGAGGCCAGGAGGCGGAGAAGAGTGACCCTTCTGGGGCCAGTAAGTGATGCGAAGACTAGAGATGAGGGGGTACCTGGCATGGTTAACAAGCAAAAGTCATGTTTAGGACTAGGAAGGGAAGTGCCCTAGTACTAAGCTCTGTGGTTGGTACAAAATGGCACAAAAAATCCAGGGGGGTTGAGGTGAATAAAAAGGAGCAGGGATTTATGGGGGAAAGCCAGAGATAATAAGAACTATATCTGGATATTAGGGAAATATGGGGTCAGCATTTCAAAAGGTACTTAGGTAAAGGTTGCCCTTGCTCAAAAGCCAGTCGTATCCAACTCTAGGGTTCAGTGCTCATCTCTGTTTATGACCAAAGATCCAGTGCTGTCTGTGTCTGCAGACATTTCCATGGACATATGGCAGATATGCCTCAACACCGGAGTGCACAGAACATTGTTTACCTTCCCATTGATGTGGTAGATATTTATCTACTTGCAGTTTCTTGCTTTCAAACTGCTAGGTTGGCAGAAGCTGGGACAGAGACAGGAGCTCACTCCATCATCCATTACCTGGGAATCAAACTCTGACCTTCCAGTAAGCGAGTTCAGCATCTTAATCACTTGAACCTTAAAGAATTAAGGGGGGCGTGGCTAAGATGGCCGCTGTGTAACATCTAGTTTCGGACGCTCACGCTCAACAAAGTGGTGAACAATGTGAAGGAGCGGAATAGAAAAACTTTAAAGTGGTAAAGCTTAAAGATAAGATCCTTGCCTGTCTCCCTGGAAAGTTTGCTGAGCTTATGAAGCTGGATGATCGAAGTTCGGGAGGTTTTCTGGGCGGTTGAGCTGTGACGGTAGTCGCGGCTTTTCCGCTGGAGAGCCGAGGAACGGGATCAGCGAGATCGTGGAGAAGGCTTTGGAACTGGTTTTGGAAGTGGCAAGAAGCGGCTGTGAGTGAAGGCAATTTGTGTATAAGTGCCTGAAGGGAGCTACATTCCTACATTCCTAGCTACAAGCCATAAAACCGGCTGAGTTTCCTAAAAGAAAAGAAAAAAGGGGGGGAGAGGTGGAGGCACTGTAATGGCGACGGTCAGGGAAAATGAAAATGATCGTGTATAGACTGTGGTTTTTTTTTTCTACATACCAGAGGACCGCGCCACATTCTGAGATCAATAAGGTGGATTAATCTTCCTTTTTCTTTTTTCTCTCTCCTCTCTGGGCTGGTAAAGGGGAGAAGCTGTGGGAGTTTTTTTTCTCTCTTCTGCTTAAGTTGCCTGCTCATTCAGGGAGGAGGGGGAAGAGGGGGGCTTCTTCTCACTCCAAAGTTAAGGCACTCGCTGGAAAATGGTGCTTTGATTATCCACTTCAAAGGAAGGATTATGTGGCTTTGATTGTATGGCTCCTTCACCGTGTGGATTACAAATAGCTGCTCAACTTCCCACCTTAACCCCTTGGTGGCTGGATTTTTCCTTCCTTCTGAGCTCCCCCCCCCCTTCAGCAACTTGATTAATTGTTTCTTTGAAGCCTTTTTGCTGTGGTTGGAAGACGTCATTTGACTGCTGGCTTTGTGGGAAAGGATTATTTGTGGTTAACAATTTTCGCTTTTAAACTGCCTGTTTGGAGAGCTGTTTTCTTTTTTTTGTTTCATCGTTGTGGATTACAGTAAATTTTGGATCTTCTGCTGACATAAGAACTTTCCGGTTGTATCGGTGGAACCTATGGCTGCAGTGTAGTAAGCCTTACTGTATTGGCAATTTGCTACAGCGATCTGCAACATTGGGTGTGAAATATATTACATCACTATGGATAAAGGTACGAGAGCGAAAGCAAAAGAAGAAGAACAAGTTGTAAAGCCTAAGAAGATTGAAAAAGCACCAATGGATGAATCTGCTCAGTCAACATCCGAGCCCACAGTGCCATTGGATCAGACTCAAATTATGGTGGAAATTGGCAAGTTGTTGCAAAAAATGGAGAAAAATGAGGTTTCAAGGGTGAAAGATAAAAATGAAATGTTTAAAAGGCAAGAAAAGATGATGTCAACACTGACAGATTATACCAAAAAGGTGGACTTAAGTTTGAATAAATTTGAGGGAATGCTGAAAGTGGTTCAAATCGAGGTGGATGCTGTAAAGAAGGAAGTAAAAGGGACTCAGGAGGTGGTGCGGGACAGCAAGTTAAAACTGGAGGAACAAGAAATGAGGATAGATGCTGTTGAAGATATGATGAGAAAGCAGAACATTCTGATCCGTCAGGTGCTGGAACGCACTCCGGATTTGTTAAGAGAGAGGGTGGTTCAGTGGTTAAATGGTTTAAAAATGGGGAAGGAATTTGTTCAGGAGGATTTAGGAAGTGTATTCCGGGTGGGTCCAAGAAGAGGGAGAGTGGTTCAAAGAAATGTGTTGGTTAAATTTGCAAATTGGGCAGATAAATTAAAAGTAATGGCTCATTTGAAAAGAGTTGGTTCAGACGCGTTGAAATTTGATGGTTCAGATGTAGAAGTCTACAATGATATTTCATTAAAAGAAAGAACATGGAGGTATAAGATGAGGCCTGTTACTAAATTATTGATGAGTAAAAACATAAGGTATAATTGGAGATTCCCACAACAATTGCGCTTTTTCTATGATAAAAGAATGCAAGTTATTGATGAAGGCACTAATCCATTGGAATATGTGAGTTTGTTGGGATTGGTACAAGTAGATTCGGAAGAATGGAAAAATCTTAAGAAGGAAATGACGGATTCTGGAGCTTTGGGGAGGGAATATGGGAGGGAGGAGCCCGGTGGGGCAACAGGTGGAACGTCACAGCGAGGGGAGGAGGAGGAGGACCCGTCCTTGATTATGGTGGAGGAGGAGACAGGTAAGGAATAATGAGCATTAGATAGTAGTAATCTTAATTACCTAATAGAGGTAGAATGGGTAAATAGCGCATAGCGCCGGCAGTAGGGCGCATCTTGCAGGTCCCCCCTCTCCCCTCTTTGGTTGACAGAGGCGACTTTTCGTTGGAAGGTGGGGAGAGTGAAAATGTGTGTTTTATGTAGTGGGTATGGTGAAGGGTTTTTGGTGGCACGCCCGATGGAGAGTTTAAAGTTGGGAGAAGAATTTGGTTATGGGTAGTATTAAAATAATATCGTGGAATGTGAAAGGTACAGGTTCTGTTCTTAAGAGACGGAGGCTGGAATCGGCGTTGAAAAAAGATAGACCAGATATTTTATTTATACAGGAAACACATCAGAAATCAAAAGATATGAATAAACTTTATCTGGGTTGGATGCAACACTATGAGATGGCGTTTGGAACATCTAAAGCAAGAGGGGTGGCAACTATGATTTCTAGAAAGTTAGGATTTGAAATCACAAAAAAAGATTGCTGATCAAGAGGGTAGGTATCTGTTGTTAAGAGGAAAATTGGAGGATGAGGAAATATTGTTGGTAAATATTTATGCTCCGAATGACCACCAAGTAGTGTTTCTCGAAAAAATTCGGAAAATAGTGGAGTTGGAAAACGTTGCAAAAACTATTGTGGCTGGTGATTTTAATTTGATCAGGTCAGGAATAGATTGCACAAACATAGCTAGAAGTGGAATGGGTGTGAAAGGGAAGGCGATGGACAAATGGATGAAAGTTATGGGTTTGAAGGATTCGTGGAGAGAGTTTAAAGGCTTGGAGAGGGCATATTCCTTTTTTTCGCATGTACATGGGACCTACTCGAGAATAGATTATGTTTTTCTGTCGGAAAACTTAATTGGGGATATAGAAGGCACGGAAATTGGGATTATTAAGGAATCGGATCATGCTAAAGTATATTTGGAATTGAAAGCACCAAAAAATATTCAAAGAGTTAGAAATTGGAGGTACGATCCTAATCTGTTCAAAGATCAGAAAAGCAAAGAGGCAATTATGGAAAGCTGGAAAGAAAGTTGGCAATGGAACGATAATAATGAGGTTAATTTTAACATTGTATGGGATACCATGAAGTCAGTTTTTAGGGGGGAAAGCATAAAATTGGCAAGCCTCAAATATAAAAAGTATAAAGCAGAACACATAGAAAAAGAAAGGGAAATAAAACAATTACAGGAAGAACACGCAAAAAGTAAAGATAAAAAAATTCTCTTGAAACTACAAGGACTCAAGGCAGAAGTAATGGGTAAAGATATTGATAAAGTTAAACGAGATTTGATTTATTTAAACAGAGAATATTTTGAATTTAGTAATAAGAACTCAAAACTATTAGCAAGAGCAGCTAAGGTTAAAAGGGAAACAAGAGAAATTGGGGTGTTAGTCGACAGGCAAGGTTCAAGGTGTAATAAGAATAGCGATAAATGTAAAATAGTTAGGGAATTCTACCAGGTGTTATATGCAAAAAAAGAAATAGATATGGAAAAGCTTAAAAGGATATTGGAGAGGCAGTTAGGGAATGGGATAAAACAAGAGCATAGGGAGAAAATGGAGGAAAAGATAACTGATAAAGAGGTTAAGGGGGTAATAAGCGGATTGAAGATAGGGAAAGCCCCGGGGGATGATGGTTTATCAACAGAGTTTTACAAAGAATTTAAAGAGGTGGTGGTCCCGAAATTGGTGAAGTTATATAATTATATACTAGATGGAGGATCAATCCCGACTTCATGGTATAACACTACAATTGTTCTTTTGCCAAAACTTGGTAAGAATTTGGAAAGAGTGGATTCGTACAGACCAATCTCGCTTATAAATCAAGATGCGAAGATCTTCACGGCAATATTGGCTAGCCGTTTAAATAGTTTTATGGGGGAATATATAAATGTTGATCAAGTTGGGTTTCTAAAAGGATGACACATGGCGGATTTGACTAGAAGGGTATTAGATTTAATAGACAATGTTAATCAAACAAAGGAAAAAGTGGGATTACTATCATTGGATATTTTTAAGGCATTTGATTCATTGCAGTGGTCTTCAATTAAGGAAATAGTTAGAAAATATGGGTTTGGAGATAAATTTAATAGGGTTATAGATTTACTATATCAAAAAGGAAATGCCAGGGTTAGAGTAAACGAGGAGCTCACGGATGTGATAAAGTTAGAGGCAGGCACTAGGCAGGGTTGCCCATTATCTCCTATCTTGTTTATAATGGCAATGGAGATTTTAGCTAAAAGTATAAGGGAGGATTCAAATATAGAAGGGATCATGGGTAATAAAGTGAGCATGTACGCTGATGATACATTGCTTATGGTGAAGCACCCGGAACAGGTAATGGACAGGATTAAAGATCATCTACAAGTATTTCAAGCTATAACTGGATTAAAGATAAATTGGGATAAATCTGAATTGATGTTGTGTAATTTGAAATTGAGCGAGATGGGTAGGACGGTGTCGACACTTAATATACAAATCAAAGATAAGTTGAAGTATTTAGGGATAATTATTTCAAACAAATTAGAAGAATTTAAACGATTGAATTATGACAGCTTGAGAATTGAATTTAGGAATAAAATACGAGAACTTCAGAAGTTAAAGCTGTCATGGTTCGGAAGGATCGCCATGTGTAAAATGATACTGTTACCAAAGATTAACTTTTTATTTGATACGCTCGCGATTCACTTAAAAGAGAAAGAAATTAATGAGTTTCAAAAAATGTTTAATGATTTTTGTAATGGAGGAAAAAAAACCTAGGCTTCCAAAGAAACTATGGTATTTGTCTCAGAAAAAAGGGGGGTTGGGTATGCCAAATCTGTTAGTATATTACCGAGCATTTCAAGTCAAGAATGTTGTGAAGATCTTGGCAAGAGAAAAGGTAATTTGGGAACAATTGGAAATGAAAGAATACAGAAATATTGGAAACTTGAATTTTCTGGGAATGAAGGATAAGGTGAAAAGGTCAAATAATACTATGATGAAAGGTCTCATGGAGGTGTGGAAGAAGGTAAAAAAAGATATGGTTCCGAATCTCTCCCCAATCTTGGAATTGACTGATATGTTGTGTTTCCCAATAAAATTAGACAAAGAAAAAATAGAAATATTGGATAAAAATGGGACGTTGTTACTGAAAGACTGGTTAAAAGCATGTGATGTTGATGCCGAGCGGAAAAAAAATGTTTGAGTTACTAAATTTGAATTGGTTTCAGAAGTTAAAGGTGGACAATTGGAATAAAAAATATAAAAGAGAACTAGGGTCAGATAGAGTACTTACGGAATTTGAGGAATTGGTAAGGAAGATTAGAAAAGGGGAAAGTAGTATTAAGGGTCTTGTAAGTAAGCTTTATAATATATTGAATGGAGGTGCAGATCCACAGGAGGATTTGAAACGGAAGTGGGAACAAAATTTGAATATAAAAATTGGGGAGATTGAATGGAAAAATAAATGGAAAAAGAGAATTATGAGAACAATGTCTGTAAGGATTAAAGAACATAATTTCAAGATGTTGTGGCAATGGTACCTGACACCATTAAGACTTTACCAGATGGATAATAAAAGAGATAAGTTATGTTGGAGATGTAAAGAATTTGATGGAACATATGAACATATGTGGTGGAGTTGTAAAAAAATAAGGGATTTTTGGGGAAGAATAGAAAATGAATTTGGTGAAATATTGGGTAAAAGTGTTAAGTTGGTGTCGGGTACTATTCTTTTAACGAATGTGGAAGATCTGGGTTTAAACAAGGAGGAAAAAGAATTACTGGAAATTGTACTGACAACGGGTAGACAATGTATAGCCAGAAATTGGAAAAACGATGTAGATATTCAGGTTGGAGAATGGTATAAAGAAATGTGGAGTTTAGCATTGAACGATAAATTGACATGGGAGATTAAAGTTAAAAGAGATAATTTAAAAGAGAATAGATTTTGGAATATATGGAAACCGTTCGTGGATCACTCTATTATGGCAAGTGATAGTTCAGGACCAGTACCATCTCAAAGAAGCTTCTGGAGCTGAGTAGAAAATAAACTCTCCGGGCATTGTATATATTCACAGGGTGATTTTTATTGGTTAAAAAGATTAGTGGTAGTACAGAAAGTTTCTTTCTATTATTTTGGACTTTGAAATAATGGTTCTTAATATTTGGTGGCTAAATAGTAGTTAATGAATATAGATATTGTTATGTGCTAGCATATAGTAATGTTTGTTAGTATGATATTATGAACTTGTTAGTGTAATGTATTGTTAATGTACTGTTAATGTTTTCTTTTCTTTTTCTGTATGTCTATTAAAACTCAAAAAAAAAAAGAATTATAAAGGTCCTAATTGGTGGTGGTGGTGGTGGAGGAGGAGGAGGAATTATTACTTTATCATGTATTTGTCCGGTTTTGTTAAAAGTTTTTGTTAAAAGTTTTTGTTTTGGCAATCCCTTTAGCACAGGGGTGCCCAAACTACGGCCCATAGGCCAGATCTGGCCCCCAATGCCAATTCATCCATACCATGCCACCTGCGACTCTCCCAGAAGTGGAAGTAAAACATGCCTGTGCATGCGCAGAACGCTGCCCATAGCAGCATTCTGCCCATGTGCAAGCACATTTTACTAATGTGGGAGGAACCATGTGACCAGCCATCTGAACCATGTTACTGGCCCACAGCCCAAAACATTTGGGCACCCCTGTTTTAGCAATTCTTTGGGAAATATTTTAGCAGTATGCCACACTCACAACTTCTTGTCCACTACATCACAGAGTGGGTTTTGCTTCTCTCTTGGTTGGTGGGGGACAAAGATTTCAGCCCCCGACAAACAAGAGAGAAGCAAATCACTTCCCTTGTGTTGTGTTTGGAATATTGTGCCTTTAAGAATGTAACACTCGGATGAGTGGATATAATAATCACCAGCTGTAACACTGTAACCTTCTGTATCAGGACACGAGCTAGTGACCACTAGGGGGCAATAGCGAGCGCCCAGCTCACATGGTTCCAATTCCCCAAATACCTACAGTGCGGGAAGATTCCCGCCATCACCTCACCTGGACAAGAAAGGCGTGACGGGGAATGACGTCACACAGACAGTAGCCAATAGGCTATCGAGGAGCCACATTCAAATGTATAGCCACAGTATATATTGAGCTGTTCATCCTCCATTACCACATGTTCCCCCGGACCATCATGCAATAAAGATGTGTTAAGCCAACCTTTCGGCTGTTCTATTGTCTTGGTTCTCATACACTAAATTGGCGACGAAGGTGGGATAATGGATCCCCATGGAATCAAGACAACGCAGGCCGGTTTCAACATCAACAAACTGGAAGAATGGGAGCTGTTCGAGATGGACTTCCAAAGCGCACTGATGGTGTCCGACATCTCAGACGAGGGGAAGAAGAGGGCCGTTCTCATCAGGATGCTCGGGTTTCCCGCCATGAAGGTATTGGTGGACCTGGTGTCTCCGAAGAAGGTGAACGAAGTGCCGGTCAAGCAGCTCCTGAAAGCGATGCGCGACCATTTCCAGCCCTCGGTTTCAATGTTTTCGGCTCGGGATGCGTTCTGGAAGAGAGTCCAAGTGCCTGGTGAGTCCGTGGCTGCCTTCGCAGCGGCCCTCCATTTGGCCGCCGGCCCATGCAAGTGGGAGAACCTGGAAATCACCCTCAGGGACCGCATGCTGTGCGGCCTGTGGGACGAGGAGGTTCAGCGAAAGCTGATGAACAAGGAGCCGCCCCCGACGCTGCAAGAGGTCGTGATGGAGGCGCAGGCAGCGGAAGCCACGAGGGCCGGGGTTAAGGGGTTCAGAGCAAGGCCCCCACAACCCGACAAGGCAGCGGGCTCAGTGTAAGCGGCCAGGCGGGCACCACACTCCTTCACGGAGAGCAGCGAGGACGAGGACATCCGGAAGGTGCGGAAGGATGGTCGGCGTTGCGATGGCTGCGGGGCGCTCCATGACCGCATCAAGTGCCCATTCAGGAAGGCCGAGTGCCACAACTGCGGGCGCCGAGGCCACATAGCCAAAGTCTGCAGACGGCGGCGCAGAGACCAGAGAGGCTCAACAGACCGCCCACCGAAAGGCCAGGAAGGCGTCCGGCCCTCGAGGAAGCAGGACGGCGTGGGCCGCATCTCCGACGACAGCGACGACGACACGGCAGTCCACAGCCTGTCCTTAGGACACCCACAATATTTTGTTGAGGTACTGGTGCAAGGGGTCCCTGTTAATATGGAGATAGACTCGGGTTCCTCATATTCCATCATTTCCCAGAGGGAGTTTTTGGGAATTTCCCCCAACGTGCGGCCCAAGCTCAAAGCACTGAGGTCTACGCTGCGGGACGTGCAGGGGAATAGCATTCCGGTGTTGGGGGTTGGAAAATTCAAGGTCCAATACAAGCAGCACGCCGCGGAACTTCCCCTGGTTGTTCTCAAAGGGGGGAGTTGTTGCCTCCTCGGGACTCAATGGTTTAAGCCCCTGGGTTTGTTCATTGGGGGGGGGTGCATGCCGTTGGGACTGACCCAATTCTGGAGGTGTGCAACGTGCATCCCGAAGTGTTCAAGAAGGGACTCGGAAAATTCAAGGGGCCCCCAGTCGCGTTCGACCTGGATCCGGAGGTCCACCCAATAAGACTCAAACCGCGAAGGGTGCCTTTTGCACTTAAGGACAAAATAGAGGCGGAACTGGACAAATTGGTGGGCCAGGGGATCCTTGTTCCTGTTGATTCCGCGGAGTGGTAAACTCCGATTGTAACAGCGCTTAAGGCCAATGGGGAGGTGCGAATATGCGGTGATTAAAAATGTACCATTAATAAGGCGATACGCCCAAATGCGTATCCGGTAGTCAGCCACCTGTTGGCCAGGTTACATGGGGGAAAGTGTTTCGCAAAGCTTGACCTGGCGCAGGCTTATCAGCAGCTCTCGGTAACCCCAGCTGCAGCTGCTGCACAGACGATAGTCACTCATAAGGGGGCGTTTCAGGTGACGCGCCTGCAATTTGGCGTGAACTCGGCGCCAGGTATCTTCCAATCGCTCGTGGACGCCTCTTAAAGGGTATGGAGGGGGTCTTGCCATACTTTGATGACGTATTGATAACGGGGGGGAGTGAGTCAGAACTGGCTGAGAGACTAGACAAAGTACTGGCGGAATTTGAAAAGGCGGGGTTAAGGTTGCGGAAAGACAAATGCGTCTTCTTCGCAAAAGAGGTTGAGTTCCTGGGTTTTCGGGTAACCCCTGCGGGCATTAAACCCTCCGAATCAAAGGTGGCCGCCGTTCAAAATGCTCCTCGCCCCACCTCCAAGCCCGAACTGCAGTCATTCCTAGGGCTCTTAAACTTCTACCATTCCTTCCTGCCTAGGAAGGCGTCGGTAGCAGAGCTGCTTCATAAGTTGCTAAAAAAGGACGAGGCGTGGAAATGGGGCGAGAGCCAGGAGAGGGCATTCAATGAGCTGAAACAACTCTTATCCTCAGACGCCATATTAACCCATTTTGACCCCAAGAAACCAGTGGTTCTGATATGTGATGCATCTCCAGTGGGGGTGGGGGCGGTCCTGTGCCACGTGTTGGAGAACGGGCAGGAGGCCCCGGTGGCATTCTACTCCAGGTCCCTGTCTAAGGCAGAGCGTAACTACGCACAGACAGACAAGGAGGCATTAGCGATAATTGCTGGGACAAAGAAGTTCCACGATTTCCTCTATGGCCGCCCATTTACCATCGTGACTGACCACAAACCCCTGCTAGGCATTTTTACCGCAGACAAGCCCACGCCACAGATTCTGTCCCCTAGGATGCTCAGGTGGGCCATTTTTTTAAACGCGTACCAGAACGCGCTGGTGTATCGCCCTGGAAAGGACATAAGCCACGCGGATGCCCTGTCGAGGTCTCCCCTCCCCCACACAGGCAGCCACGTGTGCGAGGTAGAACAAGACCACCAAGTGCTCATGATAGAGGTCCTAGATTCACCCCCCCCCGTAGTGCCCGCAGTGATCGCCAAGACGACGGGCAGGGACAAGACGTTGGCCCTGGTTAGTTCATGGGTGCAGAAAGGGTGGCCAACGTCCTCCCCGGCGGCGGAATTTACCCCGTTTTTCAGGAAAAAGTTAGAACTGTCCATGGGAGGGGTTGCCTCCTGTGGGGCCAGCGGGTGGTCGTCCCTGAGTCCCTGAGAGCAAGAGTGCTCAAGCTGCTGCACGTCAGCCACCCTAGAATTGTCCGCTCCAAGGCTCTGGCCAGGAGCTACTTCTGGTGGCCCCAGTTGGACGCCGATATCGAGCACATGGTGGGCACTTGCGAGAGTTGCCAGAGCTCCCGGCCCGAAGAGGCTCGACTTCCGCACAGGGAATGGGATGCGGCAAAGGGGCCGTGGTCCCGCGTGCACATTGACTTCGCAGGCCCTTTCAGAGGATCGCTTTTTCTCCTCATAGTGGATGCTTACTCCAAGTGGTTGGAGGTCATCCCAGTTGCGAGCACCTCCTCAGCCGCAACAATTAAACAATTGCGCAGGGTGTTCAGCTCGTTCGGCATACCCGACACGCTCATTAGCAATAACGCTAGTTGCTTCACGTCCGCCGAATTCAGGGCATTCACCGAAATCAACGGCATCCGGCACATCACCTCCGCGCCTTTCCATCCGGCGACGAATGGCCAAGTAGAACGCCTCATGCGTACCACCAAAGACGCACTGAGGCGCATGGGCCCCGGGGATTTAAACCTGCAGTTGTGCCAGTTTTTGCTGGGATATAGGGTGACCCCCCTAGCGTCAGGATACTCGCCCGCAAAGCTCCTAATGTGTAGAAAACTGACCACGGTACTGACCATGCTAGACCCTTCGAGGGTGGAAGACACTGGGAGGAACATTGGGTTAGCGGGCACAAAGAGTTTCGAAATAGGCGCCCCGGTCCATTGCAGAAACTACGCTAGTGCAGGGCCAGCCTGGGTGCCGGGCATAGTCATTGGGCAAATGGGTCCCGTGTCGTACTGCATCAAGACCAGCACAGGTCTACTCTGGAGGCGACACGCGGACCAACTCCGGCGTCGGGTTTCCGGAAACCAGAGCGCGGACAGCGCGGAACAGGATTCAACGTTAGGGTTCTCCCCCACCCGTTTAGCCCAAGGGGGAGGAGAGGGGGGGTCAGTGGTCCCCACCAAGGGGGGAAGGGAATAAGTTTGTCCCCACATATATCCTGAGGGATACCCCCACAGATACCCCAGAAGATGATTTTGATTTTGAGTTACAAAACTGGGGGGGGTTCGGAGTGGTCCCCCCACCCATCCAAGCGAGAAGCGGGGTTTTTCGTTAGCCCCCAGTGCCCCCGGTTTTCCCACAATGGAGTTTACCCCTACCCCAAAAGCCGCAGAGCCGCGGCAAGTCACTAACGAGTCTCCCTCTCCCATTGCAGGACAAGAGCCCAGGGAACACAGAAGTGATAGCGCCCCCGGGACAAACCAGCCAGCCTTGCGCCCAAAACGCGCTTGCAATAAACCATATTGGATGAGAGACTTCGTCTCATCCTAGGGGGGAGGGATGTTGTATTTGGAATATTGTGCCTTTAAGAATGTAACACTCGGATGAGTGGATATAATAATCACCAGCTGTAACACTGTAACCTTCTGTATCAGGACGTGAGCTAGTGACCACTAGGGGCAATAGCGAGCGCCCAGCTCACATGGTTCCAATTCCCCAAATACCTACAGTGCGGGAAGATTCCCGCCATCACCTCACCTGGACAAGAAGGGCGTGACGGGGAATGACGTCACGCAGACAGTAGCCAATAGGCTATCGAGGAGCCACATTCAAATGTATAGCCACAGTATATATTGAGCTGTTCATCCGCCATTACCACATGTTCCCCCGGACCATCATGCAATAAAGATGTGTTAAGCCAACCTTACGGCTGTTCTATTGTCTTGGTTCTCATACACTAAACCTTGGGAGACGAAGGCTGCGCCTTCGCCTCCCAGAGCTTTTGGCCACCGCCAAACAAGAGAGAAGCGAAACACTTCCCTCCAGGAGGAGACACCAGGCAGGGATCTACCAGGGTAGGCTCCTCCCCTGACAGATTTCTGCCATGCCTTCACCTCCGGGAGGGAAGGAATCGCCTTCCACAAAGGGAGATTTCCTCTCTCTTAGTTGGCGAGGGCCGAAGATTTCAGCCCCCGCCAAACAAGAGAGAAGCAAACCACTTTCCTCCGGGAGACGAAGGCCGCACCTTCACCTCATGGAGGGAAGGAATCGCCTTCCATGGAGGGGGTTTGCTTCTCTCTTGGTTGGCAAGGGCCAAATCATTCAGCCACCACCAAACAAGAGAGAAGCGAACCACTTCCCTCTTGGAGGAGATGCCAGGCAGGGATCTGCCAGGGTAGGCTCCTCCCCTGATGGATTTCTGCCTTGCAATTCTCCTTCCACTGTTTCAAAA
This sequence comes from Bradypodion pumilum, assembly GCA_035047305.1. Classification (NCBI taxonomy): domain Eukaryota; kingdom Metazoa; phylum Chordata; class Lepidosauria; order Squamata; family Chamaeleonidae; genus Bradypodion; species Bradypodion pumilum. Next base: position 62,462,934 of record JAWDJD010000004.1, on the reverse strand, counting down.
ACAGCCCAGGAAACAATGGAGGGAGAATATCAAGGACAAGAGACAGTAATCTGTCAGGGGAGGAGCCAACCCTGACAGATTCTTGCCTCTCACCCTGCAATTTCCCCTTCATTGTTTCGAGGGCTGTTTTTGAAACAGTGGTAGGAGAATGGCAAAGGTGACAGGCAGAAATCTGTCAGGGGAGGAGCCTACCCTGTCAGATCCCTGCCTGTCTCCCTTGCTGTGTCTTTGCACATCCCCTTCTTCCTTGGCCACATACCCCAAACCACCCCAAAACATTAAAAAAACCAAAACCTATGCTAAAAGAGGTAACTCATATTTTTGTTGTACTCAGATGTCTTCTTTTGGAAATTTGGCTATGTACTTTCTAGCATCCACCAAGAAATAAATAGTTAATGTTTTGCAAGATAGCCTAAGACTGTTTCTACATGTTTGTTATAAAAAGCTTACTAGCCCTGATGCTGAGAAAGATCGAGGGCAAAACAAGAAGGGGCGGAAGAAAATGAGATGGTTGGATTGTATTGTGGATACAATGGACACAGAGTTGGGTGGGTTGAGGAGGATGGTGGAGGGTAGGGCTGCCTGGCATGCAATCATCCATGGGATAATAGGGGGTCCAAATCGACAGTGCAACTGAACAACAAAATTGATTTATGTACAATAGCTGTAGAAAGCTGTAATAGGATAATTAGACAATAGTTGTTGGCTGGTTGGACTATCAGTCCGCATATTACATGATGGTGATTTTTTTTAATACACTGTTTTAGTAAAGATTTCTTGAAGACATTTTGTGGAGCAAACAACCAAAAATGGGATAAAACTATACATGACACATATATATTTCTTTTGATAGTTGGATTTTAAAATTACCTTTAGGGTCTCCATGCTTCGCTTTCTTAATGATGTGAAACATAATAGCCGCAACTGTAATAAAGATAAATTACTTTTTCACTTTTTCATAATATAATGAGACTCCAGTAAACATTCAAGGTTTATCGCTTAATTTATCCCCCAGCACTTACACACACACACACACACACACACACACACACACACACACACACACACACACACACACACACACATATATATATATATATATATATATATATATATATATATATATATATATATATATATATATATATATATATATATATATATATATATATATATATATATATATATATATATATATATATATATATATATATATATATATATATATATATATATATATTTGTACTCCATTTTTAATATTCTCAGTCATTAGATTTCAATAACTAACTCGGTAGTTATGTGCATCTCATTTCCCTGGCCAAGCAAAATAGTCTGTAACTTCTTTTCAGCTTGAGTACTAATGCTGTAATTTAGAACTTCTGTCAAGATGAAAGATCTTCCAGGGGATTTACCAGGGACACATAGCAACACTTGAGCATGGGCTGGATAATGAAGTTTTCATTATTAAATAAAGACATTTTAGGGATGTCATAACTCATAAATCCATTCTCCTAGATATCACTACATTCGTTTGTGTTTTTTTTTTTTTTGCACTCACAAACTCCTGCCCCCACCTCATCATATTTAGCTACTCCTTTCACTCTGGGAAGTTGCCATGGAGATCATTTCAAGTGACTCATTTGGCAGTCCTCAAAGGAGTTTGCAATTGGATAGAAAAACCTAAATGCCTGTCAGGGAAGGCAGAGCAGGTACTCTTTGTTGGCAGACATTCAGAGGCCCAACAGTTTAATGTTACCTTAAGGAAATGCAAATGTGTACCATAGGGGCTGGAGGGCTGAAGAATGAAGAGGGCTGTTTTCCCCCTTCAAAGTGAATTTAGTACTGTTGAATAGTACAAGATTGGGTGCCCTGAGGCTGAACTCTTTATATTTATTTACAAGGCACGTAGGCTGTTAGAGGGGAAAAGAAAATCTCTTTCCTTTTTCTAGTCATCTAATACCATGCTACCTAAGATCTTACATTCTGTTGCCATACCATGATCATGTTCTCTGATTATGTCTTCATTACCTTAGCAAATCTGTGGTGTGTGGGCAAAGAGGAGCAAAGGAAAATCTAACCAAAATAGTACCTTTAGCAGAAACATTTAAAGAACCATACCTCATTATTATTTAGTTTGTATAGGGACCATTTAACAGTTAAGAACAGTATATATGTGATCTCTCCAGTAAACATGAAGGAAGAATACCATATTTGCTGGCATATAAGATCCACTTTCTCCACTTAAAATACACTGGAAAAATTGAGTGCATCTTGTACTGTATATAGTGCCCTATTTTGGTAATAACGGGGTGTATCTTATACTCTGATGTGTCTTATGCTAGCAAGCAACCAAACAGATCAACAGCAACAAACAACTGACACCAGCAACAAAGAGAGGGAAAGAACACAAACCAAAGAGGAGTGGGGCTCTTGTTGAATATGGAGTCAGAAATGAATGATCAGTTAGTTTGAATAGATTGACAGTTATTCCAGCCCAGAGAAGTCACTCTCAGTCACTTCAACTAAGGCAGCATGTGAGGTTGAATAAAAACATCTGCAACATGTTCACAGTATCATTCTACCTTTACTCTTTGAAGTTAAGAACCAGACCTATTATTAAATAGAGCATGGCAGAGTGTGTTATTTTTGAACCACAATTGGGCATACCCCGGTAAGTAGAATACAGAATCCTTGTGTTGCTGGCTAATCTTTCTCACACTAGGTCAGACAAAAGGAATTGCAGAATGAAGTCACCAAAAGGTGCCTTCAGTTTGACAGTTTCACATCTGGCCTAGTGTTGTGTATGAAAGTATATGCCTTTAAGAGAAATTGTAACAGGAAGAATGAAAGAATGTAACCTCAATTGAATACAATGTAACTCAATGTAAGTCAGATGGATGGAACGTGATTCACCTGCCACTAGATTGCAGTGACTCGCGACCACATGGTATTAATCATCAAATCACAGCCTACCGCGGGAAACATTCCCGCCCCAGGTAAACCAGGAAAAGAAGGAGGGGCATCACCATGACGTCACTCATACAGGAACCAATGGGGAACCGTGTGGCTATATTCAAATGTACAACTCTGTATAAAAGGAGCTGCGCCTCCGCCATTACCTCATGTTCAGATTGCATACCTTGCAATAAAGATGTGTTTGGCCCCGTAACTGTTGCCTACTACGTATCAGTCTGCAAACATCAAATTTGGTGACGAAGGTGGGATAATGGTGTCTCAGATCACCCTTGCCCCATTCGACACCTCAAAGCCAGAGACATGGGACCTCTACGAAGAGCAGGTCCTATATGCTATGGATGCCGAGGGCGTTAATAATGAAGCAAAGCGACGAGCCTGCCTACTGGCTCAGTGCAGGCTGCTGACCCTGGAGCTGGTGAAGAACCTTCTGATGCCAAAGCCACTCCATTCGGTACCTTTCGTAGAAATCCTCGCAGCACTAAGAGGGCATTTCCGCCCAAAAGTGTCGGTGTTCCCAGCGAGGCTGGCATTCCACCGGCATGACCAGTGGGCCAGAGAGTCCATTGCTGAGTTTGTTGCCACCCTGCGGGTGGCTGCCGTCCCATGCTGGTGGAGCGCGTCCTTCAGCGAGGCCTTGCAGGACCGACTGTTGCTCAGGTTGCAAGATGAGGAGGCCCAGAGGAGGCTCCTGGCCCAAGAAGAAGACATTACCTTCGAGCAGGTACTAAGGGCCGTTCAGGCTGCCGAGTCGGTCAAAGACGGGGTGCGGTCATGCAGGACCAAGACCCCCACTTCAGGACATTTAACGCCAGGGGCTCTGGTCCACAGCTGCTCGGCACACAAAGGGTGGGAACCAGCAGCCACCGCAGCCGCCACCACGTCCTCATCAGACTACAACGAAAGTGAGGGGGAACCGAATGTCCAAAAGGTCCAGAGACGGCAGGTCGGCAAGTGAGACACCGCCAAAGGAAACCGACGGTGCGACGGGTGTGGGGGCACCCACGACCGAAGGAAATGCCCATTCTGGAAGACCGAGTGTCACCACTGCAGACGGCGGGATCACATCCCGAGGGTCTGCAGACAACGGAAAGGAGGAGACCAGGAACCAACTGAGCAGCTGCATCGAAGTGGAGACATCGGACGGATCAGCGATGACGAGGCTATTGTGGGCCATGTGTCAACTCACCAACGTTTCTTTGTGGAGGTACTGTTACAGGGGGTCCCTGTTCGGATGGAGGTGGACTCAGGTTCATCGTACTCCATCATTTCCCATAAAGAATTTTTGCACATTCCCCCAAATGAGCGCCTGAAACTTAAGTCTTTAAAAACCACCTTACGGGACGTACAGGGGAACCAAATTCCGGTTTTGGGGGTGGGGGATTGTCAGGTGAGGTTCAAGGGTTTCAAGGAGAAGCTGCCCCTCGTCGTCCTTAAATGAGGGACGAGTTGCCTCCTGGGGAGTCAGTGGTTTGCTCCTTTAGGCATCAAACCTTCCGGTATTCACGCCATAGACTTTGACCCAATGCAAGATGTGTGCAACGCACACCCAGTGGTTTTTGAAAAGGGGCTTGGGAGGTATAAGGGCCCCCCAGTCTCGTTCAACCTGGACCCCAAGGTTTGACCCATTCGGCTCAAGCCTCGCCGAGTACCGTTCGCCCTCAAAGGCAAGATTGAGGCGGAATTGGACAAACTGGTGGGTCAGGGGATATTGGTTCCAGTGGACTCTGCAGAATGGGAAATGCCAGTTGTTACAGCGTTAAAGGCAAACGGGGAGGTCAGAATTTGTGTGGACTACAAATGCACCATTAACAAGGCCATTCGCCCCAATGCATATCCGGTGCCGGTTGTTAACCATTTGCTCGCTTCTTTACATGGGGGTAAATGTTTCACCAAACTAGACTTGGCACAGGCGTACCAGCAGCTCACAGTCTCGCCGGCTACTGCAGCTACCCAAACAATAGTCACGCACAAGGGGGCATTTAAGGTAATTCACCTTCAGTTAGGATAACTCCAGAAGGTGCTAAGCCCTCAGATACAAAGGTTGCGGCTGTTAGGAATGCCCCTTGCCCTGCTGTGAAACCGGAATTACAGTCCTTCCTAGGACTCCTCAATTTCTACCACTCATTTCTGCCCGGGAAAGCATCAGTAGCGGAGCCATTGTACAGGCTTTTAAAGAAAGATGCAGTTTGGTGGTGGGGCGACAGTCAGGAGAAGGCGGTCAAGGATCTCAAACAACTCCTCTCTTCAGAGGCAATCCTCATGCACTTCGACCCCAAAAAACCCGTAGTGTTAGTGTGTGATGCTTCATCAGTGGGGGTGGGTGCCGTACTGTGTCACATGCTCGGGAACGGACGGGAACCCCCAGTAGCATTCTACTCTAGGTCCCTCTCCAAGGCAGAGCACAATTACGTGCAAACAGACAGGGAGGTCCTGGCCATCATCGCTGGGACAAAGAAGTTCCACGACTTCCTATATGGACGGCCATTCACGATCATAACAGATCACAAGCCGTTATTGGGTATATTCACCACAGGCAAACCCATACCCAAAATCTTGTCCCCCAGGATGCTCCGGTGGGCGATATTCCTCAATGCATACCAGTTCACACTGGCACACCGTCTGGGGAAGGAAATCAGCCATGCGGATGCACTTTTGTGTTCACCCCTGCCAGCGCTAGGGGAGCCTGAAAGTGATGTAGAACAGGACCACCAGGTGCTACTGATTGAGTCTCTCGACTCAGCACCAATCGTACCCCCAGACCTCGCCAAGGTGACGGCAAAGGACAAAGTCCTGTTCCTAGTTTGCTCCTGGGTTAAAAAGGGGTGGCCCGCAACTCCACCGAGCACAGAATTCCAAATATACTTCAAGAGGAGGGTAGAATTGTCCATTGAAAGGGGTTGCCTCCTCTGGGGGGAGAGGGTAGTTATCCCAGAAGCAATGCACTCAAAGATACTGAAGTTACTCCACATAAGCCACCCGGGGATTGTGCGCTCAAAAGCACTGGCCAGAAGATATTTCTGGTGGCCCCAAATAGATGCGGATATTGAACACATGGTAGGCACTTTCGAAAGCTGCCAGAACTCCCGACCCGAAGAGTCCCGACTTCCTCACAGAGAATGGTACACAGCCAGCGGACCTTGGTCCAAGTTGCACATCAATTTTGCAGGGCCGTTCAGGGGTTCGTACTTCCTCCTGGTGGTCAACTCATTTTCAAAATGGTTGGAGGTATTCCCAATGACCAACACTTCCTCGGGTGCAACCATCAAGCGGTTGCAGAACCTATTAGTTGTTTCGGGTTGCACGACGTACTGGTCATCGACAACGCCAGTTCTTTTACCTCTGTCGAATTCCAGGCATTCCTAGAGAGGAACGCAATTCGGCACATTACCTCAGCCCCGTTCCACCCTGCAACAAATGGGCAAGTTGAGCACCAAGTGCAGACAACTAAAGAGGCACTTCGGTGAATGGGCCCAGGGGATCTCAACCTACAATTGTGCCAGTTCCTACTCTGCTGTAGGGTAACCCCCCTCGCATCCGGACACTCACTGGCAAAGCTCCTGATGCGACAGAGACCAGTCACGCTTCTTGACTGCCTGGATCCAGCCAGGGTTGAGGATAGGGGGAGAAATATAGGAATAGAGCACTCAAAGGTTTTTTTCGGAAGGAGATACAGTGTACTGTAGAAATTATGCGACCGGACCAAATTGGGTGCGAGGGGTAGTAATTGAACAGACGGGTCCAGTATCATATAAGGTGGAAACTAATATGGGGTTAATATGGTGGTGTCACACCGACCAACTCAGGCGCAGGGTTACGGACACCCAGGAAGACGATGAATCAATGTTAGCATCATACCCCACCCACTCATTCCAAGGGGGAGAAACAGGGCAGTCTCTGTCAGGAAATCTCCAAAGAGACACAGGGAACCTTCTTCCAAGGGGGTGGGGGGGCAATATTGATTCCTCCCACAAGAATGCGTGTTTTTCAGGAGAGGAAGAGCCAGAGGTGCCTGACAATTTTGATTATGATTTAACAGACCAGGGGTGGGGGGTTTGCGGAGTAGTCCCCCACCCATCCAAGTGAGAAGAGGGGTTTTGATTTAGCCCCAGGTACCCCCAGTCCCATTAATTTGGAGTTTACCCCCAGCCCCCGGAGAGTGAGGCGTCCTTCCGTTGAGACAACGGGCAGGATCTTGAGCTGAGGAATCCCGCTAATGAGTCTCCTCATCTTCCCATTGCAGGACGAGGAACCACGGTGCACAGGACCCCTAGTACCCCTGACCTCGGCCAGGCAGCCACCCGACCCAAGCGTAACTGCGGAAAGCCACATTGGCTGAGGGACTTCGTCCCATCCTAGGGGGGAGGAATGTTGTGTATGAAAGTATATGCCTTTAAGAGAAACTGTAACAGGAAGAATGAAAGAATGTAACCTCAATTGAATACAATGTAACTCAATGTAAGTCAGATGGATGGAATGCGATTCACCTGCCACTAGATGGCAGTGGCTCACGACCACATGGTATTAATCATCCAATCACAGCCTACCGCGGGAAACATTCCCGCCACAGGTAAACCAGGTAAAGAAGGAGGGGCATCACCATGATGTCACTCATACAGGAACCAATGGGGGACCGTGTGGCTAGATTCAAATGTACAACTCTGTATAAAAGGAGCTGCACCTCAGCCATTACCTCATGTTCAGATTACATACCTTGCAATAAAGATGTGTTTGGCCCCGTAACTGCTGCCTACTGCATATCAATCTGCAAACATCAAACCTAGACACAGAAGAAGAAGAAGTAGAAGAGAGAGGAGAGAGACGGGACACCATCTTGTTCTCCAGCTCAACAGTGAAATGTCTTCAGCTAACCCTTTTCAAATTGTGTGCACTAAGAGTTACATCTTTACTAATAAACAGACCCTCATCAATTTGCAAATAAATTTATTTCAGATCAGAGAATGCTTTTAACAGAATGCCTAGATTTATCATGTCTCTGCAACCCATTAAAACTACTTTGCATTGCCTGAAAATTGTTATTGCTGTTGTTGACTTTATTACCCACTCTAAATACAGATTCGGAGATTTCAACCTTGACTTGAACAATTTTCTGAAGAAATATGGGAATTCCTGCTAGGTATGCAAAATTCAGTTGTACTACAGATAATACTATACTGTATATGCCTACAGGAGGGTAAATACCAGCAAGACAATGGGATTATAAGAGCATGCTGTACTTTGTAACATATTGAACTAAATTTCTCAGTAAAATCTGCAACATCTGCTACAATCAGTGGTGGTATTCAATAGGTTCGCACCAGTTCACCAGAACCGGTAGCAGAAATTCCGGCTGGCCCTGCACATCTAAGTTTTGAAATAAAGTAGTCCTAATTTTGGGGCAACACAGGGCTTTCCCCCTGGCCACACCCACCATACCATGCCCACAGAGTAGGTAGTAAAAAAAATATGAATCCCACCACTGGCTACAATGCAAGGGAAATGATGTTTTTTAGTTCTTTACCATTCTTGCCTGACACAAAGTTATCCTGAGAGGCAATGCCAAGACAGGTAAAGAGATCAATTCCCTATGTTCACTTAACCTCCTTTATATTGCGCAACAGTCTCTAATGCTATGAAATGTAAGTGCAGATGCATGCATACAACCTTCTGGGAAACTTTCATATTTTGCAAATTTGAGTTCATTATTCTATAGTGATATTTCTTCCTTTTGTGATAAGGTAGGTTTAAAAATCCAATAATGTAGTAAACATATATTAAAGTGGAGGCTGAGCTGAGCAATGCTAACAGGCTGCAGCAGATGCTAGAACTTATGCAACTGCTCTTGGATGCCAGCTTTCATCCTCCACCCAGTAACTGCAGCTGCTGCTGTCCTGGTGTTATTGCTGAGCCATTGTTCCTTCCTCTTCCTAATCTGCCATGCTCCTTATTTTTCAGGACTAGGAAGGAGAGTAGATCTGAAAATAACACTAGGTACTCAACAAAAGGGAGAGATTGATAAAGGCCATTTCTCACTATCAAAGAAGGCAGAGAGACCAAACAAAGCCTCCATAAAATTCTACAAAAATGAGTTTGTTGGTGACTTTGAAATGTATTTTTGTACCATTATGAACAATGGATAGGACGAGAAATGGAAAAAATCTTGAATATACTGCGTCAGTTGGCTGATGAGGATAGGGATTTTTTTTAAAAAAAAATTGCCCAAACTATAAGCATCCTACATGTACCAAATTAACACATAATGAAGAGGACTGTGCTAATCTTTATTTTCTGGTTTGTGTGCACAATTCAGCTGCTTCAAATGATCCACAAAACACAATAAATGCTAATCCAACATGATATGGGTTAATTATTTAAGTAAAGTAACTTTATGCCCCATCTTTGAAGGACTTCGGAGATATTTACGTAGTAAACACAGGCCGCCATAATTATTATTTTGTTCAGTGTTCCTCATGCTACAAAATGTCCTTCATCTTTTCTAATCTTTTTAGATCACATATAATCACATTTGAAGGTTTCCCACAACAATTGTCCCATTTGGCTCTAAGGAGTGATTCCCTGAAAATCCTAACACCATCTAAAGAAGGTTGTGGGAAAGGACCTGAGTGGCTCTGCAGCAAAGTACTCTGTTCCAGTATAGATAGCATCTACACATGTAAAACAAGTTGACATCACTGCTAATGAAGCAATGTGTATAGTGACAGGATGATGCATACCTACACAAGTTGAGAAAATATACCCTCTTGTTGGCATCATTCCACATAAGATAAGGAAAGAAGTAGCAGTGGATGCTGAGAGTACTTAGCGAAACAATAACTCTTGACTTCCTCTGAATGGATATGAGCCTCAAGTCCACCAGCTCATATCCAGGAAAGGTTTTATTGCAAGAACAAACCTTTTTTTTCCGGGTACACAAGAGCAAAACAAAAGTAAAAATGGAGGAAGGAGATCACTGCACAAGGAATAACATTAACGGAAGATATGGCTGAGGAACCCGACTTTCCTTATGTCACTTGGAGGACTCTGATTAGGCTGAAGGTTGGAGTCCATAATTGCAAGACCAACATGCTCAAGTAGGGGCTGCTGGTGAAAAACAACACACTATGTAAATGTGGAGAGATACAGAATCTGGCTCATTTACTGGTCTGCCAATTACTACCTTAAATAATTACTGATGAAGATTTAATTTTGGTAGATGACAAAGCCAAGAAAGTGACTTCATTTGGCAGTCCAAAGTTTGATCTGGATGCGAAAGAAGAATTGAAGTAAGTCTGAATAAGCAGTCTAGTAAACATTACAAGATATATACCGTATTTATTCGTGTATAACGCGCAAAATTTTATACCAAAAAAAGAAATCAAAGTTGGGGTGTGCGTTATAAACGAGGACTGGTGTCCCACCCCCGTCGCAAGCCTCTTTTACTTCCTTTTTAGAATTGGGTCGGCTGTCTATTGAAGGGGAGGCGGGGGTGTGGCTTTGAAGAAATTGACGGGATCTGATTGGGTGGCGCGGGAGACGAGGCGTGGCCCGGAGGTAGCTCGCAGTTCGAGCGAGGCTCCTGGGGGTCGGAAGTGCTCGTTTCGGATTGCATTTTCTTTACCCTGCAACAGGTGGGTCTGATTATCCCCCCCTCCCTCAATGTTTTAAGGCGTGCTCTTATGAACAAGCTTTTTCACCGATATAATTTTATACCGAGGTTACATGGAAAATTAGGGGTGCGTGTTATACACGAGTGCACGTTATACACGAATAAATACGGTATATATATATATATATATATATATATATATATATATATATATATATATATATATATATATATATATATATATATATATATATATATATATATATATATATATATATATATATAACCATAATTCCTCCCAACAAACAGGCAAGTAAAAATGATTACAATGAAGAAACGTTAAGATATTTTTTAAAATTGCAGCAAACTTGTGAAATCCCATTCAAAATATAATCCTTGTTGTTTTAGGACCTTCTCTGGTTTACTGCTATGTTTCACTAATACAGAAGCAGAGGAGTATACAGTAGTTCTTGGCAAGTTGCAAAGAATGAAATTGACCTCAGGTCACTCCAAAGTTGTCCATCCTCTTTTAAATGATATCTTTTTGAGAAGTGTTGTAGTGGTAACAGCAGCAGTAGTAAGTAAGCATTGCCTAATACTTTTATTGCAATAGTGCACAGCAGGAGGAGCTGGTGACCAGCATCAGATTTATGACTTGGAGCTGCCCTAAGTGTAGAGGTGCAGTATAGGTGAAAGGATGAAATTAAGGAGGAATGTGTGTGCATTTATTCTGTTTGCTAGCAGAAGGGTTGCTCACTTTAAAAAATTACAAGGTTTCAATGGAATGCAGATAAGTTACTGAGAAAGAGAAAAATGTTCAACTAACATCTGTGTAACCATTCACTGACTCCCAAAACATCTGGGGAAGAATATTATGAATTGTGTGTTTTAAAAAAGAGACAAGGCTATTTACTCATCAGCTACGTGTATTTATTCTCAGAGTGGAAAACAAACCGTAAACACTGTTAGCACTTCAATTAATTGAAAATAAATTTTCCTCTCCCAGCACTAAACAAATGGGAAAGTTTTGCAAGATAATGTTAATGCTGCCTGTAATAGTTTGCTAAGATTCAACTAATTAAAAAAATCTCATTTGAAAGTAGTTAATGGATTCTGCATTTCTACAAAGCATTAGAAAAGCAACATTTATCTGAACTTTGGGGCTTGTGCTGATTACTTCTCAATTAGTTGTGATTCAATTCACTAAAAAAAGTCATTTCATTAGCACAAAGAAATAAACATTGGCCACAAAATATATTCCCTAGAATTGCTATAGCAACTGGGATGTCACTGCTGAGTTTGGAATTTTAATTCTGCCTGGAAGTTGTAATTGTCTCCTTATTGGATCATTCTAGGATGACTACAGGAAATTTATAATGGCCTTGTCACTGAAGGCAAACCTTGGCACTTTAGCTGTTCTTGAATATCAATTCCCCAAAGTGCTGATCAGCAGGAGTTCTGACTTGGGCTTCTGGTAATTGAAGTCTAAGAACACCTGGAGTGTCAAGGTTCGTCACCACTGGATGAAAGATAATACACTGGAAGTAAATTCAAAGAAGATGGTTCTGCCCATCAGAGTGATGACTGGTCAGAGAATTAGGGTTTTCTTTTCCATCTGCAACAAATGAAAATGTTAAAAAATGAATACAGAGAGATATACAAAATGGCTTTCATTTCCTGTCCAGTCACAGAGTAGGCTGCAGCTTCTCTCTGCTTGCAACTGTGCCTGCCAGGGCCCATTGTGGTAGGCCACTATGAATTGCACATGAACAAGCAGGGTGATTCTCCTGCAAAATATAAGTGTAAGGTGTCTCCTCAATTGTGGGGTCTATCAAAAGGCACTCAAATCTGGAGCCCAGCCTTTAAAAAAAAATGTGGAGTGAAGGTAACCTTAAGGTAATTGTCTATCTTTCATTTCATAGCATATAAAACATTTTTTTTGGCTTTCTACAAAGACAAGGAGTGGGACTGTGGCATCTCAAGTGATTAAGATGCTGAATTTGATGACTGGAAGGTTGGCAGGTCATCAGTTTGAGCCCCCTGTATTGCACAAGGAAGTGAGCTCCTGGTCCAGCTCAGAGGGAAAAAGACCCAGTTTTGAAAACTCTGCTGCCGCCCCACTGGACTCCCACCTTCACCGGGCCTGGCCCAGAGGGAGGAAGACACAGCTGTGTGGGGGGCTGGTAGCTTTAAAAACTCTGCTGCTGCCCCACCAGACTCCCGCCCTCGCCCGACTCAGCCCAGAGGGAAGAACGCCCAGCTGTGTGGGGGGCTGACGGCTTTAAAAACTCTGCCACTGCCCCCACTGGAATCCTGCCCTTGCCCGGCCTGGTCTGGAGGGAAGAAGACCTAGCTGTATGGGTTTATCTTCCCTCCAGCTGGGGAGGAGGGGAGTAGCAGCTGTGCGGCCCAGCCGGCTTTGAAAGCAGTGCCACCGGATGCTCCCTTGGCCAGCTCGGCCTGGAGGGAAATGGATTTAGTGAGTGTAGGGTTGAGTTTGCGAGATTTTTGTGTATTGCTTTGAAGTATTTTTGAAGTGTTTTTATGATGACTTGATATTTTGTAATTGTGATTGGGGATTTCTTGAAATGTTTCTGAAATGTTTCTGTGATGTGATATTTTGTAATTGTGATATATTGTTTCTTTGTTAGCAGCATATAAATTCAACAGCAGCAACAGCAACAGCTGCAGCAGCAGCAGCAACAACAACAACAACAATTTATGTCCCAGCTCCTGCCAACCTAGCTGTTCGAAAGCAAGAAATTGTAAGTCAATAAATAAGGACCACTTTGGAGGGAAAGTAAACAGCATTCCATGCACTCCGCTGTTGAGGCATGCCTGCTACATGTCCATGGAAATGTCTGCAGATGCAGACAGTGCTGGCACTTTGGCTGTAAACAGAGATGAGCACTGAACCCTAGAGTTGGAGATGACTGGCTTTTGAGCAAGGGTGACCTTTTCCTTTGCCTCACAAAGACATGGTGTTTAAAGTTATATCCTGTGACATTATATAGAAACTCCCAAAATATCCTCTTCAGTGACACCTGAAATGTAAAACACAGGCCCCACAAATATCCCAACCTGTTAAGTAGAAACAGAAAAGAAGGAGGAGAAAAATTCTCGTGTGTAGTATTCCTAGAAACTGTTTTAATAGACATATTTCATATTTGCTCAATATAAAATAGTATTATCACCAAACGCATTTATATCCGACCTTTCTGCCTCACTTAGATATACCCATGAGAGCTTAAAATAACACACAATAAAAGCAGCAATTTGAACAAAACCATTTTCCCCTTGTTAGCATGTAACAATACCTGCTCACTCCTTTGTATTTACAAACAGACAAACTCGTTTTGTTGTTAAGTGAATGAAGTATTAACCTCTAGAAATTTCATTGAGCCAAAGAAAGAAGAGAAGGTATGGTTTTGCACATTGATTTCAAGCAGAAGCAAAATGCCCCTGACACTACAGGTAATACAGCATTGGGGTAACCCTGGCAAGAAAAGTTAGTCTGTGTGGCTTTTAAGAAGGAAAAGGTAAGTGGCAAAGCATCAGATACTGGGCATAAGATTTGGCATGGACAAAATCAAATTAAAAATCAGACCCTAAACGATGCAAAACTGGTAGGGAATTGTCCCCTTTTAGTGAGATATTATTATTATTATTATTATTATTATTATTATTATTATTATTATTATTATTATTATTATTATTATTATTATTATTATTATTATTATTATTATTATTATTATTATTATTATTATAGCTGGCAGGGGTGGTTAGTTTGGTTCTAATTCATTGCGAGCATTTCCCTCCATTTCCTGCCCTTTGTGCTTGCCTGCTTCCAATACAAAGGGGTACTTGGGGAGATATCAGTTCCTCTCAATTAAGTGCTTATAGTCTCCAAACAGGTTTTTTTAAAAAACACATTCAAAAGGCAGCACAAATTATTGAAAAGCCATTTTGAAAGAAAGAAAGAAAGAGAAAGAAAGAAAGAAAGAAAGAAAGGAGTAGGAATTGCCAATTAGCACCTTGTCAGATGAAAGGACTCTGAAACCAACTTATGTTAGAATGAGTGAGTGAGAGTGAGAGAAAAGACTCGTTTATTGCCTTAATGATCACAGCAATTTCACCCATAGAAGTCAGCATGGACCCACTTTGAAAAGCAGCATATCACAGTGGATCCAAGTATATTTCCCTACTGTGTAATGACTTTTGGTTTGTTCTGCCAAATGGATGCTTTGTGCATTCTGAAACTCCAAGCAATATGAGACAGTGAGAATTTTAACTGTAAGTTTTTGGATATTTTTAAATTGAGTTGTATGATGGTATTTGAGTTAGAATAGAACTTTAACTACATACAGAGACAACAAATAAAGCAGTTAGCCCATTTGGAGAGAATGTCTTGGAATTCCATACCATACAAGGCTTATGGAAAAAGAAGTGAAGGACAAAGACCACGAGGCAGATTCAGAGGAAGATATGACATCAAAGAAACATTACAGAAACACCAAATAATGCTGGTGGAAGCTGCTAGAAATGCCCAAGCAAGAACTTTTTATCTCCCTCGACACCAAAAGCGGTAAAAGAGGAAGCAAAGAAAAAAAAGTATGATGGTAAAGAAGAGGGAAGGAGGCAAAATAATATCTTAGAAATCAAGATGCTTGAAAGTTTGGAACCTGCTAGTTTACCCATTTGGCATTTAATACTTGCATCAGGTGGTGTTTGTTCCATTTCTTCACCATTCTTTTTGTTATAAAGTACAATAGACTAGAGTTTCTACTGGAGGCTTTTTCAACTTTCTTACTGAGCAATAGCCCATCATTAAAACCTTTGCATTAATTTACTTTTGAAAGTGTTACTAAAGGGCTCTCCTCGGTATAAATGAGAACCAGCTACCAATATTCCACTTTGGGATCAACTCATTTGGACAATAATTACTTCATTAATCTTCTCAGCATCCTTGGGGAGATAGGTGCTGTTATTCATTTTTTTCAGATGACATAGAAGACTTGTTGCAGATTGAAAAATGACTGTAAAAAGGACTTGTCACCACAGTTTTCAAATTATAATGTATTGCTCTTTACAGTAAAACCGTTTCAATATTAGAATGGGAAGGTAAATATTTTAGCCACTAATGGTGAGCTAAGTAATTAGTTTTAACTTCCCTGTCAAATTTATCCATTTCTTCCCAAATTATTTACTGGCTAAACTCTTGTGACCTCAAAAAGTAAAAAAAAGAGACGACATAATACTTGTTAGAGAAGCTTATCAGGCTCTAACTATAATATTGTCTTCAGATTTCATTATCACACTTTTAGCAGTGGTGTTCAGCCTTTTACAATGCTTGGCTCCTAAAACTGAACTACAGAAAAGAATATCACCTGGAGTGTTATGGACAATGAAGGAGAATCCAGTACCAGATTACCATCTCCCAAACAAACCTAATGCAAGCGTGGTGCCAAAATGGCCGCCACACTCTTTGCGGGCCCCCACCCATCCTGGATGAAGACATCCTGGTTAGTTAGGGGGCGTGGCCATCCCTTTATAAAAGGGGTGGCCACGAGGCAGCTTCGCTGCCATTTTAAGAACAGCGACGGAGCGGAGAAGTTTGCTCTGACGCTGCTGGTACTCCTTCGGATTTACTTCTTAATTCTTGATCGGAGGATATCTCTCCTCCGATCAGTACTTCAGCACTTGGGTGGCCATGGCACCCAAGCAAAAGGCTCCTGCGGCCCCGAGGCCGTGTCCAAGGGGGAGGGCTCGGCCTACCCCCTCGACCTCCTCTATGGGGCTGCCATTGGGCCGGAGGGCTCGGGCGGGTCCCCCATGGGGGGTGGCAGCATTACCTTACCCACTGCCACCAACGCGGGTGACCAGGCCTCTGCTTACCCGCCCAGTTGCAGGACTTGGGCGGGGGCTGTGCGGGCATGCTCCCCTGGGGTTTCTGCCCCTATTGACCCTTTGCCCAGCATGGGGCATAGCGGCCCATTTGGGCGTGGCACAGGATCGCGCCCCGCCGTTCCACCGGCCCCCCATGGGCCGGATTATTGGGCCTGGCCCTATTCTGGCCAGGGATTGCCACACGGCTTTCCCCCTCCACCCACTCACCAATTGCCTGGTGGGCCATCCGGCCCACCCGGCCCACCTTACTCTGGTGGGTATGACACCGTGGATGCTCTCCTTGCCCGCATAACGGCACTCGAGGCATCCATGGGAATTGCACCACCACCAATGGAGGGTGGGCTTGGCAGCTCCTCGGCTGTGGCCCACATGCCTGCCACTGCCGCGCAGCGGGCCATCAACAGGGTTGAGCTGCTGGAGGCCATCAGGCCAGCGCAGGCTGGCGCTTCGCAGGTCCCCATCTGGCCATTCCAGCAGAACATTCCACTGGGGACCGGTCCTGCTTGGCATGGACGCACGGAGGCTCAGAGCTCAATGACCATCGCGAGCTCCGACGCCCACCACGGGCCGGAACCCCCAGTGGGGGTGGCCCATGGGGGTGCACCGAGTGAGTATCCTTGTCAAGTCAGCACACCGGTGCCACTGACTCACAACACCGGGGGGGGGGGGTCCAGTGGCCATGGCCGCAACAGGCTACTGCGGGAGGGCAGTTCACTGCACACTACCCTGTTACCTCCTGGGCTCCTAATTACCCCCAGGTTCTTACAGGGGTGACCGCCCCAACTGTTCCGGCTAACTTCTCTGGGGTCCAACAGGGCCCATTATATGTTCCCCCACTTCACTCCATGCCAACGGCGGCCCTGCTGATGGCCGGTTACTCCCTACCCCTGGGTGACCATTTATCCCAGGCTACTAGGGAGAGAATATGGCGGGGGAATATATTGACATTTTCACCCTCCTTAACTGTGAACCCACTAAGGAGGAGAGGGAGGGGCAGGACGACAGGGACAAGGAGTTGTCCCGTCATCGTAAGCCGCCTCACACTTGGGCCAATTGGTTACCGGCCTATTTGATATACATGGCAGTATATCTCAGGGCCCGTCCTGATTTGGCCATCCCAATGGTCCAGTACCTGGACAATATTTATCGGGCCGTTGTCGATTTTCCTGGCCCATCATGGTTGGCCTATGATGAAGAATTTAGGATGAGGGCGGCCCTTCACCCTGAGATGCGGTGGGACGAGCCCTGCCAGCAGTTGTGGCTACTGTATATGACCCCTACGCAGCCAGAGCCAGGTGACCAGTACCACTGTGGCCATGCCGTACAGCAGGCTGCTACTACACAGACTCCCCACCAGCCAGTGGGGCAGGGGGTTCCAGCCCGCCTGCTGTGTTGGAGTTTCTCCGCCAACGGAGTGTGCACCAGGCGCCATTGTAAATTTAGGCATGAGTGCCCTTCTTGTTCCGGCCCTCACACTGCCTCCACGTGCCCGCGGGCCGGTGGGTCACGGGGAAGGGGATTCCAGGGGGCGGCCAGAGCTCCCTCTGACGCTGCTACCCATACAAAAGGCCTCCTCCCCAATTAATTTCATGGTGCTTGAGCGATGGCTGTGCGCCTATCCTAGACAGGATGATGCGATCTACCTGCTTGAGGGTTTTAAGTTTGGCTTCCGCATCCCATTCAGGGGTGTTCGCGGGCTTCAGGATGCCCCAAACCTACTGTCTCTCAGGGGTAATGAGGACATTGCTGCGGAGAAGATAGCCAAAGAGGTTAGAGAGCAGAGGGAGGCGGGGCCGTTTAATGACCCCCCATATCCTAACTTAAAGGTATCCCCTCTGGGTTTAGTTCCTAAGAAGTCCCAGGTGAATTTCGTCTGATTCACCACCTTTCTTACCCTGCAGGTTCCTCGGTCAATGACGCTATACCGGATGACCTTTGCTCTGTTCGGTATACGTCCTTTGACCAGGCCTTACAGATGGTACGCTCATGTGGTCCCAGGGCGCTCATGGCAAAGTGTGATATCAAATCGGCATTCCGATTGTTGCCGGTGCACCCGGACAACTTTGAGCTGTTAGGTTTTTGTTTCCTGGGCAAGTTTTATGTGGACAAGGCCATGCCTTTTGGCTGTTCCATTTCATGCTCGGCCTTCGAACGATTTAGCACCTTCCTCCATTGGGCTTTTGTTCGTAGGTCGGGGTCCCGGTCTGTAGCCCACTACCTCAAGATTTTTTGTTTGGGGGTGGACACGACTTGGGCACATGTGGACACCTGCTCACCACGTTTCAGGCACTTAGGGGGTACTGGGTGTACCCCTAGCACCTGAAAAGACAGAGGGCCCAGCCACCACCCTTACCTTTCTGGGTATTGACATCGATACCGTCGCCCAGACATCCAGATTGCCTATGGAAAAGGTGACTCAGATCTCTGATGCGATTTTGGCAATGCTTGCCAAGCGTAAGGTGTCTCTCCGGGAGTTGCAGGTGCTTCACGGCCACCTCAACTTCGCCTGCAGGGTGGTGACACCAGGCAGAGCCTTTGCCAGGCGTCTTTGTGATGCTATGGTGGGCCTTTCTAAATGACACCACAGGGTCCAGCTGACTAGGGGTTTACGAGCAGACCTGTCGGTTTGGCTCACTTTCCTACAGGAATTTAATGGCATCTCCTTTTAGAGATCTGAGCTTATGGTCAGCCCTCAGTTCCAAGTACAGTCGGATGCCTCCAGCTCCCTTGGGTATGGGATTTATTTTGAAGGACAGTGGGCCTATGGTCAATGGCCCCAGAAATGGCAGGGCACGGATTGCTTATGCGATCTTACGTTCCTGGAGTTTTTTCCAATTTTGGGTGCCCTTATGCTCTGGGGGGACATGTGGGCTAATTCTGTGGTTCACTTTTGGTGTGACAATGCTGCTGTGGTGCACATTGTCAATGCCCAAACGTCTAAGTCCTCCAGAGTCATGGCCTTAGTTCGCCAATTTGTTCTTAGGTCCTTGCACCTTAATGTGCTCTTCAGGGCCAGACATGTGCCAGGCATTAATAACGATATTGCCGACGCTTTATCCCGCCTGCAGATCTCCCGGTTCCGTGCCTTGGCTCCAGATGCAGAGGAACTTCCTTTTCCACTCCCGGCCGAGATATGGACCTTTGGCGAGGAGAGGTGAAGCGGGCGATTGGCATGTATTTGGCACCTTGCACCCATAAGGCGTATCAGCATACACTCCTTCAATTTAGGACTTTTTGCAGGGAAAGGCAGTTGCCTGAAATGTGGCCGATACCGGTCGACCAGGTTTTACAGTATATGGTGCACCTTCATGGTCAGGGATTGGCCCCACGCACCATCGCCACCAGGCTTTCGGCCTTGGCATTCATGGCCAAGGCATAGGGCTTTACTGACTGCATGGGTGACTTCTGTATACACCATGTCTTGGAAGGGTGGACACGTGAACATAGCCGCCACCCAGACACACGTCACCCTGTTTCACCGTGTATTCTGTCCCACCTTGCTCGAGGTTGGCATAGACTGTGTTATGATAGGTATGAGGAGTCTTCATGCAGCTACCACGGTAGCTTTCTTTGGAGCTCTGAGACTCAGCGAGCTGGTCCCATTGTCAAAGGGGGATGTGTCTCGTAGGGCACTGGAAATGGAAGATGTATCTATCAACCAGGAGTGGGCTCAGTTGAGGATTCGTTCCTCAAAGGCCAATCAGCATGGAGAAGGCAGTGGTGTGAAACTGCTACGATGTACATTTGCTGACATCTGTCCGGTTGGTGCCCTACACGCATTTTTGGCAGTGCGTGGTACGCGCCCTGGCCTGTTGTTCTGCCACCAAGATGGGTCTCCCCTTACCAAATTTCAATTCTGGAGGGTGACCGGGACAGCACTTCACAGTGTGGGCCTCCCTGATGCTCGTTATGGCACCCATTCATTCAGGATAGGCACCGCATCAACTGCGGCTGCGTTTGGGTATTCGGAGGCTGATATACGTCGGATGGGCAGGTGGGGATCCACGCATTTTTCGTTATATGTACGTCCCCTCACTGCATGAGTACCTAGTTATATCCTTAATTCCTTCTTCTTCTTTTACAGACCCTATGTGTCTGCGCACACTGGTGGCAGTGTGGCTCGTGGGCCACAGTTATGTGCACTGGGTGGCACTCTATGCTGCATCGTCGGAGTGGGGACCCCATCTCGGGCTGAGTGCATCCGCACGTATGCGGTGGTATGGTGTGCGCAGCATGAGGTGGCTGGAACTGTTGCCATTCCTGATGTCCATCATGGATGATTGACTGCCAGATGTTTTGATTCTGCACCTAGGCGGCAATGATCTCTCACAGATCACTGGCCTTTCCTTAAAAATGTCGGTGTGCAGTGACCTGGCGTTTCTACATCATTTATGGCCGTACACACGGTTGCTATGGTCTGACATCGTGCCGAGACACTGTTATAGAGGAGGCATTGATCTCCGTGGTTTGGACCGTGCCCGGCGGTCAGTGAACAGGGCTGTTGCCTGGTTCCTTGTTGAGAATGGCTTGGGGACAGCCATTCGACACCCGGGGATAGGGTTGCAGGATTTTAGCCTGTATGCAGGAGATGGGGTCCACCTGTCGGCCAGAGGTATGCACCTCTTTCTGGAGGACGTGCAAGCGGGCCTGGTGACCGAGCTGTCGGTCAGAGAGGGGGCGGTGAGTCATCATGGACGCTTCCCCTTGTGGCGGGTAGCAATGGTAAGGTAAAAATTTATGATCCATAGGTATCCGGCAGGTTCGCAATTGACTGGCCAACATGTAGATAGGTACAGGGGAAACAGGATTGGCAGGTCAAGGTTGAACCATGAACGGGGTGATGCTAGGAGCATCACCTTGATATTTGGATGGATATACGTCAGAGGGTGGGGTTAGTAGATAGTATATTGACTTCAGTCAACAATTTGTTTGTGACAACAAACCATTGATACAAATTGATACATATAGCCAATAGCCATTGGCATTTTGGATGGAACCTTACCAATGGTACTGCGGCCTGCTTGCCTTAAAGAATTACAATTGGATGATACACCAATTGAAAGTTATAATTTGGACTAGGGCATTATTCAATAAAAGTGGCCCAATGCCTTTAATCCAATACCAGTGTCTGAGTCTTTATTTGGGTGGGTGCGCCTGCAATGCAAACGTGGCACCAAAATGGCCGCCACGCTCTTTGCGGGGCCCCATACATCCTGGATGAAGACATCCGGGTTAGTTAGGGGGCGTGGCCATCCCTTTATAAAAGGGGTGGCCACGAGGCAGCTTCGCTGCCATTTTAAGAACAGTGACGGAGCGGAGAAGTTTTTCCCTCCACCCCCTCCCTAGTGGACAGTGTGACTTTTCTGGTCACTTTGGGGCCGGGTGGGAATTTTTGCTTGAACCTAGAATTGGCACTTTGGTTCTTGGCTTTTTCGCCCATCCCACACTGTCGCTAGTGTTTGAGATACGGGGTAAGTTGACTTTGGTCACTTTTGGCGGTAGCACTGGTAAGGTAAAAATTTATGACCCATAGGTATCCAGCAGGTTTGCAATTGACTGGCCAACACGTAGATAGGTACAGGGGAAACAGGATTGGCCGGTCAAGGGCGAACCATGAACAGGGTGATGCTTGGAGCTTCACAGCCTGCATCACCTTGATATTTGGATGGATACATGTCAGAGGGTGGGGTCAGTAGATAGTATATTGACTTCGGTCAACAATTTGTTTGTGACAACAAACAAATTGATACATATAGTCAATAGCCATTGGCATTTTGGGTGGAATCTTACCAGTGCTACTGCGGCCTGCTTGCCTTAAAGAATTACAATTGGATGATACACCAATTGAAAGTTATAATTCGGACTAGGGCATTATTCAATAAAAGTGGCCCAATGCCTTTAATCCAATACCGGTGTCTGAGTCTTTATTTGGGTGGGTGCGCCTGCAAAGAGGTCGGGCCACAACATGAATGAGGTGAGAGGCAAGACTTTGAACATCTGCTAATCTGTTATACCTTGTCTGAAGAGTGTGTTATCCAGGATTTGTTTGAAGCAACAAAAAATATTCAAACTGCTGAATATTTCAAAAGTAAAGTGTGATCATGCAGCTTATGTGCACATACATTTTTAAATTATTAGTATGTGTTTTAAAATTACGGTGGTTTTAAATTTTAGTGCATTGGACAGATAGATAGATAGATAGATAGATAGATAGATAGATAGATAGATAGATAGTGCCATATGTCAGTTGCTGCCAAACACCTTATGACATTGTACCTTATCCAGATCATCAGCATGAAGCAAATGTGTTCTCGATGGACACAGGATTTTCAGAACAATCACTAAGAATTTGCACATACCAGTGATTTACAATGGAACCTTGGTTAACAAACAGCTCGGTTAACATAAAAATTGCATAACAAAAGGAAATCCATAGAAAATAGAGGCTTGGTTTATGGAGCTTTTTCAGATCAGATTAATTGGTTTTCAATGCATTCCTATGGGAAACCACATTTTGGTTAAAGTATTTTGTTTTTTCAATGCATTCCTGTGGGAAATTCGGTTAAAGTAATTTTTGCTGTAAGAAGTGTCCCAGAGAATGCATTAATTACATTAACCGAGGTTCCACTGTATTTATTTATTTTGTCTTTGGTGGCATTTCTTCTTGTTGTTCCGTCTTCTTGTTGGGACTTCCATGGCTACCCTGATCTTGGATGAGGCAGCTGTAAATTTGCCATTGCCATGTGTCCAACCACTCTCACGGGTTTTTCATCCAAATTATTCATCTCCCTGCACTTCTTTCCCCCTTTATTTTACTTTGAATGTAATATTCAGTATTTTTCCTTTGTTATTAAGTGTCCAAAATATTCTAGCTATTTGCATGTTATGTTTTATGATTTCTTCATATTTATCCATTCACTGTACTAGTCTTTCTTTAGTCATCTTCTTGATTCAAATAACTAAGTGACAATGGAACCTTGGTTAACAAACAGCTCGGTTAACATAAAAATTGCATAACAAAAAGAAATCCATAGAAAATAGAAGCTTGGTTTATGGAGGTTTTTTTTTTCCAGATCAGATAAATTGATTTTCAATGCATTCCTATGGAAAACCACATTTTGGTTAAAGGATTTTAAAGGATTTTTGGTTAAAATCCACATTTCCAACGTTTCTATATTTCTTCCAGTTGCCAAACTGACATCACTCTGTCTTCTAGTATTATAAAAAGAAAGTATCATTAGAAGTGGTTTTTTTTTTCCACCACAACATGATCTACATTCTAACAGCATTAATTTTCTAGAAGGGTTTATCCCTTAAACATCGAGTAGTCTCTCCAGATGTGAGAGACACAAAGTATGAGAAGATTAGACTCATCTAGTAGCAACCTGTGCAACTTCCTCCCACAAAAGACCGGTGTGTCACAGGTGGGCAGTCTCGCCACCACAGCTGATTTTGGGCCCCTCCCATGGCCTGGGAGAGAAAAGACCACCAGAGAGTCACAAGTGGCTAGATTCACCACCACAGCAGACTCTGGGCCCCACCCATTGCCGGGGAGAGAAAAGATCACCAGGGTGTCGTGGGCAGCTGGACTCACCACCACAGCTGACTCTGGGCCCTTCCCATGGGAGGACAGGGAGCCGCCACTGACCACCGGGCCCTATCAACATTTGGGTGGTGCCATGGTGTGGTTTTTGCTGAGCTGTTTGGACTTATATTGTAACTTTTATTGTTGTTATTATTGGATCTTTAAATTTTTAAATGAACGATTTTCTTTTTCTCTTTTGTAATGTAATGCTCTATTGTATTCTAATGCTCTATTGCATTGTAATGCTCTGTTTTTGTTAGCCACCCTGAGTCGCGCCAAAGAATGATTGCAAAAGAATGATTTTTTAAAAAATCCAAGATTCCAAAAGTGTTTAAGTTAGATCTTACCATAGGTAAAAGTCACCCTTGCTCAAAAGCGAGTCATATCCAACTCTAGGTTTCAGTGCTGATCTCTGTTTATAGCCAAACAGCCAGCACTGTCTGCATCTGCTGACATTTTGGTGGACATGTGGCAAGCATGCAGGGACACAATTACAAGCTTTGCCTTAAGAGAATAGTGAGGAAAAAATTTCATGGCAATGCATTATTACAAACTAATCAAATAAACTCCCCTTGAAGCTGCAGTTCTAGGCACACATACATGGGAATAGGTTATATTATTTGGCAAATGTGTTTTGTATTAAAGTATAAATCACTTCTTAATACATTTATGAAGGCTAATGTCTAGTAATATCTAAACCTGCTACTGATGATATTCAGGGCGTGGGGGGAATCTGCTGCATTTTTCCTCAGCTGGGCTCAGTAGAATAAATATAGCAAATCACTCACAAGCAGATAACAGTAATGAGAGACCCTGCAGGGAATGAAAATCTTAGGTATTCGAAAAAGTAAGCAATAGTTTGCTGCCATTGGTTAACTGAGCCACTTATACAGTTCTAAGCACTTGTTTACTAATGGTTTGTATCTTTATCTTATACTTTTTGCCATATTATTATATTATTATATTTTTAATTTCTTTCTTCTACAATACTCATTTGAGCAATGCTTCAGAACACCATAGGTGGTGGCTTCCACAATGTATGGTTGCACATTTTCTCATTGAAATGGTGTTTACCATTGGCCTCTAGTACCAGAATTCTGCTTAGTGTCATGTGGCCTAGTTGTGTTGTTACCATCTCTACATGTTCCTGAAATATATTCCAAAAAGACCATTTAACAAACAAAGCACAGGTTTCAGATATAAAGCATACCTTTGACATTGCTTTGGACAGAACTATCCTATGTATGTGGCCCTAGCTTCAGCCCTACGATAGTCTTAGTAAAGATATGGTAGTGTGCAAAGGTTTTAGGCCACCAACAGCTGGTTTGGACAAAATTCAATGTGTGATGGGGCTGATAACTTGGCACCAAGCAACCTAGACACACCAAAATTGGAGAACTCCTTCTGCTGATTCACTTCTCAACCCTCTCCAAGATTAGTGAAGTTTGGCATTAGGATGTCCAAGATATGGCCATGCAAATCACTCATTGACTTTTCCCCAAACCATCTGGTGCTGGCCTAAGACGTTTGCACAGAACACTCATCTGTGTGTGTGTGTCTGTCTGTCTGTCTGTCTGTCTGTCTGTCTGTCTGTCTGTCTGTCTGTCTGTCCATCTGTGTGTGTGTTAGGTCTTCTTCACTTTCCGCCATTAGGGTAGTATCATCTGCATATCTCAGGTTGTTGATGTTCCTCCCAGCAATCTTAATTCCAGTTTGAGCTTCATCCAGCCCTACATTACACATGATGTATTCTACATACAAGTTAAATAAGCATGGTGACAATATGCAGCATTGTCGTACTCCTTTCCTATTCTAAACCAAGTAGCTGTACTTGCTATCAATGCACATTCATCTGCAAAAAGTAATTTGTTGATATTGGTTCCAATTATGGCCTTAGCATTTTTGCTTATGCTATGTAGGTGATAAATAATAGTGGTGATAGTACGTATCCCTGCCTCACTCCAGATGTTACTGCGAAGGGTTCTGATATACCTTGACCAATTCTAACTAACACTAACTAAACTTCTGAAGGCTCTATAAAAGCTTTTACATAATCTAATAAAATGTTCACTTACTCCATATTGGGCTAGTGTTTACCATTGTAACTTCCTGTTAACTCTAAATAAAAATAGAATAAAATTAAAGGAACAAAACCCAAATGTGGTGAACCAATCTGCAGTGAATATTTGAAGCAACACACTATTTACATCAGCTACTGGATTGAGAATTAATAATTTTTTATCTTGCCTTTCATTTTTAAAAATAGGCCCCCACAGTGACTTACAATTACTAAAATGCAACTAAATAAAAGACAGAGCTGGAAGACAGTCAGCAGTTGAGCCAATTTCTTCTGAACCAGTAGGCTTGTGAAGTGCCCTGAATTCTCAACAAGTCCTAAAGAAATGCCAAGGACCAGGACTATCAGCATCGTACTGCAGGATGGAATGAGCTCCCAGCTCCTGCCAACACAGCAGTTCGAAAGCAAGAAATTGCAAGTAGATGAATAGGGACCACTTCGGTGGGAAGGTAACAGCGTTCTGTGTGCTCCGGTGTCTAGTCATGCCTGCCGCATGACCATGGAAACGTCTGCAGAAGCAGACTGTGCTGGCTCTTCGGCTTTGAAACAGAGATGAGCACTGAACCCTAGAGTCGGATATGACTGGCTTTCAAGCAAGTGAAACCTTTACCTTTACTATGATAGTAAAACTCTTGATTTTCAAATAACCTAGCAGTTTAAGAAAGCACTTTACAGAGGCTCTGCCTATTGTGCTGCAGCTAACTAAGTAACAGAAGGAAGCAAACATTAAGATTGAGAAGGAGCTGCAATGAATTAGTGGCAGAGGTCAGAGGCAGTCCTTAAATAACTACAAATACCTCTCTCATCACCCTAAGTTTTGCCTCAAATAAATCAAAGTTTCTGCAGATATTTGACAGATACTTGAGTCATGCTCCTCCTAGCCAGTCATTCCAAAAACCCAGCCCACAGGGGTTTTACAAGCTAGAACTTGAGGAGGAAAAGGTAAAACCAACAGCATACAGATGTATTGCCATAGGTATTGAGGTTAACTAGTGTGATTTTTTGTTGGTCAAAAAACACTTTTTCAAACACATATGGGCACATTTTACTTCTGCTTCCAGTAGTGACGAGGGCTTCATGGGATGGATGAATTGGCATTGGGGCTGGATTTGGCCCCTAGGCCATAGTTTACGCACCCCTGATTTATAGTCTACTACAAATGGGAAAAATCTACCAAGCATTACAATTGTGTGTGAGACCAGATGGAATACTGACAATGTTGTAGGATGGAGCTAATAGTGGCCACAGTCCAATTAAAGTTAGGGAAATGTGGTTTGTTTTACTTCTATATCAAACCCTGTGCCTTAAAAAATAGGAAGTAAATGATAAGATGTAAGAGAAGCCACATTAGTCAACCATTGAGTTTGTCCAAATGATAGTGTGTCTCCTACCAGGATAAGATTCTGGCTGGAACATGTGGAGATCACTTAATAGACTTTGAAGTTAAGTAGGATGATAAAAGAATAATGAAAAGAAAGGGATATCATCAAACCAATCAAGAGGCATTAACAAATCTATAGAGCAAGTTCAACAGCTCAGTACATGAATCTTAATAAAAGTTCATAGAGGTTGAGTAAATGTGTCGTGATAACAATTTATATTCAGGGATAAGCTACATCTCTTGAGCCAGTATGGTGGAATAGATATAGTTCTGAATAGATATAGTGCTGAACTTGTGACACCTGGGTTCAAATCTCTGCTTGACCATGGAAACTTGTTGGGCGGTTATAGTAACCCATTTATTTAATGTAAATTGGAAGCAAATTGACAGCATCTAACACAATCAAGTGATATCTGAAGCCCCATTTAACCCTAGGATAATGTCTTATTCTACTTTGTTTTTATATAGCTATAGTAATTGCACTTATATAGCACTCCATAGTGCTAAGTGAATTATCTGAGTGGTTCACAAGGTAATTAGCATTTCACCCCAAACACTCAGGGTACTCATTTTACCTACCTTGGAAGGATGAAAGGCTGAGTCAACCTTGTATCTGTCAGGCTCGAACTCACAGTGTTTTGACTGCAGTAAAGCAGTTTAACCACTGCTGTGCCACCAGGGCTCTTATAACCTTCAGGCACTCTCCCCATACTCACAGCTGCGGCTTCCTGCTAATGCTATCAGCAGTTAGGAGATGCATTTATTTCTCTCATTATGTTGGAAGAAATTCATCTCTGTAAAAGCCTCACATGACATAATGGCTATTGCTAGAGCAAGTCTGGAGAAATTATGGTCGTCCAAATGTTGTTGGACTCAAATTCCCATCAGCCCTTAAAAGAATTACCTTTTGTAAAGGATTATGGGAATATTCATCATCACTTGGAAGCTCAGACATTCTCTAGTCCTGGTTTAGATTGTATATGTGTTGCAGTTAGACCCTTGTCAATCACACCTCTATCTTCTACACTGTTTTGCGGATCCTGTGTTAGTCTTAGTCTTTGCTTCTGCTGCCATACTGAGATTATAAAATGACACAAAGTTAGAAGATGTAGAAAAGTAGTTCTACACTTGTATCTGTGTCCCACCTAAGCATCTCTAAAATCCTGACACCCCCCCTCCCCATGACTTATAATTCTTATTATTCAAAAAGTGAACTCCTATTCATGTGAAGGAAGCCTAAAAGGCCATTAGCTGTTAACAACTCAATCTCAAATTGCCACCCTTAAAAATCAAATTGCACCCTGTGGGGCGTGTGGCCCACATTGAGAACCATGGTTGTAGAAGTGCAAGTTCTGTTTTTAGCCCTTTCTCTACATTTCTGCGTCCCCTACACTGCAATAACCTGCATTTATCTTCAAGCCATATTGCTGGCCCATGTGCTTCTCTAACTTTGTTTCTCCATCAGCTTGATTTTAGCCCACCAATTTAGCATAGAATTCTGGGATATCCCTGGAAGGTATATGGGGCCATTGATTCCCTGATTCTTTGTAAACAGTTAGGAACTTGAATTCTGTTGCCATTTCTCCTAGCAATGTCTCGCCCCAGGCTCTAACACATATATGCTCGACTTCCTTTTGTTTGACAGTTGTATCAATGGAAGTTGTTGATAAAAGCAATGCTAAGTCTTTGAAGATGGTTAGCAAGTGCAATAAAAAGAGCAAAATTACAGTACAGCTTCCAGCACCACACATTAAAGACCACTGCAGTTAATAAAACCAATAAATCAAACATTCTTATACTGCAGCTTCTGTTTAAAATCCAGATAATTGGCACAATAGTGGCAGCAAAAAACGGACCTTTGAAAGACCCATATCTTTTTGAGGATGTATTTAAAAAGTAGTTTCAACAACCATAAGTAACTTCTCCAGGTACTGGAGTAGGTATAACATCTTCACATGTTTCAATATTTTTCTTTACAAATGACTTGGTTGGATCTTTCCTATCTATGGACAGGACTGACAAGAGGATCCATGTATCCTGTGGCAAATTTAACATTGATTGCCTTATACTCATGGTGAGAAATATAGCATGGTGGTGTATGAGTTAATGGTACACAGCATCCTGGAACCAGCTCTTGGTTTGACACATGCTGGTGTCCTCCAGCCAGGGCAGTTGTGCATTTATAAAAATTCCTAAATCTGCTGAATACATGTAGGGCAGGCTACTAACAGATATAAGAAACAATATAAGACCACCTTAAAGGTAAAGGTAAAGGATTCACTTGCTCGAAAGCCAGTCGTATCCGACTCTAGGGTTCAGTGTTCATCTCTGTTTCAAAGCCGAAGAGTCAGTGCTGTCTGCTTCTGCAGACATTTCCATGGTCATGTGGCAGGCATGATTAGACTCAGGAGCACACGGAATGCTGTTACCTTCCCACTGAAGTGGTCCCTATTTATCTACTTGCAATTTCTTGCTTTTGAACTGCTAGGTTGGCAGGAGCTGGGACAAAGACGGGAGCTCATTCCATCCTGCAGTACTCAGGAATCAAACTGCTGACCTTCCGCCTCCCAGTCAGCATCTTAGCCACTTGAGCTACTGCAGTCTACCTTAGAAAAAATAAATTCTTTGAGCTGATCAGGAAGTTACTTTGCATCTACCAATTAGATGCTTCTTCTTCTGTGTCTAGGCCAGACATGAAACTGCCAACGGAGAGTATCATCGGCTGTCCACTCTCCACTTTAGAACAAATTTACACCATCAGGTGCCACAGAAAAGCATTAGATATAGTAGGAGACCCATCGCATCCTGGCCACTGCTGCTTTGAGCTTCGGCCATCGGGACAGAGATATAGAACAATGAAGGTAAAAATGAGCCATCTCAAGAACAGTTTCTTCTCCAGAGCAATTTTGGCCTTAAATGGAAACTCTGGACTCTGAAGTCATCTTATCTTATTTTAAAATTTAAAATTTTTTAGATTTTTAATTTTTAGGATTTTAGAATTTTAAAACTTTGAAATTTTAAATTTTTTAAAATTTTGAAATTTTAAAGTTTTGAAGTTTTTAACTTTTTAAATTTTAAAATTGTACTGTATGGTACTATCTTAATTGGTGTTTCTGTAGCTGTTTTAAATTAAGGAGTATGCCTTATTTGAGTTGATATATAGCAACCGAGAAATTTCGATGTTCCTGCAAGGGGACAATGACAATAAAGATTTATCTTATCTTAAAATGATGGTTCCTTTTGCTCATTTTATTCTGCAGTTCCTTTCGCCTGACCTACTGTGGGAAAGATTAGCCAGCAACACAAGCTGCTGTTACCAGGGTACGCCCGATTGTGGTTCAAAACTACCACAATCTTCAAGATTGCAATCCCAGACCTTGATTTATTTTTTGATCCTTTCTACTAAAGGTTATTTGGGTAACAGTTTCTTCAGTGTACAACAAAGACTCAGATGTGTGGCCATTCATTATTCTGACTCTTCGTCAGCTACTATGGTAGCTGATTGAATGAACTTGATTGAAGAAATGCTGCTGAATGTAAAGCCAGTTTGAAATAGCATTGCAGTCAAAATTATAAATGAAAGGCAACCTGAGGTCTTCTCAATGACTCATGTTGCCATTAAACAAGGAATGTGTTAGGGAGGGTTATTTGCACAGTAATTTCCAAAGGGAGAGACTCCATTATTCTTGTCTGTTGGCAGATGCTTTGCACTAGCCAGAGGCAACATAATTACTGTTATGTATCTTATGAAACTTTCCTGTTGCTTGTTTTTCTGGCAATGGCATTAAAATACCACAGAGGCCAAAATGACTAAGCAACTGACTTTAGCCAAAACCAAGGTTATGGTATATGTAAGGAGTACTGACTTGGGCTTCTTGTAACTGAAGTCCAAGAACATCTGGATTGCCAAGGCACACCATCAATGGCATATGTTGTCAAGTATTTTGTACCAAAAAGTTGCTAAGTATATGTTCCCCAGATCTCACTGATCATGGAGAGACAAACCTTCACTGTAAACTCTCTGTTACTAGATTTCTGATAAGGAGGAGACAGTTGTGCGTAGGATGAAAGAAAGAAGATTATAACTGGCTGGAAGTCTGTAAAATTTGTTGTTCAGTTGCACAGTTGATTCCGACCCTTCGTGACCCCATGGACCACTGCATACCAGGCACCCCTATCCTCCAACATCCTCCTCAGCCCATCTAGCTTTGTACCCATTGAATCAACAATATCATCTAGCCATCTCATTCTCTGCTGCCCCCTTCTTCTTTTGCCCTCCGCCTTTCCCAGCATCAAGGTTTTCTCAAGTGAATCCTCTCTTCTCATTTGATGTCCAAAGTACTTTAGTTTCATCTTCACTATTTGACCTTCTAAGCAGTCAGGGTTGATTTCCTTTAAGATCGACCTATTTGTTCTCCTCGCTGTCCAGGGTACTCCCAAAATTTTCCTCCAGCACAACATCTCAAAGGCATCTATTCTTCTGCGCTCACTTTCCTTATGGTCCAGCTCTCACAACCATACACCACTACTGGAAATGCCATTGCTTTGACTCTGCGGACTTTTGTTTGCAAGGTGATGTCACTGTTTTTAACTATGTTGCCCAAATTTATCATAGCTTGCTTCCCAAGAATTAGTTGCCTTTTAATTTCATGGCTGTAATCTCCATCTGCACTGATCTTGGATCCTAAGAACGTAAAGTCTGTCACTGCTTCTACTACTTTCCAATCTATTTTCCACGGACCGATAGAGCCTGTTGCCATTATCTTGGTTTTCTTGATGTTGAGTCTCAAGCCAACTTTTGCACTCTCCTCTTTCAACCTAAGCAAGAGCTTCTTTGTGTCTTCTTCACTTTCTTCCATTAGGGTAGTATCATCTGCATATCTCAAATTGTTGGTGTTTCTCCCAGAAATTTTAATCCCAACAATTGATTCACCCAGCCCTGCATTGTGCATTATGTGCTCTGTGTATAAATTGAATAAACAGAATGACAAAATGCAGCCTTGTCTTACTCCTTTTCCCATTCCAAACCACTCTGCCATTCCGTATCCTGCCATAAGTCTTGCTTCTTGACTCATGTACAGATTTCTCAGACATATAAGGTGTTCTGGTATTCCCATCTCTTTAATTACTTTCCACATTTTATTGTGGTCCACACAGTCAATGAAACAGTCTGTAAAATACTATGCTTATCTCTCTCTCTTGACAAGGAATAACAGACATCCAGGGACTACAGTATTAACAATTACATATTGAAATAAGAAATCCTCCAAGCCTCAATGGTTTTTAGGCTATAGTTTCTATAAAAAGGTGTTTGGATTTAATTGCTGTTTCTGTTAGAGTTTTATTTACAAGCTCTCATGCCTGCCAGTAGTTGGAGTGACTCAGAGGGTATTTTCTGGGTTGGTGTGACTGTCTATCAATCTAGCACTAACCAATTGTTTCTCACAGAAACGATTCTCTTAATTCAAAAAGAGCCCCACTTCTCTCTACTCTGTGTTTTTCCCCTCTTTTTTCTTGGTTAGTGGCAGTTGCTTGTGGCTACCAATCTGCTTGGTTGTATTGCTCCGAATGCATGCAGTAGAGAAAGCAAAATGCACACATTAAATTTCAAGTAACTATAAGAAGCATATTTTTTTATTTCTTCTGCAAATGTCTCAGAATGAATTATTAAGACTGTGAGTGCCAGTTAATGAGAAACAGCTGAATTCTGGGATACTTGTAGCTATTCTTCTCTGTGTTTCTCTATACTGTACTTCTATTGAGCAGCAAAAGGGAATTCAAAACTCTGCTATAGTTTCTGATCACAAAACTCTCAGGAGTTCAAGATGAAGCATCTCATCTCAAGAGAGATTAGGTAACTTCAAAGAAATCCATGCTACTATGTTGGTGTTTACTAGACATGCAGAAAGAATACAAGCCTTTCTTTGCCATAAGCTTTGGCTTCAGTAGGAAGGTTTGATATGATTTCAGCTTTAGCTTTAGTCTTTTACAGATTATCTTGCCACATTGAAAAACAAAACGTCTTGTGAGTCACTTAAATGTATAATTTCCCACTAGTAATCTGATGTATTATAATCTAAGAAGACTTTTGTCACATGTTTTCCTTTAACATTTGAAGTGGCCCATTGGAAAATAATAGACAGAGGGTAAAATAATGTCTGCATTAGACTCATAATTAGCTCATCTTTTTCCTTCAAAAGAGAAACATAACTCCATGAAGATCCTTATTGTTTCCTCACACATCTGTAAAAAGAGGGAGATAATAGGTTAAACAGTATATAGCTCACTATGCCCAAACATAAAACTTTAGCATCATTCCAATATAATATTGTTATTTTTAAAAGGAAACTATGGAGATGACTCAACATCAGAAAGGTAGAAATTATGACCATAATTATCAGTGCATGCTGAAAAATAAAATCATGTTCAAAACATTGCCATATTCTCTGAGGGGAGGGGGGAAAGGATCAAATCCCTTCTTTTTCCACAGTAGATAAAAATATTAGGGGAAAGATGATTTAAAAAAAATAGGAAGATAAAGTGTGGCATGCAATGCCTTCACTGTAGGACATGAGTTCTCAACCTTCTTAAGATGGAGGCCAGGTCAGGCTCCCTCAGACAGCTTCAGGGGCTGGATGGCCATTTTGCCCTTCCACCACCATATGACACTTGTGGGTGTGGTGAAGGCAGGTGGAGAACATGAAATGGTGCCGTAGGCCACAGGTTGAGAATCCCTGCTGTAGGACTTCCTCCTCAGATAAGGAACTTAAGTCTCCAAGGGCAAAAGCAGGTACAGTAGTCTCTAGCAACCTTGGAGCCCCAGAGAGTTTTACTGAACCCCATCCTGCAGGGATGGAGAACCCAGAAATGGATTCAGATATGCAGATGAACAGTGCCAAACAATAGTACAAGATACAAGGAGGGAACTGGCATGATATCTGCATGCCACGAACTCTACTTGGGTGTACAGTCTTTCAAGAAACAGGGACCTCACTGAGAGGAGAGTTTCATTCACATGGAAGACTGAAGCTGCCACTGAGTCCTGACTAGGAAAAGCGAGCTAAACTACAAGAAACTCATTTGCCGGTTGGAGAAACTGCTCAGAATATTAGTTTAAACTTTAGACCATTGTTTCCCAACCTTTGGTTTTTTGGACTTCAATTCCCAGAAGCCTAAGTCAATTCCCCAAAGCACCGATCAGCCAATGTACTGACTTAGGCTTCTAGGAATTGAAGTTTCCCTGTGGGATGGGGCATGTGCCCCATGTTGGGGACTACTGTTTTAGACAGAGGATTGTTTTGAATACCTGGAACATTGACAAGTGAAACTTGATTTCTGTATGTGTTGGCTTCCCCCCCCCCCCCACAATGAATTATCATGCTATCTCTTGCCCTGCTTTCTTACTCAACTCCTGACTGACTGATACTTTGGCAACCTTAATTTGGAACTTCGCCAATTTCTATTCTGGCTAGATTTTTTGCTTGAACGATAACCTGATAGGACTTATAAATCATTGGATCAATGCCCAATTGTGTTCTGACTGCCCTGCACCTTTGAACTGCCTGTTAGTGACCTCTTTATACACCAAAATAGCCTGGCTTGCTGGTTTTGCATTTGTAGGCTGAGAAGAAAACCTGCAAATAAATATCTTACCCAACAGGTTCTATCTGTGTGCCCTCAAAATCTGCTCTGAAGGGTTGTAAGACCCTTTGGAGTGGAAGGGGCCTGGAGGGTTGAAAGTAAGAGGAAAGTTGGGGAAATTCCCACTCTGTAAGCATCTCATCCCATACATTTGCAAAATATCCAACCTAACATGTTTCTCCTTCTATTCTGAACATATAGGCCACTAGTACATGGAGGAAATAAACACATGGCAGAAGAACAAGTAGAATCTTCTCATATATTCTATTCTGAAAATCTATCTACAAACCAAAACATAAAGGGAAAAAGGATCTTCTGTGTAAACTATTTAAATTTCATATGTTGTTCTTAAATCAATCGTACAGCAAAGGATAATTTCAAATTATTAGAATGAATTTTGTTTTATACCTCCTTTGCTTAATAATATGTTTTTATTAATGCATTTGGTTTAACCAAGTGATCCAACTGCTAAATTGTTTTAATAGTATGATGCTTAATAACTTCAAACACACTTCATGTTGAACGACCTTAATTGAGTTCATAAAGTGTGCTCTGACTTCATTACAGTTTGTTAATTACTTAGATGCACACGATGCAATGATAACTGAACTTTTCCTTAATAATGTGCAAGAAATATTGCCTCTGTGTTTCTTTTTAAAACAGAGTTATCTCACTTGCATTTTCCAAGTTATTTATTTACTTGCCTTTGGGGGTACCAGTCTGTGAAGGGGACTGCATGATAACAGAAAAAAGTTATTGCCTGACTAAGAAGCTTTATTGTTTTTGCACTTTGGGAGGGATGCAGATTGCTCAGAGAAAATATGAGATACCCTGGGTAAAACCCAGCTTTCCAATACATAATATTCTGTTAAATAAGTCTGCATCAGCTAAAAGCTTATCAGAAAATGAGACAATAACTTGTTGGAGCCTTATAAAAGAAAGAGGAGGAGGCAAAGAAGGTCTGTGTGTGTGTGTGTGTGTGTGTGTGTGTGTGTGTGTGTGTGTGTGTGTGTGTGTGTGTGTGTGTGTGTGTGTGTGTGTGTGTGTGTGTGTGTGTGTGTTAGGGCAGGTGAAAATCTTCAAAAGACACTGTGAGTTCTTGCTTCAGCTTCACAACATGTGGTATTTTTACTCACTAAACCACCTCCCATTACGCCACGCCACCATGTGGAACCGCCGTCAGGCACCTTGAACACGAGGAACGCATTCAATTCAGCAAACTGGGATTGTATATTGGATGTGCTTAGATTGATGGAGGTTCTGGAGTACATCAGATGCATAATCGTGAGCTATTTCACAGATCGAACCTTGATGTATGACACCGATGCCGGACTTTGAACCTATATCATCACAAGAGGTGTTCCACAAGGTTCGGTGCTCGGTCCCTTATTGTGGAATATTATGTATGACTGGGTGCTTCGGTTGCCTATGCCAGTAGGGACAAGGACAGTTGGGTTTGCAGACAATGTGGCGGTAGTTGTAACCAAACATCTGGAGGAAGTTGTTTAAACTGCAAATGAGAGTGTTGCTAAAATTCGTCAGTGGCTCTCATTAGCTGGCTTGCACCTAGGAGATCATAAGACTGAGGTAGTTCTCGTGACCAGTAGGAAAGCTAGGGAGAACATCACCCTTACTGTTGGTGGTTGTAGTATACTTTTGCAGTCATCATTACAATATCTGGGTGTCCAGACAGCAGGCTATGCTTTGATGAGCATTTGCAAATTGTGAGCGGAAGGGCCGGAGCAGTATGTAATGCATTGACAAGGATCATGCCAAATATTGGAGGCTTGCGGCAGACTCGCCGAAGACTCCTTTTAACTTTGTTAGTTCCGTGTTGCTGTATGCAGCCCCAATCTGGTTGGAAGCCATGGCAGGGACATCGTACATGTGACAAATAACTTTGATATAAGATAGGAGTGCCCTGCGGGTGGCTCAGGCATTTCAAACGGTCTCATACGATGCTGTGTGTGTCATTGTCGATATGATGCTGATCCATCTAATGGCAGAGGAATGGGCAGAGATCTACCGGCAGAGGTGAACTCTGTGCTGGGGTGACTGCATGGGTGCCCAAAGAGAGGGCTCTGAGTGCCACCTCTGGCACATGTTCCATAGGTTCACCATCACTGTCTTAAGTCCTCATCGGCCCCAGGCTAGTATTGATAAAGCTGCTGCCCTCCATCAAGAGGGTTTCAAGTGGGATTTAATCAACTTGAGGACCATCACACTTTCCTGTGGATTTTGGCATCGAAGCCATTAGTCTTCAGGGTTGTCAGGTTAGTTAACCGCCACCTGATACTTGTCATTGACTCACTGGCAGTATGGTCTAATCTATTACCATATCCAGATAAAATGGCCAGACATTGTATGTATGTATGTATGTATGTATGTATGTATGTATGTATGTATGTATGTATGTATGTATGTATGTATGTATGTATGTATGTATGTATGTATGTATGTATACTAAAAACATGAAGACATTTTAACATTTTTAGTTTAAGTTTTTGGAGCAAAATATATTTCATAAAGGAAGATTTATGTTAAGGAAGAGACCTCATTAGTTAAAAAACATTTTTGGTTACTCCAAAATTGAGGGTTCTCTGTACAAGGAACTGAACTCTTTGGAAAGAGATTAGAAGTTGTTTAAACAAGGAATTTTGGAAGTAAGCACACAGATTGATATAACTGTTCCACATCACCAAGACCTGCAAGATTGTGCTAAATAACAATATCAATATGAAAGGTATTGCAGTGTGGTTTTTTTAATTATATTTTTAGAAAAATTGATTCACTTATATTACTACATTTTAACAAATGATTGTTCTGAGATTACACTGTTCTTCATTTTAAATAATGACACCATTTAAATTAGAGGAATAAAGTGGAAATTGCTTCTGCTGCTCTGTACTACACATTTGTCCAAGGGCTTGTGGATCATTTTGTAGTACTAAATTGTAACATATTTTAGCAGAAAATGATAACAATCTTTTTAGCAGATACGAACAAAAGGCATGCAACCAGCTTGGTATCTGACTGAATATTGGGCGTACAGAAGGGCCCAATCTGCTCTGTCCATATTTTTTTTTAAAAAATGCTGCAATCCTGTTTGTTCAGCAATGCTGCATAAGGCATTTTTTTCCAGAGAGAAAACACTTCTAATACCTCCTCCTCCTCTTCCACCTGATTTTACCCAAAGCATTTTGGGGGAATTAAAAGCTTCTATTCCATTTCATGGCTCCCATAGCTTCCCCACCACTAAAGGGATTCTGTGGGAACCCCAAAATCCTGCAGGGAGAGAGGTATCAGAAGTATTTTATTTCTTACCTGGCATAAATTTCAGAAAAAGGATTTCAGCCATTATTGTCTGCTTCTGCTTCTTTATTAAAACAGAGGTGAGGAGCAGGGGTCTGAGAAAGTGGGAGTGCACACAGTTATGGCATAAGATGAGGATAAACAGTGCCATTCTTTGGGGGGACATAATCAACTTTGCAGCTAGACTCCTTTGATGTTTGCAGATTGATACGAAGTAGGCAGCAGTCAGGGGGCCAAATACATCTTTATTGCAGTGTAGCCAATCTGAACATGAGGTAATGGCGGAGGTGCAGCTCCTTATATATGGTACAGTACATTTGAATTTCGCCCGAAGGCGCCCATTGGTTACTGTATCAGTGACATCATTCTGACGTACTGCATACATGGCGTAGCTCACCTGTGGTGGGAAGGTTTCCCATGCTAATCACTGATTGGGTGATTGGAGCCACATGAGCTGAGCTCTTTCAGCTGCGCTATCTTACTTGTATGACCTGTTCAATCGAAGCACATGCAGCACTCATCCTTCCACAATCACTCACATATTTAACTCTTAACATCATAATAGGATTCCATTAAAGTAAATAAAGCTGAATGAGAACAAAAAGGCCATTCTGAAAAGCAAAGGGGCTACTTGAGCAACTATGCAAGTATGTCATTATGTCCTTGGTCACCCTTGCTCGAAAGCCTGTCATATCCAACTCTGCGGTTCAGTGCTCATCTCTGTTTTTAGCCAAAGAGCCAGCACTGTTTGCGTTAGGAGACATTTCTGTGGTCATGTGGCAGGCATGCCTAGACACCACAGTGCACGGAACACTGTTTACCTTCCCATTGAAGTGGTACCTATTTATCTACTTGCAATTTCTTGCTTTTGAACTGCTAGGTTGGCAGGAGCTGGGACAGAGACGGGAGCTCATTCTGTCATGCAGTACTCAGGTCTTGAGCTGCTGACCTTCCAGTCTTCAAGTCCAGTGTTTTAACCACTAAGCTACCACAGTCCCTTCATTATGTCCTACAAGTCTGCAAAACCTATTGACATAGTTGCTGCAAGGGAATTTACAGTCCTAGTGATCACATGTGAGCCCTTCCCTAGAGATTCTGTGAGTGGAGTGTCTGCAGTGTATGTGTTCAGCTAT
Source organism: Bradypodion pumilum (assembly GCA_035047305.1). NCBI lineage: Eukaryota > Metazoa > Chordata > Lepidosauria > Squamata > Chamaeleonidae > Bradypodion > Bradypodion pumilum. Next base: position 62,423,319 of record JAWDJD010000004.1, on the reverse strand, counting down.
TAGACACCTATGGCTCAGGTTTAGTGATTTTGATTTCCCCTTTTCTCCTGTTAAAATCAAAGACTATCTTTTTAACCTTATGAATGCTGACTAGAATAAGAACAATCCATCAGGGTATAGTTCTCTCTTGGTAGAACTGCAGCTCTTTGCTCCATTCTGCAGTTACTTGAAAATCAAACAACTGTCTCTGATTTTGTTATGCTTTGCACATTTGTCCAAAGTCAACAGACCAGCCTAATGTTTATTTCCTCTAAAATAATAAAGTGATCTTCTGTATGCATATCTGATCAGACATATATTCAGAGGCCAGTGAGCCAGGGCTGTAGCCAGAGGGGGGCCAGGGTGGTTTTGGCCCACCCTGAATTAGCAGTTTACCCACCCTGGCAAGGCATGGTTCCCATAGGAATGCATTGAAAAGAGGCTTTGTTGCCCACCCTGAAAAAATATTCACCCACTCACATCTAGAATCCTGGCTACAGCCCTGCAGTGAGCTGAAGGCAGCCTATATAACTTTCCTCTACCACACATTATTCTCACAACTACAGTACTCTGTTGGTTAATTCAAGGTGAGATGGTTTGATTGACCCAAGATCACCAAGTGAGCTTTATGGAGAACTGTGGATTTAGCCAAGAGTTTTTTTTAAAAAAAGTTCTGCTTCAACACTCTAACCATTACACTGTGCTGTCTCAAATAGCACCCTTCCAAAATCACAAAGCAGCAGAAACAGACAAACACCATTTGTTAAAAACTTGTCTCAAGAGGGTATATTCAAATAGTGCCCGAGATCAGAGAATATGAACTGACTCAGAAGTAGATCCTAATAGGAGGATTATATGAGTTAATGCCTGTGGAAGGAAAACTTGTATGTTCCAGTAGAAATGTGCAAATGCAGACATCTCTCTCATAAAGCTTTCCCCCAAATCATCCCCAAATTGAGGCTGCAATCAATTAGAAACAAGGCTCTGGAAAAAGGAACATTCCATGTTAAATCAACTTACAACAGAAGTGTACAGGATGAGATATTGTCATGAAGCCCTAATACATCTCATCTCTTCCTCCAAGTTGTTACTATTGATCCTAGTTTATGGAAGAAGTTATTATCTACTGGTAAGAATTGTTGTCTAAAAGGATAACTGCTTAAAACCAAGAGGGAAAACCTTTTGGCTAAAGGTTCTATTGATGACTTAAAAACCTCATCACTCAAATAGTATTCTTCTCTTCCTTAGCACCCAGCATTTTTCTTTTTAATTGTCCAGTGGAATTGAAACTTCAGAAACAACTTAATTACTAGATTTATGCTTCACAAAAGGTTCTATTCTAATTGTAGGTTGCCTTTTTAAAAATAATCTAATTATAAATAATTGAATTGATACCTGAAATTCTGGGGGGTGCTCCTTTGCAGAAGCACACCATACCTGAAACACCTGAAATACAAAGTCTGAAGCACCCACAATGGGTGGGAAGACTCCTGGAAGCACATGTTAGTCAATTACCTTAAAAGAAAACATCTTGGTGTCATTTAATTTATTTTAGTTAAAAACCCTCTGGCTGAGATAGAATCAGACCAATAAAACAAAGAACTGGGGGGAGGGGGGATAAATACTTTTATTGCATATGGCCGAAGGAATTCTATGCAATGAAAAGACCCTCACAGGACTGCCCCAAAGATGGGGGTCAGTCCAGAACCATTCACAACCAAGTGTATTTATACATGCAGGCCCATGGTGGGGAGAGATTATACCGGGGCGGATGGGCGCACACCATTGCTCAAAGCCCATACCTTAAAGGGAAATGTCACATCGGCATTTTCGGCTTTGCTTCTTCTCGCCATTCTTCGCTCTGCTCCATGGGAGAAAACCTGAAGCATTTTGGGCAGCTTTGGCAGCTTCTCCCAAAGCTGCTCAAAGATCTTTGGCCTTTCTTCCATGGAGCAGAGCAGAGACTGGTGAGAGGAAGCAAAGCAGAAAATGCCGAGATGACGTTTCCCTTTAAGGTATGGGCTTTGAGCAGCAGCGTGCACCCGTCCAACCCAGTAAAATCTCTCTACACCATGGGGCTGTATACATGCATACAAGGGTACAAAAGGGGAAGCTGCAGCTTGCCACATTGGCAGGGAGAAGCAAGAAGTTATACCAAGCACTTATCATCAGCCACAAAAGTTTACAAAACATTTCAATATTTGAACAATTACACACACAGGCAAGCATAATCCATATAATGTATGCACTCAATTACATAATCCAGTTAATGTATTCATATAATTACACAATCCAATTAATGTATTCATTTAATTATACATGTGGTCAAAAATCCATGAGTATTGATGGGATTTTGGCTCTCCAAGAGTTCCCATGGAGCAGGGCCCCTCACAAATCTCCTGAGAGATTTCCCAATGGTCATGCCTATCAAGCATGGGGAGAATGCCACATATGACAGGTAGACCTTGCCTGACCCTTGCCCTGGGGCTCCCTCGTTCCTTCTGAGATTCCAAGACCGGCCAGTTCTCTGTGGAACTTCCCAAGACTCTGAGTACAGAAGGTTTAAATGCCGTCTGGCCTAACCCAGCCGCAGCAACCTGGGACTTATCTGTATTAAGAGAGCCCAGCAAGTAATATGGAGAGTATTGTATTAAATGTGGTAGCGTGTGGCTCATGGCTTAACTCTTGTCTTACCCCTTCTCCCAAAGAACAGGCATTGATGATGAAGTAAAAATGTTTATTGTTCTCAAAGCATATTGTAGAAATAACAGTTCTTCCAATGGTTGAGGATACAGAAATACAGCATATAAAAAAAAATACTAATAAAAAAGGACAGATAGGGAAATCGACACTCAGGCCTTCCCCCAGAAACAAAAGAAAACCTGACTAATCTAAGTAATCATAATTACTTGGGTTAGAGAAAGGGCTAGGTGTTAGAAGCCCCCTCTCCCTTCTGAGGTGTGCATCTCAGAAGCCCCGCCCCCCCAACTCGCACTCACTTCTAAACCCATGTGCCTATAGGAAAGAATGAGCTTGGCCCACCAAATTAGCATACAGCCAATTAGAGCCCAGGGTTTGTGTAAACAAGTGTCTTGTGATCCCAAGCTCTGAATGTTTACATAACGGGCATTCCAGAACTATGGAAAAAAATTAAACATATGAGAAGCGTGAAGAAGCTTCTACAAGCTACTCTACTGATAAGAGCAGCAGAAAGAATTATGAGGCCTTTGCAAAGAACAAAGCTACTTTCTTTTTGTTGTTCAGTCGCACAGTCGATTCCGACCCTTTGCGACCCCATGGGCCATTTTCCTCCAGGCAACTCTGTCTTCCACCATTCTCCTCAGCCTGCCAAGCTCTGTGCCCATTGTGACCACAATACCATATAACCATCTCATCTTTGGACACCTCCTCCTTCTCTTGCCCTCCACCTTTCCCAGCATCAAGGCCTTCTCAAGTGAGTCCTCCCTTCTCATTTGATGTCCAAAGTACTTTAGCTTCATCTTCACTATTTGTTCCTCCAATGAACAGTCAGGGTTGATTTCTTCCAGTATTGACCTATTTGTTCTCTTTGCTGTCCAAGGGACTCTCAGGACTCCCCTCCAACACTACATCTCAAAGGCATCTATTCTTCTGCGCTCAGCCTTCCTAACGGTCCAGCTCTCACACCCATACATTACCACTGGGAATACCACTGCTTTGACTATGCGAATTTTTGTTTTCAAGGTGATATCTCTGCTTTTCACTATATTCCCCAGGTTTCTCATAGCTTGTCTCCCCATAATCAGTCATCTTTTTATTTCATGGCTACAGTCACCATCTGCAGTGACAGTTTAAAAACCAAAAATAACTCCATGTTGAATAATTTGTGCCCCCCTTACAACACTTATAAGGTGTGGCAAGCCATTGTTCAGTATCTGGAGCAACAATTGCCTATCGTCCCGAATCCATTCCGGGACTATAGGATTAGCCCCAAAGTCCTGATGAGTCCCTGATTATCTTGATGTCAACAGATGGCTGGCGACATTCCTAGGCTGCTTAGCAAAGCTACCGCCTTGGTCCTTTTGAGAGATAACTGTATTTCATGTCTCACAGGTATCATCCACTCATTTCCTGGGATAAAACACAATCTAAAATGTTAGAACGCATATAGCCATTATGCACTCAATATTAACAAGTCAACTTTGTTGAGAAGTGAGTCCCTGATATTTAGAATAATAATAAAAAAATTGACCCGAGCTCCCTACATGGTTTCTACATTGAGATATTAATATTTGAGTATTTTCCTTTGTTTCTCTGGCAACTTTCTCTAGCCACATTCCAATCATGATTGGATTACCAGCTCTCAATTAGCAGCACGTGCCACCTTTTAGCTTTGATCCGTGAACCTGTTGCTTATATTGATCACTGCTGGGGGAGCAATAAAAAGATAAAATAACTTTACATAGACTACTAATTGAAGTACACCACTAATTAATAGTTTTTTTAAAAATAGGAAAACAACTAAACTACTCAATATGTTTGTATGATACTTATATTATCTTATAACCTAATTTCTTTCTTGATCATTCAACATTAAATTACTACTTGTACCTGAAAATAACACAGTATATTCAATATTTTAATTGCTTAATTTCAAATCGCTATTATTTATATACATCATCCACTACTTTGAGTTTATAACAAAATAAAAAAACACTCCAGTGATATTTACATTGCCTTGGAGACTACATTTTCCCCTAAATGCCAAATTCACTTCCAAAAAACCAATTGATCTGGCACTGTTGCACCCCATTTTCCCTTAATCAGTGTGTGTTCCAGAAAATATTTCCAAATGTCCTGGAATTTGTTTTCTTTAATTATCCCTTTTTTCTGATTTAATTCCCATGTAAGCTTATCATTTAGCGCTATTATCATTTAGCATTCTGTGTGTGTGTGTGTGTGTGTGTGTGTGTGTGTGTGTGTGTGTGTGTGTGTGTGTGTGTGTGTGTGTGTGTGTGTGTGTGTGTTCAAGCTATCTACCTCAGTCAGTAGTATGATACCTGCTCCCAGGAAAGTTGGAGATTTGGCATCTGACTTGATCTTCCTCACTGCTCGCATTCATGGTGATGTGTGTTAGCTTACATGCTTCTGTGAATGTATGTGTGCACATGTGCTGCTTGTGCAAATGTGTGAAGGGGGCAGGGAAATCATCATGGACTTTCTTCATTAAAAGACAAATAAAGACAAAATTCCTTTATTTCCATGTATTAGAATCCAAACTACATTTTACCATTACGTTTAGAATCAAGAGTTTAGCTGCAGGATACAAATTTATTCTATTGTTCTAGGTTGGAGAATTCTCTATAAAAATAATACATTGGCTATTTTGATTGAATACATTGGTTCTAATTCCTACTGTGCATCAAATATGCAGTACCACACTGAGTTAGTAAACATAATTTAGTTGGTTTGGCATATAGCTAGGGATGATAATATGCATTCAGACAGGACTTTAGATACATTCAGTCAATCAAAATGTTATATGCCCAGGCCAGTATCGTACAGCTATTCTGCTGAGCAGTGTAAGAAAAGGTATGCAAGCAGATGCAGTTTTTTTTATTGAAATCAAAGTTTGTGCAACAGCAAAACATATAAACATTGTAATCCCACATCACTACATGGGAGTATATTTTTGCTTGATGGAAGCTCAGAGAGGAAGTGGCCCAAACCAGCTGTATATGTTCTGGTATGCAAAATGACATAAGCAAATAAATATTTGCCTCCTTATTGTATGATATGATGTATGAGATTACATTTGCTTATTTAAGAAAGTAAAGTTGTGAACTTCCAAGCATGGCTAATTTTAATTCACTACCAAAAAGTGCTGACAGTCTTTAATTTAGAACAATCTAAGCGGGTTTGGGCCACTCAAATTTATGGAGTCATGATGGCTATATACTACTTGCAGGTTGAAAGATAGCACTTCTTTATGATGTCAGAGCAGGTAAGGAGAGTTAAAACAGCACAGACATTATTAAGCTTTGGAGACATATGGAGATGGATGTTAAAGTTTTAAAGTCACCTCGTTTTATAAAATCAAGCCATTTCATGCAATGGTGCTCAATCTGAGACTTCAGAGAGTAAACAAAAAAAAAAAAGACAAAAACATTGTGACACCTTAAAGACTAACTACTGTATTTTAATGTTAGCTTTCATGGATAAAGTCCACTTCATCAGACATAAGAGTGAGAATTCATGGCATCAATTTATACACATCTGACAGGGAGGTACACTATGGTTGGCTAGTATAACAGATAAGTTTACAAATCAGTATGGCTTTTTACACCTCGTAATAACAGAAGATCCCTGACTGGTATTCAGATTTGCTGAGAAGTCAATGAAGTCAGCTTGTATTTTACTCCATCTCAACCAGGAGTGAATAATCTAGACCAGGGTTCTTCATCTACATCTGGTATCCAGATGTTCTTGAACTTCAAATCCTATATGCCCTGATCAGCAGGGCATTACCTGGACTTCTGGTAATTGTGTTTTTGTGTCACAGATAATTGAAGTCCAAGATCACCTGGAGAGCCAAGTTTGAAGAACCCTTATCTAAACACTTGTGATATTTCTGGCCTACAACTCCAACCAGTCCTTACCAGCAAGTCAATGTCGAGGGATTATCAGAAGTACAAATAAGCAACATCTGGAGGGCCAACATTGCCCACCACTGCTCTAAACTGTAGGGACAGACACTATCCATTGTGCAAGGTAAGTGGAATTAATCAACAGGCAAGCTTAAAGTAAGATATTAAATAACTCGTCCCACTAAGAAAACTGTTTTCCTCCGGTAATAGAATTCTATTAGAGGTAATAGAAGCCAAATAGCATTTTCTTGGTGGTGGTGACAAATATCTGTATGCATAATCAGCATTCTGTGTCTCTTTTCCATACACATAAACTTCTAATAGTAGTTCTAACATAAGCGATGGATTACCATTTAATAGTGGCTTGGAGACATAACACAGCTCTGTGTTGTTTGATGAAAGAAGCTAAAGGGAGTGGCTTACGAAAGAGTTGCATGTGAACAAAATGCATTTGCTTCAGATGCTTAGATCAGGTTCATAGTCTTCAAAATCATAGAATCCCAGATACTTTGTAGCCTACAAGAAATGTGCAGGGGTATGGAGTGTGACAATGCATCGTGGGATAATTCAGAGGCCTATTGCCATGTGGAATCATTACATGGTCAGAATCGAACTTCCAACCTTTTGGTTGCAGGACAGCAGTTTACCTACGGTGCCACCCACCGACATTGGTAGGAAGAAAGGACACTTTTGCAGCAAAAGTAGATACTTTTGAGCAAGAATCTCTTGTATATGCAAAACTTGAAGTAAAATGCATCCAGGTAGAAGGAATTGCAATACAATGAGACAAGAATAGACTTAGCAACAGGCAAAGAATTTACAGAGGAAGAAAGACAGGTTAGGACAAAACAAGGCCCAGAGCTTGTTGGGGCGGGGGGGGGGGGAGAGATAATCAATCCTGCTTGACAACAGGAAACATACAATATTATTTTGCTGATATCTCAGATACAAATCTGTGATATTCCATGAGACCTGACTTCAAATAGTGCTTTTAATGCCAAAACACATGAAACACATATACAGTGGTACTTCATACAATGATTTAATCAGTTCCATGGAGCTCGTTGTTGTACGAAACAATTACTATATGATACATGCATTGTATAGCAATTTTCCCTATGGGATGCATTTCACAATGGTTTGTTGTTGTTTTTTGCTTAGTGGTTTTTCCCATTGAAAAATTGTTGTACGATTTTTTTCCATAGGAAAAATTGTTATGTGAGATGCCATTTCCCCCCAAAACCTAATTGTTATGTGATTTTGTTGCTATATGGGGCAATTGTTGTATGAGGTTCCACTGTACTTTTCACTTTCTGATATTCTCATTTGTTTATCATGTGCTCATGGCACTGTTTGCATAATAAGCTTTTATATCCTGTTACAGTGCTGATCAAGACTTTTTCTGAAAGTATTCTTTCCAAGAGCATCCTACCCTGGGTGGGAAAAATAAATCTTGATTCAAGGTCCACTAATAGGGCTAGAAAAACCTTTGTTCCTGATCCTGGATCATGAATGCAATTAAAGCAAATACAGTAGATCCACTACTGTCTATTCAGCAGTGATGAGTCCAAAGAGCAGAGGTTTGTGCTTGCAAATAGGCTCTAGATAGGAACATGAATCCTAGAAAAATCTGAGTTGGGACTATATGTAAACCAGAAATGTCTCTTACTTCAATTTGTCACTGCTTGTATGAGCAAAACATTAAGGAACAGACTGATCTAATATACCCCTTTTAGGTGTGTTCTTGGTCCTGGAAAGTTTAAGGTCCAGGACATCTATCACTTTTATGAAGTAAATGGACTATTGGTTGTCCCAGAATAAAGACGTGGTTGTTGCATTTTTACTTTGTTTAATTGTTTACTAATTAATTATAATATTTAAAGTCATATTTCAGTATCAGGTCTACTCAACAGTGTACAAAAGAGTAGTGCCAAAATAAAAGGATAATACTGTAATAATATTATAACAGAGTTTGAACATTTAAAAGTACAAAAGCCACTAATATATTAAAATATGTCTGGCCAGACATCCTGCTATGTTAATGGAGTAGACCGTACAGCCAGTGACTCAACACTGAATGTTGGGTTGCGGTAAATTACCTGACTCCCTAAAGGGGCTAATGGCTACAGTCAGATGAGCCCCTTTAGGTGGGGTGATGGTCCCCTCAGTGGAGAAAATGCCACTAGAAACCATCATATTGGGACCAATGGCAAAATGAGCGGAGGAGGAACTCTGATTCCCAATGGTCATGGAGGTGGAAGAGGCCATGCCAGATGGACCGGCTGTGAAGGCACACTTTGATAATATCCTCAAGGCTGCGCCAGTCCATTGCAGTCCTGGTGTTAAATCCTGCATGTCTCATTTCATATGTGCCGCAGGAGATGGCTCCATGATCACAGAGTGTGGGTCACTTCATTGTAATCTGGGATCCACCTTAAACAAATTGACACCAATGGTATTTTTCCTATTTCAGGAGAAAAAAAATGCATTCTCAGATATGAGTTGCAGCTGCCGCAGCTTCCACACCTGATTAAAATGTTTATATTAAAATATTATTTCATATACAGATACACCAATATTTGAAATTAGGATGGTTCAGATAACATGTCAACTTAATAAAACCAGGTTTGAAGTTGTATTGTTTCATGCTATAGTAACTTAAGACAGAGTATAATTTAGCCAAATTTGGGGTGGGGGTGGGGAAATATCTGTGGTTAATCTAAAACTGAAATGGAAGTTTCCCATTTCCACATTGTAGCTACCTGTGGGGAATAAAAGAATGAAGCACACAAAGCTAATTTATTTCACTGGTAATAAATAAAAGAGTAATTTATACCTATAAGGAAGGGGTGTGGCCGTACATGTGCAGAAAGCGTACCTACACCCCTGGAGCCTAGCCCGTAATGCTCTGCACACACCTACCTTTTGTCCCTGAGATCAGCACCACGAGGGTCCGGAGGCTGAGAGTGGGGCCTAAGTCCCACAAAACAGGAAAAAGAACAGAAACTACAACTCCCATAGTGCCATGGGAGAAAAATTGCAATTTAACGGCCTGAAAACAGAATGTTGGAGAGAGCTGATTTGCATGTTGGACTGTGATTGGTTGAGAGTGAATGACTGACAGAGAAAGATCCTAATGCGGCTGGAACAAACCCATTCCATTTAAGCCTCTACAGACCTGGAATGAGACACTTTCAATGTACATCAATGCTGTGTGAGTGAGAGACAGAGAGAGACAGGGAGTGTCTGTGTGCAAGATAATGCGCAAGGCAGTGGGTTCCGGATCAGTCACTTGTAGGTATGCCTGAATATGAGAGAGAGAGAGAGAGTCTCTGTGTGTTGGGGTGTATCAAGGTCCAAAAAAACCTAAACATACAACAAACACCCCCAGCCAAGGATGGTTAATTAGCTCTCATCCTTCCTTCCCTACCTCCAGCCATTCTTCTCCCCTTCCTTCTTTCCTTCTGTTGTGTTCTGTAAAGCTGTGCCTTTATCAATGTACCTTTGCCATGTGTTAACAATGTAACCTTTCTGTGTGCAACATTATAACCTTCAGCTGTATCAATGTAAACCTGATAAGGGGACGCGAGCTAGTGACCACTAGATGGCAATAGCGAGCGTCCAGCTCTCATGGCTCAGATTCACCTGGTTCAGCAGCGCGTGAAGATTCCCCGCCACCTCTTCACCTGGTCAAGAAGGGCGTGACCTTCTACGACGTCACGCAGGCAGCAACCAATAGTCTGTCGACGAGCCACTTTCAAATGTATAGCCAGCTGTATATATTGAGCTACCCATCCTCCATTACCACATGTTCCTCCGGATCATCATGCAATAAACCTATGTTAAGCCAACCCTTCGGCTGTTTCATTGTCTTTGGTCCCTTACACTAAATTGGTGACGAAGGTGGGATATGGCAGCCCACGGGACCAAGACATGCACCGGTTTCGAAATCAGGAAACCGGGCGACTGGGAGATCTTCGAGATGGACTTCCAGGCAGCACTGATTGAGTCCGAAGTCACGGAAGAGGCAAAGAAAAGGGCCATCTTCACCAGGATGCTCGGACAAGAAACCAAAAGGACCTTGGTGGACCTGATTGCACCGAGGAGGGTGAGCGAATTCAAGGCCAAGGAACTCATGCAGATGCTGCGTGAGCACGTCCGGCCCGCCACGGCGATGTTTCCCACTCGGAGTGCGTTCTGGAGGCGAGTCCAAGCGCCTGGGGAGACAGTCGCCGCATTCGTGGCGGCCCTGCGGCTGGCGGCCGGCCCGTGCAAATGGGAGAATGCCGAAATCACCCTCCGGGACTGTGTGCTGTGCGGCCTGAACGACGCCGAAACCCAGCGCACATTAATGAACCAAGAGCCGCCTCCCACGTTGCAGGAGGTCGTCAGAGCGGCCCAGGCCGCAGAAGCTACAAAGGCCGGGGTCCAAGAACTCCAGGACTGGCGGCCGAAGTCAAGCAAGGCAGAGACTCCGGTACAGGCGGCCCGGCGAACTTCGAGGTCGTCCACAGAGAGCAGCGATGACGAGGACGTCCGGAGGGTCCGGAAGGAGAGCCGGCGGTGCGATGGCTGTGGAGCGGCCCACGACCGCGTAAAGTGCCCGTTCCGGAAGGCCGAGTGCCACAACTGCGGCCGCCGCGGGCACATCGCCAAGGTGTGCAGGAAGAAGCGCGAGACCCGGCGGAGCTCAGCAGACCGTTCCGCGGGACAAGACCGCTCAACGAGACCCAAGGACAGCGCTCAGGCCACGCAGAAGCAGGACGGCATGGGCCGCATCTCTGACGGCAGCGAGGACGACGCCCCAGTGTTCAGCGTGTCTGCAGGACACCCCCGCTACTTTGTTGAGGTTACTAGTCCAAGGGATTCCCATTAGGATGGAAATTGACTCGGGGTCCTCATATTCAATCATTTCCCAGAGGGAGTTTTTGGGAATTGCCCCCCACAAGCGACCCAAGCTCAAAGCGTTGAGGTCCACACTACGGGACATGCAAGGGAACAGCATTCCAGTGTTGGGGGTTGGAGAATTTCAGGTTAAATTCAAGAAGCACGCCGCCTCCCTCCCCCTAGTCGTGCTCAAAGGGGGAGATTGCAGCCTCCTCGGGACTCAATGGTTCCAGCCCCTGGGTTTGTTTATTGGGGGGGTGCACGCCATTGGGATGCACGCCGTTGGGACTGATCCAATTCAGGAGGTGTGCGAGGCGCACCCCGAAGTTTTCAAAAAAGGACTGGGGAAATTCAAGGGGCCCCCAGTGACATTCGACCTGGACCCGGAGGTCCGCCCAATTCGTCTTAAACCACACCGGGTGCCGTTCGCACTTAAGGACAAGATAGAGGCGGAACTGGACAAATTGGTGGGCCAGGGAATCCTTGTGCCTGTTGATTCCGCGGAGTGGGAAACTCCAATTGTAACCGCACTAAAGGCCAATGGGGAGGTCCGCATATGTGCCGACTACAAGTGCACCATCAACAAGGCGATCCGCCCGAATGCATATCCGGTACCGGTAGTCAGCCATCTGCTGGCCAGGTTACACGGGGGAAAGTGTTTCGCTAAGCTCGACTTAGCACAGGCCTACCAGCAGCTTACGGTGTCCCCTGCCGCAGCTGCTGCGCAGACCATAGTCACCCATAAGGGGGCATTCCAGGTGACGCGCCTCCAGTTCGGCGTGAATTCGGCGCCTGGAATTTTCCAGTCATTCGTGGAACGCCTCCTGAAGGGACTGGAGGGGGTGTTGCCTTATTTTGATGACGTGTTAATAACGGGGGGAGTCGGGTTGAATTGGCCAAGAGGTTGGGGAAGGTCCTGACAATATTCGAAAAAGCGGGGCTGAGACTGCGAAAGGACAAATGCGTCTTCTTCGCAACCGAGGTTGAGTTCCTAGGGTTTTGTGTGACTCCTGAGGGAATAAAACCATCCAAGTCCAAGGTGGCAGCCATTAAAAAAGCCCCCCACCCCACCTCCAAGCCCGAGCTGCAGTCGTTCCTAGGGCTGCTCAACTTTTACCACTCCTTCCTCCCCCGGAAGGCAGCGGTGGCTGAACCGCTACACAAACTGCTAAAGAAAGACCAGGCATGGAAGTGGGGCGATGACCAAGAAAGGGCATTTAGTGAACTAAAAATCCTCCTAGCGTCCGATGCCATACTGACCCACTTCAACCCCAAACGCCCGGTAGTTCTGACCTGTGATGCATCCCCGCTGGGGGTGGGGGCGGTGCTGTGCCACGTGTTGGAAAACGGAAGGGAGGCCCCGATAGCATTTTACTCCAGGTCCCTGTCCCAAGCGGAGAGAAACTACGCACAGACAGACAGGGAGGCACTAGCAATAGTCGCGGGGACGAAAAAATTTCACGATTTTCTGTATGGCCGCCCCTTCACCATTGTAACGGACCACAAGCCCCTGCTAGGCATCTTTACCGCAGATAAGCCCACCCCACAGATCCTGTCCCCGAGGATGCTCAGGTGGGCCATTTTTCTCAACGCGTATCAGCACGCGTTGGTCTACCGGCCCGGGAAAGAGATCAGCCATGCGGACGCCCTATCAAGGTCTCCCCTCCCCCTAACGCCCAGCCAGGTGAGCAAGGGGGAGCGGGACCATCAGGTTCTTATGATAGAGGTGCTGGATTCGCCCCCCGTAATGCCCGCCGACATTGCCAAAGCGACAGAGAAGGACAAGACGTTAGCGGCAGTTAGCTCCTGGGTGCAGAAAGGGTGGCCGGCGTCCTCCCCAGCGGAGGAGTTCGCCCCATTTTTCAGAAAAAAGCTAGAACTGTCCCTAGAGAGGGGATGCCTCTTGTGGGGGCAGCGGGTGGTGATTCCCACTTCCCTTCGGCCGCGGGTGCTCAAACTGCTGCATGTCAGCCACCCCGGCATCGTGCGATCCAAGGCGCTGGCCCGCAGTTACTTCTGGTGGCCCCAGCTGGACGCCGACATCGAGCACATGGTCGGCACTTGTGAAAGTTGCCAATGCTCCAGCCCGCCTTCCCCACAGGGAATGGGACGCGGCTAAGGGGCCGTGGTCCCGGGTGCACGTTGATTTCACGGGCCCGTTCAGAGGCACCCTGTTCCTTCTTGTAGTGGATGCCTTCTCCAAGTGGTTGGAGGTTATCCCAGTCACGAGCACCTCCTCGGCCCAGACCATTAGGCATTTGCGGAGGCTCTTTTCCACGTTCGGCATACCCGACACATTAATTAGCGACAACGCTAGTTGTTTCACGTCCTCCAAGTTTAGGGCATTCATGGAGATTAACGCCGTTCGGCATATCACCTCCGCCCCGTTTCACCCAGCCACCAATGGCCAAGTAGAGCGCCTCGTCCGCACCACGAAGGACGCGTTGCGGCGCATGGGCCCCGGGGATCTGAACCTACAAGTGTGTCAGTTTCTGCTAGGGTACAGGGTGACCCCGTTGGCGTCAGGATACTCCCCCGCAGAGCTCTTAATGCGTAGGAAACTGACCACCATCCTTACTAGGCTAGACCCCACGAGGGTGGAGGACAAAGGAAGGAACATCGGGCTGGAGGCCACAAAGAGTTTCAGTGTAGGCGCCCCCGTGCATTGCAGGAATTACGCCAGCACGGGCCCAGCCTGGGTACCGGGCGTAGTTGTGGAGCAAACCGGCCCCGTGTCGTACCGCGTGGAAACCAGTACAGGGCTCCTGTGGAGGCGGCACGCGGACCAGCTCCGACGCAGGGTCCCCGATGAGCAGGGCACAGACCAAACAGAGAAAAAATCAGCGTTAGGGTTCTCCCCCACCCGTTCAGCCCAAGGGGGAGGAAAAGGGGACCGGGGGTCCCCACCAAGGGGGGAGGAGGATGTTCTCGTAGATATCCTAGGGGATCTTTCAGAGGAGGAGGAGGAACCCGACCCCATACATATCTCGCGGAATGTCCCCACAAATGCGGATACCCCTACTAAGTTAGATTTTGATTTTTAGAACCGGGGGGGGGGTTTCGGAGTGGTCCCCCACCCGTCCAAGTGAGAAGAGGGGTTTTTCGTTAGCCCCGATTGCCCCCGGTCTGCCCACAATGGAGTTCTTCCCTTCCCCTAAGGCCGCCAGACTGCGGCAAGCCACTAACGAGTCTCCCTCTCCCATTTCAGGACAAGGGACCAGGGAACAAAGAAGCAGTAGCGCCCCCGGGGGGGTCAGCCCTCTTCACGGCCCAAATGCACATGCAACAAGCCATCTTGGCTGAGAGACTTCGTCTCATCCTAGGGGGGAGGGATGTTGTGTTCTGTAAAGCTGTGCCTTTATCAATGTACCTTTGCCATGTGTTAACAATGTAACCTTTCTGTGTGCAACATTATAACCTTCAGCTGTATCAATGTAAACCTGATAAGGGGACGCGAGCTAGTGACCACTAGATGGCAATAGCGAGCGTCCAGCTCTCATGGCTCAGATTCACCTGGTTCAGCAGCGCGGGAAGATTCCCCGCCACCTCTTCACCTGGTCAAGAAGGGCGTGACCTTCTACGACGTCACGCAGGCAGCAACCAATAGTCTGTCGACGAGGCACTTTCAAATGTATAGCCAGCTGTATATATTGAGCTACCCATCCGCCATTACCACATGTTCCTCCGGATCATCATGCAATAAACCTGTGTTAAGCCAACCCTTCGGCTGTTTCATTGTCTTTGGTCCCTTACACTAAACCTTTCCTCCCTCATTCTTACCCTCACGTCTTCCTTTCCTCCTAAATTTCGACCTCAATACCTACCATCCCTCCCTCATCATCACACCGGGGTGAGTCTGCCTAGGTTCCTTTACTGAAACACAGGGGGCATCACAAACGGTGTGGGGGGAGTCAAAAATAAAAAAAACCCTCCCCAAGCCACCCCCACCCCACGGGTTGACCTCCCCCCCCAAAAAAAAGTAACCCATCAAAGACAGGCACCTATGCTAGTACTGTATTTATTTTTATTGTTCTCTTTAATGGGTTGGAAGTCAACCCTAGACCATACCATAGTTTACTTCTGTACAGCTAGGAATACACTTATGCAGTTGTGCTTATTTTAGAGCAGTTGTCAAACATTAATATTTTCAAGCTTTATGTTCAGCATTTATACAACCAGCTGCTAGACTATAATAACAATGGTTCAGGTTTTCTTTCTTAATAATTCAAAACAAAGTTCTGGTTCTTTTTTTTTATCAGTTTTTAACTTTGCTTATCATACGAACAGCTGCAAGGTCAATGCTGAGGAGAGTAAGTTACTAAAGATAATTGATTTTATAAAATAGTACTCATTATCCTTGATTCAATGCCTTGTTATGCTAGTCACAATGAATGTAACACCAAAAAGATCAGCCAAGTTCACACTCCTATCCAATTAATGTAAATAAGGGGCAAATTTACCATAGCATTTGTATTATTAACATAAATTGGAAAAACACACTTTTACCAGTCCTCTCCAAGATATTTCAAACTCTCTTTTGGCTGGAGAGGATGGAAGGAAGGAAGGAAGGAAGGATCAGCAGCACATTTGTTTTCAACTTCCACAAATAGTTAGCCTTAATAAACATGAGTATTTTCCTTTCTTTTATGGGAGAAGAGCAGTTTATTCATATGTTTCCCAGAATGGCAGATGTGAAAAAAATATATAATAGAAGACATATCAAGCAAAAAAATAGCAATAATAATGCCTGGTTGGGAAGAAGTAATAAGGAGGAAAATGTCACATTAAAATTTCAGAATCGCAGCAGCAACTGCCTCAGGCCAGGGGGTAAAAGAAGCCAGACAATAGCAAAAGGAAGCATGTAGCATCTTGCTAGCATTCCTGTGGTTGGAACAAGCCTATACAACTGCAGGAAAATTCCATTCTTTGGCAAATCTTACCTTTCTGCCTGTGATTACTATAAGCTTTCTTTCTTTCTTTCTTTCTTTCTTTCTTTCTTTCTTTCTTTCTTTCTTTCTTTCTTTCTTTCTTTCTTTCTTTCTTTAATTGGGTGGATGCCATCTAATTCCTGTTTGTCATAGATATGTTAACTTTAGCTTTGTATGTTCTTATATACTTGTGGTGCCTCTGACAAGAAAAAAGAAAGAAAAGACTTGCTTAAAACTCCAACCAATATAAAACCACAGTCCTTTTCCTTTTGCAAGAATCTCAAAGCTTTAAGAAGCTTTGAGATTCTACTGTGGCATTGGAAGTTGCAGATGCAGAATGGAATAATTCACAAATGAACAGGGACATAAGTCTACTATAAAAAAATAAGAAATTTATTTATTTATTTATTTGCACTATTTCTATACCGCCTTCCTTGCTAAAAACAAAGCGACCCAAGGTGGGTTACAAAGAATAAAACATCACATAGAAACAATTACATAAAACAACAAGTAAAATCTGTATAGCTAAAACAACCATATTAAAATCACATAAAATTATCTGAATAAAACTATCCTTACCCTCTGTGCACCCAAGTTAAAGAGCTGACATGGCCCAAACCTCCCTACATGGGCTAGACAAGCCAGCGGGAGTAGAAGTTCATGCCATTGATGCCCCACACCCACTGACATAGCCATGTCTTCAGTAATCTTCTAAAGGGGAAATCCAATGTATATGTATAGAAGCAAATTTATTCCCACAGTTGTTGCCCTCAATACAAAAAAGGGAGTTTCTTTTCTATTGTTTGTTATATTTTATTGTTTGTTATATTTTAATCTGCTTCACGTCTCTAGAAGGTTGAGGTAATTTATTTTCCATAGTAACTAATTAATTTACTAATAAATGAACACAAGTTATCTTAATAATTTAAGTACATTCAGTCTTAGAGAAAGGGAAAGAGAACTGATAGTGGTTATAATAATTTCATGTGAGAGATTACTCTGGGTTAAAAGGATTTTTTCCTGAGAAACTCCACTCAGGAGATGCCCAAATGAGGTTCCTTTCATGTCCCCAAGTGCAGCCCTCAGATATCAAAACCCGACCTTCCAGTCTCCATGCTCAGCATCTTAACCACTAAGACACGGGGGGAGCGTTTATTAAGTCAATTATGTAACAAAATGTACTGAAGGAATGAAGGCTATGGTGGCTTAGTGGTTAAGAGACTGAACTTGATGACTGGAAGTTTGGCAGATCAGCAGGTGAAGAACCAGATGCTGCATGATGGAGTTAGCTCCTATTTGTTGTACCAGCTCCCACCATCCTAGCAGTTCAAAAGCAAGGAATTGCAAGTAGATAAATAGGTACCACTTTGGCAGGAAAGGTAACAGCATTCCATGCATTTTGGCATTTAGCCATGCCTGCCACATGACCATGGAAACATCTGCAGACAGTGATGGCTCTTTGGCTGTAAACTGAGATGCCCCCCCCCCGAGTTGGACATGACTGGCTTTCAAGCAAGGGAGATCTTTACCTTTACTGAAAGAATAGTGCAATCCTTAGAGAGCTCAGGGAGGAGTATAGTGGTGGAACTACTTTGTCCTACATTTTCCCAGACCACTCTTGGCAAGGCAGAAAACAAGGTGAAATGATTTTGATTAGCCCAGAAATTTAAAAAATATATTATTTTATTACATTTATTCTCCATGAAAGCAATACTGGTAGTGGAATTCGCTATACAGTACCAGCTCCAGGCTGACACAGGCAAGGAATGTAATCTGGATCTGATGTGAAATGGAGGGGCTTTGGGTAGGTAAAGGTAAAGTTAAAGGTCTCCCTGCTAGGTTGGCAGGAACTGGGACAGATGATAGGAGATCACTCTGTCGTGCAGCACTCAGTTTTCAAACTGCTGACCAGTCAATCTTCTGGTCCTCAAATTCAGCATCACCACCACAGTCCTTTTGGATACATTAGTTCAGGGATTCTCAGCCTACAGCCCACAGGCTGGACCCGGCCCGTGACACCATTTCATATGGGCTGCATCAACACCACTGCTGCCACTGACAACAAATGCATTTACAACAGCTGTAACTGCGCTCGCGGCTGTCATAAACATGTTTATGACAGCCGCGGACACATTTTACAGCAGCGTTTGCAGTGGGGGGAAACCTCCAGTCTGGCCCGCTCAGCTGTCTGAGGGGGCATGGTCTGACCCATGGCTTGAAAAGGTTGAGAACCCCTGGATTAGTTCAAAATCCAACTCTAACCCACTCCTCTCCAGCCCCTGAAATGCTCTGGCTCAGGCCTGATGGAACACCAAGGAGCTTTCTGTAGACTGAATGAAGCCTTCAGGGAAGATGAAGCCCACCATCATTACTGACAAAGCAATTCTGGTGAAGAGTGCTTTTGTCCCAACCTAGCCCATTCAATCTGGTCAAACCCGGGGTTAAAATTGCTTAGCAAATTGTCAGTTAGTGCTGCTTCTAGGAGCTGGTTATGTTGAAGAGCTATTAAATAATGTGGAGGTTGGGAAACTGTGGCCCTCCTGAATAATTGCTGACCCCTGGCCTCTTTCAGCCTAACACCTTGTGAAAAGCTACCATTTCTCTCTCAGTTACATTTAATGTGTTTTAACCCATTTGTCTTGCGTAAAAATAAATCACCAAGAGATACAATTTATATATTAATTTCTTCATATATCATACTGTATATAGCACCCAGTTTAAGAGCAAGAAAACAAGAAAAAATATTCTGAACCAAATAGGGAGCCGGAGCTGTAGCTGTAGCTCACTTCACCCAAGGCATGGGAAGCACAGAAGGGAAAGCACGCCCAGATGGTGAGGGGCTGACCCGCCAGCAGCGCCTGGCTGCAGAACACCTGCTGACCTGTAGCAGCTCCCGCAGCGCTTCCCGTGCACCTCGCCCAGATAGTGAGAGCCTGACCCACCAACAGCTCCCAGAAGCAGAAGACCAGCCGACCTGCCAGCAGCGGCTGCAGCTGCCTCGTCCTTTCAGCCATGCTGTTCTGGGACTCCTCCTCCTCCTCCTCCTTGCCTCCTTGTCCCGGACGGATGGTGAGGTCCTTTCAGCCATGCCACTCTGGGATGCCAGGTTCAGGAAGAGTCTTGTTGTCCCGGAGGTGAGGAGGAGGAGTCCCAGAGTAGCATGGCCGAAAAGACAAGGCAGCTGCGGCTGTTGCTGGCAGGTCGGCTGGTCTTCTGCCTCTGGGAGCTGCTTACGGGTCAGGCTCTCACCATCTGGGCGAGGAGTGTGGGAAGCGCTGTGGAAGCTTCTGGCAGTTCAGCTGGTCTTCTGCAGCCAGGTGCTGCTGGCAGGTCAGCCCCTCAACATCCAGGTGTGCTTTCACCTCCGCACTTCCTGTGCACCTTCTGCCCAAGGCAAGGCTAATGGGAAGCGTTGCTGGTGCTGCTGGGAGGTGGGTGGGGGTGGGCTGGTAGCCTCCCCTCCTCCCATGACAGTACCCTGACGGGAGGGCACGGCACTTCACCCGACATGGCTCTTCCTCCTCCTCTTCTTCCTGGCTCCTGGTCATGCCCGGAGTGTGGGGAGAGGAGGAGGAAGAGGTGGATGTGGGTGTGGCATGGTGGGGAAGTGGGTGTGGCATTTGGACTACAAGATGCACCCTCACCCCTCAACCACCACCACCACCACCCCGTTTTGGTCTGAAAAATACAGTAATTACCTCACAGTGTTTTCCTGAACAACCATAACAGGAAAAAGAAAGCAACAGAAGGAATTACACTACAGTGTTTTTGCTGAACAATGCCAAAATAACATAGAATGGAAAGATCAACTCCAGTCTGATTCGCAAACATTAAAGATTCTGTCCCCTCATGATCCACTCATCATTTATTATTCATCCCCTTAGCATGGATAAATGAAAAGAAAGCTGTGAGCAACCAACTCACCCTCTCCTTCACATCTTGCAGGTCATTTGTAACCCGGAGAGTATGGTGAAGAGAACATTTATAGATTCTATTGTGTGAACTGGAAGGTTCTATTTGAAATGATTTACAACAGCTCAAAAGCTGCCTCTGAAACCAATGCTATGCTTACTTTTTCATGGGAAAAGTTCACGGATCTTTTTGTAAAATAAGTATTTTATTATCATCTTTCTTGTGATTATGTTTTTTCTTTTTAAAAAAGAGGGGGGGAAGGAAAATGAGAGCAACATTCAGGAGAAAATTTGATGCAAACAGGCCTAAGCTCCGCCTTTGGGACATTAATAAAATCTAATAAATAGATGGGCTTGAGCCATTTCCTGAAAGGAGGACCAGTTTGAGGAAATTAACTCCTTGCCTCCTTGTCCTGGACAGACGGTGAGGTCCTTTCAGCCATGCCCCTCTGGGACGCCAGGCTCAGGAAGAGTCTCGTTGTCCCGGAGGTGAGGAGGAGGAGTCCCAGAGAAGCACGGCTGGAAAGACAAGGCAGCTGCAGCCACTGCTGGCAGGTCGGCTGGTCTTCTGCCTCTGGGAGCTGCTTACGGGTCAGGCTCTCACCATCTGGGTTTGGAGCTTCTTTTTGTTCATTAAATCAATAGTTTTCTCCCTGAGAACCTGCTTGTCTCAATATAGTGCTGCAGTTTTCTTCTCTAAAACTGGAGGTGGCTGAGATTTAGAAAATGGATTTTTATAAGTCATGATCTAAACAAGTGTCAGCTTACCGCCAACACCCTTGTGGGAAACAAAATTGTACAGATTCAAGCAAACTGCAACAAGCTGTTGCTTCTGACACCCTCAGGGCAGACTCTGTTTAAACTGTTACAAGCAAGACAGACCAGTTCTAAACAACTTTACTAGCCAAGAAATTGAACAAAATTGTCATTACTACAAGCTGGAAATGCCTTACTCTCCCAAACCTCCCTTGAGCACAAAGTCCATCTCCTAGAGCAGTTCAGTGGCATTAAAATCTGTTTTTATTTAAGAACCTGCTTACTGAAAATTTCATAAAGTAATAAAGAATGAATACTGTGCAATAATGCTTGTGTAAGAGCCAGGAGCTTTCATACTTGGTTAGTTTCCAGTTTCCAAAGTCCAGTGTTCTTACAGTTAGACTAGTCATGTGAATGGGGGGAAAGAAACTAGCATTTTATTTGACAGAGGAATGGACTTGATGACCATTGGGATCCCTTTCTGTTCTGCACTTCTGTGATGTGTCCAGATGTGAATGGTTTACTTCAGCTCATGTCATTTTCAGATGTGTTATTCATGCAAAATTCTGTTCTTCTCATGTCCAGGGGTGTGCTGGCTACACTAAAAGGGCACTGGACATGGAGTGATGAGGGCACTTAACCCTAACAATAAATATATGTTCCCACTCGCCTTCTAATTTCAACTCCCCTCTGGGGATTTGAACCAACAACCTCTTGCTTACAAGGCAAAATTGTAACCTCTAAGCCATGACAGCTCCACTGTAAATAGGGCTGCCTTTGTAATCTTATCTTTGGCAGCAAAGGAGGAGAAGGCAGACAGAGAAACACAGAGCCCCGCTCGGTTACTGGATCGTCCCAGACATTGCAGTTCAGCTTTGCTCTTTGGATTGGCATGCAAGGGGGGTGCCATGGTACTGGGGGCCTGGGGGGCACCCCAGTCTGAGTCCCGGTAGCCCTATGGGCCAGTCCACCACTGCTTATGTACACATTTATCTGCTGCTGGTATTGTCACATGTCCTTAAATCACCTTGTTAGAAAGTCTATCACCCTCCAAGGAATGAAGGTTAGGCCGACAGGACATCCTTTTCTCTCCCTGTCCCAAGGCCAGCCATGGAGACACTGTGGCAAGAAGGGTGAATTTATTACTAACACCTGGGCCAAAGACGGGCTGACTAAGTAATAGGTTAGAGCTGGGTAAGATTGTGGTGCAACTTTGTCATCCCAAAGTAATGAGTCAGTTGTAATCAAACGAAGGGGAGAAAAGTATAAAAAGCATACCCCAAGAGTGGGGTGGGGAGTGTGATTCATGTTTTGGCTGTTCTTTGAGGAGTGTTATACCACCTGGTCTGGCTGATGGGCCAGCCTCCTGAAGTGCTGCATACAAGCCTGGGACTCATAGCACTGAAGGAATAGGTTAGTTAGGTTATCAGTAGGGAAGTCTCTTGTTTCACAGACTATTAGCCCCTGAGGCTGAAAGATTTTACCCTTAAGTTCTTTTTGGGGTACACAGAAAGAGCCTCCTCAAAGATTGTGGTATTTTTGAACCACAATCAGGTGTACCCTGGTAACGGCAACCCTGTCTTGCTGACTAATCTTTCTCACACTAGATCAGGCAAAAGGAACTGCAGAATGAACTCACCAAAAGGTGCCTTCATTTTAGCAGTTTCACATTTGGCCTAGACATGGAAGAAAAAGGTTTTTTTATTTGATTAGGTTTGGAGTAACCAATAGTTACTCTATGTTTCAAAGTTTTTGGCTTTGAGTAGAAACTTTTTTCTTTCCTAGCCTGCATCCTAGTTTGTGGACATTTGTGTATTTTGTTTTGTACCTTGTCTCATATTCTTTGTTTTAGTTTGCTGCTATTTTTTTTCTTTTTCCAAATAAATTCAACTTTTTACAAGCCAGTTTTTGGTAATGGGTTCATTGGGTGTGCTGCAGTGCTAAAGCCATGTCTGTGCTCTCAAGCTCAGCTGAAGTGAAGAGATAGCAACTGTTGCTTGGGTCAGGTATCATAAGGAAGGGCAAGTGCACATTACACCTTGCCTGAGAAAGCCTTCCTTTTGGGAACATGCTCTAGCCCGGGGTGCCCAAACTTTTTGGGCTGCCGACTGGTCATGTGGTTTCTCCCACCGGAAGCCGAAGTAAAATGTGCATTGCAATCTGTTTTTGCAAGAGAATGAGATAGATTTTTAGACTACCATTTTCTCTGCTTAAACCAGGGGTGTACAAACTATGGCCTGTGGGCCAGATCTGGCCCCCAATACCAGTTCATCTGGCCCATGACATCCTTGCCGCTCCTGGAAGTGGAAGGAAAATGTGGCCACGAGCCGTAGCTTGGGCACCCCTTCTCTAGCCTGAGAGCAGAGCCATGGGAGGTACAGAGAGCTAGTCCTGTAGCCAAGGCATGCAAGGGAGGTCCTGGAAGGCAGGAGCCATGTAGCTGGGATATGTGTGCTAAACCTTCCTTGTTATCCCCAGTTCTAACTCTTGATAGTTACAAATTGTTCTGTTGCAAAGATGTACATGTTTAGAAACCAGGAAAAAAGAATGTACCAATGCACCCTACTGGCACCTCAAAGAAGGAGACAAATACCTGTGTAGATGATATCTCAGTCTGGAGTCTCAGCTGTGACCATTATGCCTTGAGTGACTTGATAGGAGGCCATGCTCTTTATGAGTCTAGCCTCCTGATGACATTGTTCTCAAATTCAATGACCCAGTCTAACCCTTTCACCACATTAAGGTGTACATCCAGGAAGGGACACCAATTTCTTAATTTACAGTAATTTGCTCCACAAATTTATATCTCTGTTGTTGACACTACTGGATGTATCATATTTGCCAGCGTATAAGATGCACTGGAGTATAAGACGCACCCCATTATTACCAAAATAGCCCACTATTGTTGTTGTTGTTCAGTCGCACAGTCAATTCTGACCCTTTGCGACCCTATGGACCATTTTCCTCCAGGCACCTCTGTCCTCCACCATCCCCCTCAGCCCTCCCAGTTCTGTGCCCATTGTGTCTAAAATACCATCTAGCCATCCCATCTTTGGCCTCCCCCTTCTTCTTTTACCCTCCACCTTTCCCAGCATCAAGGCCTTCTCAAGTGAATCCTCCCTTCTCATTTGATGTCCAAAGTACTTTAGCTTCATCTTTACTATTTGACCTTCTAATGAGCAGTCAGGATTGATTTCTTCTAAGATTGACCTACTATTAGGCCACTATATACAGTACAAGATACACTCAATTTTCTCAGTGTATTTTATGGGGGGGGGAGTGGGTTGTACGCCAGCAAATATAGTAATTAACAGCATTCTGGTTGATATATCAGAGAGTGCTAATTTCCCCTTAATTCTTTTCAGATATCTCAGGGATCAAGCAGCTTGAGTTGCTGACATTATTCAAAAACATAACTATATTGTCTGATAAAACTGGGCTGTTCCTATGTCAAAGATGTCTCTGTGAATAGTTGTTGAAGGCTAGTTGTGGACTCCAGTTAAAGCTAGAAAATTTCCAAATTTCCTTGTAATCCAACCTCCCAGTTCTTTCTTAAAGATATATAATGGAAAGCTGAAATATCCTATGTGGATACTGTATTAGGGTATTTTGAAAAACTGACATACTCCTCTCTCTCTCTCTCTGCCTCTCTCTCTCTGCCTCTCTCATTCTCGTCCTCTCTGTGTTGTGAACTTTTAACATATGCCAATCAGTAGCCAATATTGTTTGATATATCCTTAACTTCTGGAATATACTTAATTTGTACAGATCGTTTATCTGGTAGCTGAATGTCCACCTACATTAATTTTAGGGTGCTGCTGCAAACTTCAACTGTTAAAGACCATGAAAAAGAAAAGCAAGACTCCTAACCATTTTCTGTTTATTGCTACTGCACAGAATTGCATTGCAAACCACACAGATACAACACTTTGAATTCTGGTGAAAGATAATATATATGATAGAAACACATTCAGTCCTAGGTTGCTTCAGGCAATGAGTGGTTGCTAAATTATTCCTCCACAAACGCACACCTCGACAAAATGTGCTGTGCCTTTTTGCAATCTTCTAAAGATTGTGTGAGAAGTAATATATAATTTGAGTGGTAAGATGGCATGGGGGAATGCCCATAGGATTGTTGATGGAGCAGCATAATTTAACAAGTCATTGAAAGTAGCTGTTAAATCATAGCTAAATTATGCTAGTGTTTGCCAGAAGATTTTCCCTATATTCAAATAGTTTCCATGAAATATTGAACTTTCTTTCAACAAAGATAAATGGAGCCACTTGGCAGCCAAATGACTTGAAGCGTTGAACTGTAGCATTGCTATATGCTTTTTTCAGGGCATGAGGTTGAAGCAATACTACAGTAGAGATGCTGAGTGTGGAAAAGAAAGCCAGGGCAGGATTGAAATATTTAGGAAGCAAATTTATGGAATCAGCCAGTTATAGTCTTCCATACCTTAACCAGAGCTTGGAATGTTACTTTACAAAAGTAATTAATAATTACTTTTACAGTTTGAAGGCCAAATAAGTTACTCTTAGGCAGTAACTGTATTAACAAACATTTGCATATTTGCTCTGCGATTAGCATGGGTGAATTAGGAACATTTTTCAATGACAAACAGGCTAATGAGAGACTTCTGGCTTCCAAATCAGAGTTTTCTCCCCTGCAGATGTTTACTTTTTGTTAAAGCTAAAATGGTTTGAATGGTGTTTTCCAAGTATGATCTTTTGTTTAAGACTGTAAAAATATATTAAGCTAGGGGTATGGTATTTTGAGACAACAGGGACACTAAACCATCCAATCGTGAAGGTTTTTTTAAAAAAAAAAACAGCAAAGTTTAGTGCTAAATAACCAGATCACTGCATTGACACATTAGTTTAGCACAGGGGTTCACAACCTATGGCCCATGGGCCGAAACTGGCCCACAGTGCAATTTCATGTAGCCTGCCACCCTCGCTCCCACTACCAACACTGCTGGAAGCAGTGAAAGTGCTGAAAACAGCAAAAAAAAAGTGTCATCCTCGCTCCTGCCACCACCACCACCAGAAGTGGCAAAAACAGCCAAAAATGTGCTGTAAATATACCTTCAGCTGTCATAAATGTGTTTACAACAGCCACTGATCTGTTTTACAGCAGCATTTATAGTGGGGGTAACCATGTTTCCAGACCGCTCAGCTGTCTGAGGGGCCTTGGTCCAGCCTGCAGCTGGAAAAGGTAGAGAACCCTTGCTGTAAACAATTGCAGTCAGCAGTCTGGCTGCCACACTTTTGACTAGCTAAAGATTCCAAGCACTCTTCAAAGGCAACCCTATTTCTGGAAGGTCTGCAGTTCAGCAGCTCGAGACCCAAGTACTGCATGACAGAGTGAGCTCCTGCATCCTGCCTCTGAACCAGCTCTTGTCAACCTAGCAGTTTGAAAGGAAGAAACTACAAGTAGATAAATAGGTACCACTTTGGTGGGAAGGTAAACAGTGTTCCGTGCACTTCAGTGTCGAGGCATGCCTGCCACATGTCCATGGATTTTATTTGTTTAGTGTATGGCACTTGCACACATGGAGTCAACATATAACAAAAAGAAAAAATATATAAACTGTATAAAGCTGAATAACTGTCCATGAAAACGTCTACAGACGCTGGCTCTTTGGCTGTAAACAGAGATGAACACTGAACCCTAGAGCCAGATGTGACTGGCTTTTGAGCAAAGGTGACCTTTACCTTTATAGTACAGTACCT
The DNA here is from genome assembly GCA_035047305.1 of Bradypodion pumilum. NCBI lineage: Eukaryota > Metazoa > Chordata > Lepidosauria > Squamata > Chamaeleonidae > Bradypodion > Bradypodion pumilum. Next base: position 62,396,496 of record JAWDJD010000004.1, on the reverse strand, counting down.
ATTTCTAACTTCCTTCCTCTTCTCTGCATTTGTCTTCATCTTTGTCCGGCTTCTGAATTAATTCTCTTCTCTCCATCCTAGACCTTTGCTCTTTAATAACCATGCTAAAAGCAGCTGAGGGAAATACTGTCTGCCTAAGTTAATATCCCACATAGGCAGACCTGACAGTGAGATGCTCTTCCTCCCTGCTGTTCCTGACTGACCAGAGCCAGAGAACTGGCACAATGCATAGGGACCGGGCATGTATGTATATATTGAATGTAAGTGTGAGGTACATTACTGAATTGACTGATTGGGCCATCCATACATTAGTGAAGATACTGCCTGGTTCTTTGCTCCTTTGTTGTGCCTTTGGAATCTAAAATGAAGCCAGATAAGTTTGGATCTTTGTAATTATGAAAAGCCCCCTGTTATGTTTTTAAAACATTATAAATTACAATATTTCATTTCATTTCATTTATTAGATTTATATCCCGCCCTACTCAACCAAAATGTGACTCAGGGTGGCTTACAATAGAGAATATACAATACAATTATAAATTACAAAGTTACATGTTAATATCAATCACAGTGACAACACAGAGATACATAATATACAGAAATACAAAAAATCCAGTTACAATTAATTACAAAGTTTCATATTATCACTATGCAAAAATATCAATATTACAGCAACAAGCACCACAAAAGCCAAAAACAAAAAACCTCATCCGCAAAGTAAAGATAGCATTATAAAAATATTGGCAATATTGGATAGATGGCATTATTATTATTATTATTATTATTATTATTATTATTATTATTATTATTATTATTATTATTATTATTATTATTATTATTATTATTATTATTATTATTATTATTATTATTATTATTATTATATTTACATTTCTATACCGCTTCACTTCCCCTAAGAGAACTCAGAGCGGTTTACAGCATGTAAAATAAAGTAAGAAATACAATCCAAAATACAGAAACAGTATACAAATCAGATTCAGACAAAATACAAAATCACAATTATAAAATAGTCAATTAATTACATCAAAAAGTACACAATATGAAAAATTCCAAACATCAAATACAAATCATCACAGAGTAACAATATCAAAAATGTACCCCGCACAGTCCTTCTGGCCCTTCCAGAGGGGAATGGGACAAAAACGTGCACCAGTCCTGGAGCTCCTAATCGACCGGCCTCCTTACCTCCACCGAGGCCAAGACCATGAGCGACGATGATGGCAAGTCCAGCTGGCCGGAGCGGCTTCATCCTTCCATGTTGGCCTGAGGTGAGGACCGGGAACGCAAGGAAAAGAGGGAATGAAGCCCCTTCTCACAACTATAATCACAATCCCCAGGGCGGCGATGGGCTTCAGCATGATGTGACGGCCCACAGCTGTGGCAATGGTCCTTGGGGCGGCGGTGATTGCTCCCTCAGCTGTCCTTACTCCCCGCCGACCCGGGGGGAGGAATGCGAAACTCCAGCATCCAGTGTTGGGGTGGGGGCGGCGGCAGCGCTTTTGAGGGCGCAGTCCACCCCCAGCTGTTCTCACTCCCCGCCGACCGGCCGGGCCGGGGGGAGGAGTGCGGAGCTCCAGAGTCCGGCGTCCGGTGCTGGGGTGGGGGCGGCGGCAGCGCTTTTGAGGGCGCAGTCCACCCCCAGCTGTTCTCACTCCCCGCCGACCGGCCGGGCCGGAGGGAGGAGCGTGGAGCTCCAGAGTCCGGCGTCCGGTGCTGGGGTGGGGGTGGTGGCAGCGCTTTTGAGGGCGCAGTCCACCCCCAGCTGTTCTCACTCCCCGCCGACCGGCCTGGCCGGGGGGAGGAGCGCGGAGCTCCAGAGTCCGGCGTCCGGTGCTGGGGTGGGGGCGGCGGCAGCGCTTTTGAGGGCGCAGTCCACCCCCAGCTGCTCTCACTCCCCGCCGACCGGCCGGGCCGGGGGGAGGAGCACGGAGCTCCAGAGTCCGGCGTCCGGTGCTGGGGTGGGGGCGGCGGCAGCGCTTTTGAGGGCGCAGTCCACCCCAGCTGTTCTCACTCCCCGCCGACCGGCCGGGCCGGGGGGAGGAGCGTGGAGCTCCAGAGTCCGGCGTCCGGTGCTGGGGTGGGGGCGGCGGCAGCGCTTTTGAGGGCGCAGTCCACCCCCAGCTGTTCTCACTCCCCGCCGACCGGCCGGGCCGGGGGGAGGAGCGCGGAGCTCCAGAGTCCGGCGTCCGGTGCTGGGGTGGGGGTGGCGGCAGCGCTTTTGAGGGCGCAGTCCACCCCCAGCTGTTCTCACTCCCCGCCGACCGGCCGGGCCGGGGGGAGGAGCGCGGAGCTCCAGAGTCCAGCGTCCGGTGCTGGGGTGGGGGCGGCGGCAGCGCTTTTGAGGGCGCAGTCCACCCCGAGCTGTTCTCACTCCCCGCCGACCGGCCGGGCCGGGGGGAGGAGCGCGGAGTTTTAATGTAACTCACTTAAGATTTCTTTTGAGTGAAGAAAAACTGAATAAATATATGACAATAAGAGTTGGATAAATTGAAAGCACAATGCAAGTGAAAATCAATCTGGTGGCCAACTCAGAGTTACTGGTGCATATTTATAGGCATAAATAATTCCAGTCAGGAACAGACCTCCATGGAAGCTCTATCATATCACATCATGCTAGTGTCTTTCCTTTTTCTTTTCTCTCTTTCTTTTTGTTAAAGCTCAAAGAGAGAGAGAGAAAAGCAATCTCTATCTCACAAAATAATGCTTTGCATTTTGAGACCTGGGGGAATTGGACCAGGCCAGGTAATTACCAGAATGCATCCAACAGTTGAATTGAAATTGACTCAGTGGACAGAAAGCAATACAATGCACTGAGATAAGAAAACTAGAATTAAAAGAATGGCTTAAAAGAGATTGCCTGGCTGTTATCAAGTCCACCATCTCTGAATTTATTTGAATATATACAGACCTATACACACACACACACACACACACACAAACACACTTTAAAGATTGTATTTGAAAGTTCAGCTATAAAACACTGACCTCTTTGGATATCAACTTTCTTTTTGAATGTAAAGAGGTAAAAGGGAGCAAAGAAACGTACTCCTCAGTCTGGGCATTTTTTATGTGTATATAGTTGGCCATTTCTGATTTAACCTTATTTGAATTTCACATTTGTTGATAATGAGATTCAAACATTATTTGCTGTGCTAAAACCTGTGCTAAAACTGATGACAGTCAACAAATGTGGATCAGCAGTCAAGATGGTCAATATGTTACCCTCTTAAGCACATCAGATCATACTGCAAAAACATATTGGCTACAGGAACCTAACAAAAGATTTCAGAAGAAAATCACAACGTTAAAAATGTTTGATGAACAAACATATTTCTTGTAGAATATTGATTTGCTCTGCCACAGGATATAATTTGCCATATTTACATGCAGCAATATTCATTAGATTTTTATCATGTATTATTTCATCCTCCTGCTTTCTTCCTATTGCATTTGATTGTGGTGATGAAGTTTTTGATTAATGTCCTTGGATTATCACCAGTTGTTTGTGGAGCATAACTGAAGAGCCTTACTCATGCTGAAATGTCTTGGCATTATTATGACCACTGTTGGAGTACTCATTAGAACATTCTACCAGAATACCCATATAAGTAACCAGTAGTTCTTTTCACACTGCCAGCACTATATAGAGTACTGACATCTGTAGCTATCCTAAACAAGTGAAATTTAAGTTGCAGCTATGTACATATGCATCTGAATTTTGCACATCTTCTGCATAGAGAGAAACATGGTATAATCCTATCTTTATTCTCACAGTAGTCCTTAGTGAAGAATGGATTCAGAAAAATTGTGTAGTCTGTACCACACAGAGAGCTTCACTGGCTGAGTAGTGATCTGAACACAGATTGCCCTGATTCAGTTTCTTGAATATCTGACCTGCTATATGAGGCATGGACATCTTCCAAGAAGGCAGGGACCATACATATTTCATGAAAGCTCCATCCCCCTCCAAAAGGTAAAGGTTAAAGGTAAAGGCCTTGCTTGCTCAAATGCCAGTCTTGCCTACCTCTAGAGGGTTGTATACTCATCTCCATTTACAACAAAAGAGCCAGTGTTTTCTTCAGGCAGTGTCTGCAGACATTTCTGTGGTCATGTGGCAGGCATGACTAGATACTGAAGCACATGGAACACTTACACCAAAGTGGTATGTACCTATTTATCTACTTGCAATTTTTTGCTTTCAAAACTTCCAGTCATCAAACTCAGTGTCTTAACCACTAAGCCACAGTGGGGGCCCTCCAAAATAAACCATAAATTTTGTCCCCTACATATAAACCATGATCACAGTGTGTGCAATTTTCATTATACAACCTGTTTAACTTCTACAGCTGTTATAGGGCTTTTTAAGGAACAGGAAGTGACTACCAATGCTCTCTAGTTTTCAGGAAAAGAAATTTAAAAGACTAATACACCCAGAGATGTCTAGGACAGATTTTCTCCATTTGGGGGTGAAGAATTTTGATTTTGGGGGTACTAATTTCTTTTCATATTTTGGGAGGGTTCCAGGAATCTGGTGAGACTTGTGAATCTATACTGGAGTGTCACATGCAATCTGCAATCCACACTTTGCATATCCTCTATGCTATATGGGGTTAGATAGGTAGCCTAATACAAGATGTTTTACACTCTAGTTGTGGATGGGGAAAATGTACTTATTCATTTATTTATATCTTGACCTCCTTCCAATAATGGAACATAAGGCAGTATGCAACAATTTGAAAATGCTTGTGTAAAAATCACAGTAAATTAAGGCAAGATAATTTACAGCTTGCTGTAAAAATAATGGTTACTAAAATATCAAAGCATTTCTTTGGATTGTAGGTTGTTGGATTAATGTTGCTTAGAAAGTAGCACAGTGGATATACATGTTTTTCTGCTTGAGTTATATATTTTAAAATTGAATTAAAATTGAAGAGATATTTTTAAAATGTCAGAAACCTTATCAGCAAAGCAGTTCCTGAAAGTTTAGAGTCCAAAATAATTTAGTTTTGCCTCCTATCTCAGTCGATTGGGGCTAATAAGATTTTACTGTCCTTTGTCACATGAGAGTTGTGTGAACTTTCCAAATATTTTAAAAAGCATTTTGCATCAAATTTTATTTTCATTATATTGACTCATTTACATAAGAGTAAGTTTGGCCTGCATTGTGTTCTTGAAGTTATTCAGTGCCACTATTATAGTTGATAGATATTTGGGTTCAGTTGATAACTGGGTGCAGAAATAAAAGTTCTTTCACTCCAGGGCTGAAGGAAACTTACATGGATTTAATTTTAAAGTAAGTTATTTGGAAGGAGAGATCATCTATTATTGAAGGTGAAGTGCCAAGAGGAAAGATGGTGACAGAGATTTTAATTCTTTGCAAATCCTGCAATTTCATTACTTTCCTCATTGAATATTTATGTAGCAATGCAGTATTACCAGCTGCATCTCTGAGCGTTTTGATTATTATTGCTAGATAACTTATAGGTCAGTTGACAGACCAGTGAAGTCAGGCTGTTTTGGAACTCAGGCACTTTAATTTAATCTATACCTATAAAATGGTGCGTTAACCGTTAGAATGTGACAAAGGATGTTGCACCAGGCCCCACTAGCCCCGTCCGAGCCTCCGTTCACTCGCCTGAACGGGGTTCGCAGGTAACTGTCGGGTTGAAATTTTCGACCCGGGGGCAGGAGCCCCCCAGTCGCAAACAAAAAAAGGGAACTTCAATTCCCAATGTTCCTTTCGCCGCGCCAGAGCCAATCAGGCTGAGCGGCACAGCAAAAGAAACGTTCGGAAACGCATCACGGCCAATCAAAAAAAGCTGCGGGGAAAAAACTGCCACAGTAAGTAAACATGTGCAGGCAAAACTACAAGCCCCAGCATCCTGTGCGCCATTAGTGCGCCGAATGCTGAGGCGGCCTGCGCACGAAAAATAAAAGTTAAAAAACCGCCCACTGCCGCCGCCCTTCTTTCCCACGGGCCAGCCAGCATGGCCTGTGGGGAAAAAAAGAAACCCCCCTGCCGCCACTGCCCTTCATTTTGATGGGCCAGCCGGCGCAAGAAAAATAAAAGTTAAAAAAATCCCGCCGCCACTGCCCTTCTTCCCCACGGGCCAGCCAGCATGGCCCGTGGAGAAGAAAGCAAAGAAAGCACCACCCCCGCCATTGCCCTTCCTTCCCACGGGCCAGCCAGCATGGCCCGTGGGAAAGAAAGCCACCACCACCCCTGAAAAAGTAAACACAAAATAAAAACACTCAAAAACACTCAAAAATCCAAAAATGAAACACAAAAACAGCCAAAAACAAACAAGAAAAAACACAGACCCCCCCAAAAAAAACCAAGAGAGCTTACCAAAACACGTCTTCTATCCATGAGGACCGAAACTCAAATGAGAAAAATAAAAAAAAACTTACCAGAAGTGACACCCAGAGGACAGAAGAGAACAATTGTAGAGAGGCAGAAAAGCTCACCACCCCCACCCAGAGGCCAAAAGAGAAAAAACATTCGAAAATATTGAAACTAATAAGATTAATTCAAAAATTAATCAAATAAGTTATAAAAACATTCAAAAATAATCACACTAATCTCAAAAAATACAAAAAAAACAGAAATCACTTTTCAGTAAAAAAAACAACAACAAAAAATGCGTAAAAATAAAGATTAAAAAAACCAAAATTAATTTTTAAACTAAATAAAATAAAATAAAATAAAATAAAATAAAATAAAATAAAATTTGCATAAACAGAAAACAAAAACCTTCAAAAACCAATTTAAAGAGCTCGGCACTGAGGAAGCCGGCACGCAAAAAAAAAAGCCAAAAAAAACCACTGGGAGCGCAAGTCCGCTGCAGGCGGATGCAGCGCCTTGAAGCCAAAAAATCACAAAACCTTACAACACCATTTAAAACAGCCCAGCACCATTGGTTCAAGAAAAAAAAATGAAACCCTTTACTATCCAACACAATTTTAAAAAGCCCAACACCGCCGGGCAAAATATGCTAGTCTTATAGGAATTCTCATTGATTGAATTGGTTTGTAATGCTCAGTCTTAGCAGCTTTCCTCAAAAGCAGAATTGTGAAGTGACAGTAGTTGGCTGGCTTACTGGCTAGATAGTTCAATGAGTTGCAGTACTTTGGTAAGGAAGTTGATTTGGAGCTGTGTCTCTGGGAAGAAAAGCCAGTCTGTGTAATCTTGGGCAAACTACTCAGTCCTATAGCATCAGAAGATAGATAGATAGATAAATCTTTATTGTCATTGTCCTGCACAGAACAACGAGATTGGGGGGGGGGACCACAAATCAACCCAACAAAACCTAAACAAAATACAACTATACAAAATTATCAACATACTCCCACCCCACATATACACATTTAACCCCTAAAAAGCTCTAAAACTGTAAAAACTCTAAAACTCTGAAAACTACTTACTGATGCTCCCTCATAGACTGCATTGCACTGCATTCAAAGCCAGAACCACTTTTGGATAGAAACTATTTCTCAAGCAGTTGGTCCTGGTCTTTATGACCCTATACCTTCTTCGAGAAGGCAGAAGATGAAAGAGATCATTTCCGGGGTGCGTACTATCTTGCGCAATCTCTACAGCTTTCTTATAACACCTGGTGGCATAGATTTGATCTAGAGTGGGAAGAGTATGCCTGATTATCCCCTCTGCAGTCTTTACAACCCTGGACAGCATTGTTCTTTCCTTATCTGTACAACTCCCAAACCATAAACACAGACCATAGGTTAACACACTCTCTATGGTACAGTGGTAGAATGCCAACAGCAGGTCCTTTGAAAAATTGTTCTTCCTGAGGATTCTCAAGAAGTATAACCTCTGCTGTGCTCTCTTCTTCAGATCTTTGGTGTTTGTTCCCCATGTTAGATCGTCCCTCAGCTCCATTCCCAGAAATCAAAACACCGAGACCTGTTCCACACAATTCCTTTTAATAATAAGTGGAGGGGCTGTGGAAACCTTGGCAAGGGTCACGAATCAGAATTGACTTGCTAGCATACCATGGTAGAGGTGGAGGTGGTGGTGGCAGTGGTGGTGATGGTGGTGATGGTAGAGGTGGTGGTAACGTGCAAGCTGAGGCTAGTAGGGTAGCACTTTTAAAATATTATTCATAATAAAAGGTGCTATCTACTTATTCAGGGCAGTAATTTCATCAATATCAGCCTGGGGCTGAGGAGGTCTTTGTGTGCCAAAAGGGCTCAGGACCAAAAAGTGACTTATGGAACTTGATCAGTGGCATGGGTGTCATGCTGCAATGGAGAAGGCAAATGGAAGGCCACTGCATTACATTGCTCCCAGGGCAATCTTCACAGCTGATAACCATGATGATAGCCAATATTCAGAATCGGATATGACATTTGAATAATAATAATAATATAACTCACCACCTGGGTATTTGACCATTTCCTCTAATTTACAGCCTGTGATTCAAATCAAGGATTGGAAATATAGCTGTTTCTAGTTTGGAACAAACAGTCATACTTTAGGCATTCATCTGTGAATGAGCAAAGAGGCTGTAAGACCTTGCATGGCTAGCTCCACCTCTCTTGATGAAGCCTTTGCTTATAAGTAGGTTGGGCATACAATTTAGTTCAATCCCCTTGCTGGTATGTTTCTAGTCCCTAGTAATCAGAACCTCCCTCCACTGAGATAAAATAAAAGTGTTGTGTGCCATCAAGTTATTATCTGACTTATGGTGACCTTCGCAGAATTTTCATGGTGTGGCGTTTAAGGAGGAGTTTGCCAACCCAAAATAAATTTCCACAGTCAAGCAAGGAATTGAACCAGTTCTTCTGATTTCTAGTCCATTATCCTCATCACTACATCACACTATCTCTCTCTCTCTCTCTCTCTTTAAAAAACAATCAGGGCTACTTTGCATCAGAGCAAAGATATGGGTAATAACACAAACTCTTTGAGACAAAAACAAATTTGGAAGCATGCTCATTGAACAATCCAATTCTTCACTGCTGTAATGGAGCAAACTAACTATAGTGCCAACTATGTTTATTGCAGCCATAAGCTAATTACTGTGGCTAAAATAATAAATGTACTTAATACTTATTTTTCCACACAGAACTATCTCCATGTGTTCCTGAAAAGGCAGAGGTCCTTATCACATAAAAAGTCTTCACTCACAATTTGAGACTGCCACTCTCTACACACAATTAGTAACCAAAGAAGGTTCCAGAGAATATGACACTAGGATAAGTGAATCAGGCTAACTACCAGTCTGGTAAAAAATTAAAATACAGTAATACCTCATACAAAGTCCGCTTCGTACAACATCGAATTCATACAACATCGCCTAATTCCTTGAAAAAAGTTGCCTCATACAAAGTTGCTGCGACTTTGTATGAGGCATTGGGGTTTCCCCCAGGTTGCATTGTGCCTGAGCAGTATAAAGGCAGGGCACATGCGTGCATTGCTCTTGTGGGTTTTGCATGAGGCAAAGAGGGTTTAGGAGTGGTTTTGAGCGTGATTTTGGACTTTTTTGAATTTTTTCTTCAGAATTTTTAGAAGCATTCCTGGGATTTTTGCAGCATTCTTCAGGTTCTTGGACAATCATGGTTGTTTGACATGTTTTTGTAATGTATTTAGCCTTTAGACAATGATTTCTTAAAGTTCTGTCAGTTTCCTGTCTGTTTCCTTGATTTTGCCTTGAAGTCTGTGCTGATACAGTATAATGTATCTCTATGGAAACGATGTTGTATGAGGCATTGTGACAAGGATTTGGATGTTGTATGAGGCATCGCGGCTAGGATTTTGCATGCCTCATACAAAGTCCAAATCCGTATAAAGTCCAAACTTGTGGAACCAAATTTGGACGTTGTATGAGGTATCACTGTAAATGATCTGTCTTTGAGAAATGGATGCAGCCTATAATGCCATTTCATGAGGCCCCCACTGTCTCCACCACACCCAGAAGTGCCATGTGGTAGAGGAAAGGCAAAAATGGCTATTCAGCCCCTGAAGCTGTATGAGAGAGTGTGACCTGGCCTCTGTCTTAAAAAGGTTGAGTACTCCTGCATTAGACAGAGTGAGACTATCACCTCAGGCAACAGGTTCTGGAAACTAGTAGTGTTAGGTTCCCAGCTGTTCCTCCTGAGTCCATTACTTCTCTCCTTCCTGAAGGTGGGACAGCATTTGTGTACCATGCAGTTGGTTCCTCACTCTGTATACTGGCCAGGTGCAAAGGAGTTGCCAGTTTTTAAATAAGCTTCAGCTGACAAAACAGAAGTTGAAGAATGCCATTAAAGCCTTTGCTTCAGTCAGCAATATCTTTGGTGTTGTGCTTTATTACACTGAAAGCATTAAATTGCTTTGCTGTGGAATTATTGAGGTTTAGAAGGCACATGCATTCAAAAGTTGGGCAAAACATTATTGTCTCCCTGAAATAAAACAGCAACACTTTAAGCAATTACTGTTGTAATCTATTGTTGTGATGTGCCATCATGTCACTTCCAACTTAACTGTGACCCTATGAATGAGTGATCCCCAGAATGTTTTACTGTTAGTAGCCTGTTCAAGGCTATGACTTTCTTTATGGAGTCAAATCATCTCATATCTGGTCTTTTCCACTTTTTAAATTACTTCCACTTTTTCTAGCATCATTGGATTTTTCCAGCAAATCTTGCCTTCTCATGATGAGCCTCTTATATGAGTCAACCTCAGTTTCATCCTTCTGGGACCCACTTGCATGTCTTTCTAGCAAAAGTCAAAAAGGGCCAAACGGTGCAAGTAGAAGAAAGGAAAATCCCGTTTGAGGCAATAATATAAAAATGTTCAAAATGTTTCAAAATGTTTAGTCATTTATTGTGCAAGTAGATTCGAAGCCCTTCCGGTATTTACTTATGGCTTTTCATAGCTTCGTCAGGAATCTAAATGCATACACAAAAACAATATATCACTATACTGTTACAAAATAATATATACAATGTATACAATATTTACAATGAGATCAGAGAGTTGCATACAAAATCAGAAAAACTGGATGTAGATAATTACCTGCTTGCTAGAAGAATATCACTTATTAATTCATAAGAGAAGAGTTTCTTTTGCATCTTGAGCCTCAATAGTAACTTCTTTCAGTGCTCTCCAGACATCAAAGAAGCTCCAAAACCTCTATCACATTTAAAAGTACAATAAAGTATAACAACTGAATGATATTAAAGTGCACCCAGTCGGTCTTAAAGAAAGCAGGACAAATCTAAATCAATGTAGAGTCCATGAGGCTGAATAGAATTAAAACAATATATGTAATATGCCTCCCTGTGGAGCAAATGTTGTTCAATATTTACACGTTCATAACGGGACGATCTGATAGTTTCTAGAACTGCAAATTTAAAATCCTTATCACTGTGCTGGCGTTGTATGAAATGATTGTCCATTGGTGCTTGTGTGTCACCTGCTTTAATTTTGGACCGATGTTCCCCCACCCTAACCTTTATTTCACAAATGGTGCACCCCACATAACAGAGACCGCATTTACAAACAATAATATAAATACAGTTTTTTTGTTTTACATGTAGTCAGTTCTCTGAGCTTGACTCTGAAGTTGTTACCAGGTATTAGAATTTCCTTGGTTTCCCAAACTAATGTGCAATGCACACAGTGACCGCACCACTGGTCCATCAAGGCCAAGCTGTCCAGAGGATCCGAGCTTGACATCTCGGCCAGGTCCCAGTAATCAGGTTGATCAGGAGCAGGCCAGCTCCTCTGCCCGTTGCAAAGCCTCATTAAGATAACAGTTACAGCTGAGGTGGAGGAGGACCAGGGCATGCCTCCTGAACTGGCCCTCAGCCTGGCTCTCCTTAAAGGAGGGAGCATGCTGGCAGGCTCTTGTCGGATCAATACTTCTCTATTGTGGACCCAACACTGCACACCTAGCTTCTTGACTCTGAATACTGGACTTTGGACCCCTGCTTATGATCCTAACTATGCTTCCAGAAGACCCCTGCATCCTTGGTACCACTTGACCGGCTTCTGATCCCCTGGACATTTGACAACAGCTCTGCTTTGCCCCTTTTGAACTCAAGTAAGGAGACTCTCCCTTACCTCTATAGCAGCACGTGCCAGCTGCAGAGCTCTGCTGGGCTAGGCCACAACACCATGGAAATGAGATGTCTGAGGAAGGCTGCTGGAGTGACTAGAAGGGATACAATCTGGATTGAGATTATAAGAGAAAAATTGGAATAGAGCCAATTGTGAACTACATACAGAGACAACAACTATGGTGGTTTGCCCATGTGGAGAGAATGTCTTGAAATTCCATACCGTACAAGGCATATGTGAAAAGAGGAGAAGGACAAAGCCCATGAGGCAGACCCAGAGGAAGTTGGAGAGATAACATCAAAGAATCATTGCAAGAACACCAAATAACACCAGAGGACGCCTCTAGAAATGCCAGAGCAAGAACCTTTGTATCTCCCTCAACACCCATAGTGGTAAAAGAGGAAGCAAAGAAGGGAAGAAGAAAATATTCTGTCACATTGCATAAAATACTGAAACAGTTAAAGAGAGCACTGCTGGTGGTTTGTGAGGGATAGTGTTATGTTCAAAAGAAGACTATTTCACTGAGAACATTACATTTATCAAAATTCCCCTAATGCCTACACTGATGCTGCCAAATAGCCTCAAGAATATAGTCCCGCTGAAACTACCTTTTTCCCCAGTATTGTGCATATTTACATTAAACTGCTCATTTTTGTTTAATCACAGCCTGTAATATAGCTCTAAATGCAGTCAAAATTTGACTATGTCCTTAGGAACAAAATTGTTATTTGATTAAAAATAAAGTAGAGACCTTTAAAATTAATTAAACATGGCATATTTGTAGTAACTGCAGACGATCTAAAAGAACAAGGATTTAAACTTCTGTTAAATTTCTTTCCTCCAGTCTCATTTTTTTCATTCAGATAGCTATGCTGCATGATTTTACAAGTTGTTATTGTTGAACTTATTAACACTCCCAGCAATATTCATCACAGAAAGCTTTGGGAGGCAAGGATTAAAGCAGGAATATCTGGCAAATTACTTATTATAATTAACTGCCTTTTGGGAGAGAGGAAAACTGCTAAGATTTGAAGCTCACATACAGCGCCCAAGTGATATGTTCTGACTTTCATGTGAGAAGGTAGTTTCCTGTTTGCTGCTTAATTTTTATTACTCAGAACGGGATGCATTTGCCTGAAGATTGCATGTCAAGAGGAAACTGAAATTTAGGAGCTTTACAACAACATTTTTACTGGCTGATTTGATTTTTATCATGGCAACACACCCCCTCTCCCCCCCCCCCCCCAACAATCACACATTATTCTAGCCTTCTATTGCACTGGAGAAAATCCAAATGAATTAGGCATTTTATACTGCTGCTGTCAAAAAGAAAGGCGTACCCTAGTGAAGGAAACTTTATTATGCCATCAGCATGAGTATGTCTGAACAGTCATTTTCACTGCTGATAATTCACAGGCCTCAAGTCCCACTGGAGCTGTTTTCATCACTCAGTCCAACTTCTTTTATGTTGTGGTGAAATTCAGTGCTGGAACCAAAGCAAACAGTTGTGATATCACCAGAGGTGAACAATTTGGAAGTCATGGAGAGAGTTTTCCTTTAACATTTCATTTCATTTATTGGATTAATATCCCGCACTACTCAACAAAAATGTGACTCAGGGTGGCTTACAATAGAGAATACACAGTATAGTTACAAATTACAAAGTTACATAATTACATATCAGAACAAAATAAATATACAATAATACAGCATACATGATGGAGCCTGGGTCTAAACATACCCGATGGACCCTGGGCTCAATGTCCTTGACAGCGTCTTCAGCTGCCTCAAGACCCCGGCGGCTCTTTATCCTCCTCCGGCATTGGAATGGCCGAAGGGGAAAAGACACGGTGCTCTGCCCCTGGTAAGGTGGAAGTCTGGGGGTGGGGCAGCAGAGCGTTCGCAGCTGCGGCCATGGGAACTGTCTTCTGCCGCCCAGGCTGGGCGGGTGTGGTGCTCAGCACCTTGGCGTTGGTGTTGGCCTTAGCAGCAATGGAGTTTTTATGACTGCAGGAAGCCGGCGCAAGTGCTCCCACTCCCCCCAGCCAGCCGGACTGGGGGAAGAAGCTCAGTGCCTCAGTATCCAAACAGTCCAAACAAGTGGTGCAGGCGTTCTTTTGATCCATGAGTGGGTCATGGGAGAGGTGGTGGATCCACCTGAAGCTGCAGGCATCCTTTTAACCCCCCTGCCATGCAGGGTGGGGAGGAACAACAGTGTCCGCAGCTGCTGCCTCTCAGCCCGGCTGATGGAGTGGGTCACAGGAGAGGTGGCAGGTCTTCCACCCAAAGCTGCAGGCATCCTTTTAATCCCCCGACCAGGCAGGGGACGACAGCGGCATAAGCAGCTGCTGCCTCTCATCCCGGCCGATGGAGTGGATCACAGGAGAGGTGGCTACTAAAACATATGGACAACAGAACATATGGACTGAAATCCTAGTGTAAAAGGTACTCCTGCAGAAGTCACAGGGAGTTAAGTCTCAGCAAGCCCTTCGTGTCTGGAATGTACTTTTAGATAAAATTATCAGGGGAAATGATCATTAAATATCAGATGGTAAAGCATTTTTGTCCTCCTTGTTTCTCTCACCATGGGTATTCCCCACCCCACCCCACCCAATCTATCAATAGGCTGATCCTTTGTGAAGCAAGGCATAAACCTAATCATACAAAGAAATACTGTATAATAGGATGAGGCAAATCTCAGCCTTTTCAGGAATAATTTGGAAACAAACTCAATGACATGAAGAGTTGTTGTTGTTGTTGTTCAGTCGCACAGTCGACTCCGACCCTTTGCGACCCCATGGACCATTTTCCTCCAGGCGCCTCTGTCCTCTACCATCCCCCTCAACCCTCCCAGCTCTGTGCCCATTGTGTCTATAATACCATCTAGCCATCTCATCCTTGGCCTCCCCCTTCTTCTTTTGCCCTCCACCTTTCCCAACATCAATGCCTTCTCAAGTGAATCCTCCCTTCTCATTTGATGTCCAAAGTACTTTAGCTTCATCTTTACTATTTGACCTTCCAATGAGCAGTCAGGGTTAATTTCTTCTAAGATTGACCTATTTGTTCTCCTCGCTGTCCAGGGGACTCTCAAAACCCTCCTCCAACACCACATTTCAAAGGCATCTATTCTTCTGCGTTCAGCCTTCCTAATTGTCCAGCTCTCACATCCATACATTACTACTGGGAAAACCATTGCTTTGACTATTCTAATTTTTGTTTGCAATGTAATGTCTCTGCTTTTCACTATGTTCCCCAGGTTTCTCATCGCTTGTCTCCCAAGAATCAGTCGCCTTTTTATTTCATGGCTGCAATCCCCATCTGCAGTGATCTTTGATCCTAAGAAAGTAAAATCTGTCACTGCTTCTACTTCTTCCCCGTCTATTTTCCAGGAACTGATGGGGCCTGTTGCCATTATCTTGGTTTTCTTGATATTGAGTCTCAAGCCAGCTTTTGCACTCTCCTCCTTCAGCCCAATCAAGAGATTCTTTAGGTCTTCCTCACTTTCTGCCATTAGGGTGGTATCGTCTGCATATCTCAGATTATTGATGTTTCTCCTAGCGATTTTAATCCCATATTGTGATTCCTCCATTCCTGCACTGCGCATTATGTGCTCTGTGTATAGGTTGAATAAGCATGGTGACAAAATGCAGCCTTGTCTTACTCCTTTTCCTATTCCAAACCACTCTGTTATTCCATGTTCTGTCCTAACTGTTGCTTCTTGGTTCATGTACAGATTTCTCAGGAGGCATATGAGGTGCTCAGGTATTCCCATCTCTTTAATTACTTGCCACATCTTGTTGTGGTCCACACAGTCAAATGCCTTAGTGTAGTCAATAAAACAAAAGTAAACTTGTTTCTGGTATTCCTTTGTTTTCTCCATGATCCAGCGTATGTTGGCAATGTGGTCTCTAGTCCCCCTGCCTCTTCTGACATGAAGAGTTGGACAATAATATAAAAGTTCCTGGTCAGCACGACTGACCTTAACACTAAGCAGGGGAAATTAGCAGATACTGGGGGAAAGCAAAGGGATGTGCAGCGGTGCAGCTTTGCCGGCCCCACCCCATTAGAGACGCCATGGGGCCAGAAGTGGTGGGGGCTGGGCCTTCCTGGAAGGGAGAGGTCCGGACCGCCCTTCCCACGGGGCCGGAAGGGGCGGGGGCCAGGCCTTCCTTGAAAGGAGAGGTCCTTCTTTCTTTGGCTGGGCCAGGCAACGTTTGCCAGCCACCCCCTCCCTTGGTGTCAGTGTGAGTTTTTTTGGTTGCTTCAGGGCCGGGTAGGAATTTTTGCTTTAACCTAGATTGGCCGTTTGGTTCTTGTTGTTTTCGCCCGTCCCACACTGTCACTGTTGGTTGAGTTCTAGGGTACTTTTTGGTTCTTATCTTTGGTCACTTGGTGGCTAGCACTGGTAAGGGGGTACTGGGTGACCCCTAAGAGTCCAGCAGCTGCACACTTGGTTGGCAACACGATGGATAAGATAGAGGGAAACTCGGGTGGCCAATCAGGTGTGCTTTAGGAACAATGGGAAGGCTATGCTAGAAACAGCTTGCCAAACTTCCAAGTTTGTCGGACTCACGTCAGAAGCAAAGGTTAAGTCATTTGCGCTTCTGTTGGGGGTCGAGATAATTGGTTATAACCATTCATCCTTAACAGTGCTATGGCAGCCCGCTTGCATTATTGAATTGTGATTAATAAAAGTGGCCCAGTTTAAATCCAGCACAGTGTCCGTCTCTTTATTGGGGGGGGGGGCAATGCTTATTCTGTTAATATGCTTTCTTTTGAGATGTGTTTCTTTTTAGCCCCTTCTTGCCCAGAACACAACACAACACAACTCACTTTGTCCTAGTTGGATGGTGAAATATTGTTGCTAGTTGTAGAGAATTAGAATTATGCACAAGCCTTCTTTCTATGTGCAGATACTGCCCCCCCACACACACACACACACACATACACAAATAATGGGGTACAGTAGCAAAAGTTCCCCATTGGATTTTTTAAAGCCATCCAGCCATTCCCCTTTGTTGAGTGACAGAGGGTTGTGTGCCACTTATCTGTATATCTCCAATCTAGCTCACTGCTGTCAGGTGTGATGGGGAACACTGCCACACCAGCTGTGTTTTGCTTCCTCCAGTTCATTAAATGGGAGAAAGGGGTCCTTGCCTTGGCCTCAGGCAATAAAATGTCTAGAGCAATGTTTCCCAACCTTTGGTTTTTTGACTTTAATTCCCAGAAGCCTAAGTCAATTCCCCAAAGCACTGATCAGCCAATGTACTGACTTAAGCTTCTGTGAATTGAAGCCCCCTTGTGGGGCATGTGCCCCACATTGGGAACCACTGGTCTAGAGCCTGTTGTGCTGTTTAGGATTATGTGTTCATCCACTTTCAGAGTCTTCACCCTTTCCCTTTGTACCTTTCCATATTCCTCTGTAGCTTTCCATATTCCTCTGAGAGCCATTCTACCCAGTTCTGTTCACATGCTTTCCCTTGAGATGTGTTTCTTTCCAGCTCCTTGTCACCTCTTCCTTCTGAACACAACTCAAAATTTGCTTTCTCCTAGTTGGGCAGTGAAATTATGTTAGTCCTTAGCTTCTGTTCAGACAGGCTGACTGGCTAAAAAGAAAGAATGCCAGCATTTCTTCCTTTGCACAAAAAGCTCTCCACTTATCAATGGTATCATATACACCTCTGGTCCTTCATCTACTGGTGTCAGCAGTCTTCTATCCTTGCCTTTGCCTTCTCTTTTCTCTGTGTCTCAATGGTTCTATCAGCTGCCTTTCATTAACCAGTGATGCAGTCAAAGTCCTTTCCAGCTGTCTGGAGGCTGTTGGGGTCTGGATGGGGGCAAATGGGCTACAGCTGAATCCTAGCAAGACTGAGTGGCTATGGATAGGGGGTCCTGTGTTATCCCGGGAGCTACCATCTTTGGTTTTGGATGGGGCTGTTTTGCCAAAGAACAACCCACTTGGGGGTCCTCCTGGATTCGCGGCTGCTGCTAGAAGAACAGGTGGCGGCTGAGGCCAGGAGGGCCTTCGCCCAACTTCGGGTGATTCGCCAGTTGCGCCCACTCCTGGACCAGGACTCTTTGCTCATGGTCACTCACGCTCTGGTGACCTCCAGACTAGACTACTGTAATGCACTTTATATGTGGCTGCCCTTGATGACCATTCGGAGGCTGCAGCTGGTCCAGAATGCTGCAGCCCGGGTGGTGATGGGGTGTGGACGTTATGCCCATGCCTCACCACTGCTTCGGGGGCTGCACTGGTTACCAGTTCGTCTCTGGGTGCAATTCAAGGTGCTGGTTTTGACCTTTAAAGCCCTACATGGTAGTGGGCCAGGGTATCTTAGAGACCGCATCGCCCTAAGGACGTCTGTCCGTCCAACCAGAGCGGACTGGAGGGGCTCTCTAATTGTGCCATCAGCCAGGGGGCTCGCCTCTCTGGCACAAGGAGAAGGGCCTTCTCCGTGTCCGCACCAGCCCTTTGGAACCTCCTGCCTGTGGAACTGCGTCTCCAGATGGAGTTGTTGCCCTTTAGGAAGGAACTAAAGACCTGGCTGGCGGGCCAAGTTTGGGGTGCGGGTGGGGATGGGGGTACCGTTGGGTGGTTGGTATAGAGAAGTGTGTCTTCCCCCAAGGTCCCTTCGGTTCTTGCGCACCTTTTAGGGGTGGTTTTTTTTAACTTTTAACTTTTAACTTTTTATCATGTGTCTTTTATGTATTTACTGTCCGCTATGTAAACCGCCCTGATTTGGGTTGTACCTGAGTGGGCGGTATATAAGCGTGAAAAATAAATAAATAAATAAATAACCAGCTCCAGGTATATCAGCACGTTCTGGAAGGATTATTCCCTGGGGGCCTGACCCTCCCCGTGATTTTTTTCACCCTGTGAACATGGTCCATGCCACCCACAGGAGATGCATGCACCTCACCACCCACCCTGGTGCTTCGTCCATCTCATAATCACCAAATTGTACACAATTTGAAACTTTTTATCCTGAACTATTAGTTATTTTTCAACCGAACTAAGTAAGACCTCTACAATTATTTCTTTCTATTTTGAGCTAGTTACCTGAAGAACACTCTTTTGAAGTTTCATTGGACAAGACTGTGGTGGGATGCTTAGAGATTAATTTGCATTCCTTCATTTTTAGTTTTGAAGCATTCTACAAAAGCTCATCCAAGACTTCCTTTTTATTGTTACAACTGCAAACAGGTGTATTTTAGCTACTTGCTCTTTTAGGGGGCAACAGGATTTGGTTCTTACATGTACAATATACAGAAGTGTCTAAAAGTCATATAGGGGTATGGTCACATAGGGCATTGCATCACAAATTTATTTCCCTATGTGGTTGCATATGATCACCAGGAAATAGATTGCACTAAATTCATCCACAAACAGTTGAAATTGTGGAGGGATCTGGTACAATCAAGCTGAAATATCTTCCAGCTTGATCCGGCTCCTTGCCCAAGCTCAACCTGCTTGCTTGCTTGCCTATTACACTTTTATACCATCCACTAGTGAACTACCCTGGATAATGAACAAAAAAGTTAAAACAAGAATAGGCATATATGCTCTGACAACAAATGAAAGAAAAGGAAACAATCAAACAAGGAAACATCAACATCAAAGATGGTAATTGAGAATGGCAAACTTAGAATAAATATAATATAAACTAATGAAATTATCAAGCAAAACATAACATAAACATAACTGGCTCATAACAAATCAGTAATTGAAATAATGG
This sequence comes from Bradypodion pumilum, assembly GCA_035047305.1. NCBI lineage: Eukaryota > Metazoa > Chordata > Lepidosauria > Squamata > Chamaeleonidae > Bradypodion > Bradypodion pumilum. The sequence continues at coordinate 62,376,672 of JAWDJD010000004.1, read as the reverse complement.
GGTAAATGAGAAAACAACTTAATTAACTTTATTTGACAGCCAAATATCTGAAAGCCTCACTAAAGAAAATGATTTCCAAGAGCTTTGTAAACTTTTTTTTTAGAAAGTCCATAAACCCTGGTATGAAAGTTATCCTAAAATAGGGGAGAAGCCCCAGGAAGTCTCCCTGGCCACACATAAATTTGGTGCAAATTGCTTTATTTTTCTCAACATAAAAGCAGCAGAAATGGACCTGCTCCCCATGAATAATATGTCCTAAAATACATCTAGTACTTTATTTTATAAAGTCCTTTCCCTTAAACCCCTCCTTTGGGATTTCAGGGACAGAAACAAAACAGAATCTTCATCAGAGAATTTTCAAGCAATTCCTGAGCCAAGCCTTGAAGAGCAAAACAGCAGCTTTCATCAGTCAAAGAGACCACAGATGTCAAAGGTTTCCTATGGAGAAATGTTTCGGCTGCTGGTAGGAAGGTCAGATGAATGTTAGCAGAAGTGGTGTGGCTGAAAAGTTTCTGAGATGAATGCCAATGCGGCTGTCCCAATATGAATTGTTAATTCATTTTTAAAAAAAAATTAGCATACAGAACAACAAGCATGATTTAGTCAAACCTTGTTTTTTACAGGATTTGTTCAAATACATCAACAAGATAAGATTATCCTCAGAATTAAAAAAGGAATAATTATCTACATGCTTCAACTTGCATTTTAGGTAGAAAAATAAAGCATACATGTATTTTTCTCTTGTATTGTTCAGTCTAAGAAAATAATCATGTGTCATTTTTATGTCTAACGTGTGTGTGTACACACACACACACACACACACACACACACACACACACACACACACACACACACACATACCCTTTCTATGCATTTCATTCAGCTCATGCATTGCTTGTATGGAGACCAGACTATAGAAGGAATGTAGTTTGAGTAATGGTTCATTTAGTCAAATGTGTATCCATACCACATATTCCACTATCTGGAAGTGAATTGTTACTATAAAATGGTGTGTTAACCATTGGAATGTGACAAAGGATGTTGCACCAGGCCCCACTAGCCCCGTCCGAGCCTCCGTTCACTCGCCCGAACGGGGTTCGCAGGTAACTGTCGGGTTGAAATTTTCGACCCAGGAGCAGGAGCCCCCCAGTCGCAAACAAAAAAAGGGGACTTTAATTCCCAAAGTTCCTTTCACCACGCCACGCCAGAGCCAATCAGGCTGAGCGGCGCGCCAAAAGGAACATTCAGAAACACGCCGCAGCCAATCAAAAAAAGCCGCAAAAGAAAAACCGCCGCAGAAAGAAAGCACGCGCAGCCAAAACTACAAGCCCCAGCGTCCTGCGCGCCATGAGCGTGCAGAACGATGAGGCGGCCGGCACACGAAAAATAAAAGTTAAAAAAGCCCGCCGCCGCTGCCCACGGGCGAGCCAGCATGGCCCGTGGGGGAACCCCCCCTTCCGCCGCGGCCCTTCCATTCGAAGGGCCAGCCACCGTGCGAAAAACATGAGTAAAAAAAAGTAAACCCCCAGCCGCCGCTGCCCTTCCATTCGAAGGGCCAGCTGGCATGCCAAAAATAAAAGCAACCCACCCCCCCCGCAACTGCCCTTCTTCCCAATGGGCCAGCCAGTATGGCCCGCGGGGAAAAAAAGAAGCACCCCACCGCTGCTGCCCTTCCTTCCCATGGGCCAGCAAGTATGGCCCGTGGGAAAGAAAGCACCACCACCCCGCAAATGCCCTTCCTTCCAACAGGCCATCAAGCATGGCCCGTGGGAAAGGAAGCCTCCCCGCAAATGCCCTTCCTTCCCATGGGCCACCAGCATGGCCCATGGGAAAGAAAGCCTCCCCGCAATTGGCCTTCCTTCCCATGGGCCAGCCAGCATGGCCCACGAGAAAGAAAGCCACCCCCCCACTGAAAAAAACACACAAAAACACAAACGAAAAACATTCAAAAACACACCAAAAACCAAAAATTACACACACACACACAGCCAAAAATAAACAAGAAAAAAACACACATACACACCCCCCCCAAAAAAAAATCCCACCCACCCCCCCAAAAAAAACCACAGAACTTACCAAAAGACATCTTCCTTCTATGAGAACCGGAACTCAAATGAGAAAGAGGAAACTTACCGGAAGCGACACCCAGAGGACAGAAGAGAACAAATGTAACGAGAGGCACAAAAGCTCACCACCCCCACCCAGTGGCCAAAAGAGAAAAAACATTCAAAAATATTAAAAAATTAAGAATAATTCCAAATTTAATCAAATAAGTTATACAAACATTCAAAAATAAACACACTAATCTCAAAAATTACCAAAAAACAAAAACAAAACACTTTTCACTCCAAAAAAACAAAACAAAAAAATGAATTAAAAAAACATTTTAAAAAACAAAATTAAATTTTAAACTGAATAATATTAAATTTAATTTAATTTAATTTTAAAAAATTTGCATAAACATAAAAAACAAGTTCAAAAACCAAATTAAGGAGCCCGGCACTGAGGAAGCCAGCACGCAAAAACAAAAACAAAAAACAAACCAAACAGAACAAAAAAAAACCACTGGGAGCGCAAGTCCGCCGCAGGCGGACGAAGCGCCTCAAAGCCCCAAAATCAAAAAAACTTACACCACCATTTAAAACAGCCCATCACCATTAGTTCAAGAAAAAAACGAAACCCTTTAGTATCCAACACAATTTTAAAAAGCCCGGCACCGCCGGGCAAACTATGCTAGTTTCTTTATTAAATATACAGTACTGGCTTTCTTCCAAAAAGGAAGGAAGGAAGATAGGTAGATTGGGAGGATGGAAGGAAAGGGCAACTAAAACAGTACAATTAATATGAAGATGAAGACAGTTAAAGCATTCTTTAAAAACCATAAAAATAAACAACAGCCATTCATCTAAAGCCATGCTTAGATGTCCTAGGCCTCTTTGAATAAAAAGATATTTGTCTGCCAGAAACAATAAACACGAGTCAGGTTAGACTCTCTTTACAGGTAATTACAGAGCCTGGGAAAGGATACAAAGAATTTTTTTGCTCCAGAGGCAGATTGTTCAAAATCAGGATAGGTTTGAAAATAAGTAACAGTGCAGTTTATTTATTTATTTATTTATTAAACTTATATCCTGCCCTTCAAGGAAAAATTTTCCTACTCAGGGTGGCTTACAACATAAAAATCAAAAATACAAACTGATACAAATATAAAAATTTTCATACAGACCCCTCAAAACCCAAAAATCCTAATAAAAAAGCCTATTTTGGAAGCAGTGGGGCAGAATAAATTGGTTTAAACTGCAGTTCATTATTGGATTAAATTGCAGTTCATCTTAGAAGCAAACTCGGCTTCTGAATCAATGCAGGTTTTAGCATCTATTCAATTCTTTTTCTAAAAAAAGAACCATTTGGTTCATGAATGTGGGATATTGTGCTTCTGTATCCATTTGAGGGAGCTTCAAGGCACCAGCTATGCTTAGTTTCACATCTGCTACCTCTGCTAGAACCCTGATGAGCTCCACCTAAGAGCCCCATGGGAAAAGCTATTTAAGAACCCTTTGAAGATACAGTACCACCAAATCAAAGGTTCCTAGATTTGTTGTGGTGCTTTTGCTCCAGCCCAAAGATTCTGTTTTAGTTGCTTTTTTGGTTGTCTGACTCTTGGTCTGATTGAGTCTCCTGTTCTTGCTCTAACTCCAAAGCAGGGGCACCCAAACTATGGCCCATGGGCCCAATTAGGCCCCTGTATATCATTAATGCAGCCTGCAGTGAGTACCCGGGCTCACCACTGACCGCTCCTACACCTGCCGCACCACCTGACATCAGCAGCTGTGGCGGCAGTGGCAGCGGCAGCGGCGGTGGCGGCGGTGGCGGCAGTGGCGGCGGTGGCGGCGGTGGCGGCGGTGGCGGTGGTGGCGGCGGTGGCAGCGGCGCTAGGAGAGTGCCATGGCATGCCCAGGATGATGTTGCTCCAGTGTGCCAGGTTTACCCTTTCAGCACCATGGATTTTGAAACAGAGGAGGCTCCAAAGATTTTCCTAACATGGCGATCAGTTTTGGCAAAGGCTGCAGAGGGGATGGGACTGAGAAAGAGGCTGCTTGGAGCAGCCAGGACAAAACACGATCACCACCGCCACCGCTGCTGACATCAAAACTGTCAGCAGCAGGAGCAGCCTGTCTTCAGCCCCTGCAGCTGTGTGATGGGGTGGGACCAGCCCGCAAAAAAAAGTTTGGGCACCACTGCTCTAAAGGTACCCTGTTTCAATTGCTTACTTGGTTGTTTGAATCATGGCCTGCTTAAGTTACATCTCCTCTACTGGACTAGCCTCATTCCCCTGTGTGCTCCTTGGACTTAGATTATGACTTGGCTAAGGTTTGCCTTTAACCTTTAGCCTAGTTGCCCTGGGTACTAGTCCTGCTAGCTGGCCACCTATGTCCCCGACTCTGACACCATGGTTTATAATGACCAATTTTGCTGCACACTGTTGTGCCTACATTGCCAGCAGAAAAAAAGGATACCAACCTTTACATAAAAAGGGAAGTTTGAATATTGACAACATCAATGACAACTTTCAAGATTATCTACAGAGTACCCTTTTGTGTTCACTACCATTCACAAGTGTACGAAAAAATAGCCATGACAATTGTTTTGAGTTTAGATAAGGAGTGGGTAACAGATGCCATCTCTATCCCAACTCTTGGGGACATGAAAGCAGCCTCATTTGGGCATTCCCTGAGTGGAGTTTCTTCTACAAAAAATCCTTTCAACCCAGAATAATTTCTGACACAAAATTATTATTAACAGATGGGGAAAAAAGAATCAAATTTTAGGATTTTCCCTTGCTTTGTATCTCTATGTTAATGCCACTCTGTTAATGGGATTATTTCCTATGTGAATGTAGATCATCTTGACTGCTGCCATTGGTGTTATGACATGAAATTAAATGGCTAAAAGATGACATGGCTCATAGGTTGCAAGATCTGAACAAAACGTATTGGAAAAATTATATTGCCAGAAAAGGGGAGGGTTGAGATGCTGTTGATTTGCAAGATCTGAGCATAGCTGATATTGATATGGCATTTTGGAAGCCATTAATTCATATAGTCACTATATGAGTTGCTTAATTACTAAACTATTGTATAGTGACTAGACAGATGAAACAGGTACCAAAGCTCTACTCACAGCAGGTAAAACCATCCCCAGCCACAAAGTGAAAAGCAGTAATTTCGCAGCTTAAATAAGTGAGTTTATATTTTTAAAGTGAAATCTATATTTTAAAATATACATATTTTAAAAGGTTTTACAACAAGAAAGAGAATCTCTTTTTAATGTCTGTTTGGTTGAGTGTTAGCTCCTGACTGACAGGATCAAAAATCAGATTGCCCTCAACAATGTATCTATACTTGGAAGGTTCAGTGGTGCTAAGCCTGTTCTATGCAGTTTGTAACATTCATTCTTCTACTCTACTGACAGGCATTTTAAAAAGATAGATACAGTAAAACCCTGGGTTACGATTGTGGTTTGTTCCAACAGCCTTCATCGTAAACCGGATAAATCGTAATCTGAAACACATTTTCCCATAGGGATACACAGAAAAATTTAAAAACGTTCCCTACCTCCCCCTCCCCGCAAAAAAAAACCACCCAAAAAAGTAGGATGCACAGTAAAGGGGAATATAAATGAGGGAGCTAAGCTCCCTACCTTTTCTACCTTGCCTGGGCTCCAGCGCTTCTTCCTCAGGGTCGGGGTCAGGTGATGAACAGGAGCAGATTGTCCGGCTGCGGGGGCCGGCCATGTCCAGGGTTCCACTGCAGCCAGCTGAGGTGAACCACTAGCCTCCCCCTTCTGTGCCTGGATCGGTGCTGCGAAGGGAGGGAAAGGTGATCATAATGGGGTGACCTTGCTTTGTGCATGCACGGCGCTTCTTCTGGAACCCCCACTAAAAGTGCCAGATTTAAAAGACGCCCTGTGCTTTAACGATAGCTCTAAAAGAGGTACCATGAACACACAAGGCAAGGTCACCCAGAGTCCCAAATGGCTGCGGATGTTCTTAAATACCCCTGCAGCCATTTTAGATTCTGGGAAATTGCCGGTTGCAAGGCAAAAAGTCGTACACCGGGATGTCATTGTCTCTAGATTTGCTATCGTAAACCGCAGCAAATGTAAACCAAGGCAGTTGTAAGCCGAGGTATTACTGTATTTCAATCCCTACAACTGTGATTCCTTCTAAATTTAAAAAAAATATAGTTGGAACTAAACATTCTCTTTTAAAATAAGCAAGATTGGTGGTTTCAGCATATTTATCTGAGTTAAAAATTAACACAGAAAAAAGTTGTCTGTTTCTGCATGGAGGAACAATTTTACTCTCAATTATCAAGTCAGCTCTTCTCACCAGAAGATTTCTGCATTCTCTTCTCACATCTTTTCAAAAGGTATGATCCATCGAATGAAGTATTGGTAGAAGAGGAACATTACATTGAACTAAGGTCTTGTGGGGGGGTGCCATTGTTGCCATTACAAAGTGTACCTGACAGCTGCCAGTATTGATGAACTGCTGGCTCATTATGTCTACCAGTGGAAAACCTTCAATCTCTCAACAGTTTAAGTTTAGGACTGTTTGTGAGTAGAGGGAGGTGGGAGAGAAGAGAGAATGAAAAAGCAGGCCTGGAGCTGAGGAGAGAATTCAGGGTGACTGTTATGTATGTACAATGTTGCTTTAAGAAATGTATGAATGTAACCTGACCACAATTACAATGTAGCCCAGCTGTAAAGGAACGCGAGTAAGCTGCCCATAGAGGGCAGCTGCGAGCGTTCAACTCACATGGTTCTCATTCCTCAAATCACCGGCAGCCACGGGAATTCTCCCGCACCAGCAAACTACTACGGACGAGGGGTGTGACTCACACGACGTCACGACGGTTGCGGCCAATAAGCTACCGTGCAACCAGATTCAAATGTATTGTGCTACTGTATATAAGGTGATGTACCTCCGCCATTACCACATGTTCATCCTGATCATCAACCAATAAACCTGTGTTAGTCCATACTGCGACTCCTTCTTTGTCTTCCGTGCAAGACACTAAATTGGCGACGAAGGTGGGATTATGGCGAATCCCAAGGTCAAGCCTTACCAGTTCGATGTCAGCGAGCCCGAACAATGGGAGCTCTACGAGTGCCAGTTCCGGCATGCAATGGAAGCTGCGGGCGTCGACGACGACGCGAGGATGCGCTCCTATTTCCTGGCCCAGGTGGGGCCGGCCACGCTGCGCATCCTGATGAACCTGGTGGTCCCCAAGAAGGTGGAAGAGGTGTCCATCGACCGCATGCTGGGGCTGCTGGGCAAGCATTTCCAGCCACCCGTGTCGATCTTCCCGGCCCGGGTCGCGTTCCACAGGCGAGAGCAGCGACCGGGCGAATCCATATCTGCCTACGCGGCGGCCCTCAGGCTGGCAGCGGTGCACTGCCAGTGGGACGACCTGGACCAGGCCCTCCGAGAACACCATGCTGTGTGGCCTGAGGGACGAGGAGCTTCAGCGGAAGCTCATGACCCGCGACCACCGCCTCACGTTCAACGAGGTACTGCGGGAGGCCCAAGCGGCCGAAGCGGCCAGAAGTGGGGTCAGAGTGTTCAAGTCCCGAGGGGCCGCGTCCGAAAGGGCCAAGTCACCAGTACAGGCGGCCCGGCGGACACCAGCGAAAACAGCCTGGCGGGCCCCCAAGCCGCCCGCCGGCACACCAACGGCATCCGAGGAGTCGTCCACCATGGCAGACCCCTGTTCCAGCGAGGACGACGACGTCCAGCGGGTGAAGAAGCGAGGAGAGAAGCGACAGACCCGCGAGCGGCAGGACCGCCGCTGCGACGGTTGTGGGGCGTCCCACGACTGCACGAGGTGTCCGTTCCGAAAAGCCAAGTGTCACAGCTGTAGCCGAAAGGGGCACATCGCCCGAGTGTGCAGGCGTGGGCGAGTCGAGGACAAGGGCAACTCGAACCATTCCCAGACGCACCAACGGAAGGCGGCCGGCACCAGGAAGGTCTCAGACGACCACAGCATGGCAGGCGTGAACCGCGTGGGCCTGGAGCACCGGCGTTTTTTTGTTGAGGTACAGTTACAGGGGGTCCCCGTGAGGATGGAGATAGACTCGGGGTTGTCCTATTCCATCCTGTCCCAAAAAGAGTTTATGCGCATTCCCCCAGATGCGCGGCCCAAGTTGCGGGCCATGAGGTCACACCTACGGGACGTGCAAGGGAACGGGATCCCAGTGTTGGGTGTGGGGAACTTCAAGGTGAAGTTCAAGAATTACTTCGAGAAACTGCCCCTAGTGGTCCTCAAGGGGGGGAGGTGCTGCCTTTTGGGAACGCAGTGGTTCGCTCCCCTAGGAATCGAACTGTCCGGCATTAATGCCATAGAGACTGACCCAATGCGGGACGTGTGCAACGCACACCCGGATGTTTTCAAGAAGGGGTTCGGGACTTACAAAGGGCCCCCAGTTTCCTTTGACCTGGATCCAGAAATCCGACCCATACGCCTCAAGCCAAGAAGAGTGCCTTTCGCCCTCAAGGACAAGATCGAGGCGGAACTGGACAAATTGGTGGGGCAGGGGATTTTGGTTCCAGTTGATTCAGCGGAGTGGGAAACGCCGATTGTGACCGCCCTTAAATCAAACGGGGAGGTTAGGATTTGTGCGGATTATAAATGTACGATTACCGGTAATAAGGCCATTCGGCCAAATGCATATCCGGTGCCCGTGGTCAGCCATTTACTGGCCACGCTTCATGGGGGGAGGTGTTTTGCCAAGCTAGATCTGGCGCAGGCATATCAGCAGCTCTCTGTGACCCCGGCCGCTGCCGCTGCGCAAACGATTGTAACGCACAAGGGGGCATTTAAGGTGACGCGCCTTCAGTTTGGCGTGAATTCGGCCCCCGGAATTTTCCAGTCCCTCGTGGAACGCCTTTTAAAGGGGCTTCCAGGCGTCCTCCCATACTTCGACGACGTGTTGATAACAGCGGGGGGCGAGTCAGAATTAGCGCAAAGGCTAGACAGGGTCCTTTCAATATTCGAGAAAGCGGGCCTCCGACTGAGAAGGGACAAATGTGTTTTCTTTGCAAGGGAGGTCGAGTTCCTTGGGTTCAAGGTAACCCCGGAAGGCATCAAGCCCTCCGAGTCCAAGGTTGCGGCTGTGCAAAATGCCCCTCGCCCCACCGCGAAACCAGAGCTGCAGTCATTCCTAGGGCTCTTAAATTTTTACCATTCCTTCCTGCCGAGGAAGGCATCCGTTGCTGAGCCACTGCATGCATTATTGAAGAAAGAGGCGGTTTGGCGGTGGGGAGATAGGCAAGAGAAAGCGTTTAGGGAACTGAAGGCACTCCTATCCTCAAGTGCTGTCCTGACCCACTTTGACCCTAGGAAGCCAGTAGTCCTAGTCTGTGATGCGTCCCCGGTGGGAGTGGGGGCGGTTCTATGCCACGTGTTGGAGAGCGGGAGGGAAGCCCCGGTAGCGTACTACTCAAGGTCCCTCTCGAAGGCCAAGCGCAATTACGCACAAACTGATAGGGAGGCCCTACCCATCATCGCGGGAACGATAAAGTTCCATGACTTTTTATACGGCCGCAAGTTTACGGTAGTGACCGATCACAAGCCACTTCTGGGGATCTTCACTACCGGCAAACCCACACCGCAAATTCTCTCCCCCAGGATGCTTCGTTGGGCCATCTTCCTCAATGCCTACCAGTACGAGCTGGTCTATCGCCCAGGGAAGGAGATCTCCCATGCGGACACACTGTCCCGATCTCTCCTCCCTAGTGTAGGGGACCCCACATGCGAGGTAGAGCAGGACCACCAAGTCCTACTGATAGAGTCTCTTGACTCATCCCCCATTCTCCCGGCCGACCTCGCCAAAGCCACGGCGGCCGACAAGACGCTGGCCCAAGTTAGTTCCTGGGTGAGGAAAGGGTGGCCCACTACTCCCCCCGTGGAAAAATTCAAGCCATTTGTCAGGCGGAGAGTAGAGCTTTCCCTGGAAAGGGGCTGCTTACTCTGGGGCCAGCGGGTAGTGATCCCAGAGAAACTGAGGGCCAAGGTACTATAGCTACTGCATACCAGTCACCCGGGGATCGTGCGCTCCAAGGCTCTGGCCAGGAGTTTCTTCTGGTGGCCTCAGATAGACGCGGATATAGAACGTTTAGTGGGCACATGTGAGAGCTGCCAGAGCTCTCGGCCCGAGGAGTCCCGGTTACCCCATAGGGAATGGGACATGGCCCGCGGGCCATGGTCCCGGATTCATGTTGACTTCGCTGGCCCTTTCCGCGGGGCCATGTTTTTGCTGGTAGTCGACTCCTACTCTAAATGGTTGGAGGTAATCCCCATGAGCAGCACCTCCTCTGCGGCAACCATTAAACAGTTGCGCAAGCTTTTTGCCTGTTTCGGCCTGCCAGACGTTCTTGTTAGCGATAACGCTAGTACCTTCATGTCTGCAGAGTTCAAGACATTTATTGAGCGGAACGCCATCAGGCACATTACCGCTGCCCCGTTTCACCCCGCCACAAACGGTCAGGTAGAGCGTCAAGTGCACACTACGAAAGACGCATTGTGGCGCATGGGTCCCGGTGAGTTGAACCTTCATCTGTGTCAGTTCATCTGTTACAGGACAACCCCCCTAGCCTCAGGATTTTCCCCAGCCGAACTCCTCATGAGGAGGCGTCCGGTAACACTTTTTGACCGGATGGATCCGTCCAGGGTGGAGGATGAGGGAAGGAATATAAACATAGGGGGAGAGAGCTCCAAAAGTTTTTCAGTAGGGGACCCGGTTCACTGCAGGAACTACACGGCCTCGGGGCCAGCGTGGGTTCCAGGGACAATCATTGAGCAGACGGGGCCAGTATCCTACAGGGTCGAGACTAGCTCGGGTCTACATTGGAGAAGGCACGCCGACCAACTCAGAAGGCGAGTCACCAGTGAAGGGGAATCAGCGTTAGGGTCCTCCCGCACCCGCATTACCCAAGGGGGAGACACGGCGGAACCCGCGGATACAAATGCATATCCTGGGTTTTCGACCACAGAGGAGGATACTTTGAAAGAGAGGGATCAGTTTGATTGTGATTATGATTTGCAGTACCAGGGGGGTGGAGCGGAGTGGTCCCCCACCCGTCCTAGCGAGAAGAGGGGTTTCAGTTCAGCCCCTGGTACCTCCAGTCCCCCCAGTCCTTTTGTTTTGGAATATCCCATAGCGCTAGCTCCCCGGAGACAAACACCCCCAAGACAGGCAACGGGGGGAGTCCACCCACCACAGTCTCTAGAACTCCTGGGCAGGTAACCGGGGGTGGCGTGGCCACGAGGGCCTCTTCGTCGGTCCCGAGATTCGTACTGGGGGGACCCCAAGCTCCTCAAACGGTAGGCAGGGTTTCACTTCCCAACTGTTCATTCCATTCCCGTCCCCCAATGCAAGGTTACCACAGAGCCCACACCGAGCCATTAATGAGTCCCCCCCCCTTTCCGTTGCAGGGCAGGACTCCGCAGAACCAGGCTCCCCGGTTTTAAGTCAGGCGGCCGCTCACCCCAGGCGCACGTGCGGCAAGCCACAATGGTTGAGGGACTTCGTCCCATCCTAGGGGGGAGGGATGTTATGTATGTACAATGTTGCTTTAAGAAATGTATGAATGTAACCTGACCACAATTACAATGTAGCCCAGCTGTAAAGGAACGCGAGTAAGCTGCCCATAGAGGGCAGCTGCGAGCGTTCAACTCACATGGTTCTCATTCCTCAAATCACCGGCAGCCACGGGAATTCTCCCGCACCAGCAAACTGCTACGGACGAGGGGCGTGACTCACACGACGTCACAACGGTAGCGGCCAATAAGCTACCGTGCAACCAGATTCAAATGTATTGTGCTACTGTATATAATGTGATGTACCTCCGCCGTTACCACATGTTCATCCTGATCATCAACCAATAAACCTGTGTTAGTCCTCACTGCGACTCCTTCTTTGTCTTCCGTGCAAGACACTAAAGTGACTGAGTACAAATCCCCAAGAATGGGTGAACTTTACCCAATTGGTATTCTTCCATCTTCTCTATATACTTCACCTGAAAAAGTGCTGTTGAAGGGTCCAGAAGTCTAAAAACATACCATAGTGAGTTCATGAAAGGCGATAATATGTGCTTGAGCATGGCGCTCAGGTTACTCTTTCTGGCATAGTTCTCCTCATTATCAGAAATCTGTTGCTTGTGCTCCACTGAATAGGTAAGCCAGCAAAAGCTTCCAAGACTCCCCAGTGTGTAAGCAGATTTTATCATGCCTGGGGCCAGGCTAGCTTAACTCTGGAATGCATTGTAAATCCTATAAGTGCAGGAGTTAGTTTAGTGAGTAATTCAAGAAGACAGTATACCCCTTTCCCCTCTTCCACAATCCACCTGTCAGGTCCATGTAGAAGAGAACAAAAAGACCTACCCCCCATCCCACTCCCTCTTCCTAAGCTTGAAAGATATAACTTATGGTGAGCACAATAAAAATGTCCCAAAATTGATATGTAATGCCACTGCGCATTTTACCAAGTGGCTTAAGTAGGCTTTCATCTGAATTTTTCAGTAGTCAGTGTTGATAGCAAATATCCCATTTGGGTACGGGGGCCCTCCAAGACTTAGCTTTGCCAAACAGAGTTCCTCTTCTGCACATAGAATGGTTGTTTCTACCTTAGGATCAAACAAGCAGTAATATGAGTGAGATAGTAAAGGTAAAGATTTCCCTTGCTCGAAAGCCAGTCATATCCGACTCTAGGGTTCAGTGCTCATCTCTGTTTCAAAGCTGAAGAGCCATTGCTGTCTGCTTCTGCAGATGTTTTCGTGGTCATGTGGCAGGCATTACTAGACACTGTTACCTTCCCACCAAAGTGGCCCCTATTTATCTACTTGCAATTTCTTATTTTCAAACTGCTAGGTTGGCAGGAGCTGGGACAAAGACAGGAGCTCATTCCATCCTGCAGTACTCTGGAATCAAACTGCTGACCTTCCGCCTCCCAGTCAGCATCTTAGCCACTTGAGCATCTGCAGTGAGCTATAATAATAATAATTTTGTGCCAGAAATTATTCTGGGTTGAAAGGATTTTTGCCGGAGAAATTCTGCTCACGGTACGATGAATGAGGCTCTTTTCATGTCCCCAAGATCTTTTTCCACTGAAGTGGTCCCTATTTATCTACTTGCAATTTCTTGCTTTCGAACTGCTAGGTTGGCAGGAGCTGGGACAAAGCTGGGCGCTCATTCCGCCCTGCAATACCCAGGTGTTGAACTACTGACTTGCCGCTCTTCCAGCAAAAAGGTGAGCTTCTTAACCACTGAGCCACCACAACCTTGTTTGTGAGTGAGCTGCAATTCATAGATGTTCTTCCATTTGCATAAGACATTGTTCTATCATGTATGGAAGATTCTTTATCATCTTTTCTCTGGATTCTGTATCTTTCAATTACAAAGCAAGTTCAAACAGCAGATGCAGGATGTTGGGATGTTTCTTATTCCAGTATAGAAGTCTGAGGGTTGAGGTACATGCAAAGCTGCCTTGCACGCACGCGCGCACACACACACACGCACACACGCACACACACACGCACACACACACACACACACACACACACACACACACACACACACACTTCTCACAAAGGGAGTCTTACATTCTAAGTTGGAACTCTTTGCCCTTCTAACATTTAGAGTTATCTTTCCAAAGTACCCCATGCACACCCTAATGAGTTCATGAAAGGAGATGACATGGAAGGAAATAATGTTCACTAAAGGAATGACTGTCTGATCTATACACATACTGAGGTTGCGCTAAATAATTTGCTACACAAAATCATTTGCTCATCTTGTGCTGAAGAGTACTCTGAGTGTAGTCATTTTAGATCTCATTGTGCACATTGTTCCTACATCTTACCATACTCTGGATTCTTTAAATGTCTCACATCAGGGGGAAAATGAACAGTAGTGATGGTGAAAAGGCCTCCAGTTATGGATTTCATAGCTTCACCCAATTTATTTTCTACCTTTGTTTTTTCAGATTTCTCTAAAGTGCTTGCTGCTGAAACAATCTTTTGTTAGTTTGTCCAGGGTTAATGAAACATAAAGAAGCGCATTACGAGAAGATCATGAACTCCAAACCAATTCATACAGGAAATGACAGTGTGGATTAGAGAGAAAAACAAAACAAAATGCAAGCACATTAGTGTTAGAGAGAAGTGATTCAAGCAGACCTTTATGTTTGAGAATTCACACCTCATAAATTTCTTGCTTAAGTCTTTAGGATTAATGGCAAAACAAACCAAGCTAATTCTGCAAATTCTGGAAAGTCAAATAAGTTCCAATATATGGAATTGTGGAATTGTAGTATTTCAAGAGTTGCCAAATTGAGAGAAAAACATATACTGTGAGAGCAAAGGAGAGTGCCATAATAGCAGCACCACTCCATGTACTTTTACTAAAAAATACCCTTCAAAGTTCAGAACTTAAGGAAACTATATAGTAACAATTAAGTTGTTATGGGGTCACCAATGCAAAAACGGTTTGTGAATACACATTTCAAGAACTTCAGCTGTAATCATTTCTTGCATGGGGGTTGTATCAAGTTTCACCGAAGCTTCAGCAGGAGTATAACTATAAACTATACATGTACCATGCCCATTTTCAGAATGTCAACCCAAATTATTTCCAAAATGTATACTGTACTTCTAATAATTTCATAACCGCCAAGGGACAACATTTGGGCACTCCACCTAAATGGAAAAAGGTTCACATTATGTAGTGTTCATGGTGGTGTGGTTATGGTGGTGGTGGGAGGCAAAAGGTCAGCAGTTCAAAACCCTAGCACTGCACGAAAGGATTAGACAAGTTCATGGAGGACAAGGGTATCAATGGCTATAATTATGGATACCTAAGGACAACCTTCGGGTTGGAGAGATAGGCAGGATATCTCTCAATGCCATTTCCAGGGAATCCTAAGCAGGTGAAGGCATCTTCTTGGGAATACCCTGAAGCAAATGGTGAGCCGCTGTGTGTGACAAAATGCTGGACTGGTTGAGCTGTGGCCTGTTCCAGCAAGGCTGTTCTTATGTTCCTATGTTCTTATATGGGAACAGTTAAACAAGTTGATTGATCCTGGAGTCAATGGCCTGTTCTGATGCTACATCATTGTTTTGTCATTTTTCCCTCCTTTAGTCCATCCTTTTTATTTTGAAATTTTCAGCCCCTTGTTTGATATTGTTTTGCCAGATGTTTGTATTTTGAGTGAGAGCTTCCCACTTTACATTGGTACATGTATCAGTAGTCTCAAGAACAGATTACTGCAATGCCTTCTATGTAAAGGTAAAAGTTTCCCTTGCTCGAAAGCCAGTTGTATCCGACTCTTGGGTTCAGTGCTCATCTCTGTTTCAAAGCCAAAGAGCCAGTGCTGTCTGCTTCTGCAGACGTTTCTATGGTCATGTTGCAGGCACACATGACTAGACACCGGAGTGCACGGAACGCTGTTACCTTTCCACTGAACGCTGTTATCTTTCCACTGAAGTGGTTCCTATTTATCTACTTGCAATTTCAGCTGAGTACACTATTATTAGAACAGTTTTGATATATTTTCTGGAACTCACTTAAGGCTTCTATAGAAAGAAAGGAGTCTGCAAACAGACTAACCTTTCTTACCAAAATATGAAGATTACGCAGTGTGTTTAATCTTGGCTGATTTTCAACTTGGCTCAGAAACTTAAAGTAAAAACTTAAAAATAGTAAAGACACGTAAAGTGAGGAATAGCAAATAAAGTCATCCATGGAGGACAGGGTCTGCATGCCTTTATTTATTTATTTAAACTTATATCCTGCCCCTCTAGGGAAAAATCATCCCTACTCAGGGTGGCTAACATCATAAAAACAGCCATATAATGATCAAAAGTTAAAAATTACACACAATAAAACTCCCAATAAAATCATCAGCACACATTACGATAGCCAGAAAGTACTACAATCCAAGATATGACAAATTTTGGATTTATGCAATATGCCCTATATTGTGGGGCTCTTGCCTCGTACAACGTCATTTCCATAGAGATACATTGTACTGTAACAGCACAGACTTCAGGGCAAAGTCAAGGAAACAGACAGGAAACTGACAGAACTTTAAGAAATCATAGTCTAAAGGCTAAATACATTACAAAAACATGTCAAACAACCCTGATTGTCCAAGAACTTGAAGAATGCTGCAAAAAGCCCAGGAATGCTTCTAAAAATTCTGATGAAAAAATTCAAAAAAATCCAAAATTGCACTCAGAACCACTCCTAACCACTCTTCACCTTGTGCAAAACCCACAAGAGCAATGCACGCATGCGTCCTGCCTTTTATACTGACCAGGCACAATGCAACCTGGGAAAAGCCAGATAGAAATAACCAGGGAGAAGGTCCTTGCATGTCTTGTTAAACTAAATGCTACAAAACCCTAAATGGTTTAGGACCCGTATATTTGTCAAAGTATCTCCTCCAAAGAATATTTATCCATTTCACCCATTCCTCCCAAGGCAGGCTACTGAGATTGGCCCCACTGAGAAAAGCAAAAAAAAAAAAAAGATATCAGCAAGGGATCATGCCTTCTCAGTGGTGGCCCCAACCCTAAGGAATAGATTTCCATTGGAGGTACATGTATTCAGAAAATTGGTTAAGACAGATCTTTTAAAAGTAGCTTTAAGGATGTTATCTCATTCAATGATGGCTAACCTTGGCACTCCAGGTGTTCTTGAACTTCAATTTCCAGAAACCCTGAGCAGCTGGAGTGCCTACTTGAACTTCTGGTAATTGAAGTCCAAGACCTCCTGGAGTGCCAAGGTTAGACATTGCCTGTAACTAGACACCAGAGGACAGGGAATACTGCCCCCCCAAAGTGGCCCCTATTTATCTACTTGCCATTTCTTGTTTTCAAACTGCTAGATTTGCAGGAGCTGGGACAAAGACAGGAGCTCATTCTGCCCTGCAGTATTCGGGTATTGAACTTCTGCTAAGAGATGCCAGAAGAAAAACGGTGCATATGTGCCCCCCTCCTTGTTGTCCAAGCTGCTGCTGCTGCCACCTACTAGTCATTCCAATAGAAGTGCAAGAAGAAAAATAGGTGTTTTTTTCTTCCAAATCAAGTGATTTGAAAACCGTGAATTTTCAATGTTTTTTTATGGAACCGTGCGAGACAGGTACAAAACGAGAAATTCACTGTTTTCCGTTACATATGACAACTCTATTGTCAGATCTATCTCTGAGAACAGCTAGTAGAAAGTCATATCTGCTGGCAAAAGGATTGTGTTTAATTCTAAAAATTTTGTCTAATCCTTAGAATTAATCCTAACCTCATAAAATCAGCACATCTTTCCGTTATGATTGAACTGAAATTCAATGCCAAAAAAGTGAGACACATAATCACAAATGTAGATGAAAGATAGAAATGTTGATAAATTGTGCAAATGCTAATTTATGCATATGAAGCAAATTTAGAATGAATTGTTACATTTTAATAGAAACACAATACAGTGGAACCTCATAAAACAATCGCCCCATATAG
Organism: Bradypodion pumilum; assembly: GCA_035047305.1. Lineage (NCBI taxonomy): Eukaryota > Metazoa > Chordata > Lepidosauria > Squamata > Chamaeleonidae > Bradypodion > Bradypodion pumilum. The sequence continues at coordinate 62,359,103 of JAWDJD010000004.1, read as the reverse complement.
CAATGAAATCACATAATAATTAGGTTTGGGGGGAAATGGCATCTCGCATTACAATTTTCCCTATGGAAAAAACCATACAATTTTTCAATGGGAAAACCACTTAGCAAAAAAAAATCATTGTACAATGCATCCCATAGGGAAAATCACTATACGATGCATGTATCATATAGCAATTGTTTTGTACAACAACAAATCTCATGGAACGGATTAAAATCATTGTATGAGGTACCACTGTATATCATAGTGGGTGGGAAGAACATGATTAAATGTTTTTAAACAAGAAATGGTTTTTTGTTGTCCATATCCATACCCGTGTCATGCTGTGATGCAGAAGGCAGATGAAAGGCCACTGCATTATATTTTCAAGACTGTCTTCATGGCTGATCACTATTAGAATCGCCAAGATTCAGATTCAGATATGGAAGAAGAAGAAGAAGATCCTAACTGTTGATAAACAACTGGTGCCCTACCTGCTCATTCTTTTTGTGCTAAGGACAGACCTCCTTAAAGATCTTTTGAAACATCCCTGTCTCTGCACATCTAATCAGTCTGATCAACATTCATATCTTAATATCTTTCCAATTTTTTCTAGCAGCTCAAGAACAATCACCATACTCTCTCATCATCTCATTACATGGCCCACTCTTCTACAACAGCAAACCCAAAAGCTCAAGGAGCAAGTGGGGCTAAATGAATAGAGATATTTTAGTGATCTTAGTGGTACAGTACATCTTTCTTACCGCAGTAGTGACCTTTATTAAAACAGGAGGGGGAGGAATGATGAGTTCTACAGACAACCATTGCTACAGACAACCACTATATGGAAGTGATGTTCAAGTCCAAAGCAATGAAGAATTCACTTCAAAATTAAATTTAATACCTCTTATCTCCCACCTCTGTTGCCCAGGTCACTTCTAGGCAGAAAATGCTATTCCCTCCAGGCATGCATTTTTGAAGCACAAAGTACAGGAACTGCAAACACCTGGTTCTTTTTCTCATCTGGAGGAGTTAGAAAAAACCTCGCTGGTGTATGTCAAGCTTGTTTTTAGCCAGCCTTGGATTAGTGATGCTCTTGAGGAATTGCTCTTTTCTTCAAATATTAAAACTTTTAAAATTGCATTTGAAATGAATTTGTAAGGATTGAAGCCAATGTGTAACTTTAAAAGAAAACATTATTCCAAGTGTAAAGCATGGACAATATTTTGTCATTGAAAAGCTCCATGTGCTTGCTATTTTTTACATGAGCATCTGAACCATTAAAACCTTACATAATTTGAATCCAGACTCTTTGAAAAACATTCTCACACCAAGCCTGCTTGCATTTTTAAGATCATGAAGGAAGATGTTTCTTTCAGTTCTTTGCCATCTGAGTTACTTTGGGACTACACAAAAAGTTCTGTCCAGTGTCCCCTGCCACATGGTAGCACTCTTTGTTGAAGAAAGCTAGATTCACCTTTTCTCTGTTGTCTGTCTGCCAGCAGGAAAATATATAATTGATGGGTATAAAATCTAGTCTCTGCTGATGTGGTTGTCATCAGTCAGATGCTGGCAATGTTTGTTATTGTTGTGTTTGTAAAGCATTTTTTGTCTTTTAATTAAGATGTGTTCTGGTTATAATGTGTACTTTATAATTATTATCTGCCATGAGCACCTTTTTTGGAGGTAGGAAAAAGATAAATACAAAGGAAATAAATACCATAAAATAAGTAGGTCACTTCCAGTGTCATGGTCATTTCAATCCTTATTTCAGTTATCTTTCTGTCTGTCTCTCTGAGAGAGTAATCAAGATCAACATCATGACATAAGAGCCCACATGTCCATAGCATTTCTCTGACCATGTTTTCATCCCCTGTTTAAGTTCTAGTCAAAATTTCCCCTTACTCAGAAATAACACTCAAAAGGCACCTTCCAAAATGTACCCATGGAAGTTTGCATTCCAATACTAGGAGTCACACTCTCTCTCTGTGTGTGTGTGTGTGTGTGTGTGTGTGTGTGTGTGTGCACGCACGCACGCACACTATGATTGTGCTACTAATGCAATTGATTTCCCAATCCCAGTTAAACTGGGACAGGTCCAAAGCAGTTTGCAACACAGCCATCATTCTGAGATGAAATAAAGCCAAATGATATGTCTTCAAAATGTCACAAAAGAGCACCATTGAAAGAAAAGGCCATGGTTTGAAGAAAGGATGTCAAGGTAAGACAACTAGAACTGCACTCATGGACAGTTCTAGTTCACAGTCTGGTAAATAACTTCATGTCAGAAATTATTCTGGGTTGAAAGGATTTTTGCTGGAGAAATTCCACTCAGAGGACACACAAATGAGGCTCTTTTCATGTCCCCAAGAGCTGGGACAGAGACGGGCACTCAAACTGTCATTCATTGCCCAGTTCTCAAACTGCCAACTTGCCAGCTTTCCAGCTAACCAGGCAAGCTTCTTAACCACTGAGGCAGGGCACCACAAGACATCATATGATTTATTTGTATTCACCCACAACAACACTGCCAGATTCTGTGCTGCAGCATGTAAAATCAGAACAACAATCCTGGCAGGACCTTCATCCAAATAATATACATGTGCCACAGCATAGGCTAGTAATAACTGTAATTCTAGTGACCTATGTACTAATTTTACTCCTCCTTAACACTGAGCAGAAATGTTCCTTTTTAAGACTCCTCATTTTATCTTTTGTGTCTTGATATATTTTAGTTCCCCCATTTTAACTTCTGTTCCGTCTGCTGTTCTATGCTGGAGCAGAAATGCTCCTTTTTAAGCCCCCTCATTTTAACTCATGTCTCTTGATATATTTTAGTACCTCCATTTTAACTTCTGTTCCCTTTGTTGTTCTACGCTGGTTTTGGACTGTAATAAAGATTTGATTTGATTTATCTGTAACTAACTAATCACTAGGATGTTGACTTGAAATCACACGATCATACATCTAACATTTTAATGTTTTCTGATGGAAATGCCCATTATTTCCAGGGAACATGGCTAATGGTGAAGCAACCCTAGAGTTCAAATCATGCAAAGAACTTCACATACATTATTTACTTATTATTTATATTTATGCCCCATTTTTCTCCCTAGTTTTATCTCTGAAGCAATTTAGGTTGGTGACCAGATCAAGGCCACCCATGGCTGAAAAGGAATTAGAACTGCAGTCTAAGCACTGCAATACACCAGCATTGACACCCTGTCTGCCTTAAACAGATTCATAAGGAATTGATCTGTCAGGGATAATTAGCTAGACACAAACCCTTGATTCTTCTGCTTTCCATCAGCTTAAAACACACAACAGGAAATGATTGCCTGCCATTTTTTGTTGCCCCATTATTGAGTGAGTCTGGCTCAGCACTGGAGGGGGAGCGACTGGAAAGAAGCAGTCAGCCAGAAAATTCTAAATATGCATTTCTTTAAAAATTTCAAGAATGGTCAGATGTGAATCTAATATGCATTTTTCAAAGCTCTCTTCACTTTCTCACTCATGCTTGTTTATCACCAAGATGCATTTAGAGTAGATAAATAAATTTTGGATTTAGGTATTGCTGTAGATACATTGTAGGACATGTGAACTTTTGAAATCCTGTGACCCTCCTTAGTCGGGCAAGTCAAGACACAAAAAGGATTTGCGTGAGATGGTGAAATGAAATACACCTTTGAGACAGTGAGTGATGTCAACTACCCCAGGCTGTGCTTGGTGCCTGCTCTACAGCAAAGCTTGTGCAAAGCATGTCATTTCTTGTTTGCTGCTTAGACAAAGACTGGAATTTAAATCTAAGTGTGCTTTTCTTAATATATATTTTTCCTTGTGAAGTTTTAGGGATGGGCTGCCACTGCAAAAAAAAAAAACACACACAAAAAACCCCCAGCATTTTTCATCCCTGAAGATTAAAGGCAGCTTGTTCAAAATGAAGCTCTGAAGAGCTAGAGGCCAGCTTTGGAAAGAAGAATTGTCTTCTGTTAATAAGATATGACAGAATCTGTATTATTATTTTTTTTTAAAAAATTAAAATTATTTACAATTTTGATTTATTTATTCATTTCATTTTTTATACCTTGTTCAGAAAATGAAAAGGAATACAACAAAGATGCATATTGTCACCCTGCCTATTTAACTTATATGCAGAGCACATCATGTGCAAGGCACGGCTGGATGAATCACAAGCTGGAATTAAAATTGTTGGGAGAAACATCAACAACCTGAGATATGCAGATGATACTACTCTAATGGCAGAAAATGAAGAAGACCTAAAGAAGCTCTTGATTAGGTTGAAGGAAGAGAATACAAAAACTGGCCTTAGACTCAACATAAAAAAAAACAAATAAACCAAGACAATGGCAACAAGCCCTATCACTCCCTGGAAAACAGAAGTGGAAACAGTGACAGACTTTACATTCTTAGGATCTAAGATCACTGCAGATGGTGACTGCAGCCATGAAATAAAAAGGTGATTAATTCTTGGGAGGCAAGCTATGAGAAATCTAGGGAACATAATAAAAAGTAGAGACATTACCCTGTCAACAAAAGTCTGCATATTCAAAGCAATTGTATTCCCAGTAGTAATGTATGGCTGTGAGACCTAGACCATAAGGAAAGCTGAGCACAGAAGAATAGATGCCTTTGGACTGTGATGTTGGAAGAGTTTTGAGAGTACCCTGGACAGCAAAGAGAACAAATAAGTCAATCCTGAAGGAAAACCCTGACTTTTCTTTGGAAGGACAAATACTGAAGGGGGAAAGAAGCTCACAGGACTCCAGCAGAGCTACCATAGCTGGCCTCGAAGCCCTGGCCAATGACGGGGCCAGTGAGAGGTGGCAGTGCAGTCCCACGGCATCAGGCTGGTCTGTTCTTTTATTCCCACTGAGGCGGGCCTCCGGCAGAGCTGCCACAGCTGTCCTCGAAGTCCTGGCTGATGACAGGGCCAGGGAAAGGTGGCGGTGCAGTCCCGCGGTGTCAGGCCGGACTGTCCTTTTATCCCCGCCAAGGCAGGGCTCCAGCAGAGCTGCCACAGCTGGCCTCAAAGCCCTGGCTGATGACAGGGCCAGGGATAGGCAGCGTTGCAGTCCCGCGGCATCGGGCCGGACTGTACTTTTATCCCCGCTGAGGTGGGGCTCCAGCAGAGCTGCCACAGCTGGCCTCGAAGCCCTGGCTGGTGACAGGGCCAGGGAGAGGCAGCGGTGCAGTCCCGTGGCATTGGGCCGGACTGTCCTTTTATCCCTGCCAAGGCGGGGCTCCAGCAGAGCTGCCACAGCTGGCCACGAAGCCCTGGCAGATGATGGGGCCAGGGAATAATTCTATTTTAAAATGGCAGATATATATATATATATTTAGCAACAAGAGACTGAAAAAGGACCTACAAAAAAGTTTAATCTTAGTACTTTTCTTTTTCTTTCCTTCCTTTTATTATTTCTTTCTCTTCTTTTTGCTTGCATTTCACATCCTAGTGTCAAGAGTGATCAGCAGATTTAATAAGATGACAGATGAAATGATGCCTTAATAGGATGTGTACTTCCTTGTCCTTCTAAAATATTGAAGATATAACTAATTTTTGTCTGTATAAAATCCTGCTTTCCTTGATACTAGGTTGGGAAACCACTACACTTCCATAGTTCATTCTATTGTTTGCAGATTCTCTATCTGTATGTTATGTTAATTATTCAGAGACATGCAGGAATTAACACCAGGACTGCAATAGACTGCCGCAGCCTTGAGGATATGGACAGGGTGCAGCTTCACAGCCAGTCCATCTGGCATGGCCTCTTCCGCCTACATGACTGTTGGGCATCAGAGTTCCATTTTTCCTGCTTCAGGAAAAAATGCATTCTCATATACGAGTTGCAGTCGACAACAACAAGAATTATTCAGAATTGGGACCTGCCATTCCTGACAGGGTTTATTTAAAGCATTTAATGTGGATGTAGGAAGGAATGAAGCCCTCCTGGCTCAGTGGTTAAGTTGCAATACTGCAGCAAAAAAACTCTGCTCATGATTTGAGTTCAGTCTTGTCAGGCTCAAGTTTGACTCAGCCTTCCTTCCAAAGTCAGTAAAATGAGTACCCAAGCATGTTGAAGGCAAAATACTAATTACTTTGTGAACCACCCAGAGACTTCACTATGGGACAGTGTATAAGTGTGGTTGATGTTGCTAAGGAAGGTTTCCATTTCTCAAGCTCATTAAGTGACTTAAGGAAAAGGACAGTGTAAGCCATCTGCTTTGGTTCAGCCCCAGTAATTAGGAATGCTGGAACTGAACCAAAACAGAGCAATTCTACCAGCCTTCCCCTGCTGCTTCAACATCCAATAAGTGTGAAGTAAGTGTGTGCAGGTATAATCCAGACTGGAAGCAGAAAGTTGTTTAAAATCCTGAGTACCCAAATCATGTCATGTCTGTACACTTGTAACAAACCCTGACAATTAATAAGATATTATACAGATTGCATTGGAAAAGCTGAAGTAAATGAAAGGAAAGTGTTGACAGAGAAGGCAGCAGCTGTGAGAAAGGGGGGGGAGGGGGCGGGAACTACATTTATTAAACCAAATGCAGATTAGCCACAAAAGTATTAAAACATGGTAAGGAAGAAGATCTGTATATGTAATCAAAAGAATAGGATGGTCTCTATAAAAATTCTTCCTGGGAGCAGTCAAGTATGTATTTAGCAAAGTTACTCCAAACACAGAACAATAGTCATGCAATTCAGTGAATTTTGCCAAAATGATGGTCTTTTCCTGACTGCAGTGCAAAAAACAACGTGTGAATAATTAAATCAGCCACTAAGAAAAACAGCTTTTACTGTTAAAGAACAAATAAATGACTTGAAAGTTCAGTTCTACAGAATTAGCTGCGTTATTCTTTCATAAAATCTCATTTGATACACATGTTTCCAAAACTTTGCAAATCATTGGACAAAACTATGTTGAAACAGAAGAATTGTTGGCAAAAAACATTTGGGTAGGACATATGTCATACAACAATAAGAAATTAGGCTGTGAGAAATCTGATGTCGCTTTATATTTCATGAGGACTCATTTCTCAATTTCTCAGAACCAAAACTGATTGGATTTCAAATCGTTAGTACAAATGATAGTGTAATGTAAGTGTTAAAAATACTGTTTTGCAGGGATAGCCAGATAGACTAGAAATGACAGGAAATATCATTGCTTATTAGTATTGCAGATTGAAACTAAGTGTACATGATGGGTGCATTTGTAATCATGCCACAAGATCTAGTGAAAGAAATATTAATTCAATACAAGCTAGACTCTCAGACTAAATTAGACCTAATATGATTCACATTAAGGCTATATAAATGAATTTTTAAAAATCCTGATCCAACTCGGCCAATTTTCAATCATATTTGAAGTGCGTTGTTTACATATCAGTTCATCATCAAATCATTTTCAGTCTGAAGCTTTTGGGTGGATTTAATGATTCAGGCACCAATGGGAAGCTAGACAGTGTGACTTTAAAATGTAGGAAAAGAGAACTATATAAGAAAAATGTTAGGGTTGTGTGATACAGAGGGAAAGAAAGGGAACTGCGAGAGTCTCCTGAGTCTTGGTCCTTTAACTTCGCAATTGGGAAAACCTGAATGGAATTCACAGCGACTTTGGTTATTGCCCATGACACAAACCCTGGTAGCATTTAAAAATGGGGCCAATACACAGATTTAGTGCCACTGGCTGACCAGTGTTTGGAAACTTCCCAGCTTCTGACAGCAGGGCAGCAGAGTCCTCACCCATTCAACATGCAACAAAAAATGTTGCTGCTGGAGCGCCCACTCAGTAGTAACAGTGTCACTGCATGGTTAGTGCTGGGAGGCTTTCCAGAGATCTCAGCAATGGCCAGCTCGGGTGTTGAGTCCGAGTATTAAATCAGCCACGCCACTGCAGATTGGGGGTTAACCAACAAGTTTTTTATTAAAGCTCAGTTCGGAGTAGTATCGGACCCAATTCCAACCTAATTCAGACCTGGGGAAAACAGGGTGAGGTAGCACTTATATACAGATAGGAAGGCAGTTACAGTGATACATTTGCCCGGGCTTAGTTAACGCGGGAAAACCTGTGCGGAACCAATCAGCAATAGCAAACATATGAATAAGGTGCCAATCACCAATAGCAAACATATGAATAAGGTGCCTTACAGAAAAAGGGCACGCAACACAGCAAAGACTCAACTGCAATTGCACTTAAGCAATATACATTAATTAGTGTTTGGACACAACATTGGGTCAGGTGGAGGCAGCTCCATCAGTTCATTTTTTACATCACATGTCAAGTAGGAAAGCTACTACCCCAGCCCTGGGCAGCACAAAGCCTTGTAGTGCTGACCCGCTAGCAGGTCATTGGCTCCACATCCTGTTCATGTAAAGACTCACATTAAAATAGGATATGTAAAACAGGTGATTCTGTGCCTCTTTGCAGATAACCTACAGTAAAAAGTTTAACACAGTTATCTGAAACATGTAACTCCTGCACACGTCTACCACTCTATCTTCTACAAGGAATTACAATTATATTCCAAGAAAATTACTTATTCATGAATATACCTAAGTAAGATTCATTTTTTGCTTTTGTTGTCACTGCTGAAGCTAGAAATAGACGATTAATGGACTCAGTGGAACTCCATATTTTTATCTAATGGTTTGCTCCTGTTCATTCACATGGGTTACATATGTTCTTTATGGTAAACACATGAAACATGGATAATGTATGTGAATCATACTTTTTTAAAAAAAATGTATTTGTCATGGCCCAATCTGGTTCATAAAGTGGCCAGAACTCAACTGCACTAGAGTAGACATATTAAATCCATGGAGATTTGGTGAATCAACTCTATTGCTTCTACTAGATCAGAAGCAGAGGAAATACATTTATGCAATCTTGATTAGGCATCCCTGCACTATTTTTCTTTTCTGCATATTCATCTCACCCAGCATTCATTTACCTGCATACAATATGCAGATCACAAGTAAATAATCAGATTTTGGAATGTCATCTTTGTGTCTTACTCTGTAGCCCTACTACCTGCTGAATGGAACACTGAGAGACGTATATGATTGTACTGTTCACATTTCACATCCACAGCAGATTACTGTAACTGACTGTAAGTAGCTTGGCATTCACCAGAGAGTTAAATTTGGAAATGTGTTGCTTTAGAATGACTCCATGTATTTGCTCTTTGTGTTGCTGTTCAAGGGAGTTTCACCAGACAAGTTGGAACAACTCAGAGCTGAATGAAGCTCAAGGACAGAGTTTTCCCAAAGGTGTGCCTGTTGTTGGCATTGGAAGCATAATGTGGATAAGCTAGCATGTGTCTTCATGCCTTCAGAAGGGAAAGGGCTTGGTCTATTCACAGTTGCAAACCAAATTGCTGTTAGGCAAAAGCAAAGTTGTTATAAATTGGTGGCATAGCATGGTAGAACATATGCTGGGGAGAACATTTACAAAGTGATCTACCACTTTTGGAAGTTTGGGAAATGGACCATAGGAATGCTGGCCTCTGTCCAGTTTTGATTCAGAATGAAAAGGGAGGGGGGAAATCCAAGGGGAAAGTGATATAACTGAGGGGAAAGGTCACATTGGGTCCTAGTAAGAAACAATCAACATGTCTGGCCAGGTTATCCTGCTATTATAATAGAGTAGACCATACTGCCAGTGACTCAATGCCGAGTGTCAGGCGGTGGTTAACTAAACTGACAACCCTGAGGACTAACAGCCTTTGGTTGCAGAAGTCCACTAGAATCCATCTTGATGGAGGGCAGCAGCTTCATCAATACTGGCCTGGGGCTGATGAGGACTTTGTGTGCCAAAAGGGCTCAGGATGAGAAAGTGACTTGCAGAACTGTGGCACGAGCATCATGCTGTGATACGGAAGGCAGATGGATGGCCACTGCATTATATTCTCAAGACAATCTTCATGGCTGATCACTATGATGATCACCTATATTCGAGTTTGGATACAGCAGAAGAAGAAGGAGTCAAGTTTGTTGTCCTCTGTTCCCTGCTTCTTATCAATAAAGCAACACAATTACCATTGGGAGAAAGTATTTTGATTTACATTAATATATAATAAGTCTTATTTTTGCAAATTTCTGCTTGCATTTTAATCCAGAACTCTAAAGAATGCCTAAGGACTGCTGAAAACTATGCTACAAACAGGTAATTCCAGCCTTCTTTCATGGATGTTATGATTGGTCAATAAACTAAGAAAATCTCTAGGGGAAAGACTCTAGAAAGCAAAGTGTTTTGCTTAATTGTTCCTGTTGCACAGTTCTTCAGCTACTTAGGGCTGAGGATAGAATTGTTTCCTTTGTGTGGGCAGTGATCCAATGCATACTTGCCTAAGGGTCACTCCCATTGGATTTAGCAAGGATCACCATTAAGCGAACACACACAGGATCCCATAGTTATCTGAATTATATCTCAGCATTTCCTCCTAAAACAATCCAAAGCAGGTAGCAACATCAAAACCATTAAAAATTCAATTTTACCATTCATAAAATAACATCCAGCGAAATGAAATGATCAAAGGTAGGAAGTTTCCAGTAATTCCCCCTCCTCATATGCTATTAAGTGTTAGATACCTAATTTCACTGAGTTTTCTTAATAGGTTTTTTTAAAAAAAAACATGATGAGTGCTAAGAAAAGCTGGAAAAGGCAGAACAGGGTGTTGATTTGCTATAGGGCAAAGTCTTGTACATGCCAGCTTTGCAGTTTCATCAACACCTGATGGGGTGCCTTTTCTTATGACTCAGTTACTATGTGTGCTAGGATACATGTTCGGATGAGTTGCACATTTTGAATCTCATGGCAACAAATGAAAGACAAGCCAAACAGATCTGGGCAATAAGGTCTGATTCAACGAACACATTCAAAATCAGTTACTATCAATATTTTCTCACTGTAACTAACAGTCTCTCTATGCTAGAATCAGTTGGGTTGGGCTAACATTTTCACCATTGGATATATAAGGGATGGGGAGGGGAGAGAAATTGAAGACAAGCAGCAAATCCAGAAGAGAAGAATGTATCTCACGGTGCCTGTGCCATAATAATGGCTGACGTGCTTCAAAAGATACAGTTTTCTTTGTCAGGATCAACTGATAAGGATTTAGTGCACTGTATCTCAAACTCTACTAGAGCACATGAAATTATTAGCAGTTGCCCCTAAGAAAGGAAGCAATATCTTCTTAAATGCAAAGAAATGAACCAGAATGGGACATGTCTATCAACTGGCCTTTCACCCCACTCCATGACCTCTGAGCAAGGATGCTAGAATGTACCCTGCTCTAGTCTGTGGTCATTCTGATGATAGTTCCATTTAGAGTGAAAATCCATTAATGCAAGTGGCATAAATTTTCCCTTTCCTCCAGGCTAAATAGCAGTAAGATATACAGGGGTCACATTTTCTTTCCTAATTTTGCTGCCAGTATGAGAATACCACATAAATCTTGGATCAAATATTCACGTCCATGCATGAAATGGTGCAAAATGATTTTCTAAGAGGAAGAGAGAGAGTGTCACCTTTGCTGAGGCAAGTGGACCAAATTTCATCCATATTCACTGGAAGTGAAAGAGTGTAGACAGGAATTCATATTCAAATAAAAATGTTAGCCATCAATACAACTAGACTTCAAATTAACCACCTCCCAACTAGTTATGCAGAAAGAAAGTTAACAAGTCGCTTTGCAATGGAAGGGACTGTGGTGGCTCAAGTGGTTAAGATGACTGGAAGGTCGGAGTTTGATTCCCGGGTACTGCATGATGGAGTGAGCAATTGTTTACATTTGTAATGAAGAGGGTACCAAAAACATGTATGCACATTTTTAAAAAGGAAAATTGTATTAAAATTGTAATACTCGATATATACCAATTACAACAAGATAAATACAAGTCACATTTGAATTCTGCAATTACAAGAAGTGCTCAAAGTGGTTACATCAGCATCCAGACACTTCTGATTATGGGGGACCACTGCTTAAGCAATGTTGACCAAAGGTTCCTGGATCTTCCTTGTGCACACCACACATAGTACTATGCATCTCAAACTTAACATGACTGTGTGCAAAAATTAGGTGTGTTGGAGGTTCTTTTGCATATTCATACCTCCATTGTGATTGTTGGTTACTGCAGTGGCTAAAGTGGATAAGACGCTGACTGGGAGGCGGAAGGTCAGCAGTTCGATTCCCGAGTACTGCAGGACGGATTGAGCTCCCGTCTTTGTCCCAGCTCCTGCCAACCTAGCAGTTTGAAAGCAAGAAATTGCAAGTAGATAAATAGGGACCACTTCGGTGGGAAGGTAACAGCGTTCCGTGCGCTCCGGTGTCTAGTCATGCCTGCCACATGACCACGGAAACGTCTGCAGAAGCAGACAACGCTGGCTCTTCGGCTTAGAAACAGAGATGAGCACTGCACCCTAGAGTCGGATACGACTGGCTTTCGAGCAAGGGAAACCTTTACCTTTACCTTAAATAGGGACCACTTTGGTGGGAAGATAACAGCATTCCATGTGCTCCGGTGTCTAGTCATGCCTGCCACATGACCATGGAAACATCTGCAGAAGCAGACAACGCTGGCTCTTCAGCTTTGAAACAGAGATGAGAACTGCACCATATAGTTGGATACGACTGGCTTTCGAGCAAGGGAAACCTTTACCTTTACCTATTGTGATTGTTACTTCCACATTTCATTGTATTTCTCGAATTATAAATATCACTTCAAAAAGTCTTGACAACCGTGCTTTTCACCGTCCTGCCTGACTCATTTTTTGTGTGTGATTTTTTTGGTGTCAAACTTTGGATTGTCAAAATGAAACCACTTTCTTGGCTTTGTCATTGGCCAAAATTAAATTTCATAGCTGCATGTTTCTGGTAGTAGTCTGCAGACCAGTAAATGGACCGGGTTTTGTATCTCTCCACCTTCTAAGAGCATGTTACCTGCCAACAGTCCTCACTTCAGCATGTTGGTCTTACAGTTTGGCACTCTGGCCCTCAGGGGACTGGGGTGGCTCAGTGGTTAAGAAGCTCACTTTGTTAGCTGGAATGTCAGCAAGTATTGCATGAGAGAATGAGTGCCTGCCTCTGTCCCAGCTCCTGCCAACCTAGCAGTTCGAAAGCAAAAAAATGCATCTAGATAAATAGGGACCACTTAGGTGTGAAAAGATCTTGGGGACATTAAATGAGCCTGTTCAGGATCCTCCAAGTGACATACGGAAGGTGGAGTTCCTCAGCTATATCCTTCTTTAATGTTATCTGTCATGAGTACATTCCTCCATCTTCTAATTTGATTTTGCTCTTGCATGCCCTCAAGAATGTTTGTTCTTGCCATAAATCTCCTTCTGGATCAGAGCTGGTGGAATTGAGGCACATATCCATTCAGAGGATGTCGAGGGTCATTCTCTTCCTTAGTTCTCTTGACTTCCACTGCTACTGCTCTCTTATCTTAGTTTGTGACTTTCCTGATGATGTTGTTCCTCATACTAACTTTGTCTTTGGTATCCAGGCAGTGCTGCTTAAAAAAATGTCCTGACAAGTGTTATGCAAGGTATTTTGGTGCTGAACAATGCTATAGTTGATTTCCTTGCCATGTGGCATCCAACTCAAACCTTGCCTCTCCGTTTCGAAGGTGGAAAGCAGACACTTGGATCTTACTTGGATTCGGCTTCAAATGATTGATGTTGTAATACTGTCCTAATTCCTCAAGTGCCTCAGTAAGTTTTCCAGCTACCCCATCAAAGCTTGGTTCTTGTATGGCCATTGCAGTGTCATCCTCATAGATAATTAATTTTGTATTATCAGGAACCGGTTGATCATTTGTATATACAGTGGAACCTCATACAACAATCACCCCATATAATAATAATAATAATAATAATAATAATAATAATAATAATAATAATAATAATAATAATAATAATAATAATAATAATAATAATAATAATAATAATAATAATAATAATAATAATAATAATAATAATAATAATAATAATAATAATAATAATAATAATAATAATAATAATAATAATAATAATAATAATAATAAAGTTTAATTTGTACCCCGCTTCCTTCAACCCAAAGGCAACTCGAAGCAGCAAAACAACAATATCACAGCAATAAAATAAATACACGAATACAAAATAGCAGTACAATAATCAATAATATACAAAATATAATTACACAGTATCCACATTTCAAAGCACAGCAATATCTCACAATTCCAATCCCACACAAGTTCAGAGAGAGTGGCCGTGAAAAGTCCCGCTACTATTGTGGCCTCTCTTGCATGATCAAATCCCAATCAGTTCCCACCCCAGTGTTGACGGGGCTAGGGCGGGCGGCGTTGGGAGCGTCCCAGTCTGGCGGTTGTGGTGGCTTTTAACCCCTCTGGGCGGGTGAGACCCAGAGGGGGGTAGGAGTGAGGCTCCACCGCCCAGGCTGCCACAGCTGACGATGATCTCTTCACCCTCCAGGGTTGATGGAGCCAGGGCGAGTGGTGTCGGGAGCATCCCAGTCTGGCAGCTGTGGTGGCTTTTAACCCCTACGGACAGGCAAGACCCAGGGGGCAGGAGCGAGGCTCCAGCACCCAGGCAGCCGCAGCTGACAGTGACCTCCTCACCCTCCGGCATTGACGGGGCCAGGGCGAGCAGTGTTGGGAGCATCCCAGTCTGGCAGCTGTGGTGGCTTTTAACCCCTCCAGGCGGGCGAGAGCCAGAGGGGGGTGGGAGCGAGGCTCCACCATCTAGGCAGCCACAGGTGACAGCGACCTCCTCACCCTCCGGTGAGGTTTGGAGGTAAATGGCATCCTGTATAACAATTTTCCCTATGGAAAAAAATCGTAAACAATTTTTCAATGGGAAAAACCACTTAGCAAAAAAAAAAATTATTGTATGATGCATCCCATAGGAAAAATTGCTATATGATGCATGCATTGTATAGCAACTGTTTCGTACAACAATGAGCCCCATTGAATGGGTTAAATCATTGTATGAGATACCATTGTATATTAGACAGTGTTGAAGACAATACATTTCCTTGTGACAGTCCATTCTTCTGCAACTGCCATTTCCTGTTCTTTCCATTCATTGTCACATAGAATCTCCAATTCTAAAGGAAGCTGTCAGTAATCCTAGTAAGCTTGTTATCTCTGGTGTCTCATGGTGATGCTAGCATTAACCTTTTTCTTGAGTTAACATCATACAACACATTGTTACCATAATTCAATTCAACTTCAAAAAGTAATTTCTCAAATTGTGTATACATTTTTGGCACCCAATATAGTGCTACATGTTTTGGGTTTTAAACAATACTTTTCTGTTATCTGCCCAAAAATGCAGGATGGAATTTTCGAGAAATAAATAATTATTTTACTTGCTCAACTGCATTTCCCCTCCCTTCCTTGAAATAGAACATTTTATTATTATTTTTCACCACAGTCTTGTGATGCTGTCATCTTCCACAAGCTTTGGCAGAAGTTGTAAAATTCTTCTTAGGTGTCAGTGTAGTGAAGAATGTATGTACTGGAAATGTTACTTTCTCACTTAGAGAAAACAATGGTGTACTGATGTCATCATGGAAAACAATAGGTTTTCAAAGTTGTGATAGAATTTATCACCTCATTGTTCTGTGTCATCAAACCACTTCCAACCTATGATGACTCTGTCAAGTCAGGTTGCTGATGACTGATTGCCACAGGAATCCTACAGAAGTAATAGACTTCCAGGGGGAAAATCAGAAACCTGTATCCATCACAGCTGACATTATATAAAGAAAGTTTTAAATCCAGAAAAAAAAATCAGATGATCATTTCCAATTATATCTAAAATATCAGGGTATCTAGATTAAAGTCTCTTTAAATGTTGAAATAATTCAAGGCAACATCATCTCATCTATTTCTACAAGCATTATTTTCTTTACATTCCTTTAACACTCGATGAGCACAAATATTCCACATCCAAAGAATACTTCCTCCTGCCAACCTAGCAGTTCGAAAGCAAGAAATTGCAAGTAGATAAATAGGGACCACTTCAGTGGGAAAGTAACAGCATTCTGTGTGATCCTGTGTCTAGTCATGCCTGCCACATGACCAAAGAAATGTCTGCAGAAGCAGACAGTGCTGGCTCTTCAGCTTTGAAACAGAGATGAGCACTGAACCCTAGAGTCAGATACAACTGGCTTTCAAGTAAGGGAAACCTTTACTAAAGAATACTTCACAGGAAATGTCCAAAAAAAATCTTACAGCTATTAAAAACTGCAGTTACAAATACTTTAAAAGATTAAGTACTGCAGGAAATACATCAGTTAGAATTCCATCCAAATACAGAAGTATAAAAAACAAAAATATTATTTAAAATGTAAATCCATCCTTATAGTGTATTACAGCTCCTGGCTTCTCATAAAATGTCAGGATCAAAAATTTAAATGCTCAATGAAATATTAAAAACTGTTTAAAGAGGCTTAACTTAGCAAATGTAAGAGATAAAACACAAACGCTCATAATTTTAAAACAGCAGAGAGTGAAACTGCAAAATACATCACTTTAAAATATAAGAAGCACTTATTAAAACATTACATTCCTTAAAATTATGTTAAAGTAAAAAAGCATTTCTTAGAAGTAAAATGCATTATAGCTCTTAACCTTAAGCCTTACATGGATTCTCAACCTTTTCAAGTTGGGGGCTGGGCCATGCTCCCTCAAACAGTTGGCGGGGGTGGAGTGGGAGTCCAGCCACTGCCACCGGAATCAGTCGTGAACTCATTCACGGCTGTTGTAAACACATTTACAACAGGTGTAAATGAGTCTATGACTGATGTAAATGTGTTTGCAGGCGCACCCCCCCAATAATGGACACAGACAACATTGAAAGTGGATAACAGCAAAGGGCCACATTTATTGATTCAATGCCCTAGTCCGAATTATAAATTTGTATTGGTAAAACGACCAATCATAATTCCTAAGGCAAGCAGGCCGAAGTAACACTGGTAAGGTACCACCCCAAAATTGCCAACGGCAATTGGTTACAATGTATCAAATTGTATCAATTTGTTTGTTAACAACAAACAAATTGTTGACCGTAGTCAATAACTAACTCATGACCCCACCCTCTGACGCGTATCCGTGAAATCACAGGGGTGATGCATGCTGGTTAGCAATCATCATCACCCCATCGCCTGATTCGTCGTTGACCGGACAACGTTTAACTACTTTATTCCTGTCTAGTGTTGTCCAGTCAATTGCGAACCTGCCGGATACTTGTGGGTCATACTGTTTACCTTACCAGTGCTACCCGCCCATGTGACCAAAGTCAACAGTAGGAACGAAGAAAGACCCCTATATCAAACCATAGCAACAGTGTGGGGTGGGCAAAAAAGCCAGGACCCGAAGCCAATATGGGTCCCAACCAAAAATTCCCACCCGGCCCCGAAGCGACCATAATCACACTGTTAACTAGGGAGGGGGTGGAGGGGAAAAAACTTCTCCGCTCCGTCGCTGAGGCAAAATGGCAGCGCGGCTGCCTCGTGGCCACCCCTTTTATAAGGGAGCTGGCCACGCCCCTAACTACCCGGATTCTCTGTCCTGTGGGGGGGGGGCCCGCAAAGGGCGTGGCGGCCATTTTGGCGCCGCGCTTGCATTGCAGGCGCACCCCCCCAATAACGGACACAGACAACATTGAAAGTGGATAACAGCAAAGGGCCACATTTATTGATTCAATGCCCTAGTCCGAATTATAAATTTGTATTGGTAAAACGACCAATCATAATTCCTAAGGCAAGCAGGCCGAAGTAACACTGGTAAGGTACCACCCCAAAATTGCCAACGGCAATTGGTTACAATGTATCAAATTGTATCAATTTGTTTGTTAACAACAAACAAATTGTTGACCGTAGTCAATAACTAACTCATGACCCCACCCTCTGACGCGTATCCGTGAAATCACAGGGGTGATGCATGCTGGTTAGCAATCATCATCACCCCATCGCCTGATTCGTCGTTGACCGGACAACGTTTAACTACTTTATTCCTGTCTAGTGTTGTCCAGTCAATTGCGAACCTGCCGGATACTTGTGGGTCATACTGTTTACCTTACCAGTGCTACCCGCCACACGGAGGGGCTTCACAGAAGACCTGACGCCCCCCCCCAGACCGTCAGCTCGGTCAACAGGCCTGCTCGCCAGTCACCCAACAGGAGGTCCATACCTCCTCGCGACAGATGGACCCCATCCCCTGCATACAAGTCACAATTTTGTAGACTAATATCGGGGTGATGACTAACCCGTCCCCAAGCCCTGGTGGTGAGAAACCGCGCCACTGCCTTATTGACCGCGCGCCTAGCTCGGTCAAGGGCCAGGAGGTTAACGCCCCCTCTGTAAGAGTGGCGCGGAACAATGTCCGACCAAACCAGGGCTGTGGCAGGCCAGACATAATGCAAGTAGGCGAGGTCCTCGCAAATCGCATGCTTGAGCGATAAGCCGGTGACCTGGCCCAAATCATTGCCCCCCAAGTGGATGATTAGAATGTCAGGCGGGTCAGCCCCCAGGCCAGAAAAAAGGAAAGGCCGCAGCTCCCGCCATAACATCCCAGGCTTACCGTGCCATGAGAGACTGGCGTGGTCACCCAGTCCCAGTCGGGGTCCCCACTCTGTCGCCGCAGCGTAACGCGCTGCCCTGAGCACATAGCTGTGGCCCACCAGCCATACTGTCACCGGTGTAATACGACACCCAGGGTCTGTAAGAAAATTGAGAAAAAGGAAGGTAAGGTGACTGGATTGGTACTCATGGCGGGAGTGGGCGCACATAAAACTGAAAACATTGTGAGCCCCACCTCCCCATGCTGCGTATGTCAGCCCCAGAGTACCCAAAAGCAGCTGCTGTCGAGGCTGCGCCAATACGGAACGAATGTGTGCCATAACGGGCACCTGGTAGTCCCACCCTGGTGAGGGCTCTGGCTGTCACCTTCCAAAACTGAAATTTAGTAAGGGGAGACCCATCTTGGTGACAGAAAAACGGGCCATGGTGCCAGCCACGCAGTGCCAGGTATTCCTGTAGGGCACCAACCGGACAGATGTCTGCCAAAGAACACCGTAGCAGTCTTACTCCACTGCCTACGCCATGCTGATCTGTTTTGGAGGAGCGAATCCTCAACTGGGCCCAGTCTTTGGCAACATATACATCTCCGAGTTCCAGTGCCCTACCACTTGCATCCGCCTTAGACAGCATCACGAGTTCGCTGATGCGGAGCGCTCCAAAAAATGCCACCGTTGTGGCTGCATGAAAAAGGGCTGCCTCATAATGATCAAAACAGAGGCCTGGCCAGCCCCGGGCCAACTGGGTAAGAACCCCTGGGGAAATAGGGTGCCGGTCATCCGGGCAACGCCCGCGCTCGCGCACCCACCCCTCCAAAACGTGTCTCACACGGAAGTCAGAGGTGGTATCCACATGACCCCCTACTTTGGCCATAAAAGCCAACGCCGAGAGCTTGGATGCTATGGTGCGAGGTGCAAGGCCCTGTGCATGCAGGTGAACCATGAACCGCAGAACATGGTCCACCGGGATGGGCCAGGTCTCTGGCCATTGAAATCGAGTAGCAAAAGCCTTATACAAATTGAATGCTTGTTGATACGCCTTACGCGTGCGTGGCGCTAGTGACAGGCCAATCGCCCGGTTCACCTCTCCTTGCCAATAGTCCACATCTCGTCCGGGAGTGGCGAGGGAAATTCCTCCGCATCCGGGGCCAAGGCGCGGAACCGGGAGATCTGCAGGCGGGACAAAGCGTCAGCAATATCATTATTAACCCCTGGGACATGCCTGGCCCTGAACAAGACGTTGAGGCGCAGGCAGCGCAGCACAAAATGGCGCACTAGATCCATGACCCTGGGCGATTTAGAAGTCTGTGCATTGACAATGTGCACCACGGCAGCATTGTCGCACCAGAAATGCACCACCGAATTAGCCCACTGTTCGCCCCATAGCATCAAAGCCCCCAGAATGGGAAAGAATTCCAGGTATGTGAGATCCCGCAGGCGACCTGTGCCTGCCCATGCCGGTGGCCACCCACCATAGGCCCACTTCCCATTGAAGTACATCCCATAACCCAGGGATCCTGAGGCATCAGACTGTATCTGGAAATTGGGGGATGCCAGGAGGTCAGACCTCCAAAATGAGACCCCATTAAACTCCCTCAGGAATTGCAACCAGACAAACATGTCCGCCCTGATACCCCGGGTAAGCCTGACTCTGTGGTGGGGCCTGGATAACCCTGCCATGGCGTCGCATAAGCGCCGGGCAAAAGCCCTGCCCGGTGCGACCACCCTGCAGGCAAAATTGAGGTGCCCATGTAGCACCTGCAGTTCCCTCAGGGATGCCTTACGCTTGGCCAGCAATTCCGAGATAAGGGTCACTATCCTAGACACCTTATCACCCGGTAACCTAGAAGCCTGTAGTACTGTATCAATCTCAACCCCCAGGAACACTAGTTTGGTCGACGGGCCCTCGGTCTTTTCGGGCGCTAAAGGGACACCCAGTTCCTGCATTAGCGTCTGAAATGTATTGAGGAGACGTGCACACGTGTCCCAGCCCCGTTCACCCCCGAATAAAAAGTCATCCAGGTAATGGGCTACAGACCGGGACCCTGACCTGCGGACGAAAGCCCACTCCAGGAAGGTACTAAAACGCTTGAAAGCCGAGCATGATATGGAGCAGCCAAAAGGCATGGCCTTATCAAAATAATACTCCCCTTTAAATTTGAAACCCAGCAATTCAAAGTCGCCCGGGTGCACCGGCAAGAGGCGAAAAGCTGACTTAATGTCGCACTTGGCCAGCAAGGCACCCGGGCCACACGAGCGCACCATGCGCATCGCATGGTCGAACGATGTATACCTGACCGAACAAAGGTCATCAGGTATCGCATCGTTAACCGATCGGCCGGCTGGGTAGGACAAATGATGAATAAGGCGAAACTCACCTAGGGACTTTTTAGGAACCAAACCCAATGGTGAAACCTTCAGGTTGGGAAAAGGGGGTACGGGAAAAGGTCCGGCGACCCTGCCCGCGTCTAACTCCTTTTTAATGCTGGCCTCGGCTACCTCCTCCCTTCCTCTGAGGGATAAAAGGTTGGGAGCATCCTGAGGGGATCTATCACCCATAAAAGGGATACGAAATCCCTGCTTAAAACCTTGGAGAAGGTACTCCCTGTCCTCTCCCCTTGGGTACGATGCGAGCCAGCGCTCCAGCATGTCCACCTTAATTGGGGAGGGGGCCTTTCGGAGAACTAGTTCCATCCGTGGCAGGCTTGCCAGCCCACTGTCCACCCTTCCCTCTGCCTCGCACCCCCCCAGGCTTGGGACAAGCAGAGGCTGCATGGGGACCAGAACATGTGGGACACTCGTGCTTATATCTGCAGTTCTTCCGACTGCAGGAACCATTGGACGAGAAAGTCCAGCACAGCAGGCGGGCTGGAACCCCCTGCCCCGCCATTTGGCGGGTAATCTGCGCTGGAGCTGCTCGCTGGACCGCATGCCCACAATGGTATCTATCCCCCGGGGCAGGACGTGTGGGCGTCATATACAAGAGCCACAGTCTCTGGCACGGCTCATCCCATCTCATCTCGGGGTGCAGGGGAATCCTCATACGGAATTCCTCATCATATGCTAGCCATGAGGGGCCCGGGAAATCTACCATTGCCCTGTATATGTTGTCCAAATATTGGACCATGGGAATAGCTAGATCCGGCCGCGCCCTAAATACACCGCCATGTATATCAAATAAGCGGGGAGCCAGTTAGCCCAGGTACGCGGCGGCTTACGGCGGCGTGCCTGCTCCTTGTCCTTCTCATCCTGACCCTCCCTTTCTTCCTTAGTGGGCTCCCTGTTCAGGAGTGAGAAGATATCCACGTACTCCCCTCGCCATATCTTTCCTCTGGTAGCCTGCGCCAAGTGATCACCCAATGGCAGGGAATACCCTGCTGTCGGCAAAGCCGAAAAGGGGATAGCTGGCCTACCCAAAGGGACATGAGTTAACCCTGCCACCCCAAGTACGTTCCCAGCAGTGTAAGAACCAATGCCCACCCCAGCGGGCATGGTGGCAGTAGTTGTCGCCGGGTGGGTCGCCAGCGGCGTAGCCCCCGCACCACCCGCGCGAGGCCAAGGCCACTGAAAGGTCCCCCCTATATTGGGAATGTGTGTGGATGTACTCGTTTGGACCATATACTCACATGCTGCACCCCCGCGGGCCGCCCCCAACGGGGGTTCCGGCCCGCTGGGGGCGTCGGAGCTCACGACCGATGTAGAGCTCATCACCGGGGCTTGACCCGCGCCAGGTTGCTGGCTGGGGAGCTGCGAGGCAGTGGCCGGAGCCGCGCCACCCGCCTGCAGCAGCTCAACCCTCCCCGCCGGCCGTTGTCCTGCTGCCGATAGCACCTCCAAAGGTACCCCGAAAGGGGCACTGCCTGACTGGCACGAGCCAAAGACTCCTCTAAGGCCGCAATACGGGCCAGTAAGGTGTCTACAGTAACCATGGGCAAAGAGCCGGCCGGCCCACCTGATCCTTGCATGGGGACAGTTCCCTGCACCCCATGGCCCAGATATGGCCATTGGCCAGGGCCAAAGCCCGGTAGGGCTGGTGAGGAAACCTGCCAAGGCAGGGCACCGGGCCACCCCCCGAGGCTAGAGGGCCCCGGGAGAGGCTGCGGCCCAGAAGTAGTCGGCCCAACGGGTTGGGCGGAAGGAGGAGCGGTGTCCACCGCTCGCGGGCCGCGGGCCGGAGCGCCCTCCGCGCCCGCACTCTGAACGGGCCAAGGTGCGATAGACTCCAAGCCACTAGCCCCGGCCGGGGATGGCAAAGGTGGCTGTTGAGGAGGCGGCACCACGGTCCTCCGACCTGGGTTGCGCCTCCTAACAGCCCGAGCTGAATTCGCAGCAGCCTTCTTTTTGGAAGGCATCTCGAGCAAAAAGGGAAGCTAGCTAAGCAAAATCGACCCAAAAGGCTTCCCGGCAATACCAACGAGCGACGGAGGCGCAGGGGAAAAAACTTCTCCGCTCCGTCGCTGAGGCAAAATGGCAGCGCGGCTGCCTCGTGGCCACCCCTTTTATAAGGGAGCTGGCCACGCCCCTAACTACCCGGATTCTCTGTCCTGTGGGGGGGGCCCGCAAAGGGCGCGGCGGCCATTTTGGCGCCGCGCTTGCATTATGATGGACATAAATGAGTCCGCAGCTGATTCCGGTGGCAGTGGCTGGAGCGAAGGCAAGGGCCGGATTATTTGGCGTCATAGGCCATAGGTTGAGAACCCCTGCTTTAAGCATTAAAAAAGTGTTTAAATAGGTCACCCAAGCTCAGCTTGTTTGAATGTATGGTTCTATGGAGAGAACTCTAGTTTCCTCACCTGTGTAGTTGATTTCTTTTTTAAAAAAACCCTCCTGTCTTGGCTGCTACATGTGTCTAGTGTCTGGAACATGGTGTGGCACAACCTCATATAGAGCTGCGATGTGTTCCTCAATTCCCACCTGTGTCTAGCTATCTTTCTGGCTGCCACTAATCCTTTAATTGTCCTTATCTAAACACAAACATTTTCTTAGTCCACTCTGATATCTGTATCCAGAATCCCATAAACTTGGCTACCTTATCTAACTGCAACCTAGCAATTTAACATATGTTATTTGATTTAAATTGCCTACCTAAAGGAAGTCTGACCCAATGAATCTCTGGCCCTGCTGAGGGCAAAGCCCCTGGGATCAGTGGTACTGAATGGTTCTATTGGATAAAATATGTCTTTTTCCATTTATTCACATTAAGTCACATTCATTAATTCTACATATATATTGCAAGGTAAAACACAGCAAAAAAGGAACATGTCACTTGCCAAAAAGATGGACTTTGGCTTAAAGCTGGCTTAACCAAACGCTCTACATGGGGCTGCCCTTGATAACCATCCGGAAGCTGCAGCTGGTCCAGAATGCGGCTGCCCAGGTGGTGATGGGGTGTGGGCACTATGCGTTGCCACTGCTATGGGAGCTGCACTGGCTGTTAGTATGCTTCCGGGTGCAATTCAAGGTGCTGGTTTTGACCTTTAAAGCCCTACATGGCAGTGGGCCAGGAGATCTAAGAGACCGCATCATCCCAAGGTGTTTGGCCCGTCCTACGAGGGCAGACCGTAAGGGCTCGCTGGTGGTCCCATCAGCCAGGGACGCACATCTTACCGGGACCAGGAGGAGAGCCTTCTCAGTGTCGGCCCCAACTCTTTGGGACCACCTGCCACCAGAGCTGCGTCTCCAGGCAGAACTGTATCCCTTCAGGAAGGCTCTGAAAACCTGGCTCTGCCAGCAGGAATGGAATGCATCTGGCAGCACATCTCAGCCTGGCTGGCTCATTTAGCCCTGTGGGGTTGTAATTAAGGGGTTATTTTTTAAACAGATTTTAATTTTTTGTCAGTTTTATCAGTGGGTTTTTAATTGTATAAGTTGTTTTATTTGATGTAAGCCGCCTTGGGTCACTGAGGCAAAGAAGGCGGCCTATAAATTGAATGAATAAATAAATAAATAACTTCCAAACTTCCTCTTAAAATGACAATAACTTTCTTCCCTTTCTCCAAACCGCCTTTGGTTATTTAACTCTTTTCACACCCAAGGCATTTTAAATTGCCATTCTTTCATGAAACACAAGTGTTCATTTGTCTAAAGGGAGATTTTATTTATTTGTTTGTTTGTTTATTATACCCTGCCCTTTTGGTGCAAGCACCACTCAAGGCACCTTACAATATGTAAAACATTATATAAATATAAAATGTTTTTTTAAAAAAAATGTAAAAACAAATGTTTATAGTGTTTATAGATTGGGATCGAGAAGAGGGAGGAGTGTTCAAAGGAATGTCTTGGTTAAATTTGCAAATTGGGGCGATAAATTAAAGGTGATGGCTTTTTTAAAACAAGCTGGGTCTGGCGCTTTAAAAATTGATGGAAATGATGTGGAAGTATATAACGATATTGCTGTGGATGAATGTGTTTGGCGTTATAAAATGAAGCCTGTGACCAAGTTGTTGATTGCACGTGGGATAAAATACAACTGGAGATTCCCACAGCAATTAAGATTTTTTTACGACAAAAAAATGCACACAATTGATGCTGAAACTGATGCACTGTATTATCTTAGTACAATTGAAATGATAGACTTGTCTTCAAGAGAGGGATTGGCAATAAGAAAGGACTTGTTGGAATCAGGAGGCATCAGAAGAGAATATGGAGGTCAGGAGCAGGAGGGGGCAACAGGGGGGAGGGAGGAGGGGTCCAAAACTGATAATGTGGCAAAGGAAGGCTGAAGTATAAGGATGGAGGAACTTAAGGAGAGGCAGAGTGGTGTTAGGGAGGTTCTGGGATCGTATGCATAAAAGTGTTAAAAAAGGAATTGTATTAATGAGAGTGCGCGTGGGCATTTTGAGGCTTGCAGTTACATCTTCCACGTTCCCCCCTCCTCTCTTTGGTTGGCAAAGGCAGCTTTTTCTTTATTTTTTTAGAGGAAAAGGGTGGGGAGGGTAGAGTAGAATGTTTGTTGTGTTAGATTTAGTTGTAGTTATGGGAAGTGAGGTTGCACACTCATTGGAGAGATCGGAGATGACAGAAGATTGCTTTTTGGTAAATTATGAGGAGTATTCAAGTAATATCCTGGAATGTGAAAGGCACAGGATCTCAAGTTAAGAGGAAAATAATAGAATTAGCTTTAAGAAAGGACAGGCCGGATGTAATCTTTTTGCAGGAGACCCATCAAAAATCTCAAGATGTGAATAAGATCTTTTTGAAAGGGATGCAATACTATGAAAAATCATTTGGTACCTCAAAGGCAAGGGGTGTGGCTACTTTAATTTCGACTAGGTTGGGCTTTGAGATAACATGTAGTATCTCCGACCCTGAGGGAAGATTCTTGATAGTAAAAGGGAATATTGATGATGAGGAAATGGCTTTTGTGAATATATACGCCCAAAATGATCATCAAGAGGACTTTTTGGAGAAAATGTATAAAATATTGGTTAAAGAAAAAACAACAGGAATGATAGTAGCTGGGGACTTTAATCTAATTAGGTCAAATTTAGATTGTACAAATATTTTAAGAAGTGGAAAAGGAGTTAAAAAACAAATTTTGGATAAATAGATGGAAGATATAGGATTGAAGGATACGTGGAGAGAGCTTAAGGGATCGGAAAGGGTTCATACTTATTTTTCACATGTCCATAACTCATACTCTAGAATAGATTACATATTCGTAACAGAAAATATGATTGGAAAGGTAGATGAGGTAGAAGTGGGAATATTCAAAGAATCAGATCATGCGAAAGTGTTGTTAGAATTGGGGATAGAAAATATAAGAAAAACAAGGAGGAATTGGAGATACGATCCTAAATTATATTAAGACCATAAATGTAAGGAACAAATAACTGAGAATTGGAAGGAAAGTTGGCAATGGAATGATATGGAGGAGGTGAGTTTTAATGTGGTTTGGGATACCATGAAGTCGGTATTTATAGGGGAGAGTATAAAGTTGGCTAGTTTTAGAAATAAGCAATTCAAAGTGGAACAAGATAAAATTGAGAAAGAGATAAAACAGCTTCAAGAAAAACATACAAGGACCAAGGACAAGAAGGTTTTTGATAATATACAAAGATTGAAGACTGAATTGATAGGAAAGGACATAGAAAAAGTAAAACGAGACTTGGTATATTTAAAAAGACAATATTTTGAATTTAGCAATAAAAATTCAAAATTGCTAGCAAGGGCTGCAAAAGAAAAGAGAGAAAAAAGATAAATTGGAACTTTGGTCAATAAGGACAGAATAAGATGTAATAAGATTGGAGATAAATGTAAAATTGTTAAAGATTTCTACCAGGAATTATATGCGAAAAAGAACATAGATATTCCAAAATTGAAAAAACAATTGGAGAACAAATAAATAATAAGATATTGCAGGAACATAGGAACAGGATGGAAAAACGAATAACAGAAAAGGAAATAAAAGAGGCCATAGCTAGCTTAAAAACAGATAAAGCACCCAGAGAGGACGGATTACCAGCCAAGTTTTACAAGGAGTTTAAAGATATAGTGGTTCCAAAATTGAATAAGTTATATAACTATATATTAGAAGGAGGGCAAATCCCGACTTCATGGTATAGGACTATAATTATTCTGTTGCCGAAGCCAGGAAAAGATTTAGAAAAAATTGAATCATACAGACCAATTTCACTAATAAACCAAGATGCCAAGACCTTCACAGCGATATTAGCTAATAGGTTGAATAGTTTTATGGGCACTTATATAAATGAGGACCAGGTGGGATTTTTGAAGGGTAGACATATGTCAGATTTGACAAGAAGGGTTTTAAATTTAATTGATAAGGTAGGATAAACAAAAGAGAAAGTCAGACTATTATCTTTGGATATCTTCAGGGCATTTGATTATTTACAATAAGTAACAATTAATGAGATAATTAAATGCTATGGATTTGGTGATAAATTTAAGAAGATAATTGGACAATTATACCAGCAAGGGAATGCAGTAGTAAGGGTAAATGATGCAGTTACAGAGGAGGTAAAGCTAGAAGCAGGTACAAGGCAGGGTTGTCCTTTGTCTCCAATCTTATTTATTTTGGCAATGGAGATGTTGGCGAAGGAGGTAAGGGAAGACAAAGAGATAGAAGGGGTTCTAGGTAATAAGATAAGTTTATATGCCGATGATACTTTGATAACAGTTAAACACCCTGGAAAGGCATTGGATAGAATACAACTGCAGCCGAAAAATTTTGAGGATATAACGGGTTTGAGAATAAACTGGGATAAATCTGAAATGATACTGTGTAATATGGGTAAAGAAGAACAGAAAAGGAAAAAGGAAAAATGTAATTTACGAATTAAGGATGATTTGAAATATTTGGGGATTAATATCTCAAATAAATTCGACAAATTTAAGAAATTGAATTACGTAAAGTTGAAAAAGGAAATTCAAGATAGAATACAACAATTGCAAAAATAGAAACTGTCATGGTTTGGAAGAATTGCAATATGTAAAATGATGTTGTTGCCAAGAATTAATTTTTTATTTGATGCTCTTCCAATCCAATTGAATGATAAAGAAATTAAGGAGTTTCAAAAATTGATCAACAATTTTTGTAATGGGGGGAAAAGGCCCCGATTGGTTAAATTTTTTTGGTATTTATCCCAGAAGGAAGGGGGATTAGGAATGCCAAACTTGGTGGCATATTATCGAGCTTTCTAAATTAAAAATGTTGTGAAGATCCTGGCTAATGAAAAGGAAATTTGTGAAGAATTAGAAATGAAAGATTTTATTCATATTGGAAAAGTGGTCTTTTTAGAAGGTAATATGAGTAAAGTAGTCACTAAAAATAGAATGATGAAGGCAACATTGGGGGTATGGAAAAAAGTAAAAAGGGACTTGCTACCGGACATTTCCCCTATTATAGAGTTGGAGGATATAGCAAATTTTCCAATAAAAATTGATAAAAGGGTCAAAGAAGTACTTGATAAGAATGAGGTATTCATGCTGAGAGACTGGATACGGGCCTGTAAAGACAGAGAGAGGAAAATAATTTTGTTTGGACAATTGAAATTGAATTGGTTTCAGACAGGGATGGTTAATAGTTGGAATAGTAAATATTTGAATGAAGTTGGATTAGAAAGAGATAGGACTGAGTTTGAATTACTGATTTGGAAAATAAGAAGGGGACAAAGTGGTATCAAGGGACTGGTTGGTAAAATATATAGAATGATAAATAAGGTAGGTAATCCACAGGAAGATTTAAGATTAAGCTGGGAACAAGATTTGAATATAAAAATAGAACAGAATTGGAAAAATAAATGGAGGAAAAGAATTATGAGAACTATGGCGGTTAGAGTTAAGGAACATAACTATAAAATGCTGTGAAAATGGTATTTGACTCCAATGAGGTTAAATCAGATAGATAAGAAAAAAGATAAAATGTGTTGGCGTTGTAAGAAGGAAATGGGAACATATGAACACATGTGGTGGAGATGTACTGTGGCAAAAAAATTTTGGAAAAAAATTGAATACGAGATAACTGAAATTATGGGGGAGAAAATTAAATTGGGTGTTAGCATGATTATGTTGACAGAAGTGGAAAATATAAACCTGAGTAAAAATAAAAAGGAGTTATTGGAAATAATGTTATCAACGGGAAGACAGTGTATCGCTAGAAAATGGAAAAATGAGGTAAATTTGAATATTGAGCAGTGGTATAAGGAAATGTGGGGCTTAGCATTGAATGATAAATTGACATGGGAAATAAACTTTAAAAAGGGAATTGTTAAAGAAAATAGATTCTGGAAGGTTTGCCAAGCTTTTGTGGATTACTCACTGAGGGGGAATGATTTGCAAAGACCTGTACCTGATCACAAGATTTTCTGGGGGAAATCTCAATGAATATCTCTGATTAGTATTTTATTTTATTTTATATATATATTGTCTTGTCTTTATATTAAACATTATTGGAAAATGAGGCATAGAAACCATATCCTATTGGTTTGATCTGAAATAGTATATATTATAAACAATGTGGATACGGTTCGCTGATGTTCAATTTTACATATATATGTATTTTTATTTTTATATGCGTAACTTTCCTTATATTTGTAATTTTGATATTTTTTATTGTTTGTATTATTTTTGAAAAATTAATAAAAAATATTTATTTTTTTTAAAAAGAACATGCCCTCCAGATGGTTTGGAAAATAAGGGACATTTATGGATTAGTAATCAAAGACTAATCAAAGCTGCCCAGAATGCCTAAATCCCTTGCAATTATCCATTCTTCTGGAATCAGAAAACAGAAGACACAGTTGGCAAAAAAGATGCAGAAGGGCAGAAGCGAAGCGAAGAACAGCTATGTTAAAACAGCAAAAACAAATACAGGAGTTGTATTTGATTACAGAATTTGAGGACTTAAAAGTACAACACATCCAAAGTACACGAAAATAGAAAAAGAAAAAGCCAGTAAGGAAATACTTACTTAAAAGCAGGGAGGCTTAGTGAAATCATCTTTGTTCATTTAATCCACAGTTAGGGAAAGGTTGAGAAAGCAAGTGGGATTGTTGAAAGTATTGCGGAATTGTATGAAAGTAAATCAATAAGTCCAGGTTTTACCCAATGACAATGTACGTTATGAGAACTCCCCTCTGTACAAAGTATTGTATTTCCCCATTTGAATTTCTGTCATAAACACATAGAGTTGGCCAGATCTGGCCCACATAGAAGGGGAATGGAAGTTAGGAAATTATTAACTCAGTCACTGCAGTATAAATCAATATATGAATCAAGGTACAGCAAGTTTGGTCTATAGTTAAACACTGATAAGATGAATCATTGAAACCAAAATGAAAAGAACTGTATACTGTTGGTAGTATTTTCTTCTCTTGCAGTTTAAAACCCTGGAAGGATTAAAATGCATAGATTTTGTTTCAATAACTCATCAGAACCAAGGAAAACAGTGCCCTGCAGAAGATACAATACGGGAAAGCTATCTTCCTTTGCACAGCTGAAATTTGAGGAATCTGCAATCAACATGATAGAAATGTTTATTTATTGCAATAAAGTGTGAAAAGTTATTAAAAATAATAATTTTCAAGAAATCAGGAGGGAATGAAATAGGAGTGAAAGAATTAAGATATTAATTCTAATATTAATTCTGGTTTAAAAGTAAAAATTATTTTCTCAGCTACTCTGTAAAGTTAAACAGATCAGATTGACCTAATCAATATAGAACATGATGACGAGGCTAAAGTAAACAGAAGGCCTTGTGTCCACAAGCCCAGCACAGTTTGTACAGCTAACAGGGATTTCTCTTAGACTCAGGAAACCATAATGCTGAATAATATTTGTGTGACATGACATTAACAAATATTCTGAATGTTCTAACCTGAACTGCATGACAATGTCAAAAGATTAATTAATAATTTTGGCTTACCCCATAGTGATGAAATGTGTAGAAATTTCCTAATTAAATGGTATAAAAAGATGGGTCTGAAAATGTATTGTCATTCAGGGGGATTATTAGCTTGTTAAAGCCCCTCTGAATCTGGTTGGCCAAATAATAATAAAACTCCAAATCTGTTTTAGCTGGAATGTGGGTTTGTCTCGTTTTCATTCCATAACACCCCACACACACACACATACACTTTTTTCTCTTAAAATATCTTTCTTTTGCGCCACTGGATGGTTTATATTTTTTTCATGTCAGAGCAATTTGAAAGGTTTTTTCCCCTCGGCAAATGCATGTAAATACGGGCTCATGTCTATAGGTGTTTTTCCCCATGATACAAGCAGTTTGGGTATGATGTTGCAGGACTATGGTAATATCCCTCATGTTGTTTCCTCTGTCCCAATCACTCACCTGGTGCCTGCCTGCCTGTCCATCTGTCTGTCTGTCCCTCACTCCCTCACATACTCACTCACTTACTTACTTATCCACTCTGGATAGTAAAAAAAAAGCCCAAAATACAGTAATGTAAAAAACAGAACATTCCAAACAAAATAAAAATAAATGATAAATATTAGTAAACAATAATATAATACCTATCTAGAAGGCATCAACAAATTTAGGGTATTGCAGTAATTAACTCTTGTAAAAGAAGATTATGTCTGTTTTTCTGAACATGGGGTAGATTGTGTCTATTGTTGTATAAGATGAAGCTTAAGTACTTTGGACACCAAATGAAAAGAGAGGACACACTTGAGAAAGCAGTGATGCGCTGGGAAAGGTGGAGGGCAAGAGAAGAAGAGAGTGACCAAGGATGAGATGGCTGGATGGGATAGTGGACACAGTGGGCATGAAGCTGAGGGGGGGGCTGAGGAGTATGGTGGAGGACAGGGGTGCATGGAGGTCAATGGTCCATGGGGTCGCAAAGGGTCGGAATCGACTGTGCGACTGAACAACAACAGCATTAGGACATAAAATGACAGGTTTTGAAATCTAAGACTCTGCTAGTCAAAGTGACCATTGTAGACCAGGATGGTGCTTACAGTGTAGGATTTTGTCCTGCTTTGCACCCTGTCTAGATGTAGTCTTCACCACCATTTCCACTTGCATAGCAAAAATGTCTACTCCAGGTAGAACAATTCTACGTGTGGAAACTCAAATTTTCATTTCAGTTAAGGCTTCTGGACCAGAGGCACCAGGTACAGCTTTAGGTGGGTGAATCTCAGAATCTGTGGATGGGGAACAGATGAGTGAATTCTGACAGTAAAACATATCCTTCCATAGAAGTGGCAAAATAAAAAACTAGGTTTAGACATTTCTGAAATGGTAAAATCAACTCTACATATAAAATGTATATGCTAACTCCTGTGCTGTTAGGCTGAAGTTTGTGATTTTATGGACATCAGGTTGCTATGAATTCAAGTGTTGTTTTTAAAACTGTTTACTAGTTAATTTTATTTGCTATTTACTAAACAGGATAGGACAAGATTTTGTTGGCAATGAGAAACTGCTAGCTTTAGAACAGAGTCTGAAATGTGCATGAATATATCACACTATTACAAATGCTCTAAGAGCTATCATAGAAATACTGCTTAAAGTTGAACACAAAGAGCAATGTCAAAATAGTAACAGCAGATAAATGTTTGCTAAAACTGAACTCCATGAATTGGATCCACACTTAAGTTATCTATTTTAATTATGGTTTAAGTCAGATCTAAACATATGTATTGCTATTTACATGACCAACCCAAAATCTTTTGATGTCTGAGGTCAAAGCCAAGATGGCATCCCTTTCATTATATGACTGGATTGGCAGCTAAACCTTACTTCAACGCTGGCAGTGAGATAGAAACATAAATTCTGGCAGAACAAATGCAAGGCAACAATCAGGAAAGCAAAGCAAGACTTTGAGGAGCGTATAGCTAAAAATACTCAGAGAAATAACAAAGACTTCTTTAAGTACATTAGAAGTAAGAACCCAACTAGGAAGGCCATTGGACCATTAGATGACAATGGAAGGCAAGGGGTTATTAAAGAGGAAACAGAGATTGCAGAGAGACTTAATGAATTCTTTGCTTCAGTATTCACTGAAGAAGACAGAGGCCACATGCCCAAAACAGAGCCTATCTTCGTAGGGAGGGAAACCGAAGAATTAAGCCAGATAGAAATAACCAGGGAGGAGGTCCTTGCATGTCTTGTTAAGCTAAACACTAACAAATCACCAGGACCAGATGGAATCCATCCACGAGTTCTCAGGGAACTTAAAGATGAAATTGCTGATCTCCTAGCCAAAATATATAATCTTTCCCTCAAATCAGGCTTTGTGCCTGATGACTGGAAGGTAGCGAATGTAACACCAATTTTCAAAAAAGGATCCAGGGGTGATCCAGGAAATTACCGACCTGTCAGTTTGACATGTGTCCCAGGTAAAGTGATGGAAACCATCCTAAAAGATAGAATTAATAGGCACATAGAAGAGAAGGCGCTGCTAAAGGAGAGCCAAAATGGTTTTTGCAAGGGCAAATCTTGCCTCACTAATCTGTTGGAATTTTTTGAGAGTGTCAACAAGCATGTGGATAAGGGGGATCCAGTTGACATTGTTTATCTGGACTTTCAGAAGGCTTTTGACAAGGTCCCACACCAAAGGCTCTTGAATAAACTTACCAGTCATGGAATAAAGGGACAGGTCTTGTCCTGGATCAGCAACTGGCTAAGGGACAGGAAACAGAGGGTAGCACTAAATGGAAACTTCTCCAAGTGGAGGGAAGTAAAGAGTGGGGTCCCCCAAGGTTCAGTACTGGGACCCCTGCTTTTCAACCTCTTCATAAATGATCTAGAGGTAGGAGTAAAAAGCAAGGTAGCCAAATTTGCTGACGACACTAAATTATACAGGGTAGTGAAAACTGTGAGAGATTGTGAGGAGCTTCAGAGGGGTCTCTCGACACTGGGGGAGTGGGCAAAACAGTGGCAAATGAGTTTCAACATTAGTAAGTGCAGAGTGATGCATGTTGGGGCAAAGAACCCCAATTACATTTATAAACTGATGGGGTCTGAACTCTCTGCGACAAACCAGGAAAGGGACCTTGGTGTCCTGGTGGACAACTCAATGAAGGTGTCAACCCAGTGTGCCTCAGCAGTGAAAAAAGCAAACTCAATGCTAGGGATCATTAGGAAGGGTATAGAAAATAAGTCAGCAAGTGTCATTTTGCCTCTATGGTGAGGCCCCATCTGGAATACTGTGTACAGTTCTGGTCGCCATACCTCCAGAAGGATATTATGGAGCTGGAAAAAGTGCAGAGGAGGGCAACCAGAATGATTAGGGGACTGGAACACCTTCCTTACCATCTGAGGCTGCAACGGTTGGGCCTCTTCACTCTTGAACGACGACGTCTAAGAGGTGACCTGATTGAAGTTTATAAAATCATGCACGGTGTGGACAAAGTAGATAAGGAAAAACTGTTTTCCCTATCGCATAACACTAGAACTAGGGGACACTCGATGAAACTTTTGGGTACTAGTTCTCAAACAAATAAGAGAAAGTATTTTTTCACCCAGAGGATTACTGGTCTATGGAACTCCCTGCCAGAAGAAGTGGTGACAGCTGTCAGTCTTGACAGCTTTAAGAAAGGATTAGACAAGTTCATGGAGGACAAGAGTATCAATGGCTATAATTATGGATACTTAAGGACAACCTCCGGGTTGGAGACATAGGCAGGATATCTCTCAATATCATTTCCAGGGAATCCTAAGCAGGTGAAGGCATCTGCTTGGGAATACCCTGAAGGAAATGGTGAGCCACTGTGTGAGACAGAATGCTGGACTGGATGGGCTGTGGCCTGTTCCAGCAAGGCTGTTCTTATGTTCTTATGTTCTTATAGCTTGCTCCACCAACCTGAAGACAGTTAGGCTAGCTTACATGGTGCAGAGCAGGCTATGTGGAATGCAGAGCTTAGTCAAGAGGGAGAAATGGCCTTCAGGTTCCTTTTGCCATGCTCCTGTGGTTACATGGGAAGCTTGAAGGAGCTACTAACATCTCTAGCCGACTAGGTGTGGACATGTTTTCTGTTAGGATAATAACAATCTTGCATGCAGGAGTGGACTTTGAAGCCTAATATGATTGTCCTTTGTCACACACTTGATTGGTAAGTTATTTTCTTATGTCTGACATTTGAGACAAGCCCCACCACTTCTTGTTGTTTGTTTTCTTGACCCCATTGCCTTCTTGATAGTCCCTCTTCTTCCTCTGGCAACAAGCATGGAGGGTTTCCTCTGCTTGCTGAAGACTCCACTTTCTTCTCTTCCCCAGCTGACAGTAACTAACAGATGCTAACTATAAGTAAAGACACATTTCTTTCTATTTTAAATGTGTTTTGAGTGATTTTATCACACACTGCTAATTTCTGCACAAAAAGCAAAGGGAAAGGGTGGATAAGAGTTGAGCTGATCTCTCCACATTTCTAAATGCTGATGTCCCCCCAAAATAATAATAATCATCATCATCATACTCTGGTAATTAGAGAGAATAACCAAAAGAAGAAGACAAATCCTAATAGTCATTTTGCTTACATTTACCCTTAAAAAGAAAAAATGTGTGTGCATGCACACTTGTGTGTGATGTACTTACATGCACATGTCCACGTATAGTTATTGGATTCTTTTCCATCTCATATGAATAGAAACTGAATGATATAACTGGGACATCTTACATAGAAACAAAATAATAATAATTCTCCGTGCATGTTGGGACCAGAAATGTAGGGGATGATTCTTTAAATTATTAAGCATGTCCTGGCTTATCTTTAATTAATGACAAAGGCAAATCTAAGCACCTAAAGGGCCTCAAGATATTGTTCTGCAATTATATTACAACCCATCTTTAATTGTTTTATTTGGAAATTATTTATCTTCATTCCTTTGGAGAATCTTTACCAGGGCCCAGCCACCGCAGCTAGTAACTCCATAGGCCCTCTTAACCTCAAGGTATTTGCAGGTAGGGATTGCTTCACACATTTTGTTTCAGAATTAAACAACTGGCACTTGTGCTCCTGAAAGGAATATATCCTTCTATTCAGTTGCTCAATTCTTGTGAGACAGGAGCTATGAAGAATAGGCTTGCATTTACACACACACATACACACAGAGAGAAAGCTGAAGACCCACTCTTGTTTCAGAGTGCTCATGTGGATCTCATTGAGGTGCAATTTTAGCCCAATTTCCAGGTTATCATTAAAGGAACTGGATTTTTTTGCCTATCCTACTCTGGTTTGTTAGCTACCCTTTTATTGAGGTGGGTGGTGATAAATAGCTCACAATTAGTTGGCGGGTAGTTTGAAAGCAAGAAATTGCAAGTAGATAAATAGGTACCACTTCAGTGGGTAGGTCCAGCCCTAGGCTCCTCAAGTATAGGGTGCCGCAGAGCTCGGTGCTCTCTCCTCTCCTATTTAACATCTACATGAAGCCACTGGGTGAGATCATTCGTTCCCACGGGGTGCGGTACCATCAGTATGCGGATGACACTCAGTTGTACATCTCGGCCCGTGGGGACCCCAGTGATGCTGTTGAAATCCTATCCGGATGCCTGGAGGCCATTGGGGTCTGGATGGGGGCCAATGGGCTTCGGCTGAATCCCAGCAAGACAGAGTGGCTGTGGATAAGGGGCCCCGTGTTATCCAGGGAGTTACCATCTTTGGTACTGGATGGGGCTGTTTTGCCCCAGACAGACCCAGTGCGCAACTTGGGGGTCCTTCTGGACTCGCGGCTGCTGCTAGAAGAACAAGTAGCGGCTGTGGCCAGGAGGGCTTTTGCCCAACTTCGGGTGATTCGCCAGTTGCGCACGCTCCTGGACCGGGGCTTCTTGCTTATGGTCACCCATGCTCTGGTCACTTCCCGACTAGATTATTGTAATGTGCTCTACATGGGGCTGCCCTTGACGACCATTCGTAGGCTGCATCTGGTCCAGAATGCGGCAGCCCGGGTGGTGATGGGATGTGGGCGATATGCCCATGCCTCACCGCTACTTCGGGAGCTGCACTGGTTACCAGTTTGTCTCCGGGTGCAATTCAAGGTGCTGGTTTTGACCTTTAAAGCCCTATATGACAGTGGGCCAGGATACCTTAGAGACCGCATCGTCCCAAGAGTGTCTGCCCATCCAACCAGAGCGGACCGGAGGGGCTCTCTAATGGTGCCATCAGTTAGGGGTGCACATCTGTCCAGCACCCGAAGGAGGGCCTTCTCCGTGTCCGCACCAACTCTCTGGTGTCCTGCCAACAGATCTAAGACTTCAAAGAGAATTGCTGCCCTTCAGGAAAGGATTGAAGACCTGGCTGGCAGGGCAGGTGTGGGGCCCGAATGGGAACACGGTCCCCGCCTGCTGGCTTATGTAAAGAATTAAGAACTCTCTCTTCTTCTTTTTATAGTGGATGGGATGGGTGGGTGGGATATGGTTTTTTTTTAAAGTGGGTGGGATATGGGGCTTTTAAAGTGTTTTTATGTGTTTTTAGAACTTGTTGTAATGCCGCCCTGAGTCGGGTTCTGCCTGAGTGGGCGGCATATATAAATATGACTATTAAATTAAATTAAATTAAATTAAATTAAATTAAATTAAATTAAATTAAATTAAATTAAATTAAATTAAACAGTGTTCCGTGCACTCTGGTGTTTAGGCATGCCTGCCATGGGGCCACAGAAATGTCTGCAAATGCAGATAGCACTGGCTCTTTGGCTATAAATAGAGATGAGCACTGAACCCTAGAGCATACCTGTCAACTATCCCATTTTACCCAGGAAAATCCCTTATTTTTACCCCTCTTCCCGCCCCCTCCCATTTTATTAATTTCCCCGTATTTTCCCTTATTATTTTTTTTAAAAATCCTGACCGAAGTTGCAGGTTTTTTCTGGCCACCAGAGGTCGCTGTGTGGCAGGCTTTTCACCTCAGGTCCCGCTGGGGCTGGCGGAAGAAGGTAGCCCATGGTGGAAGAAGGTAGCCCGCACCAGCCCCGCTGCTGCCAGGAAGAAGTGGTGGACAGGAGGCGCATTGCCCTAGAGACGGGCTTCCCCGGCTGGCTCGCCTCACCCCTCCCCGCTCCTTTTTCCTTCTTCTGTGGCTCCCCGCCCATCCCTCCTCCTCCTCCTCTTGTGACAGGGCAGCAAGCAGGCAGAGCCGTCGGGGTTGGCCCAGGGATGGGATCCCTTCCTGCCACCCTCCTGTGCGTGGCTCAGACCTCAGGAGGCACCCGAGCAAGCGGGCAGGAGGAGGAGGCAGCTGCGCCCATCTGTGCCGGGTGGGTGGGTGGTGAGCTGAGTATCCGCTCATTGGGTTTCTCTCGGGGGGGTGGCGCCATGGGCTCTGGGGTTTGGTGAAGGAAAGGAAGCAGCATGTAACTAGTCAGCCTGGCCGATCGAGGAGTGAGAGATTGAGCGAGAGAGAGAGTGAGAAAACACAGAAGGGAAAGGAAGGGAAAGGGGGAGTTGGGCTGCTCCTCCTCCTCCTCCCCCCTCCCGGTTTGTGCTCTCTGGCTTTTCTGTGCTTTCTTCTTACTGAGGGCGAGTAAGGGATGCCTCCCGCCCGCGACGCAATTGCTGGCGCCTTGGTGGTGTGGGGCGTGTGTGTTTGTGTGTCAACATGCATGCATCTGTCCCAATGAGAGAGAACTTGAGGGCATTTCCCCTCAACTTCTTCAAGGCTCTTTGAGGCTGTCACCTGCCAAACAGGAGACCCAAGCAATGTTACTGGCTCTTGCCCCATAGAAGACCTTCCCCCTCCCAATATGCCCCTCAGATGCCTCTGAGAGAGAAAACTACATTTGTTGTTGTTCAGTTGCACAGTCGATTCCAACCCTTTGTGACCCCATGGACCATTGCCCACCAGGTGCCCCTGTCCTCCACCATTCTCCTCAACCTGCCCTTGCTCTGTGCCCATTTGCGCCTACAATTCAATCTAGCTGTCTCATTTTTGGCTGCCCCCTTCTTCTTTTGCCCTCCACCTTTCCTGGCATCAAGGCTGTCTCATGTGAATCCTCTCTTCTCATTTGATGTCCAAAGTACTTTAGCTTCATCTTTACTATTTGACCTTCGAAGGAACAGTCAGGGTTAATTTCTTCTAGGATCAACCTATTTGTTCTCCTCGCTGTCCAGGGGATTCTCAAAACTCTCCTCCAACACCACATTTCAAAGGCGTCTATTCTTCTGCACTCAGCTTTCCTAATGGTCTAGCTCTCACACCTATACATTACCACTGGGAATACCATTGCTTCGACTATGCAATTTTTTGTTTGCAAGGTGATGCCTCTACTTTTAACTATGTTCCCCAGGTTTCTCATAGCTTGTTTCCCAAGCATCAGTTGCCTTTTTATTTCATGGCTGCAATCATCATTTGCAGCAATCTTTGATCCTAAGAAAGTAAAATCTGCCAGTCATATCCAACTCTAGGGTGCAGTGCTCATCTCCATTTACAGCCAAAGAGCCAGTGCTGTCTGTGTTTGCAGACATTTTCATGTCCATGTGGCAGGCATGACTAGACCCAGCAAGTCACATGGCTATATTTGGCCACACCCACAGATTTGGCCACACCCACAGAGGGGTGTGGCCAAATGTTCCCTTATTTTCAAATCCAAAAGGTGACAGGTATGCCCTAGAGTCGGATACAGCTGGCTTTCAAGCAAGGGCAATCTTTACCTTTACTAGTGCTGGACAGATATGGTTAGCGGTGAACCCTCAGGATGTCTATTGATGAGGTGGCACTGATTGCTTAGCCTGATTTGTGCAAATTGGTTGGGCATTCAAGACACACCATGAAATAGCTTTGGGGGATGTCCAGCTTATGCTTGTGTGTACAGAGTTGGAAATGAACCCAAGGTTGTTTCCATGAATAACAGCTGGCCTGGAGAGTAGCTGACAAGTATCAGCACTGCACAGGGGAAGA
The DNA here is from genome assembly GCA_035047305.1 of Bradypodion pumilum. Classification (NCBI taxonomy): domain Eukaryota; kingdom Metazoa; phylum Chordata; class Lepidosauria; order Squamata; family Chamaeleonidae; genus Bradypodion; species Bradypodion pumilum. The sequence continues at coordinate 62,319,204 of JAWDJD010000004.1, read as the reverse complement.
ATTTGACTGTCTGGTACGGAGAGGGGCAGATTAGCTTCTTCTACTCTGGTATCAGGTATAACACTACCATCCCCCACTCACAGGTTAGGGGTTAATCAATTTAAATAAAATTGTGGCCCAGGCCTTTTGACCATATTGAATGTATCTTGACTTTTTTAATTCGCAGATGGTGGCGCACTGATCTAGATTAACCTCATGATCTGGATTCCCTTTTGGCCAGAGTCTCAAATCATACCTGTAGAATCTGTGACACAGTTGTATGTAGCAGCTGTTCCCAGACTCTACTGATTATCTTTAAGGGAAAGGTGGAAGTTGTAGTCTTTCCCCTTATTATGGCGTGGCCACCATTGTTTTTAACATGTCCAAATGAGAAGTGAAATCCCGCTTAACCTATTTGTTCACATCCATCATAACTGAAAATTAAGGTGCAGCTTGTTCTGTCTTGTTATGATTGCACCAGTAAGAGCTATTGAATTTGCAAACAGAGTTTTAACATGAAAGATAAGGTGTTTATCTTCTTTGGAGCAAAGCAGAAAAGTGAGATGTGATAGCCATGGGGCCATTGAAGAAAAAACAGCAATTGTTCCTTGAAAGGGCCATCTATCCTCTGGCACTGGATTTATGATGAGGAAGAGGGAGGGAAGTAAAGAGGGATACAGATAACTAGTTTAGCAAAAGGATAAATATGAGAAACTATATCTGCTAAGATCCCCAGACTTTTCTTCCCATGGAGGTGTGTGATAGGGGGAAAATATATACTGTGATCATGGTGAAAAACCTTAACAAGTCAAATTGGTGGTCTCTGTACATGACCACTAACAGCTATGTGTATGCAGAGAGTCAGTATGCAGACCAAAATCATATGCTTCTATGTACATTTGACAGCAAAAATGCAACATTCAGAGCAATTACCCAAATAGGTACTGTATATGATTCCCAGACTATGTATTATAATAGAAGAAGAATAGTGCATGCCTAAATGTAGATTTCACAGCTTAACCTTATTGCCATGCTGTAGAACTGCTATCCTTTTATGAATGTGCTAAATTTCTTGCTCTAGTCTAGGAAAAGAGGTTGATTATATTTGTAACATTTGTGTGCTATAAGTCCCGAGGCAAACATCTGAGTGGCACCTATATTATTTTGCAGGGGAGAAAATGTTACAATTACAATGCAATGGAAAACATACCTTCAGTTCCTTGAATACCCGCTAGTTTGCTTGTCATAAATAAATTCAGGGGAATGAATGAAAATCCCTCAAATGATTGTTCTCCGGCTATTTGGTGTCTGGATTCACAGTGGACAATTTCAGGAGTTGTTGCAGTCGCGAACCTTCTTACAGTGAGTTTGTCCCTGAAAATCTGCAGACAAATAAATGATTTTCTTTCCTTGACAAACTTAAAGAGTAGAACAGATATAATTTCAGGAGCATACCTAAAGTGAAATATTTTAGGAGGAAGAACTGAGTAAGAAACTTTTTTTCCTTCATATCCTCAGATTTTAAAGTAATCAAATAATCAACTACATTAGGAATATGTGATAAATGCTTGAAGAATTGCTCATTCTCTGTGATTTCTCATTCTCACCATGCCAGGACTTGCCACTGAGACATTCTCCTTGCTCCCTGAGAAGATGAAAGCTTGTCTTATTTACTTGATCGGTTGACTACATGTGTCTCCACCCCACATAGGAAACTGACAGATTCTGTGCCACTGTGTGTATGTTTAAAAAAAAAATCTTGCACATTCATAAGAATCCTGCATGGCTTGGCAGTTTGTTCTGGGGTGGGAAAATAGCCCATGAAACATCTGCCAAGGGAATCTCACAAAGAGACATCTTGCCATAAGAAGGAATTCCCTCTCTCCTTTTCTCTTTGACAGGGAAAGGCACAAACAGCCAAATCCTTAAGCTGCTTTATGCAATATTTTTCTTTTTCCAGTATTTATGATATAACTATCTTTCTTTGTGATCGATCCTTTATCTGGCATACCTTTATGTCATTTCAGCTATATAACTGTAATCTTTGACTATTTATAATTACACAATGTAGTTACTGGAACATTGGAGAGGAATATCATATGATTTAAGTGCTGATTCACACTAACTATCTCCTGTTCTGTTGTGTCTTCTCCATCTCAAGAAGACTACATTGGCTGTTTGCTGAGACCTCTGCTTCCACCAAGTAACAAGGGATATCTCTGCAACAAGGGTTGCTCAATAAATGTTTCTTTTCCATGAGGATAAATTTACATGATTATGTACAAGGGTGTGCCTATGGCTCCAACAAGATCCATTGATGAAACTTAGCATTGTTGGGAATGCAGCAGATAAGATCAAAAGTGCAAAGTAAGGATGCCTTTCTAATTGTCTAAGCTCAGTCTGAAGATCTTCCGCTGTATTTGAAACAGTCACTTAACTTTTGGAGATTTTAAAACTGATTACCTTAAAAAGCAACTCTTCCATGGGTTCGGCTTTACTTAAAAAGACATGAAGTGTAGAGAAAAGGTGAGGTTTGCCAACAGATATGCAGAAGTGTGCTTATCCCTGGAGGGTGAGGTTCTGGGTGGGTGGAACCAGGTAGAGAGATTCTGCTCCCTATTGGTCGGGTCACTTAGGTAATCGGAAGCCTCCTGATACATAATACAAATAAAGACTCACACTGATGGACAACACTTTAAACGTGTAGACATTTAGTCCTTTATCTTTATCAGGTGGGCTATTGGTTTTTTTTTAAATCTCTTTAAAACCAATAGTTAATTTCCTTTTTTTCCTTTTTCTAGAATGTAAACATTTTCTCTTGCTGCTGTCCATTTTCCGATTCTGTGCAAGATAATCTAAACCATACACAATTATTCTTTTTTTAAAAAATCTTTCTTTTGTAAAGAAAGCAAATTACTGTAATGTCTATCTTCTTCCCTTTCTCCCCCCCCCCCCTTTTGATGGATGTGTGTGTGCATGTGTTAATGGTGTAAAGTCAGATGAGGTGCTCCATTCTTGGATCTATACATAAGGGATAAAAGACAGGTAAGTAAATAGTACTGCTACATAATTTTTTTTGTATGCCATATCAATGTTTGCTGATATTTCAAAGGAGGGGAAAGAGTTATATTACTGCTCAAATAGTATTATGAGGGTTGTACCAACTAATTACGCTGAATATCCATACAGTTTTTTAAAATTTAAATTTAATAATTAAGTGTATTTTGGCTCTTAATATGGATCAAATCAAGGGGAAAAAAGGAATTTCTTCATGGCCTGCAAAAGGATTGGGAGGAGTTGATGCACTTCAGAGGGGGAGATAAAGAATGTCAAAACAGCTGTCTCTCACTATTTGAAATGTTTGCAATCCCCTTTTAATTGGAAAAGAACTACATGCTTATTTATTTTAACATATGCATAACATATGCATTCATTTATAGTGCTTATCATAATGTGTACCACTGCAACAAAATATGAGCTATAATTTCTAGAGAACTAGTGGAGCAAATATTTTATCTTCACATTTTTCATTTTCATCCCCTTTGATTTAGGGTACACTCACAGTCAGTTGCTGTGAAGACATTGCCTTCTGATCATTCAGAATTTTTTTCCTGAAAGACATTAATACATTCCTCCTGTAAATTAAGTCAAGGCAGGAATAAATCTTCCTCTCTTTTTTGTTAAATGCTTAAAATTATATGGAGCCATAAAGGCTATAAGGAAGCCCAAGTAGTAGCTTTTGTTCACTAGTGTTGTTGCTTGCAAACACTAGCCTAACTTCAGTCATTAATCAAACTAAAGCTAATCCACTGCATCAATGGGATTTACATGTGTGTTAATTTATGATTTGGTTATTTATATACTGAGTCTACCTTTGTTGGCATTAAGAATTGGATAAAAGCTATTCTGCTGAAACTGATCTCAAGTTTTTAGTTCATGATTTATTGAAGTTTGTAAATTACCTTGCAATTGGATAGTAACTTTCTCCCCACCACCCACTCTCTATCAAAAGTGACCATATCTTGCATCTAAGGGAAGGAAGGAAAGAGGCTGGCTCAAACCTTCCTTAAAGCTTTAGAAACCTGATATTTCAGTAGTCTGCATAAATGCCAGCAAGTGCATTCAGCCAGTCACCTGGTCAAACTCTTGTGCAGACAAACATTTCAATATTCTCAAGGACAGTCTTGAGGCACATTTAAGATTAACGATGCAGTGTGATCCTCTTCATGTTTCCAAGGATCTGGATTGGAATGTATTAAAACTTTCCACTACATTAAATCTGTTGGCTTTAACAGTGCCATAAGACTCCCGGGCTGTGGTGGCTCAAGTGGTTAAGAAGCTGAACTCAATGACTGGAAGGTTGGACTTCAAATCCCTAATACTGCATGATGGCGTGAGCCCTCATCTCTGTCCTGGCTCCTGCCAATTTAGAGTTCAAATGCAAGAAATTGCAAGTAGATAAATAGGTACCACTTCATGGGAAGTTAAATAGTATTCCATGCACTCCGGTGTTGAGGCATGCCTGCCACATGTCCATGGAAACATTTGCAGATGCAGACAGCACTGGCTCTTTGGCTAGAAACAGAGATGAGCACTGAACCCTAGAGTCAGATATGACTGGCTTTCAAGCCTTTACCTAAGACTCCTCTCTCCACACACACCATCCCTTGCCCGCCCCCCTCCTTTCTTTCCTTTTTGTAGGCATAGAATGCTGAGACAGACAAATATTACTAATTCTTTTGGGGGGAAAATTGCTTAATTTTAAAAAGGTGTCATTGAGGAACCAAAATAAGAAGTTACCACATTTCTGTGTAAAGCTGATATTCTAATGGATTGATTTTAGTGTATTTCTATTATCTTGTGCAGTCCTACATTTCAACAGCATAATTAAGAAGGGGGTGTCAAGTTTTACCTGCTAGCTCTGCCTTGCTCTCCACATTTAGCCGTTTATATAGGAGTCTGAGCATGCATGCTTGCATGTATATAGGTCATATAAATGGCAAGGGCTGCATGTAAAGAGTCTATAAATGCTATACTACATTGGTTTATGTTCCCATTAAGCTCAATCACATCTTCATTTCAACCCAGAGATGACTCAATGTACAGGTTTTGTGTTAACAGATACTATAGAAGAGGCATTGCAAAAGAAGAAAGGATGATATAGCTGTAGCATATCCCCCCCAAAAAAACAACAACAACAACAACAACCCCTCAATAATTCTTAAATTTGATGGGCTTGTTTGACCACCACCATGTAAGCAATTAGGAGATCTTAGAATCTACAGCTAAATATTTTAATCAGCCATATATGCTCGTTCAATAAGGAATTTATATACCTTATATGAAGCCCATAGAAATCATGGCAAATTTTGCACTTGGTCATTTGTCTTTGGGTTAGCACATAGTACTATCACAACAGTTTTCAGGAACAATTGCTTTCAGGTGCCGTCTCTTTAAGAATGGGATGTCTCTGTCTACATGCTGGCTTTTAGATGTGGAATACATTTGCTATACCTTAAATGTGTGGTAGGTTATACATACAAACTTTATTCAAGAGGCAATTTTAAGCTCCACTAATTCTCTCCAACAAGATTTGGTAGGAAATTTTGTTAACAGGGTTGGAGAACAGAGGCTTCAAGCCATTAGTATGTTGCCATTAAAGTAGGCTCATTGAGTCAGTGGGGTTTAATGAGTCAACTCCTCCATACATTTCATTGATTCAGTGTGCCTACACTAGTTGTGACTTACTATTGGATTTCAGACAATAGGTCTTTACTGCTTCTTTTCAAAACCTCTCAGAGGGATAAGAAAATGATGTAAGGCTTCCTCAGAAAACTCTGAATAAAGTCTGCCAACAATGAATGCTAAATGTTGCCTCAAAGGAAGGAAAATAGCCTTTTAGACTTGAGTTCTTTCAGTGGTGCATACCTCGAAGTCATTTTTCACCTGATATTTGCTCAGCCACAGAGCAGACCGGTCCAAAATAATGAAAGTGAATGTCCCCCTCTACTTAAAACAGAAGACTCTGATGCATATTAGTGATGTATTGATAGGAGAGTTGTCCTTGGCATAGTTTTCTGTGCTAAATTCCATGCTCCCAGGAGACCTGGCCATGGAAAGGGTTAACACTCTGGGAGTTAAATTAAGAGTTTGGAGCTGGATTTCACCACCGCTGCCCCCACCCTGGACCAGTAGAAACATGCCTCATGAAAAACCGTTTCGAAGAATTTAGGTTTGCAGGGAGGAATTTCAGCAGGCAGGTTCCTGCTTAGACCTTTTGTTCTTTAAGAGTTCCCAAAAAGTTTCAGACAAGTCTTGACATACCCAAGGGAGAGGCTTTGCAACAGCAGGTTTGTGCTTTGAATGAAAAACCTCCAAGCATTTTGAAGTCCTGTATCAGCACCTGCATGGTTTAAAAACTGGGTTTGGAATCTTTGCTGTATGTCATAAGCTGTCATTATCTTTCCAAAGCATTCAGTTTCTCTGCCTTAGCCAACTTTTTTTTTGTTTTTTCCATCTTGATCCCTTCTATTTTTGCTCAGAAGCATGCCTCACTATGACTTTCAATAAGTTTTATGACTAAATCATTTGCTGGAAGAACAGAAATTAAAAGAGCTTTAGAAACCTTGTGGCTTTTGCCAACCTTTGTTAACCACTGGACTAGATAGAATTGAGGAATGTGTGGAATCTGGATGTGATTGGACTGAAACCCCACTGAATCTTGCTAACATGGCTAATGATGAGTGATACTTGGAGTTGTGTCCCATCAGCATCTCGAAGGATACACTTTCATCTCAGCACTGTGAAAGGGAACTTTCTTCAGAAATGTCAAACTATGAATTTCCAGCCTAAACTGAAGTCTGTTACAAGTCTCATCAGTTTCAGTAGCCTTACTTTCAAATGCATATGCAGAAGAAACAGAAGAAGGAGGGTGTTGGAAAATGCTTGAAAATTAGGGAAATGAACTCAGTTTTGACTTATAACACAAATGATTTATGATTGCTTAGAAAATACTTTAATTTCTCTGTGCTATAGTTTGGCTTTTAGAAGTAAATCAGGCAGCAATCCTTTGGCCCTCAGAAAGAGAAGTAAGTGCCATTAAATTCAGTAGGACTTGCTGCAAAGTAAATAGACTGATGACTAATGAATGCTTGGGAATTATAAATGGTTATTTAAACCATTTTTAGATGTACTATTCCCTTCTCTGTCAAATGGAAATAATTATTTCTTTTTCACAGGGGTTTATTCATGTTCATGCACTTTTTAACCATTTTGTCATCTTCCTTTATTCTTTGCTTTGTAGCAAATCAATATAATGATTGTAAATCAATACAAATTGTGCCCGCTATTCAACATCTGGAAATGAATGTTAAACAAAAGTTTCCACAATTAAGTCATCACACTGTGAAATGAAGCAAGCCTGTATCTTCCACAAAGGGTGGAAATTATGATTTGTTCTCTTTGAAACAGCAATGATTCACTCTTTTTTGAATAGCACCATTTTCAGCTATAATGTGTAGTGTGAATGACACTTTCATGTCTTTAATAATTTTTGAATGACTCATTCATGCCTTTGCTTCCATTGATTCATTTTTAGCTCTTTAACATCTTTGAATAATAGTGATATTTTCCTCTCCATTTACACACAGTGTAATTTAATGTGAACATGATCTCCTCTGAGTTCTGGGGTACATCTCTCCCCCAGCCAAAAATGTACCCAATACATCAGGTACCAGTTGCAGTAGATTAATCCTATAACAATATGTGAATTAACAAACTGTTGTTGAGATAGTCCTTCAATCCTTACTTCAGGAGAGATTAGTCTTTCTAACCCACATTTTGCTGTTTGACAAGAATGTGAATTTATTTTATTTTATTTGTTTGATTTCTACATGCTCAAGGTGCTTGTCTTCATGGTCCCATGGTAGCTCAGACTCACGTAGCCCATGTGCCATAGAACATTTTGGCAGTTTGTTAAAATAAAAGTGGAATCAGGAGGAATTACATGTTGGGCCACGTAGATATCTGATGTCCATGTGGATCCCTATATATTGTGATTCAAAATAACATAATGTGGTTTGAAAACAGCAACCACTTGAATTATCTTTGAGAGAGAAATGTTTCCATTCAAGAAAGGATTATGTATTCCTTGGGCTTTGTTTTATACCATGTGAAATCAAACAGAATATATCAAACAGCATCTTGTATAGACCTATAAAAATCCTTCTGAAGTTATTTACCTGCTACTTTTTACTTTTCAAATGCTGTCAATTGACTTTTTCTTCAAGGATTGTTCTTTTTCTCCCCACAGTCCACCAAGTGCATTAAAAGTTTTCCATGACTTCTATTGTCCTTCATTCCACCGGAGTCTGTCTCATAACTAACCAGATTTCAGCGGAGTGAAGTACAAGAGACATGGAGTTAAATCAACTGAGTCTTCATGCTGGCTCCAATGTAGAACACTCTTTCCAAAAGAAACTTGGAGAAAGGGACTACCCCAGCAGAAAATGGGTCAGAAAATTACAATGAACAGATTGTAACGTAACTAGCAAGCATATGTGGAGCATGTTGCTTTGAGTCCAATTGAGACTACTTATATCATGTCCAATATAGTAAGCTTTTCTTTAATTCTTCCTTCCTTCCTTCCTCAGAAAAGTATTTATGACCTGATGCTACTTGTTGGCATTTATTTGCTTCACACTCAGACTACCCTATGGATGTGAGTTTGCAAAAGCAGCTTAAACCTCACTTCACAATCCATAGGCACACAAGATGTAAGGTTTTACAGGCCTATAACATCTACTTAGATGTAAGTTCTATTGAATTCTGTGGGATTACTCTCACATAAATAAGTGTATCTTTTAAACATGTTCTATGAATGGAATACCAGTTTGTCCTTCACCTCAATCTGCAAATATTGGGAGTTGGCTCTCCTAATGACCTAATGCCATCAGAACACTAGTGCTTTATAGCATTGGCATTCTCATTGCTAGGTGATGCTGACTATGAGTGTATAAACCAAAGGTTCTTGGGAGTACAAAATGTGCATCCCTACGTTAGGCTACAATCCACAAACACCTCAGTCAATTTTTGAAAGGCTGGGCTCAGTCAAACTTAAATATGAACCTAGATATGATCTTAGTATAAGATCTAGATACAGTATAAGGAAATATAACACATAAATTAATTAATTCCAGTAGAAAACACTTCATTCTGTAATGCCTTGTCTCTAATATTTCAAATATACATTCATTAATGTTCTTGACCCATTGCATATTTACAAATGAAATTAAAATTAAAGGAAAAAAGTTGGGTTTATGTTTCTTTGAAAAATGACAAATCAAAGCTATAATATTTCCGGTAAAGCATCTTGTTCTTCTTTTAAAAACATAGCTTAATGCTCTTGATGGGGAAAAAATTGCTCTCCATTTCTGTTTCAGTCTATTTTTAAAATCAACAGTCCCCTTTATGCCCTATGCTTGTTTGATCATTTTAACAAAGGTCATTTTCCATATGCATGTTAGCCAGTATGCCTTTCCCCCATTCTCGGAAACATCTTAAAGAAGCTAATGAGGGTCCTATGAAGTTGCCCTTGGAACTGATTTCTGGTGTGGATTAATGATGGGTTTAATCAAAATAATGCCACAACACTTGATCCACCTTTGAAAGAAGAGAGATATGAGAACCAGACATAAACAGAGGAAAGTCTGTGGATGGCATAACAATTTGTATAATTACTGTTCAGTAATTCTGTGTCAGAACACATTTCTTGCCAGACAAATGGTACTTTAGAGTCACTGAGCAGAATATAAATACAGTAATACCTCGGATAATAAATGCATCAGATAATGCTAAAATCGGATAACGATGCAAATTTTTGGGGGAAAATGCATCATAGAACATTATTTTAGTGTTATCCGATGCATCGTTTTGGCCATCTGGGAAGGGAACCGGCCAAGTGCCTGGCTGCTTCCCTTCCCAGAGGGCTGGTAGGTGAAAGGCAGCAGGCGTGCGGGTGCTCCGTTCGGTGGCTGCCTTCCAGAGAAGGCAAGGTGGGTAGCCCACCTTGCCTTCTCTGAAAGGCAGCTGGCATATGGGTGCTCCCTTCAGCAGCTGCCTTCTGGAGAAGGCAATTTGGGCGGCCCGCCTTCCCTTTTCCGGAAGGCAGTGGCCAAATGGGTGCTCCTTTTGGTGACTGCCTTCCAAAGAAGGCAATGCAGGCAACCTGCCTTCCATTCTCCGGAAGGCAGTGGCCGAATGGAGTGCCCGGTCAGCTGTTTGGCGACTGCCTTTTGGAGAAGGCAAGGTGGGCAGCCTGCCGGTTTGTTTTGGTTGAGAATGTGCAGCGCGTTCTCACCCAAAGCAAACCAGCAGCCTGAGTGGTGGACCACCAATTTGTTTTGGGTGAGAACGTGCCGCACTCATATCCAAAACCAGAAAATTTCTTTTCTATCAAATTAATTGAGAATGGTCAAAGTACTAACATTGCTTTAATATTACAAGTTAATTCTTCACATGTTACAGTCTTGCTGTGATGGTTATTTTACAAATATAAAAAATGAAATACCCTTTTGATTGGTGTCTTGTTGATGCTGAGCTGCAGAATGGTTTTTAGGGTATTTCAATTAAATAAGATAAATGAGTCACATTTTCTGTTCAAAATGTGGGAGATGTCACAGAATAATTAATAGGAGTTCTTATAAAGAGGTCCACAAGCCCATAGTCTCAAGGGCACAGCATCAAGCTTTAACACCAGGAATAGTGCCCTCCTTCTTCTCAATCATAGTTTTTCAACTCACATCAGATCTACATTGGGTTAGTCTTGTAATGCTCAGATTGCTTTCCTTTGCCTGTGATTGAATTGATTAAAGTCCTTTGATTTAAGCCTAAAATAAAAATGTTACATTATCTTTGGCATTTCACTTTATGCAATGCTTAAAAGCACGCTAGGATGAAAGGCCCTTTAGAAATGTAGATCTGATTGACAGAGTGATTGAATTAATTGCAGACATTCTCTTAATTGTACACTTAATTACTGACACTATGTGTCAAAAGATTATGTGGCAGCACCTGCAGGAGACCCTTCACAGTTCCAGTTAAAGCCATCTGGATGAAATCTCAAGGAAACACAGTGCATCGCCCACAGCTTGGAAAGGGGGAAATCATATTATTTTAATAATATACAATTAGACTTCGCCATTGCCATCCACTAAATATACACAATCTCTGCTCTCTTTGTAGGGATGGAATCTTATAGATCAAGAATAGGGAAGACACAAAGGATGCTAATTATAGTTCTATGTGACATGAGGTTTTCCTCTGGGTTATTCTTAGGTAATTTAGATTGGAAATGAGAGAAAGAGCAACTGAGGCCTGGTAAAAGATGATACAAAGTAGTTATGGATAATATTACTGTTAGTGAGCCATTTCATGGAACCAATCTCTGCAATGCTGGATGCTCTCCTCTCCTGTGTTTTTATGCGGTGTTTATGCCTACTATCCATGGGGTGGATCCAGTTTTGCCATTATGTGAATTGAACACCTTCTACTTATAGAATGCTACCATATCCAATGGAAGTTTCCAACTGGAGGAAAAGAGAAATCGGCATATACATTGTTTCCTAGAAGTAATTTTCTAGAAAAATGCCATTGGCTTCAATTTGTTTAAGGTGGATTCCAGCTTGCCATGAAGTTACCCACACACTGTGATCATGGAGCATCTCTTGCAGCACATGCTGGATTTAACACCGGGGCTGCAATGGACTACCACAGCCTTGAGGATATTAACAAGGCACGCCTTCATAGCCAGTCCTTCTGGCATGGCCTCTTCCACCTCCGTGACCATTGGGAATCAGCATAATGAAGTGGTTCCTCTTCTGCTCATTTTGGGGTTGGGCCCAATATAATGGTTTCCAGTGGCATTTCCTCCACTGAGGGGACCATCACCTGTAGCCATTGGCCCCTTTAGGGATTCAGGTTATTTACCGTTGCCCAACACTCAACATTGAGTCACTGGCTATAAGGGTCTACTCCATTACCGTAGCTGGATGTCTGGCCAGACCAGAAGAGGAAAAGGGAAATAAATCCTATCCTTCTTGCTTCTCCCTGCCTGCTTTCCCTGCTGCTCTAGAGACCGGTCCCTTCCATCCTCCAGAGCAGCTTCATAGAACAAGAAATCTGCAGGGTTGGTGTTGGGATGTAAAGTCATAGGCTATGACTAGGAATACCTTTGGTTTTGTTCATTCTGATACAAGCTTCTCTAATCTGATTTTCATCTTCCTGGTTGTGATATCAACCACCTCCACCAAGTGTAGGGGCAGAAGGGAAAAATCACTTCCCAGCCATAGGCTCTGGACTTAAAGAGTGAAGTAAAGAGGCATTTGTTAACTCTTGGGGTGTGTGTGTGTGTGTGTGTGTGTGTGTGTGTGTGTGTGTGTGTGTGTGTGTGTGTGTGTGTGTGTGTGTGTGTGTGTGTGTGCGTGTAAAACTGAGCAAAAATATGAACTTTCTGCTGTCTGCCCTCGGACTTGGCCCCGGCTGGGGTGAAAAGAGGCCTGCTGGCCACGAGTGCCTTGATTATTTCATCTGTCGGCACTCCCTGTCCCCCTCAACCGGAACGGATTTGGAAGGGTTTGTGTTGTCAGGCCTTATTACTTTCGTGTATTGTGACATTGCTTAATTCTTTATTTATATTTTGTATTGTATTTTTGCATATTCTGATGTTTTGATTGTATTAATTGTGCATTGCCTTTTGTATTTTATTGTATATCTTGCTCTGTTTATTGTATTTATATATGTTGTAAACTGCTTTGAGTGGCACCTGTGCCAGGAAAGCGGGATAGAAATAATAATAATAATAATAATAATAATAATAATAATAATAATAATAATAATAATAATAATAATAATAATAATAATAATAATAATAATAATAATAATAATAATAATAATAATAATAATAATAATAATAATAATAATAATAATAATAATAATAATAATAATAACAACTACTCCTATTTCTCTTGGGGGGATGAATTCCAATCACCAGTGTGGAAGCTAGTGATGTAGTTGGGTTATGTGGGTGGAACAGTAGCATACCAACTTGACATTTGTCTCAAAAAGCAAATCAGCCATCCCTGCTGTATAACATTAGAGCTCTGGTGATGCAGTGCTTAAAGTGCTGTAATATCAGCCAAAACTGCTGACATTTTGAGTTCAGTTCTGACAGGGAACAAGGTTGACTTAGCCTTCTGTTACCTGAAAAATTGATACCTTTTGAATTTAGGGGAACGATCCACAGGCAGGGTTGAATCAGGAACCAAAAACCATATTAGATTGTGGGTTCAAATAAAAAGGACTTTATTGAATTGAAGGTACCATCAATTCAAATAAAATCAACCCACATAATAAGCCCCTAGCTAAGAAATGAGCCACAGACAAGTTGTTTGATACAAATTAGATGGTTTATATGTGCATTCAAATGGAGCAGGAAGGGGCTTGCACAAACACTATTGGTCCAAGGCATCACATAGGGGGGGAATGGATCTCCCCCCATATTTGATTTACTCAGGAGTGTCCATATGGAAGAGGAGAAGTCCACTCCCAAGCTTGGTTGGTCCAGGATGTCACATGGAGAGTTGGAAGGAGTTTCACCATGTGGCTAGCATGGAGGCTGCTATGGGAGAAGTTGAGGTCAGTTTAAAAAATCCATATATGGTATTTCCCCCGATAAACACACTCTTCATCTGGGGGATTAGGTAGTAAACCAATCAGGATTGCAGCCCGTCGAGGCAGGAGACTTGAAGACACAGGATTTCCTGTGAAGATACACTCAATCACTCTTCACCCACATAATCCTAATCTGTCCCAAGGCAGTAAACCCTACCATCAGCAGTAAAACCCACCCAGCACTGTGTGCACATGTTAATACCACCACAGAAAACAATAGAAGTGAAAGAGAATGCAAACAGAAACAGGCTTTACGGCAAAAAAAACATCAGGAGAGTCTTGAGGAACTTTGGTGATGCAAGAACTTCAGGACAGGAGAGCTTCTTTGACTGAGCTTCTGCTTGCCCAAATATGGTCTGAGCATATGAAAAGGAAGTTAAGAGATCCCTGCTTGAATAGGCAAGAACTGAACAGTTTAAAGTACATGGAAACATTTTTATTCATTTATTTGACATCCAACGTATAACTGCTAATAAAATAAAATCAATCAGGAGTGAAAGGGTTAAGTCTGCTGTGTCTATTTGGCAGAAAGGAAAAAATGCATTTTAAACCAAGCTGAAATTACTAACTGAGGCTTGGCTTTAAACAGAAGGAGAGAAAGGGGGGCTCTCCCCGCTTGACTATGGCCTTTTTAAATACAGTAACGGTTTGAGATCTTTATAAATTTACTAAAAATCAACCCTTGCAGTTTCGATCTGCAAGTGAATCATGGATGGATGGGTGTACAATGTGGTGTTTGTGGACACATAGGCCTAGTGGTTAGGGTCAGGGGGAAATAGAAGAATAAAGGTTAAGAGTATTTTATTGAAAATAAAACATTTAAAAAATAATAAACAAAAATGAAAGGGGCAATTTCCAGATTTGGGGGTAACACTTCCATCCTTCTGAGATTGGTAAAATGAGTACCCGACATTTTTAGAGCAAAATGCTAATTACCTTGTGAACTGCCAAGAGAGTGCACTAAGTGCTATGGGTTGCTATATAAGTGTAATTCTCATTGCTATAGGTCTCCCTTGCTCTAAAGCCAGCTGTGTCCAACTCTAGGGAGTGGTGCTCATCTCAGTTTACAGCCAAAAAGCCATTGCTGTCTGTTTCTGCCAACGTTTCTGTGGTCATGTGGCAGACATGACTAGATGCTCCATTTCTCCCAGAGTTACTGTATCCAGGAAATTAGCTGTACCAGCCAAACTTGCACTTGAAAGGCCAGCAAATCTGCTTTAGCGAAAGAAAGAAAAAGGGAGAGAAATCATGACCACCTCTTATATGTAAACAGATGATGAAAATGTTTAAAATGCACCAACCTGAAATCACCCAATATGTCCCCTGCTTTTATGAAGGAAGAATGGAGGAAGAGTATTGTGTACTTGTAAACTATTTCATAAGCTACCTTGGATCTTGGGAGGTAGGATATAAATAACATTAAAATAAATTAGAATACAAATAAGCATTTGGCCTAAATTTTATTGAGCGTCTTATGCGAGCCAAATGTTTATATTTTTCCCTGCATCTTTTGCTCTCATTACTATGACAGCATGCTTCCTGAGGAGGAGAGAGAAATAAGGAGGATACAGACAATTTAGTTTGTCTTCTTACAGAACCAGGATTGATGAGTGACAAATGTGGCCCTTGGATTTCTGCAAGTGAGCTTCATACACTCCCATAGAAAAATAGCAGTTCTGTGGTAGCTTGATGCTGAATCAGAGGTGTGAGTTTAATCATATTTGTTTCACCAGGGAGGTCACATTTAGCTGTAATGCAGACAAAGGCTGTTCTGTTCTTAAGTTACACTGTATGAAACAAGGAACCATTGCCTCCGGGCCCTCCAGTGGAAAGCAACAATGCATAAAACATCATGATCAAAAGGAAAACCAAATGACAGAAAATAGGATGAGATTGGATGGAGAAACAAGATGAAAAGTGCCATTAACAAAACACAACACAGAAATTGCAGTGGTGTTTATGATGTAGCTTTCTGTCTCTTCACACACACAGGGACACTGAGCAGCTGTTTGCCTGTCTCATTAAGGGACTTGTGAAAGAAAGAGAGAGCAAAAAGTGCTGTACAGATGAATGACTGCCAGCCTGTCTTAAAATAGAAGTCGAAGTAAAGCTACATTATTCTATCTGGGAATGTTTTTGAATGACTAGTACTGCTTCAAAGGCTTTGATACATCTTTCAGATGCCCTTTGCCTGCAGGCATGCTCCAGGAGAGAACAAATACTTACAGTTCTATTGCTATTGCTTCCTTTAAACACACCCCATGCACAAAGGTCGGGTAGATTTGTGAACATGGGAAGCCTTACACCAGGGGTGCCCAAACCTTTTGGGCTGCGGGCCAGTCACGTGGTTCAGCGGGCTGGTTGCGTGGTTCCTCCCACCTTGCAGTCTGTTTTGCAACAGAATGAGATAGATTTTAAGCTGCCATTTTCTCTGCTTAAACCAGGGATGCCCAAACTATGGCCTGTGGGTCAGTTCCAACCCCTGACACCAATTCATCCAGCCCGCGCAGCCCTCATCGCTCCCAGAATTGGAAATAAAATGTGCCCGTACAGTGGTGTGGGCTGGATGAATTGGTGTCAGGGGTTGGATCTGGCTCATGTGCCATAGTTTGGGCACCCCTGCCTTACACTACTGATCCATCAATACACCATCATCTGTTCTGACTGACAGCGACTGTTCAGTGTCTTTCTCTCAGTCCTTGTTGTCCACATTTGTGCTGGCTGGGCGATAGAGACAAAGACCATCACCAAGTCCTAGGGTACAGGCTGAAATCTGAAGTAACTGCTCTGACTCCCTGGGTCTCCAGGCAGGGAAAGAACTCTCAGAGCAGAGCTGAAGGAAGAAAAGAGGTTTGGTCATGGTGGTGTTGGTTGTGGTTGGTTGGTTTCAACATTTATCCATCTGTGCTAATCTGGTGCTAGAATCCTATGGATCAGAACCAAGGAGTTTGCATGTGTGGTGCACTCACACTATCTCAGTATGGCAAAAAGCCAAGAACCAAGATAGGGGAAGGCACTGTTGAGAGAGCTGATGGACTCTCAAGGTGGCATGCACTTGATTCCATTATGTCACTTGCAGCAAGGCAGTGCGTGAAGTATCAGTGTTGTGACTTGTTGCATTAGCACTGACAGCAACAGCATAGGACTGGGAGAGGAAGAAAAAAATTCCTAATGAGCTTTCACACATGCTGGATGTCATCAAGGAACTCCAGCCACAGTAAAGAGCAAACATATTTGCCATATGTTATGTTGACTGTGCTTGGTGTGTGTGTGTGTGTGTGTGTGTGTGTGTGTGTGTGTGTGTGTGTGTGTGTGTGTGCCTGGTTTGAGAAGAGATACTGGGCCTATTCACTTGGATCCTTTTCATGTCTATTTCCACAAATATCTGCTCCAGGAGGAAACAGTATTTTCATCTCCAGACTTATTTATCCTGTGACATCAACAAGGTTTTGGCCTTAACATTTCAAGGACTGGAATATGGTTGATTTAGAAAAGGCCACATCGCCACCCCAGAGGGAGGAAGGATCCAGGGAAGAAAGGCCTGGCAGAAACCATTGAGGGTAAGAGGCCTATTCCAAAGGCCACAACCCCACCCCAGAGGGAGGAAGCCTCCAGGGAAGAAAAGCCTGGCAGAAACTACTAAGGATAGGAGGCCTATTCCAAAGGCCCCATTCCCACCCCAGAGGGAGGAAGCATCCAGGGAAGAAAGGCCTGGCAGAAACCATTGAGGGTAACAGGCCTATTCCAAAGGCCACAACCCCACCCCAGAGGGAGGAAGCACCCAGGGAAGAAAGGCCTGGCAGAAACCATTGAGGATAAGAGGCCTACTCCAAAGGCCACAACCCCACCCCAGAGGGAGGAAGCATCCAGGGAAGAAAGGCCTGGCAGAAGCCACTGAGGGTAAGAGGCCTATTCCATCACCCGCAGCAACAGACCCACCATTGCCCGCCGCCACCTCTGCTCGCACCCTGGGCAGAGGAAGTGAGGGAGGCGGAGGAGGGAGGACCCAGCAGGCTGCCCACCACCAGCCATAATCAAAGAAGCATGCAAGTAACTTAACTAAAACAATGTAGTCTGCAACTATAGCAATGTAGAGACTTGATATAGTGGACTTTTCCTTCATACTAAGTTTTTACTTTTACTTTTGTAACAAATGAAGTAGAACTGTGTTTTTATTTTATTTTAAACTGATAATATGCATGATAATACTTTGTTTTGAACTGTAACAACATGTATGATGTGAGGATACTGGTGTAGGAACCGGCAAACCACGGCAGAAATTTTTGCCAAGAGAACCCTATGGACCAGAACAAAAGGCAAAACAAAAGAGGCAAGTTAGATGAAACAGGATGCTTAACACAGATCAAAAGAAGGGGAGAGATGGGAGAGGGGGAGGAGAAATACAGTGTTGCAAAGAACAATACTGCATAGGAACATGGAATGTGAGGTCGATGAACCAAGGAAAACTGGAGGTGGTGAAAAATGAGATGGAAAGAATAAGCATTGACATCTTGGGAATCAGCGAGCTAAAATGGACAGGGATGGGTGAATTCAACTCAGGAAACCATCATATCTACTACTGTGGTCAAGAAAACTTCAGAAAAAATGGAGTAGCCATAATTGTCAACAAAAGAGTGAGAAAAGCAGTAATGGGATACAATCTCAAAAATGATAGAATGATGTCAGTCAGAATACAAGGCAAACCTTTTAATATCACTGTAATCCAAATATACGCACCAACCACGGGCGCAGATGAAGCCACAGTGGACCAGTTCTATGAGGACCTACAAGACCTCATAGAACAGACACCAAGAAATGATGGACCCATTATCTTGGGAGATTGGAATGCCAAAGTAGGAAATCAAAAAGTAGATGGAATAACAGGCAAGTTTGGTCTTGGAACGCAGAATGAAGCAGAGTTCTGTCAAGATAACACACTGGTCATAGCAAACACCCTCTTCCAGCGACACAAGAGGCAACTTTACACATGGACATCACCAGATGGCCAACATCGAAACCAGATTGATTACATACTCTGCAGCCAAAGATGGAGAACCTTCATACAGTCAGCAAAAACAAGACCTGGAACAGACTGTGGCTCAGATCACAACCTACTAATAGCAAAATTCAGACTTAGACTAAAGAAAATAGGAAAAAGAATCAGGCCAGACAGATATGACCTAGACAACATCCCTAAGGAATACACGGTGGAGGTGAGGAACAGATTTAATGGTTTGGAATTGATAGACAGAGTGGCAGAAGAATTATGGACAGATGTGCGGAACATCATGCAGGAGGCAGCAAGGAAAACCATATCAAAAGAAAAGATGCATAAGAAAGCAAAGTGGTTGTCTGATGAGACTCTTAAAATAGCAGAGGAAAGAAGGAATGCAAAAGGCAAAGGAGAAAATTAAAAATACAGTCACTTGAACACAGAATTTCAAAGAAAAGCAAGGAGAGACAAGGAAATCTATTTAAATGAACAGTGCAAAGTAATAGAGGAAAGCAACACAAGAGGCTGGACTAGAGATCTTTTCAAAAAAATTGGGGAAATCAAGGGAACATTCAAAGCAAAAATGACCATGATAAGGGACAAAGATGGTAAGGAGTTAGCTGATGCAGAAGAGATTAAGAAAAGATGGAAAGAATACACAGAGGAACTTTACAAAAAGGACCTCAACACCACTGATAATCACAATGATGAGAACATTGAACTTGAGCCAGACATCCTAGAGAGTGAAGTCAGAAAGGCTCTAAAAAGCACTGCAAACAACAAAGCTAGTGGAGATGACGGTATCCCAGTTGAATTTTTCAAAGCTCTAAAAGATGATGGAATCAAATTACTGCATTCAATATGCCAGCAGATCTGGAAATCAAAACAGTGGCCACAGGATTGGAAAAGATCAGTATTCGTTCCAATCCCAAAGAAGGGTAGTGCCAAAGAGTGTTCAAATTATCGAACAATTGCGCTCATCCCACACGCTAGCAAGGTGATGCTCAAGATAATACAGGATAGACTTCAGCAGCACGTGGAGAGAGAATTGCCAGAGGTACAGGCGGGTTTCAGAAGAGGCAGGGGGACTAGAGACCACATTGCTAATATACGGTGGATCATGGAGAAAACAAAAGAATATCAGAAACAAGTATACCTCTGCTTTATTGACTACACAAAGGCCTTTGACTGCGTGGACCACAATAAAATGTGGCAAGTACTTAAAGAAATGGGAATACGAGAACACCTCATATGCCTCATGAGAAATCTGTACAAGAGTCAAGAAGCAAAAATTAGGACAGAACACGGAATGACAGAATGGTTTGGAATAGGAAAAGGAGTAAGACAAGGCTGCATTTTGCAGGCGCACCCCCCAAAAAGACTCAGACACCGGTATATATGGATAACGGCATTGGGCCACATTTATTGATTCATGCCCTAGTCTGAATTATAAATTTCAATTGGTACTCAGCCAATTATAATTCTTAAGGCAAGCAGGCCGCAGTAACACTGGTAAGGTTCCTCCCAAAATTGCCAATGGCAATTGGCTACAATGTATCCATTTGTATCAATTTGTTTGTTTACAACAAACAAATTGTTGACCGTAGTCAATAAACTATCTACTGACCCCACCCTCTGACGTGTATCCGTCAAATCACGGGGTGATGCATGCTGAAGAGCTCCTGCCATCACCCCATTGCCTGGTTCATCGTTGACCGGTCAACGTTAACAAACTTGTACCTATCTAGTGTTGGCCAGTCAATTGCGAACCTGCCGGATACCTGTGGGTCATAAATATTTACCTTACCAGTGCTACCCACCCATGTGACCAAAGTCAATAGCAAAGCCCCTGTATCAAACCGTAGCAACAGTGTGGGATGGGCAAAAAAGCCAGAACCAGGAGGCCAATTGTAGGTTCCAGCCAAAAATTCCCACCCGGCCCCGAAGCGACCGAAATATCACACTGTTCACTAGGGAGGGAGTGATGGGGAAAACTTCTCCTCTACGTCGCTTTTCCAAAATGGCAGCTCGGCTGCCTCGTGGCCACCCCTTTTATAGAGGGGTGGCCACGCCCCCTAACTCACCCGGATGTCTGAGTCCGGGTGGGGGGGCCCGCAAAGAGCGCGGCGGCCATTTTGGCACCGCGCTTTCATTGCAGGCGCACCCCCCAAAAAAGACTCAGACACCGGTATATATGGATAACGGCATTGGGCCACATTTATTGATTCATGCCCTAGTCCGAATTATAAATTTCAATTGGTACTCAGCCAATTATAATTCTTAAGGCAAGCAGGCCGCAGTAACACTGGTAAGGTTCCTCCCAAAATTGCCAATGGCAATTGGCTACAATGTATCCATTTGTATCAATTTGTTTGTTTACAACAAACAAATTGTTGACTGTAGTCAATAAACTATCTACTGACCCCACCCTCTGACGTGTATCCGTCAAATCACGGGGTGATGCATGCTGAAGAGCTCCTGCCATCACCCCATTGCCTGGTTCATCGTTGACCGGTCAACGTTAACAAACTTGTACCTATCTAGTGTTGGCCATTCAATTGCGAACCTGCCGGATACCTGTGGGTCATAAATATTTACCTTACCAGTGCTACCCGCCACACGGGGAGGCTTAATAAAGACTCACCGCCCGCCCCCCCAGACCGTCAGCTCGGTCAACAGGCCTGCTTGCAAATCTTCCAAAAAGAGGTTCAAACCTCTGGGCGACAGATGGACCCCATCCCCTGTGTAAAGATCGTAATTTTGGAGACTAATGGTGGGGTGTCGGATGACCCGCCCCAAACCCTTGTCAGCAAAGAACCGGGCCACTGCCCTGTTCACCGAGCGACGAGCACGGTCAAGGGCCTGGAGGTTAATACCCCCCTGTAAGCGTGACGCGGTATGATGTCTGACCATAGCAGCGTTGTGGCAGGCCACACATAATGCAAATAAGCTAGGTCACTGCAGATCGTATGTTTTAAGGAAAGGCCAGTGACCTGGCCCAAGTCATTGCCCCCGAGGTGCAGCACCAGGACATCAGGCGGTTCAGCATCCCTGATGGAGAAAAGGAATGGCAACAGTTCCCGCCATAACATTTTTTTTTGACTCTGCATGTGCTCTTAAGCAGAGCTGCTGCTGAGGAGAGCCAAACAAAGGAAGTGAGCACTGGTAAGTTTTGCAGTTGGAGTAGAGCTGCTTTAGAGGCCTCTACGAATTTAAATTGATAATTGAAACTGCTGAGAGCCACCTCTGTTCAAACAGAGGAAGCAGTTTGAAGCTTCCAGAAGCAGGGGGGCAGGGCCACACCAGGCCCTTCCCTGAACTGTGACTCATAGGGGCGGAGCCACACTAGCCTTTAAAAGCTCTGAGCTCTTTCAGAGTCAGCCATTTTGACTCTGCATGTGCTCTTAAGCAGAGCTGCTGCTGAGGAGAGCCAAACAAAGGAAGTGAGCACTGGTAAGTTTTGCAGTTGGAGTAGAGCTGCTTTAGAGGCCTCTACTAATTTAAATTGATAATTGAAACTGCTGAGAGCCACCTCTGTTCAAACAGAGGAAGCAGTTTGAAGCTTCCAGAAGCAGGGGGGCAGGGCCACACCAGGCCCTTCCCTGAACTGTGACTCATAGGGGCGGAGCCACACTAGCCTTTAAAAGCTCTGAGCTCTTTCAGAGTCAGCCATTTTGACTCTGCATGTGCTCTTAAGCAGAGCTGCTGCTGAGGAGAGCCAAACAAAGGAAGTGAGCACTGGTAAGTTTTGCAGTTGGAGTAGAGCTGCTTTAGAGGCCTCTACTAATTTAAATTGATAATTGAAACTGCTGAGAGCCACCTCTGTTCAAACAGAGGAAGCAGTTTGAAGCTTCCAGAAGCAGGGGGGCAGGGCCACACCAGGCCCTTCCCTGAACTGTGACTCATAGGGGCGGAGCCACACTAGCCTTTAAAAGCTCTGAGCTCTTTCAGAGTCAGCCATTTTGACTCTGCATGTGCTCTTAAGCAGAGCTGCTGCTGAGGAGAGCCAAACAAAGGAAGTGAGCACTGGTAAGTTTTGCAGTTGGAGTAGAGCTGCTTTAGAGGCCTCTACTAATTTAAATTGATAATTGAAACTGCTGAGAGCCACCTCTGTTCAAACAGAGGAAGCAGTTTGAAGCTTCCAGAAGCAGGGGGGCAGGGCCACACCAGGCCCTTCCCTGAACTGTGACTCATAGGGGCGGAGCCACACTAGCCTTTAAAAGCTCTGAGCTCTTTCAGAGTCAGCCATTTTGACTCTGCATGTGCTCTTAAGCAGAGCTGCTGCTGAGGAGAGCCAAACAAAGGAAGTGAGCACTGGTAAGTTTTGCAGTTGGAGTAGAGCTGCTTTAGAGGCCTCTACTAATTTAAATTGATAATTGAAACTGCTGAGAGCCACCTCTGTTCAAACAGAGGAAGCAGTTTGAAGCTTCCAGAAGCAGGGGGGCAGGGCCACACCAGGCCCTTCCCTGAACTGTGACTCATAGGGGCGGAGCCACACTAGCCTTTAAAAGCTCTGAGCTCTTTCAGAGTCAGCCATTTTGACTCTGCATGTGCTCTTAAGCAGAGCTGCTGCTGAGGAGAGCCAAACAAAGGAAGTGAGCACTGGTAAGTTTTGCAGTTGGAGTAGAGCTGCTTTAGAGGCCTCTACTAATTTAAATTGATAATTGAAACTGCTGAGAGCCACCTCTGTTCAAACAGAGGAAGCAGTTTGAAGCTTCCAGAAGCAGGGGGGCAGGGCCACACCAGGCCCTTCCCTGAACTGTGACTCATAGGGGCGGAGCCACACTAGCCTTTAAAAGCTCTGAGCTCTTTCAGAGTCAGCCATTTTGACTCTGCATGTGCTCTTAAGCAGAGCTGCTGCTGAGGAGAGCCAAACAAAGGAAGTGAGCACTGGTAAGTTTTGCAGTTGGAGTAGAGCTGCTTTAGAGGCCTCTACTAATTTAAATTGATAATTGAAACTGCTGAGAGCCACCTCTGTTCAAACAGAGGAAGCAGTTTGAAGCTTCCAGAAGCAGGGGGGCAGGGCCACACCAGGCCCTTCCCTGAACTGTGACTCATAGGGGCGGAGCCACACTAGCCTTTAAAAGCTCTGAGCTCTTTCAGAGTCAGCCATTTTGACTCTGCATGTGCTCTTAAGCAGAGCTGCTGCTGAGGAGAGCCAAACAAAGGAAGTGAGCACTGGTAAGTTTTGCAGTTGGAGTAGAGCTGCTTTAGAGGCCTCTACTAATTTAAATTGATAATTGAAACTGCTGAGAGCCACCTCTGTTCAAACAGAGGAAGCAGTTTGAAGCTTCCAGAAGCAGGGGGCAGGGCCACACCAGGCCCTTCCCTGAACTGTGACTCATAGGGGCGGAGCCACACTAGCCTTTAAAAGCTCTGAGCTCTTTCAGAGTCAGCCATTTTGACTCTGCATGTGCTCTTAAGCAGAGCTGCTGCTGAGGAGAGCCAAACAAAGGAAGTGAGCACTGGTAAGTTTTGCAGTTGGAGTAGAGCTGCTTTAGAGGCCCGCGTGCCTAACGGCGCGCGAGATTACAAACTAGGAACATAAGAAGAATATAGTCTTACTAGGTAGAAAGGTAGTAAACGTGTACATTTTTGAGGCCCAGAATACTGCACTTGTTAAAATGGATTCTGAGGGAACAGCTGTAGTTACCTGCAATACTTGTGCCATGTTTGTGTTCTTGCCAAAGCACATGGAGAACTACACTTGCAGCAAGTGCAAGCTGGTTGCACTACTAGAAGAGAAGGTCCAGCAGCTAGAGGCCCGCATATCTAACCACCAACAAATTAAGGAGCTTGAGCTGTTCTTGGACAGAGCGGAGCAGACTATGCTGGACAAAGAAGAGACAGGGCACAGTTCTGAGGGAGAAGGCCCTTCACTAACTCGGGAGGGAGATGGTTGGAGGAATGTGACTCAAAGGAGGAGAAGAGTAGGGGATCACTCTGAGAGTCTGAAATTACAGAATAAATTTGAGGCTCTTTCCCTTATCACACCTGACGAGGAACACACAGAGGAACAACTGGTTCCACCTGATGATCTCTCCTTCATCACACTTGATGAGATCCAGGAAGATAAACAACAGGAACAAACTGAGTTTCTCTCCCTTAATATGGTTGATGAGGTGCATGTAGATGAACAGATTGCAGGAGAGAGGCTCCTTGTACTAGGCGATTCAATAATTAGAAATACAGAGAAATGGATTTGTGATGCACATGATAACCGTATGGTGACTTGCCTGCCAGGTGCAAAAGTTGCAGACATCACAAGAAATCTAGATAGATTGTTAGAGAGAACTGGGAACGAGCCAGTTGTCATGGTACACGTTGGTACTAATGATGTTGGGAAGGCCAAGCGGTCTGTCCTGGAAGCCAAATTTAGGTTGTTAGGAAGAAGATTGAAGTCCCGGACTTCCAAGGTAGCATTTTCAGAAGTGCTGCCTGTCCCTCGCGCAGGACCTACCAGGCAGGCAGAGCTCAGAAGCCTCAATGCGTGGATGAGGCGGTGGTGTCGAGAGGAGGGCTTCAGATTTGTCAGGAACTGGAGAACATTTTGGGACAAGCCAAATCTGTTCAGGAGGGATGGGTTGCATTTAAACCATGATGGGACCAGATTGCTGGCACTCAACATCAAAAAGGCTGCAGAGCAGCTTTTAAACTGATAACTGGGGGAAAGCCGACAGGAGCTGGGCAGCATCCGGTTCGGGAAAGTGTGTACTTGGGTAGTGAGGAGGATGCAAAAATTACTGAGCAGAGCGAGGAGCTAGTCACTAGCATTCTAGCAGAAGGATGCAAGAGGCAGTCTAACAATGCAACTGGACACAAAAGACTGTGTCAGAAAAGCATATATAAATGCTTGTATACAAATGCCAGAAGCCTCCGGAACAAAATAGGGGAGCTGGAATACTTAGCAATAGGTAAAAATATTGATATTATTGGTATCACTGAAACCTGGTGGACGGATGATAACCAATGGGATACAGTTATCCCAGGCTACAAACTGTACAGGAAGGATAGGAAGGGGCAAACAGGAGGTGGTGTAGCCTTGTATGTCAAAGAAGTGATAAAATCTTATGAATTGGAATATCTAGGTGATTTAGAGTCACCATTAGAAGCTCTGTGGGTAAGAGTACCAGGCCACAAGGATGGTCTAACAGTAGGCATATACTATCGGCCTCCGACCCAAACTCTTGAGGGAGACTGGCAGTTGGAGAATGTTGTAAAGGAGGCATCCAAGAAGGGAAGCCTGGTTATAATGGGGGACTTCAATTACCCTCACATAGACTGGGTGAACTGTTGTTCAGCACATGATAAAGAGATAAAGTTCCTAGATATGCTAAATGATTGTTCCCTGGGACAGATGGTTGAAGACCCAACTAGAGGTACAAGAATCCTTGACTTGATCCTGAGTAATACTCAGGATCTGGTGCAAGATGTTAATGTGACTGATCCAATAGGGAACAGTGACCACAACTCAATTATGTTTAACTTGATCATAGACCGCAAGTCACTGATAAAATCTAACACAGAGACCTTAAATTTTCAAAAAGGAAATTTCCCAAAGATGAGGAAACTAGTAAAAAAGAAACTGAAAGGGAAAATTGAGAGAGTCCAAACACTCCAAGAGGCATGGAGGTTGTTTATAAAAACAATAACAGAGGCCCAATTGGAATGCATACCCAAAAGGAAAAAGGGCACTGCCAGGTCCAAGAGGACTCCAATGTGGCTTACAGGAGCTGTTCGGGAAGTGATCAAGAGCAAGAAAAGCTCATTTAGAAGATGGAAGGCTTGTCCAAATGAGGACAGCAGGCAGAAACATAAATTCTGGCAGAACAAATGCAAGGCAACAATCAGGAAAGCAAAGCAAGACTTTGAGGAGCGTATAGCTAAAAATACTCAGAGGAATAACAAAGACTTCTTTAAGTACATTAGAAGTAAGAACCCAACTAGGAAGGCCATTGGACCATTAGATGACAATGGAAGGCAAGGGGTTATTAAAGAGGAAACAGAGATTGCAGAGAGACTCAATGAATTCTTTGCTTCAGTATTCACTGAAGAAGATAGAGACCACATGCCCAAAACAGAACCTATCTTCGTAGGGAGGGAAACCGAAGAATTAAGCAAGATAGAAATAACCAGGGAGGAGGTCCTTGCATGTCTTGTTAAGCTAAACACTAACAAATCCCCAGGACCAGATGGCATCCATCCACGAGTTCTCAGGGAACTTAAAGATGAAATTGCTGATATCCTAGCCAAAATATATAATCTTTCCCTCAAATCAGGCTTTGTGCCTGATGACTGGAAGGTAGCGAATGTAACACCAATTTTCAAAAAAGGATCCAGGGGTGATCCAGGAAATTACCGACCTGTCAGTTTGACATGTGTCCCAGGTAAAGTGATGGAAACCATCCTAAAAGATAGAATTAATAGGCACATAGAAGAGAAGGCGCTGCTAAAGCAGAGCCAACATGGCTTTTGCAAGGGCAAATCATGCCTCACTAATCTGTTGGAATTTTTTGAGAGTGTCAACAAGCATGTGGATAAGGGGGATCCAGTTGACATTGTTTATCTGGACTTTCAGAAGGCTTTTGACAAGGTCCCACACCAAAGGCTCTTGAATAAACTTACCAGTCATGGAATAAAGGGACAGGTCTTGTCCTGGATCAGCAACTGGCTAAGGGACAGGAAACAGAGGGTAGCACTAAATGGACACTTCTCCAAGTGGAGGGAAGTAAAGAGTGGGGTCCCCCAAGGTTCAGTACTGGGACCCCTGCTTTTCAACCTCTTCATAAATGATCTAGAGGTAGGAGTAAAAAGCAAGGTAGCCAAATTTGCTGACGACACTAAATTATACAGGGTAGTGAAAACTGTGAGAGATTGTGAGGAGCTCCAGAGGGATCTCTTGACACTGGGGGAGTGGGCAAAACAGTGGCAAATGAGCTTCAACATTAGTAAGTGCAGAGTGATGCATGTTGGGGCAAAGAACCCCAATTACATTTATAAACTGATGGGGTCTGAACTCTCTGCGACAAACCAGGAAAGGGACCTTGGTGTCCTGGTGGACAGCTCAATGAAGGTGTCAACCCAGTGTGCCTCAGCAGTGAAAAAAGCAAACTCAATGTTAGGGATCATTAGGAAGGGTATAGAAAATAAGTCAGCAAGTGTTATTTTGCCTCTTTATAAATCTATGGTGAGGCCCCATCTGGAATACTGTGTACAGTTCTGGTCGCCATACCTCCAGAAGGATATTATGGAGTTGGAGAAAGTACAGAGGAGGGCAACCAGAATGATTAGGGGACTGGAACACCTTCCTTACCATCTGAGGCTGCAACGGTTGGGCCTTTTCACTCTTGAACGACGGCGTCTAAGAGGTGACCTGATTGAAGTTTATAAAATCATGCACGGTTTGGACAAAGTAGATAAGGAAAAACTGTTTTCCCTATCGCACAACACTAGAACTAGGGGACACTCTATGAAACTTTTGGGTACTAGTTCTCAAACAAATAAGAGAAAGTACTTTTTCACCCAGAGGATTACTGGTCTATGGAACTCCCTGCCAGAAGAAGTGGTGACAGCTGTCAGTCTTGACAGCTTTAAGAAAGGATTAGACAAGTTCATGGAGGACAAGGGTATCAATGGCTATAATTATGGATACTTAAGGACGACCTCTGGGTTGGAGAGATAGGCAGAATATCTCTCAATGCCATTCCAGGGAATCCTAAGAAGGTGAAGGCACCTCCTTGGGAATACCCTGAAGGAAATGGTGAGCCACTGTGTGAGACAGAATGCTGGACTGGATGGGCTGTGGCCTGTTCCAGCAAGGCTGTTCTTATGTTCTTATGTTCTTATGTTCTTAACATTCCGCGCTTACCATACCACCTGATACATGCGGAGGCACGTAGTCCAAGCTGGGGTCCCCACTCTGTCGCCGCAGCGTACTGCCCTGCCAAGTGCACATAGCTATGGCCCACCAGCCATACTGCCACCGGTGTGCGGGGACACACAGGGTCTGTAAGATAAAAAAGACAGGAGAGTAACTTATCTGGTACTCATACTTGAAGAGGGCGAACATATAATTCAAAACACTTCGATCCCCACCTCCCCATATGGCGTATATCAGCCTCAGAGTACCCAAATGCAGCCGCAGTAGAAGCAGCTCCTATTCTAAATGAATGGGTGCCGTAACGAGCCCCGGGGAGGCCAACACTGGACAGTGCCTTACTGGTCACCTTCCAAAATTGAAATTTAGTCAGGGGAGACCCATCTTGGTGGCAGAAAAACGGGCCAGGGTGCGTGCCACGCACTGCAAGGAACTCTTGTAGGGCACCAACCGGACAGATGTCTGCAATGGAACATCGTAGCAGTCTAACACCACTGCCTACACCGTGCTGATCAACTTTTGAGGACCGTTTCCTCAACTGAGCCCACTCATTGGAGACATAGACATCTTCGAGTTCCAGTGCCCTATGAGCCGCATCCGCCTTAGACAGTAGCACCAACTCACTGATGCGGAGCACTCCAAAAAAGGCCACCGTGGTAGCCGCATGAAACAGAGCTGCCTCATACCTGTCAAAACACAGGTCATGCCAGCCTCGTGCAAGGTGGGTAAGAACCCCTGGAGAAATAGGGTGGCGATTCTCCGGGCGGCGTCCACGTTCCCGTGTCCACCCCTCCAAAACATGTTGTATACGGAAATCATTCGTGTTGTCAGCAGAGCCCCTCACTTTGGCCATGAATGCCAGTGCTGACAGCCTGGATGCTATGGTGCGGGGAGCTAGGCCCAGACTGTGTAGGTAGACCATAAATTGTAGAACGTGTGCAACTGGAATGGGCCACACCTCGGGCAACTGGAGTTGCGCACAATTTTTTTTAAATTGACTGAACGCATAGTGATACGCCTTACGCGTGCGGGGCGCCAGCGACATGCCGATCGCCCGGTTCACCTCTCCTTGCCAAAAGTCCAAATCTCGTCTGGGAGCGGCGAGGAGAATTCCTCTGCGTCCGGAGCCAAGGCGCGGACCCGGGGGATCTGCAGGCGGGATAAAGCATCAGCAATATCGTTATTAATACCTGTTACATGTCTGGCCCTGAAGAGCACATTGAGGTGTAGGCTGCGCAACACAAACTGGTGAACTAACTCCATGACCTTGGGTGATTTAGATGTCTGGGAATTGACAATGTGCACTACCGCAGCATTGTCGCACCAGAAATGAACCACTGAATTTGCCCACTCCTCACCCCATAGCATCAAAGCTCCCAGTATTGGGAAGAACTCAAGGAATGTAAGATCACATAGACGATCCGTGCCCCGCCATGCTGGAGGCCATCGGCCGTAGGCCCACCTCCCCTCAAAGTAAATCCCATATCCCAGGGACCCCGAGGCATCTGACTGAACCTGGAACCTAGGGGAAACCAAAAGGTCAGATCTCCAAAATGACACCCCGTTGAAGTCCCTCAGGAACTTAAGCCAAACCAACATGTCAGCCCTCATGCCCTTGTTCAGTCGGACCCTATGATAGCGCCTGGATAGGCCAGTCATGGCGTCGCATAAGCGTCGAGCAAAAGCTCTGCCAGGTGTGACCACCCTGCAGGCGAAGTTAAGATGACCATGGAGAACCTGGAGCTGACAAAGTGACACCTTGCGTTTGGCCAGTAAGGCCAAAATCAATGCAGTGATCCGGGTAACCTTATCCATGGGTAACCTGGATGCCTGCGAGACCGTGTCAATTTCGATACCCAGAAATGTGAGCTTAGTTGATGGGCCCTCGGTCCTTTCGGGTGCTAAAGGGACACCGAGTTCCTGCATTAGCGTCTGAAATGTATTGAGGAAACGCGTACACGTGTCCCAGCCCCGTTCACCCCCGAACAAGAAATCATCGAGGTAATGGGCTACAGACCGGGACCCAGACCTGCGAACAAAGGCCCACTGAAGGAAAGTGCTAAAACGTTCAAATGCCGAACAGGAAATAGAGCAGCCAAAAGGCATGGCTTTATCAACATAAAATTTCCCTTGGAATTTAAAACCCAATAACTCAAAGTCACCCGGGTGCACCGGCAACAAACGGAATGCCGACTTAATGTCACATTTTGCCAGAAGTGCACCCGGGCCACAAGAGCGCACCATGCGCAGGGCCTGGTCAAATGATGTATACCTGCCCGAACAAAGGTCATCAGGAATGGCATCATTGACCGAATGGCCCGCCAGGTATGACAGATGGTGGATTAAACAAAACTCCCCAGGGGTCTTTTTGGGCACCAACCCTAAAGGGGAAACCTTCAGATTGGGAAAGGGTGGCATAGGAAAGGGGCCAGCAACCCTACCTGCATTAACCTCCTTAGCGATACTTAGGGCAGCCACCTCCTCCCTACCCTTCAGGGAAAATAAATTAGGGGCATCTTGGGGGCACCGCTCCCCTTTGAATGGGATGCGAAAGCCCCGCTGGAAACCCTCGAGGAGGTACCTAGCATCCTCTCTCCTCCGGTAAGTTGAGAGCCACCGCTCCAACATAGCTACGTTAACCGGGGAGGGGGCCTTTTGAGTGACCAGCTCCATCAGCGGCAGGTCTGCCCATTCCTTGTCCACCTCTACCTCTGCCCCGTGACCCACCGGCTCCCGGACACGCAGCAGCGGCGTGGGGGCCAGCGCAAGAGGGACACTCATGTTTGTATCGGCACTGTTTTCTATTGCATACACTATTGGCCGAGAAACTCCAACACAGCAAGCGGGCTGGAACCCCCTGCCCCGCCAGCTGGCGGGGAGCCTGTGTTGGAGCAGCTCGCTGGACTGCATGTCCACAATGGTACCTCTCCCCAGGCGCCGGGCGCGTGGGGGTCATGTATAAAAGCCACAGTTTCTGACATGGCTCATCCCACCTCATCTCCGGGTGTAAGGGCACTCTCATTCTAAATTCCTCATCGTAAGCCAATCACGATGGGCCAGGAAAATCCACCATTGCCCTGTAAATATTGTCCAAATATTAGACCATAGGAATGGCCAGGTCAGGCCGAGCCCTAAGGTACACCGCCATATAAATGAGATATGCGGGTAACCAGTTGGCCAAGGTGCGTGGTGGCTTGCGACGGCGAGACAGCTCTTTGTCCTTCTCACCCTGCCCCTCTTTTTCCTCCTTGGTGGGTTCCCGGTTCAATAGGGAGAAAATATCGACATACTCCCCCCGCCAAATCTTTTCCCTTGTGGCCTTGGCCAAATGATCCCCGAGGGGCAAGGAATACCCGGCTGTCGGCAATGCCAACACTGGCACAGTATTAACACGGGGTATCAGGAGAGGAGCCTGGACCGTCCCTGCGACACCCGGTGTAGCCCCGGGGGCGGAACCCCCCCCCACCCAATGTTATGCCAGTATGGAACCAAGCTGCACCCGGGTAAGCTGGGAACTGATGCCCACCAGCCCCGACATTACGAGGCCATGGCCACTGAAACCTATCCCCGGAAGTGGAGTGTGATGTGGGGACATTAGCTTGAACCTGATACTCACTGGGTGCACCCCCGTGAGCCGCCCCCACTGGGGGTTCCGGCCCACGGCGGGCATCGGAGCTCGTGACCGAAATCGAGCTCTGAGGACACATCCGACCACTACCTGTCTGCAGTTCATGATGTACGGGGAGCTGCGAGACTGCGGCGGGCACGGGCCTGCGCGCCTCGAGCAACTCAACCCGACTGGCCGCCTGCTGGAGAGTGGCGGCTGCCGTGGTAGCAGGCTGGCAAAAGGGGGCCCCAGATGGCAGCGTAGCCCCCCCCCCATGGGGTTATTGGTGATGCCGAGGGATGCCTCTAGCGCCGCTATGCGGGCCAGTAATGCATCCACTGTCGCAGATCCCCCTGCATAAAGGGGGCCAGGCGGGCCGGACAGCCCACTGGGCAATGGTCCAGGGTCCCCGACTTGAGAGCCAGGTCCCAAATAGGGCCATGCCCAAAACTCCGGCCCATGAGGGGCCGGGGGTAAGCCCTGTTGTGCAACCGCAGCAGGCCCTCCCCCATGCTCAAGGCCCATGGCCGGCAATTGCGGGCCGGGGGCCGAAGCCCCTGCGGGGCCAGTCTGAGGCTGTAGAGCCGTGGGCCATGGCCTAAGCTGCCCCATCCCACCGGTCCCGGTGGGTGCCTCCGATATGGGGTCCTGTTGCGGGGGCGCAGTCGCAGTCCTCCGACCCGATTGCTGCCTCCCTTTCGGGCGAGCCTGAGTCGCCATAGCCTTCTTCTTGGGAAGCATAATAAAAGCACGATCCCTTTCAAGGGATCAGAACCAGATGGCTGGAAAGCCGAAGATTGAGAAGCAAAGATACCCGCTAAGGCTCTGCAGCCAACTGCGGCTCTCAGAAAGAGATGAAGAGCGACGGAGAAAACCTCTCCTCTCCGTCGCTTTTCCAAAATGGCAGCTCGGCTGCCTTGTGGCCACCCCTTTTATAGACTCACCCGGATGTCTGAGTCCGGGTGGGGGGCCCCCGCAAAGAGCGCGGCGGCCATTTTGGCGCCGCGCTTTCATTATCACCCTACCTTTTCAACCTATACACAGAGCACATAATGCGCAATGCAGGGATGGATGAATCACAATATGGGATCAAAATTGCTGGGAGAAACATCAACAATTTGAGATATGCAGATGATACCACCCTAATGGCAGAAAGTGAGGAAGATTTAAAGAAGCTACTGATTAGGTTGAAAGAAGAGAGTGCAAAAGCTGGCCTGAGACTTAACATCAAGAAAACCAAGATAATGGCAACAGACCCTATCAGCACCTGGAAAGTAGATGGGGAAGAAGTAGAAGCAGTGACGGATTTTACTTTCTTGGGATCTAGGATCACTGCAGATGGTGACTGCAGCCATGAAATAAAGAGGTGACTGATTCTAGGGAGACAAGCCATGAGAAACCTGGGGAACATAGTGAAAAGTAGAGACATCATCTTGCAAACAAAACTCCATATAGTCAAAGCAATGGTATTCCTGGTGGTAATGTATGGATGCGAGAGCTGGATCATTAGGAAGGCTGAGCGCAGAAGAATAGACGCCTTTGAGATGTGGTGTTGGAGGAGAGTTTTGAGAGTACCCTGGACAGCGAGGAGAACAAATAAGTCAATCTTGAAAGAAATCAGTCCTGCCTGCTCCTTAGAAGGTCAAATAGTAAAGATGAAGCTGAAGTACTTTGGACACCAAATGAGAAGAGAGGATTCACTTGAGAAAGCCTTGATGCTGGGAAAGGTGGAGGGCAAAAGAAAAAGGGGACGGCCAAGGATGAGATGGCTGGATGGCATTGTGGACGCAGCGGGCACCGAGCTGAGCAGGCTGAGGAGGATGGTGGAGGACAGGGGTACCTGGAGATCAATGGTCCATAGGGTCGCAAAAGGGTCGGAATCGACTGAGCGACTGAACAACAACAACAGAAATCATATCTCTGAACCTAAAGGAATGTGTACCAGGTTTGTTTCTTTGAAAATGGGATTCCTAAACATGAAACCTTCTAATAACAATCTCTGTGCATCAGCTTTCTAAATTAGAACTCCGCTTCTATTAAAATTAAAGCAATTTCAGACTTTTAAAGAACACAGGAGCAAAAATTAAGCTTTTATTTTCCTTAGGACAGCCTTTTTAAAATGAAATTCTTGGTTAATATCAATTATATAATGCAGAATAATACCTTGAGATCTAATATATCACAGACAGACTAGTGTGAGGTTCTAAGCCTCACCAAACAGATGGCAATGTTAATGTATTGAAGGTGCTTTGCAACAACCAGATTGGCTAGAGTGTTTTAAAATGTATATCTGTTCAGCATACAGTAGGTTACAATCTTTTACACAGCCTGTGGGAGCAGGTCCTATTTGACTCAATGACAGTTACTTTGGCTTTAAGAAGTATACAATTGCCCTGTTAGTCAAACTGGTAATGTTAGAGCTTCATATTTATCATCTTTCTTAGACTTTGTAATTTTAAATCTGGTTTAGAGAAAAGCTTTCATTTGAATACGGTACATTTATCTACAGAAGATTTTTTTAAAGACATAGGAATTTGGCAAAATAATCAAGGCACACAATTCTCGTTATGTCTTATCATTTTTGTAATAATTAATAATGGCTACATAAGGAGAAACATATAGACACAGAAAAATGTCTAGCCAAACATTGCTTCATTCACAATTTCTTACACATATGAGATTGAAACAGCTAGGGTATGATTTGTGATCTTTGCAAACTAGTTTTAAATCACTGCCTGTTTGTAGAGGTTCTCACTTTATTTCAAAGATTTGTGCTGGTCTTCCATCATAATGAAATGAGCAATTCAATAAGGCTGTAGTTTATGTGGGGTTGTGTACAAAACATGAACCAATTGAGGTTAGTGACAGTTCATTGCAGGCGCACCCCCCCAATAACGGACACAGACAACATTGAAAGTGGATAACAGCAAAGGGCCACATTTATTGATTCAATGCCCTAGTCCGAATTATAAATTTGTATTGGTAAAACGACCAATCATAATTCCTAAGGCAAGCAGGCCGAAGTAACACTGGTAAGGTACCACCCCAAAATTGCCAACGGCAATTGGTTACAATGTATCAAATTGTATCAATTTGTTTGTTAACAACAAACAAATTGTTGACCGTAGTCAATAACTAACTCATGACCCCACCCTCTGACGCGTATCCGTGAAATCACAGGGGTGATGCATGCTGGTTAGCAATCATCATCACCCCATCGCCTGATTCGTCGTTGACCGGACAACGTTTAACTACTTTATTCCTGTCTAGTGTTGTCCAGTCAATTGCGAACCTGCCGGATACTTGTGGGTCATACTGTTTACCTTACCAGTGCTACCCGCCCATGTGACCAAAGTCAACAGTAGGAACGAAGAAAGACCCCTATATCAAACCATAGCAACAGTGTGGGATGGGCAAAAAAGCCAGGACCCGAAGCCAATGTGGGTCCCAACCAAAAATTCCCACCCGGCCCCGAAGCGACCATAATCACACTGTTAACTAGGGAGGGGGTGGAGGGGAAAAACTTCTCCGCTCCGTCGCTGAGGCAAAATGGCAGCGCGGCTGCCTCGTGGCCACCCCTTTTATAAGGGAGCTGGCCACGCCCCTAACTACCCGGATTCTCTGTCCTGTGGGGGGGGGCCCGCAAAGGGCGCGGCGGCCATTTTGGCGCCGCGCTTGCATTGCAGGCGCACCCCCCCAATAACGGACACAGACAACATTGAAAGTGGATAACAGCAAAGGGCCACATTTATTGATTCAATGCCCTAGTCCGAATTATAAATTTGTATTGGTAAAACGACCAATCATAATTCCTAAGGCAAGCAGGCCGAAGTAACACTGGTAAGGTACCACCCCAAAATTGCCAACGGCAATTGGTTACAATGTATCAAATTGTATCAATTTGTTTGTTAACAACAAACAAATTGTTGACCGTAGTCAATAACTAACTCATGACCCCACCCTCTGACGCGTATCCGTGAAATCACAGGGGTGATGCATGCTGGTTAGCAATCATCATCACCCCATCGCCTGATTCGTCGTTGACCGGACAACGTTTAACTACTTTATTCCTGTCTAGTGTTGTCCAGTCAATTGCGAACCTGCCGGATACTTGTGGGTCATACTGTTTACCTTACCAGTGCTACCCGCCACACGGAGGGGCTTCACAGAAGACCTGACGCCCCCCCCCCCCAGACCGTCAGCTCGGTCAACAGGCCTGCTCGCCAGTCACCCAACAGGAGGTCCATACCTCCTCGCGACAGATGGACCCCATCCCCTGCATACAAGTCACAATTTTGTAGACTAATATCGGGGTGATGACTAACCCGTCCCCAAGCCCTGGTGGTGAGAAACCGCGCCACTGCCTTATTGACCGCGCGCCTAGCTCGGTCAAGGGCCAGGAGGTTAACGCCCCCTCTGTAAGAGTGGCGCGGAACAATGTCCGACCAAACCAGGGCTGTGGCAGGCCAGACATAATGCAAGTAGGCGAGGTCCTCGCAAATCGCATGCTTGAGCGATAAGCCGGTGACCTGGCCCAAATCATTGCCCCCCAAGTGGATGATTAGAATGTCAGGCGGGTCAGCCCCCAGGCCAGAAAAAAGGAAAGGCCGCAGCTCCCGCCATAACATCCCAGGCTTACCGTGCCATGAGAGACTGGCGTGGTCACCCAGTCCCAGTCGGGGTCCCCACTCTGTCGCCGCAGCGTAACGCGCTGCCCTGAGCACATAGCTGTGGCCCACCAGCCATACTGTCACCGGTGTAATACGACACCCAGGGTCTGTAAGAAAATTGAGAAAAAGGAAGGTAAGGTGACTGGATTGGTACTCATGGCGGGAGTGGGCGCACATAAAACTGAAAACATTGTGAGCCCCACCTCCCCATGCTGCGTATGTCAGCCCCAGAGTACCCAAAAGCAGCTGCTGTAGAGGCTGCGCCAATACGGAACGAATGTGTGCCATAACGGGCACCTGGTAGTCCCACCCTGGTGAGGGCTCTGGCTGTCACCTTCCAAAACTGAAATTTAGTAAGGGGAGACCCATCTTGGTGACAGAAAAACGGGCCGTGGTGCCAGCCACGCAGTGCCAGGTATTCCTGTAGGGCACCAACCGGACAGATGTCTGCCAAAGAACACCGTAGCAGTCTTACTCCACTGCCTACGCCATGCTGATCTGTTTTGGAGGAGCGAATCCTCAACTGGGCCCAGTCTTTGGCAACATATACATCTCCGAGTTCCAGTGCCCTACCACTTGCATCCGCCTTAGACAGCATCACGAGTTCGCTGATGCGGAGCGCTCCAAAAAATGCCACCGTTGTGGCTGCATGAAAAAGGGCTGCCTCATAATGATCAAAACAGAGGCCTGGCCAGCCCCGGGCCAACTGGGTAAGAACCCCTGGGGAAATAGGGTGCCGGTCATCCGGGCAACGCCCGCGCTCGCGCACCCACCCCTCCAAAACGTGTCTCACACGGAAGTCAGAGGTGGTATCCACATGACCCCCTACTTTGGCCATAAAAGCCAACGCCGAGAGCTTGGATGCTATGGTGCGAGGTGCAAGGCCCTGTGCATGCAGGTGAACCATGAACCGCAGAACATGGTCCACCGGGATGGGCCAGGTCTCTGGCCATTGAAATCGAGTAGCAAAAGCCCTATACAAATTGAACGCTTGTTGATACGCCTTACGCGTGCGTGGCGCTAGTGACAGGCCAATCGCCCGGTTCACCTCTCCTTGCCAATAGTCCACATCTCGTCCGGGAGTGGCGAGGGAAATTCCTCCGCATCCGGGGCCAAGGCGCGGAACCGGGAGATCTGCAGGCGGGACAAAGCGTCAGCAATATCGTTATTAACCCCTGGGACATGCCTGGCCCTGAACAAGACGTTGAGGCGCAGGCAGCGCAGCACAAAATGGCGCACTAGATCCATGACCCTGGGCGATTTAGAAGTCTGTGCATTGACAATGTGCACCACGGCAGCATTGTCGCACCAGAAGTGCACCACCGAATTAGCCCACTGTTCGCCCCATAGCATCAAAGCCCCCAGAATGGGAAAAAACTCCAGGTATGTGAGATCCCGCAGGCGACCTGTGCCTGCCCATGCCGGTGGCCACCCACCATAGGCCCACTTCCCATTGAAGTACATCCCATAACCCAGGGATCCTGAGGCATCAGACTGGATCTGGAAATTGGGGGATGCCAGGAGGTCAGACCTCCAAAATGAGACCCCATTAAACTCCCTCAGGAATTGCAACCAGACAAACATGTCTGCCCTGATACCCCGGGTAAGCCTGACTCTGTGGTGGGGCCTGGATAACCCTGCCATGGCGTCGCATAAGCGCCGGGCGAAAGCCCTGCCCGGTGCGACCACCCTGCAGGCAAAATTGAGGTGCCCATGTAGCACCTGGAGTTCCCTCAGGGATGCCTTACGCTTGGCCAGCAATTCCGAGATAAGGGTCACTATCCTGGACACCTTATCACCCGGTAACCTAGAAGCCTGTACTACTGTATCAATCTCAACCCCCAGGAATACTAGTTTGGTCGACGGGCCCTCGGTCTTTTCGGGCGCTAAAGGGACACCCAGTTCCTGCATTAGCGTCTGAAATGTATTGAGGAGACGTGCACACGTGTCCCAGCCCCGTTCACCCCCGAATAAAAAGTCATCCAGGTAATGGGCTACAGACCGGGACCCTGACCTGCGGACGAAAGCCCACTCTAGGAAGGTACTAAAACGCTCGAAAGCCGAGCATGATATGGAGCAGCCAAAAGGCATGGCCTTATCAAAATAATACTCCCCTTTAAATCTAAAACCCAGCAATTCAAAGTCGCCCGGGTGCACCGGCAAGAGGCGAAAAGCCGACTTAATGTCGCACTTGGCCAGCAAGGCACCCGGGCCACACGAGCGCACCATGCGCAGCGCATGGTCGAACGATGTATACCTGACCGAACAAAGGTCATCAGGTATCGCATCGTTGACCGATCGGCCGGCTGGGTAGGACAAATGATGAATAAGGCGAAACTCACCTAGGGACTTTTTAGGAACCAAACCCAATGGTGAAACCTTAAGGTTGGAAAAAGGGGGTGCGGGAAAAGGTCCGGCGACCCTGCCCGCGTCTAACTCCTTTTTAATGCTGGCCTCGGCTACCTCCTCCCTTCCTCTGAGGGATAAAAGGTTGGGAGCATCCTGAGGAGATCTATCACCCATAAAAGGGATACGAAATCCCTGCTTAAAACCTTGGATGAGGTACTCCCTGTCCTCTCCCCTTGGGTACGATGCGAGCCAGCGCTCCAGCATGTCCACCTTAATTGGGGAGGGGGCCTTTCGGAGAACTAGTTCCATCCGTGGCAGGCTTGCCAGCCCACTGTCCACCCCTCCCTCTGCCTCGCACCCCCCCAGGCTTGGGACAAGCAGAGGCTGCATGGGGACCAGAACATGTGGGACACTCGTGCTTATACCTGCAGTTCTTCCGACTGCAGGAACCATTGGACGAGAAAGTCCAGCACAGCAGGCGGGCTGGAACCCCCTGCCCCGCCATTTGGCGGGTAACCTGCGCTGGAGCTGCTCGCTGGACCGCATGTCCACAATGGTATCTATCCCCCGGGGCAGGACGTGTGGGTGTCATATACAAGAGCCACAGTCTCTGGCACGGCTCATCCCATCTCATCTCGGGGTGCAGGGGAATCCTCATACGGAATTCCTCATCATATGCTAGCCATGAGGGGCCCGGGAAATCTACCATCGCCCTGTATATGTTGTCCAAATATTGGACCATGGGAATAGCTAGATCCGGCCGCGCCCTCAAATACACCGCCATGTATATCAAATAAGCGGGGAGCCAGTTAGCCCAGGTACGCGGCGGCTTACGGCGGCGTGCCTGCTCCTTGTCCTTCTCATCCTGACCCTCCCTTTCTTCCTTAGTGGGCTCTCTGTTCAGGAGTGAGAAGATATCCACGTACTCCCCTCGCCATATCTTTTCTCTGGTAGCCTGAGCCAAGTGATCACCCAATGGCAGGGAATACCCTGCCGTCGGCAAAGCCGAAAAGGGGATAGCTGGCCTACCCAAAGGGGCATGAGTTAACCCTGCCACCCCAAGTACGCTCCCAGCAGTGTAAGAACCAATGCCCACCCCAGCGGGCATGGTGGCAGTAGTTGTCGCCGGGTGGGTCGCCAGCGGCGTAGCCCCTGCACCACCCGCGCGCGGCCAAGGCCACTGAAAGGTCCCCCCTATATTGGGAATGTGTGTGGATGTACTCGTTTGCACCATATACTCACATGCTGCACCCCCGCGGGCCGCCCCCAACGGGGGTTCCGGCCCACTGGGGGCGTCGGAGCTCACGACCGATGTAGAGCTCATCACCGGGGCTTGACCCGCGCCAGGTTGCTGGCTGGGGAGCTGCGAGGCAGTGGCCGGAGCCGCGCCACCCGCCTGCAGCAGCTCAACCCTCCCCGCCGGCCGTTGTCCTGCTGCCGATAGCGCCTCCAAAGGTACCCCGAAAGGGGCACCTGCCTGACTGGCCCGGGCCAAAGACTCCTCTAAGGCCGCAATACGGGCCAGTAAGGTGTCTACAGTAACCATGGGTAAAGAGCCGGCCGGCCCACCTGACCCTTGCATGGGGACAGTTCCCTGCACCCCATGGCCCAGATATGGCCATTGGCCAGGGCCGAAGCCCGGTAGGGCTGGTGAGGAAACCTGCCAAGGCGGGGCACCGGGCCACCCCCCAAGGCTAGAGGGCCCCGGGAGAGGCTGCGGCCCAGAAGTAGTCGGCCCAACGAGTTGGGCGGAAGGAGGAGCGGTGTCCACCGCTCGCGGGCCGCGGGCCGGAGCGCCCTCCGCGCCCGCACTCTGAACGGGCCAAGGTGCGATAGACCCCAAGCCACTAGCCCCGGCCGGGGATGGCAAAGGTGGCTGTTGAGGAGGCGGCACCACGGTCCTCCGACCTGGGTTGCGCCTCCTAACAGCCCGAGCTGAATTCGCAGCAGCCTTCTTTTTGGAAGGCATCTCGAGCAAAAAAGGGAAGCTAGCTAAGCAAATTCGACCCAAAAGGCTTCCC
Source organism: Bradypodion pumilum (assembly GCA_035047305.1). NCBI lineage: Eukaryota > Metazoa > Chordata > Lepidosauria > Squamata > Chamaeleonidae > Bradypodion > Bradypodion pumilum. The sequence continues at coordinate 62,277,980 of JAWDJD010000004.1, read as the reverse complement.
GGCAATACCAACGAGCGACGGAGGCGCAGGGGAAAAACTTCTCCGCTCCGTCGCTGAGGCAAAATGGCAGCGCGGCTGCCTCGTGGCCACCCCTTTTATAAGGGAGCTGGCCACGCCCCTAACTACCCGGATTCTCTGTCCTGTGGGGGGGGGCCCGCAAAGGGCGCGGCGGCCATTTTGGCGCCGCGCTTGCACTTGCTGGATAGGCACTACAAAAGAAGGGGACACTGGACACAGCAAGAAGCACTCAGAAAGCTTGAAGAATACTGAAAATACTTTTGAACAGCAATCTAAACAAAAGGAGACTGTACACTAGTATATCAGAGAGTAAACAAAACCAAAAGACAAAGAAACAGTGTGGCACCTTAAAGACTAACTGCTGTATTTTAATGTTAGCTTTCTTAGATCAAGTCCTCTTCATCACACACAAGAGTAAGACTTTGTGACATCAAGTTATACACATCAGGTACAGAGGCACACAATGGTTAGCCAGCACAACAGTAAGTATATAAATCAAGTACACAAGTATAATCTCAAACAAATAGTACACCAACTGCTTTTGGCAGGGAAAAAACAACCAATGCATACTAAAAAGAAAACATTACAAGGATATTCTTATTGGCTGAATTAGAAGAAGTGGTAAGAAGATGTAGAAATACCAAAGTGACAGGACATGATATTCAGGTGAAGCAAATCAAACATTTTGAGCAAAAGACAAAGAAATGGCTCTTTCAACTCTTTAATAACTATTGAACTAGTAAACAAATCCCCCACAAATGGCAGAAGATGGAAAGTAATAGCTATCCTGAAATAATTCAAAGAACCATTCAGGTCCTAAAAGCTTTAGGCCAATCTCCCTACTGTGTCACTTACACAATGTGTTTGAACAAATGATAGTAAATCATCTGACTCATAAAATTGAACCTCTTCTAATTCCAGAAAAGGCAGACTTTAGGCCTGGCAAGAACTGGCATTGTCTTTCCAGAAGTACACTGAGAGGTACTGGTAAATAACAAATGAAATAAGGTAATACAGCACCAAACCCATCCTCTTCATGGATAGATCATAGATCAGGGGTCCCTAACCTTTTTTGCACCATGGACAGTTTCATGCTAAACTATTTTTCCATAGACCAGTAAGTGGGGGAGGAACCCTGCTGTAGCTCAAAAACAAGAAGGAGGGGCCCAGCCACCTTCTAGCCACACCGTTCAACATGGGCAGTGAGGTATCACACTGCACACAGGGGGAGGGTCCCTGCCATAGTTAAGCAACATGGAGGAGGGGCCCAGCCACCTGCCTATCTGATTGACACATCTTTGGGATTTATAGTGTTTATCACAAAGAAATATATACACATATGCATATATATTCAGCTGCCTCAAACAGTTTTCCCCCTCTAGAATGTATAAAAAAGCCAAAAGGACAAGAACTAGATTCTGGTTGGACGATCTGGAAGTTACTTAATTGACTTTGAAGCAAAGTATGAAGATCAAAGAATAATTAAATAAAATGGGGCTACTCAAATACAGAACACATTTTCTGTGAATATGTAGAAAATTCAATCAATGCAGCATTTATATGTATGAATTTACAGCCCATCTTGTATACAAAAGAAGATTTAGGAAAATGCTGAGATAACACTATTGAAGTAGCTTTCTTCTCACAATAAAACAACCTAACTATTTTAGCATCTTAATTTATTTTGAATGTTTCCTACATTTCATAGACATCAATAATTTCAAATTGTCCAGTGTTCTGACATGAATAAAGACAGTCAGAATCCATTTTTATTTGAAACAGCTAGAGTTTAACTGTGATCTTTGCAAACATTATAAAGCACGTCATGTTTGTAGGGGTTCTCATTTTATTCCATGATTTGTACTGGTCTTCCATCATAATGAAATGAACTGTTCAATCAAAGATAAGGCTGTAAGTTTATGTTCAGTTGTGAACAAGACTTGAGCCAGATGAGTTAGATTTCATGCTCAGAAATCAGGTATGGAAATAGATGTATTCACTCATTCTATGATATGTATGCCAATTATACTTCCTCTTTTCACAGAGTTTGTGTATTACTGAAGAAAAATGTCTGAACCCTATTAATATTAATGTTTATGTAATTTGGTGTAGCTAATGGCACTTAATTAAATGGGTACTGAGATGCATGTCTACTGCAGGCCTAGTTATATGCCCAATTGTAAAACTGAGAAATGTCTCAGCACTTCAGTAATTAGCAGCTGCAAATTAAACAAACTTCAACACTAACAATAATTGGAATCAGGTCAATGGAATTGAGTTCCCCATCATTATCACTAGACAAGGTATCGCCAAGACACAGTCCCACAGACACAAGAGAAGTTTCCTTTTGATAGACATTCTCTGAATACACATATTCTCCAACTGATATGTCAGAATATATCCCAAGAACAATGCCACATAGACAGAATCTAGCTTAATTAAAATTAATCTAAATTAAATCTGCCAATTTATCTTGAATATAGATTCTCATGGTTATTATCTTATTCTGCAACCAATATCTGGCCGGACATCCCGCTAGGGTTATGGAGTAGACCAGGCATGCCCAAACTATGTCCCATGGGCTAGATAAGGCCCAATGCCATTCCATCTGGCCCACGATGCCCTCATCAAACCAAGAAGTAAATACGGATGCTTCTGTGCATGCACAGAAGCGTCCGTATTTATTTCTTGGTTTGGTGCAGACATCCTCGCGCATGTGCAGAAGCACTCATATTTACTTCCTGATTTGGTGCTGATGTGCTCACACATGTGCAGAAGCATCTGCACTGAATCAGTAAGTAAATATGGACATGCATGTGCAAACATGCCCTGTTCTGGGGGTGTGGTCTGTCTGCAATTCCTGCACCCATGCTCCTTGGAAAACACTGTCTTTTTCTCCTGTTTGCTGGAAATAACTAACATACAAAGAGCAAAGGAGGATGCAAAGCTTAAGAGGAAGGGCAGAAGTGTGTGGGCTGTCCTTAAGAACCAGAGTTGGGAAGAGAGGTCTTCTAATTGGTTAGTGGCAAAAAGTTAGTCATTTTAGCTTGCAGAAAGTCCCACTAATATCCAGTGTTAGTAAGCATGTGAGATTGCCATTTATCCCAATGCAAAATCCTATTAGCTATGCACATCAACGTAACACAGTCAGCATAAATTATGGTGCTAAATTTTCACAATTTAAGATGTCTCTGTGGACATTTGCCATTGCACATTCATTGGCCAATAGCAAATGCTCACACTGCATTCTTAGTTTGTGGTTAAGAGATTCCAAGTGTTTTATGGTGGCAGCAAAACTATTCCCAGCTGCTTTTCAAAAGCACCGCTCATCAAGGAAATAATCCATCATTGGCTTTTATAGCTAATCTTTGGTACTGTTGGAATTAAGACCACATTGTTTGAAAGATGGAGGCCTGCATTCCAAATTCCTTGTGAAAAAAGCAACAGGAAAACTAAACTATGAGTAATATGCAAATAAGATGTTGTTTGCTTTCTATCTAAATGAATCCAACTTGCTAATAACACATGGAGCATCATAAATTTACCTGTGACATGTTGGTACACTTAATTGCTTCTGACAATTAGTAACATTTCAACACCTCTTCTAATGGCCCAATTAGGCTCACTCTTGTCTCCTGTGCACTAGATAGGAGAAAATATATGGGCTAGCAAACTATCTAGTGCAACCCCCCACCTCCCAGTAATGAAAACAGGGACAAAATACCAGCTCTTTCAGTTCTGTTTTAGTCAAATTAAAGGCAAGTATAAAGTTTGGTCTCTTCCCGTGGACATTCCTTTCTCAGTGCAAAAACCTAACTTTAGAAGGATTCATTGTTCAATTAATTGCAAGGAAAAGTGATGAATCTTTGCTTCTCTCCCAATGTTTTATTGATCTCTTTGTAAGGTAAACAAACAATGTAGAATTGAATTAAACCTTCTTCTCTACACTGAAGAATCTTGATGGAGGAATAAATGAGCGGAAAGGCCATCTCTTGTGAACCTACAAGCCATTGACTGCCAAATAGAAATGTCTGTGAAACAAGGAAAGCAGCCATTTTCCAAGTTTGTCCTGATAAAGTGAAAATTGTGGCTTTGGATGCAGGATCATTTAGCAAGAAAAAGGCTAAAAACAATATACAGTGGAACTCCATTTTATGGATGGCTCGTTTAAGGGAAAACTCACTTCATGGAAAGAAATCCTGAGAAAATGGCCTGACACTTCCCACAGTGGTAGGAGGGTGTTTGGAGCATTTCCACTCCGTTTTTGAAATTTTTCTCACATTTGGCACCTCCAGAAGCATTTCCTACAACCAGGAAGTGCTGGAAATTCCCCCATCCCCTCATCAGCTGTTCAGCGGGGACTTTTTCTGCAATTACCAGGGCTGGCCAATAGATGGCGCTGTCGAACAAGTGCCAAATATGCATTGGAAATCAAAATAATCAGCTCCAGAGCTCACTAAAAAGACAAAAAAGTCTTTCATCCTTCAAAACTCCTTCCAAAGTGCACTTTGGAATTTTTGGGGGTGTTTTCACCACTTTAGAAAGAGTTTTGAACAGAAAAAATACATCTCCTTGGCCGTTTTCTAACCCCGGAATGGAAATATTGGTCTTCAGTGCATTCCTATGGGAAACTGCAATTCAACCTTAAGGAAAAATTGCTTTAAGGAAAACCTCGCAGAACGGATTAATTCCGCAGAGCGAGGGTTCACTGTATTGTCAAAACAATATTACTTTAAAGTTCAACCAGTCTCACTGATGGAATTAAGGCCATGTTTCTAAAAAGATTAAAGTTATTAAATACATGGCAAGCATGAGAACAGGTTTGTAGCTGATCTTTGCCTCAGTGTTTTATGCTCAGGTTGGGTATCTATTAAGCTATTTTTATCATGTACCGTTCTATTGTTTTCAATGTATGGCGACTCTGACAGTGCTTTTGAGATATTGCCTCTCCACTGATTTTCCATAGCCAAACAGGGATTTTTATCCAGGTCTCCTGAGTGCAGTTCAACACCCTGTCTACTACATGACAGTTACTCTCTTTATTAGGGTACTTAACCCAAAATGGGGTGTGTGTGTGTGTGTGTGCAAACTTCCAAGATTACTGTTTCTTTATTGGGTGAGCTGTGGAAAGGAAAGGCAATGCAAAAGGCATAATAATATCTTTTTAATGGGTAGAATGGAAAGGCAAGCTGCAGATAATGAAATAAAGTTCATGGGATAACATAGCTGTACTAGATTTCAAGTAAGGAAGTTCCCAGTAATACTGAATACTGGAGGAGAGTTAGAAATATTTGATTCTTCATCTCAGAAAATGCACATCCCTACAGAAAATTTGAAACAGTGACCATTCTTCCCAGCTCTTTAGCTGATGGAAAATAGAGAGCCACCAGATAGTTATTATCTAATCAATTGTGGACATAAATATAATTGGTTTATCAAAAGGTAGCTAAATTAAGGAGCGGATAACTATACATGTTCTAACAAAATAAACTTACCTCCAAGTTTAGGATTTCAAAAAACATATCTACAGTATATTGTCCAGAATTCACAACTTAATTTAAGTCAAATATCTCTGTTTTCAAGATGGTGATAATGTTACAGACAAACTGAATCGGAAACAATAAATCAATGATTCCACCACCCCATGTCCCTTTCATCATGAGGTAACCACTGGGCACAGCTGAACAGGGAGAGTCTTTTATTTCCAAAAATCACAGGCACTGATAAAATTACCACTGTTGGGATAATTTAACAAATGTAAAAGTATGGTAGCACTGCAGTGTCTTAGTGGTTAAGATACTGAGCTTGAAGACTGGAAAATTGGAGTTCAATACCTGAGTGCTACATGGTGGATCTTGGGGACATGAAAGGAACCTCATTCGGGCATTCCCTGAGTGGAGTTTCTTCAGCAAAAATCCTTTCAACCCAGAGTAATTCCTGACACAAAATTTATTTATTTACCCCAATTTTTTTACCCACAATGAAAGGGTTCCCAAGGGACCTTTGGGGAGGAATCAGAAAAATGTTAATTAAAAATAAAAACCACTGTGGTTTATGATATAAATAGCCTTATTCAGTACAAGTTAAAGCAATAGGATTTCAGTCACTATGTACCCGGTTATCTAATTTAACTCACTTTCATCAGATCTGGGCCTGACCCTGTATTTATTTTAGCCCGAGCTCAGTATCTGATCTCAGGTATTCAGTTTTAACTTTCTTAATTCCCTGGCTAGGTAATTCAGATAAGGAAGCATCTGGAGTGTCTATAACTATGTCATATGTGAAGACTTACTGTTTTGCACAGCTAAGGAAAATCAATACCAGACCAATTGTACACCAATTCTCCTGGTCCCTTGTGGCATCAGCCTGTTTTTTCTCTCTCTCCTTATTTCCTTTTGAATTGATTTCACAATCTACCTTGAGACAGCCAAAAACTGAAAGATCTATGAAAACAAGCATATATATTAGGAACATATAAAATTGCTCCATACCTGGGTTGCTTATTTGATTAGCAATGAACTATAATCTTTTGCAGGTTATAGAAGCAAACATTCAGGGGTTGGATAATACTTTGGCATAAGGAAGTACCTGCCTTCCTCAGCTCAGTGTGGACCACACTATACCTTTGTTGCTGAAATGTGACAACTATTACCAATATTACCATTGCTACAAGATTTTGTGGACTTTAACTGTGTACAGAGAAACTGTACTGCTATTACTTTAACTATGTATGGTGAAACTGGGGTGACAAGTTTCTTCACTGCCCTGCCCTCACCATCCAGTCCCAGGTCTGTCTGGCTCCTATGCTGCTCACAAGAGCTTCTCCAGGAGTCTCTATTTTGCCTAGGGCCTTGTGAAGGCAATGCAGACTACACCAGAATGTCTTGTTCTGAAGGTCATCTCAGGTTGCCCTCTCTGCCTTGTGCAGCAGCTGCTGCTGCTGCTGTCATCTCCCTCTCAGATTCTGGTTCCATTAGGAACTTACATAAGAACATAAGAACAGCCTTGCTGGAACAGGCCACAGCCCATCCAGTCCAGCATTCTGTCTCACACAGTGGCTCGCCATTTCCTTCAGGGTATTCCCAAGCAGATGCCTTCACCTGCTTAGGATTCCCTGGAAATGGCATTGAGAGATATCCTGCCTATCTCTCCAACCCGGAGGTTGTCCTTAAGTATCCATAATTATAGCCATTGATACTCTTGTCCTCCATGAACTTGTCTAATCCTTTCTTAAAACTGTCAAGACTGACAGCTGTCACCACGTCTTCTGGCAGGGAGTTCCATAGACCAGTAATCCTCTGGGTGAAAAAGTACTTTCTCTTATTTGTTTGAGAACTAGTACCCAAAAGTTTCATGGAGTGTCCCCTAGTTCTAGTGTTATGTGATAGGGAAAACAGTTTTTCCTTATCTACTTTGTCCACACCGTGCATGATTTTATAAACTTCAATCAGGTCACCTCTTAGACGTTGTCGTTCAAGAGTGAAGAGGCCCAACCGTTGCAGCCTCAGATGGTAAGGAAGGTGTTCCAGTCCCCTAATCATTCTGGTTGCCCTCCTCTGCACTTTTTCCAGCTCCATAATATCCTTCTGGAGGTATGGCGACCAGAACTGTACACAGTATTCCAGATGGGGCCTCACCATAGATTTATAAAGAGGCAAAATGACACTTGCTGACTTATTTTCTATACCCTTCCTAATGATCCCTAGCATTGAGTTTGCTTTTTTCACTGCTGAGGCACACTGGGTTGACACCTTCATTGAGTTGTCCACCAGGACACCAAGGTCCCTTTCCTGGTTTGTCGCAGAGAGTTCAGACCCCATCAGTTTATAAATGTAATTGAGGTTCTTTGCCCCAACATGCATCACTCTGCACTTACTAATGTCAAAACTCATTTGCCACTGTTTTGCCCACTACCCCAGTGTCAAGAGATCCCTCTGGAGCTCCTCACAATCTCTCACAGTTTTCACTACCCTGTATAATTTAGTGTCGTCAGCAAATTTGGCTACCTTGCTTTTTACTCCTACCTCTAGATCATTTATGAAGAGGTTGAAAAGCAGGGGTCCCAGTACTGAACCTTGGAGGACCCCACTCTTTACTTCCCTCCACTTGGAGAAGTGTCCATTTAGTGCTACCCTCTGTTTCCTGTCCCTTAGCCAGTTGCTGATCCAGGACAAGACCTGTCCCTTTATTCCATGACTGGTAAGTTTATTCAAGAGCCTTTGGTGTGGGACCTTGTCAAAAGCCTTCTGAAAGTCCAGATAAACAATGTCAACTGGATCCCCCTTATCCTCATGCTTGTTGACACTCTCAAAAAATTCCAACAGATTAGTGAGGCATGATTTGCCCTTGTAAAAGCCATGTTGGCTCTCCTTTAGCAGCGCCTTCTCTTCTATGTGCCTATTAATTCTATCTTTTAGGATGGTTTCCATCACTTTACTTGGGACACATGTCAAACTGACAGGTCGGTAATTTCCTGGATCACCCCTGGATCCTTTTTTGAAAATTGGTGTTACATTCGCTACCTTCCAGTCATCAGGCACAAAGCCTGATTTGAGGGAAATATTATATATTTTGGCTAGGAGATCAGCAATTTCATCTTTAAGTTCCCTGAGAACTTGTGGATGGATGCCATCTGGTCCTGGTGATTTGTTAGTGTTTAGTTTAACAAGACATGCAAGGACCTCCTCCCTGGTTATTTCTATCTGGCTTAATTCTTCAGTTTTCCTCCCTACGAAGATAGGCTCTGTTTTGGGCATGTAGTCTCTGTCTTCTTCGGTGAATACTGAAGCAAAGAATTCATTGAGTCTCTCTGCCATTTCTGTTTCCTCTTTAATAACCCCTTGCCTTCCATTGTCATCTAATGGTCCAATGGCCTTCCTAGTTGTGTTTTTACTTCTAATGTACTTAAAGAAGTCTTTGTTATTTCTCTGAGTATTTTTAGCTATACGCTCCTCAAAGTCTTGCTTTGCTTTCCTGATTGTTGCCTTGCATTTGTTCTGCCAGAATTTATGTTTCTGCCTGCTGTCCTCATTCGGACAAGCCTTCCATCTTCTAAATTAGCTTTTCTTGCTCTTGATCACTTCCCGAACAGCTCCTGTAAGCCACATCGGAGTCCTCTTGGACCTGGCAGTGCCCTTTTTCCTTTTGGGTATGCGTTCCAATTGGGCCTCTGTTATTGTTTTTGTAAACAGCCTCCATGCCTCTTGGAGTGTTTGGACTCTCTCAATTTTCCCTTTCAGCTTCTTTTTTACTAGTTTCCTCATCTTTGGGAAATTTCCTTTTTGAAAATTTAAGGTCTCTGTGTTAGATTTTATCAGTGACTTGCAGTCTATGATCAAGTTAAACATAATTGAGTTGTGGTCACTGTTCCCTATTGGATCAGTCACATTAACATCTTGCACAGATCCTGAGTATTACTCAGGATCAAGTCAAGGATTCTTGTACCTTTAGTTGGGTCTTCAACCATCTGTCCCATGGAACAATCATTTAGCATATCTAGGAACTTTATCTCTTTATCATGTGCTGAACAACAGTTCACCCAGTCTATGTGAGGGTAATTGAAGTCCCCCATTATAACCAGGCTTCCCTTCTTGGATACCTCCTTTACAACTTGCCAGCTCAGGCCTCCATAGAAATTCATGATGAGCAATCTTTTCTCAGGAAAGTGCCTTACAGGGTTTCTGCTGTGTAAGATACTTACACAGTACCCTTAGCTGGACTAGGTTTCCTCTTTTCCCCCCCAAGAGGAAGGGTTCCATGGGAGGTTTAACTCTGCCCAGTAACTGCTCTCTGGCTCTTCCAGAGGACCATCCCACTTGGGTTCAGCCTCCTCCCCACATACCTCTAGAAGAAAATCCTAAGCCTCCATCTGAACCTCCACCTCTATCTTCTGGGTTCCTCCCCCTGTCTCCTGTAGGGTGCCTTTTACATCTTCCCTTTCTTCTTGAGCTTCCATCACATCTGGCCACAAGTCCCTCCAAGGGCTGTCCCATGTTTGCCTGCCTCCTCTGTTTTTTCCTTGGGTTCTTGCTACCTTATGGAGCTCCTTATGAAGTATTCCCATGCCTCAAGGTTCAGAGAGATAGCTGACCTGACAGATGTTCTGCCTTCACCTGTCTCCATTTCACAATGTAATAGTTGCATCAACACAAGTCTATTGTCTAGCTCAAGAGAAGCAATGGTACCACTCTGTTCTGCTTTGGTCATATCTCACCTGGAATATTGTGTCCCAGTTCTGTGCATCATCGAAGGATATTGAACAGTACAAACATGTCCAGAGGGCAGTAAGCAGGATAGTAAAAGGTCTAGAAACCAGGTCCTGTGAGGAACAGTTGAGGAAGCTGCCTAAATTTAGCCTGGAAAACAGACATTTGAGAGGCAATATGCTAAGCATCTTCAAATATTTAAGGCTCTTACATGGAAGATGCAGTGTCTGTTTCCTATAACTCCAAAGAGTATTACCCAAAGTTTTGAATAAAATTACAAAAAAGAAGATTTTACCTAAACATGGATTGTAGGAGATATTTGATAGTGAAATGGACTTATTCATGGGATAGAGGTTCTACTTCACTGAAAGTTTTTAAAAAAGAGTATAAATGCTATTTGTCTGGGATCCTTTAGCTGTGGATAAGTTGCTTCAACAGGGAATAACCCAGAGGTCCTTTCCAGTGCTACAGTTCCATGATTCTATAATTTTGCAGAGTCGGGAAAAGGAGAGGATATTCATGCAGTGCTCCTGAACATGTGTTTGTATTAACTGGTTTGGCAGCTATGACAAGATGGGAGGGTTGAGGTTGCATATTTGACCATGATAGCACATGCTGTTTGGAGGCCATTTGTTGTCCATCCTTGCTGGAAAGGCCTCAGGAAGCATTCATGACACCATCTAGGATATAACAAGACCAGCTGCATTAGGCTTCTCCAGGCTCCATTCTTCAGTTACTGCCTAGTAGTGGCTATTTCATCAGGCTGCACCATGACAATGGCATCGGTCTTGTTATGAGACCATCTGGCTCCTATTTTGGAGGTACTACTTCTCCACCTGGAATAGACAACTTTCATAGATGGATAATATCTATCTATCTATCTTTCTATCTAGTGCCAGTTTATAATACATAACTTTGGAAACTGATCCCTTCTGAGTTTGTTTTCCTTCTCCACACCTCATCACTTTTGGGTTGTGTCTTCTAAATTACACATTTTACTCTCTTGTCTTTATTGATCTTACATAAGTATGGGAGTCATTTTTGGTAGAAGAGAATGAATGATGACAACATGAAGAAATTTTAAAATTCAGTTTTCCTTGTTTTTTAGTGCATTGAAAGATCAGCACTCCAAATTTGGAGTTTAGAAATATGTGGTTCAACTCTACTAGCTCATAATATGTAATTTAACAAATATGAATGTTTGGTCAGTCCTGCGGCTCAGGGAAAAGTGGTTTAACGTACAGAAAACACAGTGCCCAGAATAAAAATAAGCAAGATGTTACAATGCTCTGATTGTCATGATACATTCACCCTTAATCATCTTGGATGATGCAGAGCCCCAGGTTAGATTAGCCACAGAGAGATGAACCAGAAAAGAATAATTATGAGAAACAAGATGGCCAGGGGAGACCACATGCCTATTAAATGTAAATAAGCAAAATGGCAATTTTTTAAAAAAACAAAGGAACCTAATTACATTCTGGAATATTTCTGAGACATCCCTTATATTTTTATACCATGTTTGTTAGAGACATGTAGGAAATCTGATGGATGCAATGCCAGATATAACCAGCAGTTTATGTATCACCAGGGAGATACAAGAATAATCTAAGTGGGGCTCCAGGTTTTCATAACAAGTGCTAATTTCTTCTCTCTTGGTCCAAATTGATTGTTATAAGTGTGAGATGATATTTCCTGACAACTATACCTGCAACAAATTATCTACCTAATGACACTTTTTTCCAGTTTACTGTAATGTTTTGCATGCTAATAGCTCCTTTGGACACAATTTGTTACATTCAGCAGTATTATTTAAATGTTTCACTACTAATGAAGTTATTATTTTTGTTTGTTTATCCAAGCAGTAGTACAGCAATCGTCATGCCTGTTAAACTAACTGTGGACAATAAATCTAATAGCAAAAAATGATATCTGTTGGAAGGGGGAAAATTAGATTATTATTTTTTGATGGTGATACTTATGCTCTATGACAGAGTCATTGGTATACATAAGTTATGTAGAATTCAACACTGCTTTAGTATGGTAAATATCTGGAGGGTGTGGGGATATTCTTTTTCGTTTTATGTTAAATCTGATTATTATTCCATCTGAATGGAAGTGGTGGTGCTTAGTTTATCAAAGTCACTGAAAATAATAGTTTATCAAAGACACTGAAAATAGAAACCAGACAGAGAGCAACATTTGCCCATATCTTTATTTGGAGACGATCTTAGCAGGAGGTGCAGCAAATGAAGAGCACTGCTGATGCAATACTAACTGGTAATACTATGTTGTGTGTCCATCACAAACACTTCCTGCTTCATGTGATAGACTTGAAATCAATGGCTCCTAGTTAAAGGGGCAACCTACCCATCATACATTTTAGGTAAAGGAAACGAGCTGGTTCCTTCTGCATGACAAGTCTAGTCACACAACACATGCTATAAAAGTGTTTGCAATTAGGATTTTAAACATGATGTGACTTGTATCCAGTAAGACAAGCCAACTCCTGTTTAAAGCCTGTTTAGAATAAGCAACCTCTTTTAGCTTGGTTTTCATAGGTAGGTGTGTACCTGTCAAAAGTTTGAACTCTGACAGTGTAAATAGCAAATGGGCCAATATCACCCAGAGTGAAGATTGGTTTCTTTTCCTGTCTCTTTTTGTGAAATAACTATGTGTGATCTCAATTTCTTTTCTATTTTCTTTATTCTATACCTGGGCAAAGAACAAATCTAAGTTGATTTTCCTTATATATTCTCCCTTTTTATGAGTTTGCTGTTTTTAAGGGTACAGAGAAATGTGAAGCTTCAAGTAATGCTCACCACACAAGTCAGATGTTTATTCTCTGATGTGGCCTATTTGTTGAAGTCTTTAACAAGACAAGGTTTTGGCAAAAGAGAGTAACCATGTGGAAAAACATCCATACAATGATATGCAATTTGAAATCCTTCCAAAAATTAAGGCAATTGCATTAATTTTATTGTCTCTCTAAGAATAATTAAAAATAAATCCTGTGGAAAGGGATTGTTCTCATTTCATGTACACCACTTGATTTTATCCATTGCAATAGATTTGCTGCTTCTGATTTACATCTTGAGGAGATCTTTGCCTCACCCACCTGGAAGATTTGTTGGAAGTGTCTTCTCAGAAACTAATAGCCCAAAGGGAGTTCAGGTTTATGAATAAAACAATATTTTATTAAGTTGTGATTAAATTTCCATTGAATAGCACTCAGAATACATTGAAGCAGACATTTTCCTGCAAGTAATTGGCTTTCTGCATCTGCTTTCCTTTCTAATTGGACTAATTATGGCAGTATAGGATCATGTTCGCTTCTCCACAGAAAGCAGGAAACTTTGATTTACAGTGAGAGAAGCAGCAATTAGAGTGAATTAATTCATAAGACAACATCTAAATAAATCTTAGAGCGAGTAGATAGCAATGTAATTATTGACTGGTAGTTCCCTTGTGGAAAAACATCACACTTCAACACAAAATGAGCTCTTGAACCTTCCCAGGGACCCAATGCAGCATTCTCAATTTTCAGGAGCACATATTAGTTTACTTTAGTTTTGTTTTTCCTCCTAGACCTAATTGACACACAGTGACAAAAAGATGATTTCTATGTACAGAGTTACAGTTCACAAAACCTTGTAGCATTGTTCTTAATGAGAAAAACCATCAGACTTATGAGTTTCTCTAGCTGAATTAAATGCATATTCATCTACTATGGAAAAGGTAGCTCACTATTCATTCATTTAAAATGGGAATATCATATGGCTATCATTCTGGAGTAAACTTTGCCTCTCTTTGTCTGACCTACATACTATGCGGCCAAATTTTTAGGAGCAGTATTAATAACAAGCTGGCAAGCTGTGAAAGTGATTCCAGCAATAGTTAATTCACCCTCATCTGCTTGTTATTGTTAGTCCTCACCTTAGTGGCATCCCCAGGTTGTCATTAGAGGCTTTGAATTTTTTATTTTATGGATATCCTGTGAAGAACAGTGTCTTGTCCTCATTTGTGGCATATTTCAACACAGGAAAACATCCACTGCTGTACTCAGCCTGCTTCTCGAAGATGGGAGATTTCCTTGTGTGAGAAATGCACAACAGGTCCCTAAGGCACTCTGCTGCTGATAAAAGAAATGCAGACTATGCACACGGCTGGAAGGAGTTGTGGATTGTGTAGATGGAAGCCTCCAGGGAGCACCAGTTGACAGAGAACACAATTGTTCTCAGCTTCACGTTGCAAATTCAAGACATTGCCCATGTTCTCTTCTGAGAATATTTGCAAATGTGCTATCCTATTACAAATGTCATCTAGTTCCAAGTTTATTTATTTATTTATTTATTTATTTATTTATTTATTTTGTTAAATTTCTATACCACCCACTCGACCAAGGCCGACTCAGGGCGGTTCACAATCATAGATAAAACAGATAAAAACAGATAAAAACATACAGAATTAAAAACCCACCCCCTAAAAAGGGGTGCAGATACTGATGGAACCGTGGGGGAAGGCATACTCCTCTATATCAACCACCCAACGGAAGCCACCCCTCTACCTGCACCCCAAACTTGGCCCACCAGCCAGGTTTTTAGTTCTTTTCTAAAGGGCAACAACTCCGTCTGGAGGTGCAATTCTACTGGCAGGAGGTTCCAAAGGGCCGGTGCAGACACAAAGAAGGCCCTTCTCCTTGTGCCAGAGAGGCGAGCCCCCCTGGCTGATGGCACAATTAGAGAGCCCCTCTGGTCCGCTCTGGTTGGACAGAAAGACATCCTTAGAGTGATGCAGTCTCTTAGGTAACCTGGCTCACTACCATATAGGGCTTTAAAGGTCAAAACCAGCACCTTGAATTGCACCCGGAGGCAAACTGGTAACCAGTGCAACTCCTGAAGCAATGGTGAGGCATGGGCATAACGCCCACACCCCATCACCACCTGGGCCACAGCATTCTGGACCAGCTGCAGCCTCCGAATGGTCATCAGGGGCAGCCCCATGTAGAGTGCATTACAATAATCTAGTCTGGAGGTCACCAGAGCATGAGTGACCATGAGCAAGGAGTCCCGGTCCAGGAGCGGGCGCAACTGGCAAATCACCCGAAGTTGGGCAAAGACCCTCCTGGCCACAGCCGCCACCTGTTCTTCAAGCAGCAGCTGTGAATCCAGGAGGACCCCCACGTTGCGCACCGGGTCAGTCTGGGGCAAAATGGCCCCATCCAAAACCAAAGATGGTAGCTCCCGGAATAGAGCAAGACCCCCTATCCATAGCCACTCAGTTATATGCAAACCAATCACCTCTCTCCTGGTACATTTCTGGGAGATTTTCTGCACTGCACTTAAGTATATTTTATTTTTTAGTCATATATGGGGCAGATTTTAAAAAGCTAATCTCAAAACATTGCATGGGACAGCTATATGATATTGACAATATTTTAATATTATATTAACAATGTAAAGTAATTGACTACCTTTCCAATACAGTGGTACCTCAGATAAAGTCCGATTTGGACTTTATGGTTTTCATGCACACGTGATGCATCGCATAAAATCCAAAACTGCTTAAAAATGGACATTATCCGAGGTATTTGGTATAGGAACCTCAGATAAAGTCCATTTTTGGACGTTATCTGATGCATCACCCATTTGATTCGGATAAAGTCCAAAATCAGATAAAGCCCAAACTTGTGGAATGAAGTTTGGACATTATCCGAGGTTCTACTGTATTGCACTGTATGTGGATATGGCTGCCTTCAAAATTTCTTCACAGCAGGAAAACTTTGCAATGTTGGTTTATTTTTTTCACAAGTTGTGAATCTATTGGAGACTTGAGGGGAGTTGGAATAATGATGGGAAAGTTTTAATTTGTCTTTCCCCCTTTTTTCCTCCCAATGTTCCTGATCTGTCTTCTCATTCCACAATGGGGATATAAACTCTTGCTTGGATCCTTCTCATCCTTGAGGGAAAGGAACCAGAAAAATTATTCTCCTTGCCCTAAAACACAATGAGATACTTTGTGGCACTCTTAGCCATATCCATAGAGCGTGGATAATTTTTGTGTGCAACTTAAATAAATGCTTCACTTACACAATTATTTTTAAGTTGCACACAAAAATTATCCACACTCTATGGATATTTTGTGTTACACTGTGTCATATTACACATATAAGCATGATGACAATTAGTATAATATGATGCTATCGTTTATGTCTGGATTCCGACATCTCATAAATTCCTGTCATCAAGAAAGCCAAGCTTCTGCACAATTTAGACTACGTCTAATAAACCATTTTACACAAATAACACAAACTGCACAAAATGACAGTAGCAGTCATTGTTGCATGGATTTTTGAATAACAGTAAGATCCAATGAGCTATTTGTGTCTTTCATTATCAGCCTGTCCATGTTCTACATGTCTTTTTTAGCTTCTCATAGAGAAAATGAACCAGTTTTGACCAAATTAGGGAGACCCTAAAGACCAAAACTTTGCTCCTTGATTACTTAAGTAATATATTATTTACTGTCTTAGCTGCTGTAGTATATCAGTTCTTTGTAGGCAACAGGGATGGCAGAGGTTTTAGTTTTAGTTCATTTTGTACAAAGCTTTCTCAAAATTCACAAAATGTTTTATATTCAAAATGGAAATTACTTGAGAGCAACATTTCTTAACTGAAAGTAGCATATTCATCCACTCAGGCCTAGGGCTCTTAAACTCTTTCAACTCTTAAAGTCAGTTTGAATCCCTATGTATTAATTAGTGCTGAATTAGGGTTGTCACCTCTTTTTCCTTAGAATCAAATTATATGTCACAAATAGCACATCATTAATAGCTGAAATAGCATCATTAAGCTACAGTTATGATTCTGGTAGACCTTTGTATCTGAGCAAATTGTACCTGTGAATTAAAACTATCCTTAACCCTTGATGACTAATCACAAAACAAAGGAAGTTCCTCCTGTGACAAGCAGACATTGATCAGTACTTGAGGAATGATGCCTTCATCCAAAAATGCATTATCTATTATGTGCTGTTTGGTTCCTAGATGCTCCTCATCTTTCAGGTATATATGGATGGTTCAACATGGCTCTCTCCCTGTTAGGAACAGGACTACATACTGAATTTGCCCTGCATAGGGATATGAAAAGTTTATTTCATTTCTATTTTTGAAAGCATTACCAACATTTGTTGTTGCATACTTGGGATAGAGGATTTTTCCACCACTGGTTAATTAGTACACCAGTAGGTATTTTACTTGCACTGTGAATTCATGAAGGTCAGAGGCCAACACTGTGGGAACACTGGATGGAGAAGATAAAACCTGCAAAACAATCCTGATATATAGTTATGGAATAATAACCACTGCTAGCTGGTGAGCAAAATAGAAAGGGGGTGGGGTGAATGGGTAGAATGCTTCATTCCCACATATGGTATTAACACCAACAAGAGCATGGGGTTGATCTCCTTATATCTGTAGGCAGGCCAGCTTCCCTTCAATCACCAGAATGCTGTTGTTAACCTTTAGCAGTGTATATGATATTTCCAACAAAAATTAGCAGTGTAGGCATCCCTTTAATATTTCTTCCAAATGTTAGGCCGTCATTTTGTGTTACACTGTGTCACATCACACGTATAAGCATGATGAGAATTAGCATAATATGATGCTATCGTTTATGTCTGGAGCCTGACATGTCATAAATTCTTCTCATCAAGAAAGCCAAACTTCACATCTGAGCAATTATCCGCTTTTAGCAGACGCCTGATCCATTAGGAGTTGTGCTGATAAATTGTCTGTTCAGATGGGTGGAAATGTATACATCTTGATTTGCAGGGCCTTCACTGTAGCAGATAAACACAGCCATCAGTTGCACTGCTTGTATGCCACAGCATAAGCAGGGCAGAGCTTCAAAAGGATCAAATTTTTAAAAATCTCACTGAAATGTAGCATGTGACTAAAATAATCAGCTTGTCATTCTCTCCTCCAAGCCATTGAACTATGAAATCTCCATTATGTTCAATGGAAGTATGAAAGTCCATACTAGAATAGATGGATTGGCCTAATCCCAATCTTTTTGTGTACTGAAAACAGACAGAAAGACATCTGATGTGTGCTGGGGAGGGTAATAAGTAAAAATGAGATACTCTTACATCAAAAGTTAGATGATGAAAAGCAATAAATACATGATGTTTTCATTATTTAGATGAAACAACTAGAGAGCAGGCCAAGGAAAATTGGTGATTGACCTTATTTCTTCTACACATGCCTTTACACCCTTTAAAAACTGTTTCATTTGAATTGACCCTTTAAAATATTACTTGTTTCATATATATAGTTGATGTCAGGGACTGCAGCGGCTCAAGTGGTTAAGATTCTGACTGGGAGGTGGAAGGTTAGCAGTT
The DNA here is from genome assembly GCA_035047305.1 of Bradypodion pumilum. Classification (NCBI taxonomy): domain Eukaryota; kingdom Metazoa; phylum Chordata; class Lepidosauria; order Squamata; family Chamaeleonidae; genus Bradypodion; species Bradypodion pumilum. Next base: position 62,259,357 of record JAWDJD010000004.1, on the reverse strand, counting down.
CAAAAACTGAGTACTGCGTGATGGAATAAGCGCCCGTATCTGACCCAGCTCCTGCCAACCTAGCAGTTTGAAAGCAAGAAATTGCAAGTAGATAAATAGGGGCCACTTCAGTGGGAAGTTAAACAGTGTTCTGTGCACTTTGGTGTCTAGGCATGCCTGCCAAATGTCTACGGAAAAGTCTACAGCTGCAGACAGCGCTGAAATAGGGGTGAAAGAATTAAGATATTAATTCTGGTTTAAAAGTAAAAATTATTTTCTCAGTACTCTGTAAAGTTAAACAGGTCAGTGTAACCCTATCGATTCACTGTGACAATATAGCTAAAATCAACAGAAGCCGAACTAACACAGGATATTTCTGTGAAATGACATGATGTGACATGAGACATGTTCCTTATATGACATGATCTAAATAACAGTTACTGAATGTTCTGACCTGATATGAATGAAAATGTCAGAAGGTTAATTAATAATTTTGGCTTATCCCATAGTGATGTAATGTGTAAAAATTTACAAATTTTATGCTATAAAAAGATGGCTCTGAAAATGTATATTCATTCAGGGGGATAATTAGCTTGTTAAATCCCCTCTGAATCTGTTTGGCCAAATAAAACTCCTAAATCTGTCTTAGCATGTGGAATGTGATTTTGTCTAGTTCAGTATTCCATACCAGCGCTGCCTCTTTGGCTATAAACAGAGATGAGCACTGAACCCTAGAGTCGGATATGACTGGTTTTTGAGCAAAGGTGACCTTTACCTTTACTATAGTATATGTCATTTTAGTGACATTTTAAAACTTTGATACTTCATCTATTTTGGCTAGAACCTCATTGGTGTTTTTTCAGAACATCGAAGGAGAATAACTCCCAAGGCAATAGACTGTTGGAATCTTCCCTTTTTTTAACTTAGACAAATCCTATTTCAATCAGCAGCTGAACAGAATAAGCACAAACAGGAAAACTGGAGGATCAAACTTCTAATTTTTAAAACATATCATATACATAGATCTTTATATCTCCTGTTACTAAAAATGTTCTAAACAGTAAGGGATAATGAGATTCTCTGCAGAACAAAAGGAAAACTCCAAAAATAAATATATTCAAATCTCACAGCAATGTTACAAGCATTTTTAAGGTAAGTGGCAGAGCTAATAATTCACACCCATTAGTCTTTCATCATTGTGAAGCTGAAGACTGAGACAATTGCTAAACTGCAATTACAAACAACAGATTTGCATTGAAATAGGATTTGCAGTTACATGTCCTCCCTCTTTCTTCTAAAAAAGAGATGGGGAGGAGACAATAAATGAAAATTTAAAGAAAGCTACACATGATATAAACTTGATGATGATGTTTTTTAAAAGCTGCCCATGAAAAGATGTATCATGCTGAAGGGAGAGGTTTGAGCACATAACTTCATACTCCCTGGGCTCTTCAGTATAAAGCCATGGTACCCAACTTGGAGCACACACCCCACAGTGGGACAATCTGATTTTTAAGAGGGGCAATTTGAGAATAATAATAATTTCATGTCAGAAATTATTCTGGGTTGAAAGGATCTTTGCTGGATGAACTCCACTCAGGGGACACCCAAATGAGGCTTCTTTCATGTCCCCAAGATTTCTTTCCACCAGTGGTCCCTATTTATCTACTCCCAATTTCTTGCTTTCGAACAGCTAGATTGGCAGGAGCTGAGACAGAGACAGGTGCACATTCCATCATGCATCGCCTGGATATCGAACTGCCGACTTTCCCGCCTTCCAGCAAACAAGGTGAGCTTTTTACTGACCACAGCCCTCATTTGAGAATGCGTGGAGGCTTGTTTAGACCAAGTTAATGAGCATTTAGGCTTCCTCCATGTGAATAGGAGTTCACTTTTTAAATAATAAGAAGTATATGTCACCCGGGGCGGTGGGGGGTGGGGTGTTAGAGATGCTTAGGTGGGGCATGGCCCAAAAAAAGTTGAGAACTACTGATACAAAGTAACAGATATGCTAAATGAATTGAGAGAGGGAAGATTTGCTAGTGATTTTTTTGTAGGAAGCATATAGGAGAGCCACACAATAATCTTGTTCCCATCCACAAAGAAACTTTTGTGATATTTCAGCCAGCCAAACCATATCTTGTTGTTTTCTTTTTCTATCTCTGGCAAAAACAGAGAGCTCCTAGTAGAGATGTGGCTGATTGGTGAGGAGACACTGCCAGGATTATTGACTTAATGCTGGCATCCAGTACTTGTCTGACTTCCTGCATGGTGGCTAGTGAATTCAAGAGCTTCAGGGAGGATGGTACTATGGCTCATTTCAGTTCTGTTCACTAGAACAGTATACCTTATCTGATGCTTTCATTTTATTTCAAGAGTTCTCAATTAATTTACGGGGGCTGCAGTGGCTCAGTGGTTAAGAAGCTTGCCTTGTTAGCTGGAAGGCTGACAAGTCAGTAGTTCGAAACCCAGGTACTGCATGAAGGATTTGGTGCCCATCTCTGTCCCAGCTCCTGCCAACCTAGCAGATTGAAAGCAAGAAATTGCAAGTAGGTAAATAGGGATCACTTCGGTGGGAAAAGATCTTGGGGACATGAAAAGGAGCATCATTCAGGCATCCCCTATGCAAAATTACAATGAAGGTGGATGATAAAGTTTGGCTCCTGGCTGTAGCTCTGCGTACTATATAATGCCTAGCTTCTTAGCAACCTTATTATAAGTATTAACTAAGAAATGAAATGTAGCTACATACACTCAAAGTCCTTCGGGAAATATCGCTTCAGAGAAAGGCAAATGATGTAGTGCAACTTTGAGTTGCTTATTAGAAACAAATATGAAAGAGAAAACATTGTTAACTAATTTCTGTGCAAATCCCCTTTCGTGTTCCAGCTATTTAGGACAAGAATTTACAGGTTATTCTGTTCTGCTTCTACCTCCTTCACATAAAAACTGTTGTAAAATTAGGCTTAGTTTAAGGGAACTATTATGGAAGTGAAACACGCTGTGAAGTTGCTGCCGCCACCACCATCATTATTGAAGGAAGAGGGTGTCATCTGACTGTAAATTTAACAGCAGCACTTCTGGCTGGAATAATCCTACCTGACAGGACAAAGAATCAAACATTTTGCCTGAAGCAAACAATCTGGCTAAACCAAAACTACTCAACAGTCTATATTCGTACTTATGACAGTGGTGGGGCTGGGGGAGGTGCGGTTGGTTTTTAATGCCTTGCCAATACTGTTTAAGAAGGTGTTTGAAGCACAATCTAACTGGCTTTGTGGTGTTTACTTTGTAATCCCTGGTTTAGTGCAATCACCCACATAACTAAATCAGAAAGCAGGGGAAAGCACGGGAAATGGCACTGATAGTACAACACAGTTTTAGAAAAGGTGGGACATTTTGAGAGGTTTCATTTACTCAAACAAATGTGTATTGGTACATATAGGGCACTTGCCAGAGAAGCCCCATTAATTCTGCATATACATTATTCAGGAACTTGCTTCACTTGTCAACCGGAATAGAGACCTTTTTATGACTGTAACTACCAGAATCACCAGCCAGCATAGCTTCTCTTATTGAACATTTGCATGAAACCTCTGGGGGAGATCATCCATTCCCACAGGGTGAAGTATCATCAATATGCAGATGATACTCAATTATACATCTCAGCCCGTGGTGATCCAAGCGATGCCATAGAAGTCCTATCAAGGTGTCTGGAGGCTGTAAGGGTCTGGATGAGGGACAATAAGCTACAACTGAATCCTAGCAAGACTGAGTGGCTGTGGGTCAGGGGCCCTGTATTATCCCAGGAGCTACCACCTTTGGTACTGGATGGGGCTCTTTTGCCTCAGACAGACCTGGTGTGTAATTGTGGGGTCCTCCTGGATTCACGTCTCCTGCTTGATGAGCAGGTGGCAGTTGTGGCCTCTCTAGCACTAGAAGGAGGGCCTTCTCAGTCTCTACTCCGGACCTATGGACTCTCCTGCTGATGGACCTATGCCTCCAGGCAGAGCTGCTGACCTTCAGGAAAGATATGAAACCCTGGCATGCACAGCAGGTGTGGGGTGCTGCCCGTGAGGTAGCCCCCCCCTTGCTGCCTTATATAATAAAGGCCATCCGGGTTTTTAGTTGAATTTTAATTTGTGGTCGTTGGGAGGGTTTTTAATAGTTTTAATGGTTTTTAAAGTTTGAGGTTCCTATTTTATTGTTATGTGATGTTTATATTTGTGAGCCGCCCGGAGTCGCCTTGGCGAGGGGGAGGCAATATAAATCCCAATAAATAAACAAATAGCCACAGGGAGTTGGGATCGAACATTTCCCCATTTGGATTTTGGTGCTGCAGGCCAAACAAAGTAATGGCCCCAAGCTATGCACATCAGGACATGCAGAGAAACCAACCCTACCCCAGCGCCTGTGCTCTTTGGCTCACTGCTTGAGGCCCCTGCATTCAGAAGGATGTTAGGAATGAGGCCATGTGTTTACAGATGTCTGTGCACAGGATCTTCACCTGACTGGCGAACTAGCATGTTCTGGTTTTTGGATATAGTAAACAGCCTATGTGCCTACATAGCTTCACACAAGTCTCTTTCTTAGCATTTCACTGACTTCATAGACATTGTGAAAAAGCAGGAGCAGCAATGCTTGTGGTTGGGACAGGAAGCATAGTCCCACTTTCCTTCCATGCTTATGACCTACACAGGAAGTGATAATGTGTGACAAATTCTTTTATAAATACCATTGTGACTAAGGAATAGGATACATGTACAGTTTGGGTTGGTAGTGTTTCTTGCTTTCTTGTGTAAACGTTTGTAGGAAAGAGGCTGGATTTGTCTTAGGCATTATAGCTCTTTCTGAAACATGCATTTGTTTCTGTAGACATTGAATGCCCTTTATGATGGTACTCAGATTATGCTATCCTGGTGGCCAGTCCTCCTCCTCCTCCTCCTCCTCCTCCTCCTTCTTCATGTTGTTGTTGTTGTTGTTGTTGTTGTTGTTGTTGTTGTTGTTGTTGTTGTTGTTGTTGTTGTTGTTGTTGTTGTTGTTGTTGTTGTTGTTGTTGTTGTTGTTGTTGTTGTTGTTGTTGTTGTTGTTGTTGTTGTTGTTGTTGTTGTTGTGTGCCTTCAAGTTCTGTTATTAACAGCTTTAATGAACTTGAACTTTTTATGTGGTTTCATGAACTTTTTTTGTGGTTTGTGAACTTTATTGTATTTGATGTTCATGTGATACTTTGTTTGATGTTTATATGATACTTTGTATTTGATGTTTATGTGATATAAGTGTAAACATAATAATAGTTATAATCTTATTGTATTGTTATATTTTCTTGTATTGTAATTTTTGATATGTTGTGATTTCTTAGAGCCGCCCTGTGTCGGCGTATGCTGAATGGGTGGCATACAAATCGAATCAATCAATCAATCAACTTTTCCCAGCATCATTGCCTTTTCCAAAGTGTTTTGTCTTCTCATGATATGGTCAAAGTATGGCAGCTTCAGTTTAGTCATTTTTGCTTCTAAGGAGAGCTTTGGTTAGATTTGATCTATTAATAAAATAATAATTATGTCTAGTTAGGTCAGTGCTGGCTTATGATAACCCTGTTTAGGGTTGTTGTTGTTTTGATAAAGAATATTCATCAAGTACAAGCGGAACTTGGAAAAGCTATTTTTTTCCCCAGACTGAACCTCCTGGTGGCCATTCTGGCTTGTGGGCGTAAAGATTTGTAGTCCAAACATAAACATGTTCTGTTTATGAGTAGAAAGAAATCACAGAGATGTTTTCATATCTCCCAGGTTACAGGAAATAAACACTTACTGCTTTCCTCTTCCAAGTTCTTGCCACAATGATCTTATGATTCTTAATAGGTATGGCAAAACAGTAGGATTTTTCCTCTGGGATCGAAAAGAGGCTGTCATTGGCTTGGGAATATTTCAGATCTTTGATGCCATCTGTTCATTCTGTAGACTTATTTTCTACTCTAATTAGAAAGCTCAGTTCATTTTAAGACCAAAGGGTAGACAGGTGAATGAGCACATCTGGTCAGTGTCTCCACCGATGAAATATGGCAATCAATATTGCCTTATGGTCTAATCATTTCCAGGTCAAGGGCAAATGGGGGAAGACAGCTCTTTGCACTTCTCTACTGTGTTGTGAGAAAGGTCAAGGTTCACAAGAGAAAGTCTGGGCTTTCATTCCCTTAGCAGGTGTTTGTAGAAATCTTTGTTTCGTTGGAATGGTCTATGTCTGGCTCAATCAGTTTGCATCTGTTTGCTTCCACATCTCTCACACATTCTACCAACTGTTTTAATTCCCACAAGGAGAGAGGCTGGAAACTTCAGCACAAAATGTCCTGATAATTAACTTGTCTGCATTTTCCCTCTAGCCAGCATGAAATACAGAAATAGATTAATCTGAATTAACTCCACAATATTCTCCCAGTGGCTTGGAGTCAAACATAATTGCATACGGTACTAAGATGCCTTTTGGTAGCATTCCTGATGCTGGCACCTGATACACTAAAGGTAGGAAATAAAAAAACTCAAAGAAATAAGCCTGAATCAGACTGATTTTGTTAGTTATTTAGGATTTGTCTAAATCCAGTGGTGGACATCAGCAGGTTCGCACCAGTTCACCAGAACTGGTAGCAGAAATTCTGGCGAGCCCAGCCCATCCAAGTTTTGAAATAAAGTAGTCCTAATTCAGGTGCAAGGCAGGGCTTTTCCCCTGGTCATGCCCACCATACCACGCCCACAGTGTGGTAGTAAATTTTTTTTTGGAGCCCACCACTGTCTAAATCTATTGCACAGCCTTAAATTCAACCAATTCAAGGGATGAAATTCTGTTCTGTGAGTCATGCCATGTAAATCTGAAGATCTCATCAGCAGGATGAATTTACTGATTAAGATTTTTTTGAAGGAACCCCCCCCCCCCATGCCTGATCCCTAATGACTTTCCCAGAATAAAAGAAATCCAACATTTTTATTTCAGTTGGTTGTAAAATATGAAATATGTAAGAGCAAACATAATATTGGACAACTTTTTAAAGGAACAATATATCTGACATTTAACAGCACAAATTCTACTGGGTGGTGGCTACCAAACATCATGCCCTTATGTGAAGAGCAAACATATTACTACTATCCTGATAAAGACAGCTTGAACTTTCTAATGAAAAATCAAACTCAATTTATCCATTGTAACTTATTATTAATCATCAGGAAATAAAAACCAGTCCACCACCAGTCCACCATTCTGGAGAATGCTCTGGAGATGTGAAGAGATCTGACACTTATGATGACAGCCACTTGTGCTTCCTCAATATACATGGTAAAAGGCAAGATTAAATCAGAGGATACTCTAATTTTACTTTACTAGAGTACCCTTACTATCCCACCATGAGGCAGGCATTGTGAACTATGTTCCTTTGAGTGCATCAATGATGAGTTCCATTTTGCCTGTTACTTGCCTATTAAGGTCATAATAACAAACTTGCTAATGCAAGCACTGGCTGTATCATCAACAAGCACTTTGCAAGCACTGTGGAAAAAGTGAGATCCCGTGAGACTTAAGCTGAAAAGAAGAAATTTCTTTTTAGTACTTAATGCTTCGATCTTTGCAAAAAGAATATGGATGCAAGCAAAATAAAAAAACTATAAACATACATTAAAAGATTAGAACATAATATGCAATATCTAAAATTCAAATAAAATGTCTGGCCCTTTTAAATAACATGGTAACTAATTTCTGAATATTTCATACCTAGAAAAAGGTCATCATAGGTCAAACTTAATTTGAAGACACATTGTTATTGTTGCTGTTGCTGCAGTTGTTTTATAAATAAAATAAGATCTTCACAGGAATTGATAACTAGTTCTCTTCTACATCTTTTTCCTGATATTTTTAGCTAGTGCTAAGAGGGGGTTAAATGCCAAGTCACATACTTGTCCTAGTCTGGTAAGGTATTTTTTTTAAAAAAAATCATGTCTAGAGAGCTCCAGAAGAAGAATTCTCAGTTAAAGGGACCACAACTAACTTCCATGGGTCACTGGATAAGGGACAGGACAGAGGAGAGTGGACAGGATCCACTGGTTCAAGACATCTTTCAGTACACAAATATTTGTCCATTGGATAGGCCAATGTCCCCCATCTCTAGAAACAGTAATCATTTAACACGAAGTTTTCTAAAGATATATGAATGTTAACAATTTAGATGCCTGGTTGAGTTTGAAATATAAAAGTACACATGGGAAGGGTACAGGCAATTACTAAGCTAAGTAGAATGGCACATCCAATTTCAATAGAAACCCCATTGATCAATTTGATAAAACATTTCTTGAGAAATCTAGTGTTGTCTATCAGTTGTGTTTTACATCAATAACTTGTTTGTTGGTTGGTTGGTTGGTTGCTTGCTTGCTTGCTTGCTTAAGAAATTGCAAGTAGATAAATAGGTACCACATTGGTGGGAATGTAAACTGATGTTGAGGCATGCCTGCCACGTGTCCATGGAAATGTCTGCAGACAGACAGCCGTGGCTTTTTGGCTATAAACAGAGATGAGCACTGAACCCTAGAGTTGGATACGACTGGGTTTCAAGCAAGGGCAACATTTACCTTTACTATATTGATCTTTAACATGACCACAGCTGCTGATACTGTACATCTTTAGGTAAACCAAAGAACTTATAAGAGAGGTCTAAGGTGGTTCCTAATCTAACATTATCAAAATATTCAAGATCTCTGCCCCATGAAACATTTGATTTGTAAATTTTCCTTTGTAATTACTTGCCTATTTACCATATTTTCTCCTGGTCTCATCTCAACCATCAAGCATCTGACAACTGAAAAGGATTGACTTTTTATCTGTCTAGTTTAATACAAATTAAATGTCACGATGAGGTGAAACAGAGCTTTCATTCTCAAAATGATGAGAATTAGCTGGAATCAAAGACGATACAAGGACTCATAGCAGAACTGGATAGATCAAGAAAACAATGTCAAAGGTTACCACATCATCAATTCAAGGAATGTAGCAACAACTATACCTGAGAACAATTTGTCCTTGAATTTCTAACTCCTGTAAGCTGGAACTGAAATAACTTTGTGATACTGGTTTATAATGTGACCTGGTGTACTCTGCTTGCTCATGACTAGGAAGGAGTTCAGTGCTTGAAATTTACTACCAAGGCTGGCACCAGAGCTTCAGATTTACAGCACAGTGAAAGAAAACCCTATTAATCTTTCATCCTTCACTCAGCTGTAAAGTTGGATCATATTTAATTCAAAGGCATCAAGGCCTCTCCTGTTCCTGCTATCATCAAGAGATCTATAATATAAAACTTTCTGGAATGCATGGAAAAAACGAACAAAAATTTTCAGCACTGAGAAAAATATGAGCCCATCTTATCATGTTTCATCTTGTTTATTTTTGGTTAAGGCTGTAGTGTATCTTGTCCAGTTGTAAATATATCCAAATTAACAACCCTCTAAATGAATTATCTCTCATTCTCCCCTTTCCGTTCATAAATGATTCCAAACACTGGTTTTTTTAAAAAAAAATAATCTCTGGTACTGTGCTGACTGGAAGGCGGCAGGTCAGCAGTTTGATACCCAAATACTGCATGACAGAATGAGCTCACGTCTTTGTCCCAGCTCTTGCCAACCTAGCAGTTCGAAAGCAAGAAATTGCAAGTAAATAAATAGGAACCACTTCAGTGGGAAGATAAACAGCATTCCATGCACTCTGGTGTCTAGTTATGCCTGCCACATGACCACGGAAACGTCTGCAGAAGCAGACAGCGCTGGCTCTTCGGTTATGAAACAGAGATGAGCACTGAACCCTAGAGTTGGATACAACTGGCTTTCAAGCAAGGGTGACCTCCCTGCCAGAAGAAGTGGTGACAGCTGTCAGTCTTGACAGCTTTAAGAAAGGATTAGACAAGTTCATGGAGGACAAGGGTATCAATGGCTATAATTATAGATACCTAAGGACAACCTTCGGTTTGGAGAGATAGGCAGGATATCTCTCAATGCCATTTCCAGGGAATCCTAAGCAGGTGAAGGCATCTGCTTGGGAATAATACCCTGAAGCAAATGGTGAGTCATTGTGTGCTACAGAATGCTGGACTGGATGGGCTGTGGCCTATTCCAGCAAGGCTGTTCTTATGTTCTTATGACCTTTACCTTTCTGCTTTGACAGCAGTTTTAAGTTCTTCCTTACAGGATGTCAGCCAACGAGGGTCATGTAATGAATGAAATCCCATTATGAGCCCATGTGGTAAACCAAATGTGGCTATGTGGTTGCATTGTTGAAGGCAGTTGCTGCTTATCCATAGGAAAGGTAATATGATGCAGGAACCATTGATCTGATCCTGAATTGACATTGTTCAACATTATCATGGTTATTTCTTCATTTCATTTCATTTCTATACTGCCCATCTGACTAAACTGTCATTCTGGGCAGTGAACAAACACATATACGAATAAAATAATCATCACGGTATATCATCCCACCCATAAAGCAAAAGAACATGATCCTTAATATAAAATCCCTTATATCTTGGGTGGGTAAGGGATGCCAGTGACAGTAGCAACATTCATAACTGAATAAGGTATGAAAATCAGTTGAGGGTAGGATGGTTACAAATTTCTTTTTGAAAAGCTCCACCTTGGACAGCTTGCACAACACAGGGAAGAGGCCTGACAGATATGCAGTGGAGGAGAGTTCCACAATGCTGGCACCACCACTGAGAAGGCTGTTTCTAGTGAATGTTTTACTGGCCTCCCTCAGGGAGGGCAACCACAATCCACAGGTTTGGGAAGATCTGATTGTCTGGACCAAGTTCATTGGAGAGAGACGCTCCACCAAGTGACCTGTAGTTGCCATTGCTGTGAATAAATAGATGAACTTTCCATTTCTTTTGTCCAAGACCATGAAAAATTAATGACATATTTGTGAATAATGATAATCCACACTTAATTTTATATTAGTTCTTTTTATCTTTAATCTGTTAGTATTATGAATAATATTTCATAGGTATTGAAGCACAGCCCTGGAAATGGAAAATAATACCTCTAGTTCTAAAACCTTGTATGCGTTCTGGACAATCTTTAGGGGTCTGATTGATCAACTCTCTTCCTTTTTGTCTTTGGCTCCACCCTTTGGAAACTCCCTATGTAAACTTGGTATTGACTTATCTAACTTCATACTTGACTTCATCAACCCATTATTTATAACGCAGATATCCCCTGGTATCTGGAAACAGGACATCAGAGAAAACAGGAACTACTTTAGCACAAAATCATTAGCCATTCTGAACTTGAGGAAAACTTCCCTTACACAAAACTCAGATAATAAGGTGCTAATCAGTTGCAAAATTGCCACCTCTATCCAAAATACTTTCCCATTCTTTAAAGTTCATAGCTCATCTTTCCTTGTGAATTGGAATTGTTGTGTCCATATGTGTAAGATCCTGGGTAGAAGTTGGAGTTACAAACCCCCTAGAATAGTTCAGACAGGCATTACGTCTGCTCTCTGAGGTGATCTGAGGGTGGGCTACCCTTTTTTAAAAAAGCATCTATATCTTGTTTGACACTGGAGCAGTCCCAGTCTCCCCCAATGTGGACCTTTTAGACCCCCATTAGGTAGTGGTGTCTGGAGGAGGACAGTTGTATAACAGGTAGACAGAATTAGAAACTGTTGGTGGCTCATACGGCATCTAGTACCCTAGCTTCTACATGCAAAATATGTGCTCTAGCAGACCATGCCTTTAGAAACTATCCAGGATGGAGAGAAGTAGTGGTGGGATTTTCCTCTTCAGTTATCATTTTGGGTGGCTATGGCCAATATGCACCATGACATGGGGAAATGACGATCTGCTGCTGTGTCTTGGGCCAGGCCCGCCCATTGAACATTCTTAGTGTGAAAGATTGGCTGCAATGAACTGGATTTGAATTGCACTGCACCCTCAGCCACATGGAAAGCTGCTAGCTTCAAAGAGAACCATTTTTTTTGGGAGGGGGGGAATATACAATTCCATAGTTTCCTGCTTCTAAATTGTAAAAGGATATAAGCTGCTGTTTGTTTCTGCTGTCTGTTTTCCCAGTGAACATCTAAGAATAAGCCTGGCTGGGACTACATTCTCCTTGCCACGTTAGCCTGAAGAAATTACCCTTCTCCTCTCTCTCTCTCTCTCTCTCTCTCTCTCTCTCTCTCTCTCTCTCTCTCACACACACACACACACACACACACACACACACACACACACACACACACACACACACACACACACACACTCTGAGTTGGACTCACCTTCAAACCCCACAAGAGGATCTCTTGGAAGAAAGTCTGGAATGGAAAAGTCTGGAACAGAAATGCAGCCCTTGGAGTTCCCGTTTCCCTCCGGAAGGAGAAAAGGAAGGGACTTGTTTTTGAAGAGGTCTTTTGTTAAATGCATAGAGTCAGCATTGCTAGAGAGGAAGGAACACTGTGGATAGGAAGCATTTCCCTTCCACTCTAGGAATGCTAACTCTATGCATTTAACCCTTTGAGTCTGAAGGAATTCTCCATAGCTTTGAACCAGGATTTTTACTTGCTTTTACATGAACCTGATGAGACAGCTTGAATCCGTTAAAATCACGGAAAAACGGGACTTATGGCATCCCAACTCCCTTTCATATTCTTCCACTCCCATTATCAATACATTTATTTCTTTGTTTTTGCTCTGGTCTGTTACAAAAGAGAGCTGCTTGAGCTGTTCCAAGCAGGTAGAACCTGCTGCATTGTTATAAGGCAGAAACAAACTACAGTATTATTTCTTATGAAGGGAAGAATCACCCTATTATTAGAGTCAAAACAAACAAAAATACCTCTGGATAAACATGTTCCATTAAATGCCGATGCCATATTTTCCAGATACCCTGTAATTGATGATCTGATTTATAACATGGATGGAACTGGCTGTCAGGCAGTGAGCCAAGTAGTAGAGAATGCCCTATTTTACCATGATTTCCCTGGAGGCAAAACTTGAAACAATTGCATTTACAAACAACTTGATCTCATATGAACCCAGTTTTGTAATTGCTTCCTTGGGAAAATAAAACCAAGGCTTCTGTATCCTCTCCCAGAACTTCAGGGTATTTGTGCAAGGAATTAAGGAGGCAGTTTTTAAGAGGTGGATTGCAAGAAGATGAACTAGAGGTCAAGCACATTATATGTGGAAGGGGATATTGGGAGGATTGGGTGGGGGATAACAGATAGCTATTGAATGCAGTTATGATTTGATTTTTTCATTTCTCAAATTATGTCTATTGTAGCTTTTAATGCATTTACTTATTATTTATTTATTATCTCAACTAGCATTCTGCCCCATAGTGTACAGCATTCCATATACGGTTTACACAATACATTCAGTCACATAAATAATTCAGAAAATATACAATAGAAATGAGATTAAAATAATCGCCTGCCATAGCTCAACCCCAACTATAAATAAATGAAACTTTAAAACAGCCTAAAATCTCCAGATCACATTTTCATCTGTTTTTTTAAAGACTGTGAGGGAAGGAGCCTGCCTGGCAAACCTCTGTTGGGATTGGGAACTTGCTGCAAAGAGGTGGGGCCACAACCAAGAAGGCATGAATGTGAACCCAATTTATGAATCCAATTTTTTGATGGAGGCCCCAATCTACAGAAATGTCCATGGAGATTACTGTGTGAAGAGGACATTGTAATGGTCTCTTCTCTATTGCACACTCCACATCCACCCACCCACCCTTTTTTCATCAGTATCACATTATAGAAATTGTCTTTTAAATTTATTAGTGTTTGCAAGAGCTGTTTCTAAGCTGTTTCCAGTCTATTCATATACTGGACTTTTTGCTCAAAGGATATTTTGGTGCATGTCAAAGACCTTCCATACTGTGGAAGGTTAATATACAGCCATATAGTTGTAGAGTACAGCTTAGAGAAACAGGTAATATGAATGGAGATAAGAGACTCTGGGACTGGAGAATAACTGAATAGGGGTTGCATTGGCCTTCAATGTCTTCCTGTCAGGACTTACTATGCAGCATCCTGAGTCACCAACTTTGTGATTAGTATTACAACTTGCAGAGGTTCTTTTTTTAAAAAAAAAACACATTTACTATAGCCAACATGGTCACTGGCCATGCTAGCTGGCAAATTCTGGGTGTTGTACGTTAAAAAAAAATTATTTAATCCTGTAATACCATCTCCATGTCTAGTGTTGATATTCAGACAGAGTTGGCATCTATGACACTCACAGTATCTGCTTTCTGTGCTTATACCCCTGATGAAAGGTCCACTATGCTCACACTTCACCATTTCTCCAGGAGCTGCACTGGTTGCCCGTGTGCCTCCGGGTGCAATTCAAAGTGCTGGTTTTGACTTTTAAAGCCCTTCATGGCATTGGACCAGGCTACTTAAGAGACCGTGTCGCTACAAGGAATTTAGCCCGTGCTACTAGGGCAGACAGGAGGGGCTCACTGGTGGTCCCATCAGTGAAAGAAGTACATCTTATTGGGACCAGGAAGAGAGCCTTTTCCGTGTCTGCCCCAGCCCTGTGGAACCTCTTACCACCTGAGTTGTGTCTCCAACTACTCCCCTTTAGAAAGATGCTGAAGACATGGCTCTTTCAGCAGGTTTGGGCATGCTTGACTCCACTAGTCAAGCCCACTGGCTGATTTAGCCTATGTGAGGGGCTGCCCCCCAGCTTGGTTATTCTGTTTTAACGGGAGGGTGGGGAGGGTTGTTTTTTAATGATGATTTATTTGTTTGTGTTTTAATGCTGCTTTTAGCTGGGGTTGTTGGGTCTTGTTTTAGCTGTTGTTGTTAAACTTTTTATATTGTAATTTTTACTTATTATATTTTCTCCCTCTTCCCTTTCCCTTTTTGTTGTTAGCTGCCCTGAGTGGTGTACCCACCAGGTGGGCAGGATATAAATGCGCAAAATAAAGAAATAAATGAATGAATAAATATGTAACTGTCATGGTAAAGCAAACATTTTAATATAGTCTTACAGCATGTTTTAATATAGTCTTACAATTTCATGTGCCACCCCACTGCCTCCACCACACCTGGAAGTGCCATGTGATGGAGGAAGGACAAAATGGCCATCCCACCCCCGAAGCTGTTTGAGGGAGCATGAAGGCCTGGAAACAAACCAGAAAAATCCATGGGGGGGGGGACGGGTTTTTTTCTTTTTTTCATGAAGTTTTTTTTTTTTGAAAAACTGGAAAATTTGAAAAAAATAAAAAATATATTATGTAATGTTTTATTTTAACATGATGAATAAAATATTTTAAGATAAGGCTGGGTTCAAATATTTTATAAATCATTTCTAAAAATATATGTATGGTATCAGATTATTTTCAATTTTCCCAAAAATTTCTGTGTTTTTTCGGGGGGGGGGAATGTTTTTTTCCCCCCAAGAAATTTTACATCCCTAGAGCCGGCCCCTGGCTTTAAAAGGTTGAGAACTCCTGTCTTAAAAGTCAGGAAGAACTATATGCACAAATGCTTAAGAAGATGAAAACTAGTTTTAAGTTTAAAATATTCAATTCAAGTTTAAAGTACTTTAACATGTGAAGACAATATAGGAGCACAAAAATACAAAATAGAAAATGTTTTCAACGTAACTGATCCTGCTATAAAATATCAGGATCAGGAACTGAATTACATTTAAAAGTGAAATGCACTTCTTAAAATGTTAAACTTCTTAAATAATAAATAAATTAAAGATATGAAAGAAAATGCAGTTCTTAAAATATAAGTGTTCTTAAAAGGGAAATGTTTAAGTAAAAAGCATTTTATAAATTTTACACAGGATAAAATGAACTAATATGCAAAAAAAATTACATTTTCTCATCCAAATTATGCCTGATAAGGGTTATAAAGAATAAAGTCCACGATATTTATATGGTTATGTGTTCTGGGTAAACCTGCTTCCTTCTCTGCCACATATCATTGTTGATATGAGTATAGCAGTGATGTCTTCCTAATAGGATTCACTGTGTGTCTCTATATGTCTGTGCTTTTTTCTAACCTATATTTATGCCCTTTAATAATTCTCTTTAAACATAAATATTTTATAAATCAGCCTTGCCCATCTTTAAGGTTGCTTTTTATAAGAGTTGCTGATTCTACGGACATATTCATAGATTTAGCAATCCTATTTGATATCTGGCAAATGGCCATATTAACATGAAGTGATCTGTAAATGAGCTGGATTCTGTATCTCTCCACATTCACATTGTGTGTTGTTGTCTGTCAGCAGCCCCTCTTGAGCATGTTGGCCTTGCCCAACTTTTTTGCCCTACTACATGTACAAAGAAAGATCTAGCAAATGGCTGAGATATTGAAGTAGCCTGTTTCTGGTCAAACATAGTCTAATCAGTCTAACATTTTAATTTGTTTGAATTTTGTCTATAGTTCATATTCATTCATAATTTAAAATTGTGCAGCTTTTTGATATTAATATAGAAACACCTACTTGTTCACTTTTTTGGCCAGGTTCTAGAATCTGAGAAATCCTAGTGGTGAAGTTGAAGATCCATAACTGTCTCTGGCAAGGACCTGTTGCTGACCCTGAATGGCTGCTATAAGAACATTACAGTGCTGGGCCATTTTTATCAGGGATGCCTAAACTTTTCAGGCCGTGGGTTGGTCATGTTGAGCAGGCCAGTCACGTGGTTCCTCTCACCGGAAGCAGACAGTCATGGATGCTTTACGGCAGCATTTTGTACATGTGTGGGTGCATTTTACTTCCATTTCCAGGAGCAGTGAGGGAGCGGTGTGTGCCAGATTATTATGCACTGTGAGCCAGATCCGGCCTGTGGGCCATAGTTTGAGCACCTGTGATTTATATTTTCCTCTTCACTATACATGTCAGTTTTCTGTGGCAACATTCAATGCTTCTGAAGACGTGGGCAACAGCACACAAAAGCATATGCAGCTTTTTTTGTCTTTAGTTGATTTTGTTGCAACACACTAAAATCATTACCCAATTTGAAGTTGTCTAAAAACTACTTTTCCAAACTCTGGTTAGTCCCTTGATGCTGCACCAGATTTTGTGGATCTGATGACAAATTGCTGAATGCTATGTTTCTTAAATTATCTTTTGTTGCACCCCATTCATCCATTCTCTGCCTTTGCTCCTGTTTCCCATAGTTAAATCAAAATATTTGAACATCACCTTCTAATTCTCCCTGGGGGAAAAGAAGAATTATTTCTGCTTTAGGCTCCTATATTCTCTCTTATCTCTTTCTGCCTGGCTGCTCATTCTTGGCTAAGTGTTTTCTTTGCTCCAGCTGTCCTGGCCCTCCAGAAGCCCCTAGAGAACTTCACCTAACCTAGGCAGGAGTCAGATTCTGCCATTTTTTGGCTTCCCTCCCAAGACTAACACAGCTCTGTGTCCTTTCCCATAATCAACATTTCCCCTCAAAATTATTCCTTTAATTTATTCCACATTTCTTTTTTTTTTGCTCTCTACCACACTTTTGTAACAACAAAATATCTACACTCCTCAGCACAGAGTGTGAATCAAACAGGCCCAACTGTATGAAGGTTGTGTACACTTAAGTCAAACTGAAATCAAAGCAATGTGAATCAGTTATTGCCATATAGGCAATATTCTGATCTGAAGCTGCTTATAGATTCTCCAGTGCACTCACAGGAAGCCTGTTTAAATGGATTTCTCCATTCAGTTCAACTAGGATTATAGTAAATTAAATGGAAATACATTGAAGGGCAAAAGATAGTTGCCATCCAACTCTACTGTCCTTCAAGAAACAATCATCCTGAGTCTGAACTGAATTATTTGGTCTGCACAGGTTTGATGGACCTTACTATCCAAATCCTTCTTGGCAAAGAGAAGCATGCATTGTTACCCTTGGCAAGCTTCTTGCAAAGAATTGGCATCCATTGCTTGCATGCAAAAGTGCTCTCACATTGGCAACAAAGCTAAGAAGAAGATACAATTTAGCATAGGTAAAGATGTTCTATAGTTCCAGTTAATGTAAAACTATTTATCTCAACTGAAATTCTAAATTAATATTTTTGTAAATATTTCTTACAAGTCATGTTATAATATTTGTATACTTAAACTGCTGTTAACAATGAACTGGGCCCTTACTGACATCTGTGCCTTCCATTAGAAAATTAGAAATGAGCATACAATGACCCTTGTGCCTGCTTAGCATTTAATTGTATAACTGTGAATGGTTTCCCAATGCCAAAGATAAGGAAAAAATAGATATCAAACAAAAAATTGCACTATACTTAGTGTTTTAACGACATTCAAGGCACGTTATTGCAAGCCCATTAAGGGTGTTAAATTTGAGTAAACAGAATTACAGCTAATTGATCATTTCCATAAAAACTTAGAAAGACTTTTTGTTTTGAATTTTTCTTTCACTGCTTTTTAAGTTTTAACATATGTCAAAGTGCAACTCTTTTTTTTTTCAAATTTGAAATTATCTTTCCCCCTAATAGGTTTTGAGTGTGTGTGTGTGTAGTCTCTGACTAGAAAACCCTGAAAAGAATCACCACAATTCAGGAGTAACTTGACAGCACACAATTATTTGACAGACAGATGGACGGATGGGCCAGCAGGCCGGTGGGCGGATGGATGGACAGACAGATAGATACAAACAAACTTCTGGGATTGATGGCAGTTATCGTTTGACACATTTGAAGGTTGCATAACTCGTAGCAGGTTGTAGGCAGTGGTGGTAAAGGTGGTGGTTATAACTTCAACAACAATACTTGATAACACTCCCAACAACAATGAATGTTTATGTTTTTATTAGACTTTATCTTGCCCAAACTCCTGCAAAATCAGTGGTGTCTCAAGCCATGGAATATGGCAATGCTAGTTTCACAAACCGATTCAAAACATTTTATTTCATATTTGAGTTGTTCTCTATGAAATCATGAGAGAATTTCTCTGTATATAAAGCTAGGAGGATGTTACCAATGATAGAGGGCAAACAGTTCCTGTCTTTAGAGAATTATTTTAAATTGCACTACTGTACTTTGTTTCTTATTGCATTATATCCCAAGCACCTGAAGGGTACAGTAAGGCACTTTCACCATTGCCTCTGTGCATCTAAATAAGCAGTTGTGCCAATAGAACAAATTCTGATTTAATGTCCCATAAAGCATGGAATAGGGACCATTAAAACTAGGTATTATTGTCAATTTACAGAATTATCTGTAGATGTGCAATAACAAAAAAACTGAAAAGATATACATTCACCCTTGAAATGTCACTGTTCTGCAATTCCTTTGTTCTGGAAAACAATAGTAAACAATGTTCCACTGACCTCCAGTGGGGACAACTGGAAAATACATCACTTTTGTTCCCCATGGTGATGAGAAGAGACCTGCATCAGTTTTCTTTTTGCACTCACAGTAACATCAAAACAACAGTACTTGGGTGTAGAGGTACATTCTGAAAGCAGATATGCACCTTTGCCTCACCTTAAATGATGCCATTCGCATCCATTAAAACTAATGGTGTGGATGATTTCAGGTCATTACTTCCCACAGCATTGGCAGGAAGTACACAAAGAGAGTCCAAGAGACTGTTTCTGCAAGATATTTACATGATGGATAGGTGGATTGGGACACTGCTCTAAGGCAAACAAGTTTTTGTTGACATAATAACACATACCATTCTATTAAAAACCTCCTGTTTATGAATTTGGAACATTGTGCTTCTGTATCTATGATTCAAAATCCAGTACCAGGAAATGGTCCAATATTGCTGCACAATATTCTGCCCGCATTTCCAACAGGAAAAAGAAGGAGGCCAAACTATATAGCAAAGAGTGGCCATCAATGTCAGCAATAAAGATGGTCTACAGAAGTGGTTCACCACCTTTTTTTGGCTATGCCCCACCTAAGCATCTCTAGAATCCTGATGTCCCCACCCCCCACCCCCACTTGTGACATATAATTCTTATTATTCAAAAAGTGAATTCCTATTCATGTGGAGGAAGCCTAAAAGGTCATTAGCTCATTAATAACTAATTCTCAAATTGCCTCCTCCCTTAAAAATTGAATTGCCCCTTGTGGGGCATGTGCCTCACATTGGAAACCACAGGTCCACTAGATATACTCTTGTGTTTACTGACATTCATAAAGAGACACCTTTGTCTTTATGTCCAAAGTCACATCTCATCTGATCATTATATAATCTAGCTAGAATTTTTTTGTTCGGCCCTGCCGGGCAGTTATTATGTGTGAGTGGGTGGTTGGGGTGGGTTTTTTTTGGGGGGGGTGCACCAAAAAAACCCACCTCAACCAGAGAGGGGGAGAGAGAGAGAAATGGGGGAAAGAGAGTGAGGGGGAAAGAGAAAGTTAGGGGGAAGAGAGAGAGAGAAAGGGTGGAAAAGAGAGATGGGGAGAAAGAGAGAGAGGTGGGAAGAGAGAAAGGGGGGAATGAGACAGTGGGGGGAATAGAGAAAGAGATAGATTGGGGGAAAGGCAATTCCTTCTCTCCGGGAGGCGAAGGCATGGCCTTCGTCTTTTGGAGAGAGGGGAATCACTTCTCTCTTGGTTGGCTGGGGATGTTACTTCCCCAGCCAACCAAGAGAGAAGCTAAGCCCCTCCGTGGAAGGGGTTTCCTTCTCTCTGGAAGGCAAAGGTGCGGCCTTTGTCTCCTGGAGAGAGGGGATTTGCTTCTCTCTTGATTGTCTGGGGATGAAAGCTTCATCCCCAGCAAACCAAGAGAGAAGCTAAGCCCCTCCGTGGAAGGGGTTTCCTTCTCTCTGGGAGGTGAAGGCGTGTCCTTTATCTTCCAGAGAGAGCACGTCATTTCCCCGTGGCCCTGGAGGCCGGTGCTAGCCTTGCCATAGCTTTGGGGGGAGGAGAGGCAACCCCTTCTCTCCCCGCACAGCTTCGGTGAGGAAGTAGGGAAAGGCCACGTTGGCTGGTTTTTTTTAGTGTGCGATGCTTTGCTCATGCCCTTCAGCCTCATTGGCTGAGGGTTGGCATGGCATGTTGGATGCTTGTAGTTGTTTTTTCATGCCACGTTTGTGGGGCGGTTGCCCCACTCGTGGCTGGCAGACCCTTGCGGCGATGCTCCAAGGATGGTAAGGTAAGTGTAGGCAGCTCGGTTCGGGGTGGTTGGGCATGCATGCCAGATACCAACAGTTAACGGGCCTCCTTATAGGTAAAGATAATTATGAAATAAACATTTGGTTTATTTTAAATTTGCACAAAATTCCATTGACTCACTCACTCGTTCGTTCGTTCGTTCGTTCGTTCGTTCGTTCGTTCGTTCGTTCGTTCGTTCGTTCGTTCGTTCGTTCGTTCGTTCGTTCGTTCGTTCGTTCGTTCGTTCGTTCGTTCGTTCGTTCGTTCGTTCGTTCGTTCGTTCGTTCGTTCGTTCGTTCGTTCGTTCGTTCGTTCGTTCGTTCGTTCGTTCGTTCGTTCGTTCGTTCGTTCGTTCGTTCGTTCGTTCGTTCGTTCGTTCGTTCGTTCGTTCGTTCGTTCGTTCGTTCGTTCGTTCGTTCGTTCGTTCGTTCGTTCGTTCGTTCGTTCGTTCGTTCGTTCGTTCGTTCGTTCGTTCGTTCGTTCGTTCGTTCGTTCGTTCGTTCGTTCGTTCGTTCGTTCGTTCGTTCGTTCGTTCGTTCGTTCGTTCGTTCGTTCGTTCGTTCGTTCGTTCGTTCGTTCGTTCGTTCGTTCGTTCGTTCGTTCGTTCGTTCGTTCGTTCGTTCGTTCGTTCGTTCGTTCGTTCGTTCGTTCGTTCGTTCGTTCGTTCGTTCGTTCGTTCGTTCGTTCGTTCGTTCGTTCGTTCGTTCGTTCGTTCGTTCGCAGATGCTCCATTGATAGTGTCTGTGGAGTTTTCTACTATCAGGCCAGTAAGACACAAGCTGCTGTTAACATAGCATATTTTAATTTTGGCATCCTTTGGGATCTGATTTTTCATACATTCCAGGGTTCCAGCAGCAGGTCTGGATATTTAGTGTTGGCAGTGGAAAAAATCCTCAAACTTAGATTGTTTGGAAATTGGCATTAAAAAACACCTCCTCTGAATCCCTTGAGCCCTTGCCAGTAGCCATTTGTTAACACTATCAGGTAGCTTCAAAGTAACTCCAAGGACACAATAAAATAAACAAATACCATGCTATGTAATTAAATCATGAGTTAAAGCTCCAGAGGCTTGACTTCTGTCCAACTTCTAGAATTTAGCAGCAAAAATCTTACTAGTTGAGCTCACCGACATAATACAATTGGCTTTAATCTTGGTGGTGAGTTGCTGCAAATTAAGAAGTTAGTGTAGGCAGTTGCAGATATAATTCATAAACTGGAATATTACATCTATCTAATATTTTGCAGCCACGGGACAGAATCATCAAAGATCATCAGATGATTTTTTGTAAACTAACTGGGATGTAATATCATATACAACATTTTATTAAAAGTTTCTCTTGACCATATAATATTTCCCAACACAAATTTGAAAATGTGTCCATTATTCTTCTGACATTATTCTTCTTACTCTCATTTCTGTTTTCTTTCTGTCATCAATCCAGATCTAAAGTTCTTCTGGTAATGCAATGTGTTTTTGACCTACACATTTTTCAACATACAAATAACCTCATGAAATGGAAAATATTCGTATGTAGAGGTTTTATTGTACAGTGTTACCTCATACAATGATTTTAATCTGTTCCACGGAGATCATTGTTGTACGAAACAATTGCTACACGATGCATGCATCATATAGCGATTTTCCTTATGGGATGCATTATACAATGATTTTTTTCGCTAAGTGGTTTTTCCCATTGAAAATTGTTGTATGATTTTTTCCCATAGTGGAAATTGTTATGCAGGATGCCATTTCCCCCCTAATTGTTATACAATTTATACCTAATTGTTATGCGATTTCGTTGCTATACAAGGCAATTGTTGTATGAGGTTCCACTGTATCTGAAAACACTGCCTTTTAAAAAGCAGTATTCCAATACCACCAGTTTCATTAAGCCTACTGGATATAAAACTTCTAAGGTTTCTTTCCTTAAAGTACTAACTGAACTATTTATCCTTCCTCAAAGTTCAAGAGCCAAGGTGATGAAAGCATTCAGAAGTTATGCATTGTTTAAAAATCCTAAACTGACAAGAATTAAAGAAAGCTAACAGCATTTCATTTCACTCATATATTAGGAATGGAGGCATTGTGTGGTAGAGAGTAATCTGGAATGATTTAATCTTTGTATTAAACAGAAGAAAAGTGTTTCATGTTGCCTCTAATTTTATTCTGACAGCTCATTCCAATATATTTTCCTTCCAGACCTTTATTATTTGGCTGACACTTTATTATCAATATTAGAAGAAACGTGTTGACTCTTCTGATGCAGAGGTGTTAATAGAAGATCCAGAGTTGCTTTATCCTTGTGTTGTTTTTAATGAGGAATTTTAATGGAAGAAATGCTTCTTGTCACCATCTGGAGTTACAGTGAAAGCAAAGACCTGTTGGCACATAAATAATGATGGGATCTGGAAAATCCAGTGAAATATTTGAAAGGTACATCAGTCATTTATGTACCATCCCAATTAAACTGCTACAAATGACCTTCAGAATAAGAAAAAAGGAAAAGATAAGAAGAAGACCTTGGACATATATTAGAAGCTTTACCTACAGTACAACAGGAGAGTTTGTCAGCATTCTACACCTCATATCCTGAGAATAAGATGCAAAGCAAAAGCAGTTACATCTCTCTTGCTCCTTATAAAGACCATTTATTACAGCTTGAGCTATGAAATCCTATTTCACTCATTGTGGAAGTAAAGGTGCCATATACTTCCCTGCAATGGGTGATGGTGGTGGTTGTGCCATACCCATTCCAGATATTGGCTATCATCGTGGCAATAGTCTTCCTGTTCTTAACTCCTCGGAACAGGACATGCCACACCAGTCTTTCAGGTTCTTCAGGCATGGAGTCCGTCTACGTCCAGGGCCTCTCTTCCCAGGGATCTTTCTTTGCAGGGTGAGTTGGAGTAGTCTATACTTTATGTTGTTTCTCATGATATGGCAAGGTATTGGAGCTTTCTTTGTTTAATGAATGGTCTTAAAGAGTTCTTTTTGTTTATCTGACCAGCATAATGCTTCTACACTAGACACATGGTCAACCCATGATATCCTTAGCAGCCGTCTGTAGATCCACATTTCAAAAGCTTCAATTCGCTTTAGGCTCTAATGATGTTGGGGTTTTTTTTAAAGGCTCACCCAGATTCATGAGTATACAACATATAACATCAGCCAGTCAAATGGGAAGGACTCTAGCCATCGCAGTGTTATGGAAGTAGTAAGCATATATATATAATGGGTTCCTTTATTTTATATAATGGGTTCCTTTATTTAACTCCACAAGCCCTATGGAACTCTTAAAAACTGCTCTTAAAAAGCAGAGGCACAGCAACAGAAAATCAGCCTACTCCAAAAAGTACATGAGGAAAAAAATACATGGAGGAGAGTTTTGAGTGTCCCCTGGACAGCAAGGAGAACAAATAGGTCAATCTTAGAAGAAATCAACCCTGACTGCTCCTTAGAAGGTCGAATAGTAAAGATGAAGCTAAAGTACTTTGGAAATGAAATGAGAAGAGAGGATTCACTTGAGAAAGCCTTGATGCTAGGAAAGGTTGAGGGCTAAAGAAGAAGTGGTATTGTAGACACGATGGGCACAGAGCTGGGCGGGCTGAGGAGGATGGTGGAGGACAGAGGAGCCTGGAGGGAGGACAACGGTCCATAGGGTTGCAAAGGGTCAGAATCGACTGTGCGACTGAACAACAAAAGTCAAACAGAGTAAGTGACCACACAATTTGAGACATTGGGGGGGGAGCAAATTAAAAAGAGCCCCCTATGCCCAAGAAAAGCAAACAAAGATAAAACATATAATCAATCCCTCCTCCAACCAAGACTACTTCTTCGTCTTGTGCCATATCCGAATCTGAATATTGTCAATGATCATGGCAATCAGCCGGAAAGACTGTCCTGAGAATATAATGCAGTGGCCTTTCATCTGCCTTCTGCATTGCAGTGTGACACCCATACCACTGATTCAGTTATGTGAGTCACTTTCTGGCACACAAAGTCCTCCTCAGCCCCAGGCCAGTATTGATGAAGCTGCTGTCCTCCATCAAGATGGATTCAAGTGGGATTTAATCCACTTGGGGACCATCACCCTTCCCTGTGGATTTTGGCACCCAAGCCATTAGTCCTCAGGATTGTCAGATTGGTCTGTTTCAGGATTAGTGTGAGAGCCTGCAAGGATTGTGGGGGAACGTTTGGGTGCCTGGGATCTTGCTAGTGGTTCATAAACCACTATTTGCCCACCTGTTCGATATGCAAATAAGTGTCTTCCACCATGGAGTCCAACAAGCCAGACTTTTGTTAACAGAGCAGAGAGAATTTGTTTGACTTTGAGGTACCTGGGTTTTTTATAAAATTCATGAAACAAAACAGATAGATACAGTGCTTGATAGACAATTTTCTGCAGCTATTAACCCTTACTACAACGTGGAGAAGGGGCTGAAGTGGCTTAGTGGTTAAGTTGCTAAGCATGACACCTGGAATTGGCAGGTCAGCAGCTCAAGACCCGAGTGCTGTCTGATGGAATTAGCTCTCTTGTCTGCCCCAACTTCTGTCCACCTAGCAGTTTGAAAGCAAGAAATTGCAAGTAGATAAATAGTGGGAAAGGTAACGGCACTCTGGCATATTGTCATGCCTGCCACATGACCACAGAAACATATGCAGACAGAGACAGCATTGGATCTTGGGCTGTAAATGGAGGTGAGTGCCACCCCTTAGAGTTGGAAATGACTGGGAGACCTTTATTACAACATTAAAAAAAAAAGAAAGCTAAAGGGGGGCATAATTCTGTTTGGCTAGAAAAAAGATGAAAGCCATGTGGTTTAAATACAAATGGAATCAGCAGTGAAGGAGGGAGATTATCCTCAGAACTGTTCTTCACCTTGAACCCTGTCTCATGCAATTTGGAGCAGCAGCAAACATGTTTGGAACAAAGCCCACTAAATTGCCTGCCTAAAAAAAGAAAGAATTGAACCTTTCAGACTGCAATGCATCGTTCATCATTCAATTGAGGCCAGTTATTTCCAGATACTTCAATGTCACCAAACAGCAAATCATGCAATAGAGGTACATTAGCTAGAAAACAGTGGCTTACATCCATTGGTATCACAGTATATATGTTATGATTGCAAATTCCACAGCTTCTCAGTCTCCAAGAGGAAAAGAAGGAAGATCCCTCTTTCTTCCTCATAGTGCAAGTTTTCTGTGCAAGATTCTTTTTTTCTTAAGAAATCTCACAGGATTACTCAGACATTTCACCATTTTCCTTTCTGAAAAATAGATGCCACACTGCACTGGCTTCTTACAATTCTGTGCAGAACGTCATCTGGGGGATGAGTTGCCAGAACCTTGGGTACAACAAAATGGCGTGCTTCAGGATGTGGCTATCTCCCCATGCTGTTTAATATCTATACAAGGCAGATGTCTGAGTTCATCAGGTGATTTGGAATTTGCAACTCTTCCCCCCCTTCCCCCAGCAGCAGATGCTGTCTGGACTCTGGAGGGATGCCTGAAGGCGGCCATGGAATGGATAATAAATAATTTCATGTCAGAAATTATTCTGAGTTGAAAGGATTTTTGCTGGAGAAACTCTACTCAGGGGATACCTGAATGAGGCTCCTTTCATGTACCCAAGTGTTGTGATCCACCCCTCCTCCAACTCCAAAGAGGACCTGGATCAGGGGGCACTCCCTATGCCGAGCCCAGTTCTTCCTCTACCCAAGCCTGAGGATGCCCTGAGCAAGGGATCTCAGCCTGCACCTAGCCCAAGTCTGTTTTCCCCAGCAGCTGACTTGTCATATCAGGAGCCTGGCTCTGACAGTCATCAGCCCTCAGTCAGAGAGAGGTCCAGAAAGGAGCTACACCTGAGATGCATGCAGGCTAGAGCAAAGCACCAAGGAAGGCTCCCAGCTGATACTGTTTAGCTAGGAGGCTTATAAGCAAGCTTATTGGAGTCTGCCAGCATCAGTACAACTCTTGTGCAAAAACTAGTATAAACCCTGACCTGCCTGCCATGACCCTGACTTCTCTGCCAACCCTATCTGAACTATCCTCAAACAGGACTCTGTGTAGCTCCACCATGCGGTGACCATGCCTGCCCGGGTCTGTCAGCATACCAAGATCTTTTCCCATGGAAGTGGCCCCTATTTATCAACTTGCAATTTAACTACTTGCATTGGAATGGATGAAGGAA
Organism: Bradypodion pumilum; assembly: GCA_035047305.1. Classification (NCBI taxonomy): domain Eukaryota; kingdom Metazoa; phylum Chordata; class Lepidosauria; order Squamata; family Chamaeleonidae; genus Bradypodion; species Bradypodion pumilum. The sequence goes on along the minus strand of JAWDJD010000004.1, from coordinate 62,232,073 downwards.
AACAAGCTAAGGTTGAATCCTGATAAGATTGGAGGTGATGCTTTTGGGGATAACTAGTCTCAGGTTGGGGAAATTTCTTTCTCTCTGAGAGGTGTGACCCTTCTCTTCAGGGTGAATGTATGCAATCTGGGCATGCTACTTGAGCCAGTCCTATCTATGGAACAATAGGTATATCTGTGGTCAAGTTTGGTTTTTAGCATTGATGGCATATTGCCCAGTTTTGCCCACTCCTGGACAGGAGATCCATAACAATACTGACTTAGTCTCTAGTAATCTCTAAAATTGATTACTTCAATTATCTCTATGTGAGGCTAATCTTGAAACTGATATGGAGGCTTCAATGGTTACAAAATGCAGTGGCTAGACGACTGATCATAGGTATTGGTCATTTTGACTATATTACCGCAGTCTTATACAGCTTGCATTCTGTGCTTTGGCCAGGGAATGAAGCCAATGATGCAGCAGCATAATCCTGGCTTTTCCGTCTCAAACTTTCTCTAAGTGTGTATCTTGATTTACAAAAAGTCCTACACTTGTTAGTGGTATTCCTTAGAGGCTGGCAAAGGCCATATTAGCTCTGCTTTTCTGGGAGTTGCTGTCCAAATAAGTAAATATACCAAGGTCTGTCTATTATATTGTGGTGATATTATATTACTGGTAAGTGCTACAAAAGCAGGCTCTAAATTGATTAACTCATTACATCTCACTGTGCTTTATTATGATGCTTGGTAAGTTCTCTTGGCATCCATTGAGGGAATCTTGGCATTTTTGACCCTAAGGCGCTAATTGATGGGACAATATTTCATCCCAGCCCCATCCATCATGTAACAAAAGGGTACTGTGATCTCATCTGTCTAAGTTAAAGTGACATAAAAGGATTTTATCAAATGAAAGCAGGGGTTGATGGATGGTGATCTTTACTAAGTCAGGAAAGTATTGATTCTGGCCAATGTATTATCTTTCACATTAATATCTCACAAGCCTAAGCAAATGGAGAGCCTGCAATATTTTAATAGTGTTTTATAAACAATAAATAATAGCCCTACCATGTGGCAACATTTCAGAGGAAACCAATGCACAGAGATACTAATTAGCCTCTTAGAAAAATGTGTTTTCCCTATGTGCAACCTGGAGCCTAAAGTCTAATAAAATGGTACTCATACATCTGATCTCATGCAAGAAGCCGTTCTGTAACTCAGGGGAAAATCATATTTATAGGGATGGATCAAGAGATGTAGATCCTGAATACAATATTAAGATAAAGCTGGACACCATATGCTAGAATTGTCATCATACAGTGCATGAACCAAAGGCTGTCCATGGTAATTTTGCAGATATAGCCACTTCTTCAGGAAAGGCAGCTGAATTTCTGAACACATCACCAAATTTCACTAGTGCAGTTGAAAAAAGAGAGAAGAAAAGTACAATGTTTTTCAGAAAGCATGTGGAGAACAATACCACCAGGAGAACAGACTCCATTATAAGCCTGGACTCCTAGCCAGGTCACCTAAGGCAGAAGAGTCTCAGTTAAGACATCAGACTAAAATACATCCACCCTGAGCAGCAGCAGATGAAAATGACACTGGTGGAAGAGATAACCTCAGGGATGTTCAAGCTAACTTTTGTTAAATTTGTATAGAAGGTAGCAATGGTAAACTACTGCTGAACTTTCGTTAACATGAAAATCCTACGATGAGACAGTCTAAAATAAAACAAGAGATAGAGCTAGAAGATGAGATTCCCAGGTCAGAAAACTAACAATCAGATACTGGAGAATAGCAAAGGACAGGTAAGACTAATGACACAGCTAGATTAAAGTGGAAAATGCATTTAGTGGCTGATGTATACATAAGTGAAAGGAAAGTTTACTGTTGCACAAGAAGTAAAATTGAAACATGGAATGTATGCTGACTTTGGCTTCTGGTAATTGAAGTCCAAGAACACCTGGAGAGCCAAGTTTGAGAAACGCTGGTCTAGAAAACAAAAGCATAATCCAAATGAGCCAGGAGACAGGTGACCAGGAGAACAGACATTAGAGGGAACCCTCAGGCTATAGAGCAAGGCAAGGATGGAATTCTAGGAGCAAGGATCCAGGCAAGGCAAAACTACAATCCACAGGAACAGGCTAAGGTGTCTTCAAGAACAGAGTTCAAGGAGCAAGGATCCCCACAAGGCATAACAACAGTCCATAGGAACCATGCAGAAGTCTTTTGAAGCAGGAATAAGGCAGGAGATCCAGGCCAAGCAACTGCATGTCTTCTCATCCTCACTGGTGAGGCAGCTTCTAGGAGGAAGGGCTGGTTCTTATATAGCTGAGCCACCCAAGGTCTCCAGTTGAAGCCTATGAAGGTCTGGAACCTTTCCCAGGGCTCTCAGGGTGAGGGTCCAGTCCTGTAGGACTTAGAGGAGCAGTTGCAAACCCTCAAGTCAGGTTTCCACTGCAAAAATAAATATGTTAACTCTATCATTCGCCAAAATGTAAAAGAGTATTGGTTATTGTATTATCTTGTAGCAATGCACGCTAAAACAACTTGATTAGAAAAAAATAAAATATCAGGTTCAGGACAATTATGTAAAAAGAGATAGATATGTTTGTATATTTATTTAGTTAGATAGATATTCATTTGCTTAATATCAGGTTTCTGTAAAAAAATTGTTCAGAAAGAAGCTTTAGAGCAGGGATTCTTAGCCTGTGGGCTGGATGTGGCCCATGGCACCATTTCATGTGAGGGCCCCCACCACCTCCACCACACCAGGAAGTGCCATATGGTGGAGGAAGGGCAAAATGGCAGTCCAGCACCCAAAGCTGTCTGAGGGAGCGTGATCTGGCCCCTGGCTTTAAAAGGTTGAGAACTCCAGCTTTTGAGTGTTGCTTCCAAAGTACTGTACTATACGGTACTTATGAAACAGAATAGCACACACAAAGATTCCATGCTGCCATCTAGTGGATCTTGTATGCAACAAGTCCAGGGCAATAGTTAATTTTATTGTTATTGTTTGGGGACCTGTCCTCCCATTTTTAGACCCACCAGCCTAGAATAACATGGGGTGGCAGGAAGAGCACCTGCTACATAATAAAGCAACTCTGATGGGTGGCTTAGAAAAAGATATTAGGAAATGATGGGAAGGTAGAATATTTGTTCACTTACTCTGACACTATTAGCTGAGAACAGATGCTAGGGATAGTAGCGATGGAGCAGTTGAATACAAAAATGTCTAATAGTTTATGGGGAAGCATGTATGTGGGTTGGTGTTTAAGAAGCAGTTGTAATGAAGAAAGTGAAAGCTTTTGCAACCTACCAAGGTGAGGCAAGGAGAATGATTGCTTGTTTAATGTGAAGGCAATGTTTCCTCCCTTTGCCTCACAACTTAGAAAGAGCACTTTTAGGGAGAAAACACCCAGAGTGGGGAGCAAGTATGTATATCAACTGAGGTAGGAAATCCACAACATTGAGAAAATGACATCTTGATTGGCTTAAAAGAGGCATTTGTATTCTTCCTTGATTTTCAAGTAACTCTTGCTTGGGGTGAATTTGGGGTGTGCAAATTGTAAATATACACATTTGTACATTTGGGGTGTACAAATTGTAACATGTAGTGTTGTGCTGTGTTTCTATCGTTGTTGCATTTTCCTATAACAAATACAAGTTTTCATTTTCTTCAAGATTTGGAAACTAGAGAGAAAAGGAACTTCTGAAGAAGAGGCATCCCTTTCTGAAGAAACCTCATTACTCTGTTAAACATCTTTATTTTATTTTGCTGGACACTAAGCACTTTCAATATAATACCAACTTAACCTCCTAAAAAGGATTTTATTAATAGTGCTATGCAACCCTTCCTGGTTCTTGGAGGTTTGGAGAAGAAGGAGGGGAGAAAATTAAATTACTTAACTTAGTGGTCTTAATTATCAAGAATAATTAGCTACATTCAGTTCCCAAACATGAGCTCTCTAGAGAATGAAGCATTTTAGTTGGGGAGTCAGTAAGAAATGGAGTCCAAAGAAACTGGTTTGTAACTTATTTAGAGGTTTCTAATTAACCCACTGAGTGTATAATACAATCAAAGCTTCTCTGTTAGACTTAATTATTAAAGCTGTTAAAGAAAACAAAGCATCTGTGTGCTAACTGATGCGCTTGGAAAAACTGTGTGTGTCCATTTCCCCGAAGCATCGTCTGTCACTGAAAGAATAAGTGAATTGTGCAAAGCCTTGCAGGTAAAACTCTCATGAAGAATGGACTGTGCATAGTATTCCAGAGAGAACATATGAATTTCTTATAGCTAAGCAAAGATGTGGGCATTAATCACTTACAGATGTATCAGGCAAAATGGCAGCTGTCATGCCATGCTAATGCTAGCCAGAATGTACAATGACCATTAACAAAAATGTTGTATGCTGTACAGCACCGGTGTCAATCTCTTGTCTTTCTGGAACCTTTTATTCCCATGTGCTTGGCTATGTGAAGAAGACAATCATAAAGAATAGGTATTCCTGCTATTGTTCTGACATTCAACAGCAGACCTGCAACAATTCCTTTCTTGGTCTATCAGAATCTCCCAACCCCTGGTTTATGCTAGTTGTGGGGGTTCTTGGAGTTGTCATCCATAAAGAAACTTTTGTCAAGTTCTATTCGTTGCACTGCCTGGTGTGGTTTAATGGACTGGATTCGGACTCAGAAGATCTGGAATTGAATCCTTGCTGATCCATGCAAACTCACTGGGAGTTTGAAAGAGATAAAGGTAAAGGTTTCCTTTGCTCGAAAGACAGTCGTATCCGACTCTAGGGTTCAGTGCTCATCTCTGTTTCAAAGCTGAAGAGCCAGTGCTGTCTGCTTCTGCATACATTTCTGTAGTCATGTGGCAGGCACGACTAGACACTGGAGCGCACAGAGCACTGTTACCTTCCCACTGAAGAGGTCCCTATTTATCTACTTGCAATCTCTTGTTTCGAACTGCTAGGTTGGCAGGAGCTGGGACAAAGACAGGAGCTCATTCCATCCTACAGTACTTGGGAATTGAACTGCTGACCTTCCGCCTTCCCGTCGGCGTCACAACTACTCCTTAATATATCTCACATATGCCTAAAACCCCTATTAGTATTGCTATAAGTTGCTTTCAACTTGATGGGACATAACTCTTCTACTTTACTTCCTCTTTTACCCCTTTGGTGTTGAGGGAGATAAAAGGTTCTTGCTCTGGCATTTCTGGCAGCCTCCACTGGTGTTATTTGGTGTCCTTGTTATATTTCTTTGATGATATCTCTCTACCTTCCTCTGGGTCTGCCTCATGCTCTTTGTCCTCCTCTTTTCACATATGCCTTGTATGGTATGAAATTTCAAGACATTCTGTCCAAATAGGCAAAAAACTTTATTTGTTGTCTCTGTTTATAGTTTTGGATGGGTTCTATTCCAATTCTTTTCCTTAAAATCTCATTTATGATTTTATCCTTTCTTGTCACTCCAGCAGCCTTCCTCAGACATCCCAATTCCGTGGTGATCAACTTTTGTTTATGTTTTGTTGTAATTGTCCATGTTTGCTGCAGGCAACATAAGGTGGGAATAAATATGCATTGTATGGGGCGTTTCTTTCTGCTGGTCAGTATTGCCTTGTGTTGTAAGAGTACAGCCTAACTGTACCAATAAGCCTCTCAAAGTCCAGCCCCGCATCCACATTGCGAGAGATGGTAACAAGCCAAAGTAAGGTTTGCTAGGATTGGATGAAGTATGCCATGGCCTTGTGCTCTAGGACTACTTTGCAGCCCTGAAGCTATCCTGGGTCACCTTAAAATGATCTGGCCAAAGGGGCTCTGGTGAAGTTGTGACAAGCTCAGAAAGCCATTGAAGCATATATTTCATACTAGTAAAACACTAGTTTTTCAGAAAGTGTAAGATAACATGCAGCTTATAAATAAAAAATGCCACATAAAAGTTGAAAAGTTAGAATTTGATTCTGACATAGCCCCAATTAGGCTGATTTGGAGACATCTGTGAGTTGTTCAGATCCAAGCAGGATTCTTCCTATATGCATGAAATCCAATCTTTCAGAAACATAGACATCTTTATGCCATTATAAGTAGCAATCACCTCTCTGTCTGTCACAAAACAGAAATGGTATCACCTGTTATCTTTTAAAAGCAAAATGTCAAAGTAAAAGTAAGTAGAACAGAAAGCTTTGCACTGACTTTCTCTAAGATTTGGTATAAAGTGTCTCATTAGAGTTTATTAGGCAAAAGGTAAAGGCTTCCCTTGCTCGAAAGACTCTAGGGTTCAGTGCTCATCTCTGTTTCAAGGCCGAAGAGCCAGCGCTGTCTGCTTCTGCAGACGTTTCCGTTGTCATCTGGCAGGCATGACTAGACACCGGAGAGCCCGGAGCACAGTTTACCTTCCCACAGAAGTGGTCCCTATTTATCTACTTGTAATTTCTTGCTTTCGAACTGCTAGGTTGGCAGGAGCTGGCACAAAGGCAGGAGCTCATTCCATCATGCAGTACTAGGGAATTGAACCGTTGACCTTCCACCTCCCAGTCAGCGTCTTAGCCACTTGAGCCATTCATCCAAACAGAAAGCAATTACATCTATTTACTGATTTCCCCCAATAGTCATTAGGGATGAAACTACACAATAATAATAATAATAATAATAATAATAATAATAATAATAATAATAATAATAATAATAATAATAATAATAATAATAATAATAATAATAATAATAATAATAATAACTTTTTATTTATATCCCACTTCCCTTAGCCTGGAGGCGACCCAAGGCGGCAAACAACAACAAAAACAATACAATCAAAACAATATACAAAATAAATAAATACACAATAGTATACACAAAATCCAAATATACAAAAAGAGCAGTAAATACAATTACAGTAAACAAGTCTCAATGTGAAATAACTTTATTGTGCTTTTATATAGTATGCATTGGATGTCACTTTAAAGTACAGTAGAGATTCAGACAAGTGAGAGAACCTTTCCTCTTTTTCAGGCCTTACTTGTCTTGTAGGCAGCTGAATGGTGTTAAATGGGAACACATTGACAGCCACAGCGTAACCCTCCAGGAAACACATGTTGACAGAAGCAATAGTAGACTCACCATCACCACTGTCACTGCTGTAAACATGTGCTCCCAGTGGCCAGTGCTGGGAGGCTTATTCATTACTTCAGTACTGGCAAGCTTGCATTTTTTTTCTTGCCCAGGATCAGGGGGAAGCCAGCAGCTCCTTGTTCACCACATTAAAACAGGCTTGTTGATTGGAGAGTTTTTGCTCCAGTCTACTGATATTCTGCAGTAAAAAGCTTACCCCATGTTATTTTTAACACACAATTCCACCCTGGGATGCATGAAGTTTTTTGAATCAAGATTCAGACTCATCAGATACCCTGTCAACTGATCTGATCACACTCATGGTGAGGATCATGTTCTGCCTACTTGCATGCATTATATGTTAAATAGTATTTCAGAAGAAGTGGCAGCCTTAGTTTAGAACTAACATGGCTAAATAGGCAAGGATTATAACAAAGACATTTAAATATCAAGCACACAAATGTGTTTTAGTGGTATGTCAACAGCCTACGCCACCAAATAAACCTGTCCAATCTGTCACAGACCCATGCAGGAACAAGGTTGACAGCAAGTAGTGCAGGGTTTCTGTTGAGTCCGGAAGCAATAAGCAGACGCTCCAGCAAAAGTTGGGGGAAACAGTTTAGCTCATATCAACAGGCTCAGACGGACTGAAATACATACAAGGCGGCTTGCTTATATACACCATGAATGTCAGTTACAGAAGTGGATACATTTGCCCAGACCATCAAAACGCGGGAACTTCATGCTAGCAAATCAGCTTCTTCTGACAGCTCTTTGAAACTTGTGCCTTAAGGAAAGGCGCACTAACCAGGTGAGACATAATAGCGTCTCTTACAAAGATATTGATAAACCCTTTGGGCATAACAGTTTCTCAACCTTGGGTCACAGAGGTTCTTAGACTTCAATTCCCAGAAGCCCTGATCAGCAGGCAAGAGCTGTCTTGGGCTTCTGGTAATTGAAGTCCAAAAACACCTGTAGGCCCAAGGTTGAGAAACCCTGGTGTAGTGGATAAGTTATTGGAGTAGGATTCAAGAGATTTAAGTTCAAATCTCCACTCTGCCATGAAAAATCACTAAAAAGGGTGGCAGTGGTAAACCTCTCATTGAATATTTTGCATGCTTCAAAGATCCTATTAGGGCACCATAACTCAGAAACAATGTGATGCCTTGTAACAACAACATGTAGGAATATAGGTGTCACTGTACAGAGTCGCACTGTAGTATTGTGAATGGTGACTGGCAGAAATTCTTCAAGGTTCTGGATAAGATTCCTTCCCTCTCTTGAGATCTGTGTTGTTGCTTCTAAGTGAAGCAGGATCAGTAAAATCAGACACAATCCTGCTTAGCTTCTATAACACTGCACAACAATAATTTTGCTACTGGGAACAACGCATGCAATTTACAAGATTTTGAGTGTGCTGATTCCAAATCTGAACTCAGAATTTGCCTATCACTTACAGATTTTAAGGCATGCTATAGCTGTTCAAATGGTCAGTAATTGGGTAATGTATTTTTACATGAGGACATTATAACAGTTGCAGCTATCACTATGCCTGCTGCTGCCTCAGCTGAATCACATCCCCTGGTGGCATGCATGTTCCAGAAGCTGCCGGGCATGTCTGGGCAAGTCATTGAGCTGACTTCAGAAATAGGTATATAAGGCAAAATGGACCAAGGGCTTTTCTCTAGTACGAAACCATCTTATTGGATAGTACAGCTAGGCCATAGTGAGTCTGTTTTGAGCTAAAGATGAGTAGCCACAGCTGTGTTAATAAACTGGACAAATTCTGCTACATTTGTAGCAAATATACCCTCATGATCAATGCAAGAGGGTAAAATTTGCTAATTTATGATCCTGATGTCCTAGGCAGAATCAGACTTCAGATTTGGATTCAAAACACTTGACTTAGTATAGGACACATGGATTAGACCGAGTAGCAGACAATATTTATTTTTTGTGATGCAGTGAATCTGATGAGATCAGGTAAGTTCAGGTAGTACAGAGGCAGTTAGATGCTGAAGGACTTTTCCTGCTGTTTTCATTGCCACCCCACACAGAAAAACATTAATGGGAGTGAAGTCCTCAGACTACCCTATTGGTGGATTATTGTTTTTTCTCTCAATCATTTTGGAAAAGAATCACCTTAGTCATGCAAACATCCATCCCTGGGTTCTCTACAAATGTGCTGTCTGACAGGAGGAAATTGTTGTCTGTACTCCTTGTGTTTTCATATATTTAAAAGAACAAAATGCTCCAAATATTTATTACTTGATCTGTGTCTGGCAACCAGCACGTTGCCCTCATTTTCATGCAAATGAAGGTATCCTATTCAGTATCTTAGAGTTATAGCTGTTCCATGTCACCAAGCCTGCACAGGCCATGCTAATAAGAAGGAAGGACAAGGGAAAGATTCGGTGTGGCTCCTATTGGGAGCTAATCATGAGAGGGAAAATTAATCAGAAAGAGGGAGGCAGAAAACTAGGTCTTGTTAGAAAATACATTGCTGCTGTTTGACAGCTAGGGCCCTGTTGTATGTCTTTTGCTTTCTTGCATGTGCTGTAACCCAAGTCAAAAAAAGAGCTATCATAGGTTGGACCAGGCTGGATAGGGGAAAAGGATTTTGATTTATAACTAAATTCTGCTTTTTCATGTTTTTCCCAGTGGCATGCAGAATAATTGGCAAGTAGGAAATCCTCACATGGCTCAGCATTATAGACAGGAGTTTCGGGGATTTGTGTTTGTAAGACTCTTTAAAACCAGGAATAAAAGAAATTGATTCATTGGTTTAATTAATTTACTGAGCACATATGGAAGGCAAAATGGCAGATTTTGCTCGAGGCAAATGAACCAGACACTCATATGCCACAAGCAAGAAGCTGCAGTGGGGAACAGGCAGATGTGCTGGATGCATCATTTATTGTGTGTGTATTGGCCTGAAATGCCATATGTCCCAGGATTTACAGCGCCAATTGTCTCTGGGCACTGCATTAAACATTTCAAAACCATTCCTTCATGAGTGTTGTTTGAGTTTTCTTTTCAGAGAGGAAGAGAGGTTGCTTAACAAGAGAAACAGGGGTTTGATTCTAGGTCCTTTTGAGTGCAAAGCATATACCATGGCTTTGAACTATGGTCTCCACCATATTTAAATAAGATCTGAAAGTTAGGCCTTGGGCAATTTTACCCCAAACCACTTGATGCTCTCCTGGAACAGATATTCATTCTGAATTCATTTGCAAGCAAGTAGGCAGCTCTGCCTTGCTAAACATTGTGACATAGAAATTATGGCTTTTTGTTACTTACTTACTTATTTACTTACGAACTACAGAATGAATTCACCTACAGTGGCTTCAATCTGGCAGTTTAACTTCTGAGCTAGACATGGAAAAAGAAATCTGGAAGTACGGAACGATCTGGGAATTACCAAAATTCATTTATTAAGGCTATCCACACAGGACTATACAGACTGCTCAGAAATTATGTATTCATTTCATTTACTTAATACACTTCTATAATACCCATTTGGGAGATACAGGTACTGTATTCCCATTCTGAGAGGTTTACACACCTAAATCAAATGCATAACAGAGACATCATCAACAATCATAAATATAAAATCACAGTACCATGAAGGAGGTTGGTCATATTGTGGGAATTATTTCACAGTGGATGGTCCTCTGTTTGAAGATGAGTTGCCCAGTCCAAAATAGTTTAAAGAAAAAAGAAATGAAGGAGCTATGGAATTACTCATCGAAAATTAGCACTTGGTAGGAAACTCAGTTATGTAAAGAAAGCACATGACACCTCAGGGTAGGTACATTCTGGTATATTGTGCAATCGGTCTTTGTCCCACCCCACCTTCACCTCTGGCACCCTGGTGTGCCAATAGCAATGCTTGGGATTCCCCCCAACCCCAACCCCCAACCCCCCCCAAAAAAGTGTGCCCACCACTCCCTGTCCAGCACCTTTCCATGGTGCCCTGAACACCCCTGCCTCAGTGTGCTGTTTCTATTTAATTTATAATAATAATTTTTAAATCATAACAACTATTTCTAGAACTATGTACAGTATTAATATGTGTAAGCAATATGCAATCTGCCTTCTCTTTCATCTTCTTTCAGGGTTATACACTATCTCTTCTTTCATGATGTACAGCAGGAGTGCCCAAACTATGCCCCATGGGCCAGATCTGGCCCCTGTCACCAATTCATCTGGCCCGCAAATTCCTCATTGCTCCCGGAAGTGGAAGTAAAATGCATCCATACAGAAGTAGAATGCACCCGTATGGCCTGTGGGCCATAGTGACCAGCTCCCTGAACCATGTGACTGGCCCAGGGGCCAAAAAGTTTGGACACACCTGATGTACAGGTTGACATCAATACAATGGTGTGCATATACCACATTCCCCTGTTGACAAGCCATTAGATGCCAATGTAAAATAGCAAAAACTTAAATGTAAGCATTCTGATATGCAAGAGGTGTTTTTTTTAAAATAAATTAAAATAGTTCCTTTATTATTTACTATATGTATGTTTAGCTAAATGACATTACTTTTCATGTGTGTTCCAATGCAAATTAATTAATTGCTCCCATGCTGTACCCCACCCCCATATGACCACATTATTGAATTGTTGGACAGAGAGATGTTTCACAAGATCACAAAATGTGTGAGAATACTAGAGTGCTAAACTGTATTCATTCTGACACCTAGAGCACTACAAAAAACTTCACTTCCAAATTTAACTGGAACAAACGTTTCAGAAAGAATACAAAAATAAATTACAAAGCATTCCAAATCATTGATGAGCATTCCATTGCTTAGCAAGGAACTCAGCCTCTTTGGTTACTATGCAAGGAGGAATAACTTGCCAGTTCTTTCTACGGTATAATAAGGTTTTGTTTTCTTGCTTTCTCTCTCCTTCCGCATCACCCAGAAAGTGCCAGGGAAGGGAAGGGAATGTAGAAATAAATCAACAGAGCAACAAACAAATATTGGTTCCTGAAAAGTTACATTTATAAATGAACTGCTGATGGTAAAATGTGTTCCACTGTCAGAAAGCAAAGTGCAGGGAAAAACATGTGACAAGAATACAAGTGAAGTCGAGCTTATGAGCTGAATCTACAGGTAAAATTCATCAAGGGCCATAGCTGGGTGGCATGTCTAAAATCACACACTGTGAAGGGATGCTGCTTTCCATTAGAAGAAGCACTTCAAAAGAAGCTGTTTACTTAGACAAGATGTGAAGACAACAAGCATTCGAACAGTATCATTTGAGAGCTTGTGCCAGCCAAACATCCAGAAACAAAAGAAGTGGGAATTATGTATTAGTAAATTGCACACAGTGTGAGGAATTTCTTTGAAACCCTTCAACCGCCTTTGGAAAGATATGCATTGAGATAGATCTACACATCATAAATTTATCTGAAAAAAATTCCTATAATCTAATTGAGTCAAAAGCTATAAATTGAGCTGAAATTACTCCATTTAGGTTACATTCTTTCTAAAATGCTTTTTGAACTCTATTCCACATTTTTGGCAGCATCTTTCTCAGAAATTAATAATAATTAGGGCTGAGTGAGTCTGCACGGAACCCCCCTTCCTGAGCTAAGACTGTGTTTCTGGTTTGACACTTCTCAAATATCTGAATATCCTTGGATAACTCATGAACCAAGGTCAATCGTGACACTATCCTGAGGTTTTAGGGCCAGGAATCTCCCACAGACAATCTGTTAACCATCTGCTTAGGCACACCCCTTTAGGACTGGTTGGGTGCTTTGTGTGTGTTCAAGACCAGAAAATAATCATAGCAAAATAATATTGGAAACAGATTGCTGGATATTATAGTTTTTATTTTATTTTTTGTTGCTGCTGTTTTGTTCTACAGGTTTTCATAGCACCCCGTCGGGGTTCACAAAAACGTCTACTTTCTGGAAAGGGCAAAGTTTGGTATGACAATCTAAAACTACTGAATACTTCAGAGACAAGACTGGGTGATATCTTCATTAAAATCTCATTAAAATCTTGCATGCAGAGGCTAGTGAGTCTTCGATAGGCTGGGCATTACAGACCTGGCAGTGATGCAAAGAAAATAACCATGAAAGCTCCCAAAAGAATGTTCAGGTGAGGTTCTTTTTTGTTAAGGTAAATGTAAATTTGGGTCTTCAAAAATCACTCTGAGGTGGTGGGTTTCATATTCCACCTGAGGCAGTGCGGATTTGAATATTCCAAACTTGTAAGACAAAGAACTGCTGTTCAGTAAGTAATTCTCTGTCCCATTGCCATATGAAAACACATAATTCCCTTTTGGCTGGGGATGAAGACAAACAGAAACATGATAAAATTTGTATCAGAGTATTTTGGATAAAATCTAGTTTATACACTAGGTAAGACAAAGCAACAAAATTAAAAGTATTATCTAGCAGTTGGAAGAAAATACTGCCTGCAGTTTGCAGACCTGCTTGGGTAATGTTAAATGTTCTTGCTTGGCTGTAAATTCTGCACCAGTTGAGTGTTTTCCACAGTCCAGCAAAAAAAGGGGGAAAGCTGTTTTGGTCATTGTACACAATCCAAATCAGAGGCAGTTGATAACCTTTATTAGACCATTAAAATCTCACACGCAGAGGCTAGCTTTCAACTTTGCATGAGTCTTCATCAGGCTGGGTACTACAGAGCTGGGAAATGTTCCAAAAAATTGCAGCATCATAGGATCAGATGTGAAGATCAAATTCCTCCAAATTCTATTTAAGTACACCATTATATATTTTCTAAGAAGTGACTAGACCATTTCCCTCACTCAGCATTCCTATACCTTCTGGTTTCATCAGCTGTGATTGCCAGTCATGTCTATTTCACAGTACTGTGTGTTGTAATAACTATTTTTCATATTTGTCTCCTCCAAAGTGCGTATAAAGGTATGGGGCTTTATGCCTTGTACAGTATTTGAAGAAGTGAGCTGAAGTCTATGAATATCTATGCCAAATGAAAAGGATATATTCAAGGTGGCCTAAAACATTTTAATTGTTTTTGCCACTATGGACTGATGTAGCCAAATCTATATTACTAAAATCAAAGTGTCGTGGCGTTTGTTAGTGAAACACCATGCCACCTTGGCCCCCACCACCCCAGAAACCCATGCCTAGCCTACCTGGTGTGCCTGGTCAGGTCGCCGCAGGGTACTGGCATCACCCCTCAGGATCCTTCACCCCAAATACCAGTTGAAAAGACCCCCCCACCCCCCCCACACACACACACACCAGCAGCATGACATGGCAGGGGAGGCGGCAATACACATGCACCAGAAAATGTGCAGGCACAAAGATTGCCCAGAGTTCCAGGCAGTGGTGGCAACTGGAGCTCCATGCAGGCTTCTGCACCTGTGCAGTTTCTGGCACATACGTATTACCACCTCCCCGGCTGGGAGGCTCCTTCCTGGAACTCCGGGCAGGCTTATGCGCCTGCATGGATTCTGGTGCAGGCGTATTAATGGCTCCCCAGATGGGAGGCTCCACTGCCTGCCGTGCCTGCCACAACACCGGTGCCCGAGCCGGTGCCTCCGCAGCCATGGGGAACCACAGCAGCGAGGCTGCCACAGGCAGCTGCAGTGCACACCACAGAACCACCAGTTGAGGAAAGACCACTACACACAGCGAAGGTAAGTGTCCCCTACCCAGCAAAGCGGGTACCCCCTGCTAGTCTATTAATAATTTAAGACATACAAATTGTGAGATATTTACACAAATTTAAAAGGCATTCCTAAAGTTATAAAATGGGTCAATCTAGAAACTGCATAGACTAGAGAGAACTCATTTATCATCACCATGTCTAAGGAAGAAACACCACATATGTGCTAACAACTGTGAAATATTACAATAGTTATGAACAAGGGATTCATAAGGCAGGGCAGAAGGGAAGTCAAATCAGAACCAAAGTCAAAATTGGTACTTCAGAAGCCAAAGAGCAACAAATTCGATAGCATGCAATAATTTAAACTTACTTCATTTATTTCACATGGCTGGAAAAAGCTGCTCCTGTTCTTTCAATGATTCACACCAGATGCACAGAGAGGCTAAGTGCTATTGTCCTCTCCCATTCATGTGCCCCATTAGCTGTTTCTGAGAGGTGCAGTGATTCTGATACCAAAGATAATACAGCAACCAGTGACAGCCTTTGTGGTATCAGGGCAGGGCCACCATCAGTGCAGTACTACCAGTACTGCAGTATAGGGCCTAGAGCTGACAGGAGCCCTGCCACCGCCAGCCATAACTATGTGTGTGGGGGGGAGGGCAATAGGATTGCTCAGTATGGGGCCCAGAAATTTCTGGTGGCAGCCCTGTATCAGGAGCCTGTTTAAGCCAGCTGTACCCAGGTTCCTGTGGAATTCAAAAGTAATAAGCTACTTACTGGTTGAGAAAAGAAACATTTATTAAACACATCTTTAGAAGCAAGAACATACGCAAACAATATCTAAACTATGATCTTCGATCTTCCTCTGTCTCTTCAGCTACCTGGTAGCTTGGCTAGGTAGCAAAGGCCATCCATCAAAGCTCCAAAGTTTGATGACTAAAACTTCTCTTTATATATTCTCAGCAGAGGAGCTGCATCACCCCCTCTGTACCTCTTGTTAAGAAATGTAAAGATATGGACTAACTGGGCTAATTGACAGATTCTCCTTGCAAGTGTGAGGTTATAGTAGGTTGTTATCTACAAAGGGGCATAATGATCTGCCTTATTGCCTTCTTGTTGGCCGTGGAGTTTTCTTGCTAATTAGACATCCCAGGTGTAGGTTCATGCACCAGTCAAAAATAGGGATGAGTTCAGGGTCATCCTATCTCCTCTGTCTTCTTCTTGTTGTTGTTCACTTGCACAGTCGATTCCAACCCTTTGCGACACCTCTGTCTTCCACCATCCTCCTCAGCCCGCCCAGCTTTGTGCCCATTGCATCTATAATACCATCTAGCCATCTCATTTTTGGCTGACCCCTTCTTCTCGTGCCAAAACTATTTATGCAGCTGCATATAAATCTCACTAGTTGATAAGTTTAACTGAAGAACCTTCCTTTTTACTGTCAGCAAGCCAGCTAAATGCACTAATTGATAAACAAGCAAATTCTACTTCTCAACACATATGATTTTACCCAATTCAGAGCTTGAAGAAGATTGGTGGGAATGTCAACTAATTTCTTAGGTATACAAAGATTTTCCACAAAAGCCCATACCCCAGGGCAATACAGCCTTATCCTGCTCTTCAAAGCCCCTTTGAAACTTGTCTAAGTTGGTGGGTATCATTACATCGTCAATGGCAACTTTTGGTTCCTTTTCTCTGTCTTAATGTTTCACCATTGAATTTTACTAAATCAATCATTATGAGAAACAACTGTACACAGTAAGAAAAAGCAGATAGCAAGAAGGATTTTTCCTCATATACTTTCTCCACAGCAACTCCATATCCACCCCTGTATACTCATTTTCCCCTTAAGCTATAGAATTTATACCTGCCTCATTAAGGTACACTTCACAAAGCTATCCAGCACTCATTCATTCATTTTATTTCTCTGTTGCAATTTATCCCAATTATTTATAGGTCACAAATGAAATCGACCTGGAAATGAACTGACAGCCAGTGAACTCATTGTAACGGTGAGCTGTATGTTCCCTGCTACAGCTCCAGTGAGCAACCTGGCTGCAGCATTTTGAACTGACTAAAATTTCTGGACTGTCTTCAAAGGCAGCTTCATGTATAGCTTGTTACAGTAATTCAAGCGTGATATAATTAACAAATGTAATTAAGGCATATTTTACTGTATTAAAAGCACAGTTGCACATCTGCTTCAGTTATGAAAATGTACTCCTGGCTACTGCTGAGACCTGAACATCCAATCTCAGGGATGTGTACAACAATACACCCAAGGTATGACCCTGAGTTGTCTGGGGGAATGTTACTACATCCAGCACAGGTTGAACCTCTATTTTGTGTTCTGCCTTTGGATTGACCAAGAGCACCTCCGTCTTCTCTAGCTTAAATTTCAGTCTCATCCATTCACTCCATTAACTGTGACAGTTTAGAACAGGAACAGCTCCTTTGAAGTTAGGTAGAAAGGAGAGATAGAGTTGAGTGTCACCTACATACTGGTGGTACCAAACTCCCAAGCTCTGGACAAGCTTCCCCAACAGGTTCATGAATGTGCTAAAAAAAACATAGGGGTAGTAAAAATGAACACTTAGTAACACCACAAGCCAATGGCCAAGGCATCAAACAGGAGTCCTTTGGCATCACCTTTTGAGCTCTTCTCTGCAGGAAGGACTGGAGACCCTACAACATAGTGTCTCAAAGTCCCATCTCAGCAAGACAGCCCAGAAGGATACCATGGTTGATAGTATCAAAAGCTGCTAAAATGTTCAGAATAACTAACAGGGACACACTTTCCATGTGCAGTTAGTCTCATAGAACATCCACCAAGCAACCAAATCTGTTTCTGTCCCATATTTAGGAGATATTACATATTTACAAGGCTCGCAAGTCATTTTGGAGAAATAAAGTTGCCCAAAGCAACGTACATCTTTTGAAGTGCAAATTGCAAAAATGAAATGATTGGGAAAATGTGTCCAAACATATTTTATTTGGTGGAAGTAAATGTGTACATTGGGTGGGTAAGTGTAAATGAGCACATTAGAAAAATACACACACAAAAATGTGTACATAGTTTGATGACCAAAGGAAAAAACAAGTCTTGCAACTGGATACAAACAAAGATGGGAAGAAAATTTTGGTGGGATTTGGAAAAATTGAAAAAAGAAATTGAAATTGAGAGATTTTCACATTGCTTAATGAGGAACCTGAGATTACCATCTCCTATGATGCCTGCCCTGAACTGGGAGGGTAAAAGCAATTCAAGTCTCATGTTCCTTATCATGAAATGGGGCTCTTCATTTCTGATTAAATCTCCTGTCTCTGATTAGTCTTGTCCAGCCAGAATTAGCTCAAGTGGCTAAGACGCTGACTGGGAGGCGGAAGAAAAGCAGTTTGATTCCCAAGTACTGCAGGATGGAATGAGCTTCCGTCTTTGTCCCAGCTCCTGCCAACCTAGCAGTTCGAAAGCAAGACATTGCAAGTATATAAATAGGGACCACTTCCGTGGAAAAGTAACAGCATTCCGTGCACTCCGGTGTCTAGTTATGCCCGCCACATGACCATGGAAACGTCTGCAGAAGCAGACAATGCTGGCTCTTCGGCTTTGAAACAGAGATGAGCACTGAGTCAGATACGACTGGATTTCGAGCAAGGGGGACCTTTACCTAATCTAGCCTTTACCTAATCTAGCCAGTTTGAAAGCAAGAAATTGCAAGTAGACAAATAGGTACCACTTTGGTGAGAAGGTAAACAGTGTTCCGTGCACTCCAGTGTCTAGTCATGCATGTCCACAGAAACATATGCAGAGGCAGACAGTGGCTATAAATGTAGGTGAGCACTGAACCATAGAGTCAGATAGGACTGGCTTTAAAGCAAAGATGATCTTTTAATCTAGCCTACATTTCTCCATTCTCAAATGTAAATCCTTCTACTTAGAAAGTACTGTAAGAATATTGGAAACAAAAAGGGCTACAGTTGCCTTGCTTGTTTTTCTGCAGTTGTAGAAGGTATTTTTCTTTGCATTTCATGTTCATATTTTTTTAGCACTCTTCAGGAAAGCTTGAGGAATGGGGTCTGGGATGATTTCTGACTCAGTTTGAGAGGCTTTTGACCACAACTAGTGTCTTGGACTACAGTGTAATGACTGGAAGCACTTCACGCTAATATATTGCAGGGGCAAATATCATCATCTAGTAGTGGAACAAATATAAAATTACATGATTTATATGATCGATGGAGAAGCATCCATCTGAATCTTAAAGGTCACCTGTCACTGTAGTGATCCATCTGGGCCTTCTTGCATATCCAAGTTTCAGGTCAAACTGACAGACAGTTTATTGAGGCCAAATGAGAGTTCATCCATAGGAAATTCAACAGGAGCTGTCCAGTTGGTGAAGTATTATAATGTGACAATAAAAGCTACACAGCAGACTAGCATTCAGTTTCCTTTAACTGTCTCTGGAAGACAGGCAGATCAAATTCCATCCCATTAAGACAGTTTGATTAGTGTGATGCCATTTCAGGTGTCATTGCCGCAACAGTAACAAGAGCATATTAAAACCCATATTTCATGTCTTTAGGATTTTTTAAAAATACTTCTAGTAGAGTCATTTAATAATGTATATTGGTAGGAGATAATATGCTTCGGTATAAATGATCCATTTATTCACATTTGTAACATAAATATGAAGAATGTCTTGCTCAATCAATGCTTTAAGGAGGAAAGGAAAATAATATGGAATTAATAATTGTGTTTTTTTTAATGAATTTCAAGCACTTTGTTTGATAAAAAAATACAGAGGAACACTAGCTAATCCCAGAGGGGTGAAAAAGAATAAAACAGAAATTATCATAATGAACCTAATCTGACAAAGCCTAACCAGCAAAGAACAATAACATGATTACTATGTTTAATCAATACTGAAGACAAGAAAGAATCAATGTTATGGTATAGTATCTATGGCCAGGGCCGGCCCTACCATAAGGCGAACAGAGCGGTTGCTCCAGGTGCACACTACCAGGGCGCGCCGCAGTGGTAAAAGAAAAAAAAAATGTTTTGGGGTTTTTCGATATTTTGATTGCTAGTGTATGGCATGTATGTTAGGGGTGACCAAGGTGGCCCCATAGTTGGATCTCGCTCCATCCTAAAACTTGCCTTGGGCCGGCACTGTCTATGGCCCCCAAATGGTCCTTGCTCCTGGACAAGACCTGGACATCTGTGTTCAAATCCTCACTCAGACATGGTAATTCACTTGGAAGTGTCACTTAGGGGTGATACATGGAAAACTCAATTAAGGCCACTATCAATTGGATGTTGCTTTACAGCTCATACTACACACACATGGACAGTTTCATTGATCACTGAATCACAGCAAATAGAAAACAGCTGCATGGGCAGATGTCAGCTATCCTTCATGTTTCAGTTCAAGGAGGAACAAAGTGCATCCTGGGAACTGCATGTGGCTCCTGCTGGAATTTTTGAAGCCGCATTAAACCACAATTGTATTTATTCAGAAGCTAGGGTTATATGAACTCTAATTATAATAACCATGTGTTACCAGAATGTCTCTTAGCCCAAGTAAAAGCGTAAAAAGAAAAATACCCAAAGATGATCATATAATACATAGGATCAGTGGTGGGATTTAAAAAAAAATTACTACCTACTCTGTGGGCATGGTATGGTGGCTATGGCCAGGGAGAAAGCCCTGCATTGCACCTGAATTAGGACTACGTTATTTCAAAACTTGGCTGGGCGGGGCCAGCTAGAATATCTTCTACTGTTTCTGTTGAACTGGTGCGAACCTGTTGAATACCACCACTACATAGGATGATGATGATGATGATCATCATCATCATCATCAATTAGAATTAGACAAACTAAGGCTACACAGGTTGGCTATTCTCCTGGGACACACAGTGAGAACTCAAAGTCCTAATGTCAGATACATTATTCACTGAGCTGCCTGGCTAAAGTTAACTTGAAAGTCAACTCGAAAGTACAGGAGTAGAAAGAGATATGGTAAAATCTTATTTAATGGATGAGGTTTGAACAGAAAGTCCACAATAGCATTGGATGGGGCTTCAGGATCCTGCATAGTGAGTGTATGATAATATTCAGATTTGCTTCAATATGTGCACAAAGACTGCTGAATTCATCAAAAACTCAATCTGAAAGATTTGGCACATAAGAACAGCCTTCCTGGAACAGGCCACAGCCCATCCAGTCCAGCATTCTGTCTCACACAGTGGCTAACCATTTGCTTCAGGGGATCCCAAGCAGATTCCTTCACCTGCTTAGAATTCAATGGAAATGGCATTGAGAGATATCCTGCCTATCTCTCCAACCCATAGGTTGTCCTTAGTATCCATAATTATAGCCATTGATACCCTTGTCCTCCATGAACTTGTCTAATCCTTTCTTAAAGCTGTCAAGACTGACAGCTGTCACCCCTTCTTCTGGCAGGGAGTTCCATAATCAAGTGATCCTCTGGGTGAAAAAGTACTTTCTCTTATTTGTTTGAGAACAAGTACCCAAAAATTTCATGGGGTGCCCCTTAGTTCTAGTGTTGTGCGATAGGGAAAACAGTTTTTCCTTATCTACTTTGTCCACACCGTGCATGATTTTATAAACTTCAATCAGGTCACCTCTTAGACGCTGTTGTTCAAGAGTGAAGAGGCCCAACCATTGCAGCCTTAGATGGTAAGGAAGGTGTTCCAGTCCCCTAATCATTCTGGTTGCCCTCCTCTGCACTTTTTCCAGCTCCAAAATATCCTTCTGGCTTAATATCCTAGCATTGAGTTTGCTTTTTTCACTGCTGAGGCACACTGGGTTGACACCTTCAATGAGCTGTCCACCAGGACACCAAGGTCCCTTTCCTGGTTTGTCACAAAGAGTTCAGATCCCATCAGTTTATAAATGTAATTTGGGGTTTTTGCCCCAACGTGCATCACTCTGCACTTACTAGTGTTGAAGCTCATTTGCAACTTCTCTGGTATTCTTTTAAGTTATTTAAGGCTGAGCCAACATTGTACCCAGATATACTTTACCACCCTGATTGTCAGCTGTGAACAACTATTTCCAATATCAGATGTTGATCCTGCTGAGTTCTCTACCCTGGAGACTTTGAGAATTCACTATGGTCATTTTGCTATTTGAAAGGTTTGGGTCCTCTCTCTGCATTAATAAGGACCTGGTTTGAATAGCAGGAGCCATCTGCCATTTTCCTTCCATGTGGTAGCCATGGTGGCCACATCATTGTAATTTCTGTCTCTGCTCCAGCTAGAAAATCAGAAGTGAGCATTGTTAGCTGAGGGTGAGACTCCCATCAGCCAGTAAAGCAGTTGGACCAAAATGGAGAAGTTTCTACACCAGTTCACTTGGAAAGTATATACTGTGCTCCCCAACTCTTTTCACCCAGACATCACTTGGGCAATTTTCCCAGCAGGTGTTGTATAGCTGTGGAAGGAAATGAAGAAACATAAATAGTACTGTATTAAGATATAGACACAAAATACAGATATTGAAAGATAATGTATGAGTATCACTGATCTGTCTATACTAGCTATTTGCCTCTTCTTTGCAATTAAGCAACACAATGTGAAGCCCAGTCTTATGCATATTTTACTTAGAAGCAAGTCCACTCTGGTAAATCCTGCAATCTTAGTAAACTGAGCAGTCTTAAGCAAGAGTAGCAGTGGTAGAAATATTATGAAATATCTATATTAAAAGTAGTGGTTCAACAGGTATAGCCTTTCCTAGCACAAAGTTTCAAGGAAAATGTTCAACATTAAAATATCAAAAGGTACCAAGCATCTTGTTAGGGAAAAAAGGGATCCTCTTACAACAATGATGATAGCCTTTCCCCCTTATTTTTTATCACCATTATCTCATATCTCATAATAATCAAACGGGATATGCTCTCAGAAAGATTTTTTTTTAAAAAAATGAATCAGATGCTCTTCGTAATTCAGAATTGAGCATTGTGTGCTTCTTTTTGTGCTTCATACCTTGACAAAAGGCTCAACATGATAAGCCAGGAAGAAAAAGAGGGAACTATTTGAATTATGACACCTGGAAGTGAGTTTAGAGCTTTACTGTCTAAATAACAAATGAGTTGTGTTCCAGGTGGAATCCGGTGGCATTGGATGACTTGAATGATAAATCAGAAGAAAGGCGGGTGGTCTGCAGGACTAGCATCACAAAGCTGATGTGCAGCTTAAATGAGAAATGGGCTGGTTTTCAGAAGGATAAATCACAATAACTCTCAGCTGTTTAGAAGTTATAGCACTTGGCAATGTCATATGGAAGCCATGCAATAATTCATGTCCTCCTAATGAAAAGTTGGGGTGCCAGGAAATGGATTTACAGACTGATGAGAACCTCCCTAACTCTTATTTTTATTTTCCTTAATAGTACATTAAACGACAGACACTGAAATTCAACAGGTTTGTGGAATAGACAAAATGTTGGTCTAAAGGAAGAGCTAATAAACACAGGAACATGGGAAAGTGACCACTTATTGACTACTAGCATTTTTTGCCTGGCACTGCCGGGCAGGTTTTTTGTGTGTATTGGTGGCTGGAGTGGTTTTGGGGGGTACATACACGCACACCACAACCACACACACAATACACACACAACACAATACACACACACAACACAATACACACACACAACACAACCACACACACACACACACGTATGGCCCTCGCCTGGACCGTGGGGATGGCTTCCCTCCGGGAGATGGAGTGTCTTCCTGAGGGAAGAGGTTTGCACGCATCGGTGGTTTTTCTAAAACTCGTGTGCCGGCTCCTCCGCCTCTCCACGTTCGCACCTTTCAGCCTGATTGGCTGAGGGGTTGTGTGGCATGGAGGATGCTGGGAAACGTAGGGGTTTTTTGTTCATGTTTGTGGGGTGGGTGCCCCACTCTCAGCATCCGGACCCTTGCGGCGATGCTCGCAGGGTCTTAAGGTAAGTGTGGCCAGTGGTTGGGCCGGGTATGGCCACGCATGCCAGACATGTACCACACAACCCCCTTCTTATAGGTAAAGATTTTTACATCTGAGCTCTAATTAAATCTGGACTGGATATATACATTATCAGGAATGCTGGAGTGATGCCCCCTGTTGGACACTCCTTACACAAATCTACTGCAGGTAGGATGTTGTATCCTCTGTTGTCTGTCTTAAAGTGTGTCTCAATTAGCAAAAGTACTATATTAGCATCCATTTTGCCAGGTTTGCAATTGATTCATAGATTTAAGAATACATGTGAACACAGAAGGATACAGTGGTTTAGGAATCAGTGCAACCCCCCCCCCCCCCGCCAAAGGGTGGTTTAAAATAACTTGCATTTTGCAAGTTGAAATGCACTTCAGTTGTACATTGTGCCTCTTAGTTTGACTTGTAATTTTTCCAGGATTCTCCAAAGCACTGATCAACCACAAATATGATCACCTCTAGTGCAATACAGAGTGGGAAGGACAACACGGGATCAAACCTTTGCTTTTTGAGACATTTTAACTGCCTAGAGAATAAATGTATATGAAAAGAACAATGGATTATAAAACAACCTGGAATTTCAAAGAGCAAAGATGCAGAGTTTATAAATTAGTAGTTTTTGTGTGTTTTATGGATTGCAATTATCTTAATTTAAATCACAAAATGATTTTTTTATTCTCATGATTTTAAACAGACTGGGCAGATCGCTTGGGTCTAACAATATTTTCAAAAGGAATATCCAGTCCTTTAATCATTTGAAAACTTATCTTCATAGCACCCTGTTGGACTGTTCATTGTTAAGATAGGTATCATGGCTGTGATAAGTAGACCAATATTTTTCCAAAAGCAAGGGTTTCTCAGGTTGAGTAAAATAATGTATTTCCATCCCCAACATGATACAATGTAGGATAATTTATAAAACCAACAAAAGGGGATTGTGGTTAGAAATATGAAGTCTATGGGCCTTTAGCATCTTCCAGAAAAGTAAATTTATGGTCTTATGGATAAGTAAAACACACATTTTAATAGATCATTAGACCTAGTAGCTGATAAATGACTCCATTATATAGATTAATGGTTGCATTATACTTGTATATTCATCATGATTTTAAACAGGTAGTTCAAACATTGTCTATCACGCTAACAAATGTTGCAGTTTAAGGCTATTACAAAGGTTCATCACTTGGAACTCACAGAGTACTACAGAGTACTACAGAACACATAGCAGTTCCTAGGAACGATGTAAATAGCATGTCTGAGGAAATACCGAGCAACAGCATTCAAATATACAATAAAAACAATTAATTATCAGTTTCATTACTTGGTATCATGTGATGATATCCACTGGTCTTCCAAAATAGATGCTTACAAGAACAGGTAGCAGCCTCTTCGGCCAATCATAATTTAAGCACAATAAAACACTAATTGGAACTGGATTGGGATTAGAAATTAAAGACAATATTGAGGTCTTAGCTACTGTCCTAAATAAAGTTAGTAGATACAGTTAGTAGGGAGTTACAAGCCAACATGGTAGATTGGATTCAGGAGACCTGGTTTCACATCTGAGTGTGGCCATGGAAGCTTACTGAGAAGTAGCAATGGTAAAACCTTTCCTTGACCACCTTATATATCTTGAAAACCATATTAAAGTCTCCATAAATCAAAAGAGACTTTGATAGCATAGTAACATTGTAGCTTTTTACAATACAGTAATACCCCGGATAATGCTGAAACTTGGTTCCACAAGTCTTAGCATTATCCGATTTTTAATGTTATGTGCTACATTTATTGCACAAAGTTTAAAAAAAGCATGGTTCCCTTTCTGAAGAGGAAAGGGAACCAGGGATCAATCCGCCTGCCTCTTTGAAAAGGGCAGCGGGGATTCGATGTGTGGAATCCCCGCTGCCCTTTCCAAACAGGCAGGCGGATCGAGCCAAGCCCCAAAGTCAGTGTTATGTATGTATGTTTGCATGTCCATTGTACTGTAAAGGCAAGAATGTAACCACTCCAAATACAAGGTATCTCAGCTGTAAAGGAACGCGAGCAGGCAGCCCATAGAGGGCAGCTGCGAGCGTTCAGTCTCACATGGTTCACATTGCTCAATCACGGACAGCCGCGGGAAAACCTTCCCCGCATTCAGCAGCAGGAGAAAGATCTGCATTCAGCAGCAGGAGAAAGATCTGCATTCAGCAGCAGGAAAAGAGGCGTGCCTGGGCGAGGCCACGCCGGTAGCAGCCAATGAGCTACCGTGCTACAAGATTCAAATGTATAGGGCTACTGTATATATTGAGATGTATCACCGCTATTACCTCATGCTCCACCGGATCATCATGCAATAAACCTGTGTTAAGCCAACCCTACGGCTGTTCTGTTGTCTTTGGTCCCATACACTAAATTGGCGACGAAGGTGGGATCATGGCTGCCCACGGGACCAAGACATGCACCGGCTACGAGATCAGGAAGCCGGGAGACTTGGAGCTGTTTGAGATAGACTTCAATGGAGCGCTGGTGGAGCTCGAAGTCTCAGATGAGGCCAAGAAGAGGGCCATCTTCGTCCGCATGCTCGGACACGAGACCAAGAGGACCGTGGTGGATCTGATCGCGCCGAGGAGGGTGAGCGACTTCAAGGCCACAGAGCTCCTGGCGGCGCTGCGCACCCACCTCCGGCCCGCAATAGCGATGTTCCCCGCTCGGAGCGCGTTCTGGAGGCGAGTCCAGGCGCCCGGGGAATCGGTCGCTGAGTTCGCTGCGGCCCTGCGGCTGGCCGCCGGCCCATGCAAGTGGGAGACCCCAGAAGTCACCCTCCGGGACTGCCTGCTCTGCGGTCTGAGGGATACCGAGACTCAGCGCGCGCTGATGAAACAGGAGCCGCCTCCCACGTGACAACAAGTCCTCGATACGGCACAGGCCGCGGAGGCCATGACTGCCGGGGTGCAAGAGCTTCAGGACTGGCGCCCGAAACCCGCCAAGGCAGAGAGCTCGGTGCGCACGGCCCGGCGAGTTTCGAACTCGTCCGCGGAGAGCGGCGACGATGAGGACGTCAGGAGGGTCCAGAGAGAGGGCCGGCGCTGCGACGGCTGCGGCACCGCCCACGCCCGCGCCGAATGCCCGTTCCGCAAGGCCGAGTGCCACAACTGCGGCCAGCGCGGGCACATCGCCAAGGTCTGCCGGAAACGGCGCGAGGCCAAGAGGAGTTCCCCAGACCGCTCGGCGAGGCAGGACCGCACCACAAGGAGTCCTCCAGACCGCTCGGCGAGGCAGGACCGCACCACGAGGCCAAAGGACGGCACCCGGACCACGAGGATGCGGGACGGAGTAGGGCGCATCTCCGACGACAGCGAGGACGACGCTCCAGTTTGCAGCGTTTCCACGGAGCACCCCCGTTACTTCGTTGAGGTAGTAATACAAGGGGCCCCTGTTAGGATGGAGGTGGACTCGGGTTCTTCATACTCCATCATTTCCCAGGGAGAGTTCATGAAAATCGCCCCCCGCGTGCGGCCCAAGCTCAAAGCGTTGAGGGCCACACTGAAGGACGTGCAAGGGAACCGCATCCCAGTGTTGGGGGTTGGGAAGTTCCAGGTCCAGTTTAAAAAGCACACCGCAACGCTTCCCCTAGTTGTCCTCAAGGGAGGTAAATGCAGCCTCCTCGGGACTCAATGGTTCCAGCCCCTGGGGTTGTTCATTGGGGGGGTGCACGCCGTGGGAGCACACGCCGCCGGGACTGATCCAATACAGAGCGTGTGCGACGCGCACCCCGAGGTTTTCAAAAAGAGGCTCGGAAAATTCATGGGCCCTCCAGTGACTTTCGACCTGGACCCTGGAGTACGTCCAATCAGACTTAAACCGCGCAGAGTGCCCTTCGCACTAAAAGACAAAATAGAGGCGGAGTTGGACAAATTGGTGGGCCAGGGGATTCTTGTCCCTGTTGATTCTGCGGAGTGGGAAACTCCAATTGTAACAGCACTCAAGGCCAACAGGGAGGTCCGCATATGCGCTGATTACAAGTGCACCATCAATAAGGCGATCCGCCCTAATGCGTATCCGGTGCCGGTAGTCAGCCACTTGTTGGCCAGGTTACACGGGGGGAGGTGTTTCGCTAAGCTTGACCTGGCCCAAGCCTACCAGCAACTCCCGGTGACCCCCGCCGCAGCTGCTGCGCAGACCATAGTCACCCACAAAGGGGCGTTCCAGGTATCGCGCCTCCAATTCGGTGTGAATTCGGCGCCCGGGATCTTCCAGTCAC
Organism: Bradypodion pumilum; assembly: GCA_035047305.1. NCBI lineage: Eukaryota > Metazoa > Chordata > Lepidosauria > Squamata > Chamaeleonidae > Bradypodion > Bradypodion pumilum. The sequence continues at coordinate 62,204,116 of JAWDJD010000004.1, read as the reverse complement.
TCGTGGAACGCCTCCTGAAGGGGTTAGAGGGGGTGTTACCCTACTTTGATGACGTATTGATTACAGGGGGGAGCCGGGCCGAATTAGCAACAAGGTTGGGAAAGGTCCTGGCAATATTCGAAAAGGCGGGGTTGCGGTTGCGAAAAGACAAATGCGTTTTCTTCGCAACTGAGGTTGAGTTCCTAGGGTTCCGTGTTACTCCCGAGGGAATAAGGCCATCCCAATCCAAGGTGGCCGCCATCAAGAAGGCCCCTCGCCCCACCTCCAAGCCCGAGTTGCAGTCGTTCCTTGGACTGCTCAACTTTTACCACTCCTTCCTTCCGCGGAAGGCAGCAGTGGCAGAACCGCTACACAAATTGTTAAAAAAGGACAAGGCATGGAAGTGGGGCGACGTCCAGGAGAAGGCTTTCAATGACCTGAAGCGACTCCTGGCATCAGATGCTGTACTGACCCACTTCAATCCCAAACGCCCAGTGGTCCTAATATGTGATGCATCCCCAGTGGGGGTGGGGGCGGTGTTATGCCACGTACTGGAGAACGGGAGGGAGGCCCCGATAGTGTTCTACTCTAGGTCCTTGTCCCAAGCGGAGAGAAACTATGCCCAGACAGACAGGGAAGCACTAGCGATAATTGCGGGGACCAAGAAATTTCATGATTTTGTGTACGGCCGCCCCTTCACCATAGTGACTGACCATAAGCCCTTGCTAGGCATTTTCACCGCAGATAAGCCCACACCCCAAATCCTGTCCCCGAGGATGCTCAGGTGGGCCATTTTTCTCAATGCGTATCAGCACGCGTTGGTATACCGGTCCGGAAAGGAGATCAGCCATGCAGACGCCCTGTCGAGGTCCCCCATTCCCCGGGATTGCTGCCACATGGGCGAGGAAGAGAGGGACCACCAGGTCTTAATGATAGAGGTCCTAGACTCCCCTCCAGTAGTACCGGCTGACATCGCCAAAGCGACCGGCAAGGACAAAACGCTAGCTACAGTTTGCTCCTGGGTACAGAAAGGGTGCCCCGTGTCTTCCCCAGCAGCGGAATTTGACACATTTTTCAAAAAGAAACTAGAGTTGTCCCTAGAGAGGGGTTGCCTTTTGTGGGGACAGCGGGTAGTGATCCCCACGTCGCTCCGGCCGAGGGTGCTTAAACTGCTGCACGTCAGCCACCCGGAGATCGTCCGCTCTAAGGCACTAGCCCGTAGTTACTTTTGGTGGCCCCAGCTAGACGCCGACATCGAACACATGGTCGGCACTTGCGAAGCGTGCCAAAGCTCCAGGCCAGAAGAGGCTCGCTTGCCACATAGGGAGTGGGACGCAGCAAGGGGGCCCTGGTCCCGGGTACACGTAGACTTTGCTGGCCCGTTCAGGGGAACACTTTTCCTCCTTGTGGTGGACGCGTTCTCCAAGTGGTTGGAGGTCATTCCAGTCTCGAGCACCTCCTCGGCCTCTACAATTAAACAGTTACGGAGGGTCTTTTCCACGTTCGGTTTACCCGACACCCTCGTCAGCGATAACGCTAGCTGTTTCACGTCCGCCGAGTTCGGGGTATTCATGGATCGCAATGCCATTCGGCACGTCACCTCCGCCCCCTTTCACCCGGCCACCAACGGCCAAGTAGAGCGCCTCGTGCACACCACAAAAGACGCGCTGCGGCGCATGGGCCCCGGAGAACTCAACCTGCAATTGTGCCAATTCCTGCTAAGGTACAGGGTCACCCCATTGGCGTCAGGGTACTCCCCCGCGGAGCTGTTAATGCGCAGGAAGCTGGCCACGGTAATCTCCAAGCTAGACCCCACAAGAGTAGAGGACAAAGGGCGGAACATAGGGGTGGAACCCGCAAAGAGTTTCAGCGTAGGCGCCCCGGTGCATTGCAGGAACTACGCCAACACGGGGCCAGCCTGGGTGCCGGGCACCGTAATAGAACAAACCGGCCCCGTCTCATACCGCGTGGAGACCAGTACAGGCCTCCTGTGGAGGCGACACGCGGACCAACTCAGGCGCAGGGTCCCCGGAGAGCAAGACGAAGACGAAAATAGCCACGAATCAGTGTTAGGGTACTCCCCCACCCGTTTAGCCCAAGGGGGAGGAAAAGGGGGACATGGGTCCCCACCAAGGGGGGAGGAAAGGGAATCGATCCTCAGAGATCTTTTGCGGGAGTTCGCGGCAGAAAGGAAGAGCCCCGACCTCACACATACCCCTCGGAAGTTTCCCCAAAACACAGATGCCCCTAGAAGTTTAGACGTTGATTTACAGTACCAGGGGGAGTTAGCGGAGTGGTCCCCCACCCGTCCTAGCGAAAAGAGGGGTTTCAGTTCAGCCCCTGGTACTTCCAGTCCCAGTAGCCCCTGTGAGTTAGAATGCAACATAGCGCCAATTTCCCGGAGACCGACACCCCCAAGACAGGAGGCAACAGCGAGTCCGCCCACCACAGTCTCAAGGTCCCCCGAGCGGGGAACAGAAGGTAGCAGAACCACAAGGGTGCCCTCATCGGTTCCGCGGTTCACAATAGGAGGGTCCCCCGGGTCCGAGAGCAACAGGCAGGGGTTCACCTCCCAACTGTTCATTCCATTCCCATCCCCGGGCGCAAGGCAGGCACGGACGCCCCACAGAGCCTCTAACGAATCCCCGTTTCCCGTTGCAGGACAAGTACCCGCGGAGTCAGAGATCACTGGCTCTCCAGCACTAGGTCAGGCGCAAGCACGCCCCAAGCGCACGTGCGGCAAGCCACAATGGTTGCGGGACTTCGTCCCATCCTAGGGGGGAGGGATGTTATGTATGTATGTTTGCATGTCCATTGTACTGTAAAGGCAAGAATGTAACCACTCCAAATACAAGGTATCTCAGCTGTAAAGGAACGCGAGCAGGCAGCCCATAGAGGGCAGCTGCGAGCGTTCAGTCTCACATGGTTCACATTGCTCAATCACGGACAGCCGCGGGAAAACCTTCCCCGCATTCAGCAGCAGGAGAAAGATCTGCATTCAGCAGCAGGAGAAAGATCTGCATTCAGCAGCAGGAAAAGAGGCGTGCCTGGGCGAGGCCACGCTGGTAGCAGCCAATGAGCTACCGTGCTACAAGATTCAAATGTATAGGGCTACTGTATATATTGAGATGTATCACCGCTATTACCTCATGCTCCACCGGATCATCATGCAATAAACCTGTGTTAAGCCAACCCTACGGCTGTTCTGTTGTCTTTGGTCCCATACACTAAAGTCAGCAGGTAGATTAAAGCGCCTTCCCAGGAGGAGACCAGCCTTGCCAACCTTGGGGCTTGGTTCTCTGGTGAGCGATTCCTTCCCCAAAAGGAAGCCAGTATTTGGACGCTCCAAATGCTGGCTTCTTTTTGGGAAAAGGGATCCGCCTTCCCACAAAGGAAGCTGAGGATCGGATGCTCCAATCACCGGTTCTCTTTGGGGGAATGCATGTGCGCCCGCTCTCCCCCAAAGGAAACTGGTGATCGGAGTGTCAGATTGCTGGTTTCCTTTGGGGGAATATGCACGTTCCTGCTCTCCCCCAAAGGAAACCGACGATCGGAGCGTCTTATCGCTGGTTTCCTTTGGGGGAATGCGCGCTCAACCGTTCTCCCCCAAACGAAACCTGGGATCAGACACTCTGATCCCCGGGTTCCTTTGGGGGAAAGTGCATGTGTGTGCTCGCCTGCTTTCCCCCAAAGGAAACTGGCGATCAGAGTGTCTGATCTCCGAGTTCCTTTGGGGGAAGGTGGACTCCCTTCTCCCAAAAGAAGCCGGTGATCAGTGTCCGAATGCCGGCTTCCTTTCAGGGAAGGGAGGTGAGCATCTGATGCCTAGTCCCCTTAACCGGGGATTGGACACTTGGGTCTACTGAGGCCCCCTTGCCCCCCTCTCCAGCAAGTGGGCCTCTGGAGATCTCTGCCCAAAAGCTTGCAGGGCTGGTCTCTAGCCCTGCAGGCTTTGGGGCAGAGATCAACATTGGGGAATTTGAGGAAAACTTTTGGATTGCACAACATTAACTTAACATTGTGCGGTGTAAAGGTTTTCCTCAAATTCCCCGACGTTATCCGATTTTAGCGTTAACTGATGCAATCGTTAACCGGGGTACCACTGTACCTGACAAAATCCCCTATTATTATTCAACCCTGCTTCAAAGCCTGGCCCTATTGCAAATGGTTGCAAAACAAACTTCTCTTGCAAGCTGATGCATCACATCCAACAGATGGATGCAACAAATATTGTGGCATTACACATTTGCCAATGAGTTAACATCTATTGACAATGGTTTGAGTGACCAAGGCAAAACTGCAGCATATGACAACCTGCTAGTTGTGGTGTATCAAATTTGATAATGTCCCAGAAATCTCTGGCTGATATTCAAACACCTGAGATGTGTGTCCAGCATATGCATATACTTAATTTCTGCTGTCTCTCTCTGGATTTTAGTCTTGCAATTTCTCAGCTCTAGAACAGCAACCCTCAAGTTCATAGCTGAGTGTCCAGGTAGATTAAAGTGGTTTGAAATGGGGTTCTGTGCATTACCACTCTAAATGTCTGATTTCACATTATTTCAGTGTGACAGAGGGCAAGTAACATAGGCTGTCCTGCATCCATCAAACTGTTTAGCTTTGCAGAAGAATACTGTATTTGTGTTTGGAGTCCTTAGTCAAACTGCAGATATAAACATGATCTCTGAATTGTCTGTACAGTATTTGGTGTCTTCCTCGTAATGTCACTACCTCTAGGAATATTTTTCCTGTGATACCTACAGTATTTTCATGCACTATATTTCCCATGGTCGGTTTAAATATCACTGGATAGCTTTCTGCTGCTTCTACTTTTTTCTATGATTTTATCAAATTTTGATTATAAGGAAGATGATGCTAAGCATAATGATGATTCTGGATGTGCTGTGAGAGCAGAAACGCAGGCACAGAATGTAGAACTTCTCCCATCTTCAAAATAGACAGACAGATGGATATTCCCTGATCCTAATCACACATGCTACCTGCCAGTAAGCATCTTAAAGCCCTCCTCATGTAATAGCCATAGAAAAAGAACAGAAAAAGTATTTGTAATATTGAGACTATATAATAATATAATCCTCTATATTTATATGAGCAATAAGAATGCTCTGAAATTGAAGCATCATTATTTCCATAAACAATGAAATAACCCAACATTAACTATTTATCTATTATGTTATCTTTAATATATTAAATATTTATATTCTGCGTAATAGAACATGATTTCTAAATGGACTCTGATTTATTTTGACACATGGGTCCCCCAATGCTTAGTGACTCACCATAATTTAAAAAAATGTGTACTGTCAAGTCAGTTCTGACTTATAGCAACACCATTCATGAGTTTCTAGATATATACTCAGCAGGAGTTTACCATTTCCTTCTTTCAGGGATGGAACAGCTTTGCTGAAGGATACAAAGGCTAACTATTCTGGGATGCTGAAGGAAATCAATAATCAATTGCTTATTTTAATGAAAGCTTTTTTTTAAAGAAACCTAACAGCTACCTTTATAACAGAAATCCTAACAGCTATGCAGATCCAGAATGTTGTCTTATTGAATTGATATGTGACCAGGTAGTGTTGGCAACCACTTTGAGAATAACCAACTATGGACAGTCATTTATGTTGAGCATGTATTTTTATTAGAACAAAGGATCTACTGATTATGCATTTTATCTTATATTTCCTATTTTTAAAGGAAGTAAAGGTTTTATCCTAACATGATAGGGATAAGTGATTAACTGGTGCCTAATATAGGTTTACACCTGATGCCTGAGAGAGTGGGTCTAAAAATGATTGGAAAGAATCAGCCTGATGCACCTTTGGTTTTGGTAAAACACTGTAACCCAAATGGAATGGAGCTTTTTCCTTTCCTTTCCTGTTTTCATTTTCCTCTTCACCTTTGATGTTCTATCTATCAGCTATGCTTTGAATAAAGGGTGTTTTTAAAGCCACTCTACAGTCTTTGCTGCTGTGTCTTTCACTCTCCACTGATCCAAATCCAATGCATGGGAGGATATTTTCTCCAAAACAGATAATAATAATTTCATGTCAGAAATTATTCTGGGTTGAAAGGATTTTTGCAGGAGAAACTCCGCTCAGGGAACTCCTGAATAAGGCTCCTTTCATGTCCCTTGGATCTTTTCCCACCCAAGTGGTCCCTATTTATCTAATTGCAGCACTGCAGTGGCTTAGTGGTTAAGATGCTGAGCTTAAAGACTAGAAGGTCGGCGTTCGATATCCGAGTGCTGCATGACGGATCTTGGGGACATGAAAGGAGTCTCATTCGGGTATCCCCTGAGTGGAGTTTCTCCAGCAAAAATCCTTTCAACCCAAAGTAATTTCTGACACAAAATTTATTTATTTACTTGCAATTTCTTGCTTTCAGACTGCTAGGTTGGCAGGAGCTGGGACAGAGATGGGTGCTCAAGCCATCAGGCAGTACCCGGGTCTTGAGCTGCAGACTTGCCAGCCTTTCAGCTAACAAGGCGAGCTTCTTAAACACTGAGCCACCACAGCCATTCCAGTGGAAAACTGAATCATTAACCTCCTATAGTGCGCCCAGGTTATAGATCTTTCCCTTGGAAACCAAGGATTTTCCAGGGAACTGTCAAATTGACAAGCCTATATTACCACCACTAGCAGCACTGTGGCATCAAGATATTTCAGGATAGTGTCTTAGCTGGGGTTTTCTCCATCCTGTCCTTCCCTGTTAAGCTATTACATTGTTGGAAGGTTTGTTTGGAGGTGAAAAGCAACATTAGTTTCCAGCAAGAGGATGCAGTTTCCTTTGATGCCAATGGAGGGAGCAACTGCCTAAGAAATCTGTACAGCCAGAAAGATCACCGGAATCTGGCAGTGCCAAGAAACCATCACAGTACTGAGTGGATGTGATAGATAAGTAGAGCCTGAGATTAGGTTCATGCTTTGAAGACATCTGTTTTAAGGCTTAATTAATTATCTGTCAGGTTGTAAAGGAAATGATTAAATCTTAAATCGCATTTTAAACCCTTCATTAGTATTCTCTGTTGCTGTTTGGTCCTGGTAATTATTTTTCCATTCCGTTTTTTGTTTTAATAGTCCCTAAAATTTTGTTCAGCTAATAAAATGGCCAATCAATCAAGCACTGATTTAAGATATATTTTCAAGTAGGTGCCTGTTGGGCTCATGTTGCAGTTATCTCTACAAGGAGACAGTTGTTGCCCATAGGTGAGTGTTGCCTTTGAGTGCATTTGTTTTGTCTGCTCCGCACCTGCTCATAAATGTGGGATGGTTTTCTTTCCAAAATGTGTCCCTGCCTCTTTTCCACAAAGCATCTTGTGAGAATAGATTTTGCAAAGGCCAAGCTGGATCCAGATGGGAACTAGCATCCCCTGTGCAAAATGCACAATAGAAACTTGTCCTCTACCCTTAAAGAGTCTAGGATATTCCCCAAAATCCAAAATCCTAAAAGAAAATTTGTGTTCCCAGTATGTTTGCATAAGGTATTTCCAGTGATGGGCATCAAAAAAATTTACTACCGCACTGTGGGCAGGGCTAACTCTGTGGGTGGGGCCAAATATGTGGGCAGGGCCAAATGTGTGGGCTTGTAACTTGCTGGGGTGGCCATGTGATCTAGTCATGCCTGCCACATGGCCATGAAAACGTCTGCAAATACAGACAGCACTGGCTCTTTGGCTGTAAATGGAGATGAGCACTGCACCCTAGAGTCAGATATGACTGGCTTTTGAGCAAGGGAGACCTTTACTTGCAATTAAATAGGGCCAAAACCTCACAGCAAATCTGAATACCAATCAGAGATCTTCTGTTATTAGGTAAAGGTTGCCCTTGCTCGAAAGACAATCGTATCGAACTCTAGGGTTCAGTGCTCATCTCTGTTTATAGCCAAAGAGCTATTTTGTGGACTTGATCCACAAAAACTAGCATTAAAATACAGCAGTTAGTCTTTAAGGTGCCACAACATTTCTGTCTTTTTGTTTTGTTTTTGCTCTCTAAGATGCTTGCACAGAATACAAAAATTTAAATGGTAGTTGTACTAGTCTGTGTTTCAAGCATATCAGAATAAACAAAACAAAAGGCAAGAAACCCCCTTAGCCTGCTCCAGACCCTCTCTCTCCCCCTCCAGCCCCCCCACACACACACAATCCCTCTCCACACACACACACAAAGGCAAGTCACAGAGAGAGGGGGAGAGAGAGAGAGAGAGAAAGGCAAGTCTCTCTCAGACACAGCAAAGTAAAAATAACAACACAGAGACTTACCAAGAAGGGGCAGGTGTGTCCCCGCTTGGCCAAGCCACATCGGGCGGTTCCCTCTTCCTCTCCCCCATGGGACCACTGGGGGAGTGGCAGGAGTGTGTTCCTCTTCCTCCTCCTCCTCCTCCTCCTCCCCCCGGTACCAGGGGGCGAGGTGGGAGTGCCCAAGTGGCTGCTGCATGGCCCGGCTTGGCCCAGGCCAGCCTTATTGGGCAGTTCCCTCTTCCTCTTCCCCCTGGGACCATGGGAGGAGAGGCAGGAGCATCTTGCTCTTCCTCCTCCCCCAGGACTGGGGGGGGTGAGGCAGGAGTGCCCAAGCAGTGGCAGCATGGCCTGGCCTGGGCCAGGCCAGCCGCGTTGGAGTCAGGTGGCTCCCTCTTCATCCTCATCCCCCAGGAGAAGGGCAGAGTGGTGAGATGGGCTGGTGGCCTCCCCCTGCTCCCACAACGATGCCCCAAGAGGAGGGCATGGTGCTTCATTGGTGAAAGGAGTGTCATCATGGGAGCAAGCAGGGGAAAGGTTGCCAACCCACCTCCCCACCCCACCCTGACATGGCTTCTCCTCCTCCCTGGCTTTGACAGCAGAAGCTATTCCTCCTCCTCCCTCTTGGCTCCTGGTCACTCCTGGAGTGTGGGGAGAGGAGGAGGTGGGTGGGGTGGGTGGGGAGGTGGGGTGGGGTGGGGTGGTGGGTGTTGCCAGCCATTTTTGCTACCGGTACGCACAATCTGGTGCAAACCGGCTGAAGCCCGCCACTGGGTATTTCCAGTATACACCCTTTTTACAATAACTCATTTGTTTTCATGTCAGAGATTACTTTGGAAAGGATTTTTACAGAGGACATCCGAATGAGGCTCTTTTCATGTCCCCCATCATGTAGCTCTCAGGAATCAAACCCGGAGTGATTTCCTGGTAGCTAGAAGGGTCGATTTGAAGGACATCTCTCTTATCAAAGCAACGTTTGTTTGATCAGCTACTTGCCTTTGAAGCCATCTGATCACACCCTGTATCTGAAGTGATGTCTTCCTTGTCCAGTTTGATTTGTGCTCCATATTTGTTAGTCTCCCATTGACATGAACTGGATATCCAAAACAGCAATTACTTTTTTGCTTTTGTACATTATATTTGATGATACGATAGATCCAAAGGATAAAAGCAAACCTGCTATATGTCAAACAGCTATCTCTGGGAGTGGGGGTGGGGTTGTGACAGTCCGCAGGATGGCCCACGGGCCGTAGAGTAGAGCACAATGGTGGCAGCAGAAGGCCTGCACCTGAGTTGGTGCCTCCCTTCCTTGTGAGGGTTACACATAGGCTTTGGTTTGGTGAAAAAGAACTCAAATAGTTTTACTCATAAGTAGGTGTTGAATGATATATACTGTGCAGCAACAAAAACAAACAGTATAGTCCTTTGTGTCTCCCAGTGTACTCCACTGGGAAGCAGCAACAAAGAATATTTACAAGTCTTTATACAGTATCAACACAGCTAATGAAACAGTTCAAAGATAAGCTGTGGCCAAGGGCAAGGACAAACAGTTCGTTGCTTACCCCCGAGAAACCTTTCTCTGCAGCAGTCAGCCGTTCAGACAGAGTGTTCTCTGAGGCAGTTCGAAGAATCAGTTCTTGCACTGTGCTCTAGGGTTTACATAAGAACATAAGAACAGCCTTGCTGGAACAGGCCACAGCCCATCCAGTCCAGCATTCTGTCTCACACAGTGGCTCACCATTTCCTTCAGGGTATTCCCAAGGAGATGCCTTCACCTGCTTAGGATTCCCTGGAAATGGCATTGAGAGATATCCTGCCTATCTCTCCAACCCGGAGGTTGTCCTTAGGTAGCCATAATTATAGCCATTGATAGCCTTGTCCTCCATGAACTTGTCTAATCCTTTCTTAAAGCTGTCAAGACTGACAGCTGTCACCACTTCTTCTGGCAGGGAGTTCCATAGACCAGTAATCCTCTGGGTGAAAAAGTACTTTCTCTTATTTGTTTGAGAACTAGTACCCAAAAGTTTCATGGAGTGTCCCCTAGTTCTAGTGTTGTGCGATAGGGAAAACAGTTTTTCCTTATCCACTTTGTCCACACCGTGCATGATTTTATAAATTTCAATCAGGTCACCTCTTAGACGCTGTCGTTCAAGAGTGAAAAGGCCCAACCGTTGCAGCCTCAGATGGTAAGGAAGGTGTTCCAGTCCCCTAATCATTCTGGTTGCCCTCCTCTGTACTTTCTCCAACTCCATAATATCCTTCTGGAGGTATGGCGACCAGAACTGTACACAGTATTCCAGATGGGGCCTCACCATAGATTTATAAAGAGGCAAAATGACACTTGCTGACTTATTTTCTATACCCTTCCTAATGATCCCTAACATTGAGTTTGCTTTTTTCACTGCTGAGGCACACTGGGTTGACACCTTCATTGAGCTGTCCACCAGGACACCAAGGTCCCTTTCCTGGTTTGTCGCAGAGAGTTCAGACCCCATCAGTTTATAAATGTAATTGGGGTTTTTTGCCCCAACATGCATCACTCTGCACTTACTGATGTTGAAGCTCATTTGCCACTGTTTTGCCCACTCCCCCAGTGTCAAGAAATCCCTCTGGAGCTCTTCACAATCTCTCACAGTTTTCACTATCTTGTATAATTTAGTGTCGTCAGCAAATTTGGACGACACCTTGCTTTTTACTCCTACCTCTAGATCATTTATGAAGAGGTTGAAAAGCAGGGGTCCCAGTACTGAACCTTGGGGGACCCCACTCTTTACTTCCCTCCACTTGGAGAAGTGTCCATTTAGTGCTACCCTCTGTTTCCTGTCCCTTAGCCAGTTGCTGATCCAGGACAAGACCTGTCCCTTTATTCCATGACTGGTAAGTTTATTCAAGAGCCTTTGGTGTGGGACCTTGTCAAAAGCCTTCTGAAAGTCCAGATAAACAATGTCAACTGGATCCCCCTTATCCACATGCTTGTTGACACTCTCAAAAAATTCCAACAGATTAGTGAGGCATGATTTGCCCTTGCAAAAGCCATGTTGGCTCTCCTTTAGCAGCGCCTCCTCTTCTATGTACCTATTAATTCTATCTTTTAGGATGGTTTCCATCACTTTACCTGGGACACATGTCAAACTGACAGGCCGGTAATTTCCTGGATCACCCCTGGATCCTTTTTTGAAAATTGGTGTTACATTCGCTACCTTCCAGTCATCAGGCACAAAGCCTGATTTGAGGGAAAGATTATATATTTTGGCTAGGATATCAGCAATTTCATCTTTAAGTTCCCTGAGAACTCGTGGATGGATGCCATCTGGTCCTGGGGATTTGTTAGTGTTTAGCTTAACAAGACATGCAAGGACCTCCTCCCTGGTTATTTCTATCTTGCTTAATTCTTCGGTTTCCCTCCCTACGAAGATAGGTTCTGTTTTGGGCATGTGGTCTCTATCTTCTTCAGTGAATACTGAAGCAAAGGGTTTGCAGAGCTTCTGTTCCAGGCTCTGGGTAGACGAGTGAGGCAGTGAAGAGGCTTGGCACCAAAGCTTCCGCATGATGAGCCTAATAGCCTGGGATGCGCATTGAAGCCAGTGACAGCATTGAAGCCAGTGGGAGCTTGGAAGAAGCAAGCTGAAGGTTGTAGCTCTGCTTAGTCCTAAATACAGTAGCAATGGACCCTTCCAGAAACACCACACCACCTGTGCATGTTCCAGAGCCAAGGTTTAAAGAACCAGAGACCTAATATGCATTGCAACCAGTGATTTGCTGCTCCGGGTGCCCACCAGTGCCCAGGCCCCGGTAGCAGTAATCCCAGGCCACACCCACTCTGTTGGCCATGCCCACCTGCCTACCCCACAGAGCAGCGGAGCAGCAGTGATGGTGGCGGGCCTTTGAGGAGGAGGAGGAGTCCCAGTGCAGCCAGGCTGGTGGGTCAGCCCTTCACCATCCAGGCACGCTTTGACCTTCACACTTCCTGCGCGCCAGCTCACCAACCCACCCCTGGCTGCACAGCTGGAACTCCTCATCATCATCTCCAGGAAGATGAGGCTCTTCCTGCCTGGTGCACAGGAAGTGCGAAGGTCGAAGCATGCCTGGACAGTGAGGGGCTGATTGAGACTCACAAGCAGCATTTGCCTGACTGCATGGCTGGGACTCCTTCTCCTCGTTTCCGGGATGACAAGGCTGTTCCTGCCCAGCATGGCTCTTTCTACTGGGTGCCCAGACGGTGTTGGGCAACGAGGCTCTTCCTGAATCCACAGTAGGTTTTTTCCTTTCCCCCCTCTTTTTTGGTGGAGAGGCCACGCTGATAGCCATGCCCACAGAGTTAATCATGCCCATGGAGGGGGGTAGGAATTTTTTTTACAGTGTATCACTGCTTGCAACCCTGTTGGGAGCATTAGTCAAGTACTTACATCCCAACAGGTTACATATTAGATACCCTTAAAATTTGTCTTTAAAAAATACAAAGTGATTTGTACCCATTCAGACTGAATTGGTGTCCTGACAGGTCAATGACACCAATTGATTCATCATCTAGTGCAGGGGTTTGCAACCTATGGCCCATGGGTCAGACCCGGCCCGTGGTGCCATTTCATGCTGGAAGCAGTAGAAGTGGTGAAAACAGGGGGGAAACATGCCACTCATGCTCCCAAGGCTGCCACCACCACCAGAAGTGGTTGAAGCAATGAAAACAGCAAAAACTGCACTGTAAATGCACCTGCAGCTGTGATAAATGACAGCCACAGATGCATTTTACAGTGGGGGGAACCATGTGTCCGGCCCACTCAGCAGTCTGAGGGGTTGTGGTCTGGCCCACAATGGCAAAACATTGAGAATTCCTGACCTAGTGTCTCTTAAAGCTTCCTGAAGTATCAGAGAGATGCCACTACTAAGTGTAGACTAGGAGTTTGTAAATCCTGAGCCAGATCACCATCACACTGATCACACAGAGATTATGTCATGGAATGTGATCATCAGAGATGTGTCCACCCCCAGCTCCACCAAAATCATAGGACTCACCACTGCAGTATCAGATGAAGTGATACAGCTAAAGACAAGGATTTTCTCCATCCATGCCTTCTTCACACAAGGGAGGAACACAGTTATGGACAACCTAAGCACTGGTTGTAGGAACATTTGTGCAACCAGATCTTAGGACTGAGAAGTTTCACTCAGTGCCATATTTTCTCCATCTGGTAAGATGGAACACAGGCAAAACTGATTTCTGGCTCCTAGCAGGCTTGGTTAAGTTTGTGGGTTCTATGTTTCCCACCCTCTGTACAGACAAGGATGTTCTCATTCTCTATTGAACTAGATCGGCATGTGGTCTGATGGAGCATAAGCTGTTGTTACTTGCTGTCAAGTTGGTTCTGACTTATGGTGACCTTTAGACCTTATGAATGAGCACACTCCAAAATACCCCATCCTCAGCAGCTCTACTGAGCTGCTATACATTCAAGGCTGTAACTTCCCTTATGAAGTCTATCCATCTCATAATAAGAAAGCCACCTGTGACTTCGTGACTCCATGTTAATTAATCCTTAATCACTAGTATTTTTATTAGTTTATAATCACTAGTGTAAATCAGCATCCTTACTTCACTGATAACTTAATTCTTTTCATATACATTAAAGGAGAGGATAAATTTATCTCTCAGCTATAGCTACCCATTGCTATTTACTGCTCATGCAGATTAAATATTTGCTGTGAAAACATAAACAGACCCAAGCTGCAGAGCCCTGCGGACATCAGCACTCTGGGGGGCGGGGGGGAGGCTACTCAAGGTCCCCTCAAGCAGACATTTCATTTTACAATATTGTTGTTTTAAAAATTCATTCTCATCTTAGATACCTCAGGGCAGACAGTAAGGTTCATAAACACCATAAACAGGGAGACAGATAAATAATCTGTTCTTCTCTTTAGTTTTAGGGTATGTATCAGATTTCACATATCATTTACATTTGCCATTTCAGACTCCATCTTATTTTACACACACAGACACACAGACACAGACACACAGACACAGACACAGACACAGACACACACACACACACACACACACACACACACACACACACACACACACAACAGATTCTACCAGAAACCTCTTGGTAAAAACCTATTGAGCTGCAATATGTTTTTAGGCCTGACAAAGATGAAGTATAGAAGAAAGGTTTTCATCTCCTGTGGCTTTTTAGCCACCCTCTGTGTGCTTCATGCTGAGAGAAGCTGGTACAGCATGTGTTCTGTAAATCAAAATAACTTAGCGTAGCTTAAACTATTTTGCAAAATATTGTTCCTTGAGCAAACCTGCTGCCAAGAGGTTTCTGGTAGAATTGCTAGATGATGTACAAGGTCTCTAATGTTATCCTTTGTTCATTTTCCCATCAATCTCAGCCGTGAGTTGTGCAGCCACAGTTCAACAAAACAACTCTGCTGTTTTCTCCTTGAATGCCCTATGACGTGAAATGCCTAAAGAGAGTTATTCTAATATACATAGCCATCTTTGTTCCTGCTACTGCTCACGTAATGGTCAGAAGATCCTCCTACTTGACACATCACTGTGAGCATGAATGAATAGGCTCATAAGAACAAACAAAATGGGTGATGAGCATGCTCCTCTTTCTCCTGCTGTCCTATTTTTCACAGGACTTTTCCTCATTTATTCTCAAAGCAACTGTGTAAGGAAAGGTCACTAGAAAATAATGAAGTGCTAATCCCTATACTACTCACTAGAATAAATTGAACAAAAGATATCCTTCACCAACTCCCTTTACTACCAGGCAAAAAAAAAAATACATAATTCAAAATGCTGTACTACTGCAAATCCCACCTCATGCCTCAACATGGTGCGTGCTGGTATATTGGGAAATCGGGCATTGTCCCACCCCACCCTTGCCTCTGATGCCCTGGGATGCCAATAGCAATGTATGGGATTCCCCCCCAACCCCAACACCCAAATAGGCACCCCCTCCACTCCCTGTCCAATGCCTTCCCATGGTGCCCTGCACACCCTGGTGATGACCCTGGCCATCCAACAGCTATGGTGGTGGGAGTGTATTACCCTGACAGGTTCAGACATTCCACAAAAGTGTCACCTAGCAGTCCAAAATGGTTTTCCATTCTGGAACCGCAAATCAGCTAAGTGGGGCTGGGTACTTGGCAATGCACCTGGTCAGAGCATTGCTCTAACATGGCTAACTTTGACATGAGCCCAGCCAGCCATGTCATTGTATTTAAAATGGCTAAAGGAGCATTGAAAACATGGGCCTCAGTTCCCATGCACCATTGGACCCTCCTAAGGTAGCAATAGGACCTCCCAATGGTGAGAGCCCACTAAAATCTTGTGGGAGACGATGTTTCAATCTGCCACATCAAACCAGACTGTGAAGTACGGATCAACCAAGTAACCAAGTAAGTACAGTAAACCCCTGACTAAAGACATGTTCAAACAGCGTCATTTTCAATTAACGATGTTACCAATGTGTTGTGTTCTGATGGTTTTACCTTACACATGGATTACAATGTATCTGAGCCAATGTAACCTTGCCTATAGCAACAATGTAACCTTCAGCTGTATCATATAAACCCTGTAATAGGACGCGAGCTAATGACCACCAGCTGGCAGCAGCGAGCGTCCAAGCTCTCTTGGTCCGAACTCATCAAAGGCAACAGCGCGGGAAGTTTTCCCGCCACCACCTACACTTGGACAAGAAGGGCGTGACCCGCAATGACGTCACGCAGACAGTAGCCAATGGGCTACCATGGCACCACGTTCAAATGTATTACTACTGTATATAAAGAGCTATCGATCCGCCATTACCTCATGTTCCCTCTGTCCACGATGCAATAAACCTGAGTTAACCCAGCCCGAGGCTGTGTCCTGTGTCTTGGTTTGCATACACCAAATTGGCGACGAGGATGGGATGATGGATCCCTACGGAACAGCCAGGGCACAGAGCGGGTTTAACATCACCAAACCGCAAGACTGGGAGCTGCTTGAGATGGACTTCCAGGCGGCACTGGTGGAACTCAGAGTCAAAGGAGACGACGAGGAGAGGAAGAGGGCCATCCTCACCAGAATGCTCGGGATGGAAACCAAGCGGACGCTGGTGGGCATCATCGCTCCGAAGAAGGTGAGCGAATTTAAGGCGGACGACATCATGAAGCTGCTGCGAGAGCGCTTCTGTCCCTCGAGGGCAATGTTTCCCGCTCGGAGTGCGTTTTGGAGGCGAGTCCAAGCGCCGGATGAGTCGGTTGAGGCATTCGTGGCCGCCATGAGGGTAGCCGCCGCCCCCTGTAAATGGGGCGGCATCCTAGAGATGGCCCTCAGGGACGGAGTGCTGTGTGGCCTGAAAGACAAGGAGGTACAGCGCAGCTTGATGAACAAGGAGCCGCCACCCACGCTGGCAGAGGTCGTAGAGGCCGCGGAAGCCGCAGAGTCCACAAATGCTGGAGTGGACGAGATGCACCAGTGGCGTGCGTGGCGTCCTAGAGCCGGCAAGGCGGAAAATTCGGTGCACGGGAAGTCCGGACAGTCGGTGCACGTAACTCGACGGGCCTCAAAGTCGTCTACGGAAGGCAGCGACGGCGAGGAGGTCCAGAAGGTCCGAAAGGGTGGTCGACGCTGCGAGGGTTGCGGAGCGGCCCATGAGCGCGCGAGATGCCCGTTCAGGAAGGCCGAGTGTTACACCTGCGGCCGTCGGGGGCACATCGCCAAGGCATGCAGAAAACGGAAGGAGGGCCGGAGGCAGTCACAAGACCGTGCGGCCAGACCGGACCGTCCAGCGAGGCTCAAAGATGGCGCCCAGACCACGAGGAAGCAGGATGGCGTGGGCCGCGTCTCGGATGACAGCGAGGACGACACCCCAGTGTTCAGCGTGTCCGCGGGACAGTCCCATTACTTCGTTGAGGTATTAGTACAAGGGGCCCCTATTAAGATGGAAATTGACTCGGGGTCCTCCTATTCTATAATTCCCCAGAAAGAGTTTTTGAAAATCGACCCCCACGTGCGGCCCAAACTTAAAGCGTTGAGGTCCACGCTACGAGACGTACAGGGAAACAGCATTCCGGTGTTGGGGGTCGGGAAATTTCGGGTCAATTTTAAGAGACATTCTGCGGAACTGCCCCTAGTTGTCCTCAAGGGGGGAAGCTGTAGCCTCCTAGGGACACAGTGGTTTCAGCCCTTAGGTTTGTTCATAGGGGGAGTGCATACCGTGGGGGGGGGACCCAATACAAGCGGTTTGCGATGCGCATCCCGCCGTTTTTAAGAAAGGACTCGGAAAGTTCAAGGGACCCCCTGTAGCTTTCGACATAGACCCGGAGGTCCGCCCGATAAGACTCAAACCGCGCAGGGTGCCGTTCGCACTCAAGGACAAGATAGAGGCGGAACTGGACAAACTGGTGGGCCAGGGGATTCTTATTCCTGTTGATTCCGCGGAGTGGGAAACTCCAATTGTAACGGCTCTAAAGGCTAACGGGGAGGTGCGCATTTGCGCTGATTATAAGTGTACAATTAACAAGGCGATCCGCCCTAATGCATACCCGGTGCCAGTGATCAGCCACCTTTTGGCCAGGCTGAATGGGGGAAAGTGTTTCGCCAAACTCGATTTGGCACAAGCCTATCAGCAACTTCCTGTGACCCCCGCCACGGCCGCGGCACAAACGATAGTTACACATAAAGGAGCGTTCCAGGTGTCGCGGTTACAGTTTGGCGTGAACTCGGCACCCGGCCTTTTTCAGTCGCTTGTGGAACGCCTCCTGAAGGGACTGGAGGGGGTGTTGCCTTATTTTGATGACGTGTTGATAACAGGGGGGAGTGAGGCTGAACTGGCAAAGAGGTTGGACAAAGTACTGACCGTGTTCGAGAAAGCGGGGCTGAGATTGAGGAAGGACAAATGTGTCTTTTTCGAAACCGAGGTCGAGTTTTTAGGTTTCCGGATCACACCCGAGGGGATTAAACCGTCTAAATCCAAAGTAGCAGCCATTAAAAAGGCCCCTCGCCCCACATCCAAAACCGAGCTACAGTCTTTCCTGGGGCTCCTCAATTTTTACCATACATTCCTCCCGCGGAAGGCGTCCGTGGCCGAACCGCTCCATCGGTTACTAAAAAAGGAGGAGACATGGATGTGGGGTGACGAGCACGAGAGGGCGTTCAAAGAGCTAAAGCAACTCCTAACATCTGAGGCAATCCTGACGCACTTCGACCCCAAACGGCCAGTGGTCCTAGTTTGTGATGCATCCCCGGTGGGGGTGGGGGCGGTGCTGTGCCACGTGTTGGAGGACGGAAGGGAGGCCCCGGTAGCGTTTTACTCTAGGTCCCTGTCCCAAGCGGAGCGAAATTACGCACAAACCGACAGGGAGGCGTTAGCAATAGTAGCGGGGACCAAAAAATTTCACGATTTTTTGTATGGCCGCCCGTTCAAAATCGTGACCGATCACAAGCCACTGTTAGGGATTTTCACGGCAAGCAAGCCCACGCCGCAGATCCTGTCCCCGAGAATGCTGCGATGGGCTATTTTCCTCAACGCGTACCAACTTGAGTTGGAGTACCGGCCCGGGAAGGAGATCAGCCATGCCGACGCACTTTCGAGATCCCCTTTGCCCTTGTCGGACGACCAAAAGGCGAGAGCAGAAAGAGACCGCCAGGTGTTGCTAATTGAGGTTTTAGACGCACCCCCAATAGTACCAGCCGACATTGCTAGGGCGACAGGCAAGGACAGAACGCTGGAGAAAGTTAGTTCATGGGTACAGAAGGGGTGGCCGGCATCGTCCCCGAGTTCAGAGTTCGACCCATTCTTTAGGAAAAAGCTAGAGTTGTCCCTAGAGAGGGGGTGCCTTTTGTGGGGCCAACGGGTGGTGGTTCCTACGCCCCTGCGGACGAGGGTGCTCGAACTGCTGCACGTCAGCCACCCGGACATAGTTCGTTCAAAGGCGCTGGCCCGGAGTTACTTCTGGTGGCCACAGCTGGACGCGGACATTGAGCACATGGTCGGCACTTGCGAGGCATGCCAGGAATCCCGACCTGAGGCGGCCCGTCTCCCGCATAGGGAGTGGGACACAGCAAGGGGGCCATGGTCCAGAGTGCACGTGGATTTCGCTGGCCCATTCCGAGGAACCATGTTTCTCCTGGTGGTGGATGCGTTCTCCAAGTGGCTGGAGGTTATCCCAGTAAAGAGCACGTCCTCCGCCACGACAATTAGCCAGCTAAGGAGAGTCTTTTCCACATTCGGTTTACCCGACACTTTAGTCAGCGATAACGCTAGTTGCTTCACCTCCGCTGAGTTCGGAGCATTCATGGAGGCAAACGCCATTCGGCATGTCACATCCGCACCGTTTCACCCGGCCACGAATGGCCAAGTGGAACGGCTGGTGCGTACAACAAAGGAGGCGCTGCGGCGCATGGGCCCGGGGGACCTGAATCACCAAGTATGCCAGTTCCTCTTAGCGTATAGGGTAACCCCCTTAGCGTCAGGCTACTCGCCAGCGGAGCTCTTGATGCGGCGAAAACTGACCACGATCCTGTCCAGGCTAGACCCGACGAGAGTCGAGGATAAAGGGAAAAACATAGGGTTGGCAGTCTCGAAAGGTTTCGCCGCCGGTGACCCTGTTCACTGCAGGAACTATTCCAGCGCGGGGCCAGCCTGGGTACCAGGGACGGTTGTAGAGCAGACGGGGCCAGTGTCGTACCGGGTCGAGACTAACACCGGCCTCCTCTGGAGGAGGCACGCAGACCAACTGAGGCACCGAGTGAGTGGGCCAGTCAGTGGAACTCAGCAACAGGATTCAGCGTTAGGGTTCTCCCCCACCCGCTTAACCCAAGGGGGAGACAGCAGTGGACAACAGTCCCAAGCAAGGGGGGAAGGCAGAAGCAGCGGCCCCGACTCATATCCTTTTGATACGCCAGTCCTATCAGGGGTCGGGGAAGGGGGAGAGGAGTTCGCAACCGCTGCCCCCGATTGTAATTTTGATTTTGCGAGCCGGGGGGGTTTTCAGGAGTGTTCCCCCACCCATCCAAGCGAGAAGAGGGGTTTTTCGTTAGCCCCCAGTGCCCCCGGTTCCTCCCTAAGAAAGAGCACACCTCCCAACAACGCCGCGGAGCCGTGGCAAGTCACTAACGAGTCTCCCTCTCCAATTACAGGACAGGAAACCAGGGGACAAAGAGAAGGTAGCAAACCCGGGGAGAGGCAGCCCGCATCGAGACCCCAGCGTGTTCGAAATAAGCCATCTTGGCTGAGAGACTTTGTCTCCTAAGGGGGGGGAGTGTGTTTAAGTGTGGGCTCGAGACTTTGTCTCGTCCTAGGGGGGAGGGGTGTTGTGTTCTGATGGTTTTACCTTACACATGGATTACAATGTATCTGAGCCAATGTAACCTTGCCTATAGCAACAATGTAACCTTCAGCTGTATCATATAAACCCTGTAATAGGACGCGAGCTAATGACCACCAGCTGGCAGCAGCGAGCGTCCAAGCTCTCTTGGTCCGAACTCATCAAAGGCAACAGCGCGGGAAGTTTTCCCGCCACCACCTACACCTGGACAAGAAGGGCGTGACCCACAATGACGTCACGCAGACAGTAGCCAATGGGCTACCATGGCACCACGTTCAAATGTATTACTACTGTATATAAAGAGCTATCGATCCGCCATTACCTCATGTTCCCTCTGTCCACGATGCAATAAACCTGAGTTAACCCAGCCCGAGGCTGTGTCCTGTGTCTTGGTTTGCATACACCAAACAATGCACCCCACGTGATGTCCTGCACAACGACAAAAATGTTGTGCAAATTTTGACGGTTTTTAAGATGTCGTTATGTGAATAACGACAGTTTTTTGTCATTCTGCAGATCTCCCATAGGAAACCGCATAACGACATTATGTGAGGGTCTACTGTAAGTACTACTACTGTATCTATGCTAGAGCTATATAATAGATTTCTCTAATTATGTGGTCAGATACAAACAAAAGAAGTTGCCTTCATCTCAACCGTGAAGCCAAGTACAGTATTGTCAATTGTGACAAGTAGTGGCTCTTCAGGGTTTCAGGCTGGATTCCTATCTAGCCAACCCCGAGTTCACTAATAGTCTCTCATCCTAGTGCTAACCAAGTCTGAATCTGCTTAACATCCAGAATCAGTGGAGATTGGGCGCATGCAGGGTGGTTATTGTAACAACAGGCCAGATGTAGTTACTAGGAATGGGACTTTTATTTGGAAACAAGTAAAAAGCCCCATCAAAGCATATCTTTATTTATATGTCATAGTCTTCTACTGGTTTCCAAAAAAGAGACTCTTAAATACAAATGTTTCATTTAAACAAATAATGGGTCAATGAACCATTTTTATTTCTTTTGTTTCCTCTCTTCCCTTCACCCAGCATCAGTGATGCACTGAAGCAGGTCCTGTCCTTTTCGGGAGAACCGGTAGCAGAAATACCCCCAAGCCATGCCCACCTGGCCAGCCATGCCCACTTCCATAGCCCATTGTGTTGGCCATGCCCACAGATTTGGTCCCACCCACAGATTTGGCCCCACCCACAGAGGTGGTAGTAAAAAAAATTGGAGTGCATCACTGCTCAGCATAACTCATCAAACCACCCAGAAAATGTTTAATCTAATAGTATTGTGTGAGGGCTGCTGTCAGTAGCCAATCATAATGCACCACTTAAGGGATATGTTCAGCAATGGAAGTGTAAGGTAGCTCTCACTTTCTTCATTGTGAGTGAGCTCTGCAGAGTTTCTAACCCCCTGTAAAATCCCTTTTAACTGCACAGAAGCAGTAGAGGGACCCACAGAGGGGAATATATGTGCATGCTGCTTTCTTTAATGCATGCATGACAGCAACCAACCAGACATAACAGCAGCAACAAAACAACCTGACTGGCAACCTGCCAAGAGAGGGAAAGAACACCTAGCAGAGCTCCCTTTGAATTCAGAGGCAGCAAAGAATAATTAGTTAATGTTGGAGAGATAGACAGTTGCCCTAGACCAGAAAAGCCCCTGCCAGTTATTCCCACTAAAAGAAGCATACAAAGCTCTCCAATATGGGCATCTTTATTTACTGCTACCTATTCCATCCTGGCTGCTAGCCTGCCTTCCTGCCCTTTGGAGGAAACTTACTAGCCAATAATTCCTCCTCTATACCACCACTACACTGCACTAGTCCTATCTCTCTTAGCTCTTGACTCAAATAAAACCATGAGGCAGTCAGCATTACTCCCTTGGATGGTAAAATCAGCTAACAGAATCATTGGGATAACTTCCTGTAGGTTTGGCCTGGAAGCTGTGCTTTGCTTTTGTGTGGGGTGGGGTGGGATAAAAGGCTCCTTTTTGCTTTCTAACTGAGCCTTGATGTGCCTCTAACCCTAGGCCCATGATGGCAAACCTTGGCACTCCAGATGTCTTTGGACTTCAATTCCCAGAAACCCAAGCCCATGTGAATCCACATGAATGGGTTTACTGTGACTCATCTGGCCCACGCTGCCCTCACCTCTACTGGAAGCAGAAGTAAAACATGCATACACGTGCACAGAACATGCCCCCACATCTACATAATGCTGCCGTAAATGATCCGTGGCTGTCATAAACACGTAAACATGTAAGCATACACATGTGCGTTTACTTCCACTTCTGGTGGGAGGAACCACATGGCCAAGTTTAAGCACTCCTGCATTAAGGAGTGGGCAAAAACAAGTTGTGCCTCCTGTTTCATATTCATGTTACTTTCACATCTGCTAGCTTATATTTTCATTCCATCCCATTTCTGCATTTACATGGTGTTTAGGTGAGGTTTGTGTAATTTGCCATGGCTAATTGCAAATAACTGATAGGGTGCCAGGCACGCCTTAGTTAAACTGAGTGCCCAGACATACACAAAACCATAATTAAGTAGCTGCAATTAGCCCCAACAATTTAAATCTTATGTAAATACCAATGGGATTGTGGCCAATATATGTGTTTTTTATCACCATGACCATGTTCATTTGTGTGTACCAGGGCCTCTAGGGTTGGACTAAGACATTTGATGCCTGAGAACCAAGCTCCATTCTCACCTGTGTTAAAGGTATAAAATATCCAAAGCCAGACAAGTTGTTCTGTTACACGAATCAGAAAATCATGCAAGCACATTTCTTGCAGTGAAATACTAGACAGAAATTGATACACATTGTGCATCCTTTTATAACATCTGATATCTTCCGCTTCAGAAAGTAACCTCAATCAGCCTAGAGGTTCTGTCAAGGTAAAGGTTTCCCTTGCTCGAAAGCCAGTCGTATCCGACTCTAGGGTACAGTGCTCATCTCTGTTTCTAAGCCGAAGAGCCAGCACTGTCTGCTGCTGCAGACGTTTCCGTGGTCATGTGGCAGGCATGACTAGACACCGGAGCACACGGAACGCTGTTACCTTCCCACTGAAGTGGTCCCTATTTATCTACTTGCAATTTCTTGTTTTCGAACTGCTAGGTTGGCAGGAGCAGGGACGAAGACGGGAGCTCATTTCCGTTTTTTATTGGTTATATTGTATTTGTATTTAATATGTTGTAATGCTGCCCTGAGTCGGCCTTGCGCTGAATAGGGCGGGGTATAAATCCAATAAACAAACAAACAAACAATCCTGAGAGCCTAGTTGTCACAAATACTGTGGTTTCATGTACATGCAGCCTGCACAAAAGGCAGGTTCATTTTACATGCCAAGATTCTCCAGATAGGTTATAAGTACATAATCTTTTCGCCCCCTTGTGATGAATTAGAGGAAATCCTAGTATGTTCACCACCTTGTTCACTGAAATGTGTATTCAAAGGTTAAGCAAGTAGTTGCTATTGTTTCCCTAATTTAAAGGCAAAAGAAATGTCTCAAATTGCCCACCACAAAAATAGAAACAGAGCGTTTTTTGGAGTAAAAGTTACAAACTGCTCTCTTGCCTCCAAGCTTCATGTCTTCACTTTTTAAAAAGAAAGGAAGCAAACATGACTGCAGGGCCAGCAATATTCCCTTTGTGTGGATTTTTAACATCCCTGAGCAAGGCAAATCAAATTTTGTTTCTTTACATGGACATAATTAACCCCTTGAGTACATTTCCAGTGGAAAGCTAAATAATTACAGTACTTAATTTTCCAATTGCCGATGAAAATCTTTTAGACTCCTAATTGGCTGTCACCTTCTATTAATGCTCACTATGAGCACTTTAAACTATCTGCTGGGAAAATAGCTTCCTTTAACAAGGAGAGAAAATAACAGCTGGCAAAAGCAGCAGTAGACATGGCCTATGGATGAAACACAATGTTTATTGGGAAATATTTTTATTTCCACCTGATCTACATGAGGCAAGATGCCTCAGGAAGCCATATATAACCAGTCCTAACTAAATGTTATGAACAATGCATTTAGAATTGATATAAATATAACAGAAGATAAATACTCCTGGTTCTTTGTTCTGTTGCATAGACAGCAATTACTAGAAACATTGATCAAAATATTGAGAGGAGGAGAAGGAATCCAACTTCCTTCACATTTCATGTTAATACTCACCCCCCAAAAAAAAAAAAACAACAACAACAACAACACCTTGATCCACCTTGGAATACAGAAGGCATGGCTTGTCTTAAATTAAGTGGTGGGTGTAGATTTCATTGATGGGTTCTAAAGACTGTGTATGTGGAGCTGATTCCTCTTTGTTGTGCATGATTTTCTGATTCGGTTGATTAATATATCTTGGATTTTATTCACATTCAGTTTCAGTGATATTTGAATTCTTGTATAATTCTTCATGCAACTCATGCTCTGGTGCTGGGGGGAGGATTGAGGTGTACAAATGGCAGCATCCACTCTACTTACATCACTATTGTAAACCCTGGTGGTGCAGTGATTAAACTGCTGTATTGCAGTCCAAACTGCTAGCATTGTGAGTTCTACCCTGATGGGGACCAAGGTTTACTCATTCTGAGGTTGGTAAAATGAGTACCTAGCATGTTGGGGACAAAATGCTAACCATCCTTAGAAAGTGCCCTAAGCACAATGGGGCAGTATATAAATGTAATTGCTATTGCTACTATTGTTTTGTTTTTTAAATATAAGTACTGTATATCTATACATTATATGAAGCTTGTACAGTGGACCCCCACTTTAAGGAATTAATCCATTCCATAGGGTTTTCCTTATAGCGATTTTTCCTTAAAGTGAACCGCAGTTTCCCATAGGAATACATTGAAAACCATGGGAAAAACCCATTCCATATAGCGATTTTATCATGATTTGTTTCTCTTGAAGCGGACCATCATTTCCTATGGATTTCTTTCCTTGAAGCGAGTTTTCTGGTAGGCAAACCATTCGTAAAGCAGGAGTCCACTTTATTTACAATTCTCATTAAATAGAGACAATTCTCATTTAATAGAGACAGAGAAAGCAACTGCAATAGCAATAGGTAGAGATAGAGATAGAACCAGAGAATGTTATAAATACAGATTTGATGATAGAATGAACAGTCACTTCCTCTCTCCTCTCTGCCTTAGAGTAACATATTGGTTCATCAGGAAGGAAGAACATCGATAAGAATACTTGATAACACAAAAAGAGCTGACCATACGGATAAACCATATGTTAGCATTTGTTACATGACATGATGCTTCTTGGAAGCAGTACCCTACACTTTGGATTAGGGATGGGAGAGAATTTATCTTTATGTCAACACATTTTGCTACAAACATATCTAATTTGTGGACCCTACATTTATACATGAGCCAGAACACATGTTTCTGGCATTTTTCAATAGGGGTATTATTTAATTTAATTTAATTTAATTTTTTTTAAAAAAATTATGCCGCCCACTCAGGTGAACCTGATTTAGGGTGGCTTCCAGCAGATTAAAAACATATAAAAACAGGTTAAAAACCCCAAATCACCCACCCACTTACCCACCCTCCTACCCCCACCCTATTCATAAAAGAATAAAAGGGATACAGCATCATAGAGGGAGGGACATTAACTTGAAATGAGCCAACAGGCTGAGGCCATATTCCCATTAGGGCCCCACACCTGCCCCACCAGTCAGATTTTCAAACCTTTCCTGAAGGGCAGCAATTCTTTCTGTAACCTCAATTCTGTTGTTGGCAGGACGTTCCAGAGGGCTGGTGTGGACACGGAGAAGGCCTTTCTTCATGTGCTAGAGAGGCGGGCCCCTCTAGCTGAAGGCACAACTAGGGAGCCCCTCCGGTCCACTCTGGTTGGATGGGCAGTCACTCTTGGGACGATGCGGTCTCTCAGGTATCCTGGCCCACTGCCATATAGGGCTTTAAAGGTCAAAAGCAGCACCTTGAATTGCACTCGGAGGCAAACAGGTAAACAGTGCAGCTCCCAAAGTAGTGGGGAGGTGCAGGCATAATGTCCACACCCCATCACCACCCAGGCATCTGCATTCTGGACCAGGTGTAGCCTCCGAATGGTCATCAAGGGCAGCCCCATGTAGAGCGCATTACAATAATTTAGTCTGGAGGTGACCAGAGCATGAGTGACCATGAGTAAGGAGTCCCGGTCCAGGAGCAGACACAACTGGCGGATTACTCAAAGTTGAGCAAAAGCCCTCCTGGCCACGGCCACCACCTGTTCTTCAAGCAGCAGTCGCGAGTCCAGAAGGACCCCCAGGTTGCGCACCGGGTCTGTCTGGGGCAAGACTGCCCCATCCAAGACCAGATTTATTTTAAAAAATAAATTTTGTATTTTAAAAAGTTATTGTAAATATTTTTTAAAATATGTTGTATGCCACCCAGAGTGGGAAAATGTCCCAGATAGGCAGGATAAAAATACAATAACTGATGTAAAATGAAATTTTTGTTTATATATATTTTCTATTGTGTTTTGTATTTTGCCTTCTATATACTTTTATATTGTTTAATTTGAAAATGTTAATAAAATATATTTGAAAAAATACAATAAATAATAATAAAATAATAACACAGGTGGAGCTTGAAATTCTCACTTTTCCTGACACAGCCATCATATGTAACACTAAAAAAAATGGATCACAAATATATATAATTTATGAAATGGTTCACATATTTTAGGAGAGAAACATGTATAAAACCACTATATATTATAAAGGACATACATTTGTCTGAGTGAAAAAAATTCTATATAATATCTACAAAAATGTGTATAAGGAGTTACTTACTTGGTTACTTGGTTGACCCATACCTCACATGTCAAGTTTGACGTGACAGATCAAACCAATGTCTCCCAGGAGATTTTAGCAACCTTTTTGCATTGGGAGGTCCTACTGCTACCATAGCAGGGACCAATGGCGCACAGGGAACTGAGGCCCATGTTTTCAATGCTCTTTTTGCCATTTTAAATACGATGGCATAACTGGCTGGGCTCATGTCAAAATTGGCCATGTTAGTGCAATGCACTGGTGGGAGCCACTGACACTGCCTCCACCCCTTGGCCCCAGTCCGCCCGAGGGGCAGAAAAGGAGTTGCCACTGACACCGCTCACCAGCAGCCAGCCGGAGTGTAATGTGTGGCATCTGAGGGTCATTCCACCACCCACAAAGGTAACCCTTGCCCCCGTCTTAGTTGGAGCTCTAAAGGCAGCTGGACATTGTCACTGCTCGAGAGCTCCACGGACAAGATGGAGGAGTTTTAGGCCTAATGACTGCCTTTTCACCTGCGTACCAGGCCCTGCTTCAGCTGGAGCACAGTGGTGACCCTACTGTATTATATTGTATTTTTATGCTAGTTGAATTGCTTTGCACATTTTTGTATTATTGTATATCTAGCTTGTATTTTGATAATGTATATTGATGTATATTGATTGTATAGTTTATATTTTTTGTATTGTGCTTTTGCATTATTACAAGTTGGGAACCGCTCTGAGTCGCCCATTGGGCTGAGATAGAGCGGTATATAAATCAAAATAAATAAAATAAAATAAATAAATAAACCTCACTTAGCAGACCTGTGGTTCCAGACATCTAGCCAACACTTTTGTGGCATGGTTGAACCTGCCAGGGGAATACACCCCACCACCATAGCTATCAGATGGCCAGGGCCACGGCTGTGCCACATTGAGCCATGAGGTGGGATTTGCAGTGGTATAAGGAGTACAGATATAAATGTATTTCATTCACACAAGTGAATGAAAAGTTTCAAATATTGCAAACTCACCCCATTAGGAAAAAATATTTGAAATGTTTGGACTTTCTCTCTCTCTCTTTTTTTTAAAGCCAAAATAGAAGTTTCATAATTTTTTTGCAAGAGATTCATGGAAGTAGTTTTTGCACAAAAACCTTTGTTTTGGTTAACATATTTTGCACACACAACAAGATTTTTATTATTCCCCCCCCCCCCTTAATGCTGTAGCTTGGGAAAAACAGGCTAGTCTTTTCACTCTCAAACAAAAGCAAAAATCTCCCAGCAACTAATAATTGTTCAGCCAGAGTGTCTCAGGGTATGGAGAGGACATTTTGAGGTCTTAGCCTTTTCATTGAGGATGACAAAATTTGCAAGTATTTCTCATCTATCCACTAGAGATGTGCACAGCATAAATTTCATTTGTTTCAGTTCTGTGTCATTTTGGGGGATGTCTCTTTAGTTTTCTTACTTTCTTTTTGGACATTGCTTGTTCTGTTTACCACACAAGGGGACACCTTTCCCCAGGTCATTTTGTTTCATTCCACTCCTCCCTTCATTCAGCAGTGGTAACATCAGTGGCAAGGGAGAGAGGAAATCACAGGGCTGGTAGGACTGGCAGCAGGGTAAATAGGCAAGTAGCAAGGCAAGGAAAATTTCTCAGACTGTTTGGATGAAGGAGAAGCATAATCAAAAAAGGAAGCATAAAAGATGGAATTGTGTATTTATTTTGTATATTGTTGGTTTGTGTTGTGATTCTTGTGAGCTGCCCTGAGTCGGCGTATGCTGAGTGGGCAGCATACAAATCAAATCAAATCAAGATTGTCATTGTCCCTTCTTTTGCTTGATCAAATCCTTCTTTTGTGAATTTACAGAAGAGCCCCAAAATACAAATAAGTATTATTTTTTAGGGTGAGGAGGTTGATTGATTGATTTGATTGATTGATTGATTGATTGATTGATTAGACTTGTATGCTGTTTATTTCGGCTACGCTACTCAGGGCGGCTAATAACAATCACAATGCAATCTAATCACAATAATCTAATAATTACAATATTACAGTACAACAGAATACAGAAAATCTAACAATATCAAATAAATAAATACATACAATGTCATTTCCTTTTCACTTTAAAAAGAATGTCATTTTCCTGATACTCACACTAAATCAGGGATTCTGAACCTGTGGCCCACAGCCTGGATGCAGCCCATGGCACCATTTCATGTGCCCCACCACCACCTCCATCACAGCAGGAAGTGCCATGTGATGGAGGAATGGCAAAATGGCCATCCAGCCCCCGAAGCTGTCTGAGGGAGTATGACCCAGTTCCCGGCTTTAAAAAATTGAGAACTCCTGCACTAAATTGTACACATTTCCATCTGGACTTTAAGGAATAATTTCACAAATTAAAGCAGAAAGGAGCTGGAACAGATTTAGTCTAAGAAGCTGTGTGACAATGAACTTGACAGATGTGCTGCCTGTACTTTTAATTCCTCTTCTATTTTCACCTCTACTCACTGAACCCAAAATGTTCACAGTCAGTATTTGTTTAGCTGTGGAGGTCTCCTAATATCAGAAGAGGAGAGTACAGGGGCATATGAATATTTCTTTTCTCCTTTTTAATGGACTACAAAGATGGGACTCTTGGTAAAAACAAAAAGAAGGGCACACAGAATTTACTTAGGTAACTAATTAAGCCATAAATAAATGTACCGTCAAGTAGCTTAATTAGCAGCATGTGCTTATTAGGAGCCAATTACATGATCCCTTAGCAGTTTTAATTAATGATTGTCAGCCCAAGGAATGTAATTGGCAAAGGTTAAAATGAACACGAAAATTTCTCGCTAAAGTTAACCACTTAAACTTATGTGTAGTAATTACTCATCACAGAAAAGGCCTATAGTCTTGCTTCTACAGTCAAAATCAACAGAAGGCTGTGCATGTAAAAATAAGCTACCCACAAATCCTAGCCAGCACTACCAAATATGTGTTCATATCCAGATTTTGGGCCACATGTTAAAAGGAACTTTAGCTCTATTCTTCTCATCAGCAGCAAATGATTTGATCTAACACATGCTTTTGTGCATGAATTCTGTTCTACATGACAGACAGATATCAGTACAGATTGTTTCTTATGCAATGGAAGAAAAACTATGTTTGGTCAAAGTGCATACTGTATATATTTATTTATATTTCTGTACCTCCTGATTTACTGCCAAGCACTGTTCATAGTATGAGAATAATTTTATTAGGCCAAAGTACAATACAAACACTGTACAAAACTACATGCAAAATACACATACAAAAATGCAGAAATATGCAAAACTTTGTTCTCTAGGTATGATATTACAAAAAGAGGCAGGATGGACAAAGCATGATTGGGGGCATCTCATTTATGTGTTGACTTAAGTCTTAAAGATGTGTGATTTGCACATGTGTTTCATGCCAATTGGAAAACTGTTAACTAACTGTGCAAGATTTGCTCACTTTGCCTTAAGAAGAGGCAGTGAAGAAGCATCTGCAGACTAATTGGGCACATCACTCTATGTGGCCCTTAGGCTGGTTGGGAAGAAAGAAAACAATAAAACAAGCAAACAAAACATTCATTGCATTTCCACTTGTTGTTGTTGTTGTTCAGTCGCACAGTCGATTCTGACCCTTTGCGACCCCATGGACCATTGCTCGCCAGGCACCTCTGTCCTCCACCATCTTCCTCAACCCGCCCAGCTCTGTGCCCACTGCTTTTCCAATACCATCTAGGCATCTCATTTTTGGCTGCCCCCTTCTTCTTTTGCCCTCCACCTTTCCCAGCATCAAATCTTTCTCAAGTGAATCCTCTCTTCTCATTTGATGTCCAAAGTACTTTAGCTTCATCTTTACTATTTGACCTTCTAAGGAGCAGTCAGGGTTGATTTCTTCTAAGATTGACCTATTTGTTCTCCTCGCTGTCCAAGGGACTCTCAAAACTCTCCTCCAACACCATATTTCAAAGGCATCTATTCTTCTGTGCTCAGCTTTCCTTATGGTCCAGCTCTCACAACCATACATTACCATCGGGAATACCATTGCTTTGACTATGCAAATTTTTGTTTGCAAGATGATGTCTCTACTTTTAACTATGTACCCCAGGTATCTCATAGCTTGTCTCCCAAGAATCAGTTATTTGAAATGTCAGATTTATGGGGAACTAAGTTTAGGCTGAAAAGTTCAATTCCAAGGAAATTAATGTTGGCATGGAATAGGGGGCGAGGGGAGGTATATTGAGTTTACAAACTAAGACTGACAGGTTACAACCCAGCAATCTGCACTGCTCTGGTAAAAGTCTTAATTCAATAATTAAAAAAAACTATTGGTAATATTTGTACCCTAACATTCATCTAAGCTGGTAACTGTAAGCGGGTTACATATATTTTCTCCCCTACTTTCTCCTCACAATAATCCTAGACAGTGAAGCAACGAATCACACTTATATGCTGCCCATAGTGCTTAGTGCACTCTCTGGGTGGTTCACAAGTTAATTAGGATTTTGCCCCCAACATGCTTGGTACTCATTTTACTGACCACGGAAGGATGGACGGCTGAGTCAACTTTGAGTCCTAGTCATGATCGAACTCACAACCTTTTGATTGCAGGACAGCAGTTTAACCTCTGTGCCACCAGCGTGCTTAGGTTAGTTCAGAGGTGGCCAACATTTTTATGTTGTGGCTCTGACCATGCCCCAGACAGGTGAACGGAGCGGACCACACACTCTGGAAGTAGAAGCGGGTGCATTTACAGCTTAGGTCCTGTTGTGGTTTTCTTCATTCTAGTGTACTTACCTGGTATAAAGAAGAAGTTTTTCCACCCCTGCAAGCTAAAATATATCCACTCCCAGCTACACCAGGCTAAATTTATGGTGGGTAAAAAGCAATGGCAAAAGTACCTGCATAAGTTTCAACTGTGGAGGCTTAAAAATAACAGGAAAGTTCCCCCCACATAACTGTTGCTATAGGTATTGTTCAAACCAGTTTCATTACTGAAATGTTAAAAGAGATGAAGGGGTGAGGTTTACAAAAATCCAAGACTCTCAGATGTTAATGGCAAGGGATACTCACTTGGGAAGAGGTTTCAACTGTCAAAGCCTTAAGTTTGAGTAAACATAGATTTGCACTTATCAAAGAAAACGATTTCATTATGACTATCTGAATATTGAATCTTTCCTACCAGATAATGTGGCTGAACTTCATCTTGAACTTCCCCTTTCCAATCTTGTACTAAAGGTCGCCACTTTTCAGTAAGACAATTGGCCATTAGCTTGGTTTCCAAACGACTCCATATGATTATTTTTTTAACGTTGCAACAAAGTGTTTCAAGGGAAAGTGAGGATGCAATCAGATAGAGAAATAGCTAACAATTTGGACTGCTTGTGGTACGGTCCAGAATCAGCAGTTTTCCAGTAATGACAGGATGTATATGAGATCATAAACCAGCTCGCAATATTGTTCCATTCGAATCTGGACCTTTTTGACTGAGTACCAGTGCTCTCTTTTGTAGCTGGGCTGGAGCAATTCCTATATGAACAGAATAGACAGAATTCTTTAATGGAAGAGTGTGTTTTAAGGTAAATCACTCCCTGTGAAGCAACCCTTTCCATTGTGACAAGACATGATCTCACTGATTGAACCCTGAATTTACCTAGCTTAAAGCAGAAACAGGTAGCTGTCATTAGAGCCAATGAAAAGCCATGACTGAAGCAGTCTGTAACATTTGAGAAAACAGATTTCAAAGGCTTCTTCTACTTAAATCCTGGGCATCAGTCACTTAAAAATCAAACTACTTGGTAAATTCTGGGACTCAGAAAAGTTCCTACAGCAACGTGCAACCATAATTCCCCTTAAGGATATCTTTCAAAGTATGTAGTCTATATCTACCTCTGTCCTTAGTATAGACCAGGGGTCAGCAACATACAACCTGTGGGTCAGATCCAGCCCGTGGGTCCAAATCATCCAGTACCCCACACTCTTGCTCCCACCACTGCTGCCGCCAGAAGCAGCATAAACAGCTGTAAAACACATCTGTGACTGTTGTAAACATATTTATGGCTGTTATAAATGCATTTTTACACATTTATGGATGTCAGAAATGCGTTTTTATGCATTTATGGCTGTTGCAAATGTTTATTACAGTCACAGAAACATTTACAGCTGTCGCAAACACATTTACAACAGTTATGGCAGGGGGCACCAGTATGGCCCCATCAACTGTCTGAGGGAGCACAACCCAGCCACCGACTTAAAAAGGTTGGCAACCCCTGGTATAGACTATACAGTAAAACCCCTACTTACGTAAAAAGTCTGTTCTGTAGGCTTTTACATTAATCATTTTTTTACTTAATATGAAGCAAACCCATAGGAAAAATGAATGTGTATGTAATTCAAAGCAAACCCATAAAAATGATTTTTTTACATATCTCAAAGCAAAATTATAGAAAAATAATTTTTACGTAAATCAAAGCAAACCCATAGGAAAAAGGAATTTTTTACGCAAACCCATAGGAAATTCCTTTACATAAATGAGGTCATTTCCCTTTATTGGGACATGGGGTTAGTGCAAAAATCATTACGTAAGTTGAACTTTATGTAACTCAAGGCATACGTTAAGTCAGGGTTTTACTGTAATTGTACAATCAGCATCAGATTCTCCTGCACAAAATATTCTCTCTTTTTTAAAAAGTGTACATTCTGGGCTTCTCATTATACAAATGTGTAGATATAAAAGTAATATTCAAAAGGACATGAATAGTCACTTCACATTAGTTAATACTGTGTGGTTTGACTCATGTGAATCAGCCAATGCAGCCACAGTTGAATGCTGCATAAAAGTATAACATTTGAAGTGCCTTGCCTATTTCAATTTCCTTACCCTATCTTCCTTGTCCTTCTTCATAGTCTCATTAGCATTTAGCAAATGTGTTTATAGTGTTTCTACTTTGTACTGTCAGGCTGCATCCGACATGCAAACCCTAGTTGCCAA
This sequence comes from Bradypodion pumilum, assembly GCA_035047305.1. NCBI lineage: Eukaryota > Metazoa > Chordata > Lepidosauria > Squamata > Chamaeleonidae > Bradypodion > Bradypodion pumilum. The sequence goes on along the minus strand of JAWDJD010000004.1, from coordinate 62,169,760 downwards.
TTATATGATGTTTCAAAAAATCATTCATTCATCATTCAATCATTCCTATTAGCAGATCCCCACTGTGAATGGCTGAAGAGAGATTTAAACCCAGGTCTCCTGAGTCCTAGTCTGTCAGTGTATTCACTACACACTGTTAGTTATCATGTTATAATATTCAGACTCATATAATATTCAGACTCAACTATACTATCTAATGAAGTTCAAATTTCAAGTGTCACTCTCCCAGAGGATTTTCATCCTGTATGAATTTATGTAGGTCCACCATTGCCAGTAACAAGCCCGGAGGATAAAGGAGGAGGCTTGGGCATCAGGTTAGCATGTCTTCCCCATGAAACCTTTTTGCTGAAGAAACCACAAGCCTCATTGCCCGATATGTTGTAGTGGTGGAGACACGCACCACACAGCATGAGAAGCAACAAGTACAGTGGTTAAGAAGCTCGCCTTGTTAGCTGAAAGGCTGGCAAGTCTACAGTTCGAGACCTGGGGACTGCATGATGGATTGAGTGTCCGTCTCTGTCCCAGCTCTTGGGGACATGAAAGGAGCCTCATTTGGGCGTTCACTGAGCAGTTTCTTCTGCAAAAATTCTTTCAACCCAGAATTACTTCTGACATGAAATTATTATATTATAATAGAGTGCAACCCCGACATACAAACAGTTCGACTTACAAAAAATTGACATAGAAATCCTAGCTTTAAAAAAATCGACATACAAATTTTTAATAGGAAAAATTCAACATACAAAAATATGGTGACATCTAGTGGCCTCTTCTGGTACTGCAATGAGTTTTTGACATACAAATTTTTCGACATATAAATAATCTAGTGAAACAGGGGAAAAAATGTACAGTATGTAGAGGTTTTACTGTATATGCATCGGCTTTTTTAAAAAAAGAAACTACATATTTCAGAAATGTATAACCCCAAAGAGATATCTATCCTTTTAACATTACTGTTGTGATATATGTGGGTTCCATGGGGGTAGGAAGCAATGGTATACAGACAGACACCTGGAATCATAAATGTACTTATTATTGTAAGGAATGGTTTTCTTTTTTAAAAAACCTCTTAGTTGTACATGCTATGCTTGCAAGTTATGCTTGCATGTAGCAGCAGCAAAGTTGCATGGAAGCATATTGCAGCCACTATTGTCCCCCAAGCAGCCAGAAAAATTGCAGCAGACATTTTAGGCAACAGACCAAGTAATGAATTCTGACATAAAAGACTTACAGATCTTAACTGACTTGTCATTTGGCATGTTACAGGAGAAGCTTGAAAAGAGCATTCAGAATCACTTTCCTGTCCTCTTTCAACATTTCTGAAAAACTGGTTTTGCTGTTCCCTGGAGTCATAGCTTAACTTGTGCCACAATGTGCTTTTCAGTTCAATCCTGGAACATGTGAAGTAAGAATAAAAATTAGGTATCTTTTGAATGATTGCAACATAGTTCCTTCATAGTTATATCCTGGCCTTCTTCACAAGGGGGTGGGGGGGCACAGAGCAGCTAACATAAAAGCATAGAAAACAAAAAATACAACGCCGTCCACCCACGTGAACAACATAAAAATTATAATCCTCTAAACACAAACTGACAAAAAAGTATAACACATTATCATCAAAAATCATTAAGTATATGAGCTTCTCTTTCTTTAGAATGCATTCACAGATAAATATGTTTTCTGCTATGGTCTAATTACAACAATAGCATGGGGAAACAACCAATGCCACAGATAGAGTGTCTCTTAATTTAATTTAATTTAATTTAATTTTCACGCTTATATACCGCTCACTCAGGCGAACCCGACTCAGGGCGGTTTACACAGCGGACAATAAATACAAAAATACAATATCACAATATACAATGAATACAGTAAAAAACAATTATCAAAAGTACAATTACAAAAATCTCTGTCCACAAATATAACCACAAAATATATACTACTGCTAAAAGTAGTTGCTTTTTTAATGTGGATCCATAAGCAGTTGTTAAGGATATCATGTGACTAATGTAGATGTGTTGCACTGATTGGATAAAGAATAAGAACTGTTTAAGACCATTAAGCAAACAAAGTGCCAATAGCTTGGACATATCATGAGGAATGACAAAAAATACATATTTGCTGGTGTATAAGACCCACTCCCCCCTTAAAATATACTGGAAAAATGGAGTGCATCTTGTACTGTATATAGTGGCCCATAGTGTGCTATTTTATGTATATATTTCTGTTGTTGCTGCCCTGAGTGGTGTGTTGCACTAGGAGGGCAGTGTAGAAATCTAGAAAATAAATAAATAAATAAATAAATATTTCGGTAATCACGGGGTGCATCTTATATTCTTATGGGTCTTATACACTGGCAAATGCGGTATATAATACTCCAATTCCTTGGGAAGAGAGGCCCTGGGCATAGATGAACCTCATGGCTGAAGAAGCTGAGAGACTGGTGTGGAATGTTCCCAGAATAATTGATCTGAAGGGTTAAGAACAGGAAGACTATCACCATGATGATAGTCAATATTTGAAACAGATACGCCACTTGAAGAAGAAGTTGCTGTAACAAATCCTAGTACTCAATGTACCATGAACAGAGTCTCTTTGGCCAATCTTAAATTCTGGGTCAGACAGTGTGAAGAAAGCAGTTCTTCATATCATTTAGAAGAGAATAGAGCTCCCAAATTAAGGGTTAAAAATCCCTAGATTTCAGGTAGAGCTCTTTATTTGGAAAATGATTCTTGGGTGATGTATTGATTTTTGAAACTTGTATTAAAAGTCATGGAAACAAATAAAAAACAGACGTATTTGTTTTCTACAGAGTGATAATTTATACTGTTTCCCCTCATTTAATTTCCATGCCCCGTTGAAAATACAAAAGTGTTTTGTTCCTCTGGAGTTCTACATTTTTCATGTTTGCTGAGCCTCAATTTTCCTTAAATTTTTCCTATCATTATCAGCAGACAAGACATCTCCATCCTCTTTTATCCAAACTGGATTTCAGACATAATCATTAAAGTTTTTAGTTCTTATAAGATCTAATTACCCAGCTTCTTTCACACATTTTTATCATCAGATGCAACCTTATCACCCAACTGTCTTTGAAAACCTGCCAAGTGAATGTCAAATGGAAATGGTTATCAGCCAGCATGAAATGAAAGCAGTCTCCTGTGCAGATATTCTTGTCAGAATTTGGCAGTGTAACTGGGGGGAACACATCCAGGGACATGAGCGGAAAGCTTATGTCATTTATGCAAGAGAAAGCGCTACAAAGTGATTCCATCAGTAACATCTTGGAGAAGAAGAAACATTTTAATCTAGCATATTAAGGCCATAAAAGCACCAATGGATGAAAAAACTTTGACAGAGGCTAGAAAGAAATCACTTGCTTTTTAAAGGAGCAGAACTTATCAACTGGAAGAAGGACTCCAACGATATGATTGTAATAGCTATCACTTTAAGTTAGAGCTTGCATCTGTATTCTTTATTTTATTCCTTATTTTTATATTCCACTTTTCTTCAAAGATGCTCAGGGTGACCCACATGGTTGTTCTCTTCTTGTAAAAGAGTTTATATTAGTGTCACAGGACCAGTTCCCCCCTGACAGAGACCACCACTCATTCAGGAAGCCAGCATAAGACCTCTGCTGCTTCAGTGTACATAAGGTTCTGATCCAGGGATCGAGAAATCTATGACAGGCTTAAAATTCTAGCTGTTTCTATTTTAAAAAAAACAACCAGCCCATGCTTCAAACAAAAATTAAAAGGCCTTCTGTAAAAGTCCATAAGTTTTAGTATATATAAAAAGAAAGATTAAAAGTCAGGAATACAAAACATTGTAAAAATAATCAGGAACATTCCTCTGTTTTCCCCATTCCCATTTTGAAAACAAGAATAGGTTTAGCTATCTTATTATTTCCTGACCTTTGCCAGCTAATACTTTAAAAACTACATTTCTCTAGTCACAAACTCCTGTGGCCTTCTTCCTCCTGCTTAAACATTGTGTATTCTCCTCCTATCCTAAGATCAACAATTCCCATCTTCCATCCATTGTCCCACATTTTCTCTAGCTTATCCAATAAGGTTTCAACTTTTCGTGTCCATCCTCTTCCTCCTCCATCTCTTCTTTCCCACCTTCTCCCAGAGGACAGGAATGTGTGTCCAGGTGGCACCAAAGTTTATTCCACAACAGCAAGGCCCTGCCCGCGCTACTTGCAAATGTGCCTCAAAGCACAACAATTACCTTGGGTCCAATAGCTCTATCCAGGAGCTTGGAATCTAATTTGAAAAATTAACCATTGAAAGGGGGAGCCATAACTCCTACTTCTCTTCTTCGCTCTCCACTTGTGGGAGCTTCGGGCTGAAACAGAGCCCCACTTGTGGGAAACTACATTCTGAAGAGGAAAGATTTCTCTGCGTGTGGAGGGTTCCCAAGTGATCTGACATGCAGTGTTTTCAGGGTTTATTTATTTATACCACCTATTTGAGATATTTTTCCACTATTGGTAGTGTGTTGTTGTTGTTGTTGTTCAGTCGCACAGTCGACTCCGACCCTTTGCAACCCCATGGACCATTTTCCTCCAGGCGCCTCTGTCCTCCACCATCCCCCTCAGCCCTCCCAGCTCTGTGCCCATTGTGTCTATAATGCCATCTAGCCATCTCATCCTTGGCCTTCTTCTTCTTTTGCCCTCCACCTTTCCCAACATCAATGCCTTCTCAAGTGAATAACAAAAGAACCTTTAATACAGGGGTCCCCAAACTGCTCCCATGGGCTAGATCTGGCCCAGGGTGCCAATTAATTCAGCCCACACCACCCTTGCTGCTCCTGAAAGTGGAAGTAAAACATGCATGTGTGTATGCAGAATGTGTCTGTGCATGCACAGAATGCTGCTGCTTCAAGGTGGGAGGAACTACATGATGATCATGTTTGACCATGTGACTGGCCCATGGCCCAAAAAGTTTGGGCACCCCTACTTTAATATCTCACAACAATAACAACCAGATATAAGAACTAACAATGAATAGCAATGAATAACAATAAAAATAAATACTGATTGGCCATGGGGAGGATATCATTAAATGCCTCTTATAAAAGTAAAGTTTTAAAATGTTTTTAACATGTCCAGAGATGGGGCTTGACTTAGCCCAGCTGGCAAAACATTCCAACCGAGAAGGCCCAACTCCTCGTCATCACCTTCCTCGCCACTCTCGGAGTCAGCACCTGGAGCTGAGCAGTTCAGATGAGCGAGTGATGCGAGGGATCTTTCTGTTACCTGAAAAATTGTTACCTTTTAAATTTAGGGGAATGTTCCATAGGCAGGGTTGAATCAGGAACCAAAAACCACATTAGATTGTAGGCTCAAATAAAAAGGAGTTAATTGAATTGAAAGTACCATCTCAATTCAAATAAAGTCCACCCACATAATGAGCCCCTAACTAAGAAATGAGCCACAGACAAGTTGTTTGATACAAATGAGAGAAGTTACTTAGAAAACAAATAAGAAAATAAACATTGGACAGAGAAAGAAAAACAAGAACTGTGAGGCAAATTGATCACCCCATAACACATGGCCAATATGCTATGGGAAATTGCTACCACAGGACAGAACCAGAATGCAAGCGCGGCGCCAAAATGGCCGCCGCGCCCTTTGCGGGCCCCCCCCCCACAGGACAGAGAATCCGGGTAGTTAGGGGCGTGGCCAGCTCCCTTATAAAAGGGGTGGCCACGAGGCAGCCGCGCTGCCATTTTGCCTCAGCGACGGAGCGGAGAAGTTTTTCCCCCTGCGCCTCCGTCGCTCGTTGGTATTGCCGGGAAGCCTTTTGGGTCGATTTTGCTTAGCTAGCTTCCCTTTTTTGCTCGAGATGCCTTCCAAAAAGAAGGCTGCTGCGAATTCAGCTCGGGCTGTTAGGAGGCGCAACCCAGGTCGGAGGACCGTGGTGCCGCCTCCTCAACAGCCACCTTTGCCATCCCCGGCCGGGGCTAGTGGCTTGGGGTCTATCGCACCTTGGCCCGTTCAGAGTGCGGGCGCGGAGGGCGCTCCGGCCCGCGGCCCGCGAGCGGTGGACACCGCTCCTCCTTCCGCCCAACCCGTTGGGCCGACCACTTCTGGGCCGCAGCCTCTCCCGGGGCCCTCTAGCCTTGGGGGGTGGCCCGGTGCCCCGCCTTGACAGGTTTCCTCACCAGCCCTACCGGGCTTCGGCCCTGGCCAATGGCCATATCTGGGCCATGGGGGCAGGGAACTGTCCCCATGCAAGGGTCAAGTGGGCCGGCCGGCTCTTTACCCATGGTTACTGTAGACACCTTACTGGCCCGTATTGCGGCCTTAGAGGAGTCTTTGGCCCGGGCCAGTCAGGCAGGTGCCCCTTTCGGGGTACCTTTGGAGGCGCTATCGGCAGCAGGACAACGGCCGGCGGGGAGGGTTGAGCTGCTGCAGGCGGGTGGCTCCGGCCACTGCCTCGCAGCTCCCCAGCCAGCAACCTGGCGCGGGTCAAGCCCCGGTGATGAGCTCTACATCGGTCGTGAGCTCCGACGCCCCCAGTGGGCCGGAACCCCCGTTGGGGGCGGCCCGCGGGGGTGCAGCATGTGAGTATATGGTGCAAACGAGTACATCCACACACATTCCCAATATAGGGGGGACCTTTCAGTGGCCTTGGCCTCGCGCGGGTGGTGCAGGGGCTACGCCGCTGGCGACCCACCCGGCGACAACTACTGCCACCATGCCCGCTGGGGTGGGCATTGGTTCTTACACTGCTGGGAACGTACTTGGGGTGGCAGGGTTAACTCAGGCCCCTTTGGGTAGGCCAGCTATCCCCTTTTCGGCTTTGCCGACGGCAGGGTATTCCCTGCCATTGGGTGATCACTTGGCTCAGGCTACCAGAGAAAAGATATGGCGAGGGGAGTACGTGGATATCTTCTCACTCCTGAACAGAGAGCCCACTAAGGAAGAAAGGGAGGGTCAGGATGAGAAGGACAAGGAGCAGGCACGCCGCCGTAAGCCGCCGCGTACCTGGGCTAACTGGCTCCCCGCTTATTTGATATACATGGCGGTGTATTTGAGGGCGCGGCCGGATCTAGCTATTCCCATGGTCCAATATTTGGACAACATATACAGGGCGATGGTAGATTTCCCGGGCCCCTCATGGCTAGCATATGATGAGGAATTCCGTATGAGGATTCCCCTGCACCCCGAGATGAGATGGGATGAGCCGTGCCAGAGACTGTGGCTCTTGTATATGACACCCACACGTCCTGCCCCGGGGGATAGATACCATTGTGGACATGCGGTCCAGCGAGCAGCTCCAGCGCAGGTTACCCGCCAAATGGCGGGGCAGGGGGTTCCAGCCCGCCTGCTGTGCTGGACTTTCTCGTCCAATGGTTCCTGCAGTCGGAAGAACTGCAGGTATAAGCACGAGTGTCCCACATGTTCTGGTCCCCATGCAGCCTCTGCTTGTCCCAAGCCTGGGGGGGTGCGAGGCAGAGGGAGGGGTGGACAGTGGGCTGGCAAGCCTGCCACGGATGGAGCTAGTTCTCCGAAAGGCTCCCTCCCCAATTAAGGTGGACATGCTGGAGCGCTGGCTCGCATCGTACCCAAGGGGAGAGGACAGGGAGTACCTCATCCAAGGTCTTAAGCAGGGATTTCGTATCCCTTTTATGGGTGATAGATCTCCTCAGGATGCTCCCAACCTTTTATCCCTCAGAGGAAGGGAGGAGGTAGCCGAGGCCAGCATTAAAAAGGAGTTAGACGCGGGCAGGGTCGCCGGACCTTTTCCCGCACCCCCTTTTCCCAACCTTAAGGTTTCACCATTGGGTTTGGTTCCTAAAAAGTCCCTAGGTGAGTTTCGCCTTATTCATCATTTGTCCTACCCAGCCGGCCGATCGGTCAGCGATGCGATACCTGATGACCTTTGTTCGGTCAGGTATACATCGTTCGACCATGCGCTGCGCATGGTGCGCTCGTGTGGCCCGGGTGCCTTGCTGGCCAAGTGCGACATTAAGTCAGCTTTTCGCCTCTTGCCGGTGCACCCGGGCGACTTTGAATTGCTGGGTTTTAAGTTTAGAGGGGAGTATTATTTTGATAAGGCCATGCCTTTTGGCTGCTCCATATCATGCTCGGCTTTCGAGCGTTTTAGTACCTTCCTAGAGTGGGCTTTCGTCCGCAGGTCAGGGTCCCGGTCTGTAGCCCATTACCTGGATGACTTTTTATTCGGGGGTGAACGGAGCTGGGACACGTGTGCACGTCTCCTCAATACATTTCAGACGCTAATGCAGGAACTGGGTGTCCCTTTAGCGCCCGAAAAGACCGAGGGCCCGTCGACCAAACTAGTATTCCTGGGGGTTGAGATTGATACAGTAGTACAGGCTTCTAGGTTACCGGGTGATAAGGTGTCCAGGATAGTGACCCTTATCTCGGAATTGCTGGCTAAGCGTAAGGCATCCCTGAGGGAACTGCAGGTGCTACATGGGCACCTCAATTTTGCCTGCAGGGTGGTCGCACCGGGCAGGGCTTTCGCCCGGCGCTTATGCGACGCCATGGCAGGGTTATCCAGGCCCCACCACAGAGTCAGGCTTACCCGGGGTATCAGGGCAGACATGTTTGTCTGGTTGCAATTCCTGAGGGAGTTTAATGGGGTCTCATTTTGGAGGTCTGACCTCATGGCATCCCCCAATTTCCAGATCCAGTCTGATGCCTCAGGATCCCTGGGTTATGGGATGTACTTCAATGGGAAGTGGGCCTATGGTGGGTGGCCACCGGCATGGGCAGGCACAGGTCGCCTGCGGGATCTCACATAACTGGAATTTTTTCCCATTCTGGGGGCTTTGATGCTATGGGGCGAACAGTGGGCTAATTCGGTGGTGCATTTCTGGTGCGACAATGCTGCCGTGGTGCACATTGTCAATGCACAGACTTCTAAATCGCCCAGGGTCATGGATCTAGTGCGCCATTTTGTGCTGCGCTGCCTGCGCCTCAACGTCTTGTTCAGGGCCAGGCATGTCCCAGGGGTTAATAACGATATTGCTGACGCTTTGTCCCGCCTGCAGATCTCCCGGTTCCGCGCCTTGGCCCCGGATGCGGAGGAATTTCCCTCGCCACTCCCGGACGAGATGTGGACTATTGGCAAGGAGAGGTGAACCGGGCGATTGGCCTGTCACTAGCGCCACGCACGCGTAAGGCGTATCAACAAGCATTCAATTTGTATAGGGCTTTTGCTACTCGATTTCAATGGCCAGAGACCTGGCCCATCCCGGTGGACCATGTTCTGCGGTTCATGGTTCACCTGCATGCACAGGGCCTTGCACCTCGCACCATAGCATCCAAGCTCTAGGCGTTGGCTTTTATGGCCAAAGTAGGGGGTCATGTGGATACCACCTCTGACTTCCGTGTGAGACACGTTTTGGAGGGGTGGGTGCGCGAGCGCGGGCGTTGCCCGGACGACCGGCACCCTATTTCCCCAGGGGTTCTTACCCAGTTGGCCCGGGGCTGGCCAGGCCTCTGTTTTGATCATTATGAGGCAGCCCAATTGCATGCAGCCACAACGGTGGCATTTTTTGGAGCGCTCCGCATCAGCGAACTCGTGATGCTGTCTAAGGCGGATGCAAGTGGTAGGGCACTGGAACGCGGAGATGTATATGTTGCCAAAGACTGGGCCCAGTTGAGGATTCGCTCCTCTAAAACAGATCAGCATGGCGTAGGCAGTGGAGTAAGACTGCTACGGTGTTCTTTGGCAGACATCTGTCCGGTTGGTGCCCTACAGGAATACCTGGCACTGCGTGGCATGCACCATGGCCCGTTTTTCTGTCACCAAGATGGGTCTCCCCTTACTAAATTTCAGTTTTGGAAGGTGACTGCCAGAGCCCTCACCAGGGTGGGACTACCGGGTGCCCGTTCTGGCACACATTCGTTCCGTATTGGCGCAGCCTCTACAGCGGCTGCTTTTGGGTACTCTGGGGCTGACATACGTAGCAGGGGGAGGTGGGGCTCACAATGTTTTCAGTTTTATGTGCGCCCACTCCCGCCATGAGTACCAATCCAGTCACCTTACCTTCCTTTTTCTCAATTTTCTTACAGACCCTGGGTGTCGTATTACACCGGTGACAGTATGGCTGGTGGGCCACAGCTATGTGCTCAGGGCAGCGCGTTACGCTGCGGCGACAGAGTGGGGACCCCGACTGGGACTGGGTGACCACGCCAGTCTCTCATGGCACGGTAAGCCTGGGATGTTATGGCGGGAGCTGCGGCCTTTCCTTTTTTCTGGCCTGGGGGCTGACCCGCCTGACATTCTAATCATCCACTTGGGGGGCAATGATTTGGGCCAGGTCACCGGCTTATCGCTCAAGCATGCGATTTGCGAGGACCTCGCCTACTTGCATTATGTCTGGCCTGCCACAGCCCTGGTTTGGTCGGACATTGTTCCGCGCCACTCTTACAGAGGGGGCGTTAACCTCCTGGCCCTTGACCGAGCTAGGCGCGCGGTCAATAAGGCAGTGGCGCGGTTTCTCACCACCAGGGCTTGGGGACGGGTTAGTCATCACCCCGATATTAGTCTACAAAATTGTGACTTGTATGCAGGGGATGGGGTCCATCTGTCGCGAGGAGGTATGGACCTCCTGTTGGGTGACTGGCGAGCAGGCCTGTTGACCGAGCTGACGGTCTGGGGGGGGCGTCAGGTCTTCTGTGAAGCCCCTCCGTGTGGCGGGTAGCACTGGTAAGGTAAACAGTATGACCCACAAGTATCCGGCAGGTTCGCAATTGACTGGACAACACTAGACAGGAATAAAGTAGTTAAACGTTGTCCGGTCAACGACGAATCAGGCGATGGGGTGATGATGATTGCTAACCAGCATGCATCACCCCTGTGATTTCACGGATACGCGTCAGAGGGTGGGGTCATGAGTTAGTTATTGACTACGGCCAACAATTTGTTTGTTGTTAACAAACAAATTGATACAATTTGATACATTGTAACCAATTGCCGTTGGCAATTTTGGGGTGGTACCTTACCAGTGTTACTTCGGCCTGCTTGCCTTAGGAATTATGATTGGTCGTTTTACCAATACAAATTTATAATTCGGACTAGGGCATTGAATCAATAAATGTGGCCCTTTGCTGTTATCCACTTTCAATGTTGTCTGTGTCCGTTATTGGGGGGGTGCGCCTGCAATGCAAGCGCGGTGCCAAAATGGCCGCCGCGCCCTTTGCGGGCCCCCCCCCCACAGGACAGAGAATCCGGGTAGTTAGGGGCGTGGCCAGCTCCCTTATAAAAGGGGTGGCCACGAGGCAGCCGCGCTGCCATTTTGCCTCAGCGACGGAGCGGAGAAGTTTTTCCCCTCCACCCCCTCCCTAGTTAACAGTGTGATTATGGTCGCTTCGGGGCCGGGTGGGAATTTTTGGTTGGGACCCACATTGGCTTCGGGTCCTGGCTTTTTTGCCCATCCCACACTGTTGCTATGGTTTGATATAGGGGTCTTTCTTCGTTCCTACTGTTGACTTTGGTCACATGGGCGGGTAGCACTGGTAAGGTAAACAGTATGACCCACAAGTATCCGGCAGGTTCGCAATTGACTGGACAACACTAGACAGGAATAAAGTAGTTAAACGTTGTCCGGTCAACGACGAATCAGGCGATGGGGTGATGATGATTGCTAACCAGCATGCATCACCCCTGTGATTTCACGGATACGCGTCAGAGGGTGGGGTCATGAGTTAGTTATTGACTACGGTCAACAATTTGTTTGTTGTTAACAAACAAATTGATACAATTTGATACATTGTAACCAATTGCCGTTGGCAATTTTGGGGTGGTACCTTACCAGTGTTACTTCGGCCTGCTTGCCTTAGGAATTATGATTGGTCGTTTTACCAATACAAATTTATAATTCGGACTAGGGCATTGTTGTGTTCTGATGGTTTTACTGTACACATGGATTGCAATGTATCTGAGTCAATGTAACCTTGCCTATAGCAACAATGTAACCTTCAGCTGTATCATATAAGCCCTGTAATAGGACGCGAGCTAATGACCACCAGCTGGCAGCAGCGAGCGTCCAAGCTCTCTTGGTCCGAACTCATCAAAGGCAACAGCGCGGGAAGTTTTCCCGCCACTACCTACACCTGGACAAGAAGGGCGTGACCTGCAATGACGTCACGCAGACAGTAGCCAATGGGCTGCCATGGCACCACGTTCAAATGTATTACTGCTGTATATAAAGAGCTATTGATCCGCCATTACCTCATGTTCCCTCTGTCCACGATGCAATAAACCTGAGTTAACCCAGCCCGAGGCTGTGTCCCGTGTCTTGGTTTGCATACACCAAATTGGCGACGAGGATGGGATAATGGATCCCCACGGAACAGCCAGGGCACAGAGCGGGTTCAACATCACCAAACCGCAAGACTGGGAGCTGCTTGAGATGGACTTCCAGGCGGCACTGGTGGAACTCAGAGTCAAACAAGACGACGAGGAGAGGAAGAGGGCCATCCTCACCAGAATGCTCGGGATGGAAACCAAGCGGACGCTGGTGGGCATAATCGCTCCGAAGAAGGTGAGCGACTTTAAGGCGAGCGACATCATGAAGCTGCTGCGAGAGCGGTTCTGCCCCTCGAGGGCAATGTTTCCCGCTCGGAGCGCGTTTTGGAGGCGAGTCCAAGCGCCAGACGAGTCGGTTGAGGCATTCGTGGCCGCCATGAGGATAGCCGCCGCCCCCTGTAAATGGGGCGACATCCTGGAGATGGTCCTCAGGGACGGCGTGTTATGTGGCCTGAAAGACAGGGAGGTGCAGCGCAGCTTGATGAATAAGGAGCCGCCACCCACGCTGGCCGAAGTCATAGAGGCCGCGGAAGCCGCAGAGTCCACGAATGCCGGAGTGGACGAGATGCATCAGTGGCGTGAGTGGCGTCCTAAAGCCGGCAAGGCGGAAAATTCGGTGCACGGGAAGGCCGGACAGTCGGTGCACGCGACTCGGCGGGCCTCAAAGTCGTCTACGGAAGGCAGCGACGGCGAGGAGGTCCAGAAGGTCCGGAAGGGCGGTCGACGCTGCGAGGGTTGCGGAGCGGCCCACGAGCGCGCGAGATGCCCGTTCAGGAAGGCCGAGTGTTACACCTGCGGCCGTCGGGGGCACATCGCCAAGGCGTGCAGAAAGCGGAAAGAGGGCCGGAGGCAATCACAAGACCGCGCGGCCAGGCCGGACCGTCCAGCAAGGCCCAAAGATGGCGCCCAGACCACGAGGAAGCAGGACGGCGTGGGCCGCGTCTCGGACAGCAGCGAGGACGACGCCTCAGTGTTCAGCGTGTCCGCGGGGCAGTCCCATTACTTCGTTGAGGTATTAGTACAAGGGGCCCCTATTAAGATGGAAATTGACTCGGGGTCCTCCTTTTCCATAATTCCCCAGAAAGAGTTCCTGAAAATCGACCCCCACGTGCGGCCAAAGCTTAAAGCGTTGAGGTCCACACTACGGGACGTACAGGGAAACAACATTCCGGTATTGGGGGTTGGGAAGTTTCGGGTCAATTTTAAGAGACATTCTGCGGAACTGCCCCTAGTTGTCCTGAAAGGGGGAAGCTGTAGCCTCCTGGGAACACAGTGGTTTCAGCCCTTAGGGTTGTTCATAGGGGGGGTGCATACCGTGGGGGGGGACCCAATACAAGCGGTTTGCGATGCGCATCCCGCCGTTTTTGAGAAAGGACTCGGAAAGTTCAAGGGACCCCCTGTAGCTTTCGACATAGACCCGGAGGTCCGCCCGATAAGACTCAAACCACGCAGGGTGCCGTTTGCACTCAAGGACAAGATAGAGGCGGAATTGGACAAACTGGTGGGCCAGGGGATTCTTATTCCTGTTGATTCCGCGGAGTGGGAAACTCCAATTGTAACGGCTCTAAAGGCTAACGGGGAGGTGCGCATTTGCGCAGATTATAAGTGTACAATTAACAAGGCGATCCGCCCTAATGCATACCCGGTGCCAGTGATAAGCCACCTTTTGGCCAGGCTAAATGGGGGAAAGTGTTTCGCTAAGCTCGATTTGGCACAAGCCTATCAGCAACTTCCTGTGACCCCCGCCACGGCCGCGGCACAAACGATAGTTACACATAAGGGAGCGTTCCAGGTGTCGCGGTTACAGTTCGGCGTGAACTCGGCACCCGGTCTTTTTCAATCGCTCGTGGAACGCCTCCTAAAGGGCCTGGAGGGGGTGTTGCCTTATTTTGATGACGTGTTGATAACAGGGGGGAGTGAGGCTGAACTAGCGAAAAGGTTGGACAAGGTACTGACCGTGTTCGAGAAAGCGGGGCTGAGATTGAGGAAGGATAAATGTGTTTTTTTCGAAACAGAGGTCGAGTTTTTAGGGTTCCGAATCACACCCGAGGGGATTAAGCCGTCTAAATCCAAGGTAGCAGCCATTAAAAAGGCCCCTCGCCCCACATCCAAGACCGAGCTGCAATCTTTCCTGGGGCTCCTAAATTTTTACCATACATTCCTCCCGCGGAAGGCGTCCGTGGCCGAACCGCTCCATCGGTTGCTGAAAAAGGAGGAGCCGTGGATGTGGGGTGATGAGCACGAGAGGGCGTTCAAGGAGCTAAAGCAACTCCTAACATCTGAGGCAATCCTGACGCATTTCGACCCCAAACGGCCTGTGGTCCTAGTTTGTGATGCATCCCCGGTGGGGGTGGGGGCGGTGCTGTGCCACGTGTTGGAGGACGGAAGGGAGGCCCCGGTAGCATTTTACTCAAGGTCCCTGTCCCAAGCGGAGCGGAATTACGCGCAAACCGACAGGGAAGCATTAGCAATCGTATCGGGGACCAAAAAATTTCACGATTTTTTGTATGGCCGCCCGTTCAAAATCGTGACCGATCACAAACCGCTGTTAGGGATTTTCACGGCGCACAAGCCCACGCCGCAGATCCTGTCCCCGAGAATGCTGCGATGGGCTATTTTCCTCAACGCGTACCAACATGAGTTGGAGTACAGGCCCGGAAAGGAGATCAGCCATGCTGATGCGCTTTCGAGATCCCCCTTGCCATTGTCGGACGCCCAAAAGGCGAGAGCAGAAAAGGACCGCCAGGTGTTGCTAATTGAGGTTTTAGACGCTCCCCCAATAGTGCCAGCCGACATTGCTAGGGCGACAGGAAAGGACAGGACACTGGCGAAGGTTTGCTCATGGGTGCAGAAGGGGTGGCCGGGTTCGTCCCCGAGTACGGAGTTCGACCCGTTCTTTAGGAAAAAGCTAGAGTTGTCCCTAGAGAGGGGGTGCCTTCTGTGGGGCCAACGGGTGGTGGTCCCTGCGCCCCTGCGGACGAGGGTGCTCGAACTGCTGCACGTCAGCCACCCGGGCATAGTTCGTTCAAAGGCGCTGGCCCGGAGTTACTTCTGGTGGCCGCAGCTGGACACGGATATTGAGCACATGGTTGGCACTTGCGAGGCTTGCCAGGGGTCCCGCCCTGAGGCGGCCCGTCTTCCACATAGGGAATGGGACACAGCACGGGGACCATGGTCCAGGGTGCACGTAGATTTCGCTGGCCCATTCCGAGGAACCATGTTTCTCCTAGTCGTGGATGCGTTCTCCAAGTGGCTGGAGGTTATCCCGGTAAAAAGCACGTCCTCCGCCACGACAATTAGCCGGCTACGGAGAGTCTTTTCCACGTTCGGTTTACCCGACACTTTAGTCAGCGATAACGCTAGTTGTTTCACCTCCGCTGAGTTCGGGGCATTCATGGGGACAAACGCCATTCGGCATATCACGTCCGCACCGTTTCACCCGGCCACGAATGGCCAAGTGGAACGGTTGGTGCGTACAACGAAGGAGGCGCTGCGGCGCATGGGCCCGGGGGACCTGAATCACCAAGTGTGCCAATTCCTCTTAGCGTATAGGGTGACCCCTTTGGCATCCGGCTACTCGCCGGCAGAGCTCTTGATGCGGCGAAAACTGACCACGCTCCTGTCCAGGCTAGACCCAACGAGAGTCGAGGATAAAGGGAATAACGTGGGGTTGGCAGTCTCGAAAGGTTTCGCTGCCGGTGACCCTGTTCACTGCAGGAACTATTCCAGCGCAGGGCCAGCCTGGGTGCCAGGGACGGTTGTAGAACAGACGGGGCCAGTGTCGTACCGGGTCGAGACGAACACCGGCCTCCTCTGGAGGAGGCACGCAGATCAACTGAGGCACCGAGTGATTGGGCCAGTCAGTGGAGCTCAGCAACAGGATTCAGCGTTAGGGTTCTCCCCCACCCGCTTAACCCAAGGGGGAGACAGCAGTGGACAACAGTCCCAAGCATGGGGGGAAGGAAGCAGAAGCAGCGGCCCCGACTCGTATCCCTTTGATACACCAGCTCTAGCAGGGGCCGGGGAAGGGGGAGAGGAGTTCGCGACCGCTGCCCCCGATAGTGATTTTGATTTTGATTTGGCGAGCCGGGGGGGTTTTCAGGAGTGTTCCCCCACCCATCCAAGCGAGAAGAGGGGTTTTTCGTTAGCCCCCAGTGCCCCCGGTTCCTCCCTAAGAAAGAGCACACCTCCCAACAGCGCCGCGGAGCCGCGGAAAGTCACTAACGAGTCTCCCTCTCATATTGCAGGACAGGAGACCAGGGGACAAAGAGAAGGTAGCAATCCCAGGGAGAGGCAGCCCGCGCCGAGACCCCAGCGTGTTCGAAATAAGCCATCTTGGCTGAGAGACTTTGTCTCATAAGGGGGGGGGAGTGTGTTAAGGTGGGCTCGAGACTTTGTCTCGTCCTAGGGGGGAGGGATGTTGTGTTCTGATGGTTTTACTGTACACATGGATTGCAATGTATCTGAGTCAATGTAACCTTGCCTATAGCAACAATGTAACCTTCAGCTGTATCATATAAGCCCTGTAATAGGACGCGAGCTAATGACCACCAGCTGGCAGCAGCGAGCGTCCAAGCTCTCTTGGTCCGAACTCATCAAAGGCAACAGCGCGGGAAGTTTTCCCGCCACTACCTACACCTGGACAAGAAGGGCGTGACCTGCAATGACGTCACGCAGACAGTAGCCAATGGGCTGCCATGGCACCACGTTCAAATGTATTACTGCTGTATATAAAGAGCTATTGATCCGCCATTACCTCATGTTCCCTCTGTCCACGATGCAATAAACCTGAGTTAACCCAGCCCGAGGCTGTGTCCCGTGTCTTGGTTTGCATACACCAAAGGCATTGAATCAATAAATGTGGCCCTTTGCTGTTATCCACTTTCAATGTTGTCTGTGTCCGTTATTGGGGGGGTGCGCCTGCAAAGGAAGGACGTTTCTGCACGCACCAGACAATGGACGAAGCTGGTTTATATGTGCATTCAAATGGAGCAGGAAGGGGCTTGCACAAATACTATTGGTCCAAGGCATCACATGGGAGGGGAATGGGTCTGCCCCCATATTTGATTTGTTCAGGAGAAGTCCACCCCCAAACTTGGTTGGTCCAGGATGTCACATGGAGAGGTAGGAGGAGTTTCGCCATGTGGCCAGTCTCCCTCCTGATGGGATTAGTAAATAGCACTTATTGTTCTCAATCTGGCCTCTCCAAACAGCCAAATTGCAGCAACATCTCTGGTTTTACTTCCTTTTCAATTTTACCTTCTAAGACATGAAGCAAATTCAAAATGTTAGTTTTTACGTCCTTATATAGCAGTTTATACGAAAGAGCCAATGTTTACCAAAATAATGTTTCCTAATGTAGAGCTCTCCATGTTATTCAATAGCCCCCAAGTAGGAAAACCCTACCACTATTGTGTACACATATGCTAATTTCCTGACATCCCCAGAAACAATAGAATGAGGCTTTAAGGCAAACAGAACATCAGGAGAGTCTTGAGAAGCTTTAGTGATGAATAGAGCTTCCTTGACTGAGATCCTGCTTGCCCAAATATGATCTGAGTGTATGGAGAGGAAGTTAAGAGATTCTTGCTTGAATAGACAAGAATTGAACATTTTAAAGTACATGAAAGCTTTTTTATTAATTTATTTGACATCCTAGGCATAACTGCTAATGAAATAAAATTAATCAGGAGTTAAAGGGTTAAGTCTGCTGTGTCTATTTGGCAGAAAGGAAAAAATGCATTTTAAACTAAACTGCAGTTCCCAGAGCCTTTTCACTACTGCTGAGGCTTGGCTTAAACAGAAAGCGAGAAGGGGAGGGGACCCTTGACCATGGTCTTTTAAAATAGTGGTTTCTTTAAAAAAATATTAATAATCAACCCTTGCAGTTTCTACCTGCAAGTGAATCATGGTAAAGTGTGGTGCTTGAGGACATGTAAGCCTATCAGTTAAAGTCTGGGGAAAATAGAAGAATAAAGGTTAAGAGTATTTTATTGAAAATAAAACATAAACAAAATAATAAACAAAATTGAAAGGGGTAATTTCCAGATGTGGGGTAACAATTCTAAGGGGGAAACATTCCAACAGGATTCCAGACCACATCCAAAGTCTCATCCAATATAATAACTATGTTTTATCACACTGGAAAGGGTTGCTTTGCCAGGACTGATCTCCCTTAAAGCAACCCTTCTATCCATGGAGGAATCCCTTCAGCTCATCTTTAAAAAAAGAAAAGAGTAACAGTGCCACTGGACCAGTTTGGACACGTATCAGGTTGGGCCAAAACACTATTGCTAAGATATTGTGTGATCACTGGGAAATGATGCACAGCAGACCGTATCACAAGCAGTCCTAGGTTTCAGCTATTTCTCAGTCTGATTGCACCCCAATCATGAGAACAAAGAAAGCAATCCAACCTGAATCTCTCCTGCTGCAGTTTCTGATTGCCATTAACAGATGAAGAGATGTTCCATTACATGTGAATATTCTCTACAAAAGAGGGAAAGATGAGTAATTGTGACAGTGGGGCCAGTCAGCTCATGTGATTATCCTCCCAGATTCCTAATGACTGAATATGGATTAGGTCAAGGTAAAGGTCGTCCTTGCTCAAAAACCAGTCGCATCCGACTCTAAGGTTCAATGTCGCATCCGACTCTAAGGTTCAATATTCATCTTGGTTTATAGCCAAAGAGCCAGTGTTGTCTATGTCTGCAGATGCTTCCGTGGACATGTGGCAGGCATGTCCCAACACCAGAGTGCATGGAATGCTGTTTACCTTCCCACCAAATTGATCCCTATTTATCTACTTGCAATTTCTTGCTTTTGAACTGTTAGGTTGGCAGGAGCTCGGACAGAGACAGGTGCTCACTCCATCATGCAGTACTTGGGAATCCAACTCTGACCTTCCAGTCTTCGAGTTCAGTGTCTTAACCACATGAGTACTTGTTGTATAATCACAAATATGTGTAGTATGATTCTAGTCATTACTCTCTACATAAGGAGACAGAAGTCAATCCGTCTTGGTCTTTGGTTTTCCTCTTTTCCTGCTACCTTCCTCTTTTACCATTATTATTGTCTTTTGAAGAGTCTTAGCTTCTCATGATGTGCCCAAAGTACTGCCACCAGAGACAGATCTGGCTTGATTTGTTCTAGAACCCACTTGCTTGTCTTTCTAGCAGTCCAGGGTATCCACAAAGCACTCCTTCAGTACCATATTTCAGATGAGTTGTTTCTTTTCCTTGTCAGCTTTCTTTCCTGGCCAGCTTTCCCAATCATACATGATGGTTAGGAAAACAATAGTGTGAATGAACTTGGGCTCCAGTGTAACATCCTTACACTAAGTGATTTTTTTCTAATTTCTTCATCATTACCCTTTCAAATCTAGGTTGTCTTCTGCTTTCTTTGCTGCAGTCCCCATTTGGATTGATTATTGCACCTAAGAATACAAAATCATTCACTATCTCAATTTCTTCATTGTCACCTTTATACTTTTCTAGTTTTTCTGTAGTGATAATTTTTGTTTTCTTAATATTCAACAGCAATTCTGCCTTGGTACTTTCTTCTTTCACTAAAAGTTGTTTCAAGTCATTACTATGTCCTCCCAATAAGATGATATTATCTGCATATCTTAAATTACTGATGTTTCTTTCACCAACTTTCACTCCTCTTCCATCTGAATCTAGATTAGAGCTAAGAAGTCTCATATTAGCAACCAATGATTTTAAGACTTAGATTCAAGATGGTAAAGATCCCCTCCAACTCTAAAGTTCATTCATTTTTGTGTCAGAGATTACTCTGGGTTGAAAGGTATTTTGCAGGGGATGCCCGAATGAGGCTCCTTTCATGTCCCCCATCATGCAGCTCTCAGGAATCATACCCGTCTTTCCAGTCTCCAAGCCTAGCGCCTTAACCACTAATCCACAGGGAGATATGCAATTCTAAAGTAATTCAGGGTTCCCTAATGTTAAAAATGGTATATCTCATATTCTTTTTTTCCCTTTGTTTATCTGAGAAACTAATACCTTTCTCTTAAAGTGTTATGACCAAGTAAAAAATGTAAAGCATGTTTATTTGTTGGCTCTTTATTTGATTTATCTTCCTACGTTCACCAAGAACTAGGACCTAAGGCTGCAGTACAAGCGTAGAAACTAAAAAGTTGAGAGTATATAATAGAACCAATAAAATTACTAGTAGTGACATGAAAACAACAAAATCAGCCAAGATTTCTTAAATGCTCAGATTGAATTGAAAACTCCGGGGGTGGTTTATTTATTTCATCTCTTAAGTAACTGGCCTGGCAAATTATTCAGTGACATTTGAGTAAGATCCAAGAAAGTCTCCAAATGTAAAACATTCCAGAGAGGGGAGTGTAAAAGAGTATAAATTAGGAACTCAATATATCTTGGAGGGATGGAAACCTGAAGAAAGGCCACTGGGACAGAGCCAACTCAAGACTTTTTCCTAGCTAAGGCAGATGGCAAAATGGTGTCCATCCTATGGTTCAAAGATGAGCCTATCAGGCAGATGAGTTGACTACATCAGGAAGCAGATGTAGGGCAGAAGACCATAGCACAATTTAAAAACAAGGTTTTTGGAGGGTTGATGTTTACTGTCTAAGGATAAAATACCAGCCAGGTAGGAATAAACCAATTAAAGTTGAGCAGAATCCAAACCTTGTCCATCCTAGGGATGTTGTAAATTACTTAGGATGACCCTGATCCTGGCCTAATTTTATCTTGCATTGTTCTATGAATGAAGGTTCAGAAAGCTTTGAATCTCATATTACTTAGTTCCACCCCAGCTCCTCCTCTTCTGCTGGTTGATCTCTACCAGCACAGCAGCAGTCCAATTATGCCAACATATCTGAGATCTGTTAGCACAAGGGGGTGGTGCCAGCATAAGGGCACCTGTGTTGGCATAGGAGGCTTCTGTACATTCCAAACCTACTACACTTGGTGCATCTTTGTGTTAGGAATGTGCTGCCTATTTTCCGTAGAAATAATGGTCTTTATTTTTCAGAAGTAATGTTACCACTTCAGAAAACATACCATATTTTTCGGACCATAAGACACACTTTTTCCCCCAAAGTGGGGGTGGGGATGAGGGTGCAACTTATTGTCCGAATGCTGCCTCAGCGCATGCTGTGCTCTCACGCAAGTGCTGGCTTCATCTCCCCCTTCGTCCAAGGTTTTCCTGGGGCTCTGTTTCAACCTGAAGTGCCTTCCCAGCCTCTCCTGGGTGGCTTTGGAGGGGCTTCGGGCTGAAACAGAGCCCCAGAAAAGCCTTGGAGAAAGGGGGAGATACTGCTTCGGAGGTTCACTATAGAGCGATGAAAATAGAAGAGGCTTCTATTTTCATAGCTCTATAGTGAAGAGCAGTCACATGGCCAACAGGCCATGCCCACCCTGTCATATGGCCATGGCCACAGTGTGGTAGGAAATTTTTTGATGCCCACCACGGCCCGGCAGGCTTGGGTTTGCGCAGTGCATGCTGAGATCTGCCTCAGCACCTACATGAGGAGATCTGCAGCCGCGCATGCATGAGAGTGTTATGTATGTTAACTGTGTTTTCTGACAGGAGCAGAATGTATCTTTTCTCATGTATCTATTCTTATGCAAATAAGTGGATCGAAAATGTGCACACTCTGTTAGCCAATGGGCTTATTGTATTATTGTTACTGTTACTGTTTATAGTGTATATACGTCAAAGTTTTGCCCCATCCAAACTGTGTTCAAACCCCACTATTAAAGAGCTGAATTTCACTACTTCACTCATCTGCTTCTTCATTCCCTGAACATGAGAGCATGAAGAAGGGCCTCCCCATGCTCTTGCGCAGGTGCTGAGGCAAATCTCTGCATGTACTGTACAAACCCAAGCCGGCGGGGGGGGGGGGGGTTCGGCGCTGGTTTTCAGTACTATTTGGTTCAGAATATTTTTTTCTTGTTTTCCTGCTCTAAAAACTGGGTGCGTCTTATGGTCCAAAAATATGGTGTACTGTCCAGTGCTGCGAAGTATGTAGAATCACTTTAAAATTGTCTAGCACAGAGTTTGGTCTCTTTCAATCCAATGCAGGATGTGTGTTTTCATGTCAGAGATTACTCTGGTTGAAAGGATTTTTGCAGGGCAAGCCTGAATGAGGCTCCTTTCATATCCCCTATCATGCAGCCCTCAGGGAATCAAACCCTGTGCTTTTGATCTCCAAGCACAGTGGTTTTACCCACTGAGCCGCCAGGGAGCTGCAATGCAGGATTGGCTCAACCAAAGAAAATTGGTATGACATATGGCAACTAAATGGACATATACCATGTCCATTCTATATAAGAACACATAAGTAAAAATCTAGAAGATTCTAAATGTCATATGTGTTCTGCATTCTACTGTAATTAACACCCAGTAGGCTTTTGGGTTGTTTATTGATTGTTTGGTTTTTAAACATTTGTATAACACCTTTTTGAACCCCAACAACAGCTATATCACTTTTTTTAAAAAAACTTGTTAAAAAAGAAAAGAATATTCTGCAGTGGAACATAAACTATTTCGAAATGAAGAATATTCCTTTCTTTTTTAAATTAGGTGGCTAGATAGCTCAATGTTTTAGCTATTCCAAAGGTATGTGTGATATTTAAAGAGTGGTTTTACGCATGCCATAAAGTGGCTGAACAGCTCAATGATTTAGAGTATCTGGCTACAGAGCCAGAGGGTGGGAGTTCAATTGTCCACAGTGCCTCCAGTGAAAAGAGCCAGCCTATGTAGTTTTGGGCAAACTGCACAGTCCCGAGGTGCCCCCAGAAGAAAGGATTGGTAAATCACTTCTGAGTATCTTCTGCCTAGAAAACCCTGAAAAGAGTTGACATGTCAGAACTGACTTAGTAAAGGTAAAGGTATCCCTTGTCCGATTATAGGGGGCAGATACATAGAGGATGATGTTGTTAACTAAGGATTTCTATCTTCTAGCATGCAATATTTTTAATCTGATAAAATCTTAGTTGTTTAAAAGAACCATGTCTCTGGTTGAAAAAGAAAGGAATAATCTGCATTTCTAAGCAGAGAGTGAGCTGTGAAATGAATAAATAAACACTATGCAAAAGGAGGGGACATCACTTTGTAGACAAGCAGGAAAGGGTTTTCTCTGTTCTTTCCAAACTTTGGCATGTTTCTCCCTTTCAAGTTGCAATGGATCCCAATGCTCTGTATGGTCCAAAAGCAACTTGAAATGTTTCTAACTCTACTTTAAAATCATTTATTTAATTTAGATTCTGTTTTAACTGTACAGTAATACCACACATAACGTTAAAAATTGGTTCCACGATCCTTAACATTATTAGATTAGATTAGATTTTTAATTTGTACCCCGCCCTACTCAGCTTGTAGGCCGACTCATGGCGGCTTCCAACATAATTAAATATACAATATAACAAAACCAAAATATAAAAAGCATATCAGCACACAGAAACTAAACAATACAATATAAATATAAATACAATAATATAATAAGCAGTATATACATATACAGTGTTGGATTGGGGCCGTGAAGCGGCCCTTAGGGTCCCGGAGGAGACTGGTCAAGGAACGACACGAGACAAGATGGAGCGAAGACCAGTGGTTTATTGAGGGAAAATCATCATCATATATAGGAATTCAAGGCAGCGTGTGATAGAATCGTCATCTGACAGAAAATCATATCACCTGTTTACCCGGGTTAATTGGGAACTTCTCTTGGGGAAGTTAATTAACTAAGGCAAATACTGACAGGGGAAGTCCATTGTTCATGGCTTACACAAGAGTAAACATGGTCACTATTTGTGCTAGGGCTTGGGCTAATCTGCAAGTGTGGAATGACCTAATTCCTAACTTGGGTTAGCTATTCAACTTCCTCCTGCCGAACTGCCTGCCAGGTCAGATATGGGTGAATCAATCTTATGACTATTAATCCGCTCCCCAATTTCTGTACCCGCAAAGGCCAGTGACCAGGAGCCTCCCTCAACTGGTGTAACCTTTGTCAGGGGCAATTAATGCCAATTGTGCTCGCGGATACCACAATACAGCATAACAGATGCAATAAAAATATATAATACAATACAAAACAATTCAAATGCAAATCAGAGAAAAAATACAATAAAATTATACATAATACATAATAAATACACCAAAATACAATAAGCAAAGTATCAAAACATCAAATACAATAAAATTATACACAATAAAAGCACCATAATAAAATAAGTACAATTAGGCCACAGAACAGAACAAAACACCCTTGCCAGTCCATACAGCCCAGGGAGCGGAACCCAGGGCTCAACGTCCATGAACAGAGCCCAAGGCTCAACGTACCTGATGGAGCCCATGTTCTATGCTCCACAGAGCCCAAATCAGTGTCCCTGACAAGAGAAGGGGCAGCCCTGGCCCAGGAGCAGCTGTGGCGGCGGTGGCCGCAGGCCTTCTGCCATCCGCAACCCATTGGCTTCTTCTTCCCTCCCAGACTGAGATGGGGAGATGGCCCCGGGAACAGCTGGAGAGCGAACCGGCAGGCAGAGGAGCAGTCCGGTGGGAGGCGGCCCCAGCGCTAGCATTTTAGAGCCATGCCAGCTGCTCCCAGGTGTTCCTTGGCTCTCTCGATCCCCAACCTGGCTGGGGAGTGAACCAGCGGGTGGAGGAGCAGTCCGGTTGGAGGTGGCCCCAGCGCTAGCATTTTAGAGCCACGGCAGCCGCTCCCAGGTCTTCCTTGGCTCCCTCGAGCCCCGACCAGGCTGGGGAGCAAACCAGCGGGCAGAGGAGCCATCCGGTGGGAAGCAGCGCTGGCGTTTTAGAGCCACGCCGGCCACTCCCAGGAGTTCCTTGGCTCCCTCGAGTCCTGGTTTTTAACATTGGTTGGTTTAGTGGTTAAGCGAGGTGACCATTCAGAGAAAATTCTGCTCTAAAAATATATATTACTTCCATGGGCTTTTAAACTTGCAGCCAGTCTCCCAGGACTAAAATGTGGGCAGTTCTATTTATAAAGTTAGACCAGTGAACATTCATCCAAACAGCACAATAATAAGAGATCAGCTAATGTTTAATAATGCTTAACAGTCTTTGTAATAACTTTTCACTACATCAGATCTGAACTTACGATAGAACTTCCTAGATTCCCAGTACACAGTTTTCCTGAGGAAAGTCTAGCATGGATATAAGAAATAACTTGTGGTGTTTTTCCCCCCAATCTTGGCAATATGAATTTGCTGGCTGAAAAAAAAATGAAGCTGCTACCTTTCAACACTTCTGTTTTGCAGAATGCACACAGTGAATAACCTTCCTCCAAAGAGGGCTGTACATCTGTGATGAAAGTCTGGTTCATAAACATGTTTGGCTTCATTTCACTTGATACGATTGGCATCCCAGGAAATCTAGCTATTCTCTATGCCTTCGTCAAAGCCATCTGCCTGCAAAATGTCACATCTAGCAAAATCATCCTCCATCAGCATGCAAACTGGCATTTGTCAAGCTCCTACTGATCTTGTCAAGGAATGTTCTACTCTTTCACAAAACCTTTAGAGCAGGGGTTCCCAACCTACGGTCCATGGGCCGGACCCATCCTGTGGCACCAGTTCATGAGCCCTGCTGTTGCCATTGCCGCTCCCGGAAGTGGAATACGATGCATTTACGTCAGCCATTAAATGTGCCTGCGACTGTCGTAAACATGGAAGTGGGAGCATTTATGGTTGTCGTAAACACACCCACATCTGCTTCGGGGGGTGCGGTCAGACCCACTCACATGTCTGGAGGGCATGGTAAGTTGCATGGCGTAAAATAGTTGGGAACCCCTGCTTTAGAGTGCAGATCATGTACAATGCTTTGAACTGTGTCGTCAGTTTCTACATCTATTCTGTGAGCAGAACCATGGGCATCTTCATAACCTCCAAAGAGGGCTACTTCTAGTGTCTCTTAATTGCACCATCTTCTCTCAGGTGCTTCTGACTAAGGTGCAGAATCCTTGGGGGTGGGGTGACTCCTTTCCATTGTGATTTCTCTTTGGTGCTTCCATCTCCTGGACTACTGTATAAATTTGCATTACTCTATACCTCATAGGAGAGGACTGTGCTTTATGCCTTCTCTTGTGTGGTGTTCCCAAGCCACCTCTTGTACTTTGTAAAATGTTTTTTGGCCAATACATATTATTCCTAGAATTGATGGCCTTCTCTAGTGACTCTATTTTCTTTGTTCTCCGTCAGCATGGAAAACTGGTGACATGTTTATCCACACGTTTTTTATCGTATGATGAACTTGAGTTGTCTACATTAATGTTGATATATACACTAGAAATAAATATGCAGAGCTCCAAGTAGCAACATCAGTAATGGTCTTACTGACCTTGTATCTCCTCAGCTTTGCTCTGGACAGTATCTTCTGGACAGTCAATCATAGTATATTCCCAGTTTCACTGAGATTTGCATGGGCACTTATTGTCTTTGACTCCTGTGACTCAGGGACAAGTCCAGTGTTGAGTCTCCTAACAAATATAAAGATCTAAGCTATAATTAAGTGTATTTAAAGAGCTAGGAATGAACGGGCCAATTGGGTGTTCCATTACTGGTCTATGCAGTGGTGGGATTCAATTTGTTTTACTACCTACTCTATGGATGTGGTATGGTGGGTGTGGCCAGGGAAGAAGTGTTGCATTGCATTCAAATTAGAACTACTTTATTTTAAAACTTGGATGGGTGGGGCCAGCCGGAATTTCTGTTACTGGCTCTGGTGATCTGGGGCGAACCTGCTGAATCCCACCACTGGGTCTATGGCATTGCTTTGCACTGTGTTTTCTTTTAACTAGAAATTATCAAACCCACTATGAAATTGGTAACATGTGCAGTTTGTTACAACTTTGCTCTCCTGTATTAATGCCCTTTAATTTGTCTCCAACACTGTATAATATCTTCTTCTTCTTCTTCAGTTGCCTAGTAGAATCCAACCCTTTGAGACCCCATGGACCACTGCAGGCCAAGCACCCCTATCCTCCACCATCCTCCACAGCCTGCTCAGCTCTACGCCTATTGTGTCAACAATGCCACCTAACCATCTCATCCTCTGCTGCCCTCTTTTCCTTTTGCCTTCAATCTTTCCCAGCATCAAGGCCTACTCAAGTAAGTTTTCTCTTCTCATTTGGTGGTCAAAATACTTTAGCTTCATCTTCAATATTCGTCCTTCCAAGGGGCAATCAGGGTTTAAGTCCTTCAGGATCAACTTAAGGAAATATTTAAAAAAGAATATATTGCCTTCCTGCAAATAAGTATGCTTCTTTCGCAGCCAATGACAGAAATCAGTTTCTTAATGAAAGAAAATGTGTAACTTTAATCTCATTCTTAATTGTGAATCTTGGGGGCATGTGTGTACTGGTTCGGTGGTTGCACACATGCCCCAAAAAATGTGATGAGAGCTCCTGTGAAAACCAGATGTTTGGAGGGGAGAGCCTGAATTATTGCCTATTCATGCAGTTCATTGAACAGCACCACCAGCAGGGCTGTAAGTAGAACGGCAAACAGTTCTATTTAAGTCTTCTTCCATGTCTAGGTCAGATGTGAAACTCCTAAAATGAAGGCACCTTTTGTGAGCAATTAAATTTTAAAAAACCAAATTTGCTGGTGCTACTTCACAGTGAGTGAATGTGCATTTCCCTGGTGCAACTTGAACTACAAGCAGTTTAATTTAAGTGTCGCCACTTAAATCGAACAGCCATGAATTCCCCAGAGCAACTTCACGGTGAGACAAATGCGCAATTCACTCATTATTAAGTCCCACCCTTAATCTAGTATTCCACTTCCACACAACCTTTTGGCAGCTCCCCTGGTGGCTTAGTGGTTAAGACACTGATCTGGAGACTGGAAAGTCAGTTTCAATACCCAAGAGCTGCACTCAGAGACATGAAAGGAGCCTCATTCGGGCGTCCCCAGAGAGGAGTTTCTCCAGCAAAAATCCTTTCAACCCAGAGTAATCTATGACATGAAATTATTATTATTACACAACTTTTTTCTTTTTTGTTTCCTTTTATATTAAACTTTCTCCCCATTTTCTAACAAATAAATTGAAGACCACTGAGATTTATATTTCTGTGGTACTTTAAGGACTAGATATTTTAAGGGTAAAGGTAAAGGTCACCCTTGCTTGAAAGCCAGTCATATCCGACTCTATGTTTCAGTGCTCATCTCTGTTTATAGCTGAAGAGCCATCGCTGTCTGCATTTGCAGACATTTCTGTGGACATGTGGCAAGTATGCCTAGACACTGAAGTGCACGGAATGCTATTTTACTGTGGCATAATTTTTCATATATTAGATCCCTGTTTGGTGAATATAGGTTTCATGTCTACGATGCCACCTTACCTTAAAAATTTGCAGACAAAACAGATGCAGAATCTAGACTGTACTCCACAAAATGAGAGGGGAACTTTCCAAAAGATTTATGACTAGAATCCAGTAAGCCTTACTTCCCTTGCTATTTCAATTGAGAATAGACAATTTTCTGTGCTAGGCATTAATAACACAGCACTTTTTCTTCTCTGGCTGCAGCATTTTCATGCTCCATTAAATGTCTCTGCAGCTGGTCTTTCAGAAGCAGCTTTTTCAGGGAATATGAGCAACCATGAACCCCAGATTTCTGAGATTTGTTGGCTGGGAAACTAAAACCCTAATTTAAGCCATACCTTGGCTATGGCCCTGTATACAGTCAGAATAGGATGAGTCAGGAAGAGAAGCTGAATTGCAGTTAGTCTACCAAATAATGCAGTTAACCAGTGTTGTACTGTGGCTGGTTCTGACCAGTACTACTGAACTGTTAGTAAAAATTCCAGGCCATGCCCACTTGGTCAGCCATGCCCACCTCTGGCCTCCCCCTCCCAGCGCCACCGGAAACGCGTCCCATTTGCCTTGCCCAGGGCTGAAGGTGTGCTTTCATCTCCACACTTCCCTTGTGCCTTCGGCCCTGGGTGAGGCAAATGGGACGCATTTCCAGCAGTGCTGGGAGGGAGAGGCGAGCCAGTGCCAGGCCACCAAGCAGCCCTACTCACCTCCCAACAGCGCTGCCGGCAGGGACACATTTCTGGCGGCACTGGGAAGGGGAGCACAGCCAGCGCCAGCCCACCAAGCAGCTCTGCTCACCTCCCAGCAGCGCCGCTGGCAGGGATGTGTTTCCGGTGGCGCTGGGAAGGGGAGCACAGCCAGCTCCAGCCCATCAACTCACCCCACTCATCTCCCAGCAGAGCCGCTGCTCTGAGACTCCTCCATTCTCCTCCTCATCTCCACAAGCGAAGAAAGAGAACAAGGTAGGTTTCTTTTTTTTTCCTTGGGGGGCCGGGTAGGTTTTTGGGGCCATGCCCACAGATAGCCACGCCCACCGAGCAGGTAGTAAAAATTTCCAAAGTGCATCACTGCAGTTAACTTACATGCATAAGAATAGGGGAGGCTTCTCAGTTCCAATCTTTCCTCCAGCATGTTTTGTGTCACAGACTGGAATTGTTACTTTTGGACTTACAACATCCCGATTCTACCACAGCTATGCTGACTGAGGAAATTATGAAGTTGTAATTCAAAATGTAACTTTTACAAGCTTCTGTTTGGGGCAGGAGCAAGGGGCAGGAGCATGGCCTTGCTGTTTCCCTCAATGCAAATTTAGCAATAGTTACAGTGAAACATAAACAGAGCCAGCCCTATCATTCGGTATACTGAGGCAACTGCTGATGTGGGAAAATGTGGGGTGTTATGAAAGGGCAGCAAAATGTTAGTTTTTTTTTAACTTAATAGACTAGAGACCTCATTGCCAACATACGTTGGATCATGGAGAAAACAAAAGAATACCAGAAACAAATCTACTTTTGTTTTATTGACTACACCAAGGCTTTTGACTGTGTGGACCACAAAAAAATGTGGCAAGTAATTAAAGAGATGGGAATACCAGAACACCTTATATGCCTCATGAGAAATCTGTACATGAACCAAGAAGCAACAGTTAGGACAGAACACAGAATGACAGAGTGGTTTGGAATAGGGAAAGGAGTAAGACAAGGCTGCATTTTATCACCCTGCTTATTCAATCTATACACAGAGCACATAATGTGCAATGCAGGGATGGAGGAATCACAATATGGGATCAAAATTGTTGGGAGAAACATCAACAATTTGAGATATGCAGACGATACCACCCTAATGGCAGAAAGTGAAGAAGACCTAAAGAACCTCTTGATTAGATTGAAGGAGGAGAGTGCAAAAGCTGGCTTGAGACTTAATATCAAGAAAACCAAGATAATGGCAACAGGTCCAATCAGTCCCTGGAAAATAGATGGGGAAGAAGTAGAAGCAGTGACAGATTTTACTTTCCTGGGATCTAAGAGCACTGTAGATGGAGACTGTAGCCATGAAATAAAAAGATGACTGATTATGGGGAGACAAGCTATGAGAAACCTGGGGAATATAGTGAAAAGCAGAGACATCACCTTGAAAACAAAAATTCGCATAGTCAAAGCAATGATATTCCCAGTGGTAATGTATGGGTGTGAGAGCTGGACCATTAGGAAGGCTGAGCGCAGAAAAATAGATGCCTTTGAGATGTGGTGTTGGAGGAGAGTCCTGAGAGTCCCTTGGACAGCAAAGAGAACAAATAGGTCAATCTTAGAAGAAATCAATCCTGACTGTTCATTGGAGGGCCAAATGCTGAAGATGAAGCTAAAGTACTTTGGACATCAAATGAGAAGGGAGGACTCATTTGAGAAGGCCTTGATGCTGGGAAAGGTGGAGGGCAAGAGAAGAAGGGGGTGTCCAAAGATGAGATGGATAGATGGTATTATGGACACAATGGGCACAGAGCTTGGTGGGCTGAGGAGAATGGTGGAGGACAGAGGTGCCTGGAGGAAAATGATCCACGGGGTTGCAAAGGGTCGGAATCGACTGTGCGACTGAACAACAACAACAAAACTGAATTTTTACAGCTAAAGATCAAGAGAGGTGCTTAAATAATTCTCTCTCCAGTGCTGGAAAAACATGGTTAGTTAGGGGAAAACGACACACTTTGACAGAGGGAAACATCATTTGCTGCTCTACCTCAGGAAGTAAAAAGAATTAGTCAAGCTCTTGTTTGAACTTCAGATCCAGCTATTATATTTTTATGGGGACACAGAACAGAATTCTGATAGTTTTGACAAGGAATCAGATATGCAAAAACAAAAACATAGTTTTCTTCTCTTAAATGTTATCACTCCAGGCAAAACAAGTCTTTTAGCAGACAGGAAAACCAATTGTGCTGTGTCCAAGCCAATTATAATAATAATAATGAACCATCAAGTCAATTCTGACTTATGCTGACCCTTTCCAGGGTTTTCTAGGTAGAAAGTACTCAAAAGTAGTTTATAATTCCCTTCTTCTAGGGGTGCCCAGGGACTTTAAAGGTCATCCTTGCTCGAAAGCCAGTTGTATTGACTCTAGGGTCCAGTGCTCATCTCTGTTTCATAGCTGAAGATGTCCTAGTGCTGTCTGCTTCTGCAGACATTTCCATGGTCATGTGGCGAGCATGACTAGACATTGGAGCGAATGGAACGCTGTTTACCTTCCCACCTAAGGGGTCCCTATTAATCTACCTGCAATTTCTTGCTTTCAAACTGCTAGGTTGGCAGGAGCTGGGGCAAAGACAGGAGCTCATTCCATCCTGCAGTATTCGGGTATTGAACTGCTGACCTGCCACCTTCCAGTCAGTGTCTTAGCCACTTGAGCCACTGCCAAAGGCTACACAGACTAACTCTAGTTCCAGGAGGCATACTGGGGCATTGAACTCCCAAGCTCTGGCTCCAGAGAACTCACTGAACTGTCCAACTAGCCGTCCCAACTAATTACAAAACACACATAACCCAATTTGCTAGATGCTAACTGAGGCAAGCCCATGTCACAAAGAGCAGTCTTTCTTCTCTTAAGGGTAGAAAGCTTCTAAAGAAAAGATCAGTGTCATATCCAGCAAAACCCCTACACCAGGAGTGCCCAAACTATGGCCTGTGGGCCCAATTAGGCCCCTGCATATAATTAATGCAGCCCGCAGTGAGCACCCGGGCTCACTGTGGACTGCCCCCACACCCACCCACACTGCCTGACGTCAGCAGTGGTGGTGGCGGAGGTAGCAACCACACTTTGTCTAGGTTGCTCCGAGCAGCCTCTTGCTCGGTCCCATCCCCTCAGCAGCCTTTGCTAAAGCCGATCACTGCTTCAGGGAAATTTTTGGAGCCTCCTGTGTTTCAAAATTTGTGGTGCTAAGAAAGGTCCCTGGTGCGCTCAGAATGATGTCACCGCAGTGTGCCAGGTTTACCCTTCCAGCGAATTTTGAAACACAGGAGGCTCTGAAAATTTCCCTGAAGCAGCGATCTGTTTTAGCAAAGACTGCTGAGGGGATGGGACCAAACAAGAGGCTGCTCGGAGCAGCCCGGACAAAGCACGGTAGCTGCCTCTGCTGTCACTGCTGCTGACATCAAAACTGTCAGCAGTGGGGGCACCCCTCCTCTGGCCCCCGCAGCTGTGTGTTGGGGGTGGGACTGGCCCGCTAAAAAAAAGTTTGGGCACAACTGTCCTACACTGTCCTGGTTGAAATTGATCATACTCCTGCATGAACCAAACTGAGACTTCTTTGCCAAAAATATGAGGCTTCAGACTTCCAGTTAATTCTGTAATTCTATGTTTTAAGATTCCATACACACACAGAGAGAGAGACCTTTAATGATAATGTGAACTGCTGAAGTGAATGTCCTGTGGAAAGAATATATCGCAAGCAATTGCTGTACATTATCTATAACCCCACAGTATCATTATCCATGGCACCAGCCAGAAGAAAATACACGCTAAACGTATTACTGTTAAACCGTGGTAGGGAAAGTCTGTGTCTTTTAGCAGGGATGTCACAGTCTCCTGAGTCATTGCCATAATTGCTGAAGGTGAAATACCAATTATGGTCATATCAGGAGACACTCTGGGCGGATTGTACATATAAATCCTGCTATTTTTATTAAAGCTATTTTAAGCGCTCAAGGTTGTATTTCTAAACTCACCATAGAAGCTTTTCCGGGAAGGTTTGTCCCTTGGTTAATACCCTTTGAAGATAATCCATGCAAACCAAAAAGTGGATTTTGGTTTGGATTAACTAAGGGTGTCTTGACTACCAAGAGAATTGGATTTCCATTTGGGGGGAGGAGGCGTTGAAATCAAGCCAAAGTCATATAGTATTGTGTTGGTTTCCCTGGTGAAACCTTGCCCAAATGGGTTTTTCAACACTGCATCTGGTATCCCAAAAATCCTCCTGATTTTCACCTTCTAACATTTCCAGGTGCTCTGATTGGCTATGAAAATCACCCTTTTGGGGATGTGCTATAAGCAAAGCACAATACTGGATGCAGTGCTTTCAATATTCCCAGGACAAAAGCATAAAGGACCACACCAAAAGGACATTTTCCTTCTTTTCCTCAAATGGCACTAGCTTTTTCAGAAGGTGCTCTTCTTGTGACTCATAGACATGCAGTGACCCATGTAGCTCTAGTGCTTTCAGGGTTGGATCCTCACTCACCTACAGCTGCTAAGCCCCATCTGAGAGCTTTGGGGATGGTTCTGGACCATCATAAGTGGGTGGGGGTTGCTCATGTATATAAGATCCATCTCTTCTTCCAAGAAGTGGCTTGAACAATACAAGTCAGTAGATTTGTTTGCTTTCTGTGCCTTGTTCCAGCTTCTGAAGAGTTCCTTCCCTGTTCTTGGTCCCTGTGAACTTGTTTTGTGCCTTGCCTGCTTTCTTGCTCCTTGATCTCCATCTTTATCTTGCTCCAGCCTCTGAAGATACTCTTTATCTCTCAGTCTTCTGGTTTGCTTGAACTACACTTTTTCAAACTGGGTCCCCAGATGTTCTTGGACTTCAATTCCCAGGACCCCTGGGTGTACTGACTTGGGCTTCTGGGAATTGAAGTCCAACAACACTGGGGGACCTATGGCTGAGACACTGGTCTAGACTAATCCTGTATCTCTGTCTATCTCAGACTTGATTTTGGACTCTGGACTTGGATATGGTTACTATTTGGCCTGTTACCTGATTGCCCTGGGTCCTGATATTCATGTTACTCGCCAGTTGCCCACACTTAGACTCTGGCAGGAGCTGAGCCCCACAGCACACAGGAGAGTAAAGCAACAGCCACTGAGAGTTGACTGTTGCTTGCTTACTTTCCTGTGCTTTTAAAATTGCAGTCTAGTTTCCAAGTTGGAGGCAGACAGAATTTTCCACCATAAATGCTTATGACTGCATCATTAGTGAGTGCAAGCCAGGCACTATCAATACTTGTATTATAAGATTATGTTTCTTTTCTAAGCAAACTTTGCTAGTGGAAAATGCTTCTAATACAAATCAATACCATTTACTGAAGGAAAGGGGGGTTAACCTTAGAGGAGCGAGGCCCAGCCAAAACATCAAAGTCATACTGCCAGCTGTTCAAAATGCTGTGCTTCTGAATGTCCCTCCTTTAATTCTGTAAAATTGCAGCTTGGCCCAGGCATTTGATTGCTTGTAGTCTACTGCCCTCTATTGGCAACATCTATTAATTCCTCAGCTAAAGAACAGCATTACATAAATTAGGCAAGGCAGAATTTAACAGTATTTGGGGAATTTTATTTTCATGCACCACATTTTGAAGAAGATTGAACATGTTTGGCAGCTTCTTTGGGGTTTCTGGGGATGCTTGCCCATCATAGATAGTGTGTAGACATCACAGCATTGTAGATCAAAACTACATCAGGAAGGATTGAGCCTCATGGAAACTAAAATACAGTATGCTGATCTTTGAGTCACAGAGCAAATTGGTGATCAGCCTTCACATTAATATCAGTTGCACTGGAACTGTGAGTTACATGTAGTTCATATATACCTACAAACATAGGGGTTCACTTGGGTGGATTGCTTAAGCAGCCTGTCAGGAAAGCAAGTGCTAGCTAAGTTAACTTGTGGATTTAGCCAAAAATCTATGATGACCACAGAAACGTCTGCAGAAGCAGACAGCACTGGCTCTTCGGCTTTGAAACAGAGATGAGCACTCTGATATGACTGGCTTTTGAACAAGGGCAACCTTTACTATAATGGTTAACACAGGAGACTTACTCCCTTTAAAGAATCCTATCCACACTTATTCCACACTAAAAAAGCCACTATTTATTGGGGGGAGGGAATATATTGAAATAGGGAAGATAGTATGTAGGAATCGGGGCCGCTAGGACGGCCGTTGGGTCCCGGAGGAGACTGATCAAGTAACGATACGAGGCAATATGGAGCGAGATCAGATCAGTGGTTTATTGAAGGAAAAGCATCATCATATATAGATCAGAAGGCAATGCAGGAAAGAATCGTTATCTGACAGAAAATCACATCACCCATTTACTTGGGTTAATGGGGAATCTCTCCTGGGGAAGTTAATTAACTCAGGCAAACACTGACGGGGGAAAACCATTGTCCGAGGCTTGCGCCAGGGTAAATATGGCTTCTATTTGCACCAAAGATTAGGCTGATCTGTGAGTCAGTAATTGCTTAATGGGTGACGGAGGTTAGCGATCTGCTCTCTCAGCAGAACCGCCGGTCAGGTCGGGTGTGGGTGAATAAACCCTTATGATTTATACTATTAATCCGCTCCCCCAATTTCCGTACTGGCAAGGGCCAGTGGCCAGGAGTCTGCTCGACTGGTTTAACCTCTGCCAAGGTTCTATGCCAATTGGGCACGCGGAATCCGCATCTCCCCTTTTTCTATTGTTTAGGAACCTGACAGGTGACCCTGCGCAAGAGGGGCATCAGCTGATGTGCGGGAATGACACTTCGGGGCTCCCCCCACGGGGGACACCTCAATAACAGTGAGAACAGTGAGGGAATACATTGCATGAAGCAGCATCCTGCTATGCCTAGTACTATCACCCCCACAATCACTTGAAGCGTCGTCTGGAGCCATCCCCACGGGAGCCATGACCATAACGAACTCCACCAATCCCATATCGAACCCTGCTTAATGTTCTTGACTAGGGTGTGGAGGTCTGTGAGCTGGCTCTGGACCTTGCGTGAGTTGTCAGTGAGATTAAAGCAACACATGCCATGGACAGATTCGCAACCCAAATGATGTAATAACAGAAGATAGTCTATAGCCGCTCGATTGTCAAGAATGGCATGGCGAAGCCCTGCCTGCTCCTGATTGAGCAGCGCTATCGCTGAGGAGGTATGGTTAATGGCTTTTGCTAATCCGCAAGCCAATTGACCAATTCTCCGAGCGTTGCCGACGGCTAAGCCTGGCACGCCAAGTATGCTGACTGCCAACGAGACGTATTCAGCTGGGCTAAGAACCCTAATGTTGCTATCACATGAGCTGTCTAACTGGGTGGCACGAGTGTGTCGAATGGGTGAGGAAACATCTGAAACATTTGTGCTTGGGGTGACCATATCCTTAGTAGGGAGTAACAGTGTCAAACGACTAATGCAACATATAGCATCTGATACATTTGCGGGAATGTAGTTCCAAGTATACTGATTACATGTAAAGAACCACCCTGAAGGTAGGGTAACATGAGCATACATTGAGCCAAGTGTCTCTGGTTTATCACAAGTCCAATTGCTGCTGCCAGTGTCGAGGCAGCGGCGCTGAGTTCGGCCGACTGCAGTGCAGCCGACCATTCGAGCACAAGTAGAGTTCGGGCTGACCGCCACTCGAGGAGTGTGGAGAGTGGCCGCGTCAGCCGGCAAAGTCATTGTCAGCTGCATCCCCCCCAGCGAGCGTATGCTGTGAAGCTCGCAGGGAGATGCGGACCGAAAATCCTCTTCAGCAGCCAGTCGCCATCCCTGGTGCGCGCGTCCAGAGTGTGGCACACAGGGATGAGGCAGGTGCTCAGAATCGAGGCAGAACCAATGTCCTGCTTCAGGCAAAAATCGGACTGGTTGACGAGGCCCGCCAACCTTTCCCATAAGTTGTAGTGCATCCGGGCTGAAAAGTCTTCGCCTGGCATCAAACCGTTGGCCTGCAGTGAGACTGCCTGGACGCCTCCCCCCGCAAGTAGGGAGAGGATCAGGATGATGGTGACTGCCATGGAGTTGGCGTTAATCTGGGCAAAGACTGCAGCTACGAAGTTCTCCGGTGTCGGCTCCCTCTCCTCGCGTCAGAGGGCGTCCTGGGCCTCACTGCAAAGGGTCTTGACCATCCCCCAGGTGATCCTCAGCGCTGTCGTCCGCAGTCGCCGCTTCTCCCGCCGGGTCCCCTCGGTCAGGGTGAGGTCCTCCATCTTCAGGATCGGACTCGGATCAGCCTGGGTCCACGCCATGTGGTTCCAAGTGAGGCTTAACACACCGAGCTGGAATCCAAACGACACCTGTAGGAGACATAACTGCAGCATACCCTCTTCCCCAGGTTACGAGTGGCGCCGGGCCCCTCCAGGAAGGGTCCGGTGGCACCCGGTATCGGACCATCGGTCGCGGGAGAGCTTCCGAACGGCGGAAGTGTTTCTCCTGCGGCGTGCAATCGGAAAAGACATTAAGGTGATTGTACGTGAACAATACCTTATTCAGACAATGCTGTGCCTGACCCTGTGACTTGGGGAGGGCTGGTGGCTCCCCCCTTTCTGTTTGTTTGTCAATATAGGACTTGAGCGTCCGATTGACTCGTTCCACAACCGCTTGCCCCTGTGGATTGTAAGGAACGCCAAAAGTATGCTTAATATCCCAAGTGGCCATGAAGTTTGCCAACTGCCTAGAACTGTAGGATGGTGCGTTATCGGTTTTCACATGCCGAGGTTTGCCCATCGCCGCGATGCAGGCTAGGAGGTGCTGCTCCACGTGGGAAGCTGTCTCCCCTTTTTGCGCTGTTGCCCAAACGAATTGTGAAAAGGTATCAATGCAAACATGCATGTACTGCCATCTGCCAAACTGCGGAACATGTGTGACGTCCATTTGCCACACCTGGTTAGCTTCTGACCCCACACGAGGGCCCCCCCCCGGTGCCCCTGCACAATGCTGGCAAGAGCGAACTATGCCTTGGGCTTGAGAAAGTGGCAGATTGAATTGTCTGGCGAGCGCTTTGGCATTCTGGTGAAAGAATGCATGACTTTGAATCGGCGTAGTGAAAACACCCAACACTGAACGTTGCTGAATTTCCCTTGCTGCCGCATCCGCTCTGCTATTGCCCGCCGAAATCGAACCCGGTAGGTCTTGGTGACTTCGGATGTGGGCAATATAGAGCGCTTCCGTGCGGTTTCGCAAATGAAATTGAGCTGTGAGGAACAAACTCAGCAAATTCTTGTCTATCGTGGGAGTGATGTATGCTCCCGGTAGACTGTGAAGCAAATTCCTAACATACTGACTGTCAGTAATGATGTTTAGGCGCTCTTTGGCAAAGGCAAGGTTCACCGCTGCCAACTCTGCCCACTGTGCGGACTTCTGTGGGAGAGTTAACAGCGTGCGCCAAGCCTGGCCCTCCTGCCAAGTTAAGACACCATATGTACGACCCCCATCCGTGAAAACTGTCCTGGCCCCCTGAAGCGGAACCAGCGAAAGCAATTCGAACAAGCTGACTGTCTGCGTTTGAAGCGAGACAAGTCTGGGGTCTTTCGGCAAGTGGTATGCCAAGCATCCGGTGAATCCTTCCAAAGCAATTGGAAGCGAGTCACCGAGCTGCATCAATTGCTGAACCTGCTCTTTGGTGAATGGGACCACGATCTTTGCTAAGTCGTGCCCTAAAATGTCCCTAGCTCTCAGCCTTCCGCGGTAAACCACCGCGGAGACCAATTCTTGGGGAGGAACGATGTTTTGGGAAGAGGTGTTCGGCAAGTACACCCATTCCACAATGCTCGCCCCTTTATCGGAGTCCACTCCTAGGGCTCCGGTGAACATGGATCCTGCCCGAACTACGTACAAGTTCAGGATCAGGGCATATGGCCCCTGAGCAATCCTGTCCACCCACCTTTGGCTGAGAATTTGGTTTACTTTCTCGAGAGCCAAGCGTGCTTCTCGAGGAATTTGTATCCGGTCTGCCGGCTGCCTGCCTAACGTCAGCAGCGAGAAGAGCGGTTTTAGAAGATCCGTATCCAATCTGAAATACGGTCTGGCCCAATTAATGTTACCTAAAACCTGCTGCAATTCTACCAAGATGACTGAGTCTTGTAAGTTGATCTGGGGCAAAACTGGTGCTGCAAAGGAATGGAGAAGCCGATGACCCAAGTATGAGAAGGGCTCGGTTCTCTGCACTTTCTCTGGGGCAATGAGTAACCCTTTCTCCCCCAGGCTGGCCTGGAGGTCTGCAAATACTTCACTGCCGAGTTGTGGCACTGCGACCAAGATGTCATCCATGAAATGGCAAACTAGAGCTGTGGGATGAAGGTTTCGGAACCTTGCCAGTGCATTGTGAACATAGATTTGGCACAGGGTGGGTGAATTGAGTATGCCCTGTGGCAAAAATTTCCACGCGTAACGCTGCGTAGGTTCACTGTGGTTCACAACCGGCACCGTAAAGGCGAACCTTTCCCTGTCCCTGGGGTCTAAGGGAATGGTGTAAAAGCAATCCTTGAGATCTACAACTAGGATCTCCCACCCCTCGGGAATCATATTTGGATTTGGGATGCCGCATTGAAGCGGACCCATTGGCTGTATACATTTATTGATCTCCCTGAGATCGTGGAGGAGTTGCCACTTCCACGACTTCTTCTTAATGACAAAAATTGGCGAATTCCAAGGACTAGTGGACTGCTCTATATGTCCTGCGTCTAGCTGTTCTTTAACCAGTTGCTTTAGGGCGACTAATTTCTCCCCCACTACCGGCCATTGTTCCACCCAGACCGGCGTATTGGTGAGCCATTTAAGTGGCAACGCCATTACCCGAAGGTAAGAGTAGCGCCGTACTGCTGTAAAATATCTCGCCCCCAAAGGTTGATGTGCATGTCCAGAATGTGCGGCCGAATGACCGCCGTGCCGTCAGCCTTTGGGATTGTGACTTCCACCCACTCCCGGCTCCTAAACGCTTCTTGGATGCCGCCTACCCCCCACACATCAGAGACCGGCTCAATGGCCCACTCCCGTGGCCACTGGCTTCGGCTGACCATGCTGACGTCAGCTCCGGAATCTAACAGCCCTGAGAAGGATTTTTTATTCAAAAATACCTCAATAACTGGTCGCTGTTTCCACTCAATGTTGGTCTCCACTGTCGCTAAGACTTGGTATCCTTGCACTGCCTCCCTTGCACTCGAGCGGTCTGCTGACCCGGACTCTGAGCTGTCCCTGAGCCTTCCCTGGCTATCTGTTGGCGAGTTACAAGGAACCATAATCAGTTGCGCTAATGTGTCTCCCTTGTGAATGGTCTGGGGTAGGTGCGTCCAAAGCTGAACTTGGAGAACGCCTGAAAAATTGGAGTCGATGACTCCTGGAATTACAAGAATTCCGTGTGCTCCTGCTACACTGCGAGGCAAAACTAAACCTATAAAGCCTTTGGGCAGGGGTCCCATGTACTGGGAATCCACCAGATAGACTGTGCCTGGCAGGTCGCATGTGACCTCTGCCTGGCAAGTCAATTCTAGCCCTGTGTTACCCTTGGGGCTGGCCTGTGCCTTCGCAATGCCTGGAATGGGAATGGAATCTAGTCTAGCTCTGGCGCGCCCAGAGCAAGGGATGTCTCTGTTTGGACCGGGGCCAGAGACGTGCCCGCGTTCTGGTTTCCCGAATTCGGACAGTGTCTGGACCAATGGTAGCCTTTCTCACACTTTGGACATGGGGTGTTTGGAGCCTTGGAACGGCCAGAATTTTGTCCGCCTCCC
The DNA here is from genome assembly GCA_035047305.1 of Bradypodion pumilum. NCBI lineage: Eukaryota > Metazoa > Chordata > Lepidosauria > Squamata > Chamaeleonidae > Bradypodion > Bradypodion pumilum. The sequence continues at coordinate 62,128,672 of JAWDJD010000004.1, read as the reverse complement.
TTGGATTGGCACTCCCTAGCGTAGTGACCGACCTTGCCACAATTGTGACATGCCCCTTGATTTCTATTCTTCGGTCTTCTACCTCCTTGCACCGCTGCGGCCAACAGACCCATTTTATAGGATTCTGTGCCAACGTCGGCGCAAGCTCTAATCATGTCCGTGAGAGTCAAGTCGGGTCGATTACCCAGTGACTGCAAGATTTTACGGCAGTCGAGGTTGGCGTTGTCTTTGGCCAATTTCATCATGAGCTCTTGTTGGGCTTCCTCATTATCGATCTGCCTACTGATCGCTTCCTCTAAGCGATTAATGAAGTCCATGTAGGGCTCCTGGGCTCCCTGTTTGACTGCGGTGTAATTTTTGGCCGCTTTGCCAGTTGCGGGAACCTTGAGAAAAGCCTTGAAGGCAGCCTCGGCTGACATTTGGAGAGTGGCGAGTGGCAAGTTGGTCTGCGCATCGATGGATTCGAAGGCACCTGAACCATATAACTGGTCAGGAAGTACTGCGCCTCCCATCCTGGCAGCCCTTGTCTGAGCCTCGAGGCGATACTCGCTGTCCCATAGCAAATACTGGCTGGGGTTGAGCATCATCCACATGACGGCTTTCCAGTCGTGCGGGATGAACATGGTGTTCTCGCACACTTGCTGAAGCGTGCCCCTAGTGAAGCGACTCTGGAGTACTGTCTCTGTAATGGCTTTCCGTATAGCCATGAGAAGCTTATACTGGACTGGTGAATGAACTACCTGCTGGGCCCCTGTGAGGGCATCCATTTCCAAGCGAATTGGACAAATCTGACTAAGCTCAGCTAGTTCTTCTGCTGGCAATTCCCCCTTCCTGATTTCTTCCTCAATTGTGCGCTGAAGGGCACTCTTGGTCTGGGAGCCTGTAGCTGTCAGAGAAGCACCTGCGCTCCTCATTCCATGCATTCCGTCGGTGACGTCTGCAGCTGTCACCGAGGGAAAGCTCCCTACACTACTCTGCTTAAACTGTAATGACGGATAGAGAGCCGTGGGCACCGATGGCTCGACTGGCGCTGGGGGTTCTTTGGCTTCTACCCGGACTGGATCTATCTCCGCCAAGAGCTTCCTACATTTACTCCATGTGCGAATTACGCCCTCTGGAGCTTTCGGGGGTTGCTGAATGCAGTCTCCTATCTGATCCCAAAGCTGAAGGGTTAACGTACCTACTTCTGGGTAAAGCAGGCAGTGTTCCCTTAGGTACACCAAAAGTCTCGCTAGCTCTCCGCTGTGAAAACGTAACTGAAATACCGTGGCCAGGATTTTGAACTCTTCCTCATGAGTTCTTTGGCTAGCGGACGGACGTTGCCGCTGAGGGCAAGTCCCCATATTACCTGCGGGGTCCTCCAAAGTCTCCTTCTCGGGACGAGTCGACGCGTCTGTGGGCAAGGCAATAGGTTTTGGCGACGATTCTCTGGGTAGAGCTCGGAGCATGGCCTCCTGCCATGGGCCCTCGGTGGCCTCTGCGCTGTCAGGGGTTCACAGCTGACCCTGAGCAGAACACATTTTTCTGTTACTGCAAGCCGCCGCGAAAGTCGGGAGCAAGCTGTAGGATGCCTCTTCTGTAATGCCCCGCCACTTGGGCCGTCTTCCCGATCAGCTGGCTTACCGACCGGGCTGCCGCGCTGTCCTCCAGGACGATCGGACACGGTTCAAGCACAGAACCGGACCGTGTGATCGCTTACTCTCGAGTAGATCACGTCGGGGTCACCAGGTGTAGGAATCGGGGCCGCTAGGATGGCCGTTGGGTCCCAGAGGAGACTGATCAAGTAACGATACGAGGCAATATGGAGTGAGATCAGATCAGTGGTTTATACAAGGAAAAGCATCATCATATATAGATCAGAAGGCAATGCAGGAAAGAATCATTATCTGACAGAAAATCACATCACCCATTTACTCGGGTTAATGGGGAATCTCTCCTGGGGAAGTTAATTAACTTGGGCAAACACTGACGGGGGAAAACCATTGTCCGAGGCTTGTGCCAGGGTAAATATGGCTTCTATTTGCACCAAAGATTAGGCTGATCTGTGAGTCAGTAATTGCTTAATGGGTAACGGAGGTTAGCGATCTGCTCTCTCAGCAGAACCGCCGGTCTGGTCGGGTGTGGGTGAATAAACCCTTATGATTTATACTATTAATCTGCTCCCCCAATTTCCGTACTGGCAAGGGCCAGTGGCCAGGAGTCTGCTCGACTGGTTTAACCTCTGCCAAGGTTCTATGCCAATTGGGCACGCGGAATCTGCAATAGTAGGAATCCTAGTTCATTTCAATTTAATTTCAATTTCAATTTTAATTTATACCCCGCCTTTCTCGAACAAGGCTGACTCAAGGCGGCAACAACATGTCAATACCAATACAAAAGTAAAACAAAAATACAATATACAATATATAAAATACAAAATACAATATTACAAGTGCAGCAAAAAAATACATAAAGTTACAATTTCAGAATAAATAAATAAACAGAATTACAGGTTATAAAAAAGCTCTGACGGGATGGCGGGGCGACAGTCTTTAAAGTCCGCAGTGCATTCCAGCCCCAAGGTGCTCAAACTTCCCCGCGGCCAATGCCGGACTGGGGAAGGAGCTTGTCCAGTTGGCTCCGGGGGGGGTGCAGTTGCAGAGCGCCGGTGAATATCAACATGCTGGCACTGTCTCCAGCCACCGATGACTTAACTCCCCTCTTGGACCAAGGAGGGGATTAGTCCCAAGAGCAGCAACAGCAGCGGAACACCGGCAGTGGGGACTCATACCCTTCCAGCTGGCTGCTGGTCGAACCTGTGATTTGAGACATGTAAAGTTTAAATGTAAACTAACAGCAAATATATGTAAATACACTGGGGCTAAAAGTGAGCCTGGTTTTGTGATGTCATATTTTCTGAAAAATACAATAAATACATTTTTATTTGTATTGTTCTCATGTTAGAAATGAGAGCACTTGTGGCAGTTGAAGAACCCACAATAGGCTGTGTCACTACTTTGAGATAAGGTGTTTTCGATTTTTACCAACAGTGAGGGATTGGTAAATTTCTTCATATCTCTGTTCTACTATTGTGTAGCTTTTAATGTTGCTCCTTATGCTTGGGTGAAATTTGCTTTTCTTCTATTTCTATCCATCAGTCTTAGTCCTGCCCTCCTGAGCAAAGGTGCCCCCTCTATCTTCTGTTTGACAGAAGGCATACAAGATTTAGTTTCCAGACTCCACACCACACCGGACTCATTTTGGCTGTCAAGACATCAATTCTAAACTGATATTGTGTTCTAAACTGTGATAATATGCATGATGTTACCTTGTTTTAAACTGTGATAATATGTATGATGGGGGAGGAATGGCGTAGAAACCGGCAAAGCATGCCAGGGAGTTTGCCAAGAGAACCCTATTGACCAAAGCAAAGGCAAAACAAAGGGACAAATCAGAGGAAACAGGAAGGATGCTCAGCACACTAGATGGACAGAAAAGGATGGGCAGGAAAGGGGGAGGAGAAATACAATGTTGTAAGGAACAATATTGCATAGGGACATGGAATGTAAGATCTATGAACCAAGGAAAGCTGGAAGTTGCAAAAAAGGAAATGGAAAGAATAAGTATTGACATCTTGGGAATCAGTAAGCTAAAATGGACAGGTATGGGCGAATTCAGTTCTGGAAACCATCATATCTACTACTGTGGACAAGAAAACCTCAGAAGAAACGGAGTGGCCATAATTATAAATAAAAGAGTGAGAAAAGCAGTAATGGGATACAATCTCAAAAATGATAGAATGATGTCAGTCAGACTACAAGGCAAACCATTTAATATCACTGTTTTCCAAATATATGCACCAACCACTAGTGCAGATGAAGCCGCAGTAGACCAGTTCTATGAGGACATACAACATCTTATAGAACAGACACCAAGAAACGACATCCACATTATCTTAGGAGACTGGAATGCAAAAGTAAGAAATCAAAAAGTGGACGGAATAACAGGCAAGTTTGGTCTGGGAACACAAAATGAAGTAAGGCAAAGACTGATAGAGTTTTGCCAAGATAACACACTAGTCATAGCAAACACCCTTTTCCAGCAACACAAGAAGAGACTCTACACATGGACATCACCAGATGGCCAACATCGAAACCAAATTGACTGCATACTCTGCAGCCAAAGATGGAGAACCTCCATACAGTCAGCAAAAACAAGACCTGGAGCGGACTGTGGCTCAGATCACAATCTACTGATCGCAAAATTCAGGCTCAGGCTGAAGAAAATAGGGAAAACTAATAGGCTGGATAGATATGATCTAGACAACATACCCAAGGAATACACGGTGGAGGTGAGGAACAGATTCAATAGTCTGGACCAGATAGACAGAGTACCAGAAGAATTATGGACAGAGATGAGAGACATTATGCAGGAGGCAGCAAGGAAAACTAAACCAAAAGAAAAGAAGCGCAAAAAAGCAAAGTGGTTGTCAGATAAGGCTCTTAAAATAGCAGAGGAAAGAAGGAACGCAAAAGGCAAAGGAGAAAGGAAAAAATATAATCACTTAAATAAAGAATTTCAAAGAAAAGCAAAGAGAGATAAGGAAAGCTACCTAAATGAACAGTGCAAAGAAATAGAGGAAAACAACTCAAGAGGCAGGATTAGAGATCTCTTTTAAAAAATGAGGAAGTCAAGGAAATGTTCAAAGCAAAAATGACCACGATAAAAGACAAAGATGGCAAAGAGTTAGCGGATGAAGAAGAGATAAAGAAAAGATGGAAAGAGAACACAGAGGAACTTTACAAAAAAGACCTAAACACCCTGGATAGTAACAATGAGGGGGAAATTGAACCAGACATCCTAGAGAGTGAAGTCAGAAAGGCCCTAAAAAGCACGGCAAATAACAAAGCCAGTGGAGATGATGGTATCCCAGTTGAATTCTTCAAAGCCCTAAAAGATGATGGAATCAAGCTACTACATGCTATATGCCAGCAGATTTGGCAAATGAAACAGTGGCCACAGGATTGGAAAAGATCAGTATACGTCCCAATCCCAAAAAAGGGCAATGCCAAAGAATGTTCAAATTATCGAACAATTGCGCTCATCCCACAAGCTAGCAAAGTGATGCTCAAGATAATACAGGATAGACTGCAGCAGCATGTAGAAAGAGAACTACCAGAGGTGCAGGCTGGGTTCAGAAGAGGCAGGGGGACCAGAGACCACATTGCCAACATACGTTGGATCATGGAGAAAACAAAGGAATACCAGAAACAAGCTTACTTCTGCTTCATTGACTACACCAAGGCCTTTGATTGTGTGGACCACAACAAGATGTGGCAAGTAATTAAAGAGATGCGAATACCAGAACACCTCATATGTCTCATGAGAAATCTGTACATGAGTCAAGAAGTATCAGTTAGGACAGAGTATGGAATGACGGAGTGGTTTGGAATAGGAAAAGGAGTAAGACAAGGCTGCATTCTGTCACCCTGCTTGTTCAACTTATACACAGAGCACATAATGCGCAATGCAGGGATGGAGGAATCGCAATATGGTATCAAAATTGCTGGGAGAAACATCAACAATTTGAGATATGCAGATGATACCACCCTAATGGCAGAAAGTGAGGAAGACCTAAAGTGCAAAAGCTGGCCTGAGACTCAATATCAAGAAATCCAAGATAATGGCTACAGACCATATCAGTCCCTGGAAAATAGATGGAGAAGAAGTAGAAGCAGTAACAGATTTTACTTTCTTAGGATCCAAGATCTCTGCAGATGGAGATTGCAGCCATGAAATAAAAAGGCGACTGATTCCTGGGAGACAAGCTTTGAAAAACCTGGGGAACATAGTGAAAAGTAGAGATATCTCAGTGCAAACAAAGGTCCGCATAGTCAAAGCAATGGTATTTCCAGTGGTAATGTATGGCTGTGAGAGTTGGACCATTAGAAAGGCTGAGCGAAGAAAAATAGATGCCTTTGAGATGTGGTGCTGGAGGAGAGTTTTGAGAGTCCCCTGGACAGCGAGGAGAACAAATAGGTCAATATTAGAAGAGATTAGCCCTGAGTGCTCCTTAGAAGGACAAATAACAAAGATGAAGTTGAAGTATTTTGAACATCAAATGAGAAGAGAGGATTCACTTGAGAAGGCCTTTATGCTGGGGAAGGTGGACGGCAAAAGAAGGGGACGGCCAAAGATGAGATGGTTAGATGGTATTGTAGATACAATGGGCACGGGGCTGTGTGGACTAAGGAGAATGGTGGAGGACTGGGGTGCCTGGAGAGCGATGGTCCATGGGGTCGCAACGAGTCGGAATCGACTGTGCGACTGAGCAACAACAACCTGATCAGGAATTTTCCAAGGCAGCTGAGGTAGTGGTAGTACTTCCCATTCTTTCTCTGCCAGGCTAAGGTTATTGGTCAAACACCCTCAACACCACCACTCATATTACTTCTCACATACATTTCTCACATTTTACATTTCTCACATTTTACTGGCACTATTCATGATACTTTCCAGTCCAGTGTGCCTTTGCCTGCCCTCCATGTGTCCATCTAGGCCTTTATCAGCTCCACCTTCATGCCTCCTGTCCCATCCCAGGTCCCTTGCAGCCATTCTCTCAAAGCCCATCATTCTAAGGAAACTGGCTAAAACTGGTGTGATAAGGGAACCAACACATTATCCAACCCTACCTGGACACATTGGAAGACATTACTACCGGCTAAAATGGAAACCATCTCAGATCGAATTATACTGTATAGATAGCCCTTCATTAGAGCTGAAATAACATCCAGATATGTGATTCAGGAATACCTTAATAAACAAGCAATCAGTTCTGCAAATTAGGGTGGGTGGGTTATATAAGTTTAAAAAATAAACCCCAGGTTGTTTTCCCAGTTGAATGGAACATTCTCTATCTAATAGATATCACAAAATGGAGGCAAATAGCAGTGACTGAACAAAAGGAAGCTTTTGGAGCTTTGGTATCATTTGGTTTCCATGTGCTTTATACCATCAATATTGAGTATGTGATGACAAGCTATGATTTAATATGCACTATCGGTTTCCTATCATGGATTGTGTCCTTTTGTTCTCGCATCATTTTGAAGAAGTAGATTTAACCTCAAGGTGAAACACTCATCTTTAAACACTAAGCCTGGGTCACCAAGCAACCTGCCTACTACTTAGAGTAGTCAGATGTCTTCTCTTGTGTTGAGCAGTCCTTCCACAGCTATCCAGAATGATTCTTTTTTCCTCTGTCTGTCGTCTACAATTCTGGGCAATTGGACAATCATCAAAAGGGTGAGGAGTGTCCATCTGCCTGTTCATCCATCCAATTATTTGTCCATCCTTCCTTATTTTATATCCTCCATGCAAAACAGTGCTGATAATCAAATATGATTCTACAGATAAATATAAAGTTTCTTTCTTCCCAAGATACCCTGTTGGCAAAACAAATGTAGAAGAAAAACACCTGCCAGCAGACAGAATTGCAGCTTACTTCCCCCTTAAAGGGGGGTGGCAGCAAATGGGTCAGTATTAGGAACAGCAACAACTCTATGCTCAAAGCATTAGAGCCAGAAGCAAAACCATAAGAGGAAAAGGCATATACAAGAGCATCTGCAAATGCAAAGAAGCAATAATAGAAGGAAAGGAAAAGGGAACTGTTTCTGCTAAAGAATTGCTGCCTTGGGAAGTAAAAAGCATCTGATTATTCCCCAACATGTTTTAAATCTTCATAAGTTGCAAATTAGCTTGCTTTTGTTTGGCAATTGGTCATCAGAAAGCAAACAAAAAGCTGTGTTTGCATATTTGCTTATGCAAACACAGCAGCTGTGAAGAATGTGTATCAGAGAAGAATGTTATTTCCTTCTTCTATTCTACCTTATAATGCGGGGAGGGAGCAAATAAACAATAATGTATTTTGAATAATTTGAATAAAAAACTGATTTGCCAAATTAGCAGTTCTAGTAACTAACTCTGGATTTACCTCCATAAGTATACATAGGGATATACATCCTTGTTTTACTTATCTGTACATGCAACGACAAAGAATTGAACAAAATTATTACCTTTGCTGGTGAGGGTGATATGGAAGTTCTTGGCACTGTTGAAGAAGTCCTCACATTTGGCAAATCCGTTTGTGCAAAACCTTTCATTTTTTGTGCCAAATTGTCCATTTTTTGCACAACAGCATGCAATGAGGCAAATTGTCCAAAACTAGGATGACAGTTGTCTTATTTAAGTATTGCATGCTTGCTTACATTTTTATTCACAAAAATCCTATCTCGGTGTGTGCTTTGCTTAAAAAAAAAGACATCAAAGAGATTTTGTGCAAATTAGAGAAACTTTGAGGGGCAAAGTAGATAGCAGTCCAATTCTTAGCTGCAACCAAAGAAGCACCTCATCAAAATTTTGTGTCCAGATTCCCTAAATCTACCTTGGTGCTCCAGGTGTTCTTGGACTTCAATTCCCATAAGCCCAAGTCAGCACACCTGCTGATCAGAACCTGGAAAATGAATGTCATGGCTTGCTTCACTGAATCAGGCCATCTCATGTTTACCTTTCCCCTTTCCCTACTCATGTCAATTTTTCCTAACATTATTGTCTTTTCTAGTGACTTGCCTTTGCCTTATATGCCCAAAGAATGATATCCTCAGTTCTATCATTTTAGGTCAAGCAAAATTTCAGAGTTGGTTTAAACTGGAGATTTTAACCTGTTTCTCCATCAGTCCATTGCATCTGTAAAGCTTTCCTCCAAGAACACATTTCAGATATGTTCTTTTTTTCTTATCAGAGTTCTTTGTTATCTAGCTTTTGCATTGGTACCTGACAATTAGGAGTGCCATTTTCTTCTTCTTCCGTGTCTAGGCCAGATGTGAAACTGTCAAAATAAAGGCACCTTTTGGTGAGTTCATTCTGCAGTTACCTTTGCCTGACCTAGTGTGAGAAAGATTAGCCAGTAACACAAGGTTGCTGTTACTAGAGTATGCCCGATTGTGGTTCAAAATACCACATTTTCTGAGGAGGCTCTTTCTGTATACCCAAAGAGTACCATAGGATAGATTATTTTGACTTTGACCTCCAGTGACTCCTTACACTTGTGGACCTGTTCTCGTTCTTTCATATATTTTCTAGTTCCATCAAAATTGTTACTTATTTATAAATGGTGACTACTTCTGCTATGCAAGTACTGTACAGTACATACTTCCATGGCTTTCTGAATAGTTATAGAAATGATTGCTGTGCTCTCTACATTCTTAGGGTCACCATGCAGAATATTTTCTAGTGGTTATTTGTACCAGAAATGGTCATTTGATCCAGAGTCACAGTTCAGTTTTGAAAGAGCCCACTTTCTTTTGATGCTGCTGATTCATCCTGTGCACAAAGCCCCATTGCCGCAGCAATCTGAAGTGAAATTAAAACAATATCACTCTGGCAAACCCAAAAGATATCTAGCATTTACAGGACAACCGCTGATTTACCACCCACCCATCGTATACACAAGTGACAATATACAGCTAGTGTGGGAGGAAAAGGAGGACAGAGAATAGAAATGAGTGGTTGTCTATGGAAACCAATCAAAGCAGATAATCAGACTCTGTTCCTGTTTTTGGAATAGTAATGGAAATTTACTCCCTCTTTTTATTCACATAACTACCCAAGTTCTCTTGTTATGGCTTGTGAAGATTATTCCCTCATCTCAAGTTTCTTGCAGTTGGGCTACTTTCCACACTGCTACCAAATCCACCTCTCAGGTTGTGTTACATACATGTGAACATAATAAAAGATGTAACTTGTGGCCTGATATTTGGGGTAACAATATCTCTTTCTTAGCTTGTAGCCTCAACTGCACATGTACTTATTGCCTGTCCAAGGATGGAGATGAGAATGTGCAACCACATATGTGAGTCCTAGATGTGTTTGGAAACTCTCTAGGTTTTCCACATGCAGGGTTGTGGGGGTAGCGTGGAGCAGGGAAGGGTGAAAATAATGGTGTGTTGATGCAGCATGCTTGAAACACAAGAGGAAAGGTCCAAAAAGCATATTTTCCTTCCTGTTTTTGGGTACCAACGAAAGCAAAAATTAGCACAATGTGTTGAGCTCTAGGATGAGCTGCAGCTACTATCTGTCATTGTCACTATAGCCAAGTGATGGCAAACTTTGGCACTCCAGCTGTTCTTCAACTTCAATTCCCAGGAGCCCTGATCAGCAGGAGTAATAACTTGGGCTTCTGGGAACTGAAGTCCAAGAACACCTGGAGTGACAAGGTTGGCCATCACTGGTATTGCCAGTGTATGTACACTGTGTATGTACACAGTGTAAGTAATGGTAAGAGCTATGGTCCAACAATAGCTGGAGGGCTGTACATTGCCTATTCTGGCTATAATCTGAATCACAGAAAGAAGATTGCAGGTAGAGTAAGTGAGTGTTGTTTGGCAGGGGGGAGGGGAAGTTCTCTATCACTTGAAATGACAGTGAAAAATAAACCAAAGCAGAAAAGAAAATATTTTATTATTATTATTATTATTATTATTTTGAAAGCACTGTAAGGCTTGCTATTGTGTACTACAACAAGCAACCTGTGAATTCAATCTTGTTTCCCTTTAGAGTGCAGTTTTGAACTACAGCTAAGGAGAGAGAGTGTGCATGCAACCTATTGTAGCTGCTACTTAGCATTTATCATTCATAATTACTGCATATCATTGTCATCTTGCAATTTGTGACTTTGTTTTGAATGGGTCTGCTTGGCTGTGTGTGTGTTTATATCTATATCAACAGATATGTTCATTTATATTACTTTACATATGTACACAAATCAGAGAAAGAGAAGAGCAACAGTATATAGCTTAAGATCCAATTTATTGGGATCAACAGAACTGTTTATCCCAAGAGGTGATCTCAGAGATTCACCAACCCCTCTTCCTCAAAGACCATTATGAAAGCCAATATGAAACAAGAAGATATTGCCATTCAATTGCTGCTTATCCTGCATGAATAGATAATCAATTCCCAAGCAGTCTTCTGATCTTGACAAGAAGCCAAACACAAATTGTAACAAAAAGATGGGACACATAAGTAGAACAATATTACACTCTTGCCAATAATGTTTCATTTGCTAATAAGTTGTGTTCCTTTTCTTTTTATTAGACTTAATAAATTGATTTTCTGTAGACAAACCTGTATGAACAGCCAACCTTGTATTCCTCTGAGCTCCCTTTAGGAACAAATTATTGTACTCATCATAAATACAAAATTATGTGGAGGCTTAGAACTAATTATCAGCCTAATTAAAACAATTCTGTATTCTAATGACTGAAAAAAATGTGAGGCCTCTTTAAAAACTGTACCATTGTAATTTGCAAAAGCTTTTTTCCTATTTGAGTGACAGATGGTATACTCTTTTTGGGGGAGGGGGAATCCAAAAAACTTGCTTTTAAAGCTGAGAAGTCAGGGAAGTTTGTTTGTTTTTAAGAGAAAAGGTGCAGATGTATTAATAAGCCTTTCGGAAAAATTAGCAATTGCTGTATCCAGGGAGACTTGATCGTGTGTGTGTGTGTGTGTGTGTGTGTGTGTGTGTGTGTGTGTGTGTGTGTGTGTGTGTGTGTGTGTGTGTGTGTGTGTGTGTGTGTGTGTGTGTGTGTGTGTGTGTGTGTGTGTGTGTGAGAGAGAGAGAGAGAGAGAGAGAGAGAGAGAATTCCCTTTAGGTATAAAGTGAAAGAGAATCCAAAAATCACAGGTAGAAGGAAAGCCTTTAGCTCAAAGCTTAGATGTTTTATTTTGGACTTCACTTTACAAAAGCCACCAACATATATAGCGAGTGGGTATTTGTACTTCATAAGTGATTTCAAACTCTGTCTATAGTTCAATATCAAAGCTGGCAAAGTGATCTTAATGTTTCCTTCTCATCTGTCTCTCTAGTCCTCATGGCTTAAAAGGTAGAGGAGAAAACATAGGATAGAGTTGGTAAAATGTGACCCATGGGGACTTTATGCATCCTCTCTGGCAATTTTTGCACTCCCTGGATGTCCCCCTGTGGGGTCACACACAAACAAACACCATTATATTATGATAAATGTGTTGGCATGACAATCATTTTTCATGCACTAACACTGGGTGTAAAAGTGATAGGAGGTGTTTTGCCATTAACCCATTGGTGACAATAGAAAATAGAATGAAAACAAAATCATACACTCTGGCAACACATTATATATTGCAAACATTGTACCATATGCTTTAACGTCTTTAAGCTTATTATGATAGGATGTACTCCTCCCTGAAGCTAATAGATGCGTAAAAAACTCTTGGTATGTATTATGTTTAGATATCTTGGTTTAAGGCTCACAGCCAAACTATAATGTGTTGTCAGAGTGTATGGTTTTGTTTTCATTTTATTGTCTACAGAAAAATACTTAAGATTATATCCTGATGAAGATTTTTTTTTTTGAAAAACTGGCAATACCGGAACAGTTTTGATGATACATATGTTATTTCTTCACTTCTTTGCATTTTTGCAGTGAAAGAGACTAGAAAGATACTCCTGCCTCAAACGGTTTCTTTCTCTCATCTGCACCGTTTGGCCCTATTTTTGTGTAAGTCAGTACATTGGCTGATCAGTGATTTGGGGAATTGTTATGGCCCTGTATCCTCAGTGCAAGGAGGAAGACCTTTTTCTGGCTCCTCAGCCTATTGCCAGTTCAGATCTGCCTCTTTGTAACCAAGAGGAAGACTCCCGGTCAGCTCTGCAGCCTGCTGTCAGCTCAGAACTTGACTCTTCTTGGGCAAGCTGATCAAACTAATCAGGATTTGACATGTGCACTTGCTGAAGCATCAGGTGCCAGTAATGAGGAGGACAATGTGAGCATGTCTGAGAGATGTAGGGTACAATTAAGGGAACACATTGCATCTGGGAGTCTTAAGCCTTCTTAAGAAGGCACCCATGTGGGCAAAAGCCTTTGTCAGAGCAATCATTTTAGATCCCGACACTGTGCTTCTTGTACCTTTGCCTGTTTGCTGGATATTGGACCCTTGCCTGAAAACCTGACCATGCCTTCAGATCACCTCTTTGTCTATAGTTCTACCATTGACCGGCTCTTGAACCTGGCTATTCCTGACCAACAGCTTTGCTTGACCCATTGGACTCCCATAAGACTTTCCTCCTTACCAGATGTGCAGTGGCTGCAAGCCAACTTACCCTGCAGTGTGCCTGGGGCCATAACAGGAATTGACTTAGGCTTCTGGGATTTGAAGTCCAAAAACCAAAGTTTGGAAAACACTGATGTAGGTCATGACCTGTAAAGTGCTTCTGACCGAGTTCTAGATTATCTGTAGTACCATATCCCTCTGTAGAAGCCTCATGTGTATTAAGATCCTCAGGGAAGTACATTCTCTCAGTTCCACCTCTTTCACAGACACAATTTGTGAGGAATCTAGCAGCTGCTCCCAGAATATGGTAGTCCCTTCTTCAGGAGATGTGGTTGGCCCCTTCCTTCCTTCCTTTAATTTCACCAGCAATTGAAAAAGAACCTCTTTAGAGAAATTTCTAAGACCTCTGCAAGCAATTGAATTGGGAAGATTTTTTAAAAATCTGAGTCATACTTATTAAATAACCTTTTAAAATATTTGTATATGTAGTTTTAAATTCTAATTTGTATGCTGATAGCTGTGGATTTTAGATATAGTTTTATATACCACCCTGGGTCTCCATGAGGGATGAAAAGCAAGGTAAATATTAAATAAATAAAATTCCTGGAGTCAAGGATCCTGCCGAGGTCAATCTACTCTAGAAATACTAGCCTTTCAATTATTTATTGGGTATTTTAAAAACATATACTGGAAAAATACAATAAAACCCAAATACTTCTCTCCAGCCTTTCTTCCCCCATTTCTTTTTGACAGCCCTATTCTTAACCCTACAACTACAACTCTCTATAAAATATAAGTAATCCTATGTTATATATGCACAAAGTCAGGCAAAATAGGCATATAAAGGCGGAAGTGATGGGGAGGGAAGAGATGGAGAAATCCGTGCCTACACAACAGCTTTCATAATACCTTATTCAATGGAGTCAACCACTAAAAGCTCTAAGAAAGCAGCCCACACATTCAAATCCAGAGTGTTTTCAGAAACCAGCTCTTTGAATCAGGTGTGGAAAATTTAGTGTATGGGACCAAAGACGACCGGACAACCGAAGGGTTGGTTTAACACAGGTTTATTGCATGAGGTTCCAGTTAAGCATGAGGTAATGGCGGTGATACATCTCAATATATACAGTAGCTCTCTACATTTGAATCTTGTAGCACGGTAGCTGATTGGTTGCTACCGGCGTGGCCTCGCCCAGGCACGCCTCCATTCCTGCTGCTGAATGCAGGTCTTTCTTCAGCTGCTGAATGCGGGGAAGGTTTTCCCGCGGCTGTCCGTGATTGAGCAATGTGAACCATGTGAGAGTGAACGCTCGCAACTGCCCTCTATAGGCTGTCTGCTCGCGTTCCTTTACAGCTGATATCGTTTGTATCTGGAGTGGTTACAATCTTGCCTTACAGTATAATGAACATGCATACATACATAACATCCCTCCCCCCTAGGATGGGACGAAGTCCCGCAACCATTGTGGCTTGCCGCACGTTCGCTTGGGGCGTGCTTGCGCCTGCCCTAATTCTGGAGAGCCTGTGATCCCTGACTCCGCGGGAGCTTGTCCTGCAACGGGAAACGGGGATTCGTTAGTGGCTCTGTGGGGCGTCCGTGCCTGCCTTGCGCTTGGGGAAGGGAATGGGATGAACAGTTGGGAGGTAAATCCCTGCCTATTGCCCTCGGACCCCGGGGACCCTCCTAGTGTGAACCGCGGCACCGATGAGGTCGCCCTTGGGGAATGGCTACCTTCTGATCCCTGCTCGGGGGACCTTAAGACTGTGGTGGTGGGCGGACTCGCTGATGCCTCCGGTCTTGGAGGTGTCGGTCTCCGGAACATGGGCGCTATATTGCATTCTAACTCACAGGGGCTACTGGGACTGGAGGTACCAGGGGCTGAACTGAAACCCCTCTTTTCGCTAGGACGGGTGGGGGACCACTCCGCTAACTCCCCCTGGTACTGTAAATCAACGTCTAAACCTCTATGGGCCTCTGAGCCTCGGGGGGACTTCCGCGGCTTCCGCGGGGTATGAGTGTGGTTGGGGCTCCTCCTTTCTGACGGGGACTCCCGCAACCCGGGGCTCCTCCTCTCTGGCGGGGACTCCCGCAAAAGATTTCCGTGGATCGATTCCCTTTCCTCCCCCCTTGGTGGGGACCCATGCTCCCCTTTTCCTCCCCCTTGGGCTAAACGGGTGGGGGAGTACCCTAACGCTGAATCAATGCTGGCCTCATCCTCATCTTGCTCTCCGGGGACCCTACGCCTGAGTTGGTCCACGTGTCGCCTCCACAGGAAACCTGTACTGGTCTCTACGCGGTATGAGACGGGGCCGGTTTGATCTACTACGGTGCCCGGCACCCAGGCTGGCCCCGCGCTGGCGTAATTCCTGCAGTGTACTGGGGCGCCTATGCTGAAACTCTTTGTGGGTTCCACCCCTATGTTCCGCCCCTTGTCCTCTACTCTCGTGGGGTCTAGCTTGGATATCCCCGTGGCCAGCTTCCTGCGCATCAACAGCTCTGCGGGGGAGTACCCTGACGCTAAGGGGGTGACCCTGTATCTCAGCAGGAATTGGCACAATTTCAGGTCGAGGTCTCCGGGACCCATGCGCAGTAGCGCGTCTTTCGTGGTGCGCACGAGGCGCTCTACTTGGCCATTGGTGGCCGGGTGAAAGGGGGCGGAGGTGACGTGCCGAATGGCGTTGCGTTCCATGAATGCCCTGAACTCGGCGGACGTGAAACAGCTAGCGTTATCGCTGACGAGGGTGTCGGGTAAACCGAACGTGGAAAAGACCCTCCTTAACTGTTTAATGGTTGTGGTCGAGGAGGTGCTCGAGACTGGAATGACCTCCAACCACTTAGAGAACGCGTCCACCACGAGGAGGAAAAGCGTTCCCCTGAATGGGCCAGCAAAGTCTACGTGAACTCGGGACCAGGGTCCCCTCGCAGCGTCCCATTCCCTAGGTGGCGAGCGAGCCTCTTCTGGCCTAGAGCTTTGGCACGCCTCGCAAGTGCCGACCATGTGTTCGATGTCGGCGTCTAACTGGGGCCACCAAAAATAACTGCGGGCTAGTGCCTTAGAGCGTACGATCCCCGGGTGGCTGACGTGCAGCAGTTTAAGCACCCTCGGCCTGAGAGACGTGGGGATCACTACCCGCTGTCCCCACAAGAGGCAACCCCTCTCCAGGGACAACTCCAATCTCTTTTTGAAAAATGTGTCGAATTCCGCTGCTGGGGAAGACACGGGCCACCCTTTCTGCACCCAGGAGCAAACTGTGGCCAGCGCTTTGTCCTTGCCTGTCGCTTTGGCGATTTCGGCCGGTACTACTGGAGGGGAGTCTAGGACCTCTATCATTAAGACCTGGTGGTCCCTCTCTACTCCGCCCACGTGGCAGCAATCCCGGGGAATGGGGGACCTCGACAGAGCGTCGGCATGGCTTATTTCCCTCCCGGGCCGGTATACCAACGCGTGCTGATACGCGTTGAGAAAAATGGCCCATCTGAGCATTCTCGGGGACAGGATCTGGGGTGTGGGCTTGTCTGCGGTGAAGATGCCCAGCAACGGCTTGTGGTCAGTCACTATGGTGAAGGGGCGGCCGTACACGAAATCATGAAATTTCTTGGTCCCCGCAATTATTGCTAGCGCCTCCCTGTCTGTCTGAGCATAATTCCTCTCCGCTTGGGACAGGGATCTAGAGTAGAACGCTATCGGGGCCTCCCTACCGTTCTCCAGCACGTGGCAAAGCACCGCCCCTACCCCCACCGGGGATGCATCGCATATCAGGACCACCGGGCGTTTGGGATTGAAGTGGGTCAGTACAGCATCTGATGCCAGGAGTCGCTTCAGGTCATTGAAAGCCTTTTCCTGGTCGTCGCCCCACTTCCATGCCTCGTCCTTTTTTAACAATTTGTGTAGCGGTTCTGCCACGGCTGCCTTCCGCGGGAGGAAGGAGTGGTAGAAGTTGAGCAGTCCGAGGAACGACTGCAACTCGGGCTTGGAGGTGGGGCGAGGGGCCTTTTTGATGGCGGCTACCTTGGATTGGGCCGGCCTAATTCCCTCGGGAGTAACACGGAACCCTAGGAACTCAACCTCTGTAGCGAAGAAGACGCATTTGTCTTTCCGCAACCTCAACCCCGCCTTTTCGAATATTGTCAGGACCTTTCCCAACCTTGTTGCTAATTCGGCCCGGCTCCCCCCTGTAATTAATACGTCATCAAAATAGGGTAACACCCCCTCCAACCCCTTCAGGAGGCGTTCCACCAATGACTGGAAAATCCCGGGCGCCGAATTCACGCCAAATTGGAGGCGCGAAACCTGGAACGCCCCTTTGTGGGTGACTATTGTTTGTGCAGCAGCTGCGGCGGGGGTCACCGGGAGTTGCTGGTAGGCTTGGGCCAGGTCGAGTTTGGCGAAACACCTCCCCCCGTGTAACCTGGCCAACAAGTGGCTGACTACCGGCACCGGATACGCATTAGGGCGAATCGCCTTATTGATGGTGCACTTGTAATCAGCGCATATTCGGACTTCCCCGTTGGCCTTGAGCGCTGTTACAATTGGAGTTTCCCACTCCGCAGAATCAACAGGAACAAGAATCCCCTGGCCCACTAATTTGTCCAATTCCGCCTCTATTTTGTCCTTTAGTGCGAAAGGCACTCTGCGCGGTTTAAGTCTGATTGGACGCACTCCAGGGTCCAGGTCGAAAGTCACTGGGGGGCCCTTGAATTTTCCTAGCCCCTTTTTAAAAACCTCGGGGTGCGCGTCGCACACGCTCTGTATTGGATCAGTCCCGGCGGCGTGTGCTCCCACGGCGTGCACCCCCCCAATGAACAACCCCAGGGGCTGGAACCATTGAGTCCCGAGGAGGCTGCATTTACCCCCCTTGAGGACGACTAAGGGAAGCGTTGCGGTGTACTTTTTGAACTGGACCTGGAACTTCCCAACCCCCAACACTGGGATGCGGTTCCCTTGCACGTCCTTCAGCGTGGCCCTCAACGCCTTGAGCTTGGGCCGCACGCGGGGGGCGATTTTCATGAACTCCCCCTGGGAAATAATGGAGTATGAAGAACCCGAGTCCACCTCCATTCTAACAGGGGCCCCTTGTATTACTACCTCAACGAAGTAACGGGGGTGCTCCGTGGAAACGCTGCAAACCGGCGCGTCGTCCTCGCTGTCGTCGGAGACTCGCCCTACTCCGTCCCGCGTCCTCGTGGTCCGGGTGCCGTCCTTCGGCCTCGTGGTGCGGTCCTGCCTCGTGGTGCGGTCCTGCCTCGCCGAGCGGTCTGGAGAACTCCGGGTGGCCTCGCGTCGTTTCCGGCAGACCTTGGCGATGTGCCCGCGCCGGCCGCAGTTGTGGCACTCGGCCTTGCGGAATGGGCATTTGGTGCGGGCGTGGGCGGCGCCGCAGCCATCGCAGCGCCGGCCCTCTCTCTGGACCCTCCGGACGTCCTCGTCGTCGCTGCTCTCTGCAGACGAGTTCGAAGTCCGCTGGGCCGCGCGCACCGAACTCTCTGCCTTGGCGGTCTTCGGGCGCCAGTCCTGAAGTTCGTGCACCCCGGCCGACGTGGCCTCTGCGGCCTGTGCCGCGTCGAGGACTTGTTGCCACGTGGGAGGCGGCTCCCTTTTCATCAGCGCGCGCTGAGTCTCTGTGTCCCTCAGACCGCAGAGCAGGCAGTCCCGGAGGGTGACGTCGGGGAGTTCCCACTTGCATGGGCCGGCGGCCAACCGCAGGGCCGCGGCGAACTCATCGACCGATTCTCCGGGTGCCTGGACTCGCCTCCAGAACGCGCTCCGAGCGGGGAACATCGCTATTGCCGGCCGGAGATGGGCGCGCAGCGCCGCCAGGAGCTCTGTGGCCTTGAGGTCGCCCACCTTCCTCGGCGCGATCAGGTCCACCAAGGTCCTCTTGGTTTCTTGTCCGAGCATGCGGACGAAGATGGCCCTCTTTTTGGCCTCGTCGGAGACTTCGAGCTCCACCAGCGCAGCGTTGAAGTCTATCTCAAACAGCTCCAAGTCTCCCGGCTTCCTGATCTCGTAGCCGGCGCATGTCTTGGTCCCGTGGGCAGCCATATCCCACCTTCGTCGCCAATTTAGTGTATGGGACCAAAGACGACCGGACAACCGAAGGGTTGGTTTAACACAGGTTTATTGCATGAGGTTCCAGTTAAGCATGAGGTAATGGCGGTGATACATCTCAATATATACAGTAGCTCTCTACATTTGAATCTTGTAGCACGGTAGCTGATTGGTTGCTACCGGCGTGGCCTCGCCCAGGCACGCCTCCATTCCTGCTGCTGAATGCAGGTCTTTCTTCAGCTGCTGAATGCAGGTCTTTCTTCAGCTGCTGAATGCGGGGAAGGTTTTCCCGCGGCTGTCCGTGATTGAGCAATGTGAACCATGTGAGAGTGAACGCTCGCAGCTGCCCTCTATAGGCTGTCTGCTCGCGTTCCTTTACAGCTGATATCGTTTGTATCTGGAGTGGTTACAATCTTGCCTTACAGTATAATGAACATGCATACATACATAACAGAAAACAAACTGGCAGCCAGCAAAGCTGTTGTAGTAAGAGAGTTATGTACTCCATGTAACCAGTGGCAGTCAGCAGTCTGGCTGAAATTAGTTGATCTTGCTGATGTTTCCAAACACTCTACAAAGACAGCTTCACATTGAGTGCATTGCAGTAATGCAGACATGAGGTAACTAAGGCATGCGTCTCTGTAGCTGGAGCAGTATCAAAAGAAACAGAAACAGCTTTAGCTGCAAATGCATTTCCGGCCATCATCCTGTACGTCCAAGCTTATGCCTGAATCAAAAAGCACACCTAAGTTATAAACCAGACTTTCAGGGAGACTATAGTCTCATGCAGAACAGGCTGAACCCCTATTCTCTGATCTGCCTTTTGATTAACCAGGAGCACTGTTGTCTTGTCTGGATTAAGTTTCAATTTAGTCCAGGGATTCCCAATTTAAGGCCCACAGGCTGGATCTGGCCCATGGCACCATTTAATGTGCCCCCCCACCCCTCCAAGGGCATTCAAGAAACAAAATGACCACAACTTTGAAGCTGTTGGGACAAAATGGCCACCCCATCATGCAGGCATTGCAAAATGGCCATCCAGCCCTTGAAGCTGAGAGAGCATGATCTAAAACATATAAAAACAGATAAAAAAACCAGTTTACCCACCCACCCACCCTACCCTGCATATAAAAAAGAGAAAGACAAAGGGTGGGAAGGTATTGGTTGATTACAATTTATCTTGGTATGAGCCAACAGGCGGGGGCTGTATATCCATTAGGACCCCACACCTGCCCTGCCAGACAGGTTTTCAAGCCTTTTCTAAAGGGCAGCAATACTGTCTGTAATCTTAACTCTATTGGCAGGAGGTTCCAGAGGGCTGGTGCGGACACGGAGAAGGCCCTCCTTTGTGTGCTAGAGAGATGTGCCCCTCTAGCTGATGGTATTCATTCATTTATTCGATTTATATCCCGCCCTACTTAGCCAGGGCCAACTCAGGGTGGCTTACAACAAGTAAATTAAATACAATATAACAAGAGAAAACAATATAAACACACAGAACACAATAGTATACAATTACAAATCAACAACTGCAGAATTAAAAATACAATCAATGCAAAAAAACTAGTCTATAAACAACAGCATCCTAAAATACACCACAAAATTCCAACTAACAAAGTAGCACAGCACAGAATCAATATGCATTACAAAATTCAATATACAAATAATCAAAAAATTCAGCACAATTATCACAATCCCATAAAGGTTGTGTCCTTACGGTTCCCACAGAGCCCAAAGTTCCACGCTCTCAACAGACTGGGAAAAAAGCTCTGCTCTCTGTGCCCCAACGTCAGGTGTTAGTGAGCACAAACAGGTCCCCTCTTGCTCTGAGGAGATAGTGCAGATGCTACCACTCCCTCTGGAACGAGGCAAGCGTCCAGTGGCCTCAGAGGTAGCAGAGACAAAGTTATTTTAAAGCTGCCAGCCTCCCTCTCACAGGTGTTTCTGCCCTTTCCCAGCCAGGCTGACTGGGAAGGGACGAGGCAAGTGTCCTGTGGCCTCAGAGGCAAGTTCTTTTAAAGCTGCCTGCCTCCATCTCACAGGTGTTTCTGCACTTCCCCAGCCTGGCTGACTGGGAAGGGACGAGGCAAGCATCCGGTGGCCTCAGAGGCAAAGTTCTTTTAAAGCTGCCTGCCTCCCTCTCACAGGTGTTTCTGCCCTTCCCCAGCCAGACTGACTGGGAAGGTATGAGGCAAGCATCCAGAATTTTGTATAACTAGAGAGCCCCTCCAGTCCACTCTGGTTGGGCGGGCAGACACTTTTGGGGCAATGCGGTCCCTCAGGTATTCTGGCCCACTACCATATAGGGTTTTAAAGGTCAAAACCAGCACCTTGAATTGCACCCAGAGGCAAACTGGCAACCAGTACAGCTCCTGAAGTAGTGGCGAGGTGTGGGCATAACATCCACACCCCATTACTACCCAGCCAGCCATATTCTGAACCAACTGCAGCCTCCAAATGGTCGTCAAGGGCAGCCCCATATAGAGCACATTACAATAATCTAGTCTGGAGGTCACCAGAGCATGAGTGACCATGAGCAAGGAGTCCTGGTCCAGGAGTAGTCACAACTGGCGAATCACCCAAAGTTGGGTGAAAGCCTTCCTGGCCACAGCCACCACCTGTTCTTCTAGCAGCAGCTGTGAATCCAGGAGGACCCCCAAGTTGCGCACTGGGCTTGTCTAGGGCAAATTAGCCCCATCCAGAACCAAAGATGGTAGTTCCCGGGTTAGCGCAGGGCCCCTTATCTGTAGCTATTCAGTCTGGCTGGGATTCAGTTGTAACCCATTGGCCCCCATCCAGACCCCAACAGCTTCCAGGCACCTGAGGTCCCCCCATGGCCCGACAGCATCACTGAGGTCCCCTCATGGCCCGAGTTGTACAACTAAGTGTCATCCGCATATTGATGATACCGCACCCCATGGGAACAGATGATCTCACCCAACGGCTTCATGTAGATGTTAAATAGGAGAGAAGAGAGCACTGAACCCTGAGGCACCCCATATTTGAGGAACCTAGGACTGGACCTCTTGCTCTCCCACCACACCGACTGGTCCGGCCCTCCAGAAAAAAGGAAAACCAGGACAACACTGTGCCCTGGATCCCCAAACCTTTGAGCTGTTCCAGAAGGATATCGTGGTCAACAGTATAGAAGACCTCAGAGAGGTCAAGGAGAGCAAGGACGGATGGATGACCACTGTCCCGCTCCCACCAGAGATCATCCATCAGTGCAACCAATACCGTCTTCATACCATGTCCGGGCCTGAATCCTGATTGAAAGGGGTCCAGATAATCCAGATAATCTGCTTCATCCAGGACACCCTGCGGCTGGCGTGCCACTGCCTTCTCCAATACCTTCCCTAACAAAAACCATGTATTCAATCTCCCTACAACTGCAGCAACCCTGCAGAGAGTACCCGTATAAGAAGAGAGTACCTGTGGATAATAAATGCTTGAAGTCTGCCCAGCATCTTCCTCTAGAGGGCAATATTTATTCATTCACACAAAAAACCCTAATGGAAGCAATGTGGGGATGAGCTGCACATTAGATAATTTAAATTACAGAATTCATCTTCTTTCTTTATAGCTTTAGACATGAAATGATCCACTAAGGAGTGAAGTACAATTTATATTGAACTTTCCACTTCCTTTTGAATTGGAATCTAATCATCAGGCTCTGGTCATCAGGCTCTGGCATCATTGACTAGAAGTGAGACTGCAAAAGCAGACAGGAAGATCTGTAGAATATACTAGACTGGTGCTGAGAAAGAAATTTACAATAAGGCAAGATTTCCTTTGAGCCAAAGCTCATCATATTCTTTAAGAACACAGCTGGGTTTCCTTTGAAATTATATGAAACTGTGACAAATAAAGCCTCTGAGCATTTTCAGAATGCAAATGATTCATCACTGAAAAACAGTTTTTAGCACTTCCTTGAAGTGGGATAAGAATCCTGAGTCCAAAGTCAAGATGGCAGACCAGAGGTTAAAGATGTTAAAGCTCTATAATAGAGCTTCCTCTTCTTCCGTGTCTAGTCCAGACATGAAGCTGTCACCTTTTGGTGAGTTCGTTCTGCAGTTCCCGTCACCTGACCAGTGTGAGAAAGATTATCCAGCAACACAAGGTGGCCATTACCAAGGTATGCCTGATTGTAGTTTACAAATACCACAATCTTTGAGGAGGCTCTTTCTGTGTACCCCTATAATAGAGCTGAAAGAACATTAATGTGAGGTAAAGGTTAAGGTTGCCCTTGCTCGAAAGCCAGTCGTATCCGACTCTAGAGTTCAGTGTTCATCTCTGTTTATAGCCAAAGAGCCAGAGCTGTCTGCGTTTGCAGACCTTTCCATGGACATGCGGCAGGCATGCCTCAACACCAGAGTGCATGGAATGCTGTTTACCTTCCTACTGAAGTGGTACCTATTTATCTACTTGCAATTTCTTGCTTTCAAACTGCTAGACTGGCAGGAGCTGAGACAGAGATGGGAGCTCACTCTGCCATGCAGTACTTGGGAATCGAACTCCGACCTTACAGTCATCGAGTCCAGCATCTTAACCACTTGAGCCACCACAGTCCCTGTAACATTAATGTTACATTGATATTTTTTTCACATTTGTGAAATCAAACATCAATGAATTCTTGTGCTTTAGGTTTGAAGACCAATCCATAACTAAGTAACCCAATTTGCTTACTTCTACAGGGTGAGAGAAACACCTGCTGTGACACTCAGACACTTTCATTAGTTAAGGATTTTCCTCTTCTAGTCATGTGCTATGTTCACTGGTCAGGTATTCAAAAAAAACAGAGCCATCAAACTACCCTCTGCAAAACAGTAAACATGGCCACTCCATCTCAAGCTACCAAATTCTATTTGAACTAAAGAATCATAGAACAATGGAGTTTTAGAGGTCTTTAAAGCCATTGAGTCTGTTCAATCCAGAAGGCAAAAATAATTAAAAGAGGAGAGTGGAGAATTGATAGAACAGCCAGATGTAGTGGCACATATCTAAAACAATCATTACTGAACTTCTAGAACAGCCAGGGACTCTGGATTTGTCCATCTGCAGTGAGCATCTGGACAACAGACACAGCAGGGCACATAGTTCACTGAGTCATAACATCGCCATGTCAGTATTATTTCATGATATTGAGTGACTTCCAACTTACTGTGACCCTGTGAATGTTGTTGTTGTTGTTGTTGTTCAGTCGCACAGTCAATTCCAACCCTTTGCGACCCTATGGACCATTGTCCTCCAGGCACCTCTGTCCTCCATCATATGTGTGTTTCTGGGTCTATATATTGCCTATATAGCTTATATAGTATGCTTATCTATCTTACAACTTTGTTCTAGGACAGTGGTAGCAAACCTATGGCACAAATGCCAGAGGGGCCACTCTCTGTGGGCACACACACCATCACCCCAGCACAGAGTTTGCTAGAGTTCATTACTAGAAAGCCAGAGGGTTGCAGGGCCACATGCACCTGAGAACATTTCTTGCATCACCCGCCTCTCTGCCCAGGGATTTGATTATGTTTCTACTATATTATTTTATATTGATGTATGATTGTATAATCTGATAATTTGTAATTAGTTGTATACTTATGTATCTTATTGTATGTATTTGTTCTGAATTTTATATTCTGTATGTAAACCCCTTGGGTTACCTTGGGGTATGTATATGTTGTTAGCCACCCTGAGTCAGCCTGTGCTGAATAGGGCAGAGTATAAATTGAATAAACTGAACTAACTAACTAACTACTATGGTCTCATTTTAGTATCTTAAAAAAAGATGTTTTCTACCTGATTCTTTTGGTTGGCCATCAATAGCCATTCATGCTTTCGGTGCTTCAGCCATTGCCAGCTCTGTGGACTATGTGCATCACCAGTGTGAAAAGCTTTAGCAAACTGGGCAGTGCAATAAGCTTCAGTTGTTGCCTTAGTGGACCCCAGATGCCTTGTGCATCCATTCACCATTTTGGGGTAAAGCGCCCCACCATTTGAGCTGGTGGTGCTTCTGCCACATTACCTAACACAGACCTACATGTAAGGATAACAGGAGCTCAACAAGATAAGGAGATTGCCATGGATCTGGGCATTGTGCCATTTTGGGGACCAGCTAAATCTGTTTCTAAGCATGCAGAAGTATAAATGAATGACTGTTGCTATGTGGCTTGGATTGCCCTAACAACAAGTCTTCTGGAAGTGTAAAATGCTGCTTGCATCCCTGTTTCAGAGACACCCACAGACAAATGCATTCTAGTGTTCATTCACTCCCCTTTAAGAGCTGCCTCACTACTATCTCCTGGAAGGAAGGAGCTTCCTCCATCCCTCCCCTTTAATCTCAGTTTATTGTTAGCACTGTGCCTGCCTTTAATCCCTGCAGACCTGTAGGAGCTGAACAGGAGAGCTAGAAAATAGAAGTTGCTTCAATCTATAGTCTTGGGGGTAAGCTAAATCTATTTCCTTGACAAAAAAAATTAGTTCTGTGCCTGTTTTGTCCCAGGTACAAATGTCATCCAGTAACGGTTGTTTCAAGACTCTTTTTGCCTAGATTTGATGTAATGTTTTCACCATGAACAGAAAGCTTTGCAGATATTATACAGACTGTCTAATACTTTACCTGATACTTTTTATTGAAGAATTAAAAGCAGGAAGTGTGTCTGTTTGGTAGAGGGATAATGACACGGCAAACATTTGTGGAAATGGTAAGACTGATTCGCAATAACGCTTTTCTTGATCTTAAGCTCTGTTATTCAGCTCACATATTCCATTGGCATCAATAGAGTCGCCTGAATGATTGTTACTCTCCGGCTCATAAATGTCTAATATGTAATTAGTCAGGCTATATCATGTTTCTCCTCTTCAACCTGTTCTCTTACCTATGATTACACCTGATAGATAAATCTGATTCATGTTCTACTGAAGGTAACTAAATGATATTGTTTTGTTAAAGCAAATAGTTTGGCTTGTCTGTGGTGCCTTCTATCATCTAATTGTACAGGTAGATGCTATAAGAAAAGAAGAGCAACAGATGCATACTTTTTACTGTACTTTCCTATTCAGCTCAACTTTACTTCTTAACTATTATGCTCATCTTGCCTTTGTTTTACTAATGAATGCATTCAGTTGTGCACACATTGACATATCTGCTGAAGCCGTAAGATGTGAACACAGCATTTTTTTCCCTGAGGAAACATTTATGCAAGGTCATAACACTTCTTAGATGACAATTGATGGCACATCATTCTCTGAATCACAAACAAAAAAAACCTCCTGTTTATCTTGTGGGGATTAGGTGGGGGTGAAGAATACCCCCAAGGTTAAGCTTTAAATATTGCTACTTCTTTCCCTTTGCAAAATAAGCACGTCCAGACTGAGGTATAGCCAGAGGTGGCAGCAATTCAGCAATCCTGCATGTTGCTTTTGTTGGGTAGTAAAGATATGCTTATGCTTTTTACTTGCAAAGGGGTCTCTGGGGAGTGCTTCTGTTTTTATAGACTCAACTTTATATGCTCTAAGCAAAGGATAGTCTAGACTGAGTCTAAAAAACTAGGAGATATATGACAGACTGTTTATTCTTGTTCCTAAATGTGGGACTTTGCAGCAAAATATCACAAAGTGTTAGTCTATTGTTGGTTTCATTTGTCTCGTGTGTCTTTATTTCAGTTCCTTTCTTCCTGACACAGAGAGGATAATTTATATAGTCTTTCTGAGCACTTTAATTAGCATTGGTCATCTTTACTTAAAGCTTTGCAAAATAGACCAACCCATAAAACTGTTGAGGATATGGGATTAGGAGGCAGAGGAAACAGCAGGTTTTTTAAAATTGTGACTTGTTGAATATTGTCACTGAACCCAATGTATTTAGCTGTGTAGAAGAGGGAGATCAAGAGAGAGACTGTCTGTCTATAGAGCATCCAGGCAGTTTAGGTCATCCTTGCTCAAAAGCCAATCGTATCCAATCTAGGTTTCAGTGCTCATCTCTGTTTATAGCCAAAGAGCCAGCGCTGCAGTTGTTTCTGTGGACATGTGGCAAGCATGACTAGACACCGGAGTGGACGGAATACTTGTTTACCTTCCCACCAAAGTGGTACCTATTTATCTACCTGCAATTTCTTGCTTTCAACCCATTAGGTTGGCAGGAACTGAGACAGAGACAGAAACTCGCTCTGTCATACAGCACTCAAGTCTCGAACTGCCAACCTTCCAGTTGTGAAGTTCAGTGTATTAACCAATAAGTCACTGCAGCCTCCTCCAGGTGATTTAGCATTCCTCTAATACCCTATCTTGCCTGGAGCCTTTGTTGTTCAATGTGAGCATTGTTGCTCTGCCTATGTTCTAAATCAGGGGTCCCCAACCTTTTTTGTACCATGGACCTTTTTTCACCATGGTTTCTTGCCAAAACATATTCCATAGACTGGTAAATGGGGGTGGTGGGATTGGATGGTGCAAGCATATAATAAAATATGACAAAGTGCACAGGCAGCGGAAGGAGCCCTCCTATAGCTCAAAAACAAGGAGGAGGAGCCCAGCCGCCTACCAGCCACACTGTTTGACTTGGGCAATGAGGTATCACACTGCACATAGATGGGGGGTTTTAGTGTATGAGAAACAAGACACAGGAACAGCCGTAGTACTGGCTTAACACATCTTTATTGCATGGTGGTCTAGGGGAACATGAGGTAATGGTGGACAAACAGCTCAATATATACGGTGGTTATACATTTGAATGTGGCTCCACGATAGCCCATTGGCTACTGCTGGCGTGATGTCATTCCAGGTCACGCCCTTCTTGTCCAGGTGAGGTAGTGGCGGGAATCTTCCCGCGCTGTAGTTCTTTGGGGATTGGAACCTTGTGAGCTTGGGGGCTCGCTATTGCCACCAGGTGGACATTAGCTCGCGACCTAATTACACGGAATACATTGATACAGTTGGTGGTTGTTTTAATGCGTAGAACTCAGAACACAACATCCCTCCCCCCTAGAATGAGACGAAGTCTCTCAACCAAGATGGCTTATTGCAAACGCGCCTTGGGCGAGACGCTGACTGGCTTGTCCCGGGAGTGCTACTGCTTCTCTGTCCCCTGGTTCCTTGTCCTGCAACGGGAGAGGGAGACTCGTTAGTGACTGGCCGCGGCTCCGCGGCTCTTGGGGAAGGGACGGAAAAACCGGGGGCACTGGGGACTAACGAAAAACCCCGCTTCTCACTTGGATGGGTGGGGGACCACTCCCAACCCCCCCCCCCGGTTTTGTAAATGAAAATCAGAATTATCACCTGGGGTGCCATTAGAAAGATTCCGCAGGATATCTATGGGGACAGAATCTCTCTCCTCCCCCCTAGGTGGGGACCACTGGCCCCCCTCACCTCCCCCTTGGGTTGAACGGGTAGGGGAGAACCCTAACGCTGAGTCCTGTTCCTCGCCGGCCGCGCCCTGGTGCTCCTGAACCCTGCGACGGAGTTGGTCTGCGTGTCGCCTCCATAGCAGACCCGTGACGGTCTCTACGCAATACGACACGGGACCCGTCCTTCCAACGACGATGCCCGGGACCCAGGCCGGCCCCGCGCTGGCGTAATTTCTGCAATGCACCGGGGCACCGGCTTCGAAACTTTCCGTGTCTGCTAACCCGATATTCCTCCCTGTGTCCTCCACCCTAGTGGGGTCTAGCCTGGTCAGGATCGTGGTCAGCTTCCTACGCATTAAGAGTTCTGCGGGCGAGTACCCAGAAGCTAGGTGGGTGACCCTGTAGCCTAGCAGGAATTGGCACACTTGGAGGTTGAGATCCCCAGGACCCATGCGCCTCAGCGCGTCTTTGGTTGTGCGCACGAGGCGCTCGACCTGGCCGTTTGTTGCCGGGTGGAAAGGGGCGGAGGTGATGTGCCTAATGGCGTTGATCTCGGTGAATGCCCTGAACTCTGCGGACATGAAACAACTAGCGTTATCGCTAATTATGGTGTCGGGTATGCCGAACATGCTAAAAACCCTACGCAAATGCTTCACGGTCGTTGCCGAGGAGGTGCTCGTAACTGGGATGACCTCCAACCACTTGGAGTAGGCATCTACTATGAGGAGAAAAAGTGTCCCTCTAAATGGGCCCGCAAAATCAATGTGGACCCGGGACCACGGCCCCTTCGCCGCGTCCCATTCCCTGTGTGGCAGACGCGCCTCCTCGGGTCGGGAGCATTGGCAGCTCTCACAAGTGCCTACCATGTGCTCGATGTCGGCGTCTAACTGGGGCCACCAGAAATAGCTCCTGGCCAGAGCCTTGGAGCGGACAATTCCAGGGTGGCTGACGTGCAGCAGTTTGAGCACCCTCGGCCTCAGGGATTCGGGGACCACCACCCACTGGCCCCACAGAAGGCACCCTCTTTCTATGGACAACTCTAGCCTCTTCCTGAAAAACGGGGCGAACTCAGCCGCCGGGGAGGATGCTGGCCACGCTTTTTGCACCCAGGAGCAGACTAGAGCTAGCGTTTTGTCCTTCCCGGTCGCCTTGGCGATGTCTGCGGGTACAATGGGAGGCGAATCTAAGACCTCTATCAGGAGTACTTGGCGGTCTTTTTCTTCCTCGCCTACGGTGCTACTAGTGAGGGGAAGGGGAGACCTCGACAGGGCGTCCGTGTGGCTTATTTCTTTCCCTGGGCGGTACACCAACGCGTGCTGATACGCGTTTAAGAAGATGGCCCACCGTAACATCCTAGGGGACAGGATCTGGGGTGTGGGCTTGTCCACAGTGAAAATGCCTAGCAGGGGCTTGTGGTCGGTAACTATGGTGAAGGGGCGGCCGTAGAGGAAATCGTGGAACTTCTTAGTCCCCGCTATTATCGCTAGCGCCTCCCTGTCTGTTTGGGCGTAGTTTCGCTCAGCCTGGGACAGGGACCTGGAGTAGAATGCTACCGGGGCCTCTCTCCCATTCTCCAGCACGTGGCACAGCACCGCCCCCACCCCTACTGGGGATGCATCACATATCAGAACCACCTGCTTCTTGGGGTCAAAATGGGTGAGGATGGCATCAGATGCTAGGAGTTGTTTCAGTTCAACGAACGCCCTCTCTTGGCTCTCGCCCCACTTCCACGCCTCGTCCTTCTTGAGTAGCTTATGCAGCGGCTCCGCTACCGAAGCCTTCCGAGGCAGGAAGGAGTGGTAGAAATTTAAGAGCCCTAGGAACGACTGCAATTCGGGCTTGGAGGTGGGGCGAGGGGCACCTTGAATTGCGGCTACCTTTGATTTGGAGGGCTTAATTCCCACAGGGGTTACCCGGAAACCCAAGAACTCAACCTCTTTCGCGAAGAAGATGCATTTGTCTTTCCGCAACCTCAACCCCGCCTTTTCAAACACCGCCAGTACTTTGTCTAGCCTTTCAGCCAACTCCTCCTCGCTCCCCCCGTTATCAATACGTCATCAAAGTATGGCAAGACCCCATCCAGTCCTTTCAAGAGGCGTTCCACAAGCGACTGGAAAATGCCGGGCGCCGAGTTCACGCCGAACTGTAAGCTCGTCACCTGGAACGCCCCCTTATGCGTGACTATTGTTTGCGCAGCAGCTGCAGCTGGGGTTACTGAGAGCTGCTGATAGGCCTGCACCAGGTCAAGTTTTGCGAAACACTTTTCCCCATGTAATCTGGCCAACAGATGGCTGACTATCGGCACCGGATACGCATTAGGGCGGATCGCCTTATTAATGGTGCACTTATAGTCAGCACATATGCGGACCTCCCCGTTGGCCTTCAGTGCAGTTACAATCGGAGTCTCCCACTCCGCGGAATCAACAGGAACAAGAATCCCCTGGCCCACCAATTTGTCCAGTTCCGCCTCTATTTTGTCCTTTAGTGCGAAAGGCACTCTGCGTGGCTTGAGTCTTATTGGGCGGACCTCCGGGTCCAGGTCGAATGCTACTGGGGGTCCCTTGAATTTTCCAAGTCCTTTCTTGAATACTTCGGGGTGCGCGTCGCACACCTCCTGTATTGGGTCAGTCCCAACGGCATGCACACCCCAATGAACAAACCCAGGGGCTTAAACCATTGAGTCCCGAGGAGGCTGCAACTTCCCCCTTTGAGAACAACCAGGGGCAGTTCTGCGGTGTGCTGCTTGTACTGGACCTTGAATTTTCCAACCCCCAACACCGGAATACTATTACCCTGTACATTCCGCAGCGTGGACCTCAACGCTTTGAGCTTAGGGCGCACGTGGGGGGAAATTCCCAAGAACTCCCGCTGGGACATGATTGAATAGGAGGAACCCAAGTCTATCTCCATCCTAACAGGGGCCCCTTGCACCAGTACCTCAACAAAGTAACGGGAGTGTCCCAAGGACATGCTGTACACTGGGGCATCGTCGCCGCTGTCGTCGGAGATGCGGCCTACGCCGTCCTGCTTCCTCGTGGGCCGGGCGCCCTCCTTGGTCCTCGGCGAGCGGTCTGGTGAGCTTTTCCGGTCCCTGCGCCGTCGTCTGCAGACCTTGGCGATGTGCCCCCGGCGGCCGCAGTTGTGGCACTCGGCCTTCCGGAACGGGCACTTGATGCGGTCGTGGGCTGCTCCACATCCGTCGCAACATCGGCCTTCCTTCCGCACCTTCCGGACATCCTCGTCGTCGCTGCTCTCCGTGGAAGATTTCGGCGTCCGTCTGGCCGCCTGCACCGACCCCGCTGCCTTGTCGGCCTGTGTGGGCCTTTCTCTGAACCCCTTGACTCCGGCCCTCGTGGCTTCCGCGGCCTGCGCCTTCACAACCTCGCGCAGCGTTGGGGGTGGCTCCTGGTTCATCAGCTTTCGCTGAACCTCCTCGTCCCACAGGCCGCACAGCATGCGGTCCCTGAGGGCGATTTCCAGGTTTTCCCACTTGCATGGGCCGGCGGCCAACCGCAGGGCCACTGCAAAGGCGGCGATGGACTCACCGGGCGCTTGGACTCTCTTCCAGAATGCGTCTCGAGCCGAGAACATCGAAACCGAGGGCTGGAAATGGTCGCGCATCACCTTCAGGAGCTGTTTGACCGTCAGCTCGCTCACCTTCTTCAGTGATACCAGGTCCACCAATACTCTCTTGGCGGCATTCCCTAGCATCCGGGTGAGGATGGCCCTCTTCTTTCCCTCGTCCGTGATGTCGGACACCACCAGCGCATCTTGGAAGTCCATTTCAAAGAGTTCCCAATCTTCCGGCTTGTTGATGTCGAAGCCGGCATGATTAGCGTGTGTCTTGATCTCATGGGAATCCATCATCCCACCTTCGTCGCCAATTTAGTGTATGAGAAACAAGACACAGGAACAGCCGTAGTACTGGCTTAACACATCTTTATTGCGTGGTGGTCTAGGGGAACATGAGGTAATGGCGGACAAACAGCTCAATATATACGGTGGTTATACATTTGAATGTGGCTCCACGATAGCCCATTGGCTACTGCTGGCGTGACGTCATTCCAGGTCACGCCCTTCTTGTCCAGGTGAGGTAGTGGCGGGAATCTTCCCGCGCTGTAGTTCTTTGGGGATTGGAACCTTGTGAGCTTGGGCGCTCGCTATTGCCACCAGGTGGACATTAGCTCGCGACCTAATTACACGGAATACATTGATACAGTTGGTGGTTGTTTTAATGCATAGAACTCAGAACACAACATCGGTGGAGCCTCAATGTAGTTAAGCAACATGGAAGAGGGGCCTGACCACTTGCCTGTCTGCTGTGTCTGAAGCACATGCTCTTGCTCTGTTCGCTGGACAGATCCAATGGAACACACTGAGGGCAGAAAGCTGCCATTGGAGCCCTCAGCGCCACCCACCCCCGGGACCTTGTTTGGGACAGACCGTGGTATGCAGCCCAGTGCTTGGGGACCCTAGCTCTAAATGAAACCTGAACATGTACATAGTTCTTCTCCTTGATCTATCTTTAGAAAGCTTCTGCTGAGTGAAGTATCTGGGAAGGGTAGCAAAGTGGAATCAAGGCATTTGTGCAAGTGACGCTGTTGTGTAAGGAGAAAGTTCCATCAAGAAATTCTAACCTTCTGCCTGTACAACAGCAATGTTTCTGCAAGTCACACAATCTTACATGGCTACAGCAGTTGAATTTTCTGCTCAGCAGAAGAACTATACTATACTAGCCTGAGCATCTAGTACCTGGGTTTGCTTCTTCTATTTTTTTCTCCTCTTGTCTGATCCTGATGTGTATATTTCTAATTATATAGACTTGGGAGATTGTAATTATTTCAGAGATGTGACTGCTATTTTCTGGCTAGAGAATGGCACACAAATACTTTAAATAACTGAAACATACTTGAAGTGTTGTTAGGCAAGTGTATTTGTGATTTAAACAATTTCACTGTGTGACCTTGAAGTGGATTAAATGAACATTCACAACTCCATCTAGTCACAATGGCAGATTAGAGTGGTCTTGACATCACAAGCAAAGAAGCTGCAAACCTATATTTTGCCATCTCTATGAAAAATGATCATACACAAAGTCTGTGTTTTTTTAAATTAAAAAAAAAACTGTTTCAATTTTGAATTTGAATCTGACCACAAGATTGGGAATAAATCTGGCCAGACACAAGCACCACCAGCTTGCTGACATCCAGGCCAAACAAAGCAAAGGGGCAAAGTTTGCATTCCCACTCCCTTTAAAACACCCTTAGTGGAGGGTTTCCCCTTACCTCTATATAGCTTTTTAAAACTCTTTTGTGGTTCTACAATGAGTTTTTTCCCTTCTTCAGCTGGCAATTTCCAATGGCTTTTCTCAACACTAGTCTCTCTCCATGTGTTGTAAAGGTGGATTGATGGGGGGGGGGAGGAGATTGTAGGCATGAGAGGATCTCTCTTTCTCTCACCCATTCCTCCTCCTAATAATAATAATTTCATGTCAGAAACTATTCTGGGTTGAAAGGATTTTTGCGGAACAAACTCCAGTCAGGGGATGCCTGAATGAGGCTCCTTTCACATCCCCAAGAGCTGGGACAAAGACAGGTGCTAAATCCATCATGCAGTACCTGGGCCCTGAACTGTCAAATTGCCAGCCTTCCAGCTAACAAAGCGAACCTCTTAACCAATGAGCCACTGCAGCCCCTATATTCCTCCTACTGACTTGTTATTTAAGTGTGTAGAGTCCATACCTGTTGAAGAGAGCTTGCTGCACCCTGCCTTGGTTGTTTTCAACACATGAAAGTGTAAGATAGTCAAAAGAACAAAAATACTGCTTCTGGTATCCTATTAACTTGAACCAGAACCCCAATTGGTGCACAGTAGTACAGGGGCCAGTGTGCACAGGATCTGTACTGTTCGTGGCATCATCTGACACCACTTCCTTCAGCTTCCTGTTCCCCTCTAAACTTGGCTGTAATCTTCATAGTAAATGGGAAAGAAATTGATTTTCCAAGGAACAATATACTGTTACAAGTACAGTATTCCTGTTGTAATACCAGGTATTTTGGGGTGGTTTGCTTACAAAATGCCTGCTTATCACTTGTTGATCTAGATTGATCCAGGTGCATAGACATTTGGACCTCATGGTGGTGGGTGTCACGATGAGTACATGTGCTTTCAGTTTTACCAAGACACCACCGAATCCAAAGGCTACCCAAATAAAGAAACCTCTCTTTCTATGGACCTTTACTTTCATATGGTGAAAGCAATGATGGCAGGGTTGGGTATTATGCTCCTCAGAAAATGTATGAGCTTCACATGCTTAGCTAATGATTGAATGGAGTCTTTCTCTCTCTCACACACACACACACACGCACGCACACATGCACACATGCACACATGCACACAGACACAGAGTGTTCCCCAGTTAGTCAGTAAGAAAATAATGAAGGCAAGCAACTGAATAACAATGTTTTTTGAGATCATTTCAACTTTTTTAAAGTCATCAT
Source organism: Bradypodion pumilum (assembly GCA_035047305.1). Taxonomy (NCBI): domain Eukaryota; kingdom Metazoa; phylum Chordata; class Lepidosauria; order Squamata; family Chamaeleonidae; genus Bradypodion; species Bradypodion pumilum. Next base: position 62,093,659 of record JAWDJD010000004.1, on the reverse strand, counting down.
ATTGTTCACACACACTCTTTATATGCTTGTGTGTAAGAGAGTTAATGTCTGCCTTCATGCCCATCCTTCTCTATGCCATAAGTAATGGAGGCATTATCCATTACAGATGAAAATAAAATGGAAATTAAAGTTCATCTACACCAGTGGTTCCCAATGTGGGGCTCATACCCCACAGGGGAACTTCAATTCCCAGAAGCCTATGTCAGTAGATTGGCTGATCAGTGCTTTGGGGAATTGACTTAGGCTTCTGGGAACTGAAGTTCAAATACAGTAAATTTGTGATACAATAACTAGATATCATTGGACATTCATCATTAAAGAGCATTCTCCCACCTCATCCTGAGTTCAGTGAATCCAGTTTGAATGGATGCTCTATAGTTTTTTTTTTTTTTTGCAGAGAGTTCACAACTTTCTAGTAAACTTATTAGTTCCCGCATGTACTTTTCATGCTTATCTCTATTCATAGTTTTAAAATAATACTTGAATAATCTGCAAAGTTTGTTTAACAGGGGACAAAAGTAGGGCAAAAGAACCGTATGTGTACTTTAGCTCCTTTAAAATTATTCAGTGTCTTTATCCACTGACTCTCCTACAGAATTTAACCCAGAATATGAGGTCTGCTGAAGCCTCCCTGTTAAGGGTGGCCACCCTGAGAGAAGCAAAGAAAAGTGAAATCAGAAAAAGACCTTTCTGAACTTTTTTTAAAAAAACTTTCTTGGGATACATTTATTTGTGTCAGAAATTGCTCTGGGTTAAAAGGATCTTTGCTGGAGAAATTCCGCTCAGAGGATGACCAAATGAGGCTCCTTTCATGTCCCCAAGATCCGTTGTGCAGCACTTGGGTATCGAACCCTGACGGTGGCTTAGTGGTTAAGACGCTGAGCGTGAAGACTGGAAGGTCGGGGTTTGATACCCAAGTGCTGCACAACGGAACTTGGGGACATGAAAGGAGCCTTATTCGGGCATCTCCTGAGCAGAGTTTCTCCAGCAAAAATCCTTTTAACCCAGAGCAATTTCCTCCTAGAGAAATTTCTGACACAAAATGTATTTATTTATTTGTGACCAAATTGCTGATGGTGGTTAGTCAGGGCTGTATTATTTGATATTAGTTATTTGTCATTGGTTATTATTATTATTTCATTTTTCTCAGTGCTGTTTGTTAGGTAAAGGTAAAGGTTTCCCTTACTCAAAAGCCAGTCGTATCTGACTCTAGGGCTCAGTGTTCATCTCTGTTTCAAAGCCGAAGAGCCAGCGCTGTCTGCTTCTGCAGACATTTCCGTGGTCATGTGGCAAGCATGACTTGACTAAACACCTGTTGTGTTTTGCACCGAACACAACAACACAGAATGCTGTTACCTTCTCACTGAAGTGGTCCCTATTTATCTACTTGTAATTTCTTGCTTTCGAACTGCTAGGTTGGCAGTAGCAGGGACAAATATGGGAGCTCTTTCCATCCTGCAGTACTTGGGAATCGAACTGCTGACTTTCCCCCTCCCAGTCAGCATCTTAGCCACTTGAGCCACTGCTGTTTGATGCTTGCATATTATTATGTTGGAAACTGCCCTGAGCAGCAGTCGTGTAAAATCAGACGGTATATAAATGTTAAAAATTAAATAAATAAATAAATACCCAAAAAGCCATAATGCCAAGCATCATAAAAGAGCACAGCACCCATTTCCATGGACAGCAACACACTGTGTAAATGTGGAGAGATACAGAATCTGGCTCATTTACTTGTCTGCTGATTACTGCCAGAAACATGCACCAATGAAGACTTAAGTTTGGCCAATGACAAAGCCAAGAAAGTGGCTTCATTTTGGCAGTCCAGGGTTTGATCAGGACACAAAAGAAGAAGAAACCCATTTGCAAACACAGAGGCTTTGGAAAATTTCACCAAAAGTCTTCACTTTCTACCATGTATTAACACAAACCTTATGTAAGGTTCATAAGTAGGACACTATATCGTACATACAACCTCCTAATTATTTCACTAACAAAGCTTCAGTATGATCTGCTTTATTCACCGCCTTTGTTTCACACTTGGCAATCAGTGGCTTTTCTGTTGCTCATGTCTTTGCTGTTTATTTCAGCAGCTTAATCCAGCTGGCTTTGGGGAGCTTAGTTTTCACATGTTGTCCATGTGAGTTCCTTGAACACAAGCTGAAGCAAAGTGACTGTATTTAAACCCATCTTGCATACATTTGCTCTAAGCCAGGGGTGCCCAAACTATGGCCCATGGGCCGGATCCAGCCCCTAACACCAATTCATCTGGCCCACAAAGCCCTCGTCACTCCCAGAAGCAGAAGTAAAATGTGCCCATACAGGCAGGTTTTATTTCCACTTCTGGGAGTGACAAGGGCTTTGTGGGCTGTATGAATTGCCATCAGGGGCTGGATCCGGCCCACAGGCCAAAGTGACTGGCCCCCTGAACCATGTGACCAAGCTGCAACCCAAAAAGTTTGGGCACCCCTGCTTCAAGCAGTCTATTAGTCAGAATATCATTCTGTATTGAGCTACCTAAACAAGTTGTAAGATGTACAGAAGTAAATCTCATGCAGAAGCTGCAGAGCTGTTCCCAAGGCCATAGCCAAGATTCTAGATTATTATTATTTTGGGGGGGAGGGGTCAAGAGGGGCAACAATGTCACAAACAAACCCACATATATAACATTGGCATGTTATCTGGCTATGGCCATGGCTGTTCCTCTGGCAGCTTGACCACATATCTACAGAGAGAATGAATTAGAGAGGTTACATCCTATTTGTCCATTTGAAGCGAACATATTTTTCAAGGTGAGTAGGATTTATTTCCGATTATGCCCTTAATATCCAGGTTCAAGATCCACGAGTTCTCTAAAAATTCAACATAAGGCGAATGCACGACCTAACAATAAGAGCAACTCATGATTGGGGCATGGGGGGTCCTCTCCTGAAAGTTGGGGGTGATGCAATTATACCCCAGACTGAACCACAAACCACCCCTGCCATAAAGTATAGTGTTATACTTAATAATGCATCTTATAGACAAAAGCTAATTTTGAACAAAGCTAGACACTTGGGAGCACTGACAAAAATGTTTCTCGTTTCTGTATTCTTCTGCTTTGCTAAAATGTGTCCATCCATGTGTAAAGCAACAGAAGAAAACTACGACCTGCAGACGCTTCACAGTTGCAGAGAAAGGCCAAATCCTGTGCTGGCTTTTACAGCACTTGTAGCCTGAAGCGCTAATTCTTTAGCTGCTGAGTCAATTTCTCTTTCGCCACACTTGAATTAACCTTTGGGACTGGATGTTGGGGCACTCAGAAACCTATATATAAGTGTAATTGGTATTCCTACCCTGTTCATTAAAGGTGGCAAATACGATTGCAGTTGGCCTTGAGATCTTAACTGCCTATAGCAAGAAATGAGCTATTGCCTTTTTTTCTGTAGCAATTTCCAGCTGTATGCAATGCTCCATTTTAACAAAAGGTTCAATCTGGTCTCTAGAAAAATTCAAACATGAGCCTGGAGGCTCTTCTTACTTTTGGAAGGTGAAAAATAAAAAGTATTCAGGCCTTTGAGACATATTGTTGTTAGCATTTGAATTAGAATTTGAATTTATTTTTTATATACCGCTTTCCTCGTTTTGCAATGACCCAAAGTGGTTCACAGCATTGAAAAATATGCAGTAATACAATAATACAGAGTTAAATGGCAATAATACAATTTACATGTGTAAAATACAAAAATACATAAAAATACATCATATTACAGCAATAATGTAAAAATTCAATAAGAACAATACATAACTAACTGAAAAATCCCCAGCTTCTTTCCAAGCCCTCCCGGCAGACAAGGTCGAAAAGGCAAAGTCAGAAAGATGGCTAAGTCAGCGGCTGCCCAAACTTTTCAAGTCCTCGCAGTGGGCGGGGCCAGGATGGGGAAAGTCAGAGGTTGCAAATGACCCACGTCTCCCATCCCGGGCCAGTGGTGTGGGCCCGGGAGAGATACGGGAGGGACCCTCATGGTGGGGGCTCCAGCAGCTTGGCGGCCCCGGCCTTTTAAGTCATCACAGCATGCAGGCCACGAGGGTGGATCCAGGTGAGCCGCGTCTCACATCCTGCCAGTGGAGGAGGCAGGGAGAGTGTGATGGCGGCGGTGAGTCTCCCGGGCGGGTGGGAGACTCCCTTTATCTCCCTACCAGTGGAGGAGGCAGGTAGAGTGCAGAGTCAGCAGCAGCATCTTTGGAGTCTCCCAGGCCGGAGGAGACTCCCTTTATCTCCCCACCGGTGGAGGAGGCGAGGAGAGTGCAGCATCAGCAGCAGTGGGATCTTTGGAGTGTCCCGGGCCAGAGGAGATTCCCTTTATTTAGCCAGTGGAGGATGCGGGGAGAGCGCAGCATCAGCAACAGCAGCGTCTTCGGAGTCTCCCGGGATGGAGGACACTCCCTTTATTTCCCATCTTTCTTTTCATACAGTCCCATCTTTCTTTTCAGTGTATTTCTTTTGCTTTCTTGAACATGATAGCAATAGCAATTGCACTTCTCTACCAGTCCTTAGCGCTTGGTGCAATCTCTGAGCAGTTCACAAGTCAATTAGCATTTTTGCCTGCAACATGCTGGGTCCTCATTTTACCAACCTCAGAAGAACGGAAGGCTGAGTCAACTTTAATCCCCATCAGGATCGAACTCACAATGTTTTGGCTGCAGTACAGCAGCTTAACCCATGTGCCGCCATGGCTCCTGAGAGAAATTTTCTCAAGTGCTTGTGTTTAATGTTACATTCAATAATCTCTTTTCAACTACAATACCTGTTAAGATACAACAGTAGGTTTTCCTCATATGTTTCTAATTTACCATACAAACAAGTGGTTAGTATGTATAGGCTGGTTTGAGGCACTGTTCAAATTAAACTGTAGATCAACTGGATTCAATTTCCTACCCAGCTGTGAAATTCACCAGATAACCATAGGCTAGCCTAACCTATCTCACAAATTTGTTTTGAAGATAAAGCTGTTGTTGAATGGATGCTAAAGAAATATATGATTCCCTGAGGTTCTTTGTGAAAGAAATGGATTAAATTTAATTAGCATTTTCAGAGAGAGCTAGGTTTTGAGAATAGCATCTGTTGTTTATATTTCACTCTATATGGAATTTCCACTTACAATAATCCAAGAAGTTCTTTTCCCAGACTTCACAAATGAAGGAAACCTTGTTATATAAGCAGAGTAACCTTGTCACTATAGCAGAGGCTCCCAGGCAAGAGGCCTCATAAGTTCTTGAATGACATCTTCCAAAAGCCCTGAGCATTGCCTAGTTTACCTATAGTTGTAGTCTAAAAGTTGTAGTCTAAAAGGACCTAGACCTTGTCTTTGGTGACCATTGTGCTAAATCAAGCTGCCTAAATTATTCACCCTTTGGACTGCTAAGAATTTATTTATTTTTTATTTTTATTTTTTATTTAGATTTGTATCCCACTCAACTCGGCACAGGCCAACTCAGAGCGGCTAACAGCAAGTTAATATAAGTACAATGTAACAGTGTGACAATGCGAAAATAAACAATCAATACACTTACAATACAATTACAATAAATTCCACAATACAATATATCAGTACAAGTCAAAAATATCAACAATCAGTATATCAAAAAGACATCCAAAAAACATATCAATGAGCATATCAACTATACAGTTAAGCAACAGGACATATCAAAAACAATCTAACCAGTAATAGAATTGTAGCCCAACACATCTGGAAGAGGCTGTCTTAAATTGAGACCTTTTTCAAGTGCTGATGCAGGTAGTTGCTAGCAGGGGTAGTAACTTCTTCCATGTCACATATGTAAACATACATAGATAGGGAGCTGTTAATTTACTTGGGAACTTAACGGACCTGTTCCCATGCCGCCTTTTTTGATTTGTTTGTCCCAGAAAGCAGAATAAAATTTGCAAATCTGAGGCAGCTTTTACTTGGCTTTGTCTTCTAAAAGATCCATCAAAAGAAGATTTATAAAAATTAAGGGCTGGTGTCACATAATATTCTGATAAATATTAACAAGGGTTTTGTGTTCTGGAAATAATAGGCAGCAGCCAGCAATACAGGCCAAACACACAACTTTATTCAGAATAAGAATAGGTGACCAGAGCTAACAACACACCCTCACATTCCTTACTTATCTCCAATCAGAAATGACAGTTGGAAAAAAACTGTTGGAACCGTTGACAACTCTGTCTTGTGCATCTCTTGTTCAGAACCTTCCCAAAGTCTCGCGAGACTTCGGGCCATAGTAAAGCAAATACATATTAAACTCTATCACAACAAAGACAAAATGGTAAACATGGTTCCTTAAATACACAACAAAGGGCAACATGTTCTTTCTATTAAGGCTACAGTTCTAAGTCGTAAATCATGTTTGTGTAAATTCTGCATCAGCTAGGGCATTGCAGGTGCACCCCCCAAAGAAAGACTCAGACACCGGTATATGGATAAAGGCATTGGGCCACTTTTATTGAATAATGCCCTAGTCCGAATTATAACTTTCAATTGGTGTATTCATCCAATTGTAATTCTTAAGGCAAGCAGGCCGAAGTAACACTGGTAAGGTTCCTCCCAAAATGCCAATGGTAATTGGCTACATGTAACTATTTGTATCAATTTGTTTGTTGACACAAACAAATTGTTGACTGGAGTCAATAAACTATCTACTGACCCCACCCTATGATGTGTATCCGTTAAATCTCAAGGTGATGCATGCTGTTAAGCTCCTGCCATCACCCCTTGCCTGGTTCATCGTTGACCGGCCAAAGCTATTACCCCTGTACCTGTCTAAGTGTTGGCCAGTCAATTGCGAACCTGCCAGATACCTATGGGTCATAAATCTTTACCTTACCAGTGCTACCCGCCAAAGTGACCAAAGTCAAATAACCCCTTTGCTCAAACACTAGCAACAGTGTGGGATGGGCAAAAAAGCCAGAACCAAAGGGCCAATTGTAGGTTCGGGCCAAAAATTCCCACCCGGCCCCGAAGCGACCAAAAAATCACACTGTTCACTAGGGAGGGGGTGGAGGGGAAAACTTCTCCTCTCCGTCGCAATTCTAAAATGGCAGCTCGGCTGCCTCGTGGCCACCTCTTTTATAGAGGGGTGGCCATGCCCCCTAACTCACCCGGATGTCTGAGTCCAGGGGGGCGCAAAGAGGGCAGCGGCCATTTTGGTGCCGCACTTTCATTGCAGGCGCACCCCCCAAAGAAAGACTCAGACACCGGTATATGGATAAAGGCATTGGGCCACTTTTATTGAATAATGCCCTAGTCCGAATTATAACTTTCAATTGGTGTATTCATCCAATTGTAATTCTTAAGGCAAGCAGGCTGAAGTAACACTGGTAAGGTTCCTCCCAAAATGTCAATGGTAATTGGCTACATGTAACTATTTGTATCAATTTGTTTGTTGATACAAACAAATTGTTGACCGGAGTCAATAAACTATCTACTGACCCCACCCTATGACGTGTATCCGTTAAATCTCAAGGTGATGCATGCTGTTAAGCTCCTGCCATCACCCCTTGCCTGGTTCGTTGTTGACTGGCCAAAGCTATTACCCCTGTACCTGTCTAAGTGTTGGCCAGTCAATTGCGAACCTGCCAGATACCTATGGGTCATAAATCTTTACCTTACCAGTGCTACCCGCCACACGGGGAGGCGTCTATGATGACTCACCGCCCCCCCCCCAAGACCGTCAGCTCAGTCACCAGGCCTGCTTGCAAATCTTCCAGAAAGAGGTTCATACCTCTAGCCGACAGGTGGACCCCATCCACTGCATAGAGTTAGTAATTTTGCAAACTTATCCTGGGGTGCCGGATGGCCGTCCCCAAACCCTGTTCTGTCAAGAACCGGGCAACAGCCCTGTTCACCGAGCGACGAGTGCAGTCAAAGGCATGGAGGTCAATACCTCCCCTGTAATTATGTTGCGGCACGATGTCCGACCATAGCAGCCATGTGGACGGCCACACATAATGCAAATAGGCTAGGTCACTGCAGATCGTGAATTTTAAGGAAAGGCCAGAGACCTGGGCAAGGTCATTGCCACCGAGGTGCAGTACAAGGACATCAGGCGGTTCAGCATCCCTGATAGAAAACAGGAATGGCAACAGTTCCCGCCATCTCATTCCACGCTTACCGTACCAACGCATATGTGCGGTTGCACGTAGTCCAATCTGGGGTCCCCACTCTGTCGCCGCAGCATACTGCGCTGCCCAGTGCATGTAACTGTGGCCCACCAGCCATACTGCCACCGGTGTGCGGGGACACACAGGGTGTGTAAAAGAAGAAAAGAGAAGAATGACTTAACTGGTACTCATACCTGAAGTGGGCGGACGTACAATGCAAAATGCATGGATCCCCATCTTCCCATCCGGCGTATATCAGCCTCAGAGTACCCAAATGCAGCCACAGTTGATGCAGCGCCTATCCTAAATGAATGGGTGCCGTAACGAGCCCCGGGGAGGTCAACGCTGGTTAGTGCCATACCGGTCGCCTTCCAAAATTGGAATTTAGTCAGGAGAGACCCATTCTGGTGGCAGAAAAACGGGCCAGGGTGCACGCCACGCACTGCCAAAAACTCATGTAAGGCACCAACCGGACAGATGTCTTCAATGGAACATCGTAGCAGTCTAACTCCACTGCCTATGCCGTGCTGATCAACCTTTGAGAACCATATCCTCAACTGAGCCCACTCCTTAGTGACATAGACATCGTCGAGTTCCAGTGCCCTACGAGTCACATCCGCCTTAGACAGTGGTACCAACTCACTGATGCGGAGCGCTCCAAAGAAGGCCACCGTGGTAGCCGCGTGAAAAAGAGCCACCTCATACCTATCATAACACAAGTTATGCCAGCCTCGTGCAAGGTGGGTCAGGACCTCAGGTGAAATCGGGTGACGAGTGTCCGGGCGGCGGCCACGTTCCCGTGTCCACCCCTCCAAAACATGACGTATGCGGAAATCATTCACGCAGTCAGCAAAGCCCCTCACTTTGGCCATAAATGTCAGTGCCGACAGCCTGGTTGCTATAGTACGAGGAGCCAGACCCTGACTGTGAAGATAAACCATAAATTGTAAAACCTGTTCGACTGGTATGGGCCACACTTCGGGTAACTGTAGTTGCTCACAAAAGGTTCTAAATTGTACAAAAGCATGTTGATACGCCTTACGCGTGCGAGGTGCCAATGACATGCTGATCGCCCGGTTCACCTCTCCTCGCCAAACGTCCAAATCTCGGCCGGGAGTGGCAAGGGGAATTCCCCTGCTTCCGGAGCCAAGGCACGGAACCGGGGGATCTGCAGGCGGGATAAAGCATCTGCAATATCATTATTAATGCCTGGTACATGTCTGGCCTTAAACAGCACATTTAGGCGTAGGCTCCTTAACACGAATTGACGAACCAATGCCATAACCCTAGGTGATTTGGACGTCTGAGCGTTGACAATGTGCACCACTGCCGCATTGTCACACCAAAAATGGACCACTGAGTTGGCCCACTCCTCGCCCCATAGCATCAAAACTCCCAGGATGGGAAGGAACTCAAGGAAGGTAAGATCGCGGAGGCAATCCATGCCAAGCCATGCGTGAGGCCATCGGCTGTAAGCCCACCTTCCCTCAAAATAAATCCCATATCCCAGGGAGCCGGAGGCATCCGACTGTACTTGAAATCTAGGGCAGACCATAAGGTCTGATCTCCAGAAAGAGACCCGGTTAAAATCCCGTAGGAATGTGAGCCAAACCGAAAGGTCAGCCCGTATGCCCCTGGTCAGTCGGACCCTGTGGTGGCGCTTTAACAGGCCAGCCATGGCATCACACAGGCGCCAGGCAAATGCTCTGCCGGGTGTCACCACCCTGCAGGCAAAGTTAAGATGACCATGAAGTACCTGCAGCTCACGAAGGGACACTTTACGTTTCGCCATCAATGCCAAAATCGTCGCGGAGATCCAGGTGACCTTATCCATGGGTAACCTGGATGCCTGTGCGACTGTGTCAATTTCAATGCCTAGAAAAGTGAGCTTAGTAGCTGGGCCCTCGGTCTTTTCGGGCGCTAAGGGGACACCCAGTTCCCGCATTAGCATCTGAAATGTAGTGAGGAGACGCGTGCATGTGTCTGAGCCCCATTCACCCCCGAACAAAAAGTCATCGAGGTAATGGGCTACAGACCGAGACCCGGACCTGCAAACAAAGGCCCACTGAAGAAAAGTGCTAAAACGTTCGAATGCTGAACATGAAATAGAGCAGCCGAAAGGCATGGCCTTATCTACATAGAACTTCCCTTGGAATCTAAAACCCAATAGCTCAAAGTCCCCTGAGTGCACTGGCAGCAATCAGAATGCCGATTTAATGTCACATTTTGCCAGGAGGGCACCGGGACCACATGAGCGCACCATCCATAGGGCCTGGTCAAACGACGTGTACCTGACCGAATAAAGGTCATCAGGAATCGCATCATTGACCGAAGAACCCGCAGGGTACGACAGATGGTGGATTAAACGAAATTCACCTGGGGTCTTCTTAGGTACCAACCCCAGAGGGGAGACCTTCAAGTTAGGGAAAGTCGGTTCAGAAAAGGGGCCCGCTACCCTCATAGCCTCCACTTCTTTGGCATTACTCAGTGCAGCTACCTCCTCATTACCTTTCAAGGAAATTAAATTAGGGGCATCTTGGGGTCCTCAGACCCCCTGAACGGAATACGAAAGCCCCACTGGAAACCCTCCAGAAGGTACCTCGCATCCTCCCTTCTTGGATAAGTTGAGAGCCATCGCTCCAGCATATACACATTAACTGGGGAGGGGGCCTTTTGAGTGGCTAGCTCTGTCAGAGGAAGCCCTGACCGCCCCGTGTCCACCTCTACCTCTGCCCCGTGACCCACCAGCCCGCGGGCACATGGAGGCAGCGTGGGGGCCAGCGCAAGAGGGACACTCATGTCGGAAACGGCACTGTAGCTTATTGCACACGCCGTTAGCTGAGAAGCTCCAACACAGCAAGCGGGCTGGAACCCCCTGCCCCACTGGCTGGCGGGGAGCCTGTGTTGGAGCAGCTCGCTGCACAGCATGGCCACAATGGTACCTATCCCCAGGCGCCGGACGCGTGGGAGTCATGTACAAGAGCCACAATTTCTGGCAGGGCTCATTCCACCTCATCTCGGGGTGTAGGGCCACACTCATTCTAAATTCCTCATCGTAAGCCAACCACAACGGCCCAGGGAAATCAACCATCGCCCTATAAATATTGTCCAAGTATTGGATCATCGGAATGGCCAGGTCAGGCCGGGCCCTCAGGTATACCGCTATATATATAAGATATGCCGGCAACCAGTTGGCCCATGTGCGCGGTGGCTTACGACGACGGGACAGCTCTTTGTCTCTGCCGTCCTGTCCCTCTCTTCCTTAGTGGGCTCACGGTTCAATAGGGAGAATATATCCACGTACTCCCCTCGCCAAATCTTATCCCTCGTGACCTGTGACAAATGATCACCCAGGGGCAAGGAATAACCAGCCGTCGGTAAAGCCATCGATGGCACATTCTGTATAGAGGGTATACGCAGCGGGTCCTGAACAGCCCCTGTGATGCTCAGCACGGCCCCAGGGGCGGACACCCCCGCCCTGAATGAGGGACCATTTTGAAACCAAGGGTTACTGGGATAAGTTGATAACTGCTGCCCACCCACATCAACTTGACGCGGCCAGGGCCACTGAAACCCCCCCCCCAGTGTAAGTGGACAGTGGTGGTGGTGCACTAAATTGAACCTGATACTCACTAGTCACACCCCCGTGAGCCGCCCCCACCGGGGGTTCCGGCCCACGGTGGGCGTCGGAGCTCGCGACCGGAATCGAGCTCTGGGACCACCCCTGACTGCTCCCAGCCTGTAAATCAGGTCAAACGGGGAGCTACAAGGCACCAGCCGGGGCTGGCCGGACAGTCTCAAGCAGCTCGACCCGGTTGGCCGCCTGCTGAAGCATCGCGGCCGGCAAGTTAGCCGGGGTCGACGAAGGGGCCCCTGTTGAAGAAGCGGTAGCGCCCCCCTCAGAAGGTGGCTGGGTAATGCCCAAGGATGCTTCCAGCACTGCTATCCGTGCTATCAAAGCATCCACTGCCTCAGAGCCCCCAGTATAAGGTGGGCCGGGTGGGCCGGACGGCCCACTAGACAGTTGGGGAAAAGGCAACCCAAAAGGGGAGCCAGGGCCAGAATAGGGCCATGCCCAGAACTCAGGCCCATGGGGGGCCGGAGGAGCTGTGGGGCAGACACCTGCACCAGGCCCCCCTGGGCCAGCCTGTCCCGGGCCCTGCAAAGGCGTGCTCAGGGCTGAAGCCCCGGAGGGGCCAGCCTGCACCTGACCAGCTATGAAGCTGGGACCCGGCTGCCAAGTGGTAGCCTGACCGGCCCCACTGGTACCAGTGGGCAAGGGTCTATTCATTCATTCATTCATTTATTCGATTTATACCCCGCCCTACTCGACCAGGGCCGACTCTGGGCGGCTTACAACAAGTAAATCAAATACAGTATACAAAAATTACAAATGGTACAGTGTTGCAATACAGCAAATTAACAATAAATATTAGAAATACAAGATCCATAAAACACAGTATAACAGCAATAGCAACAATGTGATCAATATAATCAAAGGATATAATTTCAAAAATACCAAAAAATACAGAAATGCAATAAAGACATAAGCAGCAATAGTAATACAATAATTAATCAAAAAATACAGTTAAAACGATCAATACAAAAATACATACATAGGCCAGAGGGCACGAAAGGAAAGTCCTCAATTCCAACTGCACAACAGTTGCAAGTAGCCTACTTTTAACAGGTTGTAAAACCCATGGGTTGGCTTTAGAAGAACGAGCTCACTACACAGCATTCTCACAAGTACTGATCTTAGCAGTTGCAACGAAACATCGACTAAAGGTATATTAGGGCACTTTAGGTGCCATGATTGCTCAGTCTGCAGATTTACCTCAGACACAACCACCATTACTATACCGGGGACAGATTACATTAATTATATCAAGGGTTTTACAGTATATTAGCAGCCGGGTTGTAGTTTTCACACTTAACGCCGTGAGCACAAAAAGAAGTTACTAAAGAGGCTTCAGATGCTAATAAAATAATTGGTATGTAAAGGATGCTGTTTATTTTTATAATTTTTTATGCTGTTTATGCTTGCTCAGTGGAACTAAAGAAAAACAGAAAATCATGTTTATTCTGCTCTTTTTAATCTGCTCTATGAGTCAATTTGTTTAGAATCATTTATGATATAACATTGCTCTTCTCCTATGCTTATGAGTTGTCTATGCTATTGTATTATAAATAATCATTGCCCTGCCGTGGGGACGCAGCCCTGGTCCTCCGACCCAAAGGCTGGCCCCCATCTGATGAAGGGCCAGGAAAAGCTCTTCCCCTCAGCCGTGGCTTCAGTGCCGGGGCCTTTCGCTTGGGAGCCATGTCTCCCTAAAAGAATAAGAATCGCTGAAGGATCCCTATCCAGGGATCGAGCTCCTGCGTGGAAGTACCGCGGTAGCCAAGAGGCAATCCTAAAAAAGGCTCCGAGTACGAGGACTTTCTCTTTTCCCAGCCGGGAATCGAACGCGCAGACCTCTGCAAGGCTCTATAGCCGAAGACTAAAGAGAGAACGCGACGGAGAAAACTTCTCCTCTCCGTCGCAATTCTAAAATGGCAGCTCGGCTGCCTCATGGCCACCCCTTTTATAGAGGGGTGGCCACACCCCCTAACTCACCCGGATGTCTGAGTCCGGGTGGGGGCCCCCGCAAAGAGCGTGGCGGCCATTTTGGTGCCGCGCTTTCAATCTCTTCAGAATGAAACATTTCCTCGTGCCCTCCTTGACCCAATCAATCCCTTTCATCCTCCTCAGGAATCCATGAGAATGAGAAGATGGATGAGGAAGAGTCTAATCGACACTCCCTGTGCTGGTGGGAAACCAAGGGTTAAGAGGAAGAAATGTTTAACTTCTGAAAAATTGACTTGGCTGATGGTGTTATCAGGCTTATGCTATGCAATTTACAAGAATAGGATGTTAGCCACTAACTATTTCCTTAGGAGTGACTCACTAATTTAGTCATAATTATTTGTCATATAAATATGTTTGCTTGCGGACCTGCACAAGATAACCCGAAACACCCTCTGGGCCCTCCATCCCATGGATGGGTGCACACATTACTAAAATTAACAGTTTTATTAGAGAAAGATAGCATGTATATAAAGGCCAGCACTTGGGCTGGCTGTAGCAGCACAGCCTAAGGAGCAGATCTATAGATCAGATAATCTGCCTGTCATCCAATCTCCACCATCCCAGGATGAAGTATGCACCCTCCCCTCCACTCAGTAATCCATTTGGGATTTCAACTATGGGGAACTTTAGCAGCCCTCTGAAGATGGGCCTGCTCCCATCAATTCCTCACCTGCTGCTCTCCTCAACATGAAGTTCAGTGTTTTCTGAGGGCTAGCTATAGTCCACCAACTCTCTCATTCCTAGTAACTTCCCAGTGGGGGAATCTAGGAACCCTGATGCCACAGTGCCAATGGTCCTCTCCCTCAGCCTCACCTGAGTATCCACTGTTAATAGTATTATTTCTTTCACAATGTGATCTTTTCTTCTCTAGCTGTTTTCTCCTGTACTTCTGCATCTGTCATAATCATCCTGGCAAGTGGTCAAGGCTGGTGTGCAATGGATGGCACCTGGTAATGCTGGGCTCAGACCTCACCATCCACAACCCATGCCTCAGCAACAATATGATCACCGCTACCCCTTCCGCAGTTTCAGCACCTGCTGGAACCCCAACTGCTCAACCTTTTGACCATGAGGGCTAGTATACCAGAAAGCCCCTGCATGAATTACCCCTCTACTGGAGTGGGAGGCAGTGGCAGGTACTTTGAAAACTCAGGGCTAGAGGTGCCATAAATCAGAAATGACTAAGCACTGCATCAACACTGCACTGCTTTTGCTTCATTTCAAAGTAATATGTACCAATCGTGGTTTGTCTCTCCTTTCTTTAAAGGTCACCTTTGCTCGAAAGCCAGTCGTACCTGACTCTAGGGTTCAGTGCTCATCTCTGTTTCATAGCCGAACAGCCAGTGCTGTCTGCTTCTGCAGACATTTCCATGGTCCATGTGGCAGGCATGACTAGATACTGGAGTGTACAGAATGCTGTTTACCTTCCCACCGAAGTGGTCCCTATTTATCTACTTGCAATTTCTCGCTTTCAAACTGCTAGGTTGGCAGGAGCTGGGACAAAGACGGGAACTCATTCCATCCTGCAGTATTCGGGTATCTAACTGCTGACCTCCCACTTTCCAGTCAGCATCTTAGCCACTTGTTCTAATGGTCTGATGAATCCCAGACTATAGTACTTGTATTAGTTATGCTGTACACTATGTTTTCATACATATGAATTGTACTTACTCATTTGGGACCATTTATGAACAATATTTTTAATACATTCCTACTCTGATGAAAAGTCTAACTATCAAGCTAAGTCTTTTCTTGGAGTGTTAATGCTGTATAAATTGTGAACCTTAAATTTGTCCCATTTTATGTGTGTTTACTCTGAATTCTGCCAGTAGACTATTAAACTAGATTAGTATAGCCACCATGAGTTCTTACAACTCTTATAAACAACTCTCAACTACAGTCATCACCATCTAAATGACTGTATTAGCACTTAATAGCCCTAAGGTTTGCATTTAACATGGGAGCCATACTAAGGAAATAGTATAGCTTATTATTATTACATTGTAATGAGAGTAAAAAGGAAAGTAATCAGGAATTCTGTGTGGCAATTTCTAAACAAAAAAAAAATTCTACAACAGTGTTGCAGCTTCCTGGACTATATAGATGAAAAACAAGCTTAATATCTTCTGTGAAGGCCATTTATACTCCCCATCACTGAATGTTAGTCAGCCATGAGTAGGAATGATCGTAGCCATGCAAAGTTGCTTTGTAAACCACAGCAGTTAATATGTTGTCTAATGCATACCCGTCAACTATCCCGTTTTCCCCGGGGAAACCCCTTATTTTTACCCCTCTTCCCGGCCCTCCTGTTTTATTAATTTCTCCGTATTTCCCCTTTTTTAAAAAAAAAATTCCTGACTGAAGCTGCAGTATTTTTTCCCAGCCACCAGAGGTCACTGTGTGGCAGGTTTTTTGTTTGTTGAAGGGGAGAGAGAGAAGGTGTGGTAGGGAGCCCTTTCTCATTCATTTCCCTTCCCTGCCACGTGCTCATGGAGGCTTCGGTTTTGCTACTGCTGTTCGTAGCCACCATGGAGTCTACTCTAGAGGTGAGCAATATTTCATATATGCAGGGGCAAATCATGCTTTATTGAGCTGTTTGTACCAGAGTTAACCTGGGAGGGGGGTGTTGCTTGATCACTATATATATGTGTGTGTGAGAGAGAGAGAGAGGGAGGGAGGGAGGGAGGGAGAGAGGGGGAGAGAGAGAGGGAGAGAGGGAGGGAGAGGGAGTGGGAGGGAGAGAGAGGGAGAGAGAGGGAGAGAGAGAGGTTTCTCTTGCTCAAAAGCCAGTCGTATCCAACTCTAGGGTTCAGTGCTCATCTCTGTTTCAAAGCCGAAGAGCCAGCGTTGTCATGTGGCAGGCATGACTAGACACCAGAGCTCATAGAACGCTGTTACCTTCCCACCAAAGTGGTCCTATTTATCTACTTGCAATTTCTTGCTTTCGAACTGCTAGGATGGCAGGAGCTGGGACAAAGATGGGAGCTCATTCCATCCTGCAGTACTCGGGAATCGAACTGCTGACGTTCTGCCTCCCAGTCAGCATCTTAGTCACTTAAGCCACTGAGTAAACAAGAAAGGAAACAAAACAAAAGTCCCCCAAGAAGATGGGGGAAAGGGTTATTTGGCCCACACAGCTTTGTGCCCATTGCATCTACAATACCATCTAGCCATCTTATTTTTGGCCACCCCCTTCTTTTGTCCTCCACCTTTCCCAACATCAAAGCCTTCTCAAGTGAATCCTCTCTTCTCATTTGATGTCCAAAGTACTTTAGCATCATCTTTACTATTTGACCTTTAATGAGCAGTCATGGTTGATTTCTTCTAGGATCGACCTATTTCTAACACCACATTTCAAAGGCATCTTTTTTTCTGCGCTCAGCTTTCCGAATGGTCCAGCTCTCACACCCATACATTACTACCGGGAATACCATTGCTTTGACTATGCAATTTTTTGTTTGCAGGGTGATGCCTCTACTTTTAACTATGTTCCCCAGGTTTTTCATAGCTTGTTTCCCAAGCATCAGTCACCTTTTTATTTCATGGCTGCAACCACCATCTGCAGAGATCTTTGATCCTAAGAAAGTAAAATCTGCCAGTCGTATCCAACTCTAGGGTGCAGTGCTCATCTCCATTTACAGCCAAAGAGCCAGTGCTGTCTGTGTTTGCAGACATTTTCATGTCCATGTGGCAACCCAGCAAGTCACATGGCTATATTTGGCCATGCCCACAGATTTGGCCACACCCACAGAGGGGTGTGGCCAAAATTTCCCTTATTTTCAAATCAAAAACTTGACAGGTATGGTCTAATGTCCTTGACCCAGCAGATTTAAATATTCATAATGCTTACAGGATATACCAGGGGTTACCAACCTAAGGCCCATGGGCTGGATTCAACCCTCAGCACCATTTCATGTGCCCCCCACCCTTGAAGGGCATTTGAGAACCATAATGGCCACCCCTTTGAAGCTGTTGGGACAGAATGGCTGCCCCATCATGCAGGCAGGGGAAATGGCCATCCAACCCTCGAAGATGACTGAGAGTGTGACCTGAGCTCCGGCTTGAAAAGGTTGGAAACCCCTGGGATATACTGAGTAGAAAAACAAACTGCTGAAGATTTTCAGACGTTTTTAAGTCAAATGCTATGACTTGTTATAGCTGCTGATATACCATGAGGCTGCATTTGTCATCCAGCAGTTGGCTAGGAGGGTGGCATTTCCATCTATACAAAAAAAGGCTATCATCCGCACATGCAATTGCACAATTATTCTGCAGGTAGTCAGACCATGGTTCTAGGCCAATTATCTCATGCTACAATTGCAGGGGGTGGGGAAGTTGGGAGTTGGATAAGAGTCAGTGCTACCCACCTCCTGCCTCTTACATTAAGAAGCAAACCAGTGACCCAGCCACCTACCCTTAGGTTCAGTACGAGAATAGCTGGTCGCTTCGGGGCTGGATAGGAATTTTTGGCCCACACAGAGATTGGATGTGTTGGACTTTTTTGCCTATCCTGTACTGGTTGCCTTGGGTTTGGGGTAATTGGCTGGTGGGAAACCTTCTTTAGCTGACACTTGGCAGGTAGTGTGGAGTGATTGGCCTTATGGTGAGCCCAGGGTGGGGTAGTATTCCTCCCAGCTGATTGTAGAGTTAAATCCATAGTGGGGAGGAGGTTGATTTGTGACATGTGGTGATCATAGCTTATCCTGGACCATGCAACAGCCGGGTGACGCTGCAATCTGTATGATTGCTGACCAGGGATGGTAGCCTTGGACTCATCTGTATCAGATGGTGTTGTGTATGTAACTGATTGTAATCTTTTAAAAGTTTGTATTTTTTATTGTTGGGATTGGGCGATCTTCCATTTTGTGTTCCTCTCAGAACCAAACACTCGTGAGACTTGGGCTCCCGCCTATTTTAAACGAGACATGCGAAGGGTTCATAATCTAGGAGCACCCCATATCCAGTAACCAATCAAAAATAGCCACGACTATCATCCCATGTCCAGTAACCAATCAAAGATAGCCACGACTATCACCCATGTTCAGTAACCAATCCAATTGTTTGCCGCCAAAAATGTATTGTCCCCCAAGTTGTATATAAGGCACTGCTGCGCCACTGTTCCGTATGTCCAGTTCCTGAAATAAAGTTTGTGTTTGGTCCTGTTCTGCTGGCTGCTGCATTTCTTTGCTGAACATCAAAGATGGGAAGGGGTTCAGTATGATACTCTGGTCCCTGTCTTCAGTCCACATTACATGAGGCCCGTCCCAAGGATTTGGGAGGGATAAGCCCACAGTTTGGCTATGTTGCAAAATATATGTTATTAATAAAGTATGACCCTAGTTATCTCCAACCTTGTGTCCGGCTCTTCTTTTGGGGTGGGGTAGCAAAGAAAAGTTGTCATACCTTTCAGAATGGTGTTTAAAGATGGATCTGGAATCCAGAAAAAAATGAAGGGAATTGTAAACATGAATTTGACCATGTGAAAGACAAAGTAAAGAAACTTAATATTAAAATGGACATGGGAGACCACCTATTAAAAAAAACTCTCTTACTCAAGAGAAAGGTGTCACTACCCTTAAATACTAGAATAATGGAGTTGGAATCTTAACCTATAAAACCAAGGGTTAACCATTGGAAGTTCGTATAGGTCCCTAAGCCTGGCCCTACTAACCCGCACCCACCATTCGTGCACATGGGCGAACTGGGTCCGCAGGTCAACGAAGGATTGAGAAATGCGCCAGTGGGGCAACAGCCCCACAAACACGAAAAAAGGGAAACAACTTCATTTCCCAACGTTCTTTGTGCCGCGCCGCGCCACAGCCAATCAGGCTCAGAGGTGCGACCACAAAGAACATTGAGAAATGCACCACGGCCGATCAAAATAGAGCCGTAGGGAAAAAATGCACCACAACCACAAATCACAAACCTATAACTACAAGCCCCAGAGTCCTGCACGACATGAGCGTGCAGAACGCTGAGGAAGGCGGCGCCTGAAAAATAAAAAAAACAACTCGCCACCTCACAGCCATGCAAACACCAAACGCCAAACGCCCTTCTTTCCTCACCAACGGCGCCTGAAGGTCCTGATTGGAGTTTCCCCTTTAATATCAGTAGGTGGGGGTGGCGATCCCCCTCTCCGCTGGCTCACCTGGGGTTGGGAGGTTTGTGGGGACAAAAGGGATCTGTCCCCCCAACCCTTCTGGACCCAGGAGACCAGGGAGAGGGGATCGAATCCACACACACACCCCAAAAAACTCTGTCTTTAAAGAGAAGAAACCAAGCTCCACCCAGAGGCCAGGAGAGAAAAACCAGTCAAAATACAAGAAAACCCCTACCAGCACCACCTGCTGGCCACAATAGTAAAAACAATTCAAAAAAACACAACAGCCCCAAACAAAAGGCCACAACAGTAAAAACAAATCAAAACAATAACACAAAATCACAATTTTACACAAAAGGTCACAATAATAACGAGTCAAAAAAATTAGACAAAAACACAATTTAACACAAATCACAAACATGTCAATAAAATAAAATAAAAAATAATTAAAATCCTGTGCTGAGTTCTAACTCAAATAAAAACCAAAAACAAATAAACACATTTTAAAAACATTGAATATAAAAAACATTTACTTTCACATTATTAAAATTATTACCTATGGTACAACTATTTTTTTTAAAAACCAAAAACTAAAACATTATTCAGTTACATAAAACAGCCAGCCAAGCAAAAAAAAAAATTTGTATAAATAAAAATTTTAAAAAATTACAGACTAAGCAATTTTTAACAACCATTAACACAATTTAACCTTCCAACACAATTTAAAATAGCCCGGCAACGCCGGGCAACCTCTGCTAGTGTGATTATAAGACCATCAAGCCCAATCAATGCAAAATCCAATAAATTCACTAACAAAATCCTTTTCTTGATTACTATTAACGAGGTAAGTATAAATGAAGTTATTATGGCCCATATTATTAGAGGTGCATGACAACAGCTTTATCCAGGTACAGGGATATAAATTCACACTTCTACCACCTATTCTTTGGCTCACTTGCAAAGATAGTGAGGAATTTCCTGCCTATCTCAATAGACATCTTGCATTGGCAAGAATGTTGACTTGTGCAAAATTTCCCCAGAATTTTCCACCACCACCACCCCACTCAAATGAACATCCCTCCCATCTTCTCATGGTACTGTATGGTTCTGGGATAGCAATGAGGAGGTGCCTCTTGGAGGTCACATAAATTCCATATTTGCCTGCTGTGCCTGTTATCCATGCCTGCATTAAGTTATAGTAAAAGGAAATGTGTGAGTACCTTCTAAACCAGGGGTGACCAACTTTGGTGACCCAGGTGTTCTTGGACTTCAATTCCCAGAAGCCCTGATCAACAGTTATGCTTACTTGGGCTTCTGGGAATTGAAGTCCAAGAACACCTGGGGGATGAAGTTTGGCTACCCCTGTCCTAAACCCATCTGTACTCAATATATGTTGTCCTGATTGAAAGTGACCCACTCCAGCTTGTTATGTAGATGGCCTGAAATAATTTGCTTTTTGGTTCATGCAAGCATTTTTTTTTCATTTCTTAATCAACATTTTAAAAAAAGAACTGAATTGGAAAGGGGCTACAATATGGACTAGTGGGCAGAATGCATTGTAGTCCCTACAGTCCACAGTATGGAACTCAATGTGCTTATATTTCAAACCATTGTGTACTTTTCCAGTTGATTTGTGCCCAAATAGCATTTTGAACCAAGAAAGGAATACTCTGTCAAATCAAGCTGTGTAGGCAGTTCTTTCCTTTCTGCAAATGAGCATCCAGAAATATACTTAGCCAAAACCCAGGAATGCTCTCAGAGGTCTAACATGACCAGAAAGCTCTGATTTGAGCTGAGAATCCGATTGACGGAGGGATGGAGTAGTGCAGAAAAAAATTCCAGAGTACAACAGCAAGCCTAAAAGTGCCATGACCCCCTCTGTCCACCTTGCCTAAATTGTTGGATTACCAAAGAGAGTTCTGAGGGTGCATTTATGATTCAGTTGTCACTCTTCTTCTCCTTTCACTGTCCAGAATGACATTTAAGTCAGATGGGTGGTATAGAAATGTAATGAATGAAAATCACATTTCTTTCTTATGATACTGTGTTTTACTTCCAGGACTTCCAGAGTGAAACTATGTGATCTGTTGAAGTGGTTGCCCTTATGGGGTGGGGGTGGGGGATGTGTCTTATTGTACCCTGTCACAAAGAAGCACAAATACCTTTCAGTCCATTTTGCAACTTTTCTGTGAAATTCCTTAAGCAGAACTGAGTATTTAGGAGGTTCGCATTGCATCTATAAGAAACAATTTGGCCAATCTTGGTTTTATCTCAAATATGTAAAGCAAAGCATTTTCAAGAAACTGAATTGCAAATATTAGCTACCATATTTGCCCGCATATAAGATGCATCAGAGTATAAGATGCACCCTGTTACTACCAAAATAGCCAACTATTGATTGCTGTATTTTACTGTGTAGTTTTTTTTTCAGTATTGCTATTTCCCTGTTGTATTTTTGTATTTGATATTGCATTTTTTGACTTGTAGCTTGTAATTCGCACTCATAATTGTAACTGTACTATTTATTGTACTGCATTTTGATATACTGTACATTGTATACTTTTTCTATGTTGCAAATGCCGCTTTGGGTCTCCCATTGTTGAAGAAAGCGGGGTATAAATAATAAATGAAATGAAATGAAACATTAGGCCACTATATACAGTACAAGATGAACTCCATTTTCCCCGTGTATTTTAAGGGGTGAGTGGGTCTTATACACCAGCAAATGCAGTAAATACTATATGAGATGTATTGAAGAAAAGAATCAGTCATGCAAATATGTAATAATTAGTATAGAGGTACGGTATAAGTAAGGGTTGGGGCTGCAATGGCTTAGTGGTTAAGATGCTGAACTTGGTGACTGGAATGTCAGCAGGTCAACAGTTTGAGATCCAAGTACTGCACGATGGAGTGAGCTTCCATCTCTGTCCTAGTTCCTGCCAACCTAGCAGTTCGAAAGCAAGAATTTGCAATTACAGTGGTACCCTGTATAACGAACGCTTCATATAATGAAAAAATTGTATATCAAAGCATTTTTGAGCTATTGGTGATACCCTGCATAATGGGGGGGGGATTTTATTATACGGGGTATACCCCGCATAACAAACTTTTTCCTCCTAAATACAGTGTATAACCCACATAACAGGGGGGGAATTGTTATGGGGGGTATCGCCAATAGTGATTTGCATAACACAAAAAAAATCATATAGCAAAGGGCTCCGTGGAATGGAGCTTTTTCGTTATATGGGGTTCTACTGTAGATAAATTGGTACAACTTTGAGGGGGGGGGGTAACAGTGTTCTGTGAACTCCAGTGTATAGACATGCCTGCCACATGTCCACAGAAATGTCTGCAGATGCAAATAGCACTGGCTCTGTGGCTGTATATGGAGATGAGCACTGAACCATAAAGTTGGATATGACTAGCTTTTGACCAAGGGCCACCTTTACCTATAAGTAAGGGTTAGTAACTGAGTGTTCTATTTATTAGAGCTATATTGCATTTTCTCCCATTTATTTAATTATTGTTTTATGGTATCCTTTCAGAACTCTCAGGTTTAAATCTGGAGAAGATGGGTCACCAACAAGAGGAGGAGGGTAGTTCCTGGAAGAAACAGACCAACAACATCAGAAAAACATTTATTTTCATGGAAGCACTTGGATCGTAAGCCTTGGTTTTCCTTCACATTGATTTATTTATCTACAATTTGGCAAGTTTCCTATTGCATAATGATGCATAATGTTCTACCAGCAGTAGATCCACTCACTCTTTGCCCATAAGTAGAGACTGTAGAGTACAGTCCTTTACAACAACAGAGCCTTCACTTTCACAAGCTCTTTATTTAAGCTTCATTAAATGTGATTATCACTTGGTATGAGCTTCATTATATGTGGTTCTATACTGCAACTGCGCACTGCATGTTCAGAAGACTGGAACAAAAGTGTGCCTTTTATGCACAGCTTCTCCAAGACTCAAGGCAATGTGTAAACCCCTAAAGTAGCAATCAAAAGTAATTAAAAAGTAATTACACTAGAATGAATGTCAAGCATCTGAAAATATGGATTAAAAGTATTTCTTTATTTCAAATATGTTAAAGTCTCTCTTGTCAAGGCTCAAGACAGAGTACAGTATTTGAAACAAAATAGCTGTCAAAGTTAATTAAAACAATCAGCAATATAGTTAAAAATAATCAGTAAAACACCATACCACTCTGCACTCTGCAGCTACAAGCTATAAGCTATTTGGAAGAAGTCGATTTATGTCTTCTCTTCAAAAATCTAGAATGCTAAAGCCATTTTGAACCTTAGCAGAAGGTTGCTCTTCAGAGCAATAATAGTACAGACTTTCCCACAGATATGTTCTCCTTTCATAGTGCATAGATAAGAAGCAGGGACCAAACTACAAATGTAAGACACAGTTGCATCCAGTGATGATAATAATAGCAGCTCCTCCGGTGGCTTAATGGTTAAGATGCTGAGCTGGAGACTGGAAGTTCAAGTTTCCATAACCGAGGGCTGTACTTGGGGGCATGAAAGAAGCCTCATTCAGGTGTCCATTGAGTGGAGTTTCTCCAGCAAAAATCCTTTCAACCCAGAGTAATCTCTGACATGAAATTATCATTATTATTATCCAGTGATTTATGACCCCAAGGTGACGAAGTATACTAAGAAAAGTGTGGGGAATCTGTAATTCTCTAGATGTTGTTAGACTTCAAGTCCATAGATCTTGACCAACATGTTCAGCACTCCAAGATGAAGCCAACAAAGTCAAAAAAAAATCTTGGGGCCTCAAGAACAACTACAGATAGCTAGGGATGTAAATTTTTCCTTAGTACTGTATATTCTTGCAGATGACACTGAAATTTCAAAAGCTTCCTCCTCGTTGGTGTGGAATTATACTTTGCTTTCCTTTCAAGACTTTGATGCAAAAATTAGTAAAGTATTTTTGTACAAAACTCTTGTATTTATGTAAATGTTTTTTCCTACCTAAAATCTTATATTTTGTGCAAAAAAGGTCATATACCCCCACCCCAAATCACACATTGCACAAAATAAAAGGGGGCTTCACAAAGTACAACTTTTTATATAGACTGGAAGCTTTTTATATAAAAATACAATATTTTTGCACAAAATGCGAAGTTTCCCTCATCCCACCCTGCAATTTCTGTTTTGTAAATTTTTAAATGTGTGGGTGAAAAAATTCCATACACACATGATAATCCTAATAAATATAAAGCTATAATTTTGCTATTTGTCTATGCTGGTCAAAGCAAAATTTAAATCATGAATAATTTTTGTTTCCCTGCCTTTTTTTGTTTTTTAGGGATTTCTTTAAAACAACAACTGTGTTTTTATAATTTTAAACCATTTTTAACTTTATTTTAATACTTTTATTCTGCCTTTTAACTAATTTTAGTTAAAATCTTTGAAATCTTTACTATGGCATAATTTCAAACACCAGCCTGTTAGGTTCAATCATACAAACATATTCTAGTTTATGTGTTAATTTCTGCCTTTAGTGAAGAGTGAGGATCACATAAACCTGGCTTTCCTTAGGTAGAATTTTCTCCAGGTAGAACAATATGTGAACAGATTAAATGCTCACCAGTCTATTAAACCTAGAGTGCGGGGAGAGGAGGAGGAGCAGGTGGGCGTGGAGTGGGAGGGAGGTGAGTGTGGCCAACCAGGTTTGCTACCAGCAATTGTGAAAATATGGGAGATTTATGGGGAAATTCTTATATGGGAGGATGGCAGGAAAGAGGGCTAAAATACAGTAGTTTCCCAGCCAAAACAGGAGACTTGACAGCTATGCACTGGCTCTTTGGCTGTAAACACAGATGAGCACTGAACTCTAGAGTCTGATACAACTGACATTCGAGCAAGGGAGTCCTTTACCTTTACCTAATGCTCGAAGATCCCTGATTGATATTCAGATGTATTTCTGTGAAGCTTTGTTTTGTAATGGTTGGTAGGCAGAGACAACATAATCATTGTGGCATTACACAATTTGTAATGAGTTTACCTTTGAGCCCTTTCATTTAGTGCAGGGGTTCTCAACATTTTTCAGCAGTGGGCAAGACCATACCTGTCAGGTATCCTGGATTAGCCAGGATTTCCTATATTTCAGTGCTCCGTCTCCCTCATTCCCACTGCCATCCCGTAATTTTGAACGGCAGGAAAGAGGTTACTGTGCATGCGCACCGCTGCCTCTGATGGCCACGCATGTGCAGTAACCCCTTTCCTGGCTGAAGGGGTTTCTGCGCATGCACACTGGTGCCTCTGATGGCCAAACATGCGCAGTAACTCATTTCCTGGAAACTTACTGAGCATACATGGCAGGCTCTCAGATTAGCAAAACCGCGACTTGACAGGTATGGGCCAGACCATGCCCCCTCAGATAGCTGAGCAGGCCAAAATTGTGGTTCTCCCCACCGTGAACACTGCCACAAAACACACCCATGGCTGTCATAAATGCATGTAAAATGGCCACAAATGGATTTACAACTGTCGTAAATATGTTTAAAATGGCCATAAATGAGTCCGTGGCCAATTCCAGTGGGGGCAGGGGCAGATAGAGCAAGGTCAAGGGTCGGATTATTTGGTGCCATGGGCCAGATTTGGCCCATGAGCCATAGGTTGAGAACTCCTGATTTAGCATGTACAAGTTATGTTGTATGAAAAGTGTGACTGCAATGGCTGAAGTGGTTAAGACGCTGAACTTGAAGACTGGAAGGTCGGAGTTCGATACCTGAGTACTGCACAACAGAGTGGGCTCCTGTCTCTGTTCCAGGTCCTGCCAAACTAGCAGTTAGAAAGCAAGAAAATGCAAGCAGATAAATAGGTACCACTTTGGTTTGAAGGTAAACAGTGTTCTGTGCACTCAAGTGTCTAGGCATGCCTGCCACACATCCATGGAAACATCTACAGATGCATAGTGCTGGCTTTTTAGCTATAAACAGAGATGAACACTGAACCCTAGAGTCAGATACAACTGGCATTCAAGCCAGGGTGACCCTTACCTTTACTGTATGAAAAGTGACAATGGTTTTCAATTGACCTAGGCTAGCAACAAACATCCTTTGTTCTGGGAGCAATATATTATAAAGCATGCATCTCTGGGAGAACATTTTATTACAAGCAGAGCAAATAAATCTAAAGGGTAGCAATAGCTTTTATGAAAAATTCTAAATTTGACATGGTACATCAGTTGAGTGATGCTGGTTGCAGATGTATATTTATAAGGGAGACATTAGGATATAAATTGATATCTATTGGATCATATTATGCTCCTAATAGAGGCCAGGCAAAATTTATGCAAAATATTTTGAGAAAGATTAGACAGTTTGCATGGGGGATAAATAATCCTGCATGGTGATACTAAATGTGTTTCAAATATAAAAAGAGATGTATAATAATAAAAACTAGGAAAATATCTGCTGGAGTAAGAGTTGGAAATTATTGAAAATGGAAAGTCCAATTGATGGACGGAGGTACAGTCCAATTCGGATAAAGTCCAATTCGGATAAAGTTGTGGTTTTCATGCACACGTGATGTATCGCATAAAGTCCAAAACTGCTAAAAATGGACGTTATCTGAGGTATTTGGTATAGGAACCTTGGATAAAGTCCATTTTTGGACGTTATCCGATGCATCGCCCATTTGATTTGGATAAAGTCCAAACTTGTGGAACAGAGTTTGGACTTTATCCGAGGTTCTACTGTACAGTATTTAAATCCTAAAGAAATTGCGCCTTTTTTAAATATATATATATTCAAGGACAGACCATAAGCAGTATTTATTTCTGAATTACTTGTACTACTATTAGCTAAAGAAGATTTTGTTCCTATCCTAATATCTGACCATTAGCCTGTGGGCTAACTACACTCCAGTGAACACGCTAAAATTTATAAGCTAAATTCTAGCATACACACAAACCCACAAATTATTGAGGGGAGATAAAAAAGCTATCAAGTCTTTTTAGGGGGGAAATGATAAAGATGAGGTGAAACCAAACTTTTTATAAGGCAAAGGTCTCCCTTGCTCAAAAGCCAATCGTATGCATCTCTAGGGTTCAGTGCTCATCTCTTGTTTATAGCCAAAGAGCCAGCACCTGCAGACATTTCCATGGACACATGGCAGGCATGCCTCAACACTGGAGTGCACATTATTAAAGCATAGTTAAGGGGAGAATTTATAAAGAAGCCAAGTTTAACAAAGAAAGAAATAGTTTGAAAGAACAATTACAAGCTATAATAAGGAGACTACCAGAAGAACATAAGAAATCAGGCTCTAAGAAAATATTCACTGAATTAACAAGAACAGAAATAAGCTATTTAAAGAGAGACCATTTTGAATATGGAAATAAAAACTCTAAATTGCTATCTTGTGTAGTAAAAGGGTAGAATACTAAAAGAACAATTATTCCTATAAAAAGGATAATGTAACAGTAACGTCACAGCAACAAATGACTATATCTTTTAAGGAATTCTATGAAGAATTATATGAAACAGAAATAACATCACATATACCTGTAAGCTCATTATCAGTT
Organism: Bradypodion pumilum; assembly: GCA_035047305.1. Taxonomy (NCBI): domain Eukaryota; kingdom Metazoa; phylum Chordata; class Lepidosauria; order Squamata; family Chamaeleonidae; genus Bradypodion; species Bradypodion pumilum. The sequence continues at coordinate 62,065,240 of JAWDJD010000004.1, read as the reverse complement.
ACTCCAATTTTAGAATATAAACATCAATATAATTAATTCCTCAGTAACTCTTACTGAAATAAAAACAGCTATTAAAAAGGTAATATAGGTAAAGTGAAATCATTAGGATGTGAATTTTATACCATATTGGAAGATGATGTTGCCACACACCTTTTAAAATATATAATTTAATATTATTTGGAGAGTACCTGTGTCCTAGAAATTAAAAGGTAATAGCCATCCTGAAATCAAAAAGAGATCTTACCCTTGCCTATGCATATAGGCTAATTGCTTTACAAAAGTAAGATCAAATCATTTTTTCATCTGTCTTGGTTTGAATAGTTTAAAGCTATTTTCTTTCTGTTTGACATCAATCTGGGACCAGGAAGAGAACCTTCTCTGTGTCTGCCCCAGCCCTCTAGAACCTCTTAACTCCGGAGGTGTGCCTTCAGACAGAACTTCTCCCCTTTAGAAAAAAAGTGAAAACCTGGCTTTGTCAGTGGGTGTGGGGCATACCTGTCAAGTTTCGGGAAATTTCTGTCAACCCCCCTGTATTTTACACTCTTTCCCGCCACCATCCCGTATTAGTTATACTACAATTAGACTGAAGTTAGACTGGAGGCCAGCACAGGATAAGCATAGCTGTCCAGTTTCCCATTTTGGATGGGAAATTTCCCTTATTTGACAGGAATTTCCTGAAACTTGACAGGTATGGTGTGGAGCCCTACTGGCTCCACCTCCCAGCCCCGTTGGCTTGTTTAAATTTTATGGTGATTTTTTCTTTTTTCTTTTCTGTTTTTGTTTTAAGCGGGTGGAGGGGGAATAAGGGTAAATTTTTTAAGGAAATGTCAGTTTTCCTTGTTTTTTATCTTGTTTTTAATTGGGGGATGTTTAGGGGTTTTAATTGTAAATGTCTATGTAGTTTTATAATGTATTTTTATCTGTTGTTCGCCGCCCTGAGTGGTGTTCTCACCAGGAGGGCAGGGTATAAGTTTATAAAATAAATAAATAAATAAAATCTCTGTGCTGCCTAATAACACATTCCCCATTTTAGCAGTTGCTTCACTCTTGTGATTATAATTACATAGATGAGTGATCAAAATATTCCCCTTCACACTTTTCAGCCTCTTGATGTCTGTCTTAGCATTTAAATGCCTCCAGTATTGTGCCACAAGTGTCATTCTTCTCCCTTGAACCAGTGAGGGGTCTTCCATTTCTTCAACAAAGATTCATTTTTTAAAAAAAAAAACCATGGGAATGTTTTTATTTGCCACTCAAGACACTGTGTGCAATGCATGCCTCAATTTATTTCATAATAGCCCAGTTTGAGTTATGATTGGGGGTGCATTCTATTTCCAGTCATTGTTATGTTTCCATGAGTCTGTTAACAAATCCATCAAGCTCCATTTCTTCCTCAGCCCATCCACCAAACTAGGTTTCCCTTGCTCGAAAGCCAGTCGTATCTGACTTAGGGTTCAGTGCTCATCTCTGTTTCAAAGGCGAAGAGCTAGCGCTGTCTGTTTCTGCAGACATTTCTGTGGTCATGTGACAGGCATGACTAAACACCGGAACACTATTACATTCCCACCAAAGTGGTCCCTATTTATCTACTTGCAATTTCTTGCTTTCGAACTGGTAGGTTGGTAGGAGCTGGGACAAAGATCAGCTCATTCCATCCTGCAGTACTCGGGAATTGAACTGCTGACCTTCCGCCTCCCAGTCAGCATCTTAGCCACTTGAGCCACTGCAGTCCCATTCCACCAAACGACATGTACAATTTTCTTTTTAAAGGGGATACAATATGAAAAATATAAATATTTTTATATATTGCTCCCCAAACTCACTGCATCGATTTACATTTTTTCAACACAATTTCTCATTTTAAAGAATGTTGAAGAAAGGCTCAAAATGCATAACAATAATACCTTTTCTTTTAAAAGCCCAAATAATTATTTCAACAGTTATTTGCATCTTTTACCGGCATGAGTTTACTGAAGTCTTGACAATATTTCCATGAGTATATGTGACATTCTTATACAGTATATCATAAAATGGATGGGGAATGTGACATTCTAATCTGAGAAACTACCAAACATTATTTAAACTACCAACCATTATTTATTTAAAATAATTTAAATTTTCCTGATTGTTTAAAAAATACTATTTAGAAATAGGGATCCTAGAGGATTTTGTTTGGACACTGTTTTTAGTGAGCTCACTTAATTCATATTTCCAAGATTCCTGCACAAATTAGTCTCTTCTTCCACTTGTTTGATTATATGGTTCTTCCTAGGGGCTGTGGTGGCTCAGTGGTTAAGAAGCTCACCTTGTTAGCTGGAAGGCCAGGAAGTCGGCAGTTCAAGACAGCATGACAGAATGAGTGCCCATCTCTGTCTCAGCTCCTGCTAGCCTAGCAGTTCGAAAGCAAGAAATTGCAAGTATAGTAAACCCTTGCATAATGACATTACTTGATCCCCCAAGTAGCGTTGCTAAGTGATTTTTGTTGTTATGCGGGTTTCTATGGAGTTTCCCGCATAACAATATTTTTAACGTCATTGTCCGGATAATGACGATTATTTTAGCATCGTTGTTCAGACAACGACGCTAAAACATTGTTATGCAGGGAACACGTGGTGCATAACGACGCGCTGTTAAGCGAAAATGATGCTATCCGAACGCGTTGTTATGTGAGTGTTGACTGTAGATAAATAGGGACTACTTCGGTAGGAAAAGATCTTGGGGACATGAAAGAAGCCTCATTCAGGCATCCCCTGAGTGGAGTTTCTCCAGCAAAAATCATTTCAACCCAGAATAATTTCTGACATGAAATTATTATTATTATGGTTCTTGCTGTAAAAATGTACCAAAGTACATAGTTTGGGGAGCAATATATAAAAATATTTATATTTTTCATATTGTATCCCATTTAAAAAGAAAATTTTACATGTAGTTTGGTGTATGAGCTGAGGAAGAAATGGAGATAGATGGATTTGTTAACAGACAAATGGAAACATAACAATGATTGGAAATAGAATTCATCCCTGATCATAACTCAAACTGGGCTACTATGAAATAAATTGAGGCCTGCATTGCACACAGTGTCTTGAGTAGCAAATAAAACCATTCCCATAAGATTTCTGGTGAAAGTGTGGCTTACAACAAAGCCAAAGCCAACTTTTTCCCTTCCTTTTATGCTTTTCCTGTATTTTCCTTTCTCCTTCAGTATGTTGTACAGAAAACCAGATATAAAGCAGGGAACAACGAACAACATGTGGTCCTCTGGATATTGCAGGTCTACAACATCTATCACCCTTTGCCACTGGCTATGTAGGCCAGGAATTATTTGAGATTTAGGCCAAAAATCTATTGGTACTTGGGTAAGGTTTTGCATGACTTTCCATAGCTATTTGTGACTAGTTGATCAAATGCCACAATGCAACTGAGATGTACCTTGGTGTGTAATCCATTAGCCTCAGTTAGCAATAACATGTTACACAGATCTTACACACATGCCAACAGGGTTCCTTCATATGATTACAGTATCCAGAAGGGAAAAAACTGCCCATGCCTATGCCACAGTTCTGGTTGTTGTTGTTTTTTTTTAAAAAAATCTTAGTGGTACACCTTTGAAGCCTTGTTCACTGTGTGGCAATTGTGAGCAAGACTGACAAATACATTTTCTCAGATTTTCCTGAAAGCTTGGAATCTTTACCTAATCAGAAGATAAAAGTAACATTCCAAGTTAAACCTTAAAATAAATACATTTGTCAGACCTAATTGTAACAGAGCTAGAGCTTTACATATACAGGACACAGAAAGATCTAATCCTTTAAGTCATTTTTTTAAAAGTAAAGAATATTGTCTGTCTTCTTCACTCATACTTTCTTAGCAGGTGATGCATCATTGGTTAGTCAGCCCTCGGGATGAAGTCAGTTATCTAGAGTCAGTACTCTATGGTGCAATACATAAGCAGTGGTAGAGAAAGCATGTGTTTCTTCTGTGCCAGCTTGTTGATTCAAGTCTTCTAAATGTGGGGCTGTAATTATCTTAAACTGTTTAGGGATGAAACATAGAACAGATGCCAGAGCATCTGATCTGTGGGATGATGGCTTCCTACTGTCTCCATTTGCAAGGAAAGATGCAGTGAGTGCTTCTGATTCCCACTGCAATGTCGTGGGTGTTTCACTGCGGGAAATGTAACTAGAATGTGCAAAAGAAGAGAATAGAATCAAAGAGGGGGCAAACTGTGCTGAGTCAAAATGACTGAGATGTATTCTACATGTTCAAATATCCGCTACAAGAATCTGTTGACCTGGTGCATGGCCAAGAGTCTCCAGGTTATTAGCTGATTTTCCATGTTTTAGGTTTTTTAAAGTGACATATCATGAAGTCTAGATGATTACAAAGTACTTATATGTATATCCTGCCCATGTAGCATCTTCTCCCACTCTGGGCAGTGTACAACAGGTCGGAAATTTCCAATCTATACCTATAAATCCGAGTGTTAACCATTGGAATGTGACAAAGGATCCTGCACCCGGCCATACTAGCCCGTACCGAGCCTCCTGCACTCGCCCGAACCCGGTTCGGAGGTAACTGTCGGGTTGAAAAATGTGCCAGTGGGGCAGGAGCCCCCTGAACGCAAACAAAAAAGAAAGGACTTCAATTCCCAACGTTCTTTGCACTGCGCCGTGCTACAGCCAATCAAGCTGAGAGGTGCAAGCAAAAAGAATGTTGGGAAATGCGCCACGGCCAATCAAACGAGCTGCAGGAAAAAAACTGCTGCACAAACGGAAACCACAAATGCAAAACTACAAGCCCCAGTGTCCTGCGTGCCATGAGCACACAGAACACTGAGAAAGCCGGTGCGCAAAAAATAAAAATACAAAATGCAACTGGAGCGCAAGTCCGCCACAGGCAGACGCAGCACCTCACAGATATGCAAAATAAAAAGCAAAAAAACACCACCGTGAGACACCCGCCGTCCTTCTTTCCCAGAGCAATGGGAAGAAGAGGGACTCCCTCTCCTCCACGCTACCCCGCCGAAGACATGGCAAGACCACCACTGGCCTCAAGAAAAGTTGAGCTGGGGTGGAAAAAAACATCAAAAACAGGGGGGTACTGATGCATCCCCCCCATTGAAAGCAAACCAATTCCTCGGGAAGCAAAGGCAGCGAACGGGCCTCCGGTCATTGCCTTCGCCTCCCAGAGCTCCTCACCCTCTGAACTCAAATGCAGCACACACCTACTGGGCTGGACATTTCAAACCTGCCCAGTGTGTGTGTGTGCGCACACCAAAACAACCCCTAAACAACAACATACACAAAAAGTAACCAACAAAAACAAACACCAAAACTATTACAAAATAATAAAACAAAAATAAATCAATAATTAAAAAACATTAATAAATAAAAATAAATAAACCACAAAATACACAAACAAAAACTTCCACAACACCACAAAACCACAAACAAAACACCTAACTACAACACAAAAAACCCACAAATTACACAATCAACAATGAAATAAAACAAATTAAACACAACCAGATAAAATCAAACCAATTAAACCTACCTAAAACTAAACCAAAACAAAAACTAACAAACAGAAACACCTCCCAGCCCACCACCACAAAAGCAAAACAAAGACAAACCCCAGAAGAGAAAAAACCAGACAACTTACCATCACGACCTTCCTCCACGACGACTGGAACAGAAATGAAGAAACAAAGAGATTACTTACCGGAAGAAGCCCCATCCAGAGACCAGGAGAGAAAAACCATGTTAAATGACACCAAAATCCCTAGCAGCCCCACCTGCAGGGCACAATAGTAAAAACAACTCAAAAAGACTCAACAGCCCCACCCAGAGGCCACAACAGTAAAAACATAAAAATCAATCACAAATGTACACAAATCACAAACATATGTCAAAAAAGTAAAATAAAAACATTTCTAAAATCCTGTGTTGAGTTTTAACTCAAATAAAAACCGAAAACATCTAAACACAGTTTAAAATCATTGAATGTAAAAAACATGTACTTTCACATTTTTAAAACTATTACCTATGGTACAACTATTAAAATAAAAGTCACATACTAAAACATTATTTGGTTAAATAAAAAAAATTGCAAAAAATTATATCATCCTTTGTTCTTTTTTTAATCCACAAAAAAGAAAAACACCAAAAAAACTAATCACAGTTTATAACAGCCCGGCATCGTAACAAAAATTAACATATATGTTAAAACAAATATTCAAAAATACATTAGAAAAATAACAAAATACAAGGTGTTATTACTTTACAGTATCAAAGCAATACAATCTATTTAACAAATGACAACATAAGGAATTTTTGCTTAATTTTTTTTAAAAGAACAATTACAGACTAACCTCTTTTTTACAAACATTACAAAAAAAACCACACCTTCCAACACAATTTAAAACAGCCCGGCAACGCTGGGCAAACTCTGCTAGTAAAATATAAAATCAGACATAATACAATAAAAAATACAGTATTGAACAACAAACCATAGGCAATAAAGCTATAAACCATAAGCAATAAATAACAATAACCGTCGGATGACAAACGCTGTCAACTATAGGTGTAAAGTTGTTTAAACCTATTAGTCAGCAATTTGGAGATCTTTAAATGCCTCCTTTAAAAGAAATGATTTCAGTTGCTTTTTGAATAGCAGCAGAGAAGGGGCCTGTTGCAATTCCCCAGACAGTGTATTGCAATCAATCAGTGCCACCACTAAGAAAGCTCTCTTTCCAGGCAAAGTCATTTTCACGAACCTCAGGGTTGGCACCTGAAGCTGTGCTGTCTTAACCGAATGGGTAATGTGGGCTGATATTCTGTGGGAGATATGTTCTGACAGGTATAGTTTGTTTAAACATCTTTAATCCTCCTAGCATTTCCAGCTATATTTTCATTTATTTCTGCATCTTTGCTGTTCAAGCAACGATAAGCAAGCAGTAGTGTGACCTGAATGAGAAATGAGGCTTGAGGATAATGAATATGACACTCTATATTCAGATGTGCATTATAAATTTTAGTATTAGGGATACAGATATACAAATTGAGGGAACAATCCAAGACAGCTATCATTGATTTTGATGAATTCATGTATGTATACTCTGGGAGAACACATGGGGTTTCTCATTCCTGAAAATACCATGAACATCTTTCTAATAAATGCAAACTATTACATTCATTGCTCTATAGCTTCAGAAAGATGAAAGTATCTTGCTTTAGCATAAAAAATCTAATATGCAAATATCTACATGATGCCGTTATCAGTAACTATCGGCCAAATAATTACTGGCCTGGTAAAACAATCATCTGGTCCTACATGTCTTCCAACTTGTTACCTTCTGTTATAGAATAAAGATCTTTGGTGGACATTATTCTTTTCACCTGCGTAGGGTTGCATAATGCATGTAACTGTGAGTGTGTCATATCATTGTTGCATACTGATTGTAAATAGACTTCCATGCTTTGTTGTCTTCTTTTCCTTCAATGGAGACGGCAGGCAGAGAATGTTTACAAATTTTCAGGCTTTTGAGTTAAATTGACTAAAATCAAATGGAAGGTCTTTGCATTCTTTATTTTTCTCTCTAAACAACTTTTTCCACACTGCAGAAGATTTTCTGAGGTTGTTGGGAGTTTGCATTGAGAAATGAGCTTTGCCCACCACTCCCAAGTGAAGAGACAGACACATGTCATGGGTTCAAACATGGGCCACTTTATTAAGCCAAAATAAGTGGTTGTAAACTATTGCGCTGGGGACTAAGTAGTGTGGGTGCGTGATAATAACTCAGGTCAATACCAGAGAATTTGGATCCCAAATAATAGGGACAGCAGAAAAGCTCTGCATGCAAGCCAGCACTGTGTCCAATAGTGTGGCCAAGCTATGTGACCAGGGAGCTAGCAAAGCGTCCTGATCAGCTGTCTCAGATCTGCGGCTATTAAACAGCCATGAGACACCCCAAGTGATAGTGCTGTCCGAGGTCCAAAATTAACTGAGACCCCAACCAAATAACTAAACAGGCCATTCTGACTAAAATCACCTGCACTACCCGCCACATGGGGTACAGCCAAGGGCTGAACCCCGACCCACCCCAGACCGGCCTACCGGACTGGAGGCCCCAGTGCAATAGAAGGAGCAAATTGAGGCAAAAAAGCCATGAACCCACGGAGTGGCTGGAGGTCCTAGCCTCTGGAAAGGTAGAAGTGGGCATGTAGAATAGCAAAAGAATACCAGGCCATGGCCATCAGGTATGAGAGGAAAAGAATTGTATCACAACGAAAACAGAAGAACGGAGGCAGGGGCACTTCAGCGATGGAAGGAGGTTCACCATTGCAGGCCTCACCTTTGTGTTTTCAAAACAAAATGTGCCATCCCACCTATGAGATGAACGCCACTTGCAGATGTACCACAAGGAAAACAGAAGACCTGAGGCAGGGGCACCTCCATTCACCGATGGAAGGAGGTCCACCAGTGCAGGCCTTGCCTTCGTGTTTTCAAAACAAAATGTGCCATCCCACCTATGAGATGAATGCCACTTGCAGATGTACCACAAGGAAAATAGAAGAATGGAGGCAGGGGCACCTCCATCCACCAATGGAAGGAGGTCCACCAGTGCAGGCCTTGCCTTCATGTTTTCAAAACAAAATGTGCCATCCCACCTATGAGATGAGCACCACCAATGGACGCACTGTGCTGTAAAATGTTCAATATGAAGATCGGCCAGAAAGAACTGCACCATCTCCGTGGTGAGATGCCCAACAGAGGGCACAAACAGGAGGAAAATTGTGCCCTCTCATAGCTGAGATGCACACCCCCAGCAGCAGCACTGCGGGATGAAACTGCAACACAGCAGGCTGCAGCAATGACAGGAACCACGTCTTGAAGAGTCCGGGAATCTGGAAAAAAAGAGAAGGCACCAGCAGGAACAGCCCACAAACGGGGGGGGGGGTGTTACGCACCATAAGAAAACCCACAGAGTTAGACAGGCATATGGAGTCAGGGTCCCGGGGAAGGAGTGAGCAGAGCAGTGGAGAGGCTGAGAAGTGGAGCCAACCCAGGCACTCAGTGGATGGAGACACTAAATCCCAGGCACGCGCTGAGCCAGGGACAGGGTTGGGACATTGGGACCCCCGGGATGCCAGAGGAGACCATATCTGCATGAAAACACAGGGAAAAGATGATTCTACATGCTAAAAGTAGACTTAAATCAATGCAACACCATCATACTTATGTATTTCCCCATAGCACTAGTTATCAGCCTAGGAGGGAAGGAAGGCAGAATAAAGCCCAACCCCCTGGCAAGAATAGAACTCCCAATCCTTGGGTAGCAGTACAGCAGTTGATTCACTGATTCCCCAAGGGTGGACCCCACCCAAGGAAAGGCTCCCAGCCAGTGCAGGCAAGCAACGCGAAAGCGAAACTTCTCTCCCACAAAAAGCCCTGCAGGGGAGAAAATTAGTTCCTCCCTTGCCAATTCAAAGAGGCTGGTTCCACTTGGGGCCCTTTGGCAACCTAACCATTAATGGGCAGTGTGCTTAGATTGAACCACTACTCACCAGGCAGGCACCATCACCAAAGGAACAAGGCCTTCAGGCCCCGTGTGAGACTTGCTCCACAGGGAGAAAGATTTGTTTCTCAATGCCAAGCAGTTAAAGAGGGCGAGGATGCAGGAAGTAGCCATCACCTATAAAGGCTTCTTGGCAAAGCCAGCACAGGTGGGTATTTTACCCCCAGTGCTGGTCCATTAGTTTAACTCTCATACTTAAGAACTCAGAAAACATAAGTCATCCAGAAGTGGAACTATAGGAGGGGGGGGCATGACTAAATGATTTCAGGAGTCTCTGTGGTACCTTTTCAGTTGAATTCTTCTGAAAAAAAATCTCTACTTTTGTATTAATGTTAAGGTTGGAGCAATATCCTTTGATATCATTAACTAGTTATAAAAAGGTAAGCGTTTAAGTTCTCAAGAACTCATCAGGCAAAGATCTTATAAAACAATGGCTGAAATCCTGATCAGGGGTTCTCAACCGGCCTGATTGGTTGTCCCCCCTCCCCCCGCTGTTTCTGATGGCCGTAAATGAGTCTGTAGCCAATTCCACTGGCAGCTGGACTCAGGAGCAAGGGTGGGAGCCAGATTATTTGGCACCGCAGGCCAGATCCAGCCCACGGGCCACAAATTGAGAACCCCTGCTGTAGTAAGTCACAACTAGGGTACACCCAGTAGTGATTTGATGAGTCAGCTCCTCTGTATGTTACATTGATTCAGCATGCCTGCTCTAATTGTGACTATGCTATGGCTAAAAACTGGCAGTAAGAGAAATAATTCAACTGGGCCAGATGTAAAATATTGTGGCTGATGAAGCCAGACTATCAGCAAGGAAAACTGGAGTTTTCAGATTCCACATGAAACAGATGATGGTTGTGAATTAGCATGGGGCTAGAAATACAAGAACATGTAGGACTTTTATTTGTGTGCCAAATGAATCCCACAATTGTTTTAATCCTTTACTGTTTTTTCAGTATCTGTGATACACAAGTATCTGCGTCAACACCAAGGCTGGGTGTTGACTTGACACACGAAAAGCATTTTTACCTTCCTTTTCTTTCTCAAAATTGTTCTGTTGATGTAAGTTTCCAATTAGTCAGTTCATGCCTTTATTCCAGGTTTATACACTGCAGTACTGTAATAGGTTGCCAAGGAGTAAGGCGTTTCTATGCTGTTGCCATATTTCAGCCCACATAACTACCACTGTGCTACACTGTGATTTCTTTCTGTGTTTCTTATACAACCACATGAAAAGAGAAAATCATATCCCACTGCATATTTATGCAATTAATATACTTCCATTTGCTGCCAAATGCCCAAGTCTAATTACTAATGCCATCTGTTTATGAATGGAGTAGTAATTTGTTGCCATAACCTTGCTGGCTATTTCTGTGATAGAGTCTTCTGTTTGTATTTTGCAGCAGTTTGCAGCTAAGTCATGCCGCTGAAAAACAACTGCCTACCTTTTCATTTTTATGTTTTCCTCACAGAGGTGCCTTTTCAGAAGTTTTCCTGGTGAAACACAGAGCCACTGGCAAACTTTTTGCTTTGAAGTGCATTAAAAAGTCACCAGCCACTCAGGACAGCAACTTGGAAAATGAAATAGCTGTGCTGAAGAAGTGAGTATGATTTCCAGAGACCACAAAACTGCCTCAAAAATCTACAAGATGTTCTGTCGTGGAATTCAAACCAAGGATGATACTCAGTGTGGTGTAGTGGATAAAATAATGGACTAGGACTCAGAGGCCTTGGGTTTGAATCCCTGCTCAGCCATAAAACTCACTGGTAAAACCACTCCTTAAATATCTCACTTACCTTAAAGGCCCTGTTGAGTCACTGTAAGTTCCAACTTGACAATGCCTAGGCCAGTGAGGGCAAACCTTGGCGCCCCAGGTGTTCTTGGACTTCAATTACCAGAAGCCCAAGTCAGCACTCTTACTGATCAGGGCTTTTGGGAATTGAAGTTCAAGAACATCTGGAGTGTCAAGGTTTGCCATCACTGGCCTGGACTAAGCAGAAAATTCTGAAAATTCTAGCTATGAAGTTTGTCAACTATAAAAGTTAAACAATATAATTGTTCCAAGCCAGTATTTCTGGAATTATTATTTCTAGTTGATGTGCTCTCCTTTCTTTAGCGAGTACATAACTGTCATATTGAAAGGAGGGGTACACAGAAAGAGCCTCCTCAAAGATTGTGGTATTTCTGAACCACAATCAGGCATACCCAGGTTAATGGCGCCCTTGTGCCGGCTAATCTTTCTCACACTACATCAGGTGAAAGAAAGTGTATAATGAATTCACCAAAAGGTGACTTCCTTTTGGCAGTTTTACATCTGGCCTAGACACGGAAGAAGAATAGTGGAAGGAAGGCAGTATGCTCCATAAAAACTGGGTCATTTGCTGTATTATACATGGTATAACATGTATAATAATTTATCCCAGGAAAAGGCTGGTTTTTAAGCAAGGAAAACTATATTTTTTTGTTTCTCCCCACCACACTACCCCCAGACCATATTGCTTGTGACCTTGGCTATAGATGGGAAGAAAACTCTTAACAGAATATCAAGGAACTGTTTGTTCCTTGAATGAAAGATAATCACAGTGAGGGTTTTTGAAGGGGTTTGTGTGCAGATCTTCGTTCAGCCCGATCAGAGAACAGGTATATTATAGTAGTGGACCCTGAATCAGAATGAAAACAGCATAACATTCTAGATCACTTGATTTTGGCTTGACATTTTCTGCTTACATAATTTTGAACTATCTGTGTCTTTGGTTACAGAACAAAGCATGACAACATAGTGACGCTTGAGGACATTTATGAGAGCACAACTCACTATTACCTGGTCATGCAACTGTAAGTATCAGATTGTTGGCTAGATAACAAAAATATCAGTGAGATATGGAAATCTCACTGTTATATCCAATCCAATATCCAATATTGATTTGTCCTCAATTATCTATATATTTAAGCACAAATCAACCAAAATCCAAAAATGTTCTATCCTTAGCCTTCTGTTTCCATCTCTGGCTGAACTGCTTTACCATTGGCTCATTCCATCATTTTCAGGGTTTGCCTAGTGATCTTTTGTGATCCCTTGGTATCCACTCTATTAGCCAACAGATCCATCTGTTATATTTTAGGTGGGTCTTATGGCCTGCCCATCTTCTTTTTGCCACATATACTTCATAGACCACATCACACAGTCTGGTTCTTTGGTGTAATTCCTTATTGTTGACTTTATCCCTGATTGTTACTCTGCATATCAGTCTTTCCATTGTTCTTTGTGTTACTGCCAGTTTTTCTTCCCCTTCCTTTTTGGATGCGTACAACATTGCTGGTAACACTGTCATATTGAATACATTTGCAAATGTATTCAGTTGTTATACAGGGATGGATAAATCTGTCAATTTCAATTTCTTTCTGTTTCTCATTTTTCTAGTATTTGGTTCATCTTGACCATTGAGAATTTTTGCAAACTTAACAGAAATCAGGGTTGCATGAAAATTTGAATGCATTTGTATCACCATTTTCCTTGACACATTCATTTTGTATACATTTAATATACAGATCTTTAAAAGCAAGTTTCTAAACAGAATTCACATTTAACATTATGTCACTAAAACATGCATTTTTGTATACACTTTCTCAGTATTTGTATTTTACTATTTTATTTCAAATTAAAGAACTTGATTGCAAAACACAGAAAAGTGCAAATTTCAAGGATAACTGAATTTCAGTTCATAAAGTGAAAATTAAGCATGTTTGCATTAAAATACAATTTTAACAAATTTTTCCCCTGTCTTATCACTTTTAAGTACCAGACACAATCACAAATATGAGGAATCTCATATGGAGAGCTTCAAATGTTATGCTAGTGACAAAGCCACATCTTTTTCAAAGTATATATCACACTTTTGCTAACTTAGGAATTTTATTTCATGGTTTCCATCCCTGTTTATTGAATGCTTTATGATGGCCCTAATCCTCTTGCCTAGTTATGCTGACACAAGACAAATAGCAGTCCTTTGGCAGGCAAATGTTCTTATGTTAAGAAATCACCTGAAATGGAGCAATTTGCCTTCTACACCTTTTGTTTAGCTATGCAAAAGGACTTATGACAATATATAGTAATTGTAAGATATTGTCCATTTATGTCCAGATTATAAATGTAACCGATGCATTGAGAGATAATGTGGAGAAAATGCATCTCATGCCATAGCTGTAATATTTCAAGGTTGCAAAATATCTCATGATGGTAAGTGTTGGCTAAGTCTTAGTTGGCTTGCCTGAAGACTTCATTCTGATTGCTAAGGCCCAGAATGGTTAAAATGTAACTCCAAGAAATGCATGGGCTTCTCAAGTCTGTTTTTACACTTATAAAATCATAGAATAACTGAGTTCCAATAACTTGAGTCCATCAAGTCCTACCCCCTGCTCAAAGCAGGAATCCAAATCAAAGCAGATTTGACTGATGGCTGTCCACTTTGCAGGTGCTATGGAATACCCTGATGCCCCTCTCCAAAAGCAAAATAAGGGGAAACAAAGTTTTCTTATTTTTGAAAACTTCCAAAAATACTTTTTGCACAAAGCAAGCCAGGTAGTGAGAGACCAAACACCCCAAACTGCAAAAAAAAAATCAGAATCAGAAATGGACTTCCATTTGCAGTAAATATATATTTAGAGGCAGCTGTAGATAATCATTTAATGCCTGGTACACCCTGCTGCAGTCCTGTGCAAACCCAGCAAACTTATCCACCCCTTCATTTTATTCCATTATTCTCTAGGTTAACAGTATTATTTTACATAAATTACTCATAATTAAGTTCTATTAAATTTAATGGGTCTAGTCCCATATAACTATGTTGTCCCAGTCTGTTAATTCACTACTCTACAATGGTATCCAATGCTTTAACTATAGCCTGTATCATTTAGTTCTGGGTAGTGATCAATTTTGATTTCGCTTATGAGTATAATTCTTATTTCCTCCTAGTATTTTAACACATACATCATAAGGTTCCTTCTCTCCTTTCCAAAAATAATAGTTTGAGGAACAACAAAAGAAAATAAAACCTGCCTGTGCAAACCAGTTTTATCTGTGTTGCAACAAGAATGTTTTGGTGAGTAGGCGGTTAAGAAGGAGCATTGGGAAAAAGACTATATATGGAAATAATACAAGGGACTGTTAGATCTTAAACAAAGGTTCCATGCAACTCCTTAACCCTTAAGAACAAGCTGTGAGAGATTATCTTACAGTTTCAAGGGTTGAGACTCTTAAAAAGGAAAATAGGCTGGTATATCAGCAATAAATGATATTTCAGATTTGGCACTTGAATAAAAGTAGTTCATTTAATAAAGATGTTCAATGATACCTGGTAAATCAGATTGCATGAAAGGCTAGAAAGAGCTTCATGCAAAAAGCTCATAAAATTGTAAGCAAAATCATTTCTGGTTATTTGGAGACAGCAAAGTATCATTGTTGTTGTTGTTGTTATTGTTTTTGTTTTTGTTGTTGTTCAGTCACACAGTCAATTCCAACCCTTTGTGACCCTATGGACCATTGTCCTCTAGGCACCTCTGTCCTCCACCATCCTCCTCAACCCGCCCAGCTCTGTGCCCATTGTGTCTACAATACCATCTAGCCATCTCATCTTTGGCCGCCCCCTTCTTCTTTTGCCCTCCACTTTTCCCAGCATCAAGGCTTTCTCAAGTGAATCTTCTCATTTGATGTCCAAAGTACTTCAGCTTCATTTTTACTATTTGACCTTTTAAGGAGCAGTCTGGGTTGATTTCTTCTAATATTGACCTATTTGTTCTCCAAACTCAAAAGTATCATTAGATCCTATGCTTTATCTTCTGCCCCAACTGATTCAATTTCTTTTCAAAACTTACTGTGACACAGAAAACAAAGGGCTTTGTAGGTGCATTTTTTAGACTGAGAGAAACAAAGGACTCAAATTCATGGCCTTGTTAATTTTCGTCCTAGTTGTGTGAGTACAACTGGCATTGTTGTGCCATATCTGCAGTTTAATGAATATGAATTTTGTGACTGTAAGAGTGATAAGCGCCATAGCAGTATTTCTTATCTTAGCAATTAGTGTCCATACCCATAACTGTTTGTGTATAACAGATGAAGTAATTATGAGATACAAGAATCTCCAGCATTACAAGTAATCATAGCCAGCAAGCTATTCAGCATTGTGTTGTGTGCAGAAATTACCATGAAAGAGAGGAAACAGAGAATTTTGACAATGCAATTTTCTCTTCCTAAACATGTAATCAAAAACATTTAAAGCAGTTCAATCAGGCTTTGTGATTCTTCTAATTAATGTCCTTCACAGAGTGTCTGGAGGTGAATTATTTGACCGCATTTTAGAACGTGGTGTTTACACTGAAAAAGATGCAAGTATTGTAATTCAGCAAGTCCTGGGAGCAGTGTATTATCTTCATGAGAATGGGATAGTTCACCGAGACCTGAAGGTACAGTCCTTTGTTGCATAGTGTCTTGGTAACAACACCACTAGGTTATCCATGATATGTTCTTATTCATGGGTTCAAAGACTTACAATCATCCACCAATTTGCACTGAATTATGCATTCTCTCTGCATCTTAAGAAATTGTAGACAGAGTTGGGCATGATGTCTACTCAACTGGAAAGAGCTAGAAAGAACATTGTTACAAAAATATAATGCAGTGTAACAGTTAATTTTTTAAATAATAATTTGTCGAGCTTTCTGTTTCCCAAAGTTCATATCAGTCTCCTGCTCAACAGGTAAAATGGGCACACTGTGGTTTTGGCCTTTGTTTTTTAAGTTTCTTCATGAATAAACTATGGTACCAAGAAGACACTTTCTTTATAATGCTAACTCTCAATTTCTCATTAATAGCCTGAAAACCTGCTGTATTTAACTCCAGAAGAGGATTCCAAAATCATGATCACTGACTTTGGTTTGTCTAAAATAGAGCAAAATGGTGTCATGGCTACCGCATGTGGTACTCCAGGATATGTTGGTAAGCAAAGGAAGAGGAATGACCTAAGGGTGGTATGTAAATAATAATAAAGGTAATGGTCACCCTTGCTCGAAAGCCAGTCATATCTGAGTCTAGGGATCAGTGCTCATCTCTGTTTCATAGCTTAAGAGCCAGTGCTGTCTGCTTTTGCAGATGTTTCCATGGTCATGTGACAGGCATGACTAGACACTGGAGCACATGGAATGCTGTTTAGATAATCTGTCAGGGGAGGGGGTCATACATGATGGCAGCGCCTGAGTTTTCTGCAAGAAAAGTTCTCTACCATAGTTTGGTGGATAGAAATAGTATGTTGAATCCTTAACTAAATATGCTTCTATTTCCTCATTTCCATACAATGTTACAATTAATAAAAGTAACATTAACTGAATCTGTATATTAAAATAAAAGTCTTAAAACTGGAAATGTATTAATGTATTCATGATCCTTAACACACTAATCACTATTCATGTGTTATCTGAATGTATGATATGTAAGAGCAGGATCATGCAAGATAGGCCTCCTACCATTTGATATATTTGCCAGAAACATAACAATTATAGATGATATGTTGAGTTGCTGATTTTATTGCTAACTTGTGTTTGGTTTTTATCTGCTGCAGCTCCAGAGGTGCTAGAACAAAAACCATATAGCAAAGCTGTTGACTGCTGGTCCATAGGAGTAATTACCTATATCCTGTGAGTACCATCTAAGAATTGTGAGGACTCTAGTAACCTTGTAAATGTCCATCCAAGTTTTCAGCCTTCAAAAATGTACATTAGTCTGCATGTTTTATTCAGACCAAGAAGAAAGAAGAATGGATTAATCATTGATGGCTTAAATGTGGATGAAACAAGATGCAAGTGAACTTTCCCTAATTGGTTGCCTGGGATTTTTGAAATTTTATTTATGTATTTATTTATTTATTTATTTTGCTATAAGCCTGTATCTTGCTTATTATACCAAAATGACCCTGCACTGGGCTAAATCAGATAAGGATAAATAGTGATTCGGTAGCTCTTTTCTGGTTCGGACTAATAATTATATTTAGCAATGAGACACACCAAGTGATTTAACATGTTTCATTCATTTAGTGGGTGTACTCTATCTGAGACTAGTAATCAGATTAAACCCTCAGTTTTTCCATTCTCTTGATTGTTTTTTAAAGTCTTATTTACTGTGTTGCATACTACCTTTCTGCGAAAGCAGATTACAATTCAATTTTTTAAATAAAACAAAATGTTAGCAGTCTTCTCAGAAAGTTATGGCCTTTTGTTTTTTCTTCACACTGTCGGGCTGCGGTGATTCAGTGGTTAAGAAGCTCATCTTGTTAGCTGAAAGGCTGGCAAGTCAGTAGTTTGAAAACCAGGTACTGCATGACAGATTGAGCACCTGTCTCTATCCCAACTCTTGGGGACATGAAAAGAGCCTCTTTTAGGCATTCCCTGAGTGGAGTTTCTCCTGCAAAAATCCTTTCAACCCAGAATAATTTATGAAACAAAATTATTATTATCATTATTATTATTATTATTATCATTATTATCATCATCGTTGTTGTTGTTGTTGTTGTGATTTTTCTTCAAATGACCTTGGCTAAGAAGCATGAAGGATGAAATATGTACTTTAAATGGGCAATGCATTAGATGTAGACATAGATTCCGGCATGCATTCTGTTACCTAGGTGAAGTAATGTACCATGAAGCTAGATGTAAAGAAAAGAACCTTCGGTTCCAGAGAGCCCAATCTTGATATTTCTTCATTTCAGAAATTAACCAGTATGCTGTTCATCATTATTATAGACAGTAATAGCCTCTCATTGTTCTTTCTATGCTCAATTACAGTGACCTTCATTAATGGCCCTTTAGGGATGTCAGTCATGTCCTGATTCATTCTAACAAACTAAAGAAGAAAACGTGAAGACAATACTCCTTTGACTCAAGACAATGATAATTGTAGTTGGTCTCAGACAAAATTTCCTCAATTACCAGACCAATTTTTCCACATTTCTGGAAGTGTGCAAAAATTAAACTTATGATAACTCATGCCTTGTTGCATGGATTTTTAAGACACACTAGATGCTGTCCTTTTGAGTTTTTGACCATTATTTTGTCCTACTTTGTTGCCCGGCACAAGACTTACTTACTTACTTACTTACTTACTTACTTACTTACTTACTTACTTACTTACTTACTTACTTACTTACTTACTTACTTACTTACTTACTTACTTACTTACTTACTTACTTACTTACTTACTTACTTACTTACTTACTTACTTACTTACTTACTTACTTACTTACTTACTTACTTACTTACTTACTTACTTACTTACTTACTTACTTACTTACTTACTTACTTACTTACTTACTTACTTACTTTGGGCATACTTCACAGTCCCAGGATGCCTTGAACATTTTCTACCTAGAAACCTATGAAAGAAGTTGCCATAAGTCAGAATTAACTTGTTGGCACATGCTTTTAATTTTTGTTAAAAAATAAATAAATACAATTTGACTACGTAATTGGGACTCTCATTGAGTTCACACATCTACCCCTGGGTCTGAGATTTTTTTGTTTTCTCTGATGTAAAATGTTTGTTGTTTGTTTGGCTGTCAAAGCTGAGGAAGAAGAGACTCCACCCTCAACACTAGCCAGCTGGTGCCCATCATAAAGGGACAGCTGGTAACACTGCACAGAAACGTTGTTTTTATTACATAAAATATTTTCTGTTACCACCATGAGAATTGAACTGCCTGTTGTTTGTTCATAGCACTGGCCTCTATTCTTCATCCAGCCCTTAATTCATCTTTCTAAATACACAAAGGAAAGGAAGGCTTCTGGTAATAGTTATTCATCTAGTTGTCTTTTCTCATTTTTCCTTCCAATCCAACCCAGTCTGTGTGGATATCCTCCATTTTATGAAGAGACAGAGTCCAAACTGTTTGAGAAGATCAAAGAAGGTTACTATGAATTTGAGTCTCCATTTTGGGATGATATCTCTGAATCAGGTACTTTTATCATATGGCAAAATCAGTACAGTACTTGTCTTTTTTAGATTTTTTAAAAATTATCTGAATACTAGAAATGGGCTATTACCTGACAGTAGGTGGTCACGACGTTCAGGAAATATCAAGTTATCTTTAATTTTGGGAGATATAACACAGCATAGGAAACCGTGCTTTCTCAGTGGTGGGCCTGTCTGTTTAGAATAAACTTCCAATAGATATTTGACTACGGAGTGGCTGGGGATGTGCTTTGGGTTGAAACAAAGCCCAGGAAATGCCTTGGACATGGGGGAAATGGCTTCAGAGGTTCGCTATAGAGTGATGAAAATAAAATAGGCTTCTATTTTCATAGCTCTATAGCGAAGAGCCCCCTCCGAAGCCATTTCACCCTTCCTCTGAGGTTTTTCCTGGGCTCCGTTTCACCCTGAAGTGCCTCCCCAACCACTCTGGAGTGGCTGGGGATGTGCTTTGGGGTGAAATGGAGCCCAGGAAAAGCCTTTGGTGAAGGGGGAAATGGAGCCAGCCCCCTCCAAAACCTCTTCTAAGAGGAGAAGGAGGTGGTCGGTGGGGTGGGGAGGTGGTCAGGGCCAGCCATTTTTACTACTGGTACATGCGTGCTGGTGCGAACCTGCTGATGCCCACCACTGAAAGCAGCACTAGAGTGAATGAGTATTTGTTAGGTTTTGTTTTAAAAGACTACACAGGTCTATTATATGTGCACTCTATCACTTGGAATTCACATTTCTGGGCATAGGCTAAAACCATGACACCAATTTAACTCCACTTACTAAAGCCTGCAGTGGCTCAAGTGGCTAAGACGCTTACTGGAAGGCAGCAAGTCAGCAGTTCGATACTAGAATACTGCAGGATGGAATGAGCTCCCGTCTTTGTCCCAGCTCCTGCCAACCTAGCAGTTTCAAAGCAAGAAATTGCAAGTAGATAAATAGGGACCACTTCGGTGGGAAGGTAAACAGCCTTCCGTCCGCTCCGGTGTCTAGTCATGCCTGCCACATGACCATGGAAAAGTCTGCAGAAGCAGACAGTGCTGGCTCTTTGGCTTTGAAACAGAGTTGAGCACTGAACCCAAGAGTCAGATATGACTGGCTTTCGAACCAGGGTGACCTTTACCTTACTAAAGCCTATAATACTATATAAGGGACTGTGGTGGTTTAGTGGTTAAGATGCTGAACTTGACAACTGGAAGGTCAACAGGTCAGCAGTTTGAGACCCAAGTGCTGCACGATGGAGTGATCTCCCGTCTGTCCCAGTTCCTGCCAACCTAGCATTTTGAAAGCAAGAAATTGCAAGTAGATAAATAGGTACCATTTCGGTGGGGAGGTAAACAGTGTTCCACTGTCTAGTCATGCCTGCCACTTGTCCATGGAAACATCTGCAGATGCAGACAGCATCTTTGGCTATAAACTGAGATGAGCACTGAACTCT
Source organism: Bradypodion pumilum (assembly GCA_035047305.1). NCBI lineage: Eukaryota > Metazoa > Chordata > Lepidosauria > Squamata > Chamaeleonidae > Bradypodion > Bradypodion pumilum. The sequence goes on along the minus strand of JAWDJD010000004.1, from coordinate 62,044,230 downwards.
AGAGTCAGATATGACTGACTTTCGAGCAAGGGCAGCTAAGAATATATAAACCTACATCCAGTGGAATATTATATAGGCCCAAAAAGCACAAATAAACCAAACAACCTGCTTGTTCAGGACAACAAGATCTACAACAGTTTGTTTTGACTTCTACATTTCTTCTTAACTTTATCCTTACTCATTCCTTCTGAACAGCCAAGGACTTCATTTGTCACTTGTTGGAGAAGGATCCAAATGAGAGGTTTACCTGTGAGAAAGCCCTCAGGCATCCCTGGTGAGCTATGTGTTGCTAGTACAATCAAACTATGTGATGTAGTAAGGAACTGTAGTTTTTTCTGTCATGGCAATGGCCATGGATCATAAAACAGATTTTTCTTCTCCAAGATCTTAATTAATATGACTCATGACATAATAAAATTTGAATATGGAGCATACCTGTCAACCTTCCCGATTTGGCTGGGATTACCCCGTAAATTGACGTCGATTGACGTCATAACTCGGCCCCCACTGCCAAAACCCCGTAATTTAGCAGCGAGGGAAATGCTTTCTGCGCATGCGCGGAAGGGTTTTACCCCTTCCACGCATGCGCAAAAGTGCTACGTCGCTTGCGTAAGGGCTGCGCAAGCGGCATAGCACTTCCGCGCATGCGTGGAAGAGGTAAAACCTTTCCACGCATGCGTGGAACGCGACCTGCACACAAGCGATGTGCGGAGGGCCCGTTTTTCCGGAGCCGTGGGTTGACAGGTATGATATGGAGTTGTTATTTTTCTCTGTTATGTGTCCTTGTGCTGAAGTTAGAAAAAGTGCTAGATTTAAGAAGTGAAATAGCATAAACAGATTGCAAACACATTGAACTACAGTTGATAGGATTCATTTAGGGGAAACCATGACAGAGGTGATCTATGTTTTCAGTTAAGACCATATTTCCAGTTCTCATAGAGATTTTTAAAGTAAAGTTGTTATTCATTTGAGTCTTAAGCTAAGGCTAACACAGAAAAATGAATTATTTCTTTTGGTGTATGCAAACCAAGACACGGGACACAGCCTCGGGCTGGGTTAACTCAGGTTTATTGCATCGTGGACAGAGGGAACATGAGGTAATGGCGGATCAATAGCTCTTTATATACAGCAGTAATACATTTGAACGTGGTGCCATGGTAGCCCATTGGCTACTGTCTGCGTGACGTCATTGCAGGTCACGCCCTTCTTGTCCAGGTGTAGGTAGTGGCGGGAAAACTTCCCGCGCTGTTGCCTTTGATGAGTTCGGACCAAGAGAGCTTGGACGCTCGCTGCTGCCAGCTGGTGGTCATTAGCTCGCGTCCTATTACAGGGCTTATATGATACAGCTGAAGGTTACATTGTTGCTATAGGCAAGGTTACATTGACTCAGATACATTGCAATCCATGTGTACAGTAAAACCATCAGAACACAACATCCCTCCCCCCTAGGACGAGACAAAGTCTCGAGCCCACCTTAACACACTCCCCCCCCCTTATGAGACAAAGTCTCTCAGCCAAGATGGCTTATTTCGAACACGCTGGGGTCTCGGTGCGGGCTGCCTCTCCCCGGGTTTGCTACCTTCTCTTTGTCCCCTGGTCTCCTGTCCTGCAATATGAGAGGGAGACTCGTTAGTGACTTTCCGCGGCTCCGCGGCGCTGTTGGGAGGTGTGCTCTTTCTTAGGGAGGAACCGGGGGCACTGGGGGCTAACGAAAAACCCCTCTTCTCGCTTGGATGGGTGGGGGAACACTCCTGAAAACCCCCCCGGCTCGCCAAATCAAAATCAAAATCACTATCGGGGGCAGCGGTCGCGAACTCCTCTCCCCCTTCCCCGGCCCCTGCTAGAGCTGGCGTATCAAAGGGATATGAGTCGGGGCCGCTGCTTCTGCTTCCTTCCCCCCATGCTTGGGACTGTTGTCCACTGCTGTCTCCCCCTTGGGTTAAGCGGGTGGGGGAGAACCCTAACGCTGAATCCTGTTGCTGAGCCCCACTGACTGGCCCAATCACTCGGTGCCTCAGTTGATCTGCGTGCCTCCTCCAGAGGAGGCCGGTGTTCGTCTCGACCCGGTACGACACTGGCCCCGTCTGTTCTACAACCGTCCCTGGTACCCAGGCTGGCCCTGCGCTGGAATAGTTCCTGCAGTGAACAGGGTCACCGGCAGCGAAACCTTTCGAGACTGCCAACCCCACGTTTTTCCCTTTATCCTCGACTCTCGTTGGGTCTAGCCTGGACAGGAGCGTGGTCAGTTTTCGCCGCATCAAGAGCTCTGCCGGCGAGTAGCCGGACGCCAAAGGGGTCACCCTATACGCTAAGAGGAATTGGCACACTTGGTGATTCAGGTCCCCCGGGCCCATGCGCCGCAGCGCCTCCTTTGTTGTACGCACCAACCGTTCCACTTGGCCATTCGTGGCCGGGTGAAACGGTGCGGACGTGATATGCCGAATGGCGTTTGTCTCCATGAATGCCCCGAACTCAGCGGAGGTGAAGCAACTAGCGTTATCGCTGACTAAAGTGTCGGGTAAACCGAACGTGGAAAAGACTCTCCGTAGCCGGCTAATTGTCGTGGCGGAGGACGTGCTTTTTACCGGGATAACCTCCAGCCACTTGGAGAACGCATCCACGACTAGGAGAAACATGGTTCCTCGGAATGGGCCAGCGAAATCTACGTGCACCCTGGACCATGGTCCCCGTGCTGTGTCCCATTCCCTATGTGGAAGACGGGCCGCCTCAGGGCGGGACCCCTGGCAAGCCTCGCAAGTGCCAACCATGTGCTCAATATCCGTGTCCAGCTGCGGCCACCAGAAGTAACTCCGGGCCAGCGCCTTTGAACGAACTATGCCCGGGTGGCTGACGTGCAGCAGTTCGAGCACCCTCGTCCGCAGGGGCGCAGGGACCACCACCCGTTGGCCCCACAGAAGGCACCCCCTCTCTAGGGACAACTCTAGCTTTTTCCTAAAGAACGGGTCGAACTCCGTACTCGGGGACGAACCCGGCCACCCCTTTTGCACCCATGAGCAAACCTTCGCCAGTGTCCTGTCCTTGCCTGTCGCCCTAGCAATGTCGGCTGGCACTATTGGGGGAGCGTCTAAAACCTCAATTAGCAACACCTGGCGGTCCTTTTCTGCTCTCGCCTTTTGGGCGTCCGACAATGGCAAAGGGGATCTCGAAAGCGCATCAGCATGGCTGATCTCCTTTCCGGGCCTGTACTCCAACTCATGTTGGTACGCGTTGAGGAAAATAGCCCATCGCAGCATTCTCGGGGACAGGATCTGCGGCGTTGGCTTGTGCGCCGTGAAAATCCCTAACAGCGGTTTGTGATCGGTCACGATTTTGAACGGGCGGCCATACAAAAAATCGTGAAATTTTTTGGTCCCCGATACGATTGCTAATGCTTCCCTGTCGGTTTGTGCGTAATTTCGCTCCGCTTGGGACAGGGACCTTGAGTAAAACGCTACCGGGGCCTCCCTTCCGTCCTCCAACACGTGGCAAAGCACCGCCCCCACCCCCACCGGGGATGCATCACACACTAGGACCACAGGCCGTTTGGGGTCGAAATGCGTCAGGATTGCCTCAGAAGTTAGGAGTTGCTTTAGCTCCTTGAACGCCCTCTCGTGCTCATCACCCCACATCCACGGCTCCTCCTTTTTCAGCAACCGATGGAGCGGTTCGGCCACGGACGCCTTCCGCGGGAGGAATGTATGGTAAAAATTTAGGAGCCCCAGGAAAGATTGCAGCTCGGTCTTGGATGTGGGGCGAGGGGCCTTTTTAATGGCTGCTACCTTGGATTTAGACGGCTTAATCCCCTCGGGTGTGATTCGGAAACCTAAAAACTCGACCTCTGTTTCGAAAAAAACACATTTATCCTTCCTCAATCTCAGCCCCGCTTTCTCGAACACGGTCAGTACCTTGTCCAACCTTTTCGCTAGTTCCGCCTCACTCCCCCCTGTTATCAACACGTCATCAAAATAAGGCAACACCCCCTCCAGGCCCTTTAGGAGGCGTTCCACGAGCGATTGAAAAAGACCGGGTGCCGAGTTCACGCCGAACTGTAACCGCGACACCTGGAACGCTCCCTTATGTGTAACTATCGTTTGTGCCGCGGCCGTGGCGGGGGTCACAGGAAGTTGCTGATAGGCTTGTGCCAAATCGAGCTTAGCGAAACACTTTCCCCCATTTAGCCTGGCCAAAAGGTGGCTTATCACTGGCACCGGGTATGCATTAGGGCGGATCGCCTTGTTAATTGTACACTTATAATCTGCGCAAATGCGCACCTCCCCGTTAGCCTTTAGAGCCGTTACAATTGGAGTTTCCCACTCCGCGGAATCAACAGGAATAAGAATCCCCTGGCCCACCAGTTTGTCCAATTCCGCCTCTATCTTGTCCTTGAGTGCAAACGGCACCCTGCGTGGTTTGAGTCTTATCGGGCGGACCTCCGGGTCTATGTCGAAAGCTACAGGGGGTCCCTTGAACTTTCCGAGTCCTTTCTCAAAAACGGCGGGATGCGCATCGCAAACCGCTTGTATTGGGTCCCCCCCCACGGTATGCACCCCCCCTATGAACAACCCTAAAGGCTGAAACCACTGTGTTCCCAGGAGGCTACAGCTTCCCCCTTTCAGGACAACTAGGGGCAGTTCCGCAGAATGTCTCTTAAATTTGACCCGAAACTTCCCAACCCCCAATACCGGAATGTTGTTTCCCTGTACGTCCCGTAGTGTGGACCTCAACGCTTTAAGCTTTGGCCGCACGTGGGGGTCGATTTTCAGGAACTCTTTCTGGGGAATTATGGAAAAGGAGGACCCCGAGTCAATTTCCATCTTAATAGGGGCCCCTTGTACTAATACCTCAACGAAGTAATGGGACTGTCCCGCGGACACGCTGAACACTGAGGCGTCGTCCTCGCTGCTGTCCGAAACGCGGCCCACGCCGTCCTGCTTCCTCGTGGTCTGGGCGCCATCTTTGGGCCTTGCTGGACGGTCCGGCCTGGCCGCGCGGTCTTGTGATTGCCTCCGGCCCTCTTTCCGCTTTCTGCACGCCTTGGCGATGTGCCCCCGACGGCCGCAGGTGTAACACTCGGCCTTCCTGAACGGGCATCTCGCGCGCTCGTGGGCCGCTCCGCAACCCTCGCAGCGTCGACCGCCCTTCCGGACCTTCTGGACCTCCTCGCCGTCGCTGCCTTCCGTAGACGACTTTGAGGCCCGCCGAGTCGCGTGCACCGACTGTCCGGCCTTCCCGTGCACCGAATTTTCCGCCTTGCCGGCTTTAGGACGCCACTCACGCCACTGATGCATCTCGTCCACTCCGGCATTCGTGGACTCTGCGGCTTCCGCGGCCTCTATGACTTCGGCCAGCGTGGGTGGCGGCTCCTTATTCATCAAGCTGCGCTGCACCTCCTTGTCTTTCAGGCCACATAACACGCCGTCCCTGAGGACCATCTCCAGGATGTCGCCCCATTTACAGGGGGCGGCGGCTATCCTCATGGCGGCCACGAATGCCTCAACCGACTCGTCTGGCGCTTGGACTCGCCTCCAAAACGCGCTCCGAGCGGGAAACATTGCCCTCGAGGGGCAGAACCGCTCTCGCAGCAGCTTCATGATGTCGCTCGCCTTAAAGTCGCTCACCTTCTTCGGAGCGATTATGCCCACCAGCGTCCGCTTGGTTTCCATCCCGAGCATTCTGGTGAGGATGGCCCTCTTCCTCTCCTCGTCGTCTTGTTTGACTCTGAGTTCCACCAGTGCCGCCTGGAAGTCCATCTCAAGCAGCTCCCAATCTTGCGGTTTGGTGATGTTGAACCCGCTCTGTGCCCTGGCTGTTCCATGGGGATCCATCATCCCACCTTCGTCGCCAATTTGGTGTATGCAAACCAAGACACGGGACACAGCCTCGGGCTGGGTTAACTCAGGTTTATTGCATCGTGGACAGAGGGAACATGAGGTAATGGCGGATCAATAGCTCTTTATATACAGCAGTAATACATTTGAACGTGGTGCCATGGTAGCCCATTGGCTACTGTCTGCGTGACGTCATTGCAGGTCACGCCCTTCTTGTCCAGGTGTAGGTAGTGGCGGGAAAACTTCCCGCGCTGTTGCCTTTGATGAGTTCGGACCAAGAGAGCTTGGACGCTCGCTGCTGCCAGCTGGTGGTCATTAGCTCGCGTCCTATTACAGGGCTTATATGATACAGCTGAAGGTTACATTGTTGCTATAGGCAAGGTTACATTGACTCAGATACATTGCAATCCATGTGTACAGTAAAACCATCAGAACACAACATTTCTGGACTTTTGAAATGGAAACGGGCCTGTGGTGGCTCAGTGGTTAAGAAACTCACCTTGTTAGCTGGAAGGCTGGCAAGTCAGCAATTTGAGACCCAGGTACTGCATGACAGATTGAGTGGCCATTTCTGTCACAGCTCTTGGGGACATGAAAGGAGCCTTATTTGGGCATTCCCTGAGCAGAGTTTCTTCTGCAAAAATCCTTTCAACCCAGAATAATTTCTGACACAAAATTATTATTATCAGTGGGAACATAAGGAACAAGATTAAGCAGGTTTGTGTCATATTCTAAGTTTTCTCTAGTAAAGCCAGGGAAATAAAATAAGCTGAAAATAAGTCCTTTGCATCAAGCAATACCTGGACAGTGTTTAATTTCATGTGAGCATTGACTCAAGCTAAGCAATTCAACAAGGAGACATTGATGTAAAGTCAGAAATCTCAGAGATGAATGTATATCTTCGACACATAATACTTCTAGAGCAGTGTTTTCCAAACTTTGGTTTTTGGACATCAATTCCTAGAAGCCTAAGTCAATTCCCCAAAGCACTGATCAGCCAATGTATTGACTTGGGTTTCTGGCAATTGAAGTCACCCTGTGTTGGGAATCACTGTTCTAGAGTATCTTTATACTTCTGTTTGTCACAAAGTGAAGTAGGATAATATGACTTGGCTATTGTGCAAATGGATCATAGAGTTTCATGAAGCAGCTTTCAAGTCATAGAACAATGCCTGAGCTGTACCACTTCAGAGTGGACTCTGATGTAGTGCAACTACATCAACTGTCAGACCAAGAGAAAGGTGAATTGTGACTATTCAGTGCTAAGAGCAGACAACTCTCTCACACACACACACACACACACACACACACACACACACACACACTGGTGTAGCCTCACTAGAGACAAGAGACCCCACAGTGAGTGCTCTAGAAAGCCCAAACAGCTCTTCAAATGTCTCAGTGGTAGAATGCCTGTAAAGCTCTCCAGAGCAGCCACCCATGCAAATTTTCTCTGTAAAGAATTCCTCAGAGGGTAGGTTGGTGAGTGATATACTCAAGTTTCTGAGGACACATTTCCCACAAGGTCTGGTTCTGAGAAAGGAGACCTTTAGAGCCAGACATAAAGCCTTGGGCAGATTGTGTCTCCCTCCAACCTTCTGCCTTCTCTTGAAGTATCAACAGAGCAAGAGCGAAATTGAGAACAAGCAGCAATTGCAGTTAGCGAAGGTATTCTACGCTGCTGAGGATGAAGTGGCTAATGTATTATTTTACTTCAGGAAACAGAAAAAGCTGTATCTTCATAGATCCACCTACATGTTTACTACCTTAGAGAGAAGTAGGCCTCAAATATTAAAACAAATGGAAACTGCAAAAATGTTATCTGTTTAAAGCTGGGTTTGTTTATGCTTGTGAAAGTCATCATATATTAGACTTCTCTTGGGCTTGTATGTTCCCTTTTCAGATAGCCAGGGAGGGATTAATCTCTCTTCTCACTGTGCTTAATCTATGGAGACTCTGTTTCTCCCCCTTATATATTTAATTACCATTGATTGAACATACAAAGAATTAGCTAAATGCTGCAAAAATGCAAAATGTGTCGTAAACACCATCTGCCTACGTGCCTGTTTTTGCTCTCACTTCATCTGCAGGATTAATGGAAACACAGCCCTTCACCGTGACATATATCCGTCTGTCAGTGCACAGATCCAGAAAAATTTTGCAAAAAGCAAGTGGAGGGTATGTTGTTTGGTGCTGATATTCAGATAGTTGTTATAAATGAAACCAAGAATCTAAAGTAGACTGGTATAAAATTTCCAGGAAAGCCACTCTCCACAAAAGAAATCCCTATAAACCAGGGGTGCCCAAGCTATGGCTTGTGGGCCTGATCTGGCCCCTGACGCCAATTCATCCAGCCCATGAAGCCCTTACAAGGGCTTCATGCACCAGATGAATTGGCATCAGGGGCCAGATCCAGCCCACAGGCCATAGTGATCGGCCCACTGAACAATGTGACCAACTGAAAAAAATGTTTGGGCACGCCTGCTATAAACTGTTAATATTTGGGTACTAAAAAACATGGATTTGGGTCCAGCCTATAGTATGCAGAAATGATTCTTAAATGGTGTGACATGGCCATAATTCTGTCAGCAATGGGCACTTGCGTGATGGAAATTGTGCAAGTTACAGTAGCAAATTACTGCTCACTAGTGTGGCACTATCTGCATTCCTGAGCATGTAGCCAATCATGTGACTAGATGCACACCTTCTTAGAAAGTGGCAATTTGCACTCAAGCTTACATGATTTCTCTTACACACGTGTAAATTTCCAATAGAATTCTGGGCTGTATCTCTAAATAACAGCAGAATTATTGTGCTAATTTAACATATAATGAGAAGCAGGGGGAAAACTGGACCCATTTTGGAAGTGTGGTGGGCTCTTATGAGTTCTGATTACTTTATATAGTACTTGTAATCTCTCACATACTAGAGAAAAAGCCCCAATGCAGACAGCTTGCCTTACTTTCAGGTAACTACTAGCAGAGGACCCGGCATTGCCAAGGGGTACCCTACCTGGGCCAAGGAGAGACCCGGGGGGCCCTCCCCCGCTGCCAGTACGCGGATGACACTCAGTTGTACATCTCGGCCCGTGGGGACCCCAGTGATGCTGTTGAAATCCTATCCGGATGCCTGGAGGCCATTGGGGTCTGGATGGGGGCCAATGGGCTTCGGCTGAATCCCAGCAAGACAGAGTGGCTGTGGATAAGGGCCCCCGTGTTATCCAGGGAGTTACCATCTTTGGTACTGGATGGGCTGTTTTGCCCCAGACAGACCCAGTGCGCAACTTGGGGGTCCTTCTGGACTCGCGGCTGCTGCTAGAAGAACAGGTAGCGGCTGTGGCCAGGAGGGCTTTTGCCCAACTTCGGGTGATTCGCCAGTTGCGCACGCTCCTGGACCGGGGCTCCTTGCTTATGGTCACCCATGCTCTGGTAACTTCCCGACTAGATTATTGTAATGCGCTCTACATGGGGCTGCCCTTGACGACCATTCAGAGGCTGTAGCTGGTCCAGAATGCGGCAGCCCGGGTGGTGATGGGATGTGGCCGATATGCCCATGCCTCACCGCTACTTCGGGAGCTGCACTGGTTACCAGTTTGTCTCTGGGTGCAATTCAAGGTGCTGGTTTTGACCTTTAAAGCCCTATATGGCAGTGGGCCAGGATACCTTAGAGACCGCATTGTCCCAAGAGTGTCTGCCCGTCCAACCAGAACGGACCGGAGGGGCTCTCTAATAGTGCCATCAGCTAGGGGTGCACATCTATCCAGCACCCGAAGGAGGGCCTTCTCCGTGTCCGCACCAACCCTCTGGAACCTCCTGCCAACAGATCTAAGACTTCAAAGAGAATTGCTGCCCTTCAAGAAAGGATTGAAGACCTGGCTGGCAGGGCAGGTGTGGGGCCCGAATGGGAACACGGTCCCCACCTGCTGGCTTATGTAAACCATTAAGAACTCTCTCTTCTTCTTTTTATAGTGGGTGGGATGGGTGGGTGGGATATAGGTCTTTTAAAGTGGGTGGGATGTGGGTCTTTTAAAGTGTTTTTATGTGTTTTTAGAACTTGTTGTAATGCCGCCCTGAGTCGGGTTCTGCCTGAGTGGGCGGCATATATAAATATGACTATTAAATTAAATTAAATTAAAATTTTGTCTGCTGTCATCACGGCCACTCTCTCAGCCGCACCGTGAGGCACCGTCTCAGCCTGACTCTGGCCGCCGCCCTCCCCAGCAACTACAGTCAGTGGGTAGCCATCACAGCCCACCCCCTCCGTACTCCCGTGGGTTGTGTCAGGTGGAAGGGAGGCTCCATTTGGGCCAGTGGGCACCCATTGGGGGGACGGAGGCCTGTGGAAGGTGGCAGCCCGGTCCCGTCCTCTGCCCGTCCCCCAGCTGTGGGTTCTCCCTTACTCTGAGGCTGCCTCAGGAGTGCAGAGGAGCCATGCCAGGGTGGCTGCCTGCCAACAGTAGTCACTGGGGTGGGGGCAGTTGTAATGGCTGTAATTGCCACTGTCTATACTGGTGGCTAGGCCATGCGCCACCTGGAACGCCGGGCAGACTTTGGCACATGCGTGGAATTTTGCGCATGTGTAGAATTTTGTGCATGCGCAGTCATCTCCCCAGGTCATTTCTGCTGACAGGGGGTGGGGCATTGTAGCCCCTTTTCAGTGGCAAGGACCCCAAGGTGGGCTGCCGGTTACCCACGCCGGCCACCCCAGACGTTGAAGGTAGGCGTGCACGCAGTTTCCAGTGCAATCGGTGCAGAGGTGTTGCTTTGTATGAGGGAGCCCTGTGATGTCATGGAGCCCGAGATCTGGTCAGCTGGGAATTGGTGTGAGCTGTGGCGATGACATCACAATCCCCCCTGGTTGGCTTTTTTCCCTTGCCTTTTCTCCTGTCAGTGGAGGCGTCCCCTTTGCAGATTGATTTGGGGAGCGTACCCCTCCCCATGATGCTTGACACCCCCACAGTGACCGTCTCTTCGACACAAGGTACATAGTGCCGAGTTTCAGCGCAATCGGTGCCGGTATGGATTTGTATAACCAACATACAGCACCCGACCTTGATTTTAGTTATATAGATGTCCAAGACTGTATGAGCACTTTGAAATCTTTACTATGGCTTATTTCAAACACCAGCCTGTTAGGTTCAGTCATACAAATGTATTCTAGTTTATGTGTTAATTTCTGCCTTTAGTGAAGAGTGAGGATCACATAAACCTGGCTTTCCTTAGGTAGAATTTTCTCCAGGTAGTACAATATGTGAACAGATTAAATGCTCACCAGTCCATTAAACCTCTCTCACAGAATCTTCTGTCCTCCCCTTTATTAGCAAGCCTTCAATGCTGCAGCTGTTGTTCACCATATGAAGAAACTCCATATGAATTGCCACAACACAGATGCGGGCACCAAAAGTAGCCTCCCATTAATTCAGGTACAGAATGCATCAAGGCCAGCTACTCCATCGGTTACCAGCCAGGAACAGCCAAATCAAGATGCTGAGAGGTTGAGCCCAGTATTACCCTACCAGAATGCTTCAGACCATTCCAATCAACAAAGCAAGATAATTGACAGCAGCAAATGCGTGGATCATCTGGCTACCACATCCCTCCCTGCTGCTACCACCATAGCTGTGGAAGACAGCCAGAACTCTCCCAACCAACCTTCAGTGGGCAGCAGTGCAACACATGGGACACATGAGAAAGTGAAGACAACCTTTTGCTCAGAGTCAGTGCTCCTCAAAAGGGGTGCCAAACCTAAGTATGTATCAATTCCATAAAGTGAGATTGTTGAACTAGGAATCTTCATTTTCATGTAGAGTCTGCTGGAACTTTCCCCAAGTGGGGCTGCTTGAATTGAACTGTTCTGTTGAGCTCCTGTACAGTTGTCCTCAGATGTCATAACCACTGCTTGTTTTATCTGGGGATGGTGGGAGTTTGGACCCACAGCTCTTGATAGCACCACTCTGGGAAAGAGTGGTCAATAACATTATTGTGTCTCAGTCACACACACAAAAGGAAAGTGCTATGACTCAGGGCAAAGTAGTTATTTCTATGTTCTTCGTCTTTAAGCCCATGTTGTCGCTGAAATGTACCAAAAATCACTCACTATACAAATATGGAATTAAAAATGAAATGGAATCTCTAATGAGATTTTGTTAAAAGTCCTAAACTACCAGCAAAATAAACAAGTAGAAGTATTAAGAAACTAAAGTTTGGATTAAAATTAATAGAGAACCCTTTGGCTCTCCATATGTAAAACTACAAGAAATTCTATCATGGATTCCTGACATCTGTACTACCTCTACATTGATGTACAGGTACATCCCTATCATCCCTAGCCATTGGCCATGCTGCCTCAGATTGCATGCCTCATTTCTCTACACAGGACTAAAATGACCTCTTACAGTTATCTCCTAGGTCACCTTTGCTCAAAAGCCAGTCATATCCAACTCTAGAGTTCATCTCTGTTTATAGCCAAAGAGCCAGTGCTGTCTGCATCTGCAGATGTTTCCATGGACATGTGGCAGGCATGCCTCAACACCAGAGTGCACGGAACATTGTTTACCTTCCCACTGAAATGGTCCCTATGTATCTACAGGTACTTGCAATTTCTTGGTTTCAAACTGCTAGGTTGGCGGGAGCTGGGACAGAAATGGGCGCTCATTCCGTCATGTACCCAGGAACTGAACTCCGACCTTCTAGTCAGTGAATTCAGCATCTTAACCACTTATCTCATAGGCATGCTCGTCACTCTGGTTGTGAAAGATTTTTTTAATTAATTGGGCAAAAAGATGGGAAGATGACAGAGATTCCTCTTCTCTGCCCTGCCCTAAGGAATAGCACAATTCTGCCATTAAGTTTGTATGAAATATAATGTTAGCAGCTGGAACAAGTTATAATAGGGAGAGACCTGGGTTCAAGTATTTAAAGAGGGATGAGTAAATTAACCAATTTTCTCCCTGCAAATATGCACACCAGTCATTAGATTTGCAAATTGAAACTGTTTACCAATTACAAAAAAAAAAAACAATTACATGCAAAGTACAGAAATGAGGAAAATCATTTGCCATGACAAACAAGCATCTTTTATCACTTAAAGGGAATGCCTCTTCCAAGGAGATTCTAAATCTGTTCTCTATTTTGACCAGTTGATAAGATTAGAAAAGGAGAATGTCAAATGGAATTCTTGGTGCATAATTAGGTAGAAGGCACGGGTACCATTTTGCTTGATAGAGCAATTTTGAAGAACCTCAGAGAAGCATTCTTGAGTAAAAAGTGAAATCCTACACATGAAGGTTATGTTTGTACTTAATTACATGGGAAGGATTGAAACATTCAGTGTATTCTCCGTATACATGCGAACAACTTCTGCTTGCTTTGGGCTGTTAGCTAAACCTGAGTATAATATTGGAGATGGATCTTGAAAATTTGGAAAATATATCCCATTAGACATTCAAAAAGTAGAAATGATTCCTCACTAATAATAATTTCTTGCTAAAAATTATTTGGGGCTGAAAGGATTTTTGCTGGAGATACTCCACTCAGGGAATGCCCAAATGAGGCTCCTTTCATGTCCCCAAGAGCTGGGAGAGAGACAGGCGCTCAATCCGTCATTCACTACCCGGGTCTCGAACTGCCAATTTGCCAGCCTTCCAGCTAACAAGGCTAACTTCTTAACCACTGAGCCACAGCAGCCCCTCTTTTATAAGTATATACTTTATGTGACAGTAATAAAGATTCTTGGCTGTAGATACATTAATGTAGAGGTAGTACAGATGTCAGGAATCCATGATCCTTCAAATATTCATAGAATCACATCACTGCAAAGTTGGAAGAGATCTATGTCACAGGTCATTAAGTCTGACATCCTCCCAGTGCAAGAAAGCTGAACTTCGGCTACCATTTACCCAGCTAACATTTTCAGTGACCAAGATGATGTGAGTTATTATCCAGCATCTAGAAAATCATAGGTTCCTGACCTCTGTTTTAATAGATGCATGTTGCTTTGCTCTTATAATCATTCTTGTTTTGCTCTCTGTCTCCTAAATTTCAGTCACTGCAAATCAGAAGTCCTTGTTCCAGTGAAAAGTAATCACTCATATTTTGGTGGTGGGCAAACCGGAGTTTGTTTGGTGATGTGATCAGAAAAACAGCCTATGAGCCGCACTCATTTCTTTACAGGTAAGTGTATCAACATCCAGACATTACAGAAGACCTCTCTAGAGCTGCAAAATATCTTTATTTAGTGCTTAACTCATCTAGGTACAGTCAAACCTGAAGTCTCAGTAGAGCAAAAATGAGTAGAATGAACTATTGTAGTTTGCAAATATATTGAGAATACAAATCTGGCTGGAAATGACAGTATTGCTTGGAAAAGTCGTGGTGGAGGGCAATAGAAAGAGAGGAAGACCGACATAGGACAAATTGTATCAATAAAGCTATTAGTTAGTAAGATCTGGGCAGAACTTACTGGAAATGAGGGAAATAGTAGAAAGATAGGATGAAATGCTGTTACTTTGCAAGACTTGGGCAGTGTTGTTAACGACTGGACATTTTGGAAGTCATTAACTACTACTACTACTACTACTACTACTACTACTACTACTACTATTATTATTATTAGTATTATTATTAGTATTATTAGTATTATTAGTATTATTAGTATTATTAGTATTATGTGTCAGAGATTACTTTGGGTCGAAAGGATTTTTGCTGGAGAAACTCCGCTCAGGGGATGCCCAAATGAGACTCCTTTCATGTCCCGAAGTGTATCTCACGGGTATCTGACCTTCCAATTTCCAGCTCAGTGTCTTAACCTCTAAGCCACCAGGGGCTAAGTTATTGTTAACTTATAAAGGTATCACACATCACAAGCGTTTTGATGGCACATAATATATTTGGATTTTTTAAATTGCCAAATAATAGTATAGTAACAAAACAAGTGAACTAGTTGAGAGTATGACAGATTATAGGCACCAAAGCTCTGCTAGTGAGAAAGACTATCTCCAGCCACAAGGCAGAAAACAATAACATTACAGCTTAAACAGGTGAACCTTGGAGTACTTGTTCTCAATTCTTTTTAAAATGTATTTTTAATATTTTACAACCAGACACAGATTCCCTTTGGAAGTACAAATCCTTGTTTGTCCAAGGAATTAAAAGGTTATTTGAGTGTCCACCAATTCGATCCTGACTGACAGAGTCAAAAGTTCAGATTGGCTCACGAGTTGATTTCTCCCTTGAAAACTTGTGTTAGAAGCTTCATAGAAATCCTGTTTACTGAAAGTACACAGGGCTGGGACAAACAGAGCTGTGCTGTGCTTTTGTAATGCAGAAATACTGAGTGTTACAGAACTGTATGCCAATTCCCTGAAGATACATGGCAAAATGTCCCCCTTTCTGGAGGATTGTCACCCCATTACTTTTTAAAAAAGCAAATCTGTTGTTGTTTTTTTACTCTTTAAATAAAATCACTTTTGAGTCTGTTTCTATGACCTTACATTGTCCCAGGTAAAGGTCACCCTTGCTTAAAAGCCAGCTGTATCCAACTCCAGGGTTCTGTGCTCATCTCCATTTATAGCCAAACAGCCAGTGCTGTTTTAGTGTATGAGAGTCAAGACACAGGAAACAGCCAAGGGCTGGGTTAACTCAGGTTTATTGCATGGTGGACAGAGGGAACATGAGGTAATGGCGGACGAACAGCTCTATATATATGGTAGTAACGTATTTGAATGTGGCTCCACGATAGCCCATTGGCTACTGCCCGCGTGACGTCATGGCTGGTCACGCCCTTCTTGTCCAGGTGTAGGTAGCGGCGGGAAACTTCCCGCGCTGTGGCCTTTGATGGGTTTGAACCAAGAGAGCTTGGACGCTCGCTGCTGCCAGCTGGTGGTCATTAGCTCGCGTCCCATTACAGGGTTTATAGTGATCAGCTGAAGGTTACATTGTTACTCGTAGGCAAGGTTACATTGGTTCAGATACATTGTTATCACATGTAGAAGGGTACACTGTTAGAACACAACACTCCTCCCCCCTAGGATGAGACGAAGTCTCTCAGCCAAGATGGCTTATTTCGAACACGCTGGGGTCTCGGCGCGGGCTGCCCTGCCCCGGCTTCGCTCCCTCCTCCTTGCTCCCTGGCTTCCTGCCCTGTAATCGGAGAGGATGACTTGTTAGTAGCTTGCCGCGGCTCTGCGGCTTTGTTGGGCGGTGTGTGCTTTGTTTGGGAAGAACCGGGGGCACTGGGGGCTAACGAAAAACCCCTCTTCTCTCTTGGATGGGTGGGGGAACACTCCAAAAAACCCCCCCGGCTAGCAAAATTAAAATCGTAATCGAATTCGGGGGAAGCGGCAGCGGCGGCCGCAAGCTCCTTTTCCCCCTCCCCGGGCTCGGATAGAGCTGGCGTGTCAAAAGGATATGAGTCGGGATCACTGCTTTCCCCCCTGGCTTCGGACTGGTGTCCTTCTCTGTCTCCCCCTTGGGCTAAACGGGTGGGGGAGAACCCTATCGCTGAATCCGGTTGCTGAGCCCCACTGATCGGTCCCTCACTCACTCGGCGCCGCAGTTGGTCCGCGTGCCTCCTCCAGAGGAGACCGGTGTTCGTTTCCACCCGGTACGACACTGGTCCCGTCTGTTCTACTATCGTCCCTGGCACCCAGACTGGGCCTGCGTTGGCATAGTTCCTACAGTGTACAGGATCGCCTACGCCGAAACCTTTCGAGACCGCTAAACCTATGTTCTTCCCTTTGTCCTCGTCCCTCGTCGGGTCTAACCTGGACAAGATCGTGGTCAGTTTCCTCCGCATCAGCAGCTCAGCCGGCGAGTATCCGGACGCTAAGGGGGTCACTCTGTACGCTAATAGAAATTGACAGACTTGGTGATTTAGATCCCCCGAGCCCATGCGCCGCAGCGCATCTTTTGTTGTGCGCACCAACCGTTCCACTTGGCCATTCGTGGCCGGGTGAAACGGCGCGGATGTGACGTGCCGAATTGCATTTGCCTCCATGAATGCCGCGAACTCAGCGGACGTGAAACAGCTAGCGTTATCGCTGACCAGAGTGTCGGGTAAACCGAACGTGGAAAAGACCCTCCTTAGCTGGCCAATGGTAGTGGCGGAGGATGTGCTCTTTACCGGAATGACCTCCAGCCACTTCGAGTACGCATCCACTACCAGGAGAAAAATGGTTCCTCGGAACGGGCCAGCAAAATCTACGTGCACCCTGGACCACGGTCCCCTTGCTGCGTCCCATTCCCTATGCGGGAGACGGGCTACCTCCGGTCGGGAGCCCTGACATGCCTCACAAGTGCCAATCATATGCTCTATGTCGGCGTCCAGCTGGGGCCACCAGAAATAACTCCGGGCCAGTGCCTTGGAACGGACGATTCCCGGGTGGCTGACGTGCAGCAGCTTTAGCACCTTCGGTCGCAGGGACGTAGGAACCACCACCCGTTGGCCCCACAAGAGGCACCCCCTCTCTAATGACAATTCTATTCGTTTTCGAAAAAATGGGTCGAATTCCATGCTTGGGGATGACGCCGGCCACCCCTTCTGCACCCACGAGCATACTTTCTCCAGTGTTCTATCCCATCCTCGTCGCCAGTTTAGTGTATGAGAGTCAAGACACAGGAAACAGCCAAGGGCTGGGTTAACTCAGGTTTATTGCATGGTGGACAGAGGGAACATGAGGTAATGGCGGACGAACAGCTCTATATATATGGTAGTAACGTATTTGAATGTGGCTCCACGATAGCCCATTGGCTACTGCCCGCGTGACGTCATGGCTGGTCACGCCCTTCTTGTCCAGGTGTAGGTAGCGGCGGGAAACTTCCCGCGCTGTGGCCTTTGATGGGTTTGAACCAAGAGAGCTTGGACGCTCGCTGCTGCCAGCTGGTGGTCATTAGCTCGCGTCCCATTACAGGGTTTATAGTGATCAGCTGAAGGTTACATTGTTACTCGTAGGCAAGGTTACATTGGTTCAGATACATTGTTATCACATGTAGAAGGGTACACTGTTAGAACACAACAGCTGTCTACATCTGCGGATGTTTCCCTGGACATGAGGCAGGCATGACTAGATAACAAAGTGCATGGAATGCTGTTACCTTTCCTGTCGAAGCTGTACCTATTTATCTACTCGAAATTTCTTGTTTTCAAATTGCTAGGTTGTCACAAGCTGAGACAGAAGCTCACTCCGTTATGCAGCCCTCAGGTCTTGAATTGCTGATCTGCCAACCTTCCAGTCATCAATTTCAGTGTCTTAACCACTAAGCCACTGCAGTCTCTTACATTGTCCTACAGCTCTGCAAAAATCAGCCAGGAAGCTGTACCTTTACAGATTCACCCACATGTTTACTTTAAAAAGCTCTTGCTGGGAAGCCTATTTCGTGTATACTCAGTGTGATAAGAAATCACTGTTTCTAGAGTTTGAAAGGCCTAATTGAGGACCAATATTTCAGCCCCTCCACCGTGGAGTCTCCCCCCCCCCCAAAAAAAAAAAACAACAACAGCCAACCATTCTCTTTCAAAATAAGCAAGATTGGACTTTTCCATTTATATAAATTTGGGGAAATTTGGAACTGCTTATTTCTAAACCAGGAAGAAACAGGTTTATTTTTTAAAAATAAACTAGTTGCATCCATTCCTGGACAGGGACTCCCTGCTCATGGTCCCTCATGCTCTGGTCATGCGCTCTAAATGGGGCTGCCCTTGATGACCATTCGGAGGCTACTACTGGTTCAGAATGTGGCGGCCTGTATAGTGATGGGGTGTGGACACTATGCACATGCCTGCACTGGTTACCAGTTTGCCTCCGGGTGCAATTCAAGGTGCTGGTTTTGACCTTTAAAGCCCTACATGGTAGTGGGCTGGGATACCTAAGAGACCGCATCGCCCTAAGGACATCTGTCCATCCAACCAGAGTGGACCAGAGGGGCTCTCTTATGGTACCATCGGCTAGAAGGGCTCACCTCTCTAGCACGAGGAGGGCCTTCTCCGTGTCCGCACTGGCTCTCTGAAACCTCCTGCCGACAAAGTTGCGTCTCCAGATGGAATTGCTGCCCTTCAGAAAGGAACTTAAAACCTGGCTGGCAGGCCAAGTATGGGGTGCAGGTGGAAAGGTGTCCACCGTTGGGTGGCTGGTATGGTGGAAATCTGGCCCCCTCGGTCCCTGCACCCTTTTTAGTGGATGGGTAGTTCTAATCAGTTTTTTAACTATGTTTTTATTTATTATTGTAAACCGTCCTGAGTTGGCCATGGCCAAGTGGGCGGTATACAAATTGAAACAAATAAATAAAAATCAGAACAAAACCCCTTTGCTCAGACTTCCTCAAATGCCACCTAGAGCAGTAACAGACTGTCTGCTACAGTTGTGTCAAATTTGGTGCGATATGAAGCCCATTATAAAAGTTATAAGTTTTTGTTTAGGCTGCCCCCATTTTAGGAATTGCCTTTCAGATTTGCTCTGCTAGTGCAATATCACTGCTGCGTTCCCATGCAACAATTATCCAAGCCATCCAGTGTGTCTAGAGTTCTGCATAGCGGCTCCATGGTGCTTTCGAAAACACAGAGAAGGATCTACTGTAATCTGAAAATGATTTTCCCCATTAGACCTGCTGCCAATTCATAATAAGCACCCTTCTTTTTTCAGAAGGGCTGTTGAATTCTTCTGCTTCGGAGTCAAACATCAACTGTGCAAGAAGAGAGGAGGGCCTCTCAGGAGTGGCACCTGCCAGAACTACATTCACCGATGGCATTGGCTGCTGCCCAAGGCATGGCACATTCGTAGGCCTGACGATTCCTATGACACAAGTCCCTTCAAGTGGTAGAAGAGCCATCCATCCAAACAGGGAAATATTTTTTTACTGAAGAGTGACATCTGCTAGCATTTTCAGTATGTCCCCTTGCATTATGCTGTACTGTACCTCCTTTGAAGGCAGGAGAGCAAGTGCATGTTTTATATTCACAACAATTCAGTATAGTAACATCATTTGGTGTGTGTGCATTGGAGTGTATGTTGTTGTTTCATCGGCAGCCCATATGGGTGAAGGAGAAAGCATCCCATGCTGTTTTATTGCTTTTATTTATGATATGAGAGTACCCTGCCAGATACATACCAGTGCCATTTCTTTAATTGCGTCTTGCACAAGGTTCCTATATTGCTTCCTGTGGGTGGAAGCAACTTGCACAGATCCCTTTTCTCTTGATGAAATTAATTTCTGTTTCCAGGACAATAATTGTATACTGCACTACGTGCTTAATAAAGCTGATTGGTTTCTAAGTATCTGCTGATTATTGACAGTAATGGAAGCAGCCTGGCAATTCATGCTTGAAACCAACATCAATGGCAAATATGTTTGAATTGTCTGCAAAGTGTCACAGTAAAGCAGATGGTATCTAACAGTAATATACCTTGTCTTGTAGTAGGCAATGAAACCTGAAGTATGCAGTGTTCTTATTTTCAAAAGCACTATTTGTTTGAGCCTGTTTGTTTTTCTTGCTCTCTTTAAACCCAGCTTCAATCTTGTTTCTGACTAGACGAAAAATTGCAAAAATAAACACATGCTCATTCAAAAGCAGGTGTAAGAAAGATTTAATTACAAAAAATATGCACAAAAGGATTGTGAAAAGTTAAAGCACAAATGGTTGAGAAAGGGTTGTGGGTGTATTGTTTTTTGCTTTGGTTTATTATGTTGTTGTTTTGTCTTGTAGAAAAGCTGCAGTTTTGCAACATGGGAGAAAATATCACTCAGGAGACAAGAATACATTTTTCTAATCTGTGCATGTGGCATAGTATGTAACTCGGCGGGTAATATAATCACGAATTGTTTCCACTTTCTTCTCCAGGCCTTCCAACTTGGTTGACTCAAGAACAAGTGCACTGTAGCTTGTTTGTAGTTCTGTTTCTATACCTGAGAAATAATAGAGAAATGAGTTACATGCAAGAAAATCCTTTGTCTTCTCTAGTTTTCATGCTTATTTTAGAAACACATAAAAAACCAAGATAATGGCAACAGGTCCTATCAGTCCCTGGAAAATAGATGGGAAAGAAGTAGAAGCAGTAACAGATTTTACTTTCTTAGGATCTAAGATCACTGCAGATGGCGACTATAGCCATGAAATAAAAAGACGACTGATTATGGGAAGACAAGCTATGAGAAACCTGGGGCACATAGTGAAAAGTAGAGACATCTCACTGCAAACAAAGGTCTGCATAGTCAAAGCAATGGTATTTCCGGTGGTGATGTATGGTGGTGAGAACTGGACCATTAGAAAGGCTGAGCGCAGAAAAATCGATGCCTTTGAGATGTGGTGCTGGAGGAGAGTTTTGAGAGTCCCCTGGACAGCGAGGAGAACAAATAGGTCAATATTAGAAGAGATTAGCCCTGAGTGCTCCTTAGAAGGACAAATAACAAAGATGAAGTTGAAGTATTTTGAACATCAGATGAGAAGAGAGGATTCACTTGAGAAGGCCTTGATGCTGGGAAAGGTGGGGGGCAAAAGAAGAAGGGGATGGCCAAAGATGAGATGGCTAGATGGTATTGCAGACACAATGGGTACGGCTGAGCGGACTGAGGAGGGTGGTAGAGGACAGTGGTGCCTGGAGAGCAATGATCCATAGGGTCGCAAAGGGTCGGAATCGACTGTGCAACTGAACAACAACAAGTGCTTTAGTGTTATATATGCTATAAACCAGCCACTCTGTGATGCCTTTTGCATTCATGTCTGCCCATTCGGCAAGAGAATCTTTTAATCCCTGCTAATCTCTGTTATGGAGTGTCTGTCAATTAATAGGATGTCCAGACTGCCAGTTATCCAGCAGTCTGAGCTTGCTCATTTTCAGGTTGGTAGAGGATGGAGCACCAGAATAATGAATTGGCATCCGAGAGATCACAAAAGACCTAGGGGAAGATCACCTTGCAGATGGGAAGAATTTCTGAAGAAAAAATGTTAGACCAACATTTAGTACTGCCAGGGACAGATCGTTATGGACAGAAGTTGTGCGGAATGTTTTCACAGAGATGTCTACTCATATAAGGACTCCTCGCTGAATAATGACTCCAAGATCCAAGAGGGTGGAGGAGGAGCTAAATTACACTCAGCCTGCTCTCCCCACCCAAACACCCAAAACAACCTTTTGCCTGTATGATGAAGTAGCTGGCAAGCAACTGATACATTTTCCCTGCTCCTGTTTTTTCTCCTTTTGTTGATCTGTCTTAGTGCTGGATCTGTGTGTGCGTGTATGTGTGTGTGGGGATGTTCCCTCTTTTTCCTCTGATTAACAATTAATCCTTGCTAATAATAATAATTTCGTGTCAGAAATTATTCTGGGTTGAAAATATTTTTGTTGGAGGGACTCTGCTCAGGGGACGCTCAAATAAGTCTCCTTTCATGCCTCCAAGATATTTTCAAACCGAAGTGGTCCCTGTTTACCTACTTGCAATTTCTTGCTTTTGAACTGCTAGGTTGGCAGGAGCTGGGACAGAGACAATGCTTGCTGATCCTACACTATGATGAGAAGAAAAAGAACATTTATACATTCCCTGCTTTCTGTAAAGGAGCAAGGAAACTGTAAAATTTAAATATCCGGTATGCTGACACGGCTCATTAGCTCTTTCAGCACACCAGATGTTCACAGAGGAAGTAGCCTTTAAAGGCTGCTGCCTTGGTTAAATGATGTACCAAAATGTCAAGTAGATGGGATATCATTTTTCTCAGCGATCTTAAAAGAAATGCTATCAGGGCAGTTGGCAGCCACAAACTTCAGATGCAGCTGACCCAATATGACCCCTGAGAGCTTGAAAAAGTGCATTAAACATTCGTTTAGAAATGCTCTTAGTCTATCATGAACAGGATTGACTCCAAGAGATCGTCAGTTAGCTATTGTGCACAGAATTTTGTGTGCATATTCAGCATTATTATTATTATTTTTATCTTCAACCCAAGGATACCCTACGGTCCCGAGAGAATGAAATGCATATTCATGCAACAAGCAGCAGAAAAACAAGCTGGGACCTAATGAGAATTCCCATTGTAGAAGAGTAATTAGTCATTGTTTGCTGAAGCAAATTAATCAATGGATTTCTGCATCAGTTAACCACACCAGATATATTTCAGGCAGTATTTTTCTGCCTGTCCACCATAGCTAGAAGCAACCTTGTTCAGCTCCCCTAAACCCTTGGCAGGACCTGACCCCAAATGCTGCCCCATTATGCAGCCACCATAATCAAGCTAGCATTTCTCCCTGATAAAGCATCCGGTCTTTCTGAGAGGGCCAAATTAGTTTTGACATTGACGTCAGCCGACTCTGACAATATATGCCCCTCGTGCTTTGCATGAGAAATTGCCTCTTGACTCATTTAATAACATCAACATTCCTTATGGCTTTCAGTAAGCTGTGAGCAGAAGTACCCGTCTGGCACCGGCCCACGGCCAACTCTCTGGTGCAGAAAGAGGCACCTTCAATGAAAGCATTCATTAAGAGCACAGCTTGATCAATGGAAGCAGCATCAACTTGCCTTTCCGATAAGAATCTCTGGCTTTGGGCCAGTCAGTTATTCATGATGCACCTGCCACAGGGTCCAAAGCACTTACTTTACACACTGGCTGCTTTCCAAGATATATTGAGCAAAGCCATTAAATTTGAAAGCTTCACACTGTAGTGTGTTCAAATGAAGCAGGGGAAAAATCCTGGCACTTGGCTTAGCAACTGGTTGTTAGGACGTCATCTTGTGAATGGCTGGATAACACACAGTGTTTACCTCCCTCAGCATGGACATAACATTACAAAAGCAAACTGAGATGCAGAGGCTGTGCTAATTCTTCAACCTGGTCCGTAAAACCTTGAAAAAGGAACAGCTGAGGTTATAGATATACAAAGGCTGCATCCAGCAATGTAAAATGTTTTGTGTTTGAGACAGTGCCATAACCAGGATTCTAGATGTGGGTGAGTGAATATTTTTTCAGGATGGGCAACAAAGCCTCTTTTCAATGCATTCCTATGGGAAACCACTTTGCCAGGGTGAGCAAAGTGCTAACTCAGGGTGGGCCAAGCCCACCCTGGCCACTCCCTTGTTTTGGCCCTGGTTTGAGACTACACTTCCCAGAATCATCTGGTCCTGCTGACTGGGATTCTGGGAAGTATAGTCCCAAACCCAAAATAGCTTTTCACATTTGGCACCACTGCAGAAGACACAGCCAAGAAGGTTTTCTTTAGATCGAGCACCTACAACAGTGTTGGTGAATCTTGGCACTCCAGGTGTTCTTGGACTTTAATTATGAGAAGCCCAAGTCAGCACTCCTGCTGATAAGGGCTTCTGGGAATTGAAGTTCAAGAACATCTGGAGTGCGAGGTTCACCATCACTGACCTAAAACATTGCCCCAAAACCTGTCAAGATTCCATTTCAATACAGTAGTTTTAAAGGAGCTTTTGTAAGGAATACAACATTGTTCAAACCCACAATCTTGTCTGCCATGGCAACAAAGAAGAAGTAAAGGTTGTTGAGATCAGCTGTAAATATGGGAACTCGCATCCATGCTCTTTTTACCTCCCATTTTGGACATCATATTTAAGGCTTCTTTAAACAACATGTCGGCTTCCTGTTGGGCATTTTGGATTCGAGCCCCTTGCTTTCCCAGGTTTGAACCTTGTCCCATCTTCTTCTTCAGTTCTGCATATTTTTGTTTCACCTGTTCAAGTCCCTGGTGGGGGAAGGAGGATTATGAAACAGGTTGTTAAAAATCAACTTATCGCCCTGATTAAATGGCTCTTGGTGTTAGATGTAATCCTGCATACATCGAGATGCCATGAATGTACATTTTAGATTACCTATGCAACTGGATTTCCTCCCTGGACACAAAACTGACAGTGTCAAATGTCCTTGTGGCTTTTACTTTTATTCATCACAGCTTATCCTCAGGGAATCAACCTTTGAATAACACTCTGCTCCCCCACCCCCATGCTGTTTAAGGGTGTGACTAAATGAAATTAGACAAATGGCAGAAAGAAGGTCTTTACCGGGGATTCTCAACCTGCAGCCCACGGCGCCATTTCATGTGAGGGCCCCACCGCCTCCACACCAGGAAGTGACATGTGGTGGAGGAAGGGCATAATGGCTGCCCGGCCCCTGAAGTTGTCTGAAGAGCATGACCCGGCCCCCAGCTTAAAAATGTTGAGAACTCCTGGTCTATACAGCCAGTAAAGACCCAACTCATTTTCAAGAATATTCGTTAAGTTGAGGCAAGAACTCAAAACATCTGTCAAACACTACTTGCCAGGACTGCTTGTCATTCAAGAACATAAGCACAAAACCATTTTAGATGAGAATAAAGGCCTATCTAGCTAAGCACTATGTTTACAAAACTATTGTGGGGTTTGTTGGTTTTTTGTTTCTTGAAGTGCCTTTATTCATACCTGCTGAGTATTCCTAGCTTGATCACCGGCTTCTGCTGCGCTCCGCTCAGCATTGGCAGCATTCAGCCGGTTCTGGTTAGCTTTGCGCTGCAATTGGCCAAGTCTCTCAGTGAAACTATCCAGCTGATCCGTGATGTCCCTCACACTCTTCTCTGCTGGACCAAGGACAGTTAGAATCTAAACATTCCAAAGGAGAAATGATTCAGCAGTTTAATAAAGGCAGTGTCAAACCATGCAAGAATACGAGGAGCATACATTAAAAAGTCTTTGCATCCCAGTTTTGTTATCTAAAATATAAACAAAATATGTTTGCCTGAAGAAGTGTGGTGATGATATGAAAAAGTAGCCTGGCAACAATTCTGAACTATGAAATTACAATAATATGATA
Source organism: Bradypodion pumilum (assembly GCA_035047305.1). Classification (NCBI taxonomy): domain Eukaryota; kingdom Metazoa; phylum Chordata; class Lepidosauria; order Squamata; family Chamaeleonidae; genus Bradypodion; species Bradypodion pumilum. Next base: position 62,018,614 of record JAWDJD010000004.1, on the reverse strand, counting down.
GTGTCTAAGTAATCTCCCAGGCCCTGCAGGCTCCCTTTTGTCTGCCCAGTTTTGTACCACTTGTGAGCTCAGCCGCACAACCAGTTGCATGATTAATCGTGTCATGGGGGTCTTCTGGAGCACAGAAAGCCTGATTTACCTTATTTTCCAAACAGGGCATGGCCTTGCATTACTTTTTTAAAAATATAAATAGGTAAAGGTAAAAGTCGCCCTTGCTTGCAAGCCAGTCATATCTGACTCTAGGGTGCGGTGCTCATCTTCTTTTACAGCCAAAGAGCAAGGGCTGTCAGCATATGCATACATTTCTGTGGTCACATGGCAAGCGTGAATAGAGCAGAGCACATAGAACACTGTTACCTTCTCACCAAAGTGGTACCTATTTATCTACTTGCAATTTCTTGCTTTAAAATTGCTTGGTTGGCAGGAGCTGGGACAGAGATGGAAGCTCACTCTGTCATGCAGCACTCTGGTCTTGAACTGCTGACCTGCCCACCTTCCAGTCATCAAGTTCAGCATCTTGGCCACTAAGACACCATAGTCCCATTGGAATATAAACAGTAATACGGTATATAATTTCTAAAAACAGATGAAAATACTTTTTGAAACACCCTCACGGCTGTAGCATAGCCAGGAAAATAAAAGACATGCAAAATAGTGAAGGAACCTACGCATGTCAACATCAGAAGCTTCACTATTAACTGTTCAGGAACAGAATAGTTGATGCCCCCTGGGGAAATTAAATGCTACCATTTTAAGACTAAAATGGCAAAGATTCTGAAAAGGATGCCTCCCCCTTTATTGTTGTGAGTTAATACTATAATGATAAAAAGATGTGGCATAGATTCAAATAGAATGCAAGAATACCAGTGAAAGTTCAAAAAGACAAAAAAAAACCAAACATCCTTAGATCAGTTTTCCCTTGACAAGTTTCAGTTTTTGCAACAGTGGAGATAGAGCTAGGTGAGAGGCTTGTCATGGTGTGGGGGATTGAGCAGTCTAACTAGGCAGTGTTGTCCATCTCTTGTCAATGATGTTAGACTGGGACTAAAAGTCACCAAAGTGTCCTCTATCGGATCCCTTGGGCAAGGTGAAAACGGAGGGCACGCATGATGGTCTGACTAGCCAGTGGCTGATGTGATATCCAGATGGTCAAAAAAGAAAAACACATGCAAGTGGACTTGATTTCTCAAGTCCATTAGCATGTGTGGAATGTCATCACGGATATGTCTACCAATGTGCAGACTCTTTGCTGAATAACATCTCCAAGGAGATATGGCTTAGCAAATAATCTTAAAATAACACTTTGGGAATAAAGGTCTTTCTCTCTATAAACTGTATTTTAGTACAGTAAAACCACTACTTACGGGGAGGGGGGTGGGAGTCCGTTCCATAGGCTTTTTCTTAAATCGTTTTTTATGTAACTCAAAACAAACCCATAGGGAAAAGAATCTTTATGTAACTCAAAACAAACCCATAGGAAATCGTGTAAATCGAGACATGGTTTTATCACAAAATCATTATGTAAGTCGAATTTTATGTAACTTGGGGCATTTGTAAGTCGGGGTTTTACTGTATTTTACATCTTGAGTAAAAACTGAAGAGAACCTTGAGAAACCTTAGTCTTTCTGGAGAAAGCTGTATTTACCATACTCTTTTGTGGACTGCAGCTCATTTCATCAAATGACAGTTTGCAAAAGCTTATGCCAAAACAGACTTGTTCATCTTTAAGGTGCTACAAGATACTTTGTTGTTATTGCTGCAGCATACCACAACAGAGCATAATTACTCCTCTGAAAACATCTCATGTTGAAGTCTGCTTATTCATGGAACTTTCTCGCCCATCTTGCATGTGCTGACCAATCCTATTGACAAATCAATTAGTCATGCATTAAGCCCACCAAGAGCTTGCTAAACTTACCGTTCATGAAATAGCAGCGTTTCAAACTCATGGCAGGAAAGCCACAATAACATGGCTTATGGACAGAAAGTAACCAGGAGAATTAGATGTTTTACAGGCCTACTTTTTACTAAGAACTCATAAGGAGTTCAAAGCAAGACATTCATCTCACCTCATCAAGGCGGCCTTGAATGAGCTGGAGGGAATACCCAGACCCACGAATAGTTTCTTCAGCCTCCTGAAGTGCTGTGTTTGCTTGTCTCAAATTGTCCACCACATCTTCCACGTTACTTTCAATAGCATTGGCTCGGTTCCTGGGAACATATTACACACAAAAGAGGTGTATGTAAGTGAAAAGCAGTCCATTCTTGTTGCATAACAGAAGAAGAAAGTGCCAACCAAAGTATATAGTACTCTTTTAAATAAACAAAGATGTAAACCACAGAACAGCATTAACCCAGCATAGCTACACAATTTTTTTAAAATTTTACCTCTTCAGTGACTTAATGTGTGTTCACAGAAAAGTTCTAAGAGAAGGTTAGACAATTTTGTTCAGTCTCCCTTTTTTAAAGCAAGCCAGTCTAATTCACACTTCCATGCTAATATGCTGAACGGGTCATGGGTATCTTTCAAAAGCTTTGCTTCCCCAAATTTTGCACTGCAATTTTTGGCCTAAAAATCATGCAATGTGTGCATATTAGGGAAAGTTATGTGTGAAAAAATGCAGACACCTTGGAAAATAGGAAAATATGCAAATAAAAAGTCTTAGATATTTATTCTTGTTAGAGACTGGAATTAGACAACACATTGATCTAATACATGCAAATCTGGGCAAAAACAGATTTGTACATCCCTAGGAAACAGACAATGCAATGCAAGATAATGGTTACAAGACTAGACGTGGGAAACAGAAAACCTGTTGGTTACATCTCAGTTCAGCTATAAGGTTTCTTTGAATAAGTGTAGGCAAGCTACTATTGTTACTCAATGTCTATGAATCCACCTACTTAATATAGTGACAGTAATAATGTCCTACTATATAGAAATGTTGCTAAAATAATGTGTGCAATGTATTTCAGATACTTATTATAATTCTACTACAATGATGCCTTAAGATGTAGCTTACATCCTATGACAGTGATGGTGAACCTTTTAGAGCCCAAGTGCCCAAGCTGCAACCCAAAACCCACTTATTTATTGCAAAGTGCCAACATGGCAATTTAACCTGGATACTGAGGTTTTAGTTTAGAAAAAACAACTCATACATTAACTTCTTTTGCATTAAACACACAATAGAGCTTTCTATTACCTTCGCCACAGACTCAACAGGTTGCTGTCAACACAGCATGTGAGCTACCTGCCTTACCCCAGACAGGGGAGGGAGGAAGCTCTCCCATTGGGCTGCTGGGGATAGGGGTGGGTGATGTGAGAAATGTCCCAGGTGCACATGGAGAGGGAGAGGGAGATGGGAGCAGCCTAGCCCCATGGCCCTCTGGCTTTCTGGTGAACTCTGCTGGGGTGACAGCACGCGTGCCCACAGAGAGGGCTCTGAGTCATACCTGTCAACCGCGGCTCCGGAAAATCCAGGACCTGTGCAGAACAGTTCTGCGCAGGTCGCTTTTTACACATGCATAAAAGCCTTCTACGCATGCATAAAAGCGATTTGCGCAGAACCGTTCTGTGCAACTCGCTTCTATGCATGCGTAGAAGGCTTTTACGCATGTGTAAAAGGCTTCTACGATCCCCTTCTGCACAGAAGCCTTCTAAGCATGCATAGAAGGGTTCTACGCAAGCATAGAAGCCTTCTACGCATGCGTAGAAGTGAGCTGCACAGAAGGGATGTGCAGTAACGCCTTTCCCCCCGCTGCCAAATTCCAAGGTTTCGGCAGCTCCGGGCAGGAAATGGCGAAAATCGGTGCCGAGAAACAGGAAATCCCGGCCAATCCAGGAAGGTTGACAGGTATGCTCTGAGTGCCCCCTCTGGAATGCATGCCATAGGTTCACCACCACTGTCCTATGACAATAAATCTGAATGGGTCAGATGAAAACATTGCACCACTGGGTAGAATGTACTTTGTTTTTTAAGTGTTCATGCACCTGATTTTTTAGCATGAAATGCCAGCAAAATCAAAGAAGACAGACCATCTTATGCTACTTGGAAACAAATAGAGAGAATTTCTGAAAAATATAATAAAAAGCCCAAGGCAAATAACATTGGAGTTATAGACCATTTCTATGATTCTCTTTTCATGATTGAAAACTACACAAATTACTGTTTTACCTGGCTTCTTCAGCTTCTTGTTGAAGCTGCTTGGCCCTAGCAATATCTTCAGCAGTTTGTGCAATGACGCTCTCAGGGCATTGTAACTTGGCAGCTAGTTTCTGAATCTCATCCATCTTTCTGAGGATCATAGCAGAGTCAGTAGGAAGATGAAGGGAGAGGACATAATCACTGACCTGCTGAATGGTAGCAACATCAGTATCTGGATCTGCAAAAATTACAAAAGAAAGGAAAATCCTGATAAAGTAAAACTGAGATCTAAATACCATTTGTAGACACAACTAGAGTAAATCCACATACAGTAATCATATGTCGAATGGTAAATCAATGCATAAATATCATTGCCTTACTAAATTTATTCTAACAACTGGATTTAGGCCTTTATCTTTTCTTGAAACCATGAACTTTTTGAATAGTATAAGCAGGCTTTCAAATTATGCAAAAGTCCTCTTTAAAGCTTACTAGTTTAAGGTAAAACAAATGAGATGGATCAGCCAGGTCTACAGCATTTCCGAGAAAGAAAAAGGAGAAATCTTACAGAATTTGGCTGGAATTATATGCTGTCAAGAGTGCTTCTTGGTTGCTTTCTACCTGTAGACAGTAGGAGGTCATGTGTCCATCACTCTTTGTACCTGTCATCCCCAAGAGCTTTCAACCTTTCAAAATATAATATATCTTCCCATCTAAGATGTCCAAAAGTCTTGGTATTTTTCCCTGGAAACTTGTCATCGCACAGCATGCCTGCTTGCCAGTATACCCTGCTAGAATTTTGACATTAACAGGAAACATTCCTTACCTCAGGTAGAAAGTACAAGAAAGAAGAGATAATATTTATTTAAGGGGAGGAAATGAAAAGGGAAAGATGTTAAATGTAGGCTTTGCCCACAGACAAACAAGGTTTCATATATATATGAAAAATATTCACCCACCCACATCTAGAATCCTGGCTATGGCCCAGGTTGGGACCATTAAATGGAAAAGATATCAAATGATTGCTGTAGGAAGATAAGAACACAGATGTGGTTTGGCTATTCAAAATCCTGCTTCACCTCATGGGAGAAATGAGAAAAAAGAACTGTGCCACAAATCCATGATGTCATTGTGACGTTTGTCACCCCATCCTTCAAAACATTCACAGATAGGATCCAAACTAGAGCTACATCGAGTACTAACAAAATTTCTTATCCTTTTTGCTTTTCTCATTCTCATCATGCTGAGATTTCCTCCTGCATCGATACTTCTTAAAGGTAAAGGTTTCCCTTGCTCGAAAGCCAGTCATATCCGACACTAGGGTTCAGTGCTCATCTCTGTTTCAAAGCCGAAGAACCAGCACTGTCTGCTTCTGCAGACGTTTCTGTGGTCATGTGGCAGGCATGACTAGATACCAGAATGCACGGAATGCTTTTTACCTTCCCACCAAAATGATCCTTATTTATCTACTTGCAATTTCTTGCTTTCAAACTGCTAGGTTGGCAGGAGCTGGGACAAAAACGGGAACTCATTCCGTCCTGCAGTACTCAGGAATCGAACTGCTGACCTCCCACCTTCCACCCAGCATCTAAGCCACTTGAACCAAAATGGAGAGGCAGTCTGGATTTTTAAAGAGCTAATTTTGGGGAGAAAGAATTGTCATTTTATTTTATTTTCCAGTCTGTTATTCTCCACAGGAAATTGTCAACATCTTTACAGCTAATACCCTTGCTGGGGAATCCTGGTCAGGAAAGACGCTGCTGTTTGTTTGGAAATTGTTACAATCTTGCACATTTTTGTATTTCTTTCAGGAAAAAGGGTCATAAATGTCCAAGAAATCATACAGATTTTCCAGGATATTTTTTGTGGGTTGTGCAAAGAATACTGGGATGGTGTCATGGCCCTGCTGGATGAGTCCTCTATTAAGGATGATCCAGAATCCCCCTAAACTTGGGGGAACAGGGAGAACTGCTGAAATGTGGACTCCTAGAAGAAGAATGAAAGTGCGGCGCCAAAATGGCCGCCACGCTCTTTGCTGGCGCCCCCCCACCCGGACTCAGACATCCGGGTGAGTTAGGGGGCGTGGCCACCCCTCTATAAAAGGGGTGGCCATGAGGCAGTCGAGCTGCCATTTTAGAAATAGCGATGGAGAGGAGAAGTTTTCCCTCCACCCCCTCCCTAGTGAACAGTGTGATATTTGGTCGCTTCGGGGCCGGGTGGGAATTTTTGGCCTGAACCTACAATTGGCCTTTGGGTTCTGGCTTTTTTGCCCATCCCATACTGTTGCTACGGTTTGATATAGGGGTTTTTGCTCTTGACTTTGGTCACAGGGGCGGGTAGCACTGGTAAGGTAAATATTTATGACCCACAGGTATCCGGCAGGTTTGCAATTGACTGGCCAACACTTAGACAGGTACAGGTGTAATAACGTTGACCGGTCAACGACGAACCAGGCAAGGGGGTGATGGCAGGAGCTCTTCAGCATGCATCACCCCGTGATTTCACGGATACACGTCATAGGGTGGGGTCAGTAGATAGTTTATTGACTACGGTCAACAATTTGTTTGTCTCAACAAACAAATTGATACAAATGGATACATTGTAGCCAATTGCCATTGGCAATTTTGGGAGGAACCTTACCAGTGTTACTGCGGCCTGCTTGCCTTAAGAATTATAATTGGCTGAGTACCAATTGAAAGTTATAATTCATACTAGGGCATTATTCAATAAATGTGGCCCAATGCCTTTATCCATATACCGGTGTCTGAGTCTTTCTTTGGGGGGTGCGCCTGCAAAGCTAAGTGTTTGAGTATCACCAGATAAAGGCACTAGTGTGGATAGAATTTCCCCCAAGTAAATTCCCCAATTAAATACATTTTGCATGAAGATAGAAGAGACAATCCCCATTTTATTGCATGATGGTGATCTTAAAATGTGACAATTTGCACATGTTCAAAGTCTTTTCCCCCCATTTACTGAGGTTTTTTTCCCCATTCCATATACCAAAAGATTATCAGTTTTAAAGCATAGCAGAGTGGAAGATGGAGAAGATAAAGGTCTATTTCTATGTTTAAGAATATGGCCTAATTTACTATAACCTGTTGTTTTCTGGGGTCCGAAGAAGCAGCTTTATATCCATCTACCCAGACACACAGCAAGATCTTTTGAAGTATTTAAATATGATTAATGACACATGCTAAATGTTTTAATCAATCAACTGGTCTTGTGAAGACTATTATTTAAATTTTATGTTTCTCCAATGGAGAGCAACATTTCGGGGGTGGGGGGAAATCTAATGCATCTTTTCCAGCCAGATGCATTTCAGATAACTTAAACTACAAATGCCATCATCCCCAGCTAAAGGGCAATTACAGTCCAATATCTTTTGAAGGTGGCAGGTCTGAGGAAGGCCAACTGAACATCAAGGAACAGCAAAAGGTGTTCCATACAGTATATAGACATCAGGCCTTACCTGATAAAAAGTTGCGAACTTGGCGAATGAACTGCTGTGTCCTTTGAATGTCTCCCTCTATTTGGGTCCTAGTTGTTCTCATCTGGTTACTCAAGCTCCTGGCATTTGTTTGAATCTTATTGGACGCCATTTCTGCAGCTCTAATCTATCAAAATGCAAACAGATTTAGAGAATTACTTTCTTAATTCAGTCTCCTTGGTTCTTAGTTAACTCTTTTTTCATTAACTCGTCTTTTCCTTAGTTAACTCATCTTTTCCTTGATATAGCTACATTGACTCTCATAGTTTGCATCTGTTTCCATCTATAGCCTAAGGTTCCTACAATCAACCATCAGTGTTACTGAAATAATCTCTGTTTTAAACAGACTGAATACCACACAAGGGTCCTATGTGGCACAAGGTAAGAAATTCCTAACTGGAAAATAGTTAGATATCATACTAGGGTCTTGAGACCACTGACACATTGTAACTGACACATTGATTCACACATTTTGCATCAGTGTTGTAATCTAATAGCAGTGATGGCAAACCTTTTACAGACCGAGTGCCAAACTGCAACTCAAAACCTACTTATTTATCGCAAAGTGCCAACACAGCAACAGGGGAGGAAGGAAACGCTCCCATTGGGCTGCTGGATAGAGGGGTGGGGCAAACTCTGTGCTGGGGGAGGAAGGAAGTGCTCCCATTGGGCTGCTGGATAGAAGGGTGGGGCAAACTCCGTGTTGGGGTGACTGCATGGATGCCCACAGAGAGAGCTCTAATGCCAACTCTGGCATTAGGTTCGCCACTACTGATCTTTAGCCTGAGGTTCCTTCCCCTACTATTGCTACTGAACTAATCCCCATTGGGAAAAGACTGAATAGAGGTTTTAAGTCATCACCAATCATTGCCTCTTCATTTTGAGGCCCTGCAAAAATGAATGCTATGCAGTCATATTTCCATGTCTGATTCACAAAAGCTCACATTAAAATATAACAGTTTGTCTTTAAGGTGCCAAAACATTTTTGGCTCTTTTTAAAATTCTGTTATTTTGTTTCTTGTCTGATATATCTTTTTCCTGTATTCCAGAAACTGAAAATTTGACAAAATAATCAGATAAAAGAATGACTATCAAAAATGCCATAACCCCCTTCTCTGAATCAACTCAGAAGCATTAAGAAGATTAATAATACTTGCATTATTCCATTTTAGCCGCACAACAATTCCCTGCACTGTGCACACACATATAAACATGCTCTCATTTGCTCCAGACATCTTATTTTGATTCAGGAAAGGTGATATTCAGCTATAAGACTGGCTGCTTCCCAAGCATGCAAATAGAAATATTCACCAGGTAGATCATTCAGAATGAAAAGATACATTCTACAGGGACTTCCATTTAAAAGAGCTGTTTGCTTCTTAAATGCAATGACATGCTAACAACCGTACTCACAAGTTCAGCTAAAGACTCACAGTATCAGAATGTGCATTTTCTTCCACAGTTGTTTAAGAGCTCTCATTCTCCTCCTGGCTTAGAAAACAAGATAAGAACTCTTCCTCTCTCCATTCTACACACGTACCTTCTGTGTGGTCTCCTGAAGTCGCATGTTCAAATTGCGGATCTCTTGAGTGGTCTTCCTAGCCATTTGGACAGAGCTGCCAGAAAGTGAAATTATCCCTCTGCAACTTCGGCCAGAACCACATTCAGTTGTGTTTTGATGGGGACACAGTTCTCCCAGACAATCCTTGGGGGTGCAAATGTCTGATCGGATGCCACTACAAATCTAAGCAGAGAAGCAAAACAATCAGTTAAATTGTGGTATTAGCTGTTTATATATCACACGCAAGAAGCAACAGTGATAGCAATGAGTATTTGAGTCAAATTGCCTCTGATTTCAAAAGTAGCCACAGACATGTGTAACTTCCAACAGTTTTTCTAATAACCAGTAAACATGGCTTCGATGTAGCTCAGGAGTTCTCAACCTTTTTAAGCCGGGGGCCGGGTCTTGCTCCCATAGACAGCTTTCGGGGCTGGACAGCCATTCCGCCCTTCCTCCACCACAAGGCATTTCTGGGTGTGATGGAGGCTGTGTGTGTGTGTGGGGGGGGGACATGAAATGGCACCCCAAGCTGCATCCGACCCACAGGCTGCAGGTTGAGAATCCCTGATGTAGCTTTTGTTCACATGAATGACATTTCCAGGGGAGTGTAATGGAATTGTAATAGAGTAAAACCCCTACTTACATAAAAAGTCTGTTCCATAGGCTTTTATGTAAATCGGTTTTTTACTTAACTCAAAGCAAACCCATAGGAAAAATGAATTTTTGCATAATTCGAAGCAAACCCATAGGAAATTCTGTTATGTAAATCAGGACATTTATGTAAATCGGGACATGATTTTAGTACAAAAATAATTATGCAAGTCGAATTTTATGTAACTTGAGGCATATGTAAGTCAGGGTTTTACTGTAATTAGAATATATGATGCTAACAAAATGGATTCTCTTAGGTTTAGAAATGTGTTAACGTGTTAAAGAATGCCAGTAGGCTATTGTTTCCTTTTATGCTATCAGCAGGTGTTCGAGTTTTCTGGAAGAAGCCTTGCCAAGGCCAGAACAACTGTAATTTCTATGTAACCACTAGTTGCAAGAATGTGGGGAATATGTAAACAATATGTCTGTGAGAACACTGTTAGAATGTTATGGTAACATGAACATGTTATGAGATATGTAACCATCTGATTGGTTGTATGCTAATGAGTTAAGCTAGATGCTGTGTTTAGCATACTGATTCATGAGATTTATAGCACAGTTCTATGGGATGGAACTTTGAGTTAGTTCCATGTTGGTTCCATGAGGAGTTCCATGGGAACCGGAGTAGTTCCATTATGGATTTCAAAATGTAAGTGCTAGAGTAATATTGCTGAAAGGATGCAGAAGATGACAAATATGATCACTGTACTTAGGATAGACAGATTCCTTTATTTTGGGGGGAAGGGGTTTATCTTGGATTGTCTCTGATATATTTTTGATTAGAAAATGTTTTACCTGTTTTTGTATCCTGCAAACCTACTCAGAAGATCTACATGCTTTTGACTATCTTTTTATCATCAACAAGTGTGATTATTAGAAGGGATAAGAAGAAGAGTGTTTGCTGTCCTGTAAATTATAAGTAAACAGCACTGACCAGAAGAAAAGCATTGTAAAAGCATTAAAGAGACTAAGCACCCTTGGAGGAAAGTTGTGGATCACTCCTGAGCCACCACATGAATGAGATCTCAGGAGACCACGTGGGTTTGAGAGGCTGTTTGAAGGGCTGAGACATTACATGTACATGAATGGCTTTGAAAGCGCTGCTGTGAATGACAGCAAAATGACTAATTTTCACACTAGCAGAAGATTCTGGTATGAGTCTCCATGGTAATAACAGAACAAGAGAGATGAAGATTAAAAGCAAGCCAGAGACTTTGGTCAAAACATCTCTCTCATTTGGTTACCACCATTTGGATTGCAGTCATAACTAATAAAATAACATTCCATGGATAACAAATCATGGAGCATTTTCAAACTGAGCAATCAAGCTGTGCAGCACCTTCTTTAGCAAAGAACAAGCATTAAGGCTTCACCTTATTAATGACTGGAGTCAAGTCTGGCGAGTGAGCCATTTCACTCTGCAGATCCTCCAATCCCGAATCTTGTTCTCTAAGATCACTTTCAAGGTTCTCAGCCAGTCTACTTTTTTCCACAGACTGAGCCAGCAGTCTAGAAGATCCTGCTATGCGCGTGCTGGCACTGGAAGATGCCTGATATGCAGAGCTGACAGTCTTGAATGCTCCTAAAGGAACAGAGACAAATGCTATATGAATGATTTAGTGACTCATAATGCAGTATTTCTTATCAAACCTTTGGTGCTGATTTTTACCTTGGAAAAGGAGAAGGAAGAATATACTAGATGAGTCAATCATAAAGTCACCTAACAAAACCAGTTGTTCAATAGGACTGGGGAAAATGTGTCAGAATTCCTTCCTCCCCCTTTTTATTTTGTTTTTTAACCTTTAAATTCTTCCAACACATGCTAAGCAGATATTCCTCCACATTTGCACTGGCCAAATTGAATTACATGCAAATATTTCTAGTATGGAGAGGACCATATTGTAGCCATCTGCCATACAGCTATTAAAGATGAGGACCTGGGGGAGGGGAGATGTCAGCCCTAATTCAAAGGTGTCTAAACATTCAGAGGCCTGGGTCCAGAAAAATAAATCTCTCACTTTTGTTATCTCCCACATTTATGTTTTTAAAAGAATCTCAAATTATTTCCATACTTAATATAAAGACATTTGCAAATTCTGAATAATTTCTTATGAAAAGAAACTGAAATGAAATTCTTACCCATTTCTTCTTTTTATTTGCCTCTCATGTGAGATACTTTAAGGGCTCTTTTCTTTTCAATACACCCTGCTAGGTAAGAACCTTGTCAAGGTGCAGAGGCTTGAGCGGTCTAACTAGGCAGTGTTGCCCATCTCTTGTCAATGATGTTAGGCCAGGACTTAAACACACCACAGTGTACTCCATCAAATCCCTTGGGCAAGATGAAAGCAGAGGGCACATGTCATGGTCTGCCTAGCCAGCGGGTGATGTGATATCCAAATGGCTTTTTAAAAACCACATGCAGATGGATTTGATTTCTCAACTACATTTGCATGTATGGAATCTCATTGCGCAGATGTCTACCAATGTGCAGATTCCTCGCTGAATAACAACTCCAAGGTATTCAAGGTAAATAGATACCAAACTACAGACTATATCTCTGAGCACCACATATAATTGTGAGGATCTACTAAATGCATCTTATGAAGTTTCTGTGAGCTGAGGTGTGTGATTTGCTGTGCCTCCTTCCACTGGGATTCAGAAGGAAAGCAATGCTGTAGTAACATTTCCCACAAGACAATCTAGATGTAATGTTGTATCATCAAGCTGATGATAGAATAAGAATAAGCAAAAGAGCTATAGAAGTTAAAGTTGACTAGTTGCTTAAGTGACCATCTAGTATAGTTGCCTCTTATTGTGCGAAACCATGCTGTTCAGCATCTATTTTGCAAGCAGTTTGGTCATATTTTATTTTGGCAAGGCTTGAAAAACTGAAGAACAGGCAGAAACCCAAGTGGGGAAATCTTTCCCACTATTCTATTTTCATTTAAAGGTCACACCAAAGTAAATAGTGTGTGGACAAACAGAAAAGCGTGTAAAGAAAGCTACACAATGCTAAACAGACTTCTACCTATTAGTTCTCTGCTTGTAATGAAAGTATACATCTCTTATAAAGATCTAATGGCAGCCAGACAGATACAGATAACTGATTACCGATTAACAAAAAAGATGATAGCAATATCAATTACATTTATATACCACCCCATAGCACTTAGTGCACCCTCTGGGTGGTTTACAGGTAATGAGAATTTTACCCACAACATGCTGGGTACTCATTTTACCAACCTCAGGAGGATGGAAGGATGAGTCAGCCTTGAGTCCCATTGGGATTGAACTCACAATGTTTTGGCTGTAGTACAGCATTTTAACCACTGTATCACCAGGGCTCAGAACAGATGAATTTTAATATGACTAAATTCTTCTGATGTTGACTTAAATCACTTTGCAGTTTATTTATATTATATAGTATTTGTTTGCTATTAATGTAAGATTTATAAAGAAGGAGTAACTGTATGAGAGAACAATTATAGGAATAGTCAGTAGTAATCTTGCATTTGCACTGCAATTGTAATCAAAGGAAAAGCATTTCAAACATCACGTGTTTTGAAGAAATTGAGAAAATGTGGATCATAGAACATAGAAATGTTCTATTAGAAGATTCAGAGGCTTCTCTGTACATGACCAGGAATAGTTTGCTAGACCAGGTTGGAGCCAAAAGTCACCATGTGCCTTGAACAAAAGGAACAATTAACACCTTGAATTGACAACTTGCAGGAAAGGGACTTCAAAGATGGTCTGAGAGGAGGCTACCACCTTAGTCTTATCTCTGCCTTCAAGGAACAGTTGGCTTCCCTGTCTAGAGACATGCAAATAAATCAACAGATTACTGCTGTGTGAAAGAAAAAAAGTCAAAAGGATGTTTGTCTATATATTCAAGATGTTAAATTGAATGGTCCATTTAAAGCATAAAAAGGAGCTAGTGAGTTAATGAGTTGGCTTTGTCTCACTCAGGAAGGGGGACTTTGTCCACTTTGTGCCTCTTAGGAGGGATGCTGGTTGACCCACTGCCTGTCTTGCCTTTCTTTGATGCTATGACAGGAAGAGCCATTTACTATTAAATTTCAAAAGGGTGTATTAAAAACACTAGCTATGTTTGTATTATTTTCTAGTGTTTTATCCTGGATTCTTCATAATTCTTCCTCTGTACTTTGCTTCATTACTTTGTGAAATATTTTGTAACTATGCTGAACTTTTTGCTTTCTTAACATTTTTTTCTTTCTTCTTTTAATAAAATACAAAAGTTCTTTCAAACAACTGTCTGAATTTTTGGATCAGAGAGTTGAAATATTTAAATCCAGGTCTTCCCTTGACCAGCTACAGGGATTTTGGTATGTTTATAGTGGATGTGGTGGAAACAATACCTTTGCAAAGTATGCATCTTGCTTCCCAGTGCCTAGCTTTGTGATTTGGTGGAAGTTTTTTTTTAAACTCCATAGAGCATTGCCAAGTCCAAGAAGAAAATGGGTGTTGTGCGAACACATTGCCAGGCAAGGACTTATAACACTCCACAACAATGATTTTGCTACTGGAAATAATACATGTGATTTACATGATATTGAGTGTGCTGATTCCAAATCTGTACTCAGAATTTGCCTATCATGTACAGATTTTAAGAAATCCTATAGCTGTTCAAATGGTCGGTAATTGGGTAATGTATTTTTAACATGGGAACATTATAACAGTTGCAGCTACCACTATGCCTGCTGCTGCCTCAGCTGAATCATGTTCCCTGGTAGCATGCATGTCTGGGCAAGTCAGTGAGCTGATGTCAAAAGAAGATATATAGGCAAGATGGACCAAGGGCTTGTTTCTAGTGCCAATCCATCTTATTGCATAATACACATAGGCCATAGTGAGTCTATTTTGAGCTAAAGGTGAGTGGGCAGAGCTGTGTTAATAAACCAGTCAATTTTTGGTACATTTGTGGCAAATATACCCTGCATGATCAATGCAAGAACCTAACCAAGAGGGTGAAATTTGCTAACTTAAGATCCTGATGTCCTAGGCAGAATTGGACTTCAGATTTGGATTCAGTGCAATTGATTTAGTATAGGACACATGGATTAGACCAGGGGTTCGCAACGTTTTCCTATCAGGGGCCAGTTTCCGCCATTGTGCTCAGCTTTGTATAGCAGAGGTGTGTTGGCACCCTCTACTTACATTTTTGGTGGCAGCAGCACCAATCGCTCCATTTTAATGGCTTTTTCCCAGGGCATCTGGAGGCCTTTTGGAGCATGTTTGCTTTGTTTTGAGAATTTTCCACTGCTTCTCTGCTGTGTCTCAGGAGCTAATCCATGGCACTTGGAAACTTCCTGGTTCCGTGCTGGGAACCCATGCACTGATGTAAGCTCCACCCGGCACCAGAAGTCACAAACCACTGTGGTTTAGGTGCCGAAACGCACCGAAGAAATGACGGAAAATTCCAAAAATGGAGCAAACATGCTCCAAAAAGCCTCCCGATACCCTGGGAAGCAGCGGAGGCTGTGGAAGAAGCCATGAAAATGACACAATCACCACTGCTGTGGTAAGTGACATTTTTAGATTGCCGGTGGTGTGGGGCTGTCCTAGAGGTGCCCGGGTGGCCACCATAGGCTGGAGTAATGGGATGCACAGCCCGGATTAGGCCCACGGGCCATAGGTTGCATACCCCTGGATTAGACCAAGTAGCAGGCAATATTTAGCATATTTTCCGGTTTATAAGACACAATTTCCCCCCTTAAAATATGCAGGAAAAACAGAGTGCATTTTATAATCCAGTAACAGCCTCCTCCTCCTCCTCTCCCCCTGCTGTTATGGTTCGGCCAGAGTCCTGCCCTAGCCATGCACGTGGACACCAGGCTGGGATTGGGGCCTTCCCTCTTGGCCCCTGATGACCATCATGAGTTGGGGAGGGAAAATGGGTGACTTCACTCCCAGAAGAGATTGATCACCTTTGCGAGCACACTTGCCCAGGCAAGGCCTCCCCCCCACCTCCTGATGGGTGTTTCCCCACCAACACACCACCCCTTCTGGCTGCCATAAACTGAAGGGGTGGGGGTGGGGTGGGAAAGAAGGACCCTTTAAGATCCATATCCACCTACCCCACCCCCACTGGCTTCTATATGCCAAAGGGGTGATTGGATGAGCAAAATTGCTCCAAAAGGAGCGATTCACCCACCCTGCCCCCTCCGCTGCCACCAGCTGCTGGGGGGCAATGGGGGAAGGATTTCCCTTCCTTAAGGATCCTGCTAGGGAGGTCAGGATCTGCATAGAAAGGGCTTTTTCAACCCCCCCTGGCAGGATCCATGGGAAAAGCAATCCTTTACCCATCGCCAGGCTCGGTGAGGCAATAACTCTGTCCATAGAAAGGTGTGGAAAGGGACCCATCTCGGCTGTCTTCCCTGGTGCTGAAAACATTCATCTCAGTCTTCAACCAGCCCCATAGAGGAAGGCAAGCAGGGAAGGGAGGCCTCACCAGAGCAAGTTCCCTGGCCAAGGAGCAAACTTTCCCACTTTTCGTCCCTGCCTCCTGATGGTCAGTGGCAGTGGGATCAGCCAGGCAAGGCTTCCAAAGGATTTCTCTTGCCTGGTTAATCCCTCCCTTCCTGCCTCCTGTAGTTAAAATGTAGGAAATTATTTTTTCCTTTAAAATGTGTCTTAAAAATGGGGTCTGTCTTATGACCTGATGCATCTTATAAACCAGCAAATATGGTATTTTTGTGATGCAGTGTAATCATTATCACAATTAACTCTTTCTTGGGTTCACCCATCCCAAGAGAAGAAGGGTAGTGTGTTTGAGTGGGTGTAGAAAGGCGCCCCTGAGCTAGGGACCCGTAACATTTGTGAACATGCTTGTTCTGACTTCTATTTGATTAGAGTTCTTAATGTCATCTGATACAAAGTCTTTGTTGTTGTGGTTCCTGAAACAAAATAATCTATTTGTAAGTTCTACTAAAGAAAAAAGAAAAAACTTTATGTTTCTTGAAGGGATACTGAGCTTTAAGACAAGACAGATGAAAGAAAGAGGACATGGAGAAAGAGAAAGAAAACGAAATGAAAGACTCAGAGACAGAGTAACTTATGGAACTTAGCTCTTTCTAAGTTGAATGATTCTTCATTACATTTTTATTGTGGTTTTGCCACTTTGCTTTCATATATGATAATAAAATAATTTCTGATCTTTTGTCCAGTTATTTAATTGAAAACTGTTAATGATGGACAGAACAGAGAAGATACCCATTTAAAAATCTAAATGTAGACTCTAGTACAGCATTTCCCAAACTATGTTCTGCACAACACTGGTGGACTTCAATTCTCAGAAGCCTAAGTCAGTACTGTACATTGTTTGATCAGTGCTTTGGGGAATTTACTTAGGCTTCTGGGAATTGAGATCCAAAAACCAAAGATTCAGAAACACTGCAGTTAGTCAATGTAGTTTTTGCTTTCATATTAAAGTTTTGTAAGAAAGCAAAGCATGGTGTTTTGTATCTTTGTGACATGAAAAGTACTCAAAGCTCCAGATATACAATGAATGGTCTTCACTCATTGATGCACTGATCTCAATTTTCATTGCCTTTCAAATGGGACTTGAAATAATTAATTTGGGGGAAATTATTGTGTCAGTATACCACCATAAAAAGGATCACATGTGGCCCTTTAGATATTATGGGACTCCTCATTACTTACCATCTGCCATGCTGAGTAGGGCTGATCAAATCTGAAGTCCCATTAACATATCAAAGGCCCTATGTTTCTTATGCTTGCAAAGGAAGATTCTAACACACATATATTAAATTGTGTGGACACTTAAATGCAACTGTTATACCTGAGAGGTCTGTACTGCGGCTGGATTCAAACTGAGCCTTCTTCTTTTCATACTGTGCAATTATTAGAAACAGGCTTTTATTCAGAGCTTCCACATCTATGGCCAAAGAGGATGCTTCATCCACAAGAGGTAGTTCAGAGCTTAAACCTTCAAGGGTTTTCCTGGAATCAATACACAAAATATAGTTTTTTAAAATTCTTCTCTCCTTCATCCTCCTGTGTATAATTCTCTCAGACCCTCAAGCCAATATATTCCTAGTAAAGAAAGCATTGCTTCTCTAGAAAGATAACGGGAAGTTCTTCACACAAGGCACATTGTCACTGTAATATTTGCTACCAAAAGATGCAATGATGGTAAACAACTTGGATAGTATTAATAGGGGATTGGACAAATTTATAGAGGAAATGGCTACCCAAAGAAACTAATGGTGTCTATGCATTACCACAAATATCAGAAACATTTGGTTCTTCTTTCATGTCTAGCTCAGACTTTAAACTGTCAAATTGAAGCCAATTTTTGACGAATGCATTGCTTGATCTAGTGTGAGAAAGATTACCCAGCACAACAAGGTTGCCGTTACCTGGTGTACACCCGATTGTGGTTCAAAAATACCACAGTCTTCAAGAAGGTTCCCAGAGGCAGTTGGTGAGGAACATACCTGAAATAATGCTATAGTATTTTTTCCTTTGTTATGAGCTTCCTACAGCAACTGAATAGCTACTGTTGGACTAGCTAGCTTTCTGCTCTCACCTAATATACTCTTCTTAGGCTACACTTTCAGAAACCAAATAACACATTTTGAGCTTCTGCAGGGCACAAAAAGAAAATTAAGTGTCTTGTTCAACGTGACACCACAGCATGCAACCCTAGTACTTAACAAGTCCATGTCTGCCAGGAGTTCTGTCCCCTTGCAGAGTAGGACTTGTTAGCTTTCAGGAACTCAGCTGGCAATGAACAGGCCTGAGAGGGGATAGTCCCCTCTGTGAGCTACCCCTCCAACTTAAATCCAGACACACCACAGTATCTGGCCTCACTGTCAGGCCAGACTTCATAATTTCCTTCTATAACTCTTTCTATAACCTGACATTTTCATACTTGCTATGATGTTTGGAAACTGTGAATTATATTTCAGACAGTTACTGACAGCTTAAAGCCTTGGAGAGTTTTTTTATTTAAATAGACAGGGACAGAGGTGTTCACAAGAATTTCTTAAGACAGTTTTGAATCTTTCATCACTGAAATAGTAATTAAATGCAGTTTTAAATTCACTATCTTGTTATCTGTTTGAAAAAGGACCAAAGTACTTCATTTACATTCTCATTTTCTAGCAGAGATAATAGACAGAGTTTGTCCTTCCACAGCTGATTTTCTTTCGTGTCTAGGTCAGACTCTAAACTGCCAAAATGAAGCCAAATTTTGGTGAATTCATTCCATAGTTCCTTTTGCCTGACCTAGTGTGAGAAAGAATAGATGGCAGAAGGTGGCCATTGCCTGGGGTACACCTGATTCTGGGTTCAAAAATGTCACAATCTTTGAGAAGGTTCTTTCTATATACCACCACTACCACCATCCCCACAGCTGATGAATCTAGGGCTCAAAAAGGTCTGCAGCCCTTTCCTAAAGTTCAGGTGGAAGGGACTCTATTTCAACACCAATAATATTTCTCTACATGTTTTAGACACCCATTGCTTTGTGGCAGACAAATACAAAGATAATCCTTTTACCTGATTGTAGCAATAGCATGCATCACTTGATCAAGTCCCTCTTTTGTTGTGAGGGGATTCCTCAGAATGTCTTGAATGTGCTGAATGTCATTTTCTGCTTCTAACAGGTGAGTGTTGAAGTCAGAGATCATTGTCCCCATGTGGAGGTGCTGAGTAGAGTTTTTCAAGTTGGCCTGTCGCAAACCAAATCTATGAATGTCTTGGTCATAAGCCTGGAAACAGGGGTGGCATGCCTCACACTGGTGATGGTTGTCACAATAGCCACGCTGGCACTGGTCACAGCGGGATCCTGTAAAGCCAGGATGGCAAAGGCACCTTCCTGTCTGCTTGTCACACCCCATCTCTTCTGTGCCTTGGAAATTGCAGTCACAAGCTGTTTAAAGAGGGAAATAAGCAAGAACCCATGAAGATCTATGGACTTTGTTTAATGGAGATTTCTGTGTGCCAACAAATGCATGACACTTTGCTGAACTGAGAACTTGTTGCATTATGATATAACTTTCATCAAGTGAAATTGCCTCTCCTCCCTTGAGCCTACTGGGAGCCACATACCACCACCACCACCAATCTGGGGAGGAAACCAAATATTCATGTTGAAACCAGATCTAAATGCTTTGTTTTAAGGTGAGAATCTGCATTTTCCAGTTGCCTTTGATGATGGCACAGCTTGCGCTGGATTCCATCAAAATGAAAGGTAGGGGCTGAGTCATTCTGGTTATATTGTACAATGACTAAATCATACTTTTCTGCTACTGTTGACTTGTGTTCTCCTTTGAAGGATAAAGAATGGCATCATAAATAAATAGGACAAACTGGTTATTCATATATTTTCATCAAGCAGCTGTACCATTTACCAAGCCTGTTGGGATTGTGAAGCTAAGCCAGTGAAAAGTAGGGCCTATTTTAAGTCAGAAAGGAAGCAAAGAGGGGGAAGAATAAGAATATCCTTATTTCAAATGTTCACATCTGACAACTCCAGAGTGATATGCTTTTCTTTTCTTTCTTTTTTGACTTTTAGTAGGATTTTTATAAATGAACAGTACATAAAACAATACAAAGAAATAAAACATATACAAACGTACCTAAAATACAAAGTAATCAAAACATATCACAACCTATCGTAATACATTGTTCCAACTATCTTTGTAAATTTGAATACTACTAACTCCTTCACGCTACCCCACTTCAACCTTATCCTTAATATTCTGGATAGGAAGCCACAACAAAAAGAAAACTTATAACACCCCGTGTTTATATACAATGCCCTGAGGACTCCGAGTGGCGCATTATATTATCTCCAAAAACTACTTTGATCTGGTACAGGTCTGTTTCTTTCACTTCCCATCAAAGAATGATCCAAAAATGGTTTCCATATCTTCCAAAATCTATTCTCTTTCAGATCACCCCTTTTTTCTTTTATTTCCCATGTTAATTTGTCATTCAATGCTAAAGTCCACATTTCTTTATACCACTCTTCAATCTGTATATTTAGATCACTTTTCCAATTTCTAGCAATACATTGCCTACCCGTTGTAAGCATTATTTCTAATAATTCTCTTTCCTCTTTATTTCCACAAATAGATTCCACATTCGTTAACATGGTGGTTCTCGGCCCCAGTTTAATTCTTTTACCCATTATTTCACCCATCTCTTTTTCAATTTCCCCCCCCCAAAATCCTTTGCCACATTACAACTCCACCACATATGTTCATATGTCCCTAATATTTCTTTACATCTCCAACACATTCCATCTTTTGTATTATCCATTTGATGTAACCTCACTGAGGTCAAATACCATCTCCATAACATTTTGAAATTATGCTCCTTCATTCTAACAGACATAGTTCTCATTATTCTCTTTTTCCATTTATTTTTCCAAATATCTTTATCAATCTTTATTTTTAGTTCTTCTTCCCATATCAATTTCAAGTCCTCCTGCGTATCATCCTCCTTATTCAACAATGTATATAATTTACTAACCAAGCCTTTCATATTTTTAACTCCCTTCCTGATTTTTAGAACCATCTCCTCAAATTCCGTCTTTTCTCTTTCCAGGTCAAGTTCTCTCATATATTTACTATTCCAATTATTAACCCTCATAATCTGTAACCAATTCAATTTCAATTGGTCAAACAAGTTTGCCCTAGCTACATCATCCCTACAAGCACATACTCAATCCCCCTTCCTTCTGAGGCGAGTACCATAACTTTCTAGATATTCTAGGTCTCTTTCCAGCATTGCAAAAATTATTAATCAACTTTTGAAACTCCCTGATTTTCTTAATTTTCAAATAAATTGGCAATGCATCAAATAAAAAATTGAATCTGGGTAGCAACATCATTTTAGTAAGCGCAATTCTCCCGAACCATGACAACTTCAGTTTTTGAAAAGTTTGTATTCGTGATATGCTTTTCAAAATGTTCCCTAAACTTCAATCTAAACAAATATTCAGGAAATTATTATATATCCAGGAGTTTATTCTGAACCATACAATATCAGGAGATCAAGGGGAGAAGTAAAACAACAGGATGATCCATGGTGGTGGTGGTGGTGGTGTTGGGGATGATTAAAACCAGACATAAATGGAAAGATTGACAGTTCAATAGATGAGCAGCAAAATGACAATGAGCCACAAAATATCCAGTCATCTTCCCAGCAGATTCAGCAGGCTATATTTCTTACCTCTGCATCCGGTCCTGATGTCACCATACGTCTGGTCTGGACAACCCCGAACTTCAACAGCAGAGCATGTCAGGCCTCTATAGCCTTCCTTGCATGGACACTGTCCTGTAAACTGCAGAGCAAGAAAGAGAGAAGTCAGTAGGAAATTAACCAGTGACAGCTTCTCCGTTAGGGCAAGCCTGCCTCAGACTCAGCCAATTCCAAGTTATTCCTTTTCTCCCTGCCTCCTTGTCAGAGGACCAGTGCCTGTCTTGACTGTTTCCATGTTCCTTTTGTGTTTGTGGGAGTATGCCTATCTGTGTGTTTGAGTACATCCACCATTATTTGCTATACTCTTCACACCACCAACCAACAAAGGCAACAGTCACCACTGAAAATAACAAAGTCACTTGGCACTCTTAAGGTTAAAGATTTTTTATGTGAGGGAATTGGTTCAACATAGAAATGCAGAGCTTGGTATAGTATTTTGGAGAAAGGGGGTGGTTGTAAGGAAAATATCCAGTTGTGAAGCAGAAAGGAATAGTATACTAAGGAGTACAACACAGGAAACCTGGACAGAAGAGGATCTGAGTATGAACAAATACAAAGCTCAGAGAGTTATTCGTTCTGTCATCAGCTTACCCTATCTCACAGAGTAGGTGAAAGGAAGGTAAAGGGGGGGGCAACTCCTCCCTCTGTTTACATTATATAATCTCAAGATTAAAAACCATGCAGTGAATATCATAGAATGGTTTGTAGGGAATCAAGAGACATATCTGCTTATGTGGAGGTCTGCTTCTGGAAAAGATGAAGATGATTCTCCATAAGGAGACATTCTCACAAACATGAATGCTCTTATCCCAGGAACAGCAACTAACGCAATACCTGTTTGAATGTTTTTCTTAGAATCTTCTTAGATCACACAAAACACATAAAATATGATTTGCTTTATAGGAAGGGAGAATTTTCATGTAAGTGCCACATATAGAAAGAGCCTGAAAGTCACTAATTATGAATGATAGAATTAATTTTCTTTGACATAACAAAAGCATAACTATTAGATTGCAATTGTTACTTCAAAAGGGATCACATAACGCATGTTGTGGTGTAACAACAACTTTTAGTTACCTTTATAATTATTAATTATAATTATAAATGTTATAATGAAATAATGCAGGAGGTGTACAATTGAAATGCTGATTCATACCATACTGCTGCTTCATGCTCTGATGTGAGTATTGAAACAAAGTAAAAGGGAACAGAATGTGTTTCACACTATAAGCCAGGGGCTGGTGGCAGTTCAATACTACAAGTGACAATTCAGTCCCTTTTCAGGAGTGGCGGAGGGAAGTTGTTGTTTAAAGATACACTTCTAATGGTAACTAATTACTTTTGGGATCCTGTGGCTATAGCTAATTAGCATTTAAAAACTAACCTTTTAGACTCTGCACATACCAAGCACCAATCTGCAATCAGTAAAATGGGGGGGGGGGATGATTGCCACTCAATTCCACCTAAGGCACAGATTACAGTAGTTTCAGACACAGGAATCCCATGACTAATGCAGCAGGTATTCTGCATTAACTTCCTTAATGGATTGTTCAGTATAAGGGAAGATACAGCCGGATAACACATCTGCACCCCAGCCACTCACTGAAAAAATCCACGAACAAAGCAAGGTCCAGTAAAAGGCTTGTCTGACTGCGGGTGCTACAAATTGCAATGGATCACAATATCCCTGAGCCTGTCATCATTCCAAAACTCTTTGGTGGTGCATTGCTACTTCTTCATAACTAGTACCTGGTTGCACTGAAGGCTCCGAGAGTTCTGAGGGTCACAGTTGCAGGGTTGGCAGCCCTCACCGCTGGCAATTTTCCAGTGATTCACAACACACGTATTGCACTTATCTCCCACCACGTTGGGTAGGCAGAAGCAGTGTCCTGTTTCATCATCACAAGGCATGTTGCTGCGGGTGCCCAAGATGTTACAGGCACAATCTGAAAACCAAAGTAGGCACTGTTCTTGTTACAACTATCAGGGGATCATGAGAAGGTATCAAAGGGCATTCTACCCATTATACAAAATGCAACTGTCTTGTGTCATTTTATCGGAGATATAAAATGAAATAACTGGCAAACATCTGAACTGTGCCATTTCAGATGTAAACAGAGGAAATTTTCTTATCCTCCATTTCACACCTTCTCACTCAAAGAATGAAGTCAAGCTTTCAGTTCCACAAAGTATGGGGAATGACCACCAGTTTTAATGTCTATAGCAGGTGTTCCCAACCTTTTTGTGCTGAAAGCCGGACCATGTCTCTCGGACAGCTGAGTGGGATGGTCATGTGGTTCCTCCCGCCATAAACACTGCTGGAAAATGTGTCCACGGCTGTTGTAAATGCGTTTACAACCGCCACAGGTGCATTTATGGCAGACGTGGGCATGTTTTACAGCTGTCATAAACACATTCACTTCCACGTCTGGTAGTGGCGAGAGCGGTGATGGGCCACATGAAATGGTGCCGCGAGTCAGGTCTGGATGATGGACGGTAAGTTGGCCACCCCTGGTCTATAGGAAGATATTAGACTCTGCTGGGTGGAAGGCAGGAGGTCAGCAGTTCGATTCCTGAGTGCTGCAGGATGGAATGAGCTTTGTCCCAGCTCCTGCCAACCTAGCAGTTCAAAACCAAGGAATTGCAAGAAGATAAATAGAGATCACTTAAGTGGGAAGGTAACAGCATTCCGTGCACTTTGGTGTCTAGTCATGCCTGCCACATGACCACGGAAACATCTGCAGAGGCAGACAGCGCTGGCTCTTCAGCTTTGAAACATGAGCACTGAACCCTAGAGTTGTATACGACTAGTTTTCGAGCAAGGGAAACCTTTACCTTTACCTTACACTCCCCAGAATTTCCCACCCAACAGGCCAGGGAAGGAGGGTTGGGGAAAGGCTTTACAGTTTGATCATGTGGAGGGAAGTTGTTCCAGACACTTTGGCTCTGCTGCTATGCAGCAACTCTCCAACTTCCTTCCAGTCTTGGAGAGGATGATTTCTACCCAACTCCACAGCATCAAGTCTGGGAAGAAGCAAGGTTACTCCTCCAATCCAGTGCTCAAAAAAAGTAATTTTTGGATTCCAGCAGTCAGAGTCAGTGGCCATGAGGAGCTAAGGGTTTCTGGAGGTTGTAGTCTACGAAAATTCATTTTCCCAAACTGTGAAGCAAAAATTGTTGATGTCTGCTCCTCAGATTATGGAGAACTTCACAAGTATTCAAGGGTGACATTTCAGACCAATGAAGCAGAATCTATTCAAGCATTATTATCAATTTTCAATTCCAAATTGAGGACACTAAATTGGATGCCCCAGAGAATTGGTTTTGGATTGTATGTCTTTATTTCCCTTAAATGTTTTTAACATTAAATGTCAAGGTTCTTATATATAATTCCATCCATCTCTTTCTGACATCCACTGCCATTACTCTTCTGAATCCAATTTAACAAGGCATCTATTGCCATCTGCTGGGAAGTAGATGAATGCCAATATTATCACTTTCCTGGTGAAATTAAATTCAATTTTATTGCACCAGGCATTGACCATGGCAGAGAGATTTCCCGGTATTACAGGTTGCTGGTGAAACTAACAACATATCCCAAACTGGCATTTAGACTGCTCTCCAGAGGATTGGGGTTTGATCTTATTTATGGTATCTTCACATGTTGGACACTGGAGTGTTCCAGCTCTTCCCAAAATATACTTTTTAAAACCCCATTAGTGGGGCTGTACATTTAGGGAGCACTCACATTTAGTGCATTCCCAACAAATGTGCACACTGGGAACAGGCTAAAAGCGAGCCTTGTAGCTTCCGGTCCTGTTTTCTAGTATCCTGAAGGTGAAACGAACCACTTCAGAATATCAAAATTGAAAATGTCCTCTCATAGTTAGGGTAAATGATTTTTTTTTTTTTGAAAAAGTTCCTTTGCCAATCTGCAAATTTCCTCTGAAGAAACTGCCCACAGCAGTTTCTCGATCAGCAGTACACAGACAGGCAAAGCAACAAAGCCTGCTTCTCTTTTGACTTGCCAGTATGGTGAGGTGGCTGAAGAGCTACTTTATGACACCAGCAAATTGAAGTCTTCCTCTACCCACCTAGGGATAGTTAAGGAAATGGCAATTATACTTGTACATTGGGTTGATGATTGCTATAGCACTGCATTCTTTTTACTGTCATCTAAGTGAGACGTCACAAGAACAATCATCAACTTCGCATTAAAAAAATCACTTTCTCTGACCATCCCCATATAGTCCATGGAAGACTTCCATTTTAGGCCTTCAGCAACTTCATCTTACAGACAAATAGGTTATGATGCTGTTTGGAAGGGGAAAGTGGAATAAATATCATTTAGCTCCTCCCCTTGTTTTCAAGCAACTTGAGCCAGAACACAACCTGACTGCACCACAAAAGCCAGTGTGATCATGCTGGGTTTTTTCTTCTTCATTCCAGTCCAAAAGAAAACAACTTGTGATAGCCTAGTACTGAGAAACCAGAAATAGATCTCGAGCAGTGTTTCCAAACGTGGGGCCCAGGCCTCACAGGGGGACTTCAATTCCCAGAAGCCTAATTCAGTACATTGGCTGATCAGTGGTTTGGAGAATTGACTTAGGCTTCTGGGAACTGAAGTCCAAAAACCAAAGGTTGGAAACACTGACCTAGAGACTTCATGTAAAGAAACAAAATTGGTTTAACAAGATAAAGCTCAGTTGGAGCCACAGGTCACAATGATCTCAACAACAGGGCCTGGCAAAACAAATCTGGATGAAAATAGATGTCCCAATGTATTCTGAATTCTTTTTTAATCAAGTGGTAGGGAACAAAGACAGGTCCATAACTTTGCTTTTAATTTCTAAGGGAGAATTATTTAAGAGCTTTACTTTGGGGAGAGACTGAACACAAATCTTTTTTTCTTTCCCAAAACAGTAGGGCATAAGGCCATTCAATTAATTGATTGGTTTTAGATTTTAGAACATATACAAATTACGTAGCTCTTCACCCAACTGTTTAAATGTTATTGCACAGCATTAATAGCCATCAGAAATTATGACATCCGTTAACCCAGAGGGTAGTCATAATAGTTAATTGCAGGATTTCCAAAGGCAATGCATCTTTGATCATAAGGTGCTGGAAACCAAAACTTGGAAACATTATTTTTTCAGAATCTAATTCCCAGAATCCCCCGGTGGCTAGACTGATTAGAGGACTGCAGAAACTTGAGTCCAACAATGTGAATTTTCCAAGCTCTGTTACGAATGAACCATAGGCAAAAGTGATGTGTCCTGGCTATGGAAGCTCGAAAACAATGCTGCTATGAAAAAGATTTGGTGTGACTGAACAGGAAAATTCCCATATTTTTTTCTCAGATGGATTGTCTTGCATTTTTAGAATGGGGCAGTGGGAATCAGTTAGACAAATGCTCTGTGACAGTCCTTGGAGTAAACCAAGCCATTTTTGTTCCAAGTCAATTTGTTTTGTTCAAGTGAGAATATTTGAACATCTGCATTTTCCTCCTGAAGAAGGAAAACAACTGTCTCCGGTTCAAGCGGGTGATGTCATCAGACCTGTTTCAGAAATGTGCAACAAGATACTTTCAAACTATCCACCCTGCTTACTTTTGCAACATCTGAGCTCTTAACTCTTTCTGACGAAGTGGACTTGATCCACAAATGCTAAAATTAAAATACAGCAGTTAGTCTTTAAGGTGCTGTTGTGTCCTAAAGCCTGTGCCTTTAAACAATGTACCTATCCATGTGTATCCAATGTAACCTCTTCTATGTGTAACAATGTAACCTCCAGCTGAATCACTGTAACCTTAATAGGACGCGAGCTAGTGACCACTAGATGGCAATAGCGAGCATCCAAGCTCATTGGTCCAAGACTCACCTAGAACAACAGCGCAGGGAGATTCCCGCCACTACCTTCACCTGGACAAGAAGGGCGTGACCTGCAATGACGTCACGCAGCCTGTAGCCAATAGGCTATCAAGGAGCCACATTCAAATGTATAGCCACTGTATATATTGAGCTGTTCGTCCGCCATTACCTCATGTTCCCTCTGACCAGCATGTAATAAAGTTGTGTTAAGCCAGCTCTTCAGCTGTCCTGGTGTCTTTGGTCCCATACACTAAATTGGCGACGAAGGTGGGATGATGGCTGCCCACGGGACCAAGACATACGCCGGTTTCGACATCAAGAAACCGCAAGATTGGGAACTCTTCGAAATGGACTTCCAAGGTGCGCTGGTGGAGTTCGAGGTGACGGACGAGGCAAAGAAGAGAGCCATCCTCACCAGAATGCTTGGGCACGACGGAAAGAGAGTACTGATTGACCTCATCGCACCCAGAAAGGCGGCTGAATTCAAGGCAAAAGAGCTCCTGACGGTGCTGAGAGACCATTTCCGGCCCTCGGTAGTGATGTTTCCCGCTCGGAGCGTTTTGGAGGCGAGTCCAAGCGCCTGATGAGTCGGTCGCCGCTTTCGTAGCGGCCCTGCGCCTGGCTGCCGGCCCGTGCAAATGTGAGAACTTGGAAGTCCCCCTCAGGGACTGCGTGCTATGCGGCCTGAAGGACGCCGAGATTCAGCGCACGCTAATGAATCAGGAGCCGCCCCCCACGTTGCAGGAGGTCCTGAAAGCGGCACAGGCCGCGGAAGCCATGAAGGCAGGGGTGCAAGAGCTCCAGGACTGGCGGCCGAAGGCCAACAAAGCAGAGAGTTCGGTGCACGCGGCCCGGCGAACTTCGAAATCGTCCGCCGAAAGCAGCGACGACGAGGACGTCCGGAAGGTCCGAAAGGAGGGCCGGCGTTGCGACGGCTGCGGGGCGGCTCACGACCGTGCCAGGTGCCCCTTCAGAAAGGCCGAGTGCCACAACTGCGGGCGACGTGGGCACATAGCCAAAGTCTGCAGACAACGACGCAAGGACCGGAGGAGCTTGCCCGACCGCCCAGCGAGGGACCGGAGGAGCTCGCCCGACCGCCCAACGAGGCCAGACCGCTCGACGAGACCAAAGGATGGCGCCCAGCTCACGAGGAAGCAGGACGGAGTGGGCCGCATCTCCGACGACAGCGACAACGACGCTCCGGTTTTCAGCGTGTCCTTGGGACACCCCCGTTACTTTGTTGAGGTACTGGTGCAAGGGGCCCCTGTTAGGATGGAGATTGACTCTGGCTCCTCTTACTCCATTATTTCCCAGAGGGAGTTTTTGAGAATTGCCCCCCGCGTACGGCCCAAGCTCAAAGCGTTGAGGTCCACGCTTCGGGACGTGCAAGGGAACAGTATCCCGGTGTTGGGGGTTGGGAATTTCCAGGTTCAGTACAAGCGGCACGCCGCGGAACTCCCCCTAGTCGTGCTTAAGGGAGGTACTTGTAGCCTCCTCGGGACTCAATGGTTTCAGCCCCTGGGTCTGTTCATTGGGGGGGTGCACGCCGTTGGGTCTGACCCGATACAGGAGGTGTGCGACGCGCACCCCAAAGGGACTTGGGAAATTCAATGGACCCCCAGTAACATTCGACCTAGACCCGGAGGTCCGCCCAATCAGACTTAAACCGCGCAGGGTGCCTTTTGCACTCAAGGACAAAATAGAGGCGGAACTGGACAAATTAGTGGGCCAGGGGATTCTTGTTCCTGTTGATTCCGCGGAGTGGGAAACTCCAATTGTCACAGCATTGAAGGCCAATGGGGAGGTTCGCATTTGCGCCGATTATAAGTGCACCATTAATAAGGCAATCCGCCCTAATGCATACCCGGTGCCGGTGGTCAGCCATTTGCTAGCCAGGTTACATGGGGGAAAGTGTTTCGCCAAGCTCGACCTGGCTCAGGCCTATCAGCAACTCATGGTAACCCCTGCCGCAGCTGCTGCACAGACCATAATCACGCATAAGGGGGCGTTCCAGGTGACGCGCCTCCAATTCGGCGTGAACTTGGCGCCTGGAATTTTCCAGTCGCTCGTGGAACGTCTCCTCAAAGGGTTGGACGGCGTTTTACCATATTTTGATGACGTATTGATAACGGGGGGGAGTGAGGTTGAGTTGGCTAAAAGGCTAAACAAGGTCCTGGCGGCGTTCGAACGGGCGGGGTTGAGGTTGCGAAAAGACAAATGCGTCTTCTTCGCGAAGGAGGTTGAGTTCTTAGGGTTCCGAGTAACTCCCGAGGGGATCAAACCGTCCAAATCCAAGGTTGCCGCCATCAAGAAAGCCCCTCGCCCCACATCCAAGCCCGAGCTGCAGTCGTTCCTAGGGCTCTTAAATTTCTACCACTCCTTCCTTCCACGGAAGGCTGCGGTGGCCGAGCCGCTTCACAAGTTGCTCAAGAAAGATGCGGCATGGATGTGGGGCGATGACCAGGAGAGGGCATTCACGGAACTGAAACAACTCCTGGCGTCCGACACCATTCTGACCCATTTCGACCCCAAACGGCCGGTGGTACTGATCTGTGATGCATCCCCGGTGGGGGTGGGGGCAGTGTTATGCCACGTGTTGGAAAACGGGAGGGAGGCCCCAATAGCGTTCTACTCCAGGTCCCTGTCCCAAGCGGAGAGAAACTACGGCCAAACAGACAGGGAGGCGCTGGCGATAGTTGCGGGGACCAAAAAATTTCACGATTTTCTGTATGGCCGCCCCTTCACCATCGTGACTGACCACAAGCCCCTACTAGGCATTTTTACCGCAGATAAGCCCACGCCACAGATCCTGTCCCCGAGAATGCTTAGGCGGGCCATTTTTCTCAACGCCTACCAGCACGCGTTGGTGTACCGGCCAGGGAGGGAAATCAGCCATGCGGATGCTCTATCGCGGTCCCCCTTCCCCCTGACGCCCAGCCAAGTGAGCAAGGGGGAGCGGGACCATCAGGTTCTCATGATAGAGGTACTGGATTCGCCCCCCGTAGTGCCCGCTGACATTGCCACAGCGACAAGGAAGGACAAAACGTTGGCGGCGGTTTGCTCCTGGGTACAGAAAGGGTGGCCGGCGTCCTCCCCAGCAGAGGAATTCGCCCCGTTTTTTAGGAAGAAGCTGGAACTGTCCCTAGAGAGGGGGTGCCTCTTGTGGGGGCAGCGGGTGGTGGTCCCTACATCCCTTCGACCGCAGGTGCTTAAACTGCTGCACGTCAGCCACCCCGGAATCGTGCGCTCCAAAGCGCTGGCCCGAAGCTACTTTTGGTGGCCCCAGTTAGACGCCGACATCGAGCACATGGTCGGCACTTGTGAGAGTTGCCAATGCTCCAGACCAGAGGAGGCCCGTCTTCCCCACAGGGAGTGGGACGCGGCTAAGGGGCCGTGGTCCCGGATACACATAGACTTCGCGGGCCCGTTCCGAGGAACCCTGTTTCTCCTTGTTGTGGACGCCTTCTCCAAGTGGTTGGAGGTCATCCCAGTCACGAGCACCTCCTCGGCCGCGACAATTAAGCATTTGCGGAGAATTTTTTCCACGTTCGGCATACCCGACACCCTAATTAGCGATAACGCTAGTTGTTTCACGTCCGCTGAGTTCAGGGCATTCACAGAGATTAACGCCATCCGGCATATCACCTCCGCCCCTTTCCATCCGGCCACCAATGGCCAAGTGGAGCGCCTCGTCCGCACCACGAAGGACGCGCTGCGGCGCATGGGCCCCGGGGACCTCAACCTGCAAGTGTGTCAGTTTCTGCTTGGGTACAGGGTGACCCCGCTAGCGTCAGGCTACTCCCCTGCGGAGCTTCTAATGCGCAGGAAGTTGACCACCATACTCACGAGACTAGATCCCACGAGAGTTGAGGACAGGGGGAGGAACATAGGGTTAGAAGCCACCAAGAGTTTCGGCGTGGGTGCCCCGGTACATTGCAGGAACTACGCCAGCGCGGGGCCAGCCTGGGTGCCGGGGGTGGTCGTGGAACAAACTGGTCCCGTTTCGTACCGCGTGGAGACCAACACAGGTCTACTTTGGCGGCGGCACGCGGACCAGCTCCGGAGCCGGGTCCCAGGAAATCAGGCCGCCGAAAAAACAAATTCAGCGTTAGGGTTCTCCCCCACCCGTTTAGCCCAAGGGGGAGGAGAGGGGGGTCCAGAGTCCCCACCAAGGGGGGAGGAGAAGGAATTTGTCCTCGTAGATATCCCGCGGGATCCCCCAACAGAGTTTGATTTTGATTTTCAGAACCGGGGGGGGGGGTTCGGAGTGGTCCCCCACCCATCCAAGCGAGAAGAGGGGTTTTACGTTAGCCCCTGGTGCCCCCGGTTCAACCACAACGGAATCTACCCTTTCCCCTAAAACAGCAAAACAGCAGCAAGCCGCTAACAAGTCTCCCTCTCCCATTACAGGACAAGGGTCCAGGGAACAAGGAAGCGGGAGCGGCCCCCAGGTGGGCCAACCCACATTGCGGCCCAAACGCGAGTGCAATAAACCATCTTGGCTAAGAGACTTCGTCTCATCCTAGGGGGGAGGGGTGTTGTGTCCTAAAGCCTGTGCCTTTAAACAATGTACCTATCCATGTGTATCCAATGTAACCTCTTCTATGTGTAACAATGTAACCTCCAGCTGAATCACTGTAACCTTAATAGGACGCGAGCTAGTGACCACTAGATGGCAATAGCGAGCGTCCAAGCTCATTGGTCCAAGACTCACCTAGAACAACAGCGCGGGGAGATTCCCGCCACTACCTTCACCTGGACAAGAAGGGCGTGACCTGCAATGACGTCACGCAGCCTGTAGCCAATAGGCTATCAAGGAGCCACATTCAAATGTATAGCCACTGTATATATTGAGCTGTTCGTCTGCCATTACCTCATGTTCCCTCTGACCAGCATGTAATAAAGTTGTGTTAAGCCAGCTCTTCGGCTGTCCTGGTGTCTTTGGTCCCATACACTAAAGGTGCCACAAGGTTTTTGGTTTGTTTGTTTTCTGTTGTTGCTTTTGTGTGTTTTTTGTTTATTTTTTTGTTTGGTTTGGTTTTGTTCACTCTCTGAAAGCTTAACTCTAGAAATGTGGGGTACCCAAAACTTGTATACTCCTTGTACAGTTTTAATTGGCCCTGGTATGGAGTCTGGAATCCTTTTTGTCACCACCATGGGTAGGTAAAGGTAAAGGTTTCCCTTGCTTGAAAGCCAGTTGTATCTGTTTAGTGTATGGGACCAAAGACAACCGGACAACCGAAAGGTTGGTTTAACACAGGTTTATTGCATTGCATGAGGTTCCAGTGAAGCATGAGGTAATGGCGGTGATACAACTCAATATATACAGTAGCTCTCTACATTTGAATCTTGTAGCACGGTAGCTCATTGGCTGCTACCGGCGTGGCCTCGCCCAGGCACGCCTCTTTCTTCAGCTGCTGAATGCGGGGAAGGTTTTCCCGCGGCTGTCCGTGATTGAGCAATGTGAACCATGTGAGGCTGAACGCTCGCAGCTGCCCTCTATGGGCTGTCTGCTCGCGTTCCTTTACAGCTGGTATCGTTTGTATCTGGAGTGGTTACATTCTTGCCTTTACAGTATAATGAACATGCATACATACATACATAACATCCCTCCCCCCTAGGATGGGACGAAGTCCCGCAACCATTGTGGCTTGCCGCACGTGCGCTTGGGACGCGCTTGCGTCTGACCTAGTACTGGAGAGCCTGTGATCCCTGACTCCGCGGGTGCTTGTCCTGCAACGGGAAACGGGGATTCGTTAGTGGCTCCGTGGGGCGTCCGTGCCTGCCTCGCGCCCGGGGATGGGAAGGGAATGAATAGTTGGGAGGTGAACCCCTGCCTGTTGCTCTCTGACCCCGGGGATCCACCTATTGTGAACCGCGGAACCGATGAGGTCGCCCTTGCGGTTCGGCTACCTTCTGATCCCTGCTCGGGGGACCCTGAGACTGTGGTGGGCGGGCTCGCTGATGCCTCCCGTCTTGGGGGTGTCGGTCTCCGGGAAAGTGGCGCTATATCGCATTCTAACTCACAGGGGCTACTGGGACTGGAGGTACCAGGGGCTGAACTGAAACCCCTCTTTTCGCTAGGACGGGTGGGGGACCACTCCGCTAACTCCCCCTGGTACTGTAAATCAACGTCTAAACTTCTATGGGCATCTGAATTTCGAAGAGACTTCCGCGGGGTATGAGTGTGATCGGGGCTCCTCCTCTCTGTCGGGGACTCCCGCAAAAGATCTCTGTGGATCGATTGCCTTCCCTCCCCCCTTGGTGGGGACCCATGCTCCCCTTTTCCTCCCCCTTGGGCTAAACGGGTGGGGGAGTACCCTAACGCTGATTCGATGCTATTCTCGTCTGCGTCCTGCTCTCCGGGGACCCTGCGCCTGAGTTGGTCCACGTGTCGCCTCCACAGGAAGCCTGTACTGGTTTCTACGCGGTATGAGACGGGGCCGGTTTGTTCTACTACGGTGCCCGGCACCCAGGCTGGCCCCGCGCTGGCGTAGTTCCTGCAATGCACCGGGGCGCCTACGCTGAAACTCCTTGTGGGTTCCACCCCTATGTTCCGCCCCTTGTCCTCTACTCTCGTGGGGTCTAGCTTGGAGATTCCCGTGGCCAGCTTCCTGCGCATCAACAGCTCTGCGGGGGAGTACCCCGACGCTAGTGGGGTGACCCTGTATCTTAGCAGGAATTGGCACAATTTCAGGTCGAGGTCTCCGGGCCCCATGCGCAGTAGCGCGTCTTTCGTGGTGCGCACGAGGCGCTCTACTTGGCCGTTGGTGGCCGGGTGAAAGGGGGCAGAGGTGACGTGCCGAATGGCGTTGCGCTCCAAGAATGCCCCGAACTCGGCGGACGTGAAACAGCTGGCGTTATCGCTGACGAGGGTGTCGGGTAAACCGAACGTGGAAAAGACCCTCCTTAACTGTTTAATTGTTGTGGCCGAGGAGGTGCTCGAGACTGGAATGACCTCCAACCACTTGGAGAACGCGTCCACCACGAGGAGGAAAAGCGTTCCCCTGAACGGGCCAGCAAAGTCTACATGTATCCGGGACCAGGGCCCCCTAGCCGTGTCCCACTCCCTAGGTGGCGAGCGAGCCTCTTCTGGCCTTGAGCTTTGGCACGCTTCGCAAGTGCCGACCATGTGTTCAATGTCGGCGTCTAGCTGGGGCCACCAAAAGTAACTGCGGGCCAGCGCCTTTGAGCGGACGATCCCCGGGTGGCTGACGTGCAGCAGTTTAAGCACCCTCGGCCGGAGAGGCGTGGGGATTACTACCCGCTGTCCCCACAAGAGGCAACCCCTCTCTAGGGACAACTCTAGTTTCTTTTTGAAAAATGTGTCGAATTCCGCTGCTGGGGAAGACACGGGCCACCCTTTCTGTACCCAGGAGCAAACTGTGGCCAGCGTTTTGTCCTTGCCTGTCGCTTTGGCGATGTCGGCCGGTACTACTGGAGGGGAGTCTAGGACCTCTATCATTAAGACCTGATGGTCCCTCTCTACTTTGTCCACGTGGCAGCAATCCCGAGGAATGGGGGACCTCGACAGGGCGTCGGCATGGCTGATCTCCCTCCCGGGCCGGTACACCAACGCGTGCTGATACGCGTTGAGAAAAATGGCCCACCTGAGCATTCTCGGGGACAGGATTTGGGGTGTGGGCTTATCTGCGGTGAAAATGCCTAACAAAGGCTTATGGTCCGTCACTATGGTGAAGGGGCGGCCGTACACAAAATCATGAAATTTCTTGGTCCCCGCAATTATTGCTAGTGCTTCTCTGTCTGTCTGAGCATAGTTCCTCTCTGCTTGGGACAAGGACCTAGAGTAGAACGCTATCGGGGCCTCCCTACCGTTGTCCAGCACGTGGCATAACACCGCCCCCACCCCCACCGGGGATGCATCGCATATCAGGACCACCGGGCGTTTGGGATTGAAGTGGGTCAGTACGGCATCTGATGCCAGGAGTCGCTTCAGGTCATTGAAAGCCTTTTCCTGGTCGTCGCCCCACTTCCATGCCTCGTCCTTTTTTAACAATTTGTGTAGCGGTTCTGCCACGGCTGCCTTCCGCGGGAGGAAGGAGTGGTAGAAGTTGAGCAGTCCGAGGAACGACTGCAACTCGGGCTTGGATGTGGGGCGAGGGGCCTTCTTGATGGCGGCTACCTTGGATTGGGCTGGTCTTATTCCCTCGGGAGTGACACGGAACCCTAGGAACTCAACCTCTGTAGCGAAGAAGACGCATTTGTCTTTCCGCAACCGCAACCCCGCCTTTTCGAATATTGTCAGGACCTTTCCCAACCTAGTTGCTAATTCGGCCCGGCTCCCCCCTGTAATCAATACGTCATCAAAGTAGGGTAACACCCCCTCTAACCCCTTCAGGAGGCGTTCCACAAGTGACTGGAAGATCCCGGGCGCCGAATTCACGCCGAATTGTAGGCGCGATACCTGGAACGCCCCTTTGTGGGTGACTATGGTCTGCGCAGCAGCTGCGGCGGGGGTCACCGGGAGTTGCTGGTAGGCTTGGGCCAGGTCGAGTTTAGCGAAGCACCTCCCCCCGTGTAACCTGGCCAACAAGTGGCTGACTACCGGCACCGGATACGCATTAGGGCGGATCGCCTTATTGATGGTGCACTTGTAATCCGCGCATATGCGGACCTCCCCGTTGGCCTTGAGAGCCGTTACAATTGGAGTTTCCCACTCCGCAGAATCAACAGGAACAAGAATCCCCTGGCCCACCAATTTGTCCAACTCCGCCTCTATTTTGTCCTTTAGTGCGAAGGGCACTCTGCGCGGTTTAAGTCTGATTGGACGTACTCCAGGGTCCAGGTCGAAAGTCACTGGGGGGCCCTTGAATTTCCCGAGCCCCTTTTTAAAAACCTCGGGGTGCGCGTCGCACACGCTCTGTATTGGATCAGTCCCGGCGGGGTGTGCTTCCACGGCGTGCACCCCCCCGATGAACAACCCCAGGGGCTGGAACCATTGAGTCCCGAGGAGGCTGCATTTACCTCCCTTGAGGACGACTAGGGGAAGCGTTGCGGTGTGCTTTTTAAACTGGACCCGGAACTTCCCAACCCCCAACACTGGGATGCGGTTCCCTTGCACGTCCTTCAGTGTGGCCCTCAACGCCTTGAGCTTGGGCCGCACTCGGGGGGCGATTTTCATGAATTCCCCCTGGGAAATAATGGAGTATGAAGAACCCGAGTCCACCTCCATTCTAACAGGGGCCCCTTGTATTACTACCTCAACGAAGTAACGGGGGTGCTCCGTGGAAACACTGCAGACCGGCGCGTCGTCCTCGCTGTCGTCGGAGATGCGCCCTACTCCGTCCCGCGTCCTCGTGGTCCGGGTGCCGTCCTTTGGCCTCGTGGTGCGGTCCTGCCTCGTGGTGCGGTCCTGCCTCGCCGAGCGGTCTGGAGAACTCCTGGTGGCCTCGCGCCGTTTCCGGCAGACCTTGGCGATGTGCCCGCGCCGGCCGCAGTTGTGGCACTCGGCCTTGCGGAACGGGCATTTGGCGCGGGCGTGGGCGGCGCCGCAGCCGTCGCAGCGCCGGCCCTCTCTCTGGACCCTCCGGACGTCCTCGTCGTCGCCGCTCTCCGCAGACGAGTCCGCAACTCGCCGGGCCGCTCGCACCGAGCTCTCTGCCTTTGCGGGCTTCGGGCGCCAGTCCTGAAGCTCGTGCACCCCGGCAGTAGTGGCCTCCGCGGCCTGTGCCGTGTCGAGGACTTGTTGCCACGAGGGAGGCGGCTCCCTCTTCATCAGCGCACGCTGAGTCTCTGTGTCCCTCAGACCGCAGAGCAGGCAGTCCCGGAGGGTGATGTCGGGGAGCTCCCACTTGCATGGGCCGGCGGCCAACCGCAGGGCCGCGGCGAACTCCTCGACCGATTCCCCGGGTGCCTGGACTCGCCTCCAGAACGCGCTCCGAGCGGGGAACATCGCTATTGCTGGCCGGAGATGGGCGCGCAACGCCGCCAGGAGCTCTGTAGCTTTGAAGTCGCCCACCTTCCTCGGGGCGATCAGGTCCACCAAGGTCCTCTTGGTCTCGTGTCCGAGCATGCGGACGAAAATGGCCCTCTTTTTGGCCTCATCGGAGACTTCGAGCTCCACCAGCGCTGCGTTGAAGTCTATCTCAAACAGCTCCAAGTCTCCCGGCTTCTTGATCTCGTAGCCGGCGCATGTCTTGGTCCCGTGGGCAGCCATATCCCATCCTCGTCGCCAATTTAGTGTATGGGACCAAAGACAACCGGACAACCGAAAGGTTGGTTTAACACAGGTTTATTGCATTGCATGAGGTTCCAGTGAAGCATGAGGTAATGGCGGTGATACAACTCAATATATACAGTAGCTCTCTACATTTGAATCTTGTAGCACGGTAGCTCATTGGCTGCTACCGGCGTGGCCTCGCCCAGGCACGCCTCTTTCTTCAGCTGCTGAATGCGGGGAAGGTTTTCCCGCGGCTGTCCGTGATTGAGCAATGTGAACCATGTGAGGCTGAACGCTCGCAGCTGCCCTCTATGGGCTGTCTGCTCGCGTTCCTTTACAGCTGGTATCGTTTGTATCTGGAGTGGTTACATTCTTGCCTTTACAGTATAATGAACATGCATACATACATACATAACATCCTGACTCTAGGGTTCAGTGCTCATCTCTGTTTATAGCCAAAGACCTAGCGCTGTCTGCATTTGCAGACATTTCCATGGACATGTGGCAGGAATGCCTCAACACCAGAGTGCACGGAATGCCTTTGTGGGATGCAATTATTTTATTATTGAAAGTCTCACCTCTGCAACCTTGAGAATTAGAATGGGTTAGCTGAGTAAATCCAGGCCTGCACAGATGGCAACGGTCTCCCTGAACATTGTCTTTGCAGACACAGCGGCCATTCGTGGGGTCACAGCTGGAACCAGGAACAGTGCCGTCTGGGTCACATTCACAAGCTTGAAAACAAAACAAAACAGCAGATGGCTAAGTAAGACCATTTTAAAATCCATCTCCTTACTTCTTTTACCTGCCTCTGCCTTTCATTTGCCAGTAGGGTTGTGAATCTTTGGAATAAAAATGAAGCAATGTGGTGCTCAGCAAACCTTCAGGGCAGAAGGTCAAATGCTCAGAGTTCAGATTGACTGGTTTTTCCACATGAACAATGCTCTGCACTCACCATACATCTTCCTAACTTTCAGAGAGCATTGAGAAAGCTTGCTCTTTCCTTTCTGTATCAGTGCAAAATGACTTCACACCTTGAAGCAAAGTGAAAGGATTCAATTTTAAAAAGAATAGGTCTCTGGTGATGAGGGAAAAGTACAGGTTGAGGAGCTAGGACTCCGGGCAGATCTACCTTGCTCATTGCAGCATGTGGTCAATGGGGGGAAATGTGAATCAGTCTACTCCAAACCTTACACATGGCGGATATAGAGGCTCTGTGGAACAGTGGTTAAGTTGCAATACTGTGGCCAAAACTCTGCTCACGATCTGAATTCAAACTCAATAGATTAAAGGTTCACTCAACCTTCCATTCTTCTGAGGTTTGTAAAATGAGCACCCAGCCTGTTGGAGTAAAAATGGTAATCGTAGCAGCGGATACCAAGAGAACTAACCAAGAGATTGACCCTCAACATCCTCAAGTACACTGACTCAAATCCAGGGAGAGCTTTATGGCAAGAACAAACATTCCTAAGGGTATGCAAGAGCAAACTCAAATTAGAAAGTGGAGGAAGGAGCTCACTGGACAAGGAACATCAAATGAGGGTATAGCTGAGGAACATGAGCTTCCCTATGTCACTTGGAAGACCCTGAATAGGCTGAGAGTTGGATTGCCTAAATATAAGACCAACATGCACAAATTGGGGCTGCTGGTGGACAACAGCACACTGTGTGAATGTGAAGAGATACAGAATCTGGTTTATTTGCTGGTCTGCCAATTATTACTAGAAGCATGTACTGATGAGGATTTAAGTTTGGCCAACAACAAAGCCAAGAAGGTTGCTTCATTTCAGCAGTTTAAAGTTTGATCTGGACATGGAAGAAGAAGAAGAAGAACCCAGAGAATGCTCCACGTACTTTAGGGCAATAAATAAATGTAATTGCTATTGCTGTTGTTTATCTGGATTAAATAAAGAGATGCTAAATAAATTTGTACTGGAGGGGAAAAGTCACTTGAACATCACTTACGGAGGCAGGCTTCTGGGTGGCCAAGATCATATCGCCGGTTACGGAAAAAGTTGGTCTTGCAACGTTCACAGTTTCTCCCTGCTGTATTGTGCTGGCAGTCTTCACATACACCTCCACTTATTCTGCTATTGGCTTGGTACACAGATGAATCAAAATGACACTTATTGGAATGTCCATTACAGTTACACCCTGTAGTGGAAAAAGGCATACCATTTTTTACTTGAAGCTCAGAGTGAAAAGAATGTCCTTTACTTAATTCATCAGTTTCTCCACTAGATGGTGCTTTGGTCTTCCTCTTTCAGGTACAGTAAAACCCCTACTTATGTAAAAAGTTTGTTCCGTAGGCTTTTATGTAAAATGGTTTTTTACTTAACTCAAAGCAAACCCATAGGAGAAATGAATTTTTACATAACTCGAAGCAAACCCATAGGAAATTGTGTTATGTAAACTTGGATATTTATGAAAATCACGACATGGTTTTAGTGCAAAAATCATTATGTAAGTCGGATTTTATGAAACTCAAGGAATGTGTAAGATGCGGTTTTTACTCTATATCAACTTTGTAACAGAGTTTCTATAAGTAGTATGAGCCATCTAGTTTTCAAAATATTGTTGGACTCATCAGCCCCAGCTAACATAGCCTACTACAGCGAGGGATGAGTGGAGTTGCAGTCTGACATTTGGAAGGCCACACATTCCCTACTGCTGCTCTAATCCATATTTCAATCAGGTTTGTTCCTTTGATATCCCATTTTCTATCATGTTTTTGCTTGACAAAGATGATATATGAAAATCCAAACATTTCTCAATGTGCCACTTTCCATATCTGATGGGAGATGTATATGCAATTAATTTTAACTACAGATGAAAGGATGTAAAATTCCCTCTAAACCCGTGATGGCAAACCTTGGCACTCCAGATGTTCTTGGACTTCAATTCCCAGAAGCCCAAGCCCCCTGTGAATCCACATGAATGGGTTTACTGTGATTCATCCGGCCTGCGCTGCTCTCGTCACTCCCGGAAGCGGAAGTAAAATGCACCCATATCGGCGCATTGTATGTCTGCTTCCGGGAGTGATGAGGGCAGTGCAGGCCAGATGAATCACATTAAACCCATTCATATGGATGCACAGGGTGCATGGGCTTCTGGGAATTGAAGTCCAAGAACATCTGGAGTGCCAAGGTTCATCATCACAGCTCTAAACCGTTATGTTCCAAGATTTTGTTTGTTGTTTTCAAAAATTCACCTTGCTTGAATTTTATGCTTGTGGGGAAATGTCCTGTCACTAATGAGAATTTGGTATTAGCCTTAAAGGTTGCAGTCAGAGTGTCAACAACATTTTAAATTATTAACCACAAGAAGAACCCTAATGTTCCCCACCTTCAATATGGCAGATCTTCTGAGAGCTAGAACAGGAACTTCTCCTTCACAAAATAATGGTTCATTGAAAGAGGGCATGGGCTATTTTTTTGTCTCAATCCATTAAACTGGTTATAACAAATTAAAGTAAAATTATAATTAAAGTATCCTAGCAAAAAGCAATGCATTTCTTGCATGCTTTTGTGTTAGTCATTGTTGGTTCATTTGATTGTTTGTCATTGTTTTCAATATTGCACTTGACATGTGGCTTAAACTTGGGGACATCGTGTACAACAGTTTAGGTTACAATGCAGCAAAATATTGAGGTGTTGACCACCTGTCCAGCTCATAGATTTAGTAGATTCCTCTAATGAGTAAAACTACAATTTGTTCATTGACTCCAAGGGTCCTGATTACATTTTAGAACCACTAGTTCAGTGATGGCACTTCAGGTGTTCTTGAACTTCAATTCCCAGAAGCCCTGATCAGTAGGAGTGCTGACCTGACTTCTAGTAATTAAAGTTGGCCATCACTGCACTAGGTTTATACTTCTGAAAGGTTTTGTAGGACAAAAACATGATCAATTTGCCCAGGATGTTAGCAAGCCATACATACGATAGCATTCATTGGGGTTGTTGTCTTCTGCAGGTCTCCATGGCCGGTCATTATAGAAATCTGCACAGCGCTCACAGTTTGGCCCAGCTGTATTGTGTTGGCAGACACACTTTCCCTGAATCTATCGTGTAAAGAAATTTATAGTTTTAGGGTACCATCACTCAAATTTTTAAACTTAAATTCTTTTAATCTCAGCCCTTAAACCAGGGGTTCACAACCTACGGCCCATGGGCCAGACCCGGCCCCCAATGCCATTCCACAGGGCCCGTGGCGATGACCCAGGAAGTAGAAGTGGATGCAGATGCGCGGACGTACCCACTGCCATTTTGTTTGGCCTACAGCACAGACTGAGGGGGAGTGGTCCAGCCCATGGCACAGTAAAGTTGAGAATCCCTATCTTAAACTAAAACACTTACATACAATCAGGTTAAAAATCAAGATATACTGTAGTTCCTATCTTCAGGCTTAAGGCCTGACAAGACATAACACAAAAGGAAAAGGTGAAGTGGAAGAAAGAGCGATAAAGTGAATAATTCTTTGGCAGGGCTAATGGAATGGCCCTGCTTCCTAACTTTCCTCTGTCTACTGGAGCTTGAAGGACTGGATGACAGCTGTGATAGGAATATAAGAAGCTATCTTATTTTAAATCAGACCATCCTAGAACTGGTGACACTTCCTGGCAGTGGTTATTTAGGATTTTGGGGAAGTATTTTCCCCCAAGCCTACCTGTTGGTCCCTGGCATTCACTAGCCATCTTCATCCAAGTACAACTAACCAAGTCCAAGTTTGCTTAGCTTCTGAAAACATAGAAGATCATGTGTACCACAGGGTTGTATAGTAGAACTTTCAGGGTGGGTATCTTTTCAGCAGAGCTGGCAAAAGGCTTTACTACCCATCTCATACCTCTTCTTTACAGCCTTCCCATAAAGATTGTATATAGTTGTGTTGTTTTTCTTTTTTGTTTAATTTTAAGTTTTTATTATTAATAAGAAAAACAAATGTGCAGGTCATAAAAGGCTTCTGGCATGTCTCTGCAAGCCTGCAGGAATAATGCTTTACTAACAACAACAACAACAACAACAACAACAACAACAACAACAACAACAACAACAACAACAACAACAACAACAACAACAACAACAACAACAACAACAACAACAACAACAACAACAACAACAACAACAAACCAGGCTACAGAGTGAAGGCTGGAGCTTAATATATTATTACACCTAGCAGGCATTTTCCATCTTCATCCTCACCAGAGCATTGGGTTCTCCAGAAGCAGTGTTGGGGGCAGCACAGCGGTCTGCATGGCCGTAGCAGAAGCAGCTTCCTTGCACTTGCATCTCAGTCAAAGCATAGAAGGCATTGGGTAATCTATACCCATGTTGTGGAAGGTGGGACAACTGAGTGAAGTTGATTCTCAGGTTGGTAAATTCTGCTAAATCTGTTTGAGACAAAGGAGGAAAGAGAAAGGGTGGTTAAAGATCCGTTGGTCAAATTAGATGTTAAGTTTGTTATTTTTTCTTAGAATTCTTCTCTCAAATAGTAAATTATGTCTATCTCACACATGGTTTTTATCACCTATCTATCTTGGATCTAGCATGCTTGCTATCAGTTTTGGGAAGCCAGCACTCCGGAGTGTCAAGAACAGTACCCGAATATGGTAAGAAACAATGGATTTGCTGCCTCTTGCATTCTACTGCCTGAGGCAACCACCTTACTCTGCTAACTCTCTTTTTAAAAAAAAAACTGGCCTAGTATTAGGACATGATGTCTTTGGATAAATAATGGCAATGCTTCACAAATGTCACCAGTGAAATTTGTGTGTTAGAGTAATTGCTGATTATTCTCTTGCTATAGTGAAGCAGGCAATCTACTTTTTCTTCTGTCCCACACACACACACACGCAGGCACATATAGACACAGAAAGAGCTGTGGATGAGGGAGAGAGATACATGGGAACATGGGAACTTTCATTATGGTCAGACCACTAGTCCGCTTGGCCTACCATTCACCTGCTTTAAAAAGTAGCCAACATTTGTCTCCCTTGGCTCTCCATTTTGTAATGTTAGGATGATAGGTAAA
The DNA here is from genome assembly GCA_035047305.1 of Bradypodion pumilum. Lineage (NCBI taxonomy): Eukaryota > Metazoa > Chordata > Lepidosauria > Squamata > Chamaeleonidae > Bradypodion > Bradypodion pumilum. Next base: position 61,974,426 of record JAWDJD010000004.1, on the reverse strand, counting down.
GAATGTTCTTAAAGGCCCAGGGAGGCCAAATGCAACCATTAGCCTTCCCTGCCCTGCCTCCCCCTCAGATCCCTACATGTTTTGTAAGAAAACCTGGGAGAGTATGGAAAGAGACATACCTGTCAACCTTCCCAGATTGGCCAGGATTTCACGGTTTTCGGCACCGATTTGCGCCATTTCCCGCCCCGCGCTGCTGAAACCCCGGAATTTGGCAGCAGGGGAAAGGAGGTACTGCGTAGCCCTACTGTACAGGTTGCCTTCTACGCATGCGTAGAAGGGTTTTACACTTGCGTAGCCCCATTCTACACATGTGTAGAAGGCTACGCCTTTTGCGTATGAGGCTACGCAAGCGGCATAGCCTTCTACGCATGCGTAGAAGGCGACCTGCGCAGAACCGTTTGCGCAAGTCCCGTACTTTCAGGTATGGAAAGAGATGAGGCCCTGCCAAGGTCAAGGGATGACTGTGTGCAGCCCTGGACATTTGGAGTTTGCCCTACCTCTGCTTGGAGATGCCAGACCCTAAACCTCAGTCCTTCTGGATACAGAAATACAGTACTGTATATGCCTTATCACCGACCGGAGATCTTTCCTATTTCTTACAATATGTACAGAGAGCATTTGCATCCACCTGCCGTTATCAGGTATGATGGCTAACACAAGCTTGAAAATGTCACATTTTTGCACTATAACTCCCAGAATCAGAATCCCCCATTCATCATGGTCAGTGACATTATAGTAGCCCCTATCCCTGGAGTACACAGAAAGAGCCTCCTTGAAGATTATGGTGTTTTTGAATTACAATCGAGCATACCCCGGGCAACGGCCACCTTGTGCTAGCTAATCTTTTTCACACTAGGTCAGGCAAAAGGAACAGCAGAATGAACTCACCAAAAGGTGGCTTTATTTTGGTAGTTTCACATCTGGTCTAGACATGGTGGAAGAAGAAGAAGAAGCCCCTACCCGCCCTGCCGCCCATCCCCGCCCCCAATAACATCTCTAAGCTTCTGGCTGGGGTTATTTTCAAAACAAAACAGAAGGAGCCAACTCCTTGGGGGTTCAGAAGAGATCCACTCCCTATAATTTTATATCCACCCAGACATGAGTATGTACATACTGTTGATTTTTTGGCTTTGCGATGTTGTAATCCCAGATGCAAGGTCAGTGGGGTTGAAATCAATCTTAACAAAAACAAAGGAGGAAACAATTATTAGCCAATTTACTTTTCTGTGAGAAAATGTCTTTCACACAACCTGTCACATAAGGGTAGTACAGTAGTACCTTGCTTAAAGAGTATTATGCATTCCATGGGATTGCTCTTTAAGCAAGTTTGCTCTTTAAGCAAAACACCATTGTAAGTGACCAATTGTGACTTCTGACGGGGGGGGGGGGGGATTGTGAACCTTGATTTCGTTGTTAAGCGAATTTTTAGTTGGTTTTAGTTGTTAAGTGAGGTGACCATTTAGATAAAATTCTGCTATTTAAGCAAGTTAGTCTCTAAGCAAGGCACTCTTTATGCAAGGTTTTACTGTATGCAGAATTTTATAATATACAGTACATTGTGGTCAATGAAAGACTGCATGTAGCTTGCTTGCTTTGCTTGCTTTTTGCCAAAAGGTGGCAGCAAACATTAAATTCCAATACTAACAGTTAAAACCAGCTTCTACCATTATACAGACCTACACAATAATGATGATTAGTTTTCTATCAAAATACCAGGAAAGCATATACCATAAAATGAAGCTGCTGCTTACATCAAGATACACCATGCTCAGTTAACCCTTAGGCTACTATTTAACTCTAAGCAACACAAATGAAATATTTGATTAACAACCAGAGTAAGTTCAGAGACAATGATATTATAAATTAGATTTCCCAACAACTCAGTGTGTGACAGTATGACATAAATCCCCCACAAAAGCTTAAATTATGCTAGAGATCAGCCCCTGAACCATTCTTAAACGTGTGGGACCATAGCTTGCCTCTTTACTATTGAATGAGTTACAAGAGGTTTTAGAACAAGTTTAAACTCAAGCATCTCCCCTTAAGAAATTAATGTTATTATCCTCATAAAATTGATGCCATCCAGTTCAGGTAGATTGGAAGGGACTGGAAGTCCCCTTCATGATAAAATATTCATTGCCTCCAATCAAAGTTGTCATTTAAGCACATTAATTATGATGAGCCTAGTTGGCAAATACACATCACACACTTATCTATACCCTCTAGAAATATGATTTGATGGAAAGTTTTATATTTGGTGCTGTGCACCTGAAAGGATAGAAAGCAAGACTGGTTGGAATGAATGAATCAGTTGAGGTCTTATACACTTACACTCACTGACACAAGTCTATCAGAGAGTAAAAAAAAACAAAAAGACAAACAATGTTGTGGCACCTTAAAGACTAATTGCTGTATTTTAATATTAGCTTTCATGGATCAGGTCCACTTTGTCAGACATAAGAGTGAGACTTCAAGGCATCAATTTATACACAAGTCTGGATTTGGTAGAGCCATGCCGTCTTTACTAGTACCTTTCCTCCATTTTGAGGTGGACTGTGCATATCCTGGCAACGCACATCCTGCCAGGTCTGAGGGAGGCCTCTGGAGATCCGTGGAAATGATCTGGCACAATCTGTGGATAGGTACTGATACACTTTCCAAGTTTTGCCAAAGTCAGTAGAATGCTCCATGACCATGCCAACAGGCAGAGGACTCTGAGGCAAGAGGGGGAAGAGACATGAAGAGGGTTTAAGAATCCTACTACATTTTCCAAGGAAAGAGAACATAAGAGCATAAGAACAGCCTTGCTGGAACAGGCCACAGCCCATCCAGTCCAGCATTCTGTCTCACACAGTGGCTCACCATTTGCTTCAGGGTATTCCCAAGCAGATGCCTTCACCTGCTTAGGATTCCCTGGAAATGGCATTGAGAGATATCCTGCCTATCTCTCCAACCCGGAGGTTGTCCTTAGGTATCCATAATTATAGCCATTGATACCCTTGTCCTCCATGAACTTGTATAATCCTTTATTGAAGCTGTCAAGACTGACATCGGTCACCACTTCATCTGGCAGGGAGTTCCATAGATCAGTGGTCCTCTGGTCCTCTGAAAAATCACATTCTGGCAAATGAGATAAGCGAAACATTTCCTTTGAACTCCACCAGTCCTTTTGACTTCTAAACCTGACTGAAGTCATGAAAATGTTTTACATGAGCAAATGCCTGGGGACATTTGAAGTTTACAACCTCTGTCTTTAGTTTGACATTAGTGTCAGCAGATGGAAGTGAGTAATATTAAGATGTCCAGCAGATGTTCTGAGTGCCTCTTTTGGGCAGATAAACAGAGCCAATATTTTTTAAAGGCCTAAACAGTAGGGGACACGGACTTGTTTCTTCCTTCAGATCAACAAGTTTGTAGGTGGAGAGAATAAAAGTTTTTCCCCCTTGACATCACACTGTCTATGAGCTGTAGTAGGCAATGTGAAGCAAAATCTTGCCTCTTGGAACATCGTTGTGGTGGTCCTGGACATAGCTGTCAAGTATCCCATATTGGCCAGGAAAACCCCTTATTTTACCCTCTTCCCTGCCGTCATCTCATATTAATTAGACTGCAATGCCCTATTGACGCCATTGGAGGGCAGCAAAGGATAAGCATAGCTGTCAAGTATCCAGCATTTGCTGGGAAATTTCCCTTATTTCCAAATCCAAAACTTGACAGGTATGGTCCTGGAGACTCCCAGATTTTTACTGGCCTTCATGGCCAGTTAAAATCTATTCACCCTTGTATAAGAAAACAGACTTTGCTAGAAATATCTCAATGAAAGAAAATAACACTAGGACAGGACCTTTTGGAATAGTACATGTTTTGCCTTTGTGTTAAAGAACTGTGGTCCTCCAGATGTAGTTGGACTACAAATGCTATCTTCCTTAGCCAACTAATGCTAAGGGATTTGGAGATGCAGCCCAAAAACATCTGGAAAGCCACTTGTTTCCTTTTCTTCTGCCAAAAGAAAATAACCTGTTAAAGACCCTTGTGGAGACACTGCCTATAGCAGGAGTGAATATAATGCAAAATCAATGAATAGCCTAACCTGGTATTACACAGTTCCCTATGGCCTAAATTCAATTGTTAGTCCACCTAGAATAGATACGTTGACTCAGTGGGATTTAGATAAGTTTCAGCAGCTGATTCAACGAATCTACTCTACTTGGGATTAGCCAGTTTTCTAAGATGTCCCTGTTTGCTTCATGTTATGTTTAATTCTGGATTTAATACTTGAGAATCCCAGAGTTTCAACTCATTGTGACAAGGAATCAGTGCTTTAAGGAAAAGGAATTGGGGGTGATGTTATATAGCCATGATTTAACAGGAAAAAATAAAAATGCTGTTCACCAATTATTTTTTAAAAACTAAAATATGTAGGATTTTGAGAGAGTCCTAGTGGTGTAGTGAACAGAGTGAAAAACTGGGACTCAGGAAATCTCAGTTCAAATTCGTGGTGAGTCATGGAAACGCACTAGTGGGTGGTGTCTTAAATATTTCACACACCTTGAAATTCATATTCGGGTAGCATATGATGTAGGTAACATGACAGAATGTAACAGCAATAATATAAGACACAGGCATCGGTCAGAAAGACATATAACATCATGCTAAAATGCTTATGTAAAACAATGGAAGAACATTTAGATTTAACAGGCAGGGTAGCTCGATGAGTTAGGTATCTGGCTGTGGAGCCAGAGGTTGGGAGTTCAGTTCCCCATTATGCATCTCAGAAGAACCAGCCTGAGTAGATGTGGCAAGCTGCATGGTCCCAGGATGCCCCCCGCCTCAAGAAGGGAAAGGTAAATCACTTTTGAATGCTCTTTACCTAGAAAACCTAAGGAGGGTCACCCAAAGTCAGATGTTTGACGGCACACAAATATCTAGAAACATCTTATATGTTATATACTTAAGCACATATTGATGCCCATAATTTTTGGATTTACCTTGGAATGTTAGGTAAAGATAAATGTCACCCTTGCTCAAAAGCCAGTTGTATCCCTCTGTAGGGTTCAGTGCTCACCTCTGTTTATAGCCAAAGAGTCAGTGTTGTCTCTGTCTACGACATTTCCATAGACATGTGGCAGGCATGACTAGACACCAGAGTGCATGGAACACTGTTTACCGTCCCACCAAGGTGATCCCTATTTATCTATTTGCAATTTCTTGCTTTTGAACTGCTAGGTTAGCAGGAGCTGGGGCAAAGACGGGAGCTCACTCCACCATGCAGCACTTGGGTCTCGAACTGCTGACCTGCCAACCTTCCAGTAATCATGCTTTAACTACATAAGATACAAAATCCTGTTGAGGAAGCTATGGCACCATAAACCAGATTCGGGCAACAAAAATCATTAATATAAACAAACTGAAAGCTATCTTTCAGTTTTTGAGGCTGTCTAGGACTTCCATTTGTCCTGCAAATGCCTTTGGTTGCCTCAGAATGAGGAGAGCTTTTAATATGCATAAATCATTGCTGGATCACCTCCACTGGGATTAGCACCACTGCCCGTGTTCCCAAATATGTCCCCATAGCAAAAGGAAACCTAAGAAGTCTGAAATGGGGGGTAGGAAGATTTCAGCTCATTTGCATTATTTATATCTGGCACTCAGAGCTGGTTTACATTGGTTCGAGACCCGAGGCCTGTCCGATGGAGTGAGTGCCCATCATCTGTCCCATCTCCTGCCAACCTAGCAGTTTGAAAGTTAGAAACTGCAAGTAGATAAATAGGTATCACTTAGACAGGAAAGGTAACAGCATTCCATGTTCTCTGGTATCTAGTCATGCCTGCCAAAAGACCCCAGAAACGTCTACAGGTGCAGGCAGAGTTTGTTCTTTGGCTGTAAACAGAGATGAGAACCACCCCCTAGAGTCAGACACAACTGGCTTTCAAGCAAGGAAGTCCTTTACCTTTTATTTAACTATGTTTACCCATAGATTTAACATGGCCTGAGTTATGTGTAAAGGCATAGACATTTTTAGGGCTGGGATGCTCTCTGGAGTGGAACTGCCCCTGGAACAGTGCTCAGAACACTGCAAGCTCCATGATGTTTATTATCTATACCTATAAGAAAGGGGTTGGGCCGTGCGTGTGCGGAATGCGTTTTCACACCCGTCCAGCCTATCCTGTAATGCGCCGTTCACACTTACCTTTTGTCCGAGATCATCACCATGAGGGTCCGGAGGCCAAGGGTGGGGTGTTCGCCCCACCAAGACAAAAAAACACTGTGTGCGCACAAATGGGGGGGGAGGTTTGCATGCCATCGCCATTGAGACACGCGGGCAAAGAAAAAAAGAATCCAACACACAGCAGAGTCTGTGCATACCTGAAGAAAAAACAAATGCCACACGCAGCCGTCGAAACAGCTGAGAGGGAAATGCAAAGGCACTAGGCAGGGATCTGCCAGGGAAGGCACCTGCCCTGACAGATACCTGCCTCTTGCCCTGCCATTCCCCCCCCACCGCTCTTTCGAGAGCAGCCCTCAAAACAGCTGAGGAGGAAATGCAAAGGCGCCAGGCAGGTATCCGCCAGGGAGAGTGCCTTCCCTGACGAATACCTACCTCTCGCCCTTGCTATGAGTCCCCCACCACTGTTTCAAGCCAGCCCTCGAAACAGCAGAGGGGAAAATGCAAAGGCACCAGGCAGGGATCCGCCAGGGAAGGCACCTCCCCTGATGGATACCTGCCTCTCGCCCTGCCATTCCCCCTCTGCTGTTTTGAGGGCAGCCGTCAAAACAGCTGAGGGGAAAATGAAAAGGTGCCAGACAGGGGTCTGCCAAGTAAGGCACCTCCCCTGATGGATACCTGCCTCCCTGGCAGGGAACGGGGAATGGATCACGTCTGCATCCCCCCCAAGGCAAAGACAGGGAAGGGGGAACGGATCGTGTCCACCTTCCCCCTTCCCTGCCAACTCACCCGGAAGGTGAGAGGCAGGCTACTTTCCACCCGGGGATGCCCCTCCCTGGATGAAATGCGGCCTGCCAGCTCCCCTTCTCCCCTCGCTGGGTGGAGAGCAGCTCTTGAGACAACAATGGGGAAAAGGGAAGCTGACAGTCTGACAGCTGACAGTCACACACATACCTTCCAACAAATAAAAAAAACAATAACCCCCGGCAAGGCCGGGCAATCAGCTAGTTGTTAATAATCAACTTCTGCAAAGGCCTTCCTAATTTCATTCCCAGAAATAAGCCCAATGTTCTTTATGTTTCTAATATCGCATGGCACAATATCCTACAGAAAATCATTTTACTAATATTTTTTCTGTTTGAATTACATTTGTTTCCCTCTTTCATTGTATAGTATTGATCATTCTCACTGAAATCAAGTAAAGAGAAGCAATGTCTGCATTGTCCAATTCAGTGTTTCCCAACCTTTCGTTTTTGGACTTCAAATCCCAGAAGCCTAAGTCAGTTCCTCAAAGCACTGATCAGCCAATGCACTGACATAGGCTTCTGGAAATTGAAGTACTGTACCCCTGTGGGGCATGTGCCCCATGTTGGGAACCACTGGTCTAATTGGTTTCAGAGGGACTTATGTAAGTTAAACAAGTTTTGGTGGAATCTAACCCAATGTCTCTGCTTTTATTTTACTTTATTTTTGCTTTTAAAAGTTGCTAACTGATGTGCTTTATCTTGAGTCTTAATTAGAGTGTACAATGAAATTCTCTTTAGCTTGCAAATTCCATGTGAATTAAAATTTAAAATAGCAGTTATTAAGATGAGAACAGTACACATACCCTGAAGTCAAAATGGATGCTGTCAAGCTGAAACCTGTCATCAAGATCTAGCTGAAGAGAGACATGATTCACATCTGTGAAAATAAAGACAGACATACTGTTGTCAGGACAGCAGTTTATGGAGGCTACAAAAACAAAAGACTTTCCCCCCTTTTTGCATTTAATCTACTCCATTTCAAAGCCTGTTTGCTGAATTTACACAACCCTTGGTCCGTCTCTGCTCACTCATCCCTGTCATTAGATTTCCAACCCAGACCCATTTTTTTCTATTTGTTTTCTTTCTCTGAAGATCTTCTAAAAGCAAAAGTAAAGCAATCACTAAAAGAGACATTTACCATTCTGGGACTGCCACCATCTCATGGGTCCAGTGGAAGAGAGGACATTTTCCACCCGATGACTATTGAATGATTGTAGGGTTCTAGAGTCACATCGGCAACATTTCATCTGCCACTGAAAGAGAACAAAAATGAGCTATCAGATCAGGATGCTCAGCAAATAAGCCTTCAGTGATTCTATGATTCTAAGCCTGGTCAAATTCCTGCTGCCAGAGGCAAATTAACAAATGGCTGTTCCATCAGCCAATTGGCATCATACCCAAGATTGATACAAGTTTATTTTGACACCCAAAGCAACAAATCTCACAAGTATCTCTCCCAGCAAAATAATAATCTATACCTATCAAAATGTGGATGGGCCGTGCGTGTCCGGCATGCCCGGCCACCTCCGTCCCAACCATCCTGTACCGAGCCACTCACACTTACCTTTTGTCCCTGCGAGCATCGCCGTAAGGGTCCAGAAGCCGAGTGGGGCAAATGCCCCACAAACCTGAACAAAACAACCCTATGCTTCCCAGTGTCCTCCATGCCATGCAACCCCTCAACCAATCAGGCTGAAGGGTGCGAGTGCGGAGGAGGCAGGGCAGCTGGCACACATGTAAAAAAAACCACAAACACACTAACCACTTCACTCTGGAAGACGAAGGCCGAGAACGGCGCTCCATTCGCAGCCTTCGTCTCCTGGAGGAAAGCCATCCCTGTGGCCCCAGGGACAAAGGACAGCATCAGCCTCACTGCGGCTTTGGCGGGGAGGAGGGGGAGCACCTCTTCTCCCCATGAAATGAACAGCTTCCTTCCGGGAGGCGAAGACAGAGAACAGTGTGCCGTTCTCTGCCTTCGTCTCCTGGAGGGAAGCCATTGCCTTCCACGGAGGGCAGGGGCCAAAAACTTCAGCCCCCGCCCACCGAGGAAAATGAACCGCTTCCCTCTGGGAGACAAAGGCCGAGAACGGTGCGCTGTTCTCTGTCTTGGCCTCCCAGAGGGAAGCAAGCACCTTCCACATTCAGCCCTTGCCTGTCAGAGAAGGGGCTTGCTTTCTCTGACAGACTAGGGCCGAATGTGGAGCTCCCCCCCCCACCCGGTGTGTGTGTGCGTGCACACACACCCCAACCACCAAACCACCAACGCACAAAAAATACCAGCCCAGCAAGGCTGGGCAAAAAATGCTAGTAACTAATAATACATTGCCTTTCTGTTACAAACGAAATCATCTGCGTGAGGTGTCTGCTTCACTCTTTTCATTAGTAAGATCTAGTCCTACTTGAAGGTGCAGGGTATATTGGATAATGTAGAAAAGAGAAAGACATATATCTGAGATTAATAAACTCAATTAGGGTGTTGCCAAACAAGTCTTCTATTATTTTTTGCCGGCCTGATCACACACCCTGAAGCAGTAGCGGATACATTTATGACAACCATAAATGTGCCCACTTCCACATTTATGCAATATAAGTCCAATGTCAACCAAAAACAGATAAATTCTTTTCAACTTAATTATCCTCTTGTGTATTTCAAATGGGATGAAACCTCTTCAGCTAGTAAACCTTTCTTGTATGTCTTTAAATTATTGGACACTCCCAATGTCTAGCCGGTTAATTTTAGACATTTCAACTTTTCATCAGGGGAGTATTAATCACATCTGAAAAATAGCAAAATTACAAAGATTAACATGTTTCATAAATTGATTCCTAAAACAAACATGCAACTCGGTACACACTATCAACCGCTCCAGGATTAGGAGGCAGGTGGAGCAAGCACCATTAGTAAATCATTATCTTGAAAAAAATCACCAGGATACAGATTTTACCTTTGTTGTTTTGGAGAAGCTGACTGTTGTGAGTGGGAGTGGGATTGATATTGAACAACTATTATTACAAAAAGAGGCATACTATCTATATTCACAGACTAAATACCATCCACCCCAAGGGACTAAATCAGGACTCTGATCTTTCGTGTTTTCTATAAAATAATCCTTCATTACACAGGTGCAGGGAGTTGTGGGGCCCTAAAGCAAGCACAGGTGCACTAACATGTGCTGATCTATTTAAGGTTAGCAACACAGAGGGAAGGTAACGTCCCACAAAGAAACTGTTGAAATTAGAAGGACGCGATAGAAAAAAACTGGTAAGCTGCATTAGGTTGATAGTGTGTACCGAGTTGCATGTTTGTTTTAGGAATCAATTTATGAAACATGTTAATCTTTGTAATTTTGCAATTTTTCAGATGTGATTAATACTCCCCTGATGAAAAGTTGAAATGTCTAAAATTAACTGGCTAGACATCGGGAGTGTTCAATAATTTAAAGACATACAAGAAAGGTTTACTAGCTGAAGAGGTTTCATCCCATTTGAAATACACAAGAGGATAATTAAGTTGAAAAGAATTTATCTGTTTTTGGTTGACATTGGACTTATATTGCAAAACTGTTGAAAAAAATTACAGGAAGCTTGTTAAAGCACGTGTATGAACTTAATACAATTTTTATTTTACTGAAGTCAAGTATATCATTATTTTCATTTCGCCAGTACCAACGGTCTTTTGTGTCTGTACCCGGTTATACCATTTGGCCGTTTTTCTGAGAACACTTCCACATTTATGACAGGCGTGGGCATGTTTACTCATGCGTGGGTGTGTTTTACAGCTGATGTAAATGTGTTTGCTTCCATGTCCGGGTGTGGTGGCAGTGGCTGTGGTGGTGGTGGGGGCGTGAAATAGTGCCAGATGGGCCAGGTCCAGCCTGTGGCCGTAGGTTGGGAACCCCTGTATTATAGAATTGCCTTGCCCCATTAATGGAAATATTTGGTGAGGAAGGATAATTTTGCTTTCCATTTGGAACACACTGCTGCTTCTGTTTTCACAGACCAGGTTCACAGACTAAAAACATACATAATCATCAGCTTTGTACAAAGGTCTCCCAGCTATTTGTCTCCTTCCAGCAAACATCTGTTTCCTTACATTCAAGTCACAACAGAGTTAAGAGAATTTTACTGTTTGATCGATACCAGTTTGTGTCCTTCTTCCTGAGAGGTTCAACACCTTCAAGATTTAGATTACTGCAACTCAAGTCTCAGAAGAAGGGGACAATGTTAAGAGGGCAGTAAACATTACTCCATGAGTTAGATATTAAATCCTTTTTCTGTGGGGATACTTTTGAGTCAAAAATCAGGTTATTTATTCCCTTCCACACTTTAGCCCACCTTATGCCAGCAACAGAGCAAACGCTACAACACAGAGAATGCATTCCAGAGACATGATCAAAAGAGTGAAAAGATACAGCTTGCAGCCAGTGCCCTAATATACAGCCCAGTCCATAGGAATGCCACACACAACATACACAGTGGAACACAAGATCCAACTGTGATAGACCAAATCATTCATTTCCTGCTCTCTATTAAAATGTTCAGAATGAAGGACTTGTTTCTGATAATTACTTAAGTTATCATCCTTCAGAATTCTCTACACATAATTCAGAACAGTGGTTCTCAGTTTTTCATAACTTATGTCACACAAACCACTCTTTCGGATAAACTGAGTCGCCCCCACCAAGATGAAAACAATAAGGTTAGGTTTTTTCCTTTCTTAAAATGTTTGTACATTTTTGGCACCTTCTATACATCTAATTACAAACCCACCAGCAATTGGCCTGAAAACAGAGAGAACTGTCAGTTTTGTTTCATTGCTTTATATGTTAAGTTTGGTTGCTCAGACATGAGATGGGCACGTTCAGTTTATTTCTGTGGCCCAAATGTTGAGCACTGCAATGTTTGCCATGCACATAAAGGCTAGTGACAAATAATCCAGCTTTGCTGTGTTTGCTAGCCTTCTGTGACACATTTTATTTGGCCAAGCAAAATGGCCTTTATCGAAATCTGCAAATCGATGGAGCCTAAGACCACTCTCAATGCTCTACTCCTAAAATACCAAACAGAGGGCATGCCTTGTGGGTAAAAGGTTACTGGGTAGAAGGACAAGCAGACAAATGTTAGCCCTCAGCTTGCATGAGTAATTCAAGAAGCAAGATGAGCTGGTCTATTCCTAAAGGTTTGTGCACACAGAGATGGCTTAGAAAGCCTTCAGGCCCAACTTGACAAACAAATACTAAAACATGACATGCAAGGGTAAGCCCCATATAAACTTTATGATAATAAACCTATTTTAAAACCTTCTTGGGTGTGTGCATAGCTAAATGGTTGGTAGAAGGCAGCCAAACATTACCAGGGTAAAAATAAACCACACCAATTATATTCATAAATGCTGATTTCATTTATATGCTATGTTAAGGCAGATTGCATAAAAACATTGTTGAAATTGTTAAAAAGCAATGGTAGAATAATTAAAAATGGAAAATAGGAAGGAATACAATGATACCCAAACATATTACTACCATTGGTAACACTTCTACTGGCACTCACAAAATAAAAATAAATCTTCAAGAGCAGTCTGTCAGCTGATTGCAGCCAAGCTCAAGGCTATAACTTCCAGAAAGCCCAGATAGCATAATCAGTGACTGCAACATCCAGTAGTCATAGTCACTTTTTCATTGAGGGAACATAGTGGTCCCTCAGTTCGTGACTTAGACATACCTTGTCACTGTTCAACATAGCCTGCTGTCTTATTTCATAAGCACAAACTGGAAAGTTATGGATAAAATGTCCAAGACTGAACACATTCATACTCAGGACAAACATATTCCATCTGGCATCCCCTCGTTAACACCCTGATTTAATTAATTACCGAAGTTGTTGCCTCACTCTTGAAGCTCCAGACTGTAGATATGTTATGGATTTCCTTGCACCCGCATTGAGTAAATCCATGCATTACAATTACCTCATTCACTCCTCCAAACAAGTTCTATCTTACAGACTTCTAGAACATTCTCCCAGACTTCTAGAACATTCTCCTACATCAGCAAATGCTGAGCGGCAACATGGCAATGCTGGATTTTGCACTCCTCTCTACCATTTGCAACCAGCTCAGAATTTCCAGGTACAATAGCTCTATTTGAAGATTATTTCACCATTTTGCTGAGCACACAAGCCAGGCTTCTGACCAGTTTTCCCCCTTGCACAAATGTGAAATATATGAACATCTGCAGCATCTATTTAAAAAAAACCTGCTAGAGTAGGAAAACTCCTTTGAATTCTCTAGGGCAGGGATCTTCAACATATGGCTCACGGGCTGGATACATCCTATGTCACCATTCCATCTGGCCCATACCCTTGCTCCAGCCGTCACATCTGCCGCCACCACTGCCTCACTCCTTGTCCCCTCTGCTTGGCTTGGCAAGTCCCTAACTGCTCCAAAGCAGGGCGGATGTTGTAAGAACTCTTACAACATCCACCCTGCTATGGAGTACTGTTAGGGACATGCCAAGCCAAGCAGAGGGGACAAGGATTGAGATGGTGGCAGCGGAAGCAGAAGCTGCAGATGCACATGTCTGCCCACATCTTTCCTTTGGGCCACTCTGGCTTAGAGTGGCTTTTCCAGAAAACACACATGGCCACCTGTGTCTTTCCCAAGGGCTGCTTGGCTGAGAGTGGCTTTTTCCCGGCAGATGCACGCGGCTGCCCGTGTCTTTCACGGGGACCATTCTGGCAGAGCACAGGCAAGGACAGCCAGGACCCTTCCTTCATCCACACCATGCAGCTCCTCCAGGCCAATAAGAAGGGAAGTGGTGTGGGGGGAGTGTTGGGGGCTCAGGGTGGTCCTGCCAGTGGCTGCAGTGGTGTGTGAGAGGAATGTTTGGGACTCAGGGTGGTCTTGCTGCTGCTGGCACCAACAAATGCCAAAGGCACTGCCAAAGACCAAAGGCAGTGGCAACAATGGGACCACCAGTACAGTTGGCCAACCTCCACGGTCCAAGGATAGCTATATGTGACCCTTAGACATCTGAAGGCTGCCCATCCTTCATCCTACAAGAAGTGGAGCCTGCAGGACTTCCCTTACTGGGTGTGTGGAAGTCTGATTGCAAATGTTCACAGTACATTTTTGGATGTCAGTGGCGGGCCTATTTTCTACATGTACCATTGAAATAGAGCTATTCAACTCTAATCTATCTAACTGTTCAACTTATAGCTAAATAGAACACCAGAACAGGACTAAACAGGCATAGCCTCAAGTACTTCGGTACCTGCCTCTGCAGCTTTCTCATAGTCAGAAGCTGAAGAGGAGAAGGACCAGGGTGACAGCTGAAGATTGATCTCATTACTCATCTTCTGTTGCCACTTTACTGCTGGCTTCCACCTTTTGTGTAGCATCAAGGAATATTAAAGTGGATGTGCATCGCAGCACCACAGAAAACTGTAAAACTCTGTAAAAGTTTAGCTGTAATTCCAGCACCATATTGCTTTGGCTCATACTGAGGTTATACTCTGATGGAAGTGACTTGCTAAATGTTCTGCCTACTGAATGTGGAACTCCCAGAACACTTGGACTCTGAAACCACTCTTTCACAAGGCAACCCAGTGTCGTGTTGAAACCTTGTTCTTTCTTCTGGAATGCTAAAATTAACACTGGAAGAGAAAGGATGGGCTGGCAGCCCCACTGAGCAAATTGCATAATATTGTGTTGCTTAAGAGGGAAATGTTGCCCATTACTGAAATGGCAGTTTGCAAGAGGAGCCGTGTGTCTCAAAGTTCCTCTGGCCAGAGCAAATTTCTGGCCAACAAAATAAAGTTGCAGCTCTTTACTTTGGCTCAACTCAAGAAGGTCATGTTGCACTGCAGGAAGAGCTTTACCTACCAAACATAATAGATACACAAACATTTTGGCACTGACCTTTGACAGAAAGGGGCATATACCAAGGAATGCTTGTTTGGAGATAAAGACAAGTTGTGGCTAAGCACATAAACTAGGTACCTCTATATGTGGTTCATGTGGTATTTATTGCCAGTGCACTGAGGCTATGAGAATCAGGATAAAGAAGTAGGAGGAGGCAATTAAACCAAGATAGAGAAGGATCTGTAACCTAACCATGGAGAGAGCATTTAGCTGTGTGTTCTTCTAGCAGCTGCACCAATCCAGGAGGAAGAGAGAATGAGGCCTTTAAACATGGCCCGTGAACATGGGTGCCCTGTTTAGGAGCAAAGGCCTCCTTGCAAGTAAGGACCTGTTCATGAGTGAGAGGAAAGTAGGCACAGAATCAAGAGAATTGCCTATGAAGCTGAAAGATCTTTTAGACCAGTGTTTCCCAACCTTTGGTTTTTGAACTTCAATTCCCAGAAACCTAAGCCAATTCCCCAAAGCACTGATCAGCCAATGTCCTGATTTAGGCTTCTGGGAATTTAATTCCCCCTGTGGAACCAGGACCCCACATTGGGATCCACTGGTCTAAAGAAACATCTAGAGGAAGATGTGGCAGCATGGAAGTTGCCCATCCACAACATAGGTCCCATGGGGCATGCAGAGGATATTGTACTATTTCACATTTGAAGTTTTTTCCCCCCATTAGCATTAATTTCCTATTTTTCTCCCATACAATGATACCTCATACAATGTCCAAACTTGGTTCCACAAGTTTGGACTTTATACGGATTTGGACTTTGTATGAGGCATGCAAAATCCTAGCCGCAATGCCTCATACAACGTCCAAATCCTTGCCACGATGCCTCATACAACGTCGTTTCCATAGAGATACATTGTACTGTAACAGCACAGACTTCAGGGCAAAGTCAAGGAAATAGACAGGAAACTGACAGAACTTTAAGAAATCATTGTCTAAAGGCTAAAAAGATTACAAAAACATGTCAAACAATCCTGATTGTCCAAGAACCTGAAGAATCCTGCAAAAATCCCAGGAATGCTTCTAAAAATTCAGACGAAAACATTCAAAAAAATCCAAAACCATGCTCAAAACCACTCCTAAACACTCTTTGCCTCATGCAAAACCCACAAGAGCAATGCACACATGTGTCCTGCCTTTTATACTGCCCAGGCACAATGCAACCTGGAAAAACCCCAATGCTTCATACAAAGTCGCACGGCTTTGTATGAGGCAACTTTTTCCAAGGAATTAGGCGATGTTGTATAAATCTGATGTTGTATGAAGCAGACTTTGTTTGAGGTATTACTGTACTTTATTTCCCCAACTCAAGGTAGAACTCAGCAGCATGCCAGGGCCTCTTCTCCTTAATCCTAAATTTGATGCATATTTCAAGGAGGAAATTTCGAACAGTTAGAGGGTGGCAATTTCATTCTTCATTCAGCAGCTTTCTCCTTACCCTTCTACTCCTTACCAACTGTTCTAGAAAGTAGGGACTCACTGCATACTGAAGAAGGGATCAGTTCCCTTCCCAGTCCTAAATCTTCTCAACTGCAAGCCACAATCTCTCCTAATTCTAGATTCATCAGGAGAAGCAGCAACCACCCTTTAAAGATCAGACAGTTTTAAGTCCAGTGTTAAGGTAAAAGGCCACAAGTGTAAAAAGCAGGGTCCTTGATTTTGTCTATCAGCAGCAGGCCCATGACCAGTAGCAGTCTGAGTATGTACATTATGCACATCTAGTCACCACCATGCAGAAAGCTACTGTACTACCCTATAAATCAGTGCCATTCCATAGGCTGAGTGGAGATGTCTCATCCTAATAAGGTAGGAAAAGTATCTATCCAGCACTTAAATTATAATAATTTTCCCTGAACTTGTATCAATGCTATACAGGTATATAGCCAGCTGGATAGAAGTTGGGACTTTGATCTCGCATTGTGCCCTCCAGGAAAAGATCCAACCTGTGTAGCCTTAGACATTCCATGAGATCTCTCTATCTAGAAAACCATGGGGAAAAATAGCCATAAGTTGCAATTGGTTTGACAGTATATAATTGTTGTTGCACTTACATCCATAGAATGCTAGCATATGTAAATGTGCAGATCTATGCCCTCTTACTGACACTTTTTTTTTGCATAATTGATAATTTTTCATAAAGATGATCCCATGCTCAGTGGTATACTGCTCCAGGTTCCCACTGGATCCAGGGAACCGGTAGAGGAAATTTCTCCAGGCCACGCCCACTTGGCCGGCCACACCCACCTCCCTATCCCAGGCCATGGTGTGGCTGGCCAAGTGGGCATGGCCCACAGAGTTAGCCATGCCACAGAGTTAGCCACGCCCAGGATGGGGGTAGTAATTTTTTTGCAGCGCATCACTGCCCATGCTGTATGTCTAATTCAGAAGATAATTGTTTATAGCCGAGTCATTACCCTTCAGGAAAATCTATCTCTAGTTTCACTTCATGGTCTAGGAAATGGATGTTTGTGGAAAAATCCATGCCTGCATTCTAATTTTCCATTCTAATTTAAACTCTGCTAAACAGAGAGCTTTCTCTTGTACTGACATCACAGCACATCATAAGATCTGTAGCTGTATGACTCAACACAAAATAAAAGTTACATTCCTACATATTTTGTTCAGTACCGACACCTAAGATTGACTTTGTAGTTAAGTCAATTATTTTCACTTCATGGTGAAAAGGGTGATAACGTTTCTTTTTAAAAGCATTTTAGTCTGAAAGATGTTTCTAGAAAATATGGCAAGAAACCTGCATTAGTTTTTCAAAAACATTTTAAAAACCATATTGAAGCATCTGGGTTTGCTATTCATAGGAGATTCAACAAAAGATTATGACTTTCTATAAGAAACCTTAGCATGAGGATTAATGTTGCAGCATGAAACATTCTCATTTAAAACTAAAACTGCTCTCTATACATTTTGGCAGAAAACCGACACTGTTTGTCAGTGAGTTAAGCTATGGGCCTTTTACAGGTGACCAGTGTCCAGTCAAGAAATAGATCCATGTATGGAGAAGGCAGGGACTGCAGTAGCTCAAGTGGCTAAGACACTGACTGGGAGGTGGAAGGTCAGCAGTTCGATTTATATAGATTTATACCCCACCCACTTCAGTGGGAAGGTAACAGCATTCTGTGCACTCCGGTGTCTAGTC
Source organism: Bradypodion pumilum (assembly GCA_035047305.1). NCBI lineage: Eukaryota > Metazoa > Chordata > Lepidosauria > Squamata > Chamaeleonidae > Bradypodion > Bradypodion pumilum. The sequence goes on along the minus strand of JAWDJD010000004.1, from coordinate 61,956,381 downwards.
ATGCCTGCCACATGACCACGGAAACGTCTGCAGAAGCAGACAGAGCTGGCTCTTCGGCTTTGAAACAAAGATGGGCACTGAACCCTAGAGTCAGATATGATTGGCTTTTGAGCAAGAGAAACCTTAACCTTTACCGTTATGGAGAAGGCAGTATTTCCATAGCAGTCACTGCAACCCAAGCTAGTCCAACAATTTAGACAACATGAGGTGACTATTTCAGGTGAGTGATGTGGGAAAGAGTAGGGAGCAATAGCCAGGTACCTTAAAGACTAACTACCATATTTTAATGTGAGCTTTTGTGGCTCAAGTTTACAATGTTTTTGTTTTCTTTTGTTTCTTGTTCAATATGCCTGCACAGACTAACATGGCTACCACTCAAAAAACAGAACTTATATGAATGCATTTTTACAGGAAGGATCGAGGACAGCCGTGTCTCAAGTGGTTAAGACACTGACTGGTAGGTGAAAGTTCAGCAGTTCGATTCCCGAGTACTGCAGGACGTAATGAGCTCCCGTCTTTGTCCCAGCTCCTGCCAACCTAGCAGTTCAAAAGCAAGAAATTGCAAGCAGATAAATAGGTGCCACTTTAGTGGGAAGGTAAACAGCATTCCATGTGCTCTAGTGTCTAGGCATGTCTGCCACATGTCTACAGAAACATCTGCAGATGCCAACAGCGCTGGCTCTTTCCAAGGGTGACCTTCACCTTTACCTAGATGAAACATGTTTGCTGATGAGAGTGCCACAGGGTGGTGGAAAAATTAACTCTACCAGCCTTGTGTACTGTGGGCCATGCCTGAAGAGTGCCTTGGAGAGATAGAGAGAATTATCTGTTGCTTTGTCACAGGCCTATTGTGTATGCAAGTAACTCTCCCGATTCCGCACGCAACTCAGCTGCCATAGTAGCGCAGCTGAGGAAGCTCAGCCCATGCAACTCCAATTAACCAATCAGCAGCTAGCATGGGAAACCGCCTGGTTTCAGGTGTGCCTTAGTAGCTATGCAGTACGCCCCCAATGACATCACTGCCACCACAGCCAATGAGTATCCATAGCGGGAAATTCAAATACAGTATATAAGGAGCTGCGTCTCCTACATGTGCTGATGTACAGATTGACCATGCTGAAATAAAGAAGTGTTTGGCCCGCCTGCCGGCTCCATGTGCAATCAATCTGCCTACATCAAAAGGCGAAAAAACATGCCTTTGCTGGTCTTGGGTTCCTCTTATCCCTTGAAAAGTCACCCTGATTCTCAGAATGAATACTTCAAAGAGTTTCATTCTGCAAGCATGTCCTAATTAGCACAATGGCTCATCTCATCAAGCACCAGTGAATAAGCAATTTCACAATGTTTTTTTCCCCTTCATGAAAATTCTACAGCATGACATCAACAGTAGTATCTAATTCAGGACAAAGACTAGGGTTTTGCCTTTGGCAAAGCCATGCACTTTCTTTAGGGCTGGCACAACAACAGTCCCCTCTCTCTTGTATTTCATCTGATTTTTTTTAATGAGGAAGGGTATTTTGCTTTGATTTTATTTCAAACCTTGAAACCCTGTGGCTGTTATGGTGAACCTTGGCACTCCAGATGTTCTTGGACTTCAATTCCCAGAAGCCCCCATGAATCCACACAAATGGGTTTACTGCAATTCACCCGGCTTGCGCCACCCACATCACTCCTGGAAGCGGAAGTAAAACATGCCCATCATGAGTGCTCCATTTGCACAGGAGTGCACCCTGCCTCAGCTTGCCCAAAAACCCCTGGTACCAGGAACCGTACTAGGGACCAGGGTCAATTCCGACACCCCGCTTCCAACCCTACACAGTCTCACAAAGGGCCCCAGTCCAATGAAATTGCTTGTCCTAGCCCAATGGCTATGTCTGTACCCCAGTATGGCTGATGCTGTTTACTTGCGTGAGGGTTTTGAGTTTGGCTTCTGTATCCCAGCTGTCAGTTTACGTTGTCCATTCATGGCTTCTAACTTCCACTCTCTAAGGGGACTGGAACAAGTTGCTCGGGACCAAATTTTCAAAAAGGTACGCTTAGGCTGAGTGGCTGGCCCTTTTGCAATTCCCCCTTATAAGAACCTGAGGGTTTCACCAGGGGAGTACCATTTGATTCATCACCTGTCCTTTCCTGAAAAAGCCTCTGTGAATGATTCAATATTGTACCACCTTTGCACAGTCCGCTAAGCATCCTTCGATGAGGCAGTCCGGATGGTCAGGTCATGTGGGCCAGCTGCAGCCATGGCAAAGTACAACATTAAGTCGGCTTTTCGCTTGCTCCTGGTCCACCCAGATGATTTTTAATTGCTGGGTTTTGCATTCCAGGGCGAGTTTTTCATCAACCGGGCAATGCCGTTCGGCTGTTCTATCTCCTGTGCTTTTGAACATTTTAGTTCATTCTTACACTGGGTATTGGTGCAGTGGACAGGGTTAAAAGGGGTGGTTCATTATTTAGATTATTTTTTATTTTGTGGCCCCAACTCCTCAGGGACTTGTCAGCACCTGTCGCAGACCTTCGGTGCCTTGATGGCGGAGCTAGGGGTTCCCCTGGCCCCTGAGAAAACCGAAGGCCCAGTGTCTATGCTGACCTTTTGGGTCATTGAATTGGACACTGTCTCTCAGTCGTCCAGATTGCCCAAGGTCAAGGTGGCCCGTATCATGGAGAATATTGGGGCGGTCTTGGCTAAGCGCAAGGTTACCCTTAAATAACTCCAGTAGCTACACGGCATGCTTAACATTGCCTGCCGGGTGGTGGCCCCCAGCAGGGCTTTTGCCCGCCATCTTTGCAATGCTATGTGGGGCCTCAGCAAGCTTTTCCATCTAACCCATGTCACTGCGGGGATCCACAGTGACCTTGGGGTATGGCTGGCTTTTATTTGCGATTTTAATAGGGTAGCCTTTTGGAGGTCCCCCAGGTCGCTAGGGCCCCAACTGCTGGTGCATTCTCATGCATCTGGTGCCATGGGCTATGGAATGTACTTTGATACCCAGTGGTGCTGTGGCATTTGGTCCGATGCTTAGCACCGAGAGGGTTTAACTAAGGACCTCAATTTTTTGGAATTTTCCCGTATTCTCGGGGCTCTCTTGATGTGGGGTTCACAGTGGCATGATGCCATTGTCACATTCTGATGCAACAACCTGGCAGTGGTTTAGATAGTCAACTCGCTCACATCCAAATCTCCCAGGGTTTTGTGCTTGGTACGGGTTTTTGTGTTGGCGACTTTATGCCACAATATTGTATTCTGGGCCCAATATGTGGTGCGTGTGTCTAATGACATCATCAATGCTCTATCCCACCTGCAGATGGCACGGTTTCGAGCCCTCGCACCGGGGGTGGCCGAAGTACCATTGGAACTTCCACCGGAAATTTGGAGGCATGGCTAGGGGAAGCAGCAAGGGCGATTGGCCTCTCCTTGGGGCCCCGGTCCCGGAAGGCATTCCATGCTGCGGCAACATTGCCTTCCTGTGCTACCACTGCAGTACAGACTGTTCTTTTGCCACAATTGAAAAGTTTGTAAATAAAAGTGACCAGTTATAACTCAAAAGAATCTGTCATCTCTTTCTTGGGTGGTAGATGTGCAATGGACTTGTTTAAATCAACATTCCAATGCTTAGCTTGTTGCTTTGCCCGATTATAACATAGACTTATGAACTGGTCTGATAATAAAGTTCAGACAGAACCCCAGACAAAGTCATACATGTGGAAGGAGCACTTGAGGACACCAGGATGCTAGTAGTGACGGGCACTTTGTGCCACAGTTGAGTATCTTAACTCACCTGGTACATTAGTAATTATGATTGCATCAAGTACTTCAATAACATGACCTTTGAAAGGCTGGATTGTTCAGATTCGGTGTTCAGGAACTCAGACCCAGATTCCAAAGTTCCTCAGTCTCTGCATAACGTAAAACAGGAAAGTTTTATCCTACCATGGACAAAAGTGGGGTGACTGCCTCAGTTAGAAGACATTGAGGGATGTTAGGCTAATGGCTGTTCTTCCAATATTCTTTGAGAAGAGGCATGAGAATATTTGATTATTATTTTTAAATCACAGGAATTTCATTCAAGGAAAAGGTAATGACTCTCACTTAGAGTCCAAAGAGTGAAAGGACTGCTCTGTGAAAATTCATCACCTCATAATATTTCCACATTTTTGTTTACAAGTAACAATGTATAGTACTTTAACATTATAGTTTACAAGCTTGTTATAATTGAAAATATTTCCACATTGTTGTTTTTATATACAAGTTTACATGTACAAAATATCAGATCTTCATTTCTTTTGGATAACTATTCTGTTAGATCAAGTTACAGCCAGAGCTTGGAATAACCATCCTGGCCAGGACATTATGTGAGTTGCAATCCAAGAAAGTAACTTTTCCAAGGCTTTTTTTATATCTGTTTCCATCCTTTTGCATTCTAGCTAAAGATCAATGTTGTGCTTATGACTTGCTTTTATATCTCATAATTTTATCAAGAAACTCAAATTGGCTGTAATAGCACAGCATTTCATTCCTAGAGAAACAAAAACCAGCTCGCGATGCAGGTTAGGCTAACATGAGGTGATCTGCTTAAGGTTCCCCTCTCAGCTAAGTGCCTGAATGGGCATTTAAACCAATCCTCTCCTCCATTATCCAAATCGAGTATGTGATCCAGAAAAACACAATGAGTTGATGAGCTAAAGAATTCCCCTTCCAAAAAGCAGCTTATGTGTGTATGGCCTACCATTTCCCCTGGCCAGACTCAGAAGACCTAGCAATTAATTTCTACAAAGTAGTGCCATTTGAATTTGATAAAGCAGCCCATCTAACTCATATTTCTTCTGGAAAACTTGCAAGCACTGGTCTCAAAAAGACTTATTCACTAACCACACTTGCCATCTCATGAACAAAGATCTGAACAATTTGTTCAAATGACAACAAAAAACAACAACAACAAAAGAAACCATGATTCATAAGTCAGTCATTCTTATGAGAATGTTATGCTGCTGAAGAATGGAAAGGAAAACAGCATGTCATACTTCCAAGCTAAAAGAATGCAAGCGCGGTGCCAAAATGGCCACCGCGCTCTTTGCAGGGGCCCCCCACCCGGACTCAGACATCCGGGTCAGTTAGGGGGCGTGGCCATCCCTCTATAAAAGGGGTGGCCACGAGGCAGCCTCGCTGCCATTTTAAAAGAGAAGCGACGGAGCGGAGGAGATCACTCCGACGCCTCTTCCCCTCGGCTTCGCCTTTCTTCTTGCTTTAGCTGAGGATATCCTTTAGAATTTGCTGAGGATATCGCTCAGACGCTGCTCCCTTGAATTTGATCGGAGGATATTCCTCCTCCAATCAGCGCCTGCTTGGGTGGCCATGGCACCCAAGCGCAAGGCCCAGGCGGCCCCTAGGCCGCAACATAGGGGGAGGGTTCACCCCACCCCCTCGACCTCCTCGGGGCTACCACTGGGCCAGAGGGCTCGGGTGGCGGCCCCACAGGGGGGTGGCGGGGTCATAATACCCACTGCCACCAATGAGGGTGACCAGGCCTCTGCCTACCGACCCAGTCTGAGGACTCGGGCGGGGGTTGCACAGGCCTGCTCCCCTGGGGTTTCTACCCCTGTTGCGCCTTTGCCCGGCTTGGGGCATAGCGGCCCACTCGGGCAAGGTGTGGGTTTCCGCCCCACCATTCTTCCGGCCCCTCATGGGCCGGATTATTGGGCATGGCCCTATTCTGGCCAGGGATTACCACACAGGTTTATCCCTCATCAATTACCCGGTGGGCCATCCGGCCCATCCGGCCCACCTTATCCTGGTGGGTCAGATGCTGTGGATGCTCTCCTTGCCCGCATTTCGGCACTGGAGGCATCAATGGGCATTGCTCCACCACCTTCGGATGGTGGGCTTGCCAGCTCTGCAGTTCCGGCCCACATGCCGGCCACGGCTGCGCAGCGGGCCGCCAACAGGGTTGAGCTGCTGGAGGCCATCAGGCCAGTGCAGGCTGGCACCTCGCAGCTCCCCATCCGGCCATTACAGCAGGGCATTCCACCGGGGAATGGTCCTGCTTGGCATGGACGCAAGGAAACACAGAGCTCGATGGCCATCACGAGCTCCGACGCCCACCACGGGCCAGAACCCCCAGTGGGGGTGGCCCGTGGGGGTGCACTGAGTGAGTATCCTGGTCAAATCACCACACCTGTAACACTAGCTCATAACACTGGGGGGGGGGGGTATAGTGGCCATGGCTGCAACAGGCCAATTACACCCAGGTTCTTACGGGGTGACTGCCCCAATGCTTTCCCTTAACTTCTCAGGTGTCCGATAGGGCCTATTATGTGTTTCCCCACTCCAATCCATGCCAACGGCGGCCCTGCCGACGGCCGGTTACTCCCTACCCCTGGGTGACCATTTATCCTGGGCTATTAGTGAGAAGATGTGGCGTGGGGAATATATTCACATTTACCCCCCTCCTGTGATGTGAACCCACTGAGGAGGAGATGGAGGGTCAGGACAATAGGAACAAGGAGTTGTCCTGTCGCCATAAGCTGCCTCGCAATGGGGCCAATTGGTTGCCGGCCTATTTGGTATCCATGGCAGGATATATAAGGGCCCGTCCTGATTTGGCCATCCCAATGGTCCAGTACTTGGACAATATTTACCGGGCCGTGGTTGATTTCCCTGGCCCGTCATGGTTGTCCTATGGTGAAGAACTTAGGATGAGGACGGCCCTTCACCCTGAGATGTGGAGCGACGAGCCCTGCTAGCACTTGTGGCTAATATATATGACTCCTACACGGCCAGCGCCTATGCTCCGTACGAAGAGTCTAATTTCGGGCAACTACCTCTGTGGCTTTCTTTGGGGCTCTCAGATTAAGTGAGCTGGTACCACTTTCAACAGGGACACTGGAGGACACTGCAGGACACTGGAACTGGAAGATGTGTTGCTCGACCAGGAGTGGGCTCTGGGGAGGATTCGCTCCTCAAGGGCGAGTAGCATGGTGCTGCCATATGTCCGGTTGCTCCCCCACATGTCTTTGTGGCAGCGCATGGTTCACGCCCTGGCCTGTTGTTCTGCTACCAAGACGGGTCTCCCCTTACTGAATTACAATTGGTACCCATTCCTTCCGGATAGGCACTGCATCAACTGCGGCTGCATTTGGGTACTCGGAGCCTGACATACATTGCATGCGCAGGTGGGGATTTGTGCCTTTTTCTCTGTCTGTTCGTCCCCTCACTGCATGAGTGCCTTGTTCTGCCCTCAATTCTCCCTCCTTATCTTACAGACCCTGTATGTTTCCGCACACTGGTGGCAGTGTGGCTTGTGGGCCACAATTTATGTGCACTGGGCGGCACAGTATGCTGCTTCGTCAGAATGGGGACCCCATCTTGGGCTATGTGTAACCGCGCGTATGCAGTGGTATGGTGTGCACGGCATATAGGTGGCGGGAACTGTTGCCATTCCTGATGTCCATTGGGGATGCTGGACCGCCAGATGTTTTAATTCTGCACCTCGGAGGCGATGATCTTGCACAGATCGCTAGCCTGGACTTAAAGACTTCCGAGTGCAGTGACCTGGCATTTATTTACCATTTATGGCCGTACACACGGTTGCTATGGTCATACATCGTACCGAAGCACTATTATAGGGGAGGTAATGACCCCCACGGTTGGACCGCGCCCGACGGTCAGTGAATAGGGCTGTTGCCTGGTTCCTTATCCAGAATGGCTTGGGGGACAGCCATTTGTCATCCGGGGATAGGGTTACAGGAATTTAGCCTGTATTCTGGAGATGGGGTTCACCTGTCAGCAAGAGGATGGACCTCTTTTGAATGACGTGCAAGAGGGCCTGGTGACCGAATTGTCAGTCAAGGGGGGGGGGTGGATCTCTGATGCGATTTTGGCAATGTTTGCCAAGTGTAAGGTGCCTCTCCGGGAGTTGCAGGTGATGCACGGCCACCTCAACTTCGCCTGCAGAGTGGTAACACCAAGCAGAGCCTTCTCCAGGCGTCTGGGTGACACTATGGCGGGTCTTTATAAATGACACTGCAGGGTTCGGCTGACTAGGGGTTTATGAGCAGACCTGTAGGACTTTAATGCCATCTCCTTTTTGGAGATCTGAGCTTATGGTCAGCCCCAGTTCCAAGTACAGTCGGATGCCTCCGGCTCCCTGGGGTAAGGGATTTATTTTGAAGGACAGTGTGCCTATGGTCAATGGCCCCAGGGATGGCAGGGCACGGATCGCTTACGCGATCTTACGTTCCTGGAGTTTTTCAATTTTGGGTCCCCTTTATGCTCTGGTGGGCTAATTCTGTGGTTCACCTTTGGTGTGACAATGCTGTGGTGGTGCACATTGTCAATGCCCAAACGTCTAAATCTCCTGGAGTCATGGCCTTAGTTCGCCAATTGTTCTTAGGTCCGTGCGCTTTAATGTGCTCCTTAGGGCTAGACATGTGCCAGGCATTAATAACGATATTGCCGATGCTTTATCCTGCCTGCAGATCTCCCGGTTCCGTGCCTTGGCTCCAGACGCAGAGGAATTCCCCTTGCCACTCCCGGCCAAGATTTGGACGTTTGGCGAGGAGAGTGTCTTCTGCATACGCTATGTATTGGAAGGGTGGACATGTGGACGTGGACGCCGCCTGGACACACGTCGCCCTATTTTCACAGGTATTCTGACCCACCTTGCACAAGGTTGGCATAGACTATGTTACAGTAGGTATGAGGAGTCTCTTTTTCATGCAGCTACCACCGTAGCTTTCTCTGGAGCTCTGCGAATCAGCGAGCTGGTCCCATGGTCAAAGGGGGACGTGTCTCGTAGGGCACTGGAACTCGACGATGTGTCTATCAACCAGGAGTGGGCTCAGTTGAGGATTCGTTCTTCAAAGGCCGATCAGCATGGAGTAGGCAGTGGTGTTACACTGCTACGATGTACATTTGCTGACATCTGTCCAGTTGGTGCCCTACATGCAATTTTGGCAGGGCCTGCTGCGCGCCCTGGCCCGTTGTTCTGCCACCAGGATGGGTCTCCCCTTACCAAATTTCAGTTCTGGAGGGTGACCGGTACCACACTTCACAGTGTGGGGCTCGTTATGGCACCCATTCATTCAGGATAGGCGCCGCATCGACTGCGGCTGCGTTTGGGTACTCTGAGGCTGATATATGTTGGATGGGCAGGTGGGGGTCCGCGTGTTTTTTCCTTATATGTACGTCCCCTCACTGTATGAGTACCTAGTTATGTCCTTAATTCCTTTTCCTTCTTTTACAGACCCTGTGTGTCTACGCACACCGGTGGCAGTGGGGCTGGTGGGCCGCAGCTATGTACACTGGGCGGCACAGTATGCTGCAGCGTCAGAGTGGGGACCCTATCTCGGGCTGCGTGCATCTGCACGTATGCGGTGGTATGGTATGCGCAGCATGAGATGGCGGGAACTGTTGTCATTCCTGATGTCCATCAGGGATGCTGGACCACCTGATGTTCTGATTCTGCACCTCGGCGGCAATGATCTCGCACGGATCACTGGCCTTTCCTTAAAATGTCAAGGTGCAGTGACCTGGCGTTTTTACATCATTTATGGCCATGCACACGGTTGCTATGGTCTGACATCGTGCCGAGACACTGTTTTAGAGGAGACATGGATCTCCGTGGTTGGACCGTGCTCGGCGGTCAGTAAACAGGGCTGTTGCCCGGTTTCTTGTTGAGAATGGCTTGGGGACAGCCATTCGACACCCAGGGATAGGGTTACAGGATTTTAGCCTGTATGCAGGAGATGGGGTCCACCTGTCGGCCAGAGGTATGAACCTCTTTCTGGAGGATGTGCAAGCGGGCCTGGCGACCGAGCTGATGGTCTGGGGGGGGGGGGTGAGTCGTCATGGACGACTCCCCGTGTGGCGGGTAGCACTGGTAAGGTAAAGATTTATGACCCATAGGTATCCGGCAGGTTCGCAATTGACTGGCCAACACGTAGATAGGTACAGGGGAAACAGGATTGGCCGGTCAAGGGCGAACCATGAAAGGGGTGATGCTAGGAGCTTCACAGCCTGCATCACCTTGATATTTGGACGGATACACGTCATAGGGTGGGGTCAGTAGATAGTATATTGACTTCGATCAACAATTTGTTTGTGTCAACAAACAAATTGATACAAATTGATACATGTAGCCAATAGCCATTGGCATTTTGGGTGGAACCTTACCAGTGCTACTGCGGCCTGCTTGCCTTAAAGAATTACAATTGGATGATATACCAATTGAAAGTGATAATTCGGACTAGGGCATTATTCAATAAAAGTCGCCCAATGCCTTTAATCCAATACTGGTGTCTGAGTCTTTATTTGGGTGGGTGCGCCTGTAAAGACACATGAAGATTATAAATTTGTTTAGCAGATTACAACCTTAACATTCATAGTAAGCAGAAAGCATAGGAATGGCTGGTAAAGATTTGAACCTTACAGGTTACAACATATCCTTGTCCAAAATGATAATAATAATAATTTTGTGTCAGAAATTATTCTAGGTTGAAAGGATTTTTGCTGAAGAAACTCCATTCAGGGGACACCCCAATGAGGCTCCTTTCATGTCCCCAAGATCTTTTCCCACCGAAATGGTCCTGTTTATCTACTTGCAATTTCTTGCTTTCGATCTGCTGGGTTGGCAGGAGTTGGGACAAAGATGAGCACTCAATCCATCATTTATTACCCGGGTCTCCAACTGCCAACTTGCCGGCCTTCCAGCTAACAAGGCGAGCTTCTTAACTACTGAGACACTGCCATTTGCCCTGTCCAAAATGATGGAAACAAGGAGTGCCCTAATGGAAGGGTTAATTGTGGGTATGGAAAGGTCCTGGCTCAGCAGTCCTATGTCAACTGAGCTATGTTCTACTGTAGGACTAGTGGGTGGGATTGAGTCGGCACCAATATCGCTATGTATAGATGTCTGTTCAATAAAATAACAATATTAATGACTTGTCACGAACTACCATTATTTTGAGTAAGGGGTAGCCATGTTAGTCTGTGGGTTGCTTGCATTAATTGGATATTAAACCTCTCCCGAGGGGTGCACCCGGTGTCCACAGACCCCCATGCCTGTCCCCAAATTAGTTGGGGCTGTGTTCAGCTGGAGAGGAAATTGGGAAGATAAGCAGGCAGGCTAGAAATAAACAATGGCTCAGGCTGGGGGCAAATAGAGTTAGGCAAGCAGACAGGGGCAAACAAGGGACAAGACTAGGGGCCCGGGGTCAATCCACATAGACCCTGAGATTAGGGCAGGAACAATCGGTTTTGCCAGCCCAAGGCAATTAAGTGCGGGTTTTCCATTAACCTCAAGAGTAGCCTTCTGATCATGGTGTTCATGAGAGTACCATGCACACAAGCCTTCTGTACAGGGGATGGCGTGATTATCTTAGATACGCGTCTTCGCCCCTAGGCAGGGAATAAATACTTGCTCCTGACTCTGGTCGGTGCTGGACTTCACCACACGGCCGCCTCCCGTGTCTCATTGCAACATTAGTCTGTTGCAGCTAAAACACCAAAGGACTGGATCCAATGGGCAATTCCAATGTATAGGAAACCAATTGAATCAATTGAATTTTTGTAAGTGTTGAGTCACCACTTAACAGCTGGTTCAGAAGTAAGCCAATTAACACATATAATGTAACAAGAAACCAGCGTCCTTATTCAAACTTCTGCTGACAGACTGGACTTTTGACTGACCTCACTGTCTATAATCCATTTAGCATTATCCTTTCCTGAATGATGGAAGATGTAATCCAATAACATCTGAAGTGGCACAGCTTCCCCAAATGAAAAAGAAAGAAAGCTCTGTGCACCATCTGAAGGGAAGCATGTGGGATATCTTCATTAAACCACTAAATTGTAATTTTTAGTGGTCTAAGAAAAGTATTATCTAGCTTTGACTTCTGCTTTCCCACTCCTGATTTAGAAAATATATATATTTAGGTATGCTTCTTCAGAAGAAAGTTCCACTGAGTTCTTTATAATTTGGTTTCAAGTACTATTATTGTTAATTATAGCATTTATACTTCACTTTGTCTCAACTATGTAGTGTTCAATGTGGTTTATAAATCAGGGACATGTAATAAAAACAACAGTTGAAACAAATTCAAACATAACATCATGAAAATAAAAAAAACACAAAAAGACCACAAAAATTAAAATCAATAAATTTGCAAACAGTTAAAATAATCCTAGTACCTTAAACACTGTAAACACGAACTGTCTTCATCTGAAGTGAGCATGCTTTTGGCATGGGCCAAGCTGGTATATAAAATCCCCCAGGTGCACTACCTGACATTTCTACACTTGACTACACACCTAGTTCTCTTATCCTGCCATATCTTAGGTGATAAACCATCTTCTCTCTCTTTGTGATTATCATGTGTTAATAATCCCTCACTGCCAAGCAAGATAAGCATCAGAGTAAATGTCCTTGACCTAAGACAAACAACAACTTAATAGGCATGGCCTCCAATAAGATAAACACTGAGAAAGTTAGGCAGATGAGTTCATACAGTACATAAGCCTCCAAGATTACCTCCCTCACCACAAAAAGCTGAAAAGGGGAAGAGGGCTTCTTTTTTAAAAAATAACAACAATATCCCAACATGTCTGATATATTTTTTTTAAAATTCAGGAAACTCAAAAATATCATCATGCTATCAATTGTCTTTTTTAAAGACAATTGAAAGCAACAAGCTTATACTGACATTCTGAGGCAAGGAACCAGAAGCAGCAGTTGATTGCATTGTTTAGTTCCATAAACTAATATGTCCCTAGAGTTACTGGATTGGTTTGATTCCTGAGTCCTTAACCCATAAATGTGGGTGTCATGTGCCATTTAAAAATAAGAAAAAATTGTAACATAAGTTTTCGCAGACAGTAACAGCTGACACTATAGGAATTTTATTAGTCTTTCAAAATGCCCAGGACTCCTTATCATTCTGGCTGCAATATATGTTTTCTCAAAGTCTAAGGAGCCCAAGGTTCAATCACCATTCGTTATGAAGTTCACTCAGTTTATCTTACACCAGTCACTACATGTCAGCATAACCTGCTTTGCAGGGTTATTGTGAAGTTAAAATGGCAATTGAAGAACCATGTACCCTCCACAGAGCTCCTTGGATAAATGAAGGGGTAAACATTTAAATCATCTATGTTCCAACTCAAACACCTTACACACAGTGATTCCTAATGTAGGACCCAGGTCTCACAGGGGGACCTTAATTTCCAGAAGTCTAAGTCAGTGCATTGGCTGATTAGTGCTTTGGGGAATTGACTTAGGCTTCTGGGAATTGAAGTTCAAAAATCAAAGGTTTGGAAACACTGTCCTTCAGGAATAAGCAAATAATAAACAAACATATCTACTCATTCAGATTTTGGTGTCCCTACCATCAGCATTTAGTCAAGTGGTGACTAAAGGAAAGAAAATTTTCAGGGGTGGTACTTCATTGTGTGGAGTAGAAGGGAGACAATTTACTGGTAACATATAAGGTGACTGTTGTGTATTGAGGCACATTTGCAAAGTAGCGCAGGAGCGCTCTTGCAACAGCAAAATGGCGGTTTCCCACTATTCCAGCTAGAAGCACAAAGTGGCACAAAACCCCTGCAAAAGGGTGCACTCATTAGGTTAAACCAAGCCCCAGGATTGGCTACAGTTTTGGATCCTGTTCTCCATTGGTTAACTACATATATCCCCAGTTATGATTGGTCAGTTAAGCTCATCCAGAAGGTCACCACATTGTATCCAGGAGTCACTGCCGGGGAGACACTATATAAGCCCCATGGGCAAATTAGGGTGGGGCCGGACCAGATCTATACTTCCCACACCATTCAGGTAGCCGGGTAGCACTATGCCTGGGTCCCTCCACTGCTGCGCTTCATGGTAGCACATATATTGCCCAAAGACGGGTAAGAGTCCGGAGGGACTGACTTCGCTGGGATTGTATAGCCATCTCAGGATCCGGGAAACCTTGTAAGCTCATCTCTACTTTTGACTGTTGAAATAAAGCCTGTTGCTGTTTGTTATGTCGTTATCCTGGACTCGTGCTTATGAGGGCCGGATCCAACAGTGACTGACCAGAGAAAGAAGCCTGGGTGTTAAATGCAAACATCTACCAAAAGGAGCTACTCTTGAAAAGACAAATTCCACATTTTGGAGCATGGGGAAAAGAAAACTGCCAAAATCCTGTCTTTATACGTTTTATGGTGTGATCATCTGCAAAGTATCATATACAACTTCAGACACTCCACTTCAGAAAACATACTGCAAATCTAGTAAGCATTCAGGAAAGAGTAAACAACCTGATCAAGGGTTTGAAGCAACTTCTATTTGAGAAAGTAACAACAACTGGGGATTTTTACTTAGGGAAAGGAGGGGTACCGTATTTTCCGGCGTATAAGACGACTGGGCGTATAAGACAACCCCCAACTTTTCCAGTTAAAATATAGAGTTTGGAATATTCTTGCCGTATAAGACTACCTCTCTTCCAATGCACACCAAATAAAAATTAACCCACACTCAACCCGAAGACGCGCAGCCCTCCGAGTCGAATGGGCAGGTTCGGGTGGAGAGCCAATCCACGCTCATGTTCTCCTCCTCGAGGTACAGGAAGATGTGTGCAGCTTGCTTCCCCTTGCTTCATACTCCCCGCACAGAGCAGGGACTCGGCCGCGGCACCCCCTACCATATGCGCCGGACATATGAAGCAAGGGGAAACAAGCTGCAGTTAAGTACCTGTCCTATAAGACGACCCCCGACTTTGGCACACATTTTTTCCTTCCTGCTTTCTTACTCATAATTACTAGAATCTGAATTCATTCTGTGAAATTAAATGGTGGGAATTTGAAGAATTGAAGTAATTCTTCACACAATTGTAGTTCAACTGTGGATTTCTCAATCATAAGATGTAGTTTGGGTGACCCAAACTTGAAATTCTTCTTCCATGTCTAGGCCAGATGTGAAACCGCCAAAAGGAAGGCACCTTTTGGTGAGTTCATTCTGCAGTTGCCTTCGCTCGACCTAGTGGGAGAAAGATTGGCCAGCACAACAAGGTTGCCATTGCCTGGGGTATGTCCAATTGTGGTCCAAAAATACTGCAATCTTCGAGGAGGCTCTTTCTGTTTCCTCTAAATGACTTTAACTGAATTAGACAAATTCCTGCAAAGAAGGCTGACAGTAGCTAATAGTCAGTAGAGTTAATGCCACTACCCTGAGTGACATTATACGTCAAAATGCAAATGCTAGGAGGGTGCTAGGCTACTGAATGTCCTGTTTGTTGGCTTCTCAAAAGCATCTGGTTAGCCATTGAGGGAAGAGAGCTGCCTCAATATAACATTGGTTTGAGTCAGAACATTTTTTATCTTGGTATTAACAGTCATCCCAGGACTGTTTTCCTGACCTACTTAGAAATCAGGTTTTGCCCAGGGATCCTTTAATTTCTAGCTTATGTCTTATAGTATTTGTGTAATTTTGTTGCCTCTGTTTAAACTGAATGCTGTAAATGTTCTTAAATTGTAGTCTTTTTAAAACTGCTTGAAATACATAGGTTAAAAGGTGGAAAGATGCCTTTCTCCCTCCCGGTACAATAAAACAGAACATTATATTAAGAAATTCAGTAGAGAAATACTTCCCCGTGACTACATCTATGAGCTAGAAAATAACCTTATCTTGTTGAATTCCCATATCTGTTAAATGAATATTTTAAAAATGGCAACCATGAAATCCCCTAAGACTATAATGGCGAACCTTGGCACTCCAGCTGTTTCTGGACTTCAATTCCCAGAGGCCCAGGAAAACCAATTCATGTGGATTCAGAGACTTGGGCTTCTGGGAATTGAAGTCCAGGAACATCTGGAGTGCCAACGTCTGCTATCACGGCCCTAAGACAATATTGTATGTTGACCTATATTTTATTGGGGCTGAAATTTCTCTCTTAGCAGCTAGGGCTGATTGGTGTTAATGTTTCCTCTCTCTTTAATTACCAGTAGCAGATGAATAGGCTGCACTTTGCTTAGTCCTGTGGTAGAGGCTGCCACTGTGGGGGGTACAAAGTATAAAGGTTAGTAGGAATCATAGCCAAAATAAAGAGGCGGCAGATGAGAAAGTCTAGATTGGAGTGCTTCCATCAGTAAGGAATTTAAATAGAATTGTGAAGTACTTTGGATAAAAACACACAGACACGTAGGGTCACATTTCTGAATGGCACTAGACTTAAACATATATTGGCCAGCAGGACAGACCATGTGGAAAGCAAGCATGGCCCTTTCTCCCATACACTGAACAGAGGTTGCAAAGGGGGGGAAGGTTTCACAACTTCCCACCAATCGGCACAAATAGAAACAAGAAACATAAACTCATATTTACAGTTCTGCCTGGAAGCATGTGCCCTGAAACAAGTCTTAGGTTCAGTTATGCAGGATTGACTATTGTATGTTTTCTAATAAAAAAAAGATTAATGCATGCTAAACATGCAAATAGCTAGTGATATCCTTGGTTCCTCAATCCATCCAACCTTATTTCAATACTAGCTGATTACCCGGCTTCACCTAGGTAGTGTTACTATAATTCTCTCCCACAAAACCGGGACAGAAGTAAAGGTTTCCCATGCTCAAAATCCAGTTGTATCCAACTCTAGGGTTCAGTGCTCATCTCTGTTTCAAAGCCAAAGAGCCAGTGCTGTCTGCATCTGCAGACATTTGCGTGGACATGTGACAACAGGCATTCCAAGACACCAAAGTTTTGTGGCACCCCAATGACTAACTCCTGTTTTGACATTAACTTTCTATTTGCATAAAAGTTTACCCAATCTCTTTCCTCTTTGGCCACCAAGCTGCTGCTGCTATGACTACGGCTGCTGCTAATGACACTGGCTGCTGGTGCTTAAATAGAGGTGCTGCTCTAAGGCGGCAAGAAAAAGGCGCAATTTTTTCTTTCCTCTTTGGCCACCAAGCTGCTGCTGCTGCAACTGTGCAGCTGCTGCTAATGACGCTGGCTGCTGGTGCTTAAATAGAGGTGGCGCTCTAAGGTGGCAAGAAAAAGGCATGATTTTCTTCTTCAAATCAAGCATGAACCTTGGTTTAAAAACTGGGAATTTTCAATGTTTTTAATGGTGTCCCATGGCCGGGGTGGGCCCAACCCTGCTGCTGCCGCCCCATTTGTGGATGGTGGTGTTTCCCCGCGACTACCTGGTCAGGTGCAGTCCATCTCCACCAGCCCCTTTTCCCTTGTTGCTGCCTCATGTGGCTGACCCTTGAATGGCAACGAGGCTGCTGGGCACAGGCGGAGTCAGGCGTGCACATTGCGGCAATCGGCACCTCAAGCGGCATTTTGGCAAAGAAATTTCAAACCGCCATCGCTGTTGTACCTGTTGTGGCTGGAAAGTTAAGCTCCTGCACTCTGGTCCTGTGGCCTCTGGCGTCACGGCCTGTCCTATTCTGTTTGCTGCAGCTGCTGTCTCATTTGGCCATGCCACCACCTCTCCCCCTGGCGCTGATGTCATATCCACTGTCGTCCTGAGCCCTGCTGTGGCCAGTGCCTCAAACGGCATTTATTCTGCATGGTGCACATGGATGTACGTGCACGTGCCACCTCAAACACCCCCTCAAATGGTGGCCCTTTTGCTGTGCACATGCACACTGTTGCGCATGCGCAGTACCGCCTTCCCTCACCAATCTTCCCGGCGGGTGTGGGTGCCCCCTCTGGGACCCTTGTTGGATGGCAAGTCCCTTGAAATGTGCTGCTGTACCCCTGCCATGGCCATACCAAATGCTCAAGGTATGCCCGTGCAAAGTTTTATCGCAATTGGTGCAGGGGTGTGGATTTGCATAAAGAACATACAAGATGACACTTTGATTATATATATAATACTCTAGGTCAGGAAATCTCAACCTTGAGCCACCAGATGTTCTTGGACTTCAATTCCCAGAACCCCTGTACAGCAAGTGTGCTAACTTGAGCATCTGGTAACTGAAGTCCAAGAATAGAGGGGGGGCAATTGTTGAGAAACCCTGTTCTAAGTAATCATAATAAATTAATTTCTGATGAAGTGGGTGTTTTAGTGTTTCTCCGCATGGTGGCAAAAGAAATGGGAGAAAAATAGAAAAACCAAATGTAATGTTTTAAAAACCAACATTTTTTTTTCAATATGAGGGTTTATGAATTCAAAATCTACTTCCTCAGACACAAGAATGGAAATACATATCTGTTTACACAGGTCATGAATTTGCACTCTTATGTTTGAGGGAATGTACTCTGATCCACAAAAGCCCATACTGAAGTAAAATTATTAATCTTTAAAGGACTATAGTATTTTCTTTTTTTCCTCCTTTTTTCCTCCTTCACCAACATAATACATTATGAAACTAACAATTTGCTTTATTTTCATGATACCCAAAATCTTTTGCTTCTCCTTTCCTGTCTGATCAATGGTTGGGCTGACCCTGGCTATCTTCATCTGAAACCCTTCCCTGTCCGTTTGTTTGTTTTTTGCAAAATTAGAAGGCAAACAGCTGTAAAATGTAACCACTATTCTCTAGTTTTTCATCCGTGTAGGATTTGAGACTCAAGAGAACAGAAAAAACTAAGTGACAGGCAACCCAAACAATAGAAAACCAAAGAAGCAAAAGGAAGAAGAACAAAATACAGAACAAGAGTGGATAATTACATTCTTCCAGAATTTTTAAAAACATCTTACAGTGCCTGAATTCTGTATCAGTATGTCCATTCATAATAAATTATTGGAGTTAAAATTCTAGAACAGTGGTGGCAAACATTGGCACTCCAGGTTTTCTTGGACATCAATTACCAGAAGCCCAAGTCAGCACTCCTGCTGATCCAGGAGTGCCAAGGTTCTCCATCACTGTCCCAGAACATTAGTTGCACACCTGGAACATAAAACAAACTGGGCAAAAAGAGGTAGCTTGAAGCAAAAAGGCAAGAAACAGAGGCAATGAGAGACTGGTTGGAGAGGAGAAGTTATGCAGTGGTGGGCATCAGCAGGTTCGCACCAGTTCACCAGAACTGGTAGCAGAAATTCTGGCTGGCCCTGCCCATTCAAGTTTTGAAATAAAGTAGTCCTAATTCAGGTGCAATGCAGGGCTTTTGCTCTGGCCACACCCACCATACCATGCCCATAGTGTGGTAGCAAATTTTTTTGGGAGCCCACCACTGGTTATAAGGAAATGTTACATGACTTAAAGGCAGAAGATGCTGTTCCCTATGGAGAGAAAGTGGCAGGAGGTAAGAGATGGAGAAGCTAAAGAAAAAGGTTGCTCAGTTTTTATTTAGAACTCTTCATGTTCTGAACATGGGAGCATCTTAAGGGGTAGTTTCTAGTATTATTTGCATACTTAGAAATGACAACCTTAGCCACAGGTAGGTGGACAGCAGCTGGGTTTCATAAATCCATCAGGCAATTCCCTAACTAAAGGCCTCAACATATATATTATTTTACTTATCAAGAGATCATCTGCATGTAAAAGAAAATAATCCTATGTGAACTAGCATCCTTAAATTAAACAGCCTTGAGTGCTTTGAAATAAACCTTTTAGTTGTCATTGCATGCAATCCAAGACAATAGATTGCACAAGAGTATTTGAATCTATGTCAAGTGTGGACAATCCCAAGCAGTGAAGGAAATCTTTTGAAGCCTTATTCTGTTCAGTTCTATTCAATGTCTCCTACAAAGAAGTCATTAGCCAGTAAGATCTATATCATTACTATTATGGATTAGTGTTAACACTGAACTGCTGGAACTGTGTCATAGGTCAACTACCCTTTGAAAACCTTTAACCTACTTAGCCTTGAGAGTGATTAATAAAGATTAAATCAGCTTGTTTCTTAACTTTTTGATACTGATTTACTTAGGAGCTAATTGTGACTATACATGCATGTGTCTGTTTTTCTGTATACAATTAACAAAAAAATAGAGGAATGTGATCTTCAGTTACTTCCTATGTTTCTCCCTCATTCCTTCAATTTCTTCCTAAAGTCAATTTAAACACAATGACAGCCACTCTTAAGGTGGTATCATGTTTCAAACTGTTTGGGGGGGGGGGGGGACACATGAGAACAATTCAAATCCAGGAAGTCATTCACAGGTATGCCAGACAAGAAGCCAAACAAGAAGAAGAAAAAGAAGTCGACCACAACCACAAAAACAACAATAACAAAACATTATAGCACTTTAAAGACTAACTGCTAAATTTTAATCTGAACATTTGAGGATCTAGTCCACTTCCTCAGACAAGAGACAATCACACTACAGTAAATGGCAATCATTTATACGTGGTTCCATGACCTGGTTGGTTAGCAAAAGCAAAACAAAGCAATCACACTTATATATCGCCCCTTAGCGCTTAGTGCACTTGCTGGGCAGTTCACAAGCTAATTAGCATTGTGCCCCCAACATGCTGGGTGCTCATTTTACCAATCTCGTTAGGATGGAAGGCTGAGTCAACCTTGATCCCTGGTTAGGATTGAACTCACAATCTTTTGGTTGCAGGACAGAAGTTTAACCACTCTGCCACCAGGGCTCCTTAAAGCAGACACAAACTGTGTGAATCAGTGTGTTTTATATGCTTGCACAGTCTAACATAGCTACTACAGTACTTTGAAATTCACAAACATGACTTTTTGGTCACAGCTGTGGCACCAGTGCCATGTTGCCTCAGGATACGTTCAACATATATTTTATACTTGAACTGAACGAACACAGCACTCCCAAAAAAATCCAGGGCTATTGATGGCAGAATTTTATTTCCCTCAACTTCTAAGTGAAGTTCACCCTCGTTAGGTACTGAAAGCAATCAAAGTCAAGAAGTCTGAAATGCTTGGCAACAGGAAAGATACTTGTTAAGGAAAATACTAGGTCACTAGAAGCAGAGGAAGCATTTTAGCCTTAATGAAAAATTAAGGATGTTTGAATATGATGACAATAGAACTACTAAGAATACATGTAGAGGAGGATGGTGGAGGACAGAGGTGACAGGTGGGCAAAGGTCCATGGAGTCGCAAAGGGTCAGAGTTGAATGTGCGACTGAACAACAACAAAGAGGAAGGATGGCTGGAGCATGAGTATGTTCCCACCCATACTAAAAAGACATCAAGAGTATGCAGATGACCCCTGCACCCCTAGGTATTTATACCGGCTTTAGTTTTCATTTAATTTTATATATACAAGGGGACTGTACCAAGCAATCTAGTGCAATGGTTAGAGTGCTGATGGAGGTATCAGCCCTGAAACTCAGTGGTTGGCCACAGACCAGTCACTCTCTCAAACTGACCCACTCCACAGAGTTGTCGTGAGGCTAAACTAGAAAGAAGAAAAGGCTGAGATGCTGCCATGTCTTCAATGGAGGGAAAGCACAATCGAAATAAACATAATAAAATCAATATAATCCTGAGGTAATTTCCACTGACAGGTTGCCCTCTCCTGCATACCTTGCCTCTCTGTGTGTGTGAACCAGCTGTGTATGTGCCTGCCTACACATGCACAATTTATTCAGTGGCTGATTAATGAGAAATGAATGGCAACAGGCAGCTCTAATACACGAAGGCACAATAGCCAGGATGGAATGAATGATAGCTAAAGTTAGTATGCTTTTCTCTCTAGGATGGTGTCAGCTGGGCAGTATTACTCCCAGAATTGCCTTAGCTGCATGGGTGTCTGCTGGTTAAGGGATTATGGATGCTGAAGTTCAAAAAAGTAATTTTTCCAAACTTTGAAAAAATGGTAAAGCTAAATATAGGTAAAAGGTAAATGTTTCTCTTGCTCAAAAGCCAACTGTATCCAACTCTAGGGTTCAGTGCTCATCTATGTTTCAAAGCCGAAGAGCCAGCGTTGTCTGCTTCTGCAGATGTTTCCGTGGTCATATGGCAGGCATGACTAGACACCGGAGTGCACAGAACGCTGTTACCTTCCCACTGAGGTGGTCCCTATTTATCTACTTGCAATTTCTTGCTTTCGAACTGCTAGGTTGGCAGGAGCTGGGACAAAGACGGGAGCTCATTCCGTCCTGCAGTACTCGGGAATTGAACTGCTGACCTTCCGCCCAACACTCTTAACTGCTGCACTATTTACATTCAGAAAAGCATGCAGTGGGGTTTTCTTGCCCCGCCACCACAATAAACCTTGTTGTATCTTACCAGCTACCTCATACCTAGGGATTCAGTTGTTTTTGTTTATTGTTTATTTTTTTTAATTATTACAATCAGTTTGTGTGCTAAAGAAAGTTTCCCTTACTGGTCTGGTTGATATATATATTAAAGGAACATCAGCCCTGCCAGTTAAAGGTGTGACACATAAGTATTATTTATTTGTTCCAATTACACTCCATCTGTTCTGTAAAGGGATCTTCTTTCATTTTATTATCACTTGTCCTGTGAAGTAGATCATGCCAAGAGTGGGTGGGCCAAAGTCACCTAGGAAGTTTAATGACTGAATGAGAATTTCAACCCAGGTCTCTGGATTATAGTCTAACTCATTAACCATGACACTATAATGGCTCTTCAGTTGATCAAGGCATTAAAGTATTTATTCCTTACAAAAGAGGAAACTGTGTCCTACAATGGATTCTACTGAGAGCACTATGAGAATAATTCTTGCTCTTCAGCTTACTGGGGTCCCACTATGTTTCTGCCACAGGGCTCTGGTCCTATTTAGGTGGTATACTATTCCAGACATGAGCATGCTTAGAGGGCAGTGCTTAGCTCCATTACTTTCTGCCTCCATGTTCTTCATTATTTCAGTGACAAGTGTGAAGAGGAGAAGAGTCCTGCATGCATGCAATCTTTATAATATAAGGAAGAACCCTAGAAAATCTGAGTTCTTGCTCCCATGTAGAATCTACACATGAGGAAGAACCTCTTTTCTTCATACCCTGGAGTAAAACCACAAGATATGTGATGTCAGAAGGAGCTGGGCTAGGCGGTCTCCTCCACGTTCAGCAGCAGAATGAATAATGCCTGAATAGGCTTTTATTTGCATGCAGAGTCTACACCCAAGAACCTTTTCTCTTCATACTTGTTGCTGCCTGTATGACTAATGCAACAAGAGATGTGGGTAGGCCTATCCTTTCTTTTGTGATGCTACTTATGATTCTGCATCACTCAGTCTTCCCAAACATTGCAGCTCCATATGCTGACACCAAGAATGGTGGCAGAGGGCCTTATCCAAGGTGCCACCCATACGGTAGGATGCTCTACCAATGGAGCTGCATCAAATCCTGTCCCCTGTCAAAAAAAACACAGCTAAATACCTTACTCTTTAAAGAGGATTTAGTTGATATCCTTCCTAACATCACTTAGCAGCTTAGTTTTGTGTTTATCTTATTGTCCACCTCATACATTGCCAGTGGGGGATTCAGATGTTTGTTTGTTTGTTGTATAAACATTTGTAATATTGTACACCACCCAGAGTGGGGAAAACATCCAAGGAAGGAAGGATGGATGGACAGATGAATGGACAGAACGAACGAACGAATGAATAAATGGGGTGTTTGTGTCCAAGAGGTGCAGCAAAACCTTTTAAAATATGTGTCCCCTTAGGGTGAAGGAGTCATTTTCATTTCACTTTCAAAAGCACTGGGCCGCTGTCTGTGATGACAGATCGTTTGGGGCTAGCAGCATAAAACATAATCCTTTTGCCCTGGTGGACAATCTTACTATCTATACTTGAAGTATAAAAGAAAGCATACACTTTTGTACAATCCTTTACACAAACCTGGACACTATTGACATAAGTACTTGGAACATAGCCTGATTGATCAAACCTAGAAAGAAAAATCTGAATAAATATGTTGTGCTTATATTATGATGTGAAGCATAGCATTCAACTGGCAAGGGAGAAGCAAAACAAAACAAAAGACATATGAATAGTTTATTTCTATAAAGGGAATTATCCAACTTCATCTTTTCATTTACAATGTTTGAAATAATGCAATGCAAGGGCTGAGGCAGCTGCTGCTGCTATTAATATTAGATAATCAACAAAATTAAAACTTTGATGTAGATATCATCAAAGAAAAATAGTATGCTCATGTCACTCTCATTCTTCACGTAAATCATTCTTGATGTTATTTGTAATCCCTCCAAAGCCCCACAAAATTGTCACCAAGTGGAATCATCCACTACATTTCTTCCTTTGTTTAAACAAAAAACAACAGTAGTTCTTTATTTTTTATTTATTTTATTGTTAAATTTATATACCACCCACTCGGCCACGGCCGACTCAGAGCGGTTGACAAACCCAGATAAAAACAGGTTAAAATTATTTAAAACTACCCACCCCACCCCACCCAAAAAAGGGTGCAGGAACCAAATGAACCATGGTAAAGGAATTATTTTCTTCTTCTTCTCTTCTATATCAGCCACCCAACGGCGGTCACCCTGCCACCTGCACCCCACACTTGGCCCACCAGCCAGGTTTTAAGTTCTTTTCTGAAAGGCAGCAATTCCATCCGGAGATGTAATTCAGTTGGCAGGAGGTTCCAGAGGGCCGGGGCGGACACAGAGAAGGCCCTCCTCCTTGTGTCAGAGAGGCGAGCCTCTCTGGATGATGGGACAATTAGAGAGCCCCTCCAGTCTGCTCTGGTTGGACAGACAGATGTCCTCAGAGCGATGCGGTCTCATTGGTATCCTGACCCACTACCATACAGGGTTTTAAAGGTCAACACCAGCACCTTGAATTGCACCCGGAGGCAAACTGGTAACCAGTGCAGCTCCTTCAGCAGAGGCGAGGCATGGGCATAACGCTCACACCCCATCACTACCCATGCGGACGCATTCTGGACCAGCTGCAGCCTCCAAATGGTCGTCAAGGGCAGCCCCGTGTACAGCACATTGCAATAATCTAGTCTGGAAATCACCAGAGCATGAGTGACCATGAGCAATGAGTCCTGGTCCAGGAGCGGGCAGAATGGGCAAATCACCCAAGAAACTATCTAATCACTATGAGAAACTATCTATCTAATCTGTCCAGCACAAACACAAAGTGTCTGCCCATATTACTAAATATGTATCTTACATACTTGCCCATATGGAGTACAGTAGGTTTCAAGTTGGACAAGTCCACAGGTAGAGGAGGCTTTCAAGTGATGGATTCTTCCAATAAGAAGGTCTCCCGTAGGTGGATAACAAGCCCCCTTTGAGCAAGTGCTCTGTGCAGTCAGAAAGTGTGAGGAAACTAGGAAAAACATAGGAACTGGATTTTAATAATGTCATTAAATGAGACTTAAAGGCTAACATTGATCATGTTGATGTATAAATCTTCTGTATCTTCACCAGAGATGCCATAAAAGCTGTTGTGTCACTACCTGTTACGTAACTGTTACATGCAGTCCTAAAATGTTAAGATGGCTAAAGTCCAGCTGAGCCAATCCTATGCCAGGTGAAGCTAGTCTACAGGGTGGCCCGTAAGTCCCTACCCATCCATATGTATTATATATATATTCTCTTTTTTTCAGAGAAATATGGCCAATTTAAGCTCATTTACACTTGAAGAGTGTATTGTGACAAGTACGTGGGTACATGAGCACAAGAATACTGTTGACACCCAGGATACAATAAGTGGCAAATTTAGAAAAAGATTCAATAGGGACTTACAGGCCACCCTGCAGAAGTCTGGATATTACTTAGGCCTACTTTAATCTTAGTCTAACTTTGTTACCAGCATTGTGACTGTGTCCTTTAGCTGGAGGAGTTTGCTGATCTTTTGGTAGATGACTGGTATTTGCCAAAAGGAGAGGGATGTGCTGGAAGACGACCCTTGTGCTTAATCCTAATGGGGCTGTAGTGGGGCTGCAGTGGCTCAGTGGTTAAAAAGCTCACCTTGTTATCTGGAAGGCTAGCAAGTCAGCAGTTCAAGACCCAGGTACTGTATGGTGGATTGAACACCCATCTCTATCCCAGCAATTGGGGACATGAAAGGAGCCTCATTTGGGTGTTCCCTGAGCGGAGTTTTCCCCGCAAAAAAGCTTTCAACCCAGAATAATTTCTGACACAAAATTATTATTATAATCCTCATTCAGGCTTCCCCTGACAGAATTCCTCCAGCAAAAATCCTTTCCACCCAGAAAGCACCTTTGTGTGCTTCTGATATGTTGTTGTTGTTTTTTACACTGCCATAGGTTTAAGATTGTACTGTAGAGTAAGAATTGGGGACTCTGTGGCTGAAGCTCATATCTTCAGTCATTTATGAGGCCTTAGAATAGTCACCCCAGTTGTGAGAAGTCCTTTTTCTATTGAACATTGCCTTCTCTGTGAGATAAGGTCTTGTGATGCACATGCTAATGGTGAACAATAATGAAACCAGTGTTAGAAAAGGCCAGAGTGTAAAACATGAGATCAACCATGTTATTTCTCTGATTCAGCCTTACACTTTTTCTCTCTTTCTCTTTCTTCAATACTATATTTTGTAGCAATTTGTATATTTAACAGCACAATAAAATAATATTATAACCTTGACATGACCAACAACTAACTTTGCCCTTCTGTTGACTGATCCAAGTAATATGGTGGCAATTGCCTCACTGAACGCATGGAAAAGTGCACCAGCTGAGTGGCCTATTTATTTCATCCATTAACCACTTTTCAGAAAATGGATTCTGTATCTTGAAAGCCCAGAAAATTATATTATTTAAATCACTTTTCTCTTAATGCTGTAGCACACTGATGAAGGGCAATGACCCCATGTGAGCAGAATGTCAATTGTAGATCTTGCATGACCAGTGAGACTACATAAAACTACCATCACCAGAACATTGTTCTCCATTAACAGTCAACAGGATAACACCCAAGGCTTTTACTCTGTTCCCTCATTTTATATCCTCAATCCCATAATTTTACCAAGATACAGATGATCCCATTTATAATCCTCCCATATTTTCTCATGCCTCCATCTATCTTTTACCTACTTCTCCCATGGCCTACATTATACAAACAAATAAAGATAGAATGGCAGAAAACAACCTTTTGTCTGAACGTCTGGAAAACATATTTGATTTTTGTAGGTAATTTCAAACACCAATCCTATGCAACCATCATTTGAAACCAGACTTTGCCAATTTAACATTAATAATAACAACTAAGTGGATTTGAATTACCTCATTCTAAAACTGATATATACTTAGGGACCACTTACCCACAAAAATGAGAAATATCCACATTATGAGATTCCAAAAAGCTGGAAATTCCTGTGAAATAAACAGGAGTGGGGGAGGATCAATGAAACAGGTGAAAAGATAGCAAAGGCAACACAATACTATTCCCGCACTATTGTTTTACATCTGCTATGGTGGAGCAGTCTAGAAATGCAATCAGCCAGTTGGTTTTACTGTAGAAAAATGCCAGGCCAATGGGCACAAACTGCACCTTGTCACTCCACACAGTTCTCTGAACATCAGGGGATTTCATGCCCTTTAAATGAAGGAAAGAAAACA
Organism: Bradypodion pumilum; assembly: GCA_035047305.1. Taxonomy (NCBI): domain Eukaryota; kingdom Metazoa; phylum Chordata; class Lepidosauria; order Squamata; family Chamaeleonidae; genus Bradypodion; species Bradypodion pumilum. The sequence goes on along the minus strand of JAWDJD010000004.1, from coordinate 61,928,957 downwards.
GTGTGCAAAAAGAAGGCTATCATAGACAGAGATGACCTCCTCCCTGAAGGAAATGGATAAATGTTCTGTATGATAACCAACAGCGTCACTGTTATTTGCCATCATGTCACTTCTGATTTACAGTGATTAATGAATAATCTTCAACATTTTTTAGCCAATTTCAAACACAAATCCTATTGAAGCATCATTTGCAACCAGAATGTCCCTGTACATTTACCATTAATAATAGCTAAGTGAATTTGGATAACCAGCAACACTTTATCATTTTAAAAACTCATTTGTACATTGCAAATGAAAGAACAATGACAGGGCTAGTAAAGGAATGTGTCTGTGTGCCAAGTGTGAACTCATCATAACCTGTATACATATACCAGTGAACCATAGCAAAAAATGAAAAAAATATGACTAGAGCTCCCTGCAAATCACATAGTCCACATGTACCGATATGGTCATCCTATGTATGACCAAATCGTGGATGTACAGAGCACAAAAACAAAAAATTACCTGTTACATCTATTTATGTAAGCACAAGACTGTTTTTCAATTGTACAGTCCTTAGCTTCAAGGCTATAGATTCTTCTTATTTCACCTTTCACCTGTTTGCTTTTGTTAAAAATATTTGAATAAATATGACCTTAACAGGATAAGACTCTCTTATGTAGTAATCATCTAAAGTGGATATTCCATTCTATTCTTTCCAAGGAACAAAAAAGTACTAAGTTTGTATAGACTTTAGAGAAACGGACTCTTGAGAGATTACTATGCTACATACTGTATAGTATGGGCATTTGTTCATAAATTAAGCTACAAACACAGAGCCTGCAAATATCTCTTAAATGTAAATCTCTGACTCAAGTAAGCAAACTGCTTTGTAAATCTCTACCTGCAGCGTGTGCTGCTCTCCATGTCTTTTGGTGCTTTTTGTTTCTTTGTCTGCTAACCTTAATTCTGGATAATTCCCCTTGCTTTTCTGGGAGCTTATCCATTTATTCATTAGCCAACACCCCACTAAAAGCACATCAGTAAGCTCTAGAATAAGATTCGGAAACACTTTTGCATAAATGCTGTGGCTCCCAGTCATTTATAGCACCCAGTAACCCATGGTATAGTACTTACCAGTCCTTTGTTAAATCCTTCCTTCTCCTGCTTGCAAGGGTCAAGTCCAATTGCTCACCAGTTCTTCTCTGCCGTTGTCCTTCGTTTTTAAACATGCCTTACCTGGGGAAGTAAGTTCCTGTGGGTGTAGCAAAAATGATAAAAGGAGTGATTCAAGGATCTCTTCAGACAGACACACCCATATACTGTATAACTCATTATTCCTCCTAGACAGTGAACACATGCCAGATCCATTGCAAAGTGTGATAATAATTGTTTCAGCTATGAAATGGATTCTTTGCTGAAATAGTCTTTTCTTCCCATTTGCAATGAAGCAAATTCAGAGTACTCTGTTCTACTCTCTCCCTTTCTCTGTGAGTCTTTTTTAATACCTCTCCCTTCTAGAATTCTAAAAAATTACAGTGGTACCTCGCATAACGAGCGCATCGTATAGCGAAAAATTCACACAACGAAGCATTTGTTATGCAGTGGTGACACCCCACATAACGAAAACATTTTTTGTTATACAGGGTTTTTAGTAACTGGGGTATGCCCGCTTAATGGGAACCCTGGTTAACAAACTTTTTTTTCATTATGTGGGGTATCTCCCATAGGGAACTGTATAACGAAAAAACCTCATGGCGAAGAGCTCCGTGGAACAGAGTTTTTTCGTTATACAGGGTTCTACTGTATAATGATTTCCTCTACATAGTAGCACATACGTCAACATCATCAAGGTGGATAACTATAAGGTTAATGCTGATTGGTTCAGAAAATTGTTCAGTCTCCCACCACACACACACTGCAGACTTTCTGGCACATGGGAAACCCCTGTATTTTTTTGCTTACATATAGCATGGACATTTTGCCAGGGCTCTTCTTATACCCTTAAAACAACAGGCCAACACACCGAAACATTGCCAAAGAAATGTCACCCACCACTTCATCTTGTGTCATCTTATGTCATCTTATGTCAGTTTTCAATGCTTTAGGATTCTGCTACAATAGAAGGTGCTTAAAAATGGAAGGTGCTTATGATACCATCTCAGTAAAATGACTTGAATATGGCCATGAGGGCAGAGTTATAGGAGCTCAGATGTTGAGGGCATCCGGAACTCTTTCCAGTAAGAAATGTTTCTACTGGCCAAAATGGGTATATAATCTGGCCCAATATAAAGCAACTTTTGAAACTCAACATTACGTGAAAAGAACAAGCAGCACAATTCTTGTTATGAATTGGCTTGCCTATGGCCCTCCAAATTTAGCTGAGCCATATACCATACTGCAGTGGCTCAAGTGGCTATGACACTGACTGGGAGGTGGAATACTGCAGGACAGAATGAGCTCCTGTCTTTGTCCCAGCTCCTGCCAACCTAGCAGTTCGAAAGCAAGAAATTGGGACCACTTAGGTGGGAAGGTAACAGCGTTCCATGTGCTCCAGTGTCCAGTCATGCCTGCCACATGACCACAGAAACATCTGCAGAAGCAGACAACGGTGGCTTTTTGGCTTTGAAACAGAGATGAGCACTGAACCCTAGAATTGGATATGACTGACTTTCAAGCAAGGGAAACACACACACACACACATACACACATTGTACCTCCAGGGAGAAGAATAAGCCTGTTTAGTCATAGGCAAGAAGGGAATGGTAAACCACTTCTGCATATTCTCTACCTAGAAAATCCTGGAAAGTGTTACCATAAATCAGAATTATTATTAATTAGAGATTTATTACCCCAGTCTGTCTGTCTGTCTGTGTCTCTGTCTCCCTCTCTCTCTCTCTCAGTTATTAAAATGAAAAGCAAGAAACAAGAAGCTCAGAGGTTAAAAGAGAAAAGGTAGAGAGAGGGACACCATAATCTGTCTCCTAAGGCTACAACATGTGAAGGTTTGATTGGGAGTTTTCCTTTGTTCTTGGGTGTGTCAAGAATTCTTTGTAAGTGGGTAGAGATGCTGGGTGTGTCGACTTGTGTACTGCTTGCTCAGACTCCGGTGGTTACTAAAGTTTTAATGCCAACTTTTTCACTGCGGAATCATGATTCAACAAACCACCTTCTGCTGAACAGCTCTCAGCATGTTGGAGGAGATTAAGTGAGTTGAGAGAGAGAGAATGTTGTGCTCTTCAACCTTTACAGACAAATTATAAAGACACATGAGAAAAAGGACTTGTGTTAAATACAAATCTAATCCAAATCTCGAACAAATTTCTAATACAAATCACAGAGGCTCTGTGCAAAATTAGACAGTTCTTTTCTGTCCTTGTTCTCACAATGCTTTTGACCATCCAGAAAACTGGACCAAATTCAAAGAAAAGAAACAACTAGGCAATATATCTCAATATTAATAGTGTAGCTGTTGAATTGCAAATCCCAGACTATATGGCATGGCCTTGTTGACCAGGGAGGAAGTAAATCTGAGAACTGTAGTTCAACAAAGGAAGTTTCTCAGTTCCCAAGTTCTGATCAGGAAAAGGTACATCACTATGTATCCTTCAGGATGAACACCGAGGCTGATATTGCTGATCACAACTAATGATCTGTTCCACACTTCCACCACCTTTTACTGGTTCAAAAGATGAGGATTTTATATATTTCCCATCCCCATCTAGAATTATTACACTTCCAGATCACAAGTAATTAATCTTGATGACAAAAAACAAGTGCACTTTAGTGGCAAGAATGCTGAATTAGCATATGGGGTTATTGTGTGCTTCAGAGAAAGAGAGAGAGTAAAGAAGATAAGAATAAGAAACCAGAAAAATTCCTTTTCTTTAGTATAAACCAATACATATAGACAAATGTTCAGATAGAAAGCCTGGGTCTGGCCAAAGTTCACAAGCAGAGAGAGAGAGAGAAGTTGTGTGAGACTGGCAGTTGGAGAATGTTGTAAAGGAGGCATCCAAGAAGGGAAGCCTGGTTATAATGGGGGACTTCAATTACCCTCACATAGACTGGGTGAACTGTTGTTCAGCACATGATAAAGAGATAAAGTTCCTAGATATGCTAAACGATTGTTCCCTGGGACAGATGGTTGAAGACCCAACTAGAGGTACAAGAATCCTTGACTTGATCCTGAGTAATTCTCAGGATCTGGTGCAAGATGTTAATGTGACTGATCCAATAGGGAACAGTGACCACAACTCAATTATGTTTAACTTGATCATAGACCGCAAGTCACTGATAAAATCTAACACAGAGACCTTAAATTTTCAAAAAGAAAATTTCCCAAAGATGAGGAAACTAGTAAAAAAGAAGCTGAAAGGGAAAATTGAGAGAGTCCAAACACTCCAAGAGGCATGGAGGCTGTTTACAAAAACAATAACAGAGGCCCAATTGGAATGCATACCCAAAAGGAAAAAGGGCACTGCCAGGTCCAAGAGGACTCCAGGAGCTGTTCGGGAAGTGATCAAGAGCAAGAAAAGCTCATTTAGAAGATGGAAGGCTTGTCCGAATGAGGACAATAGGCAGAAACATAAATTGTGGCAGAACAAATGCAAGGCAACAATCAGGAAAGCAAAGCAAGACTTTGAGGAGCGTATAGCTAAAAATACTCAGAGAAATAACAAAGACTTCTTTAAGTACATTAGAAGTAAGAACCCAACTAGGAAGGCCATTGGACCATTAGATGACAATGGAAGGCAAGGGGTTATTAAAGAGGAAACAGAGATTGCAGAGAGACTCAATGAATTCTTTGCTTCAGTATTCACTGAAGAAGACAGAGGCCACATGCCCAAAACAGAGCCTATGGGAAACCCCTGTATTTTTTTGCTTACATATAGCATGGACATTTTGCCAGGGCTCTTCTCTCCCTCCCTTCATAGGGAGAGAAACTGAAGAATTAAGCCAGATAAAAATAACCAGGGAGGAGGTCCTTGCATGTCTTGTTAAACTAAACACTAACAAATCACCAGGACCAGATGGCATCCATCCACGAGTTCTCAGGGAACTTAAAGATGAAATTGCTGAACTCCTAGCCAAAATATATAATCTTTCCCTCAAATCAGGCTTTGTGCCTGATGACTGGAAGGTAGCGAATGTAACACCAATTTTCAAAAAAGGATCCAGGGGTGATCCAGGATATTACCGACCTGTCAGTTTGACATGTGTCCCAGGTAAAGTGATGGAAACCATCCTAAAAGATAGAATTAATAGGCACATAGAAGAGAAGGAGCTGCTAAAGGAGAGCCAACATGGTTTTTGCAAGGGCAAATCATGCCTCACTAATCTGTTGGAATTTTTTGAGAGTGTCAACAAGCATGTGGATAAGGGGGATCCAGTTGACATTGTTTATCTGGACTTTCAAAAGGCTTTTGACAAGGTCCCACACCAAAGGCTCTTGAATAAACTTACCAGTCATGGAATAAAGGGACAGGTCTTGTTCTGGATCAGCAACTGGCTAAGGGACAGGAAACAGAGGGTAGCACTAAATGGACACTTCTCCAAGTGGAGGGAAGTAAAGAGTGGGGTCCCCCAAGGTTCAGTACTGGGACCCCTGCTTTTCAACCTCTTCATAAATGATCTAGAGGTAGGAGTAAAAAGCAAGGTAGCCAAATTTGCTGACGACACTAAATTATACAGGGTAGTGAAAACTGTGAGAGATTGTGAGGAGCTCCAGAGGGATCTCTCGACACTGGGGGAGTGGGCAAAACAGTGGCAAATGAGTTTCAACATTAGTAAGTGCAGAGTGATGCATGTTGGGGCAAAGAACCCCAATTATATTTATAAACTGATGGGGTCTGAACTCTCTGCGACAAACCAGGAAAGGGACCTTGGTGTCCTGGTGGACAACTCAATGAAGGTGTCAACCCAGTGTGCCTCAGCAGTGAAAAAAGCAAACTCAATGCTAGGGATCATTAGGAAGGGTATAGAAAATAAGTCAGCAAGTGTCATTTTGCCTCTTTATAAATCTATGGTGAGGCCCCATCTGGAATACTGTGTACAGTTCTGGTCGTCATACCTCCAGAAGGATATTATGGAGCTGGAAAAAGTGCAGAGGAGGGCAACCAGAATGATTAGGGGACTGGAACACCTTCCTTACCATCTGAGGCTGCAACGGTTGGGCCTCTTCACTCTTGAACGACGACGTCTAAGAGGTGACCTGATTGAAGTTTATAAAATCATGCACGGTGTGGACAAAGTAGATAAGGAAAAACTGTTTTCCCTATTGCATAACACTAGAACTAGGGGACACTCCATGAAACTTTTGGGTACTAGTTCTCAAACAAATAAGAGAAAGTACTTTTTCACCCAGAGGATTACTGGTCTATGGAACTCCCTGCCAGAAGAAGTGGTGACAGCTGTCAGTCTTGACAGCTTTAAGAAAGGATTAGACAAGTTCATGGAGGACAAGAGTATCAATGGCTATAATTATGGATACTTAAGGACAACCTCCGGGTTGGAGAGATAGGCAGGATATCTCTCAATATCATTTCCAGGGAATCCTAAGCAGGTGAAGGCATCTGCTTGGGAATACCCTGAAGGAAATGGTGAGCCACTGTGTGAGACAGAATGCTGGACTGGATGGGCTGTGGCCTGTTCCAGCAAGGCTGTTCTTATGTTCTTATGTTTGACTCAGTTCCATGGAAAAGTTGCTTCCTGTTTTATGCATTAGTTGTCAAATACAAAGTGATTCATAAGCTGATAAGAGAACACTGAATACTAACATGCTACAAATGACCAACCCATAGTACCTCCATGTCATTAACTACTGCAGATGCTCACCTGTCACTAAGGGCAAATGCTGCAAAATTCCATACATTCCTCAAGGCTTGCTGGGATTTACATTTGACCTGCAGTTCTAAAAGTTGCATTTCTGAAAACATTGTCTCCCCTAAGAAAATCTTGTTATTGCTTTATTTAAATGTTTTTAAGAAACCTATTTAGCCACATGAAGTCAATAAAATGCAATTAGATAGATAGATAGATAGATAGATAGATAGATAGATAGATAGATAGATAGATAGATAGATAGATAGATAGATAGATAGATAGATAGATAGATAGATAGATAGATAGATAGATAGATAGATATTGTCTGTTCTAGCTTCTCTTTGTATATCTGGTTTTGTACCTAACAGTACCTAAAGCTTCCAAACAGGGACTCTAAACTTGGGAATGAACTTCCAAGTATTCAAACCTCTTCTTCAGAGAAACAACTTCCCTTAAAAGCACACCCTGAAATTGCTGAATTTTTTTTAACTATTTGTTTTTGCAGAAATCTAATGGAAAACTTCTCATTGAGAAGCTCTGACCTCACCATCAACAGTGGAAGCTCCATATCATTGAATTGCACCCCTTGGAACAATGTGCAAAAGAGGAAAAAAAATATACCATGTCTTGCAAGAGGGGGCAAAAGACATGGAAAATCTCAGATGTCAACACATCATAACACTTGCAAACTTAAGCCTTATATTGTCTGTATTTCAGGGGAAATGCCAGAAAATATCCAATGAGGAAAATATTATACACCTAGAAGAGCCCTCAGTTTATCTCAAGTTTTTCTTTTCTTCTGTACTTTCATTCCTGTTCAATGTCTAAAGCAAATAAACTTCTTGCCTTTCAAGGTCCTAATTTGCAATAAATAAATAAATAATAGAACCAAACCAAAATGGAAGCCACCTTGACTAATCAAGGGAATGAGAACTGGAAAACAGTGGTGGTTTCTACATTAGGACAAATGTAGCTTTGCCTTATGAAATGTTTAGGCTACCCTTGAGCCATTCAAGTCCTACCTGCCTTCTTGGCAGAGGAATAAGGCACATGAATGGGAACACTTGCTTGTCAGTCTGCCTCTGCATTTATGCTTCTATGTGTGTGCATGTGTGTGAATACTTACTCTTGTCTCAACTTACCAGTGGTTGCTCTGTCTTCTACCACACCAACTTACTGGGCACCAGCAGCTCCTGATATAGAATAATCATAACAAATCTAGAGTAAAACTTGCTTCAGGTTGTTCCTTGTTTACTTCCATGGGCAAGTTTGTATTGCTCTTTCTAGCACCCCGCTTATCCTTCTAGCTTAGTATAAATCCTAGGATCAACTAGCCTGTGTGATTAACACCCAGGCTTAATGCTGACTTGGAAGAAGGTAGACATATGTCGCAAACCTCATAGCTGTCTTTGATATCTAGGATTGCCAAGTCTCACTGTGATGCCAGGTCTCCAGGTGGAGCACTGATGTCACAATTCATAGGACATTTTGTTGCACAAACCCTGGGGAGGGCAAACCTTGCAAACCTTTGCCTTCCCCACCTCTGTAACATCACATGGCTAATATCCTTTGACATTACAAGGATCTGTCACAAAGACATCAGCGGCCATGGCTCCCCCAACACACACGAGCAAAGGATCTGACTCAGGCAGCTCCAGCTGGGCACCCTACAGCTGACCTCCTGGGGCAGGCCTGACCCTTTCCATATTGCAGTGTAATAATGATACTTACAGTTTTTGGAGCTGTAGGTTTGGCATGGTTTTCTTGAATCATAATGCTAGATTAGCAAATGCATACAAATAACGATAAATTAGATACAGCATTCTGAAAAATTGGCTTAAAATGAAAGTTGAAAATGGGAGGATAGGCTAAAATCATGAAATATCTGGGGTCTGGGAATACGTAATATCTATGAATATAACTTCAGCTCAATGAGCTGGACAGAAAAATTAATAAGGTATATATAATGAATGGCTATAGTATACATTTATATTTTTTTTAATGTGCTTGTTAATGACAGGCAGAGCCAGTACTGTCTTTAGGGAGGAAGCAGCAACCATCTCCTGAGATGTCATGAAAAGGCAGTAAAATTTTTAGTTATAGTAATTAGCTATTGCTATAATTTTTCTGCAGGACACATGCTTACATTTTTTGGGCTCAGGTGCCAAAATACCTTGATTACTATGGGCCTTGACTTATGGAATAAACCAGTCAGCAATTGCTCATCTTTCTTCAGACATCGAAATGTGTTAGCTAGACCCTGTTGTTGAGCTACAAGTTGATGGCTAGGAAAAAGGATGACACAAAAGATCGGTCCAGAGAAATAGCAGTAATATTTTCCCTTTTTAATGAGCAACATTAACTCTCCCGCAAGGAGGGTTTGAAAGGACACCAGAGCTGCCGCTGCTCAGGGACACCGCCTCATCTGTCCCAGACCCACGCCACCAGCCCAGGATGGGAGAAGACTGGCCAAAGCCATTGGGGTGTCCGGGCACCGCGTCTTGCCTCCCTTTGGCTTTTTTCCTTTTCAGTCTTCCTAAGTTGAGGCCCGGGCTCTGTCTGAGATGTTGAATCCTGGCTCCGTCCATGACGTTGAGCCCAGGCTCCGTCTGCAATGTATTCATTGTATTGTATTGTATTTAGTGAAATTGTGCTTTATATATTGTGATATTGCGAATGATGTATGATATATTTTGACATTGTGTTAAACTTCTTCTATATATTGTGAACCGCCCTGAGTGGTGCTTGCAACAGGAGGGCAGGGTATAAATAAACATCTAATCTAACTTCTAATCTAACATGCTTCACACACGAAAGCATGGAACTAAACTATTATTTTGGGGGAGCGGGCCGACCTGGCATGCATCACTGAGACCTGGCTGAGACCTGAGGATGGGGTGCCTCTATCAGAGATGTGTCCGGCTGGGTTTGGTGTTTGGCACCAGCCTAAGGATGTGGGTAAGGGCGGTGGTGTTGCCATTATAGCCAGGGTGTCATTGGGAGTCGCCAGGGCCACCGCTCCACAAATTTCGGGTTGTGAGGCTCTGCTCCTGCGGTTGGGCCCTAACGGTCAGTTGGGGGTCCTACTCCTGTACCTGCCTCCTTGCAGGGTAAGGGACTCCCTGCCTGGGCTCCTTGAAGCCATCTCGACATTGGCTTTGGAGTTCCCTAGACTTATGGTTTTGGGGGACTTCAATTTGCCTTCGCTGGGGTCTGGTTCCGAGGTGGTACAGGAATTCATAGCTTCCATGGCATCTATGGACCTGGCTTAGGTAATTCAGGGCCCGACCAGGAGCAGTGGCCACACACCAGATTTAGTCTTTTTGTCGGGGTGGTGGCAGAGTGATCTGAGTTTACAGAAGCTAGACATAACACCTGTGCCATGGTCAGATCACTATCTGGTGGCTCTAGACTTTCTGGGGGCGACACTTCATCATAAGGAGGCAGGGTCGATTAAAGTGGCCCGCCCCCAGCAACTGATGGATCCGGATGGATTCCAGAGGGAACTGGGGGAATTTCCTCTGGATCGGCGACACGATTCACCTGAGGCAATTGTTGACCTGTGGTACGGGTCGACGACATCTGCCTTGGATGTAATCGCTCCATTACGGCCTCTCAGAGCCCGTGGAGCTAGGTCATCCCCGTGGTTCACTGAAGAACTACGGGAGCTCAAACGGGCAAAGAGACGCCTTGAGCGCCGCTGGGTGAAGACCCAGAGCTATTCCGATTGGACACTAGCTAGAGCCGCTATTAGGGCCTACCTAGTGGCGATGGGGGTGGTGAGGAGGCAGTACTTCACCTCCCTTATTGCCTCCACTGATAATCGCCCAGCCACCCTGTTTCGGGTGACCAGGTCCCTCCTGGGTAGGGCGGGGCCTGTGCCTGGTTGGCAGGGATCAGCTGAGGACTTTGCTGACCATCTGGTGGAGAAAATCGATTGGATCCGCTCGGGGTTCAAACTTGGCGTGGACGGGGAGGGTCCGGGGGGAGCCAGTGCGCAGTCTTGCGGTGTTACCTGGGATCAATTTGATCCTGTTGCCCCAGATGAAGTGGACAGGCTCCTTGCAGCGGTCCGTGCCACTAATTGTCCATTGGATCCCTGTCCCGCCTGGCTGGTAAAAGCCTCTAAGACAGTGACAGGTGGCTGGGTCGGGGCTATAATTAACGCGTCTTTTCGAGAGGGGATATTTCCTGCACTGCTGAAACATGCTCTTGTGCACCACCTCCTGAAGAAGCCATCCCTCGATCCAGCAATCCTAACCAACTACAGACCTGTATCCAACCTTCCTTTTTTGGGGAAGGTTCTGGAGAAGGCAGTGGCACGTCAGCTGCAGGGGGTACTGGATGAAGCGGAATATCTGGACCCATTCCAGTCAGGATTCAGACCTGGATATGGTACTGAGACTGCATTGGTCGCGCTGATGGATGATCTCTGGCGAGAGCGGGATGGCGGTCATCCGTCCGTCCTTGCTCTTCTTGACCTCTCAGTGGCCTTCGATACCATTGACCATGGTATCCTTCTGGAACGGCTCCGAGGATTGGGGATCCAGGGTACGGTGTGGTCCTGGTTTTCCTCATTTCTGAGGGGCCGGACCCAGTCAGTGTGGTTGGAGAGTGAGAGGTCGAGTCCTAGGCCCCTAAAATATGGGGTGCCTCAGGGCTCGGTACTCTCTCCTCTCCTATTTAACATCTACATGAAGCCGCTGGGTGAGATCATCCGTTCCCACGGGGTGCGGTACCACCAAAACGCGGATGACACACAGTTGTACATCTCGGCCCGTGGTGCAGTCAAAGTCCTTTCCAGCTGTCTGGAGGCTGTTAGGGTCTGGATGGGGGCAAATGGGCTACAGCTGAATCCTAGCAAGACTGAGTGGCTATTGATAGGGGGTCCTGTGTTATCCCGGGAGCTACCATCTTTGGTTTTGGATGGGGCTGTTTTGCCCCAGACCAACCCGGTGCGCAACTTGGGGGTCCTCCTGGATTCGCGGCTGCTGCTAGAAGAACAGGTGGCGGCTGTGGCCAGGAGGGCCTTCGCCCAACTTCGGGTGATTCGCCAATTGCGCCCACTCCTGGACCGGGACTCTTTGCTCATGGTCACTCACGCTCTGGTGACCTCCAGACTAGACTACTGTAATGCGCTCTACAAGGGGCTGCCCTTGATGACCATTCGGAGGCTGCAGCTGGTCCAGAATGCCGCGGCCCGGGTGGTGATGGGGTGTGGACATTATGCCCATGCCTCACCACTGCTTCGGGGGCTGCACTGGTTACCAGTTTGTCTCCGGGTGCAATTCAAGGTGCTGGTTTTGACCTTTAAAGCCCTACATGGTAGTGGGCCAGGGTATCTTAGAGACCGCATCATCCTAAGGATGTCTGTCCGTCCAACCAGAGCGGACCGGAGGGGCTCTCTAATTGTGCCATCAGCCGGGGGGCTCGCCTCTCTGGCACAAGGAAGAGGGCCTTCTCCGTGTCCGCACCAGCCCTTTGGAACCTCCTGCCTGTGGAACTGCGTCTCCAGACGGAGTTGTTGCCCTTTAGGAAGGGACTAAAGACCTGGCTGGCGGGCCAAGTTTGGGGTGCAGGTGGGGATGGGGGTACCGTTGGGTGGTTGGTATAGAGAAGTGTGCCTTCCCCCAAGGTCCCTTCAGTTCTTGCGCACCTTTTAGGGGTGGTTTTTTTTTTAACTTTTAACTTATAACTTTTTTATCATGTGTCTTTTATGTATTTACTGTCCGCTATGTAAACCACCCTGAGTTGGATTGTACCTGTCTCGCCCGGGAGCCCACGCCATCGGCCCCGGGAGTGGAGACAGGTGGGACCCGCCGGAGCCGCCGCCGGAGCCGCCGCAGCTGCCTTCGCTCTCTGGGCCTGCCCGCCCGGAGAGCAGAAAAGGACGCCACCGACGCCGGCCCCTCGAGGAGCTCCCTGTCTCGCCCGGGAGCCCACGCCATCGGCCCCGGGAGTGGAGACAGGTGGGACCCACCGGAGCCGCCGCCGGAGCCGCCGCAGCTGCCTTCGCTCTGTGGGCCTGCCCGCCCGGAGAGCAGAAAAGGACGACGCCGACGCCGGCCCCTCGAGGAGCTCCCTGTCTCGCCCGGGAGCCCACGCCATCAGCCCCGGGAGTGGGGACAGAAGCAGCAGGACTTGGTTGCCACCTCCGGTCTCCCCTGCGGATGGGGCGGAGAGACCTCTGCAGCATCGGACACCGGGAACCACCACCACCACCGGCGTCCCAGGCTCTGCCCTCGGCCAGGGCTTGAAAAGCCATGGAGGCGGCAGGACCTTCGTCACTGCCACTTTTTACTTTTGGACTTGTTGGCGCCGGAGAGAGATGTGTGAGATGTTATTGCATTACTGAGATGTTACTGTGTTACTGTATTTTATTATATTGTGTACTGTATTTTTCCTGTATTGTATCATTGTTTGATATGTTGTGAGCCGCCCTGAGTCAGTGTATGCTAAGTGGGCGGCATACAAATCAAATAAATGAAATGAAATGAAATGAATGTACCTGAGTGGGTGGTATATAAGCGTGAAAAATAAATAAAATAAATAAATGTTAGGTTGTTGTTATGTGCATCCTTACGGCGGATGGCAGATGACAGAGGAGCCTGGCTTGCTGTGGTCCATGGAGTTGCAAAGGGTTGGACTTGGCTAGGCAACTGAACAACATGTGCGTCCAAGTCAAAACTGACTTACAGTAACTCCAACGGGGTTTTGAAGGTATATCAGAAATTTAATGAGTAGTTTTACCAGTCCCACACCTTCAGTGAGTTTCCTTGGCTTGGTGAGCTTTTGAACTCAGGACCCTGAGTCCTAGTCCACCACTCTATCCACTACACCATACTTGATATCCAAACTGTTATAATGTGTGCAAGATTAGCCACATCTTTCTATGATGAAACACCTATGGCAAACCAATCAGTCCTGATAAATCCAAAGTTTTTCCAGGATTATTTCATGAGTTATTCCATAAAGTTTCTGATGAATGAGTTTAAAAGCAATCTTGAACCAACTTTAAGAAAAGAGAGGGGTGCTTTCATCTTTTTGGTCAATAAGTTATTCCCTTTTCTGCCTGCTGTGTTTATTTATTGCCTCTAAAAGGAAAGTGATCCTAGTTTTGCACAGAAACAATTTACACAAATTGAGCATCTTTTGACAACAAATAAAAAGCAACTCCTTGTCTTGCTCTTACATGGAGACAAGGAATCTTCCAAAGCTTGAAAACGCTGGTTGCCTGGTTTGGTATGGGAATTTTCTGAGCCTTCTCCACTGCGCTTTGGCAGCTAGAGCGGGACGTTAAACTGCTTCTTGGTTTGGCATTGGGATCTCAGGCACCTACATCAGCTCCACCTGGCACCAGAAGTAGCTCACCTTCCCACTCCAGCTGCCAAAGTGCAGCAGAGAAGACTCAGAAAATTACCAAACCAGAGCCAAACCACTTTTCCAGTGTATTTTTTTTTGGGGGGGGGGGGGAGTAGGTCTTATACACCAGCAAATACAGTATTTTCCTTTGAGAAATCTAAAGAAAGCAAAACATTGTACAGTTACTTCTGATATGTTATACTCTATACTTTATTCAGTGCAATTTTTCACCCTCAATCTTTGGTCCTTCAACATATTTAAACAAATAAACAAACTTAATAAAATATTCTAAACCACTTAGGAAAGATTTTTGGTCCTTTGCTTGAGAAAATGAAGGGTAATAGATTACATAAAACATGAGGGATTTTGGGATTTGAGCTACATCCTTTCTTTTACATATCCTGCTTTTTCACTCTTGGCTGCAAAATAATCTCAAAGTTAGGATGTCCTCTCCAAGTTTAGGCAAGAGGTAAATTCTGGATTCACTGGGATAATCATTATTCTTTTAAATTTATTTATTTATTTATTTATTTATCATGTGGCACTTGTATACATTGAGTCAACATATAACAAGAAAGAAAATATATAAAAACTATATAAAACTAAGCATTACTTTATAAACAAACATCTAAACAATTTATATACAGTATTCAATTGCACCAGGAGTTGCCTTTAAAAAATATTCTCTATTGCCCACATATGCTCTAAAGCTACGAGAGACAGCTGAGCGGCGCAGTGCTGGCTATAAGAACACCGACCACGCCTCCACTGCTGCTACTGGATGCCCTTTCCCTCAGCCGGCCCAGCCTTGAGGGAATGAAAAACAGCTGTGCTGCTGCGCCCTCCTGGCCCTTTCCACCGGCCGGGAGGAGGACAAGCGTGGTGACTTTTTGACTTTTGTTTTCATTGCCAGACTTTCTTAGATGAGTGTTGTGGTTCTTGCAAATGATGTTTTATTTTGTTTTTGCTTTTTGCAATGCTTTGTTATTGATACTTTTTGATACCATGATTTGTGATGATATGCTGAAACTTTTTATATTGTAACTTTGTAATTGTACTTTATATTTTGTATCTCTGTGAGCCGCCCAGAGTCACTCTGCGAGTGGGGCAGCATACAAATATTATAATAACCATAACCATAACCATAACCATAACCATAACCATAACCATAACCATAACCATAACCATAACAATAACAATAACAATAACAATAACAATAACAATAACAATAACAATAACAATAACAATAACAATAACAATAACAATAACAATAACAATAACAATAACAATAACAATAACAATAACAATAACAATAATAGTCAGCGGCGGCAATCATCGGCGGCATTCGCCATCGCCATCATCGTCGTCGTCGTCATCATCATCATTCAATCCATACATTAGAGTGAACACATTATCCACTCATTTTTCCTTAACTTTCTCATACCTTCCAAAATTTGTAAACTAGTCTGTTATGCTGTTGGTTTTCTAGATGTGGACATAGGCTTTGTTTGAAATTCTGATTTCTCAGGCACAAACGTCTGTTGGAATTTATATGTGTTTTCAGAGAGACACTAGCATGATGTATAAACTGTGTCATATAGTCTGGCTCTAAGAGATCATCTGATAAAACAATCCACCACCAGAATTGCTCTTCTGGCAAAAATCTAATGGCCAAGAATGAAAAAAGGAAGAATGGTTAGGACAAGACATTAGTCATGTACAAGAAGAGAGCAACAATGATGGCCCAAAATCAGACCAGGGTAAGGATCAGTAAAGGTCGCCCTTGCTCGAAAGCCAGTTGTATCTGACTCTAGGGTCCAGTGCCCATCTCCATTTACAGCCAAAGAACCAGCGCTGTGTGTCTGCAGACATTTCCGTGGACATGTAGCAGGCATGACTAAGCACCGGAGTGCAAGGAATGCTGTTTACCTTCCTACTAAAGTGGTACCTATTTGTCTACTTGCAATTTCTTGCTTTCGAACTCCTAGGTTGGCAGGAACTGGGGCAGAGACAGGACCTCACTCCATCGTGCAGCACTCTGGTCTCCAACTGCTGACCTGCCATTCAGCATCTTAACCACTAATTCCCAACAACGCTATGATGGGAAGAGGCTGAGCTATCTAAGGTTGTGACTACACTATAACTGTGTGTGAACTGTGCAGTAGCTGTGTGTGAGCAGCCACACCCCCGAGCCCCCACCCCCACACCATCGGGGCTACAAAGGCCGGGGAGTGTGGTGCGGCTGGAAGGGATGCTGCCGGCTTCAGCGTTGGTGGAGCCACCACACCCCCGGGCTTCTGTCTCCACACCACCTGGACCGAGAATGCAGGGAGGAGAGGCACGGCGAAGGAGAGCTTGGCCGGCTCCAGCAGCAGCCGTGTGTGAGTGGCCACACCCCCGAGACCCCGCCCACACGCCATCGGGGCTACAAAGGCCGGGGTGTGGCACAGCTGGAAGGGATGCTGCCGGCTTCAGCATTGGTGGAGGCACCACACCCCCGGGCTCCTGCTCCCACGCCACTGGGACCGAGACTGTAGGGAGGTGCGGTTTGGTGGCAGAAGGTTTGGGTGTGAGGTTTTTTTTTCCCTCTTTGACTTTGAGTTTGAGGTTTGTTATTTTGTTTTGTATTATTGAACTTGTTTGACTCTTATGATTGTTAGGGTAACTTTGATATTGTATTGAATATGTTTTTGATAATTCATACTCTAACTGTATTTTGTTGTATTATTTGTATCATATTTTATATTGTTTGGCATTCTTGTTGTAAACCGCTTCGAGTTCCCTTTATGGGGAGGAAAGCGGTATAAAAGTCTAAACAATAAATAAATAAATAAATAATAACTTGCAGTCTCTTTAATGGTTGCATTCAGTTTATGCAATCATACAAAGATCTCAGATTATTTTGGTACCAGTGCCCACACTCACCCTCAGTCCAGTGCCATTTAATTAGTCCATTGCTCTCCTTCCTTTGATACTATTCACTGGACAATCTCCAGCTCTTCCTTCTTTTCTTTTTTGTCTGTGCAGTGGGACCTAGTGATAAAGTAATACATCAATGCATTGATAAAGTGATCTAGTGCTAACCTCAGTAGGTTGCTTTTAAAACGTTTAAAAAATAATTTAGAGGAGTTTAGGTAAAAGAATACAGGGCTGGGTGTTCCTGCTGTTTCAAAACATCATACCCCATAACTAGAACATCACCCAGTGTCACACCCTCTGCCTTTTTGTAGAACTAAATGAGTTTTTCTCAGGTGTTTTTGGACTTCAGTTCCCAGATGCTCAAGTCAGTATACTTGATGATCAGGGCTTCTAGGAATTAAAGTCCAAGAACATCTGGGGACCCAAGGTTGAGAAATACCATTCAAATGGCTTTTAAAAAGTAGAATCTTCCGGTAGCAGCAGGGTGGGGGGTATTCTGAATTGGAGACAAAAATGATTCACTTTGGCTTGTGTGCTATACAACCATTGGAAAGTACTTCAAATCACCCATGCTAATTGTGAAGCAAACCCAGAGGCATTTGTCAATGTGTTTGTAACCTAAATATTATCTCAAGTGGCACTCAGATATCTTGACCAGTTACGATTGCACTGTAGTTCTAGACTGCCATTTCTAGCCACCATTACTGAGCTAAATGGAGTTTAATTCTCAGTATATACACATAAGCTTGTACTGAGATACTGCAATATATGCGCACTTACCTAAGACATTAGTCTGAATGTATGAACAGATATGCAAAGCACTGCACAGTGGCTACACTCTTTACCTTTATTTTTGCTTATTACCTCTAGTTTGTTTAGTTGTCAATAGTAGTGATAACAGGGAGCAAGTCCCCTGGAAAAAAATAACAGTTTATTAATGTCTGTGTTGTTGGAACATATATCCTTTATGAATTTATATGACCCAAGGTCCAATGAGAACTCTTCCAGTGAGTAATAAATGTTTTTTTAAAAACACACACAAAACAATAAAACAATTTTTTCTAGATGTTGTGGAAATAACTATTTTTAATTCATTCTTAACCTTAAAATTCTTTTAAAATTTATTCTCACAGAGAGAGAGAGAGAGAGAGAGAGATTTTTTTCCCCTTTCTTTCAAAATAAATGAATGGACATGTGCACAAAATAGCAGAATGCTAGGCAGGTTGCTTTGTAAGCAAAGATCATACCTTCCAAGCTTGCATCTTATCTAAGGTGAAAATGCAATCCTCTGTACCAGACAGCTGACAATCTCACCTACTGAGGGTCAGCTGAGCAAGGTCTAGCAATAAATAAGGGTCCTTTGTAGTGAAATTCATGGCTGGACAGCTTAATCCAATTTTGACTCAAAGAATGGACGATTACCAGCTGGGTTATATAATTTTTAAAACTAAGCAAATAAGACTGGAATGTTTCCTGTTTGGATTTATTGACCAATATCGCAGTAAGGTTGACATCTGAGGCTAACCTTGCTGAATCTAGATCTCTTCTGCAGTGAATGTGTTTCACTTAGTAAGAGCCTGTTAAAGCTACTTCTTGAACTACAGTTTCACAATGCCCCAATCAGCACTGCCCATACTAGCTGGGGAATTCTGGTTTCAGGGACTATGTGTCCTCCAAGATTCATACCCTCATGGTGAAAATGTAATGGGCCAGAGCTATGAATTGCAAATGGATGGCTTCAGCACACATGTTCTGGTTTTCCACAGGTTTCAGTGGCAGGAAATATTCCCAAACCATGAGAACTAGGCATGACCCCCAAATCAACAAAGAATTAAATTGAACAAGATATTTCTCAAGCTTGTAGGAAACATCTAGATTGGCACTAATTTCTTATGTCGATCAGATGCCACCTTCCCCATATATCTTATCCTATGGTTCTCCATAGGTAGGCAATTTTGGCAGGTCCTGGGACAATATTCTGCTGCAATATTCATGTGGGAAATTCAAAGAGTGCCAATAAACAAAAAGCAAAATGGGAACTGTCTGTTTTTTAGTTACCGTATTTGCCAGGATATAGGATGCATCAGAGTATAATACACACCCCATTATTACCAAAATAGCCCACTATATACAGTTTAAGACACACTCCATTTTCCAGTGTATTTAAAGGGGGGATGAGACTTATATGCCAGCAAATAGGATAGTTAGTTTCCGCCCCCCTCCAAAATCTTGTCTCCTTTCCAACAGCCCATATCCAGTTCTGCCATAGACCTTTTTTTGTCTGTAACCAACAGCTCTCTCATTTTAGCTACATCTAGCTAAAACATTTCCCAGCAATAGCTCAACAGATATTCAGCACTTTGAGCACTCAAGCTAATTAATATAATGGAGGAAGAATTAAATCCCTGAACTAGGCTTCACTCCTAAATAGCATCACAATAATCAGTGTCCTCCTCTAATTCCATCCCCTCTGAATGCAGTCCCCCCTCCTCTGCCTTTATTATGTAATCATTGCCTCATACTGGTGACCAGCAAACCATTTACCTCTCCACAAACCAAAGTCCACGTGCTGCTAACCTTTGCCCATACAGAAACCATGTGGAACTGGGAGATGTGTGGCAATGGTCTCGTGTGTCTTGTCAGTACAAGGGTAAAAATCATGCTGTGCAATATTTGGGAAGTGTTGCTAACTGTCTGGCTCAAATGCCCTTGCCTTCCAAGCCAGCCTCCACAACAAAACATTCTGAGGAAAAAGAGGACCAAATTAAGAATAGATAGATAGATAGATAGATAGATAGATAGATAGATAGATAGATAGATAGATAGATAGATAGATAGATAGATAGATAGATAGATAGATAGATAGATAGATAGATAGATAGATGCTGAATTCTGGGTTTCCCTAAATGTTAGTAAAAGTAAAGGTAAAGGTAAAGCTATTCATATCTGACTCTAGGTTGTGGTGCTCATCTCAATTTACAGCCAAAGAGCCTGTGCTGTCTATGTCTGCAGATGTTTCTATGGTCATATGGCAGGCATGAATAAATGCCGGAGTGCATGGAATGCCAAAGCGGTACTTATTTATCTACTTGCAATTTCTTGTTTTCAAATTGCTAGGTTGGCAGGAGCTCGGGCAGACAACACAACTGTTGTGCAGCACTTGGGTCTCGAACTGATCTACCGACCTTCCGGTCATCAAGCTCTTAGCCACTAAGCCACCACAGCCTCTCCCTAAATGTTATGTGCCGCTATTTATGTAGACTAAAATCATTTTTTACTTTCAACCTAATCTCAAAAGAATAGATATATTATAGTACTGTACTTGGGATCTGACTAGCAAGGGAGGTCTAGCTTCAAGTCCCAGTTTCCACCCCAATGGGGGAGTGTTTTGTTTTAAAGGGTTTTTTTGTTTTGTTTTGCTTTGTTTCATTTTGCCATCCATATGCACTGGCAGTGACTTAGTACAGCCCATATATATATTTCATAGACAACCAATTGCAAACTCCACATTTTACTTCACTCCTTCTCTCCTCTTCTTGCTGCTTTCATTACCAAAAGTGGCCTAAAGAAAAAAATACTAGCACTTCATGCTTTCTTCAGCATTTGAATTAACATCTGCTAATACAGCTGTAGCTTCAGTTTAATTTAACTGTGTGACATGTAGTGTAGCCACAGGAAACAGCAATGGAGTCCAGAAGCAACAGCCAGAAAATGGCCTTTGCTGTCCCCAAACATCTGCTGTCTGAGGTAATCACTTTACTTTGTCTGATAGGACCGATCATGTTTAATTTACACAGGTTTTCCCCCCTCCATTAGTTCAGGGACACAATGTTGCTGTTGTTTAGAAAAGGAGACATTGCTACACTTCTAGTTAAGCTGTGCTGTGTTTACCTCTCTGAGTTTTCAAAAGAAAACAACAAATCAGGCTAGATGGAAAAATTAGGTTTTTCATTAAAGTTACGTCCCACCCCAGGGATTCTCAACCTGCAGCCCACGGGCCAGATGCGGCCCATGGCACCATTTCATGTGGCACCACCACCACCTCCACCACACCAGGAAGTGGCAGGCGATAGCAGAAGGGCAAAATGGCCGTCCTGCCCCCAAAGCTGATGGAGTGTGACCTGGCCCCCGGCTTAAAAAGGTTGAGAACTCCTGTTTTAGCCTTTTTACAGATACTGTATCATTCATTCAGTTGAATATCACACATATTAATAACCGCCACTAGCTATCTCAAAGTGGAGCAGCCCAAAGATTATTTTATGAAATTTAAATGGCATAGCCTTTGGAATATAGCTGAAAAACATGAGGGAACTAATCCAGTTTCCTCATTCTGCCACAGACAACGCAGGTAACAACTGTCTGCAATATCCAAGGAAAATTCTCTTATGAAATTCTAGCTTAAATCTGGTCCACATAAACACATGTGTCATAGAATTTCTGTTCACTCCAATTAATGCAATGTTCCTGACCTTTGATCAAAGCTTATTCCTGTTATCCTCCGTCTTGAGTTGTCCTGCTCTTGCTCATAGACTAAGTAAGCATCCCCTAGAAAATACATGAAATAAGGTCTAAATCAGATAGAGGGCCAGCATACACAAGCAAATGGTAAGCGTGTGAATCAAAGGAGAACATTTTTTTAAAAAAGTCCTGATTTATCTCAATCCATATTTTCTAAATCAATGTACTTTTGTTTTGTGACTTGTAATCAACAGGCAAAAACAGGTTTCATTTGCAAGCATGATTATCCTTTGAAGGAATACTGTGCTTTGGCCAGTGTTTCTCAACCTTTGGTTTTTGGACTTCAATTCCCAGACGCTTAAGTAAATTCCCAAAAGCACTGATCAACCAATGTATTGACATAGGTTTCTGGAAATTGAAGGCCCCCTGTGGGGCCTGGGCCTCACACTGGCCTAGACTAAAGAGAAAACTGTCATGGGAAGAAATGTGCATTTGTCTCAATGAATAATGTGAGAAGGGTTGCATCCATTAATAGCTTCTCTTTCTTCCCACGTTGTCCAGTCAGTGTTCATTATTTTGGAGGGTTTTTAATGGATGGTATTCATCCTTTTTTACTCTCTCTCTCTCTCTCAAATGTTTACATGTCTATGCACATTTAATTGTACTTTTAGATGACCTCTTTTATTATTTTAGCAATATTAACAAGTTTTATTGACACATACATTCATTTATTTCCTTACTCTTCTGCCCATCAGCCCTTTCCCATATGGGAAAATTGACTGGGACAGCAAAACATTCCGTATAAATAACAACAGTAATTTAAATACATAGGAAACTTAAAATTGATACAAATCAACCCAGTACAACCTCCCTATCTGGTTGCAACCTAAACCATATTTAAGCAATCGTCTCAAATATGCATATTTTTTCATGCTCACTTTTCTAATGCATATTGATTTTGCTTGCTGTCTGTCATGTGAGGATTCTAGAGCTCATACTCTGTCTACTCTACAAACACTCCAACAAGTTTGGATTAAAACAAGACTGAACAAACCTCACACTAAAACTTCTTTTCTTGACATCTGTAATGGGAACATTACAGATATTCTGTGCTTTCCTTAAACACAATGGCTGAAATCCTTTCAAGTAGCTGGGTAGGTATTACACCTGTAGCAGCTGCCATTGCACCATTGTGTGATTTTCAAAGCACTACCACTGGCACATTGTACAATCGGTCAAAATAACGACTGTGTAGCTTTGTTGCTGAGGTGCAAAATGCCTCTCAAATTTACGCAGGCATAACATTACATTGTTTCTCAACAAACATGATTCCAGCCCTTTATGTCACAATAGGATTGTTTGTATCGGATGTGACTCTTTGTTATTTTTACTGGAATAGACTAACACAGCAAACTCCAGAGCTTGGTATGTTACTTTAATAAGTAATTCACCTCTGTTTACTTTAATAAGTAATTCACCTCTGTTATTCACCTCTGTTATTCAGTGTTTAAAAATAGCTTTGGTGTATGAGAGTCAAGACACAAGGCACAGCCAAAGGCTGGGTTAACTCAGGTTTATTGCATGGTGGACAGAGGGAACATGAGGTAATGGCGGACGAACAGCTCTATATATATGGTAGGAACATATTTGAATGTGGCTCCACGGTAGCCCGTTGGCTACTGGTCCGCGTGACGTCATGGCTGGTCACGCCCTTCTTGTCCAGGTGTAGGTAGCGGCGGGAAGCTTCCCGCGCTGCGGTCTTTGATGGGTTTGAACCAAGAGAGCTTGGACGCTCGCTGCTGCCAGCTGGTGGTCATTAGCTCGCGTCCTATTACAGGGTTTATATGATACAGCTGAAGGTTACATTGTTACTCATCGACAAGGTTACATTGGTTCAGATACATTGATATCACATGTAGAAGGTTACACTATTAGGACACAACACTCCTCCCCCCTAGGATGAGACGAAGTCTCTCAGCCAAGATGGCTTATTTCGAACACGCTGGGGTCTCGGCGCGGGCTGCCCTGCCCCGGCTTCGCTCCCTCCTCCTTGCTCCCTGGCTTCCTGCCCTGCAATCGGAGAGGATGACTTGTTAGTGGTTTGCCGCGGCTCTGCGGCTTTGTTGGGAGGTGTGTGCTTTGTTTGGGAAGAACCGGGGGCACTGGGGGCTAACGAAAAACCCCTCTTCTCGCTTGGATGGGTGGGGGAACACTCCGAAACCCCCCCCCCGGCTAGCAAAATCAAAATCAAAATCGGATTCGGGGGAAGCGGCAGCGGCGGCCGCACACTCCTTTTCCCTCCCCCCGGGCTCGGATAGAACTGGGGTATCAAAAGGATATGAGTCGGGCTCGCTGCTTTCCCCCTTGTCTCCCCCTTGGGCTAAACGGGTGGGGGAGAACCCTATCGCTGAATCCTGTCGCTGTGCCCCACTGGTTGGCCCCTCGCTCACTCGGTGCCTCAGTTGGTCAGCGTGCCTCCTCCAGAGGAGGCCGGTGCTAGTTTCCACCCAATAGGACACTGGCCCCGTCTGTTCTATTATCGTCCCTGGCACCCAGGCTGGGCCTGCGTTGGCATAGTTCCTGCAGTGTACTGGATCGCCTACGCCGAAACCTTTCGCGACCGCTAACCCTATGTTCTTCCCTTTGTCCTCGACCCTCGACGGGTCTAGCCTGGACAAAAGCGTGGTCAGTTTCCTCCGCATCAGCAGCTCAGCCGGCGAGTATCCAGACGCTAAGGGGGTCACTCTATACGCTAATAGAAATTGACAAACTTGGTGATTTAGATCTCCCGAGCCCATGCGCCGCAGCGCATCTTTTGTGGTGCGCACCAACCGTTCCACTTGGCCATTCGTGGCCGGGTGAAACGGCGCGGATGTGACATGCCGAATTGCATTTGCCTCCATGAATGCTGCGAACTCAGCGGACGTGAAACAACTGGCGTTATCGCTGACCAAAGTGTCGGGTAAGCCGAACGTGGAAAAGACCCTCCTTAGCTGGCGAATGGTAGTGGCGGAGGATGTGTTCTTTACCGGAATGACCTCCAGCCACTTTGAGTATGCATCCACCACCAGGAGAAACATGGTTCCCCGGAATGGGCCAGCAAAATCTACGTGCACCCTGGACCACGGTCCCCTTGCTGCGTCCCATTCCCTATGCGGTAGGCGGGCCACCTCCGGTCGAGAGCATTGACATGCCTCACAAGTGCCAACCATCTGCTCTATGTCGGCGTCCAGCTGGGGCCACCAGAAGTAACTCCGGGCCAACGCCTTGGAACGGACGATTCCCGGGTGGCTGACGTGCAACAGCTTTAGCACCTTCGGCCGCAGGGACGTAGGAACCACCACCCGTTGGCCCCACAAAAGGCACCCCCTCTCTAAAGACAATTCTACTCGCTTTCGGAAAAATGGGTCGAATTCCGCGCCTGGGGATGACGCCGGCCACCCCTTCTGCACCCACGAGCATACTTTCCCTAGTGTTCTGTCCTTTCCGGTCGCCCTGGCAATGTCGGCCGGTACTATCGGGGGTGACTCCAAGACCTCTATTAGCAATACCTGGCGGTCTCTTCTTACCCCTGCCTTCTGGTCGTCCGACAAGGGTAACGGCGACCGTGAGAGCGCGTCTGCATGGCTGATTTCCTTCCCTGGCCGGTATTCTAACTCATGTTGATATGCGTTAAGAAAAATAGCCCACCGCAGCATCCTCGGGGACAGGATCTGTGGCGTGGGCTTATTTGCAGTGAAGATTCCTAACAGGGGCTTGTGATCCGTAACGATCTTGAACAGCCGACCATAGAGAAAATCGTGAAATTTCTTGGTTCCCGCTACTATCGCTAGTGCCTCCCTATCGGTCTGTGCGTAATTCCGCTCTGCTTGGGACAGGGACCTTGAATAAAACGCTATCGGGGCCTCCCTTCCGTCGTCTAACACGTGGCAAAGCACCGCCCCCACCCCCACCGGGGATGCATCGCAGACCAAAACTATGGGCCGTTTGGGGTCGAAATGAGTCAGGATTGCCTCGGATGTGAGGAGTTGCTTTAACTCTGTGAACGCTCTTTCTTGCTCGTCACCCCACAGCCATTTTTCCTCTTTTTTAAGTAGCCGATGGAGCGGCTCGGCAACAGACGCCTTCCGTGGAAGGAAGGTATGGTAGAAATTGAGAAGCCCCAGAAATGACTGAAGCTCGGTTTTGGAAGTGGGGCGAGGGGCTTTCTTGATGGCGGCTACCTTAGATTTGGACGGCCTAATTCCCTCGGGCGTGACACGGAACCCTAAAAACTCAACCTCTGTTTCGAAAAATACACATTTGTCTTTTCTCAGTCGCAGCCCCGCTTTCTCGAACACGGCCAGGACCTTATCCAATCTGTGGGCCAGCTCGGCCTTACTCCCCCCCCGTTATCAACACGTCATCAAAATATGGCAACACCCCCTCCAACCCCTTCAGGAGGCGTTCCACTAGCGATTGAAAAATGCCAGGTGCCGAGTTCACGCCGAACTGTAACCTCGACACCTGGAACGCCCCCTTATGTGTGACTATTGTTTGTGCCGCCGCTGTGGCGGGGGTTACCGGGAGTTGCTGGTAGGCCTGTGCTAAATCGAGTTTAGCGAAACACTTTCCCCCATTCAGCCTGGCCAGAAGGTGGCTGACCACTGGCACCGGGTATGCATTAGGGCGGATTGCCTTATTAATGGTACACTTATAATCAGCGCAAATGCGCACCTCCCCGTTAGCCTTCAGTGCTGTTACAATTGGAGTCTCCCACTCCGCGGAATCCACAGGAACGAGAATTCCTTGACCCACCAGTTTGTCCAGTTCCGCCTCTATTTTGTCCTTAAGCGCGAACGGTACCCTGCGCGGTTTAAGTCTTATCGGGCGGACCTCCGGGTCTAAGTCGAAGGCTACAGGGGGTCCCTTGAACTTTCCCAGTCCACTTTTAAAAACGGCGGGGTGTGCGTCACACACTGCTTGTATTGGGTCCTCGCCTACTGCATGCACCCCCCCTATGAACAGGCCTAAGGGCTGAAACCACTGTGTTCCGAGGAGGCTACAACTCCCCCCTTTTAGCACCACTAGGGGAAGTTCCGCAGAATGTCTCTTAAAGCGAACCCGGAACGTTCCGACCCCCAACACTGGAATGCTGTTCCCCTGAACGTCCCGTAGTGTGGCCCTCAACGCTTTAAGTTTGGGCCGCACGTGGGGGTCGATTTTCAAGAACTCTCTCTGGGGAATTATAGAATAGGAGGACCCCGAGTCAACTTCCATCCTAATAGGGGTCCCTTGTACTAGTACCTCAACAAAGTAATGGGGCTGTCCCGCAGACACGTTGAACACAGGAGCGTCGCCCTCGCTGTCGTCCGAGATGCGGCCCACGCCGTCCTGCTTCCTCGTGGCCCGGGCGCCATCTTTGGACCTCGCTGGACGGTCCGGTCTGGCTGAACGGTCTTGCGACTGTCTCCGGCCCTCTTTCCATTTCCTGCACGCCTTGGCGATGTGCCCCCGACGTCCACAGTTGAAACACTCGGCTTTCCTGAATGGGCACTTCACGCGCTCATGGGCCGCTCCGCAACCATCGCAGCGGCGCCCGCCTCTCCGGACCTTCTGGACCTCCTCGCCATCGCTGCTTTCTGAAGACGATTTCGAGGTCGGTCGGGTTGCATGCACCGACTGACCGGACTTCCCGTGCGACGAGTTTTCCGCTTTGCCGGCCCTCGGACGCCACTCACGCCACTTGTGCATCTCGTCTACTCCAGCATTCGTGGATTCCGCGGCTTCCGCGGCCTCTACAACCTCTTCCAGTGTGGGTGGTGGCTCCTTGTTCATCAAGCTGCGCTGTACTTCCTTGTCCTTCAGGCCACACAGCACTCCGTCCCTGAGGGCCATCTCTAGGATGTGGTCCCATTTGCAGGGGGCGGCGGCTACCCTCATAGCCGTTACGAAGGCTTCTACCGACTCGTCCGGCGCTTGAACTCGCCTCCAAAACGCACTCCGAGCGGGAAACATTGCCCTCGAGGGCCGGAAACGCTCACGCAGCATTTTCATGATGTCACCGGCTTTGAAATCGCTCATCTTCTTCGGTGCAAGGATGCCCACCAGCGTCCGCTTGGTTTCCATCCCAAGCATGCGGGTGAGGATGGCCCTCTTCCTTTCCTCGTCGTCTTCTTTGACTTTGAGCTCCACCAGTGCCGCCTGGAAGTCCATCTCAAAAAGCTCCCAGTCTTGCGGTTTGGTGATGTTGAACCCGCTCTGTGTCCTGGCTCCGTGGGGATCCATTATCCCACCTTCGTCGCCAATTTGGTGTATGAGAGTCAAGACACAAGGCACAGCCAAAGGCTGGGTTAACTCAGGTTTATTGCATGGTGGACAGAGGGAACATGAGGTAATGGCGGACGAACAGCTCTATATATATGGTAGGAACATATTTGAATGTGGCTCCACGGTAGCCCGTTGGCTACTGGTCCGCGTGACGTCATGGCTGGTCACGCCCTTCTTGTCCAGGTGTAGGTAGCGGCGGGAAGCTTCCCGCGCTGCGGTCTTTGATGGGTTTGAACCAAGAGAGCTTGGACGCTCGCTGCTGCCAGCTGGTGGTCATTAGCTCGCGTCCTATTACAGGGTTTATATGATACAGCTGAAGGTTACATTGTTACTCATCGACAAGGTTACATTGGTTCAGATACATTGATATCACATGTAGAAGGTTACACTATTAGGACACAACAATAGCTCATTGATGTTACTTGCTGCAGTGTAGAAAAGGGAAAGCCTTTTCAGAACTATAAGAGTGACTTTAAAATTCCTGTCAAAATGGTTCAAAAATGTATTTTAAAAGTAACTTTTGAAAGTAGTTAGAAACTACTCATTGCAGCAATACAGTAACTGTATTCTTAATCATTCTGTCACTTTGGAAAGATACTTTTATCACCACCACCACCACCCAATTATCCCCTCCAACACTAGTTACAAACAGCTAACTATATTACTTGTAACCTGTGGCTCAATATCTCTAGATAACCCTAGAAATAAATAGGATTGATGCTCTGTGTGATGCGGTTATTAATGTAAGCAAAAAATGTGACACTGCTCATCATTTGTCAATGTCCTTTTAAGGTTGCTGATGGCTTAGATGAGATACTGCACGTTACCTTGCTTACACTACTGACTGCGGATTGTTTACTAACACTAAAGATCAATACAAAGCTCAGCTGGGCCATATAACTTTATAACCTAAAATCCTTAATGAAACAACAGATCAGCAGCCAGCTGGTCTATTATGTGTCTGCAAGCATGAGCAGTTGTAGGCCCTATTGCCGCTATAAAGATTACACATGGACACTTTCCTCACCACAGGCCTTTGTTCACAATGCTGGTTGATAAGGGCCATGACATTTAACCCAATTCAGTCATTCCTGGGAAATTTTACTCAGTGTGAGCCACACAGGTTTCAAGCAGTCTTGCTCACAGAAGAAGGAGAACATAGCTTAAGGGACAGCATTGTCTATTGAACAACATTCCGTATTCACAAGTCTACCTACATTAAGTTCCTGCTTGATCTGCTCAACTGCTATATGCTCATTAGCCATGTGAATGCACCAAACGATATTATCTATGCTTTGGTTTATATGTCTCAGCTTTGTAGGGCATATACTAAATATAAAAATATGAGACTAATTAGAGAAGGGATTTTCCACTGGGTATGTTTTCAGTGACCAAATGCTAGCATGACATGAGGTTTTTCCTACGAAATAAACATTCACTTTTCTCATGTCAGAAGCTCCTATTGAGCATTTCAGCTAGATCACACTGAAGGCCTAATCACATCACTGAAAATCATCCCTTACTGTGATTCAGTCTACAATTTCAGCATAATGCTACTGTACCTCCTTCTGACACTTCATTTTTGAGCTTTTTTACACAATCACAGAGTAGATGGGAAAGTTACTACCCCACTCTTCATCCCGCATACAGAAATCAAATGGCCACTGATACATTGTTCAGGAATGGGATTGGGCCTTCAATTATATTTGAGGCTACAGGCCAGTTTCAAGGAGCCAGGTTGTTGTTGTTGTTGCTGCTGCTGCTGCTGCTGCTGCTGCTGTTGTTGTTGCTGCTGTTTTATGACATTGTGACTGCTCCAACACTGGAAGCATTCAAGAGAGAATTGGTCAACCATCTGTCATATCTGCTTTGATTTGGATTCTTGTACTGGGCAAATATTTTTAGAAATTTTCTTTGTTTGCATGATGGGATGATCATAACACTGGGGAAAAAACACATAAATGGGCTGCCTTTAGTTTTTGTGCTAAATGAAATATATGGACGTGACACACACAAAAGGCACAGGGGTTGCTTTAATTGGGCGTCTATTTCCATCTGGCATAGATATTATAATAAAGATGTATATTTTTATCATGCCCAGCCAAACACTAGGACAGTATTTTAACCTTTATAATGTCAGGCCAGGTAATCTTCTTTGGGGAGAGTATTCCACAGTTGCAGGGGAGTGTAAGTGAAAAGTCCCTTCTCCCTTCTCTCCATGCTATGAACCTCTCGAAGGTTCATTTGGAGTAGACAGTTGAAAGACAGGTCATTCCCTTGCAATTAATCTACTTCACAGTGCTGTGATGAGAATCAAATGCTGGTAGAAATATCATAGGTCCTACCTGAGCTTCTTCAAAATACAGTAGAACCCCGGTTAACATACAAATCGCATAACAAACGGAAATCCATAGGAAATAGTGGCTCAGTTTATAGAATTTTTTTCAGAATGGATTAATTGGTTTTCAATGCATTCCTATGGGAAACCACGTTTTGGTTAATGTACAGTATTTTGGTTTTCAATGCATTCCTATGGGAAATTGCATTCAATGCATTCCTATGTTAGCAAGGTTCTTTGTTAGTGGGGCAGCATATAAGTTCAAAAACAACAACAACAACAACAACAACAACAACAACAACTAATAATAATAATAATAATAATAATAATAATAATAATAATAATAATAATAATAATAATAATAATAATAATAATAATAATAATAATAATAATAATAATAATAATAATAATAATAATAATAATAATAATAAACAAAGTAATTTTTACTGTAAGAAACGTCCCATTCCCAGAAAATGCATTAATTAGATTAAGTACCGCTGTAAGGTATGTAAGGTAAAGGTAAAGGTCACTCTTGCTCGAAAACCAGTCATATCCGACTCTAGGGTTCAGTACTCATCTCTGTTTTTAACCAAAGACCCAGCAGTGTCTTTTTCTGCAGACGTTTCCGTGGACATGTGGCAGGCATACCTAGACACCGGAGTGCATGGTATGCTGTTTACCTTTCCAACAAAGTGGTCCCTGTTTATCTACTTGCAATTTCTTGCTTTCAAACTGCTAGGTTGGCAGGAGCTGGGACAGAGATGGGAGCTCATTCTGTTGTGCAGTATTCAGGTATCAAACTACTGACCGGCTGCCTTCCAGTCAGCATCTTAACCACTTGAACCATTGCAGTCACTGCACTGTACCACTGTACCACTGCAAGGCAAGTTTAAAATGTAATGTTTTAAATATTACAAGAGGAGCCATTGGGTGTGGGAGGCGGCTTTTACATATGTGCCGCCCTCCCATCCCTGGGATGCTCGCCCTCCCAAGGCCTGGGTGGGCTGTGGGCAGAAGAGAAGCCAGGGGGAGGGGGGAGAGGCAGCTTTTACATCTGTGCCACCCACCCCCCATCCCCAGAACTCTCGCCCACCCAAGGCCAGGGTGGGCAGAAGAGGAGCCGTTAGGGCCCTGTGTATATCTTATGACATGTAAACCACCTTGAGTCATCCCAGGGCGAGGAAGACGGTATATAAATATAAAAATAAATAAATAAATAAATAAATAAATAAATAAATGGATAAATAAATAAATAAATAAATTCCAACTTTCAGTTGGAATAAATATAATAAATATAATATAATAAATATATATAATAAATATAAATATAAAAATAAATAAATAAATAAATAAATAAATAAATAAATGGATAAATAAATAAATAAATAAATAAATTCCAACTTTTCCTGTCATCTGCATCCCCTCTAGTTTTGCTAGTGAAGCACCCTCTAACAGGGAAACTGCTTTGCCATCCCCTATTCAGGCATGCTAAAACTGGATGCATGCAATATGTAAGCAAAGATATTGTACTTTTACATCACCTTTCTTCTGGCAGTTAATTTAAGGATGGAATCAGGGACTCAGTACTTCAATTTTAAAATATAGAGGATGTATGCAGCTTGTTAAATAGACCTTATGCAGTTCTGTTGTTTTCCAAATATAAATATTTAGTATTTATTTAGTAGTGCAGTATATAAAATGAAAGAGTCTTGTGAGCTTTGCTACACAGAATTAGAATTAGTAGATGGACACATCTTATGTTTTTATTGGAGTCCATCTCCCAACCCCCTGCAATACTAAATATTTATATTTGGAAAACAACGGAACTGAATATATATATTTAACACACTTGCAAACAAATGCTAAAGGCAGTTAAGTCCGTAATTGCCCCAATTGGCAATTCATTGAACACATGCATGGGTGTAGTCCAACCACATAACTGTAGTGAGTAAGCCACTTACAAATTGAGGAGAAAGAAACCAATTCATTATTAAATCAGTGTTTCTGAGTGATGATGAATAAATGTCTAGCATCTGTTCCTTTCAATTTTAAGGGGAAGAAATCCCTCTGATTTCAACTAAAGTTTCAAGTAATTGTATTAAAGTCTTAAAGGATAAAGCATATTAAAGGTGGATCTTTTTTCCATCTGTTACTTCTGTGAAATGGAGATAACATACAATGTGGAGAAATTAAATATTTCGGCTTAATCTAACGAATTCAGAGCCACAATGTCAATGCAATATATCAGTAATATGGATACAGATACTTGCTTGGTCCACAGTTCTAGAATTCTGAAGCCAACACGACCATGTCATGCTGGCTGGTGGATTCTGGAAGTTGTAGTTTTAAAAAATAACCCTTCAGAACTCAGATGTTGGTCATCATACTTGCAGAAACTTTGTACACCATTGCATGAGCCTATTAGTGTAGGATAACACCAAAGATATAAATTGCATGGTAAATGGTTGTATGGTTGTTATACAGTAAAACCTCGCATAAAAAATGCCTTGCTTAGAGACTAACTCGCTTAAAGAACAGAATTTTCTCTGTATGGTCGCTTTGTTTAACAACTAAAACCTACCAAAAACTCGCTAAACAACTAAATCGGGGTTCACAATCTCCCCCCCCCCCAAGTCACAATTGGTCACTTACAATGGTGTTTCGCTTAAAGAGCAAACTAACTTAAAGAGCAATCTCGTGGAACACATTATGCTCTTTAAGCAAAGTATCACTGTATTCTGTATAGCACCAAGAAAACATTTTGATTTGTGAGCCATGAGTCTTTACTTTTTCTTGTTTATTAGACAAAAACTCTCTTTTTATCGTGTGCTTGAAATTTAACCCTCAACATCTGAAGGAGTAAAAGAGGAAGTAAAGAAGATGGAGAAAAGATTGGATTTTAAAGGAAGATTGTCACAGGCATGTTCTAAAGCTGTGTCATCATAATATTTGCTCTTCAGAAACTGCAAATGATTTTATTAATATTGATAATGAGTAAGAACAAAGTAAATTGCTTTGAGATTGATCTGTTACTTCACACCAAGATGCTTTACCCTGAGCTTTCTTAAAGGCCGCTGATTTCCTAAACAGAAATTGTTTTCATAAGAACATAAGAACATAAGAACAGCCTTGCTGGAACAGGCCACAGCCCATCCAGTCCAGCATTCTGTCTCACACAGTGGCTCACCATTTCCTTCAGGGTATTCCCAAGCATGTGCCTTCACCTGCTTAGGATTCCCTGGAAATGATATTGAGAGATATCCTGCCTATCTCTCCAACTCGGAGGTTGTCCTTAAGTATCCATAATTATAGCCATTGATACCCTTGTCCTCCATGAATTTGTCTAATCCTTTCTTAAAGCTGTCAAGACTGACAACTGTCACCACTTCTTCTGGCAGGGAGTTCCATAGACCAGTAATCCTCTGGGTGAAAAAGTACTTTCTCTTATTTGTTTGAGAACTAGTACCCAAAAGTTTCATGGAGTGTCCCCTAGTTCTAGTGTTATGCGATAGGGAAAACAGTTTTTCCTTATCTACTTTGTCCACACTGTGCATGATTTTATAAACTTCAATCAGGTCACCTCTTAGACGTCGTCGTTCAAGAGTGAAGAGGCCCAACCGTTGCAGCCTCAGATGGTAAGGAAGGTGTTCCAGTCCCCTAATCATTCTGGTTGCCCTCCTCTGCACTTTTTCCAGCTCCATAATATCCTTCTGGAGGTATGGTGACCAGAACTGTACACAGTATTCCAGATGGGGCCTCACCATAGATTTATAAAGAGGCAAAATGACACTTGCTGACTTATTTTCTATACCCTTCCTAATGATCCCTTGCATTGAGTTTGCTTTTTTCACTGCTGAGGCACACTGGGTTGACACCTTCATTGAGTTGTCCACCAGGACACCAAGGTCCCTTTCCTGGTTTGTCGCAGAGTTCAGACCCCATCAGTTTATAAATGTAATTGGGGTTCTTTGCCCCAACATGCATCACTCTGCACTTACTAATGTTGAAACTCATTTCACACAAGGAAGGCTTGTTAAGTACATGCAGGACACACATTCATACATGTTTCTCTGCATGTGCTATAAGCCCATCTGTTTGAGGGATTTCCACTATTTCCTCTATGTGCTGAAAACTTTCAAGGGGTATTTCTCTGAGGATTAGAGCCTTATCTTTTCCCAGACTTAAAGCACTTATTCTAAATCTTGCTAAATTCTAAGTGAGTCATTGATGCCCTGTGCACACAAACAGCACGCAGCAAAAGGAGTCTCACTCCCTAATAAGCATGTGTTCTCTACACCGAGCAACTTCCAGGACTAGATATTACTCACTAGTCTGAGAGCACAAGAATCAGTTATGCTACAAATTCTAGGAAACTCTTTTACTTTTTCAGTAGCTTGTCCCCAGAAACATTTCAAGTCATCTTGAGTCATCCTAAAAAGACAGATTGTACATCACAATGGTGTACTATGTATCACTCAAAATATAGGTCATCAATATGCATGAACCATGTATATGCTAACCTAAAGATGTATATTTGCATGTAAAAATAATTATTATAAGTTAGATGGAAATACAGTACCTCTCATCATAGTGGGAAAGATTGACCAAGCATATGCTTGTTCAGTCTCTGATCTGCTCCTAATTGCTGCTGATGAGTGCTGAGACCTCCAGATCTCCCTCTGTATGATTACATATCTTTTTAAACTGGATTGGGCACTTCTAATACAAGGTACATGCCTTCTGTTGCAGTGTGTTGCCACCGAAGTCTTCAGGCTATTTTATACTTCACTCTGAAATTCAAGCAGTGCAGTAATGGAGCTCTGAGGATCCTACTAGCCTAGAGTAACATGTGAGCTGCTATGTAGCTTAGAACTAGTCCAGAGGTCTTCTGCTAAGGTCGGCATTCTCAGCACCAGCAGAATTATTCCCGGCAGAATTATTTGTCTATACTCAGCCAAGAAAACACAAGAAAAAAAGAAGGTGGAAGCAGCTGTTATGAACTTTGGCAATTATATTACCACACCAAACAGAAAGGAGAAACAAAATTAGGGTGGGGAGAAAGATCCTAGCATTTGAAAGCAGACCACACAAAGTACATATAGCACTGCAAGCATTCATCTACATGCACACTCAGTCCTGGTAGTGAAACTGACTGTGCTTTTTTTTTTAAGAAGTGAAAATAAAATTTTAGAATGCAAAGTCTATCCATTATGCTACACCAGTTTAAAGGCCCTCGGTTTGTAGTGAGGTTAAAATAAAATATGGAGAGCAGGTGCTATGGCCCAATAATGTCACTCCGAATTCTTCGGCCATTGGAATGTGTATGAGAAACTTACTTCTTGTGTGTGTGTGTGTGTGTGTGTGTGTGTGTGTGTGTGTGTGTGTGTGTGTGTGTGTGTGTGTGTGTGTGTGTGAAGATATCAGTTTCTCCTCTGTTGGCACCTGCTAAGCATCTTCCTTATACTGTCTATTGTTTGTAGTCACCCAGAGTGGGGATTAATCCCCACATGGGCGGGGTATAATAATAATAATAATAATAATAATAATAATAATAATAATAATAATAATAATAATAATAATAATAATAATAATAATAATAATAATAATAATAATAATAATAATAATAATAATAATAATAATAATAATAATAATAATAATAATAATGCAAGAGCTAGTTGATCCTGCATTTATATTAAAGTATTCTGATTTGGGGTGTTTACTATCTCATCATTTAGTGAACATTAAAATGCAAAATATCAGCTGGTCTAACCCAGTCTAAAGACTGAAGGGTTAAAGAAATGGTAATATGGCCACTAATTATTTTATTATGTCTATGATGTACATCACGGCCTTAGACTCATAGAATAACTGAGTTGGAAGGGGACTTTTAGGCCATCGAGTCCAACCCTCTTCTCAACCTTCTGTAAGCATCCAATTGAGTGTCAGAATGGGGGTTAGATGAAAGTAGGAAAGTCTTCAAAAGGTGATGGCAGACTTAAAGTTACCATGTCTCTCTCTCTTTCTGTCCACTCTCTTTAATTCCTGGTATGTATTCTAGTGTCATCAGCTCCCAGAAATCTGAGCCAGGTACAAAACAAAAGAGAGTCTTTTGACACCTAAATTGCTAACCAGTTCTGTCTGCCATTAACTTTGTGGGCTGCAGTTGCAGAATAAAAGTCTTGAGGGTAGTGCAAAGCCAATTTCCTATTACATTCCATAAGCCATATTCTAGGTTGATTTACATATAAAAGTACAAATCTGCATCTGATTTGAGGAGGAGTATTTTATTATTTGCATTAGCAAAACAATTTGTCGTCAGTAGCATTTGGCTATCGATTGTAAGTAATCCAAGAATAAACCAGCAGATTTCAACCTACATTCTTGATCTACATTCTTGATCTAGTATTTATCAATACTATTTATAATAATTCCCAAATGATAGGCTTCAACTCAGTAACTGAATATGGTGTGGTGGTTGAGGTAGGGAAGAAAGTTTATTAAAATGACAGTAGGCTATCAGTTGTTTCTTATTATGTTTTTACTGCAATGACAATTGATGAACTATGGACAGAGGTTTTTACAGAAATTAGTGAAATTATTGGCTAGAAATTGAATAAAGACCCAAAGTGTGTTGCTAAACAGCTTTGATGTTCAGTCACATAGTCGAGTCAGACCCTTTCCAACCCTGTGGACCAGAACATGCCATGCTCCTCTGCTTTGGAGATGTTCAAATTAGTGGGAGGTGGGAGAGAGAAGAATTAATAACTATCTTAATAACAGTAACAAGACTGATAATAGCAAATAATTGGAAGTTTATATTTAAGTTACAAATGGCGGATTGGTACAAGGAAATATAGTATGGGATGAAGGACTTAATGATATGAAAATAAAGGAGACATTGAGATCAGATTTCTTTAAAGACATATAAGATATCTTTATATTGCATGTTTTTGGGAAAGGGAAAGGAATAAAACCGAAAATAAGAGTTATTGGGTGTTTTTTTTTTTAAGGGAAAGGAGATATAGGGATATGGGACAAAATTCGAAACTTAAATGTGAAGGGAAAAGGTTGGTCTGAAGCACTATGCTAATGGTGGTGAGGGACACAAAAGTTGTTATTGATGTTATACGTTTATGTGTGAATGGTGTTACTTTGCCCTATTGTGTTTTGGATTTTTTCCTCTCTTTCATGTTCACAAGAGCTGGCTTCCTGAATATTATTTCCTTTTAAACATGTACCATAGGGAAGATGTTTTGTATAGTGTATGCTGGTTCTGAGATTGCTGTCTTCTGATGCACTTTGGGTATGTGTAGTGATAAATCATAATTCACTCAGCCAGTTTAAGCCAGTCCACAAATTGCCCAACAGCATTTCCATCTTATTAACTTCTGCACAACAGAAGGACAGAAGTCATAACATTTCTCCCAATGGTATCTCAATCTTCCCTACGTCACCTGGACGACCCTGAATAGGTTGAGGGTTGGAGTCCCTAAATGCAAGACCAACATGGTCATGTGGGGACTGCTGGCGGACAACACACGGTGTGAATGTGGAGAGACACAGAGTCCGGCCCATTTGCTGGTCTGTCGATTGCTGCCTATTGGACATACTAACTGAGGCTGATGGAGTTGAAGTCCAACAATATGTGGAGTATTGCAGGTTTCCTGCTTCTTGCTCAAAATAAAACACTTGGAAGTGTCTACAAATGAAGTGTGGCACTATGATGTTGTTTCTCTTGACACAGTTGTTGCATCTGAAACAAATCTAGCTCATTATGTTACCGATACAATTTTATGAATAAAGTAGCAATAGCAATTACACTTATATACCACCCTATAGTGCTTAGTGCACTCTCTGGATGGTTCACAGTTTAATTAGCATCCTGCCCTGACATGCTGGATACTCATTTTGCCAACCATGGAAAGATAGAAGGCTGAGCCAACCTTGATCCTCATTAGGATCGAACTCACAACATTTTGGCTGCAGTACAGCAGTTTAACCACTGCACCACCAGAGCTCTTAGTAAACATAAAAGAATCTAAATAATGCAATTTCTATTTCCATCTTACCTCCTTCAACCCCTGGCTGTGCAATGAGTGTCTCTTCTCAAATAATGGAATTACGACGGAAACAATTGCATATTAATTGCCACTGAAACAGTGACTCACTACTGGTGGGTACAGTACATTCTGTGAGGAAAACTCTGGATTTCTCCCTGCCCTTTTTCATGCTTCTCATTTCTAAATGTGTTTTGTGCCAGCTGCATAAAGCAGATTACGTCAGCTTCTGTGACACCTCTTTTAACCCTGAGCTCCTATTAACCTTCTTCACAAAGATAGTAAGTGCACTCCATTCTTTGAAATGACGTAGCTGTGGTGGATGGGAGCAGTGAACAGTCACCTCCAAACCAGACAAACAGCGTTTAGCTGTCATTCTTTCTTTCTTTTTGGTATATTTGACAGTGCCGGTCAAGGTACCAAACCAGATGCAGATGGCTTTAAATGGGAACATAGATCTGGATCTGGATTGGATCTTGGTGGTGGTAGGGGAGAAAAATAATTTAACTATTTGCCACCAATGGTGGACCAGATCCATATCATACTCCCAGTATCAAGTAGACAACTTGTTTTCTCCCATACTTTGCTATCTTGTTCAAATTATTATTTATGGTAGAGAGACATTTAGACTAGGACTATATTTGCATCACTAGAATATGAGACTGGCTAGATCCTAATTAGTCATTTCTGAAGTGTGTGAACAAAAGCACAGGGGATCTGGATTCCAGCTTGTATGAACCCCCTCCCTCGGGGTAGAAGACAGTCTCTTCTTCTTATGTTTTAGTGTGTGTGAGGAAAGTGACAACAGAATTAACAATAATAGCATACTGCCTTCATTCTAAACAACTTAGTTTGGAAATACAGTACAGTATCTGAACAGTGTCTATGGTCTCATTAAAAGTATTGTCCAGCTAATTTGATACCATAAAATCAATCAAGCCACCATGTTTCCCAACCTTTGGTTTTTGAACTTCAATTTCCAGAAGCCTAAGTCAATTCCCCAAAGCACTGATCTGCCAATGTACTGACTTAAGGATCTGGGAATTGGAGTCCACCAGTGTTCCATAGAACATAGTTTGGTAAACGCTGGTATATAGGATTCAGGGCAGAGAGATATTGGCCTTCGGTGATGTCCCTTATAAAGACCAATGCATA
Organism: Bradypodion pumilum; assembly: GCA_035047305.1. Taxonomy (NCBI): domain Eukaryota; kingdom Metazoa; phylum Chordata; class Lepidosauria; order Squamata; family Chamaeleonidae; genus Bradypodion; species Bradypodion pumilum. The sequence goes on along the minus strand of JAWDJD010000004.1, from coordinate 61,889,555 downwards.
TGGGAGGCACAGACCATATATATGGATCAAGACAGGGGCTAATAGTACACACATGATCTGAGGAAAGTGGCTCTTACTGTTGCGTGGGCTTTTCATAGACTGTGTTGTCAAATACATGGAGTGTTACTTTGAACTGGCAGGGGAACATTAGTTTGTTGAATTGAGGCAGAAGAAATGGGTAAACAGGTACAGTGATACCTCATACAACGTCCAAACTTGGTTCCACAAGTTTGGACTTTATAAGGATTTGGACTTTGTACGAGGCATGAAAAATCCTAGCCGTGATGCCTCATGCAACGTCCAAATCCTTGCCACGATGCCTCGTACAACATCGTTTCCATAGAGATACATTGTACTGTAACAGCACAGACTTCAGGGCAAAGTCAAGGAAACAGACAGGAAACTGACAGAACTTTAAGAAATCATTGTCTAAAGGCTAAATACATTACAAAAACATGTCAAACAACCCTGATTGTCCAAGAACCTGAAGAATGCTGCAAAAAAACCTAGGGATGCTTCTAAAAATTCTGACGATTTTTTTAAAAAAAATCCAAAATCGCGCTCAAAACCACTCCTAAACACTCTTCGCCTTGTGCAAAACCCACAAGAGCAATGCATGCATGTGTCCTGCCTTTTATACTGCCCAGGCAAAATGCAACCTGGGAAAAACCCAATGCCTCATACAAAGTCAAGCGACTTAGTATGAGGCAACTTTTTTTCAAGAAATTAGGCGATGTTGTATGAATTCGATGTTGTATGAAGCGGACTTTATATGAGGTACTACTGTATTAGGAAGCCTAAGGTCCCACTAAGCAAGAGAGATGAACATCACATTATAAAAATATGATCTAGTCGAAACATATATTCATTAATTTGCTCGTTTACTCAAGGTATTTATTATTCACTCAACTGGCCACCATGACCCCCAAAGCAGAGTCCAGTAGATGTATATTGTCTTTAAAAAATAATCTAGGTTTCATAAAAGGTTTAAAAGCATATTAAAGACCAGTTTTAACAGTCAGATGCTGAAATAAAATATAAGTTTGGCCAATTGCTGGAAGCTCAACAAGAATTGAGCCAACTTATATGTTTCCTATATATGTTAAACAGCATGAGGGGCAAAACAATTGTTGAAAAAGTTATTTAATAAATTATAACTGCCACAATACAATGGTGACATGGCCACCCGGAGTTTAAGTCTTAAAATATAGCCTTTCCAATCTCTGGAACAAAAGACCCAAGGATAACCGCAATGGAACAGAGCAATAGTATTGTGCTGTCACTATCTGGGATTCATCACCAAGGTAGGTGCAGTACTATTGGAGACTGAACAATACATTATAGAGAGTTCATCATTAGAAAAAGGAATCGCTTAAATGTTGAAGTCATCTGATTATCACAGAGGGAATTTTTTCACACCTTATAGTGTACAAACTGGCTTATTTTGTTTTCTGACTGAAGATCAAGAAGTAAGTATAGGTATGATTGCTACTCCTGCTAAGTTGGCAATGTGACTAGAGTGACTCTGCTGATCTGGACCATTGGCAGTTGTTTTCAGCTCTCCGGGGACTCTGGTTATTGCTTTATTATACTATCTTATAAATTGTTTAGATCTCCCCAAAAAAGCTGTGCTGTACCTGTAGCTAGCTTATAACTTTGTGACTATAAGCCAGAGTAAAGATGCCAAAGATACCAGTAAAAATTCTGGCCAAAAAAACAACAGCAGCAGCAGCCTGATAATAATGACTGTTCAGCTGCAACAACAAACTGAATAACTAAAACAACAGTCTGTGCAACTACAACAGCTTTCTGTTAAATAGAAGGTAAATAATGTTTCAATCCATCAGTTGCAGTAGATTAATACAACTGGTATTTGAGTTCATCGTGATGAAGTGGAAATGGCTACTGGGAAGCTACCCATGACTCCTCAGTTTTTGTCTCACAGGGTCTTTTGGGAAAAGTCTCTCAACTCAAGAAATCAGCTCATTGTTTCTACTGTATTTGCATGTCCTTGGGCTATGGGAAGAGGCAGTGCAAGGCTGCCCTTTAGAATTTATGGAAAGGACAGTTCATGAACTTTTGGGATTTCTATGTGATTTCCAAATGCAAATTGAATGTACATACTGAATCCTCCAAGCATCTGATGAGACAATAATTGCAATAGAAAAACAGTCACACCTTTAAACTGCTCTGGGAAACTAATGTTGCCTTGCCTGCTTTGCAGAATGAAGACTGGAATGAGGTCTTCCAGTTTCCAAACCATTTCCTCAGGTGAGGAAGAAAAGCAATATAAGATCAAAATCTCTACAGAAAAGTTGTGTGCATGTTTCCCAAAGGTATTTCAATCACCTTTTGAAATAAAAAAATCCCTGGAGAATTGGGAATTAGCCAATTTTGACACTGGCAACCAAGGTCAAAATCATCCATACTATGTAAAAAATAGAAGGGTAGTGGTGGAGAGGAGGAATTAGCTAATTTGAACTGTGGTTTTGGAAGAGAGCCTTAAAGATATCATAGGTAGTGAGAAAGGCAGAAAAGCAGGTGCTCAATTAAACCAAGCCTGAATTCTCATTAGAGCAAAAATGAGTAAATGGAGGTTATCTTACCCTGTACAAATAATGAAAATACAGAACTGACCAGAAAGGACAACATTGCTGGGAAAAGGATGTGGGAGTAGGAAAAAGAAGAATACCTAAAATCAGGTGCATTGACTCAATAAATGAATCCACATTTGTTAGTTTGCAAAACATGAGCAAAACTTACTAGAAAAGACAATATTGCTAGGAAAGGGGGTGTACATAGGAAGAGAGAACAACCTAACACAAGATGTTGTTAAAGTAGTTTGCAAGATGTGAGCAGGCCTGTTAATGGTAAGATGTGTTGGAGGTAATTAAGTCATATAGTCACACGTATCAGAAGTGATTTGATGATACATAGAATCTTTGGAATTTTAAAATTAATTACCAAACAATTGTATAATGACAAGACAGGTAGAACATCTTTTAAAATGTTTTTACATCCAGAAGCAATACATCTTGGCTAAGGAGTTAAAAGTTTGAGCGTCAAAAATTCAGACTGCCCCAAAGCTCAGTGAGATTGCGACAATGCCTCTATAGTTTTGAATCTTCTGTGCTTCTATGCCTCTTCAACAACATAACATCCACTCTTTTACCCTTTTGAGAGGCCCTTTAAGAGAATGAATATTTTAACCTCTTCAGCAAGATCCCATGTAAATAATAAAAAAGCCGGTTTGGCCAATCATTCTTCAAGATAAGTATGATTGGTGATTTCAGTTTATCTGATCTATTAATCAAATTAAAGGACATCAAAGGTTGCTTGTTTCATGTTTCTACAAGTTGAACAAGCTTGATACTGACAGGTTTTCTGCAAGAAACTCATTTAATGGAAAATAATAAGAAATTATTATGTAAAGATTGGGTGGAAGATGTTGATGTTATAGATACATTTAATTAATCTAAAGGGGTGGCAATATTGATTCATAAGTGTGTTTACTTCCAAATTCAGGAAATGATCATGAGCCCAGATAGCTGCTTTCTTATTCTGGTTGTGGAATGTTCCAATTCCGTGATTGCTATGATTAATGTTTATGGTCCAAATGCTGATTCTTCAGACATGTTCTAAGGGGTTACCCACTTCCATGCATTTCTGTGTTCTACACCCTTGAAAATCAGATAACACACTACAGATGTCATGCTGGCAACCTAGGCATCCTCATGCTGACATTGATACGTTAGAGCAGTGTTTCCCAACCTTTGGTCTTTGGACTTCACTTCCCAGAAGCCTAAGTCAATTCTCCAAAGCACTGCTCAGCCAATGTACTGACTTAGGCTTCTGGGGATTGAAATCCCTCTGTGGGGCATGTGCCCCACATTGGGAACCATGGCATTAGAGGCTATGGGCAAAATCCAGTTCTCTTTGCCCTCCTCCCACCAACCCATTCTGAAAGCTATTTTAACTTTTTTTGACCCTTATCTGAATCAAGCCACAAGGTCTCCCTTGCATCCAGCAGCCACTTTTGCAACACGCAGCACACAGAATCCACAATCCCTCATTGTCTAAAGAGACAACACAGCCAGTGGGTGAGAGGTGAGAGGGAGGGAGGCATACAGACTTGCACAAGGATGGACTGTGGCTTGGCGGACAGAAATAGAATACGGGTCCCAGGAGTAAATCAAGTCCTAGACCCATGCCCTCTGTGCTACAAGGGAACTGTCTCCTAGCCATTCAGATGGGCTGGAAGAAATCCAAGCTATACTTACATGGGTCACTGGCCTTTCACCAGAAAGAATAGGTCAAGCAAAGCAATCATGCTTACATCCCGCCTCATAGTGATTAGTGCATTCTCTGGGCAGTTCACAAGTGAATTAGCAATTTGCCCCCAACTAAAAGAAGGGGTGGTGGAGTCTGTTGAGGATGGCTGCTCTCCACCTCCAACTGGCATCTGAATGTAGCTGTCAAAATAAATATTTTAACAAAGCAATACCAAACCAGTATGGTGTAATTGTTGGTTACAATGCTGGACTAGAACTGGGAAGCCCAAAGTTCAAACCATCATTCAGCCATGAAGATCAATATATGACTATGGGTTAGCTAAGCTTTCTCATCTAACCTATCACACAGGATTGTTGGGAAGATCAGAAACATGGGAGTGGTGACGGAGATGTCATTAGTAGATGGGATTCATTATGATTGAGTGTCAACGTGATCCAGGTTATGTTTAGACTCTTGAATTGACACTCCTGTGGTTTCAGACTGACTACAGGGCCAAATCAAGTTCCCAAGGAATAATGTAGTGTAATGTTGAGTTTGGATGAGGGAAACATCAAAACCTTGCCTGGATGTGAAGCTACCAGGAATATTGTAGGTTTTTATTACTTTCAACTGATTATATAACCCATGTAATCATAGAAACAAACTAAAAATGGTTCATATGTGTCCCCAGGAGGTCTATGAAAGACAATTGTTTTTGAAGCTGTTGCATGCTGTCACTTCCAATTTATAGAAAATATATGAACCATCAAAATGTCCTATAATTAGGTGCCCTGCTCAGCTCTTCTAAACTCAAGGCTATGGCTTCCTTTATTGAGTCAATCCATCTCTTATCTGGTCTTCCTCTTTTCCTGTTGCCTTTAGCCTTTCCCTCCTCCAGTAAGTCTTTTATTCTCATGATGTGCTCTAATTTTGGTCGTCTCAGTTAAATCATGTTTGTTTTTTGGGAGCATTTGAACTAAAACCAAATTATTTGTCTTTCTCACAATTCATAGTATGCACAAAGCTCTCTTCCAACACCATATCTGAAATCCCCCCCTTCACCTTCTTCACTGTCACAGCCATATGGACATGTGGGTGTAGATGAGTGTGTGGGTGTGTATTACAGAACACATACAGAATATCATTAATAATAATATGTCATCAAGTGAATTCTGATTTATGGCAACTCTCTGCTCAGTTTTTTTAGTAGAAAATACATAGAAGTAATTTACATTCCCTAATCCAGCCTTCATTCAAGAATGATGCCATTATAAATGAACCAAAAAAAAAAAAAGGGAAAAAAAGGGATAAATTCTTTCAGGATCACTGAAATGTACCATTTAATGTAATCAAAGTGCAAGTCAAAGCGCACACAGAAGAAATGCAATCAAAGTAAGGAGACTGAAAAACGAGAGACCGGGGGGGGGGGGGGATTATACCAATGGTGTAGTGGTTAAACTGCTGTACTGCAACCAAAGGGTTGTGAGTTCAATCCTGGCACTTGGTGAAGGTTTCCCTTGCTCGAAAGCTAATCATATCTGACTCTAGGGTTCAGTGCTCATCTCTGTTTCAAAGCCAAAGAGCCAGCACTGTCTGCTTCTGCAGACTTTTCCATGGTCATGTGGCAGGCATGACTAGACACCAGAGCACACAGAACACTGTACTGACACTTAACTCAGCCCTTCATCGGTAAAACGAGTACCCAGCATGTTAGGGGGTGAAATGCTAATTAACTTGTGAACCGTCCAGAGATTGCACTAAGCACTACGGGGGAGTATATAAGCTGATATCCTCACCAGTTTCCTTGTGCTTAAAAAGAGAAACATGAACATGAACCAAGACATCCTGAGCATTCTTTTTCCCCCTCCAATATGCTTAAGTGATAAGAAATAAAATAAATTAAAGCCAGCATGATTAGCAGAGCACAGATGCAGCTATTGGGGAGGAGAGAGAAATGATGGCCAAGTAGTGTAGAGTGGCCCATCACCCAAACCTAGAAGCCTGAAGAACCAGAGCAGGGGTGTCCAAATTTTTCGGCCCACAGGCCGTCACGTGGTTCAAGGGGCCAGTCACTTTCGCCTGTGGGCCGGATCCAGCCCAACGCCAATTCTTCTTGCACACCATGCCCTTGTCGTACCTGGGAGCAACATGGGCTTTGTGGGCTGGAAGAATTGGCATGGAGGGGGCTGGATCCGGCCCTCAGGCCGTAATTTGGACATATCCCTGAACCAGAGCGACCTTTCAAGCAATGTGAAGAAGGGCGAATTTTTTTAGGGGGGGGGGAGGCTGTGGGTCACTTCTGACGACCTTGGGGTGGGGTGGAAGGTTTAGTGGCGCTCTCTGTGCACGGGTCCGGGATGCTGAGCCACCCTCCTCTCCCTCCCTCAGCCCCAGGGAGGGGGGGGCGCAAGGCAATCCCTTGGCATGCCCAACCAGGCACGGCTGCTTTGTAGGGGAAGCGTGAAGGTCACCGAAACCCTGGCACACAGGGACACGTCGCCAGCCAGCCGTGCCCGCCCCCCGCCAGGACGACCCTTCGCCCTCCCCACCCCACGCTTTCCAAACCGGTGCCTGCCCGCACGTTCCCTACGTGCCTATGGCTCTCCCCGCCCCACTCCTACTGACGGGCGGCCCCAGTCCAGCCAGCCCCGCTTGCTTGCCAGCCGTCGGGGGGGGGCGGGGGGAGAAGGCCTCCCGAGCGGCGTAGGGACAGCGTGCGCGTGCTCGGCGCCTGGGCCACCCGATTGGCCCGCGGGTGGCCTTAGCTGCCGTCCCACTGGTTGGCCCGGGCGGGGGCGTGGCTTAGAGCCCGGGTGGGACTATAAAGTCCGGAGGGCCGCCCGGCGGAGCAACAGTCTTACCAATTGATAAGGCGGCGCTTGTGAGTGTCCGGGCTGGAGCCTTTGCCGCTGAAGCCGCCGCCCCCCCCGACCGTCGTTGTGACCTCTGGCCGATTGCTTTCTGGTACGTAGAGAGGAGGATGGAAGCCCAAGCGGCTCCGGAGCCTAAAAGGAAAAGCGGGTTTGGGTTTGGAGGCGCAGGTTTCAATCCGATTTAGAAACCGGGGCAGGGAGGATTGATCAGAGAAGTGGGGGGTGTAATACTTGATTTATTTATTTTTAAGTGTCCTGCATTTACGGTGCAGGTTTGAGGCAGAGATTCCTCCTCGTGGTAAAGAGGTTTCTCCAGAGGAAACTTGTTTTCGAGGAAACGATCTGAACCCCCAACAGGTGGTCTAGCTACTGGAGGGGCGTGTTCGTTTGGCAAATGCATAAAAGGATATTTTAAAAACACAACAATAATAGCAGTGGCTCAAGTGGCTAAGACGCTGACTGGGAGGCGGAAGGCCAGCAGTTCGATTCCTGAGTACTGCAGGACGGACTGAGCTCCCGCCTTTGTCCCAGCTCCTGCCAACTTAGCAGTTCGAAAGAAGCAAGAAATTGCAAGTAGATAAACAGGAACCACTTCGGTGGGAAGGTAAACAGTGTTCCGTGCGCTTCGGTGTCTAGTCATGCCTGCCACATGACCATGGAAACGTCTGCAGCAGCAGACAGCGCTGGCTCTTCGGCTTTGAAACAGAGATAAGCACTGCACCCTAGAGTTGGATACAACTGGCTTTCAAGCAAGGGAAACCTTTACCTTTTTAGTAGCTGTCGCAGATGAGCACTGAACCCTAGAGTCCGATACGACTTGACTTTCAAACAAGGGTGACCTTTCCCGCCCTCCTAGCGCTTAGTGCACTCTCTGGGTGGCTCACAAGGTATTTAGCATTTTTTTTTGCCCTACAACCTGCTGGGTACTCAGTTTACTGACCTTGGAAGGATCGAAGGCAGTCAACCTTGAGCCAAGTATCCGGATCAGAACTCGCAGTTTAACCACTGTTCACCAGGGGATTTCAATGGGGATTTATTTCAATGGGGAAAGATCATGTAATGTTGCATTTATACTAAAGCACCCCAGGTGTGGGTGAAGCCAATCCCATGAGGATTATATGGTAGTTAGAGGGTTGATGTGCACCATTCAGTAATCACAGTGTCGGCTGCAAAGAGCAGGGGAGGGGGGCGTTCTGCTTGTTTCTTCTAAAGCGGATTAGCTGAGGATGGAAGGAGCTAAATTATCGGAGCTGTAACGGATGGGCTTTCTCTGTCTGTTTCTTCTCCAGGTGGTTGTGACTGAGCTGTGTCTTCTCTAAGCAGAGCCATGGAGACCATGCAGGAGTTGATCCCTTTTGCCAAGGAGATGCTCAGCCAGAAGCCCAATGGGAAGATGGTCAAGCTCTACATGATGGGGAGCGTCCTGGCCTTCTTTGGGGTGGTGATAGGCCTGATGGAGACAGTCTGCAGCCCGTTCACCTCAGAGGGGAGGATAGAAGAGGAGGAAGATGAGGAAGGTGAAAAGAAACTCGCTGTTTCCCTGAGGAAAAAGGAGATACTCCCTCAGAAACAGGAGGAAGTGGTGTTGGGAAAGAGCAAAGAGGCCCTGGCAGTGAGGAATTCAGTGACCAGGCAGCATGCGTCGTGAAAAGGAAAAAAAATAACACCTCACCTTGTGTGAACAGGAACACGTTGAGCTGCAACACATCAGATACCTGTTGCTCTCTTTTTTTATTCCACAGGTGGAGATTCTTGCAAGCCAGAGGACTGTTACTGTGGGACTGCAAATGCAAAAATACTTTCTTCATTTTGCTGCTATGCAGCAGTTGAACTACTCAGCAGTTTAAGTCTTATTTACCTGTTCTATTGGTATATGAATATGCAAAGCTAGTTGTATCCTGTGCCTACTTTTGTGTGGGCTTATTTTTTATTATGGCTGTACATGTATTTTACAGATATTTTGCATTTAAATAAACTATTTTATATGGAATCCATATGAATTCTGGTGTGGCTGTCTGGCTTCAGGAGAGGGAGCTTCCCCATGTGCATTTTCAGTGTTTCTTTTTTTTTTTGTCCTATCGATTTCTCACTTAAGTTTAGGGGATTGGTTTGCCTTCCTCAGTCCTCTTAATTGAAAATGCTTGTATTGAAGCAAGTTGAGTTGCTGATGAGAAAATGCATATCAGTTATGAATGTTTGTGAGAGAAAGAATGAGATACCAAGTTCGGAAAGCCACACATACAAGTCTTGACTACCACAGAAGTGGTGAACCCTCTGCTTGGTCCACAAGCTGCTCCAAATTATAGTCTTTTGAATTAACCAAGGAATTTTGGATTGATGGACACTCACTATGGTGTAGTGCATCGTTTCTCAACCTTGGGCCCCCAGATGTTCTTGGACTTCAATCCCCAAAGCTCTGATCAGTAGGTGTGCTGACCTGGGCTTCTGGTAATTTAATCCTAAAAACAGCTGGAGGCCCAAGGTTGAAAAACCCTAGTTTAGTGGATAGAGTGATTGGCCAGGCCTCAGGAGATCAGGGTTCAAATCACTTTAAACATGAACACTCACAAGAACAGTGAAACTGGTGGTTCTTCCATCTCTAGGCCAGACATGAAACTGCCAAAATGAAGGTACCTTTTGGTGAGTTATTTCTGCAGTTCCTTTCATCTGACCTAGTGTGGGAAAGATTAGCCAGCAACACAAGGTTGCTATTACCAGGGTACGCCCAATTGTGGTTCAAAAATACAATAAGTGGAACTGGTAAAACCACCCTTTAAATATTTTGTTTAGTTCGACAGCCCTGTAAAGGGTCACTATAAGTTGGTTTGGCCTTGATGGCATACAGCTTAAAGTGCTCGGTTTCCAAATAGTGGGGGAAATGATGTGGTTGAACAAGGGGACGAGAAAAACATAGGATGTCAGCCATCCTTTTTCTATAGTCTGGGGATGCTCACTATTAAGGTGCATGGGTAGGAAAAACCATCCAGGTTTCTAGGTAAGCAAGAGTGCACAGTGGTGTGTCAGAAAGAAAGCCAAGATCTGAAGGAATTTCTACTTAGCTTCCAAGTACCTCCTAGTGTTAGTAGCAATTTCAGAATCGGCCATGAACTGAATTGATCTTCGGCTTCCAGAACTTGCTCTATTTCACATATCGGAATAGAGTACCCCATGTGGTGTAGTAGATAAAGTGATCTTTCACTTACCTTGAAAGCCCTATCGGGGCTGCTACAAATCGGATGCAAGCTGACAGCACATAACACCTCTGAATAGCTCTCTTAATCTCATCCTTGACAGCTTTTAGCTGTAACAAAATTATCTCTGTCTGGTATAGATCCTATGATGCCGACGAGCTTGGAGAAGAGAATCCAAATCACTGCAAAATAAGCACGTTCACATCTTTGATATTTCCGCCAACTTTATGCATCATCAGTAGGTCCTTTGTAGTCTGATGCAAAGAGCCTTTGGACCACTTTTCCGATGCTTTGACTTATGATTCCCATGAGCCCTGTCTAGGATGAACAGTAGTAAGGGAGTTAAAAGTCCAAAAACAAATTCTATGTCCCTGCCTTAGCCTATAGTGTCCATAATGTAGGAAAAATATCCCAAAGTGGTATTTTAAGGGGAAATAAATGAGTTTCTAAAACATAATTTATATATATATATATATATATATATATATATATATATATATATATATATATATATATATATATATATATATATATATATATATATATATATATATATATATATATACACACACACACACACACACACACACACACACACACATTTTAAACATGTCTAATTTTTAAAGCATAACATAATTACTGGGATTTTTTTTATTCCCAAACTTACTGTGCATCTCCAACTCAAAAGGCCTCATTAAGTATTTCTTTGAATACAGCTGCAATCAAGTGCCTGAGCCATAATACAGAATTTGCAGCCCTTTACAGGGCTGTCAAGCTAAACAAGATATATAAAGGGTGGTTTTACCAGTTCCACCTATTGTATTTTCGAACCACAATTAGGCGTACCCTGGTAATGGCAACCTTGTGTTGCTGGCTAATCTTTCTCACACTAGGTCAGATGAAAGGAACTGCAGAAAGAACACAGAATTTACCCCTTCCTTGTAGAGCTCCCATATGGGACTGTGACTCTCCATTGGAAAATTGTGGAGATTCTATGGGCCTATTAAAGTAAAATGTGTTATTTACACCCCACTCCCTCCTCTAATGTCACCACAGAAAGATGTAAGATACAGTGATTTGATTAGAGGGAATAAATGGAGCATTTGGCTAACAGTAGGCTAAATTTACAGTGCTCTGCTATTTTATTTATTTATTTATTCAGATTTATATTGCTGCCCACTTGCCATTTTATACAATCCCTTTGAAGAATTATTTGTTGAGCCCTCCAGATTAAAATCCATGTAGTACCTGTAGATAACTCATAGTTGGAATGGTGCAAGTTCTATTTCCCTAATGGGACGTGTGTGTTTTCAGATAGAGGAATCTGGCATAAGCTAATAAGATGGTCTTTGGAGATACCTTTCAATTATGCTGCCTTTGATTATAGAAAAAAATGTTTTTAAAATGGGTATGTTGTTTTACTAAAATTCTCAATCCTTCCAGCAGTCTGTTGACTGACTATGCTGGATGTTAGATTTTGATAGTTCAGAAATTTATTTATTTATTTATTTGTCATATTTGTATACCGCCTTACTCATCCAAAGACGACTCAAGGCGGTTGCATACAGTATAGCATAAACAAAATGACAGCACAATGCATAGAAACAAATAAAAACCAAAATCTCAAACAGTACAATATATAATAAAGAGCAATACAATATATAGAATATATAGAAAATGCAAAGTCCAGACCCACACAACAACACAAGCAGGGCGAGCACACAATACCCTTCCCCGGGCTGAAGGAATGGCCCCGGGGAAGTCCTCAGGTGCGGCAGCAGCAGCAGCGGACCTGTCTCCCATCCCCAGGGTGATGGAATGGCTTTGGAGAGAGACCGAGGCTCCTCTAGTTCATTCGGCGGTGGTGGCTCTTGTACCTTGGGGCCGGGCGGGGCTCCGAGGGGCAGAGGGCGGCATACCTGTCTCCCATCCCCAGAGTAATGGAATGGCTCTGGAAAGAGACTGAGGCTCCTCCGGTGTGCTTGGTGGTGGCAGCTCTTGTACCCTTGGGGCCAGGCAAGGCTCCAAGGGGTGGGCGGCGGCGCACCTGTCTCCCATCCCCAGAGCGATGGTGATGGGATGTATGTCCCATCTTTGAGCTAGACAACAGGAAAAGGAGAGCATTTAAAGGCTGGTTCTTTCAGATCACAAAATAACGGCTCAACATTGCTTTTTGTGACTTGCTTTGTACAAGAATGAATGCACATTCTTTTCCTATACTAGTCCAGAAAAATGGGGTTTACAGTACATACGGGCATGTGTACATACATACATACATACATACATACATACATACATACATACATACATACATACATACATACATACATACATACATACATACATACATACATCTCCGCTCTAGATACACAACAGGCCTTTCTGCAGTTTGGATGGATAGGAACAGATGATATGTGAACTAACGAATTTTCTTGCTTTGGTGCCAAATTCTACATCCAGGAAAAGTGCACATATTACCCACAGGTAAAAGGGACCAATTTTGTGTACTGCAGTATTAAAAATCACATAATCTGTCATAATTCACAAGGACATTAAAAAATCACACACACTAGTATAATTGTTCAGTAATTCACCATGGAGCAAACCATGTTTTAAACCACAATAAGCATTCTTTATTGCATCTCCCTGGCATAGTAAAAAGAGTATGTCTACATCTGTAAAACAAATTAGAAACTATCAATTGAAGCACTAAAGCAGAGGTGGGCAGATTTATGGTTATCCACAAACCATTAGACTGAACCCGTCCACATCAGCCTGGCTAAGCAACCTAAGGCAGATGGGAACTGCAGACCAGCAGCAATATGGAAGTGATGATATTTAGACTGAAGATACAAACCTATGTGCATATCAGCATCATACCTGTCAACCTTCCCGGATTGGCCGGGATTTCCCGGTTTTCGGCGTTGATTTTTGCCCTTTCCCACTCCGCGCTGCCAAAACCCCGGATTTCGGCAGCGGGGGAAAGGAGGCACTGCGCAGCCTATCTGCGCAGGTCGCATTGCACGCATGCGTGGAAGGGCTCTACACTTCCGTAGCTCCCTTCCACGCATGTGCAGAAGGCTACGCCGCGTGCGTAGAAGGCTACGCCAGCGGCGTAGCCCTCCAGGCATATGCGTACAAAGCGACCTGCACAAACCCGGTCCACGCAGGTCCCGGATTCGCCGGAGCCACGGTTGACAGGTATGATCGGCATCTGTTTTTAAACAACTTCTTACCCATGTAGGGGCTGTGGCGGTTATGAAGGGAAACAGTCATCAATTCTGACTTCACACGGTCCTTGCTAGGATTTACAAAGTATCAAGTACTCAGAAGTGGTTCACCCATCCTTTCTTCAGGTGGCACTCTAGCACTGCGAAATTTCCCCAAAGCTACACAGGTTGGTTCCTCTCCAATAGGCACAGTAGGGAATTAAGCTGACTACTGCATCTGGCTTCAGAAACTTTGACTCACTCTAGCCACTTTGAGTAGTCTTTAACCTATGTAAATATACTGCTAGATCAGGGATTCTCAACCTGTGGCCCATGGGCTGGATGCGGCCCACAGCACGATTTCATGTGCCCCCCCATTGCCTCCACCACACCAAGAAGTGCCATGTGGTGGAGGAAGGGCAAAATGGTCATTCGGCCCCCAAAGCTGTCTGAGGGAGCGTGGCCCAACCCCCGGCTTAAAAAGTTTGGGAACTCCTACGTTAGATGAATTAAGCCATTGCATTTGAAATAGTTTATAATATTCTTTGTAGCTTTTTTTCAATCAGCGGTTTGGTTTGCAAAATTTTGGAGATGTTCTCATTGATAAGGTTCAGCATTGTGTGCTATTACTCATTTAGGCTGAAGACTGTGCCTGCATGGCTTGTCTTTAACTGTGCAATCATGTCCCTACCAAACATCAAAAGACATGCAGAAAGATATATTAGTAAATTTTTAAAGTATGTGTTTTCATCATAATAGTTCACTCCCCTTTTAACAGGAAAACAAATCCCACAGTGAGCTAGATCGGTTTATTTCAACGAACCCTTCCAAAATTCTTTTCAATATGAATGGGATTGCTTGAAGTAAAATGGCACAATTAAAGCCAAGGGGAAATGTCATCAGATAATGCAGCAGCCTTTGTAAGACCAGGAAACGTGGGCAGAATGGGAAACCGCAGATCAATGAAGAGATACGTAATGGAAAGGAAAACAAAAATGGCACCTTGGTTACATTGTAGTGTTATAGTAAGCTTTAAAGTATAACCAGGATAAATGCTTAAAGACCTGGGAATTATTCCCAGTCTACTGGAGGAAATCCATCCAGATAGGTTTTTTTTTTTGTTTTTTTGTAACAGTAACAGGCAAAGCAGTAACGGATGAAGAGACAAAAACTAAATTTTAGTTATATGGATGGAGGTGAAATACAGGTCATCCCTTATATCCACGGGTTCAGTATCTGTGGTTTCAGTTATATGCGGGGCTAAAAATATTAAATAAAAATTTTCCTTAAAAAAATATGAACTTCTATGGTGCGCAACTTGGGGGTACTCCTGGACTCATGACTGCTGCTTGAAGATCAGGCAGCGGCCGTGGCCAGGAGGGCTTTCATCCAACTTCGGGTGATTCGCCAGTTGTGCCCGCTCCTAGACCGGGACTCCGTACTCATGGTCACTCATGCTCTGGTCACCTCTAGACTAGATTATTGCAATGTGCTCTACATGGGGCTGCCTTTGACGACCATCTGGAGGCTGCAGTTTGTCCAGAATGCGGCTGCTCGGGTGGTGATAGGGTGTGGGCGTTATGCTTGTGCCTCACCACTGCTTCGGGAGCTGCACTGGCTTCCAATTTGCCTCTGGGTGCAATTCAAGGTGCTGGTCATTACCTTTAAAGCCCTATATGGTAGTGGGCCAGTTTAGTGTATGAGAGTCAAGACACAAAGCACAGCCAACGGCTGGGTTAACTCAGGTTTATTGCATGGTGGACAGAGGGAACATGCGGTAATGGCGGACGAACAGCTCTATATATAAGGCAGTAACGTATTTGAATGTGGCTCCATGGTAGCCTGTTGGCTACTGGTCCGCGTGACGTCATGGCTGGTCACGCCCTTCTTGTCCAGGTGTAGGTAGCGGCGGGAAACTTTCCGCGCTGCGGTCTTTGATGGGTTTGAACCAAAAGAGCTTGGACGCTCGCTGCTGCCAGCTGGTGGTCATCAGCTCGCGTCCTATTACAGGGTTTATGTGATACAGCTGAAGGTTACATTGTTACTCATTGGCAAGGTTACATTGGTTCAGATACATTGATATCACATGTAGAAGGATACACTATTAGGACACAACACTCCTCCCCCCTAGGATGAGACGAAGTCTCTCAGCCAAGATGGCTTATTTCGAACACGCTGGGGTCTCGGCGCGGGCTGCCCTGCCCCGGCTTCGCTCCCTCCTCCTTGCTCCCTGGCTTCCTGCCCTGCAATCGGAGAGGATGACTTGTTAGTGGTTTGCCGCGGCTCTGCGGCTTTGTTGGGAGGTGTGTGCTTTGTTTGGGAAGAACCGGGGGCACTGGGGGCTAACGAAAAACCCCTCTTCTCGCTTGGATGGGTGGGGGAACACTCCGAAAAACCCCCCGGCTCGCAAAATCAAAATCAAAATCGGATTCGGGGGAAGCGGCAGCGGCGGCCGCACACTCCTTTTCCCTCCCCCCGGGCTCGGATAGAACTGGGGTATCAAAAGGATATGAGTCGGGCTCGCTGCTTTCCCCCCTGTCTCCCCCTTGGGCTAAACGGGTGGGGGAGGACCCTATCGCTGAATCCTGTCGCTGTGCTCCACTGGTCGGTCCCTCGCTCACTCGGTGCCTCAGTTGATCAGCGTGCCTCCTCCAGAGGAGGCCGGTGCTCGTTTCCACCCGATAGGACACTGGCCCCGTCTGTTCTATTATCGTCCCTGGCACCCAGGCTGGGCCTGCGTTGGCATAGTTCCTGCAATGTACAGGATCGCCTATGCCGAAACCTTTCGAGACCGCTAACCCTATGTTCTTCCCTTTGTCCTCGACCCTCGACGGGTCTAGCCTGGACAAAAGCGTGGTCAGTTTCCTCCGCATCAGCAGCTCGGCCGGCGAGTAACCAGACGCTAAGGGGGTCACTCTGTACGCTAATAGAAATTGACAAACCTGGTGATGTAGATCTCCCGAGCCCATGCGCCGCAACGCATCTTTTGTGGTGCGCACTAACCGTTCCACTTGGCCATTCGTGGCCGGGTGAAACGGCGCGGATGTGACATGCCAAATTGCATTTGCCTCCATGAACGCCGCGAACTCAGCGGACGTGAAACAACTGGCGTTGTCGCTGACCAAAGTGTCGGGTAAACCGAACGTGGAAAAGACCCTCCTTAGCTGGCGAATGGTAGTGGCGGAGGATGTGCTCTTTACCGGAATGACCTCCAGCCACTTAGAGTATGCATCCACCACCAGGAGAAACATGGTTCCCCGGAATGGGCCAGCAAAATCTACGTGCACCCTGGACCACGGTCCCCTCGCTGCGTCCCATTCCCTATGTGGTAGGCGGGCCACCTCCGGTCGAGAACATTGACATGCTTCACAAGTGCCAACCATCTGCTCTATGTCGGCGTCCAGCTGGGGCCACCAGAAGTAACTCCGGGCCAACGCCTTGGAACGGACGATCCCCGGGTGGCTGACGTGCAACAGCTTTAGCACCTTCGGCCGCAGGGACGCAGGAACCACCACCCGTTGGCCCCACAACAGGCACCCCCTCTCTAAAGACAACTCCACTCGCTTTCGGAAGAATGGGTCGAATTCCGTGCCTGGGGATGACGCCGGCCATCCCTTCTGCACCCACGAGCATACCTTCTCTAGTGTTCTATCCTTTCCGGTCGCCCTGGCAATGTCGGCCGGTACTATCGGGGGTGACTCTAAAACCTCTATTAGCAATACCTGGCGGTCTCTTCTTACCCCTGCCTTCTGGTCGTCCGACAATGGTAACGGCGACCGTGAGAGCGCGTCTGCATGGCTGATTTCCTTCCCTGGCCGGTATTCTAATTCATGTTGATATGCGTTAAGAAAAATAGCCCACCGCAGCATCCTCGGGGACAGGATCTGTGGCGTGGGCTTATTTGCAGTGAAGATCCCTAACAGGGGCTTGTGATCAGTAACGATCTTGAACGGCCGACCATACAGAAAATCGTGAAATTTCTTGGTTCCCGCTACTATCGCTAGTGCCTCCCTATCGGTCTGTGCGTAATTCCGCTCTGCTTGGGACAGGGACCTTGAATAAAACGCTATCGGGGCCTCCCTTCCGTCGCCTAACACGTGGCAAAGCACCGCCCCCACCCCCACCGGGGATGCATCGCAGACCAAAACTATGGGCCGTTTGGGGTCGAAATGAGTCAGGATTGCCTCGGATGTGAGGAGTTGCTTTAACTCTGAGAACGCTCTTTCTTGCTCGTCACCCCACAGCCATTTTTCCTCTTTTTTAAGCAGCCGATGAAGCGGCTCGGCAACAGACGCCTTCCGTGGAAGGAAGGTATGGTAGAAATTGAGAAGCCCCAGAAATGACTGAAGCTCGGTTTTGGAAGTGGGGCGAGGGGCTTTCTTAATGGCGGCTACCTTAGATTTGGACGGCCTAATTCCCTCGGGTGTGACATGGAACCCTAAAAACTCAACCTCTGTTTCGTAAAATACACATTTGTCTTTTCTCAGTCGCAGCCCCGCTTTCTCGAACACGGCCAGGACCTTATCCAACCTGTGGGCCAGCTCGGCCTTACTCCCCCCCGTTATCAACACGTCATCAAAATATGGCAACACCCCCTCCAGCCCCTTCAGGAGGCGTTCCACTAGCGACTGAAAAATGGCAGGTGCCGAGTTCACGCCGAACTGTAACCTCGACACCTGGAACGCCCCCTTATGTGTGACTATTGTTTGTGCCGCCGCTGTGGCGGGGGTTACTGGGAGTTGCTGGTAGGCCTGTGCTAAATCGAGTTTAGCGAAACACTTTCCCCCATTCAGCCTGGCCAGAAGGTGGCTGACCACTGGCACCGGGTATGCGTTAGGGCGGATTGCCTTATTAATGGTACACTTATAATCAGCGCAAATGCGCACCTCCCCGTTAGCCTTCAGTGCTGTTACAATTGGAGTCTCCCACTCTGCGGAATCCACAGGAACGAGAATTCCTTGACCCACCAGTTTGTCCAGTTCCGCCTCTATTTTGTCCTTAAGCGCGAACGGTACCCTGCGCGGTTTAAGTCTTATCGGGCGGACCTCCGGGTCTAAGTCGAAGGCTACAGGGGGTCCCTTGAACTTTCCCAGTCCACTTTTAAAAACGGCGGGGTGTGCGTCACATACTGCTTGTATTGGGTCCTCGCCTACGGCATGCACCCCCCCTATGAACAGGCCTAAGGGCTGAAACCACTGTGTTCCGAGGAGGCTACAACTCCCCCCTTTTAGCACCACTAGGGGAAGTTCCGCAGAATGTCTCTTAAAGCGAACCCGGAACGTTCCGACCCCCAACACTGGAATGCTGTTCCCCTGAACGTCCCGTAGTGTGGCCCTCAACGCTTTAAGTTTGGGCCGCACGTGGGGGTCGATTTTCAAGAACTCTCTCTGGGGAATTATAGAATAGGAGGACCCCGAGTCAACTTCCATCCTAATAGGGGTCCCTTGTACTAGTACCTCAACAAAGTAATGGGGCTGTCCCGCAGACACGTTGAACACAGGAGCGTCGCCCTCGCTGTCGTCCGAGATGCGGCCCACGCCGTCCTGCTTCCTCGTGGCCCGGGCGCCATCTTTGGGCCTCGCTGGACGGTCCGGTCTGGCTGAACGGTCTTGCGAATGTCTCCGGCCCTCTTTCCATTTCCTGCACGCCTTGGCGATGTGCCCCCGACGTCCGCAGTTGAAGCACTCGGCTTTCCTGAATGGGCACTTCACGCGCTCATGGGCCGCTCCGCAACCATCGCAGCGGCGCCCGCCTCTCCGGACCTTCTGGACCTCCTCGCCATCGCTACTCTCTGACGACGATTTCGAGGTTGGTCGGGTTGCATGCACCGACTGACCGGACTTCCCGTGCGATGAGTTTTCCGCCTTGCCGGCCCTCGGACGCCACTCACGCCACTTGTGCATCTCGTCTACTCCAGCATTCGTGGACTCCGCGGCTTCCGCGGCCTCTACGACCTCTTCCAGTGTGGGTGGTGGCTCCCTGTTCATCAAGCTGCGCTGTACTTCCTTGTCCTTCAGGCCACACAGCACTCCGTCCCTGAGGGCCATCTCTAGGATGTGGTCCCATTTGCAGGGGGCGGCGGCTACCCTCATAGCCGTTACGAAGGCTTCTACCGACTCGTCCGGCGCTTGAACTCGCCTCCAAAATGCACTCCGAGCGGGAAACATTGCCCTCGAGGGTCGGAAACGCTCACGCAGCATTTTCATGATGTCACCGGCTTTGAAATCGCTCATCTTCTTCGGTGCAAGGATGCCCACCAGCGTCCGCTTGGTTTCCATCCCAAGCATGCGAGTGAGGATGGCCCTCTTCCTTTCCTCGTCGTCTTCTTTGACTTTGAGCTCCACCAGTGCCGCCTGGAAGTCCATCTCAAAGAGCTCCCAGTCTTGCGGTTTGGTGATGTTGAACCCGCTCTGTGTCCTGGCTCCGTGGGGATCCATCATCCCATCCTCGTCGCCAATTTAGTGTATGAGAGTCAAGACACAAAGCACAGCCAACGGCTGGGTTAACTCAGGTTTATTGCATGGTGGACAGAGGGAACATGCGGTAATGGCGGACGAACAGCTCTATATATAAGGCAGTAACGTATTTGAATGTGGCTCCACGGTAGCCCGTTGGCTACTGGTCCGCGTGACGTCATGGCTGGTCACGCCCTTCTTGTCCAGGTGTAGGTAGCGGCGGGAAACTTTCCGCGCTGCGGTCTTTGATGGGTTTGAACCAAAAGAGCTTGGACGCTCGCTGCTGCCAGCTGGTGGTCATCAGCTCGCGTCCTATTACAGGGTTTATGTGATACAGCTGAAGGTTACATTGTTACTCATTGGCAAGGTTACATTGGTTCAGATACATTGATATCACATGTAGAAGGATACACTATTAGGACACAACAGCCAGGATAACTAAGAGACCGCATCGCCCCATGAATGTCTGGGCAGACCGGAGGGGCTCTCTGCTTGTACCATCTGCTAGAGGGGCCCATCTCTCTAGCACAAAAAGGAGGACCTTCTCTGTGTCCGCTTTGGCCCTATGGAACCTCCTGCCAGTGGAACTAAGGCTGCAGATGGAATTGCTGCCCTTCAGGAAAGATCTGAAAACATGTCTGGCGGGGCAGGTGTGGGATCCTGAAGATGTTGTGACGCCTACCTTGCTGGTTGATTTAATATCAAAGTAACTTTCCTCTTTTTAATATTTGTGGGGTTTTAGCAGGGTAATTTGTTTTAATGAGGTTGTTCTTGTTTTAAGGGTTTTTAAAATTGTATGCCGCCCAGAGTCTTCATGAGTTGGGTGGCTATATAAATATGAATATAAATAAATAAAATGGTGCATTACCATATGTGGCCACTAGAGGCCACTGTCTACAATGTAAATGTAGGGCTAGCTGCTATCTGCTGTTTCAGGTACCTGTGGTAGGTCTCAGTATATCTTGTGGATACTAGTTTATTTTCCTGCTTACAGTTTATATTAATTCTTGGATTAAAATGCAGGAAGGGTTTTTCATGCAGAATTATAGTAATCTCTCGAAGTTCAAGAGAGATTTTAAAAGGCATGGGAGGGGGATAAGGATTAAAAGGGATGTTCTATCAAATCTAGTGGTTGCTAGGTCTTTCTCACTGCCTTACAGGCAGTTCCATAGGGTGCCTCTAGCAGGGTCTATGGTTTAAAATAAATAGAGGTAAAAGGAGCCAAGGACTTATAGATGTTCATTTTTAGAGCATATCTTCCTGTTCATCTTTGTTCACTTGTTGCACCACAATTTTGCTTTCTTTCAAGCAGGCTGTGTTGGCCGGGGGATTTGGAGCTTCGTGGTTCCAGAAAGGAACAATTTGTTATAAACTGGGCCACCACAATGTCCCAGAATTTGGAAATTTCCCTTTTTGGGCCACAACTTCCAGTTTCCTCCCACCCACCCCCATCCCTGACCATGTTGCCTGGGACAACCTGGGAATTGTAGTCCAAAGAAGAAGAGTTCCCATATGGGACCAGCGCAGAATGGTTCTGTGCATGTCGCTTCTATGCATGTGTAGAAGCCTTCTACACATGCATAAAACAGACCTGCGCAGAACGGTTTTGTGCAGGTCACTTCTACGCATGCATAGAATCCTTCTACGCATCCCCTGCTGTGCACATGTGTAGAAGGGTTCTATGCATGTGTAGAAGGGACCTGCATGGAAGGGATGCACAATAACTACTTTTCCCCCACTGCCAAATTATGGGATGGCGGCGGCTCCAGGCGGGAAATGAAGAAATGAAGAAAAGTGATGCAAAATTATGGGAAATCCTGGCCAATACAGGATACTTGACAGGTATGCCCATACAGCAACTATTTCCTGTCCTTTCATGGCAGTCTAAATCTGCCGCCTCTGAGGTAACCCACTCCTTGCATAATGGTACAGCTGGCTGTACTGCTAGGAGCCTTTTGTCTAGAATCAACCCAGAAAATCCAGAGCCTACTCTGCCTGATCTAGATGAGCTGTAGGCAGCACCAGAGAAAAGAACAAGTCATCACATTAATTCATTAATTGGTCAGGACAGTACGTTACCTTCCATTTACCAGAAGGTATTGGTGATTAAATAAACGATTCTTTCATCTGTTTTTAATGCAGGGATAATATTCTGTTTTTTGCTTTGGTTGTTTTTTGCTTCACAAGGACTACAGCTTTTTTCCAAATGTAAGAAGAAAGGGGTGAGAAAAGATTTCATCACAGAAGAATGCCGTGTTGAACCTTTCAGCTTCGTAGCTCCTGTAATGGCATAGCCTTTACAAGCTTCCTTGTTATGGGAACTCCAGGATGCCAGCCAAAAGCTCAGCTTGAGAAAACACTCTGTTCCCACCAAGCAATTTTAGTGCTTATTTCCCCGGGCAGTCAGGATCCAACATAATTAAATTCTCCAGCAGCTAGCATACAAACAAGAAATACTTTATCCAGTGTGAAAATATAACTCCTTTTCTCCAAAAACGTCAGACCAAGGTCTGAGTTCAGTTAGGTTCACAACACTTGAAGAGCATCATTGTCTACAGTAAAATACCTTAAGACAGTCCCTCAAGCAAGAGTAATAAGTAATGAGCGCACATTACACCTAGAATGTAACTTTACTGAGTGGAAGTAAAAAAGCCTACACTTAAAAAGTAACTTTTTTCTCCTAGTACTGTAAAGTCCATTGTGATTTATGGTGAACCTTTGCACATGCAACCTTAGTACTTATAAGACATTGCTTTTGATCTAGGGATGGGGCAGGAATACCACCCCAGTCAAATTATGGGACTGTGAGACCTCAAACTAAGCCAACTCTCATCTCCATACTGTTCCCACACCATTTATTCAAACCATTAGGAAAGTGCTTCAAAACGTTGTGAGAGTTATAAGCATTCCCTGCAATTCAGAAAAGGGTCAGATTAACATAAAGTACCAGAGCAAATGCAGTTGTTCATTTTTCCCCTTTAACCATAATTTCCAAATTATAATGCAGGAAAACCTACATGTTTCCTAGATCAGATAACTGTACCCAATCTGTTGGGGAAAGCAACAATCTTGAATGCTTGCTTTTCTGATACTAAGGTATCAGTAAGAGAAGTGGTGTTAGGACCCAGACTTTTTCTCATTTTGGTCCTAAAACCACCTCTTACTGTCTGTTCAGCTTCACTTCTCTCCCTTCTTTAGGCACTCCCTTTTGACTGCTTACAGCTATTTGTTTCCTGCATTTTCACCTGTTAACCTGCAGTATAGAGCAATAGCATAGAGCAGTGGTGGTAAACCTTTTTGGGATCGAATGCCCCCCAAAAAGGGGGATGGGGGGGCAGCCATCACGCATGCCAGTGATGTCATGTGGATGTGTGCACACCAATGAGATGTCACTGCACGTGCATGCGCACCACCAATTTACATCGGTCCCTTTAGTGTAAGGGACCAAAGACAAGGAGACAGCCGAAGGGTTGGCTTAACACAGGTTTATTGCATGATGATCCGGAGGAACATGTGGTAATGGCGGATGGGTAGCTCAATATATACAGCTGGCTATACATTTTAATGTGGCTCGTCGACAGACTATTGGTTGCTGCCTGCGTGACGTCGTAGAAGGTCACGCCCTTCTTGACCAGGTGAAGAGGTGGCGGGGAATCTTCCCGCGCTGCTGATCCAGGTGAATCTGAGCCATGAGAGCTGGACGCTCGCTATTGCCATCTAGTGGTCACTAGCTCGCGTCCCCTTATCAGGTTTACATTGATACAGCTGAAGGTTATAATGTTGCACACAGAAAGGTTGCATTGTTAACACATGGCTAAGGTACATTGTTAAAGGCACAGCTTTACAGAACACAACAGTCCCCCTGGAGAAGCGCCCGCCAATGCACCAAGCAAGATTCCCTCTGCCACCAACCCGGTCTTTTCCCCGGCGGGCTTCTCTGGGGTTGGTAGTGGGGGGATCTTGCCTGGCACATTGGCAGCACCTTTTCCAAACCCACTGCTAATGCACACCCAGTGTCCTCCAAGGAAGAGGAGCAGCGTGTGTGTGCACTGTCTCCCTGTCTCCTAGGTAGGATGGAGATGTCTGGTCACACCTCCTGGGTGGGATTTCAGCCTCCCCTATCACCTCCCTATTGGTGGAGGGAGCCGGGTGGCTGGAAAAGCCGTGCTGCCATTGGCAGCGTGGAGGTGGAGCAGAGCTTACCCCAACATTGGCATGTTGTTGTGTCTTAAAGCTTTAAAATGAAGAGTCCAACGAGCATTGAATCAAACAACAATGCAACCATTTATTCACTACTCTTGGATATAACACTACAGTTCAACTAGACATGATTTAACTGCGCTTGTTTCTCTAATCTGCTACCCGGGATTAGTTCAGCACCTGCGCCTACTAAAAGTAATCCACATGTGTATGTGCCGTGTGAGCATGCAAACCAAGAGCCAATGCCCTATTAGCAAGCGGTGCTTATATAGCGTCCAAGCATCTTTGTCCCAGCTCCTGATAACCTAACAGTTCGAAAGCAAGACATTGCAAGTAGATAAATAGGGACCACTTTGGTGAGAAGGTAATAGCATTCCGTGCTCTCCGGTGTCTAGTCATGCCTGCTACATGACCATGGAAACATCTGCAGAAGCAGACAGTGCTGGCTCTTCAGCTTTGAAAAAGAGATGAGCACTGCACCCTTTCGAGCAATGGAAACCTTTACCTTTAATGCTATATTTGAGCAATGACAAATCCCCGCTAGGATCCAAAGTAGTAACCAATCAGGTATTACACCTTGAACTGGAGAAAGGGTGTGCCAATTTTACCTTTAACTGGAATGGCGCAAGTCGCCATTTTAACACATTAGGATAAGTAACAATAACACTGAATATTATCTCAATACACAACACATGTGCTCACTGAATTGGCTCTGCATGCCAACTTGGGCACACGTGCCATAGGTTCGCCATCGTGGTCATAGAGAATTTCATTGTATTGTAGACCTCACTTTTCCTTTTTTTATTCTTTCATTTGTAACTGCTGATACAAACTGTAGGTAAAAAACCCCTCTTATTTTTAATTTTATCTGCATCAGTATTCTTGCTGTGTGGAGTGGTAAGAGTCAGGGTAGTACTGAACATTTGTGCTACTCTTATTCTCTTCTCTATGCAATTGTTGTTTAGTGCCTTATACTCTGCTACAGGTTAATTGCTTCATACATTTCCCCAGTAGTAATGTATGCAGTAGTAGTAATGTACTCCGCTACATACAATAGATAAAGGCAAGGTCACCCTTGCTCGAAATCTAGTCATATCTGATTTTAGGGTTCGGTGCTTATGTCAATTTATAGCCAAAGAGCCGTCAGCATCAACAGATATTTCCATGGTCATGTGGCAGGCATGACTAGACATTGGAGTGCACAGAATGCTGTTTACCATTCCACCAAAGTGGCACCTATTTATGTATTTGCAATTTTTTGCTTTCAAACTGCTAAATTGGCAGAAGCTGAGACAGAGACAGGAGCTCACTCCATAATGCAGCAACCGGGTCTTCAACCGTTGACCTGCTGACCTTCTAGTCATCTTTAATTTAAATTTAATTTAATTTAATTTTTCAACTTGTTCGCCACCCACTCAGGCAAGCCGACTCAGGGCGGCTTACATAATCTAAAACCCCAAACAATAAAAATGGTTAAAAAACCCCACCCACATTAAGATCCCACACACCCCAAGAAGCAGAGAGAGGAACATCTTATGGTAAAAAAAAAGCTGGCAGGGACCACATTGCCCTCAGGGCCCCACACCTGCCCTGCCAGCCAGGTCTTAAGTCCTTTCCTGAAGGGCAGCAACTCTGTCTGCAACCGTAGCTCTACTGGCAGGACGTTCCAGAGGGCCGGTGCAAACACGGAGAAGGACCTTTTTCTTGTGCCAGTGTTGTGTTTGGAATAGTGTGCCTTTAAGTAATGTAACACTCGAATGAGTGAATGTAACAATCACCAGCTGTAACTATGTAACCCTCTGTATTAGGACGCGAGCTAATGACCACTAGGGGCAATAGCGAGCGCCTAGCTCACATGGTTCCAATTCTCCAAATACCTACAGCGCAGGAAGATTCCCGCCACTACCTCACCTGGACAAGAAGGGCGTGACGGGGAGTGACGTCACGCAGACAGTAGCCAATGGGCTATCGAGGAGCCACATTCAAATGTATAGCCACAGTATATATTGAGCTGTTCATCCGCCATTACCACATGTTCTCCCGGACCATCATGCAATAAAGATGTGTTAAGCCAACCGTTCGGCTGTTTCTATTGTCTTGGTTCTCATACACTAAATTGGCGACGAAGGTGGGATGATGGATCTCCACGGAATCAAGACAACTCAGGCCGGTTTCAACATCAACAAACCGGAAGAATGGGAGCTGTTCGAGATGGACTTCCAAAGCGCACTGATGGTGTCCGACATCTCAGACAAGGGGAAGAAGAGGGCCATCCTCATCAGAATGCTCGGGTTCCCCGCCATGAAGGTATTGGTGGACCTGGTGTCTCCGAAGAAGGTGAATGAAGTACCGGTCAAGCAGCTCCTGAAGGCAATGCGGGACCATTTCCAGCCATCGGTCTCAATGTTCTCGGCTCGGGACGCGTTCTGGAAGAGAGTCCAGGCACTGGGTGAGTCCGTGGCTGCCTTTGCAGCGGCCCTCCATTTGGCCGCCGGCCCATGCAAGTGGGAGAACCTGGAAATCGCCCTCAGGGACCGCATGCTGTGCGGCCTGTGGGACGAGGAGGTTCAGTGAAAGCTGATGAACAAGGAGCCGCCCCCGACGCTGCAAGAGGTCGTGAAGGAGGCGCAGGCAGCGGAAGCCACGAGGGCCAGGGTTAAGGGGTTCAGAGCAAGGCCCCCACAACCCGACAAGGCAGCGGGCGTGGTGCAAGCGGCCAGGCGGGCCCCACACTCCTCCATGGAGAGCAGCGAGGACGAGGACATCCGGAAGGTGCGGAAGGATGGCCGGCATTGCGATGGCTGCGGGGCGCACCATGACCGCATCAAGTGCCCGTTCAGGAAGGCCGAGTGCCACAACTGCGGGCGCTGAGGCCACATAGCCAAAGTTTGCAGACGGCGGCGCAGAGACCACAAAGCCTCAACAGACCGCTCACCGAAGAACCAGGAAGGCATCCAGCCCTCGAGGAAGCAGGACGGTGTGGGCCGCATCTCCGATGACAGCGACGACGACACGGCAGTCCACAGCATGTCCTTAGGACACCCACGTTATTTTGTGGAGGTACTGGTGCAAGGGGTCCCCGTTAAGATGGAGATAGACTCGGGTTCCTCATATTCCATCATTTCCCAGAGGGAGTTTTTGGGAATTTCCCCCAACATGCGGCCCAAGCTCAAAGCACTGAGGTCTACGCTGCGGGACGTGCAGGGAAATAGCATTCCGGTGTTGGGGGTT
The DNA here is from genome assembly GCA_035047305.1 of Bradypodion pumilum. Lineage (NCBI taxonomy): Eukaryota > Metazoa > Chordata > Lepidosauria > Squamata > Chamaeleonidae > Bradypodion > Bradypodion pumilum. Next base: position 61,862,124 of record JAWDJD010000004.1, on the reverse strand, counting down.
GGAAAATTCAAGGTCCAATACAAGCAACATGCCGCGGAACTTCCCCTGGTTGTTCTCAAAGGGGGGAGTTGTTGCCTCCTCGGGACTCAATGGTTTAAGCCCCTGGGTTTGTTCATTGGGGGGGTGCATGCCGTTGGGATTGACCCAATAAGGAGGTGTGTAACGCGCACCCCGAAGTGTTCAAGAAGGGACTCGGAAAATTCAAGGGGCCCCCAGTCGCGTTCGACCTGGACCCAGAGGTCCGCCCAATAACACTCAAACCGCGAAGGGTGCCTTTTGCACTCAAGGACAAAATAGAGGCGGAACTGGACAAATTGGTGGGCCAGGGGATCCTTGTTCCTGTTGATTCCGCGGAGTGGGAAACTCCGATTGTAACAGCGCTTAAGGCCAACGGGGAGGTTCGAATATGCGCTGATTACAAATGTACCATTAATAAGGCGATACGCCCAAATGCGTATCCGGTGCCGGTAGTCAGCCACCTGTTGGCCAGGTTACATGGGGGAAAGTGTTTCGCAAAGCTTGACCTGGCGCAGGCTTATCAGCAGCTCTCGGTAACTCCAGCTGCAGCTGCTGCACAGACGATAGTCACTCATAAGGGGGTGTTTCAGGTGACGCGCCTGCAGTTTGGCGTGAATTCAGCACCAGGCATCTTCCAATCATTAGTGGAACGTCTCTTAAAGGGTCTGGAGGGGGTCTTGCCATATTTTGACGACGTATTGATAATGGGGGGGAGTGAGTCAGAATTGGCTGAGAGGCTAGACAAAATACTGACGGTATTTGAAAAGGCGGGGTTGAGGTTGCGGAAAGACAAATGCGTCTTCTTCGCAAAGGAGGTTAAGTTCCTAGGTTTCCGGGTAACCCCTGAAGGCATTAAACCCTCTGAATCAAAAGTGGCCGCCGTTCAAAATGCTCCTCACCCCACCTCCAAGCCCGAATTACAGTTGTTCCTGGGGCTCTTAAACTTCTACCATTCCTTCCTGCCTAGGAAGGCGTCGGTAGCGGAGCCACTTCATAAGTTGCTAAAAAAGGATGAGGCGTGGAAATGGGGCGAGAGTCAGGAGAAGGCATTCAACGAACTGAAGCAACGCTTATCCTCAGACGCCATTTTAACCCATTTTGACCCCAAGAAACCAGTGGTTCTGGTTTGTGATGCATCTCCAGTGGGGGTGGGGGCGGTCCTGTGCCACGTGTTGGAAAACGGGCAGGAAACTCCGGTGGCGTTCTACTCCAGGTCCCTGTCTAAGGCAGAGTGTAACTACGCACAGACAGACAGGGAGGCATTAGTGATAATTGCTGGGACGAAGAAGTTCCACGACTTCCTCTACAGCCGCCCCTTTACCATCGTGACTGACCACAAGCCCCTGCTAGGCATTTTTACCGCAGACAAGCCCACGCCACAGATTCTGTCCCCCAGGATGCTCAGGTGGGCCATTTTTTAAAACGCGTACCAGAACGCGCTGGTGTATCGCCCTGGAAAGGACATAAGCCACGCGGACGCCCTGTCGAGGTCACCCCTCCCCCACACAGGCAGCCACGTGTGCGAGGTGGAACAAGACCACCAAGTACTCATGATAGAGGTCCTGGATTCACCCCCCATAGTGCCCGCAGAGATTGCCAAGGCGACGGCCAGGGACAAAACGTTGGCCCTGGTTAGTTCCTGGGTGCAGAAAGGGTGGCCAACGTCCTCCCCGGCGGCGGAATTTGCCCCATTTTTTAGGGAAAAGTTAGAACTGTCCATGGAGAGGGGTTGCCTCCTGTGGGGCCAGCGGGTAGTCATCCCTGAGAGCAAGGGTGCTCAAGCTGCTGCACGTCAGCCACCCTGGAATTGTCCGCTCCAAGGCACTGGCCAGGAGCTACTTCTGGTGGTCCCAGTTGGATGCCGATATCGAGCACATGGTGGGCACTTCCACACAGGGAATGGGATGCGGTGAAGGGGCCGTGGTCCCGGGTGCACATTGATTTCGTGGGCCCGTTTAGAGGATCGCTTTTTCTCCTCATAGTGGATGCTTATTCCAAGTGGTTAGAGGTTATCCCAGTTGCGAACACCTCATCAGCCGCAACAATTAAACAATTGCGCAGGGTGTTCAGCTCATTCGGTATACCCGATACTCTTGTTAGCGATAACGCTAGTTGCTTCACATCCGCCGAATTCAGGGCATTCATCGACATTAACGCCATCCGGCACATCACCTCCGCGCCCTTCCACCCGGCAACGAATGGCCAGGTAGAACGCCTTGTGCATACCACCAAAGACGCGCTGAGGCGCATGGGCCCCGGGGATTTGAACCTGCAGTTGTGCCAGTTTTTGTTGGGGTATAGGGTATCCCCCCTAGCGTCAGGGTACTCGCCCGCAGAACTCCTAATGCGCAGAAAACTGACTATGGTACTGACCAGGCTAGACCCTATGAGGGTGGAAGACACAGGGAGGAACATCGGGTTAGCGGGCACGAAGAGTTTCGAAATAGGCGCCCCGGTCCACTGCAGAAATTACGCTAGCGCAGGGCCAGCCTGGGTTCCGGGAGTAGTCATTGGGCAAACGGGTCCCGTGTCATACTGTGTAGAGATCAGCACAGGTCTACTCTGGAGGCGGACCAACTCCGACGCCGGGTCTCCGGCGTCCAGAGCGCGGACAGCGTGGAACAGGATTCAGTGTTAGGGTTCTCCCCCACCCGTTCAGCCCAAGGGGGAGGAGAGGGGGGCCAGTGGTCCCCACCAAGGGGGGAAGGGAATAAGTTTATCCCCATAGATATCCTGCGGGATACCCCCACAGAGTCCCCAGAAGATGATTTTGAGTTTGAGTTACAAAACCGGGGGGTGTTTCGGAGTGGTTCCCCACCCATCCAAGCGAGAAGCGGGGTTTTTCGTTAGCCCCCAATGCCCCCGGTTTTCCCACAATGGAGTTTACCCCTACCCCGAAAACCACGGAACCTCGGCGAGTCACTAACGAGTCTCCCTCTCCCATTGCAGGACAAGAGCCCAGGGAACACAGAAGTGATAACACCCCCGGGACAAGCCAGCCAGCCTTGCGCCCAAAACGCGCTTGCAATAAACCATATTGGATGAGAGACTTCGTCTCATCCTAGGGGGGAGGGATGTTGTGTTTGGAATAGTGTGCCTTTAAGTAATGCAACACTCGAATGAGTGAATGTAACAATCACCAGCTGTAACTATGTAACCCTCTGTATTAGGACGCGAGCTAAAGACCACTAGGGGCAATAGCGAGCGCCTAGCTCACATGGTCCCAATTCTCCAAATACCTACAGTGCGGGAAGATTCCCGCCACTACCTCACCTGGACAAGAAGGGCGTGACGGGGAGTGACGTCACGCAGACAGTAGCCAATGGGCTATCGAGGAGCCACATTCAAATGTATAGCCACAGTATTTATTGAGCTGTTCATCCGCCATTACCACATGTTCCCCTGGACCATCATTCAATAAAGATGTGTTAAGCCAACCTTTACTAAAGCCAGAGAGGTAGGGCCCCCTGGCTTATGGAACCATTAGGGAGCACCTCCAGTCTGCTCTGGTTGGATGGACAGACGTTCTTAGGGCGATGCGGTCTCTTAGGTATCCTGGCCCACTACCATGTAGGGCTTTAAAGGCCATAACCACCACCTTGAATTGCACCTGGAGGCAAACTGTAACCAGTGCAGCTCCTTCAGCAGAGGCGAGGCATGGGCATAACGCTCACACCCCATCACTACCCATGCGGACGCATTCTGGACCAGCTGCAGCCTCCAAATGGTCGTCAAGGGCAACCCCATGTAGAGCGCATTGCAATAATCTAGTCTGGAGGTGACCAGAGCATGTGTGACCATGAGTACTTAGTCCCTATCTAGGAGCGGGCACAACTGGCGTATTACACGGAGTTGTGCAAAGGACCTCCTGGCCGCAACCGCCACCTGCTCTTCTAGCAGCAGTTGAGAGTCCAGGAGGACCCCCAAGTTGCACACTGGGTCTGTCTGGGGCAGGATAGCCCCATCCAAGACCAAGGATGGCAGCTCCCGGAATAGCACAGGACCTCAAACCCACAGCCACTCAGTATTGCTGGGATTCAATTGTAACCCATTGACCCCCACCCAGACCCCTTCAGCCTCCAGACATACAGATAGGACTTTGACAGCATTGCTGGGGTCCCCACGGGCCGAGATGTACAACTGAGTGTCATCCGCATACTGGTGGTACCGCACCCCATGGGAACAGATGATCTCACCCAGCGGCTTCATGTAGATGTTAAATAGGAGAGGAGAGAGCACTGAGGCACCCCATATTGGAGGGGCCTAGGGCTGGACCTCTCACTCTCCAACCACACCGATTGGGTCCGGCCCTTCAGGAATGAGGAAAACCAGGACAACACCGTTGAGCCGTCCCAGAAGGATACCGTGGTCAAAGGTATCAAAGGCCACTGAGAGGTCAAGGAGAGCAAGGACAGATGGGTGACCGACATCCCCCTCCCTCCAGAGATCATCCATCAGTGTGACCAATGCCGTCTCCGTGCCATACCCGGGCATGAATCCTGACTGGAAGGGGTCCAGATAATCCACTTCATCCAGGACACCCTGCAACTGACGCACCACAGCCTTCTCCAATACCTTCCCTAAAAAGGGGAGGTTGGAGACTGGCCTATAGTTAGATGGTACCGCTGGGTCAAGAGATGATTTGTTCAGGAGGGGGTGCACCAAAGCATGTTTCAGAAGTGCTGGAAACACCCCCTCCCATAGATATGCATTTATTATTGCTCCAACCCAGCTACCTGTCACCTCCTTGTTGGCCTTCACCAACCAGGTGGGACAGGGGTCCAAAGGTCAGGTAGTGGTGCGAACAGCTGCAAGGAGCCTGTCCACCTCATCAGGGACAACTGGATCAAATCGACCCCAGATCACACGGCAAGACTGTGCTCCGGTTCCCTCCGGACCCTCCCCGTCCACGCCGGGATTAATCCCTGAACGAATCCGATCGATTTTCTCCACCAGATGGTCAGCAAAGTCCTCAGCCAAACCCTGCCAATGGGCAATGACACCCCACCACCACCACCACCACCACCACCAAGGAGAGACCTAGTTACCTTAGTTATCTTCAGTGGCTTAACCATTAAACCACCACAGTCCCGCTACTTACATTACCCCAGTAGTAATGTATGGCTGTGAGAGCTGGACCATAATGAAGGCTGAGCACAGATAACTGTAGTGCTGGAGAAGACTTTTGAGAATCCCCTGAACTGTAAAGAGATCAAGTCAGTCAACCCTAAAGGAAATCAACCCTGACTGCTCATTGGAATGATAGATATTGACGCTGAAGCTCAAATTATTTGGCCATCAAATAAGAGGACTCACTGGAGAAGGCCCTGGTGCTAGGAAAGATTGAAGGCAAAAGGAGAAAGGAGCAGCAGAGGATGAGATGGTTAAACAGCATTGTTGATGTGGTGGGCGTGGATCTGGGTAGACTATGGAGGATGGCAGATGACAGAGGAACCTGGCATGCTCTGGTCCATGGGGATTCAAAGGGTTTGACTTAACTGAAAAACAACAAATCAACCAAAAAGAAATAACCAAATTTCAACATATAATTCTACCACATCTCTCCAGGCAGCTACTGCTGCTACCACCAAAACTGCCCACTCATGACTGCTTCCATAGTTCTGCTGGGGGAAATGATGCCCTAGAAAAGGCACCACAGTATTCTGTCTTCTCCAGTACTTTTGATAGGCTTCTAAATAGGTAAAAGGTAAAGGTTTCCCTTACTCGAAAGCCAGACGTATCCGACTCTAGGGTGCAGTGCTCATCTCTGTTTCAAAGCCGAAGAGCCAGCGCTGTCTGCTGCTGCAGACGTTTCCATGGTCATGTGGCAGGCATGACTAGACACCAGAGTGCACGGAATGCTGTTACCTTCCCACCAAAGTGGTCCCTATTTATCTACTTGCAATTTCTTGCTTTCAAACTGCTACGTTGGCAGTTGCTGGGACAGAGACCGGGAGCTCATTTCCGTCCTGCAGTACTTGGGAATCGAACTGCTGACCTTCCACCTCCCAGTCAGTGTCTTAGCCACTTGAGCATTATTTCGAAAGGGAAGCAGATGCTCTGGAAAAGTGAGCCCCACATACCCTTTAGTCTTCATGCCTCCCTCCACCCTAGCCAGTTACTTCACACTCAGGTCAAGGTAAAGGTCCCTGCTGTTTGAAAGCCAGCTGTATCTGACTCTAGGGTGCAGTGTTCATCTCCATTTATCGCCAAAGAGACAGCGCTGTCTGTATCTGCAGAAATTTTCATGGTCATGTTACAGGCATGACTAGATGACAGAACACTGTTACCATTCCTGCCAAAGCAGTACACATTTATCTACTTGCAATGTCTTGTTTTAGAACTGCTAGGTTGGCCGGAGGTGGGAGAGAGATGAGGGCTCATTCTGTTGTACAGCACTTGGGTCTCAAACTGCTAACCTGCCAATCTTCCAGTTATCAAGTTCAGTGTCTTAACCACTTTCTGGCAACTTTAATGATTTGTGACTGTTTTATTGTGAGTTTTATTGTGAGTAATGTTTAATAATTCTTGATTGTTTTATTGTTGGTTTTATGATGTTAGCCACCCAGAGTAGGAATGATTTTTTCCCCTAGAGGAGTGGGATATAAGTGTAATAAATAAATAAAGCACCACAGCCTTGCTATGTACATTACCCCAGTAGTAATGTATGTCTGTGAGAGTCTGTGGCTCCTGGCAGTGGAAGAGGGAGAGAGGAGCTGATGGAAAGTTTGCTTACACAGTGGAGGCTGAAGAGTACTTGTTGGTATTGGGTTTCATATCCACACACCCCTTGCATCCCACATTAGAGCCCTTTCCCCCACCATTTTATATATATTTTTCTTACTATATTTGGAGAAAAATTGGGAAACGTGTACAAAGACTTTAAAATATCTGGATACAAATTGAATTGGACTTGCTACAAATCAGCTTGAAATGAATCGGTTACAATTTCTAAAACAAATAAATCATTCTGTCCTGAAGCAGATGGTATTCATAAATCCCTAATTTATAGCAGACTATTGCATGCTCAATCCCTGAGCATCTTGTGAATTCAGAAAGATTTCTGGCTGAAATTCTTAAAGTGTTGCTGCCAGTAGGTATTCCCATTAGAGATAGGAAAAGTTACTTTTTAAAACTGCACTTAGAATTTCCCATTTAGCACAACACAGTTGGGGAGTTAAACCCAACTGTGGGTGAGATCATCCGTTCCCACAGGGTGAAGTATCATCAATATCCTGAGTGATGCAGTTGAAGTCCTATCCAGGTGCCTGGAGGCTGTAAGGGTTTGGCTAGGGTTTTATGGATGTTATAGAGAGTGTTATAGTACAGTAGAACCTCAGATAAAGTCCAAACTCCGTTCCACAAGTTTGGACTTTATCCAAATCAAATGGGTGATGCATTGGATAACATCCAAAAATGGACTTTATCTGAGGTTCCTATACAAAATACCTTGGATAACGTCCATTTTTAGCGGATTTGGACTTTATGCGATGCATCACGTGTGCATGAAAACTGCAACTTTATCCGAATCGGACTTTATCCGAGGTACCACTATATTTGGTTTTAACTGGTATCGGGTATGGGTTTTAATTGATGTTGTGAGCCACCTTGGGTCGCTTAGGCGAAAAAGGCGGTTATATAAATCCAACAAATAAATAAATAACTTTCCAAAGCTCTTCCTGCAATCTTTGGCTAGATCAACCAATGATCTGACAGCATTAAAGCCACTTCCTATGTTTTTCACAATAAACCACACTGGGGATTCACAAAACCATTGTGTCTGAAGAGCTGTCGTCAAAGATGCTGTGAGAGAAAGAGTCATGCGGTCACGGTGACTTTGAAACAAATATGGGGAAATCAGACATTAACCTCTCTCTTCCAGCACTTGAATGGACAAGTGCTTGGCTGAATCCCAAAGCTGATTCAAGTGCTAGAGAAAGTACCTTTCCATCAAGAGTGCAAACATAATGCCAACTCCACCCCATGTTCCCAACATACCTCTAGGCCACTGAGAAATTGATCTTCAGAGAATATGAGAAGGGTTTCTTTGGTAACACAGCCTCGTTTTTCTTGCTAGCTGAAACTGCCCAGACTACTGACCAATTGGCTTTTAATTTTTTTTACATCACTTGTGCAATTGTAGCCTTGGCTGTTGGGTTAAGTGAACCTCTATCAAAATAGTATTTTTATACCCTGCCCTCCACAAGAAAGGACACAGAATGAAATGCACATGAAAACTAGTAGGTTGTAGGGTGAAAATTACACTGATTTTTAAAGAAAATATTAATGTCAGGGACTTAGATTCAGATTATAAATTACAATTACAGCTAGCACACCATTAGAAAGGGCGTTAGAACTGCTTCACTTCCTGTAGTCTGCAGATCAGCTTGGTTTGTATCTCCTTGGGAATAATACCCTGAAGCAAATGGTGAGCCACTGTGTAAGACAGAATGCTGGACTGGATGGGCTGTGGCCTGTTCCAGCAAGGCTGTTCTTATGTTCTTATGTAATTGGTTACTGGCAGGTAAGCACAGGCTTCATTTGCAAAACCAAAATCTTTCAGTCACCAAGAGCTGCCAGAATCAGCTAACAGATTTCAGGTTCTAATGATGGCCTATTTCTATTATTAGAAATTGTATTTTGGGATTTTCTGGACTACAAAAACCATAATTCTCTATTCTGGAAGTTCTACCAACTTTAGAGATATCTAAATGTAACTAACCAAAGCTAGAACAATACCGAATAGCGCTGAATAGTATACTAACCTGTTCTCTACTGTTAAATTGTGTCAAATTGTGATATTGTATAACAGTGATGGCAAACCTTTTAGAAACTGAGTGCCCAAAATGCAACCCAAAAAACACTTATTTATTGCAAAGTGCCAACACAACAACAGGGGAGGAAGTAAATGCTCCCATTGGGCTGCTGGACAGAGGGGCGAGGTGAACTTGTGCTGGGGTGACTGCATGGGTGCCCACAGAGAGGGCTCCGAGTGCCACCTCTTGCATGCATGCCATAGGTTTGCCACCACTGTTGTATAAGATAGTTGAAATACTTGTGAAGGAACTGGCAACCCACACCATCAATATTGCCAAGAAAACTCCATGGACAGTATCAAAAGGCAAAACTATATCACGCAGGAAGATGAGCCCCTCAGGTCAGAAGGTGTGGATGGATCTGATAATGAAAGGAAAATCAAATGCTGTAAGTAACAATATTGCATAGGAACCTGGAATGTAAGATCTATGAACGAAGGCAAGCTGGGCATAGTCAAAAATGAGATGGAAATAATAAGCATTGATATCTTGGGAACCAGTGAACTAAAGTAGAGAGGGATCGGTGAATTTAACTCCGGGGATCATTATATCTACTATTGTGGGCAAGAATCCCTTAGAAGAAATGGAGTGGCCCTTATAGTCAATTAAAGAGTGAGAAAGGCAGTAATGGGATACAACTTTTAAAATGACAGAATGATCTCAGTACAAATTCAAGGCAAACATTTCAATATCACTGTAATCCAGGTCTCCGCCCCAACCACTGGTGCAGAAGAGGCCACAGTCAACCAGTTCTATGAAGACCTACAGCACCTCCTAGAACTGACACCAAAACATAATGTCCTTATCATTATAGGAGATTGGAATGCCAAAGTAGGAAGTCAAAAGGTAATTGGAATAACAGGCAAGTTTGACCTTGGAATACAGAATGAAGCAAGGCAAAGGCTAATAGAATTCTGCCAAGAGAACACTCTGGTCATAGCAAACACCCTCTTCCAACAACCTAAGGGGCAACTCTACACAAGGACATCACCAGATGGCCAACAAAGAAATCAGATTGACTACATACTGTATTCTACAGCCAAAGATGGAGAAGTTCTAGCAAAGATGAAACCTGGAGCAGACTATGGCTCAGATAATGAGCAACTGATTGCCAAATTCAAGCTTAGATTGAAGAAAATAGGGGAAACAATTAGGCCACACAGGTATGACCTAGATAACATCGCTAAGGGATATAGGGTGGAAGTGAGGTATAGATTTACGGGATTAGACTTCATAGAAGGATCTAAAACTGGAGGAGAATAAAAAGGAATTGTTACTCACTTTGCTAGTAGTGGCTAGAGAAATGATAGCCAGAGAGTGGAAGAATGAATTGGGAGCATCTAAGGCTAAATGGTATAAATGATATATGGCAAATGGCGCTAAATGAAAAATTAACCATGGAGATAAATCTAAGAAAGGGTATATTGAGTAAGATTAATTTCTGTGATATATGGAGAACATTTGTAGAATTCGCACTTACAGATGATAGAGAGATCAAACCCAGCCCTGAAATGTGTAAATTTTGGATAAATTAGACTATCAACGGAGAGATACCAACTTTCGCTTCGGACTCCCTTGTACAGCATGGGTGTATATTATTGATTTTTCTTGTTTTATCTTGACTTTATATATATTGGTTGTATTTTGATTGTTTCAATGTTTATATGTGTCTATGTCTATATGTGTCTGTTCATTCTTAGTTATTAATAAAAAAATTTTTTAAAAAATGACTTGATAGACAGAGTGCCTGAAGAATTATGGATGGAGGCTTCATTTCATTCAATTTCATTTATTCGATTTGTATGCCGCCCACTCAGCATACGCCGACTCAGGGCGGCTCACAGCAAATCAACTACAATAAAAATACAATAATACAATAAATATAAACACAACATCACTACACAGTATGGTCAGCACTATCAACATGTCTGACACAAGAGTAAAAGTACGCTACAATAGGGCAACTCTCTGACCCTTCCCCAGCCCCGGATACAAAACACAAAGACACCCAGCGTCTTTTTCTACCCTCTGGGCCAGCCGGGGTGGGGAGGGAGGCAAGGTTCATAACATCATACAGGAGGTAGCAATTAGAACCATACCAAAGGAAAAGAAATGCAAGAAAGCAAAGTGGTTGTCTAATGAGGCTCTTCAAATAGCTGAAGAAAGGAAGGAAGCAAAAAGCAAAGGTGAAAGAGAAAGATTCACTCAATTGAATATAAAATTCCAAAGAAAAGCAATGAGAGATAAGGAGGCCTTCTTAAATGAACAGTGCAAAGTAATAGAGGAAAACAACAGAAGGGGAAGGACTGGAAATCTCTTTTAAAATATTGGGGAAATTAAGGGAACATTTCAAAAAAAAATGGCCATGATAAAGGACAAAAACAGTATTGACCTAGCAGATGCAAAAGAGATTATGAAAAGATGGCAAGAATACACAGAAGAATTCTACAAAAAGGCCGTCAACATCCCTGACAACCACAGTGAAGAGACCATTGACCTTGAGCCAGACATTCTGGAATGTGAAGTCAAGAGGGCCCTAGAAAGCATTACTAACAACAAAGATAGTGGAGATTCCAGTTGAATTATTCAAAGCCCTAAAAGAAGGTACAATTAAAGTATTGTACTCAATATGCTAGCAGATTTGGAAAATGCAGCAGTGGCCACAGGATTGGAAAAGGTCAGTCTACATTCCAATCCCAAAGAAGGGCAATGCCAAATAATGTTCAAATTATCAAATAATTGTGGTAATCTCACACACTAGCAAGGTCATGCTCAAGATATTACAGGCTAGGCTTCAGCAGTATGCGGATCGAGAACTTCCAGAAGTGCAGGCTGGGTTCCGAAGAGGCAGGGGAACTAGAGACCAAATTGCCAACATCCACTGGATCATGGAGAGAGCAAAGGAGTATCAGAAAAATGTTTTTATTTATTTATTTTTCACGCTTATATACCGCCCACTCAGGTACAACCCAACTCAGGGCGGTTTACATAGCGGACAGTAAATACATAAAAGACACATTATAAAACAAAGTTAAAAGTTAAAAAAAAACCACCCCTAAAAGGTGCACAAGAACCGAAGGGACCTTGGGGGAAGGCACACTTCTCTATACCAACCACCCAACGGTACCCCCATCCCCACCCGCACCCCAAACTTGGCCCACCAGCCAGGTCTTTAGTTCCTTCCTAAAGGGCAACAACTCCGTCTGGAGACGCAGTTCCACAGGCAGGAGGTTGCAAAGGGTCGGTGCGGACATGGAGAAAAATGTCTACTACTGTTTCATTGCCTACACCAAGGCCTTTGATTGTGTGGACCACAATAAACTTTGGCAAGTACTTAAAGAGATGGGAATACCAGACCACCTTATCTGCCTTCTGTGAAATCTGTACGTGAGTCAAGAAGCAACAGTTAGAACAGGACATGGAGCAACTGATTGGTTTAGAATAGGAAAAGCAATATGACAAGGTTGCATATTATCAACCTGCTTATTTAACTTATATGCAGAGCACATCATGTGTAATGCAGGGCTGGGCGAATCACAAGCTGGAATTAAAATTGCTGGGAGAAACATCAACAACTTGAGATATGCAGATACCCTAATGACAGAAAGTGAAGAAGACCTAAAGAACCTCTTGATTAGGGTGAAAGAAGAGAATGCAAAAAATATTTTTTAAAAAAAACCAAGATAATGGCAACCGGCCCTATTACTCCCTGGCAAATAGAAGGGGAAGAAGTAGAAGCAGTGAAAGCAGAGAAGGAGAAGAACAAGAAGGAGGGGTAAGAGGGCAGGAATTTTAAACAGAATGAGGAAAAATGGTTTAAAATCTCCCCTGCCTTCTATCCTGCTGACAAATATACTCACGCTCACTTGCAAACAAGATAGATGAAATACTTCTTTTGAATAGATATAACAGAGACTTTTCAAATACAGCTCTGATTTGCTTCACAGAAACTTGGTTAAATGACTCAATTCCTGAAAGCTGGTTACATATCCCAGGCTTTCAGTTGCAAGGAGCAGATAGAATTGCTGAAACAACAGGAAAACAGAAGGGAGGGGGACTATGCCTATACATCAATGATCACTGGTCTAGAGAGACAACTGTCTTGAAGAAATTTTGTGATGTGGACTTAGAAACGTTAATTATTATTTGTAATCCAGTCTATTTCCCACAAGAGTTCTCTACATTCTTATTACAGTAATTGTAACATATATACCTCCACAAGCCTCGGTAAAGAACGCACTGTGCACTTTAATTGAACAGATCACATGGGCTGAAAATATGCATCCAGATGCCTTTAAGATTATCTTGGGAGACTTTAATAAGGCAGACTTAAAGAAAGAGCTACCAAAATATTTCCAGCATGTTAAATGCCCCACTAGGGCGGAAAATACTCCCAAACTTTAGTTTGTGGACTTCAATTCCCAGAAGCCTAAGTCTATTCCCCAAAGCACTGGTCAGCCAGTGTACTGACTTAGGCTTTTGGGAACTGAAGTCCTTCATGGTGCGTATGCCCCACTTTGGGAACCACTGCTCTAGACCATTGTTACACAATTCTAAAAGATGCCTATCGTTCCCTACCGCATTCTGCTGTGGGATACTCAGACCACTGTATGATCCATCTTGTGCCTGTTTACAAACAAAGGCTTAAAACCTCGAAACCAGTAATTAAAACTGAAAACCTGGTCCAAAGAAGCAAAGATAACATTCCAACTTGCTTTGACTGCACTGACTGGAATGCATTTGAGAACACCTCTGCTGATTTAGATGAATTTACAGACACTATAACTTCATATGTCAGTTTTTGTGAAGACCTACGTGTGCCATCTAGGAATTTATGGCAACAATAAACCTTGGTTTACAACTAAACTAAAACAGCTGCATTATGCTAAAGAGGAAGCCTACAAAAAAGGGGACAAAACATTGTATAATCAGAGGAGAAATATACTATCAAGAGAAATCCGAGCAGCAAAAAGGAACTATACTGAAAAGCTAAAGAATCAGCTTTCCGGAAATAAACCAGCAGACACATGGGAAACTCTTAAAACTATCACTGGCTATGGTAAACAACCATCTTATGTAGAAGGAAATCAACAATTGGCAGATAATTTAAATGCATTTTATTGCAGGTTTGAAAGGAAAGCACAGGTATCTTACCTGTGCAACTGTTGCCTTAGATGTACCAACAAGAATTAAGCCAACGGAACTTTATAATATACCTGCAGGTCTATCACCTCTGGTGATTATGGAAAGAGAGGTGCAAGAGCTGTTTTACAGGCTAAATCCAAGAAAAGCACCAGGCCTGGATAAGATAACTCCCTCTTGCCTAAAAACCTGAGCTGAACAACTAGCTCCCATCTTCACTCATATTTTTAATAAATCATTAGAGATGAGTTATGTTCCATCCTGCTTTAAATATTCTACTATTATTCCAGTACCAAAAAAAAACCTTCTACTAAGGAACTAAGTGATTTTAGACCGGTTGCCTTAACATCTGTGGTTATGAAAACTTTTGAGAGGCTCGTGTTGGCACATCTGAAATCCATCATAGATCCATTGATGGATCCGCTGCAATTTGCTTATCGTGCAAATAGATCAATGGAAGATGCTGTAAATATGACTTTATATTACATATTAAACCATCTTGAATCTCCAAAATCCTATGCAAGGGTCCTTTTTGTTGACTTTAGTTCAGCATTCAACACCATCCTTCCGGACATCCTCATAGCTAAATTAAGACAGCTGGCTGTACCGGATGATATTTGTGAATGGGTTATGAGTTTCCTAACAGACAGGAAGCAGCAGGTGAAGCTGAGTACAACTAGATCAGAAATTAGGACAATCAGTACAGGAGCTCCTCAGGGCTGCGTGCTCTCTCCACTTCTCTTCTCCCTGTACACCAACGACTGTGTCTCAAAAGATTCTTCAGTTAAAATAGTTAAGTTTGCAGATGACACCACAGTGATTGGACTCATTTGGGACAACGATGAGTCCATATAGAGAAAAGAGATTAAACAACTAGTCCTGTGGTGTAGCTGGAATAATCTTGAACTGAATGCAGGCAAAACCATAGAAATGGTCAATAAAGGATTCTATTCTATTCTTGGGAGGCAAGCTATGAGAAACCTAGGGCACATAATAAAAAGTAGAGACATCACCCTGCCAACAAAAGTCTGCATAGTCAAAGCAATGGTATTCCCAGTAGTAATGTAGCGTTGCGAGAGGTGGACCATAAGGAAGCCTCAGCGCAGAAGAATGTGGTGCTAGAAGAGACTTTTGAGAGTACCCTGGACAACAAAGAGATCAAATCAGTCAATCCTGAAGGAAATCTGCACTGACTGCTCCTTGGAAGGACAAATATTGAAGCTGAAGCTCAAGTACTTTGGCTACCAAATGAGAAGAAAGGACTCACTTGAGAAGGCCTTGATGCTGGGAACGATCGAAGGGAGTGGCAGAGGATGAGGTGGCTAGATGGCATTGTTGATGCAATGAGCTGCGGAGGATGGTGGAGGATAGAGGAGTCTGGCATGTGGTGGTCCATGGGGCCGCAAACGGTCAGACTCGACTGTGCGACTGAACAACAACAAACTTGATACACCTGGGGAGGGAAGCTTAACTTAGAAGACTCTGAGGCTGAGTTAGGTTTAGCCTCCCCCTCCACCCCTCTTTTTCAATCTTTCTGTTTCTGCTGCAGCTTTGACTTGAAACTTTCCTTTTGAACCTGAACATTGCACAGAGCTAGCACTAGCTAAGCCTCAAAGTCTTTTAATTTAGGCCTTTATTAGCAGAGGACCCGGCATTGCCCGGGGGTACCCTACCCAGCCAAGGAGAGAACCAGGCCTGCCCCCACCCCCACCCTCACTGCCTTACCTTTTTGTCTGCTGTCGTCGCAGCCACTCTCTCAGCCCTGCTGCGAGGCGGCGTCTCAGCCTGACTCTGGCCACCGCCCTCCCCAGCGACTACAGTCAATGGGTAGCCATCACAACCCGGCCCCTCCGTACTCCTGTGGGTTGTATCAGGTGGAAGGGAGGCTCCATTTGGGCCGGTGGGAACCCATTGGGGGACGGAGGCCTGTGGAAGGTGGCAGTCCAGTCCCGTCCTCTGCTCGCACCCCGTCTGTGGGTTCTTCCTTCCCCCAAGGCATGCCTCAGGAGTGCAGAGGAGTCATGCCGCAGTGGCCGCCCACCGACAGTAGTCACTGGGGCGGGGGCAGCCATAATGGCTGTAATTGCCACCATCCGTACTGGCAGCTAGGCCATGCACCACCTGGAATGCCAGGCAGACTTTGGCGCATGCATGGAATTTTGTGCATGCCCCACAGCCTGGAATGCCAGGCAGGGTTAGGCACATGCGTGGATTCTCGCACATGTGCAGTCACCTCCCCTGGTTGTTTCTGCCAGCCAGGGGTGGGGCGTTGCAGCCCCTTTTTGGGGGCAAGGACCCCAAGGCGGGCTGCCGGTTACCCACGCCGGCCACCCAAGGCGTTGAAGGTAGGCGTGCACGCAGTTTCCAGCACAATCAGTGCAGTGGTGTCACTTTGTATGAGGGAGCCCTGTGATGTCATGGAGCCCCAGATCTGGTCAGCTGGGAATTGGTGTGAACTGTGGCGATGACATCACAATCCCCCTTGGTTGGCTTTTTCCCCTTGCTTTTTCTCCTGTCAGTGGGGGCATCACCTTTGTGGATTGATATGGGGGGCGTAACCCCCCCCCCATGGGGCTTGACACCCCCGCAGTGACCGTCTCTTCAGCCCAAGGTATGTATGTGCCGAGTTTCAGTGCGGATTTCAGTGTGGATTTGTATAACCAACATACAGCACCCAACCTTGATTTTAGTTATATAACTAAACAGTTAGTGTTTGTAAAATTACTTTAAGGTAAGTAGAATTGCCAGAATGGAGAATTATGGTTTGTGTTAATACAAAAATCCCATCCCTATCTAATATATATTTTCATCCCCAGTTTCAGTGTGTACATTCTCCAAGTCTTCATGGTGGTGCAATTGATACAACTGGCTTTCTTGCCTTATTCAACCTTTGACATCCTCTGAATTGATATGAGCTTCAAGTCCACCAGCTCAGATCCAGGAAGAGCTTTATGGCAAGAGCAAACATTTTTGAAGGTACACAAGAGCAAAACCAAATTGGAAGATGGAGGAAGAAGTTCACTGGACAAAGAACAACATTAAAGGAGGATATGGCTGAGGATCTCAACCTCCCCTACATCACTTGGCGGACCCTGAATAGGTTGAGGGTCGGAATCCCTAAATGTAAGATCAACATGCTCAAGTGGGGGCTGCTGGCAGACAAAAACATACTGTGTGAATGTAGAGAGATACAGAATCCAGCTCATTTACTGGTCTGCCGATTACTGCCATAAACATTCACCAATGAGGACTTAAGCTTGGCCAACAACAAAGCCAAGAAAGTGGTTTCATTTTGGCAGTCCAGGGTTTGACCTTCAAAAACACCAAATGTAGGTTGCTTCCTAAAATCTAACTGGGGCAGGAGGGGTATGAATATTTTTAATATCACACTCTTAAAATGGTGGTTTGGTTCACAAGGATAAATGAGTACGAGCTTTTGTATTATTGACTGTTCCTTTGTGGGAGCAGTTGTGTGAAGTTATGGTTTATGAGCAAATGTGAAACTGTTGAAACCACCACATTTTAAAGCAGCCACTTGACTTAGACTGTAGGACAAGATAGGATTATACTAGTCTTTCCTTCCTCCATAGCTTTTGCCTTCTGGCCTCCTGTAATCTTGGAGGTCAGCACTTTAAAAATATTACCCTGTGAGGTCAACAGATTAATCAAACTTTGTCAAAGTGGCATTTAAAAGCCAGATTGATAGAGCAATTGTTGGAAAGTAAAGTGGGATGATAAAAGGAAATTTATTTTGTTTCACTGAGGTAGAGTTTTATTTTAAAGTCAATATGAAAAAACCCATCTTTTCAACCTATCAAAATCCTTTATCTGGCTGGGTGTTTCTTACTTCTTCTCACTGGGCTCTTCTGAGTCATAACTTTCCTCCACTACGGTAACTACAGTATGTTCTTCTGTAAATCCAGAAGTTTCCCTCACTTGTTTATTATATCCACTAATGCCTAGGAAAACCCACTTTGGCAACATAATGATTAACTCTGAAAGAATGAGTCTACTTAGCATTTAGCTAGTTTAACTCATCATTTCAGCAATGAGAGGGGGCAATAATGTTTTGAAGAGTTTCCAAAATTCTGACATCTTCTCAGAACTATCTCAAGCACAAAGAGATTATTTATGGGAGGGTGAAAGATATTTACAGGCTTGAAGATCAGGTTCTAAATGTCATCCAGGAACTTTGAAAAAGAAAGTACCGAGAATAACAGTAAACACTGCCAGTCAAATCCATTCCTTGTTTTTAATATATTTGGAATGCAAACAGCAGGCAATCTTTGAGAGACAGCTATATATTTGCATGTCCTTAAATGACCTTTCAAAAGAGATTAGTTCACTGACCATAGCATGAACTTCACTAACAAACTGCTAAAGCATTTTAACTCATTTGCAGTGTTGTAATGAGACACTGCTAGCTTACAGGATAGCACGGTGCATTAAGTACCTGGCAGCGAAGCCAGAGATCAGCGGTTCAGTTCCCCTCTGTGCCTCCCAGGAGAAGAGCCCAGCTCTGTAGCCTTGAGCAAGCTGTGTAATCCCAGGGCATTCCCCAGAAGAAAATACTGCTAAACCACTTCTGAATAGTCTAGAAAACCTTGTAAAAGGGTCTCCATTACTCTGAACTGACTTGATGCCATGTAATTCAATCAAATTCTTTATTACAGCTCAAGGCCAGTGTTAATGCCATGTAATTATTTGGCCGCAAATGGACAGTCAGATATGACGGGCCTTCAAGCATGGGCAACCTTTACCTAATTATTATTATGTGGGGCCCAGACATATTTAAAGAAATGATTACTGGACATCCTTTCCTTATTCAAATGCATCATGTGCACCACCATTCCTCACCAGATATGATTTTTTTTGACATTTGAAATAAGACAAAAATGACCAGTGCCACATCTGGTTGAGCATTCTGGGAGTTGGAGCAATATTTCCACACTCTGGAAAAATTGACATTGCTAAGCTACAAGAAAAGGGGCACAGTTCTTGTTCATGTTGGCCTGTGTAGAAAAACAAGTTGTTTCCTATTTTGTCTATAATGGCATAAAAAGAAAATTTGCCTGTCCAGAGTGAAACTGGCTATTTATGCATGTGTAGATTCTTCACTCTTGCACTATGACATTCTTGGTCTTCAGTATCTTTCTCTCTGTGGGTGGCCTGTAAGGCATGAATGCACAGAGAATTCCTATAATACATCACAATCTGAACTGTGCACTGGATTTTCCCCCCCCCTTGGGGAGAAAGCACCACAGTAATTTGGTAGCATGGCGTAGGTGCATTATGCTCTGCTAGAATTCACCTGTACATTTTCCCATGCAAACATGCTTTGCTCCTTTTACATCTCATTCCATGGCACTGAAAATATTTCAAACAATGGGATGAGACTCATTGGAACTTGGAATTTGACAGCACAAGAGCCATAATGAACTCCAACAAAAGTTTACATGGAGTGAAGGATATTTGGGGTGGGGGTTAAGAAGAGGGCTACCCTGGCATGGGCTGGGCCACCAGTACAGGGGGATTCATCCCAGTGCACCCTCACCTCTGTCATCCTAGAATGCAAATAATTTTTTTTAATCTACCCAGCGCACTGCACTTTAGATTAAGCCATTGCTCCAAGCTCCCTTTTTCAGCTTGGAGCAGTTGTTTATTCTAAAGTGCCACGTGTCGGGCGGAGCAGGCGAGGGGCGGTGACCAAACGGTTCCCGGGAGTAGCCTTCTCCCCCATCCCATGGTTGCCACCCCTTGCCCCTGTCCAGCGCCCTCCCATGGTACCCAGCACACCCCTGGGGCTACCCAAGTACCTCCAATGAGCAAGGTACTTACAAATATGATTGGAAAGAGTATCTTCTCTCCCCCTGACACACACCTCATGGACACCAGTGGATAGCATCTGTCTCCTTCAATAAAATACACTGGAATAAATGCAATGAATGCTAATTAATGTAGACTCATAGTAGCGAAAGAGACTTTTACTCCTTACTAAGGCAGCTCCCAGTGGATTCAGAGGGTTTATTCTAATGTTGACTGAAACTAGAGTTAACCCACTGCAAAAAGGCTATGATGGCAAAGTTTTGCTATTTCAAAGGATGCCAGAATGAAGGAGGAAACCCGGTTGTTCATTATATTTTCTCAGGGCAGGGCAAAAAACAATGGGTCTGACTTAAGGCGATAGGTGTAGTTGAAACTGTGGGAAAATATATTTAATGCCAAAAATGGTTCCAGTAACAGAAGAGGTCTGTTGGGAAATCTATTCTTCAGACTAGAAGAATAAAAATTGGTCATGCATTTTGGCGATGCCGTAGGAATAGGATATCCTTTTCTTTATAGCAAAATTCTGAATTGTGTTTTATATAAGATTCCTTCCAGCTCTTTGGTGTGTGTTGTGTGAAAAAGGACAACCATTCAGAACACTAATTATCTTTTAAAATAAGTAGCCATGCTAATCAGCTTCAGCCTGTGCAGCAAAAAAAAAAAATTTTAAACCAAAGTGTTGTGGCACCTTAAAGGCTTACAGTAATCCACAAAAGCTCACACTGCAATAAAGCCATTTGATTTTAAATCCACTCTGATGTTTTGCATTTTTGCTAGACCTTTTGAAATAAAGCAACCAAGTGTATTTCTCTTTGCACTACAAAAATGCTGAGAAACTACATAAACTATAGACATGTATCATGAAAACTGATTCACAAAAAAGTGAAATATGGTAATTATGTGAACTGAAACTAAACATCTGGATGGATAATATTCCTGCAATGATAGGGAAATGAATCAAGCGAATTAGCTGATCTCTTGAGATGTTTCCCTTCCCCACACGTGTCCATTCACAGAAATTAACGAGTCATCTCATCTCAATAAATTTCTGTCATGTGAATACTCTTGTAATATTACTAAAATGTTTGTCTCTTTACCACTGCATAAGGAACTTTGAAACATGTCTCGTTAGGTTCTTATTCATAATCAGCAACCTTAGAAAGGTGCATAAAACAGATCATGGTTTAATTTTGGCTATCATGCTTTTAATTAGCATCCAGTTGGCCAGTTCACAGTGCGATTACTACATCCTGATCCATGGAAAGCCTGGGAATATACCAATTGTAGCAAATTCAAAAATCCGTTTGTGGCAAAAACTATCTCAAGTAATAAATTCAAACGTGTGCCAATAGCTTCAAAGTAAAGTCTTTGTTGGTTTCTCCACACATCCGGGGATATCTGAAAGAACACTTAGCTTATCTAAGTGGGAGTTTCAAGAGAACATCTTTTGCAGAGACAGTTACGGGATGAAAGCAGACGCATTCAGTGGTCCATAGAGTATTCTCCCAGAGCAGGGGACATAAAAAGAATTATTAACAAGCACTAGTTTGTTCTTTCAGATATCCCCGGATGTGCGGAGAAACCATCTATAGGCATGAGGAAAACCAAATCTGTGGGAAACCTCATTATTAGAGCAGATGTGGCTCCTAGGGAGAATCCTCAAGCCAATTTGATCAAGGGGCATTACCGGTGCGGTCACTGTGGTTTATGTAGAAACTCTGTGGAAACAAAGATCATTAATTTTCCGGAAGTAAGATTTCAAAAAATCTTACCATTTTTCAGTAACTGTAACAGCATACACTGCGTGTATGTCTGGATATGCCCATGTGGGCTGAAATATGTGGGGGAAAGCTCACGTAAACCTAAGACCCGTTTGGGCGAACATCGATCCAGGATCAGGGGCCAGGTCCTTACCGCCCCCCTAGTTACACACTATATGGAGAAACAACACCAGGAAGATGAGTTTAAATTTGTTGTTATAGATAAGCTAAGTGTTAGCAGCGGGTGTGGGGTAGACATAGAGAGACTTCTTTTGAGAAAGGAAGCATTCTATATACATAGGTTGGACACCTTATTTCCCAATGGTCTAAACTGTGAAAATGATTTCTCCTGCTTCTTGTGAATTATGCCGTGGTAATCCAGAGGGGCACAGGTGATTAATCAGTACTAATGATGTATTGGGTCTCAGGTGTTTCGATATGCTATTTAAGGAATTTGGAATTGAGAGTAAGTAACGTCGGAGCACCTGGGAAATTAACAGAAGGAGGCTCGTGAGACGCAACTTTAAGGTTTGAATGGGGCTTGGGAACAGTGCAGCAAGCTATCGTGTAGTATCATCATTTTAATGTTAGAGAAAATAATGCATGTGTATTGTATAATTTTGGTGTTCAAGAACCAAGACAATAGAAACAGCCGAAGTCTGGCTTAACTCATCTTTATTGCATGATGGTCAGGGAGAACATGTGGTAATGGCGGACGAACAGCTCATTATATACAGTGGCTATACATTTGAATGTGGCTCCTCGATAGCTCATTGGCTACTGTCTGCGTGACGTCACCCTTAGTCACGCCCTTCTTGTCCAGGTGAGGCAGTGGTGGGAATCTTCCCACGGCTGTAGGCATTTGGAGAATTTGTACCATGTGAGCTGGACGCTCGCTACTGCCCCCAGTGGTCACTAGCTCGCATCCTAATACAGAAGGTTACAGTGTTACTTTTAGAGATTGTTACATTCACTCATTCGTGTGGTTACATTGACTTAAAGGCACATTACAATCCATACACAACAATAATTTCGCAGATCATAATCTAATAACACTCCCCTGAAGAAGAGTCGTTGAAAGGTCTGTTAACCAGGCAGACTTTGGGAGATGTTTGTATTAGCGAGATAGCTTCTCCCGCTGAAAAATAGCAAGCAAAGGGTGGAGCCTCGCTAGGACCACGGAATTTCGTTTACAGACTGTTCAGTGTGAATACTATAACACTTGAAAGTTTATGTTTATTCATCAATATTTCCATGTCTGAACTGTTTGAAGTGAATGAAACTTACCTGATTCGAAATATATATATCAATTTGGAATAACAAAGACTTTACTTTGAAGCTATTGGCACACGTTTGAATTTATTACTTGAGATAGTTTTTGCCACAAATGGATTTTCGAATTTGCTACAATACTTTTCTGTTTGGCCTCTTGTTTACCACGTAATTTCTGGGAATATACCAAAGCAGGTTTTCTTAGATGTAATCACTATAGAGACTACTGCACTTCCTGGATCATGTTTTTTCAATTCCAACAAAGCTATTCATTCTTCTTCAACATCACTAGTTATTACTGTTACCCCTGCACATAACTGCAAACTCACACACACCCACACACACACCTTTCTTCTTCTTCTTCTTCATACTGTTGTAGCTATTCCATTTATGGCAAATGACCAAAAAGGCCTACCTAACTGACAGGATTAAAAATGAAAGGGGGAAATCAAATAAAAGTTTTCATCCACTTGGTGGACCTGAATAATGTCGGCTCATGGAATCTCTTCCTGAATGGTTGATCCACATATGCAAATCCCATCTACTGGATGAATAGTTAAGGCTGCCAGTTGGATTGAAGACCAAGTGACTAGGATTGTTTTAGGATTCTAGAAGGCAAAGAAAAGTAGTCTCCTGAAATACTCATCTTTATTTCACACACATGACCAAAAAAAGTACATACAAATATAACCAGTATTCCAATGCCAGACACTTCCCCAACAGTGAACACTCAGAATATGACAGAACTGCATTCCATTTCCTATAATGGAATCTTACCCTGTACAAATAGCACAGCAGGACGGTTTGTTTTTCTAAATGCCTGAATTACTATAGCATGATGCAACTGAGTGTTTTCATATAAGCTTTCTTATAGTATTTAGCAGCTCAGGGAAGGATTAGGTCCCTACTTCTGTATTCAGAAATACATGCTTATCTTCTGGCCTCAGAAATACACGCTACAAAGTAGAATCAGTTTCATGTTTTCCTATGGGTCACAGTAGAACTGTAGAAACATGTACAGTAGATCCCAAGACTTTAGGGAGAGTGTCATTAAGTAGACTAGTCACTAGGTGGCACCACATTTTATTCAGTTGAGCAGAGACAAGCATTTCCTATGTACAGTAAAGCCCTGACTTACATATGCCTCCAGTTACATAAAATTCGACTTACATAATGATTTTGTGCTAAAACCATGTCCCGATTTACACGATTTACTATGGGTTTGCTTCGAGTTACATAAAGATTCTTTTTCCTATGGGTTTGCTTCGGGTTATGTAAAAAATCATTTCCCTATGGATTTGCTTTGATTTACATAAAAATGTCATTTTTCCTATGGGTT
Organism: Bradypodion pumilum; assembly: GCA_035047305.1. NCBI lineage: Eukaryota > Metazoa > Chordata > Lepidosauria > Squamata > Chamaeleonidae > Bradypodion > Bradypodion pumilum. Next base: position 61,837,951 of record JAWDJD010000004.1, on the reverse strand, counting down.
TGCTTCAAGTTACGTAAAAAAATAATTCTTCCTATGGGTTTGCTTCAAGTTACATAAAAAACTATTTAAACAAAAGCCTACAGAACGGACTTTTTTTTCGTAAGTAGAGGTTTCACTGTATAGTCCATTCTTGTTTAACAGTAGGCTGTGGTGGCTCAGTGGTTAAGAAGGTCATCTTGTTAGCTGGAAGGTTGGCAAGTCAGTAGTTCAAAACCTGGGTACTGCATGATGGATTGAGCACCTGTCTCTATCCCAGGTCTTGGGGACATGAAAGGAGCCTCATTTGGGTGTTTCCTGAGCGGAGTTTCTTCCGCAAAAATCCTTTCAACCCAGAATAATTTCTGACATGGAATTATTATTATTATTATAACAGTAGAACCACTTACATACAGAATGAATCACTTGTATTGGTGGAGGAACATTAGGGGCAACAGATTTTCAATACTTCCCTGTCAAGACCAGCACTCACTTTTCAGAGCAGCCAACCTAATTCTCCAGAACTGGCATGGCAGATTTCTATAGGGCCACATCATATGCCTTCTAGCTCTGGCATTTACCCCACCACACCCCAAAGGCCATCTCTGAGGGATCCACACTTTGCAGATCATTTATCCACAGAACCTGATTGCCCTCTATCTTGCTTTCAAAGTGAGGCAGAATGCAACCACCCAGTAACACTATCCTACTGAGGCACCGCTCTTTAAAAGAGACAACAAAGTTCTTGTCTGTTTTCCTATACAGTATTTTGCTTCTTATAGGCCTGTGATGGTGATCCTTGGCACTCCAGATGTTCTTGGACATCAATTCCCAAAAGCCCTGATCAGCAGGTGTACAGACTTGAGCTTCTGGTAATTGAAGTCCAAGAACACCTGGAGAGCCACGTTTGCTGACCCCTGGCCTAAACCAACCACCTACAGCAGGAGTTCTCAACCTTTTCAAGCCGGGGGCAGAGTCAGATTCCCTCAGACAGCTTCATGGCCTGGACAGCCTTTTTACCATTCCTTGATCACATGGCACTTCCTGGTGTGGTGGTGGGCAACATGAATTATTGCCATGGGCCGCATTTGGCCCGTGGGCCACAGGTTGAAACTCCCTATCCTACAGGTTTCTTCATCTTTCCTTCTTTGTGGGAGAGGAACAAGCATTTCCAGACGGTTAACAGAAGCCTCATTACCAATACAACATTCCAGCAGTGTCTGGAATATATTTTGTACATCTCACACTGAGTTAACTTTCTTTTATCTCATTTTTAGGAGGTGTTACACCAAGAGCTACTGTTGAAGCAAAAGATGGTGATTTTGCAGGAGCTTCTCGCCATGTTGGTGCAAGCAGCAGATAAATCATGGATGGTAGCAAATAGTCCTGATGAAAGCTGTATCGGTGTGTTTTTTCAGTGTGTTGCTAGGAATGACCAAATGCATAAGAGATGTAGTCCTGTACCTTTAATGGTTTGTGCACCTTCAATTATGAATTGGAAAAGATCTCTTCAACAGAGATAAGAACTTCAGCACTAGTTTTTTTATTGCATTAAATATTGTGCATACATTACCCATTTACTTGAAAACAAACAAATCACCTTTTAAAATAGTTGCAGTGGTGCTCAAGGAATTCTCAGATGTATTTTTTTCTTAGCTGGCTGGGTAGCTTGGTGGTTTAGATGTCCGGCTGCAGAGCCAGAGGTTGAGAGTTTGATTCCCCACTGTGCCACCTAGGAAAAGAGCCATCTAGGAAAAGAGTCTTTGGGCAAGCTGCACACTCTCAGAGGATCTAGAATTGCCCAAATCTTTATATTGTCAGTCCAGTAGTAGGTCACAAATACTGGAGATCTACTATAAACCATGTCTATGTATTCTTTATCTTAAAGAGATTTTTCTCAAAGTGACACCACAGGCCGGCTAGAGTCACTGAGTATATAAGTGTTATCTTTGAGAATTGCAGGTCCCAGAAACTCACAGCTAGCACGAGCTGTTACAGTGGTGGACAACATGCAGCCCATGGACTATATGGGGCCAGCTACCCTGGGGCTGAAACACAGTATTCTATTTTTTAAATAAATAAATAAAAAACACACACACACACACACAAAACCTATTTTCTTTTTTAAATAATTGGGCTCAAATATCATTTGTGCTATCTGAAAAGATGGAAGGGAGAATTTTTTCATGGTATACTAAAAAAAAGGTCGAAGTACTTATATTTGTTGCCAAAGAACAAGCACTACAAACCAATATAAGTAAAGCAAAAATTGAAAAAACTGGAACTGACAGTAAGTGTAGGTTTTGTAATAAAAAATAGTTGAAACAGCGGACCACCCTATCAGTGGGTGCAGTAAGATTGCACAAACTGACTACAGAGGATGCCATAGCCAAGTCATAGCAATGTTACATTGGAATCTGTGCACAACTTATAAAATAACATCTTCAAAACACTGGTGGAAAAGTGGTTGAGAATGAGAACAAGATGGTTAAGATCTTGTGGGACTTTAAGATCCAAACCATTAAGAGGCTCGAGCACAGCACTTCCAACATTACTGTGGTTGAAAAAATTGGTTAAGCTAATTGATGGGTTGATCCCAGGTGATGGTCAGGTGGAAGAAAAAGAAATTGAAAAGGATAATAGGATTTGAGAATTGAAGTTCAGTATTTCTGGGAGAAAATAGCAACAGTGATACCAGTAGTGATAAGAGTGCTGGGAGTAATCCCAAAATGGCTGGGTAAAACAGATTGCAAATGGTACTGATAATATCACGATAGAGTAGTTGCAGGAGTAGCACTAATAGATAGCTACAATAGCCCTCGCGGCGTGTTTTACTTCCGCTTCCAGGAGCGACGGGGCCGTTGTGGGCCGGATGAATCGCAGCAAACCCATTCATGTGGATTCACAGGATCTTCTGGGAATTGAAGTCCAAAATCATCTGGAGTACCAAAGGTTCGTCATCACAGCTATAGGCCATCCATCACAGTGACTGTACCCTGTGGAACTCTGTAATACTTTAACGTCATCATGTTTATGTGTCCTTCATACAGTGTCTTTTTTCTTCATTTCATTAAAATATGGAAATCCTACCACTACCTCCCATTTGCATCCTTCTTTAGGCAACATAATTACATGTTTGCTTTCCAAAGATACATATGGGATTGTTTGAGGAACTTTAGCGGAGCAACTGGTGAGCTGAAAATACTCATCAAGTACCCTGGTAAGGGTGCACTGGCAATGTCATGAGTTCACGTTGGACTTAATATCCTGACTTTTGGTCTCTTTCATTTTTCTGTGTGGTCGATTCTCACCCCCAGCCCAAAGTGTCATGGCTTATGAAAGAGGAAAAGAAGTTCCCAGCCCTTTCTGTTGTGACCTCTTCTATTTCTGTTTCTTTCCCAACCCATTCATTTGCTTCTATAGCCTTTGAAGTCAATGCCATTGAATTCAGACAGAGTAGGTATGTATAGGGTTACACCATTACTCCTACCCAAGCCCACATTGTGAGCCTCTGGGGCAAGCTGTGTTTTTAATCCAAGGAGCCCAGCACTACACCTGCTGTGTCTAGTGGGCTTTGTGTAGTTAATTAACACCTCCTCAAAACAGCAAAGACACCTGTTGCATTGACTGGGGGATTAAGGAAACTGATTCCTACTCTCGCTCTTTGAGCAATTAGAACAATATTTTTTTTAAAAAAACACACACACACATGGCAAAAAACTCTTCTGTATTTTTTAAACTTTGATGAAAGAATAATTTTCTCTAAATTTCAAAGTATATTTTATGAGATATTATTCTATCAACAGACAAAGATGTTAGCTGTTTTTAAACCATGAAAATAGGCCTTTCCCTGAATACAAAATAAAGTAAAATATAATAGCATATAAATTATTCTTTTTTATTGCATATCACAAAGGGTGGTCAAATTCAGGGAAGAAACAATACTAAACTTATTATTTGTTGAAGGAAAAATCAGAATTATCTTCTCCCCTTTTAAGCAACCTGATATGAAAAAGTAAATAATTAAGGTCAGTTTAGAAATATTTCCAGCAAAGATATTAATACAATTGAGCTACATCCCTCCAAAGGTCTTGAGCAAGCAAAACAAAACTAATGTAGTCCTAAAATGAATATTCAAAATGAAATAATGTAAGGTTCAGTTAGCTTCAGTTAACTGTCTGTTTCAATATAAAGGAGTTTTTAAAACCAAATGTTTTAATTCTTTCCCTCCACATGCAGGACATGCTTTCTCATTTAGAGTTACTTGATGGTAAGTTCATCAGTGTAGCAGCTGAAGTACTGTACTGCTAAATTAAATCCCAAAATCCAATGCCAGCTACAGATGAACCATAGATCATACAGGCAAATCTTGCCAGAGAGTGAGTCAAATTGGGACATGCATTCATGTTGTTGTTGTTGTTCAGTCGAACAGTCAATTCTGACCTTTTGCGACCCTATGGACCATTGTCCTCCAGATAGCTCTGCCCTCCACTATCCCCCTCAACCCGCCCAGCTCTGTGCCCATTTTGTCTACAATACTACCTAGCCATTTCATCTTTGGCCGCCCCCTTCTTCTTTAGAAAGTAGAACATTTATGCTTATTTATTTGGAACTTGGAAGATTTTTCTTGAAACCAGCTTGATAGGACTTCCCTTCCACCTCCACATCCCACTTATATAGTGTACAGGTGTTAAGAGATTAATAGTGTCAGTTTCATGCTTATTCATTTAGTTAAGTAGTCTCTGATTGTCTTCTTTACTTCTTTTACTCCCTTGGGTGTGGAGAGAGATACTGTACAAGGTTCTTGCTCTGACACTTTTAGTGGCCTGGTGTTCTTGCAATGTTTTTTTGATGTTATCTCTCCACTTTCCTCTGGCTCTGCCTAGTGGTCTTTGTCCTTCTCTTCTTTTCACATATGCCTTGTAAGGCTCCCACCCGCCTAACTCTGGGCTCCACCCGCCCAGAGAAGGGTAAAGGCAGCCACAGCCTGGGACCAGGAGGACGCTCCCACCACTCACCTTCGGGCCCCATCACCGCTCGGAGGAGGAGGGCTGGACCAGCTGCAGCCACTCCAGTGGTGGAGGATGCTCCTGCCCACCTAACTCTGGGCTTCACCCACCCAGAGAAGGATAAAGGCAGCTGCAGCCCAGTACCAGGAGGACGCTCCCACCACTCACCTTTGGGCCCTATCTCCTCCCGGAGGAGGGGGACCAGACCAGCTGCGGCCGCTCAGGCGGTGGAGGATGCTCCTGCTGCAGTGACGGGACCCCACTCCGGGGCACAAAGGGCTGCTATGGCAGCGCATGGCAGGATTTCACCACCACTACCACCCTTGGACTTGCCTGCAGCCAGAGTAGAGAGGCTGTTGTACTATGGAATTGTTTTACATTATGTTATGTGCTCTTGGGAACTCTTTCTATTATTATATTATATTGTAATGTGTTGTTTTTTGTAGACTGATTTTTTTTGATATTGTAGTATTATTATTGTGCATTTATTTTGTATACAGTTGATTTGTGCTGTGATTTTTGTGAGCCGCCCTAAGTCGGTGTATGCTGAGTGGGCGGCATACAAATCGAATATATCAAATCAAATCAAATCATTCTCTCCAAATGGGCAAACCACTTTATTTGCTGTCTCTGCAATGTAAATGTTATCGCACCAGTTTTGCTTTCTGCATATTTTTCAGGTTTCCATCAATGGTGAGGTGAGGAGTTGCAAGAGGTAATGTGCTTTGCTGTGCTTCTAATGACACATTAAGCACCTAGTTTGGCCTTATTTCTCTGTGCAAAAACTAGTAACGTTGATGCCCAAAAAAACCAAGAAAGTTAAGCTGAGTATGGGGGCCTCTGCAAACCACCAAGTCAACTCCTTCATTTATGTGAGAGATTTCCAGGTAAGGCAAGGAAACCTCAGAGAATCTAGGCCAGTCTGAGTTGACAGCGCTGGGTTTATCAGACTAAAAGTCTGACTCAGTACAAGGCAGCTTTTGGTGTTCTCTGGTGTGGAGGAACTAGCTTTTCTTTATTCGTGTCAGATGCACCACCAGCATATAACAACATAGTAAAGGTAAAGGTTTCCCTTGCTCAAAAGCCAGTCGTATCCAACTCTAAGGTTCAGTGCTCATCTCTGTTTCAAAGCCGAAGAGCCAGACGTTTCTGTGGTCATGTGGCAGGCATGACTAGACACGGAACGCTGTTACCTTCCTACCGAAGTGGTCCCTATTTATCTACTTGCAATTTCTTGCTCTCAGACTGCTAGTTTGGCAGGAACTGGAACAAAGACAGTAGCTCATTCTGTCCTGCAGTATTCAGGAATCGAACTGCTGACCTTTCGCCTCCCACTTACAAAGCTAAAATTAACACATCTAAAAATAAAATAGAATTAAAAAGGGCTAGATGACATCTGCCCAATATCAGGCCACGTCAACAGCATTTCCTGTAACTAGCCATCATGTTGTTTTAAACTATACTTGAGTTCAACCTATATAATGGATGGAGGGATCTTCAAATATCCAAAATATTTATTTTATTTATTTATTAGTCAAATTTGTATATGCCGCCCGCTCAGGCATGCCCGACTCAGGGCGGCATCACAACAATGCACAAAAATACATAAAACATTATAAAAAACCCCAACCCACCCCCTTTAAATAGCCCTTCCAGTCAATGTCCATCCAGAAATGAAAGAAAGAAACCCGAAAACATTGCCATTTGACAATCTTGGTTCTATTCACTGGTTAAGGAACTGGAGAACATAATCCTAGAGCTGGTTTCATGACACAGCAGCCAAGATTATAGCATGAACAGGACGGGTGAGTGAGTGGATGCAGAAGTGGAGTAATCCTACTGAGATATATATTAATTATTTCTTTACTAGCTAAGTCTTAACATTGCTTGCCTTTCTGCAGAATTATGGGTTTAGGCCTAGAGTAAGGATGAAAGGGAGAAAGGGATTCAAATCTAGGTCGCCAACCAAGCCAGAATTTAAAGAGGATTGCTCACATGTACAGAAAAGGAACACGATTCTTGGCTGCCTCCCAGCTCCATTTCCATTGTTGCTGCTTCCCAGAACTTCCAGAACTTCCCTTGCTTGATACAAGCATTGTTTGTTATCACCTGCTTTTCACTGCCAGGAGCTGGCAAATTCTGGAGTGAAGTACACTATAACAATTTACCATGTCATAACAGGCTGTACTACAATCCAGAATAAACTTGGAAATATATATATATATATTTTCAAATCAAGCTTGCATTCTTTTGCATTGATTTTTGCTGTTTTTACATCTCTTTGTATGGTCCCCTGCTTGCAAGCCATTAAAGGAGATATTTGGGGTTAATTTTTAAGGAGCTCCTTGTTCTCTGTGTAGGCGGATATGCTCCTCCTTTGTTAATTAGTTTTAAAGTGGGGTTTGGCAGCCAGAATACTGTGGGAGAGATGCCATTATACAGGGCACATCAATACCCACTGACTGTTGCCAAAAATGTTTTCACTGCAACACTAGTTTTAATCTTGTGTTATTCTTCCAAACACAGATGTTCGAGATCCTGTTAGGGGATTCTTAACCTAATAGGGGTCATGCCCAGTCTATAAGTACGGTGGCAATGAGCCCAGAACGACACATAATGAGAAGAACTTGAGCATCTGCTCTGTTAAGGAAGATCCAACACAGTGGGTAATTTAAGATAGCTCCTATAATACTCTCTGTATTATTACTTAATATACAAAGACCTTCAATTCAGGGTGCACTATTTTGGGGGCTTGGAGGGATACCTTCTAATGATGTTGGGGCTAGTATAATGGGAATCTCACACAACCTTCTCAAACACACTCACAGATATCTCAACTTGTTGATGAGAGCTGCGGAGCACTGGAAGGCACAAAACTGGCAAAGGTAGTAAAGGTAAAGGTCTCTCTTGCTTGAAAGCCAGCCACGTCCAACCCTAGGGGTCTGTGCCCATCTCCCATTACAGCCAAAGAGCCAGCATTGTCTGCATCTGCAGACGTTCCTGTGGTCATGTGGCAGGCATGACTAGATGCTGGAGTGCAAGGAATGCTGCTACCTTTCCCACTGAAGCAGTACCTATTTATCAACTTGCAATTTCTCGCTTTTGAACTGCTAGGTTGGCAGAAGCTGGGACAGACAACATGAATCACTCTCAAGTCTTGCACAGCACTCGAGTCTCGAACTGCTGACCTGCCGCCTTTCTCGTCGCCAAGCTCAGCTTCTTAACCACTAAGCCACTACAGTCCTGGTAAAGGCACTACTACGTTGGAAAAAAACAACCTCAGGACAGAGATGGACACTAAGTAAAACAGCAGTGGACATTCCAAACCAAGATGCACTTTAGCCATGGACAAAACAAAAACAATAATTTCACAGCAATGGTGGGTAGAGCCAGAGGCAAATGATTTTGATCCCCCTCTCCCCCGCATCTCACTTCTAATTATATCAATAGTGCTGAAACATTGATGCACAATACCAAAAATATCTAACCAAACTGAAATATCATCTAACTTCAGCCCAGCAGAACTTTGTGATGACACTTTTCATTCCTCTTCTATGACTCTTTTGCAGACCTTGAAGCTGTGGATTCTGCTTTTGTTCACGGGCTTGTAATAATACTCAGGCGGGTAGTAATATGGTACCACCCTTAAAATGGCAATTGTAGATGACCTAATAGAAAACATTGAAAGCCACAGATGAAATTAGAGGGGAACATCCGCAAAGACTTTAAAAAATATGGATATCCAGTTATTAGAAATAGTGATGGATGTTGGAGATCACCACCACGAGAAAAGCATATCCATGGGCAGGCAGCTTGTCTACCCTTGCCTCAGACATCCCAGAACAGGATTTTTCCTTGAGCAGCACAACTGACTGATGTGAAAAAAGGGTGGGATCTCTCCAGCTTTGGCAGCAGTCAAGGAATGTGCATGCTGAAGGCCGCAGATGTACCATCCTGTCATAGATATAGCTGACTTTGCATTAAGTCTCTTGTATTCAAAAACTACCTAAATATTTCTTCTGCATCTCTTGTCTTGGTCATGCTAGCATATGGCAGACCTCTGGAGCTGCATAAGCAAATCAGCTTGTAGGTAGATATTGTGTGAGTTATTATGGCTTGACAACATCATATGACTGGCTTTTGAGCAAGGAAAACCTTTACCTTTACCTAAAAACACTAGAACTTTAATCACAATACCACTACCCCTTGGATTGCAATTCCTATCATTCCCAGATAGCACTAAAAGGATGGGAGTTGTAATCTAGTACATCTGGAGAGCATCAGTTTGGCGAAGATTTCTGTACTCCAACAAGCAGTGACATTCCAAGTCTGGGGTGGGGCGTGGGGGAGGATTTTTCCTGAGAAGCCAGAGAATGAAGCCAAAAACCTCAGTATGTTAAGCATGAGTTTTAACAATGAGTAACTGTAGTCTCTCCCTAGAGATATTGAGTTCTTCCGTCCAGTAATTCTGAGACTCCCAAGTGTGATAGCAGCATAGAGCAAAGACTTAGACTCTAGTGATGCAAAGATGCCCAGTTCATTATGTTCTGTTTTGTTATACTGTATGTTTTTCCTCCATGTCTAGGCCAGTCATGAAACTGCCAAAATGAAGACACCTTTTGGTAAGTTCATTCTGCAGTTCTTTTCACCTGACCTATAAAACTATATAACTGAGGGAATACATGAGTAGTTTTTTCCCCATTTGAGATTCAGAATATCACACAAGAAGGGGAACACAAAAGTCGATCTGCTCACACAAAGCATGACACTACTGGAACTTGTCATGGTCACTTAAGCTACTCAAGGTTCCTTACCACATTACCACTACTTGCCGTGCCCCATAAGAGTATGTCCTGGGGCTAGACCTGACAATGTAATTTAGGGACAAATGTGGCTTCTTAAGATGACCAAGATTTTGGTGTTTAATGCTGGTGCCTGCCTTTTATACCTCCAGGCTCTAGACTCATTACATAGATATAAGGAATCCTATCAAGGAACACGTAAAACATCTTTAATCAAGCTGTTGGTCTATCCATCCCAGTACTGTATAATTTTATCTATCTGGGGCTTCCAAGAATCGAACCTTGAGCCTTTTGCATTTAAAACATGTGTTTTGCCCCTTAACTTGCTTTCTTATGGTCACTTGTTTCATCTCTCTGAAAGCAGCATTGGCAGTAAAACAGGAGAAATGAAAGAGAGAGTAATTTTTATGGAGGAGGGGAATGGTATGAGCATTTGTTAGCAGAGGAGTACATCAGAGAGAGAGAAAGACAAATTAGGAAAGGGAGCTACACTGGTATAACCAAAAATAGTTTTCTAGAATATTCTATTTTCTAGGGCTGGGCTTATGAAGGTAATCTTTGTTTGTTTGTTAGATTTATATCCCATCCCAATTAGTGAACTGTAGGAATCGGGGCCGCTAGGATGGCCGTTGGGTCCCGGAGGAGACTGATCAAGTAACGATACGAGGCAGTATGGAGCGAGATCAGATCAGTGGTTTATTGAGGGAAAAGCATCATCATATATAGATCAGAAGGCAATTCAGGGAAAACCCGTCATCTGACAGAAAATCACATCACCCATTTACTCGGGTTAATGGGAAATCTCTCTAGGGGAAGTTAATTAACTCGGGCAAACACTGACAGGGGAAATTCATTGTCTGAGGCTTACGCCGGGGTAAACATGGCTTCTATTTGCACCAAAGATTAGGCTGATCTGTGAGTCAGTAATTGCTTAATGGGTAACGGAGGTTAGCGATCTGCTCTCTCAGCAGAATCGCCGGTCAGGTTAGATGTGGGTGAATCAACCCTTATTATTAATCCACCCCCCCCCCTTAATTTCTGTGCCCGCAGAGCCCACGGGCCAGGAGCGTTCTCACTGAAATGGCCTCTGCGAGGGCCGTTCCATGCCAACTGGGCATGGGGAATCCGCATCTCCCCTTTTTCTATTGTTTAACAACCTGACAGGCGACCCTGCGCAAGAGGGGCATCAGCTGATGAGCGGGAATGACGCTTCGGGGTTCCCCCCACGAGGGACACCTCGAGAACAGTGAGAACAGTGAGGGAATACATTGCATGAAACAGCATCCTGCTATGCCTAGCACTATCACCCCCATGATTACTTGAAGCGTCGTCTGGAGCCACCCCCACGGAAGCCATGACCATAACGAACTCCACCAATCCCATATCGAACCCTGCTTAATGTTCTTGACTAGGGTGTGGAGGTCCATGAGCTGGCTCTGGACCTTGCGTGAGTTGTCAGTGAGATTAAAGCAACATATGCCATGGACAGATTCGCAACCCAAATGGTGCAATAACAGGAGATAGTCTATAGCCGCTCGATTGTCAAGAATGGCATGGCGAAGCTCTGCCTGCTCCTGAATGAGCAGCGCTATTGCTGAGGATGTATGGTTAATGGCTTTCGCTAATCCGCAAGCCAATTGACCAATTCTCCGAGCGTTGCCGACGGCTAAGCCTGGCACGCCAAGTATGCTGACTTCCAGCGAGACATATTCAGCTGGGCTAAGAACCCTGATGTTGCTATCACATGAGCTGTCTAACTGAGTGGCACGAGTGTGTCTAACGGGTGAGGAAACATCTGAAACATTTGTGCTTGGGGTAATCATATCCTTGGTGGGGAGCAACAGTGTCAAACGACTAATGCAACACCTGGAATCTGATACATTTGCAGGAATGTAGTTCCAAGTATACTGGTTACATGTAAAGAACCAACCCGAAGGTAGGGTGACATGAGCATACATTGAGCCAAGTGTCTCTGGTTTATCACAAGTCCAGTTGCTGCTGCCAGTGTCCAGGCAGCGGCGCTGAGTTCGGCCGACTGCGGTGCAGCCGACCATTCGAGCACAAGTAGAGTTCGGGCTGACCGCCACTCGAGGAGTGTGGAGAGTGGCTGCGTCAGCCGGCAAAGTCATTGTCAGCTGCATTCCCCCCCAGCGAGCGTATGCTGTGAAGCTCGCAGGGAGATGCGGACCGAAAATCCGCTTCAGCAGCCAGTCGCCATCCCTGGCGCGCGCGTCCAAAGTGTGGCACACAGGGATGAGACAAGTGCCCAGAATTGAGGCAGAACCAATGTCCTGCTTCAGGCAAAAATCGGACTGGTTGACGAGACCCGCCAACCTTTCCCACAAGTTGTAGTGCATCTGGGCTGAAAATTCTTCGCCTGGCATCAAGCCATTGGCCTGCAGCGAGACTGCCTGAACGCCTCCCCCCGCAAGTAGGGAGAGGATCAGGATGATGGTGACTGCCACCGTGTTGGCAGTAATCAGGGAAAAGAATGTAGTTACGATGTTCTCCAGCGTTGGCTCTCTCTCCTCGCGCTGGATGATGTTCTGGGCCTCATTGCAAAGAGCCTTGACCATCCCCCAGGTGATCTTCGGTGCTGTCATCTGTGGCCGCTTCCTCCGACGGGTCCTCTTGGTCAGAGTGAGGTCCTCCATCTCCGGGATCGGACTCGGGTCGGCCTGGGTCCATGCCATGTGGTTCCAAGTGAGGCTTAACACACCGAGCTGGAATCCAAACGACACCTGTAGGAGACATAACTGCAGCATACCCTCTTCCCCAGGTTACGAGTGGCACCTGGCCCCTCCAGGACGGGTCCGGTGGCACCCGGTACCGAACCATTGGTCGTGGGAGAGCTTCTGAATGGCGGAAGTGTTTCTCCTGCGGCGTGCAATCGGAAAAAACATTAAGGTGATTGTACGTGAACAATACCTTATTCAGACAATGCTGTGCCTGACCCTGTGACTTGGGGAGGGCTGGTGGCTCCCCCCTTTCTGTTTGTTTGTCAATATAGGACTTGAGTGTCCGATTGACCCGTTCCACAATCGCTTGCCCCTGCGGATTATAAGGAACGCCGAAGGTATGCTTAATATCCCAAGTGGCCATGAAGTTAGCTAACTGCCTAGAACTGTAGGATGGCGCGTTATCGGTTTTCACGTGCCGAGGTTTGCCCATCGCCGCGAAGCAGGCCAGAAGGTGCTGCTCCACGTGAGAAGCTTCTCCCCTTTTTGCGCTGTCGCCCAGACGAATTGCGAAAAGGTATCGATGCAAACGTGCATGTACTGCCATCTGCCAAACTGTGGAACGTGTGTGACGTCCATTTGCCATACCTGGTTGGCCTCTGTCCCTCGTGGGTTGACCCCCCACGAGGCCCCCCCCCGGTGCCCCTGCACAATGCTGGCAAGAGCGAACTATGCCTTGGGCTTGAGAAAGTGGCAGATTGAACTGTCTGGCGAGCGCTTTGGCATTCTGATGAAAGAATGCATGACTCTGAATTGGAGTAGTGAAAACACCTAACACTGAACGTTGCTGAATTTCCTTTGCCGCCGCGTCTGCTCTGATATTGCCCGCAGAGATTGGACCCGGTAGGTCTTGGTGACTTCGGATGTGGGCAATATAGAGCGCTTCTGTGCAGTTCCGCAAATGAAATTGAGCAGTGAGGAACAAACTCAGCAAATTCTTGTCTATCGCGGGAGTGATGTATGCTCCCGGTAGACTGTGAAGCAAATTCCTGACATACTGACAGTCAGTAATGATGTTTAGGCGCTCTTTGGCGAAGGTGCGCAAGGCAAGGTTCACCGCTGCCAACTCTGCCCGCTGCGCAGACTTCTGTGGAAGAGTTAACAGCGTGCGCCAAGCCTGGCCCTCCTGCCAAGTCAAGACACCATATGTGCGACCCCCATCCGTAAAAACTGTCCTGGCCCCCTGAAGTGGAACCAGCGAAAGCAATTCGAACAAGCTGACTGTCTGCATTTGAAATGAGAAAAGTCTGGGGTCTTTCGGCAAATGGTATGCCAAGCATCCGGTGAATCCCTCCAAAGCAATTGGAAGTGAGTCACCGAGCTGCATCAATTGCTGAACCTGCTCTTTGGTGAACGGGACCACAATCTTTGCTAAGTCGTGCCCTGAAATGTCCCTAGCTCTCAGCCTTCCGCGGTAAATCACCGCGGAGACCAATTCTTGGGGAGGAACGATGTTTCGGGAAGAGGTGTTCGGCAAGTACACCCATTCCACGATACTCGCTCCTTTCTCGGAATCTACTCCTAGGGCTCCGGTGAACATGGATCCTGCCCGAACTATGTACAAGTTCAGGATCGGGGCATATGGCCCCTGAGTGATCCTGTCCACCCACCTCTGACTGAGAATTTGGTTGACTTTCTCGAGGGCCAAGCGTACCTCTCGAGGAATTTGTATCCGGTCTGCCGGCTGCTTACCTAGCGTCAGCAGCAAGAAGAGCGGTTTCAGAAGATCCGTATCCAATCGGAAATACGGTCTGGCCCAATTAATGTTTCCCAAAACCTGCTGCAATTCTACCAGGGTGACTGAGTCCTGTAAATTGATCTGAGGCAAAACTGGTGCTGCAAAGGAACGGAGAAGCCGATGACCCAAGTATGAGAAGGGCTCGGTTCTCTGTACTTTCTCTGGGGCAATGAGTAAACCTTTCTCCCCCAGGCTGGCCTGGAGGTCTGTAAACATTTCGCTGCCGAGTTGCGGCACTGCGACCAAGATGTCATCCATGAAGTGGCATACTAGAGCCGTGGGATGAAGGCTACAAAACTTTGCCAGTGCGTTGTGAACATAAATTTGGCACAGGGTGGGCGAATTGAGCATGCCCTGTGGCAAAAATTTCCACGCGTAACGCTGCGTGGGCTCACTGTGGTTCACAACCGGCACTGTAAAGGCGAACCTTTCCCTGTCCCTGGGGTCTAAGGGAATTGTGTAAAAAGCAATCCTTGAGATCTACAACTAGGATCTCCCACCCCTTGGGAATCATATTTGGATTTGGGATGCCGCATTGGAGCGGACCCATTGGCTGTATGCATTTATTGATCTCCCTGAGGTCGTGGAGGAGTCGCCACTTCCCCGACTTCTTCTTAATGACAAAAATTGGCGAATTCCAAGGACTCGTGGACTGCTCTATGTGTCCTGCGTCTAACTGTTCCTTAACCAGTTGCTTCAGGGCGACTAATTTCTCCCCCACTACCGGCCATTGTTCCACCCAGACCGGCGTATTGGTGAGCCATTTAAGTGGCAATGCCATTACCTGAAGGTAAGCGTAGCACCATACTGCTGTAAAATGTCTCGCCCCCAAAGGTTGATATGCACGTCCAGAATGTGCGGCCGAATGACCGCTGTGCCGTCAGCCTTTGGGATCGTGACTTCCACCCACTCCTGGCTTCGAAACGCTTCTTGGATGCCGCCTACCCCCCACACATAGGAGACCGGCTCAATGGCCCACTCCCGTGGCCACTGGCTTTGGCTGACCACGCTGACGTCAGCTCCGGTATCTAACAGCCCTGAGAATGATTTTTTATTCAAAAATACCTCAATAACTGGTCACTGTTTCCACTCAATGTTGGTCTCCACTGTCGCTAAGACTTGGTATCCTTGCACTGCCTCACTTGCGCTCGAGCGGTCTGCTGACCCGGACTCTGAGCTGTCCCTGAGCCTTCCCTGGCTGTCTGCTGGCGAGTTACAAGGAACCATAATCAGTTGCGCTAATGTGTCTCCTTTGTGAATTGTCTGGGGTAAGTGCGTCCAAAGCTGAACTTGGAGAACGCCTGAAAAATTGGAGTCAATGACTCCCGGAATTACAAGAATTCCGCGTGCTCCTGCTACACTGCGAGGCAAAACTAAACCTATAAAGCCTTTGGGCAGGGTCCCATGTACTGGGAGTCCACCAGATAGACTGTGCCTGGCAAGTCGCATGTGACGTCTGCCTGGCAACTCAATTCTAGCCCTGTACTACCCTTGGGGCTGGCCTGTGCCTTCGCAATGCCTGGAATGTGAATGGAATCTAGTCTAGCTCTGGCGCGCCCAGAGCAAGGGATGTCTCTGTTTGGACCGGGGCCAGAGACGTGCCCGCGTTCCGGTTTCCCGAACTCGGACAATTCCTGGCCCAATGATAGCCTCTCTTGCACTTCGGACACGGGGTGTTTGGAGCCTTGGGACAGCCGGAATTTTGTCCGCCTCCCTTGGATCGGCACTCCCTAGCAAAGTGACCGACCTTGCCACAATTGTGACATGCTCCTTTGGGTCTGGGTTTCCTGCCTCCCTGCACAGCCGCTGCCAACAGACCCATCTTGTAGGATTCTGTGCCAACGTCGGCGCAAGCCCTGATCATGTCTGTGAGAGTCAAGTCGGGACGGTTGCCCAGTGACTGCAAGATTTTACGGTAGTCTAAATTGGCATTATCTTTGGCCAACTTTATCATGAGCTCTTGTTGGGCTTCCTCATTATCGATCTGCCTACTGATCGCTTCCTCTAAGCGATTGATGAAGTCCATGTAGGGCTCCTGGGCTCCCTGTTTGACTGCGGTGTAATTTTTAGCCGCTTTGCCAGTTGCGGGAACCTTGAGAAATGCCTTGAAGGCAGCCTCGGCTGACATTTGGAGAGTGGCTAGTGGCAAGTTGGTCTGCGCATCGATGGATTCGAAGGCCCCTGACCCATATAACTGGTCAGGAAGTACTGCGCCTCCCATCCTGGCAGCCCTTGTCTGAGCCTCGAGGCGATACTCGCTGTCCCATAGCAAATACTGGCTGGGGTTGAGCATCATCCGCATGACGGCTTTCTAGTCGTGCGGGATGAACATGGTGTTCTCGCACACTTGCTGAAGTGTGCCCCTAGTGAAGCGACTTTGGAGTCCTGTCTCTGTGATGGCCTTCCGTATAGCCATGAGAAGCTTGTACGGGACTGGTGAATGAGCTACCTGCTGGGCCCCTGTGAGGGCGTCCATTTCCAAGCGAATTGGACAAATCTGACTAAGCTCAGCTAGTTCTTCTGCTGGCAATTCCCCCTTCTTGATTTCCTCCTCAACTGTGCGCTGAAGGGCACTCTTGGTCTGGGAGCCTGTAACTGTCAGAGAAGCGCCTGCGCTCCTCATTCCATGCATTCCGTCGGTGACGTCTGCAGCTGTCACCGAGGGAAAGCTCCCTACACTACTCTGCCTAAACTGGAGTGATGGATAGAGCACTGTGGGCGCCGATGGTCCGGCTGGCGCTGGGGGTTCTTTGGCTTCTATCCGAACTGGATCTACCTCCGCTAAGAGCTTCCTACATTTGCCCCATGTGCGAAATACGCGCTCTGGAGCTTTCGGGGGTTGCTGAATGCAGTCTCCTATCTGATCCCAAAGCTGAAGGGTTAACGTACCCACTTCTGGGTAAAGTGGGCAGTGTTCCCTTAGGTACACCAAAAGTCTCGCTAGTTCTCCGCTGTGAAACCTTAACTGAAACACCCTGGCCAGGATTCTGAACTCCTCTTCATGAGTTCTTTGGCTAGCGGACGGACGTTGCCGCTGAGGGCAAGTCCCCATATTACCTGCGAAGGGTCCTCCAAAGTTTCCTCCTCGGGACGAGTCAACGCGTCTCGGGCAAGTAATAGGTTTTGGCAATGATTCCCTGGGTAGAGCTCGGAGCGTGGCCCCGTGCCACGGGCCCTCGGTGGCCTCTGCGCTGTCAGGGGTTCACAGCTGACCCTGAGGGGAACACATTTTTCCGTAACCGCAATGCCTCCGTGAAAGTCGGGAGCAAGCTGTAGGATGCCTCTTCAGTACTGCCCCGCCACTTGGGCCGTCTGCCCGATCGGCTGGCTTACCGACCGGGCTGCCGCGCTGTCCTCCGGGACGATCGGATGCGGTTCAAGCGCAGAACCGGACCGTGTGGATCGCTTACTCTCGAGTAGATCACATCGGGGTCACCAGGTGTAGGAATTGGGGCCGCTAGGACGGCCGTTGGGTCCCGGAGGAGACTGATCAAGTAACGATACGAGGCAGTATGGAGCGAGATCAGATCAGTGGTTTATTGAGGGAAAAGCATCATCATATATAGATCAGAAGGCAATTCAGGGAAAAACCGTCATCTGACAGGAAATCACATCACCCATTTACTCGGGTTAATGGGAAATCTCTCTAGGGGAAGTTAATTAACTCGGGCAAACACTGACAGGGGAAATTCATTGTCTGAGGCTTACGCCGGGGTAAACATGGCTTCTATTTGCACCAAAGATTAGGCTGATCTGTGAGTCAGTAATTGCTTAATGGGTAACGGAGGTTAGCGATCTGCTCTCTCAGCAGAATCGCCGGTCAGGTTAGATGTTGGTGAATCAACCCTTATTAATCCACCCCCCTTAATTTCTGTGCCCGCAGAGCCCACGGGCCAGGAGCGTTCTCACTGAAATGGCCTCTGCGAGGGCCGTTCCATGCCAACTTGGCATGGGGAATCCGCAATGAACCACTACTCTGGGCAGCTAAAAACTGTAGGATAAATGACAGAATTCAACAGATGTAAGCAATAAAAATTAAAAATGATATGAAATTCGAAGAGCAAATTATAAACACCTGAATGCAGGAAAAAGTAAATTATATAGATGTGACATTAACAGTTAATTTAATTTAAATGATTTCATCTTGAGGCTTGAGTAGGTGCACCTAACTTACCTTTCAAAACAAGGTCATACTGTATGCTTACAAAAGAAGGTGAATGTGTGTGTTTAACCCAATTTTATCCTTGTTATTCATATGCCCCAGTATGGCCAGGTCATCCTACTATGGTAATAAAGTAGACCATACTGCCAGCAACTCAATGCCAATTGTCAGGCAGTGGTTAACTAACCTGACAGCACTGACGACAAACGGTCTTATGTGGCAAAGACCATAGGGAAGGGTGACTAAATCCCACTTGAATCCATCTTGATGGAGGACAGCAGCTTCATCAATACTGGCCTAGGGGTGATGAGTACTTTGTGTGCCAAAAGGGTTCAGGACCAGAGAGTGAGTCAGGGATAGTGCCATGGGCGTCATGTTGCAATGCAGATGGCAAATGGAAGGCCCCTGCATTATATTGCTCCTAGGACAATCTTCATGGTTGATCACTATGATGATAGCCAATATTTGGAATCGGATATGGCACTTAAAGAAGTAGAATTCATATGGCCAAGTAACCTATACTCTGACTGGATTCCTGCTGATCTCCTTCTTATTGAAAGTTGGACAACCAACTGTCAATATGTATTATGTGCATTTCATGAAAAGAATGAAGCTTCTTTCCAGTTTCCTAGAAAAAGAGAATTTCCATGAGGTCAAACATATTTAGCGTCTAAAGCCCTTATCTGTTCACAGTGAACAAACATATCATAGAAAGGCTTACTCTGCGGTATCAGAGAAGGACAAATCAAGTTTTCAGATACTCCGCTATCCTGGAGCATCAGCACTTTAGTGACTGACTTCAAGACTGTCAACAATTCCTAAAGGGATCTGTAACCTCAGAGCTACCGAGCCCTGCTTGTTGACGTCGTCTCTCAGGATGCACTAATCAGTTTTTTCCCCCCCAGTCAGTGGTCCTGAATTCCTGATGCAGTATCAGGTCTTTCTCTGCTGCTAACTGAATACTTCTTTCGGGTGCAGCAGATATAATCTTCTGATGCAGGCACAGCAGAAGTAATCTTTGTGTTTGTGTGTGTGCACGTGTGTGCCGCTTATGCTTGGCAGGCACTAACAATGCTTCTGAAGAACATGAGCCCACCTGCAGTAGGCAGCCCAGGATCTTCTCTGAAGTGAAACTTGATGCTTTTCAGCAAAGACACACCTCTTTCAGGGTGTTGTGCAAATTTCTCTATTTTAAATGTGGGGACAGGAAATATGAAATAGAACAGTCAGGATCCAAAGTGCCGCTGTCATTTGGGCCAAAGTTTATTGACAAAGATAGGATCCGCAGCTTGTGATGGAGCTTTCATCAGGAATGCCCTGAACTGTCAGAAGGTTGGAACTTTTGAGGAAGTTGCTGCCTCTATACTAACAGGTTTTTTCCTCCAGCATTGACATTGCTCCTTCTGCCTGGAACAGCTCTAAGGACTTCCCTCCCCTTTTTTTGTGCTTCTCATGGTCTATTATTTCCTCACTCTACATTGGGATGGGTCTTGTGCAAAAGATTCTGGTGCCTTTTTTAGCTTTGGCCTTAGCCTCCTGTCTTTATTCAAGAAAGGAAGACTTTAAACCTGGTAAGTTATTCAAAGCAAAGGCATTTAAAATAAAAGCAGGGAGAGGAGAAAAGAGGAGGTAGCTGTACTGGAAGGGGTTTTTAAAGCACAGAAGCTGATACATAGACTAAAATGAAACATGTCTAGGCATTTCTTGCTGATAATAGTTTTTCTTGGAAAAAGTTCTGAAATGCATCAAGCAAGAGGCATGGAGGTGTATAAATATATTTAAAAAAAACACCTAGTTGAGGTGTGATGAGTGCCATTTGGATTGATTGCAAAGCTTTGAAATTCTTTTTCCTTTCCCTTCTTTTTAAAGGATTTGACAGTGTTGAAATCAAGGGTGGGACATTGTTTTAATTATATCCCTGAAAATTCAGTTGTATAAAATGCCTGCAAATAAATGCATGTTTTATGTTCAATTAGATTTGAAGGGGGCAGATTATAAATTTCTCTCTTGGCATGACTCTTGTCTCTCCTTGGAATGTTAACAATTCCTTGCTCCTGCTGTATTACTTGGAAGGAGAAATGTGGATTGGACCGAAGGACTGTTAAGACGGGTCTGTTGATTTCCCCGCAGAAATGAATGGTGATCTTTCAAGCTTGTTTGCTCCTGAGAGATTTCTCCAGATGAGCATCAGGAATACTGAATGGTTATTGTTGTTGTTGTTTTGTTTTTGTTTTTCAAATACTATCCTTGTATCTTGCTTTCCAGAAATGCTGAAGGGCAAGCATGTGATTGTTACCGGGGCAAGCACTGGAATCGGTGAGCAGATGGCATACCACCTGGCACGTATGGGCTCTCACATACTGATCACTGCACGGACAGAAGCCAAGCTTCAGAAAGTAAATGTCAAATGCTCATTTCTGCATGTCCTCCCCAGACACATTTTTAGAGGTGACCACATGTGTAAACATGTGAACATGGAACATCTACTCATTTAAATTAGAAGGAGGGGGGTATTGCAGGGTGGGAACAATTAGTTTTGTTTTGAGAACCATTCTGTCTTAATTTAAGCAGCCTGAACATGTTCTATCTTTATTTTGGGTGCCAAATTTTATCTTTCAGCATGTGGATATTTTCCTCTCGGTTTACAGAATTGAGACTTTAATATTCATATATATGTTTCGTACATGATTAGAAGCATTTGTGTCTATGCAAACACATCTCTAGGAGCCCACCTAATGAATGAGCTATCACTATGGTCTTGGACCATAATAAAGATTGATTGATCACTACATTATCCAAAATAGACCTATGCATCCCTATCTTAAGAAGAAAAGTATTTCATTTTCCGCTGTTTAGCTAGGAAAAATGCCTATTGTGGTCCAAAATTCTTGTCTGAAGCATGCAACAAAACACGGTAGCAGCTTCAAATAGAAGAAACTCAGAAACACAGGACTTTGCGAATCAGCTCTCTATTCCCTCATGTTTAAGTCTGTACATCTGGCATTTTAAGATTTGTTCATGGATGTATGCATGTTTGTGCATTTCTTCCATGTTGCATATATAGTTCATATATGTAGTGTCCTCTGAAATAGATTTGTCAGCATTGGGCAAATCTTTTAATTTAATTTAATTTAATTTAATTTAATTTAATTTAATTTAATTTAATTTAATTTAATTTAATTTAATTTAATTTAATTTAATTTTCACGCTTATCTACCGCTCACTCAGGCGAACCCGACTCAGGATGGTTTACATAGCGGACAATAATACAAAATACAGTAACATAACATACAATAAAAACACCAAAAAAACACCAAAAGTACAATTACAGAAACATATATGTGTGTGTGTGTGTGTGTGTGTGTGTGTGTGTGTGTGTGTGTGTGTGTGTGTGTATACTACAATATGCACTACATGTGCACTACAATACAGTTTTTAACAATACATCAAATAAGGTACAATACAATAAAATCCTAAACATCAGTTAATCACATCAAAGAGTACACAATATAAAAAAAAATTCAAAACGTCAAATAACAATATAAAAATATATCTAGCACAGTCCTTTTAATCCTTCCAGAAGGGGGGTGGGTGGGACAAAAGCGTGCACAAGTCCTGGAGCTCCAGGCCAATCGGCCTCCTCACCTCCACCGAGGCCCAGACCATGGCAAGTCCAGCCACCCGCCGCAGCTGGCCCCAAGTCCTAGCCAACAACAAGAAGATGGTAGCGAGGCATCCGGGTGGGGGGGGAGCAACCAGGACAATCCGCAGCATCTCCCACCTGTCTCCACTCCCAGGAGCTGGTGGTGTGGGCTCCCGGGCAAGACAGGGAGTCCCTCTCCACAACGGCGGCATCTCCCCTTTTTCTGCTTTCTGGGCGGGCCGGCCCAGAGAACGAAGTCAGCTGTGGTGGAGGGGCGGTGGCTCTCCCACCTGTCTCCACTCCCGGGAGCCGGTGGCGTGGGCTCCCGGGCAAGACAGGGAGTCCCTTCCATGATGGCGGCATATCCCCTTTTTCTGCTCTCTGGGCGGGCCGGCCCAGAGAGCGAAGTCAGCTGCGGGGTGTGGGTGTGTGTGTGTGTGTGGCTCTCCCACCTGTCTCCACTCCTGGGAGCCGGTGGCTCTTTTCATTCTATAGCAGTGGTGGCGAACCTATGGCTCAGGTGCCAGAGGTAGCACTTGGGGCCCTCTCTGTGGGCACTCATGCAGTCACCCCAGCACAGAGTTTGCCCCACCCCTCTGCCCAGCAGCCCAATGAGAATGCTTCCTCCCTCCCCCAGCACAGAGCTCACCCAGCCCCTCTGCCCAGCAGCCCAATGGGAGCGTTTCCTTCCTCCCCTGTTGCTGTGTTGGAACTTTGTGATAAATAAATGGGTTTTGGGTTGCAGTTTGGGCACTTGGTCTCGAAAAGGATAATTTAGGACAATCGTAAATAAAGTCATGGTAGGGCTCAACACAGGGACTGCAGTGGCTTATTGATTAAGATGCTGAACTTGACGACTGGAAGGTTGCAGTTCGAGACCCGAGTGCTGCACAACAGAGTGAGCTTCCATCTCTATCCCAGCCCCTGCCAACCTAGCAGTTCGAAAGGAAGAAATTGAAAGTAGATTTTAAAAAAGTGCCATTTCGGCTAGTCATGCCTGCCACATGTTCACAGAAACATCTGCAAACACAGATAGCACAGGCTCTTTGGCTATAAACAGAAAGGAGCAATGAACCCTGGAGTCGGATAGAACTGGCTTTGGAGCAAGGGAGACCTCTACTTAGGGCTCACCTACCATATGGGGCATAGGTCTTTTTCCTTTTTTGTTGTTTTGTGCTAGTTGTAAACAACTGGTGGCAGAAAGAAGTGTGGTCATTATGTTGTGTACTAGACAATTCCCCATACCTAGCAATGTTGTCTCTAATACAGATGGTTATTATTTCACTCTGGCCCTTCAAGCCATAAATCAGGGAACATGGGGAGAAGTGGAGTTAGTGCTATAGATGAATTTCTCTCTCCCAGAAGTTTTTCTCTGCCACCAAAGTGAGTCTTGGTTTCTGCTTGTTTTCAGGTTTTTACAGAATTCTTCCTGATCTCCCCCCCCCCTGCCCTGCCCACCCCCGCCCCTGTAACCCTTGTGAGTCTAGTTCACTGAGAAAGGGTCGAGCATCCTTTTACATATCTTGCCAAGCTTCCTGGCTGCCCATATTTCCTAATCAGAATGATTCATAGTATCTTCCCTTGAGCTTTAACAGATGTGTGGGAACATAAATTGGTTCTTCTTCTTCTGCCGCATCCGAATCCAAATATTGGTGATCATCATGGCAATCAGCCCCTGATTGAAGACTGTCCTGAAAATATAATGCAGAGGCCTTTCATCTGCCTTCCACATCACAGCATGACACCCATACCACTGATCCAGTTCCATGAATCACTTTCTTGTTCTGAGCCCTTTTGGCACACAAAGTCCTCATCAGCCCCAGGCCAGTATTGATGAATCAGGTGGGATTTAATCCAGTTAAGGACCATCACCCTTCCTTGTGGACTTCAGCACCCAAGGCTGTTAGGGTTGTCAGGTTAGCTAACTGCCACCTGACCGGTGGTTGCATAGTGCTAAAGGGAATATTCCAAAATGAAAGACAGAATTGGCTCAGTAAATTAATTTTAGCCAACCAGAGAGGAGTCAGCAGACAGAGAGAGAGGAGGACACTGGCATCATCTCTTACCTGCAGTTTGTTAAGGAAGATTACTGATTTCCCTTCTCCTCTCTCTATCTCTCTTTGACCTCTTAGACACTCTCTAGAACAATGTCACTGCAGTGCTGGTACCAAGCATCTTTATAAAGAAAGAAAAAACACAGCATTACAGTATTAGCATTAGAAGCAAAGATTTGAAGTCTCCTTGACTAGATCATCAAAATTCCTTGTAGTTCAACTTCCTGAAAAGTGGTGCTCATTTGAAGGTTGCTAACCCCCATGTGTGTGTATTTTCTTCTTCTCTCCCCAGATCAACAACCCCCAGCATCCCCCAGCATATGTGTTTCTTGGTCTGCTCAAGTGGTCACACTTTTTGAATCAGTACAAATGCATTCATTGCAAAACATTGAAACCCCAATGATGGTGGTGGGGATTTGGATTGGGAGAAAACGCTGGGCTCATTCACATTGGCTTGAACATTGTGTAGTCAATGGAAAATAAATGTGAACATAACCGATCCAATCCTGGAACAAATCTTGCATTGTTGCTTGCCAGTGTAATTGCTCCCTTACTATTTGGACACCTCAAAATTAGAACAAGAACAAAACTTTTCCCCTCGTTCATTTGAATCTCTACACAAATTTCTTCCTCTTCAGATTGTTTTCTTTCAAACTGAATTAAATGGTAAAAAAAGAGTGGTTTTGGAGCAGCACTAATTTATTCTCATCCCACGTTCAAGATGAGAAATGTGTTCTCAGAATTCCTGAGACCAAACAATCTTCTGACATAAGTTTCCAAAAAGAAAAATTAGCCCTAGGGCAGGGACAAACTGACCTTTTGAAGGACCCTGTTAACTGACTCTCTGGAGCCTATGTTGCTGAGCTAGAGTGGCCTAGATAGGGTCACTAGCAGGTCAGAGTGATTTTCACATCCAAATTGCATGCAGATCTCAAACAACTCTTATTTCATCTACTTTTTTAAAAGTGCTGTATATTAAAGGTTTCCCTTGCTCAAAAGCTAGTCGTATCTAACTCTAGGGCTCAGTGCTCATCTCTGTTTCAAAGCCGAAGAGCCAGCGCTTTCTGCTTCTGCAGACATTTCCATGGTCATGTGGCAGGCATGAGTAGACACCGGAGCGCACGGAACACTGTTTACCTGCCCACCGAAGTGGTTCCTATTTATCTACTTGCAATTTCTTGCTTTCGAACTGCTAGGTTGGCAGGAGCTGGGACAAAGACGGGAGCTCATTCCGTCCTGCAGTACTCGGGAAACAAACTTGCTGACCTCCCGCCTCCCAGTCAGTGTCTTAGCCACTTGAGCCACTGCAGTCCCTGCTGTATAGTAGATATGTGTATTACAGGTGATCTTTAAGAGAAGTGTTTTAAAGTGCTGGAGGGCCTGCTGCAATCTAACACATATACCTAAGACATGAATACATTTCTTCCCTTTGTGTTAAAGAGCTGGTTGAAAAACTACCAGGGTGGCAGATTTACTTGTAGGCATTTTCTTGCCCACCTCTTTAAGATAAGGGATTTTAATGGCTTTATAACTGATACACGGAAGAGCACAGGAAGTCTTTAGTTAACAACCAGCTCTCTTGTTAAGTCATTTCATTGTATTGGACCGTAAAAAAAGCAGGGTTTTTGGTTCATATCCAGTGAGCAGCCTTAACCACCAACACGGATATGTCATCTGATTACTGTATTTAGGAATGAACCACTCTATCTCTGTGGTGGACAAAGGTAAAGCTAAATATTACCTTTGCTCGAAAGCCAGTCATATCTTACTCTAGGGTTCAGTGATCATTTCTGTTTATAGCCAACGAGCCAGTGCTGTCTGCATTTGCAAATGTTTCAATGGACATGTGGCAAGCATGACTAAATACCAGAGTGCACAGAACACTGTTTACCTTCCTTCTGAAGTGGTCCCTATTTATCTACTTGCAATTTCTTGCTTTCAAACTGCTAGGTTGGCAGGAGCTGGGACAGGAACGGGAGCTCACTCCATCGTGTAGTATTCGGGTAATTTTTAAAAACTCCAAAGGTATTAAGTGCCATCAATCACTTTTGATATGTCGTCACAATATGCTTTAATGATCTCAGTTGATGCCTCATGTCCTTTCAATGATTGTGGGAAGGGGTGGGTCCTTTTAGACATACGGTGGTTTTATAAAGAGTTTTATTGTGGTTTTTGGGGGTTTTATATTGTAATGCTTTTATATGTTGTACACCGCCCTGAGTTGCTCTGGAGCAAGAGGGCGGGATATAAATCTAAATAAATAATTAATAATAATAATAAATAATCTCCAGAATGTCCTGTCATTCTGCTCAGACCTTGCAAACCAATAGCAGTAGCTTTCTTTATTATGTCTCATTTTAGATCACTCTTTTTTTCCAAATCCTTCCACCCTTCCAAGCAATATTGTCTTTTCCACTAAGTTCTGTCCAAGTCTTGCAACATTCCTTTATTTAGTTAATCTGTCTCATGTTAGTTCTTCCTTTCTTCTTATTGTCTTTCCACAATTTCCCCCAGCAATATTGTCTTCTATATGATCATTATATTTGCCAGGTAGAATAAGCTCATTTTACTCAAGTGAGTGTTCAGGCTTGACTTGTTCTAGCACCTACTTATCTTCCTTTTTCTCATGGTCTGTGATATCCATGTGGTTCTCTTCCAACACCATATTTTAAATTAAATATGCCTTTCTTCATTGTCTTTTTCTTACATGGCTTCCAGTGACAATGTTTGCTAATGCTGAGCCCTCCCTTTTTATTATTATTATTATTATTATTATTATTATTATTATTATTATTATTATTATTATTATTATTATTATTATTATTATTATTATTATTATTATTATTATTTCAAAAGGTGACAGGACATCTTTTGGAAGACATGCACACAACATGTTCACAGGTTGTCTACAAGGGAAGGGTTTAGAAACTGGAAGATAGCTTTCTAGTCTGCATTCTGCAGAGCGGGCACAACAATATCCGTTTACCTGTGAGGTTAAAGGGACTGTGGTGCCTTAGTGGTTAAGGCACTGAACTTGATGACTGGAAGAAGGTTGACAGGTCAGCAGTTCGAGACCCCAGTATTGCATGATGGAGTGAGCTCCCATCTCTGTAAAACAACATAAAGAAACATTGACCTTGAAGGAACAAGGTTAAGACTTCATTCTCAATACAGATGGCTGAGAGTGCTGTGCACTGGGCTGCATTAAGTAGAAGCATGTAAATGCCTTGGGGATTAACAAACTAGTACCTTCCAGCTGCACAAATGTGTACTTGAGTGCACACAGTTTAACCTGAAAGACAAATTTCTTCTAGGTGTTTTTGTTTCTTTATGCTGCTATGCAATAGATACCTAGAGAATCTGTTGGAAAAACATCCTTGATTATTGCTTTCTGTCTGGTTGAGACGTGGTTAACAATGGAAAATGGAGTCTGGTTTTGGGATTTCCCCCTGCTTGGTGTTTCTTTACGAATGGATGTGAGCACAAGAGGCTATTCTGTGGACCATCTTGATGCACATTAGTGCCATCAATATTCAGGCTGGTCTTTGCTATGTAAAGCTTGGAATCCCTTTACCTGCTTGACACAGGCATGAAATTGTGCAGTGATATGGGGCCATTTCCTGGCTCTTTGCATTATGGATAGAGAATCACATTCATAAACTGGAGGTTTTTAGAATAATTGTTCAATAGACAATTCTTCAATTTAGCTAAATCAGCGATTCGCAACGTTTTCAGGCTGTGGGCCTGACCACGCACCTGGGCAGCTGCTCGGGCTGATCACATAGTTCCTCCCACCTAGAAGCAGAAGTAAAACATGCACATTTAGCGGTGTTCTGCACAAGCACAGGTTTTTTCACTTCCTGTTTTGGCAAGGGCCTGATGAAATGGCTTCGGGGGCTGGGGCTGGTCCGCAGGCCGTAAGTTGTGAATGCCTGAGCTAAATGGTAAAAGTTAAGGGGTTCTACTGCAGGGTCAGTGCAACTAAGAAGGAAGGGAAATAAACCAGATGTTAGACCCTCCTTCTGTTGATTTTGACTTTCCTTCCATTGGTCATTCCACTCTATTATTCCTGGTCACCATCTGCCACTGGCACAGATGTTACATTTTTCTGCAGTTGTCAGGAAAGGCTGTGTCAATAGTAAATGATTTTCATATTATCCTTTAGAATAACTGTTGAAACTATCTTTCATTTTGGTTTTTATAAATGGAGCTCATCTCTCTTCCAGCTGGATCTTTTGACAAAGCTGCATTTTCTGAGCTGCATTTTCCAGTGGAAATTCCCCACTGATAATGTTGATCCATTGACAATTAAGTAGACTGGCCAAAAATGTGCTGTTCAGAGACTCCTTGTAAACTGAGCTACCCAGCTGTTCCAGAAATGCCTAAGGATAAATTTTTTTCCACAGGAGGGGAAGGGAACTACAAAGGCAATGACCCCCTAGAAATCTCCATCTCTGTTTCAGGTAGTCGCTCGATGCTTGGAATTGGGGGCAGCTTCTGCCAGGTATGTGAATGGCAGCATGGAAGATATGGCATTCGCTGAGTTTGTGGTGAAGAAAGCAGAAGAATTATGGGGTATGCCAACTTTATATGGTTGTTAGAAGAGTCCTGCCCAGTGAAACAAAAGGTTAGATTTTTATAATATTGCTTCTTTGGACTTCAGCTCCCAGAACCTCCAACCTGGCTGGAGGATTGTGGGAGCTATGGCCCAAAAAGTAACTTTTTGAAGCTCTCCTACAATCCAGTATCTTGTGTCCTACAAGGACCAAACATATGTCTTTGGGAATGCCAAAGCAGGGCTTCAAGTACATCTGTGCACCTCCCAGCTCCAATGCCCCCTGTAGAACTATCAGCAGATAATTGCCATTTATAGATTTAAAACTCCACAAATTTGATTTGCCCCAATCCTCCCGAGCACAACTTTTAACATCTATTGACCTTGTTGCCATTGCGTGTGCTAGCTGGAATTTAGCTCAGGACATAAGGTGAGCTCAGGCTGGGGAAAGGTGATCACCCAGAGGATCACTGGCCTATGGAACTCCCTGCCAGAAGAAGTGGTGACAGCTGTTAGTCTTGACAGCTTTAAGAAAAGATTAGACAAATTCATGGAGGACAAGGGTATCAATGGCTATAATTATGGATACCTAAGGACAACCTCTGAGTTGGAGTGATAGGCAGGATATCTCTCAATGCCATTTCCAGGGAATCCTAAGTAGGTGAAGGCATCTCCTTGGGAATACCCTGAAGCAAATGGTGAGCCACTCTGTGAGGCAGAATGCTGGACTGGATGGGCTGTGGCCTGCTCTAGCAAGGCTGCTCTTATGTTCTTATGTTAATCATCTTTCAGCAGTTGAATGCAGTAAGGATCTCTACATATTACAGTATCAAATGTAATCAGTTCATTGTGCCATCAGTTTTGTATGGTGACCTCACATTCTAGTTGTTAACAGAGTGAAAAAGTGGTCCTATTTACCTTGAATTAGGAAGCTAAGACCCCTCCCTTCCCCCCCCCCTTTTCTGGCTACGCTTCCTGCCCAAAGATCTGCATCTTCATAGTAAACTGTGTTGCACCTAAAACTCTAGCATTAGGAGAAAAGTACTGTAGAGGAAGTTCTTCACTGTTCTCCACCCCATGTATCATTTCTGAGCCTCCACACCCTTTCTCCCCTAGCAATTTCCCCTCTCATTAAAAAAGGCCAATTTTGTTCATTTCCTGAGGTTGGCCTAAAGTATATCATTGCTTGAAGCAAAAGGCAAAATCTCCCCCTTCTATTACATTTTCAAAGAATTGACAATTAAAGTAGCATTGGCAACTGAACAGTATATATACAGTGGTGGGCGCCAAAAAAAATTGCTACCACACCGTGGCCGTGGTATGGTGGTCATGGCTAGGGGGAAAGCCCTGTGTTACATACGAATTAGGACTACTTTATTTCAAAACTTGGATGGACGGGGCCAGCCAGAATTTCTGCTACCGGTTTTGGTGAACTGGTGCGAACCTACTGATGCCCACCACTGTACCTCCTCACAGCCAATTGGACGTATCTTTTCTCCTCCTAGCTTCCAGCATCTTGGATCTTCTCTCAAAAAGTAAGCAAAACAAAACCGGAAATGCTTATCTTGGCAATTCATGATTACACCTCTCAATTGGTCATTGTTGGGATATGGATGGGGTTGATGGCACAGATTTTTATCCCCAAACCCCCCCTGATGTTGTCCAAACCAGCCTTAAGAGAGTGTTCAGAATGACTGGCTGGGGAGCTTCCCTGCAGCATTTATTGACAATGGCACATTTGGGAGCTGTACAGTATCAATGTGCTTCAGTGCCTAAGTGGTTAAGAAGCTCTCCTTGTAAGCTGGAAGGCTGGCAAGTCGGCAGTTCGAGACATGGGTACTGCATGACAGTTTGAGTACCCGTCTCTGTCCCAGCTCCTGCCAACCTAGCAGTTCAAAAGCAAGAAACTGAAGTAGATAAATAGGGACCACTTCGGTGGGAAAAGATCTTGGGGACATGAAAGGAACCTCATTCAGGCATTCCCTGAGCAGAGTTTCTCCAGCAAAAATCCTTTCAACCCAGAATAATTTCTGTCACAAAATTATTATTATTATTATTATTATTATTATTATTATTATTATTATTATTATTATTATTATTATTATTATTATTATTATTATTATTATTATTATTATTATTATTATTATTATTATTGACTAGCATAGCAACAGCAATTACATTTATATACCACCGCATAGCACTTGCACACTCTCTGAGCCAGGGATTCTCAACCTGCGGCCCGCAGCACCATTTCATGTGCCCCCACTACCACCACACCAGGAAGTGCCATGTGATGGAGAAAGGGCAAAATGGCCATCCAGCCCCTGAAGCTGTCTGAGGGAGCGTGACTCAGCTACCGGCTTTAAAAGCTTGAGAACTCCTGCTCAGGGTCATTCACAAGATAATTAACTTTTTGCCCCCAACATGCTGGGTACTCATTTTATTGAGCTCAGAAGGATGGAAGGCTGAGTCAACCTTGACCCCTGTCAGGGTTGAACTCACAATGTCAGCAGTATAGCAGCTTAACCACATCACAAGGGATCTGAACATAATTGTTTTCATCAACATTTCCCAGCACATATAACCACTAGATGTTGAGCCATCAAGGTGCACCACCCTTAAGCAGTATGGCTGCCTAACTAAAAGGCATGATAATACTGTCAATTTTCTCTTCAATTTCTCCCCCGAATTAAATCTACCCTTTCCCCCCATGCTGTTGCACAATGAGCTGAAGTTTTCATTCAATTATCTGCAATGACCCCAAGATCAATTCCCTGGCCATCATTGACACTAAGATCCTTTGCACATTATAGCTCCTTAACACAATTTAGGCATTCTGCTCCAGGCTGCATGCTGAATTAAGAGGTCACTTTATACTCTCTAACAAATTTCATAATGCCTTTTCCCCACAGGCGAGACCTTAAGTTTGTTTACTCATATTCCGTAGTTTAGGTTTGCAGTCTTATTCCAGTCACAGCACTCTCACCCACTAAGTTCACCAATGTACTTGCACTTTGCCACACCAGTGAAAAACAAACACATTTATTACCACATATTTTACTTCTGCAAAATCTGCCATTCATTTGCAGGACTTTGGGACTGCTAGGGGCTTTCAGTCTGCTGGAGAGAACATTGTAAAGAGGTTGGTGGGAGAAGACCTTCATCTAAAGCAGGGGTGGCCAACCTTGGTGCCCCTGTGTTCTTGGACTTCATTCCCAGAAGCCCTGATCAGCAGGTGTACTTACTTGGGCTTGTGGTAATTGAAGTCCAAGTACACTTGAGGCACCCCTGATCTAAAGATTCATTCCACAATGGAGACATTTAGACTTATTTATTTATTTAATTATTATTTATTAATCAAATTTCTAATGCCGCCCTACTCGCCAAGGTGACTCTGGGTGGCTTACAGCAAAACAGCAAAACAGCAAGACACAACAACATTTAAAACAAATTAAAACAAATTTAAAACTTTAAAAATTTCTTTAAAATTACTTTGAAATTACTTTTAAAAACCCACCAAGCCACAACCCAAACTTCAAGGGACAGCTATTCAGACTAGCCAGCCCACAGTGGCTATTTCCCCAGCCGCCCCCCACACCTGCTGTGCCAGCCAGGTCTTCACACCCCTACAAAAGGGTAAAAACTCCACCTGGAGATGAAGTTCAGGAGGCAGGAGGTTCCACAGGACCGGAGCAGACACAGAGGAGGCCCTCTTTCTTGTGCTTGAGAGGTGAGCCTCTCTCACTGATGGCACTATCAGAGAGCCCCTCTGGTCGGCTCTAGTGGGATGGGCATAGAGTTGCCATACGTCACAGAAAACCGGGAATTTCCCAGGTTGTAACTGTCCCAGCCGGTTCCGTAAAAATCATTGAAAACTCCCGGATCAAACCAAGGAGTGCGCTCTTAGTTTGAAGGTGGGAAATCATGCCTTTTTCTTGCTGCCTTAGAGTGGCGCCCATGCTTAACCACCAGTCAGCTTCTGTAGCAGCAGCAGCAGTAGCCTGGTGGCCAAAGGAGGAGGAGGAGGAGGAGATCGGGTAAACTAATGCAAATAGAAAGTCTCCACAAGTCCAATAGATATGTGTGAGAGAGAGAGTGCCAGTTTCAGGCAGGGCCTTAGCCAGGAGGTGACCGGGGTGGGCTTTGCCCACCCTGAGTTAGCAGTTTGCCCACCCTCAAATTCCCTCCTGCCCCGTGCCCCGTGGAGGGAAGAGCGCATGAGTGGAGTGAGTCGCTGCAGGGGGGAGGGAGAGAAGAGAGAAGCAACCGTGGGAAGTGAGAGAGGAGAGAACTGGTTTTGTGCTCCTGCCTTTTTCTTTGCTGCAATCCTATGCCCTTTTAATTGGGAGGGAGCTCCAATTGAAATAAGTGGGACCCCTCTGTGGGTATGCTTTGCTCATACTGGAGTGGGGGAGTGAGTGAGACCAAAACCTGAAGCCTTTATCTATTTGTTTAGAAGTAAGCCCCATTGTTCAGTGGATCTTACTCCTAAGTAAACCATGGAATGCAGCATTCCAAAATAGATTTTTGGGACAGATCTTTTATAACACTTTCATGCTTAAGGATTCCTAGCTATTTAATCTCTGTATTTGTTTTTCCAACACACCACACTCCCCCCCCCCCCAATGTAATGAAGGTTCCTGATCTTAGGGCACATTTGTATATAAGCCAGAAGAAATGCCCCTATTTTGCAGTACCCTTTCACTGCAGTGGTTCAAGTGGTTAAGACACTGACTGGAAGGCAGAAGGTCAACAGTTCAAAAACTGAGTACTGCATGATGGAATGAACGCCCATCTCTGTCCCAGCTCCTGCCAACGTAGCAGTTCAAAAGCAAGAAATTGCAATTAGAAAAATAGGAACCACTTTGGTGGGAAGGTAAACAGTGTTCCGTGTGCTCTGGTGTCTAGTCATGCCTGCCACGTGACCACGGAAATGTCTGCAGAAGCAGACAGCACTGGCTCGTCGGCTTTGAAACAGATGAGCACTAAATCCTAGAGTCGGATACGACTGGCTTTTGAGCAAGGGAAACCTTTACTTCTGTCCCGGTTTTGTGGAAGAGAATTATGGCAACCCTAGACGGGCAGAAATCCTTGGGGTGATGCGGTCTCTTAAATATCCTGGCCCACCACCATACAGGGCTTTAAAGGTAATCACCAGCACCATGAATTGCACCCTGAGGCACACCGGCAACCAGTGCAGCTCTCATAGCAGTGGTGAGGCCCGGGCATAGCCTGGCTATCTGACGGAGTTGGTTAAAGACAGTCATCGGTCAGGTTACAAGGCAAAAATACAATTTAGCACAGTTCTTTGTTAGTAAAGATGGAAGATGACCATGGAAACATTAACATTTTGAATTACAACTCCCTACTGGTTGTCCAAAAACAAAACAAACAAAATAATCAGGGTGGGCTGCTATTCTTAGGACTTGGGCTTTCTTCAGTTCTGGAGGTTACCTTTCGTATTTGAGGCAGGTAGGACAGACTAGCCTTCTTACTGTTATGTGCTATCAAGTTGCTCCCAATTTAAGGTGACCTTATGAATTAGTGCTCTCTAAAAGGTACTATTATTAAAAGACCCATATAGACCTTAGAAACTCAAAGCTATGCCTTCCCTTATGGAGTCAATTCATCTTATGCCCTGCTCTTTTCCTTCTGCCTTCCACTTTCCCTGATACCTGTATTGCTCTTTTCAGTAAACCTTGTCTCTGTATAGTGACTAAAATCCCATTGTAACATTCTGCAAACAATTTAGCTTTCAAACATAAGCTTTTTTTAAAAATCGGTGCAAGCAATATTTGTCAAACACAGGTTGGAAATGGCAACTACACCTATGAGTCTCAGACAGGATGGGCAACAACGATCCCCAAGATATTTTGAACTGCATTTCCATAATCATTGGCTATGCTGGATGTGGCTAGTGAGAACTCTGAGCCAAATGAAGAACACTTAATTAGGTAATGGTAAAGGTCTGCATACGCTCCTGTGGTCATGTGACAGGCATGACTAGACACCAAATTGCATGGAATGCTGTTACTTTTCCCACTGAAGCAGTACCTATTTATCTACTTGCAATTTTGTTGCTTTTGAACTGCTGGGTTGGCAGGGACATTTCGTTACCCCTGGTCTAAGAGAAGGAACAAAATAGCAAAGCTGAGTAATCTGCGGAAAGAGCAGTGTTGTTTAAAGCAATAATTTTAACCATTATGCTCCCTGCTCCTGTCCCTCCCTCTGTACTTTCTAACTGTTGTGCCCTCAGTGGCAATGTTCCTTTCTCAATAGCAGCTAAGGACTATATATTTCGCTCCACCCCACCTTTTCCCTATTTTTGGGCTGAAATATGAGAGATTACTATGGCCCATTCTGTATTCAAAGCTCATTGAACTGGCCACTCAGTCTTTTAGCACTCATGATGGGAAAGTGCCCTCGAATACCCTTGAGGGCAATGGGCTAGCTTGGGGTCACAGGACAGGTTGTATAACAGAGATTTCCCTCCTGTAATATTTTGTTACCACCTTTTACTGTGGCCCACCTGATGTAACCACCTTATCTTGCCTCATGCTAAAGCCAGCCTTGAAGGTGATTGAATTTCAGGAAATTTGGCAGGTGTTGGAGGTAGAGCATAGCAATCAATCACTATCCTTCAAGACTCTAAGATCCTGAGTGAGCAGGAGAACAATTAGTTGAGCTGGCTAATCAAAACAGGCAAAAAATGTTCAGCCAAGGAGAAAAGTACCTGAGAAATCCTTGGCCGAGACCTCAAAAGCAAAATTATTGATTCTTGATATTTGTGATGAATAGCATCCAAAAGTACAAACATCCATACCAAGCAACTATAACAATATTGTCTGAAATAAGCAATGGGACGCAAGACCACAATAGGATACGAAAACACCAGAAGAGCTGAAAACCTGGCTGGCAGGGCAGGTGTGGGGAGGTGGAGAGGGAGCACCCCCCCACACACACTCATTTAGAGCAGGATCACTCATGTTTGAAAAAGTTTTTAACTAGATTTTTAATTGGTGCAGGTGAGAGTTAGTATTTCAGTGTTTTTAGGAATTTTAAGGGTTTTTATAATTTAAACGTTGGGGATTTTATGTACTCCGGCCAGAGTCGCATGCCGATTGGGGAGGCTATACAAATTGAATAAATAAATAAATGAAACAAATAAATGAAACAAAAAAATCTATAAAACTGTATGAAAAGAGGAGTAACAGTGAACAATTTCCAAATATGTTGGGATGCACCATAGACTTGTTGGTTCTGCTTAGTGGTTGTTAGAGTAGACTAGTAGACAGCATCCAAATACATGTGGTTTCAGCTCCCATACTCCCCTAATGTTGTCAATGTTGTCTGGGCTTTCCTGGAGTTGATTTTGAAAATATTTAGTGTGCCACATTGTTTTTGCCCACCCTGCATGGGGGAACAGACTGGCTTGCCGCCACTGCACAAGGAGTAAATACAAGCGGCAGAGTCTTACTACAGTTCGAAGGATAAGGCAGAGTTGTTAGTCAGGAAGAGCCAAGGTCAGATGCCCATCGTTGGAGAACTGAGACAGAAGGTTGATCCAGAAGAGTAGCCGAGTTTCCAGACAGTGGGTCCAAAGTCCAGAGTCAATAATCAGGCAAGTGGTACAGCTCAGAGTGGTGTGGAGTTCGCACAAAAACAGATTGTTCTGACAAGCTTGTGTTGACATGCGTGTCTGCTTAAGAAGGTTCAGGCTCAGGGCTCACAGCTGGGATGGTCATTGTAAATGAGCCCTTGCTTTTCTCCTTTGCACCTGGAGCTCATTTCTCAGCTGCATCCTGCATCTTTCTAATGTGCTTGGCTCTGCCTCCTCTCCACTGATAGTTGATGCCTCAGCATGTGCTCCTGTCAAGTCCTGATCAACTTGACCAACAGGAGGCAGCTCCATGCTGACAGCGGGCTGAGATCCTGGCATAAAAAGGGGGATTTAAAAGCAAAATATATTTTGGGACATTTGGAAGCCATTTCTTCAGCACACATTGGAAAAAATAAAGGAAACAAGCCTGTACCAGAGGTAATGAGTTTCTTGCATAATAAATAAGTTAATAGAAGACAACTGGTAGATTTAAGGACATAAGGTTAGTGCACTAGGGTGTTTTATGTATTTGTATTATGAGAAAATCAGAATACTATATTAAAGAGAATAATTTGAATAAAGTATTAATGCATATACAGTGGAACCTCATACAACAATCACCCCATATTGCAACAAAATCGTATAACAATTAAGTTTGGGGGGGAAATGGCGTCCCACAGAACAATTTTCACTATGGAAAAAATCGTACAACAATTTTTCAATGGGAAAAACCACTTAGCTTAAAAAATCATTGTACGATGCATCCCATAGGCAAAATCGCTATATGATGCATGCATCGTATACCAATTGTTTTGTACAACAATGAGCCCCGTTGAACAGATTAAAATCATTGTATGAGGTACCACTGTATACATATAAATAGAATGGTTAAGAGATTGGATGTAGTGAAATGATTAATTTGTATTAATTTTTTTATGTATCTTGTCATTATTATTTTTTGCTCTCTTTATTATTTCTATGTAACTTTTGTACTTTATTATTATTATTATTATTATTATTATTATTATTATTATTATTATTATTATTATTATTATTATTATTATTATTATTATTATTAGTTAAAAATCTTAATAAAATTTATTTAAAAAGAAAGAAAGTCTTCCTCATCAGACCACAACACTAATGTTGAGAAAACTGAAATACAGTAAAATCCTGACTTACAAATGCCTCGAGTTACATAAAATTTCAACTTACAGAATGATTTCATGTTAAAACCATGTTCCGATTTACACAATTTCCTAATGGTTTGCTTCGAGTTACATAAATATTCTTCTTTCTATGGGTTTGTTTCTAGTTACAAAAAAATTCAATTTAAGCAAAAGCCTACGGAATGGACTTTTTTTCGTAAGTAGGGGTTTTATTGTAGTGTATTGTTGATCAGAAAAAGGGATATACTGTATCTGATTAAAATGGGAAAGTAACATTTTAAACTCCCTTCCCTTAACTTTTGTGTAGCCATAGTAAGCATGGAACTCTCTCTCTCTCTCTCTCTCTCTCTCTCTCTCTCTCTTTCTCTTGGCCATCATGTATCATAGTAATCATAATTGAATCTTGCACTTGATTGTTATGTTGCATTTGCTGCAGGTTTGAGAAGTATGGTGCAAGTAATTATCCTAATAAATTTATGATCATTAGATGAAAGACACTGGCCAGAATCCTTTTAACAATTGCAGAGTGGAAACACTCCATGGGACTGGAGATTGCTCTGTTAAAAAAAAGTAGGGATTACACAAGGAAACAGGGGATACTACCTTGCACAACTCGAGTAAAAAAGAGAACCAAACAAGTAAAAAAAGCACTTTTACCTCAGAATTTTTTTTTAATTACACAAGTCTAGATGTACACACAAAGTCTCAGCCACCTCTGGATATCCAGTGGCAATTATCATGCAGTCATCTATCAGCAATTATTTTAAACAATCTTTTATTTGTCTTCTTTCCTTAGGAAGCTTAGATATGCTTATATTAAATCATGTTGGCAGCTCCTACTTTGGCTTTTTCAATAATGATATTGGGCATGTACGAAAGCTTCTGGACATCAATTTCCTCAGCTACGTGACCATGACAGTGGCAGCTCTCCCCATGCTCAAGAACAGTGGTGGAAGTGTTGTGGTTGTTTCATCCATGGCAGGTGAGCATGTGCGAAGTTGCTCTCTGTGATTTTCAAAAAGTTAAAGCTCCTTTGACCATTTCTGGTCTTCCTACTTACACATGGATCTTAGTTGTGAGACAGAATTTGAAGAACTGGGGATTCGGAGAACTATAATTGAAAAAGTAACTCTTCCAAGTTCTCATTGGAACAAAATTAGACAGAGTATCATATTCAAGTAAAACCACATTAAAAGCAAAACCACATAGGTTTTCTCTTTAAAGTATTGCCAACAGTCAGACAGTCTCTAAATCTATTTCCCATTCAGATAATACCGCAACATTGAAGCATGTATGTAGATAAGTGCAAGGCCTGTGATCATTCAGAAAGACATATGGGACTTTACAAATGAGAAATAACATTTGTAGTTGGTATGAACTATGCAGAAGATAGAAAGAAACCAGAGAAAGTGTAGAGGAGCATCATGGATATTTATCCCTGTGGATTACAGTACAGTACTCCCTTACAAATGCCTTACTGATTATAATGCTTTCTGTAATGGCATAGTATAATGATCTGGTATCCTAATGACATAATGTTGTAATTAACCTTGCTTTCTTCACTGTATTCTGAATGGGTTAAAGCAGGGGTGCCCAAACTACAACCTGTGGGCCGGATCTGGCCTACGGTGCCTAATCGTCCAGCCAGTGCCACCCTCAGCGCTCCCAGACGCAGAAGTTAAACGCACCCACGCATGCATAAAGCACTGCAGTAAAGCACCCATGGCTGTCATAAATGCATTTACGACAGCCGCGGGTGCTTTTCCGGCAGCATTTTGTGAATGTGTGGGTGTGTTTTACTTCTGCTTCCAGTGGGAGGAACCACATGACTGGCCCACTCAACCACATGACCGGCCCATGGCCTGAAAGGTTTGGGCACCCTTGGGTTAAAGTTCCATTTTCCTGTCTTCAGGCATTGCAAAATGTGTTCATTTATGTTGTTTGCATTTCTGTGTTATGTTTTGTTTCCGTCTGCAAATATTTAATTCTGTTTATTGGAACTGGCCAACTGCTTGTCTGTTACATGTTTTATGTTTACGAGTTGTTCTAACTGAAAAAGCAAATAGAACCCAGCTTGCTTTTCTGTGTGGCGCCGAAAGCAACCCACCAGTCAGGTTACATAAGGATAGGAAATTCCTGTTCATATTTCAATCTCCCCAATAAAACATGTGGCTGGGATTCTGTTTTAATTGGATGTTCTTGGGACTTGGATACAATCTAACATTCCTCTCTCTCTCTCTCTCTCTCTCTCTGTCTCCCCCCACAAAAAATATGTTCATAGCAGAAACAGGGATTCCAATCTGTAGCCTGGAAACCTTACCTGCCTCTTTCAATGTTCAGAGGAATCAAAAGAGCATTTCTCACCCTATCCTTTTCTGGCCTTCTTTTATCTCTTTGCTTCCCATTCATTGTAATATAAAATTGGTTCTACTTGGTAAAGCTAATGGAACAGAGTTGCCTTAGAACATTTACAGCCTACAGCTGTGTTTGTTGAAAACGGACACCCCACCCGCACCCAAATTCAATGCCACTTTATTTCACTTTATCCCACCTGCAGGCAGAACATGGATTGAGTTAGGGCAGGTCTTCCCCACTTGTGCCATATGTCATTCCTGCACCTAAATATGTATGTATAAAATTGTGGTCTCAAATAAACTGGTATGTTTTCTGAAATGGCAACTGACACCCCGTTAGGAACACATGACTGTGGGATTTTTAAATATTTGCAACATTGTTTTGCAAATTCTCCATAACTTCGATTGTACCACAGCTTCAAGGTCTGAGTGCGCATACATTTTGAACAAATGTAATAAACAAAATAATTGTATCAATGGGAAAAGGGAGGCAAAAAACCTTTTTTTGTCTAGAGACATATAGCAGTAATAGTTTTGCTTCCTTTGCACCCTCTGGATCACAATGGAATTTACCCCTGTCTGTATTGTCGCTGTGTTTCTAGGCAAAGTTGGCTTCCCCTTATTAGTTCCTTATTCTGCAACTAAATTTGCTCTGGATGGATTTTTCAGTTCCTTGAGGCAGGAACTTGCCATGCAGAACACCAATGTTTCCATCACACTTTGCGTCCTTGGGCTCATTGACACAGGTACAGTTTGATTATAATTCCCTTAGTAGAATATGAAGTAACCTCCCTAAAATATCCAATGGTTTTGCTGGCTGGAGATGACACAGATGTACTGCAACATATATGGAGGTCACCACTCTTGAGAAGGTTGTCTTAAATTATTGAAAACAGGTGCTGATCATGAATAGCGAGAAGGATGCATTTTCAAGCCTAGAGACTCAGGTTGCTTGCTCACACCCATTAATTCAACATCTTTCTCCCCCCAAAAAAATTTAAATGTAGTACTGAAATGGGTTGCCACTATATAACTATGTCTGTATAGTGTAAACCTTTGCACTTAAAACTGTCAACTATAGGTTCTAAAACATAATATTGTAAAATATATATATTCACAAAATGTGCTGGATGTTCACAAAAAATGTGATTTGGGTGGGGTTGCCAATAACATTGCCTGGCTATTGTTGAAAACACATGAAAATCATCAATGAGGACATTGGGATCAACAGCAGGAAAAATGCCCATCTAGTTATGCCTGCCTAAGGTTGTCCCTATATGTGTCATAAGAACCGAAATCATGTTGAGATTGAAGAGATGTGACTGAGTCAGTCTTTTCATGTCTGGGAAATCAGAGTAACAAAGGGAGAGTGTACTTATGCTCCAAAAACCCACCACAACATGAAACAAGCCTATTGACAAATTATTCACCATCATTTAGAATCAGCTTATGAATTCCCTCATCTAGTGATGGTTTGCCTATAATGTATAGGTGGATTCTGACACATAGGCTTTCTCTGGACATATTCCAACCACACAAGACTACTGAAAATGGACTGATGAGTTTAGCTGAAAAATCTTAAAGCATGCCCAGTCTAATGCACATCTAATGTCATTAGATGGTTGCATGAAATTATTACCACATGCCACACTGAATAGGAAACTCATAACAAACTCCCTGTCCAAAAGCTTGGTCACAAGCTGCTCCTGCGTCCCAAGCACCACAGATACATTATTGTTCCATCCTTTTCATTCAATAACAACTTTGGGGAGAAGCTTTCATGTGATATATTTATGTAGAAAGTGCCATTGGTAATTAGCTATTTGAGTTCAACCTAAGTCACTGGTTTCCTGGAAAGTTATTTAATCTCTTCTTTATGACAGAGAGAGATTGTGAGTTATATTTATTTATTATTGGGATACTTATATCCCGCCCTTCTGGCACAGGCGCCACCCAGAGCGGCTAACAACAAAGAGGAGAAAGCTCTTTAAAACCAAAGAAAGCAATCTCAACACAACACAGCGCATAATAAAAATACAATAAAATACATACACAATCTTAAAACATCTAAAACCCTCCAATCCCTCCCTAACCCCCTATATCCAATGGTACAAGTTTAGGAATGCACAACCTTTTGTGTTGGGGGTGCTTCCTCACCTGCAGTGTTCAGGTGCTGCATTCTTCCCAACATGCTGTAAGTCTAAACTCTTTGCATAGCAATTGCCTGGGTAGGAAACAGACCCTTTCCCCATCGCAATTAGTTCACAACAGGTGACCACTGGATTGCTGGGAGGCTGATTCTCCAAAGCAACAGAGTGCATGGAGACCCTGCTTCCCAAACATCACTGTGTGTTTCAGCAACAACTGTTGCATTGAGGTTGGTTGACCCTTGAGGCCACATAACCAGCCATGAAATGTCACAGACAGGCACAACCTCCATGTCTCCTATTCTTGTCCTAAAGTACAAGTACAGGAAGGGACATTCTACTGATGTGTGCAATGCATGCAAATAGAACTACCAGTGCAAGAAATAGTTTATCCATGGAAACCATTTTGAGTTGTGCAGTGTCTAGTACAACAGATTGTTGGGCAACTTGTGCATGCTAAATAAAAGGATTAGATCTGACACTAGTGCAACAGCACAACTGGTGTTTTTGCAAACAGCACAACTTTTCAGAGAAAGGGGGCAGCAGGAAATCTCTGGCCTTTCGGATATTTTAGCCTGTAGCCCTGGATCCCTGCTGAACATGACAAGGAGTTATTGGATGTGCAACTAACAACATAAGGAAAGCCAAAGGTTCCCTATACCTGAGCCAGTGGAAATACACCACCAGAGAGAAACCATGCTTGGGCAATTCAGTGATGCACTATTTGGGAGAAAGAAACAATTCATCTGATAAAATGGCACCTTGACCATCTTTACCAGGCAAAATTGCAATTTATTATTATAATTCAGTAAGACTGTAGACTTATGGACATTACCCTGAGATAAAGCCCTCCATACCCTAATGGGACTTTCTGCTCTGTAGGAGAAAGCTCTTAACAATGGTATTTCTGAGCAGTGACTACCTACTAATTCAAGTTCCTTCTCTTTCCTTAGAAAGTGCCATGAAAAAAGTTTCTGGTGTTTTCACATCTCCAGCAGCCCCGAAAGAGGAATGTGCGCTAGAGATCATTAAAGGCGGAGCTCTGCGTCAGCGGGAGATTTATTATGAATATACATCTACAAAGTTCCCTGTATTAATCCGAGACTGGGCTCCGGATCTCCTGGACTATTTCATCAGAAGGAACTACAACACAGAGCAACTAAAAGATTAACTGTGGATTTATGGTGCTTTTGCTTGTCTCTGCAGCTCTCCTGTTATGTTACATAGGTCTGTTGTGCTACAGCTCTGCTGTCTTTTACCTCAGGCTGTCTCTTGTCTATCTAATACTGTAGCTCAATCCTGAAATTTTGGGCTTCCGCAAGCTCTTAAACACAACTCTGAAATCCACTATTGCAACTTGGAATTCTAGGCTGCAAATAGGTACGCTTCCTATACTCCAGAGCAGCGCCAAACCCATCAACACTGATTAGAAAAAATGGTTTGAGGGGGTAAATTCACAACAGTGTTTGGCCTGTTTCTACGTTTCATCTCTTCAGGGGTTCCTCTTGTTCTGGGCAAGGTGCTTTGGCATGGAAAAGGAAGTCTGTGAGAATAGAAGTTGAACTGTGGTGCTGAGCCCTGGTGGTGCAGTGGATAAAATGTGGTACTGCAGCCAAAACATTGTGAATTCGATCCTGACAGGGATTCAAGGTTGACTCAACCTTCCATCCTTCCAGAGCCAGTCAAAAGAGTACCCAGCATGTTGGGGGCAAAATGCTAATTACTTGTAAACCATCCAGAGAGTGCTCTAAGCGTTAAGGGGGAGGGGGGGGGTATATAAGTGAAATTGCTATTGCTGAGTCTCATACTCTCCCTTATGACTATGTAGCTTCATGTGCAGAACCATGCTTTCTTACAGCCCATTCACACTGCACAGTGCAGTCTGAGTTACCCCCAGAAGAGCCACTTAGAATTTGGATGTTTGGAGTGGTAGCCGTGTTAGTCTGTGCAAGCATATCAGAGAGTAAATAAAACAAAACAGCAAAAAAAGACAAAAAATGGCTCCTTAAGGACTAACTAAAGATTAAAATGTGAGTGTTCATGGACCAAGTCCACTTCATCAGACATAAGATGCCATGAGGCCTTACTTTTTATGCCTGATGAAGTGGACTTGGTCCATGAACGCTTACATTTAAATACAGGAGTTAGTCTTTAAGGTGCCACAACGTATTTTGTCTTTTTTTTTTGCTGTTTTGTTTTGTTTACTTTCTGATATGCTTAGAATGTGGAGAACATGGAAATTTTAGATTTTGCCAAAAATTAACAACAAATTAAGGAAGGGCAAAAAAAAAAACCACACCATAAACTTTTGGAAAAGTTGGAGTTCATTTTTTAATTCAATTTTGACAAAAGCTGATTAAATCTCTTGCTAATGAAAATGTAAAAAATCTGTTAAATTTATCAGGACTTTGTGCTTTTTAAAACCAAAACATAACAACCAAATTCCAATGGGAATCATATTTGGAAATACTGAGCAAAAAAAAATCTAATTAAGGGAATTTAAGTTTTGTTTTTATTTTACTTTAATTATTGGAAAAATATTTTCATGAAGGACAACTGCTTAAGATACATTTTCACTCAAGAGAACTGCTTATGAGAATTTTCCTCCAAATTCAGTTTCCTC
Source organism: Bradypodion pumilum (assembly GCA_035047305.1). NCBI lineage: Eukaryota > Metazoa > Chordata > Lepidosauria > Squamata > Chamaeleonidae > Bradypodion > Bradypodion pumilum. Next base: position 61,793,381 of record JAWDJD010000004.1, on the reverse strand, counting down.
TAGCTGTGCAGATGGGGCACAATGAGATCCTGAATTAAGCTCTGTTCTCTTAGATTAAAATACTTGAAACTTCTTTGCTTTAGACATATGGAATTATTGTTCCATGTTCACATCTCATTTTTACAATTACAGTACTGTATAACATATACATTCTACCAGTGACTGTCAAGAAATGCTTTTGTGTGGAAAAGCTGTTAAACATGTATCCAATAGTGTCCCCTGCTGGTGAATAAAACTGACTGTTGGTCGAATCTGGATGTCATAATCGCTATACAGTACTAAATTTAGATATAGTATTCCGGTGAGCATGAAGGCTTTTTGAATTAATCAGTTTGTTGGATTACATTAGGACTGTCTAATGCTATAAAAAATTGTTCACACACAATCTCTTGGGTTCTTTGCAGCGGAGATCTCATTTGTTATTCTTTAAAATCCAACTTCAAATGTAAGATTTGTACAGGTCACGCTTGCTTGACAGCCAGCCGTATCTGACTCTAGGGTTCAGTGCTCATCTCTGTTTATAGCCAAAGAGCCGGTGCTGTCTGAGTCTGCAGACGTTTCCATGGACATGTGGCAGGCATGACTAGACACCAGAGTGCACGGAATGCTGTTTACCTTCCCACTGATGAAGGGGTGCCTGTTTATCTACTTGCAGTTTCTTGCTTTCAAACTGCTAGGTTGGCAGGAGCTGGGACAGGGATGGAAGCTACAGGTGAAACTCAGAAAATTAGAATATCATGTAAATGTTCAATCAGTTCAGTAATGCAACTTAAAAGGTGAAACAAATATATGAGATAGACTCATTACACGCAAAGCGAGATAGTTCAAGCTTTTCTTTGTTATAATATTGATGCTTATGGCTTACAGTTTATGAAAACCCCAACCCCCCAATCTCATGTACCCCATAATCATCACATAATCTCATGTATGCTGTACACCATATTCATCACAATTATAACGAATTAAAGCATGACATCTCTAGCTTTGCATGTAGTGAGTCTATCTCATATATTTGTTTCACCTTTTAAGTAGCATTACTGAACTGAATAAACATTTGCACGATATTCTAATTTTCCAAGTTTCACCTGTAACTCCATGCAACACTCGATTCTCAAACTGTTGACCTGCCGATCTTTCAGTCATCAAGTTCATCGTCTTAACCACTAAGCCACCTCAATCTCAACTTTAAATGTACAAATGTCTTATTTGTTCCACTCCCTGCACCAACCAGGCCTCACAAACAAGGATGTCATACTTGTTCAGTCCTTACACAACAAAATGTATATACAGTGGCACCTCATACAACGATTTTAATCCATTCCACAGGGCTCATTGTTGTACAAAACAATTGCTATACGATACATGCATCGTATAGCGATATTTCACTATGGGATGCATCGTACAACGATGCTAAGTGGTTTTTTCCATTGAAAACTTGTTGTATGGGGTTTTTTCCATAGGGAGGATTGTTATGCAAAATGCCATTCCCCCCCCCAAAAAAACCCCTAATTGTTATGCGATTTTGTTGCTCTACGGGGCGATTGTTGTATGAGGTTACACTGTACCTATAATTGCACTGGGTTACGTGAGTATTCCAAAGTTTTGAGGATTAGTGTTATTGCTGCAGTTTTAATGGATACTTCATTTATTTCTGGCTATAGCAAAAAAGAAAAAAAAAACAACCTATCAGCATCACAACCATTCATTCCCAAAAATATGCTAACTTTCTGATAACCTGGGCATGTCATTTCTGCGTATGGCCATCATGCTTTTAAAAAAATGAAACAGTCCTGCTGATTAGGACTTCTGAGAATTTAATTTAATTTGATTTGATTTAATTTTTCGATTTGTATGCCACCCCACTCACAGAGCGACTCTGGGCGGCTAACAAAGAAACACAATATCACAATTACAGTACAAAATATCAAGCCATAAGCATTACAGAAACATTACAGTGAAGTGAAGTTGTAAGGACATCTGGAATGCCAAGGTTCACTATCACTGAACTAGGTGGATAGAAAATTACCCCAGTGCCAAAAGGCAATTTTGTTGAAATGCTATTTTTTAAGCTGAGACAAGTTTCATGTCATGATATATATGATAATACAATCTCATAATCTCTTTATTTTTTATTAATGTTGGTTTGTTCGCCGCCCACTCAGGCAAGCCCAACTCAGGGCGGCTTACATAATTTAAAACCCCACATCATAAAAACAGTTAAAAGCCCCACCCCCATTAAAATTCCACCCACCCCATGCAGGAGAGAGAACGTGCCTTTAATTGTATGTTATTGTTTCATATTATTCCTATTCATCACAACTCCATCCACCATATTTATCTACCAAATTGTATTTAAACTGTCCCCTCTCCCTTTATAGCAGGATAGGTAGGGGTTTGTATAAGAGTGGTACAATTTATTCAGTGGCATGTTTGTGTCCTGGCTATTTTTCATGTGTTTATTTGTAACAAAACACCTATAAATGGAAAGCATCTTAAACCTGAGGATGTGGTTTTAAACACATAGGGGGACGGTGCTTTGTAGGTCTAGCTCTGTATGGATATGACAATAATATGAGGTCTATGAGAGTTAAGCTTTCTTAGAAATTTGCCTGGCTGCATCTTGTTTTCTCTGTTGTAAAATACTAACAACAGATCAGCATACCATAGAATTACTCTTGATTTCAAGCTTGCTTGTTCTCTTCATAGAAGGTTCAATTATTATGAAATGGGCCCTGCTTTGAGCATTCATGTTCCACTGCAGGCCTTTCTAGTCATAGAATCCTATGGAGCAACTCCATAGAAAATTTAGTTCCCTTTAGGTAAAGGTAAAGGTCTCCTTTCCTTGAAAGCCAATCGTGTGCAACTCTAGGGGGTGGTGCTCATCTACACTTATAGCCAAAGAGCCAGCGTGGTCTGTAGACAGTGTCTGCAGACGTTTCTGTGGTAATGTGGCAGGCATGACTAGAAGCTGGAGTGCACAGAACACTGCTACCTGTCCAGCTCTGCCCATTGTGTCAACAATGCCATCTATCGATCTCATTCTCTGCTGCCCCCTTCTTCTTTTGCCCTTGATCTTTCCCAGCATCAAGGCTTTCTCAAGTGAATCCACTCTTCTCATTTGATGTTCAAAGTACTTTAGCTTCATCTTCAATATTTGATCTTCCTGGCTACTTGCAATTTCTTGCTTTCAAACTGCTAGGTTGGCAGGAGCTGGGACAAGAGACAGGAATTCACTCTGTCACGCAACGTTCGGGTCCCAAACTGCTGACCTGCTGACCTTCCTGTCAGCAAGCTCAGTGTATTAATCACTAAGCCACCACAGCCCCTTTCTACTCCCTTTAGGGTATCTATAATGTCAGGGAACAATATGCTGTTCTGGAAACACCAATCAGAGGGGTACTCATTAAAGCATTCAACTCATACCAGCAAGCTCTGCTTTCCACGCGTGACCTGAAGGTGGTTGCAGGGCTGATCATAAGGTTGATTGCTCACACAATGAAGTCCTGTTGGACTGAAGGAAATGTTGCCCTTCTGCTTCAGATCGGTTACTGGCTGAGATGTTTTACTTTGGATATATCTCATCCAGAAGTAGCCTAGTCTTTGTTGTGAGATCCAAGGGCTTTTAAGAAAAAAATGTTGAATACCCAACAGCCCGCATTCTGTCTTTTACACATTGATTTTTCCAAAGGCTGAGCACACGGAAAATAGTTGTTTTGGAAAAGAACCCACACCCCATCTCTTCTAGTTTTATTGTATCAAAGTGCAAGTACATTTCCAGACAGGCTATTAAGCACCAATATTCTTTGATTGTGTGAGAACTTATTTTATTTTCCCCAGGTTAAATAATGACAAAACTCCGGGCAATGTCCTTTCTTCCTTGTGATGAGGCAATATAAAATGATAACAAAAGGGGGTAAAGAAAGGCCCCTAGGCTCAACATAATGAGAAAGATAGAAAAGAAAAGAAAATTTTAATTTAATTGTTTGATTTCTACACTGCCCACTCGGCCTAGGCTGACTCAGGGCAGTTCACAATCACAGATAAAAACATAATCAAATTAATTAAAAACTACCCACCCCCTAAAAAGGGTGCAGGGACCGAAGGGACTGTGGGGAAAGGAATTATCCTCTATACCATGGGTCAGCAAACCTGGCTCTCCAGGTGCTCTTGGACTTCAATTCCCAGAAGCCCAAGCCAGTACCTCCTAGTGATCAGGGCTTCTGGGCATTGAAGTCCAAGAACATCTGGAGAGCCAAGTTTGCTGACCTCTGCTCTATACCAACCACACAATGGAAGTTGCCCTTCCATCTGCACCCCATACTTGGCCCGCCAGCCAGGTTTTGAGTTCTTTTCTGAAAGTCAGCAATTCCATCCAGAGACGTAACTCTGTCAGCATGAGGTTCCAGAGGGCCGGTGCAGACACGGAGAAGGCCCTCCTCCTTGTGCCAGAGAGGCGAGACCCTCTGGCTGATGGAACAATTAGAGAGCCCCTCCAGTCCACTCTGGTTGGACGGACAGATTCCTTAGGGCAATGCGGTCTCTTTGGTATCCTGACCCACTACCATACAGGGTTTTAAAGGTCAAAACCAGCACCTTAAATTGCACCCGGAGACAAACTGGTAACCAGTGCAGCTCCCAAAGCAATGGTGAGGCATGGGCATAACGACCACATCCCATCACCACCCGGGCCGCCACGTTCTGGACCAGCTGTAGCCTCTGAATGGTCATCAAAGGCAGCCCCATGTAGAGCGCATTGCAATAATCTAGTCTGGAGGTCACCAGAGCGTGAGTGACCATGAGCAAGGAGTCTCGGTCCAAGAGAAAAAGAAAAGGGCTTTTAAAATGATGGGATTGTTTCATTGTTCCTATTAACATAATGTAGGACAAATATGAAGACAAACCATAATGTCCTCCTATTGATAGCTTAAATCCACATTTTCCCTCTAAACAAAACCAACAAAACTTCAGTCCGGTGACTAATTGGGAAGATCCCATGTCTCTCCAAACATTTGGACAAGACAGAGTCCGAAGTACCCAGGCACCAAGCACCGAACACAAGCCTCCCAACAATACTTTCAGAGATTTGCCCCTTCAGAAAGACTAAAGCCAATGCAATACAGTGTCTAAGTGGCTCTGGTGGCTTAGTGGTTAAGTCACTGAGCTTGATGACCAGAAGTTAAGACCTGAGTGCTGCATTCCCCATCATCTGTCCCAGTTCCTGCCTACCTAGCAGTGTACTTTGGCCAGAAGGATAACAGCATTCCGTGCACACCGACATCTAGTCATGCCTGCCACATGACCACAGAAATGCCTGCAGATGCAGACAGTGTTGGCTCTTTGGCAGTAAATAGAGATGAGTATGGCCCCTTACAGTCACACACAACTGGCTTTCCAACAAGGGAGACCTCTAAACAGGCTGTACTAATACACCTGTACTAATACAGTACAGGTGTCTGCCCAACAAAATGCCCCAGAAAGATGTCATAGTGAATGGTACTAAAAACATTTGAGAGGATGTTGTGTCCGGCCCTTACAAGCAATAGTCCAGGCAACAATGAATAGAACAACAACAGGAGTTTATTGAACAGTCTTTCAGGTTACACTTACAAGGCGCTCCAGACATCAGATGGCTACACAAGTCCCATGTAATCAGTCCCTCTGGATTCTGCCATAGGAGGCAATGCACTGAGCTACACCTTGGCATGATAGTGTATAGAGGAGACCCAGGCTTAGCTCGACGCTGGCTAATCTGTGCAGCAATGGGAAGTATAGATCCGGTCCGGTTCCACCCTTGTTTACCCGCGGGGCTTATATAGTGTCTCCCCGGCAGAAACTCCCTGTTACAATGTAGTAACCCGCCGGACAATCCTAACCAACCAATCATAACACAATATACAAGTATTAACCAAATCAGGAACAGGATCCAAAGTTGTAACCAATCACAAACTCTAATTAGCATAAAGAGCATGCCCAGAGAGGGAGAATTCATGTCAACTTTAGCTCCTAATTTGGATGGCGGGAAACCGCCGTTTTATCTTTGCAAGGCGTTGCCTGAGCAACTTGCAATTGTGCATTAATACACAACAGAGGATGAATGGAACCATTAGGGATTACTCCCAACCAATTCCCAGTGTGGGTCATCCATTAAGGTCATTAAAATTGTATCAAGTATTATTATTATTATTATTATTATTATTATTATTATTATTATTATTATTATTATTATTATTATTATTATTATTATTATTATTATTATTATTATTATTATTATTATTATTATTATACCCCATCCATGTGGGGATTCATCCACACTCTGGGCAACTACAAACAATATATTAAAAACAACTTAAAATTCACACAGTCATAAAATGTCATCTTAAAATCACACAACAAACTAAATCTGGACCTAAATTAACAATGGGGTGGACGGGGTGGCAAGAAGCACCCCATTTTATTTGATTATTCTTCCTACTTTGCTTCAATGTCTGTCAAGTGATTTTCAGATGGCCCAGCCAGGATTTTGTCCTGCAAAGTGTGTTGGTTTTGCTCTCCATGGGTTTAGCCAAGCCTCTTCTGGTTTCATATGTAGAGTGTGAGAGATATGCAGAAAACTTTGCCTTGGTTTTAGCTGTCACCTAGGACAGTGTTGGCAAACCTTGGCACTCAAGGTGTTTTTGGATTCCAATTACCAGAAGCCCAAGTCAGCACTCCTGCTGATCAGGGCTTCTGAGAATTGAAGTTCTAGAACACCTGGAGTGCCAAGGTTCGCCATCACTGACCTAGGAGGTTGGTGCCCATTAAGTTAATGGGTTTAGCACTGTGTTACCTTATTTCATTTGTTATTTGCAAGCACCTCTCAATGTACTTCCAGAGGTGCGATGCCAGCCAAATAATAGACTTCTTCAGTAGGGGTAGGTTTCAGCCAGCCAGTAATAATCTTGCATGATTCATTAAGTGCTAGATCATCTTGTTTGCCATGGTCTTATTTATGTCATAGAGTGGTTGTATATTCTGCTGTGGAGCAGCAGAGATATAATGCTATTGCTTTTGTTGTTTAGGGTGTGCGCCCCAGTCTGAACCAGCCATTTTCCTGCCACCAGTTATTTCCAGTGACAATTTTCTGTTTGGTATTTAGACAATTTAGTTTGTAAGCAAGGGTTCAATCGCAAGTAATGCCCAGATTCTTTGGGATAAGTCAATGATGGTGAACCTATGGCACATGTGCCAGAGGTGGTATTCGGAGCCCTCTCTGTCGGCACCCATACAGTCACCCCAGGACAGAGTTTGCCCAGGCCCCCTGCCCAGCAGCCCAATGGGAAGGCTTCCTCCCTCCCCACAATACAGAATTCACCTGCCCCTCTGCCCAGCAGCCCAATGGGAGCGTTCCCTTCCTCCCCTGTTGCTATGTTGGCACTTTGTGATAAATAAGTGGGTTTTGGGTTGCGGTTTGGGCACTTGGTTTCTAAAAGGTTCGCCATCACTGGGATAAGTCAAATACCAAGGTTCAAAAACTTGCTTCCCCAGCAAATTCAGAGTTCGTTAGTCATTACTCTCTTGTTATATTAATTAGACTTGACATAATTGCATGAAGCAGCATTTCTTCTATATGGCAAGCAATAATTCTTATAGCAGTGTAGAGAGTGAAGCACTGTTGAAATTTAAAAATAATGGTCAGACTCCTAACAACAATCATGAATGTAATTGCTGTACAGGCAAAGTGCTCTACAATTGCTCCAAAGATCTCTGGGCTATAGTTAATGAAAGTCAGATAACTACACATACCTGTACATATGAGAATAATTGTGACGGTCATGAAATGACAACTGCATGTTTAATAAGCCACTGCACACATGGAAGAAATAAACAGCTGAGGGCCAATGTGTCTTAAAATGTTCACATATCCTCTCAAACTACATGCTGTTGTCCCAAAATATCAGCTACAAGATTTATTGGGGGGCGGGGATGGGGGAAGAGAATGAAAGTCAAGTACTGTATGCAAGTCACAAGTTGGGCTCCTTTGTTTTAATAGATAAATAATGGCATACACAATCTATGATATTTTAGAGAGGATCCATTAAAACCAGGATGTCTAATATCCTAATGTCTGATGGCTGCACACGCCCATCTCCAGATCTGACAGGGCCACTCGCACTCCTGTGACATGCTCCATTTTACTTTACAACACAATTTTTAAAATCTTAACCGAAAAAGTCCTTTTTAACCTCTAGTGGCCATTCTTTTCTAGAATGGGTAAGGTCTCAATGAATGGCATATTTCCCCTAGAAGTCAAAAGGGATTTTTAAAAAGATCTTCCTCAATTTAAAACAAAAAATTAAAAATTATTTTAGGGTTTGGGGATCCTATGGAAGTGTGTGAGTTCTGAGACATCTGCATGATTGATCTAAGTCCTCTAGCACAGAAACTTAAGGCCATAATTTAAGGTTTGTTTCATTTCTGCAGTCTGCCATACCTTTCCTTAGTCCAAACTCAGTATGGTTTAATTATCATGCATATAGCACTTTAAATTTTTCAGAGTACATTTTACTACACAGAGAAAACCAGCATTATATTTCCTGTACTGTAGATACTGGGGACAAAATTAAGGTACATTTGAGTACTGGCACCTGCTAAACTGTGAGCAGAAGTTCTGTTTGGTGGACATTTCTGCCCCCAAAGTTAGCCAAGTATGCAAGTACATAGTCAAATAATGTGAGATTTGCTGCAGGTGTAAAATAGATGAATTTGATTTTCTTTTAACCGATCATATAACACGAAGACCGATTTGATTCAGTCCAGCGCTTTTTGTTTTCCATGCATAGGTATTTTACCCAGTGGTGAGATTCAAAAAAAATTATTCTATGGGCATGGCATGGTGGGCATGGCCAGAGGCCATGTGACTGGATGGGTGTGGTCAGCAGTACAGTTGAAGCTCACCAGTTCAAGACCCGGGTACTACACAACAGAATGAACAACAGGATGGGTGGGGCCAGCTGGAATTTCTACTACCAATACAGGCATCCCAGGGCATCCCAGCTGAATCCCACCACTTATTTTACCTCATGCTGCTGGGGCTTCTGCTTCTTTTAAGCCGGAATTATTCAAGTGGACTTTTTGCCTTGTGGTCAGTTATTTTATTCTGCAAAAGAAGGGTGCACGACTAAGGGTGATATTCAGGTGAAATACTTAACTGGGTGTGATGTTTTGGACAGCATGAACACCCACTCCTATAGTCCTTCTCCCTTGTCACCCTGAAGTATTGACTATTATTTGTTTAAAAAATATCAAACTACAAAGTTTAGTGCTAGATCATCCTATCACTATATTGATATACTAGTTTAGTGCTAGATCACCTCTGCCCCAGCAGAGTTTTAAAAAGTTTAAAAAATGATATGAAATGGAAATTACGCCAACTAATTATAGCAGACTACATTTCTGCATTATGTGTTTGTAAGTTATGGACAACATTCCAAAACTGTCCCTATTTCCTAGAACCATGCAACACTTGAAACAATCCACAGGTTTTAACCGTGAGTCATAAACGGAGAACCAACCCCTTCAGAAGGTGGAATCAAAAGAAGGGAGGCTGTGAGCTACGGTGTGGATCAAACCACATCATGCTGAGGGGCAATGTGGACAATAGCCATACCTGTCAAGTATCCCATATTGGCCAGGATTTCCCAAATTCCAGCGCCGATTCTGCTCCTTTCCTGCCCAGAGCCATCACCATCCTGTAATTTGACAGTGGGGGGGTTTAGTGTATGAGAACCAAGACACAGGAACAGCCGAAAGATTGGCTTAACATGTCTTTATTGCAAGGTGGTCTGGGGGAACATGTGGTAATGGTGGACGAACAGCTCAATATATACAGAGGCTATATATTTGAATGTGGCTCCTCGATAGCCCATTGGCTACTGTCTGCGTGACGTCATTTCTGGTCACGCCCTTCTTGTCCAGGTGAGGTGGTGGCGGGAATCTTCCTGCGCTGTAGGTATTTGTGGAATTGGAACCATGTGAGCTGGACGCTCGCTATTGACATCTGGTGGACATTAGCTCGCGTCCTAATACAGGAGGTTACAGAGTTACAGCTGATAGTTATTCTGTCTCCTCTTCGAGTGTTACATTGTTTAAAGGCATACTTTTTTATACACAACAGCCCTCCCCCCTAGGATGAGACGAAGTCTCTCATCCAATATGGTTTATTGCAAACGCGTTTTGGGCGCAAGGCTGGCTGGCTTGTCTCGGGGGCGCTATCGCTTCTTTGCTCCCTGGTCTCTTGTCCTGCAATGGGAGAGGGATACTCGTTAGCGACTTGCCGCAGTTCCGTGGCTTTTGGGGTAGGGAGGAACTCCATTGTGGGAAAACCGGGGGCACTGGGGGCTAACGCAAAACCCCGCTTCTCGCTTGGATGGGTGGGGGACCACTCCGAAAAAACCCCCCAGTTTTGTAACTCAAACTCAAAATCATCTACTGGGGAATCTATGGGGGTATCTGTCAGGATATCTATGGGGACAAGCTTATTCCCTTCCCCCCGTGGTGGGGACCACCGGCCCCCCTCTCCTCCCCCTTGGGCTGAACGGGTGGGGGAGAACCCTAACGTCGAATCCTTTTCTGCGCTGTCAGCGCCCTGGTTTTCGGAGATCCGGCGCCGGAGTTGGTCTGCGTGTCGCCTCCAGAGTAGACCTGTGCTGGTCTCTATGCAATACGACATGGGGCCTGTCTGTCCAATGACTACGCCCGGAATCCAGGCTGGCCCTGCGCTAGCGTAGTTTCTGCAATGAACCGGGGTGCCTATCTCGAAACTCTTCGTGCCTGCTACCCCGATGTTCCTCCCAGTGTCTTCCACCCTGGCGGGGTCTAGCCTGGTCAGTATCGTAGTCAGCTTCCTGCGCATTAGGAGTTCTGCGGGCGAGTACCCTGACGCTAGGGGGGTTACCCTGTATCCCAGTAAAAACTGACACAACTGCAGGTTTAAATCCCCGGGGCCCATGCGCCTCAGCGCGTCTTTGGTGGTACGCACGAGGCGTTCTACCTGGCCATTTGTCGCCGGGTGGAAAGGTGCGGAGGTGATATGCCGGATGGCGTTGATCTCGGTGAATGCCCTGAACTCAGCGGACGTGAAACAACTAGCGTTATCGCTAATAAGGGTGTCGGGTATGCCGAACGTGCTGAACACCCTCCGCAAATGTTTAACTGTTATGGCTGAGGAGGTGTTCGCAACCGGAATTACCTCCAACCACTTGGAGTAAGCATCCACTACGAGGAGAAAGAGTGATCCTCTGAAGGGGCCCGCAAAGTCAATGTGCACGCGAGACCACGGCCCCTTTGCCGTGTCCCATTCCCTGTGCGGAAGACGAGCTTCTTCGGGCCGGGAGCTCTGGCAGCCCGCGCAAGTGCCCACCATGTGCTCGATATCGGCGTCCAACTGGGGCCACCAGAAGTAGCTCCTGGCCAACGCCTTGGAGTGGACAATTCCAGGGTGGCTGACGTGCAGCAGTTTGAGCACCCTCGCTCTCAGGGATTCAGGGACAATTACTCGCTGGCCCCACAGGAGGCACCCCCTCTCTAAGGACAATTCTAGCTGTTTCCGAAAAAATGGGGCGAACTCCGTCGCTGGGGAGGACGTTGGCCACCCTTTCTGCACCCAAGAACTAACCAGGGCCAACGTCTTGTCCTTGCCTGTCACCTTGGCGATCTCTGCGGGCAAAAGGGGGGGTGAATCCAAGACCTCTATCATGAGCACTTGGTGGTCTTGCTCCACCTCGCACATGTGGCCGCTTGTGTGGGGGAGGGGTGATCTCAACAGGGCGTCCGCGTGGCTTATGTCCTTTTCAGGGCAATATACCAGCGCGTTCTGGTATGCGTTTAAGAAAATGGCCCACCTGAGCATCCTAGGGGACAGGATTTGTGGCGTGGGCTTGTCCGCAGTGAAAATACCTAGCAGGGGCTTGTGGTCAGTCACGATGGTGAAAGGGCGGCCATAGAGGAAATCGTGGAACTTTTTGGTCCCAGCGATTATTGCTAACGCTTCCCTGTCTGTCTGTGCGTAATTTCGCTCTGCCTGAGACAGGGACCTGGAGTAGAACGCCACCGGGCCTCCCGCCCGTTTTCCATCACATGGCACAGAACTGCCCCCACCCCCACTGGGGACGCATCACAAATCAGGACTACTGGTCTCTTGGGGTCAAAATGGGTTAATATGGCGTCTGAGGCTAGGAGTTGTTTCAGGTCATTGAATGCTTTCTCCTGGCTCTCGTCCCATTTCCATGCCTCGTCCTTTTTTAGAAGCCTGTGAAGTGGCTCCTCTACCGATGCCTTCCGGGGCAGGAAGGAATGGTAGAAGTTTAGGAGCCCCAGGAACGACTGCAATTCGGGCTTGGAGGTGGGGCGAGGAGCATTTTGAATGGCAGCCACCTTTGATTTGGAGGGTTTGATTCTTGCAAGGGTTACCCGGAAACCCAAGAACTCAACCTCTTTTGCGAAGAAGACACATTTGTCTTTTCGCAGCCTCAACCCCGCCTTTTCGAATATCGTCAGTACTTTGTCTACTCTTTCAGCCAATTCAGATTCGCTTCCCCCCGTTATCAACACGTCATCAAAGTATGGTAAGACCCCCTCCAGACCCTTTAAGAGGCGTTCCACGAGCGATTGGAAGATCCCTGGCGCCGAGTTCACGCCAAACTGTAGGCGCGTGACCTGGAACGCCCCCTTATGAGTGACTATCGTCTGCGCAGCAGCCGCAGCTGGGGTTACCGAGAGCTGCTGGTATGCTTGTGCCAGGTCAAGTTTTGCAAAACACCTCCCCCCATGTAACCTGGCCAACAGGTGGCTGACCACCGGTACCGGATACGCATTTGGGCGTATCGCCTTATTAATGGTGCATTTGTAATCTGCGCATATGTGAACCTCCCCGTTGGCCTTCAGTGCTGTTACAATCGGAGTTTCCCACTCCGCAGAATCAACAGGAACAAGAATCCCCTGGCCCACCAATTTGTCCAGTTCCGCCTCTATCTTGTCCTTGAGCGCAAAAGGCACCCTGCGCGGTTTGGGTCTTATTGGGTGGACCTCCGGGTCCAGATCGAACGCAACTGGGGGTCCCTTGAATTTTCCGAGTCCCTTCTTGAACACTTCGGGGTGCGCGTCGCACACCTCTTGTATAGGGCCAGTCCCAATGGCATGCACCCCCCCAATGAACAACCCCAGGGGCTTAAACCATTGAGTCCCGAGAAGGCTACAGCTTCCCCCCTTGAGGACAACCAGGGGAAGTTCCGCGGCGTGCCGCTTGTATTGGACCTTGAATTTTCCAACCCCCAACACCGGAATGCTATTTCCCTGCACGTCCCGCAGCGTAGACCTCAGCACTTTGAGCCTGGGCCGCACGTTGGGGGAAATTCCCAAAAACTCCCTCTGGGAAATGATTGAATAGGAAGACCCCGAGTCTATTTCCATCCTAACGGGGGGCCCTTGCACCAGTACCTCAACAAAGTAACGGGGGTGTCCTAAGGACACGCTGTGAACTGGAGCGTCGTTGTCACTGCCATTGGAGATATGGCCCACGCCGTCCTGCTTCCTCGAGGGCCGGGCGCCTTCCTGGAATCTCGGTGGGCGGTCTGTCGAGCCTCTCTGGTCCCCGCGCCGCCGTCTGCAAACCTTGGCTATGTGCCCTCGACGTCCACAGTTGTGGCACTCGGCCTTCCGGAACGGGCACTTGGCGCGGTCGTGGGCCGCCCCGCAGCCGTCGCAACGTCGGCCATCCTTCCGCACCTTCCGGACGTCCTCGTCCTCGCTGCTCTCCGTGGAGGATTGTGGCGCTCGCCTGGCCGCGTGCACCGGGCCCGCTGCCTTGTCGGGTTGTGGGGGCCTTTCCCTGAACCCCTTGACTCCGGCCCTCATGGCTTCCGCGGCCTGCGCCGCCTTCACGACCTCGTGCAGCGTCGGGGGCGGCTCCTGGTTCATCAGCTTTCGCTGAACTTCCTCGTCCCACAGGCCACAGAGCATGCGGTCCCTGAGGGCGATTTCCAGGTTCTCCCACTTGCAAGGGCCGGCGGCCAACCGGAGGGCCGCTGCAAAGGCTGCGATGGACTCCCCAGGCGCTTGGACTCTCTTCCAGAACGCGTCTCGAGCCGAAAACATCGAGACCGAGGGCTGGAAGTGGTCGCGCATCGCTTTCAGGAGCTGCTTGACCGACACCTCGCTCACCTTCTTCGGCGAAACCAGGTCCACCAATACTCTCATGGCGGCATGTCCCAGCATCCGGGTGAGAATGGCCCTCTTCTTTCCTTCGTCCGTAATGTCGGACACCACCAGCGCGCTTTGGAAGTCCATTTCGAAGAGCTCCCAATCTTCTGGCTTGTTGATGTCGAAACCGGCGTGTGTCTTGATCTCGTGGGGATCCATTATCCCACCTTCGTCGCCAATTTAGTGTATGAGAACCAAGACACAGGAACAGCCGAAAGATTGGCTTAACATGTCTTTATTGCAAGGTGGTCCGGGGGAACATGTGGTAATGGTGGACGAACAGCTCAATATATACAGAGGCTATATATTTGAATGTGGCTCCTCGATAGCCCATTGGCTACTGTCTGCGTGATGTCATTTCTGGTCACGCCCTTCTTGTCCAGGTGAGGTGGTGGCGGGAATCTTCCCGTGCTGTAGGTATTTGTGGAATTGGAACCATGTGAGCTGGACGCTCGCTATTGCCATCTGGTGGACATTAGCTCGCGTCCTAATACAGGAGGTTACAGAGTTACAGCTGATAGTTATTCTGTCCCCTCTTTGAGTGTTACATTGTTTAAAGGCATACTTTCTTATACACAACAGGGGGAAAGTAGTTACTGTGCATCCCCTTCTGCGTAGAACCCTTCTACGCATGCACAGAAGGGTTCTGCGCAGAAGGGAATGTGCAGAAGGCTTCTACGCATGCGTAGAAGGGACCTACGCAGAACGGTTCTGTGCAGGTCCCGTTTTGTCCAGAGCCACGCTTGACAGGTATGACAATAGCTCCAAAACAACCAACAGTTATTACATGATTACTTAATCGGAACAGGAGCATAAAATGGCTATAAATCGAACTGCAACAAAGCCAAATCACTCTGACTTGACTTGCCAGTGTAGTCACAACCTAACTTGTTTTTTTAATTAATTTCAACAAAAACATATAAAAAGAAATACAAATATAAACAATAATATAACATAACAAATATAACAATAATAAAACAACTTGACATCAACACATATGGACACCCACCACCAATGGGATGTTATTACCTTACCCTTATAATCTGAACAAAGATTTCTCTTTCTAAGTATTATGCCCTATTTCCAAAAGGTTAAATATTCCGCCCTGGTTTTATCCCTTAAGTTTCAACAAGTCACAACCTAACTAAGCCCAACCTTTGCTTTTTACAGATGTGTGCAGTATGTCTCAAAAGATTATCTTCTTGTCGGGCAATTTTCATACCGAGAGGCACAGTCTAGCCACAACATCTCAGCATGATGTAGGAGGCACAAGGTGCCAAGACTGATAATGTAAACTCAGCAAAGCTATGCGGAAGTAACAGAAACTGCCTTGGTGCAACAGATTAATACTACTATAACATGAGCCTGTATACAGAATTTGAGGTTTCCTGCCACCATTTGTCATATCAGGTTGAGACAGAGTGAAAGAGACTGTGACAGAGAGAGAGAGAGCAAAGAGAGGAACCAACTAGGACGAAGTGTGGTGACTTGAAACATTTCCTGTACTTTGAAAAAAAAAACAGCCAAGTGAAGCTGTCCAAATGAAGGTGATTGTTACAGCATGTTAGTACTTGATAACTGAACAAGCATCTTTTCACTGTGGCTCAGCAGCAACAGTACTGGGCCTGGATGAACTCATGTCAGTCCTGCTACAGAAAAGCAAAGGTAAGGATTCCCCTTGTTATCAGAGATCTTCCATTTTAGCTGTCAATGAGCTGAAAGCAACAGAATCGTAGCAAACAAATGTCTGTGCTTAATCTATTGCTGGTACGATGGACAATGTGAAGTTGAAAAATAAGTGGACATTATTTCCACTGGTTAAGCTACAGAACACAGTGGTGTCTGTGAAGGAAAGATAAAGGGCAAATGCATTTATTAAAGGCAAACTTTCTGGCCCAAATAGGAAGAAGGAAGTCTGTAATGTGATAAGGCCTGGAACCCATAAAGCCATTTTTGTGAATTCAGAAAACTGAGCAAATATTTACATCTTCGCTGCACTGCTCAAAATAAGTTCCTGTTTAAGGTGTTGGATTATTTTGAAAACTGAAAACACAACAAAGTAAGCCTTTGCTGGGCTGTCTGTAGGAAACAGGTTTGCCAATTATTATTGTTTTGTTTTACACTTGTTTTGGATACACATTCGCATAGGCAAAGCTACATAGATAGCAGGAAAACAGGTTTCAGAAACTCGCCTTAACCATTGTCCAGTAATAACTTTTGAAACAGGTTACTTTTAAAAAAAACACCTTGCTTTATCATAAAACCAATGTGTAAACTATAAACATTTCTTCAACTTTTAAAAAGAAAAGCACTGCAGCAAACGATGACATAAACAGAAGTGTGGGTTTCTAAGTAGGGAGTAAACATGAGGAAGAGATTATTACCATGCTGATGGAGGCTGTTTTCCCTTCCACAGCCAGCCACCCGCTCTGGCAAGAAAATGTCCACAGTACACAACTTGACTGATTAGTTTAGACATGCAAAAATAGGATTGTTAAATATTAAAGTTTCATCTGAAGTCTCAGAGAACTGCTTTACTTCTCAGGGTCTCCAAGATGAGAGAGAAATCAGCATGAGGGGTACTGAATGAGGAGAATGTTTAACCCTTATCATGTGGCTTTTATGCCTGAGTATCCAACTAGTCCCTACTCCTAGCTGAGATTTCTGGTTTATCCGCAGAGGACTTGCATATATATGTGTTGCACATGACAATATTTGCATAGGAAATGAGCTCCCGTCTTTATCCTAGCTCCTGCCAACCTAGCAGTTCGAAAGCAAGAAATTGCAAGTAGATAAATAGGGACCACTTCGGTGGGAAGGTAACAGCGTTCCGTGCGCTCCGGTGTCTAGTCATGCCTGCCACATGACCACGGAAACGTCTGCAGAAGCAGACAGTGCTGGCTCTTCGGCTTAGAAACAGAGATGAGCACTGCACCCTAGAGTCGGATACGACTGGCTTTCGAGCAAGGGAAACCTTTACCTTTACCTTTAACAGCATAGGAAACCCATATGGCCGATACAACTCTTCTATGCACACATGCAGAAATTATTTTACACTTGGCAAAAAAAGGAGGGGACCTTAAAGGCTAATAGATATTTTTTTTGGTACATGTGAGTTTTTGTGGGTCAAATCCCACTTCCTCAGACATATAGAATGCTCATACAGTACTATGTATTTTGCATGTATACATATTGCCATAATGTGGAGAGGTGGAGAGGATCCAGGCAACAAACAAGATGAGTCTATGAAGATATGTACATCTGTTTCTCCTGGGGCAAATGGATTTATGAAACTGAGGGATTTCTATAGTTTTGCATTTACTGTATTATGAAAATGTTGCACTTCTTTCATCTTCTCTTACTAAAACTCTAGAGCCCAACCTTTAGGTCCAGGATATAACAAGCACCTCCCCCACCTCAATTTTGGTCCTGAAATCTCAAAAAATAGGAAAATGCTGGCCTGGGTATGCATAAAAACTAGTTTTCATTTATTTGATTCCACCTGTATTAGCTTGACAGCAATAAGCCCAAAAAGGAAGAGGGGGAAAAGATGGAATTGAGGCGGTAGGTTGATGGAGAAAATCATGTCTCAGATGATAGGTGTTCTTTGGTGGTATGTCTTCACCTGGGCACCACAGCTGGGAACCTACAGTAACATCACTCATTTTAGAAACACTGGAAACTTCAATGATGAGAGGTTGATTTACATTTGAAAATTACAGGGATGAGTGTACCACAGCTCTGAGTCATTTAGTGAAAATGAATATATCAGGAGACTCACTCTTGAGTCAGATGTGATGTGTAGTTGTTTTTGTGTGTGTTACATGCTACCAAATTGCTTCCAATTTATGGTGACCCTGATAAGGTTTAAGAAGTATGTGAGATGCCTGCCATGTTGAGTTATTCAGGCACTCTGTCAAGTCTATCCCTTAAATCTATTCTTTACCTCCACTGTACTGTATATTAATAAGGAATATGTTCTAGGTCCATGATGGTGAACCTTGACAATCCAAGTGTTCTTGGACTTCAATTACCAGAAGCCCAAGTCGCATTCCTGCTGATCAGGGCTTCTAGGAATTGAAGTTCAAGAATAGCTGGAATGCCAAAGTTCACCATCACAGATCTAGGTCATACCTGAATAGCCTAATGGTTTCCCCTACTTTCTTCATTCTAAGCCTGAATTTTGCAATCAGTAGCTCATGATCTGAGCCACAGTCAGCTTCAGCTCTCACTTTTACTGACTGTATAGAACAGTGGTTCCCAACCTTTTTTCATATCCATCAAGCACGGCTCCGGAGATTAAGGGACCTGCACAGAACCCTTCTGCACAGAACCCTTCTGCGCATGTGCAGAACCCTTCTGCACAGAAGTGTTCTGTGCATGCGCAGAAGGGTTCTGCGCAGAAGCGCATGCGCAGTAACTACTTTCCCTGCTGGTCAAATTACGGGATGGCGGTGGCGGGTGAGTGGAGGAAGCGTCGTGGAAATACGGGAAATCCTAGCCAATCTGGGATACTTGACAGGTATGCCTTTTTTTGGCCATGCATCACCTAAGCATCTCTGAAATCTCAATGGCCCCTCCATGTGACATAATTCTTATTATTCAAAAATTAAACTATTTATGTGGAGGAAGCCAAAATGGCCATTCACTGTTAATAAGTCATTCTCGAATTGTCCCCCTTAAAATTCTAATTGTGCCACATTGGGAACCATGGGTATAGAACTTCTCCATCTGATTGGATGGAGTACTCAATCTGATTTCAGTGTTGGCCATCTGGTGATGTCCATGTGTAGAGTCACCTCTTAGGTTGTTGGGAAAAGGCATTTGCTATGACCAATGAATTATCTTGGCAAAACTCTATTAGCCTTTGTTCTGCTGCATTTTGTACTCCAAAACTAAAGTTGCCCGTTATTCCAGTTATCTTTTATCTTCCTACTTTAACATTTCAACCTCCTATGATGATAAGGACATCTTTTTGTGTCAGTTCTAGAAGGTGATGTCAGTCTTCATAGAACCAGTTGACTTCAGCCTCTTCTGCATCAGTGGTTTAGGCATAGACTTGGATTCCTGTAATGCTGAATGGTTTGCCTTGTATTCAGACTGAGATCATTCTGTCGATTTTGAGATTGGATCCCATTACTTCTTTCCTCACTCTTTTATTGACTATAAGGGCAACTCCATTTCTTTTGAGGGATTCTTGCCCGCAGTAGTAGCTATAATGGTCCCCTCGGTTAAATTTGCCCATTCCTTTCCACTTTAGTTCAGATTCCCAAGATGCCAATGTTCAGTCTTTCCATCTTATGTTTGACCATGTCCAGCTTACCTTGATTCAAAGATCTTTCATTCCAGATTCCTATGCAATATTGTTCTGTACTGTATTGGACTTTCCTTTCACCATCAGATCTATCTGGATCATAGACCGCAAGTCACTGATAAAATCTAACACAGAGACCTTAAATTTTCAAAAAGGAAATTTCCCAAAGATGAGGAAACTAGTAAAAAAGAAGCTGAAAGGGAAAATTGAGAGAGTCCAAACACTCCAAGAGGCATGGAGGCTGTTTACAAAAACAATAACAGAGGCTCAATTGGAATGCATACCCAAAAGGAAAAAGGGCACTGCCAGGTCCAAGAGGACTCCAATGTGGCTTACAGGAGCTGTTCGGGAAGTGATCAAGAGCAAGAAAAGCTCATTTAGAAGATGGAAGGCTTGTCCGAATGAGGACAGCAGGCAGAAACATAAATTCTGGCAGAACAAATGCAAGGCAACAATCAGGAAAGCAAAGCAAGACTTTGAGGAGCGTATAGCTAAAAATACTCAGAGAAATAACAAAGACTTCTTTAAGTACATTAGAAGTAAGAACCCAACTAGGAAGGCCATTGGACCATTAGATGACAATGGAAGGCAAGGGGTTATTAAAGAGGAAACAGAGATTGCAGAGAGACTCAATGAATTCTTTGCTTCAGTATTCACTGAAGAAGACAGAGGCCACATGCCCAAAACAGAGCCTATCTTCGTAGGGAGGGAAACCGAAGAATTAAGCCAGATAGAAATAACCAGGGAGGAGGTCCTTGCATGTCTTGTTAAACTAAACACTAACAAATCACCAGGACCAGATGGCATCCATCCATGAGTTCTCAGGGAACTTAAAGATGAAATTGCTGATCTCCTAGCCAAAATATATAATCTTTCCCTCAAATCAGGCTTTGTGCCTGATGACTGGAAGGTAGCGAATGTAACACCAATTTTCAAAAAAGGATCCAGGGGTGATCCAGGAAATTACCGACCTGTCAGTTTGACATGTGTCCCAGGTAAAGTGATGGAAAGCATCCTAAAAGATAGAATTAATAGGCACATAGAAGAGAAGGTGCTGCTAAAGGAGAGCCAACATGGCTTTTGCAAGGGCAAATCATGCCTCACTAATCTGTTGGAATTTTTTGAGAGTGTCAACAAGCATGTGGATAAGGGGGATCCAGTTGACATTGTTTATCTGGACTTTCAGAAGGCTTTTGACAAGGTCCCACACCAAAGGCTCTTGAATAAACTTACCAGTCATGGAATAAAGGGACAGGTCTTGTCCTGGATCAGCAACTGGCTAAGGGACAGGAAACAGAGGGTAGCACTAAATGGACACTTCTCCAAGTGGAGGGAAGTAAAGAGTGGGGTCCCCCAAGGTTCAGTACTGGGACCCCTGCTTTTCACCCTCTTCATAAATGATCTAGAGGTAGGAGTAAAAAGCAAGGTAGCCAAATTTGCTGACGACACTAAATTATACAGGGTAGTGAAAACTGTGAGAGATTGTGAGGAGCTCCAGAGGGATCTCTTGACACTGGGGGAGTGGGCAAAACAGTGGCAAATGAGTTTCAACATTAGTAAGTGCAGAGTGATGCATGTTGGGGCAAAGAACCCCAATTACATTTATAAACTGATGGGGTCTGAACTCTCTGCGACAAACCAGGAAAGGGACCTTGGTGTCCTGGTGGACAACTCAATGAAGGTGTCAACCCAGTGTGCCTCAGCAGTGAAAAAAGCAAACTCAATGCTAGGGATCATTAGGAAGGGTATAGAAAATAAGTCAGCAAGTGTCATTTTGCCTCTTTATAAATCTATGGTGAGGCCCCATCTGGAATACTGTGTACAGTTCTGGTCGCCATACCTCCAGAAGGATATTATGGAGCTGGAAAAAGTGCAGAGGAGGGCAACCAGAATGATTAGGGGACTGGAACACCTTCCTTACCATCTGAGGCTGCAACGGTTGGGCCTCTTCACTCTTGAACGACGACGTCTAAGAGGTGACCTGATTGAAGTTTATAAAATCATGCACAGTGTGGACAAAGTAGATAAGGAAAAACTGTTTTCCCTATCGCATAACACTAGAACTAGGGGACACTCGATGAAACTTTTGGGTACTAGTTCTCAAACAAATAAGAGAAAGTGCTTTTTCACCCAGAGGATTACTGGTCTATGGAACTCCCTGCCAAAAGAAGTGGTGACAGCTGTCAGTCTTGACAGCTTTAAGAAAGGATTAGACAGTTTCATGGAGGACAAGAGTATCAATGGCTATAATTATGGATACTTAAGGACAACCTCCGGGTTGGAGAGATAGGCAGGATATCTCTCAATATCATTTCCAGGGAATCCTAAGCAGGTGAAGGCATCTGCTTGGAAATACCCTGAAGGAAATGGTGAGCCACTGTGTGAGACAGAATGCTGGACTGGATGGGCTGTGGCCTGTTCCAGCAAGGCTGTTCTTATGTTCTTATCTACAACTGAGCATCCTTTCAGCTTTGGCTGAGCCACCTCACTCTTTCTGGGGCTACTTGTACTTGCCCTTCATACTTTCCCAGTAGAATACTAGACACCTTCTGACCTGAGGGACTCACCTTCTGGCATCATATCTTTTAGCCTGTTGATACTGTCCATGGAGTTTGTTGTTGTTTTTTGGCAGGGCTCCTGGAAGGGATCTTTTGTTGTTCTCTATTTCTTTGCACTGGCTGTTGTAATAGTTCTCTTTCTCTCTGCCAAATAATCACAAAACAGCTGCATTCAGGATCTTATTTCTGCCACCTTTTTTCACCTGTCCTTTACAATTTTAAGCATTTCTTCCATCACCCATGTCAAGTGTTTCTTCCATTATCCATCAGGTTGTTGTTTTTTATTTTTATTTTGCTACAGGAATTATCATCAGCTTTACGACTTACTTACTTGGTTACTTGATTGATCTGTGTTTAACATGTCAGGTTGACATGGCGGATTGAAGCATCATCTTCCACTGTTTATGATCCCATGCCAGTCTCATTCAGGGCCTTGGGAACTTTGCCCTGATCTGGTCTTGCCATCTGATTGCTGGTCTTCTTAGTGGTTGGTCACTTTATGTCAAGTGGTATCTATTCTATGATAGATTTTGTCCACCTGCCATCTTTGAAGCAGCCCACCTGCCCGGCTCACTGATGTTTTGCAAACTCAATCAACGTTGACACTTGCTTTGCACCTGATCTTATATGCAGTTCTTAATTATCATCAGCCTTGTGTGGAGTAAATTACATTGGAAGGTTTCACCCATTGCTTAAAATATTCTAATATTTTATACTAATATACTACTTTTAATTATCCTGGCTTCTATATGTTTATTTTTCAACAGGTGATACATCTGCATTTAAAGACAAACCCCTATGCATTGGTCAAATCAAGAAGCCAGCATTCACACAAATAGATAAATTGGAGGCAAATTTAACCCATGTCATCAGCCTGTTCTGCTTCAGATCTTCAGAGCAAATTGTTTCTTGTCCAGACTCATTTTGACATGTCACATAAATCTATCTGCTTTTCCCCCATCTTTCTCCCACCCATAGTTGCTTTCTGTCATGCCACTATATATTCCCACGACAGTATTTTGGGTGATGGGACTGTCTTATTCAACCTGTCTCTATCAAACTCTCTTAACAAACTCACTATATTTCTACAGAAGTCTCAGAAGTGATCACTAGCCATTCTGAAAAGAACCTGAGCAAAATGTTAAACTAAGAGTGAGAAGAGCAATATAGAAATATTTTGTCCTTGTGATACCTTTCTCCCAAGTCATCAAGGGTGTCAACAATAAAAAAATACACCTGGAATTGGGCTTAGAAGTGAACCACCAGTCAGGGAAGACTACTCAGAATTGGCAAGATATGATCTCAGATGAGCCATCCCTGTCAAAATCTTGGCTGCCAAGATCTGAACCAATCCTACTTTTCTATGTGTGTATCCCCGCATTGTCACACTAGACGGCTGTTAAACTGGTAGGTGTTATGAAATAAAGCACTGTTAATACTGAATTTCAATACAAGACAGAGCTTGGTAAAGTTGTCTTTTTGGTCCAAACAAATAAATTCCCCAGATCTGTTGTTCAGCCAACCAATCTTTGTAGATTTCTTTCCTGAATGCCTGGCATGCTCCCATGATCCTTCTTAGAATATACACAAGGATTATCTCCTTGGATCAAGAAACAAGGAATGTGACAGGCAATAGCCATAGAAGAACAGCAACAATAATATGAATGCGAGTTTTACAAAATGCATTGAATTCCTTTTCCCCTTTGTCTGTTTTTGACAGAAACGAAAGATATATTATCTGGTTCCCTACAATGTGTAAATGTGTAATACATCATCAAAGTTTTGATGAGGGAAGGAGGAGCTTAGTAAACCTCTTCACCTTTAAGGTAATGCTTAAACAAAGGCACTCATTCTTCTGAGGGAATTATGGCACTGCCCACCTATGTTTCTCGGATTATAGTTAGATGGATGCTGAACAAAACAGTGAATAGAAAGGGGGACAATCATCCCTTGCCGTGAGCTGTAGTTCTTAGAAGTCAGTTTCCACAAAGGGACCCCAAATATATTTAAATCTATAATATGAAATGATGTTACACAGTCGTCTCTAAATCCACTAGACTTTGGAGAGAGTGGAGAGCTCAGAGAGTAAATCTGCTGCGAGAGGTAAGTGTGACAGTATTCAAAAAAGTACACTGTCATGCATTTTTCTTTTTTTGGGAAAACTACCTTCCTACATCAAAGTTGAAGCCAAGCTTCAAGAGACAAAGGATTTTCAAGATCTGCTAAATGCTCATTTTACTCAGTCCTCCTTCTCCTCCTCCTTCTTCCATGTCTAGGCCAGATGTGAAACTGCTAAAATGAAGGCACCTTTTGGTGAGTTCATTCTGTAGTTCCTTTTGTCTGACCTAAGGTTGCCGTTATCAGGGTACACCGTTTTGTGGTTCAAAACTATCACAATCTTCAAGAAGGTACTTTCTGTTTAACCTGTCCTGTCACCTAATAAGATGTAAATGTAATATAATGGGGGGGGGGGGCAGGGGAATGATCTGAAATAAGACATCCTGTTTTCTTGTTTAAATGAAATGATTATTTATGTATCTAAGAATTAAAAGGTGATGAAGCAATCATGTTTCTAGTTTTAAAATGTTTTAACACTTTTGAAAAAATATTTAAAATATTTAGCACTATGTATCTTATACGATTTCATCAAAATGTATTAATAGTA
Source organism: Bradypodion pumilum (assembly GCA_035047305.1). Classification (NCBI taxonomy): domain Eukaryota; kingdom Metazoa; phylum Chordata; class Lepidosauria; order Squamata; family Chamaeleonidae; genus Bradypodion; species Bradypodion pumilum. The sequence continues at coordinate 61,768,609 of JAWDJD010000004.1, read as the reverse complement.
GTTTATTCCTTTGTTTGGTGAATTGTTTTTTTTTTATCCTGCTTTTCCCCTAACAATGGGGTGCAGGGGAGCAACATATTTTAGTTGTACAGACTTTTAAGGAGAATATTTTAAAACTCATGTGCAATTTGACCCTCTTTTCAACAAAAAATAAGACACTTTGAAAAAAATAATAATAGAAGAAACCCTTTTCTCATTCTTCTCCTTTTAATGAATTTTCTTACAGAACGATTACAGAGCAATCAATATAAGATCTGTAGTTCCTTGATCAGCCTTACTTAAGTTAAACCCTGGCACTTCCATATTTTGGTATAAAATTGAAAACGAAACAATAGAGATAATCAGTGGAGAACAATTTCCTCTTCTAGGTATGCAAGAATATTATCCCATGACAGAGTCCTTTAGCTTTATATTGAGACACCTGTACTGTATTTCATTCCAAAGTGATACTGCCTTCAAAATTGTGTGCAGAAACATTATTAAACATATCCTTCTCATTTATTGTTTCTTGATTTCACTAGGAGAGTACCTCTGCAGTTTACTTGGAGAGTGTTGTGTTCAGGTGTGGCTTGCGGAACTAGAATGATAACAAGATTTTGTAGATTGCATGCCCGGCGTGCTCCCCAATCAGAAACTTATGAAGAAAAATATGAACGCTGGCAGGAAAAGCATGAGCGCCTACATAGAAAAAATAACAGGACCGTGTGCCGTCTTGTGGGTCAACATGGAAGCAAAGAGACCAAGGAGCCACTTCAAAGTCCCCGAGAAAAAGAATTTCTCAGAAGAAGGAACATAATAATTGAAAAGGCTGGACAGATAGAAGTGCAGCCGGCTGCTGGTAAAGAGGCATCATTGTTGCCTGAAAACAAAACTGGGAGTTTGTGGAGTTTAACAACTGAGACATATCTGAGACCATCATCTTCAATACAGGTAATATGAAGGCAAGAGGAATTAAAGTACAGTGCTAAATAAGTTACCTTGGAATTCAGACACAATTGAATTGAGTGAGCTGTTTTATCATTTCCTGTAGATATGGGATAGATTACCCATGAATGACAATTTTAACATTTGTAAACTGCCTAGAAATCTTTGGATATATGGCAATAGAGAAATGTTTTTCATAAACAGATGAATTTGCTCCTTGAGTACTTTTTCTAAATTGATCCAGTGTCAGTTTTTCCTACTTTAGTAGGGAGATTTCAATTACTAATTTCATTTCTTGGAGTGCTGTTTTGTCTAACATGGCTAGTTGACTTGCGATTAGGCAGCCAAAGCTATATTGAATCCAATTTCCTGCCAGTCTAAGGAAATCAATTAGAATAACTCCCTCCCTAGTCAAATTTTGTGTTGACATTGTTGCTTCCAGTGTAGGAACTTTAGATTTCCTGCCCTATCTCTTCACCAACCCATTTTTATTTTTTTAATTTTCTGCCAGCATATCTTGGAACAACTTTGCCACCAGTAGAGCAGTTCTACTGAGTGTTCTGCTGGCAGAGCTCTGTGATCAGATGGCAGAAAAAGATTCTGCTGATGGAAAGTTCTGCTGGCAAAAAAGGCTTATACCTGTGATGGCGAACCTTGGCACTCCAGATGTTCTTGGACTTCAATTCCCAGAAGCCCAAGCCCCCTGTGAATCCACACAAATGGGTTTACTGCAATTCATCTGGCCCACGCTGCCCTCGTCGCTCCCAGAAGCAGAAGTAAAACGCACCTGTACAGATGAATCGGATGACTCGCAGTAAACCCCTTCATGTGGATTCACAGGGGGCTTGGGCTTCTGGGTTATTGAAGTCCAAAAACATCTGGAGTGCCAAGGTTCACCATCACAGGCTTATACCAACTTCTAACCTATTGCCAGCAAGACTTTAAATTAGGAGTGCACTGCCCATTTCCTTTTTCTTTTTGTAGTGCTGGATTGGTGCCAACTTTGTCATTTAAAAAATAAATTGGTGAAAGCTCAATAATTAAAGCTCCCTCTCTCTTTTGGGGGCCTTGGTGGCTTAGTGGTTAAGACGTTAAACTTGATGACTGGAAGGTCAGCAGTTTGAGACCCATGTACTGCACGACAGAGTGATCTCCCATCTCTGTCCCAGCTCCTGCCAACCTAGCAGTTCGAAAGCAAGACATTGCAAGTAGATTAATAGAGACCACTTTGGTGGGAAGGTAAACAGTGTTCCATGCACTCCGCTTTCTAGTCATGCCTGCCACTTGTCCACGGAAAGGTCTGCAGACTCAGACAGCACTGGCTCTTTGGCTATAAACAGAGGTGAGCACTGAAGCCTAGAGTCAGATACAACTGACTTTTGAGCAAGGAAAAATAAAGTTAATTCAGATAATTCTGTTCAATGGATAAGGTTGATTGATCAGCTTGATCCCATTGGAACGAAATATGATTTATTTTATCAGCACTGAGACCAACATGCTGAAAAGAAACACATTATTATTTTGTTCCAGGAGTCTTGGAATAACTATGCCACTCACCTTCATATCAAATCTGTGAGGTTTGACATTAGCGATGCTCCTGAAAATGGGAACATGAACTCTTGGTTTGAAAACCCACCTACCATGAAAGTTTCCAGAAATTGTAAAGGTAAGCTACAAATTATAAAATTAGCCTTACAGGATTTGCTGCTGCTCCTCTAAATTCTGCAGGATTGGAGCTCCCAACTTGGAAGCAGCTGCTCTAAGTCATGCAGGACTGGCCCCTCACCATGCTGCAACTGCTAAACCGTACCAGAGAGCCCTGGAGGCTCCACCAGGAGACCCTTGCCAACTTAGCTGTATAAGAACCAGCCCTTCCTCCCAGAAGTTGCCTCAGTAATTGTTGTGTATGAAAGTATATGCCTTTAAGAGAAACTGTAACAGGAAGAATGAAAGAATGTAACCTCAATTGAATACAATGTAACTCAATGTAAGTCAGCTGGATGGAACGTGATTCACCTGCCACTAGATGGCAGTGACTCGCGTCCACATGGTATTAATCATCCAATCACAGCCTACCACGGGAAACATTCCTGCCACAGGTAAAGAATGAGGGGCGTCACCATGATGTCACGAATACAGGAACCAATGGCGAACCGTGTGGCTAGATTCAAATGTACAACTCTCTATAAAAGGAGCTGCGCCTCCGCCATTACCTCATGTTCAGATTGCATACCTTGCAATAAAGATGTGTTTGGCCCCATAACTGCTGCCTACTGCATATCAATCTGCAAACATCAAAGTAATGGAGGTCAGCAGCCCTGCAGTTGCCTGGCTTCTGGATTGCCTGCCTTGTTCCTGCTCCTGAATACTCCCTATCCTGTTGACTGTTGCTTTGCCTTGGCTGGATCCTTGTTCCTGGAATTCCACCCTTGCCTTGCTTCAGCCCCTGAGGATCCTCTGCTTTGTCTCTTCTGCTGGCCACCTGACCACTGGACTATGCTTTTTTTTTTTTTTTTTGTCTGGACTAATCCTGCATCTCTGACTTCCCTGATCTGAGATATGTTTACTGTTTGGCCTGTTACCTGGTTGCCTTGGGTCCTTGTGTTTATGTTACCAGCCAGCCAGCCAGCCATGCCCCAGACTCTGATATACAGCGACTTAGTTCTACATTTTATGTTATTCCTTGGGTACATTCTGAACATCTTCCAGCTGATTCTAAAGTATTTAAGATAGGTTTCATTCTGGATGGGAATATTAATTATTTATTTTTCTCCCTTGTCATTTTCAGAAGTAAGACTACCAATGAAAGAATGAAAAATGTTGGACATTTTTCATTTCTAAAACATTAAAAACTAAACATTGGTGCCAGACACTCTAGCTGCTAGGAAGAATTACTTTATTAGAAATGTTTCACTTTCCATTGATTAAATTTTAATTTCTTCATTTTATCTTCCCCCAGGTACACAAACCGTATATGAACCCAATACAATCACAAAAAGCTCAAGCCAACAGACAGAGTAAGTAAGCACATTACTGTGTATCCCATCCCAGAGCATGGAGAACCATTTTGTGCCCTCCAAAAACAACCAAACCTATTTTGTCATATTCTTTCTTAGAACTGATCTCTTTTAGTAGAAAAAGTGGATGTTCTATATTAAGTACAAGCTATTCAGAGTAGAGAGAGGTAGGCATTTCTATACATACCTCTGGTCAGAACCTGAATGTATGCATTGAAATTTGTTCTGGATTCCGGATGCCCCAAGACAGCAAAACCCAGCACCTTCCTATAGCTTAGGCTGGCTGACCATTGTCCAAAGTGGTTATCTCAGGAAAGTAAGCCAACAGGGGTAGCAGAAGAGCTGCTGTAGTTTCCCCTTGCCATCATTTGAGCCTGCTGCTTATTTATTTATTTATTTATTTATTTATTTATTTTTCACGCTTATATACCGCCCACTCAGGTACAACCCAACTCAGGGCGGTTTACATAGCGGACAGTAAATACATAAAAGACACATAATAAAAAAGTTAAAAGTTTTAAAAAAAACCCACCCCTAAAAGAACCGAAGGGACCTTGGGGGAAGGCACACTTCTCTATACCAACCACCCAACGGTACCCCCATCCCCACCCGCACTCCAAACTTGGCCTGCCAGCCAGGTCTTTAGTTCCTTCCTAAAGGGCAACAACTCTGTCTGGAGACGCAATTCCACAGGCAGGAGGTTCCAAAGGGCTGGTGCGGACACGGAGAAGGCCCTCCTCCTTGTGCCAGAGAGGCGAGCCCCCCTGGCTGATGGCACAATTAGAGAGCCCCTCTGGTCCGCTCTGGTTGGACGGACAGACGTCCTTAGGGCGATGCGGTCTCTAAGATACCCTGGCCCACTACCATGTAGGGCTTTAAAGGTCAAAACCAGCACCTTGAATTGCACCCGGAGACAAACTGGTAACCAGTGCAGCCCCCGAAGCAGTGGTGAGGCATGGGCATAACGTCCACACCCCATCACCACCCGGGCCGCGGCATTCTGGACCAGCTGCAGCCTCCAAATGGTCATCAAGGGCAGCCCCATGTAGAGCACATTACAGTAGTCTAGTCTGGAGGTCACCAGAGCGTGAGTGACCATGAGCAAAGCGTCCCGGTCCAGGAGTGGGCGCAGCTGACGAATCACCCGAAGTTGGGCGAAGGCCCTCCTGGCCACAGCCGCCACCTGTTCTTCTAGCAGCAGCCGCGAATCCAGGAGGACCCCCAAGTTGCGCACCGGGTTGGTCTGGGGCTTTACAACAGGGGCAAAACAGCCCCATCCAAAACCAAAGATGGTAGCTCCCGGGATAACACAGGACCCCCTATCCATAGCCACTCAGTCTTGCTAGGATTCAGGTGTAGCCCATTTGCCCCCATCCAGACCCCAACAGCCTCCAGACAGCTGGAAGGACTTTGACTACATCACTGGGGTCCCCACTGGCCGAGATGTACAACTGTGTGTCATCCGGGTACTGGTGGTACCGCACCCCGTGGGAACGGATGATCTCACCCAGCGGCTTCATGTAGATGTTAAATAGGAGAGGAGAGAGTACCGAGCCCTGAGGCACCCCATATTTTAGGAGCCTAGGACTCGACCTCTCACTCTCCAACCACACCGACTGGGTCCGGCCCCTCAGAAATGAGAAAAACCAGGACCACACCGTACCCTGGATCCCCAATCCTCGGAGCCGTTCCAGAAGCATACCGTGGTCAATGGTATCGAAGGCCGCTGAGAGGTCAAGAAGAGCAAGGACGGACGGATGACCGCCATCCCGCTCTCGCCAGAGATCATCCATCAGCGCGACCAATGCAGTCTCAGTACCATATCCAGGTCTGAATCCTGACTGGAATGGGTCCAGATATTCCACTTCATCCAGTACCCCCTGCAGCTGACGTGCCACTGCCTTCTCCAGAACCTTCCCCAAAAAAGGAAGGTTGGATACAGGTCTGTAGTTGGTTAGGATTGCTGGATCGAGGGATGGCTTCTTCAGGAGGGGGCGCACAAGAGCATGTTTCAGCAGTGCAGGAAATATCCCCTCTCGAAAAGATGCGTTAATTATAGCCCCGACCCAGCCACCTGTCACCGTCTTAGAGGCTTTTACCAGCCAGGCGGGACAGGGATCCAATGGACAATTAGTGGCACGGACCGCTGCAAGGAGCCTGTCCACTTCATCTGGGACAACAGGATCAAACCGATTCCAGTGCTTCCACCACTGGAAGCTTCTTTCTGTTCCTGCTGCCTCTTCCAGTTGCCTTCATCATAAGGATGCCTGGGGCATTACAGTGGTAAGGAGGTGGCAGCAATTGCTGGGTGAAAGCACACTACTTTTCCTGCCAGAGGTGACAGGAGGATTTGTGCTTGATCCGTTGAAGCTCTATAAAATGTTTGATTTTCTAAGTCATAGCACGCATTCATAAATTCTCCAGTGGAAACATAGCCCAATGGGATGGAACAATGCTATTCACTGTTCACTAACACCAGAGTTTACAACTTCAAGGAACGCATTTCTGAACATGGACCGAATTGATTACATAGTCCATCTTTGGAGCATTCCCCTTGCTTGCTATGGTGAGTTAGACACTGCCCTTGGCAAGTATGTGGAGTGCCTAGCCATCTTCAAAGCTGTACAAATGGGTGAAGGCTATCTCAGCAGATCTGCAATGATTCTTACTAGTGGAATATCAGGGTTTGTCTGACCCTGCTCCTGAAGAGCCTGGGTCACTAGTTTCAACCCCCTGACCCACCTCTGCCACTACTAAGATTTCCTCCTCCAAAGAAAGATGTTCTAGGCAAGAGTATAAGAGTTTTTGCCTGAAGACCTTCAGTGGATCTTTAAGCCACACTAGGTAATGAGGCACACTGCCTATCCATTCTTCCATCATAGATTGGAGTTATCAGATTCCTTTGCTTAAAGCAAATAATTTCAAGGCATCAATCAACTGAGCAGCTTAGGTGCCCTCAAAACATGTGTGTGTTTTCATGTCAGAGATTACTCTGGGTTGAAAGGATTTTTAGGGGATGCCAGAATGAGGCTCTTTTCATGTCCCCAAGTGTAGTTCTCGGGTGTCAAACCCCGTCCTTCCAGTCTCCAGCTCAGCGTCTAAATCACTAAGCCACTGGGGGAAGCTGCATGGTGGTGGTGATTCTATCGGGGCATAAAAGGACCTGTTGGACTTAAAGTTGTTTGGTGTTGGGGGGTTTTTTTGGTTTTTTTTATTTTGCAAATTAAAAAAAAAATTGGGAGATCCTGGGGAGTTGCACTTAGGATCCTGAAGTTTCATGAATTCCATGTGCTGCATGTCACCTACCGTATCTTCAATCTCTCCAAAGTGGAAAATTCTACTGGAATAGGAGAGTTTGGGAATCATGAGGTTCTTTTTAGTCTTCCTATTTGGCCAGCTCTTTGGTAGTCTGTGCCTTGGTAATTTTCTGCACAGACAAGAAAATATACTATTAAAATGCCTTTTTTGTAATGTTTCTCCTCTGATAATGTCCTGTTCTCTTTTCATTTTCAGCAGTGGAACAGCCGTTTTAGACCAGGTAAGGAACATGATGGTGTGATTCCTGTTTTCTGAAGATATTTACAAGTGAAAATGCTAGGTTGTACCAAAAACCAGGTCCATGCAGTGTTGTATCTTTGATTGTATAAATTACAAATAACTTTAATTAAGTTGCATGATCACTTCAGTGTCTCTAAAATACAAAGGCAGGGGTACCTTTGTTAAGAGCTACTACATTTTTTAAAAATGGAAGCTTCTGACTCCTCTAAAACTTTTATTTGAAAAAATGGGGCTGGGGCAGGGAAACGTACAAAAAGAAAGTCTACGCAGACTATGGTTAAATGATGTAACTATCAGGATTTGGCATTCAGTTAACCATTGCAAATATTACTGGCAAATACTTTTTTAAAATAACCATTCCTCGGTTTCACTGTCTCAGTTGCAGGGCATCTAGTTGCAGGGCATCTAGACATTGTTGACTTCCACATGTAACACAGATGCACATTGGGAGGGTCACCTCATCCTGAAATCGAAAGCAAACTCCTGTACTCAGATCATGACTACTAGTGAGGAGAAATCCTATCAGTTTTGGGGTAAGTTTTGTGTAACCTGACATAGCTATCTGTGGCTAAATGATGAGGTGCTGTAGCACATCTTAGCTGCCCAGTTATGCTCATGATCAGACATGGGGCTGAAACCCAGTCCAGCAACTCATCAATTAATATGGCAAGTTACACAAAATGTATGCAAACACCAGTAGGATTCTGGCCAGGAGCTTGTAACATTTCAAAGATTCCATGCTGATTTTCCTGCCCTTTTTCTTGCCACAGAAAATCTGTTGTGGAAAAGGTGGAAGAGCTGTATAACATATCTTGGACTGGGGACCTAATAGACCCCCATCTGACAGCGCCCACAATTTTTGGTCTCTTATCTGACCAGCCACAGATGCCTTATTTAGAAGCTGGACAATGACTAGATCCATGATGGTGAACCTTGGCACTCCAGATGTTCTTGGACTTCAATTCCCAGAAGCCCCCATGAATCTACATGAATGGAAGCGGAAGTAAAATGTGCCCATCTGGGTGCGTTTTGCTTCCACTTCCAGGAGTAACAAGGGTGATGTGGGCCAGATTAATCGCAGTAAACCCATTCATGTGAATTCACAGGGGATTCTTGAAATTGAAGTCCAAGAACATCTGGAGTGCCGAGGTTCACCATCACTGGACTAGATGCATTCCCTTTCCAGATTGTAAAATCTCCATGTTAAACTCAATTATAACTGGAAAAGTATTTATGTATTTTTCAGGAAATCATTCAACTTTCTAATTACCTCAAGGTGAGTGACTATTTAACTAAATAAGAACAATTATACCATCCTTCTGGAGGATAAAGATTTTTTAATTGGTTTGTTGAATATGGCAGGGTTTTATTGGTAACAACATCCTAGCTATGGAATAAGGGTACACAGAAAGAGTCTCCTCAAAGATTGTGGTATTTTTTAACCACAATCGGGCGTATCCTTGTAACAGCAACTTTGTGTTGCCAGCTAATCTTTCTCACGCTAGGTCAGGTGAAAGGAACTACAGAATGAACTCAACAAAAGGTGTGTTTATTTTGGCAGTTTCACATCTGGCTTAGACACCAAGGAAGAAGCAGCAGTTATGGAATAGCCTTCTTCCATGTTGGAGGGTTGAAACATCCCTAAATGAAGAGATGTTAACGGTAGCAATTACACTTATATACCACCCCATAGTGCTTAGTGCACTCACTGGGCAGTTCACAAGGTAATTAGGATTTTGCCCCAATATGCTGGGTACTCATTTTACTGACCTCAGAAGGATGGAAAACTAAGTCATCCTTGAGTCCTGTTACGAGCGAACTCACCATGTTTTGGCTGCAGTACAGCAGTTTTACCATTGCACCACAAGGGATGTTGTCTGTCTCTAGCTTGCTATCATTTAAGGAACAGCTGGAAACATATATACTGATACCAGCTTTAGGAGTACAGGAAGTGCTCTGTTTCCCCTTTTTTATTGGACTGTGGTGGCTCAGTGGTTAAGGAGCTTGCCTTATTAGCTGGAGGTCAGCAAGTCAGCAGTTCAAGATCCAAGTACTGCATGATGGAATGAACACAATCTCTGTCCCAGCTCCTGCCAACCTAGCAAATCGAAAGCAAGAAATTGCAAGTAGATAAATAGGTACCACTTTGGTTGGAAAAGATCTTGGAGACATGAAAGGAGACATATTTAGGTGTCCCCTGAGTGGAGTGCCTTCAACAAAAATCCTTTCAACCCAGAAAACACCTTTGTGTCCTTCTGACATGATAAAAAAAATTTTGGGCCAAAAACCTTTTGGAGGGTTCTACTTGCAGAAGTGTAACTGCATAAACCACGATGGCAAATTGGTGCTAATAAATGAGTTGCTGTTCGTGCTCTTGGTCACATGACAAGTTGGGTGGCTGGCATATAATCAAGAATGTGAGCTGCAATGACTTATCTGTTTGTGATATTATAGTTACAGTTGTGCTTTATTTATTTTGCTAGTTGCTTTTGGGTCATTGTGGGGAAAGGGAGGGTATAAATGAACTAAACAGATAATATTATCAGTTGGCTGCTTGTTGAACAAATACTTGAGCCTCTAGTTTTGTGACTTCCCCCTCTTAGGACAGAAGTGTAGCTGAAAATGAGACCGTTAAGTAGAAATTAGCAGTGCTGGAGTGCAAGGAAAATTACCTTCAATTTTCCGTGGGCACTTTTGCCTTTAACTCTAAAAGGAAATATTGGTTAGGGTCAAACTCTTACTGACATTCAGTGACTCAGAAATACCTGGAGGTTCAGGAAGCAGTTCAGCAGAGAAGAAGACTGTATCTGCTTTGAGGTTGTGTGTATATTTCCACAAGACAGAAGGCCTTTTGTGTGCTCCCAATATCTGTTCTGGAGGCCTGGGAGGATAGAACCTAAAGCATCGAGCAGTATTACAGCAGTCATGTGGTTTGGTTAATAGAGTAAATATTTTAATGGTTTTATAGATGCCTCCTGTTCATCAGGCTGCATATTTTTGAAATTGTGTGAATTACTGGTTGGAATCCTATTGATGTTTGTATAATGTTTGTGTCACTTGCTGTGGCTGGTTGACAAGGTACTGAAGCATGTCATGGTTGTGCAATCAGCATACCTGTCAACCTTCCCGATTTGGCCGGGATTACCCCGTAAATTGACGTCGATTGACGTCATAACCCGGCCCCCGCAGCCAAAACCCCGTAATTTGGCAGCGGGGGAAACGCTTTCCGCGCATGCGCGGAAGTGTTTTACCCCTTCCACGCATGCGTGGAAGCGCTACGTTGCTTGCGTAAGGGCTGCGCAAGTGGCGTAGCGCTTCCGCGCATGCGTGGAAGAGGTAAAACCTTTCCACGCATGCGTGGAACGCGACCTGCGCACAAGCGATGTGCTCAGGTCCTGTTTTTCCAGAGCCGCGGGTTGACAGGTATGGCAATCAGGCATGTGACCAAGATGCTCAAAAGCTTGTCCATTTGCTGCAATTAACTATGACAACTTACAGAAACATTACACACACACACCAAGAGGTTTCTGGCCATTATAGATAGTAGGGAATATTCTTCTAAGGCAATAGTAGGATTCTTTCTTTTTCTTTTACTACCTACTCTGTGGGCATGGTATGGTGGGTGTGGCCAGGAGAAAGCCCTGTGTTGCACCCGAATTAGGACTACTTTATTTCAAGACCTGGATGGGCGGGGCCAGCTGGATTTTTTGCTACCAGTTCTGGCAAACTGGGGTGAACCTGCTGAATCCCACCACTGTTCTGAGGCTGGGATTGTCTGACATGCACAGATATAATCTAAGAACAAGGAGAGTTAGCTTTTAAGCTCAAGACTATTGAGTTACATCAGAAAGCACCATTGCATTAGCAGAAAACACCTCTACTAGTGAGAAACATTCATGAGTAAAAACTGCAGCTCAAGGGCAAGCTCAGGACTGCTGATCCATGTATCTTTGTAGGGGTCAGATGAATGTTGTCTAATGAAGGGAGCCACAGTCCTTCATGAAGCAGTCGTGGTATTCTGTAGCCTAAATCAGGGGTCAGCAAACTTGGCTCTCTATCTGTAAATGTTCTTGGACTTCAATTCCCAGAAGCCCTCGTCAGCAGGTTACTGACTTGAGCTTCTGGTAATTGAAGTCCAAGAACACCTGGAGAGCCACGTTTGCTGACCCCTGGCCTAAACCAACTACCTACAGCAGGAGTTCTCAACCTTTTTAAGCCGGGGGCAGAGTCAGATTCCCTCAGACAGCTTCGTGGGCTGGACAGCCATTTTACCATTCCTTGACCACATGGCACTTCCTGGTGTGGTGGTGGGCCTCATGAAATGGTGCCATGGGCCGCATTTGGCCCATGGGCCACAGGTTGAAACTCCCTGTCCTACAGGTTTCTTCATCTTTCCTTCTTTGTGGGAGAGGAACAAGCATTCCCAGATGGTTAACAGAAGCCTCATTACCAATACAACATTCCAGCAGTGTCTGGAATATATTTTGTACATCTCATACTGAGTTAACTTTCTGTTGTGTTCTAATAATGTAACCTTCCACATGTGATATCAATGTATCCGAACCAATGTAACCTTGACTATGAGTAACAATGTAACCTTCAGCTGTATCACATAAACCCTGTAATAGGACGCGAGCTAATGACCACCAGCTGGCAGCAGCGAGCGTCCAAGCTCTCTTGGTTCAAACCCATCAAAGACCGCAGCGCGGGAAGTTTCCCGCCGCTACCTACACCTGGACAAGAAGGGCGTGACCAGCCATGACGTCACGCGGACCAGTAGCCAACGGGCTACCGTGGAGCCACATTCAAATACGTTACTACCATATATATAGAGCTGTTCGTCCGCCATTACCTCATGTTCCCTCTGCCCACCATGCAATAAACCTGAGTTAACCCAGCCTTTGGCTGTGCCTTGTGTCTTGACTCTCATACACTAAATTGGCGACGAAGGTGGGATGATGGATCCCCACGGAGCCAGGACACAGAGCGGGTTCAACATCACCAAACCGCAAGACTGGGAGCTTTTTGAGATGGACTTCCAGGCGGCACTGGTGGAGCTCAAAGTCAAAGAAGACGACGAGGAAAGGAAGAGGGCCATCCTCACCCGCATGCTTGGGATGGAAACCAAACGGACGCTGGTGGGCATCCTTGCACCGAAGAAGATGAGCGATTTCAAAGCCGGTGACATCATGAAAATGCTGCGTGAGCGTTTCCGACCCTCGAGGGCAATGTTTCCCGCTCGGAGTGCGTTTTGGAGGCGAGTTCAAGCGCCGGACGAGTCGGTAGAAGCCTTCGTAACGGCTATGAGGGTAGCAGCCGCCCCCTGCAAATGGGACCACATCCGAGAGATGGCCCTCAGGGACGGAGTGCTGTGTGGCCTGAAGGACAAGGAAGTACAGCGCAGCTTGATGAACAAGGAGCCACCACCCACACTGGAAGAGGTTGTAGAGGCCGCGGAAGCCGCGGAATCCACGAATGCTGGAGTAGATGAGATGCACAAGTGGCGTGAGTGGCGTCCGAGGGCCGGCAAAGCGGAAAACTCGTCGCACGGGAAGTCCGGTCAGTCGGTGCATGCAACCCGACCGACCTCGAAATCGTCTTCAGAAAGCAGCGATGGCGAGGAGGTCCAGAAGGTCCGGAGAGGCGGGCGCCGCTGCGATGGTTGCGGAGCGGCCCATGAGCGCGTGAAGTGCCCATTCAGGAAAGCCGAGTGTTTCAACTGTGGACGTCGGGGGCACATCGCCAAGGCGTGCAGGAAATGGAAAGAGGGCCGGAGACAGTCGCAAGACCGTTCAGCCAGACCGGACCGTCCAGCGAGGTCCAAAGATGGCGCCCGGGCCACGAGGAAGCAGGACGGCGTGGGCCGCATCTCGGACGACAGCGAGGGCGACGCTCCTGTGTTCAACGTGTCTGCGGGACAGCCCCATTACTTTGTTGAGGTACTAGTACAAGGGACCCCTATTAGGATGGAAGTTGACTCGGGGTCCTCCTATTCTATAATCCCCCAGAGAGAGTTCTTGAAAATCGACCCCCACGTGCGGCCCAAACTTAAAGCGTTGAGGGCCACACTACGGGACGTTCAGGGGAACAGCATTCCAGTGTTGGGGGTCGGAACGTTCCGGGTTCGCTTTAAGAGACATTCTGCGGAACTTCCCCTAGTGGTGCTAAAAGGGGGGAGTTGTAGCCTCCTCGGAACACAGTGGTTTCAGCCCTTAGGCCTGTTCATAGGGGGGGTGCATGCCGTAGGCGAGGACCCAATACAAGCAGTGTGTGACGCACACCCCGCCGTTTTTAAAAGTGGACTGGGAAAGTTCAAGGGACCCCCTGTAGCCTTCGACTTAGACCCGGAGGTCCGCCCGATAAGACTTAAACCGCGCAGGGTACCGTTCGCGCTTAAGGACAAAATAGAGGCGGAACTGGACAAACTGGTGGGTCAAGGAATTCTCGTTCCTGTGGATTCCGCGGAGTGGGAGACTCCAATTGTAACAGCACTGAAGGCTAACGGGGAGGTGCGCATTTGCGCTGATTATAAGTGTACCATTAATAAGGCAATCCGCCCTAATGCATACCCGGTGCCAGTGGTCAGCCACCTTCTGGCCAGGCTGAATGGGGGAAAGTGTTTCGCTAAACTCGATTTAGCACAGGCCTACCAGCAACTCCCGGTAACCCCCGCCACAGCGGCGGCACAAACAATAGTCACACATAAGGGGGCGTTCCAGGTGTCGAGGTTACAGTTCGGCGTGAACTCGGCACCTGGCATTTTTCAATCGCTAGTGGAACGCCTCCTGAAGGGGCTGGAGGGGGTGCTGCCATATTTTGATGACGTGTTGATAACGGGGGGGAGTAAGGCCGAGCTGGCTCACAGATTGGATAAGGTCCTGACCGTGTTCGAGAAAGCGGGGCTGCGACTGAGAAAAGACAAATGTGTATTTTTCGAAACAGAGGTTGAGTTTTTAGGGTTCCGTGTCACGCCCGAGGGAATTAGGCCGTCCAAATCTAAGGTAGCCGCCATTAAGAAAGCCCCTCGCCCCACTTCCAAAACCGAGCTACAGTCGTTTCTGGGGCTTCTCAATTTCTACCATACCTTCCTTCCACGGAAGGCGTCTGTTGCCGAGCCGCTCTATCGGTTACTTAAAAAAGAGGAAAAATGGCTGTGGGGTGACGAGCAAGAAAGAGCGTTCACAGAGTTAAAGCAACTCCTCACATCCGAGGCAATCCTGACTCATTTCGACCCCAAACGGCCCATAGTTTTGGTCTGCGATGCATCCCCGGTGGGGGTGGGGGCGGTGCTTTGCCACGTGTTAGACGACGGAAGGGAGGCCCCGATAGCGTTTTATTCAAGGTCCCTGTCCCAAGCAGAGCGGAATTACGCACAGACCGATAGGGAGGCACTAGCGATAGTAGCGGGAACCAAGAAATTTCACGATTTTCTGTATGGTCGGCCGTTCAAGATCGTTACTGATCACAAGCCCCTGTTAGGAATATTCACTGCAAATAAGCCCACGCCACAGATCCTGTCCCCGAGGATGCTGCGGTGGGCTATTTTTCTTAACGCATATCAACATGAGTTAGAATACCGGCCAGGGAAGGAAATCTGCCATGCAGACGCGCTCTCACGGTCGCCGTTACCCTTGTCGGACGACCAGAAGGCAGGGGTAAGAAGAGACCGCCAGGTATTGCTAATAGAGGTCTTGGAGTCACCCCCGATAGTACCGGCCGACATTGCCAGGGCGACCGGAAAGGATAGAACACTAGAGAAGGTATGCTCGTGGGTGCAGAAGGGGTGGCCGGCGTCATCCCCAGGCACGGAATTCGACCCATTCTTCCGAAAGCGAGTGGAGTTGTCTTTAGAGAGGGGGTGCCTTTTGTGGGGCCAACGGGTGGTGGTTCCTACGTCCCTGCGGCCGAAGGTGCTAAAACTGTTGCACGTCAGCCACCCGGGAATCGTTCGTTCCAAGGCGTTGGCCCGGAGTTACTTCTGGTGGCCCCAGCTGGACGCTGACATAGAGCAGATGGTTGGCACTTGTGAGGCATGTCAATGCTCTCGACCGGAGGTGGCCCGCCTACCGCATAGGGAATGGGACGCAGCAAGGGGACCGTGGTCCAGGGTGCACGTAGATTTTGCTGGCCCATTCCGGGGAACCATGTTTCTCCTGGTGGTGGATGCACACTCAAAGTGGCTGGAGGTCATTCCGGTAAAGAGCACATCCTCCGCCACTACCATTCGCCAGCTAAGGAGGGTCTTTTCCACGTTCGGCTTACCCGACACTTTGGTCAGCGATAACGCCAGTTGTTTCACGTCCGCTGAATTCGCAGCATTCATGGAGGCAAATGCAATTCGGCATGTCACATCCGCACCGTTTCACCCGGCCACGAATGGCCAAGTGGAACGGTTGGTGCGCACCACAAAAGATGCGCTGCGGCGCATGGGCTCGGGAGACCTAAATCACCAAGTTTGTCAATTTCTATTAGCGTACAGAGTGACCCCCTTAGCGTCTGGATACTCGCCGGCTGAGTTGCTGATGCGGAGGAAACTGACCACGCTTTTGTCCAGGCTAGACCCGTCGAGGGTCGAGGACAAAGGGAAGAACATAGGGTTAGCGGTCTCGAAAGGGTTCGGCGTAGGCGATCCTGTACACTGCAGGAACTATGCCAACGCAGGCCCAGCCTGGGTGCCAGGGACGGTAATAGAACAGACGGGGCCAGTGTCCTATCGGGTGGAAACTAGCACCGGCCTCCTCTGGAGGAGGCACGCTGACCAACTGAGGCACCGAGTGAGCGAGGGGCCGACCAGTGGGGCTCAGCGACAGGATTCAGCGATAGGGTTCTCCCCCACCCGTTTAGCCCAAGGGGGAGACAGAGAGGGACACCGGTCCGAAGCCAGGAGGGAAAGCAGCGAGCCCGACTCATATCCTTTTGATACTCCAGTTCTATCCGAGCCCGGGGGGAGGGAGAAGGAGTGTGCGGCCGCCGCTGCCGCTTCCCTCGAATCCGATTTTGATTTTGATTTTGCTAGCCGGGGGGGTTTTTTGGAGTGTTCCCCCACCCATCCAAGCGAGAAGAGGGGTTTTTCGTTAGCCCCCAGTGCCCCCGGTTATTCCCAAACAAAGCACACACCTCCCTACAAAGCCGCAGAGCCGCGGCAAACCACTAACAAGTCATCCTCTCCGATTGCAGGGCAGGAAGCCAGGGAGCAAGGAGGAGGGAGCGAAGCCGGGGCAGGGCAGCCCGCGCCGAGACCCCAGCGTGTTCGAAATAAGCCATCTTGGCTGAGAGACTTCGTCTCATCCTAGGGGGGAGGAGTGTTGTGTTCTAATAATGTAACCTTCCACATGTGATATCAATGTATCCGAACCAATGTAACCTTGACTATGAGTAACAATGTAACCTTCAGCTGTATCACATAAACCCTGTAATAGGACGCGAGCTAATGACCACCAGCGGGCAGCAGCGAGCGTCCAAGCTCTCTTGGTTCAAACCCATCAAAGACCGCAGCGCGGGAAGTTTCCCGCCGCTACCTACACCTGGACAAGAAGGGCGTGACCAGCCATGACGTCACGCGGACCAGTAGCCAACGGGCTACCGTGGAGCCACATTCAAATACGTTACTACCATATATATAGAGCTGTTCGTCCGCCATTACCTCATGTTCCCTCTGCCCACCATGCAATAAACCTGAGTTAACCCAGCCTTTGGCTGTGCCTTGTGTCTTGACTCTCATACACTAAACTTTCTTTTATCTCATTTTTAGGAGGCGTTACACCGAGAGCTGCTGTTGAAGCAAAAGATGGTGATTTTGCAGGAGCTTCTAGCCATGTTGGTGCAAGCAGCAGATAAATCATGGAAGGTAGCAAATAGTTCTGATGAAAGCTGTATCGGTGTGTTTTTTCAGTGTGTTGCTAAGAATGACCAAATGCATAAGAGATGTAGTCCTGTACCTTTAATGGTTTGTGCACCTTCAATTATGAATTAGAAAAGATCTCTTCAACAGAGATAAGAACTTCAGCACTAGTTTTTTATTGCATTAAATATTGTGCATACATTACCCATTTACTTGAAAACTAAACAAACCACCTTTTAAAATAGTTGCAGTGGTGCTCAAGGAATTCTCAGATGTATTTTTTTCTTAGCTGGCTGGGTAGCTTGGTGGTTTAGATGTCCGGCTGCAGAGCCAGAGGTTGAGAGTTTGATTCTCCACTGTGCCACCTAGGAAAAGAGCCAGCCTATGCGGCCTTTGGGCAAGCTGCACACTCTCAGAGGACACCTAGAATTGCCCACATCTTTATATTGTCAGCCCAGTAGTAGGTCACAAATACTGGAGATCTACTATAAACCATGTCTATGTATTCTTTATCTAAAAGAGATTTTTCTCAAAGTGACACCACAGGCCTGCTAGAGTCACTGAGTATATAAGTGTTATCTTTGAGAATTGCAGGTCCCAGAAACTCACAGCTAGCACAAGCTGTTACAGTGGTGGACAACATGCAGCCCATGGACTATATGGGCCCAACTACCCTGGGGCTGAAACACAGTATTCTAAAACACTCACACTCACACTCACACACAACCTATTTTCTTTTTTAAATAATTGGGCTCAAATATCATTTGTGCTATCTGAAAAGATGGAAGAGAGAATTTTTTCATGGTATACTAAAAAAAAAAGGTCGAAGTACTTATATTTATTGCCAAAGAACAAGCACTACAAACCAATATAAGTAAAGCAAAAATTGAAAAAAACTGGAACTGACAGTAAATGTAGGTTTTGTAGTAAAAAAATGGTTGAAACAGTGGACCACCATATCAGTGGGTGCAGTAAGATCGCACAAACTGACTACAGAGGATGACATAGCCAAGTCACAGCAATGTTACATTGGAATTTGTGCATTTAGTGTAAGGGACCAAAGACAATGAAACAGCCGAAGGGTTGGCTTAACACAGGTTTATTGCATGATGATCCGGAGGAACATGTGGTAATGGCGGATGAGTAGCTCAATATATACAGCTGGCTATACATTTGAATGTGGCTCGTCGACAGGTTATTGGTTGCTGCCTGCGTGACGTCATAGGAGGTCACGCCCTTCTTGACCAGGTGAGGAGGTCGCGGGGAATCTTCCCGCGCTGCTGAACCAGGTGACTATGATCCATGAGAGCTGGACGCTCGCTACTGCCCTCTGGTGGTCACTAGCTCGTGTCCCCTTATTAGGTTTACATTGATACAGCTGATGGTTATAATGTTGCACACAGAAAGGTTACATTGGTAACACATGGCAAAGGTACATTGTTAAAGGCACAGCTTTACAGAACACAACATCCCTCCCCCCTAGGATGAGACGAAGTCTCTCAGCCAAGATGGCTTGTTGCATGTGCGTTTGGGCCGTGAAGAGGGCTGCCCCCCCCGGGGGCGTTATTGCTTCTTTGTTCCCTGGTCCCTTGTCCTGAAATGGGAGAGGGAGACTTGTTAGTGGCTTGCCGCTGTCTGGCGGCCTTAGGGGAATGGAAAAACTCCATTGTGGGCAGACCGGGGGCCGTCGGGGCTAATGAAAAACCCCTCTTCTCGCTTGGACGGGTGGGGGACCACTCCGAAACCCCCCCCCCCCCGGTTCTGAAAATCAAAATCTAAGTTGGTAGGGGTATCCGCATTTGTGGGGACTTTCCGCGAGATATGTATGGGGTCGGGTTCCTCCTCCTCGGAAAGATCCCCTAGGATATCTACGAGAACATCCTCCTCCCCCCTTGGTGGGGGCCCACGGTCCCCTTTTCCTCCCCCTTGGGCTGAACGTGTGGGGGAGAACCCTAACGCTGACTCATTTCCTGCTTGATCCGTGCCCTGCTCATCGGAGACCCTGCGTCGGAGCTGGTCCGCGTGCCGCCTCCATAGGAGCCCTGTGCTGGTTTCCACGCGGTACAACACGGGGCCGGTTTGCTCCACGACTACGCCCGGTACCCAGGCTGGGCCCGTGCTGGCGTAATTCCTGCAATGCACGGGGGCGCCTATACTGAAACTCTTTGTGGCCTCTAGCCCGATGTTCCTTCCTTTGTCTTCTACCCTCGTGGGGTCCAGCCTAGTAAGGATGGTGGTCAGCTTCCTGCGCATTAAGAGCTCTGCGGGGGAGTATCCTGACGCCAATGGGGTCACCCTGTACCCTAGCAGAAACTGACACACCTGCAGGTTCAGATCCCCTGGGCCCATGCGCCGCAACGCGTCCTTCGTGGTGCGGACGAGGCGCTCTACTTGGCCGTTGGTGGCCGGGTGAAAAGGGGCGGAGGTGATATGCCGAACGGCGTTGATCTCCATGAATGCCCTAACCTCGGAGGACGTGAAACAACTAGCGTTGTCGCTAATTAACGTGTCGGGTATGCCGAACGTGGAAAAGAGCCTCCGCAAATGCCTAATGGTCTGGGCCAAGGAGGTGCTCGTGACTGGGATAACCTCCAACCATTTGGAGAAAGCGTCCACTACAAGGAGGAACAGGGTGCCTCTGAACGGCCCCGCGAAATCAATGTGTACCCGGGACCACGGCCCCTTAGCCGCGTCCCATTCCCTGTGGGGAAGGCGGGCCTCCTCTGCTCTGGAGCATTGGCAACTTTCACAAGTGCCGACCATGTGCTCGATGTCGGCGTCCAGCTGTGGCCACCAGAAGTAACTCCGGGCCAGCGCCTTAGATCGCACGATGCCGGGGTGGCTGACGTGCAGCAGTTTGAGCACCCGTGGCCGAAGGGAAGTGGGAATCACCACCCGCTGCCCCCACAAGAGACACCCCCTCTCTAGGGACAGTTCTAGCTTTTTTCTGAAAAATGGAGCGAACTCCTCCGCTGGGGAGGACGCGGGCCACCCTTTCTGCAGCCAGGAGCTGACTGTCGCTAACGTTTTGTCCTTCTCTGTCGCTTTGGCAATGTCGGCGGGCACTACGGGGGGCGAATCCAGCACCTCTATCATGAGAACCTGATGGTCCCGCTCCCCCATGCTCACCTGGCTGGGCGTTAGGGGGAGGGGAGACCTAGATAGGGCGTCCGCATGGCTGATCTCTTTTCCGGGCCGGTAGACCAACGCGTGCTGATACGCGTTGAGAAAGATGGCCCACCTGAGCATCCTCGGAGACAGGATCTGTGGGGTGGGCTTATCAGCGGTAAAAATGCCTAGCAGGGGCTTGTGGTCTGTTACAATGGTGAAGGGGCGGCCGTACAGAAAATCGTGAAATTTTTTCGTCCCCGCGACTATTGCTAGTGCCTCCCTGTCCGTCTGTGCGTAGTTCCTCTCTGCTTGGGACAGGGACCTGGAGTAAAATGCTATCGGGGCCTCCCTTCCGTTTTCCAACACGTGGCACAGCACCGCCCCCACCCCCACTGGAGATGCATCACAGATCAGCACTACTGGGCGCTTGGGGTTGAAATGGGTCAGTATAGCGTCGGACGCCAGGAGGCTTTTCAGCTCGTCAAATGCCCTTTCTTGGTCATCGCCCCACTTCCATGCCTGGTCTTTCTTTAGCAGTTTGTGTAGCGGCTCAGCCACCGCTGCCTTTCGGGGAAGGAAGGAGTGGTAGAGTTGAGCAGGCCTAGGAACGACCTCAACTCGGGCTTGGAGGTGGGGCGGGGGGCTTTCTTAATGGCTGCCACTTTAGATATGGATGGTTTTATTCCCTCAGGAGTCACACAAAACCCTAGGAACTCAACCTCGGTTGCGAAGAAGACGCATTTGTCCTTTCGCAACCTCAGCCCCGCCTTTTCGAATATCGTCAGGACCTTCCCCAACCTTTTGGCCAATTCAGCCCGACTCCCCCCCCACCGTTATTAACACGTCATCAAAATAAGGCAACACCCCCTCCAATCCCTTCAGGAGGCGTTCCACGAGTGACTGGAAAATTCCAGGCGCCGAATTCACGCCGAACTGGAGGCGCATCACCTGGAACGCCCCCTTATGGGTGACTATGGTCTGCGCAGCAGCTGCGGCAGGGGACACCGTGAGCTGCTGGTAGGCCTGTGCTAAGTCGAGCTTAGCGAAACACTTTCCCCCATGTAACCTGGCCAGCAGATGGCTGACTACCGGCACCGGATATGCATTCGGGCGGATCGCTTTGTTGATGGTGCACTTGTAGTCGGCGCATATGCGGACCTCCCCATTGGCCTTTAGAGCGGTTACGATTGGAGTTTCCCACTCCGCAGAATCTACAGGCACAAGGATCCCCTGGCCCACCAACTTGTCCAGTTCCGCCTCTATCTTGTCCTTAAGTGTGAACGGCACCCTGCGTGGTTTAAGGCGAATTGGGCGGACCCCCGGGTCCAGATCGAAAGTCACTGGGGGCCCCTTGAATTTCCCCAGTCCTTTTTTGAAAACTTCGGGGTGCGCCTCGCACACCTCCTGAATTGGATCAGTCCCAACGGCGTGCATCCCAACGGCGTGCAACCCCCCCCCCAATAAACAACCCCAGGGGCTGGAACCATTGAGTCCCGAGGAGGCTGCAATCTCCTCCTTTGAGCACAACTAGGGGAAGGGACGCGGCGTGCTCCTTGAATTTGACCTGAAATTCTCCAACCCCCAACACTGGAATACTGTTCCCTTGCACGTCCCGTAGTGTGGACCTCAATGCTTTGAGCTTGGGTCGCTCGTGGGGGGCAATTCCCAAAAACTCCCTCTGGGAAATGATTGAATATGAGGACCCCAAGTCAATTTCCATCCTAATGGGGACCCCTTGGACTAGTACCTCAACAAAGTAGCGGGGGTGTCTAGTAGACACGCTGAACACTGGGGCGTCGTCCTCGCTGCCGTCGGCGATGCGGCCCACGCCGTCCTGCTTCCGCGTGGCCTGGGCGCCGTCCTGGGGTCTCATTGGGCGGTCTTGTCCGGCGGAACGGTCTGCGGAGCTCCTCCGGGTTTCGCGCTTCTTCCTGCACACCTTGGCGATGTGCCTGCGGCGGCCGCAGTTGTGGCACTCGGCCTTCCGGAAGGGGCATTTCACGCGGTCGTGGGCCGCTCCACAGCCGTCGCATTGCCGGCTCTCCTTCCGGACCCTCTGGACGTCCTCGTCGTCGCTGCTCTCTGTGGACGACCTCGAAGTTCGCCGGGCCGCCTGTACCGGAGCCTCTGCTTTGCTCGCCTTTGGCCACCAGTCCTGAAGTTCTTGGACCCCGGCCTTCGTAGCTTCTGCGGCCTGGGCCGCTCTGACGACCTCCTGCAACGTGGGAGGCGGCTCTTGGTTCATTAATGTGCGCTGGGTTTCGGCGTCGTTCAGGCCGCACAGCACACAGTCTCGGAGGGTGATTTCGGCATTCTCCCATTTGCATGGGCCGGCCGCCAGCCGCAGGGCCGCCACGAATGCGGCGACCGTCTCCCCGGGCGCTTGGACTCGCCTCCAAAACGCACTCCGAGCGGGAAACATCGCCGTGGCGGGCCGGACGTGCTCACGCAGCATCTGTAAGAGTTCCTTGGCCTTGAATTCGCTCACCCTCCTCGGTGCAATCAGGTCCACCAAGGTCCTTTTTGTTTCTTGTCCGAGCATTCTGGTGAAGATGGCTCTCTTCTTCGCCTCTTCCGTGACTTCGGACTCGATCAGTGTGGCCTGGAAGTCCATCTCGAAGATCTCCCAGTCGCCCGGTTTCCTGATTTCGAAACCGGCGCATGTCTTGGTCCCGTGGGCTGCCATATCCCACCTTCGTCGCCAATTTAGTGTAAGAGACCAAAGACAATGAAACAGCCGAAGGGTTGGCTTAACACAGGTTTATTGCATGATGATCCGGAGGAACATGTGGTAATGGCGGATGAGTAGCTCAATATATACAGCTGGCTATACATTTGAATGTGGCTCGTCGACAGGTTATTGGTTGCTGCCTGCGTGACGTCATAGGAGGTCACGCCCTTCTTGACCAGGTGAGGAGGTCGCGGGGAATCTTCCCGCGCTGCTGAACCAGGTGACTATGATCCATGAGAGCTGGACGCTCGCTACTGCCCTCTGGTGGTCACTAGCTCGTGTCCCCTTATTAGGTTTACATTGATACAGCTGATGGTTATAATGTTGCACACAGAAAGGTTACATTGGTAACACATGGCAAAGGTACATTGTTAAAGGCACAGCTTTACAGAACACAACAGTGCACAAATTACAAAATAGCATCTTCAAAACACTGGTGGGAACACAAACCTGGAAAAGTGGTTGAGAATGAGAACAAGATGGTTAAGATCTTGTGGGACTTTAAGATCCAAACCATTAAGAGGCTCAAGCACAGCACTTCCAACATTACTGTGGTTGAAAAAAATGGTTAAGCTAATTGATGGGTTGATCCCAGGTGATAGGTGGAAGAAAAAGAAATTGAAAAGCTCTTGAGATAATGGGATTTGAGAATTGAAGTTCAGTATTTCTGGGAGAAAAGAGCAGCAGTGATACCAGTAGTGATAAGAATGCTGGGAGTAATCCCAAAATGGCTGGGGAAAACAGATTGCAAATGGTACTGATAATATCATGATAGAGTAGTTGCAGGAGTAGCACTAATAGATAGCTACATTATCAGACTATACCTCACTGACTCTTAGGTCCTTGCCTCTGACCTGCGCAAACTCTTTTCTGAACATCTGGTGGACCGCGTACACATTTGTTCACCATCATAGGAGTAGTAGTAATAAGCAATTATTTTGAAAAAAGAGAGGACAGAAGTAGTGGAAAACTGAGGAGGTTGACCATGTATAATGTTCTCTGCATAATAGAAGCTTTGTCAGGAAGTGTTGAGCCCTTCAAAATACTTTGATGTAGAGAAAAAGACAGTTTGAGAGTAGTTTTCCAAACAGTTGAAAAATAAGACTGGTACAACCTCAGTCAAAAGCACGGATGTGTAATGTGTTCTGTTTCTTGCGTTGTGGTTTGTGACTTCCGCTGTGAAACATTTTTTGCCTTGCTTCAGAGAAGCAGGGTCAAAACAGCTGGCAGGAAATAGCAGTGAAACCTCAGCATAGCAACAGGTGTGTGTGCGCTTTGTGGACACTTGTGTTCTGCAAAATAGATTCCACAGCAGTCTCAGCTTAGCATCAGAGGAAGAATCAACCCACTGCGTGGATTTCAAATAGAACACATGTCAGAAACACTGAGATCTGTCATTGAAAATGTAGGTAGAGAGATTAAGTGACCAAAAAAAATGTCCGTTGTACACCACTGGTGGCAAATAATTTTAGTAGAGCTTGAGGGTGCTTAACAAAAACACATGTCAAATTTAGGAATTTTTCTCCTCAGAGAGGCTGGACATTATTTTGAGGGTACTAATCTTGGATTCAAGATTATTAGAAAAAACAGTATTGACTTCCATATGAACAAGGTGTGTGTGTGTGTGTGTGTGTGTGTGTGTGTGTGTGTGTGTGTGTGTGTGTGTGTATGTATGTATGTATGTATGTATGTATGTATATATAACCAGGGTTGGCCACTAGAGGCCACTGTCTACAATTTAATGTTTTAAAAGGAACAGAGTGCCCATTTTATGAGTACTAAAACAACAGAGGTATCTGGACACACACGCACATGCATGCACACACACACACACCCCTGCTTTTGTGACTCAGCTTTGTGTGTTTACATATAGAATTGGCTATTTTTCACATATCTGTAGAAGATCTTAAATGTATCCCCCACTGCCTTCTCAATTTTCATTTGGACCACAGTGCCCGGTAATTAGGTGCAGTATGTTATACTTTACTGAAATAATTAAACTTTTACTCTTTGCTCTTTCCATACATGCTTAATTTGGGGCCTTAAATTGTGTTTTCTGTCAGACACAGCTAAATGAAGATAAACTCAAGTGCAGACTCAGTGCTTTGGAGAATCAGCTGCAGATCTGTGCTCAGGTAATGTATCTGGATTTTTAAAAAAACATATATATATATATATTTTAAAATTTTGTGGCTATTATCTTCTTCAGACACTACAGTTTGAATGTGGCCTACTGGATTTGCTCCTTGACAACCAGAAACTGTAAGAAAATTGATATCATTAAGGTGCACCACTTCATAGATGTGGACTAAAATGGTTTCAAAGGTGCAACAAATGCCATGCATGCCCTGGTGGCGCAGTGGGGAGCCCTGGTGGCGCAGTAGTTAAACTGCTGTACTGCAAACAAAAGGTTGTGTGTTTTATCCTGACCAGGGGTCAAAGTTGACTCAGCCTTCCATCCTTCTGAGATGGGTGAAATGAGTATCCAGCATGTTGGGGGCCAAATGCTAATTAACTTATGAACCACCCAGAGAGTGCACTAAGCACTATGGGGTGGTATATAAGTGTGATTGCCTGCTCGGTATGTCTGAGTACGCTGAGGCCTGAGAAAAAGCTACGATACTGAAAATCACTTCACTGTGTACACAGCATTTGCTCCAATTTGTCTCAAAGTGAAAATAAGAAATTGCTAGTAGATTTTTTAAAAAATGTTTTTATTTATTGTTAAATTTCTATACTGCCCACTCAGCCAAAGCCGACTCCGATCGGTTCACAGTGGGTAAAAACAGATAAAAACAAATAAAAACAGATAAAAACCAGCAATAAGAACCCAACCCTAAAAAGAGAGGGGTGCAGGAACCGAAGAAACCGTGGGGCAGGCATCCTCCCCTATATTAACCACCCAACGGAAGCCACCCCTCCACCTGCACCCCAAACTTGGCCCGCCAGCCAGGTTTTTAGTTCTTTTCTAAAGGGCAACAACTTTAGATAAATGGGTACCACTCTCATGGGAAGGTAACAGTGTTCAATGTCTAGTCATGCATGCCACATGACCATGGAAACATCTGCAGATGCAGACAGCGCTGGCTCTTGGGCTATAAACAGACATGATGACTGAACCCTAAAATCAGCTATGACTGACTTTGGAGCAAGGGTGACCTTTTAAATGTGATTCTAAATTAAGCCCCTCTAAAATGCTGTTGTCTTTCATACACAGTGGAATTGTCCAGTTTTATTGTTATGTACTATCTAGTTACTTCTGACCTATGATAGTCCTAATAGGGTTTTGAGATATGTGAGATATTCAAGTGTACTTCAACATTACTGCTACCGGCACCATCCCACAAGTTTCCACGGCCAAGCAAGGATTTCAATCCAAGTTTCCTGAATCCTCTTTTGACATTTTCTCCACTATACAACATCAACTCTTTGTCTAGTTTTAAACTTCCACTAATGGGATTTAAGGAGCAATTCGTTTTATTTTTAACAAATGAATTAAGTACATTGTTTGGTACAAAAACGATCCACAGTAGGATCCGTGTTATTCTGTGCATCCTTTTATTTTCAAAGGATTGGATCCAGATAAAGTCAGTCAAGGTTTAGTCCAATTGAAATAGGTAGGACCAAAATTAAGGGGATTCCAGTGGGACTAAACTAGGGGTTCTCAATGTTTTCAAGCCATGCCCCCTCAGACAGTTGAGCAGGTTGGACTGGTGTTTCCCCTGCTGTAAACGCTGCCATAAATTGTAAATGTGTTTATGACCGTAATGGGCGCATTTATGGCTGTCATAAATGTGTCCACTTCTGGTGGTGGCAGTGGTGACGTGGGCCACGTGAAATGGGCCGGGTGTGGGCCGTAGGTTGTGAACCCCTGCACTCAGCCATCACAAACATCATCTGGCTCCAGTACAAATTTTTAAATCATACATTCTTCTCTTTGTCTTGGCTCCTCTGTTCAGAATTACCCAAAGCGAAGCTTGAAGAGGATTCTCCTAGATTTAGAAGATCAACAACAGAACTATGAACAGAAAGTGAAAGAATCTCTTCAGAAGCTCCTTGAAGAGAAATTGCAAGCAGAAAGGGAACTGGAGAGTTCACAGGTAGGCATGGGATTTTCAACCTTGGAACTGTGAGTTCTTGGACAGAAGCTACATAGCATGCTCCATGTGATGATTTGCACATTGGAAACCTGTTACATATTATAATAAGCCCCAAAGCAGCATGAGAGAAGCTTGCTTTCAGAGTATGAATAATGCTCTTGAGACTATTGTATTAGTTCCCTCTGCTTCAAGCACAATCTGAACCATAGTGTTCAGTGGATGAGTGAGAGATTTACTCTTGGTTATAACATATCAAAGCTTGGAGGTCTTGCTTTGTCCACAAAACATATTGTTTCCCCCTTCCCGGTGATTCTTTTTAGAGACGTCAAACCACATTGAAAAGCACTCCGAGGCATCTCTGTAGTGAAGAATTGTGTTGCTAAAGAAAAATAAAACCGATATAATTGCCTAATGGCTGAACTATATGATGGAAGACATGAAAGGAGCCTCATTCAGGCATCCCCTGCAAAAGTCCTTTCAACCCAGAGTAATCTTTGACATGAAAACAAATGAACGATGTTACAGATGACACTTCTTTAGAAACGAAAGTCACAAGAGTGTTCCAAGGATGTGATTTCTGTGAACCTTTATGCCTGAACAATCATACTTATGAAGGAAGTCTATGTTTAGCCAATTATAAAACAAAACAATTTGTAAGCTATGGGACATGTGTAAAGCTTCTGTGTGTGTTTCAGAACTTGAGGAATTTCCTCGTCTAATGAAATGCCATCTGTAATGTATAGTGTGATTCACAGAGACTAACTCTTTGAGACTGTGTATCAGGAAATCCCTGATTCACCCCTCATCTTTTCCACTTTTTTCTCAGCCCCAAAGCCCAACAAGAGAGTAGATAACCTTACATAAAGAACAGGAAAGCCCTGGCAAGGGGGAACCTTGCATTATTACTGCAAGGAATTAATAGATTAACTCTCCGATTTAATCCTTCAAATAGAACTCCAGAGGGTAGGTGACCTACAATCATGCTTCTAATGACCTGCCAGCCTGAGGATGTTTGCATTTATTTAATGTCTTGTTCAGAAAACTGTGCACTCCATTTCTTGTGCACTGAAGCACAAAAACAGCATGCAGTGGTACTTTCCACGTTTCTGCTGAATAACTGTAATTACTATTAGTTTGGTAGGGAACCTTTATATGTTGACTGTTGCTCTCATTTTTTTAGTAGAGATTCAGATTATCAATATTAACGACAAGTAAATGAAAGGAAAGGGGCTGCTGTCCTCCTGGAGCAAAATTATCCACATCATACACACCACACCAGTTGGTTGCAACTGACAGAGACAGCATTTACAAAGCTTGGGGAAATGATTTTTGCATGGCTGTGCTGTGGCATTCATATTTGGGTGCAATAATTTATTCCAGTTGTTCCCAATGTGGGGCCCACACCCCACAGAGGGACTTCAATTCCCAGAAGCCTATGTTGGTACATTGGCTGATCAGTGCTTTGGGAAATTGACTTAGGCTTCTGGGAATTGGAAGTCCAAAAACCAAAGGTTGGGAAACTGATCTATTCCATAATAGTTGGAAAACAGTTGGGACAGATTTAAGTACAGCGGAACCTTGGTTAACAAAAAAATCACATAACAAAAGGAAATCCATAGAAAATAGTGGCTCGGTTTATGGAACGGATTAATTGGCTTTCAATGCATTCCTATGGGAACCCACATTTTGGTTAAAGTATTTTGGTTTTCAATGCATTCCTATGGGAAACTGTATCTACTGCATTCCTATGGGAAATTCGGTAAAAATAATTTCTGCTGTAAGAAACGTCCCGGAGAATGCATTAATTATGTTAACTGAGGTTCCACTGTACTTTCTTAATTAAGCCCTTAAGGTGTGGGCTAAATTAGCTGGTATGTTACATGCATGATGACAGCAGCCATGGATACGTCTTTTCTGTCTCTACACTATCTTGCAGAGTACAGCAGTGCTTTATCCCCTGAGCTTTTTACCTTGCATTGGAAGTTATAATTGGAAGTTATAGCTATAATTGTTTTAAGAGGTAAATGTATGTGAAGAGTGTTATGTTTTGAAGAAAGGATTAACCACTCTGGATCTGAGCTTTGGTGAAATTTGTTTTGCTTTAATTAATGATGGGAAAATGCAACAATGTTTCATCTACCATCTAGTTTGCTTCTTTGTCTTTCCACTGGATGGCACTACTTAGAAAGTTAATAAGTATGTGGTGTAAAATATTAGGTAAGATTTCCGTTTTACTAATGAAACAAGATCTGTTGGTAAGAACATTTCAACTTTTGATTTTACAGATATCCTAGTGGAAACATCTGCTGTTATTCTGTCAGAGAGACCTAGTCTCTAATGGTACATATTTTGGCTTTCATAATAACAGTGTATCAAGCCAATACTGTCTTATCCAGTGTTTTCTAGGTAGAGAGTACTCAAACGTGGTTTACCATTCCCTTTCTTCTGGGGGTGCCCTGGAACCGTGCAGCTTGTCCATAGTTACAGAGGTGGCTCTTCTCACTGGAGGCACCATTGGAGAATCAAACTCCCAGCTTCTGGCTCCATAGCCAGATACATAACTCACTGAGCTGGCTACTAAGTTTGTTTGAAACGTATCAAAAGCCTGCAGTAATAGACATTTAAGTAAAACAAAAAAATCAGACATTGATCTCAAGTCACACATCTGTGAAAGCAACAGATACTCAGGAATAGATAGATATGATCAAGCATTTACTGTCTAACCAAGGCTAAAGTCCCATTAGTTCTTAAGAGAGAGATTGGACCACATGGTAAAACAGTTCTATCTACAGTAAGCTATTGCTAGTCTGATCCTTTCTCCATAGTTAATTTGTGAGTGAGAATCAGATATCTAATATTTAAGGCTATTATCAAGGTCAACAAGATACCTATTATCAAGGTCAGCAAGATGCCTGTTTTTGTTTAAACTGTTCCTATAATTGAGCCTCTTGATTAGGGTGAAAAAGGAGAGTGCAAAAGTCCGCCTGAAGCTCAACATTAAAAAAACAAGATCATGGCATCCAGCCCCATCACTTCCTGGCAAATAGAAGGGGAATAAATGGAAGCAGTGACAAACTTTACCTTCGTAGGATCCAAGATCAATGCAAATGGTGGATGCAGCCATGAAATAAAAAGACACTTACTTCTTGGGAAGCAAGCTATGAGAAACCTAGGCAGAATAATAAAAAAGTAGAGACATCAACCTGCCAACAAAACTCTGCATAGTCAAAGCAATGATATTCCCAGTAGTAATGTATGGTTGTGAGAGCTGGACCATAAGGAAGGCTGAGCACAGTAGAATAGACGCCTTTGAAATGTGGTGCTGGAGGAGAATTTTGAGAATACCCTGGAAAGAAAGAAGATCAAATCAGTCAATCCTGAAGGAAATTAACCCTGACTGCTCATTGGAGGGACACATACTGAAGCTGAAGCTCAAGGTGTTGTTTTATTTTTATTTTTTGATGTTGAGTTTCAGGCCACCAAATTAAAAGAGAGGACTCACTTGAGAAGGCCTTGATGCTGGGAAAGATTGAAGGCAAAAGGAGAATAGGGCGGCAGAGAATGAGATGGCTAGATGGCATTGTTGATGCAGTGGGCTTAGATTTGTGTGAGCTGCGGAGGATGGCAGAGGACAGAGGAGCCTGGCGCACGGTGGTTCATGGGGTCGCAAAGGGTTGGACTTGACTGTGTGACTAAACAACAAATAATTGAGCTATTTCTAACATTTTCCATTACATTTCTAACCAAGGGGTCATAGAGCCAAACCAGATGATACAGTTAATGTGTCATTATAAGCTGAATTGCCGTGTGTTGAAAAGACTGTCTGATTACTTGATGTGAGCTCGCCTCAGTCCACATTTGGCAAATCTACTTTTCTTTTATAATTAGTCTGTTTGAAGAGGTCACAGCTCTGTTTTCATGTGTGATGTCTCAGGCATGTAGCAATGAAAGATCTGCATGCTTGGTGAAAAAATAAGGGAAGATGCTGAAAAATGCATTTTATCTAACATATGTCCTAGCCCATATTCGATAAGGCATGTTTGTTAATTCGGGTACAGAATTATTTTTGGATTCTTATTTCTCCTCTTAGAGATCCCTAGTTGTTGCAGAAGAAGACTGTACATTCTGGAAAGAACACTACGACACATTAAAAAAGGACTGCGTCCTGCTGACTGAGAAGCACATTGAACTAGAAAACAAGCTTCATGTCTTGGAAAACAAAGTTGAGGTGATTTTTTTTCTGCTTGTCTTCTATCACTTTCCTTACTATTTTCCATAGGAATATATTATCACCAATATCCAGTTAGAAAAAATAAGTTACAATATAAACAAGTAATTTGATTCCAAAAGCGCAGTTGCTAAAATTAAATCAGATACAGTGCATCAAAATGCTAAATCTTCCTACGAATTGTAAGATAAAACATTTTTTAAAAAAAAATCTCAACAAGAATCATAGAATAACTGAGTTGGAAGGGGTCTTTTAGGTGACCGAGTCCAACCCACTGCTCAATGCAGGAATCCAAATCAAAGCAGATCAGGCAGATGGTTATCAAACTTTCTCTTGAATGCTTCCAGTGCTGGAGCACTCATCACTCTCGAAGTACTTGGTTCCACTGTTGAACTGCTCTAACCATTAAGACTTTTTCCTGATACTCAGCCTATATCTGGCTTCTTGTAGTTTCAGCCCATTATTAAGTTCCTGCAGATCCTGCCTTTCCTCTTTATGATTATCTCCCAAGTATTTGAAAAGTGTTATCATATCCCTTCTCAGTCTCCTTTTCCCAAGGCTAAACATGCCCAGTTCCTTCAGTCTTTTCTCATATAGCTTAGTTCCCAGTCCTTGTTGCCCTTCTCTCTACCTGTTCTTGTTTGTTTGCATCTTAAAGTGTGGTGTCCAGAATTGGATACAGTATTCTAGATGTGGTCTAACTAGTGCTGAATAGAGAGGGACTAGTACCTCGCGGGTTTTGGCGATCATACTTATATGAATAGACCCATACAATGGAGGAGAGTTGTTAAGTCAACACTAGAGTTTTGTTGATTCAATGAATATGCTCTAGTTGAAACTAACAATTGGATGTAACCTACAAATCTTGTGGAAATTTGGCATTTAGATTAAAACGTCTCAGATTTTCAGTAACTGGGCTTTTGGAAATAAATGTTTCAGGTGAAAAGCATTTTAAACGCTTAGATAAAAATACTTCTAGACTATGGGATCTGGAAATTTATATATTTCACCACAGGTTGGCTCTTCTCTCATGAAGCTCAGTGGAGAATCAAACACTCAACATGGCTCTGTGGCTAGCTGCTCCAACTATTCAGATGTAGAATTTACCCAGTTTAAAGTCTAAAATGTCAGTTGTTTGTAGCAGGTGCATTTTGCCTTGTATCTGCTAATAAGGTGAATAATAAAATTGAATGATAAAGGCAGTAGTGTTTGCTAAAGTTACATGATGATGTAGTTGAGGCTGCTCTACTTTGCATACCCGTCAAGCGCGGCTCTGGAAAATATGGGAAATTACTGCGCATGCGCGTGCACACATGCTCAGTAACCTGTTTGTGCATGCACAGAACCCTTTGTGCATGTGCAGAACCCCTTTGTGATGGGCACGCATGCGCAGTAACCCCTTTCCCCGCCATTCAAAATACGGGATGGCGCCAAGAAAGGGGAGGAACGAGTGCTAAAATACGGGAAATCCCGACCAATACGGGATACTTGACAGATATGCTACTTTGGGCAAATCCTGAGAAGTCAAGACCTTAGGGGAAATCAATAATCCTGGGAAAGTTGGAAAGCAGCAGGAAAAGAGGAAGGCCATACACAAAATGGACTGACTCTCTCTGGGAACTCACAAGCCTGTGTGTAGAAGAGATGAGCAGGCATTTTGTAGATCTCTCATTTGTATGGTTGTCTAAAGTCAGAGGCAACTTGATGACACATAACAACTTATGTGGCTCTTGTCTTTCTCCAGTGGTCAGACACCCAGAATTTTCAGCTGCACCAAGCCCTGCAAAATTTGGAAGGTGAACGTGCCAGTCTCTATTTAAGGATTGATAACCTACAAGAAGACCACAGGGTCACAATGGAGTGTCTCAGTGCCATGGAAGGTAAGAAATTTGCAGGAAAAGCAGGAAGCTGGATAATGGCATGTGGAGAGCTCAGACAAAGCAGAATGTGGGAAAATCTGAGAACTGGAAAAAAAATCTTAGAGGTAGTCTCCTTCAAGCAGGGTCCATGCTATTGGGTATTGATGAAACCTTCTGTGATGATTAAGGGTGTGGCTGATTAAGGGTGTGGCTTGTTGGCTTTTTAGGAGTAGGCTGGATTGGGCTAAATAGGGTTACTTGAGTTTGGGTAGAGAGGCCGTATGCCATTTTTTTTTTTTACAAATACAGTAATACCTCATACAAAGTCCGCTTCATACAACATCGAATTCATACAACATCGCCTAATTCCTTGAAAAATGTTGCCTCATACAAAGTCTCTGCAACTTTGTATGAGGCACTGGGGTTTTCCCCAGGTTGCATTGTGCCCGGGCAGTATAAAAGGCAGGACACATGCGTGCATTGCTCTTGTGGGTTTTGCATGAGGTGAAGAGTGTTTAGGAGTGGTTTTGAGCGTGGTTTTGGATTTTATTTGAATTTTTTGTCAGAATTTTTAGAAGCATTCCTGGGGTTTTTGCAGCATTCTTCAGGTTCTTGGACAATCAGGGTTGTTTGACATGTTTTTGTAATGTATTTAGCCTTTAGACAATGATTTCTTAAAGTTCTGTCAGTTTCCTGTCTGTTTCCTTGACTTTGCCCTGAAGTCTGTGCTGTTACAGTACACTGTATCTCTATGGAAAGGATGTTGTACAAGGCATCGCGGCAAGGATTTGGATGTTGTACGAGGCATCACGGCTAGGATTTGCATGCCTCATACAAAGTCCAAATCCGTATAAAGTCCAAACTTGTGGAACCAAGTTTGGACGTTGTATGAGGTATCACTGTATTGCATCCATATGGCAAATATAACTCAAGCAGTCCTATTTAGCTCACTTCCAATAAGAGAAGGGGGAAAGAAACAAAAATTCCCCCTTCTTGCTTTCTCCAGTACCCTTCTTCTTCTGAGAGAAAGCTTTCAAAAAAAAAATCCCTAAAGGTAATGCATGTCAGTGCTGCCTGAATCCAGTTGTGTTTTTTGTAAATGCTCCCTTCCCCTGGTTCTCAATGGAAGACCAGAGGAAGCTGTTAATTTCCCAGTATCGTGATCTTAAGCCACTGAATGATATTGGGAAATTGAAAGAGGGAGGGGAATTTAAAGCAGAAAGCTCTGCTTTGGTCCAATCCCAGGGATCACATTTGCTGGAAATGAACCAAAAAGGAGCAAAGCTACCTGCATCTAAAAACAGTAGCCTGTGACAAGGAGCTAGAAAGGTGTGAGTAAGAATGCTCAGATCATGGGCTAATTCACTCTAGCAATTTGCATTGTCTGATCGCTGGCAAAAGGAGTGAAGCAGTCAATCTGTACAGAGGCCCAAATGGGAGGACAAATGCCTATGTAGCCACTTCCCAATAGCTGATTTCAAGTGCTGTCAGGAAAGTTTAGGACACAACCGAATGGCACCTATACCAATGAATATGAGAGAATGCTTATTTAAAGGTAAAAGGTCATCCTTGCTTGAAAGCCAGTCGTATCTTAGTCTAGTGTTCAGTGCTCATCTCTGTTCATAGCCAAAGAGCCGGCACTGTCTGCATCTGAAGACATTTCTGTGGACATGTGGCAGGCAAGCCTCCACACCAGAGTGCACGGAACACTGTTTACCTTCCCACTGAAGTGGTCCCTATTTATCTACTTGCAATTTCTTGCTTTCGAACTGCTAGGTTGGCAGGAGCTGGGACAGAGACAGGAGCTCTCTCTGTCATGCAGTACCTGAGAATCAAACTCTGACCTTCCAGCCAGAGAGTTCAGCATCTTAACCACTTGGGCCACCACAGTCCCCTGATCTAAAAGGCACCATTAATTCCAAATCACTTTGTCTGGGAAATAGGTAGTCTGTTGATGCTTGTGTCTAGCGTGCTCAATTTCAAGATTTCAGGCATGTGAATTCCCTGGGGACATGTCTCCTGGAATGCTTAGAGTCTAGCGCAATGGTTCCCAACATGGTGTCCACGCCCCACAGGGGGACTTTAATTTCCAGAAGCCTAATTCAGTACATTTGCTGATCAATGCTTTGAGGAATTGACTTAGGCTTCTGGGAATTGAAGTCCAAAAACCAAAGATTGAGAAACACTGGTCTAGTGACTTCCTTGAAGAAATGGGAGACTTGCCTTAAGAAGGCAAAACCTTAACTTTCCAGGAAACAGAGAGCCATCCCCCCCCCTCCTCCTCAGCCACCACCCCATTGTGTGAACATACTATCCTGCTTCCCCTCTGTGTTGGGATGATAACCCTGCCTCATGGGATCAGCAAAGGAAAACAGTCACATACTAAAGACTGCCATGCTCAAACCACAGTGGTCTGTCATCCATTTGATTTCAACTGGCTAGAGTTGGAGCTTAGACCATCCAGCTTAAATGCAGCTCCCACATAATGATGCTTAAGGTTGATGCTGAAGAAAAAGAGGTGGCCTGTGCAGATTTTCTTATCGTCCTTGCAAAATTGTTAATTTCAGGCAAGCTGAAAAATGAAGAAAAGGAGAAGCTATTGCTGGAAGCAACAATTAAACGTTTGAACAGTAAGTAGATCTC
This sequence comes from Bradypodion pumilum, assembly GCA_035047305.1. Taxonomy (NCBI): domain Eukaryota; kingdom Metazoa; phylum Chordata; class Lepidosauria; order Squamata; family Chamaeleonidae; genus Bradypodion; species Bradypodion pumilum. The sequence goes on along the minus strand of JAWDJD010000004.1, from coordinate 61,732,597 downwards.
CGTTCAAATCAGAAAAAGTGGACAGCAAGCATGAAGCAGTTTTGAAACAATTTTCCTCCATGATGTAATACTAAAACCATCAAGATACAGCAAAAGATTTGGTTCCTCTGAGCTCATACAGACTTAGCTGCATAGGGCTACTTACACGCACACATATGGCAACTGTTCTTTGCCATTGTCACATACGAAAGGTGATAAAGAGGATTCACTAGCTGTCTTCTTGAACATGACCTTTATTTCTTAATTATATTAAGTTATTCTGATACCATTTACACATTTGATGTGTAAACTCTCATTAATGAATAGGAATAATGTCAAGGCTGTGTTGCATAACGGTACAGGTTGCCCCTGTATCCCCAGGGAATATGTTCCGAGACTTACCACAAATACCTGAAGCTGCAGATAACAATGAACCCTATATATTACATTACAGACAGTGGCCTCTAGTGGTCAGCTTTGATGATGCACCATAGAAATACATAGACCTGTGGGTAACTAAAACCATGGATACTGAACCTGTGAATATGGGGAGAGGGGTCACCTGTATATCTATGTAGTCACATCCTTCCCCTTTATACCACATACTCATTTGAACAATATTTGTATTGTGAACACTGAGTTTTACAGTGTGAAAGCTGACAAAATTAAAGAGAACAGAAAAAAGAGAGCATTTGTATTTCTGCAGGAATACAACCTTGTGTGCAGCAGAAGCAGGCAACTGCGAATGACCCATTTCCCACCCAGTTTGAGCTCCCATGGACAATCCCTGCCCCTTCAGATGAAATCAGAAATCACTAGTTCATCTCCAAAAAAATATTTTCAGCTAAAATGCAGTATGATGGTCCCACAACTTGTTTATTTTTTAGAAGAATTCTCTTTTCGAAACAATTTTCTTACAAGAGTGGGCAAAAGGCTTCACAATTTCACCCACCCTTGCCCCTCAAACATTTTGTCTTAACTCTGTGGTTTTGGAGCCATTAAAAGAATAAAAAGAACTGGTCTACTGAGGTGATCCTACCCTTCACTGCAACAAATATGCCTTCCCAGGTTTAGTGATCCATCATCTTCATTAGCATGCCCACATTAGGTAGAAGAAAGTAGCTCCTTTCAGCATACCTGCACAGCTTGTGTCATCCATCTGAGTAATAATACTCACAGAGGGATGGGACGGTTTTGTACACTAGTCTGATTTCTTCATTTTACCCCCACCTAGTATGAGAAATTTCCATAAAGATGAACCATTGGTTACAGATGGATACAGCAGATACCGATGGTGGAGAAGACATTTTAACAACTGTTTGAACTCTCTATGAAGAACCAACTATAGTGATAGACAAAGAAAGGTGGAGGCGGGAACTGGTTTCCTGGAAGTGCTCTGGATTATGATCTTCTGCGGTTTGTTCTACTTACAGATATGATGCACACTCAATCCAAGGAATTTATAGTTCATCAGGATGAGATACAAAGAACAAGTAGCATGACTTCCAGCCATCTAGAATTTTGTCAACTAGTACCATAAGCACCACTCTTCACTAGATAGGTTTGGATGTTCACACAGAAGAAGAAGAAGGGGGTGAGCAAAGATAAGATGGCTAGATGGTATTGTAGATGCAATGGGCACAGAGCTGAGCGGGTTGAGGAGGATGGTGAAGGACAGAGGTGCCTGGAGGACTATAGTCCATAGGGTCACAAAGTGTCTGAATCGACTGTGCGACTGAACAACAACCATTCTGACATTTTGTTCTCACATAAAGAGCCATAAATGTCAACGTACCATGTAACAGCTATTTATGTAACTTTATAGTGAGAAGAAAGTCCACTCTTCTGCATATGGCTCAAAATATATATACCTCAAAACTGTTAAAAATGTTGGACTCTGTCGCTACAAAGCTCTATGCATTTGATTAAATTTCTCAAACAATAAATTATTTCCACCTGTTATGCTTCATTTAGGAATGGCGCCTAAACTAACATACAGTAAAACTCTGACTTACAAATGCCTCAAGTTACATAAAATTCAACTTACATAATGATTTTATGCTAAAACCATGTCGCGATTTACACAATTTCCTATGGGTTTGTTTCTAGTTACATAAAAATTCGATTTAAGCAAAAACCTACAGAACGGACTTTTTTTCGTAAGTAGGGGGATGCCTTGCCGCCATCCTCTGGCTTGACATTGCCAGAGGGAATGAAACAGCAGCAGCTGCGGCGGTCAGGCAGTGGAGTTCTGCTCCTGCCCTCCCCCCTCCGGGTCCTGCTTTGCCCGGGGAGGGATAAAAGACCGACCATGTCCCCGAGGATGCTGGGACACCTTGCCGCCATCCTCTGGCCCAACATCGCCAGAGGGAATGAAATGGCGGCAGCTGCGGTGGTCGGGTGGTGGAGTTCTGCTCCCGCCCTCCCCCCTCCGGGTCCTGCTTTGCCCGGGGAGGGATAAAAGACCAACCGTGGACCTGAAGATGCCAGGACGCCTTGCCACCATCCTCTGGCCCCACATCGCCAGAGGGAATGAAACGGCAGCAGCTGTGGCAGTCGGGCGGTGCAGATCTGCTCCCACTCTCCACCCTCCGGGTCCTGCTTTGCCCGGGGAGGGATAAAAGACCGACCGTGTCCCCGAAGATGCTGGGACACCTTGCTGCCATCCTCTGGCCCGACATCGCCAGAGGAAACGAAATGGCAGCAGCTGCGGCGGTCGGGCGTTCTGCTCCCGCCCTCCCCCCTCTGGGTTTTGTCTCCCTCTTAGAACTTTGGAGGTTGCTGTGCTGCTAGCAATTCTGCCTTTTTTGTGGATTACCCTGGGGTTGGGTGAGGAGCGTGGGGTGTTGCCTCTTAGTAGTGCTTTGATCTTATTGTACTCTGTAATGTTCTTTAGTGCTCTTGGTGTTTTTACCTTTTATTATTGTCTTTCCAAATCTTTTGTCTTTGAAGGCTATACCTTCAACTTTGTATGGGCCGCTTTTGGGTCACCCTTTGGGCTGAGGAAAGCGGGATGCAAAAATAAACATTATTGTTATTATTATTTTACTGTATGCTGAAGCTCAGTTCTCATGATTGTTGCATTTCAAAATCAAAGAAGCCATATGGGCAAACATGGTCTTCATACCCTTAAATATGCACATTAACTGCTATGGCTCCATCCCAAGGAATCCTGGGAGGTGTAGTTTGGGATAGTACTTAGAATTCTCTGCTGCATTTTAGTGGATATCAGTAGAGCTTTCTGACAGAGAAGTTGAAGTACTTTAACTATGAACTAAACCACAAGTCCTACTTTAACTAGACCAAAAATCGTACAATTCCACAGAATGGAGTCATAGCACTGGAATCATACTGCTATAATTGTTTAATATAGACACACCCTTAGGCTCTGTTATGTATGTATGTGTGCATGTCATTGTACTGTAAAGGCAAGAATGTAACCACTCCAAATACAAACGATCTCAGCTGTAAAGGAACGCGAGCAGACAGCCCATAGAGGGCAGCTGCGAGCGTTCAGTCTCACATGGTTCACATTGCTCAATCACGGACAGCCGCGGGAAAACCTTCCCCGCATTCAGCAGCAGAAGAAAGATCTGCATTCAGCAGCAGGAAAGAGGCGTGCCTGGGCGAGGCCACGCCGGTAGCAGCCAATGAGCTACCGTGCTACAAGATTCAAATGTAGAGGGCTACTGTATATATTGAGATGTATCACCGCCATTACCTCATGCTTCACCGGAACACCATGCAATAAACCTGCGTTAAACCAACCCTTCGGTTGTCCTGTTGTCTTTGGTCCCATACACCAAAGGCTCTGTCCCAGTGTTATTATGCCCTGTGCATGGACACTGACAACTCCAAAAGTATGGCAACTGCAACTAGTACAATGGGAAGAGAGGGAATTTTTACTCACTAACGTTCTTGTGGCAGAAATAATCATACTTCACTCATATGAGATCTACTTTGGATTTTACTGGAACCCTGAAAGCTACCAATTGAAACAAGTGCATTATGGTGACTCAGAGGCAGAATGTGGAAGGCTTTTTCCCCAGGAAAAATGGCAAGCAAGCAATTGCACGTATATACCAACCCATAGTGCTTAGTGCACTCTCTGGGTGGTTTTTACAGGTAATTAGCATTTTGCCCCCAACATGCTGGGTACTCAATTTACTAACCTCGGAAGGATGGAAAGCTGAGTCAACCTTGAGACCTGGTCAGGATTGAACTTGGAATGTCAGCAGTTTTGGCTACAGTACAGCAATTTAACCACTGTGCTACCTGATGCTACTGTATATAGTTTCAGCATGCCATCATCATCAGCCGGCTTTAAAGTAGTTTTTCAAAAACTAGTTAAGGGTAGTATGTATTCTCAGAATTACTCTGAACACATACATTCTCAGACCAGAGGGTTGGGTTTTCCCCCCAGTACCAGAACTAAGCTTACTGGTCATTCACACAAAAATCTCCACCCTGTATTCCACCAAATATTTCACACACCTCAGCATTCTAGCCCAGAAATGGGAGAAGAGGATAATCTATTATTTCAGTTAAACAACTGGAAGTCACAAACATGTAACAAACCACTACAAAATTGCACAGTAGATCCCAATCTATCTTCAGTTGTTCCATACTATACAGCAGGGATTCTCAATCTATGGCCTGCAGGCTAGATCCAGCCTGCAGTGCCAAATAATCCAACCCCCAACCTCGCTCCAGCCGCCGCTGGAGACTACAGACTCATTTACGGCTGTCATAAACATGTTTACAACAAACATAAATGGCGGGAGGACAACCAGTCCAACTGTTTGAGGGAAAGTGATCCAGCCCCTGACTTGAAAAATGTTGAGAAACCCTGGCAGGGACTTGCAACCTATGGCCCGTGGGCCAGACTTGGTCCATGATGGCAAATTATCCAGCCCACGGCAATGACCCCAGAAGTGGATGTGTTTAGAACAGCTGTAAATGCACCCACGTATGCGCAAATGCACCCACCACGGTTTACATCAGCATTTACGATGGGGAAACTATGTGTCCAGCCCGCTCAGCTGTCTGAGGGGGAGTGGTCAGGCCCATAGAGCGAAAACCTTGAGAACCCCTGCTCTAGCGGCTAGTCTTTTTTATGGCATCCACACACATCAAACACCAGATAATCCAATTACAGACTAAAGGATTACCTTGAGCCTAGGAAGAGCAGATTTTTACTAAGGCAGTCCCTAGTGGGACTGTTGTTAACACAGAGTCCTAGAGATTCTTAAAAGGAAAAGATTGGTGCCTAACAAAAGTCTGGATGTTTTTGTAGAGCAGGGCATAGCAACATCAAACCAAGTCTTCAACTCAACTGAACCAGAGGGCAAGGCCCATTCAGAGAGCCACAAGATGGGGAGAGAAAGCAGCCTGGAGGATCAGCTGCAAAAGAGGACAGTCCTACTCGCAGCTAAAGAGAAAGAGGTGAGGCAGCGACTTAAAATAGTCATACGATTAAAAGATCTCATCAGGAGATTAATTGCAATTTTCAAATACCCTTTCAAATGAGATATGGGGGGTGGGGACTCCAGATGGCTGTTCTGCCAGGGAACAAGGATCTCCCACATAACTCACTTGAGGCAGATGGCAGACGACTTGATGATAAACCAGAGGTTTAATTATTTGGACTACAACTCCCAGAATCCAAAGCCAGCACAGGAGATTTGGGGAACTGTAGTTCAGAAAAGCAATGTTTTCAAGCTTTGTTAAAACATCTGGAAAGCCAACTTTTACTCAGTACAGAAAAACCCTGACTTACGTATGCCTCGAGTTACGTAAAATTCGACTTGCGTAATGCTTTTGTGCTAAAACCATGTCCCGATTTACTTAAGTGTCCCAATTTACGTAACACAATTTCCTATGGGTTTGCTTTGAGTTACGTACAAAATTCATTTTTCCTTTGGGTTGCTTCAATTTATGTAAAAATTCATTTCCCTATGGATTTGCTTTGAGTTACGTAAAAATTCATTTTCCCTATGGGTTTGCTTTGAGTGACGTAAAAATCCTATGGAACGTACTTTTTATGTAAGTCAGGGTTTTACTGTACTTCCAAGTACCCTACATTTGGGAAGGCTGAAGACAATGACAGATCCCTATCAATCCTGTTGTGCAGTTAGAGAGAAAACAATGCTCACCGTGGTAGAAATTATACTTTTCTTCTTTTGTCCTGGTCCTAAGTCTTTAGCTATCCCTGTCAGGGTTCAACACACACATGTCAAAAGAAGCAGCTTGATATTTTGCTACTCAGAAACCGAATGCAAAAATTAGGACCAGATCTAAACAATTTTAAGGAAGCTTACCTGCAAATCAATGACTTGATAAGCAAAGCTTATATTACAGAATTAGGTTTTATTTTTTATTATTAATAAAAAATTTATTGATTAATTTTTTAAAAAAATACAAACATATATATAATGTGACATAACAAAAATACATAAGCTTCGTATAAAATAATCGCATAAATGATAATTGCATTATTGTCTAAGACACATACCATTTAATAAACACATTAAAAATTAACACAGCGCCAATAACCAATTCATAAAACCTTCCCACAGTACTATAACTTATTTGCAACTATCAACTTTTAATTTTCAACTACACATCACCCAGTGTTTATTTACAATGCCCCGGAGAGGTCGGACTCAATGTTATCTCCAAAAACTACTCTGAGATGGTACAGGTCTGCTATATTCCATACCCATGAGGGAGTGATCAACAAAGGGCTTCCAGATATTCCAAAATCTATTTGCCTTCAGTTTATCTCTTTTTACTTTTATCTCCCATGTCAATTTATCATTCAATGCTAGATTCCACATTTCCTTATACCACTCCCCCAATTGTATAGTAACATCATTTTTCCAATTTCTAGCAATACATTGTCTACCCGTGGTTAACATAATTTCTAATAACTCTTTTTCCTCCTTATTTAAACACATACCCTCCACATCCGTTAACATAATGGTACCTGACACCAGTTTGATTTTCTTACCCATTATTTCCCCTGCCTCGTTTTCTATTCTTTTCCAAAAATCATTTATCATTTTACAGTTCCACCACATATGTTCGTAGGTTCCAACAGTCTCTTTACATCTCCAACATAAATTATCCCTTTTATTATCAATCTGATGTAACCTCTGTGGTGTCAAGTACCATTGCCACAGCATTTTATAATTATGTTCCTTAATTCTTACTGACATAGTTCTCATTATCCTCTTTTTCCACTTATTTCTCCATTCATCATTGCCTAGCTTTATATTCAAATCCTGTTCCCACTTCAATTTCAAATCTTCCTGTGGATCACTCCCCTTATTTATTAAAACATAGAGTTTGCTTACTAGACCCTTAATGCTCTTATCTCCTTTTCGAATTTTCAAAACCAATTCTTCAAAATCCGTCATTTCCCTATCTATACATAATTCTCTTCCATATTTTTTGTTCCAATTATTAACCTTCAGTTTCTGAAACCAGTCCAATTTTAACTGCACAAACAATTGTTCTTTCTTGGTTTCATCTCCACAACTTCTTAACCATTCTTTCACCAGAGAAACTTCATTTTTATCCAATATTTCCTTTATTTTTTATCTATTTTTATCGGAAAACACACCATATCTGCCAGTTCCAAAATTGGAGAGGCACCCGGAGCCAAATCCTTCTTTAATTTTTTTCACACATTCATGAGTCCCCTCATCATAATATTACTAGAAACTGTCGTTTTTATCCCCTAAAAATATCATTTTACCAATTTTCCTATAATCATTCATCTCAATCTCCTCCCAAATTGCTTTTCCCCTCGCCAAAATCTTCACAACATTCTTAATTTGAAATGCCCGGTAATACGCTAACAAATTTGGCATTCCCAAACCCCCTTCTTTCTGAGGCAGGTACCAGAATTTCTTTGGCAATCTAGATTTTTTACCCCCGTTACAAAAATTATTAAACATTTTTAGAAACTCACTAATCTCCTTTTCCTTCAATTGGATTGCAAGTGCATCAAATAAAAAATTAATCCTCGGCAACAACATCATTTTGCACATTGCAATTCTCCCAAACCATGACAACTTCAACTTTTGAAAACTCTGTATTTTAATCTTAAATTCTGCCTTCAGGCTGTCGTAGTTCAATCTTTTGAGTTCTTCCACTTTATTTGAAATAATTATCCCCAAATATTTCAAATTATCTTTAATTTGTATTTTAGATAGCCCCTCCATCCTTTCCTTCTCCTCTTCCCCCATATTACACAACATCATTTCCGATTTGTCCCAATTTATCATCAACCCTGTTATAGCCTCAAAATCCTCGATTTGTGCTTTAATCCTATCCATTGCCCCCTCCGGATGCTTCACCATTAATAATGTATCATCTGCATACATACTTACTTTATTACCCATTATCCCTTCTATACTTAAATCCTCCCTTATATTTTTAGCCAAGATTTCCATTGCCATAATGAACAAAATAGGGGACAAGGGACAACCCTGTCTAGTACCAGCCTCCAGCTTTACCTCATCTGTAACCTCATCATCTTAACCTATAAATCCAAGGGTTAACCGTTGGAACTGGCTATAGGTTGCTATGCCTCGCCCTACTTGCCTGCACTCACCCTTCGTGCACATGGCCGATCTGGCTACGCAGGTCAACGAAGGATTGAGAAAACCGGCAGTGGGGCAACAGCCCCACAAACGCGAAGAAAGAGAAACAACTTCACTTCCCAACATTCCTTGCGCCGCGCTGCGCCAGAGCCAATCAGGCTGAGAGGCTGTCGCACGGCGCAGTGTTCGGAAACGCGCCGCAGCCAATTGAAAGAAAAGCATTTTAAAAAAACGCAGCACAAACACAAAGCACCAACCCATAACTACAAGCCCCAGCGTCCTGCGCGCCATGAGCGCGCAGAGCGCTGAGGAAACCAGTGCCCGAAAAATGAAAAAGAAAAACAACTCACAGCCAAGCACACACCAGCTGGCTTTCTTTCCCTCACCCACGGCGCCTGAAGCTCCCGACTGGAGTTTCCCCTTTAATATCAGTGGGTGGGGTTTGCGATCCCCCTCTCCGCTGGCTACCCTAGGGTTGGGAGGTTTGTGGGGACAAAAGGGGTATATTGCCCCAACACTTCTGGAACCAAAAGATCAGGCAGAGTGGATCGATCCCACCCCTCCCCCTCCTTAAAACAACTCCGTCTTTTCTTCTATTTAAAAACGGAGTGGTTTTAAGGAGGGGGGGGGATTCGATCCACTCTGCCTGATCTTTTGGTTCCAGAAGTGTTGGGGCAATATACCCCTTTTCTCCCCACAAACCTCCCAACCCTAGGGTAGCCAGCGGAGAGGGGGGTCACAACCCCTACCCACTGATATTAAAGGGGAAACCCGATCTACTTTCACGACTTCACACAATCAAAGCACCATAATACACTAAAGCCGCCCTCCTCACCACCGAGCCCACCCTTCCTAACCCCAATGACCACGCCCCCCTAGCCCACCCTTCCTAACCCCCAACAACCATGCCCCTCTCCCCACCACCTAGCCCACCCTTCCTAACCCCCAATGACCACGTCCCTTCCCCACCACCAAATAAATAAATATTTTTTAAAAAATTACTAAAAACAGTCAAACACATCCAAAAATACACAAAAACACCAAAAACAATATGAAGTAAACAAAGACACAATCAAAAACAAAACAAACAGACAAAAAATACAAATTCCAACACACACACACACACACGCCCACACACACACACACACAAAACAAAGAAAACAAGCAAACTTACCAAAAGATGTGCTACCTCCACCAGGACTGAAAAAGAAATGAATAAAGAAAGAGAATACTTACCAGAAGAAGCTCCACCCAGAGGCCAGGAGAGAAAAAAAAAGTCAAAATACAATAACCCCTACCATCACCACCTGCTGGCCACAATAGTAAAAACAATTCAAAAACACACAACAGCTCCAAATAAAAGGCCACAAGAGTAAAAACAAATCAAAAACATAACACAAATTCACAATTTAACACAAAAGGTCACACCAATAAAAACAAGTAAAAAAAATTACACTAAAACATATGTCAATAAAATACAATAGAAACTTTTTAAAATCCTGTGCTGAGTTATAACTCAAATTTAAACTCAAAACATCTAAACACATTTTAAAAACATTGAATGTAAAAAACATTTACTTTTACATTATTAAAATTATGACCTACGGTACAACTAATTAAAAAATTCAAAAAACTAAAACATTATTCACTTACATAAAACAATTTGAAAAATTATATCATACTTTCTTCTTTTATTAATCCTCAAAAAAAACCAAAAAAGCAGATCCCAGTTAATAACAGCCAAGCCAAAAAAATTTTACATAAATAAACATTTAAAAAATTAAAATTACAGACTAAGCAATTTTTAAAAAACATTAACACAATTTAACCTTCCAACACAATTTAAAACTATTGCAAAAATAAAATTGGTTCATTTTTTATTAAAACACACGGAGAAAAAAGCCCGGCAACGCCGGGCAACCCTTGCTAGTTAACTCTAATCCTAGCAAACCCTTTCTGATATAACAAATCAATTACCCTTCTAAATCTATCCACAAATCCATAGCCATTAACTATTTCCTTGATCGAAGACCATTGTAGCGAATCAAATGCCTTAAAAATATCTAAAGATATTAACCCCACCTTTTCCTTTGTTTGATTAACGTTGTCAATTAGATCTAACACCCTCCTAGTCAACTCAGCCATGTGCCTTCCTTTTAAAAAAAACTACTTGATCAACATTTATATATTCTCCCATAAATTTATTTAAGCGATTAGCCAATATTGCTGTGAAGATTTTGGCATCTTGATTTATAAGAGAGATTGGTCTATAGGATTCCACTTTTTCCAAATTTTTCCCCACTTTTGGCAACAGAACGATAATAGTGCTATACCACGAAGTCGGTATTTGTCCACCATCTAAAATGTAATTATATAGCTTTACCAACTTTGGCACCACAACATCTTTGAATTCCTTATAAAACTCGGATGAGAGTCCATCATCTCCCGGAGCTTTCCCCAGCTTCAGACCGCTGATTACTTCCTTCACCTCTTTCTCTGAAACTTGTTCTTCCATTTTATCCCGATGATCCTGCTTTATTCCACTCCCTAATTGCCTTTCCAAAATCCCTTTAAACTTCTCCACATCTATCTCTTTTTTTTTGCATATAATGCTTGGTAAAAATCCTTCACAATTTTGCATTTATCACTAGCTTTATTACACCTTATTCCTTGTTTGTTAACCAAAACCCCAATTTCCCTTTTTTCCTTTTTAACTTTGGCTGCTCTTGCTAATAATCTTGAATTCTTATTGCTAAATTCAAAATACTCTCTTTTTAGATATATCAGATCTCTTTTTACTTTTTCTATATCCTTTCCCAATAACTCTGCCTTCAATCTTTGTAATTTAGCAAAGATTTTTTTATCCTTGTTTTTTGAATGTTCTTCCTGTAGTTGTTTTATTTCCTTTTCTTTTTCCTCCTGTGCTGCCTTATACAATCTGTATTTGTTACTTGCTAACTTTATACTTTCCCCTCTAAACACCGACTTCATGGCATCCCAAACCACATTAAAATTTACCTCCTCATTATCGTTCCACTGCCAACTTTCCATCCAACTTCCAATAATTTGATCTTTACATTTTTGGTCTTTCAATAGATTGGGATCATATCTCCAACTTCTTCCTCTCCTACTATCCTTTCGTATCCTCAGTTCCAAAAACATGATCTGATCCCTTAAAAATTCCTACTTCTATACCCTCGATACTTTTAACCAAATTTTCCGTTAAAAATACATAGTCTATTCTGGAATAGGACCCATGAACATGTGAAAAATAAGAATATACCCTTTCCGACCCCTTAACCTCTCTCCAAGAATCCTTCAGCCCCAGCGCAACCATCAGTTATCGAGAACATTCCCTTTCATACCTGCTCAACACCTTGCTAAATTCGTACAATCTAAATTTGACCTAATCAAATTAAAATCTCCAGCCACAATCATCTTTGCCACTTTTTCTAAGACCACAATTTTACGAACTTTTTCTAAAAATTCCGCTTGATGTTCATTTGGAGCATAAATATTCACCAAAAGTATTTCCTCATCATCAATTTTCCCTCTCACTATCAAATACCTGCCCTCCTGATCCACAATACTTTTTGTTATCTCAAATCCTAACCTCTTAGAAATCAAAGTTACGACTCCTCTCGCTTTTGAAGTGCCAAACGCCATTTCATAGTGTTGCATCCACCCCAAAAAAAATCTTATTTGTATCCTTTGACTTTTGATGCGTTTCCTGTAAGAACACTATATCGGGTCTATCCTTCTTCAATGCCAACTGTAAGCTCCGCCTCTTAAGAACGGAACCTGTACCTTTCACATTCCAGGTTAATACCTTGATACTACTCATAATCTGTTACCATTTCACCTTCTCTAATTTCCAAACTCTCCATTAGACGTGCTACCACCAACCCCCTACCCTCAAAAAGAAAAAATATACAAAAAACACACAATATCGCTCTCCCCACTTTCTCCAGAAAAAAAGCCGCCTTCAATATCCAAAGAGGGGAGAGGGGACAGAATTAGGTTTTATAACAGGAAACTCTGATGTGATGCATATTCCCTCCAATGAACCCATGCCTCCTCCTGGAACGAGAAACAGTGTGATGTAGAGGATAGTGTTTTCAGGCCTGACTTCTGGAGCCCTGGGTTCAAATCTCCACTCAGCCATGGAAACTTGCTGAAGGAGGGGAATGGTATACCACTTTTTGAACATTTCACATACCTCAACAATCCTATTATGGTCACTGCAAGCCAGAAGCAACTTGATGACAATAAATAAATAAATAAATAAATAAATAAATAAATACACATATACGTAACAATAATCATTCTAGAGTGATTTCTTCAAAAATGCTTCACCAGATGTGGAAATTAAGGCTATCTTTAATTAAGCCAGGAATTCACAACCTGCAGGCATTTCATGCCCCCCCCCCACTGCCTCCACCACACCAAAGTGTCATTTGGTGGATGAAGGGCAAAATGGCCGTCTGGCCCCTGAAGCTGTCTGAGGGAGCGTGACCTGGCCCCCGGCTTAAAAAGATTGAGAACTCTTCCATTAAGCAATCACAAAACTGATGGGAATGCAAGATACATGAGAACATTTTGTATTGGGCCAAACAGACAGCATGGAGGTATGGAGGATAAGTGAGCACTTTCTCTTCCCTTATCACTTACCTCTCTGCTTACTCTGTTCTCAGTTTTTCCCCAAGGCAAACTCACTTGTGGAATTTGCCGCACAAAAAGACTGCTGAAAGGGCCAGACGAATTGCTCCTGCTTATCTCTATGTCAGGGGCTGCGGTGGCTCGGTGGTTAAGAAGCTTGCCTTTGTTAGCTGGAAGGCTGGCAAGTCGGCAGTTCAAGACACGGGTACTGCAGGACGGATTGAACGCCCGTCTCTGTCCCAGCTCTTGGAGACATGAAAGGAGCCTCATTTGGGTGTTCCCTGAGTGGAGTTTTTTCTGCAAAAATCCTTTCAACCCAGAATAATTTCTGGCACAAAATTTTTATCTCCATGTCTACCTTACTGTTACAATTCACAGGACATTTATTGTCTAATGGTTAACGCCCCAAATTCCTTTTGGCGGGGTGGGGGCGGGGGCGGAGAGACTAGATTCCCAGAAAGCCAGCTGGGTAGTAGAACCAGAGGTTGAGCTTTCCTCCTCAGAGTTCAGCCAGGCTATCTAGCCCTGGGAATGCTGCACTGTCCCAGAAAAAGGGAATGGCAAAATCTTCTGTGTATTCTCTACCTAGAATACTCTGGAAAAGGTCACCATAAGTCAGAATCCACTTGATGGACACATTTTTTATTATAATTCCCAAAATCCCAGTGCTAGTTTGGCCACTGCCTCTGCTGCCTAGAGAATTCTGGGAGCTGCAGTCCAAAAAAAAAAATTTGAATTTATTTAATCTTTGGGTTCTGCCCGAATCATAATATGCCCAGGTTAAGACATAAAATGCAAAGAAAGGAAAAAGATAACCTGGAATTTACATATCGTAACTGACCCACAAACTCGCCTTTTGTAGCAACCTCTGGGGTGCACAGGGGGAAAAATCTCCTCAAAGGTTGTGGTGTTTCTGAACCACAATCGGGGAATGCCAACCTTGTTGTGCTGACTAATCTTTCTCACAGTAGGTCATATGAAAGGAACTGTGGAATGAATTCACCAAAAAGGTGGCTTCATTTGGGCAGTTTATAAAGTCTGACCGAGACACAAAAGATGAATAGCAATCCCTCACAGAGGCCCAGATTCTGAGCTTGAAGTTGTAATCATTGGGAAAACATGCTTTGTAGCAGCATGCAAAAACATGATTAACATTCCACAAAATAGGGGCTGAGCCCAACTGGTTGAGTCAGCAGCACACGCTGGATTTTCTAGCAACTCAAGTTCAGCTTTTCCCAACCTGATACTCTGTGGATGAGATAATCATAATCCTGCACTCTGACAAAAAAATAAGAAGCAAATGAAAGCTATCACCATAAATACTGTATTTTCTGGCGTATAAGACTACTTTTTAACCCCGAAAAATCTGTGCCAAAGTCGGGGGTCGTCTTATAGGACAGGTACTTAACTGCAGCTGACAAGCATATTCCAAACTCTGTATTTTAACTGGAAAAGTTGGGGGTCGTCTTATACGCCCAGTTGTCTTATACGCCGGAAAATACGGTACATGTTTCATGTTGTCTCAATTTGATCTACAAGCACAAGTGATAGTATTGTTTTATATGGAAAAATGCCTGTGCTCCCCCGCCCCTCTTTTAATTGCTAGATCTTGTTGCCAAGAGATGTGATGCTGTATTTCATGGTGGGTGATATAAAATAGAGGAGGAAATTAGCAGCTTTTTGATGCTTTTAGATCAGGAGTTCTCAACCTTTTAAAGTCGGGAGCCGGTCACACTCCCTCAGATATCTTCAGGGGTCGGATGGCCATTTTACCCTCCCTCCACCACATGGCACTTCCAGGTGAGGTGGAAGTGAGGGGCACATGAAATGGTGACGTGGGCCGCATCCAGCCCATGGGCCACGGGCTGAGAATCCCTGTTTTAGATCATATCAGTTTTGAGCAAGATCAGTGGTGGGCTCCAAAAAAATTTGCTACCACACTGTGGGCGTGGTATGGTGGGCGTGGCCAGAGGGAAGCCCTACCTTGCACCCGAATTAGGACTTTATTTCAAAACTTGAATGGGCGGGGCCAGTCATAATTTCAGATACCGGTTCTGGTGAACTGGTGCGAGCCTGCTGATGCCCACCACTGAGCAAAACATGCTCAAACATCATTGGCAATGTCTGTTTGTAAAAATAAACCTTAAAAGTGCCTTGCAGACTATCAAATTTACTCTTAAAATAACAAAGCTGTAAACCTTTACCTTTTTTAACATCACCTGTAAAGGAAAGTCAAGAATCTAGCTGGTCATTTCCTATTTGTCAAAAAAAATGCCACTAAATTGCAGGGCAGAATTGTTTACTTGGCATATCACATGCTTTCTAAGGGCCAGTTCACAACTGCAGGGGCAAAATTTTGGATTTGAAGTACTGTACCTGTATTACAAGTGTCATGCATCCCTCCTAAATCTGGAAAATAGCAAAAATTGTCCTGGACTCTCAGTGGTTGCCAACCCCTTCTGTAGAAATATTCTGAGGGCATTTGAGCTGAACCATAAAGGGACTAAGATGAAGGGAGTGAACTCTACAACATGCATCCCAATTTTGAGGGAGAGGTGTTCCACCTGCCAGCAACCTAAGGCAGTTTGAAAATTGCTACTTTCAAACTCTTTTTATAAGCTAATAATAACAATGCCCCTGTTGTAAATGTTCACTTGATTTCTTCCTCAGTGCACGGATCTCCATCATGAACTGGAAGGTTTGCGGGTCGAATATTGCAGTTGCTTCACCAAATTACAGCAGTGCCGAGATGAGCTTAAGCACTCTCAGAACAAAGAGGCCAAAGTAGGAACAGTTTTCTTTCAAGCTCAATTTTGTGTTGCCCAATGCTGTTGATGCAGTCCACAATTCACTATGGTTGCTGTGTTGCAACTTTTGCTCTCAATGGTCCTGAGGATGGGTTGGGTGGAGTACCTTGGGAATCCCTCAAGACCAAGTGTTGGGTAGCATAAACATTCTGTTGTGTTAGCAATCTGGTACATCTCAACATCCCCAGACTAAAGTGGGAAGTTTCAGTATTAAAAATGAACATCCAAGGTAGCATAATAGAGTAGGACTTTATCACTAGCCTTAGTTATACAGTCTAGGGCAGGGGTCAGCAACCTTTTAAGGTCGGGGGCCAGGTCACACTCCCTCAGATAGTTGAGGGGGCTGTACTGGTGTGGGGCCCCGCCATAAACGCTGCCGTAAACACATCCACAGCAGCCGTAAAACAAGTCCATGGCCGATTGCAGCAGTGGTGCAGGCCGGATGATTTGGCATCATGGACCATAGATTGCCGACCCTTAGCCTAGGACAAGGTATTTACATATCATAAATGTGGAAACCTAACAATACCATTATAGTCCAGTAAGAAAATTGAAATATTTATCTTGTCTTTAAATTTAAACACTTCTTGCTGGATATTCTGACACTCTGTAGGTCTGGTTTAAAATTTCATGCTAGGACTAGAAGTTTACATTAGAAGTAAAACATAGGAGACCCCTTAGTGTTAACCATGAATAATTATATTCTACCAAACATGTCACTATATTTACCTATTTGTTTAATTATCTCCTCAGGTTACATCTTTCATTCAAAGATGTCATGATCAATGGATTCCTCTCCTAATGACAGTCATGGCAACCGCTATCGTATCTTACCTAATCAACTTTATACCTTGAGGGTTTTTTCTGTGTTTAGATATATACCAGTGTTGTCAACAGAAAATGACTAGTTATGTACTGAACATATTTTTAATTTTGTACACAATTGTGAACTGCACATTCCATTAAAAGATACTTTTTTAACTTGACTTTGTTGCATAATTTATCACTTATTTCATTAATATTAAAGATTGTACTAAAGAACATAATATATCTGTCTGGCACATTCAAAACGTTTATATCAGGGGTTCCCAACCTAAGGCCCGTGGGCCGGATCCAGCCCATGGTGTCATTTCACGTGGGGCCCCCACTCTTCCAAGGGCATTTGAGAAACAAAAGGGCCACCACTTTGAAGCTGTTGGTACAAAATGGCCATCCCCCATTGTACAGGCAGGGCAAAATGGCCATCCAGCCCTCAAAGCTGACAGAGAGCATGACCCATCCCCCAACTTGAAATGGTTGGGAACCCCTGGTTCATATGAATGAATACAAATTTCAGTTTTATTGTTCTAGAAGTCTTCAATACGCTAGTTCACATACATATTGCCTGACCATCTAGGAGACCAGGATGAGTACTCTTCCCGATTGGTAATACCGGTTAGCTTTTGGTGTGCGAGTAGGTTGTTCTCAGAGAAGAATGAACACAAGATAGCCTTAAAACCGTAGTTAAATATAAAATACCTAGCCTGGGTGTAGGCTCTTCATCAATCTTAGAATGAACAGACCCATTAAAAGAAAAACTGTTGAATTATTTTATTCTCAACAGCTTTTAGCCAAACTTCTCCCATTTGTTTAAAGTGCAGCATAAGTGAGAAAAAAACTGATAAATGCCTCCATATCAAAGCCCATGTTTACAAAGCCACTGCTGCCAAAGTAACAACCTCTGTTACTATACACAGATCTGTGAAGCATTTCTGAGTTTTAAAGGAATCTTTCAGATTTTCACACCATACATGAAGGCCTGTTTTCATGGCAGGATACAAGACTTCTGGGATACTGAAAGAAAAAAAACGGACTCTAAAACCACTGCTTTTCTGACAGAATGTGGCCTGGACATTGAACACCCTCAGCGGGGTTAAAGAAAGGCAGTTATCAAAGCTCTTCTGAGCAGGAAAACTATAAGCTCCAGGATACCCGAGCAAAACCCCAAAGACTGTGCACAGGTTCCATTCAGCAGAGAAGATGGCACTGGATGAAAGCATCTGAGATGTGTCTTCTGCCACTGCTTTAATATGACTCAGTATCTCAGACAGATGGTCTTTTATGAGAGTCACATCTTCTGCGTCACAAAGACTGGGGCATGTTCTGGAAGCAGAAACATCGATGAAAGGCACACCGTTCTTCTCCAGAACTCTCTCCAACAGCAGCGGCATCATTCCCAAATTGATAATGAGAACGTGTTCAGCAATGCTCAAAACATGCAGCTGATGTGCAAAAGGATTAATGGTCTCAAGCTGCTGAACATAGCTCAGGATCTGAGAAATCCCAGCACAATTGTAATCGTACAGGAAAGCAGGTTTCAAACCAGTAGCTACAGCTAGGACCTCTCCAGCCAGATTCAAGGAAGCCGAAGGGGAAAAGGTTTTCTTTTTTCCCATGCTAAGGTGTTGCTGAGCTGCTGCAATAAATAATTGGGGTAATTTCTCAGCCATTCTCATACTTAAACTCTGGCTTAAACTCTCATAGCCTGGGGAACACTGAATCTTCTTGTCCTCTGGCCTTTATCCATCTGTGACTTCAAGGAGTTCTAGAAGATAATAAAATGTGCTAATTAATATTGCTAGAAACAAAGACAATAAATGCCCTTTCTCTACCTTTAGGTAAAAAAATGGTAAACTAAAGAGAGACAAGCAACAATTTGGTCTTCAGCACTTGGGGGAGGATGGAAAAATCCCAGGTTTTGAGAACAACCCCATGAGAATATATAAACGAATTGCATGCTTGCTCCAGGCTACTTTAAATTGCACACAGACCTGTCTTTTACACAGTGCATTCTATTATTGTGGTTGTTTTAGAGACTTCATGTTGTTTTAAATAACTACATAACTACATTATTTTAAAATTTTGCTTCACAAGATTTCAAAATGGGGAAAATATTTTATGCAATCTTCTAAAATCGGAATTCTCAGCCCCTATCTATCAGGAATTAAGTTATGTGCATGTGCTAAAACTGTGCATGGGTTAAAACTGTACATGTCAAGTATCCAGTTTTGGCCAAAATTTCCCGTAATTCACTGATCTTTCCCCCTCTTTCCAGCCGCCATCCCGTAATTGGAGCAGCCAGGGAAGGGGTTTCTGCGCATGTGCGCATGCTAAAGGGGTTTCTGTGCATGTGCAAAGGGTTCTGCACATGTGTGCATGTGTGAATGGTTTACTGCACATGCGCAAATGGATTTCTGTGCATGTGTGCGCCGGCGCCCGGAAATCTTCTCTTATTTTCATCGCTGCAACTTGACACATATGAAACTGTGCATGTGGTGGGACTTCCCTGAAGTTTTCCTTTTTTCTCTTCCATCCACACTGTGGGAATTGTTGAGAGCATTTAAACAAGTCACAAGACAAGAGGCTGCAAGCAGGAGTCCTGGTGAAGTTCCTACATCCAGCAGCATCATTGAAACCAGGAGTCACCCCTTGTCTGTACCCAGGCTCTAGTCTAAACTGGATCTACTCACAGAGAACACCACCAACACAGATACCCTCAAGGAGCGCATCGAATCCGCAGGTCTGCATTCATTCATTCATTCACTCATTCGACTTCTATCCTGCCCAATGGGTGAAAGCACCACTCTGGGTTGCTCCCAACATTAAATAAACAAAACACCCTTATCGTACGTTTAACAATAAACTGGGGCTGCAGTGGCTCAGTGGTTAAGAAGCTCACCTTGTTAGCTGGAAGGCTGGCAAGTTGGCAGTTCAAGGCCCGGGTACTGCATGATGGATTGAGCACCCGTCTCTGTCCCAGTTCTTGGGGACATGAAAAGAGCTTTGTTTAGGCATTCCCTGAGCGGAGTTTCTCCTGCAAAAATCCTTTCAGCCCAGAATAATTTCTGACACAAAATGTATTTATTTATTGGATTTCTATAACCACCCTTTTATTGTTAAATTATTATTTATTGACAATAAACTAGCTAGTCAGTTGACCCTCAGTGCCCACAGACGCCAGGTATTTTATTTTATGATGTACTTACTTATTCGGTTGTTTTGTTTTTTGTATGTGCACCGCCCAGAGTGGGAAATATCCCAAATGGGCGGTATAAAAATGCAAGAAATAAATAAACAAAACACAGAAAGAAATCACGGCAATGTTTATCCCGTTTTCCCCTTAGAAGTAGGAGTTAAGTCGAGACGACTAAAAATGATCATTAAGGAAGATGCAAAAGCATTCAAGCAGGTCAAGAAACGACACCAGGAGACGCCAAACGAGCGGGTAAAGAGCAACTAAGGTAGTGATGATGGCCAATCCTGGCACTCCAGGTGTTCTTGAACTTCGATTCCCAGAAGTCCTGATCAGCAGGAGTGCTGGCTTGGAATTCTGGGAATTGGAGTCCAAGAACAGCTGGAGTGCCAGGATTGGCCATCACTGATGAAGGTATCCCCACCCCATCCAATCATTATCCGGCTCACCCTCTCCTCGACTATACGAGCCTCCACGCCGGTTTCCTCTGCTGCACATCCGCTTCCTTTTGCTGACTTGAGCGAACGCGGAATAAAAAGCAAATCCACGTCCCGCCCCTTAAAGGGACAGGAATATTTTGAATTTCCCAGGACAAAGCTGGATCTGGATAAGTGGTTAGGTAAAGGTTTCCCTTGCTCGAAAGCCAGTCGTATCCGACTCTAGAGTTCAGCGCTCATCTCCGTTTCAAAGCCGAAGAGCCAGCGCTGTCTGCTTCTGCAGACGTTTCCGTGGTCACGTGGCAGGCATGACTAGACACCGGAGCGCTGTTTACCTTCCCACCGAAGTGGTCCCTTGCAAATTTCTTGCTTCTTTCGAACTGCTAGGTTGGCAGGAGCTGGGACAAAGGCGGGAGCTCATTCCGTCCTGCAGTACTCGGGAATCGAACTGCTGACCTCCCGCCTTCCAGTCAGCGTCGTAGCCACTTCAGCCACTGCTTGATAAAGATCGCCAATGTCACACTTACATACAGTACATAACATTAGCACCACGAGGGGTGGGACCGACGGGCTCTTACCTCAGGAGGGTTTTCGCCCCGCTACGCCCTGGTACTAGCTCCTGCCAACCTCGCAGTACGAAAGCAAGAAATTGCAAGTAGATAAATAGGGTCCGGGGCTGCAGTGGCTCAAGTGGTTAAGACGCTGACTGGAAGGGGGAAGGTCAGCAGTTCGATACCCGAATACTGCAGGACGGAATGAGCTCCCGTCTCTGTCCCCAACTCCTGCCAACCGAACAGTACGAAAGCAAGAAATTGCAAGTAGATAAATAGGGACCACTTCGGTGGGAAGGTAAACAGCGTTCCGTGCACTGCGGTGTTGATCATGCCTGCCACATGTCCACGGAAACTGCTGGCTTTCGAGCAAGGGCGACCTTTAAATAGGGACCACTTGGGTGGGAAAAGATCTTGGGGACATGGAAGGAGCCCCATTCGGGCATCCCCTGAGCGAAGTTTCTGTAGCAAAAATCCTTTCAACCCAGAATAATTTCTGACACGAAATTATTATTACTTGAAAGACTAACTGCTGTATTTTTTAATGTTTGCTTTCGTGGATCAAGTCCACTTTGTCAGATACTGTATGAGTGAGCTAGATAGAAAGAAACCTAGGCACCAGGGATGCAAAGATTCATACAGTAAAAGGTAAAAGTTTCCCTTGCTCGAAAGCCAGTCGTATCCAACTCTAGGGTTCAGTGCTCATCTGTTTTCAAAGCCGAAGAGACAGCGCTGTCTGCTGCAGATGTTTCCGTGGTCATGTGGCAGACATGACTAGACACCGGAGCGTACAGAACGCTGTTTACCTTCCCACCGAAGTGGTCCCTATTTATCTGCAGGTGAAACTCAGAAAATTAGAATATCGTGCAAATGTCCATTCATTTCACTTAAAAGGTGAAACAAATGTATGAGATAGACTCACTACATGCAAAGCGAGAGATGACATGCCTTAATTCGGTATAATCTTGATGATCATGGCATACAGAGTCCATGAGATTATGTAATGATTATGGGGTACATGAGATTGGGGGGTTGGGGTTTTCATAAACTGTAAGCCATAAGCATCAATATTATAACAAAGTAAGGCTTGGACTATCTCGCTTTGCATGTAATGAGTCTATCTCATACATTTGTTTCACCTTTTAAATTGAACTACTGAATTGAATGAACATTTGCACAATATTCTAATTTTCCGAGTTTCACCTGTACAGTACTTGCAATTTCTTGCTTTTGAACTGCTTGGTTGGCAGAAGCAGGGACAAAGACTGGAGCTCATTCCATTCTGCCCTACTCAAGAATCGAACTGCTGACCTCCCGCCTTCCAGTCAGTGTCTTAGCCATTTGAGCCACTGCAGTTAACAAGTTGCAAACAACTTTGATTTCCTGCCCTCTCTTTGCTGATTCCTGTGTGGGTGACAGAAGTAAATTCACCTGGGGAAACCTGACTTCCTAGGTATGACTTCACAGTGGATTCATCCACATTCTTCCTGCTGTGTAGTTGCACCCTAACCCTCATAGGATGGAATATGTAATTATAATCTAATATAAAAACCAAGTAATTAAAATCACATCAATAAAACTGAAAAAGCATACTCATCAGTTAAAACTTGTTTCAACAAATCAGATTAACAACAAAAAACACATCACAAGACCTTTTATGCCAGCTAGCTGTAAAGTTTAAAAAGGAAATTATGTCTTTCCTTAGCAAGGCATCCCCAGTCTTGGCTGCTAGCTACAGTAGAGATATGATTTCAGTACAAAAAGCACATGGGGAAGAAACCATGTGCAAAGCATAAACAAAAGGCATTTTAAGCATTCTTTAGTGCTCTGGGCAGCTGTTTTGATCCATTTTAAGAGTAGTGCCCTTCACTTTTTAATACTTCCAACCCCATCAATTTAATGCAATCCTAAAAAGGACATGCTTTGACTCTCATGTTTAAAATATATATTTATTTATCTAATCTAAGGCAAATGGGAAGTCATTCAATTGCTATTAAATAGACAGAAAGTGAAATATTACTGTAAATGTTAAAGAATAGTTGTGACAGTTTTCTCTTATATTTGCTTCCTGATTGCAGACCTGAAGCCAAAATTAAATATTAGCCCATTCAGCTTTATTAACCAACTATCTGGAAAATGACAGAGCCCCCAGTTTTCTCCATTCAAAAGTAACTAGGGAGAAACAAAGAAAAACAATACCCTTAATTCCTCTACATTATCATGAAAATTTTTATTTTGTCAATATATATATTACTGTATATTACTATATAGTTACTGTATCTGTTAATATCAAGACTGAATATATATACAGTGGTACCTTGCTTAAAGAGCATAATGCGTCCCATGGGATTGCTCTTTAAGTGAGTTTGTTCTTTAAGTGAAACACCATTGTTAGTGACCAATTGTGACTTCTGGTGTGGGGGGGGGATTGTGAACCCCGATTTAGTTGTTAAGCAAGTTTTTGGTTGGTTTTAGTTGTTAAGTGAGGCAACCATTCAGAGAAATTCTGCTCTTTAAGCAAGCGAGGTGCTCTTTATGCGAGGTTTTTACTGTACACTGAGTTCTAGAATTAACAGAGCTTGCTTGCTATAATTATATGCTCCCAAGTCAATTCTGACTTATGGTGACCCTTCCCAGGGTTTTCCAGGTGCAGAGTACTGTATTCAGAAGTGATTTTCCATTCCAATATACTCCTACGCAAATGTCAGTTTCTTATCTATTTGTAATCTGGACACCACGATAAACGTAATTAAGTTAACCACGTCACATGTCTTGGAGAACATAATCAGCAAAGTGCAGATGTACTCACATATCATTGGCAATGAGTTGAGCAAGGGGAACAGAACGGCTGGGCTAGATCGATCTTTGGTATGAACAGAAGGCTTCTGTTTCTTACTTCTGGGAGAGTCGTATATTCAAACAACTGCAGGATGGAAGCAATACCTTTTATAGGGTCACTCAAAAATAGGAAGGAATTCTGTAGGCTCCTAGCTTCCTACCTTTGGACTTAAAAAGATACAGCCTGCTTTCTTTCTTCCATTCAACATCTAAGGCTAGCCAACCAGCCTGGTTTTTACACCATGCCATGTACATTTGTCTGAAGAAGTGACCTGTGCATTATGAAAGTTTGCAATGTTTTATTTTTTGAGTGATCCTATAAAAGATATCGCCTCCGTTCTGCAGTTCTTTGATTGTATGGATGGGTCACACCGCTTAATTTTGCTAACTCATATATTCAAAACTCTTTACAGTAACCTTTTATGCTAAAAGTACCATAGCCTGAAACTGGAATTTTTATTGCTCCATTTCAGTAGAGATTTGTATAGGAAAAGATTTATTATCACAAGAAACAAACAACATTTAAACCATTATTTTATCACACCTGAGAAAAACACATGACATATAAAGCCATCTAGTACATGGTTTTAACGACTCTGTGGAATAAAAGAGCTATGCTATATTGCCATCAAGCTGATTCTGACTTATGATCCCCTTCTAAGGTATGGTAGGTGCAAAAGTGGTTTACAATTCCCTTCTTTTCCGGTTGCAATGTGACTGTGCAGCTTCCCAGTTTGGCTCTATTCCCAGAAGGCACTGTGAGGTATTGCTCTCAACCTTTGACTCTACAGCCAGATACCCAACTCACTGAGCTATCCAACCAGCTTTCTTATTTAGTGAAAGGACAGGTAAACTATAGTCTCTTCATAAATTTGCAAAAGTGAGTGAATTTATCATTAACTGAAAACTTTCAGTACAAAAACTGTCTTCACTAAAAAGTATTCTTTGATTTTATGAAAGCTCTAATATGGGATGAATTCATGCATGCAGTCGAGTTAACACACTTGTGTAAACTGGATTGGTGTCTTACCATAGGTTAGGTAGTATGTCTATTTAGATTTAAGACCCAGCCTCTATCATAAAAGATCACAAAGTTTTAAAGTCTGTTCCAGGCTGCAATCATTCTTCTGTAGCATTACAGCATTAAGAATGAAAATGCTTTCAAGTACATGAGCTCTTTTCTTGCCATATGAAATAGGAAGCTATAACTGAATGTTTGTTAGGAATTCACATTTTAAAACACTTCAATCATACATAGGCACCATTAAGAACACAGAGTCATTAACACGTTGTTGTAGTTCAAGAGAAATTTTATAGAGCTATGCTATAATGTGTTTTGTAGCACAAGAAATAAATGTGCCAAACTGTGACCCTCAACCTGTACAGAATAAAACTGTTTCCACATTAACAGTATTGTCTTATTTGCAACTGGCTGGATTACATCTCTAACAATATTAAAACTTCCAGGTTCCAAGTTGGTTTACACACATATACAACGGCACCATCACAGGAGAAGCAAAAGGCTTTGATGCCCTTTCTTGTCTCTTGGAAATCTGCGAGTCTAAAGAACACTGCAGTGTAGATGTTTCAGTCTGTTTGAAGAGTAACTATGTGAAACTGGCCTTATTAGCAAAAACTAGTTAAATAGAAGGTAAAGTTAAAGGTTTCCCTTGCTCGAAAGCCAGTCGTATCCAACTCTAGGGTGTAGTGCTCATCTGTTTCCAAGTCGAAGAGCCAGCGCTGTCTGCTTCTGCAGACGTTTCCGTGGTCATGTGGCAAGCATGACTAGACACTGGAGCGCACGGAACGCTGTTAAATAGAAAGCATCACTTATATTCTTTCTCTCTCTTCAGTGGTGGGCATCAGCAGGGTCGCACCAGTTCGCCAGAACCGGTAGCAGCAATTCTGGCTGGCCCCACCCATCCAAGTTTTGAAATGAAGTAGTCCTAATTCGGGTACAACTCAGGGCTTTCCCCCTGGCCATGCCCACCATACCACACCCACAGAGTAGGTAGTAAAAAAATTTTGGAGCCCACCACTGTCTCTCTTCATTAACGAATCAGGCTGGAAACAGCTGATTGTAGCTGGTCATTTTTACCACATAGTACAACAACCAACTAATGCTTTGGGGCTGTGGCACCTAACAAAGAGTATTGCTTTTTAGAGTCTCACTGATGATAAGAAGTCCTTGCAAATTGTGGCACAAGTCACAATTAAGTCACTTTAATAAAAATTGCCCTTTTAGGCATAAAATATAATTTTGAATGATGTTTCACTTAATTATAGAGGAAAGATGCTATAAAATATCTATGACTTATTAGTGAAAAATAAGAAGTGCCATTAACTTTAAGAGTACAGTACTACTGTACTTTGCAATCAATTTTTGGAAAAGGTAAAATATTTACAAAGTTGCATGTTTTGTACTGATCAGATATTTTCACATATGGGCCAGCAATGCTGGGTTTTAAAATATATATATATAAGTAAAAACATGCAATTCATGTAATAAATTTGACTATGGTATAAAAACAACGGGTATGAACAAATTGCAGTTAAGGCTTTTTGAAACTCATTTTGGAAAGTAACACTGCTATATTTACATTAATTGAAAAAGAGTAAAATGTCCTTGCCTATATGCATTAATTCAGATCCAATTTCTGAAAAGTATAAATTTATACACAAGCCATTCTTCAAGTTTCATTTAGTTAATGAAATGGCTTTAAATTAATTCATACAAAAATACTCTTGAGCTAGGAATGGGGGAAAATTCCACACAGTCTACTGGGTTCGACAATTCATCATGTGGGCAATTTCTGGCCCTCACTGTGCCGTGAGCGGTGGAGTCATCTGCAGGTTTGGAGGCTGCATTGGCCAGCCTTCTTGTTGATTCTGTAACAAACGGTAGAGTTGTTTCAGCTGAGAAACTATGTTGTCTTTAATATCTGGGGTAGAGATCTGAAGCCGCACGCTGCCACTATCAAAGGAGCGGGTGAAATCACCTGAGAACATCTCATAGATCATCCGAGCAACCACAGGAATTACCTGTTTCAAAAGAAATTCCACATTGTTAGTCCAACTGGGATGATTTGTTGCAACAAGCTTCCTGAGAAAAACTAGAATAACTCATCTGTGAGGACAAGGAAACATAGCAACCATCCAAAACACTTCTTTTACTTAAGATTTCTGGATTTTTCACAACCACAAAAATCACTGGATTTTTCACAACCAGAGTAAATATAGTAGTTTGCTGCTGTTGTTAATGTGTTGTCAAGTATTTTTTTACTTATGATGACCTTGAAAATAGTGACCTCTAAAATATATTGTCATTAATAGCCCTGTTTGGAATGCATTGATTTTTTTTAAAAAAAGTTATGAAGGTTGGAAAAGAGCCAACAAAACATAATTTCTCTGTCGAAAACTCTTTCTAAAGTGGCTAAAATTCCAAAGTGCCCTTTAGAAAGAGTTTGGAACAGGAAAAAAATATGTTTTTTGGCATTTTAGTGAGTTCGAGAGCTGATTTTTTATTTTATTTTCAATGAATATTCATCACATTTTCGACAGCACCATATAGTGAACAGTCCTGGTAATTTAAGGAAACTCCCCACCTAACAGCTAATGAGGGGTGGGGGGAATTTCTGGCACTTCCTGGTTGTGTTGAGCTTCTGCTGGAGCCAACATGCGATGAAAAATTCCAAAACCCTCCCACCCCCCGTGCAAAGCGTTGCGACACCACCCAAAAAAACTATTACACAAGCTTTTTATGTAACTCAGGATGTGATTTCCTCAGAATTTCCTCCCGTAAGTCGAGTTTTCCATTACCTAAGGCATCTGTAACCTGGGGTTTTATTGTACTAGCATCACCCCACTCTAAATCATCACATGACCTCTTCTGGCAGCTTTGTGTTGTTGTTGTTGTTGCTGCCGCTGCTACTGCTGGTGGTGTTGTCGTCACACCGTTGAGTCCGACCCTTTGCGACCCCATGGACCACTGCACACCAGGCTCCTTTGTCCTCTGACATTCTCTGCAGCCCACACAGTTCTACACCCATTGCATCAATGATGCCATCTAGCCACCTCATCCTCTGCCATCCCCTTCTCCTTTTGCCTTTGATCTTTCTCAGCATCAAGGCCTTCTCAAGTTGGGAAAGATCCAAGGCAAAAGGGAGCTTTGTATATAAATTAAACAGAGGAACAGGGTAGAGTCCTGAGGGATTTCATACTGATAAAACAATGAATGCCCCCCTACCACCATCACATTCTGGATACTCTGTGACAAAGATACAGTGGAACTGCTACAATACAATGAGGCAATTCAATAGGATGCCATGGCCCATGGTTTCTGAAGCTCTTGGGAGCTCTGGAAAAGCCAATCAAGTTACCAAAGCAGCCTCAATCCCATGTCCCAGCCAAAGGTCCAACTGAAATAAGTTCAGTGTCGTCCAGGAGTGGGTAGATTTATGGATAATTTGATTTTCATCACCCAGTGTTCCAGGACTATCTTACCATTTGAAGCAAATCCATGCTGATTGTCTCATTTATAGAGGATGATGAGCTTAAGATATTTTTGCATCACATAATTTTTGTTACTTTAAGCAAACAAATTGACACAGAAGTATGCACTATGATGAGTGGAGTTCTCTACGTGAGATTCAGGAATTATTCTCACATTGAATTCTTTTTTTTTCTTCTTCATTCCACAGTTCAAA
Organism: Bradypodion pumilum; assembly: GCA_035047305.1. Lineage (NCBI taxonomy): Eukaryota > Metazoa > Chordata > Lepidosauria > Squamata > Chamaeleonidae > Bradypodion > Bradypodion pumilum. The sequence goes on along the minus strand of JAWDJD010000004.1, from coordinate 61,703,996 downwards.
CCCACCCTCCCCCTTTTACCTGAACAACAATGAGTTTTCTCTCTCTTGATTTTCCATCGGGCCATTCTTCCCCAAAACAGAAATAGATTTCGTATGCTGGATGTTTCCCAACCTGTCCTTTCTGATGAGCGATCAGTCCTAGATGGGCGGGAAAACAATGCTTACTGATATACAGAAAAATACAAAAGCTTCCCCATAGTTCCCTTACTGTCCCTTTCATTTAAACATCCATGCTATGTTTGTCTTAAAATTCTCCTGCAAGCTTTCTTTCCCCCTTTCCCATAATTCTCCTGCCTAAAGGTAGCATAAACAGTATTACCTACCAGTTCTACCTTTATCCGTTAGACCTGTGACGGATCAATATTACAACAAAACAGGACAGGTTCAATCCCTCATTTTTTTATAACATGAAAATTTAGTTATACCTAAATTATCTGGTGAGAACTAGGATCTGTTTGGGCAAAAAAAAAAATCCTATGCTGGAACACAGCAACATTCATTCACCAATGTTCACATACAGAAACTACAAAACGTACACAGTTGGACCAACAGCCTGTATCCAAATCACAACTTATTGTGCATTACATTACCCTAGTTAGAGGCTGCAGTGGCTCAGCAATTAAGAAGCACACCTTGTTAGATTGAAGGCTGGCAAGTTGGCAGTTCAAGACCCGGGTACTGCATGACGGAATGAGCGCCTGCCTCTGTCCCAGCTCCTGCGAACCCAGCAGTTTGCAAGCAAGAAATTGCAAGTGGATAAATGGGGAACACTTCGGTGGGAAAAGATCTTGGGGACATGAAGGGGCCTCATTCGGGCCTACCCTGAGCAGTTTCTCCAGCAAAAATCCTTTCAACCCAGAATAATTTCTGACACGAAATTATTATTACCCTAGCTCACTTTATTTATATCAGTCTTTATCCATATCAGAAAACAAAAACAATAATAAAACAAAAACAAAAACACTGCAGCACGTTAAAGACTAACTGCTATATTTTCACTGTTAACTTTCGTGGATCAAGTCCACTTCTTCAGGCAAGGAGTAAAACTTCCAGGCATGGTTTATATACACCAGATTCAGGGGTCAAGAGGTCACAAGACAAATGGATCACAAAGCAATGAGCTAAAGAGTAATCAAGCAGAATGGCAGACAAGCATGCATATCAATACAGCTTCCTACAGCTAGCAGTAACAACAGATTACTTATCTATTTTACCCAAATAGATAATAGTCTTTATCCAAATGATGTAGGGAGAAAAACCCAACCCAATATTAGCTACTCAGTGATTATGATAAGCCAATAGCACTAGATACTCACCACTTAAGAACGTCTCTAAACAGAAGAGTTTGACTTTCTTTTGTCTTTCAATTAAATTTGGTGTAGTGTCTGAAGGGGCACACGGACCAGACCAATACACTTTGCATTGGCAAAGCCTGACAGCATAAATAGCATGACCACTGACTTCCAGGATCAGGCCTCTATCCATGACATCAAGCAGTCGGCTTGTGAAGAGCTTTTGCTTTTCATTGGTGATATGTTCTGGACCTGGAAACTTTACTTGCTCCAAACTGATGGGACCAAAAAGTTCTTCTTGATCTGGCATGGGACCCAACTCTCCATAGAAAAGTCTGCAGCCCTGGGGGTTGCTCACAGTCGCCGTCTGCCCAAATTCTTTGCCTCTATATTCAAACTTGATTTCAAGGTCTGTCACTTGAGGCAAAGGACAGTATTGTTAGAAGACAAGACACTACAAAGTAACTGGGAAATCTTACGTTTATTGTTACTTCATCTCTAAAGTGAACAAAATCTGTACAGGCACAGCAGCTGCTAATCCTATTTACAAGGAGGGCAGGGAAGGCACAATTTCTAAAGAAACAGAGGCCAATTTGTTAGGGTCAAAAGTCTCACTAAATAACGCCCAATAGCAAGAGCAACATTTTCCAACAAAGTTCTGATGGACAGGCTTGTTCATTCCATCAATGTAACACTTTTCATTAGAAGCAATTGAATAAGGTGATATGTTTGATAAGTATACCTTCTATGCTAACATGAGCTGCAGAATTCTCACTATCCCAAGCTCAGCACCATTTCCAATTGAAGCTTTTTTTAAAAAAAAAGTCACGTGGTTAAGCATGCTGGTTACGTGGTTACTCCCACCAGAAGCAGAAGTAAAATGTGCATGCTGGGAACACTGCCATAAATGACCCACGTTTACAACAGCCACGGGTCATTTACGGCAGCATTCAGCGCATGTGTGTTTTACTTCCACTTCTGGGAGTGGCAAGGATGGTGTGGGCCAGATGAATTGGCACTGGGGGGTGGATCTGGCCTGCGGGCCATAGTTTGGGCACCCCTAGCTTATATAATATTCTCAAATATTTCCAATATCACACCAGAAAAACATCAGGGAAAACTGCTATATGTTCATGTGCTATTTGATTTTGTGGTCTATGCGCACAAAAAGAGAGACTCACTTGGAAGAGAGCTAATCCAGAGTTCTGGGGAGCTGAACATATCATGCTGCACAGCTGGGAGTGCAGGAGGCATTGGCATCTCTATATCTGCAGGCTCATTCTTTGGCCACACAGATTCGGGGCTGCAGGTCTCCACACTAGCGGGTGCCATTGGGGAATCTAAACAGAAGAAATATATTTCAGAGGTTTTTAAGCTTGTCTTGCTGACATTGTAAGAAATATCCATAGCTTGTATCATATAGAGCTAAATCCATTAGTCTTGATCGTTAGCAAAGAAGCTGCAATGTATACCAGTCTTCTTCAACATGGGATCCTCCAGGTGTGCTAGACTACAACTCCCATTATCCTCAGCCACCATGGCTCTTCGGGTTTGAGTAATGGAAGCTATAGTCCTATGCAGTGGTGAGCATCAGCAGGTTCGCACCAGTTCGCCAGAACCGGTAGCAGAAATTCTGGCTGGCCCCGCCCATCCAAGTTTTGAAATAAAGTAGTCCTAATTTGGGTGCAACGCAGGGCTTTCCACCTGGCCGCACCCACCATACTACACCCACAGTGTGGTAGTAACAAATTTTTGGAGCCCACCACTGTTCCTATGTATCTGGAGCTTGAGGAAGCTCAGAATTAATTGAAGATATCAGGCTGTCTGAACCATTTCCCCTCCCCAAAAAATCAAGGTACATCTTAAGACGCAATAAAAACTCTTTAGAAGCCCAAATGGAGAAAAAAGGGGCTAATGTTTGATTTAATTCATATTAGATCTTTCTGAATGGAATACATTCCTGAACAAAGCATATTTCTAAGTGCGTGTAGTTTTCTCAACCAACATGTCTCAACCTGATCTGAAATATCTTTGAACGAGCACATAAGAAAAGAAGGAACAATGTATAAATCCTATCTGAACATTAAGCAGCAAACAAACCCAACTCATTGTGACAGTAACATTAGATATGAATCAAATTATTCAACTGTAAGAAACATTATTTTAAAGGCTACACAATCAAAATATAACTTTAAAATAAAGTCTGGTTCATGGGAAATTAAAGCAGAAATGTCTGGAGAGATAATGATAGTTAAAAACTTGCTAAACCTGAAACTAGCTCCAGGGTATTCCACAGAACAGATTTTTAAAGCGGTCCCATCACTACAATCTGCGTATTGGTTTGGTAGAAAGGTGTGTCTGCTCTTGCTAAAGTGTGGGAATTTTTCTCTTTTACTAGAGCACTACCTAAGTGCTTAATACAATGATTTGGAAAGTGGGGACAAGCTACTGCTTTTAATGCCTCTACATGAGCATAGGCTCTCTACCTAGAATGGTAGTTGTAGAAACCCAGATGGAATAAGCATACCCATCCCATGCCTTTCCATGTTTCTGCAGAATACTGATGAACTACTCAAGTCGCTAAGACGCTGACTGGGAAGCGGAAGGTCAGCAGTTTGATTCCCGAGTACTGCAGGACGGAAATGAGCTCCCGTCTTCATCCCAGCTCCTGCCAACCTAGCAGTTCGAAAGCAAGAAATTGCAAGTAGATAAATAGGGACCACTTCGGTGGGAAGGTAACAGCGTTCTGTGCACTCCGGTGTCTAGTCATGCCTGCCACATGACCATGGAAATGTCTGCAGAAGCAGACAGCGCTGGCTCTTCGGCTTAGAAACAGAGATGAGCACTGCACCCTAGAGTCGGATACGACTGGCTTTCGAGCAAGGGAAACCTTTACCTTTACCTTACCAAAACCAACACCAGAACACAACTAGCAGAGGAGTAGATGTTCCTTTTACACCAGGCTTGCTGCATGGTTACAGTCAGAAACAGAAGCTGGATTTCAAGAAACATGTTTGTCAATGTCCTGAGACTAATCAAAGTCCAGGAATTTGAATCAGACAAGTTTAAGTAAAGGGTAAAAGTCTCCCTTGCTTGAGACTCTAGCGGGTGGTGCTCATCTCAAATTGTAGCCAAAGTGCCAGCGCTGTCTGCATCTGCAGACATTTCTGTGGTCATCTGGCAGGCATGACTAGACACCAGAGCACACAGAACACTGTTACCTTTCCTGCCAATTTACCTATTTTTCTACTTGAAATTTCTTGCTTTCGAACTGCTAGGTTGGCAGGAGCTGGGACAGGCTATGGGAGCTCACTCTGTCATGCAGCACTCGAGTCTCAAACTGCAGACTTGCTGACCTTCCAGTCATCAAGCTCAACATCTTAACCACTAAGCTACCACGGTCCCCAGACAGGTTTACTGCCCGCTAAATTGGCTGAAAGTATTGCATTGAATGTGTGCAGTTACTAGAGATGGCTGTACCATTAGCAAATATGAGAGACTTCCAGCAGCAGGTATTGGTGGATAGGGAACAACAACAAGATTTTACAGGACACAGATTACCCTGTGTTGCCTAAGCTAGACTGCTGCCCTTGGAAGTGTTGAAGTCAGCATCAGCTGCCAAACTAGTCTAGTTCTATTCCAAATGCCTTCTGGCAGGGGGAGTGTGCCATCTTGCCCTTTGCTCTGGGGAGACAGATGGCAGGGCCCATCCCTGGCAACTGCCTAATCCAGTGGTGCCCAAACTTTTTTTTTGCGGGCCGGTCCTGCCTCCGACATGCAGCTGCAGGGACCAGAGGAGGGCTGCTCCTGCTGCTGACAATTTTGACATCAGCGACGGCAGTGATCACGCTTTGTCCCGACTGCTCCAAGCAGCCTCTGGCTTGATCCCATCCCCTCTGCAGCCTTTGCCAAAGCTGATCGCTGTGTTGGAGAAATTTTCGGAGCCTCCTCTGTTTCAAAATCTACGGTGCTGGAAGGGTAAACCTGGTGCGCTGCCGGGATGTCATCCTGGGCGTCAGGGGGCTCTCCTAGTGCCGCAGATTTTGAAATGGAGGAGACTCCAGAAATTTCCCCAATGTGGCGATCAGCTTTGGCAAAAGCTGCAGAGGGGATGGGACCGAGCCAGAGGCTGCTTGGAGCAGCCGGGACAAAGCGCGATCACCACCGCCACTGCTTACATCAAGCGGTGGGGGCGGGTGGAGGGGTGGTCCGTGGTAATCCCGGGCACTCACCATGGGCCACATTAATGATATGCATGGGCCTAATTGGGCCTGTATGACATAGTTTGGGTGCCCCTAGCCTAATCTCTCCATTAAAGCTCTACTTCCATAACATCACTTGGACAGTGAAGGAGGAAAAGTTAGTCAGCCAGGAAGAATAACAGAAGAATTCTGTTCAAGCAGATCCGTCAGAAATCAGTACTTCAAGTGTAGTGCCATCTCCTTTGGCTATTCCTGAAGAATACTGATGAACTGTTAGCCAACTATATCCAGAGACAGAAATGGCAGTCTTCTGAAAGCATTAATCAAAATGTGGCTTGAGATGGTTTTAACCAGGGGTTCCCAACCTAAAGCCCACAGGCCAGATCCAGCACATGGTGTCATTCCATGTGCCCCCATCCCTCCAAGGACATTAAGAAACAAAATGGCCACCCTTTGAAGCTATTGGGACAAAATAGTCACCCCCATCGTGCAGGCAGGGCAAAATGGCCATCTGGCCCTCAAAGGTGACTGAGTGTGACCCAGCCCCTGATTTGAAAACGTTGGGGACCTCTGGTTTTAAAAAATGACACAAGCACTTTAAATAGAGTTTCATGTTCAGGGCACACTCTGTGCCACACTAAATCTACCCACCATTGATGTTAAGAAATGGAAAAGTATCCTGTATAGGGACATGCTGAGATTGGTTGAGTTCATCCTCATCTTCATCATCAAGGTCATTATCCTTTTCATCCCATGGAGTGGAACCAGCGGAGCCTGTAGGAAAAGGATAAAATGGAGAATTAGTAAATAATATGGAATGTTGTCAACAGAAAAATAGGACTGCCTTTTATTTGAGCCACAGAAGAAAATCATTCCTCCTAGCATTGTTAATTTTTATAATATTGTTTGCTTTTTGAAGAATGGGAGAGGTATTTGATGTACTGCTTGGTCTCCCCATACCTGTCAAGTATCCCGGATTGGCCGGGATTTCCCGTATTTCTGCATCGCTTCATCCACTTTCCCGCCACCATCCTGTAATTTGACCGGCAGGGAAAGTAGTTATTGTGTATGCGTGTATGCGCAGAACCCTTCTGCACTGAAGGGTTCTGCGCAGAAGGGTTCTGCGCAGGCCCCATATTTTCCAGAGTATAGGCCTCCCACGTGTCTCCAAAAGCAGCATACATGAGTTAGGACCCTCAGTCTTTTTGTAATTCTCAACTTATGTTTTATAGTCCAATCAGAAAATTATAAATGTCTCACAAAAAAACATTCACCTCATTTGCAGGAAGATGCACAGACTACTGGAAACAAAAGTTTGCCATAAATCAATACCCACCACCTTCTATATCCAGCAAACTCCCATAAGGTTTCCCTGCAAGAAATTCAGTTTATTTTGCTGGCAAGATGTGCCCTTGAAAATCCTAATAACTATCACACTCATGAACCATTTAATTTCAGCACTAATAGACTTTTACACATGAAGGGACACTGCATTATATTCTCAGGACAGTCTTCATGGTACGGGTACACAGAAGGAGCCTCCTTGAAGATCGTGTTATTTTTGAACCACAATCAGGCGTATTCTGGTAATGTTAACCTTGTGTTGCCAGCTAATCTCTCTCACACTAGGTCAGGCCAAAGGAACTGCAGAATGGCCTCACCAAAAGGTGGCTTCATTTTGGCAGTTTCACGTCTGGCCTAAACATGGAAGAAGAACACGACGATCAAAATCCTGTTGCTTATCCCAGTAAATCACACTACAGTTGGCCCACTGAATCAAAGGAGATTTAGTAAGTCAAATGTTTCATAAATTCCACTGATCTAGTAGTGCAATTGACTATGCTAAGGGATAGGATTTTGGCCAATGTCTTCCTAGTAGCATGTCTAGCACCAGATTACCAGAGAAGGAGAGAAAGAAAGAGCACAAAGAGAACTAGAAATGTGTATGTAAAGAAGTGGAGTCCAATAACCTTTATTCTCTTATTTCTGCACTTAAGCTGCAAAGGATGCCCACTGAATTTAAAGTTTTTCCTTGCATTGGATTTTGAAAACCTAATAGCTGAGCAATTCAGGATTGAGTGTACATATTGTAAATGTATGGTTGTGTAGAATGCCTTCTTGACCAATTAGAATGATGACTTAAACTTCACATCAATTCAGTTGCACTGAGAAATGACATTTTCATTCATAAATGAGGAACCCTACACAATTCACTGACTGCAAAAAGACAGGCAAATGCAGCAGAGGTATTCTTTAAAAAAGTCTTTGTGTCTCATACCTGGGTTAATGATTGATCCCTGGGACTGTGGGATATCACACACTTCATAAATTTTAACGGGGTTCATTGGCACCTCTTTGGTGCCATCATAGATCAGGTTGAACTCCCGGCTTTTATTGAGTGCACACCGGAGCTGGGCTTTCCATTTGGCAGGGTCAGGGTCATCAGCTCCTTCCTGGTATTTTCCTGTCTCCACAGCCCAAGCCTGGAAGAAAAGTACATCATGCTCAGTTGAATACTGCCATTATGCCAGTTCCTGTTGAATCATATTACTAAACAAACTCACCATCCATCATCTCTGCAATAAAACATACACAGTAGCTAGCCAGCCATTGCTGCTAATGTCTTGGCTCGCCCCAACACTTATAATAAATCATAGATCACTTTAGGTTTTTTCAAATTAGTTTTCTTCTGTATCAGTCTGACAGACCATTCTTTCACATATCATCTACTGAATCCAAAGTAAGCTAACCAAATAGGAGACAAGGATCTCATTATTTTTGCATAGAGGTTTAAATGTCCAGGTTAATCTAGGTTAACTATTGTGCTGGCAGAGGAAATTAACATTCTATAAACCTGTTCTAAAAATGGGGGTGGCCCAAAAAAAAACCACTGCAATGTTTGCACTTGGCTTCAGATCAGCACCAATTCTGGCGCAATTGTAGGAGACAGTCTGCTTCTGCTCTGAGCCACATTTTGGGAGATTTGAGCAAAGAGCTTTTGAGTTATGCCAGGGGTTCTCAACCTACAGCCTGGGGGCCAGATGTGGCCTGCGACACCATTTCATGTGGCTGCCACCGCCTCCACCACACCCGGAAGTGCCATGTTTGGCAGGCAGGACAAAATGGCCATCCAGCCCCTGAAGCTATCTGATGGTGCGTGACCCGGCCCTCAGCTTGTAAAGGTTAAGATAAGAACCCCTGAGTTATGCTTTTTAAAAGTAAAACTGATTCTCCCCTCCCTCAAAAATCTAACCTTTTGACCCTGTCAGTCAGGACACAATTAGCTGATTCTTTGCTAAATTTTTAACTCTTTCTTGGCTAAACAGAGATTTGTGTGTGCCGAGGGATTCTGCGTCTGGTTGTAAAAATATTAAAGATATTTTATAAAGGAATAAATATTTGGAAATTGAACTGTTTAAGCTGTAAGTTACTGTTTTTTGTTGTTGTTTTTGCTTTGTGGCTGGGGCTGGTCTTATTTGATGCTAGCAAAACCTTGGTGCCTATATGCTGTCATAGGTTCAACCACCCCACTTGTCTTGTCTCGAACTGCTAGGTTGGCAGGAGCTGGGATAGAGACGGGCACTCAAACTGTCATGCAGTACCTGGGTCTCGAACTGCCGACCTTCCAGCTAATAAGCTTCTTAACCACTGAGTCATCGCTGCCCCTTTATAATAAACCAACAGCATTTAAAGTCAGAATATTCCTTCTTCCTCCTGAAACCTATCCTAGCATTACTGTCTTTCCCAGGAAGTTCTATTTCATGGTAGATCCTCCTCTGTATTCTACTTCCCTTCTAACATGAAAAGGTTGGCAAGGCACTTGCTGCAAATGAAAAGGTATCCCATTTAAAGAAAATCTCCAATCCCAAAGAAGGATGCATGGCAATAAAATACATGTTGGGACATTAATCTGAACACAACAGAGGAATATTGTTGTTTAATGAGTAATGATTTTCTTTTGGAAGCATTGCATGGTGCATGCTTCCCAATACAAATTGCACAAAAAGGAACCAACCACAACCTTATGGTGATATACACCTTTGCCTCCCATTTTATGAGCTACCACTGTACTACAAAGATACCTGATGAATTTGTAATCCCAAGATGCTAAAAGACAGAGTGTTAGCAGTTAATTAAATCTATGTTTAAATTTATTGTTGCCTCGTGGCTAAACAATCTGTTCCCACAGATCTTGATTCAGTGTGTCATCGGCTGCTACTCATATCCGAGGATACATTTTTTCCTGTGACAGCAAAAATGCCACTGGCTTGAATTTGTTTAAGGTGGATCGCAGTGACCCACACACTTTGATCATGGAGCCATCTCCTGCACATATAAAACAAGACATGCAGGATTTAACACCAGGACTGCAGTGGACTGCCGCAGCCTTGAGAATATTAACAAGGTGCACCTTCAGAGCCAGTCCATCTGGCATAGTCTCTTCCGCCTCCATGACCATTGACTCATTTTGCCATTGAGCCCAATATGATGGTTTCCAGTGGCATTTCCTCCACTGGTGGGACCATCACCCCACCTGAAGGAGCTCATCTGCCCATAGCCATCGGCCCCGTTAGGGAGTCAGGTTATTTACCACCGGCCAACACTCGGCGCCCAACACAATGCTCAGCGTGTAGATCTGTTTGATTCAAGAACTGTACACAAACACCAACCAAACATTTGGCAGGAGGCTTCAAGGCACCAAATGTGAAAAGGTGTCACAAAGCAGTGGCTTCAACTATTGTATGCCACTTTTAGTAGCATTTAGTAGCAGCACTGTGGTGGCTTAGTGGTTAAGATGCTGAGCTTCGAGACTGGAAGATTGGGTTTCGATACCCAAGTACTGCACAACGGATCTCGTGGACATGAAAGGAGCCTCATTCGGGTGTCCCCTGAGCAGAGTTTCTCCAGCAAAAATCCTTTCAACCCAGATAAATTTCTGACATGAAATGTATTTCATTTAGTAACATTTCTTATTCTTTCCCAAGGGCTACAGACAAGTTTTCTTCTGCCACACCTCAGACCTCACCCTTCCTACCAAATATACCACACCCAACTTGAGTGTGGAATTGCATTCTTTGGCTACCTTAAAAATGGTATTCTCCTCCTCATGTTGAGGGCTGTGTCGAGTTGCATGCTTCCAAGGGATCTGAAACCGTTTGGCCTCTCTGTTAAGCCAAACAAGGCCTGGGTACATGCCACTGTCAACCTGAGCCACCAGCCAGGGCTTCAATCGAACTCTGCGGGGGTGTAACGCCATTATCTGGAAAAAGAGAAAACACACATAAGCAAAGAGCAAACAAATCACCATGATTCTGCAGGGACTTTCATTTTTTGGTGAATAAAGTAATAGAAACCTATCCTGATTGCCTTCAACCGTGTGATATCAGCTCCTTTCATTTCCTTGTGATATGAAAAAAAAACCCACATAGACTCATTCAAAATAACTGACATTCAAATAAACTGAACAAACATGGGCACAGTTCAAACTGTAAATAAGAACTCAAATATGATGATGTCACAGGACATATAAACAGCTCTAACAGTGTTGTACTCTCTTGAATCCATCAGTTGTTAACATGGAATAGAGCAGTTGCAAAAACTGGTTAAAGTTGTGTTGTACAACTTTCTATTTTTAATAAGACCTTGGACCAAATATCCCAATGTAAGGATGCTGCTATCAAAACAAAACTGAGCTGTGTGTCAACTTTCCTCATCCTCTCTGTAACGGCAAGACAATTTAGAATTGTTCTGATACAGGTTTCGTGGGATATCACAGTCCCTGCAAATACTCTGGCAAATAAAACAAATATGTCTTCCACAACTACCCAGAAACTGCTGATACTAGGGTCTTTGTGTGCATAAATCAGATTATCTGGCATCCATTTTTATTTTTTCTCCTACTTTGCATAACCAGTGTTTCCAAACCTTTGGTTTTCAGACTTCAATTCCTAGAAGCCTAAGTCAATTCCCCAAAGTATTGATCAGCCAATGTAATGTCTTAGGCTTCTGGGAATTGAGGTTCCCCTGTGGGGCATGGGCCCCATGTTGAGAACCACTGATATACACAGTAGCATAAACCCGTAATGGTGAACCTTGGCACTCCAGATGTTCTTGGACTGCAATTCCCAGAAGCCCAAGCCCCCGTGAATTCACACGAAAGGGTTTACTGTGATTCATCGGCCTGCGCCGCCCTCGTCGCTCCCAGAAGTGGAAGTAAAACGTGCCCGTTTCGTGTGGATTCACGGGGGCTTGGACTTCTGGGAATTGAAGTCCAAGAACATCTGGAGTGCCAAGGTTCACCATCATGGGCATAAACCCAACTGCTTTTGAAAACTAGATCACATCTATTGTATCCATGAGTTTTATATATACTGTATACTGATATATAACTGCTAATACTCAACAATTGATTCAATACTTCTGTTCTGCTAGAACCAATTAAATCCCCTTTAATTCCAAGCAAAAGGAAATGTGCAAGTTATGTAAGAAATGCACACCACATTTGGGGGGGACCCATAGAGCTGTGTATATACACATCACACAGAGACTGAATAAGCATAAAATAAGTAGTTCACAAGAGACATAGAATGGAAGGAAAGAACAGGGTTGCCAAACTCAACATCTACTGGCATGGCAGGCCAAACTGGACTTTAATCTCTTCCTTGCAGGAGATAGTAACAGATTTGCATGTCTGTTTTTATGGTTGTGGTTTTGTTGCAATAGGCTAATATATTTATTTATATTATATTAATTTATTTATATATATTTATATCAGAAGAAAACAAGGGGAAGCTTATTTTTTAAAAAAAGAATGTGAAGACAAATCATTCAAAAGATACTTATAAAACAGGGATACATCTAACAGAAAAAACATGGTCAGAGTGAGTGGAAATCATTATTGTTAAGTGATATAAACCGGCAAAGCAAGATGAATTGCAGATGAAAGAATCACTGTATGCTGAGCTTGCTATACTCATTGTCCCCATTTGAACTCAAATAATCTATGTTGATAAGGTCATTGTGAGGAAGATCAACATGAAAGCATCCTCCTTCACCTCTGCAAACATACTGGCTACACATTAATGTGACCAGGAGAATGGGTAGGTTTTAATAGTCATGATTCTCACCATTCCTCACTGTCATTGTTCTACAACTGATGTGGCTGGCCATGTCCATGACAACCAATGGAGTAGTGTTGCTGCTTATTCAGAAGCTAATGATTTTATCAATTGGGAAGGAGCAAAGGAGGCTATTGCAGACACACAGGCATCAGAGTCCCTTTGGAAACAGTCACATGCAACCGAACAAGAGAACCATGTTCCAGAAGGGAGAAGCTTGGAAAAAATATTTTTTTAAGCTAGAACTGAACAAGAATTCATCAAGGATAGGGGTCATACCTGTCAAGTATCTCATATTGGCCAGGATTTCCTGTATTTCAGTGCTCGTTCCTCCCCTTTCCTGGTGCCATCCCATATTTTGAACGGCGGGGAAAGGGGTTACTGCGCATGCGTGCCCATCAGAGGCAGTTCTGCGCATGCACAAAGGGGTTCTGTGCATGCGCAAAGGAGTTGTTTCTGCACATGCACAAAAACTGCACATGTGCAAAGGAGTTTTTGCTGTGCATGTGCTCCTGGGCTGGAGTAGTTCCTGTATTTTCCCACGGGTATGATAGGGGTTCTCAACCTACGGGCCATGGGCCAGACCTGGCCCATGGCACCATTTCATGTGGCCCACCACCCTCACTCCCACCACTGCCAGAAATGCAGCATAAATCCACCCACGGCTGTTGTAAATGTATTTTAAGGCAGCTTTTATGACAGGAGGAACCACCAATCCAGCCCGCTCAGCTACCTGAGGGGGCATGGTCCAGCCCGCAGCACGAAAAGGTTGAGAATCCCTGATCAAGAGGTTCAACTATAATATTGATATGCATGAACTTCCAGGAATCAGTATTTCAGAGCATATCAATCACATTTAGGGAACACTGTTTCAAATTAAAACACAGATAGCATCTGACACTAAAAAGATTAAATCAAATTAATAGCACAATTATTCGAAAGTGCTGGAGAGTCCATCAGGGTTACAGGTCATACCACCACATCTAGTGATTATGTCCCAAGGTTCAATTTTAAAAAATCTATTGTATTTAAAGATATGGAAAATTACAAATCAAAAAATTCAGTTAGCCCCCAACTGTTGAAAATGACACTGTCAACTGTTGTTGACACTGCTCTGCTTCTTATGATGAATAAAAAGTTTCTAATAACAAACCTCCCAATCTTCTGAGGGTTTCTATGGATCTCTTTTGTCTTGTAGAAGCTTTTGAGTGTCTTGGGATGGTAGGAAGTTTTTTTAATGTGAAAAACTCTCCATTATCAGGATAGAGACCAGAAGCAGTGATTCTTGGACTTTTAAAACATCGCTTCTCCTGTCTTGAGGTCCCCAAAGATTTCTGCAAGACAAAAGGCATCCCTAGTAATCCTTGGAACCTAGATGTGGGGCCACAAACCTATCAATAGCAATAAAAGGCTATCTCTAATGACAACTGCCTTGCACAGATGAATCTGTGCCAACATGATCTGAACCAATTTCAAGAGAAAAATACATAAATGGCTTATCTCAAATTCTGCGTAGCAGGCAGTCTGGTTACAGGAGCCCATTAGATGGCATGACAGATACTATCACATCCCATTGGCATGCCAAACTCTGGAATTTATAATGTAAGAAAAAGCTGAATGCCCACATCTGAGCTCAATAAGGAAGTAGTGATGGCACTCAGCTTTACAAAAATCGGGTGTCCATGTGCAGACTCAGTAAATCCAAATGAAAGAGTCACTCTTCCTGAATCACGTGTTAATATATGGAAATATTTACTCCATTAATCACAATGAATTGACACTCTTTGTCATCCTTTTATTTCATCTGTGAAAGAAATTATTTTATTAAGTGAATGTGATGTGTGTTACAATAGTAACAATAAATAGAATTTGGATATTGTTTTTAACTGTATCTTCCCATTAAATGAATGAGACCAAACTATTTTTGTCACATTACACTATTACTGAGTACTTCAACACAAAGATTCCTGTTTTACCACCAGCTTTGGCTTGTTTTATGAGTATTGCTTGGGTAATTTCTTTTACATGCAATTTTTGCATTCCTATCACTTCTGATCCTGTTTTCCATCCTCCACGGCTCCACCCACCAAGTTTATACCTAGAGGCAGAGTTATTTTCTTATAATTGCCTTTGCTTTTAGTAAATGTTGTCAAGTTGCTCCTAATGTATGGTGACCCTATGAATTAATGATATCTAAAAGATCCTATCAGCCCTACTCAAATATTCTAAACATAATTGTCCTGGACAGAAATATTTTTCCACAATACATGTATTATTCTGTTTATCTATGTGTACATGTACTTGTCATCTTTCATTCAACATTTAATGATATTGCTACCACACTGGCCCTTTTGGATGTCTATGGCATTTCACATTCCAACCCCCACTCCCTTTTAAACTGATCAGATAATTCACAACCATTAGTATATAGAAAATTCAGGTTATCCTGTTAGAGCACTCTGAATCTTTTAGTACATTTTATCAAGAAAAAAATAATTAATGACCTCTCATTCACCCAAAGCAGTGCCATTCAAATAGAACCTTAATAAACCACTACAATCTCTCAAATATTTGTTAGGTTTAGCAGATTAAAGACTCCACTGTATTGTACTAACCAGAATTGCATATTTTCCCCATAAATTACCATTCTTTTGTTGTGCTGGTGGTTGTTCTGTTTCTAGTTATGAACTGTGTTGACTTCATGGTGGAAACTGTACACTGTCCTTATACAAGTATTATACTCAATAATAAATAACATGACAGAAACAGTATGTAATATAAAATAAATAAATCAGTAACTATACATCAGTACCCACAGTAGACCATTCTTTTAAAAGAGTCATTTGCAACCTATAACCCGTGGACCAGATCCAGACCCCGCCGCCGGTCCATCCGGCCCATGGCAAAGCCCCCGGAAGTTGATGCGCCCACACATGCACAAATGACCCACTGCATTGCATCTGCCCCGCGGTACGGTCTGAGGGTGAGTACTCCATTCCGTGGAATGGCAACCTTGAGAACCTCTGTTTTAAAAGCTTCACCAGGCAGGAACGATACAATGGATGAAATCTGAGCTATGCGACAGTGAGTTATTTATTTATTCACATTTATGACATCAGCAGTGACAACACCTTGGCACTGATTAAAGGCAAACTGCTTCTGAATAAAGACAATTTAGGAATGCATACAATTCATACCAAATTTGTTGAAGTATCCAATATCCTAAAAATCCACAAAGGAAATCTTTAATCGGAGTTGACTCAACATATTAAATCTAATCCAAGACAATTAAAATCTACTCCAAGGAAGTTTACAACTATGAGAAAGCATGTTTGTATATTTTTATGTACCAGTATTTCAGATTTGGTGAGGAGTGTCTGAAAACAAGGGAAGAAGAGGTGGAGGTGACAAACAGGGGTCCATGTATAAAGAGAAAAAGCCAAAATCTAACTTGTTATCCATTGTTAATAATATTGGGACTTTCTTCCTCCTTTGCTATAGCCATCTGTAGTGGCAAAATTATGCCTCAAAGGATTTCCCAGTCAAGATTACCAGTGGTGAAGGAGGGTACTAACACACAATCATTTGCTGAAAATATAAAATAAAGTATGTCTCCTTTCATTTAGGCACACTTAGCTTTGCATATCAATGATTGGCAGAAACTTGCTTTGTTCAGTTTGTAGAGGCAATTTAAAAAACATTCAGAATAAGATATCAGGGATACATAAATGTATGGATAGCAAGCAAATATTTATATGTGCTTTTAGAAATGTGTGACTGCTTTTAATGTGTACATTTTCTGTTGTTAGCCGCCCAGAGTAGGAATATGTCCTAGATGGGTGGGGTATAAATATAATAAATAAAATAAATATAAATTCAATTTTAAACTCTTGCCACCATAGATTAACAGACAGTGAAGGTAGAGCAGACTGTACCACCCCAGACTATGAACTGGAGATATACCCTTCTTTCCATATTAAACAAAAATAATAATCATGCAACTGAAAAACTAGTTTATGGGAAAAGTTCTCTACCAGTCCTAAATCTATCACCTGCTTTCCAGAAACAGTCTACACAGCTATATTAATTACAATGTTGCCATTACCTTGAATTGGGATAAATGCAACATCTAATACTAAGTTACCATTCCTAATCATAATGTTTTTCTTTAATAATAGACTGCATTTCACAATTTCAAAAATTTAGCCCAGCATCTTCTCACAACCATTTCTGACATTACTACAGCATATTCATTTCAAAATAATAACTGGTCTAAAACTCTACCATTTCTTTTGAAGGGCAGTCCTTTGTGGGAGTCTAAAAAATTAGAGAAGACCAGTATGTCGCTCAGCAACAAACAGGTCACTGGTATAGCCAAGTTTAAGAAATTTGCACACAAACTCCAGCGATTGCATCACAAAAGTCCAAATATCACCTGTTAAGATTTCCTGCCAATAAAGCCAGACAGCAGGTCCCTTAATACCAGCATTAAAGTTCCCAGTTATTGAGGCAGGCTCTCTAGATAAATATCACCCAAGGAATTGCATCTCCTAAGCTAGTAGCTTGAAGGCAATTGTTGAAATCCCTTTGATGTTCTTGATAAAGTAGGTTGTAGAAACCTTTCCAATATTTTTCCTGAACCTATGAGGAAGCAGCTAGAGGTCATTAGGTAAAGGTCAGCCTTGCTCAAAAACCAGTCATATCTGACTCTAGGGATCAGTGCTCATCTCAGTTTATAGCCAAAGAGCCAACCCGGAGTGCAAAGAACACTGTTTACCTTCCCACCGAAGTGGTCCCTATTTATCTACTTGAAATTTCTTGATTTCGAACTGCTAGGTTGGCAGGAGCTGGGACAGAGACAGAAGCTCACTTCATCGTGCAGCACTCAGTTCTCAAACTGCTGACCTGCCAACCTTACAGTCATCAAGTTCAGCGACTTAACCACTAAGCCACGGCAGTCCCTGTAAATGAATGTCTACTTGGTCTTCTTCAACATACAAACAGTAAGTCAACCGATGCAAAACTTTTTGCACTACATGGGACACTAGTTTAAATATACAGTACATATATTTGCAAGCATGTGCACTAGTATCAAGATGTACCCATCCGCATGGTAAGTTGTGTTGTCCTAAAAATGGAGCTATATGTTAAAAACAGATTATATGAACACAGACGAGTCTTTCAACACTCCCCAAGCCTTCACAAGCAGGTATAGGATCCAAACCTCTACTTAAGCATAACAAACAGGACCATCACAACTAACTTAATTCTCTGTTCAATGTATGTACTCTAAGTATGGCTGTATCCAGATCCAGTCCAAATCAGAACTAGAACAGGGGTTTCCTGGGAGCAGGAACCAGAAGATATAGGCAAATAAAAATGCCTCTAATAGTTGGCAAAAATTCATTAGGTGAAGCATTTCCAAGCAACAAAATACAACTGGAGAAATTGCATCATCCTGAATCTCCCCATGACTGATCAAAGGGAAAAGTAATTCTGCCTATACAACTTGATCTGCTAAATACAAGTATCTATCAACTAGGCATTGGGAAAAGTAGGCTATAGCATTTTCCCTAATAGCTGTTTTGTATATTTGTATTATTATTGCTTATATTACTAATTTTTGAAAGTGAAATATTAAATGCTCACATGTGCTGTCATTCAGTGCCCAAACAGAAACTATTATTTGAGAGTACCAATCAGAAAGGAAACCCCAGCATCATTTCATTTCTTCTTCTTCTTTGCTTCCTCTTTCCCTTCAGATGTCGAGGGTGATGCAAGATTCTTGCTCTGGCACTTCTAGCAGCTTCCACTGGTGTTATTTGGTATTCCTGTAATGTTTCTTTGATGTTATCACTCCACCTTCTTCTGGGTCTGCCTCATGGCCTTTGTCCTTCTCCTCTTTCCACCCATGCCTTGTAAGGTATGGAATTCCAAGACATTCTTTTCAAATGGGCAAACAATTTTATTTGTTGTCTCTGTGTGTAGTGCAAGATTGGTTCTGTTCAAATTCCTTCCCTTATAACCTCATTCCTGATTTTATCCCTTCTAGTCACTCCAGCAGCCATCCTGACATCTCATTTCTGTGGTGAACAATTTTTCTTTTTGTTTTGTTGTATCAGTGTCCATGATTGGCACTGGTAACATAAAATGGGAATGAATATGCTTTGTATGAGGTGTTATTTTGTGTTCATTTCATTTGTCCCCTTTATATTGCACCTTCCCTCAAACAAGCTGCTTATGGCTTTGCTTCTTATCATACCATCCTTACAACAAGTCCCTGAGTCGGGTTTGCCTGATTGGGCGGCACAGAAATTTGAATTATATAAATAAAGAACCCTGTGAGGTGGGTCACATTAAGAGAGTACAATTGGCTCAAAAATTACTAGACAACTACTGTATTACAGGTCTATAGGAATCTAAATCCAGGTCTCTCGAGTCCTAGTCTACCCCCATCTACTCTACAGGGGCTACTTTCTAGTCACTAGAACCAAATAGCACAAAAGAAAGCCTTCCCATTAAATCAAATTAAATCTAAGCCTTTGATGTGCCATAAGGAAAGTTGCCACTCCAGAAATGCGCATGATGAAACAAAAGAGGTGTTTGTAAGTCCTGTCTGGCAAGGACTGTATCCAGCCTACCATTAAGAGAGGCTTGCTCTCAAGTTTAAAACTGGTTTATTTACTTGAGGATAATTTGCATAATAAAGCTAATCTGATTTAACAAACCTGCATCAAACATTTCACTTATCATTAGAAAGGACTAGATTTACTTCAAAGAGAGGACAAATAGGCAGAGGCATTGTGACACTAGCCTCTCTTCCAAGAATTTTGATGAATACACTAGTTCAGCCTTCCTCATCCTAGTAGTTCCTTCCAGGCTGGAAAAGGCTTGATTAGATATTTCTCAATTCCACACCACTAATCCAGGGTCTGGACTGCAGTCCTCATCATCCTTTAGAGCTCCAGAAGGGGCAGGAGGAGATTCTGACTGGAGTTCATCATCATCTGAAGAGAAAAGGTTTCCTCTTCCCAATTTTGCCGTTCAGACGAGTAACACAGTTCCCAATCGATTCTAATTCACAACAGATTCTAATTCACAACAGATCCTTTGCAAATTGTCTCGGCCTTTATTCGGTGGAAAGGGAACATAAGTAATGGGTTCCTGTGTTCAACCCTGGCACTGCCAGGTAAGATTGAGAAAAGCGCACTTAAAAGCACTAGCTATTGTTGAGATCAGTGGAGCAACCAGCCTTAGTCATACGTTACTCCTTCCTTTGCTTCTGGGTTCTTTCAACCTAAACAGGCTAAGGAAAATCCCCAGTCACCTCAAGTTAGCGTAACTACACCATCGTGTGACTTACATCTGAGTAAACATGCAAAAGTTGTGCAGGGCAGCACAACCATCTACCTTTAAACTTTACAGGGCGTGTTTCCTTCTCGGAAATAAACAATAACAGTTCTGAGCAAGCCAGAGAGTTAATTCGAAGCAGGAATTGAACTTTACACCACCAAGGCAAAGGCCCAGGTAAGGAAGGAAAGGAAAGCCTGCTATCATTAACCACATTCTCTAGCCAAAGCAAGATGTGTTATCTTTTTGCAACTAGGAGGCGAATAAATTAAAAAATTAACAATATTGAGAATATTTAATTGAGAAGGTTTAGAAGTCCCACTGGTGGTGGATGTATGTAGTAGTAGTTATACTTTACCATATGTACTGTTGTATTCTTTTTGTAGTTGTGATTTTGTTACTTTTGTGTGTGTTCTTGTTTTATTTAAATTAAATACCATTATATTTAAAAAAAAGTAACCATGCTCTTTGGCAAGGTCTGGTAAGGCTGCTAGGGCAAAGTCAGGACCTAGGAGGGAATTAAAAACTGTAGCAAGATCTTTGGTGAGAAAAATGAGGGGGGGGGGAAACCTGCCAGAAAGAGGGGGAAGAGCCGGAAAAGAAACTTTAATTAGAAAAAGCAACACAACAACACCTTAGGAGTGGGAAAGGGCAGGGAGGAAAATCCACAAGAAAGCAGCACTCTTAAGGGGAATCATGGAAATGAAGGCTATTTCTCTTGAGAAGATGAGGAGGGAACAAGGAAAGGACCCCAAAGATGTACGAACAACATCTCCTAGAAAATATATATATATAGGAAATGTCTGCAGACAGCGCTGGCTCTTTGACGATAAACGGAGATGAGTACCAGACTCTAGAGTCAAATGCGTCTGGCTTTTGAGCACGAGCAACCTTTTACCTTATTCCCAAACTATCGTGAAATCCTGGATCCCATCTGTACTCACAAGCAAAACCCCAAGAAAATCACATATACCGTAGTTTTGCTATGGCACAAAAAGCACTCATCCATGACACAGATCGCCACGGATCTACATGATTTTCACATGGGATCCTCAACAAACCACCATGAAGTTGATGTCTGTTAAGAACACCATGAAGTTGAAGACCTCATCGGTGGCACCCACAGACTACACCTAACAAATCATGCAATTTGTGTAATTCGTTACATTTATGCCCCACCCATCTGGGATATTCTCCCACTCTGGACAGCGTACAACAAGTTAAAACAGGGGTGCCCAAACTATGGCCTGTGGGCCGGATCTGGACCCCAATGCCAATTCATCCGGCCCGTAAAACCCACGTTGCTTCTGGAAGCAGAAATAAAATGCGCCCGTACAGGCGCGTTTTACTTCCGCAAGCAACGGGGGCTTCGCAGGCTGGATTAATTGGCATTGGGGGCCGGATCTGGCCCATGGGCTATAGTGACTGGGCCCCTGAACCACGTGACCAGCTCGCCGCCCAAAAAGTTTGGGCACCCCTGAGTCAGAAGATCGTTACAAGTAACAATATACACTCAAACCGAAACGATAAACCACACAGGGGGAAAAGAAGACCAGGAAAGAATCCAAGGGGAGGGAGGAGTGGAAACACGCTACCTACCATCAGGACTTCCACAGACAGGCCTCAAGTTCAGGGAAGCGACGACAATCCCTATAAATCATTTGCCACCCCACCCCCGGGGGTGTTGAGGCACCTTCCCCCCCCCCCGTCGGCTTCCATCCGTTCCCCTCGCCACTCACCGCTCAGGTGTCCCTCGGCTGGGCGCCTCAGTAGTCCCGTTGAGCCCGACAGCCCTGCTCACCTGGGCCAGGTGAGGTGTTGCTGCGGCTGCTACCGTCGCGGCGCTGGGTCCGCCTCCGCCCTCTTTGGGAGCCAAAGGGGTGTGGAAGGGAATGAGACAGTGGGCGGGGGAGCAGGCGGGGCTGGGAAGGTTTGCATTTGGTGGGTGCTGCGAGTTAGCCTCTGAAGCATGTGCAAAGTGTGGCTTTTCCCCCGCCCTTCCCCTGGACCTGGCTGGTAGGAGCACACGGCAGCCAGGGTGGTGTCATAGACAAGGAGGAAGAATGGAAACGGCAGGTCCATGAAAACAGTAGCAATAAACAAATAGGGTTTCCCTTGCTCGAAAGCCAGTCGTATCCAATCCGACTCTAGGGTTCAGTGCTCATCTCGGTTTCCAAGCCGAAGAGCCAGCGCCGTCTGCTTCTGCAGACGTTTCCGTGGTCATGTGGCAGGCATGACTAGACACCGAGCGCAAGGAACGTCCCTATATATCTACAAATACATTGGTGATAGTGCACCCATCACCTGTGATTCTTTTTTTAATCTTGTTTATTGGGTGTGTGGTTTTTTTGGGGGGGAGGGATGTTTCCCCTTCTTATGGTTGGTCTTTGTATTATGTTTTATCTTAAATCTTAAATAAATATTATTTCTTTAAAAGAAAAAGAAAACATTAGCAATTACAAAGGACGCTAACTGGAAGGCGGCAGTTCAGCAGTTCGATACCTGAACACTACAGGACGGAATGAGCTCCGGCCTCTGTCCCAGCTCCGTCCTGCCAAACTAGCAGTTCGAAAGCAAGAAATTGCAAGTAGATAAATAGGGACCCCACTTCGGTGGGAAGGTAAACAGCGTTCCGTGCGCTCCGGTGTCTGCCACGTGACCGCGGAAACGTCTGCAAACGCAGACGGCGCTGGCTCTTCGGCTATGAAACAGAGATGAGCACTGCACCCTAGAGTCGGATACGACTGGCTTATGAGCGAGGGTGACCTTTACCTTTACTGACCTGCTGTTTATCTGTTCATCCAATGGAAGGAACTGGTGGAACAATGGAAGGAGCAGTTAGATTTATATGTTTGAGTGGAGGGTAACAATTTACTGCCCCCCCATCATCATCATCATCATCATCATCATCATCATCATAAGAGATTAGTAGAGACACTACAGCACTGTATTGAGAAGTCTTTCTTAATAGTGACCCCTAAGTGAAGTTATTTCCTCCAGTGAGAAATAGAACTAACTCCCCATTGTGGCTGCTTTCAAGACAGCTTTAAAAACATTCATTTTCAGGGCTTTTGTTGTTGTTGTTGAAAAGAATTATTCTGCATGTTTGAATAACTCATGTTGCAATATATTTTGATTGGATTAATTTTAAAATATCTTAATTTTAAAATAGTTTTTCAATTCATTTTCTAAATATTATTGTTTCATATTGTAAGTTGTCTTGGAAATGCTATAGTTTAAAAAGAGCGACAAAATAGATTTAAAAAATAGATTTTTAGCAGAAATACCTTTGAGAAGCTAGGCAAAGGACTGCAATGCACTGTTAACAATTCCACAAGACTGCGTCACTTTTATTTTTAAATTAATAAAGTTGAAAATTAAAAATGGTTCATTTTTTCCCTGAAAATACGTAATTGCAAATGTCCCAAACTTCTTAGCCAGTATGGATAGGGAAATATTGACACCCAGTGCTAAAGTAAGTTAGTCTTTCTTTAAAAACTCTGCTGTGTATTTTATCTGGATGAAGGGCTGCCATTAGTTACTTATTAAGCAGTCTTGATCCACAAACTAAATTCTCTTTGTTTTAGCACCATCAGTAGCCGAGAAGCTCGTATTATGTGCCACTTGATTTATTCCTGATATTTTACACCAATGTAAGCAGTTTTAAAAGCCCTCAGATTGAAGAATGTGATAACAAGTAATTGTAATTAATAAAATTCTTGCCTAATATTTATTCACTTAAATCACATTGCCGCATTCTTTCCACCCTGTGTTCCTATACATGTGTAACTGGGGCAACTCTCACAAGTCAGGTTCCCAAGTCACCTGCTTTCCATTTTACAAGTCCACAATCTGAGAACAGGGCAGGCCCCTATGGAACAGCTTCAAAATAATGTAAACATGGATATGGTTGGGGGAGAGAGAAAAACAGACAAATTGAGGAATTCTTTGCAGTGATCTACCAAGATTTGGGACTATGGTGGCTTATTGGTTAAGACACATAACTTGATGACTAAAAGGTTGGCAGGTCAGCCGTTCGAAATCTGAGTGAGCTCCCGTTGTCTGTCCTAGCTACTGCCAACCTAGCAGTTTGAAAGCAAGAAATTGCAAGTAGATAAATAGGTACCACTTTGGTGGGAAAGTAAACAGCATTCTGTGACTAAAGTGTCTAGTCATGCCTCCCACATGTCTACAGAAATGTCTGCAGATGCAGACAGTGCTGACTCTTTGGTTATAAACAGAGATGAGCACTGAACACTAGAGTCAGATATGAGTGGCTTTCGAGCAAGGGCGACCAACTAAGACTGGGTGCAAGTTGGGTATGCCAGTGGCTAAGACGCTGACTGGGAGGCAGAAGGCCAGCAGTTCGATTCCTGAGTACTGCAGGAAGGAATGAGCTCCGGTCTTTGTCCCAGCTCCTGCCAACCTAGCAGTTCGAAAGCAAGAAATTGCAAGTAGATAAATAGAGACCACTTCGGTGGGAAGGTAAGAGTGTTCCGTGCACTCCAGTGCCTGCCACATGACCACGGAAACATCTTCAGAAGCAGACAGCACTGGCTCTTCGGCTTTGAAACAGAGATGAGCACTGAACCCTAGAGTCGAACACGACTGGCTTTCGAGCAAGGGAAACCTTTATCCTACACAACCAAAACACCCTTGTTTTCCAATATAACTTGTCTTGAGGTTTGTCTCTCCACCTACAGAATCATAGCAATTTTTTTAGCCAGCATCCTGAGCCCTAGCAATCTTATTTACATTTTTATATAAAATAGAAGGTGAAACAATTTGCTATTTTTTTGACAATGTTTCCTGTCATGTTTTTTGGAGGTATTCTTCACTGAAATCATCTTTCTGTGCAGCAGGTTGTACTCTAAATGTCACAGCTTAGTTTCAGAACTGTACAGTGGTACCTCACATAATGAACGCATTGCATAGTGAAAAATTCGCATAACAAAGTGTTCGTTACGCAATGGCAATATCCAACATAATGATTTTTTTTTCATTATGCAGGGGTTTTTTTTGGTAACCGGGGTATACCCGCTTAATGGGAACCCTGGTTAATGAAAAATTTTATCTGGTTATGGGGGGGGGTATCTCCCATAGGGAACCGTAGCGAAGAGCTCCGTGGAACGGAGTTTTCTCGTTATGTGGGGTTCTGCTGTACTTGCATACACCATGGCTCCTGGTTTGGTTGGACTAGATCAGGAGTTCTCAACCCTTTTAAGCTGGGGGCCAGGTCATGCTCCCTCAGACATCTTTGGGGGCTGGATGGCCATTTTCAGGGGCCGGATGGCCATTTTCAGGGGCCGGATGGCCTTGCCCCCCCCCAAGCCTTGCTGCTGGAGGGGTCAAAAGAGCTGCTGCTGGAGCTGCTCCTGCTGCGCTGCCTTTCCCAGGACCCACTCCACAAGCCCCAGAGATGCGAGGCAGCTGGGTCACCCTTGCCCCCCCCCCCAAGCCTTGCTGCCGGAGGGGTCAAAAGGAGCTGATGCTGGAACAGCTGACAACGACGCTGCACTCCCCTTACCGGGACCCACTCCACTGGCCCTGGAAATGCGACCACCACCACCACCACCCAAAAAAAAGGACAATGTTGTCTCCTCCTGAGTACTTTTTTGGACGCTGAGCCCTGGTCTTGTTTGAGTTTGAGTCGGATTTTGTTATGAATTTTGTATAGTTTTGTATAATTCTATACTGTATTTTTAACTGTATTTTGTAATTTTGTGCTATGTTGTGATGCCGCCCTGAGACGACCTTGTGCTGAGTAGGGTGGGGTACAAATTAAAATTGATGATGATGATGATGATTTTGCCCTTCCTGCACCACCTGGCACTTCCTGGTGTGGTGGAGGTGGTGCCACATGAAATGGTGCCGTGGGCCACATCCAGCCTACGGGCCACAGGTTGAGAATCCTTGGACTAAATGTTTTTAGTTTCCCTATGCCCTTTGGTACCATGCTCTATCATGTCTCTCAATTTTATTATTTCTTCTAGTTAATTTAATTATTTAGATCAGGACTTATTGATCCTGTTACTCCCAACTAGAGGAGATCCACTGAATCAATGAGACTTCAAGAAGTGTTGACTTATTAAGTTCTATAAATTCCGTGGGACAACATAGTAATTCCTGGTTAGTGCTCAGATATGTTTGTTGTTGTTGTTGTTGTTGTTGTTGTTGTTGTTGTTGTTGTTGTTGTTGTTGTTGTTGTTGTTGTTCAGTTGGACAGTCAGTTCCAATAAAAATAATGCTATCCAAGTAGTGCTATTGGAGGCATAATAATATATTTTATTGAATAGGTGAAAATGTCAGGTATCTGGAGTTCTGGACAACAGAAAAATAATGTAATTTTAAGGAGCAATCTTTTTATACTTTACTGGATAAGCCAAAATATAAATACTGGACAGTGGAACAACAATGAGCCTTTATGGAGCAAATGCTTATGAAGCTCATTACTGTACATAATTATATTTTAAATGAGAAACTCAATTGTGAATCTTCTGCAACCCTTGGTTTCTTGCTTATATCCATGTCAAGGGTTGTTATTTTTATTTTTATTTTTAGTGTTCTTTTGAAAAGCTATTCTTGATAGCAGGATATCATGAAAGTGCGTTTAAATTATCAGAGTGGCCTGCAGCATTATCAAGCAACAGCAGTGCTTTAGGTTCAATGTTATACTTCTCACAATGCTGTTTCACAGATAAGCAAAAATGTGAAGCAAATCAATTTTGAAAAATACCTATCATCACCCAAGCCTTTTTGTTTGATTCTCAAGTTACTGGTAGACAATTCTGAAATTTGTTTCATAGTGTTAGAGACAGATAGACAAACATTTGCTTTAACTTAACGTCACCATTAGCATTGCCCCCCTAGCAAGAGAGTTAACCAGTCACTGGCAACTTTGGAGCTTATCGTGGTTTTTGAATCTATCAGGCCAACCACTACTGGCTGTAAATATTCCTGACTACAGGTATCTCCTCTTTCTCCTTGAATATGCACAAGGATGTTTTTTGTTTTTTCCGTTATTATCAATTGGCTTAAGGGCATATTCTATTCCTTTTGATCATCAAGCGGAAAAGCCAAGCCTTTTCCATTTCTTCAAGCAAATAGCTTATTGAAGAAGTGTCATAAGCTCTTATCTTGTCTCCATATGACTGTTGTAATCGTGGACATTGCAGTGTTTAAGAAAACGCCCAGTTCAACTTGATGCTCATTAGTTTCCAAACTTAACATTTACAGTATCACCTCCAAGGAAATGCTTTTCCTTTGCATCTTAGATGCATCAGTAACAGTTGTGGATTTTTTCCCAGCCACGGCAGTTGAAAAGTACCAGAAAATGGCCACTCTTAGGAATTACCAATCATGTATGTAATAATAATAATAATAATAATAATAATAATAATAATAATAATAATAATAATAATAATAATAATAATAATAATAATAATAATAATAATAATAATAATAATAATAATAATAATAATAATAATAATAATAATAATAATAATAATAATAATAATAATAATAATAATAATAATTTCATGTCAGAAATTATTCTGGGTTGAAAGGATTTTTAGGGGATACCCGAATGAGGCTCCTTTCATGTCCCCAAGTGCAGCTCTCGGGTATCGAAACCCGACCTTCCAATCTCCCGCTTAGGGCCTTAACAGCTAAGCCACTAGAGGAGCTGCCTTTTAATGAAACAGTGTAACATTAAATGGAGTATTAATATACAAATTCCATAATTCTCCATTCCAGAAGTTCTATGTAACTGATACCTGAACGTGGTTCACCTGGAAGAAAGACCTAATCTGAAAGGCTTTGAGGCTGAGCTACACCCAAAAGTCTTACATCTGCCTTGGTTCTAGATGAGAACTTTAGCTTGAAGAGAAATCTAGGCAGAGCTGGGCCTATCTAAGCATTTTGGTATAGGGCTTTCTTCAAGGTGAGCCACATTCAGGTGTCTGCAGCATGTCTCCCAGAACTGAAAATTATTGGGATTTGTAGCCTGGAAAAAATAATCAAATTCTTATTGATAACATCTCAATAAACAAACATCAAGCCAATATATAAATACGGTGTTATTTTTTAAAAGCTTTCTTAGATTAATCCACACTACAAATGAAGAGTAAGATTCTGGCTGGAATCTATTCAAGAAATTTAAACAGCAGAAGGTTCCCTTTTGTGGTGTGGAAACCACAGGACAGGAGGAGGATGTTTATAATTACCAAAATTCACCACCACCAGGATGACCCTGCTGCTGTAATTTTCTTTAATTAAAGAATATGTCCACAAAATAGTAAAATAAATTAAGGAGGCAATTTTCAGAAATTGAAATTTAGTGTATTTTTGTTCCACAGCTTCCAATCAATTAAAGGTAGTGTGTATAGGAGTTGTGGGTGATGTGGAACAGAAACAGTGGTGGTATTCAGCAGGTTCACACAGTTCGCCAGAACCGGTAGCAGAAATCCCGGCTGGCCCTGCCCATCTAAGTTTTGAAATAAAGTAGTCCTAATTTTGGGGCAACACAGGGATTTCCCCCTGGCCACGCCCACCATACCATACCCACAGAGTAGGTGGTAAAAAAATGAATCCCACCACTGGACAGAAGAAGACATGTTTAATTTCTGAAAATTGCCCTCTGCTGATAAGATCATCAGCCTTTAGTGGACATTGTTGCATGAATAGAATTTAGGTATAACATGTAAGTAATGTTTTTTCCCCCTGCTATATTCCTTAGCATCCTCCATTAGGAACTATCATGAACCATGTGGATCAGTGGTTAAGAAGCTCGCCTTGCTAGCTGGAAGATGGGCAAGTCAGTAGTTCAAGACCCGGGTACTGCATAACTGAATGAGCGCCCATCTCTGTCGCAGCTCCTTCCAAACTAGCAGTTCGAAAATAAGAAATTACAAGTAGATAAATAGGGACCACTTCGGTGGGAAACATCTTGGGGACATGAAAGGAGCCTTATTCAGGTATTCCCTGAGTGGAGTTCCTCCAGCAAAACTCCTTTCAACCAAGAAAGCACCTTTGTATGCTTCTGACATGATTAAAAATGTGTTGAAGATTACAGTGCGGGATCCAGATATTCTCAAAAGTATTGGCATACTAGTACTATAAAAGTGTGTCATTGCCTGATGTTGCTATGCTGCATATTCTTCCTTCAGAGAAGTTTTTTGAGTTTAGCCTTGACTGTGTTTTTGATATGATTCCTCATTTGCATCTCCTTTCAAGGTGGAGAGTGATGAGCAACAGTCAATCTTGGTTTCGAGAGAACAAGTTACCGTATATCTGGTAATTGTATCTAAATGAATAAAAGGGAGGAAAGGGAAAAGATTCCCTTCTGCCCACACAGATGTTAGGTCTCCTCCCAAGATGTTACTAATTTTGGAAATAATGTCTTATTCCTAGAGTTCAGCTACATGTCAATATTTTAAAATTAGTTCACTATTCCATACTTTCCAATAGTAATAAAGTATTGTATTTCTCCTAGGTTTTGATGGCTTTTTTTTTCAAATGGAAAAAATTATTTCAGCCCTGTAACCAGTACGTGCGTACCAGTAGTAAAAATGGCTGGGCCCACCCACCTCCTCCTTCTAGAAGAGGCTTCGGAGGGGGCTCACTCCATTTCCCCATTCATCAAAGGCTTTTCCTGGGCTCTGTTTCACCCCAAAGCACACCCCCAGCCATTCAGGAGTGGTTGGGGAAGCACTTCAGGGTGAAACAGAGCCCAGGAAAAGCCTTGGAGAAAGGGGGAAATGGCTTCGGACGGGGCTCTTCGCTATAGAGCTATGAAAATAGAAGCCTCTTCTATTTTCATAACTCTATAGCGAACCTCTGAAGCCATTTCCTCCTTGTCCAAGGCTTTTCCTGGACTCCGTTTCTTCCCAAAGAACATCCCCAGCTACTCCGGAATGAACTCTGTGCTGGGAGTGGCTGGGAATGCGCTTCGGGGTGAAACTGAGCCCTGGAAAAGCCTTGGATAAGGGGGAAATGGCTTCAGAGGTTCGCTATAGAGTGATGAAAATAGAAGAAGCTTCAATTTTCATAGTTCTACTAGCTGATTGCCCGGCCTTGCCGGGGGTTATTGTTTGTTTGTTTTTTACTTTGGGAAAGTATGTGTGTGTCTGTGGGGGAGACAGGGAAGTAGGGGGGGGCGAACGCGATCCGTTCCCCCTTCCCTGTTTTTGCTTGGGGGGAGGCAGGGAAGGGTGGGGTGGCAGATGCAATCCATTCCCCCTTCCCTGCCAGCGCCCGAGTGAGTAGGGAGGGAATGGGGGAGGCGGATGTGATCCGTTCCCCCTTTTCTTCCTGCACCGGGATGGGGGGAGGCAGGGAAGGGGGTGCACCCGGGGGGCAGGGAAGGGGGGGGAGATGGATGCGACCTGTTCTCCCTTCCCTGCCGGTAATGTGAGCCCCACCAAGGAGGCTACGCGAGGCCGGGGATTTTGCGGCCTGTTCTTCCCCTCATTTTCCCCTCTGCCCTTTCACCGCCACTGCTGTCGGCCAGTCCAAAAAGCAACAGGCCCCGCAATCAACTCCTGTGATGCCCGGCTGTGAGTGAAGGGCCTGCTGCTGTTGGGTCCGGCTGGCAGTGGTGTGAGGATTGGGGGGGGGAGGGGAGTCTGCAAAATTTCTGGCCTCGCATTGCCTCTTCATCTGGGTCCACAGTGCCGGGGTTGCATTTTTCACCGGCCAGCCCAGGAGGCGAGTGCGAGTTCTGCTGCTGATGGGCCTGGCTGGCAGCAGCAGCAGGGGAGGGTGGTGGATTAGTTGGTGGAGGATGGGCAGGTCACAAAATCACCGGCATGGCGTACACTCCTCACCGGAGAATGCGCTGGTGGAGTCTCAACAGTCGCCCAGCCCTGAGGCCGTGGATTTTGTGGCCCGTTATTTCTTCCTCTCCGACTTGGCACGGTGGCCGTTCAGCTGGCTTCCTCATGGCTGCCGCCCCGCCTCTCCAGCATGCACGTCCGTTGTCCTGACTCTCATGCGCACTTGGCCTGGGCTCCCGATTGGCTGAGGCTGGCCACAGGGGACGCTGGGGGTTGTAGTATTTTTGTTCATGGGGTGTTGGCCCCACTCTTAGCTCCCAGACCCTTGTGGCGATGATCTCAGGGACAAAATGTAGGTGTGCACGGCGCATCACGGGATAGGCTGGACGTGTATGGAAACACATTCCGCACACGCACGGCCCAACCCCTTTGTTATAGGTTAAGATAGCGAAGAGCAGTCACATGGCCAATAGGCCATGCCCACCCAGTCACATGGCCACGGCCACAGTGTGGTAGGAAATTTTTCTGATGCCCACCACTGCCTGTAATGCAAGCACTTCCAAGATGAAACATGAAAAAAGGATTGCAGTCTGCTAAAACCACCCACACAAAGCTAGTTGTAAGGCCTTTCCCAAAGTTTTGAAAGTCTGATTTTTTTTCCTTATTGCTATTTTCTGTTAATCTTTAATCTATGCCATTAAGCACTTTTTGGCAAACACATTTCCTTAAATACACAACAGCACTATATTTCACCATGATAAAAACAGAGGTACAGTATAGTTTTACTGCAGGAAGTACAATAATTCTGTGGATGTATGAGTAGCTATCCTATTATTTTTTTATCACATTAGTACACTGTCAATACTCACATCCTAGCTTCAAACAACATTGGACATGCATGGCTCCCCAGTGATTAAACATGCCTAATTGTGTTTTGCATTGTGCCCATAGTTCTCAAAGAACTATTTTTTTTAAAAAAAATCAAAAATTGCAAAAGGAATAAAAAGTTCACAAAATGAGTAGATATTGTTGCAAATGGAAGGGTATAGGATGGCAGTTCTAGAAAGATAGATCATAGTAAACCAAAGGGATGTTCAATCCTCCCAGAACTTAATCTGAAGGTCATACTAAATGTTCCATGATAATTTGAGTTATCAGTTGATCTAAAATTATACGAAAGAAAGAAAAGCAATATCATGTGACAGGTACCTATTATTTTCAAAGCTAAAAGCAACTACAAGAAGCATTTAGGCCCATGGTTCTCAATGTGGGACACATGCCTCACAGAGGGGCAATTTGTTTTTTAAAGGGGGCAATTTGGAAACTTTTTAAGACCAAGTTAATAGCCTTTTTGACTTCCTCCAGTTAATAGGAGTTTACTATTTGAATAAGAATTATATGTTGGGGGGGGGGGGTTCCAGTATTTTAGAGATGCTTAGGTGGGGCATGGCTAACCACTGATTTAGACAAATGGGGTTGTAGGTGTTGAAATGGCTTCTTAATCCAGTTCCCTACAATCTGAAGTACTCATTTGCTTCCAATCATGTATTTAACATCACATCCAGAGAATCTGTCGGGGTGTATCAACACTGTAAAGTTCTTTATTCCTACTGAACAGTGTGGCGCTTTTATTTATTTTTCCTCTGTTTCTTTCCTTTTCTTCCCTGGGCCAGTTCCAGATCTCGACAATCCCTTGGCAGATTGCCCTGTGGAAGGCCCTTTTCTTTTTTATTTACTCCAGCTGGCTTATCTGGTGGTAGCGGTAGTGAGTTGCAGCAGTGCTGTGATGAGCCTGGAATAGCTAGCTCTGAGTTGACATTTTCATTTGCCCCATGTTACACGTGGGATTTGAAAGAGATTAAAATGGCATCTCAGGCCAAAACAAGTGACAGGGAGAAGGAAATTCCTACCTAACAAAAGCATCTGATTATCATAGCACACACTTCTCTAGATCTTAAATGGGCCTTAAATGTTGGATTCCTTTGAAGTCTGATTATCTGAAACATGTTTCAGCAACACTGATATGGCTTCAGGTTTAATTGGGTTATCACTGATGTCTGTTTCTGTTCTTAGCTGCCCAGTAGCTTCAGGATCTGCCTTTCCTTTCACATTTACAAAAGGTTCCGCTCAGGAGATGCCCCAATGAGATTACTTTCATGTCCCCAAGATCTTTTCCCACCAAAGTGGTCCCTTTTTACGGTATCTCCTTGCAATTTTTTGCTTTCAAACTGCCAGGATGGCAGGAGCTGGGACAGAGACAGGCGCTCATTCTGTCATTCAGTACTCAGGTCTTGAACTACCAACTTGCTGATCTTCCAGCTAACAAGCTGGGCAATTTAACCACTAGATCTCATTTTGCATAAAAGTAGTCAAAAACTTTCCTACAAGGAAAAAGAAAAGAGAAAGAGGCTCTTTCAAATGTGTACAACTCAACTGTGGGCAGAGAGAGTGTGGGTAGGGTTGCCATAATTCATTCCCACCAAAATAGGACAGCCATGTGGCACCATTGCATTCTTCAAACTGTGTAAGCGTCGGATGGGGCTGTCAAGGAGGCCACAGCTCTAAGACCCCACAAAATCCCCGTTTGGGGTGGGCAGATTTCATCTCCCCCCTTTTTCTTTTCTTTTCAGTGGCTCCGCGAGCTAGAACTCTTTGGGCTGGTGCTCCACCATACCTCTTGCCTGCACCGTTGCTCAAAGTGAGCCAAGGGATTTTTTGCAAAGAGTAAATTTACTGCCTCCCTGTCTTTCTTTCAATTATCCCGCTTGCAAGCATCTCCCCCTCCCCAGCGGGCTTCTCAGGGTACTGTTTTGCTGTCACCACTTGTAAGCAGGATAATTGAAAGAAAGGCAGGGAGACAATAAATTAACTCTTTTCAAAAAAAAAAACTTGTTGGAATTTTAAAATTCCGGGACTTTTACATGTTTTTTCTTGAACTGGCCTGGACAATTAGCTTGAATCTGGGGAAATCCCAGAAAAATGTGGCATATAGGGACCGTAAGTGTCGGCAAAAATGGTAGACATACTATAAAATGTGCTTTGATTACAACATTCCTGTCAACGCAAAACGGCAGGAAACTTGAAATGCAGTTGTATAAAATGTAATATCATGCACAAAGATCACATGATTTTAAAATCTAGTCAATGTGCTTTTAAAGTTGTGAGTTAATTAATTTATTAATTCACAATTGTCTGTGTCAGATAAGAAGAAAAATATACAGACCTGAATGTGCCTTTAAAAATGGCTCTTTATCTAACCTTTAATAGTTGTTGCCAGATCACAAACAGAGTCATAGCTACGTCTCCTTCCTCTTTGTATGCTTTATTTCTGTCCCGCTGGAGCCATTTCTTTAATTCCACTTCAGGCTTCAATGCAGCTGACATGTGGGAACATGCTTGGTAAGCAGTCTGAAGGAAAATGAGTAATCTGTCTTGTTGAATCCTCCCCAGTTCTCAGGTGGAAAATAGCTTTGCTCTCATCATGGAATAATAGCATAAGTATGACTCACACAGTAAAGCATATGATAGGGTGTAATATCGTCCTTTATACTTTCCTTACCTATGTTAGTTCTAGCTGTTACACATACACCCAACTCTTGCCACTCTTGCACAATTTCATCCATATTTTGGCTTCATTAAACTGATTCATATTACTGCAGTAGTTCACTGCTGCACAACGTCAACATATATGAACTGGTCATGAAAACTGCTCTGCAAGAAGAAATGGTTCTAAACTATAATCCTATTCATACAGAAATTAAAGCTGTACTTCTGAGAGTAAATGCCATTGAAATCAAAGAGGCATATTTCTGAGTTAAAAAAATACTATATATCACTGTTTTTAAGGAATAGCATATTGATCCTTCTTCTGCATATCTCATTTAAGGGACTAACATGGCACCTGGGGAACAGTCTGTCCTGACCTTCTCATGCCATATTACAAAGAACTAGAAGTCAAAGAATATAAAATTGCTGCCCCCAAAAGCTCTGTTGAATTTCTGCTCCCATTCTGTAACATTTAGCAGTTTTCCCATTGTCTTCACATCATGGTGATAGGTATTTTCATTACCTTTGTTTTTTTACCGCAGAATGTGCTCATGCTTTAAAAATTGGGTTATTTGAGCTTCACATCATGAGAAGATGGGTTGAATTCAACCTGGGATAGAACTGGAAAGAGTAGAACACTATAATCCAATGTAGAGAAATTGTAAGGTGCATCAATAGAGCTATAGGGTCCACGTAAGCATCTTCAACAGAAGTTATTCCAGGAACAACATCATCAGGAAACTCACAAACTATAAATGGGGGAACTCAACCATCCACATTGTGCACATCAGCTTTGGCCCTGACCATCTCTGCAGCAGAGAATGCTGCTCTAGTATGGAACATATCCACACCTGCAAAAGAAGTTGACATTGCTATTAATGAAGACATGTGGATAGTGACAGGATGCCTTAAACTTACACCAGTTGAGAAAAATATACCCTCTTATTCATATTGCTCCACCTAAGATCAGAAGAGAAGTAGCAGCAGATGCTGAGAGAACTAAGCAAGAGAATGACCCTCGACATCCTCTGAATGGATATGAGCCTCAGGTCCACCAGCTCAGATCCAGAAAGAGCTTTATGTCAAGAACAAACATTCTTGAGGGTACACAAGAGGAAAACCAAATTAGAAGATGGAAGGAGATCACTGGGCAAAGAACTACATTAAAGGTGGATATAGCTGAAAATCTCAATCTCCCCTATTTTATAGCACTCCAGAATTTACAAAATAATACATATGTTAGGTGGTGGTGGTGGTGGTGGTAGTAGTAGTAGTAGTAGTAGTAGTAGTAGTAGTAGTAGTAGTAGTAGTAGTAGTAGTAGTAGTAGTAGTAGTAGTAGTAGTAGTAGTAGTAGTAGTAGTAGTAGTAGTTTCAGAAATCATTCTACAAAGACATAGGAGATAAAATAACTTATATTTTCAGAGCAACATTGTATTAGCATCTGTACATTAAAGGAGCCTGAGCAATAGCAGCAAGAGCATTCACTTTAAGAACTGCATTAGTATTTTAAAAGTATGTATTGTATTAATGTAAATGAGCAGAATTAATTATTTTGCATAATCACATCTTTTTCCGAAAACAAGATAGTATATTTACTGAACTTTCCTGAGAATAAGGATCTAAAACTGCAAAACAAGGTGAAGCAATGATGATCCAGACATGCAAAATCTTGTTTTGCATGCTTGGTAGTGAAATTTCAAATCAGAGCAAGTTTACTGAGAATAGAACAGCAGAAAATGGGAGAGCTCAGTACATCGTTGCCTCACCCTATTATGTGATGCTATCCTCTAATGAAGAAAACAATAGTGCTTGCAGGTGGAGGGCTCCTCCTACTCCTAGCCGTAATAGCCAAAGGACATTGTGCATTTGTTAAAACTTCTTTCCTTTAGCATTTTTTCCTGTTAAGAAACAAGATGGAAAAAGCAATAGGGAAATGTAGATTACAAATAGGAGATGATTTCTGGATAACTATAAAGTTCTGCGAATGAGATAGGCACTTGTATAGTGCTTCATCTGGACACACTCTTTGATATTTTCTCCTTTGGCCAATTAGACCAGATTGATGCTGCAATGGTGATCAATTGATGATGATGATGATGATGATGATGATGATGATGATGATGATGATGATGATGATAATGATGATTATTATTATTATTATTATTATTATTATTATTATTATTATTATTATTATTATTATTATTATTATTATTATTATTATTATTATTATTATTATTATTATTATTATTATTATTATTATTATTATTATTATTATTATTATTATTATTATTATTATTATTATTCATTGGATTTATACCCCGCCCTACTCAGCGCATGGCCAACTCAGGGCAGCAATTACAATATATTAAATAAGTACAATAAACCAGTACATAAATACAAACAAACATGTCAGTAAAAATACAATATAACAAAAAAAAAACAATATACAGCATACAAAATGCAATAATAATACAGTGCAATAGAGTACCACAATAGCAGCGGCAAAAGTCTTTTTAAACTCCCGCCGAGAGGGGGGCCAGAATGCCGGCGGTGATTAACAGAAACCAATCGTGTGAAGTTGGGGTGTAAGAGGCACACTAGATTTTTTATTGCTAGGGTAAAAAGTGCAGAACAGGTATCCCATGGGTTTCAATACTGCTGATCTTTATTCAGAACTGTCCCTGCTTTAGAGTCTTAAGATTATGATTAGTTTCAAGTACACAGATAGATATGCTGGCTTAAATCCAGTAGTAAATCACAACTAGAATAGGCTTATTGAATCAGTGGAATTTACATAGGACTCACGAAAGTCTCCACTGATCAGTGGGTCTACTTTAGTTGCAAATATCTACTGGATTTAGGCCATTGTATTGCAGAGGTATATGGTATTCACTCAAATTATGCTAACTGACTATGTGCAGATTTCTCTACACAGAGAGAGAGAGATACTCTGTGAATATCTTTGCCCAAAATATCCCTGGAACCAGGCACCAACTGAGGCACTTCCAGTGCAATAGATCAAGGAAAGGAAAATTCAATTAAAATGTTTTCTTGATAGATTTTTATTTTTCACATGGAAGAAATTATATGAATTGAAAGAGAGTTTCGTGCAGCATAGTGTAAAAGGAACCAAAAACGATGGAAAGAATTCTATGCAAGAGTTGTCTGTATATTGTGAAATTACAGTATTATTATTATTTTGGACAATTGGAGTTGAACTTGAAGAAAGCTGGAACTTGAAATACAAAAGCCAGCTGGATAGGGCCAAAATGTTGCATTATTTTTTAAAAATGTGTTTCCTGAGTTTATGGTCAGTATAATTTCTAAAGGCAAATGTCACATGCTGATTTAGTTTAAACAAGTCGGTTATTTGGATACAGATTTTCTAACAGTGTCTGATTTTTTTAAAAAAAAATGTTTTTAATTTACTTGTCTTTGTTCAAGCTAGTTTGCAATATAGCTGACCCTTTTTAAATCCTTAGTGCAGACTTTCTCAAACTTTTGGGGGTGGTTGCTGGATCACTCCCCTCAGATTGGCTGCTCAGACCGGTCATGTATTTCTGTGTGAGATCTCGTGAGATTTCAGCGAGATCTTGCCAAAAACATGCATTTTTGCTGGTTTGTGATGCTTCCAGGCGACGATGGTAGGAACGAGGAGGACGTCGGTAGCCGGATGAAAAGACTTCCATGGATGGGTTTGGCCCATGAGCTGTATGTTGAGAATGCCTGCCTTAGTGCCTTGCTATTATTGCATCATAGAGACCATTGTTTCCTATTAGCACTGCACCAATCCTCTTAGAATAGAATCCTATCTGCTTATGTAGAGATCTCAAGCACTTTTACAGACAGGTCATTTGTTTCCATTTGACAACAGAATACATATTTGGCCCTGGTTAATTATCAATATGGGACTACTGTGGCTCAAATGGTTAAGATACTAAACTCACTGACTGGAAGGTCGGAGTTTGATTCCTGAATACTGAATGATGGAGTGAGTCTCTGTCCCAGCTCCTGCCAACCTAGCAGTTCAAAAGCAAGAAATTGCAAGTAGATAAATAGGGACCACTTCAGTGGGAAGGTAAACAGCGATCTGTGTTGAGGCATGCCTGCCACATGTCCATGGAAACATCTGCAGACGCAGACCGCGCTGGCTCTTTGGCTATAAACAGAGATGAGCACTGAACCCTAAAGTCGGATATGACTGGCTTTCGAGCAAAGACGACCTTTACCTTACCTAATAATCAATATAACAATGGAATTTTTAAAGAAGAGACCACTCCAGGAAACATAAAATGTATCCTTTGAATTAACAAAATTTACTAAGCTAGAGCCTTGCAGATGTCAATGACTCCATCTAGGGTTAATTTGTGTTAACTTGAAGTGGTTTGTGAGCAGTTTAAGGATACACTGTATTGGCAAATTGAACACTTCCCCTGCTCACCTCTGGAGAGGCAGGGGAAGTAAAATTGTTTTATTATGTCTGCTAGTGTTATGTGCTGATGTGCTGGTTCATTTAGATTAAATTTTAAAAGAAAATATCTTTGTTCTACTGTGTACTGTTGATTGAGAAAATGCCTGCAGTCATGGTTTCAATTGGCAGTTCACAAGGGCAAAGGAAAACATTTTTTAAATTTAATCTAAGTGAATCAGTATATCAATAATGATCTATTAGAGACAAAATAGTAATAGGAATAGTTGTTGTTTCATTTCCCTTGTCCCTCTGCAGATGAACCAAGGAGTACTTCAATTAACAGCAAAAGGAGGCAAGGGGTCATTTGAGGTAGATATGTTTTATATTGGTTTTAACTTGTGTACACCGCCCAGAGTCCATTGGATAGGGCGGTATATAAATTTATTAAATTAAATTAAATTTGGACACCAGGATTGTACCAAATGGCATATCACTCCTTCCTTCCAACTACTGTGACCATTCTCCAGCCTGTAGGAAAAGGGCGAATGTGGGCAGGCCCTAAATCTCTTAATTCAGTCAGCTAATTTACAAGACTATCCAAATCACCATCAGTTAACAACTTCTCAAGCTGATTTTCTTCACAAATGTTTTATCAGCATTCAGGATAAAATGCATGCTTATCTGACCATGATGTGAAA
Source organism: Bradypodion pumilum (assembly GCA_035047305.1). Lineage (NCBI taxonomy): Eukaryota > Metazoa > Chordata > Lepidosauria > Squamata > Chamaeleonidae > Bradypodion > Bradypodion pumilum. The sequence continues at coordinate 61,664,603 of JAWDJD010000004.1, read as the reverse complement.
AGACTGAGAGATTTATGATCAACCACTGTCAGAAGCCACTAGGAGATTTCTTTACCCCGATGGCCTGGCAATTGCCGCACAGTGCACAACCTCTGAGGTTGTTGACAAAAAACTGACTGAGGCTTTGAATTTAATGGCTATACATTATAGGGATAACCAATTGAAACCAAACTGCCTAAAAACTCAACTCTGTGCTTTTCATTTGAAAAACCATGAGGCATCAATATATCATTAATGCGGCCCAGGCTGAGTACCCGGGCTCTCCCAGGACCGCCACCCACCCACCCACCCCACTGCCTGACATCACTTAACAGCAGCAATGGCCGTGGCAGTGATTGCGCTTTGTCTCCACTGGTCTGAGAACCCTCTGCTCAGTCCCATCACTTCAGCAGCCTTCGGTATCGCTGCGTTGGGGAAATTTTTGGAGCCTTCCCCATTTCAAAATCCGCAGCACTAGGAGAGTCCCATGGCGCGCCCGGGATGATGTTGGAACCATCAGCCGAGAGAGCAGCCTGCCTCTGGCCCCTGCACCTGCGTGTCAGTGGTGAAAAAAAAGTTTGGGCACCACTGAGTTAGTCAGTGGGTTTTGGGTGAATTGCTTCCTCTGTAAGTTTCATTGATTCAAATGGACCTACTCTGGTTGCACATTACTTCAATGTACTAAGTCTCAAGTAGAATAAACCAATTTAAATCAATGGAAGGTCCAGAGGAGGTGACTCACCAAATCCCCATTGATTTTGTGGGCCTTACTACAAGAATCAATAGCATTTCTGCCAATGAATACATAATTACAGTGGAACCTGTATAACGAAGCTTTGTATAATGAAAAATCTATACAGCGAAGCATTTTTGTGCTATTGCTGATGCACCGTTTAACGAAAAAAGTTTGTTCTACGAATCACCATTGGCAATACACCATACAATGAAAAACCCTTTTCATTGTACAGGGTATCACCAGTGGTGATTCATTTAACGAACATTTTCTTTTCATTATACGGTGCTTCGCCCATAGGGATCCGTATAACGGGGAAAAACCATATAGCAAAAAGCCCTGCACAATGGAGTTTTTTTCATTATACAGGGTTCTACTGTACTTTTTTTGGAAAACATTTTCATTACAGTATTTCATTTTGAGCAATTTTGGAAAAAATTAATTTTTCTGGGCTATTAAATGTGAGGCAAGTGCTTATTTTTTAAAAAAATAAATGTAATTTCATGATGGCACATGGCTATGAAGGGTTATTTAAAGATCACAAATGATGCAAAGTATGTTAATAAATTTGCATCATTTAAAGGAGCTCTAAATAATGGGCATATTTTCTAGAAGAGTGCAAGTATATTTAATTTACGAGAGTTGAAAATGATGATGGTGGTGGTGGTGGTGGTGATGATGATGGTGTAGGTGTGCATGGTCCACTAGATGTTCAGACCAGTGTTTTTGAATCCCACTTTTCCAGACATAAGAGTCAATGATGATGTAACTGGTATTTAGTAATGCTACTCTCTACGACTGCTCTATCATGATCAAATATCAGTTGCACTCAGATGTTTTTAAATCTGGGATTACATTTGGGATTGCTCCAAGTACTCCTATCTCTACTGGTATTGCAGTTGCTCTTTTCTCCCAGAGATGTTATACAATAAAACCCTGGATTACAACCGCCTTGGTTTAAGTTAGCTGTGGTTTACAATGGCAAATCTTATGGAAATGCTGCCTTGGTTTACAAAATTTCAATGTATTTTTTTTGTTTACAAAAAATGGTTTTTAAAAAAATTTCAATGCATCCCTATGGATGTTTTGGTTTCCATTTTTTTCAGTTTACAATGGAGGCTGTTGGAACGGACCTCCGTCATAACCCGGAGTTTTACTGTACTTTAGTTCTCAGATGCTGATATTGCATGATCTTTTCAATCTCATTTTCTTCCACCTGACTGTCACTGAGATCACTATATCAATCATCTTAACAAAAAGAAAAAATCAACCACATTAATACTTGGAGTGTTGCGTTCAAGCTTCTTATTGATTTGGATCTCAAAGTCCTGCAAAAGCCTGTCGTGTCCTCATTCTCAACCACCTTTGCAGGTTTATGTTCCCACCAGCACTTTAAAGATGGTACAGTATTCCATAATTTTTGCACAGATTCCAATGTACCATTGGTGCAACATGGGAGAGATTTCAGATCTGTAGACTGACATCAGTGACTCCAAGTGGGGAGATATTGCTGTGAGATTTCCAAATGAGGGATTGACCTAAGTCATCTGAAGGTCTCAGTGACGTCTCCAGGGCAATCTCCTAATGTTCTTAGGTATTCTTAGCTATTCTTGTTATTTCCGAGAACCTACTCTTGGTTGTACTGGTGTGCACGTTCCAGTGGAAAACTGAGTGGGAGCTGCAAGGCCAAAAGGTAAGAAAACAGCGAGAATTAGCCAAATTGCTTAAATGGCCAATATTCCCTGAAGGAAGAAAACAAAAATAGATACCATAACGGGGAGTGCAGGAGTTTTTTACGAAATAAGGAGATGCAAAGCTGACAGAAAGAAAGAAAGAAAGAAAAATAATTTTGCCTCTTCTATTTTGTTTCTAGAGAGAGATGGGACAACACTTGACTAATGAAGAAGGGGAGCAAGTTGACATTGATGCAGCTGAACTGCAAGAATGGTATAAGAAATTTGTGGTGGAATGCCCTAGTGGAACTCTCTTCATGCATGAGTTTAAACAATTCTTTGGGGTACAGAATGATCGGGAAGCAGGAGAGTATGTGGAGAATATGTTCAAGGCTTTTGATAAGAATGGGGTAAGATATGATTTTTAAAAAGGGGTCATTTTTAATTTGTATTTAAAGTAGAAAAGTCACTTCCTCTTTCTTTCTAAGTGGATAACAGTTATATGAAAACCTGTTTTTAAAATGCTTCTTATTTCATTAGATTCAGGAGGTATCTCCTCCACTTGGATACTTAAGGCATTAGATCTACCCAGCAAATTCTAACAGGTGCCTATACTTTACACCCACGTGTGTAGATTTGTGGGTGATAGATCTGATACATAATGACAATGGTCATTGTAGTTATTATCATCATTTATCTATAATAAAAACTGTCATCACAGAGATACACTCCGAAGAACATAAAAATAATGTGAAAAGAAATGTTTGGTTGCTGAATTTTTTATTTTATTTTTTAAATTCTACTCTGCTCTGATAGTAGATCCAGTGTTATCCAGTGAACTGATCCTAAAATTTAGGGACTTCCTGAAGGCAGATTCTATTATGGCATAGACACCAAATGCGAAAAAGGAAAATCACATCTAAAAGAAGAGGATCTTAATTGCCACCCTTAAGATGATCATAATAATTTGTCCCGATGGGTAAATATTTGCATGGTGGAAGCAGCCTCCCTTTGCTACACAGTGGAAAGGAAGCATTTGTTTCTAGTACAGACTTCATTAGATTCAGTGTTGCTCACAGTAACAATTATATAGTCATGTTATTTATTCAAAATATTATTAGATGGAAATGGAACCCTGAATTTCTCAGGGACTTTGCATGAGACAGATAGCCAGGAGGTGAATTGGTAGCCAGACATCAGTTTGATGCTGTTCCTATTAGTCATGATAGAATAAAAGATTTCCCCCATTCAATTAGTTCACAATTTGTTTAGTCAAAATATAATTTATACACTTGTTGCAATGCCACAGTACATCTTATTAGTTCAATATTATACTCTTCATTGTAGTCAGAGAAACACCCAGTAATGTACAAATGGAAATATATTGTGATGATCCAACGTGCCAATGATTCAGCTAGTATGCAGACTGTGACTCAATACACACAATACACACTGAGACATACTGAGAGTTTCACTGTGGGGATAAGTTAAACTAGACAAAGAATGAACTCAACAGATATAAATACACTGAAAATATACATTTGTTCACTCTACATCATTAGTAATGTGTAGTTTTACCCATGGAGGTAGAATTTGCCAGAATATTACAGGAAACCACTCTATAAGAGTACATTTCCTGTTTCCTGTAGCTGTCCCAGTATAAAAAACATGCCATTGTAACAGCCCTGCGGTCCTACCTCTGCTGTTGATAAAAGCCTACTTAAGACGAGCTCTTGGTTGTTGAGCTCTTGGTTGTCTCCGATGAACTGACCTACATATTGGGCATAAATATATCAGGACTAGGACAGGCGATCACTCATGCCAGCCATTTCTGACACACAACCTACTTCTAGTGCAATAAATTGTAACCACAACTAAGACTTTGTAGTTTGAATGCCACTACAATGGCTTGACTTTGCAGTGGTTCATTTTCAGAATCCTTAAGGGACTCCCCCCCCTCCCTCTCCACCCCCATCCAACAGGCCAGGTCAGTTTGTAGAAGTGAACAGATCTGCTCTCCTGGATTCTTCAACTACAGTTATTACCATTTTGGAGATGATCATGCTGTACCTGACTGCCACGTAGGTGTTAAAGAGGAGGGGCCTGCCAAGGGGTGGCAGCCCAAGTACAACATTGATGTAATTTAATATACAAAGATTTAAATTCTAACTTTAAACTCTTTAAAGAGTAAAGCACAGGGATTTAAACCAGGGATGCCCAAACTTTTTGGGCCAGGGGCCTGATGATGCCCCCAGAACAGCTGAGTGGGCCAGACCATGCCTCCAGAACAGGGCATGTCTGCATATGCACATCCATATTCACTTCCTGGTTCAGCATGGACGCTTCTGTGCATGTGCGAAAGCAGCCATATTTACTTCCTGGTTCAGCGCAGACATCCTCGCGCCTGCACATGCGCAAACACATCCATGCCAAAACAGGAAGTGAATATGCACAATTATGTGCATGCGCATGCACAGCCATATTCACTTCCTTTTTTAAATTTTTTTAAAGTTTTCAAAGAATAACATAAAAATAACAAGACATAAGAATAGAAAAACAAAACACATTTCAAATATAACATACAAAATACAAATAAAATCTCAAAAGAAAAAAATCAAATTACAAATAATAACTACAAAACATAATTAATACTCAATACTCCAAATTTCTCATTCTCATAATTAACTATTCAAAATAACCAACACTAATAGTATCTCTATCATTACATTACATAATCAAGATAACACAGAATACATTAAAATTAAATCTACAATACACACCCAGTGATATACACAATGCCCAGGAGATTGCGGTATATCTCAACATACTTTCACTGTTTCCAAAAACTCATTTGCTCTGGTGCTGGACTGTCCCCTTCTCCTCTAATCAATGTAAAATCCACAAATAATTGCCAAATTTTCCAAAATCTATTTTCTTTAATTATACCTTTCCTTTCATTCAACTCCCATGTTAACTTATCATTCAAAGCAAGTTGCCAAATTTCCCTATACCAATCCTTAATTGTTAAAGTCACATCATTTTTCCAATTTCTTACTATACAATGTCTTTTTTAATTAATTTTTATTAGTTCATTTTCAAGAAAAAATTACAAACATACAAATCATATAACATAACAAAAATACATAAACCTCATAGAAAATAACCACATACATGATAGTTGAACTATTATCTGTTATAGTATAATACTATTAAATATCCACTTTGAGGATTAATACTATAACTATAACTTTCATAAAAACTTTCAGTAATACAATTGTTTATTAACAACTATCAAGCTCCAAATTTTCAATTTACAAATCACCCAGAGAGTTTGGTCTCTGTATTATCTCCAAAAACTACTTTGAGATGGTACAGGTCTAAAACATTCCATACCCGTAAGGGAGTGATCAACAAAAGGCTTCCAAATATTCCAAAATCTATTTTCCTTCAATTTATCCCTTTTTACTTTTATCTCCCATGTCAATTTATCATTCAATGCTAGATTCCACATTTCTTTATACCATTCTCCGTCTGTATAATTATATCATTTTTCCAATTTCTAGCAATATATTGTCTACCCGTAGTTAACATTATTTCTAATAACTCTTTTTCCTCCTTATTTAGACACATACCTTCCATAACTGTTAGCATAATGGTACCTGACGCCAGCTTAATTTTCTTACCCATTATTTCCCCTATCTCTCTTTCTATTCTTCTCCAAAAATCATTTATCATTTTACAACTCCACCACATGTGCTCATAAGTTCCAACAGTATCTTTACATCTCCAACATAAATTATCCTTTTTATTGTAAATCTGATGTAACCTCTGTGGTGTCAGGTACCATTGCCACAACACTTTGTAGTTATGTTCCTTAATTCTTACTGACATAGTTCTCATTATCCTCTTTTTCCACTTATTTCTCCATTCATCGTTTCCTAATTTTATATTCAAATCCTGTTCCCACTTCAGTTTCAAATCTTCCTGTGGATCACTTCCCTTATTTATTAAAGCATAAAGTTTGCTTACTAGACCCTTAATGCTTTTATCTCCTTTTCGAATTTTCAAAACCAATTCCTCGAATTCAGTCTTTTCTCTATCTGTACATAATTCTCTTCTATATTTTTTATTCCAGTTGTTAACCTTCATTATCTGAAATCAATCCAATTTTAACTGTTCAAACAGTTTTTTCTTCTTAATTTCATCTCCACAAATCCTTAACCATTCTTTCACCAAAGAAACTTCATTTTTATCCGATATTTCCTTTATTTTTTTTATCGGAAAACACGCCATATCTGCCAATTCCAAAATTGGAGAGACATCTGGGACCAAATCCTTCTTTAATCTTTTCCATACCTTCATGAGTCCCCTCATCATAATATTGTTTGTACCTATCGTTTTAGCCGTAGCTCCCAAAAAAATCACTTTACCAATATTCCTATAATCTTTCATCTCCAATTCCTCCCAAATTACTTTTCCTCTTGCCAAGATCTTCACAACATTCTTAATTTGAAATGCTTGATAATACGCTAACAGATTTGGCATTCCCAAACCCCCTTCTTTCTGAGGCAGATACCAAAGTTTCTTTGGCAGTCTAGATTTTTTACCTCCGTTGCAAAAGTTATTAAACAGCTTTTGGAACTCATTAATCTCCTTTTCCTTCAATTGGATTGCAAGTGCATCAAATAGAAAGTTAATCCTAGGCAACAACATCATTTTGCAAATTGCAATCCTCCCAAACCCATGACAACTTCAACTTCTGAAAACTTTGTATTCTAATCTTAAATTCTGCTTTCAAGCTGTCATAGTTCAATCTTTTAAATTCTTCCAATCTATTTGAAATAATTATCCCCAAATATTTCAACTTATCTTTAATTTGTATATTGGATAACCCCGCCATCTTTTCCTTCTCCTCTTCCCCCATATTACACAACATCATTTCCGATTTATCCCAATCTATCATCAATCCTATTATATCCTCAAAATCCTCTATTTGCACTTTAATCCTATCCATTGCCCCCTCTGGGTGTTTCACCATTAACAATGTATCATCTGCATACATACTCACTTTATTACCCATTATCCCTTCTATACTTGAGTCCTCCCTTATGTTTTTAGCCAAAATTTCCATTGCCATAATAAGCAAGATAGGGGACAAAGGACAACCCTGCCTAGTGCCTGCCTCAAGCTTTACCTCATCTGTAACCTCTTCATTTACTCTAATCCTGGCAATCCCTTTTTGATATAATAAATCAATTACCCTTCTAAATCTGTCCCGGAATCCATAACTTTTAACTATTTCCTTAATTGAAGACCATTGTAACGAATCAAATGCCTTAAAGATATCCAAAGATATTAACCCCACCTTTTCCTTTGTTTGATTAACATTATCAATTAAGTCTAACACCCTTCTGGTCAAATCGGCCATATGCCTTCCTTTTAAAAAACCTACTTGATCGACATTTATATATTCTCCCATAAATTTATTTAGCCGATTAGCCAATATTGCTGTGAAGATCTTGGCATCCTGATTTATAAGAGAAATTGGTCTATATGATTCCACTTTTTCCAAATTCTTTCCCATTTTTGGCAGCAGAACAATTGTGGTCCTATACCATGAAGTCGGAATTTGTCCACCATCTAGAATATAATTATATAACTTTACCAACTTTGGTACCACAACATCTTTAAATTCCTTATAAAACTCTGTCGATAGTCCATCGTCTCCCGGGGCTTTCCCCAGCTTCAAACCACTAATTACCTCTTTTACCTCTTTCTCAGAGACCTGTTCTTCCATTTTGTCCCGGTGTTCCTGCTTTATTCCATTCCCTAACTGCCTCTCCAATACCCCTTTAAGTTTCCCAATGCCTATCTCTTTTTTTGCATATAATGCTTGATAGAAATCCTTCACAATTTTACATTTATCACTAACCTTATTACATCTTATCCCTTGTTTATTAACCAACACCCCAATTTCCCTTTTTTCCTTTTTAGCTTTAGCCGCTCTTGCTAGTAATCTTGAATTTTTGTTGCTAAATTCGAAATACTCTCTATTTAAATATAGCAAGTCTCTTTTTACTTTTTCTATATCCTTACCCAATAATTCTGCCTTAAATCTTTGTAATTTAGCAAAAAAAAATTATCCTTCTTTTTTGAGTGTTCCTCCTGTAATTGTTTTATTTCTTTTTCTTTTTCCTCCTGTGCTGCTTTATACTTTCTATACTTGGTACTTGCCAACTTTATACTTTCCCCTCTAAAAACCGACTTCATGGCATCCCAAACCACATTAAAATTTACCTCTTCATTATCATTCCACTGCCAACTTTCCATCCAACTTTCTGTAATTTGTTCTTTACATTTTTGGTCTTTGAATAAATTGGGATCATATCTCCAACTTCTTCCTCTCCTGTTATCCTTTTGTGTCCTCAGTTCAAAAAGTACTTTAGCATGATCTGATTCCTTGAACATTCCTATTTCAATTCCCTCAATATTTTTGACCATGTTTTCCGATAAAAATACATAATCTATTCTAGAGTTGGACCCATGAACATGTGAAAAATAAGAATATGCCCTTTCCGAGCCCTTAATCTCTCTCCAAGAGTCCTCCAATCCCATCGCAACCATCCAGTTATCTAAAACATTCCCTTTCATCCCTACTCCACACCTTGCTAGGTTCATACAATCTAAGTTTGACCTTATCAAATTAAAATCTCCAGCCACAATCATCTTTGGCACTTTTTCTAACACCACAATTTTACGAACTTTTTCTAGAAATTCCACTTGACGTTCGTTTGGAGCATAAATATTCACCAAAATTATTTCCTCATCGTCTATTTTTCCTCTCACAATCAAATATCTACCTTCTTGGTCAACAACACTTTTTGTTATCTCAAATCCTAATCTTTTAGAGATCATAATTGCAACTCCTCTTGCTTTTGATGTACCAAACGCCATTTCATAATGTTGAATCCATCCTAGGAAAATGTTGTTTGTATCCTTTGATTTTTGGTGCGTTTCCTGTAAAAACACTATATCAGGTCTATCTTTCTTCAAAGCCAATTCCAACCTCCTCCTCTTAAGAACAGAACATGTACCCTTTACATTCCAGGTTAATACTTTAATATTTCTCATAGTTTATTACAATTTCACCTTTTCTACCTTCCAAACTCTCCATTAGACGTGCCACCACAAACCCCTTACCACTAAAAAACAAAAATATACATAAAACACACAATATCTCTCTCCCCACTTTCTTCAAAAAAAAAAGACGCCTTCGATATCCAAAGAGGGGAGAGGGGGGACATGAAAGATGTGCATATAGATTAGTGCACCGCGCATCTCACCTTTCTACAGGGAAGGAAAAAAAAAGTCCCAAGCTCCAACTTTTGATAGAAAAAAGAAGAGGAGGAATATAAAAAGAAAAAATGAAAACTATAATCCACGCAGCGAAGACGTAAAAAATTGGTAATCCCTCTCTTAGAGCGAGCGAAGCAAAACTCCCTTTTCCCAGTGGCTGTGGCGGCTTCAGGGGGAACCCCCCCTTCTTCCTTTCCAGATCAGCAAACACTTTTTTTTCTTTTTAAACCGTTCTCCTTTGCTTCAACTTCAAAAGGCGCTGGCGTAACCAGTATCTCGAACCCAATCGCTTTCTTCTATACCCACTTATCAAAACCTCCAAACCATTCCGCAGCTCCCCTAGATCGCTAAGAAGCCATTGTCCGAAAACCAACCACTTTCGATTTCCAAGATTGCCGCCATTATCGCCTCAACCGCCACCCTTCTGTCCTCTTCTACACACTCCGCCGAGTCCAGACTCTTCAAAGCAAAGCAATCCACTGTCGCCTCTAACTCTCGTCAGTATAACATTTAGTTAACTCACTTTCTTGCTGATTTTTCCACTTCCTCGGATCTCCGCCGTCTCGCTGGTCCCGTTCTCGGCTCCTCGGCCGGGGAAGCCGCAGCTTCCGTCGTGCACCTCTCCCACTGGGGATACCTCCCGAACTTCAACCGCCCTGCAGCAACTTTTCCAAGCAGGCAAGAAGGAGTCTTATCACCACAAAAAAATCTCTGTAATTTACTCCATTAGCTCATTAATTCTCATTATTTACCGCTTTGATAGCGCGAGTGCCTGAATCGAGATGTTACTCGTCGGCCATCTTAGCCACGCCCCCGCTATACAATGTCTACCCGTTGACAATATTATCAACAACAACTCTTTTTTATCCTCATCTAGATTCATACTTTCCATATCTGTCAACAAAACAGTACCCGACGTCAAATTAATTCTCATCCCCATGATTCTAGAAATCTCTTTCTCAATTCCCCCCCAAAATCTTTTACCACATTACAACTCCACCACATATATTCATATGTCCCCTTTGTATTCTTACATCTCCAACACATTTTACTTTTATTCTTATCCATCTGATGTAACCTCACTGTTGTCAGGTACCATCTCCATAACATTTTGTAATTATTATTATTTTTTACTCTAACTTACATTGTTCTCGTTATCCGCTTCTTCCATTTGTTTCTCCAATTCACTTCCGTGATTCCAACGTTCAAGTCTTGTTCCCAAATTTTCCTCAGCGAATCTTGTGGACTGTCTTCCTTACTTAATAACTTATAAATCTTACTCACCAAGCTCTTAATACCAATTTCTCCCTTTCTTATCTTCCATACCAAATCTTCAAATTCTGTCTCCCCCCCCCTCTCTTTCCAGGCTGGTTTCCCCTAAATATTTACTATTCTATTTATTTACCAATATAATCTGGAACCAGTTCAACCCCAACTGTGTATATAACTTCCTGGTTCAGCATGGATGCTTCTGCGCATGCGTGAAAGCAGCAATATTTACTTCCTGGTTCAGCACAGACATCCTCGCGCATGCGCAGAAGCGTCCGTATTCACTTCCTGGTTTGATGTGAATGCTTCTGCACATGCGAAGTACATCTGTGCCAAACCAGGAAGTGAATATGCATGCTTTTGTGCATGCACAAGTACATCCGCTCCAAATCAGGAAGTAAATATGGCTGCTTTCATGCATGTGCAGAAGCGTCTGTATTCACTTTCTGGTTTGGCAAGGGTGTTGCAGGCCTGATGGAATGGCTTTGGGGACTGAATCCGGCCTGTGGACCATAGTTTGGGCATGCCTGATTTAAATGATGACTCAGGCTTTTAAGAGTAAAGCCCTCAAAGTTGTCTCAATGTACAGGTCTGACATTTTTACTACTTGCCACTTAAAAAATAATAATCTCAAATTCTTTCCATCATATCCATAAAGAGCTTTTAAAATTTGGGATTATTTTGATAAACAATTGAGCCAAATGAAACCTTCACCCACCCAGCGGTAAAGCATATTCCAGCAACAACAGGAATGTCTTAACCTGCACTTTTCAAAATTTAAGTTTATTCATACATGTCTGTTATTCTTTGTGAAGACATTGAAATATGCAAGTAGCCTGCTCCTGCTACCTTGAATATTAAATGAATACTCGAGGGGTTGGAAAAAATCCCAACCTTTTTAGATGTATGCACTAATTTTGACATCTTAGTGTGGTTGATAAATTTGGCCTAGTTTTCTTAGCATTCTGATACATTCAATGCTCAGATTAGTATAGATATAGATATATTTTAATGACCGGAAGAGCAAACCTCAGTAATAAGAGGTATTGCAGTGTTATCAGATATGGCTCACAAAGAGCTAGAAAAACAAGCTTCTATAGCCCTTTGGCACTGTAACACCTCTTAAAATGAAGTTTTCTTCAATCAGATTTGAGTACCGGTATAAAGAAAGCAAATATAAATACAGCTTCTACTGTATAGAGAAATGAGCCAACAAAATCCAAAATCAATGCTTCTTTCATAGGGTTACCATATTTCAGTTCTCCAAATCCAGATAGATTACATATTAAGCAATTTAATAATTTTGTGATGCCAAGTTGATTCCATTTACGGTAATCCTTCTCAGGGTTTCCTAGATAAAGACTGAAATCCAGGATTATGTTGAAACTAGAGTAAACCTATTGGATCAGTGAAATTTACATAGCTATGACTCACCTAATCCCTACTGATTCAGTGGGTCTGCTATATTTGTGATACCATAAAGTACTCAGATGTAGTTTCAAATTTTCTTTTGCTAATGGCCCTCTGGGACTGTTTAACTTGCCCAAAGAGTACACAGGCTTGCTCTTCCAGAAGGAACAATGGGGAATCAAACTCTAAACCTTTGGCTCAGCCGAATACTTCTTCTCACGGAGTTGTCTAGCCAGTTATTATAGAAATTAGCTGCTGCATTTTCCATACTGTACACATTTGCATGACATTGCTAATTAATATGGAGTTTTTCATGTTATAGTAATCAAGCTTGTTCACTGTTCCATTATTTCTCTACCAGCGCCTTTAGTTTTGGAATCATTTATGCTGTAACCACTGATCTAAGGGAGCAAGTAATAGTTGTATTTATTTGTTTGTTTGTTTTATTTACTGGATTTATAGGCCGCCTTCATCACCTCGGCGACCCAAGGCGGCTCACATCAATCAAAACCATCTTGTACATTAAAAACCGACCACTAAAACAGTAAAATGATTAAAATCTAAAAGTCAATAACCCCTTAATTAAAACCCCAAACAGGGCTAGATGAGCCACCACGGCTCGGTTGTGCTGCCAGATGCACCCCATGCCTACTGGCAGAGCCAGGTTTTTAGACCCTTCTTGAAGGGATACAGCTCTGCCTGAGGTGCAGCTCTGGTGGCAGGAGGTTCCAAAGGGCCGGGGCAAACACCGAGAAGGGTCTCCTCTTGTTCCCAGTAAAATCTGCGTCCCTGGATGATGAGACCACCAGAAAGCCCCTACGGTCCGCCCTTGTAGGACGGGTCAAAAACCTTGGGACGATGCGGTCTCTTATGTATCCATGAAGGGCTTTAAAGGTCAAAACCATGAAGGTCATTGCCATGAAGGGCTTTAAAGGTCAAAACCAGCACCTTGAATTGTACCCGGAAGCATACTGGAAGCCAGTGCAGCTCCCACAGCAGTGGTGAGGCACAGGCATAATGCCCGCACCCCATCACCACCCGGGCAGCCAAGTTCTGGACCAGCTGCAGCTTCCGGATGGTCATCAAGGGCAGCCCCATGTAGAGCGTGTTACAGTAGTCCAATCTGGAGGTGACCAGAGCATGGGCGACTGTGAGCAAGGAGTCCTGGTCCAGGAGCGGGCATAATTGGCGGATGACACGAAGTTGTGCAAAAGCCCTCCTGGCCACGACTGCCACCTGCTCTTCAAGCAGTAGTTGCTAAAATCTTGAAAATTTATGAAAGCTTGAAATTCAGGCCAGATGGAAGTCCAAGCAGGCAGAAAGGCCCAGGTAAATGGGTTGTATAGCAACCCTAAGCCTACATGCTGAAAGGATAACTGTTACCTTGTTGTTGTTGTTGTTGCTGTTGTTGTTGTTGTTGTTGTTGTTGTTGTTGTTGTTGTTCAGTCACACAGTCGATTCCGACCCTTTGCGACCCCATGGACCATTTTCCTCCAGGCACCTCTGTCCTCCACCATCCTCCTCAGCCCGCCCAGCTCTGTGCCAATGGTGTCTACAATACCATCTATCCATCTCATCTTTGGGTGCCCCCTTCTTCTCTTTCCCCCCACCTTTCCCAGCATCAAAGCCTTCTCAAGTTAGTCTTCCCTTCTCATTTGATGTCCAAAGTACTTTAGCTTCATCTTCACTATTTGTCCCTCCAATGAACAGTCAGGTTTGATTTCTTCCAGTATTGACCTATTTGTTCTCTTTGCTGTCCAAGGGACTCTCAGGACTCTCCTCCAACACCACATTTCAAAGGCATCTATTCTTTTGCGTTCAGCCTTCCTAATGGTCCAGCTCTCACACCCATACATTACCACTGGGAATACCACTGCTTTGACTATGCGAATTTTTGTTTTCAAGGTGATGTCTCTGCTTTTCACTATATTCCCCAGGTTTCTCATAGCTTGTCTCCCCATAATCAGTCGTCTTTTTATTTCATGGCTACAGTCGCCATCTGCAGTGATCTTACATCCCAGGAAAGTAAAATCTGTCACTGCTTCTACTTCTTCCCCATCTATTTTCCAGGGACTGATCGGACCTGTTGCCATTATCTTGGTTTTCTTGATATTAAGTCTCAAGCCAACTTTTGCACTTTCCTCCTTCAATACTTTTGCACTTTTGCAAAAGATGGTAGATGGTATTGTAGACAATACTTTTGCAGCTTTTGCACTTTTCCTCCTTCAATTCCTCCTTGAATAAACTTACCAGTCATGGAATAAAGGGACAGGTCTTGTCCTGGATCAGCAACTGGCTAAGGGACAGGAAACAGAGGGTAGCATTAAATGGACACTTCTCCAAGTGGAGGGAAGTAAAGAGTGGGGTCCCCCAAGGTTCAGTACTGGGACCCCTGCTTTTCAACCTCTTCATAAATGATCTAGAGGTAGGAGTAAAAAGCAAGGTAGCCAAATTTGCTGACGACACTAAATTATACAGGGTAGTGAAAACTGTGAGAGATTGTGAGGAGCTCCAGAGGGATCTCTCGACACTGGGGGAGTGGGCAAAACAGTGGCAAATGAGTTTCAACATTAGTAAGTGCAGAGTGATGCATGTTGGGGCAAAGAACCCCAATTACATGTATAAACTGATGGGGTCTGAACTCTCTGCGACAAACCAGGAAAGGGATCTTGGTGTCCTGGTGGACAACTCAATGAAGGTGTCAACCCAGTGTGCCTCAGCAGTGAAAAAAGCAAACTCAATGCTAGGGATCATTAGGAAGGGTATAGAAAATAAGTCAGCAAGTGTCATTTTGCCTCTTTATAAATCTATGGTGAGGCCCCATCTGGAATACTGTGTACAGTTCTGGTCGCCATACCTCCAGAAGGATATTATGGAGCTGGAAAAAGTGCAGAGGAGGGCAACCAGAATGATTAGGGGACTGGAACACCTTCCTTACCATCTGAGGCTGCAACGGTTGGGCCTCTTCACTCTTGAACGACGGCGTCTAAGAGGTGACCTGATTGAAGTTTATAAAATCATGCACGGTGTGGACAAAGTTGATAAGGAAAAACTGTTTTCCCTATCGCACAACACTAGAACTAGGGGACACTCCATGAAACTTTTGGGTACTAGTTCTCAAACAAATAAGAGAAAGTACTTTTTCACCCAGAGGATTACTGGTCTATGGAACTCCCTGCCAGAAGAAGTGGTGACAGCTGTCAGTCTTGACAGCTTTAAGAAAGGATTAGACAAGTTCATGGAGGACAAGAGTATCAATGGCTATAATTATGGATACTTAAGGACAACCTCTGGGTTGGAGAGATAGGCAGGATATCTCTCAACATCATTTCCAGGGAATTCTATGCAGGTGAAGGCATCTGCTTGGGAATACCCTGAAGGAAATGGTGAGCCACTGTGTGAGACAGAATGCTGGACTGGATGGGCTGTGGCCTGTTCCAGCAAGGCTGTTCTTATGTTCTTATATGTTCTTATGTAATCAAGAGGTTCTTTAGGTCTTCCTCACTTTCTGCCATTAGGGTGGTATCGTCTGCATATCTCAAATTGTTGATGTTTCTCCCCGTAATTTTGATCCCATACTGTGATTCCTCCATCCCTGCATTGCACATTATGTGCTCTGTGTATAGATTGAATAAGCAGGGTGAAAAAATGCAACCTTGTCTTACTTCTTTTCCTATTCCAAACCACTCTGTCATTCAGTTCTCGGTCCTAACTGTTGCCTCTTGGTTCGTGTACAGATTTCTCTTGAGGCATATGAGGTTTTCTGGTATTCCCATCTCTTTAATTACTTGCCACATTTTGTTGTGGTCCACACAATCAAAAGCCTTGGTGTAGTCAATAAAACAAAAGTATATTTGTTTCTGGTATTCCTTTGTTTTCTCCATGATCCAACGTATGTTGGCAATGTGATCTCTAGTCCCCCTGCCTCTTCTGAAACCAGCCTGCACCTCTGGTAGTTCTCTCTCCACATGTTGCTGAAGTCAATCCTGTATTATCTTGAGCATCACCTTGCTTGCATGTGGGATGAGCACAATTGTTCGGTAATTTGAGCATTCTTTGGCATTGCCTTTTTTGGGGATTGGGACGTACACTGATCTTTTCCAATCTTGTGGCCACTGTTTTGTTTTCCAAATTTGCTGACATATTGAATGCAGTATTTTGATTCCATCATCTTTTAGGGCTTTGAAAAATTCAACTGGGATACCATTTTAGCTTTATTGTTTGCAGTGCTTTTTAGGGCCTTTCTGACTTCACTCTCCTGAATGTCTGTTACCTTAATCTATATCTCAAAAAACCCAATTCTATCAATAATGAATCCCAATTTTCTTCTTTCTTTCATTGAAGTTGCTCTTTGTGTGTGTGTGTGATTGATTGATTGATTGATTGATTGATTGATTGATTGATTGATTGATTGATTGATTGATTGATTGATTGATTGATTGATTGATTGATTGATTGATTGATTGATTGATTGATTGGCATTCCATTCTTCTTCCCAACTGGGACTCATGGGGATTTTAAAAACAAATATTGATCAGCATTATCCACTAACAGCTGAATGAAGTTGAATTAAATGCAGAAAGAATAGAACAGAGCAATGCATACGGAAATTGTGTCTTTCAAAATGATCATAACAGGGAGGGGAGTAATGTAGCCACCAGGTTATGTAATCAAAATATAAAGAACAAACCCTGATGTATCCAGTTGTGGAAGCTAAGGGTTGGCCTGGTTACTGGCCTGCTTCAATGACCTGCCACCAGGGAATGGAGCCCTTATAGTATAGTGATTAAGCTGCAGTGCATTCTAAACTCTGCTCATAATTTAAGTTTGAAACAGATGGGCTCAGGTTTGACTCAGTCTTCCATTCTTCCAAGGTTGGTAAAATGAGTATTCAGTGTGCTGGGAGAAAAATGCTAATTATTTTGTGAATTGCCCAGAGTGTGGTCTAAACACTATGGGGTGATATATACATGTGATTGCAATATCATAATATAATTGATGTTCAAGTGGAAGAAGCATCAAAGCTGAAACTAGAGCATACCTGTCAAGTTTTGGGAAATTTCTGTCAAACCCCTGTATTTTACACTCTTTCCCGCCATCATCCTGTATTAGTTAGACTGGAGTTAGACTGGAGGCCAGCACATGATAAGCATAGCTGTCCAGTTTCCTGTTTTGGCCGGGAAATTTCCCTTATTTGAAAGAAATTTCCCAAAACTTGACAGGCATGAACTAGAGTCACTGCCAATTGGAGTTGACTGTGATAGATTAATATTCTGATTCAAGATAAGGTTGTTTCCTATTGTCCTAACCACTATAAATATTATAGAGAAAACTGCTTCTAAAAGTTGTGTAGGTCCAATTTATCAGCAATATCTAGTGGTGGGTTGTTTGTTTTTTGCACCATTAGCAAATGAGTAATTAGAATCATAGAATAATAGCATCATAGAATAACTGAGTTGGAAGGAGCCTTTTAGGTCATAGGGTCCAGCCCCCTGCTCAATGCAGGAATCTGAATCAAAGCAGATGTGAAGCTGTCCACATGCAGAACTTCAAACAGCTTTCTGGAATCTTTGTACAGTTGCCTTTATTCTCTTGAATTCAGACCACTTGTCTCTACTGTATCTGAGTTATAAAGACTTGTTTCCAGCTATTATCCTTTGCAGGGTAAGAGTTGCAGTCTAAAACATCTGGAAGGCCAAACATTCCTACCAATGCTTTAGACTTTAGATCTGCCAGTGGGTACACATTGCCACACTAAGGAAATCCTTTGAAATAATTCAGTGTTGCTACAATACAATTAGAAAAGTATTGTGTATTGTTTACTGGATCAGTAAATATGCCAAAAGACATCTGCTTTTTGTTTGTTATGTGATATGACTACCATTTTAATAGATAGATGAGATCAATAATGAGTACCTTTTAGATATCTATTAATAAGAGAGTCAAGGGAAATTCAGCATACAATTTAATAAGTAAGGAGATACTGCCATTAAATGGAAATCTAAAATTATATCAGAAGGAAAAGGATTGCCGCTGCTGTTATCTACCAGTGGCAGAAATAAAATAAGCTGTCGTATCCAACTCTATGGTTCAGTGTTAATCTCTGTTTATAGCCCAAGAGCCAGTGCTGTCTGCATCTGGACATTTCTGTGGACATGTGGCAGGCATGACTAGACACCAGAGTTTGAGGAACACTGTTACTTAGATCTACACAACACATGAAATGGTAAATCTATTAATAGGATCCCGAAAAGCTCCACTTCATAGAAAGACCTCAGTATTTGAGTGGATTAGCCATTAGGAGTGTGTGGATATCACGTTCTTTGATTCAGTCCAAATTATCTGTCCTACAACTCACAACCAATTTTTTCCATTCAATTTGTGTATTGAAATATTTTAAAATATTTGTATGCATTTGCATTTGTCTTAAGAGTGAAAAATAGGAAAGCCCTGGAATGGCAAGATGAAACCCAGTGTTACCCACCAATTTCATTCACTCTGTCTCTCTCTCTCTCTCTCTCTGTCTCTCTCTCTCTCACACACACACACACACAGGCTCTCTGTTGTATGGATTGAGACGTGCACCTGCGTAAAATCAAAGAAGAAGAAATTATCCAGTGCATGCCCGTTCTATTAATTAGATCCTATCAAGTTGATTCTGACTTACAGAAAAACTTTCCAGGATTTTTCTAGGCATAGAGTATGCAGATGTTGTTTGCCATTTGTCCTCTTTTGGAGGTACCCTGGGACTATGCAGCATGTTGAAAGCTACACCGGCTGGCACTTCTCCTGGGAGGCACAGTGGTGAAAAAACATTCTCAAACTCCAGCTCTGCTACCAGCTCATTTAGCTATCTCGCCAGCTACTTCCTGAAAATAAAAGTGATACGAGCAATCTTTCTCTTCTCTAATATCCTTACCTTGTAAATTGGCTGCCAGCCTGAGGGACAGGGATTTCCATCAATGGGCTTATTATTTCATTTATTTACATTATTTATATGCTGCCTTTCTCCTCATAAAGGACCAAAAGCAGCTCATACTAACTAAATCCATACAATAATGCCAAGTTAAAGTACAATCCCAAATTTTGTATTAGAATAATTAAACAATAATAAAAACAATTTTAAAAACACTTAAAAGTCTAAATTTCATAAATAAAGTGTTCCTTAGACCCACATTTATTGCTTAAAACCAGTGGTGGGCTCCAAAACAAAAGTACTACCACACTGTGGGCGTGGTATGGTGGGCATGGCCAAGGGAAAGCCCTGCGTTGCACCACAATTAGGACTACTTTATTTCAAAACTTGGATGGGCAGGGCCAGCCAGAATTTCTACTACCGGTCCTGGCGAACTGGTGCGAACCAGCTGATGACCACCACTGCTTAAACCTACCTAAAAAGAAAGGCCATTGCCTGGTGATGGAAACCTCATGATTGAGGTTTCCAGGAGAGCTTGGGCTTTTCATCGACACTTAAGTATCGAGCTACATCTGTTTTGTGCTCTCTTGAAAGTATTACAGGGATACCTCATACAACATCCAAACTTGGTTCCACAAGTTTGGACTTTATACGGATTTGGACTTTGTATGAGGCATGCAAAATCCTAGCCGCGATGCCTCATACAACGTCCAAATCCTTGCCACGATGCCTCATACAACATCGTTTCCATAGAGATACATTGTACTGTAACAGCACAGACTTCAGGGCAAAGTCAAGGAAATAGGCAGGAAACTGACAGAACTTTAAGAAATCATTGTCTAAAGGCTAGAAACATTACAAAAACATGTCAAACAATCCTGATTGTCCAAGAACCTGAAGAATGCTGCAAAAATCCCAGGAATGCTTCTAAAAATTCGGACAAAAACATTCAAAAAAATCCAAAATCACGCTCAAAACCACTCCTAAACACTCTTTTCCTCATGCAAAACCCACAAGAGCAATGCACGCAAGTGTCCTGCCTTTTATAGTGCCCAGGCACAATGCAACCTGGGAAAAACCCCAATGACTTTTTTCAAGGAATTAGGTGATGTTGTATGAATCCGATGTTGTATCAAATGGACTTTGTATGAGGTATTACTGTACTCTCATTTTTCCAGTGAGTTTTTTTAAAGAAAAATCCGTTTTTATCACCCTTGAAAGAACCAGAACAATATTTGGCACCTTGGAAAGCCTTGATTTGATTTGCCCAGTCCTTCAGGCCTTGTCATTTTAATTCAGACCAGTATAGAACCAGACAAATCCCATTGCTTTGTTTGCTTTTATGAAAAAATGTGCTACAGGTTCAGAAATTCATATGTTTCGCCAGGCAAACTATGTTTCTGTACTGTTTCCTAATCAGACATATGAATGACATTTTGCGTTGTTCTGCAGTACAGAATATAATTTCAAAGTTGTAATTTTCATTGGGGGGAAATTAAAGGAGAAACAGATTAAAAATCCATAAAACACACATTCTTATTCCAAAATGCCTCCCTTACAGGTTTGAAATGTTTTTTACAACTAGGAGATACAGTTTTTGTGGTTTCTGCACCATATTTTAGTTTAGCCCCTTAGATAATTACAATTGGGAAGCCATCATTCTGGGACTGAACAAAACCTGTCTTACATGGCCAAGGAAAATAATCACATTGATCCGTCTTTCTGGGATGGTTAGCTCCACCTGACCTTACTAGACTTTAGAGTCCTGTAATTCAGGATCACATCCCAGGCTGAGAGGTGAGTAAAAGACACCCTGAGCCTGCCAGGAATTGTCAACTCTCTTTGAACTCACTTCAAAGGCTAGTGGAAATTCAGAGATTTTGTTATCTCTGGAAACTCATTGAAGACACTATACTCTAAAATACAAGAGAGAGTCAAGTTTGCAGAATCATAAAATAATAGCAAACTCAAATAGAACTGTTGTGTTAAAGGAAATTGGCCCCACTTTTTTCTGTTGCCTGGATCAAACAGTAGTATAGGTAAAGGTAAAAGTCACCCTTGCTCGAAAGCCAGTCATATCTGACTCTAGGGTTCAGTATTCATCTCTGTTTACAACCAAAGAGCCAGCGCTACCAAGTATAATTCAGGAGCCATCTCCACGGTGCAGCAACTACTTTGCAATGACCCACTGCATCTTATCTATAGCTATAAGGAAAGGGTTGGGCTGTTCGTGTGCAGAATGCGTGTCCACACACATGCAGCCTATCCCGTAATGCGCCGGCCACACTTACCTTTTGTCCTTGACAACATCGCCGCAAGGGTCTGGAAGCCGAGAGTGGGGCCAACGTCCCATGAACACGGAAAAACAAAAACAAAACCTACGCTTCCCAGCATCCTTCATGCTGCGGCATGCCTCAGCCAATCAGGCAGGAGGACACAAGCGCAGAGGAGGCAGGTCAGCCAGCATGCGAACACTGAAGCCAACGGCTGCTTCACGTGCACGCACACTACAGCTGAGGAGCCGACGCGGCCGGGGCGAGGCACTGCCTCTTCCC
Source organism: Bradypodion pumilum (assembly GCA_035047305.1). Taxonomy (NCBI): domain Eukaryota; kingdom Metazoa; phylum Chordata; class Lepidosauria; order Squamata; family Chamaeleonidae; genus Bradypodion; species Bradypodion pumilum. The sequence goes on along the minus strand of JAWDJD010000004.1, from coordinate 61,642,712 downwards.
TGCTGCTCCTTCCGCCCTCAGCCACACTGCCTGAAACAGCGGAGAGAGAATGGCAAGGCCGAGAGACAAGAATCCATCAGGGGAGGTGCCTACCCTGGCGGATTCCTGCCTCTCGCCCTGCCATTTCCCCTCCGCTGTTTCGAGGGCTGTCTTCGAAACAGTGGAGAGAGAATGGCAAGGGTGAGAGGCAGGAATCCACCAGGGGAGGTGCCTACCCTGACAGATTCCTGCCTCTCATCCTTGCCATTTCCCCTTCGCTGATTCGAGAGCTGTCTTTGAAACAGCGGAGAGAGAATGGCAAGGGCAAGAGGCAGAAATCCACCAGGGGAGGTGCCTTCCCTAGCGGATCCCTGCCTGGCACCTTTGCATTTCCCCCTCCACTGTTTCAAAGACAGTCCACAAAACAGCGGAGGGGAAATGGCAGGGCGAGAGGCAGAAATCAATTAGGGGAGGAACCTCCCCTGATGGATTCCTGCCTCTTGCCCTTGCCATGTCTTTGGCCATCCCCTTCTTCCTTTGCCCTCAACCTTCCCCAGCATCAAGGCTTACTCAAGTGAATTGTCTCTTCCAAAATAAGCCACCCCCAAAACCACCCCACCACCAACACAAAATCAATACATGCCCGGCAAGGCTGGGCAAAATAGTTAGTATATCTATAAAACAAAGGTGTGGGTTTGTATGTGCTCTAAAGGAACCCACACCCCTGGACCAATGTCGCTGAATTTAAGTTTATGGGTCGAAGACGATAACGCTGAAGAAACTATACTTCCTTTAAGGGGGGGAAAAACCAAGCAAGGCCGGGTAATCAGCTAGTAAATATACATAAATATAGCATTTTATCTCTCACTATGGACTTTGACACAAATATTGTCAAGAAAGCACAAATGTTGGTAAATGGAGGGAACTTCCATGGATTGATATGTAACAAATTGCTCTGAGATGCAACCACATGGTCCCTGTTTGTAGAGCAATTTTTAGACTATGCTCTAAAACAGGGGTGGCCAAACCTTTCAAGCCATGGGCCGGTCACATGGTTGCTCCCACCGTAAAATGCATCCATGGCTGTCATAAACATGTTTACGACAGCCACGGGTACATTTACGGCAGCTTTTTGCACGTGCAGGTGTGTTTGCATATGCGCAGGACGCATTTGCTTCCGCCTACAGTAGCAGTGAGGGCCAGATAATTTGGCACCATGGGCCGTAGCTTGGCCACCCCTGCTCTAAAACTAGGAGATGTGCTGTGTTTGGCACACCAATATATCTTTGCATTTAGCATGCTTTGTTTGATGAATTTAAAATAAATGTGAGCTTAACTTGCAAGTCTATTTGCTGCTGCATATATTTCTGAGAAAATTCTGCTGTGGGAAGAAAAAAACGAGATAACTACAGGAAAGCCACATTCCCTTTGATGCCTAGTTTGATCTTCAGTTTTTGAGATTACTTCAGCAAAGGTTGAAGTTGGCATTTAGAAAATAAAAGTTCTTTGTTCAGATAGCATTTTCATTATTATTGCAGGTGAATTTGTATGCTGCTTTCCCATAGAAAAACCTAAGCAATTTCCATCTCTTCTTCTGCCATATCTGAATCCAAATATGGCGATCAGCCATGAAGACTGTCCTGAAAATATAATGCAGTGGCCTTTCATCGGCCTTCCGCATTGCAGCATGACAACCGTACCACTGATCCAGTTCCATGAGTCACTTTCTGGTCCTGAGCAAAGTTCGCATCCGCCCCAGGCCAGTATTGATGTAGCTACTGCCCTCCATCAAGATGGATTCAAGTGGGATTTAATCCACTTGGGGACAATCACTCTTCCCTGTGGACTTCAGCACCCAAGGCTGTTAGTCCTCAGGGTTGTCTGGTTAGTTAACTGCCACCTGACACTTGGTGTTGAGTTGCTGGCAGTATGGTCTACTCTATTACCATAGCAGAGTAACCTGGCCAGATTCAGAAGATTTATATAATTATTATTTTTTTCAGATTGTATAAGAAGAACACCAACAATAACAGGGTACCATCAAGTCACTTCTGACTTATAACAACCTTTTTCAGGGTTTTCTAGGTGTAGAGTTCTCATAAGTAATTTTCCATTCCTTTCTTTTGAGGGTGCCCTGGGACTGTGCAGCTTGCCTGTGACAATATAGGCTTGCTCGTTTCCTTGGAAACACCATGGATAACTAAACTCCCAACCTCTGGCTCACCAGCCAGATACCTAAACAACTGAGCTACACAGCCAGCTTCAATAACAATTCCAAGACAGCCAGCTTCAATAACAATTCCAATTTCTTCGTGTCCTGATCAAAAACCTAGTCTACCAAAATGAAGCCTTTTTTGGCTTTGTCATTGGCCAAATTTAAGTCCCCATTGGTTTCTGGCAGTAATTAGCAGACCAGTAAATGAACTGGATTCTGTATCTCTCCACATTCACACAGTGTGTTGTTGTCCAAGTGACGTAGAGGAGGTTGGGTTCCTCAACTATATCCTCCTTTAATGTTGTTCCTTAAGGGGCTGCAGTGGCTCAGTGGTTAAGAGGTTCACCTTGTTAGCTGGAAGGCTGACAAGTAAGCAGTTCGAGCCCTGGGTACTGCATGACGGATTGAGCACCCATCTCTGTCCCAGCTCTTGGGGACATGAAAGGAGCCTAATTCAGGCGTCCCCTGAGCAGAGTTTCTCCAGCAAATATCCTTTCAGCCCAGAATAATTTGTGACACAAAATAATAATAATAATAATAATAATAATAATAATAATAATAATAATAATAATAATAATAATAATAATAATAATAATAATAATAATAATAATAATAATAATAATAATAATAATAATAATAATAATATTTGGTTCCTTGCCCAGTGAGTGCCTTCCTCCATCTTCTAGTTTTGTTTTACTTTTGTGTATCCTAAATAATGTTTCTTCTTGCCATAAATCTCTTCCTGGATCTGAGCCCGAGGACTTGAGGCTCATATTTTATTCAGAGGGTGTCAAGGGTCATTCTGTTTGAAGTGGTAGCCATGTTAGTCTGTGCAAGCATATCTGAGAGTAAACAAAACAGAACAGCAAAAAAAGACAAAAAATGTTGTGGCACCTTAAAGACTAACTCCTGCAATTAAATGTGAGCTTTCATGGACCAAGTGCTTGCACCTCAAGGGGGAAGTGCCCTCGCCCGCCAGAGCCCACCTGAGCTGAAGCAGCATGGCCCAAGCCACCCCAGCCAATGACAACAACAGCCTCTGCAAGGGCATGCACAGTCCTCACCTGTGTCACCAGCGGTCGAAGCAGAGCGTGCAGAGCCCGCCACTCTCTGTCGCTGGGTGGCACGAGGAGCAGTTGAGGTCGACCAGGAGGGAGGAGGAGATGGTGAAGAAGGCACTGCCGTGTGGGAAGTGCGTGGACTGGAAGTGCCCGGGCCGCCACCGAGACATTCATTTTCCCCTCAGCAGTGGCAGGTTCTTTAGCAGACCCAAGAGCCAGAGCTGACCTCAGAGCCTACTCTGAAAGGAGTGCGGAGGCCTCCTCTCTGCAGAGGCCACCAATGGGGAAAGGAGAGGGCAACCCTGGAGGGTGAAGAGGCTGCTCCCCCCCCCAACTGCTCAGTGGTTGTTGTTTTTTAAAAGTGCTTTCTGGGTTGGAAGGCTTTTTTGCTGGAGGAACTCCATTCAGGGGATGCTTGAATGGGGCTCCTTTCATGTTCCCAAGATCTTTTCCTCACCAAGTGGTCCCTATTTATTGAAACATTTAGCAATTAGATCATAAACAAAAAGATAAAAACGTGGCACTTTAAAGGCTTATCTGCTGTATCTTAACGTTCGCTTTCGTGGATCAAGTCCACTTCATCAGAAGTGCTTGAAACACAGACTAACATGGCTACCATTTCAAAAATTTAGCAATTACACTTCTATACTGCCCCATAGCACTTAGTGCCCTCTCTGGGTGGTTCACAAGTTAATTAGCATTTAGCCCCTAACATGCTGGGGACTCATTTTGCCAACCTTTGAAGGATAGAAGGCTTTGAGTCAACCTTGATCCCAGTCAGGATTGAACTCACAATGTTTTGGCTGCAGTACAGCAGTTTTAACCTCTGCACCACTTGCACTCATTTATCAGTGTTGCCCATGTTTCCTAATAGGAATAGGAAATATATGCTTCCTTTTTTTACTGCATAGGCAGTATCTAAGTTTATTTAGTCATTTTATGAGTCAAAAGGAGGCTGCAAAAATATTCGCCCACCCACATCTAGAATCCTGGCTACGGCCCTGACGGATACTAACAAGAGGATATTTTTCTTGACTGGTGTAGGTTTGAGGCCTCCTGTCACTAATGGCTTCATTAACAACAATGTAAATTTGTTGTGGATGTACTCCATACTGGAGCAGCAGTATTCTGCTGCAGAGACGCTGATGTACACAGCGTGGATGGTTAAGTGCCCCATTTATAGTTTGTGAGTTTCCTGATGATGTTGTTCCTTGTACTAACTTAAGCTTTGATATTCAGGCAGTGCTGCTTGAAAGAGTGTCTTGCCAAGTGCCACACCAAGGTATTTTGGTGTTGAACAGTGCTGTAATTGGTTCCCTTGCCACATAACGTCCATCTCAAACCTTGCCTCTCGGTTTTGAAGGTGGAAAGCACACACTTGAATCTGCTTGGATTAGGCTTCAAATAGTTGATGTTGTAATACTGTCCTAATTCTTCAAATGCTCCAGTAAGTTTTCCAGCTACATCATCAAAGCTTCTTCCTTGAACGACCATTGCTGTGTTGTCCACATAGATGAACTATTTTGTATTGTCAGGAACTGGTTTATCATTTGTATATATATTATACAGTGTTGGGGCAGTCTATTCTTCTGCAACCTCCATCTGCTGTTCTTTCCATTCATTGTCACATAAAATCTCTGGTTCTGAAGGAAGCTGCCAATGACCCTAGTAAGCTTGTTCTCTTTGGTAAGATTATTTATTTATTGGAGCAGGATCCTATGATTGACAGCATCATATGCTGCAGTTAGGTCAATGCAATGCACTCTCATAATTAACTTTCTTTTGAAGCCATTCTCAACATGTTGCATAATATTAAGAATAGGACCACAACATGACCTTCCCAGGCCTGAAGCTTGCTTGCTTCTTCATGATCTTTCAATCAATAAATTCAGAAATATGATTGTGACTCATCTGTTCCTTTGCCTTATAAAGATGACAAAGGAGTGACACTGGTTGGTAGCTTTTTTGGGTCTTCTGGGTTTTTGCCAGGTTTCAATAAAGCAACAACTCTAGCCTGTCTCCATAATTTAGGAATCTTAAGTTCATCTATGCAATTGTTCATTAACTGCAGGAGCCATTCCAAAGTGCTAATACCAAACTGCTTTATCTGCTATGTTCTTATGTCATTGATACCTGCTGCTTCATTCAGTTTTATGCTGCTAATAGTTTCCTCCAAATCAGATGCCAAAAAGGGGCTTTGGTCTGCTGTTATTCCAGTATAGTTTTGCTGTGGCTGGGTTAAATCTCCACTTAAAATTTAAAGGAGTTTCCAAGCTTGCCTACTGTTCTGCTTCATATCCAAGTTCTTGACTAATGTGCACCATTGTGATTTCCGATTTTCAGCTAGAGCCTGCATCATTTCTTCCCCAGCTTTAACAGTATCTTCCTGAAAGGATTCTGGTTGTAAAGTGTCTGATACTTATCTAGAAGAGCTTTGATTTTGTCAGTCAGGCCCTGGGTGTACTGGTTGTGGCATATTTTTCCTTGATATCTCTTTCATACCAGATTATCCTGGTAAATAATAGAGTAGACCATACTGCCAGTGAGTCAACGCTGAGTGCCATGTGGTGGTTAACTAACCTTACCACCCTGACAACAAACGGCCTTGGTTGCCAAAGTCAACAGGGAATGGGAATGGTCCCCAAGTGGGTTAAATCCCACTTGAATCCACCTTGATGGAGGGCAGCAGCTTCATCAATCCTGGCCTGAGGCTGATGAGGACTTTGTGTGCCAAAAGGGCTCAGAACCAGAAAGTGACTCGGAGAAGTGGAACAGTGGTACGGCTGTGATGCTGCAACGCAGAAGGCAAATGAAAGGCCACTGCATTATATTTTCAGGACAGTCTTCACGGTTGATCACTATGATGATTGCCTATATTTGGATTCGGATATAGCAGAAGAAGAAGAATTTATTTCACAAGATGGACTAATTCATGATATTTAATCTGATTGTGAGAGGATCTTCTCCACACATTTAGCTGCTCTTGAAAATTCACCTATTTAGCCTTAAAGTTAAAATGTTAGTAAAAAGGCACCTTCTGGGGTTTCACTGCAGCATTTACTATGCACATGATGGGGCTGTGTTGAGTGTGTGGGATCTGATCATCAACAACTTTCATGCATTGTGCTGCTATTTTTTTGCTAACTAAAATGTTGTCCAGATTATACACCCTCCTCCATCTACCCCTGTTAAAGGATGCCGGCAGTTTCGGATCATGGACATGTTGGAGGTCATTGGTGTTTGCCCAAGATAAAAGTTGTGCACCATCCTCACTGGTCTGGTTATATCCCCAAGCTTTATTGTGACAATTAAAATTTCTAATAGCAAAACTTATTTGGTTATACTGTAAGTAAAATTGTATGGTTCATTAAAACTAAAATTTACTTCTGGGGGCTTATAGACAGAGGTAACAGAAGTAACAGAGAATTGTGGGGTTCGGGTGGTGAGAATTTCAATGTTGTTTGTTTCTGTCAGTGCAGCTGATATTATTTCTGGTGCTTCTGATTTGTAAGGATTAGCCAGTGAAAAATCTCCATTGCCGGTGATAAATCTCCATTTCCAGGGGACACCTGTGGTGCCTCTTACACAAATAAAGAATGAAAGCAGATATTATACTGAGGCCAGGTCTAACAAAAATTGCATTCCCATACTGGTCATGTGGTCTCTCAATCACTAGTTCCATTATAGCCACTTTGGTTCTGTGCCTTGTTGTTTCCCAATGTTTCCTGGAGCAGAAGTATGTCACATTTGTATTTCCTGTGCATGTCTGCTAGGAGGACACTTATTACTCAAATGTCCCTCAATATTTATTGAGATCATTGTTATGGTTGGTCTAGACCAGGGGTGGCCAAACTATAACATGGGGCCCAGATCTGTATGGGCATGTTTTACTTCTCCTTCCAGGAGCGACGAGGGCTTCGCAGGCCAGATGAATTGACCTCGGAGGCCAGATCCAGCCCCCGGGCCATAGTGACTGGCTTCCTGAACCACGTGACCAGCCCACAGCCCGAAATGTTTGGGCACCCTTGGTCTAGACAAAGACGTTTCTGGTGGATTCATTCTTCAGTTCCTTTGGTTTGATCTGGTGTTAGAAAGATTAGCCAGCAAGGTTGCTGCCTAGGGTATGCTCAATTGTATTCACAGTCTTTAAGGAGGCTCTTTCTGTGTACCCTCAAGACAATATTTAAATATCAACACAAATTTGATTATCACCCAACAGTAATAAATATAATATGAAGAAGCACTGTCAAGTCAATTTTGATTCATGGCAATCCTTTCTGGGGGCTTCTAGGTTGATATCCAGAAGTGGTTTGCCATTCCCTTCTTTGAGGGGGCATCCTGGAATTGTGCAGATTGCCCAAGGCTATATAGACAGCTCTTTTCCTAAGAAACACAGTGGAGAATTGAACTCCCAACCTCTTGCTCTGCAGCTAGATACTTAAACCACTGAGCTATTGTTGTGTATTAACGTTGATTGCAAGTTGCCCCAGCAACGCTATGCAAAGACAAAATGGCGATTTTCCACCATCAACATTAGCCACTAGATTTGGTGCGTACTCTTCCCTTCTGGGTGCATTCTTTATGTTAATTAGAGTTCAATGATTGGGTGCAACTTTGGATCCTGTTCGTGATTGGTTAAAACTGGTATATCATGTTATGATTGGTTAGTTAAGGTTGTCCGGCGGGTTACTACATTGTATCAAAGAGTCACCACCGGGGAGACAGTATATAAGCCCCATGGGTAAACGAGGGTGGGGCCGGGGCCGGATCTGTGCTTCTCATTATCGCTGCAGGTTAGTCCATGCTGGGCTAACCTGGGGTCTTCTCTATACGCTCACACAGAAGTGTAGCTTAGTAGCCAAGGACGGCATAATTCAGAGAGACCGATTACATGGGACTTGTGTAGCTATCTGAGATCCAGATATTCCTTGTAAGAGTAACCAGAAAGACTTTGCCGTTGTTCATTGTTCAGTTCATCGTTTGGTGGACTGTTCTTTACAAGGGCCGGACATGACAGCTGTCCAGACTGCTAGTAATAAATATATAGTCAGATTAACAATCAAAGGTGATCCATGGCCCGAGCAAAGAGAGGTGTCATTTTATCCCAGATGGAAATGTACTTTCACCACATATCATGCGATTGCCAGGATACAGATCACATAAGAGCACTGCATAAGTGGTCCAAATTGTGATCCATTGCACCACGTGATCACATCCTCAGTTTCTTAGGATGGCTGCCATTATGGCATGTTCACCTGTGTGACTTAGTTGCTCTCAAGTAAGGCCCAGTAGTCTGATATTTTTCATCCAATAAATCCACCTTCTACTCCTTTCATGTTTACCCTCAATTTTCCCTTGCATGGTGCATTGCAGTGTATAATATGTGTCATGTTGAGTTATGGATTCAATATATGAGAGCTTGTATTTCTTAATAATCAACTCTATTTATTTTTTATTTCCTATCCAATAAAATACCTTTTTATTTTTATTCTGTAAGTCTATGGAGCGCAAAGGATTCTTCTGTATGCCCACATTTCCAAAATATTCATTCAATTGAGCATTTCTCTTTAATAGTTTAAACCTCAGGAAGACAACATTTGAAGACATCAAAGGAAGAGCTTGGAAACATATAAATTTATTTTACTACAATTCCCAGAAGCTTTAGCCAGTGTGGCCAAGCTGCCTCTTGTAATGATCCAAAATAATCTTAGCTCTGATGAGTTGTTTCTACACCAGAATAGTCCTCTATAATACAACACTCTACAAAATAGCACATGTAGTAATTCTCAAGGTCTACCTACCAGTTAAGTACAATTTTATTAAGCAGGGACTTAATTCAACCATCTTTTCCTATTTTATATCCGCAGGATAACACCATTGACTTCTTAGAGTATGTGGCTGCTTTGAATCTTGTTTTCCGTGGGAAACTAGAACACAAATTGAGGTGGACATTCAAAATATATGATAAAGATGGGAATGGTTGTATAGATAAAACTGAGCTCTTAGAAATAATTGAGGTAAGTAGGAATGTGTTATTTATCTGTTATTTATTTTCAGAGATATTACTGTATGATTTCAGGTAACCATAATTCCAGCTTCTATATAACCAATCCTGTCTTGGAGAGAGAGTGCAGAGTTTGTCAATATGAAACCTTTCTGGCATCTATGTGTCTATTGGCACCCATGGGTTTATATGCCTTTTTGAGCTCTCGTGTGGTGGCACTGGCAATGAAGAAGAATTTAAAAATAAATACCATTTGGGTAAAGTTTAAATATCTCTCTCAATTATATGACAACCAGATTGTGGCTGTATGTGTTTAACTTGAGTGAAAACTGCAAGCTACTTATTTAATGTTGTGTTTACTTTAGCTAGAATAAAGTAAGAATTCCCATGCATTTTTCTCTGCATGTATAATTTTATTTACTTCTTGTTTAGGTAAATTTAGACATTGAACCAGAAAGAAAAGCAATTCTGTACTGTGTAATTGGTAGGAGTTGTTTTACAACCCAAGAGCAAATAGTATAATGGAAATTTCCTGGAATGGTAACAGTCCAGCTATTATTACAAGGTTTGGAATAAAGATTATGCATAGAAAAATCAGGACTGACCTATGATGCTTATCAACACGTTCTCTGATTGGAACAACAAGATAGGCTTTCGTCTTAAACAGCCCAGGCTCTTCTGGCTCTTGCTGATGCCACTCACATCTATGACCAACTTCTTGGCTACCATAAGTAAACCAAGCTGCCTATTTGGCTGAGTCGTGAGTACCCAGAACACAAGTGGATGACCTGGCTCATCAGAGATATCTGCCTTAGATAGATTGCCAGTCCTCATTTTAATTCTCAAAGGAGAATTGACCATGTCTTGGCCATGACCTCATTTATTATTTATTTGTTTATTTTTAATTGTTAGATTTCTATACCGCCCACTCAACCACGGCCGACTCAGGGCGGTTCACAACATGAATAAAACAGATAAAAACAGAGTTAAGAACCCACCCCTAAAAGGGGGTGCAGATACCGAGGAACCGTGGGGGAAGGCATACTCCTCTATACGAACCACCCAACAGAAGCCACCCCTCCACCTGCACCCCAAACTTGGCCCGCCAGCCAGGTTTTTAGTTCTTTTCTAAAGGGCAACAACTCCGTCTGGAGATGCAGTTCTACTGGCAGGAGGTTCCAAAGGGCCGGTGCGGACACAGAGAAGGCTCTCCTCCTTGTGCTAATCTGTAGTCTGGTAAAAAGCCAGCCTAAAGTCCTGCTTGTCCAAAGGATAGCTATTCCTGAGACAAAAAGAAGACCAATGAAAGGACAAGACAGAGTAGCCTAAATCTTAAGCCAGAATTGAGATCAGAGGTCATTGCCTAAATTTCAGAAAATGGCTATTAAACAAGATCTTATTAGGAAATGCTGAAGCCATATTTGTTTAACATATTCTCATACACCTTCTTAAAGCAAAGCCTTGGTGGGTCACAGAATAAAATGTTCAAATTATAAAATGAAATATTCAGTTAGGGAAACAGTTAGAGCAAAGCCATTGACCAGTAAAATATTATGTGATGTAAAAATAAATGTAACATTTTAAGAATGCATTTAAAAGCAGCCTAAAAACACCAGGTTTATAAGGTCCAAGTTAAACTTGTCAGTGAGGAAATCTTGCACACATCCTAACGTAAGGCATTCCATAACAATAATGAAAATGATTACAGCAGTGGTGGGATTCAATTTTTTTGACTACCTACTCTGTGGGAGCAGTATGGTGGGCGTGGCCAGGGGGAAAGCCCTGTGTTGCACCCGAATTAGGACTACTTTATTTCAAAACTTGGATGGGCGGGGCCAGCCAGAATTTCTGCTACTGGTTCTGGCGAACTGGGGCGAACATGCTGAATCCGACCACTGAATATAGAGACCCTCAAAGAAAGGGAAGATAGTTCTGCTGAGGCCATAAAAAGCCACATAGGTTTTGCCCCTGGGTTTATTAGGGGAGGTAGAATGTCCTAAGACAGTAGTTATAATCTTTTAAGTGTGTTTTTTTAAGGTTGTTTACTGCAGTGGCTCAGGTAGTTAAGACGCTGAACTCGCTGACTGGAAGGTCGGAGTTCCATTCTCAGGTACTGCATGATGGAGTGAGCTCCTGTCTGTCCCAGCTCCTGTCAACCTAGCAGTTCAAAAGCAAGAAATTACAAGTAGATGCAATGGAACCCTGCATAACGAACGCTTTGTTTAATGAAAAATTTGTCTAGCGAAGAGGATTTGCACTAACTGCTATACCCCGTATAATGAATGTTTTTGTTATATGAAGCAATACATCTCTATGGGATGCATCATACAATGAAAATCCCTATGGGATGCATCGTACAACAAAAATTTGTTGTACAGTGCACCCCATTGGAATTTTTTTTATACAGTACAAGGCATGCTTCATATAACAAAAATATTTGATAGATACATAAATCTTTATTGTCATTGTCCTGCACAGAACAACGTGATTGGGGGGGGGGGACACTTAACAACCCAACAAAACCAAACAAAACACAACTATACAAAATTATCAACACATTCCCACCCCACATATACACATTTAACCCCTAAAAGCTCTAAAACTCTAAAAACTCTAAAACTCTAAAAACTCTAAAACCCTAAAAACTCTAAAAACTCTAAAAACTACATACAGAAGCTCCCTCATAGACTGCATTGCACTGTATTCAAAGCCAGAACCGCTTTTGGGTAGAAACTATTTCTCAAGCGGCTGGTCCTGGTCTTTATGACCCTATACCTTCTTCTAGAAGGCAGCAGCTGAAAGAGAACATTCCCGGGGTGCGTACTATCTTGTGCAATCTCTACAGCTTTCTTATAACACCTGGTGGCATAGATTTGATCTAGAGTGGGAAGAGTACGCCCGATTATCCGCTCCGCAGTCTTTATGACCCTGGACAGCATTGTTCTTTCCCTAGCTGTACAACTCCCAAACCATATACACAGACCATAGGTTAACACACTCTCTATGGTACAGTGGTAGAATGCCAACAGCAGGTTCTTTGAAAGATGGTTCTTCCTGAGGATTCTCAAGAAGTATAACCTCTGCTGTGCTCTCTTGATCAGAGTTTTGGTGTTTCCTCCCCATGTTAGAGCATCCCTCAGCTCCATTCCCAGAAATCGAAACACCGAGACCTGTTCCACACAATTCCCTTCAATAATAAGTGGCTGGATGTTCAATTTGCATTTTCTAAAGTCCACAATGATCTCTTTTGTCTTTTTTACATTGAGGAATAAATTGTTTTCCCTACACCACTCCATCAGCATCTCAACCTCCTTCCTGTAAGCCGACTCCCCCTCCCCAGCAGTAATCAGACCCACCACCGTTGTGTCATCTGCAAACTTGATGATCTTATTGCTGGGGTAACTGGGAACACAATCATATGTGTAAAGCGTGTACAGAAGCGGGCTCAGCACACACCCATGCGGCGTCCCCATACTTATACTGAGAAATGCAGAGACATGAGAGCCCATTCTGACCCATTGGGAATGATCTGATAGAAAATCTAGTATCCACCTGCATAAGCATGGCGGAAACCCCAGATCTAATAATTTGGGCACCAGTCTATGCGGAAGAATAGTATTAAAAGCAGAACTAAAATCTACAAATAACAGTCTCGCATAAGTCCCTTGTTTCTCCAAATGGGTCAGAACAGCATGTAGGGCCGTAGCCACAGCATCCTCCGTGGATCTCTTTCTCTTATATTCTCTTATTTGTATAACGAAAGACATCGTGGAACCAACTTTTTCTTTTATGCGGGGTTCTACTGTAAATAGAGACTACTTTGGTGGGAAGGTAAACAGTTTTCCGTGCTCCCCGCTGTTGAGGCATGCCTGCCAAATGTCCATGGAAACGTCTGCAGATGCAGACAGCGCTGGCTCTTTGGCTGGATAAACAGAGATGAGCACTAAACACTAGAGTCAGATATGACTGGCTTTCGAGCAAGGGTGACCTTTAAGGTTGTTTAGGCCAATGATGGTGAACCTTTTAGAGACCGAGTGCCCAAAAAAACACTTGTCACAAAGTGCCAACAAAGCAACATGGGAAGAAGTAAATGCTCCCATTGGGTTACTGGGCAGAGGGGTGGGGCAAATTCTGTGCTGGGAGGAAGGAGGAAGCACTTCCATTGGGCTGCTGGGCAGAGGGGCGGGGTGAACTCTGTGCTGGGGGGAGAAGGAAGTGCTCCCATTGGGCTGCTGGGCAGAGGGGCGGGGCAAACTCTGTGCTGGGGTGATTGCACAGGTGCCCACAGAGAGGGCTCCAAGTGCCACCTCTGGTACACGTGTTATAGGTTCGCCACCACTAGTTTAGGCCTTTTGTGTCATCAATTTAAAAAATATTACTCTATGTTCAATGGTTTTTTAACTGTATGCATGTTTATTGTCCCTTTCAACATGCTCCTCCCATCTGAATGAGAATCAACTTTACACAAAGTGATTTTTCATGTGTCTGCTAGATCATTGCTGATGCAATGTATCACTTCATTTAAATTTTAAAATGTTCTTTATCTGTGTGTATTACTGACTGAGAAACTGCCTGCAGTGTGAGTTTGATTGGTAATACACAGACAAACAAAGGATTATTTCACTCCCCCTGACTGTAGAGGAAGTGTTCTTTGCACTGAAAGCAATGGGAGAAAACAGTTTTCGCTGGGCAGATGAGAATGTGATCTTTCCAACTATGGACTGGCCCAATCACTCGGCGCCTCAGTTGATCTGCGTGCCTCCTCCAGAGGAGGCCGGTGTTCGTCTCGACCCGGTACGACACTGGCCCCGTCTGTTCTACAACCGTCCCTGGTACCCAGGCTGGCCCTGCGCTGGAATAGTTCCTGCAGTGAACAGGGTCACCGGCAGCGAAACCTTTCGAGACTGCCAACCCCACGTTTTTTCCCTTATCCTCGACTCTCGTTGGGTCTAGCCTGGACAGGAGCGTGGTCAGTTTTCGCCGCATCAAGAGCTCTGCCGGCGAGTAGCCGGATGCCAAGGGGGTCACCCTATACGCTAAGAGGAATTGGCACACTTGGTGATTCAGGTCCCCCGGGCCCATGCGCCGCAGCGCCTCCTTTGTTGTACGCACCAACCGTTCCACTTGGCCATTCGTGGCCGGGTGAAACGGTGCGGATGTGATATGCCGAATGGCGTTTGTCTCCATGAATGCCCCGAACTCAGCGGAGGTGAAACAACTAGCGTTATCGCTGACTAAAGTGTCGGGTAAACCGAACGTGGAAAAGACTCTCCGTAGCCGGCTAATTGTCGTGGCGGAGGACGTGCTTTTTACCGGGATAACCTCCAGCCACTTGGAGAACGCATCCACGACTAGGAGAAACATGGTTCCTCGGAATGGGCCAGCGAAATCTACGTGCACCCTGGACCATGGTCCCCGTGCTGTGTCCCATTCCCTATGTGGAAGACGGGCCGCCTCAGGGCGGGACCCCTGGCACGCCCCGCAAGCGCCAACCATGTGCTCAATATCCGTGTCCAGCTGCGGCCACCAGAAATAACTCCGGGCCAGCGCCTTTGAACGAACTATGCCCGGGTGGCTGACGTGCAGCAGTTCGAGCACCCTCGTCCGCAGGGGCGCAGGGACCACCACCCGTTGGCCCCACAGAAGGCACCCCCTCTCTAGGGACAACTCTAGCTTTTTCCTAAAGAACGGGTCGAACTCCGTACTCGGGGAGGAACCCGGCCACCCCTTTTGCACCCATGAGCAAACCTTCGCCAGTGTCCTGTCCTTGCCTGTCGCCCTAGCAATGTCGGCTGGCACTATTGGGGGAGCGTCTAAAACCTCAATTAGCAACACCTGGCGGTCCTTTTCTGCTCTCGCCTTTTGGGCGTCCGACAATGGCAAAGGGGATCTCGAAAGCGCATCAGCATGGCTGATCTCCTTTCCGGGCCTGTACTCCAACTCATGTTGGTACGCGTTGAGGAAAATAGCCCATCGCAGCATCCTCGGGGACAGGATCTGCGGCGTTGGTTTGTGTGCCGTGAAAATCCCTAACAGCGGTTTGTGATCGGTCACAATTTTGAACGGGCGGCCATACAAAAAATCGTGAAATTTTTTGGTCCCCGATACGATTGCTAATGCTTCCCTGTCGGTTTGTGCGTAATTTCGCTCCGCTTGGGACAGGGACCTTGAGTAAAACGCTACCGGGGCCTCCCTTCCGTCCTCCAACACGTGGCAAAGCACCGCCCCCACCCCCACCGGGGATGCATCACACACTAGGACCACAGGCCGTTTGGGGTCGAAATGCGTCAGGATTGCCTCAGATGTTAGGAGTTGCTTTAGCTCCTTGAACGCCCTCTCGTGCTCGTCACCCCACATCCACGGCTCCTCCTTTTTCAGCAACCGATGGAGCGGTTCGGCCACGGACGCCTTCCGCGGGAGGAATGTATGGTAAAAATTTAGGAGCCCCAGGAAAGATTGCAGCTCGGTCTTGGATGTGGGGCGAGGGGCCTTTTTAATGGCTGCTACCTTGGATTTAGACGGCTTAATCCCCTCGGGTGTGATTCGGAACCCTAAAAACTCGACCTCTGTTTCGAAAAAAACACATTTATCCTTCCTCAATCTCAGCCCCGCTTTCTCGAACACGGTCAGTACCTTGTCCAACCTTTTCGCTAGTTCAGCCTCACTCCCCCCTGTTATCAACACGTCATCAAAATAAGGCAACACCCCCTCCAGGCCCTTTAGGAGGTGTTCCACGAGCGATTGAAAAAGACCGGGTGCCGAGTTCACGCCGAACTGTAACCGCGACACCTGGAACGCTCCCTTATGTGTAACTATCGTTTGTGCCGCGGCCGTGGCGGGGGTCACAGGAAGTTGCTGATAGGCTTGTGCCAAATCGAGCTTAGCGAAACACTTTCCCCCATTTAGCCTGGCCAAAAGGTGGCTTATCACTGGCACCGGGTATGCATTAGGGCGGATCGCCTTGTTAATTGTACACTTATAATCTGCGCAAATGCGCACCTCCCCGTTAGCCTTTAGAGCCGTTACAATTGGAGTTTCCCACTCCGCGGAATCAACAGGAATAAGAATCCCCTGGCCCACCAGTTTGTCCAATTCCGCCTCTATCTTGTCCTTGAGTGCAAACGGCACCCTGCGTGGTTTGAGTCTTATCGGGCGGACCTCCGGGTCTATGTCGAAAGCTACAGGGGGTCCCTTGAACTTTCCGAGTCCTTTCTCAAAAACGGCGGGATGCGCATCGCAAACCGCTTGTATTGGGTCTCCCCCCACGGTATGGACCCCCCCTATGAACAACCCTAAGGGCTGAAACCACTGTGTTCCCAGGAGGCTACAGCTTCCCCCTTTCAGGACAACTAGGGGCAGTTCCGCAGAATGTCTCTTAAAATTGACCCGAAACTTCCCAACCCCCAATACCGGAATGTTGTTTCCCTGTACGTCCCGTAGTGTGGACCTCAACGCTTTAAGCTTTGGCCGCACGTGGGGGTCGATTTTCAGGAACTCTTTCTGGGGAATTATGGAGAAGGAGGACCCCGAGTCAATTTCCATCTTAATAGGGGCCCCTTGTACTAATACCTCAACGAAGTAATGGGACTGTCCCGCGGACACGCTGAACACTGAGGCGTCGTCCTCACTGCTGTCCGAGACGCGGCCCACGCCGTCCTGCTTCCTCGTGGTCTGGGCGCCATCTTTGGGCCTTGCTGGACGGTCCGGCCTGGCCGCGCGGTCTTGTGATTGCCTCCGGCCCTCTTTCCGCTTTCTGCACGCCTTGGCGATGTGCCCCCGACGGCCGCAGGTGTAACACTCGGCCTTCCTGAACGGGCATCTCGCGCGCTCGTGGGCCGCTCCGCAACCCTCGCAGCGTCGACCGCCCTTCCGGACCTTCTGGACCTCCTCGCCGTCGCTGCCTTCCGTAGACGACTTTGAGGCCCGCCGAGTCGCGTGCACCGACTGTCCGGCCTTGCCGGCTTTAGGACGCCACTCACGCCACTGATGCATCTCGTCCACTCCGGCATTCGTGGACTCTGCGGCTTCCGCGGCCTCTATGACTTCGGCCAGCGTGGGTGGCGGCTCCTTATTCATCAAGCTGCGCTGCACCTCCTTGTCTTTCAGGCCACATAACACGCCGTCCCTGAGGATCATCTCCAGGATGTCGCCCCATTTACAGGGGGCGGCGGCTATCCTCATGGCGGCCACGAATGCCTCAACCGACTCGTCTGGCGCTTGGACTCGCCTCCAAAACGCGCTCCGAGCGGGAAACATTGCCCTCGAGGGGCAGAACCGCTCTCGCAGCAGCTTCATGATTTCGCTCGCCTTAAAGTCGCTCACCTTCTTCGGAGCGATTATGCCCACCAGCGTCCGCTTGGTTTCCATCCCGAGCATTCTGGTGAGGATGGCCCTCTTCCTCTCCTCGTCGCCAATTTGGTGTATGCAAACCAAGACACGGGACACAGCCTCGGGCTGGGTTAACTCAGGTTTATTGCATCGTGGACAGAGGGAACATGAGGTAATGGCGGATCGATAGCTCTTTATATACAGCAGTAATACATTTGAACGTGGTGCCATGGTAGCCCATTGGCTACTGTCTGCGTGACGTCATTGCAGGTCACGCCCTTCTTGTCCAGGTGTAGGTAGTGGCGGGAAAACTTCCCGCGCTGTTGCCTTTGATGAGTTCGGACCAAGAGAGCTTGGACGCTCGCTGCTGCCAGCTGGTGGTCATTAGCTCGCGTCCTATTACAGGGCTTATATGATCAGCTGAAGGTTACATTGTTGCTATAGGCAAGGTTACATTGACTCAGATACATTGCAATCCATGTGTACAGTAAAACCATCAGAACACAACACTGGGGTAACTGGGAACACAATCATATGTGTAAAGCGTGTACAGAAGCGGGCTCAGCACACACCCATGCGGCGTCCCCATACTTATACTGAGAAATGCAGAGACATGAGAGCCCATTCTGACCCATTGGGAATGATCTGATAGAAAATCTAGTATCCACCTGCATAAGCATGGCGGAAACCCCAGATCTAATAATTTGGGCACCAGTCTATGCGGAAGAATAGTATTAAAAGCAGAACTAAAATCTACAAATAACAGTCTCGCATAAGTCCCTTGTTTCTCCAAATGGGTCAGAACAGCATGTAGGGCCGTAGCCACAGCATCCTCCGTGGATCTCTTTCTCTTATATTCTCTTATTTGTATAACGAAAGACATCGTGGAACCAACTTTTTCTTTTATGCGGGGTTCTACTGTAAATAGAGACTACTTTGGTGGGAAGGTAAACAGTTTTCCGTGCTCCCCGCTGTTGAGGCATGCCTGCCAAATGTCCATGGAAACGTCTGCAGATGCAGACAGCGCTGGCTCTTTGGCTGGATAAACAGAGATGAGCACTAAACACTAGAGTCAGATATGACTGGCTTTCGAGCAAGGGTGACCTTTAAGGTTGTTTAGGCCAATGATGGTGAACCTTTTAGAGACCGAGTGCCCAAAAAAACACTTGTCACAAAGTGCCAACAAAGCAACATGGGAAGAAGTAAATGCTCCCATTGGGTTACTGGGCAGAGGGGTGGGGCAAATTCTGTGCTGGGAGGAAGGAGGAAGCACTTCCATTGGGCTGCTGGGCAGAGGGGCGGGGTGAACTCTGTGCTGGGGGGAGAAGGAAGTGCTCCCATTGGGCTGCTGGGCAGAGGGGCGGGGCAAACTCTGTGCTGGGGTGATTGCACAGGTGCCCACAGAGAGGGCTCCAAGTGCCACCTCTGGTACACGTGTTATAGGTTCGCCACCACTAGTTTAGGCCTTTTGTGTCATCAATTTAAAAAATATTACTCTATGTTCAATGGTTTTTTAACTGTATGCATGTTTATTGTCCCTTTCAACATGCTCCTCCCATCTGAATGAGAATCAACTTTACACAAAGTGATTTTTCATGTGTCTGCTAGATCATTGCTGATGCAATGTATCACTTCATTTAAATTTTAAAATGTTCTTTATCTGTGTGTATTACTGACTGAGAAACTGCCTGCAGTGTGAGTTTGATTGGTAATACACAGACAAACAAAGGATTATTTCACTCCCCCTGACTGTAGAGGAAGTGTTCTTTGCACTGAAAGCAATGGGAGAAAACAGTTTTCGCTGGGCAGATGAGAATGTGATCTTTCCAACTATGGATTTCTATTTAAGCTTCTATCTCCTGAAAAGCCAGCCAAATCTTTACCCGTCTTAGGTTCATACTATTAAAAGCAGAGCTGCCTCAAGAGAAAAAGATAATCTAGTTTATTCTAACATGAGTTTGTGTCAATCCACATTTGGAAAATTATTCTGCTTTTATGTTTTAATTGGTTGTTGAGAGATAAATATGGCTTTGTTTCCATGTCTGTTATCTCAGGCAAATAGCTCTGGAAATTTTGCAGGTCTGGAAGGATAAGCATGTAAAAAAGAGATTTGCTTTAACTTTTGATCTGCCCCTTACTTTTCTCTATATTTCTCAACAAATAGGAGCAATCAGCCCAAGAACTAGTATTCCCCCTACTCTTATGACACATATCCCTAAAACCAGCATAATTCTATTCATCCTCACAAATGTCCTAATTTTCAGATTTTTGAACTATTGAGTGAAAGCAAGTAAATTCATATTCTGATTCCTTAATCTTAGGTGAAAAATATAAGGGAAAATTATCCCTTAATCCCAGGTTCCAATGTACCTTCCTACTTACATATCTCTTGATATGCTCTTTCAACAACTGACAACTTTAGATAAGAATGGAAATCTATTTTATTTTGAAATCTATATCCTTCATGAACATCTCTGAGTTTATTGATTCCGTGCTCCTGGATCTTCTATGTACTTTACAATTGCTACTAAAGGAATCTGCAAGTGATTAAAGTCTAAACTTTCATTATCTAAAATATGGCAAACTGAACCAGTCCCAGGTAGATAATTAGATTCTATTTCTTTATTTGGATTGTATTTCTTTATTTAGGTTCTACTTTTGTTTAATACAATGCTAGGAATGGGCTTCTGTGTGGAAGCATATTGAATCATTCACATCCTAGGACTGTGATGGCGAACCTTGGCACTCCAGATGTTCTTGGACTTCAATTCCCAGAAGCCAAAGCACCCTGTGAATCCACATGAATGGGTTTACTGCGATTCATCCGGCCCCGCTGCCCTCGTCGCTCCCGGAAGCGAAAGTAAGGTTCGGCATCACGGTCCTAGGAGCACTCTGCCATGATTCTTCCCATTCATCCTTGTCCTTTTTTTTATTGCAATGTTTACCTTTACCTTTTGACCCAAATGTTATTTAAATAATGTTTTTCCACAGCTCTGACTTAGAAACTAGCCAAAGCAACAAAATTAAAGATTAAGAAGTTTTATTTGACATATGTTTTTATGTCCTGCAGTCACTTCTTCAGTTATATGGCTTAATGGTGGCCAATCAAAATTATCCATACATTACTGAGGGCAGGAGACATTAAGCATCAAAGCACAAGGAGATGTAACACATCCATGCTGCAGTAAAACCTGCTTTAAAGCCAATAGTAGGGTATGACCTATAGATATGCACACTGAGATCAGAGGACGTTAGAAAATTATCCAAACAGCTATCACAAAACATCTAACAGTGGGCATTGGCACTGGCAGAACTGTGTAGATGAGCTGATTAATATATATATATAGTGAAAATGCCAGCTAACACATCTATCCTTTTAAAGCTTACTGTGGTTTTCTTGCCTGTTTTTGTATTTTCCCACTTTCCAGTCTATTTACAAGCTGAAGAAAGCATTCCATTCTGAAGAAGACGGAAACCCCCACCTTACTCCAGTGGAAGTTGTGGATAGAATATTTGAATTAGTAGACGAGAATGGAGATGGTAAGGAATTTGCCTTTTGCGTGAAACTGATGTCTGCATTTATAATGCCTTTGACAGGCAGGTATTTAGCAGATATGTCAAAACTCTGAAAATGGACCATCTAATGCAGGGGCCCCCAACCAACAGCCGTGGACCGGTACTGGCCACGGGCTGTCTGGAACCAGGTCGTGATGGGTGGGCGGCACTGAAAGCCCCGATGGCAGCCTTCTGCCCTCAACATGCTTTGCGGGTCTGCCTGACAAACAGGGTGAAAGCATGGGCCTCAGACACAGCAGATAGAAAGGGGCCCTCCTCCACTTTGCTTAACTACATCGGAGCTCCGTCCATACCTGTCAAGCGCAGCTCTGGAGATTACAGGACCTGCGCAGAACGTTTCTGTGCAGGTCCATTGTACGCATGCATAGAAGGCTTTTACACATGTGTAGAATGTTTCTGCGCAGAATGTTTTTGCGCAAATCCGTTCTACGCATGTGTAAAAGCCTTCTACGCATGCGTACAATGGACCTGCGCAGAAACATTCAGCGCAGCTCCCTTCTATGCATGCGTAGAAGGCTTTTACACATGTGTAGAAGGCTTTTACGCATCCCCATCTGCACAGAGGCCTTCTACGCATGCATAAAAGCCTTCTACACATGTGTAAAAGCCTTCTACACATGTGTAAAAGCCTTCTACGCATGCATAAAAGCCTTCTACGCACACGTAGAAGTGAGCTGCGCAGAAAGGATGCGCAGTAACTCATTTTCCCCGCTGCCAAATTACGGGGTAGCAGCAGCTCCGGGCAGGAAATGACGAAAATCGGCGCAAAAAACCTGGAAATCCCGGCCAATCCGGGATACTTGACAGGTATGGCTCCACCCCCCACCCCCACTTGTGTACAGTGTGATACCTCACTGCCCAAGTCAAAGGGTTACTGGTCTGTGGAAAAATTGTTTAGCATTAAACCAATCCATGGTGCAAAAAAGATTGGGGACCCCTAATCCAATAGACTATAATACATGTGCAATATAATACCTGATCTAATGCACTATAATACCTCAGTCATTTCTGCTGGAATGAACTGGATCTCACTGTTTTCTGGTTCCCTCTTTTTTCTAACTTTTTTCTAACTCTCCACACATTGCTTATGGACTGCTACAGATTTCTTAGGGGATGTTTATTCCATTTCTCTGAACAATGTGAAGTCTGATGAATGCAGCACTCACTTATCCAGGTTTGATCCAGTGGTGGGCATCAGCAGGTTCACCAGAACCGGTAGCAGAAATTCTGGCTGGCCCCGCCCATCCAAGTTTTGAAATAAAGTAGTCCTAATTCGGGTGCAACACAGGTCTTTTCCCCCTGGCCACGCCCACCATACCACGTCCACAGTGGGTAGTAATTTTTTTTGGAGCCCACCACTGGTTTGATCCCCTTTGTAAAGAGATCTGGAGCCTAATTGTCATTCTGCAAAATATGTGTTTATTAAAAGCAGAAGTGGATGCACTGTTTTTAATACTCATGACAGCCAACATGCACTGCCGCCACATTAGATTTCAGCACAGGAAATATTGGCTGAAATCTGGTAGTAAGAAACAAACAGCAGGCCTTTTGAATTAATGGGGATTTAGTGAATCATTCAGTAGACCTACTCTAGTTACTATTGGAGTTCAGCCATTGTTGGCAATGACTCGTAATTAGCATTTTGGCCCAATATGCTGCGTAGTCAGTTTAGTGACCTTTGGAAGAATGGAAGGCTGAGTGAACCTGGTCCTCTTCAGGATCAAATTCACATCATGAGCAAAGTTTTGGCTGAAGGAATGCAGCTTAACCACTGTGCCATGAGATGCATACTTGTCAACCTTCCCAGATTGGCCGGGATTTCATGGTTTTTGGTGCCAATTTGCGCCATTTCCCGCCCTGCGCTGCTGAAACCCCAGGATTTGGCAGCGGGGGAAAGGAGGTACTGCGCAGCCCTACTGTGCAGGTCACCTTCTACACATGTGTAGAAGGGTTTTACGCTTGCGTAGCCACATTCTACTGATGCGTAGAAGGGTTTTACGCTTGCGTAGCCCCGTTCTACGCATGCGTAGAAGGCGACCTGCACAGAACCGTTTGCGCAGGTCCTGTATTTCCTGGAGCCGCAGTTGACAGGTATGATGAGATGTACCACTTCCTTCTTCTTTTTCTTCTTTTCAAGAGGTGTAACATTGCACTCTTGTGCTTCCCTATATGCCTGTCCATATGCTAAGGGACTGCAGTGGCTCAAGTGGCTAAGATGCTGTTGTGTTCTGTAAAGCTGTGCCTTTAACAATGTACCTTAGCCATGTGGTAACAATGTAACCTTTCTGTGTGCAACATTATAACCTTCAGCTGTATCAATGTAAACCTGATAAGGGGACGCGAGCTAGTGACCACTAGATGGCAATAGCGAGCATCCAGCTCTCATGGCTCAGATTCACCTGGATCAGCAGCGCGGGAAGATTCCCGCCACCTCTTCACCTGGACAAGAAGGGCGTGACCTTCTACGACGTCACGCAGGCAGCAACCAATAGTCTGTCGACGAGCCACTTTCAAATGTATAGCCAGCTGTATATATTGAGCTACCCATCCGCCATTACCACATGTTCCTCCGGATCATCATGCAATAAACCTGTGTTAAGCCAACCCTTCGGCTGTTTCATTGTCTTTGGTCCCTTACACTAAATTGGCGACGAAGGTGGGATCATGGCAGCCCACGGGACCAAGACATGCACCGGTTTCGAGATCAGGAAACCGGGCGACTGGGAGATCTTCGAAATGGACTTCCAGGCAGCACTGATTGAGTCCGAAGTCACGGAAGAGGCAAAGAAAAGGGCCATCTTCACCAGGATGCTCGGACAAGAAACCAAAAGGACCTTGGTGGACCTGATCGCACCGAGGAGGGTGAGCGAATTCAAGGCCAAAGAACTCATGCAGATGCTGCGTGAGCACGTCCGGCCCGCCACGGCGATGTTTCCCGCTCGGAGTGCGTTCTGGAGGCGAGTCCAAGCGCC
Organism: Bradypodion pumilum; assembly: GCA_035047305.1. NCBI lineage: Eukaryota > Metazoa > Chordata > Lepidosauria > Squamata > Chamaeleonidae > Bradypodion > Bradypodion pumilum. The sequence continues at coordinate 61,618,577 of JAWDJD010000004.1, read as the reverse complement.
CGGGGAGACGGTCGCCGCATTCGTGGCGGCCCTGCGGCTGGCGGCCGGCCCGTGCAAATGGGAGAATGCCGAAATCACCCTCCGGGACTGTGTGCTGTGTGGCCTGAACGACGCCGAAACCCAGCGCACATTAATGAACCAAGAGCCGCCTCCCACGTTGCAGGAGGTCATCAGAGCGGCACAGGCCGCAGAAGCTACAAAGGCTGGGGTCCAAGAACTCCAGGACTGGCGGCCGAAGTCGAGCAAGGCAGAGACTCCGGTGCATGCGGCCCGGCGAGCTTCGAGGTCGTCCGCAGAGAGCAGCGACGACGAGGACGTCCGGAGGGTCCGGAAAGAGAGCCGGCGGTGCGACGGCTGTGGAGCGGCCCATGACCGCGTAAAATGCCCGTTTCGGAAGGTCGAGTGTCACAACTGCGGCCGCCGCGGGCACATCGCCAAGGTGTGCAGGAAGAGGCACGAGACCCGGAGAAGCTCGGCAGACCGTTCCGCCGGACAAGACCGCTCAACGAGACCCAAGGACGGCGCTCAGGCCCCGCGGAAGCAGGACGGCGTGGGCCGCATCTCCGACGGCAGCGAGGACGACGCCCCAGTATTCAGCGTGTCCGTAGGACACCCCCGCTACTTTGTTGAGGTACTAGTTCAAGGGGTTCCAATTAGAATGGAAATTGACTCGGGGTCCTCATATTCAATAATTTCCCAGAGGGAGTTTTTGAGAATTGCCCCCCACAGGCGACCCAAGCTCAAAGCGTTGAGGTCCACACTACGGGACGTGCAAGGGAACAGCATTCCAGTGTTGGGGGTTGGAGAATTTCAGGTCAAATTCAAGAAGCACGCCGCGTCTCTCCCTCTAGTCGTGCTTAAAGGGGGAGATTGCAGCCTCCTCAGGACTCAATGGTTTCAGCCCCTGGGTTTGTTTATTGGGGGGGTGCACGCCGTTGGGATGCACGCCGTTGGGACTGACCCGATTCAGGAGGTGTGCAAGGCGCACCCCGAAGTTTTCAAAAAAGGACTTGGGAAATTCAAGGGGCCCCCAGTGACATTCGACCTGGACCCGGAGGTCCGCCCAATTCGACTCAAACCATGCCGGGTGCCTTTTGCACTCAAGGACAAGATAGAGGCGGAACTGGACAAATTGGTGGGCCAGGGAATCCTTGTGCCTGTTGATTCTGCGGAGTGGGAAACTCCAATTGTAACCGCACTAAAGGCAAATGGGGAGGTCCGCATATGCGCCGATTACAAGTGCACCATCAACAAGGCGATCCGCCCGAATGCATACCCGGTGCCGGTAGTCAGCCATCTGCTGGCCAGATTGCACGGGGGAAAGTGTTTCGCTAAGCTCGACTTAGCACAGGCCTACCAGCAGCTTACGGTGTCCCCTGCCGCAGCTGCTGCGCAGACCATAGTCACCCATAAGGGGGCGTTCCAGGTGACGCGCCTTCAGTTCGGCGTAAATTCGGCGCCTGGAATTTTCCAGTCACTCGTGGAACACCTCCTGAAGGGGCTAGAGGGGGTGTTGCCTTATTTTGATGACGTGTTAATAACGGGGGGAGTCGGGTCGAATTGGCCAAGAGGTTGGGGAAGGTCCTGACAATATTCGAAAAAGCGGGGTTGAGACTGCGAAAGGACAAATGCGTCTTCTTCGTGACCGAGGTTGAGTTCCTAGGGTTTTGTGTGACTCCTGAGGGGATAAAACCATCCAAATCCAAGGTGGCCGCCATTAAGAAAGCCCCCCACCCCACCTCCAAGCCCGAGCTGCAGTCGTTCATAGGGGTGCTCAACTTTTACCACTCCTTCCTCCCCCGAAAGGCAGCGGTGGCTGAACCGCTACACAAACTGCTTAAAAAAGACCAGACATGGAAGTGGGGCGATGACCAAGAAAGGGAATTTAGTGAACTAAAAAGTCTCCTAGCGTCTGATGCCATACTGACCCATTTCAACCCCAAACGCCCGGTAGTCCTGACCTGTGATGCATCCCCGGTGGGGGTGGGGGCGGTGCTGTGCCACGTGCTGGAAGACGGAAGAGAGGCCCCGATAGCATTTTACTCCAGGTCCCTGTCCCAAGCGGAGAGAAATTACGCACAGACAGACAGGGAGGCACTAGCGATAGTTGCGGGGACGAAAAAATTTCACGATTTTCTGTATGGCCGCCCCTTCACCATTGTAACGGACCATAAGCCCCTGCTAGGCATTTTTACCACAGATAAGCCCACGCCACAGATCCTGTCCCCGAGGATGCTTAGGTGGGCTATTTTTCTCAACGCGTACCAGCACGCGTTGGTCTACCGGCCCGGGAAGGAGATCAGCCATGCGGACGCTCTATCAAGGTCTCCCCTCCCCCTGACGCCCAGCCAGATGAGCAAGGGGGAGCGAGACCACCAGGTTCTTATGATAGAGGTGCTGGATTCGCCCCCCGTATTGCCCGCCGACATTGCCAAAGCGACAGAGAAGGACAAGACATTAGTGGCAGTTAGCTCCTGGGTGCAGAAAGGGTGGCCGGCGTCCTCCCCAGCGGAGGAGTTCGCCCCATTTTTCAGGAAAAAGTTAGAGCTGTCTCTAGAGAGGGGGTGCCTCTTGTGGGGGCAGCGGGTGGTGATTCCCACTTCCCTTCGGCCGCGGGTGCTCAAACTGCTGCACGTCAGCCACCCCGGCATCGTGCGTTCCAAGGCGCTGGCCCGGAGTTACTTCTGGTGGCCCCAGTTGGACGCCGACATCGAGCACATGGTCAGCACTTGTGAAAGTTGCCAATGCTCCAGACCAGAGGAGGCCCGCCTTCCCCACAGGGAATGGGACACGGCCAAGGGGCCGTGGTCCCGGGTGCACATTGATTTCGCGGGCCCGTTCAGAGGCACCCTGTTTCTTCTTGTCGTGGACGCCTTCTCCAAGTGGTTGGAGGTTATCCCAGTCACGAGCACCTCCTCGGCCCAGACCATTAAGCATTTGCGGAGGCTCTTTTCCACGTTCGGCATACCCGACACATTAATTAGCGACAACGCTAGTTGTTTCACGTCCTCCGAGTTTAGGGCATTCATGGAGATTAATGCCGTTCGGCATATCACCTCCGCCCCGTTTCACCCAGCCACCAATGGTCAAGTAGAGCGCCTCGTCCGCACCACGAAGGACGCGTTGCGGCGCATGGGCCCCAGGGACCTGAACCTACAAGTGTGTCAGTTTCTGCTAGGGTACAGGGTGACCCCGTTGGCGTCAGGATACTCCCCCGCAGAGCTCTTAATGCGTAGGAAACTGACCACCATCCTTACTAGGCTAGACCCCACGAGGGTAGAGGACAAGGGAAGGAACATTGGGCTAGAGGCCACGAAGAGTTTCAGTGTAGGCGCCCCCGTGCATTGCAGGAGTTACGCCAGCACGGGCCCAGCCTGGGTACCGGGCGTAGTTGTGGAGCAAACCGGCCCCGTGTCGTACCGCGTGGAAACCAGCACAGGGCTACTGTGGAGGCGGCACGCGGACCAGCTCCAACGCAGGGTCTCCGATGAGCAGGGCGCAGACCAAACAGAGAAAAAATCAGCGTTAGGGTTCTCCCCCACCCGTTCAGCCCAAGGGGGAGGGAAAGGGGGCCGCGGGTCCCCACCAAGGGGGGAGGAGGATGTTCTCGTAGATATCCTGGGGGATCTTTCTGAGGAGGAGGAACCCGACCCCATACATATCTCGCGGAATTCCCCCACAAATGCGGATACCCCCACTGAGTTAGAATTTGATTTTCAGAACCGGGGGAGTTTTGCGGAGTGGTCCCCCACCCGTCCAAGCGAGAAGAGGGGTTTTTCGTTAGCCCCGATCGCCCCCGGTCTGCCCACAATGGAGTTCTTCCGTTCCCCTAAGGCCGCCAAACCGCGGCAAAACACTAACGAGTCTCCCTCTCCCATTACAGGACAAGGGACCAGGGAACAAAGAAGCAGTAGCGCCCCCGGGGGGGTCAGCCCTCATTACGGCCCAAACGCACATGCAATAAGCCATCTTGGCTGAGAGACTTCGTCTCATCCTAGGGGGAGGGATGTTGTGTTCTGTAAAGCTGTGCCTTTAACAATGTACCTTAGCCATGTGGTAACAATGTAACCTTTCTGTGTGCAACATTATAACCTTCAGCTGTATCAATGTAAACCTGATAAGGGGACGCGAGCTAGTGACCACTAGATGGCAATAGCGAGCGTCCAGCTCTCATGGCTCAGATTCACCTGGATCAGCAGCGCGGGAAGATTCCCGCCACCTCTTCACCTGGACAAGAAGGGCGTGACCTTCTACGACGTCACGCAGGCAGCAACCAATAGTCTGTCGACGAGCCACTTTCAAATGTATAGCCAGCTGTATATATTGAGCTACCCATCCGCCATTACCACATGTTCCTCCGGATCATCATGCAATAAACCTGTGTTAAGCCAACCCTTCAGCTGTTTCATTGTCTTTGGTCCCTTACACTAAAGATGCTGACTGGGAGGTGGAAGGTCAGCAGTTCGATTCCCGAGTACTGCAGGATGGAATCAGCTCCAGTCTTTGCAGTCGCACCCCCCAATAAAGGATTCAGACACTGGTAAAAGTGGATAACGGCATTGGGCCACATTTATTGATTCATGCTCTAGTCCGAATTATAAATTTCTATTGGTAATTGACCAATCATAATTCTTAAGGCAAGCAGGCCGAAGTAACACTGGTAAGGTACCACCCAAAATTGCCAACGGCAATTGCTACAATGTATCTATTTGTATCAATTTGTTTGTTGACAACAAACAAATTGTTGACCGTAGTCAATATCTAACTAATGACCCCACCCTCTGACGCGTATCCGTAAAATCACGGGGTGATGCATGCTGTCTAGCTATAGCCATCACCCCGTCGCCTAGTTCGTCGTTGACCGGACAACGTTTAACCAACTTATGCCTGTCTAGTGTTGTCCAGTCAATTGCGAACTTGCCGGATACCTGTGGGTCATAATGTTTACCTTACCAGTGCTACCCGCCCATGTGACCAAAGTCAACAGCAGCAACAGAAAAACCCCTATGTCAAACCATAGCAACAGTGTGGGATGGGCGAAAAAACCAGGACCCGGAAGCCAATATGGGTCCCAGCCAAAAATTCCCACCCGGCCCCGAAGCGACCAAAATATCACACTGTTAACTAGGGAGGGGGTGGAGGGGAAAAACTTCTCCGCTCCGTCGCTTCGCAAAATGGCAGCTCGGCTGCCTCGTGGCCACCCCTTTTATAAGGGAGCTGGCCACGCCCCTAACTACCTGGATGCCTTCGTCCGGTGGGGGGGGGCGCAAAGAGCGCGGCGGCCATTTTGGCGCCGCGCTTGCATTGTCCCAGCTCCTGCAAACCTAGCAGTTTGAAAGCAAGAAATTGCAAGTATATAAATAGGGACCACTCCGGTGGGAAGGTAAACAGCATTCCATGCACTCCAGTGTCTAGTCATGCCTGCCACATGACCATGGAAATGTCTCCATGAGCAGACAGCGCTGGCTTTTCGGCTTTGAAACAGAGATGAGCACTGAACCCTAGAGTCAGATATGGCTGGCTTTCAAGCAAGGGAAACCTTTACCTTTACCTATGCTAAGATGTGATTTGGCACAAGACATTTTGCGATCTGAGCCACAACAGCAAATTGTACCCCCACTAACAGTGTTGAGAGGGGCCTGGAGAACATGTTTTCTTCTCTACCTCTGCATCCTGAAATGCCCCATCCCTAATTTCCATTCTCCTCTTAATTTCCCCAATAGAATTTGTCCCAACAAACATGTTATCAGCACTTCCAGCCTCCTTTGCTACTCCCTGTCCTCTCTCTCCTCTTCTGCCACTGTCATTGCTTGACTGTAGCTGCAGTCTTATCTGCATTTACAGAGGAGTAACTGCTATCTAAATAACAGTTGCATGCCACCAAGTCAATTCAAACTTGTAGCAACACTTTCCAGGGTTTGCTAGGTAAAAAAATAATCAGAGATGGTTTACCGTTCCCTTCTGGGGGCATCTTGGAACTATGCAGCTTGCCCAAAGCTACACAGGCTGGCTTTTCTCCCAGGTGGCAAAGTGGGAAATCAAAATTCCAATCTCTAGCTCCACAGCTAGATACATAAATCACTGAGCTATCTAGCCAGCTTGCTGTCTAAAACAAGGATTCTCAACCTGCGGGCCATGGGCTGGATATGGCCTGCAGCACCATTTCATGTCCCCCCTCCCCCCACTGCCTCCACAACACCCGGAAGTGTCATGTGGTAGAGGAAGGGCAAAATGGCTGTCCGGCCCCTGGCTTTAAAAAGGTTGAGAACTCTTGGTTTAAAAGTTTGTTTTAAGACAAATTAACCTTTCTAATAAAGATAATTGAAAATTATGTAAGTGTGTGCCTTCAAATCAGTTCTGACTTATAGCAATGCTTTTCAAGACTTTCTAGATAGGTAGGAGGGTATGTTGTTTATAACATGGTAACACCTTCTCTATTTCCTTGGTTTTTTAGGGCAATTGTCCCTGGATGAGTTCCTTGATGGAGCACGGAAAGACAAGTGGGTAATGAAGATGTTACAGATGGATCTGAATGCAGGAGTATGGATCACTGAGCAAAGAAGGAAAAGTGCCACATTCTAACAGTTTTTAATATGTCTGGAACTGTTTGACCAAGTAAAGACTCAAGATTGGACCCCCTCTTTTCATTGCAAGAGTGTCCAGATGAATACTTCAGACAACTCTGAGACGCTAGACTTCTCAAGCATATGTACTGAAAACTAGAATGAGATGATAACACCAGAAGAACAATGCTAAGGCCAGCTGCATTAGAAAGTATGCACAAGCACACAATCCTGTTTATTGGCTCAGGCTTATGACTACATCTTGAAAATCTGACTTGCAGGAGTCTGTGGATGAAAGCTGAACATCATTTTTTGCTGAAGACACAAGTTCACTGACTAGTGCATTGCCATGCTTTCTTTGTAGATTATGTGCTATTTTAGTCTTGGCAAAAGATGAGCATGTCAGAACAAAAGAAGTGGCATTGCCACAGATTTCGAAGCCATGGCCAGTCTGTTTTCATCCCATATCTTTATGTTCCATGTATTTTATTTTCTGCATAGACTACATGTTGTGGACCACATGAAAGTTCAGTGTTACATCTCTTTGTAACATTTCAGATTAGCAATCAAGCCTTTAGGACTGGAAATAGAGGAAACAAATGTATATGTAATGAATGTATTAGTCATTAGACATTAGCCTTGGATAGATGAATATATGACATTATTAATACTGAACCTAAACCAGTATGGACCTACTGCATTTTGAGGCATTCCACCCACCATAATCTCATTCATTGGGTTAGGTTTCTTCAAGTGGCAGATATATTTTGGAATTACTTTGTTTCTGGATAACTGAGAAAACTCTACCTTAGTTCAGATGGTCTGCTTGACTGGTTTGAAGGATGAAACATGTGCCGTAAGCTCATCATTTCTTACTTGCTGTTTTATTCTTGTTTCTGTCCCATCATTTTCCAGTTGCCTCTATCCATAGTTTACCATAATATCCGAATCAGACAAAATATGAAACGAAGGATGCTTTCAAACCAAAGTTAGCCAGCCAAAAGCTTCAGATCCTGTTTTGGAGGCAAGTGCTAACCAAGTTGCCTACTTTGGACATCAAAGCAAACTATGATTACAGTAGACCAGAAAACAGAAGAGAAGTTCAACATGTGCAAATAGGAGAAGTAGGGGGGAAATGCAAGAATTCTTGGACTGTTCAAAAAGCCTACAAATCTGTGTGTTATGAATTAGGAAAGAATGAGAACAGAGCAGGATTTTCTAGGAGAATGGCCCTGTTTGTGAAATCAGCAGTACAGAAATATAATATTTAAAGTCAAATCTTAGAGATTGATTAGTGAAAAATAAGGTTTGTATGTCATAAACATTGCATCAAGCAACTGGTAGAAATAATCATTAGCACGTAGCTTATAGTCATTATACTAAAATCAGATACAGAAGAACTCATTTGTTTAAGTGTCCTGTGAGTCACTTAAATGATTCAGATACTAAGGCCTAAGACTGGTATCAGGCTTGATTAAGCCTGATCCTCTTCCTCCCATGCTGTGCAAAACTCCCCCGCCTCCCCATATATTGATAGTGGTAGACACAGCTACACCCTTCCTAGTTCAGATTGCCTCTTGAGACCCAGTATGTATTGTTCTGGAGCTACGTTCCACGCTGTGTCATGGCCACAAAATATCGTAGAAGAATTAAAATGGCAGGTGATAGTTTCAGCTGGGAGTTATGCTTACATATTCTGTTGACAGATGGTTCCATGGGGAACACAAATATTTTGTTGTTATTTCCTCCACATAAAACTCTGGTGTACAACGAATACAAGAGGTAGGAGGAGGAATTTAATATATGTCGTAGAAAGCTATAAGTGGTCTAGTGGTGAATGACTTATTTTGAAGCAAACTAGATCATATCTTTGCCCACCTCAGTCTGCCATTTGCAATGTGTCACCAACTTGCAATATGGTGTAGTTACCACATGTCACAAATCAGTGTCCAGACACAGTGTGCCTGAGCTATGTCAGCACTGAAACACTGGCATGAATTTTGATAGGTAAATATTTTGGATCATCATAGATAAAAAGACATGGGGCAAGCTCTATAGTGGAAAAAGAGAACAGTTGAAATGCTAGAATATTTTACAATGATGTAAATCAAATCAGACAAAGAAACATATTATCATCTTTATTTTGAATACAGTTTCTTATTTGACATTTCTTATTCTTTAGACATAGCCTAAAATCCCCTCTGTGTAAAGCTGTAACTGCATTGGATTTATTTTCTGTGGCCTTTTGATATAAACTCTTTGATTCTCATTGTTACTCACATTTTATTTACTATGGTCTCCTTTAGGGACAGGAAGTTTGGGACATGGGGTTACTCTATTAGTGGACCGGATTAAAATAAAATATTTTCATTGATTCAGTGCAAGTGTGAAAGATAAAGCCTTACATGGCGACCTGCCTTTGCCTTCAAATAAAATCCACATGTTAGTAGCAAATAATTTTTACAGAAGGAAGAAATTGCTAATTTTGTTGCCCTTTGCTTGAAACATGAATTTCAATATCACAAACACAGTTACATTATATTGGGTTTGTTCATTGTTCTGTCATCTAGCCCAGGGGTCCCCAGCGACAGGGCCATGGAACTGTACCAGGCCACGGGCTGTCCTGAACCGGCCCTCAGGGGTAGGTGGTGCTGGAAGCCCCAATGGCAGCCTTCTACCCTCAACGTTCTCTGCTGGGTCTGCCCAGTGAATAGAGCAAGAGCCCGGGCTTCAGACACAGCAGATAGGCAGGTGGCCGTGCCCCTCCTCTATGTTGCTTAACTACAGCTGGTCAGTGGAAAAATTGTTTAGCATGAAACCTGTCCATGGTGCAAAAAGATTGGTGACCCCTGATCTAGCCCATTGTAAATTGTGACTGACAGAGTCTCTCTGATGTTCAAGAAGGATTCTTTTCCAGCAGGAGGCTGGAGACTGGGTGAGGTGTTCAGAGTATGTGCTCTGTCACTGAGCATGGGTTCTCCATTCTCCAATTATTAGTTTCAACCTATTATTTGGCTTTCAGTGTCTGGCTGGACATTCCATTACAGTAATGGAGTAGACCATACAGCCAGCAACTCAACGCCGAGTGTTGGGCGGTGGTAAATAGCCTGACTCCCTAAAGGGGCCAATGGCTATGGGCAGATGAGCTCCTTTAGGTGGGGTGATGGTCCCCTTAGTGGAAGAAATCTCACTGGAAACTATCATATTGGGCCCAACAGCAAAATGAGCAGAGGAGGAGCTCTGATTCCCAATGGCCATGGAGGCGAAAGAGGCCATGCCAGATAGACTGGCTGTGAATGTGTGCCTTGTCCATAACCTCAAGGCTGCAGCAGTCCATTGCAGTCCTGGTGTTAAATCCTGCATGTCTCATGTCATATGTGCTGCAGGAGATGGCTCTGTGATCATAGTGTGTGGGTCACTTCATGGCAAGCTGGGATCCACCTTAAACAAATTCATGCCAGTAGCATTTTTCCTGCTTTAGGAAAAAATGCATTCCCGGATATGAATGGCAGCAGCAGAAAATGATAATTATTTGGCCTTTAACACTGATTGGGGTTAAGCAGGGCGGTAGCCAGGATTCTAGATTATTATTATTATTATTATTATTATTATTATTATTATTATTATTATTATTATTATTATTATTATTATTATTATTATTATTATTATTATTATTATTATTATTATTATTATTATTATTATTATTATTATTATTATTATTATTATTTGGGGGGGTCAGGAGGAGCAAAATATATTCAGGAGGGGCAACAATGTTACACTCACATAAATAACATTGACACCACGGGGTGGGGTGAGGGGTGCGGGCTGTTAGCTCAGAAGGGTTTTCATTCCCCACCTCCCCACCCCCACCCCCGCTACAACCCTGGGGTTAAGTTCTAACAGGAGAAAATCAACAGTCCTGGAACTTTTACTTCTGAAAGTCCTATTACTGTACTCTTACTTCTGAAACACCTTGACTTTGAACATTAAACTAAAAATAAAGCTACGAGGCTCAATCCAATTGTTGGTGCCAATTGCAGTTAGAGCCAGTGAATGGATGGAGTTTGTTGAGTCAACACTGATCATACAAGTCCTTATTGATTCTGTTGGTCTGTTCTTGTTGTGAACAAAATTAGATTTAGCCCATAAGCTTGAATCTCTGTGGCTTCAGTTTACATGCTCACATTTATAGCTGGGTTACAGCTCCATGCAATGGTAGCTAGACTATTGGGTGGGGAATACACAAGATGGACATTTGCAAGGTTTTCTGAATCTGGTTGTTTAGCAATATCAGCAATAAAATGACTCTCTCCATACACATCCTAAAATTTTACTGAAATGAAGAAAACTTGGGGTACCCAAGTCTGAAGCTTTTATGTTGAAGAACTGTGAGATATGTTCAGTCCTGGCACTCATAGATTGCTAGGATATAATACCCTTTACTTCTAAGTCTAAATCTTTTGCACAGGTAAGCAGAATTCAGAATTTCAATACAGTTATTTCAGACACTGCAAACCTGCTTTAAAGTTGTCAGAGACACAACAAATTCAGGGCTCTCAGCTCATTAGCCCAGACTTTCAACCTCCAACTACACACACAATACATTTAGCATTATTTCTAGCTTGGTGAACACTGGGCATAAGGCATTTTTAATTTTCCATGGGCTATGGTTTCTCTCTCTATTTTTGGAGGGGTGGGTGATTTTATCTAATTGTAATCCTATATGTCTGGGGCATTCTACAACATGCTGAAAATTTGTTCTTCCTTCCTTCCTTCCATCTTTCATTCAATTTATACCGTGCCCATCTAACTATATAGTTACTCTGGGACATAACAAGTACAAAACAAAATATATGACAGAAACAGCCCCACCTCCAAAAAAATACAATGCACAATGACACAAGTTATATAAACATAAGCAACAAAATAAATAACAAATAAGTATTAAGCAACTAGACACAACCCAAACTCGATGTTATCAGCCAATATATGAGATAATTTTCACAAAGAAAAAAATCAATATGGAGCAGCAGGTTTTTAAGTACTTTCTTATATTATTCAGAATATTTGCAAGGATGGGGGCTGACAAACATGAGGTAGGAGCATATTCCATAAAGTCAGAACCACCATTGGGAAGGGCCAGTTTCATGTTCTGGTCTCCCGCACTTCCCTCGAGGTAGGTACCCCTGGACCCACCCATCTGGAGAAATGTGTTGGTCAGTCATGCTTTACTAAGAAGAGGTGCTCCGGCAGGTATCAAGGTCCCAAACCATTCAGAGAGAGAGAGAGAGAGAGAGAGAGAGAGAGAGAGAGAGAGAGAGAGAGAGATCTCGCCTCCATCTTATTATTTTTAATGAATTAATTTTCATCCTGTCAGCTTTCCTTACCATTCAGTTTTCACATCTGAAGATAGTAATTGGGAATACAACAATGTGAATGATCCTGGGTAACACATCTTTACACTTGATGATCTTTTCTAATTCTTTCACTGCTGCCATTCTGAGTATCAGCCTTCTTCCGATTACATCTTCTTTCCGATTACTTCTTTCCGATTACTTCTTTCCCATTACTTCTTTCCGATTACTTCTACAGGAGCTGCATTGGTTGCCAGTGTGCCTCTGGGTGCAATTCAAGGTGCTGGTTTTGACCTTTAAAACCCTTCATGGTAGTGGGCCAGGATACTTAAGAGACCGCATTACCCCAAGGTTTTCAACCCATCCTACGAGAGCAGACCGTAGGGGCTCCCTAGTGGTCCCATCAGCTAGGGAGGCACATCTCACTGGGACCAGGAGGAGCGCCTTCTCGGTATCTGCTCCGGCCCTATGGAACCTCCTGCCACTTGAACTGCGCCTCCAGGTAGAATTGCTCCCCTTCAGGAAGGCCTTAAAAACATGGCTATGCCAGCAGGTGTGCAGTACAACTAGTACCACAACCCAGCCCTGTTGGCTTATTAAGCTCTTCCTGGGGTTTTCATTTATTCCTGCCTTGGTGCCCCTTTTTAAAGAGGATTAGGGAGGTTTTATGGATGTTTTTAGAGAATTTTATAGTATTTGGTTTTAATTATTATTGGTATGGGTTTTAACTGATGTTGTGAGCCGCCTTGGGTCGCTTAGGTGAAAAAGGCGGTTATATAAATCCAATACATAAATAAATAAATAATTGATGATTGAAGCAAGTTATGCGAGATTTTCATTTCCTCACTGTCTACATTAAAGTTGTATGATTCTTCAGTAGTCATGTTCCATGTCTTTTAAATGTTCAATTGCAGTCTTGCTTTGGCACTTCCTTCTTTCACTTTCACCTTACTAGAAGGCATTTTCAAGATGTTGCAGGTTTCTGCCTGTAGGATGGTGTCATTTACATATCTTAAATTCCATCCTTATAAGTATGCTGTTTCCTCCCAGTGATTCTGATTTGACCTACAGTTGTAAATGTTTATTATAGTCTGTGCATTGTTTCTGCTGCATTGAGAGGGTTTGTTTTAATATTCTTATTATTACTTCATTGCTATGTAAACCACCAAGAGTGGTGAATTTTTAACAGATGAGTGGTATTCTGATATAAGAAACAGACAAGTGAACAAGCTGGCAGGCAGACAAAAAACAAAGAAATGATGTTTCTTCCACCAGCTCCACTCCTCGTTGACTTTAATCTGTTCAGCTTTCCACGTGATATGTTCTTCATATAGATTGAACAGATAGAGAGATAAGATATACTCTGCTCTGACACTTTTACCTATAGGAAACCTTTCTATTTCTCCATGTTCTGTCTGAACAGTAGTTTCTTGCCCACAATACGAGTTACGTATCAGGGCAATCAAGTGCTGAGCCACTCCCATTTCGTTTTTTAAAAATAATAATTACTAAAACAAAAGAAAAATGCAGTATATAATACATAACTTCAAATAAAATACAATTACAATTGTCCACCCATCACACTCATTCATAAAATCCACATTTTCTCTTTTTCGACAGCTCACATCCTGTTTCCAACAACTATATGATTCTTGACCCAGTTTCATGCCCTTTCTCTTAACCAATACATAATCAATAAACTCACCCCAAATATCTTTAAAGTTATTTATCTTTACCAGACCTGTTTTTTATTTTTAACTCACAAGCCAATTCATCATTTAAAGCCATATCCCATGGTTCTTTATACCAGTCTTCAACCCTAAAATTCATATATGTTTTTCAATTATTGGCAACCATTTCTTTCAGAGCAACCTATGGTTTCTCTTGATCTACACAATCAAAGACTTTGCTATTGTCTATAAAGTACAGACTGAAATGTTTTGGGTGCACTCTAATAGCCAGCAGTTATTTTCAATATGAACTGTGGGATAATTTTAAAAATCCTTCACCCACCAAATTTCAGCTTGTGTAAATTCCAGTGACAATATATTATAGTTTAAAATTCTAGTTTTCTCTCATCTTTTTAAGTGGGATTTTGTTGACTGCATAGTGTATTTGCTAAGCTTTTGTCACCTATCAGCTGATGAAGAGTTTTGTGGTATTTTAATTTAATAAAGATGCTTATATTTATTAATGAAATTTTTGAAATGTTAGCTGTGTTAGTCTGTGTTTCAAGCATATCACAGTGTAAACAAAATGAAACAAAAAGACAAAAAACATTGTGGCACTTTAAAGACTAACTGCTGTGTTTTAATGTTAGCTTTCGTGGATCAAGTCTACTTTGTCAGGCATAAGAGTGAGGCTTCGTGGCATCAATTTATACACATTAAGTACAGAAGTAGAGAATGGTTAACATAACAGATAAGTATACAAGTCAATGTGGGGTGTATACAAGTCAATGTGGGGTGTTTTTTTTACAACTGGTAAATTCAATTCAAAAGGGTGAAGCTTCACAACTAATCTGGAGAATGAAGTGGATTTGATCAACAAAAGCTAACATTAAAATACAACAGTTAGTCTTTATAGTGCCACAATGTTTTTGTCTTTTTGTTTTGTTTACTCTCTGATATGTTTTTTAAATGAAACTACCATTTATTTGTTCCACAAATAGTGTAATGTTAAAAATAATTAAGAAATTAAAACCACTCACCTGCAATAAAAAGACTGACTTCCAAGGAATATACATCTCAAAAAAAGTGTTGATGTTCTAAAAAATTACTTGTCAGCTCTGGCATGTTCCTATCATTACCACTGTATACATCACTAAGCATAACAGCAAGAGAGCAGAGGTGGGATAGGAGATAATGTAGAAGAGGTCAGAGTGGATTATCCAGCGAGCAGGTAAGAGGAAGGGAGTGTGAGGGAGAAGTGATAAGAGAGCAGAATTTTTTTTATATGACATGAAAATTGACTAACTAAGTCCTTATTTTAGCACTGAGCCTAATAGGAAAACAGGGTTCAACTTAGATTTCCTCCATTTACAGAAATTGCTGGGGAAGGGATTATGTAGTAATGTACGCAGAGCAGTCAGTGGATGGAAAAGAGTATGGAAGTGAGAAAGAAATTTCAGCTACAGCCTTATTCCCAGCAGCCAATCATGTTGTCCACTAGCCCACCTGCCTTCTTTCATCTTCCCCAGTCACAACACCTCAGATGTTTGCGTGCTGGAAACAATTCAACTTTATTAAAATGAGAAGCCAATGGGCAACAATATCCAATCGCTGCTGGCTGTGTCCTGGTTCATGTCACAAACCTTTGCCTCAAGTCTCTTAGTCTTGACTATCCATACATGCCCCAGGTCCCGTCACTGAGCCCTGGGTCCAATATCCCTAAATTAGGTATATGTCCTCTTGGTGGTGAGGGCAAGCTTGAACCAGCCCAGGTAGCTTCAATTCAATTTTAATTTGTACCCCGCCTTTCTCAGCCAAGGTCGACTCAAGGCGGCAACAACATATAAATAGAATATAATAGCATAGCTCCTCCATGGATGTGTCCACTGAAGGGTCGCATCCTCTTTCATTGTCTCTGCCATCTCTTACATCTCCATCATTCTCCTGTGCCTCATGGGCTGCCCACCTCCTCATCGCTGAATCCAGACCCCACACCAGGGGTCATCCTTATAAAAATAAGCCCAACCTGGAGTGGGGGCTTAAGCCCAGCCCCTCCTCTGCATCCTCCTACAGATACTCTGGGCCAGCCTGCTCTTCTTCCTAAGGCACCCAACCTCTTCTCCTTGCATCTCCTTCACTTCTCCTACTGGCTTCAGCACCCCACTCCCTTATATCCCATAGCATCCAGAATTTTTCCTCCTCTGACCCTCTTTTTCCTCCCTATCTGGAAATGCCCCAAATGCCTTGGCATCCTCTGCCCACTGGTGGCTGTCAAAATCTACAGAAGAACTGGACATTGGCAACACCAGACTGCAGTCTTTCAAGAGCAATGGACCACTAGTCATTTTGGGCCCTCCTTTCATTACCATAGCCTAGCAATACAAGGCATGAAAAACATACCAGTCTCCCAAATTTATTTATTTATTTTTCTTCATTTAAAATCTGTGACAGGTGGTGTGCAAGAGGAACTGAATTAGACTAGGGCTGCTATTCACCAAGGTAAAGATTAACCCATTGTTCCTGTGCACAAATCTTCTTTCAGTTCAAAATCACACTCCTTGTAAGTGTAAGGAGGGAAATACTTTAAGAAAGTCAGCAGCCTTAACTGTTTCAAATTCTTGACACCAGTGTTCATTCCCTCACTTCAACAGCTGCTGCTATCGAAAACAAATTTACACACACATGGGCAGCTAAATTTTCTCAAAAGTATTAAATGTTTATTTTTCGGATGCTCAAACTCAGGATCTGAGATATCTCTTAACTGGACTGAAATGGAAATAGAATGTGAAAGGCTTCCACTGAAAATATGTAAAATTAAGGGCAAAACAGGTATTTCAATATATATACTATGGATTCATTTCCAAATCCTTGCATCGGACAGACTCTTGCCATTCTATCTGCAAACAGGCAAGATATTCACCCTGTGATTTGATTGTCCTCTCTACACATATTCCTAGTCTTGGCATGCCTTCACAAGTTCCCTGTTAGTTTCCATGCCCAATTCAAGGTGCTGGATGTGACCTACAAAGCCCTTAATGATTGAGGACCTACCACCTAAGGCAGCCAAAATAGCTAATAGCAGAAAGAGTGCTTTCTTTGCCATGGCCCCTTTCCTCTGGAATAAACTTCCTTCAGAGGTTTATCAGGGGCCATCTGATAATATACAATTCTAGGAATTGTATAAAGTCAACTTTTATTAGTGTTTTAACTAATTCACCTGCGATCCAATTCTTTTAAATGTGTTAATTCTACTTAAGTGTAGCAATTTTATTGTTTTAGTTAGTGACATGGATTTTATTGTGTTTATTGCATGTTGCAGTTATTTGTGTTGTATGATCTGTAATTATGTCTTGATAGGTTGTGAACTGCACAGAGAGTGTTTACACAAACAGGACAGGATAGACATTTAAATAAACAAACAAATCCTGATTGCTTAAATTAGAAACTAGCCCTGAGCCATTTTCCAGACTTATAGTATAACAACTGAGATTGGATTACTTTTATCCGATTGCTGATCATGCTAAATTTGGAACTTGGAAGGTGCATGAGATGAGCTTAGCTGAGGCTTACTGGCTTGAGTAGGACCACAGAAAAAACAGCAGACATTAGCAATATAAAGGAAAATTACAATAAATTCATAGCAAAGGCTGAGCTTTAAAGAAGTCTATGCAGTGACAGTGAACATACTATGGACATTTTGGAACAAAATAAAATTAAAAGAATTTTGCATAGCATTTCTTTCTTCTGCTTTCTCATTTTATCTTTATGTGGTATGAAAGGTACAGATCAGGTGTCAGGGCCAGCCCTGTTGTTAAGCAGAAAGAGGCAGCTACCTCCCCTTTCTTTTATTCATTCACATTTTAAGCTAGTCTGATAAGTGGTGTGTATCGCTGTGTCACCCAAATGATATTGGGCAGAGACCTCTGCTGGAGGCAGCAAAACGTTTTGCTCTGACAAAGTCTACCCTACATAACGTGAACACAGAGACCATAGTTACACCAATGGCCAGACAGTGGCATGCTAGATTTGCAGAACAACCCACTCCCCCTGTTTCATTTCTCATAAAGGTAAAACAAGAAAGTAGAAGAAATAAATGCTTGCAAAATTCTTCTAATTTGAATTTCATTCCTTCTTCTTCTGTGTCTAGGCTAGACACGAAACTGTTAAAATGAAGGCCCCTTTGGTGAGTTCATTTTGCAGTTCCCTTCGCCTGACCTAGTGTGAGAAAGATTAGTCGGCAACACAAGGTTGCTGTTACCAGGGTATACTCAATTGTGGTTCGAAAATACCACAATATTTGAGGAGGCTCTTTCTGTGTACTCCAATTTCACTCCAAGTGATTACTGAGTTCAATGTAAATGCAGAGATTGCTTCATTGGTTGAGGGGCAGGGGGGACATAAGCACCAATACATATTCTTTGTCCCAAAATCTCTGTCATAAAATGTGCTGTTTTCTCCAGATTTAAGAATGCAACTTATCTACATTAGGGTTATAACTGTTCCTACACAAATCTGTTGACATGTAATTGATCCCAAAATATATTCAAGGAATTGAAGCCTTGTCATTGCTCCACACTTTACATGTGTAAAAAAAAAAATCAAAGTAGCAAAGAACTGTGTGGTTTTTACAATCTTTGTATGTCACAACTTTAAGGTCCTTACCTGAGTTGTTCTGTTCTTCAGGCTAGCACATATCCATACATCAAGCAGTAATTAATCAGCCTTAATTTATCTTGAAAAACAAAAATTGAACCTGAGAATGATTAGGGACCAATAAACTCAATTGCATAGCTCTTTGGAAGCACTAATATTTCAAATATCTTTAATATTTCAATTGTTCAATGAACTGAGCCCTTCTAAACCTTGAATTCTAACTAATATCTTAGACTGTATTGTGTAAAATAGTTCTGATTTTTCTTTCCTGCTTCCTTATATAAGTAATATTGTTTGTTTGTAGAGGACATGACCAGGAACAAATGTCTTGACTTTGACAGATAACATGCAGCACTCTGGTCTTGTTGGAGCGCACACAATGTTTCTCTCTGCATTAGCTTCAAGAATAACATAAAAATTAATAGTTCAAGAAATGTAAATTTATTTTGTTCCCATTTCATGTCATAAACATGTAATTGCTTTGAACTAGATTTTTTCCTCTACTCATTTCATAGCAAGTAGGCAGTTTCACTAAGGAATGAACATTCAAATAAGACCTCATTACTACTCCCATTCTGTGCTAAGTTAAAAGTAAAGGTTTCCCTTGCTCGAAAGCCAGTCATGTCTGACTCTTGGGTTCAGTGCTCATCTCTGTTTCAAAGCCGAAGAGCCAGCGCTGTCTGCTTCTGCAGACATTTCTGTGGTCATGTGGCAGGCATGACTAGACACTAGAGTGCACGGAACGCCATCCGGCTGCATTTTACTTCCACTTCCGGGAGCGACAAGGGCAGTGTGGGCTGGATGAATCGCAGTAAACCCATTCGTGTGGATTCACAGGGTGCTTGGGCTTCTGGGAATTGAAATCCAAGAACATTTGGAGTGATAAGGTTCGCCATCACGGTTATAAACAGTTGAGAGAGAGCTACGCACTCTGCAATGGTATACAAGTTAAATTGGTAGGGAGGGAGGGGAAAGGGAAAGAGAACCATCCATAAATAAACAGTGGAAGGATGCTGTTATGGATCCCAGAAGTGGCTTCAGCATACCCGTCAAGCGCGGCTCCAGAAAATACAGGAACTGCTCCGGCCCAGGCATACATATGCAGCAACAACTCCTTTGCGCATGCACAGAACCCCTTTGCACATGCACAGAACCCCTTTGTGCATGCGCCGAATTTGCCTCTGATGGGCACACATGCCCAGTAACCACTTTGCTGCAGTTCAAAATATGGGAGGAACGAGCACTGAAATACGGGAACTCCCGGCCAATACGGGATACTTGACAGGTATTAGCTTCAGTGTGTCATTAGGTATCTTTTTCTTCAGAGGTCTGCCATGGTCTGAAGCAGGTAACATAAGAACCAGTATTCCTGGAACATCTTCTTTTCTCCTTGAGTATTTATTATTGCACCATACAGTCTAGTCTAGTTTTGCAATTCTGAAGCTAACTGAAATCTGTGCTTCTGGTTCTAAAGAGACATAATTTTATTTCTCACAGAAGCTTCTGCTTTGTTGTAAACAGGAGTCAGCAAAATTGGCTCTCCAAATGTTTCTGGACTTCAATTCCCAGAAGCTCTGATCAGCAGGTCTGATGACTTGAACTTCTGGTAGTTGAAGTCGAAGAACACCTAAAGAGCCAAGTTTACTGACCTCTGGTTGTAAACATCATGGCATGGCATCCTTATAAACCAAGCATTGTGAAAAACTAAAATACAGGTAAAGTCATTCTAGTGTCAGCCTTATAATTAGTCAGTGTGGCAATAATAAAAGGTCAAAAGAGGATTGAACTCTGCATGGCGATTGCAATTGCAGTTACACTTATATGCCACCCCAAAGTGCTTGGTGCTAATTACAAGGTAATTAGCATTTTGCTCCCAACATGTTTGCCATTTAACCTGTATTTTACCTCCATACCAAGGGTGCTGCTCTCAGATGGCATGCAAAGCTGTTGCTACCAGGTACTTTTGGAATAAGGTAAAGGCAAAGGTTTCCTTGCTCAAAAGCCAGTCATATCCAACTCTAGGGTTCAGTGCTCATCTCTGTTCATAGCCAAAGAGTCAGCGCTGTGTGTGTCTGCAAATGTTTCCATGGACATGTGACAGGCATGATTAAACACTGGAGTGCACATAGAATGCTATTTACCTTCCCACCAAAGTGGTACCTATTTATCTACTTGCAGTGTCTTGCTTTCGAACTGCTAGGTTGGCGGCGAGGTGGGATAGAGATTGGAGCCCACTCCATCGTGCAACACTCAGATCTCAAACTGCTGACCTTCCAGTCATCATGTTCGGCATCTTAACCACTAAGCCGCCACAGTCCCTACAGCCCCTCTAATCCTTGACCACTAGCCTTGGTGATTGGAGGTGGGCAGAAGTGTTGAGGGCACCAGGTTGCCCACCCGTGAAGTAGGAGGGAGCAGAAATGTCTTGGCCAAGTCTTGAGTGATTCAAAAAGATAAACATTTCCAATTTGAGCTGGTCTTGTAAAATGCTATGTTTAATATGTCCTTTTAGTACACTGTATAATCCAAAGTATAAAACATAAAATCTTACATTTGAACAGAAATACGTACAAAAAGCCAGATGATGTTTTGTATAAGGAAATGACCAATATAGAATTGTTAAAAGCCAAGACAGTTTTTACTTCCAGTTTTTGTCTGATTCTTTCAGACTTGCCAACCTTTCTCACCAGTTTAACAAAATTCAAAATCTCCTCCTCAATAAACAAAGATGGGCGGCATGCAGCAATGAAGGTGTGTAGGAATGTGATGATAAAGTGTCTGGTAATACTGCAGAGTTCCTCCACGTTTCTTATTGAGCTCAAAATACTAACAAAATATTTTCATTAGTGGAGTAGGCAAGACAACACTTAGATCTTTGCATGTTTGAGAAGACATGTCAACATTGCACTAAAAAGGACATCTTTCCTATGAAAAGTATGGTGTTATCTTTTAGGGCAGAATTCAAAGTTACTATTTTTCTAGCACTAATTTCTATCAATGGCTCATAATGAGTTCAAATTTGGTCACCTTGCTGATATAACAATTTCAAAAGGCAGATATGCCATTGTCACATAATTTATAGTTGGTTGCATTAAAGGAAATGTTTTATTCTCCTTTTGCTGGTATTTAGCTTATTGCTAGCAGTTATAAAACCTTACTATGCACCCTGTCTAAATTAATTATTTGTCTAAGAAGAAGGTAGACATTTACAGGAGAGAAAAGACACTTAATTTATAAAAAGAACACATTACACCTATTTAAAACATAAAGTACTTCAACCAAAATTCTCAGTTGTCCTCTACAGAGTGTAAATTATACACAGGCTTTATGTTGACCAACAAGAATCTGATTATATGTACAGTGGACCTTCGAATAACGATGTTACTTGGTTCTCCAAGTAGCATTGCTATTCGAATAATGTTAACATTGTTTTTTTGTCATTATTGGAATAATCACATTGGGAATGTTGTAGCGTCATTAATCGAAAATTATGCTATTCGAATGTGTCGTTAATTGAAGGTCCACTGTACCATAATAATCTAGATAATCACAAAGGAAATTAAGAAAACTGTATACAATACAGCGGTCAAAGAAATGTATACTTCTTCGTTCTATAATAGAGATATTATGAGCCACGATGTAACACTATTGCTGTTTGGAGTCTTCTTGTGCAACTTCTAGAGGCTTGTGCAGATATCATTTTGAATAGTCAGATAGACAATAAAGGCACGTGCTGAACACTTAAAGGAAAGGGGGGGGGAAGAGTCCTAGAGCAAGTGTTATTATTAGTTTCCCATTTCTGTATCTCTAACTTTTGGACATTTTTTTTTAAAAAAGTTCATATTTCCTCTGAACAAGTAAACATACTCATTACCATTTTCTAAACCTGTCTAAAAACTGAAGAAAGCAAAAAAAAATGCAGCTTTTTTAGCTACCCCTGTTTTTGAGCAGTCTCTCTCTATCCCTCCCCATCACTGAAATGGTCTTTACTTTGTTGTGGTCTTAAAAATTTAACTAGTCCTTTAGATTATTTTTTAAAAATTAGTGAATCTCAGGGTTTATCTTTAGAGACTACTCAGCAAATGCAAATATGATTTCAAATTTCAGCTACAGCATCACTGGCAGAGACTACATCAACATAGGTAATAGGTTTTAAAAGAATGCATTGCAGGCCTTGGAGTTCTTGCAGTGAGTTATTTCTTCTTTACCTTCATTTTTGTTTTGTTGGTAACAAAGGGCGAAGACAGTTACATTTAAAAAGTAAAACAAAAATTGGAACCAAAGTTTCTGTCTTGGTGAAACTAGTTACACTCTCTACTAGCTAGGATTTAAGAGTGATTTCTAAGACATTTCTAGACAATTTGACAGTGATTTTTCATGTTTTGTGTCATTATCTCCATCATCCCTGCCACCTTTTTAAAGTAACAAAAAGAACAGAAAGGCCACAAGAAAAGCAAATGAGTGCTACTTTTTAAAATATTGTAATGAATGACAATG
This sequence comes from Bradypodion pumilum, assembly GCA_035047305.1. Taxonomy (NCBI): domain Eukaryota; kingdom Metazoa; phylum Chordata; class Lepidosauria; order Squamata; family Chamaeleonidae; genus Bradypodion; species Bradypodion pumilum. The sequence goes on along the minus strand of JAWDJD010000004.1, from coordinate 61,595,840 downwards.
CATTACTTTTGAATATAATAATGGCTGAAATCCTATTTCTTAACAAAGTAGTACATTTCAGTCCATTCTTCATTGGTAAATAAAGAGCTTCTTGAAGACAAGTGTGCATACCGGTTGGATGCATACGCATGCATCACCCTCCCCCAAGAATCACTGTGGAAACTCTGTTATTTACCAGCCAGGAACAGACCAAAACTTACAGCATTACACAATAGGATTTCAGCTAATCAGTAACAAGAACAAAGTATTTTTGTGAAGTTACTTTCGAAGCTCTCCCTCCATATCACCATAACAAGTAACTTTATTCATCATAAAGACTTATGGAATGTCATCTACACTGGGTTACATTTGTTTTGTGGCTCAATAATTTATAGATTTCCTAATTCACTAATCTGCACTTGATAATATTCTGCAAAACAAGCAGAATAACCCTTTTATCAAGTGTTTACTAGGCCTCTCTTTGTGTGCAAATATCTGCCTGCACTTTACTGTTATTATTTTTTGAAAACATCACTACATTCTAGACTGTTCTCTAATAAAATCAGAGTAGAAGAGCTCTTCATTATATCCATTCTCAAAGTGAACTTGTGTCACCAAGGCTATTAAGGCTATGATAAGGACAGGTAGAGATTAAAACCTACGTAAGCATGCCTTAATCCTTCCACAAAAGAATTAACGATTTGTGAATCTTCTCAGGTGCCTGAATTCTAGTGCAAGTGCTAGTTTGCTTCAAACATCTGCTACTTCTCTAAAATTTTCTCACAATGTTATTGAGAAAAACATTCACTAGAGTATTTTGTATATTTCAAAATGCAAAAGAGGCATGGCAGTATACTTTAAACTATTGCACACGGTGGCCTCTAGTGGTCAGTTCTGGTAATGTATCATAGGTCACCCTTGCTCGAAAGATGGCTGTATGCAACTCAAGGGTTCAGTGCTCATCAAGATTCATAACCAAATAGCCAGTGCTATCTGTGTCTGCAGATGTTTCCATGGACATGTGGTGAACATGACTAGACACTGGCGTGCACAGAATGCTGTTACTTTTCCTGCCGAAGTGGTACCTATTTATCTACTTGCAATTTCTTGCTTTCAAACTGCTAGTGGCAGGAGCTGTGACAGAGACGGAAGCTCACTCCATCATGCAGCACTTGGGTCTTGAACTGCTGACCTGACGACCTTCCAGTCATCAAGTTCAGTGTTTTAACCACTAAGCCACCGCAGTCGCAATGTACCATAGAAATACACACATACTGTATATATTATGTATTTCAGGGTATATATTTTTTTACTTTTTAGATCCATGTATCACTGAAACTGTGGATACTGAACTCATGGATATGTTGGAAAGTAACAGAAAATAACACTTGCATCTGATTGAGCTCCACTGTGACTAAAGAGAGCCAGTATGGGCAATTTGCAAAAGTTTTACCTTACATTTTTCTTACACCACCCCAGCAAATTTGTATGCCTCACCACAATGAGCAACATTTAGAGACAGTCAAGAGGGCACTGGGGTTCTTGAGGCACCATTCAGAAAATCTCATCACACTGATCTTAGGGAGGCTTGCCAATGTTTACGTTTCTCTTGCCCTCTAACAAAATTTCTAGCAGTCCCCTTTACTTCCCAGACAACTATTTATAATCAATGATGTCACTGATTACACAGGGGGGAAAATCTTGGTTGCTTTAGGTTGATATTCTAAAACAAATTGATCCTTATCCAAATTATATCCCTGTTTTTTCTTTATATGCAAGACTGCCTTTATTAAACCTTTTTCTTAAAAAAATACAGTTAATTTTTTAAAAACCAAATATTAAAAAAAAAACACAAAATGGTCTATTTAGCTGCCTCTGCTGACTGCCCTTCTTCACCAGGGTTCTTTCCATCATTCTGGATCATTCGAACTATGCGTGTCAGGTCCAGACTGCGGGTAAGGATGTCAAGTAGAAGTTCATCTTTCTGCACTCCCTCCATGAATTCCTCCAAAGACAGCTCACCTACAGGGACAAACAAAAAGATGTTGTTCAAGTGCAGCCTGAATGAATGAATGGCTGACTGACTGACTAAATGAATGAATGAATGAATGGTATCTCATTTCATCCAGGTCATGAGGAGTGTTTTGTAGATCAGTGTAGCCATCTTGTGTTGTAGTGAATCTCACACCAGTTCTCACCAGGACTGCCAAATAGTGAAGATGATGGAAGCTCCTGTCTGTCCGACAAAATCTGGAGGATTTCTATTATTCTAGATCATGCCCAAATTAAAAAAAAATGTCCCAGGGTTTTGTTTAGCTTCAGAGGACCACAAAATTCATTAGCTCCTTGTACATCAGGATATCACAATGCTCAATCAATGTAATTTCGGTGGACATCCTGTTTATCTAGTGTAAATCATTCCTCCTCTCTCTAAAAACTCTGCTAAATTCAGGAATTATCCACCACCATATTTTCCCATATTTCCAAACCCTGATAAAGCTGTTCCTTATGAACAAATATACAGTAGCCAAAATTCTCTTCATAGCTACACAAATGAACATTGCCTTGAGTTAAGAAATCAAAATAGACATTACTAGTTTCATGCTGAGTCACACAAGCCATTATTCAAGAGCAAAGGTCTGTGTTGATTTTTTTTAACTTAAGATGATCTGCCTCCCAAATGTATGCTGTTAATTTTATGGCAGTGTAACTGGGCAAGAGAATTTGGGCCACAGACTTAATAAAAGATGGGGATCCTCAAACTACAGGGTGTCCTAATCTTCTGCTACCTCCAGTGATTACTATTTTTACATATGTCTTAAAAAATCAATTTGCTATTTGCTAAAAGGGGATGGGGAGAGAAATGGGGTAATATCAAAGTTTCACAAAATGATTTGGATGGTTAAACCAGACTCTGACTAAAAATAAGTGGAAAGGATAAAATCCACCCAAAAGATGGACTGGCATTTGAAAAGTTTGTTGACCTTGCTATCTAAGTACAGGAGTAGTTAAGTCTGGCCTAGGGGCCACCTTACACATTCCCAATCCCTACTCCTTTCATGATCCCAAGAAGGTTCGGTAAGAAACACTGTCCACTGAAGTCTCAAACTGGACATTTGTATACTATGTCAGGATCTTCTTTTTGCCTGGTACATCATTTTTTGAAAACCAAAATTCACTGACTGGCTACTACCTGTTTCTAAAAATGTCTTATCTGTCATCTAAAAAGAGGCACACAATAGCCTGAAATAGCAAATCAATGGCCAATTGCATTTTTCTGGATGCTTCTGTGAAGAGGGATATATATATTGTGTGTGTCCTAGTTTAATGCATCTCCTCACAGTGCACTAAGAAATTCTTACCATCTCCATTTATATCAATTTTATCAAACACCATGTTTGTGAATTCCTCAGCTGACATTACTTCATTACATGGATTAATGGTGCGAATTGCCTAGAGGGAATTGAGACAGAGAAAATATAATGAGCGTATTTCAGATTTGCCTAACCATGAAACATAGAGAGACTCCCACCTGAAGCATGAATCAAGAAATTGTGCAACATTTCTCAGTGGAAATGATTTTAACACTTTTCAAAACCATACCATAAGGCAATATGTATTACATCACAGGTGGCCAACCTACGGCCCACGGCACCATTTCATGTGACCTGTGCCACTGCTGCCACACCGGAAGCATAAGCAGATGCATCCCCGACAGCTGTAAAATGTGCCTGCACAAACGCAACCATGGCTGTCGCAAGTGCATTTACGACTGCCACTGATGCATTTTACGGCAGCATTTATGGCAGGGGGAACCATCTGACCGGTCCACCTGTTCAGCTGTCCGGGGGTTGTGGTCATACCCATGGCATAAAAAAGTGGTTTATATGTCTTTATATGTTAGTTGGTTTTTTTGTGTGTTTTGTTTTGTGTGTGTTTTATAATAAAATTGATTTTAAAAAAGTGGGGAAGTTCATATATTGGAGTTCATAAGATGTCATCAGTTTTCCTTCTAAATGCTGTTTGGGCTTGAATTCTTATAGGAACTTGATCAAATACACTTTTATGTGATTTTATTCAGATTTTGACCTTAATACAATTTTTAGTTCCATTTAGAGTAAGTCCATTGAATCAATCAGTTTTACATACAGGTATGTCTTGATTCAATACTGCTCCTATGCTGGGGCCTAGTAATTCTGTTTAAACTAGGCCTATGCATTTTTGGTGAAAATCAGGAGTGGCATGAGGAGCCAATCACTGGGCATATCCTTTCCCTGATCTCAGGTACTGCATCCCAGAGATCCTCTGAGGAACATACGAACATACTAAGTTATATAAACTTAGATCATTAGTCCATGTAGCCCACTTTTATCAACTCCAATTGACAACAGCTTTCCAGGATTTTGAGTTGGACTCTTTCCTAGTATTCTGATGTCCAATCCAAATAAGAGCTAGGCTCAACTTGAATTAACTTTTGAAATCAAATGAGATCAGCTAAGTTCAAGGTGGTATAGTCTGGAAAGCCTCCATATTTCACCACTGCAATTGACCACAAAGAAAACTGAGGGTGGAGAGAAGCCCATATGATGTCAGTGTCTCTAGTTTGATCCAACTGATGGCATGCCACCACTTTCAGAACGTGGCAGTGTTTGTATATATCATTCTGTTATTTGTTCCTAAGCAGGTGTACTCTCTTATGTAAGGTTCTCATGATAATTTGCCCAGTGTGCTGCTAAAAGAAAATTACTAAACTAAATCAGAAGGATCATTGTTTCAGTGAGTTTTAAGGATTGGTTCACAGGAGACACAGAAGCTTTCCAGTCTTAAAGATTTTTTTCACATATCAGCCACAATCCAATTGGTGTTCATGTAGGGTTTGTGCAAATTACCACAGCTGAGCACAGAAGAATAGAGGTCTTTGAAATGTGGTGTTGGAGAAGAGTTTTGAGAGTACCTTGGACAGTGGGGAGAACAAATGGGTCGATCTTAGAAGAAATCAACCCTGACTGCTCTTTAGAAGGTCAAATAGTAAAGATGAAGCTATAGTACTTTGACATCAACTGAGAAGAGAGGATCCACTTGAGAAAGCTTTGATGTTGGGAAAGATGGAGGGCAAAAGAAGGGGGATGGCCAAAAATGAGATGGCTAGATGGTATTGTAGATGCAATGGGCACAGAGCTGGGTGGGTTGAGGAGGATGGTGGAGGACAGAGGTGCCTGGTGGGCAATGGTCCATAGGGTCGCAAAGGGTCGGAATCGACTGTGCGACTGAACAACAACAAACAAACCACATCTAGCTGACAAAGCGTTGTGACATGTCTCAGTAGCATGCATAGACAAATTGCACAACCAAGTTGCTCTGGCAGCTATTTGCAGTTAGTTGTAGTTAGTCATGAAAACCTTATGCCAGTACAATTCTGATTCTGGCTATTGATTTGCTCTTAAATCTGTCTATCCTGAAAATTTAACATTCTGTTCATTGAAAGTATGTTTGACTGAGTATATGCTTTTCTTCTGCAATCTATCCCACAGCTGCAATAGTGACAGAAGTCACACACAGTGTATGAGAAGCTCAAATGCTTTGGGACAGAACTTTAAATGATATTCCAATTACCTCTGTCAACTGCTATCAACATAGTAATTGGTCAAGGAAAATACAAAAGACGACAATTTACCTTAATGATACTTAGTAACTCATCTCTGTCAATACAGCCATTTCCATCCACATCATAGAGTTTGAAGTACCATTTTAGTTTCTGTTCTACTTTCCCCTTCAAAACCAAGCTCAGAGCTGCTACATATTCCATAAAATCAATGTAGCCATCCTGTTGAAACACAAGACACAGGCACAGCAGGTCAAACATATAACTGAGACACAATCATGCTTACAGTATGCTTTTGCCTCCATCTTGTTTTGAAACAACTACATGTATGCTTTCAGTACAGCAAAAAATAAATAAGCAAATATTATTGAAGGCACAATTTTGACTAAGACTAATCATAACCAACTAAACTCGGAGTGCATGCTTGGAGACTTTACCACAACACTACCATTCATTTGCAATCTTTCCCTCTTTTGCAGTTTCCAATGGCCTAGATACCTACACACCCACCAATAAAGCCTACAGTCTTCCTCTTGGTACTGAGTTTGACTATAAATCTCAAATGTTTGAACTTTCATCCTTTTTTTTACCGACGTCTATGTCTTCAATCAGCCGGCATGATGATTCACTATGGGCAACAAGAAAGCTTGAACAGTTTCCTTGATTCCAGTCATGGTGTGGCCCATTTGTGAATTTAGAATTTGGTTAGTTTTTGTCCATTAAACAGCTACTTTCATTTTTTTTATCTTTTAAAATGGCCAGAATCCTCTTGGTTAATTGCTCCCAACTAAGTGCAATGACAAAAATCACATCAGTGAAGGGCCACCGGTTCACAGGCTGCTGGTTGTCTTCCCTCATGGTGTATAAACTCACTTGATTGGAACACAATAATAGATGCAAGCCACAACTTGTTATGCAGTGACAATTCCCTTCTGCTTTTATGTCAATGCACTCACACTTGTGTAGCTAATCAGTAGTATTCTATCCAAAGAAAACCTGGCACAACATCTTATATTGCTTGCTAGAATAAAGAGAAATGAGAGAACCGTTCGGCCCTATTTTTGTGTTTATCAGAATAAAGAGAAATGCCTGAACTTTTTCAATGCAAGTATCAAACATTCTGGTAATGCTAAATAGATGTATTAACCTACCCAACATTAAAGAGAAAGATTAGCAACAAAAAAAACCTGAAAGCAAATGTGGTATCTTAAGGCATAAGTGGTACCCTTTTTTTGGACACTTGTGACATGTAACATCATTATTTTCACATAGCGACCTCGTTTGTTTTCATACGCATGCTTTGACAACTAATAGGACTGCAGGTCAATACACAGCATAGGCTGTGATAAGAATAATTGTCTATGATGTTTCACCACATGTACATACATTAGCCTGTGGTAGATCAGCCATCTCACTTGTACATATGAACTTGTCCTCCCTAGTATTCCTTTTTTGACTGCATTGTGTGTGTGGGTTTTTAACCAAAGAACAAGAACCTCTTGATTCACTGAACTTCCGGTTTGTCAAAACTAAAGGGCCAAAAACTGAGGAAATAAGACAAGGAGAGAAGACAAAGAACAACGTGTTATTACACTTTAAATGCAGAGTGATAGTGCATAATTAACCAGAATGTTAATGATGCGTATTAATGGTGCAATGCCATTCTGTCTCTTGTCTCTATCCTCATCCAGTCATGACCCACCACTACCATGGGAACATGCATAGATATTGATGACATAATATGAGCGCTTCACATGTCTAAGGAAGTATATTTTGATCTGTGAGGGCTCATACTGAAGCTAATCTGTTAGGCTTTATAGTCCAAGAATATTTTATCTTTGTGTTTTCTCTTTCTTTAATTTTGTGAATATGATGGAACAGACCAAAACAATTCATCTTTAGAAATGAAAACTCCACAATTTCTAAAGAAGTAGGCGTGGTAGCCTGTAGCCCTATGCTGGAGGTGGGAGGAGGAGAAAATAAAGAACACTGTAACAACTTGAAGACTTGTTTTAGTGTGAACAGTTATATGGATCAAAGTCTACTTCATTAGACACATTAATTTGATTTGCTGAATTTTCAGTCTCAGCGTCTGCATTTGCTTCCATTCTCTCCAGTTTTGTGAATTGATTCTCAAATCTTGGCTGACATATGCATATACAATTCCTCCTGAAAAAGAGGGCCACAAGCCTAGTGTGAAATCCTATACAGGTACATGTCTACTCAAAAAGTAAGTCCCAATTAATTCAATGGTGCTTACCACCAAGTAAGTGGATATAAGATTGTAGTCTGAAATAATTATTTCTGTATGTTAAGCTACTAGAAGGAAAAGCTGTATAAATCAGTTACATACTGTTGTGTATTGAGGAACATTTGCAAGTAGCGCAAGGAGTGCTCTTGCAAGTGGAAATGGCGGTTTCCCACCATTCTAATTAACAGCCTAAAGTGGCGCAAAAACCCCTGCAAAAGGGCGCGCTTCTTATGCTAAACCAAGCCCTGTGATTGGTTACAGTTTTGGATCCTGTTCTCCATTGGTTAATTACATATATTCCCTGTTATGATTGGTTAGTTACATTTGTCCGGCAGGTCGCTACTTTGTATCCAGGAGCCACTCCCGGGGAGACACTATATAAGCCCCACGGGTAAACAAGGGTGGGGACTGACTGGATCTATACTTCCTACACCTCACAGGTAGCCGGGTAGCGCTAAGCCTGGGTCTCTCCATTATGCTACGCTTCTATGGTAGCTAGTTTATTGCCTATTGCCGGGTAAGAGTCCAGAAGGACTGAATCCGCTAGGATTGTATAGCCATCTCGGGATCCAGAACACCTTGTAGGCTCATCTCTAATTGACTGTTAAATAAAGCCTGTTGCTGTTTATTCATCGTTGTCCTGGACTGGTGATAATAAGGGCTGGATCTAACATTGGCGACGAAGGTGGGATTGAAGTATGATGAGATGGCTGACCAAGTTCCCTTTTGGCTGCATCCGTTCGACATCAACAAGCCTCACCTGTGGTCGTACTATGAAGTCCAGCTGGAAAGCTATTTCACAGTAAGGAAAGTTGAGCCGGCGTTGTGGAAGGCAACGTTCTTGGCCCACTGTGGACTAGAGACTCTTGACGTTGTTGTGAAACTTCTGCCGCCCAACGTGCTCCAACAAATCTCCTTACCGGCCTTGCTACACACCCTGTGTGAGCACTTCCACGCAGGTCAACCCTCAAAGATAAAGAGTCGCCAAATCCAGCTACGACCGTGGCGGACTTTTCCGAAGCCACCGGCCATATCCACAAAGACCGCAACAGCTCACCACAGGGAATGAGGGCACCAACACCAGGGTCGGCTGCGCCATGCCAAGGATGCGGGAAGCACCATCTTCACACAGAGTGTCCCTTCAAGAGCACCCAGTGCCACCATTGTGGGAAAACAGGCCACACAGGCCACATCTCCAAAGTCTGTAAGTTTAGTGTATGAAACTAAGACACAGGACACAGCCTCGGGCTGGGTTAACTCAGGTTTATTGCATCGTGGACAGAGGGAACATGAGGTAATGGCGGATCGATAGCTCTTTATATACAGTAGGGATACATTTGAACGTGGTGCCATGGTAGCCCATTGGCTACTGTCTGCGTGACGTCATTGTGGTTCACGCCCTTCTTGTCCAGGTGTAGGTGGTGGCGGGAAAACTTCCCGCGCTGTTGCCTTTGATGAGTTCGGACCAAGAGAGCTTGGACGCTCGCTGCTGCCAGCTGGTGGTCATTAGCTCGCGTCCTATTACAGGGTTTATATGATACAGCTGAAGGTTACATTGTTGCTATAGGCAAGGTTACATTGGCTCAGATACATTGTAATTCATGTGAAAGGTAAAACCATTAGAACACAACACCCCTCCCCCCTAGGACGAGACAATGTCTCGAGCCCACACTTCAACACACTCCCCCCCTTAGGAGACAAAGTCTCTCAGCCAAGATGGTTTATTTCGAACACGTTGGGGTCTCGATGCGGGCTGCCTTTCCCCGGGTTTGCTACCTCCTCTTTGTCCCCTGGTTTCCTGCCCTGTAATTTGAGAGGGAGACTTGTTAGTGACTTGCCGCGGCTCCACGGCGTTGTTGGGGTGTGTGCTCTTTCTCGGGGAAGAACCGGGGGCACTGGGGGCTAACGAAAAACCCCTCTTCTCGCTTGGAAGGGTGGGGGAACACTCCTGAAAACCCCCCCGGCTCGCAAGACCAGAATCAAAATCAAAATTACATTCGGGGGACGCGGCGGCGGCCGCACATTCCTTTTCCCTCCCCCCGGGCTCTGATAGAACTGGGGTATCAAAAGGATATGAGTCGGGATCACTGCTTTCCCCCCCGGATTCGGACTGATGTCCCTCATTTTCTCCCCCTTGGGCTAAACGGGTGGGGGAGAACCCTATCGCTGAATCCTGTTGCTGTGCCCCACTGACCGGCCCTTCACTCACTCGGCGCCTCAGTTGGTCAGCGTGTCTCCTCCAGAGGAGACCGGTGCTCGTTTCCACCCGATATGACACTGGCCCTGTTTGTTCTACTATCGTTCCTGGCACCCAGGCTGGCCCCGCGCTTGCATAGTTCCTGCAGTAAACAAGGTCGCCGGCGGCGAACCCTTTCGAGACTGCCAATCCTATGTTTTTTCCTTTATCCTCGACTCTCGTCGGGTCCAGCCTGGTCAGAAGCGTGGTCAGTTTTCGCCGCATCAAGAGTTCTGCCGGCGAGTAACCCGACGCTAAGGGGGTCACCCTATACGCTAACAAGAACTGACATACTTGGTGATTTAGGTCCCCCGGGCCCATGCGCCGAAGCGCATCTTTTGTTGTACGCACCAACCGTTCCACTTGGCCGTTCGTGGCCGGGTGAAACGGCGCGGATGTGACATGCCGAATGGCGTTTGCTCCCATGAATGCCTCGAACTCCGAGGAGGTGAAGCAACTCGCGTTATCGCTGACTAAAGTGTCGGGTAAACCGAACGTGGAAAAGACTCTCCGTAGCTGGCTAATTGTTGCGGCGGAGGACGTGCTCTTTACTGGGATAACCTCCAGCCACTTGGAGAACGCATCCACCACCAGGAGAAACATGGTTCCTCGGAATGGCCCAGCGAAATCTACATGTACTCTGGACCACGGCCCCCTTGCTGTGTCCCATTCCCTCTGCGGGAGGCGGGCCGCCTCTGGTCGGGATCCCTGGCATGCCCCACAAGTGCCGACCATGTGCTCAATGTCCGCGTCCAGCTGTGGCCACCAAAAGTAACTGCGGGCCAGCGCTTTCGAACGAACGATGCCCGGATGGCTGACGTGCAGCAGTTTGAGCACCCTCGGCCGCATGGCTGCAGGAACCACCACCCGTTGGCCCCACAATAGGCACCCCCTTTCTAGGGACAACTCTAGCTTTTTCCGAAAGAATGGGTCGAATTCCGTGCTTGGGGACGATGCCGGCCACCCCTTTTGTACCCATGAGCTGACTTTCTCGAGTGTCCTGTCCTTGCCTGTCGCCCTCGCAATATCGGCTGGTACTATTGGGGGTGCATCTAAAACCTCAATTAGTAACACCTGGCGGTCTCTTCCTACTCTAGCCTTCTGGTCGTCCGACAAGGGCAAAGGGGATCTCGAAAGTGCATCAGCATGGCTGATCTCTTTTCCGGGCCGGTACACCAACTCGTGTTGGTAAGCGTTGAGAAAAATGGCCCATCGCAGCATTCTCGGTGATAGGATCTGCGGGGTGGGCTTGCTTGCCGTGAAAATCCCTAACAGGGGCTTGTGATCCGTCACGATTTTGAACGGGCGGCCATACAAGAAATCGTGAAACTTTTTGGTCCCCGCTACAATTGCCAATGCCTCCCTGTCGGTTTGTGCGTAATTTCGCTCTGCCTGGGACAGGGACCTTGAATAAAATGCAACCGGAGCCTCCCTTCCGTCATCCAACACGTGGCAAAGTACTGCCCCCACCCCCACCGGCGATGCATCACAGACTAGGACCACCGGCCGTTTGGGGTCGAAATGCGTTAGAATTGCGTCAGAGGTCAAGAGTTGCTTTAATTCTTTGAACGCCCTCTCGTGCTCGTCACCCCACATCCAAGTCTCCTCTTTCTTGGGAATTATGGAATAGGAGGACCCCGAGTCAATTTCCATCCTGATAGGGGCCCCTTGTACTAGTACCTCAACGAAATAATGGGACTGTTCCGCGGACACACTGAGCACTGGGACGTCGTCCTCGCTGCTGTCCGAGACGCGGCCCACGCCGTCCTGCTTCCTCGTGGTCTGGACGCCATCTTTGGGCCTCGCTGAACGGTCCGGTCTGGTCGAACGGTCCGGTGACTGCCTCCGGCCCTCCTTCCGTTTTCTGCATGCCTTGGCGATGTGCCCCCGACGGCCGCAGGTGTAGCATTCGGCCTTTCTGAATGGGCACCTCGCACGCTCGTGGGCCGCTCCGCAACCATCGCAGCGGCGCCCCCCCTTTCGGACCTTCTGGACCTCCTCGCCGTCGCTGCCTTCCGAAGACGACTTTGAGGCCCGTTGAGTTGCGTGCACCGATTTTTCCGCTTTACCGGCTCTGGGACGCCACTCACGCCACTGGTGCATCTCGTCCACTCCAGCATTCGTGGACTCTGCGGCCTCCGCGGCCTCGACGACCTCTGCCAGCGTTGGTGGCGGCTCCTTATTCATCAAACTGCGCTGCACCTCCTTGTCTTTCAGGCCACACAGCACGCCGTCCCTGAGGGCCATTTCTAGGATGTTGCCCCATTTGCAGGGGGCGGCGGCTACCCTCATGGCGGCCACGAATGTCTCGACCGACTCGTCCGGCGCTTGGACTCGCCTCCAAAACGCGCTCCGAGCGGGAAACATCGCCCTCGAGGGTTGGAAGCGCTCCCGAAGCAGCTTCATGATGTCGTCCGCCTTAAATTCGCTCACCTTCTTCGGAGCGATGATGCCCACCAGCGTCCGCTTGGTCTCCATCCCAAGCATGCGGGTGAGGATGGCCCTCTTCCTCTCCTCATCGTCTTCCTTGACTTTGAGTTCCACCAGCGCCGCATGGAAGTCCATCTCAAACAACTCCCAGTCTTGCGGTTTGGTGATGTTGAACCCGCTCTGTGCCCTGGCTGCTCCTTGGGGATCCATTATCCCACCTTCGTCGCCAATTTAGTGTATGAAACTAAGACACAGGACACAGCCTCGGGCTGGGTTAACTCAGGTTTATTGCATCGTGGACAGAGGGAACATGAGGTAATGGCGGATCGATAGCTCTTTATATACAGTAGGGATACATTTGAACGTGGTGCCATGGTAGCCCATTGGCTACTGTCTGCGTGACGTCATTGTGGTTCACGCCCTTCTTGTCCAGGTGTAGGTGGTGGCGGGAAAACTTCCCGCGCTGTTGCCTTTGATGAGTTCGGACCAAGAGAGCTTGGACGCTCGCTGCTGCCAGCTGGTGGTCATTAGCTCGCGTCCTATTACAGGGTTTATATGATACAGCTGAAGGTTACATTGTTGCTATAGGCAAGGTTACATTGGCTCAGATACATTGTAATTCATGTGAAAGGTAAAACCATTAGAACACAACAGTAAGCAATGTGTCAAAGCTTCGCTGAGACTCCAGCCGCAGCTTCAGTTCTGCATTGCCAAGGTCTTCATGAACTACGGGGTCAATGATGAGCGGGAAGACCTGAAGGATGGGTACAGCATAGACCTCTGCATCGAAGGGGTAACTTTCCATTTTCAGGTGGACTCCAGATCTTTTCTCTCCATCATGACCAACGAGGAGTACCACCGCATTCCGCCTGACCTGCGGCCCAAGCTCAAGAGACTTCCAGGCAAGTTAGTGGGCTTACAGGGTTGCAACATTCCAGTGCGGGGAATAGGGAACTTCAAAGTTCATTATAAATATGTCTACGTAGGCCTACCCCTTGTTGTTGCAAAATTGGGTAAAACTAATATTCTGGGGTCCCACTGGTTCGGGGTACTGGGAATTCACTTTATGGGAATCCGGTTGGGGAGGGAGAACCTGTCCTTCATATTGAGGATGAGCTCCAAGCATTGTTACTTCTCGGGGAGGGCTTGTTCCAAAGGCCCTCTAGAAGAGATTCCTCCACGGAAGAACTGAATGCAGTGTTTTCCCGACAAGTGCATATTGCACACAAGGACAGTGGACTTGCAAAAGAGACTGGACAGTCAGATGTTTTTGACTTGCAAGAACTTTTGCCGCCTGGTGCCCAAGACTTTGAAAATCCTGACTTTGGGGACAAACTGGCTATTGTTTTGGTCAAAATGTCCCTGGACTTTTCCGCAGCTTCAAAGACTGACCCGTTACTGTCTGATGTAATTGTGTGGGTGGATATCGGGTGGCCTCCTCCTCCTTACAATTCGGAGGCATGTGTGTATTACCGGGACCATGAAAAGCTCTCAGTGCTGGGAGGGTGCTTATACAGGCTGTGCAAGACAGTGGTTCCATGTGGGTTGTGGACCAAACTACTTGAGCACTTGTTAAGTGGGTCCCATATTTTTCTCCGCTCCCATGACGTTATTCGTAGCTATTTCTGGTGGCTGGGAATTGAACACACCATTGAGATTTTGGGGCTACAACACGGTACTAGGGGTACATTGGGCGCCGGTAGATTTTCAGTTTCCCCAGCGGTGGGTGGGCTCTCGCTGTCCCCTGGGGTTGGAGTGGGATTCAGGTCTCACAATCACCCCCTAACATAGACTGGCATGAGGAGCACCAAAGTGCGGGCTCGCACTCCCCAGGGAAAAGTGAGGGGTTGCGGGAGCACTCTCAATCCCCTGGGTGGGAAGGGAAAGAACAGAGTCCCAAGGATTTCCATACACCAAGGCAAAGGGAGCTTTCCTCGGGCGGTACAGGAGAGCGTTCACCAAGCCCATTATTCAAGGCAGCTGTGGGAGATGGACCAGGAGCGGTCTGCTCCATAGAGACCTCAGTTGCAGCAGTTTGCATGGGGCATGAGCAAAAAGTCCTGGGTTGTTTGTAAGGACATGGGGCGAGTGTTTGGAACATGGGGATTATCTGTATGCACCACACATGGGGCCTCTCTCAGCCAGCGTAGCTTAGGAAGAAAAGGAGCTACGCGCCTCACCTAAGTGGTTTGTTGCGGGTTGCACACACACACACACACACACACACACACACACACACACACACACACACGGAAGCAAAGTCCCTTGATCACTCCACGGAGCTCCAGCATAACTCATGAGCCGCAGGACACAGGCAAGGAAAGGATGGACAGGGTTTATGCTCAAAAGATAGAACACTCTCGGATGAGGATTCTATATCTTAAGTTTACCTGGGGCCCCTACTGAAAACGTAGGGGGGAGGAATATTGTGCATTGAGTCACATTTGCAAGTAGCGCGAGTGCTCTTGCAAGAGAAAATGGTAGTTTCCCACCATTCTAATTAGCAGCCTAAAGTGGCACAAAAAACCCTGCAAAAGGGCGTGCTTGTTATGCTAAACCAAGCCCTGTGATTGGTTACAGTTTTGGATCCTGTTCTCCATTGGTTAATTACATATATTCCCTGTTATGATTGGTTCGTTATGTTTGTCCGGCGGGTCGCTACTTTGTATCCAGGAGCCACCACCGGGGAGAAACTATATAAGCCCCATGGGTAAACAAGGGTGTGGCCGGACCGGATCTATACTTCCTACACCTCACAGGTAGCTGGGTAGCGCTAAGCCAGGGTCCCTCCATTATGCTATGCTTCTATGGTAGCTAGTTTATTGCCTATTGCTGGGTAAGAGTCCGGAGCATACCTGTCATGTATCCCATTTTGCCCAGGAAACCCCGTAATTTATACCCCCTCTTCCCACCATCACATATTTTCTTAAAATTTCCCATATTTTTTTTAAAAAATCCAAGGGCATGTAAATCACCCATATATTATTGTGTTATATCTTTATTCATGAGGTGTGCAGCTCATACCAGAGCAGAGGAGTGTTGGGCTCCCTCTGGTGGAGGAAGAACCACCCCATAGGCATGACTGCTTCCCCTCATGGGGAAAAAGGCAGCCGGCAAGCCAGACTTACTGTAATAATTCTATTCTAAATTCCCCCCTATTTTCCCCCTATTCGACTGCATTTCATATTATGGTGATTTTTTATGGAACTGTTTTTTTTTACACTTTAATCAGTTAATTGTCTACTGTCTTAGCGTTTTGTGCCTCAATTTCATTTTTAAAAACTGTGTTTAAGAGAAAACCATGGAAGTATCCTGTTTATGCTGTATGCAAATAAACTTGAAGCCAATTGGCTCATTGACTTCCGTTTAACACCCTCTTTCCCAGGAGAGATGGCTTCAAGAATATTTGCCATCTCGGGATCCAGAACACCTTGTAAGCTCATCTCTAATTGACTGTTTGTTTGTTTGTTTGTTTGTTTGTTTGTTTGTTTGTTTGTTTGTTTGTTTGTTTGTTTGTTTGTTTGTTTGTTTGTTTGTTTGTTTGTTTGTTTGTTTGTTTGTTTGTTTGTTTGTTTGTTTGTTTGTTTGTTTGTTTGTTTGTTTGTTTGTTTGTTTGTTTGTTTGTTTGTTTGTTTGTTTGTTTGTTTGTTTGTTTGTTTGTTTGTTTGTTTGTTTGTTTGTTTGTTTGTTTGTTTGTTTGTTTGTTTATATCCTGCCCTCCTGGTGGGAACACCACTCAGGGCGGCTAACAACATAAGAGGAAAAAGGAAAGGGGAAAAACTGAAATAAAAATACAATATAAAATAATTAAAATATCAACAGTTAAAAACATTACCCCAATAAAAACCCCAGCTAAAATCCACATTAAAACACATAAACCCCAAATAGTCATTAAAAAACAGCCCTTTCCACCCACCACCCACATTAAAACAGAGATTGCAGACAGGGCAAGTCTGTCTCCCAGGCTACACAAGGCAGCGGGCCTGAGAGGTGGGAGCACTCATGCCCCACACCTGCTGACACAACCATGTCTTCATCATCTTCCTAAAGGGAAGTAGTTCCATCTGGAGACGCAACTCGGGTGGAAGGAGGTTCCACAGGGCTGGGGCAGACACGGAGTAGGCTCTCTTCCTGGCCCCGATCAGATGTACCTCTCTCACTGATGGGACCACCACTGAGCCTCTCCTGTCTGCCTGGTAGGACGGGCTGAATTTTTTGTGATGATCCGGTCTCTAAGGTAGCCTGGTCCAAAGCCATGAAGGGCTTTAAAGGTCAAAACCAGCACCTTGAATTGCACCTGGAGAAACACTGGCAATCAGTGCAGCTCCCAGAGCAGTGGTGAGGCACGAGCATAATGCCCACACCCCATCACTACCCGTGCAGCCGCATTCTGGACCAGCTGAAGCCTCCGAACGGTCGCCAAGGGCAGCCCCATGTAGAGCACATTACAATAATCCAATCTGGAGGTGACCAGAGCATGAGTGACCATGAGCAAGGAGTCCCGGTCCAGGAGTGGGCGCAATTGGTAAATTACACAGAGCTATGCAAAGGCCCTCCTAGCCACAGCTGCCACCTGCTCTTCGAGCAGTAGCCGCAAGTCCAGGAGGACCCCCAAATTACGCACCAGATCTGACTGGGGCAAAGATGCCCCAGCAAGGACCAAAGATGGTAGCTCCTGGGATAACATGGCCACACAAAGCCACTTAGTCTTGCCAGGATTCAGCTGAAGCCCATTGTCCCCCACCCAGACCCGGACAGCCTCCAGACACCTGGTTAGGACTTTGACTGCATCACTCGGGTCCCCATGGGTCGAGATGTACAGCTGGGTATCATCTGCATACTGATGATACCTCACCCTGTGGGAATGAATGATCTCGCCCAGTGGTTTAATAAAGCCTGTTGCTGTTTGTTCATCGTTGTCCTGGACTGGTGCTTATAAGGGCCAGATCTAACACATACTTAGTAAAAATACAAGCATATCTGTTGTGTCGATAATTTCCCCAATACTAGTGGCTGAAATCCAGGAGCATAATTTATGCATATGATGATGTCCTAAAAGCAGTGTTTCATAAATTAAAAATTTCTGATCCACTCCCCAAAGAATCAGCATCCCTTTTATTGTGGGGAGGCTATTCCTATGTTTGAGTTTACATTACTCTTTTGTTTCCTCTAAATAGCACCTTTTAAGTAATTAATTTTATTTCAGAACATAGAGTAAAACAGATATCCCCTTTTTGACAATGCCTTTGAAACTATTTTGGCTGTCAATGGGATTGTTGTATAAGTCCCCCAATTAAGCTTAAAGTCTTTTAACAAGCCAAATTATTTGGTGCAATTTGTCCCTAGTAAAGTTTTAGTTTCACTGTGGATCTTGATTTGTTCTTTTAGCCTAGCACTTAATTTGTTTTGGCACTAACAATATTTTATTCATATTGTCAAGTTACCTATAGTTAACAGGTTTAAACTAAGATTCTTGATAAAGAAATGATATATCAAGATCAATATACATACTATAAATTCAGATACACACAAACGTCTTCAGAAATTCCAAAACAGGCTGCTCAAGACATCCCTTTTCACTACAGATCTGCCATAAAACACTAAAACATAATTATGCTTCTATTTCTGTGTTTCAAACATAAAACAACACAAACTGAATGGGAAAACAAGTTCCAGTAGGACATGGTTTTAAATAAACTCAACTTATTGCCCTCACAATCACAAATAACTAATCTGCTTTATTCTACAGATGCCTCACTCTAAAACCAGATTAGGTTTTAACAATGTTGAACCCAATTACCATACTGGATTTCCTGTATGTTGATTTAGCTGCCAGACATGGGAATAGAAAAACCACAGAGCAAGAGCCTCATGCTTAAGGGGATGGGGGTTCAACCAGCTCTGTTCACACAGCAGTCTTTCATGATACATCGACTATGGGCTAAATTCAACTGTCAGTCCCCACTAGATTCAGTGAATCAGAGGTGCTTACATAAGTGTTAATTTATCAATGAAACAATGGGGTTTACATAAGTGTTGACTAGATTCAATTGGTCTACTCTAGTAGGGAATAACTACTGGATATAGTTCTGCATTTTTAAACTGAGGACATTTTAATGGGAGGCGGCAACAAAAAAGTCTGAACGAATCATGCAGAAAACATTAGGTTTGATTAAACATCACTTAGAGTCCCAGCATAATCATTTTTTGAAATGGTAGTCATGTTTGTGTTTCAAGCATATCAGAGAATAAATGAAACAAAACAAGAAGACAAAAAACATTGTGATACCTTAAAGACTAAGTGCTGTATTTTAATGTTAGCTTTTGTGGATCAAGTCCACTTTGTCAGACCTATCATCAAGTCCACTGTCTGATGAAGAAGACTTGATCCACAAAAGTTAACATTAAAACACAGCAGTCTTTAAAGTCCCACATTTTATTGTCTTTTTGTTTTGTTTTGTTTACTCTCTAATATGCCAGCATAATCAGTGTCTCCTTTATTTTGACCACTGCATCACATACATTTCTTCCATGAAAATATATAGAATTTCATTTTAATATATATGTCTATATCTGGATTATTGGTATTATTTATACCTTTTAAAACATATCCCAGATACAGACATATATATTAGAAATAAAATCTATTACTATTCATTACTATTCTGTCTAATCTTTTAAAATGTCCTCTTCAAAAACTGAGCTCTGCTTTACTTGGGATTTTTGCTGTCGCAAGAGCTGAAGATTAAAAGATCTAGCAACTCTTTGAATAGCAAAGCTGGTGATTAGTTCCCTGATGTCATGAGTAGGTGTTTAGATCTATTTTTCTCTGTAAACTCTATGGTGAAATTTCCCCATTCAATGCAATAATTATGTTACTACACTTGGCAACAGATGTAGATGCAATGAATTGGTTTCTAACAATGATGATAGTTGTTTTTCTCAGGATCATGGGATTACACTGTGATTTGTCCGGTTATACAGTATGTGTCCCACTGATTTATGTGATAGGAGTGCACAGTAAAGATTCATATGCAAGGGTCTCATACTATCCACTGACATCAGAGGAAATTATGGAGGCAAACTAAAATGAATGTTTGCTCAATGCCCAAATACTGTATAAATATTTCTTTAATCGTTCAAACCCAATAGTTCGTTAGATTGATAAAGTTTATATTAACTGGGTTAGAAAAGGTGCTGCAACCACATTCTTATTCAAGCCTAAATCATATGTGGATGAATTTATTCCAGGTTAATCCCAATAAGGAATTATGGCTACACTCTCAAACATGTCCACAGAGACTCTTTCTTCTTAGTGTAGAAATGTGGGACATATTTCTACATAAAATTATGGGTAAGGTTATGTAAGCCACTGGTTTGATATGTGATTGTGGAGTAAGTTAAATCAAAACACCCCAGCAGAAATTCTTGCTCAGTTTGTTACCTCAGCTAAGTAGCTATGTTTGCCTGACAATTCCATCTGATATTATTTTCACTATGAATTAGTTAGGCCTAAATCCTGAATGCTCACTTCAATTCATATAAAAAGACTCAGATATTGTGTGGGTGGGGCACAGCATTTGTAAAAACAAACAAACAAACAAACCCTGTTAACAGTTTCATCAGTTTGGTTCTTGTCACTTTCATGCTCAAATGAAATGTTGGACTAGCTCCTAAAAGGTGGGCATTATTTAAATACTCCTCTAACATAAACTACTTAATGATGGTCTTGTATTTGCTTTTGATGGAAAGAAACTCATACATTGATTCATTTAAATAGGGGGATAATGTTTCATTTAAAATTTGAATAGCTAAGATTCACATCTATTTGTACCTGACAGGTGTAATATCTCTACATATGGAAATCTATATATCCAGTTTTTCAGTTGAAAATACAATTGTCCGCGCTTTTTTGTTATTATTATTATTGTTGTTTCATTTAAAGGTCTATTTAATATCCTTTCATGGTTACAAAATGGAGAAGACAGTTTGATTCAACAGTAGATAACATCTGGAGGCGATGAATTAGTTGAGCAGGTTGGATCCTGGGATATATCCAGAATTCTATTAGATCTGACAAGTAACCCCTGTACTCTACAATGTCTGATGACAGATTCCATGTCTCAGCCTGCATTACTGCCTGAAGGTACCAAGATATGTTCAAATAGTTACATACTCTCTAGTGGTTTAAAATGATTTTTTCTGGAAGCAGAAGATTTGAAAAACATTAAGATTTCTTTTAAAGACTGGAGCCTCAGCTTGCACCCTCATTTTCAAGTTTATAGGCCTCATACATGACTAAGATAACATATGTTTGCTATGAATTCTGTTGACTATGAATTCTGAGACTCAGAATTTACTATTATCACTAAACTGCCAGCCTTAGTGACTATTATCACTAAACTAGCCATGATCTATACTTCTGTAATTACCCATCACATCTTTTTGGCTCAATTTTTCATTCACACAGTCTCATGTTGACTGTTCAATGAAAAAGCATCACTAGATACAAAGGAATAAAGCTGGAGGCTGCTTGAAAGGATTTTGAGATGGTTCAATTTTACACAGCTACAGAGATGAGTGAGGGTAAATTTCTCTAGTCAAAAGCTGACAGATAGATAAAGCCAGTTCTGTTACCTTGACGTTAACAGATCATTTCCAGATTTACACACTTAATGCAAAACACAACATTACATGAAAGCTGGATTTAACTCTAAAAGTCTGTGTCTAGAAAATAATCACTACAGGCCTCCTTGACCTTAAAGCCATTTAACAGAGAATTTGATTCACCACCACTTTAGTATGTTATGAATGAATTGTTGTTACACAGATTAATGATCAAAGTAAAATTGACCACTTTTTAAAAAAAGGTTATCCATTATTGGGCTAGGTCAGGAGGTATATTTATAGTTATCTTAAAGAATGTTATAGTTATCTTAAAGAATGTTGTGCATTTGAAATATTCTAACAGCATCAGCTATAACAGTAGAATTGCATTATTTTGCTATAAGCAACTGAAAAGATGGTTTTCTTCTGAAGTCTTTTAAAATTACTGTATCAATAAAAAATATCATTATATTTACAAAAGTACATTGGTTTAGTTTAAGAGAGAAATGTGAACAATGACTTAAATGGGAAATGCAGACAGGCTTTGTTTAGTACAAATAATTTTTTAGTACAAGTAATTTAGTACAAGTAATCTAGGCCAGCAAGTTGGCAGTTTGAAACCCGGGTACTGCATGATGGATTGAGTGCTCGTCTGTGTCCCAGCTCCTGCCAACCTAGCAGTTCAAAAGCAAGAAATTGCAAGTAGATTAATAGGGACGACTTTGGTGGGAAACTATCTTGGGGACATGAAAGAAGCCTCATTTGGATATCCCCTGAGTGGAGTTTCTCCTGCAAAAAACCTTTCAACCCAGAATAATTTCTGACATGACATTATTTTTAAGTACAAGTAATCTAATCTTGGTGCACAAAAAGAAAAAAGCAAATGAGAAAAGAAATCTAAAGGAAGCTGCCTTTGATATTTTACACGGAACATTATCTAATGCTGCTCTGTTTTTCTTTATTTTCATTTTATTTTGAAAATCCTTAACAGAGGAGCAGTATGCTTATTCTTATAAAACTCCACCTATCCAAAAGTTTTTCTAGATTGAACTAACCATGAACAACCTATTTCTGAAAAAGCTCCACTTGTATACATCTACCAGATTTATAAAAGTAGTAATTTAAAACAGAACACAGAAAAATATGCAAATTGAATACTAGCAAAATGGAAGTACGTTGGAGTGAAAGTCTCCCGTTAAGAGTTCATTTTTTTACAAATTAAATTACTGTTTTATGTATTGAGCAAAACAGCAAATACAGATTAACTTAAGAAATATATTCAGTCATTTGTTTCATAAACCAGTACAATTCACTTACTTGTATGTTATATATACACATATACCTGTATATTGCTCAAAATTGAGTACTCACCTTATTGAAATCAAATGTATTAAACATTTGCTCAATGTATTCATTGGATGATGGGGTTAGATTTTTTAAGCCAAAAAACTGTTTGAACTCATGCAAGGTAAGTTGCCCAGAGGGACATTCTGTCATGAACTTCTTGTACCACTGGTGGCACTCCGTGGCGCTCAATTCCTCCACAGCTTTTCCATCCATATTCCCCATTTTAAAGCAAAATAGGTGGGTCTGTCTCTCAAGAGCAGTGGAGGTCTTCAAATGTTTTTTTCCCCCTCTCTCGTCAATCAAAAAACCAGGCAATATGAACAAAATATATAAGGAAAACAGCAAAGCTCCTAAGGATGGCAAAATATCATGCGTGACGGAATGCTGGCAAAAGCTTCCTTCTTGAGAAAAAGTCACATTTATGTCTCGCGGAGTGAGGTTTAAAATGGCAAAAGCCTCTTCAAGGAAGCTCCCAGTGTTTAAGTAACCACTAAATCCTCCTCCAGCCAATGAGAAAAGACAGGTTGCCAAAAGGGGCATGAGAAGTTCAGGGTAAAAATAGAAAGGTGGTAACATGGCAAAGAGTTTTGCAGATTAATGGGCCACCGTAAGAGATTTAAATGGCAAGGTTTACCTGAAGATAGCATAAGCTGCTAATTGACTTCGTTTTTTATTCTATCAGCAGGTATGACAGAACAGAGGACAGGAGAGATATTTTTCCCTTTTGTCTTTCCACCATTTCATTGATTCCCTTGTGGAACCATAGAGTAGAAGAGGTCATAACTGTCTGCTTTGATGATCACCAGTAAAACAGTAGAGGCTGCCCACCCCTGGCTTCTTAGACCAATCTGTACAGCAAGGGTTCCTAACCTTTTCAAGCTGGGGCCTGGGTCATTTCATTTCATTTCACTTTTATTTGACAAAAGACAGGTTGCCAAAAGGGGCATGAGAAGTTCAGGGTAAAAATAGAAAGGGGTCACACTCTCTTAGTCAGCTTTGAGGGCTGGATGGCCATTTTGCCCTGCCTGCATAATGGGGGGTGGCCATTTTCGCCAACAGCTTCAAAGGGGCAGCCATTTTGTTTCTTGAATGCCCTTGGAGGGGTGGGGGGCCACATGGAATGGTGCCTAGGCCCAGATCTGGCCCATGGGCCTTTGGTTGGGAACCGCTGCTGTACAGTCTTGGGTCATGTGTTAAGAAATCTGGTGTGCATTATAAACATCCCAGTTAACTTTTTAAAAAAGAAGTAACATATAGTAATTAGAACATCAAACAATATATGGCTAGATAAAAAAAATATGAGCAGGGACTTCAACTTGAAGTTATAAAGAAGGTGGACAATGGATCAATTTATGGGGATGGTGAGGAAAACAATTAGTGAAAACCAATTATCATGTATTCTTATACTAGACTGTCTCTTCTACAAGTGGAAGTATATTATACCAGTCATAGTAGTGGTAACTAATGAATTGTTCTGTCCTGTTATCATTAATCCAAAATGTATGTGCTCCCGCTCAAATTTACAAAACTCTGACCTGAGAGTCCTAGAAAACTCTACCATGACACCTCATACTGGAGGATAAATACAAATGACATACAAGTTAGAAGTCTTGAGATTTGTATTTTGGCAAAGTGCTTAGATTTCTGAAAGTTCTAGTAGACCCACCCAAATACCATGAGAATTCTCACCCCCTCACCAAACTGCAAACCCCACGGTTATGTGGGAAAGATGCAGCAACAGCATGGCCTCAGATTACTTTTTAAAATTATTTTTATCATGTCAGATGCACACAAAGATATTTTCTGGGTTGAAAAGATTTTTGCTGGAGGAACTCCACTCAGGAGATGCCTGATGGGCGCTCATTCCGTCATGCAGTACTCAGGTCTTGGGTGCTCATTCCATCATGCAGTACTCAGGTCTTGAACTGCCGACTTGCCAACCTTCCAGCTAACAAGGTAAGCTTCTTAACCATTGAGCCACCATAGTCCCTGCCTCAGATTACTATACCTATATAATGCATTGTGTGTCTGATTCTGCCAAATCAACATCTGAACCACCATACCCTTGTCAGAGAAGCCTTGATCCTTCTTGATCTGTCCAACAAGAACATTCAGACGCTGTAGCCCATTTTAATGGACAGATTCCCCCCCCCCCCAAACCAATGTGACAAACAATGGGGGTAGAGATTCATCTTGTTCTGGTAGCTTTCTGCTAATGCAGATGGTGAGCGACTTTGAGTCCTTTGCTTTTATTCCTCATATAAATAAAATCAGTGTTACCTATCTACTGCAGACTAAATCTGCCCATTTTTATACTCTCTGTTTCTGGATAGGGTTTGTTTCTTAAACTCTACATCATTTATAGTGTTTTCTTGGAACCCCACCCCCACCCCATCTTCATTAGAATGGTCACTGAATAAAATGACAGAATAAAAATGACAGAATATGACAGAATAAAAAACTTGACATATTGCATTTTCATCACATTATATCCTTACATTTCCCCACCATCAAAGCTGTTTAGCCACAGGATTGATGTTTTGTTCAAACAAATAAATGAGCATGACAATATTTTCCTTCTGCACTCTCATGTTTCTGAGTTTCTCTCATTTTCTTGTAACCCCATTTTAACCTCTATAAAGATCTATCAGCCTTTCTGTAGATTGTTTTGGGAGCCTGAGAGAAGGTAGGTATTGATACTGACAGGTAGATAGAAAGATCTACCTACGTAGTCATGATGTCATGGGACAATGCATTCCTAAGAACATCCCTTAGAATTAAGAGCTATCTATCTAACAGCTAATCCCAAACCTATATAAATGCAAAGATATAAGAGAATTAATGTGTTGTGGTTGCCAGAGAATTGATCCTATGTCTGCTAAGTCACAATGCATGAAGAGCTAAGTTACAGATGATGCAATGTCACGTTCTCCTCCTCCCTTTATTCTCCATCTCAGGATTGTTCTTCAAATTGGTCCTGCATGTTCATAGAATCTTTCATGCCATCTTTCAAAGGAGCAAGTTTGTTCAAGGAGTCAAATGCGGTAGGGAGCAGGGCAGTCCATGGCACAATTCTGCAGATTTGCAGTATAAGTGGATTAAATACGAGGAGACACCTGGTTATAGCAGAGGAATTGCCATGTCCACTAATAACTGGGGACAGTCCCTATGCAATCAGAGGATTTCCGAAGATTCCCTCTATAATCTGCTGAGCACCCACCACACGCTGAAATTTGGCGCTTGGCTAGTCTAACGTACACCTATCATTTGTTAGAAGCTATTTTGCATTTACATTCTTCCAAAGATTCCCCACTTCCCTCTTTGCTATCCTCCCTGCTCCCAGCTGCCTTTGTGTCTGTCAAAGTCCCTTGACATTTGGCCTGTTCTTTTCAGAGACTATTCCCAGTGTAATAAGAATCAAGCTTGGTGGGAAGAATGGTAATTTAAGGGATTATTTCACTTCCAAAAGCAAAAAAGTTGATTTTATAGCAACATAAAACAGGCATGAAAAACATTGGGAATATATTTGATAGTGGCTTGGAGTATCTTGGGCTCCTTCCCTGGAGATTTTTAAACTGAGATTGGATGACCTGCTAGCTTTGGAATTCCTGCTCCAACAGGTGGTTAAATTCAACCAAGGTGCCACTTGTTACCATGCATGATTGCCATGCATGAGGCGTGCCGGTGACGTCATGTGGGTTCATGAGCCCCTCAAGGTGCACCGGTGACACCTCCTTGGGCACTCACACACACAATCAGAAGTATAGGAGGGGCACGTGTCCACAGAGATGGCTGTGAGTGCCCCCTCTGGCACACATGCCATGGGTTCACCACCACTGCACTAGATGTTCCAACCACTCAGCTCTCTCCAAATTTGTCAGGTCAGGTGACAGAAACTGGTGGAAACAATGCTTTGTTTTATTACCTCCCCAGCACAGAAGTTCAAACATGCCCCTACCAAAATCTACACAGCCTTCTCTACCAGTACACAGAGGCAACAGTTTTAGGGTGTGATAAAAAAAATGAAAAATGGTTAGTTAGGTAGTTTGCAGCCAGGAATTGGAAAAAGCTTCTGAGGACTTGATCTTCTCTGTCAGAAAACATGGTTGACTTTGGGTAATATATATTTTGACTCAGGTTACTGATTGCAGCAAATGGGATTTGTCTCAGCCAACAGACCATCTTGGATTGCTTTTACCAAACATCTCATATCCTTACAATGTGAGATTGTGCAAGTCATCTTATGCCTACTGCTGAGCTCCTTCTTGTGTGTTCACCAAAAATCTTTTCGCTAATCCTACCAGTTGTGTCTGGTTTAAAATCTTCATAATAAAAAGCATTGGAAGAAACTTTTCTTTTTTTGGATTATAAATTTCACAGTACCTCAGCCAATAGGGTTGCCAGATTATGTTTGGCCAAGTTTCACCTAGATTTTTTTGTATGGTACCTGATGCCTATTAGGTGGGTGGGTGGGAAG
This sequence comes from Bradypodion pumilum, assembly GCA_035047305.1. Taxonomy (NCBI): domain Eukaryota; kingdom Metazoa; phylum Chordata; class Lepidosauria; order Squamata; family Chamaeleonidae; genus Bradypodion; species Bradypodion pumilum. Next base: position 61,568,911 of record JAWDJD010000004.1, on the reverse strand, counting down.
TGTTTTGATCTTTCAAATGTGTCTTAATAGCTTTTAAAAGTTTTAAATTATTATTACCTAATCAATCAATTTTAACTTATTATTATACAAGTGGGGTACACAGAAAGAGCCTCCTGGAAGAGTGTGGTATTTTTGAACCCTGGGAATGGCAACCTTGTGTTGCCAGCTAATCTTCCTCACACTAGACCAGGCGAAAAGAACTGCAGAATGAACTCCACAAAAGGTGGCTTCATTTTGGCAGTTTCACGTCTGACCTAGACATGGAAGAATTATTATACAATTAATGGTTTTTAACTGGTAATTTTTTTTAACGTGACTTCTTTAAACAGTGAACTCCCGTGGGTCCTCAAAACAGGAGAAAGGTGGCCTACAAATGATGCATAGCAAGTAATTAAACCAAAAAGACCAACATCTGGAGCACCAGGATTTGACCGAGGATCCTTGCAGACATAACTCACAAGTCTCTTCTTGATTTAATATGAAAATGGGGGAGCCAAAATACATTTATGGTTTTGCTGTAGCATGTATATGTGTGAATGTTTGTGTGTGAGACCACCTCCAACAAAGACAAAAGATATCATGTCATATCTGGCATATTTTCACCTTCAGCTGACTCAACATGAAGACAAAAAAATTATTCCCCTTTACTGCTTCTCCTAAGCATAGGGCTTAATTTAAAGCAAAGTTGGGAAATGTTCCTTTTTGAACTGAAGTTCCCTGAAACTTCACAACAGTAGGGATGAAGAATTACGCAAGATGTACTAGATACTAGATAAATCTTTATTGTCATTGTCCTGCACAGAACAACGAGATTGGGGGTGGGGGGGACACACTTATCAAACCAACAAAACCTAAACAAAATACAACTATACAAAATTATAAACATACTCCCACCCCACATATACACATTTAACCCCTAAAAAGCTCTAAAACTCTAAAAACTCTAAAAACCCTAAAAACTATATACAGACGCTCCCTCATAGACTGCATTGCACTGCATTCAAAGCCAGAACCGCTTTTGGGTAGAAACTATTTCTCAAGTGGCTGGTCCTGGTCTTTATGACCCTATACCTTCTTCTAGAAGGCAGAAGCTGAAAGAGATCATTTCCGGGGTGCGTACTATCTTGCGCAATCTCTACAGCTTTCTTATAACACCTGGTGGCATAGATTTGATCTATAGTGGGAAGAGTATACCCGATTATCCGCTCCGCAGTCTTTATGACCCTGGACAGCATTGTTCTTTCCCTAGCTGTACAACTCCCAAACCATACACACAGACCATAGGTTAACACACTCTCTATGGTACAGTGGTAGAATGCCAACAGCAGGTCCTTTGAAAGATTGTTCTTCCTGAGGATTCTCAAGAAGTATAACCTTTGCTGTGCTCTCTTCATCAGAGCTTTGGTGTTTCCTCCCCATGTTAGAGCATCCCTCAGCTCCATTCCCAGAAATCGAAACACCGAGACCTGTTCCTCACAATTCCCTTCAATAATAAGTGGCTGGATGTTCAATTTGCATTTTCTAAAGTCCATAATGATCTCTTTTGTCTTTTTTACATTGAGGAATAAATTGTTTTTCCTACACCACTCCGTCAGCATCTCAACCTCCTTCCTGTAAGCCGACTCCCCCTCCCCAGCAGTAATCAGACCCACCACCGTTGTGTCGTCAGCAAACTTGATGATCTTATTGCTGGGGTAACTGGGAACACAATCATATGTGTAAAGCGTGTACAGAAGTGGGCTCAGCACACACCCCTGCGGCGTCCCCGTACTTATACTGAGATCCGTAGAGACATGAGAGCCCATCCTGACCCGTTGGGAGCGATCTGATAGAAAATCTAGTATCCACCTGCATAAGCATGGCGGAAGCCCCAGATCTAATAATTTGGGCACCAGTCTATGCAGAAGAATAGTATTAAAAAATAAGTGTTTTCCCCCCCAATCTCATTGTTCTGTGCAGGACAATGACAATAAAGATTTATCTAGTATCTAGTACATCTTGCGTAATTCTTCATCCCTACTGGTGTACCCCAAAAAGTAATGAAAGGCTTGTACTCCTTAGTGCAGGGGTTCCCAACCTGTGGCCTGTGGGCCGGCCCCAGGCCACGGCACCATTTCATCCAGCCTGTTGCCGCCACACCCACACCCAGAAGTGGAAGTAGATGAGTTTACATCAGCCGTAAAATGCGCCCATGCATGTGTAAACACTCCCATGCCTGTCATAAACACAGAAGTGGACACATTTATGGCTGTCATAAACAGCCTGCTTCTACTTCTGGGTGGTGGTGGTCAGGCCCGCTCAGCTGTTCAGGAGGCACGGTCAGGCTCGCGGCATAAAGAGTTTGGGAACCCCTGCTTTAGTGTAAAACCTGGATACTTTCAGCCACAATTCATTCCCGAATCTCTGGTTCTAAGTTCCTAACAAATCACTTTCCATACGATTGTGGAGAATGACAGAGCACAGACAAATCCCACATTAGAATGACCTTATAAATAAGAGTCTCAGGCTTATTGGGTGGCAGTTTCATTGTTTCAAGCCTATGGAAGACGGATCTGGCTTCTTCCCTAACTCGGATCTCCATTTGGGGATATTCACCCTCTCAACATCCAACACCTTCCTTCTGTGATCTGTATCTCGGTTATACCGATAACCACAGGTTGGCTTTTGTAAAGTGTAAAACGGACTGTATGAATTGGTGTAGTTAGGGTTGTAGAAAGCAAAGCTGAGTGACTCAGGTTCGTATCTACCCGGGTGGATGACAACAGGGACATACTGATCAACTAAAGCCTGCTCCATCTTGTAGCCCAGAGCTACTGGGAATTGCTTCTTGGATTTTTGCCCAGCAGCTGATGCCTGTGGCAATGCTTTGGCTGGTTTCTTCTCCTTCGACATCTTGCAGGCATTGGTGAACACTGATTTTCACACACGTTTTATTCTGCAAAAAAAAAAGGGAAGTCAAATAGAGGGGGAAATGAGTCATCTCTGCAACAAACCTCTTGAGTAGAATTTTGAGACAAAGATGGGATAGGGTTGTGATGGCAAACCTTGGCATCCCAGATGTTCTTGGACTTCAATTCCCAGAAGCCCCTGTGAATCCACATGAATGGGTTTACTGTGATTCATCCAGCCCTCGTCGCTCCTGGAAGCGGAAGTAAAACACGCCCGTACGGACGCTTGTACTTCCACTTCCAAGAGCAACAAGGGTGGTGTGGGCCGGATGAATCACAGTAAACCCATTCATGTGGATTCACGGGGGCTTCTGGGAATTGAAGTCCAAGAACATTTGGAATGCCAAGGTTCGCTATCACGGGGATAGGGTCTCTTTTTTGGACTACAGTTTACAGCAGGAGTTCTCAGCCTTTTTAAGCCGGGGGCCGGGTCACATTCCCTCAGACAGCTTCGGGGGCTGAATGGCCATTTTGACCTTCCTCCACCACATGGCACTTCCTGATGTGGTGGAGGCAGTGGGAGAGCCCACATGAAATGGTGTCACGGGGTGCATCCAGGGTTGAGAATCCCTGGTTTACAGAGTCCTACAGACAGTAGTACGCCAATGGTAAATTTCCCCATATCTATCCTTGCAGTCTAGCTATAATGAACTCAGAATCAAATCAAGATGCAATGGCAGTGAATCCATCTGCAGAATCTTGTCTCCTGCTGATTCTTAATAAACAGTGAAGGTGGGGATGGTATATAAGGTGTTATTTTCCTCCCATACAGCAAATGATGCCCTAGCACGCACTGAAATTAAGGTGCCTATTACCTGACACCCAGTCAGGTTTGTCAGGCATATGCTGTCAAAAATCTCACCAGCACCTTTCTTTACAGTAGCAGTAAATAGAAATAGAATAAAATAAATTCCTAAAAATCTTCTGCCTTTCCCAGAATAAGGTCAGTCCTGTTGGTGTATGAAGGCTTGGTGTGCGCATGCTGGACTCATTTTTGCTATTACTAATATGTTATGCCAAAAGTGATGTTATAATTATGCTATTATTCCTAACGTATTTATTCAAAATTCTGGGGGAAATCAATAGGAATTTTAAGAATGTAACATCTATGGTCTATCTGGCAGGCCAATGGGTGGGAAAATCTAAGAAAGGGGTTGCAATTCAAGTTTAGAAAGGAGAGTTGGAGAGGCAGGAACTGATGCTCCCATGGAGGAGGGTTAGGCCCTTGCCACTTTGGGTTATGTAGCAGAAATTGGAAGGGAGGGAGGGAGGTACAGTATTACACAAGCAAAGTCTGTCATTCTGTTTACTGGAGTAGTGTGGGTGTGGGTGTGTTTGTCTCCATTCAAATGCCTGGACATGCTTTGATTGGAGAAAAGAGATTTGCAGGTACTGTACACCTGCTGAAAGGGAATGAAAATCTGACTCAACCATTTCAACTTTTAAAACTGGACTTTTGCAAATCAATATGAGGAGCAAAGGAAAAAAATTAAACTTTGGGTGCCCCCCCCCCCAAATTTCACAAAGTTAATACCAAGCACAAGATTTTCAGTACTTTTAAAAACTTATTTCTTGATAATACTAAACTCATGACTGTGTTGGCTCAGTGGCTAAAAGCTCGCCTTGTTAGCTGGAAGGTCAGCAAGTTGGCAGTTCAAGACCCAGTGCTGCACAATGAAATGAGCACCCCTCTCTGTCACTGCTCCTGCCAACCTAGCAGTTCGAAAGTAATACAGTGAAACCCCGACTTACAAATGCCTCGAGTTACATAAAATTCGACTTACATAATGATTTTGTGCTAAAACCATGTCCCGATTTACACGATTTCCTATGAGTTTGCTTCGAGCCACACCATCACTCTGGAGATGGGAGCCAGGTGCGCCTGCCGATGTCGCTGCCCCCCTCCGAGGCACGCCCGCCAGGAGGGGAGAAAAGCCGCTGCTGCCGCCACCACACCGGAGGCTCTGTGGGCTCTCTCTGGAGCCACACCATCGCTCCGGGGATGGGAGCCAGGTGCACCCGCCGCTGTTGCCACTGCACCTGAGGACTTACTGTTTTTCCCCTGGAGCCACTCATTTGCTCAGGGAAGTGTATTCCGTGCTTCGCCCGGATTTTGTTTCGATTTAAGCCCGAACTTGTATTTTTATCTGTAATTGTAATTGTTTTTTCTTCCCCATTGTATTTATTGTATGTATTTTGATATATTATATTTTGTATGCTCTGTTGTAATTTGCCACTTTGGGTCGCCCATTGGGCTGAGGAAAGCAGGATACAAATATTAAATGAAATAAATGTAAATGAAATAAAGATTCTTTTCCCTATGGGTTTGGTTCGAGTTACGTAAAAATTCATTTCCCTATAGGTTTGCTTCAATTTACATAAAAATTCATTTTTCCAATGGGTTTGCTTCAAGTTACGTAAAAAAAACCTGTGGGTTTGCTTCAAGTTACATAAAAATCCAATTAAAGCAAAAGCCTATGGAATGGACTTTTTTTTCATAAGTAGGGGTTTTATTGTACATTGCAAGTAGATAAATAGGAACCACTTTGGTGGGGAAAGATCTTGGGGACATTAAAGGAGCCTCATTCGGGCATTCCCTGAGCAGAGTTCCTCCAGCATAAATCCTTTCAACCCCGAAAGCCCTTTTTGTGCTCCTGACACAATACACATTCATAAATGGAGAATATAAATGTTTTAGAGTATTTGGAACAGTTACGGTAAAATGAATACACACCCACTCTATCTCCATCAACCAAAGTCTAGACTAGAGGTCAAAGAAAACTCTACAACCATCTATAGATATTCATTATATTAGGACCAACAAAAATAGCTAGCAGTTCTTAAACTCATCTTCAATTCAGTTACGATAGTATGGCATTCGTCAGTGTAAAAATGTTTTAAAATTGTTATTTAACTGGCCAAATTACCTTTTTCCCCAGCCCACATGCCCGTGTTCCAGGTAATTGTTATGTTATCATCAGAGAAACTGATGCCTGAATCTCCTCCCAAGAGTCCTACAAAGCTTTATTTATCTCTAGCAGGGGAAAATCAGGAACGTGAACGTGTGTTCATCACAACTGGCATTTAACCCTAGTAAAGGGTTAAATCCAGAATGAAATCAGATTATTTCCAATAATATCAAAAGTCATCTGGGTGTCAAGGTACAGTATATGTCTTTTCCTTGTTGCGAAATCAGACATACAAGCTTTATTTATCTATATTGCTTCTATGTTTCATAAGCACAAAAATATTTAAAAGATGTGAAAACATGCAAAAGCCTCACAGCTATGAAAAACTGTAGGCACAAATAATTAAAAAATATATTAAAACTAAACTTCAACCGTTAGCAAATACTTAAGTCATGTTCAAACGACAAGAATATGAAAAGTTCAGTAAAAATATAAATACCGTAGAATGTTTCAATTTCATTCTAACAATGCAAGAATTTATAACCTTAAAAAGCACATTGGAAGAGTAAAGAATAATCACTAAGATATCTAAGTTCTTTTTTAAAATGTATTAAAAACATATTACTCAGGCTGAAGCGTATTAAGGTAACATTCATAAAAAATTATTCTAATTGCTCAACAAGCCAAGTCAATTTGACCCCATGGAAGAAAATGCATGTCATCCTTGCCTATTGTTGCTGTTGCTGCCACTATGTTGTTGATATCCAGTGTGTGTGGTGTGACTTTGTTATTAAGTTCCATTGTGTTTTATTGCCATGTTTGTGATTCCTAACTTCCTATACAGTATTTATATCCCTTTCAGATGTGTATATGTTCATTTCAACTATAAACATTCTCTTCTACTGGGGGTCAAAAATCCAGGAGTTTGATTCACCAAAGGAAATTAGTAATAGGAATATCTATTGCATTTACATCTCCTGTAAGTATAACAGCATGGAACTCAAACTCTAGCAGGTTGACACTATTATGATAAACTCACTATTTTAACTAGAATCATGGTCAGATGCACTGAGGATACTGAAATACCAAGGTATTGTAGCACCAAAATCCTGGAATGCCAGAACATTGTAACTGTAGGATCTGCAAACTCCACTTCCATAATCACACACTGCAACAGAAACATAGCCAACTGTCAGAAATATTATGGTACCGTGACTTTGCCCAGCTGGAGAACTAATTTAACTATTTTGCAATGACTAATGTAATGTATTATTCAAGTCTCAGTTGTAAAGCACTTTTAGTTTTAGGACTAGTTTGTTCTACACCCACCTTAATTATTTTAACATTCTATACATGTAATTATAAATTTCCGCCATGTATTGAGTATCTTGTTTATCTGTGTATCCCAAAGTCTGATGACACATGTTTATTGTAAAACCTTGTTAATGAGTTTTCTACTTTCCATGACATACTGAGCTTATTAAGATGTATTATCTGACTCTGGCTGCTGACTTGTAAAGCTATTAATCCTGTGACAAGGGAAATCAATTCAATGTACATTTACGTAAACCAATGAACGCCCATGAAGCAGTTGAATAACCCACATTTTTTCCAAAGGGTAGGAGACATATGGCCTTTAGACTTCTCAAGGCAATTTCTAATATTCCAGATATTTATTTATTAAAAGATTTATGTCCCGCCCTCCTGGTGATGACACCACTCAGGGCGGCTAACAACATGTAATACAATACAAAACAATAACACAAAACTAAAACAACATTAGCTAAAAACACTCAACCTCTGCTAAAAGCACTGTTAAAAACCCAAAAACCTAAACCTAGACAGTTAAGCATTAAAAAGCCTACCCACACCCTCCCACCACATAGTACAAACATCAAATAAAATAAAATACAATACAATGATTCCTCAGACAAACTATATGAGCCAGCAGGCTTGCGTGATGGACTCAAACATGTCCCACACCCACTGGCATAGTTTAGTGTAAGGGACCAAAGACAAAGAAACAGCCGAAGGGTTGGCTTAACACAGGTTTATTGCATGATGATCCGGAGGAACATGTGGTAATGGCGGATGAGTAGCTCAATATATACAGCTGGCTATACATTTGAATGTGGCTCGTCGACAGACTATTGGTTGCTGCCTGCGTGATGTCGTAGGAGGTCACGCCCTTCTAGACCAGGTGAGGAGGTCGCGGGGAATCTTCCCGCGCTGCTGAACCAGGTGACTATGATCCATGGGAGCTGGACGCTCGCTACTGCCCTCTGGTGGTCACTAGCTCGCGTCCCCTTATTAGGTTACATTGATACAGCTGATGGTTATAATGTTGCACACAGAAAGGTTACATTGGTAACACATGGCAAAGGTACATTGTTAAAGGCACAGCTTTACAGAACACAACATCCCTCCCCCCTAGGATGAGACGAAGTCTCTCAGCCAAGATGGCTTGTTGCATGTGCGTTTGGGCCGTGAAGAGGGCTGCCCCCCCGGGGGCGTTATTGCTTCTTTGCTCCCTGGTCCCTTGTCCTGAAAAGGGAGAGGGAGACTTGTTAGTGGCTTGCCGCTGTCTGGCGGCCTTAGGGGAAGGGAAAAACTCCATTGTGGGCAGACCGGGGGCCGTCGGGGCTAACGAAAAACCCCTCTTCTCGCTTGGATGGGTGGGGGACCACTCCGAAACCCCCCCCCCCGGTTCTGAAAATCAAAATCTAAGTTGGTAGGGGTACCCGCATTTGTGCGGACTTTCCGCGAGATATGTATGGGGTCGGGTTCCTCCTCCTCGGAAAGATCCCCCAGGGTATCTACGAGGATATCCTCCTCCCCCCTTGGTGGGGGCCCACGGTCCCCTTCTCCTCCCCCTTGGGCTAAACGGGTGGGGGAGAACCCTAACGCTGACTTATTTCCTGCGTGATCCGTGTCCTGCTCATCGGAGACCCTGCGTCGGAGCTGGTCTGCGTGCCACCTCCATAGGAGCCCTGTGCTGGTTTCCACGCGGTACGACACGGGGCCGGTTTGTTCCACGACTACGCCCGGCACCCAGGCTGGGCCCGTGCTGGCGTAATTCCTGCAATGCACGGGGGCGCCTACACTGAAACTCTTTGTGGCCTCCAGTCCGATGTTCCTTCCTTTGTCCTCTACCCTCGTGGGGTCTAGCCTAGTAAGGATGGTGGTCAGCTTCCTGCGCATTAAGAGCTCTGCGGGGGAGTATCCTGACGCCAATGGGGTTACCCTGTACCCTAGCAGAAACTGACACACTTGCAGGTTCAGACCCCTGGGCCCATGCACCGCAACGCGTCCTTCGTGGTGCGGACGAGGCGCTCTACTTGGCCGTTGGTGGCCGGGTGAAAAGGGGCGGAGGTGATATGCCGAACGGCGTTAATCTCCATGAATGCCCTAAACTCGGAGGACGTGAAACAACTAGCGTTGTCGCTAATTAACGTGTCGGGTATGCCGAACGTGGAAAAGAGCCTCCGCAAATGCCTAATGGTCTGGGCCGAGGAGGTGCTCGTGACTGGGATAACCTCCAACCATTTGGAGAAAGCGTCCACTACAAGGAGGAACAGGGTGCCTCTGAATGGGCCCGCGAAATCTACGTGCACCCGGGACCACGGCCCCTTAGCCGCGTCCCATTCCCTGTGGGGAAGGCGGGCCTCCTCTGGTCTGGAGCATTGGCAACTTTCACAAGTGCCGACCATGTGCTCGATGTCGGCGTCTAGCTGGGGCCACCAGAAGTAACTCCGGGCCAGCGCCTTGGATCGCACGATGCCGGGGTGGCTGACATGAAGCAGTTTGAGCACCCGCGGCCGAAGGGAAGTGGGAATCACCACCCGCTGCCCCCACAAGAGACACCCCCTCTCTAGGGACAGTTCTAGCTTTTTTCTGAAAAATGGAGCGAACTCCTCCGCTGGGGAGGACGTGGGCCACCCTTTCTGCAGCCAGGAGCTGACTGTCGCTAACGTTTTGTCCTTCTCTGTCGCTTTGGCAATGTCGGCGGGCACTACGAGGGGCGAATCCAGCACCTCTATCATGAGAACCTGATGGTCCCGCTCCCCCATGCTCACCTGGCTGGGCGTTAGGGGAAGGGGAGACCTAGATAGAGCGTCCGCATGGCTGATCTCCTTTCTGGGCCGGTAGACCAACGCGTGCTGATACGCGTTGAGAAAAATGGCCCACCTGAGCATCCTCGGGGACAGAATCTGTGGGGTGGGCTTATCTGCGGTAAAAATGCCTAGCAGGGGCTTGTGGTCCGTTACGATTGTGAAGGGGCGGCCGTACAGAAAATCGTGAAATTTTTTCGTCCCCGCGACTATTGCTAGTGCCTCCCTGTCCGTCTGTGCGTAGTTCCTCTCTGCTTGGGACAGGGACCTGGAGTAAAATGCTATCGGGGCCTCCCTTCCATTTTCCAACACGTGGCACAGCACCGCCCCCACCCCCACTGGAGATGCATCACAGATCAGGACTACTGGGCGCTTGGGGTTGAAATGGGTCAGTATAGCGTCGGACGCCAGGAGGCTTTTCAGCTCGCTAAATGCCCTTTCCTGGTCATCGCCCCACTTCCATGCCTGGTCTTTCTTTAGCAATTTGTGTAGCGGCTCAGCCACCGCTGCCTTTCGGGGGAGGAAGGAGTGGTAAAAGTTGAGCAGCCCTAGGAACGACTGCAACTCGGGCTTGGAGGTGGGGCGGGGGGCATTCTTAATGGCTGCCACCTTGGACTTGGATGGTTTTATTCCCTCAGGAGTCACACAAAACCCTAGGAACTCAACCTCTGTTGCGAAGAAGACGCATTTGTCCTTTCACAACCTCAGCCCCGCCTTTTCGAATATCGTCAGGACCTTCCCCAACCTTTTGGCCAATTCAGCCCGACTCCTCCCCGTTATTAACACGTCATCAAAATAAGGCAACACCCCCTCCAATCCCTTCAGGAGGCATTCCACGAGTGATTGGAAAATTCCAGGCCGCCGAATTCACACCGAACTGGAGGCGCGTCACCTGGAACGCCCCCTTGTGGGTGACTATGGTCTGCGCAGCAGCTGCGGCAGGGGACACCGTGAGCTGCTGGTAGGCCTGTGCTAAGTCGAGCTTAGCGAAACACTTTCCCCCGTGTAACCTGGCCAGCAGATGGCTGACTACCGGCACCAGATAAGCATTCGGGCGGATCGCCTTGTTGATGGTGCACTTGTAGTCAGCGCATATGCGGACCTCCCCGTTGGCCTTTAGAGCGGTTACAATTGGAGTTTCCCACTCCGCAGAATCTACAGGCACAAGGATCCCCTGGCCCACCAACTTGTCCAGTTCCGCCTCTATCTTGTCCTTGAGTGCGAACGGCACCCTGCGTGGTTTAAGGCGAATTGGGCGGACCCCCGGGTCCAGGTCGAAAGTCACTGGGGGGCCCTTGAATTTCCCCAGTCCTTTTTTGAAAACTTCGGTGTGCGCCTCGCACACCTCCTGAATTGGATCAGTCCCAACGGCGTGCATCCCAACGGCGTGCACCCCCCCCCAATAAACAACCCCAGGGGCTGGAACCATTGAGTCCCGAGGAGGCTGCAATTTCCTCCTTTGAGCACGACTAGGGGACGGGACGCGGCGTGCTCCTTGAATTTGACCTGAAATTCTCCAACCCCCAACACTGGAATACTGTTCCCTTGCACGTCCCGTAGTGTGGACCTCAATGCTTTGAGCTTGGGTCGCTTGTGGGGGGCAATTCCCAAAAACTCCCTCTGGGAAATGATTGAATATGAGGACCCCGAGTCAATTTCCATCCTAATGGGGACCCCTTGGACTAGTACCTCAACAAAGTAGTGGGGGTGTCTAGTAGACACGCTGAACACTGGGGCGTCGTCCTCGCTGCCGTCGGCGATGCGGCCCACGCCGTCCTGCTTCCGCGTGGCCTGGGCGCCATCCTTGGGTTTCGTTGGGCGGTCGTGTCCGGCGGAACGGTCTGCGGAGCTCCTCCGGGTTTCGCGCTTCTTCCTGCACACCTTGGCGATGTGTCCGCGGCGGCCGCAGTTGTGGCACTCGGCCTTCCGGAAGGGGCATTTCACGCGGTCGTGGGCCGCTCCACAGCCGTCGCATCGCCGGCTCTCCTTCCGGACCCTCTGGATGTCCTCGTCGTCGCTGCTCTCTGCGGACGACCTCGAAGTTCGGCGGGCCGCCTGTACCGGAGCCTCTGCCTTGCTCGACTTTGGCCGCCAGTCCTGAAGTTCTTGGACCCCGGCCTTCGTAGCTTCTGCGGCCTGGGCCGCTCTGACGACCTCCTGCAACGTGGGAGGCGGCTCTTGGTTCATTAATGTACGCTGGGTCTCGGCGTCGTTCAGGCCGCACAGCACACAGTCCCGGAGGGTGATTTCGGCATTCTCCCATTTGCACGGGCCGGCCGCCAGCCGCAGGGCCGCCACGAATGCGGCGACCGTCTCCCCGGGCGCTTGGACTCGCCTCCAAAACGCACTCCGAGCGGGAAACATCGCCGTGGCGGGCCGGACGTGCTCACGCAGCATCTGCATGAGTTCCTTGGCCTTGAATTCGCTCACCCTCCTCGGTGCAATCAGGTCCACCAAGGTCCTTTTGGTTTCTTGTCCGAGCATTCTGGTGAAGATGGCTCTCTTCTTCGCCTCTTCCGTGACTTCGGACTCGATCAGTGCGGCCTGGAAGTCCATCTCGAAGATCTCCCAGTCGCCCGGTTTCCTGATTTCGAAACCGGCGCATGTCTTGGTCCCGTGGGCTGCCATATCCCATCCTCGTCGCCAATTTAGTGTAAGGGACCAAAGACAAAGAAACAGCCGAAGGGTTGGCTTAACACAGGTTTATTGCATGATGATCCGGAGGAACATGTGGTAATGGCGGATGAGTAGCTCAATATATACAGCTGGCTATACATTTGAATGTGGCTCGTCGACAGACTATTGGTTGCTGCCTGCGTGACGTCGTAGGTCACGCCCTTCTAGACCAGGTGAGGAGGTCGCGGGGAATCTTCCCGCGCTGCTGAACCAGGTGACTATGATCCATGGGAGCTGGACGCTCGCTACTGCCCTCTGGTGGTCACTAGCTCGCGTCCCCTTATTAGGTTACATTGATACAGCTGATGGTTATAATGTTGCACACAGAAAGGTTACATTGGTAACACATGGCAAAGGTACATTGTTAAAGGCACAGCTTTACAGAACACAACACATAGCCAGGTCTTTAACAATTTCCTGAAGGATAACAGGTCCGACTGGAGCCTGAGTTCTGGTGGTAAGAGGTTCCATAGGGCTGGGGCAGATATGCAAAGGAGTCCCACAATTTCAGGGATATGTTAGTTCTTCCACATTCTAGGAAATTTAATAAGCTGTCTTAAACTATATCATAGTAATGATATAATAGTGAATCTTCTGCAAGTGGAAGCCATTCAGAAATGTTCAACTACATAATTCATCTTTCCCAGTAAGATTACGCGAGTCTGTAGCCCAAAGCATCAAGTGCTAGGGCTCCCACAGGGGGGCAATTTTATTTTTAACGGGGGCAATTTGAGAATGAGTTATTTACAGTTAATGGCCTTTTAGGCTTCCTCCATACGAATAGGAGTTCACTTTTTGAATAGTAAGAATTATATATCACAAGTGGAAGCATCAGGATTTTAGAGCTGCTTAGGTGGGGCATGGCCAAAAAAAGGTTGGGAACCACTGATCTAGAGGAAACCAGGGTAAGCAAGGCTATACAATATCATCCGACTGCCCCTCCATATTAAAAATAGGACTTTTCAGATATTTGACTTCAAGAAACCCAATGGTCATCTTCTAGAGGTGCTCCTTGAAATACAGTACTGCAAGAGTCACTATGATTGCCAATTCCTCTCCTGGATCCCCAGAACTTCAATCACAAAAAGTTACAGGAAGTCATATTTCATGGACTGCAGCTCTCAAGAAATGGTTTGGACTATGGACAAAAAGTATCATAAGACATTTTTGTTTGCCCACAATCTTTCAAGCTAAGTAAAACAGAAGCCATCAGCTTCAAAATTTGGTTAGAACAGATGGAACAGAGCAGGGGTGGTCAACCGTGGTGCTCCAGCTTTTTTTGGACTCAGTTCCCAGAAGCCCTGATCAGCAAGTGTGTTGACTTGGGCTTCTGGTAATAGAAATCAAAGAACACCTGGAGCACTAAGGTCAGCCACCCCTGCTTTATCTAACAAGTAGAAGTAGGGTGTTAGACACAGCAGTAATTATGTTAAAGAAACTCACAGTTTCCAGTAGATCCATATTTTAATCAGGCACATTCAATCTACGGCTCATGGGTCAAACCCAGCCCCCAAAGCCATTCCATCAGGCCCGCGACACCCTCACCAAACCCGGAAGCAGAAAAAAACTGCGTGCCGCACATGCACAGAACACCATTAAATGTGTTCTGCACATGCGTGGCGCACATTTTACTTCTGCTTCCGGGTGGGTGGAACCATGTGACCGGCCTGATCAGCTGCCCAGTAGGTGTGGTCAGCACTGCAACCCGAAAGGGTTGAGAAAGCCTGTTTTAACCTGTAATGTGCTGTATGAAAGGAAGTGAGCAACAATTTCCTTCACATCAGCAGTTTCCTGTCTCTTTGAGCCAAACTTCATATCGCTTGTCCTGAAGTGCACGTTTTTTATTTCAGAAATAGACAGTGCAGAAGCTCCTGTTCAGATTAATTTTTCTACCTGAGGCCCTTCAGCACTGTCCTGTTCTATGATCCGCTGAAATAAGAATTAAAGTGATGGCTCCATGTTGTGTTCTCTCCTAAATATCTGGTGATACCATTTGTGGGCAAAATTTTATTTATTCTATACAGAGACAGGTACCTTTCAGCAGAGAGGTCCTACTTTGCTCTGCTATTATCCCTTAATTAATAGTCCTTATGTGTGTTTTCATCCTATTTGTTTGTTTCTAGCACTGTAAATAGACCCAGTTTAAGGTTTGATCAATGCTCTACAAGAGGTTGAAGGAAATATATCTAGCTGTTGTCAGAACAAACCTGCAGCCAAGGAGACAAAAGAATTTTGGTGCTTCTCTTCCACCTTCATTTACAATACAGTATCTGTGTTACCTATGGAACACTACAGCCACCATAATGATACCTTTTGGTTGCTTTAACCCTGTGATAAAGTAAAGGTAAAGGTTTCCCTTGCTCGAAAGCCAGTCGTATCCGACTCTAGGGTGCAGTGCTCATCTGTTTCAAAGTCGAAGAGCCAGCGCTGTCTGCTTCTGCAGACGTTTCTGTGGTCATGTGGCAGACATAACTAGACACTGGAGCGCATAGAACGCTGTTACCTTCCCATCAAAGTGGTCCCTATTTATCTACTTGCAATGTCTTGCTTTCGCACTGCTAGGTTGGCAGGAGTTGGGACAAAGACGGGAGCTCATTCCATCCTGCAGTACTCAAGAATCGAACTGCTGATCTTCCGCTTCCCAGTCAGCATCTTAGCCACTTGAGCCACTGCAGTCCATACATTGTCCAAAATCTGTTGCTTAGTGTAGTAAATTGCATAGAGGAAGACCACTGAATCAGTGAAGCTTTAGTGAGAACTCCTTTGTAAATTCCACTGATTCTAACTATGATATGCTATGCTAAAGTAAGTCACAATTAAAAAGGTCCGTTTAAATCAATGGAATTTGACTCACTAAATCTGAACATTGTTTCCAGTAGATCCATATTTTAATCAGGCACATTCAACCTACGGCCCGTGCTTCAATGGGCCTATTCTAGTGCTACTAAGGAAGCAAATTTAGAACAAAAACTTATTTTGTATGATACAGTAAAATCACGACTTACATATGCCTCGAGTTACATAAAATCCAACTTACATAATGATTTTGTGCTAAAACCATGTCCCAATTTACACAATTTCCTATGGGTTTGCTTCGAGTTACATAAAGATTATTTTTCCTATGGGTTTGCTTCGATTCACATAAAAAATTCATTTTTCCTATGGGTTTGCTTCAAGTTATGTAAAAAAAATTCCTATGGGTTTGCTTCGAGTTACATAAAAAAACTATTTAAGCAAAAGCCTACGGAACGGACTTTTTTTTCGTAAGTAGGGGTTTTACTGTACTCTACATCTTGCTGCACTTCTGTTTGCTATTAGTAAATTTAACTTAGTGAACTTCTTGTCAAATAAATATGCTCAGATTCAGCTATAATAGCCCGATATTCTTTCATCACCTTTTCTCTTGCAGTAATCTTATTTGACACACAGGTGGGCAGCTGCAGGTATAAAACAATTTGCCCTAAGAGGATATTATCACTTGAACATACTGCCCAAAGAGGCATAAAACCCTGCTTTTCCAGCTTCAGATGAATTACTGAATGACTACCATTTATTACTTATGGAGCTTTTTTCACATGTTAGTGGTTTGTGGTATGATACTTAAACTTCACATGTTATCCCAATCAATCTGACAATAACCTCGTAAGGAGGACCAGCATTCTCCCATATACTGCAGTTTCAGAGAGGTAAGGATGAAAGTGGATACCAAATGTGGTGTAGTTGTTAAGAGTGGTGGACTAGAACTCTAGAGACGAGAGTGCAAATCACCCCTTGGCAGTGAAAATTCACTGGGGGAGTAGAACTGGACAAATGACTCCTTAAATATTTTACTTTTCTCAAAGGTCCTACTAGAGTCCCTAGAAGTCAGTTCCCACTGGACGGTATATAATTTAGGTTGAAAGTAACTTGCTTATGGCCACCTAGCTCAGAGCTCGAGGGACATCTGAGCTGAGAGCTTCACACGGCACGTTCCTAACCACTGCATTCTACCAGCTTACAGAGGCATCATCTTCAGACACAGAATGTTACTGCAATGATTCCTGAATGTATGGTTGTATGTATCAGAGAGTAAGTGCAACAAAAAGACAAAAAGTGTTGTGGCACCTCAAAGACTGGATCCTGTATTTAAATGTATTAAATGTATTAAAAAGAATGTATGGTGTTGCCCTTCACAACTATCAGGTAAATCATCCCCATTTCCCAAAAAGATAATGGAGACCACATGCTAATTATCTGGATGACACCACTCAATGTGTGGCAGGACAAGAGGACATCCAATGTGCTGTGGGCTGGCATTGCCTCTTATCTGCTGTTTGTCCGTACTATACATTAAGTCTTTAAGTGGATTAAGACCTATGCATAAAGACCTTAAGGAGTCCTCACAGTGCAGCGGTTAAACTATAGCACTGCAGCCAAACTGCTGACGTCATGAGTTCAATCCTGAAGGAGATCAAGGCTGACTCAGCCTTCCATCCTTCTAACGTCAGCAAAATGAGTACCCAACATGTTTGGGTCACCACCCAGAGAGTGCTCTATGGGGTGGTATATAAATGTAACTGCTATTGCTATTAAGTAGTGTTGACCCTGGACCAGGATTTTCCTGCTGCTTGCCTACCTCTTCAGGGCACTGGACCTTATACACCTAGCTAGCCTCAGACTCTGATTGTTGCCCACTATCCTCGTCCCATTCTCAACCGAAGGCCCTTTAGAAACTGCATCATTATTCCTATATTTTGCAAGACCCCATCAGGCATCAGGAAACCTGGACATAAGTCCCTACTTGACTAGGGAGCTCATGAAAGTCTGACTTTCAACCTGTCACACTCTCCTGTACGGGCGTCTTTTACTTCCGCTTCTAGGAGCGACGAGGGTGGCGCGGGCCTGATGAATTGGCATCGTGGGCCAGATCCGGCCCACAGGCCATAGTTTTGGCACCCAGAACCATGTGACCAACCCGTGGCCTGAAAAGTTTGGGCACCCCCGGTTTAAGCCCTAACCAAGGAGCTAAGAACAGTTAGAATTGACGATGATGATGATGATGATGATTCAGGGCTGGATCTCGAGGGCAGAGGCGGATGCCATTTAGAGAGGCCACCGGGGCTCGGCCTCCGCCCCCTCCGCCCCCGCTCGCCCTCGGCTAAGCTCCGGACGCCCCGCCCGCCTGGCTCCTCCTACCTCCGAGGGATCCCTGCCTGCGGGGCGGGGCCTCCTCCTGCGTCACCCGGCGTTCCTCCTCCTCCTTTCCCCCTCGTCCTTCCAAAAGGGAACCCAGTGGGAGGGACGGAATGGCCGCCGCCCTCATGGTGTCCTGCCCGTCTAGGGGCGCGGGCGCACTGCGGGACTGGACGGGACGGGTGGCACGGCGCCCTCTTCTCCCTGCCGGGGCTATTGTGACTAGGGGAGGGCGTCAAACCTGGCGGGCGGGATTGGCGCGGCGTCGGGCTGGGCAGGACGGGAAAAAGAAGTCCCTTCCCTGCTTCTTCCGACGACAGGAGGCGCCTAAGAAAGGGGAAAGGAGGCAAGCTGCCGTGGAGCGAAATCTGCAGGAGACGATAGATGCCTTTCTTTTGGGGCATTCCTCGGGAATTTGCACAGGATCGGCACCTTATTGTTGCAAAGTGTCGTCGAGTCGTCTCCGACCTACGGGATCGCAATCTGCAAAATGCCCTGACACTCAACAACCCTATCCGGCTGTTTGCAGACAGACTCAAGCCCGTGGCTTCCTGTAGGGAGCCGATCCATCTCACGTTCGGCCGGCCTCGTTTCCTGATTGCATTCCGCCTTTCCACACCATCTTTCCCAGTCTCGCCTTCTCATAACGAGCCCAAAGTAGGACAATCTCTGCTTCCTCGTTTTTGCCTTCGGAGGAGGCCCATTTCTTCGTATTTCGGACACTCTAGGGCCATGATGGCAAACCTTGGCACTCCAGATGTTCTTGGACTTCCAATTCCCAGAAGCCCAAGCACCCTGTGAATCCACACAAATGGGTTTGGTGTAGTTCATCCGGCCCGCACTGCCCTCGTCTCTCCCGGAAGCGGAACTTGCGGAAGTAAAACACGCCCGTACGGTTAAGGCTCTTCCGGGTTAACCCTTCCTCCATACAGACACATTTTACTTCCACTTCCGGGAGCGACGAGAGCATAGCAGGCCGGATGAATCGCAGTTATAGATAGAGATATATAGATATACATATACATACACAAAATACAACACAGAATAAACAAAAAGGAAATATTCAGGGGGGAAACTGAATAATATATCTTATTGTCTCAATTATAATGGGTATACCTCATGTAAATAAGACCTATGATCAATACTCAACCTTTTACTTGCATACAATCTTCAACAATATGGACAACTGTGTTGCTTTTCCCTAGGTGTAAAACTTTGCACTTATCCCTATTAAATTTCATTATGTTGGTTTCAGCCCAATGTTCAAGCCTATCAAGTTCTTTTTGAATTCTGCTCATGTCTTTCAAGGTACAGTATTAGCTATCCCACCCAGTTTTGTGACATCCACAAATTTGATAAGTATTCCCTGTACTCCCTCAACCAAGTTATTAATGAAAATGTTGAAGAGCACAGAGCCCAGGACTGAGCCTTGTGGCACTCCACTTGTTATTCTCTCCCAGCTTGAAAATGAGTCATTAATATGAACCCTCTGAGTACGACCCTGTAACCAACTGTATATCCAGCTGACACTTGTACTATCCAGGTCACGCCCATGCAATAACAAAAAAGAAGTCTAGCGCACAGCATTTGAGGACAGTAAGAACAATTATGAAAACAAGACCGAATGGCAGAAATGTAAAATCAGTAAACACCTGGGTGGCACCAGTGATAAGTTATAGTGTTAGTATTATAGATTGAATGGTGACTGGGTTGGATTCTTTAGACTGGAGTGCAAGGAAGTTGATGAGTGCAAGTCATGCACTCCATCTACAAAGTGATGTAGTTAGGTCATATCTACCATAGGAGGGAAGAGAACAAGGATTGTCGCAAGCTAAATATTGGAAGAGATAAAAAAGGTTTCTCAGTAAATCCATTCAGAGCAGTAATGAGAAGATGTTGAATGAGGTTTCTAGGTAAAGCATTCACTCATTTGTTTGTTTGTTTGCTTGTTTAAATTTATACCCAACCCTTTTAATGCAAGCACCACACGGCTTTATAATATATAAAACATTCAATACAACATCCTAAATATGTATTAAAACCAGGGTAATAATAATCTGAAAATAACCAACAATAACCCAGACAATACCAAATAGCATCAGATGATCTTAAAACCATATTGATAGTAAACAGTAAGAGAAGGTAATAACAATTTTTTAAAATACAGGGCCAATATTATGCAGTTCTAATGATCTTACAGGTTTGAAAGGCTTGCTGACACAGGTAAGTCTTTAGCGACATGAAATGTTAATAATGTAGATATCATCAAGACCGCTGAGTCAAAAGATGCATATAGGGAAAAGGTGTTAATAAATAGAATGCAGTGCATGCTTGGAATAGTAAACCATTACATGCTCAATATATTAAAAACATCAAAGGTAAAGTGGATAGAACTAATAACAAACACCTTGGTTTGTTGCAAATTAGGAATCAGTTTCTACTTTCATTCAAGGAACCACATGAGAACTAGAGGGATGAAATGAACATTATAAAAGCCACACTAGATCAACATCAAGAGGCCTGTCATTCCATTCACACAGTGGCCAAGCCACTCAGAATGATTGCTCATATTTATCTACTTGCAATGTCTTGCTTTCGTACTGCTAGTTTGACAGGAGCTGGAACAGAGATGGGAGCTCACTCCATCATAACTCGAGTTTTGACCTGCTGACCTTCCAGTCATCAAGTTCAGTGTCTTAACCACTAAGCCACCACAGTCCCTCTGGACTGTGTAGACATGTATAGAACTTGTCAATCCTCTTCTCAAGGATGGAGAGAGAGAGGGAGAGAGAATCAAAAAATGTGTGCAGGATTTTGATAATTTTTTCCCAGCATTCGCACAGATGTATCAATCTGAAGCTACCAGAAAGTTCACATGAACAACAAATTTCACATGATTTTTCTCCCCCCCCCCAATCCCCCCGAGACCTGTTTAAAATTGTATGATGGCATTCAGAGATCAGAAATATCACCTTTTTAGATTTTAATTATCAAAATTCTCCCAGCCAATCTAAGTCTGAAAAAAGTAGCTTTTCCCAGCTCTGATGTCACAGCTTCATATTGTGACATGACTGATGACAAAGTGTCATATAAATCAGATTGTTTCTCTGTAGCTGATTAGCTATGACAGCCTATTATTCTAAAAAATCTCAAACATCTTTCAGAAAGGACTACACCCCTCTTGGGTATGCACCATTTTGCATCTAACGCATAGCTGAGTTTCATGCGACTTAGCAGCATTAATAACTTGTGTCATGTCATAACAAATACTTACAGGAAAGGGAGTGTTGAGCTAATTATATAAACACCCTGCTATATTTTTACCCATTTTGTGAATGATAAAACTTGCAGAACATTATGTCCTTGCCATGGCAGCATGCAGAGTCTTATTGACATCATTGATTATCTAGTTCTGTGCTTGAACACATCAAGCATTCAACTGCAAATCCTTGAAATGACAATTTTGTGTTTTCTTGAGCCACATACTGTCCACTGCTTTTTAAAAGAGACGTTTTGCAATTTTGAACAAATGAAGTCTTGTAACCCTGATTTCTAGCTCTTCCTTTTGTGTGCTCCATTAATTTAAACACCCCGCCACACAACTTCTAGGGGTAGTTTTAAAATCTGCTACCAGGAAAGATTATGTCTCAGCATGATGCAGCACTCCTTCCAAAAACAAACAACAACAACAAAACCCAACAACCAACAAGTCATGTTTTTCCCTCCACTTTGTAGTTACTTAACTCATGTTTTCAGAGATGAAGCCTTGTTTGTTTCAGCAAAAATAAAAATGAAAGCCTTTTATTTTCTATTTTATAGCACTTTTAACAGGATCAAATTTATTTCAGTGTGAACATTGGTGGATTGCAATCTACTTCTTCAGGCGCATGAAGAAATGTGCT
Source organism: Bradypodion pumilum (assembly GCA_035047305.1). Classification (NCBI taxonomy): domain Eukaryota; kingdom Metazoa; phylum Chordata; class Lepidosauria; order Squamata; family Chamaeleonidae; genus Bradypodion; species Bradypodion pumilum. Next base: position 61,547,192 of record JAWDJD010000004.1, on the reverse strand, counting down.
GTTTGAACAGCTAGATTGACATCCTCAAAAGCTAACACTGAAATATTTTTTTTGCTTTAAAGGTGACACAGTACTACCTTTTATGTTTTTATTACACCATTTTTTTACAATGGAATAGAATAACTGAGTTGGAAGGGGCCTTTGACGCCATGAAGTCCAACCCCTTGCTTGATGCAGGAATCCAAATCAAAGCAGATATGACAGATAGATGCCCAATTCTCTCTTGAATGCTTCTAGTGTTAGAGAACTCGAGACCTGTGGGTTCCACTATTGTACTGCTTTAACCATTAAGAAGTTTTTCCTGATATTCAGCATATATCTGGCTTCCTTTAGTCTGAGCCTATTTTTATGTGTCCTGCATGCTGGGATGATGATGATAATAATAATTTTATTTTATTTCTATTTATTTCAATTTTTATGCCGCCCACTCAGATAAAAACCCGACTCAGGGTGGCGTACAACAATTTTAAAATTTATAAAAACAGATTTAAAAAACTCTGTCATCCACCCATCTATCCACCCTCCTACTCCCACCCCATTTAAAACTAAAAGGGAAGGGAGGAATACAGAAACACAGAAGGAGGGCACCAAATGGACTCTAGCTGGAGATGAGCCAACAGGCTGGGGCCGTATTCCCATTAGGGCCCCACAGCTGCCCCGCCAGCCAGGTCTGCAAACCTTTCCTGAAAGGCAGAAATTCTGTCTGTAGCCTCAATAATAATAATAATGTTTTATTTATACCCGCTTTTCTCAACCCAATGGGCGATCCAAAGCGGCTTACAGATATTTAAAGGATCAGTATAAAGATACAATAATTCAAGATACAATATAACGAAAAACAAATTTACTAAAAAATCATCACAATTCACATTATACAATACAGTATATAGAAATACACAATGCAAGAAGAGCACAAGCAAAAATACAATCCAATAAATACAAAATGCAATCTCACCATAGTATGCAATATACTTGACAATACAAAATATAGAAGAATACAAAGTGTCCAAATACAGTTCATTACAAAGTTGCACGATAGTCATCTCAAGTTACATGGTACGAAATACAAATTACAATATATAATATATAATACTGTACTCAATATTCAGATACAAGATACTGCAACCCTTCCAACAACACAATGATCAAGAACAGATCCTACTCTTCCTCTTTATGATTATTTTTCAGATATTTGAAGAGTTCTGTCACATCCCCATTCAATCTCCTCAAGGTTAAACATGTCCAGTTCCTTCATATGTCTTTCCTCATATGGCTTGGTTTCCAGTCTTCTGATTATTCTTGTTTCCGTTCTCTGGACCTGCTCTAGTTTGTTCACATCTTTCTTAAAGTGTAGTGCCCAGAATTAGACACAGGACTATAGATGTGGTCTAACTAGCAATGAATAGAGTGGGACTTGTACCTCATAGTTTCTGGAAACAATAGGGTCAGTCCATTTGAAGAAATGGAATTTGTGGAGGATTGGTCTACTGTGGTATAATTTATTGTGCTTAGCAATAGGATTTTGACTATGATCTGCTAAGGAATATAAGGTAAACATTGGTTATAGGGGGAGGGGATGGAGAAAGTTTCTTTTTCTTATGGTTCACAAAGCATCTTTCCACAACGTAAGCTAATCTTGAGACATTCCAGCTGCTGCTAATAATATTATCATTACATTTTTATGTAGTAGACAACTATATGATCAGTGCATTCCATGCACTTCGGTTGCTAGGCATCCCTGCCACATGTCCATGGTAATGTCTGCAAATGCAGACTGTCCTGGCTCTTTGACTATCAACAGAGGTGAGCACTGAACCTTAGAGTTGGATACAACTGGCTTTTGAGTAAGGATGACCTTTACCTTTACTTTGAAAGAAGCAAGAGCTGATCATAATAATCTATTGTTTGGCTGATTATTTTATTCAAATTGAGACAATACTTTTCCCATATGGGGATATTCCAAACATAGGTGAATAAATAAGCCATATTGACCACACTCTCTGGCATAATACTGTCAAATTTGGATAATTAAAATAACACTCTTAGAACTGCAGAGCTGTAAGGATCCTATGGATCATCAAATTCAGCCCATTAAGATGGTACATGGGGGAATCAAACTCTCAAACTCTGGCTCAGCAACCAGATAAGCAAATCACTGAGGTATCAAATATATTTGGCAGGGATTAAAGGCTATCAGTGTACATGTTTTAACATACTATACTTGATTTACTTTAGAAAGAAATACTGGCCAGATCTTTTCCAAGAAATTATGATACATATTTTACTGACTCTCTCAAGGTCATGTCTCCTCCAATTCTGAACAGCTGTAGAAATCAACTATGAAGGTTGTGAGCAAAATTTTAGCTCACAGAAAATCTGGACTTTGACCAATCCTACTATGTTCACAGCTCAGAATTTTAAATGGTGGGCATGTACTCATGTCTTTTGGAGGGTCTCAACATGGGCACTTAGTTGATTGCTGTGTGAACAAGATGTTGAATTAGATAGGTCTTTGGGCCGATCCAACATAGTTCACCATAGTTCCATGCCTAACTCTTCACATTTCATAGCTGTGTATGGTTCCACAAACCCAGCATTACAGAGCTTCTTAGATTTCCACGAATCCAGCATTGGTTTGTAAAGAAATAAAACTATATCTAAGCAACAATGTGAAGCTTCATAAATGTTCTTCTAAAGGCCAGCAAGGTCCAGGCTTAGAATGTTTTCAAAAACACCACAAGGATCAAGTCGATCCATGAAAGCTCACATTTAAATACAGGAGTTAGCCTTTAAGTTGCCACAACGTTCTTTGTCCTCTTTTTTGTGTCATTTTGTTTACTCTCTAACATTCATGTACATCCCACTGATTCATAGGTTGATTCTTGTTGGAACTCTCAGCTAAACCTAGGCTACACTACCTAAGAATTAGTGCCTGTGGTTGCTGATTTAAAAGACTGGTCAAATGCAGAGGAAATGACAGTCATCAAATGTCCACAGGTAACAAAGGAGCAAACAAAGGAAATTAGCCATATGAGCCATGTTCAAATCATAAAATAATGCAAAGAATGCAGGTGGTAGGTGATACCTTTATTAGATCACTAAAAAAATTGTGTGACCTTTTGAGATCAAGGTCTCTTCATCAGGCAGGCATAAAATTCTTAATGAAAGTTCATGGCACAGTGTTATTGTGCCAGGTACTCGTTGTAGAAATGTATATTGGACAAACAGCAAAAGATTTTATGGTGTTATCATACCCACCCCCACAGGAAGCTGGGTCCTTGCTCCTTCTCCACATGGTCTTCTCCAAAGTATTAACTTCCTTTTATGACCAGACAAGGAGAGTGCAAAAAATCCATGTGCTCTCCATCAGGTAGCAGGGTTTCAATTTGGTTTATACACGAGGCACATGCATTTCTATGAAGAGCACCTCACACAATAACACCATGCCATGAACTTTCATTAAATTATGAGTTATCCATGATCATTGGTACCTTTTCCTACCCAACAAGAAATTTTAAATGCCAGAAACCTTCGTTTTGAGGATCCGCCTTTTTTCTTCTCCTTTGTTCAGAACAAAAAGCAGGGGAGATTTTATTCATGCTTTTCTTCATTATCATTGAACAGATTACCTATTTTTCCAGATTCTCGTACTCTGGCCTCATATCATTCACATATCATCCAATTAATTACAAAGCTGCTGGTACCACCAGTATTTTGACAAACCTGTTATGGCATAAAACAAATGTGTTTATTTCTAAACCATAAAATAGTCATGGACAGAAGCACCTGTGAGATTGTGTTTTGTTTTTAAAAGAATGTTCATTCCTCAATGTTTGGTTGTTCTAGGACTGCTGTTCTGTTTGCATTTTCAACTGGCTGGGAAAGAAAAAAGCAGATTCAAAACAATGATATCACATAGCAAAATCAAAAGGACTCCTGAGGCAGTGATGACAGACAAAGCTAGACACATACTGTATAACTAAATAGATAAACTGCTGGGTCAAATTTGTACATAGAACTGGTCTGTTAGCCAGAACAAAATGGCATCACCTGCACAATGTTTTCTGTCAAGCATTAATGCCAGCTTTGAAACCATATAACATAGACATTACCTATGCTGCCTACGCTTATGTGCCTGGAGATCTCTGGAGTGGACTGCATTTAGACACAAACTTCCTACTTATTTGTTTGTTTGTTTAGATTTGTATAGTCGCCCAATCACCAAAGCGACTCCGGGCGGCTCACAATCCAATTGCACATGACCCCGCATTAAAAACCCAACACATCATTAAAAAACCCCACATGAAACTCATTGTTAAAATCTTCGCAACAAACTAAACAAATAGACTTAAAACCCAGATGGCGATTAGCTTGTTCATATCAGCCAATGGGGCTTATATTTATTACACTTGTATCCAACCCTTTCCCCGAGGAGTTCAGGGGAAAAGAAGGCTCATGACAGCATTCTGTATACTAAACAAGTAGATTACAGTTTTCAGAGTCTTCCCATTGGCTGGCATGTAATCTAATAAGATGCCCCCCACACACACCCAAAAAACTCTGGATAGAGGCCTGAACCAGTCCTAGGAATGTGAGTGTGTGTTTTTGTGTCAGAGATTACTCTAGGTTGAAAGGATTTTTGCAGGGGATGCCCAAATGAGGCTCCTTTTATGTCCCCTATCATGCAGCTCTTAGGGAATCAAACCCCATCCTTCCCGTCTCCAAGCACAATCCTTTTACCCACTGAGCCACCAGGGAGCTGCAGTCCTAGGAATGAAAATAAAATACATCATCCATTTGTTAAATTATAGGAAGAAATTATTTTTTTAGCATGCAGTTGGGCACAAAATGTGTTGTAGTCTTCTTCTTTACTTCTTCCTTTACCCCTTCGAGTGTTGAAGGAGATACAAGGTTCTTGTTCAGGCACTTTTAGTGGCCTCCACCAGCATTATTTGGTGTTCTTGTAATATGTCTCTGATGTTCTCTCTCCACCTTCCTCTAGGTCTGCCTCATGTTTTTTTTCTCCTTCTCTTTTCATATATGCCTTGTATGGCATGGCATAACAAGACATTCTCTCCAAATGGGCAAACCACTTTATTTGTTGTCTCTGTATGTACCTTGGGATTGGTTTTCTTCCAATTCTTTCCCTTATAATCTTGTTTTTAATCCTTCTAGTCACTCCACCAGCCTTCCTCAGACATCTCATTTTCATGGTGACCAACATTCATTCATGTTTTGCTTTAAGTGTCCATGTTTGGCATCAATAACCAGATGGAATGAATATGCTTTTTATGAGGTGTTTCTTTGTGCTGGTCGGTATAGCCTTATATTGTAGGAGCCATTATAATTACAAAATGTGTAATTGGATAAAAAGTGCAGTTAGAAATTAATAGATGTGCAGGTAGAAATCAGAAGAAAAATAAGACAGGATACAAATGTCTCTGTATTATGTAACATAGTTCACATACGTGTGGAAGTGTTCGGTTTCTATGCTGAAATAGACCTGCTTTTAAGAGCACATGATAAAGCAAATGATCCTGCACCTATGCCCTCAGACGCCAATTAGTTTAGTTTAGTTTAGTTTGTGACATATTTGTCGGTTGTTTTTTGATCTGCTTTGTGTTTTGTTGTTATTTGTTATCTGTTTGTTCATCTACCAGAGTGGGATACCACCCAAATGGGCGATATAGAAATACAATACTGTGTAAATAAATAAATAAATCTAGCTGAGGTGCACTAAGGTGCATTCAATTGAACAAAATAATGATAATAATCAGGAAGAAAATGCAGGTGGGATACAAAGAAACCCAACCAAATCAAGATTGAGAAATATTTGCAGCCTTAGTTAGACTTGAAAGGTTTAGATTGTACAGTTGATTCCATAGGAGGAAACTATTACAGGCAGAAGCATCTGATATGTTTGTGCTCTGTGGGTAATAAGGAGATGTAGAAGTATTTAATAAGAGCATAGACCTTTCCCTGGAAATGTTAGGTGAATTTGAAATTGTTTCTTAATTCAAGAACTGTGGAAGGAGAAGACCGTTCCATAGTGTTTACATATTTCACATACAGCAAGACAAGATGATATAGAACACAGGTTTGCAACCGATTTGCCATGGGCTGGATCCGGCCCATGGTGTCAAATAATCCAGCCCCTGACTTCACTCCAGCTGCCCCCGCAGCTGCTGCCACCACTGCCAGAATCGGTCATGGACTCATTTATGGCCACACAAATGCATTTACTACAGCCATAAACACGTCCATGGCCGTCATAAATGTGTTTATGACAGCTGCATTTTACGGCACCTGTCCGTCCCGCTCAGCTCTCGGGGGGGGGGCACAGATAAAAAACATTGAAAACCCCTGATATAGAACATAGGAAGGCGATCTATCTTCAGTCAGATGACAGGTCTATATAGCCCAGCAGTTGAGATTTTTTTTCCTACCGCTATTGGGAGGTGCCAGTGATTGGACCCCTTGCCTCCTGTCCGCTAAGCATGAGCTCTGCAACTAAGCTATAGCTTGTCATCTTACTTGAGACTGGTTGCCTGCAGTATTGTTTCCAAATTGTCAGTTATGCAGACAGCAAAATTATTGTTTCATGTAAATGCTTTCAAGGTATTTTTGGCAAGCAATATGATAATCACATTAATACACCTCTTTAGCATACCTGCATAGACACATGCTAAGGGAAAAACAATAATAAAAGAGATTGTCCTCAGTTCCTCTAGAGAGGTACAAAAACAACTGAGTGTAACAGTCCTTTTCAACATAGAATATTGTAGGAGTGTCGACACCCAAAGGCTTTGCTTCCAGGAACATACATTAACACGTCAGATTCTTGGCTGTTTAGATAGTAGACCACATGTCCCCACTATTCCTTTGATATATTTGCACAAGACGTTTGCCCAGTGCAATTTATAGCAAAATGGTTAGGTAAGGAATGGAGACAATTGTTACTCCTCATTTCCGGCATATTCCCCATTCCAGATGAGATAAATGAGAGAGAACCCACACTTGTGTTGCTTTATATGCACTGTAAACTATAATATTTAAGCTAGCTTAGCTTCCTGGAGAATGTAAATCATTCATATGAAAGCAATAGAAAGTAGACTTTGATTTACTACTGTTTTAATCTCCCTTATCAAAGAACCCTTAATTCTAATGCAGTGTTACATAAATTAGTATCTTGCAGATAATTTAGCACCCTCACTAATACATGAGAATGTATTCTCCATCTGGTATATAAATTGTATGCTAAAAGGGTTAGAATATCAAAATTTCTACTTCATATTCATTTTTTTCAGTTGCAGGATTGAAGAAGAAGAAAGCCAACTGCTAACATTTTCATAGCAGCAATGGGGGATTAACAATACTTTAGTACATTTTTAGATATATTGACAGTGGCTGAAAGTTGTTGTCTGGCCAGATTATATTGCTATAGTAATAGAGAAGACCATACTGCCAGCAGCTCAACGCCAATTGTTAGGTGGCGGTTAATTAACCTGACAACTCTGAGGACTAATGGCCTTGGGTGGCAAAGTCCATAGGAAAGGGTGATGGTCCCCAAATGGATTCAATTCCACTTGAATCCATCTTGATGAAGGGCAGCAGCTTAATCAATACTGGCATGGGGCTGATGAGGGCTTTGCATGCCAAAAGGGTTTAGGAGCAAAAAGTGACTTGTGGAACTGGATCAGTGGCAATGGTGTCATGCTGCAATGTGGAAGGCAAATGGAAGACCACGGCATTATAGTATTCCCAGGACAAATTTCATGGCTGATTGCCATGATGATTGCCATTATTCAGAATTGGATACAGCACTTGAAGAAGAAGACTGAAATCTAACAGTGATTTGCAAGTTGAGTAGGTACATTGAATCCACTAAACTTACATGGGTTGACTAACCAAATCTCCAAAGATTCAATGGGCCTACTGTAGTTGTGATATATTACCTGATTTCGGCTAAAGAGTCCCGTGACTCGGTTGAAATTAAGAGATTTATCTGGGGATTAGGTTTTTTAGATCTTTAATTACAACTAAAATATTACAAGGTAATGAATAGGTGCTAAAGCTCACTAGACTTCTTTCTAACTTCTTTCTCAATGATTTGTTATCTAAATTTGTGTGTGTTTCTGAACAACCTTTCCAAAGATAACCTTTTGAAAAAGCTGCTCCCATGTTCTTTATGTATATATCTTGCAAAACAGGTTTTATAAAAGAACACAAATACCATGAGATATGTCATGCATATTTCTCACAGGCATTCTCATCTATATTTACATACCTTCCTGTTTAGCTGAGTGTATATTACTAAAAGAAAGAAGAGTTGGGTTATTGGCCAACTTCCAGAAGTAAGTGGGTTTTAGATATTTTTTGTTCATCTGAGGGTCAAATAGATACATTACACATATTTAGAAGACAGATTCTCTTAAGGAGTGTATGATGCCATTGGATGTGCTTTTGCGCAGTTGTGTATGTTGCATACGGAGTATTTGTTTTGTGATTGGTCACTGACAATAAAGTGAATGCGTACTCCCTGAAACTTGCATGTTCCTCCTTCTCACAATAAGCATTCATCAGAAATTTGTTACAAGGTTTTGTTTAACTTCCAGGGGATAATTGTCAAACAATAGATATTGGGAAAGGTCAAGGGCAAAAGAAGAAGGGGACGGCAGAGAATGGGATGGCTAGATGTTATTGTTGACACAGTGGGCACAAAACTGGGCGGGTAGAGGAGAAAGGTAAAGAATGGGGTGCCTAGCGTGTGGTGGTCCATGGGGTTGCAAAGGGTCGGACTTGACTATGCAACTGAACAACAACAACAACAACAACAACAACAACAACAACAACAACAACAACAACAACAACAACAACAACAACAACAACAACAACAACAACAACAACAACAACAAAGACAACAATGACGACAACAACAATGGAGATGAGGAATAGCACATGCTGTGACAAAGAAAAAGTATGTCATCATTTTAGGAAGCAGCTTTTCTAAATATATGCTAAGCGTACCACCTAGTTTGACTCTCCTATATGGGAACATCATCAAGACTAAAGATGTTTTCAGGCAAAAGAGTTTATTCTTGTAAACTGTTCAATCTGAATGCTTCCCTAATCACTTAATCCTGCATTGACAACAGCACCCAAATGAGGATCATATTGACATATGAGCTAACTGTTGTGAGTCCAAATCAGCAATTAGGATCAGCATGGTATGGCATACCATGATCTATGAGGCACAGTAACTGGAGGAGAAAGTCACTTCATATAGAGCAGGTTACCTGTATTTCCTCTTTCATTGGTTATGTTGAAGTTTATTAGCAGAAAGGTTGCCATCTAGAATGGGCCTGACTTGTCTGTCATATTTCCTTGGAATAGTGCTGGTTTGTTGTGGGTACTCACAAAAGACTAGCCATAAATTCTTCCAAGATATTGTCTAAGGGAAGCCTTTCAGGTTAGTGCTTTTAAAAGCAAGCATTTATCTCACTTCTGTCAAGTCCAGCTTGATTTGTGAATTCCTGCTGCACTATTATTTAAACTAAGCCTTCATCATATCTCTTACAGGTTTCTATGGAATTTTGGGCTGTACCAAGCTTCAGTAACAGTATCATTCAGAAGTGGGATGCTCATGTTGATCTCATAGTTTCAGACAAAGCTAAAATTAGTCAGTCGTCATATATCAAATATTCATAATTTAATTCATAGGAACAGCATTTCTATGTAATACTAAACAACAGTTTATGTTCCTCTCTTTCTTTTAATCTCTCTCTAGTTTTCATTTAATCTTCAACTACTTTGCTAAAACCTGAAAGCATCTGCTTGGGACTTTCATAATTTTGGTAGAAACTATTCCCAAGCAACTGATAAGGATAAGGATCAGATCTGAGGCACCCTGATGTATCTGTCGGTACCCTTTTATCCTTATCACAGGTTTACTGGATGATGAAGAAATAAATATTCATTCAAAATACACCCCCTCTTTAAAAAAAAGAAAAGAAAAGTGAGGAAGAAGGTGAGGAGTGAATGGCAAAATGAGAGGACTTTACTCTTTTAAGCCAAAAGTATTTCAGCCTACTTTTCAGGATCCCTTGGTCAGGTTTTGTAATATTTGTAACACTCCTGGGAGGCTGGTCAAGATAAATTGTATTTCAAATGCTGAAGTTAGGGTTTTGCTAATTTTTTGCTTTTAAAATATGATCCTGCAAACAAATGGTGCTGCTTCTATAAGATATTAACAAACTGGAGAAGCCGGATAGCTATATTTCCTTAAAATATGTTGAGGGGAGGGTGCCATAAAGAGCATCCTTGGCCAGCTATCTAGCCACAGCACAGGTCCTAAAATAAAGAGTGTTGTAGGTACAGTAGAGGAACCTGTGGGGACAGACCAAAAGGCACAGGACAGAGGGACCAATAACAATGACCTCCCAGCTCCCACTTAGAGAATCCCCTGGCTGACGGGGAGACAGAGACAACTTGACCATGGGGGATACAAAAGAGGTGCTGGAGGAGTTGGAGGAGGAGGAGAAAGCGAGTGAATAGTGTTCCTCCTAGGGGGAAGAAGAAGGGGTCTGGTGTGATGCCCAGGAGAAGATAAATATTGCCTGCAATGTCAAGGAGGAAGAAGAGGACCCTAAACTGGAGGGAGAATTAGGGGTTGGTGGAGGGACCACTTCTCTACCTCATGGGGGTTACTGGAGATCAGTTATTTATACAGTATCTGACTTTTCAACCAAAACGGTTCCTCAAGTGTTCTACAGAACATCAAACTGTTTCCAACAAACACACATTGTGTGCAGACTCTATTCTCCTTTAGCTATCCAACACAATTTTTCCAGAGATGTGGGGGATCCTTCAAAGCAGATATGGGGGGAAGGAGAACTAGTGTAAAAACTGAAGTCACCTCACATGGTGCTTGATTTAGCTCAATAAATACAGGACAAGCTCTGAGGGGAATAATATCCTAGATCACCCTAACGTTGGTTTTGGAACGTATGGTAAAGTTTCCCTCAGGCATCTCCTTGTGTTTGCTTCTATCTGATGTCACTGTATTATTTAGATCCAGTAGACATGTAGCAATCATTTTTGTTGTTTTGTTGTTGTTCACATAGTCGAATCTGACCCTTTATAATTAAATTGAGTATCCCTTGGCACATTCCTGGAGAAGGCTAGTGTTAGGTCAGAAGTAACCACATAAAGTGGCAAGTAGGATATATTTATTTTAAACATTTAAGTGGCAATGAGGATTGTACACTTCCATGTGATTATTTTATTGTGTGAGTGCTTTGGCTCACTTTAAAACAATTTGTGAGGTACTGGCAATATTGTCTTCTATTTGTTGCACATCTGTTTTTGTTTCTGCCTACAGAAGATCTATTGAAGAGCTAAAGCAGGAGTGGCCAACCTATGACCCCCAGACCACCCCCGGCCCATGTTACCATTTCATATGTCCCACCGCTGCCCTCACCACTACTGGAAGTGGGCCATTTACAGCAGCTGTAAAATACACCTGCGCATATGTCAACATGCCCATACCTGCTGTAAACGCTGCCATAAATGCACCAGCAACTGTCATAAATGTGTTTACGACAGCCGTGAATGTGTTTATGGAGGGAGGAACCACGTGACCGGCCCACTCAGCAGTCGGTGTGTGTGTGTGGTTTGGCCATAGTGCAAAAAGGTTGGTAACCCCTGGATTAAAGGTTAAACAGCTGTACAACACCAGCTGACTTTAGTGACAGGAGCTGTATGCTTGGACACAGCCTATCTAAGGAAGCATTTGCTTGCTGGAGAAAAGAGTCCTTTTCCTATTTTTCAAATGATCTCTGTCATTGGCTGAAACCAGCCTCTTTGTAGTTACTTCTGACTACAGTATGAGATAGAGTTGGCCAGGATGAATCAAGAAAAAGCTCCCAGTGGCCACTTCCAACCAAAATACAGTAGATTCACCAAAATATGACCTCACAAAGTTATGAGGGCCAAACTGCAGTGGGTCTGGATAAGTGCATAATTTATTACAGGTTTCTCCCCTGTTGTGCACCTTTATTTAAAAACAAAAATAAATGGCACCTGAAATATAAAATATTTATTTATGGTTGTGACTACTTCCAAGCCAAAATACATAGATTATAAACCTAAATAAAGGTTACAAACCTAAATAAATATTGATTTAAGTGAGACTGGGAAATTCACGTGTTGCCAATTTGTGCTTTCTTTTCATCTCAGCTTCTCTCTGGGGAAAAAAATTAAATGGTGTGACTTTTACCTGGAACCACTGTAAGCTTTATATGATCAGGTTTAGAGTCTCCTTTGGATGAGGCAGTGTGCCAAGGGAGACCTTCACAGGGTCAAGGGGTAAAGAACTACGTTGGCATTAACAAAGGCTTATTGTAGTAGTGAGGAAAGAATGTGACTGAAGGAGCTCCTGTGAGGTGTGGCCAGGTAGCAGCCAACCCTCCCTCCCTCCCCCTCCCTCTCTCTCTCTCTCTCTCTCTCTCTCTCTCTCACACACACACACACACACACACACTACAGGCTCAAGTGGTTGAGCTTTAAAGCATCTGAAAAGGTAGATCAACAGTCTTGCACCTGTTGGAGCTCTGCGTGCTAGGTGGTAACTGAGTGAACTGGAAATATGTCTTACTAGAGGGAGCATTTGGAAACCTACTAGAGAAGGGAGAACTCAGGAAGAATGAAGAAACATAATTCCATGCAAGGAACTTTTAGCCGACTTTTTGGGAAAAAACATGCCAACAACAATTCCACCAGCAACCTCTTTGTCACCAACCCCCCTTGGATCTTCACACAGGAAGTCAAATCGGATACCCCGGCAAGTTCTGGTCAGTATTTGCTTGTTTTCTTCTTTCTCACTTTACCAGTTTTCTAGGCAGGAAAAGTTCTTCTAAGGGATCTGACTGTGATCTTCTTGCTGCACAACCCCACCTGTTCTGGGGTGGGGTGGGGTGGGGTTCAACTTGCAGAGTTGTGGTAGAAGACTCTGAAGTGGGGGGGGGTGAGCAGATGTGCTGTTGTGCTTGGTATTCTCCTTGTGCCATGTGTTAAGCGCCTTGTGGAGCAGCTATAGAGTCAGAAAAATGCAGGAAGCATTTGGTAGGAATGACTGGATTAAATAGAAACAAGTTGGAACTTGTGAAACCAAACTAGCAACCTGTGATCAACTCTGAAAACACACATAGCAACCCAGGAAGAATTAGTGGGTTCTTATAAGGTGCTGTCCCCCACAGTCATTGCTGCTATGCAATTTCTCTTTGCATCAACAAGGGTTTGTGGAGAAATCCTATACAAGTTCTCATTGGATCAAATGGGATGTTATGCTGCAAAGTTCTTCTCTGACAGCACCTTTCAAAGCCATAAGCGATATGTGACTTGTAGTTACAGGTTGGTTCAAGAAAGGCAGTGGCACGAGTTTTGTCTCAATATCTAGGAGGGAGGGGGCGTTTCCGATGGAAAGTACACCTAAGCTATCAAAAGGGGGAAAAAGAATTTCCCTGTGATTAAACAAAATGTGAAGCTTTACCCTTTGGCTTGTTCTTAGTTCAAAGTATGACTCAGTCCTTTGCTATAGAAGAAAGAATGTATCTTGGTGTTTAATTAAGCCGATTGCTTGTCAGCACAGGAACTTTTCTAGGTGCTGAGGTTTGGTGTTCTGATGTCCCGTCTCATACAGAAAGTTTGCACAATCAGGCACCTGGTGTTCAGGAATCTCCATATGGTCGGCTACTAAGCAGCTAAGACTGAATCGATAGTTGTGATAATTGGAGCCAAGACTTTAAGAGTGAGGGGGCTTTTAGTGCCACTCTCTCCCCTTCTTCTTGGTCCCTGACTAGGCAAAAATTGCAAAAATAATCTAAGGCTGGAGCGAGACAATATGTGTATATGCACACACAGCTGACCATGCTGATACACATGCATATACAATGCCCTAGCATAGATCTAACCTGTTTCCAGAAGAATCCAGTCTGTAGATGGGTCATAGATGATTGCAGGTGCCATTGACAAGCAATTGTTTCTGCAATTGCAGCAGAAGACAAAAAAAAATATCAATTCTTCTGGCTTTGTGCAACTGAATGCTGATCTGTGCAGACTGTATCCATGGATTTTGATATCCAAGATTATATGGGGGAAATAAGTGGGTCAGGAGCCATCAGTGAACAAACCTACAGATACCCTGAAATCTGGACATTCCAACTCTAATTGCTGCTATGACAAATGATTATTTTGCTACCTTGTTGTTTCTTTGTGTTCTCGTTCTTTGCCTGTGGCATCTTCCTCTTATTAGAACTGCCTGTGTGCTTTGTAAAGTGAAAAATGTTGCACGCTCTGCATCTGAACTACATACCTCATCATCCGTAATTTGGGTGATGGAAAAATATGGAGAATTGTCTCACTTGTTATGATTTGTACTTATTGTGATTGTTTTCAAGGATTTAGCCATGTTAGCCCATTCCAGCATGTATATAAAAAGCACAAGTACACATACCAGAAAAAAGGTGTTGTAATGTATGAAAGCTTATACAGTACTTGATGTATTTTAGTATTTAAGGTCCGCAGGGCTTCATTTTCTTCATTTTGCTTTGCCAATTTCAGTTTCTATGTATTCTCCCAGTTTGAGTTGACACATTGACTAGGGCCGTGATGGTGAACCCTGGCACTCCAGCTGCTCTTGGACTTTAATTCACAGAAGCCCAAGTCCCTGTGAATCCACACAAATGGATTTACTGCGTGTATGCACAGTAGACCCATTTGTGTGGTTTCATAGGTACTTGGGCTTCTGGAACTGAAGTCCAAGAACAGCAGGAGTGTCAAGGTTCACCATCACTGGACTAGATGCAACACTGAAAGTATATCCATAAGAAAAGAGATCACTTACTCATAGGGTCACCATATTTTAGAGACAACCTGATGGTGTGTAACAACAATAGTGTACAGTCTTCATGCAGGTTACCCAACCTTAGATGGGTGTGGGTTTATGGATGTCACTGACTCAAAGATTCATGAATCTAGTCCCTGATCCCTCCCTCTTCTCTGTACCTCCCTTAGATTGACTGATAGGCTCTGCATGAAGAGGCAACTGCATCTTTCATGTGTAATGTTTTCATATCTTAGAAATTAGCCTCCTTATTAATTAATATGTAATTACTACATATTTGTAATAATTACATATTAATTATATGTAATATTTGTAATCATAATATAGTTACATATTAAGATTTATTACATATTATTAAACTACTGGGTAACTCAATGGTTTACATATCTGGCTGTGGAGCCAGGAGTTGGGAGTTCAATTCCCAACTATGCCTCCTTGACAGGGGTTGAACTTGATGATCCATAAGTCCCTTCCAGTTCTGCAGTGCTAGGATTATTATACTGGATACCTTGTATGGTGTAGTGGATAGAATGATGGGCTAGGATGGATAGATAGATAGATAAATCTTTATTGTCATTGTCCTGCACAGAACAACGAGATTGGGATTCAGGAAGCCTGGGTTCAAATCCCTACTCAGTCACCTGGGGTGTGGAACTGGTAAAACTACCTGTTGGAAATATCTCACTTACCTTGAAAATTCCATTATGGTTACTATAAGTCAGTTCTGGCTTGAGGGCACATAACAACAACAATTATTTGGGAGGGTAACAACATTTTTCCTTTGTACGTATAAAACCCTGGCAGTAAGCTATATTTTTAAACCATCCTTCTCATGTCTTGAGCAGACATAGCTTTTAAATAATGTTATCCTGGAAAAGCTATTTTTTTCTTTCACTACAGCTCCCAGCATTCCATTCTATCTGCAAAACGATGTCTGTTGTAGACCACAAAGCTGTTTTCTTGATATTTTGCTACTTAATGCAAAGGACAAGGAAGAATGGCTCATCTCCTCCTCGTCCCATGAACAAAAGGAGACCGGTTGGGCAGTGGGATCTTCCTTCAGCACTGGCAGAAGAAGGCCTTCACTCATATCTGAGGCAGTCAGAAAATGCAAGAGAGCTTGAAAGGCATACAATAGCTCTGTCATACAGTAGAGGGGGGTCATGAATGCCCAGTCAGAAGGGTTTTCCCTTCCCTACTGCAGAGCATAGAAACTTTCTTTGAAAAGAATAGTATGATAGTGTTCTAAATTCTTCCTGATAAATTAGGTAAAGGATGAAACTCTGGATTTTAGAACATTGCCCTGCCACAGCTCAATTATGGCTCCTTACATTTAGTCTTCATACTAACTTTGCAAGCTCTGCATCATTGCCCCATAGTATCTGACCTCCAAGACAGTTGGCTGACCCTGCATAATTGTAGGGGAGGTTGTGGTAAGGTCAAGATGACTGTGGGCTAGTCATGCTTCCCTCAGCCTCACCTCACAGATTTGTTGGGAGGAAAACACAGAGAGAAAAGAGCCATGTATGCCACCTTGAGCTCCATGTAGGAGAGACAAGGTATAAATGTACTAAATAAATAACTAGTAATAGTTAGTGTTCAGGGACAGTGGTGAAGGTTGTTCATACTTTCTTTCCATGAATACCTTTTAACCAGCAAGATTTATCAATGTTGATCTGTCTATCTCCTATATTTAAGTCATTGGATGCACATATAACTCTCTTGGTGCCATATACCAGTGGTACTCAATGTATGGTCCATGCCCCACAGGGGTACTTTAATTCCGAGAAGCCTAAGTCAGTGCATTGGCTGATTAATACTTTGATGAATTGACTTAGGCTTCTGGGAATTGAAGTCCAGAAAACCAAAGGTTGTGAAATACTGCCATATACAGTCTAATTTTGGCTGTGGAGAGATACATGATGGTTGCCCACCTTCTCCTGAAGGCCACACATGCTGAGATATTTCCTCCTCACTGGTTGACTTCCTGTTGCAGTGCACCTACAAGGCAGGCTGTGGCTTTCATCCCACATCACAGTGCCAGAATGATGAGCTGAAAGATGCTCATGTTGAAACTGTGATGCATAAAAGGCAGGCATAAGACTACTGTATTAGATTCAATGCTCATTCACGACCCTTGAAGGTAACCTCTTTTGGAGCCACAAAACACTGCTACATTTGTTGCTGAAACTAGGTAGCTACTGCAGAATTAGTAATCTCCATGGTAGCTGCTAATTTTCCCTAGCAAAGGCAGAAGTCCAACCCCAGTAGAGGGTCCAGTGCACATATTTGCTGGGAAGGTGTCAATCCCTGTTTTATATGGTAATATTATTATTAATATTATTATTATTATAGATTTATTTGTACCCCGCCTTACTTGCACCAGTGCGACTCAAAGCGGCAAACCACAATAAATACATACATATTACAAATACAAGATAACAATGTCAGCATAATATAATTTCAAACAATAAACCTATTACAGATTAATACAGAAAAACAACACTAAGCAATGAAAAGCCACACAATAACCCCCTCCCCGGGCTGGTGTTGCTGGCTCTAGGGAGAGGTGGAAAGTCCTCGGCGGCTGCAGCGGCAATGACAGGGTCAGTGTCCTTTTGAGCCCTCCAGTCTGGCTGGGCTTGGAGGGGCGGGATGGTGAAGCACCTGCCTCTCATCCCTGGGCTGGTGTTGCTGGCTCTAGGGAGAGGCAGAAAATTCTCAGCGGCTTCACTTTTCTTTGTTACCTCAAAATGTGAGGATTTCAGCCCTTACTTGGGACATTTTTCTGCCTGTTTTTGCTAACTAAGACCCTAGATTTATTCACCACAGTCCTGTCCTAACAATATCACTGATTATTATTCTTATGTCTGAGAGGAACCTTCTTTTCCATATGTAGAGCACTTCCCATTTCTTCTTATCGCCTGTGGCAGAAAGGGTGTGATATACACATGATTTCTCTTTAGAGTATAAAAATATATGGAGAAGCCAATTATTCCAAAATCAGAAGCATACCAACTGAGCCCTATCGTGTTATTTAATTTGGCTTTTGCAGCTGACTCATATGCTAAATTCAGACATGCCTGTGCGGATGTCAGTAAAAATATATATCATAGCTCTTGGTTTATCAGAGTGCCCAAACCGGGTATCCCAGCTGTTCAACCCTCTCATTCCCTATGAGTTGCTTTGCACAAGTCCCACCCATAAGAAAGCTATGTGTCTAAAACCATTCATTCTGGTGAGTCAAAGGAAATGATGTGTTTAATCTAGCCAAGGAAAATGGTGGTGGGTAGAAGGAAACAGTGTGGTGCATTGGTTAGAATGTTAGCTTAGACTTTGAGAGCACTCTGCTACAAATCAGAGCTTGAGCCAGCCGTTCTTGCTTAGCCTAACCTAGCCTGTTTCCCAGAGTGACTGTGAGAAAGGTGAGAGTCAGATGTGCCTGCTTGAGCTCTTTGGTGGTGCAATAGACTATTCTTCTTTCATATCCAAATCTTCATGGTCAACCATGAAGACTGTCCTGAGAATATAGTGCAGTGGCCTTTCAAGGGTTAAAATGAATACTAAAGTGGGGAGGGTACTGTGGTGGCTTAGTGGTTAAAATGCTTAACTTGATGACAGGAAGGTCAGCAGTTCAATACCAAGATATGGAAGAAAAGACATGTTCATGGAGGACGAGGGTATCAATGGCTATCATTATGGATACCTAAAGACAACCTCCAAGTTGGAGAGATAGGCAGGATATCTCTCAATGCCATTTCCAAGGAGTCCTAAGCAGGTGAAGGCATCTACTTGTATACATTGCCGAGGTTCAATTGTGTTTACCTGACAAAATGTTGAGGTTCATCTCAGTTGCACAATTGGTTGCAGTACCAGGGACAATAATTGGGATGGCAGTGGCTTAGTGGTTATGATGCTGAACTTGATGACTGGAAGGTCGACAGGTCAGCAATTTGAGACCTGAATGCTGCACGGTGGAGTGAGCCCCCGTCTCTGTCCCAGCTCCTGCCAACCTAGCAGTTCAAAAGCAAGAAATTGCAAATGGATAAATAGGTACCACTTCGGTGGGAAGGTAAACAGGATTCTGTTCACTCCGGTGCCTGCATCATGACCATGGAAACAGCTGCAGACGCAGACAGTCCTGGCTCTTTGGCTGTAAAGAGAGATTAGCACCGATCCCTAGAGTTGGATACGACTTGCTTTTGAGCAAGGGTCCTGTTTTGTTTAAATAATAAAGTTCTGTTTGTTCAAGCCTATTTTGGTGCCAAGAGGTTCGCTGAGGTGTTCTTGGGTGCTAAATTCCAGTACCTGGTTCTTGGTCATCTGCCTGGAGATGGAGAATGGCAACCACTTGAGTCAGTTACCAAAAGGAAGGGGAGGCGCATTAAGACCCAGCCCATTTTGCCTTTTGGAAGATGGTCTCCAGGCTTGGAGTGAAAAAGAGCAGGAGGTTTGCAGAGATTTTCTGCTGACTAGAGTCCATAGGCAACTAATGTAGTTTTGGGTGCCTGAACGTGATGCTGTCAAGAGCCAGTGAGGATCCTGAGAGCCATCCCTTCACAAGGACAATCAAACTTGTCACTCCCCTTTCTTTCAGAGCCATCCATAGGTTCTCATGAGAAACACAGTCAAGGAAATCTTGGGTGTAATTGAATATGTCAGCATGTAGTATGCAGAGTATAGCTGGCTGGATAGCTCAGGGAGAGCTCATCTACACTGCTGAAATAAATCAGAAGTTGGTCCTGTTTTTTTTAAAAAGTCAGTTTAATGTAAATGTCATGTGGTCTTTGTTACGTTTCATGCAGCAGCAATAAAACAGGACAGTTTTTCAGGCAGCTTCAATTTGAAATGCAAGTTCTCCAAGGCTTTTACTCCCCACTCTAGTACAGCAGTTAAACACGCCACAAGATGTTTAGAAAAATAACAAAAGTAGTTCTTTAGTTACAATTAGCTCAGAGAGATAAACATGTGCTCCGGTTTCTAAAGCCTTTAAGAAGGCCTGCCATTTGGCCAGACAAAATGGTGAGCTTAAACATACAGTGGTCACTTGGTTTACGAATTTAATGCATTCTCCGGAATGTTTTGTATTGCAAAACATTCATAAACCAAAGCGCAATTAATCAGCATGTACATGGGCGGCACTATAAACCTCCCAGGCGTAATGCATCTTGGGGAAACTTGCTTCGTATTGTGAAAAAAAATCATAAACCGAGGCATTATTTTCAAAGGGTTTTCATTTATAAAATGAAAATTACATTAACCAAAGTGTTCGCAAACCGAGGTACTATTGTACATGCTTCTGCTTGTAAGGCAAAAATAGCTAGAGGGGGAGACCTGAACAACAAGGGCTTAATACATGCAAAACATGTCAGGTAACCCTAGATAGAAGACTTTCCTACTGGTTAGTCAGGAATAAATTAGCATTAACAACCCACTGTATGCTGTGGTTGCACTGAAGTACTCAACAGTTTTTGTGTCGGTGTGTGCATCCTAATCTGATGGAAAACTGCAGTATGTCAGTACAGGGGACTACATGATATTTCATCTCTCCATATTTATAAGTGATTTGACAGTTCTGTGCTGCAGAATGCTGGAAGGGATAGATAAACCATGAGTGAAGCTCCTGCTTGCAGTTTTAGGTTGCAGCAATACAGTGGCAGATCCATGGCTCTGCTGCCTGAAATGGTCACTTTGCTGCTCCAATTGTGCCCTTATTGCCTTTGTAATATTTCCTATAGGACCATGATGGTGAACCTTGACACTCCACCTGTTCTTGGACTTCAATTCCCAGAAGCCCAAGCACCCTGTGAATCCACATGAATGAGTTTACTGCAATTCATCTGGCCCACACTGCCCTCGCCGCTCCTGGAAGCAGAAGTGAAACATGCTTTAATGGATTTAAAACAGGAGGAATCTGACACAAATACAGCCATGTATCGATGTTTAGATAAGCCTTATTAGATATTTAGCTGCAAAGCCAGAGGTTGGGAGTTCAGTCCCTCACTGTGCGTTCCAGAAGAGCCAGCCTGTATGGCCATGGGCAAGTTACACCATCCCAGGATGCCCCCAGAAGAAGGAGATGGGAAGCCACCTTTGAACTGTATAGCTAGAAAATCCTGAAAAGGGTTGTCATTAGTCAGAATTGACAGTACACTATTATTAGTGTTGTTGTCATTAAAGGGCATCACCTTTCTACACGTGTAAAGGTAAACGTCACCCTCACTCAAAAGCCAGTTGTATCCATCTCTAGGGCTCAGTGCTCATTTCTTTTTATAGCTGAAGAGCCAGCACTGTCTGCATTTGCAGATGTTTCCATGGACATGTGGCAGGCATGCCTAGACACCAAAGTGCATGGAACGCTGTTTACCTTCCCACCAAAGTGTTACCTATTTATCTACTTGCAATTTCTTGCTTTTCATTGATGAGCAGGGCCTTACTGTCTTACTAGGAATACAGATCTTAACGTACCCTGTATACAGCCTATACCAGTGACAGAGAACCTTGGCACTCCAGGTGTTCTGGAACTTCAATTCCCAGAAGCCCTGATCAGCAGGAGTGCTGACTTGGGCTTCTGGTAATTGAAGTCCAAGAACACCTGGAGTGCCAAGGTTCGCCATCATGGGCCTATACCAACCTGTTTGTGTGTATTGCTAAAGTGGCACCAGATACAGTATACATGTTCTATGGAATGCTTGTAAAGAAACTGTAAACATCATTAAGCCCCTAATCTTGGCTTAAGTCCTGTTCAATTATTCCCCCCCTCCCAGCAAAATAACATGTCAGTTAGTAAGTACTCAGAAGCAACACAGTTCTTAAAAATGGAATATAAAGCCACATTAGATTTTCTTTAAGGGAAACACCTTCTCTTCCTTGAATGAAAAGTTGGGAGAAGTTGGTGAATATTGAAATTTGCTGGATTTTCCACGGCACCATAAGTCTGCCTGTGGCAAGTGGTTGCAACATGGTAAAGGCAGACGAGCCACCTGAAATCTATTCTGTGTGGGCAGAGTGCACTTGCAAGATGGGTGGAGAAGGAAGGCAGCTTACAGAACACCTAAAAGGAGAAAGGGATGGCTGTCAATATTTGACAGCCCTGGATTGCACAAACAAGAGATAAGAAATGACAGCAAGTTGCATGCAACACATACAATCCTCCTACAGTGGCACCTCGCTTAAAGAGCATAATGTGTTCCACAGGATTGTTCTTTAAGTGAGTTTGCTCTTTAAGTGAAACACCATTCTAAGTGACCAGTTGTGACTTCTGGGGTGGGTGGGATTGTGAACCCCGATTTAGTTGTTAAGCAAGTTTTTGGTTGGTTTTAGTTGTTACGCGAGGTGACCGTTCAGAGAAAATTCTGCTCTTTAAGTGAGTTACTCTCTAAGCGAAGTGCTCTTTATGCGAGGTTTTACTGTACAGTGATAACTCATACAACGTCCAAACTTGGTTCCACAACTTTAGACTTTAGACGGATTTGGACTTTGTATGAGGCATGCAAAATCCTAGCCGTGATTCCTCGTACAACGTCATTTCCATAGAGACTTCAGAGCAAAGTCAAGGAAACTGACAGAACTTTAAGAAATCATTGTCTAAAGGCTAAAAACATTACAAAAACATGACAAACAACCCTGATTGTCCAAGAACCTGAAGAATGCTGCAAAAATCCCAGGAATGCTTCTAAAAATTCTGATGAAAAATTCAAAAAAATCCAAAATCGCGCTCAAAACCACTCCTAAACACTCTTCGCCTCATGCAAAACCCACAAGAGCAATGCACGCATGTGTCCTGCCTTTTATCCTGCCCAGGCACAATGCAACCTGGGAAAAACCCCAATGCCTCATACAAAGTCACACGACTTTGTGTGAGGCAACTTTTTTCAAGGAATTAGGCGATGTTGTATGAATCCGATGTTGTATGAAGTGGACTTTGTATGAGGTATTGCTGTATATCAGTTCTCTTGCAGCCTTTCCCAACTAGGTATTCTCTAGGATAGTGATGGCAAACCCTGGTACTCCAGGTGTTCTGGAACTTCAATTCCCAGAAGCCCTGATCATCAGGAGTACTGACTTAGGCTTCTGGTAATTGAAGTCCAAGAACACCTGGAGTGTCAAGGTTCACCATCACTGGTGCCTAGGAGGTATACTGGCTGTGCTAGTTAAGGATGATGAAAAAACTCCTTGTATGTCTTTGGTTAATTTTATTCTCATTCTGCCAGATGAGTGATGATGCAAGGCAATCTTGTGCACATATACTCCGAAGTACATCCCAAATTCCACAGTAGAATTTCTTTATTTCACTTTTAAATTATTAACTAGCCAGAGTTCTTTGTGAGGGCAACCTGATGGCATGGAGTGTTTTCTCCAAGATGTTTGGGTGAGTTTGGGTGTCAGTAACACTAGTCACCATGACAGTCTAGGCCAGTGATGGTGTACCTATGGCATGCATGACAGAAGTGGCACACAGAAGCCTTTCTCCTGGTCATATCTGTCAAGCATCCCGGATTGGCCGGGCTTTCCCGTATTTCTCCACTCATTCCTCCGCTTTCCTGCCACCGTCCTGTATTTGAATGGTGAAGAAAGGGGTTACTGCACACACCCGCCCATCACAAATGAGCTCTGTGCATGTGCAGAGAGATTCTGCTCATGCACAGATGAGTTGTTGTGGTGCATGCGCACCCGGACTGGAGTAGTTCCCGTATTTCCAGGAGCTGCGGTTGACGGGTATGCTCCTGGCATGCATGCCATCGAGGGGAAGCCCTACCCTGTACAGCACAGCCGGCACCACTTCCTAACCACTCTTCTCTCTCTGCCAAAGGAGAGGTGAGAAGGAAGATTGAAATCCTGGCCGGAAGGCTGTGTCTAGAAGAGGTAAGGTGGGGAGAACTTGTGGGAGGGAGGCCTGGGGTAGGAAGGCTTGGCGTGGGGTAGGATGGCCAGGCAGTGGGGGTTAGAAGACCCAGTGCAGGATAGGAAGGCCTGGTGAGGGGGAGAAAGGCCCGGTGGGGAGGCCTGATGGGGGGTGGGAAGGCCCAATGGTGGGTTGGAGAGCACTGGGTGTGAGGAGCACTTGTGAGAGGAAGCCCCCTAGGGGTTAATTTAATTTAATTTAATATTTCAATTTTAATATTTCAATTCGTTCGCTGCCCACTCAGGGGGAACCTGACTCAGGGCGGCTCACATACTTAAAAACCCCCACATAAAAACAGATTAAAACTCCACATTAACCCACATTAAAAAAATCCCACCCACCCTGAGAGGCAGAAAGAAGATAAATTTCATGAAAAGAGGCAACGAGCAGGAGCCACACCTGCCCCGCCAGCCAGGTCTTAAGTCCTTTCCTGAAGGGCAGCAACTCCATCTGCAGGCGTAGTTCTACTGGTAGGAGGTTTCAAAAGGCCGGAGCGAACATGGAAAAGGCCCTTTTTCTTGTGCCAGAGAGGTGGGCCCCCCTGGCTTATGGAACAATTAGGGAGCCCCTCCGGTCCGCTCTGGTTGGATGGACAGATGTCCTCAGGGCGATGCGGTCTCTTAGGTATCCTGGCCCACTACCATATAGGGCTTTAAAGGTCATAACCAGCACCTTGAATTGCACCTGGAGGCAAAATGGTAACCAGTGCAGCTCCTGGAGCAGGAGTGAGGCATGGGCATAACGTCCACACCCCATCACCACCCAGGCTGCTGCATTCTGGACCAACTGCAGCCTCTGAATGGTCGTCAAGGGCAGCCCCATGTAGAGCGCATTGCAATAGTCTAGTCTGGAGGTGACCAGAGCATGTGTGACCATAAGCAAGGAGTCCCTATCCAGGAGCGGGCGCAACTGGTGTATTACATGAAGTTGTGCAAAGGCCATCCTGGCCACTGCCGGCACCTGTTCTTCTAGCAGTAGCCGCGAATCCAGGAGGACCCCCAAGTTGCGCACTGGGTCTGTCTGGGGCAAAATAGCCCCATCCAGAACCAAAGATGGTAGCTCCCGGGATAATGCAGGACCCCTTATCCATAGCCACTCAGTCTTGCTGGGATTTAGTTGTAGCCCATTAGCCCCCATCCAGACCCCAACAGCTTCCAGACACCTGGAAAGGACTTTGACGGCATCACTGGGGTCCCCATGGGCCGAGATGTACAACTGAGTGTCATCCACGTACTGATGGTACCGCACCCCATGGGAACGAATTATCTCACCCAGCGGCTTCATGTAGATGTTAAATAGGAGAGGAGAGAGCACCGGGCCCTGAAGCACCACCCATTTGACGGGCCTAGGACTGGACATCTCACTCTCCAACCACACCGACTGGGTCCGCCCCCTTAGAAATGAGGAAAACCAGGACCACACAGTGCCCTGGATTCCCAATCCTTGGAGCCGTTCCAGAAGGATACCGTGGTCGAAAGCCGCTGAGAGGTCAAGAATAGCAAGGACGGATGGGTGACCACCGTCCTGCTCCCGCCAGAGATCATCCATCAGTGCGACCAAGGCCGTCTCGGTACCATATCCAGGCCTGAATCCTGACTGAAAGGGGTCCAGATAATCCGCTTCATCCAGTACCCCCTGCAGCCGACGCGCATAGCAGGAGTAGCAAATGCTACAGGCCCCACATCTCTGGAGGTCCCGGCCCCATGCTCGGTTAGAATGAAAATCCAAATTTAAATATTCTGTGCATTCGTGTGGATATTCAAAAAATGTTCACTCTGAGAAACTCGCCGATGTCTCATTGGAGCATTCAATGCACACCAAAGAGTACATATGTGTGCACAGGCGGAGCCATATTAGTCTGTGTGCACATCTTAAGCACTACTCCATAGTAGCATGAATTTGTGTTGAGTGGCAGAGTCGACCGACGTGTGGGCTGTGTTTTGTTTTATAGTTTTTTGCTTAATTGACAGCATGGGGAGCAGTGGTGGTGTGTTATTTCTTGTGATTCTTATGTGATGTTGTTTATTTGCCTGCTGCTGTTTACTGATACAACAGTTGAGAAAAAGTGCAATATAATTTCTCTCATGTTAGGTCAAAGGTCTTTTTTTACTAGTTTGTTTTTACTAGTGGTGTTTTATTTTATAGGTATCCTAAATTCTAAATCTAAGCAAGGGCCTCTTGACATGATTTGCTACAGGCCTCACACTGGCCTAATCTGGCATTGGGATTGGTGCAGGAGCACATGTATGCAGGCATGTGTATGCATGTTCATTCACAAGGGCCTCATTCTGGTGTGGCAGGAGATGGCATCTTCCTCCCTCACTCCCTTTGATCACAAGCTACCAATGGGATTGTGTAGAATATTTTTAGGCAACAACATCTGTGGTTAAAAACAGCAGGTAGTTTTCTCAACCTCTGTGTCTGTGTGTATGTTTTTGTAATCCTTTAATGAAACTCTCCCCCCTTCTTTCTCTCTCAATTGATAATGGAATGCAATTGATTGGAATTGGGTGTGACACCTTTCATGTGGGAATACACCCTGCTTTATTGAAGTGTGATTGCTTTGCATGCACATTCAATGTGACTCCCTCTGTGATTTATTTTAATCTTTGCTTTCTCTGCAACAAATTGCTACATAGCAGCTCTTCAAGCAGAGGTGGGGCACTATAGGCTTTGAATGTCTCCGCTGATGGTGCCTGTCAGTTGGTGTTGTTTGTCTGAGAACCTTATTAAACTAAATTATGTGCGCTGCTCAGTACTAGAAAGGATTGCTCATAGAAGTGGAGTCCCATGGCAAGAAAATAGAGTTAGAATCTAGGAAGTCCGCAAGTTCTGCTCTTAAATTCTGACATCTGACATTTCCAATAGTTCCTCTATCGGCTAGTTTACATAAGAACAGCCTTGCTGGAACAGGCCACAGCCCATCCAGTCCAGCATTCTGTCTCACACAGTGGCTCACCATTTCCTTCAGGGTATTCCCAAGGAGATGCCTTCACCTTCTTAGGATTCGCTGGAAATGGCATTGAGAGATATCCTGCTTATCTCTCCAACCCGGAGGTTGTCCTTAGGTATCCATAATTATAGCCATTGATACCCTTGTCCTCCATGAATTTGTCTAATCCTTTCTTAAAGCTGTCAAGACTGACAACTGTCACCACTTCTTCTGGCAGGGAGTTCCATAGACCAGTGATCCTCTGGGTGAAAAAGTACTTTCTCTTATTTGTTTGAGAACTAGTACCCAAAAGTTTCATGGAGAGTCCCCTAGTTCTAGTGTTGTGCGATAGGGAAAACAGTTTTTCCTTATCTACTTTGTCCACACTGTGCATGATTTTATAAACTTCAATCAGGTCACCTCTTAGACGCCGTCGTTCAAGAGTGAAGAAGTCCAAACTTTGCAGCCTCAGATGGTAAGGAAGGTGTTCCAGTCCTCTAATCATTCTGGTTTCCCTCCTCTGCAATTTGAGGTCCCCAAACCCCTAATTTTTATTTTCATTTTCCATTGGGGGCCCAAGAACAGTGTAAAGATGAGTTTGAACCTGTATGTGCTCTGACTCACTTTGCTAATACACATCCCAAAACAAAAACAAAAGTTGATGTCAAGGGCATTCAAAGTAAAAGAAGTAAACATCTTTAAAGTGTTGAAAACAAAATGTCCATCCCTTTTCATTAACACTATTTTGATAGTATTAGTGACTTCATAGATTCATTATGAGATCAACAATAATACCAGTAGAAACTGTGCCACCAACAGTGGCCAGAGTCCTATTTTCAATTTATGCTTGCATAAGGGAAATCAAATTAAGTCTTGGTATCAAATTCCCACTTAGAAATTGGTTGCATTCCTGAGCATACCAATGACTGCACAGTTTATCTTTGCATAAGGAAAATTGGGTAAGTGTTGGTAGCAAATTGCCACTTATTAACAAATGCCAGTTATGTCCCTGGTCATGCACCCAGTCCCATGCATAGCTGTCAAGTGTCCCGTATTGGCCAGGAACCTCCCGTATTTTACCCTCTTTCCCAATGATGTCCCGTATCAGTCAGACTGCAATGCCCTTATGCCGCCACTGGAAGGCTGCACAGGATAAGCATAGCTGTCAAGTTTCCTGTTTTGTCCAGAAAATTTCTCTTATTTTCAAATCCAAAACTTGACAGCTATGGTCCCATGATCAGGTACACGTCTAGAAATGCAAACAGTATCTCATTAATGAGCAACAATTTGCTACCAACGGTTACATGATTTCCTTTATCCAAGAGCAAATAGGGAAAAAGATTCTGGCCACAGTGCCATTGGAATTGAAGATGTGTTTAACAACTGCTCCCATTGCACAGCTGTGTATGCCTAGTGTATCTATGGGGAGGCTAGAGGCAGAGTAAAATAACAGAGAAGATTAATCTTTTGGATTAGTGATAAAATTAAAGGAGGACATGATTTTCCCCTCGAAAATATTGGGGAGGTGGCAACTTTGCAAATAGTTACATTCCTTTAAGGCTACTAATATATCCTTCTTGTTGCATAGATCAGTGGTGGCGAACCTATGGCATGTGTGCCAAATGTGACAGTTGGAGCCCTCTGTGGGCCATAAGCCCACCCCTCTGCCCATAAGCCCAATGGGAGCATTTCTTTCCTCCCCTGTTGCTGTGTTGGCACTTTGCAATAAATATTTGGATTTTGGATTGCCTTTTGGGCACTCGGTCTCTAAAAGGTTTGCCATTACTGGCATAGATGATGTTGTCCCAAACAGCATTGAAAAGAACAATCAAATCCAGACTACAGTACCTTGCCTTCTTCCATCCTCTCATACAGGCAATGAGTCATGGCCAGGCAAAACAAGCCATTAAACAGAGAACATTCAAAAAGGAAAGGCAAACTGACCTGGCAAGGGCCCCAGCCTTCCTGGCTCCAAAGACTTGGAGACACATTGTTGTCCTGGCCCGGTACATGATCCAGTCATCAGAGAGCATTTACCTTAGCATGCTGTCAGGCCCTCCCTTCTGTAGTCCTCCAGGTAAAGTTCCAAAGGACATCAATGTCAGAGAGACAATGCCCCTGTGACACTGAGGGAATCAAAACCATAGAACATGTTCTTTGCATCTGCCCTTTTCACAGAGATATTCATATCTCTGCTTCTCTGCAAATATCCTGGCCAGTGAAACAGCACATACACCCACTGGCTGTTATCTGATGAATGGCCCACCTTCACCCACAACACTGCCAGGTTCTGCACCACAGCATGTAAGATCAGAAGGTCCTTCAGCTAAATAAACTACTAGTGCTACATCATAGGTTTAGTAATAGTTGTAACATTATTAATCTTAAGTACTAAATTTACTACTCCTTAGCTCTGAGCAGAAACACTCCTTTATTTGTTGTTCAGTCGCACAGTCGATTCTGACCTTTTGCGACCCTATGGACCATTGCCCTCCAGGCACCTCTGTCCTATACCATCCTCCTAAACCCACCTAGCTCTGTGCCCACTGCGTCTACCACACCATCCATCCATCTCATCTTTGGACGCCCCCTTCTTCTTTTGCCCTCCAACTTTCCCTCATTTTAACTTATGTTCTTTTTGCTGTACTATGCTGGTCTTGGACTGTAATGTTGGTGGGTTGGTGGGTTGGTGGGTTAGTTAAGAAACATGTTTTTAGAATCTAAGCCCCATTGAACTCAGTTGGATTTAATTCTGAAGAAACATGTTTAGGATTGTGCTACTGAATAACTACAGCATCACACTTTTAATCAAGTGATTCTGTTTTTTAAAATTTCTCTAACTTCTCTAACATGCTAGGTAGGTAGCCATGTTAACTGGAGTGCCAGTTGGGTGCAAAAGTTGGCGCAATGCAGTGTAATAAACCAAACTAAATTATCACTGCCAAGGAAAATTATTATAGTCAGAAATGGCCCACTAGCATGGCCTAAGGGCTATTCAATTTTGCTGTGGGCAGACTCTTGGCTGGACTTTTATTTTAAAAACCAAACAAAATAAACCCCTTCCTGTCTCCTCTCTCTCCTGGGAGTTTTCCATTTGCCTTTTTAATATGTGCTCTTCTAAGAAAGGTTCTTTTTTACTTCCTCAGCCCCTCCACAGAGCTGAGGAAGTGTTTAATTTGTCAGTATCCTGAAGTGGTTCGCTTCTGAAGCCACATCAGGCAAGTTAACACTGGAAGGCTCACTTCTGCTTTATTTCCAGTGATTTCACATGCTGAAAAATGAATCAAAGGAACAATCTTACCCAAAGCAAAAGTTAGAGACAACTGACAGGAGGCAGAAAGGTGCAGGTAGGAACATTCTATAGGGCAGTGATGGCCAACCTTGGCACTCCAGGTGATTTTGGACTTCAATTACCAGAAGTCCAAATCAGCACTCCTGCTGATCAGGGCTTCTAGGAATTGAAGTCCAAGAACAACTGAAGTGCCAAGGTTGGCCATCACTGCTCTAGGGGTAGGATGGTTCGCTGCAGCAAAGACCTCATCTGATTGCCATCTTTAGGAATGAGCCAGCCAATCCCTGCAGCAGATCACAAAACATGCCCATGTAGTTATCCTCAAGTGGTTGTCCTTGCCATTTGACACAATGACATGACCTTACCAGGGACCAGATCTGGGGTAATAACCAATGTGCAGTTGGTCATAGCATCAGAGAGGCTTTGTGGATTTGCTATCCCAGACACTAAAATACTTTTACTTTCTTTCATTTGCACCTAGAATGCAACATTAAAAAGGAAAATATATATCACCACAAAGGAGAATAAGAGGGTGTTGATTTGCATAAAACTGCATAGTCTGATTTAATGTACAATTGTAAAATTAGAACTTTTTAAAACAACTTAAAGAGAATTACAACATATCTTAAATGAGTTGAAGACCATGACCTGCTGAGTTGGCTGCCCAGGTGCTCATAGTTAATAGGAAATTTCAAGGTCCTTAATTTTGCTCTTTACAGTTCTTTATGTTTATCAGACTTCATCTGGACAGCTCTTGAAATAGAGAATACATTCAGAAGGAAGATTATTCTTTGACAAACCTCCTAATGCAGAACTTTCCCCTTTTACAAGACGTGTGACCACTCAAGCTGTGCATCCTCAATTGCTCCTTATTCCCAGCTTTGTATCTATCCCTTCTATACACTTTATAAGTACTATCACGTTTTTATCTTACCAGGCTAGTGGAATAGTGTGTGAAGGAACCATTGTATTTAGAGCCCTGAAGGCACAGTGGTTAAATGGCTGTACTGCAGCCAAAAGTTGTGAGTTCGCTCCTAGCAGGTCGGTAAAATGAGGACCCAGCATGTTTGGGTCAAAATGCTAATTAACTTGTGAACCGCTCAGAGAGTACACTAAGCACTGTCGATTGGTATATAAGTGTCATTACTATTGCTATTTGCCCAGTGCTTCTAGAGCAGGAGTTCTCAACCATTTTAAGCCAGTCTGAGTCATGCTCCCTCAGATAGCTTTGGGGGCCGGATGGCCATTTTGCCCTTCTCCCAACACATGGCACTTCCTGGTGTGGTGGAGGCAGTGGGGGCCACATGAAATGGTGTCATGGGCCGCATCCATCCCACAGGTCACAGGTTGAGAATCCCTGTTTTAGAGGGAAAGAAGCTCTTTTTGCAAATGGACCATGCTGGGGTGTTTTTAGGTGATGCGTTCAGCCGTAACCACAAGAATAATTTCCTAATTCTTTCCATTCTGCTTGCTTAGGCAAGAATGAAGGCGCAAGATAAAGAAAGAAAAGTAATCTCGTTCCACTAAGCCTCACCCTGTACCTCCCACTGTAGACTCTGTTGAGGCTCTGAATGTGGGGAGGCACCAGCAACCTGCTTGTTGTTTGCTCTCTTTGCTGTTTCTTGCAAAGCACCAGACAAAAGGAACCTGAAAAAGAATGATACCACTGAGCGACATGGAGGCCATATTGTCCCTCACTGTCCTGTACATGATAAAATGATCAAGATCTGTAATAGCAATAAAGTAAAGCACCTGTGTGTGAAAGGGGACTCCCTATCTATGGGCCTGTGCACCTGGCAATGAGACCTGGACATAAAGGAATGGCAATAGTTTGGGATTCAGCAGGGTTATTTGTATATTTGGTGTATGCGAACCAAGACACAGGACACAGCCTCGGGCTGGGTTAACTCAGGTTTATTGCATCGTGGGCAGAGGGAACATGAGGTAATGGCGGATCGATAGCTCTTTATATACGGCAGTAATACATTTGAACGTGGTGCCATGGTAGCCTATTGGCTACTGTCTGCGTGACGTCATTGCAGGTCACGCCCTTCTTGTCCAGGTGTAGGTGGTGGCGGGAAAACTTCCCGCGCTGTTGCCTTTGATGAGTTCGGACCAAGAGAGCTTGGACGCTCGCTGCTGCCAGCTGGTGGTCATTAGCTCGCGTCCTATTACAGGGTTTATATGATACAGCTGAAGGTTACATTGTTGCTATAGGCAAGGTTACATTGGCTCAGATACATTGTAATCCATGTGTACAATAAAACCATCAGAACACAACACCCCTCCCCCCTAGGACGAGACAAAGTCTCGAGCCCACACTTAAACACACTCCCCCCCCTTAGGAGACAAAGTCTCTCAGCCAAGATGGCTTATTTCGAACACGCTGGGGTCTCGATGCGGGCTGCCTCTCCCCGGGTTTGCTACCTTCTCTTTGTCCCCTGGTTTCCTGTCCTGTAATATGAGAGGGAGACTCGTTAGTGACTTGCCGCGGCTCCGCGGCGTTGTTGGGAGGTGTGCTCTTTCTTAGGGAGGAACCGGGGGCACTGGGGGCTAACGAAAAACCCCTCTTCTCGCTTGGATGGGTGGGGGAACACTCCTGAAAACCCCCCCGGCTCGCAAAATCAAAGTCAAAATCACAATCGGGGGCAGCGGTCGCGAACTCCTCTCCCCCTTCCCCGGCCCCTGATAAGACTGGCGTATCAAAAGGATATGAGTCGGGGCCGCTACTACTGCTTCCTTCCCCCCTTGCTTGGGACTGTTGTCCCCTGCTGTCTCCCCCTTGGGTTAAGCGGGTGGGGGAGAACCCTAATGCTGAATCCTGTTGCTGAGCTCCACTGACTGGCCCACTCACTCTGTGCCTCAGTTGGTCTGCGTGCCTCCTCCAGAGGAGGCCGGTGTTAGTCTCGACCCGGTACGACACAGGCCCCGTCTGCTCTACAACCGTCCCTGGCACCCAGGCTGGCCCTGCGCTGGAATAGTTCCTGCAGTGAACAGGGTCCCCGGCGGCGAAACCTTTCGAGACTGCCAACCCTATATTTTTCCCTTTATCCTCGGCTCTCGTCGGGTCTAGCCTAGACAGGATCGTGGTCAGTTTTCGCCGCATCAAGAGCTCCGCCGGCGAGTAGCCTGACGCTAAGGGGGTTACCCTATACGCTAAGAGGAACTGGCATACTTGGTGATTCAGGTCCCCCGGGCCCATGCGCCGCAGCGCCTCCTTCGTTGTCCGCACCAGCCGTTCCACTTGGCCATTCGTGGCCGGGTGAAACGGTGCGGACGTGACATGCCGAATGGCGTTTGCCTCCATGAACGCCCCGAACTCGGCGGAGGTGAAACAACTAGCGTTATCGCTTACCAAAGTGTCGGGTAAACCGAACGTGGAAAAGACTCTCCTTAGCTGGCTAATTGTCGTGGCGGAGGACGTGCTCTTTACTGGGATAACCTCCAGCCACTTGGAGAACGCATCTACCACCAGGAGAAACATGGTTCCTCGGAACGGGCCAGCGAAATCCACGTGCACTCTGGACCACGGCCCCCTTGCTGTGTCCCACTCCCTATGCGGGAGACGGGCCGCCTCAGGTCGGGATCCCTGGCAAGCCTCGCAAGTACCGACCATGTGCTCAATGTCCGCGTCCAGCTGTGGCCACCAGAAGTAACTCCGGGCCAGCGCCTTTGAACGAACTATGCCCGGGTGGCTGACGTGCAGCAGTTCGAGCACCCTCGTCCGCAGGGGCGTAGGGACCACCACCCGTTGGCCCCACAGAAGGCACCCCCTCTCTAGGGACAACTCTAGCTTTTTCCTAAAGAATGGGTCGAACTCCGCACTCGGGGACGAAGCCGGCCACCCCTTCTGCACCCATGAACTAACTTTCCCCAGCGTCCTGTCCTTGCCTGTCGCCCTGGCAATGTCGGCTGGTACTATTGGGGGTGCGTCTAAAACCTCAATTAGCAACACCTGGCGGTCTCTTTCTGCTCTCGCCTTTTGGTCGTCCGACAAGGGCAGAGGGGATCTCGAAAGCGCATCAGCATGGCTGATCTCCTTTCCGGGCCTGTACTCCAACTCATGTTGGTACGCGTTGAGGAAAATAGCCCATCGCAGCATTCTCGGGGACAGGATCTGCGGCGTGGGCTTGCTTGCCGTGAAAATCCCTAACAGCGGCTTGTGATCGGTCACGATTTTGAACGGGCGGCCATACAAGAAATCGTGAAATTTTTTGGTCCCCGCTACTATTGCTAACGCTTCCCTGTCGGTTTGTGCGTAATTTCGCTCCGCTTGGGACAAGGACCTTGAGTAAAACGCCACCGGGGCCTCCCTTCCGTCCTCCAACACGTGGCAAAGCACCGCCCCCACCCCCACCGGGGATGCATCACAAACTAGGACCACAGGCCGTTTGGGGTCGAAGTGCGTCAGGATCGCCTCAGATGTTAGGAGTTGCTTAAGCTCTTTGAACGCCCTCTCGTGCTCGTCACCCCACATCCATGGCTCCTCCTTTTTAAGTAACCGATGGAGCGGTTCGGCCACGGACGCCTTCCGCGGGAGGAATGTATGGTAAAAATTGAGGAGCCCCAGGAAAGACTGCAGCTCGGTTTTGGATGTGGGGCGAGGGGCCTTTTTAATGGCCGCTACCTTGGATTTAGACGGCTTAATCCCCTCGGGTGTGATCCGGAACCCTAAAAACTCGACCTCGGTTTCGAAAAAGACACATTTATCCTTCCTCAATCTCAGCCCCGCTTTCTCGAACACGGTCAGTACCTTGTCC
This sequence comes from Bradypodion pumilum, assembly GCA_035047305.1. Classification (NCBI taxonomy): domain Eukaryota; kingdom Metazoa; phylum Chordata; class Lepidosauria; order Squamata; family Chamaeleonidae; genus Bradypodion; species Bradypodion pumilum. The sequence continues at coordinate 61,512,401 of JAWDJD010000004.1, read as the reverse complement.
AACCTTTTAGCCAGTTCAGCCTCACTCCCCCCTGTTATCAACACGTCATCAAAATAGGGCAACACCCCCTCCAGGCCCTTTAGGAGGCGTTCCACGAGCGATTGAAAAAGGCCGGGTGCCGAGTTCACGCCGAACTGTAACCGCGACACCTGGAACGCTCCCTTATGTGTAACTATCGTTTGTGCCGCGGCCGTGGCGGGGGTCACTGGAAGTTGCTGATAGGCTTGTGCCAAATCGAGTTTAGCGAAACACTTTCCCCCATTTAGCCTGGCCAAAAGGTGGCTGATCACCGGCACCGGGTATGCATTAGGGCGGATCGCCTTGTTAATTGTACACTTATAATCAGCGCAAATGCGCACCTCCCCGTTAGCCTTTAGAGCCGTTACAATTGGAGTTTCCCACTCCGCGGAATCAACAGGAATAAGAATCCCCTGGCCCACCAGTTTGTCCAGTTCCGCCTCTATCTTGTCCTTGAGTGCGAACGGCACCCTGCGTGGTTTGAGTCTTATCGGGCGGACCTCCGGGTCTATGTCGAAAGCTACAGGGGGTCCCTTGAACTTTCCGAGTCCTTTCTTAAAAACGGCGGGATGCGCATCGCAAACCGCTTGTATTGGGTCCCCCCCCCCACGGTATGCACCCCCCCTATGAACAAACCTAAGGGCTGAAACCACTGCGTCCCTAGGAGGCTACAGCTTCCCCCTTTGAGGACAACTAGGGGCAGTTCCGCAGAATGTCTCTTAAAATTGACCCGAAATTTCCCGACCCCCAACACCGGAATGCTGTTTCCCTGTACGTCCCGTAGTGTGGACCTCAACGCTTTAAGCTTGGGCCGCACACGGGGGTCGATTTTCAGGAACTCTTTCTGGGGAATTATGGAATAGGAGGACCCCGAGTCAATTTCCATCTTAATAGGGGCCCCTTGTACTAATACCTCAACGAAGTAATGGGACTGTCCCGCGGACACGCTGAACACTGAGGCGTCGTCCTCGCTGCCGTCCGAGACGCGGCCCACGCCGTCCTGCTTCCTCGTGGTCTGGGCGCCATCTTTGGGCCTCGCTGGACGGTCCGGTCTGGCCGCGCGGTCTTGTGACTGCCTCCGGCCCTCTTTCCGCTTTCTGCACGCCTTGGCGATGTGCCCCCGACGGCCGCAGGTGTAACACTCGGCCTTCCTGAACGGGCATCTCGCGCGCTCGTGGGCCGCTCCGCAACCCTCGCAGCGTCGACCACCCTTCCGGACCTTCTGGACCTCCTCGCCGTCGCTGCCTTCCGTAGACGACTTTGAGGCCCGTCGAGTCGCGTGCACCGACTGTCCGGTCTTCCCGTGCACCGAATTTTCCGCCTTGCTGGCTCTAGGACGCCACTCACGCCACTGGTGCATCTCGTCCACTCCGGCATTCGTGGACTCTGCGGCTTCCGCGGCCTCTATGACCTCTGCCAGCGTGGGAGGCAGCTCCTTATTCATCAAGCTGCGCTGTACCTCCTTGTCTTTCAGGCCACACAACACGCCGTCCCTGAGGACCAACTCCAGGATATCGCCCCATTTACAGGGGGCGGCGGCTATCCTCATGGCGGCCACGAATGCCTCAACCGACTCATCCGGCGCTTGGACTCGCCTCCAAAACGCGCTCCGAGCGGGAAACATTGCCCTCGAGGGGCAGAACCGCTCTCGCAGCAGTTTCATGATGTCGCTCGCCTTAAAGTCGCTCACCTTCTTCGGAGCGATTATGCCCACCAGCGTCCGCTTGGTTTCCATCCCGAGCATTCTGGTGAGGATGGCCCTCTTCCTCTCCTCGTCTTCTCCTTTAACTCTGAGTTCCACCAGGGCCGCCTGGAAATCCATCTCAAGCAGCTCCCAGTCTTGCGGTTTGGTGATGTTGAAACCGCTCTGTGCCCTGGCTGTTCCGTGGGGATCCATTATCCCACCTTCGTCGCCAATTTGGTGTATGCGAACCAAGACACAGGACACAGCCTCGGGCTGGGTTAACTCAGGTTTATTGCATCGTGGGCAGAGGGAACATGAGGTAATGGCGGATCGATAGCTCTTTATATACGGCAGTAATACATTTGAACGTGGTGCCATGGTAGCCTATTGGCTACTGTCTGCGTGACGTCATTGCAGGTCACGCCCTTCTTGTCCAGGTGTAGGTGGTGGCGGGAAAACTTCCCGCGCTGTTGCCTTTGATGAGTTCGGACCAAGAGAGCTTGGACGCTCGCTGCTGCCAGCTGGTGGTCATTAGCTCGCGTCCTATTACAGGGTTTATATGATACAGCTGAAGGTTACATTGTTGCTATAGGCAAGGTTACATTGGCTCAGATACATTGTAATCCATGTGTACAATAAAACCATCAGAACACAACAGTATATAGTGGTGAATGACTGACTAGTGCTTAAGATCTGACAAGGACTCTCTGCCAAAGGCTTAGCTAAACCTAATCTGTCAGTAGAATCTGTCACCTGGTCTAAATAAGTGCATGATAAAGGTAGAAGAGAAAGTTTGACTTTTTTCAACAAAAACCTACTGTACTAGGATATCTTCCTATTAGCATTGCTACAACTGACTCAGCAACATTTCACAAAATATGGCATAACTTGAAATTGCACTGTCCGGATTTGGTACTTGAGACCCAGTTGAATATTGTAAATGAAAGTGTTATATTTTAGTGAAGTTTAATGGGGGTAAGAGGATCTCCACACCTTTATTTATCTCATTAGGTGTCCTTGAAGAGGTCACTACTTGTCATTCTAATTTCTATCAGAAGGTTTGCATTTCAAGTTGCCCAGTCAGCAACATTTGATTTCCTGAGATTTCAGTGCCAAAGCCTGGAACCAAGAGGCTGGCCCTTGTGATGTCATAGAAGCAAGACAGCCAAGGTTCAGCAGCGGGGGGGGGGGGGGGGAACGGAGAGAGGAGGGGACTTTCTCCAGTCTGTGTGCTGCTGCCACCAGAATTTGAGCAAAAATAAGGTTTAGGAGTCTTAGCTCTCTGCCTTGCTTCAAATGGGATGATGGCCCATTTATGGCACACGCCTGAAGCCAAACATTAGGAGAAGTTATTGGAGGCAGATCCAGGCTGTCTTATCCTGTCTGCCATTTGGAGCAAAGCAAGGAGTCCCATCTGTCTGAATCAGTTGGTACAGAAGCAGTTCTGGCACCCCTCCTAACTCGTCTGCCCTGCCTCTGTGACATCACAAGGAGCTGTCATCCAATCTCAGGTTTCAGCCCTAAAATCTAAGGGATTTGGATGCAGCTGACCTGTCAACTTATGTACAGTGGCAACTGTAAAAGTAATAAAAACCATTTAAGCAACATTGCAGAACAGATGTGAATTTACCCCTTATTGCACTAAAATCATAATATAAGTTATGTGAACTCTGATTTATGATGTCCCTCTCTGGGGTTTTCTATGTAGAGAGTATTGGGAAGCAGTTTGTTGGTCCTTTTTTCTGAGGGTGCTCTGTAACTTTATGACCCACTCAAAGCCACCCTATCCTGGAAGGAACGGTGCCGAATCGAACTCCCAATCAGGTACTCTAAGTCTGAGGTATCCAGTCTGGACAAATGTAACAAATAATGTAGGAAGCATGATTAGCTTGTAAAAGCCAAACAAGAAATAAATAATTAGACAGAGGAAATCATACCAAACTAATGTAAACTTTTCTGTTGATATTTGTCTGATGCTAAATAGAAGTTTAATCACCTGGCATGCACAAACCTATGAAATTCTGTCCTTTGCTTTGGAAGCAATGCTCTGTGGTTCACCAGGATATTTAAAATGCAAGATTTGGATGTACGGTAGTTGCTTTCCATTGCTTACTTGTTTATCTTCCTCTTTTGACTTAGGTGACATAGATGGCATTTATTATGGGGACAACCGCTTTGGTTCAGCGACAGATTCCGGGACAGCGACATTGAAGGCACGTCCAAGAGTCCGGCCTTTGCTAACTTTCTTACCTCTTGTAAGTATGTGCTGCATGTTTTGAGTCACCTTGGATTAAGTGCCTGATATAGGTAGAGTATTGCTTCCATTTTGCTTCTGTAAAGTGAAATATAGTACAAGAAAGGTAATGCTAAGCATTTTTTTATGTTTTCAGGACATAGAGTGTGATGCTTCATGAATAAGCCATAAAATTACATACAGATTCACCAGGTTATTTCTGGGAAACATCCTATTAGATGCCTAGGCTCTGAGCCTGAATCAAGCTCTTCAGTTCCCATTGGGTTGCTCAGATGACCATGCAGCATCACATTATTGTTCCCTAGCTTTTGTACCAGGTTTCCATCTTTTAAAAAGTCAAAAAACCATTTGCAAGGTTTAGTTTCCTGCAGTGAGAGTTTGATGCTTAATTTTGCTGTGTGTGTGTTCTACTCTTTTGTGTTGTCCCTGGCCACCATTGGACTATGGCCTCAAGAACTTCTCTGAAATTAAATTTGACCCTTGAGTAGAGAGAAATTATCCAGTCTTTGCACTTGTTCTGTTGACAGACTTGGGAAGATCAGGGTCCCGTTTGGCAGTGCAAAATGCAAAATGTCATGTAGGCACTGTAAAATCATATCTCCTGCTAGAGCAAAAATCCCATTAAGAATGGATATCTCACACTTGTGTGAGGAGACCGTTTTCACGTGGCAAAAATGCCATGTCTTTTATGCTACATCTTTTGCAAACATGGTTTTATTCTAGCAAGATCCTGGCCAGATTTTCCTGCTGTGGTAATAGAGTAGACCATACCACCAGCAACTCAACACCCATTGTCAGGTGGCAGTTAACTAACCTGACAACCCTGAGGACTAACAGCCTTGGGTGCTGAAGTCCACAGGGAAGGGTGATGGTCTCCAAGTGGATTAAATCCCACTTGAATCCATCTTGATGGAAGGCAGCAGCTTCATTAATACTGGCCTGGGGCTGATGAAAACTGTGTGCCAAAAGGGCTCAGGACCAGAAAATGAATTGTGGAACTGGATCAGTGATACAGGTGTCACGCTGTGATGCAGAGGGCAAATGGAAGGCAACTGCATTATATTCTCAGGATAATCTTCACGGTTGATTGCCATGAGGATCACCCAGTGGTGAGCATCAGCAGGTTTGCACCAGTTCTCCAAAACCGGTAGCAGAAATTCTGGCTGGCCCTGCTCATCCAAGTTTTGTAATAAAGTAGTTCTAATTTGGGTGCAACGCAGGTCTTTCCCCCTGGCCATGCCCACCATACCACACCCACAGTGTGGTAGTAAAATGTTTTTGGAGCTCACCACTGGGATCCCCAGTGACACAAGAAGAAGATCCTGAAGCAGAAGATGGGATGAAGGAACTTGTGGACTTGCCATTTAAAATAAGTGCCTCCTCCTCCCAAGCACAGAAGCCTCTTACTCCTGCAGACTGCCTAAATCAGAGGTGCTGAAACTATGGCCGAGAGGCCTGATACAGCACCTGCAGCCATTTCATCAGACCCATGCCATCCTTGCTGCTCCTGGAAGTGGATGGGGATACGCCGATGTGCATATATGCCTGCGCCTCACCCAGAAGTGGTTGGGGATATGCCTCTGCATCCACAAACATGCCTGTGCCACTCCTGGAAGTGGTTGGGGATGCCCCTGCACATACGCAAATGCACCCATGCCACTCCTGGAAGTAGTTTGGGGTGCATCTGCACAAACATGCCAGTGCCACTCCAGGAAGTCTTTGGGGACACAAACATGTATGCATAAATGCACCCGCACCACACCCAGAAGTGGTTGCGGACACACATATGCAAATGTGCCTGCTTCCAGAGGTGTGGTCAGGCCCACTCAGCTATTCCAGGGGCATGGTCAGGTCCACAGCGCAAAAAGTTGTGGCACCTTTAGTGTATGGGACCAAAGACAACCGGACAACCGAAGGGTTGGTTTAACACAGGTTTATTGCATGAGGTTCCAGTGAAGCATGAGGTAATGGCGGTGATACATCTCAATATATACAGTAGCTCTCTACATTTGAATCTTGTAGCACGGTAGCTGATTGGCTGCTACCGGTGTGGCCTCGCCCAGGCACGCCTCTTTCTTCTGCTGCTGAATGCGGGGAAGGTTTTCCCGCGGCTGTCCGTGATTGAGCAATGTGAACCATGTGAGGCTGAACGCTCGCAGCTGCCCTCTATGGGCTGTCTGCTCGCGTTCCTTTACAGCTGGTATCGTTTGTATCTGGAGTGGTTACATTCTTTCCTTTACAGTATAATGAACATGCATACATACATACATAACATCCCTCCCCCCTAGGATGGGACGAAGTCCCGCAACCATTGTGGCTTGCCGCACGTGCGCTTGGGACGCGCTTGCGTCTGACCTAGTACTGGAGAGCCTGTGATCCCTGACTCCGCGGGTGCTTGTCCTGCAACGGGAAACGGGGATTCGTTAGTGGCTCTGTGGGGCGTCCGTGTCTGCCTCGCGCCCGGGGATGGGAAGGGAATGAATAGTTGGGAGGTGAACCCCTGCCTGCTGCTCTCTGACCCCGGGGACCCTCCTATTGTGAACCGCGGAACCGATGAGGTCGCCCTTGTGGTTCGGCTACCTTCTGATCCCTGCTCGGGGGACCTTGAGACTGTGGTGGGCGGACTCGCTGATGCCTCCCGTCTTGGGGGTGTCAGTCTCCGGGAAAATGGCGCTATATCGCATTCTAACTCACAGGGGCTACTGGGACTGGAGGTACCAGGGGCTGAACTGAAACCCCTCTTTTCGCTAGGACGGGTGGGGGACCACTCCGCTAACTCCCCCTGGTACTGTAAATCAACGTCTAAACTTCTATGGGCATCTGTGTTTCGGGGAAACTCCCGCGGGGTATGTGTGTGGTCGGGGCTCTTCCATTTTTTCGGGGACTCCCGCAAAAGATTTCTGTGGATCGATTCCCTTTCCTCCCCCCTTGGTGGGGACCCATGCTCCCCTTTTCCTCCCCCTTGGGCTAAGCGGGTGGGGGAGTACCCTAACGCTGATTCGATGCTATTCTCGTCTCCGTCCTGCTCTCCGGGGACCCTGCGCCTGAGTTGGTCCACGTGTCGCCTCCACAGGAAGCCTGTACTGGTCTCTACGCGGTATGAGACGGGGCCGGTTTGTTCTACTACGGTGCCCGGCACCCAGGCTGGCCCCGCGCTGGCGTAGTTCCTGCAATGCACCGGGGCGCCTACGCTGAAACTCTTTGTGGGTTCCACCCCTATGTTCCGCCCTTTGTCCTCTACTCTCGTGGGGTCTAGCTTGGAGATTCCCGTGGCCAGCTTCCTGCGCATCAACAGCTCTGCGGGGGAGTACCCTGAGGCAAACGGGGTGACCCTGTATCTTAGCAGGAATTGGCACAATTTCAGGTCGAGGTCTCCGGGACCCATGCGCAGCAGTGCGTCTTTCGTGGTGCGCACGAGGCGCTCTACTTGGCCGTTGGTGGCCGGGTGAAAGGGGGCAGAGGTGACGTGCCGAATGGCGTTGCACTCCATGAATGCCCCGAAGTCGGCGGACGTGAAACAGCTAGCGTTATCGCTGACGAGGGTGTCGGGTAAACCGAACGTGGAAAAGACCCTCCTTAACTGTTTAATTGTTGTGGCCGAGGAGGTGCTCGAGACTGGAATGACCTCCAACCACTTGGAGAACGCGTCCACCACGAGGAGGAAAAGCGTTCCCCTGAACGGGCCAGCAAAGTCTACGTGTACCCGGGACCAGGGCCCCCTTGCTGCGTCCCACTCCCTAGGTGGCGAGTGAGCCTCTTCTGGCCTTGAGCTTTGGCACGCTTCGCAAGTGCCGACCATGTGTTCGATGTCGGCGTCTAGCTGGGGCCACCAAAAGTAACTGCGGGCTAGCGCCTTTGAGCGGACGATCCCCGGGTGGCTGACGTGCAGCAGTTTAAGCACCCTTGGCCGGAGAGACGTGGGGATCACTACCCGCTGTCCCCACAAAAGGCAACCCCTCTCTAGGGACAACTCTAGTTTCTTTTTGAAAAATGTGTCGAATTCCGCTGCTGGGGAAGACACGGGCCACCCTTTCTGTACCCAGGAGCAAACTGTGGCCAGCGTTTTGTCCTTGCCTGTCGCTTTGGCGATGTCGGCCGGTACTACTGGAGGGGAGTCTAGAACCTCTATCATTAGGACCTGGTGGTCCCTCTCTACTTCGCCCACGTGGCAGCAATCCCGGGGAATGGGGGACCTCGACAGGGCGTCGGCATGGCTGATCTCCTTCCCGGGCCGGTATACCAACGCGTGCTGATACGCGTTGAGAAAAATGGCCCACCTGAGCATTCTCGGGGACAGGGTTTGGGGCGTGGGCTTATCTGCGGTGAAAATGCCTAGCAAAGGCTTGTGGTCAGTCACTATGGTGAAGGGGTGGCCGTACACAAAATCATGAAATTTCTTGGTCCCCGCAATTATTGCTAGTGCTTCCCTGTCTGTCTGAGCATAGTTTCTCTCCGCCTGGGACAAGGACCTAGAGTAGAACGCTATCGGGGCCTCCCTACCGTTCTCCAGCACGTGGCATAACACCGCCCCCACCCCCACCGGGGATGCATCGCATATCAGGACCACTGGGCGTTTGGGATTGAAGTGGGTCAGTACAGCATCTGATGCCAGGAGTCGCTTCAGGTCATTGAAAGCCTTCTCCTGGTCGTCGCCCCACTTCCATGCCTCGTCCTTTTTTAACAATTTGTGTAGCGGTTCTGCCACGGCTGCCTTCCGCGGGAGGAAGGAGTGGTAGAAGTTGAGCAGTCCGAGGAACGACTGCAACTCGGGCTTGGAGGTGGGGCGAGGGGCCTTCTTGATGGCGGCTACCTTGGATTGGGCTGGCCTTATTCCCTCGGGAGTGACACGGAACCCTAGGAACTCAACCTCTGTAGCGAAGAAGACGCATTTGTCTTTCCGCAACCGCAACCCCGCCTTTTCGAATATTGTCAGGACCTTTCCCAACCTTGTTGCTAATTCGGCCCGGCTCCCCCCTGTAATCAATACGTCATCAAAGTAGGGTAACACCCCCTCTAACCCCTTCAGGAGGCGTTCGACAAGTGACTGGAAGATCCCGGGCGCCGAATTCACGCCGAATTGGAGGCGCGATACCTGGAACGCCCCTTTGTGGGTGACTATGGTCTGCGCAGCAGCTGCGGCGGGGGTCACCGGGAGTTGCTGGTAGGCTTGGGCCAGGTCAAGTTTAGCGAAACACCTCCCCCCGTGTAACCTGGCCAACAAGTGGCTGACTACCGGCACCGGATACGCATTAGGGCGGATCGCCTTATTGATGGTGCACTTGTAATCAGCGCATATGCGGACCTCCCCATTGGCCTTGAGCGCTGTTACAATTGGAGTTTCCCACTCCGCAGAATCAACAGGAACAAGAATCCCCTGGCCCACCAATTTGTCCAACTCCGCCTCTATTTTGTCCTTTAGTGCGAAAGGCACTCTGCGCGGTTTAAGTCTGATTGGACGTACTCCAGGGTCCAGGTCGAAAGTCACTGGGGGGCCCTTGAATTTTCCGAGCCCCTTTTTAAAAACCTCGGGGTGCGCGTCGCACACGCTCTGTATTGGATCAGTCCCGGCGGCGTGTGCTCCCACGGCGTGCACCCCCCCAATGAACAACCCCAGGGGCTGGAACCATTGAGTCCTGAGGAGGCTGCATTTACCTCCCTTGAGGACGACTAGGGGAAGCGTTGCGGTGTGCTTTTTAAACCGGACCTGGAACTTCCCAACCCCCAACACTGGGATGCGGTTCCCTTGCACGTCCTTCAGTGTGGCCCTCAACGCTTTGAGCTTGGGCCGCATGCGGGGGGCGATTTTCATGAACTCCCCCTGGGAAATAATAGAGTATGAAGAACCCGAGTCCACCTCCATTCTAACAGGGGCCCCTTGTATTACTACCTCAACGAAGTAACGGGGGTGCTCCGTGGAAACGCTGCAAACCGGCGCGTCGTCCTCGCTGTCGTCGGAGATGCGCCCTACTCCGTCCCGCGTCCTCGTGGTCCGGGTGCCGTCCTTTGGCCTCGTGGTGCGGTCCTGCCTCGTGGTGCGGTCCTGCCTCGCCGAGCGGTCTGGAGAACTCCTGGTGGCCTCGCGCCGTTTCCGGCAGACCTTGGCGATGTGCCCGCGCCGGCCGCAGTTGTGGCACTCGGCCTTGCGGAATGGGCATTTGGCGCGGGCGTGGGCGGCGCCGCAGCCGTCACAGCGCCGGCCCTCTCTCTGGACCCTCCGGACGTCCTCGTCGTCGCCGCTCTCCGCAGACGAGTTCGAAACTCGCCGGGCCGCGCGCACCGAGCTCTCTGCCTTGGCGGGCTTCGGGCGCCAGTCCTGAAGCTCGTGCACCCCGGCAGTAGTGGCCTCCGCGGCCTGTGCCGTGTCGAGGACTTGTTGCCACGTGGGAGGCGGCTCCCTTTTCATCAGCGCGTGCTGAGTCTCTGTGTCCCTCAGACCGCAGAGCAGGCAGTCCCGGAGGGTGATGTCGGGGAGCTCCCACTTGCATGGGCCGGCGGCCAACCGCAGGGCCGCGGCGAACTCATCGACCGATTCCCCGGGTGCCTGGACTCGCCTCCAGAACGCGCTCCGAGCGGGGAACATCGCTATTGCTGGCCGGAGATGGGCGCGCAACGCCGCCAGGAGCTCTGTAGCTTTGAGGTCGCTCACCTTCCTCGGCGCGATCAGGTCCACCAAGGTCCTCTTGGTCTCGTGTCCGAGCATGCGGACGAAAATGGCCCTCTTTTTGGCCTCATCGGAGACTTCGAGCTCCACCAGCGCTGCGTTGAAGTCTATCTCAAACAGCTCCAAGTCTCCCGGCTTCTTGATCTCGTAGCCGGCGCATGTCTTGGTCCCGTGGGCAGCCATATCCCACCTTCGTCGCCAATTTAGTGTATGGGACCAAAGACAACCGGACAACCGAAGGGTTGGTTTAACACAGGTTTATTGCATGAGGTTCCAGTGAAGCATGAGGTAATGGCGGTGATACATCTCAATATATACAGTAGCTCTCTACATTTGAATCTTGTAGCACGGTAGCTCATTGGCTGCTACCGGCGTGGCCTCGCCCAGGCACGCCTCTTTCTTCTGCTGCTGAATGCGGGGAAGGTTTTCCCGCGGCTGTCCGTGATTGAGCAATGTGAACCATGTGAGGCTGAACGCTCGCAGCTGCCCTCTATGGGCTGTCTGCTCGCGTTCCTTTACAGCTGGTATCGTTTGTATCTGGAGTGGTTACATTCTTTCCTTTACAGTATAATGAACATGCATACATACATACATAACAGCACCCCTGGACTAAATGTAGCAGAGGACATCTCTGATTCAGAAAGTCCAGCTTTTCAGATCTGAGTAAGAACTGGAAATTAAATACAGATTTATTTCTAAACATCTTGCGGTGAGACAGAACAGTTGCAAATCATAATTACAGACTGTGCAGCGGTCATGCTGTTGCACATTTACATTTGATGTATGGAATGTTCTTGGTAGCATGTTGCAGGCTAGTACCTGACCAAGTATTTACATTTTTCCAATGGATAGCTCTTTTAAGTCCGTCTCAGCAGATATAGCACAAATAAAAACAAATTTATGGTGGCACCTTAAAGACCTAGAAATTAATATCCATGTCAGCTTTCACCAAGTGAAATCTACCTTTGCAATCACAGGTGAGAAAGACATATCTGTGGGGACCCATAATGTACACAAACTAAAAGAAATCTGGCACCTTTTAAGGGTCATTTAAGGGTCATTTGAGGTCATTTGAATTCATTGGTTCATGTCATGCTCCATGGAGTGGAAAATCAGCTAACTTTTGTATGACAGTTCTTCAGTATTTGATAACTATCACATTTCTGTCTTTATGGGGTCTTCTTATCTCCCCCAGACAAAGTAATCCCAGGTCTCTCAACTGTTCCTCCTGGAGCTTGATTTCCAGACCCTTTTACTGTGTTTGTTTGTCCTCTTCCCAGTGCATTCAGATGAATCCAAAAGGCTGTCATGACTTGAGAAATTAAGGAGATTCCAGAAACGATTGCAAATGCTATAGTATTCAAACTTTCACAACTTTCTTGTGATAGAAATATGTACAGAAGAACTACTAAACTTCCTGGTAGTTGATGCCATAGTTTAATTAGGCCAACAAAACATAGGTGAGGTTTAGAGAACATGTTCGGCAAAAATTATATTCTCAACTTGATGGACTGGATTTGGCATTCTTTATGTAAATAAAATGAAAATTATTCAGTTTCATGTTGTTTTAAAGTACACTGAAATGATCATACTGGGTTGTGTCATCGTCTAGTAATCTTGATTTAAGTAGTGTCTCAGATTAATAAGTAACAGAAATGGAGAGGAAGCATTAAGAGCAAGACTAAGGCATACAACAATGCTAAGAGTGTAGCAGAAATGTCAAAATGAACAAGAACATGCCATGCCACTAGTATGACATCCACAGTTGTACTTGCTTTTATGGGAAATCTAAGGGTAGCATGCTGTATGATTTCTAAGGGGTCTAAGCACCAGCAAAGAGTGTTATTGGTATAATCTGCTCCCATCAGAATTAAATCTTTATCAAAGTATAGAATGTATTTGTAAAACCATACAATCAAGAGTTGTTGGATTGTACTATAGATCCTCACAAGTCCTGATAAATGTATCATTTGTTGTTGGGTGCAGAATTCAGTTTCACAAAAATGTCTGCTTTTACCCTAAAAATTCCAGTTTGCACAATTTATCTAATTCATTTTTAATTGCGAACATCACATAATCATATCTATAACAAGCTGTTCTGGAGAACTGTCCTGCTTCATTTGTCATAAGAACATAAGAACAGCCTTGCTGGAACAGGCCACAGCCCTTCCAGTCCAGCATTCTGTCTCACACAGTGGCTCACCATTTGCTTCAGGGTATTCCCAAGCAGATGCCTTCACCTGCTTAGGATTCCCTGGAAATGGCATTGAGAGATATCCTGCCTATCTCTCCAACCCAGAGGTTGTCCTTAAGTATCCATAATTATAGCCATTGATACCCTTGTCCTCCATGAACTTGTCTAATCCTTTCTTAAAGCTGTCAAGACTGACAGCTGTCACCACTTCTTCTGGCAGGGAGTTCCATAGACCAGTGATCCATACAATCTTGTGTTCCACACAATCTTGGCAGTTCTTCCATGTGCTCAATCTATTTCTTTTAAATGAGACATAAGTAGTCTATTTGTTGCCCCTGGAACAACAAGTTTGCAACAGCATGCTTAAACTCAGATATAAATTTAGAGTCGATGAAGGGGAAATATTGTTTGAGACCAAGACTATTGTAGGGCATATTATTGCTGCAGGAAGCTTGCCAAAATCATAATCTTTTGTGGAATTTTGCGGTCTGATTTCCTGCTTAAATCAAAAAGATAAGGGTCTGCTATTCAACACAGAAGCCATTAGTGCCCACACAGTTGGCGCTCATATTTATTAGATATAATTGCTCAGTGCTGGTAATTCTGTTTAATACTTTCCATTTTAAGGTGACTAACAAGTAGTAGACATTTGCTTCCATACGAGAGGTGATGGCACTTTGAGAAGATGAAGAACTCTGCAGATAGATGTAAACCAGGGGTTCCCAACCTTTTTTATGCCATGGGCCTGACCACGTCCCCTACACAGCTGAGCGGGCCAGACCATGCCCCCCAGAAGCGGAAGTAAATGCACCCACTTCTGCATTTACAATAGCCATGGGCACACTTACAGCTGATGTAACCGCATTTACACAGACACATTTTACGGCTGTCATGAACTTCCAGGTGGGGTCATGGGTCACATGAAATGGTGTCACAGGCCGGGTCCAGCCCGCAGGCCGTAGGTTGAGAACCCCTTATGTAAACTCTCAAGGAGCCAGAGGTCCCTCCTACTTTAAATCCACAAAGGAAAGCAAAGAGCAAGAATGCACAAAGTCTCATGTATTCTGTTCTGCCCTTCCCTGCAGTTCTTTTATGCTGGCTAAGAGACAAATGAGATTGCAAAACATTCATAGGGGTCAAACTAGAAAAATCAGCAGGTTTGCATTTTCATGCTGGTAGGACTATTCCTCCAGCCATGGTTTTTTCTTGAAACTGTTTGCCTAAGCAGTCAGACTTGCAACTGAGACATGTGTTTACTTCTCAAGGATTGATTATGAAATAAAGCAAACTAGTATGAAAAAATATGGGATATACAGCTAAATGTGAGTACACATTGAGACTTGTCTAGGCCTACACTAGAAAAGTTTGATACCACTTTAATTGCCATGGTTCGATTTTATGGAATCCTGTGATACCTAGTTAGGTGCATCATCTAGAGCAGTGATTCCTAACGTGGGGCACACATCCCACAGGGGGACTTTAATTTGCAGAAGCCTAAGTCAGTACATTGGCTGATCAGTGTTTTGGGGAATTGATTTGGGCTTCTGGGCATTGAAGTTGAAAAACCAAAGGTTTGGACATTTCAGTGTCTTGCACGGAAGACAAAGAAGGAGCCGCAGTGAGGGCTAAACTCAGGTTTATTGGGTGATGATCAGGATGAACATGTGGTAATGGCGGAGGTACAGCTCATTATATACTGTAGTACATACATTTGAATCTCGTTGCACGGTAGCTTATTGGCTGCTACCGGCGCGACGTCATTCTGCGTCACGCCCATCTTCTCCAGGTGATCCTCGCGCGGGAAAGGTTCCCGCGGCTGCCGGTGATTTGGGGAATGTGAACCATGTGAGCTGAACGCTCGCAGCTGCCCTCTATAGGCAGCTTACTCGCGATCCTTAACAGCTGAGCTACATTGTAATTGTGGTCAGGTTACATTCATACATTTCTTAAAGCAACATTGTACATACATAACACTCCTCCCCCCTAGGATGGGATGAAGTCCCTCAACCATTGTGGCTTGCCGCACGTGCGTCTGGGGCGCGCGGCCGCTTGACTTAACACAGGGGAGCCGGGGGCTCCTGGTTCCGCGGAGTCCTGTCCTGCAACGGAAAGGGGGGACTCATTAGTGCCTTGGTGGGGGCTTTGCGGCAACCTTGCATTGGGGGACGGGAATGGAATGAACAGTTGGGACGTGAACCCCTGCCTACCGCTTGAGGAGCTTGGGGACCCCCCAGTATGAATCTCGGGACTGACGAGGAAGCCCTCGTGGTCTCGCCACCCCCTGTTGCCTGTCCGGGCGTTCTAGGGGCTGAGGCGGGTGGATTCCCCCCTGCTGCCTGTCTCGGGGGTGTCTGTCTCCGGGGGGCTGGAGTTATGGTATATTCTAAAACAAAAGGGCTGGGGGGACTGGAGGTACCAGGGGCTGAACTGAAACCCCTCTTTTCGCTAGGACGGGTGGGGGACCACTCCACTACACCCCCCTGGTACTGCAAATCGTAATCAAACTCATCCCTCTCTTTCAAAGTATCCTCCTCTGTGGCTGAGAATCCAGGATATGCATTTGTACCCGCGGATTCCGCCATGTCTCCCCCTTGGGTAACGCGGGTGGGGGAGGACCCTAAGCTGATTCCTCGTCACTGGTGACCCGCCTCCTGAGTTGGTCGGCGTGCCTTCTCCAGAGTAGACCCGAGCTAGTCTCAACTCTATAGGATACTGGCCCCGTCTGCTCAATGATCGTCCCTGGTACCCACGCTGGCCCGGAGGCCGCGTAGTTCCTGCAGTGAACCGAGTCCCCTACCGAAAAACTTTTGGAGCTTCCTACCCCGATATCTATATTTCTCCCTTCATCCTCCACCCTGGACGGATCCATCCGGTCAAAAAGTGTTGCCGGACGTCTCCTCATGAGGAGTTCGGCTGGCGAAAGTCCTGAAGCTAGGGGGGTTGTCCTGTAGCAGATGAGGAACTGACACAGATGGAGGTTTAACTCGCCGGGACCCATGCGCCGCAGTGCGTCTTTCGTAGTGCGCACTTGGCGCTCTACCTGACCGTTTGTGGCGGGGTGGAACGGGGCAGCGGTAATATGCCTGATGGCGTTTCTTTCAATAAGGGTCTTGAACTCCGCAGACGTGAAGGTACTAGCGTTATCGCTAACGAGGACGTCTGGCAGGCCGAAACAGGCAAAGACCTTGCGCAACTACTTAATGGTTGCCGCAGAGGAGGTGCTGTTCATGGGAATTACTTCTAACCACTTGGAATAGGAGTCGACTATTAGCAGAAACATGGACCCGCGGAAGGGGCCAGCGAAGTCGACATGAATCCGGGACCATGGCCCGCGGGCCGTGTCCCATTCCCTATGGGGTAGCCAGGACTCCTCGGGCAGGGAGCTCTGGCAACTGTCGCACGTGCCCACCAAGCGCTCTATGTCCGCGTCTATCTGGGGCCACCAAAAGAAACTCCTGGCCAGCGCCTTGGAGTGCACTATTCCCGGGTGACTGGTATGCAGTAGCTTCAGTACCTTAGCCGTCAGCTTCTCTGGGATGACTACCTGCTGGCCCCAGAGTAAGCAGCCCCTTTCCAGGGACAGCTCTACTCTACGCCTGACAAATGGCTTGAAATGTTCCTCGGGGGGAGTAGTGGGCCACCCTTTCCTAACCCAGGAACTACCTTGGGCCAGCATCTTGTCGGCCGCTGTGGCCTTGGCGAGGTCGGCCGGGACAATGGGGGGTGAGTCGAGGGACTCGATCAGTAGGACTTGGTGGTCCTGCTCTACCTCGCATGCCGGGTCCCCTAAACTAGGGAGGGGGGATCGGGACAGTGCGTCTGCATGGGAGATCTCCTTCCCTGGGCGATAGACTAACTCATATTGGTAGGCGTTGAGGAAAATGGCCCAACGCAGCATCCTGGGGGAAAGAATTTGCGGGGTGGGTTTGCCGGTAGTGAAGATTCCCAGAAGTGGCTTGTGATCCGTCACCACCGTAAACTCGCGGCCGTATAGAAAATCGTGGAACTTCTTTGTTCCCGCGATTATGGCCAGGGTCTCCCTATCTGTTTGCGCGTAATTGCGCTCGGCCTTCGAGAGGGACCTTGAGTAGTATGCCACCGGGGCTTCCCGCCCGCTCTCCAACACGTGGCATAGGACCGCCCCCACCCCCACTGGGGATGCATCACAGACTAAAACCACTGGCTTCCTCGGGTCAAAGTGGGTCAGGACAGCATCCGAGGATAAAAGCGCCTTTAGCTCCCTGAAGGCTTTCTCTTGCCTATCTCCCCACCGCCAAACTGCCTCTTTCTTTAATAGCGCGTGCAGTGGTTCCGCAACGGATGCCTTCCTCGGCAGGAAGGAATGGTAAAAATTTAAGAGCCCTAGAAATGACTGCAGCTCCGGTTTCGCGGTGGGGCGAGGGGCGTTTTGCACAGCCGCAACCTTGGACTCGGAGGGCTTGATGCCTTCCGGGGTTATCTTGAACCCGAGGAACTCAACCTCCCTCGCAAAGAATACACATTTGTCCCGTCTCAGTCGAAGGCCCGCTTTCTCGAATACCAAAAGGACCCTGTCTAGTTCTGATTCGCCCCCCGCTGTTATCAAAACATCGTCAAACTATGGGAGGACGCCTGGAAGCCCCTTTAAAAGGTGTTCCACGAGGGACTGGAAAATTCCGGGGGCCGAATTCACGCCGAACTGAAGGTGCGTTACCTTAAATGCCCCCTTGTGCGTTACGATCGTTTGCGCAGCGGCAGCAGCCGGGGTTACGGAGAGCTGCTGATATGCCTGCGCCAGATCTAGCTTGGCAAAACACCTCCCCCCATGTAACGTGGCCAGTAAATGGCTGACCACAGGCACCGGATATGCATTTGGCCGAATGGCCTTATTGATCGTACATTTATAGTCCGCACAAATCCTGACCTCCCCGTTTGATTTAAGAGCCGTAACAATTGGCGTTTCCCACTCCGCCGAATCAACTGGAACCAAAATCCCCTGCCCCACCAATTTGTCCAGTTCCACCTCGATCTTGTCCTTGAGGGCGAAGGGCACTCTCCTTGGCTTGAGGCGGATGGGCCGGATTTCTGGGTCCAGCTCAAAGGATACCGGGGGCCCCTTGTACATCCCGAGCCCCTTCTTGAAAACGTCCGGGTGTGCATTGCACACGTCCCGCATTGGGTCAGTCTCGATGGCATTAATGCCGGACAGTTCAATTCCCAGGAGAGCAAACCACTGCGTTCCCAAAAGGCAGCATCTCCCCCCCTTGAGGACCACTAGGGGCAGTTTCTCGGAGTAACTCTTGAACTTCACCTTGAAGTTCCCCACCCCCAACACTGGGATCCCATTTCCCTGGACGTCCCGTAAGTGTGACTTCATGGCCCGCAGTTTGGGCCGCGCATCTGGGGGAATGCGCATGAACTCTTTTTGGGACAGGATGGAATAGGACGACCCTGAGTCTATCTCCATCCTCACTGGGAGCCCCTGTAACAGTACCTCTATGAAAAAACGCCGGTGCTCCAGGCCCACGCGGTTCACGCCTTCCTCGCTGTAGTTGGCTGAGACCTTCCTGGTGCCGGCCGCCTTCCGGTGGTGTGCCTGAGGTTGGCCCATGATGCCCTTGTCCTCAGCTCACCCGCGCCTGCATACTCTGGCGATATGCCCTTTTCGGCCGCAGTTATGGCACTCGGCCTTTCGGAACGGGCACCTCGTGCGGTCGTGGGACACCCCACATCCGTCGCAGCGGCGGTCCTGCCGTTCACGGGTCTGTCGCCTCTCCCCGCGTTTCTTTATTCTCTGGACGTCGTCGTTCTCGCTGGAGCAGGAATCTGCCGTCGTGGACGACTCCTCAGACGTCGCTGGTGTGCCGGCGGGTGACTTGGGGGCCCGCCAGGCCATCTTTGCCGATGTCCGCCGGGCCGCCTGCACTGGTGACTTGGCCCTTTCGGATGTGGCCCCTTGGGACTTGAACACTCTGACCCCGCTCCTGGCCGCCTCGGCTGCCTGGGCCTCCCGCAGTACCTCGTTGAACGTGAGGCAATAGTCGCGGGTCATCAATTTTCTCTGGACCTCCTCATCCCTCAGGCCACACAGCATGCGGTCTCGGAGTGCCGTGTCCAGGTCTTCCCACTGGCAGTGCACCGCTGCCAGCCTGAGGGCCGCCGCGTAGGCGGACACGGACTCTCCCGGGCACTGGTCTCGCCTGTGGAACGCGACCCTGGCCGGGAAGATCGACACGGGGGGCTGGAAATGTTCACGCAGTAGCTCGAGGATGCGGTCGAGGGGCACCACGTCCACCTTCCGGGGGGCCACCAGGTTCATCAGGATACGCAGCGTGGCCGGCCCCACCTGGGCCAGAAAGTGGGAGCGCATCTTCGCGTCGTCGCCGACGCCCGCAGCTTCCATCGCGTGCCGAAACTGGCACTCGTACAGCTCCCATTGCTCTGGGTCGCTGATATCGAAGTGGTAAGGCTTGACCTTGGGATTCGCCATCGATCCCACCTTCGTCGCCAATTTAGTGTCTTGCACGGAAGACAAAGAAGGAGCCACAGTGAGGGCTAAACTCAGGTTTATTGGGTGATGATCAGGATGAACATGAGATAATGGTGGAGGTACAGCTCATTATATACTGTAGTACATACATTTGAATCTCGTTGCACGGTAGCTTATTGGCTGCTACCGGCGTGACGTCATTCTGCGTCACGCCCATCTTCTCCAGGTGATCCTTGCGTGGGAAAGGTTCCCGCGGCTGCCGGTGATTTGGGGAATATGAACCATGTGAGCTGAACGCTCGCAGCTGCCCTCTATAGGCAGCTTACTCGCGTTCCTTAACAGCTGAGCTACATTGTAATTGTGGTCAGGTTACATTCATACATTTCTTAAAGCAACATTGTACATACATAACAGAAATACTGATCTAGAGAGTGTTCAGTAGGTGTACTAGAGTACTTCCCCAAACTGCAAATCCCCAGATTCCATAGGACAGAGCTATGGCAATTAAAGTAGTATAAAGTTTTTAAAACTGTGTAGTATAGATACAATTACTGGGCATGTCTATACTGGCCCTTTTGGAGCAGGTTGTTGTGATCTAAATAGGGTTTCTTGGGGTCAGATGGAGGTGTGCTATGCCTGTTGGTGCAATCCACAAATCCAAATGGCATTCAAACCAGAAGTGACACTGTTAATCCAGAACCTTCCACTGTCTGTTTCAATCTGGTATCATGAAATCATCATTATTATTTTGCCTTTGCTAGATCATCACTGATGTGCTGTATTACTTAGAATAAATTAAAATACGGTATATTTTATTTGCCTTTTGCGAAGTGCTGATCAAGACTGCAGCTGCAGGCAGTTTCTTGATCAGCACTACACACAAGTCAAATTATTCTTTTTAAAAAAAACAACAACAACAACCAAAGATCATTTATACAGTGCATCAGCAATAGTCTAGCAAAGTGGGGTGGGGAGAGACACAAAAAGAAGCAGAGGAAATGTTCAATTTGCCGGTACTATACCTTGAAGTAGCTCACCTATTACTCCACTTCACGATACTGGAAATAAACAGCCAAAGGAAACTTGGCAGCTCTGACTGATGCATGGTTCAGTTTTGGTTTATTCCCAGCAAGTGATGCACTGAAGCAGGTTCTGTCCTGTTCGGGAGAACTGGTAGCAGAAATTTCCCCAGGCCACACCAACCAGGCTGGCCACACCCACCTCCATATACCCCATTGCATTGGCCTTGCCCACAGATTTGGCCATGCCCACAGAGGTGGTAGTAAAAAAATTTGGGAGTGCATCACTGTTCCCAGCAATCCCATGCACCAGGAATGGCTGAAACTAAAGCAAACCAACCTGAACTAAAAAGTAGAAAGCCCTGACATGGGCTTTAAAAGGTATGGATAGGTATGCTATTCTCTCAATGCTCAATTCTGATCTCATATTACTCTGCAACTCCCCAGGAGAGGCAAGCAAGGCAGCAGTCCAAAAGGAACCACCCTTGCATTCTTTTCACTTTCCCACACCAATAATAAGTACTGTAATCATCAGCTATCCTGCTCTCCTTCCACTTCTTCCGTGTCTAGGCCAGATGTGAAACTGCCAAAATGAAGGCAGCTTTTGGTGTCTTCACTCGGCGGTTCCTTTCGCCTGGCCTTCCACTGAAGTCAATTATTAGGTCTAACCCTAAACAATGGAGCAAATGTTCCCCAACAAGAGGAGGAACGGGCTTTTCTGCACATTCATCTGAGTACTGTACATTCATGGTCAATTATTACCAAGGCCATTAAGGGTCAAAAATTAACCTCATTCCATCTCAGCTTTGCAAAATGTAATGGCAAATTTAACTCCTGAGACAAAAATGAGTTACTTGCAAGCTCTGACTGGTAACTTGAGATGTCCACAGTCCAGTGGGGAAAAGAGGTGACACAACTACTTTTCACATCAGCATCATTTTCACCTGGATGGTGTGCACTCTTCCTGCTGAGCCTCGGACTTCCTGGAGTACACTATATTTTATTCTTGTTGTACCATCAAGTTGCTTCTGCCTTACGGGGACTCTAATAACGTTTTTAAAGTATGTAAGAGGTTCAAGGAGAGGTTTTACTATGACCTTTCCATGATCATGTGATAGGCATGACCAGACGCTGTAGCACATGGAACACTGTTACCTTTCTTGCTGAAGCAGTACCTATTTATCTACTTGCAATATCATGCTTTCAAACTGTTATGTTGGCAGGAGCTAGGACATTGCCAGGAGCCCACTCTGCCATGCAGCACTTGGGTCTTGAACTGCTGACCTGCCAAACTTTCAGTCATCAAGTTCAGCACCTTAATCACTACGCCAACTCAGCCCCTCAGCTATACCAAACAAGTAAATTAAATTAATCCTCCCCTCATTTATCTGTTCTCCATTGCTCTCCTACTTGCTTCTTCTGCCTTCTCATTCCTCTCTGTAGGTTCACATGAACATTTGCTTCACAAAACATTTATATAGAACACTACAGGGAAAGGGACAGAAACATGGCTATATGTACTGTAAATACACACATATGTATGTATATGTACATGCACACAGCTAAACCCCACTGCAACATACTTCTATGACTGTAAGGCTTCATTTCATTCATGTTTATGCCATCTATAGTTGGTGGCGTTCATTTCATTCATGTTTATGCCATCTATAGTTGGTGGCGTTGGCAGTGCCGGCATCAGCGTCATCCTTTCCAGCCTGTTGTGATCCTCTGCAAGATTTCCTGAGCCATGTTTCTCAACCTTGGTGCCCCAGATGGTCTTGGACTTCAGTTCCCAGAAGCCCAAGTCAGCACACCTGCTGATTGAGGCTTCTGGGAATTGAAGTCCAGGAACATCTGGGGCACCAAGTTTGAGAAACCCTGGTATAGAGTATTAGAAGTGGTTTGCCATCTCCTCTTTCTGAAGTTGCCATGGGATGGTTCAGTTTGTCCAAGGTTAAAACAGGCTGGCTCTTCTCCTGGAAGGCACAATGGGAAATTAAACTCTTGACCTCTGTCTCTGCAGCCAGGTACCTAAGTTATCCAGCCAATAAATCTGTAGTTAAGTCCTTAAATAGTTGGCTAAACAGATAGGTGAGTCTAAAATACAAAGTATGTAACACCAAGCCCACTTCCATCTAATAACCAAGTACAGTAAATGTCTGGATTTCTTTTCCTCCATTATTTTGCCTTACACAGGTATTAATTTCTATGCAATTTTGCATTACTGTGCACTCAGAAAGGAATGAAGTTTTGACCAGGTATTTTGGGTGGAGCCATGAGTCAATATTAGCAATGGCTTTGAAATCGTACACATCCCACTCTGGACAGAAGCCCATTCCTACTTCTTGGCTTTCAAGTATATCCCCCAATGAGATTTACATTTCCTGGACACACCCTACACTGAAAGTTTCACACTCTGGTAGCATAACATCCAGGAAACGTCTTGTAAATAGGAAAGGAACTGTGGGAAACAATTTGTGTTCTAAGCAATTGTTATTGATGAGGGTCTGAGTCAGCAGCTGCAGATCTGAAGTGTGCTTCTGGTGTGGACTTTGGCACATAGCAATTTGGCATAACTGGACGGTAGTGTTCACCTGTCTCTCCCCTCTCCCTTATTAATCTGTTTACCAGGCAGAGCAAGGTACACTGCTGACACATTGATTTTGACAATGAGTTTCTTATGCCACAAGGCTTTCTGTTTCAGTAGGAACCACACTGTCTCTTACTCCTCCCATGTCATAAGATTATGAAGAAAAAAGATAGTGTGGTACCCAAACTGTAAAAGAAAATTTCCTTTTATGAACTTGCATGTGTCCAGAATCTATAGGGCATGTTGTCTGAACACTACAACAGTAGAACATAATATATAAGCCAATCAATAGATGACTTTGATATGGGCCTACCAAACCTGGTTAACGCTGGTAAGTAAGCAAGAAGCAGAAGACATGAATACAATAGCAATTACACTTATATACCACCCCATTGCACTTAGTGCACTCTCTGGGCAGTTCACAGGTTAATTAGCATTTGGCTTCCAACTTGCTCATTTTACTGACCTCAGAAGGATGGAAGGCTGAGTCAACCTTGATTCCCTGGTCAGGATTGAACATTTTTTGTCTGCAGCACAGCAGTTTAACCAAAACTGACCAAATCAGCTGCCTATGGAATAGCAAGCAAAGCAGGGCTTTCAACACTGTAGAACCATCCTGCTCATGTTCCCCAGCAAATGGTATTCAGAAGCATACTGATTTATAATCCTACATTGTTTTGATGCATTCACCAGTTTGAAATCTGGGCAATCAGACTTAAGATTTGGGGTCAAGATATGGTAGTGGTACACAGGACTAATAGCAGAATTGGAAAGGACATTAAAGGTGTGTGTGCATGCGTGCATGCACGCGCGTGCGCGCGCACACACACACACACACACACTAACTCAGAACACTTCTTGCTACAAGGACAGAATCTGACGGATATTTGTGCAAGGCTTGTATACGTTGCCGAGGTTCAATTGTGTTTACCTGGCAAAATGTTGAGGTTCATTTCAGTTGCACAATTGGTTGCAGTACCAGGGACAAGAATTGGGGCTGCAGTGGCTTCGTGGTTATAATGCTGAACTTGATTACTGGAAGGTTGACAGGTCAGAGTTCGAGACCTGAGTGCTGCACGATGGAGTGAGCTCCCGTCTCTGTCCTAGCTCCTGCCAACCTAGCAATTCAAAAGCAAGAAATTGCAAGTAGATAAATAGGGACCACTTCAGTGGGAAGGTAAACAGCATTCCATGTCTAGTCATACCTGCCACCTGTCTATGGAAACATCTACAGACACAGATAGCACTGGCCACAAAGATGAGCACCAAACTCTATAGCTGACTTGCCTTTCAAGTAAGGGCAACCCTTTTGCCAGGGATAAGACCAGGACAAGTCAACTAGTCACAGAAACTCATGCAAAATTTTTGCAAACACCAATATTGCTTTGCAGTTGCAACCTGATATTTGCCAACTGCCTGCTCTTTGAATTTTTTGGTGGTTGGGATCTTGAAGTAAGTCCATCTTTTAAACCTTTTCAGAATGCTCAAGAGACACATGGAGTGGCTGTACCAACACCATCAGTGCCAGAAGGCTTTGAGGATAAACTGTCTCCAGGTAAGATGGCAGCTTTTAAGATAGTCCAACAACTGACTTTGCATATGTACATCATTCACATGTACAGCTTTCTTTATAATCTCTGGATTGGGAAGGCTCTTCAATATTTCTATTGTGTTTTGCAGCACTAACACAGTGATATATTTCGTGGTTAAGGTTAAACTTGGGACTGCAGTGGCTCAAGTGGCTAAGACGCTGACTGGGAGGCGGAAGGTCAGTAGTTCGATTCCCGAGTACTGCAGGACGGAATGAGCTCCCGTCTTTGTCCCAGCTCCTGTCAACCTAGCAGTTCAAAAGCAAGAAATTACAAGTAGATAAATAGAAACCACTTTGGCGGGAAGGTAACAGCATT
Organism: Bradypodion pumilum; assembly: GCA_035047305.1. Classification (NCBI taxonomy): domain Eukaryota; kingdom Metazoa; phylum Chordata; class Lepidosauria; order Squamata; family Chamaeleonidae; genus Bradypodion; species Bradypodion pumilum. The sequence goes on along the minus strand of JAWDJD010000004.1, from coordinate 61,487,605 downwards.
CTGTGCACTCTGGTGTCTAGTCATGCCTGCCACATGACCACGGAAATGTCTGCAGAAGCAGACATAGCTGGCTCTTTGGCTTTGAAACAGAGATGAGCACTGAACCCTAGAATCGGATACAACTGGCTCTTGAGCAAGGGAAACCTTTACCTTTAAGGTTAAGCTTGGTCCATCCTTTACAGGTACTTCAAAAAGAGAGAGAGAGAGAGACTGACTAAATTTATGTGAGAGCCAGTGGCTCCTCCAGTTGAAAGATAATGGGACCTCTTCTCATGCATGCATAAAGCAAAATAATGATTCATGTCACTTCTAAGCCAACCCTAACATTAAGTGTGCATTCAGTCAGGTTTTTCACTGAATTGCAATGCTTTTAGTACACTTGATATCTAATCAGTACCTGTAGAGCCTTCAGGGGGGAGTTTCAGGGCAGAAAGCATTGCTCCAAAAATAAGCACAGTTCCTCCAATATCAGCAATGTGTGGACTTATACAGATTGCATAGATCACAACTATTTCACACCATGATTGTGTTCATAGTTACTGTGGCTGTTTTGTCACCTGATGGTCAGCCTTTTAGTAATGAGCCTCTCTATACCTAGCTAATGTTTTTCCCTGGATGACAGAGATGCAATTTGCCATTATAAGAGTCGTACTTGAAGCTTGCCCAACTTGGCAGAATTTGTTAGATTTTATGCTTCAATGGCATTGCCTTTTAGAGCGTAGGGTGACTTTCGTGCCACAATGATATGGCATTATTGAGGACTACATCTGTACTGGCTTTCTTTAAGTAAAGGTAAAGGTTTCCCTTGCTTGAAAACCAGTCGTATCCAACTCTAGGGTGCAGTGCTCATCTCTTTCAAAGCCGAAGAGGCAGCGCTGTCTGCTGCTGCAGACGTTTCCGTGGTCATGTGGCAGGCATGACTAGACACCGAAGCGCATGGAACGCTGTTACCTTCCCACTGAAGTGGTCCCTATTTATCTACTTGCAATTTCTTGCTTTCAAACTGCTAGGTTGGCAGGAGCTGGGACAAAGACAGGAACTCATTCCATCCTGCAGTACTTGGGAATCAAACTGCTGACCTCCCACCTCCTAGTCAGCTTCTTAGGCACTTAAGCCACTGCAGTCCCACTGCAGTAACATAGAGCTCTGGGTTAACATTGTGGAGACCAAAAAACTCATAGAGATGGACTCCAACTAGTCACAAGCTATGAATCTAGTTAACTCATAGTTGTTAACAAAAGGGATCAGTTTCATGGATATCATCAAGATCTCCTTCAAGGAAAGGCTCCCAAATTAGACACATAGAGAAAGATGCTATCCTTGTGTATTGCTATTTACACATTCAGGTGCTTTGAGCAATTAAAGTGTGTTTCATTATTAAACCTTATGGGAATCTAGGTTGGATGTTGGAAGCTATAAAAACCTTTCATGGGTAGTGTTTGGCAAATTAGTTATTCTGAGGGCAAAATGACATCATTCCATGTATGCTGCCTTGAGTTTAAGATTAAGCATCATTTTGGGATTTATACAACATTGTAAACTGTGAATAATTTTTTAAAATCTGCTCTTCACAAGGCCAAGCTAAAGAATGAGTTTTTACTTATGTCATCCAAAGCTAGACAGAAAAAGTATTGCATGACTTGTTTTATAATTTTGTGAAGCTTTATTTTCTCACTTTTGTCTTAGCTACATGAAGAGTGTTTCTTTTTGGTCCAAAGCAAAGAGAAATTGAACTGAAGTTTTGTACGATTCTACTGACTGGACGGGCTTTGTCATAATGCAGAAAAGGAAACCTTTGTGTTGCTATCATAGAGTTGAAAAGTGAAGGGATTAAACAAGATAATGGAGAACAAGGTTAACAATGGCTACCAGAGTGGTGGTTATATATTACCTTCCTTATCAGAGATACCATTTCTCTGATTACCAGTTGCTGAGGAAACACCTTGGTGGTATAGTGGTTGACCTGCTGTGTTGCAGTCAAAACTGCTGACACTGTGAGTTTGATCCTGATGGGACTCAAGGTTGACTCATTCTTCCATCCTTCCCAGGTTGGTAACATGAGTACTCATCATGTTGGGTACAAAATGCTAATTATCTTGTGACCTGCCCAGAGGGTGCACCAGGTGTTATAGGATAACTGTGATTGCTAACATGAGCAAGATGATGTTGTTGCACTGCTGTCTTTCTTTTGGACTTTCCATAGGCATCAGTTTGGCTAATGTGTGAACAGAATGAACTGATAAGTCCTTGTTCTGAAGTACTGCTGCTCTTTTTATATTTGTATGAGCCAACGGTACTGTGAGCATCAGTATCTCTCAGTTCATAGTGATAATCCTGTCTTAGGTCTCTTTCTGAAGATGTAAGAGATGTTTGCTTGATGGTGGCAGCTAACAGTCCATCTGGTTGTTTTACTATAGATTTACAATCAGTGAAAGAAAGAGGGTACAGAAATGCCCATAGTACAGAGGGAGGAGAGGACTGCCTGAGGTTCCCTGGTACATAAGCTAGTTGCATGTTACTCATCTGTAGACAGAAGTCTACTTCCTTATCACTACAGTGACATGTGGTCGAACAACAATAAATGGCAGCCTTCCTGCCATTGATGCTACTGGCAGCCTTCCTGTCATTGATACATAGGACATGTTGTCCTATGTTGCCGGGGTGGGGATGGGGGCAAGAGATGTCCTGGAAGATTGTATCAAAAGAGTTCAGTGTTCAGGACACTGAAATAGCACTGTTTTTTAAAAAATTCAACAAATTATTTTTCATCAATCTGCGATTAGATTGATTCTCTTTATTACAGAAACATCATACAGTACTTATTTTCAAATATGTGAGTACATTTATTTTCAAATATATGCATGATGCACCTTTGTGTCACTTTCATTTTAAGGCAATCCTGTGAATTCATGACCTGCAAAAGTCTCATTCTTAACAGCACAACTCTGATCTTGCAGACTAAGGATGCAGTTCTTTTCTTGAGTAAACCCATCTCATTTCAGGTCCTCTTCTTTTCCTCCTAGGTTTCAGTTTTTCTAAAATTATTCTCTATTAAGTCATGAATTTTCTTTAAACAAAGTATGTTAGCCTCCATTTCAAAGCCTCAATTTAATCATTTTAGCTTCTAGGGAGAGTTCAGGCTTGATTTAGAGTCCATGTTATTTTCCTGGAAAACCAGGGTAGAACTGTGCTTTAATATCACATTTCAATATTCAGCCTTTAGTGAATTTTCTTTTTCATGTGCCATATCTGATTCCAAATATTGACGATCATCATGGTGATCAGCCATGAAGATTGTCCTGGGAACAATATAGCGCAGTAGCCTTCCATTTGCCTTCTGCATTGCAGTGTGGCACCTCTACTGCTAATCCAGTTCTAATAGTCATATTTGTTTATTTATTTAAATTTATATGCCGCCCCCTCACCCTAGGGCAACTCTGGGTGGCTCACAAGCATAAAACATATTCTGGGCCTGAGCCCTTTTGACACACAGAGTCCTCATCAGCCCCAGGCCAATATTGATGAAGCTGCTGCAGCTGCTGCCCTCCATCAAAATGGATTCAAATGGGATTTAATCCACTTGGGGACAATCCTCAGGGTTGTCAGGTTAGTTAACCATCACCTGACAATCAGCATTGAGTCACTTGCAGCATGGTCTATTCTTATAACAATAGCACAGTGATGGCAAACCTTAGCACTCCAGCTGTTCTTGAACTTGAATTCCCAGGAGCCCTAATCAGGAGTGCTGACTTGGGCTACTGGTAATTGAAGTCCAAGAACACCTGGAGTGCCAAGGTTCACCATCACAGCCATAGCAGGATAGCCTGGCCAGACATTATTTAGTGATTACTTCCTCTATTTATTTTATCCTATCCCTCTGGACAATCTATATTGAAGATCTTTCATAAATCTAGAGTGCATTCAGAGTATTTTGCATGGCTAACAAGGAGACTTGGCACGGAACTGAGGAGCAGCTATCATTAAACTGAATCAAACAGCCTCTTCAACAGGATGTTCAACTGGTTTCAGCAATGAGCAGCCATTATCAAGTACTTAAATTTAAAGTAACTTCCTTGATAATGAGTGAAGTTTTATTTGCAACATAACTCTTATGAAGCTGGAGAGAAAACTGATTTTGTTTGTCTTTATCTTTGATAGTGACCCTTGATAGAGTTGCTAGTCTTCCAGACTGAAGTATCTGTTCCTCTAACAAAAGGAACATTTCCTGAGTACTCTGTGTGCTTTCACACAACAGTTGTTACAAGTAACTGGTATATAAGAGTCCTGGTCACAGTCTGCCCAGGTTATCCTGCTATGAGAATAGAGTGGACCATACTGCCAGCGACTCAACGTAGGTCATCAGATGGCAGTTAACTAACCTGACAACCCTGAGGACTAATGACCTTGGGTGCCAAAGTCTACAGGGAAGGATGATGGTCCCCAAGTGGATTAAATCCCACTTGAATCCATCTTGATGGAGAGCAGCAGCTTCTACGATACTGGCCTGGGGTTGAGGAGAACTTTGTGTGCCAAAAGGGCTCAGGACCAGAAAGTGACTTGCAGAACTGGATCAGTGGTACAAGTGTCATGCTGTGATCCGTAAAGCAGATGAAAGGCCACTGCATTATATTCTCAGGACAGTCTTCATGGCTGATCACCATGTGGATCGCTAATATTTGGATTTGGATACAGCAGAAGAAGAAGAGACGGACTCCTGGTGGCATAGTGGTTAAAATGCTGTACTGCAAGTGCATAGCTTGTACAGTAATACCTTGGATAACGATTGCATCAGATAACGCTAAAATCAGATAACGATGGAAAATTTTGAAAACAATTTGCATCAGTTAACATTATTTTAGCGTTATCCAATGCATCATGTTTGGCCCTCCGGAAAGGAAAGCAGCCTGGCCACTTTCCTTCACGGAGGGCCAGCGGGTGAATCCAGAGACATCTGCCAGCTCTCCGGAAAGGGAAGTGGCCAAACTCCCGCTTTCCCCCAAACCAATCCGGGGATTAGATGCTATGATCCCCGGATTGGTTTGGGGGAAATTGGGTTGGCACACTCACCCCCGGCTTCCCCCAAAGGAAGCCGGCTTTTTTAACGTTATCTAATGCATGCATCGGACAACACTAAAAATCGGATAACGTTAAGACTTGTGGAACCAAGTTTTAACGTTATCTGAGGTATTACTGTATGTTTTTCTAGATTCCCCTGAGACTGGGTACCCAAGTCTCAACAGAAACCAGAAGTGCACTAGCACAATCCAGCGTTTCCCAAACTATGTTCCATGGAATACTGGTGGACTTCAATTCCCAGAAGCCTAAGTCAGTACAGTGGCTGATCAGTGCTTTGGGGAATTGACTTAGGCTTCTGGAAATTGAAGTCCAAAAACCAAAGATTGGGAAACGCTGAATGCTAGCTGCAACTGTTCCTTGAGAGGCCTGACTTGGCTACAGTGAGGTATGCTCTGGTTACATCCTCTTTGGATTACTGCAGTGTGTTCTGCATGAGCCTGCCTCTGAAGATATCTTGGAAACTTCATCTGGTGCAAAATGCTACAGTCAAGCTGTTTACCGATGCTAGTTACCAGGACTGCATGACCCATGTTACAACAGATTTACTGGCTGATAGTTCCTTTCTTGGACCTGTTCAAGGTACTGATCATGATATTTAAAGGTTTTATGGCTCATTTCCAGACTGTCTGAAAGACTATACCTCCTTGTACAAGTGCCTTCTCTCAATCTCTTTACTTTCGTAAGAGGCTTAGTGAATTGGAAGGTTTTACACTTCGCTAGGCCTAGCTCTGACCAAGCTTATAGCAATAGCAATTATACTTATATACCACCCCATAGTGCTTAGGGTACTCTCTGGGTGGTTCACAAGGTAATTAGCATTTTGCCCCAAATATGTTGGGTACTCATTTTACCAACCTCAGAACGATGGCTGGCTGAGTCATCCTTGATCCCCATCAGGATTGAACTCACAATGTCAGCAGTTTTTGGGTGTTAGTAAAGCAGTTCAACCACAGTGCCACAAGTCCTAGGGAGCTTATGCAGAGTTAAGTCACAAAGCATTACGATTTAGGCCTTTCTCCCAGGTGCATCACAATTAGGTGTTTTAAGGTATCTGTAATTTAAGTAGACCTCCCAGAATAGAGAATTATGGTATGTGTATGATAGGAAATCCTAATAATCCCATCCTTGCCACCTACTCTTATAAAAAACACAGTATTTCTTGTGGTAGCCCAAGGGAAAATATTGACCTATGCTAACGTAGAATTATGTCTGAAATGAAAGGAAGTCTTAATACCAGCTATTATTTTCTTTCCAGGGCTTGGTTCTCAAATCAATGGCAGTTATAGAAAATACAATTCAGTGGTAGACCTGAGACCAAAAGCATTTGAAGAGAACTACCTCAATGATGACTACATCCCACCCCCACCATCAGTACCTCCTCCACCTCCACCATCAGTTCCTCCTCCACCTCCACCATCTTTAACCAATCTCTCACCACCTCTGTCCTCCGAGGAAGTTCCACCTCCACCTTCTATGAAAGCTCCTCCTCCACCGCCACCACCAATGGTGCCTCCTCCACTTCCACCAGCAATGCCTTCTTCGTCCCCTTCTGCTCTGGCTCCACCTTCATATCCATATTCCAATTTATCTTCCCCAAGTACACCTTCCCCACCGGACTTCATTCCTCCTGCTCCTCCTCTGGCTTTCATGGATGTTGCAGCCTCTCCACTGCCTCACAGTCTGTCTTTCTCAAATGGTGTGTCCAAATGGAAATCCGAGACTGTTCTGAATTTGAAGGATTCATACACCATACCTCACAGGCCAAATCTTATATCTCCAACAATTCCTATTCAAAAGGAATCACAGTTCACAAAATCAGGCCCAGACCCTCATCTCACTTTCCCCCGCTCCTTAAAAATACCTCCCCCTACTCCAGTGAGAACATCGTCTATTTCCTCTGAAGAAAAAGAATCTGGTCCCAACGATAAACAGTTTCCTACAATAGTACCTCACAGCCGGCCAGCCTTGCCTTCAAATTTTACCATACGCACTGGAGCTGTAGTTCATTTAGAGGGAGAACCTGGGAAGACAGCTACTTTTGAAAAGCCTTCCATAGTAGTCACAGAAGCTGGAAGTCCCAGGGTAACTTCAGATTCTAATGGTTCTTCTATCACTCCACTGAAGCAAAAGATAACCTCTACAGGAAAAACAGTATATCCTTCTGCAGACTATGCATTATCTAGTGATGGTGGTGGTGGCGATGATGATGAATGGAAGGAACATGGCAATCTGGATAAGCTGAAGCATGAATTGTCTGTCTTGCTGAATTCTTCAAGCAGAAAGGAAGACAGAACTATAGTACCCAAGACTAAAATTAATCTTACTGATAGCAACCAGGTTACTACAGATGAATCAAAACAAACCAAGCCTGCTGTGAGAAGCCCACAGTCACCACTAACAGTAAAGGGTGAGAGAAGGAAAAATATAGCTGGTAAGGCCTCTTCTCCAACCAAAGCTATCACCAATGATGATGTTCCAACGCCAGACTCCATGGCACTGCAAGCAAACTGTGTTATGAAATTCAAAGATGAGCTTGAAGCCGTGTTGTCTCCAACCAAAGATGGAGGCCCACCTGCGGCTTTTGCAAATCTGAGACATAATCCAGAAACAAAGAAACAAGTTACTCTTCAGTTTGGCGGTGGCCAGATCAGTGGTGAAGAATCTAAGTTTCCAAAACCTATAACACATCAGAATAACTCAGCATCAAAAGGGACAGAGGAAGACTCTAAGACATCTGACATCACTTGTAAACCTCCAGTTTCTCCTCTGAAACCAAAGAAGGAACTCTTGCTTCCAGCTGCATCTTTGCCAGTCATTTCTGGGACTGCCTCACCCATACAAGTTGCATCTCCCAATGTGGATCTTTCTCTCCTGCAGTACAAGACTCATAGGACACGGTTTGGCTCTGTTGACAGCTTGGCTTCTGCAACTTCTTCCCAAACTACAGAAGATGGATCAGTCAGCACAAACAATAATGAAAACCAAAAAGACTCTAGTGAACTCAAGTCATCAGTAGGATCTTGTCTCTCTTCGAATACAGAGCCATCAAATAATGAGGTTTTGGTTCATCCTGTTACAGGAGAAAAGGTAGAGAGAGGCTCCCCAATGGCTCTTCTTTTGGCCGCACAACAGCGGGCCCAAAGAGGCAGGTCTTCTGCTTTGCCTTCCCGACAAAACAGTTACTTAACTGAGAAGCCCACACCCATATTATCGGAAAAACTGCACAGCGGCAGTCAATTGGAGACCGGGTCTTCCAACATCTACTACAATGATGCCAAGCCCAACTCTGTCACAGTGGTACCAAAGCCCCCTCAAAAGGAATCCTTGGCTGTTTCAGAATTTAGTCAACACAATAGTGCCATGGGCTTGTCAGAATTTGGGCAGAAAGAGCAAAAGTCACCAACTTTATTTACTGCCTCAGAAGAAAACAACAATGTGCTCACAGAGTCAAGTGAGAGCCCTCTTCCAGCAAACAGGTATAGTTCTTCTAATTTAATTCAAGGTCTCCTGACATACAGCCATGTAAGACAGCAAGATCCTCACAGCATGCCAGAAACCCCCACATACTCTCTGAATACACCTAAAAATCACACTGTGAGCAACAGTGATGAAAGGGACGAAGCTTTTGACTATGAGATCATTCCTCCACCACCAGAGTTCAGCAATGACGCCAGCATGGTCCCAGATGGTCCTTCTAATGGAGAAGAGAACCACATCCCAAGTGATAGGCAGGCTTCAGATAAGCCATTGAATTTAAGCCATCCCAGCTATGACCCTAGGAACAGTCATTTTCCAACATCCAAATCCACTTTGGAAGATATTACAAGGCCTAGTGGATACAGTCACCAATATCCAGGTGGGAGCTACTCTCCTAGTTATCTCAGTTCTTATTCCAACAGTCGGCCTTTGATAAAGAAACGCCTTTATATGACAGAAGACCATGGATCGTATGGCAGGGCAGCCATGTCTTCTCGCAGTATGAGCATGCCCAATGCTTATGGGCATAATACAATGACCTACAATTCTCAGGCTACAGAAGGAATTTGCAGGGTCAACTCTATTCAAAGGAATGTTCCCAACACTACACAGGGCAGAAGGGTGTCCCTGGAGCTATCTGGGAAAAAGGTAGCTTTTAATATTTCCAATGATGTCAAATATAAAGGCCAGAATGGTGAATACTCCAGTGCTTCAGCTGCTGGCAGGTATGTTCCACATGCTATAGTTACAAAGGTTGTGGTGTGAGTTTTGGAACTGCAGGAAAACATTGCTCATCAGGAGTGAGTGTGTAGATAGCACTTTTAAATTATTGCAATTTCCAATGTCTTTCCTGTCCTCCTCCTCAAACCACAATGAGCAAATCCTGTCTGTTTTCATTACATCTTTCTTTCTTTATATTTTTATTAGAGCATTCTTCTCTGTAACTTATATTTCACTGCATTTCTCCATAATTTACATCTCAAGTAAAGACCAAGTATGTGGTTCTAAATATGTGTGCAGGGCCAATAAAGTTGCATAAGCAAACATTTTTTCATTTACAAATTAGTTTGCTTAACAACTGGTGATTGAGTGCACTGGAAATATTCATTATGCCTCCAGCTAAATGCATGCTTTTCTCCACCTGCTCTTATAAACAGTTGAAGTCACCAAGACTGTTGTCATAGACATAGCTGGAATCATTAAAGTCACTTAGCTCAGCAGGAGAAAATTGCATTACTGAACTGGATACTGTTTTGTATGGCTAGCTGTTTATTTCAATTTATGCTTGGACTTGCAGACTTACTCAGTTTTTGTTGGGAGTCTCATTCAGTCCATAGGACTTACTTCCTAATAAACTAGTACAAATATATTTACTGTAGTACTGGTAATAAATTTAATAAATTTAATTAGAAAAGCAAGGCACTAGATTCAGTCTCTAGTTACAAAGCCAAAAAATATTTTATCTACACTGTGTACCTCGAGTTTATACCTACAGTTACCCAACAACATCCCAACATCACATTTTCAGCTGTCTAGAAAAGAATTTTCAGAAATAATAGCTGTAGAAATTCTTGTACAATAAATATTCATCCTGGAGAGTAGTTTCTTAAACTTAGAATGAAAGCTACCTGTTTTTTTTATTAATTGTATTTTTGTTTTCTACCGCCTTTTCAGATCTTCCCATGGAAGTCTACCATATAGTGGAGCGGCAAATACATTCACTGTGAGGCCTGGGACACGACAACCAATTTCTTATTCATATCAAGGAGGTCTTCGTTAAAGTACTTCAACAGGAACCTTTTGCCATCTTGCCATAGCTTTGGCCAAACCTGATGCTACACAATAGAGGCTTTGTCCTGTCCGTTCTGTTACAACTCTTCCTTTGATAACTCTTTAAGGCTCCTTTGTCCACTCTCTATTTGTATATAGATTGTTGTAAGTTATTAAGGACATGAGTAAGAATAAAGCTGTGATGGTGAACCTTGGCACTCCAGATGTTCTTGGACCTCAATTCCCAGAAGCCCCCATGAATCCACATGAATGGGTTCACTGCGATTCACCCGGCCCACACTGCACTTGTCGCTCTTGGATGCGGAAGTAAAACGCGCCTGTCCGGGCACGTTTTACTTCCGCTTCCAGGAGTGACAAGGGCGGCGTGGGCCGGATGAATCGCAGTAAACCCATTCATGTGGATTCATGGGGGCTTCTGGGAATTGAAGTCCAAGAACATCTGGAGTGCCAAGGTTTGCCATCATAGGAATAGAGTGTTTCAACTAATACCCTGCTATTAAGGGATTCTATGCAATATGGACAGCAAACCAAAGTTGTACCACAGGCAAGTCAGCAAAGTTTGCTTAACTGAAAGCATATGTGCCAATACACATACTTTCTGAAAGAGGTGATTACCTGGCGCATAAATTTGGAAGATGTTTTGCCTTTCCAATACCTCACTCCATGTAATATGTAACTGTTCTGAAAAGAAGACCAAGAAAAATATGGGTTCCTTTAACCCTTATAGAGATAAGGAATAGCCAAGGCATCCCAGCAGAAAGGAAAAAAGGGAAGCAAAGGGTGGTAAGGAATAGCCAAGGCATCCCAGCAGAAAGGAAAAAAAGGAAAGCAAAGGGTGTAGAAGCCAGCACACCAAAGACGGTTTATTACCAGTTAAGAAAACCTGAACTGAAAAATAAAGTGGCTATTAATAGGAAGAAAACAGCTCAGTTTATAGGAAAGGGGGACAAGCAGTTCACAAGGATAAAAGTACAGTATGTGGTGAAAAGGAACTGGGACCTGTTCCCCAACCCAGCCCTCTTTAAGTATGCTGGACTATAACCCACATTATTCCAGACAGCAGGCTGGGGATGATGTTCTCCATTGAACAACATAACTTATGGGCACAATATTGGGGAAGGCTGTTGTTGGTGTGTGTGTGTGTTCTAAGAGACACAGTAGGGAATCAAATTCCCAACCTCTGGCTCTGCAGCCAGATACCTAAACCACTGAGCTATCCAGGATTACCCATTTTTGTAACTATACAAAACTAACAATAACAGCCCCTCAGTAAAGGGAGAATTAGCAGCTAGAATGTGTGTTGAGAACCAGTGTGTCTGCTTGTTTTGCTCTTGTACAACTGTTTAAGACACTTCAGATCCAAAGGAAAAGAGTGTGACATTCCTGGGAGTGTCAGATTGTATCTTGGGTCTGTTGGAAAAGTATGTTGGAAAGGTAGGTATATTAATTAAGAATTACAACACTCGAAGACGAAATTTTAGAGCAATTTTTTGAGTTGCTTTTTCATAAGCTAATTCCATAGTCTATGCATACAACACTGGCTTTTAGCATTCCAGGAAAGCTCCAAACTTATTTCCTACCCTTGTAAATATTATGCTGGTTTTCTCTGGCTGCATATCTTATTTGGCAGAGACAACAGAAGTACAAATGTACTTCATCCTTGCTGCTCACACCACAAGCTGCAGTATTCTTTCCTGTAGTTCAAAATAGCCCAATTTATTAAGATAGCTGATATTAGTGTTGTTTACCGCTGAATTCATATGGTACAAAGAGAGGATCCAGGTATACAGGAGAAATGCATTTAAGAACTGTGCCAAAGCAAAGTGTTTTAGTAGGTTGTTTTGTCATGTTGCCGTCATCTTTTTGCCACACTTACTTATCCATTTCATGTATTATGCAACTCATAGGCTGGGATCCTTAGGCCCTCCCTAGATACAACTCTTCTTCCATCTCTAGAAAGAGTGCACTCTTAAGAGGAAAAGGCTCTCTGATTATTCTAACACAAATTTGTTTCATTTCACAAATTAACTTGATTTTCTTTTGTAAGTGGTCAATGGGGAGATAGCAAGGCTTTGTTTGCATGTCTGATGTCTAAGCATTGGGGAAAATGTTCTGCTTGGTTGGAGGAAAAAGAAATCTGGTTTTGTTTCCATGTGTAAACTGACGCTAGGATTGGTTAATTTGAGTATATTCACTGAAAGGAACTCCCTTGACACACCATGGGGTAAAAGAGGAAGCAAAGAACAAGACTGAAAGGAGACATCTATTCCCTGCTTACCACTGCAGCTACTTGTGTCTTCCAGAAAGTCTCTCCAGAGAGTAAGCAAACTCGTCTGAATGATGTAGGATTGGATGGAGTTTGGATGGAAATAGGAAGGGGCAAAAAAAATTTTTCCCATGGATTCCTTGTACGTCAACCTACAATCAAGACCATTCTGTCTAAATTGTGCAAATGCATTATTGGCTTCATTTTTTTCACATAAATACCTGACGTGTCTTTTAAAGGTTATAACGTACAGAGAAGTATACACCCAATGTATAGGAGGAGAAATGGAACATGTAGGAGAAATGGAACATGAAATTGTCTCAGTGCTTGAAATTATCCCAAGTGAGGCAAGGAAGAAATATAGGGTAAAGAAACATATAACAAAGAGTAAACTCATTTCAGATTGCCAACATTTTGTAAAAATTTACACCATTAAGGCAACAGTGTAAAGACTGTAAAATAAATGTAAAACATGTAGAGGATGCATTCATTGTAAAATGGAAACATAAAGCACTTTGAAAGAAGTACCATGAAAGCATTTTTTCTCTTCCCTAACCTTACAGTATCTCCTGTTTAGATGACATATCATTTCACAGCGGTGTATGTACATACATGTAATCTTAACATTAAGAATAGGCTAAAATCTCATAATTTCGAATACTGGCTCCTTTGTGATACACTGGTGTGAATGTAAAACCATTGTAAGTTTACTTGTATTTTATTGTATGAATAGCCTGTAGCATCTGGCTTTCTAATTCAGGTGGGTTAAATGTTAGAGAATATTAGATAAAATATTAGATAAAATGCAGTAGATTCCAAGTTGTTTTTAAATAAGAGCAAAATTAGAACTAAAGATAATTGATAGTAGCTATGATCATGAAGAAAGTTATATACAGTATCTGTATGGAGACCTAGGCACTGCATTCTGCATAAATATAGATTAACTGGAATATTCAGCCATAGCTCATTGAGCACATTGTATTGTAAATCCCAGTTCAGCATGGGATTATTCCATTAGGCAATGGTTTCCAAAATTCTTACCCTGAATTTTCTTTGACATATCCTTGAGCATTGGCTGTGCTGGAAAGGTGTTGGAAGGTTGGTAGACTAAGATCTTGGGGCCCCAAGCCTGAGAAACATTACCACAGTGTATGGATTGTTTGGAAGCAATTGTTTCAGTCAGTAGGATATCTGAAGCTGGATTTAAGTTTTTAGCTCGCAGCCAAATGATCCATGTGAAAGCAGCCTCCACCTCTCTGCCTCCACTGTTGCCTCTAGCATCAGTACCCAATGAGTCATCTTCAGTGAAGATGTAAGCCTGATGGGGCAACCTGGGCAGGAAAGCTTGTTTGTCTGCTTAGCAGGACTCATGCTATATATAGAACACAAGCCTTTAAAGCTGCCCATGCAACTCCCTTTAGCAAGTCCTAACAGGAGTCTTTTGAAATGGCAAATACTTGCATCAATCCTCCCACAGCCCCTAAGTAAAACTGTGAAACTGAAACACACTATGTTTGATTATATAAGATGTTCATCTCGAGTATAAAATGTGCACGCATGGGCAGCATTTTTAAAATGGCAACAACAGTGTCCTAAAATTCTGGGAAGGCAGCAGTGCCAGAAAATATCTTCCAATTTGGGAAGCACCTTTGAGGAATTCAAAGTATTGCTCCATAGTCTGTTCATTTCTGAAACTTTGTGCACCGAGTGCTGCTAGTATAAAATGCCTCCCTTTCAAAATCTCATCCACTGAGATTTTATTTCATGTCACCATAGCAAAAGAGATTATTTTTAATCCCCGCCCCTCTGCCCAGCAGTTTCCCCACCCCTCTGCCCAGCAGCCCAATGGGAGCACTTTCTCCCTCCCCGAGTACAGAGTTTGCCCCACCCCCCTCTGCCAAGCAGCCCAATGGGAGCACTTCCTCCCTCCCCCAGTACAGAGTTTGCCCCGCCCCTCTGCCCAGCAGCCCAATGGGAGCACTTCCTCCCTCCCCCAGTACAGAGTTTGTCTCGTCCCTCTGCCCAGCAGCCCAATGGGAGCACTTCCTCCCTCCCCCAGTACAGAGTTTGTCCTGTCCCTCTGCCCAGCAGCCCAATGGGAGCACTTCTTCCCTCCCCTGCACTCAGTCTCTAAAAGGTTCACCACCACCGCCCTAGTGGGTATCAAACAGGAACAGCTATTACAGTAATACCTCATACAACGTCCGCTTCATAGAATGTCGGATCCATACAACGTCGCCCAATTCTGGGGGGAAAAGATGCCTCATACACCGTCGCCGGACGTTGTATGAGGCATTAGGAGCCGGGTGGGAGCGAAACTGGCCCCAGCTGTGAGGTGGCCAGAGAAGCGACCGTGGGGGAATCTCCCAAAATATCCAAGCGGCCCCGAGCACCCTTGCCCGAGGACAGGAGGAATGGGGCGAGGAGGAATGGCGCTTCCGGGGGGCGGCGGGAAACCCAATGAGTCTCCTCCTCTTCGGGCACTGGTTGCTTCTCTTGCTCCCGCCGGCGAGTCTCGCTTCCACCTACCTGCTCTCAACCAAGGGTCACTTCCCTGGCGAGAGCGGGGAAGGGAAACAAGAGGCAGCGTGGCGCATAAGACCAGCCACGCCGGAGTCTCGCTTCCCTTCCCCGCTCTCAACCAAGGGATGCTTCCCTGGCAAGAGCGGGGAAGCGATCGAGACTCCGGCGTGGCTGGTCTTCTTATGCGCCACACTGCCCGCCACACAGCTGAAGCCAATCTCCAAGGGACGCTTCCCTGGCGAGAGCAGGGAAGGGAAGCGAGACTGGCTTCAGCTCAATCGGGTGAGGGTGCTCAGGGCCGCTTGGATATTTTGGGGGATTCCCCCACGGTCGCTTCTCTGGCCGCCTCATAGCTGGGGCCAGACTTTAGCACCCCCGCCTCCCCGCTCTCACCAGGGGAACGACGTTATACAAAGCATCAGTGGCAATAATTTGGACGTTGTATGAGGCATCGCGGATAGGATTTTGCATGCCTCATACAAAGTCGGAATTCATACAACGTCCAAACTTGTGGAACCAAGTTTGGACGTTGTATGAGGTATTAGTGTATAACAAAACAGCAACAATGGTATAACTTGGGAAACTTAGTTTTGTTCGCTACAACTCTGGAAAAAGTCAGTTAGCACGTCTTTTTTTGTTTCATCTTTAGAACCATTTCCATCTCTTATGAAAGTGCAACTGTATTTCAAATACCTTAACATCTCACATTTACTTCTACCTCACATTTCCTCTAAGAAGCCACAGCTTTTACAAAGGACTCTCAACCTCCCTACATTAAGATAATGTCCGTGCCCCCAGATGCCAACCAAACTGGCAGTTGAATTTTATTTTGACATAGTGGTGGGAAGAATCCTCAATCGCACTATGGATTGCAGGCTAGTTCACAGGTGTAGAGCAAGCTGTCTGAACACACAACTCTGTCTCCCCAGCAAAATGGAATGGTCAGGAGGACATTGCTACTGTCCTCTACAAACCCAGCATCTGATGCCTGAAGCAACCACTGCAACTCTTTTAATGACAGGACTGACTCTGGAAATCAGATGCTGCACTCGATAGACCCCTGACCTACTCAGGAAGGTTTATGTTCTTAACCTAGAAGGTCATCCTCCCAACCATTGCCCTGTGACTATACTTGCAGAAGACAAAAATGGAGATAAACTGTATATCAAGGAACTTCTGGAAAGCTGTCCTACAGGCAGTTTGAAACCTGAAAACATTTGGAGCTCAGCCAAAGTCCCAAACATTCTCATGTAAACATAAACCATATCAGTTTGTAGTGATGTTTCACCCAAGAAATGGAGGGAATGATGGCCTTGAACACCTAGGTACAAGACAAGAAACTGGAAACAATACAAGAAACTGGAAATTGACCAGACTCTATCCCCTCGAGGACATTTCTGCAAATAACTACAGGGCACTGGGTTATCCTGGGCATGAAGTCTGACACGCTTATCAGGATAGTACTTAGCATGAGCTGCTGAACCCAGCTCTGACAGGAGATCTAAACTACTTTCCATTTATACTATTTCACTTCAAGCATTTAAGCTGTGATTCAAATGATAATGTTGCGGCATAATGGTCTTTTCTATGGAGAGGCTGAGTTCCTAGTGTAATTTTACATCCCTTAAAAAGCAACAGCATTTCTGACAATGCTAATTTAATAGAATCATAGAATAAATGAATTTGAAGGGCCTTTTAGGCCATCTAGTCCAACCTGCTGCTCAATGTAGGAATCCCAATCAAAGCCAATCTGACAGATGGTTGTTCAATTTTCTCTTGAATGACTCCAGAACTGGAGCGTTCACCACCTCCTGAGGTAATCAGTTCCATTGTCATACTGCTCCAACAGTTGAGTTTTTCCTGACATTAAGCCTATATCTCATTTCCCATAGTTTAAACCCGTATTATAGGTGTCCTGCACTCTTGGGCGATTGAGAGCAGGTCCTCTCCTCCTCTTTATGACTATCTTTCAAACATTTGAAATGTGCTATCATATTCCCTCTCGGTCACCTTTTCTCAAGGCTAAACATGCCCAGTTCCTTTCGTCATTCTTCATAGCGTTTGGTTTGCAGTCCCCTGATCATCCTTTCTGCTCTCTTTTAACTTGTCCATTTGCCGTATGGTGTCCAGTACTGGACCCAGTACTCTATATGTGGCCTAATGAGTGTCAAATAGTGAGGAACTAGTATTTCACAGGTTTTGGAGACTATATTTCTGTTAATGCGGCCTAAAACAACTTGAGAGGTTTTTTCCTGATGCAGTATTAATTTAATTTAATTAAGATTATAACTAGTTTCCATAGTTTCAGCCTGCTATTAGGTGTCCTGCACTCTGGAGTAACTGAGAACAGATCCTGCCCCTCCTCTTTATGACTATCTTTAAAGTGTTTTCATACCCCCTTCCTCCATCTCCTTGTCTCAAGACTAAACATGCCCAACCACTAGTGAACTGGATTAGGTGCTTCATAATTACAGGTGAAACTTGGAAAATTAGAATATCGTGCAAATGTTCATTCAGTTCAGTAATGCAACTTAAAAGGTGAAATAAATATATGATAGACTCGTTACATGCAAAGCGAGATAGTTCAAGCCTTACTTTGTTATATTGATGCTTATAGCTTACATCTTATGAAAAACCCAAACCCCCCAATCTCATGTACCCCATAATCATCACATAAATTCATGTACGCTGTACACCATGATCATCACAATTATAACGAATTAAGGCATGACATCTCTCGCTTTGCATGTAGTGAGTCTATCTCATACAGTATATTTGTTTCACCTTTTAAGTGAAATGAATGAACATTTGCACAATATTCTAATTTTCTGAGTTTCATCTGTATTTTAAATCTGGTAATTTATGATAAAGGAAAACACAGACATTTTGTAAATTATTACAAGCTGGTTCTGTAAAATAATTGTATAGGACAGAATCCAGCTGTTACATCATTAGATAATGAGTGAACAAAGCCTTTGAAGATGGTTTTTGAAGATGGCGAAGTAACTGCAACTCCCTTTGCAACACTGGATTTAGTCCATAGGCCTTCCAAGATATTTTGGCAGAAAGCTGATTTATTTATAACCAAGTAGCTGCATTGATAACTTTTTCAAACACATACATTTATAAACTTAATATAATATCTTCATGGAATCTTTCTTTATTAGTGTCAGAGGCACCACCAGCATAGAATAACATAAAAAGTTAAAATTAACACATCTAAGAACAAAATAAAATTAAAAAGGGCTAGATGACATCTGGCCAATATCGGGCCACATCAACAGCATTTCCTCTTGCCAACATAAGGTCCTTCTCAGTGCACGTTAACGGGCATACTATAAAACCATTGAAGGCCAACATGCACATACAAACAAAAATAAAGCAACAACTGCCCTCTTCAGGGACACCAAAGAATATAGTGTGGAAATAATTTCAAAGTACAGTAGTAGCAAAACATGGTTAAATCTGTTTCAGCACATATGACATACCAAGAACAAAGGGGAATCAGAAAGCTTTGGGCACCTTCGAGAATAAGTTTTCTTTTACTGTAAGCACTTTTTATACACTTCAGAGGGTACCAGACGCAGAGTTACTATGCAAGGCCTGGCACACTCATTCATGTTGGTAAAAGAATGGTTGTTCCAACCCCTTCATAATGCTGAATGGGACTGAACCTAATTGAAGACTTCTTTATAATTATAATTTCCATAAGTAAAATGAAGGCAATAAGTAAAATGAAGGCAGAAAACTATCTTATTATTTGTCGTGGTGGCTGCAACTCATATACAAGAATACAGCCCACCCGCCACCTGCCCCCAGCAAGAAAAATGCCATTGATGTGAATTTGTTTAAGGTGGATACCAGCTCATACCAGTCAAGCGCGGCTCCGAAAAATATGGGAAGAACCCTTCGCAGAACCCTTCTGTGCATACACGCATGCACAATACCTACTTTCCCCGCCGGTCAAATTACGGGGTGGCAGCAGGAAAGTATAGGAAGCGGCACAGAAATACAGGAAATCCCGGCCAATCCGGGATACTTTACAAGTATGTACCAGCTTGCCATGAAGTGACCCACATTCTGTGATCACAGAGTCATTTCCTGCAGCACACATGAAATGAGACATGCAGGGTTTAACACCAGGAGTACAATGGACTGCCACAGTCTTGAGGATATTATCAAGATGTGTCCCCGTCATGGGGGTAGAAGAGGACATGCCAGTTGGACTGCCTGTGAAGGCACACCTTGTTCATATCCTCAAGGCTATGGCAGTCCATTGCAATCCCAGTGTTAAATCATGCATGTCTCCTTACATACATGTTGCAGGAAATGGCTCTGTGATCATAGTGTGTGGGGTCACTTCATGGCAAGCTGGGATCCACCTTAAACAAATTCAGACCATGACAGTTAGGAATCACGAGTTCCTCCTCTGTTCATTTTGCCATTGGGCCCATTATGTTTTCCAGTGGCATTTCCTCCACTGAGGGGACCATCACCCCACTAAAAGGGACTCATCTGCCCATAGCCGTTGTCCCCTTTATAGAGTCAGTTTAGTTAACTGCCACCCAACACTCGGTGTTGAGTCACTGGCTATACAGTCTACTCCATTGCCGTAGCAGGATGTCCAGCCAGACTATTTACTTTATTAACTGCTAAATAAATTAAGGGAAGATAGTAAAGGTAAAGGTCACCATTGATCGCAAACCAGTTGTATCTGATGCTAGGGTTCAGTGCTCATTTGTTTATAGCCAAAGAGCCAGTGTTGTCTGCATTTGCAGACATTTCTGTGCACATGTGGCAGGCATGCCTAGATACCGAAGTGCACAGAATGCTGTTTACCTTCCCACCAAAGTGGTCCCTATTTATCTACTTGCAATTTCTTGCTTTCAAACTGCAAGGTTGGCAGGAGCTGGGACAGAGACGGGCGCTCATTCTGTCTTGCAATACTCAAGTTTTGAACTGCTGGTCTTCCACCTCTCAGTCAGTGTCTTAACCACTTGAGCCACTGCAATCCCTAAGAGAAGTTAAATTCAGCACTGAATTGCTGAGATGACAACAAGAAAAGGCTGGGAAGTAACTGATTTAATAACATAATGTAACTTTCATTTTACATAATTAATGGCAAAAATGTTATTAAATTACTGAATTAATCATATTACATTGTAGTTAATTAAGTCATATATGTAATTAAAAAGTTAAAATTCAGTAAAACAAAAGAGCAAGATATATGGATATATACATTATGACTTGTCAAATGACTTCTTTTCAAGAGGTAAGGTCATTGCAAGATTAATCAAAGAAAACATTGACTAACCTGATGTTAGCCTGTGTCAGCCATAGACCATGGAAATAAACGTTGTACTCATCACTTCCTTTCTAGACTATTCTGTGCAAGGAGAAAACCAACCAGTGCCCAGCTGGAATCACCCTAACACCTAACCAATAGTTCTCAGCAATTGCTTTTGGAATACTAGTTCATCTGAAATGTATCTAAAATGTGATCCCATTTTTATGATGAGTAGTACATAGGTAACTGTGCAAGCCAACAGACTAAGGCCTCTGATTTCATTTAGGACAGGGTTCAGGACAAACACGACACAAATATTAACAGAGAACAGATGATCACTCATTTAAAAATAAGAGGTTTATTTTAAAAAAAATGTTTCCCATTTGTGTACAATTATTTTATTCACACTGCATGTCATAAAGACCCTTCAGAAGTTCTTGTTTCCATCAAATAAGCACAATATTGGCTCATTCTGCTCCAGACCATGAAACAAACCAAAACTACTTTGAATGTTCTCCTACAAGCATCACATTACACAAGCTTAATGTGCCACTTTAAGCATGCTGCTTACACAACTTCTACCTCACTATGGAACTTGTGTGAATACGACAAAAAATAAACCTATCTATAGCAGCCAAGTAGTTCACTTGTCCAGTTATATGGCATGAACTTTGTTAACAGGTGAGATGTCAATCAGCAGTTGCATGAATCTAGACACACCAAAACTGCTCATTGTGTGTCTCTCCCCAAAGGGCTAATGACTATATATTAGGGGGAAATGGCTTATTCTCACCTATCTGCTTCACCACACTTCTAACTTGGCAATGTGCACACAGTTCTAAGTGATTTATATAGGCTAGGTGTGCCCAAACCTTTTGGGCTGTGGGCTGGTCACGTGGTTCCTCCATCTGGAAGCGGAGGTAAAACACGCCTTGCAATGTTTTACAACAGGATGAGATAGATGTTAAGCTGCCATTCTCTCTGCTTAAACCAGGGGTGCTCAAACTACGGCCCGTGGGCCAGATTTAGCGCCTGACTCCAATTCATCCTGCCCATGCCACCCTCATTGCTCCTGAAAGCAGAAGTAAAACGGGTGTGTTTTACTTCCGCTTCCGGGAGCGATGAGGGTGGCCTAGGCCGGATGAACTGGTATCAAGGGGGGGAGGGGTAGTTTGGGCATCCCGATAAAAGCAACTGCACAGGGCATGAGAACCCAAAACATTATTCTTCCCAATCTTGTATACCTAGTCTGCTATCTAAATGAATAGCAGGTATTACTAGTTGTTAAAAAAAACTCATTTTTGTACTTATCTGTTATGCTAACCATTATGTTACTCTGTATCTGATGTGTATAAATTGATGCCATGAAGTCTCTCTTATGCCTGATGAAGTGGACGTGATCCACGAAAGCTAACATTAAAATATAGCAGTTAGTCTTTAAAGTGCAACGTTTGTCCTTTTGTTTGCTCTGATATGCTTGAAACACAGACTACCACAGCTGCCATTTCAAAAATTGCCTAAATGAATAACCAATTTCAGATCAACGCATTTCCATTCCCAAGCACTGCACAATAAGCTTCAGTCCAAATACCTCCAGAAGTCTTCCATGGTGGCAGAGTAAGGAACGTGTAGAAGGAATCCCGAAGAACAGAGGAACTCTTCTGCACATTGTAAGACACCAGAAATGCATGTCGTTTCTTCAAACTGGCAGGGATATATCTCCATATTGCATAGCCACAGACCAGAGATTGGAGGACTGGAAACGGAATCAATGACTTTATCCGTTATTATAAAAGAGGCAGAAATGATATTATGGTTTCCTGGACAGGGCTTGCCTTAACTGACTCAGAAAAGAAACACTACTTGACTGCACCAGCATCCAGAAATATACCCCAAATCTTCAAAAGACATACCTTTAAATAGGAGGTCTCAATGTAATGAAATAATTTGTTTTCTGATTTTTATTTTTACAGTTGCAGAAGGTTTTTGACTACTGATTGATGACGGAAGGTAAAAGCGGTGGACTGCTCAAGAAATACAAATCCAAAGAATTCGAACAGGTGCTTTTAAACAGGAGAGGACAACTTTGGCTCTCTAGGAGTCCCACCACCACCGCCAAACCTACAACTCTTTACATAGCCCATGGTGTGAAGTTCCCAGGAGGTGCAGTGTAAAAACACTTGGAGGGCCACAGTTGTTCACCTCTGCCTTGGATAACATGTTAAACCAAGCTGGAGGAGAGGCATTTGCAAGTTTTGCATAGCACTTCTGATGTGAACACTTCATTTCTGCTCCTGTACCAGAATTACAGCACACCCAGGCCTACCATGAGGTATTTCATGACTGTTCAATGTTGCTCAATCCTACACATACCTACTAGTGTCCAAACTTAGTTTTATGGTCTCTGCAATTGGCATGTGGATATTGGAAAGCGAGAGAACAGAGAAGGATTTTAGTTAATAGAGTGGAGAAGAATGAGCAATTAGGAAAGTGGAAGATGGATGAGAGGACAGAAAGAATGGTTGACTGAGTCAGAAAGAGTGACCAAGTTAGCACAAATTAGAACAGAGGCTGGAAAATCTCCCCCTTTCAGTACTGACTCCAATGGGCCAGTACAATGGCTTGCTTGGTGAGTGTCACTTTCACTGGGGAACCAATTAAGTCCAAAGTAGAGGGGTTTACTTTAAGTCAGTCATAATGATAATACCAATTAAAAGTTGGCAGGTGAGCCCAGAAATTACTGCAAGGTTTTATTCCATATTTAAAAAACAAAAACATTTGTCTCTACAACTGTTCATGTTCTAAAAAGTATAACATAACTAAAAACAAAAGAAAGCCAATTCTTTAACAAATCACAGTGTTCTGCACCACACAATAAAGTTTTCATTACCTGCAGAATCTGAACCAGCTGCAGCAAGCAGCTGATACAATGCTAGCGTTCTCCTAACATGAAATTGCTATAATCTTTCTTCATCATCACAAGGGCCACATCCAGGCTCAAGACTTCACAACAAAAGGGTACTATACAATGGAGAAGGACCCGAAAGGGGACGTGTAAACTATGCAGTTATATTGTTGTTTTCCTCAGAAGAATGGTTATTCTGTGTCGGGACACTATGGTGTAGAACTTGATGGTCCCATCCAACTGTTGTCAGTGAGCATTTGTTCAAGGGTGCCCAGGATAAGCCTTTCACAAAGTCTCGATGGGAACGATTCCTAAAACTGGGAGACACAAAACATTGGGTTGTTGTTGGAGGAATACATAGATACAGTTCCAAGCAAGGAACCAGACATCCTAAGTCCGTAAAACGCGGACGGGCACGTTTTACTTCTGCTTCCAGGAGCGACAAGGGTAGCGCAGGCCAGATGAATCGCAGTAAACCTATTCGTGTGAGTTCACAGGGTGCTTGGGCTTCTAGGAATTGAAGTCCAAGAACATCTGGAGTGCCAAGGTTCGCCATCACGGCCCTAAGTGATATGACTAGCAGCAACTTACCAGAAATGGAAAGTTAACACACTCCAAAGTCTAACATGCAATGAGATTACAGCAGCCACCCCAAGGAGGGTGCTCACCCCCAGATATTTTGCACAACAACTCTTATGATTGTGGTAGACTGTAAGTTGGGATCTCAACTCTATGACGGACACCATGATCATAAAGAATTTGACAGAAGTGGGTTTGGTGGAAGCATATAGACTGAATTTACCCATAAATGGGGAACTTGTTGAAGCATGAAAAATTATGCATTTCTGTAGAGCCGTGTTTCCTAATCTTTGGTTTTTGGACTTCAAATCCCAGAAGCCTAAGTCAATTCCCCAAAGCACTGATTAGTCAATGTACTGACTTAGGCTTCTGGGAATCTAAGTCCACCAGTGTTCCATGGAACATAGTTTGGGAAACATTGGTGAAGAGAATGGTGGGAGGCCAACCTTTTTAAATCCAAAACTCTTAGTCCTAAAACTTACTCATATAAGGAAGGAAAACACTGGGAGATCCAGAATAGATAAAAGGAAGAACTTCACAAGAGGGTGGGTTTTTATTGGGTTGGTTTTTAAGTGATTGTTTAATGGACGTTTTATATCTTGTTGTGAGCTGCATGGATTCGCTCCGGCGAGGGGGTGGCGATACAAATTCAAATAATAATAATAAAACTTGGCTGGCAGGCCAAGTTTGGGTTGCAGATGGAGGGATGGGTTCCGTTGGGTGGTTAGTATAGAGGATTATTTCTTCCCCCATGGTTCCTTCGTTACCTGCACCCTTTTTAGGGGGCGGGTTCTTAATTCTGTTTTATCTATGATTGTGAACTGTCCTGAGTCAGCTTTGGTCGAGTGGGCGGTATAGAAATCCAACAATTAAATTAAATTAAATTAATAATAAATCTAGCTGGTCACTGAGCAGATCAAAGATTGAACTAGAGTGTTTGATTTCTGATCTTAGCCAGCATGGCTGTTCTTATGTCATTATTCCACAGGCCATTGTGGCATTTTTGTACCACAATTGGGCGTACCCTGGGCAATAACAACCTTGTGCTGGCTAATCATACAGGGTCAGGCAAAGAGAATTACAAAATGAACCCCCAATAAGGTGCCTTCATTCTGGCAGTTTCATGTCTGGACTAGACATGGAAGAAGACTCCACAGGCCTTTTTGGAAGTGAACGGACTATATGTCAGAGGTAGACAAAGGTTGCAAGCTCAAACTCCCAGCATTTTCAGGGAGTGGTGGAAAAACAGCTTGAAGTCATAGAGCGCTATTCCCAGCCAGTGTAGATTAATACTAAGCCTGGTGGGCCAATGCTCTCCTTCAGTATTTGGGAGCTTCTGATGTGGTATGCAGGACTGCTGAGCAAGAGTGAATCTCAATAGTTAGTTCCATTTTGAATTAGCATAAAGTGAACACTGCCAATCCGCCATGTTAAAGTTTATTTTGGAAATGAAAGAATTTTGTTACTTGTTTAAGAAATTAGTACTGTACTGGTTATTCTTAGTTTACTTGTTCCTCTTAAGAATAACTGTGTGTAGCATATACAAACATACTGCACATAACATAAGCATAACACCCTGCTTAGACTGTAATATATGGTTGCACCAACAAGCATTTTTCCTCAGCTTTGTTTTCTCTATTAAGTTATTCCTATGTTAATTAAGTTTTATGCTTTATTTCTGGAAAATGGCTTTAACACCTGGCTTTTGTTCTTTTTTCTTCCCTATTTTAGCTTCTAGTAGTCTGTAGCATGTAGACAAATATCATGTATATAAGGGGTTGCCAAATTACAGCCCACCGGCCGACTCTGGCCCACAACGCCAGATCATCCAGCTCGCACTGCCCTTGCCACTACCAGAAGTGGAAGTGGATGCGCCCCATGAATGCACAAACATGCCCACACATGGTGCTGCCATAAATGCACTCACAGCTGTTGTAAACATGTTTACAACAGCCGTGGACGTGTTTTACAGTGGGAGGAACCACATGACCGACCTGCTCAACCACGTGACCAGCCTGCGGCTCAAAAAGTTTGGCAACCCCTGATATATATAATATGTGCCCTGGTGGCACAGTAGTTAAACTGCACTGCAGCCAAAATGTTGTAAGTTTGATCCTGACAGGATCTCAAGGTTGACTCAGCCTTCCATCCTTCCAAGGTCAGTAAAATGAGTACCCAGCATGTCGGGGGTAAAATGCTAATTACCTTGTGAACCACCCAGAGAGTAAGAAGTGTAATTGCTTTGTTATATAAAACACATGGTCAGCCTCCTTAGCCAGAAGGCTTTTTCTCCACCACCTTTCCAGCTCCACTGGTTAAACAAGTCATTTTTCTAGCTAGTATGTGTCAAAAAATGGTTTATTGTGTTATTTTGAATTGGTCTCTGTGTCTCCAACTCTCACATGGAGTATTATTAAGATAGCAGCCAACTTGCTCGAAGAGAAGGCAACTGGAAAGAATACAGAGTATGAATGAATGAGGGTGGTTTGTACTTACATTTCTGAAAAGCTAGAGTCAAGAACTACTACTGAGCAGTCTTCACTGATGGAAGCCAAAAGGGGTGAGCTGAAAGTGAAAGAAAAACAAAATGTTTAACAAAAGGAGGCATGCTTAGATTCAATAAAGTAACACATCTGCAAAGTTCTGACATCTACTCCTGACTTAGATAGATAGATAGAGGAAAGAATGCAGGGTGGACATAGAGGCAGGGAAGAGTATCTGTATCTTTACAGGTAGGGAGACAGAGGT
Source organism: Bradypodion pumilum (assembly GCA_035047305.1). Classification (NCBI taxonomy): domain Eukaryota; kingdom Metazoa; phylum Chordata; class Lepidosauria; order Squamata; family Chamaeleonidae; genus Bradypodion; species Bradypodion pumilum. Next base: position 61,460,953 of record JAWDJD010000004.1, on the reverse strand, counting down.
GTGGTGTTGTATGTGCTCCAAAGGCTCCCACACCACTGGACCAATCCTGCTGAAATTTGGCACATATGTACCTTGGGCTGGAGAGATCAGCACTGCGGGGATCACAAGTCCCATGGGGGGGGGGGGCGTACAACCCCAAATTGGGAAGCAATTGATCTATCCAATGTGTGTGTTTCCCAGTGATGTAATTGAGCTGATTTCATAGTCCCAGGTAGGTTGAGATTGTGACATCATCTGACTAGCTCAGCTGTAGTTTCCACAGTAGGTGGAATGCTAATGGGTATGCAAGACAGCACTATGGGGGATCACAAGGCTCATGTGGGGGTGTATGCTGTTGGGCACCGCTGTTGGAGACATGTATGGGAAGGATAAGAGCAGTGACTGTTGATGGAGAAGCGGGATGGGTGAGTGAAGAGAGAGACGGAGGAAGGGAGGAAGGGTTGACTCCCATACACCCCACGAGGTTTCCAAGAGGGGAAGGCTGGACTACGTTAAAGAAATGAAAAACCCGAGTGAAGCCGGATAATCAGCTAGTAATTTACAAAGGTAGAAGCACCCCCTTGCTCAAAAGCCAGCCGTATCCAACTCTAGGGGTCGGTGCTCATCTCCATTTACAGCCAAAGAGCCAATGCTGTTTGCGTCTGCAGACGTTTGTGGTCATATGGCAGGCATGATTAGATGCAGGAACGCACAGAATGCCATTACCTTTCCTGCCGAAGCAGTACCTATTTATCAACTTGCAATTTCTTGCTTACAAACTGCTAGGTTGGCAGGTGATGTAATTTATAGAGAAGATTAAAATCCAATTTTGGACCAAGCAGCAAGAGAAATGTGACAAAATATACAACAGTCATGCCACCTACAGGAAAGACTAAATATTAATCCAAATGCTTCATCAAAGGAGAGTGATTGAGGGGCCGGGCCGTGCAAACGGGGCAGTAAGAAAGGCTAATGCAGCAGGAGTCTTTGTGGTAGCAAAGCCAAATAACTGAAGGTCTTCTACATTCATTATGATTGCTTACAAATGAAATTAAAGAACAATCCAAAGGTGCATGGGTAGAAACCAAATTTAAGAGTCACAAGTTCTCACAAGGCTGCATCCAAGAACATCCAACTTTACAAAAAGATAATATAAAGAATTTAAAATGGAGGGAGGAGGGTGAGTACAAAAAGCTTTGCAGCAAAGATGCTAGTCATCATTCTTTCAAAAAAAGACCTGAAACTGATAAGACTACCTATCAGAAATGATATGGTATAATCATTTTCCCTTCAGGGCAGTGGGATGGTTAGATCATTTTAGAATTTGAGCTCAAGTCTTACACAAGGAAGAACTTTTCAGATGATAACGGTATTTCTTCACTCAGTTCAAGTGTCTGTAGGCTCTGCTATTCATTCTAATGAATGGTGCCCTAGACTTTTACCTCAAAGTCCTGCTTGGATGGCATTCTTCTGCAAGACAAAGTATTGTGCTACCACTAATTAAAGCAGGCCAGCTCCTACTAGTATTACAGATCATACCTATGTGCAGAAAAAGCAAATCCCGTGATGGCTCGGGAGTGCACAGGTGAGCTGAGGGTGGAGTCTGCGTTCTTCACGTCCACAAGAGCAACTGTCCCGCTTTCGTCACCTGAAAAACAGCAACACAGAACACCAGTGCTACTAATTACATTGAAGAAATGTGAGCATTCCCTTACAATGTTAAGAAATAATAAACAGCTTTTACCCAATGCAAAAGTGTCACTTTGACGTGGGTGCCATGCCAGTGAGGTAGGAAGACAACTAGAGGCACTGCAGGCTGTTTGGGGGAAAAAAATAACAATCAGTTTTTTGAATACGTGCTTATTTTATCCTCCAAAGCAACCTATGGACAGTCAGCCAATTCTTAAAATAAAAATATATATACACAGCGCCCCATCCCACACCAGCTGTAAAGATAGACAAGCAGCAAAGTGTCTCAATTTTGGAAGCTATAGCTGTTGCATTAAAAAAAAAACCACCTGGTGGAACTTAAGGCAAAAAGAACCAGAATTCTGTTTAATACCAAAGTATTTTGACAAAGCCTGCTGAAAATCTCTGTATGTACCAATTTAAATAGAAGCAGGCATAAGAAAGGGAAGATCTTTGTGTTAAGAGTTGAAAGTAGAACTTGAGCACTGGACTGCTCACCTGATTCCTGAAAGTTAATGTCTCTTTCAAACTACAATGTTTTGCATTGTGCATCAAAGAAGCAGTTTTATTTACAAGAAGCATTTGGTTACGAAAATGCTTCTGGTCTTTCTATATATCTCTTTCTTTAATCTTTGAAGTGGGTGCCATGTGAGTCTGTGCAAGCATATCAGAGAGTAAACAAAACAAAGAGAAAAACGTTGCAGCACTTCACAGACAAACTGCTATATTTTAATGTTAGCTTTCGTGGATCATGTCCATTTAATCAGACCTGTCGTCAAGTTGACTCTATGACAAAGGGGACTTGATCCACAAAAGCTAGCATTAAAATACAGCAGTTAGACTGTAAGGTGCCACAGTGTTTTGTCTGTTTTCTTTTCTTTAATAAATACTATCTAGGTGAGATAAAAAACCTGACCTACAGAGATATATTCCACAGTCTTTAGCTGGCAAGACCTAATAAAGTTCCTAACGATGGTATAATTTGGAGTTATTTTACAGGGGCACTGTAAGCTGGCACAACTTGATAACACATAACAAATGAAACCAAAACTAGATTTGTTCATTAAATTTGGGGATTGGGATGGCCAATATTGTGCTACAGCACAGCTACAGCAGCATAAATGGAACAATTACCAGATTGCCACTGAGTCTGTTTTGTTTTCAAGTGTGCACAACCCAAAACTGAAGCAGAGACTCAGTTTTGCAGCAATTTGCCACTGCCAGTGATATCTTTTCGACTGCATTGGTGTAGGCACACAACAGGATATTGGCCTTTATAACAAGTAGTGGGAAGTATGCTGGCCTTCAGAGGCACTGTTAAACCCAAGGTGTCTAGTACAGTCTTCCTGGCTAGATTAGACCAGAGAGCAAGTTTGATCATTGCTCTCTACCCTCTTGTGCACATTCCTCCTGATTTGGCTTGTTTTAAACAGTGGATGAGTATCATGTGTCTATAATATTATAAGCTATTCTGTTTGGCCAATTGTGAATGTCCCAAATCATGATCCGAAGTAAGTTTGCATGCCACAATTTTGGTCAATCCCCTCTGCTCAAAGATAGCAATATACAGGTTGAAAACCTGGCTGGCAGGGCAAGTTTGGGGGGGGGGGGGGCAATGGGGTATTGACTCCTTCACGTTGGCTCAGTTGAAGTTACATGTCCCTTTACTGATTGTGGGGAGGGGAGGGTCTTTTTAGATATGAGTTGGTTTTTTAAACAGTTTTTTATTGTAGTTTTTATGGTTTTTTTAAAATAATGTAATGTTTTTATGTGTTGTGCGCCGCCCTGGGTTGCCCTAGGGCAAGAGGGCGAGATATAAATCTAAATAAATAAAATAAAAAATAAATAAAAAATATACTTTTGAGTCCAGGACACTAAGAAAGGGTGGAAAGAATTTATATACAAACGGAAGTATGAAAACTCACAAAACATGCATAATTGCCAGCTAGAATGCAGGAATGTTGTGTCTACACAGAAGTCAGCTGTGATTCAGGTTTCTAGAATGCATGGCTATAAAAAATAGTTACCATCCCAAAAAAAAATGCTTGTAAGACGTTCACAACGAATGCCTCCAGTTCATAATACCACGTAGAGAACACAATGTTTCATTCTTTAAATTCATTACAGGACATTAAGAATTAAACAGTGCTGAATTTCTGTTGGGCAAGAAAACCATTTTTGCAAAAAAATTATTCTACTTAAACTACAGGAAAAACCAGAAAGAGTCCCCTTGAAGATTGTGGTATTTTTGAACCGCAATTGGATGTACCATGGTAATGGCAACTTTGTGTTGCCGGCTAATCTTTCTTACACTAGGCGAAAGGAAGTATAGAATGAACTCACCAAAAGGTAGCTTCGTTTTGGCAGTTTCGCTTCTGGCCTAGACACAGAAGACGAATAAAGATATATTTCTATATCACAAGACGTACCTATCCGAGTTGCTGGTTTCGGGGATCTGGTATCCCAGAGCAAAATCCTGCCATCCTAAAAAATAATTTTAACAGATAATGAGATAAAAGGATTTATTTAAAGCAAGATCGTCAAAGTAACCAAAAATTACAAACTACCACATTGGCCATCAGAAGTAAACTTTTATCTTTTTGACAGATTTCTCTTTTTTTGCTGATAATTGTGCTAATATCTTAAGTGGTTTTAACAAAGCAATTAGAAACCCACAATACTTGTCCTTAAGAATATACACTAAAAGCCCACTTTACGTACTCATTGATTTATGAAAAAAATGACTTACGTAATGATTTTTTGTGGAAACGCACCCCGTTTTACGCAAATAAATCATTTTACATAAGGGGTTTACTAGTGTCTTGTAATTCTAAAATGGCACCACTACCATTTTAAATTCTAAAATCGCGGCCCCATTTATTTATTTATTTATTTATTTATTAAATTTATATACCGCAATTCTCAGCCCAAGGACCGACTCAGTGCGGTTTACAAGATAGGAATACAACACAGTAATACAGCATAACAATCCCACAAAAAAATACAATATATCACAATACATTACAATATATTCAATACAGTTCATTAAACAGTTACACCAATGCAAAGTGCAAAGCAAATACAAATATAAATTATACAAAATATCATTAAATACAGTACTGAATCCCCAGAACAATAGCCCAAACCCTCAGTTCCCTCCCGTCCATGAAAAACCCCTGGCTTCGAAACATTCTCACCGAAGCCCTAAAGTCCCCACTACTGGGAAAAACTGTTCCAGCTGGGCGGGCCAGGGAAGGGAGCCGAAGATGAAGCGTGGCTCTCGGGGCTCGGTGGCGGCGGCTATTCATAGCCCCGCGCCCGGCAAACTGTTTCAGCTGGGCTCCCACCTTCCCTGACCGGGCGGGCCAGGGAAGGGAGCCGAAGATGAAGCATGGCTCCCATCCTGGGCCGGTGGAATGAGCCCAGGAGAGACGCGGCGAAGACCCTCAGGAACGGCAGGTCTGGTGCTCTTTTGAAGCCCTCCTGGCGGGTGGGGCCAGGAGGGAACGGACTGCCGGCGGCCTCAGCTGTCGCTCGCCTCCCATCCTGGGCCGGTGGAATGAGCCCAGGAGAGACGCGGCGAAGACCCCATGCCATTTTAGAAATAAAAATTTCACCCGTGCCACCCGCCCCCACCACTGGAAGTCACAAGACATCACTTACTGTTGCGGTGGTGCAGGCGGCGGAGGCAGCGCCGATTGCGGCAGTTTTGCCACATTTTCCGGAATCCCCGCTGCTTCCACCAGCACTGATGGAGCGCGGGGCATGTCTGTTCAGTTGCACTCTTCATCCGAGGTTTCTCCACCACACGCTTAGGCTGGGAACGTGTGTTGGGCAAAGACCACTCCATCCTGCTCTTCATCTGACATACGTTCCCAGCTAGAGCGCGCCATTGGGGGACCTCAGAGTGCAACCAAGCAGTCTTTGCCTTACGCATGTTCCCGGCTGCAGCGCACAGTGGGGATGCCTTGGATGGGAAGCAGAACAGAGTGGTCCTCACCCGATGCACGTCCCCGGCTGGAGCGCATGGCAGGGAGACCCGATGCACGTTCCCGGCTGGAGCGCATGGCAGGGAGACCTCGGATGGGAAGTGTAATGGAGTGCTTTGCCTGACACGCGTTCCGGACTGGAGCATGCGGCGGGGAGGCCTGATGGGGAGCGCGGCCAAGTGGATGTTCCCCCCACACACTACTGGTGCTGGTAGAAGCAGCGGGGGCAGCAGCAGTATGGAAAAGGGAGGCAGATTGCTTCATCATTCTCTTTGTGCTGATTATTTTTTGGATTATTTTTGGTCCAGTCGATTTACGTAATAAGTTAAAGAATGGACTTTTTATGTAAATTGACGTTTTACTGTAAAGACTAAATTTCAATCTGTAAAGAACAGAAGGAAGTGGATTTACCTCAGCACAGGACAGGAACACTGTATCCTTCTCAGGGCAGGAGGCCACACATGCCACTTGGCCTGAATGAGCTATCCAAAATTAAACAAAAAACATAACACACTAAATTAACATGGGCTTGCTTGGGTGGTGAATTCTGAACAGTTGAAATGAAAGAAAAGACTTCCACCCAGACATTGTGTCAGAATTTTTTTGCAAGAAAAGAAAGACTTTTGACTACTATGCAAATGGGGAGCTGCAATCAGGTTTCCTTGATAATTCTATAATTGTGGATTCAAATAGAAGCTAGCCTATTCCACATTTACAGAAACAGTATGCAAACTGGGACCTAACTATTCTCTAGCTGTCACACCCTGCTGAATGTTGCAGCAGCTTTCAGCTTTTAAAAAAATCACAGCACAAAATACTGTACCTATTTTACATAAAATATGTCAAAGGGAAACCATACTTATAAACGGATTCTTCCTTCCCCAAAACAACAGCACTGGGAGTTTCAAACAAACGAAGCTTAAAAAACATTATATGTGCAAGTATGTTGAAATGAGAGATCTCAAGGAAACTGCTTATCCCTAAGAATGAAATGTAAAGCTAGGTAATTAGATGTGGGTTTTCCTTCACTTCCTACCAGCCTAGCAGTTTGAAAGCAAGAAATTGCAAGTAGATAAATAGGTACTGCTCTAATGGAAAGGTAACAACATTCCGTGCACTGTGTCTAGTCACGCCTGCCACATGACTATGGAAATGTCTGCCGATGCAGACAGTGCTGGCTGTTTGGCTGTAAACTGGCTATTGAGTAATGCCGACCTTTACCTTTCGTTCACTATAAAATCTTTTACTAGTTATTTGGAAGGAACCACTGATAGAAGAGGGGGCCAACTTAGAAGTGAATTTGTCTTCAAGCAAGTACAATCACAGGATAATTCCAACTATTTGAAGATCATTTCTTGTTAACTCACATTGTCTGAAATTTGAGCCATGAGAATGAGAATTTTTTAGATGGAGTCGACATCACAAGCATAAGCAACCAGTTTGATAGAATTTCTACTTGGCCATCTTTATAATTGTGCATGAGTGCAGCTAGTGGCTTCTGTCAAGTCACCCTATATAACAAGAAGCAAGGTTTGACATTTTATCTGATAAAAAGGAAATCACTGTTGCTTCCAGTATTTCTTTTTAACTAGAAAGTGCCACGCTTTTATTTTTCATCTTTCTGACATTGTTTTCTCCTTAAAGTAGCAAGTAACTGTTTTGCAATGAGCTTTATTATACTGAGTGTGGACCTCAGCAATTGGGGGAAAAATCCTTCTGTCTACTATGTTTTGTTTTTGGATCATGCTGATTGACAGTGATGACAAACCTTGGCACTCCATGTGTTCTTGAACTTCAAATCCCATAAGCAGGAGTGCTGACTTGGACTTCTGGTAATTGAAGTCCAAAAACACCTGGAGTCACAAGGTTTGCCATCACTGAATTAGGACATTCAAGTGGGCTGGTAATGGAGAGAAGCTAGTGTTTTTTATAATAGCTGCCTTGTCAACCTCTCCAGACCACCTGTGCAGGTAAAGAAGACTGCTCAACAATTCACTGCAAAGACTGGAAATAATAAGGCTTTCATCCCTGGCCCAGATGTCCTTAGTCCAGAGGGAAGGTGAACTAGCGACAATATTTAGGAAAATGGATAACTCAGTCGAGGTGCTGTAGTGGATTTTTCTGTTCAAACACTAGACTGCACTGTATCAACTATGGTTATTCTGTGGCATATTCTTATTATAAGTATACCTATTTGGGAAGCATTGAGTCATATGCAGAGTATATCACTCTCAACTACTTGAAAGAGAAGCAGGATAAAGAGAAGAAAGGAATAAATCAAGCACTCACCTCTGTAGTTATTGAGCACTGTTTGTTGAGGGATGTCCCAGATCTTTACACTAGACATAAAATCCAGATTAAAATTCAGAGGAACAGACATTTTTTTATTTAAAAGGCAAAAAAGAAATAGCAATAGCAATTGGACTTATATACCATCCCATAGCGCTTAGTGCACTCTCTGGGCAATTTACAAGTTAATTAGCATTTTGCCCCCTACATGCTGGGCACTCATTTTACCAACCTTGGAAGAATTGAAGGCTGAGTCAACCATGAGCCCTGGTCAAGATTGAACTCACAATGTTCTGGCTGCAGTACAACAGTTTAAACACTACACCACCAGGGCTCTTCAAAGAATAATGAACTGGCTGAGATCATTGAATATGCAACTGCAATAATAAGAATTTGACCTAGCGATGATACACCATATTGGATTTGTGAAAAATTGTCAATCACCTAGGGGACATGATTATAAGATTTTCAAGCTATTATTAAAAAGATGTTTGCTTTTTATTTAAAGGGGGAAAGCAGCAGCACAAAGGGATCACCTGAAGTCTTTGCTGCCGCTGACAGCCTGGGTGTTGTTGGCCAAAACGCTCACTGTCGTCACAATGTTGTCATGCTCGTACTTACAAAATTTGTTCACTATGAGAGCCTCATTCTCATCCAGCTCCCAAAATTCCACAGCACCTAGATGAGAAGAGACAACAAATTCAGCAGGATATTCTCTCCCCCCCAGCAAAAAAAGCAATTTTACAAACATGTAGAACTAAGATAAAGAAACATTCAGAAGAAGTGGTGGGCTCCATTACTTAACTCCAGCAAATCTAAGGAGCTTCTCTTTGGGTTGCACATAAGACCATAGACACATCTTAAATATACACCAATTTCAAAAAAAGGTAGCACTCCTTGGGAAAAATCAACGGTAATAATAGATAATGATTTTCTTCCCCTTTCTTTGTGGCAATTCAGCACCTCCTATGATGTTCTGGAATGAGCTCAATCTTCCACAACCTAGTTTTAAGCAGTGGATCAGAATCAACCTGAATCACATATTTACCAGTAGAAAAGGGAAATTGAGACTCAAACCATACATTCAGGGAAACTAGCCACTTGTTCCCTGGTATTACAACATTGCCCCACCAGGCACAGTCTCTTCAGATAACAAATGAAGTTTGTGCTTATTTTTTCAATGACTAAGCACCAAACAAAGGTCGATTTGCAAAATGCAGTCAAACAAGCTTTAGGACAACCAGATCACTCACCTCAACTTTTAATCGTCTGCTACCTGCAATATTGCTAGTGAGACACACTTCCCAGATTCAAAAGCTGCTGTCCTTTTAAAGTGAAACTCCATACAAACAATTTTCCCCCACAAAATTCTAGCTATAACAAAAATCATAGATTTCAAGACTGAAGGCTCTGTAACACTCACCTGAATCTGAAGCTACCAAGATGCCTTTATCTGCCACCCATTTCAAGTCTGCTATACCTGCTTCTGTCTGAACTCCTGCAGAGCAAAAACCTTCGTTGGGAGCTTTGGAAGGATTCTTGAACACCCAGATTGAACCGACCCAGCAACGTCCACTCAAACTGGAAGCTCCCAGGAGCAGAGTACCATCTGGAAGGGGGGTGGGGGAGGGAAGAGTTTCACAAAGTTAAGTGCAAACTGTTCACTAGAAGGTGGTACAAAGAGTGAGACTGTGTAAACTTGGCAGAAAGAGACGTGTCACTGGTAATTATTTAATGCTGAAGTTAGGCTAAGTGCTTTTCAAAACACCAACATGATAAAAGTACTTTCATTGGTGACTCACACTTCAGAGGTCTGGCAAAGCAAACTAGGGTTAATGCAAATCCCATCCTATCCAACCTTTGGTCAGACTGCAGGGGATGATGGGAGTTGTAGTAAGCTAAGGTGTGGAGGTTCCTGACTTGGGAAAGACTGACCTTCTTTCAGTATTCCTCAAACACTGAATAGGAAAAGAGCAATTCTTTGGCATGCTATCTCAGACTATGTGCCATTATGTTTGATGGGGTGTATATTTCACAGCAAGCATGTATTTATCCTGGGGTAATGGGAAAGCAGGAACCTTTATGGCAAATGCACACTATGGGATGGAGAGACTCCAAAGGAGCGTTCCGCGAAGTGTTTAAAGTGGTGTTTGTTAGTGCGTGCAAGAATGTCACAGTAAATAAAACAAAGCAAATATGGCTAGCTTTTAGATCATACAAAAAAGAGAGAAATGACAAAGAAAGTAACTTCCCAACATCCCCCAAAGTCCTGGACCAGCTAACAAATAAGCAAGGCAAAATTAAAAAAAAAACTAACAAAATAGTGACAATTAAATTATGTATCATTTGATGTATTGGATAGCCAGAAGAATCTAATTGATTTAAGGGGGGGGGGGAGCTTCCAAAAATATACCATCAAGCAGTATCTTCTTCTAGTATACAACTTATTTTAATTGGATGCTTTTCTCTTTCTACATTTCTGTTATGCATTTCCAAATGTATCAATTCCATTTCCACACCAGGCCAGCAAATTGTATTTAATTCTGGAGGCTGAGCTAGATAGAATACCATTTGTCGATTGCGTTTACTTGATTTTTCTGCTGCTCTAACAGCCGAAGAGAACGTTTCCTTTTGTTTCGTTTCCTCCCCGATAGCCTACGAAATGTAAAACGACCAGGAGTAAAGCAGGGATCGCTCCCCGCAAGTTCGCGCCCGGGGTTGCCCAGCGATCAAGGCAGCGTGGCGGCGGGGCTCGACCGGATAAAGCAAGGACTGGGCTTGCAATCGTCAGCCACAGGAGGAAACCGGGTTCCCCGGGAGTTACCTGGCCGGTAATGGGCCCCGTCCAGGTGCCGCTCCATGCAGGCGGGCGCGTTAGGCGGGATGCACCACTCGGACTCGGGGGCAAGGAGGGCATCGCCGGCATCTCCATCAGGCGGCGGCGGCGGCGGCGGAGGAGGCTGCAGCTGCTCCAAGCCCGGCTTCATTTTGTCCATGACTCCTCGCGGCGCGGGAGACGAAACACGGCGCGCGACCCACGTGTTCCCGGGACTGCCCGTGTTCCGTCCCCGCCCCCGCCCGGGCAGCAGTTCTCGCCACTCTTGCTCTCGCGAGAAAGGGGGGGAAAGGACGCTCCTCCTAGCCAGTGTTTCCCAACCTTTGGGTTTTTTGGACTACACTTCCCAGAAGCCTAAGTCAATTCCTCAAAGCACTGATCAGCCAATGTACTGGCTTGGGCTTCTGGGAATTGTAGTGCCCCTGGGAGGCTTGGGCCCCACGTTCAGGAACCACTGTTTTCAAGCCATGAATTCGGAGCAAGGCTGGGCTCTTCTCACGAAGTTTTCCACAGAATTTATCTATATGCAAACCCTGTGACGAGCGCGATGATGCTCAGGGAATAGTCGTCGTCGTCGTCGTACTTGGCTGCTACTCGTATCCGAGCGAGCATACATTTTTTCCCTGGAAGTTATTTTCTCAGCTGATGGATGTGTCTCTGGTGACTCAATAAACCGATCCTGGCATGAAACATTATATCAGGGTTTCTCAACCTTGGGCCTCCAGATGCTCTTGGACTTCAATTCCCAGAAGCCCATGTCAATACCCCTGCTGATCACGGCTTCTGGGAATTGAAGTCCAAGAACATCTGGGGGCCAAAGGTTGAGAAATGCTGCATTATAGCACAGCATATCAGAGAGTTGTTGTTGTTCAGTCGCACAGTCAATTCCGACCCTTTGCAACCCCATGGACCATTATCCTCCAGGTCCCTCTGTCATACCTGTCAACCGCGGCTTCGGACAATACAGGACCTGCGCAGAACCGTTCTGCGCAAATCACCTTCTACGCATGCGTAGCCTTTACGCATGCATAAAAGGGTTCTACGCAAGTGTAGAAGGGTTCTACGCAAGCGTAAAAGCCTCCTAGCATGCATAGAAGGTGACTTACGCAGAAGGGATGTGCAGTACCTCTTTCCCCCGCTGCCAAATCCCGGGGTTTTGGCAGCTCCAAGCAGGAAATGGCGCAAATCAGCGCCAAAAACCAGGTAATCCCAGCCAATTCGGGAAGGTTGACAGGTATGCCCTCTTTCCTCCTCCACCATCCTCCTCAACCCGCCCAGCTCTGTGCCCACTGCTTCTGCAATACCATCTAGCCATCTCATCTTTGGACGCCCCCTTCTTCTCTTGCCCTCCACCTTTCCCCAGCATCAAGGCTTTCTCAAGTGAATCCTCTCTTCTCATTTGATGTCCAAAGTACTTCAGCTTCATCTTTACTATTTGACCTTCTAAGGAGCAGTCAGGGTTGATTTCCTCTAAGATCGACTTATTTGTTCTCCTCGCTGTCCAGGGTACCCTCAAAACTCTCCTCCAACACCACATCTCAAAGGCATCTATTTTTCTGCGCTCAGCTTTCCTAATGGTCCAGCTCTCACAACCATACATTACCACCAGGAATACCATTGCTTTGACTGTGCAGACTTTTGTATGCAAGGTGATGTCTCTACTTTTAACTTATGTTCCTTTGATTTTTGCATCTTTATTGCAGTGTAGTTAATCTGAACATGAGGTCAATGGCGGAGTGATGCTCCTTATATATGCAACAGTAACGATTCAAACCTGGCGCAAAGCCACGTGATTGGTCAGTGCAGGTAAACAGCCAGGTGATAACACTTGATTGGGTAATGAGCAAACAATAGGTACATCTGGTGGGAACGCAGTCCCGCGATATCTACACAAGAGGAATATTCACAAGGGGGGAGGGAGGGGGGAAATGGAGGATAGCTAGATCCAATTCATTCACATTTCACTTAGTTACATGTTTGCTTTCAATCACAGTTCGCTTAAGTTGCATACACAACAGTTTCCCAGATTTCTCATGGCTTGTTTCCCAAGAATCAGTCGCCTTTTTATTTCATGGCTGCAATCCCCATCATAGAGTAAACAAAACCAAAAAAAAAAAGCGAAAACTTTGTGGCGCCTTAAAGGCTAACTGCTGAATTTTAATGTTAGCTTTCGTGGATCAAGACCATTCTCAGATCAATCTTCATGGCTGATCACCATGATGATAGCCAATATTCGGAATCGGATAAGGCACAAGGAGAAGAATAACAGAAAACTCCTGATTGTTATTTATATTTCTTAATGTGTATTTTGGTTCTGTTGAGTTGTAAATGGTTAGTAAGGTTGTCCTTGCTCGAAAGCCAGTCGTATCCGACTCTAGGGTTCAGTGCTCATCTCTGTTTATAACCAAAGAGCCAGCACTGTATGTGTCTGCAGACATTTCTGTCAACATCTGGCAGGCATGGCTCAACACCAGAGTGCACAGAACGCTGTTTACCTTCCCACCAAAGTGGCCCCCATTTATCTACTTGCAATTTCTTGCTATCGAACTGCTAGGTTAGCAGGAGCTGGGACTGAGATGGGAGCTCACTCCATCATGCAGTCCCTGGAAATCGAACTCTGACCATCCAATCAGCGAGTTCAGCGTCTTAACCGCTTGAGTCACCGCAGTCGATGAATGCCAAATAAACATTGTGTACACATCTGTAATAAGTTATCTTTCAGACTTAGCATCTATTCAGAATGTTGTGTGAAAATTGACAATGGTATGAGTGACCTTGTGTTGTGTTCTCAATACTATGCCTTTAAACAATCACCAGCTGTATCAATGTAACCCGTTGTAATTAGGACGCGAGCTAATGACCACCTGGTGGCAATAGCGAGCGCCCAGCTCACACGGTTCCAATTCCCCAAAGAACTACAGCGCGGGAAGATTCCCGCCACTACCTCACCTGGACAAGAAGGGCGTGACCTGAAATGACGTCACGCCGACAGTAGCCAATGGGCTACCGTGGAGCCACATTCAAATGTATAGCCACTGTATATATTGAGCTGTTCGTCCGCCATTACCACATGTTCCCCCGTACCACCATGCAATAAAGATGTGTTAAGCCAATCCTTCGGCTGTTCCTGTGTCTTGGTTCTCATACACTAAATTGGCGACGAGGATGGGATTATGGATCCGCACGAGATCAAGACACACGCTAGTCATGCCGGTTTCGACATCAACAAGCCGGAAGATTGGGAGCTCTTCGAAATGGACTTTCAAGATGCGCTGGTGGTGTCCGACATTACGGACAAGGGAAAGAAGAGGGCCATCGTCACCCGGATGCTCGGAAATGCCGCCAAAAGAGTATTGGTGGATCTGGTATCACCGAAGAAGGTGAGCGAGCTGTCGGTCAAACAGCTCCTGAAAGCGATGCGCGACCATTTCCAGCCCTCAGTTTCGATGTTTCCGGCACGAGACGCGTTCTGGAAGAGAGTTCAAGCGCCTGGTGAGTCCATCGCCACTTTTGCAGCAGCCCTGCGGTTGGCCGCCGGCCCATGCAAGTGGGAGAATCTGGAAATCGCCCTCAGGGACCGCATGCTGTGTGGCCTGTGGGACGAGGAGGTTCAGCGAAAGTTGATGAACCAAGAGCCACCCCCGACGCTGCGCGAAGTCGTGAAGGCGGCGCAGGCCGCAGAAGCCACGAGGGCCGGAGTCAAGGGGTTTAGAGAAAGGCCCCCACAGTCCAACACGGCAGCGGGCTCGGTGCATGCGGCCAGACGAACGCCGAAATCTCCCGCGGAGAGCAGCGACGACGAGGACGTCCGGAGGGTTTGGAAGGAAGGCCGACGCTGCGACGGATGTGGGGCGGCCCACGACCGCATCAAGTGCCCGTTCCGGAAGGACGAGTGCCACAACTGCGGACGCCGGGGGCACATCGCCAAGGTATGCAGACGGCGGCGCAAGGAACGGAAGGGCTCGTCAGACCGCTCGCCGAGGACCAAGGAGGGTGCCCGGCCTGCGAGGAAACAGGATGGCGTGGGCCGCATCTCCGACGACAGTAGTGATGACGCCCCAGTGTACAGCGTGTCCTTGGGACACCCCCGTTACTTTGTTGAGGTACTGGTGCAAGGGGCCCCTGTTAGGATGGAGATAGACTCGGGTTCCTCCTACTCAATCATGTCCCAGCGGGAGTTCTTGGGAATTTCCCCCCACGTGCGCCCTAAGCTCAAAGCGTTGAGGTCCACGCTGCGGGATGTACAGGGAAATAGCATTCCGGTGTTGGGGGTTGGAAAATTCAAGGTCCAATACAAGCAACACGCCGCGGAACTTCCCCTGGTTGTTCTCAAGGGGGGAAGTTGTAGCCTTCTTGGGACCCAATGGTTTAAGCCCCTGGGTTTGTTCATTGGGGGGGTGCATGCCGTTGGGACTGACCCGATGTGTGACGCGCACCCCGAAGTTTTCAAGAAAGGACTCAGAAAATACAAGGGACTCCCAGTAGCGTTCAACCTGGACCCAGAGGTCCGCCCTATAAGACTCAAGCCGCGCAGAGTGCCTTTCGCACTAAAGGACAAGATAGAGGCGGAACTGGACAAATTGGTGGGCCAGGGGATTCTTGTTCCTGTTGATTCCGCGGAGTGGGAAACTCCGATTGTAACTGCGCTAAAGGCCAATGGGGAGGTTCGCATATGCGCTGATTATAAGTGCACCATTAATAAGGCGATCCGCCCAAATGCATATCCGGTGCCAGTAGTCAGCCACCTGTTGGCCAGGTTACATGGGGGAAAGTGTTTCGCAAAACTTGACCTGGCGCAGGCCTATCAGCAACTCTTAGTAACCCCAGCTGCAGCTGCCGCGCAAACAATAGTCACTCATAAGGGGGCGTTCCAGGTGACGCGCCTACAGTTTGGTGTGAACTCGGTGCCGGGCATTTTCCAGTCGCTTGTGGAACGCCTCTTAAAGGGGCTAGATGGGGTCTTGCCATACTTTGATGACGTATTGATAACAGGGGGGAGTGAGGTGGAGTTGGCTGAAAGGCTAGACAAAGTACTGGCGGTGTTTGAAAAGGCGGGGTTGAGGTTGCGAAAAGACAAATGCGTCTTCTTCGCAAAAGAGGTTGAGTTCTTGGGTTTCCGGGTAACCCCTGCGGGAATCAAACCCTCCAAATCAAAGGTAGCCGCGATTCAAAATGCCCCTCGCCCCACCTCCAAGCCCGAATTGCAGTCGTTCCTAGGGCTCTTAAATTTCTACCACTCCTTCCTGCCTCGGAAGGCATCGGTAGCGGAGTCACTGCATAAGCTGCTCAAGAAGGACAAGGCGTGGAAGTGGGGCGAGAGCCAGGAGAGGGCATTCGTGGAACTGAAACAACTCCTAACGTCTGATGCCATTCTCACCCATTTTGACCCCAAGAAGCCGGTGGTTCTGATATGTCATGCATCCCCAGTGGGGGTGGGGGCGGTGCTGTGCCACGTGCTGGAAAACGGGAGAGAGGCCCTGGTAGCTTTCTACTCCAGATCCCTGTCCCAGGCTGAGCGAAACTACGCCCAAACAGACAGGGAGGCGCTAGCGATAATAGCAGGGACTAAGAAGTTCCACGATTTCCTCTACGGCCGCCCCTTCACCATAGTAACCGACCACAAGCCCCTGCTAGGCATTTTCACTGCGGACAAGCCCACACCTCAGATCCTGTCCCCTAGGATGTTACGGTGGGCCATCTTCTTAAACGCGTATCAGCACGCGTTGGTATACCACCCAGGGAAGGAAATAAGCCACGCGGACGCCCTGTCGAGGTCTCCCCTTCCCCGCGGTAGCGGCCTCGTGGGTGAGGAAGAACAAGACCACCAGGTGCTCCTGATAGAGGTTTTAGATTCGCCCCCCATTGTACCTGCAGACATTGCCAAGGTGACCGGAAAGGACAAAATGTTAGCCCTAGTCAGCTCCTGGGTGCAGAAGGGGTGGCCGGCGTCCTCCCCGGCAGCGGAGTTCGCCCCGTTTTTCAGGAAGCGGCTAGAGTTGTCCATAGAGAGGGGGTGCCTTCTGTGGGGCCAGCGGGTGGTAGTCCCCGAATCCCTGAGGCCTAGGGTGCTTAAACTGCTGCACGTCAGCCACCCGGGAATTGTTCGCTCCAAGGCTCTGGCCAGGAGCTACTTTTGGTGGCCCCAACTGGACGCAGACATCGAGCACATGGTGGGCACTTGCGAGGGCTGCCAATGCTCCCGACCCGAAGAACCGCGCCTGTCTCACAGGGAATGGGACGCGGCAAAGGGGCCGTGGTCCCGTGTGCACATTGATTTTGCGGGCCCATTTAGAGGGACACTTTTTCTCCTCGTAGTGGATGCTTACTCCAAGTGGTTGGAGGTCATTCCTGTTACGAACACCTCCTCAGCAACGACAGTAAAACATTTGCGTAGGGTCTTTAGCACGTTCGGTATACCCGACACCCTAATTAGCGATAACGCTAGTTGTTTCACGTCCGCTGAGTTCAGGGCATTCACCGAGATCAACGCCATTTGGCACATCACCTCCGCCCCTTTCCACCCGGCAACAAACGGCCAGGTTGAGCGCCTCATGCGCACCACCAAGGACGCGCTGAGGCGAATGGGTCCCGGGGACTTGAACCTACAGTTATGCCAATTCTTACTGGGGTATAGGGTGACCCCCCTAGCTTCGGGGTACTCGCCCGCGGAGCTCCTAATGCGTAGGAAGCTGACTACGATTCTGACCAGGCTAGACCCAACGAGGGTGGAGGACACAGGGAGGAACATCGGGTTAGCGGACTCGAAGAGTTTTGAAGTAGGTGCCCCGGTGCATTGCAGGAACTACGCTAGCGCGGGGCCAGCCTGGGTCCTGGGCGTCGTCGTTGGGCAGACGGGTCCCCTGTCGTATTGTGTAGAGACCAGTGCGGGTCTTCTCTGGAAACGGCACGCTGACCAACTATGGCGCCGGGTCCCGGTCAACCAACGCGCGGACGGCGCGGAAAAGGATTCAACGTTAGGGTTCTCCCCCACCCGTTCAGCCCAAGGAGGAGGAGAGGGGGGCCAGTGGTCCCCACCTAGGGGGGAGGAGAAGGAGACTGTTCTCGTAGATAGCCTGTGGGATCCCCCCAATGACCCAGCAGAAGATTTCGAGTTTCAGTTACAAAACCGGGGGGGGGGGTTCGGAGTGGTCCCCCACCCGTCCAAGCGAGAAGCGGGGTTTTTCGTTAGCCCCCAGTGCCCCCGGTTTTTCCACAATGGAGTTTGTCCCTTCCCCAAAAGCCGCAGAACCGCGGCAAGTCACTAACGAGTCTCCCTCTCCCGTTGCAGGACAAGAGACCAGGGGACAGAGAAGCAGTAGCACTCCCGGGACAAGCCAGCCAGCAGCACGCCCAAAACGCATTTGCAATAAGCCATCTTGGATGAGAGGCTTCGTCTCATCCTAGGGGGGAGGGATGTTGTGTTCTCAATACTATGCCTTTAAACAATCACCAGCTGTATCAATGTAACCCGTTGTAATTAGGACGCGAGCTAATGACCACCTGGTGGCAATAGCGAGCGCCCAGCTCACACGGTTCCAATTCCCCAAAGAACTACAGCGCGGGAAGATTCCCGCCACTACCTCACCTGGACAAGAAGGGCGTGACCTGAAATGACGTCACGCCGACAGTAGCCAATGGGCTACCGTGGAGCCACATTCAAATGTATAGCCACTGTATATATTGAGCTGTTCGTCCGCCATTACCACATGTTCCCTCGTACCACCATGCAATAAAGATGTGTTAAGCCAATCCTTCGGCTGTTCCTGTGTCTTGGTTCTCATATACTAAACCTTGGCAGCAAGTACTTCCTTTGTTCTGCAAGGTGGATTGAGGCTATGGGTTTAAGTAATAACAACATATAACAACCTGTTTGTTGTGGCTAGGTCTGAAAGATAAAATCATTAGCAGATTATAATGCAACAATGTTTATTATCTTCTGTTATTACCGGTTGTGTTAATTCTTGCATGTCTCATTTCATACGTGCCGCAGGAGATGGCTCTGTGATCACAGCGTGTGGATCACTTCATGGCAAGCTGGGATCCACCTTAAACAAATTCACACCAATGGCATTTTTCCTGAAAATGATTTCCAGGAAAAAATGTATACTCGCCACCGCCCAGTTGTAATAAGCCGCACTGATTTGTAAACTTATATGTTATACTAAAACCAACCATTGTTCTGTTCCTGGTATGTATCAATTAAGGCCATGAAGTCTCACTCTTACACTTGGTTGAAATGTATGAAGTGGTAGCTGTGTTAGTCTGTGCAAGCATAAGGGAAATGTAAAGGTATCCCTTGCTCGAAAGCCAGTTGTATCTGACTCTAGGGTTTCAAAGCCGAAGAGCCAGTGTTGTCTGCTTCTACAGATGTTTCCGTGGTCACGTGGCAGGCATGACTAGACATCGGATTGCATGGAACGGTGTTACCTTCCTACTGAAGTGGTCCCTATTTATCTACTTGCAATTTCTTGCTTTCGAACTGCTAGGTTGGCAGGAGCTGGGACAAAGAAGGGAGCTCATTTCATCCTGAAGTACTTGGGAATCGAACTGTTGACCTTCCGCCTCCCAGTCAGCGTCTTAGCCACTTGAGCCACTGCAAGTCCCTCTGTGCAAGCATATCTGAGAGTAAATAAAGCAGAACAGCAAAACAAGACAGAAAATGTTGTGACACCTTAAAGACTAACTCCTGTATTTAAGGCATATCTGTAAGTAAAAACAAAAACACAGCAGCACTTTAAAGACTAACTGCTATATTATTGATGTAAGCTTTTGCGGACCAAGTCCACTATAATGATATAACGCATGAAGCGTTTTTTTTAATGTAACTATTACTGTCTGATGAAGTGGATTTGGTCCGAAAGCTCAGAGTTAAGTGCAGGAGTTAGTCTTTATAAGGTGGCACAACATTTTTTGTCTTTTTTTTGTTGTTGCTGTTCTAACCTTCATACCTCTATGTTCCTCTAACTGTCAACGTCGAACCATGGAGGTATAAAAACAGAAGATGGCACTACAGGCTTCATGCTGTGAGTTTTTTGAAGCCAGTGGGCGTGGCCTGCCGCCATATTAGGTGGACCAAAACATTAGCAGACTACCGTTTACTCCGATCGGGTTTTCCCTTTTAATATTAGGGGGTGGGGTGGATTCGATCCCTTCTCCCAGGTCCCGTGGGTCCGTGAGGGTTGGGGGGACAAAAGGGGTCTGTCCCCCCTCAAACCTCCCAACCCCAGGGGAGCCCCACCCACTGATATTAAAGGGGAAACCCCATTACTTTCACGACTCCACGCAATCAAAGCGCCATAAGGCAATGTTTTGGGCCAACTAACATGGCGGACTGTCAGATTAGTCGGCTTCAAGTTTGTGACGTCATGTCATCTCCTATGTTTTCATATCTCCATGCGTCCAACGCGACGTCGGGTGGGAACGTCGCGGTGTGCGTATTCTCGCGAGACGTCCCTTTGCGGCGGCCGCCATCTTAGTGCCGCTACTGAGGGTCATACAGGCTACAGGCTGGGAGGACAGAGAGGGCTCCGGTGACGGTTAGGACGATGTTGCTCTCTCGCTTGGCCTGCTTGCGAGCTCTGGGTAAGTGAGGGCTGGTCCTTAGGGGGTGAGGGAAGGGGACGGAGGGAGGGAAAGGTCTTTGGCCCCGCTGTGACCTGCTTGTGCCCCTTCCTTTGGCAGCCCCGGCCGGCCTGAAGAGCTTGGCGCCCTCTCTGTCCGTTGGGTGAGTACAGGGGGGCGAGAAGGTCCCCGGGGCGGGCGGGCGGGCGGCCTTCGGGGAAGGTTAAAGGACGAAGGCCTTTGAGCCAGAAGGAGAGCATTGGGGTTCATATGAAAAGCGCTGCACATTTTTCGCCTGGTTGGGTTTGTGTGGCTGCAAGATGTGCCCAAGTACTGCAGGACAGAATGAGTTCCCGTCTTTGTCCCAGCTCCTGCCAACCTAGCAGTTCGAAAGAAGCAAGAAATTGCAAGTAGATAAATAGGGAAGGTAAGCAGCGTTCCGTGCGCTCTGGTCTCTTGTCATGCCTGCCACATGACCACGGAAACGTCTGCAGAAGCAGACAGCGCTGGCTCTTCGGCTTTGAAACAGAGATGAGCACTGAACCCTAGAGTCGGATACGACTGGCTTTTGAGCAAGGGAAACCTTTACCTTTAAGATGTGCAGCTATCCAACAGGTGAAGCTTACCTTTACGGCTTTCTTTCTCTCTGGGTGTGTAAAAGTGGAGCCTCTGGCCAGTTTACAGGTAATTTACATATGATGGGTACTTATTTGACCGACCTGGGAAGGCTGAGTCAACCTTGATCTCTGCCAGGATCAAACTCAGAACGTTTTGGCTACAGTACAGCAGCTTAATCACTGCACCACCAGGGCTAAGGTTGGCCAAGGAATTACCTGCTGGCCAGCCTTCTGCCAAGAGCACTACTACCCCTCTCCCTTTGTCCGATTTTCTGCCGTCTCCTTGGTGAGCCACATTCATTTCTATGGATTTTTTTTTTTAAAAAAATAGTAGCCTTGTTAGTCTGTGTTTCAGGCATATCAGAGAAGAAAAAACACTGCAGCACTTTAAAGACTAACTGCTTTATTTTTTTTTTTTTAATATTTTTTTATTGAGTTTTTAATAGACATACAGAAAACGAAAGGAAAAAAAAGAAAAAAACATTAACAATACATTTACGATACAATACACTAACAAATTCTTAATATCATATTAACAAACATTACTATATGCTAGCACATAACAATATCTATACTCATTAACTGCTATTTAACCACCAAATATTAAAAACCATTATTTCAATATCCTAAATGATAAGAAAAAAAAAGAACTTTCTGAACTAGCACTAATCTTTTTTAACAAATAATAATCACCCAGTGTATATATACAATGCCCGGAGAGTTTATTTTTTACTCAGTTCCAGAAGCTTCTTTGTGATGGTACTGGTCCTGAACTATCGCTTGCCATAATAGAGTGATCCACAAACGGTTTCCATATATTCCAAAATCTATTCTCTTTTAAATTATCTCTTTTGACTTTAATCTCCCAGGTCAATTTATCATTCAGTGCTAAACTCCACATTTCTTTGTACCATTCTCCAATCTGTATATCTATATCGTTTTTCCAATTTTTTGCTATACATTGTCTACCTGTTGTCAATATAATTTCCAATAGTTCTTTTTCCTCCTTATTTAAACCCAAACCTTCCACATTCGTTAAAAGAATGGTACCCGACACCAACTTAACACTTTTACCCAATATTTCATCACACTCATTTTCTATTCTTGCCCAAAAAACCCTTATTTTTTTGCAACTCCACCACATATGTTCGTATGTTCCATCATATTCTTTACATCTCCAACATAACTTATCTCTTTTGTTATCCATCTGGTAAAGTCTTAATGGTGTCAGGTACCATTGCCACAACATTTTAAAATTATGTTCTTTAATTCTTACAGACATTGTTCTCATAATTCTCTTTTTCCATTTGTTTTTCCATTCAATCTCCCCAATTTTTATATTCAAGTTTTGTTCCCACTTCCGTTTCAAGTCCTCCTGTGGATCTGCACCTCTATTCAATATATTATAGAGCTTGCTTACAAGACCTTTAGTACTGCTTTCCCCTTTTCTAATCTTCCTTACCAATTCCTCAAATTCTGTATGTACTCTATCTATCCCTATTTCTTTTTTATATTTTTTATTCCAATTATCCACCTTTAACTTCTGAAACCAGTTCAAATTTAAAATCTCAAACATTTTTTTCCGCTCGTCATCAACTTCGCATGCTTTTAACCAATCCTTCAATAACAACCTCCCATTTTTATCCAATATTTCCATTTTTTCTTTATCTAATTTTATTGGGAAACACATCATATCAGTCAATTCCAAAATTGGAGAGAGATTCGGAACCATGTCTTTTTTTACCTTCTTCCATACCTCCATGAGACCTTTCATCATAGTATTGTTTGACCTTTTCACCTTATCCTTCATTCCCAAGAAAATCAAGTTTCCAATATTTCTGTACTCTTTCATTTCCAATTGTTCCCAAATCACCTTTTCTCTTGCCAAGATCTTCACAACATTCCTGACTTGAAATGCTCGATAATATACTAGCAAATTAGGCATACCCAGACCCCCTTTTTTCTGAGACATATACCATAGTTTCTTTGGAAGCCTAGATTTTTTTCCTCCATTACAGAACCCATTAAACATTTTTTGAAACTCATTAATTTCTTTCTCTTTTAAATGGATCGCTAGTGTATCAAATAGAAAATTAATCTTTGGTAACAATATCATTTTACACATAGCAATCCTACCGAACCATGACAGCTTTAACTTCTGGAGTTCTTGTATTTTATTCTTAAATTCAATTCTCAAGCTGTCATAGTTCAATCGTTTAAGATCTTCTAATTTGTTTGAAATAATTATCCCTAAATACTTCAGCTTCTCTTTAACTTGTATATTAAGTGTCGACACCATCCTACCCATCTCGCTCACTTTCAAATTACACAACATCAATTCAGACTTGTCCCAATTTATCTTTAATCCAGTTATAGCTTGAAATATTTGTAAATGATCTTTAATCCTATCCATTACCTGTTCCGGGTGCTTCACCATAAGCAATGTATCGTCTGCATACATACTCACTTTATTACCCATAATCCCTTCTATATTTGAGTCTTCCCTTATACTTTTAGCTAAAATCTCCATTGCCATTATGAACAAGATAGGGGATAAAGGACAACCCTGCCTAGTGCCCGCCTCTAGCTTTACCAGGTCCGTTAGCTCCTCATTCACTCTAACCTTAGCATTTCCTTTTTGATATAGTAAATCTATAACCCTATTAAATTTATCCCCAAACCCATATTTTCTAACTATTTCCTTAATTGAAGACCACTGCAGTGAATCGAAAGCCTTAAAAATATCCAATGATAGTAATCCCACTTTTTCCTTTGTTTGATTGACATTGTCTATTAAATCTAATACCCTTCTAGTCAAATCCGCCATGTGTCGTCCTTTTAAAAACCCAACTTGATCAACCTCTATATATTCCCCCATAAAACTATTTAAACGATTAGCCAATATTGCTGTGAAGATCTTCGCATCTTGGTTTATAAGCGAGATTGGTCTATACGAATCCACTCTTTCCAAGTTCTTTCCAGGTTTTGGCAAAAGAACAATTGTGGTGTTATACCATGAGGTCGGAATTGATCCTCCATCCAATATATAATTGTATAATTTCACCAATTTCGGAACCACTACCTCTTTGAATTCTTTATAGAACTCTGTTGATAATCCATCATCCCCCGGGGCTTTCCCTATCTTCAATCCACTTATTACCCCCCTAACCTCTTTATCAGTTATTTTTTCCTCCATTTTCTCCCTATGCTCTTGTTTTATCCCATTTCCTAACTGCCTCTCCAATATCTTCTTAAGTTTTTCTTTATCTATTTCTTTTTTTGCATATAGCTCCTGGTAAAATTCTCTAACTATTTTACATTTATCGCTAAATATAAAAAGAATAAATTAGAGTACACAGAAAAAGAAAGGGAAATAAAACAATTACAGGTAGAACACGCAAATAGTAAGGATAAAAAATTTTTTTTGAAACTACAAGGACTTAAGGCAGAAGTAATGGGTAAAGATATAGACAAAGTTAAACGAGATTTGATTTATTTAAATAGGGAATATTTTGAATTTAGTAATAAGAACTCAAAATTATTAGCAAGGGCAGCTAAGGTTAAAAGGGAAAAGAGAGAAATTGGGGTGTTAGTGGATAGGCAAGGTTCAAGGTGCACTAACTGCTTTATTTTTAATGCGAGCTTTCGTGGATCAAGTCCACTTCATCAGACATCTGTGCTGCAGTGGATGAAAATGGGTGGGAGGTGCTGCATTGCCGTGGTCTATCTCAGTTTAACCCCCCCATCTTCAGCTATGCCTCTTTGTAGACTGCTGCTCCGTATGTGTTTGAAGGATGGTGCCAAGACCAGACAGGAATTTGGGTAGTTCACCTTGATGCAGAACAGTGTGCTTTTTGAACTAAACTGGGGGGGGGGGGGATTTCAGGATGTGGGTGTGATACGGTCTGTTCACCTTGTGTTGGTGGACTTTAGTACCTGTATCAGGATTGGCACTGCCTCGCTTGGGGTGGCTCAGGATTTCATGTCTTCATTTGCATAGCATGGGCTTTCCCCAAGCGGTAACTAGTCCCACTCCTGCTACATGACACACTTTGAAAATGTTTTTCTGTGCACTGGAGATGGTGGTTAAAACAGGAAGAGTTGGAGGAGAAACTGCCTAATCCAGAGATGGCAAACCTTAGTACGCCAGCTGTTCTTGGACATCAATCCCCAGAAGCCCTGATCAGGACTTCTGGGAATTGAAGTTCAAGAACAGCTAAGAGTGCTAAGGTTCACCATCACTGGCCTAATCTATCCTGTTTCAAGGCTTGGCCAGCAACTGTTACTGCCTGGTTAACACTTCAAGATAATTTGAACCATTAAGATTAACTGGCAAAAATTATGGCTCATAATTTTTACCAGTTATAAATAAATGGCAGCTGAAAGTATTGTACTTTGGCTCAGACGCTCAGAGCACCAGTTTCCTTTGGGGGGGGGAGACTGTGCGCGCGCCCTCGCCCCAAGGAAACTGGTGCTCAGACATTCAGAGCACCGGCTTTCTTGGGGGGAGACTGCGTGCATGCACCCTCACCCCAAGGAAACCAGCGCTCAGGCGCTCAGACCACCAGTTTCCTTGGGGGGAGACTGGGCGCGTGCGCCCTCACCCCAAAGAAACCAGCGCTCAGATGCTCAGACCGCCGATTTCCCCGGGGGGGGGAGACCACGCGCATGCCCTCACCCCAAGGAAACTGGCACTCAGACGCTCAGACCGCCAAATAGCCAAGCCCCAAAGTCGGAGACCAGTCCTGCTGACTTTGGGGCTAGGCTCGATCCGCCTCCCTGTTTGGAAAGGGCAGCGGGGATTTCACGCATGAAATCCCCGCTGCCCTTTCCAAAGAGTCAGGCTGATCAACCCCCTGTTCCCTTTCCTCTTTGGAAAGGGAACTGGGTTTTTTAATGTTGTGCAATCAATGTATCACACAATGTTAAAAACCGGATGACGCTAAGACTTGCGGAACCAAGTTTTAGCGTTATCCGAGGTATTACTGTAGTTTGGTATTTTCCTACACCACAGAATCACTGGGAAGTTACCTCCAGGATTTCAGTGATAGTGGTAGATGGGTGGTCAGCAAAGTTTGTTTGAAGGGATGATGGGATTCGTCAACACCCATGGTGCCTGCCCATTCTCTATTTAGAGAAGAGAAAGGAAGGAAAAGGGCATTTGTCTTATAAGCTGAATTTACAGAAGGCTCCAGCAGTGCATTTCAGTTGCTTTGTCTCTCAAAAACCAGTGAAAAGGAAGGAAACTTACTATGACATTTTCTTTCTCTTATATTCCCCACCCCCCTTTGTTTGGTGGTGGAGAAAGGTAGTTTCTCCTCCCCCCCTTCCCAATGGATTTAGATGACACAAATTCTCTTCTTGTAGCAAAAAAAAAAGCCACACCTCTTTTATCCCCAACACCTTCCCACTTCTTACAGGGATGGGGGGAGTGTAGATGCAGTGCTAACTATACTTATCCCATGTTCTCAAAAAGTACCACTTATCTCATTTCTTCCTTTAGGCTATAGCTGTAATGGCAAACATTTTAGAGACTGAGTGTCCAAGGAGGAGGAGGCATGTGGGCAGGCATTGCACATGCTCCCACAACCATGTGACATCACCGGTGCGCCCCTGGCAACATTACATGGGTGTGTGCACACGTTGTCATGTGTGCACGTGCAACTCCTCCTAGGAGGGGTCGGTTTGGGTGTCTGGTCATGTCACCTCATCCCCACTGCTTTCCTCTTGCCTCCCCATTGACGGAGGGAGAGGAATGGGTGGGGAAGCGGCTCTGCCATTAGTGTCGGCAGGGCGGGGCTTGCCCGTAATAGTGTGCGTGCCAAGAGAAAGGGCTCTGCATGATACCTCTGGCACGCATGCCATAGGTTCATATATACTGGGCTATAGCCATGGCTCTGTTTGTTTTGCTTTTTGATTCAAATGGGCCTTTAACGATATGTCTAATCATAACTTCAAATTTCCAACATCATATATTCACATCCAACAGTAGTCATCTTTTCTTAGTCACAAACATTTCTACTTGGTAGTATTTACTCGTACAGGTAATTGCTAATCCTTTGTGTTTTTTCTTGAGGCTTGGAACGCCAATGTTTTTATTTTGTTTGGCGCTTTATTTTTGTATGTTTTTTGTGTTACCAAACATAGTGTAGAATATAGTTTTGCTTCCCCCTCCCCCTAATTTTCCCCAACAGGATTGAAAAATCAAGTAAATTTAGGTTGATTGGTGCCATGTGACTGAACAATGACATTTTCATATAGGACTATTTTTGAACTAAATGACCCCTTTCATCTAGCACCTTTTGAACATTACCCTTTGGAGTATTCCTAATAGTTCAGTAAAATGTTTAATCAGTAAAATATTTAAAGTGAACATACAAGTGACTTAGCCTCCCCATGTTCTCTTAGCTCTCAGTGTGTAGAGAGCGACAATCGGAAGAACACTGTGTTGTCCATGACAGTAATTTGCATTACTTAGTAATTTATCTCACTGTACCTTGCAGCTTCTTATTTTGGGGCGTATGGAGGTGGCAGATCTATCACTCTGTATCCTCACATGTTCAGAATAACACTGTCTGAATAAACCTAAGATTTCAATTTCAGTTTGAATTTCTTAGGTTAGTATAGCTGAATTACATTTTATTTATTGCAGAGCGGTTCAAGAGGCAAGACCATTCCACACATGTCAGCACCACTTTGCTCCTGTTCCTCCTCTTCCAGAGGGAGGAAAATTCCGCCTTGGAATAATTCCTGAAGAGTTTTTCCAGTTCTTGTACCCTAAAACAGGAGTCACAGGTTAGTAAAAGTTTATATCAAGGTTCTCAAAAAGCATTTGTTTAATGGAACTAGACTCCTCAAACTCATCCCACATGATTGAATACTACTGTTGTATTTTTCATGCAGTTTTACAGTGTGTTGTCTTCATTAAAAAGATAAACAGAAATACCTCTAAATCAGCATTAGCTATTTAGATTTGTGTCAGGGACTGCAGTGGCTCAAGTGGCTAAGACGCTGACTGAAAAGCGGGAGGTCAGCAGTTCGATTCCTAAGTATTGCAGGACAGAATGAGCTCCCATCTTTGTCTCAGCTCCTGCCAGCTAGCAGTTTGAAAGCAAGAAATTGAAAGTAGATAAATAGGGACACCTTCGGTGGGAAGGTAAACAGCTTTCCGTGCGCTCCAGTGTCTAGTCATGCCTGCCACATGACCATGGAAACGTCTGCAGAAGTTCTTTGGCTTTGAAACAAAGATGAGCACTGAACCCTAGAGTCAGATACAACTGGCTTTCGAGCAAGGGAAACCTTTATTACGTGTCTTCATTAAACCAAAACTGTTTGTGACAAAAGCAAACTGACTGATTGCTATTACTTACAGTTACTTATTTTGAGCAGTGAACTTTGTCACTATTTAAAAGAGCTATGTCTGCATTTTTTAACCACACCTACCATATTTTTCAGACCATAAAACGCACCGGGTTTTTAAAGCAGGAAAACAAGAAAAAATATTCTGAACCAAATAGTACTGTATTTACACCACCAACCATTGGTGGTGCTGCAGGGAACATGGGCGGGCAAGCCAATTGCACTGAGGCAGGAAGCGATGCTCTATCCTAGCCTCTTGCTCTCCCTGCAACTAGGAAGCATGGCTTCCCCCTCCATTTTGACTACATGGGGCAGGGACAAAGGCAAGAAAGGTAAATGAAACCCTTTCTTTTTATGCACAAGTTTGGTTTCCCACTGAAATGCATTGGGAACATACAAACAGAAAAGCTTTAGAATACTGTACTGTACAAGAAATTGATTTCCAATGCATTTAAATGGGAAATTTCGCCCTCTTGTGGCCACCTGTAGTAATGGGCCGCCGGACATAGGTTTTTCTTTCCCTGGCCCCGGAACAGCTGTGGCAGGAGTGGTGGAGGTCTTCGGCCAGCCGCGGCTGTTGCAAAATATCCTTTTACAACATGTTGTAATGGTTCTCGAGAGTAAAGGTGTTGAAGTCAAGGAAAGCGAGCAAGGCAAGAGTATGGTGCAAAAAGCCAAGTCCCGATTTCTCGGGTGGTCTCTATTTATTGAGTACAATATCAGAAGATTATGCACAACCTGCGTGCGCCCCTCGTGTTAGAAGGCTGGCTTAATCCATGGCACTTGACTGGCTGGGTTACATTTTCCATTCTGCGTGCCCAGGTTAGCCAATGGTATAATAATCAGTGGTTAGTAGCAAGGCTTAGTGTTCCCATGCTATCTGAGTCCTTGGAGACTCTATAACTTATGCATGCTTGTAGCGTCTAGCTGCGGTTAAAGCCTGCTCAGTCCAGTACGCGGACGTGAGCCAGATACCATGTTCGAGACTTACGTCTCTCACCTACTTACATTTGTCCTACAAAGCTCAGTGCTCTAAACCAAGGAAAGATGGAGTTGCTTCTGCTACTATTAGCCCATACCAATTTCCTCTCCTGTAAAGCTCGGTTGGTTTCCAGCTCGTGTGCGAGCCGAACAAGCCAATCGGGAAAGATGTTGCTGACAAATCAATGACCTGGGCTATCCACAACAACAGCCTTGCTGGACAGCATTCAGACTATAAGACGAGCCCTCATCCCCCCTCCCCTTTTTTGGGGGGGAAGTGCGTCTTATGGTCCGAAAAATACGGTAATGCTTGTTCTGTTCTTTATTATTTATTTGATTTCCAGTCCACTTTTTATCAGTTGAGGGATCTGAGCAGCTAGAATTTGTTGCAGTCCCCCCCAGCCATCCACCTTTATATATATTTTAGTCAAGGGTTGCTCTTGGTTTTTATTTCATTTGTCAGCCCATTCACCAAATGACAACCTTTTTTAAAAAAAGTATATTTTACTTCTTATTTGAAAAAGTTTTGGTATTCCCTTGCTCGAAAGCCAATCGTATCCGACTCTAGGGTTCAGTGCTCATCTCTGTTTCAAAGCCGAAGAGCCAGTGTTGTCTGCTTCTGCAGACGTTTCCGTGGTCATGTGGCAAGCATGGCACACGGAACGCTGGATTTAAATCTAGTTTAAAAGCAATTTTTCACAAAAATCCATTCAGGGTGTTCACTGATCATTTTCTTTCAGCAATCTGTTTTAGGAAGGAAAACATTTAGTTCTTGATATAGTAAAACAAATGGGAGTCAGAAATTTCTGCTAATCTACAAATCAAGACATCCGAATGTTGTTGATTTGCTTTCTGTCCACTTGTCATATACTGCACCATCAGTAACAACATTACAAAAACCCAATTTTTCTAATTTTGGTTGCAGAATTATAAGGGAGGGCTTTTTGAGAGGGGAAAAATATCTTAGACTTTCCCAGTCTTCTGGAAGCCATTTTTTTTTGCTTTTGCTAGTAGGCTTTCTAATTCTTTTGTAGATGTAGCACAATATCCTCCTCTTGCAGCAGCCATCCTAATTCTATGAATTATAATTTGTAGAAAATAATGAAATTTGTGTGATGTTGGAGCTCTTAAGTTTTTGAAAGTCTGAATTTAAAAAAGGAAAAACTTTAATTTATCTTTCTCTAAAAAGGATGAATTTTGCAATGCTAAAGGTGCATACTGCTTTTGTTATCTTGTTTACCAAATCATAAAGTTTTGAGAGGAAAGCTAACTGGTAAATCAGGAAGAATGTGTTCATTTCCTCATTTTTTGTTTGCACGCCATAAGTTACAGGCAGCTGGATTTCTTGATCGAAGGGTCTCGTGCTGGGAGGCAGAAATATTCAATAGTCTGGAGATTTCGTTAGTCGATAGCCATTGTACAAAATATTTTTGTTCTCATATTGTATTCTTGTTTTCTTTTTCCTAGGCCCTTATATGTTTGGGACTGGACTTATACTCTATCTTCTCTCTAAGGAAATTTATGTGATTAACCATGAAACAATAACAGGTATCGCTGTCGTGGGACTGATTATTTATGGTGTTAAAAAGTTTGGTCCTACTGTAGCAGCTTTTGCTGACAAACTCGCTGAGGTGAGATGGCATTTCTGTTGCTACCCATTAACGGTGCTCATAAATGCAAGATAATGTCATGTTGATGTCCTAACTGCCTCCCTGTGCTAGCCTGTGCTGATATTCCCAGGCAACAAATAAAAATAAACAAAAGAATAAAAAATGAAGACAAGAAAAAAAATGTGGCACCTTTAAGACTACTTGCTGTCTTAACAAAATTCACTTCCTCTGATGGAAGAGTGAGACTACATAGCAGTCGTTTATACATGGCCTAAAGATAAAGAGGCAGAAATCTCACACAATTTGCACCCCATGTCTAATCAATCCCTATTCTCTTTATTTTGAGGTCATGTATAAATTAGTGTCATGTAATTTCACTCTTACATCTGAGGAGGTGGATTTGATCCACAAAATCTCACATTAAAATATAGTAGGTACTGCAATACCAGGTTGATGCGTGGAGTGGATGGAGCAAGCCCCTATTCCATCTCCCAGTTCCAAAAATCCATTTAATATAGAGTCCTCAAATAGAGGACATATCAGATATTAAACCGATTATTATTTGAAGAGAGAAGAAAGGAGCAGCCTAGTACCGGATCAAATAAGTTTTTGGAAATGATGAAAATAAATATGATATCCTGCAAACTCCATGATTATGTAAATACACTGGGTGATCCTTGTAAAAGTGTTTGAGATATTTTAGATGATAGGGCTTTATATTAATTCAGTTGTGTAGTGATTTATAGAGGTAATAAACAGTATGCAATAGTGAATAATATAGTAATAACAAGTTTGGTACAATTGTATAAGATTATAGAGTAAAAGAGGGTATGGTTTGAATAAGAATATATTGAATTGATTGATAATTTCTGCTGTATGCTTAAGCGTATATCTGTTTGAATTTATACGACTATTTTTTACAATGTATTTTATTTTTATTTTTTGATGTTTGTACTAGTAGTTTGTGATGTAAAATTATTTTTTCCTTTTGTATTGTTATGATATGTTGTTGTTTTAAAATAAAACAATAAAATAAAATATAGTAAGTAGTCTTTAAGATGCCACGTATTTTTGTTTTCATTTTTACTTTTGTTGTCTGACATGTCTGATGTCCTCTGAATATGAAACATTGTCATCAGTATCTCAACTTTGAGGAAAAAAATTAGTTATATTACAGCATTCAGTATAAGTGATCTTTCATTATAAGTAACCTTATTCTCCTTCAGATTGCTTTCTTTCAGTATTGTATAGTCTAACCTACTTGAAAATTGAGTTTCTGTTCCCTGGTTAGCACTGTTTTTCAAACTTAGGATTTTATGTTTAATGTGGTATAAAGCATCCTCACTGAATTAGAGAAACTCTTTCAGGAAACTATTTAAGGAACTATAAATATAGTATTCGTGTATACTGGTAAATGAAAGTATGCTGACTCTGAAGGAATGTGTTTGTCGTTAAGTTGCTTGTGATGGTTATATTGAATTCTGTTAAAGTTGGTTTTTTAAAAAATCTAGTAGCATTAATTGTGACTGTTGTATAGAAGTATGGATTTAGATATGACATTGAAGGTTTGGTTCTACAAAACTAGATTTCTCTCAATATTTATTTGGCCTGATTATTTCTGATTTCAGGAGCCAATTGTTGCAGCAGAAGCTGTGAAGAAAAGCATGATGAGTCACCATGAAGAAAGCATTCAAGCTGAAAAGAAGGAACAATGGAGAGCTGAAGGTTACCCCTATATCTTTGATGCCAAACGGGTACAGTGTTGAAATACATATGCAAAATTCCTCCAAAATATTGCAACACTTAAAAAAAATAATGTTGAGAATTGTGTACAGCAATTTTTCAGAACCTTTTAAAATTACAGTGTGTTTTACATTTTCTCTTGTCCATCAGTTATCAGTATTTGCAGATTAGTGTGCCTTATTCTTTATTGTAAATACAATTTGGCATTTTATTTTAGAAATGCAGTGTTTGAAGAAGCAATAATTTATAGCACCTGTAGGACAATCAACAAATCTGGGGTGTTTTTTGGACTTGTTGGTGATAATTGCAAGTCATGACTACTTAGACTGGGGTGAGAAAAATGTGCCCCCTCCAGGCCACTTTTGTGGACCTCTGTATGTACTCAAAATTAGATTAGGTTTATGATGTTGTCCAGAATATCTGAAGAGCAACAGTTTGTGGAATGCTGTATTGCAGCTTGTTGCAATACATATCCAGTTAGGAAATCCCATTTGTTTTAGTGTTAGGATGCTTAATGTTCCTGGGGGAATTGCTGATACAGAATTTTGCTATATTAATTGCAGTGAAAATGGTTGCATACTGCAGGATAAGGGACTGTGTTCACGACAAGAGTCTGACCAAGTTCGCAGTTAATGGCCCAAACCCTATTGCTTAGTTATGCCTGTATAAGGCAAGTGACATTACTTCCAGTGGTTTCTTGCTAGCATGTAACAAGTGTGTTTACACTCAGTGATATAAGCAGGAAATGTATTAATTTTCTTGAAGAACTTGCATGTATTGCCACTTGCCTTCTGCTGGCATAACCCCAACAGGATTTTGCCCAGTGTCTAAATTTTGCCACTATTCTTGTTTGTGAGAATAGATAAAATATTCATTCACACTAGCTGTCTTATGGTTTGTTTGTATTTTAATGTGTATAGCTAAGAAAAAAGATATTCTTTGCTCATTGAGTATATTTCATGTAAATAAGTTCAAAAACAAATTAAATGATGTATTTGGTTTCTTGTTGATCTAGAACAATGTCGCTATGCTGCTGGAGATCAATTACAGAGAAAGGCTGCTCACTGTATACGGTGACGTGAAGAGGCGGCTAGACTACCAAGTGGCATTACAGCATCTGAAGCGGCGTATGGAACAAGATCATATGATCAACTGGGTTGAGCAAAATGTTAAACAGAGTATTACACCCCAACAGGTATTTGGAAATTGTTAAATCTGTGGGTAACATTTCACTGTTAGGAGGCCTGTTTGGGTTGTCTTTTGATGCCTTCATAATATAAAATAAGATGGCATCTGAAGAACAAGAGAGAATGTGCATTTATGTAGTATTAAAAATAGCGCTAACAATGTTGCCTATCTTTTTAAAACTTTGCAATGCAATGGATGGCTATTTTCCCCTTCATGTAGACTGAAGCAGGAGGAGGTTCTCATGTCCCTTCTCTAGTTTTATTTTTACAAATCTTGTGTTTGTTAACACAGTGTAAATCATGGGTTTCATTGCTAGAGCAGAACTGTGCTAATAACGGATAGACATGGGGTTTTCTAAATTTTTGGATCACACATCCCATAATTCCACCCTAGCTTCCTGTACCGAAAGAACATTCCCAGCTAGCGGAAGGACAGTTTTCTTTCTGAATGGGAAGGCTGACCTTTGCTAGGCTGCTTTCCCAGCTAAGCTTTTTCTTCAGGTAGAACTCCCAGAATTAAGAACTACAGGATTCATGTTTTTTAAAATTCTGAAAATTATATGCCTACTAATAGAGTTTTCAGACTACATTCTTTAAAATTATTGGTGAATGTGGTAGTTTTGGTTATAGAACAGCAGGAGTTTTAGATTTATTATGGTTATGCCAGTGACTCTTAGACTTAGTTTTTCCTCATGCTATATATAGCAGGAATTCTCAACCTGCGGCCCATGGAACAGATGCGGCCCACAGCACCCTTTCATTTGCCCTACCCACCACCTCCACCACACCCGGAAGTGCCGTGTGGTGGAGGAAGGGCAAAATGGCTGTCTAGCCGCCAAAACTGAGGTAGCGTGACCTGGTCCCCGACTTTAAAAGGTTAAGAACTCCTGCTATACAGCATATCAGGCAACAAGGCTCCTTGTTGTTTCTGCAGCAATAAAGTTTTATGGGACGGGTGCTAACCTAGTGCCCAACCCTCCTTTCTCATCTGGACTTATAACTGGCAATGGTAGAGTTACAGTGACTCTAGGTATCTAATAAACTACGTATCTGAACAGGTTGTTAACTGAATATTGCAAAAATGTAAACAGACTTTGTAACATATTTGGTGTACAGAATGTGAATGTTTAACAGGTCAAAACTACATATTGTACATTATGAATTGCAGTTAGAAAGCTAAGAAGTACAGTGTTGCAATTTAATAACATTGATCAGGATGTTTGAAAATAGTTCCACAAGGCAAAGAGTTAAACCTCTTAGGTTTTGTTCATTCCCATGAGTTTATGGTCCCACTGTAATTTCTATAAATAAAATTCCACAGAATTAGCTGATTTGTTGACAGCCAGCTGCTCCAAATATTGTTTCTCTGTGCAACATAATGCACTATAGAGAGGATCCAGGTACCTGGTAGAACTGAACTGTGTAACAACTATTCACTTGATTAG
This sequence comes from Bradypodion pumilum, assembly GCA_035047305.1. Lineage (NCBI taxonomy): Eukaryota > Metazoa > Chordata > Lepidosauria > Squamata > Chamaeleonidae > Bradypodion > Bradypodion pumilum. Next base: position 61,425,668 of record JAWDJD010000004.1, on the reverse strand, counting down.
TTAATTGCTTGTGCATTTTCTCAAAGTACTAATTTGTGTATTTCAGGAGAAGGAGAGCATTGCCAAGTGCATCCTGGACCTGAAGATGCTGTCAAAGTCTGCACGGGCAACTGTGTGAACATGCAGAATTTATTAGCAACCTCTTAAATCATGATTTTTCTCATCATTAAATACCTGAACCGAATCTGTGCACTTTGTGGTAGCTACAGAAAGAGTTGTTAAATTACATAAGTGTGCTCACCTGATGACAGTTTAACTCTCATGATGATTCCAGGAAACAGAGTGAATAAAACTGCATTTCTTACCTTGCATTAGTCTATGCTATATAATACAAATGGATGTTGGCCTTCCATTGGATGGAATACTGCTGTGTATTTTTCCAAGAGTAACACCATTGGTATAATTGGTATAACTTCCAGTAACAAGCTGAAAAGTAACCATATGTGCATGCTCTTGATCAGTTTGGACGAAGCATGAACTTTATCAGGAGGGTTTTAAACGGATATGGAAGGGGAAAGGAGAAGGGTATGAGCATGCTGAAGAGTACTGAAATGCTTGCTGATTTTATTGAAATTGATCTAAATAAAACATCAGGAGGGCTTTAAGCTGATTTGGAAGGAGGAGGGAGATGTAAACTCAGAGGTAAAGAAAGTTGAAGGCTTATGTACAATAAGACAAACAGGCCAAGTACATATAATGGGAACTAATAATAATCCTCACAAAATTGTAGGAAGGAAAACTGGTCACAAGTCTTGCATTTGTCTATATACAAATACCAGGAATATGGGAAATGAACAAAAATTGGATGTTTTAGTTCAGGGGGGTAAAGATGACTTGATAGAAATAATAGACGTGACTCCCAGAAACAGAACACACCAATTGAAGGATATAAACTTCAAAAAGAAAAGGTGTACAAAGGGAGGTGGAGCTGCAATATATGTGAAAAACACATATCCATCATAGAAATACAGGAGAATGTGTGGGTTAATATTGTCGGGTCAGGGAACCAAAAGGAACATGGTAGTTGGGAGTCGAGCTACTGCTAACTACCCAGTCAAGGAGAAGATGCAGCTGAAACCTTTAAAAACATGTCAAAGATACATGATGTAGTAGGAATAATGGGAGATTTAAAATTATCCTGATATCTGTTGAGAGACAATTTCTGCAAAATATGACCCAAGAAATACTTGGCTTGCATGGCTGATAATTTCCTCCTACAAAAGGGAAGAAACTGGAGGAGAGCCACTTGACGTGATTCTAACCAATGCTTGGCAGAAGAGGTGACAGCAAAAGAAACGGGAAAAGTAACCCTGTTCTGTTTGAGTTCTTGGGTGAAAGGAAACAATAGCAGCTTGTATCTGCACATGCAGGTATATGCTGACCCCAGCAGCAGTGGTCCAGTAGCACCCAAATGACTGGGATGTTACCCGAGATGGCAAGCACAGCAATCATAGACTCTGAGGCAATATAAAATTTGCCCTCAGACTTCAGCATCTTGGGAGTTGAGTATTTTTCCAATCAGCTTGTTCCTGTAGTTAAGGCCAGGGGCTTTTATGAGGGGCAAGGATCCTGGTTTCATTTCTAATTTACTAGCACCACACTGAATATAGGCAATTTTTAGATTATACACAAAGTCCTCCAGTTACCGTAGTTTCCAGGCCATGGGAAGAAATTTAAATGGCAGCTAAACCACATGTTTGGAATGCTGATTACAAATTGCATAGAGATAGGATGGGACCAACATAGGATCAGTTACTGAAGGATCACAGAGATTAGGCCAGTGATGGTGAACCTATGGGACTTCTGCCAGAGGTAGCACTCGGAGCCCTCTCTGGGCACTTGTTCACCCCGCCCAGTAGCCCAATGGGAGCGCTTCCTCCCTCACCCCAACACAAAGTTTGCCCTGCCCAGCAGCCCAATGGGAGCATTTACTTTCTGCCCTATTGCTGTGTTGGCATTTTGCAATAAATGTTTTTTGGGTTGTAGTTTGGGCACTCAATCTGTAAAAGGTTTCATGCCTACCCCACAAAAATCAACTCCCAGAAAGTAAGCATTGATGTACTGTACAGTACGTATTAACATTCAAAGACACTCAGAAATAGATGACCACACGATGGCAGCATTTCCTCAAGAGAAGCTATAATTTTGTGTCAGAAATTATTCCGTGTTGAAAGGATTTTTGCTGGAGAAACTCTGCTCCGGGGCTCCTTTCATGTCCCCAAGATCTTTCCCTCCTAAGTGGTCCCTATTTACCTACTTGCATTTTCTTGCTTTCAAACTGCTAGATTGGCAGGAGCTGGAACCGAGACAGGCGCTCAAACGGTCATGCAGTACCCAGGTCTTGAACTGCCGACTTGCTGGCCTTCCAGCTAACAAGGCAAGCTTCTTAACCAGTGGTGGGATTCAGCATGTTCGCCCCAGTTTGCCAGAACCGGTAGCAGAAATTCCAGCTGGCCCCGCCCTTCCAAGTTTTGAAATACAGTAGTCCTAATTTGGGTGCAATGCAGGGCTTTTCCCCTGGCCATGCCCACCATACCACACGCACAGAGTAGGTAGTAATTTTTTTGGAATCCCACCACTGTTCTTAACCACTGAGCCATGATCATGCAGAACCACCAAGTGAGTTCATCTCTAGTAAGCTTATGCAATTAATACATTTCCTAAGTGCCACTCCAGTGCATTGCTCTAACATGGCCAACTTCGACATGAGCCCAGCCAGCTGTGTCAACATATTTAAAATGGCTAAAGGAGCATCGTAAACATTGGCCTCAGTTCCCTGTGTGCCATCAGACCTTGCTACAGTAGTGGTAGGACCTCCCAATGGCGAGAAGCTGCTAAAATCTAATGGGAGATTATGCTTCTGCCACGTCAGGTTAGACGTGTGAAGTATAGATCAACCAAGCAAGTAAGTGCCATTCGACTTCTTGTTTCTTCCCTGGTAAAGAAGTTTCACCTATGGATTTCCACTAGAGTCCATTGCTGGCCTATTACCTCTAGAGGTGACCTGTCAAATGCTCTACCAATGTCTCTCCGCACACAATTTCTGGGCATGGGGAAAACCTTTTATTCCCTTGTTCTGATGATTTTCCATGGTCTGGAATATACACAAAATGTCTTGTCTGCATGGCCATTGGATAGATCCTTCAAAGATGTTTGCATGCAAGATAGGTAACCCATTAGATCTGTGATATTCTTCTCTGTAAATTTTGACCTCTGCATAAGTTGGCCACTTCTACGTTGTTGAGAAAGAGAGGACACTAACTTGCCTATGCTGATTTATAGGCACAGAAATGGACAAGCTGTCCTAAACATCATCATGTGGCAGGCATGGAATGCTGTTACCTTTCCTGCCAAAGCGGTACCTAGTCATCTACTTGCAATTTCTTGCTTTTGAACTGCTAAATTGACAGGAGCTGGGACAGAGATGGAAGCTCACTCCGTTCTGCAACACTTGGGTCTTGAGTTGCTGATCTGCCAACCTTACAATAATCAAGTTCAGCATCTTAACCACTAAGACACCACAGCCTCTTCAGTTAGATTAAATAAAATGTTGTTTAGCGGCAAAAACCTGCCTTGGGAACAATTGTGCCAAAAGAAAAGTCACTCTGGCTGAAATCCTGTTGTACAGCTCCACATGCACAATAAGGTTATAAGCAGCAGCAAATCATCACTGCTTAAGGGCTTCCTTTAATGAGTTGTGGGGACCCTGAAATGACTTTTTATCAGTAGCAATTTGCTCCTGAGGGTGATGTCATCCCTGTTGTACACATAGAGCGGCACAACAGGAATTCAGGCTATGTGTGCAGAATAATGTGTCAATTCTCTTTGGCATTCAGCAGCTTTGGCATTCAGCAGCTTTCTATGCCTCTATGTGTCCTTCTAGATTTGGGATGTTGGAACACTCTGCTTCAGAGGTTGCCTCCTCGCAAGCTAGGAGATTATTGAAATGATGACACTGAAAGATTGAAGCTTTGTCTTATGCCAGCTGTGCTACAGAGTTCCCCAAAGTTCCATCATCGCCATGTGTTTTTGAACTTTACAAGAAACTGGGGGAGAAATTATCCAAAGATTTTGGCTGTACAGTATAGGTAGATGACAGTGAGCTCCATCTGTAGTTTTCATGTAATAGAGTTGAGACAGCGAATTGGTACTGGGTAATATCATTGTACAATGTTAGTCTCTTATATTAACTCATGGTCTATTGTGGACCCAGCTCAAAATGTTGGCTTTACCCAAGTACTAAATAGCTCAGTATCAAGTTACCTGAAGGAGTACTTCTTTCGACATTCACCTATCCAGATCACAGTGCAAAGTTGTCCAAGACCTTTCTGCCAAAAAGGCAAGACATGTGGCTGCAAAGATGTCAGTCAAAGGGAAGAGGATTCAAAGAAGGACTTTGGGTGTCAAAGGGAGGGAGGGGATTATACAGCTGAAAATGGACACACTTTTCAAGGTTTATGATACAAAATGGCACAACCCATGACTATAAGTAAACGTGATTCCTAGCAGATAAACTCATATTAGGATTGGGAGATAACTAGTTGATGACCTTAAATTGTTATCAATATTATGTTGACTGTTTGGATCTATTTGTGTTTTTTCACTCTCAATACACATGAAACTTGCTTTGGAGATAGTATTGCTTGTAACCTACTCTCTTTTCTAGTCTAAGCAGCCATGTAACAAAGATTCTGGCTGTTGGAACCTCTACATGCTGCATTATTGTATGCTCATAAAACACTGCCAGCTCATACACACCTGTTCTCCTGATTTTGCAGTAATCATCTGGCTTATAAAAGAATGCTCAAATACATCATAGAGTACATAATTCAATATTCTTAACTTACACAGCAGCATCATTAAGTCATATGAGAAAATAAGCATTTTCTTTGTCCAGCTGTAGGTTTAAGCTGGGGGGCGGGGTGGACCTGGAACTCTTTCCTGGTGCTAAGCCATTTTTGGTCCACACACGATTTCCTCATTTATTTCACTTGTCCTGCCCAGCTGGATGAACTGTTGACCACATGCATTTCTGAGGTCACCTGAGGTTCTTGATAACCTATTGGGTCAGCTGACGCTCCTCTGGTTATTTTATTTCCATTACTTCATCACACCATATTACTTTGGCTTTCTTTCCCTTATTTGCTCACATATTTCTACTTAGAGCAACAAACAAAGGAGGCAAGGGGAGGTTCCCCTCCTGAACTGTATGGACAAGCAAAGCTGATAATCTGAATCAAATATTTGACAAGTTAAAGGCCAACATTCCCTGTCCAGCACAACCCTAGTTTTGATGGAAAGAGAGAGTAGCAGCTGCTATTTGCATTAAAAAAAAAATCATAGCGCTATAAGCAATACATTTGAATAAATAAATAAATAAATTTCAGCAGCTGAGCTGGTCTATCAATTTTCAGGTCTCGGATTGTTCCACATTGATTCCAAAATTCAAGGCCCTTGCAAAAGGACTAGATCGAGGTTCCCAATCTATGGCTCGCGGGCCAGGCCCGACCCATGATGCCATTCCATCTGGCCCATAGCCGCCTCCGCCGCATGCGGAAGTGGAAGCAGGCACATTTATGTCAGCCATAAAATGCACCCATGTATGCACAAACGTGCCCCCAGCTGTCATAAATGTGGAAGTGGGTGCATTTACAACAGTCATAAATGTGCTCACTTCCGGGGAGCATGGTCCGGCCTGCTCAGCTGTCCGGGTGCATGGCCAAGCCCCCGTTGTAAACAGGTTGGCCACCCCTGGACTAGATGCTGACAATGACCTCTGCCAGATGCAGCATTATTTCCTTTAATTGGGTTCTGTACTGATGTTACAGATATTTCCCCCACTATCCATTTGACATTCCTTTTATCTCATATCATGCAGTGCTCTCTTCTGTAACTTGCCACTTTTTGTTCCTCCCAAAATTATTGTTCCTCCCCAAACTACCCTAATGGTGGAAAGTGAAGAAGACCTAAAGAGCCTCTTGATGAGAGTGAAAGAGGAGAGTGAAAAAGCTGGTCTGAAACTTTAGTATTTGGGAATCAAGACAACGGAAGCAGCTGTAAACTAGCCTAACACATCTTTATTGCATGGAGTACAGCACGAACATGAGGTAATGGTGGACAAACAGCTCCTTTTATGCAGTGGCTATACATTTGAATGTGGCTCCTTGATCGCGCATTGGCTACTGTCCATGTGATGTCATCCTTAGTCACGCCCTTCTTGTCCCGCGCAGCTGAAGGTATTTGAGGAATGTGTACCATGTGAGCTGAATGCTCACTATTTCCCCCTAGTGGTCACTAGCTCGCGTTCTATTGTGGTTTGTTACATTGTTTCTATTGCAAGACACAGATTGTTACAATCGCTCATTCATGTGGTTACAGATTGTTACATTCGCTCATTCGTGTGGTTACAATTAGATTCAATACACAACAGAAACTCAACAACAAAAAACCCAAGATCATGGCATCTGGCCCCATCACTGCCTGGCAAATAGAATGGGAAGAAAAATAGTAACAGACTTTACTTTCCTGGGATCCAAGATCACTGCAGATGGTGGCTGCAGCCATGATATAAAGATACACTTACTTCTTGGGAGGCAAGCAATGAAAAACCTAGGTAGCATAATAAAGAGTAGAGACATCACCCTGCCTACAAAAGTCTGCATAGTCAAAGCAATGGTATTCCCAGTAGTAATGTATGTCTGAGAAAGCTGGACCATAAAGAAGGTTGAGCGCAGAAGAATAGATGCCTTTGAACTGTGGTGCTGGAGGAGACTCTTGAGAGTCTCCTGGACTGCAAAGAGATCAAATCAGTCAATTCTGAAGGAAATCAATCCTGATTGCTCACTGGAGGGACAAATACTGAAACTGAAGCTCAAGTACTTTGGCCACTTTAGTGTAAGGGACCAAAGACAATGAAACAGCCGAAGGGTTGGCTTAACACAGGTTTATTGCATGATGATCCGGAGGAACATGTGGTAATGGCGGATGGGTAGCTCAATATATACAGCTGGCTATACATTTGAATGTGGCTCGTCGACAGGCTATTGGTTGCTGCCTGCGTGACGTCGTAGAAGGTCACGCCCTTCTTGTCCAGGTGAAGAGGTGGCGGGAATCTTCCCGCGCTGCTGATCCAGGTGAATCTGAGCCATGAGAGCTGGACGCTCGCTATTGCCATCTAGTGGTCACTAGCTCGCGTCCCCTTATCAGGTTTACATTGATACAGCTGAAGGTTATAATGTTGCACACAGAAAGGTTACATTGTTACCACATGGCTAGGTACATTGTTAAAGGCACAGCTTTACAGAACACAACAGCCACCAAATGAGAAGAGAGAACTCACTTGAAAAGGCCTTGATGCTGGGAAAGATAGAAGGCAAAAGGAGAAGGGGGTGTCAGAGGATGAGGTGACTAGATGGTATTGTCAATGCAATGGGCGTAGATCTTAGTGGGATGAGGAGGATGGTGGAGGACAGAGGAACCTGGTGTATGATGGTCCATAGGGTTGCAAAGGGTCAGACTTGACTGTGTGACTGGACAACAACAACAACAACAACAACAAAACTATGCTTTATTTTCAGTGCTGCTTTCTACCCAGGCATAGAGTTTAGCAATTCCCATTTGCACCTTCTTCGTACCTTCAACCATTGTTCTGGATCACCCGTTTTTTTCAATATTATCACTCTATTAGTAAAAGGCACCAAAATTAATTTAATTCAATTTAATATTTCAATTTGTTCACCGGCTAGTCAGGCAAGCCCGACTCAGGGCGGCTTACATAATCTAAAACCCCATACAATAAAAGCAGTTAAAACCCCCCACCCACATTAAAAAGAATCCCACCCACCCCGAGAAGCAGTGAGAGGGTACATCTCATGGTACAAGCCAGCTGGCAGGAGCCACATTGCCCTCAGGGCTCCAACACCTGCCCTGCCAGCCAAGTCTTAAGTCCTTTCCTGAAGGGCAGCAGCTCTATCTGCAGCCGCAGCTCTACTGGCAGCAGGTTCCAAAGGGCCGGAGTGAACATGGAAAAGGCCCTTTTTCTTGTGCCAGAGAGGTGCCCCCCCCCTGGCTGATGGAACAATTAGGGAAACCCTCTCGTCTGCTCTGGTTGGATGGACAGATGTTCTTAGGGCGATGTGGTCTCTTAGGTATCCTGGCCCACTACCATATAGGGCTTTAAAGGTCATAACCAGCACCTTGAATTGCACTCGGAGGCAAACTGGTAACCAGTGCAGCTCCTGGAACAGAGGCGAGGTGCAGGCATAACACCCACCCTTCATCACTACCCGGGCTGCCACATTCTGGACCAGCTGCAGCCTCCAAATGGTGGCAAGGGCAGCCCCATGTAGAGTGCATTGTAATAGTCTAGTCTGGAGGTGACCAGGGCACGTGTGACCGAACGCAAGGAGTCCCTATCCAGGAGTGGGTGCAACTGGCGTATCACATGGAGTTGTACAAAGGTCCTCCTGGCCACGAGCCACCTGCTCTGGCCAAAGCTGAACAGAAAGCAAATCCTTTCTAACATAGAAGACTTTGGGCTTTCTTTCAATGGTAATCTCTCTGTTCAAGATACAACCATTTTCTAAAAGGAAGGTAAGAGCTAAAGATGTCTAGCTGTCTTATGTAAGACCTTCTAGTCCATAGAAATGTTGAGTTAGGATAGCCTGAAAAGAAGGTAGCCATGCAGCATTTTTACTTGAAAAATAGGGGAGGCACAATGCTCAAAAGGCATTATTAAATTGGCTCTAACTCCTCTGCTTGGGAGAACAGACAGAGAGAAGCAAATAAAGGCTATTAAGGACAATGTTTTGCAGTTTATATAGCAAATGTCTGTGGTAGACAGAACAAACTGCTATCAACAGATAATTAGATTGGAGACTGGACCACAAATTTCCTTCTTTCTTATGCAACATCTCATTGACTGTTAAATGAAGAAAAATCTCCAACGGTATGCAGTCTAGCAAGAAAAATACAGATGTACTGTACTTAGTTATTTTCTGATTATAGAATAAACACATATATTTTAAGGGTTCCAGTTTAGCTCCTGATTTTAGTTGCCACTCAGAATATGCATATCCATTATGATTTAATTATTGATGCTTTCCTTTAATTTCATTTATTCTGAATAAGCTATACATGCTAATAAAAGAGTTGTCCAAAAGAAATGATCCTAAAAAGAAAAGGCCATACTGATTGGAGACAACTATAAGGGAAAGACTGTTAACAACACTACAGCAAAAATTATTCACTGCATTAATTGCAATTAACTGAATTCCAGTTTTATTTCAATGGGATTTAGGGATGATTAAACGTTCCTGGGACTGAAGCCAGTTATTCTCCTTTCCAGAAATGCCTACAATATTGTTTTACTATTGATTTTTTAAAAGTAAATATGATGAGGTTGACTTTACATAGGATGTGAAAGATTATACCACAATATATTTTAGATAGTTGACATCTGGATCTTTTTGCTATGACAAACTAAGTGACTACTGCTGTGGAATTTTTATTGCTAAAACAGTTAAGAAAGTACCATGTCACATTTATTATGTATTCCAGGTATATTTGTTTTGCTGTCAGAAAGTATTTTCCACATACAATCCCAAATCCAGCTAAATTAATAAAGGTTAAGGTCTCTCTTGCTTGAAAGCCAGTCATGTCCAACTCCAGGAGGCAGTGCTCACCTCTGTGTATAGCCAAAAAGCTAGATTAGTCAGCATCTGCTGATGTTTCCGTGGTCATGTGGTGGACATGATTAGATGCCAAAGTGCATAGAATGCAGTTGCCTTTCCTGCTGAAGTGGTACCGATTTATCTACAGTACTTGCAATTTCTTGCTTCTTGCAATTTTTTATCTACTTGCAATTTTCCAATAGGTTGCCAGGAGCTGGGACAGAGACGGAAGCTCACTCTGTTGTTCAGCATTTGGGTCTCAACCAACTGACCTGCTGACCTTCTGGTCCTCAAGCTCAGCTTCTTAACCACTAAGCCACCATGACTCTCCAACTAAATTACCCCTGAATATATCCCACTAAAAGTAACAGGCTTTAAACTTGTAGTGACTGGGAACAAACCAGGAAAAAAACCTTGCTGCAACATACACACAGATATATTTCATTTGTTTTACTAAATAGCAAATAGAAGCAAAGGATGGTGCATAAGACCAGTTCTCCAACAATTACAAAGATGTTTAGAATTGGGAAAGTAATCTGGATAATCTATAAACAAACAGCATTCTTTATTGAGCTTTATATTTGGGAAGAGGCCATGTGGGTCTTGAACATGTTGAGTCATGGATAGTCAATTATATATATTTAGCTCTCATATTTACTGATAAATATTATAATGGATATTGAGCATTCCCAATCCTACCCATAGTTAACTGTCATGGGGAAATTAAGCATCATAGTGTTCTTCCAAAGATAATAGGTTGACAATGTTGGATGAGCTTTAAAGAGATTAATTTTGGATTTCGGTGAGCATATGATGTTAGGGATGAAGAATTTTTCCACTTGAATTCTTGTACAAATTAACTTAATTCGTGTATTTGGTATATGCGAACCAAGACACAGGACACAGCCTCGGGCTGGGTTAGCTCAGGTTTATTGCATCGTGGACAGAGGGAACATGAGGTAATGGCGGATCGATAGCTCTTTATATACAGCAGTAATACATTTGAACGTGGTGCCATGGTAGCCCATTGGCTACTGTCTGCGTGACGTCATTGCAGGTCACGCCCTTCTTGTCCAGGTGTAGGTGGTGGCGGGAAAACTTCCCGCGCTGTTGCCTTTGATGAGTTCGGACCAAGAGAGCTTGGACGCTCGCTGCTGCCAGCTGGTGGTCATTAGCTCGCGTCCTATTACAGGGTTTATATGATACAGCTGAAGGTTACATTGTTGCTATAGGCAAGGTTACATTGGCTCAGATACAGTGTAATCCATGTGTACAATAAAAACCATCAGAACACAACACCCCTCCCCCCTAGGACGAGACAAAGTCTCGAGCCCACACTTAAACACACTCCCCCCCCTTAGGAGACAAAGTCTCTCAGCCAAGATGGCTTATTTCGAACACGCTGGGGTCTCGATGCGGGCTGCCTCTCCCCGGGTTTGCTACCTTCTCTTTGTCCCCTGGTTTCCTGTCCTGTAATATGAGAGGGAGACTCGTTAGTGACTTGCCGCGGCTCCGCGGCGTTGTTGGGAGGTGTGCTCTTTCTTAGGGAGGAACCGGGGGCACTGGGGGCTAACGAAAAACCCCTCTTCTCGCTTGGATGGGTGGGGGAACACTCCTGAAAACCCCCCCGGCTCGCAAAATCAAAATCAAAATCACAATCGGGGACAGCGGTCGCGAACTCCTCTCCCCCTTCCCCGGCCCCTGATAAGACTGGCGTATCAAAAGGATATGAGTCGGGGCCGCTGCTACTGCTTCCTTCCCCCCTTGCTTGGGACTGTTGTCCACTGCTGTCTCCCCCTTGGGTTAAGCGGGTGGGGGAGAACCCTAACGCTGAATCCTGTTGCTGAGCTCCACTGACTGGCCCACTCACTCGGTGCCTCAGTTGGTCTGCGTGCCTCCTCCAAAGGAGGCCGGTGTTAGTCTCGACCCGGTACGACACTGGCCCCGTCTGTTCTACAACCGTCCCTGGCACCCAGGCTGGCCCTGCGCTGGAATAGTTCCTGCAGTGAACAGGGTCCCCGGCGGCGAAACCTTTCGAGACTGCCAACCCTATGTTTTTACCTTTATCCTTGACTCTCGTCGGGTCTAGCCTGGACAGGATCGTGGTCAGTTTTCGCCGCATCAAGAGCTCCGCCGGCGAGTAGCCTGACGCTAAGGGGGTTACCCTATACGCTAAGAGGAACTGGCATACTTGGTGATTCAGGTCCCCCGGGCCCATGCGCCGCAGCGCCTCCTTCGTTGTCCGCACCAGCCGTTCCACTTGGCCATTCGTGGCCGGGTGAAACGGTGCGGATGTGACATGCCGAATGGCGTTTACCTCCATGAATGCCCCGAACTCGGCGGAGGTAAAACAACTAGCGTTATCGCTGACCAAAGTGTCGGGTAGACCGAAAGTGGAAAAGACCCTCCTTAGCTGGCTAATTGTCGTGGCGGAGGACGTGCTCTTTACTGAGATAACCTCCAGCCACTTGGAGAACGCATCCACCACCAGGAGAAACATGGTTCCTCGGAATGGGCCAGCGAAATCCACGTGCACTCTGGACCACGGCCCCCTAGCTGTGTCCCACTCCCTATGCGGGAGACGGGCCGCCTCAGGTCGGGATCCCTGGCAAGCCTCGCAAGTGCCGACCATGTGCTCAATGTCCGCGTCCAGCTGTGGCCACCAGAAGTAACTCCGGGCCAGCGCCTTTGAACGAACTATGCCCGGGTGGCTGACGTGCAGCAGTTCGAGCACTCTCGTCCGCAGGGGCGTAGGGACTACCACCCGTTGGCCCCACAGAAGGCACCCCCTCTCTAGGGACAACTCTAGCTTTTTCCTAAAGAATGGGTCGAACTCTGTACTCGGGGACGAAGCCGGCCACCCCTTCTGCACCCATGAACTGACTTTCTCCAGCGTCCTGTCCTTGCCAGTTGCCCTAGCAACGTCGGCTGGTACTATTGGGGGTGCGTCTAAAACCTCAATGAGCAACACCTGGCGGTCTCTCTCTGCTCTCGCCTTTTGGTCGTCCGACAAGGGCAGAGGGGATCTCGAAAGCGCATCAGCATGGCTGATCTCCTTTCCGGGCCTGTACTCTAACTCATGTTGGTACGCGTTGAGGAAAATAGCCCATCGCAGCATTCTCGGGGACAGGATCTGCGGCGTGGGCTTGCTTGCCGTGAAAATCCCTAACAGCGGCTTGTGATCGGTCACGATTTTGAACGGGCGGCCATACAAAAAATCGTGAAATTTTTTGGTCCCCGCTACTATTGCTAACGCTTCCCTGTCGGTTTGTGCGTAATTTCGCTCCGCTTGGGACAGGGACCTTGAGTAAAACGCTACCGGGGCCTCCCTTCCGTCTTCCAACACGTGGCAAAGCACCGCCCCCACCCCCACCGGGGATGCATCACACACTAGGACCACTGGCCGTTTGGGGTCGAAATGCGTCAGGATTGCCTCAGATGTTAGGAGTTGCTTTAGCTCTTTGAACGCCCTCTCGTGCTCGTCACCCCACATCCATGTCTCCTCCTTTTTAAGTAACCGATGGAGCGGTTCGGCCACGGACGCCTTCCGCGGGAGGAATGTGTGGTAAAAATTGAGGAGCCCCAGGAAGGACTGTAGCTCGGTTTTGGATGTGGGGCGAGGGGCCTTTTTAATGGCTGCTACCTTGGATTTAGACGGTTTAATCCCCTCGGGTGTGATCCGGAACCCTAAAAACTCGACTTCGGTTTCGAAAAAGACACATTTATCCTTCCTCAATCTCAGCCCCGCTTTCTCGAACACGGTCAGTACTTTGTCCAACCTTTTTGCTAGTTCAGCCTCACTCCCCCCTGTTATCAACACGTCATCAAAATAAGGCAACACCCCCTCCAGGCCCTTTAGGAGGCGTTCCACAAGCGATTGAAAAAGGCCGGGTGCCGAGTTCACGCCGAACTGTAACCGCGACACCTGGAACGCCCCCTTATGTGTAACTATCGTTTGTGCCGCGGCCGTGGCGGGGGTCACAGGAAGTTGCTGATAGGCTTGTGCCAAATCGAGTTTAGCGAAACACTTTCCCCCATTTAGCCTGGCCAAAAGGTGGCTGATCACTGGCACCGGGTATGCATTAGGGCGGATCGCCTTGTTAATTGTACACTTATAATCAGCGCAAATGCGCACCTCCCCGTTAGCCTTGAGGGCCGTTACAATTGGAGTTTCCCACTCCGCGGAATCAACAGGAATAAGAATCCCCTGGCCCACCAGTTTGTCCAGTTCCGCCTCTATCTTGTCCTTGAGTGCGAACGGCACCCTGCGTGGTTTGAGTCTTATCGGGCGGACCTCCGGGTCTATGTCGAAAGCTACAGGGGGTCCCTTGAACTTTCCGAGTCCTTTCTTAAAAACGGCGGGATGCGCATCGCAAACCGCTTGTATAGGGTCCCCCCCCACGGTATGCACCCCCCCTATGAACAAACCTAAAGGCTGAAACCACTGTGTCCCTAGGAGGCTACAGCTTCCCCCCTTGAGGACAACTAGGGGCAGTTCCGCAGAATGTCTCTTAAAATTGACCCGAAATTTCCCAACCCCCAACACCGGAATGCTGTTTCCCTGTACGTCCCGTAGTGTGGACCTCAACGCTTTAAGCTTGGGCCGCACGTGGGGGTCGATTTTCAGGAACTCTTTCTGGGGAATTATGGAATAAGAGGACCCCGAGTCAATTTCCATCTTAATAGGGGCCCCTTGTACTAATACCTCAACGAAGTAATGGGACTGTCCCGCGGACACGCTGAACACTGGGGCGTCGTCCTCGCTGCCGTCCGAGACGCGGCCCACGCCGTCCTGCTTCCTCGTGGTCTGGGCGCCATCTTTGGGCCTCGCTGGACGGTCCGGTCTGGCCGCGCGGTCTTGTGACTGCCTCCGGCCCTCTTTCCGCTTTCTGCACGCCTTGGCGATGTGCCCCCGACGGCCGCAGGTGTAACACTTGGCCTTCCTGAACGGGCATCTCGCGCGCTCGTGGGCCGCTCCGCAACCCTCGCAGCGTCGACCACCCTTCCGGACCTTCTGGACCTCCTCGCCGTCGCTGCCTTCCGTAGACGACTTTGAGTCCCGTCGAGTCGCGTGCACCGACTGTCCGGTCTTCCCGTGCACCGAATTTTCCGCCTTGCCGGCTCTAGGACGCCACTCACGCCACTGGTGCATCTCGTCCACTCCAGCATTCGTGGACTCTGCGGCTTCCGCGGCCTCTATGACCTCTGCCAGCGTGGGTGGCGGCTCCTTATTCATCAAGCTGCGCTGTACCTCCTTGTCTTTCAGGCCACACAACACGCCATCCCTGAGGACCAACTCCAGGATATCGCCCCATTTACAGGGGGCGGCGGCTATCCTCATGGCGGCCACGAATGCCTCAACCGACTCATCCGGCGCTTGGACTCGCCTCCAAAACGCGCTCCGAGCGGGAAACATTGCCCTCGAGGGGCAGAACCGCTCTCGCAGCAGTTTCATGATGTCGCTCGCCTTAAAGTCGCTCACCTTCTTCGGAGCGATTATGCCCACCAGCGTCCGCTTGGTTTCCATCCCGAGCATTCTGGTGAGGATGGCCCTCTTCCTCTCCTCGTCTTCTCCTTTGACTCTGAGTTCCACCAGGGCCGCCTGGAAATCCATCTCAAGCAGCTCCCAGTCTTGCGGTTTGGTGATGTTGAAACCGCTCTGTGCCCTGGCTGTTCCGTGGGGATCCATTATCCCACCTTCGTCGCCAATTTGGTATATGCGAACCAAGACACAGGACACAGCCTCGGGCTGGGTTAGCTCAGGTTTATTGCATCGTGGACAGAGGGAACATGAGGTAATGGCGGATCGATAGCTCTTTATATACAGCAGTAATACATTTGAACGTGGTGCCATGGTAGCCCATTGGCTACTGTCTGCGTGACGTCATTGCAGGTCACGCCCTTCTTGTCCAGGTGTAGGTGGTGGCGGGAAAACTTCCCGCGCTGTTGCCTTTGATGAGTTCGGACCAAGAGAGCTTGGACGCTCGCTGCTGCCAGCTGGTGGTCATTAGCTCGCGTCCTATTACAGGGTTTATATGATACAGCTGAAGGTTACATTGTTGCTATAGGCAAGGTTACATTGGCTCAGATACAGTGTAATCCATGTGTACAATAAAAACCATCAGAACACAACAGTGTATCACTGGTAAATGGAGTACACAGAATGAACATCCTCAAAGTCTGTGGTATTTTTGAGCCACAATCGTGAATGCCCTAGGCAACAGCCACCTTGTGCCTGCTAATCTTTCTCACACTAGGTCAGACAAAAGGAACTACAGAATGAACTCCCCAAAGGTGGCTTCATTTTGGCAGTTTCATGTCTGGCCTAGACATGGAAGAAGAAGACTGGTAAATGACTGGATTGGAAATTATGTCTCTATCTGATATTGCACTTTCCAAATGCTTTGATACTATTATTTTTGTCTGTTTCAATGTACCAAAATATGTACTTACATATGAGCTGGAATTCTGTTTGTTATGATTTCTGGCAACTTCATCAATATAAACTTTAGTGATGCATTGTCATATGTTAAGAAGTCATGGTAGGCATTTGTTATTGCAAGCTGGTCATTTAAGTCAGCATGCAATTAAAAAAATGTCTACACTGACTTCTTCATTTGCAACAACTTGGTGCTGATTTTTTTTTACTTGTTTGTTTGTTAAATTAAGTTGTTATATCTCCCATCTGGGATATTTCCTAGCAAATGTAGTTAGGTAAAGGTAAAGGTCACCCTTGCTCAAAAGCCAGTTATATCTGACTCTAGAGTTCAGTACTCATCTCTATTTACAGCCAAAGAGCCAAAGCTGTCTGCATCTGCAGACGTTTCTGTGGTCATGTAGTAGGCATGCCTAAACTGCTGACCTGCTGACCTTCCAGTCGTCAAACAGCATCTTATCCACTTGAGCCAGTCAAATGTACTGTAGTTAAGGAAGCATAAATATGCAACGTGAAGATTTTAAAAACATTTATTCATAATAGAAATGAGACAGAATTCTTTTATACAGTACATTTACAAGCTGTTTCAATTCCATAGGTTCTGAAACTACATGATTCCGGATTCGGTGCTCATACTCTTGAGTCATAGCTCTGAGTGCCTGGAGTCTGCCTTATCATCAAATTACCAACATCTCCACATGAAAAGACATGCAATAATTCAGAAGGTTTGTAACTGATATTCTAAGTCAGTGTTTCCCAAGGTCCACACCTCACAGGGGGACTCCAATTCCCAAAAGCCCAAGTCAGTGGCTGATCAGAGCTTTGGGGAATTGACTTAGGCTTCTGGGAATTGAGGTCCAAAAACCAAAGGTTGGGAAACACTGCTCTAAGTGAAGAAGAACCCCTGCTCATACAACTGGCATTTGTCGCAATCGATTATTACACTGCAAGAAGAAATTTTAAATAGAATTAACAAAAGTTGAATCAGACAAAAGACCATAAGCTGGTGAACATAATTAAATCAGTGGCTTCAACTCTGGAGTGTATGTGGCTCTTGAGTTAATACTAGTCAAAGTAACATGCAATGGTTTGCAATTTTGCTTTACCTTCTATAAACAACACAGTAACAAGAGCAAATTAGGGAAATGTCTGCATGATGCCAGAAGGAGGGAAGCTGGGGAAAGTTTGCAGGTAACTGCCTCTAGGTAACAGGGGAAAACTTGATAGACTAGTTTTTCATTCTGGATCCTGCATATATCTTTCCAAACACTGTATCAAGCTACAATTACAGGAAAGAAGATAAGATGTGCTGGCTAAAAGAATGCAATGTGCACTACTTCCAAAGCTCTGCTCAGTTTTAGGCACACAACTTTGTTTTAGCACAGAGCCAGTGTTGCAGCCAGTACAAACATGATCACTGCTTCATTAATTTCAATTACTGAGCTGTAATCTCTATTGACTTCCACTGGCTGGCAACAGATTTACACCAGCCAGATGACTGTTTCCCCTACTCCACTTGCCAGTTTTTCTCTTTTAAGTGCCTGGCACAGAGGGACCATGTATGAAGTTCGTGAACATGGAGCAGAAACCAAAGTCAAATCAAAGAACACCTAATGCTAAGCATATGGACTGGCATATGTATTCCTAAATTGTTTCTTATTTTTCATCCTGATAACACAGATTTAAAGACAATTAACACATTTTTAAAGTCAGCCTGTGATAATGATAGACATGGGTGTTTGGGGGGCATGTGTTCTAGTAGCACTTCGTTAGTATAATTGTCTTTTCACTTAAAAGCATATTTTCTTGAATTTATATTTCTTGCTTAATGTCTTGCTGAATCCACGTTAGTGATCTTATGAATTTGCATTTGCATTTTATTTAGGGTTTTGGAGGCTGGATATGTGGAGTTGATTCCTCTATGTCAGTGATGGCCAACCTTGGCACTCCAGATGCTCTTGAACTTCAATTCCCAAAAGCCCTGATCAGCAGGTGCACTGTCTTGGGCTTATGGGAATCGAAGTCCAAGAACACCTGGAGTGCCAAGGTTGGTCATCACTGCTGTATGTTGTAGATGTCCTATTTGGGTTGATAAATATAGCTTGGACTTTGTTCTCATTTGGAAAGGGACATTTGCCCTCCAAGCAACTTCCATTCTGGTGCAGGTGAAAAGAACTCAGAGTGTGTAAGTTGTAGTATCCAGTTTTATTATGTCACTATTGTTGTTTGGTTCTATAAGTATACTAGCAGAGGTTGCCCGGCGTTGCCGGGCTGTTTTAAATTGTGTTGGAAGGTTAAATTGTGTTAATGTTTTTTTTTAAATTGCTTAGTCTGTAATTTTAATTTTTTAAATGTTTATTTATGTAATTTTTTTGGCTTGGCTGTTATTAACTGTGATCTGTTTTTTTTTTTGGTTTTTTGAGGGGATTAATAAAAGAACAAAGTATGATACAATTTTTTCAAATTGTTTTATGTAAGCGAATAATGTTTTAGTTTTTTGAATTTTTTTAATTAGTTGTACTGTAGGTCATAATTTTAATAATGTAAAAGTAAATGTTTTTTACATTCAATGTTTTTAAAATGTGTTTAGATGTTTTGGGTTTAAATTTGAGTTAAAACTCAGCACAGGATTTTTAAAAGTTTCTATTGTATTTTATTGACATATGTTTGTGATTTGTGTTAAAGTGTGTTTTAGTGTAATGTTTTTGACTTGTTTTTATTGGTGTGACCTTTTGTGTAAAATTGTGAATTTGTGTTATGTTTTTGATTTGTTTTTACTCTTGTGGCCTTTTGTTTGGAGCTGTTGTGTGTTTTTGAATTGTTTTTACTATTGTGGCCAGCAGGTGGTGCTGGTAGGGGTTATTGTATTTTGACTGTTTTTTCTTTCCTGGCCTCTGGGTGGAGCTTCTTCTGGTAAGTAGTCTCTTTCTTTATTCATTTCTTTTCCAGTCCTGGTGGAGGTAGGACATCTTTTGGTAAGTTTGCTTGTTTTCTTTCTTTTGTGTATGTGTGTGTGTGTGGGCGGGGGGGAGAGTGTTGGAATTTGTATTTTTTGTCTGTTTGTTTTGTTTTTGATTGTGTTTTTGTTTACTTCGTATTGTTTTTGGTGTTTTTGTTTGGTTTCTTCTCTTTCAAGATGGAGTTTTTTTAGGAGGGGGGAATCGATCCCCTCTCCCTGGTCTCCTGGGTCCAGAATGGTTTGGGGGGCATACCCCTTTGGTCCCCACAAACCTCCCAACCCTAGGGTAGCCAGTGGAGAGGGGGGTCGCAACCCCCCCACCCACTGATATTAAAGGGGAAACTCCAGTCGGGACCTTCAGGCGCTGTTGGTGAGGGAAAGAAAGCCGGCTGGTGTGTGCTTGGCTGTGAGGCGGTGAGTTGTTTTTCTTTTTAATTTTTCGGGCGCTGGTTTCCTCAGCGTTCTGCGCGCTTATGTTGCACAGGACTCTGGGGCTTGTAGTTATGGGTTTGTGATTTGTGGTTGTGGTGCGTTTTTCCCCCTGCGGCTCAATTTTGATTGGCTGTGGCACGTTTTTCAATGTTCTTTGTGGCCGCGCCTCTCAGCCTGATTGGCTGTGGTGGGCGCGGCACAAAGAACATTGGGAAAGGAAGTTGTTTCCCTTTTTTCGCGTTTGTGGGGCTGTTGTCCCACTGCCTGTTTTCTCAATCCTTTGTTGACCTGCGGACCCAGATCGGCCGTGTGCACGAAGGGTGAGTGCAGGCAAGTAGGCCGAGGCATAGCAACCTATAGCAAGTTCCAACGGTTAACCCTCGGATTTATAGGTTAAGATTTAAAAAAAGATTTTGCGAAGTTTGTATTTGCAGTGGTAATTTTAGATAGATAGATAGTTAGATAGATAGATAGACAGACAGATAGATTGATAGATAGATAGCCCCGTAGATCCAGACAGTGTTACAAGTACACTGGTGATCTTAGCACAATTAGACATTTCACTGATCAGTATATCCCTTTTTAAAGTTTAGAGTAAGCTCCTTTATGGTTCTAGTTCCATTTTCATGTGTTTGAAGAAGGGATGGTGGGATGGGATTACTGTACATCAAAAATATATGATCATTTTGAATAATGAATTTTGTTGTAGCCGAATTGATCCTCTCCTCTGCCCCAACCATGGCAAAGTGACAAAATGTGAGCACAGCAAGGATATTGTCAGGCAAAGATATGAAAGAGACTCAGACTGATTGACAGTGAAAGTAGTTTGACGAAGTGGATACAAGACCTTGTAGCATTGTTTTTCACAATACTCTGGTTACAAGAAAAGCTGAGTTAATAACAACTAACTCTTTGGAGATTACACAGAGGGTGTGAGACAACATTTTCTCTATGTGTGTATTGAAGGATTCCTCGTGGTACACCAATAGTTACAATTACATGTCAAGATTAGGGTATCTCTGAAACCAAAGAACCTTGGTGTGCAATGCCGGAAAATAAAACAGTTTGAGAACTTGGCAAATGTTGTTCCTCCCTGAAAAGATGTGACAGTGTAAAGGATAACAGGACCGTCTGCATTTCAAGCTAGGGATTTTACAGGCTGCCTGAACTGGGAGAGATTAATAGCATGACACAGCTTGGCAGGTTTAAAAAAAAACACACAGCCCCATCATTTTGCTTTAGCAATGCACAACATTCCCATAATGTGGAAAGAAAGAGAAGGCATTGTACAAAGTTTTTATATAAATGCCTCTGGGCAGACAGCCCATAGGGGATGGAGTGCCTTCGCTACTAAGTGAGCTAAACTCCTTGTAAGTCCAGGAGACCAGCAACTTAATTGTGCTTCCATGTAGGGAGATGGTATTCCTTCAAAGGGAAGAGCTGTCCCACTCCTGGCTGTTGGAAGTCTTTCTCAAGGAACATAAGAAGAACTCCCATCTCCTTCTGGTGGATAAAAGGTTCAGCCTGTATACAGCAAATGTTAATAGGCATTTGGGGACCCCTGTGGGGCAGCAGGTACGCTTCCGTATATGCCAGTCCTCATGCCTATCGATGCTGAGGAGGGCATAAATAGGAACTCTGCAACCGTCAAAGGCTATTTCCAGTGTAAACATCGTTCAGGATATTGGAAATTGAACACTTCCCCTGTTTGTTGGTAAATGGTATGGGAAAAATATTTATTTTAATGTTTGCTAATAATCACTGCCACAGTTTTCATAAGCAACACACAGAGAATTGTTTTAATTTAAAAGAAGTGCTGCATCAATTCAGCGATGATTAGCAGACAAAAAAATTCGCTTCCCCTGATCATTTGCTGATGATCTGGGGAAGTGTCAATTTAGATTCAAAGGGTTGGTTCCCATCAGATGGGATGAGCATAATGAATGTCATATTGCTCCTGCCTGGAAATAGATACAGTACATGGAAAGGCAATAGCATGGCATGTTTCCTCACATAGCCAGGACTTGCTTTCCAAGCCATCCAAATGGCTTTTCACACTATTGACATATATCTCTGCAGGTAGCCAACACAACATCCTTTTTGATCCTTCAGGTCCTATTTTTTCCCCTTACCTCATTGGTATAAGCTCACAGTTTGCATTGCGACATATTGCACGAAGCTAAATTGGTCCTTGTCTTGCTGCATTATGTCACATCAGGGAAATCAAGTAGAAAGCACAAGGCTTCCTTAGGTTTATGTCAAACATTTCTGTTCCATACAAGAAGGAGTTTCAGTCACTGAAATTTCAACACTAATGCAAATGCACACACACACAAAATTAAACACGATGTTTTCATCCTTTTCTGTCCTGTGTTAGAAAGATGACAGTTGTTTTATGTTGTATGTTTTTGGGGGCCCCCAAAAAACCTCTCATGCATTTCTTGTGAGTTAGAGAAAAGCAGCACACTGAATAGCATTGCCAGGTCAGAAACATCCCATTCGTGACCATGGTACAAGAGAGACTGGAAATATTTTTTAAAAATTGAAATAGGTGTGGTAGAGTTTTGAAACCACTCCACTGCATGAGGGGAAAGAGAAGAAAAAGAAGGGGGGGGGGGAGAAAGAGAAATTGTCTTTTCCTCCCACATGCAGCTGCATCTTGTCCCAATTGTATGAACTCAGTATATCAGGAAACATATCAAATCAACAAAAACATGAAGAAAATTGATATCATTCTTGAGTCACAGCATGTTGGAATGAGATAATTTGATAAGTCTTATGAGCTCTTTGTTTGTGAAGAAGTTCTCTGTTTTGTGAAGTGTATAATGATGAGAACATTTTCATTTGATTGCCAGCCTTAATCAAGTTTGATTCTGTTTTGACTAGGGCTGCAAGCTTTAATCAGTAGGTTAATTGATTAAAGCATTTAATTTGGGCTTTTTGAGGCTATTTTTGTTCTGTGTGATTACCACAAGTAGTGAAAGATTAAATATGACCTTTCCTTATAACAATGAGAGTTGTCGTGTATTGGGAGTTATGTCATGCTTTCTTGAGGTTCTGGAGGCATGCAAAGTTAACAGAGTTTAAGTAAACACCATCTGTGAAGGAATATGATGTGTCAATAGCCCTAATGCTAACAATCTGCTAAACAGTTTAAAAACTCTGTTTGGGAGATCATTAGTTGTGAATTCAAAGTAAAGCATGTAATAAAACATCACATTTAAGCATTTCCTTTATGCAGCCAATGATCACTTATGTCTGTCCCAAATATATAAGAATCCAAGAGGCTGGAATATCAGCAGTTTCTCAATGGGACAGCAAAAGAGTGTTTGCCTCCTCCATCAAAGGAGAAAATAGTGCCCCCTTCCATTCTAGGCACAAAAGCTCACTGGGTCACATGTGAATCTTTTTTCAACCCTGGCAATGGGAGTGTAACCTCGACTGTACCTGTAGGCAGCATGGTAGCTTTGGAATAGGCTGCAAGGCACATATCTCTAACATCCAATACCTCACTTCACAATATATGTTGCCTAAGACAACTGCCTCATTCTGCCTAATAGTCGGGCTGGCCCTGATCAAAGAAGATATCCCTTTTTCAGTGTTTGGGGTTTCCATTTTCCCTTTCATCTGAGACACATTTCCACAACAATTTTGGAGTGGGAAGGTCATCTTAATTATGACTGCTTGCAAAACCATTTCTACATCCAAACAAACAAATAAATAAATAAGAGAAGCTCCTTAGTTTGTCCCATAGCTAGCCATGCTGGAATCATACAGATACCCTGATTCAGTCCATTTTTCCTACCTTTATCTGAAGATACTGTGTATACATGCTAATTACTTTATCCAATCACCTACAAAAACGCTCAGTGAAACTCTTTCTTTTAGTAGATACTGTATGCATCAAATTTCCATGTACATTGAGATAGTAAGCACAGTTAACCCATACAAGGAGGGAGGAACTTGAATTGGGAGGTCTCTCTGACCATAACCTAAATGAGTGAAGTGTTATTTTGCCCAAACAACAGGAGGCTTAAGAGTTTTTCCATAACATGTCGGAGCATTTTGAAGCGAAAGCCAAAGAACCTATGGTTTACTGAATTGGTTTATAAATCACCTGAGATGTATGTATAATTTGCGTAAGACATTTGTAGCTATAATGAATTGTAAATAATGGAAATATGTAATTCTTCTTTTCATTTAACTAGGAGAAGGTGGAAAAGTAGTCCAGAGAAGGAAGGATAGATTTACCGGTAATCTTATATTTAAAATATCTGCGAAGGCTGATGAAGGTATTTTCTTCTTTAGAGGGAAACTGCAAATGCAACATATTGACTTAACCATTTTGAATATAAGAAATATGCTACAGTTCATGGGCATCTGGAGAGGGACACTTATTTTGTACGCCTTTCTTAATTCCAGAGGCAGAATTGGTAGTGGTGGTGGTGGAGGGGGAAAAGATCATTCCCAAAATTGGTAGGAAATGGTTGCCTCTACTTCCCTAGTGTCCACTGGCACTATAGACAACAACAATTTTGTGTCAGAAATTATTCTGGGTTGAAAGGATTTTTGCTGGAGAAACTCTGCTCAGGAGACACCTGGATGAGGCCCCTTTCATGTCCCCAGGATCTTTTCCCACTGAAGCAGTCCCTATTTATCTACTTGCAATTGCTTGCTTTCAATCTGCTAGGTTGGCAGGAGCTGGGGCAGAGACGGGCACTCATTCCATCATGCAGCACCCGGATCTCAAACTGCTTACTTGCCAGCCTTTCAGCTAACAAGGCAAGCTTCTTAACTACTGAGCCACTGCAACCCCTTACAGGCAAATGAGCACCAGGGAATGTATTACGATAAGTCAACTTCACATACATTTCTATTTGAAAATGAGTGGCAATGTGTATACATAATGTGAGATTAGTCTCCTGTGATGGAAAAAAGCCATTGATGAACTTTGACCTTGCACATTTCTCCAGTCTTTACTACAGGGGAGGGATAATGAATATTTGTGTTCAGATATGAGGTGTAATTGCAAAAAACTAAAATGATTCAATCTGCTATTAAACCTTTACTTGCAGTGGGAGAAAACTGGAGTCAATTACTCTACACTGGATTGAACAACCTGTGGCCCAAGCTCATATATACACTGTCTGCATTCTCAGTTTCTCACCAGCTTAATACAGATCATGCTGCATGCTTGGTGAATATAACAAAGGGGAAATGGTAGTGAGCAGCAGTGCAGAAGCACAGTGGCATTCAACACAGTGCTCAGAAGAGATGAGCCAGGTTGCTGATGCTGGACTTACTGGCTAAAAAGGCCTTGTGAGGCAACAGGGCCATCTCTGCCATTAGATAGCTCAAGAGAGCAGATTTTGGTTGTAATAGAAAGGCAACTAATCGTTCCTCTGTTGCTGTATTTTTGCTGCCAGAGATGGGAAGTTGTGCTTTTGTGGCTCATATGCCAAGGAAACTGGGGTGCAGTGTATCTCCCTGGAAGGAGCACCGTTTGTTGTCCTGCAAAGACCCAACAATATGGTTAGGAACTCAAAGGGCAGGCTCTCCCTTTATGAGCCTGCCTAGGAGTTTAGATCATTGGGGGGAGGCCTCTCTCTGGGTCCCATCACCTTCACAGATATGTTAGGTGGAAACATGGGAGTGGGCCTTCCCTGTTCTCTGCTCCCAGACACTGAAACTTCCTCGCTCGGGAGGCCAGGCTGGCCCCATCTTTGCTGTCCTTCTGTAGGCAGGTGAAGACCTTTCTCTTCAGGATGGCTTTCACTCAGTGATTGGCTGTCTTAAAAAAGTGTGTGTGTGTGTGTGTGTGTGTGTGTGTGATTAGTACATTGTTGTTCTTGCTCTGTTTGTATATTGCTTTAATTTAGCCTTTCAGTATAATGCATATTTAATTCTTTTTAAATATTTGAACACTATTTGAACAAATAGTAAAGATGAAGCTAAAGTACTTTGGACATCAAATGAGAAGAGAGGGTTCACTTGAGAAAGCCTTGATGTTGGGAAAAGTGGAGGGCAAAAGAAGAAGGGGCAGCCAAAATGAGATGGCTAGATGGTATTGTAGATGCAATGGGCCCATAGCTGGGCGGATTGAGGAGGATGTGGAGTTCAGAAGTGCCTGGTGGGCAAGGTCCATGGGGTCACAAAGGGTCGGAATCGACTGCGCGACTGAACAAAAAAAAATTGTTTTATCTATTTTTGAATGATATAAGCTGCCATGGGTCCTTTTATGGTAGGTTGGTTAGTGGGTGGATGGATGTATGATAACAGCAGAAGTGCTTGTAATCTTTGAGCAGGTTTCAGATACTAGAGAAGTTTGCTCTCCAACCTACTGCTTGATTCTGCTCAGGATGTTGAGGAAACAAGCTGTGGAAATAACCAGCCCCAATGATCACGAAATGATCATGAGCTTCCTGTACTGCAAGAGCCAAAGTTATTTTTCCCTCCAAAGCAAACTTCCTCCTTTGATTTTTTTTTTTGCCTCTTTGCTTTTTACCAGCTGAAGGGAAGAATTCTTCAGAAGCTCCCCAGGTAATGAGATCTTGTTGGAAAAGTGTTATGTATGTATGTATGCATGTTCATTATACTGTAAAGGCAAGAATGTAACCACTCCAGATACAAACGATACCAGCTGTAAAGGAACGCGAGCAGACAGCCCATAGAGGGCAGCTGCGAGCGTTCAGCCTCACATGGTTCACATTGCGCAATCACGGACAGCCGCGGGAAAACCTTCCCCGCATTCAGCAGCTGAAGAAAGAGGCGTGCCTGGGCGAGGCCACGCCGGTAGCAGCCAATGAGCTACCGTGCTACAAGATTCAAATGTAGAGAGCTACTGTATATATTGAGATGTATCACCGCCATTTCCTCATGCTTCACTGGAACCTCATGTAATGCAATAAACCTGTGTTAAACCAACCTTTCGGTTGTCCGGTTGTCTTTGGTCCCATACACTAAATTGGCGACGAGGATGGGATATGGCTGCCCACGGGACCAAGACATGCGCCGGCTACGAGATCAAGAAGCCGGGAGACTTGGAGCTGTTTGAGATAGACTTCAACGCAGCGCTGGTGGAGCTCGAAGTCTCCGATGAGGCCAAAAAGAGGGCCATTTTCGTCCGCATGCTCGGACACGAGACCAAGAGGACCTTGGTGGACCTGATCGCGCCGAGGAAGGTGGGCGACTTCAAAGCTACAGAGCTCCTGGCGGCGTTGCGCGCCCATCTCCGGCCAGCGATAGCAATGTTCCCCGCTCGGAGCGCGTTCTGGAGGCGAGTCCAGGCACCCGGGGAATCGGTCGAGGAGTTCGCCGCGGCCCTGCGGTTGGCCGCCGGCCCTTGCAAGTGGGAGCTCCCCGACATCACCCTCCGGGACTGCCTGCTCTGCGGTCTGAGGGACACAGAGACTCAGCGTGCGCTGATGAAAAGGGAGCCGCCTCCCACGTGGCAACAAGTCCTCGACACGGCACAGGCCGCGGAGGCCACTACTGCCGGGGTGCACGAGCTTCAGGACTGGCGCCCGAAGCCCGCAAAGGCAGAGAGCTCGGTGCGAGCGGCCCGGCGAGTTTCGGACTCGTCTGCGGAGAGCGGCGACGACGAGGACGTCCGGAGGGTCCAGAGAGAGGGCCGGCGCTGCGACGGCTGCGGCGCCACCCACGCCCGCGCCAAATGCCCATTCCGCAAGGCCGAGTGCCACAACTGCGGCCGGCGCGGGCACATCGCCAAGGTCTGCCGGAAACGGCGCGAGGCCACCAGGAGTTCTCCAGACCGCTCGGCGAGGCAGGACCGCACCACGAGGCAGGACCGCGCCACGAGGCCAAAGGACGGCACCCGGACCACGAGGACGCGGGACGGAGTAGGGCGCATCTCCGACGACAGTGAGGACGACGCGCCGGTCTGCAGCGTTTCCACGGAGCACCCCCGTTACTTCGTTGAGGTAGTAATACAAGGGGCCCCTGTTAGAATGGAGGTGGACTCGGGTTCTTCATACTCCATTATTTCCCAGGGGGAATTCATGAAAATCGCCCCCCGCGTGCGGCCCAAGCTCAAGGCGTTGAGGGCCACACTGAAGGACGTGCAAGGGAACCGCATCCCAGTGTTGGGGGTTGGGAAGTTCCGGGTCCAGTTTAAAAAGCACACCGCAACGCTTCCCCTAGTCGTCCTCAAGGGAGGTAAATGCAGCCTCCTCGGGACTCAATGGTTCCAGCCCCTGGGGTTGTTCATTGGGGGGGTACATGCCGTGGAAGCACACCCCGCCGGGACTGATCCAATACAGAGCGTGTGCGACGCGCACCCCGAGGTTTTTAAAAAGGGGCTCGGGAAATTCAAGGGCCCCCCAGTGACTTTCGACCTGGACCCTGGAGTACGTCCAATCAGACTTAAACCGCACAGAGTGCCCTTCGCACTAAAGGACAAAATAGAGGCGGAGTTGGACAAATTGGTGGGCCAGGGGATTCTTGTTCCTGTTGATTCTGCGGAGTGGGAAACTCCAATTGTAACGGCGCTCAAGGCCAACGGGGAGGTCCGCATATGCGCTGATTACAAGTGTACCATCAATAAGGCGATCCGCCCTAATGCGTATCCGGTGCCGGTGGTCAGCCACTTGTTGGCCAGGTTACACGGGGGGAGGTGTTTCGCTAAACTCGACCTGGCCCAAGCCTACCAGCAACTCCCGGTGACCCCCGCCGCAGCTGCTGCGCAGACCATAGTCACCCACAAAGGGGCGTTCCAGGTATCGCGCCTACAATTCGGCGTGAATTCGGCGCCCGGGATTTTCCAGTCACTTGTGGAACGCCTCCTGAAGGGGTTAGAGGGGGTGTTACCCTACTTTGATGACGTATTGATTACAGGGGGGAGCCGGGCCGAATTAGCAACTAGGTTGGGAAAGGTCCTGACAATATTCGAAAAGGCGGGGTTGCGGTTGCGGAAAGACAAATGCGTCTTCTTCGCTACCGAGGTTGAGTTCCTAGGGTTCCGTGTCACTCCCGAGGGAATAAGACCAGCCCAATCCAAGGTAGCCGCCATCAAGAAGGCCCCTCGCCCCACCTCCAAGCCCGAGTTGCAGTCGTTCCTTGGACTGCTCAACTTCTACCACTCCTTCCTCCCGCGGAAGGCAGCCGTGGCAGAACCGCTACACAAATTGTTAAAAAAGGACGAGGCATGGAAGTGGGGCGACGACCAGGAAAAGGCTTTCAATGACCTGAAGCGACTCCTGGCATCAGATGCCGTACTGACCCACTTCAACCCCAAACGCCCAGTGGTCCTGATATGCGATGCATCCCCGGTGGGGGTGGGGGCGGTGTTATGCCACGTGCTGGAGAACGGTAGGGAGGCCCCGATAGCGTTCTACTCTAGGTCCCTGTCCCAAGCAGAGAGGAACTATGCTCAGACAGACAGAGAAGCACTAGCAATAATTGCGGGGACCAAGAAATTTCATGATTTTGTGTACGGCCGCCCCTTCACCATAGTGACTGACCATAAGCCTTTGTTGGGCATTTTCACCGCAGATAAGCCCACACCCCAAATCCTGTCCCCGAGAATGCTCAGGTGGGCCATTTTTCTCAACGCGTATCAGCACGCGTTGGTATACCGGCCCGGGAAGGAGATCAGTCATGCCGACGCCCTGTCGAGGTCCCCCATTCCCCGGGATTGCTGCCACGTGGGCGGAGTAGAGAGGGACCATCAGGTCTTAATGATAGAGGTTCTAGACTCCCCTCCAGTAGTACCGGCCGACATTGCCAAAGCGACAGGCAAGGACAAGACGCTGGCCACAGTTTGCTCCTGGGTACAGAAAGGGTGGCCCGTGTCTTCCCCAGCAGCGGAATTCGACACATTTTTCAAAAAGAAACTAGAGTTGTCCCTAGAGAGGGGTTGCCTTTTGTGGGGACAGCGGGTAGTGATCCCCACGCCTCTCCGGCCGAGGGTGCTTAAACTGCTGCACGTCAGCCACCCGGGGATCGTCCGCTCAAAGGCGCTGGCCCGCAGTTACTTTTGGTGGCCCCAGCTAGACGCCGACATTGAACACATGGTCGGCACTTGCGAAGCGTGCCAAAGCTCAAGGCCAGAAGAGGCTCGCTCGCCACCTAGGGAGTGGGACACGGCTAGGGGGCCCTGGTCCCGGATACATGTAGACTTTGCTGGCCCGTTCAGGGGAACGCTTTTCCTCCTCGTGGTGGACGCGTTCTCCAAGTGGTTGGAGGTCATTCCAGTCTCGAGCACCTCCTCGGCCACAACAATTAAACAGTTAAGGAGGGTCTTTTCCACGTTCGGTTTACCCGACACCCTCGTCAGCGATAACGCCAGCTGTTTCACGTCCGCCGAGTTCGGGGCATTCTTGGAGCGCAACGCCATTCGGCACGTCACCTCTGCCCCCTTTCACCCGGCCACCAACGGCCAAGTAGAGCGCCTCGTGCGCACCACGAAAGACGCGCTACTGCGCATGGGGCCCGGAGACCTCGACCTGAAATTGTGCCAATTCCTGCTAAGATACAGGGTCACCCCACTAGCGTCAGGGTACTCCCCCGCAGAGCTGTTGATGCGCAGGAAGCTGGCCACGGGAATCTCCAAGCTAGACCCCACGAGAGTAGAGGACAAGGGGCGGAACATAGGGGTGGAACCCACAAAGAGTTTCAGCGTAGGCGCCCCGGTGCATTGCAGGAACTACGCCAGCGCGGGGCCAGCCTGGGTGCCGGGCACCGTAGTAGAACAAACCGGCCCCGTCTCATACCGCGTAGAAACCAGTACAGGCTTCCTGTGGAGGCGACACGTGGACCAACTCAGGCGCAGGGTCCCCGGAGAGCAGGACGGAGACGAGAATAGCATCGAATCAGCGTTAGGGTACTCCCCCACCCGCTTAACCCAAGGGGGAGGAAAAGGGGACCATGGGTCCCCACCAAGGGGGGAGGAAAGGGAATCGATCCACAGAAATCTTTTGCGGGGGTCCCCGAAGAAGTGGAAGAGCCCCGACCACACACATACCCCGCGGGAGTTTCCCCGAAACACAGATGCCCATAGAAGTTTAGACGTTGATTTGCAGTACCAGGGGGAGTTAGCGGAGTGGTCCCCCACCCGTCCTAGCGAAAAGAGGGGTTTCAGTTCAGCCCCTGGTACCTCCAGTCCCAGTACCTCCAGTCCCAGTAGCCCCTGTGAGTTAGAATGCGATATAGCGCCACTTTCCCGGAGACCGACACCTCCAAGACGGGAGGCATCAGCGAGTCCGACCACCACAGTCTCAAGGTCCCCCGAGCAGGGATCAGAAGGTAGCCGAACCGCAAGGGCGACCTCATCGGTTCCGCGGTTCACAATAGGTGGATCCCCGGGGTCAGAGAGCAACAGGCAGGGGTTCACCTCCCAACTATTCATTCCTTTCCCATCCCCGGGCGCGAGGCAGGCACGGACGCCCCGTGGAGCCACTAACGAATCCCCGTTTCCCGTTGCAGGACAAGCACCCGCGGAGTCAGGGATCACAGGCTCTCCAGTACTAGGTCAGACGCAAGCGCGTCCCAAGCGCACGTGCGGCAAGCCACAATGGTTGCGGGACTTCGTCCCATCCTAGGGGGGAGGGATGTTATGTATGTATGTATGCATGTTCATTATACTGTAAAGGCAAGAATGTAACCACTCCAGATACAAACGATACCAGCTGTAAAGGAACGCGAGCAGACAGCCCATAGAGGGCAGCTGCGAGCGTTCAGCCTCACATTGTTCACATTGCGCAATCACGGACAGCCGCGGGAAAACCTTCCCCGCATTCAGCAGCTGAAGAAAGAGGCGTGCCTGGGCGAGGCCACGCCGGTAGCAGCCAATGAGCTACCGTGCTACAAGATTCAAATGTAGAGAGCTACTGTATATATTGAGATGTATCACCGCCATTTCCTCATGCTTCACTGGAACCTCATGTAATGCAATAAACCTGTGTTAAACCAACCTTTCGGTTGTCCGGTTGTCTTTGGTCCCATACACTAAAAAAAGCTAGTGTGGTGCAGTGGTCAAAGTAGTAGATGTAGACAGGAAATGAAAGTACAGTACCTTTTTCTACTCTCAACCACATGTTCTGTTTCACGCAGGCCAGTATGTCATTTGAAAGGCAGACAGAGGACAATACTCTCTTTGAAAATGTCCTCCATTTGAAGGGCTGACCTGGTTTGAAGGTGAATCACCAAAAGAAGGGAGCTCAGGAGCTTGAAGTTGGCCATCCATGCAATGCATGGTTTGGTGTTTGTTGTGTTCTGTAAAGCAGTGCCTTTAACATTGTACCTTTACCATGTGTTATCAATGTAACCTTTCTGTGTGCAACATTATAACCATCACCTGTATCAATGTTAGCCTAATAAGGGGACGCGAGCTAGTGACCACCAGAGGGCAGTAGCGAGCGTCCAGCTCTAATGGATCATCAGCCACCTGGTTCAGCAGCGCGGGAAGATTCCCCGCGACTTCCTCACCTGGTCAAGAAGGGCGTGACCTCCTACGACGTCACGCAGGCAGCAACCAATAGTCTGTCGACGAGCCACATTCAAATGTATAGCCAGCTGTATATATTGAGCTACCCATCCGCCATTACCACATGTTCCTCCGGATCATCATGCAATAAACCTGTGTTAAGCCAACCCTTCGGCTGTTTCATTGTCTTTGGTCCCTTACACTAAAGTGTTTGAGAACTAAGACAATAGAAACAGCCGAAAGCCTGGCTTAACACATCTTTATTGCATGATGGTCAGGGGTAACATGTGGTAATGGCGGACGAACAGCTCAATATATACAGTGGCTATACATTTGAATGTGGCTCCTCGGTAGCCCATTGGCTACTGTCTGCGTGACATCACTCTCCGTCACGCCCTTCTTGTCCAGGTGAGGTAGTGGCGGGAATCTTCCCGCGGTTGTAGGTATTTGGGGAATTGGAACCATGTGAGCTGGGTGCTCGCTATTGCCCCTAGTGGTCACTAGCTCGCGTCCTCATGCAGAAGGTTACAGTGTTACAGTTGGTGATTGTTACATCCACTCATTCGAGTGTTACATTACTTAAAGGCACATTACTCCAAACACAACATCCCTCCCCCCTAGGATGAGACGAAGTCTCTCATCCAATATGGTTTATTGCAAGAGCGTTTTGGGCGCAAGGCTGGCTGGCTTGTCCCGGGGGCGCTATCACTTCTGTGTTCCCTGGTCTCTTGTCCTGCAATGGGAGAGGGAGATTCGTTAGTGACTCGCCGTGGCTCTGCGATTTTCGGGGTAGGGGTAAACTCCATTGTGGGAAAACCGGGGGCATTGGGGGCTAACGAAAAACCCCGCTTCTCGCTTGGATGGGTGGGGGACCACTCCGAACACCCACCCCCCGGTTTTGTAACTCAAAGTCAAAATCATCATCTTCTGGGATATCTGTGGGGGCATCCTCCAGGATATCTGCGGGGACAAACTTATTCCCTTCCCCCCTCGGTGGGGACCACCGGCCCCCCTCTCCTCCCCCTTGGGCTGAACGGGTGGGGGAGAACCCTAACGCTGAGTCCTGTTTCACAGTTTCCCCGCCCTGGTTGCCGGGAACCCGGCGTCGGAGTTGGTCCGCGTGCCACCTCCAGAGTAGACCTGTGCTGGTCTCTACGCAGTACGACACAGGTCCCGTTTGCCCAATGACTACTCCCGGAACCCAGGCTGGCCCTGCGCTAGCGTAGTTTCTGCAATGGACCGGGGCACCTATTTCGAAACTCTTTGTGCCCGCTAACCCGATGTTCCTCCCAGTGTCTTCCACTCTCATGGGGTCTAGCCTAGTCAGTACCGTAGTCAGCTTCCTGCACATTAGGAGCTCTGCGGGCGAATAGCCTGACGCCAGCGGGGTCACCCTATACCCCAGTAAGAATTGGCATAACTGTAGGTTCAAGTCCCCGGGGCCCATGCACCTCAGTGCATCTTTGGTGGTACGCATGAGGCGTTCTACCTGGCCATTCGTCGCCGGGTGAAAGGGCGCGGAAGTGATGTGCCGGATGGCGTTAATGTCAATGAACGCCCTGAATTCGGCGGATGTGAAACAACTTGCGTTATCGCTCACAAGTGTATCGGGTATGCCGAACGAACTGAACACCTTGCACAATTGTTTAATGGTTGCAGCTGAGGAGGTGTTTGCGACTAGAATGACCTCTAGCCACTTGGAATAAGCATCCACTATAAGGAGAAAAAGCGAACCTCTGAAAGGGCCCGCGAAATCAATGTGCACGCGGGACCACGGCCCCTTTGCCGCATTCCATTCCCTGTGCGGAAGTCGGGCCTCCTCGGGCCGGGAGCTTTGGCAACTCTCGCAAGTGCCCACCATGTGCTCAATATCCGCGTCCAACTGGGGCCACCAGAAATAGCTCCTGGCCAGTGCCTTGGAGTGGACAATCCCTGGATGGCTGACATGCAGCAGCTTGAGCACTCTTGCTCTCAGGGATTCAGGGACGACCACCCACTGGCCCCACAGGAGGCAACCCCTCTCCATGGACAGTTCTAACATCTTCCTAAAAAACGGAGCAAATTCTGCCGCAGGGGAAGACGTTGGCCACCCTTTTTGCACCCATGAACTAACCAGGGCCAACGTCTTATCTCTACCCGTTGCCTTGGCAATCTCCGCGGGCACTATGGGGGGTGAATCCAGGACCTCTATTATGAGCACTTGGTGGTCTTGTTCCACCTCACACACGGGGCTGCCCATGTGGGGCAGGGGTGACCTCGATAGGGCGTCCGTGTGGCTTATGTCCTTTCCAGGGCGATAAACCAGCGCGTTCTGGTACGCGTTTAAAAAAATGGCCCACCTTAGCATTCTAGGGGACAGGATCTGCGGTGTGGGCTTGTCTGCGGTGAAAATGCCTAGCAGGGGCTTGTGGTCAGTCACGATGGTGAAGGGGCGACCATAGAGGAAATCGTGAAACTTCTTCGTCCCAGCAATTATCGCTAGAGCCTCCCTGTCTGTCTGTGCATAGTTACGCTCTGCCTTAGACAGGGACCTGGAGTAGAACGCCACTGGGGCTTCCCGCCCGTTTTCCAACATGTGGCACAGGACTGCCCCCACCCCCACTGGAGACGCATCACATACCAAAACCACTGGTTTCTTAGGGTCAAAATGGGTTAGTATGGCGTCTGATGATAAGAGTTGTTTCAGCTCATTGAATGCCCTTTCCTGACTCTCGCCCCATCGCCACACCTCGTCCTATTTTAACAATTTATGAAGCGGCTCCGCTACCGACGCCTTCCTAGGCAGGAAGGAATGGTAGAAGTTTAAGAGCCCCAGGAACGACTGCAATTCTGTCTTGGAGGTGGGGCGAGGAGCATTCTGAATGGCGGCCACCTTTGATTCGGAGGGTTTTATGCCAACAGGAGTTACCCGGAAACCCAGGAACTCAACCTCTTTTGCGAAGAAGACACATTTGTCTTTCTGCAGCCTCAACCCCGCCTTTTCAAATACCGTCAGTACTTTGTCTAGCCTCTCAGCCAATTCTGACTTGCTCCCCCCTGTTATCAATACGTCGTCAAAATATGGCAAGACCCCCTCCAAACCCTTCAGCAGACGCTCCACTTATGATTGGAAAATGCCTGGCGCCAAGTTCACGCCAAACTGTAGGCGCGTCACCTGGAACGCCCCTTTGTGGGTGACTATCGTCTGCGCAGCAGCTGCAGCTGGGGTTACCGAGAGTTGCTGATAAGCCTGCACCAGGCCAAGCTTCGCAAAGCACTTTCCCCCATGTAACCTGGCCAACAGGTGGCTGACTACCGGCACCGGATACGCATTTGGGCGTATCGCCTTGTTAATGGTACATTTGTAATCAGCGCAAATTCGAACCTCCCCGTTTGCCTTTAGCGCTGTTACAATCGGAGTTTCCCACTCTGCAGAATCAACAGGAACTAGGATCCCCTGGCCCACCAATTTGTCCAGTTCCACCTCTATTTTGTCCTTAAGTGCAAAAGGCACCCTTCGCGGTTTGAGTCTTATTGGGCGGACCTCCGGGTCCAGGTCGAACGCAACTGGGGGCCCCTTGAATTTTCCGAGTCCCTTCTTGAACACCTCGGGATGCGCATTACACACCTCCTGTATTGGGTCAGTTCCAATGGTATGTACCCCCCCCCCAATGAACAAACCCAGGTGCTTAAAACCATTGTGTCCCGAGGAGGCAACAGTTCCCCCCTTTGAGAACAACCAGAGGGAGTTCCGCGGCGTGTTGCTTGCATTGGACCTTGAATTTTCCCACCCCCAACACCGGAATGCTATTTCCCTGTACGTCCCGCAGCGTAGACCTCGGTGCTTTGAGCTTGGGCCGCACGTTGGGGGAAATCCTCAAAAACGCTCTCTGGGAAATGATGGAATATGAGGAACCCGAGTCTATCTCCATCTTAACGGGGACCCCTTGCACCAGTACCTCTACAAAATAACGTGGGTGTCCTAAGGACACGCTGTGGACCGCCGTGTCGTTGTCGCTGTCATCGGAGATGCGGCCCACGCCGTCCTGCTTCCTCGAGGGCCGGACGCCCTCCTGCTTCTTCGGTGAGCGGTCTGTCGAGCCTTTCCGGTCCTTGCGCCATCGTCTGCAAACTTTGGCTATGTGGCCTCGGCGCCCGCAGTTGTGGCACTCCGCCTTCCTGAACGGACACTTACTGCGGTCATGGGACGCCCCGCAGCCATCGCAATGCCGGCCGTCCTTCCGCACCTTCCGGATGTCCTCGTCCTCGCTGCTCTCCGTGGAGGAGTGTGGTGCCCGCCTGGCCGCTTGCACTGAGCCTGCTGCCTTGTCGGGTTGTGGGGGCCTTGTCCTGAACCCCTTAACCCCGGCCCTCGTGGCTTCTGCCGCCTGCGCCTCCTTCACGACCTCTTGCAACGTTGGGGGTGGCTCTTTGTTCATCAGCTTTTGCTGGACCTCCTCGTCCCACAGGCCACACAGCATGCGGTCCCTGAGGGCGATTTCCAGGTTCTCCCACTTGCATGGGCCAGCGGCCAAACGGAGGGCCGCTGTAAAGGCAGCCACGGACTCACCAGGCACCTGGACTCTCTTCCAGAATGCGTCCTGAGCCGAAAACATTGAGACCGAGGGCTGGAAATGGTCCCGCATCACTTTCAGGAGCTGCTTGACCGGAACCTCGCCCACCTTCCTTGGAGACACCAGGTCCACCAAAACCTTCATGGCCGGGAACCCGAGCATCCTGATGAGGATGGCCCTTTTCTTCCCCTCGTCCGAGATGTCGGACACCATTAGTGCGCTTTGGAAATCCATCTCGAACAGTTCCCATTCCTCCGGTTTGTTGATGTTGAAACCGGCCTGTGTTGTCTTGATTCCGTGGGGATCCATTTATCCCACCTTCGTTGCCAATTTGGTGTTTGAGAACCAAGACAATAGAAACAGCCGAAAGCCTGGCTTAACACATCTTTATTGCATGATGGTCAGGGGGAACATGTGGTAAAGGCGGACGAACAGCTCAATATATACAGTGGCTATACATTTGAATGTGGCTCCTCGGTAGCCCATTGGCTACTGTCTGCGTGACGTCACTCTCCGTCATACCCTTCTTGTCCAGGTGAGGTAGTGGCGGGAATCTTCCCGCGGCTGTAGGTATTTGGGGAATTGGAACCATGTGAGCTGGGCGCTCGCTATTGCCCCTAGTGGTCACTAGCTCGCGTCCTCATGCAGAAGGTTACAGTGTTACAGTTGGTGATTGTTACATCCACTCATTCGAGTGTTACATTACTTAAAGGCACATTACTCCAAACACAGCTGGCACACAAATCACCAGATCACTGTCTATCCCCTTAAGTGATATGCATTGTAATTCTGTTTAACTAAAACAACAGTTCTAACTTTTATTGCATGTATACACGCAAATGCGCGTATAGAATTCTGTGCAAACCTGTGCCCTCTTTCGTCCCCCCTCCTTTTTTTGCCGATGAATGTCTTCCTTTTGAATCATATGTAAGTGGACACTCAGCTTGACTTATCTCATATGGTTGTTGTGAGGGCGAAGTGGGAAGAAGACCTATGCACATTACAATTGGAAGACAGGCAGAATGTAAATGTAATTTCCTAATAAGTAGAAGGAGATGGGTGAAGCCACACACTTATCAGGAGTGCTGGATGATTTGGATCCTTTCTTTCCCCAAGCAAGTGTAAGACGTAGAGCTGTTTTTGCAAGGTCCGATTTCTTTGGAGAAGAGAATTCTGGAAAGATTTGTGGCTGTTGTTGTTGCTTTACTGTGCAGCTTTAGAAATAAAATGATGGCAACAATTCCTGGCACAGGCCTAAAATGCAAATATCATAACCTAGCAAGCTTGGGAGGGCACTCCGTCAGCTCCTGCTCAATGTTTAAACTCAGAACTGAAAGCAGTTAACTCAAATCACAAGGCATTATGATCACAATCTTCACCAGTGTATCAAATTCCATAGCAGAATTGCTCTTTGGTTCTTTATAACAAGAAATGGTAGCTTCTTTGTTCGTAAGATCAAGAAAACTACCAGTTTTATAGTTGTATATGGTACTGTACAGAGTGTAGGTAGGGATAAGAGCAGATACGTGTGAAAGTGTATCAGTAGCTACATGATTGTCCTGGAAAATACAATATCCAGAACCAGAACTTTTAAAAAATATTGGGAATGCACTCTGATCCTTTTGAGAGGAGAATAATCATTTTAGTCCTAAAGACCTGTGAGTTTGTGAGGTACTGTATCACAATACTGTCATTTTTCAATATCATTTTCAATGTTTCTCTGTACTATGATACCACTTTTGAAACTAAGTGATGAGAAATACAGGCAATTTGATACTTGCTAATGCTAAGCATTGGAGCATTTGAAAAATTACTTGTCTGGGCTCTAGATCTCCTAATAGCTATGCAGTTCACAAAGCATAAATTCTGTAATGGAGCTGAAACAGGACATCACTAATCCCTACACTCAGCACTCGGGTTCAAAACCCCATCATATGTAGAGTCCAGGTCAAGCCAAGGTGGTGTACAAGAGGAAATTGCTAATGTAGGAAGCAGGTAACTATTACCAGATTAGTATCCCATATGTGATAGCTAGTAAGTCAGAACTGTAAGGATGGGATGAGTCTCATATTTATAGAAGTGTAGAAGAAGAGTAGAAACTTAATTAGAAATTTAATTATCTCAAGGGTATCACCTTTCTATTTTTAAAAAAGTGTCTAGACCTCAAGCCATTGTCGATAGAATTAGAAAGCATTTTCACAATCACTATGAATTGTTGGAACCTGGAACGGGCAAGATGACATTAATCTCAGCAGCATTTCCTGGCAACTGTGTATGCCTGCAGCTAGTTTTTAAAGCACTGTTAATCTCCCTAAGGGGTGTGCTGCCATTTGTTGTGTTACTGGAGGGGAGTCTGCCACAAGAATCCGTTCAAGCCCCAAACTGGGTGAGTGTGCTGGAATTTGCTGCCATCCATCTGGCTCAGTGAATGGCACACATCCTTCAATTAATTACATTCATCCCAGTCATCTTTTCTGTAAAACAAAAAACATGGTTTTTTTTAAAAAAAACCCAATGGAAATGCATTCTGATCCTTTTAAGAGGAGAATAATCATTTTAGTCCTAAAGACCTGCAGGTTTTTGAGGTACCACAATACCGACATTTTTCAAAATCCTTTTCAACATTTCTCTATATTAAGATACCATTTTTGTAACTAAGTGACCAGAAATATAGGCAATATGATACTTGCTGATACTAGGCTTCCTATTTTCATTGATGCTCACCAGGAATTAATATTTTATGTGTGTTGGCCACTAAAGGCCAATTTAGATACTACAGAGACTCACTGTGACAAGCAAAAATTTATTGTGTTACAAATGGTCTGACTGTAATCCTACAAGCTTTTGTATTCCCCAGGAACTTGCAGATTTAGTTTGCTTTGATCTGAGATTTGATCATCAGAGTTAAATATTTCTTGGTTTGCATTCTGATTATTTAGACCAGATACTGGAAAAAGCTTGCATGGCTGAAACTCTTAACATGTTTTCTTCTTCTAATGACATGCTAACAATAGCATCTCTTAGCTACCGAGCTTTCTTCTTTGTATGCTCACAGCCAGCGAGTTTGATCTTGGTGTCATTAAATTTGGGTAGTCCTTTTGCTCTACTTTTCAATATTTTGCTACTACAAATGCTGAATCTCATCTCCTATTTTGTGTTCATTCATTTAGTTTGCACAAATCCCTTGTAATCTGCTAGATTTTTCACTTTCTAAACCAGTGATGGCAAACTTTTAAGAGACCTAGTGCCCAAACCGCTTTCTGCGGCACACCCTCACACTGTGTGTGAGCCACTCGCTTTACCCCAGACCAGAAAGGGAGGATGCACTCCCTCCCATTGGGCTGCTGGGCAGAGGGGTGGAGTGCACTCTGTGCTGGGGGGAAGGGAGGAAGTCCTCCTTTTGGGCTGCTGGGCACAGGGGTGGGGTGAGCTCTGTGCTGGGGGAGGGAGGAAGTACTTCCATTGGGCTGCTGGGCAAAGGGGTGGGACAAACTCTGTGCTGGGGCAATGGCTCTGAGTGCCCCTTCTGGCACACGTGCCATAGGTTCACCACCACTGTTCTAAAGAGTTTGGATTCAACAGCAGGCCTATCATGACCTCATTAGCACTTTGTTAAGTGATCAGCCCATGAATGGTTTAGCAGCCTCCATTACACTGAAGGTTAGAGTGAAGCAGTGTTCATGATAAAAAGACAACTACTGATTCACCAAACCACCAATCTGTGCTGGGGGAGGGAACCACTTCCCTCTTGGAGAAAGGAATTGGTAAGTAAAGTAACTAGGGGTATCACTGCAGTTCAAGTATTCAATCAGCCTGCTGTTCTATTAAACCCAAGCTGTGTCTTTATTCCCAGAACAGAAATCAATTTTAATTTCAATTATGCTTTTTTACCTACTTGCCATTAAGTCTATTTTGGGCCCATGTCTCCTTTACCTGACATAGGTAATATAGATGGGTTTACAATTTCCTGATTCCCAGGACTTTCCTCTTTTTTATGCCATCTGGTTGGCTACCTTCCAGTCCTCTGGTAGCCAGTTTTAATGATGCCACATATTCTAGCCAGAGGATTTGTAATTTCACTTCTGAGGTCCCCCCCAAGAACTCTTGGGTGAATGTGGTGCAAGAGCTGCCAACGTTCTTAATAGGCAACTTGCCTGTGATCTCTAAATCTATCCCAAGCACCTCTCTAATGGAACCCTTTATATGGCTCATCATGAGTCAAAGGTGGATATCTCTCCAACATTTTCTTTATGAGATAGACACCAAGTGATTTGTAGGCTCTAGCCTCATTTGTCCTCTTTCAACCTATTTGCTGTCTGAACTCTATACGCTGGGTGTTTTCCTGCTCCTGCTGGATTTAAAACAGGGGTGCCCATACTACTGCCTGGGGCCCGGATCCATCCCCCGATGCCAATTCATTTGGCCCACTAAGCCCGTATGGGCGCGTTTTACTTCTGCTTCCAGGAACGACGAGGGCTTTGCAGGCCAGATTAATTGATGCTGGGGGCCAGATCTGGCCCCTTGGGCCATAGTGACTGTCCCCCTGAACCAAGTGACCGTCCCACAGCCCAAAAAGTTTGGGAACTCCTAAGTTAAACAAATGGATAAGCTACTGTCAATTATTCTGGGTGGAGTGTTTGCATAAGCAGGATCCCAACAGGATTCAATGAACTCTTATCTTATCCCCCACTTTCTAGTGTGTATGTGTGCCTGTAAGTATCCTGACATAACATTGATAATATGACCAGAGAGCCAGTCTGTGTGCTGGAGGCAGAGACATTAACACACAATATTTTTTTTAAAAAAAGGATAGCAAGAAGTTCCACTGGAGCCAACTCAGATACAATAATACCCCGCATGATGTTAAAGCTTTGCTCCACGATCCTTAACGTTATGTAGTTTTTAACATTGTGTGATACATGTACTGCGGGGTCTGCAGCAGCTGCTCCCACTTCCCACCGGCTGGACAGGCTGGGGAGGGAGTCCATCTGGAGCACATCTCTCTATCCATCCTTGCTAGTTAAAGTCAATAATAACATAAGAATAAGCAACATGGTGTATGTTTCTGCCAGTCCAAATTTTCATATGTGCCCACTTCACTTTGACAAATGATAGGGTTGGCTCTAGAACAGGGGTTCCCAACCTATGGCCTGCAGGCTGGCCCTGGCCCACAGTACCATTTAATCTGGCCTATCGCCACCACACCTACACCCACACCCAGAAGTAGAAGTGGACACATTTACGTCGGCCGTAAACACACCCATGCATGCATAAACACACCCACGGCTGGCGTAAACGTGGAAGTGGGTGCATTTACAGCTGTCATAAATGTACCTGCTTTCACTTCTGAGAGGTGTGGTCAGGCCCGCTCAGCTGTTCAGGGGCTGTGATCAGGCCTGCAATGTCAAAAGTTTGGGAACCCCTGCTCTAGAAGGTAGAAATACAACATCCAAGAGGCACAGCTTGAATGTAGAGTGCCTGTTACATCAGTTACAGTATATGTTGGATATGGTATAGCAGATGTGAGCACACTTCACCCAGATGAAATTTTGTTAGCCCAGCTGGTATCTTCGCTACATTGTCACATGGACTTCCTTAGCACGCGCACACACACACACACACACACACACACACACACACACACACACACACACACACACACACACACCTTTCCTTTTTTTTATACCCTACCTAGCATGCAGACCATGAGGAGGAAAAGGCTTGGTGGCTTTTAACTTATCATTGCATCTTTCTGCCTATTTATATGGCTGTTTGCTGAATGATGGCAAATGTTTGGCATCATAGAAATCCAATGTTTGGAAGAAATCCAGTTCCTGTACCTGATTGGTACCCATATGATGTCATACAGTGAGTGGCAGCTATTTCGGAATGGGACTCAAATGATTGTCAATATGGGAGAGGAATAACTCCCGGCATTTCAGGTTTCTAGGTGACCAAAAGCAAACTTTTTGCTAATGGCTCCTAAAATAGCAGCGTCTCTGTGTCAAATGGGTAATTTATAGGCAGTGGAAACCAGTCTCTAATTGTACCAGCTGGTAGTTGCGAATCTCTGTGACATTTAAAGGCCAAAGGTGCATTTAGCTCTCTCTCTCACACACACATTGTGTGTGTTCATGGACATATGGACATATGTCCCTACACATGCAGAGCTGCTTACAGAGTCACTTTTCAAAGGAGCTAAGCTAAACCTCCACCTTCCACTCTGCACCATATAGCTGTGCCATATTTTGAACACCACCTCAACATCCAAGCAAGTCTCAGCTCTTGCTTGTAATGAACACAGTCTCTAGACCTGTGGTGGTGAACCTATGGCACACATGCCAGAGGGGGCATTCAGAACCCTCTCTGTGGGCACATATGCCATTGCCTCAGCACAGAGTTCGCCCTGCTCCTCTGCCCAGCAGCCCAATGGGAGCACTTCCTCCTGCCCCCAGCACAGTGTTTGCCCTGCCCCTCTGCCCAGCAACCCAATAGGAGTGCTTCCTC
This sequence comes from Bradypodion pumilum, assembly GCA_035047305.1. Lineage (NCBI taxonomy): Eukaryota > Metazoa > Chordata > Lepidosauria > Squamata > Chamaeleonidae > Bradypodion > Bradypodion pumilum. The sequence goes on along the minus strand of JAWDJD010000004.1, from coordinate 61,382,668 downwards.
TCTCCCCCAGGACAGAGTACACTCTGCTTCTCTGCCCAACAGCCAAATAGGAGCGCTTCCCCCCTCCCCTGTCTGGGGTAAGGTGGATGACTCACATGCAACATAAGGGTGTGGCATGGATGGCAGCCTATTGCAAACGCGGCGCCAAAATGGCCGCCGCGCTCTTTGCGCCCCCCCCACCGGACGAAGACATCTGGGTAGTTAGGGGGCGTGGCCAGCACCCTTATATAAGGGGCGGCCACGAGGCAGCCGAGCTGCCATTTTGCGAAGCGACGGAGCGGAGAAGTTTTTCTCTCTTACCTCCGTCGCTCTTGCCTTGCTCAGGGAAGCCTCTGGCTGCTGATTTTCTTGACTTTTAGGCTTCCCATCGTTAGCTGCTATGCCCTCGAAGAAGAAGGCGACTGCGAACGCGGCTCGTTCTGTGCGGAGGTGCCAGCCGGGTCGGAGGACCGCGGCTGCGCCTCCCCAGCAGCCTCCTTTGCCTGAGCCCACCGGGACCGGTGGGATGGGGTTAATTACCCCTTGGCCCGAGGCGGGGGGTCCGCGTACCGGCCCAGCTGGGGCCGTGGCCCCTGGCCCGCAAGCAGTGGCCACTGCCTCTGGCACGGCCCATTCTGCGGGGCCTTCTTCCATGGGTCCGCAGCTTCCTGCGGGGGGTTTCAGCCAGGGGGGGTGGCTGGGTTCCCTCCCCTGGCAGGGTACCCCCCCGGCCCTGCAGGGGCCGGGCCTGGGGTCGTGGCCGTATATGGGCCCCGGGGTCCAGGGACCTGGACCGGCGCCTGCACCCAGTGGGCCGGCTGGCCCTTTGCCCCCACTTGGCTTAGGGGGCTACGTTAGTGTTGAGGCCCTTCTGGCCCGCGCTGCGGCCCTCGAGGCATCCCTCGCGAGGGTTAACCACCCGGGGGTGCCTTTTGGGGTGCAGGTTGATCCGTTGTCTGCCGGTCAGCGGCAGGCGGCAGGATGGGTCGAGCTGTCCGAGGCGCGTGGGCCGGCTTCGGCCACTGCCTCGCAGCTCCCCACTCAACAGGCTGATGCTGGTCAGGCCACGTCGACGAGCTCAATTGCGGTCGTGAGCTCCGATGCCCCCAGCGGGCCGGAACCCCCGGTGGGGGCGGCCCGCAGGGGTGCTGCATGTGAGTATGCGGTTCAATCTAGTGCATCCACATACGTTGGGGGGGGGGCATTCCAGTGGCCGTGGCCTCGCATGGGTGGTGCGACGGTTCAGTCGCCGACGTCCCACCCGGCGACTTCACCGCTCACCCAGGGCCCAGTTTTGGGTGGTACCTCTTATTCAGTTGGGAATGTGTTAGGGGTGGCTGGGTTGGTCCAGGCTCCTTTTCAGATCCCCGTGGTTCCCACTGGGCCGGTGTCAGCATTGCCAACAGCGGGGTATTCCTTGCCCCTGGGGGACCATTTGGCCCAGGCCACCAAAGAGAAGATCTGGCGTGGGGAGTATGTCGACATCTTCTCTCTTCTTAACAGAGAGCCCACCAAAGAGGAGAGGGAGGGGCAGGATGAGAAGGATAAGGAACAGGCACGTCATCGTAAGCCGCCACGTACGTGGGCCAATTGGTTGCCGGCGTACCTTATATACATGGCGGTCTACCTCAGGGCCCGGCCGGATTTGGCAATTCCGATGGTCCAGTATTTGGACAACATTTACCGGGCGATGGTAGACTTCCCGGGCCCGTCATGGTTGGCTTACGACGAGGAATTCCGTATGCGGATTCCCCTGCACCCTGAGATGAGGTGGGATGAGCCCTGCCAGAAGCTGTGGCTTCTGTATATGACTCCCACGCGCCCCGCGCCTGGGGACAGATACCATTGTGGACATGCGGTCCAGCGAGCGGCCCCAGCACAGACACCCCGCCAGGTGGCGGGGCAGGGGGTTCCGCCCGCCTGCTGTGCTGGACTTTCTCGTCCAATGGTTCCTGCAGTAGGAAGAATTGCCGGTACAGGCATGAGTGTCCCTCTTGTGCTGGCCCCCATGCGACCTCCGCCTGCCCCAGGCCTGGAGGGGTGCGGGGCAAAGGTAGGGGCGGACAAGGGGCTGGCAAGACTGCCGCAGAGGGAGCTGGTCCACCGAAAGGCCCCCTCCCCAATTAATGTGGACATGCTGGAGCGTTGGCTCGCATCGTACCCGAGGGGGGCAGATGCGGTTTACCTGCTTCAAGGTTTTCGACTGGGGTTCCGTATTCCTTTCCAGGGTGATAGGTCCCCCAAAGATGCCCCCAACCTTTTGTCCCTTAAGGGGAGGGAGGAGGTGGCTGCTGCCAGCATTTCTAAGGAGGTTGATGCGGGCAGGGTCGCTGGCCCTTTCCCTGCACCCCTGTTCCCCAACCTTAAAGTGTCACCCTTGGGCTTGGTGCCCAAGAAGTCTTCGGGCGAGTTCCACCTGATCCATCACTTGTCCTACCCAGCCAGCCAATCGGTCAATGATGCTATCCCTGATGACCTTTGCTCGGTCAGGTATACATCTTTTGACCAAGCGCTGCGCATGGTGCGCTCATGGGGCCCGGGTGCGCTGTTGGCTAAGTGCGACATTAAGTCTGCCTTTCGCCTCCTGCCGGTTCACCCGGGTGACTTTGAGTTGCTGGGTTTTAAGTTCAGGGGTGAATATTATTTCGATAAGGCCATGCCTTTTGGCTGTTCCATATCGTGCTCGGCCTTCGAGCGTTTTAGCACCTTCCTACAGTGGGCTTTTGTCCACAGGTCAGGGTCCCGGTCTGTAGCCCATTACCTGGATGATTTTTTATTCGGGGGTGAACGGGGCTGGGACACGTGCACACGTCTCCTCAGCACATTTCAGACGCTAATGGAGGAACTGGGTGTCCCTTTAGCGCCTGAAAAGACCGAGGGCCCATCTACACAGCTAGTCTTCTTGGGGGTGGAGATTGACAAGGTAGCGCAGGCTTCTAGGTTACCAGGGGATAAGGTGTCAAGGATAGTGGCCCTTATCTCGGACTTGCTTGCTAAACGCAAGGCATCACTGCGGGATCTGCAGGTGCTGCATGGTCACCTCAATTTCGCTTGCAGGGTGGTCGCACCGGGCAGGGCATTTGCCCGGCACTTGTGCGACGCCATGACAGGCTTGTCCAGGCCCCACCATAGGGTCAAACTAACCCAGGGCATTAAGGCAGATATGCTTATCTGGCTCCAGTTCCTGAAGGAGTTCAATGGGGTGTCATTTTGGAGGTCTGACCTTCTGGCTTCCCCTCGTTTCCAGATACAGTCCGATGCCTCTGGGTCCCTGGGTTATGGGATGTACTTCAATGGGAAGTGGGCCTATGGTGGGTGGCCACCAGCCTGGTCAGGTACGGGGCGCCTGCGGGACCTCACGTACCTGGAATTTTTTCCCATCCTGGGGGCCTTGATGCTATGGGGTGAGGAGTGGGCCAACTCGGTCGTTCATTTCTGGTGTGACAATGCAGCCGTTGTCCACATTGTCAACTCACAGACTTCCAAATCACCCAGGGTGATGGACTTGGTGCGCCAGTTTGTATTGCGCAGCCTGCGCCTTAATGTACTGTTCCGGGCCAGGCATGTCCCGGGGGTCAATAATGATATCGCTGACGCTTTGTCCCGCCTGCAGATCTCCCGGTTCCGCGCCTTGGCCCCGGATGCAGAGGAATTTCCCTCGCCACTCCCGGACGAGATATGGACCTTTGGCAAGGAGAGGCGAACCGGGCGGTCGGCATGTCACTAGCGCCACGCACGCGTAAGGCGTATCAACACGCATTCAATTCTTTCAGGGCATTCTGTGCCCAATTCCGGCTGCCAGATACCTGGCCTATCCCGGTGGCCCATATACTTCAATTCATGGTTGACCTGCATTCCCAGGGCCTTGCACCTCGAACCATAGCATCCAGGCTGTCAGCGCTGGCTTTTATGGCCAAAGTAGGCGGACATGCGGACAGTACCGCTGACTTCCGTGTGAGACACATTTTGGAGGGGTGGGTGCGGGAGCGTGGGCGTAGCCCGGACGACCGCCACCCAATTTCCCCAGGGGTTCTTACCAAACTGGCACGGGGCTGGCAGGACCTATGTTTTGATAGGTATGAGGCAGCCTTGTTTCATACGGCTACAACGGTGGCCTTTTTTGGAGCGCTCCGCATCAGCGAGTTTGTGATGCTGTCTAAGACGGATGCTAGTCGTAGGGCACTGGAACTCGAAGATGTCTATGTGGCCAAGTACTGGGCTCAGTTGAGGATACGCTCCTCTAAGATGGATCAGCATGGCGTAGGCAGTGGAATAAGACTGCTACGGTGTTCTTTGGCAGACATCTGTCCGGTTGGTGCCCTACAGGAGTTCCTTGCACTGCGTGGCACGCACCATGGCCCGTTTTTTCTGTCACCAAGATGGGTCTCCCCTTACTAAATTTCAATTTTGGAGGGTGCCGGTAGGCACTAGCCAGTGTTGGCCTCCCTGGGGCTCGTTGCGGCACCCATTCATTCAGGATAGGGGCGGCTTCTACTGCAGCTGTTTTTGGGTACTCCGGGGCTGACATACGCCGCATGGGAAGGTGGGGATCACAATGTTTTCAGTTTGTGTTCGCCCTCTTCAACCGTGAGTACCAGTTTAGTCACTGCACTGTTTCTCCCCCCCCTTTTTTTCCTTGACAGACCCTGGGTGTCGTATTACACCGGTGACAGTGTGCCTGGTGGGCCATAGCCATGTGCACAGGGCAGCGCGTTACGCTGCACAGGGCAGCGTGTTACGCTGCACAGGGCAGCGCGTTACGCTGCGGCGACAGAGTGGGGACCCCGACTGGGACTGGGTGCATCCGCACGTCTCAGGTGGTATGGTAAGCACGGCATGTTATGGCGGGAACTGTTGCCATTCCTTTTCTACATCAGGGATGCTGACTCGCCGGAAGTCCTGGTTATGTACCTTGGGGGCGATGGCTTAGGGCGGGTCACTGGCCTATCGCGGAAGCTTGCGATTTGCAGTGACCTGCCCCACTCACGTTGTGTGTGGCCTGCCACAACCCTCAATTGGTCGGACACGATACCGCGGTACGCTTACAGGGGGGCGTGCGGCCTCGAGGCTCTTGGCCGAGCCGATGCTCCGTGAACGGGGCTATTGCCCGGTTCCTTTTCGACAAAGGTGGGGGACGCGTCATTCGCCTCCCCGACATCAGTCTGCAAAATTACGAGCTTTTACTCAGGGGATGGGGCCCATCTGTCGCAGGGAGGTATGGACCTCTTGTTAGTGGACTGGCGAGCAGGCCTGTTGACCGAGCTGACGGTCTTGGGGGGGGGGCGGTGAGCCTTCTGGGAAGCCTCCCCGTGTGGCGGGTAGCACTGGTAAGGTAAACATTTATGACCCACAGGTATCCGGCAGGTTCGCAATTGACTGGACAACACTAGACAGGTATAAGTTGGTTAAACGTTGTCCGGTCAACGACGAACCAGGCGACGGGGTGATGGCTACAGCTAGACAGCATGCATCACCCCGTGATTTTACGGATACGCGTCAGAGGGTGGGGTCATTAGTTAGATATTGACTACGGTCAACAATTTGTTTGTTGTCAACAAACAAATTGATACAAATAGATACATTGTAACAATTGCCGTTGGCAATTTTGGGTGGTACCTTACCAGTGTTACTTCGGCCTGCTTGCCTTAAGAATTATAATTGGTCAATTACCAATAGAAATTTATAATTCGGACTAGGGCATGAATCAATAAATGTGGCCCAATGCCGTTATCCACTTTCATTGGTGTCTGAGTCCTTTATTGGGGGGGGGGGGTGCCTGCAATGAGTCTGTGGCAAAGGTGAGTTTGGGCACTCAGTGTCTTAAAGGTTCATCGTCACTGGTCTAGACCTAAAGATAAGTGGGCTAAAGTATACTGTACAGCAGCCATGAGCATGATTCAAGTTGTGGCCTAACACAGGTGGAGTGCCTCCCATTTGAGGGAGGCTGAACATGTGCAAGTCATGAGAGCCCCTGCTGAGATAAACAATCTGCCTGTGGCCAGGTGATATGGTTACAGGCAGCTCTTCCATTTTTACAACAGGGATGGGCAGCAGACAGCTCCATAGTCTCCATCCTCCAGTGGAAAAAGAGACTTGCATCTAACATGACAATTAATCACACCAACAATTATTGCCTACTACTTTTATAATGGCATCTTATAATGGCCTTTGGTTCATTGGTTACAAATTCCAGAGAATTTGTATTTAATTATTCTTATTTGTTTAAAGATATGCTTACACCCCACCTTTCCTCCAGTGGGTTCAAGGAGTACAAGAGATTCCTGACTTACGGTGGCTTACTTTATATCTCCCTGAATTTGTGACTATTTTACACATAAAGTGTAAAAGTGGCACATTGACTTCATCAAACCTTACAGCAAGAGAGTAGAGAGGGGAGGGAGAATACAGACAACAGTAGAAAACAGTAGAGAACAGAGGGGAGACAGGCTTGGTTTACAATCACTATTAGGAGACTATCTAGGACAGTAGTTCCCAACGTGAGGCCCAGACCCCACCGGGGGACTTCATTTTCTAGAAGCCTAAGTCAGTACATTGGCTGATCAGTGCTTTGGGGGAATTAACTTAGGCTTCTGGGAATTGAAGTCCAAAAAACAAAGATTGAGAAACACTGATCTAGAATGTAACTCCAGAAGTCTGCTGTACACAGTCTGTTAAGGTGGTTTAGGCTGAGAGTGAGTAACCATTCTAAGAAAGTCGCATGACAGAATTTGAAGCTGCATCTCTCAAGTACCAAACCAATGTTCTGATCTCTATACATCAATACACTTGACAAGGCATAATTGTCCTAAAAGCTGTCAGCCATTCTATGTGTACAGCTTAGCAGCTTTGCTGTGTATAATGTAGACGACCACCTACTTTATGGTGTCTTACTGTGTTTGAGCTCCTGCCAACCTAACAGTTCAAAAGCAAGAAATTTCAAGTAGATAAATAGGGACCACTTCGGTGGGAAGGTAACAGCGTTCCGTGCGTTCCGGTGTTTAGTCATGCCTGCCACATGACCACAGAAACGTCTGCAGAAGCAGACAACACTGGCTCTTCGGCTTTGAAACAGAGATGACCAGTGAACCCTAGAGTCGGAAACGACTGGCTTTCAAGCAAGGGAAACCTTTACCTTTACCTTTACCTTTACTGTTTATGCACATTACTTGAAGTGCCTTCAACAGTACAGTTCCTATTCTTCTGTAATCATAGTGTGTTTTTTTAACACATCAAGCCAATGTCTAAAACTGCAATGAAAGGTATTCAGAATATTAAAACAAAGGCTGGAATATTGTATAAACTGACATAAGAGAGCATACCCAGGGCACTTCTGGGAACCATGTAGAGAATCTGGATGCTAAATTGTGCTTTTCAGACAGAAATAGTTTAAATCTTATATTTGCCTCACTTTTGAAATTGCTCCCCTCATTTCTCTTTCAGGAGGGCCTAGATTAAAGTGGTGGGGAGCTGGCAGAATTGTAAGATTGTGTCCAAGGCTTGGCATGGAAGCTGCATGATTTTGCAATCCCTGGGGAACTCTAGCCATTGTGAGAATGTGAATTTGTGGAAGCATTTGTGAGGTTTGGCAAATGCACCTGGTCTCATAGGATGTTAGCAGGCTATAAATTGGTCTCCTGAAGTATCAGTAGTAAATTCAGTAGTAAATCTCCTCCTCATCATCATCATTGTCCTCCTCCCCTCCCCCTTCTCTTTCTCATCCTCCTCGTCCTCCTCCACCGCCTCTTTGTCGTCCTCTTCCTCCTCCTTCTGTATCCAATTCCAAATATTGGTTATCATCATGGTGATCAGTCATGAAGATTGTCTGGAAGCAAGTGGCCTTCCATTTGCCTTCTACATCACAGCATGACACCCTTACCACTGATCCAGGTCCATGAGTCACTTTCTGGTCCTGAGTCCTTTTCACATGCAAAGTCTTCCTCAGCCCCTGGCCAGTATTGATGAAGCTGCTGCCCTCCATCAAGACAGATTCAAGTGGGATTTAATCCACTTGGGGACCATCACCCAATGTCATGACTACTCTTGTAAATAAAAAAAATCTCAGATTTTTAACTTTTTGAGCCCTGACTTCACTACACTAAGAGGAAGACTGTAACACAGTTGCATCTAGTATCTTGATTCATATACTATACATATAATTGACTAAATCCCAGTCTGTTTCCAAACATCAAAATAAAATTGGATAAATGATGTGGGTTTTAGTGATTATGGTGGTATTTCATGGTTGCAGACTTCTATGTAATTGATACAGTATCAGAATGCCAAGTTGTCTTTCAACATTAATAAATATGTCACAGTGAACAATGTAACATCTCCCATTGGGATAATGTGTTCTGAAATATGCAGGTTTTTACAATGACAGCTGCTATTATTTAACATGAAAACTGTCACGGTTTTATCACAACTAGTGCCAATTTCAAAATTACAAGATTAATGGCTTTCTAAAATCTTGCAGCAACAATTCAGCAAACTGGTCTTGACCTTAAAAACCCTGAAAGGCTTGTGTTCTTGAATAGATGTTAGAAAATAATAACAGCAGTGTCAGGATTGACAGAAAGGAACTCATGGCATGTGAACTTTTAAGAAATATAATCACCAGATTTTTCTGCTTCCTTGTATTTGGCTGTCACTAGATACATGGAATCAAATCAGTTGAAATACATGCAAAATATCATGATTTTTATCTTCCTCCCAAATTATATTGATGACTGTCCTGGTCTTCTAAGGGTAATACTAATGAGTTAACTGTTGAACCAATACCCATTGCAGTGACTTTGCTCCAGATACCTTTTGTTGTTGTTGCCAACCAAAGGAGAAGGGAGTGTGCATCAACCAGCACACATAATCCTTTCCAACACTCTTCCGCTTTTCATTGTAACCAAACAGCCCATAAAGGTCAAGGCTGCCATATTCTTGCCTGCTCAATGTTCATTACTATTCAGAAGCTTTCTCTGGCTTGAAAAGCTCTCATCTCCAATCGTGCCTGCTTGCAGAGTTGATCTCAGGATACTCAGCTTCTTCGCTGCACAAAATTGAAAACAATGAGTCCTCCTTCTGAGGGTGTGGCTGGTTGCTGGGTTATTGTCCAAAGGCCTAGAGCCTCCTTCCTGGACAACTCCTCTCCTACCACAACTCAAGAATAACATCCGTGCACTGCAGCAGATCTTTGCTCCAGCTGAGTAATATGCAGCCCCACCTTTTTGGTGAGTTCATCACCTCCCTCCCCCATGGGAAAGGAAGGAAACAAGTTCCCAGTCTATTTCCTGCTGAATACATGCAGACAGAAACCCATTCTTGAGTAAGACTAGAACAGATAACTGAAAAGCAGGGTCTTAGTAGTGAGGAAGAAGGCTAAGTAAGAATCATTCTCCCCCCTCAAAACTGATTCAGGATGGGTGGCAGGATGGTCATCAGGGACTGAGATAGTCATTCGGCATCTATGCATTACAACACTGGAAACATGCATTCAGTCTTCAGCAGTCCTGATTTTACCAGATAAGAGTTTGGGAAGTTAATTTTTAAAAGTAATTTGTTTCTGCTACTCCACAGCTTTCACTTGCTACTGCATTGGAAAGAGTACTTCTTATTTTACTTGTCATGCATTACTTTTATTTTATTTTCCATTACTCTATTAGGATTCATAAGAGGATAGAGTAGTACCTGAGCAAATCCTGGCAAAATGTGTCACAAAATGCTATTAGATTTTTGAAAGTCAGTGAAATGTTGGAATATTTAAAGTTACTTACACTTACTTCTAATAAAGGAACTTTGAATATCCTTACATTGTCTTTGAAATGTAACTTTATTACACCCTCAATTGCTTCAAAAGTAAGTAATTATGATTAATTAAATATACTATTTACAATCTGTTATTTCCTAACTCTGTTGCTAAGCAGTCAATCCCCACACAGATGATGAATGATACTGTTTTATATCTGTCTGATTAATTTTGGGGGTGGAGAGAAGGACTTCTGGGCTTACTACCCACAGTATTCAAAACATATAAACTAGATGTTTATGTATATTTATTGCTGTAACCACAGGTCTTAACAAATTAAAAATTAGATGTCTTAGTACCGAAAACATAGATAAAATTTTAAATAAAATTAAAATTAAAACACCCAATACTTGAACTCTAGTGGAAATGTTCAAATGTTAAAGTTAGATAGATAGATAAGAACATAAGAACATAAGAACAGCCTTGCTGGAACAGGCCACAGCCCATCCAGTCCAGCATTCTGTCTCACACAGTGGCTCACCATTTCCTTCAGGGTATTCCCAAGGAGATGCCTTCACCTGCTTAGGATTCCCTGGAAATGGCATTGAGAGATATCCTGCCTATCTCTCCAACCCGGAGGTTGTCCTTAGGTAGCCATAATTATAGCCATTGATAGCCTTGTCCTCCATGAACTTGTCTAATCCTTTCTTAAAGCTGTCAAGACTGACAGCTGTCACCACTTCTTCTGGCAGGGAGTTCCATAGACAAGTAATCCTCTGGGTGAAAAAGTACTTTCTCTTATTTGTTTGAGAACTAGTACCCAAAAGTTTCATGGAGTGTCCCCTAGTTCTAGTGTTGTGCGATAGGGAAAACAGTTTTTCCTTATCCACTTTGTCCACACCGTGCATGATTTTATAAACTTCAATCAGGTCACCTCTTAGACGCCGTCGTTCAAGAGTGAAAAAGCCCAACCGTTGCAGCCTCAGATGGTAAGGAAGGTGTTCCAGTCCCCTAATCATTCTGGTTGCCCTCCTCTGCACTTTCTCCAACTCCATAATATCCTTCTGGAGGTATGGCGACCAGAACTGTACACAGTATTCCAGATGGGGCCTCACCATAGATTTATAAAGAGGCAAAATGACACTTGCTGACTTATTTTCTATACCCTTCCTAATGATCCCCAACATTGAGTTTGCTTTTTTCACTGCTGAGGCACACTGGGTTGACACCTTCATTGAGCTGTCCACCAGGACACCAAGGTCCCTTTCCTGGTTTGTCGCAGAGAGTTCAGACCCCATCAGTTTATAAATGTAATTGGGGTTTTTTGCCCCAACATGCATCACTCTGCACTTACTGATGTTGAAGCTCATTTGCCACTGTTTTGCCCACTCCCCCAGTGTCAAGAGATCCCTCTGGAGCTCTTCACAATCTCTCACAGTTTTCACTACCCTGTATAATTTAGTATCGTCAGCAAATTTGGCTACCTTGCTTTTTACTCCTACCTCTAGATCATTTATGAAGAGGTTGAAAAGCAGGGGTCCCAGTACTGAACCTTGGGGGACCCCACTCTTTACTTCCCTCCACTTGGAGAAGTGTCCATTTAGTGCTACCCTCTGTTTCCTGTCCCTTAGCCAGTTGCTGATCCAGGACAAGACCTGTCCCTTTATTCCATGACTGGTAAGTTTATTCAAGAGCCTTTGGTGTGGGACCTTGTCAAAAGCCTTCTGAAAGTCCAGATAAACAATGTCAACTGGATCCCCCTTATCCACATGCTTGTTGACACTCTCAAAAAATTCCAACAGATTAGTGAGGCATGATTTGCCCTTGCAAAAGCCATGTTGGCTCTCCTTTAGCAGCGCCTCCTCTTCTATGTACCTATTAATTCTATCTTTTAGGATGGTTTCCATCACTTTACCTGGGACACATGTCAAACTGACAGGCCGGTAATTTCCTGGATCACCCCTGGATCCTTTTTTGAAAATTGGTGTTACATTCGCTACCTTCCAGTCATCAGGCACAAACCCTGATTTGAGGGAAATATTATATATTTTGGCTAGGAGATCAGCTATTTCATCTTTAAGTTCCCTGAGAACTCGTGGATGGATGCCATCTGGTCCTGGTGATTTGTTAGTGTTTAGTTTAACAAGACATGCAAGGACCTCCTCCCTGGTTATTTCTATCTTGCTTAATTCTTCGGTTTCCCTCCCTACGAAGATAGGTTCTGTTTTGGGCATGTGGTCTCTATCTTCTTCAGTGAATACTGAAGCAAAGAATTCATTGAGTCTCTCTGCAATCTCTGTTTCCTTTTTAATAACCCCTTGCCTTCCATTGTCATCTAATGGTCCAATGGCCTTCCTAGTTGGGTTCTTACTTCTAATGTACTTAAAGAAGTCTTTGTTATTCCTCTGAGTATTTTTAGCTATACGCTCCTCAAAGTCTTGCTTTGCTTTCCTGATTGTTGCCTTGCATTTGTTCTGCCAGAATTTATGTTTCTGCCTGCTGTCCTCATTTGGACAAGCCTTCCATCTTCTAAATGAGCTTTTCTTGCTCTTGATCACTTCCCGAACAGCTCCTGTAAGCCACATTGGAGTCCTCTTGGACCTGGCAGTGCCCTTTTTCCTTTTGGGTATGCATTCCAATTGGGCCTCTGTTATTGTTTTTGTAAACAGCCTCCATGCCTCTTGGAGTGTTTGGACTCTCTCAATTTTCCCTTTCAGCTTCTTTTTTACTAGTTTCCTCAACTTTGGGAAATTTCCTTTTTGAAAATTTAAGGTCTCTGTGTTAGATTTTATCAGTGACTTGCGGTCTATGTTCAAGTTAAACATAATTGAGTTGTGGTCACTGTTCCCTATTGGATCAGTCACATTAACATCTTGCACCAGATCCTGAGTATTACTCAGGATCAAGTCAAGGATTCTTGTACCTCTAGTTGGGTCTTCAACCATCTGTCCCAGGGAACAATCATTGAGCATATCTAGGAACTTTATCTCTTTATCATGTGCTGAACAACAGTTCACCCAGTCTATGTGAGGGTAATTGAAGTCCCCCATTATAACCAGGCTTCCCTTCCTGGATGCCTCCTTTACAACATTCTCCAACTGCCAGTCTCCCTCAAGAGTTTGGGTCGGAGGCCGATAGTATATGCCTACTGTTAGACCATCCTTGTGGCCTGGTACTCTTACCCACAGAGCTTCTAATGGTGACTCTAAATCACCTAGATATTCCAATTCATAAGATTTTATCACTTCTTTGACATACAAGGCTACACCACCTCCTGTTTGCCCCTTCCTATCCTTCCTGTACAGTTTGTAGCCTGGGATAACTGTATCCCATTGGTTATCATCCGTCCACCAGGTTTCAGTGATACCAATAATATCAATATTCTTATCTATTGCTAAGTATTCCAGCTCCCCTATTTTGTTCCGGAGGCTTCTGGCATTTGTATAGAAGCATTTATATATGCATTTCTGACACAGTCTTTTGTGTCCAGTTGCATTGTTAGACTGCCTCTTGCATCCTTCTGCTAGAATGCTAGTGACTAGCTCCTTGCTCTGCTCAGTAATTTTTGCATCCTCCTCACTACTCAAGTACACACTTTCCCGAACCGGATGCTGCCCAGCTCCTGTCGGCTTTCCCCCAGTTATCAGTTTAAAAGCTTTATTGTCATTGTCCTGCACAGAACAACGAGATTGGGGGAAAAACCACTTATCAACTTTAGTGTAAGGGACCAAAGACAATGAAACAGCCGAAGGGTTGGCTTAACACAGGTTTATTGCATGATGATCCGGAGGAACATGTGGTAATGGCGGATGAGTAGCTCAATATATACAGCTGGCTATACATTTGAATGTGGCTCGTCGACAGACTATTGGTTGCTGCCTGCGTGACGTCGTAGGAGGTCACGCCCTTCTTGACCAGGTGAGGAGGTCGTGGGGAATCTTCCCGCGCTGCTGAACCAGGTGACTATGATCCATGAGAGCTGGACGCTCGCTACTGCCCTCTGGTGGTCACTAGCTCGCGTCCCCTTATTAGGTTACATTGATACAGCTGATGGTTATAATGTTGCACACAGAAAGGTTACATTGGTAACCCATGGCAAAGGTACATTGTTAAAGGCACAGCTTTACAGAACACAACATCAACCCAACAAAACCCAAACAAAATACAACTATACAAAATTATCAACATACTCTCACCCCACATATACACATTTAACCCCTAAAAGGCTCTAAAAACTCTAAAACTCTAAAAACTCTAAAAACTATATATAGAAGCTCCCTCATAGACTGCATAGCATTGCATTCAAAGCCAGAACTGCTTTTGGGTAGAAACAATTTCTCAAGCGGCTGGTCCTGGCCTTTATGACCCTATACCTTCTTCTAGAAGGCAGAAGCTGAAAGAGATCATTTCTGGGGTGCTTACTATCTTGCGCAATCTCTACAGCTTTCTTATAACACCTGGATTTGATCTAGAGTGGGAAGAGTACTCCCAATTATCCCCTCCACAGTCTTTATGACCCTGGACAGCATTGTTCTTTCCCTAGCTGTACAACTCCCAAACCATACACACAGACCATAGGTTCACACACTCTCTATGGTACAGTGGTAGAATGCCAACAGCAGGTCCTTTGAAAGATTGTTCTTCCTGAGGATTCTCAAGAAGTATAACCTCTGCTGTGCTCTCTTCATCAGATCTTTGGTGTTTCCTCCCCATGTTAGAGCATCCCTCAGCTCCATTCCCAGAAATTGAAACACCGAGACCTGTTCCTCACAATTCCCTAGAGTTGGGTAGACTGGCTTTCGAGCAAGGGAAAACCTTTACCTTTACACCACTCTGTCAGCATCTCAACCTCCTTCCTGTAAGCCGACTCCCCCTACCCAGCAGTAATCAGACCAACCACTGTTGTATTGTCTGCCAACTTGATGATCCTATTGCTGGGGTAACTGGGAACATAATCATATGTGTAAAGCGTGTACAGAAGCGGGCTCAGCACACACCCCTGCAGCGTCCCTGTACTTATACTGCGATCCGCATAGACATGAGAGCCCATCCTGACCCGTTGGGAATGATCTGATAGAAAATCTAGTATCCACCTGCATAAGCATGGCAGAAGCCCCAGATCTAATAATTTGGGCACCAGTCTATGTGGAATAGTATTAAATGCAGAACTAAAATCTACAAATAACAGTCTCGTATAATTCCCTTGTTTCTCCAAATGGGTCAGAACAGCATGTAGGGCTGTAGCCACAGCATCCTCCGTGGATCTCTTTCTCTTATATGCAAATTGACAAGGGTCAAGTCCAACTGGTAAACAAGCCATAATACGGTTCCGCACCAACTTTTCAAAGCATTTCATTATGACAGGTGTAAGCGCCACAGGGCAGAATTCATTCAGACTATCTATGTTAGGTCTTTTAGGCAGAGGTATAATAGTAGAGGATTTCAGACAAGGTGGGACAGTGGCTTGGGCCAAAGACTGATACTAGAGTTTATTCAAATAGCTGAAATGTCTACCAGAAATTCTTCTTTTTCCATGTCTAAGCCAGACGTGAAACTGCCAAAATGGCACCTTTTGGTAAGTTCATTCTGCAGTTCTTTTCGCCTGACCAAAACTCTTCTTGATTTTAAAAGCAAGCAATTGACCACTTGATGACAAACAGAAGACTTTGCATCTGCCAGTAGTGAATACATTCCACTTCGGAACCTGTGAAAACGGCACTAATCTGACCCAATGGCCTTCCTTCTTGTTGCACCGGAAGTGATTAAATTCTAAACCTGCAGTAGTGGAAGCATGGCCCTCCAGATGTTGATGGACTGAAACTGCCAGCAGTCCTCAGCATTGCCTGTTCTAGGTAAGGTTGATGGAAGTTGTATCCAACCACATGTAAAAGGTTCCATTTTACTCACTCCTCTTCTGCATAGACAAACTGGATTTCAAACTCATTTGAAAACCTTATTTTGTAATCTGAAAGTTTCCTCTAAACTCAAATGTGTTTTCTGGCTTGGGAAAAACATTCTGGAGGGATTTTGTTCTTGTTGCTTGTACTGGTTGCAGGGCAAAGAAGAAGTCAAAAGCTGAAGGTTGGTCTATCATTGCATTTGCATAACAAGATAAGCATCACTGGGTACCCTCTTTGCTCTCATTCATGCAACAGGAGCTCTGAACTGAGAAACCTTGGCAGACATAAACTGTGGCAGCCCATACTTACTGTCATTTCATATTGTTGGTGTTAGCACAGGCTCATGTTGCTTTCCAAGAATTAGCCTTTGTGCGAAAGAATTAGCTCTGCTTTAAAACAACACAGTTTGTAAACAATATCAGCAATGGCACCTTTAATGTTATTTCCATAGTAATTCCAAATGCTGGGTCAAAATAAAAGAGCTGGATGGCAAGGAGGTCTGCCAAGCTGCAGAATGCTCCAGGCACTGGGACAGTTAAGTTGACATGAGATGGTTATTTTTGGCTCATTACATAAGGCGCAGTGTTGACACACGCCACAGTGAGTTAACATGTTGATGAGAAGGCAGAATTAGAGGATTAGTACAACAATTGGGATCACAATGGCTCAGTGGAAGGGTGATGAGGCAAATTTCTTAGCGGTGAGATGGAATCTATCAGTAGGTCTCAGGAGCTTTGTAAACAAATTCTCCAGACCAAGAGACATAAGAGCCAGATAGAAGGTATGGTTTAGATTGCAAGAGTATATGTGTATGTGTGTGGAATCCAGGATCATGGAAAATAAGAATTCAGGGAATTACACTCTAGTGAAGAAATGTGACTGTCTATTCACTGCGTCTTACACTGCAGTGTGATTCTGATTGGTATATGGCGGCCTCATTCGCCAAAATTACCAACCACCTGTACAGCATCAGATAGTACTGGCTGGCAAAATGGATGACAAGAAGCAGGTGTACCTCAGGATTAGGTGTCACCTGAGTAAAGACAGCATTTGCCAAGCTGTTGAAGCATGTTGTCCCCTATGATTCCCAACCCTGTTCTAGTTACACAATGCTACATTCGTTTATTCGGTGTCCAGCAATATGATTGCAATTGCATCTAATGCAGATGCTGGCTGGAGAGAATTAATCCACCTCACTGCCTTTTCTCACCTTCAAAGATAGCTCAGAGACTTGGAGCCCCTCACTGAAAGCCAGAAACCAGGAGTTTGATTCTCTGCGGTGCCTCCTGGACAAAAGCTACATTCTGTAGTTTGGACAAACTGCACAGTCCTAAAGTGTACCCAGAAGAAGGGAAGGGTAATCCACCTCTGAGTACTTGAGAACTAGGAAACTCTAGAAAGGGCCACCATAAATTCAAACTGACTTGTTGGCATGTTAGTGTGGGTCCTCAAAAGTCTTCTGCATCATCTGCTACCTGCTCCTTTTGAGGAACTGAAGATGGGACCCATTGCACTCCAAACTAGGGACAGAAAATAATGAGAGGTGGGGCAGGTTCAAGATTCTCTACAGAAATATCAGCTGCAGATCTTCTAAGACTTACCGTGAGACAACACATACTCTGCCTCAGAAACATTCACATTTGGAAAGCTGTCAGAGTGTGAACCACCATTTTGGAGAAATAAAATGTATTATAGATATGAGTACTGTATGTTGAAAAGATGTATATGGCTAAATATGCAGACAAATTAAACACATGCAAAGGTATCCTTTAGTCAATGGGAGGAATATGTACAAAACCAATACCTTAAAAATGTAACAAACAAATATACTGACCCTTTGGAGAACAAAGTTCCCCAATCTAGGCATTTTACTATGCTAAAATACAACAATACATAAAAAATTACCTCCCAACAGCAATAACTATAATGAATAAGTAGAAATTAGGAGTCAAAACACAAACAGATTAAGTATCCAGGGGAGTGACATCTTAAAATGCCTCCCTAAATAAATAATAAGGACTTTTTAAAGGTATCCAGAGAGGGAGTTTGCTACAGTTCTGGTAAGAAATCATTCCAAAGAGTAGGTACCACCACCGATAAGGTTCTTTTCTTAGTTTATCATTTTCCTTGTCATTCTTGGTGTTGGCACCAGGAACCATGTATTTTGAGAGGACTGGGGTGATGCAGTCAGTAGATATTTGACAAAGACACTTGAATAGGTAACAAAGTCTCAAACCATTTTGGACAGTGGTGGTAAACCTATGGCACATGTGCCAGAGGTGGCACTTGGAGCCCTGTCTGTGGGCACTTGTGCAGTCATTCCAGCACAGAGTTTGCCCCACCCCTCTGCCCAGAAGCCCAATGGGAGCTTCTCCTCCCTCCCCCAGCAGAGTTCACCCCACCCCTCTGTCCAGCAGCCCAATGGGAGTGCTTCCTCCCTCCCCCCAGCAGGACCTATCAGCAGGACCTCTGTATTCTCAGGATTCAGTTTCAACCTATTAGCCTTTGTCCATTCCATTATCAAAGCCAAGCAGTCCTCAAGGCACTGGACCAAATCCATTGTAGAAGATGTAAAGGAGAGATAGAGCTCTTGTCATTGCCATATTGATGGAGACAGCAGGCTCCAAAACTCAGGATGACCTCCCCAACAGTTTTGCCTAGATCAGGGGTTCTCAACCTTTTCAAGCTGTGGGCTGGACCATGCACTCTCAGACAGCTGAGCAGGCCAGGCTGGTGGTCCCTCCTGCTGTAAACACTGCTGTAAAATGCATCCATGGCTGTGTAAATGCACTAATTGATGGCTGTCATAAATGCTTCCGCTTCCACTTCTGCTTCTGGTGGCGGCACGGTCCACATGAAATGGTGCCATGGGCTGGGGCCAGCCCATGGCTCATAGGTTGAGAACCCCTGGCCTACACATTAAATAACATCATGGAGATGTTCAACTCCTGAAGAACTCCCCAATAGAGAATCCACAGGGACAAAACAGCCTCCCTCAGTTGAACTCTTTGTGTAAGTTGCCAAAGAAGGCACAGAGCCACTGTAAAACAATGCCTCTGATTCCTAACCCCAACAGCTTCTATTAAAGGATGCCATGGTCAATGATTTTAAATGATAACTGAGCCAGGAGCACCAGGAAGGATGAAGCTCCCCCAATCTACTTCCTGGGTAAGGTCATTCTGCAGCACTACCAGTGCAGTCTCATTGCCATGCCTGGACCTGAACCCCAACTCTAATGGATCGAGATGGTTGGTTTCATCCTAGAATGCCTGCAGTAGATTGGCCACCACTCTCTCAAACACCTTGCCCATAAAATATGTACAATTGGCTTATATATATATATTTTAAAACAATAAAAATGTGTACCATTTATTGATGTCATAAATGGTTTGCATATTTAGAACTAAGACAATAGTGCTGGGATAAGCTAAGGATAGAAGGAAAGAGTAAAACTGAACGTGAAAAAGTTTGACCGAATAAAGAAAAACATCGTCTTGAATTACAAGATCCGGACAGGATACTTGATGACATGACCTTTGGGGAATCACTAAGACATAAGGAATGAATGAATTGGAAGTGACTTGATGGCACATAAAAACAACAAAACAACATTTATTGGTGAGAATAAAAAATACAAGCCATATATAAATATAAAAACCAGTCTTGCAACCTTACACGAAGGACATGATGAGAATTTAGGAAGAATGCTGAGAAACACAACAAAATCATGCCTGAGTGTTTTTAATCTCCAGGTTTCATGCTACTTCATTATCCAACCAAGGTTGAGAGGTCTGAAAACTGGGCAAGTGTAAAAGGAGAATGCGTGGAGCTTGTCCATAACTTGGAAAGGCTTCAAGGTTTGTTGTACAGGCTTTCTGAACAGCTGGAGACATCATTTTAAAATGTGCTGGGGTGTTGTTTTGGATTAGACTGTTCCCTTCAGGTGCACAGAAACCAAACCTTTTGAATTACTGTAGTTCCGTTTAGAGATTACTGTGGCACCCTAGGGTAGAGTGCCAGACATGTTCAGGTTCCAGCTTTTTGGATGCTAAAATGTCACTCTCAGCTGATTTCCTTGGAGAAAGATGAGATATGAATATGACACATTGGAGGAAAGTTGTGCTAGTTTCTCCATAGTTATCCATCTCTTTTAAATGTGATGATGGATGAGTGAATCTCTCTCTCTTTCTCTCTCTCTCTCTCTCACACACACACACAGAATAGAAATAGATACACCTCAGGGAATTTTCAAAAGTGAATCTTAGATTTAAAGGAATAAAAATATAATGAAAAATAACAACCATTTATTTATGGAATAGATCTCACACAGATATCTCCATGTTTTTAAATGAACAAGGAAGTAAGAGAGTTTATTTTCGATGAAAGCTACCAGTTTTTACTCTTGATATTAAGAGAAAATCAGTATTGACACCTGGTATCGCACATTTCAGAACCAAATTTCAAAATTTCTGGTATGGGTTCCACTGAAGATGTACAGCCTGATCCTGCATGGAAACCCTACCATGTACTGTGGAGTATATTCCTAGGTAGGAATCACAATATGGCATTAAAATTGCTGGGAGAAACATAAACAATCTGAGATATGCAGACGATACCACCCTAATGGCAGAAAGTGAGGAAGACCTAAAGAACCTCTTGATTGGGCTGAAGGAGGAGAGTGCAAAAGCTGGTTTGAGACTCAATATCAAGAAAACCAAGGTAATGGCAACAGGTCCAATCAGTTCCTGGAAAATAGATGGGGAAGAGGTAGAAGTAGTGACAGATTTTACTTTCCTGGGATCAAAGATCACTGCAGATGGGGATTGCAGCCATGAAATAAAAAGGCGACTGATTCTTGGGAGACAAGCCATGAGAAACCTGGGGAACATAGTGAAAAGCAGAGACATCACATTGCAAACAAAAATTAGAATAGTCAAAGCAATGGTATTCCCAGTGGTAATGTACGGATGCGAGAGCTGGACAATAAGGAAAGATGAACGCAGAAGAATAGATGCCTTTGAAATGTGGTGTTGGAGGAGAGTTTTGAGAGTACCCTGGACAGCGAGGAGAACAAATAGGTCAATCTTAGAAGAAATCAACACTGACTGCTCATTGGAAGGGTTAATAGTAAAGACGAAGCTAAAGTACTTTGGACATCAAATGAGAAGGGAGGATTCACTTGAGAAGGCCTTGATGTTGGGAAAGGTGGAGGGCAAAAGAAGAAGGGGGAGGCCAAAGATGAGATGGCTAGATGGTATTGTAGACACAATGGGCACAGAACTGGGAGTGCTGAGGGGGGTGGTGGAGGACAGAGGCGCCTGGAGAACAATGGTCCATAGGGTCGCAAAGGGTCGGAATCGACTGTGCGACTGAACAACAGGAATCCAACTCACAGATATGATTTTAATCCTAGAAATGGAGGGATGTGGGACTGGCTTGTGTTGGTTTAGCTTTCCCCTGCCTGGAAGCATCCCAATGTGTTGGACTACAAGCCCCATCATTTTAGGGTTATCAAAGTGGCATAGAGACAAGCCAGCATGTTCAAAGGTCAAATGTCACGGAGGAGAGTGGAGGGATGATTCTATGATGCCAGTTTTCAGGGGAGGAGTTGCTTGTGTTGAGTGTGCCCCAATAAGTAAATAATAGCAATTGCAATAGCAGTTTACACGTATATACCACCCTATAGCACTTAGTGCACTAGGTAATTAGCATCCCCCCCCCCAACATGCTGGGTACTTATTTTACTGACCACAGAAGGATGGAAGGCTGAGTCAATCTTGAGTCCCATCAGGATCGAATTGACAACACCAGCAGTTTGGGCTACAGGACAGCAGTTTAACCATTGCACTGCCAGGCCCTCTATTGAAACTCACCTGTTTCAGGGAGTGAATGTGAGAACACAGCTATTGCATGACAAAAGAAGCCATTCAATGGCTCCAAAGCAATTTAAAAAAAAAAAGCTGTCACGCAATGAGGGCTGTCTCCCATGCTGTTGAAAGAAACCAGAGGCAGAACATGTAGAAATGCACAGGGTGCTCCTGCTTGGCTTAGTTCAGATACTTGGAATAAATCAAATCCTTCTATATCTCAGCAGGGGGAAGTTTATGGGTCATTCTGTCAGCTGAAACTCTGGTTTATAGTCAGAGCTTATTCCAATGTTTATGATGGATACTTTGTTACCTCTGCGAAATGGAAAAAATGTGCTCAACTTTCCTTTCTAACAACAGCACCTCGGGTGGATGAAAACATGCTCATTTCCCAAAGCTGGAATGGGGTATCTCTTCATGAGGTTTTGGCCTGCTCTCTTTCTCTCCTGCAAAGCCAGAGGAGAAATGCACACACATTGGTAGAGAGAGGGAGAATAAATCACTAATAAATTGAATTACGGAGGGCTGCAAACAAGGCCACAATTGTTTTCCTCAGGATAAATTTTAGAATATTCAAACAAGTGCTGCTGACATGATTTCTTCCCCATCAGAGGTGAGTAGTAGCTTGATTTAGACAGGCTAAGGCCTTACCACTACCAAAAGAAAGCATTTCATTCTAGCAATTACACACAAAGTGTAAAATTTGGTTTTGAAAATTGTATTTACAGGGTTTTTAAAATCACAAGTAATTATAAATCAAATGAATTGTGATTTGATTTATAAATCACCATTCCTAATATCAGAGCTAATGTAGTGTAGTTAGGGTTGCCACAATTATTTTCCACCAAACCAGGACAGCCACGTGATGTCATTGCATTCTTCAAACTGTGCATACATCAGATGGGGCTGTTGAGGAGGCTGCAGCACTAAGACCCCATGGAATCCCCGTACTGGGAGGGCAGCTGGAGCTCTTTGGGCTGGTGCTTGAGCGTGCCTCTTGCCTGTGCCATTGCTCAAGGTGACCCAAGGGATTTTTGCAAAGAGTTAATTCACCGCCTCCCTGCCTTTCTTTCAACTACCCTGCTTGCAAGTGGCTCCCCTCCTCGGCAGGCTTCTCAGGGTGCTGTTTTGCCTTTGCCACTTGCAAACAGGAAAATCCCCTGGGTGGGGAGTGATCTTGTTTCCTTTGTTTGAATTTAAAAATCTGGGACTTTTACATGTTTTTCTTGAACTGGCTGGAACAATTTTCCCAAGCTTGAATCTGGGGAAATCTCAGAAAAATGGAACATATGGCAACCCTAGGTGTAGTAGACAAAGGAAGACCTGGGTTAAAACAAATCTGCTCAGCCATTAAAACTCAAGATGATGGTGCTAGTAGTGGTAAAATCATTTTTCAAATGCATCACATACTTTGAAAAACCCAATCAGGGCTTCCATATGTCAGATGCAACTTGATGGCACATAATGTAACATTCATGCTAAGAAATCCTAATCTGAGCTTCTAAACTGTATTTTACTTCACTTGTGCATGAATCTGATACCTGTAGTATCCCTCATTAAGATGCCTAGTTCGATACCCAAGTGCTGCATGACAGATCTTGAGGACATGAAAGGAGCCTCATTTGGGTGCCCCCTGAGCGGAGTTTCTCCAGCGTAATTTCTGACATAAAATTTATTATTTATCCTGCTATGGTAATAGAGTAGACCATGCTGCCAGCAACTCAACACCGAGTGTCAGGCGGTGGTTAACTAACCTGACAACCCTGAGGACTAACAGTTTGGCTGCATAAATCCACAGTGAAGGGTGATGGTCCCCAAATAGATTAAATCCCACTTGAATCCATCTTGATGGAGCACAGCAGGCCACACTGCTCTATGGCAGTTTGTAAGGTTGCCGCTTCAGCAACCTCAAACATAATAGAGAGAGCAGAGACGCAGTTACAGTCACATAGAGGAAGACCATCTGTTATATTTTTCACATCATACTCTGCTGTTTCTGTCATAACTTCCTTCTATCACCAAACACTAGACTATTTTAAAACTCATTAACTTTCATTCTCCCACATATTTTATTTTATTTATTTTATTTTTTTATAGTCAAATTTGTATATGCCGCCCGCTCAGGCAGAACCCAAACAATGTGGTTAAAAATGAATATGCTATACTGCTTCCAAAAAAAGTACCCTTTCTGGTATGACTGAAGCAAAGTATAAGCATAGAAAAACATGGAAATAAAATATATCCTTCTGAAGAACATACTGTATAAGTGAAAATCTGCCCATATCATTCTCATTGCATTCCACAGAATGCTACGGGCATTCTGGATCCATCTCAGTTCTGCATTGTTTCCTTGTTTCCCACATGAAATGCATGCATATTTTCTATGTAGCTTCTATGTAGTTTTCTAAAATATGCACTTTAATGGACTAAAGTGGGCTTGTGTGAATTTTTCAAATTATGTGTTTTTCGTCACGCTTTCTGAAATGCATATATGTTTTTAGTGAGCATTTTCGCCATTCAAAATGCACTCCAGAGATGTACAGATCTCCAAAGCAAGATGAACTGTTCCATTGCCTAGCTTGGGAGGTATCTAATGGATATTTCCATATAATAATGTGAATTAAAATATTTCCCTTAGTGAACTGGCAGTTCCTAACCATGAGGTATGCTTATGGGAGAAGGGTGTAGGCCTGTTAGAATGTGCATTAGGATCAAGCTAGGTTAAGTATTTAGCATGCTATTAGAAGCAAAACTCTCTTAAGAGGTAAAAAAACAGCCATTCACCCTAGTACACTTTTTTTTACTTTTCATGTTGCAAATTTGCTTTATTTGTTATTATGTGGGGGGGGGAGGGATGTCATGAGGAAGTAAACACAATCCTATTGTTGAGTCACAAAGCATTGAAGAAACTGCATTAATGGAGTGAAACATTTATTTATTTATTTATTTATTTATTTATTTATTTATTTATTTATTTATTTATTTATTTATTTATTTATTTATTTATTTACCACCTTCCTCACCCTAAGGGGCGACCCAAGGTGGTTTACAAGTAATAAGATATTACTAGAGTGTGTGTGGGGAGATGTCAAAGCCACCAACTCTGCCTAACAGCACCTCTTCTGCCCTCCCAAGCCCCGAGAGGTCAAGGACTAGAGTCCCCGGGGGGGAGGGGCAGATGTCAAAGCCACCCCCTCTCCCCAATGGCATTGCAGTAGCAAGAAACAAAGATTTCCCTTAGTGTCCTAAATCCTATAGGCAATTGTGTTAGGTTGCTGTGGACAATTGTCACTACCTAATAAGGTGCCAAAGCATAAGCCAGGTATGCTGTTGGGTACATGGCCAGGCCTACAGCCAACAAACACCCAGCTCTTCACCAATTAGCTACAATTAGGAATGGCAACTTGGATGATCCTTTCATGAACACCAGGGCCGTAGCCAGGATTCTAGATTGGGGATGTGTGCGTGTGATTTTTTCCCCCAGGAGGGGCAACAATGTCACACACACATAACATTGGAATCCCGGGGTGGGTGGGTGGGGTCTGTTAGCTCAGGAGGGTTTCCCCCCCCAGCCCCCCTTTGGTTTGGCTATGGCCCTGATGAACACCAATAAGGCTTTGTGGCGAGTGTGTCATTTGACCCTTTGGCTCCTTGATCATGTGGATTTGTTGAAGCTGAAACTGGTTTGCTAAACTTCTTCCTGGTATGACTGTGCATTATTTACCCTCATTCTCCAAGAAAAATACAGTACAGCAGCTTGGAATGTTCTAAGAGAAATAAAGGTTCAACCTTGGTTCTCTTTGGGTTTGGCTTAGTAAGACTTCTGCCTAGTCTTACTTCCATTGTAAGCATTGCTAAAGGTTTACTGAGAGTTGAAACGTGCACTGTGCAGTCTGCACAGCTGATTTCCCAAAATGAGTGAAGTTATTAGGGATGTCTTGTTTTTTACTCCAAATCCTTGTACAAAGGCTACACCCACATCTGAATGGTGCTTACATGAAAAAAGTCCAGGATGTACATTTTCTTGGCCTCAGAGAGTGCGTAGCAATGGCTCAGCTTAGAAAAAGAAGTTGCCTAAGTGCTTGCTTGGCACTTCCTTTTCTAGCTGGCAGTTAAGGCCAGACATTGACATAACCTAAGCCACAAAGTCTTTCAGCCCAGCTTTTCTTCACGTGGTAACAATCTATTTGTGGATCTGGCAGGTGAAACTTGTGGGATGGAGAACTCTGGGATTTTGATCTAATGTCCCTTGGAATTTCTTCTTTTCTTCTTTTGTGTCCTGATCAAACCCTGGACTTCCAAAATGAAGCCACTTTTTTGGCTTTGCCATTAACCAAACTTAAGTCCTCATCACTGCATGTTTCTGACAGTAATTGGCAGACCAGTAAATGAGCCAGATTCTGAATCTCTCCACATCCACGCATGTGTTGTTATCTGCCAGCAGCATGTTGGTCTTGCATTTAGGGACTCCAACTCTCAGATTATTCAGGGTCCTCCAAGTGATATAGGCGAGGTTGAGTTCCTCAGCCATATCCTCCTTTAATGTTGTTCCTTGTCCAGTGAGCTCCTTCCTCCATCTTCTAATTGGGGTTTTCTCTTGCGTACCCCCAAGAATTGTCTTTGGAACAATTCAGTGTAAATGACTGGTCTGTTAATAAATAATAATTATTATTTTGTGTCAGAGATTACTCTGGGTTGAAAGAATTTTTGCTGGAGAAACTCCACTCAGCGGACACCCAAATGAGGCTCCTTTCATGTCCCCAAGTGCCACCCTCAGGTATCGAAATCCGACCTTCCAGTCTCCAAGCTCAGTGTCGGAACCACTAAGCCACCGGGGGAGCTGGTCAGTTCATGTATGGCTAAGAGCTCAATAGAAGGACTGTTTTAACGGGGGTAGGGTGGGTGTGGGTTGTTTTTTAATGATGATTTGTTTGTGTTTTTAATGCTGGTTTTAATTGGGGTTGTTAGGTTTGTTTTAGCTATTGTTGCTAAATTGTTTTTATTGTAATTTTTATTATATTGTTAGCCGCCCTGAGTGGTGTACCCACCAGGAGGGTGGTATATAAATGTGCAGAAATAAAATAAAATAAATAAATATGTACTTGCTGCTGGAGTGCTCATGGTGTGATAAGAGTTCTTCTAATGGCTTGTGTTTGTTTAAAAGTTGAGAAATAAGATCCAGAGCAGTGGCAACTCTAAGAGACTGTTTAACTGCACCTGCAACAGCAAGAGAGCTGAGGTTGCAACTGTTTGCCAGGTGGCCATCAAAGTCATGGTATGAAGGAAAACACTTAACAGGAAACCACACAATGTACTGAATAGAAGAGTTCAGTCCTCAGCTGCAGTTAGTTAGCTCTTCCTCTTGATGGTGCTGACTTTGCCATGTTTACCTCACCTACATTTGTCCTAAGGTAATTGCAGGCGCACCCCCAATAAAGGACTCAGACACTGGTAAAAGTGGATAACGGCATTGGGCCACATTTATTGATTCATGCCCTAGTCCGAATTATAAATTTCTATTGGTATTCAACCAATTATAATTCTTAAGGCAAGCAGGCCGAAGTAACACTGGTAAGGTTCCACCCAAAATTGCCAACGGCAATTGGTTACAATGTATCCATTTGTATCAATTTGTTTGTTGACAACAAACAAATTGTTGACCATAGTCAATAATCTAACTAGTGACCCCACCCTCTGACGCGTATCCGTAAAATAACGGGGTGATGCCTGCTGCCCAGCTCATGCCATCACCCCATTGCCTGGTTCATCGTTGACCGGACAACGTTAACCAACTTGTGCCTGTCTAGTGTTGTCCAGTCAATTGCGAACCTGCCGGATACCTGTGGGTCATAAATGTTTACCTTACCAGTGCTACCCGCCACATGGGGAGGCTTCAATAAAGGCTCACCTCCCCCCCCCCAGACCGTCAGCTCGGTCAACAGGACTGCTCGCCAATCTCCTAACAAGAGGCTCATACCTCCCGGCGACAGATGGACCCCATCCCCTGTGTACAACTCATAATTTTGGAGACTGATGGTGGGGTGTCTTATGACGCGCCCCCAACCCTTGTCCCTAAGGAACCGAGCAATAGCCCTGTTCACCAGACGCCGTGCCCGATCAAGGGCTTGGAGGTTAAACCCTCCCCTGTAAGCGTGCCGCGGTACCATGTCCGACCAAATCAGGGTTGTGGCGGGCCACACATAATGCAGGTAGGCCAGGTCACCGCAAATCGCATGCTTCAGCGATAGGCCCGTGACCTGTCCCAAATCATTACCCCCGAGGTGTATAATCAGGACATCAGGCGGGTCAGCATCCCTGATGGAGAAAAGGAATGGCAACAGTTCCCGCCATAACATTCCGCGCTTACCGTACCACCTGAGACTTGCAGATGCACCTAGTCCCAGTTGGGGTCCCCACTCTGTCGCCGCAGCAAACTGCGCTGCCCTGTGCACATAGCTGTGGCCCACCAGCCATACTGTCACCGGTGCAAGACGACACCCAGGGTCTGTCAAGGAAAAAAGGAAACAGGGCCGTGACTGAACTGGTACTCACTGTTGAAAAGGGCGAACATACAACTGAAAACATCGTGATCCCCACCGTCCCATGTTGCATATCTCGGCCCCTGAGTACCCAAACGCCGCTGCGGTGGAAGCCGCTCCTATCCTAAATGAATGGGTGCCGTAACGAGCCCCAGGGAGGCCAACACTGGCTAGTGCCTTACCGGTCACCTTCCAAAATTGAAATTTAGTAAGGGGAGACCCATCTTGGTGACAGAAAAACGGGCCAGGGTGCGTACCACGTAGTGCAAGGAACTCCTGTAGGGCACCAACCGGACAGATGTCAGCCATGGAACATCGTAGCAGTCTTACACCACTGCCTACACCGTGCTGATCAACCTTAGAGGAGCGTATCCTCAGCTGAGCCCAATCATCGGAAACATAGACATCTTCGAGTTCCAGTGCCCTACGACTCGCATCCGCCTTAGACAGTAGCACCAGCTCACTGATGCGGAGCACTCCCAAAAATGCCACCGTAGTAGCCGCATGAAACAGGGTTGCCTCATACCTGTCGAAACACAGGTCATGCCAACCCCGTGCCAGTTGGGTAAGGACCCCAGGGGAAATAGGGTGGCGGTCGTCCGGGCTGCACCCACGTTCCCGCACCCACCCTTCCAAAACATGTCGTATGCGAAAATCAGTTGTGCTGTCAGCAAACCCACCCACCTTGGCCATGAATGCCAGCGCTGACAGCCTGGATGCTATGGTGCGGGGGGCCAAGCCCTGAGCATGTAAATAAACCATAAGTTGGAGGACATGAGCCACTGGGATGGGCCAGCTTTCCAGCAGCCGTGATTGGGCACAAAAGGCCCTGAATGAACTGAATGCATGGTAATACGCCTTACGCGTGCGGGGGGCGAGCGACATGCCGGTCGCCCGGTTCACCTCTCCTTGCCAAGTGTCCATATCTCGTCCGGGAGCGGCGAGGGAAATTCCTCTGCGTCCGGGGCCAAGGCACGGAACCGGGGGATCTGCAGGCGGGACAAAGCGTCAGCAATATCGTTATTAATACCTGGAACATGTCGAGCCCTGAAAAGCACATTGAGGCGTAGGCTGCGCAACACGAACTGGCGAACCAGTTCCATGACCCTGGGAGATTTTGACATCTGTGAGTTGACAATGTGGACCACCGCCGCATTGTCACACCAGAAATGGACAACTGAATTAGCCCACTACTCGCCCCATAGCATCAAAGCTCCCAGAATAGGAAAAAACTCCAGGTACGTGAGATCTCGCAATCGACCCGTGCCCCACCAGTGTGGCGGCCATTTGCCGTAGGCCCACTTCCCTTCGAAGTAAATCCCATAACCCAGGGACCCTGATGCATCCGACTGAACCTGAAAACGAGGGGAAACCAAAAGGTCGGACCTCCAAAAGGACACCCCATTGAATCCCCTCAGGAACTGGAGCCAAATGAGCATGTCATCCCTCATGCCCTTGTTCAGTCGAACCCTGTGGTGGGGCCTGGCCAAGCCAGTCATGGCATCGCACAAGCGTCGAGCAAAAGCTCTGCCCGGCGCAACAACCCTGCAAGCGAAATTAAGGTGGCCATGTAACACCTGTAACTCCCGAAGGGACACCTTGCGTTTTGCCAGCAAGTCCGAAATGAGTGCAACGATCCGTGAAACCTTGTCAGCAGGTAACCTGGATGCCTGCACAACCGTGTCAATCTCAACCCCCAGGAATGTGAGCTTGGTTGAAGGGCCCTCGGTCTTTTCGGGCGCTAAAGGGACACCGAGTTCCTTCATTAGCGTCTGAAATGTGTTCAGGAGATGTGTGCACGTGTCCCAGCCCCGTTACCCCCGAATAAGAAATCATCAAGGTAGTGGGCTACAGACCGGGACCCTGACCTGCGAACAAAGGCCCATTGGAGGAAGCTGCTGAAGCGCTCAAACGCCGAGCAGGAAATTGAGCAGCCAAAAGGCATGGCTTTGTCAAAATAAAATTCACCCCGAAACTTGAAACCCAGCAACTCAAAGTCGCCCGGGTGCACTGGCAGGAGACGGAACGCGGACTTGATGTCGCACTTAGCGAGTAGTGCACCCGGGCCACATGAGCGCACCATGCGCAGGGCCTGGTCAAAAGATGTATACCTGACCGAACAAAGGTTGTCAGGGATAGCATCATTGACCGAACGGCCAGCCGGGTAAGACAAGTGGTGTATCAAACGGAACTCCCCCGGCGACTTCTTGGGCACCAACCCCAAAGGAGAGACCTTGAGGTTGGGGAATGGCGGGAGAGGGAAAGGGCCGGCAACCCTGCCAGCCACAACCTCCTTAGCAATGCTGCTGGCAGCCACCTCCTCCCTTCCCCTGAGTGATAAGAGGTTGGGTGCATCTTGAGGGGACCTGACTCCCGCAAAAGTAATATGAAACCCCTGCTGGAAACCCTCAAGCAGGTAAGCTGCGTCTGCCCTCCTTGGGTACATCGTGAGCCAACGCTCCAACATGTCCACATTAATTGGGGAGGGGGCCTTTTGCCTGACCAGCTCCCCCCGCGGCAGTTCTGCCGGCCCCCTGTCCACCTCTACCTCTGCCCCACAGTCCGCCCGCCTTAGGACACGCGGAGGCGGCATGGGGGCCAGAACAAGAGGGACACTCGTGCCTGTATCGGCACTGCTTCCTGTTACACGCACCATTGGCCGAGAAGCTCCAGCACAGCAGGCGGGCTGGAACCCCCTGCCCCGCCACCTGGCGGGGTGCCTGGGCTGGAGCAGCTCGCTGGACCGCATGTCCACAATGGTACCTCTCCCCTGGCGCTGGGTGCGTGGGGGTCATGTACAGAAGCCACAGCTTCTGGCAGGGCTCATCCCACCTCATCTCAGGGTGTAGGGGCACCCTCATACGGAATTCCTCGTCGTAAGCCAACCACGACGGGCCAGGGAAATCAACCATCGCCCGGTATATGTTGTCCAAATACTGGACCATCGGAATTGCCAGGTCAGGCCGGGCCCTGAGATACACCGCCATGTATATAAGATATGCGGGTAACCAGTTGGCCCATGTGCGTGGCGGCTTACGTCGACGGGACTGCTCCTTGTCCTTCTCATCCTGCCCCTCCCTCTCCTCCTTGGTGGGTTCTCTATTCAGGAGGGAGAAAATGTCCACCTACTCCCCCCGCCATATCTTTTCCTTGGTGGCCTGGGCCAGGTGGTCCTCGAGGGGCAACGAATAACCTGCCGTCGGCAAGGCCAACACCGGAACATGGGCTGTACTGGGCACCATGAAAGGAGCCTGGACCACCCCCGCCACCCCCAGTAAGTTCCCCGTGGGACCGGGTACCCCGCCCCAAGAGGGGCCCTGGAGTGGAGGGGCCGTTCCCAGATGGGCCGGCGGCGGCTGACCCGCCGCCCCAGCCAGGCGAGGCCACGGCCACTGCAAGCCTTCCCCCATTGTGGGTTGTGTCGTGGGTGCACTAGATTGGACCGTATACTCACAAGTTGCACCCCCATGGGCTGCCCCCACCGGGGGTTGCGGCCCACTGCGGGCGTCGGAGCTCACGACCGCAACCGAGCTCGAAGATGGGACCTGACCACTACCTGCTGGTGGCATCAGCTGCGTGGGGAGCTGCGAGGCCGCGGCTGACGCTGACCTGTTTGCCTCAGGCAGCTCGACCCCGGTGGCCGCCTGCCGGGTACTGGCAAGCGCTGGGTTGACCTGTAAACCAAAAGGTGCCCCGGGTGGATTAACTACCCTTAAAGACGCCTCCAGGGCCACTACACGGGCCAGTAGGGCATCCACATTCACATAGCCCCCAACACTAATGGGTGGGCCTGCCGGCCCACCGGTCGCTGGTGCTGGGCCAGGTCTCTGGACCCCAGGGCCCGAATATGGCCATGCGCCAACAACCGGCCCCTGTGGGGCCGGGGGCAAGCCCTGCCAGGGAAGGGAACCCAATCAACCCCCTTGATTGAAGCCCACCGCTGGAAGCTGAACGCCCAGGCCCGAAGGCCCAGCCTGGCTATGCGCCAGGCCTGAGCCGGTGGCCGCTGATTGCGGGCCGGGGGCCGAATACCCTGCAGGGCCAGGCTGAGGCTGCCCAGCCTCAGGCCAGGGAGCAACCGTCCCCATCCCGCCGGTCCCGGCGGGCGCCCCCGGAAAGGGGGGCTGTTGAGGGGGTGCAGTCGCAGTCCTCCGACCCGGCTGGCGCCTCCGCGAGGAACGAACCGCGTTCCCAATCGCCTTCTTCCTGGAAGGCATTGCTGCGAAGTGCTGGGAAGCCGAAGAAAGGGAAGAAAAACTGCTGCCGAAAAAGGCTTCCCGGCTAAAGAGAAGAGCGACGGAGCAAGTGGGGAAAAACTTCTCCTCTCCGTCGCTTCGCAAAATGGCAGCGCGGCTGCCTCGTGGCCACCCCTTTTAAAGGGTGCTGGCCACGCCCCCTAACTACCCGGATTTCCAAGTCCGGTGGGGGGGGCGCAAAGAGCGCGGCGGCCATTTTGGCGCTGCGCTTGCATACTTGCTTCTGCCATAAGTCATTTAGACCTTGACATTGTTCCTCTTTAATGGTTGCAATAGAAAAGGTAATTGTTGCAGACAATCAGTGCCTGCACTGTAATGTCCTAATTCCATTGACAACCAGTGTCCATTATGATTGGTAAGACAGAAGGCACTGTTGCAGAGTGTTTGAATTTCTGGTAAAAGTCCTTTTTAACAGGTGCAGGGACTCACAGAGAAGAATAACTACAAGCCTCTCAGGGTCCCCCCATTTCTCATTAATTGGCACTCAAAATCTCAATAAATTACTCTGAGACATACTGTATGTAGGAGGAAAAAAATATTTGCTTACAGATACTTGATATCACAGACATTTGTATGCTGCTTTCCTTTCCTGCATGCAACTGAACAGATCAAAAGCAACAAAACAACTGACAACAACCAACAAAGAGAAGAAAGAACACAGAGCAGAGAGAGAGATGAGGCTCTCTTTGATTTTGTAAATTGAAATTGTATTGTATATTTTTATTGAATTATATATTTCTATTGTATGCCGTCTTGAGTCACACTGGTGCTGAGTAAAGCGGGATATAAATTTAATCTATACCTATAAAATGGTGTGTTAACTGTTGGAATGTGACAAAGGATGTTTAGCCAGGCCCCACTAGCCCCGTCCGAGCCTCCGTGCATTCACCCGAAAGGGGTTCGCAGGTAACTGTCGGGTTGAAATTTGCACCAGTGGGGCAGGAGCCCCCCGGACGCAAACAAAAAAAGTGAACTTCAATTCCCAACATTCCTTGCGCCACACCGCACCAGAGCCAATCAGGCTGAGCGGTGTGGGCAAAAGTAACATTCGGAAACGTGCCGCGGCCAATCAAAAATAAGCCGCAGGAAAAAAACATTGCACTACCTAAAATCGTGCACGCCAAACTACAAGCCCCAGCGTACTGCACGCCATTAGTGCGCAGAACGCTGAGGCAGCCGGTACGCGAAAAATAAAAGTAAACCCCGCCGCCGCCCTTCCTTCCCACAGGCAAGCCATCGAGTCTGGCCCATGGAAAAAAGACACCACCCGGCCTTTCCTTTCCATGGGCCAGGCTTCGAGCCGGGCCCGTGAAAAAAAAAGACCCTCCACCCAGTCTTTCCTTTCTACGGGCCAGGCTTTGAGCCTGGCCCGCGAAAAAAAGACCCCCCTCACCCCTGCCTTTCCTTTCCATGGGCCAGGCATTGAGCCTGGCCCACGGAAAAGAAAGACCCCCCCAAAAAAAAAGTAAACACAAAAACACAAACCAAAAACAGACAAAAACACTCGAAATCAAAAATCAAAAAGACAAAAAGGAAACACAAAAACAAAAAAAAACCCAAACCCTTCATTATCCAACACAATTTTAAAAAGCCTGGCACCGCCGGGCAAAATCTGCTAGTAATAAATAAATAAATTCAGGGGCTAAAAGGAACAATTGGCTAGTGCTGTAGAAATAGACAGCAACCCAAGCCCATAATAGTCCCTCCCAGTTATTTCAATTACAGGCAGCATGTGAGGTTGTTATTTGTTTTTTTAAAACTCCAACAAGAATAACAAGGATGGGTATCTGTGCCAGAGGGTGACAAGAATACAAAGGGACATAAATAAGTATTCTTTCACAGGCACAAAAAAAATACAGAAATGAGTATTATTCATACCTACACAGCAGGAATAAGCTGGATGAGGAGAGTTTGAGCCTGAGGTGGAATACTCCAGTTGCTCTTTGCTGTCTAATTCTAAAGTAAGAGAATTGAAAATTTCCACTTTCACAGATGTACAGAACCTCATCACCTCACTGAGAACTACTTTCTCAATTCAAGATATACTATAATATTTCCAAATTCTTGGAATTTTCATTATAACAATTTGCCAAAAAAAAATTTTTTTTTTGGTGTGTAAGAAAATTTAGCTCCCTCTGATTTTGTTGTGGGCTCCCTGCATTTTAGGAGTCCACAGTTCCATGGCAGACCACCTTCCTTTCATGAAAAGGTTCCCTGGTCTCAGTTCCTACCTTCTCCAGTTTTATATAAACATGTGGAAGAAGGCACTGTGAAAGACCTCTACCAAACATTCTTCTGTTAAGAGTCTATACTATTAAGACTAGCAGAAAACTAGTCCTGGCCAGGTATAAGGAAATTTCCTATATTCCCATCTACAGTTGTATTTTGTTCCTGGGCAAGCGTGCAATTGTAGCTACTTCTGTTGGCATCTACTGGCCAGTACCTGTCAGGTCTGTGCTGGCCATTTGAGACACAGGGACAAGTCCTGGTGTGTCCCAGTGACTAGCGCCCCCAGAGGTGGGCAGAACTATGTCACCTGATGGCTACACTATATTTCCACCACAGCCCCACACCAAGCTGGAACCTTCCAGGCATTGGGGTGCTGTTTCCATGGGGCAGGTATTGCAGTGCACCAACCAGCCCTGCCACCTCTCCCCCCCCCACCATGGCTGCTTGGTGCATGTTGGGTATCACTGTGCACCAACCAATTTGACCCGGTGCTGCGGCTGCTGTCGCCACTGTTGCTGCTGCCGCTGTTGCTGCTGCCACTGTTGCTGCTGCCGCAAACTGCAAAGAAGCCCAGTGGGTCTTTCCCATCCACTGAGGCCATGGGGGCGGGGCTAGTTGGTGCACGGTGATATCCACCATGCACCAACCAGCCCCACCTCCTCATGACCTCGGTGGATGGGAAAGACCCACTGGGCTTCTTCGCAGCTTGCGGTGATGGCAACAGCAGCAGCAGCACCGGATCAGATTCCAA
Organism: Bradypodion pumilum; assembly: GCA_035047305.1. Classification (NCBI taxonomy): domain Eukaryota; kingdom Metazoa; phylum Chordata; class Lepidosauria; order Squamata; family Chamaeleonidae; genus Bradypodion; species Bradypodion pumilum. The sequence continues at coordinate 61,347,411 of JAWDJD010000004.1, read as the reverse complement.
GGGAGAAGGCAGGGGGAAGGAGTCGGAGGCCTCATCTCAGCAGCCAGGGTCTGCCGCACCAGAACCAAAGTGCTGGGGAGAGAAGTGGGTTGGTGGGAGAGGCAGCTGAAGCAGATTAAAGGCCTCTCTCTCTCTCCACCAGGCACCGCCTCTTCCTTCTTTCCACTTCATTGTCCAGCGGAGGGGGGGGGGGGGAGGACGGCAAGGGAAGCACCTTTTTCTCTGGTTCCCCTTCATCCATTACTCTCCTCCTCCATGAGGAGGGCGAAAGAGGCTCCTTTCATGTCCTCAAGATCTTTTCCCACACAAGTGGTCCCTACTGATCTACAGTAGAATCTCGGATAACATCCAAACTCCGTTCCACGGAGTTGGTCGCTATGCGATTTTGGATGCTATGCAGTTCCTATGGGGAGATGGCTCGCATAAAGTCCAAAAAATGGTTGAAAACAGATGTTATCTGAGGTTCCTATACCAATACCTCGGATAACACCTATTTTTGAGTGGTTTTGGACGTTATGCGAGGCATCACGTGTGCATAAAAACCGTGACGTTATGTGAATATGATATTACCGAATGTGGATGTTATGCGAGGTATTTATTTATTTATTTATTTATTACTTATTTGTAAAGTCTTTCTTTCAAACAGCTAGGTTGGCAGGAGCTGGGACCCGAGATAGGCTCTCAATCCATGACGTCATGCAGGACCCCCCATAGGCACTGCCCCCTCCCTCCCTGTCCAGCACCCTTTTAGCATAGCCAGCACACCCCTGGTACCTGTTTCATCACAAGTGACAGAGCAATAATCTCTGCCCAAATATTTGTTCCATTTTTTTTTGCAGTGGTCGTGTTATTGTGAGAGAGTCTTAGATTTCAAGCAGTGATGGCTGAAGAAACACAACTTTAACACACAAAGTAATGTAGATGGTTAGTTAAATGTAATTTCCCTTCCAGTCTGTATTTCTGTTGCCTTTCATATTTTGCTGAATGGATATCATGTGCTCTCGGTTGGAAAGTACCAGTAATCTCATTGGTGGTAACACATATTCAGCAAGGTACTCATAGTTACTGACATTTACATTTTGGGGGAAAGAAGCAAGGAGAAATTAATCCTTGAGAAGCAGAAATGGCTATCAATGGTTTACAAGAAACAGAAAATACGTTCAAATCCCTTGTCAGTTACAACTTCATTAGAAACACTATTTGTGTGAAATGATACAATTAATCAAAATGGGAACAACAAAAGACATACGATTAAGTAAAAGAGGAGGGTGAGGTGAAGGAATCAGGGCCACTGGGGGCCGGAGGAGCCCGGAGGAGGACTGATCAAGTAACGACACGAGGCAAACGGAGCGAGATCAGATCAGTACTTTATTGGAAAAAGGCAACATCATTTATAGGGGAAAAAGCGCAACGGTGGCAAGCTGTCACCTGACAGGAAAATTACCTCACCCACGTACACGGGTTAATGGGGAATTCTTCAAAGGGAAGTTAATTATCTGGGGCAAACATGGGTTTGGGGACCTCATTGTCTTGGGGATTAGGCAGGGACAAACATGGCTTATTTGCGCCAGGGATTTCCCGAGCCGGGAGATGAACTATGCACTTAATATTTGACAGGAGTCAGCTATCTGCTTACTTGGCCGAGTCGCAGGTCAGGTCACGGTAATTGGGTGAATCAAACCCTATATTTTATTCACCCCCCTTAATTTGGCGGCCGCAGAGCCCACGGGCTGGGAGCGTCTCTCACCGCGGTGGCCTCTGGCGGGCCGTTCCATGCCCTGCGGGGCATGGGGAAACCACATCTCCCCTTTATTTTCTATTTAAGGACCTGACTGGCGACCTTGCGCAAGAGCGGCATCAGCTGTTGAGCGGGTATGACGTCACGGAGTTTCTCTCTGGGGCGGCACTTGGAGATCAGCGAGGGAATGCACTGAGCAAAACAACAAATCGTGATGCCTAGTATGGCTATCCCCACCACTACCTTAAGCACCGTTTGCAGCCACCCCCAGGGGATCCATGACCACATCCAATTCCACAGGGAACTCCACCAAGCCCCCCACGCGGAGCCTTCTGTAATGCCTGCAACTATGGTGTGGAGGTTCGTGATCTGGCTTTGGATCTTACGGGAGTTATCAGTAAGATTGAAGCAGCACATTCCATGAAAAGACTCGCAACCCAGGTGGTGCAGCAAGAGGAGGTAGTCGATAGCCGCTCGATTGTCAAGAACAGCATGGCGAAGTTCTGCCTGCTCCTGATTGAGGAGCGCTATCGCTGTGGAGGTGTGGTTAATGGCTTTGGCCAAACCGCAAGCCAAGCGGCCAATCCTCCGTGCGTTGCCGACGGCCAAGCCTGGCACGCCGACAAGGCTGACTGCTAGGGATACATACTCAGCGGGACTCAGTACTCTGAAGCTGCTGTCACAAGAGCTGTCTAACTGGGTTGTGCGTGTGTGCCGTATGAGCGGGGAGACATTTGAAACATTGGAAACATGTGGAACATTAGAAACATTTGCGCTTGGGGCAATCATGTCCTTAGTAGGAAGTAACAGTGTCAGACGGCTGATACAACACATTGAGTCCGACAGATTCGCAGGAATATAGTTCCATGTGAACTGGTTGCAGGTGAAAAACCACCCTGAAGGTAGGGTGACGTGAGCGTACAGCGAAGTGAGTGTCTCTGGTTTGTTACAAGTCCAGTTGCCGCTGCCGGGGTCAAGGCAGCGGCGCCGAGTCTGACCGCCTGAGGTGCAGCCGGTCATTCGGGTGCAAGCAGCGTCCGGGCTGATCGCCACTCGGGGGGTATGAAGAGTGGCGGCGTCAGCCGGCAAGGTTGACACAAGTCGCAATCCCCCCCAGCGTGCGTATGCTGAGAAGGTGGTAGGAGTGTGTGGGCCAAAGAACGCCTTCAGCAACCAGTCGCCATCCTTGGTGCGCGCGTCCAGAGTGTGGCACACGGGGATGAGACAGGTGCTGAGGATAGATGCAGAACCAATGTCCTGCTGTAGACAAAAATCGGACTGGTTGACGAGACCCGCCAACCTTTCCCACAAGTTGTACCGCATTCGTGCGGAAAGGTCTTCGCCAGGCGGCAAACCGTCGGCCTGGATCGGAGTAGCCTGAACGCCTCCCCCCAAGAGCAGGGAAAGGGCCAGGATGATGGTGATCGCCGCTGTGTTGGCGTGAATCAGGGCAAAAACTGCAGCTGTGAGGTTCTCCGGTGTCGGCTCTTTTTCCTCGCGCTGAACGGCGTCCTGGGCGTCACTGCAAAGAGCCTTGACCATCCCCCAGGTGATCTTGGGCATCGGCGGCCGTTTCCTCCGGCGGGTCCTCCCGGTCAGGGTGAGGTCCTCCATCTCCGGGATTGGACTCGGGCCGGCCTGGTTCCACGCCATGCGGTTCCAAGTGGGGCTTGACACACCGGGCTGGAACCCAAACGACACCTGTAGGAGACATAACTGCAGCATACCCTCTTCCCCAGGTTATGAGCGGCACCGGGCCCCTCCAAGAAGGGTCTGGTGGCACTCGGTACCGGACCATAGGTCGCGGGAGAGCTTCCGAACGGCGGAAATGCTTCTCCTGCGGCGTGCAGTCCGAAAAAACATTAAGGTGATTGTAAGTGAACAGTACCTTGTTGAGACACATCTGTGCTTCTCCCTGTGACTTGGGGAGGGCTGGTGGCTCCCCCCTTTCTGTTTGTTTATCAATATAGGACTTTAGTGTCCGATTGACCCGCTCTACAATCGCTTGCCCTTGCGGATTGTAGGGGATTCCAAAAGTATGCTTGATGTCCCATGTTGCCATGAAGGCGGCCAACTGCCTAGAGCTGTAGGATGGCGCGTTATCTGTTTTCACGTGCCGTGGTTTGCCCATGGCAGCTATGCAGGAAAGGAGGTGCTGCTCCACATGGGAGGCAGTCTCCCCCTTCTGCGCCGTCGCCCAAACGAACTGTGAAAAGGTATCTATGCAGACATGCATGTATTGCCACCTCCCAAATTGTGGCACATGCGTGACATCCATCTGCCACACCTGATTAGCCTCTGTCCCTCGTGGGTTGACCCCCCACGAGGGCCCCCCCGGTGCCCCTGCACAATGCTGGCAAGAGCGGACTATGCCTTGGGCTTGAGAAAGTGGCAGATTGAACTGTCTGGCGAGTGCCTTGGCATTTTGGTGAAAAAAGGCATGACTTTGGATTGGAGTAGTGAAAACTCCCAAAACCGAACGCTGCTGAATTTCCTTCGCGGCCGCGTCCGCTCTGCTATTGCCCGCGGAAATCAGACCCGGTAGGTCTTGGTGACTCCGAATGTGGGCGATATAGAGCGGCTCCGTGCGGTTTCGCAAGTGAAATTGAGCGGTGAGAAACAGACTAAGCAAATTTCTGTCTATCGCGGGAGTGATGTAGGCTCCCGGTAGACTGTGAAGCAAATTCCGTACATACAGACTGTCAGTAATGATATTTAAACGTTCCTTGGCGAAGGTGTGCAAGGCAAGGTTCACGGCTGCCAACTCTGCCTGCTGAGCGGACTTCTGTGGAAGAGTTAACAGCGTGTGCCAAGCTTCGCCCTCCTGCCAGGTCAAAACACCATAGGTGCGACCGCCATCAGAGAAAACTGTTCTGGCCCCCTGAAGCGGGACCAGCGAGAGCAATTCGAACAAGCTGACTGTTCCTGTTTGCAGTGAGACAAGCCTGGGGTCTTTGGGCAAGTGATATGCTAAACTGCCGGTGAAACCTTCCAAAGCTATCGGAAGCGAGTCACCCAGCTGCATCAGCTGATGAATTTGTTCCTTGGTAAACGGAACCACAATTTTGGCCAAATCATTTCCTGAAATGTCCCTAGCTCTCAGCCTGCCGCGGTAGACCACCGCGGAGACCAGTTCTTGGGGCGGAACGATGTTCCGTGAAGATGTATTAGGCAAGTAGACCCATTCCACAATCTTCGCTCCCTTCTCTGAGTCTACTCCTAGCGCCCCAGTGAACATGGAACCTGACCGTACGATGTACAAATTCAGGATCGGGGCATATGGCCCCGGGGCGATCCTATCCACCCACCTCTGGCTGAGAACTTGGTTCACCTTCTCGAGCGCCAAGAGCGCGTCTCGAGAGATTTTTATCCGGTCTGCCGGCTGCTTACCTAAGGTTAGCAGCGAGAAGAGCGGTTTTAGAAGATCCGTATCTAAACGAAAATACGGTCTGGCCCAATTGATATTCCCCAAAACTTGCTGCAACTCTACAAGGGTGACTGAGTCTTGTAAATTTATCTGAGGCAGGACTGGTGCTGCAAAAGAGCGGAGAAGCCGATGGCCCAAGTATGAGAAGGGCTCGGACTTCTGCACCTTCTCAGGGGCAATAAGTAAGCCTTTGTCCCCCAGGCTGGCCTGGAGGTCAGAAAACATTTCGCTGCCAAGCTGCGGCAACGCTACTAAAATGTCGTCCATGAAGTGACAAACAATAGCTTTAGGGTAAAGGCTTCGGAACTTTGCCAGTGCGCCGTGAACATAAATTTGACACAGGGTGGGCGAATTGAGCATGCCCTGTGGCAAAAATTTCCACGCGTAACGCTGCGTGGGCTCTCCGTGGTTCACGACCGGCACTGTAAAGGCGAACCTTTCCCGGTCCCTGGGGTCTAGGGGGATTGTATAAAAGCAATCCTTGAGATCTACAACTAGGATCTCCCACCCCTCGGGAATCATATTAGGATTTGGGATGCCGCACTGAAGCGGACCCATCGGCTGAATGCATTTATTGATCTCTCTGAGATCGTGGAGGAGTCGCCACTTCCCCGACTTCTTCTTAATCACAAAAATTGGCGAATTCCAGGGGCTTGTGGACTGCTCTATGTGTCCTGCGTCTAGCTGTTCTTTCACTAGCTGCTTGAGAGCAACTAATTTCTCTCCCACTACCGGCCATTGTTCTACCCAGACCGGGGTATCGGTGAGCCATTTAAGTGGCAACGCCATTACCCGAAGGTAAGCGTAGCACCGTACTGCTGGAGAATGTCTCGCCCCCAAAGATTGACGTGCACGTCAAGAATGTGCGGCCGAATTACCGCTGTGCCCTCAGCCTTTGGGATTGTGACTTCCACCCACTCTCGGCTCCTAAACGCTTCCTGAACTCCACCTACCCCCCACACATCGGAGACCGGCTCAATGGCCCACTCCCTAGGCCACTGGCTCCTGCTTATCACGCTCACATCCGCTCCGGTATCGAGCAACCCTGAGAACACTCTTTTGTTCAAAAATACCTCGATAACGGGGCGCTGTTTCCACTCAATGTTGGTCTCCACTGTCGCTAAGACCTGGTATCCTTGCACTGCCTCACTCGCGCTCGAGCGGTCTGCTGAACCGGACTCTGAGCTGTCCCTGAGCCTTCCCTGGCTGCCTGCTGGCGAGTGACAAGGAACCATGATCAGTTGCGCTAACGTGTCTCCCTTGTGGATTGTTTGGGGCAGGTGTGTCCAAAGCTGGACCTGGAGAATGCCTGAAAAATTCGAGTCAATGACTCCTGGAATTATGAAAATTCCGCGTGCTCCAGCTACACTACGGGGCAAAACTAAACCTAAAAAGCCTCTGGGCAGGGGTCCCATGTACTGGGTGTCGACCAGGTAGACTGTGCCTGGCAGGTCGCATGTAACGTCCGCCTGGCAAGTCAATTCTAGCCCTGTACTACCCTTGGGGCTGGCCTGTGCCCTCGCAGTGCCTGGGATGTGCCTAGAATCTAGTCTAGGTCTGGGGAGTTCTGGATCTGGGTGAAGGAAGCCTCTGTTTGGACTGGGGCCAGAGACGTGCCCGGATTCCGGTTTCCCGAACTCGGACAAAACCTGGCCCAATGATAGCCTTTCTTGCACTTCGGACAGGGGGTATTCGGAGCCTTAGAATGGCCGGACTTTTGTCCGCCTCCCTTGGATCGGCACTCCCTAGCGAAGTGGCCGACCTTGCCACAAGTGTGACATGCCCCTTTGGTCTTTCCATTAGGATGAGATCTTCGGCCCCCTTGCACGGCTGCCGCTAGCAGACCCATTTTATAGGAATCTGTGCCAACGTCAGCACATGCTCGGATCATGTCCGTTAAGGTCAAGTCAGGACGATTGCCTAGCGACTGCAAAACCTTACGGCAGTCCAAGTTGGCGTTGTCCTTGGCTAGCTTAATCATGAGCTCTTGCTGGGCTTGCTCGTTATCAATCTGCCTGGTGATTGCTTCTTCCAAGCGATTGATGAAGTCCATGTAGGGCTCCTGGGCTCCCTGCTTAATGGAGGTGTAATTTTTGGCCGCTTTGCCAGTCGCTGGGACCTTGAAGTAAGCCCTAAAGGCTGCCTCGGCTGACATCTCGAGAGTGGCGAGAGGCAGGTTGATCTGTGTTGTGTTCTGATGGTTTTACCTTTCCACATGGATTACAATGTATCTGAGCCAATGTAACCTTGCCTATAGCAACAATGTAACCTTCAGCTGTATCATATAAACCCTGTAATAGGACGCGAGCTAATGACCACCAGCTGGCAGCAGCGAGCGTCCAAGCTCTCTTGGTCCGAACTCATCAAAGGCAACAGCGCGGGAAGTTTTCCCGCCACCACCTACACCTGGACAAGAAGGGCGTGACCCGCAATGACGTCACGCAGACAGTAGCCAATGGGCTACCATGGCACCACGTTCAAATGTATTACTACTGTATATAAAGAGCTATCAATCCGCCATTACCTCATGTTCCCTCTGTCCACGATGCAATAAACCTGAGTTAACCCAGCCCGAGGCTGTGTCCTGTGTCTTGGTTTGCATACACCAAAATCTGAGCATTGATTGACTCAAAGGCACCTGAACCATATAGCTGTTCAGCAATTACCGCGCCTCCCATCCTGGCGGCTCTGGCCTGAGCCTCGAGCCGATACTCGCTGTCCCAGATCATGTACTGGCTAGGGGTCAGCATCATCCTCATGACGGCTTTCCAGTCATGGGGAATCCACATGGTGGTCTCGCACGCCTGCTGAAGCGTGCCCCTGGTAAAACGGCTTTGGAGCCCTGTCTCTGAGATTGCTTTCCGCAAAGCCATGAGAAGCTTGTACGGGACTGGGGAATGGACGATTTGTTGAGCGCCTGTGAGTGCGTCCATCTCCATTCGGATTGGGCATATCTGTCTAAGCTCAGCTAGTTCTTCCGCTGACAGTTCCCCCTTTTTGAGTTCTATCTCTGCTGTGCGCTGAAGGGCACTCTTCACGACTAGGGAGCTTGGAGCTGTCAGAGAAGCGCCTGCGCTTCTCATTCCTTGCATTCCTTCGGTGACGTCTGCAGCTGTCACCGCGGGAATGCTCCCTGCGCTACTATGCTGATAGCTGATTGACGGATAGAGCGCCGTGGGCGCAGTCGGCTCGACTGGCCTGCCTGATGACTTTTCTAACGGGGGTTCGTTGGCCTCTATCCGGACTGGCTCGATCTGTTCTAAGAGCTTCCTACACTTCCTCCAAGTACGAACTATCCCTCCTGGAGCTTTGGGGGGCTGCTGAATGCAGTCTCCTATCTGATCCCAGAGCTGCAGGGTTAACGTACCTACTTCTGGGTAAAGTAGGCAGTGTTCCCTGAGGTACGCCAAAAGTCTCGCTAGTTCCCTGCTGTGAAATCGTAACTGAAATACCCTGGCCAGGATTCTGAACTCTTGCTCCCGAGTTCTTCGGCTAGCGGACGGACTTGGTCCATGAGAACAAGTCCCCATATTACCTGCGATGGTCCTCTGAAGTTTCCTCCTCGGGACGAAGTTCGACGCGTCTTTGCAGGCAACAGGTTCGGGCGTCGGGTGTCTGGGGTAGACCTCGGAGCGTGGACCTTCTGCCACGGGCCCTCGGCGGCCTCTGCGCTGTCAGGGGCTCACAGCCTGCCCTGAGCGGAACGCGTTTTTCCCTTTGCGCAAGCCTCCCCGAAGCTGGGAGCAAGCTGTAGGAATGCCTCTTTGGAATGCCTCGCCGCTGGCCGTCTCTCTGTCCGGCTGGCTGCCGACCAGAGCGCCGCGCTGTCCTCCGGGCTGGTTTTGGTCACGGTTCAAGCGCAGAACCGGACCGCGTGGATCGTTACTCGCAAGTAGACCTCTCCAGGGTCCCTTTACTCACGAGTAAATCACGTCGGGGTCACCAGATGAAGGAATCAGGGCCACTGGGGGCCGGAGGAGCCCGGAGGAGGACTGATCAAGTAACGACACGAGGCAAACGGAGCGAGATCAGATCAGTACTTTATTGGAAAAAGGCAACATCATTTATAGGGAAAAAAGCGCAACGGTGGCAAGCTGTCACCTGACAGGAAAATTACCTCACCCACGTACATGGGTTAATGGGGAATTCTTCAAAGGGAAGTTAATTATCTGGGGCAAACATGGGTTTGGGGACCTCATTGTCTTGGGGATTAGGCAGGGACAAACATGGCTTATTTGCGCCAGGGATTTCCCGAGCCGGGAGATGAACTATGCACTTAATATTTGACAGGAGTCAGCTATCTGCTTACTTGGCCGAGTCGCAGGTCAGGTCACGGTAATTGGGTGAATCAAACCCTATATTTTATTCACCCCCCTTAATTTGGCGGCCGCAGAGCCCACGGGCTGGGAGCGTCTCTCACCGCGGTGGCCTCTGGCGGGCCGTTCCATGCCCTGCGGGGCATGGGGAAACCGCAGTGAGGTTTTGTTAGCTTCTGCTAATATAAGATAATGTGAGAAAGATGGGCAAAGCAAACAGTCCTCTAATGGGGGGACTGAAGCATATAAATAAAACTAACTAACCAAAGAAATATTAAAACCAAAAATTAAATAAATGCTCCCTGTTGTGGTAGCTCAAAACAAAACCGATCTGTGAAACCACTTAGAATTCATTTTCTACCATCTAGTCTAGAGCTTGGAAGAAACTGGTTACAAATACTGTAATGTCCTTCCCTTTAATAAGATATAAGGAGTTAAACTGTGTGTTTTCTGCTTTGAAAGGGAGTTTGATTTTATGACCGTTGGGTTTCTCTTCCTTTTCTATGATACAGTACTACAATTCTAAATTATGTGGTGATAGTAAAGTAGCAAGGGATAACCTTACTTGCTTGGTGGTGTAACAGTAAATGTTGAGATTTCTTCTATACTTATTTTCATAAACTGTTTTGTGACCACCTCAGGAGGGCAGCCCCACTGGAAATGTTTCAAGCTCTGCCAATATATTGCTGTGGGAAATTACCTTTTCAAATATATCATACCTAGTTACCAGTGGTAATATAATATTTGTCTTCCTTCTGTAAATGTCCAGTTGGACATGGAGAATCTGCCTACAAAGGAACATTTTTGTGTTGCTGGTGGATGATGATAATGAAGGAGAGGAGGAGGAGGAAGAATTATCAGCCATGTTTCTGCTCAAAGCTTGGAAAAGTTGCTGTTTTTTGGACTATAATGTCTGTAATTCCCAGGTGTCATTGCCTTGCCATAAAAGTAACTTTTCTTAGCTCTACTGCTGCTACATCAAAGGAGCAGGTTTTGGATGCTTTCAGAATTCTTGTCCTTGCTTAATTCAAAATAAACCAAGTTTGGTTTTTCTGTTTACTTCTGAGGGAGTATATGCATCATATCAAAGTCATGTTCCTTTGAAGCAAGGAATCTTAGGTGTAGAGTTAAGGAAATAAATTCCATCAGTTCATATTGTAGAATTGGATCATAACTTATTTCTATTTAAATTCAAGAAAGAAAGAAAAGGAAACAAATACTGGTAAGCTTTTGGGTAAAAGGTTTCATAATAGTGCTGATCTAATGAAACTTCAGAGCCAGAGTAACATGCAACAGGAAGTGGGTTAAGAACTGAAACTATGTGTGAGGTTGTAGCTGCCTTTTTAATCACTGAATCAGTAGACACAGTTTGATCATACAGCCTAACGGAAGTAACATTTACTTACTTAAATATTCAGTTCTGAACAGCCCTTGTGCCAGCTTTTGCTCAATGGGAATTTTATTTTATTTGCTGCTTCTTCTTCTTCTTTCGTGTCCTGATCAAGCTCTAGACTGCCAACATGAAGCCACTTTCTTAGCTGTGTCATTGGCAAAACTTAAGTCCCCATCAGTACATGTTTCTGGTAGTAATCGGTAGACCAGTAAATGAGCCAGATTCTGTATCTCTCCACATTGACACAGCGTGTTGTCGTCTGCCAGCAGGCCCCACTTGAGCATGTTGGGTCTTACATTTAGGCACTCCAACCCTAAGCATATTCAGAGTCCTCAAAGTGACATAGGGGAGGTTGAGTTCCTTCCGTGCCTCTCCCGGAGCTCTTGCCATCAGCTCCTGGGTGGGAGGCAGCTGCGCCCAGCACCACTCCCCCTGGCCCCATCCGGGCGGGGAGTAGAAGAGGTGTTGGGGCCACCAGAGCTGCCGGACCTTCCGCGCCTCTCCTGGGGCTCTTGCCATAAGCCCGGGATGGGAGGCAGCTGCGCCTGGTGCCACTCCTTCTGGCGCCACTTTCCCTGACTGCCATTTCAACTGGCAGCTGGCTGGAGGAGATGAGCGGCACCTGGGGTCACCCTGATGGCCGCAAAAGCCACTCCCCGCTAGCATTGAGGACCACCACCATTTTGACCGGCAGCTGGCTGGAAGAGACGAGCGGCACCTGGGGTCGCCCTGGCCAAGACGCCGAGATGCATAGCTCCTTCCCCCAGTCCTGATGGCTGGGGAGATTGGGAGCACCTGCGCCAGCCTCCCATGGCCAAAAAAAAAAAGAACTGCTGCCACCGCTGCTGCCACCAATATCAAGACGTGGAGTTTTCTTCCCTCGGTCCACCGAGGACATTGAGCATTGGCTCCATCAAGACCATAAGAAAGTGATTATGTGCTGCTTTGTAGACTGATTTTTTGCTTATTTTATATTGTATATTTGTTTTTTTGCTTACAAATATTGTATTATTGTATTTTTATATTTATTGCACATTGTATTGTTAATCTTTAATATTGTACTAGCATATTTTGCCCGGTGGTGCCGGGCTCTTTAAAATGGTTTTGGAAGGTTTTTGTTTTATGTTTATGCAAATGAGGTTATTTTTTAATTGTGGTTTTTTAAATTTTTATTTTTATGCATGGGCATAAACTGTGATTTTTTATTTTTTATTTTTGGTTTTTAAAAAGAGGAAAGGATGATATAATTTTTTATAATTATTTATTTAACAAAATAATGTGTTACTATGTGAATTTTTTTAAATAGTTGTACCTTGGATAATTATTTTTTAAAATGTGTAAGAATATGTTTTTTTTTAAAAATCAATGTTTCTATACTGTGTTTAGTTTTTTTTGAGTGAAAACATTTCTTTTTTATTATTTGTGATTATTGTGAATATTTTTGAATGTTTTGATAACTTATTTCATTAATTTGGGAATTATTTGTAATTATTTTGAATATTTTTGAATGTTTTTTCTCTTGTGGCCTCTGGGTGGGGCTGGTGAGCTTTTCTTGTATTTTACTATTTTTCTCTACTGTCCTCTGGGTGTCGCTTCTTCTTCCGGTAAGTAGTCTCTTTCTTTCCTCAGTTTAGTTCCGGTCGTCATGGAGTGAGGACGTCTCCTGGTAAGGTCTCTGGTTTAAATTTTTTTTGGGGGGGTTGTTTTTTTTTGGGGGGGGTCTGTGTGTTTTTTCTTGTTTGTTTTTGGATGTTTTTGTGTTTACTTTTTCTGTTTTTTATTTTTCGTTTTGATTATTTTTGACTGTTTTTGGATTGTGTTTTTGGATGCTTTTGTGTTTACTTTTTCTGTTTTTATTTTGGTTTTGATTATTTTTGACTGTTTTTGGATGGTGTTGTTTTGTGTTGGGGTATTTCCATGGGCCGGTCTCGGAGGCTGGACTACGGAAATACCATCGCCGCTTGATGCGGATTGGGGTGGTGGTATTTCTGTGGTCCAGCCTGGGTGGCCAGACCACAGGAATCCCATTGCTGCTTCATGCAGCATGGGGGGAGGTATTTCCATGGACCGGCTTGGCTGGCCGGACCATAGAAATTGTATCGCTGCTTACAAGCGGCATTGGGGTGGTGGTATTTCCGTGGGCCAGCTTGGGTGGCCAGACCATGGGAATTCCCATCACCGCTTGATGCGGCGTTGGAGTGGGGGTATTTTTGTGGGCCAGCCTGGGTAGCCGGACCACGGGAATTCCCATCGCCGCTTGATGCGGCGTTGGAGTGGGGGTATTTTTGTGGGCCAGCCTGGGTAGCCGGACCACAGGAATCCCATCGCCCTTGTATGCGGCGGTGGGTGGTGGGGGTTTCGCGGCCTGCCTTTTTTATTTTTCACGCGCCGGCTGCCTCAGCGTTCTGCACGCTCAATGGCACGCAGGACACTGGGGGTTGTAGTTTGGCATGTGCGATTTCTGTTTGTGTATCAATTTGTTTCCTGCGGCTTCCTTTTGATTGGCCGTGGCACGTTTCCGAACATTCCTTTTGCTCGCGCCGCTCAGCCTGATTGACTCTGGCACGGCGCGGCGCAAGGAACATTGGGAATTGAAGTTTCCTTTTTTTGTTTGCGTCCGGGGTGCTCCTGCCCCACTGGCGCAAAATTCAACCTGACAGTTAACTGCGAACCGGGTTTGGGCGAGTGAATGGAGGCTCATTACAGGCTAGTAGGGCCTGGCTAAACATCCTTTGTCACATTCTAACAGTTAACGCACCATTTTATAGGTATAGATTGTTAATTTTTTTAATGTTGTAAGCCTCCCTGAGTGGTGCTTGCACCAGGAGGGTGGGGTATAAATAAATCTCTATCTATCTATCTATATCCTCCTTAAAATAGCCTATTTTATTTGCTGATGCCCAGGCTCCTACAATGAGAAAGGTAGCTTCCAATATTTTATGATCACTGAAGTTCACCCGTGGTAGCTTGCATTCTACACTGTCATTTTGCTCCAACAGAATAAATTTCTATACCGAAAAAAGCCTATCATTGGTCATAAATGAAGCAGAAGTTTGCTTAGCTCTGAATGATTACTCTTGTGCTTTTGCAGATAATATCTCCCAGCTCAAATGAGCAGGAAGCAGTTCTTTTCTTTTTACATTTTCCCTGGAAAAATAAAAAACAAAACATGGATTTGAGACCATAAGTGGGCAAGAACCTAAGAAAGATGTTAATATCTGTACAAATTTCAGCTGAATTAGTATAAAGGTATGATTTGCAGAACTTCTTTCTCTATCTTGTATGTTCTAACCTATTTTAGAATTAGGTTTCTGTACCCTGGTTAGTAGTTTTTCAAAATTTAGGATTTTATATTTAATACTTGGTTACTTGGTTGATCTGTACCTCACACACCTTTTTGAGCATTTTCCCCCCATTTCATTTATTATTTATACCCCGCTTTCCTTGACCCAATGGGCGACCCAAAGCGGCATTTACAACATAGAAAAAGTATACAAAATACAGTATATCAAAAATGCAATTACAACAAATACAAAAAAAGAATACAGTTACAAATGCAAATTACAGCTACAAGTCAGAGAATACAATATCACTAAATGCAAATGCCTAAATACATAAATGCATCATCTCCCATGAGATTTTAGTGGGCTCTCACCATCAGGAAGTCCTACCACTACTGTAGCAGGGCCCGATGGTGCACGGGGGACTTGTTTTTGATGATCTTTTACCCATTTTAAATACAACAACACAGCTGGCTGGGCCCATATCGAAGTTGGTCATGTTAGAGCAATGCACTGGCCAGGTGCATTGCCTGAGTACCCAACCCCACTTAGCTGACCTGCGGTTCCAGAATGGAGAACCGTTACAGACTATTAGCTGACACCTTTGTGGCATGGTTGAGTCTGCCAGAGGAATACACCTCTGTCACCATAGCTGTTGGATGGCCAGAGTCATCACTGCACCACGTAGAGGTGAGATTTGCATTATATAATACAATTACATTATATCATTTAATGATACAATTTAATGTGGTATAAAATGTCCTGACTGAACTACAGAAACTCTTTGAGGAAAGAGTTTAAGGAACTTTGCCAAATATAGTATTTATGTATACAGTATATATAGCATTTATGTATACAGGCAAATGAAATTTTGAAGTAGTAGCCATATTAGTCTGTGCAAGCATATCAGAGAGTAAACAAAACAAAAGGCAAACAACATTGTGGCACTTTAAAGACTGCTGTATTTTAATGTTAGCTTTCATGGATTAAGTCCACTTCATCAGATATAAGAGTGAAACTTCATGGCATTATACCTGATATGTATAAAATAATGCCATAATGTCTCACTCTTATGTCTGACGAAGTGGATTTGGTCCACGAAAGCTAACATTAAAATGCAGCAATTAGTCCTTAAAGTACCACAACATTTTTTGTCTTTTGTTTTGTTTTGTTTTGTTTACTCTGAGGTAAATGAAAGTATACTGTGTCTGAAAGAATGTGTTTGGTGTCAAGTTGCTTGTGATAATTATCTTGAATTCTGTTAATGTTAGGTTTTAAAAAATATCTACTAGCATAAACTGTGACTTTTTGCTATATTGTGTAGAAATATGGATTTTTGTTTCTTTTTCTGGTATTCCCAGAGAGAGTAACTCCTACACTTCAAATCCCAAATCACTTTGCCCTGTGGTCCATAAATAAACCACTCTGGGAAGAATGATCTCAACCCCAAAAGAACACATGTAGTGCAGGAGGGGTGACTAGTTGAGACTGCCAGGAAAATGTCTACAAATATAGAAATGAAACGTGCGCTGGAGATGTGATCAAAAAGAAGAGGAGTCACAAAACCACAGTGAAAGATTCTTTCTTTAGAACTGAGTGGTGCCCTTTCAGAATCATGCTACAACTAGCACTGAATTGTGGCAACTCACAAGAAGAAAAAGAAAGAAAATGTTGGCATGCTCTGGGCAATGAAGCTCTTGCTTGGAGTGGGCAGATGATAAAAACTAGTCCATTAATTTCCCATTAGCTTATAAAATGAGACCCCCTCCCCCATTGGTGCTAATGAGTAGGCTTGTGCCAAGCTGAAACAGTGGGAGGCTTGCTTTAGGCAACTCTTGCCAGCTTAACTCAGTTGGCCTTTGGAAGATTAAATTAGAAGATGCAGTCACTGTTTTTGTGTTGTTGTTTTTTGTATGATTAAAAAAAACCATCAGCTGCCCATGCAAAGCCTCCAGGACTGCAAACCTAGTGAAAACATGAAATATTCAAAGGGATGTCATTGTAGAGGATGGAGCAGCTAGAACTTCGAAACGTTTCTGTTGTGTATGTACAATGTTGCTTGATATGTATGTATAATGTCGCTTTAAGAAATGTATGAATGTAACCTGGCCACAATCACAATGTAACCCAGCTGTTAAAGGAACGCGAGCAAGCTGCCTATAGAGGGCAGCTGCGAGCGTTCAACTCACATGGTTATCATTCCTCAAATCACCTGCAGCCGCGGGAACTCCCCGCAACAACAAACTACTACCGATCCACCACCGAAGATGGGCGTGACCCGGATGATGTCACGCCGGTAGCGGCCAATGAGCTACCACGCAGCCAGATTCAAATGTATTGTACTACTGTATATAATGTGAGGTATCTCCGCCATTACCACGTGTTCGTTCTGATCATCAACCAATAAACCTGTGTTAGTCCCTACTGCGACTCCTTCTATGTCTCCTGGAAAAGACACTAAATTGGCGACGAAGGTGGGATCGATGGCGAATCCCAAGGTCAAGGCGTACCAGTTCGATGTGAGCGAGCCCGAACAATGGGAGCTCTACGAGTGCCAGTTTCGGCACACGATGGAAGCCGCGGGCGTCGACGACGACGCGAAGATGCGCTCCCACTTCCTGGGAGCCCCACACGAAGGACTAAAAATAACCGTTGCGACGGTTGTGGGGCGTCCCACGACCGCACGAGGTGCCCGTTTCGGAAGGCCGAGTGTCACAACTGCGGCCGAAAGGGGCACATCGCCCGAGTATGCAGGCGCGGGCGAGTCGAGGACAAGGGGAGTTCCAGCCATCCCCAGATGCACCAACGGAAGGCGGCCAGCACCAGGAAGGTCGCAGCCAGCTACAGCGAGGAAGGCGTGAACCGCGTGGGCCTGGAGCACCGGCGATTTTTCGTAGAGGTACTGTTGCAAGGGGTCCCAGTGAGGATGGAGATAGACTCGGGGTCATCTTACTCCATCCTGTTCCAAAAGGAGTTTATGCGTATTCCCCCAGATAAGCGGCCCAAGCTCCGGGCCATGAGGTCACACCTACGGGACGTGCAGGGAAATGGGATCCCGGTGTTGGGGGTGGGAAACTTCAAGGTGAAGTTTAAGAACTACTCCGAGAAACTGCCCTTAGTGGTCCTAAAAGGGGGGAGGTGCTGCCTTTTGGGAACGCAGTGGTTTGCTTCCCTGGGAATCAAACTGTCCGGCATTAACGCCATCGAGACTGACCCAATGCGGGACGTGTGCAACGCGCACCCGGACGTTTTCAAGAAGGGGCTCGGGAAATACAAGGGGCCCCCGGTTTCCTTCGAGCTGGACCCAGAAATCCGGCCCATCCGCCTCAAACCAAGGAGGGTGCCCTTCGCACTCAAGGACAAGATCGAGGCGGAACTGGACAAATTGGTGGGGCAGGGGATTTTGGTTCCAGTTGACTCGGCGGAGTGGGAAACGCCGATTGTTACAGCCCTCAAGTCGAACGGGGAAGTCAGGATTTGTGCAGACTATAAATGTACCATTAACAAGGCCATTCGGCCAAATGCATATCCAGTGCCCGTTGTCAGCCACTTGCTGGCCACGTTACATGGGGGGAAGTGTTTTGCCAAGTTAGATCTGGCTCAGGCATACCAGCAGCTCTCTGTAACCCCGGCTGCTGCCGCCGCGCAAACGATAGTGACACACAAGGGGGCGTTTAAGGTAACGCGCCTTCAGTTTGGCATGAATTCGGCCCCCGGAATTTTCCAGTCCCTCGTGGAACGCCTTTTAAAGGGGCTTCCAGGCGTCCTCCCATACTTCGATGACGTGTTGATAATGGCGGGGAGCGAATTAGAGTTAGCAAAGAGGCTAGATGGGGTCCTTTCAGTGTTCGAGAGGGCAGGCCTTCGACTGAGGAGGGACAAATGCGTATTCTTTGCGAGGTAGGTCGAGTTTCTAGGTTTTAAGGTAACCCCGGACAGGATCAAGCCCTCTGAGTCAAAGGTTGCGGCCGTAAAAAACGCCCCTCGCCCCACCGCAAAACCTAAATTTTTATCATACCTTCCTGCCTCGGAAGGCATCGGTCGCGGAGCCACTGCACGCGCTACTTAAAAAGGACGCGGTTTGGCGGTGGGGGGACAGGCAGGAGAGAGTGTTCAAGGAGCTCAAGTCACTCCTGTCCTCGGATGCTGTCCTGACCCACTTCGACCCGAAAAAGCCAGTGGTTTTAGTCTGTGATGCGTCCCCAGTGGGGGTGGGGGCAGTCCTGTGCCACGTGTTGGAGAGCGGGAGGGAAGCCCCAGTAGCGTACTACTCAAGGTCCCTCTCGAAGGCCAAGCGCAATTACGCACAAACTGATAGGGAGGCCCTAGCCATCATCGCCGGAACGAAAAAGTTCCACGACTTTTTATACGGCCGCGAGTTTATGGTAGTGACCGATCACAAACCACTCCTGGGGATCTTCACTACCGGCAAACCCACACCGCAAATTCTATCCCCCAGGATGCTACGTTGGGCCATTTTCCTCAACGCCTACCAGTATGAGCTGGTCTACCGCCCAGGGAAGGAGATCTCCCATGTGGACGCACTGTCCAGGTCTCCTCTCCCCAGTCTAGGGGACCCCGCATGCGAGGTAGAGCAGGATCACCAAGTCCTGCTAATCGAGTCCCTCGACTCACCCCCCATTGTCCCAGCCGACCTCGCCAAGGCCACGGCGGCCGACAAGATGCTGGCCCAAATTAGTTCCTGGGTTAGGAAGGGCTGGCCCACGCCCCCCCCCCCCCGATGACGAGTTCAGTCCATTTTTTAGGCGCAGAGTAGAGCTTTCGCTGGAGAGGGGCTGCTTACTCTGAGGCCAGCGGGTAGTTATCCCAGAGAAACTGAGGGCCAAGGTACTGAGACTGCTGCACACCAGCCACCCCGGGATCGTGCGCTCCAAGGCTCTGGCCAGGAGTTTCTTTTGGTGTCCCCAGATGGACGGGGACATAGAGCATTTAGTGGGCACGTGTGAGAGCTGCCAGAGCTCTCGGCCCGAGGAGTCCCGGTTACCCCATAGGGAATGGGATACGGCCCGCGGGCCATGGTCCCGGATCCATGTCGACTTCGCTGGCCCTTTCCGCGGGTCCATGTTTCTGCTGGTAGTTGACTCCTACTCCAAGTGGTTGGAGGTGATCCCCATGAACAGCACCTCCTCCGCCGCAACCATCAAGCAGTTGT
Organism: Bradypodion pumilum; assembly: GCA_035047305.1. Classification (NCBI taxonomy): domain Eukaryota; kingdom Metazoa; phylum Chordata; class Lepidosauria; order Squamata; family Chamaeleonidae; genus Bradypodion; species Bradypodion pumilum. Next base: position 61,328,083 of record JAWDJD010000004.1, on the reverse strand, counting down.
GCAAGCTTTTTGCCTGTTTCGGCCTGTCAGACGTCCTTGTTAGCGATAACGCTAGTACCTTCACGTCTGCAGAATTCAAGACGTTCATTGAGCGGAACGCCATCAGGCACATTACCGCTGCCCCGTTTCACCCCGCCACAAACGGTCAGATAGAGCGCCAAGTGCGCACTACGAAAGATGCACTGCGGCGCATGAACCTTCATTTGTGTCAGTTTCTCATCTGCTACAGGACAACCCCCCTAGCTTCAGGATTTTCCCCAGCCGAACTCCTCATGAGGAGGCGTCCGGTAACACTTTTTGACTGGATGGATCCGTCCAGGGTGGAGGATGAAGGGAGAAACATAAACATAGGGGGAGGGAGCTCCAAAAGTTTTTCGGCAGGGGACCCAGTTCACTGCAGGAATTACGCGGTGTCAGGGCCAGCGTGGGTCCCAGGGACAGTCATCGAGCAGACGGGGCCAGTGTCCTACAGGGTCGAGACTAGCTCGGGTCTACTCTGGAGGAGGCACGCCGACCAACTCAGAAGGCGGGTCACTAGTGAAGGGGATTCAGCGTTAGGGTCCTCCCCCACCCGCATTACCCAAGGGGGAGACACGGCGGAACCCGGGGATACAAATGCATATCCTCGGTTCTCAACCACAGAGGAGGATACTTTGGAAGAGAGGGATCAGTTTGATGATGATTATGAGTTGCGGTACCAGGGGGGTGTAGCGGAGTGGTCCCCCACCCGTCCTAGCGAAAAGAGGGGTTTCAGTTCAGCCCCTGGTACCTCCAGTCCCCCCAGTCCTTTTGTGTTAGAATATACCATAGCTCCAGCTCCCCGGAGACCAACACCCCCAAGGCAGGCATCGGGGGGAGCCCACCCACCACAGTCCCCGGAACTCCCAGGCAGGGAGCGGGGGGTGGCGAGACAACAAGGGTCTCTTCGTCGGTCCCGAGATTCGTGCTGGGGGGACCCCTAGCTCCTCAAACGGACAGGACTCCGCAGAGCCAGGCTCCCCTGTGTTAAGCCAAGCGGCCGCTCGCCCCAGGCGTACGTGCGGCAAGCCACAATGGTTGAGGGACTTCGTCCCATCCTAGGGGGGAGGGATGTTGTGTATGTACAATGTTGCTTGATATGTATGTATAATGTCGCTTTAAGAAATGTATGAATGTAACCTGGCCACAATCACAATGTAACCCAGCTGTTAAAGGAACGCGAGCAAGCTGCCTATAGAGGGCAGCTGCGAGCGTTCAACTCACATGGTTATCATTCCTCAAATCACCTGCAGCCGCGGGAACTCCCCGCAACAACAAACTACTACCGATCCACCACCGAAGATGGGCGTGACCCGGATGACGTCACGCCGGTAGCGGCCAATGAGCTACCATGCAGCCAGATTCAAATGTATTGTACTACTGTATATAATGTGAGGTATCTCCGCCATTACCACGTGTTCGTTCTGATCATCTACCAATAAACCTGTGTTAGTCCCTACTGCGACTCCTTCTATGTCTCCTGGAAAAGACACTAAAGTTTCTTTCTTTCTTTTTATTACTTTGACTATCACAGCCTATCAGACCTTTTCTTATGGTCAACTTCGAAATTCTGGGAATTGCTGACCAAAACAGGAAATGTTTCAAGCTCTGCCAATATATTGCTGTGGGAAATTACCTTTTCAAATATATCATACCTAGTTACCAGTGGTGATATAATATTTAGCTTTTGTACATGTTTAACTTGTACAAAAGGGACTGCAGTGGCTCAAGTGGCTAAGACGCTGACTGGAAGGTGGGAGGTCAGCAGTTTGATTCCTGAGTACTGCAAGACGGAAAGAGCTCCCATCTTTGTCCCATCTCCTCCCAATCTAGCAGTTCGAAAGCAAGAAATTGCAAGTAGATAAATAGGGACCACTTCAGTCAGAAGGTAAACAGTGTTCCATGCGCTTCGGTGTCTAGTCATGCCTGCCACATGACCATAGAACTGTCTGCAGTAGCAGACAGTGCTGGCTCTTCGGCTATGAAACAGAGACGAGCACTGAACCCTAGAGTCGGATACAACTGACTTTCAAGCAAGGGAAACCTTTACCTAACTTAATTTCAATGCATTATTTTCTTTAAAAAATGACTAGAACAGGTACTTTCTATTACTTTTAAAAAATAGTCACCACAAATATAAGACTGCTCCAAGCCATCAGTCCATGGAACAAAATATAAATAGTGAGGCCATACAATAAAGCTAATTTAAACAGTTGTAGTTACAAGAAGGAGTAAGTTATCCCTCATTACATTACAGTTGTCATGTAATCTAGTTATGGCTTTGTTACTGCAAATAGAAATATATATCATTACAAACAACCCATTGCATTAAATTAAATCTGATCAACTGCTGGTGAATATATGTTACAGTATTTCATAAGTAGCTACTGTTATTGTTTATTAGTTTCCTTTATAATTGATAATATTCCTCCAAAAGGAGCAGCAAAGATAACTAATTGACATATACAGATGGTGAAAAATGTATACAAATTTTAGGAATGGAAAAACTATATTAAAATTGTAATTCAGTACTCAATATATATCAATAGCAAAAAATGAATACAAATCACATTTGACTTCTAAAATTACAAGAGGTGTTGAAAATAGATGCCATCAGCGTCCAGATATTTCTGATTATGGCAAACTACTGTTTGAGCAACATTGACCAAAGTGTCCACTTGTATTGTTGTGCATGCCATTTCAATTCCTTCCTGAATTACTGCCAGTGTTGCCGGTTTTCTACAGCACACCATATCCTTTAAGGCAGCGTTCTCCAACCTTTGGTGTTTGGACCTCAATTCCCAGGAGCCTAAGTCAATTCCCCAAAAGCACTGATCAGCCAATGTGCTGACTTAGGATTCTGGGAATTCAAGTCCAAAAACCCAAGGATGGGGGACACTACTTTAAGGTCCCCCATAGGTAGAAGTCAAGGGGTGATAAGTCAGGAGACCGTGGCGGAAAACTCAACCGTACCTCTTTGTCCTGGCAAATTCTCATTGCGGTAAGATCTCATGTCTCAAAGGAAGTCTGGTGGGGTGCCATCTTTTTGGAAGTAAAATCGATAATTCCCAAATGTAAGCTGTTCCAACACCATAGTAGATGAAGCAGAACTTGTTGCTGTGTGAGGCCTGCCGGATCTTCCCTTGTGTACATCACACACAATACCATGGATCTCAAACCTATCACGAATGTGTGCAATTGTTAGGCATGTTGGAGTTCCTTTGCATACTCACACATCCATTGTCATTGTACTTCCACAACATTCTCAAATTTCAAATGCCACTTCAAAATGGTCTTGCACTCCTCGAAAGACAATCGTGCTTACATCATTTTCTTTTACTACCCTGCCTGTTATGTGGTGACACTAGCATTCATTCTTTTGAATGATGTCATACTACACTATGCTACCATTATTCAATTCAATGAAAAGTAAGGTATTAAAATGTATATACCATTTGTTGGCGTATAAGACGACTGGGCGTATAAGACGACCCCCAACTTTTCCAGTTAAAATATAGAGTTTGGAATATACTTGCCGTATAAGACTACCTCTCTTCCAATGCACACCAAATAAAAATTAACCCACACTCAACCCAGAGACGCGCAGCCCTCTGAGTCGAATGGGCAGGTTCTGGTGGAGAGCCAATCCACGCTCACGTTCTCCTCCTCGAGGTACAAGAAGATGTGTGCAGCTTGCTTCCCCTTGCTTCATACTCCCCGCACAGAGCAGGGACTTGGCCGCGGCACCCCCCACCATATGCGCCGGACATATGAAGCAAGGGGAAACAAGCTGCAGTTAAGTACCTGTCCTATAAGACGACCCCCGACTTTGGCACAGATTTTTCGGGATTAAAAAGTAGTCTTATACGCCAGAAAATACTGTACATTTTTTTGGCACCCTCTTTATTTAAAAATATTTTGTTGACATTGGAAATAGACTTATTACAACAAGGAATCAAGTTTCCACAAAACAACTGGCTGGTGTTTACCTTTCTCTTCACTCTGCCTTGATGTTTGAAACTACATGGCAAAGCTGTTTTATACATACCTAGTAACCACACATCTATGGTATAGCCTGCAGCTGCTTTCACTGTCGTTATTTTATTAAAGTATACACAGTCTTTATAATATTTCCAATAAGACTGATGGCAAAGTCTGGATTCCCAGCAATCTCAGAATAAGTGCAGGCCCCAGTCTGTGGATTTGGGCTACAACTAGCCAGAAGAATTGTGAATTCAGACTAAATGGAGGGCACCATAAGGGAGCCACTGTTAACATGGGTAGATTTGTTACTCTGAGGTGACATTTTAGTATTGTTCTGTTCCCAAGTAGCTTATCTGTATACCACTTTGGGGTGGAACTGGGGTTAATTTTCAGTGGCCAATTTTTCCATGGCTATAGTTCATTTGTGGAAGCAGCTGATTGTTGATGGTTGTGGTTGTTGTTGTTTGGGGGGCTTGAAAAATTTGGTGTTCCAGAGTCTTGCAAGGAAGACAAAGAAGGAGCCGCAATAGGGCTAAACCCAACTTTATTGCATGATGGTAAGGGTGAACATGAGGTAATGGCAGACAAAACAGCTCTATTTATAGTACACTGTACATTTGAATATCCCGGGTGGTAGCTCATTGGCTACTGTCCGCATGACATCATAGATCATAACGCCCATCTTCTCCAGGTGTGGTGTGGCGGGAAGGTTTCCTGCTATTCGGGAAATCTGTGCCATGTGAGCCGGATGCTCGCTACTGCCACCTGTGGCCACTTAGCTCGCATCCTTATACAGCTTGCTACAATGTGTCTCTGATTAGATACAATTGGATACATTCTGTTAAAGGGAACCTTGCAACATTCATTCAGTACATAACAGGGGGCTTGAAAAATTTGGTGTTCCAGAAATCTGGGTGGGTTGAGGAGGATGGTGGAGGATAGGGGTGCCTGGCGTGCAATGGTCCATGAGGTCACAAAGGGTCAGACTCGACAGTACAACTGAACAACAGCGACCAGAAATCTGGGCTGGTTTTATATATTCATCTTCTACGTTGGAGGTTCTAGTTTTTGAATTTTCACATGCAAGGCTTTGATTTACTTTGAGCCTGTCTCTTATCAACATTAGAAGAGGCATTTGTAAGGGGGATGAGCATTCTGGTTGGCTTTTGCATTGCAAATTGATTGAAGTAAGCAGTACAGTACTTTAGAGCTGCCTCTGTGCCAAAATGTTCTATATTTTCCTATCTTCATGATCTTTTTTGCTGACATATTTCAGGGATGTGATTACAATACAGGATGCAAATATTTGCTAGCAACTCATTCTGAGTACAAGAGGTGCCTTTTTGATTCAGGAATGTGGATACCATTAGTGCTACAATATACAAAGTAGTCTTCCCTTTCCTTATAGGCAGATTTAGCTGATAGCTTTTTAAAACTCAATTACATTTTTCTGAGTAAAAGCCTGATGTTCAAAGAATAATGCACAGACCATCTGTACATTAAGGCAGCTTTTACGCACCTACTGAAGACAGAAAAAAAGGAGAGAGGTAGGATCTTGAGGAAAACCAATAAAATCAGAACATGCTCAGTGCCTACAGAATATTGAATGATTATTGGAAAAGAGGAGTGGAAGTTTAAACTAGGGGTGGGGAATTGGAATCCAAAAGATATACCCAGGAGATGGCGGGCTGCAACCCTGAGGAGGAAAGCTCTATGCTACAATATTTTGTTGTAGATCGTCATATCACTTTAAGACAGCTTTCATGTTTACAGTGCTTCATCAATGAAGTGATATAATTCTCACTCATGATTAATATGCCCTATATTGCAAAAGCTAGGAGATAAAGGAATACAGAGAGGTTAATGAGTTCGTGGCAGAGTAAGGAGTTGAACTGGGAATGTGGGGAGGATGTCTAGATTTGCAGCTCACACTATAGTTATCGACTTTGTCACAAGTTTGTCACAAATTAAATTTACTTTTAAGTTATTTGGTTTTGCATCTATATTATATTATATACGGTAGTATAATCTCTAAACTATAAAACTAATCTCAGGCCCTCCTGTCAATCTCTTTCCCCATTTCCTGCTGTCTTCAGTTTGAGGAACATTAAACCCAGTGTAATGTAATGGGCAGAGTGATGGACCAAAACTCAGGAGGTCCAGGTTTGAATCCTTGCTCAGCCATGGAAACTCATTAGCGGTGTGGAACTGATAATAGGCACTCCTTAAACATCTTACATATTTCAAAAGCTGTATTAGGGTCTCTGTAAATTGGTTCTAAAGGACTGCTGTGTCTTATTGGTTAAGAAGACACTGAACTTGATAGATAACTGGAAGGTTGGCAGGTCAGCAATTCAAGACCCCAATGCTGCACAATGGAGTGAGCTCCTATTTCTGTCCCAGCTCCTGCCAACCTAGCAGTTCAAAAATAAGAAATTGCAAGTAGATAAATAAGTACCAGTTTGCTGGGAAATTAACAGCACTCTGGTGTCTAGTCATGCTTGCCACATGTCCATGGAAATGTTTGCACATGCACACAGCACTGGCTCTTTGGCAAAAACAGAGATGAGCACTGTATCCTAGAATCGAATGTGACTGGCTTTCGTGACCCTTACCTTTACCTAAGTTGGTGCTGACTTGATGGCACATGGCGGCGACATCGCATTTTAATGTTCAAATAACTTAATATGAAGCACTTTATACACCAGATAGCATTTTACAAGTGGTGTGAAGACTTGCAACAAAATATTTAGTGTATATTGTTACTGTTCAGATTTGTAACAAACCATGAGTTGGGTACTCAATTTGAATCACTTCCAACTCCCTTTCCCAAAAATTGTTCACAATTTCCCAGTCCCGGAGCCTGTTTACTCCATATTCAGCTTTTTGAATGGTTTCCCTTTTTTACTTCTATTTTGCTTTTCTTTTCTTGATGGCTTCTTCATACTTCTGCGACCTTGGGATTTCCCCCGGCCCTCTTGCCAGTTTCTCTTGTGCAAGGATGGAGCACAAAAAGCAAAAGTTGGACAATTAAATTATTTTAGAGCCTCGGTGACTTCCCCACATTATTCTCATAAGCTTTTGGTAAACAAGTTCCAGTTATTTTTAGTCCTCCAAAGTGTGAAAAATAAGGAATTGCTCCTTCAGATTTCTCAGACATACAGCAGGTCAAAGAACGCCATGCATGTCCTTACATAAGCAGAGTCTATAGCTTGAGATACATGGCAGAGGATAGCATCTGAACCCATCTGCCTGTGATTGCTATTGTTATGAAATACTTTAGCTGCCTTCAGGTTTGTGGAAGAATCTCAGTCCATTTGAAGCATCTAAAAATACAACCCTATCTACATCAGGAGTTCTCAACCTTTTAAAGCCAGGGGCCGGGTCGCGCTCCCTCAGACAGCTTCAGGGGCCAGATGGCCATTTTGCCCTTCCTCCACCATATGGCACTTCCTGGTGTGGTGGAGGCGGTGGAGGGCCACATGAAATTGTGTTACAGGCTGCATCCGACCCATGGGCTGCAGGTTAAGAATCCCTGCTTTACATATTGAAATAGGGAGGTTCCTGTCTGTATGTGTGACACCTAATAGCTGTGTGGTAACTTGATATATATGCTCAAGAAATTAGTGATCCATGCAACTGTACACCATGCACAAAAGAACCTCCTCCAAAGGCATTACCATTTTTATAGTCATTATTACTAGCTATTGAACTAGGGAGCATTTGAAGTAACAACTATTCCCAAATTTCAGAGGTTATTTTGTCTAATTTATTTTCTACTGAGTCCCCATCACCACCACCACCACCCCAAGTGATTTCTGTGTTTGTTTCCCAGGCCATACTCTTAATGGGTATAAAACTGGGAGTCAGAGAGAGGAAAATTTCAACTTATACACAATTTGAGATTTCTTTAGATTCAAGAAGCAATCTTGAATCTAAAGGAATCTCATAGGTGTTGGGATAATTCTTCTCTCAACCACTGATGATCTGTCAATTCATGAAGTCTCTCTGCATGTGTGGATATGACTGTTTGATGGCCTATAGAAGAGGTATGTTAATTTGCTATACTGCAATGAAAATCCTGAGAGTGATTCTCAGGAAACACAAAATGGCACACCTCTACCCTAGAATATTCAAACAATGACTGAGAATAGACCTCTTCAACAAAGCTGGAAAAGTCACTTTTTCTGACTCTTTTTTAAAATATAATTCCTAGGACAGTGATGGTGAACCTTTTAGAGACCGAATGTCCAAACTGCAACCCCAAACCCACTTATTTATCGCAAAGTGCCAACACAGCAACAGGGGAGGAAGGAAATGCTCCCATTGGGCTGCTGGGCAGAGGGGCAGGGAGAACTCTGTGCTGGGGGAGGGAGGAAGCACTCCCATTGGGCTGCTGTGCAGAGGGGCGGATGCAAACACTGTGCTGGGGGAGGGATGAAGCACTCCCATTGGGCTGCTGGGTAGAGGGATGGAGCAAACTCTGTGCTGTGGTGTATGCACGGGTGCCCACAATGAGGGCTCTGAATGCCACCTGTGGCACGCATGCCATAGGTTCGCCACCACTGTCCTAGGCAGTAGTGGGCATCATCAGGTTTGCACCAGTTCACCAGAACCAGTAGCAGAAATTCTGGCTGGCCCCACCCATCCAAGTTTTGAAGTAAAGTAGTCCTAATTCAGATGCAATGCAGAGCTTTCCCCCTGGCCACGCCCACCATACCACACCCACAGTGTGGTAGTAAATTTTTTGGGAGTCCACCACTGGTCCTAGGGTCCCTCAGCCAGCATGGCCAGCACCTAAGAAAGCTCCACTGGACTATGCCTCAACTCAGCTATCACCTAACAGCCATTACACTCACCTTCTTCTTCCTCCATGTATAGGCCAAATGTGAAACTGCCAAAAATGAAGGCACCTTTGGGTGAGTTCATTCTGTAGTTCCTTTCACCTGACCTAGTGTGAAAAAGATAAGATGGCAAGACAAGGTTGCCGTTACCAGGGTATGCCCGATTGTGGTTCAAAAATACCACAATCTTTGAGGAGGCTCTTTCTGTGTACCCAATTTCACTCACCTGAAAAAGGACAATAACTTCAGGAACGTGCACCAGAGTTTTTTGTTTTCCTTTTCCTCTCACCCTCCATTTTTTTGTTCAGCTTTTTTTTTTAAAATGATTGAAAATCTGAGGGTAGGAAGTGTCTTGTTTTTTAAAAAATTTGATACGTGAAATGGTCTGAAAACATTTCCAGATGTAAAGCAGGACAAAAAGGTATGCAGTTCAAGACCAAGGAGGCATGATTGAGGGATTTGAGTATCTTCAGTCTGGAGAGAGATGATATGATAACTATCTTCAGATATCTGATGGGCTGTCCCGTAGAAGATGCAGCAAGCTTGTTTTGGAATGTTTCATAGGATGAGACCGGAACTAATTATTCAAGTTACAAGAATGAAGATTCTGGATAAACATTAGAAGATGCTTCCTTCAAGAAAGAGATGTTGTGGTATGGAACAAATTGCTTTGGAAGATAGCAACATTTTCTTTGCTGGAGGCTGGGTTACTATACCTGTGGATACCAACAGAAGTAGGTGGTTGGTTTAAATTATGTGTGGGGTACCATCCAGTTCTATGATTCTATAAGTGTTATAAATAACATGCTATTTATAGATAGATAAAATAAATAATTAATTGATTCAATTTAATAGTTGCTCTATACCTTTCTGTAGCAGCTTGAGACTGTGATTATGAAATTAACAATGATGATTGTAGCTTTGATGTGGTAATTTATTATTGAGAGCTGCCCTGAGTCGCATGGTCAGTTGGGTGGCATACAAATGTAAATATGGAATGAAATATGAAATGAAACACATGAACCTTGAGAAGCAAACATACATTCATCACCTAACAACTGACTATTTAACATGTGTACACAATCTGTTATTCAGGGATTGTATTGCAGAATAGCAATGGAACACAGATTCTCTGATGTTTCTCTACAGTGGCCAATCCTTTCTTTAACAGAATAATAAAACACGCAATTTTACAACTCTTATAAAAAAGGCTAATTAGTTCATGTATTCTAGTTGGCTTTCGAGCAAGGATTACCTTTACCTTTACTAGTCTGTAAGTCTTTTGTTTTTATACCAAAATAACAGTGATGGCCAGATGGGTATGGCACTTTTAACTCAGCTCAGAAATGGGCTGGACACAATATCAGATTGTATGGTAACCTACTGACAGCAGATACACATGGTGAGTTAACTAAACTAAAACCATTCCAAATCACATCTGTTATCTGAGCATCAAGACCAGGGATGTCCAAACTACAGCCTGTGTGCCAGATCTGGCCCCCAACACCAATTCATCTGGCCCATGCTGCCCTTGTTGCTCCCATACGGGTGTGTTTTACTTCCACTTCCAGGAGTGATGAGGGCAGTGCAGTGAGGATGAATTGGTGTTGGGGCCGGATCTGACTCAGAGGCTGTAGTTTGGGCACCCCAGGTTTAAGCAGAGAAAATGGAAGCCTAAAATGTATCTTATCCTGTTGCAAAACATCTGTTGCAAAACAGATGGCAACATGTGTTTTACTTCTGCTTCCTGTGGGAGTACCACATGACCGGTCTGCTGAACCACGTGACTGGTCCACAGCTCAAAAAGTTTGGGCACCCCTGATCAAGAGCAACACTGGCTTCAGAGTAGTCTGAAAAGCCTAAGGTGCTCTCAGAGAGACTAAACTATCCCCTCAAAGGCAAATGTTTTCATACTACTTGTCAACTGAGCACCCCAACATCACCATATCTTTTCAGTCTATATGATTTACTCACCTGTCAATCCACCACTGATTTCAGACAATTGTTAATGGAAGTCAGAATCCCATCTAGATCTGATGAGCATAATTCCATCTGGATCTGGTGTAGTTATGTAAGCCATGAACAAAGACTCTTTAAGACTAACAGATTTTAAAAATCATAACCTTGTATAATTTTCTCCACGTGGAATACAGTAGAGGCTACAGGTGATTGTGAGGGTAGGGATAGGGTTACATGGGTAGGGATAGGGTTACATGGAATATGGACAATGATGATTGGTATAAGAAGATCTGCCAATTATACAGACAACAAAACTCTGAAAGCTAAAGCAACAGTTTACATGTCAATAATTTGTTTCAGCTGATACTTATATGAAATGTTCCAAATTAGTAAATCCTGGCCCTGGCTCTGAATTTGAACATTTCATATAAGTGACAGTTGACACATCAATTTTTGACAAGGAAACTAAATGACATCTTACACTTGATTTGGTTGCACTTAGTGAGAAATTGTGATTCAGCAGTAAACAAGGCCAGCTTCTGTCCCTCTTGCCAAAACCTAGCTTCCAGGTGCAACAGAAGCTAATGTGGGTCTCCATGCTAAATCAAATGCATATCTTATGCCCCTATTTAGATATGAACAATATGATCTCTGGAATGATTACTATGAATTACTGGTTATTTTTTATAAAAAAAATACAGAATGCTGAGTGTGAAAAGCGGCAGATGAATAGATAGTAGGAGCAGAGTTTAGTTTTGCTTGAAATGCAGGCTCATATTTTCATCTGTGTTGAGAAGAGGCCTATGTTCTGTGACAAAGTACCATGCGACCTTTCAGTAAAATGAAGTTCACAAACCTCAAAGATTCATGAGTCATAGGCCTTATGGTTGGGGCCAACACATATGTTCCAACAATGGTTTAATAATATCATACTGCCTTAACTTGTCCATAGAAAATAATGAGCCCAAATGACTCCAGCACACTTGGAAGAACATTATAGCAGGTTGTAAGTGTCTTTCAACTTACCAAGTAAAACCCATAACATTTCACATTTGGACAGCCAGATTGCGGTCTTAAGCTACAAATGCAGTCACTTATATATGTAAAGCACAAAATGTAACAGGAAAGCTGCTTTGAATATTAAGGTAGAAAGGCAAAACATATACAGTATTGGGTACCCAGTAGCCTCTTAGATGCGGAGTCTAATTTTCATCATTCTTTATCATTTGCTGTGCTGAGTAGGACTGATGGCAATTCCAGTCCAACAAAACTCTGGAGAGCCACAATTTGTTCCTTCCTAATTTAAATTTAAACACAGAAAAAGAATAGATTGCTAGCATTGCCTAATACCATGATGGTGAACCTTGGCAGATGTTATTGGACTTCAATTCCCAGCAGCCCCCGTAAATCCACATGGATGGGTTTACTGCAATTCATCTGGTCCACGCCGCCCTCGTCACTCCTGGAAGTGGAAGTAAAACATGCCCATCCAGGAGCGATGAGGGTGGCATTGGCTGGATGAAACCCATCCATGTGGATTCATGGGGGCTTCTGGGAATTGAAGTCCAAGAACATCTGGAGTGCCAAGGTTCACCATCACAGGCCTAATACATCAGTGTTTGATGTCTTTTTGATAGAAAAATTCCAAGCACAGCAAAAAATGGCCAAACGGAGAAAAGGATACAAACACAATGTACCGTTTGTGTATGCCCAAAAATGATGAAGATAATAATAAACGAATCTTCTTATAAGGTCTTTGTATTCTTAATGTTATTTTTATTTTGCAAACTCTTGTATATTAACTTGTAATGTCATCAAACAGAAACCAAACTCAGATACTTCTCTGACCAAAAAGTCTTCAAGTTCCTTTTGTAATCTTGACAATAGTAACCAAATTCAAATATGTTTTCTTCAACTTCTTCACTATGTCCTTTATAACAATATGAAACAATGATTCATTCCTCTATTGCACTTTCTATCTCTCATCCAAAACAGCTCATAAACTCGTATTCAGTTGGGAAGTCAAACTCCCATATATATTGGCCCCAAACTCCCGACGTCTATCCGGTTAATTAGACATTTCATTCAATAAATTTCATCAGGGGAGTTTTTGCAATATCTGAAAGGTTACAAAATACATGTCTGTTACAATATTATATGTTCAAACCAGCTGCAAGCCCCCATGCTCATTATCCAGTCCAAGCTTACCCAAACTTACCACTCTTGTGTTTCGCGTCCTCTCTGTCTCTTCTGTAATTTCTCTATGGTTGCTAAGGACGTTGCATACCATTAGAGTCCTGTCTCTTAAATACAACTTGCTGCCTGCTCCTGACTGAATCTGCAAGCTCACATTACCACCTGTGTACTGGCTGTTTTACTTACAAGGAGCACCATGGTTCTAATTCCTGTGTACTTACAAAAAGCAGGTTAAATCAGTTTCATAGTTTAAACCCTTAGGATGCATGGTTCCTAGTCTATGAATATGAATATAGTATGCCTCCTTTCCTATCTCTTAAATACAACTTGCTGCCTGCTCCTGACTGAATCTGCAAGCTCACATTGCCACCTGTGTACTACTGTTTCACTTACAAGGAGCACCATGGTTCTGATTCCTAGTTTCATAGTTTAAACCCTAAGGATGCATGGTTCCTAGTCTATGAATATGAATATAGTTTGACTACTTTCCTATCTCTTAGATACAACTTGCTGCCTGCTCCTGACAAAAAAATATACAAATGGAGAATGGAACCCAATCCAAGACCCATGAAGCGGGTGTCATGGAATGACAAGGTTACTTATTCGGACACTACAAACAGCGATATCAGCTCATCAGGTGATGAGGGATCAACCAGAAGTTACAATTTCAGGAATACAGAATTCCGACAACGACCACAATATACCCAATCTTTTTTAGGAAGAAGAAGACAACAGAGGAAAGCAAAGCCCTAGTATTCAACTTATCCTCTAGGCACTTGACTGAACATGAACTGGCATTACTGGGACTTGGTTTCAATTTCGTTCCAACCCCCTATTATCAATCTTTTAGTACACGGGTGGATGTATTTCGGTTGATCAGGTTATTAAAATTAAGACTTTATTTTGGGGACTTTGAGAATAATTTTAGGAACCAATTTGCTCCCAAGTCAAAATTCTATCCCAACATCAATCACCCGTCTATAGAGGTGTTTAAAAGGATTGTTTTAAATGATATTGAAAAACTAGAACAAAGTAAACTTAAGGTAAGACGGAATTTAACAACGCAGGAGGTTAACACCTTGCAGGATTTGGGACGGGATGAATCCATAGTGATTAAACCGGCAGACAAAGGGGGTGGAGTCGTGGTTTTGGACAAGACGGACTATTTAAAAGAAGTCTATAAACAATTAGCTGACCCAACCTTTTATAAAAAATTAATCAAGGATCCAACCAAGGAAATTGAAAACATTATTAAGGTGGTGGTCAGGGAGGGTCTTTCCCTTAATTATATTACTGAAAGAACATACAAATTTTTGTTGAAAGAACACCCACGGGTTCCAATTTTTTATATCTTGCCAAAAGTACATAAAATCATTGATGCCCAGATTAGGATAGCTGGACGCCCTATTATCTCCGGGGTGGGGTCCATTTTGGAGCCTTTAAGCCAATTTATAGATCATCACATTCGGCATTACACCTGTGACACTACTTCCTTTATCAGGGATTCTACCGATTTTATAAATAAGATCGAGGGCTTCCAGCTTCCAGCAACGGGTGGTTTGGTAACCATGGATGTTGCAGCTTTGTACACAAATGTCCCATTTGAAGATGCGAGATTAGTGGTCCAGGATGCATTAAATACCAGAGTAGTTCAACAACCGCCCACTCATTTTCTAATCGATCTCTTAGAAATCTGCTTGGAAAAGAACGATTTCAGGTTCAACCAAGACATCTTTTTGCAAGTAAAAGGAGTGGCAATGGGGTCCCCAATGGCACCAAGTTTGGCCAATCTCTATATGATTTCCTTTGAGAGAAATATTGTTTTAAATGCACAAATTAATCCATTTTTTCACCACATTTTATTATTTAAAAGATTTATAGATGATCTGTTTTTTGTGTTAGATGACTTTAATCTAATTCCAGACTTTGTTTCCTGGTTGAATATACAGAATGTGAACCTAAAATTTACCCATTGCATGAACAGGACTGAAATATCATTTCTGGACCTCTTGGTTTTCGTAGGAAGGGACAATAAACTGCAGGTCAGGCTATTTAAAAAGAGCACAGATAGGAATGCCTATCTTCCATATGAGTCATACCATCCACCCCATTTACGCAATAGCATTCCATACGGAATATTTGCTAGAGCTAAACGTAATTCTTCACATCAAGAAGATTTTGAAACAGCAGCCAGGGGGATTAAGGAGAATCTTCTGGACAGAGGGTATCCTGAGCAGGTATTGGAAAAATCATTAAATAAGGTTAGAAGTGTGGCAAGGAGCACACTATTGAAAAGACAGGAGAGACAACCCAAACAGGGGATTTTTTGGTCCATAGACTATTCTCCCAGAGCCAGAGACATACAAAATATTGTACGCAAACATTGGCATATATTATCTGACATTCCGGGGTGTCTAGAAAAACCCATGATAGGTTTAAGGAGGACTAGAACAGTTGGCAACTTGATTACTAGAGCTGATGCTGCACCGCGACAAGAATCACGGAGCAGTCTGGTCAAGGGCCATCACAGGTGCGGCCAATGCGTTGTTTGCAGGTTCACTTGGGAGACTCAGCACATCAATTTTCCAGAATTGAACTTTAAAAAAACACTCAATTTTTTTAGTAATTGTAATAGCCAATTTTGTGTATATCTATGGATTTGCCCTTGTGGTCTCAAGTATGTGGGGAAATGCTCACGCAAATTAAAAGTCAGGCTAGCAGAACATCGATCCAGGATAAGGGGACAGGTGGAAAATGCACCACTGGTAAATCATTACATGGAAAAAAACCATCTTGACACAGATTTCAAATTTGTAGTGTTAGAAAAACTCACAGTTACAACAGGTAGAGGTATCAACATTGAACAATTGCTATTACAAAAGGAGGCATATTATATTCATAGACTAGGAACCATGTATCCTAAGGGTTTAAACTATGAAACTGATTTAACCTGCTTTTTGTAAGTACACAGGAATCAGAACCATGGTGCTCCTTGTAAGTAAAACAATCAGTACACAGGTGGCAATGTGAGCTTGCAGATTCAGTCGGGAGCAGGCAGCAAGTTGTATCTAAGAGATAGGAAAGTAGTCAAACTATATCCATATTCATAGACTAGGAACCATGCATCCTAAGGGTTTAAACTATGAAACTAGGAATCAGAACCATGGTGCTCCTTGTAAGTAAAACAGCCAGTATACAGGTGGCAATGTGAGCTTGCAGATTCAGTCAGGAGCAGGCAGCAAGTTGTATCTAAGAGATAGGAAAGTAGTCAAACTATATTCATATTCATAGACTAGGAACCATGCATCCTTAGGGTTTAAACTATGAAACTAGGAATCAGAACCATGGTGCTCCTTGTAAGTGAAACAGTAGTACACAGGTGGCAATGTGAGCTTGCAGATTCAGTCAGGAGCAGGCAGCAAGTTGTATTTAAGAGATAGGAAAGGAGGCATACTATATTCATATTCATAGACTAGGAACCATGCATCCTAAGGGTTTAAACTATGAAACTGATTTAACCTGCTTTTTGTAAGTACACAGGAATTAGAACCATGGTGCTCCTTGTAAGTAAAACAGCCAGTACACAGGTGGTAATGTGAGCTTGCAGATTCAGTCAGGAGCAGGCAGCAAGTTGTATTTAAGAGACAGGACTCTAATGGTATGCAACGTCCTTAGCAACCATAGAGAAATTACAGAAGAGACAGAGAGGACGCGAAACACAAGAGTGGTAAGTTTGGGTAAGCTTGGACTGGATAATGAGCATGGGGGCTTGCAGCTGGTTTGAACATATAATATTGTAACAGACATGTATTTTGTAACCTTTCAGATATTGCAAAAACTCCCCTGATGAAATTTATTGAATGAAATGTCTAATTAACCGGATAGACGTCGGGAGTTTGGGGCCAATATATATGGAAATTTGACTTCCCAACTGAATACGAGTTTATGAGCTGTTTTGGATGAGAGATAGAAAGTGCAATAGAGGAATGAATCATTGTTTCATATTGTTATAAAGGACATAGTGAAGAAGTTGAAGAAAACATATTTGAATTTGGTTACTATTGTCAAGATTACAAAAGGAACTTGAAGACTTTTTGTGCAGAGAAGTATCTGAGTTTGGTTTCTGTTTGATGACATTACAAGTTAATATACAAGAGTTTGCAAAATAAAAATAACATTAAGAATACAAAGACCTTATAAGAAGATTCGTTTATTATTATCTTCATCATTTTTGGGCATACACAAACGGTACATTGTGTTTGTATCCTTTTTGATAGAAGAGGCAGAAGAACTTTTGAGGCCAGTCTTTTGTGCTATGTCCAATACAAGAGAAAGTATGAGTATGAGAGTAAGAAACAAGACATAAATAGTGGAGCTGAGAGGCAATTAGTTTTAGCTTCCAGTTCAATTGTGCTGCAATGGGAAGAAGATTACTTTCTACTTTAATTACTACTTCTTAATTTAGCAGCAGTTGTAGGTTATATGATGAGCTGTCTGTCTTCCCCTTCCACTTTTTTTTTGAGGGGAGGGGAGAGAGAAGGCTTACTGCAATCCAACAAGCTATATATATATTTCCATAGTGGCCAACAAATTGCTAATAATAATTAGACAATGACCAATTAATTGTTTGAGCTGAAAATTCTGTTGACCTTCTTAGTAAGGTAAAGGTCACCCTTGCTTGACAGCCAGTCGTATCTGACTCTAGGGTTCAGTGCTCATCTCTGTTTAGAGCCCAAGAGCTAGCGCTATCTGCATCTGCAGACATTTCAGTGGACATGTGGCAGGCATGCCTAGACATGGAATGATGTTTACTTTCCCACTGAAGTGGTCCTCATTTATCTACAGTACAGTACTTGCAGTTTCTTTCTTTCGAACTGCTAGGTTGGCAGAAGCTGGGACAGAGATGGGCAGTCATTCCATCATGCAGTACCCAGGATTCAAACTCCAACCTTCCAATCAGTGAGTTCAGCATCTTAAACACTTGAGCCACTGCAGTCCCTCAACCTTTAGTACAGTACAAGTTACTTAATAACTTCTGGAGAACATGGAGGCAGAAACTTTGCCTGGTGCCAGAAATCTCCTCATGCCAGAAGAAATCTTGCAGAAACAGAAATTCTACTGTGGAGTTCATCTCACAGAGATGCAGAGGAATCTACTGACAATGGGGCTTTATTGGCTAAAATTTGTCAGCAGAAGAGCCATAAAATGTGTAGAGAAGGAGCAGAAAGAGCAGGATCTAAGTTATATCCTCTAGCCCTGGGAGACAAGGGCACAAAGGTAGGTCAACATGAAGTTAGTCCTAAATAATTTTCAACATCCTGATACTGGAAGGGATTTGATTCACCACCATCTCAGCTGCTCTGATGCTATCTTAACTGACCCTCAGACCTCTTGGCTATTTAGGATTGCACTCTTTTGGCCATAGTCCAGCTGGGGGGGAGCAAGGCATGAAAGGCAATTGCACATTCAATTTCCTTGATTCCTGGGCTTCTGGTCACATGCCTGGTGATGCAAATGATTGCATGATCAATTGTGCAATCCAGAAAGTTGAGTCTGCAACAGACTGCTGGGAAACAGATATACCTTGCTTTGTGCATTTGCCCTTAGGAGACCGCATAGGGCAATAGGACTCTGGACACTGTTTTTTCCCCACTTGCCACAGGAACCTTTGTAACTTTTACTATGATAGACTAACATAGCTACCCTTTTGTGAAAATGCCTGTTGAAATAATCAGTGATACCTCATTCTAAGTTAACATGGGGAGACTATAGTCTATTCTAAATTTTCAATTGATTCTATCATTGATGTTCACCAATATAATATATACTTGAAAGGCAGTGACCTGCAAAGTGTAGTCATTACTTTATGCTCTGGCAAACAAACTCTCATTGATTTCTCTTGTTGTTCTTCTTCTTTTTTAAAAAAAAAACTAATATATAGAATGCCAGTAGGCCATGCAAGATACACATGCATATAAATCTCTGTGTGATTTACTGCTGGCCATTTGCAGGAAAACAAAACTTCACCTCTCAATATACAGTAAAAACCTGGGTTACGACGGAGTTCTGTTCCAATAGCCTCCGTTGTAACTTGGAAAAACTGTAAACCGAAACATCCATAGGGATGCTTTGAAAAAGAAAAATGTTCCTGAATTGATCATTGTAAACTGAAAAAAATAAATAAAAAATTTGTAAACTGGGATGGCATTTCCATAGGATTTGCCGTTGTAAACAACAACAAACTTAAACTGAGGCGGTTGTAACCCTGGGTTTTACTGTATTCCAAAACTTATTTATCTAGTCCTGGAGTTTTTTAGATACTGTACAGTATAATGCTTTTGTGAGTTTTACTATGTCCCTTGATGACTGACAATGTAGCTGTTCCTGAAAACAAATGTGATCTCTCTGTGTGTGACTTAAGTAATACTTGTGAAGTATAAAACATCCTGTCTGTCTGCCATGATCTGAGATAGTTTCTAGTTTGCATCTGAATGTGTTTTTAAATCCCCCCTTTCTTGGCAGAAAGTGTTTGGCAAAGGACAATTGACAGGAAACTGCTTTTGTACAATTATCATAGATAATATTTCAAAAACCATATGATTCTTTTTCTGTCACAGGTCAAGAAAACTGTATGAGCCGAATGAAGGTAGAGCACAGAGGAGACCTGCAAATCTCTGGAGATGCTTTGATAAATTCAAAAAGTTCTTCCACTGGCAGAACCCCTCCCAGGAACCACAGAGGCTTGAATTTCAGGCTAAGAAAAGGTTTTATTGAACATGCATTTAATCAACAGTTGGCCACCTGCTCTCTAACTAATTTTCCAGAAAAAGCTAAAGTCTCATCAGTGCGAAGCATTTTTATACAGTTCTACAGATACAGACTAATCCTATCACCTATCTATTGTTATCAATAAAGTTTTTACAATGAAACTGCCTAGGAGGTGGGGGGGGGGAGTTGACCATATGGCTTTTCCCCGCAACAGGTTACGAAGAAGGGGAAGTGGTTGGACATCACCAATACGCCCACCATTGTGGTCATGGGGGTCACCTCCTCGGACCCCTGCCTCCCCTCCCCAATGTGCTCCTGATGGACAAGCACCGGATGGCCCCACTGTGAGGCAGCAGTGAGATCTGCAAGCGGCCTGCTATAGAGCTGACCTGGTAAAGAGGGGAGGGGGGCTTGCCCCATGGGATGCCCAGGTTGTTCAACCCCTTGGGTGTTTGCCAAAGGCACATCCCTGGCATCTGCAAAAGAGGGCAGGCTGGGCAGCCTCTGAGGGCAGGGAATAGTAAGTGCCAGTTGGTGCCTTTCTAGGACGGGGTGGGTGGGTGGGTGGGGGTGGCTCATTTGCAGAGAAGCCGGACTTGACCCTCCTGAGCCTTCCTCCTTTACTGCACTCTGCCAGGCTTCCTGGGCTTCGAATCATGTCCAGAAATGGGCCGGGGCACTGGCTGTTACTTTGCAACCTGAAAGCCCCACTGCAGGGCTGCTTAAGCCAGGTCAAATGGTTCTACAGCACGAGACTCCTGCCCCCTACTTTGCAGTGGCTGCCAGCTGCCAGTCCTTGTTTCAGCCAAGGTGCTAAGGAGGAAGTCCTCAGTGAGGAGGGGATGTTGACCAGAGAGAGGCAGGCATCAACCCAGTGTTCCCTCCTGGCCAGGAAGAACATCTTGGTCCTTGTCCCAACTAGGCAGCACCACCGCAGGCTTTCAGGAATGTCTCAGGGAGCTTGGGGGTGGGGGGAATTCGACCCTTCGATCCTGGATTTGCCCAGCCTTTGGATTGCTTCCCCAGAGCTGAAACTCCTCTTCCACTGGTCCCCTTTGGACCCCTCCCACATCGGCCCCAAAGAGCTTGAACCCCTTCCATCCTCCCGCAAAGCAGTTGCTTCTCCTCTGCCCGGCCTGAGCCCATTTCACCTCCCACCCTCTGGTCCTTTGCGGAGGGTCTGCCCACTTTAGCCTGCATCGCACTGCCTGGCAAACACACACACACACACACACCGCGCACGTGCTTCATGGCTCCCTTTCCAGTTGCCTCTCCCTGAAAAACGTGGCCTGTGGGATAGGAAAGACTCATGTTACTTGGGATGGCATTGTGGCTACCACGTTCTCCTTTCTTCTTCAAGTGAGTGGATAAATTATTTAGAATTTTTAATGGGGTTTTTAAGGGATTTTTAATTAGTTTGATGTTGCTTTTAATTGTTGTTAGCCGCCCAGAGTCATTGCCGAGTTGGGCGGCAATAGAAATTTGAACAATAAATAAAATAAATAAAAATAAATAAAATAAACAATAAACTTGCAGCAGGTGGTCATTTCATAGATAAGTAATTCAATTTTGGGTTACAATGGTAAATATTTATGCAAATAAATGGTAATGGTAAAAGATTACAATTTCCAGGAAAATAGAGGGAGGAGATTGAGGATTAGGTAAATTTAGTGTAAGGGACCAAAGACAATGAAACAGCCGAAGGGTTGGCTTAACACAGGTTTATTGCATGATGATCCGGAGGAACATGTGGTAATGGCGGATGGGTAGCTCAATATATACAGCTGGCTATACATTTGAATGTGGCTCGTCGACAGACTATTGGTTGCTGCCTGCATGACGTCGTAGAAGGTCACGCCCTTCTTGTCCAGGTGAAGAGGTGGCGGGAATCTTCCCGCGCTGCTGATCCAGGTGAATCTGAGCCATGAGAGCTGGACGCTCGCTATTGCCATCTAGTGGTCACTAGCTCGCGTCCCCTTATCAGGTTTACATTGATACAGCTGAAGGTTATAATGTTGCACACAGAAAGGTTACATTGTTACCACATGGCTAGGTACATTGTTAAAGGCACAGCTTTACAGAACACAACATCCCTCCCCCCTAGGATGAGACGAAGTCTCTCAGCCAAGATGGCTTATTGCATGTGCGTTTGGGCCGTGATGAGGGCTGACCCCCCCGGGGGCGCTACTGCTTCTTTGTTCCCTGGTCCCTTGTCCTGTAATGGGAGAGGGAGACTCGTTAGTGGCTTGCCGCGGTTTGGCGGCCTTAGGGGAAGGGAAAAATTTCATTGTGGGCAGACCGGGGGCGATCGGGGCTAACGAAAAACCCCTCTTCTCGCTTGGATGGGTGGGGGACCACTCCGAAAAACTCCCCTGGTTCTGAAAATCAAATTCTAACTCAGTTGGGGTATCCGCATTTGTGGGGGAATTCCGCAAGATATGTATGGGGTCGGGTTCCTCCTCCTCTGAAAAATCCCCCAGGATATCTATGGCAACATCCCCCCTTTCCACCTCCCCCCTTGGTGGGGACCCGCGGCCCCCTTTTCCTCCCCCTTGGGCTGAACGGGTGGGGGAGAACCCTAACGCTGATTTTTTCTCTGTTCGGTCTGCGCCCTGCTCATCGGGGACCCTGCGTTGGAGCTGGTCCGCATGCCGCCTCCACAGTAGCCCTGTGCTGGTTTCCACGCGGTACGACACGGGGCCGGTTTGCTCCACAACTACGCCCGGTACCCAGGCTGGGCCCGTGCTGGCGTAATTCCTGCAATGCACGGGGGCGCCTACACTGAAACTCTTTGTGGCCTCTAACCCAATGTTCCTTCCCTTGTCCTCTACCCTCGTGGGGTCTAGCCCAGTAAAGATGGTGGTCAGTTTCCTACGCATTAAGAGCTCTGCGGGGGAGTATCCTGACGCCAACGGGGTCACCCTGTACCCTAGCAGAAACTGACACACTTGTAGGTTCAGATCCCCGGGGGCCATGCGCTGCAATGCGTCCTTTGTGGTGCGGACGAGGCGCTCCACTTGACCATTGGTGGCTGGGTGAAACGGGGCGGAGGTGATATGCCGAACGGCGTTAATCTCCATGAATGCCCTAAACTCGGAGGACGTGAAACAACTAGCGTTGTCGTTGATTAATGTGTCGGGTATGCCGAACGTGGAAAAGAGCCTCCGCAAATGCCTAATGGTCTGGGCCGAGGAGGTGCTCGTGACCGGGATAACCTCCAACCACTTGGAGAAGGCGTCCATGACAAGAAGAAACAGGGTGCCTCTGAACGGGCCCGCGAAATCAATGTGCACCCGGGACCACGGCCCCTTAGCCGCGTCCCACTCCCTGTGGGGAAGGCGGGCCTCCTCTGGTCTGGAGCATTGGCAACTTTCACAAGTGCTGACCATGTGCTCGATGTCGGCGTCCAACTGGGGCCACCAGAAGTAGCTCCGGGCCAGCGCTTTGGATCGCACGATGCCGGGGTGGCTGACGTGCAGCAGTTTGAGCACCCGCGGCCGAAGGGAAGTGGGAATCACCACCCGCTGCCCCCACAAGAGGCACCCCCTCTCTAGGGACAGCTCTAACTTTTTCCTGAAAAATGGGGCGAACTCCTCCGCTGGGGAGGACGCCGGCCACCCTTTCTGCACCCAGGAGCTAACTGCCGCTAACGTCTTGTCCTTCTCTGTCGCTTTGGCAATGTCGGCGGGCACTACGGGGGGCGAATCCAGCACCTCTATCATAAGAACCTGATGGTCTCGCTCCCCCTTGCTCACCTGGCTGGGCGTCAGGGGGAGGGGAGACCTTGATAGAGTGTCCGCATGGCTGATCTCTTTCCCGGGCCGGTAGACCAACGCGTGCTGATACGCGTTGAGAAAAATGGCCCACCTGAGCATCCTCGGAGACGGGATCTGTGGGGTGGGCTTATCAGCGTTAAAAATGCCTAGCAAGGGCTTGTGGTCTGTTACAATGGTGAAGGGGCGGCCGTACAGAAAATCGTGAAATTTTTTTGTCCCCGCGACTATTGCTAGTGCCTCCCTGTCCGTCTGTGCGTAGTTCCTCTCTGCTTGGGACAGGGACCTGGAATAAAATGCTATCGGGGCCTCCCTTCCGTTTTCCAACACGTGGCACAGCACCGCCCCCACCCCCACTGGAGATGCATCACAGATCAGAACTACTGGGCGCTTGGGGTTGAAATGGGTCAGTATAGCGTCGGACACCAGGAGGCTTTTCAGCTCGTCAAATGCCCTTTCTTGGTCATTGCCCCACTTCCATGCCTGGTCTTTCTTTAGCAGTTTGTGTAGAGGCTCAGCCACCGCTGCCTTTCGGGGAAGGAAGGAGTGGTAGAAGTTGAGCAGCCCTAGGAACGACTGCAACTCGGGCTTGGAGGTGGGGCGGGGGGCTTTCTTAATGGCTGCCACTTTGGACATGGATGGTTTTATTCCCTCAGGAGTCACACAAAACCCTAGGAACTCAACCTCGGTTGCGAAGAAGACGCATTTGTCCTTTCGCAACCTCAGCCCCGCCTTTTCGAATATCGTCAGGACCTTCCCCAACGTTTTGGCCAATTCAGCCCGACTCCCCCCCGTTATTAACACGTCATCAAAATAAGGCAACACCCCCTCCAATCCCTTCAGGAGGCGTTCCACGAGTGACTGGAAAATTCCAGGCGCCGAATTCACGCCGAACTGGAGGCGCGTCACCTGGAACGCCCCCTTATGGGTGACTATGGTCTGCGCAGCAGCTGCGGCAGGGGACACCGTGAGCTGCTGGTAGGCCTGTGCTAAGTCGAGCTTAGCGAAACACTTTCCCCCGTGTAACCTGGGCAGCAGATGGCTGACTACCGGCACCGGATATGCATTCGGGCGGATCGCCTTGTTGATGGTGCACTTGTAGTCGGCGCATATGCGGACCTCCCCATTGGCCTTTAGAGCGGTTACAATTGGAGTTTCCCACTCCGCAGAATCTACAGGCACAAGGATCCCCTGGCCCACCAACTTGTCCAGTTCCGCCTCTATCTTGTCCTTGAGTGCAAACGGCACCCGGCGTGGTTTTAGGCGAATTGGGCGGACCTCCGGGTCCAGGTCGAAAGTCACTGGGGGCCCCTTGAATTTCCCCAGTCCCTTTTTGAAGACTTCGGGGTGCGCCTCGCACACCTCCTGAATTGGATCAGTCCCAACGGCGTGCATCCCAATGGCGTGCACCCCCCCAATAAACAACCCCAGGGGCTGGAACCATTGAGTCCCGAGGAGGCTGCAATTTCCTCCTTTGAGCACGACTAGGGGAAGGGACGTGGCGTGCTCCTTGAATTTGACCTGAAATTCTCCAACCCCCAACACTGGAATACTGTTCCCTTGCACGTCCCGTAGTGTGGACCTCAATGCTTTGAGCTTGGGTCGCTTGTGGGGGGCAATTCCCAAAAACTCCCTCTGGGAAATGATTGAATATGAGGACCCCGAGTCAATTTCCATCCTAATGGGGACCCCTTGGACTAGTACCTCAACAAAGTAGCGGGGGTGTCTAGTAGACACGCTGAACACTGGGGCGTCGTCCTCGCTGCCGTCGGCGATGCGGCCCACGCCGTCCTGCTTCCGCGTGGCCTGGGCGCCATCCTTGGGTCTCGTTGGGCGGTCTTGTCCCGTGGAACGGTCTGCGGAGCTCCTCCGGGTCTCGCGCTTCTTCCTGCACACCTTGGCGATGTGCCCGTGGCGGCCGCAGTTGTGGCACTCGGCCTTCCGGAAGGGGCATTTCACGCGGTCGTAGGCCGCTCCACAGCCGTCGCATCGCCGGCTCTCCTTCCGGACCCTCTGGACGTCCTCGTCGTCGCTGCTCTCTGTGGACGACCTCGAAGTTCGCCGGGCCGCCTGTACCGGAGCCTCTGCTTTGCTCGCCTTTGGCCGCCAGTCCTGAAGTTCTTGGACCCCGGCCTTCGTAGCTTCTGCGGCCTGGGCTGCTCTGACGACCTCCTGCAACGTGGGAGGCGGCTCTTGGTTCATTAACGTGCGCTGGG
This sequence comes from Bradypodion pumilum, assembly GCA_035047305.1. Classification (NCBI taxonomy): domain Eukaryota; kingdom Metazoa; phylum Chordata; class Lepidosauria; order Squamata; family Chamaeleonidae; genus Bradypodion; species Bradypodion pumilum. The sequence goes on along the minus strand of JAWDJD010000004.1, from coordinate 61,302,325 downwards.
TTTCGGCGTCGTTCAGGCCGCACAGCACACAGTCTCGGAGGGTGATTTCGGCATTCTCCCATTTGCACGGGCCGGCCGCCAGCCGCAGGGCCGCCACGAATGCGGCGACCATCTCCCCGGGCGCTTGGACTCGCCTCCAAAACGCACTCTGAGCGGGAAACATCGCTGTGGCGGGCCGGACGTGCTCACGCAGCATCTGCATGAGTTCCTTGGCCTTGAATTCGCTCACCCTTCTCGGTGCAATCAGGTCCACCAAGGTCCTTTTTGTTTCTTGTCCGAGCATTCTGGTGAAGATGGCTCTTTTCTTCGCCTCTTCCGTGACTTCGGACTCGATCAGTGCGGCCTGGAAATCCATCTCGAAGATCTCCCAGTCGCCCGGTTTCCTGATTTCGAAACTGGCGCATGTCTTGGTCCCGTGGGCTGCCATGATCCCACCTTCGTTGCCAGTTTAGTGTAAGGGACCAAAGACAATGAAACAGCCGAAGGGTTGGCTTAACACAGGTTTATTGCATGATGATCCGGAGGAACATGTGGTAATGGCGGATGGGTAGCTCAATATATACAGCTGGCTATACATTTGAATGTGGCTCGTCGACAGACTATTGGTTGCTGCCTGCGTGACGTCGTAGGAGGTCACGCCCTTCTTGACCAGGTGAAGAGGTGGCGGGGAATCTTCCCGCGCTGCTGAACCAGGTGAATGTGATCTATGAGAGCTGGACGCTCGCTACTGCCCTCTGGTGGTCACTAGCTCGCGTCCCCTTATTAGGTTTACATTGATACAGCTGATGGTTATAATGTTGCACACAGAAAGGTTACATTGATAACACATGGCAAAGGTACATTGTTAAAGGCACAGCTTTACAGAACACAACAGTAAAGGAGAAGATAATGCAGCAACCAATGGCAGAGTTCGTCTGTGGAGCCTGTCACCAATGCTTTGGCTTGAAGACAGGAACCAATCAGGAACACTGCCCATCCGAGGTGGGAGGTTCAACTGGCCAGTCAGCATCGTTGGATCTTCACTTGATGAAGTACCCAGGCATTCCCCACTCAATAATCCTAATCTTGTTTTAAGGCAGTAAGCCCCACCAGCAGCAGTAAAACCCAACCAGTACTATGTACATATGTTAATTACTCTCCTCAGAAACAAAAGACATGAAAGACACACACAAGCAGAACGAAAGAATAATTCCTAAAACATTTAAGTTCTTCAAGGCTGAGCTTTAGGTTCCAGGAAGGTGTGGATGAGTTCCTGGCTTTGGGGTATCAGATATGGTGATTTTGGAATGTGCATTTGCCCAATCATCCCCAAGGTAAATGAGAACATTCCTGCTTGAAATATATAGAAATAAAACATGTTAGTACATCTGACAATATTTTTAGTGATTTTTGGAACATTTTAGGCAAAACCGCTAATTAAACTTAATTGGAAGTGAAGGGGTTAAGTTCGCCATGTCTATGGTCAAGCATGGCTCCAAAGACAGGAAAACTGCATTTTAATCCAAACCGTGATTACTATTAAATCATTTTAAATCTTAAATTTACTTTTCTGCTGCAGCCGTGCTTGACTTTTAGGCTGTAAAATCCTTCTTTCACTTACAGCTAGTGTCAGTACATACAAGTCTGTTGCCATGCCATAATTCTTATTAATATCAGTCACACTTTCATCCCATTTTTCTTCCAGTGATCTCAAGTTGGACTATATCACTGTCCTTCTCTTCCACTGTGTCGTTGTCCCCACAACAGCCCTCTGAGGTACAGTACTTCAAGTTGAGAGAAAGTTGCTGCCTCAAGGTTGTCTTGTAAGTTTCAAGGTGAAATGGAGACTTGAATCAGGCTCTCCTAAGTTCAAGTGCCAATACTCTAACTCAATGATGAGACTGCACCATATGGTCACCAGTTGGTTGGGGTATTTTTGGTTTTGCAGGCCAAAATACCTATCTATTCCCATTTCTATGCTAACTGCAAAATAATAATGATTCTTAAAAGTAACTATATTCTTTATGTCCATTTCAAAAAGTGAAATTTGGAGATGATGGGTTTGCACTGGTACCCCTTATGAGAGCTCAAGAGCCCTGTCAGAACCCATCACTGATATTGGACTTGGCCCTACCACTTACTATTTAAATTACCCACTATGCTGCAGAAGCAATGTTGCTTCATGAGGTTGTGAGGAAATGAAAATGACAGCTCTCCTATCCTCATGGCCTATGTCAAAGCCACTGAGGATAATCAAAATGGCAGGAAGCATATGGCTATCACACACAGATTACAGTATTTTGGACCTTTTTTCCCACCAGAAAGAAGTAATCTAAGTGGAGACTGACATGATAAAGGTCTTGCCAGAGGATGCCTTGGTGGAAGGGAGAAGGAGATCAAACCAGAAGCCAGCCTTGAAAAGGTGAAAGGAAATGGGAACCTTATAAGAACAAGGACAGTCACATAGATCATTATAGATTGTTAGTCCAGGTTCTGCGCTGTGTTACACATTGAGCAAGACAGATGATTTCTCATCAGTTCTTTTTAATAATTTTATTTTATGAGGCTTACCAAAACAATGACACTCACTTTTTCCATAGCCAAGACATTTTTACAGTCCTGTTGCAGGATTCGTGTAATTTTTATGGCCATTTGTGTGATCTATCACAGAATGTATCTTCAGCTGGTTGAATCAATGTTCTAATAAAAGTTTTCCATGATGACACTTTGGATACTTCAGGCAGTGAGAGAAATGAAACACATAGATTTAATGGCCATATAAAAGATGTTCAAGGAGACCTCAACATGTAGTTGACATGCTGGGAAACAGAGTAAGGATGTGACTAAAGCCAGAGGAAAGGCAGACTAAGAATGAAACAAAGAAAGAAACAAACAAAAATTAAATAAAATGGAGTCATGCTTGGAGTATACCTAATATAGTCAGTGGAACCTATGTCAGTCATGTCTAATTTGTCCATTGTAGTCTATGGGTCCACACTAAGCATGGCTAAGTTGGGATGCTATGATAGATTTTTAAATATTCAAAATACCCTTGGGTTCACTGACAAAGAAAATATAATTAGAGCCACTTATTTTCCTTATATTATTCAGCAGTTGTTGTGTATGTACAATGTTGCTTTAAGAAATGTATGAATGTAACCTGACCACAATTACAATGTAGCTCAGCTGTTAAGGAACGCGAGTAAGCTGCCTATAGAGGGCAGCTGCGAGCGTTCAGCTCACATGGTTCACATTCCCCAAATCACCGGCAGCTACGGGAACCTTTCCCGCGCGAGGATCACCTGGAGAAGATGGGCGTGACCCAGAATGACGTCACGCCGGTAGCAGCCAATAAGCTACCGTGCAACGAGATTCAAATGTATGTACTGCAGTATATAATGAGCTGTACCTCCGCCATTACCACATGTTCATCCTGATCATCACCCAATAAACCTGCGTTTAGCCCTCACTGCGGCTCCTTCTTTGTCTTCCGTGCAAGACACTAAATTGGCGACGAGGATGGGATCAATGGCGAATCCCAAGGTCAAGCCTTACCACTTCGATATCAGCGACCCGGAGCAATGGGAGCTGTACGAGTGCCAGTTTCGGCACGCGATGGAAGCCGCGGGCGCCGCCGCCGCCGCGAAGATGCACTCACACTTTCTAGCCCAGGTGGGGCCGGCCACACTGCGCATCCTGATGAACCTGGTGGCCCCCCGGAAGGTGGACGTGGTGCCCCTCGACCGCATCCTAGAGTTACTGCGCGATCATTTCCAGCCCCCCGTGTCGATCTTCCTGGCCAGGGTCGCGTTCCACAGGCGAGACCAACGCCCGGGAGAGTCAGTGTCCGCCTACGCGGCGGCCCTCAGGCTGGCAGCGGTGCACTGCCAGTGGGAAGACCTGGACACGGCACTCCGAGACCGCATGCTGTGTGGCCTGAGGGACGAGGAGGTCCAGAGAAAATTGATGACCCGCGACTATCGCCTCACGTTCAACGAGGTACTGCGGGAGGCCCAGGCAGCCGAGGCGGCCAGGAGCGGGGTCAGAGTGTTCAAGTCCCGAGGGGCCACATCCGAAAGGGCCAAGTCACCAGTGCAGGCGGCCTGGCGGACATCGGCGAAGATGGCCTGGCGGGCCCCCAAGTCGCCCGCCGGCACACCAGCGACGTCTGAGGAGTCATCCGCGACGGCAGACTCCTGCTCCAGCGAGGACGACGATGTCCAGAGAGTAAAGAAATGCGGGGAGAAGCGACAGACCCGCGAACGGCAAGACCGCCACTGCGACGGGTGTGGGGCATCCCATGACCGGACGAGGTGCCCGTTCCGGAAGGCCGAGTGTCACAACTGCGGCTGAAAAGGGCACATCGCCAGAGTATGCAGGCGTGGGTGAGCTGAGGACAAGGGCGTCTCGAGCCACCCCCAGGCACACCAACGGAAGGTGGCCGGCACCAGGAAGGTCTCAACCAGCTACAGCGAGGAAGGCGTGAACCGCGTGGGCCTGGAGCACCGGCGTTTTTTCGTAGAGGTACTGTTACAGGGGGTCCCGGTGAGGATGGAGATAGACTCGGGGTCGTCCTATTCCATCCTGTCCCATAAAGAGTTTATGCGCATTCCCCCAGATGCGCGGCCCAAACTGCAGGCCATGAGGTCACACTTACGGGACGTGCAGGGAAATGGGATCGCAGTGTTGGGGGTGGGGAACTTCAAGGTGAAGTTCAAGAGTTACTTCGAGAAACTGCCCCTAGTGGTACTCAAGGGGGGAAGATGCTGCCTTTTGGGAACGCAGTGGTTTGCTCCCCTGGGAATTGAACAGTCCGGCATTAATGCCATCGAGACTGACCCAATGCGGGACGTGTGCAATGCACACCCGGACGTTTTCAAGAAGGGGCTCGGGATGTACAAGGGCCCCCGGTATCCTTTGAGCTGGACCCAGAAATCCGGCCCATCCGCCTCAAGCCAAGGAGAGTGCCCTTCGCCCTCAAGGACAAGATCGAGGCAGAACTGGACAAATTGGTGGGGCAGGGGATTTTGGTGCCAGTTGATTCGGCGGAGTGGGAAACGCCGATTGTTACGGCTCTTAAATCAAACGGGGAGGTCAGGATTTGTGCGGACTATAAATGTACGATCAATAAGGCCATTCGGCCAAATGCATATCCGGTGCCCGTGGTCAGCCATTTACTGGCCACGTTACATGGGGGGAGGTGTTTTGCCAAGCTAGATCTGGCGCAGGCATATCAGCAGCTCTCCGTAACCCCAGCTGCTGCCACTGCGCAAACCATCGTCACGCACAAGGGGGCATTTAAGGTAACGCGCCTACAGTTCGGCGTAAATTCGGCCTCCGGGATCTTCCAGTCCCTCGTGGAACGCCTTTTAAAGGGACTTCCAGGCGTCCTCCCATATTTTGACGATGTGTTGATAACAGCTGGGAGCGAATTAGAGTTAGCAAAGAGGCTAGACGGGGTCCTTTCAGTATTCGAGAAAGCGGGACTTCGACTGAGAAGGGACAAATGTGTATTCTTTGCGAGGGAGGTTGAGTTCCTTGGGTTCAAGATAACCCCGGAGGGCATCAAGCCCTCCGAGTCCAAGGTTGCGGCTGTGCAAAACGCCCCTCGCCCCACCGCGAAACCGGAGCTGCAGTCATTTCTAGGGCTTTTAAATTTTTACCATTCCTTCCTGCCAAGGAATGCATCCGTTGCAGAGCCACTGCACGCACTCTTAAAGAAAGAGGCGGTTTGGCGGTGGGGAGATAGGCAAGAGAAAGCTTTCAGGGAGCTAAAGGCGCTTTTATCCTCGGATGCTGTCCTGACCCATTTTGACCCGAGGAGACCAGTAGTTTTAGTCTGTGATGTGTCCCCAGTGGGGGTGGGGGTGGTGCTGTGCCACATGTTGGAGAGCGGGCGGGAAGCCCCAGTTGCATACTACTCCAGGTCCCTTTCAAAGGCCGAGCACAACTACGCGCAAACAGATAGGGAGGCCCTGGCCATAATCGCTGGAACCAAGAAGTTCCACGATTTCTTATACGGCCGCAAGTTTACGGTGGTGACTGATCACAAGCCTCTCCTGGGAATCTTCATCACAGGCAAGCCCACCCCTCAAATCCTATCCCCCCTACGTTGGGCGATTTTCCTTAACGCCTACCAGTATGAGCTGGTCTATTGCCCAGGGAAGGAGATCTCCCATGCGGACGCGCTGTCCCGGTCTCCCCTCCCTAGTTTAGGAGACCCCGCATGCGAGGTAGAGCAGGACCACCAAGTCCTGCTGATCGAGTCCCTCGACTCACCCCCCATCGTCCCGGCCGACCTCGCCAAGGCCACAGCGGCTGACAAGATGCTGGCCCAAGTTAGCTCCTGGGTTAGGAAAGGGTGGCCCACTACTCCCCCCGAGGAACATTTCAAGCCATTCTTCAGGCGTAGAGTAGAGCTGTCCCTGGAAAGGGGCTGCTTACTCTGGGGCCAGCGGGTAGTCATCCCAGAAAAGCTGAGGGCCAAGGTACTGAAGCTACTGCATGCCAGTCACCCGGGAATAGTGCCCTCCAAGGCGCTGGCCAGGAGTTTCTTTTGGTGGCCCCAGATAGACGCGGACATAGAGCGATTAGTGGGCACGTGCGAGAGTTGCCAGAGCTCCCGGCCCGAGGAATCCCAGCTACCCCATAGGGAATGGGACACGGCCCGCGGGCCATGGTCCCGGATTCATGTCGACTTCGCTGGCCCTTTCTGCGGGGCCATGTTTCTGCTAATAGTCGACTCCTATTCCAAGTGGTTGGAAGTAATCCCCATGAACAGTACCTCCTCTGCGGCAACCATTAAACAGTTGTGCAAGGTCTTTGCCTGTTTCGGCCTGCCGGACGTCCTTGTTAGCGATAATGCTAGTACCTTCACGTCTGCGGAGTTCAAGACCTTTATTGAAAGAAACGCCATCAGGCATATTACCGCTGCCCCGTTTCACCCCGCCACAAACGGTCAGGTAGAGCGCCAAGTGCGCACTACGAAAGGCGCACTGCGGTGCATGGGTCCCGGCGAGTTAAACCTCCATCTGTGTCAGTTCCTCATCTGCTACAGGACAACCCCCCTAGCGTCAGGGCTTTTGCCAGCCGAACTCCTCATGAGGAGGTGTCCGGCAACACTTTTTGACCAGATGGACCCATCCAGGGTGGAGGATGAAGGGAGAAATATAGATATCGGGGTAGGAAGCTCCAAAAGTTTTTCGGTAGGGGACCCGGTTCACTGCAGGAACTACGCGGCCTCCGGGCCAGCGTGGGTACCAGGGACGATCATTGAGCAGACGGGGCCAGTATCCTATAGAGTTGAGACTAGCTCGGGTCTACTCTGGAGAAGGCACGCCGACCAACTCAGAAGGCGGGTCACCAGTGACGGGGAATCAGCGTTAGGGTCCTCCCCCACCCGCATTACCCAAGGGGGAGACACGGCGGAATCCGCAGGTACAAATGCATACCCTGGATCCTCAGCCACAGAGGAGGATACTTTGAAAGAGAGGGATGAGTTTGATTATGATTTGCAGTACCAGGGGGTGTAGCGGAGTGGTCCCCCACCCGTCCTAGCGAAAAGAGGGGTTTCAGTTCAGCCCCTGGTACCTCCAGTCCCCCCAGCCCTTTTGTTTTAGAATATACCATAACTCCAGCCCCCCGAAGACAGACACCCCCGAGACAGGCAGCAGGGGGGAATCCGCCCGCCTCAGCCTCTAGAACGCCCGGACAGGCAACAGGGGGTGGCGAGACCACGAGGGCCTCATCGTCAGTCCCGAGATTCGTGCTGGGGGGGACCCCAAGCTCCTCAAGCGGCAGGCAGGGGTTCACGTCCCAACTGTTCATTCCATTCCCGTCCCCCAATGCAAGGTTGTCGCAGAGTCCCCACCGAACCACTAATGAGTCCCCCCTTTCCGTTGCAGGACAGGACTCCGCGGAACCAGGAGCCCCCGGCTCCCCTATGTTAAGTCAAGCGGCCGCGCGCCCCAGACGCACGTGCGGCAAGCCACAATGGTTGAGGGACTTCGTCCAATCCTAGGGGGGAGGAGTGTTGTGTATGTACAATGTTGCTTTAAGAAATGTATGAATGTAACCTGACCACAATTACAATGTAGCTCAGCTGTTAAGGAACGCGAGTAAGCTGCCTATAGAGGGCAGCTGCGAGCGTTCAGCTCACATGGTTCACATTCCCCAAATCACCGGTAGCCGCGGGAACCTTTCCCGCGCGAGGATCACCTGGAGAAGATGGGCGTGACCCAGAATGACGTCACGCCGGTAGCAGCCAATAAGCTACCGTGCAACGAGATTCAAATGTATGTACTGCAGTATATAATGAGCTGTACCTCCGCCATTACCACATGTTCATCCTGATCATCACCCAATAAACCTGCGTTTAGCCCTCACTGCGGCTCCTTCTTTGTCTTCCGTGCAAGACGCTAAAGTAGTCATGTCCCACAACAACACACTTTCTATTCTGTCAGTCAACAACACACTTGTCAGTCAACAACACACTTTCTATTCTGATAAGGAAAAAAATTCTCCACATAATTGTTTGTGTGCTTTCCTTTCTTCTCTTTTTCCTTCTCTCTTTTTAGTGTAGTTTATTATATGTCTGCTGTTTATACTATGGTTTTTTTTAAGAGTAAAAGTATATAATCTTCTACTGTGAATTAATGTGAGCCTTCACAGGGAAATAATTACTGATGTTTCAATGAGATCTGGAAATGGGCAGAGCTAAAGCAGCATGTTATGTTGCCTCTCAAAATCCATATTTTTGTTTTTACTTACAGGAATTCCAAGATACTGTAGTGTATTTAATATTTTATGAGGTTGAATATCTTCTTTGGAATCCTACCTATATCTTGAACAAATTCTATGTAAAGGTAATAGTTGCCGTTGTTTGAAAGTTAGTTGTATCTAACTCTAGGGTTCGGTGCTCATCTCCATTTATAGCCAAAGAGCCAGCGGTGTCTTCATCTGCAAATGTTTCTGTGGTCATGTGGCAGCGTGCATGGATCACTGTTTACCTCCCCATCAAAGTTGTCCTATTTATCTACTTACAATTTCTTGCTTTTGAACTGCTAGGTTGGCAGTAGGTTGGACTCAAATTGCTGATCTGTCAACCTTCCATTCGAAAAAATTCTACCAAGGGCTTAAAAGCAGGATCTTGTTCAGTATTACTCATCTTGCACAGAGTCTGAAATCTCTTTAAGCTTCTCTCTCTCTCTCTCTCTCTCTCTCTCTCTCACACACACACACACACACACACACACACACACACACACACACACACACACACACACACACACACACACACACACACACACACACACACACACACACACACACACACACACACACACACACACACAAGCTCAGGGCAGCGTGCCTGGTTCCATGATTCTCTTTTCAATAGCAACTGTGAAGAAGGTCAGAATGATTGCAGATGACCTCCTCTCCAAAAAGGTGGGGGTAAACAGTGGTTGAAATACTTAGCATAGTAAAGTTACAGTACGACAAGTCCATTGTGGATCTGATGGGTCAACCTCTCAAAGAAATTTTATTGGGTCAAATGGGTCTACTCTAGTTATGACACATGGCTTGAAGTAAGGCACAACTACAGTGGAAGCATATGAAGCAATGAAATTTATGGAGGAGATAATAATAATAATAATAATAATAATAATAATAATAATAATAATAATAATAATAATAATAATAATAATAATAATAATAATAATAATAATAATAATAATAATAATAATAATAATGTGTCAGAGATTACTCTGGGTTGAAAGGATTTTTAGGGGATGTCCTGAATGAGGCTCCTTTCATGTCCCCATGTGCCGCTACCACCATTGGTGCGATTGGGTCCTCCTGCGCTGTGGTGGGATGGCAACAAGGTGGGCCTGGAAGGCTGTAGGGGTGAGGGTTTTATGTTGGGGAGGGAGAGAGGGATGGAAACGGAGGAGCTGCCCTGCCAGTCAATGGGGGAAAGGCAGCATTCTGTCTGGGGAGGGTGGGGAGGTTCCGGGGAAGCACATAAGGGTTGTGACAGGTATGAGAAAATATGGCGGGTACAGAGGGGCGGGCTGCACTCAGGGAATGCGGGACTGATGTTTAGTATCTGTCCCCCATTCCAGCTCCTCGGTTACACCTCCAGGCCCTGAGCAGCAGATCCTGAGTGACCCCTCCTTTAGGCTGCTGCTGATGAATGCCAGGTCAGTTTTCATCGGGGGGGGGGGGGGGGGGAGCCGACCTGGCATGCATTACCAAAACCTGGCTGAGCCCGGAGGATGGTGTTCCTCTGTCAGAGATGTGTCAGGCCAGGTTCAGTATTTGGCACCAGCCCAGGGTTGAGGGTAAGGGCGGTGGCGTTGCCATATTAGTCAGAGAGTCTGTGGGAGTCGACAGGGCCGCTGCTTCGCAAGTTCCAGGCTGTGAGACTCTGTTCCTGCGGTTGGGCTCTATGGGTCAGTTGGGAGTCTTACCCCTGTACCTGCCCCCTTGCAGGGTAAGGGACTCCCTGCCTGAGCTCCTCGAGGCCATCTCAGCGTTGGCATTGGAGTTCTCTAGGCTAATGGTTCTGGGGGACTTCAATTTGCCTTCGCTGGGTACTGGCTCCGAGGCTGCACAGGAGTTCATGGCTTCCATGGGCCTGACTCAGGTAATTCAGGGTCCGACCAGGTGCAGTGGCCACACACCGGATTTAGTTTTCTTGTTGGAGCGGTGGCAGAGTGATCTGAGATTACAGAAATTAGACATAACACCTGTGCCGTGGTCAGATCACTATCTGGTGACTCTGGACTTTCTGGGGGTGACGCTTCACCGTAGGGAGGCAGGGTCTGTTAAATTGGCCCGCCCCCAGAAACTAATGGATCTGGTAGGATTCCAGCAGGAGCTGGGGGATTTTCATCAGGATCAGCTTCTCGATTCACCTGAGGTGCTTGTCAACTTATGGAATAGGATGACGACAGTGGCCTTGGATGAAATCGCGCCACTGCGGCTTTCCAAGCAAGGGGGGTTAAGCCATCCCTGTGGTTCACTGATGAACTGCGGGAGCTCAAATAGGCCAAGAGATGCCTAGAGCGCCGCTGGGTGAAAACCCAGAGCGATTCCGATTGAACACTAGCTAGAGTCGCTATTAGGGCCTATCTAGTGGCAATGGGGGTGGTGAGGTGGTGTTATGTATTGAAAGCAATGTCATTGCAACTTTGTATTATATCTTTAAGTGAATGTAATGGGCTGAATGAATGAATGTATCCATATGTACCTCATTGAGGAATCACTGTAACTAACTGTATGGGGACGTGAGCTAGTCGCCACAGGTGGCAGTAGCGAGCGTCCAAGCTCACATGGTATGAATTCACCAGATACCTGCAGTGTGGGAAACCTTCCCGCCATACAGCACCTGGACAAGATGGGCGTGACGAATGACGACGTCACGAGGACAGTAGCCAATGAGCTATCATGTAACCACATTCAAATGTATAGTGACTGTATAAATAGAGCTGTATCCCTGCCATTACCACATGTTCACCCTGACCATCATGCAATAAAGTTGTGTTTAGCCCTACTGCGGCTCCTTCTATTGTCTTCCTTGCAAGACACCAAATTGGCAACGAAGGTGGGATAATGGCATCCCTCTAAGTGAACATCACTCCATTTGACACCTCAAAGCCAGAAAAATGGGAGCTCTATGAGCAGCAGTTCCTTTACGCAATGGACCTGGAGGGCATCGAGGAAGAAGCCCAGCATCAAGCGTACCTACTGGCCCAGTGCAGCCTGGAAACGCTGGAGCTCGCCACGAACCTCCTGATGCTGAGGTCGATACGAGAGGTGCCCCTAGACGACATCCTCACCGAGCTGAGGCGGCATTTCCGCCCAAAGGTGTCGGTCTTCCCAGCAAGGCTGGCCTTCCAACAGCGAAGCCAGTGGGCCAGTGAGTCCGTGGCTGAATTTGTTGTGGCGTTGAGGTTAGCCACTGTGCCATGCCGGTGGGGGCCATTCCTGAGTGAGGCGCTGTGAGACAGGCTACTGCTAGGCCTGCGAGTTGAGAATGCCAGGAAGAAGTTACTGGCCAAGGATGAGAGCATCTCCTTTGAACAAGTCCTGCGGGTTGCCCAAGCCGCCGAGTCGGTGCAACAAGGTGAGCGGGTGTGCCGGGCCAGGGCCGCAATGGCTGGGGGGCCCCCGTCTGCAGTCCCGGTCCACAGCTGCTCCTCCCACAGAGAGCAAGAACCCCACGAGTCTACCGTGTCCTCCACCGAATGCAGCAAGGACGATGACGTGCAGCGAGTACAGAGGAAGCCTGAGGGTCGAGACCATGCCAGGGGAGACCGCCGCTGCGACGGATGCGGGGCATTGCACAACCAGAGCAGATGCCTATTCTGGAAGGCGGAGTGCCACAACTGCGGCCGGAAAGGCCACATTGGCAAAGTCTGCAGGAGGCGACGGGACGACGGCATGGGCCCAGCAGAACGGCCACAACGCACAGCAGACGGGGTCGGCAGGATCTTCGGCGACAAAGAGCCGGCAGAGCACCGTGTGTCCCGAAGAGTTCCCGACAACCACGCCCAGGCAGTCCACAGCATGCCCCTGAGGCACCCACGTTTTTTTGTAGAGGTACTGATACAAGGGGTCCCAGTTAGGATGGAAATAGACTCGGGGTCCTCATACTCTATAATCTCCCAGCAGGAATTTTTGCACATTCTCCCAAAGTCGTGGCCCAAACTGAGGGCCCTAAAGACTAACTTGCAGGACGTTCAAGGGAAGAGAATCCCAGTATTGGGGGTGGGAGAGTTCAAGGTTCAATTCTAGCGGCATGCTGTGCCATTACCCCTAGTGGTCTTAAGGGAAGGGATCTGCTGCCTCCTGGGAACACAGTGGTTCGGGCCCCTGGGTGTCTTCATTGGGGGAATACACACCGTGCAGGCTGACCCCATCACGGAGGTGTGCGACGCGCACCCGGCCATCTTCGAGAAGGGGCTCGGGAAGTTCAAGGGTCCCCCAGTTTCTTTCGACATGGACCCCGAGACTCGGCCCATCAGACTGAAGCCACGAAGAGTGCCATTCGCACTGAAGGACAAAATTGAGGCTGAACTGGACAAATTGGTGGGTCAGGGGATTTTGGTACCTGTAGATTCTCCTGAGTGGGAGACCCCCATTGTTACAGCACTCAAGGCTAATGGGGAGGTTAGGATCTGTGCCGACTACAAGTGCACAATCAATAAGGCCATCCGCCCAAATGCGTACCCGGTGCCAGTAGTGAGTCACCTCTTAGCAACACTGCATGGGGGGAGGTGTTTCGCCAAATTAGATTTAGCACAGGCTTACCAGCAATTAACAGTGACCCCATCTGCAGCCGCCACTCAAACGATAGTTACCCACAAGGGAGTTTTTAAAGTGATGCACCTCCAATTCGGCGTGAATTCGGCCCCCGGGATTTTCCAGTCACTCGTGGAACGGCTTCTGAAAGGGCTCCCAGGTGTCCTCCCCTATTTTGATGATGTGTTGATAACAGCAGGGGGGAGCAGGAATTGGCCAAGAGGTTAGACCGGGTGCTAACCGTATTCGAGAAAGCGGGGCTTAGGTTGAGAAAGGATAAGTGTGTGGAATTCCTAGGATTCCACATAACCCCTGATGGTATTAAGCCAGCTGAGTCAAAGGTATCAGCAGTACAGAACACCCCTCGCACCACCACCAAACCTGAGTTACAGTCCTTCTTAGGACTCTTGAATTTCTACCACTCCTTCCTGCCCGGGAAGGCATCGGTGGCAGAACCGCTTCATAAATTACTTAAAAAGGATGCAGTTTGGCGGTGGGGAGAAGCCCAGGAATGAGCTTTCAAGGGGCTTAAGCAGCTTCTATCTTCCGAGGCTGTCCTAACACACTTCGACCCCAAGAAACCAGTTGTGTTGGTCTGCGATGCCTCACTGGTGGGGGTGGGAGCGGTCCTTTGCCACGTGCTAGAGAGCGGGCAGGAAGCCCCAGTAGCATTTTATTCGAGATCCTGTCCAAGGCGGAGCGCAATTATGTGCAAATAGACAGGGAAGCTCTAGCGATAGTTGCAGGAACTAAGTCGTTCCACGATTTCTTATACGGCCGGCCATTTACAGTCATAACAGACCACAAGCCCCTGCTTGGAATTTTTACCACAAGCAAGCCCACTCCTCCAATCCTGTCCCCAAGAATGCTGAGGTGGGCGAGCTTCCTCAACGCATACCAGTATGCGCTAGTTTACCAGCCCGGCAAGGAAATCAGCCATGCAGACGCCCAGCGAGGTCACCCCTCCCACAGCTAGGGGATCCAGAGAGTGAGGTAGAGCAGGACCACCAGGTGCTCCTGATCGAGGCCCTAGAATCTCCCCCAATACTGCCAGCAGAGATCGCTAAGGCCACCACGAAGGACAAGTCATTGGCCCTAGTCAATTCATGGGTACAGAAAGGGTGGCCAGCAACCTCTCCCACAGAGGAATTCAAGGTGTACGGGAGGAGGAGAGTCGAGCTGTCCTTAGAGATGGGGTGCCTCCTCTGAGGGCAGTGGGAAATAGTCCCCGAAACACTGAGACCTCAGGTGCTCAAAATGCTGCATATCAGCTACCCGGGGATCGTGCACTCCAAGGCACTAGCGAGAAGCTATTTCTGGTGGCCCAAGCTGGACGCTGACATAGAACACATGGTAGGCACATGTGCGAGTTGCCAGAGTACCCGGCCGAGGAGTCCCAACTTCCCCATAGAGAATGGGACACAGCTCGCGGGCCATGGTCGTGCGTGCACGTAGATTTTGCAGGGCCTTTCAGAGCCACCCTGTTCCTAGTGATAGTCGACGCATACTCCAAGTGGTTGGAGGTGATTCCCATGTCCAGTACATCATCGGCTGCAACAGTTAAACAGTTGTGGAAGGTATTCAGCTGCTTCGGAATACCAGATATGCTTGTGAGCAATAACGCTACAACCTTCACGTCGGCAGAGTTCAGGACCTTCATTGAGATCAATAGGATCCGCCACATCACGGCTGCCCCGTTCCACTCTGCAACAAATGGGCAAGTGGAACGCCTGGTGCGGACAACGAAGGACGCCTTGCATCGAATGGGCCCCGGGGACCTGAATCTACAGCTGTGCCAGTTCCTACTAGGGTATAGGGTGACACCCCTAGCGTCAGGGTTTTCGCCCGCTGAGCTCCTTATGCGTAGGAAACCCGCTACTATCCTCTCAAAGTTAGATCCGACCAGGGTGGAGGACATGGGAAGGAACATAGGCTTGGAAAGCACAAAGAGTTTCGAGATTGGGGAGGCAGTGCATTGCCGAAATTATGCGGCCGCAGGTCCGGCGGTCCCCGGAGTGATAATAGGGCAAACAGGGCCAGTCTCTTATACCGTTGAAACCAGCACTGGCCTCCTTTGGAGGAGGCATGCCGACCAACTCAGGAGTAGGGTAACAGACAGGCAAGAAACAAGAGACCCCACAGGGGATTCAACGTTAGGTTTCTGCCCCACCCGCTTATCCCAAGGGGGAGACACAGACTACCGGGGGGAGGGAAATGATACAAATCCACATCCTTTGGACCCCCCGAGCTACAGGAACAATTTGGGAGAGGAGGATTTTGAGGAATTCGATTTTGAGTTAGGAAACCGGGGGGATTTTCCGGAGTGGTCCCCCACCCGTCCGAGCAAAGAGCGTGGTTTTGCTTTAGTCCCTAGAACCCCTGGTTTCACGTCCCTGGAGTTTACTCCCACTCCCCATCCTCCCCAGCCCCAGACACAGAGTCCGCTGTCAACCACTAACGAGTCGCCCTCTCACGCTGCAAGACGAGGGCCGGGCGAACAGGGACACACAGCCTCCCCAGGACCCAGTACTAGTGCGGCTGCCACTCACCCCAAACGAGCTTGCGGGAAGCCCAATTGGCTGAAGGACTTCGTCCTTACCTGGGGGGAGGGGTGTTATGTATTGAAAGCAATGTCGTTGCAACTTTGTATTATACCTTTAAGTGAATGTAACCGGCTGAATGAATGAATGAATGTATCCATATGCACCTCATTGAGGAATCACTGTAACTAACTGTATGGGGACACAAGCTAGTGGCCACAGGTGGCAGTAGTGAGTGTCCAAGCTCACATGGTATGAATTCACCAGATACCTGCAGCGCGGGAAACCTTCCCACCACACAGCATCTGGACAAGATGGGCGTGATGAATGATGACGTCATGCGGGCAGTAGCCAATGAGCTACCGTGTAACCACATTCAAATGTATAGTACTTCACCACCCTTATTGCCTCTGCTGATAATTGCCCAGCCACCCTGTTTCGGATGATCAGGTCCCTCCTGGGCAGGGGAAGGCCGGTGCCCGGCTATCAGGGTTTGGCTGAGGACTTTGCCGACCATCTGGTGGAGAAAATCGATCGGATTCGCTTGGAGCTTAACCCCGGAATGGGCAGTGAAGTTCCGGGGGGGGGGGGCTGGAGCACAGTCTTTTTGTGTGATCTGGGATCAGTTTAACCCAGTTGTCCCTGATGAAGTGGACAGGCTCCTTGCAGCAGTGCGGGCCACTACATGTCCTTTGGACCCCTGTCCCTCCTGGTTAGTGAAAGCGTCTAAGGTGGTGACAGGAGGCTGGGTCAGGGCTATAATAAATGCATCTTTGCAGGAGGGGGTGTTTTCTACACTATTAAAACAAGCTTTGGTGTGCCCCCTCCTGAAGAAGCCGATCCTTGACCCAGGTGTCCTAACCAGTCTCCAATCTCCCCTTTTTGGGGAAGGTATTGGAGAAGGCAGTGGCACGCCAGCTGCAGGGGGTTCTGGAGGAAGCGGATTATCTGGACCCCTTTCAATCAGGATTCAGGCCAGGACATGGTACAGAGACGGCATTGGTCGCGCTGGTAGATGATCTCAGGCGAGAGCGGGATGGCGGTCATCCAACCATCCTTGCTCTCCTTGACTTCTCAGAGGCCTTCAATACCGTCAACCATGGTATCCTTCTGGAACGGCTCAAAGGATTGGGGATCCAGGGCACAGTGTTGTCCTGGTTTTCCTCATTTCTGGAGGGCCGTACTTAGTCGCTGTGGTTGGAGAGGGAGAAATCCAGTCCTAGGCCCCTTAAATATGGGGTGCCACAGGGCTCGGTGCTCGCTTCTTTCCTATTTAACATCTACATGAAGCCGCTGGGTGAGATCATCCGTTCCCATGGAGTGCAGTACCATCAGTACGCGGATGACACCTAGGTGTACATCTCGGCCCTTGGGGACCCCAGTGATGTGGTCAAAGTCCTGTACAAATGCCTGGAGGCCATTGGGGTCTGGATGGGAGGCAACGGGCTTCAGCTGAACCCTAGCAAGACTGAGTGGCTAAGGGTTGGAGGTCCGGGGTTATCCAAAGAGTTATGACCTCTGGTCTTGGATGGGGCAGTTCTGCCCCAGACAGACCCGGTGCGCAATTTGGGGGTCCTCTTGGACTCACGGCTGCTGCTGGAAGAGTAGGTGGTGGCCATGGCCAGGAGGGCTTTTGCTCAACTTAGAGTAATTCGCCAGTTGCTCCCGTTCCTGGACCGGGACTCTTTGCTCATGGTCACTCATGCTCTGGTCACCTCCAGATTAGATTACTGCAATGCACTCTACATGAGGCTGCCCTTGATGACCATTCGGAGGCTACAGCTGGTGCAGAATGCAGCTACCCGGGTGGTGATGGGGTGTGGGTGTTATGCCCACGCCTTCCCACTACTACGGGAGCTGCACTGGTTGCCAGTTTGCCTCCGGGTGCAATTCAGGGTGCTGGTTTTGACCTTTAAAGCCCTATATGGCAATGGGCCAGGTTACCTGAGAGACCGCATCGTCCCAAGAGTGGACCGGAGGGGCTCCCTAGTTGTGCCTTCAGCGAGAGGGGCTAGCCTCTCTGGCACACGGAGAAGGGCCTTCTCTGTGTCTGCTCCAGCCCTCTAGAACCTCCTGCCAACAGAATTGGGGCTACAGACAGAATTGCTGCCTTTCAGGAAAGGTTTGAAGTCCTGGCTGGCGGGGCAGGTGTGGGGTCCTAATGGGAATACGGCCCCAGCCTGCTGGCTCATCCCCAGCTAGTCCAGTTTGTGCCCTCCTTCTGTGTTTTTGCATTCCCCCTCCCTCTTAGCTTTTAGTTTTAAATGGGGTGGGAGTAAGAGGGTGGCTAGATGGGTGGATGGTGGGGTTTTAACATGTTTTTATATGTTTTGAATTTTTGAGTCGGGTTTTTACCTGAGTGGGCAGCATAAAAATTGAAACAACAAAAAAAGGGCAGCTCTTGGGTATCAAAACCCAACCTTCCAGGCTCCAGCTCAGTGTTTAACCACTAAGCCATCAGGGGAGCTGAGATGACCCAGCAGATCGCCACCGATTAATGGATAAGTCTAGTGCAACTTATTCCATCTAGTAACTGGATTTTAATTAGCATCAGTGGCTTAGTGGTTAGGATGCTGAGCTTGATTACTGGAAGGTTGAGGTTTGATACCCGAGTGCTGCACGACGGATCTTGGGGCATGAAAGGAGCCTCATTTGGGCGTCCCCTGAGTGGAGTTTCTCCAGCAAAAATAATTTCAACCCAGAGTAATTTCTGACACAAAATTTATTGATGGGGCTGTGGTGGTTCAGTGGTTAAGAAGCTTGCCTTGTTAGCTGGAAGGCCGGCAAGTCGGAGGTTCGAGCCCCGGGTACTGCATGACAGATTGAGTGCCTGCCTCTGTCTCAGCTCTTGGGGACATGAAAGGCACCTCATTCAGGCGTCCCAGAGCGGAGTTTCTCCAGCAAAAATTCTTTCAACCCAGAATAATTTCTGACACAACATTATTATTATTAACTTTTAGCTCCCACCATTTTATACTGCCTAGAGGCAGGTGTACATGAAGAGTTACACAAAACATTTGTCATGCATGCTATTGTGCTATTGCTATATAACTAGATAAGCTATATAACCTTCCCCGCTGTGTGCATTTGGGACCCTGATGGAATATAATTCTCTATAGTAATAGTACCCAACTTTCTGGGTATGTGGGGGTCACATCAGAGTGTCCAGTGCCTAAGGAGGGCCACATTTCAAATCAAAATTAAACACAATTATTAACCTAAATCAAAAGTAAACATACAGAGGTCAGTGAAGAAATGTTAATATTACAGGTACCTGAGTGCTGCTGGCTACCAAAGCTCTCAGACCGGCCAAAATGAAAGTACTGTATGGAGGATAAGACCAAGAGAGGACTTATAGACAGAACCGTGGAAGCCAGAAGAAACTATGTTGCTATTGTGTTTTCTGTAAGTAAGTGTTGTGTATTGAATATAATTGTAACCACATGAATGAGTGAGTGTAACAATCTGAAACCACATGAATGAGCGATTGTAACAATCTGTATCTTGCAATAGAAACAATGTAACAAACCACAAGAGAACGCGAGCTAGTGACCACTAGGGGGAAATAGTGAGCGTTCAGCTCACAGGGTACACATTCCTCAAATACCTTCAGCTGCGCGGGAAAGATTCCCACCCTCACCTCACCTGGACAAGAAGGGCGTGACTAAGGGTGACGTCACATGGACAGTAGCCAATGCGCTATCGAGGAGCCACATCCAAATGTATAGCCACTGCATAAAAGGAGCTGTGTGTCCGCCATTACCTCATGTTCGTGCTGTACTCCATGCAATAAAGATGTGTTAGGCTAGCTTACAGCTGCTTCCATTGTCTTGATTCCCAAACGCTAAAGTAAGTAGATGGTGCCACAGCAGTAGATGGTGCCACAGTGTGGGTCTGAGGGAAAATAACTCGAGGGTGATAGCAACAAACAAACATGTTGGAAAGCTGCACAGAAAGAGCTTGGATGCTACACACAGCCCATGGACTGCAAGTTATGTATGTATAGAGCCATTGTTCCCAACACGCTCCACAGGGGAGCAATTTGAGAATGGGTTAGACCAAGTTAATGGCCTTTTAGGCATCCTCCACACCACTTTCTGAATAATAAGACTTATATGTCATTGGGGGCGGGGGGCGGGAGCAACCGGGATTGTAGAGATGCTTAGGTGGGGCATGGCCAAAAAAGGTTGGGAACCACTGGTTTAGAGTGCCTCTCCATCACAGCTCTTGAAATATTATGTAGAAACCAAAATGGTGAGAATGATTTCCTCCTGGTGGTATTCCTATTGCCCACAAATATTTTTTTTTGCCGGGGGGGGGGGAAGTGAGGGAGACATTTTTGGGTTTCAGGCCTTTGAAGAATTTGTTAAGTGTTGTTACATGACATCAAAGGCATATCTGACTTTGCAGTGACCCCAAGGTATGTGAAATGTTTAAGGAGTGGCTTCATCAGCTCCCTCATGAGCTCCTGTGGAACAGCAGGGATTTGAACTCAGGTCTCTTGAGTCATAGTGATTAGCAATAGTAATTACATTTACCGGTACAGTATATACTGAACCATAGCACTTAGAGTGCTCTCTGGTCAGTTCTCAGGGTAATTAGCATTTTGCCCCCAACATGCTGGGTACTCATTTTACCGACCCCAGAAAGGAGGAAGGCGGAGTCAATCTTGAGCCCATCAGGACCGAACTCACAATGTGAGCTGTATTGGCTGCAGTGCTATAGTTTAACAACTGCACCATGAGGGATACAGCGCATAGAATGGCATAGTGTGTCATCATATCTACTATACTAAACTGGAAGCTTTTTAAGCACTCAGCAAAATGTTTGATTATATTGAGCCTTTACACCAGGCTTTGCTCACTTCCTTCCCTTCGTCTGCAACAATATAGTCTAGAGATGTAGATCATGCCATAAAATTTCTACTTCGTTATCTACCTGTTTGCTTCCCAAAAGGGAGGAGCCGGAGCTCTGAAGAAGTAGATTTCCATTACACTGAAATAAAAATGTTCCCGTCCCTCTTTGCAACAATTGTGGCACATGCCCTACTGTTTCTGCACCATGGTTATTACAATCATGAAGGATGGTGTTGAATAACAAAGAATGAAACTAAACACGCCAGGAAGATAATAACTGTGCTACAGGGCAGAAGCAGAATTACTACAAACATTAATCCTGTTTCAAACTGGAAATGTAGCCTGCAAACATTCAAACAAGATGCCTCCATCTCTATTCCATTTTAGGACTATGATTATGCAGACTCCATGACTTCAAAACCAAGTCAGCTGCCCCGTCACTTTCCTAACCTGCTCTGTGTAACAGCTTGATGGATGAAGAGGGTTAGAAATCTCAAAACTCTGCATAGCTTTGTCACCTTTTAAACTGGCCAACCAATACATAAATATGGATTTGGAGAGTCCTCAGTGAGAAAACACAGACTTTAGTGGTTAATAATGCTTTAATGTGAAAAAATATTCCTGTTTCTTTATGCAAATACAGTAAAAAGTCAGTTCTGTAGGCTTTTATGTAAATTGGCTTTTTACTTAACTCGAAGCAAACCCATAGGAAAAATGATATTTATGTAAATCGAAGCAACCCCATAAGAAAAATGAATTTTTTATGTAACTTGAAGCAAACCCATAGGAAATTACTACTACTACTAACTTTATTACAGAAATTTTGTTATGTAAATTGGGACATTTATGTAAATCGGGACATGGCTTTAGTGCAATAATCATTATGTAAGTTGAATTTTATGTAACTCGAAGCATATGTAAGTTGGGGTTTTACTGTAGTCCTGATCTTCCTTTACTATTCTGAGAATAGTAAAGGAAGACTTGGAGGATGTGACTTGGAGTTCTGTTAACCGTGTGTGTGTGTGTGTGTGTGTGTGTGTGTGTGTGTGTTGGAATCCTTAGTGGTAGGGACATTCTTAATAGTTCTTACATGTTTGCTTGCTTGCTTAATTGCCTCCTCTTCCATCTTATGGTGTAGAGCAGGGGTGGTGAACCTTTTCCTGTCACGGGCCTGACCACACCACTGGACAGCTGAGCTGGCTGGACCATGCTATCATAAATGTGCCCACTTCTGCATTTAAGACAGCTGGGGGCACATTTATGAATGTGTGGGTGCATTTTAAGGCTGACATAAATGCGCCTGCTTCCACTTCCGGGTGCGGCAGAGGCGGTGATGGGCCAGATTGAATGGCATCGCAGGCTGGGTCTGCCCCACAGGCCATAGGTTGGGAACCCCTGGTGTAGATTCCACAAAGGCTCTCCATTGGGATCTCTCCTT
The DNA here is from genome assembly GCA_035047305.1 of Bradypodion pumilum. Lineage (NCBI taxonomy): Eukaryota > Metazoa > Chordata > Lepidosauria > Squamata > Chamaeleonidae > Bradypodion > Bradypodion pumilum. The sequence goes on along the minus strand of JAWDJD010000004.1, from coordinate 61,280,204 downwards.
CCGTTTCTTCTTTGTGTGTTCTTTTAGTCAGTTAAATTCGGCCCTCAGCATCCTCAGCACCCTAGCACGGTGAAGAGGCTGCCTTCTTAGCACCACCCTACAGGCACTGCCACTGCTTCAGGTGCACTGATCTTCCTGTTCCTTTCTCCCTGAGACAAAGACTATTGCTTCCTCAGGATCCACAGCTATTAGGGTTATACCACCCATGATCGGTCCCCAGAAGAACTTAGTCACCACCATTATGACGGTTCCCCCCCTCCACCCCCTACCCCCCCAATGAGGAGCCGTCTGCTGAGATTTGCCTGAGTGCAAACAGTTACAGCCAAAGCCCCCAGTTTGCCCCCGGATTGATGGGGTGTGTGTGTGTTAATAGTTCTACCAATCATAAATATTCTGCATTTAAAATAGAGCTCAATGTGTCACTTGAGGTTCTCTGCCTAATTCCATAGGTATAAACAAGACATGACATTTGCCATATGGTTTGCACTTGCATGATGGATTTATTTAACAGGAACCTTGGTGTTTGGAGAGGGAAGCTTTAACTCTTTGCTCCCAGGCAAACTCAGGCTTTTGCGATGGAGAAGGGTGAATACCTTCTTTTCCTCCTCAGCTTCCATGTTCCAACTTTCTTTTCTCTGATATTGCACTATTCCTTCAAGGAAAAAAAACAGACCTGCTAGAGGAAACCACAAATGTTTCATCTAATTTGCTCATAGCTGAGCTTGCCTTTTAATTTTTTTAAAACAGGAATACCCAGTGCTTCTTCACCCTGAGAAGGTCAGCTATGCTAGATTTGGGCTCATTCAATTTTGCACAACCGTTTTAACCTGGGGAAATAAGCTCTCAGTCGTAATGCTTGCAAGGCTCAATCAAAGCTCAGTTCTGGCCTTGGTAAGTACCATCCTTCCTCTCATGTGCTTTGCTCTGCCTTTAGGCTCAAACAGTGCTGTAATTGGCATTTGTAACTTCTATCGCTATGTGCCTTAGAAAGCAAATGAATGACTTTTGTGAGGGGTTTGGCAGAGGTTAAATGACTGGGTAGTATGGAATTCTGTTTCCAAGAAGAATAAGAATACGCTGTGTCACTTAATCTCTTAATCAGGGGTGCTCAAACTATGGCCCAGGGCCAGAGGCCAGATCCGGTCCCCAATGCCAATTCATCCGGCGCACAAAGCCCTCCTCGCTCCCGGATGAATTGGCATCAGGGCTGGATCTGGCCCCCAGGCCATAGTGACCAGCCCACTGAACCACATGACTGGCCTAAGGCCTTAAATGTTTGGGCACCCCTGTTCATAATGGAAAGTCCTCTGCATAGAAAGGGGATGGATACTGGCAGCAAATTGAGAGGCAAGTGCTTTTCTTGCTGTATCAATGTAAAAAAAAAATGTATTTATTTACGAGGCAACTTTTCAGAAAGATAATGAGCCCTTGTGGCGCAGTAGTTAAGCTGTTGTACTGCAACCAAAACATTGTGAGTTCAGTCCTGATGGGGATCAAGGTTGACTCAGCCTTCCATCCTTCCGAGGTCAGTAAAATGAGTACCCAGCATGTTAGGGACAAAATGATAATTACCTTGTGACCCTCCCAGAGAGGGCACCAAGTGCTATAAGTGTAATTGCTATTGCTACCTCCACTTGTATTCCATGCATGCAGGGCAGCCCATTCTCCCAGCTGCAGAATCTGCCTCCAGTCATCTATTTTGAGAACTTTTGCTTTGTACGAGAAAATACTCTTCCTATGCTCAGAGGTGCTTTTGCCATGGCTACGGCCCAAGCATTTCAACTGTCCAGGCACATCTATGGCCATTCATGGAGGATCAAAGGACATACTGTGTTCAGCTTGTGTTTGGAACAAAACATGCTGTGATCAGCAACTGCGAGGGGTGGGGAAGAACTGGTTATGCCCAGCCGGTGTCTCCGCTATTCCGCCTTGTGCTGCAGGGCAGAGGGTGGGCAGGAAGGGAGAAGGCGGCCACTGACAGATCCCTCTCCAGACCAGCAGCAGCTGCCAATCTGCAACTCTTAGAACTGTAGAGATGGAAGTGACTCTATGGAGTCCAATTCCTATCAAGGAGGCAGAGTGGGGTGTCAAACTCCCAACCTCCTTGATAGCTAAACCACTTAGCTGCAATGGACGGTTTCAGTCTGGTTGAAACGACAACACAAATATACTGTATCTCACAAGTCCATCTAAATGAGGAGGGTTAACTGAGAGTCCAGAAAGACAAACGGAAGGCCTGCAGCAGATCCAATGCTTAACAAGGGGGCAGAGAGATCTAGATGTTTCTGTGGTCGTGTGGCAGGCAAGACTAGAGCGCATGGAGCACTGTTACCTTCCCACTGAAGTGGTCCCTATTTATCTACTTGCAATTTCTTGCTTTCGAACTGCTAGGTTGGCAGGAGCTTGGACAAAGACGGGAGCTCATTCCATCCTGCAGTACTTGGGAACCGAACTGCTGACCTTCCGCCTCCCAGTCAGCGTCTTAGCCACTTGAGCCACTGCAGTCCCTTTGAAGCATTATAACAAACCATGAAAGTTTGTCTGAAGAAGTGGACTTGATCCATGAAAGCTCACAGTAAAAATATAGCAGTTAGTAGTGCTGCAGTGCTTTTATTGTATTCCCCCCCCCCCATATGCCTGACAGATATCCACAGACTAACACAGCTACTATTATTTATTTTAAAACAACAACAACCATGAAGGTGTCAAGTATAAACTTGACTTCCAGGAAAAGTGCATGCTCGGAAACGAATAGCAGCCGCTGATGATGGTTAAATGAATGCCGTGAAGTCTCACTCTTTATGTGTGTCACCAAGTGGACTTGATCCACAAAAGCTCACATTAAAATACAGGAGCTAGTCTTTAAGGTGCCTCAACATTTTTTTATCTCTTTGTTTTGCTTACTCTCTGAACTGAAAGGGGGCAGCCTTAAGGCCACGGCCTAGGCATGTAATGGCGAACCTTGGCACTCCAGATGTTCTTGGACTTCAATTCCCAAAAGCCCAAGCCCCCTGTGAATCCACACGAACGGGTTTACTGCGATTCATCCGGCTCACACTGCCCTTGCCGTTCCCGGAAGCGGAAGTAAAACGCGCACGTACGCGGTTAACCCTTCCTCCGTACGGGTGCGTTTTTACTTCCGCTTCCGGGAGCGACGAGGGTAGCGCGGGCCGGATGAATCGCAGTAAACCCATTCGCGTGGATCCACGGGGGCTTGGGCTTCTGGGAAATGACGTCCAAGAACATCTGGAGTGCCAAGGTTCGCCATCACGGATGCCCTGGGCTCTTCAACTGGCAAGCCGGCCTCTCCTGGCCAGCCAGGCGACTGGCGGCGCGGCTTCCTCTCTGGCCCGCCCTGCGCTTGTCGCGCGGTTCGAGGCTGGGCGGCGCTCGGTGGCTCCTCCTCCTCCCTAGTTCGAGCCCAGGCAGGGACTCAGGGACTCGGGAAAAGGCAGGCGAGGAAGGCGAGCGGGGAGGGCGGAGGAGTGGATGAGCCTCGCCACCGCCGTCGCTGCGTCCTGGGAGCGCCGAGCTTGGAGCTGCGGAAGGCGGGCAGCGAGCGAGCGAGCGAGCCAACCGGAGGAAGGAAGCGGCCAAAAACTAGCCGGAGGGAAGGCGGACCGGCGTGCGGCTGGCCTCGCCCGGCAAGCAGGCAGCTGCAGCGGGGTGAGCGCGCCACCAGGAAGGGGCTGCAGGGAGGGGGCAGCAAAGCAAAGCAGCGTCGCCGGGGCTCGGGCCGGGGGTGGGCCAGGGTGGGGCCTTCCGCTCGCCGCCAGGCCGAGGGGCCCGGGAAGGAAGGAAGGAAGGTAGGGCCCCCTCTCTCCCTCCGGAAGGGCCCGAAGGCCGGCGCTCCTCCTCCTCCGCCCGCCCGCGCTCGCTCGCTCTCTCTCCAGCCCTGGGTGGGAAGCGAGTGGCTGGCGACACCCAGCCCGGAAAAGAAGGGCGCCGGAGGAGGAGGAGGAGGAGGAGGAGGGAGAGCAGCGCACGGACAGCCGGGCTGGCGCTGGGCCCGAGGGGGAGGGAGGTGTCGGACGAAGCCAGGCGGGCGCCGGGTTTGGCCGCGTGGTGGGTCGTAGGCCCCCCTCCCACCTTTGTGGGGGTTCGTAAGGAGGGTCCACGAAGGCTTGGACCGTATCTGCGTTTGACACCCCCACCCCACCCCTCTTCCACTATGGCCGGGGTGACCAAACTTTTTGGGCCGCGGGCCGGTGACAGTGCCCGTCACGTGCTTTAGGGGGCGGTCAGTCGCTCTGGCCTCATCCGGCCCCTGACGCCAATTCGTCCGGCCCGCGAAGCCGTTGTCGCTCCCGGAAGTGGAAGTAAAAAAAAACGCGGCGGTACGGAGGATTTGGCGTCAGTGGCCCGATCCGGCCCCCGTGCCGTAGTTTGGGTACCCTCTGCACTATGGCTTAGAGTAGACTGAGGCTCCTGTTTCTTATTTTTGGTGAGGTTGCTCTTTCAATGAAGGATAAGCCGAAGGGATTTTCCTCACAAGGTCTGGAGAGTAAGAAGGGCCAAAGGGCAAAGCTGTAGTACTCCAAAGTACTCTTGTTGCTAGTGTCAATAGCAGGGGTGGGGAAAAGCTACTCTTCCGTCAGGACTAGGGCCAGATGCTGGTTGGGATTTACTGCTTGGTCTGCTGGGAACTCCTTTAAGGCTGGTTAGTTAGTTAGATATAGTACAGTATCTACCTATCCCAGGGATGCGCAAACCTTTTGGGCTGTGGGCCGGTCACATGGGTCCTCCCATGGGAAGCGGAAGTAAAACGCACATTGCAATCTGTTTTGCAACAGGATGAGACCAGGAGCGCCCAAACTACGGCCCGGGGGCTACTAGATTTGGCCCCTGTCAGCAATTCATCCAGCCCACACTGCCCTAGTTGCTCCCCGAAGCACCCTCGTTGCTTCTGGGAGTGACGAGGGCAGCGTGGGCTGGATGAATTGCCTTTGGGGGCCGCCTCTACCCCCCAGGCCATAGTTTGGGCACCCCTGATCTATCCCATCTGGGACATTCTCTGGGCAGCGTACAACAAATTCAGAGATTTTTTTTGCAATAACAATATAAGATGAAACATAAACAATAAGCCAAACCAAATAAATTATGGGCAAAACTATAAACAGTAACTATGTCCCTGAAACAACACATTGGCGAGGGAAGGGTATAAATGAATTCTGTTTCTGTAAGCTCTCTTCTGAAGTTTCTCTCTTTTTGGTGCAAGCATTGTGACTAGTGGTAGGTAGATGTCTTTTCTAGATTACTGTCTTTACCATTTGGTGTGTTTGGCGCTGACATGGTAGTTGCTCCTTCTTCCGGAAAACTTTGTGGCAGAATTTGGGGAAAGTTATTTCTGAAGGTTGTGACTTCCAGAATCGTAAGCGGCTGCGCTAGTGGGAAGGTTTAACCAAGGGAAACTTAACACTGCTGGGAACCTGTTAGGAGCTTATTATCTCTGCTCTAGAGGTATAGCATCTTTAATCACTTGTGTTTCCAGTTTGTGTGTTACAGCAGCCCTAGTAGAGATTCGGGAGTAAGAAAGATATTTAAGGAGTGGTTATACCAGTGCCTGGGGAGTCCTGGCCTGTCATTTCGAAAGGTGGCACATGGGTTCTTTCACACTGCTCAGTTGTTGCCCAGGTGACACCCCACTCCTCTGTTCTCTGTCTCCTTTGGCAGCATGGATGAGGAAATGAAATACAGGATTACCCCGTATTTTCCATGCCACAGGATACCAAGAAAAGACAGTAGGCGCCAGAGACCCTTTTACTTCTCTGTTTTGAACAGATGCGGTTGAAGCACAGATCTTGGCTTTTCCACACCACTCTCAACTTTGTCCTGTTGTTGTCTCTCTAGATCAGGGGTTCCCAACCTTTTCAAGTTGGGGACTGGGTCACGCTCTTTCAGTCAGCTTTGAGGGCTGGAGGACCATTTTGCGTTGCCTGCACAATGTGGGATGGTAATTTTGTCCCAACAGCTTCAAAGGGTGGCCAATTTGTTTCTCAAATGTCCTTAGAGGGGGTGGTGGGGCCACATGAAATGATGCTGCAGGCCGGATTCAGTCCCCGGGCCTTAGGTTGAGAACCTCTGCTCTAGTTGTCTCATGTTCAGGGAGGCAGACCTCATTTTCTGTAATAGTGCTGAGGCCTGTGTTGAGCCGAGGACCTTTGACTTATATGGCAGAGCTTTAGGCTTCCTCCAGATCAACCAGCACTAGCTGTTCTTTCTCCCACGTTGGGAGAGCTACTGCGGTGTTCAACTTTGTAGCATTGCATCTGAAGCCTGTTAAGCCTGACTGCCTAGCGTCCTAATATAACACAACCATTATGAACGCCATTAAGAAAAACCTTCAATTCCAACTAGAAGAGAGAGCGAAATGTGCATTCTATTCCAGTATCCTTTATTAACTGATTAGTCATCTGACCATATCAGATAAACATATGATTACAAAAACAGAATAAAAACAGATTAAAAGTAGAATGATACAATCACAATAAAACAAGATATAAAAGTTACTCAGTAACATTCATCACCCTATCTGATCTCTCTTGAATGGCCCCAACTATAAACTTGACAGTTCTAATATTTACATATTTACTTGTACCTTGAAGGAAGTAAGTTAATCTTTTATTAGGGTTATACTATACTCTGGTTTTCTCGTCAGATCGTATAAATCTTTCATGTTACATTCCTTTTTGGGTATTGTCAGATATATGTGGCTTTTTTCAGCTGATGAGGAATCACTGGGATCAAGAGCATCTGTTTTCTAGGTATAGCCACAACACTACAGTCCTTGTGTTGGTAGTAACAGTACCTGAAGAGCCCCCTGGCCTTGCTGTCCCAGGCATAGCCATGAGTTTGCTTTAGAGGAGGGGCAGCTGTTCTCTTTTGCTAACCTGGCTGAATGCAATAAGAAAGTAACAAGCAGCATTTTGTGGGGTGTGAAATGAAGTATTTTGTGGCTTCTGAGACCTGCTTTACCAACCAAATTAGAGGGGTGTATGTGCAGGGCAGTACCAAAATTTGAATGCAAGTGGTTTTGAAAACCTGAGGCAGCTTTGCAGACTGCTCAGAAATGCATGTTAATTTTTAAGTAGTCAGTAACTTGAAAAGATAGCTGTATGACCAAATTATCTGGCTGATAGTATTGTAACCTACTAATCTTGTTGCTTTTTGCAGTGAGATAAAGTAAATGGCTTTTTTTTAAAAGGGGGGCTATAGCATTTCCTGTTTTGAAAGAAGTTCCCTTTTTGTGACTATTTGCAGAATACTGCAGATTATAGATAGTTGTCACAAAGAGTTAATCATTTTCTATTTTAACATACCATGAGAATTCATTATGTTCTGCATACATTAGTTCTTTTAAGAGCAATATGTTATGTTGTGTTAATTTCCATACATGTAAAGGGTTTTCAATAACTAGACTCTGGTTTGTATGAATTCCAAAGGAGTTATTTTCAAGTTATTCTCAATGGGACATATATAACTGAAGTATAAATACTTTCGAAATGCAAACTTAAGACAGCATTAATATTAACATTTCTGTTGTTCAAACCCTTGAGTAAAAGAAGTAGCCATGAAGATTTGCAATATTTGTTATGCCAGAGTTTTTAATTGAATACCAAGTTTTTATGCTTTAAAGATTTCCCCATGGTAATTATAATAGTTAATGAAGGTTAAAAGTGGAAGTTGGGCTGGTTTTTAGTCACATCAGTTTCTTTGCATCTCCAGCACTGTTTGAAGGGTCACGGTTCTCAAAGTGGGGAATTGTCCTGCATAGTATTAGATATGGGAAGAAGCAGTGCAACTCTTTGTGGAAGCACCCTAAACACATTCACAGGGAATTTGTTGGCTTTGTATACAACATGTCCAGGATGATGCTTTCTATTGGGAGTTTTCAATAATTGGATGCAATACAAAAGCCTAGTTATCTGGATAATAATAATTTCATGCCAGAAATTATTCTGGGTTGAAAGGATTTTTGCGGAAGAAACTCTGCTTAGGGAATGCTCAAAGGTGTTATATGTTTTATACAGGCAGGTTTTTAATCTTTGCACAAGCATTGTTAAATTCTTCTCTGTGCTTGACATGGCTATGATATTTTCAGAATAGCCTTCCTCAACTCAGTGCCCTGCAGATGTTTTGGACTGCTATTTCTATAGTACCCGACAATTGACTGTGCTGATTTTTTTCCAAAGGGAGGTGTAGTCCAAAACATCTGGGCAGGGTAGTTTGAGAAGGCTGTGTTTGAGTAACATTGAGAATGGTAGCGGTTTCTTCCTATTGAAATGAAAATGTCCTGTTTTTTAGGTAATTACTTGATATTCATAATTAAAGAGGAGAAGAATGCAGCTGTCTTAATTTGAAACCGCAGACAGATGAAAATCATAGTGTCCAACAGTAAAATGTTTCAATAATTCTTGTTTATTTTTGGCTGTGGACTAAGCAGCTATTTAGGTTTAAATAACTTTTCATTTCAGTTGGTGGCAGATTATGAAATTCTAGTTTTATGAAATGACAGGAGAACATGTGAAGTTTTTAAGGTGGAGTTGAGTTGAAACAGGAAGTCCTGTGTCCTGCTGTTTCCAGAAACAAATCTATTTTCACACATGGTATTTTTATCAGAGCTTGATAAACAACTTTTGTTACTTTACAAAATTGTAGGACATCCATGTTATTTTTATATTGTGTCTAATAAATATGTGATCTGCTGCAACAGCTTTTGAATTATTTTAAGCTGAGTATCATCTTAGAAACATTTTGAAGTCTTTGGTAATCACAGAGCAAGTATTGCATATTAATGAAAAGTTCCAATTATAAACATAATAATCATATCTTTGGGCTAGCATTTGAATAAGTTTTGATTGGGATTTCAGATGACAAAACTACTGCTGCTTAGCATGAAATTAAACCCTATTCATGTAAGATCTTAGGACAGTTCTATATATTGTGCTTACATTGAGATGCATGTTTGACATCCACAACATCCACAGTCTCTTTTGTGTGCTTCAGGAAGCAAAATTATGATGCTGCTGCTTCAGCAGTTTTACTTTCTTCGTAAATATGCATAGTATTACAGCCTGACAGCATGACTTAAGCATGTTTACTCAAAAGTAAGATCTATCAACTTTAGTGATAATAGCACATGAGTTTTCTACCCTAGATCTCACTGGTCAACCTTATTAGAGCTAAGCTTGCACTGTAAATCCTTGGCCAAACTCTTGGGGGAAATTGTGTGTTCAAGGGCAATAGTGTTTCCATTTTGTGATTGTTGTCTGTGGCGCAATCAGTAGTAGAACTGCTTCCTTGAATTAAGGAATAAGAGAAACACTGGCCAGTAAGTAAGTTGGCTCAATGGCATGGTGTTCTTTATACAATGTAGAAAGCCAACATGATTCTTCTAGCAAATGCAGTTGACTTTTAATGGCAGCTCAGTTCCAGTGACCACTGCTGAGCTTTAGGGTAAGAGTAACAGTTTTGTAAAGGTAGAGTTTTGCAGTTTGCGTGCTCCTTTCTCTGAAGTAGTTGAATAAAGACTATTGGAATTGTTCAAAATGTAAATCACACAGTGAACAAGAGTGCTTTGATTTGCCAAATATAGATTTCATTTCTAAACAACCACTTAGAAGCATTGTTAGCATAAAGAGGAATTCCAAGTGACAGCAGCGTAGATGAACAACAATTATCTTCAGAAATGTGAGAAGGTATAGAATTGCATAAATCTAAATGACTTGTTCAATTTTGTGTTACAAGAAACCATAGTTCAGTGGTAAAGGTAAAGGTGTCTCTTGCTCGAAAGCCAGTCTTGTCTGACTCTAAGGTACGGTGCTCATCTCCAAGAGCCAGTGCTGTCTGCATTTGCAGATATTTCTGTGGCTAAGTGGCAGGCATGACTAGATGCTGGAGTGCACGGAATACTGTTACCTTTTCTGCCGAAGCGGTAGAGGTTAATCTACTTGCAGTTTCTTGCTTTTGAACTCCTAGGCTGGAAGGAGCTGGGACAGATGACGGGTGCTCACTCCATCGCGCAGCACATGGGTCTCGAACTGCTGACCTGCCGACTTTCCAGTTGTCAAGCTCAGAGTCTTAACCACTAAGCCACCTTGGCCCCTCAGTTCAGTCATACTTCATCCTAAATAGTTTGGATGTGTGGCTCCTATAAGTGTGTAAGATACAAAATGAAGTCAGTGCTTTGTGCTTGAGTTTTACAATTTAAGGAATTCACATGAATTCAGAGTTGCTACAAAAAATGGGAATTCCTGCCTTGTGTTTTCATTTGCTCTGGTTGAGTTATGACATCCCAACACGGGTGTGTGTGTGCATGTGCATGTGCGTGTGTGTGTGTTTGTGTGTGTGTGTGTGTGTGTGTGTTCATACTCTTGCTGCAGGGAACTGCACTATAACAGCTGATATATCTGCAACAAATCTGCCCTTACCAAGGATTACTTCATTATCCATAGAGTATGTGATGGCTTTCTTGAATGCATCACTGGAGAAACGCTTACTAATCTTTTATTATCACATCAGAAATAATAGATTTTTCTTTGAAAAATTAAAATTCAAATGACGCAAAGACTGTAGATTTTGGAACAAGCCTTATTGTTTTCAGTGCATATTGGGAGAGTACGAGTAGTATTATCTACTTGGGATTATAACAGATCATTAAAAACTACATTTATTTGGTTTTAATATAATGTAAAACTAGGATTCTGATGCTTATATTTTGTTGGATTGTGGAAAGTAAAACATTTCCTCCTTATTTAATGGGAATAAAAGCAAAACCCTGGGGAACCTTGTAGTTTCTAATAGCTTAGTGCTTCTAAAATTATCCAGATATACATGTACAGTAACAGTTCTTGAGTTTTAGAAATCCCCTTGGATTGCTCACTAAGCCAGAACTGAATCTGTCCAGCTTCCTTGTTTGGAAACTGAGCATAAGATGAAATTGCATACAGGATTCTTCCTCTTTTTTTGTGTACGTCTTAGCAACAGAGGAACTATTTTATTGTTTTAAATATGTTAGCTACAGTAAACTTGCCTAAAATCCTAACAATGGTTATTGGTCGTTCTCTGAACGGTGACATCTTTGAATAAAAAAAAGTGTCCTGTAAAAGTCTTGAGGAAATCTATTGGCTTTTTACAGCAATTGGGGATGTTTGCAAATCCAGGAACCTTTTACTTATGTTCCGTTTAGTGAAGACATGTTCAGTAGAGCATGAAATTCTGAAATGAGCATTGGTTACACAATCAGTTACATTATGAATAAACTAAGACCTACATCTCCATGACTTCTAACAAGAATAATATGTAAAGCTTTATCAAGCATGCCTGGCTTCTCAAAGTACATTTGTATTTATCACCACTCCCTTTCTCCTTTTTTAAAGAAAAACAAGATTTAGCAACAAATTGTCATTATTTGGTTCATCTTAATGTGTTCATACTCATTAAGATAAATGCCATATGCTTTAAAATAATAACAATAACAGTAATAAAGGCCTGCTCTTCAGTAGTCTAGTGTTAGGTTGGGTTGAGGAGAAAGAAATCAGCTATGATACAGGCATATCTGAGGAGGCAAATGTGGGTGATAACCTGAGATTAAGGCAATCAATGAGTTGCGTGTAAAGACGAAAGAACTGCCCACTACACTACACGCTCATACCAGAATAGCAAATGCATGTGACACTTTGTCTCAGCCATGTATTTTCCCACATGTTAAACCACTTAGTTTCTTTCTCATCATCTTGTGCTAAAATGTAGCACATTTTAATGTAAAGCCTTGAGAATGGGTAGGGTTATGATCTATGCGCTGTGGTCTGGTTAAGTTTGTCCAAATGTTTGAATGAGCGTGGGTATCTCTTCTTAAAAGTTTTGTTGTTCCTGTGAGTGTGCCCAGCAAAATGGCAGCAAATGAAGGAAATTGTAACAATGAAATGTGAAGGATAGCTTTCTGTGTTTGTCAAATGTACAAAACTACAAATATCTTACTTAGAGCATCTTGAAAGAAACCGTTTTACAAATGTCGAGCTGCTGGTATGCTATGAAATGAAGCCTGAACTGATATGTCAATATTATTGTAATTTTTCTGCTCAAGCCATTTGGTATATAGCCTGGTTTCAATAATGATACTTCTCCTTAGATTCTGTTTTATTGTTGCAATTTGAAACTTCAAATAACTAACTGAAAACATGAAGAAATAAGTTATTTTCCTTTATAAGATTATCCTTCTTTGTATTATCTAGTATTGTGGATTTTGTGCTCTGTGATAGCCTGGATTCCTTTTGCCATCAGTGTTGACAATCAAGAATTCTTTTAGAAATTGTTACACATGAGATTTTTGTGTGAGGATGCAAACCATGCTGTGTAAGCATTTGTTGGCTGCAACGCGTATTCAAGAATGCATTTTCCCCCAGAAGCAAGAAATATGCCATTGGCATGAATTTGTTTAAGGTGGATCCCAGCTTGCCATATCCCGCTACGGTAATGGAGTAGACCATACAGCCAGCGACTCAACACTGAGTGTTGGGCAGCGGCAAATAACCTGACTCCCAAAGGAGTAAGCATTAAAGCACAAGCTTAAAGCACATGGTATAGTAAATTCCATTAACTAGAGGCTGTGGAATTGAAAACAGTCAGGCACACCCTGGTAATGGCAACCTTGTGTTGAAAGGAACTACAGAGTGAACTCACCGAAAGGTGCCTTCATTTTGGAAGTTTCATGTTTGGTCCAGACATAGAAGAAGAAGGGGAAAGGTGCCAAGAATGGACAAGCCATGATTGCAGGTTCTGATGTCATGACAAATCATTATTTAAAGTAAGCCAGTGCCAGTTATTTGTCATTGATTAACAGATTTAACAGTGTCCAGAAGTTCAAACAGAGAAGTTCCTCCTCTGTGTATATCCTTATAAAACACTTTTTCTAGGTTTTATTTTAACAATTTACAAAGTCTCCCCCCACCCCCGGGGATGCCACTTTCCCCATTGTTGTTCATTCGCACAGTCGATTATGACCCTTTGCGATCCCATGGACCATTTTCCTCCAGGCACCTCTGTCCTCCACTATCCTCCTCAGTCCGCCCAGCTCTGTGCCCATTGCGTCTACAATATCATCTAGCCATCTCATCTTTGGCCGCCCCCTTCTTCTCTTGCCCTCCACCTTTCCCAACATCAAGGCCTTCTCAAGAGAGTCCTCCCTTCTCATTTGATATACAAAGTACTTTAGCTTCATCTTCACTATTTGTCCCTCCAATGTACAGTCAGGGTTGATTTCTTCTAAGATTGACCTATTTGTATGTTCTCTTTGCTGTCCAGGGTATTCTCAGGACTCTCCTCCAACACCACATCTCAAAGGCATCTATTCTTCTGCGCTCAGCTTTCCTAATGGTCCAGCTCTCACATCCATACATTACCACCGGGAATACCATTGCTTTGACTATGCGGATTTTTGTTTTCAAGGTGTTGTCTCTACTTTTCACTATATTCCCCAGGTTTCTCATAGCTTGTCTTCCCATAATCAGTCGTCTTTTTATTTCATGGCTACATTCGCCATCTGCAGTGATCTTGGATCCCAGGAAAGTAAAATCTGTCACTGCTTCTACTTCTTCCCCATCTATTTTCCAGGGACTGATGGGACCTGTTGCCATTATCTTGGTTTTCTTGATATTAAGTCTCAAGCCAGTTTTTGCACTCTCCTTCAATCCAATCAAGAGGTTCTTTAGGTCTTCCTCACTTTCTGCCATTAGGGTGGTATCGTCTGCATATCTCAAATTGTTGATGTCTCTATTTTGACTGTGTGGACCACAAGAAAATGTGGCAAGTAATTAAAGAGATGGGAATACCTGAACAACTCATATGCCTCATGAGAAATCTGTACACGAACCAAGAAGCAACAGTTAGGACAGAACACGGAATGACAGAGTGGTTTGGAATAGGAAAAGGAGTAAGACAAGGCTGCATTTTATCACCCTGCTTATTCAATCTATACACAGAGCACATAATGCGCAATGCAGGGATGGAGGAATCACTTTCCCCATAGCCTTTAATATTTCAGTAAAGTGCTTGTCTTATCAGTGTAAAATTTCGAAACACATGTATCACTTTTGAACACTGCACATGCCCATAGGATATGATGTCCTGCAAGTACTATATTTAAAGTATTATTTCTACTAGTTTGAAAGGTATTACGGTTCTTACAATCAAATCTGGTTATATTATATCATGTTATCTCAGTTGTACTTTATAGAGGATTTTTCAGCCTTTGAAACCACTATGAGATTAAAGGACATTAATCTAAGCTCTCAGGGCCCAGTTGAATAAATTTTGAATTGATTAGTTCTTGCTTTCCCCAATAAACATCAAAGCATGGCACAATGGAGAATTCTCAGAGGTCAGTTAAAGTGTACTGTTACTAAGCAGCATAGATGGTAAAATAGAGCTTATTTCTATTGCTCTTTCCAGCTAGAGGAATTTACTGAATGAGTAGGATTTATGCAAGTATTGATTCTGCAGTGGATTCATTAATTAAGAGTAGCAATGGACTGTGAATATTTTGGTTATACAGTATGTGAGTATGATGCAGAAGAGCAGGATTACAAATACAGCTAACAGGCATTTGAGTTGGAAAATGCTATATAAAATTACCCTTGGTGCCAGATATGGTTCAGGAGAATTGATCTTGGTCAGAAAGTCACACAGACTGTTCATACTTGACCTGTAAAGTTCCCTCACAAAGAAAGCTAAACTGGCTAATTTGTTCTTGCCCATTTGCTGGCAGATAGAGACCTTTCTATTCAGGCATATGCTTGTCTGTTGGCTGCCTGCTAAGGAAGGGGCTTTTAATTGGTAAGTTTGGAACTCTTTTATTGAGGTGCTTTAAAATATTGTGTATTAATATTCTGATTTGTTTAATTGTACTTTAGCAGTGTAACTTTGTGTGCTTAAATTTGTACATTTTTAAAACTGTGTTTTGAAGTGTGTTTGGGGGAGCATCAGTGTAATAAGTAAATGCTGAAGTAGCCAAATCTGGTTGACATTATTTCCTAAGCTGAGAATGAGTATGGAACCTTATGCAACCAAAACATCACAATCCGTGCCCAAGAGGGAGGTGTTTTAGCTTAATTTTTTTTGGTTAAATGAAATGTTTTTATGTAATGATAAATTGTACACTTTCTTTCATTACACTCATGTTCTTTCATGTTAATTTGATTTAAGTAATGAAATTTAAATTCATCTGATTAAAAGAAAATTTTATAAATTAATAGGCACTTATCGGGAACCGAGATGACTTTGCAGTTTTTGTGGTGCTAGTTTTGTATAGTAGTAACTTTGTGTTTCCGAGCCTTTGGTTTTTGGACTTCAGTTCCCAGAAGCTCGAGTCAATTCCCCAAAGCACTGATCAGCCAATGTACTGATGTAGGCTTCTGGGAGTTGAAGCCCCCCTGTGAGGTGTGTGCTCCATGTTGAGAACCACCGATCTAGATTCTAGTGTGCTTAAATACCTCTTTTATAATCCTGCCTCCAGCTATCAGAGACCTGTGGTATTTTGATCTTCAGATTATAAATGTGTATGATGGTGTGAGAAAGTGTGAAAGCTTATTTTCCGTATCCTGAAACAGAATAGTTTTTTGTTTTAGTAGTGACTTGCTTCTGGAATGTTTTGGTCAGTTATAAGTTCAGGATAAGTATATATAATGTTATGTGACTTGGAACGCACTCACATATAACTGTGTGAACTTGTCACTCAAGTGAGGCATGCACGAGCCCCTTCATGTATTGAATGGACATGCAAGGAGTGTCATATAAGTCTCACCCACTGCTACTACTGTGCACTGCTGACGTCCCTCATGGCCAATGTTAGGAAGGAATTATTTCTGTATACAAACTTGTGTGGAGAGTTCTTACATGCAGGGAAGGATTTTGCCTGGCCAGGGTCTCCTCTTGTGACAAGCTAGATATGAATGCATCTTATTCAATTTGAGTTCTGTGGCGCTGGAGAAGACTCTTGAGAGTCCCCTGGATAGCAAGGAGATCAATTCAGTCTCTACTAAAGGAAATCTACCCTGACTGCTCCTTGGAAGGACAAATACTGAAGCTGAAGCTCAAGTACTTAGGACACCAAATGAGAAGAGAGGACTCACTGGAGAAGACCCTGATTCTGGGAAAGATCAAAGGCAAAAGGAAAAGGGGCGGCAGAGAATGAGATGGCTAGATTGCATTGTTGACGTGGTGGGCGTAGATCTGGGCAGACTACTGAGGATGGCAAATGACAGAGGAGCCTGGCGTGCAGTGGTCCATGGAGTCGCAAAGGGTTGAACTCAGTTGTGCAACTGAACAACAAAAGTCCTTAGTGATGTTAAAGAAGATATGTATGTTGACTCTCTTAGTCAGGATGACTATACAGTATAGAATTTCCATAATAACAGCAATTATGGTCTTTAAGAACTTACTTTTTGTAAGTTCTAGTCCAGAGATAGTGGTAATATTCTAATGACAATTATATATTAGTCAATTGAGTGACTGATATTGGTTAATATCTATGCATAAATATAATGAGCCAGGGAGAAATATGCCTTCAAGCCAATTGAATTCTGTTGTGGACTATGTCACCAAAGAGTTTGAATTATGGTTCAGGATAGCATAAAGAAGCTACAGTATTTAGTTTCAGAACAATGTGATTTGTCTTGTTAAAGCCATCCGTATACATGGTTTTAGGACATAGGTCCATCTTGTAATGAAAAGTATGATTGCAGTTAGTGATTTAAATTGATCTTGGTGATTTTAAATCCATCATTCCTGCATGTAGTATCTTTTGTTGGTCAGTCTCCTGGTAGTTTCTGTTCACATCTGAGCTTTGATTAATAGGGCTCCACTACTGGTTTAACACAGTTTCTTCATGTGAGAATTTGCATTACATATCTGTTACCATAATATTACTAAAATGATAAAATATAATCTTTTCAGCAGTATTTGGTAGTATTATCTTTGTAGTTCCATCATTTGGACACATCAGAGTTACTGTTTTTCCTACTGCTAAAGCAGGGGTTCCCAACCTTTTCAAGCCAGGGGCCAGGTCACACTCTCTCAGCTTCGAGGGTTGGATGGCCATTTTGCCCTGCTTGCATTATGGGGCAGCCATTTTGTTTCTCAAATGTCTTTTTTGGGGTGGGGACACATAAAATGGCACTGTGGACCAGATCCGGCCCATGGGCCTTACGTTAGGAACCCTTGTGTTAAAATAAATCTCAACTAAAATTGTTTCAGAGAACTGAGTGGAATCTATTTGGAGTACTAAAGCAACCTTTCATGCATTAAATGCCATGTAATTTCAATGTGTCTTCAGCCCAAATGCATATAAAGTCAGTATTTTATAAATTGCTTTGAACCTCCTGGTTTTAAATGAGTGTTATGTAGCAAAAACATGGATAGCATCACAGGACCTCCATGTAGCCTTCTCTCCATTTCATTGAAGCAATTAGGTGTATTAACGCTGCTTGCCACTACTTGAAGTAATAATACTTTGTCTTATAGACACTGCTTTAATAATGTTCCACCTTTGGAGAACAGAGGCTTCAACAGTCAACCCTATACCACTTAATCCTTTATTTTGAAGCCTTGCGAAAAAGTGAGGTCTAAATTGAAATATCCTCAGAAACCTATCTGGTTATTTAAACTAGGTTCACCAATAACAGTGTCTTGAATGCAAACACGTATGTTGTGTTTCTTTGTCATTGGTGTCTTGGTATTTGCTAATAAGTGGGATTTAAATTTCTTCTGCAGATGTCTGAGCTCTTAGTGTTTTTGGTGTTATTGTAATTATGTTACAGTGGATAATATGTTCTTCAAGTGGTTTTCTTGAGGTGTGTGACACAGTTGCATATTCACCTAATTGCCTCAATGAGGTTGTAAATATTATAATCTTCCTCTGTCAATATTGTGTTGAAGCTTGTAATTTCACCTGCATTACCAAAGGTGGTGTTATTACTAGTACAAGTAAAACCCCGGGTTGCAATTCCCCTGGTTTACGTTTGCCGCAGTTTATGACAGCAAATGTAATAAAATTAATGCCCGGGTTTACGTTTTTTGGTTTACGACCTAAAACCGTGCTATTTTAAACTCTAAAATAGTGGCCGGCACCACCCTCCGCTGGAAGTCACAGTTCATTGCTTACTGCTGCGGAGGTGGCATTATTGTTGTTTTTGCCGCTATTTCTGCACTGTC
Organism: Bradypodion pumilum; assembly: GCA_035047305.1. Lineage (NCBI taxonomy): Eukaryota > Metazoa > Chordata > Lepidosauria > Squamata > Chamaeleonidae > Bradypodion > Bradypodion pumilum. The sequence continues at coordinate 61,261,997 of JAWDJD010000004.1, read as the reverse complement.
CACCATTTCTACCGGCACTGGGAGAGTCTAGAGACCCTATCCGCTCGGTTCCGACCTTCATCTGAGCTCCCTGGGCAGCACTACAGCTGGGTATGTACACCTCTCCCAGGCGCGCACCTGGGGAGGCACGCATTTTCAGCTGCAGCACTGCCAAGGGAGTTCAGATGAAAGTCAGAGTCGAGTGGATAAGGTCTCCAGACTCTCCAGGTGCTGGTAGGGACAGAAAATGCACTCCCCTGGTGGCTGGACAAACTACTCAGGAAGAAGCAGCGGTGTGTAAAAAGTAGGGAGATTGCACCTTTGTAGGGGTGGAAGACAATAGTGTCTGGCAGTTTTTGTTTTTTTTGGGCGGTTTTTGGATTTTTTTTGGTGGGATTTTTTAATCGGGTAAGGACTGTTTTGCCTTTGTGGGGGTGGGGGGAGATCTTGTCTGGCATTTTAAAGATGTTTTGGTGGTTTTTTGTAATTTATTATTATTGTTGGTCTGATCGGGACCTTTAAAAAATATTTTCAATGCATTCCTATGAGAAAACGTGCTTCGGTTTACTTTTGTTTTGCTTTATGACGGAGGCTGTTGCAATGGACCTCCGTCGTAACCCGGGGTTTTACTGTACCTCTAAAATATATTGTATGGACAATCTGTGTAAAATGATAGAAATTTGTCTTTTTAGTTTAGTCTTTCCAGTGGAATTCTGAGGGTAGCACAATTAATGTCAATATTATTGGATTCTTATAAACACTGTAGATGAATGTAATTAGCCAAATTGAGGGGTAAAGTACACTGCGTGTAATTAAGCCTGATTTTGTTTTTCCATTGCTAGGCAAATGCATAGAGGATTAGTCTTTAGATCAGCACATGCCCCACAGGGGGATTTCAATTCCCAGAAACCTAAGTCAGTACATTGGCTGATCAGTGCTTTGGGGAATTAACTTAGGCTTCTGGGAAATGAAGTCCAAAAATCAAAGGTTGGGAAACACCGCTCTAGATCAAGGTTATTGCAGATACTGTATTTGCTAGCATATAAGACACATCAGAATATAAGACACACTCTATTACCAAAATAGACCACTACAGGCTACTATATACAGTATAAGATGCACTCCATTTTCCAGTGTATTTGAAGGGGGGAAGTGGGTCTTATATGCCAGCAAATATGGTAGTTTGGATAGATTGAATTTTAATTCTCCAATTATTTTTCATGCTTCTTAAATTTGTACATCTAAGTACACGATCTTAACCAAAAGGCAAAGTAGTGAGTTTTAGCTTATTTGGTGGAGTTGTCCTGAGACTTTGTTGAGTGACTGAATATGCCTTGGAGTCGTTACTCAGCGAGGAGTCCACACAGTGGTAGACATCTCCATGATGACATTCCGCATATGCAAATGGACCTGGGAAATAAAGCTTATCTGCATGCAGTTTTTTTTTTAGCCATTTGAATATCACGTCACCTGCTGGCTAGGCGGACCATGTCGTGTACTCTCCACTATTACCTTGCCCATGTGATCCGATGGAGGACGCTTTGGTGAATATAATTTGACTAATATTATAGTTGTCTGTACGTTAGGACCTATGATAATCTTGTTAGGCTATTTATAAAAGTTTGCTTCAGATCAAAGAGAATTGATTTGGAACTTATTAACTACTGCAAGAGTTTGGGGTTTCAGAAGACGAGAAGTACAGTGGAACCTCATACAACAATTGCTCTGTAAAGCAACAAAATTGCATAACAATTAGGTTTTGGGGGGGAAATTGTGTCTTGCATAACAATTTCCCCTATGGAAAAAATCGTACAATTTTTCAATTGGAAAAACCACTTAGCAAAAAAATAATAATATATCGTTGTATGATGCATCCCATAGGGAAAATCGCTATATGATGCATGTATTGTTATAGTAATTGCTTCGTACAACAACGAGCCATGTGGAATGGATTAAAATCGTTGTATGAGGTACCACTGTACTTCCATTTCTTTACTTGCAGTAACAGGTGGAAGTTTGGAAAATTGCAAGATGATTATGAATTGGAAACTTGCAGCTAATTGGGCAAAGCTTGCAAAAGTCAGCTTGCTTGGAATACAACTTCATCAGTACTGGTAATCAATCAGTCTCTATCAGTACTGGTAATAGTTATAAAAACCCAGTTTAGGTTTGGGATTGCTCTCAGCATAGGCAAACTCAGTTACTTAGCATTTTGAAAATAAATATGGGGTTAGAATATTTGCTTCCACAGTGTAAAGACTAAATTTGGAGATTACTAAAATAAAACAGAACAGTCGGAAAACAGATTTTTTACCAGTGGCTCTGTTAGATTTCAGGGGAAGCATGTGTAAAGTTTAATATTGCCATGGTCTTATGGCAATTCAACAGTGTCACATTTAACAACTAATCTGAATAACAAGAAACTCTATGTGGATTGTTGTCTTGTAATTTTTCTGTTCAAGAATAGCAACTTTCAAGTCTTGTGCAAAGTGTCCAGGTAGATTGGAATGGTTTGAAACAGGTTTCTGTGTACAGTGGTACCTCATACAATTATTTTAATCAGTTCGACGGGGCTCATTGTTGTACGAAACAATTGCTATACGATGCATGCATCGTATAGCGATTTCCCCTATGGGATGCATCATACAGTGATTTTTTTTTTGCTAAGTGGTTTTTCTCATTGAAAAATTGTATGATTTTTTTCCATAGGGAAAATTGTTATGCGGAACACCATTTCCCCCCAAAACCTAATTGTTATGCGATTTTGTTGCTATATAGGGCGATTGTTGTATGAGGTTCCACTGTATTGCCATTCCTGATGTCTGATTTATGTCCATTTACTCTTTTGCGTAGAGATTGTCCTGTTTCTTCTATGTTGAGTGCAAAGGGCATTTTTGGCAAAAGATGGCATCAATCATATTGGGGGAGGAAGAAGTAAAACTGCTCTTAAAGTTGTGTGTGGCATTGTTTGGTCCAGTAATACAGTTGCCAGAGTAAATGTAGGGGCATAGCTGACATCTGGATTTGTAGCAGGGGTTAGTTCTCATTTCTGTTTTACTGTTGCATCATCTGTTGTGTGTCAATAGTTGCTTGAAATTGGGGAGTTGCTTAAGATTTCCCTAGGGAGGATATGGATAGTGTGATGGTGATAGAAAATGGCTTGTTGCATGAGCTAGTCATCCAGCATGGCAGTGCCCCAGTCTTACAACATATTATCATGCACATGTGCTGAACATTTATGAAAGCTGTTGTGAACAGCTGTGTTTTGCCATCATTAAGCATGGAGCCCATCTGGCCTTTTGTTTATCCAAAAAAGATGTAGTGTAATTTAAGGCCTCACATACGTCTCTTGCTTTGAAGCAGGAAATAGTTTACTGAAGGGTGTTGCCAGTAACTCAAGGGCGTGTTAGTGGCTTTTGTGTTTATCTGTGTGTATAGAAAATTGGGAGATTCTAGAATAGTTTAAAATGTTTGTTCATGTTTCAATTTGTGCCTGTCAGATTTCAAAGTATGTTAAATAAAAACTGCACATTGCAGAGATTGTTGAATGGTGTTACGTAAAGACTACCAGGTGGAGCTTTCAAATTCTTGTTGTTGTTTGTGGTTCAATGTAAAGTTTAGGTTGAAGGCAAATGTCAACTTTGAACCTCTTTGTTTCAGTAATATCACCCATATATTGCTAGACTGTTAAAAGCTTAGCGAAGCACTCAGATAGATCTCCATTGATCCACGAAGCCACAAAGAACTAGAGAGGTCTTTATGGATAACTGGCACATTTTATGAAATTTGGTTAGCTGTTTATCCTTTCAGTTGCCAGTTTTGTCAACAGTGGTGCTCCAAATTAAATACAGTGGAACCTTGGTTAACAAACTGCTCGGTTAACATAAACATTGCATAACAAAAGGAAATCCATAGAAAATAGTGGCTCAGTTTACAGAATCTTTTTTGGAATTGATTAATTGGTTTTCAATGCATTCCTATGGAAACCGTGTTTCGGTTAATGTATTTTGGTTTTCAATGCATTCCTATGGGAAATTTGGTTAAAGTAATTTTTGCTGTAAGAAACATCCGGGAAAACACATTAATTATCCGGGAAAACACATTAATTATGTTAACCAAGGTTGTACTGATATATACAAACTGATACAGAGAGAGGCCTAGAGGCCAGCTGCTTTCCTTAAAACAAGGTTAAAGGTTTCCCTTGCTCGAAAGCCAGTCGTATCCGACTCTAGGGTGCAGTGCTCATCTGTTTCTAAGCCGAAGAGCCAGCGCTGTCTGCTTCTGCAGACATTTCTGTGGTCATGTGGCAGGCATGACTAGACACCGGCTGTTACCTTCCCACCGAAGTGGTCCCTATTTATTTACTTGCAGTTTCTTGCTTTCGAACTGCTAGGTTGGCAGGAGCTGGGATGAAGACGGGAGCTCATTTCCGTCCTGCAGTACTCGGGAATCGAACTGCTGACCTTCCGTTTCCCAGTCAGCGTCTTAGCGACTTGAGCCACTGCAGTACTTAAAACAAACAAAACATATTTTAACATGACTTATAACTTTCATCTTGTAACATTGTTTGGATTCTTTGATTTAAATATAGACTTAAAGAGTTTGGCATAGATGACCCACTTAATAATAAGAACAGAACTGTTTCCTTAAGGTTTTCTAGTGGGAAAGATGGGGTACACAGAAAGCATCTTCTCAAAGATTATGGAATTTTTGATCCACAATAAGGCGTACCCTGGTAACAGCCACCTTGTGTTGCCAGCTAATCTTTCTCACACTTGGTCTGGTGGAAGGAACTGTAGAATGAACTCGCCCAAAGGTGCCTTTGTTTTGGCAGTTTCACGTCTAGCCGAGACACGGAAGAAGAAGAAGGAAAAGTGGGAAAGAGGAAATTTCATGTTTTCAGCTAAAGTAATTTTTTTCCTCAGTCTGTTAGCTTCAGATCTGAACTTCTCCTAGTAGCGATAGTGGCAAATGCCTGTCTAGTGTAGTGGCAGACGGAAGAGATGTGAGAACAAACACTGAATGGTATTAATTCTGATTTTGTTCCTTTCCTCCTTACAATGGCATTGTGGTACAACTCTTAACATTGAACAATTAACTGGCTTTGAGTGTGATCTCTTCCATTGGTTTAATATCTTTCCACACTATTGTACTTTAATCTCTGCTGGAAAGAACTGTGGCCTTTACTGTCTTTTGTAGCTGTCAGCTACAGGGGGCAATTTATCACTTCTTGTCACGGACTAGACTCCACTGGCTGATTTTGTAGATATGTTTATGCTACTGTATATTTGTGTGTTACTGATGATGCTGATTCTTGGTAGAATGGGGGATCCCATTTTGGCTGTCTTACTTGCATGGTGGTGGCTTCACTCCCTTTTTTTTGCAATGTACTTATCTTTTGTTTTAATCTTGATGTGATGATGTTCATTATTTGAGGGAAGAAATTTATTGCTAGTCATCTCTTAGCTATAATAATCTTGGTTTTATATTGTCAATACAATAATCCACTTTTATGTCCTATGAAGTTAATTTGGATGTGTGGCGACGCTAATAGGGGTTATAAAGTGAGCAAGATATTTAAAGAGTCACCCTTCCATCAGTTTTTGTGGCTGAGTGGTGATTTGAACTATGGTCTTCTGAGTCTTAATCTGAATACTATACCACCTCTGTTACATCTTGATGTCTTTTTGTGTGCACTCATGTAGCTCATACACTTACATAGTTGCAGCAAAACCCACTTGGGTTTTAATGTTACAGTGTTTATGAAAGCTCAAATATTTTGAGTGTTTTTAATTTCTGCATTCAACTCTTCCTGATACATGAAAGCCTAAAACTCTTAGTTTTTCTTTTAATACTAATCTTGAGGCCATCCAAAACACAATAGAACTCTCTTTGATTCTCATTTTTCTCATAAAACTTTAAAATGTTGGTGTTAAAGAGAGGTTTATTTTGGAGGGAGTCTGACACATATTAGATTTTAGAAATGCTAAAAATAATCCCTTTGCAAATATATCTAATATAACCTTTGGTAGTACAAAAATCAAAATACTGAACTTTCGTGGTCTCTGGCTTCTGTTTGTCTCTGCCTAGTTTTTGACTTTCTGTGTTGGATGGCATTGAACTTTATATGGAGACTGCCTGGTCAACTAGAATTGAGATTTAAATGAAAGCACAGAGAGGGGTGAGGAGGAAGCTCTTTTTTGTACAGATGGGTAGAAGCTCAAAAGCAAGAGTCAAACCGATTTTGATGGTTACATAAACAAAATATGAAGTATAAATTTTTAAGGTTAGTGTGATGTTTTAGCTGCTAGGTTAAAAACAGGTAAGGTGAAATAAAACATTGTATTGGAATTCAATACAGTACTGTGTTTCTTTCCATTTGTTGCCTGTGTTTAAATATTGTTCCAAATAGAAGTAGAGAGGATTACAGGCTAAGCCAGTCAAGATGTTCTTGGAAGAGAGGTATTTCCCCCCAAACCTCAGATAATGGGGAATTAAGTCAAGTTCCTTCTGCAGAGTTGTTCAGTTCCAATGTTATTGCTGAACATAAAGCTATAAATATCACATCTATGGCATGACATTCTCTGTGGGATACAGAGGAATTCTTGGGTCATCAGGACTTTTCTAGGCACAACTGTGCAACTCATGCTTTCCTGCAGTTTCTTGCAGTGGCTCAAATGGCTAAGATGCTGACTGGGAGGTGGAAGGTCAGCAGTTCGATTCCCGAGTACTGCAAGATGGAATGAGCTCCCGTCTTTGTCCGAGCCCCTACCAACCTAGCAGCTTGAAAGCAAGAAATTGCAAGGAGATAAATAGGGACCACTTCGGTGGGAATGTAACAGCATTCCGTGTGCTCCCGTGTCTAGTCATGCCTGCCACATGACCATGGAAACGTTTGCAGAAGCAGACAGCGCTGGCTCTTCGGCTTTGAAACAGAGATGAGCATTGAACCCTAGAGTCGGATTCGACTGGCTTTCGAGCAAGGGAAACCTTTACTAATTTGTTTATTTGTTAAGTGTTTCAAGTTAAGGATTTTAATTATTTTCATGGCTTATGACTGGGAATTAGATGTTTAAGAAGTTGTCATCAAGAGTATATTTAAGGACTGAGCAAGGAAATAAGAACCATGAGCTGGTAAGCTGTCAGCAGCCCCCTAGATCAGTGATGGTGAACCTTTGCACTCCAGTGTTCTGGAACTTCAATTTCCAGAAGTCCTGATCAGCAGGAGCGCTGACTTGGGCTTCTGGTAATTGCTGTCCAAGAACACCTGGAGTGCCAAGGTTCACCATCACTGCCCTAGACAGATCTTTTCTGAATGACTTTCTAAAAAAAAGAATGAAATATATTTTTACTTCCGAGTATGCAGAGACACACCATCTGACTCCTGTCTGTAATCATTATACAGTAGTTATTGTAAATCTTGTTTCCTCTCTGGTAGTCTAGCAGTTGCTATTGCTTGTTGTGTCCCTGCTGCAAGAAGGAAGTAGGGTATTGTTTTTTCTGTTTTTCAGATTGCTCAAGATTACTAAAATTACCTCTTGATAAAATGTATTCCACTGTATTTTTGTTACAGTTAGGCCATCTGAAGATCAGATCCACAAACAACAAGTATTCCTCTCATTCTCCCAACCCAGAAATTTTAGGAACAAGTTTCACTTGTCTTTTCATGTAACTAATGTACCAGAGGTGGATAATATGAGCGGTGTATTCACTTTAGCACAGTATTTTAAAAATCTTAAAATAATAAAGACCAACTCTGCTCCTCTCTTAGACCCGACTACCTTCTTTGCAGCTGAAAAGCCACAGCAATCCATGTGGTAAACCAACACCTTGGCTTTCCCCCCCTCTCGCAATGAGTCACTTGTTTAGAACATGCTTCAGAGCATGGTCTAGGCTAGAGGTGGGTAACCTGTGGCCTTGAGGGGAGCTTGGGCTTCTGGGAATTGAATTCCAAGTACTCCTGGAGGCCCAAGGTTGAGAAACCCTGGCCTAAAGGAAACAGGCTAGACCTCCAGGTGTTTTGGAACTTCAATTCCCAGAAGCCCAGGCTCCCCTCAAGGCCTCAGGTTCCCCACCCCTGGTCTAGGCACTGTTATCTGGAGCATGAAGGCTGCAGTAGGGTCAACATTTCACCTCTTCATTCTGTAGTAAAGTTATTATTCCATTTCAGTTATTTTGCTTCTGTCCTTTCCCTGCAGGTAGCTTGCAGGGTTTCTGGGTCTTTTACTTGAAAAGCTGAAATGCACTTTGCATTTAGACATGAAAAACTGCCATCAAGCAATTTTTATCCCATTAAGACAGTGCCTGAAGCACAAGTAGATCTGACCAACAAAAAGCTTTTAAAGTAGGTTAGAAGTATTACTTTATGGCAAGGTGCTTGGATCCCAGTGATATTTTCTTCTAGTCTTTTGTTTTTCATCCAGTTATAAGATTCTGATTTTTTAAAAAAATACATGTGGCATTTCTAACGTTTTCCTGTGTGTTCCATAAATATGTTCATTTGTTTACATTTTACATCAGGTATTTATTTATTTATTATTTAGACTTACATCGCCGCCCGCTTGCCATGCCGACTCAGGGCGGCTTACAGTCAATAAAAACGACAATCACAGTACAAAATTGAGTTGCAACATTATAACTAAAATCAGTACACTTAAAACAGTTAAAATACACTTATTAAAACATCTTTAGACAGTTAAACTAACGTCCCCAGATGGCCAGTTATTTAGAGTAGTCGTATGAGCCGGGGTGTGTGTGCTCTCATTGCGGCACCCCACACACGCTAGGCCAGCCAGGTTTTCAGACCTTTTCTTAATGCTAGCAATTCTGATTGGAGGCAGAGGTCAGTCGTGCACATATACTAACATACTTTGTCTATGTTGCTTATTTCCCTGTTTCACTCTCAAAGGATGGTTGTGCATTTGAGTTATACACATTTTTTAGTTGTTTGAATCATATGCATTTATATTATTAGCCTATTCATACAGCTTTGTATACACTTTTTTGAAACGCTCCATAAGTCTTGTAAATGTACAGATTACCAAGGCTAGTAATATTTTGTGTGTGTGTGTGTGTGTGTGTAGTCCTGGGCATGTGCACAAATGCCATTTGCAATTAAGAATGCTGTATCAAATCAAATTACTGTATTTTTCATTTTTATTCCAAACATCCCAGCCCTCAAGATCTTGTAGAAGAGTGAATACAGAAAGGGATAACGGCTTCTTAATGTAACTCCTGTAGTTCTTTTTTATTCTTCATGGAAGAGAAGCTGGGTGACATGCAATTCTACTTCTGCTTATTACACAGTGGCATCTATTTCAAAGATGTATGAGTAAACTCTTCATAGCTTTTAACTAGGCAGATTCTCTAGTAAGATAGTGACATTGAGCAGTTAGTTGCTCTTTTGCCCCTATATGGGCCTTTGTTTAGTTTCCTTTCAGTTGAGGCAAGTGGCCTGTATTCTGTCTGGATTCTCCTTACTGGGTCAAGATGTTCCAATCTGTGTCTTGATTCAGAAATGTAAAACTTGTAATGTCATTTGTTTGAAAGCTGCAGTAATGCTGACAAAAGCGTAAGTTATAAAGAGAAAAGTCTAATCTTCACACTACCAAAATTGATATGAAGCTCAGAAAAAAGATTGTGCATGCTCCTAGTAGAATTACATTTTGCAACTGATTGATACTTAGCATAATGAATTGTTATATTAATACTCTCTTGGTCTTTGCATTTCCCAGTTCTCTCACTTGGGTCAGAAGAACCTTCCTGAGGGCTATTCAGATCTCTTTAGCACTCCCATTGTCAACTGTACTCTACTGATCTCTGATTAATTTTCACTTGACTTTCAAATTAGCTTTCTGTCAGCTGTGATAGGTGAAGAATCAGTTTGCTGCCTGTTGATATTGAGAGCTGAGACATGATTTTTATTTCTATAGAAGCTTCCTACATAATTATTTCCATTATGAATGACTATTTTCTAAGTGAGCTTCAAGTTTTGAAATCACTTTGACAATTACTATTTGTTATCTTCTCCCAAGCCAGTGTACTTAAAATAAGGTGCTTTTAAACATTTCTAAAAGGTTTAAGTACAAAATCCATCAATATAATTATGAGTTTAACTGTTCTGGTCAAGGTGTCTAGTGGCTAACATGTAAGATGTTAGAAACTGAAACATTTCAGTTGCATTCTGCATATTTACTATGGGTTCACTGTTGTACTTGCAGCAATTGACTCAATTATACAAAGACTGGAACAGTTAACAGTTAAATTTCCCATAGGAATACATTGAAAACCAATTAATCTGTTCCAAAAAAATTTCCATAAACAGAGCCACTATTTCCTATGGATTTCCTTTTGTTATGCAATTTTTGTGTTAACCGAGCTGTTTGTTAACCAAGGTTCCACTGTATTATAAATATCGTAGGTATAGCTCAAACTCTTAATGCAGAATCCCTAAACTCCTAGCACAGAAGCTATTTTGCATATTAGAGAATTAAAAATTTCCATGGTGGTGTAACTTTTTGTTAAAGGAAGCCAGAATACGAATTTCTTTTCCTATGTAGATACCTTTCTATAGAAACATACATTTTATTTATAAATTTTAAGTAGTGGAAAGTCTGGCTGAAATTCTGTTTAGCATTAGTAAGCTTCGCTAGACTAGGCTAATTGAATCCATGGAAATTTGGTGAGTAAACTCATCCGTAGGTTCCATTTGTTCAAATAGGGCTACTCAAATTGTGATTTACGTAGAATAGTTGGTTGCATGTAGAGTAAGACCCCCTTGAATTAACCAAACTAATGGAGAAATAGACTCAGCAAATCCCCACTGACTCAGCCTACTCTATTCTGACTTACTATGCTAAACAGCAGGATTTAAGCAAGAAAATATCTCTAGGTATTGTTCAAGTGTAACAGCACCAATTAAGGAAATAGTTTGCATAACATAATTTACTGAATTTATCACCTTTCTATCCACTAGGCATCCCAAAATGGTGTACAATAGTACTCAAAAGTGGTTTACTATTCCCTTCTTCTGGGGGTGGCCTGGGACCTTCCAGCTTAACCATCCACTGCACAACCTGGCTCTTTTCTTGTACTCTTTTAAATACTGTCTGCCTAGAAAACCCTGAGAAGCATAGCCATAAATCAGAATTGACTTGATGGCACACAATTATTATTAGTAACAACAAATTAAGAAAAAGTTCAAGTTTTTAAAGAACTTCCTTGCCCCATTGTGTACATTCAGTGGGCATAGTCCCACCACATTTATTGAAATTGGTATAGTCAAAGGTATAATACTGAAAATAAACTGCTTATTCAGTCTGAAATGACTGGAAACTTCTGCAAGCAAACTAACTAGGCCTGCTTTGAAGTCTTGTCTCATGAGATTCAAGGCTCCATCATAAGATATTGTCCTTGCTGTGCCCTTGGATGTAAAAAAAAGGTTTCAAAATCCTTTCTTGTTCTTTTAAAGATAGTGTTTTATTTCATCAGATGTGAATTCAGTGTTGGCTTCCACTGTGTGTTTGATTTGAAGAAATACAGACTTATCTGATATTTACAGTCCCTAGGTGATGTTCTGTGCGATAGGAAGGGAACATGAAAGATCTGACCTCTCTTTATCCTGTAGGAGTGGAAGAGGAAAAAGATACCAAGCTTTTCCCCCCACCTTGTAATGCATCCTGTGTTGAAAACTTTTTCTGTGTCAGTGCTATGATAAGTTGTACAATTATGTATTTTGGCAGCTCATGGTGACATTTAGTCATATGTGTCTGTTGCATCTGAAAATGGTGTGATTTTGGGTGGGTGACCTGCTTCCACATGGCAAGTAAACAATCTTTCCTGCATGTCAACCCAACTCTATTGTATCTTTCTTAAATCAGCTCAACAAAAGAATGTTATATCTCTCCTCCTCTGGATTCCCCTTTCCCAAAACATACACAGCTTAGATAGGCTCCTATCCTTCCGGTTTTGTGGCTGTTATTATGAAGTCTGTGCCAATACTGTAAGTCCATTTAGGGAAGACTGCCAGTTGCCGCCAACCAAGTTAAAAGTTTTCTTCGAAGCAAGGGTGCAACATGCTGTTTTCTAACCCTGCCTTTGGTTGCCTTTCTGTCTGTTTTGGAATAAATCCTTTTAAACTTCTGGAAATGTAGGCTAGCAAAATAAAAACTACATCTATCCATTGGAATGTAGTACTCATCAGTTTAGTGTGTGCTGGCTAAAGAACTGGAGGCTACTTCACAAAATTCAGAGGGAAAAAGTACCTACCATTTGCAAGAGAATCATTTGACTCTGCATGTGCTCTTAAGCAGAGCTGCTGCTGAGGAGAGCAAAACAAAGGAAGTGAGCGCTGGTAAGTTTTGCAGTTGGAGTAGAGCTGTTTTAGAGGCTTCCACTAATTTAAATTGATAATTTCAACTGCTGAGAGCCACCTCTGTTCAAACAGAGGAAGCAGTTTGAAGCTTCCAGAAGCAGGGGGCAGAGCCACACCAGGCCCTTCCCTGAACTGTGACTCATAGGGGCGGAGCCACACTAGCCTTTAAAAGCTCTGAGCTCTTTCAGGGTCAGCCCTTTTGACTCTGCATGTGCTCTTAAGCAGAGCTGCTGCTGAGGAGAGCAAAACAAAGGAAGTGAGCGCTGGTAAGTTTTGCAGTTGGAGTAGAGCTGCTTTAGAGGCTTCCACTAATTTAAATTGATAATTTCAACTGCTGAGAGCCACCTCTGTTCAAACAGAGGAAGCAGTTTGAAGCTTCCAGAAGCAGGGGGCAGAGCCACACCAGGCCCTTCCCTGAACTGTGACTCATAGGGGCGGAGCCACACTAGCCTTTAAAAGCTCTGAGCTCTTTCAGGGTCCGCCCTTTTGACTCTGCATGTGCTCTTAAGCAGAGCTGCTGCTGAGGAGAGCAAAACAAAGGAAGTGAGCGCTGGTAAGTTTTGCAGTTGGAGTAGAGCTGCTTTAGAGGCTTCCACTAATTTAAATTGATAATTTCAACTGCTGAGAGCCACCTCTGTTCAAACAGAGGAAGCAGTTTGAAGCTTCCAGAAGCAGGGGGCAGAGCCACACCAGGCCCTTCCCTGAACTGTGACTCATAGGGGCGGAGCTACACTAGCCTTTAAAAGCTCTGAGCTCTTTCAGGGTCCGCCCTTTTGACTCTGCATGTGCTCTTAAGCAGAGCTGCTGCTGAGGAGAGCAAAACAAAGGAAGTGAGCGCTGGTAAGTTTTGCAGTTGGAGTAGAGCTGCTTTAGAGGCTTCCACTAATTTAAATTGATAATTTCAACTGCTGAGAGCCACCTCTGTTCAAACAGAGGAAGCAGTTTGAAGCTTCCAGAAGCAGGGGGCAGAGCCACACCAGGCCCTTCCCTGAACTGTGACTCATAGGGGCGGAGCCACACTAGCCTTTAAAAGCTCTGAGCTCTTTCAGGGTCCGCCCTTTTGACTCTGCATGTGCTCTTAAGCAGAGCTGCTGCTGAGGAGAGCAAAACAAAGGAAGTGAGCGCTGGTAAGTTTTGCAGTTGGAGTAGAGCTGCTTTAGAGGCTTCCACTAATTTAAATTGATAATTTCAACTGCTGAGAGCCACCTCTGTTCAAACAGAGGAAGCAGTTTGAAGCTTCCAGAAGCAGGGGGCAGAGCCACACCAGGCCCTTCCCTGAACTGTGACTCATAGGGGCGGAGCTACACTAGCCTTTAAAAGCTCTGAGCTCTTTCAGGGTCCGCCCTTTTGACTCTGCATGTGCTGTTAAGCAGAGCTGCTGCTGAGGAGAGCAAAACAAAGGAAGTGAGCGCTGGTAAGTTTTGCAGTTGGAGTAGAGCTGCTTTAGAGGCTTCCACTAATTTAAATTGATAATTTCAACTGCTGAGAGCCACCTCTGTTCAAACAGAGGAAGCAGTTTGAAGCTTCCAGAAGCAGGGGGCAGAGCCACACCAGGCCCTTCCCTGAACTGTGACTCATAGGGGCGGAGCCACACTAGCCTTTAAAAGCTCTGAGCTCTTTCAGGGTCCGCCCTTTTGACTCTGCATGTGCTCTTAAGCAGAGCTGCTGCTGAGGAGAGCAAAACAAAGGAAGTGAGCGCTGGTAAGTTTTGCAGTTGGAGTAGAGCTGCTTTAGAGGCTTCCACTAATTTAAATTGATAATTTCAACTGCTGAGAGCCACCTCTGTTCAAACAGAGGAAGCAGTTTGAAGCTTCCAGAAGCAGGGGGCAGAGCCACACCAGGCCCTTCCCTGAACTGTGACTCATAGGGGCGGAGCTACACTAGCCTTTAAAAGCTCTGAGCTCTTTCAGGGTCCGCCCTTTTGACTCTGCATGTGCTCTTAAGCAGAGCTGCTGCTGAGGAGAGCAAAACAAAGGAAGTGAGCGCTGGTAAGTTTTGCAGTTGGAGTAGAGCTGCTTTAGAGGCTTCCACTAATTTAAATTGATAATTTCAACTGCTGAGAGCCACCTCTGTTCAAACAGAGGAAGCAGTTTGAAGCTTCCAGAAGCAGGGGGCAGAGCCACACCAGGCCCTTCCCTGAACTGTGACTCATAGGGGCGGAGCTACACTAGCCTTTAAAAGCTCTGAGCTCTTTCAGGGTCCGCCCTTTTGACTCTGCATGTGCTCTTAAGCAGAGCTGCTGCTGAGGAGAGCAAAACAAAGGAAGTGAGCGCTGGTAAGTTTTGCAGTTGGAGTAGAGCTGCTTTAGAGGCTTCCACTAATTTAAATTGATAATTTCAACTGCTGAGAGCCACCTCTGTTCAAACAGAGGAAGCAGCTTGAAGCTTCCAGAAGCAGGGGGCAGAGCCACACCAGGCCCTTCCCTGAACTGTGACTCATAGGGGCGGAGCTACACTAGCCTTTAAAAGCTCTGAGCTCTTTCAGGGTCCGCCCTTTTGACTCTGCATGTGCTCTTAAGCAGAGCTGCTGCTGAGGAGAGCAAAACAAAGGAAGTGAGCGCTGGTAAGTTTTGCAGTTGGAGTAGAGCTGCTTTAGAGGCTTCCACTAATTTAAATTGATAATTTCAACTGCTGAGAGCCACCTCTGTTCAAACAGAGGAAGCAGTTTGAAGCTTCCAGAAGCAGGGGGCAGAGCCACACCAGGCCCTTCCCTGAACTGTGACTCATAGGGGCGGAGCTACACTAGCCTTTAAAAGCTCTGAGCTCTTTCAGGGTCCGCCCTTTTGACTCTGCATGTGCTCTTAAGCAGAGCTGCTGCTGAGGAGAGCAAAACAAAGGAAGTGAGCGCTGGTAAGTTTTGCAGTTGGAGTAGAGCTGCTTTAGAGGCTTCCACTAATTTAAATTGATAATTTCAACTGCTGAGAGCCACCTCTGTTCAAACAGAGGAAGCAGCTTGAAGCTTCCAGAAGCAGGGGGCAGAGCCACACCAGGCCCTTCCCTGAACTGTGACTCATAGGGGCGGAGCTACACTAGCCTTTAAAAGCTCTGAGCTCTTTCAGGGTCCGCCCTTTTGACTCTGCATGTGCTCTTAAGCAGAGCTGCTGCTGAGGAGAGCAAAACAAAGGAAGTGAGCGCTGGTAAGTTTTGCAGTTGGAGTAGAGCTGCTTTAGAGGCTTCCACTAATTTAAATTGATAATTTCAACTGCTGAGAGCCACCTCTGTTCAAACAGAGGAAGCAGCTTGAAGCTTCCAGAAGCAGGGGGCAGAGCCACACCAGGCCCTTCCCTGAACTGTGACTCATAGGGGCGGAGCTACACTAGCCTTTAAAAGCTCTGAGCTCTTTCAGGGTCCGCCCTTTTGACTCTGCATGTGCTCTTAAGCAGAGCTGCTGCTGAGGAGAGCAAAACAAAGGAAGTGAGCGCTGGTAAGTTTTGCAGTTGGAGTAGAGCTGCTTTAGAGGCTTCCACTAATTTAAATTGATAATTTCAACTGCTGAGAGCCACCTCTGTTCAAACAGAGGAAGCAGCTTGAAGCTTCCAGAAGCAGGGGGCAGAGCCACACCAGGCCCTTCCCTGAACTGTGACTCATAGGGGCGGAGCTACACTAGCCTTTAAAAGCTCTGAGCTCTTTCAGGGTCCGCCCTTTTGACTCTGCATGTGCTCTTAAGCAGAGCTGCTGCTGAGGAGAGCAAAACAAAGGAAGTGAGCGCTGGTAAGTTTTGCAGTTGGAGTAGAGCTGCTTTAGAGGCTTCCACTAATTTAAATTGATAATTTCAACTGCTGAGAGCCACCTCTGTTCAAACAGAGGAAGCAGTTTGAAGCTTCCAGAAGCAGGGGGCAGAGCCACACCAGGCCCTTCCCTGAACTGTGACTCATAGGGGCGGAGCTACACTAGCCTTTAAAAGCTCTGAGCTCTTTCAGGGTCCGCCCTTTTGACTCTGCATGTGCTCTTAAGCAGAGCTGCTGCTGAGGAGAGCAAAACAAAGGAAGTGAGCGCTGGTAAGTTTTGCAGTTGGAGTAGAGCTGCTTTAGAGGCTTCCACTAATTTAAATTGATAATTTCAACTGCTGAGAGCCACCTCTGTTCAAACAGAGGAAGCAGCTTGAAGCTTCCAGAAGCAGGGGGCAGAGCCACACCAGGCCCTTCCCTGAACTGTGACTCATAGGGGCGGAGCTACACTAGCCTTTAAAAGCTCTGAGCTCTTTCAGGGTCCGCCCTTTTGACTCTGCATGTGCTCTTAAGCAGAGCTGCTGCTGAGGAGAGCAAAACAAAGGAAGTGAGCGCTGGTAAGTTTTGCAGTTGGAGTAGAGCTGCTTTAGAGGCTTCCACTAATTTAAATTGATAATTTCAACTGCTGAGAGCCACCTCTGTTCAAACAGAGGAAGCAGTTTGAAGCTTCCAGAAGCAGGGGGCAGAGCCACACCAGGCCCTTCCCTGAACTGTGACTCATAGGGGCGGAGCTACACTAGCCTTTAAAAGCTCTGAGCTCTTTCAGGGTCCGCCCTTTTGACTCTGCATGTGCTCTTAAGCAGAGCTGCTGCTGAGGAGAGCAAAACAAAGGAAGTGAGC
The DNA here is from genome assembly GCA_035047305.1 of Bradypodion pumilum. Classification (NCBI taxonomy): domain Eukaryota; kingdom Metazoa; phylum Chordata; class Lepidosauria; order Squamata; family Chamaeleonidae; genus Bradypodion; species Bradypodion pumilum. The sequence continues at coordinate 61,245,078 of JAWDJD010000004.1, read as the reverse complement.
GCTGGTAAGTTTTGCAGTTGGAGTAGAGCTGCTTTAGAGGCTTCCACTAATTTAAATTGATAATTTCAACTGCTGAGAGCCACCTCTGTTCAAACAGAGGAAGCAGCTTGAAGCTTCCAGAAGCAGGGGGCAGAGCCACACCAGGCCCTTCCCTGAACTGTGACTCATAGGGGCGGAGCTACACTAGCCTTTAAAAGCTCTGAGCTCTTTCAGGGTCCGCCCTTTTGACTCTGCATGTGCTCTTAAGCAGAGCTGCTGCTGAGGAGAGCAAAACAAAGGAAGTGAGCGCTGGTAAGTTTTGCAGTTGGAGTAGAGCTGCTTTAGAGGCTTCCACTAATTTAAATTGATAATTTCAACTGCTGAGAGCCACCTCTGTTCAAACAGAGGAAGCAGCTTGAAGCTTCCAGAAGCAGGGGGCAGAGCCACACCAGGCCCTTCCCTGAACTGTGACTCATAGGGGCGGAGCTACACTAGCCTTTAAAAGCTCTGAGCTCTTTCAGGGTCCGCCCTTTTGACTCTGCATGTGCTCTTAAGCAGAGCTGCTGCTGAGGAGAGCAAAACAAAGGAAGTGAGCGCTGGTAAGTTTTGCAGTTGGAGTAGAGCTGCTTTAGAGGCTTCCACTAATTTAAATTGATAATTTCAACTGCTGAGAGCCACCTCTGTTCAAACAGAGGAAGCAGCTTGAAGCTTCCAGAAGCAGGGGGCAGAGCCACACCAGGCCCTTCCCTGAACTGTGACTCATAGGGGCGGAGCTACACTAGCCTTTAAAAGCTCTGAGCTCTTTCAGGGTCCGCCCTTTTGACTCTGCATGTGCTCTTAAGCAGAGCTGCTGCTGAGGAGAGCAAAACAAAGGAAGTGAGCGCTGGTAAGTTTTGCAGTTGGAGTAGAGCTGCTTTAGAGGCTTCCACTAATTTAAATTGATAATTTCAACTGCTGAGAGCCACCTCTGTTCAAACAGAGGAAGCAGTTTGAAGCTTCCAGAAGCAGGGGGCAGAGCCACACCAGGCCCTTCCCTGAACTGTGACTCATAGGGGCGGAGCTACACTAGCCTTTAAAAGCTCTGAGCTCTTTCAGGGTCCGCCCTTTTGACTCTGCATGTGCTCTTAAGCAGAGCTGCTGCTGAGGAGAGCAAAACAAAGGAAGTGAGCGCTGGTAAGTTTTGCAGTTGGAGTAGAGCTGCTTTAGAGGCTTCCACTAATTTAAATTGATAATTTCAACTGCTGAGAGCCACCTCTGTTCAAACAGAGGAAGCAGCTTGAAGCTTCCAGAAGCAGGGGGCAGAGCCACACCAGGCCCTTCCCTGAACTGTGACTCATAGGGGCGGAGCTACACTAGCCTTTAAAAGCTCTGAGCTCTTTCAGGGTCCGCCCTTTTGACTCTGCATGTGCTCTTAAGCAGAGCTGCTGCTGAGGAGAGCAAAACAAAGGAAGTGAGCGCTGGTAAGTTTTGCAGTTGGAGTAGAGCTGCTTTAGAGGCTTCCACTAATTTAAATTGATAATTTCAACTGCTGAGAGCCACCTCTGTTCAAACAGAGGAAGCAGTTTGAAGCTTCCAGAAGCAGGGGGCAGAGCCACACCAGGCCCTTCCCTGAACTGTGACTCATAGGGGCGGAGCTACACTAGCCTTTAAAAGCTCTGAGCTCTTTCAGGGTCCGCCCTTTTGACTCTGCATGTGCTCTTAAGCAGAGCTGCTGCTGAGGAGAGCAAAACAAAGGAAGTGAGCGCTGGTAAGTTTTGCAGTTGGAGTAGAGCTGCTTTAGAGGCTTCCACTAATTTAAATTGATAATTTCAACTGCTGAGAGCCACCTCTGTTCAAACAGAGGAAGCAGCTTGAAGCTTCCAGAAGCAGGGGGCAGAGCCACACCAGGCCCTTCCCTGAACTGTGACTCATAGGGGCGGAGCTACACTAGCCTTTAAAAGCTCTGAGCTCTTTCAGGGTCCGCCCTTTTGACTCTGCATGTGCTCTTAAGCAGAGCTGCTGCTGAGGAGAGCAAAACAAAGGAAGTGAGCGCTGGTAAGTTTTGCAGTTGGAGTAGAGCTGCTTTAGAGGCTTCCACTAATTTAAATTGATAATTTCAACTGCTGAGAGCCACCTCTGTTCAAACAGAGGAAGCAGTTTGAAGCTTCCAGAAGCAGGGGGCAGAGCCACACCAGGCCCTTCCCTGAACTGTGACTCATAGGGGCGGAGCTACACTAGCCTTTAAAAGCTCTGAGCTCTTTCAGGGTCCGCCCTTTTGACTCTGCATGTGCTCTTAAGCAGAGCTGCTGCTGAGGAGAGCAAAACAAAGGAAGTGAGCGCTGGTAAGTTTTGCAGTTGGAGTAGAGCTGCTTTAGAGGCTTCCACTAATTTAAATTGATAATTTCAACTGCTGAGAGCCACCTCTGTTCAAACAGAGGAAGCAGTTTGAAGCTTCCAGAAGCAGGGGGCAGAGCCACACCAGGCCCTTCCCTGAACTGTGACTCATAGGGGCGGAGCTACACTAGCCTTTAAAAGCTCTGAGCTCTTTCAGGGTCCGCCCTTTTGACTCTGCATGTGCTCTTAAGCAGAGCTGCTGCTGAGGAGAGCAAAACAAAGGAAGTGAGCGCTGGTAAGTTTTGCAGTTGGAGTAGAGCTGCTTTAGAGGCCCGCGCGCCTAACGGCGCGCGAGATTGCACACTAGTAACAAAGGAATAATATAGTCTTACTAGGTAGAAAGGTAGTAAATGTGTACATTTTTGAGGCCCAGAATACTGCACTTGTTAAAATGGATTCTGAGGGAACAGTTGTAGTTACCTGCAATACTTGTGCCATGTTTGTGTTCTTGCCAAAGCATATGGAGAACTACACTTGCAGCAAGTGCAAGCTGGTTGCACTACTAGAAGAGAAGGTCCAGCAGCTAGAGGCCCGCATATCTAACCATCAACAAATTAAGGAGCTTGAGCTGTTCTTGGACAGAGCGGAACAGACTATGCTGGACAAAGAAGAGACAGGGCACAGTTCTGAGGGAGAAGGCCCTTCACTAACTCAGGAGGGAGATGTTTGGAGGAATGTGACTCAAAGGAGGAGAAGAGTAGGGGATCACTCTGAGAGTCTGAAATTACAGAATAAATTTGAGGCTCTTTCCCTCATCACACCTGATGAGGAACACACAGAGGAACAACTGGTTCCACCTGATGATCTCTCTTTCATCACACTTGATGAGGTCCAGGAAGATAAACAACAGGAACAAACTGAGGTTCTCTCCCTTAATATGGTTGATGAGGTGCATGTAGATGAACAGATTGCAGGAGAGAGGCTCCTTGTACTAGGCGATTCAATAATTAGAAATACAGAGAAATGGATTTGTGATGCACATGATAACCGTATGGTGACTTGCCTGCCAGGTGCAAAAGTTGCAGACATCACAAGAAATCTAGATAGATTGTTAGAGAGAACTGGGAACGAGCCAGTTGTCATGGTACATGTTGGTACCAATGATGTTGGGAAGGCCAAGCGGTCTGTCCTGGAAGCCAAATTCAGGTTGTTAGGAAGAAGATTGAAGTCCCGGACTTCCAAGGTAGCATTTTCAGAAGTGCTGCCTGTCCCTCGCGCAGGACCTACCAGGCAGGCAGAGCTCAGAAGCCTCAATGCGTGGATGAGGCGGTGGTGTCGAGAGGAGGGTTTCAGATTTGTCAGGAACTGGAGAACATTTTGGGACAAGCCAAATCTGTTCAGGAGGGATGGGTTGCATTTGAACCATGATGGGACCAGATTGCTGGCACTCAACATCAAAAAGGCTGCAGAGCAGCTTTTAAACTGATAACTGGGGGAAAGGCGACAGGAGCTGGGCAGCATCCGGTTCGGGAAAGTGTGTACTTGAGTAGTGAGGAGGATGCAAAAATTACTGAGCAGAGCGAGGAGCTAGTCACTAGCATTCTAGCAGAAGGATGCAAGAGGCAGTCTAACAATGCAACTGGACACAAAAGACTGTGTCAGAAAAGCATATATAAATGCTTGTATACAAATGCTAGAAGCCTCCGGAACAAAATAGGGGAGCTGGAATACTTAGCAATAAATAAGAATATTGATATTATTGGTATCACTGAAACCTGGTGGACGGATGATAACCAATGGGATACAGTTATCCCAGGCTACAAACTGTACAGGAAGGATAGGAAGGGGCAAGTGGGAGGTGGTGTGGCCTTGTATGTCAAAGAAGTGATAAAATCGTATGAATTGGAATATCTAGGTGATTTGGAGTCACCATTAGAAGCTCTGTGGGTAAGAGTACCAGGCCACAAGGATGGTCTAACAGTAGGCATATACTATCGGCCTCCGACCCAAACTCTTGAGGGAGACTGGCAGTTGGAGAATGTTGTAAAGGAGGCATCCAAGAAGGGAAGCCTGGTTATAATGGGGGACTTCAATTACCCTCACATAGACTGGGTGAACTGTTGTTCACATGATAAAGAGATAAAGTTCCTAGATATGCTCAATGATTGTTCCCTGGGACAGATGGTTGAAGACCCAACTAGAGGTACAAGAATCCTTGACTTGATCCTGAGTAATACTCAGGATCTGGTGCAAGATGTTAATGTGACTGATCCAATAGGGAACAGTGACCACGACTCAATTATGTTTAACTTGAACATAGACCGCAAGTCACTGATAAAATCTAACACAGAGACCTTAAATTTTCAAAAAGGAAATTTCCCAAAGTTGAGGAAACTAGTAAAAAAGAAGCTGAAAGGGAAAATTGAGAGAGTCCAAACACTCCAAGAGGCATGGAGGCTGTTTACAAAAACAATAACAGAGGCTCAATTGGAATGCATACCCAAAAGGAAAAAGGCCACTGCCAGGTCCAAGAGGACTCCGATGTGGCTTACAGGAGCTGTTCGGGAAGTGATCAAGAGCAAGAAAAGCTCATTTAGAAGATGGAAGGCTTGTCCGAATGAGGACAGCAGGCAGAAACATAAATTCTGGCAGAACAAATGCAAGGCAACAATCAGGAAAGCAAAGCAAGACTTTGAGGAGCGTATAGCTAAAAATACTCAGAGAAATAACAAAGACTTCTTTAAGTACATTAGAAGTAAGAACCCAACTAGGAAGGCCATTGGACCATTAGATGACAATGGAAGGCAAGGGGTTATTAAAGAGGAAACAGAGATTGCAGAGAGACTCAATGAATTCTTTGCTTCAGTATTCACTGAAGAAGACAGAGGCCACATGCCCAAAACAGAGCCTATCTTCGTAGGGAGGGAAACCGAAGAATTAAGCCAGATAGAAATAACCAGGGAGGAGGTCCTTGCATGTCTTGTTAAGCTAAACACTAACAAATCACCAGGACCAGATGGAATCCATCCACGAGTTCTCAGGGAACTTAAAGATGAAATTGCTGATCTCCTAGCCAAAATATATAATCTTTCCCTCAAATCAGGCTTTGTGCCTGATGACTGGAAGGTAGCGAATGTAACACCAATTTTCAAAAAAGGATCCAGGGGTGATCCAGGAAATTACCGACCTGTCAGTTTGACATGTGTCCCAGGTAAAGTGATGGAAACCATCCTAAAAGATAGAATTAATAGGCACATAGAAGAGAAGGCGCTGCTAAAGGAGAGCCAACATGGCTTTTGCAAGGGCAAATCATGCCTCACTAATCTGTTGGAATTTTTTGAGAGTGTCAACAAGCATGTGGATAAGGGGGATCCAGTTGACATTGTTTATCTGGACTTTCAGAAGGCTTTTGACAAGGTCCCACACCAAAGGCTCTTGAATAAACTTACCAGTCATGGAATAAAGGGACAGGTCTTGTCCTGGATCAGCAACTGGCTAAGGGACAGGAAACAGAGGGTAGCACTAAATGGACACTTCTCCAAGTGGAGGGAAGTCAAGAGTGGGGTCCCCCAAGGTTCAGTACTGGGACCCCTGCTTTTCAACCTCTTCATAAATGATCTAGAGGTAGGAGTAAAAAGCAAGGTAGCCAAATTTGCTGACGACACTAAATTATACAGGGTAGTGAAAACTGTGAGAGATTGTGAGGAGCTTCAGAGGGATCTCTCGACACTGGGGGAGTGGGCAAAACAGTGGCAAATGAGTTTCAACATTAGTAAGTGCAGAGTGATGCATGTTGGGGCAAAGAACCCCAATTACATTTATAAACTGATGGGGTCTGAACTCTCTGCGACAAACCAGGAAAGGGACCTTGGTGTCCTGGTGGACAACTCAATGAAGGTGTCAACCCAGTGTGCCTCAGCAGTGAAAAAAGCAAACTCAATGCTAGGGATCATTAGGAAGGGTATAGAAAATAAGTCAGCAAGTGTCATTTTGCCTCTTTATAAATCTATGGTGAGGCCCCATCTGGAATACTGTGTACAGTTCTGGTCGCCATACCTCCAGAAGGATATTATGGAGCTGGAAAAAGTGCAGAGGAGGGCAACCAGAATGATTAGGGGACTGGAACACCTTCCTTACCATCTGAGGCTGCAACGGTTGGGCCTCTTCACTCTTGAACGACAACGTCTAAGAGGTGACCTGATTGAAGTTTATAAAATCATGCACGGTGTGGACAAAGTAGATAAGGAAAAACTGTTTTCCCTATCGCATAACACTAGAACTAGGGGACACTCGATGAAACTTTTGGGTACTAGTTCTCAAACAAATAAGAGAAAGTATTTTTTCACCCAGAGGATTACTGGTCTATGGAACTCCCTGCCAGAAGAAGTGGTGACAGCTGTCAGTCTTGACATCTTTAAGAAAGGATTAGACAAGTTCATGGAGGACAAGAGTATCAATGGCTATAATTATGGATACTTAAGGACAACCTCCGGGTTGGAGAGATAGGCAGGATATCTCTCAATATCATTTCCAGGGAATCCTAAGCAGGTGAAGGCATCTGCTTGGGAATACCCTGAAGGAAATGGTGAGCCACTGTGTGAGACAGAATGCTGGACTGGATGGGCTGTGGCCTGTTCCAGCAAGGCTGTTCTTATGTTCTTATGTTCTTATTTGACTAAATGATATTAATAGTATCCAAAATAGTGGATCTTCTCAGACGATGGTTAAAAGGGAATTAAATGCTTAGGTCCAGGGTTGTCCTTGGATGTTTTGCCGAAGTAGTCCTCCAAATCGTGCTCCGCTCCATTTCACTTGAACAGTGCAGCTACACTACAAGACTAAGTCAGTTTGATACTGTTTTAACTCTTAGGGGTCTGTCCTATAAATTCCTGGCATCTCCAGTTTGGTAAAGTACTTCATATTCTGTGCTGTAGTTTAGATGGTGCTTTAGAGCTTTCTAGGAAAGACTTTTTAAGAACGTCAAAATGGACCCCCTTTAAGATGGAGCCATGACAATTAATGCTGAGCTTGGAGACCAGAAGGTCAGGTTTTGATACCTGAGGGCTGCACTTGGGGGCATGAAAGGCGCCTCATTCAGGCGTCCCCTGAGTGGAGTTTCTACAGCAAAAATCATTTCAACCCAGAGTAGTCTCTGATATGAAATTATTATTATAGTTTCCTGCTTTGGCAACAAAAGAAATGCCCAAACAGAGGTGTGCTGCAGGACAAATATGGACTGAAAGTTTGAGTTTCAAAAGCAGCTTGTAATAAAAACTTCTCAGAAGAGAAAAATGAAACATTTCAATTAAGAGTGTCTGAAGTCAGTGTTTGGGTTCTGGCCATGGTCAGTCAATTCTTCTGGCAGTTTATCTTGGTTTATGTCTATTTTAAGATATGTTTGTTATCACAGAAAGGTTATAGTAAGGAATGAAATAATCCAGCGGCGAGGAAGTGATTTAATGTTTAATAATTTCTGAAACTGGAAACATTACTTTTGCCAATCTCCAGAATCCCTCACTAGTCTGGCCAGCAGTTATACTACTTTGTAGATTTAGCAATATCAATAGCAATTATAGTTATATAATGTCCTATACACTTAGGGTCTGTTTAAGATCACTATACTATCTTGCACGTGAAGAAACATTTCCATGAGTCGTACTTGTATGTCGCCATTCATGGGAAGTGGTGTGAAGGGAGGGGAAGCACCTGCTTACTCTCTTGTCCTCTTGCATCTGTGTGCTGCACGCAGACACATTCCTAGTTTATGAGTTGCTCTTTGCAGATAGGAAAACCACAGAAAAATATACATCAAGTCACTTGCTCTTGGCTCATATGCTCTACACTGTTTGCTCACGTGGCTGATTTGGGACTGTGGCCCATGTTTGTTAAATGCTGCCATAATCTTAAATATCTGCACTCGCCAGTATGTATGTGTGGTTGTTATAATTTATTTTATCAGTACCAATCTTCCATATTGTCCCAAGCTAAAAGAATTCTGTAATACACTGCACATAGATATCTACCTAAATGTATAATTACCGGTATACTGTATGTTAGTTTTCTGTGCCATTGATAAATAGAATAATAGACAAAATCATTTAATTGTGAGTTTCACTGTCTCTTACATAAATTGGTGATAAGTGGAACAGTTATTGATCTTTTTAGTAGCTTATTGTATGCATGTATCATACATGCATATCATTGCATATTTTTATAATTACATACTTTTATTATGTAAACGTTTCCTAGAAAGAAAATCTCTGAGTAAATTGATTGATGCACTTGTTTTGCAGCTGTGTTATTGAGTAATTTTATTATTTGCGGCAAGATGGGAACTTATTTCATTACCGTGTCAAAGAGCATTTCTATGAGGCTTTGGGTAAAGGTTACTTAGTATATGGGTCTGTTTTTATGCCGGAGAGTGGAAATGGACTGATGTAGATTCTTGTCCAAATGACCAAAATTCTTGGCACGGGGTACTTTCTTTGCTGTTGTGGTTGTGTTTATATTTGGCATTCTAAAGTCTCCCTCGGACATAATTGTTCTCTGTTGGAATATATAGAACACCTTTGATTGTAGAATAATGTCGGTCTTCACAGTAATATTTCAGATTGATATAGGTGAATACGTAAGTGCTAAAAGGACTTAAGTGCTGTTAATTTATAGCCTTATAAGTATTATTGCTATTTACTACAAAACTATGTTTACTGCAAAACTATGCAAACTAATACTATGCTTGTGAGTATGGTTGTCCCAAAATATTGGACATTGGTCACATCTCAGTGCATTCCTCTCATGAGCTTTACCCTCAGAAATGTTCCCATGAATAGAATGTTATGTTCTAAAATAAAGACTTCTAAAATAGTACTTGTTGTTTGTGAACAGAGTGAAAATTGCAGCTTATTGTGCCACGCATGCTGCCATGGGAGTCTTAAAAGCTAAGAGATGCATCTGTTGTGAATTCCTTGCACTGAGCCAGAAGGCTAGAAATGTGGCTGGGGTTGGTAAAGGCTTTAGTTCTAAACCTCTGGAGGGTTCCACAGTCAGGAAGTCTGCTAAAGAACACAGCTTGAAATGATATAATACGGAGTGAAAGGGCTCCAAAACTACCTGGTCAGCAGCTCGTAATTGTCCAAAATAAAATCTGGCTTAAAATGCCCAGCCATCTGCAGTTGATCCTGCATTGTAGTCCTGGTTTGTAACTACAGTTCTCCAGTTTGAATGTCGTGAGCAAACTCTGGTTGCATAAAGCAGGAAGTTATTGCACTGTGAACTGTGTAAAAAAAAGAGGAAAAGGGAAAGAGGGGCACTTTTGAGCTCACCACTCACTTCCCTTCATAACAGATAATAGTTCAAAGGAATCTGAACCTGACCTCAGTGGGATGGGATAGAAATATACTGCTCAAAAAAATAAAGAGAACACAAAGATAAGGCATCCCACGATCTGAATGACTGAAATACAGTACTGTATTCCTATTGTTGTTCACATACTGTAGTTGAATGTGCTGACAACAAAATCATACAAAACTTAACAATGGAAATGAAATTCATCAACCCATGGAGGTCTGGATTTGGAGTTACACTCAGAGTGACAGTGGAAGGAAACACTACAGGCTGATCCAACTGTGATGTAATGCCCTTCAAAATGAGACTCAGTAGTGTGTGTGGCCTCCACGTGCCTGTATGACCTCCCTACAACGCCTGGGCATGCTCCTGATGAGGTGGCGGATGGTCTCCTGAGGGATTTCCTCCCACACCTGGACTAAAGCAACCCCCAACTCCTGGACAGTCTGTGGTGCAACGTGGCGTCGGTAGATGAAGCAAGACATGATGTCCCAGATGTGCTCAACCGGATTCAGGTCTGGGGAATGGGCGGGCCAGTCCATAGCATCAATGCCTTCGTCTTGCAGGAACCGCTGACACACTCCAGCCACATGTTGTGCATTAGGAGGACCCCAGGGCCAACCGCACCAGCATATGGTCTCACAAGTGGTCTGAGGATCTCATCTCGGTACCTAATGGCAGTCAGGCTACCTCCGGCGAGCACATGGAGGGCTGTGCGGCTCTCCAAGGAAATGCCACCCCACACCATTACTGACCCACCACCAAACCGGTCATGCTGGAGGATGTTGCAGGCAGCATAACATTCTCCACGGCGTCTCCAGACTCTGACATGTCTGTCACATGTGCTCAGTGTGAACCTGTTCTCATCTGTGAACAGCACGGCACCAGTGGTGAACCTGCCAGTCTTGGTGTTCTCTGGCAAATTCCAAATGTCTTGCATGGTGTTGGACTGTGAGCACAACCCCCACCTGTGGTCGTCGGGCCCTCATACCACCCTCATGTAGTCTGTTTCTGACCGTTTGAGCAGACACATGCACATTGGTGGCCCGCTGGAGGTCATTTTGCAGGTCTCTGGCAGTGCTCCACCTGTTCCTCCTTGCACAAAGGCGGAGTTAGTGGTCCTGCTGCTGGGTTGTTGCCCTCCTACGGCCTCCTCCACATCTCCTGATGTACTGGCCTGTTTCCTGGTAGTGCCTCCATGCTCTGGACACAACGCTAGCAGACACAGCAAACCTTCGTGCCACAGCTCGCATTGATGTGCAATCCTGGATAAGCTGCACTACCTGAGCTACTTGTGTGGGTTGTAGGCTCCGTCTCACGCTACCACTAGGGTGCAGGCACCACCAGCGTTCAACAGTGATCAAACCATCAGCCAGAAAGCAGAGGAACTGAAAAGTGGTCTGTGGTCACCTCCTGCTGATCCACACCTTTATTGGGAATGCCTTGCTAATTGCCTCTGATGTCCACCTGTTGTCTCTTCCATTTGCACAACAGCATATGGAATTGATTGTCAATTGGTGTTGCTACCAGGGTGGAGAGTTTGATTTCACAGAAGTGTGATTGACTTGGGGTTGCATTGTGTTGTTTAGGTGTTCCCTTTATTTTTTTGAGCAGCATAGTTTTGATGCGATAGAAATGGAACAAGAGGTGGTAAATAAATTTAGTTTAGTTTAGTTTAGTTTAGTTAATGATGTATTTGTTGGTGGTGGGTTTTGATTTGTATTGTTGTCATTTATTTTCTGTTTGTTCACCGCCCAGAGTGGGATAACACCCAGATAGGCGGTATATACATTTAATAAAATAAATAAATACATACATTTTGATGACCATCAAATCTGATGTGGTAAAGACTCATGTGTGCCACTGTTCAGTGAATCCATTCCACAGTTCCTTTCACCTGACCTAGTTCGAGAAAGATTAGCTGGCACAACAAGGTTGCCTTTCCCCGGGGGTATGCCCGATTCTGTTCCAAAGTACTACATTCTTCTAGCAGGTTTTTTCTGTAGACCCTGTTTTTTTTTTAAACATGCTATTTGTTTAACTCTCTTTTAATGATGAAAAACTATTTTTAGCTTTTATATTGTATTTCTAATTATGCAAACTGCCACGGTTCCTTTATTGAAAAATGTTTGTTAAAATATTTTAAAGGCAATAGGTTATGTTTTGAATACTATAAAAATAACAGGAATGAGATGCCTTTAAAAAGCTTGCTTCTCAGCATTTTTAATCACTTAATATATATTTTAATTATTATAGTTTAATTGCTTTTTAATGTCATTTATTGTGTTTTTCATTTCACTTGTTTTAGCACTGTGAGCCACCTTAAGTCTTCTCACCCGGATGGCCTACTAATGATTCATAATGAATACATAAATAAATATTTCAGGAAGAGAAGTACTGAGGGCTCAGGTAGAATTGAGAACTTACTTTTTCTGAAATGCAAAGATACAGTAAATAGGTTTAGATTACACTGCTCATAAAAGCCCAGTTAGCAAAGCCCTGAAAGTGGGTTATCAAGGAACTTTAAGAAGCAGAGAAGGAAGGGTTTGGTGCACAGGAAACAGATAACCGGAAGGAATTTTGACTGTGGATGCATTTGGAAAAATCCTGCTTCAAAGCAGCATACTTATACGGGATGCTTCGATCCTTGTATTTTGACAGAATAAATGTAAATTAAAGGAAAAATGGGTACAGAGGGGAAGGGGGATTAGGAGGGGTTTTCCCCTGAATTTTATTTTAGAAGCTGTGTAACAGAGACACTTCCAAGCTATTATCTATCTTCTTGAGAAATACTGCGAGTTGTTGAGATGAAAGCATTAATATTTAGGTGAAAATTTTAATTCTGTTGGGATGTCGTAAATGCTTGCCAATTTAGAAATGGCAGTGGCGAGTTATAAGGATTGCTTGATATTTATTTTATTTCTCCTGTGACAAAACTCCTTTTTTTTTGGGGGGGGAGGGTTTAAAGGTAAAGGTCGCCCTTGCTCGAAAGCCAGTCATATCTAACTCTAGGGTTCAGTGCTCATCTCTGTTTATAGCCAAAGAGCTAGTGCTGTTTGCGTCTGCAGACATTTCCATGGACACGTGGCAGGCATGGCTAGACACCGGAGTGCATACAACACTGTTTACCTTCCCACCAAAGTGGTACCTATTTATCTACTTCAATTTTTTACTTTCAAACTGTTAGGTGGTGGTAGAAATCTTCAAAAATATAGATTTTTAATTGCTTGAGAAGTCTCTAGACCAGTGATGGGCAGTCTTGGCCCTCCACTGTTCTTGAACTTCAATTCCCTGAAGCCCAAGTCAACACACCAGCTGGTCAGGGTTTCTGGGAATTGAAGTTCAAGAACAACTGGAGGGCCAAGACTGCCCATCACTGCTCTAGACAGAGTTCCTCGTCTAGGAGGAAAACTCAGTTAAGAATGGAAATTGATCTACTTTACATTTGATTTTAGGAAATGGATTGGAGCTCAGAGGTTTCTTTGATGCCAGTGCTGCCCATTGTTCAGTTCTTAAAATAAGATTCTAGGTTTTGGGGCCTCATGGATTAAGCAAAAATAGACCAAAAATATTTCTGTTTTTGTATCATACCTCTTGCCAGCATCTTCACAGTTTTATAATGCTAATAATTTTGTCTGGTCATTTATGATGCACATAGGTTTCTGACCTAGGAAGGTCATTATTTTCTTACGGGAAATAACAGTACATTTAGTTAAAATCCGTTTCAGAGACCACAGTGTGCTAAGGAGATATTAATAATTCACCTTAATTTCCAGTATTTTTTGCTAAAACATTTAGCAGAAGATTAGAATCATAGGCTCACAAATTCTGTTCAGTATGTATATATAAAAAGTGATTCTACAAAAACCTCTTTAACTGCAATTTTATTTCTATCTATAGTTGATTTCTATAGTATACTAGCATATTTACCCAGGCTTCGCCCCTGGATTGTTTTTCCCTGTGGGAGGGAAGGGCTGTTTGGTCGGCGCCCGGGGAGGATGCAGGGTCGAAGGACTCGGCCACTGCCTCCTTCGCCCCGGGGTTGTTTTTCCCTGTGGAAGGGAAGGGCTGTTCGGTCGGCGCCCGGGGAGGATGCAGGGTCGAAGGACTCGGCCACTGCCTCCTTCCCGGGCGAACGGGGAGGGCGCTCTGGGTGTACTGCAGCAGCCTCTTGGGCCGGAGGGGCGAATGCTTGGGCTGGGGCGGGGGAAGTGGCTGGACGGGTTGGGGTGGTGGGGGTTGGGTCCTACCTTGGGGTTTGGCAGGTGTGCTGCCAAATAAAAAATATTTATTAAAAAACAAAAATATATAAACAAACATATATACATAAAAGTGTTAATCTCTATGTGCTCCCTTCACCCACGGGACTTATAAACAATATCCTGTAATAATTTTCTATATCATGCTATGGCGAACATTTGTTTAGTCGTACGTAGAACAGGGAAGGGCAGTTCTGTCACATGGGGCAGATATGGACTGTAGAGAAGCTTCTACTGCTATCTCTGATCACTAATCAGGGATAAGGAGCTATTTAAAGGCATTTAAATTAAGTACCCTGGACCGCAGGGATTCTCAACCTGCAACTTGTGGGCCGGATGTGGCCTGTGGCACCATTTCATGTGACCTCCTCGGCCTTCACCACACCAGGAAGTGCCATGTGGAGGAGGAAGGGCAAAATTGTTGTCTGGCCCCTGAAGCTATCTGAGGGAGCGTGACCCGGCCCCCAGCTTAAAAAGGTTGAGAACTCCTGCTGGACAGAATATGGTTTGTTAGCTAAAAAGTTGTTTTATGAAAGTAAGCTGTTGCATAGAGTGAAACTGTACCTAGGAGACTGGACAGCTGCTTCACTGGGGCTTACTCATAAGTAGACATTTGTAGAGTTGATCTGTGTTTTGAATGCTGATTTGGAAAATGTTCAAATGAGCAAGATTTATGTTTGGTCTATGTTGTTTTGGCCAGTTCTACAGTAACCCAACACAGAAGAGGTGAAGATTAACATATTTTTCGGACCATAAGGCACACCGGACCATAAGACATTAGATGGCCATCTGTCAGATATTTTTATAAACTTGGATTTTTGCATTGAGCAATGGTTTGGATTTGATAGGCTTATAGGCCTGTTCCCATCTTCATTAGTCTACGATTCTAAGAAAAGTTAATTAAATGCATTTGTATTGTGTTATGTACTAAGTGTTTCAGTTTCATTAGTTTCTTCATTCATTTTGCACCATTTCCCCAGTTAGTGTTAATAATACCATAAAATGATCCAGTATGGCTTCATAATTAAGATATTGCTTCATTGATACAGTATATTGGTTTGAATGTTCATTTTTGGCTAAAAATGACTGCAAACTGTAATGAAATAAACATGGGGGCTTGCTTTTTAATATAGTGATGTAGATTTCTGAATGTTGTTCAGTGGAGAGGGTAGGTATAGAAGTCATAATAATGCTGTGTTCTCTGAAAACAAAATTTAAGTTTTGCTGGACATTTAATCCTATGTAATAATTGGCTGGGATTCTTCAAAGGGGAGGGCCAAAGGTGGAAAAATGTGTTTTGATGTAGGTCTTTTTTGCCATGCTTTGGGAGTGCTTAGACATACCATGAGAAGTAGTAGAATCGCTTTACTCCATAGGAAACTGTGTGTATAATACAGTCACAATGTAGTTCACTAATTAGATATACAGTAGTCAGGCTACAGCCTGAAAGCTAGAAATGGTTTTTATTTTTGTGTGTGAAATGGCTAATTTGCAAATTATGTTCCAATGCTATAATCTTTGAAATTTACCAATAAAGTATGTTTGGAACCCAGAACCCTTGTGTCTGGGGCGGAGAAGAGCTGAGCTGAGAAATATCTAGTTAGTGCCTTGGCCAAAGTTACCATTGATGCATTCTTAAATAGGTTCTAATTGTTCTGGTTGCCAGACAGTAATCCTTCACTTACACTTTAGCCCCAGAGCCAAGCAGAGTGTGCCCGGGCCATACTGAAAGGGAGTGTGGGACAAGAATTGTGGGTACAGATTGTTGGCAAAGTGGAAAAATTTGTGATGTGTTTGGGGGCAGAGGGTGTAACCCTTCCAGGCAGAGAAGAGCTAACCCTTACACAATCCAAAACTAATATAGCTGACAGAGGGCTGGGAAGAAACTTTTTTTTCACATATACCAAGGTTAATACTGTCAGGGACTTGTGGTGGAGGTAGAAAAGCAATAAAACAAATTCCAGAAAAGTTTCTTGGAGCAGAGATTCAAAAGTAAGGTAATTTCATTTCTAGCTGAAGTATTACAGACCATTCTACCATCTTATTCCTCTACCCATAGAAACCCAGATTCACTCTGTGCAAATGGCAGAACTCTAATATTGTAGATGTAAAGTTTCCCCTAAGACCAAGTGTTGGTAGGGCTCTTGGGAGTGTGCTAAATGAAGTCAGGGGATCAAACTGCATGAATGGTAATTCAGGAATGTGCAATTCAGTGCTGTGTTGCACCAGACAGAATACACACAAAATATTATTTTTAAACACTCCTTAGGTAGCATTTAAGCATTTTGTGCTTTGTACAGCAGAAGAACGCTCTGCCTATTGATTGATTGCATTTTTATACCACCCATCTGGAATATGTCCCACTATGGAAATATTGTACACATACAAATAACGTAATAAAACAAACAAACAATAAAATAAAACAACCAAATAAGTACATCGTAAATAAAATACCTGGAGTCTGTGGGCACACAGGGTCAACTGACCAGCTAGTTTATTGTTAAGGGTGTATGCTTGCATATGTGGTATTTTTTGTGAAAGTATCAGTTTGTTGTAGCTGTTGATCTCTGAAGCTATCTGTTGAGGCCTAGATGAACATCCTGTAACTACACTGTGACCAGTATTTCTTGCTCTTTTTGGACTGTTTTATCTGCTTAATGCTAAAGCTAGTTTGATTTTTTACTGTAATATGCCATATGGCCAGCATGGTGTTCTCTGTCTTATTGTCTGGTAAATAGGAGGTCTCGTATGCATAGTTTCTTCTGAATCCCTGAACCAGCCTTTTTTTCTTTTTTTAAAAACTGTCTTTGTATATGACTCATTGGTGCTGACTAAAATCTTGCTGATTTTCTACTCACAACTTATCTTTGAAGGGGAAGGGGAATTTTCTGAATGAGATAATGACCCAAGTGAAAAGTAAATTTTAACCTTTCCCACTAGGATTTTTCCTACAGAATTTGCATTCTGAGGTTGCTGTATTGGTTTATACAGTAATACCCCGGATAACAACAAAACCTGGTTCCCCAAGTTGCGTCATTAACTGGATTTTGTCATTATCCGGGCAGTCCCTGGATATTGACAAAAAAATCAGCTTCCTATGGAGATGACCGGGATAACGACGTTTCCATTGAAATACAGGAATTGTTTTGCCCATTTTTGCTTCTCCGCCACCCCTGCTACCTCTGGGAGGCTCAAGGGACCCTATCCGCACTGTTTCTGACACCTCACAACCCCCCCCCCCCGGGCGGTGCTGCAAGGAAAAACCTCCAGCTGATGAAGGAGTTTTCCCTGGTGTTTTAGCTTGCAGCACCACCCGGGAGTGTGTGTGTCGGAAACAGTGCAGATAGGGTCCCTTGAGCCTCCCAGAGGTGACAGGGGTGACGGAGAAGCAGAAATGTGCAAAAAAAATTCCATCATGATGGAATTTTTTTTGCCCATTTCTGCTTCTCCGCCACCTCTGAGAGGCTCAAGGGATGTTATCCGTGCTGTTTCTGACCCCCCCAACCCCCCGGGTGCTGCTGCAAGGAAAAACCTCCAGCTGATGAAGGAGTTTTCCCGCTGTTTTGGCTTGCATCAACGCCCAGGGGGGTGCAGGGGGTCGGAAACAGTGCGGATAAGGTCCCTTGAGCCTCCCAGAGGGGCAGAGGCGGCAGAAAAGCCAAAATGGGTGAAATAATTTCCATTATGATGAATTTTTTTTCGCCCATTTCTACTTCTCGGTCACCATGGGTGCCTCTGTTAGGCTCCAGTGAGGTGATCCGGGCTGGTTCTCACCTCCCCTGATCTTCCCCCGTGCTGCTCCAAGCCACAAACTGCAGCCGACGATGGGAGTTTCCCCTGGTGTTTTGGCTTGGAGCAGCGCGGGGGGGACTCGGGGGAGGTCAGAAATAGCCTGGGTCACCTCCCCGGAACCTAACAGAAGCACCCGGGCTGCCTCTGTCCACCCCCACAAAAAGGACGATGTGGTCTCCTAGCTGTTCACGCTGGTTGGAGACAAAAAAAAAATCACCACCTTTGCGTCCCTGTGTCTGGCTCTCTGCCTATCCAGGAGTGTCTGGGAGGACCTATTCTGTGCTGTTCCCGCTTTCCTAGCACCTCCCTAGCCTGCCCAATAGTTGAGAAAAATTGCAGCTACCATCTGTGTACGGCGGAGAGCCGTACACGGGGACCTGAAGAGGGCAATTTTTTTATTTCCAACCAGTGTGAACAGGTAGGAGACCAAACACAATGCACCGGATAACAATTTAACGTCGTTTTCCGGGGCATGACTTTTCAGAAAATCCAGCGTCGTTATCCGAAATCGTCATTGTGCGGATGGATCGTTAGCCAGGGTTCCACTGTATTTGAAACAGCCTTATGAATAAGAATGAAAACACGAATACATGCAGAAACTTTCTTTCTTTCTTAGCATTGCAAAATTTAAAATTATCAATATTTGGAGGAAAAAATGTGTTTTGTGTGGGATTGGTTTGTGGTCAAAGTTTCCTTTGGGTGGGTACAACTTCAACAATAGTTTTTTGTTTCAAACCAGATGTTTTTCTCTTTTGGGGCTGCTATGTACTACCTTCAGCTTTTTAGTTACTTTGTCATTAGACTAGGGTTTTTTTTTTTGTAGAGAATACTCAGAAGTGGTTTACCCCTCTCTTCTTCTGGGAGACATCATCAGACTGTCCAGCTTGCCCATGACCACACAGACTGGTTGTTCTGGTATGCACAGTGGGGAATTTAACTCCTAACTCTTGGTTCTGCAGCTGGATACCTAATCCAATGAACTATCCAGCCATTTTGTCCTTATAATACCTATAGATTTATTGCATGATACAATGAAGAACTTTTGAGCTGTGTTCAGATTCAGACTACTTTTGCTTCTCCTTTCAAGGAGCTGATTGAAGGCATTTTCTCTATCACCTGGCTAAGGGAATTTCCCCACAACTACTGATTTGATCTTTGCAGTTCATCTGAGTCTATATCGCTAACAACTTGGCATGACCTTCTTTTGTCTTACCTCTGTGGATCATTATATGACATTTCATCACTAGGGTCAGAATATCTGTAGGTGAAGATATTTATTGATGTGAAAACTCTGTGTTTGCCCTCATGCTTGGTGAACTGCTAACCTGATTTCTACATGAAATCAGAGAAATCATCCAAATCAAGTATTGGCCTTTTTTTTTTGAGACTGTTGCCTCTGTTGACTGTAAATACCCAAGAGGCTAACAAGATGGTGTTTTTTGACTTCTTGGAATAAAATCGGCAAAATTTTTTCTTTGTTTTTTTTTTATAAAAGCAAGATATGGGAACCTGAGAATTCAGCATTGAGGTTGATTTCCCTAATATTTCACAACAATTTCTTTTTTTAAAAAAACTTTCTTTTCATGTGAGGAATATTTTTCTTATGTAAGTATGTTGTGCTACTATATAAGTAGTTCCGAAATACAGTAAAACCTTGCATAAAGAGCGTCTTGCTTAGAGACTAACTTGCTTAAAGAGCAGAATTTTCTCTGAATGGTTTCCTCGCTTAAGAACTAAAACCAACCAGAAACTCGCTTAATAACTAAATTGGGGGTCATTTTTAAGGTTTTATGGGGTTTAAATGTAATTTTTGGATAGAGGTTTTTAACTGTGTTTATATTTGATGTTTTAACTGTGTTGTTTTAATTGCTATTTTATATGCTGTTAGGCCGCTTTGGGTCTCCCTCGGGAGAGGAAAGAAGGATATAAATGGCAAAAATAAATAAATAAATAAATCCCCCCCCCTCGCCAGAAGACACAAATCAGTCACTTACAATGGTGTTTCACTTAAAGAGCAAACTCGCTTAGAGAGCAATCCCGTAGAACGCATTATGCTCTTTAAGCGAGGTACCACTGTAATGTATTTGGCTCTATGTTGCTTTTGTATATAACACAATGGTTTGTTTGATAAGGATAATCTACTAAGGATGTCTGAGAATGGAAGCAATGCTGACATGATGGAATCAAGATCTGTGACCTTCAGATATCGTTCACCTTTTAAAAAATTGGGTAGATATTTCTTCTGGAACTATCTGAATACAAACTGAGAAAGGTTTCTTCTGCTAATAAGGGCTGTCAAATTTTTAGAACATTTTAGAAATCTGAGACCACTGGTTCTCTTGCCACTTCAATGTTGTGTACTGTATCCTTGTGTATATTCATTGATTAATTTAGATAGATGAAGTTATTGATCTTCTCTGCACCTTAAAACAGGATAGTTCAGATGAACATCTTATCCTGTTTTAAGGTGCAGAGAAGATTAATACAGTAATTCTTTGCATGAGGTACAATATAATGTTAACTAGGTTGGAACATCACAAGAATGTAAGAACAGAAACAGACTCAAAAATTCGAGAGTCATGCTGGAAAACATCAAAGGTCCTCCCAGTCCAGTATGTTCATACACTGACTAATATGTTACCTATGAGGAGCTCCTAGTAAGACATTAGTGGAGTTGTACCTTCTATCATATGATTCCAGCAACTAATATATAGAGCAATGTTTCCTAAACTATGTTCCACAGGACACTGGTGGATTTCAATTCCCAGGAGCGTAAGTCAGTAGATTGGCAGATCAATGCTTTGGGCAATTGAAGTCCAAAAACCAAAGGTTGGGAAACACTGATACAGAGTTATATTGTGTCTGATGCATAGCAATTCTGACTAGTAGCTATCCATGGCTTAAGTTTAATGGATATCTTTTAAAGCCACCTAAGATGAGAACTGTCACTATATCTTGTTGCAGTGAATTCCATAGTTTAACTATGCTCTGTGTAACAAAATGCTTCCTGAACTTTCACGGTTCAGATTCAGACTAACTCACTTAAAGATACTGTCACAAGTATCTTAAAGGTTTAGAGCAGGGCTGAGCAAATCTATTGGTTTTGGTTTCTCCCCGATTCATGTGTATTTTTTTAAATAAAAAATCTGATAAACTGGAGCCAAAATCTC
Source organism: Bradypodion pumilum (assembly GCA_035047305.1). Lineage (NCBI taxonomy): Eukaryota > Metazoa > Chordata > Lepidosauria > Squamata > Chamaeleonidae > Bradypodion > Bradypodion pumilum. The sequence continues at coordinate 61,224,221 of JAWDJD010000004.1, read as the reverse complement.
ATCCATCTCTAGTTTAAAAGATAGTTTCATTTGAACGGAGAAATCATCCTCTGTTAGTGGGGTTAGGCTACTTTTGGACTTATGGTATCTATTAAGTTAAACCTGGTGCAAATAATAGCTTAGGGAGACAGATATACAGTATGGTACAAACAAACAGGACAGTATCATGGCCGCTTCTGAGTATGTGCTTAATACAGGAATTTGTGATTAGTCTCAGAACAAAGACCACAAGTCTTCCTACAGAAAAGTGCTCTTTAGTTGTCCCCAAGATATTTTACAGCATTCTAGTGATTTTATGGCAGAGGTGAACGTTTTAAGATACTGTATTGCTGTTTTCTATATAGGTCTGAACATTTTGCCAGCCTATTGTAAGTAATCAAGGTCCCCTTTCCCCATTTCTGCTCTAGACTTTTATTGTGAGGTGTAAAACGTTTGGTCATGTTTTGTAAAGTCATTGTACTAGGAAATTTGCTTTTCTTCGAAGTTTTCATTTAAGTTTACATATAATGCCCTTTGGCTAAGCAGGAAAGAACTTTAATTTATTTGTTCACTTGCATTTGGAATATATTCCACTTTTAGACCACTTAATTTTCTAAGCTTTTCTTTTGGGGAGGCATAAAGCTTCAAAATAAATAGGTGCTTTTACTGATAAGAGCTGTATTCGGAGCATATTTAAATATATTTTACTCTAAAGCAGTGGGATGGTAAGTTATTACCATGGTTCTCTTTGGTGACTCATCCTAGTAATTACTGTGTAGCAGAGTTTGTCTTTAGCAATAGTACTTGTTTTCCCTTATCTTAGGTACATTTTGAAACTAATTGTGGAAGTGGCTTCCTACTCAACCTTCAGCTATTCTATCTGATTGGTTAACCTTTTATTTATAACCTTGAAAGGAGACTCAGACAAGGCCTCTGCATTGACAAGCCCCTCAGAGATTAAGTTATTGAATTCCTGAGTAATATTAATTTCCTCTGACCTATGATATTCAGAAATCTGGCTGACACTTGGGGCCAGGATTTAGGTCAAGGGCTTGGAAAAATTACTTTTTGAAGATTATAATTCTCAGAAACCTCTGTGCTTAGGGAATTCTGGGGTTTACAGTTTAAACAAACAAACAAAAAAAACTTTTCCAGCTTCAATTTAGGCCTGTGTGCAGGGCCAGCCCTTGGCTATGTGCCATCTTTAGTTCATTCTGCCCTGCCCAGTTTACAACTTTCTTATTCGGGCCATTTCTAGGACTTACAATGTTTGTAGTATTTGTAGTGCTTTTCAATGTTGCCTCAAAGTAGAGCTATTTCCTCATTCTTTTTTTTAAAAAAATTGAAAATCCAAGAAACAAACACACTTTAACCTAACTGGTGGAAATTCCTTTTTCTAGCTAATACCCATTCAAACTGAAGAAGTTTGAAAGATTGCAGCTGCTTTTTGCCTGGATCACTCCAGATAATGCTCTCAAAATGGCTGAGCTCAACTCTGTATGTCTGTGTGTAGTGTTGACTTTCAAGCTTTCGCATTAAACCATCAATATGACAAGATAGTTTGCTCTTTGGGTACAGATCTTGTTGCTCCTGCACACATTACTCCCTATGTAGCACACATAAGATTAAACTTGAAGGAGTATTTTCACTGTTCAATTTATAGAAATTCTTTTCTTTCCCTTTGGAAAGGACATAGTTTAAGGTGGTTATAGCACGTGGTGGCAACTCCAGATCAGATGGTGGGAAATCTCATCATTCTTGGCAAATTGCTGCCAAGGCTTTGTAGTGCAACCTTCCCTAATAAACATGGTTAGTTGGCCAGAGATCATAGGAGATATAGTCCAACTGCTGGCAGCACTGAGTTCATATACCTGATGTAATCAAAACAAATAAGAATGAATGTCTTGGTACAAGGCAGTTTTCTTTGTTAAGGTGGGTACTCTTAGGGGAGTTCTTGCTTTCTTTGTCTATCCCTTCTGTTTGATCAGCTATTTTATTATGATTTGAGGTTTCCATGGCTTCCTTTATTAACTGCTAATGAAGTTGTGGATGAAAGGTAGATACTTATATAGATGGACAACTTCAACATGTGTTGAACTAGGAGAAATAGTAATAGAGTAAAACCCTTACTTACGTAAAAAGTCTGTTCCATAAGCTTTTGCTTAAATCGAAGCAAACCCATAGGGAATAATGAAATTTTTATGTAAATCGAAGCAAACCCATAGGGAAATGAATTTTTACATAATTCAAAGCAAACCCATAGGAAAAATAATCTTTATGTAACTCGAAGCAAACGCATAGGAAATTGTGTAAATTGGGACATGTTTTAAGCACAAAATAATTATGTAAGTTGAATTTTATGTAAGGCATATGTAAGTCGGGGTTTTACTGTAGTCCTAGAACTACAGAGCTGGAAGGGATTCTGTGGGTCATTTACCTGTAGTCCAGCTCCTGTTCAAGGAGGCACAGTGGGTGATCAAACTCCCAACCTCTGGCTCTGAAACCAGATACTTAAGCCACTAAGCTATCTGATTTTGATGCTGCAATCACTAGAGAAAGACCACTTAAAACATTAAAATAGCTTGTTAAAATAGTCTGCTTCCAGCCTAGATTTTTCTTTCTTTAATTTGGAATAAAAGTCTTTCTCTCTTTCTCTCTCTCTCTCTCTTACTGCAGTGAATACAACATGGCCACATGTGTGTACACATGAAACTGACTTGGCTTGTTTTGTTTTGCATTGCCAATTTTGTTTTTTTATTTGGGAACACTACATTTTGTAGACAGATCCTTTACTTCCTATGTATTGAGAACTGTCACCACTGGTACATTGAATGCATTGGCTGCATGATTTGTGCCATGGTAGATTAGTGAGTTTTTTTTTTTTAAACTACCTTTGTAAAATGATGTGGAGAATTTTCAGAGGGGAAAAGGACACAGTGATACAGTATTTAGAATTGCATAAAATCACAAGACAGAGTGCAATGAGGCTATCCTCTGCTCTAAATATTACCATAAATTGTATGTGTAGGCAGGACAGATTCATTCTTCTTACTTTGCAAACTTTCTTAGTACAGAAATACCTCATACAAAGTCCGCTTCATAAAACATCGAATTCATACAACATCGCCTAATTCCTTGAAAAATGTTGTATGAGGCATTGGGGTTTTCCCCAGGTTACATTGTGCCTGGGCAGTATAAAAGGTAGGACACATGCATACATTGCTCTTGTGGGTTTTGCATGAGGCGAAAAGTGTTTAGGAGTGATTTTGAGCACGATTTTGGATTTTTTTTGTCAGAATTTTTAGAAGCATTCCTGGGATTTTTGCAGCATTCTTCAGGTTCTTGGACAATTGGGGGTGTTTGACATGTTTTTGTAATGTATTTAGCCTTTAGACAATGATTTCTTAAAGGTTTGTCAGTTTCCTGTCTGTTTCCTTGACTTTGCCCTGAATTCTGTGCTGTTACAGTACAATATATCTCTATGGAAACGACGTTGTATGAGGCATCGCGGCAAGGATTTGGACGTTGTATGAGGCATCACAGCTAGGATTTTGCATGCCTCATACAAAGTCCAAATCCGTATAAAGTCCAAACTTGTGGAACCAAGTTTGGACGTTGTATGAGTTATCACTGTTCTAAAAATTTGAAGACCAGGTGACTTGAATTCATTTACTAGTGTTGCCACTTCTGGATTGCGTTTGTGATAAAGAAAAAAAGGAAATATCATAAGTAGCTTTTGAAATGATGGTGTAGCTTTCTTAGCAGTCAAATTCCTTGCTGTTTGTAAAGGGCTGAATTGCAGTTGCCTTGGGATGAATATATCTACATCTACAAGGATCCCCTTCCCATCACTTTGCATTATTGTAATAATGCAATTTTGAGACTATAACCCTTTTTGGATGTTACCTGTGTGCATTGAATTACCTGAATAAGTAGATGAATTACACTTCTGTTCTTCTCCTCTCATGTTTCTACTGCACTCCACTCAACTAACAAAACTTCCATATTATATACCTTTCACAGATAGCAAAAAATAATTGATTTGTCAAACTGATGGCTGCAAGGGTTCTAAACATTTTTAGTTGGGTGCTATTGGAATCTCCCTGCAGATAGGCATATCATAGCCCACCACCGCCATGGTAAAAGTAAAGATCACTGTTGTGTATTAAGGCAGAATTGCAAGAAGTGCGGGCAGCGCCTTGCAAGAGGAAAATGGCGGTTTCCCACCATCCAAATTAGGAGACTAAAGTGGCGCGAAAACCCCCTGCACAGGGCGCGCTCATTATGCTAATCCAAGCCCTGTGATTGGTTATAGTTTTGGATCCTGTTCTCTATTGGTTAATTACATTATACCCTGTTATGATTGGTTAGTTATGGTTATCCGGCGGGTCGCTACTTTGAATCAAGGAGCCACCACCAAGGAGACACTATATAAGCCCCACAAGTAAACAAGGGTGGGGCCCGACCAGATCTACACTTCCCACTCCCTATAGGTAGCCAGCAAGTGCTAAGCCTGGGTCGCCTTCATTATCCTACGCTTCTATGGTAGCTAGTCTTTGCCTCCTACACGGCAAGAGTCCGGAGGGACTGATTCCACTGGGATTGTATAGCCATCTCTGTGTCCGGTGTACCTTGTAAGCTCATCTCTAAAAGACTGTTGAATAAAGACTTGTTGTTGTTTTGTTCATCGTTGTCTGGACTAGTGCTTATAAGGGCCGGACATAACAATCACCCTTGCTCGAAAGCCAGTCGTATCCAACTTTAGGACTCATCTCATCTCTTTTTATAGCTGAAGAGCCAGCGTTGTCTGCATTTGCAGGCATTTCCATGGACACTGAAGTACACGGAATGCTGTTTACCTTCCTATCATAGTGGTACCTGTTTATCTACTTGCAATTTCTTGCTTTCAAACTGCTAGGTTGGCAGGAGCTGGGACGGAGATGGGTGCTCATTCTGTCATGCAGTACTAGGGTTTTGAACTGCTGACCTTCCGCCTCCCACCACCACCATAACCACTACATAATGTGAACCTTTTTCCATTTAGGTGGACTGCCCATATGTTGTCCCTTGACGGTCATGAAATTATTAGAAGTATAGTATACATTTTGAAAATAATTTGGGTTGACATTCTGAAAATGTGCATGGTACATGTATAGTTTATAGTTATACTCCTGCTGAAGCTTCGGTGAAATTTGATGCAACCCCCATGCAAGAAATGATTGCAGCTGAAGTTCTTGAAATGTGTATTCACAAACCATTTTTGCATTGGTGACCCATAACAACTTAATTGTTACTATATAGTTTCCTTAAGTTCTGAACTTTGAAGTGTATTTTTAGTAAAAGTACATGGAGTGGTGCTGCTATTATGGCACTCTCCTTAGCGCTCACAGGATATGTTTTTCTCTCAATTTGGCAACTCTTGAAATACTTATTTTTGATCTGTGAAAGGTATATAATATGCAAGTGTTGTAACAGCCGAGAAAACCTTGACATTCTTTTGATACCTATAAATCCCCAAGTTTTACATGGTGTTGTTTTTGAAAGTGCACATCTCCATGTCATCTTTGATAAGGCTCAGTGGGTAAAACAATTATTCAGGAATTGTTTCTAAATTGTGACTTGCTTAGAGAGAATTGCAGCAGTTCTGTGACTTTTTCTTTTGGGGGTCAATGCTAGAGAAATAGGAAGAAGTCAGTGTATTTTATGCTTCATCCTACAAAACTGAAGATAGAATTCACGCATAAAATAACACTTAAATCCCACACAGAAGACTTTCTGATCCTTCAGCCAATTTCAGATGCTAAATCTGTAGTGCATATTCTCTGCATTGCCAGCTGGAGTTTATGATAATTTATCAACCTGTTCTTTTTAACTTCACATAGAGTATTTCCCCAAACAGTAACTCTGCCAGCCACAACCTGGTGGGAAGTGAAAGACTTAATTATCAAATGAAACTCCTGGTCTTGTCATTATGACTGGTAGAATCATAATCATCTGCACCTCCTGCAGATTCATTTGATATGAAATCCCTCCACATGTAGCTTCTGCTTCCTTCATATTGACAATTCATGCTGCCATTCCCATGTGAGGTGGGGCAATATATGGTCAGTGAAGTACTGTAGGAACCCAAACAATTTCTCCCAGTACCCTCATAATGCTTCCTGAATTCAATGAAACTTACATTGTAGGGAGATATGTATGGGATCCTGCAAATCCCTTTCTGAGATAAATATGAGCTAGCTATTCCCACATTCTCTTCCCTTTGGATGTGATGACTTGGACTTTTGGGAACTGAAATCCAGAAGGTCTGGTGGGACAAGAGATAGCCTTGAAGAATCATATAAAGAGACTGGTTAAGTCAGTGATTACTCAGAGGTGATCAAGCTTGTCTTTTAGGAGGCTTTGTTTTGCATAAGATTTCATGGACTTCTTCTTTGCTTCCTCTTTTACCCCTTTGGGTATCAGGTCATCCTTGCTCGAAAGTCAGTTGTATCTGACTCTAGGGTTCAGTGCTCATCTCTGTTTATAGCCAAAGAGCTAGTGCTGTCTGTCTGCAGACGTTTCCATGGACATTGGCAGGCATGCCTCAATGCCGGAGTGCACGGAAGGCTGTTTGACTTCCCAACAAAGTGGTACCTATTTCCCTACTTGCAAATTTTCTTGCTTTCGAACTGCTAGGTTAGCAGGAGCTGGGACAGAGATGAGAGCTCACTCCGTCATGCAGTACCAGGGAATCGACCATCCAGTCAGTGAGTTCAGCACCTTAACCACTTGAGCCACCACAAACACCATAGGGTGTCAAGGGAGGTGCAAACCTCTTTCTCTGGCTTTCTAGCAGCCTCCACAGGTGTTATTCGGTGTTCTTGTAATGTTTCTTTGATGTTTCATGAACTATTGCCACCAAAGTAGAAGCCTCTATCCTTTGCTCCCTGATTTGTTAGTTATTAAGTAACAAAAGACTCTTTCGTGGTGTTGCTGCAGTGGGCTAAAGTCAAAATGACTATTCCGTTAAAAAATTGCTTTGTGTAAAATGTTATTTGTGTTACTGGGAGGGGTCAGAAATAGTCTTTTAGACCTTGTTCTGTAAAATGTATAACACAATACATTTCTCAAACGAAACAACTGCTTGGGTTTCCTTGTTTGCAGTTGTGGCATTCACACATTAAGTGTGAATTCTTTGAATTTTCAGTGATCTACATAGAAATCACATATCCCAAACACCACTAAGTGCATTTTACAGCTATGACAGGTTAAGGTAGAACTAGAGAAACATCCAGAACACAAGTGCTGTTGTATAATAAGCAACAATACCCAAGGGAATGATATTTCACTTTGCTCCTCAGCTTCTACAAGTGGCAGCCATTGAGGTTGAGTGAAGACAGAAGAATTCAAACTGCAGCGAGAGGCAATCAATATATATATTTATTTATTTTATTTTTCACGCTTATATACCACCCACTCAGGTACAACCCAACTCAGGGTGGTTTACATAGCGGACAGTAAATACATAAAAAGACACATGATAAAACAAAGTTAAAAGTTAAAAAACCCACCCCTAAAAGGTGTGCAAGTACCGAAGGGACCTTGGGGGAAGGCACACTTCTCTATACCAACCACCCAATGGTACCCCCATCCCCACCCGCACCCCAAACTTGGCCCACCAGCCAGGTCTTTAGTTCCTTCCTAAAGGGCAACAACTCCATCTGGAGACGCAGTTCCACAGGCAGGAGGTTCCAAAGGGCCGGTGCAGACACGGAGAAGGCCCTCCTCCTTGTGCCAGAGAGGCGAGCCCCCCTGGCTGATGGCACAATTAGAGAGCCCCACCGCTCTGCTCTGTTTGGACGGACAGACGTCCTTAGGGCAATGCAGTCTCTGAGATACCCTGGCCCACTACCATGCAGGGCTTTAAAGGTCAAAACCAGCACCTTGAATTGCACCTGGAGACAAACTGGTAACCAGTGCAGTCCCCGAAGCAGTGGTAAGGCATGGGCATAACATCCACACCCCATTACCACCCCGGGCTGCGGCATTCTGGACCAACTGCAGCCTCTGAATGGTCATCAAGGGCAGCCCCATGTAGAGCGCATTACAGTAGTCTAGTCTGGAGGTCACCAGAGCGTGAGTGACCATGAGCCCGGAGTCGGCTTTGGCTGAGTGGGCGGTATAAAAATTTAACAATAAATAAATAAATAAATAAAATGAGCAAAGAGTCCCGGTCCAGGAGCAGGCGCAACTGGCGAATCACCCGAAGTTGGATGAAGGCCCTCCTGGCCACAGCCGCCACCTGTTCTTCTAGCAGCAGCCGCAAATCCAGGAGGACCCCCAAGTTGCGCACCGGGTTGGTCTGGGGCAAAACAGTCCCATCCAAAACCAAAGATGGTAGCTCCCGGGATAACGCAGGACCCCTATACATAGCCACTCAGTCTTGCTAGGATTCAGCTGTACCCCATTTGCCCCCATCAGCCTCCAAACAGCTGGAAAGGACTTTGACTGCATCACTGGGGTCCCCACGGGGCGAGATGTACAACTGTGTGTCATCCGCGTACTGGTGGTACCGCACCCCATGGGAATGGATGATCTCACCCAGTGGCTTCATGTAGATGTTAAATAGGAGAGGAGAGAGTACTGAACCCTGAGGCACCCCATATTTTAGGGGCCTAGGACTCGACCTCTCACTCTCCAACCGCACCGACTGGGTCCGGCCCCTCAGAAATGAGGAAAACCAGGACCACACCGTGCCCTGGATCCCCAATCCTCGGAGCCGTTCCAGAAGGATACCGTGGTCAACAGTATCAAAGGCCGCTGAGAGGTCAAGAAGAGCAAGGACGGACGGATGACCGCCATCCCGCTCTCGCCAGAGATCATCCATCAGCACGACCAATGCAGTCTCAGTACCATATCCAGGCATAGAGCAGCGGTCCCCAATCTTCTGGGACATGGGGGGCATATTAGAGTGCCAAATGTCTAAAGAGGTCCATATCTTAAATTAAAATCTAATAAAATTATCATAGAATTTATCATTCTCTGGCAAATAAAAGGGGAAGAAATGGACTCGTGACAGACTTTACCTTCTTGGGCTCTAAGAACATTGTAGACGGTGACTGCAGCCAATGAAATAAAAAGACACTTACTCCATGGGAGGCGAACTATGGCAAACCTAGACAGCATAGTAAAAAGTAGATATATAAACCTGCCAACAAAAGTCAGCATAGTCTTCCCAGTAGTAAAGTATGGCTTTCAATATTAAGAAAGGCTGTGTGCAGAAGAATAGATTCTGCACCTTCGAACTGTGGTGCTGGAGAAGACTCTTGAGAGTCCCCTAGACTGCAAGGAGATCAAATCACTCCATCCTGATGGAAATCAACCCTGACTGCTCCTTGGAAGGACAAATACTGAAGCTGAAGCTCAAGTACTTTGGCCAGCAAATAAGAAGAGGGGACTTGCTGGAGAGGACTCTGATGCTAGGAAAGACCGAAGGCAAGAGAAGAGGGTGGTTAGACAGCATTGTTGACTCAGTGGGTGTAGATCTGGGTAGACTCCAGAGCATGGCAGGTGACAGAGGAGCCTGGTGTGCTGTGGTCTGACTGGATTATGTGACTGAACAACAACAAATAAAATTATTAACTTACCAATTTAGACCAAAAGGAAAGATTCAGAGATCAATGAAGAAATGTTATTGTTACAAAAGACTAAAAAACACAGGTATTTCTTATGAAATTATTAGTAGTCATGTACAGTAAAATGTAATAAAAAAAACGGGAAGCAATATGTATGTACCTAAAGTAAAACAGGAAGCATTGACAAGCATGCATATAATATTTTTGCCGTTTTGCGCCGTACGGAGCTTCCTCTTCTCCTTCTTCGTTCATACCCAGCACTGCATTCATCATGCTCTGCTCTTCACAGTCCCCCACTTCTTCCTCCTGGAGGTCAGGCTCAGGGGAATTTTCACATCCGTTTCCCATGCAGTTCTTGCAAAGGGTGGGGCACCACAGTCTTGCTTTCTTGCAGCTGCAACCTGCAGTGCTGCACTCTTTCTTGCATTTACAGATTATATTCAAGATGTTGTCAGGGGCTGCGTTTCAAGTGGCTCTGATGAGAACAACACCTTCCCTTGTCAGTGACCACCCCCAAACTGATGGTATGATGTCGTCATTACCTAGCCAGATCTGGACTTGGAGGTATGTGCGAAAAATATGGTGGGTGGCAGCTTCTTTGGTAGGAAGGAGTCTGGCCAACTGGAATGTGGGTTTGACCACCAACTTGGTAAACAGTTGGTACCGGAGGCTGTCCAATGTGTCGGTCTCCATGTTCCCCCCATACAGTGCTACCAAAAACTACTCCCTTGCCTCGGAAATCTGGGAGGGGGTGGCTTCCGAGTCTTTAAAAGCAGTAGCCAAAAAGTGTAGGGAACAGTTCTTCTCATACAGCTTGCACACTTTCTTCTTCCCTTGTCCAAAGGGGGTTGAAGTGGTGTCGCAACCGCTGACTGCGTGAAGGAACAGGATGTCTTTGGGGTCGATCTTGCATGAAGTTGCTGAATATAAGGTTGCTAGGGCATTGACTCTCCCACTCTTCTGAAAATAGATGTTTTTGTGAGTAGTGGAGGCAAGGGCTGTCAGTATCACGAGGAGATTGACATCTTCACCTCTGATTACAACACTGTCATATGCAGCAGCCTTCGATACTGCTGTTCTCACAATCATAATGTCTGCATCTTCAGTAGCCTGTTGCACTTCAATCCCCTCGGTTTTCATGTTCTTTGAACCTTAGATGTACACTGTAAGTATGAACATCCTACAGAGGAGGAGGTAGTGGGAGGAGGAAGAGGGGGAGGGGGGATGTAGTTGAACGTTTGGAAATTGACGTAGAATCTAAAATTCCATTAAATATGTTGCGAAATAGAAGATACATAGCAAAAACCAGCCTTTTTAGCAGTTTTTTTTTACAAATTTGAGAAATGTAACACTTTTTCAAAGCTCTGTATCTTGGTACCTATAGGGTTAAAAATAAGTTTGACCAATGATAATTGAAAGAAATATAATGCTCTACAACTTTCTAATTACATGTAGTAGGCAAAAAACACATGGTTTAGAAGATATAATCGAAAAGTGCTAACATTTTGCAGTTGTCCCCCCCCCTCGGTTCCACAAAGAATTTTTTTGGGATAAATTGAGTGTAGCTCCACTGAGTACCCATATACAACATCCCAAAGTTTCATTAATTTTTGCAAGGTTAAACACACACACACACACACACACACACACCCATTTTGTACCTATGGCGACTGGGCTACAAAGGCAAGTGTCTAAGGCAGCCCTCAATTTCCATCTTATTACACAGCAGCAAATGTTTGTCTTTTTTATTTTTGGAAGGGCAGAATTTAATGCCATCTGTTTTATTGCCTTTCTCTCAACTAGTGATAAGATAAAAACATTTCAGTTCTCACACTAGGTCAGGCAAAAGGAACTGCACAACGAACTTACCCAGAGCTTCATTAACTTGGAAATTTTTGCAAGGTCTAAATTACATCTCGACTGGGCTATTGGCTGTATTGCATAGCAGACAACAAGGAGGAACCAGGTCACAGAAATACATCTACTTTCCTACAGTGTGAAAGATACTTTCTGCTTGAAATGGGCAGTGCTTTGCTATTGTTGCTCACTCTTGTCTAGAGGTGGGGAAAAATAGTATTAGCTAAATTCCTCCTCATTCATATGGTCTGTTTTGGCAGGATTCCTCATCATCAGCTTAGAGAAAGCCACAAGAGCTCTTCTTTCCTGCTCACTATAATTTTCATGAAATATCCCTGTTATCTTTTTGCTTTTAGAAGCAGAACGTGTGTGTGTGTACGTGTGCGTGCATGCACACACACATATAAAAACACTGGCTAATTGGTAAGAAACTTGCAAATAAACTAATGCAGTTCTCCATATAAAATATATATATGGAGAGCTGCATTAGTTTATTTGCAAGTTTCTTACCAATTAGCCAGTGTTTTTATATGTGTGTGTGCATGCACGCACACGTACACACACACACGTTCTGCTTCTAAAAGCAAAAAGATAACAGGGATATTTCATGAAAATAAAACATTAGCCAGTCTAGTTTTGGGCAACATGCACACTTGCATGAATTAGACAGTTTTGCAAAAACATTGGAGATTTTTTGGCATTTTTGAATAAAATGTCATTCTTGCCTGTTTCATCTATCAGGATTTTTTTTTTAACCATACTTGCTGCTGAAGCGAAGAAGGCTGTCTGCCCTTGTGGGCAAGGACGAAACAAGCAAGGTTTTACGTTTGCATCTTTGTCATAAAGTCTCTCCTGTGCTGCATTTAAGCTGCGGGTTTATGATGGATGTTTCCATGAGGGAACTTCAGAACTGGCTTTCTTCTCTGGGAACTGCAGGTATGTTTTTGCTTACACTGCTTCTGGAGGAAGAAAAAGCCTGTCAGGGCTGGGGTGGAAATGTAAAATATAGCTGCTGTGAAACATAGAGGAGATTTACTTCCTCAGTTCCACCATGTATATGGTTATTCTATAAATATTTTTCCAGACAAACTATGTGTGCGCGCATGCGTGCATGCGTGTGCGAGTTTTATCTGTACCAGTGTCATCCCAGGTAGTATAAAAACAACTATAGGCAAGCACAAAAATGCTATATATTAAGAAGGTCTTAAGAATTATTCCCGAGGAGAGACTGAAAAATACTATGTTAGAAGTGGAGGGCATTGGAAGGTGAACAGAATAGAGATGTCTGACTAATAGAGGGAAAACTTAAATACCTATACTAGAAGAGTAAAAAAACAAAAGTGATGGCAACCTCTACTTTGGGCTTGGAATAACTGAACGACAGGGGAGAAAAAAACAATCCATTTAAGTTTCCATCTTGCAGTGATGCGTAGGGAGGAAGATGAGTTTCCATTTCTTTTTTAAAATACATGTGGGGACCTACATTTTTTTTTGCTACTTGTCATTCTCATATGTCTTAAAGAGAAAAGCCGATACTTCATATAAAGATGTAGCTCTGCAATATGCCATTAATGCAGAACCACTAATCTAAAATTATTTATGTGATTGTATGTTAAGGTAAAATGGGCAGAAGGAGATGGTGACAAGAAATAAATGTGTAGGAAACTTGCACGCATGTAACAAAGTATTGCTCTTGGTTTGTGATGGCAGTGAAACCACTTCTCAACTGAAAGCCATCTGAGATGTTGCCTGAAAACTGGTGTCTTGAAAGTCTTGAATTGGTCCCGTGAAATTCAGTTGCAAAATGATGTTTCTGTCTTGATATACATGCTAGGAATATTTTAGAAAATTGTTGTTGGTGTATTTGTGGGCATAGAATATTGAATTTAGATCAGGGATGGGCAACCTATGGCCAGTGGACTGGCCCTGGCCCGCATTACTAAATCATCCAGCTGCTGCTTGGAGACACATTTATGACAGCCGTGCATGGGTTTTGCAGCAACATTTACGGTTGGGGGAACCACCAGTCTGGCCCGCTCTACTGTCTGAGGGAGTGTAACCTGGTCCCTGACGTTAAAAGGTTGGCTATCCCTGATTTAGATCCTTTCTAAATGGAAGAGTTAACTTCTGCTTTTTGAAACGTTTATGATCTAGTAGGGGTTCCCACTATGCAATTTAAACATTCACTTTTGGTGGAACGTGTGGAGTGATTTTCAGTTATTTCGCTCTTTCTTTGTAGTTATTGGGGGTGTTGGCAAAAGAAAAGAAGAGGTCAGTTTTTTCAAGAGAGAAAACTTTCAGATATTACAGAAAATTAATGTGTTAACCTAAAAAGTAACCTAACTTTCTGTAGTATGTTTGAAAAACGTTCTGTATCACTTTCAAAAAACTTTGATCTTTATTCCAATAACACCTCTTAGCATGCTTATGACAACCAAGTCCATCACCTTGGCTAGGAACTGGTAATTGAAGTACAGTAAAACCCCAGGTTACAACCACTTCGGTTTGTTTGCTGCGGTTTACAATGGCAAATCCTTTGGAAATGCTGTCCCGGTTTACAAATTTTTAATGTATTTTTTTAGTTTACAGCAATCAATTCAGGACCATTTTTTAATTTTTCAATGCATCCCTATGGATGTTTCGGTTTATATTTTTTCAGGTTACAACGGAGGCTGTTTGAACGGGCCACCGTTGTACCCTGGGGTTTTATTGTAATTAACAGCTTCCTGAATTAAGGAATCATTGTCTCTTTGTCTCTTTTCTGTCTCTTCATATGGCCATTGGAATATGTACTGTATATAGAAACTAGCATTTGTGCGCTGGCTGTGTAGCTCATTGGTTTAGGTATCTGGCTGTAGAGTCAAAGGTTGGAAGTTCAGTTCCCTTCTCTGCTTTCCTGGGAGAAGAGCCAGTGTGTGGGATCATTGCCAAATTGAAATATGTGCTATCATATTCTTAATACATTATCAAATAGCAAACCTACAAGGTTTTGTCCAAGGTAAGCAACACAGTTGAAGTAAATGTATTCTGAAATATTGAAGGCTTCTGTAAAAATTGGAATTTCTTATTTGTCAACTTTTATCACTTTCAGAAAAGGGTTCAGTATATACATTGTCTGTGGGTTTTTTCAGTGGTGAGTGATCCCATGTGTATTTAGGAGAATCGTGCTTGCCTGATACCTTGCACTGGATATCATGCCAATGATATAGTTAGAAGTTATATACATTAGAACCCTGCATAACGAAAAAGTCAGTTCTGCAAGGCGCTTTGCTATACGATTTTTTTGTTATACAAAGCGCAAACCGCGATACCTCACATCAGGAATTTTTTCATTATGCAGGGTATACCTCGCATAACGAAAACCCTGTATAATGAAAATCTCTATGGGATGCATCGTGCAACAACACTCTAAAATGTTCGTTGTACAATACTTCCCATAGAGATCTTCGTTATACGGGATTTTCGTTATGCGAGGTATACCCCATATAATGAAAAAAATTGTAATGTGGGGTATCACTGTTACCACAAAATGCTTCATTATACGAATTTTTCGTTATGCGGGGCATTTGTTATACGGGGTTCCACTGTAAATTGAGTATTCTGATTGAATAAGTATGGGCCAGCATGGAATCTAGAGAAGCATTATAGTGAGTATTAAGTCCTCCACCTCTTGCAGTTTTTATTTGAATTACCATATTTGCCGGCATATAAGATGCGTTCCCCTCCTTAAAAAACACTTGAAAAATAGTGTGTGTCACATTGATTGGTGGCTGGAGCTGGGCTCCCCCCCCCCCGCCGAGCCCTCCCTCCCCAGCTCTATGTGGTCAGCTGCAACTGTCTCGGTGGGGGAAGCAGGCTGGCAAAGGAACCTGCATGACCCACCGAGCCCCCCTCTCTGGCTACGGGCGGTCAGCCGCGGCTGGCTCGACAGAGGAAGCAGGCTGGCAAAGAAGTTCCCTAGCACTTCCTATCTGCTAGTGCTACTGCAGTGTACATCTGCTACCACAAAACGTTTGAAACTATGATAACAGCCTATCCTATTATGCATCAACATGATTGCATCTACAGGTCTCAAACACATTGGAGAAAATTTCTGATCCCCCCCCCCCCCCCCATATACAGAAACAAACTCTTGTTTTGGCAGTTATACTAGGAAAACAGTCCTTAATATACTTCTGTAATCACTTAACCCTCAAAATCTCATTCTCTCTTTCATTTTGTCAGAAAATGGACATTAGACACAGTCCAGAATTTCAATCATTGTGGCATTTCTATTTCAATCTACTGCATTTGCAGTGGTACATCTTTTTGTCAATAATGCACACAGCTCAAAATGCTTCATCTGCTTCTCAGCTGCTATTTATTTCAGGGGGACCTGACCATATGACTAGTGTTAGGGTTGCTGGATATCAGACTGTGAAAAGTACTGTATGTGGATGGATGATGCTTATGTGTGGTATTGGGTCCACTCTTCCTTCTGTTTAGTGGTTACACAGATGCAATTGCTTCTATTTCTCTTCTTTATTACTCTTCTATTACCGTATTTGCTGGCATATAAGATGCATCGGAGTATAAGATGCACACCATTATTACCAAAATAGTCCACTATAGGCCACTATATACAGTACAAAACACACTCCATTTTTCTAGTTTATTGGGGGGGGGGAGTGAGTCTTAGATTCCAACAAATAGGGTATTTCTTTTATTGTGGGTCCCAAGCAAGAACTGTACAGCAGTGGATCAACTATCAGCACTTCATATTGGTGTTTAATGGGAACTCAGCTTATTGCTGAAAGTTGTGCATACTCTTTGTACTTGTTCAATTGAGTAACTTTTTGGGAGCAGGCTGGTAACTCGTTGACGTGACATCTATAATTCCAAAGACAATCTGAGAAAAAGAATTCTCAATGGAGCATATTATGAGGGAGTGGTATATAGATCTCTTGCTGCTTTGCCTAGTCTGAAGCCAGCCTCTCTGTGGCTCATTGAGACAAGGCTTTCTCAGGATGAACTCATTTCTCACTGACCTTGTCCCCAAAAGACTCTTTTGGGCTTGGAGCCAGGCCCTTTACAGTCCCTCTAATGGGCTGACACATCTCAATGGCAGTATTCTGTGTTGGTTTCCAGTCTCTGAGTAAAAGCTACTAATTTTAGCTCCTAAGGGCTTCAGTGATCTTGTGGACTAAGAATGCTAGAACATGAGTTGTCTCTTGTGCTTCTCAACAGCAGAATAAAATGTATTGCCTTCAAAATGCAGTTTCAGAATTGAGTGAAGAAGCAGCTGATTGTCTAGGTAGAAATTCCTTGTGCAGGACTTGACATTTAATACAGATGGGCAAAATACACAAACAACTTTCCTCAGCTCAAGTGAGAACAAAGGTTCAAGTTTAAATGTGGGAAAGGAGCGAGGGGAGGTACATATTGCCACCGTGTACACAAAGTCTACTCTGCAATGTAACTTGGACCTTTAAAAAAGGTTAAAAATGCATCTTAGAATAGTATAACAAGCTACTTGCTAGGAAATAATATATATAATTGTCCCCCCACCCTTTTTTTATAAAAAAAATTCTGAATAAAGCTTATATATTTTTCAAATTGTATTCACCTTCTGTGAATTTGTGAAATGTTGCCTTGGAACGCACTTTTTCATTGAATCAGTGTTTTAAGGATAGTGTTAATTGTTTGTACAGCATATATGCAAAGCAAGGGAAATATAAATCAAGAAAATTTTGGGTTGAGAATAAGTGGCTCTGTAGTGCTGTTTCTTGACCTAAAGAGACTTACGAATAGTATTGAAAGCTGTGTTGTGCGTAGTTCTCCTTATGTGGGAAACTAGGTAACTATTAATTTATATTCTGCTACTACTCTCTTAAACAGTTTATATAACCACAAAGAAGTACCAGCTGTAGTCTACACTGTTTCTTAAATTAACAATTTTAATACGTCATAGCTAGGATGAGAATGCAAAGCAATGTGAATGAGTACTAATTCTTCATGCTAACTGATTGAATCTGTAAGGGATGGATGATGTGTCCAGATCAGCTTTTTTCACTGGTACCTTCAACAATTTCACCCCCATAGCATGTATGATAAGCATCTGGTTTCTTCTTGGTTAAACTCTGGTAGGCCTTAGTGGGAAAAGCTTAATACTGTGAGACAGTAAGTAGGAACACTACTGCTATACTTCCATTGAACATTCACAGAGAAATGTGCATATTTCTGTCTCTAAGAAAAATAGAACAATATTTAACTTGTATAAAAGACATCTGGTTAAGTTCATACTTGATCAGAAGTTGCACTAGTCACATTACATCCTCCAGCCCCATGCACTATTGGCTTTTTAGAACCGGACTATTTTATTGGAAGTTTATTTCCTGCCAGGAAAATTGGCTAACTTACAGTGAAGTATCCTTTTTAATGGACCTTTCATGTCTCTCTGAAGCAGCACAGGATAAAAGGAGAATAGTGTCTTAGACAATTATTACAAAACTCATCAAGGAGCTCTGCTAACATTCTGTTATTTTCTAGTATTAATTGTTCAAGACAGCATGTTTTGTTTTTTATTATAAATCTCATTGTTCTATGCAGGACAATGACAATAAAGATTTATCTTATCTTATCAATCTTATATTGGCTTGTTTAGCAGTTAGCATAATATGTAAGAATGCAGTAAGAGGCAGTAGGTTTTTGTGAATAATATCAAACTATTAAAACTATTAATGCCAATTTTTATTATGCTTAATGATCTAGGAGATTATTATGTATATTTGGAAAATGAAATGAACCCTTAGATGAGTGGAGTATGTTAAGTGTGCAGAAAAATACTCTTTATGATAGTGATTCATATTCCAAGGTTTAAGTAATTTTCTGTTAAATTGTATAGTAGTATTTATTTGTTTCAGTGTTATCAAAGCAATAAATATCACTTCAGTTTTTAAATACAGTAAAACCTCGCATAAAGAGTGCCTCGCTTAGAGACTAACTCGCTTAAAGAGCAGAATTTTCTCTGAATGGCTGCCTTGCTTAACAACTAAAACCAACCAAAAACTCGCTTAACAACTAAATTGGGGTTTGCAATCCACCCGCCAGAAGTCACAATTGGTCACTTACACAATGGCGTTTCACAGAGCAAACTTGCTTAAAGTGCAATCCCATGGAACGCATTATACTCTTTAAGCGAGGTACCAGTGTACTTTCACTTGCTAAGTTTGATAGGGCCACATAAATGCCAGGATGTAAAATTTACATCCTACTTCGAGTTCCAAATAGGCCTGGTTTTGTGAGGGTCCGATTTCAGGATTCGGTTTAACTGAAAATTCATTGTTCAATAGGGAGTAAAAGTGTCTTCACTGAGACTCAGAGGAGAAAACTTTTGGAATTTGAATTTTGATGTACATATTACCTTAAATATTCTGAAATATTTGAACATTGTTTTCTTTTCTTTTCCAGCCCCATAGAGGGAGTTTAAGAAGACCTCTAGCAGGTGCTGCCAACACTGATGAGAGATCTTATATGCAAAGGTATGCTGTATTTTGTGTTTTATCTACATGTGTAATTTCTTTATGCTGAGTCAGACAATTGATTGGTCTAGTACAGTACAAATGGGGAAACTTACTGTGTTAGAGTACAACTTCGGGATAGTCCAACCAGTAGAGATTCTGGGTGTTTGCTGTGCAAATGATTTTCCAAGCTTTTTAAGACTGGTTTCTGTTTTCCCCCTAACTTTGAAACCAGGATCTTCTAATTACAAATACAGAGTGTCCCAAAATTCACTATACATAAACAACATCGCGTAACCACAGATATCTTGGAATGTGTTCACCATGAGTAGATGATAAGACTGTGTGTATGTAGAATGACGTGACCAACACATTGAGAATATTTTGTAAGATTTTGTAATGATTTTTAGTCAATAAAGGTACATTTAGCTACAATTTCCCATTACCTCTGTGTATGGTGACTTTTGGGGGCACTCTGCATTTTGGACCCTTGCATTAAAAAAGTATGTGCTTAGTCCATCAACATCAAACTATGAAAGTGGTTTTGTTGAGAATGTTAGAGTAGCTTAAAATGAATTGGTGTGTTAAAATAACTTGAATTGTTTTAAAGTGTATCTACCTTGAAGCAATGTAGAAAGATTTAATAGTAAGCAAGTCTTATGGAAGACAAATACTGAAGCTGAAGCTCAAGTACTTTGGCCACCAAATGAGAAGAGAGGATTCACTGGAGAAGGCCATGATGCTGGGAAAAATCGAAAGGAAAAGGAAAAGGGTGGCAGAGGATGAGGTGACTAGATGGCATCGTTGACGCAGTGAGCGTAGATCTGGGCGGACTATGGAAGATGGCAGATGACAGAGGAGCCTGGCGTGCTATTGTCTATGGGGTTGCAAAGGCTCGGACTCGACTGTGTGACTGAACAACAACATGGAAGACAGATTACTATACAATTCTTCTTGTTGTGCCATATCTGATTCCGAATATTGGCTATCATCATGGCGCTCAGCCATGAAGACTGTCCTGCAAATATAATACAGTGGCCATTCATCTGCCTTCTGCATCACAGCGTGACACCTGTACCGCTGATCCAGCTCCGCTAGATGGTCCTAAGCCTTTTGGCACGCAAAGTCCTCCTCCACCCCAGGCCAGTATTGATGAAGCTGCTGCCCTCCAACAAGATGGATTCAAGTGGGATTTAATCCACTTGGGGACCATCACCTTTCCCTGTGGACTTTGCCAAGGTTGCTAGTCCTCAGGGTTGTCAGGTTAGTTAATTGCCACCGGACATTCTGTGTTGAGTTGCTGGCAGTATGGTCTACTCTATTACCATAGCAGGATAACCTGGATAGACTTGCACTATACAGTTACATCTTTTTAAAGAGTTGACAGCAGCGTCTCAGGGGATTAGTATCTTTAGAGGTTTTTAGTCTCTTTCTGTTCCCTTGTATACAGAGGTAGATTAGATATTTCTTAATCATCAGTTATAACTTTTGCCTACCTTATCTGTATTTTTACATGTTTTTTATATGTATAGTCATGAGAGATGACAGAGAGAAGGATGGTGAATATTGGTTTATTATACCATGTTTTGTGGTAATGGACCTTGGGTGTTGAATGGTTGCATTTGGAGATACTGTATATATATGCATCCATGTAGAGAGCATTATAGTAGTCAATATGTGAGATTTCCAATGAATAGAATACCCAGGTGGGCAACTCTAGGATAGAGATGTACCACCCTCTTTGCCCACCCAGGTTTCCGTTATACATGACAGGTCTGGGTTCTCCTCCAACAAGTCCCAAATTTCCTTACAAGTTTGTAATGCTGTCATGGTCTGAAATGGCTCTACATTTTTATATATGTTGAGGATTCAAATATCTTGGACTTTTTATGATCCCTTTATGATCCCCTTCCAGAATGGCTGCGCTAGAGGAGGAAGATGGTAACTGTAATCCAGCATATTTAAGAATATCAAGTTTCTAATGGGACTGATATAAAGCAGGGGTGGCCAAACTTTTCAGGCCGTGGGCCAGCCACATGGTAGAGCTGGCTGGTCACATGGTTGCTCCAGCCGTAAAATGCATCTGCAGCTGTTGTAAACACGTTTACGACAGCTGTGGGTGTATTTACAGCAGCGTCATGCGTGGGTGCATTATGCGCATGCACAGGCACATTTTACTTCTGCGTTTGGGAGCAGTGAGGGCAGCGCAAGCCAGATGAATTTGTGCTGTGGGCTGGATTCAGCCCACAGACCGTAGTTTGGCCACTCCTGATCTAAAGTCTTACTTTACTGATGATTAATAAAGCTTCTCTGACATGTCTAAAATAAGATCATTTTGGTCATCTGAACATGTGAACTGTGCTCTCATTTTAAAATGTGTGGTGCATTATTTGAAAATGTTACTATACCTGCAAACCTCTGCTCCTTAGCCTGATTATCTTAGTGATTTTTTTCATACCACACATACTCATTGGGTTTAGTTTTGCTTGCAATGTTTGCATGATGTTTACCCAGGATTGGCTAAATGTAAAGACATTTTACTGCGTTGGACTCACTGCTTAGCTAGTTTTTTCCTTTCCCTTTGAATTTTGAGCCCTTTGACCTTTTGTCCAGACAGTTTTAGTATTTCCTGTTTAGTTTGTCTTATGCGGTTATATACAGTTTTATGGGAACTAGTGTGATATCTCTAAGGTATAATGAAGTACATAGTCTGTAATAATGGCTTTTCCTTAATGTGCAGCATTGAACCACTCTGCAGTTTGGGAAATGAAAAGCTTTAGGCATAGAGCAAAACATGCTTTCCTCCTCACCCTGAACATAATTGGTAATCCTGTTTAAGGATTAACCACTGCGGTGGCTCAGTGGTTAAGAAGTCCGCCTTGTTAGCTGGAAGGCCAGCAAGTCTGCAGTTCAAGGCCCGGGTACGGCATGACGGATTAAGCGTCCATCTCTCCCCCAGCTCTTGGGGACATGAAAGGAGCCTAATTCAGGCATCCCCTGAATGGAGTTTCTCTTGCAAAAATCCTTTCAATCCAGAATAATTTCTGATGCAAAATTATTATTAGGAAAGAAATTAAAGGTTTCTGTCAGATTTTTTTTGGTTGTTGTTCAATTACACAGTTGAGTCTAACCATTTGCGACCCCATGGACCACCGCACACCAGGTTCTCCTTCGTATAGTTTGTGAATCCCCACTATTGGGTTATGCGCCTGCGCAGAACACTGATCGGAGGCTTAAAAGCTCATTGGTCAAAAGTTTTGGCAGTAAGACCACCCACCGTACCGCCCACCCTGAGGCGCTAGTCCGCCATTTTACCTCAGTTCTCTTCTTTCCGCCTCAGCAGCAGGACGATCATTGAGAGCTTCCTCAATTTTTTCGTCTTTTCTAAGGAAAAGTCTTTGACAAATTTTACAATTTTTTCCCCGGCAATCTTGTCCATCGGGCAGGATTGCCACCCCAATGCTGTTTCTTCCTTCTGGTGGACTCAGTTACCGACCTCGCTCCGGTCACCGTTTCCCCCCTCAAGGGGGTGGCGGCTGGCCTGCCCTTCGGGGTGTTCGCCTTCTCAAACTTTCCGTCGGGAATTTTTTTTCATGGCTGCAGCTTTCAAGCAGTGTTCTACTAGCCTGAAAAAGTTCCCTGCCTCCGACGGGCATAGCCTCTGTCTTTTCTGTGGGGAGAATCGCACCACAGCCAATCCTGCGTACACTGCAAGAATTTTACATGACTTGCAGTTCAGAACCGGAGCAACCGGTTGAAAGCGCACCTTATGGAGCTCGCCTTGGCTCCTGCCGCGGCTGCATCCACGTCTGCTGGTGCCTCTCAGCCTACTCGGCCTCTGCCTCTACCATCTTCTTCTTCCACCCTCTCAATCAGGAATAAGAAAAAGAAGGAGAAAAATGGGGAGAAGAAAAAGAAGCATAGATCGGAGGAAAGGCGATCACTCCCACCTATGCCTCACCCTCCTGTTTCTCCGGGGCCCTCGCCTCCCTTTTCAGTCGCGAGATGCCCTTCACCCGGATCCTCAGTGTGGAGCGGACGGTCCTCTTCAGGATCGCCTGCTAACGGATGCAGGGCTGGGGCTCCAGCTCGCCCACTGCAGATGGTTGCTTTTCCACCTTGAGAGAGGGGCCGTCCACCCACTAGGCAGGCATCTGTCTCTCCGCGGCCTAGGACTCCAACGATAGACGAACCGCCAACCACCATTCCGGCCACCGTTTCGTCTCCGATTATACCGGCCACCATTTCGCCTGCCACCGTTCCGTCCCAGCCGTCTGCGGTGGATGCGACCCAGGTGGACTTCTTCAAGGGAATGTTTGAGGCCATGGCGAAGTCGTTCGCCCAACAGTTTAAGGCCACCATCCCTGCAGCCTCTGAGGCTCCGGTACCGACCACCGCAAGCCCCAGGGATGTTGGCCCTGCTGCCACTCCGCTGCCCTCTCGAGGGTCGAGCGTTCACTCACTGGCCCACCCATATCGTCTTGGTGTGGTCAAGACGTCGATGCGGTGAACTCCCAGCCCGTCGACCCGCCCAGGCCATACTGGTGCGGTCCCGACGTGGATACCAGGATTCCTCCCTTGTCCTCCGATGATTCCAGCGCGTCTTTGGAGGAGGACGAGGGAGACGTCGATGCCGACAAGACGCCGGACCAGGCTATCAGCGCGATTGACCCACCGCATGGTGAGGATCAACGCTCCCTCACAGCGATGCTCACCCATTTGGGTGCCGCTCTGAATCTGAAGGTGGACCAACCGCCGCTGGAGGGCGAGGACCAAATGACCACCAAACTGGACAAAAAGGCGATTCGGCCGGTCCACATCACCATGCTTCCTTCCATGTTGACGTCAGCGAAGGCAACGTGGAAGAAGCCGGTGTCGTCTCACTCCGTTTCATCCAGACTCGACGGAATGTATAGAGTCTTGGATAAGAACGTCGAGTTTCTCCAGGTACCCCCTTTGCCGAACTCTTTTGGTGGTCAAAGCCTTCCAGCATAAGACGGCCGTCAGCGGTTTTCCGGTACCTTCGACTCCGGAAGGGAAGAAGCTGGACGTGGTGGGTCGTAAGTTTTACGCCACCAGTTCTCTCTTCCTGCAGGCTGCGAACTACTCAGCGGCCATGGGCCTCTATCAGTCCCACCTCTGGGAGCAAGTGAAGACCCTTGCTGCGAAACTGCCTGCCGACGTCCAGAAAGGATTTGACTCTCTGGCTACGGAAGGAGACTTTCTGGCAGAACAACAGATGCGGACTGCCAGGTACATTAATGATTACGCGGCCAATGACATGTCCTCTGCCATCTTGCTCCGTTGCCATGCTTGGCTCAGGGGCATCTTTCTTGATGATGCCATGAAGAAGCTCATCGAAGAGTTTCCATTTGATGGGCAAGGCCTGTTTGGACAAGACACCGATAAGCTGCTTAACGAACTGCGGCAGACGAATTCGACGTCTAAGTTCCTGGGGCTCACCACGCCGGCTCAGCCTGCCAAGCCACGGTTCCAGCCCTTTACCCAATGGTATCGGGGGAACCCCCAGCAACAGGGTGGCTCAACCGACCAGCCCAGGGCCAGTTTCTATAAACAGAGGCGCCAACACAAGCCTCGTTACCAACCTTACGGACAGGGCAAGCAGACCGACACAAAATCCAAGTCCTGGGTTTGAAGTCACAAAGGCCAAGGCTCTCTCGCTCCACCTCCCGTACCTCCCCCTCCGGAACTTCCTCCAGGTGTGGTCCGGCGTCACGAACGACCGGTGGGTCTTGAAGATCTTGTCCGCTGGTTACGCCATCGAGTTCGTGCGGATGGCATAACTTTTTCACCACCTCGTCCCCCCATTTGGAAGAAGAAATATCAACTCTTCTGTCCAAGGGAGCCATCGAGCGGGTAACACCGACTGATTGGGACAATGGTTTCTACTCGAGGTACTTTGTGGTTCAGAAGACGGACGGAGGACTTCGGCCAATTCTGGACCTGCGCCGCCTAAACAAGTGCATCCACACCAGGAAGTTCCGGATGGTGACCCTCCAGACCGTCCTCCCTCTCATCAACAAGGGGGACTGGTTCACAGTGATAGACCTCAAGGACGCTTACTTCCACATCAGCATCCTCGAGGATCACAGACGGTTCCTCCGGTTCAGAATGGGAAACTCTGTGTATCAGTACCGGTGCCTACCATTCGGTCTGGCTACAGTGCCGAGAGTCTTCGCCAAGTGCATGGCTCTGGTGGCTGCCTTCCTCTGTCAGAAGGGGATCAGGGTCTTCCCGTACATCGACGACTGGTTGATTGTCTCTCCCACCAGCTCGTCGTCCATTCAGGACACGGAGTTCACGGTTCACCTTATGGAGAGTCTTGGCCTCAGAATCAACTTTGCCAAGTCAAAGTTGAATCCTTCTCAGCACGTCGAGTACATTGGAGCGGTACTCGACTTGCTAGCTACCAGGGCCTTCGCCCCCCAGAAACGCTTACTGGACATTGCACAAGAGGTAAGCGAATTCAGGAACAAGCCATTTATCAGGGCGAAAAAGGCACAGAGGCTTCTAGGCCTCATGGCCTCAGCGACGGCAGTGATTCCTCACGCCAAGTTAAAGTTCTGGTCCCTGCAGTCATGGCTCCTCCACAAGTTCGACCCGCTCATGGCAGCCAGTCCAAACGGTTGATTCCATCTCTAGAACTGTTGGACCAGCTAGCGTGGTGGACGACATCCCTCAATGTGGCCACGGGGAAGAACTTTTACCCCCCCACAACCTTCCTTGCAGGTTTTGACCGACGCAAGCAACCTCGGCTGGGGGGCTCCTTGTGGGACTCTGATGGTCAACAACGTTTGGTCGCCTCAAGATGGTGCACCATATCAACTATTTGGAGCTGCTGGCCATTTGGAAGGCCCTACGTTCCTTCAAGGCTCTGCTCACCAGCAATGTGGTTCAAGTGGCCTCGGACAATACCACGGCGGTGGCATACCTGAACAAGCAAGGAGGGACGAGGTCCACCATCCTGCTTTATCTTGCGGTGCAACTTTGGGGGTGGTGCCTGGAAAGACACATCTTTCCAATTGGAGTACACATTCAGGGCAAGCTGAATGTCCTGGCCGACCACCTCAGCCGTTTCACCTCGACGACCCACGAGTGGGAGCTGGACGACGAGGTGTTTCAGTCCCTTTGCAGGGCTTGGGGGACTCCGAGCATCAACCTCTTTGCGTCGGAGTCCAACAGGAAATGCCACAGATATTGTTCCAGGGCAGGCATCGGACTGAACTCCGAGGGCGATGCCTTCATGAAACGGTGGGATCAGGACTACCTCTACGCCTTTCCCCCGTTTCCTCTGGTTCAGAAGGTCCTCACCAGGATGTTCCAACACTGGACCAATGCAATCCTCGTTGCTCCAGCGTGGCCTCGTCAGCCCTGGTTTCCTCTACAGTTGCACATATTGTCACAGTATCGCACGCTGCCGGACTCGCCGACCCTTCTCCAAATGGAGCACGGCCAGCTCCACCATTCGGACCTATCCAGCCTCCACCTCACCACGTGGAGGATAACCCCAGACTGTCCAAAATCTTGGAGTTAGCACGGCATCCTTCCACAAGGAAGTCCTATGCCTCCAAATACAGGCGTTTTTGTGCCTTCCTGGACTCCCAGCAGACGTACCCTCCACAGGTGGGGTTGCAGGACATCATGGCCTACCTCCTTCATTTGGCGGAGTCTGGCCTTAGCATTACCTCCATTCGGGTCCATCTGGCAGCGGTGGTGGCTTACTCTCCAGCTGGTTCACCTGCGTCTGGTGCCTTTCACGACCAGACGGTGAAGCGTTTCCTCAAGGGATTTCGAAATGCTTTACCGCCGGCCAAGACTCCAACAGCACAATGGTCTTTGTCTGCCATTCTGAACGCGCTCACCAGGACTCCTTTCGAGTCTATGGCTACCGCAGATGTTCGTCTCCTCACGTGGAAGACGGCGTTTCTGGTGGCTATCACGTCTGCTCGACGACCTGGTGAACTGGTTGCTCTGCGGGCAGACACACCGTTCAGTTTTTCAATGACCGCGTGGTGCCCCATATGGACATCACCTTTCTTCCTGAGGTAGTCTCCCAGTTTCATATGGCACAGACTATCTCATTGCCTACCTTCTTCCAGAATCCCACCAATGCCCAAGAAAAGACTTGGCACACGCTGGATGTGAAACGAGCTTTATTGTTTTACACCAGCAGGACAAGGGAGTTCAGGAAGTCACAGCGTCTCTTTGTTGCATATGGAGGAAAGTCCAAGGGTGAACCCATCTCTGCCCAGAGGTTCTCCAAATGGATTACATCTACCATCTACCTGGCCTACGAGTCTGCCTCGTTGCCACCTCTGCCGCATGTCAGGGCGCATTCTACGAGAGTGGTTGCCACATCCACTGCCTTTTTGGAGGGCACTCTGCTTGAGGACATCTGTAAGGCTGCCACCTGGTCCAGACCTTCTACATTTGTCCAACATTACAGAGTGGACACCAGAGCCACTGCGGATGCCAGACTTGGTCGTGTCGTCCTTGCCAGAGGGCTCCGGGCGCCCCGCCCTTGACGGTCCATTCTACCTGACCAGCATACTCATCGTGCGATCATCTCATCCGACTGCCCACCGACCAAGTAAGTGTGAGCTTGCTAATCTCCCAATAGGGGGGATTCACAAACTATACGAAGGAGAAAGTTCGGTTTCACTTACCAGTGATAACTTTCGTTCTTTGACTTTATAGTTTGTGAATACACACTACCCACCCTGCCTCCCCTCTTGAGCTGCACGGATGAGATCAATTGGTTTATCCTGTGCTTGGCTTAAGTATGGGACTGAGGTAAAATGGCGGGCTAGCGCCTCAGGGTGGGTGGTACGGTGGGCGGTCTTACCGCCAAAACTTTTGACCAATGAGCTTTTAAGCCTTTGATCAGTGTTCTGCGCAGGCACATAACCCAATAGTGTGTATTCACAAACTATATACTCGAAGAACGAAAGTTATCACTGGTAAGTGAAACCGAACTTTCCTCTGTCATCTGCCATCCTCCATAGTCCACCCAGATCTACACTGACCGTGTCAATGATGCCATCTAGCCGTCTCATCCTCTGCCATCTCCTTCTCCTTTTTCCTTCAATCTTTGCTAGCATCAGGGCCTTCTCCAGTGTTTTGCATTGGCAGGCACTAAACAATGAACTCCATATCATGCCAAAGTGGCCCAACTAGAATTGGGAAAAATATCATCGAATGATCCTCTGCAGTGCCTCCAAAGTAAAAGAGAAAAGGAGATGGATAGACTTGAAAGAAAGGAGGGCCCTGAGAACTATGTGAGTTAGTAGAGTACAGTATAGTACTTCAGCCAAGCCTCTGGCCGTAATGTTTTAATATGGTCAATATGCTTGAGTATTTTAGATCTGCTGTTGTCAACCAAAAAAACAAAAAAAAAACATTGGTATAAACCAAACTAACCCTTGCAGCATCCTTGAGAGGAAAAAAGGGCCAGGTGGCAGCATTCTGCATCCAGATGGCAGAAGCTGAAAGGTACAAGTGTGCGAGCAAAGCAAAACATTAGCAGAGCGTTTGATTTAGCATGCTATACAAAAGCTGCTACCAGGGAAGTGCTTATTTAATACCGCTTAAATGACATGCTTTTATAGCTCATTTCCTTTATGTCTTCTTAAATGAAAGAGGAAGTGTACCACAAATGTTCTTGCCTAAGTGTGCTTCTAGGTGGTGAGGATTTTATTGCGCCAAGGTCCTTGCATCATTCATGGGATTTTATGGGCGTCAAACATTTGATGATTGTGCTAGTTTAGCATAAATAAATAAATTCTGAATGTATGACCTTTAAACAGGAGTAGCTATTCCAGAAACCCATAGTTGAGTAAATGTTGAAAATCTTTTTTAAAAAATCATATCCATTCAGGAATAGTTCAGGGGGAAAGAATTGTAAACTGTTGTTACAAAAGCCCCTAACGTGATCTCAGAGAGAGAGAAGGAAGGAAAATGTCTGATAGAGAGAAAACACCCAGATTTTCAAATTCTCCCCAACTCCCAGCTGACATCAGTTACTCTGTGTATTTGTCCTCTAGTGGGTGCCATGACACATTGTAAACGTCTGTTGAAGTTCTCATCACTCTCAGAAGAAATGTGAGCCCAAAGTTGCTCTAGGACAGTGATGGCGAACCTTTTAGAGACCAAGTGCCCAAACTGTAACCCAAAACCCACTTATGTATTGCAAAGTGCCAACATAGCAATAGGGGAGGAAGGAAATGCTCCCAATAGGCTGCTGGGCAGAGGGGCGGGGTGAACTGTGCTGGGGGAGGGAGGAAACTCTCCCATTGGACTGCTGGGCAAAGGGGTAGGTAAACTCTCTGCTGGGGGAGGGAAGAAGCGTTTGCTTTAAGCTGCTGGGCAGAGGGGCGGGGTAAATTCTGTGTTGGGGTGACTGCATGGGTGCCCACAGCGAGGGCTCCAAGTGCCACCCCTGGCACGTGTGCCATATGTTCGCCATAACTGCTGTAGGAACACACATCTAATTTCTGAACCAATCAACATCCTTGCCCTCAAAAATATTCTTTAGCAATTCAACATGTGGAATATCAGAAAACAAAAACAAAAGAATAAAAACAAAAACTCTGCAACACTTTAAAGACTAACTGCTATATGTTTACTGTGAGCTTTCGTGGATTGAGTCCATTTCTTCAGACAAAGGAGTAAAACTTCCAGGCATGGTTTATATACACCAAATGCAGGGGTCACGATGTCACGAGGCAAATGGATCACATAGCAATGAGGTAAAGAGTAACCAAGCAGAATCTTGTGTATATAAACCATGCCTGGAAGTTTTACTCCTTTGTCTGAAGAAGTGGACTTGATCCACAAAAGCTCACAGTAAAAAGACTTTAATAGCCTTTAAAGTGCTGCAGTGTTTTTATTTTTATTCTTTTGTTTTTGTTTTCTGATATGCGTGAACCACAGACTAACACGGCTACTATTCCAAAAAATTCAACATTTGGAAATGTCTTCTAAAAATTACTTGTTGCTGGGGCATTTGATTTCTCCAGCTGTGTTTTATCTTATAGATGTGCATAATGATTTGAAAACTTTATCAGTGACTAAATCTGGCAGTTGGGGAGAGAAATGTACCTTGTCAGACATGAATAGCGTAAATGTGACCACAGAATGGTATTAATACCTGTTGGGTATGTTTGTGTCTTTCTCTTTTTTCTTCCTCTGAAGACAAGGCTGGATTAGGAGATGAGTGGTGTAATTTTACTCACAATATCTCCCAAGACAAGAGTTGGCCTCTTAACTTCCTGGTCCCAAATCCTATGTTCTGTACACTGCTATGTCCTGCTATATAGTCGGCTATTCAGAAGATTATTTTCCAAGCTGTTCTTTCACGAAGAACCAATGTGGCCATTGTTCAAAACGTCCATGCCTTTTCCATAGCTACTAGCCAGCAAAGTAATTGGCAGAACAGTTAACTCAAATGCCTGCACAATTAGAGAATTGTTATCCTCCTCATGAACCACCAACTTGATGACACATATACTGGAAACTCAGTGAAACACTTAAACAATTGCATTTGTAGCCATTATCAGTCTGCACATATCTTTTGTGCATATGAAAAGGAGTTGCTATTGCAAACAGATTAGATTTGACCCACTAGATTTTGGTATCTGTGTTGTCTATTCAGGCATTATCATTTTTTTTTCATTAAAAGAAGATTGGTCTGAAATTAAGATAGAGAAGAATAATGTCAATACCATATTTAATTTGTAAACAACTAGACATATAGATCTCTTAACATGGTAGTGTACATTGCCATGAAAGGTCATGGAATCTTAACAGAAATTACCTATATAGAATATACTCAAGCATTTACCAATTGTTAATTCAGTGGTGTTATCACAAATTATCAACACTGCTGATGCAGGTTAAATGTGTGGTAGAAGTCAAGTTTTTTGAGCAATTGACAAAAAATGTCATAGCTGTTGTCATAAAATGACTGCCATGGAGGTGCCTGTCGAAATTTCATAGCTAGGGAAGAATTAATTTTAATTCTTTATTCTATTTACTTAAGGCCTAGAGTGCCTTAATAATTAATCTGTCTTTATTCAGTTAAAAATGTTCAGCTTTAATTAGTTTAAACGGATCCATTTTGGAAGGCTGCTATGCGCAGAAGCCATCTTCTGACCAATTAGAAGCTGCAGGTCAGCCTGCTCTCTGTTCTCAGACAGTGAACCTGAGAAAGTGTCTGTTCTCAGACTAAGCACCTGGGAGAGGCACACTTCTCAGATGCACCACTTGTTGACCGGCGTGAGATACACGTCTTTCTGATGGGAATGCTGATTAAATGTCCTGCCCCAGACTGGACTTCAAAAACGGGTGTCTGTCACTCAAAACACCTGCACATGCTTTCCAACCACAAATGGTATAAATATTGTGGTGATCAAGCCAGATTAGGAGAGGGATAGGGCAGTAATATCAGATCATCAACGAGATGCTGCTCTCCGCCTTTCAGAACCGATCTGACCCATAACATTGCATGGGTGGCCCGAAAGCCGCAATCTTTTTAGATAAGCGTTGCCTCTCTGAAATGCTTTCTTATTTTCTTAGAATCATGTATCTATTAGTGTAGATTAGTGAGGATTTTTATATGTTGGAATTCTCTTTTTATTCCAATAAACCTTTAAAATGATTTCTTTGTCAAGAAGAGTTATTCTGTCTCCTTCCAGCCATGAAGGAGCAGAAGGGGAATTTTGCAGATAAGGCCTTGTTACTTTTCAGCACCAATGCTTTTTTTTCCGGCCAGCACAGCTGAAGCCGATAATCAAGGGAGCTAGAGGGGAGAGATTTCGGGAGTCTCGGCTTCCCAGGAGTGGGCCTTACTCCCCCTCACCTAAGCTGCAACATTGAAGGCCAAATTCCCACCAGAATATTTTGATAAGGGTGTAATAGTTCTAATGGACGAAGGTGCTACCAGTTCCAGATGGCTTTGCAGAATTTTTCAAACTGTGGCACTTTTTAAAGGCATCACCATTACCCATTAGAACCCCCATCTTTCTCGCTTATTTTCCCTGCCCCAGTTTACCCAGACGAGACACCCTTTGGCAACACTACCAAAAATCCGCCTTGCTTTATCTCACTGAGTCGACAAACCATCTCGCCATTCCGGGGACGAGGTGACCAGACCAGCTGATCAGAGGGAGAGGGTCAAGGTGCAGCTGCCACGAGGCCGGGTCTCAAGTTTGCAGGTGTCGCAGCAGACAGGGGCCTGGTTGCCGTGTGTGAGAGTGCCCATCCACAGAATAACAGCTATATAACTGGGAGTTTTTTCTACTCCCAGCAACCCATTCTATAGTAAAGTAAAGTGGTGACATTCAGAGGCAAATGACTTGTCCATGAAAGTAGTTGTAGAGTGGGCACCAAACAATGTTCTTGTATCCACAGTTCTCATTCATTTACACAATTATCCCTAATTTTTCAAGATTTGTTTACCCCAGTTGTTCATTTGTTTCTATTTTTAAAAAAGAATTACTTCCCTCAATACACTTGCTTAGTCACACATTCTTTGCACCCCTTTGTCTATCCCTGGGCTGCTTTGTAGGCCCTTAACTACTCCTGTTGTTTTCTGTAGCTTTCTCTACTTGGGTCTTCCTTGTAATGCTTCTTCCCTCTTGTCAGGTCACATGCTAGCTTCCTTCATGCAGGTCTGATCTCCTTCTTCTCTACCGGATTGGTCACCCCAACCCATAACATCTGAGATTATTATTATTCTTTGTGGGGGTGGGAGTCAGTCGGAAATATTTCCAAGCAAAACAGCTTGCCTCCAGCTTGCCTGTACAGTATTAAGAATGTCTAGTTTTTCATTTTGGGGCCCAGATGTAAGAATAGCAGGCAACAGGGCGTGTATGTTTCACTCTGAATGTTGCTAACAGGATGAAGAAACGAGATTTCATTTTCAGCAAATCCTTGGTGTGTTACTGTGTGAACCAGCAACTGTACTTTAAAATAAAATACAGACACCAACCAGAAAGAAAACCCATGGTTTCAAAACAAAGTTGACATGGAAGCTGTTTTAACTAAGCAAAGTTTGTTACCGTAATAAGAACTTTTACTGGCCTCTTTTTTGCTTCTACATGTAGCTATAAGTTATGGTTTAACAAATGTGTGACTGGGATATTGTTGTTAAAGGTACATACACTTCATTGGTTATCTAAACATCCCAGCTAAAAAGGAATCGGTAGGTTAAAATTGATGTAGATTCAACTTTATACTGTACTGGAAAATTATAATGGTAAACTTTTTCTTGCTGCCTTCAGAAACATACAGGATTAGTCCTTTGGCCAGTCCCCAAGTAAGGGTACTTCTAGGAGCAGGAATACTATTTCTTTTTCATAGTCTCTGTGAATCACACACATGGATTTCCATACATGCATGAAGCCTCCTTCAGAATCGTCCAGAGCAGAAAAGAAGCAATCATATCACTCCCCATCCTGCTGTGCATGAGAGCATGCCTAATGGCTTCTCCCTTTGGTCTTTTTCTACCACCATGGCGAACATGCTCCTTTTGCGATCTTCCCAACTATTTTAGGTTCCAACCCCCCACTTTTGTGAGTTCATTTCTTCTTTGATCCTCTTTATCATCTTTGTGTAATCTTATCATCTAATAAAGTTATTATCCGCTTTCCTTTATACAGAGAATGCCAAAAATGTATACACATTTTAAGAAAGGAATATATATATATATATATATATATATATATATATATATATATATATATATATATATATATATATATATATATATATATATATATATATATATATATATATATATATATATATATATATATATATATATATATATATATATATATATATTAAAATTGTAATACTCAATATACACCGCGATAGTAAAAGATGAATACAAGTCACATTTAACTTCTACAACTACAAAAGGTGCTCAGAGTGGTTACCAT
The DNA here is from genome assembly GCA_035047305.1 of Bradypodion pumilum. Taxonomy (NCBI): domain Eukaryota; kingdom Metazoa; phylum Chordata; class Lepidosauria; order Squamata; family Chamaeleonidae; genus Bradypodion; species Bradypodion pumilum. Next base: position 61,190,306 of record JAWDJD010000004.1, on the reverse strand, counting down.
CCCATCCGCATCCAGGCACTACTGCTTGAGCAACGTTGACCAAAGTGTCCTGGATCTTCCCTTGTATACATCACACACAGTACTGTGCTCATGAATGTGTGCAATTGTTAGGCATGCTGGAGTTTCTGTTGCATGTTCTTATATAAGAAACTGTTTCTGGGGATAACTCATAAATCTTGTGGCAAATTTGGAGTTGTCCTCTGCAAAAAAACACTAGAGTGCTTTAATCCCCTTCTGAATCCTTACTTGGGAGTAAGGCTTTCTTAGAGAAGGCTGAAAAGATTATTACTGAATGACGTAATGACTTGGCTGGGCCCAGCGGTTAGGGCAGCAAAGACTGGTTTAAAATGTAAACATTACTAAAATGTTTATCATTGGTTTTGTCATTTTCCTTATTTGCCGAGTAATCTTGAAGAGAATGAAAGGTTTTTTGGTGCAGCTTAGTAACTAGAGAGATTTCCATAAAAAGGCACAGAAACTGCTTTGAGGAGCAGAAAGGTTTCAGAGTTGGCAATGGCAAGTGGGGTCTGACCTTTTACAGAGAGAAAATATTGACCTAAATCATTCCTTGTTGGGGCTGGGAAAGTAATCTTGGTCTGCGCAGCACTATAATTTTCTTGCTTAATTGCACATACTTCTGTGCAATTGAGTGTGAAAAAAATAATTGTATAAGGCAGCATAAATGTGTTTGAGGATAGAATTTTTAAGAAGGACCTCCTTAGCCAGCATTCACATCTATTCTATGAGTTCCTGCAACAAGTTTAAACCCTCAGAAAGGTGTTTGAATTCATCTGAAATCAGACATTACTGTTATTTTGATGTGGCTGAACAATTTGCAGAAATCTCTTGAGTACTGAACATGTTCCTTATTTGTAACTTTATTTCCAGTTGTAGTCCTTTTTTCCATTATTTGTAATGTCCATCTCTTTTTCCTATGAGATGTTTTCATTGCTCCACAAGTTGCAGTTTAGCTTGCTTTTGTTGGTGATTGGTATTTGGAAGATAAGCACATAATTCATTTATTAATTGATTGTAAAGATGCAAAGGCTCTGAAAAATACACCTTTAGATTAGGGGTTCCCAACCCCCGGGCTGCGGACCTAATGCAGCCCATGCATATCATTAATCTGGCCCATGGTGGTCACCTGGGCACATCTAGACCTGCCCCCCCCCACTTGAACATGTGATATGTCACTTACCGCAGTGACAGGAAACATGACTTTTTGGGGGGTCTTTGCACAGCCTCCGCTGCTTCCAAGGACAGCGGGAGGCTTTTTGGACCTCCAGACTGGATTACTGTAATGCGCTCTACATGGGGCTGCCCTTGACAACCATTCGGTCCAGAATGCTGCGGCCCAGTAGTGATGGGGCGTGGACGCTATGCCCATGCCTCACAACTGTTTCAGGAGCTGCACTGGCTACCAGTTTGCCTCCGGGTGCAATTCAAGGTGCTGGTTTTGACCTTTAAAGCCCTATATGGCAGTGGGCCAGGCTACCTAAGAGACTGCATCGTCCTGGGAACATCTGTCCATCCAACCAGAGCTGACCGGAGGGGCTCTCTAATTGTTCCACCAGCCAGAGGGGCTAGCCTCTAGCACAAGAAGGAGGGCATTCTCTGTGTCTGCACCGGCCCTCTGGAACCTCCTGCAACAGAGTTACATCTCCAGATGGAACTGCTGCCCCCAAGTATGGGGTGCGGGTGGAAGGGTGTCCTCCGTTGGGTGGTTGGTGTAAGGGATACTCCTCCCCCCATGGCCCCTCCAATCCCTGCACCCCTTTTTAGTGGGCAAGTAGTTTTTATGCAGTTTTAATTATGTTTTTATGTATGATTGTGAACCTCCCTGAGTCGGCCTAGGCCAAGTAGGCGGTATAGAAATCTAATAAATAAATAAATAAAATAATTGCGCTGGTTTCGGAATTTCCTGTCATGCCTTGTCTCTGCTATGGCATGTAGAGCGCGACCATGGGTGACTTCCAGTGCTGGGCATAGCTTACGTCAGTGCTGGGGATCCAAGCGTGGAACCAGGAAGTCGGCGGTCATGCTCTAGGTGCTGCAGAGGAGTGATGGAAAATCCCAAAACCATCGCAGTTATGTTCCAAAAAGACCCCTGCCGTCTTGGAAAGCAGCAGCAGCTGTGCAAAAAGCCGCTAAAAGAGTGCAATTTTCACTGCCACCGCTGCCGAAAATGTAAGTACTGAGCACAGCAAATGCCTCCGGCCCCCACAGCTGTGGGTCGGGGGTGGGACCGGCCCATGGTGGGAAAACATTGGGAACCCCATGCTTTAGACTGAGGAATAATGATTTGTCACCTTGTAATTGTAAATAGCTTTAAGTTTCTTTCTCAACTCAGTTGCTGCTAGGTTGCATAATTGTCAGTCTAAAATTGCTTAACCATGAGGTACAGTGCATGTCTATACAGAAATAAGATAAAGGTCACCCTTGCTTGAAAGCCTACCATGTCCAACTCTAGGGGGCAGTGCTCATCTCCGTTTTCAGCCCAAAAGCCTGTGTCTGTGTCTGCAGACATTTCCGTGGTTGTGTGGCAGCCATGACAAGATGCCGAGGCGCACAGAAAACAGTTACCTTTTCCACTGAAGTGGTACCTGTTTATCTACTCGCAATTTCTTGCTTTCGAACTGTTAGGTTGGCAGGAGCTGGAACAGACTTCTGTCATGCAGCACTTGGGTCTAGAACTGTTGACCTACCAACCTTCTGGTCATCAAACTCAGTGTCTTAAGCACTAATCCACCACAGACCTACATAGAAGTAAGCCCTTCTAAATTCAGTTGGGTTTATTCCTAAGTCATTTTTTTTTTTTGCAGTCCAGGATCAATCCAGTATTACATATTAAATCAATGGCACTGGAAGATTAGTTACAGTGGTACCTCGCTTAAAGAGCATAATGCGTTCCACGGGATTGCTCTTTAAGTCAGTTTGCTTTGCTCTTTAAGCAAAACACCATTGTAAGCTACCGATTGTGACTTCTGGCAAGGGGAATGCAAACCCCGATTTCGTTGTTAAGCGAGTTTTTGTTTGGTTTTAGTTGTTAAGCGAGGTGGCCATTCAGAGAAAATTCTGCTCTTTAAGCGAGTTAGTCTCTAAGTGAGGCGTTCTTTATGCGAAGTTTCACTGTGCTGTATTTGCTCCAAGCCACCCAGATCCTCCCAATAAAACAATTTCAAGCTTGCTTGCTTTGGTTGTTTGCTTGATTGTTTGTTCGATTGAGAATTCCAATTTCCATTTCTGCAGTCCTCATGCAGTGGTGGATTCCCCAGTCAACAGATTTCTCCCCAAAAAATAGAACTGGAGATTTTTGTAGGTACAAGCCCTGTGCTCCTATCTTTTGTAAAAAGTGGGAGCAAGTACAGTACAGTCAAACCTTGAGATAAGAACAGCTCACCTTAAGAAAAATTTGAGATACATCCGGAAATCTCAGAAAAATATCAGGTTCGAGATAAGAGTTTCTAATAGGATTTTTTTTTCCAAGATAAGACATTCAATGCATTCCTATGGGAAATTCAAGATAAGATTTTTTTGAGATACAGCCAACCTCGAATGAATTAAATTCGTATGTACAGTTTTTACTGTATCCATTTCCTGGCCCTGTGCACCCTGCAGTGGGTTGGGGACAAAATTTTCATGCTCTTCATGCTCAAGCCTTTTGATACTCAAGATTGTCCACTCCTGGTTGGAGAAACTATACAATCTGATAGTGGTTTGCACACAACAGAGGTATGATTTTGGTGGCTGGGATGGAAGAAGAAAGTGTTGTTAATTTTTTATTTTATTTATTTTTTGGACTTAATTCTCAAGCATACATAATGGCTGTTGCATGTGGCACATGTTTTGGGGAGAGAGAGTTTGCGTATTTTTACCTTTTAAATGTCCATCATTACTTGTAACCTAGTCTCCCCCCTCCCTTCTTGCTGTGCAAAGTTGGCTTGGAATATCTCCTTTACCTCTATGTTCTGAAGAAGGCAAAATCGGAGATGGAGAAAATTAGTTTTTTAGGCTATATTTCACAGAACATTCCAGACTCTGCTGTTTGTGTATTCCCAAAATTCTAGTTCAAAAAAGGAAATTTTCCCCATCTGGATGAAACAGTACCTTAATAGGAAATGAAAATTATGGTCAAAGCAATGGTTTTCCCGGTGGTAATGTATGGGTGTGAGAGCTGGACCATTAGGAAAGCTGAGCACAGAAGAATAGATGCCTTTGAAATGTGGTGTTGGAGGAGAGTTTTGAGAGTCCCCTGGACAGTTAGGAGAACAAATAGGTCAATCTTAGAGGAAATCAACCCTGATTGCTCCTTAGAAGGTCAAATAGTAAAGATGAAGCTAAAGTACTTTGGACATCAAATGAGAAGAGAGGATTCTCTGGAGAAGGCCTTGATGCTGGGAAAGGTGGAGGGCAAAAGAAAAAGAGGGCAACTAAAGATGAGATGGCTAGATGGCATCGTGGACGCAGTGGCACAGAGCTGGGCGGGCTGAGGAGGATGGTGGAGGACAGAGGTGCCTGGAGTACAATGGTCTACTCTTTAGGGTCGCAAAGGGTCGGAATCGACTGTGTGACTGAACAACAACAACAAATTGGGAAACTATTGTTTACCACATATAGCAGATTGGATCAATAAATTTGAGTACCTTGGTACCCTCAGAGAAAATGCTCTGCTTAAATATGGTGAAAATTTGTAGTAGAGAATTGCACCCCCCTCTCATGCCTCAATTTTTATTGTATTCCTCCCTTTTCCCTTGTTTTGACTTCTCCTGCTTACTATATTTTCAAAAATCAGCTGTATAAGTGGGTCCCTGGGCTGTTTTATGTGTTTTATATTAGTATCCTCTGCATGTTTACTTACACCAAAAGCAATAAAATGGTTGGAGCAGAGTTTCAGGATCATACTAAATAAGCACTGGCAATTGTTTTGAAGGCATGTGAACTTCATAGTTGAAAATGTAGAGGCAAATGATTTGTATTACGGATGATTGCATATCAGATACCCTGCTGTTGGAGTTTTGTATGAGTTTCCTTTTTGCCTCCCTTCCCCATTTCTGAGACATTTGCACATAATTTTCTTTCAAAGAGAACATGACAGGTAAAATAACATATGTGAGGTTGTTTCCATGTTCACTGTATGCTATTTTCCAAGACCTGAAATTTCCCCTCTTCTCTAAGGTTTCTTGATTATTATTATTATTTTAAAAAAGGTTTAGCATTGCTAATACTTCTCTTCTGGGTAGGTAAGAAAGAGAAATATGTAATTTTTTAGAGGCCCAAAACATGAACAACCATGGATTCAAACCTTGTAAGTTATTCATGCTGTCTGTTTTCTGTGCATCCAATATTTCATACCTGTGGTCAGCAGGTTGTAACGAAAATCCCACAAATCGATTCTGCTGGGTATCTGTACATGAGATACCCCTCTTACAAGTTACATATCCATTGCAGAGAACTCAGAAGAAGAAGAGTACCGTATTTCACTACTTGGGCATTTTAGTGTTCAGGGAATGAAGAAGCAGACGAGTGAAGTAGTGAAATTCAGCTCTTTATCAGTGGGGTTTGAACAGTTTGGATGGGGCAAAACTCAGACTTATATACTCCATAAACAGTAACAGTAACAATAATACAACAAACCCATTGGCTAACAGAGTGTGCACATTTTCAATCCACTTATTTGCATAAGAATAGATACATGAGAAAAGATACATTCTGCTCCTGTCAGAAAACACAGTTATCATACATAACATTCTTCCCCCCTAGGTAAAAACAAAATCCTTTAACCAGGATGGCCGTCTAGTTTCCCTTCTGGGTTGGACGCTTGGCTAAGCCGGCTCGGGGGCTCGTAGGATGGGTGACCCGATTGGAGTGAGGGATTGACCAGAGGGGGAGGATTGTAAAACCAAATTTAAGCCCCATTTGTCAGATGGAGGAGTAGGGAATCGCTCAAAACCAAAATCTAATTCTGTGGATAAATAAGACAACTCAGGGTCCCTCCTGTGTGTACTAAGAGTGGAGGGCGACTCCAAACAAAATTGGTCATCATCAATAAAGGAATCCAGAGTGCTAGGCTGGGACAGTGTAGGGATACACCTGGCCGGAGTAGGGGAGCATTCCACAATTACCCCTTGAAATCGGTTCCTAGAAGACACTTCTGGGTCAAATGTTGGCTGGCTGCTGACTATTACCTCTGCCCCCTGGGTTTAAATGGGTTGGGGCCAACCCTAGCGTTGAGTGTCTGTATTCGTCTTGTGGGTCCAGTACTCTGGGTCTCAGTTGATCTGCATGCCTCCTCCAAATCAGACCAGTGGCTGTTTCGATTCTGTAAGAAACAGGACCAGTCCGATCAATCACAAACCCGGGCACCCACGTAGGACCACCAGCTGCATAATTGCGGCAATGTACAGGGTCTCCGGACGAGAAACCCTTTTGGTGTTGGATTGCTATATTTGTGCCTTTGTCCTCTACCCTAGAGGGATCCAATTTGTCCAGCAAGGATGACAGTTTCCTTCGCAGGAGCAGTTCAGCGGGGGACAGCCTTGAAGCAAGGGGGTGAGCCTATATGTGAAAAGAAACTGGCATAACTGGAGCTTCAAATCACCTTCACCCATACGCCGAAGCGCGTCTTTAGTTGTGCGCACCTGCTGCTCTACCTGGCCATTGGTGGCTGGGTGGAATGGGGCGGCAGTGATGTGCCTAATTGCATTCCTTTCCATGAAGGATTGGAATTCTGCAGATGTGAACGTGGATGCGTTGTTGGACACCAGCACATCTGGAAGTCCAAATGCTGCAAACAGCCTTCTTAGGTGCATTATCGTGGTGGCTGAAGTGGTATTAGGCACCCTAATCACTTCCAGCCACTTAGAGAATGAATCCACAACCAACAAAAATAAGGCACCCCCAAATGGACCTGCAAAATCTATGTGCAACCTGGACCACAGGCCCCGAGCAGAATCCCATTCCCGAGAGGGAAGGTGGGATTGCTCTGGGTGAGAGGATTGACAACTGGCACAAGTGCCGACCATTTGTTCTATGTCTTGGTCCAGTTGAGGCCACCAAAAATAGCTACAGGCAAGGGCTTTGGAATGGACAATTCCCGGGTGACTTGTGTGAAGTAGATGTAAAACCTTTTTCCTGAGAGTGACAGGAATGACCACCCGCTGGCCCCATAGAAGGCAACCTCATTCCACTGGCAGTTCCAAATGCTTGCGGTGGAATGTTCTGCATTCCTCGGCTAGAGAAGAGACAGGCCAGCCTTTTTGTACCCAAGACATTATTTTAGTCAATGTTACATCCTTGGCCGTAGCCTTGGCTATATCTGACGGGACGACTGGGGGCGAGTTGAAAGCCTCAATCATAAGGACCTGGTGGTCGCTTTTGATCTCGCAATCGGCTTCCCCGACCCCTGGCAGTGGAGAACATGAAAGGGCATCAGCGTGGCTGATGTTCTTGCTGGCCTGTGCACCAAAGTAAAATCGTATGCATTTAGGAAAATTGCCCAATGCAACATCCTTGAGGCATGGGCTTCCCGTTTACAAAGATTCCAAGGAGGGGTTTGTGGTCAGTTACAATGGTAAAAGGTCTTCCGTAAAGGTAATTGTGGAATTTCTTAGTGCCAGCCACAATTGCCAACACCTACCTCCCTGTCTGTCTGAGCATAATTTTTCTCAGGCTGAGAGAGTGAACGGGAATAGAATGCTATGGTGGCTTCCCTCCCGTCATTTATTACATGGCATAACACAGCTCCCACCCCCACAGGGGATGCATCACACACAAGTACAACTTGGGAGAACGAGGTGGGTTGCCAGCTCAAGCGTCTCAGAACCGCACTGAGCGAGGAAACAGAAGTGCTTCTGGTCTTCATCGGTGATCTTCTGCGAGGCCATTGCATGGCGGAATCAGCGTTCATATGTTGCCCATTTCTCTGGACGCGCTGGGTCAAATGGGCCAATGTTGCTTCCGTGTGGGGACGCCATCCCATCCTCGTCGCCAGTTTAATGTTCAGGGAATGAAGAAGCAGACGAGTGAAGTAGTGAAATTCAGCTCTTTATCAGTGGGGTTTGAACACAGTTTGGATGGGGCAAAACTTGGACTTATATACTTTATAAACAGTAACAGTAACAATAATACAACAAGCCCATTGGCTAACAGATTGTGCACATTTTCAATCCACTTATTTGCATAAGAATAGATACATGAGAAAAGATACATTCCGCTCCAGTCAGAAAACACAGTTAAAATACATAACAGGCATACAGGCGAGAGAAAAGGTCCAGACCATTATTAAGACTTCTATGTTCATTTGAAATCTTGCAGAAAGTACTTCCCAATCCTTAAATTTTCTGTGCTGTTTAAAATGGAAATGTAAAGCTTTGTGGAGCTGTTCACAAATAATGGTTGACTTTCTGGGCAAATACCATAGCTGGAGTATAAAACCCACTTTTTGCCCCTTAAAATACACTGGAAAACAGAGTGTGTCTTGTACTGTATATAATGAGCTATTTTGGTAATAATGGGGAGCGTCTTATACTCCGATGCATCTTATAGCCTGGCAAATAAAATATAGAGGTACCTCAGTTAACAGAATTAATCCGTTCCATGGGATTCTTCCTACTACGAAAATTCCATTAACCAAAATGAGGTTTCCCATAGGAATGCATTGAAAACCAATTACTCCGTTCCGGAGATCAGAACAAAAGTAAAAAAAAAGTATTTTAGCTGTTCAAAACTCTTTTTCAAGCAAAAAAAATTCCAAAGTGCACTTTAGAAAGAGTTTTGAACAGATAAAAGACATCCCCCTCCCTTCCCCCCCCCCCCGACCTCCAGAAGGTTTTCAATGCCTATAAATGCATATTCGGCACATTTCCAGCAACACCCTCTAGTGGCCAGCTCTGGAAATTGCAAGACTATTCCTTGACAAGCTGTTGCTGAGAAAGGGGGAATTTTCAACACTTCCTGGTGGCAGGAGCTTCTGGCTGTGCCAAAATGTGACGAAAAATTCAAAAAATGGAGCAGGAATGCTCCGAAAACCCTCCTGCTGCTGTGGGAAGTGTCGGAAAGGTGTTTGGAGCTGTCTGAAAACTCCACATGAGCTTCGCATTGCGGGAAAAAATCAGTCAACCAAGCCACTATTGTCTCTGGATTTCCTTTGGCAAACCGAATGTTAACCAAACCGTTCGTAAACCGATGATCCACTGTATGTACAGGTGAAACTCGGAAAATTAGAATATCATGCAAATGTCCATTCATTTCACTTAAAAGGTGAAACAAATATATGAGATAGACTCACTACATGCAAAGCGAGAGATGTCATTCCTTAATTTTTATAATTTTGATGATCATGGTGTACAGCGTACATGAGATTATGTGATGATTATGGAGTACATGAGATTGGGGGGTTGGGGTTTTCATAAGCTGTAAGCCATAGCATTAATATTATAACAAAGTAAGGCTTGAACTATCTCGCTTTGCAAGTATTGAGTCTATCTCATATATTTGTTTCACCTTTTAAGTTGCATTACTGAACTGAATGAACATTTGCACGATATTCTAATTTTCTGAGTTTCACCTGTATTTTTAACAGTTGCCAGGTTGCCAAGCATTAAGCCATTGTGGCTTGCACTGCAGTGCTTGACCCAATCTGCAAGATCCATAATCATGCTGCCATTGAATCATGAAACACACTAGGCTGTCCTTACTAGACCAGTCAATCTGTCTCAGACTGACCTACCTATAGGATTTATGTTAGAATATTGCTATGAGAAAGAGAATAATGTACATGAAGCAACATACACTGGAAGAAATAAGGATTTCAAGAGTGAAAGATTCATAACATTATAGTTTGTCATTGGCCAGACTGATACACCTTTGGAAGCAAATGCAGGTTAGGCATTGTGTATTAATTCAATTTTAAAGAAAAGCTTAGTTTTCATTAATTTTCAAATAATTTTCATTATTTCTCTTTTTTCAGAGTGTCAGTATTTGAATAGACCACATCATGCGTGAATATAAGCTAGTGGTCCTTGGCTCAGGCGGTGTGGGGAAGTCTGCTTTGGTGAGTTCATTCTTCAATTTATATAAATATATATATTTATATAACCTTAACAGACCTTGAACACTGCCTTTTAGTAACATAATTAGTTGCCAATATGTTTCTGTGCTAGTTATTCAGCAAAGACATTTGGAGCATTTGGCCAGCAATCAGTTTAAGAACAAAGACCTAATTAAGGAGTTGAATGTGAGGAATTCTGAAACTAAGTAGCTACCCTCATATTTTGCCATCGGTCTGCCACTCGAGAGTGGGTGTCTCCCCCCCCCCCCCATTTCCATTTTTGTTTATAGAAAAATATGTATTTTCTTGACACTTTACTGCTAATAGGAGAAATACTCTTGGGTTTCATAAATTGCTGGCAGTGGAAATAGGGTCACTAGTTCTTGCTTACAGAGAAGGATAAACAGGATACCCCAAAAGGAAACAAGAAAACCTGTGCTGACAGTTTCCTTGACAATCGGCCATCTTTCTCAAGCTTAATTTGATTTTCTCAGTGTGCTGCCGAAATAGAATATGATTAAGTGCTGACCTCTAGCAATCTGTAGTGGTTTATCTTGGAAACTATTTTCTTTGCTTCAATTGCAGCACTGCAGGTTGCCCGATTGCTTTGTCTGTACTTTCGCTGTCTCTGAGTTGTTCAGACTGACTTGTCTTTGGATGTTTAAAAATAATACATTAAACATCAGTGGTTATTTTAAATTGGAAACTTTAAATTACTGTTCTTGCATCAAAGCTGTCGTCCTGCTTTAAGTGACAGATATGTGATCTTGAATAAAATAGGTATACATAGAGATGCCCATAAAATATTATGAATAACACGTGCTTTAGAAGTTTATGGGAAATCATTTGCTGGTTGAAGACTGTATGGGCAGGATGTGAGGCCATTTTTAGTAGTTGCCCACATAATGTTTAACAGAAGGAGAGAAGAACTCAGGCTTCAAAGACTACATGTTTCTTCCCCAAAAGTGAATTTTGTGGTGGCTCCTCAACTAAACGCAAAGCTAATTTGGTCACTCAGTTGTGTGAGATTTTAATTTGTTTGGTGGCTCTGGAATTAGAAGCTCTTTTCCATAATTATGGGAAATTATGACAGCAGTGAAGTGGCAGACATAAATACTTTTAGGACTGCAGAATGCTCTGGTCTTTTTTCATGGCAATATTGAAACTAAGCACCGGAAAATATGGGACTTGATAATCTTCTTGTAATGCTTTATAATTCTGTTTCTCTGTGGTATTTCTGACAAACCAACTTGATGGAAGAACTGAGGTGTGTGTGTGTAGCTCACTCTTTCTGAAGATTTTATATAGCCCGAAAGACAACAAATAAGAAAATTTGTTCACAGAATTTGTATAGCTGGGAATATGGGTTTGAAACTGATAAGGCTATATAACAAGTATAATGAGTCTTGAGCATGAGTTCACATCAGCCAAAAACTAAGAAATGAGTTGGGTGTTATCTCAGGAATGACTTTTGCTGGAGGCATGATACAGTATTTACTTAATTGTATTCTTTCTTAGGATTGTGTGTAATTATGGTCATATGTACAGTCAGATATTTAGTTCTTTAGAGTGGCATTTAGGGCTTGCTGTTCCTTGAGTCTGCTTACAGCTGACCTGGTAGGAAAAATGAGGAAAACAATGGTTGATAGCAGCTTGTGTACATGTTAATTGCATAAAGTATCTTATTCATGATCACTAGGATAAGATTTTGTCAGGAATTTTGTCAAACCGAATTTAGTTATTGTCTTGAGATAATTGCTGCTAAAAGTCATAATAAATACAGGTAAAACTCAGAAAATCAGAATATTGTGCAAATGTTCATTCATTTCACTTAAAAGGTGAAACAATATGAGATAGACTCACTACATGCAAAGCGAGAGATGTCATGCCTTAGTTCGTTATAATTGTGATGATCATGACGTACAGCATACATGAGATTATGTGATGATTTTGGGGTACATGAGATTGGGGGGTTGGAGTTTTAATTAGCTGTAAGCAATAAGCATCAATATTATAACAAAGTAAGGCTAGAACTATCTCGCTTTGCATGTAATGAGTCTATCTCATATATTCTCTTCAAAGAAAATTGCTGCCCTTCAGGAAAGGATTGAAGACCTGGCTGGCAGGGCAGGTGTGGGGCCCGAATGACCCCGCCTGCTGGCTTACGTAAAGAATTAAGAACTCTCTCTTCCTTTTTTAGAGTGGGTGGGATGGATGGGTGGGATAAGGGGTTTTTAAAGTGTTTGTATATGTTTTTAGAATTTGTTGTAATGCCGCCCTGAGTCGGGTTCTGCCTGAGTGGGCGGCATATATAAATACGACTAAATAAATAAATAAATAATAAATTTGTTTCACCTTTTAAGTTGCATTACTGAACTGAATGAACATTTGCACAATATTTTAATTTTCTGAGTTTCACCTGTAGATACATAAACAATAGTGCATAAAGAAGGGCACAGCCACAAGTGAGAAAACACACTTCTTGATGACCATTCTTTTGTTGTCCTGAAATATAACCTTTTTTTAACATTATGGACTACAAAGATTGAGTGGGACATGTAGTTGTTTTGTAGGAGAAATGTTCCAACAATTATCAAGGTCCTAAACTGTTTTGAGTGTTATAGGTCATTACCATCATCTTGAACTGTGCGCAGAAACTAACCAGAAGCCAGTGAAGATGTGCCGAGACTGTTGGTACCAGTGGTCATTCTGGCTGCCACATTTTAGACATGCTGAAGTTTCTGTACTGACTTCAAGAGAAGCCCCATATAGAGAGCATTACAGTATTCTATTTCAGAATACACTGTTCTTAGGCATTTCTTCTCCAAGTAGTGGCACAGTTGGACAATCAGCCAAAGTTGATAAAAGGCACTCTTGGCCGCAGTAGATATTTGTACCTCCATAGAGATGGCTGGGTCCAAGAGTACACCCAAGAGTACACCCAAGCTGCAAACCTGATGATCTTGGAGTGGTGGTGTAACCCCATCCAGGCCAGGAAAACCTCCTTCTAACAATTCGGATGATCTTTCTTGCAATAGGATCTCTGTCTTGTCTGGATTCAGTTTCAGTTTATTGGCTCTTGTCCAGTTCATTATTGATTCTAAACAGTGCACAAGGACTTGTGCCGCAATACCTGCAGATGAAGAAAAGGAGAGATAGAGAGTAAGTTAATTAAAAATATTAAAATCAACAAAGGGTTAATTTTTAAATCTAGCATTTGAATTGCAGTACGCTCTATTCAGTTGTTATTAATGGGAGTGTTCATACCATAGAAAGAGGGTAGTGCTGCCCTTTTATGGAGTTAATATCCTCCTACATAGAGAGAGAGCAATGAATCTAGAGGAAATCCTCCGCTGGCTGTGAGAGCTATCCATCTACATTAGGAACCTGGAAAATCAGTGTCTAGGCTTGATTGAAGAGTCTTTGCAGATACTGCTGGCTGTCTTCTTCAGTCCTGATGTTCTCCAGTTGTGGGAGTTATCACATTGGGGACAGAAGGGTATGTTGCTGGCATGCTTTCCTCTACCTATGGTAGAGTAATTTAGTAATAACAGAATAGCACTGTAGTGACACAATGGAGCGTTAGAGAAAAGAATACAGTGATACCTCATACAACATCCAAACTTGGTTCCACAAGTTTGGACTTTATACACAATGGAGCGTTAGAGAAAAGAATACAGTGATACCTCATACAACATCCAAACTTGGTTCCACAAGTTTGGACTTTATACACAATGGAGCGTTAGAGAAAAGAATACAGTGATACCTCATACAACATCCAAACTTGGTTCCACAAGTTTGGACTTTATACGAATTTGGACATTGTATGAGGCATGCAAAATCCTAGCTGCGATGCCTCATACAACGTCTAAATCCTTGCCAGGATGCCTCGTACAACGTCATTTCCATAGAGCTACATTGTACTGTAACAGCACAGACCAGGGCAAAGCCAAGGAAACAGACAGGAAACTGACAGAACTTTAAGAAAGCATTGTCTAAAGGCTAAATACATTACAAAAACATGTCAAACAACCCTGATTTTAGGGGACAAACCATACAACAAGTTTTTAACTTTTGAAAACTTTATGAAGTGCAGATTTAAAAGTTAACATGTCCCATCATGCAGCACAGTGTTAATCTGCAGCCATGCGGCCAATAATCCATTTTGTACAAGCTACTGTAAACAATTACTGGATGGAAGCAAGGACAAAATGGATGCCAACATGTCCCATTATGCAGCACAGTGTTAATCATCCAAACAGCAGCAAACACCAAACAATTACCCACCCCACCAAACAGTGCTTCCCCAAAAAAGACCAACCTAAGAAAAATTATGGAGCATGCAATCTGTTTTTAAAAACCACAGCAGCAAACACCAAACAATTGCCCACCCCACCAAAAAATTGCCCTCCCCATCCCAAGCCAATCGGAAACAGAATACCTCATTTACCTACCTTTCCACTGTGCCAAAGAATGGTCCAAGAACCTGAAGAATGCTGCAAAAATCTCAGGAATGCTTCCAAAAATTCTGACGAAAAAATTCAAAAAATTCCAAAATTGCGCTCAAAACCACTCCTAAACACTCTTCGCCTCATGCAAAACCCACAAGAGCAATGCTCGCATGTGTCCTGGCTTTTATACTTCCCAGGCACAATGCAACCTGGGAAAACCCCCAATGCTTCATACAAAGTCACAACGACTTTGTATGAGGCAACCTTTTTCACAGAATTAGGCAATGTTGTATGAATTCGATGTTGTATGAAGCGGACTTTGTATGAGGGTATTACTGTACATAAATTACTTCTTATGTGGGCTAGAATCACTTCATACAACATAGTTCCCATCAGATGCTTTGGACTGCAAGTCTCATCATCCTTGACCAATGGCTTTAGTATGCAAACATAAAATTTGTTTTCTGAAGCATCTGGAGGTATCTTTTTGGTCAAGGATGGGTTACAGTAATGGATTCCATTACAGTTTAATAAGCATTGAGGATATCCTTCATTGATTTATCAAGATATCATGCTATTTTAGAATTTTAGTAAATTTTATTGGCAAATTTGAGGCAAATACTTGTCACATACAGCTTCCATTGAAATGAAAAGTAGTTAAACATTCAACTAATATGGAGTCTCAGTCTTACTCAGGTGTTTTATTAGTCCTCTGCAAGTTGTTCCGGTACTGGTAAATTTTGTTCATATTCCCTTCCTATTTCTCTTCGTTTTTGTCCTGCCAGAGTTCTAGCTAGGATGCTCTGCTGTTGATATCAAGCCCATTAATTAGAAGTTAGTTTGAACAATGCTTCCGAAAGTATGCTGGGCAAGGACATCTTCTATATGAAAAATAAAAACACTTTTTGTCCATCAAAAGTTGGGTTTGGAATATGTATGTTTATTGGTGAGATTACTTTTACCTTAATGTAACAAGTCATTTCATACATTTTCCAGAGAAGCAAACATGTAAATCTGTTGTGGGTTAAAATAAAGCTTTATGGCACTTTCTAAAGATTAATAAATTATACTGCAGCATAGACTATAATGGACTGGAGTGCGTTTCACCACATGTATGAATTATGTATGCTTAGTTGAAAGATATCTGCACATTGGGAAAATGTAAACAAAGTTGGATGTAAATGAAACACTTTAAAAGTCTGACAATGTTAAATATTAAAGGCTAAATCCAAGGTATAATGCTAATGGGATTTTAAAAAAAAAACCTCCTAGTACAGTTGTTCTGGTTTGTGCTGTTGCCCAAATATTTGTAAAATTGCTTACACAGAAATGTAAGCAAGTCTTTGTACTAACTCTGAAAATGCACAGGCGCAAGTGAAACAGAGCTTATAACAGTGAAAGGCATCACTGGATGCACACTTAAATATATGAAAAATAACAAGAAATAATTTAGAGCAGCACTAATTTATAATAAAATGGAGGTAGTTAATCCTGAGAAAATTTTAATAATATTATTAAATAAATATAAACAATAAATGGTACAATGCATAAGCTTTCCTCATGATTGAAGCCAGATGTGACAGAACTAAATTGATTTTAATTCAATCTTTTCACTATTCAAGTACAGTATGTTCATTTTCAGATTAACAACAGTGTGCAGTGTTTTTTCTCACTGATGTTTTGAACATTAGGTCAATTTATGCTAGTGTGCTGTTGAAAAGTTCATTTTATTATTTATCCATTCCATGGATGTGGAAATAGATCAGTGTATAACTGAAGTACAGATGAAACTCAGAAAATTAGAATATCATGCAAATGTTCATTCATTTCACTTAAAAGGTGAAACAAATATATGAGATAGACTCACTACATGCAAAGCGAGAGATGTCATGCCTTAATTCGTTATAATTGTGATGATCATGGCGTACAGCGTCCATGAGATTATGTGATGATTATGGGGTACATGAGATTGGGGGGTTGGGGTTTTCATAAACTGTAAACCATAAGCATCAATATTATAACAAAGTAAGGCTTGAACTATCTCGCTTTGCATGTAATGAGTCTATCTCATATATTTGTTTCACCTTTTAAGTTGCATTACTGAACTGAATGAACATTTGCATGATATTCTAATTTTCCGAGTTTCACCTGTATGTATGTAATAACTGAAGTATGTATGTAATTAAAATTATTATATAGTATATTCATCATCATATTTGTTTTTACCCCTTCATTTGATTCCTCTGTGTTGAATTTTAGATTTAAGGCTCCTCAGGACAGCTTTCTTTCTTTCTCGATTGATTGATAATAATAATAATTTTAATTTATACCCGGCCCTACTCAGCGCAAGGCCGACTCAGGGTGGCATTACAACATATTAAAGAAACAATATACGATTAAGAAAAGAAAAAAATAGTAATAATAAAAATAAACAATCCATATCCAAAAACATAGCGTAACAAATACAATACAATTCCAAGGTGCAAACTACAATATAACAAAATACAAGTACTGTATATATAAAAAGGAACTCAACTTCCCCGCGGTACATGCCGGGCCGGGGAAGGAGCTACACAAGGCGATAGCGGCAGATTTTACAGTCCATGCCGCTGGAACCCAAATGAGCTCGACTTCCCCACGGCCATAGCCGGGCTGGGGAAGGAGCTCCTTTAACCTCCGTTGGGGCTGACGCAGTTACTACCACTCCTCCCGGTTTGATTGATTGATTGATTGCATATATAGTCCAGGTGGGTCCTGAAAGCTTGTCAGTTAGCCACAATTACACACAGCAGAGCACATAAAATTCACATGAACTGCCAGTAAGATTCTTCTCATTAACAGAGAATAAAAATATGTAATCCTACCCCAAAGGACTGGTGGTTTTAGGTGGTCAGGAATAAGCATAATTTTCTTCTGACCAGAGTAGGCACCTTCTGGTGGCAGAAATGCCCTTTGCCTGCTGCCTAATCTAAGAGATCTGTTGGCAAGAAAATCTGCCAACAGAACTGCTCTGCCACCTTACACCTGTGTAAGGGGTGTGTAAAAAGGTAAAGGAATCAAGTTATGTTTTATAAAACTATCTCTGGCCTAGGAAAACAGCATTATACCTGCTTAAAGTTAGGCCAGGAATGGGAGCAGTCTTCAATAAATTCCACTGTTCCTACACTGGAAATGGTTTTCATTCAGTGTAGTTTCTGCTAAAAATAGGATTAGCTCAACCTTAGCCATGGTTGGATAGGATTGTGCTAAATAAACATCATGTTCTCATAGTATAAAGGGCTATAGCAGGGGTGCCCAAACTTTTCAGGCCATGGGCTGGATGGACAGATTTTTCTTCCGGGAACGACGAGAGCTTCATGGGCTGGATGAATTGGCATTGGGGACCAGATCTGGCCCGTGGGCATTAGTTTGGGCACCCCTGGGCTATAGGCTTTAATCATATAGCTGAACCATATTCAGTAGTTCAGTTTAATGTTTATATCAACATTCCTGTCCCTCTTTGTAGTTAGCAGAGAAGATGTCCATGTTTGGAGTGTGTGAGCTTTCACATGAAAATATATCTGTGATGATATGATGCTTCAGCAAATACTTTTCATCTGCTTCTAGGAGACGGTATACATAGTGCTTGAATTGCAAAAGGAAAAAGTAGTGGGTACTTCTGTCACCTTCCTACACTTGAGGAAAGTCTTCCTGAATGTTAAAGCTGGGACATTGTTTTCTCCCTTGTTAAGGAATCATTGAAGCATTCAGCACTCCTCCCAAATACAATGATGCCTTTTGCAGATAAATGGCCTTTCAAAATCTGAAACTGCTTGTTATAAGTGATAGTGCCTGTGTTTCTTGTCATCATGAGGAAAAACCCAGCTTTGACCCTGAACAAAATGGGTCTGTTGTTGAAAGGGTGGGTGTGATTTCCAAGAGCTGGTGGCACAATCTATTTGCATGAGTCACTGCAGAACATAGTACTGCTGCATTTCACAGGGAACTACAGTATGTCTGTCTGGCCGGACAGCCCGCTACGGTAATGGAGTAGACTGTACGGCCAGCGACTCAACGCTAAGTTTTGGGCAGTGGTAAATACCCTGACTCCCTAAAGGGGCAATTGCTATGGGTGGTGAGGGTGATGGTCCCCTCAGTGGAGGAAATGCCAGTGGAAAGACATAATGGTCAAAGTTCTGACATCAAACGGCAAAATGAGCGGAAGAGGAACTCTGATTCCCAATGGTCACGGAGGCAGAAGAGGACATGCCAGATGGACTGGCTGTGAAGGCGCACCTTGATAATATCCTCAAGGCTGTGGCAGTCCATTGCAGTCCCGGTGTTAAATCCTGCATGTCTCTTTTATATGTGCTGCAGGAGATGGCTCTGTGATCATAGTGTGTGGGTCACTTTATGGCAAGCTGATATCCACCTTAAAAAAATTCATGCCAATAACATTTTTCCTGCTTCAGGAAAAAAAAGCTATTCTTGGGTAGAGTTGCAGTCGACGACAACAGTCAGGTCTAGGGACCAGTTTTCTATCTCTGGTTTCCTCTTAAGAAAACAACACCAGAAGCTTAAAAAATGAAACTATGAATGACAAAAGTCATGTTGAGGTGTTAAACAGTAACAAAAAAGGGGGTTATGACTCCTCTCTCTCTCTTATTTTGCAAGAAAAAGGATTATAGGGGGGATTGGAAGTTTTTAAAAACTGCCTTTGGATACCTGAGAGCAGTGCTTTAAACACTCTTGTTGTGTCTAAAGGAAAAATGCTTGGCGTATGTCAATTATTTTAGAGTACAGGTACACAGAAGTGGCCAAACGGTGTGGCAATGTTCAAAGATAGGAAATCCGTTTGAGGCTTGAATATGTAGTAATATAATATAATGTTTTATTCTGGTAGTTAATATATTCAGTATCTTCCAGTAGAGCAATACAACAAGTCCAATACATTGTGAAAGTCAACCGGTATGCAGACTCTTTCAGGAGAATTTCCCTTCATCAGACAACTTGACTTGCTAACTTTCCAATATCTGAAAATATATACAATATATATATAAAAATTAATTCTGAACTGGAATATTGCTACTGAGCTAAGTATAAAAGAGAAACCCACCTGGATATATAACATTTAGTTTTCAAAGGGTATCTTGTTTTCATGTTGCATCCAAACCTCTTTTCGTTTATTCATTTTGGGCTGTGGATGTTACTGTCTCAAAATATTACTCCCCTTATAAATCCTGCTGATAGGAAACCAGGTGTGCATAATCTAGCATTCCCCTCCCATGCCTCCTAATTGACTAAATATATTTATACATTTTTATATTTTTATACATTTTATATTCCAGGGCTACAAATTGACATAATTGTGTAAAGGGGGACAAAAATATATATCTACAGAAGTACATTACACCACAATGCTTGAACTCTTAACAATCTCAGAATTGTATTAGCCAGGATAACGCTGGCCATGTAAGTAATTAGTAACAGCTGTGGGAAGAGGTCTCATGCTTGTGGAATCCCCACTGTTTTATAGTCTTTGTAAAAGCCCTGAGTAAACAGTTTGAAACATCAAAATAGAGGTGCCATTGGAGGATCTGCCCATTCTCAAATGCCATAAAGCCAAGAAATGCAAAAGCACAGGTACACAGAAGTGGCCAAACGGTGTGGCAATGTTCAAAGATAGGAAATCCGTTTGAGGCTTGAATATGTAGTAATATAATATCCTCAAACGGATTTCCTATCTTTGAACAATTATTTTAGAGTGAAAAGCAGAATATTCCCCTTGAGAGATCGTATACACTGTTCAGTTGCATGAGTTGGCTCTGGGAAATTTTCCCTGAAGTCCTCTTTATGTTTGCTGGTCTTGTCCAAAATTTAAAGTGATAATGTTAACGGCCATCGTCTTGGATGTATGGTGAGGGAGGTTGTCAGGGAAAACTGAGAGCAATACCATGAGGAGACTAGACCCCACTGCAAGTCTAGACTCCCATCATGGTCATTGAAGACATAATGGTCAAAGTTCTGACATCAAACTAATGTGCATGCATCCTCTTCAGGAAGTAAAATCACATCAGCAGGGCAGAAATGATAGTTTCATTGATGTTGTGGGTGGAGAAGTTCTTGACAGGCAACTAGTGAGGTGCAGCAAGAGTTGAAGAAAATAGTGGTGGAAGATTTCATAGACAACAGTAGTGACACTCAAACTAATACTTGTTAGTGCACATAATGATAAACCATTTCTGAAAATGTCTCCCTCAAGATGAGCAGAGTTAGAAAACACAGTGGAAGACAACTCATAGAAATTTGTGAAGTTAACCACTGTGCATATGAACATCATCAGATAGATGTCCAAAGTAGAAACCAAACTGACAATATGATTTGAATAAGAAGATTGAAAACCTCTGCCAAACATGACTTGGAGTTGATGTGGTCTATACCCATGATGGCGAACCTTGGCACTCCAGTTGTTTTTGGACTACAATGCCCAGAAGCCCAAGCACCCTGTGAATCCACACAAATGGGTTCACTGCGATTCATCTGGCCCGCGCTGGTACGGGCGTGTTTTACTTCCACTTCTGGGAGCGATGAGGCAACGTGGGCTGGATGAATCGCAGTAAACCCATTTGTGTGGATTCACATGGTGCTTGGGCTTCTGGGAATTGAAGTCTAAGAACATCTGGAGTGCCAAGGTTTGCCATCACAGGTATAGACCATGAACTGTTGATACCAAAATCACCAGGAGAAGATGGGATACCAAGAGAGCTTTTTCAAACAGCAGAGATTTAATTTCTCAAAATCCTAATAATATGCAAACAATTGTGATAAAAAGAAAATGGCCTACAGGCTGGGAACAATATACATTCCAATCCCAATGGAAAAAAATAATCAAAGATTGCACTAAATATGGAATAGTTCCCTTGATTTCTCATGCAAGCAAAATAATGCTCAAGATTTTAGAAAAAAGAAAAGACTTGCCATATATGAAGTGAGAAATGCCAGATGTTCAAGTTGGATTAAGAAGAGAGCATATTGTGAACATACATTAGATACGAAACATACCGAACAATTTTAGAAGAAAATCTGTTCATGCTTTACAGATTACAGTAAAACCTTTGATTCTCAGGATAATGAAAAGCTATGGATTGTTTTGACAGAAACAGACATATCACAACATTTGGTTAGCACGATGCATAACCTGTACTTTGGACAATGGGCTACTATTAGGACAGAAAAAGGAGAAAGTTTTCCTTGGCCAAAAGTGTCAGACACGGTTGTACAGTATTCAATATTCCTGTTTGTTCAATCTGTATGCAGAATGTATCATACAAACAGCTCGGTTATATTTAGGTGAAGGAGATATGAAAATTGTTGAGGGAAACACCAGTAATTTAAGATAACTCATATAACTGCTGATGATTAGAGACAAAAGTGCAAAGCAGGAAAAAATTGATTATTAGAAAAACACTGATAACAATTATGAAATAGATATATAATAATTGTAATTTTAGCCACAAAGACAACAAGGCTGTTAAAGGTTTTCTATATTTTGGAAATTTCGTTGCTCCTGCAAGGGGACAATGACAATAAAGATTTATTCTATATTCAATTATCGATCCAAATGGAGAATATAGCCAAGAACTCAAAAGAAGGAACTGGAAAAGATTCTTAACTGTAAACATGTGCCATGAGAGACCAAGATCAATATGGGCCCCACGTTGGGAAACACTGCTTTTGTCTGTAAGGTCTGTTAATCATAAAATCTTTTGAATGTAATTAGTTCATAGGGTTTCCATAAATGAGAAATAATTTTGTGACACATAACACCGTTAATGGCATACATTTTAGGAGACTGTGACTTCAGTAGTAGGAATGTTGTAGTAAAACTCTTCTTGCACAGTCGGTTAAGATCCTGTGGACTGTAGTGCCAAATTACTTGCAAGTATTTGTGGCTCTAGATACACACCCATTCCCAAATTTGGTATAAGGGAATATAGTTTAATAGGATGTGAACCAGAAATATATAATTTATTATTGATTTCATAATGAGATCAGTGTTAGTACAAAACCTACTTCTACAATCTAAGTGCTGTTCTATTTCTTTTTCTGGTTTTCATTTTAGGCTCGCTACTAGATCTTGTTTTATTATTATGTCTTTTGATTTTCACTTATTTTTGTCATTTACTTCTCAACTTGGATTCCTTGATATTGTTTTAATCTAGGTTCTGGTTCATTTTAGGCCACTGTCAGTGGCTAGTTAAACCACACTAGTAGAACTGAGACTTTTCCATGAGCTGTCAGTATCAGTACCAAGCAGATTTTGTATCCTCCAATTCTTTCTCCTCACATGTCCCTTTTTTATACCAATTTCTATGACACGTAAACATAAGAACATAAGAACAGCCTTGCTGGAAGAGGCCACAGCCCATCCAGTCCAGCATTCTGTCTCACACAGTGACTCACCATTTGCTTCAGGGTATTCCCAAGGAGATGCCTTCACCTGTTTAGGATTCCCTGGAAATGGCATTGAGAGATATCCTTCCTATCTCTCCAACCCAGAGGTTGTCCTTAAGTATCCATAATTATAACCATTGATGCCTCTTGGATGCCTCCTTTACAACATTCTCCAACTGCCAGTCTCCCTCAAGAGTTTGGGTCGGAGGCCGATAGTATATGCCTACTGTTAGACTATCCTTGTGGCCTGGTACTCTTACCCACAGAGCTTCTAATGGTGACTCCAAATCACCTAGATATTCCAATTCATATGATTTTATCACTTTACACAGAGGAACTCTACAAAAAGGACCTCAACACTCCTGATAATAACAATAATGAGAAATTTGAACTTGAACCAGACATTCTGGAGAGTGAAGTCAGAAAGGCACTAAAAGCACTGCAAACAATAAAGCTAGTAGAAATGATGGTATCCCAGTTGAATTTTTCAAAGCACTAAAAGATGATGGAATCAAGCTACTGCATTCAATATGCCAGCAAATTTTGAAAACAAAACAGTGGCCACAGGATTGGAAAAGATCAGGGTACATTCCAATCCCGAAAAAAGGCAATGCCAAAGAATGCTCAAATTACCGAACAATTGCGTTCATCCCACATGCCAGCAAGGTGATGCTCAAGATAATACAGGATAGACCACAATGCCAACATACATTGGATCATGGAGAAAACAAAAGAATACCAGAAAAAAGTCTACTTTTGTTTTATTGACTACACCAAGGCTTTTGACTGTGTGGACCACAACAAAATGTGGCAAGTAATTAAAGAGATGGGAATACCAGAACACCTCATATGCCTCATGAGAAATCTGTACATGAACCAAGAAGCAACAGTTAGGACAGGACACGGAATGACAGAGTGGTTTGGAATAGGAAAAGGAGTAAGACAAGGCTGCATTTTATCGCCCTGCTTATTCAATCTATACACAGAGCACATAATGTGCAATGCAGGGATGGAGGAATCACAATACGGGATCAAAATTGCTGGGAGAAACATCAACAATTTGAGATATGCAGACGATACCACCCTAATGGCAGAAAGTGAGGAAGACCTAAAGAACCTCTTGATTGGATTGAAGGAGGAGAGTGCAAAAACTGGCTTTTGAGACTTAATATCAAGAAAACCAAGATAATAGCAACAGGTCCAATCAGTCCCTGGAAAATAGATGGGGGAAGACGTAGAAGCAGTGACAGATTTTACTTTCCTGGGATCTAAGATCACTGCAGATGGCGACTGTAGCCATGAAATAAAAAGACGACTGATTATGGGGAGACAAGCTATGAGAAACCTGGGGAGTATAGTGAAAAGCAGAGACATCACCTTGAAAACAAAGATTTGCATAGTCAAAGCAATGGTATTCCCAGTGGTAATTGTATGGGTGTGAGAGCTGGACCATTAGGAAGGCTGAGTGCAGAAGAATAGATGCCTTTGGCATGTGTTGTTGGAGGAGAGTCCTGAGAGGCCCTTGGACAGCAAAGAGAACAAATAGGTCAATACTGGAAGAAATCAACACTGACTGTTCATTTGAGGGACAAATAGTGAAGATGAAGCTAAAGTCCTGTGGACATCAAATGAGAAGGGAGGACTCACTTGAGAAGGCCTTGATTCTGGGAAAGGTGCAGGGCAAGAGAAGAAGGGGGCATCCAAAGATGAGATGGTTAGATGGTATTGTGGACACAATAGGCACAGAGTTTGGCGGGCTGAGGAGAATGGTGGAGGACAGAGGTGCCTGGAGGAAAATGGTCCATGGGGTCACAAAGGGTCAGAATCGACTGTGCGACTGAACAACAACAAAAAAATTAACAAGTTTTGTCATGTCGTTTTGTAGTCATGTTTTAGATCTGGTTTTTGATGTTGCATTGAATACAAAAGCGGTAAACTAAATATAGTGCACTGTTGTGTCAGCCACACATGAGCATGAGCAAGACAGGTGCTAGCTATGAGATATGTCATGGATATGTGCTTGGCTTCAGCAATAGTGTCTCTGTGGAAAATGATTCTGGGTATTAGGCAATGCAGAATAGACCACAACTTTTGCTGGAACCTCTTGCATGAAACCTCTTCACTAGATAGGTTTTGCACATACAGTAGTTGGAAGGGACACACTTTCAGTGTAGAATTGGAATGATTTTGTTGAAATGTGATTGAAATATTAGGCTTGCTTTGAAGTTGGTTTACATTCATTTTTAAGGTTTTTTAATATTGATCTTTGTGCACTTGGCCAAGCTTTCAAATGTGTTTAAGGGAGTTGATTCTCATGAAAGTTTTATTCAGCAAGTTTGTTGAACGCTTCCTATTGTAGACAATTACCTGATTCTGTGCATTCTTATTTTGTTTTGTAGACTGTACAGTTTGTTCAGGGAATTTTTGTTGAAAAATATGACCCTACAATAGAAGATTCCTACAGAAAGGTAAAGTATGAGATCCCATTTTTTCCCATCTTCAACTTGTCCAGTAATTTTTGAGATGGGCTTTTCACTTTTCAAGTGAAAATGGTATGAATTTTATGAGCCAAGTGAAAGCCGCATGTTTCCAATTGCTGCCATCTCCAGCTTAAGAATCAAGTTTGAATTGTTAATTTTAATGGTTTTTGTTTATATAAGTTAAATAAAAATTAGAAAGAAGGAATCAAGTTTATCTTGGTATATCATTAGTTCTTGTTCAGAGAAAGATTACTGATCAGCTTGGAAATTTCAGTCACCTGATCTGGATGAGTTTTTAAAAGATACTTAATTGGTCTATAGACTGTTTTCCATAACCAAAAGAAAATAATGAAACTATTGATTGGATTGTTGGTGTGTGTTGGTGTGGTGTGTTGCAAAAAAGAAAAGAAAAATCTGACCAAAACTACTGTTTTTACCCAGGATTGCTATTTCAATAGTAATTTGCAATTAGAGTAGGCCCAATGAATCAATGGGTATTAGGTGAGTCAACTCCCCAATAGGTTTCGTTGATTCATTGGGCCCACTCTAGTAAGTTTGGCAATTTACTACTGGATTTTAGCCAGTAAGTCAGGGGTTCACAATCTATGGCCTGCAGGCTGGGCCCGGCCCCTGACACCATTCCATCTGGCCCACAGCGATGACACCAGAAGCAGACGTGTTTACGACAGCCGTAGATGTGCCCGTGCATGTGCAAACACAACCGCTGCGGTTTGCAGCAGCGTTTACGATGGGGGAACCATATGTCCGCTCCACTTGTCTGAGGGTGAGTGGTCTAGCCTGTGGCGTGAAAACCTTGAGAACCCCTGCAGTAAGTCAACAGTTTAGGAATATTTACTACTGAAATCAATTTAGAAATAAATTCTAAATAACATAAATAAATAATCACTATAATCCAAAAAGCTAACCTTTTTAGCTGTGGGAAATTGCACAAGAGACAAGGGTTACAATTACATCTGTATTGTGGTCCTAACCTGGATTGGACTCCTTTGTACTGAAAAACCTCTTAAACACACTTGCTGATCAGGGCTTCTGGGAATTGAACTCCAAGAACATCTGGGGGTCCAAGGTTGAGAAACACTGCGCCACACTACACCATGCCAGCTCTCATAGCACCTTGGCTTCCTTATACATTCTTAATAACAGTTAAGATTAATTCTGATTACCCAGTTGTGCCCCTACTTGGACAGAAGGTCCAAAAAAGTTGGTTCATGCACTAGTAATTTCAAGGAGTGACTGCTGTAATGCAGTCTACATGAGGCTACCCTTAAAGGTGGTAGGGAAACTATAGCAGGTCCTAAATGTAGCAGCTATGTTAGTTACTGGGGTAACCTGAGTGAAACACATCTTCCCCAGTCTTAGCTTACCTGCACTGGCTCCCTGTTGGCTACTGTGCCCAATTTAAGATATTGGTTCTTACCTAAAGAGCTGTTAACAGCTTGCAACCTCAGTACTTATCGGAGTGCCTCCCACAAAGAACATGTGTCCATATTACATGTTCCTCACAGGCCTCACTGCTGAGAAAAGTAAGAAAAGTCACAACATGAAGCTGAATCTTCTCAGCAGTGGCATCCTCTCTCTGCAGCAAACCACCAGTAAGAATGTGTGAAGCTTTATCCCTTGGCATATCTGAAAAGACAGTTGGAGGCAGAGTTGCTTAAAAAGCCATTCAAAAAATATATTCCCTGCGAGAGGATCCTAATGATTTGTAACCTCTGTCTGTCTCTTTTCTTCTTTTTTCTATTTGCATTGTAGCCATGCAGAGATGTATTTTTTCTATTGTTATGATATTGTCGTGAGAGAGATATAGTGGCTGAAATGGAATTATTTGAATCATGTGTTTTTAAATATATAAGTCATCCATTGTAGTGACTTGTCACAAATTGAGTGGTATAAAAATCTAAATAAAAAAATAGAAATTATAATCATGGTGGAGGGAGTAACTGAAAGTAGCACTTTTTGCTGATTTGTTCCATGCCAGCCACCTGCTCTCCTGCTGTTTGGATGTGCGTTCAGGATAGTGAAAAGGGCAAGACTAGTGATAAGACCAACAGTAGGTCTAGCTTTTTTCCTTTTGCAAATGTGGTGGTGGTGGCAGCAGTGCTGCTGCTGCTGCTGATGACGATGATGATTAATGTCTGTCTTTTGTCTCTTTCAGCAAGTGGAAGTAGACTCTCAACAATGTATGCTTGAAATCCTTGATACAGCAGGGACGGTAAGCGAGCTCTGATTTAAAAACTGGGAGACTTAATATTTGAAGAGAGCACAAAGATCAGAAAGAGTTGTTTGGGATTATAAACTTCTAGGATCCATTTCGTTCACTGGCTTAAATCTTGTTGACTAACTACATGGGTCTATTTGATGGATTCAGTCATGTCAAGGTGGAAGAGCTATTTATGAAGCACTTATAATGGTGTGTTTTGCATTCAAGTCAAAATAGGAACTGCGTGGCAATTGCACAGTTAATTTGTATAGTTCTTGTCACCAAGGCAGAACATCCAACATGTTGACGACAGCACAATGTTACATTGTGCTTTAACAAACAGAATTCCAGCCTTTGTGTTTTTCATCATATTATGCTAAACAGTGGATAACATTTGTTACCTTTTAAAAATAACCTTTTTCAACATTATGACAGGATGTACAGCTCTTATGAGGAATGTGTAGTTCTCATTAGGAAAAGAAAACCCTGAAAATTCATTGTACCCTGATTTGGGATCAAAATTCAGATTTCCATTAAGATGATTTGTGATTAGAACTTGAAGGCTTTAAAATGTCGGAATCCTGACAATAAATATTGTCAATTGGAAGTGGACTGTGAAAGTAGGTGATAAAGCAGGTCTTTTGGCTTTTAAATAAATCTGCATTATAGATAGACTCGACTGGCTTCCATTAAAGCAGAGATGGGGGGCATGTGTTGATTAGGAATGATGAGAATTATAGTTCAACAGCATTTGGAAGGTCCAAGATTCCTTACCCTGATATTGAAGCCTGCAATTGGTTATTGGATTTTCCCAAAAGACTTCTAAAAGTCCTTCTAAAAGTTGCTTTACTAGTAGAAGTTATTTTTGTTGTACTTTTAATTTTTCTATAATGCCTTTCCTTCAGCGACATATCAGGCTCTTCTTTTGCATTTTGTTCACACAAAAAACCAGCTAGCCAGTTTTGAGTGAAAATCTGGAACTTGCCCAAATATTATGCTGAGTGGAGAGTAGAACTCAGGTTGCCCATGTAAGAGTATGCTATTTATTTTGTGTTCAAATCCCAGAGTTCTTTATTTTAAGAGACCAATGTGATGTACACCTGCAGTCACCTAAATGTGACTCCCCTGGAAGAAGAGCCTTAGCTGAAAGGCTTGGTTGGCCTATTATTATAAGCCTATCTCTCATTAGCTTCCTGTTCAAAAAATAAAGTTTCCAGCAATTCACCAGATAGCTTCCTTCTTTGAATAGGAAACTATGTGGAGCTAGGCCTAAGCTATGCTATGAAATCTTCCAGTTAGGCCTTTTCCCCAGATAAGCCACAGTTTGGTGTTTGTAGGTGACTGTCCATCAGAAGGAACTCACATTGTAGAATTATGGAATTTGTAATCCAAAAAAACATGATTGGCACATCCCTACTGGATGAGAACTGGACATCTAGGCCACTTCTCTACCTACTACACCACATTGGCTCTCAAGAAGTGGGTTTGCATTGTGAATTTACGTATGAATTAAGAAACAGAAGGTAGACTCCTTTTAAGGATTTAATATGCATTCACTTTTGCTTACAATATTTATCATGAAAAGGTACACAGTGTAGTCATTGCGTACATTCCATTATTGACTTAAGCTCCTCGTGTGTATGTATGCATATACTGTATCTGTGTGGAAAGAAAGAGATAGAAAAAAGGGAGAGCCTTTCACAGTAGAAACTGATTCATATTTCTGCAGAAATATTGTTCAACCCTTCCCCTTTGTTTCATTTTTAAGTATTCAGATCATTAGAGTCTTTAAAACTTAATTCACATGCTTCACTGGATTTCTGAAAAAGCAAGGCATGGGAAATACAAATTGGTTGTGATGTGTTTCTTTTTTGTTTCGATTAAATTCCAATCTTTTACTGTATGTATACTAAACAGTTGATTATGCTCAACCACTTTTTTTAAAAAATGTGTCTGTTTGATTACAGGAGCAATTTACAGCAATGAGGGATCTCTATATGAAGAATGGTCAGGGATTTGCACTAGTATATTCTATTACAGCACAGTCCACGTTCAATGACTTACAGGACCTGAGGGAACAGATCTTAAGGGTCAAGGACACTGAAGATGTAAGTAAATGGGTTTTTGGTTTGTGAGTCATTGGAATCTAACTAATCATTGTCTGTTTTGCGCAGGAGATGGGGCAAAAGAACGCTGTTCTGGAACGTTTTATGTGATACAGTGGAACCTCGGTTAATGTAATTAATGCGTTCTCCAGGACTTTTCTTACAGCGAAAATTACTTTAACCAAATTTCCCATAAGAATGCATTGAATGCAGTTTCCAATAGGAATGCATTGAAAACCAAAATACATTAACCAAAATGTGGTTTCCCATAGGAATGCATTGAAAACCAATAAACCTGTTCTGTAAACCGAGCCACTATTTTCTATGGATTTCCTTTTGTTATGCGATTTTTATGTTAACCGAGGTTCCACTGTATATTAAAATTATTTGAGAGCTCTTTTTTATTCGTGTAGCTGTAAAGAATTAGGTACTAGATAGAGTTATTCACAAATGTCCAGTATCCTCAACTGTGGGGTGGGGACGACTCCAGAAAATGTACAGTTCCCATGAGATGTAACATTTTAATGATCATACTGTACCATACAGTGATGCACTATAAAAAAAATTACCACCCACTTGGTGGGTGTGGCTATCTGTGGGCATGGCCTCAACCCACCCCAGCCCCAAGAAAAAAAGGGAAAAAAACCTACCTTATTCTCTTGCTTTGCGGTGATGAGGAGGAGTCCCAGAACAGCCAGGTGCTGCTGGTGGGTCAGCCCATCATCGTCCGGGCACGCTTTCACCAGTGGCGC
The DNA here is from genome assembly GCA_035047305.1 of Bradypodion pumilum. Lineage (NCBI taxonomy): Eukaryota > Metazoa > Chordata > Lepidosauria > Squamata > Chamaeleonidae > Bradypodion > Bradypodion pumilum. Next base: position 61,159,816 of record JAWDJD010000004.1, on the reverse strand, counting down.
TGCTGGGAGGTGAGCAGGGTGGGTTGGTGGGCTGGCACTGGCCTCCCACTCCCAGCGCCGCCGGAAACGTGTCCCATTCACCTCGCCCAGGGCCGAAGGCGGAGGGAAGTGTGGAGGTGAAAGCGCGTCTTCGGCCCTGGGCAAGGCGAACGGGACGCGTTTCTGGTGGTGCTGGGAGGGGGAGGCCGAGAGGTGGGCATGGCCTGGAATTTCCGCTACCAGTTCGCAAGAACTGTTCAGAACCGGCCACAGTACATCACTGGTACCATACATGCTCAAATTAGATTCTCTTCTTGCATCTAAAATACTCAGATTGTTAGAAGGCTCAAAAGCTCTCATGCATAACTTCCTCCTAATGACTGCAGACACGTATTTCTTATTGTTCCACTACTATGTGAATGGTAATTTAGCTAATCAGGTATATTTTAGAAGTAATAAAACAGGTGGATTTGAATGTTTCTACTGTTTTTTCAACTTCTGGAGTGGTTACTGGGCAAGAAATCACAGTACTACCAAAGTTAATTAAATTAAAGCCATTGTAACAATAGTGTAGAGAAAATCTCATTGACTTCATTGGACACAGGCTGTTAGGTCACATGTTTCTTGACAGCTGTTCTCCTCCAAAAACAATACCTAGTTCTCTCGGCTACATGATTTACTTACTGTAAAGGATAAAACTTCCATATTTATTAAACTTGGATAATATTAATTTTAAGGATTTTAATCAGTGCATGCCATCAAGAAACCTAAATGATTTGACCTCAGAAGCATTAGAGACTGGGGATTCAGAGGAACCCTTGTTTTCTTGACCTTCCAACAGACATTGAACCCTCATGAGCTCCAAAGCTGTTGTGGTTCCTATGGAAAGGATGAAACAAGTAAAAGTATTAGGAGAAAGATAGTAAAACTTTCACATTTACTCACCTTGACTGCAGGATTTTTTTGATGTAGTGTTGAAATCTCTCACACACATAGGTTGCCCAGTAGCAGTACTGTACAACTTGTGGTCCTCCAGGTGTTTCTAGACTACAATTCCCATCAGTCCTAGCTAGCATGTAGCCAGAGGTGTAGGCTAGAGGTGCCAAAACTTTGCAGGCCACGGGCCTGTCACATGGTTGAGCAGCCCTGTTACGTGATTCCTCCCACTGGAAGCAGAAGTAAAAAGTGCCCGCACATGTGCAAAATGCTTCCGGAAATGCACCCGTGTTTACATGTTTATGGCAGCCATGAGTGCATTTATGGCAGTGTTTTGCGCATGTGTAGGCGTGTTTAACTTCCACTTCCAAGGGTGGTGTGGACTGAATTATTAGGTGTAGACAGTTGCAATTCAGTAACATCCATGGGATTATAAATTGCCCATCCATGCTTACAGAATTACTGTTGAAGCACCTGCCTAGATCAATACTGTAAATTTATTGCACAGTAAGGAATCCGATTCATACTGTCCTGTTAATATGTGTGTGCTGTACTCTCCTTTGTCATTGAGCTTCAGTGTGTAAAACTATAAGTACATGTTTTCATTTGCTTCAGCATTAATACATATTATCTAGATTCTTGACCTTGGCAAGTGATTATTAAAGTGACATACATTTATTCTGAAAGGCCTTAAAACAACATCAGCCATGAACTTTTAATAAAACCACTATTTCCATTTCATGTATTATAGACAGAATTTATATTGTACACACTCCAAAGAGTAATGCATTTTCCTTATTAATGCATTTTCCACCTGTTTGATTCTTCTACTAAAGCCTAGATATGCTGCATTGCACATATCAATATCCAGCCCACATTTTGTAATTATGACTGTAACAATTGTTCTGTTCCAAAAATAGTCTAACATAAGTCTAAATTTAAAATAAATCTGTAACTAGAGAAATATTTCTGTCCTGTGATCTTCATTTTTATTTCTTAATAGCAGAACTGAGAGAAAGTTAGATATTCAGCATTTCTGGTCAGTTTGAAAACCATAGTTTTCTGGTGCTTTAACCCCAAAAAATATATTTCTGCTGATCAAGAAGTATCTGTTCCTGTTACTAAACTTGTGTTGGTTTCCACATCAGCATCAGGATGCTGTCACATTTGGCCTTCTTTCCATCCTCTTTAGAAGCACCATACATCATGCTTTCTGCAGAGTTTAGTGAACTTATTTCTGGAGTACAATGGCTGAAATCCATCATTTGCCACCATTGCCCAGGCTGGCATTGGCTAATGTGAATTGGAATCCAGCTATATCTAGAGAGAGAGAGAAGTTCCACAACTCTGGTGTAAATGTACTCTACTTAAATTGTAGTGTGAGTGATCACTAGATAGATGAGTAGGTATTGTAGTTGGCAAGAAATGAGCATGAGAAGAACTCTTACTTTTCTTAAAATGAATTTTAGTTGCATCTTTCCATTCTTCTGTTTCTGTGATGGCGAACCTTGGCACTCTAGGTGTTCTTGGACTTCAGTTACCAGAAGCCCAAGTCAGCGCTGCTGCTGATCAGGGCTTCTGGGAATTGAAGTTCAAGAACACCTGGATTGCCAAAGTTCGCCATCACTGTTCTATTTTGTCATCTGAGATGCTAATCTACTTTTGTGTCTTTTTCTGTAATGATTTTGATTTAAGTAACAACACTTTTTTAAAAATTAAGTAAAACTAATCTTCTTTTAGGTAGGGGTTATGTTTTCATAAAACCTTTGGAGCCTGATTCTTATCTTAGTATTTAAGTCAGTACTTGATGTAACACTTGTTTGGTATGTTAATCTTACTGGGAGTTATTCCCCTAATTCTACATAATTACAGATTTTTACACTTTTGTGTGAATTGATTATTGGTGTATCCTTATACTAATTCAACCTCTTTTCATATAATTGTAAGTCAGTTTGCAAAGGATCTCTTAATTTCATGACGCAGCAGTGCCACTGGGGAAAAAGCCATTTATTGCCTAAGCTGGTCAAATCATTGAGACCAATGTATGCATTGTATTTTACTGGAAATGATGTACTTCCTGTGCATGTCCCGCTGTCTAAAATAAATTAAATTATTGCTGCTACCTGTGTTAAGATTTGAAATGTTATAGCTGTGTTTAAGAACTGGCATTAGGCTGCATGCTGGGCAAATAAACTGTGTTATCAATGAACCTTCCAAACCGTGATACTTCCGTTTATTTAATAGTTGCCATGAGACTGCATAATCACTAGTGTAATGTAGTCATGGTAATGATACCAGAGTGCAGAACTGTTTGTTTGGCTTCTTTATTGCAGGTTCTTAATATGTAATCCAGGTTCTGATCTACAGAATGTACTTTAGTATTTTATTTTCCAGGGAATTTGCCTAATGCAAACCTCTCCTCCTTCCATAAGACAATTTGGGATAAAACAAGACATTAAGGGAGCAGGTTAAGGGGATCATCATATTATCGTTGATTAGCCTATGTTCCCAACTATTAACTTGATTCACCCTTCCCCAATCTATAGCATTTCCTCAAACATAATGTGCCTCAACAAACAGCCTTGCAAATTAAGTCCATGTTCATTTAACAGTGGCCATTCACAAAAACAGAGCATGCCTAATGTAAGATACATAGTGGGGATCACATGCTATGACAAAATGTCTTTATCCCCCACTAAAGGACTGCAGTGGCTCAAGTGGCTAAGATGCTGACTGGAAGGCGGGAGGTCAGCAGTTCGATACCTGAAAACTGCAGGACAGAATGAGCTCTCGTCTTTGTTTCAGCTCCTGCCAACCTAGCAGTTCGAAAGCAAGAAATTGCAAGTAGATAAATAGGGACCACTTCGGTGGGAAGGTAACAGCATTATATGCACTCCAGTGTCTAATCATGCCTGCCACATGACCACGGAAATGTCTGCAGAAGCAGACAGCGCTGGTTCTTCAGCTCGACTGGCTTTCGAGCAAGGGTGACCTTTACCTAAAGGAAGCAACTTTTCTAAAAAGGTGCTAAACACAACATCTTGTTTGACCTGCTAATAAAGGAAGGTTCAGATTATGTTATATTTCTCCAGTCAACAGAGATCTCTTTGAACCTTTTATCCCTATAAATAAGAGTTCTTTACACTTTAGCTTCTTAAACCTGTTTACCTGCAGAAAACAATGTGTGAAATCAACCAGTTAAAAACATGGAAGCCACGAACAACAAAGTCAAGAATTATTTCTGGTGTGACACATTCAGATGCTCGTGGCTGTAGATCACTTTTATAGGAAGCACACACCTTTTTTTCAGTTTTAAATAACATTTACTTATCGCTCTCTGATTCTCTTTGCACAGGTTCCCATGATTCTGGTTGGCAATAAGTGTGACCTGGAAGATGAACGCGTGGTTGGCAAAGAACAAGGACAGAACTTAGCAAGACAGTGGTGTAACTGTGCCTTTCTAGAGTCGTCTGCAAAGTCTAAAATCAATGTTAATGAGGTAATTATGGGCTCCCTCCAAAAAAAGAAAGCTGTAAATTTGCTTTACAGCTATGAGCCTGTGCATAGATAGACACATCATTCCTGCCATAAATATCCTCAGAAACCCATTGTACTGGCCATTTGCACCTCTTAAAATATTTACATTTTCTGTACTTCCATGTTCTAAATTTTGGTAGATGCTTTCCTTGTCCACCACCACTGCTCCTTTTGAGGCAAAATTGCATTCAGTTTACCACCATGCAAATAGCCAAAGCAAGCCCTCATTGGAGTGTATCAACATCCACCTCTTTGATCCTTCAGTATATCTGTTTCATTCAGCTATCATGTTGCTGTAGAGAAAACAAATCCTGCAGCTGAAAGCTCTTCCATATCTTAGTCTCACTGCTGCTTTTTCTGTAGAGTTAAAATATAGTGTTTGAATGGCTTTTGTCATGTTAGCTTGGCGTGCACTCATGTAAATAGATTTCTCATGTACTGTGTTTTAGTCCCACAGAACAGAGCACAGGACCCAGAATGCAAACCTAAGCTTTTTTCTTTAGAGATACAGTAATACCTCGGATAACGTTTGCACCAGATAATGCTAAAACTGCATAACATTAAGCAATCTTGGGGGGGGGGGGTTTGCATCGCATAATGTTGAAATCCTATGGGATGTATCCAGTGGTGGGCTCCAAAATTTTTACTACCACACTGTGGCCGTGGTATGGTGGACATGGCCAGGGGGAGCCCTGCGTTGCACCTGAATTAGGACTACTTTATTTCAAAACTTGGATGGGTGGGGATAGCCAGAATTTCTGATAATGGTTCTGGCGAACTGGTGTGAACCTGCTGATGCCCACCACTGGATGTATCTTATAACGTTTGCTGAAGCCTGTGCCGGTTACAATATATCTCTATGGAGTTCTAACGTTGTGCGATTCATCCCATAGGATTCTAATGTTATGCAATTCATGTATCGCATAACGTTAAAAATCGGATAACGCTAAGACTCGTGGAACCAAGTTTTAGCATTATCCGTGGTTCTACTCTATAGAATGGCTCAGCACCTGGAAAAAAGAGGAAATAACGCACAGTCTTTTGGCTAGTCATTGTAGTATAGATTTTTCTTCTTCTGTGTTTAGGCCAGATATGAAACTGCCAAAATGAAGGCACCTTTTGGTGGGTTCATTCTGCAGTTCCTTTCGCCTGGCGTAATGTGAGAAAGATTAGCCAGCAACACAAGGTTGTTACCAGAGTACCCCCAATTGTAGTTCAAAAATTCCACCACCACCACCCCAACAACCACAACAACCACAACAACAACAACAACAATAATAATAATAATAATAATAATAATAATAATAATAATAATAAAAAATCATCCCTGAGGAGGCTCCTTATGTGTACCGCTGTAGTGTAGATGAGTATATGCAACATCAGTTTCTAAAGATAATGAGTTCATGTAGCACCAGAGAGGCTAAAACAGGAGCACACTAGTTGGTCTCAGATATGATTGTAGGGTTGATTTAAAAGGGTGCATAGTACATAATATTTGAAAGCAATATAAAATGTTCCCTATTATTTGAGGAGGCAGTCAATCTTTAAAAGTGGGTGAAAGTATTGCCCAACTCAGAGCAAGAGCAATTAGTACGCTGGTTGGATAGAATCATACATGTGACTAGCATGGCATGTCAATTTTGTTAGGCCATAGTGATATTGGAAAATAAGTTCCTTTGTTTGCCTTGGCGGGCAAAAGTGTGGTCAGAAATTATCTAAGGCTCTAGAACAGGGGTGCCCCAACTTTTCAGGCCATGGGCCAGTCATGTGGTTCAGTGGGCCAGTCACGTGGCTTAGTGGGCTAGTCATGTGGTTCCTCCCACTGGAAGCAGAAGTAAAACACCTTGCAATCTGTTTTGCAACAGGATGAGATAGATTTTAAGATGCCATTTTCTCTGCTTAAACCAGGGGTGCCCAAACTATGGCCTGTGAGCCAGATCCATCCCCTGACACCAATTCATCCAGCTCACACTGCCCTTGTCGTACCCGGAAGCAGAAGTAAAATGTGCCATACGGGCACATTTTACTTCTACTTTCAAGAGCGATGAGGGTGGTGTGGGCCGGATGAATTGGCATTGGGGGCCGGATCTGGCCTCTGGGCTGTAGTTTGGGCACCCCTGCTCTAGAGCAACTGAGAAAGACAACAGGGCTTAAAGGCTCTGACATCCCTCTTGTTTAACTCAGTAGAGTTTAACTGGAAGCGTGTCAGAGGCTTGTACCTGAGAATGTTCTTTCTTCTAGACATGCAGGCACTACTGGCAGATTGACTTTCCCTACAGTTCCCTTCTATCCCCCAGACCTGCTCTGGAGGGGTGCTGAACACATGGGTGTGCATTTGGGAGATGTACATTGGAAAGAATGGGGAAGGGAATTGAAACATATATTGTGTTGAAGTGGTTAAATCCATTTGCATAACATTGGATTTAGCCCTACTGTAATCTGTCATTAAAGAATAAGGTTAAGTCTGTAATCCTGTATGTATACATTCACTTGAATTCAGTGGGGCTGATTTCTAAGTAGATGTAGGTAGAATGCAAACTATGTGGATCCATTCAGGGCCATTAATACAGCTTCTTTCCATATTCTGCACCATTTAACTCTAAAGTATTTGAACTTTAAACTACTTTTCTCCCCGCCCTTGCTGTGCATGGTGGCTTTGTCTGAAATGTCAGAGCTCCCAAGGAAAAATATATTTTGATGCAAAACTGTTGTCCCTCCCCTTCTCTTGGCTGCAGACTTTCAAAGGGGAGGAATGGGAGCATACAGCAACTTCAGGTATTCATCGGTCAGTATATTAATTAACGGTGGTGTGTATGAAACAATTGCCTGTAGATTGCATGGCCTAAATTAGTCCCACAATTCTCCCTACTGTATCAAATAGGTTAAGCTAGAGGAGATGCAACCGTGTAAGTCAACTCACTGTGAGTTGTATCATTAGGACTTCAAATGACCAAAACAGAGCTTCTGTCACCTGGTAAAATGTGAAGCAGTTACCTTTTAGTCTTTTGCTTTTTGCAGATCTGTGAGGCTAACTCAAAAATTGTAAAGCATTTCAGAGGCTGGGTTTGTGGGTTTAATAGTTGCATTTTTAAAAGATATCCTATGAATCGCCTTGAGTTGCTGACTAGTAATGTTCAGATTTCGGGTTGTTTTCCTAGGAAGACATGATAGATGCCTTTTGCCTACATCCGTGACTCCTCTGGGATCATTTCTAAACCTCTTGGTTCTCTGCAGTGCAGTTTTCATATTCTAAGGCAGTGGTTCCCAAAGTGGGCTCCACGCCCCACAGGGGACTTCAATTCCCAGAAGCCTAAGTCAGTATATTGGCTGATCAGTGCTTTGAGGAATTGACTTAGGCTTCTGGGAAATGGAGTCCAAAAACCAAAGTTTGGGAAACACTGTTCTAAGGCAAAGATTCTCAACCTGCGGCCCGTGGACCAGATGCAGCCCACAGCACCATTTCATGTGGCCCCCTATTGCCTCTATCACACCAGGAAGTGCCATGTGGTGGAGGAAGGGCAGAATGGTCGTCTGGCCCCCAAAGCTGTCTGAGGGAGCATGACGCGGCCCGTGGCTTAAAAAGGTTGAGAACCTCTGCTGTAAGATCAGTTGGGCGTCTATCAAGAAGTTAGAATGATCTTTCCAGAGTACTAGTTTGATGTGCCTTGAGCGGACAGCATAAATCCATGTAACTGTAAACCCAATGAAGAAGGGAGTATGAGAAACTTAAATGCTGTTAATAGAGTATTATTGCATAGAGGGAAAGAGATGCTGGCTTCATCTTGCTTTTAGAAAGTGCTTGGCTATGTTTCAGCCTAGGTTTTGCAGTTCACAGACAAAGTACTGTAGACTTTCGGAATGCATGGATGATGTAAGATTACAGAGTTAAATTAAAGGAGATTTTCCCTGAGGCGCAGTACTGTTGTTGCATTGCTACAAATTTGAATTCTCCCATGACAAAGATACATACAGTAAAACCCCAAGTTACGAAAAAATCGGTTCACTGGCCTTTTTCATAACTCGAATTTTTTTGTAACTCAAGGCATGCATTAAAAAAATAAATTTAAGAAACGGAGATATTTCCTACCTTCTGGCTGCTGCTGCTTCCTTTTCTTACACTTCCGGAGGTGTGGGGGAGTGGCCGGGAGTGGTTTTTGGTGCACAAAATGGCAGCGCCATTTTGGGCGCTAAACTGAATTTTCCTATCCCGAGGTATTTCGTAACTCGGTTTTTTTCTGTAAGTCGGGACCCCAGGTTACGAAAAAAACATTTTGGAACTCAAAATATTCTTATCTCGAGGCGTTTGTAAGTCGGGTTTTATTGTACATTTCTAATGTCTGATTTGCACAACAGCCAGGGTGGAAATGGATCTTGAGAAAGCAAAGTACTGTATACTTCTATCCCTCCAGGTCACAGCAGCACCAGTAACTATATAAGGCAATTCTTCTGTTTCTCTGGCAGCTTACATATAAAATGTAGGGCTTCAGGGAACCAGATGTAAGAAAGGAAACCATTTTGACCTTTCTTATTAACATGATCAGCACTCAGATTTCTTTCAACCTTTCTCAGCAGTAGTCAGACCTCTTTCAACCTTTCTTAGAAAAGAGACATACTTTATGTGTACTGCAAAAAATGTCTACAGTGAGATGGGAGCTTAAAATAACTGCTCCCAAACTAATTCATTGTTGCAATTTCCTCCTTTTTGCACTAAGTACGGCATAACTAAGTTACTTTAGGATTGTCCTTAATGAGGAATACTAATTTATTGAGGGATACCATCCTGTAAAACTTTATTGCTGAAGAAACAAGGAGCCTCTGCAGTGGCAGAGATGCACCATGCAGCATGAGAAGGAATTACTAGTAGTAGTAGTAGTAGTACTACTACGACTCTCGCCACGTTTCCCCATCACCCTCACCACCGGCACGGGGATGGAAGTGCCTGCACCTGCGGATGCCGTCTCCTTCCCCCTGGCCTTGCCTGGCCAGAGGATAAAGGGGGACGCCCGCAGCTACAGAGGACTCCCGCCGCGCTCTGGACTCTCACCACATTTTCCGTTGCCCTCACCACTGGCGCAAGGATGGAAGTGGCTGTGCCTGCGAACACCGTCCCCTCCCCCCTGGCCCTGCCTGGCCAGAGGATAAAGAGGGATACCTACAGCTACGGAGGACTCTAGCCGCGCTCCAGACTCTCGCCGCGTTTCCCCATCGCCCTCACGACCAGTGCAGGGATGGAAGCGGTCATTGGTCAGGACTTAAAAGACCGTAGAGGCGGCTGGACTTTTGCCGTTGCCCCCAGTCTTTCCTGCAGGGCAGAGAGGTTATGATATTGTATTTATCAAGATGTTGTTGGACTTTACTGTATTTTTTATTTGCTATTGTGTTTTGTATTTTGCTGCTGTGTTTTTTATATGGTAGTATTGTTTTTCTGTAAGCCGCCCTGAGTCGGTGCAGGCTGAATAGGGCAGGATATAAATAAAAACCTATCTATCTACTACTACTGGGGTACACAGAAAGTGCCTCCTCGAAGATAGTGGTATTTTTGAACCACAATTATACACAGAAGAAGACTACTACTACATGGCCTGCTTAAATAGTGGAACCATATCTCATGGTTCAACTTGTGACATTATACTGTGATTCCTGCTTTGTTGTGGGTTTGGTGTGAGAGTTGCATGGATGGAAGAAGACTACGGTTTGTGCCAAGGACATTGGCATTAAAAGTCATTAGCAGTAATTGCTTTAATTCTTTAGAATTAGATAATTATGTAATTATTCCTAAAAATATAATAGAGGTTCTTTTTTTAATTACTATAATAGCCAATTGGTATTCCTATAACAAAGTACTTCTAAAAGTTATTGTATAACCTTTGATAAAAGTAACTGAATGAGAAAGGATTGCAAACAGAATTACTTTCTTTAATATACTGGCATCTTGGTACTGCAGTGTAAATAACTGATAAGCAGATCCAGGCTAGTAGCTACTGTGAATGTTCAGTTTCTGGTCCTGGACAAGATGCCATTCAACCAATGTATGGAATATATTTTTCATCGGAACAACATAGGGTTTCTTAAGAATCTTTCCCATCTTGAATTTTTGACCCCTGCATCTGGTGTATATAAACCATGCCTGGAAGTTTTATTCCTTTGTCTGAAGAAGTGGACTTGATCCACTAAAGCTCACAGTAAATATATAGCAGTTTGTCTTTAAAGTGCTGCAGTGTTTTTATGCTTTTGTTTTCTGATTTCCCATCTTGTTTTGTTATGCACTCAGGAAAAACTGGACAGACAGACTTTATTAGTTCAGGGGAGCCTAAACTATGGCCTGGGGGCCACTGGTATGGGTGCATTTTACTTCCTCTTCAGGGAGCGACGAGGGCTTCGCGGGCTGGATGAATTGGCGTTGGGGGCTGGGGCCAGCCCCCGGGCCATAGTGACCAGCCCCCTGAATCATGTGACTGGCCCACAGCGCAAAAAGTTTGGGCACCCCTGCTTTAGTTGATGAAGCCCCAGTAGGGATATTTTTTTTAAAAAAAAAACAAACCTCAGGTATCTTGAGCTACTCCTTTATTGTAGCAAGGGGTTATGTCTCTTGCTGATTTCTTAAAAGTCAAGAAGGTAGTGAAGGGATTTCCTGTCTCCTCTTTCCTAATCTAGCTCTCCATTCTATTTATTTCTCATCTTTTCTCTTGGTGTAGCTTTCACACTAGGGTAGTATGCAGGGCAGGGGTGTATAAAAAGGCGGCGTTTTCCTTTACCTTCCAGTTCCAATACCTTTCTCTCTTTCCTTCACAGATTTTTTATGATCTCGTCAGACAGATAAATAGAAAAACACCAGTGGAAAAGAAGAAGCCTAAAAAGAAATCATGTCTGTTGCTCTAGACCCACAATAAGCAGCAGCTCTGAGCCAGGTGAGTGGTTACTATTCTCCTTTTCCAGAATTGTCCTAACGTGTAAAATCTTCAGACCTTCCTGCAATATGTTGATTCTGTTTCCTAGAGTTAGAGCGTGAGATAAGGGCTACTGCAGACAGAGTTTGGATGCTGCATTGATTCCTTTGGTCAAGCAACAAGAGACACATCGATTTTGGCACGTTATAAATAGTAATTTGGCCACTTCCATTTCTTTACTTCCATGGTTCTTACAATTTTTTTCAGATTTTGAGCCCTGCATAAAAATACTTCCCATGCTCTAACCATGATGCAAATCCTTTACTTACCCCCTTTGTTTTTCTAAATTCCTGCTGCGCACACCGCCTGGTTCTTTTGCCATGTACCTTTTCTTTTAGTAACCAATGTGACTGCATTTGCTACTAACTGTGCTGTATACAGAAGCAGCTTACTTTGTGAATACCCCGCTTTGCTGAGAGTTGTGTTTGTTCGTGACTTTTCATTAAAAAATGAACTTGCCACAATCAACATCTACTATAGAGGGTCCCTGTTCTTCTTGTGAACTTAGTTTGCCCTTCCGTGTCAGGCAGAAGTTCTTGATGCTCATAGAGTGATGTACACAAAAGCTTCTTTTCTTGTTCCTTAGACGTTTTTAGTGCAGAGAATGGTTTTTATAAGCATATAAAATGTTGCCTAATACTGCGATAGATCATTGGTACATATACTTCAACATTTCTTAAATTAATGCATGCGGCTCCCCAAGGTATCACACAGGATTTCACCAGTCCTACTTTGAGATGCCAGGGAACAAACCTGGGGTATTTTTCCATGTAAAATATGTTGTTTCCTCTTTTAAAAATCCAGTTTGGGGGACTAAGAGCCTGTTTTGCTCCAAGTTAGATGTCTGTCTGTCCCTTTATTGCCTTATTTCATGTGGGCAGTCATGTGTAGATATTCTGCTACCTGTGATACCACTGGTTACACCAGGCATACCAGAGAGGGAAATGGAGTCTGTTCAGCTGTCAAGCTTTGATCTTTCCTTCAAGATGGATTGCATTGTTATGGCCCACAGGGCAATTTTGTTCACACAGGGAGGGTGGGTGGCAGGGGGAACAGAAGTTAAGTAGCCTATTTCCTGTACCATAGACAGTAGAGTTGACAGCATTTCCTCTTGAGTCCTGCTGACTCATTAGTATTTGACATTTGAGTAGTTAACCCTCTTGTTACTGAGCCTTAAAGTGCATGAGCAGAACAGAAATGTCAGTTTTTCAAGCATTGCGGTGTTGTTATGTTTTGTTCTGCCTTTTATAAAAAGTACATATAGATATTTGAATACTGTAATCCATTTAGATGTATTTGTTGTTGTTCAGTCGCATAGTTGAGTCTGACCCTTTTTAACCCCATGGACCATCACTCGGCAGGCGATGTATGTTTTTTTTTTAAATGCTACCCATATTTGTTTCCAGAATTGGTACATAGAAGCCATGCTTCTCTTTACCATTGCTTTGGTGCAGCTCCAAATCTTTGGCATTAGGCGTGACCTAATCTAATTAAATTTGTGCTATAAGACGATGGAAGATGAGAACATCCACCTTGTATCTGACATTCAACTCTTTTATCCCCACCTATTTGTATATGTGTGTCTGTTTTGCTTAATCTAGCCTGGTTAAGAATCTTAATGGACCCAAAACTTGTGCACTTCATTGTAATCTTTGGGCTGATCCTAAAATAAGGGTGGTATTTAATTTATTTTGTTCTTTTAATATGTTGATGCCCAACATTTTCAGTTTCAAAAATTTGGGGCTACTGATGAGCAGTAATTAAAAATTATAACAGTAATATCATGGATACAAATAACATTACAAAAAGCATAGTTACAACAGTAAAAAGCCTCCAGCGGTGACTTATTTATTTATTTATTCAATTTCTATCCCGCCCACTCAACACAAGGCCGACTCTGGGCGGCTAATAACATAAAAAGTAACCCCAGGGCAACCCAAGGAGTTTACAGACAATATTCACAAATACAACAATAATCCTAAAAACAGTTAAAACAGTAAAAAAGTTAAGACTACCCACCCCCTAAAAAGCAAGGGCTGCAGGATCGAAAAGGCACCATGGGGAAGAGTTCCTCTACACCAACCACCCCATGGTGGTTACCCTTCCACCCGCACCCCACACTTGACCTGCCAGCCAGGTTTTAAGATCCCTTCTGAAAGGCAGCAACTCCGTCCGAAGACGTAATTCTGTTGGCAGGAGGTTCCAGAGGGCCGGTGCAGACACGGAAAAGGCTCTCCTCCTTGTGCCAGAGAGGCGAGCCCCTCTGGCTGATGGAACAATTAGAGAGCCCCTCCGGTCCGCTCTGGTTGGACGGACAGACGTCCTCAGGACGATGCGGTCTCTTAGGTAACCTGGCCCACTACCATATAGGGCTTTAAAGGTCAAAACCAGCACCTTGAATTGCACCCGGAGACATACTGGCAACCAGTGCAGCTCCCGGAGCAGTGGCGAAGCATGAGCATAACGGCCACACCCCATCACCACCCGGGCAGCCACATTTTGGACCAGCTGTAGCCTCCGAATGGTCGTCAAGGGCAGCCCCATGTAGAGCGCATTGCAATAGTCTAGTCTGGAGGTAACCAGAGCATGGGTGACCATGAGCAAGGAGTCCCGGTCCAGGAGTGGGCGCAACTGGCGAAAGCCCTCCTGGTCACAGCCGCCACCTGTTCTTCTAGCAGTAGCCGTGAATCCAGGAGGACCCCCAAGTTGCGCACCGGGTCTGTCTGGGGCAAAATAGCCCCATCCAGAACCAACGATGGAAGCTCCCGGATTAACGCAGGACCCCCTATCCATAGCCACTCAGTCTTGCTGGGATTCAATTGTAGCCCGTTAGCCCCCATCCAGACCCCCACAGCTTCCAGGCATCTGGAAAGGACTTTGACAGCATCACTGGGGTCCCCATGGGCCGAGATGTACAACTGAGTGTCATCCGCGTACTGATGGTACCGCACCCCATGGGAACGAATGATCTCACCCAGCGGTTTCATGTAGATGTTAAATAGGAGAGGAGAGAGCACCGAGCCCTGAGGAACCCCCCATTTGAGGGGCCTAGGACTGGACCTCTCACTCTCCAACCACACCGACTGGGACCGACCCTTCAGAAATGAGGAAAACCAGGACCACACAGTACCCTGGATTCCCAAACTTCGGAGCCGTTCCAGAAGGATACCATGGTCAACGGTATCGAAAGCCGCTGAGAGGTCAAGAAGAGCAAGGACGGATGGGTGACCACCGTCCCGCTCCCGCCAGAGATCATCCATCAGTGCGACCAATGCCGTCTCGGTACCATATCCAGGCCTGAATCCTGACTGAAAAGGGTCCAGATAATCCGCTTCATCCAGTACCCCCTGCAGCCGACACGCCACTGCCTTCTCCAACACCTTCCCTAAAAAGGGGAGGTTTGAGACAGGCCTATAGTTAGTTAGGACAGCTGGGTCGAGGGAAGATTTCTTCAGGAGGGGGCGCACCAAAGCATGTTTTAAAGGTGCAGGAAACACCCCCTCCCGCAATGATGCATTGATCACAGCCCCAACCCAGCCACCTGTCACTGCCTTGGAGGTTTTCACCAACCAGGTGGGACAGGGGTCCAATGGGCAGGTAGTGGCGCGCACAGCTGCAAGGAGCCTGTCCACTTCATCAGGGGCAACTGGATCAAACCGGTCCCAGATGGCATGGCAAGACTGTGCTCCGGCTCCCTCCGGACTCTCCCCATCCACGCCAGGATTAAACCCAGAGCGAATCCGATCGATTTTCTCCACTAGATGGTCAGCAAAGTCCTCAGCCGACCCTTGCCAACCGGGCACCGGGGTCCCCCTACCAAGGAGAGACCCGGTAACCCGGAACAGGGTGGCTGGGCGATTATCAGCGGAGGCGATAAGGGTGGTGAAGTATTGTCGCCTCACCACCTCCATCGCCACTAGATAGGCCCTAATAGCGGCTCTAGCTAGTGTCCAATCGGAGTCTCTCTGGGTCTTCACCCAGCGGCGCTCTAGGCGTCTCTTTGCCCGTTTGAGCTCCCGCAGTTCATCTGTGAACCACGGAGATGACCTAGCTCCATGAGCTCTGAGAGGCCGTAGTGGTGCGATTTCATCCAAGGCCGCTGTTGTCATCCTGTTCCACAGGTCGACCAGTGCCTCGGGCGAATCGTGTTGCCGATCCAGAGGAAAATCCCCCAGTTCCCTCTGGAATCCATCAGGATCCATCAGTTGCCTGGGGCGGGCCATTCTAATAGGCCCTGCCTCCCTACGGTGAAGCGACGTACCCAGGAAGTCTAGAGCCACCAAATAGTGATCTGACCATGGCACAGGTGTTATGTCTAATTTCCGTAATCTCAGATCACTCTGCCACCGCTCCGACAAAAAGATTAAATCTGGTGTGTGGCCACTGCCCCTGGTCGGGCCCTGAATTACCTGAATCAGGTCCATAGCTGCCATGGAAGCCATGAACTCCTGAGCCACCTCGGAGCCAGTCCCCAGCAAGGGTAAATTGAAGTCCCCCAGAACCATCAGTCTAGGGAACTCCAACGCCAACGCTGAGACGGCCTCGAGGAGCTCAGGCAGGGAGTCCCTTACCCTGCAAGGGGGCAGGTACAGGAGTAAGACTCCCAACTGACCCTTAGAGCCCAGACGCAGAAGCAGGGCCTCACAACCCAGAATTTGTGGAGCAGTAGCCCTGGTGACTCCCAGTGACTCCCTGGCTATGATGGCGACGCCACCGCCCTTACCCTTATCCCTAGGCTGGTGCCAAATACTGAACCCAGCTGGACACATTTCTGACAGAGGAACCCCATCCTCTGGTCTCAGCCAGGTCTCAGTAATACATGCCAAGTCGGCCCGCTCCCCCATAATAGAGTCTTGTATCAGGGGGGCCTTATTACATAGACTTCAGTTTTGAGACTTACAAGTGGAAGGAAGCTTGCAAAAGGGGAGTTTCTCATTGTTTTGATCACTAGTGGGGGTGCCTGCCGTCAGCTGGGCCAGGTTTGGGGGGTTGGCGGAGTACCTTTGTTGTGTTCTGAGTCCTGGACCTGTGGTGGGTGCAGCTCCTCTGGCAGCTGGCTGTTTGTTTCGGGTGGGCGCATGGAGGTGATGCTTGCCCGTGCAACCGCACCTCTCCGTTGTGGCCGTCACTGGTCGCCGTGTGTGTGGCAGCTGTTGGCTGCTGCTGGTGAAGTGGGTGTGCTGCTGTTGACGCAGTCACAGCGCCGGTGAAGGGGGTGCACCAGTATCGGGTGGCTGCATGTGATGGTCCCGTGCTGGTTTGCTCAGGCGCACCAGCGCCATTGAGGCGCCCATCAGTGTCGGGTTGCCGGTTGTGACAGACACAGGCGCACCAGCGCCGTTGAGGCACGCGTCAGTGTCGGGTGCCTGGTTGTGATGCCCGCACACTTGCTGCGATTGTCTCCGGTGGGGCTGGTGCCCCACCCGCGGCGTCCGGACCCCAGTCTTTGACCAAAGGGACAGGCAAGGTAGGCCCTGTCGACCTGCCAGGGGGGTGGGTCATGGGGGGGACCTATGCAGGACATAAAAATGTACTTCTTTGCTTTAGAGATATAGATAAGGGATGCCTTCACCCTGGTATTGGCCACACTTTCCCTCCCTAAGCAGTTTCTTGTGCTATATACCATAGTGTTTCATAGCATCTTGTAAAAATTAGAGCAGCTTATGAGATAATACTGGGGTACTCTAGTGAGGAGGAGGATTCACTAACATCTCATCTCATCACTGTAAAAATCCCTTTGCTCCCCTTGAGCGCAAACGCCCCAAGGCAAGACAGAATTTCACCTGAGGAGGACAGTCTCCCGCTGGCCCCTCAGGGTTTCAGATAACCTCCCCACAAAACCTGGCCTTAGCCAGTCTGTTTGGAAGGCAGCAAGCAGCAAAAGATTCATTCCAGTCACTTCCCAGCATTAAGTACAATGTATTTCAGGAACAAGGTTACAGCAAATGAAAACGTTTCAGATTAAGAAGCACATTGAAAAATAAGACACCTTTCTAGGTTTGGGAGCCATAAGGGCTCCCCTGATCTAAAGGACAACATGATTGCAAAATCCAGTAGTGAATTAGCAGGGAGAGAGAGCAAGGCAGGCCTCTGTACTTTATCCCTTTCCCTGTCATCCCCCAAACCTATGATGCTGGACCGGCCATCCATCAAGGCTAGAGCCAGTCAGGGACACAGTATGGAAATTATGAAACCGCCCTCTTGATGTCACACCACCCCCTCCTGTGCTAATGCCTCAGGAATGTACCCCTCCCTTGGGAAGTACAGAGGAGTCTATAGCCATGATGGTGAACCTTGGCACGAGATGTTCTTGGACTTCAATTCCCAGAAGCCCCCATGAATCCACATGAATGATTTACTGTAATTCATCCGGCCCGTGACACCCTCGTCGCTCCTGGAAGCGGGAAGAGCCTTCAGTCCTGTGTATCGTTTTGATATTGTAATTTTCTCTCTTAATTACTGTTCTCAGTTGGATGTTGATTCTTTCTTCTGTCTTCTTTGATCAGGATTACAGGAATGAAGAACTGTTGCCTAATTTGGAAAGTGCCAGCATTCCAGAACTTCAAATAACTTCACCATGAATTAGCAACATATCTGAAGAGGCTTCTGTTTTTATATATTATGTGAAGAATTTAGATCTTATCATGGATTGCACAAAGGTCCCTGGAAGGGATAGCCCTGAAAGTAAAATTGTTCTCTGTATCTCTCTTGAAAATTAAAGACAATAGTAATTCTCCTTTGCAATAGTTAACAGATGTGATAAGAAATATAATTGACTCTAGTTGTATGATTATACAAAAGAGCATGGATGCAATTTCAGATGTTAGGTATTGCTACTATAATTTCATATTGACCTCTTATCATAATTTCCCTCCCATCGAGCACTAAAAATGGTCAGTCATTAATACCTTATATCTGTGAAGATATAGATAAAGTATGACTATACAGATTTTACCCTTTGAATTTACTGTAGCAAATAACTTTCCAAGTCATTGACTTCATTTTATATTTAAAAAGTTATGAAATATTATTATTTTCATTCTGCCATTATATTCTAATTAAAATTGTGCATAATGCTTTGGAAAAAATGGATCTTTTATAGGAAAAACTGGGATAACTGATTTCTATGGCTTTGAAAGCTAAATATATAATATACTAAACCAACTCTAATATTGCTTCTTGTGTTTTACTGTCACAGATTAAATTACAGCTTTTATGAATGATTAAATTTTAGTACATTTTAATTATGTTTGTGTGTTTCTGTTCCAGGTTTGGGGGTTAAATCATAGTGGGTCAGAGTAGAGTTGGTTTGGGGACATTCCAATGGTTTCTGGATGAAGAGGTGAAGCCAATTTCTTTTCCTGCCAGTAGTTTTCATTGCACTGTCAGGAAAGAGTGACCCGTGATCTCATTAGACAATACAGTTAGTAAATTGGTAGGTGATCTGTAGATACAGTGACAGAATGGCTGAAATCCTGTTGTAGCTCTGTGTGTGCAGCAGGCTATGAGTGGAGTCTTCCTTTGGTGATTTCAGTTTGCATCCCTTTGTTATGTTGTGCGCACATTGCATTCACCCTGAAATTGCAGAAGGAAGCTGCTGCTGACATCCTTCCTGTTGTGCAGGTAGAATTGCCCGACTGGATTTCAGCCAGTGGATTGCAGTGGTAAATGTTTCTGTTTTTAATTTTATCCCTGGAATCTTGTAGAAACTCTGTACTTTAAGCTCTTCTATATCAGGGTTTCCCAACCTTGGGCCCCCAGATGTTCTTGGACTTCAATTCCCAGTAGCCCTGATCAGCAGGTGAGCTGACTTAGGTTTCTGGTAATTGAAGTCCAAGAACACTTGGGGGCCCAAGGTTGGGAAACCAGGCTCTATATATGCACACCTGTAATGGAAGTTAGTCTTTGAAGAATAGAACCTCCTCTAGGATGAAGATTTGAGACATGGATAGAAATTAAATGGTTCAAAAAGTTCTTCCTGGTCCATATTTGTTTTTTGCCTTTCATAGTTTGCCAGTATAGATTTTCTGGAGCTCACAGGCTTACTGCAGTGGCTCAAGTGGTTAAGACGCTGACTGGAAGGCGGCAGGTCAGCCCGAGGACTGCAGGACGGAATGAGCTCCCGTCTTTGTCCCAACGTCTGCCAACCTAGCAGTTCGAAAGCAAGAAATTGCAAGTAGATTAATGGGACCACTTTGGTGAGAAGGTAAACAGTGATCCGTGCGCTCTGGTGTGTAGTCATGCCTGCCACATGACCACGGAAATGTCTGCAGAAGCAGACAGCGCTGGCTCTTCAGCTATGAAAGAGGTGAGGACTGAACCCTAGAGTCAGATACAACTGGCCTTCACGCAAGGGTGACCTTTACCTTACCTCACCTTCCTTCATTGAATTAAGTGGTTTTCACATGCCACCTGGTGGACATAGAGCAGTTTTTTCTGTTAGAAAGAGAATTCTGCCCTGTTTAAATATTTTTTTTAAAAAATACATTGACGTTTTTTTTAAAAATGTTTCTGTTATTGTTGGTTGATAAGATATTTTTATTTCTTTGCCCGTGGATTGTGATGATAATTTTAAGCACCCTGGCTCATGAATGACTTGACATTTGCCTCCTGTCCCAGAGTTTATTGTGTAATAATGCTTCTCCACCAGGTGGCATGCAAAGACCTTTCATTGAAAAATAATGGCAGTTTTGTTCAGCCATGCTTAGGATTGTAGAAATCAATATAGAGAAGGTGCTAAAAATGGATGCACACTGTAAGAAAGGAAAAGACTATATTAAAACAACAATACTCCATATAAACTCATAACAAAATATAAGTACAATTCGCATTTGGCTTCTGCATTTACAAGAGGTGCTCAAAGTGGTTACCATCAGCGTCCAGACACTTCTGATTACAGTGAACTACTGCTTGAGCAATGTTGACCAAAGTGTCCTGGATCATCCCTTATGCACATCAAACATGTGTCTCAAAATTATCATAAATGTATACAATTGTTAGGTGTGTTGGAGGTTCTGTTGCATATTCATTCCTCCATTGTTGTACTTTGACAATGTTCTCAGATTTCAAATACCACTTTAAAATGGTCTTGAGCTCCTTGAATGACAACCATGCTTCCGTCATTTTCTTTGATTGTCATGCCTGTCGCATAGTGATGCTAGCATGAATTCTTTTGAGTGAACATCATACTACACATGGCTACCATAATTCAATTCAGCTTCGAAAAGTAAGACACAATAACATCTCTTAAAATGTGTATACATTTTGGCACCATCTATGTGAAAGAACAAACGTAAACAATAGATATGTTTTTTTAAAAGATAGATTCTTCAGGTATTAAGGGCTATACCCAGGCAGAGGAAAGAGAGAGAACTCAATCAGAACACAAGACCTTGTGTTAGGTAATAATAAGATTGTTGGCCTGGGATTCAGAAGACCTGAATTCAGTTTTTTACATAGCCTTGAAACTCACCGGGCAACCTTGGAGCAATTATCATGTCCCAGCCTGACCCACCTCATATGTTTATTATAAGGATGACTTGAGGAGGAAAGCTAGATACACCGCATTTAGCTCTCAGAAGAAAGATGGAATATAAATACTGTTAACAAGAACAACAATAAGGCGAGTAAGAAGGGAGATGCAAAGCTTCAAAATGGTACTAAAATACTAGAGGCCAAAGTTGTTGGGTATGTTATGATTTCCTTAAGATAACAAAACGTAACTTGGTAGAGTACTTCAGAAAGATGTAATGTCCCAGAATAGCTACTTATATGACAGGCTGGGCAACCTGTTGTTGTTCAGTCGCACAGTCGGTTCCGACCCTTTGCGACCCTATGGACCATTGTTCTCCAGGCACCTCTGTCCTCCACCATCCCCCTCAGCACTCCCAGTTCTGTGCCCATTGTGTCTACTATACCATCTAGCCATCTCATCTTTGGCCTCCCCCTTCTTCTTTTGCCCTCCACCTTTCCCAACATCAGGGCCTTCTCAAGTGAATCCTCCCTTCTCATTTGATGTCCAAAATACTTTAGCCTCGTCTTTACTATTAGCCCTTCCAATGAGCAGTCAGTGTTGATTTCTTCTAAGATTGACCTATTTGTTCTCCTCGCTGTCCAGGGTACTCTCAAAACTCTCCTCCAACACCACATTTCAAAGGCATCTATTCTTCTGCGTTCAGCTTTCCTAATTGTCCAGCTCTCACATCCGTACATTACCACTGGGAATACCGTTGCTTTGACTATTCTAATTTTTGTTTGCAATGTGATGTCTCTGCTTTTCACTATGTTCCCCAGGTTTCTCATGGCTTGTCTCCCAAGAATCAGTCGCCTTTTTATTTCATGGCTGCAATCCCCATCTGCCGTGATCTTTGATCCCAGGAAAGTAAAATCTGTCACTGCTTCTACTTCTTCCCCATCTATTTTCCAGGAACTGATTGGGCCTGTTGCCATTACCTTGGTTTTCTTGATATTGAGTCTCAAACCAGCTTTTGCACTCTCCTCCTTCAGCCCAATCAAGAGGTTCTTTAGGTCTTCCTCACTTTCTGCCATTAGGGTGGTATCGTCTGCATATCTCAGATTGTTTATGTTTCTCCCCGCAATTTTAATCCCATATTGTGATTCCTCCATCCCTGCATTTCGCATTATGTGCTCTGTGTATAGATTGAATAAGCAGGGTGATAAAATGCAGCCTTGTCTTACTCCTTTTCCTATTCCAAACCACTCTGTCATTCCATGTTCTGTCCTAACTGTTGCTTCTTGGTTCATGTACAGATTTCTCAGGAGGCATATGATGTGCTCTGGTATTCCCATCTCTTTAATTACTTGCCACATCTTGTTGTGGTCCACACAGTCAAATGCCTTAGTGTAATCAATGAAACAAAAGTAAACTTGTTTCTGGTATTCCTTTGTTTTCTCCATGATCCAACGTATGTTGGCAATGTGGTCTCTAGTCCCCCTGCCTCTTCTGAAACCGGCCTGCACCTCTGGTAGTTCTCTCTCCACATGTTGCTGAAGTCTGTCCTGTATTATCTTGAGCATCACCTTGCTGGCGTGTGGGATGAGTGCAATTGTTCGGTAATTTGAGCATTCTTTGGCGTTGCCC
The DNA here is from genome assembly GCA_035047305.1 of Bradypodion pumilum. Classification (NCBI taxonomy): domain Eukaryota; kingdom Metazoa; phylum Chordata; class Lepidosauria; order Squamata; family Chamaeleonidae; genus Bradypodion; species Bradypodion pumilum. The sequence continues at coordinate 61,137,316 of JAWDJD010000004.1, read as the reverse complement.
TTTTTTGGGATTGGGACGTATACTGATCTTTTCCAATCCTGTGGCCACTGTTTTGTTTTCCAGATTTGCTGGCATATTGAGTGCAGTAATTTGACGCCATCATCTTTTAGCGCTTTGAAAAATTCGACTGGGATACCATCATATCCACTAGCTTTGTTGTTTGCAGTGCTCTTTAGGGCCTTTATAACTTCGCTCTCCAGGATGTCTGGCTCGAGTTCAGTTTTTTCATCATTGTGGTTATCAGGAGTGTTGAGGTCCTTTTTGTAGAGTTCCTCTGTGTACTCTTTCCATCTTTTCTTTATCTCTTCTGCATCAGCTAGCTCTTTTCCGTCTTTGTCCCTTATCATGGTCATTTTTGCTTTAAATGTTCCCTTTATTTCCCCGATTTTTCTGAAGAGATCTCTAGTCCTGCCTCTTTTGTTGTTTTCCTCCATTTCTTTGCACTGTTCTTTTAGGTAGTTTTCCTTATCTCTCCTTGCTTTTCTTTGAAATTCTGTGTTCAGAAGGTTGTATTTTTTCCTTTCTCTTTTGACTTTTGCCTTCCTTCTTTCCTCTGCTATTTTAAGAGCCTCATCAGACAACCATTTTGCTTTCTTACGCTTCTTTTCTTTTGGTATGGTTTTCTTTGCTGCTTCCTGCATGATTTCCTTTATCTCTGTCCATAATTCTTCTGGCACTCTGTCTATTGCGTCCAGGCCATTATATCTGTTCATCACCTCCACCGTGTATTCTTTAGGGATGCTGTCTAGGTGATATCTGTCTGGTCTTCTTGTTTTCCCTATTTTCTTTAGTCTTAACCTGAATTTTGCGATCAGTAGGTTGTGATCTGATCCACAGTCTGCTCCAGGTCTTGTTTTTGCTGATTGCATGGAGGTTCTCCATCTTTGGCTGCAGAGTATGTAGTCAATTTGGTTTCGGTGTTGGCCATCTGGTGATGTCCATGTGTAAAGTCGCCTCTTGTGTTGCTGGAAGAGAGTGTTTGCTATGACCAGTGCGTTCTCTTGGCAGAACTCTATCAATCTTTGCCCTGCTTCGTTCTGTACTCCAAGACCAAACTTGCCTGTTATTCCCTCCACTTTTTGATTTCCTACTTTGGCATTCCAGTCTCCTAATATAATTTGGACATCATTTCTTGGTGTCTGTTCTATGAGGTGTTCTAGGTCCTCATAGAACTGGTCCACTGTGGCTTCATCTGCACTAGTGGTTGGTGCATAGACTTGGATTACGGTGATATTGAAAGGTTTGCCTTGAATTCTGACTGACATCATTCTGTCATTTTTGAGGTTATATCCCATTACTGCTTTTCTTACTCTCTTATTGACAATTATGGCTACTCCATGCCTTCTAAGGTTTTCTTGCCCACAATAGTAGATATGATGGTTTCCAGAGCTGAATTCACCCATCCCTGTCCATTTTAGCTCACTGATGCCCAAGATGTCAATGCTTATTCTTTCCATCTCATTTTTTACCACTTCCAGTTTACCTTGGTTCATTGATCTCACATTCCATGTCCCTATGCAGTATTGCTCCTTACAACATTGCATTCCTCCTCCCTCCTTCCTGTCCCTCCCCTTTCTCCCCTCTGAGGTGTTAAGCATCCTGTATCACCTAGCCTGCCCTTTTGTTTTGCCTTTTGTTTTGGTCCATAGGGTTCTCTTGGCAGGATTTATGGCGTGGTTGCCGGTGTCTGCGCCATTTTTCTCTCCTCATACATTTTATCACAGTTTTTAAAAGTTTAAAAACATTTAAGACAACATATTATCATGCATATTATCACACTTTAAAGCACAGTCTCTATGTCAGTTGCTATATTAAGTCATTTTAAAGTCTTTATGTGAGTTACTATATTAAGTCATCAACATTTCTGCATATTTAACTACTTATCCTTTGTATGGGGCTCTGAGTCTCACCCCCTGGTTTAACTCCTTTGCCTTCTTCCCTTCTGCCAATTGGACCTCTCCTTCGGCGCTTGGTTGTTTTCAGGGCTTGGAAAAGGCTCTCGTCGGGGTGACTGGCTGGCCTCTCCCCGCCCGGCTGGTCTTCCTCCTCCCTCACCGGCCCGGCTGGAGATGGTGGGGACCGGCTCGGAAGGGCTCGCGTTGGCCCTCTAGATAAGGGGTTCTCAACATTTTTAAGCCGTGGGCCAAACCACAGCCCCTCAGACAGCTAAGCGGGCCAGCCTGGTGGTTACCCCCACCATAAACGCTGCTGTAAACTGTGTCCGTGGCTCTCGTAAATGCAAGAAATTATGCAATGTGAAACCCTTTTTAGAACTGCTGAATCCCGAGTTGGAATTCTAGTTGGAAAGAGGAGAGGAAACAAATACAGGCTTACCTTTGCATATAAAAAGAGCATTCATTTTGACATGCCAATTTTCTAATTTGCAATTAATTTTTTAAAAAATGGAATGTTGCAATGCAGGGTCCGTCCACTTGTTGCCTGAATAGTACAACCCAAGAAATATTTTAAGCAAAAGGTAGGCGGATCTGTAACCTGACTCTTAAGACCATGTCTTCTCATATATGTGTCTCAAACTACCTGGCAATAGGCATCAAAGAGTAATTAATGCATTTATGACAGCCACAGCTGCATTTATGGCTCAAACGCTTCTGCTGGCAGCGGCGGTGTGGGTCACATGAAATGGTGCTGCAGGCCGGGGCCGTAGGTTGAGAACCCCTGCTCTAGACATTGAAGTTTCTATCAGACCCAAGAAGCATACCCAAGGATCAGAATCAAGAAGGTTTCTAATCCTGAGTCATCTTCATATCCAATGATACTAATGCAGGATGCAGGTTTGGGAGACTATTTAAGATGGGATGTCCCTGCTGCAAAGACTAAAAAATATTTTGCTAAATCAAGGCATTTGCTTCTGCAAGATATGGGGATGGCCATCAACTTGAGAAGGACATGGCAGCTCCCTATGGCACAACAGTTAGACTGCAGTACTGCAACCAAACCACTCTGCTCACAATATGAATTTGATCCCAACAGGCTCAAGATTGACTCAGCTTTCTATCCTTCCCAGTTTGGTAAAATGAATACCCAGCTTGTTGGGGGCAAATTTTAATTTACCTTGTGTATAATTACCTTGTGAACTGCCCAGGGTGTGCTTTGCGCTATGGTGTAGTATATAATTTGAAACAATAAATTCACCAGCGATAAGGCTTTTTGTGTTTGTTTTTTCATAGTTATACGGTGCCCTCTTGATCAGGAAAGCATGATTAAATAGCATTTGCTGAAGAACTCTATTCCACAACAGCAACAAACAAAAACATAAAACCCAGTTCTGTTCCTTCTCAGATTGAGTCCAGTAAGCAGGCAGAATGGGATCCTGGACTAAGTAGCCTAAACAGAAGTAACAAAGCAGGCTTTCTCTTTTGTTCCTACTTGTTAACTATTTGCTGTAGAAATCAAACTGTCTTTTTTTCCCCAACTGTGAAAACAAAAATCAATGGTTACTTTGTTTAATAATTTATTACTTTATTTTTGTCCTTTTCCAATACATATTCAACATAAAACTACCTGCAATCCAGTGTAAAACAATCCAGAACAACTAAAAGCCAGAGAAATTACCAGGTCCTGAATTGGTGCCAAAATTAAGCATGTGCCAACCAAGTCTTTGGGGAGCGGTGGTGGTGGTGTAGAAATGAATTGGTGTAGAAGGGGTTTTGTTGTTCAATCGCACAGTCAATTCCAACCCTTTGCGACCATATGGACCATTGCCCTCCAGCACCTCTGTCCTCCACCATTCTCCTCAACCCGCCCAGCTCTGTGCCCACTGCATCTACCACGCCATCCATCCATCTCATCTTTGGACGCCCCCTCCTTTTGCCCTCCACCTTTCCCAGCATCAAGGCCTTCTCAAGTGAATCCTCCCTTCTCATTTGATGTCCAAAGTACTTAAGCTTCATCGTCACTATTTGACCTTCAAATGAGCAGTCAGAGTTGATTACTTCTAAGATTGGCCTATTTGTTCTCCTCACTGTCCAGGGGACTCTCAAAACTCTCCTCCAACACCACATCTCAAAGAATCTATTCTTCTGCGCTCAGCCTTCCTAGTGGTCCAGCTCTCACAACCATACATTACCACCGGGAATACCACTGCATTGACTTTGCGAATTTTTGTTTTTAAGGTGATGTCTCTACTTTTCACTATGTTCCCCAGGTTTCTCATAGCTTGTCTCCCCAGAGTTCATCGTCTTTTTATTTCATGGCTGCAGTCACCGTCTGCAGTGATCTTAGTTCCTAAGAAGGTAAAATCTGTCAACGCTTCTAGTTCTTCCCCATCTATTTCCCAGGAACTGATTGGGCCTGTTGCAATTATTTTGGTTTTCTTGATATTGAGTCTCAAGCCAGCTTTTGCACTCTCCTCTTTCAGCCCAATCAATAGATTCTTTAGGTCTTCCTCCCTTTCTGCCATTAGGATGGTATCGTCTGCATTGGACCTGGGTACTTAAGAGACTGCATCACCCCAAGGTTATCATCCCATCTGACAAGGGTAGACAGGAGGGGTGCTTTGGTGGTCCCATCAGTAAAAGAGGCATCTCTGATGGGGACCAGAAGGAGAGCCTTCTCCGTGTCTGCTCCAGCCCTCTGGAACCTCCTTCCATCAGAATTGCGCCTCCAGTTGGAGCTACTCCCCTTCAGGAAGATGTTGAAAACCTGGCTCTGCCAACGGGTGTGGGGTACATTAGGCTCCACATCTCAAGCCCGTTGGCTTATTTAGCCTGCCTGTTGTGTTTGATAAGCCTGTTTTACTGTGGGTGGAGGGAGGGTTAGGGTAGCTTTTAGTGTTGATGATGTTAGTTTTTATGTGTTTTAATTTTGCTTTTAGCTGAGGTTTTTATGTAATGTTTTTATTGGTAATGGGCGGGGTAGAAATCAATCAATCAATCAATAAATAAATAGCTCAGATTGTTGATGTTCCTCCCAGCAATTTTGATCCCATATTGTGATTCCTCCATCCCTGCATTGTGCATTATATGTTCTGTGTATAAGTTGAATAAGCAAGGTGATAAAATGCAGCCTTGTCTTACTCCTTTTCTTATTCCAAACCACTCAGTCATTCCATGTTCTGACCTAACTGTTGCTTCTTGATTCATGTACAGACAAGAGCTGAAAAGCCTTTTTAGTGTCTCCATCTAAGGCCCATTTTGGGGTGCAGAAGTGATCCTACTATGAAGACTTGGGCAGGCTGCACAAAGAGGGACACACCTTCAAGTACTCAAGCCACTCAGCTTTGCATAACTTGATGCATTGGATCCCCCCCCCCCAACTTGCCAGCCTCTGCAGTTCTGCTAGAACAGAATTGATTTCTAAATGTTAATCCTCACACCAGTCCAGTCACCATGTCCTGCCCTAGCTTGAAATGTTACGACATCCTTAAGGGCAGTTCCAGAAAGGGAGCACGGTAGTGATCCCTAAACTATACACTACTATAACCACATCCCAGTCAAGCTTGACAAATGGAACTCCACCATTACGGCTACTTGATCACACTAACACATCCAGATGCTTACATAATCCTGCTGCTTATGAACCATCAATCCACAGAACCTGCGTTTTGCTTGGATTCAGTTTCACTTCATTCGTAACAACAAAAATGAATCAGAACTCATTAAACAAATGGTTTAGACATCTTTGCATGCATCCAATATTTTGTTTGGTTAAATGCTTTTAAAAATATTCCAGTAGGTGGCACTTCAATCACACTTAATTTGTTCTTCAAATGCAGAAAGGAATTAAATTTCTTTTTTAACTTGTTTTTTAAGACACATCTTTTTACAGATGAAAATTATTTTGGTGGCACATGTTTTTGTGGCCACTGTCCCTTTCATTAGGTGCCTTCAGGGTTGCCTCAGTTGTTAAATGTATATACAATCACATACATGTGTTTTTGATGGATTATAAACTTCAGCCAACCTAGCAGTTAGAAAGCAAGAAATTTCAAGTAGATAAATAAGTACCGCTTCAGCGGGAAATTTAACAGTGTTCCATTACCGGCATCTAGCCATGCCTTCCACAGGACCACGGAAATGTCTGCAAATGCAGAAAGCCCTGACTCTTTGGCTGTAAACAGAAATAAGCACCATCTTCCAGATTTGGACACAACTGGCTTTCAAGCAAGGGAGACTGAGACCTTTACCTAAATAAAGAGGACAGACAATGTGAAATACAGAAAATGTAGACATAATTATTACTTAACAGCAGCCATGAAGAAAAAGAAGTAGTGAAGTGCTTATACAACTACCTCAACATGTATTGTGTTGATGACTTGGTTGTCCTGTGTTACTGTAGCGTGATTGAAACTCATTGCCCGTATTAGAGCAACAAGAGATACTAACTTTTTTGATGAATTCATGTTGAGGGCAGGGATGGAAATTTGTCAAGGGTAATGGAGGGGAGCTACACCATCCCCATTGTCACACACATTGAGACCTTGAATGAGCTGTAACCAGCCCTTTTTAAAAAAATATATTTTTTATTAATTTTCAAACAAAATTACAACATATAATACAACACACGTACATAAAAGGAAAAAAATACATATTGCCGATACATACACATTATATAATTTTACCTTCTAACACCAATATCCTTTTAATCTAGTGCATTACTGCACTGATAACATATTAACCAGTCTTTATAAATGGTGATTAAAACTTTATATCTCGACTAATATGCATAGTATACCCTTTAATTCATAAATAAACCAGCCTTTTTTAAAAGATCTGGTGTGCCAGAAAGTGATTTTTTTTAACAAAAAAACCAGCCTTAAAACATGAACCAAGTAACTGGCAAATTGTACTTCTTGATGTTTCTGGGGAAGTGATTGGCTATTTGGGATCTTTTTTCCATTTGATTGCTTGGAAGAGTCAAGATGGTTCTCATACATGCTCTGTGAGACCACATATTAGCCCATGCATTTAACAATTCCATCTTTTGCCCTAGAGCAGGTTTCCTCAAACTTCAGTTCGCAGAAGCCCTGATCAGCAGGAGTGCTGACTTGGGCTTCTGGTAATTGAAGTCCAAGAACATGAGGAACCCTGCTCTAGAGTGTAGTGAGGATAGCTGTCAAGACTTGCAAAGCAATTTGTACACTGCCTGCTATAAAAGTACTAAAATATTACACCCTACCCCTCTCCCAGACAGTACATGTGTTTATGTGCCGACATAGTGTATCAGCTTTGGACTGCTGAGTTAAAAAAGGATCTGATTTGAGATATATAGGGCTGGTGATAGAGGCGTTATTTTGAACAACTATGGTTGGATCTGCTAGGTTTATAATTTTACATTTATAAATTTAAATCCCCACCAGAAGGACATCTATTTTTGACCACATAGCTTGAAACATTACTGTGCTAGTTTGTAGACTCACCATGAGGTTTAAGTGACAACTTAGACCAGGGGTTATCTACCTTTTCAAGCCGCGGGCCGGACCATGTCCCCTCAGACAGCTAAGCAGGCTGGACTGGTGGTTCCCCCTGCCATAATTGCTGTCGTAAAACCAGTGTTGTACTGTGGCCGGTTCTGATCGGTTTTTCTGAACCGGTAGTAAAAATTCCAGGCCACGCCCACTTGGTCACCCATGCCCACCTCTCGGCTTCCCCCTCCCAGCACCGCCAGAAACATGTCCTATTTGCCTCGCCCAGGGCTGAAGGCGTAATTTTATCTCCGCACTTCCCTTGTGCCTTCTACCCTGGGCGAGGCAAATGAGACGCATTTCCAGTGGCACTGGGAGGGGGAGGCCAGCCGGCGCCAGGCCACCAAGCAGCACTGCTCACCTCCCTGCAGCGCCACCAGCAGGGACACATTTCTGGCGGCGCTGGGAAGGGGAGCCTAGCCAGCACCAGCCCATCAACTCGCCCCGCTCACCTCCCAGCAGCGCTGTTGCTCTGGGACTCCTCCGTCCTCATCTCTGCGAGCGAAGAAAGAGAACAAGGTAGGTTTCTTTCTTTTTTCTTGGGGTGGGAGGGGGGTTGGGGGGTTGAGGCCACTCCCACAGGTAGCCATGCCCACTGTGTTGGTAGTAAAAATTTCCACAGTGCATCACTCTGTAAAACGTGTCAGTGGCTGTTGTAAACGTATCCGCTTCCAGTGGTGGCAGCGCTGCCACCGCCACCATGGGCCATAGGTTGAGAACCCCTGGCTTAGACTGCTTGTTGAGCATTCTTTTGAAATTTAACTCCTGGAAAGCTAAGTCAAGGAGATGGGAATGTATGTCGGACTACAAATAAAGCAAACCTATAATTTTAGAAGGGACTGCAGGCAACAGGTCAGCAGTTCGAGACCCAAGTATTGCACGACGGAATGAGCTCCCATCTCTGTCCCAGTTCCTGCCAACCTAGCAGTTCGAAAGCAAGAAATTGCAAGTAGATAAATAGATACCACTTTGGTAGGGAGGTAAACAGCAATCCGTGCACTCCAGTGTCCCGGCATGCCTGCTACATGCCCATGGAAATGTCTGCAGATGCAAGACAATGCTGGCTCTTTGGCTCTAAAGAAAGATGAGCACTGAACCTTAGAGTCAGATACAACTGGCTTTCAAGCAAGGGTGACCTTTACCTATAATTTTAGGACACAGGCTTCTGTGTTTCTTTACTAGTCATTAAGCAGATGAAGTCTTAACAGAAAGCATTGGGTAGGATTTCTTATGTGAAATGTCTGCCTTCTCAGCATTAGTTACATTCTGACTCCAGTCCTATGTTGCATTGTGTATTTTAACCACTTAAGGGGCAGTTGGTAGAACCTCTTGGGTTCAGAATGTGACCGGTGAAAGAGTAAACACAAATGAATAGAAAGATATATTAAATACAAAGAATAAAAACACTTTCCATAAATAATAAGCAGTACATATTATTACAGCTGATCTGTGAAAGTACAATAAATGGAAAAAGATTTCAGGGAGAGGAATCTGTTGGCTTGAATAATCCTGGGTATGGCTTGTGAAATCATGCAGTGTGAAACCATTTTTAGAACTGCTGAATCCCAAGTTGGAGTGGCCATGATGACATCCAAGTTCTGGTTGGAAAAGAGAAAGGGAACAAAAACATGATTATCCTTGGATATAGAAAGAGCATTCATTTCGACATGCCATTTTTCTAATATACAATTATTATTATTTTTAAAATGGAATGTTGCAAGGCAGAGTCTCTCCACTTGCAGCCTGAATAGTATAACCCAGGAAACCTTTTAAGCAGAAAGTAGGTGGATATGTAACCCGGCTCCTAAGACCATGTCTTATCATACAGTATATGTGTCTCAAACTACCAGGCAATAAGCATCAAAGGGTAATTAATTTCACAAGACTTGCAGCTGGCCAGAATTGTGTATGCCTGTTATACATTTTGCATCCATTCAGGCACAGGCATATCCAAGGAAAATAGGAACTGGCTGCACAAACAGCTTTATTTTGTAAACCAGTTCTGTATTACTGCTCAAGAAGCAGCGCAGGACTTGAGTTTGGAAGGATTCCAGCCTCTTCAAGAGACGAGCAATGCAGCAACTTCCGTCCCTTTGGTTGCCTCCCTCTATCCTCCAGGATTTCAGACAAGAGTCGAAACAACCTCTTGGCAACAGTAAATGTGTCCGAGCCAGAACAATTCATGACACCCCATAGAAGGTAACAAAATCATCACAGCTGCAGGAAGCTGTCTTGTTAATGTCCTGCTTGTATGCAGAGCATGCATGGAGGAAAAGAAAGTGTGTTGTGTCATCTGTAACTCTTGGTATATTGTAGATGTTTGCTTTTGCAGCTGTGGTTACTTCTATTTATTATTTTGCTTCCGCTTTGCTAACTTGTGAATTGATTCTGTACTGAATGAAAGCCAATTTAAGGTCTGTGCCAATATGAATCACAAGTCTATTTCAATAAAGAGGACAGAAAATGGAATTGGTAGATTTGTTGTTCAGTCGCACAGTCAAGTCCAACCATTTGTGACCCCATGAACCACAGCGTGCCATCCTCTGTAGTCTGCCCAGTTCTACATCTACTGTGTCAACGATGCTGTCTAACTACCACATCCTCTGTCACGCCCTTCTCCTTCTGTCTTCGATCCTTCCAGCATCAGGGCCTTCTCTGGTGACTCATCTCTTCTCATTTGGTGGCCAAAGTGCTTGAGCTTCAGTTTCTGTATTTGTCCTTCTAAAGAGCAGACAGGGTTGATTTGCTTTAGGATGGTCTGATTTGATTTTGTAGATAGTGCAATATAATACATACATTAACAACATTCAAAGATTGCACCAATACAAATGCCTACTAACTTTCCCCAGAAAGAGACAATGACTAGAAACAAACAGAACATATATTTAAGAGATGCACTTAGTGTATTAAGTGATCAACATTACCCTTTGCTGAAAATTCTTTGTGCTGTTCAGTAGACATAAAACAATTTTATTCTGGATAATCTGCAACTTCAAAGACATAATGAGTACAATGCCTTTCAATTAGATAAAAAAGATTATTAAATTCTTTGTGCCATACTTTTGCTTTAACCTTATATATCATTCTTAACAACCCACTTTAGATACAAATAATTTTTAGAAGTTTTGTCTTTGGTACTGATTCAAATCCTGCTTTGAGTCCACATAAAAACAGATTTGCAGTACTGAACTCAGTTGATCAAGTATCAGATGAACTGGATTGTAACCAGTCCATAGGTATTATTAGGGAAGAATACAAAAAGCCAATTCATATAGAAAAACAAAAAGAAAACCTAGATGCATGATGGAAGAAACACAACATTTTAAAGGGCAGGTGGGAAGCAAAAGTTAAAGTTCAGAATCATGAATGCAGGTTGTCAGAAACAGTCATGTAGAGATAAAGAGAATTATTACAATAACCAGAGGAAAGAAATAGAAAGCAACAAAAAAACCAAAAACAAAATCTCTTCAAAAGATCAAAGAATTCAAAGGGAAATTTATGTCTAGATTATGAATGCTGCTATTTGAACAAAAAAACTGATTAGGACAAAATAAAGAGAAGAAGGAAAGAGTATACGAAGATCTATGAAGAAGTGATAAAAGGATGATTTATTTATTTAGTATATTTTTATACCGCTTTCCTCAGCTATTGGTGACCCAAAGCGGTTTACAGACAAAGATGGTAAATTACATAAAACGTAAGGCCCATGTCATGGGTAACAGCCGCTTCCATTCCCCTGCAACCGGCTGAGGGGAGGAGCTTAGGGGGCTCTGTGGCAGGGACGAAGGTGGAAAATGTCCTCCTGCCACGGAGCAACTCCTTTGAAGAGAAATCCTATGATGAAGAACCTGCAGTTTTAGAAATTAAAGTGAATGCTATTTTGAAAGCTGTGGCAAGAAATAAATAAATCATCAGGAGTAGACAAGATAGCTGTAGAACTATTTCAAGCCACAGAAACGAAATCTGGAAAAATCCTAACAAGAATATGCAAGTACATGTGGAAAACAAAACAATGGACCACAGACTGCAATGTTCAATATATATTCCAGTCCCCAAGAAAGGATACAGTAATTATAGGACCATTGCTTTAATGGAGCACATCCACGCACACAAAACAAGTTAACATAGCTGTTAATGAAGTCATGTGTATAGTGACAGGATGCCTCAAACCTACACCAGATGAGAAAATATACCCTCTTGTTCCACCTAAAATAAGGAAAGAAGTAGCAGCGCACACTGAGAGAACTAAGTAAAAGAATAACCCTCGACATATTCTGAATGGATGTGAGCTTCAAATCCAGGAAGAGCACAAACATTCTTGAGGGTACACAAGAGCAAAACCAATTTAGAAGATGGAGGAATGAGCTCACTGGACATCATTAAAGGAGGATCTAGCTGAGGAACTAAACCTCCCCTACATTACCTGGAGGACTCTGAATAAGCTAAGAGTTGGAGTTCCTCGAGACCAACATGCTCAAGTGGGAACTGCTGGCAAGCAACAACATGCCGTGTGAATATGGAGAAATACAGAATCCAGCTCATTTATTGGTCTGCCCATTACTACCAAGAACATGCACCGATGAGGACTTAAGTTTGGCCAATGACAAAGCCAAGAAAGTGGCTTCATTTTGACAATCCAGAGTTTGATTGGGACATGAAAAAAGATCGCTATTGTTATATAAGTACTGTATATATGGGAGTGATTTATACTTTTGTGTTTGCAAAACTAAGATTGTGGGTGATGTTGCCCAGTGGACAGAAGATGTCACATATTAGACATAATGACCATAATGTTCAGCTTAACTCCTTTTCCCAATCTGGTGCTTTAAAAATTAATGGAAGTTGTAACCCAACATCTCTGAATACCACCAGGATATGGAAGGCAGAAGTATATCATATATATTGTTTTTCAAACTTGTCAGTTTATGTGTGGCTATGTTGTTATTTTGCCAAACAAACATATTTTTAAATGAAAAACAAACTATCTCCTAAAATAGAATGTCACATCTGGCTTCTATAGTATAAATGAGCATGTCATACAGCTTCCACCAATGGCAGACAGCCAGGACAGGAAGTAGTTTGACTTGATTTGATTGGAATTTTAATTTATATACTGCAATTCTCTGCCCAAAGGGCGACTCAATGAGGTTTACAAGGTACAAATTCACAAATTACAGCATAAAAATATCACAAAGTACAGTGTGTCACAGTGCAATACAGTAAATACTATAAATACAATAAGATACAATTACATAACAAAATAAAATATTTCAATTCAAAGAGAAGTACATGACATAGCTTACATCATAGCAAGGTCTGGGCTGAGCACAGAGTACACTTCCTCGAATCAATGCGGAAGAAACAGAGACAGAAAGTCCTCGGGTGCAGCAGCAGGCGCACCTGGCTCCCCTCTCCGGAGCGCTGTGGTGGCTGGACCAGATGCTTGTTGTCACACAAAGCTGAAGAAAAATTCCATGTTCAGATAGGGTCCTTTTAGGTAACAAGTGTCCAGTCAGGATCATTCATTGTTAAGCCTATTGAATATCAATAGACTTTGGTGGGAAGATAGATGACAGAGAAGAGGGTAGTTCAGATAGGACCAGCCCTACCATTAGAGAAAATGAGGCATCAGCATCAGACAGCAAATCTGGAATGATATAACAGAAAAGCAAAATAGTTAAAAGGTAAAGGTTTCCCTTGCTCGAAAGCCAGTCGTATCCGACTCTAGGGTTCAGTGCTCATCTCTGTTTCAAAGCTGAAGAGCCAGTGCTGTCTGCTTCTGCAGATGTTTCCGTGGTCATGTGACAGGTATGACTAGATGGAACGCTGATTCCCACCTAAGTGGTCCCTATTTATCTACTTGCGATTTCTTGCTTTCGAACTGCTAGGTTGACAGGAGCTGGGACAAAGATGGGAGCTCATTCCATCCTGCAGTACTTGGGAATCGAACTGCTGACCTTCCACCCCCCCAGTCTTAGCCACTTGAGCCACTGCAGTCCCCTAGCAAAATGGTTAGATACTTTGTTATAACATTGCATATTTACATTACATTGTGGCTGAAATACAGTAATACCTTATACAAAGTCCACTTCATACAACATTGAATTCATACAACATCGCCTAATTCCTTGAAAAACGTTGCTTCATACAAAGTCACTGCGACTTTGTATGAGGCATTGGGGTTTTTCCCCAGGTTGGTTTGTCCCCTAAAATCAGGATTGTTTGACATGTTTTTGCAATGTATTTAGCCTTTAGACAATGATTTCTTAAAGTTCTGTCAGTTTCCTGTCAGTTTCCTTGATTTTGCCCTTGACTTTGCCCTTGACTTTGCCCTGTATCTCTATGGAAATGACGTTGGCATCGCGGCAAGGATTTGGACGTTGTATGAGGCATCGCAGCTAGAATTTTGCATTCCTCATACAAAGTCCAAATCCGTATAAAGTCCAAACTTGTGGAACCAAGTTTGGATGTCGTATGAGGTATCACTGTACTATTGTTTAGCATAGTCCAGTGATGGTGAATCTTGGCACTCCAGTTGTTCTTGGACTTCAATTACCAGAAGCCCAAGTCAGCACTCCTGCTAATCAGGGCTTCTGGGAATTGAAGTTCCAGAACAGCTGGAATGTCAAGGTTCACCATCACTGGCATAGTCCGTCACAACTAGAGCAAACCCCCTGAATCACTGGAATTTATGTAGGAGTTGATTCACTAAATCCTCACTGATTCAGAGGGCCTGCTCTAGTAAGCAACAGAATGTCAGCTTGTATGTTTTGTTGTAGAATTGTAAATTGTAGATCTGTCAGGGATGCAGCGGTTTTTGAACCCAATCCCCTCGCAATGTAGGAAACCCATAGCTAAAGCATCTCTAACAGAGGTTTTAAAATTACAAATGAAACAACCACCACCACTTTCCAAGGTAGCCTACTTCATTATCCAGTAAGTCTTTATGTCAAATACGTCTTCCTAATGTGTGTTGGAATAGCATTTGTTCTATCACAGTGCATTTGCTGCAACGAGAGGTACTGTATTGGGATCTTCAGTTTTGTTTGGACAAATAAACTTTCTTGGTTTTGGGTACAGATCTAGACTTGGGTAAAATTGGATCTTCTGCTTTTTCCACTAAAATGTCTTGAACTGATCTTCAAGAAGAGAAGAGCTGCACTGGAAGCCGAATTGAGAAGGATAGGAATGAGATGAAGACTGGAGTGGTGGCAGATGGAACAATCTGGTTTTATGCAAATCTAAATTCTTCTAGTTGCTTTGCAAATATTGCTGTCATTGAAGACGGAGGGCTGCAATATTCTGTTTCTTTCTACCACTATACTTGAAAATTTATGTCCTGCACCGTCCTGTATGCTTACTTACTCTTCATGGTGGCCAATTATCAGAAATCAGCAATTCTCTAACTTTCTATGTCCAGGGTGAACCTTTTGGTGTCAGGTAAATTTGCTACATTTATTTAAGTACAGGCATGCAGGAATACTGGTCATAGATAGGTAAATACTAGTTAGGTTTTGCAGCCTTGTTCATGAATGCTGAAAAGGCAATAAATATGTCTTTGGGGCTGGAAACCTAAAGTGTTTTCTGGGTAAAAGCCAGTGCGTTGCTGATGCGGGCTAAGCCTGTGGTGCAGTCTCAGTGGCATTCATGTTAATGCTGAAAGATGTTTCAGCTATGTTTTTTCTACTAACCTAAGGGAACAGTTCATGGATAAACAATGTGTTCCTTCCTACATCTTGGACTGTGATACTATTGAAAGCTTCTTTGCCCACTGCTTTTTTCAAGCCTTGTGGCTTCCTGCCCTGTGTGTGGATTGGAGAGCTAATACAGTAACAGAACTAGGACAGTATATTATGGGCAAGGAGAAAACTTCTAATGCACTGTTCATAAGCATTTCCCTTGTGCAGTAGAGCGTCTTTCTGTGCTGAAGGCTATTATTAAGATTTGCAACTTTTAAATTCTTCCCTGAAAAGCCTTATCTTCCACTACAGCTGCCACAAACAGATGATTTTTGATACAGAAATGGGGAACTTGCTTGGTAGATGACTACCTTTTAAATTTCATTTTAAGTCCTGCTGTGCCTATGATGCTTTAGCTACAAAGGAGTTGCATTTGTCAAATTGAGTTTATTATTGATTCACTCTTTTAAAAAAACAACAACCTCCTTCCAGTTTATTAGTGTGGAATATTGTGCTTCTCTATTCCTAATTCAAAATACCATGGAATCACCCAATATTTCTCCACAGCAGGAAACATGATGCCAAAGTTTACAAAGCAAAGGGCAACCTAAATATTGATGATACCAATGCCAGCAATCAAGATGCTCTACAGAATACCTTCTTATGCTAACTACAATTCATAAAGAGTCACAAAGCAAGATAAAAATCCCAGAACCTGACTCCTTTTTCACCAGTAAACCACTTCTCACTCAAACACAAAGGCATTTCAAGTCTTGTGAAGAAACTTGGGATTTTGGAGTCTTTGTTCAGTGAGGAATTTACACCATGGTAGACATCTCCGCGATGACATTCCATACATGCAAATGGATCTGGGAAATCAAGTCCATCTGTGTGCAGATTTCTAGCCATCTGGATATCACTTTACCCGCTGGCTAGCAAAAAGTCAACTCATTTGAAACATGGTGTTTGACGAGAGTCTTACATATGCCACAGGCCAAAAATGAGGCAGATAATTGTGCACTCAGCAAAGTCAAGCCTGAACTTTCACTATGATTAAACTAATTCTATCCTACTTTGCACTTATAAAGGGAATACAGAACTGAAAAAGAAAACATTGCTGGGGAAAGTGGTGGTGGGGAGGGAGTTGGAAGAGAGAAAGACCTGAGATAGATAAACTCAATAAAGGATTATACAGCTATTAATTTTCAAGACTTGAGCAGAACTTTCTGGGGGAAAAACAATGTTACTAGGAGGAGAGGTGGTAGAAGGAATGAGAGAATGAGACTCAGTTTTTAAAAACCCTAATGGTTTGCAAGATCTGAGCAGAGCTGTAAATGATCTGACATACTGAAGGTCATTAATCCATATAGTCACCATACATCAGAAGTGACTTGATGACATGTAATAACTTTTGAGGTTATTTTTAAATTTGCCAAGCAGTTGTCTAGTTGCATGCACATATTAGAAAGTGTGTGCATGGCTTAAAAGACACATGATGAATCACATATATTCCTACCAGTGTCATATTTTTTGTTTCAGTTATATACATTGTGAACCGATGAACAACAATCTAGCATTTTATACTTAATAAATGTGATATTTGATGGAACTGATAAAATTAGTGCAGTAATTACTGTGCTGTTATTGGCAAGCATCAAGGAAGAAATAGGGAAAGCTAGTTTTTTCTCTCTCTAACTCTCTGTCTCTGATTCTCTCTTTCCTCCCACTAAGGCACACATGTTTAACTGAAGTGCAATGACTGAAATTAAACAGGTCAGCATTTTCCTTGCATTTGGATTATGCAGTCCCTTTAACTCAATGGTAACAATGATTATGTGATGAACATGCCCTGTGTTGACTTGACTTACAAAAGAAAAGTATGGCAAACAAAACAGTCCAACACCAACTATTCTAAATCACAAAACTCCTCTTCTTATATCCTAAGCCACTGAGGTTTTCCTCCTTTTATCTTCAAAGGTTGTATAACTTTTGATTCTATATATCACATTCAGTTTTAGTACTGATTTACAGTGGTACCTCGGATAAAGTCCGATTCGGATAAAGTTGCGGTTTTCATGCACACTTGGTGCATCACATAAAGTCCAAAACTGCTTTAAAAAATGGACGTTATCCGAGGTATTCGGTATAGGAACCTCGGATAATGTCCATTTTTGGATGTTATCTGATGCATCATCCATTTGATTTGGATAAAGTCCAAAATCGGATAAAGTCCAAACTTGTGGAATGGAGTTTAGACTTTATTCGAGGTTCTACTGTATTTGCTCAGTAGGTTGGAGTCCGTGGCAGTTGAGCCAAAGGTTGGGAGTTCAAATTATCATTCTGCCTCCCAATAAAAGGGACAGCCAAGAATATCTAGAGTATGTGTGGCTCATGGAATTACATGCCCTGACACCTGTGTTAAACCACTTCTGAGTAGTCTATACCTAGAAAACTTTGGCAAGGGTCTCCATACTTCAGAATTGATTGGACAGCACATTACTACTATAGCATTATTAGTAAAGGTAAAGGTTTCCCTTGCTCGAAAGCCAGTCGTATCCGACTCTAGGGTGCAGTGCTCATCTCTGTTTCTAAGCCGAAGAGCCAGCGCTGTCTGCTTCTGCAGACGTTTCCGTGGTCATGTGGCAGGCATGACTAGACACCGGAGCGCACGGAACGCTGTTACCTTCCCACCGAAGTGGTCCCTATTTATCTACTTGCAATTTCTTGCTTTCGAACTGCTAGGTTGGCAGGAGCTAGGATGAAGACGGGAGCTCATTTCCGTCCTGCAGTACTCGGGAATCGAACTGCTGACCTTCCGCTTCCCAGTCAGCGTCTTAGCGACTTGAGCCACTGCAGTATTACCATTCTGTAAATTCATGCCCCTCCATCCAGCCCCCTGAGACCTGGCAATATTAGACCCAAACTATGAAGATTAGTTCCTTCTAAACAAAACCTACACTTGAAGGATTAAGGCTGTGGCATACCTTTTTATTGATAATGCTGGAACTTTGAATCACAAACTCCAATCCATCCTGCCTATTGTAATGTAAGAGCATGGAAGAAACAATACTCTAGCCCTAATAGCAAAGAGCCAGTATTCATTGTTGTGCTCCTGGGCAACTATAATACCGTATTTTTCGCCATATAAGACGCACTTTTTCTTCCCCAAAACTGGGGGGAAAAGTTGGTGCGTCTTATACGCCAAATATACGGCAGCCGCGCTCTCCCCGCCCCCACCATCGGCGGGGAGATAAAGGGAGCCGCGCCGCGCCAAGCCGTCCCTTCCCGCCCCCTGCCACCGGGCAGGGAGGTTAAAAGGGCTCCCTGGCCGAGGGAGCCCTTTTAACCTCCCCGCCCAGTGGCCGGGGGCGGGGAGGGACGGCTTCGCGCGGCGCGGCGCAGCGCGGCTCCCTTTATCGGCGGGGAGATAAAGCGAGCCGAGCCGCGCCGCGCGAAGCCATCCCTCCCTGCCACCGGGCGGTGAGGTTAAAAGGGCTGCCTGGCCGAGGGATCCCTTTTAACCTCCCCGCCCGGTGGCAGGGGGCGGGGAGGGATGGCTTTGCGCGGCGCGGCGCGGCTCCCTTTATCGGCGGGGAGATAAAGGGAGCCGAGCCGCGCCGAGCTGAGCCGCGCCGCGCGAAGCCGTCCCTCCCTGCCACCGGGCGGTGAGGTTAAAAGGGCTCCCTGGCCGAGGGATCCCTTTTAACCTCCCCGCCCGGTGGCAGGGGGCGGGGAGGGACGGCTTCGCGTGGCGCAGCGCGGCGCGGCTCCCTTTATCGGCGGGGAGATAAAGGGAGCCGAGCCGCGCCGAGCCGAGCCGTGCCGCGCGAAGCCGTCCCTCCCTGCCACCGGGCGGTGAGGTTAAAAGGGCTCCCTGGCCGAGGGATCCCTTTTAACCTCCCCGCCCGGTGGCAGGGGGCGGGGAGGGACGGCTTCACGCAGCTTCACGCGGTGCAGCACGGCTCCCTTTATCGGCGGGGAGATAAAGGGAGCCGCACCGCGCCGAGCCGAGCCACGCCGCGCGAAGCCGTCCCTCCCTGCCACCGGGCGGGGAGGTTAAAAGGGCTCCCTGGCCGAGGGAGCCGAAGACGCCGACGCCGACGCGCTCTCCCCGCCCCCACCATCGGCGGGGAGATAAAGGGAGCCTTCCGTGGCCCGGGAGGCTCCGAAGACGCTGCCGCAGCCGCGCTCTCCCCGCCCCCACCATCGGCGGGGAGATAAAGGGAGCCTTCCGTGGCTCCGAAGACGCCGCTGCTGCGAAGCATCGTGCCCTCCCGGCCCTTTGTTCCTCTTGGAGGTTGACTAGGGCAGGTAGTTTTTGACTTTGAGTATTTTTGTGGTGGCTTTATTGTACCTGGACATGTGGGGTTTCTGAAAAGATGTGTTTTTTTTCCCTTCCCTTTTAGTACAGTATTTGGTTCAGAATCTTTTTTTCTAGATTTTCCTCCTTTAAAATTGGGTGCGTCTTATAAGCCGGAGCGTCTTATAGGGCGAAAAATACGGTATATGCAGAACTACTGTGAACTGTTGGAGTATCAGCCATGTGGTAAGCAGGAAGAGAACTGTGTTGTAATGTACAGAGAAATGAGAAATTCAAGAGATAGTGAGGTCTCAATTTATGCATGATTCCAGGAAGTGCAGACTAGGTCATTTTGTTGTAAGCAAATGCTTCTACCCAATGCATTCATATTTCCCTCCCAGCAATTGCTTAAAATAGACTTACTATATTTCTGCCTGGTTCTATACTATGAGTTATACTGAGGCAAGGATGTGATGGAGAACATTTACAATTAGGGGCACAATGCTTTTAGGCTTTCTCCTATCTGTCCTTGCTGGTGTGAAGATCAAAGTCATTATTCACCAAAACAAAAACAAAAGTCACATGAGTCTCATTAAACAAATGAAGTGTGTTCTGGTCTATGCCAAGACCTATTTATATTATTTCAGCACGTTCATTTCCTGCAAAGAAAAAAATCACTAGGATTGAGACCTTAATGTATTACTAAATACATCATTGAAAGAAATAAGTTCATTTGCCTTAAAATGATATGAGTGAGAAATGTGGAATACTATATAGCTGGGGCATCAAGCTGTAAGCCATATTTCTGAAGGCTGGATCTAAGGAATCGTTGGCCTATTTGGGCATTACACAATTCAGCTTCCTGAATGTATCTAGAGGGCAGCACTTAGTCCTACCTTGTCCATTGTTACTTTTTCTACATGAGTGAAGATAATGAATCTAAAGAAGAAAGGTTCTTGGTCATGTGTTAACTCTGCACATCTGCAAGAATCTTGGAAAATCAGATTTGTTGCTCATATGTGCATCCTTCAAGAGGTGAATGGAAACTGGGTGGTGGGGGTGGAATACAGGCTAATAACTTGTACTATTCAAGTTAAGGTAGCCGTGCGATCCACATACAAAACAAATGAAAGAAGGAGGTGATACCTTTATTGGATCACTTTAGAAATTTAACATTGTGCGAGCTTTCGTGGTTCAAGATCACTTCTTCAGGCATGCATCAAATTCTTGTGGATAGGACAGGAAAATTATCCATGAAAGTGTCCTATCCACAAGAAGCCCATTAACACATCTGTATGGAGCAGGATGAAAGCCACTTCAATGAGAGGGTTCCTCAATATCAAAAGATCAAGTTTTAGACTGATGAAGAAGGGAGTAAAGATATTTGTGAGCTCCATGAATAAAATGATAGAATTAAGGAAGACTTGGTATGTAAGGATAACTGGTAGTTCCCTGAGAATCTAGTGCTAATATCAAGGAGACTTTCGTGTACTATGTTTCTTCAGGTAAAACTAGACAAGATGCTCAGCTCCTATTCAGAAGCCCTTAGCATATTTTCCTGTTGGCATTCTACCACTGTACCATAGACAATGTGTAAACCTATGGTCTGTGTGTATGGTTTGGGAGTTGTACAGCTAGGGAAAGAACAATGTTGTCCAGGGTCATAAATACTGCGGATGAGATAATCGGGCGTACTCTTCCCACTCTAGATCAAATCTATGCCACCAGGTGTTATAAGAAAGCTGTAGAGATTGTGCAAGATAGTACGCACCCCGGAAATGATCTCTTTCAGCTTCTGCCTTCTAGAAGAAGGTATAGGGTCATAAGGACCAGGACCAACCGCTTGAGAAATAGTTTCTACCCAAAAGCAGTTCTGGCTTTGAATGCAGTTCAATGCAGTCTATGAGGGAGCTTCTGTATATA
Organism: Bradypodion pumilum; assembly: GCA_035047305.1. NCBI lineage: Eukaryota > Metazoa > Chordata > Lepidosauria > Squamata > Chamaeleonidae > Bradypodion > Bradypodion pumilum. Next base: position 61,115,991 of record JAWDJD010000004.1, on the reverse strand, counting down.
GTTTTTAGAGTTTTAGAGTTTTTAGAGCTTAGAGTTTTAGAGCTTTTTAGGGGTTAAATGTGTATGTGTGGGGTGGGAGTATGTTGATAATTTTGTATAGTTGTTTTTTGTTTAGGTTTTGTTGGGTTGATAAGTGCCCCCCCCCCATCTTGCTGTTCTGTGCAGGACAATGACAATAAAGATTTATCTATCTATCTCTATCTATCTTCAGTAATGGGATTGTCTCCAAGCTCCGCAGCTAAGCAATCAAAGTAGCAAATTATTTATTGCTTATTTTCTATGGCAATTCACAAATCAAAGCAAACTAATTTACAAGATATAAAAACTGGTAAAAGTTTTATGTCAGAGATGGAAGGAGCTTGAACAAAAAAAGTAATTTTTTTTTAAAAAATTAAGGGAACTCTGCTTCTAAATGCAAACTAAGCAATTTATCTAATTTGGCTCTCAATCTGTGAATTTTCTTTAATCCAGCAAGACCTAAGTATATCCTTTTATAAAACACACCAGTCCTTTCTTAATGCCTAATTAGCTAACCTAAGTCAAGCCAGACAATCCAAGTTGATCTTGTTATAAATCATGGCAAGTAAGATTCAGGTTTAACAAATAATAACAAAAGGGTATTTTAAATACATTGTCCTGTTGATCTTCTACAACTGAATTTTATTGCATTTTAATCTGCCATCTTTTGATTTAATCAGTTTGATGTTTTAATTGCATTTATTTTATTGTATTCCATTGCTACCTACTCTGAATTACATATTTTGGAAGAGAATGCATTGATCAAATTAATAAATGAACAAAATAAAGTTACCAATATTTAGAAACGATATTATTGCCTGATAACAAAAAAATATATCATTTTGTTACAATTGTAAGCTTTTCTAGAATTTGGAATTCATTTCTTTTCAAAAATCTGAGACAGGTTAATTAAATGTCCCTGGAAGGCAAGTGAGTTGCTAATAAAATTAGGAAAATCAAAATACTTTGGCTTTTTTTAATTTTAGAGCACTTTCTGTGAATTTTTCAAATCAAATATTAATCTCTTCTTTTTGGAAGGTTAATATGTCCAACTCATTTGAGGCAAAATGCGAGAACAGTAATGGTGGATGTTTTAAGTTTGCAAGTGACATCTGTATATTCAGTGCATAATTTGTTGTTGTTCAGTCGCACAGTCGATTCCGACCCTTTGCGACCCTATGGACCATCGTTCTCCAGGCGCCTCTGTCCTCCACCATCCCCCTCAGTCCTCCCAGTTTTGTGCCCATTGTGTCTACAATACCATCTATCCATCTCATCCTTGGCCTCCCCCTTCTTCTTTTGCCCTCCACCTTTCCCAACATCACGGCCTTCTCAAGTGAATCCTCCCTTCTCATTTGATGCCCAAAGTACTTTAGCCTCATCTTTACTAATAATGGATGAATATCAAATCAGTTTGTTGCAGCATAAAATATTCAGTCTGACATTCAAATTTGACTAGAAAGTGGTCCTTAGTGTTTGACTGATAGATAAATTTCTCCACAATCTCTTTATGTAGAACTCTATCTGTCAAAAGAAGAGTAGTTCAAAACATCTGGCTATTAATTCTACTGTATTACTACTGTGCCAGAAATCACCCCATCCAGACCAGGGGTGCCCAAACTATGGCCCGGGGGCCGGATGCGACCCCCAACACTAATTCATCCGCCCGCAAAACCCTCGTCACTCCTGGAAGCAGAAGTAAAAGGCGCTCCCTGAACCACATGATCGGCCTGCAGCCAGAAAAGTTTGGGCAACCCTGTTCTAGACAATGACTTTCCAATATACTTTCTGACATGATAGAACTGAAATTGAGCACCGCTGGGCAATTACTGCCTCAAAATTGACAAGAAATTCATCTTAGCATGCTGGGGAGAGGAGATATAGACTAATAGGAATGTCTTAAGACAGACATTATGCGAACCTGCCAAGTCAGTGAATCAAATCTGAGAACTCATATGCGTGGCAAATATAGTGCAGTCTCAGTTTATCCCAATGATGTCTAAATTAATGAAATAATACTTTTGGATAGTGAAGCATATTTTACATGACAGTCTTGATAACATGGCCTTATTTGAGCAAGGCCTCTTCCAAATAATAATAATAATAAATCTACAGTAAATGATGCACAAAAATTTCTGATGAAGAGAAAACCTTCCAGGTCAAAGTGCATGATTTCCAGAAAGGCTTGAACTGAAATGCATCACTGAATGTCTTGACTAAAATTTTAATGACTTCACAGTTAATGGCAAAAAGCCAAGGAAAATTGGATTCTACTATGTTCTAAGAATTAAAACCAGTGACAAAGTCCACTGAGGCCTGAAAATGTATATAGAGTTCTGGCCATAACTACATGAGAGGGCAGATGTTATTCCATACCTCTGTTTGCCTATATTCTTCCAGCTTTCCCTCTTGGATACATGTAAGGTATCATAAAGTCCCTGATGGCTTTTTAGAGCACTTTTCCTCCTAAGATGAGGTGGCTAGGTTTCTTCCTCTCAGGCTAATTTATCAGAGACCACATGCCATCTGTTAATGGATTAGAAAATGATGGGACTATTCCATTTCCCCCACACAAGTTTACCATCTTCTTTCCCTCCTTCCTTTCTGTTCTCTGCCCCATCACTCACTGAGAGAGGCCAGTGAGGGATAATGATTTTTGTGAAATGTCTCGATTGCTTGTTTGAAGAAAGTTTTAAGAAATATCTTTCCTAATTTAGTCCTATCATTCTATACTCTTCATATTAGTTGCATATTTCAATGTGTTTAATAGTTCTTTTATTAGCTAATGCTATTTTATTACCTCCTTGCACATAGACATCTCTACATTTTGATTCCAATTTTTAATATATTGTTTGATTTTTATTTCACTCTGTGCTGAGTGATTGTTCTGTCTTTATAGATCAAGGATTCTCAACCTGTGGCCCGTGGCCCGGATGCGGCCCACAGCACCATTTCATGTTGCCCTCCACCACCTCCACGACACCAGGAAGTGCAATATGGTGGAGGAAGGACAAAATGGTCGTCTGTCCCCCAAAGCTGTCTGAGGGAGTGTGACCCAGCCCCCAGCTTAAAAAGGTTGAGAACTCCTGTTATAGATCAAAGCTTAGTGCACAAAGACTACACATGGACACTACTGTATCACTACTGTATGATCGAGAGATACTACTGTATCTCTCAATTAAGTGCAAGCATATGCTGGACACACATTTCAGGGGTTTGAATATTAGTCAGGAGTTCTTGGGACATTATCAGATAAAGTCAGAGGTTTCTGGGACAGCATCTCTCGATTAAGTACATGCATATGCTGGACATGCATTTCCAGGGTTTGAGTATCAGTCAGGTGTTTCTGGGACATTATCAAATTTGATGCAATACAACTAACAGGTTGTTATATGCTGCAGTTTTGCCTGGGTCACTCAAACAATTGTCAATAGATGCTATTCATTGACAAATGTGTAATACCACTATATTTGTTGCATCCATCCTTTGGATGCGATGCATCAATTTGCAAGAGAACTTTGTTTTGCAACCATTTGAAATAGGGCCAGGCTTTGCAGCTGGTTTGAACAATAACAGGGGATTTTGTCAGTTGAAAAAAGATACTATTCAGTTAGGCTGGCCAATTACTGTGTGCCTGTGTACCTGATGTGTGTATAAATTGGTGCCATGAGGCCTCATTCATATGTCAAATGGAGTGGACTTGGTCAATGAAAGCTCACAGTTAAATACTGGAGTTAGTCTTTAAGGTGCCACAACTTTTTTGTCTTTTTTTTTTTGTTCTGTTTAATTTACTCTCAGATATGCTTGTACAGACTAGCACTTCAAACATTTCAGCTTTTGTGCATGTATGCATTTCTTTTTCTTTGCGGCTGGAACTCTCCTCCTCAGCAGAATTGCATTGTCAGAGGTTCTGTTTATTTCCTGCCTAGAATGTGAAAACCATGTGCATTTTACTTCCACTTCTGGTGGGAGGAACCACGTGATCCGCCCATAGCCTGAAAAGTTTTGGGGGGCCTGCATTAGGTTGATAATGCACTTCTTCTACTACTACTACTACTACTACTACTACTACTACTACTACTACTACTACTACTACTACTACTACTACTACTACTACTACTACTGTCATCTTTTTCTTGATACAATACTGTGACTAAAATGAACAGATCTCTCGGAGTTGGAGAGATAGGCAGGATATCTCTCAATGCCATTTCCAGGGAATCCTAAACTGGTGAAGGCATCTCCTTGGGAATGCCCTGAAGCAAATGGTGAGCCACTGTGTGAGACAGAAGGCTGGACTGGATGGGCTGTGGCCTGTTCCAGCAAGGCTGTTCTTATGTAAAGTGAAGGTCAAAGTCAATTGAAACTTTTAAGGAGAATTACAACTGGAAATGGGAGAAGCTTAGGTTTTTTACCTTCAGATTAAAAGAATCATCATGTACCATCCAATTTATAGCTCATCACCCTCCCTCAATCACACCTATTTCTAGTCAGAAGTTGTTCACCAGTCCCCACCCCATCACCGCCTTTTGTGGATCTTCTGGACCCATGCAGCTTGCCTTAAGGCCGCACAGCAAGCAACACATGTAATCCCATTAGCCACACATGCTCTGGGTAATCTCAGTTGTCCCTGTCTCAGAGCCGGGGGTTGTGAATGTCTGCTCTAACTACACCAGATCTGTGATGAGATAGGATTGGAACAGCAGAGCTTCAACATCTGGAGAGAAATGAAGGTTCCTAGTGGCCTGGTTTTCATATATCTACACATAGTTTGATTTCTCTACAGTTACAAGTGATGACTAGATACATATACCGATTCCACTCAGTAGCCTGCGATTTGTAGTATGTGAGTTTGAAATTCATGTTCTGTCTATCCTGTTGCATCTTACAGCCCTTCCTGCATGTACGTGCCAGGATCAGTATCTATGCATAACATCTTCAGGAAACTGACACCTGAAGACCTTTGAGAGTTAATTTATGGTTAGACTTCAGAGCTGTGCTTTAATTTCCCACAATATCCCCTACAGAAATTTTGCACAATGCCCAGGAGTGATGACTCCTGGGCATTGTGCAAAATTTCTGTGGTGCCCATGAGTGCCAAAAAGGTGTGCTCCTGTTGACCACCCTGCTGCCAGGTACAATTCTGCCCAAAGGAGGCCAGTCAGAGACCACCTTGATAAGCATCTCCTTGAACTAGGAGCTGGGTCTGAAAGTTACTTCCTGATAATGGCATCATACTATGCATGTGTCTATAAGCTATCTTGGTCATTGCTATCTGCATTTGTGTACAGTACTCCTGTTGTGCCAGTGGTAAAGGCAGACAAGATAAACATTCTTTCTGTAATGTCATATCTGTGATGACTCATTCATGCACCAGCCACCTCTGCTCAAAGGACAAAATCAAATGCACCTACGTGAACCAGTCCTGTTTAAAATCTACCAATGGACTGATTTCTCTGTAAACTTCATTTCTGCTCTCACAAATCTCTAAAAATGGTCCATCCTCTCAAATGGTTCGTGTTTCCTTGGGCGAGCACCAACTTCAGACAGCACACATCAACAGTATAAGCCTGATCTCAGTTGAAACCCTTAAGCCCTCTTATTTTATTTGCAACAAATAAAGATTAGCAGAGGAGAAAGAGACCTTAGGGAGCAGAAATAGGAGAAGTGCGACATTCTACTACAATTTGCTTAGCCTTTCAAGCAAAAAACACCAAGCTGTTATGTCAGTGTAGCTAACTAAGCTCCAAGGCAAACACAATGTTGTTCTTTAATTCTGGATGGTCGATTGAAAATGACAGCACCGGGATCCCCTGCAGGATAATATCTTCAAATGAGTGAATATTTTATAGGAGGGCCATTCTTTTATAACTGTCTCTATCACTACCAACTAATAATCTGCAAAAGAAATTACAGGATTAGGCATATCTAGGGCAGAGGGTGAAAGCTAGGCTCTGTCAAAGCAGGGGGATGCCTTGTCAGTGAATAAACCCCAAGAGTGGAATGTGTTGTGACATTACAAACATACAACAGCTCGTGTTCATTTTCAAAACTTGAGTAACCTTAAAATCTTTGGTGAAAATACACTTTCCCCTTTTGTGAAATTGTGTGCGTACAGATTTTTCCATCCTATCAGGCGAGTTAGGGAAGAAGGAAATAAACCACCAACCCCTTTGTAACAGATTTTCAGTCTCTTATATCCTGTTTTAAGAAACAAAAAGATTTAGCTGTTAATTAAAGTTAATTTAATTAAGCTGCAGTTTCCCCCTCCCCATTATTTCACTTTCTGATCTGATTCTGGGTCAGTTATGTTTATGATTATCTTATATTTTGCTATATAAGTTTCATTAGTTTATAATTATTCTAAGTCTGCCAATCTTGGTCACCATCTTGATATTGGTTTGTTTTCTCTCTTTTTAAATTTTTAAAGTGCTTACAGTATATGCCTATTCTTGTTTACACTTTTTTTGTTCGCTGCCCAGAATAGTTCACTGGTGGGCAATATAGAAGTGGAACAAATAAATCAGGGGTTCTGAACCCATGGCCCATGGGCTGAACCCGTCCCACAATTCCATTGTATCCAGCCTGTCTCTGCCTCTGCCACACCTGGAAGTGGAAGTGGACACATTTATGACAGCTGTAAATGTGCCCACTTCCACTTCTGGGGGGCATGGTTCAGTCCACTCAACTGTCTGGGGCGTGGTCAGGCCCACAGCATAAAAAGGTTGGCCACCCCGGAATAAATGAATACAATAGAAAGGAAGAGAGACTAGAGCAGAAACAGACATTAATGGTAGCCCATGACTGTCTGGAAGAGGAAAAGTCTTAATTATTACGAGCGTCTGAGTGTCACAGCATGAGCTTCTCTCACAGGATTCCTTTCAACTCTAATTTCATAAATTTGGAACCACCATCTTGATCCCCGCTACACAATATTTGCTTGCTTTTCTTTCCAGTTACAAGTTCTTGCTTGCGAAAGTCTGTTTCTTAAATATACATTTACCAGGTATTGGGAGTAAAATTACAAATTTTACAGGGAATGGCCACACCGTTCTTTTCTTCTCTTGTGTTATATAACCTTCTTACAATTTTCCCTTATTTTCTTGGTCACAAATAACTCATAACATGGATTGCAGTGGCTTTATTTTAGTTAGGACTCAACACTAGATTTATCTATTCACAAATATTCACACACTGTTAAAAAAAGAAAACAAATCTTATTTTTACATGCTATCAAATCATTACTCACTTATGGCAACACCAACAGAGTTTCAAAGTCTGTGAAATATTCAAAAGATGGTTATTGTACCCCCTAGCAAGTTCCTGTGGAGGAGCAGGGTTATGAATTTTTGTCTCTTGAGTTCTAGACCAATAGTGTATCCACTGCAACAACAGTGGCTCTCTTACAGATGATAAACAATAAAAAAAGAAAAAGAAAACTCCCATTTTCCTATCAAATTATAACTCATGAGAAAATTCCATTGCTAACTTGATGCTCATCAACCCATGCTTCTCCATATATTTTAGTCATGAGCATCAGACTGTGTATGGTAATGGGCTGGGCTTGGAGGACATTTTATGTACACCTCTCTGCAGAAGCTCAATTAGTTCTTCTCAAATTACGATGGAACATCTTACTTGCCCTCCTTCAGGCATGCCTCTTGGTGTATAAGGCTCGACACCCACTTGCACAGAACCCTCACGTTGCTCAAGAGGGATTGGCTTTATGATGAGAACTGAACCATCCCCTCTGAATGCTCCTGCCCATGCTATCCTCTTCAGCTACTGATTCCTTCTCCCTTGCTAATTATTAGGCTAATTGGTCCCAATTTGTGCCCCTCTTTCTCATTTGTTTGTGCTGTTAGTGTTACCTATCATTTTAACAACAAGCACTATTTTCCCCCTATATGTGCCATATTTTTCACTTTAGAACAGGGGTTCTCAATGTTTTTCAGCCATGGGCCAGACCTCAGATAGCTGAGTGGGCCATACTGGTGGTCCACCCCACCATAAACGCTGCCGTAAAACATGTATGTGGCTGTTGCAAACACATTTACGCTGGCCGCTGACTCATTTATGGCTGTCGTAAATGCATTTAGGTCACCCTTGCTCGACCAAAGAGCCAGCGCTGTCTGCATTTCCATGGACATGTGGCAGGCATGCCTTAACAGAACACTGTTTACCTTCCCACCTAAGTGGTTCCTATTTATCTACTTGCAATTTCTTGCTTTCGAACTGCTAGGTTGGCAGGAGCTGGGACAGAGATAGTTGCTCACTCCATCGTGCAGTGCCTGGGAACCGAACTCCGACTTTCCAGTCAGCGAGTTCAGCATCTTAACCACTTGAGCCACCACAGGGGCACTTACACAACTATAAATGAGTCTGCAGTCAATTCTGGCATTGGCAGCAGTGGTGGGTGAGGGGCAGCTGGAGCGAGGACGGCAGATGGATTATTTGGTGCCATGGGCCAGATCTGGCCCACAGGCCATAGGTTGCGAACCCCTGCTTTAGATCATCTATGCTCCTCCTAGGTGAATGCTTTAAGATACTGTGATGTGAAGAGTCCAAGGACTCAGGCTAAGAGCCAATGGATCCAGATGTGTTGTCTTCTTCCTAACTCAATAGTTGGCAAGCATCTCATATTTTGCTTGCAACATGGGGATTTGAGTTAGATCCATGGTGTCCCTTTTGTGAAACAAGTTTGCTATGGCAGATAAATAGCAATTAAAGAGGCAGGCTTGGATTTTTCTGAGTGCAGCTGTCTTCTGGTTTTCCAAGACATGGGTCCTGTGTGCTGTGTAAAATGTGGTCAGAACAAAGAGGTCCCTAGTTTTTTCTGTGATTAAGAGTGCATATCCCATCTGAACATGACAGGCTGTAATGGGGCATGATGTAATGAATATTCCAGCTGGCCTCAGCATAAGTTCCCAACCTGTGAAAATTGATTCAGTTCTGACACAAAATCCATTAGGGGCCCTGATGTACAGAAAGGAGAAATCAGGGTTCAAAAGCCTAGCCCATGCAGTATCCAGTTCAGCTCTGATTTATGAGTGACAGTTCTGCTGTTACTTTCATTTCTAGCTGCACGATGCCTCAAGAGGAGCAGCAGGGACTTGCCATTTGTCTAACAGACTATATGGCAAGAAAAAAGAGACATATTACCAAATAATTTCCCTCTCCTTATCTTAAAACACACATATAACTGCATCCCCCTTTGATGTTCTGGTAGAAATACGAAGCAGCCAGCATAACAGGGCCAAACAACTTTATTACGCAGTCAGAACATGGGGAGCAATGGCGCAGCACTGCTCAATATATACACTCAGAAATGGATACATTTGTGTGGGAAGCAACAGGAAGGGGAGTGGGGTAACTGGGAGGTTATCGGACCGGAGTGAAGACTGTACAGGCTACATAGTTTAGGCGTGAATGCAGTCTCGCGATATTTCAAGACCAAGAAGAAGGAGACAAAATGGAGGATCGTACTGATCCCAATTATTTCACAAAATGTTACAGCAATAAGTGTATTCAAACACAACACAACACAACACAACACAACACAACACACACACACACACACACACACACACACACACACACACACACACACACACACACACACACACACACACAAAGGGATTGTCATAGTTCTTGGTGCTTCTGATTCTCAGCCAGGACAGAAGCTGTGTGTTTTGACAACAGGCAAATGTGTGTGGGACTTACCGAATGATGGCAGTCCTTTGTCCCTTGCCTAGATGGAGAACATTCCTGAAATGGAATGTTATACCATCACACCTTAAGGTGGTTCTTCTGGTTTGTAGTCTTCAATGCGAAAACTTAGTTTAACTCCACATCCTCTGGTGTCAGTATTTTGCCACTATGATTTTGAGGATTACCGTATTTATTCGTGTATAACGCGCAAAATTTTATACCAAAAAAAGAAATCAAAGTTGGGGTGCGCGTTATACACGAGGACTGGGTGCGCGTTATAAACGAGCCTCTTTTACTTCCTTTTTAGAATTGGGTTGGCTGTCTATTGCTGCGGCGGGTGAAGGGGAGGTGGGGGGGTGGCTTTGAAGAAATTGACGGGATCTGATTGGGTGGCGCGGGAGACGAGGCGTGGCCCAGAGGTAGCTTGCAGTTCGAGCGAGGCTCCTGGAGGTCGGAAGTGCTCGTTTCGGATTGCATTTTCTGCAACAGGTGGGTCTGATTATCCCCCCCTCCCTCAATATTTTAAGGCGTGCTCTTTTTCACCGATATAACTGGTTCCCCTTTAGATGGCATCTCAGGGTATCAAGCGTAAACGTTGTGCATATGACACTTCGTTCAAGCTCAAAGTTGTTGATCATGCTGAAATGCATGGAAACCAAGCAGCTAGCCGAGAAAATTTTATACCGAGGTTTCATGGAAAATTAGGGGTGCGCGTTATACACGAGTGCGCGTTATACTCGAATAAATACGGTATTTTTTTTTTGCTTCCTGCACTCTAAGCTCCATAACATGCATCCTGTTGAAGAGTATTTTAGTGATTCTAATAAAAGTATTACCCTACCTGCTTCTGGACTTTGCTCAGGAACCATATGGCTGTACAGGTACTTCTTTTTGCATTCTTCAGCTGACCTACAAAGGCATCTGCCTTGAGTATTTCAGCACTGTAGTTAAGTTGTGGGGACACCAAAATGGACAAGAACCCCATCGTCATCACAATGGCTACCATTTGTACGCTGGGGATCAAAATAGGAACCAAATAGTAACAAGACCCATTTAGGGAAGAAACTGGCGGGACAACTCAACTGCAGACCTTTTCTGGTGTCTGAGTAGCAAAGTGAAGCATTACTCAAACTGAGGGAAAAGATCTATTAGTAGGTATAAAAACATTAACAGAAGGTTGAGAATAACATTACAAATTGTATTGATTATAAATTTGTACAATTTATCAAGGGTGCTTGCTCCTCTAAGTGCAGGCTGACGTTCAACTGGAATGGTTGAAAAATAGAAAGGAATGTTGATAGCAAGCCATGCTGCCCATCACAACACTGAAACACAGCTGGAATAAAGAGACATTTTATCATCCTTCTTCCTAGATTCAGAATCAGTACTAACACCATTCTGGGCTCAGATTCATTTTTTTTATTTTAAGGCATCTCTCCAATGGAACTGGGGTTTTAGAGTAATGAATGGTTCCCAGGCTACAGCTCCCAGGGTCACAGGCTACAGCTCCCAGAAATCTTAGCTACACAACCTAGGTGCTGGTGAAGGTTTATGGATGTTTTAGTCCTAAAACATCTGGGACTCCAAGGCTGGGATCCACTGTTCTAGAGAATATATGGATTTTTTTTTAAAAAAAAAAATATTACTTAGTCATTTTGAATTTTACTATCTTGAAATCCAAAAAGGAGAAGAAATAATGAAGGATGGTATAAACATGTTATAAATATATACAATCAAATACTCTTGTAATAGTTAAGAAACAGATAGATAGATAGATAGATAGATAGATAGATAGATAGATAGATAGATAGATAGATAGATAGATAGATAGATAGATAGATAGATAGATAGATAGATAGAGTTTTATTTATATACTGCTTTTCTCATCCCAATGGGAGACTCAAAGCGGTTTACAACATTTAAAGTAACAAAAGGCAAAGATACAATGTAAATACAAATAAATTACAATTACAATAGAAATCTCCACAATATGGCAAATTCTCTATTACAGTGTACAATAAATACAAAACACAATATAGGCAATATAAAGCAAAACTACAATAATTCCTACCCCCCAGCTGATGAAAATACAGACCACAAAAGTTCTACTGCCTCAACAGTCTTTCGCCGTCCTGGTCGGAGGCGGGAGGTGGCTTTCTAAAGCTAGGCTTTATATTCCACATATATTTTAGGAAATATCATAAATCCTATGTAATATTTATATGCATGCTATTGTATAACCACACTTGGATGCCTGTAAAAACTTAAACCGTAGCTTATACTTCTTTTGTTAAAATTATTTTTATAAATTTTTATACTTCTAAAGACAAGTTAACCAACAACAGTCCACAAACAAAAGAATCATCCCAACTTTAAGATTGGATAAGAAGGCACTCTTGCCAGAAGGAATGTGTCCAGATGTACATGTGTCTTTGTAAGATGGAATCTAAATAGCATGATTACACCCTGCCTTTACAAATGGTTTTATCCCACTTGAAATCATTCATCTGTGTTCAGCTGCATTGTGCTGATTTATTATGGAATTCACCAAGCAGCAAGGAGACATTAAGCAAGCTGCATCCCCATTTTCCAGTTCTTTTGTTGTTGTTTTTAAAAAATCAATGGGAATGAAAATGTTATGTTTAGTTTTTTCAGAAATTATTTCTTTATTAATTTTTAAACAACAGAAACCCAGGCAAACAGACAACCTGCTAGGGGCTGAAAGCCACTGGAAAATTCCAAATAGCAAAAAGGCATGAAACAAAGCAGTCAGTGAGCAGATACAGGCTCCAGCTAATAAGACCACACCTACTGTCAAGGCAGAACATAAGTACAGTACCAGTTTCTCAGGAATGCAATAATATTTTGTATTTACCAGCAGAGTGCAGTGAGTTTGTGTTGCACCTATGGCTATTAAGTGGGAGGGCTTATTCAAGGAGCTCATATTGAGGTAAAATAGAAATTGCACATTTACTGCTTCAGGTAAACCATTCAGAGAGCGCATCCCAAATGTGATTCTAGAGGTTTCTAGAGTTGTTTTTTCCTGCCAACTTAGCAGTTCAAAAGCAAGAAATTGCAAGTAGATAAATAGGGACTACTTTGGTGGGAAGATAAACAGCGTTCCATGCACTCCAGTGTCTAGTCATGCCTGCCACATGTTCATGGAAACGTCTGCAGAAGCAAACAGTGCTGGCTCTTCGGCTATGAAACAGAGATGAGCACTCAACCCTAGAGTCTGATATGACTGGCTTTCAAGTAAGGGTGACCTTTAGGGGCCATTCAACAATTATGTGATCCATTTTTTGGGGGAAATTGACCCTCCCCCCCTATGTAATCTGACCATAATTTTAGCTTTGACCCCCTCTAAAATAACATAATCCAAAGCTTTTTATTGAAACTTTAATTTTTAGAGCTTTTCACTATTGTTGCCTAATGCACAACTGCTCCAAACAGATTATGTAATTTTTGACCTGACACACACACCCTCATGTAATTTTTCCGTAATTCAGATGGCAGACACACACACCCCTTTCAAGGATCATGTAATTGTTGAATGGCCCCTTATCTTTACCTAGAGTTGCTTTCTATGAACAAGAAGATGCTGACAGTTATTATGGAGGAGACCCCCTGGGTAGCTAGCTCCTTCTGACAAATAGGAACAACTATGTAGGTTCCAAGATGAAGCATGAAGTAATGCAGTTTATAAATCACCAAACAGTTACTAAGGAAAGACAAGGTAGACAAGATGCCACCTGGCTGGTGGAGAGTCTATTGAGCACCATTAGTTTAAGTTCTGAATTCCATGCACTGGAGCCTTTTATCTCCAGCAAGAAATACTGAGCTTTCAAGTGTATATGGCAAACTGGAGCATGTATAATCAGAAACACTGAATAATAGAAAATGGCAGTTCAGAATCCTAGCCAGCTAGCAATGGTTTTTTTTTTAAATATGTCAGTAGGAACATAGGAAGTTACCAATAACAGATCATAATATTGGTCCACTTAGCAATAATATGTTCAGTACAGTACACTAGGTCACTATGATGGTAACTGATCTCTCCTGATTTCTCTCCAAGGTCAGTCTGGGAAATTAGCTGGATGAAAGATCAGGAAGAAATAATCTCTAGGTGGAGCAAGGAGAAAGTCCTCCCCCAAACTCTGGCTACTAGTTAGAAATGAAAGATCCAAGCTAGATGGACCAGTTCTTTGATCCAGCATAGGTTTTCAGCTACTGTGCTCGCATCTGAGTTGCCCTGACCTGACCTTAGGGAGAAAGATATATGGATCTATATGGTTGAATGGCACGTACCATGAAACAGAATGTCTTTAACAAAGCCTGTGGCCATGCTGGCTGTGGAATTCTGGGAGTTGTAGTCCAAAAAGTAACTTCTGTAAGTTGTGGTCTTGGTATGTAGTTCTATGCATGTATGTGGATTAAGTACACTGATCCCTGATCTATCCCTGCACACATATGACTAACTTACCGAGAAGCAAGGAACAGGACTCACCTGATTGAAATCTCACTATATATCCCAAGGCCAACAGTGCCAGCTGAACAGGAAGATGTTTGGTGCTTTAATTAGAAGTACAATGACTGGAGATAATTTAAAATGAAGTGGAGAACAGGGAGGCTAGCTTATACATAGTAACCAGTGTGAGTGAGGTCAGTGCATTAGCCTAGAAGGACCTGCCACTCCTTGTCTATGTATGTTTCTTAGTGTGTTTGAAAACAAATTTGTGAATGTTGGCAGGAGAGACCTCCTCCTTTCCATAGTAGCATGGTATTCACTATTATAGGATTGGAAGTGGACTAAATGGCTTTCCAGGATCCCCCTAGATCAGGGATTCCCAACCTTTTCAAGCTGGGGGCTGGGTCACACTCTCTCAGTCAGCTTCAAGGGCCGGATTGCCATTTTGCCCTGCCTGTATTATGGTGGTGGCCATTTTGTTTCTAAAATGGCCTTGGAGGGGGGGCACATGAAATGGCGCCACAGGCCTTAGGTTGGGAACCTCTTCCCTAGATCGATGGTTTTGTCATTGTATTGAGGAGACACAGGAAAGAGTAAAAAAAATCTGGATAATTTTTTTGCCACACTGTTGGCATGGTCAAGTGTGATCCTGTTATGTATGTATGCATGTTCATTATACGGTAAAGGCAAGATTGTAACCACTCCAGATACAAACGATATCAGCTGTAAAGGAACGCGAGCAGACAGCCTATAGAGGGCAGCTGCGAGCGTTCACTCTCACATGGTTCACATTGCTCAATCACGGACAGCCGCGGGAAAACCTTCCCCACATTCAGCAGCTGAAGAAAGACCTGCATTCAGCAGCAGGAATGGAGGCGTGCCTGGGCGAGGCCACGCCGGTAGCAACCAATCAGCTACCGTGCTACAAGATTCAAATGTAGAGAGCTACTGTATATATTGAGATGTATCACCGCCATTACCTCATGCTTAACTGGAACCTCATGCAATAAACCTGTGTTAAACCAACCCTTCGGTTGTCCGGTCGTCTTTGGTCCCATACACTAAATTGGCGACGAAGGTGGGATATGGCTGCCCACGGGACCAAGACATGCGCCGGCTACGAGATCAGGAAGCCGGGAGACTTGGAGCTGTTTGAGATAGACTTCAACGCTGCGCTGGTGGAGCTCGAAGTCTCAGACGAGGCCAAAAAGAGGGCCATCTTCGTCCGCATGCTCGGACAAGAAACCAAGAGGACCTTGGTGGACCTGATCGCGCCGAGGAAGGTGGGCGACCTCAAGGCCACAGAGCTCCTGGCGGCGCTGCGCGCCCATCTCCGGCCGGCAATAGCGATGTTCCCCGCTCGGAGCGCGTTCTGGAGGCGAGTCCAGGCACCCGGAGAATCGGTCGATGAGTTCGCCGCGGCCCTGCGGTTGGCCGCCGGCCCATGCAAGTGGGAACTCCCTGACGTCACCCTCCGGGACTGCCTGCTCTGCGGTCTGAGGGACACAGAGACTCAGCGCGCGCTGATGAAAAGGGAGCCGCCTCCCACGTGGCAACAAGTCCTCGACGCGGCACAGGCCGCAGAGGCCACGTCGGCCGGGGTGCACGAACTTCAGGACTGGCGCCCGAAGACCGCCAAGGCAGAGAGTTTGGTGCGAGCGGCCCAGCGGACTTCGAACTCGTCTGCAGAGAGCAGCGACGACGAGGACGTCCGGAGGGTCCAGAGAGAGGGCCGGCGCTGCGATGGCTGCGGCGCCGCCCACGCCCGCACCAAATGCCCATTCCGCAAGGCCGAGTGCCACAACTGCGGCCGGCGCGGGCACATCGCCAAGGTCTGCCGGAAACGACGCGAGGCCACCCGGAGTTCTCCAGACCGCTCGGCGAGGCAGGACCGCACCACGAGGCAGGACCGCACCACGAGGCCGAAGGACGGCACCCGGACCACGAGGACGCGGGACGGAGTAGGGCGAGTCTCCGACGACAGCGAGGACGACGCGCCGGTTTGCAGCGTTTCCACGGAGCACCCCCGTTACTTCGTTGAGGTAGTAATACAAGGGGCCCCTGTTAGAATGGAGGTGGACTCGGGTTCTTCATACTCCATTATTTCCCAGGGGGAGTTCATGAAAATCGCCCCCCGCGTGCGGCCCAAGCTCAAGGCGTTGAGGGCCACGCTGAAGGACGTGCAAGGGAACCGCATCCCAGTGTTGGGGGTTGGGAAGTTTCAGGTCCAGTTCAAAAAGTACACCGCAACGCTTCCCTTAGTCGTCCTCAAGGGGGGAAAATGCAGCCTCCTCGGGACTCAATGGTTCCAGCCCCTGGGGTTGTTCATTGGGGGGGTGCACGCCGTGGGAGCACACGCCGCCGGGACTGATCCAATACAGAGCGTGTGCGACGCGCACCCCGAGGTTTTTAAAAAGGGGCTAGGAAAATTCAAGGGCCCCCCAGTGACTTTCGACCTGGACCCTGGAGTGCGTCCAATCAGACTTAAACCGCGCAGAGTGCCTTTCGCACTAAAGGACAAAATAGAGGCGGAATTGGACAAATTAGTGGGCCAGGGGATTCTTGTTCCTGTTGATTCTGCGGAGTGGGAAACTCCAATTGTAACAGCGCTCAAGGCCAACGGGGAAGTCCGAATATGCGCTGATTACAAGTGCACCATCAATAAGGCGATCCGCCCTAATGCGTATCCGGTGCCGGTAGTCAGCCACTTGTTGGCCAGGTTACACGGGGGGAGGTGTTTCGCCAAACTCGACCTGGCCCAAGCCTACCAGCAACTCCCGGTGACCCCCGCCGCAGCTGCTGCACAAACCATAGTCACCCACAAAGGGGCGTTCCAGGTTTCGCGCCTCCAATTCGGCGTGAATTCGGCGCCCGGGATTTTCCAGTCATTGGTGGAACGCCTCCTGAAGGGGTTGGAGGGGGTGTTACCCTATTTTGATGACGTATTAATTACAGGGGGGAGCCGGGCCGAATTAGCAACAAGGTTGGGAAAGGTCCTGACAATATTCGAAAAGGCGGGGTTGAGGTTGCGGAAAGACAAATGCGTCTTCTTCGCTACAGAGGTTGAGTTCCTAGGGTTCCGTGTTACTCCCGAGGGAATTAGGCCAGCCCAATCCAAGGTAGCCGCCATCAAAAAGGCCCCTCGCCCCACCTCCAAGCCCGAGTTGCAGTCGTTCCTCGGACTGCTCAACTTCTACCACTCCTTCCTCCCGCGGAAGGCAGCCGTGGCAGAACCGCTACACAAATTGTTAAAAAAGGACGAGGCATGGAAGTGGGGCGACGACCAGGAAAAGGCTTTCAATGACCTGAAGCGACTCCTGGCATCAGATGCTGTGCTGACCCACTTCAATCCCAAACGCCCGGTGGTCCTGATATGCGATGCATCCCCGGTGGGGGTGGGGGCGGTGCTTTGCCACGTGCTGGAGAACGGTAGGGAGGCCCCGATAGCTTTCTACTCTAGATCCCTGTCCCAAGCGGAGAGGAATTATGCTCAGACAGACAGGGAGGCGCTAGCAATAATTGCGGGGACCAAGAAATTTCATGATTTCGTGTACGGCCGCCCCTTCACCATAGTGACTGACCACAAGCCGTTGCTGGGCATCTTCACCGCAGACAAGCCCACACCCCAGATCCTGTCCCCGAGAATGCTCAGATGGGCCATTTTTCTCAACGCGTATCAGCACGCGTTGGTATACCGGCCCGGGAGGGAAATAAGCCATGCCGACGCTCTGTCGAGGTCCCCCATTCCCCGGGATTGCTGCCACGTGGGCGGAGTAGAGAGGGACCACCAGGTCTTAATGATAGAGGTCCTAGACTCCCCTCCAGTAGTACCGGCCGAAATCGCCAAAGCGACAGGCAAGGACAAAGCGCTGGCCACAGTTTGCTCCTAGGTGCAGAAAGGGTGGCCCGTGTCTTCCCCAGCAGCGGAATTCGACACATTTTTCAAAAAGAGATTGGAGTTGTCCCTGGAGAGGGGTTGCCTCTTGTGGGGACAGCGGGTAGTGATCCCCACGTCTCTCAGGCCGAGGGTGCTTAAACTGCTGCACGTCAGCCACCCGGGGATCGTACGCTCTAAGGCACTAGCCCGCAGTTATTTTTGGTGGCCCCAGTTAGACGCCGACATCGAACACATGGTCGGCACTTGCGAGGCGTGCCAAAGCTCTAGGCCAGAAGAGGCTCGCTCGCCACCTAGGGAATGGGACGCTGCGAGGGGACCCTGGTCCCGAGTTCACGTAGACTTTGCTGGCCCATTCAGGGGAACGCTTTTCCTCCTCGTGGTGGACGCGTTCTCTAAGTGGTTGGAGGTCATTCCAGTCTCGAGCACCTCCTCGACCACAACCATTAAACAGTTAAGGAGGGTCTTTTCCACGTTCGGTTTACCCGACACCCTCGTCAGCGATAACGCTAGCTGTTTCACGTCCGCCGAGTTCAGGGCATTCATGGAACGCAACGCCATTCGGCACGTCACCTCCGCCCCCTTTCACCCGGCCACCAATGGCCAAGTAGAGCGCCTCGTGCGCACCACGAAAGACGCGCTACTGCGCATGGGTCCCGGAGACCTCGACCTGAAATTGTGCCAATTCCTGCTGAGATACAGGGTCACCCCCTTAGCGTCAGGGTACTCCCCCGCAGAGCTGTTGATGCGCAGGAAGCTGGCCACGGGGATCTCCAAGCTAGACCCCACGAGAGTAGAGGACAAAGGGCGGAACATAGGGGTGGAACCCACAAAGAGTTTCAGCATAGGCGCCCCAGTACACTGCAGGAATTACGCCAGCGCGGGGCCAGCCTGGGTGCCGGGCACCGTAGTAGATCAAACCGGCCCCGTCTCATACCGCGTAGAGACCAGTACAGGTTTCCTGTGGAGGCGACACGTGGACCAACTCAGGCGTAGGGTCCCCGGAGAGCAAGACGCGGATGAGATCAGCATTGAATCAGCGTTAGGGTACTCCCCCACCCGTTTAGCCCAAGGGGGAGGAAAAGGGGAGCATGGGTCCCCACCAAGGGGGGAGGAAAGGGAATCGATCCACGGAAATCTTTTGCGGGAGTCCCCACCAGAGAGGAGGAGCCCCGGGTTGCGGGAGTCCCCGTCAGAAAGGAGGAGCCCCAACCACACTCATACCCCGCGGAAGCCGCGGAAGTCCCCCCGAGGCTCAGAGGCCCATAGAAGTTTAGACGTTGATTTACAGTACCAGGGGGAGTTAGCGGAGTGGTCCCCCACCCGTCCTAGCGAAAAGAGGGGTTTCAGTTCAGCCCCTGGTACCTCCAGTCCCAGTAGCCCCTGTGAGTTAGAATGCAACATAGCGCCCATGTTCCGGAGACCGACACCTCCAAGACCGGAGGCATCAGCGAGTCCGCCCACCACCACAGTCTTAAGGTCCCCCGAGCAGGGATCAGAAGGTAGCCATTCCCCAAGGGCGACCTCATCGGTTCCGCGGTTCACACTAGGAGGGTCCCCGGGGTCCGAGGGCAATAGGCAGGGATTTACCTCCCAACTGTTCATCCCATTCCCTTCCCCAAGCGCAAGGCAGGCACGGACGCCCCACAGAGCCACTAACGAATCCCCGTTTCCCGTTGCAGGACAAGCACCCGCGGAGTCAGGGATCACAGGCTCTCCAGAATTAGGGCAGGCGCAAGCACGCCCCAAGCGAACGTGCGGCAAGCCACAATGGTTGCGGGACTTCGTCCCATCCTAGGGGGGAGGGATGTTATGTATGTATGCATGTTCATTATACGGTAAAGGCAAGATTGTAACCACTCCAGATACAAACGATATCAGCTGTAAAGGAACGCGAGCAGACAGCCTATAGAGGGCAGCTGCGAGCGTTCACTCTCACATGGTTCACATTGCTCAATCACGGACAGCCGCGGGAAAACCTTCCCCGCATTCAGCAGCTGAAGAAAGACCTGCATTCAGCAGCAGGAATGGAGGCGTGCCTGGGCGAGGCCACGCCGGTAGCAACCAATCAGCTACCGTGCTACAAGATTCAAATGTAGAGAGCTACTGTATATATTGAGATGTATCACCGCCATTACCTCATGCTTAACTGGAACCTCATGCAATAAACCTGTGTTAAACCAACCCTTCGGTTGTCCGGTCGTCTTTGGTCCCATACACTAAAGATCCACTTTGTGGCAACTACACAACATAAAACTTAGCACTAATCAGTGCAACCCTTTTCTATGCTCATCCATAAATTTTTGGTTTAGTGGAAAGGCTTCTCTCTCTCTCATAGATGGGCTGGAGCTATGCGGATGGGATCATGAATGTACCCAACAAAGTGAAAGCCATATGAGCCCCAGATAGAAGGCATGCTCAGATTTATGCTCAATCTCTATGATTGTAGATGAATGCAAATGCTTCAAAATGGTAATAAGCCTTGAATGATCTCATTTGGAAGTAAGACTGGGAAATATTTGGCCATCCAGATGCAGTTGGACCACACCAATAGAAAGTGCTGATGGGATATCCAACCCAACAACATCTGGAAGGCTGCAATAATTCCTCAGCTCCGTTCTAATAGAAACCAAATGTGCAGGTAGGGGTACTCTGGGATCACATGGTCTGCTCTAACGATCAGGTCATAGGACAAGCTACATTTTATATCTTGAATATTGATCCACAATTTACTGCTCTACCAATATTTCTTAAGCTAGTAATATGGAGAGCTCATCTCTGAGCTGCAGCCTTTAACATCAAAAGCCTAACTTTGGTTGTAATCTAGCATAGGCTTTCTCTCTGATGCTGCATGAATGATTACATTGCCAAACTAAGTAAGGACCGATAACATCAACACAAGAGTATTATCATGGTGATGATGTAAATGCAAACCAGGATATGCATTAAGAGGACTAACATAATTAGTCATGTGATAAGAAAAGACTCCATTCTAGGCAAAACTAACTTGTTCAATTAATTTGTGTCTAACCAACCAATTAGAAGAGTTCCTATCTTCCTTTCATGGAGATTACATGATTATATTTGCATATCTTCTGATCTTTCTTTGTTCTAGTCACCAGTTATTTGTTTGCTTTTGAAGAGGAAGGACACTTCTTAAGCCTTCATCTTCCCAGCCACATGACTGAAAAGCATCGCAGAGAGTAAACAAAACAAAAAACAAAATTGCTGCAGCTCCTTAAAGATTAACTGTTGTATTTTAATGTTCCCTTTCGTAGATCAGGTCCATTTTATCAGATATCAGACTAACACGGATACTATTCCAAAAATATGGCTAAAAATGCTGCCTTTACATACCTTTTAACTATATCACTTGAATTTCTCTAACTGCACTCTTAACCTGATCCCACCCTATCCAGACATCTGAGTACATTTTTGTAAGTAAATATTTGTTCTTTTTTCCCTTTAGACTTCTGTCTGTGTGATTTTAATCATTGAGGGTTAACATTGTTGGGTGGGAGGAATTATTATTAAAAGGGGGACCTTGCTAAAACATAAAACCTAACTCTGCTCCACTTTTTGCTGTGCAACTACCAAATAATCATAAAATACTCAATAGATGCAAGAAACTAGAAGACCCAGCTGCCTATTCCTTTTCTTTTGTCACAGGTTCATATGGGGAGAACATAATAACATCTCCCTCCCTACCACCGTCTAGTCTGATCTGAAAATAGATGCATTAAATATAGTGATGTTCAGGTTTTACCAGGAATAGGAATAATTTAAATAGACTAGAATTCATTTTTCTCTTCCCCACCTCCACCCACCCATGGCATTTAAATCTGCAAAGTCCCACAACCATTTTAAAGGATTAGTGATAAATGCAGACAGCAGAGTTTCTTGTGTAGTGGAAATTGTTAAGATTATGCAAACTCTGCAAATGGGATTAAATTGCTAGGTATTATTCACAAGAATGGCAGTTTAGCAAAAGAAGGTTGACAGCAATTTTTGATGAAGATGTGGCAGAGGACAAAGTTTCTTAATGCAGTAGTAATTTAATAATAATTGTGTGGTATCAAGTTGGTTCTGACTTATGGTGACTCTTTCTAGGGTTTACTAGGTAAAGAATATTCAGAATTCGTTTACCATTCTCTTCTTCTGATGGTACCATGAACTGTGCAGTTTGCCTAAAACTTTACAAGCTGACTCTTCTAACAGGAGGCACAGTGGGGAACTGAACTCCCAAACTTTAACAGCTAGATACCTAAACCACTAGATAATGTCAATATCAGGCAATTTACCTGGTTTGGGGCAGACGATACCATAATATATTTTAAAAATAAACATGTTGTTGCATTGTGCAGTAGGGAACTATAAACTACTTAATTTGGTGTCTCATGCATGTGTAGTTTGTCTCAAAATTCTTCTATATTAAATATCTTCTCACAAGGAATTCTGTTTTATTGTTTTGAATTGTGTGCCTGAAAAGCTGAGATACAAATAAGCTGCAATTCATCTCTTACTAAAGTTAATCAAAAATATTCAATACCTTCAGCAAAGAACTGTTAAATAACAAATTATTTATTCAAAATGACATAATGAAAAGGTCAGGCTGTAGGCCAAGTACATGTATTCATGGGAGTAAGTACAGTACTACTTAATGAGGTTGGACTTGGTTTTGAGTAGATTTCTAGTTCCTCATATTATCACTCATAAATATGAGATGACATAGAAATCAAGTCGCCATGTTGCTCTATTATAAATGTTTTAACAGCATTATCAGTAGAAAATCTTTTATGTCTTGTACCAAGCCCAGTCTCTGTGTACCTAGCATAGATGCTAACCTAATTTACTCTGCAAAACAACACACACACACACACACACACACACACACACACACACCACCACCACCACCATTTTCTCTGCTCAAATGTTTGCATACTACAAACTTCTGACTTCAGGACTTAACCTGTCATTCCCCAAGACTGCTTCTGTCTTCATTTTTTGGTTCTATTTTCTTATTGAACAGCCAGCCTGAAGAAATATTTCAGAGCAATTTAAAGCTTACTACATAATATAACATTACTAGCTGATTGCCCGACTTCACCTGGGGATATTTTTAACCACTGTTGCAATAAGTTGCCCACATGATGAACAGATTTGATTAAATAGTACCTTAAGACTAGCCAGGCTCATTTGGTGTGAGCTTCAACGGACTGCAGCCCAAATTATTAGATGCAGGTGAACATTCCTGACAAATACAACTTGTTATTAGTGTTTACCTTATGAAATCCCACCGTATTTCTCAAGAAAGTGAAGGGTGAACAATACAGGGTCAAATAATGCTCTGTGTAGGCCAATGGTAGGGATTATGGGTGACAAGCTTGGAACCTGACCTCATGAAAAACTTATTGCAACAGAAACTATAAGAGGAAGAGCTTAACTGCAGCATTCCCAGCTGATAAAGCCTCATCTTCTATGGCAGAATTGGCAGCCCAACCACCAAAGTGGGATTCGACCCTTAGTGTGAAAGTATCTGCCCATTTAATGCTTAAAGTACCCACAGGGCTTTGGGTTGCTGTTCCTCAAAAGAACTAACAAAACTACTTCCCTTGAAATCAATTTGATTAGTAAATTCAATTTTTAAAGTGTTTCAGTCAAATTTCTGAGACTCTGTGGGTACTTACAATAAAAGGGATGAATGACTGAGAAGGAGTACCCAACAAAGAAGCTGGCCTCGAGAATTGCACATAGACTTAATATGCATTTCCAGCAGGTTCCTGCCTTGCTGTGGCTGCCGAGCCCATTGCCCAGAACCACGTCAGCATCAAACAGATGTTGTCTCTCCACACTGTTCAGCTCAGTGACTTTTCCAAACAGGCACTGACAGCCTCGGAAGCTGAAATGCCACTTTACTGCCTGCTATTTTTTAGGGCTTGAGAACCATTGGTGGTAGGGGGAGGGTATGGTCATGCACCTTTTATCTCCTTGATCTTTTGGGACAACGTATTTCTCAAGGACAATTGAGGCAGAAGCTCTTTTGGAGCCACAGGTACTTTGGCACTTGTGAAATCCCAGAGCTACAGTCAGTGGGTGTAGAGAGAGAAATCAACAATTCCCAGCAAAAAATCTCTGTGCTATCAGCCCCAAAAGGGTACACAGAAATAGCCTCGTTGAAGATTATGGTATTTCTGAACCACAATTGGTAACAGCAACTTTGTTGCGCCAGCTAATCTTTCTCATACTAGGTCAGACAAAAGGAACTACAGGCGGCTTCAATTTGCCAGTATAACGTGTGAGATAGACATGATAGAAGAAGAATTGGCCCCAAAGACTCTAACACTGTGAGGAGTTTACTTCATCTCCCTTTTATTTTGTAGGCAGAGTAGAAAGCAAAGTTCTCCATCTTCTTCTGTGTCTAGGCCAGGTGTGAAAATGCCAAAATGAAGGCACCTTTTGGTGAGTTCATTCTGCACTACCTTTTGCTTGACCAAGTGTGAGAAAGATTAGCCAGTAACACAAGGTTGCCGTTACCAGGATATGCCCATTTGTGGTTCAAAAATACCACAATCTTTGAGGAGGCTCTTTCTGTGTACCCAGAAAGCAGAGTGACCACTTTGAAGCTATCTGATAGAGTGGAGCTGAAATTTCTCAGAAGTCATTGTTTTGAAGTGTTGGGAGTGGGTGGGTAAAAAAAAAATTTAACTTTCTGTGATTTTTCTTTTTCCTCGTCACTGTAGAAAATGAATGTCATTTTAGTAGAATTTCCTCCCAAGCTTCTCCATTGTTTTTGACATGGAAGGTGCTGACTCAGTTTGAACTGCTGTTCGGGGCACTGAAGAAGATTTTAAAGATGGTCAGGCTGCCAATAGGGTTGCCACTGTTGGACCTTTACAGGAAAAAGAAACCCTTAGAGAAAAAAAAAACAAATAAACAAAAAAAGTGGGATGTTGTTAACAATAACCATCACCTCTGACTGATTTCTCCCTATTGCTCACTGTTGTTGTTGTTGGGTTTTTTTTAATGATGCTTCCTCCCTAAATAGAGTTGAGAATTTTGACAGACTGTTTGCACTCTCCAATCTGCAGGAACCAGAAAACTGGGGAGGGCAATTTATGGCCCCCTCAGATGCTATGGAACTGCATTTTCTTTCAGCAATAGCCAGCAATGCCAGCTGTAAGATGCACCCTAACAACATTTGCTACAGAAGGAGCCATTTTGATTCAGAGTGTCTTGAATAATCTTTGTGATACGGTTCATTCAACCCCTCTGAGATGATGGGCAGGATAATTGTAACTCAGTTGTAACTGAGTGTATATAAGGTTGCAACTTATATGGGGTGTGTTCTCTTTAATTGTTTTTTTATAATTTCCCCGAGAAGAGTTGTTTTTCTTTATTTTAATAGAAAAGGTTTCTTCCTTAAAATTAGACTTCCTGTTTTTTATTTATTTATATATAGTTGAATATGTTTAGAATTCACGAGACTGAATTTGAATTCTGGAACTTCCTTGGTCATTCCAAAACTTCATTTCACCTCACTTATATTCAGACAAACCAGCTTTGTTTGTTCCATTTTCGTGATATGATGCTGTGAGAAACAAATCAAATCTACAATCACAGGGCTTCCTTTGCTCACTACTTCTTGCTATAAAAAAGGAGAGGGGGATAGCTTTCCTGGTGTGAAGATGAGTGAGATTACATCAGGAAATATTCAAGACAGAGAAATAAGATGGGGGAGTTATTGAGGAAGCATTAGACAAGAGGTGCCACATGTCTTCTGGCTATAAGTGTCTCATCTTAATGTCAGATTATGCTTTATATGTGTTAGATTTAAATATCATCATTTTTACAGAATGATATCATGGTGTATAGGGTGGCCCATTTTAAATACTTGATCAATCACAGGAAGTAAAGCTCCCAATATATGGAGGTTAAGCTTTTCAGAGAGATCAGTTCAGGTGAGTGATCTTTTTTCTTACTCACTGACATGATTATTTTGTTGTTTTAATTTCCTGCTTCAGTTTTATCATCACCCTGCAAGTTAGTGACTTCCAGAAAGTCCTGTCATCAACAACAGCACCATTCAGCTCTTGCAAACTTGTGGCCATAGTTTTTTTTTCTTCTTGAAACACCCCATCTCTTATTTGGTCTTCCTCCTTTCCTGTTGCCTTCAGCTTTCTCCAACATTATTCCCAGATTATTATTATTTTACATCATCTCCTCCTACCCCTAGAGGTGTACTTAAACTTTCAGCAATCCACCTGAGGAGGAATAGTATAGTCTATGGAAAGCATGGTCCCTTATTTGGTGTAAAAAGTGTTTGTCAGTCTCTCCTATTTAACGGCGAGGCTTGATTTAAAACTATTTTATACATGGTACACTCCTCTGTTACTTTCAAAGGATTTTGTGATGTAAACTGCTTATAATTAAATAATACAAAACTGGCAGTGAAGACAAAACTTCTGCCTGAATGAACATGTAAAAAGGCTTTAAAAATGTAAAAAGGAGACAACTGGAGCAAGCAAATAACTTCTCATGCAAGAAAGGATTTCACCTTGACTCTCCTCCTCATGTCAGCTGTCTGCCAGCTCCTCTGTTTAAATAATAGCTTCCCTCCCTGTTGGCTTGATCAACCTATTTTTGATTTTTTAATATTAATTAAACATTCCTAGGGGATAGTTCGTATCCTTATTAAATTGAAAGCTCACAAAAGACTCAGAAGGAAACAAAAGCAAACTGTGTGAGTACAAATGGGAGGAGTCTTGTGGAGTCTTGCTGTTATTGTTCAAGGATAGCAAATCAAAGTTGAGATAAAAGTAAATTTGCCTTAAAAACAAATAAAATTTATCCTGATAGACATTTGCCCACTAGAAACCATGGTCTTTGAGGAATGTTGCATGGATGGGGGGGGGGGATAAAAACCAAAGAGACAGGTTAGGGCTTCAATCAGAAGACCAAAGTGTTGCCCTCTTCTGTCTTCCTCCCCCCCATCACTTAGAGATATTTGGCAAAAGACCCATGGATGGTATCAAAGGGCTAATTAGCTGACAGCTGCTATGGAAAAGGAGGGGAGGTGGTTGAAAAATAGAGGGAAGTGAAAGGAGACAAATGAATATAAATTCATACTAAGAATGACAATCAGAAAGATAGCAGCTGGGTCGTGAGCCCATCTCTTAATAGTAGGGTAGAGAGAAAATCTCATCTTCCCTTCTGGTGCCACATTAGAGGCTTCAGTAGGAAATACATATCTTACTGTGCCACTTTAGGTATTCTCTTCACATCCTTTCTAATTCCAGCAATGTACTTGCCCTACCTTTTCTCCATTAATGTGTCACTGGGTACACAGCTAGTTTTAACCTAACTCCAAGATGTAATTTAGAGAAAGGCTCAACAGGGCTATACTTTTGTAGGTATAAGGAACAAGAAACACCATGACCTCTGAACAAAATTGTTTAGCTCACCATTAGCCAGTCATACCCAAAAAAGAATTATGAGTAGAAATGAGGATGGGGAGTATCTGCAGTTTTGGGCTCTTAATTTCTCATTTTAGAAATTAAGATCTGCTTCTCTCATAGAGTCAGTAAGGGCTCATTCAGATTGGACAAAAGGTCAATTCCCTTTCTCCCAGTAAGTCCTGAAAGAGAGATGCTCTTAAAGAGTTGTCTCCTATAGTAAATTATGAAGGCTTTCTTTTTTTAAAAAAAGTTTAATAACATCTACATCTTCATTTCTGTATGTGAGAATAGTTTTGCATCATATTCTATCTAATTACATTATTATGACTAGGCACTCTAACTTTGAAATGAAGTTCCAAGTTCTTAACATTTTTAAAAAATGTCTCCCTCTGAAGAATACCTTGAAATCTAAAAATGGTATATTTGATAGGGTACCTCAAAAATGTAGCTGTTTCTTTGGCTAATTATCGATAACTTTCAACTGGGAAGCATTGCGCTGAGAACTGAACTGAGGAGTATTGAACTCCATTCTTGAAATAGGCATAATTGTAGAATAAACCATTTCTTTCAGAGGGGATTTAAAAAACCACATTGGACATACTGAAACAAGATTTCTGTTATCTGAACATCACAGGGAAAACCTGGGATATTTCATGAACAACAAGGTACACATCAGAGATCAAATGTTTCCATCTGGATGAATTCTGAGGCGGTAAATTAGAATATCTCTTGGCACATTAAAGTTTCTTAGTTGTTGGAATGGTTCATCCATTCAAGAATTCTATTGGCTTTTCTGATTTAGGTTGGCAGTTTTGCTCAGCAATCATAAGTTTTCAAGGTCTATGGCCTCCGAGTTCTACATCCTGCCTTCCACTCAATATCTACATACACTCAGTTCTGACCATGGGAGGATAATTAATTTGAAGAATGGAAGAAAGACAAATTTGACTCTCAGTAAGACTTGCCCA
This sequence comes from Bradypodion pumilum, assembly GCA_035047305.1. Taxonomy (NCBI): domain Eukaryota; kingdom Metazoa; phylum Chordata; class Lepidosauria; order Squamata; family Chamaeleonidae; genus Bradypodion; species Bradypodion pumilum. The sequence continues at coordinate 61,087,476 of JAWDJD010000004.1, read as the reverse complement.
ATTTTTTCCTTCTGTTTCTTACACTATACTTTTTTTAAAAAATGAAGGTTCATGCTCCAGGTTTAGGGTGTAATTATGTGGCTGCAAAGCCTGTACCTGATCATACCATAAAGAGCAATTTTTAATAGGAGTCTTTTTTTCCCCATGTCCAGGCCAGATGTGAAACTGCCAAAATGAAGGCACCTTTTGGTGAGTTCATTCTGCAGTTCCTTTCACATGATCAAGTGTGAGAAAGATTAGCTGGCAACACAAGGTTGCCGTCACCAGAGGTATACCCAATTGTGGTTCAAAAAATTTCCGCAATCTTCAAGGAGGCTCACTTCAAGCAACTCTTTGGTCCAGCTTTGTCAGTGATTGGCATTGGGCTGGATTGCATTTCCCTGTGTGTTGAGTGATTGTTTGGAAATAGATCATACCAGGCCACTTCACAAGTGGTCCAAACTGCATTTCTCTTCCCCTGTGTGAACTTAGAACTAGGCATATTTCTTAAAGTAGCAGGTGTGGTCACTCTCAATTCGAATGTGGAGCAACACCTTGCCCCGCAACAGAGAGGACTTTAAAAGCCGCGTCCCTGCCATGCATGCCCCAAGCCCCCTTCCCCAGTCTGGCTGGTCAAAGGGAAGGAGCAACACCTGGCCCCGCAATGGAGAGAACTTTGACAGCTGTGTCCCCACCATGGATGCTCCGAGCCCCCTTCCCCAGCCTGGTTGGTCAGAGGGAAGGAGCAACACCTGGCCCCAGTCACCCCAAGCCCCCTTCTCCAGCCTGGCTGGTCAGAGGGAAGAAGCAACACCTGGCCCCGCAATGGAGAGGACTTTAAAAGCTGCGTCCCTGCCACCCGGGCTCCATAAGGACATTGAGCCCTGGGCTCCGCAAGTGCGTTGAGGCCCAGGCTCCACAATGACTGTGGGGACGTGAAGGCAGAGGATGGTTTATTACTTGTTGTTTGATATTTTTGTTGTTGATGTTATATTATTGTGCTGATGTATGATGTATAATGTTGACATATTGTGATTGTACCGATTGTATTTCATTGTGATGCTTATTTTTGAATTTTTGTATTGCTGTATTTTGTGATTAACCTTGTAACTACATTTTTATTGTACTGTATTGTGTATTTTGTATTTGGATATTATATGATTATGCATATTATGTATTGCACTGTATTTTTATTATGTTTGCACTGTATATTATGTATTATTTATTGTTGGAAGCCGCTCTGAGTGGTGCATGCACTAGAAGAGTGGAGTATAAATAAACAATTCAGTTCAGTTCAATTATGTGAATAGAAAATGATTAACTCAACCCCCCAGATCAGGGAGGTGTCAACTTGCAATGTTGGGCTAAGGCACTTTCTCTGTTCAGGCCAAGATGGTGCTATTCCACACCCGGACTACATCCTCAGCCACTCAATGGCAAGTACAATAGTTCAACAGCAGTAACTCAGCAACAACAGCATCTATGTAACACTCAGAATCCATTGAGAAGCAGTCGACAGACATCATATCAGTAGCCGCTACTTGTTGACTAGCAATTACTACAATACTTCAGCCACTGGCACCCACTCAGTAACAATCATGACAAATCATTAGCTTTCAACAGTCATTCAGTAGCAATGTCAGAGTTGAGCAGCAGTCAACATCAGTTCCTTTGCCTTCAGTGAATTTCTTGCATCAGAGGACATTCAATAGCCATCACCAAGCACTTGTAATGCATTACTTTGGGGAGTGTGTGTGTATGTTTGTGTAAATGTCCTATCTTTAGTTGCACAGCTGTCTCTGTAGCAACCAACAGTTTTTTGTTGTTCAGATAAGGAAGGGTAGGCAGCCCGGGAAAATGCAAAATAATAAAAGATGTTAATATCAAGAAAAATCAAATTCATTAACATTAACCATCTTGCAGTGTTAACAGTAATCAACAATATAGCCAAAAGGAATTAAGAATGAGACAGAATAATGGAAGGCTCTTTCATAGCAAAATAAACATTTTAGGAGATTGGAAGATAACTTATAACCCAAGTCATCTTTTTCATGGAGCTGCATATTTGTTATAGGGCTTTAGGAGAAACATCCATATTATAAGTGCTTGTTGTTTGTTATCTTCTGTCAAGTTGCATCTGACTTATAATGACCATAATAGAATTTTCAAGGTATGAGAGATATTTATGCAGTGGTTTTACCACTGCTATTTTCATGTGAGTTTCTGTGAGTACAGTATTTCTAACACACGTATAGCACACCAGTGTGTTTGTATCAGTTGTCAAAATCACTGCATGCAGGCCCAATGAGTCATACCTCTGAAGAGATGCCAGGAATCAAAAGATGATTTAAGCTTTTAAGAAAAGCACCAACACTATTGTAAAAAAGTGTCACTTTCCCCAGCTTTTTGCAGTTCATGTCAACGCCAGCTTTGTAAGGGAAAACAAATCAACAGCAGAGTCAAATGCCTCATCCTGGAGGTGTTGTACTGCTTGCTTATACAGTACATGTTCACCATTGCCTGTTAACAAGAGGTGGCAAGCCCTGCAAAATAACAATTAATAAACCAACAGCTAATTCTTTGGGGCTTGATTAATTGTGGATGGAGGGATTAATCCAGCCTGATCCTGGAGCTTGCAGTGGAGCATTCTTCTCTTCTCCTCCACCCTGGTCCTGCAGTCTTCCACACTGCTTGAAAACCAGCTCCATGGGTTTCTCAGTCCTCCAGAAATACAGTGTGTAGGGTAGATGACGACCAACTGGCAGGAAAGCTAGCGTTTGTAACAATCTGGCTATTCCTTCCAAGTAGAGATTAATATGCGAAGGATCAGGAGAGCACCTAGTCCATTTTGCACCAATCTTGAAATATTCAAGGTGTTGTTTGCACGGGAGCCTCTGTGCTCACAATTTCGAGCAATGTTCTGACTCTCTCCCTCTTTGTGGACCATTTCAGACTAGAAATGAATTATCCCTTCACAGGTTACCTTTGGGACTGTTTGTTTTGATTGCTTTTTTTCAGCAATACCAAAAGATCAGAATCATTTCAATTTTTTTTAACAAGAGGGTCCATGGCAGTTCCTCAATGGAAGGAAAAAACTTGCATAGTGGTACATTAGCACAAGTCCCACAGCCACACCAAGTTTGCTCCACTGGAACACACTGCACCTGTCTATGTACATCAATATAATAAACACATTTAGGATTCTGGGGGGAATGCCAGTTTAACAATGAATACATCATGAGGTGAAAGGTATGGAATATATGTACAGTACTCACATTTCTGATGCCTTGTGATGTGAACAAACTAGAGACTGCTTTCCTTTCCAAATGTTGCTACCAAAATTTGTCCCATACCATCATTTCAAGTTCAGTTTGTTTTATTACCCAAAGGCACACCATTCTTGGCATTCAAGATGGAAAACGCTTTAGATTTTTAAAAATAGAATTTGGGGAATTAAAAAATGTCAGATGTGTTGATCTAGTCCCATGCTCAAGATTTGAAGTGCTTAGCGATGAAAATTCTGCATTTGAATCTCTGTTGGTGATTCCCACCTTTTTCCCTGAATGCCTTCAAGTCTTTACAACCAGAAGCTAGTTCGGCATGATTTATTGGCTGGTTAGGATAGGAATGGTCCGAAAGTTACAAATGTGCTTCTGCTAAGCCAACACGATTTCATTCAGTGCTTTAAAGGAGAAAATTGTTGTAGTAATCAAGACAAGAACACGAGCATTTGAGGATAGATTGTCAGTGTCCCAGTCTGTGGATAGGGAAAGTGGAAGTGGGGCTGAAGCTACTTCCAATTCTTGTAATGGAAGTTGATATAACTAGAATACGAGTAAATAGGTCCAAAAGTATGGATAAAACCCAGGGACAAGGAAAAAGCTCTTTTCTCTGAGATTGGACAGGTAACAAAATACTGTTTAGAGGCAGCTAGGAAATGATACAGATGGACACCCAGGTTTTAGAAGCACACATAAACATCAAATTTTCTTCTCTTCTACTGCTGCTCACCCTAAGATTTGGTTTTTGATGGACAGCACAGAAATACCTTGGGACTTCACTCAGCAAGCTGACATTTGACAGCCCTAGGGGTTTCTCAACTGAAAAATTATAATTTGGATTACAAATCCCAGAATCCCCAGCAGCATGGCTGCTGGTGTGATTCAAAACATGCTACAGAGAAGCAGAAAAATTTCATCTTGAGTGACAAGTACAGACAAAAGCCATCCTTAGTTCTAAACTCTGATGAAACAAAATTCTCTCTAAAGAAAATGGATAATACTCACATAGTCTATTGGGCTATCTGAACCATTTGAAGCTAATCCAAACACTCCCAGTTTCCTACATGTTTTAATTGGCTGTTAGGATTTTAGGGACATATTGCAAACTGCTTGCCAAATTATATATGCAATTAAATCCAATGAGAGGTTACCCTGCTTAAAAAGCATAATTAACTGAGCAATGGCAAACAAATGACCGTAACATCTTTTTTAAAAATCATTATTTATTTTGTCTCTTAAAGAGATGAATTCAGACTTCTTGTGTGCAGCGATGTATAAATGAGCATTTTCATCATGCCCAAGGCTTTGTTTATTACGTTCCTTTAAAAATCATGAGAAAATTAAAAACATGGCCAAATGGTTTAGCTTGAAACAGAAGGCTATGATTGTGGTGAACAGCAATTGAGATAAAGATGCATTACTTCTAGGGATCTTGCATCCAGATCTTTCCTTTCCTTTCCTTAATTATATAGTGATTTGACCAAAACAAAATATTTCCCAGTGGTATGAAGTCATTCCCACCTGCTTCATTGTGCCCTTGAGAACTGACACTTCCTCCCTTTTCTCATCCTGTAAATACATATTTTCCCCATACAAGCTTCTGGATGTTGTTCAAACAATGATGTCAAGGGAAAAGGAGGACTTTCACAATAGTAGCAAGGATAGCACTGAGCCACTGCTATCCCATATTTAAAATAAAGAGGCAGATAAGAAGCAGTCCTTATAAAAGGTATTACTGGAACCATTCCAAATGTTTCTTTTCTTTCAAGCTATCTGTAACCCCCCTTCTCTTTGTACTTTCTACTCTTCTTTTTCTCCCCAGTCCCATGCCATCAATTTGTGGACGGAGAAAAAAACAGATTTAATACATACAAGGCACACAAGACTGTTTTAACACTGTGAATGTGATGGATGAAACACTCTGTATCATTAAAGTTTGGAAAAGTTACCCTTTGGGATTGCATCTTCTAAAATTGCAAGCAGATCTTCCTTGTCCCAGGTTGTATAGTAGGTGGGAAGAATTATGTATTAATTAAAGAGTCCTCCTTGTGCAGTAGTTATGCTGTAGTACTGCAGCCAAAACTCTGCTTATAACCTGAGTTTGATCCTGACAAGCCAAGTTTGACTCAGACTTCCATCCATCTGTGGTCAGTAAAATGTGGCCAAGACCATCAAGAAATGAACATGGAGTTGGAATAAATGTCAGTTTCTATATATGGAATACTGGAATAGTGACTTAATCCAGCACACTGATACTTTTTTTTACCTCTTTCCTTCTATTATTTCCTGTTTTGACCAGATTTGCCAGGATCCCATCAGTATGCTTTCATGTCTCTTTCTTCTCTCTAAAGATTCCTATAGGTAATGGTAAAGGTCGCCCTTGCTTGAAAGCCAGTCATATCCAACTCTAGTGTTCAGTGTTCATCTCTGTTTACAGCCAAAGAGCCAGTGCTGTCTGCAGATGCAGATGCAGATGCAGAAATTTCTGTGGACATGTGGCAGGCATGCCTAGTACATGGAATGCTGTTTACCTTCTCACCAAAGTGATATCTATTTATCTACTTGCAACTTCTTGCTTTTGAACTGCTAGTGTTGGCAGGAGCCGGGACAGAGATGGGAGCTCATTCCATCGTGCAGTCCTCGGATCTCAAACTGCTGACCTGCCAACTTTCCAGTTGTCAAGTTCAGTGTCTTAAGCACTTGAGCCACTGCAGCTCCTTAGATTCCCATATCCCAGTACATATTTTCAGCTGAGTGTTCCTTTAATACTTGTTTCTCATGATGGGCTATTAACACAAATCTGGATACAATTCTAAGAGAATATTAATACAACTGCAGCCCATTTTCCCTCAGAAGCTGGAAAAACTGCATTGGAATCCATAGGTATTTTTCAGTGTACAGCAGAAATCCTTTATTGTCCCACACTGGGAAGTCTGAGTACTCCCACCGTCAATAATGTTTGGTGGTTCCACATGAACATCTATTATCCAACCATATCTAGGTCTCAGGGTCTTCTATTTAACTCAGAAGCAGGTTCTCTTCAGCAGAGTCAATTAGTAACAGTGCTGGTCCTTCATTGCAGGCGCACCCCCCAATAAAGGACTCAGACACTGATAAAAGTGGATAACGGCATTGGGCCACATTTATTGATTCATGCCCTAGTCCGAATTATAAATTTCTATTGGTAATTGACCAATCATAATTCTTAAGGCAAGCAGGCCGAAGTAACACTGGTAAGGTACCACCCAAAATTGCCAACGGCAATTGCTACAATGTATCCATTTGTATCAATTTGTTTGTTGACAACAAACAAATTGTTGACCGTAGTCAATATCTAACTAATGACCCCACCCTCTGACGCGTATCCGTAAAATCACGTGGTGATGCATACTGTCTAGCTATAGCCATCACCCCGTCGCCTAGTTCGTCGTTGACCGGACAACGTTTAACCAACTTATGCCTGTCTAGTGTTGTCCAGTCAATTGCGAACTTGCCGGATACCTGTGGGTCATAATGTTTACCTTACCAGTGCTACCCGCCCATGTGACCAAAGTCAACAGCAGCAACAGACAAAAACCCCTATGTCAAACCATAGCAACAGTGTGGGATGGGCGAAAAAACCAGGACCCGGAAGCCAATATGGGTCCCAGCCAAAAATTCCCACCCGGCCCTGAAGCGACCAAAACATCACACTGTTAACTAGGGAGGGGGTGGAGGGGAAAAACTTCTCCGCTCCGTCGCTTCGCAAAATGGCAGCTCGGCTGCCTCGTGGCCACCCCTTTTATAAGGGAGCTGGCCACGCCCCTAACTACCCGGATGCCTTCGTCCGGTGGGGGGGCTCCCGCAAAGAGCGTGGCGGCCATTTTGGCGGCGCGCTTGCATTGCAGGCGCACCCCCCAATAAAGGACTCAGACACTGATAAAAGTGGATAACGGCATTGGGCCACATTTATTGATTCATGCCCTAGTCCGAATTATAAATTTCTATTGGTAATTGACCAATCATAATTCTTAAGGCATGCAGGCCGAAGTAACACTGGTAAGGTACCACCCAAAATTGCCAACGGCAATTGCTACAATGTATCCATTTGTATCAATTTGTTTGTTGACAACAAACAAATTGTTGACCGTAGTCAATATCTAACTAATGACCCCACCCTCTGACGCGTATCCGTAAAATCACGTGGTGATGCATGCTGTCTAGCTATAGCCATCACCCCATCGCCTAGTTCATCGTTGACCGGACAACGTTTAACCAACTTATGCCTGTCTAGTGTAGTCCAGTCAATTGCGAACTTGCCGCATACCTGTGGGTCATAATGTTTACCTTACCAGTGCTACCCGCCACACGGAGGGGCTTCAAAGAAGGCTCGACGCCCCCCCCCCAGACCGTCAGCTCGGTCAACAGGCCTGCTCGCCAATCACCCAACAGGAGGTCCATACCTCCTCGCGACAGATGGACCCCATCCCCTGCATACAAGTCATAACTTTGTAGGCTAATAGCGGGGTGACGACTGACCCTCCCCCAAGCCCTGTCGACAAGGAACCGCGCCACTGCCCTATTCACCATGCGTCTAGCGCGGTCAAGGGCCAGGAGGTCAACGCCTCCTCTGTAGGAATGGCGCGGGACCATGTCCGACCAAACAAGGGTTGTGGCGGGCCAGACGTAATGCAGGTAGGCAAGGTCCTCGCAAATCGCATGCTTCAGCGATAAGCCGGTGACCTGGCCCAAATCATTGCCCCCCAGGTGTATGATCAGAATGTCAGGCGGGTCAGCATTCTGGCCTGAAAAAAGGAAAGGCAGCAGCTCCCACCATAACATCCCGGGCTTACCATGCCATGTGAGACTTGCGTATGCACCCAGTCCCAGTCGAGGTCCCCACTCTGTCGCCGCAGCGTAACGCGCTGCCCTGTGCACGTAGCTATGGCCCACCAGCCATACTGTCACCGGTGTAATACGACACCCAGGGTCTGTAAAGAAAGTTGAGGAAAAGAAGGTAAGGTGACTGAATTGGTACTCACGGCGGAAGTGGGCGCACATAAAACTGAAAACATTGCGAACCCCACCTTCCCATGCTGCGTATGTCAGCCCCGGAGTACCCAAAAGCAGCTGCGGTTGAGGCCGCCCCTATACGAAATGAATGGGTGCCATAGCGGGCACCTGGGAGGCCCACACTGGCCAGCGCTTTGCCCGTCACCTTCCAAAATTGAAATTTAGTAAGGGGAGACCCATCTTGGTGACAGAAAAACGGGCCATGGTGCGTGCCACACAGTGCCAGGAACTCCTGTAGGGCACCAACCGGACAGATGTCTGCCAAAGAACACCGTAGCAGTCGCACACCACTGCCTACGCCATGCTGATCCGTCTTAGAGGAGTGTATCCTCAACTGAGCCCAGTCTTTGGCAACACAGACATCCTCGAGTTCCAGTGCCCTACGACTTGCATCCGCCTTAGACAGCATCACAAGCTCGCTGATGCGGAGCGCTCCAAAAAATGCCACCGTTGTGGCTGCATGAAATAGGGCTGCCTCATATGCATCAAAACAGAGGCAAGGCCAGCCCCGGGCCAACTGGGTAAGGACCCCTGGGGAAATCGGGTGGCGGTCGTCCGGGCAACGCCCGCACTCGCGCACCCACCCCTCCAAAACATGTCTCACACGGAAGTCAGAGGTGCTGTCCACATGACCCCCCACTTTGGCCATAAAAGCCAACGCTGAAAGCTTAGATGCTATGGTGCGAGGTGCAAGGCCCTGAGCATGCAGGTAACCATGAACCGCAGAACATGGGTTACCGGGATCGGCCAGGTTCCTGGCAGTTGAAATTGGGTACAGAATGCCCTGAAAGAATTAATTGCGTGGTGATACGCCTTACGCGTGCGTGGCGCTAGCGACAGGCCAATCGCCCGGTTCACCTCTCCTTGCCAATGGTCCATATCTCCTCCGGGAGTGGCGAGGGAAATTCCTCCGCATCCGGGGCCAAGGCACGGAACCGGGAGATCTGTAGGTGGGACAAAGCGTCAGCAGTATCATTATTAACCCCTGGGACATGCCTGGCCCTGAACAGGACGTTGAGGCGCAGGCTGCGCAACACAAATTGGCGCACTAGGTCCATAACCCTGGGCGATTTAGAAGTCTGTGCATTGACAATGTGGACCACAGCCGCATTGTCACACCAGAAATGCACGACCGAGTTGGACCACTCCTCGCCCCATAGCATCAAAGCACCCAGGATAGGGAAAAACTCCAGATATGTGAGATCACACAGGCGACCCGTGCCTGCCCAGGCCGGTGGCCACCCACCATAGGCCCACTTCCCATTGAAGTACATCCCATAACTGAGGGATCCCGAGGCATCAGACTGAATCTGAAATTGAGGGGAAGCCAGGAGGTCACACCTCCAAAATGAGACCCCATTGAACTCCCTCAGGAACTGTAACCAGACAAGCATGTCTGCCCTGATACCCCGGGTAAGCCGAACCCTATGGTGAGGCCTGGATAATCCCGCCATGGCGTCGCACAAGCACCGGGCAAAAGCCCTGCCCGGTGCGACCACCCTGCAAGCGAAATTGAGGTGACCATGAAGCACCTGCAGTTCTCTCAGTGATGCCTTGCGCTTGGCCAGCAAATCCGAGATAAGGGCCACAATCCTTGACACCTTCTCCTCGGTCTTTTCGGGCGCTAAAGGGACACCGAGTTCCTCCATTAGCGTCTGAAATGTGTTGAGGAGACGTGTACACGTGTCCCAGCCCCGTTCACCCCTGAATAAAAAGTCATCCAGGTAATGGGCTACAGACCGGGACCCTGACCTGCGGATGAAAGCCCACTCTAGGAAGGTACTGAAACGCTCGAAAGCCGAGCATGATATGCAACAGCCAAACGGCATGACCTTATCAAAGTAATATTCGCCCCGAAATTTGAAACCCAGCAATTCAAAGTCGCCCGGGTGCACCGGCAAGAGACGAAAAGCCGACTTAATGTCGCACTTAGCCAGCAGCGCACCCGGGCCACATGAGCGCACCATGCGCAGCACGTGGTCAAAAGATGTATACCTGACTGAGCAAAGGTCATCAGGGATAGCATCGTTGACCGATCGGCCGGCTGGGTAGGACAAGTGATGGATAAGGTGAAACTCGCCTGGAGACTTCTTGGGAACCAAGCCCAGGGGCAATACCTTAAGGTTGGGGAACGGGGGTGCAGGGAAAGGGCCAGCGACCCTGCCCGCATCGACCTCCTTATTAATGCTGGCGGCAGCCACCTCCTCCCTCCCTCTAAGGGACAAAAGGTTGGGGGCATCCTGAGGGGACCTATCACCCATGAAAGGGATACGGAACCCCTGCCTAAAGCCCTGAAGGAGATAATCCGCATCCTCCCCTTTCGGGTACAATGCGAGCCAACACTCCAACATGTCCACATTAATTGGGGAGGGAGCCTTTCGGTGAACCAGCTCCATCTGCGGCAGTCTTGCCAGCCCACTGCCCGCCCCTCCCTCTGCCCCGCGTCCCTCCAGGCCTGGGACAGGCAGAGGCTGCATGGGGGCCCGCACAGGTGGGACACTCATGTCTGTACTTGCAATTCTTCTTATTGCAGGAACCATTAGACGAGAAAGTCCAGCACAGCAGGTGGGCTGGAACCCCCTGCCCCGCCACCTGGCGGGGAACCTGTGCTGGAGCCGCTCGCTGGACCGCATGTCCACAATGGTATCTTTCCCCCAGCGCGGGGCGCGTGGGCGTCATGTACAGAAGCCAAAGCCTCTGGCATGGCTCATCCCACCTCATCTCAGGGTGCAGGGGAATTCGCATGCGGAATTCCTCGTCATAAGCCAACCACAACAGGCCCGGAAAGTCAACCATCGCCCGATAGATGTTGTCCAAATACTGGACCATCGGAATTGCCAAATCCGGCCGGGCCCTCAGGTACACCGCCATGTAGATGAGGTAAGCCGGCAGCCAGTTGGCCCACGTACGTGGTGGCTTGCGACGACGTGCCTGTTCCTTATCCTTCTCATCCTGCCCCTCCCTCTCTTCCTTGGTGGGCTCCCTATTTAGGAGTGAGAAGATATCTACATACTCCCCCCGCCATATTTTCTCTTTGGTGGCCTGTGCCAAGTGGTCGCCCAGTGGCAAGGAATACCTCGCTGTCGGCAAGGCCGAGACAGGCACCGCAGAAACTGCGGGCATCTGGAAAGGGGCTTGGACTAGCCCAGCCACCCCCAAAACATTCCCCACAGGGTAGGAAACACCCCCCACCCCGGGGCCCTGGGTGGTAGTTGTCGTCGCCGGGTGGGGCGTCAGTGGCTGTACTGCTGCACCACCCATGCGAGGCCAGGGCCATTGGAACGCCCCCCCCAACGTGGCCACGTGTGTAGGTGCACTAGTTTGGACCGCATACTCACATGCTGCACCCCCGCGGGCCGCCCCCACCGGGGGTTCCGGTCCACTGGGGGTGTCGGAGCTCACGACCACCGTTGAGCTCGTCGCTGGGGCCTGACCCGCACTGGTCTGTTGGCTGGGGAGCTGCGAGGCAGTGGCCAAAGACACGCCACGCGCCTCAAGCAGCTCGACCCGTCCCGTCGCCTGCCGCTGCCCAGCAGACGACGCTTCAAAATGAACCCCAAAGGGAGCCCCAGCGTGGCTGGCCCGAGCCAGGGAAGCCTCAAGGGCCGCAACGCGGGCCAGTAAGGCCTCCACACTGACGAGGGGCCAAGGGCCGGCCGGCCTGCCTGCTACAGGCGTGGGTACAGGCCCTTGTACTCCGGGGCCCGAATAAGGCCATGACCCCACACCCAGGCCCGGTAGGGCCGATGTAGGCACCTGCCAGGGAAGGGGACCACACCACCCCCCAAGGCTGGAAGGCCCCGGGGTGAGCTGCGCCCCTATAGAAGAAGGTCCAGTAGAATGGGAAGCACCAGGAGCGGTGTCCACCGCTTGCGGGCCACGGGCCGCAGCCCTTGCTGGACCCATGCTTGGGTCCCCCGCCTCCGGCCAAGGGGGAATAGGCCCCATCCCACCGATCCCGGTGGGTGCAGGCAAAGGCGGCAGCTGGGGAGGCGCAGCCGCGGTCCTCCGACCCGGATTGCTTCTCCGAAACGCGCGAGCGCGCTCGCGGCCGCCTTCTTCTTCGAAGGCATCTCAGTCCAACCTATGGGAAGCCGAAGGAAGAAAATCATCAGCCAAAAGGCTTCCCAAGCAAGGCAAAAGCGACGGAGGTAGGAGGAAAAAACTTCTCCGCTCCGTCGCTTCGCAAAATGGCAGCTCGGCTGCCTCGTGGCCACCCCTTTTATAAGGGAGCTGGCCACGCCCCTAACTACCCGGATGCCTTCGTCCGGTGGGGGGGCTCCCGCAAAGAGCGTGGCGGCCATTTTGGCACCGCGCTTGCATTATCCACCGTGAAGCACTCTGGTCACAGGGAGTAAAGTAGGTTACAACCATGTGCTCTAGTATTCACTTAATAGCTTAAATAAGGACCATGGGTTTTTTTACATACTACTGTAAATATATTCATATGTTGTTGTTCTCTATTGTCTTTTATATAGTCCAAAATTATTATCAATGTAGGGGCTGCAGTGGCTCAGTGGTTAAGAAACTTGCCTTCTTAGCTGGAAGGCTGGCAAGTCGGCAGTTTGAGACCCGGGTACTGCATGACAGTTTAAGTGCCCATCTCTGCCCCAGTCCCTGTTGACCTAGCAATTTGAAAACAAGAAATTGCAAGTAGATAAATAGGGACCACTTTGGTGGGAAAATATCTTGGGGACATGAAAGGAGCCTCATTTGGGCATCCCCTGAGTGGAGTTTGTGCAGCAAAAATCCTTTCAACCCAGAATAATCTCTGACATGAAATCATCATCATCATCATCATCATCATCATCATCATCATCATCATCATCATCATCATCATCATCATCATCATCATCACTCAAAAAGTTAGTTATCTGTCTTAATAACACAGTTGTAACATTGAAAGTTCATTGCTTGGGTCAGTATTCTTTCACTTGATCTTCATCTCCAAAACCACAGATATTATGTATTTAAACTTGTCTTCAAAGTAATGTAGCCATGTTTCTGAGAAAGTGAACTGTAATGAACAAAAGGTTACTTGGAAATAAATAGAGTACATTAGTTTTAAAAGATGTCACAACATCTCTCTTTTGTTTTTGTTACAATTCTTCTGTTTTGTTTCCATTTTGGAAGCAATGAAGTTTTAAAAATGGGAGAAAAATAGTTAATTGAAAGCATCTCCCCTTTCCAGTGATTAAGAGGAACTGACTAAATGTTTGTGTTGCATTGAAAAAGAAACAATAAAAGGAGTAGAAAAACAAATTTAAAAGTGGATGTTGTGAAAATGATAGCAATAAAAGGCAAATATCTCTACTATACTAATTAAAAATAAAAATCTAAGAATAAATAAATAAATTAGTTCTTGCCAAGTCTGTACTCAACATGCTAAATTGTTACTGCATTTCAGATTTCAAAATCTGGCATGGAATATGTTTTTTTTAAAAACCAAGAGGCAGGAAATCTGGTGATGCAAGGAAGTGGCACCAGTTATTTATTTAAAACAAAGGAATAAGTAAAATCAGGAAAATAAAGGGCAACAGATTCCAGACTAAAGAAGCAGTGTAGAGAAATCATTAGTTTCTTTGTTAATCAGTCATTCTGTCTGCCTGGAAAAGAATGATCAAACAGTCCTCTCTGACTTTGAAATGCTTGATTTCCTTCATGATAAACAATGCTAAGCAAAAATTCTCTCTAGGAATAAAACCCAGTTATCCTATTTATAAGATCTTGGACATTAATCTTGCAAATATTGCATCCATGTTATAAGAAATAAATAAACAAATAGATGTATGTAAAAGCAATACAGATTAACAGGTTGCTTGGTTGGTTTTGTTTTGTTTTTAAATATTTTTAGAAGAGCAAAGAGAAGCAGTAAATGTATTATATAAATCTCTAGTGGCTGGTAGCTTTTCTTAATCAAATAGACAGTATAATAATAAGATTAGTATTCTCAGCATCACTATTCTTCTCTCTGTTTTGCAGGCTGACTTTTCCAAGGTGAAAATATTGCAAATACCATAGACCTAAAATATAAGGAAGGTTATAATTCAGTTTCAACAAATGACACTTTGCCTATAGCAGGGGTGCCCAAACTTTTCTGGCCACGGGCCAGTCACGTGGTTGAGTGGGCTGGTCACGTAGTTCCTCCCACTGAAATCAGAAGTAAAATGTATCCACACATACGCAAAATGCTTCCATAAATGCACCCACAGCTGTCGTAAACACATTTACAACAGCCACAGGTGCATTTACGGCAGTGTTTTGTGCATGCATGGACACATTTTACTTCCACTTCTGGGAGCAGTGAGGAAGACACGGTCTGGATTATTAGACGCTATGGGCTAGTTTGGGCACCCCTGGCCTATAGTCATTCTGCTAGTCATCCCAGATAGGTGGATTTCTCCCAACTCCCTGAATACCATACCGAATCTGTATGGTTCAGAAGCTTGGATGTCATGTTTGCTAACGACACTAAATTATACAGGGTAGTGAAAACTGTGAGAGATTGTGAGGAGCTCCAGAGGGATCTCTTGACACTGGGGGAGTGGGCAAAACAGTGGCAAATGAGCTTCAACATTAGTAAGTGCAGAGTGATGCATATTGGGGCAAAAAACCCAATTACATTTATAAACTGATGGGTTCTGAACTCTCTGCGACAAACCAGGAAATGGATCTTGGTATCCTGGTGGACAGCTCAATGAAGGTGTCAACCCAGTGCGCCTCAGCAGTGAAGAAAGCAAACTCATTGCTAGGGATCATTAGGAAGAGTATAGAAAATAAGTCAGCAAGTGTCATTTTGCCTCTTTATAAATCTATGGTGAGGCCCCATTTGGAATACTGTGTACAGTTCTGGTCGCCATACCTCCAGAAGGATATTATGGAGCTGGAAAAAGTGCAGAGGAGGGCAACCAGAATGATTAGGGGACTGGAACACCTTCCTTACCATCTGAGGCTGCAACGGTTGGGCCTCTTCACTCTTGAACGACGACGTCTAAGAGGTGACCTGATTGAAGTTTATAAAATCATGCACGGTGTGGACAAAGTAGATAAGGAAAAACTGTTTTCCCTATCGCACAACACTAGAAGTAGGGGGCACTCCATGAAACTTTTGGGTACTAGTTCTCAAACAAATAAGAGAAAGTACTTTTTCACCCAGAGGATCACTGGTCTATGGAACTCCCTGCCATAAGAAGTGGTGACAGCTGTCAGTCTTGACAGCTTTAAGAAAGGATTAAACAAGTTCATGGAGGACAAGGGTATCAATGACTATAATTATGGATACTTAAGGACAACCTCCGGGTTGGAGAGATAGGCAGGATATCTCTCAATGCCATTTCCAGGGAATCCTAAGCAGGTGAAGGCATCTGCTTGGGAATACCCTGAAGGAAATGGTGAGCTATTGTGTGAGACGGAATGCTGGACTGGATGGGCTGTGGCCTGTTCCAGCAAGGCTGTTCTTATGTTCTTATGTTAAAATCTAGCAAAACCTTTACAAATCTTTAAAAACCACTATGCATTATTAATAGCAGAGAGACTGGCTGTTTCTAGAGAAAGAGGACAGAACATGCAACTAGCAACTGCATTAATACACCTCTCAACCAGGTGAAACAATATTGGCATATGAAATTATAAATTATAATGGTTGTAGTTGACTTGAAATGGAAGTTGAAACCTTTGTTATACATCAGCAGGTTGAAAAAGAAAACTGCATTGTGACACCTTGGAAAAGTTGATTAAATATTTTAGGGATTAAAATATCTGGGTTTTGAAGAAAGAAATGAGTGATCAAAGGGTGTCAATACCAGGGGAACAGATAGTGTTGAAGGCTTGAAACCACCTACATTTCAATAATGT
The DNA here is from genome assembly GCA_035047305.1 of Bradypodion pumilum. Lineage (NCBI taxonomy): Eukaryota > Metazoa > Chordata > Lepidosauria > Squamata > Chamaeleonidae > Bradypodion > Bradypodion pumilum. The sequence goes on along the minus strand of JAWDJD010000004.1, from coordinate 61,071,310 downwards.
CCAATGTGTTTTAAGTCTTCCACTCTGTTTCTTCCCCTAATTCTGATATTCTTCACTCGTGTTAGTGTCCAGTACTTGAAAGATTTACTTTTTTGGTTGAAAATCTCATAATTCTCCAGACAGCAGAGTTCATCCTGGCTGAGAGATTCCTAAAGCTGTGCTCTCCAGTTACCTAATATTTTGAAATCCACCATTTATTTTAAATTACAGTAAAACCTCGCATAAAGAGCATCTCGCTTAGAGACTAACTCGCTTAAAGAGCAGAATTTTCTCTGAATGGTCGCCTCGCTTAACAACTAAAACCAACCAAAAACTCACTTAACAACTAAATTGGGGTCCACAATCCCCCCCCCCCCGCCAGCAGTCACAATTGGTCACTTACAATGGTGTTTTGATTAAAGAGCAAACTCGCTTCAAGAACTGCTTAGGTTTGCAGGATCTGGGATAGAGATGGGAGCTCATTCTTTCATGCAGTCCTTGGGTCTTGAACAGCAGACATGCTGATCTTCCAGTTGAAGAAACAAGGGTACCTATGTTATAATGCCGGCTGGCAACAACTTTCTATTTATCACTGGTCCATGATACACCATATTGTACGTTATACAGTATCAGGAAATATTGTAGAGCTGCCTTCCTCAAAACATCCCTATCTGAGAAAGACTGATTGTAATATCAACTATTCTTTGGTTCCTAATGTTGCATTGGTGACACTGATTTCATGCTAAAAGCAAAGAAAAAGCAAAGCAATCACAGTTATGTACTGCCCCATAGCCCTTAGTGCACTCTCTGGTTGGTTACCAAGTTAATTAACATTTTGCCCCCAACATGCTGGGTACTCATTTTACTGACCTTGGAAGGCTGAGTTAGCCTTGAGTCCTGTTCAGGATCTAACTGACAACTTTTTGGTTGAAGTACAGCAGTTTAACCACTGCGCCATCAGGGCAGTGAAAGAAGGGGGGAAAGTAGGGCAGTTCCAGATTCCATCACTCTCTGCAAATTGTCAAAGAAAAAGAGCAGAGGTCCAGATTTGTGCTGCATAGTTATGTTATGCCTTATGGGAAAGTATAGACATAGTAAATACTTCTGAACAAAGTGCTTTCACTTTGTTTTCTACGAGAGTAGGGTGTTATTAGATGCACATATGAGTCTAAAGTCCAGGTTTTATGTATTTCCATGAAATCCTTCTCTTATTCCTAGCTTCGGCTCTTTAAACACCACTTGTGAGTTTATAAATAAACTGGTTTTGAACTCCCTTTTCTGCCAAGCCATGATGGCTCTTCTGCTTTTGTGATCAAAGCACACAGATGTGTAGTTGGATGTGAAATGTTACGCTAGCAGACTGTACAGCCCAACGGGATCCAGTCCCTTGGGAGAAGACATGCTGGCTGGCAAAATCTCTGCTCTGCAGCTTGTAACGGTGTAAAGAATTATTGGGTTGGAAGTAAAGAGTACCGAGTTTCTCTAAGGGCTCCCACATGTTTGTACAGAAAATTCAACCATATGCATAAAAATGAACAAGGAATGAACAGGAATTTCTGGGCAGAATCCTTTTCCTTTTGCAACAAAAGTTTGCATAAATGGTTGGATAGTTTCTGTGCTTGAACAAGGAGATATTATGAAACATTGCAGAAACAAAAAGAACAAGGGGGATTCTGTTCTATATGTCATAACATTCAGCATATGAATGACTATCATTTAAAGGATACTTAAAGGAAGTTTGCTGAACCCACTGTTACTTGAATATACAAGGCATTAAGACACCATCACCTTCTTCATTTCCTCCTATCCCAATCTATTATGTAGAGACAAACTGTCTTTAAACAGCCACTGCATAACATTGCAGAGTTTAAAATGGTTATTATTTTTGCAACTAAACATCGCAAAGTTCATATGTCCACTGGAAATGCAAGATAGAGGATTCTTTTCCAGTTTTTCCATCTGTTCCCTCATAGTCCTGCCATATGACAACCCTGCTCTCCTGATAAACCAATTAGTTGTATCTTATCTTTCTTGTGCTCAGGACACTCCCACTTTGGGAGATGTAGTTCTTTGAGGGTGGCCTCTATAGCAGGGGTGGCCAACCTTGGTGGTCCGGCTGTTCTTGGACTTCAATTCCCAGAAGCCCTGATCAGCAGGTGTGTTGATTTGGGCTTCTGTTAACTGAAGTCCAAGAACAGCTGGAGTATCGAGTTTGGTCACTCCTGCTCTATAGTATCTGATGGGCAGAAAAACTACATTTCCCACAAATCCTTAGGCCTCTCAGGAAGCCCTGGGGAATTTTCTTTTTGAAATAGGAAGATAGGCTCTATTCCAGGTGAGTAAAATGTAGATGAAGGAAGTCACAATTTTGAGTTTGCAAGAACTCAGCAAGGTTGTTCAGGATATGACATTTTGGAGATCTCTCATTCATAGGGTTTTACAAGTCAGAGACAACTTGACAACTCATAACAACAGCAATCACTACAAATCAGGGGTTTTCAATGTTTGCAAGCCATGGGCTGGACCACTCCCCCTCAGACAGCTGAGCAGGCTGGACACGTGGTCTCCCCCCCCCACTGTAAACACTGCTGTAAATCATGGCGGGCGTGTTTGTGCATGTGTGGGCACATTTATGGCTGTCGTAAACACACCTGCTTTGGCTTCCGGGGTCAGCAGTGGGCCAGATAATTAGCTGTTACAGGCTAGGTCTGGCCCATGGACCATATGTTGCAAATCCCTGCTATAAATTTAAGCATAGAGGAATGAGGATAGGAGCAAGGAATTCTGCCTTAAGAGTTAAACTCTTATGGAGGGCAACCTCTTTATAAGCTAGAAAGCATGCAAAGCCAATTAATGGAATTGCTCACTCTGGTGCAGAACTCCATTCTCTGCTAATGCACAAAATAAAAAATAAAATAAAAAGTAGAGCATAGCATGGTACACTGTATGCCAGAGGGGATGGGAACTGATTTATTCATCATATGAAAGGATCTCTGGGAACTTGTGAGAGAAATGGAACTTAACAAAACCCTTGTGTGTCCTTGTGTCTTTAGGGGGGCTGCTAGAGGTAATGGAACAAATGCAGCCAAGAAAAGGAAAATAAAAAGGAAAATAATACGAAGAGCACATTGGAGCATAATATTTTTCATTTTTCAAATCAGTGCCTTCTGAAAGTGAATTTCATGTATAGTGCGGGGGAAGACAATGCTGGGTTTTCTCCAAAGGATAGTAGATCTGCAGTAGACCTGGTTTGACACTTTAGTGTCTCAGTTATAGTTAGCGTGCCTTCATTGCAGGCGCACCCCCCCAATAACGGACACAGACAACATTGAAAGTGGATAACAGCATAGGGCCACATTTATTGATTCAATGCCCTAGTCCGAATTATAAATTTGCATTGGTAAAACGACCAATCGTAATTCCTAAGGCAAGCAGGCCGAAGTAACACTGGAAAGGTACCACCCAAAATTGCCAACGGCAATTGGTTACAATGTATCAATTTGTATCAATTTGTTTGTTGACAACAAACAAATTGTTGACCGTAGTCAATAACTAACTTATGACCCCACCCTCTGACGCGTATCCGTGAAATCACAGGGGTGATGCATGCTGGTTAGCAATCGTCATCACCCCATCGCCTGGTTCGTCGTTGACCGGACAACGTTTAACTAATTTATTCCTGTCTAGTGTTGTCCAGTCAATTGCGAACCTGCCGGATACTTGTGGGTCATACTGTTTACCTTACCAGTGCTACCCGCCAATGTGACCAAAGTCAACAGTAGGAACACAGAAAGCCCCCTATATCAAACCATAGCAACAGTGTGGGATGGGCAAAAAAGCCAGGACCTGGAGCCAATATGGGTCCCAACCAAAAATTCCCACCCGGCCCCGAAGCGACCATAATATCACACTGTTAACTAGGGAGGGGGTGGAGGGGAAAAAACTTCTCCGCTCCGTCGCTGAGGTAAAATGGCAGCTTGGCTGCCTCGTGGCCACCCTTTTTATAAGGGAGCTGGCCACGCCCCTAACTACCCGGATTCTCTGTCCTGTGGGGGGGGGGGGCCCGCAAAGGGCGCGGTGGCCATTTTGGCGCCGCGCTTGCATTGCAGGCGCACCCCCCCAATAACGGACACAGACAACATTGAAAGTGGATAACAGCATAGGGCCACATTTATTGATTCAATGCCCTAGTCCGAATTATAAATTTGCATTGGTAAAACGACCAATCGTAATTCCTAAGGCAAGCAGGCCGAAGTAACACTGGTAAGGTACCACCCCAAAATTGCCAACGGCAATTGGTTACAATGTATCAATTTGTATCAATTTGTTTGTTGACAACAAACAAATTGTTGACCGTAGTCAATAACTAACTTATGACCCCACCCTCTGACGCGTATCCGTGAAATCACAGGGGTGATGCATGCTGGTTAGCAATCGTCATCACCCCATCGCCTGGTTCGTCGTTGACCGGACAACGTTTAACTAATTTATTCCTGTCTAGTGTTGTCCAGTCAATTGCGAACCTGCCGGATACTTGTGGGTCATACTGTTTACCTTACCAGTGCTACCCGCCACACGGAGGGGCTTCAAAGAAGACCTGACGCCCCCCCCCCAGACCGTCAGCTCGGTCAACAGGCCTGCTCGCCAATCACCCAACAGGAGGTCCATACCTCCTCGCGACAGATGGACCCCATCCCCTGCGTACAAGTCATAATTTTGTAGACTAATATCGGGGTGATGACTAACCCGTCCCCAAGCCCTGTTGGCAAGAAACCGCGCCATTGCCTTATTGACCGCGCGCCTAGCGCGGTCAAGGGCCAGGAGGTTAACGCCCCCTCTGTAAGAATGGCGCGGGACAATGTCCGACCAAACCAGGGTTGTGGCAGGCCAGACATAATGCAAGTAGGCGAGGTCCTCGCAAATCGCATGCTTAAGCGATAAGCCGGTGACCTGGCCCAAATCATTGCCCCCCAGGTGGATGATTAGAATGTCAGGCGGGTCAGCACCCAGGCCAGAAAAAAGGAAAGGCCGCAGCTCCCGCCATAACATCCCAGGCTTACCATGCCATGCGAGACTGGCGTGGTCACCCAGTCCCAGTCGGGGTCCCCATTCTGTCGCCGCAGCGTAACGCGCTGCCCTGTGCACATAGCTGTGGCCCACCAGCCATACTGTCACCGGTGTAATACGACACCCAGGGTCTGTAAGAAAATTGAGAAAAAAGGCGGTAAGGTGACTGGATTGGTACTCATGGCGGGAGTGGGCGCACATAAAACTGAAAACATTGCGAGCCCCACCTTCCCATGCTGCGTATGTCAGCCCCAGAGTACCCAAAAGCAGCTGCTGTAGAGGCTGCACCAATCCGGAACGAATGTGTGCCATAACGGGCACCTGGTAGGCCCACCCTGGTGAGGGCTCTGGCTGTCACCTTCCAAAACTGAAATTTAGTAAGGGGAGACCCATCTTGGTGACAGAAAAACGGGCCGTGGTGCATGCCACGCAGTGCCAGGAATTCCTGTAGGGCACCAACCGGACAGATGTCTGCCAAAGAACAACGTAGCAGTCTTACACCACTGCCTACGCCATGCTGATCTGTTTTAGAGGAGCGTATCCTCAACTGGGCCCAGTCTTTGGCTACGTAGACATCTTCGAGTTCCAGTGCCCTACCACTTGCATCCGCCTTAGACAGCATCACGAGTTCGCTGACGCGGAGCGCTCCAAAAAATGCCACCGTTGTGGCTGCGTGAAAAAGGGCTGCCTCATAATGATCAAAACAGAGGCCTGGCCAGCCCCGGGCCAACTGGGTAAGAACCCCTGGGGAAATAGGGTGCCGGTCATCCGGGCAACGCCCGCGCTCGCGCACCCACCCCTCCAAAACGTCGCACACGGAAGTCAGAGGTGGTATCCACATGACCTCCCACTTTGGCCATAAAAGCCAACGCCGAGAGCTTGGATGCTATGGTGCGAGGTGCAAGGCCCTGTGCGTGCAGGTGAACCATGAACCGCAGAACATGGTCCACCGGGATAGGCCAGGTCTCTGGCAAGAGAAATTGAGTAGCAAATGCCCTGTAAGAATTGAATGCTTGTTGATACGCCTTACGCGTGCGTGGCGCTAGTGACAGGCCAATCGCCCGGTTCACCTCTCCTTGCCAATAGTCCACATCTCATCCGGGAGTGGCGAGGGAAATTCCTCCGCATCCGGGGCCAAGGCGCGGAACCGGGAGATCTGCAGGCGGGACAAAGCGTCAGCAATATCATTATTAATCCCTGGGACATGCCTGGCCCTGAACAAAACGTTGAGGCGCAGGCAGCGCAGCACAAAATGGCGCACTAGGTCCATGACCCTGGGCGATTTGGAAGTCTGTGCATTGACAATGTGGACAACAGCAGCATTGTCACACCAGAAATGCACCACCGAATTAGCCCACTGTTCGCCCCATAGCATCAAAGCCCCCAGAATGGGGAAAAATTCCAGGTATGTGAGATCCCGCAGGCGACCTGTGCCTGCCCATGCCGGTGGCCACCCACCACAGGCCCACTTCCCATTGAAGTACATCCCATAACCCAGGGATCCTGAGGCATCAGACTGGATCTGGAAATTGGGGGACGCCAGGAGGTCAGACCTCCAAAATGAGACCCCATTAAACTCCCTCAGGAATTGCAACCAGACGAACATGTCTGCCCTGATACCCCGGGTGAGCCTAACTCTGTGGTGGGGCCTGGATAACCCTGCCATGGCGTCGCATAAGCGCCGGGCAAAAGCCCTGCCCGGTGCGACCACCCTGCAAGCAAAATTAAGGTGCCCATGTAGCACCTGAAGTTCTCTCAGTGATGCCTTACGCTTGGCCAGCAATTCCGAGATAAGGGCCACGATCCTGGACACCTTATCACCCGGCAACCTAGAAGCCTGCACTACTGTGTCAATCTCAACCCCCAGGAATACTAGCTTGGTCGATGGGCCCTCGGTCTTTTCGGGCGCTAAAGGGACACCAAGTTCCTCCATTAGCGTCTGAAATGTGTTGAGGAGACGTGCGCACGTGTCCCAGCCCCGTTCACCCCCGAATAAAAAGTCATCCAGGTAATGGGCTACAGACCGGGACCCTGACCTGCGGGCGAAAGCCCACTCTAGGAAGGTGCTAAAACGCTCGAAAGCCGAGCATGATATGGAGCAGCCAAAAGGCATGGCCTTATCAAAATAATATTCCCCCTTAAATTTAAAACCCAGCAACTCAAAGTCGCCCGGATGCACTGGCAAGAGGCGAAAAGCTGACTTAATGTCACACTTGGCCAGCAGGGCACCCGGGCCACACGAGCGCACCATGCGCAACGCATGGTCAAACGATGTATACCTGACTGAACAAAGGTCATCAGGGATAGCATCATTGACCGATCGGCCGGCTGGGTAGGACAAATGATGAATAAGGCGAAACTCACCTAGGGACTTTTTGGGGACCAAACCCAGTGGCGAGACCTTAAGATTGGGAAACGGGGGTACGGGGAAAGGTCCAGCGACCCTGCCCGCGACTAACTCCTTTTGAATGCTGGCCGCAGCCACCTCCTCCCTTCCTCTAAGGGATAAAAGGTTGGGAGCATCCTGAGGGGACCTATCACCCACAAAAGGGATACGAAATCCCTGCTTAAAACCTTGAAGAATATACTCCCTGTCCTCCCCCTTCGGGTACGATGCGAGCCAGCGCTCCAGCATGTCCACCTTAATTGGGGAGGGAGCCTTTTGGAGAACTAGCTCCATCCGTGGCAGCCTTGCCAGCCCACTGTCCACCCTTCCCTCTGCCTCGCGCCCCCCCAGGCTTGGGGCAAACAGAGGCTGCGTGGGGGCCAGAGCATGTGGGACACTCATGCTTATACCTGCAGTTCTTTCGATTGCAGGAACCAATTGACGAGAAAGTCCAGCACAGCAGGCGGGCTGGAACCCCCTGCCCCGCCGCCTGGCGGGTAACCTGCGCTGGAGCCGCTCGCTGGACCGCATGTCCGCAATGGTATCTATCCCCCGGGGCAGGGCGTGTGGGTGTCATATACAAAAGCCAAAGCCTCTGGCACGGCTCATCCCATCTCATCTCGGGGTGAAGGGGAATCCTCATACGGAATTCCTCGTCATATGCTAGCCATGAGGGGCCCGGGAAATCGACCATCGCCCTATATATGTTGTCCAAATATTGGACCATGGGAATAGCTGAATCCGGCCGCGCCCTCAAATATACCGCCATGTATATTAAATAAGCGGGGAGCCAGTTGGCCCAGGTACGCGGCGGCTTACGGCGGCGTGCCTGCTCCTTGTCCTTCTCATCCTGACCCTCCCTTTCCTCCTTGGTGGGCTCTCTGTTCAGGAGTGAGAAGATATCTACGTACTCCCCTCGCCATATCTTTTCCCTAGTAGCCTGTGCCAGGTGATCACCCAATGGCAAGGAATACCCTGCCGTCGGCAAGGCCGAAAAAGGGACAGCCGGCCTGGTAAAAGGGGTCTGAACTAATCCAGCCACCCCCAGAACATTCCCTGTAGTGTAGGGACCAATACCCACCCCAGTGCCCAAGGTGGTAGTCGTCGTCGCCGGGTGGGTCGCCGACAGCGTGGCCCCCGCACCACCCGCGCGAGGCCAAGGCCCTTGAAAGGCCCCCCCTAGATTGGGAATGTGTGTGGATGTACTCGCTTGCACCGTATACTCACATGCTGCACCCCCGTGGGCCGCCCCCACCGGGGGTTCCGGCCCACTGGGGGCGTCGGAGCTCACGACCGACGTAGAGCTCATCACCGGGGCTTGACCCGCACCTGGTTGCTGGCTGGGGAGCTGCGAGGCAGTGGCCGAAACCGCGCCACACGCCTGCAGCAGCTCGACCCTCCCCGCCGGCTGTTGTCCTCCAGCCGACAGCGTCTCAAAAGGAACCCCGAAAGGGGCGCCCGCCTGACTGGCCCGCGCCAACGACGCCTCCAGGGCCGCAATGCGGGCCAGCAAGGTGTCCACGTTGACCATGGGCAAAGGGCCGGCCGGCCCGCCTGGCCCAGGCATGGGTACAGGTCCCTGTACCCCGGGACCCACATATGGCCATTGGCCAGCACCGAAGCCCGGCAGGGTTGGTGGAGAAACCTGCCAAGGCAGGGGGCCGCACCACCCCCCAAGGCTAGAGGGCCCCGGGAGAGGCTGCAGCCCAAGAGGAGTAGGCCCGACAGAGTGGGCAGGAGCAGGAGCGGTGTCCACCGCTCGTGGGCCGCGGGCCGGAACCCCTTCCGCGCCCGCCCTCTGATCGCCCACCCCGGGCCAAGGGGCAATAGACCCCATTCCGCCGGCCCCGGCCGGGGCTGGCAAAGGTGGCTGCTGAGGAGGCGGCACCGCGGTCCTCCGACCTGGGTTGCACCTCCTAACAACGCGAGCTGAACTCGAAGCCGCCTTCTTCTTCGAAGGCATCTCCACCGGAGCAAAAAGGGAAGCCAGAAAGGCAGAACCGCTACCAAAAGGCTTCCCGGTAAGTTAACGAGCGACGGAGACGCAGGGGAAAAAACTTCTCCGCTCCGTCGCTGAGGTAAAATGGCAGCTTGGCTGCCTCGTGGCCACCCTTTTTATAAGGGAGCTGGCCACGCCCCTAACTACCCGGATTCTCTGTCCTGTGGGGGGGGCCCCGCAAAGGGCGCGGCGGCCATTTTGGCGCCGCGCTTGCATTTTAGCAGTTTCACATCTGGCCTAGACACAGAAGAAGTTGGTTGCCTTGCTAGATCAGAGAGTCTGACATCTGATCAAATTATATGAGCATAAAAAGTACAATAACATTCCAAAAAGAATGTTTTGATTACATCCTAAAAATTCAAGAATTTATAGCCTAAAAAGGGACACTGGAAAAGCAGAGAGTACATCTCTAAAATATCAGTTCTTAAAAGTAAGAAATCATTACCTTTTATTTCTTAAAACTATAACTATAATGTATCTAATTGCTCCAAATTCTGTGTTACACAAAATCCATGATTGCATAAAATCTGACTTGATATGCAAGCCCCCGAGATTGGAAAATGTTGTTGTTGTTTTTTTAAACAGAGTTTCTAGAATCTTCCATTTATCATATGAGATTACTGCAGATTGAGCAATCTGGATCTGTAGTCGAAAAGAGCAGTTTATCCAAACTTTGTTTTCTTCTCAGTTCTCTGGGAACTGTGTGCAACTCATACTTTCTGATTTATTAGGATGAAAAATGCCATGCTTTCCCTTTTTCAGAAAGAGAACTTGAATGCTTGAATTCATGCTCTTAATTTCCAAGTGCCTAGTAATTTGGGTATGGTATGGTTTAGAATAGGAAAAGGAATACTACAAGGCTGTGTATTGTCACCCAGCTTATTTATCTTATATGCAGAGTACATCATGTGTAATGCAGGGCTGGAGGAATCACAAGATGGAATTATAAACAGGCATTAAGATTGCCAGGAAAAATATCAACCACCTGAGATATGCAGATAACACTACCCTAATAGCAGAAAAGGAAGAAGATCTAAAGAGCCTCTTGATGAGGGGAAAGAGAAGAGAGAGAGAGAAAAAGTTGGCTTGAAAGTCAACATCAAAGGAACCAAGGTCATGGCATCTGATCCCATCACTCCCTGGAAAATAGAAGGGAGAGAAAAGGAATCAGCGACAGACTTTACTTTCCTGGGATGCAAGATCACTGCAGATGGTGACTGCAGCCATGAAAAAAGGTGCTAATTCCTCGGGAGGCAAGCTATGTCAAATCTAGGCAGCATAATAAAAAACAGAGACATCAACCTGCCAACAACGCCCATATAGTTAAAGTGATGGTCTTTCCAGTAGTAATGTACGTCTATGAGAGCTGGGCCCTAAGGAAGGTTGAGCACAGAAGAATTTACCTTCGAAATGTGGTACTGGAGAAGATTTAGAGCAAGAGTTCACAACCTAAGGCCCATGGGCCAGATCTGGCCCATGGGCCTGATCCGGTCCATGGCACCATTTCCTTTTGTCCCCCACCCCTCCAAGGGCATTTGAGAAACATAATGGCTATCCCTTTGAAGCTGTTGGGACAAAATGGCCACCCCCATCATGGAGGCAGGGCAAAATGACTGAGAGAGCATGACCCGGACCCCGGCTTGAAAAGGTTGGGAACCCCTGATTTAGAGAGTCCCCTGGGCTGCAAGGGGATCAAATCAATAAATCCTATAAGAAATCAACTCTGACTGCTCCTTGGAAGGACAGATACTGAAGCTGAAGCTCAAATACTTTGGCCACCAAATGTGAAGAGAGGACTCACTGGAGAAGGCCCTAAGATTACGAAAGATCAAAGGCAAAAAGGAGAAGGGGGTAGAAGAGGACAAGATGGTCAGACAGTATCGTTGACATGATGGCTATGGATCTGGGTGGACTCCAAAGGATGACAGATGACAAAGGACCATGTAGTTCTGTGGTTCATGGGGTCATGAAAGGTCAGACTAGATTGTGAGACTGAACAAGTTATCTGGGTGAGTGTTCTTGTCTCTTTGTTAATTGTAGTTGACTACAGATTGCAAACATAATTTTGAACTACCAGAATTCACGAGCCAGCATGTGAAACTGAGGGATTCTGTACTTGCCAAGGCCTGCCATGAACTTGTATCTGTTCCAGAATATAGCTCTTTCTTGTCAGAAGTATCAGAAAACTGCCCAAAGAGTAAATCAGAGGTGTCAGAGTTAATAAGGCAAAAATGCAAACCAGAATAAAAACTCCTTAGGCTTTAAGTTCACGTTTTGTTCGCTTTTGACTCAAAGGAAAATTCTCAAGAGGACACCATTCCCTGATGTCATATCATTCTTAAGTGCAGCTGACTATCCATTAAAGTAAGTGTAGCATTGTGTTAAAGTGAAGCAAAGCACTGGCCTCAAGTGACCTGTGAAAGCAAAGCTGTTTGTCTCCTGGGAAATGTTCCCAGGCCTGTGGCAATGCATTTTGATTTAATTGCAAGATTAAAAAGTCTGGTGAAATAATACTTCCTTGGTCTTATCAGATAAATTGTTCTATATTAGCCATAGCCATTAAACTAGCAAGAAAAGCGGACATTACTTTCTCTTCCCTTCAGCCAGAGATTGCTCAAGAAATTCCATTATATAGCAGAACATGAAGAATGTGGTGTGAAATTGATTTACAAATGATTCGAGTGTTTCTTTTTCAAAAAAATTTATGACTCCAAGATCATCTGACTTTATACCAGGTTCTCGCTATTGCAGCAGTCACCAGCTTTGTAAGAAAAAGTATGGAAAAGAAAGGGAGTATTTTATAAATCTGGTTAATCTAGAATACATTGTAAAATAGACATATTTCACTTTAGTTTCTGTGTGGAACAATTTGGACAGGTTACCTTTTCAGATTGCAACTTCCAGAAGGCCCATGAAGGACATGTTGGACCAGGGATTCTGAGAGTTGTGATTTTTCAAAAGTAACTTTCTGCAACTCTGCTTTGGAGAATATAAACCCTGTCGGTACCAGTGAGCAGACCCACCTGCTTCCTCTCTGCTAAACTCATGGCTGCCCAGAGGATTCATGGAGGCTGGGACAGATGTGATGTGCAGATAATTTCCCCTCTACAGCAGGAGTCCCTAACCTTTTTTGCACCATGGACCAGATTCATGCTAAACCATTTTTCCATGGACCCGGTAAGTGGGGGTGGTGGGATTGGATGGTGCAAGCGCATAATAAAATACGATAAAGTGCATAGTAAGGATGAGGCTGAAGTACTTTGGATATCAAATGAAATGAGAGGATTCACTTGAGAAAGCTTTGATGCTGGGAAAGGTAGCGGGCAAAAGAAGAAGGGGACGGCCAAAGATGAGATGGCTAGATGGTATTGTAGACATAATGGGTACAGAGCTGGGTGGGTTGAGGAGGATGGTGGTGGACTGAGGTGCCTGGATGACAATTGTCCATAAGGTTGCAAAGGGTCTGAATCAACTGTGTGACTGAACAACAACAAATATAATTTATTACATATATAATTCTTTTTCAACTTAGATTGACTTAGGCAGTGAGGTATCACACTGCACACATGCAGGAGGTGGAGCCCCATCATAGCTAAGCAACGTGGAGAAGGGCCCTGGCCACTTGCCTGTCTGTTGTATTTGTGTCTGAAGCCCGTGCTCTTGCTTCATTTGCCAGGCAGACCCGGCAGAGCACGTTGAGGGCAGAACGCTGGCATCGGAGATCCCAGCACCACCCACTCCCATGGTCCGGTTCAGGAGAGCCTGTGGCCTGGTACCGGTCCATGGCCCAGTGGTTGGGGACCCCTGCTCTACAGTGTGTGCTGTTTTTCATGAGCAACAAAGCTGGACTATCAAAGGGACTAATGGTCTGCACAGGAGCTGACCTGACAGACTCTTGCTTTGTTGAAGCCTGAGACAGATCACCCTAGTTACTCTGTCCTTCAAAGCCCAGCCTTTACTTTTGTGGTCACCTTTTCCTTCTTAGAGATAAAGGTACAGACACCTTTCTCAGGGTGTGACACAAACACCTTTAATCTTGGAGTTGTAAGGGTGCTTTTAAAGCCATTGAGTTCAAACCTCTTGCTCAATGTAGAAATTAAAATCAAACCATATATGAGAAGATTGTTGCCTACTTTTCTCTTGTATGTTTTCAGGGTGAGAATGCTCACCACCTCCCAAGATGTTAGGTTCCCTTATCATACTGCTCTAACAGTTAGGGAGTTTATCCTGATATTCAACTGAAATCTGGACTCCTGTAAATTGAACAGATTATTATGTATCCTGCACTCGGGGATGAATAGATCACGTCATTCCTCTGTATGACAATCTTTCAAGTGTTTGAAGAGTGCTATCATATCTCCCCTCAATCTTCTTTTCTTAGCATTAAAGAGGCCCACTTCTTTCAGTCTTTCCTCACAGGGCTTGGTTTCCAGTACCTTGATAGTTTTTTTGCCCTATTTTGTACTTGTTCCTGTTTGTCAGCATCCTTCTTAAAGAGTGATGTCTAGTGCTATGACATGTCCTCCCACATGACAATCTTTTCTAGCTCCTTCGTAGCTGCATGGCTACTATCCACTTGGACTAAAAATAGAAACAAGGTATGTAAAAATTTTAACAATTTCACTTTCTTTGTTGTCAGTGTTACAATTATGTAGTTCTCTTGGATGCCCACCTCAGTGTGGCAACAGACTTTAAGTATTTGAGAGAATAGCAATGCTATTAGGATGCTAGATTCCATTATGAATCTGGACTCCTAGCACATACCTGTCAAGTTTTGGATTTGAAAATAAGGGAAATTTCCTGGCCAAAACAGGAGACTTGACAGCTATGCTTATCCTGTGCTGCCCCCCAGTGGCGGCATTAGGGCATTGTAGTCTAACTAATATGGGAGGACGTAGGGGAAAGGGGTAAAATACGGGAATTTCCCGGCCAAAACGGGAGACTTGACAGCGATGTCCTAGCAAGGTCACCTTAGGTGGAAGTATCAGATCTGAGACACCAAACTAAGATCCACCCACCCTTTTTAGAGTTAACGGTCACATGAGCAGAAGATAAGATACAGTTCCAATGTTGATGCGGATGGAAAAGTTCATGGAGGGTAATTACTGGTCACCAGTAGTAGTGGACGATTGCACTGGAAAATAGTTCACAAATGGATTGACATTCAAACTAAACTTTGTTAGCATTTGCACAGAAGAAAGCCATGATAAACCAGGCCTGAATATTTGTTATATTGAACATCCTATAAGCCAATTAATAAAATGAAACAGGTGACAATACTAATGGGACACTTATATTAATCAGAGGTAGCTAATGGGCCATATGTTGTGGATATGGAATAATACAAGTAAGAAACACTATATTTTATTCATTGGTCAGACAAAATCCCAAGGCTGAATCTACAAGATTCAGAAAACTCTTTTCATTATTTAGAGGTGTTTAGCTGACTGCTAAAACTGTAGCTGACAGTTGCAAAAGCTCATTCTTGCTCTCTGAGGCATGGCAGTCTGCCGGTCTTTGAGGCCTATTCCATAGGAAAGGCCTATGACAGCTTCCCTGAGAGTCACTATATTAGGAAACCTCTCAAACAACGCATAGTGCTGATGTTTCTCTATGGGTGAGCAATCAAAGGAGCTGCAAAGGCCAGAAAAGGAGCAATAATATGCCATTCTAGCAGACAGCATATATTCACTTCTTTTATATTTTTCCAAATCTCAGTCTTCCCAGATGCAAAGCTAAGACAGAAGTGCAAAGCTAAGACTTCTGTCTTAGCTTTGCACATGGGAAGACTGAGATTTGGAAAATGAGCCAAAAAAGGATTGAAACTTTAGAGTATGATTAATGAGCCTCCAAATCTAATTCTTTTATATTCAATTTTAAATATTTGAATGGGTATTAAATTGCCATTCAAATTTATGTTAGCCCTTTGAATTGTCTAACCTTCTGCAGGAAACCCACAAGAAAAGCACCCTTCACAGATGGCCATCCAAGCTGTGCTTTTAAAACTTCCAAAGAAAAAGAGGCCACCACTTCTGAAATCCATTAATGACTTCACACACAGCTATGTTTTGCCAGGAGATTTGTGTTAATGTTTAGTCAAACTTTCCTTTCTTATAATGCAGCCAGAATACCAGGAAACAAGTTTGTTCTATCACAGTCTTTCAAATATTTGAAGATACTGTAGCTATCATATCACCTTCCAATCTTCCCCAATCTAAACATATTCATGGTTCTGTATAGAGAAACATAATAAAAGGTTGCTGGCAAGCCCAGACAATTAAAGATGAGCTAGTTGGTTAATTTTAATACATTTTTTCTGAAGAAAGAGATGCATTAATTCTGGAAAAGAGATTCTGGCCATATGCCTTGTTTGATTACAGAAGATGATGGGACCCACAAGTTACCATTTCTTAGACTCCCCCAGTAAGCAGGCTGAAGACAGAGTGTCAGCTACTGGATAGGGTAGAAACCAATCTTTCTGTGACAATGATCTTGGGGCATAAAGCAAATCAGAATAACATCTACAAATTGGCAGGTTATATATACATGTGTGTGTGTTATCATGTCAGAAGCACACAAAGGTGCTTTGCAGGCGCACCCCCCAATAAAGGACTCAGACACTGATAAAAGTGGATAACGGCATTGGGCCACATTTATTGATTCATGCCCTAGTCCGAATTATAAATTTCTATTGGTAATTGACCAATCATAATTCTTAAGGCAAGCAGGCCGAAGTAACACTGGTAAGGTACCACCCAAAATTGCCAACGGCAATTGCTACAATGTATCCATTTGTATCAATTTGTTTGTTGACAACAAACAAATTGTTGACCGTAGTCAATATCTAACTAATGACCCCACCCTCTGATGCGTATCCGAAAAATCACGGGGTGATGCATGCTGTCTAGCTATAGCCATCACCCCGTCGCCTAGTTCGTCGTTGACCGGACAACGTTTAACCAACTTATGCCTGTCTAGTGTTGTCCAGTCAATTGCGAACTTGCCGGATACCTGTGGGTCATAATGTTTACCTTACCAGTGCTACCCGCCACATGGAGGGGCTTCAAAGAAGGCTCGACGCCCCACCCCCCAGACCGTCAGCTCGGTCAACAGGCCTGCTCGCCAATCACCCAACAGGAGGTCCATACCTCCTCGCGACAGATGGGCCCCATCCCCTGCATACAAGTCATAACTTTGGAGGCTAATAGCGGGGTGACGACTGACCCTCCCCCAAGCCCTGTCGACAAGGAAACGCGCCACTGCCCTATTCATCATGCGTCTAGCGCGGTCAAGGGCCAGGAGGTCAACACCCCCTCTGAAGGAATGGCGCGGGACCATGTCCGACCAAACAAGGGTTGTGGCGGGCCAGACGTAATGCAGGTAGGCGAGGTCCTCGCAAATCGCATGCTTCAGAGATAAGCCGGTGACCTGGCCCAAATCATTGCCCCCCAGGTGTATGATCAGAATGTCAGGCGGGTCAGCATTCTGGCCTGAAAAAAGGAAAGGCAGCAGCTCCCACCATAACATCCCGGGCTTGCCATGTGAGACTTGCGTATGCACCCAGTCCCAGTCGGGGTCCCCACTCTGTCGCCGCAGCGTAACGCGCTGCCCTGTGCACGTAGCTATGGCCCACCAGCCATACTGTCACCGGTGTAATACGACACCCAGGGTCTGTAAAGAAAGTTGAGGAAAAGAAGGTAAGGTGACTGAATTGGTACTCACGGCGGAAGTGGATGCACATAAAACTGAAAACATTGCGAACCCCACCTTCCCATGCTGCGTATGTCAGCCCCGGAGTACCCAAAAGCAGCTGCGGTTGAGGCCGCCCCTATACGGAATGAATGGGTGCCATAGCGGGCACCTGGGAGGCCCACACTGGCCAGCGCTTTGCCCGTCACCTTCCAAAATTGAAATTTAGTAAGGGGAGACCCATCTTGGTGACAGAAAAATGGGCCATGGTGCGTGCCACGCAGTGCCAGGAACTCCTGTAGGGCACCAACCAGACAGATGTCTGCCAAAGAACACCGTAGCAGTCACACACCACTGCCTACGCCATGCTTAGAGGAGCGTATCCTCAACTGAGCCCAGTCTTTGGCAACACAGACATCCTCGAGTTCCAGTGCCCTACGACTTGCATCCGCCTTAGACAGCATCACAAACTCGCTGATGCGGAGCGCTCCAAAAAATGCCACCGTTGTGGCTGCATGAAATAGGGCTGCCTCATATGTATCAAAACAGAGGCAAGGCCAACCCCGGGCCAACTGGGTAAGAACCCCTGGGGAAATCGGGTGGCGGTCGTCCGGGCAACGCCCGCGCTCGTGCACCCACCCCTCCAAAACATGTCTCACACGGAAGTCAGAGGTGCTGTCCACATGACCCCCCACTTTGGCCATAAAAGCCAACGCTGAAAGCTTAGATGCTATGGTGCGAGGTGCAAGGCCCTGAGCATGCAGGTAACCATGAACCGCAGAACATGGGTTACCGGGATCGGCCAGGTTCCTGGCAGTTGAAATTGGGTACAGAATGCCCTGAAAGAATTAATTTCGTGGTGATACGCCTTACGCGTGCGTGGCGCTAGCGACAGGCCAATCGCCCGGTTCACCTCTCCTTGCCAATGGTCCATATCTCCTCCGGGAGTGGCGAGGGAAATTCCTCCGCATCCGGGGCCAAGGCACGGAACCGGGGGATCTGTAGGCGGGACAAAGCGTCAGCAATATCATTATTAACCCCTGGGACATGCCTGGCCCTGAACAGGACGTTGAGGCGCAGGCTGCGCAACACAAACTGGTGCACTAGGTCCATAACCCTGGGCGATTTAGAAGTCTGTGCATTGACAATGTGGACCACAGCCGCGTTGTCACACCAGAAATGCACGACCGAGTTGGCCCACTCCTCGCCCCATAGCATCAAAGCACCCAGGATAGGGAAAAACTCCAGATATGTGAGATCACGCAGGCGACCCGTGCCTGCCCAGGCCGGTGGCCACCCACCATAGGCCCACTTCCCATTGAAGTATATCCCATAACCCAGGGATCCCGAGGCATCAGACTGAATCTGAAAACGAGGGGAAGCCAGGAGGTCATACCTCCAAAATGAGACCCCATTGAACTCCCTCAGGAACTGTAACCAGACAAGCATGTCTGCCCTGATACCCCGGGTAAGCCGAACCCTA
This sequence comes from Bradypodion pumilum, assembly GCA_035047305.1. Taxonomy (NCBI): domain Eukaryota; kingdom Metazoa; phylum Chordata; class Lepidosauria; order Squamata; family Chamaeleonidae; genus Bradypodion; species Bradypodion pumilum. Next base: position 61,052,707 of record JAWDJD010000004.1, on the reverse strand, counting down.
TGGTGAGGCCTGGATAATCCTGCCATGGCGTCGCACAGGCGCCGGGCAAAAGCCCTGCCCGGTGCGACCACCCTGCAAGCGAAATTAAGGTGACCATGTAGCACCTGCAGTTCTCTCAGTGATGCCTTGCGCTTGGCCAGCAAGTCCGAGATAAGGGCCACTATCCTTGACACCTTATCCCGCGGTAACCTAGACGCCTGCACTATCGTGTCAATCTCCACCCCCAGGAAGACTAGCTGGGTAGATGGGCCCTCGGTCTTTTCGGGCGCTAAAGGGACACCGAGTTCCTAACACCCATGAAAGGGATACGGAACCCCTGCCTAAAGCCCTGAAGGAGATAATCCACATCCTCCCCTTTCGGGTACAATGTGAGCCAACGCTCCAACATGTCCACATTAATTGGGGAGGGAGCCTTTCAGTGAACCAGCTCCATCTGCGGCAGTCTTGCCAGCCCACTGTCCGCCCCTCCCTCTGCCCCGCGTCCCTCCAGGCCTGGGACAGGCAGAGGCTGCGTGGGGGCCCACACAGGTGGGACACTCATGTCTGTACTTGCAATTCTTCCTATTGCAGGAACCATAGGACGAGAAAGTCCAGCACAGCAGGCAGGCTGGAACCCCCTGCCCCGCCACCTGGCGGGGAACCTGTGCTGGAGCCGCTCGCTGGACCGCATGTCCACAATGGTATCTTTCCCCTGGCGCGGGGCGCGTGGGCGTCATGTACAGAAGCCAAAGCCTCTGGCATGGCTCATCCCACCTCATCTCAGGGTGCAGGGGAATCCGCATACGGAATTCCTCGTCATAAGCCAATCACGACGGGCCCGGAAAGTCAACCATCGCCCGATAGATGTTGTCCAAATACTGGACCATCGGAATTGCCAAATCCGGCCGGGCCCTCAGGTACACCGCCATGTAAATGAGGTAGGCCGGCAGCCAGTTGGCCCACGTATGTGGTGGCTTGCGACGACGTGCCTGCTCCTTATCCTTCTCATCCTGCCCCTCCCTCTCTTCCTTGGTGGGCTCCCTGTTTAGGAGTGAGAAGATATCTACATACTCCCCCCGCCATATTTTCTCTTTGGTGGCCTGTGCCAAGTGGTCACCCAGTGGTAAGGAATACCCCGCTGTCGGCAAGGCCGAGACAGGCACCGCAGAAACTGCGGGCATCTGGAAAGGGGCTTGGACTAGCCCAGCCACCCCCAAAACATTCCCCACAGGGTAGGAAACACCCCCCACCCCGGGGCCCTGGGTGGTAGTTGTCGTCGCCGGGTGGGGCGTCAGCGGCTGTACCGCCGCACCACCCACGCGAGGCCAAGGCCATTGGAAAGCCCCCCCCCAACGTGGCCACGTGTGTAGGTGCACTAGTTTGGACCGCATACTCACATGCTGCACCCCCGCGGGCCGCCCCCACCGGGGGTTCCGGCCCACTGGGGGCGTCGGAGCTCACGACCGCCATAGAGCTCGTCGCTGGGGCCTGACCCGCACTGGCCTGTTGGTTGGGGAGCTGCGAGGCAGTGGCCGAAGTCGCGCCACGCGCCTCAAGCAGCTCGACCCGTCCCGTCGCCTGCCGCTGCCCAGCAGACGACGCGTCAAAATGAACCCCAAAGGGAGCCCCAGCGTGGCTGGCCCGAGCCAGGGAAGCCTCGAGGGCCGCAACGCGGGCCAGTAAGGCCTCCACACTGACGTGGGGCCAAGGGCCAGCCGGCCCGCCTGCTACAGGCGTGGGTACAGGTCCTTGTACCCCGGGGCCCGAATAGGGCCATGACCCCACACCCAGGCCCGGTAGGGCCGATGTAGGCACCTGCCAGGGAAGGGGACCACACCACCCCCCAAGGCTGGAAGGCCCCGGAGTGAGCTGCGCCACTATAGAGGAAGGCCCAGTAGAATGGGAAGCACCAGGAGCGGTGTCCACCGCTTGCGGGCCGCGGGCCGCGGCCCTTGCTGGACCCATGCTTGGGTCCCCAGCCTCCGTCCAAGGGGGAATAGACCCCATCCCACCGGTCCCGGTGGGTGCAGGCAAAGGCGGCTGCTGGGGAGGCGCAGCCGCGGTCCTCCGACCCGGATTGCGCCTCCGAACCGCGCGAACCGCGCTCGCGGCCACCTTCTTCTTCGAAGGCATCTCAGTCCAACCTATGGGAAGCCAAAAGAAGAAAATCAGCAGCCAAAAGGCTTCCCAGTCAAGGCAAAAGCGACGGAGGTAAGAGGGAAAAACTTCTCCGCTCCGTCGCTTCGCAAAATGGCAGCTCGGCTGCCTCGTGGCCACCTCTTTTATAAGGGAGCTGGCCACGCCCCTAACTACCCGGATGCCTTCGTCCAGTGGGGGGGGGGGGCGCAAAGAGCACGGCGGCCATTTTGGCGCCGCGCTTGCATTATGAGTTGAAAGGGTTTTTGCTAGAAGGTTTTATCTCAGGGCCCGCCAAAATGTGGGTCCTTTCATGTCCCCAAGATCTTTTCTCAATGAAGTGGTCCTTATTTGTCTACTTGCAATTTCTTGGTTTCGAACTGCTAAGTTGACAGGAGCTGGGACAGAGATGGCCACTCATTCCGTCATGCAGTACTTGGATCTTGATTTGCCGACCTTCCAGCTAACAAGGCAAGCTTCTTAGCCACTGAGCCATCACAGTCCCTTACTACATAATGTAACATTATAGTCTCTTGGTTATATGTCTTGTCAATACATAATGCCAACTTGAAACAACTCTCCTACTTATTTTGAAAGAGCTAATTGCCCCCTCCCTAATTCAAAGGCTTTCTACAGATATGGGGTTAATGGCACTACAAAGGATTGTGGGCACACACTGTTGCTGACAGGGGGAAAAGTGTAACCTCATAAAAATGGGATAACTCGGTGGTTTAGCCAGAGGTTGGCAATTCATGCTCCACTGTTCCTCCTTGGGAGTAAAGCCTGATTGTGTATCCTTGGGCAAGCTGTACAGTCCCAGGTTCCCCACCCACCCAAAGGGAATGAAAAACCATTTCTGTGTATTCTCTACCTTAAAAAAATCTTCAAAGGGTCACCATAAATCAGAACTGACTTGATGGCACATAATAATTATTATTTAAAAATGGGCCTCAGCCTGTCATCTAAAATGGGCTGGCCATTGGTCTCCTCATATGCTCTTAATTCTTGCATGCTAATAGCACAAGAATCAAAATGGAAATGTCTGCGGCATAAATATGATCAGTAGCCTACCCTTTACAATTACAAAGGTCAACCAATAGACTAAGAGCCAAAGTCACAGCTGGGATATGGTGACAAGAAGAGACTGATTAAATAGGCAACAGCAAATTATTGGGAGCTGTCAAGAATCAGAATTCAGCCCCTTTGTATTTGTACACATGGGGTACACACACAGAATAGATGACCAAGGAGAAAGGGCTGATTGATTAATATTATATTCCTTTGACTACAGTGCTGACAGGTCTGGAAGTTGGTTGTGGTTTTTGTTAGGAGGTCTCTATGGTGCATAGAGAGAATAGGTATGGGATGTTCCATTCTCCCCAATCCAGAAGAATTAATATGAAATAACACTGATGTGATTGGGGGGGGGGGGGACACAAAGGGTCCTCATAACAACCATTTACTTGGTAAAAAATTAAATATTTTTTCATCAAACACTAAACAGTTAAATTAAATTGGGTACTGTATGTTTCAATGGCACATATCACTGCACAACAATGATTTTGCTACTGGGAATAACACATATGATTTACATGATATTGAGTGTGCTGATTACAAATCTGAACTCAGAATTTGCCTGTCACATACAGATTTTAAGGTGTGCTATAGCTGTTCAAATGGTAAGCAATTAGGTAATGTATTTTTACATGGAAACATTATAACAGTTGCAGCTACCACTATGCCTGCTGCCGCCTCAGCTGAATCACATCCCCTGGTGGTATGCATGTTCCAGCAGTGGCCGGACATGTTTGGACAAGTCAGTGAGCTGACGTCAGAAATAGGTATATAAGGTAAGATGGACTAAGGGCTTGTCTCTAGGGTGAAACCATCTTATTAGATAGTACAGCTGGGCCATAGTGAGTCTGTTTTGAACTAAAGATGAGTAGGCACAGCTATGTCAATAAACTTTTTTGCTACATTTGTGGCAAATATACCCCACATGATCAACACAAGAACCTAACCAAGAGGGTGAGATTTGCTAACTTAAGATCCTGACGTCCTAGGCAGAATCGGACTTCAGATTTGGATTCAGCACACTTGATTTAGTATAGGACACATGGATTAGACCAAGTAACAGACAATAGTGTGTGTGTGTGTGTGTGTGTGTGTGTGTGTGTGTGTGTGTGTGTGTGTGTGTGTGTGTGTGTGTGTGATGCAGTGATCAGTGAGAGGCATGCAACATCATCACAACATAGTCTTTGTCAACCTGCCTAATGTTCTAAGTCTTTCTACAGAGTTCCATGCTTTGAATGGAGATCCAGACTCGCTGCAGATGGGAAACATTTTTTTTGTAGTACATTTCTTAGAATCGCAATAAGGTCACTAGCTATATTTGCTCTAGAACTCTTGGATGTATAATCCAAAACATGGATGTGCTTCACACATTTCTGCCTATTTCTGCTGGAATAAGTAATCAAATAGTCCCTTAAAAGGAATCAGTGTTATTGACTGTGCCTCTTGCTACTTAGAGTGCAATCACATGGCAGTATAGGATCAGGTAGGGCTGCAGTGGCTCAATGGTTAAGAAGCTTGCCTTGTTAGCTGGAAAGCTGGCAAGTTGGCAGTTCGAGACCCGGGTACTGCATGACAGATTGAGCGCCCGTCTCTGTCCCAGCTCTTGGGGACATGAAAGGAGCCTCATTTGGGCGCTCCTTGATCATAGTTTTTTCCACAAAAATCCCTTTCAACCCAGAATAATTTCTGACATGAAATTATTATTATTATAGGATCAGGTTGGATTGCGCTGGAAAAGGTGATCATGCTGAGTACAATTTTCCTTAAAGTAACTCTGTGTGCACATGATGTTTCTGAACAGTCCAGCCCCCAGCCCCCAAAAAACAACCCTACTTCTGGACCAAAAGAATTTCTAGCCTAGACATGGAATGGATCAGACTGGTTTAAAACTCCAAAAGTGGTCCATAATTCAACCTATATCCCCATCTAATCACATCCGTAGTCAGTCTTATATCAATTGCTTAAATCAATTTTCCTATCAAAGCTGTTTCCCATAATCTTTGCTTCTACTTCAATATCAAGACAGAACAAGCCCACATCTGTAGGATGATTATCCATGCACACAAGCAAGATTGACACATTGAAAATATAGTGATTTTTGAATCTGGCATATTGTGCCAGCACCTTTGTGAAGTGCAATGGATTCAATCTTGTTGTGTGTCCTTGGGATTACTTCACTTTACTCAAACAGTTGTGTTGTGCAGAAGATCCCGGTTTGGGAGTCTTATCATATTTCCTTCCCCCCTCTACAGCCAAATCTGTGATGCTGCCATTATATACAAGTGGGTTATCATCTGTCATAAGTATCAAAGGTCTGATCAACTTTAATTTAATTTAATTTAATTTAATTTAATTTAATTGTCACATTTATATACCGCTCACTCGGCCAAAGCCAACTCAGGGCGGTTCACAATAAAAATTAAAAAACACATGTTAAAAACAGTTAAAACTGCCCACCCCCTAAAAACAAGGGCTGCAGGATCCAAAGGCACCATGGGGAGGAGTTCTTCTACACCAACCACCCAATGGAGGTTACCCTTCCACCTGCACCCCACACTTGACCCGCCAGCCAGGTTTTAAGTTCTTTTCTGAAAGGCAGCAATTCCGTCCGGAGACGTAGCTCTGTTGGCAGGAGGTTCCAGAGGGCCGGTGCAGACACGGAGAAGGCTCTCCTCCTTGTGCCAGAGAGGCGAGCCCCTCTGGCTGATGGAACAATTAGAGAACCTCTCTGGTCCGCTCTAGTTGGACGGACAGACGTCCTCAGGGCGATGCGGTCTCTTAGGTAACCCGGCCCACTACCATATAGGGCTTTAAAGGTCAAAACCAGCACCTTGAATTGCACCCGGAGACAAACTGGCAACCAGTGCAGCTCCCGGAGCAGTGGCAAAGCACGGGCATAACGCCCACACCCCATCACCACCCTGGCTGCCGCATTCTGGACCAGCTGTAGCCTCCGAATGGTCGTCAAGGGCATTGACGACCTGTAACAGCAAAACATGGATACAGTAAAACCGCTACTTGTGCAAAAAGTCCATTCTGTAGGCTTTTGCTTAAATCGGTTTTTTATGTAACTTGAAGCAAACCCATAGGAAAAAAATTTTTTTATGTAACTCAAAGCAAATCCATAGGAAAAATGAAATTTTTATGTAAATCGAAGTAAACCCATAGGGAAATGAATTTTACATAACTCGAAGCAAACCCATAGGAAAAATGATTTTTTTTATGTAACTCGAAGCAAACCCATAGGAAATCGTGTTATGTAAATTTATGTATATCGGGATATTTATGTAAATCGGGACATGGTTTTAGCAGAAAATCATTATGTAAGTTGAATTTTATGTAACTTGGAGCATTTGTAAGTCAGAGTTTACTGTATTTGAATAAATCCAAAGGCTTAGCTTCCATTTATTATTCCTTACTTAAACTGTGTATGTACATGTGCACAATAAATGGGTGCGGTAGGGGGAGAACTTACTATAATTAACGGGGTGGAGTAAGAATTAATGGTGCTATTGTACTGGGTGCTTTGCATTTACAAAGTCTATCCAAGAATCTGATGGTGCCTCATTAAATACCTGTCAGGCTAATTAGGCACATTCCATCAATGAACATGGCAAATCATTTTTATGGAAATATGATTCTGCAAAGAAAAAACCCTTTTAAACAATTATTTCAAGGAAAGGTCATGATGAGATTGAGGAGGCATTTAATGAAGCCTCCAAAATGCCAAGTAGGGGTCTCTTGCCCAAGTCAATTAAGAAGGTCTGTGAGTCAAGATAAGATGGAACCCATGGTTAGGGCTGTGGCTCTCAATGTACCTTTATCATTTGTCTCTCAGTCTGCACAACAGGGTTAATGTTGACTCTCTGCGGGTAATAGTACAGTAAAAACCCTACCGTACTTACGAAAAGTCCATTCTGTAGGCTTTTTCTTAAATTGGTTTTTTATGCAACTCGAAGCAAACCCATAGGAAAAATTATTATTTTAATGTAAATCGAAACAAACCATAGGGAAATGAATTTTTACGTAACTCGAAACAAACCCATAGGAAAAAGAATCTTTATGTAACTCGAAGCAAACCCATATGAAATTGTGTAAATTAGGACATGGTTTAGGCACAAAATCATTATGTAAGTTGAATTTTATGTAACCCGGGGTATTTGTAAGTCGGGGTTTTACTGTACTGCCAACTGTCTCACACAAGAACCTGCCCAAAAGATATCTGCTGTGACTCACAAGTCATGGCTTCTGCACTCAATTGTTTTCCATCAGTTCTTCGGCTTTCTTATGACCTGGATGGTTAGACTCTGTTTAAAGATATGATTTTTGATAGTCTTGGAGACAATGGCCAGAATTCTGTGACTTAGCATAGTAATTCACAGTAGGGTAGGTTCATTGCATCAGCAGGCATTTGGTGAATCAACTTCTCTGTGAGTTCCATTGATTCCAATAGGCCTACTCTACCTGTTGACTTACTAAAGCAAGTTGCTGATGAAGCAGGCCCATTTGGATCAATGTAACTTAGGAATTGACTCATTGATTTAGTAGGCCTATTCTAGTGCAATTGACTACACTAAGCAACAGCATTTTGGCAAATACATGTAATGTGAAGATTATTGTGCCCAGGCAAAGCTTCCATCTGGTGTATTCTACTACTTACCACTGTTCTACATCTTGTACATTCCCACCTTTATTGCCTGGACTCAAGGCACACCCACCCACCCCTTTTAACCTGAGTCTATAAAGCGGTGCCTCTGATTAACATTTTAAAAGCTCCCTTGTGGTGCAATGGTTAAATTGCTGTAGTACAGCCAAAATTACTGATGTTGTGAGTTTGATCCTGATGGGGATCAAGGTTGACTTAGCCTTCCACCCTTCTGAGATCAGTAAAATGAGTACCCAGCGTGTTGGGGGGCAAGGTGTTAACTAACTTGTGAACTACTCAGAGAGTGCACTAAGTGCTACGGGGAGTATATAAGTGTAATTGCTATTGCTATTTTTTCCATCCTCTGAGATCCAATACAAAGGAGGACAAAATGGTTTCTGTAACTTTAACTGTCATACAAGAGAGAATTCCAGACACCCTTTGCACTACAGGTGTTTTTGGACTTCAATTACCAGAAACCCAAGTCAGCACCCCTAATGATCAAGGCTTCTGGGAATTGAAGTTCATGAACAGCTGGAGTGCCAAGGTTCACCATCACTGGTAGATATTCTTCCTTCTTAGATTTTAGAAGATTTTTATTTATTTGAAGAAGAGATTTTGAAAAAACTGAAACAAGGATGGTGTGTTTGGCATTGGTATCCAACAGTCTGCAATATGAGGAACTACAGGCCACAGCTATGCAAAGCTATTCAGAAACACCCTTCCCCCAAATACTCCTCCATTTGCAGCAATGGGAAGATACTTGCCTTATAGTTGCATATAGGTGCAGGATTTCTCACCCTCATATAACAAGTTGCAGTTGCCACAATTCTCCTTGACACAACCTTTTTACGAATGTGGATTCTTGTTGTTTTTTGTTCCTTTATGTGCTGGCTCTTCCTGTTTATATATTTCTCTGTTGATAGCAAAAACAAAGAAGCTGGCAAAAAAATAGTGATGTCATTGGTCTGACTCAGTTCTGAGCACTTCTGCCTAAAGACCAACATAATGTGATGCTGATCAATTCAGGAGCTTAAAATTCAGTGGAATTGCAACTCTATCTAAATATATGCAGTCTGAGGATCAAATTAAATGATGTAGTTAGCACAATTAGCAATACTCAAGAAATGGTCCTTCCTTAAGTAGTGAAATACATGTACAGTAGAACCTCAAATAGTGATCACCCCATACAGCAGCGATGAGGCTTGGAGGGGGAAAAGCTGTTCCGCATAGCGATCGTTCCTATGGGAAAATCCGTACAATTTTCCAATGGGAAAAAACGCTTAGCGCCAAACATTGTTGTATGGTTTTTCCCATAGGGAAAACCGCATAGCAATCAGCTCCGTGGAATGGATTAAAATCGCTATATGGGGTTCTACTGTATTTGCTGTAGCACATGCTTTCCTTGCATTCTAGCAAGCTTTTTTTCATTGGTTACTGGAAGGTAAACACAGCCTTAATTTGCACAGCTGGTGGTTGTGGCATCTACCTTGGAGGTAATTGCACTGTAGGAATCAAAATTGATTGCCATATGCAAGTTCTTTCACATCTAGTTTGACCCCAAACCTCTGGTGACTGTACTTTTCAATGCAGAAAAAGGCTGTTTCCTTTCCTAAAATCAAAAATTATCTCAACATCAATTTACTCAGCCTCTGTGTGGCCTTTGTTCTCCTTAGAACCAGCCGCCTCCAGAGAATGATTAGTCTTCAAGTGGTCAATCAAAGATTGTGTTCTTCTGTGTTTTTGACATCAGTAGTTCAAGACTGTGAAAAGATATCTGGAAGGAAAAAATGTAACTCTAGGATGGAATAAAACCAGTGTAAAAGGATCAGATGAATCTCTGGGTCCTAGCAATTACAGGCAGATCGCCAACACAATTCAGAAGATCCTAGTTAGGATTTTTCATCCAGCCTACTGGTGTGGGAGAGCTAAAATTGTACAGTAACAAGAGAAGAGGTGTTCTAGTAACTCTTAGTGGAAACACACAGGAGGGTGTGAACTTCTCTTTCCTTTAAAACAGAAATTCTCAACCTTTTAAAGCCAGGGGCCGGATCACTCTCCCTCAGGCGGCTCAGGGCGTCAGACGGCCATTCTGCCCTTCCTCCACCACATGGCACTTCCTGGTGTGGTGGAGGTGGGCCACATGAAATGGTACCGCAGGCTGCATTTGGCTCACATGCTGCAGGTTGAGAATCCCTGCTTTAAAGGCTTTTAGTACGTTCACATAACCAAGGGAAATGCCGTACATTTGGACATCTTATGGGTCACTCATCTGTAATATGTTGCAGCGCATAATTCTCATTTGCAATCCTTTATCTAATATTCCAACCCTCCCCCCCTCCTTCCCAATATCATATGAAAGGGACAGTGTTCTGATCCCTTTCACACAGCTGTCGTGGGGGAAGCAGGTGGGGCCAAAGGTCTCTTTCTCAAGAGAAGTTCCAGTTGGCTTCCTTGTCAGACAGCAGGGAAACAGGCCTGTTGACAGCTGTTGTATTGGGGGCTTAACCCATTTGTGAAGAACCATGTGTCATGGCAAAACCAGTCTGCATTACTTTATTTATAAATCCTTGTGGGCTTCTGTAGGCTTCGTGTCGGCAGGCTGGCTGGGTAACAGCTTATAACAGAGAGGACAAAGGTGATTAGGTGGCACGGGAATGCACATAAGCACACAAGGTACAGAATACCTCCCTTTGATTGATGTGGGACTTGGGGTCAGTGGGTTTGGGATTTCAGATACATCTTTTGGCCAGGAGGGTGTTATGTAAATTAGACAGACAAGGTTGCTAACCTTAAGACTTATGTCCTTTATTAATCTGGGCTGTATATTTTATACTTGAGAGACCATACCCTGACAGCTGAGGCTAAAGCAAGGGAAACTAAGGACAATTTCCATCTGTAACAAAGATGCAGAGGGAAAGTGGACAATTGGCAGATGGGGTTGAGAAAGATCACTGGTGGCAGGACCAGCACAGATCAGAAGCTGTGAGGTTGATCAGTGAAAATAAAGTAGAAGGAATAAATAAAAGAACACCCATGAGAGCTATATGCTCACCCTGAGTTAATGGCTATCCATGATATCATTCCATGAAACAATCTGAGATCTGCTTTGTATAAAGTACAGTACTTGCACTCAGTAAGAAGACTCTTAAGTATGTAGTTCTTATTTGGCCTGAAGTTACAATTTACAATCATGGGTGGGGTGGGGGTGGAATAACATACGGTCTTAAAAGATGTGAGTGCTTTAGCTGGGCAATGAGAGAACAAAATTGTTTCTAGTTTCTGGAACAAAGAGAAGCACATGCATACTCCTTGTGCCCATAGGAGATCCTTTGCCAGCTTTTGATTCCTTGTAAGGGCAAAAAAACAGGACTTGCTTTATATCTATGTTAAATTCATTTGCAATGGGGAAAAATCCAGATACAGTCTCCTGGTGGCTCTACTCTCCTGTTTGTTTTAAGGAGTTGAAATAGGAACGAGATTACATTAGACAGAGCCAATGGTGGTATTTCTACTTTTCTGTCCCTCCTATGGCTTATTGAAGTAGAAAATAGTGAATCTGCCCTGTCCTTCTGTTAAAGAAAACCAAGTTATTAAAGAGACAGATTACACTGTAGACTAGAAAAAGTTCTAGTGCAAAACCTGAAAGGGTGCAAGTTGAATGAACTATTGTTGCAATAGTAGTCATTTGATTTAAAAGTTTGTTTCCACTTTCATGTAGCATTCCTAGGTATATTACTTTATTCAGGGAATAGCAAAGATCTGAGCAATTTTTTATACCATTCTGTTCAAGTGGCAGAGGCTGAATGCATTCATGGATACAGCTCTCCCTGCCCACTATAGCTTTCCTGAGTTCTGCTACTCTAAGTCCTTTAACATAGGTTTTTCTTTGTTAATACACACGAGGTATCATATGTCACACAGACCTCACAATGTGTGGGTCCGATGGCTGACAGAGTATTAACACTTTACAAATCTAAGAGTCAATGTTGATATGGGAGAATATTTGTGGCTAAGCCTCCATGGTTGTCATCTTACAAAGTATTTATTTTTCAGTATAGCCTTTCTACCACGCTTCTTCTTTTTCTGTGTCTAGGTCAGACATGAAACTGCCGAAATGAAGCCACCTACTACAACTCACAGAATCCAGCTTGCCATGGCTATGGAGTTTGGGGGATTCTGGAAGTTGTAATCCAGAAAGGCAGATTTATTGGATTCCCCCACCACCACCACCAAAGCTCTCTGACAGACATCATGTAGATATGCTAACACCTAACCCATGGTCACAATACAAGGGAAACCTATCTTCTGCCATGCAACACACAGAAAGAGCCTCCTCAAAGATTGTGGTATTTTTGAACCACAATTGGGCATACCCTGGTAATTTCAACCTTGTGTTGCCGGCTAATCTCTCTCACACTAGGTCAGGTGAAAGTAAATGCAGAATGAACTCACCAAAAGGTGTCTTCATTTTGGCAGTTTCATGTCTGGCCTAGACACAGAAGAAGAACCTGCTATCAAGCTTGAAAATGCATTACAGAAAGTTAAAGAAACCTGTGGATCTGAAATGAAGCTGTTCCACATATCTCACATATAGAGGAGACTGTCTACTTCTAGGCACCACATAAATCACAAATTCTCTTCAAACATATGACAATGATTCTCTATTATTTTATTCACGTGAATGCAGAAGCATATGTGTTGTGTCTGCATGCATACTGGTGTTTTTGTGTGTGTGTATGAGTGTGTGTGTGTGTGTGTGTGTGTGTGTGTGTGTGTGTGTGTGAGAGAGAGAGAGAGAGAGAGAGAGAGAGAGAGAGATGGCAGGCACAACTACTCTGCCAGTGTTGCAGTTTGAAAGTTTTCCACAGGTTTCTCAGAATAAACAAACAGTATCACAGAGCCATACATGGAGGAACATCACTTTATTAATAAACTCTTGAAGAGCTGAGTGTGGGAAAATTAATTCTCACAGGACTAAGTTCCTAAACACTAAGAAACACAAAAGGAAACCACAAAACTAGGAAAAGGTCTATTGCAACTCGGGATCTCAGTGTGGCATCAAGAGATTAAGGCTTGGAGGGCAAAACGAAGAAGTGAAGAACGTCTGCTAATTCTTAACTTGCTGCAGTAGGATGGCTACTTACTACATTACACTCTTAGTTTAGACACATTCTAGAACAGTCAGGATCATGAGGGGTGAGGTGGAAATAACACTTTAGAAAAAAACAACAGTCAAAATTCAATGTGATGACTGGCTGTACCAATCTCACTCAGCCAGTGTTCAAGTCACACAGTCTTTCTATTCTGACAGACGCATGCCTCACTCTTAATTTAGCTATCAAGTGTTTACCATTGGTCTGCTGTGTAAACCAGGATTTAGTGCACACAAGTGAAAGCAGAGTGAAAATAATAAACATACACGCACACCATGCACACACACACACCCACGCACACACACACATACCCTAACATTCTGTTGCTTCCTGAACTGAGCAGATATGAGGAAAAGTTTACAGAGTTTTCTTCTCTCTTTTTATCTTGGACTACAATTCCTAACCACACTGATTGTGATAATCTGGGGACTGCAGTGCAAAAAAAGCAGTTTTTCTCATCTCTGAAGTAGAGATGAACTGAATATGTTTGGCATTCTTGAAGACAGAGGATCTTTGCATATACCTGGACTCCATTTATCAAATATGTGTAGTTACACAAACTGTATTTGTGGAAATGATTTGTATGTCCACACAAATGTTTCACAGAGAGCCATCTCACTTTCCTTACTCAGCTCTATGTATGACAGATTATCTCTTTCACCTTGGTCACGAGTTCATCTCTCATATAAGATAGAAGAATTTTGGCAAATGAGACTTCCATTTCAGACCCACACAGCTGTGTTAAAATCAAACCCCGACTGTGTGTGCTCTATGGTGCTGTGGATTTTCTTGGCACAGTGTTTGGCTTTGGCCTTGCTTGGTTCCTTCTTTTGGTACCTTTCTGCTTTGTCATGAGAGTTTTGGATGTTCCCGTGAACTGGGAAGTAAAAGGTCCCCTTCTGTTTGTTCACTTTTTTGGGCCTCTTTAAGATTTCAGCTTCTTGGTTTTCTGGTGGAAGCCAGCAAGGCTTCTCCTTGAGTAACCGGTCTCGGTCTGGCCGGATGCTCCTCAAGAACTTCTTGAAGATATTGGCTGTGAGGGAAAACTTCCGGTAGAACTCGTGGGTTTTGGTGTTCTGTGGGGATGCCTCACTCTGCTCTCCCTTTTTGTCAACCTCAGGCAAATCCAACCAGTTCCCCACCAAATCAGCAAAGATGTTGTCCCCCAAGACAAGAGGCTGCCGATTCCTGCTTTGAGACATTAGTGAGGAGGTCCAATCATGGGTCTCATCAGAGAAATGACATTCTCTGCAATCTGACTTGCTCTCAGACAGGCTGCTCGTATCTTGGGAAAACCAGCTTCTATTCATGAGCTCACTGGAGGACTCAAATGTCCCTGGGGAATGGTACTCTGCCGTGCTCACAGTAGAAGAAGGTCCACTGGCATGATAGTAATCATCACTACCGATGCTGTTAAGAGATGATGTTATGTGTCCATGGCTACTGTTGGGTAAGGTAATGTGGTAAAGGGGGCTGGTGGACTGTGACACCTGAGTAGAAAATAAAAAGTCCGAAGAACTGCAGTTATCCATATAACCCTCTCCCACCAATTTATCTCTCTGTCTACTGTCTTCATGCCTTGTCCCCGGCATCTCTTTATTGTTTTGACAACATGGATGGTGGCCAAGTCCTGAAATCTGATTTGAGTTGCTTGAAATCTCCAGCTGTTCCAAAGCTGTCTGGACCTGGAGAAGTTTCAGCTCTTGCAGAGCACCCATCATGCAGTTCATCTGTTCATGTAGGCCGTCCCCAACCTCCTTCATGGATACCTATTGCAAAAGGAAAACGAGAATCTTGCATCAGTTTTTTCTGAACTGAAAAAGGCAAAGGATAAAAGCAAGATACACTGATGCAATCAAGAGAGAAACAAAATCTATTTGTTGTTAACGTTTGTGACTTATGTAGACCTGAATACCATACGCTATACTTTTCCAGTTTTGTATGAGATATATGGTTACAAAAGGTTCTGAATACTTTTACTCCGTGTTCTTACTTGCTTCTAAGAGATATCCTAACATACCGTATTTTCCGGCGTATAAGACGACTGGGCGTATAAGACGACCCCCAACTTTTCCAGTTAAAATATAGAGTTTGGAATACACTTGTCAGCTGCAGTTAAGTACCTGTCCTATAAGACGACCCCCGACTTTGGCACAGATTTTTCGGGGTTAAAAATAGTCTTATACGCCAGAAAATACAGTACCTCAAATGTATGTCTGAAATTATTTATGCTGCACTTCTCATTTCAGGGGCCGGTTTCAATCTATTAACTACCTGAATCACTTGTTTTTCCCAAGGAAGTCAGATGAATCATTTTTGTATTACAAAGAAACACTCTATTTCATACATTAACTAGAAAGTGCTTATTTCTTCCATTGTTCCCTCCCCATATACACATATATTCCATCAAGCATCAAGATTTCATTAAAGTTAACAGTAAAGATAAAGGTTTCCCTTGCTCGAAAGCCAGTGTATCCGACTCTAGGGTTCAGTGCTCATCTCTGTTTCAAACCCAAAGAGCCAGCGCTGTCTGCTTCTGCAGA
Source organism: Bradypodion pumilum (assembly GCA_035047305.1). Lineage (NCBI taxonomy): Eukaryota > Metazoa > Chordata > Lepidosauria > Squamata > Chamaeleonidae > Bradypodion > Bradypodion pumilum. Next base: position 61,037,174 of record JAWDJD010000004.1, on the reverse strand, counting down.
CATTTCCGTGGTCATGTGGCAGGCATGGCTAGACACCGGAGCGCACGGAATGCTGTTACCTTCCCACTGAAGTGGTCCCTATTTATCTACTTGCAATTTCTTGCTTTTGAACTGCTAGGTTGGCAGGAGCTGGGACAAAGACAGGAGCTCATTCCATCCTGCAGTGCTCAGGAATCGAACTGCTGACCTTCTGCCTCCACAAAGAATCTTCCTTGCACAAAGAATGCGAGGTGAGAAAGACAGGCTAAGATACTGCTTCTATTAGTAGGGTTCTTTTTTTAGTAGGGGCTGCGTTGGCTCAAGTGGTTAAGACGCTGAACTCGCTGTCCGGAAGGTTAGAAATCGATTCCTGGGTACTGCATGACGGAGTGAGCTCCCATCTCTGCCCCAGGTCCTGCCAACCTAGCAGTTCGAAAGCAAGAAACTGCAAGTAGATAAATAGGGACCACTTTGGTGGGAAGGTAAACAGCATTCTGTGCACTCCATGCCTGCCACATGTCCACGGAAACTTCTGCAGAAGCAGACAGCGCTGGCTCTTTGGCTATAAACAGAGATGAGCATTGAACCCTAATCGGATACAACTGGCTTTTGAGCAAGGGTGACCTTCACCTTTTTTTTAAGTAGGGAAGAGCATTCCCTCAAACTAATTCTGAAAAAATACTATCCAGTGATGGGCTTTATCATCTTATCCACCATTTGTGAAAACGAGGCTAGTCTCTTCATATCTTAATGCTATAATTTACATCACAAAATGACACAAACACGTTGCACATAAAAATAGTGATGATTTACATTCCATTTCATCAATTTAAGCATCCATACCCGAGGGTTATTTTTGGACACATGCTGACCTTTCATTAGCTTTTTTTTTTTTTTTTTGCTATTGCTGTTACCTATATGTTGTGATCAACAAGCAGCTATTTTCGTCAGCTTCTAAATTCTCCATGCTGCCCTTTCACCATACATTTTCTCTGACAGAGGAACCGGATCTCATTCCCAAAGCGGCATCATAAAGCAAATGGGCTGTGCTTCCTAACAGCTGCCACTACTTACACTGCACTTAGTTGCAAAAATGAAGGAGAAAGACTGGGCTCGAAGTTGTGCTGAGGTCTTTCAGCCAGGTTCCCAAAAGCACAGGAAGAAAGAAAGGAAAAGAAAATCCGGTGTCTTTGAGTCTGTCATCGTCTATGTTCAAAAGCTCCCTCTGATCTCTTTTTAGGGGTCTCTCTCATTTTGCAGCTGTCCCTTTAACACCTGTGAGCTTTGCTGCCAACTACATTATCTGCCATCATTTCGCTACATTAGCTCAGCCGCCTGCCTTTCCTTGCCTCCTTGGGAGCTGAAACTCTAGTTGGATCAAATAAATAAAAATAAAAATAAAACCTTCTGCAGAAAACCTGAGCTGGGTGGGGGGGAATCACTGCACATGTACCTCATCCGCAAACATGCAACTCTCCTGTAACTAAGGTTAAACAACTGGATGCAAAGAAAACAACGGAGATAAGGCCAGGAGCCCAATTAGTCTGTCAGAAATACGACTAAATCAATGTCAGGGTTAGACAAAGGCAGCTCCCACTGCATTTTACAAGTCTCTCTTCTTTCTTTGCCATCACATCCAAAGAAAGCTAGGCTGACTCCTTGCCCTAAGCCCTATAAATCAGTGTTTCCCAAACTTTGGTTTTTGGACTTCAATTCCAAGAAGCCAAAGTCAATTCCCCAAAGCACTGATCAGTTAATGTACTGGCTTAGGCTTCTGGGAACTGAAGTCTCCTTGTGGGGCACGGGGCCCATGTTGGTAACCACTGCTATAAATGAACAGCTCTTGGGTTTGCCCATCTACAGAACCTCCTGGGACCCCATCTGTTCTCGAAGCCTAAGAGAAAGCTATCCCCTTACCTCTTTCCAGATTTGCTGTAATGCCTCCTGTCCTCACCTTTCCTGCCTTATTAATGGAATCCCTCCCTTTTTATCCGGAGCTTTGCAAAGCTGGCTTTGGGAACAGCTTGGGCCCTCATTGGATACTTCCCATCAAATCCCCTCGCAGGCCAAGTGGTGTAATCAAGCAAAGATGAGTGACAAAGGGTCCTCCAGTAATTGCTGGGGCTGATCGGGAAAGTCAGCATATGCTGGATGGCTCTGCTGTTCACTTCATTGATTCAATTAACTCCCTCGTTTTTTTCAGAGTTGGGAGGAGGAGTATCATCACAAAGCAAGCCTCGTGCAACAAAGGCCTATTAGGCATTATTAATATTTCAGAGGCACTCACTCCTAGCTTCCCACTCAAGAGAGCAAGGTCGTAAAAAAGAAACACATGCACAGCAGTCTAGTCTATGGTGGCCACATGTGATACTCCTGCTTAATTTCCAGCTGGAGAAAATGCATGCTCACTCCCTCCTTTGTCTGAAGGTAACCTGGGAGAGATACTTTTTTGGACTGTGACTTCAGAATCATGGCAGTGGACTGGGCAATTCTGGAAGAGTTGGACTCTATAAAAAGCAATTTGTCCATGTACAGTAAAACCTTGGATAATGCTAAAACTTGGTTCCACAAGTCTTAGTGTTATCAGATTTTAACGTTATCCGATGCATGCATCGGATAAAGTTAAAATCCTATGGGATGCATCGGATAACGTTAAAACTCCATAGAGATACATTTTAATTTAATTTAATTTAATAGTCATCTATACCTATAAAATGGTGCATTAACCGTTGGAATGTGACAAAGGATGTTGCACCAGGCCCCACTAGCCCGTAATGGGCCTCCATTCACTCGCCCGAACCCGGTTCGCAGGTAACTATCGGGTTGAAATTTTCGACCCAGGGGCAGGAGCCCCCCAGTCGCAAACAAAAAAAAGGGAACTTCAATTCCCAACGTTCCTGGCGCCGCACCGCGCCAGAGCCAATCAGGCTGAGCAGCGCGGCAAAAGGAATGTTCGGAAACGTGCCGTGGCCAATCAAAAAAAAGCCGCAGGGGAAAAACCGCTGCAGTAAGCAAACACGCACAGCCAAAACTACAAGCCCCAGCGTTCTGTGCACCATTAGCGCGCAGAAGGCTGAGGCGGCCGGTGTGCGAAAAATAAAAGTTTTTTAAAAACGCCTGCTGCTGCTGCTGCCATTCTTCCCCATGGGCCAGCCAGCATGGCCCGTGGGGAAAAAAAGAACCCCCCCGCCGCCGCTGCCCTTCCGTTCGAAGGGCCAGCTGGCACACGAAAAATACAAGTAAACCCCCCACCACCACTGCCCTTCTTCCCCATGGGCCAGCCAGTATGGCCCGCAGAGAAAAAAAGGAAATCCCCCAACCGCCGCTGCCCTTCCTTCCCACAGGCCAGCCAGCATGGCGCGTGGAAAAGAAAGCACCACCACCCCGCCATTGCCCTTCCTTCCCACGGGCCAGCCAGCATGGCCCGTGGAAAAGAAAGCCTCCCCGCCATTGCCCTTCCTTCCCACGGGCCAGCCAGCATGGCCCGCATGAAAGAAAGCCATCCCCCCTGAAAAAATAAACACAAAAACACAAACCAAAAACAATCAAAAACACACAAAAATCCAAAAATGAAACACAAAAACAGCCAAAAAAACAAGAAAAAAAACACAGACCCCCCCCAAAAAAATCCCCCCAACCCCCCCGAGACTTACCAAAAGACGTCTTCTATCCATGAGGACCAGAACTCAAATGAGAAAAGAAAGAGAAAACTTACCGGAAGCGACACCCAGAGGACAGAAGAGAACAATTGTAGAGAGGCAGAAAAGCTCACCACCCCCACCCAGAGGCCAAAAGAGAAAAACCATTCAAAAATATTAAAACTAATAAGATTAATTCCAAAATTAATCAAATAAGTTATAAAAACATTCAAAAATAATCAAACTAATCTCAAAAAATACAAAAAAACAGAAATCACTTTTCACTCCAAAAAACCAAAACAAAAAATAAAAATGCGTAAAAATAAACATTTTAAAAACCAAAATTAAATGTTAAACTAAATAATATTAAATTAAATTAAATTAATTAAATTAAAATAAAATTTGCATAAACATAAAACAAAAACCTTCAAAAACCAATTTAAAGAGCCCGGCACTCTTTAGGAAGACGGCACGCAAAAAAAAAAAAAAAAAAACAACCCCAAAAAGAACCAAAACCACTGGGAGCGCAAGTCCGCCACAGGCGGACGCAGCGCCTCGAAGCCACAAAATAACAAAACCTTACAACACCATTTAAAACAGCCCAGCACCATTGGTTCAAGAAAAAAAACCAAACCCTTTACTATCCAACACAATTTTAAAAAGCCCGGCACCGCCGGGCAAAATATACTAGTATTTATATATGCCGCCCACTCAGGCAGAACCCGACTCAGGGCGGCATTACGACAAGTTCTAAAAACACATAAAAACACTTTAAAAGACCCATATCCCACCCACCCATCCCACCCACTATAAAAAGAAGAAGAGAGAGTTCTTAATTGTTTACATAAGCCAGCAGGCAGGGCCGGTGTTCCTATTAGGGCCCCACACCTGCCTTGCCAGCCAGGTCTTCAATCCTCTCCTGAAGGGCAGCAAATCTCTTTGAAGTCTTAGTTCTGTTGGCAGGAGGTTCCAGAGGGTTGGTGTGGACACGGAGAAGGCCCTCCTTTGGGTGCTGGATAGATGTGCACCCCTAGCTGATGGCACTATTAGATAGCCTCTCCGGTCCGCTCTGGTTGGACGGGCAGACACTCTTGGGGTGATGCGGTCTCTAAGGTATCCTGGCCCACTGCCATATAGGGCTTTAAAGGTCAAAACCAGCACCTTGAATTGCACCCGGAGACAAACTGGTAACCAGTGCAGCTCCCGAAGTAGCGGTGAGGTGTGGGCATATCGTCCGCATCCCATCACCACCCGGGCTGCCACATTCTGGACCAGCTGCAGCCTCCGAATGGTCGTCAAGGGCAGCCCCATGTAGAGTGCATTACAATAATCTAGTCGGGAAGTGACCAGAGCATGGGTGACCATAAGCAAGGAGCCCTGGTCCAGGAGCGTGCGTAACTGGCAAATCACCCGAAGTTGGGCAAAAGCCCTCCTGGCCACAGCGGCTCCCTGTTCTTCTAGCAGCAGCCGAGAGTCCAGAAGGACCCCCAAGTTGCGCACTGGGTCTGTCTGGGGCAAAACAGCCCCATCCAGTACCAAAGATGGTAGCTCCCTGGATAACACGGGGCCCCTTATCCACAGCCACTCTGTCTTGCTGGGATTCAGCCGAAGCCCATTGGCCCCCATCCAGACCCCAATGGCCTCCAGGCATCCGGATAGGATTTGAACAGCATCACTGGGGTCCCCACGGGCCGAGATGTACAACTGGGTGTCATCCGCGTATTGATGGTACCACAACCCATGGGAACGAATGATCTCACCCAGTGGCTTCATGTAGATGTTAAATAGGAGAGGAGAGAGCACCGAACCCTGAGGCACCCCATACTTGAGAAGCCTAGGGCTGGACCTCTCTCTCTAACCACACTGACTGGGTACGGCCCTCCAGAAAAGAGGAAAACCAGGACAACACATTGTAACCGGCACAGGCTTTAGCGAACGTTATCCAATTTATCCCGTAGGATTTTAACGTTATGCAATGCATTTTTTCCAGATTGCTTAACGTTATGCAGTTTTAGCGTTATCCGATGCAAACCTTATCCAAGGTATTACCATATTTAGTTACAGCATGTCTGTTCAAAAGTATGTACCAAGATTTAACTTTTGGTATGTTGAACAGTACTGTATTGTCAGAGAAGAGGACTTCTATTGGGAACTTCAGCAACTGCTATTAGACAGGTAAAATGCTCCTCCTCCTCCTTCGTCCCTGTCTAGGCCAGATATGAAACTGCCAAAATGAAGCCACCTTTTGGTGAGTCCATTCTGCAGTTCCTTTCTCCTGACCTAGTGTAAGAAAGATTAGCCGGCAACACAACCAGGGGATGTCCGATTGTGGCTCAAATATCTGAACCTCAAGGACTAATGTCTGGGTTTACTGAGTTGAGCTTCTGAGAAGACCTACCTTTAAGGGGAAGGATATTTAAAAAGGTAGTTTGTGAAAGAGACTGAATATAGATAACCCCAAAGAAGGTACTGGAATTTGCAAACCTTTTTGCACTCCTCTGTGTCCTTTCTGGGGACTAGGAAAGGATGGGGAAATGTCGATACAGTAAAATGTTGGTACAGTAGAACCTCGGATAAAGTCCAAACTCCATTCCACAAGTTTGGACTTTATCCAAATCAAATGGGCAATGCATCGGATAACGTCCAAAAATGGACTTTATCCGAGGTTCCTATTCCAAATACCTCGGATAACGTCCATTTTTAGTGGTTTTGGACTTTATGTGATGCATCACGTGTTCATGAAAATTGCGACTTTATCCGAATTAATTTTTAAATTTAATTTAATTATCACATTTATATACCGCTCACTCGGCCAAAGCCAACTCAGGGCGGTTCACAATAAAAATTAAAAACACAAGTTAAAACAGTTAAAACAGTTAAAACTACCCACCCCCTAAAAACAAGGGCTGCAGGATCCAAAGGCACCATGGGGAAGAGTTCTTCTACACCAACCACCCAATGGCGGTTACCCTTCCACCTGCACCCCACACTTGACCCGCCAGCCAGGTTTTAAGATCTTTTCTGAAAGGCAGCAATTCCGTCCGGAGACGTAGCTCTGTTGGCAGGAGGTTCCAGAGGGCCGGTGCAGACACGGAGAAGGCTCTCCTCCTTGTGCCAGAGAGGCGAGCCCCTCTGGCTGATGGAACGATTAGAGAGCCCCTCCGGTCCGCTCTGGTTGGACGGACAGACGTCCTCAGGGCGATGCGGTCTCTTAGGTAACCCGGCCCACTACCATATAGGGCTTTAAAGGTCAAAACCAGCACCTTGAATTGCACCCGGAGACAAACTGGCAACCAGTGCAGCTCCCGGAGCAGTGGCAAAGCACGGGCATAACGCCCACACCCCATCACCACCCGGGCTGCCGCATTTTGGACCAGCTGTAGCCTCCGAATGGTCGTCAAGGGCAGCCCCATGTAGAGCGCATTGCAATAATCTAGTCTGGAGGTAACCAGAGCGTGAGTGACCATGAGCAAGGAGTCCCGGTCCAGGAGTGGGCGCAACTGGCGGATCACCCGCAGTTGGGCGAAAGCCCTCCTGGTCACAGCCGCCACCTGTTCCTCTAGCAGTAGCCGTGAATCCAGGAGGACCCCCAAGTTGCGCACTGGGTCTGTCTGGGGCAAAATAGCCCCATCCAGAACCAACGATGGTAGCTCCCGGGTTAATGCAGAACCCCCTATCCATAGCCACTCAGTCTTGCTGGGATTCAGTTGTAGCCCGTTAGCCCCCATCCAGACCCCCACAGCTTCCAGGCATCTGGAAAGGACTTTGACGGCATCACTGGGGTCCCCATGGGCCGAGATGTACAACTGAGTGTCATCCGCGTACTGATGGTACCGCACCCCATGGGAACGAATGATCTCACCCAGCGGCTTCATGTAGATGTTAAATAGGAGAGGAGAGAGCACCGAGCCCTGAGGCACCCCCCATTTGAGGGGCCTAGGACTGGACCTCTCACTCTCCAACCACACCGACTGGGTACGACCCCTCAGAAATGAGGAAAACCAGGACCACACATTACCCTGGATTCCCAATCCTCGGAGCCGTCCCAGAAGGATACCGTGGTCAACGGTATCGAAAGCCGCTGAGAGGTCAAGAAGAGCAAGGACGGATGGGTGACCACCGTCCCGCTCCCGCCAGAGATCATCCATCAGTGCGACCAATGCCGTCTCGGTACCATATCCCGGCCTGAATCCTGACTGAAAGGGGTCCAGATAATCCGCTTCATCCAGCACCCCCTGCAGCCGACACGCCACTGCCTTCTCCAACACCTTCCCTAAAAAGGGGAGGTTAGAGACAGGCCTATAGTTGGTTAGGACAGCTGGGTCGAGGGAAGGTTTCTTCAGGAGGGGGCGCACCAAAGCATGTTTTAAAGGTGCAGGAAACACCCCCTCCCGCAATGATGCATTGATCACAGCCCCAACCCAGTCACCTGTCACCGCCTTGGAGGCTTTCACCAACCAGGTGGGACAGGGGTCCAAAGGGCAGGTAGTGGCGCGCACAGCTGCAAGGAGCCTGTCCACTTCATCAGGGGCAACTGGATCAAACCGGTCCCAGATGGTATGGCAAGACTGTGCTCCAGCTCCCTCCGGACTCTCCCCATCCACGCCGGAATTAAACCCAGAGCGAATCCGATCGATTTTCTCCACTAGATGGTCAGCAAAGTCCTCAGCCGAATCGGACTTAGTCCGAGGTACCACTGTATAGTAAAACCTTGCATAAAGAGTGTCTAGCTTAGAGACTGACTTGCTTAAAGAGCAGAATTTTCTCTGAATGGTCACCTCTCTTAACAACTAAAACCAACCAAAAACTCGCTTAACAATAAATCGGGCTTCGCAATCCCCCCTGCCAGAAGTCACAATCGGTCACTTACAATTGTGTTTCACTTAAAAGAGCAATCCCGTGGAACACATTATGCTCTTTAAGTGAGGTACCACTTTATTTTTGTTTAAGTGAAAATAAAGTTTCATTGTGTTCCTCTAGTCTTAAATGAATACAGAGCATTACTTTTATTTGTTAAGTGTGATGGCCACGTAGCCAAAGTGATTGGCTGCCTGGAATTGTGACATCACCACATTCCCAATTTGACTCCTGATTGGTTAAGAATATTAAGTGAAAAAGCTCTGTCAACAATAATGAGTTTCAGAAGAGTGTACATAAGAACATAAGAACATAAGAACAGCCTTGCTGGAACAGGCCACAGCCCATCCAGTCCAGGATTCTGTCTCACACAGTGGCTCACCATTTCCTTCAGGGTATTCCCAAGCAGATGCCTTCACCTGCTTAGGATTCCCTGGAAATGGCATTGAGAGATATCCTGCCTATCTCTCCAACCCGGAGGTTGTCCTTAGGTAGCCATAATTATAGCCATTGATACCCTTGTCCTCCATGAACTTGTCTAATCCTTTCTTAAAGCTGTCAAGACTGACAGCTGTCACCACTTCTTCTGGCAGGGAGTTCCATAGACCAGTAATCCTCTGGGTGAAAAAGTACTTTCTCTTATTTGTTTGAGAACTAGTACCCAAAAGTTTCATGGAGTGTCCCCTAGTTCTAGTGTTATGCGATAGGGAAAACAGTTTTTCCTTATCTACTTTGTCCACACCGTGCATGATTTTATAAACTTCAATCAGGTCACCTCTTAGACGCCGTCGTTCAAGAGTGAAAAGGCCCAACCGTTGCAGCCTCAGATGGTAAGGAAGGTGTTCCAGTCCCCGAATCATTCTGGTTGCCCTCCTCTGTACTTTTTCCAGCTCCATAATATCCTTCTGGAGGTATGGCGACCAGAACTGTACACAGTATTCCAGGTGGGGCCTCACCATAGATTTATAAAGAGGCAAAATGACACTTGCTGACTTATTTTCTATACCCTTCCTAATGATCCCTAGCATTGAGTTTGCTTTTTTCACTGCTGAGGCACACTGGGTTGACACCTTCATTGAGTTGTCCACCAGGACACCAAGGTCCCTTTCCTGGTTTGTCGCAGAGAGTTCAGACCCCATCAGTTTATAAATGTAATTGGGGTTCTTTGCCCCAACATGCATCACTCTGCACTTACTAATGTTGAAACTCATTTGCCACTGTTTTGCCCACTCCCCCAGTGTTGAGAGATCCCTCTGGAGCTCCTCACAATCTCTCACAGTTTTCACTACCCTGTATAATTTAGTGTCGTCAGCAAATTTGGCTACCTTGCTTTTTACTCCTACCTCTAGATCATTTATGAAGAGGTTGAACAGCAGGGGTCCCAGTACTGAACCTTGGGGGACCCCACTCTTTACTTCCCTCCACTTGGAGAAGTGTCCATTTAGTGCTACCCTCTGTTTCCTGTCCCTTAGCCAGTTGCTGATCCAGGACAAGACCTGTCCCTTTATTCCATGACTGGTAAGTTTATTCAAGAGCCTTTGGTGTGGGACCTTGTCAAAAGCCTTCTGAAAGTCCAGATAAACAATGTCAACTGGATCCCCCTTATCCACATGCTTGTTGACACTCTCAAAAAATTCCAACAGATTAGTGAGGCATGATTTGCCCTTGCAAAAGCCATGTTGGCTCTCCTTTAGCAGCGCCTTCTCTTCTATGTGCCTATTAATTCTATCTTTTAGGATGGTTTCCATCACTTTACCTGGGACACATGTCAAACTGACAGGTCGGTAATTTCCTGGATCACCCCTGGATCCTTTTTTGAAAATTGGTGTTATATTCGCTACCTTCCAGTCATCAGGCACAAAGCCTGATTTGAGGGAAAGATTATATATTTTGGCTAGGAGATCAGCAATTTCATCTTTAAGTTCCCTGAGAACTCGTGGATGGATGCCATCTGGTCCTGGTGATTTGTTAGTGTTTAGCTTAACAAGACATGCAAGGACCTCCTCCCTGGTTATTTCTATCTGGCTTAATTCTTCGGTTTCCCCCCATACGAAGATAGGCTCTGTTTTGGGCATGTGGCCTCTGTCTTCTTCAGTGAATACTGAAGCAAAGAATTCATTGAGTCTCTCTGCAATCTCTGTTTCCTCTTTAATAACCCCTTGCCTTCCATTGTCATCTAATGGTCCAATGGCCTTCCTAGTTGGGTTCTTACTTCTAATGTACTTAAAGAAGTGTAAAAGTACAGAACTGGAACTGAACACACCAAAAGTACTAAAATATTTTCGATAGTTAACCCCATAGAGTATAGATTAGAAATGCTTTGAATGCACTTCTGAACAGACACACACACACACACACACACACACACACACACACACACACACACACACACACACACACACACACACACACACACACACACACGGGAGATGTTAGTATCATCATGGCCCTGTTTCAATTACTTCTGAATAATCTTCTCCCTACGTTTCCATTATTTTTATTGTGGTTTTATTATTAACATGAAAATTTACTAGCAGATCCTTAATTAAGTTTTATCTTTGTTGGTTACCAACATATTTCTATAAATAACATTGTTTTTTGTACAGCTTATAGGATACAATTTAACAATATACCATCAGTATTTTGGGATACTGTATAAAAATGATTACAAATTTTGGCAGAGATAATGAAACCAGATTATCTACATAGAATTAATTCAGAATCTAAAACTACAGGTTTTTTTAAAGGCCCGAGAAGGAAAAGATTCCAGTTTTCAGTTTGGGCTTTCATGATCACAGCAGTGTTAGATGAGCTTCCTAAAACTGTGGTGCCACCACAGAAAAAGCCCTCTTTTTCTTCACTTTTGGAATGCCACATATCAATAATTTTGTTTATAGTGTCATGCTTGCTTTTGTTAACACATTCACATGGCATGATATGAAAAGAAATTAATCCTACTGCAGAAAGAGATCCTTTAACAGAAGAACAATCAGATTGAAAGCTTTGCTGTTTACAAACCACTCCGGTGGTGATGGTGATAGTTTAATGCAGGGGTGGCCAACCTACGCCCCGTGAGCCGAATCTGGCTCATGGTACCAATTAACCCAGCCTATGGTGAGGATCCCGGCACCACCTCTTCCTCCACCAGAAGTGCCGAAAAAGCAGCAAAAACGCACTAAAAACAGCTGACAATGCACTGCCCTAGCTCCTGCCACCATGAAAGTGGCAGAAGTGGCAAAAACAGATGAAGACACTGTGAATGCACCCATCACTGCTGTCGGAAGCAGCTGGAGGAACCACGCCTCTGGCCAGCGGCGCAAAAAGGTTGGCCACCCTGATTTAATGTATTTTTTTGTTAGGGCCGAACTTTTCTATTGTCCTTCTCATTGCTTCCAATGAAAAGGAAAATAAGATACCAGCTGCAAGGTTGGATAATTCTAAGCCTTCCAATAATATAAAGAGAATGGTCGAGGAATGAGAGCTTGGCATTTAATGGGCCTACATCCTTCCTTGTTCTTCTCCCAAGATGCTTTAGCAGATACCCTCTACTAGTACATTTATAGCAGTGAAAATTTTCATCACCCTGAAGATGGTGGACCTCATTTTCTGATCACAGAGAAAGAGTTCTCTAATATCTTATGCCCCAGGAATATGTTGCAATAAAGCAATCTTACATGCACTAACACTGGGTATCAGTGGGAAGGGCTTTACCACCTAATGTGACTGTCCTTTGCCACTGACGATTGGTAAAGTTCTTTCCCCATCTCTGGGTTTTTGAAGCAAGCCCATTTCTTCCCATTTGTTTTTGCTTCCATTGTTTTGTTGATAATTCTTCCTCTAACCTCCAACTAAGCAACAAGCATGGAGGTTTTCTCCACATGTTGGAGACCCAGGTTCCTCCCTTTCTCTTTTTGACTGTAAGTGCAGATGGTAACTTTAAGTAACAAATGCTTTCCCCCCTACTTTAATTGCTTCTAGAGTGAATTTATCATACAAAGTGCTAGTTTGTGTGGGGAGAACCAAGGAGAGGCTACACCCTCCCAGAGGCTACAAAAGTGTGCCCTGAAGTGCTATGAATGTTAACATATCTTTACAACTTTCTTAGGTAACAAATTATTTGCTCCTGTTTTGAAATGAAAGGTGAAGGTGATACACAAAAAGCCATTACTCTTACACCTTTAGATTTCTGATGTAAATCAAAGAAAACTAGAGCAAGAAGGACCGATTTAACAATAAAACAAAACCATATTCATTCAGACATTAGCTACAGGACCTGTCTTCTGCAAGGATCTTGTCTATTTTGCAGCGAGATATCATGTTAACAATCTGCCTGTTACTAGAATAGTACTGTACTATCCTCTTTGTACTTTGCTGACAACTGTGTTCTCTAGACACATGCAGCTGTTTTGTTTTGTAAAGCCACTTCCCATTTTTGTTGACTTTAACACGGTCCGGTATATGGGATGTTCAAGGAGTCATTTTCTATTGCCATGCCCCAGTGAGTTTTCATGTTCAAGCTAAATCCTTCCAGACCCAATATTTTATTTTCCACACTGCGTGTCACACCATATATTTATCTGACAAGCACATATACAGTAAGATTAATTGTTGCATTAATATGCCTAAGAAGATTTGAGCAGGGAACATAGGTAAAGGTAAAGGTTTCCCTTGCTTGAAAGCCAGCCGTATTTGACTCTAGGGTTCAGTGCTCATCTCTGTTTCAAAGCCGAAGAGCTAGTGCTGTCTGCTTCTGCAGACGCTTCCATGGCCATGTGGCAGGCATGACTAGACACCGGAGAACACAGAATGTTGTTTACCTTTCCACTGAAGTGGTCCCTATTTATCTACTTGCAATTTCTTGCTTTCAAATTGCTAGGTTGACAGGACCTGGGACAAAGATGGGAGCTCACTCCATCATGCAATACTCAGGAATCGAACTGCTGACCTGCCGCCTTCCAGGCAGTATCTTAGCCATTTGAGCCACTGCAGTCTCTTAGCCACTTGAGCCACTACAAGTCCCTCAGGTAACATATCCTCACTGAAATGATGGTTTTCTGTTAATTTTCTGCGCCCAAATCAACCATATAGAAAATAGTATAAAATTAAAGAAATATCCAGGTAGAATGCATGTAAATTCCACTGAATTCAATTTTATTTACTTCTAAGAAAGCACACCAAACACTGCAATTATTCATCTAAATTTTATTTACACAAAAGTCCTTCTAAACCCAAAAAATTTAGATTTTTTTTAAAAGTAAACTGCTTTAGAATTGTGGCCTTAATAAAGCATTTTGCACTGAATGTATGGTGATCTTTACCTATAAGGAGGCACTAGGTTGGTACGTGTCTGGTAAAAGCGGCCACACTCGGCCCAACCATCCTGAACCGAGCCGCCTGCACTTACCTTACCATCCTGTGAGAGTCGCCGCAAGGGTCCGGTCGTCGAGAGTTGGGCAAATCGCCTCACAAAGGCGACCACAAAAATGAACTACAGTTCCCAGCATCCTCCACGTCGCACCACCTGTCAGCCAATCAGGCTGAAGGGTGGCAGTGTGGAGAATGCTGGAAAAGCCGGCGTGCCAGGTTTTTAAAGAAACTGCGCCATGGAAAGGCCCAACTGGCAAAAGGTAAGTGGTGAGGAGGAGAAGGACTGAGGGGGGGGGGGGCAGGGCCCGGGAACTACAACGCCCACCCACCCCACCACCTTGCCCACCCATTCCATGTCCCCTGCCCCAATTACCTTTTGCCGCCTGGGGAGGAGGACATGGCCAGGTCCTTCGGCCCTGTGTCCTCCCCGGGCAGCAGAAAAAGCAAGGGCCCCAAAAGCGCCCTGTTCGCCCAGGGATGCAGGGCTGAAGGACCCAGCCACTGCCTCTTCACCCGTCAGTGGGGAACGCAAGGGCGCCAACGGTGGCCACTGCGCACTCCCCGTTCGCCAGGGGAGGAGGCTGTGGCCGGGTTCTTCGGCCCTGCATCCTCCCCAGGTGGCGGGGGGAAGAGAAGGAATCCCTCCTCTCCCCCCGCGGCTTCGGTGGGGAGACAAAATCATCTCCCCGGAGGCCAGCGCCAGCCTCTCTGTAGCTTCGGGGGGGGGGGGGGGAGACGAGAAATCTCTCCTCCCTCCCCCCCCCTGCAGCTTCGGTGGGGAAACAAAATTGTCTCCCCTGAGGCGGCTCCGGCCTCTGCGTAGCTTCCGGGGGGGAGAGGAAACCCTCCTCTCCCCCCCCCGCGCCTTCGGCGAGGTAGCAGAAACGAAGACACTCCCTCTGTGTGAGTGTGTCTGTGTGTGTTTGTGTTGTATGTGTGTGTATATTGTGTGTGTGTGTGTGTGGTTGTGTTCTCTGTGTGTATTGTGTTGTGTTGTATTATGTGTGTTTGTGGTTAGGGTGTGTGTGTGAAAAACATGCCTGGCAAAGCCAGGCAAAATATGCTAGTTTATTATACAATCTCAAATTCAGACTGCATTCCAGCATTAAAAAGACCTCAGAGACAGACACAAGAAAATGAGGTTGGAGGTGCTCTTAGCAAGTTATGCACAAGCTGTTATATAAACTGTTCCACAGCATGCTGCCTAAAGGTGCTAGATCTTCTGTGTTCCATTTACAGCAAGCCCATGCTGAGAAATTGGCTAAAACATCACCATATGTTCAAAGGAGATCAAAATAATAGCTAATTTATAAACATGTTTTATTCCTTGTTATAGACTTTTAAGTAGCTGACTCAAAGGGTAACTGATTCTAGCAGTTAAATAAGACTTCTATGGTATATAGTCAGCAGAGGGGTGCCTCCTCTGAAATTTTGGGTTAATACCCCATAACCCCATCCATGAGCTGCTACTGTTCCTGGGAGCCTCTTTCAATAGGCTTCTCTCTTCCATATGCTTTCCACTACTGTTGTGTATTAAGGCAGAATTGCAAGTTGCGCAAGCAACGCCTTGCAAGATAAAATGGCAGTTTCCCGCCATCCAAATTAGGAGCGAAAGTTGGCGCAAAATCTCCCTCTCTGGGCATGCTCATTATGCTAATTAGAGTTCTGTGATTGGTTACAACTTTGGATCCTGTTCCTGACTTATATAATACCTATATATCCTGTTATGATTGTCCTACGGGTTGCTTCATTGTAACAAGGAGTCACCGCTAGGGAGACACTATATAAGCTCCATGGGTAAACAAGGGTGGGCCGGACCGGATCTATACTTCCCATAACCGTACAGGTTAGCTAGTTCTGGGCTAAGCCTGGGTCTCCTCTATACGCTATAACACCAAGGTGTAGCTTAGTCACTGCCTCTATGGTAGGAAACACAAGGGACCGTCTACATGGGACAAGTGTAGCCATCTTATGTCCGCAGCACCTTGTAAGTGTAATATGAAAGACTGTTCAATAAACTCCTGTTGTTATTCTGTTCATCGTTGCCTGGACTATTGCTTATAAGGGCTGGACACAACAATTACCCATTCACTTGCATTTCCCCCATGGGTCTAGTCCACATCACTTCTTCTTTCATGTCTAGGCCAGACGTGAAACTGCCAAAACGAAGCCACTTTTTGGTGAGTTCATTCTGCGGTTCCTGTCCCAGTGTGAAAAAGATTGGCCACCACAAGGTGGCCGTTGCCCAGGGCACACACAATTGTGGTTCAAAAATACAGTAAAACCCCAACTTACGCATGCCTCGAGTTACGTAAAATTCGACTTACGTAATGATTTTTGCACTAAAATCATGTCCCCGAGTTCCTATGAGTTTGCTTTCATTTATGTAAAAATTCATTTTTCCTATGGGTTTGCTTCGAGTGAAGTAAAAAAACCGATTTACGTAAAAGCCTGCAGAACAGGTTTTTTTATGTAAGTAGGGGTTTTTACTGTACCGCAATCTTGAAGGAGGCTTTTTGTAAAGGCAAAGGCAGGGAATGCGAGGATACTTTTGCTTCTGCTTCTCTCACTGGCTAGTCATTTGGAAAAGACAGGAGGAAGAGGCATCGTGTAGAAAGAGTAGCAAGAGTTGATAATGGGCTCCTGGGGGGTCGCCCTCAAGAAGTGTCCAGTAATGCCAATCATTATGTCTCACACATCACCATTTTCACCCTCTTTTCTGGTTCATTGTCATGAAAATTATGCAACAGGCTATGTTTTTTCTTAGTTTTGCAGTTTGTTGGGGAAATCGTGTGTTACAAAATTTGTCCAGCTTTGTAACTGTAAAGTCACCGAATGTTTTTAGGTCCTAGAGATATTAACATTTCTAAACTTGAGGACCAACATGGATATTCTTGAGACAAGAATCTGTCACTTGTCTGCTGAGTATGCAAGAGAAATGTACCTCCAAAAACATGGGGAGGACAAAGAAGCAAACTGTACAGTAAAATCCCTACTTACGTAAAAAGTCTATTCCGTAGGCTTTTATGTAAATCGGTTTTTTTACTTAACTTGAAGCAAACCCATAGGAAAAATGAATTTTTATATAACTTGAAGCAAACCCATAGGAAAAATGAGTATTTACATAACTTGAAGCAAACCCATAGGAAAAATGAATTTTTACATAACTTGAAGCAAACCCATAGGAAAAATGAATTTTTACATAACTTAAAGCAAACTCATAGGAATTTTTTTTACTTAACTTGAAACAAACCCATAGTAAAATGATTTTTTTACCTAACTCAAAGCAAATCTATAGGAAAAATGAATTTTTACATAACTTGAAGCAAACCCATAGGAAAAATGATTTTTTTACTTAACGTGAAGCAAACCCATAGGAAAAAATGGATTTTTTTACTTAACTTGATGCAAACCCATAGGAAAATGATATTTATGTAAATAGAAGCAGCCCCATAGGAAAAATGAATTTTTCATGTAACTCGAAGCAAACCCATAGGAAATTGTGTTATGTAAATTGGGACATTTATGTAAATCGGGATATGGTTTTAGTGCAAAAATCATTATGTAAGTCGATTTTTATGTAACTCAAGGCTTATGTAAATTGGGGTTTTACTGTAGTTGCTTTTGAAGACAATGCACAAGTGCAGAGTACACCAACAAGACACTTGTACATTCTTCTGTATGGAAGCACATATTTTGAGCCTTACCAATGCATACAGTACAGTAACGCTACAAGGAATGGGAGGAAAAAATTTGGAATCATAAACTCTAATAGACATTTTGTGTGGCATGCTGGACATAAGGAAACAAAACAAGAATCAAAAACCCAAATGAACAAACATGGTACTGAAGAACGCATAGGTATTTTTCACTTTATGCGCTTATCACAATACTGTACTGGCAAATTAAAAAAACTGGTAAGGAAAAGAGTTCTAAATTATGTCTGATGAACAAAACTGGTGAAAAACATTGCCAGCAAAAATTTTTATATAACCAAATCAGTTAACAAAATTTTAGGGAAGTATTATTGAACCTGATACCACTCAGTTGTGTTAATAGAGCGCTTTAGAAATTAATTTTTTAAAAATCAAACTCCTGGGAGTTTGGCGGAGGGAGAGGGGTGGGCGAGGAAGCGGTGCTGCCATTGATGACAATGGGAAGGTGAGAGGGGAGGCTGAAATCCCGACGATGTCATGTGGGTGTGTACATGCATGGTGTCTGCCTGCACGCCTCCGCCTCCTCCTTGGGCACTCAGTCTCTAAAAGGTTCGCCATCATTGATCTATAGCATCCATATGCCACAAAACCTTACTGTCCCACTTAAATTAGCCTGCTGCATTAGCTGTGGAGCAGAAAACCTATAGCTCTAGCAGCATCCAAGTAAAACTCAATTCCAAGTCTTGTCAGCTTTTGTTTTCAGGGTGCTAGCTGAACCTATTTTTGGGCAAAATGTTGTAGGCCAGCCCTAGTAAAAAAATTTGTTGGGAAATGTCAACGCCAGCCTGAACCTTCAAAATCTGACAAGCCTGTGTGCCTTAAATGTAACAAAAACATCCATTACAAAAATAATAAACACAACAAAACATTAATATCCTGGACAAGAAATTGCATTCCCCACACACTTTTCTCTCTAAACATTTAAGATTCTGGAAATGAGTACAAAAGCTAACTCATTGAATGGGTTGTAATTGCTCACATCTTAATCTTCCAATTATTTATGTATGAAAGAGCTATAGTTCAGAGTCCTTCCTTGGAATTCAGTGTCATCCAATTCCCTTGAATCCAGATTGTTTTTGTTTCTCACCACATCTGTGTTGCCTGTGACTGTGGTAATATTTGGGTAAGATGGGGTGGGAGTGGAGCTGGAAAGAGTGATTAACATAGCTCAGCTGAATGAAAGACCAGAAGAAGCTTCTCATAAGTGGAAGGAAGACAGATGTCCGGCCCCTGGGTGAAAAGAGGTGTCGCGAGGGGAAGTTCTTTCCCAGTGAAACCCTGGGAACAGGAAGGAGAGAACTGCTACAGGAGCTCTTAATAACGATGGGGAGGAAACAGAACCTTCAATGAACAATATTTGCATTTTTGGAAAAGGATACTATGATAAGCATAAATTCTTTTTTTCCCCTTCTTAACAAGAACGAAATGACAAGAATGCCTTTGGGTTTTAGAAGGGGCAGCAGAACGGATAGATGGGTAAAACAATGGATTCAGGTGTTTGCTGTCAAGCAGATCTTCCACTGAAACAGCAAGTACACTGCAGCTTTTTAGGAGAAAGAAAAACAAAGGAAGCCCCAAACAAAATAGAAGTTTATTTTATTTATTAATTTTCAACTTGCCTTTCACGCCTAGTGGGGACCCAAGGCAACACATAAAATAAAATAAAAATTACCTATACTTAAAACAAGGAAATAAAGCCTTTTAGATAGATGGGCCTCTAGATGTTCTTAGACTTCAATTATCAGGAGCCTCGATCCACCGGGGCTTCTGGTAATTGAAGTCCAAGAACATCTGGTGGGCCAAGGTTGAAAAACCCTGGTCTAGACCAAATTCATAAAGCAGGGGTTTGCAGCCTACAGTCCATGGGCCGGCCCCAGCTTGCAGCACCATTTCACGTGGCCCACATCGTCTCCTCCTCCACCAGAAGCGTTTACAACAGCCATAAATGTGCCTGCGGCTGTTGTAAACATGTAAATGCTGCTGTAAAATGCATCCGCAGCTGTCATAAACACATTTACAACAGCCGGAGGTGTGTTTTATGGCAGCGTTTACGTCAGGGGAAACCACCACTCCAGCCCGCTCAGCTGTCTGAGGGTGTGTGGTTTGGCCCACAGTTTGAAAAGGTTGAGAACCCCTGCCTTAAAGAGTTATCAAGGTCATGACCAGCACTTTGAATAAGACCCAGAAACGAAGAGACAACCAATGAAGCTATTGTATCAGTATGGTCACATCATGGTGACCAGCCCCAAACAACAGTCTGGCTACACCATTTCACAACAGTTGATGTTTCTGAACTATCTTTAGAGGCAGCCTCAGTTAGAATACATTGCAGTATTCCAAATGGGAGGTAATCAAGGTAGGTAGCCAAGCCCGACTTCTCAAGTCTCACCGTTCCAAATTGACCAAAACTATATTGCTCCCAGGTTTTAAAGCAGATGCATCTAGAAGGCAACAGGCTCTCCAGATCTGTCTTAAACAACAGGAGCCACTGTTCACAAGATGAATTACAGGTGACTGTTTTCTCTAACATTTTAGCCAAACGCTTGCATACCTTTTAGTTTACTGATTGAATTTGTATGTACTGTGTTTGCATTTGAAGGCAATTTTCTTTGCTTTTAGTTATGCCTACATTCATCATAGCTGGCTGATAGCTCAGTGGTTTAGGTATCTGGATTGTGGAATCAGAGGTTTTTTTTGTTTTTGTTTTTTAACAGTCATATTTATATATGCCGCCCACTCAGGCAGAACCCGACTCGGGGCGGCATTACAACAAGTTCTAAAAACACATAAAAACACTTTAAAAGACCCATATCCCACCCACTTTAAAAGACCCATATCCCACCCACCCATCCCACCCACTATAAAAAGAAGAAGAGAGAGTTCTTAATTGGTTACAAAGGTTGGAGTCTGATTCCCCACTGTGCCTTCCTGGGAGAAAAGCCAGCCTGTGAAATCATGGCCAAGATATATAGTCCCAGGGTGCCTCCTGAGGTAGGGGATGGTAAACGTCTGAATACCTAGAACAGGGATTCTCAACCTGCAGCCCGTGGGCCAGATGCAACCCTCAGCACCATTTCATGTGGCCCCGACCTCCTCCACCACACCAGGAAGTGCCATGTGGTGGAGGAAGGGCAAAATGACCATCCGGCCCCCAAAGCTATCTGAGGGAGCATGACCTGGCCCCCGGCTTTAAAAGGTTGAGAACTGCTGATCTAGAAAATCCTGGAAAGGGTCATCATGTCAGAGTTGACTTGACAGCATGCAGTAATTATTAATTAATGTTTGTTACAGACTTCCAAAATGTTCCTTTTTGTAGCTCTTCAGGGTTAACTCTAAGAACCTACGATGCAGCCACCTTTTTGAAGCTAAGCAGTTTGGGTTTGGGAAACCCATATATTCCATGACAGGTAAAAAGTGGGTTATAAATGCCATATTTGCCAGAGTATAAGACACTTTCCCCCCCTTAAAATACACCAGAAAAATAGTGCATCTTATACGCCGGTAACAGGCCTCCCCTGTGCGGTTTGGCGGCTAGAGAAAGGAAAGGGCTATTTTGAAAGCTGCCCTCACCCCACCCCATGTTCGGCAGCTGACCGCTAGGAGCCGGGTGAATGGCGGCTTCCAAAGGAGCTCTCTTGCCCAACAGATCTCAGCCAGTCCTGCCCTCCCCACCTCCTGACAGTTAGCAGTGGTGGAAACGGGCTTAAAGGAGCCTTCTTTCTCCTCTCTATCCCAGTCTCCCCAGCTGGTGGTGAGTGGGATATGGGTGGTGGTGGAAACAGGCTTAAAGGAGCCTTCTCTCCCATTCTCCCTGGCTGGTGGTGGGATGGGTGAAATGACTTTAAGGGGGGAAAGGATCCTTTAAGTCCATTTCCACCCCTCATCCTACCACAAGCCAGGGAGAGTGGGATGGAGTGGAGGGGTGTGAGAAGGATCCTTTAAGTCCATTTCCACCCTTCATCCCACCACAAGAGTGGGATACAGGGGGGGAAGAAGGATCCTTTAAGCCAGTTCCCACCCCCATCCCACCACCAGTCGGGGAGAATGGGATGGAGGGGGGAAAGGATCCTTTAAGGTCGCCCCCCCCACTGGAGTTAATTTTGGAAATTGATGAAAAAAATGTAGAAAATGATTTTCCCCTTTAAAATGTGTATAAAAATGGGGTGTATCGTATACACCAATGCATCTTATACACTGGCAAATATGGTATATCACAATTTTTAAAAGAAAACTAATTTTACAGATAAAATATAAGACAATTAGATGTCCCTGTACATATTCCCTGAACTAAAGGATTAATGTCAAAAAACCATGGAAATATAAGAGCCCCACTGAACTCTTGGGCAATGGCTCCTAAGTGCAATTTTATGGTCAAGACGTTAAGATCCTCCTTGTTTAATTTCCAGCTCATAAATTTGGTCATGAAATTAAAATCTCTGAAGGAGCAAACATCTCTTTGCTCTTGTAGACTTTAAAAAAGGAAATCATGGTATGAAAGGCAAAGACCACGTCTTTCCAATTTCCTATCCATAAATCTAACTGAAATGCCAAAGAGCAGCATCCAGATGGTCCTAGAGAGACATGGGGGCTCAGGTGCCTGTCTAGGCTTGGCCAGAAGCTGTTTTTTGCAACCAGTAATTTCCTAGGTTTTTGATTTGATGGGAGTGTTATTAGTACATGAGTACCACTAGACCCATTTGAATGTTGTCATAAACCTTAGATGCTATCATTTATTTACAAAGAGTCTGCAGCAAAATTACATGCAAGGACTGAGGGTATTCATACTGTACTGTACTGGTACTAAGAGCATATTCTTTCAGGTGCCAAAGAAAGAAGAAGCATCACTAGTTATTGTTAAAATTTCTAATCACAGGCAGCCTCTATTAAGGGGAGTACTCCCCCCCCCTTCAGATGTTGTTAGAATGACTCTGCCATCATCTTTCAACATTGTGTTGGCTGACTGAAGTTGCAGTTCAGCACATCTGGAGATGCACAAGATGGAAACCCCAGTCTAGTGTTTATTACTTTGTGATTTCAGAATTAGGATTTAGAGTCAAGAGTATCAATGAATGTATGTTCTAAACAAGAAATCCATAAAGGAGCCCATTTTGCCACCTGGAGCTGAAAGTAGGGTCAGAAAGATTATTGCTTTTGTTACTTTTGTTTTCCGTGATTGCACATTTAGATGTTGTGTTTTTTAAATTATATTTGCACATTACCTTGGTATCAATATGGATGAAATATTTTAAAATGGGTTAAAATATTTATTCTATTTCTATATCACTCATCTGGGAGATTTTCCCATTCTGGGGAGTTTCCAATTAAACATGAAACATAACATACTGTAATCCAGCTTTAAAATGAAATTACAAACACAATGAAAGCCCTCCCCACCCCCCACTCCCAATGGTGGCATGATATATTTTGTTAGTGGCTGCTTTGCAGCAGCCCCCATAACATATCTGGTAAACAAAAGGTAACATGAATTAAACTAAACAACTGCTGTGGCTCAAGAGGCTAAGACACTGACTGGGGGGTGGAAGGTCAGCAGTTCGATTCCCAAGTACTGCAGGACGGAATGAGCTCCCGTCTTTGTCCCAGCTCCTGCCAACTAGCAGTTCAAAAGCAAGAAATTGCAAGTAGATAAATAGGGACCACTTCAGTGGGAAGGTAACAACTTTCCGTGCGCTCCGGTATCTAGTCATGCCTGCCACATGACCACGGAAATGTCTGCAGAAGCAGACAGCACTGGCTCTTCAAGCTTTGAAACAGAACCCTAGAGTCAGATATGACTGGCTTTCGAGCAAGGGAAACCTTTACCTTTACTAAACAACTAAATTAACTGGCTGTTGGAAGATAGTGTTTGAAAGCCTCCTTGAACAAGAAAAGTTTTGAGATAGTTCTTGAATATGTCCAGGGATGGGCTTGATGCAGCTCCACAGGTTAAGTATTCTACCATGATGCCACCAAGAAGGCTTGTTTCCTTGTCAAAATCTCTCCCCACCCTCCAGTCAGCACTTAAACTGCATTGTTTGTTTGTGAAGAATGGGTGATGTGGGCAGACCAGTTTTGAAAGAAATGTTCTGCTAGCTAACAAGGTCCTAAACTCAAATTATGAATAAACCTATTTTCTCGGATCCAACACTGGGGGTATTCAAGAGACAACTGTACAACTATCTCTCAGATCTGATTGGATTTGAATTCCTGCATTGAGCAGGGGGTTGGACTCAATTGCTGTCATAATACCCTTCCAACTAAATTATTCTATGGTTCTATTATTCCATGATTAGAAATATTATAGTTTGTATTGAGTTTCTATCTCTGCTGCCGATGACGAAAACAATTTTATCATGTCAATCATTGGGCTTCCTGCTCCAAGTCACAAGCCAATATGTGATTAAAAAAAGATTGCCCTATTTGCAGTAAAGGCTGCCAGATGCAGGATGAAGTATATGGACCCCATCCCTACAAATTAGCATGGAGATTTGGAACCACACCAGTACAACTGTAAGGTGATAAAACTCACCAATTCCAACTCTAACAGTTTTATCTACATTTTAATACTCCAATATCCAATTCAATATCGATTTGTTGTCGCTTATCTATTTAAGCGTAAATCAACTGAACTCTAAAATGTTATCTCCTTTGCCTTCTGTTTCCATCTCTGGCTGAACAGCTTTACCATCGGCTCACCCCATCATTTTCTGGGTCTGTCTAGTGGTCCTTTTGTGTTCTCTTGGTATCCAGTCTGTTAGCCGACAGGTCCATCTGTTATCCTTTAGGCAGGTGATATGGCCTGCCCATCTTCTTTTTGCCACATATTTTAATAATACTAACTTGTTTTATATGTAAAATTTTATCTGTTAGGTATGTAATCTCAGTGTGTATTAATCTTACTAAAGATAAATGTTTCCCTTGCTCAAAAGCCAATCGTGTCCGAATCTAGGGTTCAGTGCTCATCTGTTTCAAAGCCTAAGAGCAAGCACAGTCTGCTTCTGCAGACGTTTCCATGGTCATGTGGCAGGCATGACTAGACACCGGAGCACATGGAACACTGTTACCTTCCCACTGAAGTGGTCAGTGTTGATTTTAATTGCTATGCTCACATTATACCTAGTTTGATTGCTTTAACATGTTACACTGCCATGGCCAGTGATTGGTGCAAAAAAAAAAAAAGTATCATGTCAACCTTGTTGGTCTGATTCCTCCCCACTCCCATCCATGCACAACTGTGCAGCTGTCTTTTAAAAAACAGAATAGTCCCTGTAATGAGACTATTTTTAATTGGTATCTTGCCCCCACTCTCACTTCTGATTTCTGTACAAGCCACTGTAACATCATCACTTTTTTCCTTCTTGAAGTGCCGTATCTGATTCCAAATATTGGCTATCCTCATGAAGATCAGCCATGAAGATTGTCCTGGGAACAATATAATGCAGTGGCCTTCCATTTACCTTCCGCATCGCAGCATGACATCCTTACAACTGATCCAGTTCTGTGAGTTGCTTTCTGGTCCTGAGCCCTTTTGGCACACAAAGTCTTCATTGGCCCCAGCCAGGCCAGTACTGACGAAGCTGCTGCCCCCTCCTCAAGATGGAGTCAAGTGGGATTCTTCAATCCACTTGGGGTTCTTCACCCTTCCCTGTAGACATTATGACCCAAGGCCGTTAGTTCTCAGAGTTGTCAAGTTAGTTAATCGGCTTTGATCGGCTTTGAGTTGCTGGCAGTATGATCTACTCTAGCATTTCCAAAATGATGTTCCGTGGAACACTTGTGGAGTTCAATTCCCAGAAGCCTAAATCAGTACATTGGCTGATAAGTGCTTTGGGGAATTGACTTAGACTTCTGGGAACTGAAGTCCAAAAACCAAAGATTGGAAAACACTGATCTACTCTATTACTATAGCAGGATAACCTGGCCAGGCTGCCATTATCACTCTATCCCACATAATTCTCTTCTTGAAGAGAGAGGTCTGGATAGTTATTCCAGCAAGACTTACGACGTTCATTGAAACCAGGGGTGCCTAAATTATGGCCTGTGGGCCAGATCCAGCCTGCGGCACCCAATAATCCAGCTCATGCCACCCTCACCGCTCCCAAAAGTGGAAATTAAATGTGCACATGCCCACACAAAACACTGCCATAAAGCACCTGCAGCTGTCATAAACGCTCAACCACGTGACCAGCTGGTGGCCCGAAAGGTTTGGGCACCCCTAATCTAAACATCCACTTAGACAGTAGTGTGCAAATGCAGCTTTTAGCAGTCTGTTTATACTTTTGACCTCCTTCATCTCACTGCTACCTCTTTTGGCAGAACTCAAAACTGAAGGCTCACAAGTTGACAGCCCTAAATGGGTGCCAGATGGGCAGGCAGGGGAGACGTCGGTAATGCTACTCCATTGAGCATGAAGCATTATGAAACAGACACGAAAATCTTTGATCCCAGAAAAATTAGATAAATGTGCCATCCAAGAAGCACTGCTTAGCAAGTCATTGCTAATAAAATCTTCACTGCAAACCCTCTCATCAACCTGATGAAGAATGTCAGTGAAGGAATGCAGATTGATTATTCCTGGTGGGGGCATGATGCCAAGCTGGAAGAGATGAGGAAATTGAATGGAAAGGCATGGTTCACTGGGTGGAATCCTGAATAGGAGCAACCATGTATTCCTAGTCCCATGCAGTGGTGGGCATCAGCAGGTTCACACCAGATCGCAAGAAGAGGTAGCAGAAATTCTGGCTGGCCCCGCCCATCCAAGTTTTGAAATAAGGTAAAGGTAAAGGTTTCCATTGCTCGAAAACCAGTCGTATCCGACTCTAGGGTGCAGTGCCAATCTCTGTTTCAAAGCCGAAGAGCTAGCGCTGTCTGCTTCTGCAGACGTTTCCGTGGTCATGTGGCAGGCATGACTAGACACCAGAGCGCACGGAGCACTTTTACCTTCATACCAAAGTGGTCCCTATTTATCTACTTGCAATTTCTTGCTTTCGAACTGTTAGGTTGTTTAGTGTCTTGCACGGAAGACAAGAAGGAGTCGCAGTGAGGACTAACACAGGTTTATTGGTTGATGATCAGGATGAACATGTGGTAATGGCGGAGGTACATCCATTATATACAGTAGTGCAATACATTTGAATCGTGTTGCACGGTAGCTCATTGGCTGCTACCGGCGTGACGTCGTCCAAGTCACGCCCCTCTTCCGTAGTAGTTTGCTAGTGCGGGAGAGTTCCCGCGGCTGCCGGTGATTTGAGGAATGAGAACCATGTGAGTTGAACGCTCGCAGCTGCCCTCTATGGGCAGCTTACTCGCGTTCCTTTAACAGCTGGGCTACATTGTAATTGTGGTCAGGTTACATTCATACATTTCTTAAAGCAACATTGTACATACATAACATCCCTCCCCCCTAGGATGGGACGAAGTCCCTCAACCATTGTGGCTTGCCGCACGTGCGCCTGGGGCGTGCGGCCGCTTGACTTAACACAGGGGAGCCTGGTTCTGCGGAGTCCTGTCCTGCAACGGAAAGGGGGGACTCATTAGTGGCTCGGTGTGGGCTCTGCGGTAATCTTGCATTGGGGGACGGGAATGGAATGAACAGTTGGGAAGTGAACCCATGCCTACCGTTTGAGGAGCTTGGGGTCCCCCCAGTACGAATCTCGGAACTGACGAAGAGGCCCTCGTGGCCTCGCCACCCCCCGTTACCTGCCCGGGAGTTCTAGAGACTGTGGTGGGCGGACTCTCCCCCGTTGCCTGTCTTGGGGGTGTTTGTCTCCGGGGAGCTGGCGCTATGGTATATTCTAAAACAAAAGGACTGGGGGGACTGGAGGTACCAGGGGCTGAACTGAAACCCCTCTTCTCGCTAGGACGGGTGGGGGACCACTCCGCTACACCCCCCTGGTACTGCAACTCATAATCATAATCAAACTGATCCCTCTCTTTCAAAGTATCCTCCTCTGTGGTCGAGAACCCAGGATATGCATTTGAATCCGCGGGTTCCGCCGTGTCTCCCCCTTGGGTAATGTGGGTGGGGGAGGACCCTAACGCTGATTCCCCTTCACTGGTGACTCGCCTTCTGAGTTGGCCGGCGTGCCTTCTCCAGAGTAGACCCGAGCTAGTCTCGACCCTGTAGGATACTGGCCCCGTCTGCTCAATGATTGTCCCTGGAACCCACGCTGGCCCCGAGGCCGCGTAGTTCCTGCAGTGAACCGGGTCCTCTACCGAAAAGCTTTTGGAGCTCTCTCCCCCTATGTTTATATTCCTTCCTTCATCCTCCACCCTGGACGGATCCATCCGGTCAAAAAGTGTTACCGGATGCCTCCTCATGAGGAGTTCGGCTGGGGAAAATCCTGAGGCTAGGGGGGTTGTCCTGTAACAGATGAGGAACTGACACAGATGAAGGTTCAACTCACCGGGACCCATGCGCCGCAGTGCGTCTTTCGTAGTGCGCACTTGGCGCTCTACCTGACTGTTTGTGGCGGGGTGAAACGGGGCAGCGGTAATGTGCCTGATGGCGTTCCGCTCAATAAACGTCTTGAATTCTGCAGACGTGAAGGTACTAGCGTTATCGCTAACAAGGACGTCTGGCAGGCCGAAACAGGCAAAAAGCTTGCACAACTGTTTAATGGTTGCCGCAGAGGAGGTGCTGTTCATGGGGATTACCTCCAACCACTTGGAGTAGGAGTCCACTACCAGCAGAAACATGGCCCCGCGGAAAGGGCCAGCGAAGTCAACATGAATCCGGGACCATGGCCCGCGGGCCGTGTCCCATTCCCTATGGGGTAACCGGTACTCCTCCGGCCGAGAGCTCTGGCAGCTCTCACACGTGCCCACTAAACGTTATATATCCGCGTCTATCTGGGGCCACCAGAAGAAACTCCTGGCCAGAGCCTTGGAGCGCACGATCCCCGGGTGACTGGTATGCAGTAGCTTCAGTACCTTGGCCCTCAGTTTCTCTGGGATAACTACCCGCTGGCCCCAGAGTAAGCAGCCCCTTTCCAGAGAAAGCTCTACTCTCCGCCTGACAAATGGCTTGAACTGTTCCTCGGGGGGAGTAGTGGGCCACCCTTTCCTCACCCAGGAACTAACTTGGGCCAGCATCTTGTCGGCCGCCGTGGCTTTGGCGAGGTCAGCCGGGAGAATGGGGGGTGAGTCGAGAGACTCGATCAGTAGGACTTGGTGGTCCTGCTCTACCTCGCATGTGGGGTCCCCTACACTTGGGAGGGGAGATCGGGACAGTGCGTCCGCATGGGAGATCTCCTTCCCTGGGCGATAGACCAGCTCGTACTGGTAGGCGTTGAGGAAGATGGCCCAACGCAGCATCCTGGGGGAGAGAATTTGCGGTGTGGGTTTGCCGGTAGTGAAGATCCCTAGAAGTGGCTAGTGATCCGTCACTACCGTAAACTCGCGGCCGTCGAACTGGTAAGGCTTGACCTTGGGATTCGCCATTAATCCCATCCTCGTCGCCAATTTGGTGTTTTGCACGGAAGACAAAGAAGGAGTCGCAGTGAGGACTAACACAGGTTTATTGGTTGATGATCAGGATGAACATGTGGTAATGGCGGAGGTACATCCATTATATACAGTAGTGCAATACATTTGAATCTTGTTGCACGGTAGCTCATTGGCTGCTACCGGCGTGACATCGTCCAAGTCACGCCCCTCTTCCGTAGTAGTTTGCTAGTGCGGGAGAGTTCCCGCGGCTGCCGGTGATTTGAGGAATGAGAACCATGTGAGTTGAACGCTCGCAGCTGCCCTCTATGGGCAGCTTACTCGCGTTCCTTTAACAGCTGGGCTACATTGTAATTGTGGTCAGGTTACATTCATACATTTCTTAAAGCAACATTGTACATACATAACAGGTTGGTAGGAGCTGGGACAAAGACGGGAGCTCATTCTGTCCTGCAGTACTTGGGAATCAAACTGCTGACCTTCCGCCTCCCAGTCAGCGTATTAGCCACTTGAGCCACTGCAGTCCAAGTTTCAAAATGAAGTAGTCCTACTGGTAATTCGGGTGCAACGCAGAGCTTCCCCCTGGCCACGCCCACCATACAATGCCCACAGTGTGGTAGTAAATTTTTTTTAAGCCCACCACTGGTCCAATGTGTTCATCTATTCAAAACTAACACATTTCTGCTGTTATCTCAACTGTTGGGAACTAACCCAGTCCAAAGAAATAGAAGATGCAGTTGTTATTGAAATCTGAGACTGGAGACAAGTTCCAATAGATACGAAGGCCTGTGGGGAACTGTTTTCTAGTATAGTAGTTTATATCCAGCAGCAAAATTTATCAGCTACTATAAATACTTGCATGCAAATTTAGTTTGATAAATCCTGATCTGGACATGGGCAGGTGGAAAGCTGAGTCAGCATCTCTGCCTTCCCCATTCCTCCTTAGGAGATGGAAATGTGGTTTATAGTTTATCCATGTGGCGCCAGCCTTAAAATACCTTTGACTCATATGGCTAAAAGGTAAAAGCTTTGGTGGATTACTGTGCAAGGCAATGAGATTAGCACCCTTTGGATAAGTTCCCAACAGTTTGTTTCAAAGCTACAGTGATTTGCCCAAGGCACACTTTAGTCTGAAATAGCTTGGGCCTAGGTTTTAGCCCTGAAACATTTATAAACAATTCACAAGAGAAATGGCTTTTGTGGGTTTTTTCCCCATTGACATTCCATAAATCATGCAACATAGTTCAATCTAAATTAGGAAAAATGTAGAAAGTGAATGCACCTAGCTGCATC
This sequence comes from Bradypodion pumilum, assembly GCA_035047305.1. Classification (NCBI taxonomy): domain Eukaryota; kingdom Metazoa; phylum Chordata; class Lepidosauria; order Squamata; family Chamaeleonidae; genus Bradypodion; species Bradypodion pumilum. Next base: position 61,006,882 of record JAWDJD010000004.1, on the reverse strand, counting down.
GCAAGAATTTTAGCTTGACTCTTGATATTAATTTAGATGATTTTTTTCTTGATTCTGTAACTAGAAGCATACTGTTGGTAATAATAATTTCATGTCAGAAATTATTCTGGGTTGAAAGGATTTTTGCAGAAGAAACTCTGCCCAGGGAACACCCAACTGAGGCTCCTTTGAAGTCCCCAAGAGCTGGGACACAGATGGACGCTCAATCCATTATGCAGTACCCAGGTCTCGAACTGCTGACTTGCCAGCCTTCCAGCTACCAAGGTGGGCTTCTTAATCACTGAGCCACCACAGACCATATTATTGGTAGTGGAACAAGACTTGGAAGATTTTGTACTGACTGTAAGCAAACTGTGAAGATGCAACTTCTCAGATTTCAATAAACACAGATCTGTCAAGTTTGCATTGGGCAACTCTTTCTATTTTGCTTTCACACACACACCTCGTCCTCACTGCTTGCCTTCTGTTGGACTGTAATCCCCAAGACCTTTTCCACATGGGACTTCAGGCCAAAAAGGGTTCCCCAAAATTACCTCAGGAGACCACAGCAGCTTCCTTTTCTGACCATGTGTAAGGACAGAGGTAATTTGGCAGCAGGAGAAATCTATCCCCCATAGATATGGAGTCTGCTGTATGCACATTGATAAACCCTCAAATATACTGATGACATATAGACTTATAGATTTCTCTTTGTTGTTACCAAATATAGCAATCATTTTGTATTCTGTTTATTAAGCAACCAGTATAAGCAATAAGTACAGTATTTTTCTACTATTGTCATCAGTCATTTCTGAGTTATTAGTCTGAACTAGTCCATTAAATCACATTTACTCATATATACTTTGTTGAACAACTACTAATAAGTACCAACTGCCTTTCAATATTGTTTTGCCAATTTTATGAAACTTTGTTCAGAAATATTTAAACTACATATACTTGCATGTACTGTACTGTATTCATATATATTCATGTTAAATAAATGTTTAAAAGGGAATGATTTCCTTGTCATGTTTGTTACCTCTCAATAATTGTTGAAGGGGATTGCACCTTATGCAGAGGGATCTGGGATTTTGGCAAAAGAATCTAGAATGGAAACTTACAAGAAAACATAAACAAAAGTTGGTCACAATGAAAATGAGATGCCCGAAGAAGCCTGTTGAGTGATTAGAAGGGATAAAATCAGAAATGAGATTCTAAGGGAAAGAATTGGAATAGAATAAATTTTACACTATATATACACACACTATATGAATGACTTTAAATTCCATGCCATACAAGGCGTATGTGGAAAGAGAAGGACAAAAACAACGTGGAAGACCCAGAGGTAGATGGAGATATAACATCAAAGAAATATTACAAAACACACCAAACAATGTTGGTGGAGGCCACTAGAAGTGCCAGAGCAAGAACCATGTATCTACCTTGATGCCTGAAGGGGTAAAAAAAGGAAGCAAATAAGACCTTGAATCTGGTGTAAAGGGTAGGAAACAAATGTTTACTGTGCAATCCGCATAGGGAGCGCTAGTTCACACCTGGGGTCCAATTTGACCTTGAGAATCCTATCCTGACACCTGAATGATACTGGGGGATGGGAGAACCACTTCAGTAACTGTACACTGTGCCATTTTAACTCTAAGTGCACACTAAGCCAGGTTTTTCAAATGTGGCATAAGGAATCATAACTACTGTATTACTTTGCAAAATTGCTATGCTGGTCCCCGTCTTCTTTTGCCTCATATTCGTTACACCCACTTGTGATGCTGCACTATTTGTTGTAAGAACTCTTCATGGGAGACCCACAGTGCAAGAAATAAAAAATGTGCTGATTTAGCATCTACTAGGTCAGTGATGGTGAACCTATGGCACACGTGCCAGAGGTGGTACTCGGAGCCCTCTCTGTGAGCACCCGTGCAGTCACCCCAGCACAGTTTGCCCCACCCCTTCCCAGCTGCCCAATGGGAGCGCTTCCTCCCACCCCCCCCAGAAGAGTTCACCCCGCCCCTCTGCCCAGCAGCCCAATGGGAATGTTTCCTTCCTCCCCTGTTGCTATGTTGCAATAAATAAGTGGGTTTTTGGGTTGCAGTTTGGGCACTCAGTCTCTAAAAGGTTCGCCATTACTGTTCTAGGCTCTGTTGTCTAACTGTGACTTTTCTACTAAATGAAGGTGCAGCTGGGAAAATCACAACATGCAAGGGCTTCTATTTCGGCAATATAAATTATCTCAATGAAAGCCCTCTGTAAAGAAACCCAAGTGCACCAGTGGTTATCAGCTTCCAAGGGAAAACACCCTGCAAGATCATGTATAAGTATTCCATTCATTCAAGGATCACAGACACTTAGGACAGGCTTTGAGAGTTGATATGAAGCCCAGTTGTAGCATATTTATATTCAGGGTGTATTTATATAAGCCATGTTTAACATACAGTTCGGCATACAGTGGTGAAACCATATACCCACAGATGCTGCTTCTGAGCCACTACTCTGTATGGACAAAGACTGCTTTTGAGCCACTCCAATTTACTGCAAATAAGTTAAAAATAATAATAATAACACCAGTCTTTATTCAGCTATGGTGCTCAATTAGAGCAATTGCCCATGAGGAGTAAGCTCAGGCCTGCTCACATGTTCAATCGGACGCTTTGTTCAACAGGACAGCTCTCAAATACCTGCAGGCGTGAGATCATGTGGAGAAACTTCTGAAGAAGAGAAGGCGCTGCTAAAGGAGAGCCAACATGGCTTTTGCAAGGGCAAATCATGCCTCACTAATCTGTTGGAATTTTTTGAGGGTGTCAACAAGCATGTGGATAAGGGGGATCCAGTTGACATTGTTTATCTGGACTTTCAGAAGGCTTTTGACAAGGTCCCGCACCAAAGGCTCTTGAATAAACTTACCAGTCATGGAATAAAGGGACAGGTCTTGTCCTGGATCAGCAACTGGCTAAGGGACAGGAAACAGAGGGTAGCACTAAATGGACACTTCTCCAAGTGGAGGGAAGTAAAGAGTGGGGTCCCCCAAGGTTCAGTACTGGGACCCCTGCTTTTCAACCTCTTCATAAATGATCTAGAGGTAGGAGTAAAAAGCAAAGTAGCCAAATTTGCTGATGACACTAAATTATACAGGGTAGTGAAAAATGTGAGAGATTGTGAGGAGCTCCAGAGGGATCTCTCGACACTGGGGGAGTGGGCAAAACAGTGGCAAATGAGCTTCAACATTAGTAAGTGCAGAGTGATACATGTTGGGGCAAAAAACCCAATTACATGTATAAACTGATGGGGTCTGAACTCTCTGCGACAAACCAGGAAAGGGACCTTGGTGTCCTGGTGGACAACTCAATGAAGGTGTCAACCCAGTGTGCCTCAGCAGTGAAAAAAGCAAACTCAATGCTAGGGATCATTAGGAAGGGTATAGAAAATAAGTCAGCAAGTGTCATTTTGCCTCTTTATAAATCTATGGTGAGGCCCCATCTGGAATACTGTGTACAGTTCTGGTCGCCATACCTCCAGAAGGATATTATGGAGGTGGAGAAAGTGCAGAGGAGGGCAACCAGAATGATTAGGGGACTGGAACACCTTCCTTACCATCTGAGGCTGCAACGGTTGGGCCTTTTCACTCTTGAACGACGGCGTCTAAGAGGTGACCTGATTGAAGTTTATAAAATCATGCACGGTGTGGACAAAGTAGATAAGGAAAAACTGTTTTCCCTATCGCACAACACTAGAACTAGGGGACACTCGATGAAACTTTTGGGTACTAGTTCTCAAACAAATAAGAGAAAGTACTTTTTCACCCAGAGGATCACTGGTCTATGGAACTCCCTGCCATAAGAAGTGGTGACAGCTGTCAGTTTTGACAGCTTTAAGAAAGGATTAGACAAGTTCATGGAGGACAAGGGTATCAATGGCTATAATTATGGATACTTAAGGACAACCTCGGGGTTAGAGAGATAGGCAGGATATCTCTCAATGCCATTTCCAGGGAATCCTAAGCAGGTGAAGGCATCTCCTTGGGAATACCCTGAAGGAAATGGTGAGCCACTGTGTGAGACAGAATGCTGGACTGGATGGGCTGTGGCCTGTTCCAGCAAGGCTGTTCTTATGTTCTTATGTTCTTAACATGGAACATGTGCTCCTTTGGATCGTAACTCCCATAATCCGCTTGCTAACAAGGACAGTGGTTGCCCTAACGAGAGGATTTTTGGAGTCATGGTCCACAAAGAAGTTATTTTCCCAAATTCTATGAAACATAGCATGCAATGCATAATTGGAAATTCAGCAACACTCTCCAGAAGAATGGTGGCATACAGGGAGCTATTGTATTCACCAATGTCACATACAAGGTCAAATTGGACCCCTAGCAAGATGAGAAATTCAAACCAGTACTTATTGCAGATAGAGAAACTATAGACAGCTCACCGTCACTATTGAAAGGGAGTGACTGTTCAAGAGATGGAATTCAGGCAGACTTCTGAGAATTCAGAGTTCAAAGGAATGACTAAAAGGTACACTTAATTAATAATAATTTCATGTCAGAGATTATTCTGGGTTGAAAGGATTTTTGCGAGAGAAACTCCGCTCAGAGAATGCCCAAATGAGGCTCCTTTCTTGTTCTCAAGAACTGGGACAGAGACAGGCACTCAATCCATCATGCAGTACCTGGGTCTCAAACAGATTTCCAGCTAACAAGGCGAGCATCATAAACATTGAGCCACCACAGCCCCTAAGCCTTAATTCCCAAACACCAACTGCCAACAATAACAATAAAGTAAAGCAATTTTTAAAATTACATGAGGTTGTTGAAATTTCCTGCAGTGCATTAAAATGCTTTCAACTGTTAGGAATTCCCTCTTCTAATGATAGATTAGATCCGTGACGGCAAACCTTGGCACTCCAGATGTTCTTGGACTTCAATTCCCAGAAGCCCAAGCACCCTGTGAATCCATATGAATGTGTTTACCATGATACATCCGCCCCGCGCTGCCCTCATCGCTCCCGGAAGCGGAAGTAAAACGCACCTGTATGGGCGCGTTTTACTTCCGCTTCCGGGAGCGGCAAGGGCAGCACGGGCCAGATGAATTGCAGTAAAACCATTCGTGTGGATTCACAGGGTGCTTAGGCTTGTGGGAATTGAAGTCCAAGAACATCTGGGGTGCCAAGGTTCGCCATCGCATGATTAGATGTTTCCCAATCTTTGGTTTTTGGACTTCAATTCCCAGAAGCCTACGGTAAGTCAATTCCCCAAAGCACAGATCAGCCAGTGCACTGACTTAGGTTTGTGGGAATTGAAGTCCACCAGTGTTCAGCAGACCATAGTTTGGGTAACACTTTTTCTGCCCTTACACTCTGGTGGTGGTGGTGGCTCCAGGTTGACTCAGCTTTCCATCTTTCCAAGGTTAGTAAAATGAGTAACCAGCATGTTGGGGGCAAAGTGCTAATTGCCGTACCTTGTGAACCAACCAGAGAATGCACTAAGAGCTATGGAATTGTATATACACTAAGTGTAATTGCTATTGCTATTAAAATATATGCTTCATAAATCCAATGTGCCCATCCAGCAATTCCTTAGTAAGTGTGAACATTCTGCAAGAGCTTCCCCATTCACTCACATCAATCAGTGGCCAAACCCATTATTCTATAGCCTTCAGGATTTGTCAAGGAATCAACTTGGGGGTGGGGGGGGGAGACATTTTTGGATTAAAACTCCCTGGCTATGTAGTGAATTCTACTAGTTTTAGTTCAAACCCCTAATTTTTCCGTTTGCTACAGAACATTAATTCTGAGCAAGTGCACATGCTTCTTCCAAGTCTAAGCCAGATGTAAAACTGCCAAAATGAAAGCATCTTTTGATGACTTCATTCTGCAGTTTCTTTTGCCTGATCTAGTGTGAGAGCGATTAGCTGACAACACAAGGTGACCGCTGTCTGAGGTATGCCCGATTGTGGTTCAAAAATACCACAATCGCTGAGGAGGCTCTTTCTGTATACTCCTTGTACACACTAATGTGTGGATATGCATGTTCAAGTGTCTGGTTTGCACTGTTTCAAATCTCTCTGAAAACTCCACTGGATATTCTACATCAGGGTTTTCAAGCCAGGACTGAGTCACACTCACTCAGTCAGCTCCAAGGGCCAGATGGTCATTTTGCCCTGCCTGCACGATGGGGGCTGGTCATTTTGTCCCAACAGCTTGAAAGGAGGTGGCCATTTTGTTTCTCAAATGCCCTTGGAAGGGGGGGGCACATGAAATGGTGCCGCGGGCTGGATCCGTCCCATGGGCCTTAGGTTGGGAACCACACCATTATTGTGGGATATTGCCTGAACATGACACAATTTTAAAAACTAACCTAATACACTGAGCATGGAAAATTCACTTCTCTGGAGTCGTAAGTCCCAGAACTCTCATGGTCAGTGGTTGTGCTAGTTAAGGGGTGCTGTGAATTTTAGCTCCCCAAAGTAACATTTCTAAGCTGCTCTTCCATGAAAGCAAAACAACGTATTGGTGTCCTTATTCTCACCCTTCCACCATTGCCACTGACTGAACAGTCAACGACTGGAACTTCCCATCTTATATAGGCTAAGCTTCAATCATTTCTGGCTCCAGTCAGTTTTCCTCTCTCTCACACTGCCAGATGTTAATGAGATTTCCTTTTTAAAACTGGGCCAGCCTTATAAGACCTCATGCATTGTGACATTTACTTTGCTCCTGTTGACACAGGGAAGAAATGCATTTTTGTGCACACAATGCAAATCAGCATTTTATTCAAGGCAAACTGGGGGCATAAAATTCGAACTCCTACTGCAAACTGTGAATAGGGTGTTTATGTCCTTATCTGCAAATATAGAGAGACTGGGTGCATTAATAGTTTAATTCATTATCTGGCCAGTAATGAGAAAGTGGCAAAAAAGTTAAGCGTCAACAGATATAATTCCCATCCCCATTATGTCCAGCTGGCTTCAGCTGTCTGGTAAATTGCCTGCCTTTTCTTTAAAAAAGTGAAGCTTCACCTATTTTAACTCCTAGCTGTTATGCAGACAGTACTGATTTGAAATATTTTACATCGGGAATATAGGATGGGTGATGATAACAGCCTTCCTTTCACTTTTGCAGACTCAGGTTGCTGCTCCATTAGGCAGGTATGAAATTACGAAGCAAACAATTTCAGATTAGTGATACAGCGAAGACTAAATCTTGAAAGGCATAGCATGCCATAGCTCTGGTTCGCTCTAAAAGCCATTAAACTACTGCTGAACGTGAAGAAGAAATGGCCTCCTAGCCATCAGCAAACTTTATATTTAATATAAATTTTATATTAAAGTCAGGGGCCGGGTCATGCTCCCTCAGGCAGTTGAGGGAACCGAACTGGTTGTCCCCCTCCCACAAATGCGTCTGTGGTCGCTTCAGGTAGCAGCGGCTGGAGCGAGGGCGTGTACCGGATGATTGATGCCGTGGGCTGGATCTGGCCCTTGGGCCATAGGTTGAGGATGGAGGGGTGAAAAAGCCGCCGCCGCCGCAAGAAGACCCTTGCTCTGCCCGGAGCCACACCATCGCTTGGGGATCGAAGCCACCTGTGTCCGCTGCTGCCGCCCCCCCCCCCTCCGAGCCACGCCTGGCTGGAGGAGTGAAAAAGCTAGTGCCGCAAGGAGGACCCTCGCTGTCCCCGGAGCCACACCATCGCTCTGAGGATCGAAGCCACCTGCGCCCTCCACCACCACCCCTCTGAGCCACCCCTGGCTGGAGGGGTGAAAAAGCTGCCGCCGCTGCCACAAAAAGGACCCTCACTCTCCCCGGAGCCTCGCCATCGCTCCGGCGGTCGAAGCCACTTGCGACTGCTATTGCAGTCGCATTGAGGATGTTTTGTCTTGTGCCCTGTCCAGGCCTCGTTGTTTGTATCTTGTACCTATTTTTCACTGCTTTCTCTTGATTGTATTTTTTAAATATGTCCTTGATATTTTCTGTATAATTTTACATTGTTTGTTTCTTGTTCACTTTTTGCTGCATGCGTTAATGTAAACCGCTTTGAGTTGCCTTTGGGCCGAATAAAGCGGTATACCAATAAAAATGAAATGAAAAAATGAAATGAAAATAATGCCTGCTCTACAGCTATGATATGAAGAACACTTGGTTGATTTGATTTTCTGAAACTACTAAGGTGCAATCCTATGGTCCAAGGAAAAGCATCAAGGAACCAAGGTAAAGGTCTCCCTAGCTCGAAAACCAGTTGTGTCCGACTCTAGGGGGTGGTGCTAATCTTCATATAAAACCAAAGAGCCAGCGCAGTCTGTCTGCAGACATTTCCGTGGTCATGTGGCAGGTATTAGATGCTGGAGCACACAAAACAGTTACCTTTCCTGCTGAAGGGATACCTATTCATCTACTTGCAATTTCTTGCGTTCAAACAGCTAGGTTGGCAGGAGCTGAGACAGATGACGGGAGCTCAATCCGTGGTTCTCAAACTGCTGACCTGCCGGCCTTCCAGTTGTCAAGTTAAGTGTCTTTAACTAAAGGAAAAAGCAAAAGCCCACCTTCAATGTCTTTAACCTATGGAGAGGTCTAACTTTGGATCCCACCTCCTGATCTTCATCCATTGCTCTGAAGGTCTCTGCCGGCCCCCTTTCCTCCAGCTTTAAACTCTGACAAGCTACAAGGGCAAAAAATAGTGTTCCTGCAGGATGGGGAAATGCAGTAGGGAGAGGAAAAAAGAGAGCCAGAAGTCACTGGATCCAAAAGCCACTTTGACTGGTGACACATGAATTCAAAAGCATCTCCAAGCTTGTCTAAACCTTTTCTACTCAGGAGGGTTTTTCCCACTGAACAGACAAATCAAGTCTTGCAGACTGAGGAAAGAGAGCCAGAAATCAGTTCCAATAGCAACTTTTGCCAAGTCTTCAAGAGACAAGCGGAAGTTTGGGCATGTTGGGAGACAATCTGGCATCAGAGTGCCTGTACCTTGTCCCCACCTCAGGATTGCAGCTTAAAGGATGCAAAAACTATAGTGGGAAGGAACCCATTATTGGCATGAGGATGATGTGCTGTCAAGTCTGAACTGATGTAAAACAGCCCTAGTAGGGCTTTCAAAGTAAGTGATTTTCCAATTCCTCTCCCAAACTGTGCTTTGACAGGTGAGCAGGGATTCGAACCCAGGCCTCCCAAGTAGCCAGCTGAATTTTTTTAAATAGTAGCTGTGTTAGTCTGTGTTTCAGGCATATCATAAAACAAAAACAAACAAAAAAACCTTATCCAGCTGTAGACACAGATCCTGCAAGATTATATTTTAGCTGATTAAATGTATTTTGCAAAAAAAAAATGTATTTTGCATACAGTATTACTATCAGCCTTGGCATTGAAAATCTCAGTTGGCTTTTTAAAAATTGCTCTAACTCTAAAGAGATCAAAGGATATACAATACTGAACTTTCTTTTCCCAACACCGTCATCTATGTTCATATATTTTAAAATGGGCATCCCCCCCCCACAAAAAAAGGGGAAGGAGGAAAGCCAAAGATACAGTTGAAGCTACACTTCAAAAAGCAAGAAAATTCAGAGCACAGATGAAACTTCCCTCCTTACACAGAACATAGGCAGACAAGGGCATCCTTTTTGTATTATCCCCAAACACTACAGCATAATCCTTCTAGTCATCCTACTACCAACATACAATGTCATTAGCTGTACAGAAGAGCTGAAATGGAACACGGGCTTTGACAGCATTGAAAATCTGCAAACAACAGATTTACAGCACACTCTGATACAGAGTTACATAATCTTTACTAGTTGAGTGCAATCAGTCGGGAAAGATGCTTCACTGAATTTAATGGATTTAGAATTACCGTAACAATGCATTGGTAAGCATAGGTGTTATGTATGTATGTATGCATGTTCATTATACTGTAAAGGCAAGAATGTAACCACTCCAGATACAAACGATATCAGCTGTAAAGGAACGCGAGCAGACAGCCCATAGAGGGCAGCTGCGAGCGTTTAGTCTCACATGGTTCACATTGCTCAATCACGGACAGCCGCGGGAAAACCTTCCCCGCATTCAGCAGCAGAAGAAAGAGGCGTGCCTGGGCGAGGCCACGCCGGTAGCAGCCAATGAGCTACCGTGCTACAAGATTCAAATGTAGAGAGCTACTGTATATATTGAGATGTATCACCGCCATTACCTCATGCTTCACTGGAACCTCATGCAATAAACCTGTGTTAAACCAACCCTTCGGTTGTCCGGTTGTCTTTGGTCCCATACACCAAATTGGCGACGAAGGTGGGATATGGCTGCCCACGGGACCAAGACATGCGCCGGCTACGAGATCAAGAAGCCGGGAGACTTGGAGCTGTTTGAGATAGACTTCAACGCAGCGCTGGTGGAGCTCGAAGTCTCCGATGAGGCCAAAAAGAGGGCCATTTTCGTCCGCATGCTCGGACACGAGACCAAGAGGACCTTGGTGGACCTGATCGCGCCGAGGAAGGTGAGCGACCTCAAAGCTACAGAGCTCCTGGCGGCGTTGCGCGCCCATCTCCGGCCAGCAATAGCGATGTTCCCCGCTCGGAGCGCGTTCTGGAGGCGAGTCCAGGCACCCGGGGAATCGGTCGATGAGTTCGCCGCGGCCCTGCGGTTGGCCGCCGGCCCATGCAAGTGGGAGCTCCCCGACATCACCCTCCGAGACTGCCTGCTCTGCGGTCTGAGGGACACAGAGACTCAGCGCGCGCTGATGAAAAGGGAGCCGCCTCCCACGTGGCAACAAGTCCTCGACACGGCACAGGCCGCGGAGGCCACTACTGCCGGGGTGCACGAGCTTCAGGACTGGCGCCCGAAGCCCGCCAAGGCAGAGAGCTCGGTGCGCGCGGCCCGGCGGGTTTCGAACTCGTCTGCGGAGAGCGGCGACGACGAGGACGTCCGGAGGGTCCAGAGAGAGGGCCGGCGCTGCGACGGCTGCGGCGCCGCCCACGCCCGCGCCAAATGCCCATTCCGCAAGGCCGAGTGCCACAACTGCGGCCGGCGCGGGCACATCGCCAAGGTCTGCCGGAAACGGCGCGAGGCCACCAGGAGTTCTCCAGACCGCTCGGCGAGGCAGGACCGCACCACGAGGCCAAAGGACGGCACCCGGACCACGAGGACGCGGGACGGAGTAGGGCGCATCTCCGACGACAGCGAGGACGACGCGCCGGTTTGCAGCGTTTCCACGGAGCACCCCCGTTACTTCGTTGAGGTAGTAATACAAGGGGCCCCTGTTAGAATGGAGGTGGACTCGGGTTCTTCATACTCCATTATTTCCCAGGGGGAGTTCATGAAAATCGCCCCCCGCATGCGGCCCAAGCTCAAGGCGTTGAGGGCCACACTGAAGGACGTGCAAGGGAACCGCATCCCAGTGTTGGGGGTTGGGAAGTTCCGGGTCCAGTTTAAAAAGCACACCGCAACGCTTCCCCTAGTCGTCCTCAAGGGAGGTAAATGCAGCCTCCTCGGGACTCAATGGTTCCAGCCCCTGGGGTTGTTCATTGGGGGGGTGCACGCCGTGGGAGCACACGCCGCCGGGACTGATCCAATACAGAGCGTGTGCGACGCGCACCCCGAGGTTTTTAAAAAGGGGCTCGGGAAATTCAAGGGCCCCCCAGTGACTTTCGACCTGGACCCTGGAGTACGCCCAATCAGACTTAAGCCGCGCAGAGTGCCTTTCGCACTAAAGGACAAAATAGAGGCGGAGTTGGACAAATTGGTGGGCCAGGGGATTCTTGTTCCTGTTGATTCTGCGGAGTGGGAAACTCCAATTGTAACAGCGCTCAAGGCCAACGGGGAGGTCCGCATATGCGCTGATTACAAGTGCACCATCAATAAGGCGATCCGCCCTAACGCGTATCCGGTGCCGGTAGTCAGCCACTTGTTGGCCAGGTTACACGGGGGGAGGTGTTTCGCTAAACTCGACCTGGCCCAAGCCTACCAGCAACTCCCGGTGACCCCCGCCGCAGCTGCTGCGCAGACCATAGTCACCCACAAAGGGGCGTTCCAGGTATCGTGCCTCCAATTCAGCGTGAATTCGGCGCCCGGGATCTTCCAGTCACTTGTGGAACGCCTCCTGAAGGGGTTAGAGGGGGTGTTACCCTACTTTGATGACGTATTGATTACAGGGGGGAGCCGGGCCGAATTAGCAACAAGGTTGGGAAAGGTCCTGACAATATTCGAAAAGGCGGGGTTGCGGTTGCGGAAAGACAAATGCGTCTTCTTCGCTACAGAGGTTGAGTTCCTAGGGTTCCGTGTCACTCCCGAGGGAATAAGGCCAGCCCAATCCAAGGTAGCCGCCATCAAGAAGGCCCCTCGCCCCACCTCCAAGCCCGAGTTGCAGTCGTTCCTCGGACTGCTCAACTTCTACCACTCCTTCCTCCCGCGGAAGGCAGCCGTGGCAGAACCGCTACACAAATTGTTAAAAAAGGACGAGGCATGGAAGTGGGGCGACGTCCAGGAGAAGGCTTTCAATGACCTGAAGCGACTCCTGGCATCAGATGCTGTACTGACCCACTTCAATCCCAAACGCCCAGTGGTCCTGATATGCGATGCATCCCCGGTGGGGGTGGGGGCGGTGTTATGCCACGTGCTGGAGAACGGTAGGGAGGCCCCGATAGCGTTCTACTCTAGGTCCTTGTCCCAAGCGGAGAGAAACTATGCTCAGACAGACAGGGAAGCACTAGCAATAATTGCGGGGACCAAGAAATTTCATGATTTTGTGTACGGCCGCCCCTTCACCATAGTGACTGACCATAAGCCTTTGCTAGGCATTTTCACCGCAGATAAGCCCACACCCCAAATCCTGTCCCCGAGAATGCTCAGGTGGGCCATTTTTCTCAACGCGTATCAGCACGCGTTGGTATACCGGCCCGGGAAGGAGATCAGCCATGCCGACGCCCTGTCGAGGTCCCCCATTCCCCGGGATTGCTGCCACGTGGGCGAAGTAGAGAGGGACCACCAGGTCTTAATGATAGAGGTTCTAGACTCCCCTCCAGTAGTACCGGCCGACATCGCCAAAGCGACAGGCAAGGACAAAACGCTGGCCACGGTTTGCTCCTGGGTACAGAAAGGGTGGCCCGTGTCTTCCCCAGCAGCGGAATTCGACACATTCTTCAAAAAGAAACTAGAGTTGTCCCTAGAGAGGGGTTGCCTTTTGTGGGGACAGCGGGTAGTGATCCCCACGCCTCTCCGGCCGAGGGTGCTTAAACTGCTGCACGTCAGCCACCCGGGGATCGTCCGCTCAAAGGCGCTGGCCCGCAGTTACTTTTGGTGGCCCCAGCTAGACGCCGACATCGAACACATGGTCGGCACTTGCGAAGCGTGCCAAAGCTCAAGGCCAGAAGAGGCTCGCTCGCCACCTAGGGAGTGGGACGCGGCAAGGGGGCCCTGGTCCCGGGTACATGTAGACTTTGCTGGCCCGTTCAGGGGAACGTTTTTCCTCCTCGTGGTGGACGCGTTCTCCAAGTGGTTGGAGGTCATTCCAGTCTCGAGCACCTCCTCGGCCACAACAATTAAACAGTTAAGGAGGGTCTTTTCCACGTTCGGTTTACCCGACACCCTCGTCAGCGATAACGCTAGCTGTTTCACGTCCGCCGAGTTCGGGGCATTCATGGAGCGAAACGCCATTCGGCACGTCACCTCTGCCCCCTTTCACCCGGCCACCAACGGCCAAGTAGAGCGCCTCGTGCGCACCACGAAAGACGCGCTGCTGCGCATGGGCCCCGGAGACCTCGACCTGAAATTGTGCCAATTCCTGCTAAGATACAGGGTCACCCCATTAGCCTCAGGGTACTCCCCCGCAGAGCTGTTGATGCGCAGGAAGCTGGCCACGGGAATCTCCAAGCTAGACCCCACGAGAGTAGAGGACAAAGGGCGGAACATAGGGGTGGAACCCACAAAGAGTTTCAGCGTAGGCGCCCCGGTGCATTGCAGGAACTACGCCAGCGCGGGGCCAGCCTGGGTGCCGGGCACCGTAATAGAACAAACCGGCCCCGTCTCATACCGCGTAGAGACCAGTACAGGCTTCCTGTGGAGGCGACACATGGACCAACTCAGGCGCAGGGTCCCCGGAGAGCAGGACGGAGACGAGAATAGCATCGAATCAGCGTTAGGGTACTCCCCCACCCGCTTAGCCCAAGGGGGAGGAAAAGGGGAGCATGGGTCCCCACCAAGGGGGGAGGAAAGGGAAACAGAAATCTTTTGCGGGAGTCCCCGAAAAAATGGAAGAGCCCCGACCTCACACATACCCCGCGGGAGTTTCCCCGAAACACAGAAGCCCATAGAAGTTCAGACGTTGATTTACAGTACCAGGGGGACTTAGCGGAGTGGTCCCCCACCCGTCCTAGCGAAAAGAGGGGTTTCAGTTCAGCCCCTGGTACCTCCAGTCCCAGTAGCCCCTGTGAGTTAGAATGCGATATAGCGCCATTTTCCCGGAGACCGACACCCCCAAGACGGGAGGCATCAGCGAGTCCGCCCACCACAGTCCCAAGGTCCCCCGAGCAGGGATCAGAAGGTAGCCGAACCACAAGGGCGACCTCATCGGTTCCGCGGTTCACAATAGGAGGGTCCCTGGGGTCAGAGAGCAACAGGCAGGGGTTCACCTCCCAACTATTCATTCCCTTCCCATCCCCGGGCGCGAGGCAGGCACGGACGCCCCACAGAGCCACTAACGAATCCCCGTTTCCCATTGCAGGACAAGCACCCGCGGAGTCAGGGATCACAGGCTCTCCAGTACTAGGTCAGACGCAAGCGCGTCCCAAGCGCACGTGCGGCAAGCCACAATGGTTGCGGGACTTCGTCCCATCCTAGGGGGGAGGGATGTTATGTATGTATGTATGCATGTTCATTATACTGTAAAGGCAAGAATGTAACCACTCCAGATACAAACGATATCAGCTGTAAAGGAACGCGAGCAGACAGCCCATAGAGGGCAGCTGCGAGCGTTTAGTCTCACATGGTTCACATTGCTCAATCACGGACAGCCGCGGGAAAACCTTCCCCGCATTCAGCAGCAGAAGAAAGAGGCGTGCCTGGGCGAGGCCACGCCGGTAGCAGCCAATGAGCTACCGTGCTACAAGATTCAAATGTAGAGAGCTACTGTATATATTGAGATGTATCACCGCCATTACCTCATGCTTCACTGGAACCTCATGCAATAAACCTGTGTTAAACCAACCCTTCGGTTGTCCGGTTGTCTTTGGTCCCATACACCAAAATAGGTTATTTTCATTTTCAGGAAATCAAAAGAATGGAGCTCACCTCTTTTATTTACTCGGGGTATAAAAGTAAAATTCAAGCAGAGTGCTCATGTTTCAATTGCTGCAAGGAATTCATCCACAGTCTAAATTACCTCACTTCTGGGGGCACAAGTAACTTTTGCTTTAAACCAGGTTTATCCTTCTTGGGGAATTTAATCTCTTCCTAGCAGGTTTAAAGCAACTGGAAGCCCTCCAGTCTCTCTTCTTCCTACTATTTCATGTTTAGATGCATACAGCAAGGTTGATTTTTCACCTTGTACATATGAAGTGGAATGGCAAATCTGTTTCCTGCTTTTATCATACAGCGAAACCCCAACTTACGATAAAAAGTCAGTTCCATAGACTTTTGCTTAAATCAATTTTTACGTAACTTGAAGCAAACCCATAGGAAGGTGACCTTTACCTTACATGCTATGACCGAGATAAAGAAATGTGAGAATTAAAATGAATAAAAATACAGTAAGAACAGATTCACATCAAAGTTCATACATTTAAAACATTGCTTACTCCACTGTCTGAGCATGTAATATTGAACGGTCTTAGAGTACGGCGATTCTCCTATGTCCTGCTCATTTTTGTTGACAGAGCAGTCCACACATAGAGAAATCTCATCATATCAGAGATAACAAGAGTGGTTCAATCAGTTATCTCCAGTCAGTGATCAGAGATGATAGGGACGTTCTTTCCACAAAAGGAAAAACTGGTATCAATGGACAGCCAGCACCAGAAGATGCCAGTCATCAGGACCAGAGGATGTCAGGTGGGCTTTGGAGCATAGTCTTCTCTCTTGTGACATTTTCTGGCCTTCTGGCCTAGTCCCACAGCAGCTATCCAGCTCCCTTCCAGACCAATACAATTTCTGACCTACTGAATTCAGTAGAAACCTTGCTCCAAAAGAAAACAAAGGAAATTCCACCACCACATTAGTTAACCCAAAATCCCAGACAGAACAAAATATAACTTGGTGGAATGGCTCAAACTAGGAAGCTGTAGGTGGCAAAAAGAAATTCAATTATGTTGCATCTCACACCTCGACACAGTGGCTCAGTGGTTAAGAAGCTTGCCTTGTTAGCTGGAAGGCTGGCAAGTCAGCAGTTTGAGACCCGGGTACTACATGAAAGATTGAGTGCCTGTCTCTGTCCCAGCTCTTGGGGACAAGAAAGGAGCCTCATTTGGGCGTTCCCTGAGTGGAGTTTCTTCCGCAAAAAAAATTTCAACCCAGAATAATTTCTGGCACTAAATTATTATTATTATTATAATCCATCATCATGTCCTTGCTGACAATAGGGGTGGCTGGCAATGCAGAAGGCAAAGGAAGACACACCACTCTTCCTGGCTAGTCTGCCATGAAAACATGTGTGCAGGAGCTGCCTGTCTCTCCCAACACAAGATTCAAATCTGGGAACCTCTGCCAGTAAAGCACAAGCGGTCCCACCTGGCTAAGGACCCGTCAACAACCGCTGTGCACTTGGCATGCACAACTAAGCATCTAGAGGCAGAACACAAATGCCCTGTGATATGTCTTATTTGCTTCTACTACAGTGGTTAAACAGCTAGGACACTACTGTGGGGAACTTGCATGATGTGTTGGAGTCCCATTCTTTCTCTTCTTTTGCTATAACATGTTTAAATTCTAACCAAGCAGTGAATGGAATCATGTCATCCCTCCCTCTGGTTCAGCCAGAACTCCAATGTTGTTTCCCAACCATAATGTGATCATAAGAAGATTCTGTAAAAAGCATATATTCAGTTATGTGTGGGAGAAAGTCCTATTCAACACACCTGAGTTGGCCTATAAATGCAATAAAAGTTGGCCTATAAATGCAATAAAATAAAAGAATGTTTTATTTAACAAGGGCAACTTTTCAGTTTTCTGGTTATGATCTATTCCTTGGCATTTGATGATCGTAAAGACACTAGCACACACTATGAATTTCAGTTTCAACCAACCCTGCTTGGATTTTATTCTGTGGCGGCAGCCATCTTCTGGATGTAAAAAACCCCTTTGTATTCGAAGGCTCCTTCTGTCTTGCTGACTCTTGTGTGACCTTTTTAAAAACCGCAACCATTATTATTTATTCACAACTGACGTGCACTTTCCATATTTCTTTCTCTCCTTCTCCTTTCGAGTTCCTTCCTGCACAATTCAAATGCTTTATTTAAAGGCTTCTGCCGTTCTTCATTACTAATCCATTAGAACAAAAACTAGGGCATCTGCTGGTGGGCAAGTCTATGCATGCCATGGCAAGCCACGCTTGTGTCTGAAGAGTGGTGGGGAGGAAAAGTAGAGTGTTAATGTGCAGGCCTGATATGACACTTCTTTGCCTCTGCCTCAAGGGACATTTGCTTTCCCAGAGAGAAAAGGGTAAGAACCAAGATCCTTCTAAAGGAAAAGGTCGCCCTTGCTCGAAAGCCAGTCATATCCGACTCTAGGGTTCAGTCCTCATCTCTGTTTATAGCCAAAGAGCCAACATTGTCTGCATTTGCAAATGTTGTCATGTGGAAGGCATGACTAGACACCAGAGTGCACGGAACACTGTTATGGGAGCTCACTCCGTCATGCAGTACTCAGGTCTTGGACTGCTGACCTGCTGACTTTCCAGTCACCAAGTTCAGTGTCTTAACCACTAAGCCACAATTGTGGTATTACACCTGGATCTTGGAAGCATGACCTCAGTGAAGGCTGGTCTACTAGGAAGGGAGAGAAACACAGGATGCTTCTTAATACTGAGTCAAATGATTGTGCCACTTAGCCCTACACTGCTAATAACACTGGCTGGCAGCAGGCTCCCCATGGAGTCACTCAGGCATCTTTCCTAGCCCTACCTGCAAATGCATGTGGTATTCTCTAATTGTCTCCCACCCAAGGATTAACCAGCCCAATCTTGCTTAGTTTCGAAAACCAGACAGGGCAGGATATGTTCAAGGCAACATGGTACTCAATAAGATTCTGCTTCGGCATACGCCCAACCTGCCCAGTCATGCCTGTCTGCTTGGCATGGGGTCAGGACCCCACCAGTATTACCTCCTCCATGTTAAGCGTCTGGGATTGGGAAAAGATGGGAGAAAGAGAAGGAAAGAAGAATGTGAGTGAATGCCCAACTTGAAAAGCAAGCACAGGAGAAAGCAAGAGGAGGCAGGCTTTGACTGGAAGGGGGGGGGGAGAGATACATTTTTTGTGTCCTATGCTGAGTCAGAGTGAATGGATAGGTTGGGATGAGGTGAGACAATGTCTAAGTGAAGGCCTACCTGTGGGTGTGGATGCCAGTTCCTTGCATTTATGCACACCCGTGTGCGCAAGTGCACGTGTGCGTATGTATGTGTGTTTTGCCCTGGTTCTGCCTGTTACCCCCTCTCTGCCTGGTGTTCTTCTCACAGTACCACTACCAGGTACTATGGCTACAATCTGCTACCAGTGAGCTTAACTTCCAGCTTGTCTGAACATCTCAAAGGGTGACATTTGAGCATCATTAGGGGATGATCCACCCCACAAGGTTGCTGTAGAAGAATATTGGTATTACGAAATGCAGTGCACCTTAGAAGAGATAGAGAAATAACATTACAGTAAAACCCTGACTTACGTACGCCTCATTTTACGTAAAATTCAACTTGTGTATTGATTTTCTGCAGAAAACATGTCCCGATTTATGTAATGCAATTTCCCCAGAGTTCCTATGGGTTTGCTTCATTTTACGTAAAAATTCATTTTCCTATGGGTTTGCTTTTATTTACGTAAAAAACCATATTACATGTACATAAAAACCTATGGAATGGGCTTTTTATGTAAATCGGGGTTTTACTGTACATTACATGCACTTCAAATTAAAACATGGAGAGCTTTTTGCAAAGTAATGTAATTGAGCCCTCAAGGGGTAAGTTGGGGTGGAGACAATGCTTGCTGACTGGCTTCTCTCCCATACCATAAATCTGAGTGAAGGGATGTAGACAGAACAGGCATTGACAAGACTAGAAGTGACAAGACTAGGCAGGGGACTAGAAGTGATTGGGGAGAAGTCAAAATCCACTACAAAGCTTGATAATAGATTGTGACAAGACAGCAAACCCCTTCGCATGTTCATTTACTCATCCCCTTTGCAAAGAATTTTTTTACCAGGACTCCACTTTCTTCTCTTGATAACTGTGTGCCATCCAATCAATCCTGACTTATGCTGACCCACTTCAGGGTTTTCTACGAAGAGAGCACTCAGAAGTGGTTGACTAAGTCCTTCTTCTGGGGGCATCCTTGGACTATGCAACCTGCCAAAGGCTGGGATCAAACTTCAAACCCCCAGCTCCGTAGACAGGTACCTAACTCACTGAGCTATCCAATCTAACAAAGAACGAATTCACTTGAGCAAGTATTTTATCTGTAAAGTGGCAATACTGTCCAATGCTAAGGATTGGTGATTTGAGTCCACATGGATGTTGCTGTGCAACCTTCTCTATTGTTTTCACCAACAAAGAGAGAATACTAATACTACTAATAATGCCATCTCAGGTGACAGGTCAGTGTGAAGGGTAACGAAGCGGAACTTTTTAAATATGTCTCTCCATTGTTGCCTTTCTTGCAGACTGCTGATCAAGAGCTATTTGACATGTTCCAGAACTCAGCTTATTTATGTACAAGAAGGAAGCGGCTCAAAATGGACAGTTATATTTTTAAAAAGTACGACGTGAAATAACAGAAACAAATGATGCTTATGAGAAACGACTAATGGGAAACCACCCGCTTTGGTTATCCAACGCTCTCAGAAGTGCCTTCATAAAATCTGTAGTCACCCCATAATTATGAGAAGCGGCTGGCAAGCAAAATGCTTCCAGAGATTAGGCAGCCACATCTGTGCTAGGGAGGGAGGGAGGAAGGGGAAGAGAGAGGGGGGGAATTCAGATCAGGGCTACCAGAGGAGGAAACAGCTGGCATCTGAGGAAGAATTGACCGGAAATCTTCCTGATGGAATCCACATAAAGGAAGCAAGAAGTAAAATTGGGAGTTCTATTAGTTTGGCTGTTTGATCCCGGCAGACCTAAGTATGCACGGTGCAAAAGATCTGAGGACAGTAACAGATTGTGATGGGGCACACCACTGGTAATCCTAGGCAGTCAGTTGCAGGGCTCATGACCAACTCTGTCTGAACTGATTACAAAGTTCACCACCACCTGTCACAGTTGAACAAACAGAAGGCAATTCCTCCTCTCCAGGAATAGCTAAAGGGTGGGTGAGTGGGGTGGGGATGGTTTCAGTCCTCTTAAGCCAGGAAGGCAAAGAGAGATCCACTCCTAGTATATGCCAGCAGCAAAGAGGAAAAAAATAAATAAGAGAGAGACATACCTGATTCCTGTCAACTAGATTTAACTTCCCTGCCCAAAGACAAGCTGAGGTGGGAAAATAATATTCTGGAAAGGTGCATTTTGCCATGAAAACGTGGTCGGTAGGTGGAATGTGGGTGGGTGGATGGGCTTGCATGACCAAAGAGCCCTGCTGTTTTCCCCATCCCATCCTAAACGGAAGCAGGGCTTTAAAAATGTAAAGGAAAGCCACAACAATCCTGGGGAAATAAATGGTGCTGTAAAGAGGAAACAGGGAAGAGGAATTGTTTTTAAAGTGATAGTCCTTTTAATCTGTGCAAGCATATCAGAGAGTAAACAAAACACCACCAACAACAAACACAAAAATGTTGTGGCACCTTAAAGACTAACTCCTGTATTTTAATGTGAGCTTTTGTGGACAGAATGAGCTCCCGTCTTTGTCCCAGCTCCTGCCAACCTAGCAGTTCGAAAGCAAGAAATTGCAAGCAGATAAATAGGGACCACTTTGGTGGGAAGGTAACAGTGTTCCGTGCGCTCCGGTGTCTAGTCATGCCCCTGCCACATGATCACGGAAACGTCTGCAGAAGCAGACAGCGCTGGCTCTTTGGCTTTGAAACAGAGATGAGCACTGCACCCTAGAGTCAGATACGACTGGCTTTCGAGCAGGGAAACTTTACCTTTACCTTCGTGGATCAAGTCCACTTTGCCAGACACAAGAGCACGACTGCATGGCGTTGATTTATACACACCAGGTACAGAGCCACACAACGGTTGGCTAGCATAACAGTTAAGCTTAACAGTAAGTGTGGCTTTTTACAAGCGGTGATAGCAGAAGATCCCTGACTGAGGTTCAGATTTACCGCTGTGAAGTTTAGTTCTGCTGAGTTGTAAATGGCTAATAAAGGAAAAGGCTTCCCTTGCTCGAAAGCCAGTCGTATCCGACTCTAGGGTGCAGTGCTCATCTCTGTTTCAAAGGCGAAGAGCCAGCGCTGTCTGCTTCTGCAGACGTTTCCGTGGCCATGTGGCAGGGGCATGACTAGACACCGGAGCTCACGGAACGCTGTTACCTTCCCACCGCAGTGGTCCCCATATTGATCTACTTGCAATTTCTTGCTTTCGAACTGCTAGGCTGGCAGGAGAAATGGCTAGTACAGTAGTAGGTGGATGCAAAATATACACTGTAGCATGACACATCTGCTAACGAGAGGCGAGGAATTACGAGAGAAAAAGCAACAGGATACAGGACTCAGAGACAGCTGCAAATCGAAGCGACGTTAGCCATGCGCGGGTGCGTAACTTGCAACCTACCTTTGGATCCCAAATGCTCAGATCCTGCCCCCCCCGCCCCGCCCCCCGCTGCGATCCCCATCGCCCTTCTTTCTCCAAGCATCGCTTACCAACTCCTGCTTCAACCGGCGCAGGTAATGATCCATGCTTTTCTTTTCCATGCTCGCCGGAGGATCCCGAGGAACGGAGCTTGCAACGGCGCTGCGCCTCGCACCCGAATCCTTTACAAGCCCATTTTTTGCTGCTCCACTTCGCAGCCAGATCTTATTTTATTTTATTTATTTTTTCCAGCGCCGGAGAGGGCGAAAAGTTTGCAATCACCCAAACGAGAAGCCCGATCGTCAATCTCTCTCTCTCTTTTATTTCCCCCACTTTTTCCAAAGGAGCGATTAAAGTTCACCAAGCGCGCGCGCGCGGGACTGCAACCCAGTCCCAGCCAGTGAGCCAGGCTGCTGTGAAGATCCCATTCCCGGCGTGCGCGTGCGCACATCGCTTGGCGTTGGCGATCGCAGGAGCTGCAAAGCGTCCCTCCCCTCACCGCGCTCTTTATGCAAGAAGCGGCGACCGTAAGGGATCCGGGGGGCACTCGTGTGTGGCGACCAAGGTGTCGCTGGCGGCCGAGGCTTGGCTTCCACGTCTGAGCCGTTCTCGCAAGCGATGGAGAGGCGGGGCCAGGAGACTTAGCCGTGATGGCGAACCCTGGCACTCCAGATGTCCTTGGACTTCAATTCCCAGAAGCCCAAGTCCCCATTAATCCACACGGATGGGTTTACTGCGATTCGTCCGGCCCATGCCGCCTTCGTCGCTCCCGGAAGCAGAAGTAAAACGCGCCCATACGGGAGCGATGAGGGCGACGTGGGCCGACCGAATCGCAGTAAACCCATCTGTGAGGATTCATGGGGGCTTGGCATATCTGTCAAGTATCCCGTATTGGCCGGGATTTCCCGTAATTCAGCGCTGCTTTTCCTTCTTTCCCGCCCAGAGGCGCTGTCATCCCGTAATTTGACAGTGGGGGGAAAGTAGTTACTGTGCATCCCCTTCTGCGCAGAACCCTTTTACGCATGTGTAGAACCCTTCTACGCATGCTGTTGTGTTCTGTAAAGCAGTGCCTTTAACAATGTACCTTTGCCATGTGTTATCAATGTAACCTTTCTGTGTGCAACATTATAACCATCACCTGTATCAATGTAAGCCTAATAAGGGGACGCGAGCTAGTGACCACCAGAGGACAGTAGCGAGCGTCCAGCTCTAATGGATCATAGCCACCTGGTTCAGCAGCGCGGGAAGATTCCCCGCGACTTCCTCACCTGGTCAAGAAGGGCGTGACCTCCTATGACGTCACGCAGGCAGCAACCAATAGCCTGTCAACGAGCCACATTCAAATGTATAGCCAGCTGTATATATTGAGCTACCCATCCGCCATTACCACATGTTCCTCCGGATCATCATGCAATAAACCTGTGTTAAGCCAACCTTTCGGCTGTTGTGTTGTCTTTGGTCCCTTACACTAAAGGGTTCTGCGCAGAAGGGGATGTGCAGAAGGGTTCTGCGCATGCGTAGAAGGATTCTGTGCAGAAACCTGCGCAGGTCCCGTATTATCCGCAGGTCCCATATTATCTGGGGCTTGGGCTTCTGGGAATTGAAGTCCAAGAATATCTGGAGTGCCAAGGTTCACTATCATGGGCATAGATGCTTCTTTGCACCAAGCAGGCGATCCCGCCCCCCTTGGGAAGGTGGGATCTAGTAGTTTTCCCAGTCCGATTAAAGCACTCACTGGGCTCGGTTGCTTCGGTGTGCCTATTGTGGTCCCTCTTTCCTTTCACTCTTTGGAGTCCCTGCACTAGCAATTACACTTTACATGCCAACCTAGCAGTTTGAAAGCAAGAAATTGCAAGTAGATAAATAGGGACCACTTTGGTGGGAAGATAAACAGTGTTCCGTGCATTCCAGTGTCTAGACATGCCTGCCACATGACCACGGAAACTTCTGCAGGTGCAGACAGTGCTAGCTGTTTGGCTATAAACAGAGATGAGCACTGGACCTTAGAGTCAGATACGACTGGCTTTCAAGCAAGGGTGACCTTTACCTTTAGGGACTGCGGTGGCTTAGTGGTTAAGATGCTGAACTTGATGACCAGCAGGTCAGCCGTTCAAGACCCAAGTGCTACATGACAGAGTGAGCTCCCGTCTCTGTCCCAGCTCTTGCCAACATAGCGGTTTGAAACCAAGAAATTGCAAGTAGATAGATACACCTTCGGTGAGAAAGGTAATAGCATTCTATGTGCCTGCTACAAGCAAGGGAGATCTTTACCTTAGGTTCATCAAAACCAAAGGAAACAAATCTATCTTCTGTTATGAGAACAAATCAAGCAAATCAGGAGTATTCTGCTTCCTTGTGCTTTGAATAATTAGTTTCTGCTCTCTAGTGCTTTTCAAAGAATGAACATATGGGTCAGAAAATTAAGGATTTAGGGGCAGGAATCTTGGAATTATAGCCACAGGAAGAGGAGAAAAGGCAAGGGCAGGGCATGGGGCAACAGGAAACATGCCATCCTCTTTAAGGTACCTAAGCTTTCAGTTTGATGCTCTTGTCTTCTTAGCCTTTCAGCATTGATTTCTTACTGTTGCTTATAGTGCTGTATGTTTAAATATGAACACTAATGTGATATAGGAGTCAGCCTTCTTTAGTCATGTCAGAACATTGCACAGTTTAGAATGATGGGCATTTAAAAATAGAACTAAAATTCAAACAAATGCATATTACAATGATCAGACTCTTTTTTATCAGAAGCAGTCTACTTCAGTAGAGTTATCTTGTCCGTTTATTAGATTTTCTTTGTAAAACATGGTGGGACATCAATTGCATACGCATTAATGCTGCGTTGATTAAATTTATCCTATAGCCATATAATTTGACCTATATCTAAGTAGCCTCAATTTACCTGATTATTCTTTGATCTTACTTTACTTCAAAGTCTGTTAAGTGGCTTCTAGATGGTCTAGCCAGAATCTTGTCCTGGTGGCAGACACTCGTTTGGCATTCATCCAATTGGCAAGGTATGTTTTTGCTTTCCATTGATTTTGTCTGGCCTCTTCTGATTTAACATTAGAGCTTCAGATATGTGCAAAAAACATCCCTCAATTTTAGCCATTGTCTAGAGCCGTGGGGGTGGGCAATTTGATTTTTAAGGGGGGCAATAGGGAGCTTTTTAGACCAAGTTAATGGCCTTTTAGGCTTCCTCCAAGTGAATAGGAGTTCACTTTTTCAATAATAAGAATTGTCAGGAAACCAGTTTACTCACAAGTAGGACTGCCTGCCCACAAGTGGTTGGTTCCTGCTTCTGAGCTGCTGCCCCTCTAGTTTAGCAATCCAGGATATTAGCTTAGTGTAAATAAGGTAGTGCATAGCCAAGTAAATTACAGAAGAAAGAATTTCAAAAATTCAGAAAGCATATCAGACTAAAGAAAGCTGCTCTAATTGTGCAAGCCCTGAGGGCCCACCCCTCTTTCTCTCTCTTACCTGCTTGTGCATGTTTGCTCAGCATTGAGCACCTTACCAAAAGAGTGTCTTGGCCCCTCCCTCTGGGTTTTATCTCCTCATACATGATACACCTCCTTGCCATTCCCTTAAAGGAATTCAGCCAATGACCATACAGTATCATATGTCCCCCACAAATTAGGTTTCATTTCTTCTAACCCACAAGACTAGCATGCTTTTAAACTCCAATTCTTCTCAGAAATGTGTTACCGGTCCACCCACGAATGGAAATCTCCATCTTGTAACGAGGCTGAACCAGGGCACAAATCCTGCCCTGACAAGAATTATATGTCATGGGGTAGGGTGGGCATCATGATTTAAAAGATGCTTAGGTGGGGCATGGCCAAAAAAAAGGTTGGGAAACACTGGTCAAGACTCTAGAGCCCACACCTCACATGGGGACTTCAATTCCCAGAAGCCTAAGTCAGTATATTGGCTGATCAGTGCTTTGGGGAATTGACTTAGGCTTCCGGGATTTGAAGTCCAAAAAACCAAAGGTTGGGAAACACTGCTCTAGAGGGTTGGTGGATGGGTTTGGTGCTGTATTACCTTATTTCTGTCATTATTTTCTAGCACCTCACCATATTTCCAGAGGGGCAATGCAGCCAAATAATGGACTTTTTCCCCTCAGACAAATCAGTATTAACGCTGCATGATTCATTTAGAGCTACATCCACTTGTTTGGCATGTGCTGATTTATACCATATGACAGTAGTACATTCTGCTGTGGAGTAACACAGGGACAAAATTGTTGTTTTTATTGTTTGTGACTCAGCCAATCTTCTAAGTAAGTTATTCCTGGTGGGAACTTTGTTATATATTTAAACAGTGTTTTTGTAGGTCATAATTCAATCCAAAGTGATACTGAAATACAGTAAAACCCCGACTTAAATATGCCTTGAGTTACATAAAATTCAACTTACATAATGATTTTGTGCTAAAACCATGTCCCGATTTACACAATTTCCTATGGGTTTGCTTCGAGTTACATAAAGATTCATTTTCCTATGGGTTTGCTTCAAGTTACGTAAAAATTCATTTCCCTATGGGTTTGCTTCGATTTACATAAAATTTTAATTTTTCCTATGGGTTTGCTTCAAGTTATGTAAAAATAATTTTTCTTATGGGTTTGCTTCGAGTTACACAAAAAACCGATTTAAGCAAATGTCTACGGAACAGACTTTTTTCCGTAAGTAGGGGTTTTACTGTACTTTGGGGTACATCAATGCTCCCATATCTTGCCTTCTCAGCTATCCTGGAGCCTTTTCTCCAGACCTACAGCATGTTTTCTAAAGGTTTCAACTGATTGTTTCTAATAATCTAAAGAAAGATCTTCTAATGCAGAGATTAGTTGGTGCTCAATCAATGGACTCTGCCGAACTATCAAGCAAGAAAGAGTAGATGAAACTCCTCGTGTACGGGAACGTCAGTTGACCTTTTGTGTAAATGGTAAAAAGGAATGGTGTCAGACTGGGACTTAGGAGACCTGAGTTCCCAGCCCATGGGAACTCAACTGGAGCTGGCAAATGTAAAACTATTCTTTAAGTTACTTGGACTTGTTCTTTGCTCTTCCCCAGTAATTGAATGAGTGCCTTCCAACCAGGGAACCCAGTCTCCCAGCCTTACCTCAACATAAGGTTTTCACAGCAAGGAAAGTTCAAGAAGGGTTTACCATTGCCACCTTATGCACAGTAATAAAAAAAAATTAGTTTGAGTATCACTGTTACTGCATCCTCTGCCAATGTCACCTTAAGCTACATCTGCTTCCCAGTAGGTGCCTTGAAAAAGGTGGATGCAATCAGCTTGGCCATTCCGGCTTGGGTGACCCTGCTAGAAGTCCAGGCTTAAAATGAAACCTGGCCTCCTGATGGCATTGCTCTCAGCTTCACTGAAACATCCAAAGTTAAACTCTTTCACCACATTAAGATGTACATCCAAGAAGGAGTTTGATGCACTTAGGTAAAGGTTGCCCTTTCCTGAAAGCCAGTCATATCCGACTCTCAGGGTGCAGTGTTCATCTACATTTACAGCCAAAGAGCCAGAGCTTCCGTGGATATGTGGCAGACATGACTAGACACCGGAGTGCACAGAATGCTGTTTACTTTCCCTCCGAAGTGGGACGTATTTATTTACTTGCAATTTTTTGCTTTCTAACTGTTCGGTTGGCAGGAGCTGGGACAGAGACAGGACCTCACTCCATCGTTAGGTATTACTAAAAAGATGTAGAGTTGAACCCCATATGACAATCTCCCCGTATAGCAACGAAATCACATAACAATTAGGTTTTGGGGGGAAACTGGCGTCCCGCATAACAATTTTCCCTATGGAAAAAATCGTACAACAATTTTTCAATGGGGAAAACCACTTAGAGAAAAAATCGTTGTACAATACATCCCATAGGGAAAATCGTTATACGATGCATGCATCATATAGCAATTGTTTCGTACAACAACGAGCCCCGTGGAATGTATTAAAATTGTTGTATGAGGTACCACTGTATTTTAAAGAGCCCTGGTGGCACAGTGGTTAAGCTGTGTACTGCAACTAAAACATTGTCAGTTCGATCCTGATGGGGATCCAGGTTGACTCAGCTTTCCATCCTTCTGAAGTCAGTAAAATGAGTACCCAGCAAGCTGGGGGCAAAATGCTAATTAACTTGTGAACTGGCCAGAGAGTGTACTAAGCGCTATGGGGTAGTATATAAGTGTGATTGTTTTGCTATACACTAATACCTCGGATAACTTTTTTTTTTTTTGCTAGTGAAATGTCCCCTCATTTAACAAAGCCTGGGAGTTTTTCTCTCTCCCCTCCCGGCTTCAACCAGGTTTTCATAGAGCTACTTCCTTTATTTTATGCCATTTTTAGGTTCAAGGCGGGAGAAAGACCTTCCAACAACCCCAGCAAGTCTGTTTTTAACCAACAGCTTTCAAACAGGAGCCTGCTGAGTAAAAGTCTTCCCTCCTGGGGTAACGGAAAAATATATTTTGATATCCAATCTGTCTCTTTGGCTGGGTTATTCTCTTCAGTCTTACTCTGCAAAGTTGCCACAGCTGCTAAAGAAGAATCATGAGTGCTTCATTGAAAGATAATATTTGGTATTTTATGTGTGTGTACACAGTAAACCTTTTGTGGTATGGGCAGTACATAATAAGAGAGCTAAGTAGAAAAATAGGCAATTGAAATTTCACAAATTATAATATATATGAGAAACAACAAAAATCTTAGTAAGTACCAAATATCTTATAATTTTTATATGTTAGGAGCAATATTTCAAAGATTCCATATGCCAATCCTTAACTGTGTAAACAATGTTGAATTTTGCCCATACATTTGTTGCAAGCTGCTTAGTTGTAAATAGACACACTGTTCATGCTTACTTATGAGTAGCTACACACAGACTAGATGTCGCAATGAATATGTTACTTCTATCTACTAACTATATGCCACTTTTACAGAACAAAGCTTGACAAGAATAGATCTATCTATCTATCTATCTAATTTTATATCCAGACCCAATTTGAATTGGAATATTAATCAGGGATCTTCAGATTTGAATATCAGTCAAGTGTCTTTAGTCATTACCAGGTGTGAAATGCCTCACTGACTCACATGATTTGCAATGTATATTGACCACGTTAACCTGCCATTTTCCTTCTGTATCCCTAATCTGGCATAGAGCAATGTATAATTTATTGCCATAAAATCTCACTCCTACATCTGAAAAACTGCCCTTGATCTACAAAACCTCCTATTAAAATATAGCAGTTAACATTTAAGGTGCCAAAGAATCTGTTGTTGTTTTGTTTCTTATCTGATACACATCTGAAAAAGTCACATCTACTCTTGTCCACCAATAGAATTCAGTTCTAAGAGCATTCCCAGATTGGGGTTTCCTTTTTGGTAAAAAAAAAAAAAAAAAGTTTACCTCTCTGCTACTTGATACCACTTTTAAGTAGAAAGAAATTCAGTGATGATTAACATCTCAGCTGGATAATTCTGATCTAGCAAGCACTTTAAGAGTACAGCTGGCTTGCTGAGAATAGCTGTATTCTCTTTGCTAACAGCAGCTCCTGGAGAAAAAGCTGCTTTGTTCATTTACAGCTGTTTCCCACAGTAGCACTCAACCCCATCCTCCGAATGGACATGTGCTTCAAGTCCCTTGACTCAGATCCAGGAAGAGCTTTATGGCAAGAACAGACATTCTTGAGGGTAAGCAAGAGCTTTCAAATCAGAAGATGGAGGAAGGAGCTCACTGAACAAGGAATAACATTAAAGGAGGATATGGTTGAAGAACTCAACTTTATGTCCCTTGTAGGACCCTGAATAGGCTCAGAATTGGAGTAACTAAATGTAAGACCAACATGCTCAAGTGGGGACTGCAGGCAGACAACAACATGCTGTGTGAATGTGGAGACATAGAGAATTCAGCTCATATGTTGGTCTAACGATTACTACCTGAAACATGTAAGGATGAGGATTTAATTTTGAGAGTAGTTTCATATTGGCAGTCCAAAGTTTAATCTGGACACGAAAGGTGCATGAAAGGAGAAGAAAAAACTCAGCCCCAAGTCAGTCTCTGGAATGAGAAGGTGCAAAGGAAATGTTTGCTGCAAATAAGGCAAAAGCATATGACACATACTGTAAACAGTCATTCATGAAAGGACCGATTCATGGGTTTTGGCTTACAGAGAGGTAGAAGAATAAGGCTATTCTGTAGAGGTGTTAGAGTTCACCTTCCCAAAAAGTTATGTTTCTTGCAAAGGATAGGAAAAGGCAAGGATTGTGCAGAATACTCACCATGGCACAGGCAGACTAGGTAAAGGTAAAAGTCACCCTTGCTCGAAAGCCAGCTGTATCCGACTCTAGGGTTCAGTGCTCATCTCTGTTTATAGCCGAAGAGCCAGTGCTGTCTGCATTTGTAGAGGTTTCCGTGGACATGTGGCAGGCATGCCAAGACACCAAAGTGCACGGAATGCTGTTTACCTTCCCACCGAAGTGGTCCCTATTTTTCTACAGTACTTGCAATTTCTTGCTTTCAAACTGTTAGGTTGGCAGGAGCTGGGGCAGAGACAGATGCTCATTCTGTCATGCAGTACTCGGGTTTTGAACTGCTGACCTTCTGCCTCCCAGTCAGCATCTTAACCACTTGAGCCACTTGTGCCACTCCAGGCTAAGAACCCCAAATTATATATGGTGCTTCTCATGGGTTAGAGAGACTGATAGGATATCTCCCAACACCATTTTTAGGGAATACTAGGCAAGTGAAGGCATTTGCTGGAAATACTCTGAGGTAAATGGTGAGCCACTGTGTGAGACAAAATGCTGGACTGGATGGGCATGGCCTGTTCCAGCAAGGCTGCTCTTATGCTCACTTCTTCAAATGTGCAATTCTAAGCTACTGCCTTGTTTGCTTGTTCAACTGAGAAGGCTGTAGTGGGCAACGGAGACCCCTTCATTTTTATGTATTGCTCTGTTTCTTAAGAACATGGGTCTTCTTTCATTGTCTTTATTTGGCCAAAAAAATAGACCATGTTTCTGCCAACATTGCTGTGTTTCAAGGTTACAGCTGTTCTTTGAAACCTTCTGTAGTTTACAGAGAAATATGAGCAAATGCTGACACAGATACCATGGAGAGATGATATAAAAGAATGACTTCTCCACCTTTTGGTGTGGTGAGCTTTTTATGAGTAAAAGTTCCATAACAGAGTGTTTACACAAGGGACCACCAAGTGCTGAAAGATCCTAAAGATGTTTAAACTAATAACATTGTCAAGCCGCTATATAATGTGTGTTGGTGATGTCATGCCTTGCGCTCAGCACAGACGATGCAAAAGTGAGCTAGCCTCTGTGCATATTATTGTATTATTATTTTTATCCTGTGGATGTTTTCCAGAAATTGATCTATATCTTGAATTTGTGCTCAGATAACCAGCCTATTAATGGGAACAGTGACCAGCTGGGAAACATTAAAACTGGGAGAGGCCATAGTTCATGCTTTGCATGCAAGAGTTCCCAGATTCTGCCCCTAGCTAGCAACTATAGCTATGGTTGATAAATTATTTTCTTTGAAGATCTGAAGAACTACTGCCAGTCACTGTAAATCAGAGGAGGTGGATTTTGTAGCGTTCTGCATGTTGATGGACAAATACTTCCAGGACCCCTTACTATTTTCTAGGGATGGTTATACCTAGAATTCAATAGCAGCATCAGTAGGGAAATAAGTTTCCCAGCCTTGATGGATGGCATCCATCCACGAGTTCTCAGGGAACTTAAAGATGAAATTGCTGATCTCCTAGCCAAAATATATAACATTTCCCTCAAATCAGGCTTTGTGCCTGATAACTGGAAGGTAGCGAATGTAACACCAATTTTCAAAAAAGGATCCAGGGGTGATCCAGGAAATTACCGACTGGTCAGTTTGACATGCGTCCCAGGTAAAGTGATGGAAACCATCCTAAAAGATAGAATTAATAGGCACATAGAAGAGAAGGAGCTGCTAAAGGAGAGCCAACATGGGTTTTGCAAGGGCAAATCATGCCTCACTAATCTGTTGGAATTTTTTGAGAGTGTCAACAAGCATGTGGATAAGGGGGATCCAGTTGACATTGTTTATCTGGACGTTCAGAAGGCTTTTGACAAGGTCCCACACCAAAGGCTCTTGAATAAACTTACCAGTCATGGAATAAAGGGACAGGTCTTGTCCTGGATCGGCAACTGGCTAAGGGACAGGAAACAGAGGGTAGCACTCAATGGACACTTCTCCAAGTGGAGGGAAGTAAAGAGTGGGGTCCCCCAAGGTTCAGTACTGGGACCCCTGCTTTTCAACCTCTTCATAAATGATCTAGAGGTAGGAGTAAAAAGCAAGGTAGCCAAATTTGCTGATGACACTAAATTATACAGGGTAGTGAAAACTGTGAGAAGTTGTGAGGAGCTCCAGAGGGATCTCTTGACACTGGGGGAGTGGGCAAAGCAGTGGCAAATGAGCTTCAGAATTAGTAAGTGCAGAGTGATGCATGTTGGGGCAAAAAAAACCCAATTACATTTATAAACTGATGGGTTCTGAACTCTCTGCGAGAAACCAGGAAAGGGACCTTGGTGTCCTGGTGGACAGCTCAATGAAGGTGTCAACCCAGTGTGCCTCAGCAGTGAAAAAAGCAAACTCAATGCTAGGGATCATTAGGAAAGGTATAGAAAATAAGTCAGCAAGTGTCATTTTGCCTCTTTATAAATCTATGGTGAGGCCCCATCTGGAATACTGTGTACAGTTCTGGTCAACATACCTCCAGAAGGATATTATGGAGTTGGAAAAAGTGCAGAGGAGGGCAACCAAAATAATTAGGGGACTGGAACACCTTCCTTACCATCTAAGGCTGCAAAGGTTGGGTCTTTTCACTCTTGAACGATGGCGTCTAAGAGGTGACCTGATTGAAGTTTATAAAATCATGCACGGCGTGGACAAAGTAGATAAGGAAAAACTGTTTTTCCTATCGCATAACACTAGAACTAGGGGACACTCCATGAAACTTTTGGGTACTAGTTCTCAAACAAATAAGAGAAAGTACTTTTTCACCCAGAGGATCACTGGTCTATGGAACTCCCTGCCAGAAGAAGTGGTGACAGCTGTCAGTCTTGACAGCTTTAAGAAAGGATTAGACAAGTTCATGGAGGACAAGAGTATCAATGGCTATAATTATGGATACTTAAGGACAACCTCCGGGTTGGAGAGATAGGCAGGATATCTCTCAATGCCATTTCCAGGGAATCCTAGGCAGGTGAAGGCATCTCCTTGGGAATACCCTGACGGAAATGGTGAGCCACTGTATGAGACAGAATGCTGGACTGGATGGGCTGTGGCCTGTTCCAGCAAGGCTCTTCTTATGTTCTTAATATTGCATTACATATGTAGATCAGTTCATTTCTCTTGGCAGCTTTCTTGCTCCAGTACAGAGAAGGACCTACCTCCAATCAGACTCTGCCTTCTAGTTCTGCACTTTACTGAGAAGAATCTCAGAGTCAAGAACAGAGTGCACCATTTAACTATATCCTATATCTTATTCTTCTGTATTTTGAAGTCTAAGATTTCTCATTATTTGGAAGGAAAATCACGAAGTAGGCAGAGTGTCAAAGATTCTGAAGTGTTCTGGAAATCTCAATTTATGATACAAATCAGTCCCCCTAAATCAGTGATGGCGAACCTTGGCACTCTAGCTTTTCTTAGACTTCAATTCCCAGAAGCCCAAGTCCCTGTGAATCCACATGAATGGGTTTATTACATGCAGTAAACAAATTCGTGTGGATTCACAGGGATTTGGGCTTCTGAGAATTGAAGTCTAAGAACACCTGGAATGCCATGGTTCACCATCACTGTCAGAAGAAGTTGAAAGACCAAGAAGGAGGAAAAAGAGCAAGCCATTCATTCCAATGTAAAAGGAGTATGGTGGTGGTGGTGGTAACCTAGCACTTGGGTACAGGGCAAAAAGAGGGGACACACTCTCTTTCTCAAGGTGTTTTTGTTTGTTATCAATCTCCTCTAAAAACGTTCAGCACATGGAGATGGTACAAGCTTTGAAGTAGCAACAAGGAAAGATGCATTGACACATCGGGTGCCTGGCCATGATCTGTTTTACTGTATTTCCAGAAAGAATCAGTTTCATACACAAACTGCTTTAAAGACAAAACTTTTTTTTTTGTAAACACACATACACAAGCACATTAGAAGGCCAGAAGGAAAAGATATCAGAGCTTCAAAAATAACTTTCCTTAGTTCTTATTAGATCCTTTTCCAGGACTGGTTGAGAGAAAGTCAAGGTACCGCAGGGACAATTTAGTGTAAGGGACCAAAGACAATGAAACAGCCGAAGGGTTGGCTTAACACAGGTTTATTGCATGATGATCCGGAGGAACATGTGGTAATGGCGGATGAGTAGCTCAATATATACAGCTGGCTATACATTTGAATGTGGCTCGTCGACAGACTATTGGTTGCTGCCTGCGTGACGTCGTAGGAGGTCACACCCTTCTTGACCAGGTGAAGAGGTGGCGGGGAATCTTCCTGCGCAGCTGAACCAGGTGAATATGATCCATGAGAGCTGGACGCTCGCTACTGCCCTCTGGTGGTCACTAGCTCGCGTCCCCTTATTAGGTTTACATTGATACAGCTGATGGTTATAATGTTGCACACAGAAAGGTTACATTGATACACAAGGCAAAGGTACATTGTTAAAGGCACAGCTTTACAGAACACAACATCCCTCCCCCCTAGGATGAGACGAAGTCTCTCAGCCAAGATGGCTTGTTGCATGTGCGTTTGGGCCGTGAAGAGGGCTGCCCCCCCGGGGGCGTTATTGCTTCTTTGTTCCCTGGTCCCTTGTCCTCAACAAAGTAGCGGGGGTATCCTGTAGACACGCTGAACACTGGGGCGTCGTCCTCGCTGCCGTCGGAGATGCGGCCCACGCCGTCCTGCTTCCGCGTGGCCTGGGCGCCATCCTTGGGTCTCGCTGGGCGGTCTCGTCCCATGGAACGGTCTGCGGAGCTCCTCCGGGTTTCGCGCGTCTTCCTGCACACCTTGGCGATGTGCCCGCGGCGGCCGCAGTTGTGGCACTCGGCCTTCCGGAAGGGGCATTTCACGCGGTCGTGGGCCGCTCCACAGCCGTCGCATCGCCGGCTCTCCTTCCGGACCCTCTGGACATCCTCGTCGTCGCTGCTCTCTGTAGACGACCTCGAAGTTCGCCGGGCCACCTGTACCGGAGCCTCTGCCTTGCT
Source organism: Bradypodion pumilum (assembly GCA_035047305.1). Taxonomy (NCBI): domain Eukaryota; kingdom Metazoa; phylum Chordata; class Lepidosauria; order Squamata; family Chamaeleonidae; genus Bradypodion; species Bradypodion pumilum. Next base: position 60,971,741 of record JAWDJD010000004.1, on the reverse strand, counting down.
CGACTTTGGCCGCCAGTCCTGAAGTTCTTGGACCCCGGCCTTCGTAGCTTCTGCGGCCTGGGCCGCTCTGACGACCTCCTGCAGCGTGGGAGGCGGCTCTTGGTTCATTAATGTGCGCTGGGTCTCGGCGTCGTTCAGGCCGCACAGCACACAGTCCCGGAGGGTGATTTCGGCATTCTCCCATTTGCACGGGCCGGCCGCTAGCCGCAGGGCCGCCACGAATGTGGCGACCGTCTCCCCGGGCGCTTGGACTCGCCTCCAAAACGCACTCCGAGCGGGAAACATCGCCGTGGCGGGCCGGACGTGCTCACGCAGCATCTGCATGAGTTCCTTGGCCTTGAATTCGCTCACCCTCCTCGGTGCAATCAGGTCCACCAAGGTCCTTTTTGTTTCTTGTCCGAGCATTCTGGTGAAGATGGCTCTCTTCTTCGCCTCTTCCGTGACTTCGGACTCGATCAGTGCGGCCTGGAAGTCCATCTCGAAGATCTCCCAGTCGCCCGGTTTCCTGATTTCGAAACCGGCGCATGTCTTGGTCCCGTGGGCTGCCATATCCCACCTTCGTCGCCAATTTAGTGTAAGGGACCAAAGACAACGAAACAGCCGAAGGGTTGGCTTAACACAGGTTTATTGCATGATGATCCGGAGGAACATGTGGTAATGGCGGATGAGTAGCTCAATATATACAGCTGGCTATACATTTGAATGTGGCTCGTCGACAGACTATTGGTTGCTGCCTGCGTGACGTCGTAGGAGGTCACGCCCTTCTTGACCAGGTGAAGAGGTGGCGGGGAATCTTCCCGCGCAGCTGAACCAGGTGAATATGATCCATGAGAGCTGGACGCTCGCTACTGCCCTCTGGTGGTCACTAGCTCGCGTCCCCTTATTAGGTTTACATTGATACAGCTGATGGTTATAATGTTGCACACAGAAAGGTTACATTGATACACAAGGCAAAGGTACATTGTTAAAGGCACAGCTTTACAGAACACAACAGACAAGCAGCAGGTTTAGGAACAATCTGGTGAAGAAGGTCCCTGTTATATTAGAACTGAGTCTTCTAGGGAGGACATTTCCCAGACTCTGCAGTCCAAACGTGTTAGCTGAGGCTTAAGTTGTAGCTTGGCAAACACTTTGGCTCAGCAAACATGTTTTCTAGTTCCTATGAGTAATCTAATTCAAATTTATGTGGGCTCTTGAGGCTGATTGCCACAACTGACAAACTAGAAGATAGTACAGATGGCCATGAAAGAAAATGGGTCTTCTCCTCAAGGACTAGATGCTCCAGCAGTCAACAAAACAAGCAAAAAAAAAAAAACAGCTGGAGAGACATGAACAGCAGAGTGAGAATGGGAAAAATATTTGAAGGGCCACCACACAGGTAGGGCCAGTTGTGTGTCTTATTATTGATTGTCACGATATTTCTAAAAAAGCTATAGTGCTACCAGTGTTCTAGCTAACACTTTTAAACAGATCTTGTAATTTGCTTTTGCTCTGGGAAAAAGGGAGATAAATGGTAGAACAGAAGGAGAAAGAGAAGCATTGTTTGTGTGTGTGTGCACGCGCGTGCATGCATGCATGTGTGTGAATCTTTCTTTGTCACTTGCACCACACAGCATGAGAAGGAACTATCACCACCACCACCACCACCACCACCACTACTACTACTACTACTCATGTCAGAAGCATACAAAGGTGCTTTCTGGGTTGAAAGGATTTTTTGCTGGAGGAACTCCACTCAGGGGACGCCCGAATGAGGCTTCCTTCTTGTCCCCAAGATCTTTTCCCACTGTAGTGGTCCCTATTTATCGACTTGCAATTTCTTGCTTTCAAACTGCTAGGTTGGCAGGAGCTGGGACAGAGACAGGTGCTCATTCCATCATGTAGTACTCGGGTCTTGAACAGCCAACTTGCCGACCTTCCAGCTAACAAGGTGAGCTTCTTAACCACTGAGCCACCGCAGTCCCTCTACTGCTACTAAGATAGAGTTAGCAATTTAGTTGATTGAAATCAGTTGTCCTTACTTGCAAGTCTGTACAGCCTTCCTGATAATTTCATTCAAATGCTACTTTAAAAAGAAGACAAAGTCCAAATCCCTCTGCTAAGACTTTGCAGGCTCCTACTTAATTCCTCTTTGATGTTTTTATATCATCTTCTCTATCTTATTGTTTACCATAGTGACCCAAAGCCCCATGTTGCAGTTTTTCTTTTCTTTTCCTTTTTATAAACTGATGTAATGATTTCCATTATTTAATCCAGGAGTTTTCAACCTATGGCCCATGGGCCAGATGCAGCCCTCAGTGCCATTCCATCCAGCCCACGCCCTCACTCCCGCCACTGTCCTTTCCCCTTCTGCCTGGCTTGGTGTGTCCCTAACTGTGCTCCATAGCAGGGTGGATGTTGTAACAAGGCTTACAACATCCGCCCTGCTACAGAGTGGTGCTAAGGACATGCCAAAACAGGTGGAGGGGACAAGGATGGCACTGCGTCTTTCCCAGGTGTCACTCTGGCTGAGCAAGGCAAGAACAGGCAGGACCCCTCCTTCACCCACGGCAGGCTAGTAGGCAGGGAGGTGGCAGCGGAAGTGGCTTGGGGGAGAGGGTATGTTTGCAAGCCAGACTGATAGCGTGGTGGGGAGTGTTGGGGGGGGCACCAGTTTGGCCCGCCAACAGTCTAAGGGGGTGTGATCCTGCCTGCAGCTTAAAAAGGTTGAGAACCCCGATCTAATCCATTAAAAATAATAGCAAGAAACCAAATCTCTTGATTGTAAAAGGCCTGTGTGATTCTGGGCTAGGCTTTGAGTTTCACTAAAAGGATATTATTTAAAAATGAATCATTTCCTTTGGGGGATTCTTCTTTCTACCTTGCAAGCAGCAGATTTGCCAGGCTCCACTAATGCCTCAAAATCAAAGCCAAGAAGCCATGGCCTCATTGCACATTGTATCATGAAATCTGTCTGTTCTTCTTCACCAGCTGGACTCTCCCTATAGACGGTTCAGATTCTACAGGCTGCACAAGGATATCAGATGTCATATGACAGCTTTGAATGGCTACTTGATTTTAAAATGAACACACACACACACACATACACACATGCACAAACACACACAGAGGCATTATGTTAAATGGAAAATTTGAAGAGTCCTCCAGGGAAGCTGGCTATTTAGGCTACATCAGACAAATTTATTTCCCACACTACTCCTGTGCAATTAAATAATCTTAACTGTTTACTAAACAGCTACCTACATTAAACACTGTGAGTCTAAGTAAAGAACCGTAAGACTGCAGTGTGTACTCCTGAATCAACTAACATTGTGTCTACATAACTTTTCTGTATATCAAACTATAATTTAGGGTATGACAGCTGTTGCTGTGGATCTGGTTTTTGGGATTAATAGGAACGCTGAGTCCCGTAATTCAGTGACAACGCCCTAGCTGAATTATGGGCGAGTGAAACGCCAAACTCCATGATATTCCTGCACCACTGCTTTTCATCTTTAAAAAAAGTGTCCTGCAGAGATAATATTTGTCAGACTCCCTTCTCTCCTGCATCTTACACTGAATGTGACACCTTGGTAGAGGCATTTGATAAAACAGGGAAGTCTCTTATTTATGGAAGTATGGAGCAACTTTAACCATAGCAATACATCACAAAAAAATAAATATTGTCTGCTACTTGATCTAATCCATGTGTCCTATACTAAATCAAGTGCGCTGAATCCAAACCTGAAGTCCGATTCTGCCTGGGACATCAGGATCTTAAGTAATCAAATCTCACCCTCTTGGTTAGGTTCTTGTGTTGATCACATGGGGTATATTTGCTACAAATGTAGCGAAAATTGTCCAGCTGGACACAGCTGCACCCACTCATCTTTAGCTCTAAACAGCCTAGCTGTTCTATCTAATAAGATGGTTTTGGACTAGAGACAAGCCCTTGGTCCATCTCGCCTTATATACCTATTTCTGACATCAGCTCACTGACTTGCCCAGACATGCCTGGCCGCTGCTGGGACATGCATGCCACCAGGGGATGTGATTCAGCTGAGGCGGAAGCAAGCATAGTGGTAGAGCTGTAACTGTTATAATGTTCCCAATGTAAAAATACATTACCCAATTACCAATCATTTGAACAGCTATAGCAGGAATATAACTTAAAATCTGTAAGTGATAGGCAAATTCTGAGTGCAGATTTGGAATCAGCACACTCGATATCATGTAAATCACATGTGTTATTCCCAGTAGCAAAATCGCTGTTGTGTAGAGTAGTTTGTCCAGAGGATGGTATGATTCTTGCGTTAAAATAGTTAATTTCAATCTACATAGACGCTCTACATGAGATGAAAAATAGTGAGATTTCTCTATCTGTTTCAAAGTCTTTACATTTCCAAGACTGATTTTTGCACCATTTGGACAACTAAATTGAAGTGCAATTGCTGCTTCCTTTTTGCACAGGCTTTTAAAAATCCCCTAGAAGAAATGGATTTCAGTGACTTTTTGATTACTGAGCCGATTCTTCTATGTTAGAAAGAAAACACTAGTTCTGTACAGAGTCATTCATTTGTTTAAAAGCCTCTGTTGAGAAATATAGCAAGAGTTTTTCATATTTTAAAAGGAGTATAATTGAAAATATTCTATACATCCTAAAGAGAACATAATTCAAAACATCTTCCCAACATTTTAAATCCAACTCCCCCCCCTTTAAAAAAATATAAAAATAAAACATAGAAAACCTTTCATTATCTTTTGCTTTCTTCTTGTGAGAAACAGTTGGGACTCTGACACTGGGATCCATGGGAAGGTACTGAACATTGCTTTGGATGTCAAACTTGAACCTTGGAGTTAGCCAGCCAACATTCCCTAGAGCGAAAGTACTACAACTACAGTATCTATAGCCGTGATGGTGAACTTTGGCACTCCAGATTGTTGTGATTTCATGTGGGATGACACCATGTTTATGTTAATAACCTGCTAGTTTAGTAGGATATTACCTGAATATGCTAGCACTGCTTTTATTTTCTTTCTATCGTTTATTCCACTTAGCCTAAGTGAAGCCATTTTAAAAAGCACACTCCACCATTTTACCCAGCTTCAGGGAAAGCACCTCGGCCAAGTTCTGGGAACGGTGGTGTTGTGTTCTAATGGTTTTACCTTTCACATGAATTACAATGTATCTGAGCCAATGTAACCTTGCCTATAGCAACAATGTAACCTTCAGCTGTATCATATAAACCCTGTAATAGGACGCGAGCTAATGACCACCAGCTGGCAGCAGCGAGCGTCCAAGCTCTCTTGGTCCGAACTCATCAAAGGCAACAGCGCGGGAAGTTTTCCCACCACCACCTACACCTGGACAAGAAGGGCGTGACCCACAATGACGTCACGCAGACAGTAGCCAATGGGCTACCATGGCACCACGTTCAAATGTATCCCTACTGTATATAAAGAGCTATCGATCCGCCATTACCTCATGTTCCCTCTGCCCACGATGCAATAAACCTGAGTTAACCCAGCCCGAGGCTGTGTCCTGTGTCTTAGTTTCATACACTAAATTGGCGACGAAGGTGGGATGATGGATCCCCAAGGAGCAGCCAGGGCACAGAGCGGGTTCAACATCACCAAACCGCAAGACTGGGAGTTGTTTGAGATGGACTTCCATGCGGCGCTGGTGGAACTCAAAGTCAAGGAAGACGATGAGGAGAGGAAGAGGGCCATCCTCACCCGCATGCTTGGGATGGAGACCAAGCGGACGCTGGTGGGCATCATCGCTCCGAAGAAGGTGAGCGAATTTAAGGCGGACGACATCATGAAGCTGCTTCGGGAGCGCTTCCAACCCTCGAGGGCGATGTTTCCCGCTCGGAGCGCGTTTTGGAGGCGAGTCCAAGCGCCGGACGAGTCGGTCGAGACATTCGTGGCCGCCATGAGGGTAGCCGCCGCCCCCTGCAAATGGGGCAACATCCTAGAAATGGCCCTCAGGGACGGCGTGCTGTGTGGCCTGAAAGACAAGGAGGTGCAGCGCAGTTTGATGAATAAGGAGCCGCCACCAACGCTGGCAGAGGTCGTCGAGGCCGCGGAGGCCGCAGAGTCCACGAATGCTGGAGTGGACGAGATGCACCAGTGGCGTGAGTGGCGTCCCAGAGCCGGTAAAGCGGAAAAATCGGTGCACGCAACTCAACGGGCCTCAAAGTCGTCTTCGGAAGGCAGCGACGGCGAGGAGGTCCAGAAGGTCCGAAAGGGGGGGCGCCGCTGCGATGGTTGCGGAGCGGCCCACGAGCGTGCGAGGTGCCCATTCAGAAAGGCCGAATGCTACACCTGCGGCCGTCGGGGGCACATCGCCAAGGCATGCAGAAAACGGAAGGAGGGCCGGAGGCAGTCACCGGACCGTTCGACCAGACCGGACCGTTCAGCGAGGCCCAAAGATGGCGTCCAGACCACGAGGAAGCAGGACGGCGTGGGCCGCGTCTCGGACAGCAGCGAGGACGACGTCCCAGTGCTCAGTGTGTCCGCGGAACAGTCCCATTATTTCGTTGAGGTACTAGTACAAGGGGCCCCTATCAGGATGGAAATTGACTCGGGGTCCTCCTATTCCATAATTCCCCAGAAAGAGTTCTTGAAAATCGACCCCCACGTGCGGCCCAAACTTAAAACATTGAGGTCCACGCTACGAGATGTACAGGGGAACAGCATTCCGGTGTTGGGGGTCGGGAAATTTCGGGTTGAGTTTAAGAGACACTCTGCGGAGCTGCCCCTAGTTGTCCTCAAGGGGGGGAGTTGTAGCCTCCTAGGGACACAGTGGTTCCAGCCCTTAGGCCTGTTTATAGGGGGAGTACATGCAGTGGGGGTGGACCCAATACAAGCGGTGTGCGATGCGCATCCCGCCGTTTTTGAAAAAGGACTTGGAAAATTCAAGGGACCCCCTGTAGCTTTCGACCTAGACCCGGAGGTCCGCCCGATAAGACTCAAACCGCGCAGGGTGCCCTTCGCACTAAAGGACAAAATAGAGGCGGAACTGGACAAATTGGTGGGCCAGGGGATTCTTATTCCTGTTGATTCCGCGGAGTGGGAAACTCCAATTGTAACAGCTCTGAAGGCTAACGGGGAGGTGCGCATTTGCGCTGATTATAAGTGTACAATTAACAAGGCGATCCGCCCTAACGCATACCCGGTGCCGGTGGTCAGCCACCTTTTGGCCAGGCTAAATGGGGGAAAGTGTTTCGCTAAGCTCGACCTGGCACAAGCCTATCAGCAGCTTCCCGTAACACCCGCCACGGCCGCGGCACAAACGATAGTCACACATAAAGGAGCGTTCCAGGTGTCGCGTTTACAGTTCGGCGTGAACTCGGCACCCGGCCTTTTCCAGTCGCTTGTGGAACGCCTCCTGAAGGGGCTGGAGGGGGTGTTGCCTTATTTTGATGACGTATTAATAACTGGGGGGAGTGAGGCCGAACTGGCAAAGAGATTGGACAAAGTACTAACGGTGTTCGAGAAAGCGGGGCTGAGACTGAGGAAGGACAAATGTGTTTTTTTCGAAACCGAGGTCGAGTTCTTAGGGTTCAGGATTACACCCGAGGGTATCAAGCCATCCAAATCCAAAGTAGTAGCCATCAAAAAGGCCCCTCGCCCCACATCCAAAACCGAGCTACAGTCATTCCTGGGGCTCCTCAATTTTTACCATACATTCCTTCCGCGGAAGGCGTCCGTGGCCGAACCGCTCCATCGGTTGCTTAAGAAAGAGGAGACTTGGATGTGGGGTGACGAGCACGAGAGGGCGTTCAAAGAATTAAAGCAACTCTTGACCTCTGACGCAATTCTAACGCATTTCGACCCCAAACGGCCGGTGGTCCTAGTCTGTGATGCATCGCCGGTGGGGGTGGGGGCAGTACTTTGCCACGTGTTGGATGACGGAAGGGAGGCCCCGGTTGCATTTTATTCAAGGTCCCTGTCCCAGGCAGAGCGAAATTACGCACAAACCGACAGGGAGGCATTGGCAATTGTAGCGGGGACCAAAAAGTTTCACGATTTCTTGTATGGCCGCCCGTTCAAAATCGTGACGGATCACAAGCCCCTGTTAGGGATTTTCACGGCAAGCAAGCCCACCCCGCAGATCCTATCACCGAGAATGCTGCGATGGGCCATTTTTCTCAACGCTTACCAACACGAGTTGGTGTACCGGCCCGGAAAAGAGATCAGCCATGCTGATGCACTTTCGAGATCCCCTTTGCCCTTGTCGGACGACCAGAAGGCTAGAGTAGGAAGAGACCGCCAGGTGTTACTAATTGAGGTTTTAGATGCACCCCCAATAGTACCAGCCGATATTGCGAGGGCGACAGGCAAGGACAGGACACTCGAGAAAGTCAGCTCATGGGTACAAAAGGGGTGGCCGGCATCGTCCCCAAGCACGGAATTCGACCCATTCTTTCGGAAAAAGCTAGAGTTGTCCCTAGAAAGGGGGTGCCTATTGTGGGGCCAACGGGTGGTGGTTCCTGCAGCCATGCGGCCGAGGGTGCTCAAACTGCTGCACGTCAGCCATCCGGGCATCGTTCGTTCGAAAGCGCTGGCCCGCAGTTACTTTTGGTGGCCACAGCTGGACGCGGACATTGAGCACATGGTCGGCACTTGTGGGGCATGCCAGGGATCCCGACCAGAGGCGGCCCGCCTCCCGCATAGGGAATGGGACACAGCAAGGGGGCCGTGGTCCAGAGTACATGTAGATTTCGCTGGCCCATTCCGAGGAACCATGTTTCTCCTGGTGGTGGATGCGTTCTCCAAGTGGCTGGAGGTTATCCCAGTAAAGAGCACGTCCTCCGCCGCAACAATTAGCCAGCTACGGAGAGTCTTTTCCACGTTCGGTTTACCCGACACTTTAGTCAGCGATAACGCGAGTTGCTTCACCTCCTCGGAGTTCGAGGCATTCATGGGAGCAAACGCCATTCGGCATGTCACATCCGCGCCGTTTCACCCGGCCACGAACGGCCAAGTGGAACGGTTGGTGCGTACAACAAAAGATGCGCTTCGGCGCATGGGCCCGGGGGACCTAAATCACCAAGTATGTCAGTTCTTGTTAGCGTATAGGGTGACCCCCTTAGCGTCGGGTTACTCGCCGGCAGAACTCTTGATGCGGCGAAAACTGACCACGCTTCTGACCAGGCTGGACCCGACGAGAGTCGAGGATAAAGGAAAGAACATAGGATTGGCAGTCTCGAAAGGGTTCGCCGCCGGCGACCTTGTTTACTGCAGGAACTATGCAAGCGCAGGGCCAGCCTGGGTGCCAGGAACGATAGTAGAACAAACAGGGCCAGTGTCATATCGGGTGGAAACGAGCACCGGTCTCCTCTGGAGGAGACACGCTGACCAACTGAGGCGCCGAGTGAGTGAAGGGCCGGTCAGTGGGGCACAGCAACAGGATTCAGCGATAGGGTTCTCCCCCACCCGTTTAGCCCAAGGGGGAGAAAATGAGGGACATCAGTCCGAATCCGGGGGGGAAAGCAGTGATCCCGACTCATATCCTTTTGATACCCCAGTTCTATCAGAGCCCGGGGGGAGGGAAAAGGAATGTGCGGCCGCCGCCGCGTCCCCCGAATGTAATTTTGATTTTGATTCTGGTCTTGCGAGCCGGGGGGGTTTTCAGGAGTGTTCCCCCACCCTTCCAAGCGAGAAGAGGGGTTTTTCGTTAGCCCCCAGTGCCCCCGGTTCTTCCCCGAGAAAGAGCACACACCCCAACAACGCCGTGGAGCCGCGGCAAGTCACTAACAAGTCTCCCTCTCAAATTACAGGGCAGGAAACCAGGGGACAAAGAGGAGGTAGCAAACCCGGGGAAAGGCAGCCCGCATCGAGACCCCAACGTGTTCGAAATAAACCATCTTGGCTGAGAGACTTTGTCTCCTAAGGGGGGGAGTGTGTTGAAGTGTGGGCTCGAGACATTGTCTCGTCCTAGGGGGGAGGGGTGTTGTGTTCTAATGGTTTTACCTTTCACATGAATTACAATGTATCTGAGCCAATGTAACCTTGCCTATAGCAACAATGTAACCTTCAGCTGTATCATATAAACCCTGTAATAGGACGCGAGCTAATGACCACCAGCTGGCAGCAGCGAGCGTCCAAGCTCTCTTGGTCCGAACTCATCAAAGGCAACAGCGCGGGAAGTTTTCCCGCCACCACCTACACCTGGACAAGAAGGGCGTGACCCACAATGACGTCACGCAGACAGTAGCCAATGGGCTACCATGGCACCACGTTCAAATGTATCCCTACTGTATATAAAGAGCTATCGATCCGCCATTACCTCATGTTCCCTCTGCCCACGATGCAATAAACCTGAGTTAACCCAGCCCGAGGCTGTGTCCTGTGTCTTAGTTTCATACACTAAAGGTACCAAGAGATGGTCCACTCTCACGAAGTGAGATGAGAACAAAGATAGCCGGACCACCTACTATCTTTGATCTGCACGAAAATGTCACTTTGAGTGGTCAATTAGGACTTCTCGAAGACACTTTCCCACAAGGAATCGGAGAAAGCTCTCAAGGGCCCACTTTCCCAATGCTACAAGGGCCCGTTTCGTTTGACATCTTGATGGGCCTCACTCTGCTCTATCTCGCATGGGGCGGCGAAGACCGCCGCATTTCAAATTAGGCTAGTGTGAGCTTATAGCTTTTTATTTCTTTTCTTTCACATAAAATGTTCCAGCTGTTATCTTAGTTTAGTTAGTATTCATTTTTCTATATTCTGCATTTATTGGACTCTGCTATGTTTCCAATAAAACTCATAAAACAAACTTTGCTTGTCAAGAACTCTTTTTGCTCCTTTTGCAACCTGGAGCAAATAGAGGAGGGGAACTAAATACAATAAGGCCTTATTCTACAAAGAGAATTGTGTCAACTTCGTGGGGTCTTTGCCCGGTATCCCGGAGAAAGCAAAGAGAAAGCCACCCTTGCCGGCCCGCTAGCCATCGAGGTTTTCTTGCCTGTGTCGCGACCAGCTGCACCTTAAAGGATCCACATGAATGGGTTTACTGTGATTCATCTGGCCTGTGCCGCCCTCGTCGCTCCCGGAAGTGGAAGTAAAATGTGCCTGTACGGGCATGTTTTACTTCTGCTTCCGGGAGTGATGAGGGTGGTGCGTGCTGGATGAATTGCAGTAAACCCATTCGTGTGAATTTACAGGGGTGCTTGGGCTTCTGGGAATTGAAGTCCAAGAACATCTGGAGTGCCAAGGTTCACCATCACAGATCTATAGGCTCAGATTTCACTGAGGTTCTTGTCTCCTTTATCCCAGATGCTTCACACTCCCCTGTAATTCCTCACCAGTGCCGGGCAACATGAAAGACTAATTTGAGAGCTAGGCCAGAGGCTTACACTTTTAAGTAAAAAGTGGAGCCTAGGAAGAGTATTTTTTACACCAACCAAACGAAAGGCTCCATTTGACTTCTTTATAATGTCCCACCAAATTAGGGGTTTGAAAATATCCTACAGCTTCAGCTTAATTCTACCTGCCAGACTAATGAAATGTCAGGTAAATGTCTCTGTTCATAGTCAAATGAAGACTTCAGTAGACACATTTCCCCATTGTAGAGTACCTGGCATTTGGAAATGACTGCCAGATCAGACGTTGGATATCTGACAGAGCAAGTGGGTAACAATTTTCTCTTTTATGAAGCACACAAAAAATGAAAATAGCTGAACACAAGAGTTTCTTTTAAAAACTCATGCTTCAATGTGTAGCTGTGGTTATTACAAGTCTGGATTAATCAAATATTTAGACCCCAGTACTTGTAAATGATCAGGCTCAGCTGCGTGTTCCTCCTCATACACTTTTACAGTTGCATTTGTTTCCTGCAGAAAGGATGATGGGTGACAATTGGTGAGAATAAGGCAGACATTTTTCTTCCACAACAGTGTTTCTTGGAACAGTTTGGTGTCACAATCATGCCTAGAGGGGAATTCTATGTTGTTAAGGACTTCATACAGTGGTAATTATCCCCCTCCAACTCTTTGCAAAAAATAATACTTTGCCTTAAAGGAAGGTCACACCTCTGTGTACATTAAACTAACAGTTCTTTGATTTTTCCTCCCCTGAAAATTAACATAATCCTTGATGGGTGTTTTCTCTTCTGAACCTGTACAAATAAGAAAATAACACCAGCTTCAAACTAGCATTAAGCAGTACCCACAGGGTGTTGGATTCATATTTTCATGGCAACTGGCAAGAACATTGGTTGGAGATGCTGATACATAATTTGCAGACCTAGTGAGCTATGTAATCCTTGTGTAGTGGAAGCTTACTCTTCCTTTGTTTTCCTTCTGTTTAATTTGAACATAAACCCATTTAATTACCTCAGTGACTGCTTCTTTTGCTGCAGGGCAAAGGTGGTGGCAGGAGAGGATTTAATTACTAGTGGTTTCCTCATCCTATTTTAATGTGAAATACCACAATGAAATGAACAGTAGTTAAGGTTCATCTCCTGTGCACCTTCTGGGAATAGAAGAGGACACTATGTGTCAACAAGAAAACAGCTATCCATCTTCTATGCCCGTGATGGTGAATCTTGGCACTCCAGATGTTCTTGGACTTCAATTCCCAGAAGCCCAAGCCCCCTGTGAATCCACACGAATGGGTTTACTGCGATTCATCCAGCCCATGCTGCCCTTGTCGTTCCCGGAAGCGGAAGTAAAATGTGCCTGTACTGGCGTGTTTTACTTCCACTTCCGGGAGCGATGAGGGCAGCGCAGGGCGGATGAATTGCAGTAAATCCATTCGTGTGGATTCACAGGGTGCTTGGGCTTCTGGAAATTGAAGTCCAAGAATATCTGGAGTGCCAAGGTTCACCATCACGGTTCTATGCTCATCAGGAATCAATAAGATGGGCTGAACCTATAAAGATAAAGAATCTGGATTGCTTAGAATTTGTTTGATCAGGACATAATTGTGAGTACAGTACATGTTCTTGGCACAATCATAGGAGTGATGATATGGCTGAATAATTTAGCACTATATTAAGTACTTGGGAGGAACCTTTTGTTCTAATTTTCCTTCTAAGTAATTGGAGGAAAAAAGGTCAGGGAAGGAAGAAAAGAGGAAAAGAAAAGAAAGGAAAACAAGAAAAGGGGTCTCCGTAGAGCTAAGGGCTAGGAAAGCAATAAACAGGGCACTAGCAGGGCTGAGAAAATTGACTTTGGAAGGTGTTCATTAGGATGGATGCTGCTTTAGCAGAAGATAAGACAGAGCTACAGTATAGGGCAATCACATCAGGCTCTTCAACTGTTTCTATAAAGCTTGGTCATTATAAGAATGTGCAACATTTAAAGTTATATTTTAAATACCAACTCCCTAGTTTGCTTTTCTTCTTATCCTTCAATGATCTACAGTATTCAGCTTTTTTCTTGATAGGTTGTGTCTTTTAGATTTTAAGCCTGCAATGTATGGATTGATAGAAGAAAGAGGGGAATGAATATACATCGAAATCCATGCTGCTCTGAATTTTGAAATGGAGTTGTTCGATCAAAATGCATACAGAAATACATATGTAAGGGGAAAGTGCACCCCAAAATGTACCGTATTTTTCGCCCTATAAGACGCTCCGGCATATAAGACGCACCCAATTTTAAAGGAGGAAAATCTAGAAAAAAAAGATTCTGAACCAAATACTGTACTAAAAGGGAAGAAAAAAACACACATCTTTTCAGAAACCCCACATGCCCAGGTACAATAAAGCCACCACAAAAATACTCAAAGTCAAAAACTACCTGCCCTAGTCAACCTCCAAGAGGAACAAAGGGCTGGGAGGGCACGATGCTTCGCAGCAGCGGCGTCTTCGGAGCCACGGAAGGCTCCCTTTATCTCCCCGCCGATGGTGGGGGCGGGGAGAGCGCAGCGGCGGCGGCGTCTTCGGAGCCTCCCGGGCCACGGAAGGCTCCCTTTATCTCCCCGCCGATGGTGGGGGCGGGGAGAGCGCAGCGGCGGCGGCGTCTTCGGAGCCTCCCGGGCCACGGAAGGCTCCCTTTATCTCCCCGCCGATGGTGGGGGCGGGGAGAGCGCGGCGGCGGCGGCGGCGTCTTCGGCTCCCTCGGCCAGGGAGCCCTTTTAACCTCCCCGCCCGGTGGCAGGGGGCGGGGAGGGACGACTTCGCTCGGCACGGCTCGGCTCCCTTTATCTCCCCGCCGATAAAGGGAGACACGCCGCGCCGCGCGAAGCCGTCCCTCCCCGCCCCCTGCCACCGGGCGGGGAGGTTAAAAGGGATCCCTCGGCCAGGGAGCCCTTTTAACCTCACCGCCCGGTGGCAGGGAGGGACGGATTCGCGCGGCGCCGCTCGGCTCGGCGCCGCTCGGCTCCCTTTATCTCCCCGCCGATAAAGGGAGCCGCGCCGCACCGCGCGAAGCCGTCCCTCCCCGCCCCCTGCCACCGGGCGGGGAGGTTAAAAGGGATCCCTCGGCCAGGGAGCCCTTTTAACCTCACCGCCCGGTGGCAGGGAGGGACGGCTTCACTCGGCACGGCTCGGCTCCCTTTATCTCCCCGCCGATAAAGGGAGCCGCGCCGCGCGAAGCCGTCCCTCCCCGCCCCCTGCCACCGGGCGGGGAGGTTAAAAGGGATCCCTCGGCCAGGGAGCCCTTTTAACCTCCCCGCCCGGTGGCAGGGGGCGGGGAGGGATGGCTTGGCGCGGCGCGGCTCCCTTTATCTCCCCGCCGATGGTGGGGGCGGGGAGAGCGCGGCTGCCATATATTTGCCTTATAAGACGCACCAACTTTTTCCCCCCAGTTTTGGGGAAGAAAAAGTGCGTCTTATATGGCGAAAAATACGGTGTATATTAATGAAAACATGTAAAATTGTAAAATTACTGGTGAACATGGAATAGTCAAAACTGCATGCAAAAATGTACATATTAGCAGAAATGTGCAGTGGACAATATGCAAACCTTGGTGCAAACCTTTAATTTTTTTAAACAATGTTTAAAAATGGAAAAAGTCCCAAAAGAAAGTCCCATGGCACAAACTAAATGAGAAACAGAATACAGTACTGTATAATCAAAATCTGCAGAGTAGACGATTTATCTACATCGTCTTGGTTGTCAAAGATCTCAGGGAAGCAACTCTGCAATTGCAGTACTGTATCTGGAATTGTTGGATCGGGGCCCGATACGGCCTGGAAGGTCCTGGAGGATACTGGTCAAGTAAAGACACACGAGGCAAGATGGAGCGAAGACCAGCCGTTTATTGATCAGAAGGCTCTAACCTTTATACCCTGCCTAGTTCGACCGCATAGGTTCGACGTGCATAGGTTGCGCGTGGCCGTTACAGGAAAACTGCAAGTCTGCACTTTGAGATTACACAAGTTACTCATCAGAGATGACTTCACCAGGGGAAGTTCCTTATCTATCTAATTTACTACCAGGGGGACATGCATTGTCTACTGCCATCGAGAGTAAACATCTGCCTAGGTTGACTCTTGGACTCAGAGTCTCTGCGGATGCAAGATTACCCATTACATGCTTATCGAGTTCATCACCCGGTGATCTTTTGCCCTCTACTGTCCGAACTGCCCGCCAGGTCAGCGATCGGTGAATTAAACTATGACTATTAATCCACTCCCCAATGTCTGTCCCTTCGGAACCAGGCTCCAAGGAGTGTTCCCCCAAGCCGTGGTTCTGTCAGGGACAGTATGCCAATTGTGTGCGTGGAACCCACATGGAATTAAATTTATTTTTACTTGAAGAGCAAGATATCCTTGTTGTCTCTGCCATCTTGTCAATTGTACCTGCTTTTTTGAGGTGTATGATATATTTGAGGAGATTGCACCCCCTCCCCCTCAGTTTCTATAGCCAAGTGGGGATCTGAAACAAGGTTTCCTATGTCCCTATTCCAACAGCTAGCCACTACTATATATCACAATGGCTCTCAAGAGAAGCAAGATAAAATATGCTTTAAATTGAAGACCAAAGCAACTCTGGCCTGTGGCTTTTAATGCAGTGCAATAAAGATCACAACCTGGCCTGCCAGTAATTCCCCACTGATCATATCTCCCTACTAGTAACCCTTATCTCTTGGGGAGGGTTTGTGGTAATTTCTGCTATTTCAATTACAAGAATTTGAAATGTAGCATTATGCAACATACTGCCCTGTGCTGCCTTGTGTCCTATTGTGATTTACAACCAAAGAGTTAAAACAACTGAATGTTAAAAATAGTTAAAATATTACTTTAAAAATCTCAGGCAAGCTGTTACTAAAACATAGCTGTCAAGTATCCCGTATTGGCCGGGAACCTCCCGTATTTTACCCTCTTTCCTGGCGGCGTCCCATATCAGTCAGAATGCAATGCCCTAATGTTAATGCCGCCACTGGAGGGCTGCACAGGATAAGCTTAGCTGTCAAGTTTCCCGTTTTGTCTGGGAAATTTCCCTTATTTTCAAATCCAAAACTTGACAGCTGTGTACTAAAAGCAGCAAGCAAAATTGCTGAAGAGATTAAAGATCTGCTGGGCACACATCCTCCCCTCAAGGGTGAACAACAGTGTCTTGAACAGGTACTAAGACAGAGATTCAGCACTAGGTGAGACTTTTCGGCAGGTAAAGTTCAAAAACAAAAAACAGCACTTACACACTTTCTATCCACCTCATCTCATATGGTAGAGGAACCTGGAGGAGAGTCTGTAGGGATGACTTCATTGATTCTTATGGGGATAGAGGTAGATGCATGGGTCCCAAGACAGCTGATAGAAACCACAAAGAAGTGACAAAATTCTAATAATAATAATTTCTGATAATACATTGCTAAATCTGATAGCCTAATTTAGCTGTCACACTTTGACTAGCGATTTAATTAACTGTGTAATTATTAACTCATTTTTATGCTGCTATAGGCCAACAATAAAATAATATGCAAATCATCTGATCACCAGCATATTAACAATTGAACTAATGGAAAAAGCCTGGTGATTCACCAATTTGCATTTTGATTATAAGCTGTTCCTGCATGCCCAGATCATCCTTGCCATACCCCCCCCCCCCCAACTTTTGGCTTCTATATTTAAGGCTGCTTTTTGTGAGTTAATTATTGCAATATTTTTTATGTATTTGTTGTTTCTTAAGCTTGTACTGCATATTTGCTCTCTTTGGAAACTAAGGAGCACAAAGAAACACTAAGCATATTCAAGAAAAATTTGTCACAGCCATGTCAAAAATAGATATATGAGGATGAACTCCCAATGATACAAAAAAAATTAAGTTTGCATTGACGCAATGCTGCTAAATTTAAAATTGGGGTGTGTGCAATGAACATCTTCAAGTGAACAATGAACATTACATACATTTTAGTGCCAAGGTTCTCCATCACTGTTATAGAACATAGTATATATTCTGTCAATGGAAGAAGCACATTGTAAATTTATGTACAAGATGCTATTTATATCATCAGCCATAGCAGTTCCTTATATCAGTCCTGCTGAGAAAAATGAGGTACTTTGCCAATTATCAGAGCAACTGGGATGCTAAGTGCTGCCCTAAAACCTTGTCAACTGATGGGCAAATTACAGTGTCTTTCTCATGAAGAAAATGGATGCCAGGGATGCTCTGAGACACTCATTTTGATGATGAACACGAAGGCAATGTTCATGCCAAAGTCAATAGCCTCTTTTCATTATATCTAGGACTTTGAGTCTATAGAGTGAAAATAGTCACCATGGAGATCTAAAAACACATGTAAATACTAGTTCCCCATTAATGGAACCTGTCTACTGAAGGGGGCTCAATCTTTTCATACTAATATTCAAGGCAGTAGTAATTATCTCACTTTAAAAATACTATGCCTATCAAATCAATGCAAATCAAAGAGATACAAAAGAGGGGACCTCTTTGAAGTTGTTTGTGCTGAACTGATAGTGGAAGGGAAAAAAAATCTGTCAGGAATGAACATGCCAAGTCGATTAAACTTAACAGCCCTGAAATGGAAAGCTATCTATTTTAAGGCAAAGAGATTCCCCTGAGCGTGGTGGTTTTGCAAACACAAGAAGGAAGAGCTTTCACAAATTCTAAGTCAAAGAGGTACAAAAAGCCTTTTTTTGTGTTTTGTTTTTAAAAAGGAACATTCTGAGAAGGAAAAGCTGAGGAGAACACATATGTGAGAAAATGGCAAGCAAGGGCAGCTCAAGACATTTTGGTGCCTGAGACATGATAGCAAATGGTGTCCCACTCAACACAAAAAGCAAATTCTGCCCGAAGCCTGCAACATTGTTTTGGTACATGAAAAGCCTATAGGCATCTTGCCCCCTCCCTGACAATGAATCACAAAATAATGAATCTGGTACCACATTGGATGATGACAGAGAGGAGTTGAGCAAGAGCAAGAAGGAGAGGGTTGTGTCCATTGGGAGGAGGAAGAGCCCATTCTATTCACCAGTTTCTGTTCTTTAGGAATAAAAGAACCACAGGAGGTCTGAGCTAGAATTCACCACACATTAAGGGTGTTGGAAGTAATTCAGTGCAATTTAGGCACTCCAGATTACCCAGAAGGAGTAACTTTCATTGAAGAATAACTTTCTGTGCTCCTAGGCTTGCATTTGTAATGCTGATTAAAGACAACCAGCCCAAGCCCTTGGAGAGCTGATAATAATTATGTACAGTCAAGTTGATTCCAACTTAAGGCAACCCTTTCCAGGTGTAGACGATCTCAGTGACCTACCTAGCTAGATCACAGAAACACCCAACAATGATGGAAGTGAGAGTGCCAAAGAAGATCATGCTCTCAGATCATGTACAATATTGATAAATGTTAGAAGAAGGAGACGAGGCCAGAGGGAACAGCTGGGCAGATTGCTTCAGCCCCAGTTTGCACTCCATTTCAGTGTACTTACAGTGCAGATGTGATTCAAAGGAGCTCCTATTTGTGGTAAAGAAGAAAATTTGCCCCATCCCATTTTGACAATTATCTGGCTGACTACAAGCATAAGCATGCAACAAAAAGCAATCCAAGTGAAAACATTTTCTATTGTTGCTTTCCTCAAGACTTGTCACATTCGGCGAGAGTGGAATGAAGTGCACCAAATAAGTGATGCTAATCAGACGGATTAATTTTGCTCATATAATTTGCATGATTAGGCCACTGGCGTGTAGATTATGCAAATGATGTCAATGGAGTTTGAGGGGTTAGGATCTGACAAACCTTGTCTAAGGAGGAAGCAATTACTTGAACAACTCTTTCTAGGAAGTTTGCACGCTTGCCAAGCTGACATCAGTGACACCTCCAAGAGAATACTATAGTATTGCATGTTAGCATGGGAATGATTATCTTTCTCAGTGCTGACATGGGCTGCGAATTTATATTTCCACTGCAGACACAAATTGATAGGCAGATACATCTGCATTAACATTATTCTCTAAAATAAATCCTGCCCTTGCTTTTGGATGGAAAGCATCCTTTTTATCTTCTATGGAAGTCTTTTTCTTTCACCAAAGCCAAGTTTTGTACTGGTGCTTTTCTAAACCATCAGAATGAATGGCACAAGCATTTATCATTGTTGCTGTTCAACAGATTCTTATTACAAACTACAAATAGAGTTGCCAGTTCGAAGAAACCAGCTGTGTTTTCAATAAATAATTTTGCAAAATGGGACAGCTGTTCCAGGGCCATG
The DNA here is from genome assembly GCA_035047305.1 of Bradypodion pumilum. Lineage (NCBI taxonomy): Eukaryota > Metazoa > Chordata > Lepidosauria > Squamata > Chamaeleonidae > Bradypodion > Bradypodion pumilum. The sequence goes on along the minus strand of JAWDJD010000004.1, from coordinate 60,952,136 downwards.
TTACTTCATGCTGTAAGCAGAGAGAAGAGTTTTGTGTAATTTAGTATGTATTATGTTCCATCCAAACATTTTAGCTCACAACAATAGGCTGAGACATAGTGCCGTGCCTAAGGTCAACCAGTAAGCTTTACGGCTGCTGAACTGGATATCCCATTTCCAAATTCAAAATAGTATCAATTTAAATTTTACTCTCTAGTGTTAGCTAATATCCCATCCAAAACACGGATTGCATTTCAGTAATTTTAGTGGGATATACTTGAATTTAAGTACAGTACTGTACACCTGAGTACACCTATGATTGTGAATGAAAGAAGATCTCAGTTTCAGTCAGTACTACTGTATCTCTGCAGGCTTTGGCTGAAATTGAATCAATAGTTGCAATTAGAGTAGACCAGTGATGCACTGAAGCAGGTTCTGTCCTGTTCGGGAGAACTGGTAGCAGAAATTCCCCCAGGCCATGCCCACCTGGCTTGCCATGCCCACCTCCATACCCCATTGCGTTGGCCATGGCCACAGTTTTGGCCCTGCCCACAGATTTGGCCCCACCCACAGATTTGGCTCTGCCCACAGAGGTGGCAGTAAATTTTTTTGGAGTGCATCACTGGAGTAGACCTACTGAATATCCAGTACAGTGACACGACAGTACCATGGATGACCTTTCAGTGTGCTGTTGTGCTCTGACTTGGACCTAAAACTCCTGTCAAGCTTGTCCAGCCAGAATTGGAGCCTGTTGAGGGATATGGAGGTTCAGACTATGGACTGGTAGCCACCAAACCCAGCTCCTCCTGGAAAATTGGGACCAGAGGCTACGGTTGTCATGTTCACCTGGGATTTGGAAAATGACCTGTAATGGACAGGGAGGAAATAGTCTACCTCTGGCAGAGGTAGACTACTGCCAGCGAAGGCAGAAACCCCAAGGCAGCCCAAGAAAGAAGTGGCATGGTATTAGACAGATGAACAGAAGGCAGAGCAGAAGCTCCTGAGGAAGAGAACAACTTGGCAAGGGAACCCAGAGAAAGGGAGCTCGAAAGGCGAGGGAGGATGAAGAAAATCTGGGAGAAGGAGCCTCTGGGCATATCCAGAAGAGTAGATCTGGCTGAAGAATCCCCTGAAGAAGAGTTGGGCAATGAGACTTTACATATAAAGCAGATCCCTGGAGATGAGTCCAGTTTTAGGTCACAAAAAAGGAGGTGGAGAAGTAAAATCATCCCAAGGTGACTTCTTGTCCTCTTACAGAGGGGGTACAAAAGAGAAAGAGTAGGGCAAAAGAGGAAGATCCAACCTTGACCCAGAGCTGATGCTGATGCAACAATCAACTTTGAGAGTGGATGCAGGACAGCATGAACCAAGTGGCAGAAGATCACAGCATATTTGCTCCTCACTGTAGGGATATCATACCTCTCTCTGGAGAGCACAATAGAGCTTGAGTTGCCCAAATTCCAGGGCTAAGACATATGGACTGATTGAGAGCCCAGTGTCACAGTCTGAGCTCTCAGAGGAGACACTGCTACTTCCAGTGAAGGGAATTTATTTATTTTTATTTAGCATATGGCACTTGTACACATTGAGTCAACATATAACAAAAAGATTATATATATAAACTGTATAAAACTAAACATTAATTTATAAACAAACATCTAAATCAGTGGTTCTTAACCTTGTTGGAGGTACTGAACTCTCGCATGTTTCATACATGCATTCACTGAACCCTTCGTAGAATTTGCCATTAACATTGTGGTGAACAGAATGGACACACACACACACCTCCAATGAACCCCTGAGACTGACTCACTGAACCCCTGAGGTTTGATCGAACCCAGAGTGACTCACCGAACCCCTGGGGTTCGATCAAACCCAGGTTAAGAACCACTGATCTAAACAATTTATATATTCGATTGCACCAGGAGTCGCTCTTAGAAAATCTTCACTATTGCCCCCCATATGCTTTAAGGCAGGGGTGGCAAAACTATGGCCCATGGGCCAGCCCCTGATGCCAATTCATCCGACCCGTATTGCCCTTGCTGCTCTTGGAAGTGCAAGTAAAACGCATGTGCACGGGAGCATAATGCACCCGTGCATTTGCAGAACACTGCCATAAATGGCCACAGCCATGGGTCATTTACGGCAGCGTTCTGTCCATGCACAGATGTGATGCACCTGCGCATGTGTGTTTTACTTCTGCTTCTGGTGGGAGGAACCACGTGACACCCCTGCTCTAAGTCTACATTGCTCTATAATATGTTACACAGTCTGTCACAGTGCCCCACACTCACATGCTAGTGATGGTAGTTTCCCTCATTTATGCAAAAAGTCCGCACATCTACCATGTTTTGTACATATTCTATTAAGGCTAGCCCATATCTTGCAAGGTTGATCAAAACCGGCTGGTTTTGGTTACACCAGGGTTTCACGTTTTCCTGCCAGGGGCCAGACCTGCCCCTGACACTCACCGCCAGCGGTTGGAGACATGATTTTTATGTCCGCGGTGGCAGCAGCGGTGGCAATAATGCCATCTTTCCAGCTTCTTGCACAGCCTCCGCAGCTCTCCATGGAGTCAGGAGGCATTTTGGAACATGGTTGCTCTGTTTGGATAATTTTCTGATACTTCCCCCGCTTTGTTTTGGCTGTTTGAATGCGCCGCTGGGTAACTTCCTGGTTTCAAACCGGGAACCAAGCCACTGATGCAAGCTCCGCTCAGCACCGGAAGTTGTCCAGTGGCACGTTCGAGCAACAGAAATAAAGCGGGGAAGTGTCAAAAAATTATTCAAACAGAGCAAAATTGCTCCGAAAAGCCTCCTGCCACCGCGGGCAGTGGCGGAGGCTGTGGAAAAAGCCACAAAAATGGTGCGATTGTCACGGCATCAGTGGCAATGAGTGATGCAAAGCAACCTCTGGGGCTGCGGGTCTAGAGGTGCCTGTGTGGCCACCGTGGGCCAGATTAATGAGATGCGTGAGTCAGATTAGGCCCATGGGCCAGGGGTTGTGAATGCCTGGGTTGCACATTGAAAATTCTGGTACTGGTGTGGCACTTTTCCAAAAAATTCTCTTCTCCATGCATCTTGCAGATTGACCTATTCATTGTCTCCAATAGTGGCGCCGGATAAAGGTGGATGTTTTGAGCAGAATCTGTTACTATTCAGATCTAATATGTCAGAATTTACTGGTAGTTTTGAATTCTGAACTATTCTGCGGTACTCTCTTAAAAGAGCATTTTTTCTGTGAAGTTCTGGTGGAGTCAGAGAACTCTGATTGGTTTACACTATCATTTAACATATATTGCAGCCATGAAATAAAAAGGTGACTGATTCTTGGGAGACAAGCTATGAGAAACTTGGGGAACATAGTGAAAAGCAGAGACATCACATTGCAAACAAAAATTCGCATAGTCAAATCAATGGTATTCCCTGTGGTAATCTATGGCTATGAGAGCTGGACCATTAGGAAAGCTGAACGCAGAAGAATAGATGCTTTTGAAATGTGGTGTTGGAGGAGAGTTTTGAGAGTCCCCTGGACAGCGAGGAGAACAAATAGGTCAATCTTAGAAGAAATCAACCCTGACTGCTCCTTAGAAGGTCAAATAGTAAGGATGAACCTAAAGTACTTTGGATATCAAATGAGAAGAGAGGATTCACTTGAGAAAGCCTTGATGCTGGGAAAGGTGGAGGGGAAAAGAAGGGGGCAGCCAAAAATGAGATGGCTAGATGGTATTGTAGATGCAATGGGCACAGAGCTGGGCGGGTTGAGGTGGACGGTGGAGGACAGAGGCGCCTAGAGGACAATGGTCCATAGGGTTGCAAAGGGTCGGAATCGACTGTGCGACTGAACAACAACAACAAATCATTTCAAATGTGAAGAAATCCCTAGTTTAAAGGCAGATGTTCAATCCCATCCTTATATCCATGCAAGAAGAGAGGGAAGTCTATAAGCCTGACAATTGCTGAGCTCAGGATCCAGTACAGTATTATACTTCTGATAGATTAAGTGCTCCCCCTAGAATCACCTTCTCCCTTTGCACCCTAGGAACCTGCTCTAAAGCTCTGGGAAACTTTCTAAAGCAGATATTTGGAGGCTTGTAACTGGAGAGGAAAGGAAAGAAATTCCCAGTTCTACTACAATAGAGCATATGTAGCAATGGATCTTGGCCAGAATTTTTTTCCTGTGATGTAAAATAAGTTTTAGAACAAAAATGGGAAAAGTTACTTTTCTGGACCATAGTTCCCAGTATCTCCCAGCTAACACAGATAGTTGTCATGCTCAGTGGGGGCGTTTGAGAGCTGTAGTCCAAAATAGTAATCCTTTCCATCAGTGGTTTAACATTATTCCCCAAAGTGGAAAAGTTAAAAACAAACACACTGGCTGAAATACAGGAGTAAGTTGCAGCTAGAGAAGGTTGAATGAGCGTTTGGCAAACCAACCCTTCTGTACATTCCGTTAATTCAACAGGACTAGTCTAGTTGCAATTTACTACCGGATTTCAGTTACTCCGTAGTCTAAATTCTCACTCATAAGATTCTTAGTCCTAGTGTGTTCAACTTTTTGCCCAACCACAAGGGCTTGTTTTTGAAACCTTGATTGACAGATTTGATTGAGCTTTTGATCATTTTTAAAAAATCATATTACTATTTCTTATAAAAATAAAATAAAGTCAGCATAGTAAAATTCTTCTTTGACTCACAGCAACTTTTACAAAATATTTATCACATGTACAATGCAAAGATAAATAGAAAAATATTTTTATGCAGGTTGCACCCTCTTCTGTCGAGAAACAGTATTTTCCACAGGTTTTTTTTAAAAAGAAAAAACTGTGTGAAATACAATCCCCCCCCCCCAAAAAAAAAGAAAATGTTCATTCTAATGAGAGCAAAATCAAAACATCTTCCTACATGAACATGGTGGCCAAGGTATTTGACGTTCAGCTTCAGTATCTGTCCTTCCAAGAAGCAGTCCGGGTTTGATCTCTCTGCAGTTCAGGGGACTCTCAAAAGTCTTCTCCAGCACCACAATTCAAAGGCATCTATTCTTCTGTGCTCAGCCTTCCTTACGGCTCAGCTCTCACAGCCATACATTTCTACTGAGAAGACCATTGATTTAACTATGCAGACTTTTGTCAGCAGAGTGACGTTTCTACTTTTTATTATGCAGTCTAGGTTTGCCATAGCTTGACTTCCAAGAAGTGTCTTTTTATTTCATGGCTGCAGTCACCATCTGCAGTGATCGCGGATCCCAGGAAAGTAAAATCCGTCACTAATTCCATTTCTTCTCCTTCTATTTATCAAGGAGTGATGGGGCCGGATGTCGTATTTTGTTTTTAAATGTTGAATTTCAAGCCAACTTTTGCACTCTCCTCTTTCATCCTTACCAGTCAGTGATCACATACATCATCATGGTTGTCAGGGACATTAAGATTCTTCTTGTATAGTTCTTATTGTTATTCTTGCCAACTTTCCCTATTCTCTTCTGCTTGTTAGGTTCCTACCGTATTTGTCTTTTTCATGGCAATCTTTGCTCGAAGCTTTCTCTTGATTCCTCCAATTTTCTTGAAGAGATCTCTAGTCCTTCCCATTCTGTTGTTTTCCTTTATTACTTTTATTGTTCATTTAAGGTGGCCTCCTTTTCTTTTCTTGCTATTATCTGGAAATCTGTATTCAGTTGGTGAATCTTTCTCTTTCACTTTGCTTTTTGCTTTCCTTCTTTCCTCAGCTATTTGCATACCCGTCAAGCGCAGCTCCAGAAAATATGGGAACTTCTCTGGCCCAGGCACACATGCGCAGCAACAACTCCGCTCCGCATGCACAGAACCACTTTGCGCATGCAAAGAGCCCATTTGTGATGGGTGCGCATGCACAGTAACCCCTTTCCCTGCCGTTCAAATACGGGGCAGCGGCGAGAAAGGGGAGGAACCAGCGCAGAAATATGGGAAGTCTCAGCCAATACTGGATACTTGACAGGTATGGCTATTTGTAAAGCCTCGTCAGACAGCCACTTTGCTTTCATTTCTTTTTCTTTGGGATGCTTCTAATTGCTGCCTCCTGTTCAATGTTGTGAACCTGCATCCATAATTCTTCAGGCACTCTGTATGTCAAGTCTAATCCCTTAAATCTATTCTTCACCTCCACTGTATATTTATAAGAAATGTGATTTAAATCATACCTAATAGTCCTAATGGTTTCCCCTATTTTCTTCATTCTAAGCCTGAATTTTGCAATCAGTAACTCATAATCTGAGCAACAGTCAACTCCAGGTCTCATTTTTACTGACTGTATAGGGCAGTGATAGCGAACCTTTTAGAGACCAAGTGCCCAAACTGCAACCCAAAACCCACTCTATGCTGGGGGGAGGGAGGAGGCACTCCCATTGGGCTAGTGGGAAGAGGGGAGGGGCGAACTCTGTGCTGGAGTGATGGTGCATGTGCCTGCAGAGAGGGCTTGAGTGCCCCCTCTGGCACACGTGCCATAGGTTCACCATCACACGTATAGGGTTTCTCCATCTTTAACTGCAAAGTATGTAAGCAATCTGATTTCAGTGTTGGCCATCTAGTGATGTCCATGTGTAGAGTCGCCTCTTAGATTGTTGGAGAGAGTGTTTGCTATGACCAACACATTATTTTGACAAAACTCTATTATTCTTTGCCCTGCTTCACAAGGGTAAAAACCACATAATTCCATGGCATTAATTTCAAGTAATATTCAAAATTGTTCCCAGATTAGATTGTGTTTAGTACTGCAGCATCCAGAGTATTGTTAGCAATAGTAACATTCCTTATTGTTCGCCTGAGAAGTTCCAGATAATTCAAAAGCACATCTTTTTAGTTAGTTGTCACTGTCAACCCTGGACTGTTTCTATACGGGTGGGCCACATGGTGTCTTTTTTCCTAGTTAATGCCGAATTACCAAACTCAACAAATAATTTTTTATTACTTGTAAAAATCTCTTAATTTGTTGTACACAGCCCAGAGTGAGAGAACATCCCAGATATTCCAGTCTGGCCAGGTAGCAGTACGGAAAGGGGACGGCAGGGGTGTCAAGAAGACAAGGTGGAGAGAGAAAACACCCCAAAAGAACAAAAATATATAAGCAAAATGTGTGTTTAATAAGTGAAAATGCAAGTAGAAAATACTAATAAAAATGCTAGGGAACCGGACAAACAGTAGAATAACAATCTAATCTGATAATGACCACGGGACAACACACAAGGGTGGGAGAAACCAAGATGAAATGTCTAAAAAGGCAGGTATGTCAGTAGGTAGAAGCCTAATAATAAGGTAAAATGTCCATGGAGCAATAACAAATATACAGGCTGGTTCAAAACATAGATCCCATGGAAGTCCGTGTATGCGAGAACAGAATGGACGGAAAGCCAAGTTCCGGAAATGCAAAAACCGCCGAAGGGCTATGTAACATCCAAGCATACAGGGAGGAACGAGGTAGCTACGAGACTGTAAAGGACGGCCAAAAGAGCTGTATCGACGTAGATGGGTAGCGTAATTGCTAAGGACGCTACTCAAAGTTCATGTCCATAATCCATGTGAAGTCAGGTAGTCCGGTTCGAAGGGTGCAACAAGCAATAGAAATATAACAGCCAGAAGGGCTGAGCAAATGTCACCAACCAGGTACGAAGAAGAACAGTTACAGGTCAATATTCCTCCGGTAGAGAATATTTCGAAATCTTTGTCAAGATCTGTAATAAAATCGAAACCCGAAGTGACAGTAATAAGCACAATACCATAAAGCAATATAAATGTAACAATGAACAGAGAAACGCATCAAACAACATCTGATTTAAAACAGTAGCTAAATAGTCATGATTAACAAAAATATTAATAATACCTGTAACAACGCGCTAAGCAACACCTCTATGTAGTAACTGATGAAGGGCGGAAGCGTTAAGCAAACTGGAAAAAGGCGAGCTAAATATAGTTCTAAGGTGGAGACATGTGAAAAGAATACCATGGATTAGCAATTAGGTAAAAATGAAGGAAATTCTTAAAGATTCTATTAAAGAGGCAGTAACAGAAAAGAGGGGAGCACTAGGAAATAAATTTAAAGAGACTACTGGGAAACAAATTTAAAGAAAAGCCGAATAGTCCTGATCCGTATTCAAACCTGTGGGGTGCAAAGTAGAAAAACGGTGAATGTAAAAAGCTTCGCGTTGTAACAAAAAACGTTCCCTGTTGATAGAATGGAATTTACGCGGTAAAAATGATTCCAAGACAGCAGCCTTTAAGTCTGTTGGAGCATGCATCTTATCAACATAATGGGATACAAGAGGTGCTGTAAGAACCTTGTTACGGATACGTGAAATGTGTTCTCCGAGTCTTGTTTTGAGTGGTCTGGAAGATTTTCCTACATAAGGTAGCCCACAAGGACAAATTAAAATATATACAATATCACGCGAATTGCAATTCGAGAACCGCGAAAGCTGAAGTGTGAAAGTACAGTTAGGAATGGAAATGACATCAGTTCTCCACATATAAGAACAAAATTTACAATGGCCACAGGAAAAATGCCCAGCTGGAAGACCTGAAGGGCTGGAGGCAGGGGGAAGACAATCAGTTTTTGAAAGGATACCGGCAATGGTTTTAGTTTTCCTAAACCCTATGGTAGGTTTATCTTTACATCCTGAGATGGAATCTAAGATGTGCCAATGGCGATGTATAGTTTTCTTTATTTGTTGTGCAAGCGGAGTAAAATCAATGGACCAAAAGATGTTATTGTTATGTATATTTTTTATTTTACGTTGAAACATGGACTGTCTTCCCTAGCATTTTTATTAGTATTTTCTACTTGCATTTTCACTTATTAAACACACATTTTGCTTATATATTTTTGTTCTTTTGGGGTGTTTTCTCTCTCCACCTTGTCAGGTAGCAGTACGGCCCGAGGACTAACGGCCTTAGGTGTTGAAGTCCACAGGGAAGGGTGATGGTCCTCAAGTGGATTAAATCTCACTTGAATCCATCTTGATGGACGGCAGAAGCTTCATTAATACTAGCCCGGGGCTGATGAGGTCTTTGTGTGCCAAAATGGCTCAGGACCAGAAAGTGGCTCGCAGAGATGGATCAGTGGCACGGGGTTCATGCATTGATGCGGAAAGATGAAAAGTCACTGCATTATATTCTGAGGACGGTCTTCATGGCTGATCACCATGAGGATCGCCAATATTCGGATTTGGCAGAAGACGAAGGGCGGGATATAAATTTAATTAACAGTTGAAGGTAAAGGTCATCCTTGCTTGAAAGCCAGTCTAGAGGGCGGTGCTCATCTCCATTTCCAGCCCAAGAGCCAGCACTGTCTTCATATGCAGACATTTCTGTGGTCATGTGACTAGACACCGGAATGCATGGAACGCTGTTACCTTTCCTGCTGGAAGTGGTCCCTATTATCTACTTGCAATTTCTTGTTTTCAAACTGCTAGGTTGGCAAGAGCTGGGACAGACAGCTCACTCCACCGTGCAGTACTTGGGTCTCTAACTGCTTGTTGTGTCCTAAAGCCTGTGCCTTTAAACAATGTACCTATCCATGTATATCCAATGTAACCTCTTCTATGTGTAACAATGTAACCTCCAGCTGAATCACTGTAACCTTAATAGGATGCGAGCTAGTAACCACTAGATGGCAATAGCGAGCGTCCAAGCTCATTGGTCCAAGACTCACCTAGAACAACAGCGCGGGAAGATTCCCGCCACTACCTTCACCTGGACAAGAAGGGCGTGACCTGCAATGACGTCACGCAGCCTGTAGCCAATAGGCTATCAAGGAGCCACATTCAAATGTATAGCCACTGTATATATTGAGCTGTTCGTCCGCCATTACCTCATGTTCCCTCTGACCAGCATGTAATAAAGTTGTGTTAAGCCAGCTCTTCGGCTGTCCTGGTGTCTTTGGTCCCATACACTAAATTGGCGACGAAGGTGGGATCATGGCTGCCCACGGGACCAAGACATACGCCGGTTTCGACATCAAGAAACCGCAAGATTGGGAACTCTTCGAAATGGACTTCCAAGGTGCGCTGGTGGAGTTCGAGGTGACGGACGAGGCAAAGAAGAGAGCCATCCTCACCAGAATGCTCGGGCACGACGGAAAGAGAGTACTGATTGACCTCATCGCACCCAAAAAGGCGGCTGAATTCAAGGCAAAAGAGCTCCTGAAGGTGTTGCGAGACCATTTCCGGCCCTCGGTAGCGATGTTTCCCGCTCGGAGCGTGTTTTGGAGGCAAGTCCAAGCGCCTGATGAGTTGGTCGCCGCTTTCGTAGCGGCCCTGCGCCTGGCTGCCGGCCTGTGCAAATGGGAAAATTTGGAAGTCACCCTCAGGGACTGCGTGCTATGCGGCCTGAAGGACGCCGAGATTCAGCGCACGCTAATGAATCAGGAGCCGCCCCCCACGTTGCAGGAGGTCCTGAAAGCGGCACAGGCCGCGGAAGCCACGAAGGCCGGGGTGCAAGAGCTCCAGGACTGGCGGCCGAAGGCTGACAAAGCAGAGAGTTCGGTGCACGCAGCCCGGCGAACTTCGAAATCGTCCGCCGAAAGCAGCGACGACGAGGACGTTCGGAGGGTCCGAAAGGAGGGCCGGCATTGCGACGGCTGCGGGGCGGCTCACGACCGTGCCAGGTGCCCATTCAGAAAGGCCGAGTGCCACAACTGCGGGCAACGCGGGCACATAGCCAAAGTCTGCAGACAACGGCGCAAGGACCGGAGGAGCTCGCCCGACCGCCCAGCGAGGGACCGGAGGGGCTCGCTCGACCGCTCAACGAGGCCAGACCGCTCGACGAGACCAAAGGATGGCGCCCGGCCCACGAGGAAGCAGGACGGCGTGGGCCGCATCTCCGACGACAGCGACGACGACGCTCCGGTTTTCAGCGTGTCCTTGGGACACCCCCGTTACTTTGTTGAGGTACTGGTGCAAGGGGCCCCTGTTAGGATGGAGATTGACTCTGGCTCCTCTTACTCCATTATTTCCCAGAGGGAGTTTTTGAGAATTGCCCCCCGCGTACGGCCCAAGCTCAAAGCGTTGAGGTCCACGCTTCGGGACGTGCAAGGGAACAGTATCCCGGTGTTGGGGGTTGGGAATTTCCAGGTTCAGTACAAGCGGCACGCCGCGGAACTCCCCCTAGTCGTGCTTAAGGGAGGTACTTGTAGCCTCCTCGGGACTCAATGGTTTCAGCCCCTGGGTCTGTTCATTGGGGGGGTGCACGCCGTTGGGTCTGACCCGATACAGGAGGTGTGCGACGCACACCCCGAAGTCTTCAAGAAGGGACTTGGGAAATTCAATGGACCCCCAGTAACGTTCGACCTGGACCCGGAGGTCCGCCCAATCAGACTTAAACCGCGCAGGGTGCCTTTTGCACTCAAGGACAAAATAGAGGCGGAACTGGACAAATTAGTGGGCCAGGGGATTCTTGTTCCTGTTGATTCCGCGGAGTGGGAAACTCCAATTGTCACAGCATTGAAGGCCAATGGGGAGGTTCGCATTTGCGCCTATTATAAGTGCACCATTAATAAGGCAATCCGCCCTAATGCATACCCGGTGCCGGTGGTCAGCCATTTGCTAGCCAGGTTACATGGGGGAAAGTGTTTCGCCAAGCTCGACCTGGCTCAGGCCTATCAGCAACTCATGGTAACCCCTGCCGCAGCTGCTGCACAGACCATAATCACGCATAAGGGGGCGTTCCAGGTGACGCGCCTCCAATTCGGCGTGAACTCGGCGCCTGGAATTTTCCAGTCGCTCGTGGAACGCCTCCTCAAAGGGCTGGATGGCGTTTTACCATATTTTGATGACGTATTGATAACGGGGGGGGGGGGAGTGAGGTTGAGTTGGCTAAAAGGCTGAACAAGGTCCTGGCGGCGTTCGAACGGGCGGGGTTATTGGTCCCATACACTAAACTGCTGACCTGTCGAGACCCAAGCTCAGCGTCTTAACCACTAAACCACCATGGCTTATCATCCCCGGCCCTTTTTCTTCCGTTTAGGCCAGACGTGAAACTGCCAAAAGGAAGGCGCCTTTTGGCGAGTTCATTCTACAGTTCCTTTTGCCTGACCTAGTGTGAGAAAGACTAGCCAGCAACACAAGGTGGCCATTACTAAGGTACACCCGATTGTGGTTCAAAATTACCACAGTCTTCGAGGAGGCTCTGTGTACTCTGTGTATACCTCGTTCTAAGGTAAAGGTTTCCCTTGCTCAAAAGCTAGTCGTATCCGACTCTGGGGTTCAGTGCTCATCTGTTTCAAAGCCGAAGAGCCAGCGCTGTCGTTTCCGTAGTCGTGTAGCAGGCATGACTAGACACCGGAGCACACAGAACGCTGTTGACCTTCCCACCGAAGTGGTCCCCATTTATTTACTTGCAATGTCTTGCTTTCGAAATGTTAGGTTGGCAGGAGCTGGGACAAAGACGGGAGCTCATTCCGTCCTGCGTATTATAAATAAACAAACAAACCAACCAGTTATTTTTAATAATTTTATTTTAATTTATAACTCGTTTCCCCTCAGTCGTCGTCATCATTGATTTTAAAACGTGCGTCCGTTACGCCTGAAGCTTCCCTTCCTAAGTTCCCTCAGAGCCCGCTCGGCCCCGGGCCTCTCCCCCCTGCTATTAAGAGCGTTAGGCACTCCCGCCTGTGGCAAGAGCTTCCCGCGTTCGCCCCTCCACTGCCCACTTAAATGGTTTCGCCCTGCTTTGCTCGTCCAATCCTTCTCTCCCCACCACCCTCGCGGTGACGTACCACTAACTTCCCTCCCTCCCTCCCTCCCTCCCTCCCTGACCCCGCCCACGCGTTTCCAACACAGCTTCTCTGCTGGCTGGGCCCGCCTGAGGACTTGCTCCTTCGGATTCTCGTTGGGGGTCCCGAGGTCTCGCGAGAGTTGGGCAGCAGGCAGCGCACTTTCCGAAATGGCGGCCCCTGAGAGCTGGCTCCGCACCCGCGATGTGCACATGCAGGACGGGCCCGAGGATTTCGGGTCGCTGCTGTTGTCGGCCCCGGTGTTGGAAGGCCTCAAAGCGGCAGGGTTCCTTCGGCCTTCTCCGGTGCAGCTCAAAGCCATCCCGCTGGGGCGCTGCGGTCTAGGTGAGGGACCCACTCCGACTGTTGCGTTGTATGGAGAAATCCACCCCTGCCATTGAGTGTGTCTCAACCTTGGGCTTTTGGACTTCAATTCCCAGAAGCCTAAGTCAGTCCATTGGCTGACCAGTGCTTGGGGAAGTTGACTTAGGCTTCTGGGTATTGAAGTCCAAAAGCCAAAGGTTGAGAAACACTGCTTGTACATTTATATACCCTTAGTGCTGGGCGATTCATAAGTAAATTAACATCCCCCCCCCAAAAAAAAACATGCTTGGGTATTCATTTTATCGACCGGATGGATGGAAGGCAGAGTCAACCTTGGGTCCCGTCAGGATCGAACTCACAACGCTTTGGCTGTTTTCACCACTGCGCTAGCGGGGCTCTTTGTAGGTGGTGGAGCAGCGAGTAGCCGTGGAGGTCAGACACTTGGCAGCCTCAACATTACTGGTGTTGTGCCACACTTATTCAAACGCAGTGGCTTTAGTTATTTAAGATTTAGTCTGTGTAGACCAAGGGGGCCCAAACTACAGCCTGGGGGCCGGATGCGGCCCCGATGCCAATTCATCCGGCCCCCGAAGCCCTCGTCGCTCCTGGAAGCGGAAGTAAAATGCGCCCGTACGGGCGCGTTTTACTTCCGCTTCCAGGAGCGACGAGGGCTTCGGGGGCCGGATGAATTGGCATCGGGGCCGCATCCAGCTCCTGGGCCATAGTGACCGGCTCCCTGAACCACATGACTGGCTCACAGCCTGAAAAGCTTGGGCACCCCTGGTGTAGGCACACAAGTGCAGAGGAAGACAGGATAACATTGCATGCGTTGCACATGAAGTTTGTTGTTGTTCAGTCGCACAGTCGACTCCGACCCTTTGCGACCCCATGGACCATTTTCCTCCAGGCGCCTCTGTCCTCTACCATCCCCCTCAGCCCTCCCAGCTCTGTGCCCATTGTGTCTACAATACCATCTAGCCATCTCATCCTTGGCCTCCCCCTTCTTCTTTTGCCCTCCACCTTTCCCAACATCAATGCCTTCTCAAGTGAATCCTCCCTTCTCATTTGATGTCCAAAGTACTTTAGCTTCATCTTTACTATTTGACCTTCCAATGAGCAGTCAGGGTTAATTTCTTCTAAGATTGACCTATTTGTTCTCCTCGCTGTCCAGGGGACTCTCAAAACCCTCCTCCAACACCACATTTCAAAGGCATCTATTCTTCTGCGTTCAGCCTTCCTAATTGTCCAGCTCTCACATCCATACATTACTACTGGGAAAACCATTGCTTTGACTATTCTAATTTTTGTTTTCAAGGTGATGTCTCTGCTTTTCACTATGTTCCCCAGGTTTCTCATTGCTTGTCTCCCAAGAATCAGTTGCCTTTTTATTTCATGGCTACAATCCTCATCTGCAGTGATCTTTGATCCTAAGAAAGTAAAATCTGTCACTGCTTCTACTTCTTCCCCGTCTATTTTCCAGGAACTGATCGGGCCTGTTGCCATTATCTTGGTTTTCTTGATATTTAGTCTCAAGCCAGCTTTTGCACTCTCCTCCTTCAGCCCAATCAAGAGATTCTTTAGGTCTTCCTCACTTTCTGCCATTAGGGTGGTATCGTCCGCATAGCTCAGATTGTTGATGTTTCTCCCAGCGATTTTAATCCCATATTGTGATTCCTCCATCCCTGCACTGCGCATTATGTGCTCTGTGTATAGGTTGAATAAGCAGGGTGACAAAATGCAGCCTTGTCTTACTCCTTTTCCTATTCCAAACCACTATGTCATTCCATGTTCTGTCCTAACTGTTGCTTCTTGTTTCATGTACAGATTTCTCAGGAGGCATATGAGGTGCTCTGGAATTCCCATCTCTTTAATTACTTGCCACATCTTGTTGTGGTCCACACAGTCAAATGCCTTAGTGTAATCAATAAAACAAAAGTAAACTTGTTTCTGATATTCCTTTGTTTTCTCCATGATCCAGCGTATGTTGGCAATGTGGTCTCTAGTCCCCCTGCCTCTTCTGAAACCAGCCTGCACCTCTGGTAATTCTCTCTCCACATGTTGCTGTAGTCTATCCTGTATTATCTTGAGCATCACCTTGCTGGCATGTGGGATGAGCGCGATTGTTCGATAATTTGAGCATTCTTTGGCATTGCCCTTTTTTGGGATTGGGACGTATACTGATCTTTTCCAATCCTGTGGCCACTGTTTTGTTTTCCAAATCTGCTGGCATATTGAATGCAGTAATTTGACGCCGTCATCTTTTAGCGCTTTGAAGAATTCAACTGGGATACCATCATCTCCACTAGCTTTGTTGTTTGCAGTGCTCTTTAGGGCCTTTATGACTTCGCTCTCCAGGATGTCTGGCTCAAGTTCAATTTCTTCATCATTGTGACTATCAGGAGTGTTGATGTCCTTTTTGTAAAGTTCCTCTGTGTACATGAAGTAGGCCATCCATAAAGCCACTTGCTGTACTGAAAGTTTTCAGTTTTTTAAATTAAATTTTTTTAAGGTTTCTAAAAAATGGTTAAAAGCTGCTGTACTGCAGCCAAAAGGTTGTGATTTTGATCCAGACTACTAGGGGTCAAGGTTGACTCAGCTTTCCATCCTTCCAAGGCTGGTTAAGTGTGTACCCAGCATGTTGGGGGTAAGTAAAATGCACTAAGTGCTCCTGGGCGATATATAAGTGTGATTGCTTTGCTTTAAACAATAGAAATACAAAATGCAAACAAACATGCTGATCGTAAAGACTAGCAATAATAAAACTAACAATGTGATCTGAAAACTAAAGTGGTCAGTTTTTAAGATGCCCCAAGCTTTCTTTGTTTTCATTGCCAGCAGACTAATGTTGAGCAATCTCTATGGGACTGTCGCCAGATTTCCTGGTTCATTGTGAGATGAAAAGTGAATTTCCTACTGTAATACAGCGGAACCTCATACAGCAATTGCTCCGTTAGCAACGAAATCACATAACAATTAGTTGTTTTTTTTTGGGTGTCCCGAATAACTATTTTCCCTATGGAAAAAATTGTACAACTATTTTTCAATGGAAAAAACCATTTAGCAAAATAATAATAATAATAATCATGGTACGATGCATCCCATCGGGAAAATAGCTATACGATGCATGTATTGTATAGCAATTTTTTTCGTACAACAACGAGCCCCGTGGAACGGATTAAAATCATTGTATGAGGTACCACTGTACAGTGTATATTCTTTTTGTAGCCCCTTCCTTCCCATTGGCCAAACTCACTCACATATATATAATTAAAATTGACATAAAAGATACAGTAATAAAACAGTTAAAATAAGCTCATAAAGCAGATTAAACGTTATTTACAAACAAGATGGTAAATCACAAATACCAAGCCCAAAACCAAATAGAATTTTTCAAGGATCTCTGACTTTTCCTCAGGTCACCATATGGTTTCTTCTTTTGATGTGATGTTTACTCCTTAATTATTTTTCAGATCTCATTGTGCAAGCAAAATCGGGCACTGGTAAAACCTGTGTGTTCTCTACTGTTGCACTCGATTCTCTTATCTTAGAAAACCCAGTTACACAGGTGAGTCTAAATAATCTTGTGCTGGTTTTGACCTTTAAAGCCCTTCATGGTAGTGGGCCAGGATACCTAAGAGACCCCATCGTCCCAAGAGTATCTGCCCGTCCAACCAGAGGGGCTCTCTAATTTTTCCATCTGCCAGAAGGGCCCGTCTCTGGCACACGAAGGAGGGCCTTTTCCGTGTCCACACCGGCCTTGTGGAACCACCTGCCCGTAGAGTTGCGGGAGCAGACGGAACTGCGGCCTTTCGGAAAAGAACTAAAAACCTGGTTGGCAGGGCAGGTGTGGGGCCCGGATGGAAGAGTGCCCCCCACCTGTTGGCTTATAAAATAAAGCCTCCCACCTTTTAATGCGGGCAGTTTTAATGTGGTCAGGCCTGGATATGGTACAGAGACGGCATTGGTCACACTGGTAGATGATCTCTGGCGGGAGCAGGACAGTGGCCATCCGTCCATCCTTGCCCTTCTTGACCTCTCAGCGGCCTTCGATACTGTCGACCACGGTATCCTGGAACGGCTCAAAGGATTAGGAATCCAGGGTACTGTGTTATCTTAGTTTTCCTCATTTCTGGAGGGCTGAACCCAGTCGGTGTGGTTGGAGAGTGAGAGGTCCAACCCTAGGCCCCTGCGTTATGGGGTGCCTCAGGGCTCGGTGCTCTCTCCTCTCCTATTTAACATCTACATGAAGCCACTGGGAGAGATTATCCGTTTCCATGGGGTGAGGTATCATCAGTATGCTGATGATACCCAGCTGTACATCTCGGCCCGTGGGGACCCCAGCGATGCGGTCAATGTCCTATCCAGATGTCTGGAAGCTGTCGGGGTCTGGATGGGGGACAACGGGCTACAGTTGAATCTCTCCAAGACTGAGTGGCTATGGATGGGGCCCCCCCGCGTTATCCAGGGAGCTGCCAACTTTGGACTTGGATGGGGCTGCTTTGCCCCAGACAGACCTGATATTCAATTTAGGGGTCTTCCTGGATTCGGGACTGCTACTTGTAGATCAGGTGGCAGCTGTGGCCAGGAGGGCTTTCGCACAGCTTCGCGTCATCCGACAGTTGCATTCGCTCCTGGACCGGGACTCCCTGCTCATGGTCACACATGCTCTGGTGACCGCCAAGCTAGATTATTCCAATGCGCTCTACATGGGGCTGCCCTTGACGACCATTCGGAGGTTACAGCTGGTGCAGAATGCAGCAGCCTGGGTGGTGATGGGGTGAGGGCGCTATGCTCGTGCCTCACCATTGCTTCGGGAGCTGCACTGGTTACCAGTTTGTCTCCGGGTGCAATTCAAGGTGCTGGTTTTGACTTTTAAAGCCCTACATGGTAGTGGGCCAGGATACCTAAGAGACCGCATCGTCCCAAGAGTATCTGTCCGTCCAACCAGAGCGGACCGGAGGGGCTCTCTAATTGTTCCTTCTGCCAGAGGGGCTCGCCTCTCTGGCTCACGAAGGAGGGCCTTTTCTGTGTCCGCACCGGCCTTGTGGAACCTCCTGCCAGTAGAGTTGCGGGAGCAGATGGAGCTGCTGCCTTTCAGAAGAGAATTAAAAATCTGGTTGGCGGGGCAGGTGTGGGGCTCAGATGGAAGAGTGGCCCCCGCCTGCTGGCTTATAAAATGAAGCCCCCATCTTTTTAATGCGGGCAGTTTTAATGTGGTTAGTTTTAATAGGTGGGTGGGTATGTTGGGTTTTTAATTGTTTTTAATATGTATATTTTAATTTTGTTGTGAGCCGCCCTGAATCGGGTTCGCCTGATTGGGCGGCATAGAAATTTGAACTATAAATAAAATAAATAAATAATATGAATGGGGTGGGTGGGCAGGTGTGTGTGTGTGTATGTGTGTGTGTGTTTAACCTGTTGTAAGCCTCCCTGAGTGATTTGGCGGCATAGAAATTTGAACTATAAATAATAAATAAAAGAAGTAAAAGAAACATCTATGTGCCCTGGGCTGTTAGAAACAGATTTTTAAATAAGCCTATAGTTTATTAGTTCACTAACAGTTTTACCTGTCTGCTTGTACATAACGAATCTTTTACCATTTGCAAAAAGGTTCATACCTAGTTACCTTACATTGGTTATTTAAATTATTATTGCAAAACAATAGATTTATGAAACTGAAAGCAAAATTGAATCTGTTGGTATATTTTTGTTCAATTTGTGTGTGAAACACTGCAAAAATATGGGGTAGGTTAGATCAGTGATGATGTTTTTCTATTTGCTACTGGCAGTTTTGTTGTAATTGTCATACAGTGTATCCTTTATACTGTTGCTTAGGGATATTTTTGTTGGTATGATCTGCATTTATTAAAGAACATTAAAGGAATTTATAGTGAAAACTGAGAATGTCTAACTGACTGTATACTGTATTTTCTGGCGTATAAGACTACTTTTTAACCCCGAAAAATCTGTGCCAGTCGGGGGTCGTCTTATAGTACAGGTACTTAACTGCAGCTTGTTTCCCCTTGCTTCATATGTCTGGCGCATATGGTGGGGGGTGCCACGGCCGAGTCCCTGCTCTGTGCGGGGAGTATGAAGCAAGGGGAAGCAAGCTGCACACATCTTCCTGTACCTCGAGGAGGAGAACGTGAGCGTGGATTGGCTCTCCACCAGAACCTGCCCATTCGACTCGGAGGGCTGCGCGTCTTCGGGTTGAGTGTGGGTTAGTTTTTATTTGGTGTGCATTGGAAGAGAGGTACTCTTATACGGCAAGTATATTCCAAACTCTATATTTTAACTGGAAAAGTTGGGGGTCGTCTTATATGCCCAGTCGTTTTATACGCCGGAAAATACGGTACATTTCAAAAATGGTGCTTCTTTCAAGCGGCACTTGGATTTTGAGGAACACACGTGGGGAGTATATGCCTTGGTTTATAATAGAACCTAAACCTTTTGAGTATAGTATTCATCTCTGGAACAAGGCACCCATTCTCCTGTGCTGTTTGTTTTTGTTTGATGGTAAGTTTTTTTCACACTGTGGTACTACAAAATGTTGTACTACAGCAAGGGCTGTAATACAGTAGTTACAAAACGGTCAGAAAAGAAAACAGATCGGACCTGTTGATTCTTAGGTTCTGTTAGAGTTTGCCCTTCTTTATTTCAGATTTTGATCTTGGCTCCTACCCGTGAGATTGCTGTACAGATACATGCAGTTATTACAACTATAGGGATCAAAATGGAAGGTTTGGAATGTCATGTCTTCATCGGAGGGACACCTTTAAACCAAGATAAAATAAGATTGAAAAAATGTCATATAGCAGTTGGTTCTCCTGGTAAGCAAATACAGCATTGGCAACATTTTAGTAAAGTTTTATGTGAGAGCTGGACAATTAGGAAAGCTGAACGCAGAAGAATAGATGCCTTTGAAATGTGGTGCTGGAGGAGAGTTTTGAGGGTACCCTGGACAGCGAGGAGAACAAATAGGTCAATCTTAGAAGAAATCAACACTGACTGCTCATTGGAAGGTCAAATAGTAAAGATGAGGCTAAAATACTTTGGGCATCAAATGAGAAGGGAGGATTCACTTGAGAAGGCCGTGATGTTGGGAAAGGTGGAGGGCAAAAGAAGAAGGGGGAGGCCAAGGATGAGATGGATAGATGGTATTGTAGACACAATGGGCACAGAACTGGGAGGACTGAGGGGGATGGTGGAGGACAGAGGCGCCTGGAGAACGATGGTCCATAGGGTCGCAAAGGGTCGGAATCGACTGTGCGACTGAACAACAACAACCTGACAACTGTTATTTTTTGTAAACGTATTATGTGCCTTCTTTACCTTCTCCAGAGCTGTGCACGTTGCCCAGGCTTACACAGGCTGGCATTTCTAGGAGAGACAGTGGAGAATTTAAGTTTTGATTCTGCAGCCAGTTGTTCCAACTTGCTGAGCTATCATATCAGGGTTAAATTTCTGACTTGTGGACACGCCTCCCTCACAAGGTTGGCTTGTCAGTTGTGAAACCTCCATTGGGAGGGTATTAATTCTAGATTCATGTCTTATTTCATTATGAGGATTGATCTCTCCAGTGATGTTACCTCCTCAGTACCTGTGTGAGCTAACAATTTAACCAGCATAAGTAACTTGCAGAGGAAAATTTATTAACCTATGGGCAATGAAAACGTAAAAGATCTTAGCATTGAAAAATCTTGCTTTTCTCCTTGGCAGGTCGCATAAAGCAGCTAATAGAGCTGGATTATCTGAGTACAGCTAGCATTCGTCTCTTCATACTTGATGAAGCAGATAAACTTTTGGAGGAGGGCAGTTTCCAGGAGCAGATCAAGTAAGAATAATGGATTATAATGAAAGTGCCTTCATAGGTAGATGTAGGATGGTATACTTTTCCATTTTTTTTTTGTTTCTAAAATAATTGTTTACCTTTTTCTAGTGGTGTTTGTTAAATGTCATAGTCAGTACAAGGTTATTATTTGACGCAGCCAGCAACTAGGGGCTGCTGTCTGACCTTTGGGGCAGTTTTAGGTCAGAGAAAGCCTTTGAATGTGACCATGCCTTTGTTTTCTGTTTTGGAAGATGGCTTTTCTAATCTTAGCCCTGCTTTCCATCAAGAGGATTACATGCAAATAACAAATTACAATCTCCAGATGTTTCCCAGGTACATTTTGCTATGTTGGTGCCAGCCCCCCCCCCCCCGGAATGTGAGATGTGCATCCCTCCAAGTCCCAAAGAACCCCCCCCCCCAAGGGGTTCAGGCTCTCACAGGTTTAACCCCCCCCCCCCATGTTATTTTTCAGTCTTTCTTGACTGGCATAGGTTTATAATTACAGTGGAACCCCATATAACGAATGTTTCACATAACAAAAAAAATCGTACAATGAAGCGTTTTTGCACTATTGGCAATACCCCACAACGATTTTTTTTTTGTTATATGTTTTTTTCATTAAGTGAGGTATACCTTGCTTAACGAAACCCCACATAGTAAAAAAAAATTCAATATGCGGGGTATTGCCAATAGCGCTTCATATAATGAAAAAAGTACTGTATAGTGAAGAGGCCCGCGGAACAGAGGGTTTTTTTTTGTTATACGGGGTTCTACTGTACAATAGTACTGTTCTGTTTGGTTTCAGAAAGTACTGGGTGATTTCCCTTCTGCACCATAGCATTTTATGTATAAAGGTTTCCCTTGCTTGGAAGCCAGTTGTATCTGACTCTAGGGTTCAGTGCTCATCTCTGTTTCAAAGCCGAAGAGCCGGCGCTGTCTGCTTTCTACAGACGTTTCCATGGTCATGTGGCAGGCATGACTAGACACCAGAGCGCATTGTCTTAATGTATTTCAACATCTTCCGGAATCTGCTGGCAGAAATTTGGCCTGCAATTTTGTCATTGTGCTGATGACTTGGATCTCTGCCTCTGAGTATTAAATGGATGTTTTTATAGAGCTTGTGTAATGGAAATTGGGAGTGGATAAGGAAATATTGGAAAGATCTATGGGCTGGGAAGCTAACTCATCTGAATAGTTGTATACAGATGGGTCTGGATGAGTAAAACCTCACATAAAGAGTGCCTCGCTTAGAGACTAACTCGTTTAAAGAGCAGAATTTTCTCTGAATGGTCGTCTCGCTTAACAACTAAAACCAACCAAAAACTCGCTTAACAACTAAATCGGGGTTCGCAATACCCCCCCCCCCCGGTGCCAGAAGTCACAATCGGTCACTTACAATGGTGTTTCTCTTAAAGAACAAACTCACTTAAAGAACAATCCCGTGGAATGCATCATGCTGTTTAAGCAAGGTACTACTGTACTTCTGAAAGACCACTGTGCTTCTTGGGGTGTGTCTAGATTTGTTAGTCTCTAGGAGGGGTTGGTTGCAACAGTGGCCTGGAATGCTTTTTACAGATTCTGGCCTGTACACCAGTTGCAGCCCTGTCTATTGAAGTTGGAATTTACCACAGTTACCTGTGTTCTGGTCACTCCAAACTTTACTACTGCAGTACATTTTACTTAGAACAGCCACTGAAGTTAGTCCAAAAGTGGCAGCTTGAGCAAAATAGTTGCTATCCAGGTGCGAATTGTTCCAGAGAAATTTGAATTTAGAGCTCAGATTGTTTTAGTTATGTTAGCTAAATTATGTTTCCTGACGCAGTACAGATTGTGGGTCTTAATACAGTCCCAACGCTTTTGCGCTTGTTAGGGTACTTTGGATGATCGGTTTTACTTATACTTTTTTGTCTGTATACTGTTACTAAGATTTGGGAGAGAAGAATGATCCTCTCAGGTCTCTGCCTTTATGAGGTCACTGATTTTAGCACATACTGAAGATAGGGCCGCCTTGGTAGCATCGCTAAGACTTTGGAATTCTCTTTTAGTACACCTGCATTTTGCCTCTTTGTCTCCATCTTTTAGGTTTTACTCTAGCTTGAAGACCTTTCATGTTAAGGGTGCTTTTGATTGGTACTATAGTTTATATTGGCACAGCAGCTTCAAAATGTAATTCTGGAGATCTGTTTTATGTGGTCATTCTTAAATTATACTCGTCTTTCACTTCTTTTTGCACATTGCTTGGAAATTACAGTCCTAATAGAAATAAATACAATATATTTATTTGAAGCATTTACTTTAAAGGTGTTTCTTTGTGTTTCTCTTTCCTAGCTGGATTTATTCTTCTCTGCCAGCTAACAAGCAGATGTTGGCTGTATCAGCCACTTATCCTGAATCCTTGGCTAATACTTTGACTAGATATATGAGAGATCCTACCTTTGTGAGGCTGAATCCCACTGACCCAAGTCTCATAGGTATGCATGATGTCCCCTTTGTATATTCTCTACTGCCATGAGCAGATTTCATGTGTATAGAGCAGTGGTGGCGAACCTATGGCACACGTGCCAGACTTGGCACTCCCAGGCCTTTCTGTTGGCACACACACCATTGCTTCCTCCCTCTCCCAGCACAGAGTTTGTCCCACGCCTCTACCCAGCAGCCCAATGGGAGCGCTTCCTCCCACCCCCAGCACAGAGTTTGCTCTGCCCAGCAGCCCAATGGGAGTGCTTCCTCCCTCCCCCCAGCACACAGTTCCCCTGCCCAGCAGCCCAATAGCGCTTCCTTCCTTCCCCCAATACAGAGTTTGCCCCTCCCCTCTATTTGGGCAATCAATCTCTAAAAGGTTCGCCATCACTGCTATAGAGTCTAAAGTGTTTTTATTGTAAATCCCAAAATCTGTTATTTGGAACCAAGAAGAGTTCAATCTTTTGACATAAACATTTTCTTTTTGTTAGAAAAAGTTTTAATTAATTATTATAATTTAAAGTGTGGGTTCATTTGTTAGCTCTGTTGCTCAACAGCTGCAAATCAGATATCCTTATAGGACTGTTGGAAATTTCTTGGTAGATTCAGAACTACCTTCTGTCCCACACCCCAGTACCTAATAGTTATGTGCTTACCTTTAAAATTTACAACAATATTAGTAAAGCAGTATCTTGAACTGAATATGCACAGATTGCCATACCAGGACTTTGTACAATGAGGTTTCAGCTGGACATATTAGTGCAAAGTTTTATTGTGTAATTTGTGCCCTTTCCTACAGAGAACATTTGTTTTTCTGTATTATGTATAAGTGCATCCTGTCTTGGTTAGGGTTGAAGCAGTACTACAAAGTTGTGAATTCCTACCCATTACCTCATAAGACTTTTGAGGAGAAGGCTGAGCATTTACAGGAGCTGTTCAGCAAGATTCCTTTCAACCAGGCCCTGGTCTTCTCAAATCTACATAGCCGGTATTTCCTTTTGTTTCTTAAATGTATTATAACTAAAAGAACAAACCATATTATCTTGATGGCAGTATTTCTGTTTTATTAATGGAACATCCGTGTGTGTGATAATGGGTGGAGAGAGGAATTATGGGTAAGGAAGGCTATAGGACAATGAGCTTGTATGACAGTAAGATGGTTAATCAATTTTAGAGCAGCTCTTATGTGCTTGAGTGTAATCAAAATATTATAATCAAGTGGTCCTTAAAGCTCGGTTGATTTTTCCAGTTAGAAGGTAAAAACATCAGAAACTCCTGACATACACAGTGAGCTAAGCAGTCAAGGAAGTTGTCACTCACTGTTTTTAGACAGTTTGGGAAGCTAATAAAGGAAGGTTGTGCGGTTAATACATTTTAAAAAAAATCTATTTCTGTCCCCCTTAGAGCTCAACACTTAGCTGACTTACTGACATCAAAAGGCTTTCCTGCTGAATGCATTTCAGGTGAGTCTTTAAGCCTCTTGTGTTACTTTGGAGCAGCTGAAGAATCTTACATGTAAAATTAAGTTTGTGTAACTGTACTAAGTGGGGATTTTTTTCTGGCTGGATTCTTACAAGTACTTATGCTCAGTAAGTTCTTAATAGATAATATGCACTGAGTGGCTCAAGACATTAGCTTAAGACATTATGAACAGTATTTTTTGTTGAAATTTTTTACTATATTTGTAAGACATAGTTCTGCTGTTTCAAATTACATTCAACTTTTAGCACACTCTGTGGCTAAATTAGCAATGCTTATGGAATAGAAACAGATTCACTGGACTTTAGCTTTGATCATATCTTATGCTCTCTTCAGTTGTAAGTTTCATTAGTTCAAACAATGTGCAACATCTTTTTCTGAGGATTCTGCTAATGTGCTTGGCTTTACCCCACCCATAACTTATTTATTGCTTTTCTCTCTCTAGGTAGTATGAATCAGAATCAGCGACTTGATGCCATGGCTAAACTTAAGCTGTTTCACTGCAGAGTTTTGATTTCAACTGATTTAGTGAGTTTTCACAATTTAAATTTATAGAAACATAATTTGTAAATGTATTTAAGTAAGTTGAGAGATCTTAAAATTTCACCCAAAACAATCAGTCCATCCAAAAGAAAAGGTTATGTATTCTGCTTCATTCAGTAACAGTTTGCAAGTAAGCAGTCTGTGCACTCAAATATACTGTAAATCACATGGATTCTTACTTTTCATAAGACTAAATATTGCCTTTCAACAATCTCTCTAATGTGCTTTCTTGTTTGCTTGTCTGAACATGCACTGTCTATTTCAGGCATATATGTTTGTACAACTCAACTTTTATATTGGGAGTTGTACAAATATCCTAACCAAAATTGTAAACTAAAAATCTTTAGACTCCTGACATACATGTTGTTTAGAATGGTCTTATTGATCGTTTGTATTTACATTCAGTTAGTATTCAAACAATGAAATTATGATGCAGTGAAAAATGTCTTGAATCCAGCTGAATTTTGTTTTCTGGTTTTAAATTTCCTGATTAATTTTAATGGCTTTATTTGAGAAATGCTGTGTACTGTACTAATTTTTTATATTTATATGGCATTTTCATCTTTCATGAGCTACCTGGCCATAACCTACACACTGGAATAAAGAGAGAGAAGTGTAAAATAATAGCTTGCCTATCACTCACTTCTCCCTTTGATTTCCCCCCTTTTTCTCTCAGACATCCCGTGGAATTGATGCTGAGAAGGTGAATCTAGTTGTTAACTTAGATGTGCCTGTGGATTGGGAAACATACATGCATCGGATTGGTAGAGCGGGTCGCTTTGGTGAGCAATGGATTAAGTTCTTATGCAATATAAAGTGAGGGATAAAAATGAGCCACTAATTTCCTTCTCCAATTTGTTGCAGGAACATTAGGACTGGCTGTGACATACTGTTGCCGCGGGGAAGAAGAAAACATAATGATGAAAATTGCACAGAAATGTAACCTTCGGCTTCTTCCTTTACCAGGTATGAGTGTTTCTGGTTACTGTATTTGGTAACTTAGTGCTTCAATTTGCCTCTCCCCTGATTAATGTTGTGCCAAAATTAATAAGATAGGCTGTGGCCTTCTTTTTGCCTTACCTGGAGGAAAGTATCATTGAACTCTGTAGGGCTTACTTTTGAATAGCCAAGTAGAAATTATATCAGAGAATAAACAAAACAAAAACACTGTAGCACTTTGAAGACTAACTGTTATATTTTAATGTTAGCTTTCATGGATCAAGTCCACTTTAAAATATAACAGTCCTCAGAGTGCTACAGTGTCTTTATTTTGTTTATTCTCTGATATGCTTGCAACACAGACTAACATGGCTACTATTCCAAACAATTCAAGTAGAAATTACTATCCCATTATTCTGAATCCTTAGTGATTAAAGGGGCTTTTTGAATGAGTACAGTAAACCCCCGGTTTACATTGCGTTCGGTCAACGTTTTCGGTTTATGACGTGCCATTTTGTTTGCTTGTTTTTCAAAATGGTGGCCGCAACTATTATCAGCTGTTGTGTGGCACAGGGAGCACCTAGGAAGGCAGGAATAGTGCAGAATAGGTCCTCTAAGCCACCTACACACTGCTGGAGAGGCAGAGAGCCTGAAACAGGGACCCCACCGACGGCAATTTTCCAGCTTCGAACAGTAGGATATCTCGTCGTAGGGGTGGGCAGAGGCGTGGATCGCCTTCCCCCAGCCTCCCAGAGATGGCAGGGGTGGTGGAGACCCGAAAATGGGTGATATTTTTTCTGCCCATTTTCGGGTCCCCACTACCCCTGTCATCGGAGACGCGGGGGAGGCGATCCAAGCTGTTTCCAACCCCACTGGACCTTTTTTTGACACTGCTGCAAGCAAAAACCAGCAGTCGAAGGGGTTTACCATGGGGTTTCTGCTTGGAGCAGCGTCGGAAAAGGTCCGTGGGGTTGGAAACAGCTTGGATCGCCTCCCCTGAGCCTCCCAGAGGTGGCAAGGACCCAGCTAAAGACAAAAAATGGACCTGAGTTCTGATTAAGGCAGCTTTTATGTGTTAAAACTGAAGAAATTTCTCAGCTAATGTTTAGATTATTATTATTATTATTATTATTATTATTATTATTATTATTAGGTTTATTTCTATACCGCCTTTCTTGCCCAACGGGCAACTCAAGGCGGTTCACAACAGTAAAATAAACACTAAAACAAAATACAGCATTACAATATCAGAACAAATAGCAATAACAATACAATAATCAGCAAAATAAAAGATAAATAAATACAAAATAATACAGTCAAATCCATATAATCATTAACATAGTAACAATAAATAACATCCCCAGAGATACAATGTACAACAGATCATAAGCCCATACAGTGCGATACAAAGCGTCTTGCCTCACAGACCACAGCCCTAACAACACAAGGTATACTTCCCCGGGCGAAGGAGTGGAGGCGAAGCAGTCCAGCTTTTTCGTATCGGCCTGAGGCAGGACCCAGGAGTGTGAAGAAAAGAAAAGGCACTCCCCCCCCCCCCTGCAAACCTGGGAGTTGAAGTCCAAGAATACCAGTCCAAGTTATTGGACTGGGAATATTTACTTGAAACCATTTGGATGGCAGGTGATTTAGTGCAATCTTAGAGCAGAACTTCTTTCTGCTTTTGTAGCTCCTCCTCCTCCATCCCTAAAATCCCCTTCATTACAAATGGACAATCTTGGTGGTTTTTTTTTAAAAAGTCATTTATTGTCTTTAGTATCTTTTGCATAGGCAAAAATTAACAATCCATTGATATAAAATGAACAGAACAGTGCAGCAATTGGTATGGGTTGCAATCTTAGATGTAGACCAGTTTCCCTGCCCTCTTTGCATTGTAGATAGATGTTTCCATAGAAGCATTATTATTACTCTTTATTATTGATACAGTGCCCAACACAAAATACAGGAGGAGAGACCATACAGGAAAAACTGAAGGGATGGGGGAAATCATATTTTGGGCATTGCTTCATCCATGCCACTACCATACAGACTATGGATAAATGTAGTTACTGCTTCCAGATGCCAACTCTGGTCACCTTGAGTCACTGCAGGCTTTCCAGTCAAGTTAA
The DNA here is from genome assembly GCA_035047305.1 of Bradypodion pumilum. Classification (NCBI taxonomy): domain Eukaryota; kingdom Metazoa; phylum Chordata; class Lepidosauria; order Squamata; family Chamaeleonidae; genus Bradypodion; species Bradypodion pumilum. The sequence goes on along the minus strand of JAWDJD010000004.1, from coordinate 60,923,721 downwards.
ACACTGGACATACATGCATGGCCATGCCGAAACAGGCTATATCCATGATGGCGAACCTTGGCACTCCAGATGTTCCTGGACTCCAACTCCCAGAAGCCCAAGCACCCCCTGAATCCACACAAATGGGTTTACTACGATTCATTCGGCCCGCACTGCCCTTGTACGCTCCCAGAAGGGAAGTAAAACGTGCCCATAGGGGCACGTTTTGCTTCTGGGAGGCACATGGGCTGGATGCAGTGCAGTAAACCCATTTGTGTAGACTCACGGGGTGCCTGGGCCTCTGGGAATTGAAGTCCAAGAACATCTGGAGTGCCAAGGTTCACCATCATGGGGCTATACTCTACAGATGCTTGCAGTGCCTTACTTGCAGTGCCTTGCAGTAGCTTCTCACAGCTTTTACAGTACATTTAGAATTATAAATTACTGACAGAACTGGGTTTTGAGTTAATTATCAAACCTTTCTTTATAAAAACTACTCCCAATTAAAAAAAATATTGCTACTTGTTACATGCATCATTTAACAAAGCATTTCCAAGTTCCAGTTAAGCAATGCTTTGTAGCAAATTATTTTGAATAACCCTTGTGGGATGTTTAAAACACTGCTTTTCATGATAAATGCAGGAGTTTAAAAGAATCGGCAGAATTGTTAAGAGTTGAAAATTTTCAAAATTAAGAAGTTATTATTATGGTTGGGTATTTGTACCTCAGCCATTATACATGATTTATTTTTTTGGAACAGATGCTATGCAGTGGAACCTCGGTTAATGTAATTAATACATTCTCTGGGACGTTTTACAGCAAAAATTACTTTAACCGAATTTCCCATAGGAATGCATTGAAAGCCAATTAATCTGTTCCGAAAAAAATTCCATAAACTGAGTCACTATTTTCTATGGATTTCCTTTTGTTATGCGATTTTTGTGTTAACCGAGCCGTTTGTTAACCAAATTTCCACTGTATATTGATTTTGATTGTTTGTATTTTTTATGAAGAGCCTATAACTCCAGAACTGATGGAACAGTTTGAAGGTGGGGATATAGAAATCACTGCTGTCCCTTATCCGAATGCTTCGCTGCCTACATCTCTATTGGCAACTAAAAAAATTGAGAAAGGATTGCAACATACAAAAGTAAGCACTAGTGCAGAGATTTCCCCTGCTGTTGCTTGTGAAAATCCCACAACCAAGTCAAAAGAAGCTTTCAAACAAATCCAGCTGCATAAAGGCAGAACTGGGCATACCAAGGCAAAGTTAATCAGGAATCCGCAATCATCTTCTAGTAACTTGGAGCAGAAACACCAGAGGGCAAGTGATGTAAATGTGGGGCAGCAAAACAAGGAGGTTGATAGAGAAACCTTACAAAATATGCTCCCCAAAATCCCTTGTTTGTCATCTTTTAAAAACCAGCATTCCACTAGTACATGGAGTATGACTGATTTTGTTAAGGATTATGAATGTTTCATTAAAGAAGGCTTAGAGAGAGAGGTGGAGATAATAAAAAGCTACACAGGGCCTGGAGAGCATTATAAACACGCCGGAAGTGATACCTTCAATGGAATGGAATCTAGCTCGTGTCTTGCATCAGCAGCTGGAATATTGACTGAAGAGTCGGATAGTGATATTAGCTCTTGCAGTTCTGGATCGTCCATCTGTAGCCAGGAGGTCCAGTCATCTCTCAAAGCTTCTTCGGATGCACAGCACAGAGATGAAGTCATGCTGTCAGTAAATCTGACTGTTCCGAAACGCACTCAGCAGTTCAGTAGTGTCCCGAAACCAGAGCAGTTACAAGAGCCTTCTCTCCTCCAGAAGAAATGGAAACAGAATGTGAAACAGAGCAAACAGAATAGTTACACCCAAAGTGTTCCCATTCCTAAGCCCTCCAAGGGACGTGCTACAGAAGATGCTCCCCAAGAGGAGTGCTTTCCTTTCTCTCATTTTGCAAATCAGAGTTCTGAGGAATATTGGAGAACATATTACCGAGCATGGCAGGACTATTATATGGAAGCTTCTCGATTGTACCACCGAAGGTACCAGAGACCAATGAACATGCTGACTGCTTACCATGCCAATGCAATCTATTTTGAGGAATTGTTGAGGGGGAGTTGGTAACGTGAAAGTGGTGTATTTTTTCCACTTCCTAGCCACAGTGTTGTCATTGATTCATTTCCTTCTCATAACACCTTTGCCATCCCATTTGTGAATTATTTTGTATGTCCAAGAACATGATTGCTGATAATAAATAGTTGAAAAATAATGTTTTCATTTCCTTTTTAAATTTGTAGAACAAATGTTTTCATGGCACAGTCAACTATTCTGGCTTTAGCCACATGCTAAATAAGTGACACATGGCCACATAGTTTTTCAACATATGTCATAATGGATCAAAATGTTGTAGTTTCTTTGTTACGTGTGATAACGTGTTCGGTGTGCAGAATCAAAAGCCTTGGGAACTGATGTTTCATACTAAAAATCCTTTCCAACAAAATTTCCCACCCTTTTAGAAGTGAGGTAGCGCCTCATCAAGAATATAAGTTTCTATCTTTAAGAGTGGCAATCTTGTTAAAGAATGCTAATTTCTATTTTAAAACAAGTGGTCCATCTTGCTATTTTTTATTTAGTGGAAATCAGGACTATAGACTGATCACTTTTCATTTGGAAGGGAAAATGCTTGAAAAACTAGAGTAGCCTTTTCCAACATGATGCCTTCCAGATCTATTGAACAAGTCATCCCCAGCTAACAAGAACAACCTGAGAAAGTGATATGGAGAGGCTTGGTGTACAGCTTTCTGTTAGGCTTTTAACCCGAAGTTACTGTTTAATAGGATGACAGAGCTTAAAAACATTACTTTTCTCTAATAACTTGTAGAAAAAGTTGCCTGGGGTTTGACTTCAGGGAATGATCTTGCCGCAACCTTTCTGACCTCTGGAAAGAAATCAGAAAGTCTAGTGTAAGTAAAAATATTGTTCCCAAGCATGATTTTTGTTCTTGACAGTCCATTATATTATTTCATGGATGCTGCTAATTGTACTTTATATCGACAACGGTGATTTTTATCTTGCTTTTTCTAAAAATATTGTGGCTGGGGAAAGATTTAGCTCCTCAGCCACATTGGTCCTCGCTTTTAGCTGTAATAACACTGAAAATGTTACATGGAAAACAGGCATGGACAGTATCTAGTGAATGCTGGACTATTTAAAGTCTTTTCCAATGGCAGAAAAATGCCATCTCTGTAGTTCCCACTTTATCAGTTGCTGATTCCCTTCGAATAGCTCCTACTAAACTACAGCTGTTGTACTTCCTTCTGTTTAGAAGTAATATAAAAATAGGCGTATCTCAATTAATGCATGTCGCTGATTTAAATAAAATTTAATTAAAACTTGTAGGTAACTCAGAGCTAAATTGGGTTGGCCATGTGCTATGACATTTTCTAAATTTTATATATATATATATATATATATATATATATATATATATATATATATATATATATATATATATATATATATATATATATATATATATATATATATATATATATATATATATATATATATATATATATATTGTCGTTGGCTAAATTATATATATATATATGTTAAAAATCCCAGGAAGCTGTTGTAATTGGACCATCATACAGAAAGGAACCAATCTCAGACAACCATGCATAAGGGAAAACTTTAATTAGAAATGAAATTGCCTATTAACTGAGAAACTAATTACCCTGCTTTGTTTCATCTGCTCTGTATCCTGTTCAGATAACACTACATGATATGGGAATGTGGAAATAAATGCCTGAGTAATGGTGTACAAATGCTCTTGCTTCTCTGTCTTGTTAATTTAGGCCCTGCGGAAGCAGATAAACAACAGTATTACTATAGTTTGACTTTCTTACCTTGTGTGCATACCTAGTAGTTCCTCTCAGTTTATCAAATGTTTTGCAACGAGAGGGAACAGTCACTGGAATAGTCTTGAGTTCCAGTGTGTGCAAACATTTCGTGTCTTGTGATTTCAAAGCACCAGTCAGGATTTAAGTTTGGCCAACGACAAAGCCAATATGATGGCTTCATTTTGACAGGTTAACATTTGACCTGGACAGGAAGGAGATTTCAAAGTATAGTATTCAAATAAAAACATACGGTATAACTCCAAACTGTAGATATAACATCTACATATCCAAAGGAATAAAATGTGTGGTGCCTTAAACTATGCTGAAAATGTTTACATAAGTTTTTGATACTTTTGGAAGGATAGATAATTGGTGCATTTCCAGTCTCAAATGGAGAGGGGTGTGTGTGTTATTCTGCATAACAGATACTACCACACCTAATCCTCTGTTTTCAACAATTAGGGCGAAGATCTCAGAAAAATTGGCACAAGAGGGCCTCAAGGACTAAATATGCCCATTTGATATTGCTTCATTGCCAAGGCCCCAGGTAATTTAGGGTGTCATAAGCTAACACTGATACCCTCATCTTGGTCTGATAGTAAGCAACTCCTTCAGCACAGATACAACAGATTGCTATCAAGATGTCCACAATACCCCAAGTATTCAGCATTTGCTGAAGCTTTAGGGCAGCCACAAATGAAATGAAACTTAGCCATCAGGTTTATTGGGTTGGTGCTCCAGGGTCTTTAACCCATTCTTGCCAACTATCCATATGGTGTTTTTGCCCAAATAGGTGGATTTTCAATATGATGATAGACCACTTGACATAGTGGTCAGAATCCTAAGTTTATTTGTTAGGTATAGAAGATATGTTTCCAGTGTGCTGTTAGAGCTCTGAACAAGAGAACAGGAGCTTTCTTATGAATTCTTTGGAATTTAAATGTTTGAAGTGGTAGCTGTGTTAGTCTGGGCAAGCATATCTGAGATTAAAACAAAACAGAACAGCAAAAAAATGTGGCACCTTAAAGAGTAACCCCTGTACAGTAATACCTCATACAAAGTCCACTTCATACAACATCGGATTCATACAACATCGCCTAATTCCTTGAAAAAAGTTGCCTCATACAAAGTCATGCAACTTTGTATGAGGCATTGGGGTTTTTCCCAGGTTGCATTGTGCCTGGGCAGTATAAAAGGCGGGACACATGCGTGCATTGCTCTTGTGGGTTTTGCATGAGGCGAAGAGTGTTTAGCAGTGGTTTTGAGCATGATTTTGGATTTTTTCATCAGAATTTTTAGAAGCATTCCTGGGATTTTTGCAGCATTCTTCAGGTTCTTGGACAATCAGGGTTGTTTGACATGTTTTTGTAATGTTTTTAGCCTTTGAACAATGATTTCTTAAAGTTCTGTCAGTTTACTGTCTGTTTCCTTGACTTTGCCCTGAAGTCTGTGCTGTTACAGTACAATGTTTCTCTATGGAAACGACGTTGTATGAGGCATCGCAGCAAGGATTTGGACGATATATGAGGCATCTCAGCTAGGATTTTGCATGCCTCATACAAAGTCCAAATCCGTATAAAGTCCAAACTTGTGGAACCAAGTTTGGGCGTTGTATGAGGTATCACTGTATTTAAATCTGAGCTTTTGTGGACCAAGCCCACTTCATCATAATTGGGATTTAAAATCTGTAAAATGTAACAAGGAATACTGTGAGGGCAGAATAACTGTTGACTAGTGCTACAAAAAGGAGTCAATCATAAAACATTTAAAGGGATTTAGGGTTAGAACTGATCAGGGAATGATAAAATGTCTAAAATTTTGGAAGTGGAATTAAATTATTTTTAAAACGAGTGAAATATAATCATAAAAATATGCTCAGCCTTGGAATCTGGTTAAGTGAAATGTGGGAGCATAATGATAAAATAGAAGTCAGAACAGGAATTATTCTGAGAAGCTTTCTTAACAAAAGCATAATATACAATAAAAGCTTAACATTGATTTTTAGAATGCATACTCTGTGGTGTCTATGATTAATCTGTGATTGGTTATATTCTGTGGCAGACAATTGTTCAATTGATCACAGACTAAGATAAAAAGGTGGTTGAAATGTGGATTTATCACAGGATGCTAAGAATCTCTTGGATTAAGAAGCTGGCCTAAGAAGAGCTAACTGATGCAGATCAAGGAGTTCTAGAATTAATAAAATACAGACACTACTAGAAGGAGTTAGGTTGTATAAGGAAAATTGGGGGGTGGGGATACAAGTTGCTACAGCTGCTTATTCAGGGTGAAATAAATGGGACAAGGTGTGCAGAAAGGAGAAGGAACCTGAATGCATCTAAAGATCTTCACAGTAAAACCCCTACTTACGCAAAAAGTTCATTCCGTAGGCTTTTGCTTAAATCGTTTTTTATGTAACTCGAAGCAAACCCATAGGGAAAATGAATTTTTTATGTAAATCGAAGCAAACCCATAGGAAAAATGAATTTTTTATGTAAATCGAAGCAAACCCATAGGAAATTATTTTCTACATAAGTCGAAGCAAATCCATAGGAAACAATGCATTTTTTATGTAACAAAGCAAACCCATAGGAAATCATGTTACGTAAATTTATATAAATCGGGACATTTATGTAAATCAGGACATAGTTTTAGCACAAAATCATGTAAGTCAAATTTTATGTAACTAGGGGCATTTGCAAGTTGGGGTTTTACTGTATAACCATCATTATGTAAACTAGGAAGAGAAGGATAGAAAATTAAAAGTAGCTGTCACAAACAAAAATGATGACGCACTTGTTAATCGCCATAATAATTATCTGTAGCCTTCTAAATGATGGCTAAGCATGGAGAATGAAGGGAGAGAACCACTGTTGCGCAACTGGGTTTTGTTTCTTAGTACTAGAGGCTTTACATGGGGAAATAGTAAGCCACTCATTTAAAATTGCTGAACTAGGTTGATCTGACCAAACTAGGTAAAATTTTCAACAAAGGAGCTGTGTTATGAAATTAACTGAAATAATACTGTATTGCTACTCATGATCTTAAAAACAGCTTTAACAAAAATCTTGCCCATCTGCTCCTTTCAAAATGTAAACAGATATAGGATGCCATCTAGTGGAATATGTGGTTTATGGTATAGGAAAGCATTTTACCAGAGCTGTTTCTGAATCATAGCCTTTCCATGAAAGCTGATTTACACTTCAGGACAGTGGTAGATATACTTGCTTATCTAGATATATTTTTTACTCTCCTGGCCTTCCCTTCAGTCTCCAAGTTTGCCCCTCAAAAGGTAGTAAATTGGTAGTAAATCTAATATCTTCATGTTCTCTGTAGATTAAACATATGTTTTGCATACACCTTGCATGCATCTGGTGCATGCACAAAACACCATGGAATCTGCCAGAGTTGAAAAAGAGACTTTAGCACTATAGAGTGACTCACTCTGCATGACAGAGCGCACAGCTTCCCAGTTTGCAGCATGTGGTATAGATTTCAGTTGTGCCAATAGAAGGGGAGGAAAGGGGTGATCACATATTTATGAAGGGCTACGGTTTTCTTTGTGCTAAAAAAAAAAACATCCCATCACTTTGTCCAAAGGCTTACAGTTTATTCCTCAAGTGCAAAATTGGCTAGTGGTTGTTTCTGGATAATGTAGAAATACTTCACACAGGATCCAGCAACGATACTCACTGGTGGAATGGAAGAAGGCCATGACACCTCTCCTTCTGTACTTCAAACCAAAATTCTTTGGCGGGACTGCCCACCCTAGATTTTAGGCAGTGTATAGGGCTGTAGTGGGGGAGGGGGGAGATGTTAAGTTGCAACTACTAGCACATAGTCAGATTTAACTTGGGAGAGCTTTCACCCGACATCCACGCAGTTCTAGCCATATGTACTGTATTACTGTAATTAGCACTTAACACTTCAGTATAGGCTCCAAGAGGCCCCCTGGTATGCCTGCACAATATGGCCCTGTGGAGGCTGTTGTGTAGGAGAGTTGAAACTAGTCTTAGAACTACATGGTCCCAAGCTCCTTTGTTCCTCAAATGTGTACATTTATTGAGTTTCTTTTGTGTCCCGATCAAACCCTGGACTGCCAAAATGAAGCCACTTTCTTGGCTCTGTCGTTGGCCAGACCCAAGTCATTGGTGCATGTTTCTGGCAGTAATCAGCAGACCAGTAAGTGAGCTGGATTCTGTATCTCTTCGCATTCACACTGTATGTTATCCACCAGCAGCTCCCACGTGAGCATGTAGGTCTTACATTTGGGGACTCTGACCCTCAGCCTATTCAGGGTCCTCTAAGTGATGTAGAGGAGGTTGAGTTCTTCAGCTATATCCTCCTTTAATGATGTTTCTTGTCCAGTGAGCTCCTTCCTCTATCTTTTAATTTGATTTTGCTCTTGTGTACCTTCAAGAATGTTTGTTCTTGCCATAAAGCTCTTCCTGGATCTGAGCTGGTGGACTTGAGGCTCATATCCGTTCAGAAAAAGTTGAGGATATATTGCTTATTGCTTTGGCCCTTCAGAAACAACTTCCATCGATCATATTCAGTGGTAAGGGGTTCTGGGAATCGTATTTTCAAGCATATGAATGCTAAAGGTTCGTCAACTCCAGTTTACATTTTCTACTACTTTTACACTGCTTGTTTTAATACTGTTTTTTTTTTTGAGAGAGAGAGTGTGTCATAGTATTGTTAATTGTTTTAATATTTTTTTAAACTAATTGGAACCAACAGCTGAAAGGAGGTACAGTATGTTAATATTCTTGTGTAGATCAAGAGTTGTAGGCGAGCTACATGAACTTCCATGGAAGGTAATCTACTAAACTTTATAGGACTAGTTTCAGAAATGATTTGTTAAGGGTTGCCGTTTAAGAAGGCTTTAAAACTGCATGCTGTGAAAAAGTAGAGAAACTAAGTTTTCATATTCCTAGATCTCAGGGTCACCAAAGAAACAGATAGGCACTAGATTCAGGATAGCCAAAGGGAAAGACAATTTGTCTCACCATGGTTTTAATTGTTGGAATTACCTTTTATAGGATCTTTAGAAGGACAGTAGATAATGTCATGACATTCTATCAAAAGATATACTAGCTACATGAGACCTCCCTATACAGTGATAGTACTTCCACTGAGTAACATGGGCTGAGAGGTAAAAGAAAAAGAGTATGAATCCCCATAGGACTTCCAGACTTCTCACCACCTTTGTGGCTGGCTACTATTTAAAGCAAGAGCCTAAATCCAAGTATTCGACCAAATCAATGAAGAACCATTGAAAAAATAAGGCCTGTTACATTACAATTTACATATGTTTTTGATTTGATAGCTAGTCTATAGTTGTGGCTCCCTAGATTAACCCCAAAGATGATAGACATTTGGTGACACCTGGTATGGTTTAGGATTTTGTTGAGCCATTGGAGCAGTCAGTTTAATATATTTTAAAATATGATACCTGCCAAAGAAACCTGCAGCAAGCATTCAATGCTTTGTGGCACATAATTCCATTTAATCCAGATTGGATACATCAGGTACAGCAGTGGCACAAGACGCAGTACTGTAAATGATTTACAGGTTTCAACATATGCACTACAGTTTCAAAAGAAGACAACAGAAAACTTAGGATTCTTTAGAAAGTTTTCTCGAATGAATCTACCTGCAGTTTTGTACAGTACATTTTTTTGTCTCAGTCAGTTGTGATGTTTTGTAAGCAAAGCCCATTTAAAGTATGAAAATAGAAAATGATACAATTGAGGATAAATCTTGGTAACAACATAAACTCTCTAACACAAACACCATTGCATTGGAATGTCTCACTGATTTATCAAAAATATACCGTCACACATGTTCTGTTAATATATTTCATTAATCCGTGGAGCCAGCCAAAACTCCTGTTGCAATCACAACAGAGATCTGATAAAAGGGTGCAGCATGGACCTTGATTTCATACCTGCATGGCTATTTAACGTGCCAAGGGAATGAAGAGCAGTACATACAGATGCACGCACACAAAACAAAAAAAAGCCCATTGACTTAAAAGCAAGACTAGAGGAGCAATATTTATCATTTGGTCCCATGACTGATTACAATCATAAAGACAAGAACAAAACAAATAGAACTACCTTGCCAGGGTAGATCAACAATAAATCAAACCCGGGGGGGGGGGCTTCTGAATATTTGATAGTGGAATTCAAAACCTTGACTTGTCCAGAAAGACACATTGATCTGCATGCCTGTTCTTTTGCAACAACATGAACTAGTGACATACAGTGGTACCTCGGATAAAGTCCGATTCAGATAAAGTCGCGGTTTTCATGCACACGTGATGCATCGCATAAAGTCCAAAATCGCTAAAAATGGACGTTATCCGAGGTATTTGGTATAGGAACCTCAGATAAAGTCCATTTTTGGACGTTATCTGATGCATCACCCATTTGATTCGGATAAAGTCCAAACTTGTGGAAAGGAGTTTGGACTTTATCCGAGGTTCTACTGTATTGAGGTATCATTTTACAGTGTCAACCAGTTCTTCACAGATCTGAATATACCCTTAAATAATTCCAGGTTTATTCTGGTAATTTGATAGTGGTTACAGCTGCATGCTCCAATGTAAAATGGAGAAACTTTGACTCTCAAAATATTTTGGACTACTGTGTGTATAGCCCATTACTATTGGCTATAATGGCTGGAGACTTTGGAATGTGAACATCTGGAAGGCCAAACTACCTTGTTGCCTCAAAGTATAACATGGTAGAGTAATAGTGGAGTTCTCTATTCTTTACCGTTTGAACTAAACATTTATCAGTCTTTAGGCTTACTGATGCTGACCATTTTAGCTAACAGTCATTTGTCTGTTTCCAAAAATCTATCTAGCTTCTTAAAAAAAACAACCATTCATTCATGATCACTTTGCATAGTGGAGCATGATTTTCATTTCTCCTTTGCAAAAATGATTCCAAGCACTTACGTTTTCATCAATTCCCCAAATATTTATGAATTTGGCACTTGAAGGGGTGTGTATACTGAGACATTAAACAGTCAAAGTGGTTTGTTCCAGGAGACACAATGAGTCATGAGATGGAGCTCTGACCAATAGCTTAATCAGAATAATTCTAATTATCTTTAGTTAGAAAGAAGGTCCACAGAGTTCAGTTAGTCTTACTCCTACCTAAGCATATAAAGGGACTTTAGCCATGGTAATGGAACCCATAAAGAAATTCCCCAGTAGATATGACATCTGTCTATAGCCATTGCTGCTGAAAACCTGAGTTCCAAGTTAGTCTCTGTGATAGACCAGGTTTTGTGAGAGAAGAGAGCAACATGTTAATTATTCATTGTTCAAACAAGTATTTTCTGCAGGGAGTGGAAATCAACTTAGAATTTATATACATTTAAAACCATTGGGGGTGGGAAAGACATACCTCCTCATAGAAAAGTTTTGCACTGGTAAAAAAAGACATCAGAACTTTAATTTTTCCTCTTTTTATTGCTTTTCTCTTTTTTTGGTTATTCCATCCTAACTGTTATTTCTTTAGTATGTAATACTATATGCACATCTATTTTGGGCCTTAAGTACCATGAAACACAGAGACATTTAGCTTACATACATAGGACTGCAATGTTTTAAAGATTGGGGGGGAGGGGGGTTATTGGAAATTTTAAAACACAATGTATAGTTTTATTTCATTTTATTCTAATAGCAAAGTCTGCTCTGTAGTGTCAGATTACTTGGTTAGCGATAAGGAACATTATTTTTTTAGTGCAAAAAAGGCTACAGATTAGACTTGCAGAAAAACATTGGATCAAATTAAAAATCTCTATACATATAGTTATTTCTTGGTAGCAAAACCAGCTTCAAATATTGTTTAAAGAGTTATAATCTTCAAATTAGGTAAGACGTCAGCAGTTCGACTCCCGAGAACTGCAGGATAGAATGAGCTCTTGTCTTTGTCCCAGCTCCTGCCAACCTAGCAGTTCAAAAGCAAGAAATTGCAAGTTGATAAATAGGGACCACTTTGGTGGGAAGGTAACAGCGTTCCGTGTGTCTAGTCATGCCTGCCACATGACCATGGAAACGTCTGCAGAAGCAGACAGTGCTGCCCCTTCAGCTTTGAAACAGAGATGAGCACTGAACCCTAGAGTTGGATACGGCTAGCTTTCGAGCAAGGGAAACCTTTACCTTTATGTTACATTCCACAGAGTCTAAGACAACATGTGTAACAATGATCTTCTGATGGAAGAGAGCTCTATAGTCATTCAATAACAAGTGACACAAAGTTAAATATGTTTGATTTCAATAGGAAGGGACCACCTATTTAAATCTATCCTATTTAAATCAGTAGGACTTAAAGTGCTTGGATTGTGCTCATTGTTTCTAATCCATCAACCCCAGACAGTCATATTATCAGGAACATCCTCTCTGTTTTCAGAAGTGAGGTTTCTTTATCCCTGCAAAATGGAATTAGATGTACATTTGGGGAAGCTTTGGATCATAACCAAAATGAAATACTTTAGAATCAGCAAATTGTTAGGATTTTGGCTTTTGATATTATATTAATAGCCTAGACTCTAGGATGACATATACATAAACTAATAGTTTCTACTGCAGTTATTTTATGGATAATAAATTGGATTCAGAATAAGTTAGCCACAAGTTAGATCTATGGGACTCAAGCTAATAAGGGCTAACTTAATTCCCATTGATAGTAATCCAATAAGTTTCTTTTGTATGCCAGGTTTCTTTTAAAGAATAGTTATTGTCTGGTTCCATGTGTCATGAGGAAATCAGGGTTTCAAAATGTGTTTTGAATGGAAGATGCACTGCATCATTAGTTTTACAAACCAATGCCTGTGGAAAGCAAGGAAACACATTCATAAGAACATAAGAACATAAGAACAGCCTTGCTGGAACAGGCCACAGCCCATCCAGTCCAGCATTCTGTCTCACACAGTGGCTCACCATTTCCTTCAGGGTATTCCCAAGGAGATGCCTTCACCTGCTTAGGATTCCCTGGAAATGGCATTGAGAGATATCCTGCCTATCTCTCCAACCCGGAGGTTGTCCTTAGGTAGCCATAATTATAGCCATTGATAGCCACTCTAGCTAAATACAGTATATGATCCAGAATGGTGGGTAGCAGGGAAAACATACTTTCTCCACACAGCTGTTTTAGAACTACTGCTGCTGCTTTGCATTTGCTTATGAAGAAATGGGGTAGTATCTAACACTGAATGAAAGAAGTGTGCATTCATAGGAGAGGAAATGTATTTCTGTAAGAGATCCCTTGACATAACAGCAATTATTCTGTGGATGGAAGTGCCTTCTGTTTACAGAGAACACTGTGTAACTTGATATTCCTGACTATCTGGAAAAAAACCTTCTTAACTGTTAGTGCAGTACAACGGTAGAAGCAATTACCTCTGGAGGTGGTGAACGCTCCAATGCTGGGGGCATTCAAGAGAAAGTTGGGCATCCATTTGTCTGATTTGCTTTGATTTGGATTTCTGTATTGAGCAAAGGGTTGGACCAAATGGCCTCATAGGCCCCTTTCAACTCAGCCATTCTACGAGTCTATTCTGGTTGTTATTGGACTTCCAATCCTGCAACATTACTACGATTTCATCCAATTTGCAAGAATGCAATTCAAAAGACTCAAGTGGAAATTTAAGAGAACTTCTGAACCATATAAGAATCATGTAAGGTTTGCATTAATGGCCATGGCTAATTGACAAAGTGCCAGGGTGCATCTCAATTAAACAACCGGGTAATAACAAGGCATATGACTGAGATATGCCCCATATGTCATCAATGTTCTGCCATTAGCTGTTCAGCAGGGCATGCAAACCTTACACTTCTGATCTGTATGTCTTGGGCAAGAGGCATTTCCCCCAGGATTTTGAGTGTCTTCCCAAGTGCATGTGCCAAGATCATGTTATAGCTGCCCCCCAAAAAAAGAACAGATGATCAGCATAAGGAATGAAACAAATATTAAAGCAGTCATTAACAATTGGTATCTAAATGTGGTTTTGGTTCCTAATTTTGAAGGCTTGAAAGAAAACACCAGAGAATACCAGCAGGAATCCTATAGGTATTTGCATAAATGGTTAATTGCTATGGTGCATTTTGGTTCTGCAGTTGAATGCAACATAGATGCACCCCAATACTTCACAAGCTGACTTTAGTTAGCCACAGATAGTTAAACTAACCTATGCAAATACCAACAGAACTCTGGCTGGTGAAAATAAAGCACCTATAAAACTGAACAAAATGCTAGCTTTTAGGTATGCAAACCAAAGTAGATATTCAAACATTCTGGTCCTTTTGATTTCTCAGAGTAATACAGAAAAGGAAGACACGCTTAACTTTACTATAAAGACACATTCTGTCTTAGGGTGCCAAGATGAACAGGAACTCTGGATTCACCTGCTAAATTTTTATTCTGCTACTGAATTATGAATGCTATGAAAGGGCCACTGTCCCTTTCCATCAAGTTACTCTAACTGCAATTCAGCATTAGCCTACTTGATAGATTTTAGATTTAGTAATGTAGGTATACCCTATGTTGCTATGCTAATAAAACAACATATTCATTTGGTGAAAGGTATCTTCACAAATATAGGGGAACAACACTGAATATTAGCCAAGCCAGGCCATGCACCATTTGTGCAAAGCAGAGTATACTGACTACTCTTCTGAGCAATAGGATTGCAGAAGGGATGATGATGATAATGATTGTACATTTCCACAATCATACCTCACTTGTCTGAAACCCTAAAAGATGCTTCTTAAGCCAATGCAGAAGAATCAATTAAGGCTTACCTGATGTTTCTAGGACCATAATTGTTTCTGTTTTAAAATCTCTGGCATAAAATCTTGTAGCTCCTCCATGTTAGGGTTTCATGGATGGGGATACTGATTATGAGAGGCAAGTTATTGTCAATCCTTACCAAGCATCATTAAAAGACAGTGATACATATGAACATTTTATAGTGCTCTTTTATTTTGGGTAAATCAACCAGTTTATTTGGCACTTTGCATGAATTAAGACTGGATCTGGGGTTTTTATCTACCGCAGAATCCGTGGGGAAAGCGCAGTCATTTCCTGCTCAACAGTTCAGAGTGGAGTGGGTTCTTAGACAGTAAGAAGTCTGAAAGCATCTTGGTATGAGCATTCTGAGAAAACAGGAAAGAAGCAATTAGAAAATTAGCTTGTGAACAAAAAATTGCTTCTCAAAGCCTCAGCTTTGAATCGGCTGAAGTGCCATTTTAGCACAGATTAGTTTGGGCTACTTTTTCTTTCTGCTTTCTGGTGGGTTCAAAGAATTAATTGTTCAACACCTTTAATGTTAAATGGCAAAACAATGGGTGCCTGTGGGTGGGTGGTGGAAGACTATATTTTTTTAGTGAAGCAGCTTATTTGACAATTTTGGTTAGTTTGCAAAGAATTCCTTTAAAATAAAAAAGACAGAAGTGTCATGCCCACTTAATTGTTCTTTAGGACATTTTTCAAAAATAAAGTATAGCTTCAGAAGACATTATGGTGTGTAGGACATAAAATTAATTTGGATAGAGGACACAAATACCCTAAGTGAATTAAAAAAGAATAATAAATTGTGCAATTTTTATGACAAGGGAAGGGCACAATCCCCACAGAGATCATCCAGTATTAGTATAAGTCCGTGATGGCGAATCTTGGCACTCCAGATGTTCTTGGACTTCAATTCCCAGAAGCCGAAGCCCCCTGTGGATCCACACGAATGGGTTTACTGTGAGTCATCCGCCCCGCGCTGCCCTTGTCGCTCCCGGAAGCGGAAGTAAAACTGTTTTCTGATGGGTTCAAAGAATGGGCGTGTTTTACTTCTGCTTCTGGGAGCAACAAGGGCAGTGTGGGCTGAATGAATCGCAGTAAACCCATTCGTGTGGATCCACAGGGGGCTTGGGCTTCTGGGAATTGAAGTCCAAGAACATCTGGAGTGCCAAGGTTCACCATCACGGGTATAAGTCTTATTGACATATGTGAAGGTCGCACAGGCTTGCACCTAACAGAGATAACATTAGGACAAGGATGGTATAAAACTTTATAGATGGTTGTAACTCATAGTTCTATATTTTCTAAATAGTATAACAATATTTAACAGTTGGTGAGCTATTCTGAAACACACATGATTTAAACCATCTATTAAGAGTGTTGATTAGGAATGTTACTGTAATATATAGGAGACTCCCCCGCCCCATCTAGACTCAATACTCCTCTTTGACAGGAAATAACACTTTACCAAGGGGAAGTCAGATATTATTAAATTGCTTTATCAATTAAGTCAATGCAACCCAAGAGACTGTCACTATGACCCACAGGACTGTATTTAAAAATAAGATACAACAATCAGTCCGTGGTACATGGTTGGCTCCTGAAGTAATCCTATCAAGGACAGACCTACTGACTATCTGACTAGTATATACAATGGGAGACACTTCCATTACTATTAAAGAAACACATGTAAAGCAGAAAACAGAAGCGAGGGCCTATTATTGTGTATTTATGAACATCCGGTGCAGTGGCTTTATGAATTTGCCCTCTTTGAAACTTGCATTTACAGGATAAAAAATTTAAAATTATCCCTAGGCTCACTTTGTTAGACTTTTAAAAGTATAGAACTAGTTTATCTAGTCACACTCTTTACAAGCCAGTGATAACAAAATAATTTCTTTAAAAAAGCAAAAAATATTGTGGTAGAATACCAAAGCCTATCTTTCTACTACAGATAAGATGTTTTTCCCTACAGACAAGAATTAGCAGACAAATACACTGCAACTGCAATTTGTGTTGAATGAAAGGCAATTACAAAAACCATCTGAAGAAAAGAAAGGTTTTTTTTTGATGTGTGTGTGTGTGTGTGTGTGTGTGAAAGAGAGAGAGAGAGAGAGACTGTGACTACATGCAGCTGTTTCTTTTCTCTTCACCCACCTATTTTTCTTTTTTCTTTTTTTTTTTTGCTACTGCGCACTGAAGCCTGCAAAGGGGACACTCATGCAGAAGAAAGGTGCACACTGAGCCGAACCATTGGTTCCACAGGCATAAGTTGAAGTATGTTCTGGCCCATGCAGGCATTATGTCTTTGCAGGATTGAGCCTGGAAACAGGAAAGGGTGCTCAGATCTTTTGCAGTTGATGTGTGCCAGTTTCTGTGATTCTTTCACTCGTTCACACTCACACACACACACATACAGACACACGCACACAAGGATAAAAACTAAATCCCTGTGACAAGATGGTTTCTCCATCGCAGCCTTCAGCCATAAACAAAAGGGAATGGGAGGGAAATGTAGTTTTGGTTGGTTAAATATTCTGCTGCATGAAGGAAAAAAATTATCATAAAATCCATTTTATCACCTTTTTTTCAGTCATTTCCTCATGAATAAATATTATCCATTAAAGACTTTTTAAAAGGTGCTGAGATACACAGTGTTATATTTCTGCTTCATTATTGGTGTCATTCTTGTAGCTTATGACAGGGCTTCTCCATCCATTTTCGGGAAACTATTCTATTCCCCATATCCTGGAACAAGGCTTTTCTTCATCATCATCATCATGGACAACTATAGTTCTTTCCACTACCCCTCCACAGACACGTACCCAGCTTCCCAATTTTTCTGAGATGACTCTGCAGCATGAACATGAGTTTGAGGGAAGCAGCCTCTATGAGGCTCCCGCTGTTCATTCTTAGACGTAGGTCAGGTTGGTTTGGCTGCTCTTCCAACCATCCATCTAGGCACAATTTGCAGCAAAGGAGGAACACCGAGGTGGGGAAAGGGAGAGAAATGTGGGCCTTTCTCACCACCTCTTTTGACTGATCGCATCGCCTTACAAAGCCGAAACCTTGACAATGTTGCTGCTCACAATGTTCGTGGAGTGGCGGGGGCTGGATGGAGCATGCCTGATTTCACCTTCCGGGGTCAGCGCCGGGGGTGTTGGGATGCTGATGATCGCTGTTGTTATTTGTGAGGCTTTGCAGTTTGGTCTCAGACTGTCATCTGATTTCATATTTAAGCTGGAGCGACTGAAAGACCAAAGTAAAGTAAATAATCAGAAATCAAAGCAAACATGCCTCTGTTTTTAAATGTAAAAGGAGCAGAGATGAAATGACTTGAGCAGCGGTTCTTTCTAAATTCTGGATATTTTAATAAATGGTCTTGGCAAAGAGCAACATATGAATATATCAAGAATGGGATTTTTCTGTCTTCCAGATGTTTGGAATTACAAGTCCCACAATCCCTCATTCCCTCCCCGAATGTATTCCTAAGTGACTATGCTTGGTGGAACTCCTGGGAGTTTTAAGTTCAAACAGCTGCCCAGGCTAATGTTTCTCATGCTGGAACATAAGCTACTGGGGGAACAGAACTTCTTTCTTGTCTTAATCAACTGGAAATAGGAAGCCTCAAGCAATCAGAATTCAGATTCCAATTAATATTTCAGGGTCTTCTGTCCTGTCTATTCTCTCATTTCAGGCTGGAGACTGAGGAAGCCTGCCTATAAATGGTGGATCTTTGTTCTGGGTGTGTCCAGTCACACATTTGATTGTGCAGCTAAGATGAACCTGGATAACTAATCAATAAACTGCAATTATCTGTAGCAATACAGAGATACATTATTTGAACAGCAAAAGGATTTTGGCCACTAAGTGGCATTTCATCATTTTAGAATGGCGAATGTCAGTGCTAAAATGCTGTTTTTTAAAAAATGTTTGCTAATGCTGGAAATCAATTCAGTTGAGGAACATAGGGAAGGACCTCTGAGAACCTAATGCAGTGATGGTCAACCTTGGCACTCCAGGTTTTCTTGGACTGCAATTACCAGAAGCCCAAGGTAGCACTCCTGCAATCACTAACCTAGTAAATCACAGAGGGCTAGACTGGGGTTCCAGGAGGAAAAGCTTGAGCCCTGTGTTGGAGGTATCCCATTACTGTGCTAAAGGAGATCTGAAGAGGTAGCAACAAAGATTATTTCTCTGCTCTGAGAGTTAAGCCACAGCAAGCAATCCAGTCATATTGGGGCTACTGGTTGAACACTAATAATTTATTCAGCCTTAGAAGGGCCTTCCATTTCTGTAATATACTAATAGACCAGCCTAGGCTACTTTGATGTGACTTTCTCTTCCTCCTTACATTAGCCCTTCAACTAGCCATGTTTTCAGTGCTGATCTTGAGGACTTGGCAGATCTTGAGGGCTTGGCTGATCTTGAGGACTTCTATTAGATCTACATCAGTTGCATCCTATGATTAATTATGGAGGGGAAATGATAGGGTTGCTCTCCAGACAACTACCTGCCAGCTGGGGTCCAGTATCTCAACACAGAGTTGCCTTTACAAAGACAAAGAGCTCTTTCAAATTGAAATCCTGACTGTAATCTTAGAGCATGACTCACAAAGAAGCTCCCCTCCTGAAATCTCAATCATTCTAGGAATATTGGTAGGATCTTTTGTAGCTCTCTATAGTATAGCTGCAGCTTTTGTGTTTGTTCATTTTGTGTATTTCTCCACGTCCCACCCACATATTATTCACAAGTCCTACACTAGGTTGCAAGACTTGTTCTTCCTTCCCACACTGACATTCATATGCATTTTTCCTTGTATTCTTACCCTTTACCCAAATTAATAATTTATTTACACATTTTACCTGGTGTAGGCAACTATTATACCAGTCTGGCCAGGTTATCCTGCTATGGTAATAGAATAGACCATACTGCCAGCGACTCAATGCTGAATGTCAAGCGGTGGTTAACTAACCTGACAACCCTGAGGACTAGCAGCTCTGGCAGGTTGGGGTAGAGGAATGTGGGAAAAATAGAAAAGGGCCAAGATGCTGGGCTTTGGGTAGGTAAAGGTAAAGGTTGGCCTTGCTCAAAAGCCAGTTGTATCCGACTTTAGGGTTCGGTGCTCATTTCCATTTATAGCCAAAGAGCCAGCACTGTCTGCATCTGCAGACGTTACTATGGACATGTGGCAGGCACGACTAAACACTGGAGTGCATAGGATGCTGTTCACCTTCCCACAGAAGTGGTCCTTATTTATCTACTTACAATTTCTTGCTTTCGAACTGCTAGGTTGGCAGGAGCTGGGACAGAGATGGGTGCTCACTCCATCATGCAGTGTTCAGGTCTCGACCTGCTGACCTGCCAACCTTCCAGTTGACAAGTTCAGTGTCTTAACCACTAAGCCACCGCAGCCCTTGGGCTTTGGGTACTGACCCTTAAAAATTTGGAATTTCCATTTCAGTTCATTTTTGGAGAGTTGTTAAAACTTGCAAATTATATATTTTTAATGAGGGCTAATAATTCCAAGCACAGAAGAAGATGAATCTGTTAGAGCAGTGGTGCCCAAACTTTTCGGGCTGCGGGCCAGTCACGTGGTTCAGGGAGCCGGTCACTATGGCCCGGGGCCCGGATCCAGCCCCTGACACCAATTTATCTGGCCCGTGAAGCCCTCGTCGCTCCTGGAAGTGGAAGTAAAACGTGCCCATATGGGCACGTTTTACTTCCTCTTCCAGGAGCAACGAGGGCTTCATGGGCTGGATAAATTGGCATCAGTGGCCAGACCCAGGCTGTAGTTTGGGCACCCCTGTGTTAGAGGTTTCCATCCCTTCTGGAAGCTCATTAGCCAAAGCTCTCTTTCCCTAATGACTACCAACTGTACCTGGTTGTGAGTGAGGGCTGCTCACTGCATTGAATATGTATAGTGCTGAGCTCCTGCATGCTCCGCAGCCGGGTTGCTGGCACACTGGAATTAGGGAGGTGTGTGGTTTTCTTGCTGCGTCGTGAACAACAGGAGGTGGTCAAGCCATGGTGACTAGAAAGGGAAGGGCTGCGAGTGGATGGATAGTTCTGCATTGAGCTCTCCAAACAATTCTGCTCAAATAGCTGTTCATCAATGAATTCATGGTTCTGCCAGGGAAAAAAGTCAACACATGTCAGTATCTTCTAGAGTTAACAGATCATCAGTACAGTATCTGACTCCCTGAGATTAGGGTTAAGACTTGAAATGGGGATAGGCCTTATGGATTGGAATACGTGCCAGAACTGCTTCTGTGATTGACAATTCTAGAAACAAACACAAGGTTCAAGGTTGACTCCACCTTCCATTCTTTCAAGTTCGGTAAAATGAGTACCCAGCATGTTGGGGGCAAAATGCTAATTAACTTGTGAACTGCCCAGAGAGTGCACTAAGCGCTATTTGGCTATATAAGTGTAACTGCTATTGCTAATTAATCCTCTCTAAGTAAGATGACGTGGACTAGGTAAGTAACAATTCTATTGGACTCACATTACATCTGAAAACTGATGACACTTGGCTTTTTACACTGATTTTTGTGCACATTCACCAAAGGTTCCTTGCTATTCCCCCTCCCCCCAACTAATTGTATTTTTCCAGCTGAACAGTGGGATTATTTACGACCTTTTCGGTCCTAAGGGAGGAAGGAAGTGAATATGTGTGAAAATGAGTAGTGGATGTGAGCAGCTTTCCTACAAAGAACCACTCTTGTTACAGTTCATTTCATTTCTGTTTTACAGACCAAGGAAATAATCTTTGTACATACTCAAAACACAAAAGCCTTCTCCTCAGAGGATGATGGGATTCAAATTTTAATAAACTGGATTTGCACAGTTTTACCTTTGTGCACCTCAGAGTATTTGATATGCTTTCCTCAAAATAAGGGAAGCATTTTGAGAAAGGATTACAAATATTAAGTTTAGGTTCTATTTAAAATAAGACTAATAATAAGGGGGAAACCCACTGAAGTGGCTTTTTGACTTTAAATAGAGCAGAAGAGGGGTATTAAATCAACTGATAAAATCTGGCAATAAACAAATCAATGGTGAATGGTACAAATTCATCATTATGCAAAGAAAGAGAGAAGCTAAACAAAGGGTAAATGCATAAATTAAGGAATGGGAAATGGGAGAGCATGAGATTTTTGCCCAGGAAGAGTAATGCAAACTGCAATAGATGTGGACTATTCCACACCATCTTTTTGCACAACTTGTTTTAGTAATTTATTTGCACACACAAAACCTGCAACCTGGGTTGAAACTTAGCGGCAACCAGAAATGAAATAAATGCAACGAACAGTGGTACCTTGGTTAACGTAATTAATGCGTTCTCCGGGATGTTTCTTACAGCGAAAGTTACTTTACCCAAATTTCCCATAGGAATGCATTGAATGCAATTTCCCATAGGAATGAATTGAAAACTAAAATACATTAAGCAAAACATGGTTTCCCATAGGAATGGATCGAAAACCAATTAATCCATTCTGAAAAAATTCCATAAACTGAGCCACTATTTTCTATGGATTTCTTTTTGTTATGTGATTTTTATGTTAACCAATTGTATTGGCAATTTCTAGGCATTTTGCAATACAACTCACATACAGTACAGTAGACCCTCGCATAACGACATTTCTTGGTTCCCTAAGTAGCGTTGTTATGCAGAAAACGTTGTTATGCAGGTTTCTATGGAGTTTCCCGCATAACAACATTTTTAGCTTTGATATTTGGATAACGACTGTTATTTATAGCATCGTTATCTGGATAACGACGCTAAAATGTCGTTATGCGGGGGGACACGTGGTGCATAACGACGCACCGTTAAGTGAAAATGACGCTATCCGAATACGTCGTTAAGTGAAGGTTCACTGTATTTTGTTTTATTTTTCATTCAGTGAGGATTGGGCTAATTAGGGAGTTGTGAAGTTAGAACAATCATAAGCAATTGGTCCTTCCTATGTAGCAAGCCAATGGGGAATCTGATATATCTTCTGCACGGTGAGACGGGAATTATGAAGATACGTAGAGCTCATAAACTATGGAGGCAGGTAGTGCAGACAGAACTCTCCACTCTGCCTGTTAGACTGGGAATAATTCAAGTGGGAACCAGGAGTCATCCCTATTTCCTCCTCTGTCCCTGCTCTTTTAAAAGTGCAAAGCTGCTTCCAACTTGAGTAGGCTACAATGTGGCACATTGTGCAAGGGAATTCAGTCACCCAAATGGAAAATTCACTTCCTGTAATGTGAGTGTCTTGATTATTTAATGTAACATGGCCTACCTGATCAAACATCAAGAAGTAGGATAAGGCTTAAGCAAGGAATGATTGTAATTAAAATGGCAAATGTAGGTGAAATTAATATAGTCAGGGAAAGGAAGATAAATATATATTATAGTTAACCTTGTTGAACAGGACAGAACAGACAACTGATTAAAAAAACTCAACCTAGTTCTCAAATGATAGGAAAGCAATGCCCTTTATAGGTTGTTGCATTTTTTTTTTTTGCAATCAGTTGCAGCACTACCACAATGTTTAAACATTTGTGGGCATCGGTTAAGTCCTTTCTGTGCAACAGAACCATCAAGAACAAAAGTTGACAATCTGGTAGGTTGGCTTCCAAATATTGTGACAACATAGGACAACTTTCCCCCATGGTGCTCTCTAGATGTTTTGGATTACATTTTCATGTCTGTTAACCTTGCAAATGGGGCTAGAACTATTGACCAAACAGAAGCTATTGTTTTAAACATCTGAACACAACATACAATATGCAGAACTGGCATTGGAATAAGCACTTCATATGCCACTGATGTTCAATGTACAAAGAGTACTCTAAACTAGAATTGCACTTTCGTATTGTTTAGCACTGCACACTCATAGATTTATTTTATTTATTTATTTTATTCAATTTTTATTTATTTATTTATTTATTTATTCACATTCATAGATAGCAGCTAAAGAGGATAAATCCTCAGCATATACACAAAAGCCCAAACCACAGAAATGCTGCAGAAACCTAACATTCACATTCAGCATCTTCCTTTTTTGAGCAAGAAAGGGTATAAAAATAGAGAAAACAGTAACTGGTTGTCATCCAAAGGTCTTACAGCAATCAACGCCACTGGGTAGCTAAAGAGCTCCAACATGCACAGTCTGCTAAGGAGAGGGTCACTGACAAGGAAGAAAACAACACTCAAGACATGGCACAGAGACTGCAGTAAATGGATTAAATTAAGAAGAAAATACCTTGAAGGTGGAAGTTCGTAAAGATAACAGGGGATCATCCACAAGATAGGACAATCCCTACAAAACAACATGTCAACAAAAGATAAAAACACCATTGATTGTCCATTCCAGCATTCCATAGTCCAGCCCCAGCATTCCACCTGGCACCACACAAGTTTGAATGGGCAATGAGACCTTTCCTTTTCCTAATTTCAAAATCTGCTCTCTCTTCAAGGAGGACACAATCTCAAAGTAATTGGAAGTCTCAATGGCTTTCTCACAGAGACAGGAGGCTTGGGGAAAACACACTCTCAACTGTTCAACTAAGATCCTCTCAAAGGGGAGCACCTGAGCAACCCATATAATTACTTTAATCAATTGGTATAATCAATTAGAAAAGCTAAAGAAAAGATGACATGCCTATTGGTATGAAATAGAGGATGGATGTGATTATTCATTTATTTATTTTTTTAGTTAGCAACCAATCCTTCCCACTAAATCTGAAGCTAATGCGTCACAGCTCAGATAGTGTAACCTTGAATTTCAACAGAAATGGGTGAAGACAAAAATGGTTCCCACTTTGAGGAAAGGTCAACTGCCCAATGAAATCTGTGGGTGACTCTTATGTATGGCACGTTCCTTCATTCCTCTAGTGACTTTGTGACATTGAAAAACGACTCTTTGGTTTTTCAAGGTTTCATAAGCTACAATGAGAACTTATTTTGTTAGTATGATGCATTCATAAATTGGTTAAATATGATGAAAAACACATGCATTTTCAGCATAAATGCTGATTAAACTGTTCTGATGGGTGCACTGAAAAACACACAGTCAACATGCTGCATATCAGCCCATGAATTGACAGCCTCTGTGTTGAAAATGCGAGATGGGTTTAGGTCAGTGGCACACCCTTTCCAACAGTCACACAGCCATTTATTGTTGATTGAGGTTTCAGTGAGCCATATCCGATTCCACCCTCCATCCTCACCTCACGTTTCCAAACTTTATTTTTGTTCCTATTTGAATTCCAGATGAATGGCAGATAATTTCGTATCAGCTCGTGTCATATATACTTTGGTATCAATTACTCCTTCAACCAATCAGTTTGAAAGCAAGTTTCAACTTTCTCCACAACTCCCTCCATTTGTTGTTATAATGAAACTGAGCCAGCAGATAATTAGCAGAATCTCCTTTTATCTCTTGAATAGGTTCACAAGGATTGAAAATATATTATCATTTAGAAGCCAAATACATATACAGCTGAAGTAGCAAGTGGAGAAATATTTGGCACTCTGGCCTCACTTACTAATTTTGACCAAAGTCAAGATTTTGGAACAAAATGCATGGTCATCTATGTTCAATAGTCCGAGTTGGGACTAGATCATAGGGTCAAAAGCATATATTTGTTTCTCCAAAGTGTTTCTCTTTTAAAATCACATTTTCAACTCAAATTTTTTTTGTCCATGGCGTTCAGAAGTGCATGCATGAAGTCATTCCATTTAATGTCTACAACGACACTGTCAGGAAGATGATTTGTACAAGGCCACCTAGCAATATCCATGGTTGAAGGAGAATCTGAACCCAAGTTTCTATGCTCTATCTGCTACTACAACAATAGAACATTGTACATAATTCATTTATATTTTCATGGGAAATGCTGATACAGTGGTACCTCATACAACGATTTTAATCCGTTCCACAGGACTCATTGTACAAAACAATTGCTATACGATGCATGCATCGTATAGCAATTTTCCCTATGGGATTCATTGTATAACTTTTTTTTGCTAAGTGGTTTTTCCCATTGAAAAATTGTTGTACAATTTTTTCCATAGGGAAAATTGTTATGCAGGATGCATTTCCCCCCAAAACCTAATTTTTATACGATTTCATTGCTATACGGGCGATTGTTGTATGAGGTTCCACTGTATATATCTCATGAGTGCAGAGGGAAATACAATATGTTTCACTACTTCTTTTTCTCTCTTTCATGGATATTAGTTTTGTTAATGTTCAGTGTAAACTCTGAGCTAATGTGCCATAGTATTAGGGTACTGGACTTGGGAGAGCCAGGTTCTGCTTCTCACTGAATCATGGAACTGATTCCTGGTTTACCTTGGGTCAGGTAACCTTGCCAACCTCACAGGGCTGTCATCAGGATAAAATGGGTAGGAGGAGATAAGCTGCAGTGTATGGATTGCAGCTAGGGCAAGATATACATGGTTTAATGAACTAAAGCATTGTCATTCCATTCAAGTGACTTTGCGTCCATTACTTCAACTGCATCATTACACTTGCTTATGAAGAAATGTCTCCTGGATTTTATTGCATCTCATTGTGGAGATGATATTCAAGGTACATCTAAAGTCCTTATGTTAGGTGGGTTGAACATGCTCATGCAATGCATCAGTCTCTGCAGTCCACGTGTCCCAAGCTTCTGGCTATGGCAGCCTTCTACCAGTTCCAGAGCAAAATCCACATAAGCTGTTCATTCAGCACCCACCATGAGGTGAAGCAGGCGATCCCCATGTATATTGCCTTTTGCTTACGGTAGTATACTGCACTACACAAACAGAAGCACAGGCAGCAAACAGACAATAATAATTTCATATTTTCAGGTAGAGCAAGGGCTGGGCTTGGGCTGGAAATATAAGATACTATAGCTTTTATCATGAGCAAGCAGTCATGGGCAACAATCAGTGACCCTGAATGGAGAGGTGCACCTTGATGACATAGCCAGACAATCGAGCAGAGGCTGGTATACGTAGCACTAAAATGTGAATTTGCACTGGAACTGTGCATGAAGGACTGTTTCTGCATACTCATCTTGTTGGTTTCATTACATTCAGGTTTTTCCCTTTAAAAAAATCCATTTCTTGCTGCAAAGTAGCCTGAGATAGTGGAGTCTTTTTTACAAAAAATCAGGGATTGACAAAGGCCTTCCAAGTAACCCTTTTGAACCTTGATCAAAATATGGGCTCTCAAAAAAAATTTGTGCATCTCCCTCCTCCATAAACATAATTCTTCCCACACATTCTGTTACTTTTTAAAGTGCTAAAACAGGCCCAGAGTGTGGCTTAGTGGGGGTAGGGATTGAATTGTCTTTGCAGAGCAAATCATAAAATTCCAGGAGGATGAGATTTGCAATTTGAAGGCCTGCAAAACATTTTGCGGAGATCAGCACATTAGACATACCCAAGAAGGATGTCTCTTAACTGTTGGAAGCTGCCTGCACATGTACTATTCAGTATGTTCTTCAGGTTGAGTACACCACACTGTTCTGATTTCAGGGTTTTATCCAATAATATGCAGCAAATACAGGTCATGTATTAGTGCTAGCATTTCAAATTGATGTTGACCCAAAACATGCCAGTAGTCAGGACAAATTCACATTTCTTCCTTTAGTTCTCAGTGGCAATATTCTGTTAGACATTTAACTTCACAACCAATTCTTTCTTTGTCTGGAAATTATACACCAATTGGAAAAGTAAGCCATAGTCACAGACTAGAACTGTGATTGTTTTGCAAACAATGTGAGAGTTTCACTCTGGTGTTCGGAGAGATGGATAAAATGCAGAGAATGTCTAAAATGGTGTGACCTGATACTTCTAACATTTGATGAAATGAGGGATGGCTTTAGGGTCTTAGGAAAGTTTGTACCTCTGTAGGCATATCAGAGAATAAACAAAACAAAGCCAAAAAACTGTAGCACTTAAAGTCTTTAAAGATGCTACAGCATTTTTGTTTGTTTCGTTTATTCTCTGTTATGCCTGAAACACAAATTAACATTTTAAAAAAATGTACCTTTTTGTATCTCAAATAGTTATTTCTTTAAATTGGGGCCTGAGATTCTTGCCTTTGCCACACACATCTAATTTTGTAGTGATAGTTTTTTATTTTTGTAAGAGAATAACAATCATAAACATAGAATGTATACAAATCTTAAGACAAGATTAATTTTATTAGGTCCTAGCATAACAACTGGCTGGCTGAACTAAGTTATGGGGGGTGGTTTGAAAACCTTTACTTGGGGTAACAGATTGATTCATTAGGTCCTGTATACCATAGTATCAGTGGTGGGATTCAGCAGGTTCACCCCAGTTTGCCAGAACCGGTAGCAGAAATTCTGGCTGGCTCCGCACATCCAAGTTTTGAAATAATGCAGGGCTTTCCCCTGGCCACGCCCACCATACCACACCCACAGAGTAGGTATTATTGTATTGTTTTGTATTGTATTAGTAAAAAAATTGAATCCCACAACTGCATAGTATGTATATTTTCACCTACAAAGGGCATGAAAATCTCTGTGTGCTCTGTGTCCCCTCTATCTTCAATGGAAGCACACCTATTTAGAAGGTGAGATTCAAAATTAGATGTTTCCTTGTTGCTACTTACAGTTGTTTTTTCCAAGCAGTGTAGCAGGTGGTGATGCTGACTTTCTATGAGAGATGTGGCTTTGCTCATGTTGTGCTCATCTTCCATAGATCCCTAGAATGGGGAAAAGGCATGATAATGAGACCATGGGCACAAAGAGAAAAACAAACATATTTTGGGGAGTGGAAATGTGACATGAAAAACATCAAAGTGCTTCCATAGCACTTAAATCATAGTATGAGAAGAAGAAATGCTAATCTTTCTACTCCATGTTAGTCCAAGACCTGTAGCTGAACAAGAAAAGGAGATCAGCAAAATGACTGTAAGCAATGTAGGCTGCAGAAAGGCAAAATAATTCTCAATAGATCTGTTCTCAATGAATTTTGTCTTCTGCATTTTAGGATATTTCCCTCCTTGCTTCAATAAGTGGAATAGGATTTTCTTCCTGGTAGAATAAGTTCTTCTTGCTTCTAAGACTATAATTTACAAAAATACACTGAATTTGCTGCATATGTAGTATATTATTATTATTATTATTATTATTATTATTATTATTATTATTATTATTATTATTATTATTATTATTATTATTATTATTATTATTATTATTATTATTATTATTATTATTATTATTATTATTATTATACTTGTATGCCACCCCACTCACAGAACGACTCTGTGCGGCTCACAAAGATACAAAATATACAGTACAATTACAATTACGTTTCATATCAGCATAATACAAAAATATTTCAGCATATCATCACCACAAATCATCACAAATCACGGTATCAAAAAGTATCAATATCACAGTAACAAAGCATTACAAAAAAGCAAAAAACAAGAAACCGTGTATCCATTCTGCAACATTTTGAAGCTCTCCATTTTTAGCTTCTAGAAGATGCCATGGATGATCCTAAAATACACCTATAGATTTCTTGCATGTCAAAGAGGAAACTGAGATTCAGTGGTGTAGTTCTCAAAAATTAGAATGATTTGGTTTTTAAATGTACTAATTCATTTTGGTTTCTTTAAATTTGTCTGTAGCCCTTTTGAAATAATGCAGGGTTTTCCCCTGGCCACGTCCACCATACCACGCCCACAGAGTAGGTAGTATTGTATTGTAGCCCTTCGTATTGCAGTTTCTCCAAATGGATCAGAAGCTTGGGGGGTGGGGGTGGCAGAGAGAGACAGAAAAGGCCCTTCTTCCAGGTAAAGGGGGAAAGGAAATTGGGCAAAAATAAATGCTGAACAAGCATGGGGTGAACAAAGAGAAAGATTACTTGAGTGGATGATGGTGATTAATACATGGGAGCGTAAGGACACATTTTGCTGCATGAGAGAGAGAAACCAGTGGTTCCCCTGCTGTAAATACTGCCATAAAATGCATCTGTGGATCTCATAAATGCATTTATGACATCCATGGGCACATTTATGGCTGTCATAAATGTGTCCGCTTCTGGCAGCGGTGATGACATGGGCCTCATGAAATGGTGCCATGGGCCGGGGTCAGCCCATGGGCTGTAGGTTTAGAACCCCTGGTGTAGGTATAGGTATCTGGCTGCAGAACCAGAGTATGGGAATTTAGTTCCACACTGAACCAGCCTATGTACACAAGCCTGGATTCCCCCCACCCAATGCCCCAGAAGAAGGGAATGGTAAAACACTTCTGAGTATTCTCTACTTGAAAACCCCAAAAAGTGTTGCCATTAAGTCACAATTGATTTGATGGCACATGATTATTATATACAGGAAGGGTTCATGAGGGGAAAGGAAAATAGCCTTGTCAGATGGCAGAAATGAGTACCAAGTAGAGTGTGGAGTAAGTAGTTCCTAAACCATGCAAAGCCATGTATTTCTAAGTGAGATGTAAAACAAAAACTAAGTTAGGTTGAATGGTTTTTTGTAGGATAGGCCAGGATGGTGAGGAATTGGAAAGTGATAAGTTCACAGGAACATAAGAAGAAATATTTGTATTAACTGGGATTTTTTACAATTAATCCTAGCTACACAGTTTATTCTTAATCAGCACTTAAGGACAGCTATTTTTTCTTCACAAGATGTTTAACAATGTTTGAGACATTGATATTTACTTCATCCCCTTCACAGCATCTTCTTCCAAAATTACACTAGTTTTGGTCCATTATACTGGGAGATGAAAATGGATAATTAAGTTAGGGAAGCTGCCAGACTATTGGTCTCCTTAAGTATTCTGAGCAGTGAGAATATTCCAGTGAGAAAAGAGCTAATAAGATACTAGTTCTTTAGTTTTGCCTTTTCTGTGTTAGCAGCTGCACGGCTAAGGATGTATATGTGTGTAATTTAAACTCCTTGACCCTAAACTCCACCTCAATTTCACAGGATGTTATCTGTGATCACTGCCATCAATTTTATTTGTGTTCAGTGGTTGGGGTTTTCAAACACCATTAATTACCATATATCAAAATGGTAATTATGTGTTCAGAGGAGCTTGTTCAACTTTGCTTAACATTTGCAAACAATGATGGTGTCATAAGAAATCAGGTTGCCAGTACTGTCTACAGATATATGTGAAAAGGGTATTTTGTACTGTAACCATTATTAATACTGGCATTCAGTTCACAACTGATTCACGTTCAAGTTTCTTTATTGGCATCAGTCACATGTCTTTGAACTATAGATTGCATTTACTATGTGTGCAGACTTCAGAGTAGATTTCAGCAACAGAATGGCTTCTTTATAGTAATATATTTATGCAACACTTGAAATGGACGCTTAGTGTCTTCACCTGCATAATTGCAACCTTGGGAAATTGATCACTGTTGATTTTTTGGGAGTAGTTTTAAAAGAACACTCGGATGAACTGAAGATAAAAGCACAATTGTATAGTCCATTAATCCCACAGGCTCACCCAGTGAAACTGCTCACAAACAGCAATATTTTAGTGGTAATATAGGAGTCTCACCATTTTTGAAAATCAGAACACAAAAATTAGAATCATAAAACCCCGTAATTTTGAGTTCCATTTTCCAAACTAAGAACTCACTACTTTTAAAAATAGGCAAATATCTAGGATATCTTATTATGAAGGATATTTAATAAATGTAAAAACTGGCTTTGGTCGATGCAGAAATATTTATGTAGGGTGTAAGTAATGTCATTAGAACTGAGCTTCTCTTCAGAAGGAGCAGTTTTTAGATCTAGCAAACAACACACATCAACTTTAATTAAAGAAATAATTGATTTACTGTATAGATTAATCATGTAATGCTTCCAGACTCAACAATTCTGAATGTAAAAAAACCCCACACCCAACTCAGCTCAGCTAATGCCAACCAGCTCAATTTAGAATCTTTCATGATGAATTGAAGCAGACAACCTAAGCACTAGTTTTATACAAGTGCTCAGAGAAGCATGGTTGTGAATTTCAATAGTGCATTTGATCAGTGGATGTGTGTGTGGTTACTGTAAGCATGTAAAGTCAGCCTCTTTGTTAGGAGAATAATACGTATTTCTTTGCTACCCCCCCCCCCCCAAAAAAAAAAAGCCTTGAAAAGACTATGCAGATGTTAAGGCAGGATACCAGGGCATTTGATTTATGTAAAGTAACATCATGCACTGTCCTTTCCAGAGAAGCAAACCAATACGATTTTATAAACCCCCCCCCCCCCCAGCATTTAAGAGTGTGGCAACCAATATGAGATCTCATGTATCAGACAGATGTGTGTATGTGTGTGTGTGTGTGTGAAAGAGAGAGGTTTGTAGGTGGAAAAGACTAAACTCTCCTACCAAACCAAAGGCAATCTTTCAGCAGAGCTGTGGAAATTGTGCAGCCCATGGCTTGGCCTCCACATTTTTTTTGGGTGGGTGGAGAATTTAAAAGTGGTTCCAGAAGTTCCCATGAGACATGGTTGACCATTTAAAGGATAGTCCTTGGGCAAACTTGGGCAAGCCAGGCTACTGACCAGAGACACCAAGGGGAAATCTTCCGTATTTTTCCATAATGTGACTCCTAGATGGAATGGAACGAGGGAGCAAAACTAGCTGGAGTTTTGCCTACAGACGGAAAGTCTACCACATTCTCAAAGCTGATGGCGCTGCATAGTGCACCCTTCTATGCTCAGGTTTTTATTTTTGTTTCTTCTAAATTTGAAAATGTACAAATTTATACAAATATCAACATCAACCCAAAATATATCAGTTTACACCACCTACAAACTAGTGTGGGTGGGATAGCCCTAATTTGTGTGGATAGTAGTTGGATACAGATCAGCCTAGATGGCATTCATGTGTCCTAGATTCATAGCTGTCAAGTATCCCTTATTGGCCAGGAAAACCCCTTATTTTACCCTCTTTCCTGCTGTCATCCCTTATTAATTAGACTGCAATGTCCTATTGCCGCCATTGGAGGGCAGCACAGGATAAGCATAGCTGTCAAGTATCCCTTATTTGCCAGGAAATTTCCCTTATTTCCAAATCCAAAACTTGACAGGTATGCCTAGATTACATTTCTGTTTACCTGTTTACCTTCACTTTTAATCATCTTTGGCCACTGACTATGTGGGCTAGACTGATAAGAGTTTCATTCCAACAACAACTGTAGTGACACAAGTTCTCCACTCCGGCCATAAAAAGAACACTCCTATTCCGCCCTCTGACCAGCCTCAAACATAAACCCCACACTAGTCTTTAAGGACAGAAAAGAGAATAAAAGAGATAAGACACCCCCTCTCCTTTCCTGTATTTTCCCAGGCTTTCCTATGCCAACTCCAAATTTAGCTAACATTTTATTGTAATATTGGGGAGGGGGGGGGAGAGACTGAGTCTAGAAACAGAGACAGGGGGAAAAGTTGTCTTTCATCCTGAAAGTAAGACTCTTGATTGATTTCAGAAGCTAAGCCATACCTGCCAAGCATGGCTCCGGAAAATACAGGACCTGCGCAGAACCCTTCTGCGCAGAACTCTTCTGTGCATGCGTAGAAGCCTTCTGCACGGAAGCATTCTGTGCAGAACCCTTCTGTGCATGCTTAGAACTGTTCTGTGCAGAAGGGCATGCACAGTAACTACTTCCCCCTGCCGGTCAAATTACAGGCTGGCAGCGGCTGGCGGCGGGCGAGTGGCTGAAGCAGCATGGAAATACAGGAAATCCTGGCCAATCCAGGATACTTGACAGGTATGAGCTAAACAGGTCTTAGCCTTGCTTGACCACCAGGGATTATTGGGGTCTCCAGCTGAAGCTAGGAAAGAATCCAGCCTTAAGATCTGTGAAATTTGCATCAGGACTACTGATATAGCTTAGCTAGATGGACCAAAGTTCTGATTCATTTAAATCAGTATAGCTTACTGTCCGCCATTGTTCTTAATTCTCCTCACTTCTGAAATTCAGTGATGAAAGCAATTATTTTTGTTCATCAATTCTATGCACTGCATATCTTTTTCCTGCTTTCTTCTGTTCTCTACTTCACTTTCCTAGGGCCATGAAAAAAAGTCAACGTTCTGTAGTTCAGTTGCTTTTGACTATATTAAGCTTCATTGGCTTAACACACGAGCTTTCCTCAAGTTCAAAAGTCTATTTCTAGAGGTGGGGACACTATTTCATGGTGAATTTGCCATGTGGATGAGGAAAGTCTGAACAGAAGTTACAACTTTATTGGGCTAAATGTAGTTATAGTTCTCGGTATGGCTGGGAATCCTGAATAGATCCAGTTTCATCTGAAAACATAGAGCAACATAACTGAGTTCAACTGAATGCATTTTCCCCCTGTTTAACACAGAAAAGTTAGAGTAGGAACACATATTCTCAGAACTCTTCCATTTCTGGACTTTCAAACATCTGCCAAGGACTACAATATACAAGACTTCCTGTTCACCTTCTTCAGTGTCTAGGCCAGATGTGAAACTGCCAAAAGGAAGCCACCTTTTGGTGAGTTCATTCTGCAGTTCCTTTCGCCTGACTTAGTGTGATAAAGATTAGCCAGCAACACAAGGTTACCGTTACCATCGTATGCCCAATTGTGGTTCAAAAATACCACGATCTTTGAGGAGGTACCTCTCCTGGAATCAGAGGTAGTGGATTTTTGTTCGACCTAATCCCATTCGAGAAGGGTGTCTGGACCTATGATCCAACCACTGATGAGGCTAAGAGCACACAACATCTCTTGCATAGGGCCCGGTGTAATTCTTACCAAGTCTGCTCTTTTCCTACCATGTATACAAAGCACAGTTCACTTCTATGTATATCAAGTCAGCTCATATGCAAGTTACTGCACAACAGGAGTCCCTGCTCATGTAGAAGCCCAGGTATAACAGCTTCCAAGTCTTCCAAGTCTCATTTGTAGTAATCTCCTTCCTCCTCAAAATGAAAAATCATGGTGATTCTGTTGGACATATTTATGGAACATTGTGGGAAAATGCTGCCGCCACCACCGGACTCTCCCTCAGCCAGCCCAGCTGAGGGAAGGAGATGGAGTTGCATGGCCCAGCCGGTCGGCCATAAAAACATCACCTCCACCGCCACCGGACTCTCCCTCGGACATAGTGTGGTTGAGTTTATGATGTTTTTCTATCTATTGTTTTTTGCATCATAATAATTTGATATTTTGTAATTGTAATTGGGATATTTTTTGAAATGTTTGAAATGTTTTTGTATTATGATAATATGGTACCTTGTAATTGTAACAGTATTTTTTGTATCTTTGTTAGTCACCCAGAGTCACTTTGCGAGTGGGGTGGCATACAAATCGAATAGCAGCAGCAGCCTGCGCCTGGCCCAAGTCTGTTTCCCCCAGCAGCTGATCTGCCAGATCAGGGGTCTGGCTCTGACAGTGATCAGCCCTCAGTCAGGGAGAGGTCCAGAAAAGAGCTACACCTGAGACCCAGGCAGCCTAGAGCGAAGTACCAAAGAAGGCTCCAAACTGATACCAATTAGCTGGGAGGCTTATAAGCAAGCTTGGTGCAGCCTGCCAGCATTGGTACAACTCTTGTGTGAAGACCGACACTCTGCTCGACTCCAGACTGCCTGCCTAGATCCTGACCTGCCTGCCGTGACCCTGACTTCTCTGTCAACCCTGGACACCCCTTGGATTAGATGCTTGCTCAGACTACCGGTAAACAGACTTTGATATCTGGACTCTTCTCCAACAGACTTTCTGTGTAGCGCTGCCATGCAGCAACCTTGCCCACTCAGGTGGGTCAGCACAGTTGGTGATGGTAAACCTTTTAGAGTCCGAGTGCCCCAACTGCAACCCCAAACCTACTTATTTATCACAAAATGCCAAAACGGCAGGCAAACTCTGTGCTGGGGAGGAGGGAGGAAGTGCTCCCATTGGGCTGCTGGACAGAGGGGCAGCGCAAACTCTGTGCAGGGGCAACAGTGCATGTGCCCACAGAGAGGGCTCTGAGTGCCCCCTCAGGCATGTGTGCCATAGGTTTGCCACCACTGGGCTAAGTAATCAGTTCAGAGGTTGTGGTGGGGCATAAAGAGAAATAAATAAAGATATCAAATATTCTGAGTATTGGAAGTTACCTCCCAGAGATATTAGCAATTAGATGTTTGCTAGAGAAGCTATGGCAACAATGATGATGATCTTCCCCATGGCAAGTGATTTCACCCATGGCTTTTTCTGTATGGAACTGTATATACCCTGGAGACCTTTTGTGGCCTTTTGGGATATTGTTAATGCCAGATCCAGGCCTTTGTGTCCTGAAACACTACTAGGCATAAGGTTTGCCCTTGCTACAAGGAACACACATTTGCACTGTTTCTAAGTGTGCAAGAACTATGTGCAGGTGATATGAGTGGTTGAGACAACTCATCACAGAGAGTCCATTCTCAGACATCCATGTGTTCTCCTCTGAAGCTGTTTTGAATGCAAAATACTAAACTTCCAATTAAACATGCTTAGGTTTCATTGCTACAGTCTGTGATGCTACCTAACAGGTATGGCACTTGCTGCTACAAACATTTCTGTTAATGAGGCTCTGGTATGTGTATGAGTAGCTTTCAGATTAGTGAGTGCAGGCACATGACCTGTTACTGAAGCTCAATTAGGCAATCTCTCCATGACTGAAGGCTGATTTATTTGTAATGAAATCCATGAAAACGTGTTAATATATGCTCTAGAGTTGATCAAGCATAATGAAATAACCACCTCTCATTGATGCTGAGTCGGCTGAGAAGGCTGTTGAACTTCAGATTCCCCCCCCCCCCCTTCATGGTTGCTAAAAATAGCTTCCATATGCTTTGCTATTAAAACTCAAACAAGCCTGGGAATGTCTGCCTGCACATGTTTCTGGTTGCTATTCCTTTCAACTTCAGGCAAGTGACAAATCTTCAAGTCATCTCTGGCTAGAATTTATGTATTATGGGTTGGATCTAGACCAGTGTTTCCCAACCTTTGGTTTTTGGACTTCAATTCCCAGAAGCCTAAGTTAATTCCCAAAGCACTGATCAGCCAATGTACTGACTTAGGTTTCTAGGAATTGAAGTCCCCCTAAAGCAGTGATGGTAACCCTTGACATTCCAGCTGTTCTTGAACTTCAATTCCTAGAAGCCCTGATCAGCAGGAGTGCTGACTTGGGCTTCTGGTAATTGACGTCCAAGAACACCTGAAGTGCCAAGGTTGGCCATCATGGCCCTAAGAGCTCATCCATATCCATTTGTTCCTTCCTGTTTTATGTTGGTTGGTTCCACTTTTTACCACCTGAGCATGAATCTTATTGGATTTTGTTGGGATTTCTGTCCCACACAGAGGGAACTGAAAGACATCTGATTTTTCCATCATGAGCTTTTTCATCTCTCTGTCCTGTAAATTAACTTGCTTTGTTTTGTGATTTGTAATTCTGAACTAAATAACGTTACCGTTATTTAAAAATTTTTTGCCTATATTTTATGTGAGTATAAACCTCCCAGAATGGGAATTTCTCCCAGATGGGCAGTATAGAAATGTAGAAAGAAAGAAAGAAATTTTATCAGACTAAAATAATACACAAAGCTCTATACAATCACTTTTTACATTTTGTGAAGTGCTAACTTTATCACTTGATATAAGCCTGACATTCTTTCCTTCTTCTCCTCATTAGAGGGCCAAGTTATTTTCATGTTTTCAAGAAAAAGAAGCCTTCATTGCAATCCTTCCTTTTGTGGCTGTATATCAGCTATGCACGTTTAGCACCTTCAGCAAAATCCTAGAATAATTATAATTTTACCTATTGTGACCCTTTTTGCGGTTTTCAAGGTTAGAGAATATTTAGAAGTGGTTTATCATTCCCTTTTCTGGGGGTGCCCTGGGACTTCAGCTTGTCTCTGATTATATGCAGGTTGGCTCTTTTCCCAGAAGGCACAGTGGAGAATTGAACTTCCAGTTTTTGGCTCAACCTAAAACACTGAGTTATCCAGCTAGCTTTGTATAATTATAGTATTGCTCAAAGTCTACATGTAATACTGACACAGAGAAAATATGGGAAAAACAAAGAATACCGAAATACTTTCAGTGTTCCCATGACAAGGAATGTTGTTCATTCTACGTACCGTCAATTCCAGTGCTTCATTAAGGAGGCCATTGCGCTTACTGTGAAGGTAGGCGTTAGAACTGCCTGTCTTGGCCACACGAATTCTGGCCAGCCGGGCTTTCTGTGGAAGGAAATAAAATGTAAGCAGTTAGACCTGATTCTGTTGTCATGTTGATTTGCTTTCAGTGAAAATAATGAGAAATGATCATTTAAAAAGCAATTTTGTCCAATTTTGGGATGCTTTAGAAAATATATATTGCTTATACAACTAACAGAGGTTTTGCTACTTCCTGAAAGTTTTAAAAGAGTGTTTTCAACATATTTTTCAAGAAGGTGCTTCTGGATTGGAAGGATTAGCTGGTGATAATAGGAATCTTTGGGGAGGCTCACACTGAAATCAAGGCATAGCTTCTTTAAAACTTCTGCACCCCCTCCCCTGAACAACCAGCCCCTACAGAGCACCTCAGAACTATGGAAGGCAAGCAAGGAGCTACCAGATAACTGGGCGGAACCACATGACTCTGCCGCCTGGCCAAGAACAACCATGGCCTGTGTGAAAAGCTTTAAACAGACTGCGTGCTGGGATAGGAAGATCAAGGGCTAATCCGAGAAAGTGACGTTTCCCTGTAGACGACAGCCTGTGTGAATGTGGAGAAGAACAAACTATCGCTCATATGATACGATACACACAATGCCCCTCAACATGGTGCACTGAGGAGGACCTTATGTTGGCAAGAGGAAATGCTGTTGATGTGGCCTGATATTGGGTGTTTGTCATCTAGCCCTTTTAATTCTATTTTGTTTTAGAAGTGTTAATTTTAGCTTTGTATGTTATTATATACTGGTAGTGTATCTGACATGAATAAAGAAAGAACATTTTTCTGTCACTGAAAAATATGTCCATTTCTTTTGTAAGTGTGACTTTCATTATCATAGAAACCTACATTTAGCACAAGAAACCAGTATTTCCTACAGAACATAGTATGGTAGATTGGCATTCTGGAAGTGAAAAGACACTGGTCTATATTAATATTAGGTTTCTCCTAATATAGCAATTTAATTTAATGGGAGAAAAGTTAAATGGCCTTTCAGTGTCTTTTCAGGAAACAGCTGAAAAGGCAATGTGTTTTCAGAAACGCATGGTGAGTTTTCACGAATCAATTGATTGCAAATGGTTGCAATCCTTTGTGAATCATAGGAGTACCTTTTTGGGCACACACAAACTATACAATAGTACCTCGGATAAAGTCCGATTCAGATAAAGTCTGATTCGGATAAAGTCGTGGTTTTCATGCACTCATGATGCATTGCATAAAGTCCAAAACCGCTAAAAAATGGATGTTATCTGAGGTATTTGGTATAGGAACTTCGGATAACATCCATTTTTGGACGTTATCCGATGCATCACCCATTTGATTCGGATAAAGTCCAAAATCGGATAAAGTCCAAACTTGTGGAACAGAGTTTGGACTTGATCTGAGGTTCTACTGTACTAGTATTACCATGGTTACAAAGCATCTATCCCTGAACTAATTGCAGACAAGAGTCTCCTTCCGAAGAGAGGTCAATTTATGCTTTCCACAGATGAAAATATGTAGATAACGATATAATTTAAAACATCTATATGACCCACAACGAGATTTCACCCTTCGACCCTCTGAATAACCTCAGATGGAGATTTCGTTTTTGTTCCGTTAATTTACATAATATGTGGCAAGCAAATTGTCATTACTTTAATTTGTGGAGCTACTTTATCTAACATAGTGCACCCACTGACATTTTTTCAATACGGCAAAAGGTTAGATTTTGTTACCCAGAGCTGCACAACTGAAATCTTTTAAATGGGAAGAAGCGTGATGTGTACACAAATAGTAACTTATTTGCTGCTACAGAAGCCTTGTTTACACAAACAAGTAGATGAGGTAGCAAAGTTGAATGGTGTTAAAATATATCTTCTGATTGCAGGCAGGGGCATAGATTTTAGTTGCAGACTTCTTCTTCCTTGTCCTGATCAAACCCTGGACTGCCAAAATTAAGCAACTTTCTTGGTTTTGTCATTGGCCACACTTAAGTCCACATCGGTGCATGTTTATGGCAGTAATTGGCAGGCCAGTAAATGAGATGGATTCTATATCTTGCCACATTCACAGCACATGTTGTCTGCTAGCGGCCCCCACTTGAGCATGCTGGTCTTACATTTAGGGACTCCAACCCTCAGTATATTCAGAGTCCTCCAAGTGACATAGGGGATGTTGAGCTCCTCAGCTATATCCTCCTTTAATGTTGTTCCTTGCCCAGTTAGCCCCTTCTTCCATCTTCTAATTTGGTTTTGCTCTTGCATACACTCAAGAATGTTTATTCTTGCCATAAAGCTCTTTCAGGATCTGAGCCAGCGAATTTGAGGCTCATATCCTTTCAGAGGATGTCGAGGGTCATTCTCTTGCTTACTTCAGCAGTGTTTGCTGCTACTTCTCTCCTGATCTTAGGTGGAGTGACACCAACAAGAGGGCATATTTTCTCAATTGGTGTAGGTTCGTGGCATCCTGCTGCTATTCACATGGCTTTATTAACAGTGATGTCAACTTGTTTTGTGTGTGTGGTTGTGCTCCATACTGGAGCAGTTTACTCTGCTGCAGAGACACTCAGGACCAAAGCTGATGTACACAGTATGGATGGTTGAGTTCCACATTTATATTTTGTGAGTTTCCTGATGATGTTGTTTCCTGTACTAACTTTTGCTTTGGTATTCAGCCAGTGCTACTTAAAGAGAGTGTCCTATCAAGCATCACACTGAGGTATTTTGGTGCTGAACAATGCTGTAATTGGTTCCCTTGCCATGTAATACCCAACTCCACATTTGCCTCTTTATTTTAAAGGTGGAAGGCACACACTTGTGTCTTGCTTGGATTAGGCTTCAAATGGTTGATGTTGTCATACTGTCCTAATTCTTCAAGTACTCCAGTAAGATTTCCATCTACCTCATCAAAGCTTGATCCTTGTACGGCTATTGCTGTGTGGTCCACATAGATCAGGGGTTCTCAACATTTTCCAGCCATGGGCCGGACCATTGCCCCCTCAGACAGCTGAGTGGGTTGGACCAGTGCCATAAAACACATCTGCGGCTGTCATAAACATGTTTACGATGGCTGTGGACTAATTTATGGCTGTGTAAATGCAATTTCACAGCCACAAATGAGTCTGTGGCTGATTCTGGTGGTGGCAAGGGGGTGGCTGGAGCAAGGTTGGGGGTCAGATCACTTGGCGCCATGGGCTGAATCCAGCCCATGGGTCTCAGGTTGTGAACTCCTGGCATAGATCAACAATTTAGTTTTGTCATAAACTGGATGATCATTTGTATACATATTATTGTGCCAATGACCCTAGTAAGCTTGTTATCTTTGGTAAGATTGTTTATTTTACTTAGCAGAATCCTATGACTTACAGTATCATATGCTGCAGTTTGGTCAATGAAAGTCACTCCTGTAATTAGCTTTCTTTTGACACCATCCTCAATGTGTTGCATAAGGTTAAGAATTTGACCACAATATGACCTCCCCGACCTGAAGTCTGCTTGTTTCTTCATGATATTTCCATGTATAAATTTGGAAATACATAAATAATCCATTCCAGTGCCTTATAAAGGTTGCAAAGGAGTGACATCAGTCGTTAGCTTTTCAGGTCATCTGGTTCTTTGCTGGCTTTCAATAAAGCAACAACTCTAGCCTGTCTCCACTATTTAGGAACCTTAAGTTCATCTATGCAGTTGTTCATTAATTGCAGGAGCCATTCCAAAGTACAAAGACCTATCTGCTTTATCTGGTCTGCTCTTATGTCATCGATACCTGTTGCTGTATTTGGTTTCATGCTGTTTATAACTTCCTCCAATTCAGATGCCACAAGAGGGCAATTAAGTAAACCCTCCTCTTGTTCCTCTGGTCGGATGGTTTCCCCCTGCACCTGAGCAACAACTAACCAGCTATTTGGTCTGCTGTTACTCCAGTATAGTTTTGCTTCGGCTGGGTTAAATCTCCACCTAATTTTTAAAGGAGTTTCCAAACTTGTCTATTGATCTGCTTCATATCCAGGTTCTTGACTAATGTGCACATCATGTTCTCCGATTTTCAGCTAGAGTCAGCATCAGTTCTTTCTCAGCTTCAACCGTATCTTCCTGAAAAGGATCCTGGTTGCAGAGTGCCTGATCCTATTGGAATATTTCTCCTTGATATTACTTTCACAAAATGAACAAATTCATGATAGTTATTTGTGGGTGGGGGGGCTTCTCCACACTTGTATCTAGCTGCTCTCAAAAAATCACCCATTTAGCCTTCTTAAAGTTAAAATGTCTGCAGAAAGGCACCTCCTGGGGTTTCACTGCAGTATTTACTATGCACATGATGGGTCTGTGTTGAGTGCATGGGATCGAATCATCAATATCTTTCATGCAGTATGCTGCTATCTTCTTGGTAAGGAAGATGTTGTCTGGATTATATTTCCTCCTCCATCTACCACTGTTAAAGGATGCAGGCAGTTTCAGATCATGGGCAAGTTGGTGGTCATTGGTGTCTGTCCAAGATAAAAGTTGTGCACCATCTTGATTGGTCTGGTTATATCTCCAAGCCTCACTGTGACATTTAAAATCCCCAGTGACAAAATGTACTGTATTTGGTTATAATTAAAACTGTCCGGTTCATTAAAACTAAAATTTGCTTCTGGAGGCTTATAGACAGAGGTAACATAGAATTGTGGGGTTTGGATGGTGAGATGTTCAATGTTGTTTGTTTCTGTCAGTGCAGCTGATATTATAGTGATATTTGCAAACAAAACAAAACAAAATAAAATAGCTCATCCTATATGACACTGAGAAAGTATAGAACAGATCTGCTCTCTGATTTTTTATTTTTGAAAATTTCTCTTCTGTTGGCAGGGAGCAATTGTTTTGTTTTGTTTTATTTGATTTGTATGGTGAAACACACACCTTCTTTCCCTCTCTCAATCTCACACACATATGTGATTTAAAGAAATTTCATTGCTGTCTCGTTTAGGCTCAAGATAGCAAATGCATAAATTTTCTCATGGCGTTACCGTAACAAGAATAGTTTTGAGGGGGTTGGCTCATTTCTCATTTGGTGGCAGAGGATGAACCATGTTCCTATTTCTATTCATTATACAGCAGAGAAAGCCAGTGAAGAAGAAAGAGAGATACTTTTTAGAAGGTAGAAAATTAGCAGAAGGGAGAGAAAGTTTCATATATTATATGAGAGCAGAACTCACTATAAATTCTCAGTAAGTTTTGAGAATCAATCTCCCCTATGCTTCTTTTCTAACTTCTAGAACAGGAATTCTCAACTACTGCCGA
The DNA here is from genome assembly GCA_035047305.1 of Bradypodion pumilum. Lineage (NCBI taxonomy): Eukaryota > Metazoa > Chordata > Lepidosauria > Squamata > Chamaeleonidae > Bradypodion > Bradypodion pumilum. Next base: position 60,880,573 of record JAWDJD010000004.1, on the reverse strand, counting down.
ATGCGGCCCGTGGCACCATTTCATGTGGCCCATCATGACCTCCGCCACACCAGGAAGTGCCATGTGGGGATGAAGGGCAAAATGGCCATCTGGCCCCTGAAGCTGTCTGAGGGAGCGTGACCTGGTCCCCAGCTTAAAAAGGTTGAGAACTGTTCTAGAAAGTATAAATTATATCCCTTTATATTCACGCGAAACAGAAAACTTAGTACAGTTTCTTTGATCATTTTAGCACACTGCCACTATTTTTTCTGCTTTCTTTGCATGTGTGGATGCAGACCAAGCTAAGATGGGAGCTGCCTCTAGTTCCTGAATCAAAAAAGTGCAGCAGCACTAGCTTCCTTCACAGTTACTGATCTTTAAGAGGATCTGGAAGGACTTGCTGAGAATTGTCCTAACCTGATCTGTGAGTAGATTTGCAGGACTTTATTTGTTTTTAAAGTTTTGCATTATGTGAAGGCAGTCATTTGAAACAAATATTTCACCGGTATTGCCATGTATAGGGTAATTAACCGGGTGTGTGTGTGTGTGAATCTGATTTCTTAGGCAGTTTCCACATATTTTTTCCAATTCCCTTCGCTCTTTGGTTTACCCATATTATGTTGTCAATATATATTAAGGCTGGGTCACATTTTGTCTCATTTTCATGGTGCTCAGCTCTATGTATCAAACCACCATTCACCTCGAGCAATTGACTTCCCATTATAACAGAGTAGTCTGTTCTTTATTTTCTAGTGTTTTCTTGTTACAGTAGGAGCCACACAGGACAACCAATAAAGTATACTGGTGGCCACCATTTTTATACTGTAGCTCTTATACTGTACTGTAGCTCTTATGGCATCATTGCTGTGGCAAGCCACATGTCTTTTTTTCTGACAGTGGGTACTAATCATGTAGGAGAAACACTTGATCTGCTTTTCCAGGGCAGTTTCACTATCACTGTGATGTATCCACTTCCTTGAAGATCTGCACATCTGATTAAATGATAGGATTTATTTAGGAGACATTTACTTGGCTGCAACAGAAAACATAACAAGGTGGAGTTTGAACTGGGACAGGAAACTACCATCAATACTAAATAAGAGTATAGCCCTATGTTCATTTTTTTTTCTTGGGATAAGCCCCCTTGTGTGTTATTTACTTCTAAGCAATTGTCTTTATGGGATCTTGCTATTGATTAGTTGTTGTTATGTTGTGCCTGGGAACTGGCATGCTGTAATGGAGAGCATACTGCCCTAAAGACTTGTGAGCTTCAGGTTTAATTCCCTGCAGATAGAATTAAATTTTAATATTTGCATATATTGCATTTTACTCTATTTTAACCTGTGTTGGGTCCCATTCTGGGGAGGAAAGCAGTATATGAAGAAAATAAGATAAAATAAATAATCAGATGTGAAAACACTAGATGATTTTTGGCCAAGAAGCATCTCACAGATATAGTATTTCATGGGGTGGATATAAGGATAAAAAGATAAAAAGGGGATAGGAAATAATGTACACTACCTTAAGATCCTTGGAAGAAGAGCAGCATAAAATGTAATAAATAACAGATACATGTTAAAATTCACACGGAATAGTAAATATACACAATCATTTTCCACAAAGCCTTTTGTCTGTGAAAGCAGAGTTGGTTTAGCATTGAACTTTGGTGGAGTTATGAGGCATTGGTAAGTATTGCCCGGCCTTACACTATAGAAAGAAAATGTCTACATCCTTGCCTACTAGATACTTCAAATATCTTAGGCTGCATTGAGGTGTGCAACTGCCTTCGATCCTTCACATGTTTTTAAATTTTGACACTATTATTTTCTATCATTACCCATCCTGGGTTTTCCCTCTATTTCTTCCAACTTTTTTTTAACCCCGTCCACAAAATAATCCATGAAGGAGGAAATGACAAAATAACTGCACAGTTGTGTCTTTTAGCTGGCAGAACTAGGGTTGAGCAAAAGACAGCTCTCTTGTCAGACTGCAACTAACAGCAGATGCAACCAGATAGGCCATGCTGAGAAACATTGGGAGATGTGGTCCCACAAAATCAGGATGTCTGAACTTTGCCAACCCTGACCCAGAATCACCTTTACCACAGATTCGGAGCCACAACATCTCTCAACCAACACTATCTCACAGAAATGGATTTATTTTTTTGGGAAAATAATTAATTTATTTCATTAATTAATTTATTTATTATGATATCCCAACATTCCTCCAGTGAGCTGTCCTCTGGTGGCTTAGTGGTTAAGACGCTGAACTTAATGACTGGAAGGTCGGCAGGTCAGCAATTTGAGACCCGAGTACTGCATGACAGAGTGAGCTGTCATCTGTCCCAGGTCCTGCCAACCTAGCAGTTTGAAAAGCAAGAAATTGCAAATAGATAAATAGATACCACTTCGATATGAAGGTAAACAGTGTTCCGTGCACTCCGGTGTCTAGTCATGCCTGCCACATGTCAATGCAGACAGCACTGGCTCTTTGGCTATAAACAGAGATGAGCACTGAACCCTAGAGTTGGATACGATTGGCTTTCGATCAAGGCCGACCTTTGCCTGACCTATTTATTTAACTACAACTCCCAGAACTCCTCAGCTAGCCTGGACACTGCAATCTATCAGCTGTAGTCTCCCAAAAGGTAACTTCTTCCATCTCTAGCTTTCAGAAACTTGTGGAACTCATTATAAATCCTGAGGTTTGCCAGGAATGTATATATATATATAGTCTCATTAGAAATCTTTCTGCAGCAATAAATAGGTAATTCACAAGTACAGTTCACAATGCCTGTGTAGAAATAGCTATGTTAGCTTTGTCCTGCTTGGGGATTTTCCTCCTACATTCTAATCCCATTTTACTCAGAAAATTGAAATTGCAGTAAGCAATTCTTCCATGTAAATGTGTGCAGGGCTGCATCTTTGCGTTGCAATCATATAACTGCTTTTCTCTCTCACATAGGTAAGTTCTATAGCTTTGTAGGAGCCATAGTCTTTAGTAGCTGAGTGAAGGACTACAACCTTAATTATTTTTAAAGGTAATATTTTATAGTTAAATGTCAAAAAGAAAGAAAGAAAAGTATAGAAAAAAGAGGCTTTGCTGAATTGTGCTTACAACAGCTCTAGGACTCTTCTTTAATTTGCTTTTGCTAAATAGACACACAATATAGCAAGATGTATATATATGCCCAAGGGTCTCCAGCACATAAGGAGCCAAAAAACTTTTATTAGCCCTTGTGCACCAATGATTCTGGCATTCTATTAATAAGAATTGTTTAACCTTTCAAATGTTAATGTAAATAATGGGTAATGATGCCTCTTGAATGTAGCTTTGTACAAGTTTAGATCTGGTATGTGAGACTGTAAGATCCAGCAAATAATAGTGAAATCTGATGTCTGAAGCAAGAGTTGAAGCATTTTTGAAACAAGCCATGTCTCTTGGTATCTGTTGGACGGGAGTTGCAACTCTTGTAACTTCTGACAATTGGTTCTGGGAGCTGCAGTCGAACACTATCTGTAGTTCAAAGACCACCGCTGAATGTTCAAGGATACAGACAGAGCTTTCCATTTTGGTCCATTTGCCATGTCTAGGAAAATGAGTATTATATATTCATACCTGTCATTAACAAGAGGAATTCTTTTTCTGTAAATAGTTGCAGAATTTACTGAATTTGCTCCATAGTCTTGAGCAGGGGTTCCCAACCTAAGGCCCGTGGGCCAGATCTGGTCCATGATCCCATTTCATTTGCCCCCCCCCACACACCAAGGGCATTGAGAAACAAAATGGCCACAGTTTTGAAGCAGTTGGGACAAAATGGCCACCCCCATTGTGCAGGCAGGGCAAAATGGCCATCCGGTCCACAAAACTGACTGAGAGAGTGTGACCCAGCCCCCAGCTTGAAAAGGTTGGAAACCCCTGGTTTATCTCACTATGTATCTACCTACTGTCTGTCTTTCCCCCAAAACTGAGATCCAAGGTAACTTACAAAATGGAAAGAAATAGTTAAAAGCGGAATAGATTATAGCAATACAATTGAATTAAACATATTACCATATCAAGAAGACCACTACATTGAAATAATTGTCAGTACATGAGAGGAAAATGAAATTAATGCATTTGTCATAAAACATCCTTCCTCAGAAATCCATTAATTTGGCAAAAGCCTCCCAGAATGATCTTGGCTTGACAACTGGCAAATACCTATTTGTGAAATCATTGGTTCCAAACTTTTCAAAATATTGATGTCTCTCTTTTTTAATTTTTGAGAAATCCCTATGCCTCCTTATCTACCCTTCAACATCACTCAACATTAGGATACAGAGAAAGAGCCTCCTTGAAAATTGTGGTATTTTTTAACCTAAATCAGGCATACCCCAGGCAACGGCAACCTTGTTGTGCTGGCTAGTTTTTAAGAACATAAGAACAGCTTTGCTGGAACAGGCCACAGCCCATCCAGTCGAGCATTCTGTCTCACACAGTGGCTCACCATTTGTGTCAGGGTATTCCCAAGCAGATGCCTTCACCTGCTTAGGATTCCCTGGAAATGGCATTGAGAGATATCCTGCCTATCTCTCCAACCCGGAGGTTGTCCTTAGATATGCATAATTATAGCCATTGATACCCTTGTCCTCCATGAACTTGTCTAATCCTTTCTTAAAGCTATCAAGACTGACAGCTGTCACCACTTCTTCTGGCAGGGAGTTCCATAGACCAGTGATCCTCTGGGTGAAAAAGTACTTTCTCTTATTTGTTTGAGAACTAGTACCCAAAGGTTTCATGGAATGCCCCCTAGTTCTTGTGTTGTGCAATAGGGGAAACAGTTTTTCCTTATCTACTATGTCCACACTGTGGGTGATTTTATAAACTTCAATCAGGTCACCTCTTAGACACTGTCGTTCAAGAGTGAAGAGGCCCAAACATTGCATCATCAAATGGTAAGAAATGTGTTCCAGTCCCCTAATCATTTTGGTTGCCCTCCTCTGCACTTTTTCCAGCTCCATAATATCCTTCTGGAGGTATGGTGACCAGAAATGTACACAGTATTTCAGATGGGGCCTCACCATAGATTTATAAAGAGGCAAAATGACACTTGCTGACTTATTTTCTATACCGTTCCTAATGATCCCTAGCATTGAGTTTGCTTTTTTCACTGCTGAGGCACCTTCATTGAGCTGTCCACCAGGACACCAAGGTCCCTTTCCTGGTTTGTCGCAGAGAGTTCAGACCCCATCAGTTTATAAATGTAATTGGTTTTTTTTGCCCCAACATGCATTACTCTGCACTTACTAGTGTTGAAGCTCATTTACCACTGTTTTGCCCACTCCCTCAGTGTCAAGAGATCCCTCTGGAGCTCCTCACAATCTCTCACAGTTTTCACTACCCTGTATAATTTAGTGTCGTCTGCAAATTTGGCTACCTTGCTATTTACTGCTACTTCTAGATGATTTATGAAGAGGTTGAAAAGCAGGGGTCCCAGTACTGAACCTTGGGGGACCCCACTCTTTACTTCCCTCCACTTGGAGAAGTGTCCATTTAGTGCTACCCTCTGTTTCCTGTCCCTTAGCCAGTTGCTGATCCAGGACAAGACCTGTCCCTTTTTTCCATGACTGGTAAGTTTATTCAAGAGCCTTTGGTGTGGGACCTTGTCAAAAGCCTTCTGAAAGTCCAGATAAACAATGTCAACTGGATAGCCCTTATCCACATGCTTGTTGACACTCTCAAAAAATTCCAACAGATTAGTGAGGCATTAGTGAGGCATGATTTGCCCTTGCAAAAGCCATTTTGGCTCTCCTTTAGTAGTGCCTTCTCTTCTATGTGCCTATTAATTCTATCTTTTAGGATGGTTTTCATCACTTTACCTGGGACACATGTCAAACTGACAGGTCGGTAATTTCCTGGATCACCCCTGGATCCTTTTTTGAAAATTGGTGTTACATTCGCTACCTTCCAGTCATCAGGCACAAAGCCTGAGAACTCATGGATGGATGCCATCTGGTCCTGGTGATTTGTTAGCATTTAGTTTAACAAGACATGCAAGGACCTCCTCCCTGGTTATTTCTATCTGGCTTAATTCTTCGGTTTCCCTCCCTACGAAGATAGGCTCTGTTTTGGGCATGTGGTCTCTGTCTTTTTCAGTGAATACTGAAGCAAAGAATTCATTGAGTCTCTCTGCAATCTCTGTTTCCTCTTTAATAACCCCTTGCCTTCCATTGTCATCTAATGGTCCAATGGCCTTCCTAGTTGGGTTCTTACTTCTAATGTACTTAAAGAAGTCTTTGTTATTTCTCTGAGTATTTTTAGCTATACGCTCCACAAAGTCTTGCTTTTCTTTCACGATTGTTGCCTTGCATTTGTTCTGCCAGAATTTATGTTTCTGCCTGCTGTCCTCATTTGGACAAGCCTTCCATCTTCTAAATGAGCTTTTCTTGCTTTTGATCACTTCTCGAACAGCTCCTGTAAACCACATCGGAGTCCTCTTGGACCTGGCCATGCCCTTTTTCCTTTTGGGTATGCATTCCAATTGGGCCTCTGTTATTGTTTTTGTAAACAGCCTCCATGCCTCTTGGAGTGTTTGGACTCTCTCAATTTTCCCTTTCAGCTTCTTTTTTACTAGTTTTCTCATCTTTGGGAAATTTCCTTTTTGAAAATTTAAGGTCTCTGTGTTAGATTTTATCAGTGACTTGTGGTCTATGATCAAGTTAAACATAATTGAGTTGTGGTCACTGTTCCCTATTGGATCAGTCACATTAACATCTTGCAAAGGCTTCTGGCTTTTGTATACAAGCATTTATATATGCTTTCCTGATACAGTCTTTTGAGTCCAGTTGCATTGTTAGACTGCCTCTTGCATCCTTCTGCTAGAGTGCTGGTGACTAGCTTCTTGCTCTGCTCAGTAATTTTTGCATCCTCCTCACTACTCAAGTACACACTTTCCCGAACCGGATGCTGCCCAGCTCCTGTCGGTTTTCCCCCAGTTATCAGTTTAAAAGCTGCTCTGCAGCCCTTTTGATGTTGAGTGCCAGCAATCTGGTCCCATCATGGTTCAAGTGAAACCCATTCCTCCTGAACAGATTTGGGTTGTCGCAAAATGTTGTCCAGTTCCTGACAAATCTGAAGCCCTCCTCTCGACAAATCTGAAGCCCTCACTACTGCCTCATCCACGCATTGAGGCTTCTGAGCTCTGCCTGCCTGGTAGGTCCTGCACGAGGAACAGGCAACACTTCTGAAAATGCTACCTTGGAAGTCCGGGACTTCAATCTTCTTCCTAACAACTTGAATTTGGCTTCCAGGACAGACCGCTTGGCCTTCCCAACATCATTGGTACCAACATGTACCATGACCACTGGCTCCTTCCCAGTTCTCTCTAACAATCTATCTAGATTTCTCGTGATGTCTGCAACTTTTGCCCCTGGCAGGCAAGTCACCATATGGTTATCATGTGCATCACAAATCCACCTCTCTGTATTTCTAATTATTGAATCACCTAGTACAAGGAGCCTCTCTCCTGCAGTCTGTTCATCTACATGCACCTCATCAACCATATTAAGGGAGAGGACTTCAGTTTGTTCCTGTTGTTTATCTTCCTGGATCTCATCAAGTGTGATGAAGGAGAGATCTTCAGGTGGAACCAGTTGTTCCTCTGTGTGTTTCTCATCAGGTGTGATGAGGGTAAGAGCCTCAAATTGATTCTGTAATTTCAGACTCTCAGAGTGATCCCCTACTCTCCTCCTCCTTTGAGTCACATTCCTCAATGCATCTACCTCCTGAGTTAGTGAAATGACTTATTCCTCAGAACTGTGCCCTGTCTCTTCTTTGTCCAGGATAGTCTGCTCCACTTTGTCCAAGAACAGCTCAAGCTCCTTAATTTGTTGATGGTTAGATATGTGGGCCTCTAGCTGCTGGACCTTCTCTTCTAGTAGTGTAAAGAGCTTGCACTTGCTGCAAGTGTAGTTCTCCATGTGCTTTGACAAGAACACAAACATGGCACAAGTATTGCAGGTAACTACAGCTGTTCCCTCAGAATCCATTTTAACAAGTGTAGTATTCTGGCCCTCAAAAATGTACACGTTTAATATCTTTCTATCTAGTAAGAATATATTCTTCCTTTGTTCTTAGTTTGAAATCTCGCGCGCCGTAAGGGTGCAGGCCTCTAAAGCAGCTCTACTCCAACTGCAAGCACACCCAAAACTCACCAGTGCTCACTTCCTTTGTTTGGCTCTCCTCAGCAGCAGCTCTGCTTAAGAGCACATGCAGAATCTCACACTAGATCATGTGAAAGGAACTACAGAATGAATTCACCAGAAGGTGACTTCATTTTGGTGGTTTCATGTCTGGCCTAGACACAGGAAAAGAACTCAACATCCATTTAATAATAATAATAAAAAAAATAACCATGCGTCACTTGCTATTTTTAACACCCTTCTTATTTGAGAACAATATATTAGATTTCTTAATATTTGCAGAGATTAATGTTTGCAAGACTGTGAGCTCCAAATATGAAGATACATTTCCTGGGTGGTAAAGAAATATCCTGACAATCATTTTCTAAACATGTGTCAAAAACATCTGTAATTGAATGTTTCTTTTATTCCTCTGGGATCCTACTGCCCACTTATTTATTCTCAGAATGACAGCTTCTAAAGGGAAGAAAGGAACCCCAACAAAGGACTGGATTTTGTATATTCTGGGCTTTCTAAATGTAGTGTTGGATTTCAGGTGCTTTCCTGCCCCAAACTGATTCAGGGAACAATCAGACAGGAAATGAACAATTTATTTACATGACTGTGGCATGATCATAAAGCATACTAAGGGGGGTAACAACGCTGATCAAAATGTGAAAAATGCTCTAGGATTGGGACAGGGTGATTCCTATTTTTCTCTTTGACCACATGGTACAAAGAGAAATGGAAATCAGCCTCCATTACTGGGGCTATTTGTTGTTGTTCAGTCACACAGTCAATTCCGGCCCTTTGCGACCCCATGGACCACTGCACGCCAGGCACCCCTATCCTCCACCATCCTCCGCAGATCACCCAGCTTTGTGCCCATTGCATCAACAATGCTATCTAGCCATCTCATCCTCTGCCACTCCCTTCTGCTTTTGCCCTCAACCTTTCCCAGCATCAAGGCTTTCTCAAGTGAATCCTCTCTTCTCATTTGATGTTCAACTTCAATATTTGACCTTCCAAGGAGCAGTCGGGGTTGATTTCTTTTAAGATTAACCTATTTGTTCTCTTTGCTGTCCAGGGTACTCTCAAAATTCTCCCTCAGCACCACATCTCAAAGGCGTCTATTCTTCTACGCTCAGCCTTCCTTATGGTCCAGCTCTCACAACCACACATTACTACTGGAAATACCATTGCTTTGACTATGCAGACTTTTGTTTGCAAGGTGGTGTCTCTGCTTTTAACAATGTTGCCCAAATTTCTCATAGCTTGCTTAACTTTCTTTTAAAAATCCATTTGTTTCAGTTCAGGTGTATGGATCACTTGAACCAACACAGAATATTTTTTCCAGAACACACACCAGGACACTGGCATTATTTTTTTTAACTGAATATGAACAGAGCTTCTCCCAATTGCTGATTGTTCAGCAATTGTTCTCTAATGGTGGCACTCAACCAACTGTTTCTGAAGCTTTCGAGGGTTTCTATTCATAGGTGTGGTAATTATGGTGATAGATTGATTTGATTATTTGATTTAAAATAAGACTGCCTATATTTCCTTTGTAAATCATTGGCTATAACGTATTCAAACTATTTATTCAAATCTCAAAGTGAAAAGGAATACATGTTATAGCTCAAAAGACACCACTGATCTTTATTTCAGAGATTTCTTATGGCTCTATGTGGTCAACACACACTCAAGATCAAACTAGCATATACAATTAGCACATGAGGTGCTTCCCTAAGTGCTGAAAGACATCAGTTTGTCATAGCTAGTGATTTCACTTTGCTCTATATCTTGCATTCCAACAAGAATTGTTCTGGTCTCTGTAAGGTAAATGTTAGTTTGAAAGTCTGATTTCCCAGGCTACCAACTCCTAAATGACAGCTGAAAGTCTAGTCTAGCTTGAATTTCATACTGCAGTGAAACTAAGCCTCATATTCACCTTTACTAAAATATATGCCTATATCTGGTGTATTTACCTCCATAGTCACTGTGTAAAAATTTGGTCATAATGGGGATAGTTTATTTGAAATGTAAAAGCTGGTATGAACTGAGATCAGCCACCAAATATGTCTGTTCAAGGATCTGGGAAATCTGTAATTTTAGCAGAGCTGTCTTCCAAAATTGGCAATGTTCATGTCAAGAAGATACAGTCTCCTAGCAACTCTCCCTGCCATTTCTACTCTAAAAACTCAGTTGCACACAAAACTCAGTTGCACACATTCACACAGTTATGTGCTTAATGAGGGAATGGGAGAAGGAAAAACATTTGTACCAAAGCAATATCCAAAAATAGGGTTTGCAAACTCAAACACCGTAGATGTTGAGAGTCCCTGCCATAAAATAACTTTTCCTCAAAATTTATGCAACCGAGATATTCATTATTTTCTATTAGAAGCTTCATAAAAATACTGCTACTCATCATAGCATTAAAAATAGGCAGTGATGATTCAAAAGAAGAAATAGAGTTAAACCAACAGTATATTCACAACTCAAAGATATGCCAGCTGTCGTGGGTTTGTAATATAAGAACATAAGAACATAAGAACAGCCTTGCTGGAACAGGCCACAGCCCATCCAGTCCAGCATTCTGTCTCACACAGTGGCTCACCATTTCCTTCAGGGTATTCCCAAGGAGATGCCCTCACCTGCTTAGGATCCCCTGGAAATGGAATTGAGAGATATCCTGCCTATCTCTCCAACCCGGAGGTTGTCCTTAGGTAGCCATAATTATAGCCATTGATAGCCTTGTCCTCCATGAACTTGTCTAATCCTTTCTTAAAGCTGTCAAGACTGACAGCTGTCACCACTTCTTCTGGCAGGGAGTTCCATAGACCAGTAATCCTCTGGGTGAAAAAGTACTTTCTCTTATTTGTTTGAGAACTAGTACCCAAAAGTTTCATGGAGTGTCCCCTAGTTCTAGTGTTGTGCGATAGGGAAAACAGTTTTTCCTTATCCACTTTGTCCACACCGTGCATGATTTTATAAACTTCAATCAGGTCACCTCTTAGACGCCGTCGTTCAAGAGTGAAAAGGCCCAACCGTTGCAGCCTCAGATGGTAAGGAAGGTGTTCCAGTCCCCTAATCATTCTGGTTGCCCTCCTCTGTACTTTCTCCAACTCCATAATATCCTTCTGGAGGTATGGCGACCAGAACTGTACACAGTATTCCAGATGGGGCCTCACCATAGATTTATAAAGAGGCAAAATGACACTTGCTGACTTATTTTCTATACCCTTCCTAATGATCCCTAACATTGAGTTTGCTTTTTTCACTGCTGAGGCACACTGGGTTGACACCTTCATTGAGCTGTCCACCAGGACACCAAGGTCCCTTTCCTGGTTTGTCGCAGAGAGTTCAGACCCCATCAGTTTATAAATGTAATTGGGGTTTTTTGCCCCAACATGCATCACTCTGCACTTACTGATGTTGAAGCTCATTTGCCACTGTTTTGCCCACTCCCCCAGTGTCAAGAGATCCCTCTGGAGCTCTTCACAATCTCTCACAGTTTTCACTACCCTGTATAATTTAGTGTCGTCAGCAAATTTGGCTACCTTGCTTTTTACTCCTACCTCTAGATCATTTATGAAGAGGTTGAAAAGCAGGGGTCCCAGTACTGAACCTTGGGGGACCCCACTCTTTACTTCCCTCCACTTGGAGAAGTGTCCATTTAGTGCTACCCTCTGTTTCCTGTCCCTTAGCCAGTTGCTGATCCAGGACAAGACCTGTCCCTTTATTCCATGACTGGTAAGTTTATTCAAGAGCCTTTGGTGTGGGACCTTGTCAAAAGCCTTCTGAAAGTCCAGATAAACAATGTCAACTGGATCCCCCTTATCCACATGCTTGTTGACACTCTCAAAAAATTCCAACAGATTAGTGAGGCATGATTTGCCCTTGCAAAAGCCATGTTGGCTCTCCTTTAGCAGCGCCTTCTCTTCTATGTGCCTATTAATTCTATCTTTTAGGATGGTTTCCATCACTTTACCTGGGACACATGTCAAACTGACAGGCCGGTAATTTCCTGGATCACCCCTGGATCCTTTTTTGAAAATTGGTGTTACATTCGCTACCTTCCAGTCATCAGGCACAAAGCCTGATTTGAGGGAAAGATTATATATTTTGGCTAGGATATCAGCAATTTCATCTTTAAGTTCCCTGAGAACTCGTGGATGGATGCCATCTGGTCCTGGGGATTTGTTAGTGTTTAGCTTAACAAGACATGCAAGGACCTCCTCCCTGGTTATTTCTATCTTGCTTAATTCTTCGGTTTCCCTCCCTACGAAGATTGGCTCTGTTTTGGGCATGTGGTCTCTGTCTTCTTCAGTGAATACTGAAGCAAAGAATTCATTGAGTCTCTCTGCAATCTCTGTTTCCTCTTTAATAACCCCTTGCCTTCCATTGTCATCTAATGGTCCAATGGCCTTCCTAGTTGGGTTCTTACTTCTAATGTACTTAAAGAAGTCTTTGTTATTTCTCTGAGTATTTTTAGCTATACGCTCCTCAAAGTCTTGCTTTGCTTTCCTGATTGTTGCCTTGCATTTGTTCTGCCAGAATTTATGTTTCTGCCTGCTGTCCTCATTTGGACAAGCCTTCCATCTTCTAAATGAGCTTTTCTTGCTCTTGATCACTTCCCGAACAGCTCCTGTAAGCCACATCGGAGTCCTCTTGGACCTGGCAGTGCCCTTTTTCCTTTAGGGTATGCATTCCAATTGAGCCTCTGTTATTGTTTTTGTAAACAGCCTCCATGCCTCTTGGAGTGTTTGGACTCTCTCAATTTTCCCTTTCAGTTTCTTTTTTACTAGTTTCCTCATCTTTGGGAAATTTCCTTTTTGAAAATTTAAGGTCTCTGTGTTAGATTTTATCAGTGACTTGCGGTCTATGATCAAGTTAAACATAATTGAGTTGTGGTCACTGTTCCCTATTGGATCAGTCACATTAACATCTTGCACCAGATCCTGAGTATTACTCAGGATCAAGTCAAGGATTCTTGTACCTCTAGTTGGGTCTTCAACCATCTGTCCCAGGGAACAATCATTGAGCATATCTAGGAACTTTATCTCTTTATCGTGTGCTGAACAACAGTTCACCCAGTCTATGTGAGGGTAATTGAAGTCCCCCATTATAACCAGGCTTCCCTTCCTGGATGCCTCCTTTACAACATTCTCCAACTGCCAGTCTCCCTCAAGAGTTTGGGTCGGAGGCCGATAGTATATGCCTACTGTTAGACCATCCTTGTGGCCTGGTACTCTTACCCACAGAGCTTCTAATGGTGACTCCAAATCACCTAGATATTCCAATTCATACGATTTTATCACTTCTTTGACATACAAGGCTACACCACCTCCTGTTTGCCCCTTCCTATCCTTCCTGTACAGTTTGTAGCCTGGGATAACTGTATCCCATTGGTTATCATCCGTCCACCAGGTTTCAGTGATACCAATAATATCAATATTTTTATCTATTGCTAAGTATTCCAGCTCCCCTATTTTGTTACGGAGGCTTCTGGCATTTGTATACAAGCATTTATATATGCTTTCCTGATACAGTCTTTTGAGTCCAGTTGCATTGTTAGACTGCCTCTTGCATCCTTCTGCTAGAGTGCTGGTGACTAGCTCCTTGCTCTGCTCAGTAATTTTTGCATCCTCCTCACTACTCAAGTACACACTTTCCCGAACCGGATGCTGCCCAGCTCCTGTCGGCTTTCCCCCAGTTATCAGTTTAAAAGCTGCTCTGCAGCCTTTTTGATGTTGAGTGCCAGCAATCTGGTCCCATCATGGTTTAAATGCAACCCATCCCTCCTGAACAGATTTGGCTTGTCCCAAAATGTTCTCCAGTTCCTGACAAATCTGAAGCCCTCCTCTCGACACCACCGCCTCATCCACGCATTGAGGCTTCTGAGCTCTGCCTGCCTGGTAGGTCCTGCGCGAGGGACAGGCAGCACTTCTGAAAATGCTACCTTGGAAGTCCGGGACTTCAATCTTCTTCCTAACAACCTAAATTTGGCTTCCAGGACAGACCGCTTGGCCTTCCCAATATCATTAGTACCAACGTGTACCATGACAACTGGCTCGTTCCCAGTTCTCTCTAACAATCTATCTAGATTTCTTGTGATGTCTGCAACTTTTGCACCTGGCAGGCAAGTCACCATACGGTTATCATGTGCATCACAAATCCATTTCTCTGTATTTCTAATTATTGAATCGCCTAGTACAAGGAGCCTCTCTCCTGCAATCTGTTCATCTACATGCACCTCATCAACCATATTAAGGGAGAGAACCTCAGTTTGTTCCTGTTGTTCATCTTCCTGGATCTCATCAAGTGTGATGAAGGAGAGATCATCAGGTGGAACCAGTTGTTCCTCTGTGTGTTCCTCATCAGGTGTGATAAGGGAAAGAGCCTCAAATTTATTCTGTAATTTCAGACTCTCAGAGTGATCCCCTACTCTTCTCCTCCTTTGAGTCACATTCCTCCAACCATCTCCCTCCTGAGTTAGTGAAGGGCCTTCTCCCTCAGAACTGTGCCCTGTCACTTCTTTGTCCAGCATAGTCTGCTCCGCTCTGTCCAAGAACAGCTCAAGCTCCTTAATTTGTTGGTGGTTAGATATGCGTGCCTCTAGCTGCTGGACCTTCTCTTCTAGTAGTGCAACCAGCTTGCACTTGCTGCAAGTGTAGTTCTCCATATGCTTTGGCAAGAACACAAACATGGCACAAGAATTGCAGGTAACTACAGCTGTTCCCTCAGAATCCATTTTAACAAGTGCAGTATTGTGGGCCTCAAAAATGTACACGTTTACTACCTTTCTACCTAGTAAGACTATATTCTTCCTTTGTTACTAGTTTGCAATCTCGCGCGCCGTTAGGCGCGCGGGCCTCTAAAGCAGCTCTACTCCAACTGCAAAACTTACCAGTGCTCACTTCCTTTGTTTGGCTCTCCTCAGCAGCAGCTCTGCTTAAGAGCACATGCAGAGTCAAAATGGCTGACCCTGAAAGAGCTCAGAGCTTTTAAAGGATAGTGTGGCTCCGCCCCTATGAGTCACAGTTCAGGGAAGGGCCTGGTGTGGCCCTGCCCCCCTGCTTCTGGAAGCTTCAAACTGCTTCCTCTGTTTGAACAGAGGTGGCTCTCAGCAGTTTCAATTATCAATTTAAATTAGTGGAGGCCTCTAAAGCAGCTCTACTCCAACTGCAAAACTTACCAGTGCTCACTTCCTTTGTTTGGCTCTCCTCAGCAGCAGCTCTGCTTAAGAGCACATGCAGAGTCAAAATGGCTGACCCTGAAAGAGCTCAGAGCTTTTAAAGGATAGTGTGGCTCCGCCCCTATGAGTCACAGTTCAGGGAAGGGCCTGGTGTGGCCCTGCCCCCCTGCTTCTGGAAGCTTCAAACTGCTTCCTCTGTTTGAACAGAGGTGGCTCTCAGCAGTTTCAATTATCAATTTAAATTAGTGGAGGCCTCTAAAGCAGCTCTACTCCAACTGCAAAACTTACCAGTGCTCACTTCCTTTGTTTGGCTCTCCTCAGCAGCAGCTCTGCTTAAGAGCACATGCAGAGTCAAAATGGCTGACCCTGAAAGAGCTCAGAGCTTTTAAAGGATAGTGTGGCTCCGCCCCTATGAGTCACAGTTCAGGGAAGGGCCTGGTGTGGCCCTGCCCCCTGCTTCTGGAAGCTTCAAACTGCTTCCTCTGTTTGAACAGAGGTGGCTCTCAGCAGTTTCAATTATCAATTTAAATTAGTGGAGGCCTCTAAAGCAGCTCTACTCCAACTGCAAAACTTACCAGTGCTCACTTCCTTTGTTTGGCTCTCCTCAGCAGCAGCTCTGCTTAAGAGCACATGCAGAGTCAAAATGGCTGACCCTGAAAGAGCTCAGAGCTTTTAAAGGATAGTGTGGCTCCGCCCCTATGAGTCACAGTTCAGGGAAGGGCCTGGTGTGGCCCTGCCCCCCTGCTTCTGGAAGCTTCAAACTGCTTCCTCTGTTTGAACAGAGGTGGCTCTCAGCAGTTTCAATTATCAATTTAAATTAGTGGAGGCCTCTAAAGCAGCTCTACTCCAACTGCAAAACTTACCAGTGCTCACTTCCTTTGTTTGGCTCTCCTCAGCAGCAGCTCTGCTTAAGAGCACATGCAGAAGCCTCTTGTGCTGGCACAACTGTTCTTCTGCCAGTACGACCCTCTTGTGCTCACTGATCACAGATCTGCCACCACAACTGTATCTTACTAGTTCAATTGCTATGCTGGCTGGCATCAGTTGGCAGAAGAGCCTCTACAAATGGGATGTGGAGAAAGAACGGAACTAGGGAGGGATCAAAATAGTTGACAGACTTAGATCAGACAGAGTAAAGTTAAAGGTCTCCCTTGCTTTAAAGCCAGTTGTATCCAACTCTAGGGGGCAGTGTTCATTTCCAATTTAAGCCAAAGAGCTAGTGCTGTCTGTGTCTGCAGATGTTTTTGTGGTCATAAGGCAGGCAGTGGCTCAAGTGGCTAAGATGCTAACTGGGAGGTGGAAGGTCAGCAGTTCGATTCCCGAGTACTGCAGGATGGAATGAGCTTCTGTCTTTGTCCCAGCTCCTGCCAACCTAGCAGTTCGAAAGCAAGAAATTGCAAGTAGATAAAAAGGGACCATTCAGTGGGAAGGTAACAGCATTCCATGTGCTCCGGTGTCTAGTTATGCCTGCCACATGACCACAGAAATGTTTGCAGAAGCTGGCTCTTTGGCTTTGAAACAGAGATGAGCACTGAACCCAAGAGTTGGATACGACTGGCTTTCGAGCAAGGGAAATCTTTACCTTTACCTTTAAGGCAGGCATGACTTGATGCTGGAGCGCACAGAACGCTGCTATTCCATTCCATTCCATTCCACTTTATTTTTGTATACCGCTCCACTCTGCCCGAAGGAGACTCAGAGCGGTTTACATAGGTGCATGCTATCTGAAAGCAGACAGCAGCAAAAAAGTATACAATAATAGAGATATAGAAATTACATCAGATGTTAGATTCATCTTATAAAGTGTTTCCACGTAGGGAATCATGTGGACCACATTATTATCTACACAACACATGTTATACATGATATACACACATCACACTTGATGATACCATGGGTAGGAGTTTCTTCCCTGCAATTTATGAGGTTTATATGTTTTAAGAGGTTATAACCAACCAGTTTCTCAGTGTGTGCACAAAATACTGTCCCACACATACAAATCCATATACAATTTCTGTGATATTTTAAATACAGAAGAAAATAACTTATGTGAATTTTATGTTAACCAAGCCTTTTGTTAATTGAGGTTCCACTGTATATTTGCTAGTGTTCCCTGTTGCATTATTTCATTTTGCTTTTGGCTCGTGTGATCACCTATATTGTTCCTTTAGGGCCACCATTGAACATCTTGAAATAACATCAGTAATAATGCCAGAATATGGCATGGTGTAGAAGTGTTCTTTTCACCTTGTGCCTGCCTTTTGTTCACAATGGTAAGAACCACAGCTGTAATTTAATTTGTAAATTTAATTTTAAAACATTTTTATCATGCTTAAATATAGCACCACTAATTGTAATTATTTTTTTCTTCTCTTAGTAATTATTAGCCTGAATACTTGGTTTAGTCTTATCTCCTTTATTCAAAATAGTGTTATGTTGCTTGTGTTTTAAAATTGGTTAATCAGATTTAACCCACTGATAGCCAGTTTTTCGGGTAACCTGTTGATTGCACAAGTCTCTGAGTGATCACTTGTAACGTGCAAGTTTTGCTTGACTGATGTCTAAAAAACTGAATGGCCAGAACATAGCAGAAGATATTCAGGAAGTTTTACATAGAGTGCATGGGTCACTAAAAAGTGGAATTGGTAAATCTGAAATTCTCTTTCAGAAGTTCTTGGTGGTGGTGGGGCATGCAAACAATTAATCCCTCCTTCCACAGGTTTTTGAAATCTGAGCTCTTTAAGGAGCTATTTCATAATATTCTGCCCCTATATTGATTTGCCCGCTACTGATATGATTTTGTTTTGGTCACCATCTATGGCAGGGGTAGGCAACCTATGGCCCATGGGCTGGATCCGGCCTGCAGTGCCAAATAATCCAGCTCCTGCCCTCACTCTAGCCGACGCTGGCATAATCAGCCACTGACATTTTTATTGCTGTAAATGAGTCTGTGGCAGCTGTAAACAGCCGGGGGGGGGGGGGGATCAGTCCCACCTACTCAACTGTCTGAAGGAGCATGACCCAGCCCTGAACTTAAAAAGGTTGGCAACCCCGATCTATGGGATTGTTTCTATGTAATATTGTTTTTTTCAGTTTATAGGTTTTTTTGATTTTGTATTTTCTTTCATGTGCTTGCTTTATTGTTTATGTTTTTATTGTTCTGAACCACCCTGTTTGGTTAGATGGGCAGTATAGAAATAGATCAATTGAATGAACAAATGAATGAATAACATTCTACCTTCCAAAGTACAGTAAAACCCCATTTTACAGAAGCCTCATTTTACAGAAACCCCGTTTTACATAGTTTTTTTGCTGAAAACTTGTCCTGTTTTACAGGGAAAAAACCATTTTACAGAGCACGATTTCCCAGAGCGCATTGCGCCTGGTTGGCTATAAAAGACCACACATAGCCATTCTGGGTCCTGCGGGTAGCAGTAGAATGGTCTGGAGAGTGTTTTTTTATTTATTTTAATTTTTATTATTTTTGGAGTGGTCAGGAACATTTCCCCCCAATGCATTCTTATGGGAATGCCTCATTTTACAGAAAAAACCGAGTTAAGGAAAAAGCTACGGAATGGACTTTCCCCATAAAACGGGGTTTTACTGTAATAGCAATAGCAATTACACTTCTATACTGCCCGATAGTACATAGTGTACTCCCTGGGCAGTTTACAGGTAATTAGCATTTTGCCCCCAGCATTCTGGGTACTTATTTTTCTGACCTTGGAATGATGGATGGCTGAATCAACCTTATGTCCTGTCAAGATTGAAATCACAATGTTTTGGCTGCAGTACAATCTTCCTAAAGAGGCTGGTTTTGCACCAAGTCAAACTTTCTGAAAGGTTTCTTCAAACTACATAGTCCAGTGATGGCAAATCTTTTAGAGACCGAGTGCCCAAACTGCAATCCAAAACCCACTTATTTAACACAAAGTGCCAACACGGCAACAGGGGCATACCTATCAAGTATCCCGGATTAGCCGGGATTTCCCATATTTCTGCACCGCTTCATCCACTTTCCCGCCGCCTTCCTGTAATTTGACTGGTGGGGAAAGTAGTTACTGTGCATGCGTGTATGCACAGAAGGGTTCTGCGCAGGTCCTGTATTTTCCAGAGCCACGTTTGACGGGTATGAACAGGGGAGAGAGGAAACTCTCCCATTGGGCTGCTGGGCAGAGGGGTGGGGCAAACTCTGTGCTTAGGGGAGGGAGGAAGCACTCCCATTGGGCTGCTGGGTAGAGGAGTGGGGCAAACTATGCTGGGACAACAGCATAGGTGCCCACAGAGAGGGCTCCGAGTGCCACCTCTGGCACTTGTGCCATAGGATCGCCACCACTGACATAGTCCATCGGAGACTGGAAAACATTGATTTTCAGTTCCATGACTCTTCTATAGTTATGATGGACATTAAAGCCTGTAATTTAAATAGCTGTGTAGAGGGGAAACTAAGTCTCTCCCCCCCCCCCAACACAGTATACTTTCTGCTGTAGATTCTATGGTTTTGTGCTAAAGAAGTCTATATGAAAAATTATTGCCTCTGTATTCAGCAGTGATTCACAAGCCCAATCCTTTTCCACGTTATTACAAAATAAATGATTAATGATATGAAATAAAGAGGCGACTGATTCTAGGGAGACAAGCCATGAGAAACCTGGGGAACATAGTGAAAAGTAGAGACATCACCTTGCAAACAAAAATCCGTATAGTCAAAGCAATGGTATTCCCGGTGGTAATGTATGGTTGCGAGAGCTGGACCATTAGGAAGGCTGAGCACAGAAGAGTACACGCCTTTGAGATGTGGTGTTGGAGGAGAGTTTTGAGAGTACCCTGGACAGCGAGGAGAACAAATAGGTCAATCTTGAAAAAAAGCAGTCCTGACTGCTCCTTAGAAGGTCAAATAGTAAAGATGAAGCTGAAGTACTTTGGACACCAAATGAGAAGAGAGGATTCACTTGAGAAAGCCTTGATGCTGGGAAAGGTGGAGGGCAAAAGAAAAAGGGGACGGCCAAGGATGAGATGGCTAGATGGCATTGTGGACGCAGTGGGCACCGAGCTGAGCGGGCTGAGGAGGATGGTGGAGGACAGGGGTGCCTGGAGAGCAATGGTCCATAGGGTCGCAAAGGGTCAGAATCGACTGTGCGACTGAACAACAACAAAACTAATGGACACATTTGTCCATGGCATGCAAACTAGCCTTTAGAAGACAGTTTCCCCCATCCTATGCTAAGCATGTCTTATATGAAGTTGGAAGTATGTGCAAGCAATTGCAGGGGTGTACAACTGTATCAGGACTATCTACCTTACTCCTTTTTTAAAATCTCAATTTAGATGTTTCTCTAGCACTCTGCTATTTGTAAATATTGAAAATTCAATTAGACAGAACTCATTATTGCTCTCCATAATTTGATAAAGATGTTGACAGTATGTGTCTGTGCCTTATTCTAACTCTATCTTCATTACCTTCCAAAGATTAAAGATCCCTTTCTCCTCTTTTGTAGAACTCCTTTTTAATCTTATTTGCCCTTGGCCCTGTTAAAGCTACTGATCATCATTGCAAAGGCAGTGTATCATTTCATCTTCTTCCACACAAAAGAGCATCATTTCCAATTTATTTATAGAACAATGCACAGAATACGGAACTCTGTAAGCACATATAGACAAGATGATTAGAGGGACAGATAGCTAGATCGGACTGGGCTTAGTCACATTCAAAACTGACACAATCCCTTCAAATGAATGCTAATGTTCCCCACCAAGCCAGATTTAAATCTGCATTAATCAAGCTTGATTCTTCCACACATATTCATGAAGACAAAGAATGTCATGTTTTTATTTTGAGCCTTTTGTATCTATGGGATATACACTCCTATACACCATGCCCCAGGGGTAAAGTTGCCAAACAGTATTGTATTGGTTGAGTAGTATATATTCAGGTAAGTGGACAAAATAGTATAAAAGCTATACACTAGTGGTAACCCACCATGTTCCAACCCAGATTCTGTATTGATTGAATCAATATTGAGCCAACACAAAATTTGGTGGGCCATAGATTGCCGAAGATATAGCTTGCCTGAGTTGTATTGACACTGGACTTTGAAGAGTACAGTAAAACCTCTCATAAAGAGCGCCTCACTTAGAGACTAACTCGCTTAAAGAGCAGGATTTTCTCTGAATGGTCGCCTTGCTTAACAACTAAAACCAACCACAAACTCACTTAACAACTAAATTGGGGTTCGCAATCCCCCCCCCCCCGCCAGAAGTCACAATTGGTCACTTGTTTCGCTTAAAGAGCAAACTCGCTTAAAGAGCAATCCTGTGGAACGTATTATGCTCTTTAAGCGAGGCACCACTGTATTCTCTTCCTCTCTGTCTGTTGTTTCAGTATAATGTTGTAAGCTACCTTAAATATTGCTATGAGAATGGAAAAGCAGAATAGAAATAAGATTTTTGAAAACTCACTTAAAATAGTGCTTCCATTAGTAATGTTAGTAAAAAAGCATGTTAGATGGGGCCCTGTTGTACTGTATGCTCAGTATCCAAGTAACAGTATCACGCTGTGAATCAGACTTTTGGCCTTTGTGTATCTAACCTCAGTTCTGTAATTTTCTGTGATTGCTTCCTTATAGTGACAGTGAAATTCACAGCAGTGAGACGAATGAGTGTAGGAGTTCATTAACAGAGGAGCAAGGGCAGAGAAAGACAAGCATTTGGGGGGCAGGGGGGGAATTCTCAAGTTATGCACCAGAGCTCTTGCACATTGGTAGAGCACATGCATTTCAAATAGATCAGAGTCCCAGGTTAAAGACCTGACCTCTTCAATTGCAGGATTTCAGCTAGAAAGTTTCCAGAATATACATCTACCTCCAACTTCAGGGACATTGCGAGGCTAAGGGGCTGTGGTGGCTCAGTGGTAAGAAGCTCACCTTGTTAACTGGAAGGCTGGCAAGTCAGCAGTTCGAGACCTGGGTACTGTGTGATGGATTAAGCGCCTGTCTCTGTCCCAGCTCTTTTTTTTTTTAATATAAATTTTATTGAATTTTTCAAAGACATACAAAAAAGAAAAGAAAACAATGACTAACAATACAATACATAAACAAATCCATAGTATCATCTTAACAAACATTACTAAATGTTAGCACATAACAATATCTAGACTCATTAATTACTATATAACCACAAAATATTAAGAAAAAAAAACATTGTTTCAAAATCCAAAATAATAAAAACTTTCTGTGCTACCATTAATCTTTAGATGAATAATAACACCCTGTGAATATATACAATGCCCGGAGAGTTTATTTGCTACTCAACTCCAACAACTTCTTTGTGATGGTACTGGTCCTGAACTATCATTTGCCGTACAAGAATGGTCCACAAATGGTTTCCATATATTCCAAAATCTATTCTCTTTTAAGTTATCCCTTTTCACTTTAATCTCCCATGTCAGTTTATCATTCAATGCTAAACTCCACATTTCTTTATACCACTCTCCAATCTGTATTTCTATGTCATTTTTCCAGTTTCTAGCTATACATTGTCTGCCCGTTGTCAATACAATTTCCAATAATTCCTTTTCATCTTTGTTTAAACCCAAACCTTCCACATTCGTTAAAAGAATGATACTTGACACCAGCTTAACACTTCTACCCATTATTTCACCAAACTCAGCTTCTATTCTCCCCCAGAAATCCCTTATTTTTTTACAACTCCACCACATATGTTCGTATGTTCCATCAAATTCTCTACATCTCCAACATAATTTATCTCTTTTATTATCCATCTGGTTAAGTCTTAATGGCGTCAAGTACCATTGCCACAACATTTTAAAATTATGTTCTTTAATTCTCACAGACATTGTTCTCATAATCCTCTTTTTCCATTTGTTTTTCCACTCCAACTCCCCAATTGTTATATTCAAACTTTGTTCCCACTTCCGTCTCAAATCCTCATGTGGGTCTACCCCTCTATTCAGTATATTGTAAAGCTTACTCACAAGACCTTTTATACTATTTTCCCCTTTTCTAATTCTCCATACCAACTCCTCAAATTCTGTATGTATTCTATCTAGCCCTACTTCTTTTCCATATTTTTTGTTCCAATTTTCCACCTTCAACCTCTGAAACCAATTCAAATTTAATATCTCAAATATTTTTTTCCGCTCAACAAGAGACTCACATATTTTTAACCAATCCTTCAATAAGAGCATCCCTTTTTTATCCAATATTTCAATTTTTTCCTTATCTAACTTTATTGGGAAACACATCATATCAGTCAGTTCTAAAACTGGAGAGAGATTTGGGACCATATCCTTTTTTACCTTCTTCCACACCTCCACGAGACCTCTCATCATAGTATTATTTGGTCTTCTCACTTTATCCTTTATTCCTAGAAAAATCAAATTTCCAATATTTCTATATTCTTTCATCTCCAATTGCTCCCAAATTGTTTTTTCTCTTGCCAAAATCTTCACAACATTCTTAACTTGAAAAGCCCGGTAATATGCTAGCAAGTTTGGCAATCCCAAACCCCCTTTTTTTTGAGACAAATACCATAACTTCTTTGGAAGCCTAGATTTTTTACCTCCATTACAAAAACCATTGAACATCTTTTGAAACTCATTAATTTCTTTCTCTTTCAAATGGATCGCTAGTGTATCAAATAAAAAGTTAAGCTTTGGCAACAATATCATTTTACACATAGCAATCCTTCCGAACCATGACAGCTTTAACTTCTGAAGCTCTTGTATTTTGTTCTTAAATTCTACTTTCAAGCTGTCATAGTTCAATCGTTTAAGTTCTTCTAATTTGTTTGAAATAATTATCCCCAAGTATTTCAATTTATCCTTAATTTGTATATTAAGTGTCAACACTGTCCTACCCATCTCACTTGGTTTCAAATTACACAACATCAATTCTGATTTATCCCAGTTTATCTTTAACCCAGTTATATCCTGAAATATCTGTAAATGATCTTTAATCCTGTCCATTACTAACTCCGGGTGCTTTACCATAAGCAATGTATCATCTGCGTACATACTCACTTTATTACCCATGATCCCTTCTATATTTAAATCCTCCCTTATACTTTTAGCTAAGATTTCCATTGCCATAATAAACAGAATAGGAGATAATGGACAGCCCTGCCTCGTACCAGCTTCTAACTTTACCACATCCGTAAGCTCCTCATTTACTCTAACCCTAGCATTTCCTTTTTGATATAGTAAATCTATAACCCTATTGAATTTATCCCCAAATCCATATTTTTTAACTATTTCCTTGATTGAGGACCACTGCAATGAGTCAAATGCCTTAAGGATATCCAATGATAATAGTCCCACCTTTTCCTTTGTTTGATTTACATTATCTATTAAATCTAATACCCTTCTAGTCAAATCCGCCATATGTCGTCCTTTTAAAAACCCTACTTGATCAACATTTATATATTCTCCCATAAAACTATTTAGACGGTTAGCCAATATTGCTGTAAAGATTTTCGCATCTTGATTTATAAGTGAAATTGGTCTGTACGAATCCACTCTTTCCAAATTCTTACCAGGTTTTGGCAGAAGAACAATTGTAGTATTATACCAATTAAAAAGATATTGGAGAAACAGTTAGGGAGTGGGATAAAACAAGAGCATAGGGAGAAAATGGAAGAAAAGATATCTGATAAAGAGGTTAAGGAGGTAATAAGCAGATTGAAGATAGGGAAAGCCCCTGGGGACGATGGATTATCGACAGAGTTTTATAAAGAATTTAAGGAGGTGGTGGTCCCGAAATTGGTGAAGTTATATAATTACATACTAGATGGAGGATCAATGTCCCAGCTCTTGGGAACATGAAAGGAGCCTCATTTGGGCATACTCTGAGCCGAGTTTCTTCCGTAAAAATCCTTTCAAACCAGAATAATTTCTGACACATCAACCTCATCCTCATCATAATAATATTTATTATTATTACCAGGCTGAAGGTATTGTACAGGATTTGATAAGACATTGTCTTATACTGAGCCAAGCTAATGGCTTATTTATTTATTTGAGTCTGAAGCACTAAAATTCAAAACCAACATAATTAAACAAAAGCACTAATTATCTAAACAAAACAAATTACATGTTTCCATATTCATATACTCCCCCCCCAATATCCATCTGTTTGAAAAAGCTTGTCATTTGCTTCAAACAAATTTTATTTATTTATTTTATATTCAAATTTATATGCCGCCCAATCAGGTAAACCCGACTGTGGGCGGCTCACAACAAGTTAAAACACACATAAAACAGTACAACCAATTAAAACCAATTAAAACCCAACATACCCACCCACCTACCCCATTCCTCTTAAAACCCACATAAACCCATATTAAAAAAAGACAATTAAAAGAAATGGGGGCTTAATTTATAAGCCAGCAGGCAGAGGCCACTCTTCCATCTGGGCCGCACATCTGCCCTGCCAACCAGGTTTTTAGGTCTTTTCTGAAAGGTAGCAGCTCCATCTGCTCCCACAACTCTACAGGCAGGAGGTTCTACAAGGCCAGTGCGGACACGGAAAAGGCCCTCCTTCGTGTGCCAGAGAGACAAGCCCCTCTGGCAGATGGAACAATCAGGGAGCCCCTCCGATCCGCTCTGGTTGGATGGACGGACACTCTTGGGACGATGCGGTCTCTAAGGT
Source organism: Bradypodion pumilum (assembly GCA_035047305.1). Taxonomy (NCBI): domain Eukaryota; kingdom Metazoa; phylum Chordata; class Lepidosauria; order Squamata; family Chamaeleonidae; genus Bradypodion; species Bradypodion pumilum. Next base: position 60,854,564 of record JAWDJD010000004.1, on the reverse strand, counting down.
ATCCTGGCCCACTACCATGAAGGGCTTTAAAGGTCAAAACCAGCACCTTGAACTGCACCTGGAGGCAAACTGGTAGCCAGTGCAGCTCCCGAAGTAATGGTGAGGCACGAGAATAACGCCCATGCCCCATCACCATCCGGGCTGCTGCATTCTGGACCAACTGCAGCCTCCAAATGGTTGACAAGGGCAGCCCCATGTAGAGCGCATTGCAATAATCTAGCCTGGAGGTGACCAGAGCATGTGTGACCATGAGCAAGGAGTCCCGGTCCAGGAGCGAACGTGTTATGTATGTACAATGTTGCTTTAAGAAATGTATGAATGTAACCTGACCATAATTACAATGTAGCTCTGCTGTTAAGGAACGCGAGTAAGCTGCCTATAGAGGGCAGCTGCGAGCGTTCAGCTCACATGGTTCACATTCCCCAAATCACCGGCAGCCGCGGGAATCTTTCCCGCGCAAGGATCACCTGGAGAAGATGGGTGTGACGCAGAATGACATCACGCCGGTAGCAGCCAATAAGCTACCGTGCAACAAGATTCAAATGTATGTTCCCCCAGTATATAATGAGCTGTACCTCCGCCATTACCACATGTTCATCCTGATCATCAACCAATAAACCTGTGTTAGTCCTCACTGCGACTCCTTCTTTGTCTTCTGTGCAAGACACCAAATTGGCGACGAAGGTGGGATAATGGCGAATCCCAAGGTCAAGCCTTACCAGTTCGATGCCAGCGAGCCCGAACAATGGGAGCTCTACGAGTGCCAGTTCTGGCACAGGATGGAAGCCGCCGGCGTTGACGATGACGCGAAAATGCGCTCCTACTTCCTGGCCCAGGTGGGGCCGGCCACGCTGCGTATCCTGATGAACCTGGTGGCCCCCCGGAAGGTGGACGTGGTGCCCATCGACCGCATTCTGGAGCTGTTGGGCGAGCATTTCCAGCCTCCTGTGTCGATCTTCCCAGCTCGGGTCACGTTCCACAGGCGAGACCAGCGACCGGGCGAATCCGTGTCCGCCTACGCGGCGGCCCTCAGGCTTGCAGCGGTGCACTGCCAGTGGGACGACCTGGACCAGGCCCTCCGCGACCGCATGCTGTGTGGTCTGAGGGACGAGGAGCTTCAGCAGAAGCTCATGACCCGTGACTACCGCCTCACGTTCAACGAGGTACTGCGGGAGGCCCAAGCAGCCGAGGCGGCCAGGAGCGGGGTCAGGGTGTTCAAGTCCCAAGGGGCCACGTCTGAAGGGGCCAAGTCACCCGTACAGGTGGCCCGGTGGACACCAGCGAAAGCGGCCTGGCGGGCCCCCAAGCCGCCTGCCGGCACACCAACGGCGTCCGAGGAGTCGTCGACGACGGCAGACCCCTGCTCCAGCGAGGACGACGACGTCCAGAGGGTCAAGAAACGAGGAGAGAAGCGGCAGACCCGCGAACGGCAAGACCGCCGCTGCGACGGTTGTGGGGCATCCCACGACTGCACGAGGTGTCCGTTCCGAAAGGCCGAGTGTCACAACTGCGGCCGAAAGAGACACATCGCCCGAGTGTGCAGGCACGGGCGAGTCGAGGACAAGGGCAATTCGAGCCATTCCCAGACACACCATCGGAAGGCGGCCGGCACCAGGAAGGTCTCAGCTGACTACAGCGAGGCGGGCGTGAACCGCGTGGGCCTGGAGCACCGGCGTTTTTTCGTAGAGGTACAGTTACAGGGGGTCCCAGTGAGGATGGAGATAGACTCGGGGTCGTCCTATTCCATCCTGTCCCAAAAAGAGTTTATGCGCATTCCCCCAGATGCGCGGCCCAAGCTGCGGGCCATGAAGTCACACCTACGGGACGTGCAGGGAAATGGGATCCCAGTGTTGGGGGTGGGGAACTTCAAGGTGAAGTTCAAGAATTACTCCGAGAGACTGCCCCTAGTGGTCCTCAAGGGGGGGAGGTGCTGCCTTTTGGGAACGCAGTGGTTCGCTCCCCTGGGAATCGAACTGTCCGGCATTAACACCATAGAGACTGACCCAATGCGGGACGTGTGCAACGCACACCCGGACGTTTTCAAGAAGGGGCTCGGGACTTACAAGGGCCCCCCAGTTTCCTTTGACTTGGATCCAGAAATCTGACCCATATGCCTCAAGCCAAGAAGAGTGCCCTTCGCCCTCAAGGACAAGATCGAGGCGGAACTGGACAAATTGGTGGGGCAGGGGATTTTGGTCCCAGCTGATTCGGCGGAGTGGGAAACGCCGATTGTTATGGCCCTTAAATCAAATGGGGAGGTCAGGATTTGTGCGGACTATAAATGTACGATCAATAAGGCCATTCGGCCTAATGCATACCCGGTACCCGTGGTCAGCCATTTACTGGCCACGCTACATGGGGGGAGGTGTTTTGCCAAGCTAGATCTGGCGCAGGCATATCAGCAGCTCTCTGTAACCCCGGCTGCTGCCGCTGCGCAAACGATCGTAACGCACAAGGGGGCATTTAAGGTAACGCGCCTTCAGTTCGGCGTGAATTCGGCCCCCGGAATTTTCCAGTCCCTCGTGGAACGCCTTTTAAAGGGGCTTCCAGGCGTCCTCCCATATTTCGACGATGTGTTAATAACAGCGGGGGGGGGAATCAGAACTAGCGCAAAGGCTAGACAGGGTCCTTTCAATATTCGAGAAGGCGGGCCTCCGACTGAGACGGGACAAATGTGTTTTCTTTGCGAGGGAGGTTGAGTTCCTTGGGTTGAAGGTAACCCCGGAAGGCAACAAGCCCTCCGAGTCCAAGGTTGCGGCTGTGCAAAACGCCCCTCGCCCCACCGCGAAACCGGAGCTGCAGTCATTTCTAGGGCTCTTAAATTTTTACCATTCCTTCCTGCCGAGGAAGGCATCCGTTGCTGAGCCACTGCACGCACTATTGAAGAAAGAAGCGGTTTGGCGGTGGGGAGATAGGCAAGAGAAAGCTTTCAGGGAGCTGAAGGCACTTCTATCCTCGAGTGCTGTCCTGACCCACTTTGACCCTAGGAGACCAGTAGTTCTAGTCTGTGATGCGTCCCTAGTGGGGGTGGGGGCGGTTCTATGCCACGTGTTGGAGAGCAGGCGGGAGGCCCAGATAGCATACTACTCAAGGTCCCTCTCGAAGGCCGAGCGCAATTACGCGCAAACTGATAGGGAGGCCCTGGCCATCATCGCGGGAACGAAAAAGTTCCACGACTTTTTATACGGCTGCGAGTTTACGGTAGTGACGGATCACAAGCCACTTCTGGGGATCTTCACTACCGGCAAACCCACACCGCAAATTCTCTCCCCCAGGATGCTGCGTTGGGCCATCTTCCTCAACGCCTACCAGTATGAGCTGGTCTATCGCCCAGGGAAGGAGATCTCCCATGCGGACGCGCTGTCCCGATCTCCCCTCCCAAGTGTAGGGGACCCCACATGCGAGGTAGAGCAGGACCACCAAGTCCTGCTGATCGAGTCTCTCGACTCACCCCCCCATTCTCCCGGCCGACCTCGCCAAGGCCACGGCGGCCGACAAGATGCTGGCCCAAGTTAGTGCCTGGGTGAGGAAAGGGTGGCCCACTACTCCCACCGAGGAACATTTCAAGCCTTTTGTCAGGCGTAGAGTAGAGCTTTCTCTGGAAAGGGGCTGCTTACTCTGGGGCCAGCGGGTAGTTATCCCAGAGAAGCTGAGGGCCAAGGTACTGAAGCTACTGCATACCAGTCACCCCGGGATCGTGCGCTCCAAGGCTCTGGCCAGGAGTTTCTTTTGGTGGCCCCAGATAGACATGGATATAGAACGTTTAGTGGGCACGTGTGAGAGCTGCCAGAGCTCTCAGCCCAAGGAGTCCCGGTTACCCCATAGGGAATGGGACACGGCCCGCGGGCCATGGTCCCGGATTCATGTTGACTTCGCTGGCCCTTTCCGCGGGGCCATGTTTCTGCTGGTAGTTGACTCCTACTCCAAGTGGTTGGAGGTAATCCCCATGAACAGCACCTCCTCTGCGGCAACCATTAAACAGTTGCACAAGCTTTTTGCCTGCTTCGGCCTGCCAGACATCCTTGTTAGCGATAACGCTAGTACCTTCACGTCTGCAGAGTTCAAGACGTTTATTGAGCGGAACGCCATCAGGCACATTACCGCTGCCCCATTTCACCCCGCCACAAACGGTCAGGTAGAGCGCCAAGTGCGCACTACGAAAGACGCACTGTGGCGCATGGGTCCCGGTGAGTTGAACCTTCATCTGTGTCAGTTCCTCATCTGCTACAGGACAACCCCCCTAGCCTCAGGATTTTCCCCAGCCGAACTCCTCATGAGGAGGCGTCCGGTAACACTCTTTGACCGGATGGATCCGTCCAGGGTGGAGGATGAAGGAAGAAATATAAACATAGGGGGAGAGAGCTCCAAAAGTTTTTCGGTAGGGGACCCGGTTCACTGCAGGAACTACACGGCCTCAGGGCCAGCGTGGGTACCAGGGACAATCATTGAGCAGACGGGGCCAGTATCCTACAGGGTCGAGACGAGCTCGGGTCTACTCTGGAGAAGGCACGCCGACCAACTCAGAAGGCGAGTCACTAGTGAAGGGGAATCAGCATTAGGGTCCTCCCCCACCCGCATTACCCAAGGGGGAGACACGGCGGCATCTGCCGATACAAATGCATATCCTGGGTTCTCAACCACAGAGGAGGACACTTTGAGAGAGAGGGATGGGTTTGATTATGACTATGATTATGATTTACGGTACCAGGGGGGTGTAGCGGAGTGGTCCCCCACCCGTCCTAGCGAGAAGAGGGGTTTCAGTTCAGCCCCTGGTACCTCCAGTCCCCCCAGCCCTTTTGTTTTAGAATATACCATAACTCCAGCCCCCCGGAGACAAACATCCCCGAGACAGGCAGCAGGGGAGAATTCGCCCACCTCAGCCTCTAGAATGCCCGGACAGGAAACAGGGGGTAGCGGGACCACGAGGGCCTCCTCGTCAGTCCCGAGGTTCGTACTGGGGGAACCCCAAGCTCCCCAAGTGGTAGGCAGGGGTTCACGTCCCAACTATTTGTTCCATTCCCGTCCCCCAATGCAAGGTTGTCGCAGAGTCCCCACCGAACCACTAATGAGTCCCCACTTTCCGTTGCAGGACAGGACTCTGCGGAACCAGGAGCCTCCGGCTCCCCTGTGTTAAGTCAAGCGGCCACGCGCCCCAGACGCACGTGCGGCAAGCCACAATGGTTGAGGGACTTCGTCCCATCCTAGGGGGGAGGGGTGTTATGTATGTACAATGTTGCTTTAAGAAATGTATGAATGTAACCTGACCATAATTACAATGTAGCTCTGCTGTTAAGGAACGCGAGTAAGCTGCCTATAGAGGGCAGCTGCGAGCGTTCAGCTCAGATGGTTCACATTCCCCAAATCACCGGCAGCCGCGGGAATCTTTCCCGCACAAGGATCACCTGGAGAAGATGGGCGTGACGCAGAATGACATCACGCCGGTAGCAGCCAATAAGCTACCGTGCAACAAGATTCAAATGTATGTTCCCCCAATATATAATGAGCTGTACCTCCGCCATTACCACATGTTCATCCTGATCATCAACCAATAAACCTGTGTTAGTCCTCACTGCGACTCCTTCTTTGTCTTCCGTGCAAGACACCAAAGAACGCAACTGACGGATGACGTGAAGCTGTGAGAAAGCCCTCCTGGCCACAGCCACCACCTGATCTGCTAGTAGCAGCCCCGAATCCAGGAGGACCCCTAAGTTGCGTACCGGGTCTGTCTGGGGCAAAACAGCCCCATCCAAGACCAAAGTTGGCAGCTCCCTGGATAACGTGGGACCCCCTATCCAAAGCCACTCAGTCTTGGAGGGATTCAATTGTAGCCCGTTGTCCCCCATCCAGACCCCAACCACTTCCAGACATCTGGATAGGACATTGACTGCATCACTGGGGTCCCCATGGGCCGAGATATATAACTGGGTATCATCAGCATACTGATGATATCTTATCCCATGGGAACGGATAACCTCGCCCTTGATATTACACTGTTCAGGAAAGTTGCTGCAGATAAGCAGATGTTTAAAGTCTTGTCTCTTGCCATGTTCAAAGTGTTCACCATTGTCAATGTAGCTCCACTTCTTTTGGTTTGTTTTGCATTGCCTCACTCTAATTCTCCGTCTATTCAGTGCCTTCCATGTCCCATACTGGAGATGGTAGCCTGCTGCTGGCTTCTCCTTCATCACTCATAACCTTTTGGGTGATATTCTTTTCCATAGTTCAGTTTGATGAGCCTTAGCTGTAAATGGAAATGTTGTCCTTTTTTTGGAAGCTGTTGCTTGATTTCAATCTTGCTGGATGATATTGAAGTGCAAACCTATGCTGCTACTTGTCTTCTAACATCTGTAGGTGCTATACCCATGATTGAGAAGATTTTATTAACAGATGTAGGTCGTAAAAAGCCTGTAACTATATGGCTTGTTTCATAAAAGGCCATGTTGACTAGTATGGGCAGAGTTTCTCCAGACAGGGGCAGGAGAGAAACACAGGGCAAATGCAGATGTATGGAGAGCATTAGGCTGCACTCCCCAATAACCTATAAAGTACCAAAATGCAAGCGCGGCGCCAAAATGGCCGCCGCGCCCTTTGCGGGCCCCCCCCCCCACAGGACAGAGAATCCGGGTAGTTAGGGGCGTGGCCAGCTCCCTTATAAAAGGGGTGGCCACGAGGCAGCCAAGCTGCCATTTTACCTCAGCGACGGAGCGGAGAAGTTTTTTCCCCTGCGTCTCCGTCGCTCGTTAGCTTACCGGGAAGCCTTTGGTAGCGGTTCTGCCTTTCCGGCTTCCCTTTTTGCTCCGGTGGAGATGCCTTCGAAGAAGAAGGCAGCTTCGAGCTCAGCTCGCGTTGTTAGGAGGCGCAACCCAGGTCGGAGGACCGCGGTGCCGCCTCCTCTGCAGCCACCTTTGCCAGCCCCGGCCGGGGCCGGTGGAATGGGGTCTATTGCCCCTTGGCCTGGGGTGGGTGATCAGAGTGCGCCCACTCTGTCGGGCCTAATCCTCTTGGGCGGCAGCCTCTCCCGGGGCCCTCTAGCCTTGGGGGGTGGTGCGGCCCCCTGCCTTGGCAGGTTTCTCCACCAACCCTGCCGGGATTCGGTGCTGGCCAATGGCCATATGTGTGTCCCGGGGTACAGGGACCTGTACCCATGCCTGGGCCAGGCGGGCCGGCCGGCCCTTTGCCCATGGTCAACGTGGACACCTTGCTGGCCCGCATTGCGGCCCTGGAGGCGTCGTTGGTGCGGGCCAGTCAGGCGGGCGCCCCTTTCGGGGTTCCTTTTGAGACGCTGTCGGCTGGAGGACAACAGCCGGCGGGGAGGGTCGAGCTGCTGCAGGCGTGTGGCGCGGTTTCGGCCACTGCCTCGCAGCTCCCCAGCCAGCAACCAGGTGCGGGTCAAGCCCCGGTGATGAGCTCTACGTCGGTCGTGAGCTCCGACGCCCCCAGTGGGCCGGAACCCCCGGTGGGGGCGGCCCACGGGGGTGCAGCGTGTGAGTATACGGTGCAAGCGAGTACATCCACACACATTCCCAATCTTAGGGGGGGCCTTTCAATGGCCTTGGCCTCGCGCGGGTGGTGCGGGGGCCACGCTGTCGGCGACCCACCCGGCGACGACGACTGCCACCTTGGGCACTGGGGTGGGCATGGGTCCTTACAATACAGGGAATGTTCTGGGGGTGGCTGGATTAGTTCAGGCCCCTTTTACCAGGCCGGCTGTCCCTTTTTCGGTCTTGCCGACGGCGGGGTATTCCTTGCCATTGGGTGATCACCTGGCACAGGCTACTAGGGATAAGATATGGCGAGGGGAGTATGTAGATATCTTCTCACTCCTGAACAGAGAGCCCACCAAGGAGGAACGGGAGGGTCAGGATGAGAAGGACAAGGAGCAGGCACGCCGCCGTAAGCCGCCGCGTACCTGGGCCAACTGGCTCCCCGCTTATTTAATATACATGGCGGTATATCTGAGGGCGCGGCCGGATTCAGCTATTCCCATGGTCCAATATTTGGACAACATATATAGGGCGATGGTCGATTTCCCGGGCCCCTCATGGCTAGCATATGACGAGGAATTCCGTATGAGGATTCCCCTTCACCCCGAGATGAGATGGGATGAGCCGTGCCAGAGGCTTTGGCTTTTGTATATGACACCCACACGCCCTGCCCCGGGGGATAGATACCATTGCGGACATGCGGTCCAGCGAGCGGCTCCAGCGCAGGTTACCCGCCAGGCGGCGGGGCAGGGGGTTCCAGCCCGCCCGCGGTGCTGGACTTTCTCGTCAATTGGTTCCTGCAATCGAAAGAACTGCAGGTATAAGCATGAGTGTCCCACATGCTCTGGCCCCCACGCAGCCTCTGCTTGCCCCAAGCCTGGGGGGGCGCGAGGCAGAGGGAAGGGTGGACAGTGGGCTGGCAAGGATGCCACGGATGGAGCTAGTTCTCCAAAAGGCCCCCTCCCCAATTAAGGTGGACATGCTGGAGCGCTGGCTCGCATCGTACCCGAAGGGGGAGGCAGGGAGTATATCTTCAAGGTTTTAAGCAGGGATTTCGTATCCCTTTGTGGGTGATAGGTCCCCTCAGGATGCTCCCAACCTTTTATCCCTTAGAGGAAGGGAGGAGGTGGCTGCGGCCAGCATTCAAAAGGAGTTAGTCGCGGGCAGGGTCGCTGGACCTTTCCCCGTACCCCCGTTTCTCAATCTTAAGGTCTCGCCACTGGGTTTGGTCCCCAAAAAGTCCCTAGGTGAGTTTCGCCTTATTCATCATTTGTCCTACCCAGCCGGCCGGTCGGTCAATGATGCTATCCCTGATGACCTTTGTTCAGTCAGGTATACATCGTTTGACCATGCGTTGCGCATGGCGCGCTCGTGTGGCCCGGGTGCCCTGCTGGCCAAGTGTGACATTAAGTCAGCTTTTCGCCTCTTGCCAGTGCACCCGGGCGACCTTGAGTTGCTGGGTTTTAAATTTAAGGGGGAATATTATTTGGGTAAGGCCATGCCTTTTGGCTGCTCCATATCATGCTCGGCTTTCGAGCGTTTTAGTACCTTCCTAGAGTGGGCTTTCGCCCGCAGGTCAGGGTCCCGGTCTGTAGCCCATTACCTGGATGACTTTTTATTCGGGGGTGAACGGGGCTGGGACACGTGCGCACGTCTCCTCAACACATTTCAGACGCTAATGGAGGAACTTGGTGTCCCTTTAGCGCCCGAAATAGACCGTGGGCCCATCGACCAAGCTAGTATTCCTGGGGGGTTGAGATTGACACAGTAGTGCAGGCTCCTAGGTTGCCGGGTGATAAGGTGTCCAGGATCGTGGCCCTTATCTCGGAATTGCTGGCCAAGCGTAAGGCATCACTGAGAGAACTTCAGGTGCTACATGGGCACCTTAATTTTGCTTGCAGGGTGGTTGCACCGGGCAGGGCTTTTGCCCGGCGCTTATGCGACGCCATGGCAGGGTTATCCAGGCCCCACCACAGAGTCAGGCTCACCCGGGGTATTAGGGCAGACATGTTCGTCTGGTTGCAATTCCTGAGGGAGTTTAAGGGGGTCTCATTTTGGAGGTCTGACCTCCTGGCGTCCCCCAATTTCCAGATCCAGTCTGATGCCTCAGGATCCCTGGGTTATGGGATGTACTTCAATGTGAAGTGGGGCCTGTGGTGGGTGGCCACCGGCATGGGCAGGCACAGGTCGCCTGCGGGATCTCACATACCTGGAATTTTTCCCCATTCTGGGGGCTTTGATGCTATGGGGCGAACTGTGGGCTAATTCGGTGGTGCATTTCTGGTGTGACAATGCTGCTCTTGCCCACATTGTCAGTGCACAGACTTCCAAATCGCCCAGGGTCATGGACCTAGTGCGCCATTTTGTGCTGCGCTGCCTGCGCCTCAACGTTTTGTTCAGGGCCAGGCATGTCCCAGGGATTAATAATGATATTGCTGACGCTTTGTCCCGCCTGCAGATCTCCCGGTTCCGCGCCTTGGCCCCGGATGCGGAGGAATTTCCCTCGCCACTCCCGGACGAGATGTGGACTATTGGCAAGGAGAGGTGAACCGGGCGATTGGCCTGTCACTAGCGCCACGCACGCGTAAGGCGTATCAACAAGCATTCAATTCTTACAGGGCATTTGCTACTCAATTTCTTTTGCCAGAGACCTGGCCTATCCCGGTGGACCATGTTCTGCGGTTCATGGTTCACCTGCATGCACAGGGCCTTGCACCTCGCACCATAGCATCCAAGCTCTCGGCGTTGGCTTTTGTGGCCAAAGTGGGAGGTCATGTGGATACCACCTCTGACTTCCGTGTGCGACATGTTTTGGAGGGGTGGGTGCGCGAGCGCGGGCGTTGCCCGGATGACCGGCACCCTATTTCCCCAGGGGTTCTTACCCAGTTGGCCCGGGGCTGGCCAGGCCTCTGTTTTGATCATTATGAGGCAGCCCTTTCACGCAGCCACAACGGTGGCATTTTTTGGAGCGCTCCGCGTCAGCGAACTCGAGATGCTGTCTAAGGCGGATGCAAGTGGTAGGGCACTGGAACTCGAAGATGTCTACGTAGCCAAAGACTGGGCCCAGTTGAGGATACGCTCCTCTAAAACAGATCAGCATGGCGTAGGCAGTGGTGTAAGGCTGCTACGTTGTTCTTTGGCAGACATCTGTCCGGTTGGTGCCCTACAGGAATTCCTGGCACTGCGTGGCGTGCACCACGGCCCGTTTTTCTGTCACCAAGATGGGTCTCCCCTTACTAATTTTCAGTTTTGGAAGGTGACAGCCAGAGCCCTCACCAGGGTGGGCCTACCAGGTGCCCGTTATGGCACACATTCGTTCCGGATTGGTGCAGCCTCTACAGCAGCTGCTTTTGGGTACTCTGGGGCTGACATACGCAGCATGGGGAGGTGGGGCTCGCAATGTTTTCAGTTTTATGAGCGCCCACTCCCGCCATGAGTACCAATCCAGTCACCTTACCGCCTTTTTTCTCAATTTTCTTACAGACCCTGGGTGTCGTTTTACACCGGTGACATATGGCTGGTGGGCCACAGCTATGTGCACAGGGCAGCGCGTTACGCTGCGGCGACAGAATGGGGACCCCGACTGGGACTGGGTGACCACGCCAGTCTCGCATGGCATGGTAAGCCTGGGATGTTATGGCGGGAGCTGCGGCCTTTCCTTTTTTCTGGCCTGGGTGCTGACCCGCCTGACATTCTAATCATCCACCTGGGGGGCAATGATTTGGGCCAGGTCACCGGCTTATCGCTTAAGCATCCGATTTGTGAGGACCTCGCCCACTTGCATTATGTCTGGCCTGCCACAACCCTGGTTTGGTCGGACATTGTCCCGCGCCATTCTTACAGAGGGGGCGTTAACCTCCTGGCCCTTGACCGCGCTAGGCGCGCGGTCAATAAGGCAATGGCGCGGTTTCTTGCCAACGGGGCTTGGGGACGGGTTAGTCATCACCCCGATATTAGTCTACAAAATTATGACTTGTACGCAGGGGATGGGGTCCATCTGTCGCGAGGAGGTATGGACCTCCTGTTGGGTGATTGGCGAGCAGGCCTGTTGACCGAGCTGACGGTCTGGGGGGGGGCGTCAGGTCTTCTTTGAAGCCCCTCCGTGTGGCGGGTAGCACTGGTAAGGTAAACAGTATGACCCACAAGTATCCGGCAGGTTCGCAATTGACTGGACAACACTAGACAGGAATAAATTAGTTAAACGTTGTCCGGTCAACGACGAACCAGGCGATGGGGTGATGACGATTGCTAACCAGCATGCATCACCCCTGTGATTTCACGGATACGCGTGAGAGGGTGGGGTCATAAGTTAGTTATTGACTACGGTCAACAATTTGTTTGTTGTCAACAAACAAATTGATACAAATTGATACATTGTAACCAATTGCCGTTGGCAATTTTGGGGTGGTACCTTACCAGTGTTACTTCGGCCTGCTTGCCTTAGGAATTACGATTGGTCGTTTTACCAATGCAAATTTATAATTCGGACTAGGGCATTGAATCAATAAATGTGGCCCTATGCTGTTATCCACTTTCAATGTTGTTTGTGTCCGTTATTGGGGGGGGGTGCGCCTGCAATGCAAGCGCGGCGCCAAAATGGCCGCCGCGCCCTTTGCGGGCCCCCCCCCACAGGACAGAGAATCCGGGTAGTTAGGGGCGTGGCCAGCTCCCTTATAAAAGGGGTGGCCACGAGGCAGCCAAGCTGCCATTTTACCTCAGCGACGGAGCGGAGAAGTTTTTTCCCCTCCACCCCCTCCCTAGTTAACAGTGTGATATTATGGTCGCTTCGGGGCCGGGTGGGAATTTTTGGTTGGGACCCATATTGGCTCTGGGTCCTGGCTTTTTTGCCCATCCCACACTGTTGCTATGGTTTGATATAGGGGGCTTTATGTGTTCCTACTGTTGACTTTGGTCACATTGGCGGGTAGCACTGGTAAGGTAAACAGTATGACCCACAAGTATCCGGCAGGTTCGCAATTGACTGGACAACACTAGACAGGAATAAATTAGTTAAACGTTGTCCGGTCAACGACGAACCAGGCGATGGGGTGATGACGATTGCTAACCAGCATGCATCACCCCTGTGATTTCACGGATACGCGTCAGAGGGTGGGGTCATAAGTTAGTTATTGACTACGGTCAACAATTTGTTTGTTGTCAACAAACAAATTGATACAAATTGATACATTGTAACCAATTGCCGTTGGCAATTTTGGGGTGGTACCTTACCAGTGTTACTTCGGCCTGCTTGCCTTAGGAATTACGATTGGTCGTTTTACCAATGCAAATTTATAATTCGGACTAGGGCATTGAATCAATAAATGTGGCCCTATGCTGTTATCCACTTTCAATGTTGTCTGTGTCCATTATTGGGGGGGTGCGCCTGCAATGATGAGTATTTGTTGCATTTCCCAAGAATAGGAATCTATTGAAATATTTGACAGTTCTTTCCCATTTAGTAACAAATCACACCAGTTGTCAGAGTAAGCTGTTTAAATCATCCATGTTCCTACATCATAGCAAAGTTATATATGAAATATATATGAAATGTCCCTCAGTTCTCACAGCTAGTGGCCAATGAAACATGACCTCCTTCTTCTTCAGGTGGTGTACCCATTCCAGATATTGGGTATCATCATGGTGATAATCTTCCTGTTCTTAACTTCTCAGAACAGTTCTACCAAAGACATGCCACACCAGACACTCAGGTTCTTCAGCCATGAAGTCTGTCTATGTCCAGGGCTTCCCTTCCCAGGGATCTTTCCTTGCAGAGCGAGTTGGAGTATTCTATATTTTATGTTGTTCCTTATGACATGGCCAAGTTATTCGAGCTTTCTTTGCTTAATGGTCTTATACAATTCTTGTTCTTTATCTATTTGGTGCAACAGTTCTACATTAGGCACATGGTCAACACATGATATCTTTAGCAGCCATCTTTATGTCTGCCAAATGGAGAAGCTGCCCTTTTAAAGAACTGCAATGGAAAAATATCAGAATTTGCCTTGCAATTGTTTTCACCTTGAGTTAATGTTGATCTAGAGAAGAAGAAACATGCTTAGATGAAGAAGAGAAGCTGGCTCAAAAGTAGTACAGGCCTCACTTTGACAGCAACCTTGGAGTTGGAAACCATTTCACAAGAAGCAATATATGCAATGTCAATTATACCTTCAGTTTTTGTTTGCCACTTGGTTGAGTTCCCCTCAAATAATATGTTTATTATAAGTAGCTCAGAGCAAATGCCTAGTTCATAGATTAAAGTAAATTGTCAGCTAGTAAGGGTTGAATCGCATGCCAAGCTGAGGTAAGGTCTCTGCTGCTTCTGTTGCTGGTACTATGTTGGTGCCATCACACAGACAGGGCGCAGATCAGCATTCGAGCATCAGTGCGTGAAAATGTTTGCCCATGATCATGACCAGATAACTCATTCACACGGAGTGCTGAGGAACTATTTATCCTACAAACAATTCCATGCATGGTTACTATAAATGCACATAGTGGTTACTACTCACAAGTAAAATCTGTTAGTGGTAATTAGGAAATTGGCCACACAATATAATCATGGGAAGTAAGAGCATGGATAAAGCATGGATAAAGAAGTGATGAGCTTGAGGAGTTCCTATCTTTGGAGTCAGATTTCTGCAGAAGTTAAGTAAATTACATCTCAGGGCCTCAGACTTCTGCTTCTTCTAATAATAATGGGTGTGTTAACATTTCAAAAGATGCACATAAATACAGAAAAACCTCATTTTACAGAATGTGTATTTCCAGAGCGCATTGCGCCTGATGGGCTATAAAAGAGCACCTGGAGACATTCTGGGCCCTGTGGGTGGCAGTAGAGTGGCTTGGAGAGGAGTTAGAGCCGTGATGGCGAATTTTGGCACTCCAGATGTTCTGGGACTTCAATTCCTAGAAGCCCCAGTGAATCCACACGAATGGGTTTATTGCGATTCATTCTGCCCATGCCGCCCTCTTTGCTTTTGGAAGCGGAAGTAAAATGCACCTGTATGGGTGCGTTTTACTTCCGCTTCCAGGAGCAACAAGGGCGGCATGGGCCAGATGAATCACAGTAAACCCATTCATGTGGATTCATGGGGGCTTCTGGGAATTGAAGTCCAAGAACATCTGGAGTGCCAAGGATTGCCATCACAGAGTTAGAGTGTTTTTTATTTTTATTTTTTTATTGGGGGGAGGGGGTCAGGAACATTTTTCTTCTTCAGTGCGTTCTTATGGGAATGTGTTGTTTTACAGGGGAAAAAACGAGTTAAGGAAAAAGCTACGGAATGGACTTTCCCCATAAAATGGGGTTTTACTGTAATGTTATTGGCCTCTTTGACTTAATTCAGTCCAGGTCATTTGCTATTCCTCTCTATTAAGTCATCCAGAATCCTTCTTCAGGTTTTCTCTATCGAGTGAAGAGAAGAACAGTTGCTCATGAGTTCAAACTGGAAGCTTTTACTCAAAGAACTTTTATAACCACCCTAATGTTGTGCTCAGATTTCAGAGCTTTTCCTGTAGGTTTTCTCCAAGAAATTCTCTTAGCTTTGGCATGCACAATATTTTTTTACAGCCTGTATCAGATTTCAGCAAAAGGAGAGAGCAGAGGCTGCCCCCAGACAAGTATGTTGTTGTTGTTCAGTCGCACAGTCAATTCCAATCCCTTGCGACCCTATGGACCATTGACCTCCAGGCACCTCTGTCCTCCACCATTCTCTTCAGCCCGCCTAGCTCTGTGTCCACTGCATCTACAATACCATCTAGCCATCTCATCTTTGGCTGCCCCCTTCTTATTTTGCCCTCCCCCTTTTCCAGCATGAAGGCCTTCTCAAGTGAATCCTCTCTTGTCATTTGATGTCCAAAGTACTTTAGCTTCATCTTTACTATTTGACCTTCTAAGGAGCAGTCAGGGTTGATTTCTTCTAAGATTGACCTATTTGTTCTCCTCACTGTCCAGGGGACTCTCAAAACTCTCTTCCAACACCACATTTCAAAGGCATCTATTCTTCTGCACTCAGCTTTCCTAATGGTCCAGCTCTCACAACCATACATTAACACTGGGAATACCATTGCTTTGACTATGCAAATTTTTGTTTGCAATGTAATGTCTCTGCTTTTCACTATGTTCCCCAGGTTTCTCATAGATTGTCTCCCAAGAATCAGTTGCCTTTTTATTTCATGGCTGCAATCACCATCTGCAGTGATCTTGGATCCTAAGAAAGTAAAATCTGTCACTGCTTCTACTTCTTCCCCATCTATTTTCCAGGGACTGATAGGGCCTGTTGCCATTATCTTGGTTTTCTTGATATTGAGTGTGCTTGCACATATTTTCACCTCCTATTTATTTGCTCACCACCCAGCACTTATCCAAGTAAAGGATGTACCCTGTCTTGCAGTGGCAGGAGTGCCTCCACCAGATGACATGCCACCTCTGCCTTCTCTGAGTGCCACATGACCCACAGCTTCAAGGAGGGGATAACTCTGCCAATCAGATGGAGCATGTGTCAGCTTCTGACACAGGTAAATATTAACAGAAGCAGGTGCAGAGCCCAAATACATTTATTTCACACTGAATAAAGTATTGGTATAAAATAAATTACCCCCAGCCCACAGTTCCAGGTAAGCTGCTTGGTAACAAAAATTAATCAATTTTGACTGCGTTTTGTAATTCCTGATTTTAAATCAGTTGAGACAGCAATGGCTCTTTGGCTGTAAACGGAGATGAGCACTGCACCCTAGAGTTGGATATGGCTGTCTTTTGAGCAAGGGTGACCTTTACCTCACCTAGACACAGTCTTCACTAGCTTTGCAGTCCTTGACATTTCCAATTCAGTTTTTCAGTCCTGCGAGCAGTTTTCACGAGATCAAACAGCTGTTAAACTTTATAATTGTTTCCTTATTTAACTTCAAGGAATTGCTTTGCCACCAAGCTATGGAGGAGATGGTGAGATTCTTATTTACAAAATAGAATAACGATTTTACTTTATCTTTTCTATGTTGACATGAGCATTATGAATGTTTTATTTTACTTGTGGCACACTGTTAGATATATATTGTGAATTTCTACACTGGGAAATTGTATCGTTGCTCATGGACTAGTGGGAATGAACTGAATAGGAGTTTTAGAAAATGAAGCATGGATTTTCCGTGGATTATTTGACAGAGATACTGACAGTTCCGTTAATCACAGATAAGCCCCAGTGTCTCCAAAAAGGTGAGTTTCTTTCCCATGTGTAGTCCCACGAAACCCTACTTTTGTTTTGTATTATTTTGTTAGATAAATGACGATCTTCAGAGTTAGATAGCTTATTTGTTATGTGAGTAGCATCGCTATTGACAGATGCGTGAGACATCTTTCTCAGAGGCAATATGATGCCATAAATCTAGTGTTAAACATTCTTGTCATCATCACTCTTCATCTTTGCCTTTGCCTGCTGCATCAGGGAATAAAGACGGGGAGCTGAGAATATTGTCATTGTTACATGCATCTCACCAAGCACTCAAAAGGAAAATGTTTATGCTGTTCTCTGGCCTCATCCTGAATTCCCACCCACCTTTCCCAACAAATATGACTTCCATGGTTTGGAAATATACTCCTCACCATCAGCCAAAAACAATTGGCTGTCTGAGGCATAGGACAGAAAGGTACCCACTTCCTATCCTGATGGGAGGTATAAACTACCCTAACATGGTTTGTCTTCATTTAGTAAACCCAGTCAAAGCAAAATAAAATCCTTCCAATCCTGCCTGCCCTCACATCATTCCTTGCTGCAGTATTGTGAGATTTCAGTTTTTTCTTGGTCTAAGGGAGATTTGTGAACATTTGTGAGATGGATAGTTGAGCCTTTCTGAAAGACGAGCCCACTGGAAAAAGCTGTAAATCTCCTTCTCTATTTTTTGCCCCAAAACACATAAGCACTTTACAACTCCACCACATGTGTTCATACGTCCCCAGTGTATTCTTTCATCTCCAACGATTTTTAGTTTTTGTATTATCCATCTGATGTAACCGAGCTGGAGTCAGGTACCACCTCCATAACATTTTATAATTGTGTTCTTTGACTCTAACAGACAAGCTTCTCATGATCCTTCTCCTCCATTTATTTTTCCAATTTGTTTCAGTGATTTTAATATTCAAGTCTTGTTCCCATATTGTTCTTATTGTATCCTGTGGCCTACCGTCTTGATTTAACATCTTATATATCTTACTCACCAAGTCCTTGATTCGTATTAAGCCCTTTTTCATTCTATATACCATCTCCTCAAATTCTGTCTTTTCCTTTTCTAAACTGGATTCTTTAATATATTTATTATTCCACTTATTTACTAACACTGTTTGAAACCAGTTCAAATTCATTTGTTTGTATACCTCTAATCAATGGGTGTTGACTTTAAGCTGGAGTCAGGTGCTGCCTTATTGACAGATATAGATAATATGAATATAGATGTGAGTAAAAAGGATTTGTTATCCATAATATTAACAACAGTAAGACAATGTATTGCAAAAAATTGGAAGCATGATTCCTCATTAAAAATGGAAGATTGGTATAAAGAAATGTAGGAAATTGCATTGAATGACAAGCTTACATGGGAATTGAATAAAAAAGGGTATAATTAAGGAAAACAAATTTTGGGAAATATGGAAGCCGTTTGTGGAATATACATTGGTTAAAGGTAAAGGTGGCAGGCCAGCACCAGATCAATTGAGTTTTTGGAAGCAATAATAGGTGGCTATGACAAATCATAATCTCTAGGGCATTGTGAATATCACAGGTGATATGATTTTGTTTGTTATTATTTTTGAAAAATACTGCGAGATGTTTGTATTATTAGAGTACTAGATATAATAGAGTAAATATGTATATAAATATATATATATAGGTATATGCATGAGGATATATATTATAAAAGTTTAATATATAAGGAGTATATAATAAATAAGCAAGTTTTTAATATGAGAAATACTCATTATATCGAAGATAAAACTGTTGTTTTTGTATTATGTTTTATTTTGAATTGTATCGTAATGTAGTTTCTGTATTGAAATGTAACGTTCTAGTTTGTATGTTTTTATTTTAAAACTTAATAAAACATTATTTTTACAAAAGAAAATTCCATAAATATCTTCTAATAGCAGCATTTGATGGGTTATTTGTCCATTTCATTCTTTTGTCCTTCCTATGTGGGCATACTTTAGTTTTTCTGCACTGTAGAATACTCCATCTTGTGACTGTTCCCCTTGAACATCTAATATCTTAGGCCCGTGATGGTGAACCTTGGCACTCCAGATGTACTTGGACTTCAATTCCCAGAAGACCCAGCCTCCGTGAATCCACACAAAGGGGTTTACTGCAATTCATCTGGCCCACGCTGCCCCCGTCGCTCACGGAAGGGGAAGTAAAATGCGCCTGTATGGGCATGTTTTAATTCCCCTTCTGGGAGCGACGAGGGCGGTGCAGGCCAGATGAATTGCAGTAAACCCCTTCGTGTGGATTCATGGGGGCTTGGGCTTCTGGAAATTGAAGTCCAAGTACATCTGGAGTGCCAAGGTTCACCATCACGGCCTTAGGCAATTGCCTCCTTCTACCAAATAAAAAGGCTGCATCCCTCCCTGAACCCTAAAGCAAATCATTTCAACTCATTCTTGAAATTCCTTGTCTGATATTTTCATCATTTATTTTATTATTATCTTAATTATTGAACCCCCTACTTTTCATGAGCCTGTGGGTACTTCTCATTAAAAGAACTTACAAAAAACATAACATGTCAAATAATAAAAAAGAAGCATATCAATAATCAGAAGAAAACTGAAATTAGAATTAATCTGAAACTCACAAATTGAAATTAAACAAATAAGGCAAATGGAAGCTGAAACATAGCCACATTGCAGAAAGAAAAAATAATAACAATTATATAACCACAGCAGCCAAGCTTTCTGCCATTTGACGTCAAAACAGAACCACAAAGTTTTCCATAGCTTCAGGCATCCTCCCAATTATAAGAAGCGTGACAGTGATAACAAATTGCCAGTTGTGAAGAACATTTTTTTGTAGAGCAGTAAAATAATATTTGTTGTGTAGT
Source organism: Bradypodion pumilum (assembly GCA_035047305.1). NCBI lineage: Eukaryota > Metazoa > Chordata > Lepidosauria > Squamata > Chamaeleonidae > Bradypodion > Bradypodion pumilum. Next base: position 60,835,005 of record JAWDJD010000004.1, on the reverse strand, counting down.
GGTTCTAATTTCATTCAAATGACAAGCTTTAGCTGTGTTATTTGATCTAAAATGGAAGTAGTTACATTGTTATATGTCATCAAGTTCCTTATGAACTATGGTGGACCTAGAATGATTTCAAGATAAGTGAGATATTGAAGGAGTGATTTATTATTGTCACCCCTCAGTGATTTTCAAGAGAACCTAGGTCTCTTGATACTCTTATCCACTATATCACAATGTCACATGAGAAAGAGAGGGGATAGTGAAATGAATCATTATTATGGAATATAATGCTTGTTGTTGTTCAGTCGCACAGTCAAGTCCGACCCTTTGCAACCCCATGGACCACTGCACGGCAGGCTCCTCTGTCCTCTGCCATCCTCTGCAGCCCACCCAAATCTACACCCACTGCATCAACGATGCCATCTAGTTACCTCATCCTTTGCTGCCCCCTTATCCTTTTGCCTTCGATCTTTCCCAGCATCAAGGCCTTCTCAAGTGAGCCTTCTCTTCTCATTTAGGGGCCAAAGTACTTGAGCTTCAGCTTCAGTATTTGTCCTTCCAAGGAGCAGTCAGGGTTGATTTCCTTCAGGATTGCCTGATTTGATCTCCTTGCAGTCAGGGGGACTCTCAAGAGTCTCCTCCAGCACCACAATTCAAAGGCATCTATTCTTCTGCGCTCAGCTTTTCTTATAGTGCAGTTGGATAAAGTAAACTGATTATACAATATGAAGGAAAGCTAGTCCTGGAAATATTTGCATATACCATGAGATGAAAGAAATAGTAATGGTGGCTTGATGGATAGGGTAAAGGTGACTAGGCAAAAGTAAAAGGGGAACCATCTATTTTCAAAATGAGAAAAGCATACTGAACTACTCTTTTACATGCCAACTAATATACAAACCAAAGTGCCACAATATGTTCCCCTCCTTTCATAGTTTTACTTTCTTATCTTCCCTAAAGGTATAAGAATGTATTAAAAAGAGATAATTGTTAACATTTTCAGTGACTGTGGTGTCAAAATTATATACAGACATCACAAGCTAATAAATGGATGCAGGAAACACATATTAGATTAAGATTTGAGGGCTCAAAATTAGATTTAGCGCATATATAGTGAATCACTTCTTTTAAATCAAGGTTTATGTTCATGGAAGTAACTGTTTCCATTTGCTCCATGTGAAGTGTATTGCTGAAGTCAAACTAATCCCTCAGATATTATAATCTGTTTTAATATCTTTTCTGGTGTCATAAATCTGGCCTTTAATCATGTCTGCTTCAGTAATGTTAATAACAGAATCTGTTGGCTTTTGAACATTTATTTACACATACTTCTTAGGTGGTGCGCGCAAAGCTTGGGCAAGACAGGGAATCTATTCTGAGGCAGGGAAATGCATATCTCAAAGGTATAAGCACCTGTTTTGCATACAAATAGTTTTATGTGTAATCAGAATAACATTTGGTAAGGGGTGAGAAGGACTTCCTAGTTGAATCCCAAGGGACCTTTGGCCATTCAGGGTAGCTACACTGACATAGGGCTAGACTTGAAATTGGACAACTTTCTGTATTTCACTTTTTTAACCACCTACCTATTTTGAATCAGTGTCAGCTGCATTTTCACAAAAGCACTATATCTGTCTTTGAGTTTCCAAGGAAGGTTGAAAATAGACCAAAATTAATACTGAGTTGAGATCTGAAGATGAATGTAAGAAAACCTTCTGTAATGCTTCCCACACCAGAACATAGAAAAGTTTCATTTTGTGCTACACAGAAATCGCTAGCCAGAATAAATATAGTGACCATTCTGGGACCTGTAGTGCAAAAAGTAACTTTCCTAAACTCTGCATTAAGTTAATGAATGGTAGAAGAGGAACCACACATGCTTGCAATCTGCATTTCTTACTTTTGGGTTTAACAACAAACAATAAAAAGAGCTTATACAGTATTGCAATTTTCCATCTAAGCCTTACAGCACTCCCTAACAAGCTGAGAACTTTGTGGGTTATGAGTCTGCCATGCCAGAATTAGCTAGTTTGCAAATTGAATCAGCTGTAAAAGACCCCTGCTATCAATGCCAGAAAAAAAGTGCTGTGCTGAATGTAATGAGTCTTTTTTCAAAAGCCTTTAGTGCACCAAATCCCCTCATTTCACGATATCCAACTACAGCAATGGGGACACTCTGTATTTAACCAGCACTAAGACCTTTTTGCAATCAGTGTTAACAATGAGTTTTCTTTCTCTCTCTTCTGAGCTCACCAACCTCCTTCATTCCAGTCTCCTGTTAGATCAGCAGTGCTAAAGAGGATCTAGAGATATTCCTTTGAGAAGCCAAGACCCAGCATTGAAAAAGACGAATGGAACAAATACATGTAATTTGGTACATGTAATAGAATCCTTCTGGCTCAATGAGGCATTTCTACCTGGTTTTTTTAAAGTAGGACAATCGAAAGAATACGAAGGCCAAGGCATGTGTCAGTGTTGTTCTGGAGAGAATGAAACATAAAAACCCGTCATGCCACTTTGGGGAAAAATATATTCTGTTTTGCAACAACTCTGCTGACAGATTCTTTACTTTGAGAATGTCAGTTTGTGTTCAGTCTTCCCTCGTCTTTCATCATTTCAGACAAAAAGGACTTGTAAGGCCTCTTCCTTGTAAAGGTCACCATGAGGGTTGACACTGTGAAACCTACCAGACTGATTGGGATATCAGTTGGTTTAGTCTTTTTTACCCTTTTTAAAAATTTGCCACACCTTTCTTGCTTTCCCACCAAAAAAGAAAAGAAAAAACATCTTTTATAGCATCAACTGTGAAAGGAAAGGAGGGGAATTGACTGACTGATCCCACAGAGAAGGAATTCTTCATTTAAGGTGAAAATTATTAGGTCATACTCTCATGATCCCATTCAGTTTTTAAAGGATGACTTACTTGACAGCAGTGACAGAGTTTACATTCTTAGGATCCAAGATCACCATAGACGGGAGCGATCCTGAGCACCTTTCCTCCCACAGAGGATCACTCCTAAGGAGCAGGACCGTGGCCTCCCAGTCACCCCCACCCCCAACACCCTGCTAACTCTTGGGGAAAGCGCTCCTCTTGGGAAGGATCAAGAGCTGCCCCACCCCCTTCGATAAGACAGAGGATGGGCATCCCTGGGGCTCCCAGGCCGACCCTTGGCAGTGGTGGCTGTCACTTCACCTTCCTTCCCGCAACGCCCTGCCGATAAGCGCGACCTCACTGGCTTTGAATGCAATCCCCTCCCAAGGACAGTAGAGAGGGTTGGAAGGGGGGTGGGACGCAGGATTCTGCGGAAACTTTCTGAACTCAGAGATCGCCTCCAAGGGGCATCTCTCCCCTCCCGCTCTAGAACCCAAGCCACTGGCTTGTTCTCTGTGGTTGGAGGTGAGAAAACTGGGGAACATAGTCTAAAGTAGAGATATCACCTTACAAACAAAAGTCTGCATAGTCAAAACAATGGTGTTCCCAGTAGTAATGTATGGGTGTGAGAGCTGGATCATAAAGAAAGCTGAGCACAGAAGAATAGACACCTTTGAAATGTGGTGTTGGAGGAGAATTTTGAGAGTACCCTGGACAGCAAGGAGAACGAATAGGTCGATCTTAAAAGAAATCAACCCCAACTGCTCCTTGGAAGGTCAAATATTGAAGATGAAGCTAAAGTACTTTGGACATCAAATGAGAAGAGAGGATTCACTTGATGAAGCCTTGATGATGGGAAAGGTCGAGGGCAAAAGGAGAAGTGGGCGGCAGAGAATGAGATGGCTAGATGGTATTGTTGACACAATGGGCACAAAGCTGTGTGGGTTGAGGAGGATGGTGGAGGACAGGGGTGCCTGGCGTGCGATGGTCCATGGGGTCGCAAAGGGTTGGACTCGACTATGCGACTGAACAATAGCAAGAAAAATAGGCAGACTGAGGTGAACCGCCCCCCCCCCCTGTTAAATAGGGAGTACTAGCAGCCCTGCTCTTCCAGAACCCCTGGCTGTTCCCTTCAATTGGAAGGCAAAGCTGTATGTTACTCTCAGCTTATCCTGAGCTCTCTTACCAAGGCTGCTGCATCAGATTTTATGGAGAAAACTCAAGCCAAACTTCTGAGCTCAGTCTCGTGTCTCAGTCCAGTTGGTTTCTCTGTGTGGAAAGGGGTTTCTTTTTGCCACAAGGCAGAAAGATTGTTTGGGACTGGCCCTGGAAGGGATACTTCACAGAATATCCACACTTGCTACACATTGCAGGCGTCTATGAGAGTGCAACACTGCTGTGGCATTCCTGTCTGAGAGATCTGATGCTCTTATTTGTATCAGCATTGGAAGCAGGCACATTTACTTGAAGCAATTGCAATTGAATGGAACAGTCAGGGGTTCTGGAAAAACAACTTAAACCAAGGATGAAATCAAGGTAAATGACCAAATGACAGAAAACGAACAGAAGCTAAGGGGTCTCAGGGGAAAATGTTACTTGGCTGAATTTGGAAAATACAGATAAAAATCTGAAACAGAAAGAAAAACAGATAACTGTGCACTTCATGTAAGCCATTACCTTAGTGGAAATCTAAACCTGACTTTCATTAGGTTAAATCCAGCTAATAGTCTTGAATAGAGCAGATCCACTTCTTCCTCCATGTCTTGGACAGATGTAAAAGGGTCAAAAGGAAGCCACCTTTTGGTGAGTTCATTCTGCAGTTCCTTTCACCTGACCTAGTGTGAGAGAGATTAGCTGGCAACGCAAGGTTGCCATTACCAAGTTACACCTGATTGTGGTTCAAAAATACCACAATCTTAGACGAGGCTGTTTCTGTGTGCCCCAGCAGAACCGAGTCTATTTGGAAATAACAATTATATTTAGCCCATTATATTTATAGACAGTGGAAAATCATTTTTAAAGACTTGTGTAATCAGAATAAAGCTGATAGTGTTGCCTCTCTTTTGTTATAATCTAAAAGACTGCAGACCTCCCCACAATTTATTTAAATAACACTTTTAGCCTCTGGCACAGTGTTGGAAGGAAGAAAGGAAGGAAGGAAGGACAAAGCAATTAATCAAAATGGATTGATTAGAATTGATTAGAAAGTAATAAGTTAGTGTGTCATTCTGTTTTATTCACACACCTTGAATATGGATGTTGAGTTATATGTACAGTACCTGGTCTCATTTAAAACAAATTATGCCATTAAGAAGCTGCTGTTGATGAAAATGCTAAATATTGTTCAATCCATTATTCACTGTCAGTTGATTCAATTTTACTTAATCAATAGTTCTAAATTTCAGTACATATTTTTCAACACTACAGTTTTATTTTTAATAATTAGATCGATATCTTATTTTTGATAAATTTTCCTGGGCACATTGGATATGAACCATATCTTTTGAGTTCAGTTGAACCTAAGCATGATCACATATGCTCTTTACAGACTGGTTCACTATATTTTAATTCTCTCTCTGTTAAATTCCCTAGTACAGTACTTAAGCAGCTTGCCGGAGATTGATTACACTTAGTTTGTGTGAGTGCTATGCAAACTATTTAGTTTGAACTGACTTAAGTAAAATGATTATTAATGAACATGGATGAAAATTATTGAAACAAATTTGGTTTTGCAAGTCTACTAAATTAAGAGAATTAAATGAGGCAGGAAGGCATATCTTCAGAGTTGAACTGGTAGAAACCATAGGTGGAAGATTAGTTTAAAAATGGTCCTTCTAGTTTGCCCCCAAAATATGTACAGGTTTAATAAACAGCATTCCGTGTTCTCTAGTGTTGAGGCATGCCTGCCACATGTCCACTGAAACATCTGCAGATGCAGACAGAGCTGGCTTGCACTCCTAATTGCTACTTGGTTATTTTGTTTATTTTTGCTTTACTGCCTGCTCTTCCGCAAGTTTAGGGAAGGGTAGAGTGTAAATAAACAGTGTAGGGTGAGTTTATTAATTCCTGCTTGATGGTCTCTTCTTCCAGTCTTGTTCTTGATCAGGACATGCAAGTCAAGATATGGGAAGTGGTTGCTGTATAAAGGACTAACTAAGCAAGTGGAAACTAATTGTGGAATGCAGTTTTTTTTAAAAAAAAATTGGTTGCTGTGTTGATTGTTCTTCCAAGAAACCCTATAAAGGCTACATGCTGAGCTGAACATATTGAGAAAATAATGAACTTGGCCTGAATGTAAGCCTAGGTGGCCAGCTAGCCTGTAAAGTACAGTGTGCAGCTGTGTTACTACCCTTCTAGGCTCCCCCCTCATCCTTTACTATCAAGTACTTTAAAAAAGTCACTATGATTCCAAGCATAGGGAGTGTTTTAAAAGAAGAAATGGTAATTTAGTCCAGATTTTTAAAGCGATAACTTTACATCTTTTTATATTACTCTTTAGCAAAAGGCATTCAATCGTGCTTTACTTATAATAACTGCAGAATAAACAAATTATTCCCATAGGCAAGCAAACACGTTTCCGCATAGTTAGCTGGGTAGAAAGCACAGCTTCATTCTTTAAATGAAGGCTGCAACTTCTCTTATACTGCAGAGTAAAAGGGCAATTTCTGCAAAAGCTCTTAGGAGGAAAAGAAATAACAGCTATAGGGGTGCAATTATATTCATAAGAACATAAGAACAGCCTTGCTAGAACAGGCCACAGCCCATCCAGTCCAGCATTCTGTCTCACACAGTGGCTCACCATTTCCTTCAGGGTATTCCCAAGGAGATGCCTTCACTTGCTTAGGATTCCCTGGAAATGGCATTGAGAGATATCCTGCCTATCTCTCCAACTCGGAGGTTGTTCTTAAGTATCCATAATTATAGCCATTGATACCCTTGTCCTCCATGAACTTGTCTAATCCTTTCTTAAAGCTGTCAAGACTGACAGCTGTCACCACTTCTTCTGGCAGGGAGTTCCATAGACCAGTGATCCTCTGGGTGAAAAAGTACTTTCTCTTATTTGTTTGAGAACTAGTACCCAAAAGTTTCATGGAGTGAAGGTTCTTGTGTTGTGCAATAGGGGAAACAGTTTTTCCTTATCTACTTTGTCCACACTGTGGGTGATTTTATAAACTTCAATCAGGTCACCTCTTAGAAACCGTCGTTCAAGAGTGAAGAGGCCCAACTGTTGCATCCTCAAATGGTAAGGAATGTGTTCCAGTCCCCTAATCATTTTGGTTGCCCTCCTCTGCACTTTTTCCAGCTCCATAATATCCTTCTGGAGGTATGGTGACCAGAAATGTACACAGTATTCCAGATGGGGCCTCACCATAGAATTATAAAGAGGCAAAATGACACTTGCTGACTTATTTTCTATACCCTTCCTAATGATCCCTAGCATTGAGTTTGCTTTTTTCACTGCTGAGGCACCTTCATTGAGCTGTCCACCAGGACACCAAGGTCCCTTTCCTGGTTTGTCACAGAGAGTTCAGACCCCATCAGTTTATAAATGTAATTGGGTTTTTTTGCCCCAACATGCATCACTCTGCACTTACTAGTGTTGAAGCTCATTTGCCACTGTTTTGCCCACTCCCCCAGTGTCAAGAGATCCCTCTGGAGCTCCTCACAATCTCTCACAGTTTTCACTACCCTGTATAATTTAGTGTCGTCAACAAATTTGGCTACCTTGCTATTTACTCCTACTTCTAAATGATTTATGAAGAGGTTGAAAAGCAGGGGTCCCAGTACTGAACCTTGGGGGACCCCACTCTTTACTTCCCTCCACTTGGAGAAGTGTCCATTGAGTGCTCCCCTTTGTTTCCTGTCCCTTAGCCAGTTGCTGATCCAGGAGAAGACCTGTCCCTTTATTCCATGACTGGTAAATTTATTCAAGAGCCTTTGGTGTGGGACCTTGTCAAAAGCCTTCTGAAAGTCCAGATAAACAATGTCAACTGGATCCCCCTTATCCACATGCTTGTTGACCCCAACTTCATTAACCCCAACTTGTCTACAAGAATGGATGAGGTGTATGAGGTCCGTAGGTTACCCACCCTTGTGATATAATATTATCACAAACATGTATTGTGGCTAGTGGAGGCATAGTGATCGGAGATTTGGCCTATTTCATCATACTGAGTTCTTGTGGTGCAGTGGTTAAGCTGCAGTATTGCAGCCAAAACTGCTTATGATATGGGTTTAATTCTGATGGGCTCAAGTTAGACTCAGCCTGACTTAGTGTTTAAGAAGCTCGCCTTGTTCGCTGGAAGGTCAGCAGTTTGAGATCCAGGTACTGCATGATTATTTGAGCCCCCGTCTCTGTCCCAATTCCTGCCAACCTAGCAGTTCAAAAGCAAGAAATTGTAAGTAAATCAATAGGGATCACTTCAGTGGGTAAAGATCTTGGGGACATGAAAGGAGCCTCATTCGGGCGTCCCCTGAGTGGAGTTTCTCCAGTAAAAATCCTTTCAACCCAGAATAATTTCTTATACTAAATTATTATTATCATTCAAAGTTTAGTAGAATGAGTACTTGGAGTGTTGGGGGCAAAAATACTAATTACCTTGTGACCTATCCAGAGAGTGAATGTGGGTACTATTGCTATACTGTTTCCTCGCCTTAGATCTATAACCATCTTCTCCACACATCTTTATCTCATTATTTGTCTGGTTCCAGATAACAGAATTCATGACCATAAAAATTGGCACAGAACATCTTCTAATACTTCATAGATTTTTGAAATCTCATGAATATCCCACCATATCCCAGTACATGTTCTAATGGATATACACTATTGGACATATGAAATTACTTGCCAATTTAAACTTAATATGGCTTTACTAATCCAGCACTTTTTACCTGACGTTGGGAGAATTAGAAATGCAAATGTGATGGGAAAAATAGATCTGTGCATGTGTTTGTGCATGTGTGTCAACAGTAGCAACTTGATAAGAGCAGTAATCAATCATGTTGACATTGCAGTTAGCAAAAAATACGTTCTGTTTGCAAAAAAGAAAGGAAAAGGAGCTTGCAGTGCTAATGTTGGGCAGAGAGAAAAACTTAGCAAGAGAAGAAAATATCACTTCATTCATTCAGTTGTTTGTTCATTCATTTGTTTTGCTCATTCAATGCACTTTGTTTTACTCAATGTTTGTTTTTTCTCAAGCACAGAACATCTGGATATCTAAGAAGATGTGCCTTGTTTAGAAAATGGGCATATAATCCTTTAAGTTTTCTTCTATGTCCAAAACAACAAAAACAAAAATCTTAACCAGATTACTAAGAAGGGTTCCTTTAAAAGATCAGCGCCGCCTGCCCCGACATGCTGAAACTCCTTCCCTTGGCTTGGACCACCGGGGGAAGTCGAGTCAGCTGTGCCGCGGCTCCTGGGACTTTAAATGATCAGCGCCACCCGCCCCGACATGCCAAAACTCCTTCCCTTGGCTCGGACCACCGGGGAAAGTCGAGTCAGCTGTGCTGCGGCTCCCGGGACTTTAAAAGATCAGTGTCGCCTGCCCCAACATGCCGAAACTCCTTCCCTCGGCTCGGACCACTTCATTCATTCAGTTGTTTGTTCATTCGTTTGTTTTGCGCATTCAATGCACTTTGTTTTACTCAATGTTTGTTTTTCGAAAGCACAGAAAGTCTGGATATCTAAGAAGATGTGCCTTGTTTTGAAAATGGGCATATAATCCTTTAAGTTTTCTTCTATGTCCAAAACAACAAAAATCTTAACTCCAGATTACTATGAAGGGTTTCTTTAAAAGATCAGTGCCGCCCGCCCCGACATGCTGAGACTCCTTCCCTCAGCTCGGACCACCGGGGGAAGTCGAGTCAGCTGTGCCACGGCTCCCGGGACTTTAAATGATCAGTGCCGCCCACCCCAACATGCCAAAACTCCTTCCCTCTGCTCAGACCACTGGGGGAAGTTGAGTCAGCTGTGCCGTGGCCCCCGGGACTTTAAAAGATCAGCATCGCCCGCCCTGACACGCCGAAGCTCCGGCCATGGGGACTAGTGCTGTCCCTGCCACTCCATCTCCCAGTTCGGCCTGGCCACAGGTGAAGTGGGAGCACTTGGGTTCCATGGCTTCTGTGGTCACATAGAGAACCTTGTTTCTTGACCTTTGGTATTAATTGTATTACCAGAACTCTTTTATAACTTGTAATTTGTTTATTGATTTATTTTGAAATTGTAAGTGTATGTATTTTTGCTGCACTTGTAATACTGTATTTTGTAATTTATATATTGTATATTGTACTTTTGTTTTACTTTTGGATTGATATTGACATGTTGTTGCCACCTTGAGTCGGCTTTGGCCGAGAATGGCAGGGTATAAATTAAAATTGAATTGAATTGAATTCTGGGCTTGTGCGCATACCTGTCAACCTTCCCGGATTGGCCGGGATTTCACGGTTTTCGGCGCCAATTTGTGCCATTTTCTGTCCCGCACTGCCGAAACCCCGGAATTTGGCAGCAGGGGAAAGGAGGTACTGCGCAGCCCTTCTGTGCAAGTCGCCTTCTATGCATGCGTACAAGGCTTTTACGCTTACATAGAACCCTTTTACGCTTGCGTAGAAGGCTATGCAAGCGTAAAAGCCTTCTACGCAAGTGTAAAAGCCTTCTATGCATGCGTAGAATGCGACTTGCACAGAACCGTTGTGTGCAGGTCCCGGATTGTCCGGAGCCGCGGTGGACAGGTATGTTTGTGCGTGATCTGTAGAAGTAGCCTACAGAGTTTTTCTTTTATGTGAATATAGTTTGCTCTTAACAATTACCAATGGAAAGTATTTCTAAAAAATCAAATTTGAAACACCGGCAGTTTAACAAATTAATTGAGGGCAGTTGCTACTACTGGTTCCTAGTTTAAAAAACAACAACTTTAAATGAAGCAGTATAATTAATGGGCTGTTTACATAATGGTGTCATTAACTCAATGGTTTTATCAAGGCATAGCTCTGAGGCAGTAGCCCAGTATAAGCAAGAGAACCTTACTATATTTTGACATGAAGAAACAGACATTACTCCTCTGCATGTCTATTGAGTTTATAATTTAAAATGACCTAATTCAACCATTGCTTTGAAGAGCACCAGTGCACTTATTGACTTTTTAAAATCATGTCAGAAGCACACAAAGGTGCTTTCTGGATTGAAAGGATTTTTGCTGGAGGAACTCTGCTCAGGGGACACCCAAATGAGACTCCTTTCATGTCCCCAAGATCTTCCCCCCACCAAAGTGGTCCCTTATTTATCTACTTGCAATTTCTTGCAAGTTGGCAGGAGCTGGGACAGAGATGGGTGCTCATTCCATCATGCAGTACTTGGGTCTTGAACTGCTGACTTGCCTATCTTCCAGCTAACAGGGCGAGCTTCTTAACCACTGAGCCACTACACTCCCACTAACTGGCTGATCTTTAGGAAAATATAATGCTATCACTTAGAAAATCATAATAAGTAAGTCTATGATAAAAATCACAACAATTTACACTGTTATTTATCCAGAAACTGTAAAAGAGCATGTCTCTTTTTAGATTTTTGTGATCACAAGTATTATTATAAGCAGGTGAAGTGCTATTTTTTGGATAAAGAATAGGACTGAAGGTATGAATGTTGGTGGTGATCATCACAGAATTTATGACTGTGTTTATGACTACTTAAAATAGTGATGGTGAACCTTGTCGCTCCAGGTGTTCTTGGACTTAATTCCCAGAAGCCCAGTAGGAGTGCTGACTTGGGCTTCTGGTAATTGAAGTCCAAGAACACTTGGAGTGCTAAGGCTGGCCATCAGTGGCTTAAAAGGTGTTTGAATGATCTAAGAAGATAATATTTCTTGGAAGTTGACTGACCAGGATTAAGTATTTTTTATGCTAGGTTAGTTTAAGGTGTGAAACAGGCATGCACAAAGGATGTACACAGATCTGTTTTCTAGTGTAAGATATGCAACAAAGCATGAAATTGTCACTACATGGTATCTAATCAGTGGTGGGCTCAATTTTTTTTACTACCACACTGTGGGCATGGTCAGGGGAAAAGCCCTGTGCATAAATGTAAAACTGAATTGGAGTGCATTGAATAAATGCTAGAATTAAGGTGCCAAAATCTGAGTCCATACAGAAAATCCTCTCCAAGTAAATATGTGTAGGATAAATATGTACTTCTCAGGATAACACACTTTGAGCTGAAAAACCTTCCTCTGTAGTTGTGGTACCACAGAATTATACACCTTTTCTGTATGCTGCTTAGTTGAATGCATTAGAGACTGCATTAGACAATGATTCCCTAACAACAGTTCTATACTTTATGAAACACTAGTGTTGACTTCAGCATCTGAATTGCGCAACAGTGATGTCAACAGGGCAGAAGTTCACTGAAGGTCACCAAACAAATAGCACAGATCAAATCACCATGTCCTAACATTCGGTCACAGGCACAATAGTTTAAAGTGGGGCAGCCCACACTTTCAGACACATACCATAATATACAATTAAAAGAGCAAGTGATATTTATTCATGAGCATATGTGGTTCTCATGACTAGTAATTGAATGTGCGGATGAATTCCATTGAAAAAGTCTGTGTTTTATTACATAAATGAACATTATTTATGAAATCTCATACCTTCAATGTTATATTCTCACGTTTGAGTATGAGTATGATGATGAAGATGTGGTGCCGGCATGTCAAATTCTGACTTACAGAAACCCTTTCCAGAGTTTCTTAGGTACAGAATATTCAGAAGTGGTATACCATTTCCTTCTTCTGGGGGTGTTTTAGGACTATATAGCTTTCCCAAAGAGTCACAGAATGACTGTTCTCTGGGGCAATACAGTCTTGAACTCAACTCCCAACCTATTGCTCTGCAACCAGAAATTCCACTTGCTGAACTATTCAGCCACCACAATTTAACAGTTAAATATTGTGCAGACATATATCTGATGTAAATTCTGAAAGAGTCAATATTATACTAAATGTGAAGTGTCCTTAGACAATGAATAAAAAATCAAAAGAAAATCCATCAGCCTTGAACTTTAGTAATTTTGCTATGCAATGCTTCTTCACATCTCTGCACACAGTTATGTTTTTCATTTATCAAATAATTCTAATGTTGCTTTTCCTATTCATTATGAATGCTCAAAGACCATCCTCAGAAGTGACAGAAAACAGATGAACCTACAACTACCAGCCAGCAATAAATCAAAATATTTTTTTTACTACAGGCAGGCCCATGCTAGGGTGCCAATGTGCCTCTACTGAGAACCCATAACTTAAAGGGCCATGCCACCTTGGCAGTTTCCATTTCAGCTCCTCTCACAGGGTTCCCCTCAGCCCTGTGGGAGAAATTCTGACCGAAGCACTTCGGCAGTAGCATGGAGAAATCTCTGAAGGTGCCAAAGCTTCAGATGTTCTCCCACAGGGTTGAGAGGAGCCCTGTGAGAGGAACCAAAGCAGAAACTGCTAAGGTGGCATGGCCCTTTAAGTTATGGGTTCTCAGTCGAGGTGCATGGCTGCCCATCCTGGTAATTTGGTGCCCCAGTACAGGCCTGACTATGGGGAGGATTTCTAGATAAAAGTCAAGGAATTCAGAGGACCAAATAAATAAAATAGAATCAGCTTGGCAGATCTAAAGCTCATGGGGAGTAAGCTCTATGTGTATAAGGAAAGGGGTAACCCTTTAAGTGGTAAGTGTTATGGGACACTATGTGAATCTAGAGGAGAGCAATCTGATATTGGAGATGGAAAAGTTTTTTGTTGGCTTCAACAGTCTTGACAAAAACCATCATTTCATACCTCCTGAGACTTGTTGCTGTTGGAATTCACCTGAGTTTAAGAACCTGCACATTTGTAAGGCTTGCAAAATAGTTCAGATTGTTAAAGTGCACACAAAATTATGTGCACATTTTAATTTATTTTATTTTATTTATAGTCAAATTTGTATATGCCGCCCGCTCAGGCAGAACCCGACTCAGGGCGGCATCACAACAATTCACAAAAGACATAAAAACAATTATAAAAAATAATTATAAACCCCCCCAACCCACCCCCTTTAAAAACCCCTATGTCCCACCCACCCACTATACAAAGGAGGAGGAGAAAGTTCTTATACAAGCCAGCAGGCGGGCACCATAGTCCCATTCGGGCCCCACACCTGCCCTGCCAGCCAGGTCTTCACTCCTTTCCTGAAGGGCAGCAGTTCACTTTGGAGTCTTAGGTCTATTGGCAGGAGGTTCCAGAGAGTTGGTGCGGACACGGAGAAGGCCCTCCTTCGGGTGCTAGACAAATGTGCATCCCTAGCCGGTGGCACCACTAGAGAACCCCTCCTGTCCGCTCTGGTTGGACGGGCAGACACTCTTGGGACGATGCGGTCTCTAAGGTATCCCGGCCCCCTGCCATGTAGGGCTTTAAAGGTCAAAACCAGCACCTTAAATTGCACCCGGAGACAAACTGGTAACCAGTGCAGCTCCCGAAGTAGGGGAGAGGCATGGGCATATCGCCCACACCCCATCACCACCCGGGCCGCCGCATTCTGGACCAGCTGCAGCCTCCGAATGGTCGTCAAGGGCAGCCCCATGTAGAGCGCATTACAATAGTCTAGTCGGGAAGTAACCAGAGCATGGGTGACCATAAGCAAGGAGCCCCGGTCCAGGAGTGTGCGCAATTGGCGAATCACCCGAAGTTGGGCAAAAGCCCTCCTGGCCACAGCCGCCAAATAGCTAAAGTGCATAAATTAGGTACATTGTGTAAATAAATGCACACATTATGTGAAATATATAATGCCAGAAATGTGCATGGGTTTCATTGCAGAAGACCAAAAGCAAAGTCTAGCGACAAATATGAGAAGAACTCATAGGTGGGAATCAGAAAACTGCAACATTTTCACATCTTTCTTTGCAGCTCCTCATGGTGGGAGACAAAAGTCATATTCTCCAATCTCTGTGGTCCTTGTCATAATGAATAGACACAAGCCTGTTCATCAGCATTCAGACAAAAATAAAACAAACAAGCCCACCTCTCTGTAGAGTGGGTCTGATAATCCTAATTTAAGTGAAAAAGATAAGGAAGGGGCATAACCTCTGAGTTGGTTGGATAGTTTAGACCAGGGGTTCCCAACCTTTTCAAGCTGGGGACCGGATCATGCTCTGTCAGTCAGCTTTGAGGGCTGGATGGCCATTTTGCCCTGCCTGCACAATGGGGGTGGCTATTTTGTCACAACAGCTTCAAAGTGGTGGCCATTTTGTTTCTTGAATTCTCTTGGAGGGGTGGGAACCACATAGAATGGTGCCATGGGCCAGATCCGGCCCACGGGCCTTAGGTTGGGAACCCCTGGTTCAGACATTGAGGCAAAAGATGGGGAGTTAAATTCCCTACTATGCCTCCCAAGAGAACAGCCAGACAAGGACAAGCTGTACAATTTCAAGATGCCCTCAGAAGGAGGGAGTGGTAAACCAACTCTGTATATTTTCTACCTAGAAAGCTCTGGAAACTGTCACCACAAGTCAAGAAATGACTTGACAGCACACAATTATTATTACACCTTCTGGTTGACATAATTCAAAATGAAATAGCCTTTTTGATAAGCTGGTGATCGTAAGTGTCCTGGAATCTACAAAATAAAATGTTCCAGGTTTTACTAAAGCTGAGAGTGGTAACATATGCACCGAATAGGTCACATTTTCACTTGAATCATTTTCCTTCTGAAGATTTTAGCAGCTTGCCAATTGGTGACCCCTAGCATTGCTGGTGTCAAACTCATCAACTCTGATTTATTATTCTCTCATTATCACAACTCTTACTTTAAAGCTTGACTTTCATTTGATCTGCTTTATAGATATTATAGAGAGCTGCCTACACTGTAGCGAAGTGATTCACTAACTCACTTTCATTGGTTGTCTCATTGTCTTCAGTGAGGCTATAACCTCTTAAATTACATGCTGTAAGTGGAATGCAGCTTGAGTTGGTTGTGTTATTAATTAGCCTGAAACATTTGTTAACCTCATGAGGTGGACAGGCCATGTAAGATATGGCAATTGCTCATGAAATTATGTTTATCCAAGGCTTAATTTAAACTAAATCAGTCTTAATCAAGCCTGATTTGAACTAGATATATCTCCATAAATGACCCATGGTACTCTAGATTCCAAGGAAGACTTTATATCCACTATAGATAAGTTAAAAGAAGGAGTCATTGATACAAAGGCAGATTGACATGAACAGGTTCCCTTTCTTGTTGAGAGTGCTGATGGCAGATCTCTTTCCTTACTCACTGTAGTCTTTGGTTTTATCAATTTAGGCATTCTCATCACTTTGACTTTTAAAGCTCTGCAACCTCCTTTGTCATTTGAGAGTGTCACGGAAAGCACAATAATTTCTCATGGTATTTGTAACTTGTGTAAACTTTTTTTCTGCAGAACAATAGCATCCTTTCCCTTGGAGCAGTTTGTGTGAAAACCCAGATATATACACATTACACCAAAGGCTAGTTGGTTGATTAAAAAGATTCTGACAGCCCTTCAAAGGCTTCTAAACATAAAAATTCCATGCAATTGCCCAGTGGTGGGCTGGCCCATCAGGCAAACAGGACTCAGCCCGGGGTGCCCCGCAGGCTGCCAGTACCATGGCACCCCCCTTGGGTGCCAATGCAAAGTGCTGAGCTGAGCTGTAATGCCCGGAATGATTGAGCAAAGGAGCGGGGCTCCATGTTCCTCTGCTTGCCTTCCTCCTCCTGTACTGCCAAATATAAGATTACAAAAGCAGCTCCATTGACAAGAGAGCTGCCATGGCTTAGAAGTTGCAATTTTGCCTTGTAAGCAGGAGGTTGTTGGTTCAAGTCCCCAGAGGGGAGTTGAAATTAGAAGGCAAGTGGGAACATATACATTTTGTTAAAGTAATATGCCCTCATCACCCCCTGTCCAGCACCTTTTTAGCTTAGCCAGCACGCCCCTGCAATTGCCTTGTCCTCATGCCCAATTTGTCTTAAAGCTTTATCTGTCCAATTCTGCCTAATGTGTGCAGACAATGGTCTTGTTCTTTTCCCTTGCAAAGATTGTCATAAAATGCTTCACTGTCTCATGGGAAAAGAGAATGATCTTTCCCCCTCTTGTGTGAGGATGAAGTAAGTTTGCTTATTTTAGCCAGCGGATCCCTTGTTTCTCTCCCATCGGATTGCAAATGATCATATAAGGTTTTTCTGTTGCACAAGGAAGGGTTAAACAACTCTTCTTAAACCAGTCAGTGTGGGTGGTAGACTACCTAGAAAGCCACATGTCACTTAAGCTGCTCTGAGCTTTCTGAAGTCAGAGCACAATATGAGTGCAATGAGTAAAATAAAATTGGAGCTATAGACAGTAGAAGGCTCCGCTAAAAACGCCAAAGCTTATTTATAAAATCACACTGGATGGTGAGTGAGATGCAAGGAAGTAGGCTCATGTTTTATGGATATTACCCCCTCTCTTATAGCTCAGTCATTTCCATTTGCTGTCTCCTTTTTGTGTTCGTAAGGCACATATTTAATAATAGATTGTTCCCCATTCTTTGTTGCAGGGAGAAAAAAAATATCCAAGCTCATTACGGCTCATGTCACTCTCCCTGTCACTTGGACCTACCAACAGTCACTGTGATGTGGAATAGTGTGGCTTCTGCCTTTTCTACAAAAGGCAAGGAGGTGCGGAGGTGCTATTAGAGCTAATTAGAAGAAAGTCAATTACCAGAGATTTCCCCCCTGGGGATTAAAAATGCCAGACAGCCACATTAGTTGCCTTTTGTATTTTTTTGCCCCAAAATTTACTGTGAAAATTATTTAACGTTCATTCCTGTCATGAGAGGAATTTGTTGAGTGGGGGAGGAACAGAATCACATTTCCTGGACTTTTGAAGTGTTATAGATTCATGGACTTTTTAAATATACAGTATATATAAAACTATACCTGATGGAGAAGGGAAAGGAAACATGTATTCTGGACTGTAATTCCCATCAGTCCCTCTTCTACTGATTATATGATGGACACAAATGGGAGGTGAAGTCCAATAACAATGGGAGGGACACATCTTCATCTTTATAGTAAGTGGTAGAGATTGGCCAGATGTCCCAAGCCCAGGTATTTCTCCTACAGAGGTGATGCCAAACACAAACACCTTTGCTTTCAAATATCTATGACCCACCATTCAGCATTAATGTTATTCATGCATTCAGCAGTGCTCGTTCTTTCTTGCCAGATCAAAGCATATGCACAGTAGAGCCAACCAGAGACTGAATTCCACTGCACCTTTTCAGGGATCAACAAATATTATCTTGATGACACTTCTTTCCCCAACAGATCACATGGGGACCATGAGCACTGTTCACTTTTTAATATGGTAAGCCTCTCTAGATCCTTTTTAAGGAGAGAGGTAGGTAGAAATATTTAAAATAAATAATATAAATAAACTAGCCAATTAATCGGTCTTGCCCAGGTTTTCTTTTACACTAGGCCAACCTTTCCCATGGAAACCTTGTGGGGTGTGTGTGTCACTCCTTCCTCCCTTCCTCCACCTCTCTCTTCCCTCACCCATCTCGCTTCTCCGTTGATGGCCCACCCTTATCCTTCCCATACATGTGTTCCCTTGGGACTGTGACATTAGCCAGCTCAATTACATCACGATGATGTCACAATCAGGTGACCTACCTGGGGATATGACATCACTGGGCCACACACCCACCCTCCTGTCGAGTATACTTCCATTTGCAGATCAATTTAAGGGCATACACCCCCCATGGGGCTCATGCCCCCTGCCAGTGCTGGTCTCCGGAGGATGAGGTACATATGTGCCAATTTTCAGTATGATCGGTCCAGGGGTGTGGATTTGTACAGAGCACATACAAGACCACACCTCTGTTTTATATATACAGAAAGTGAATAAATAAATATGAGTGTAAGCAATAAGTCAAGGAGGAGAACAGATGGGCCAAACTATGAAACTAAGGGACAGGAAACATTTTGAGATTCTTTTTAGCAGAACCCTAAGAATAATCTCTGTCACATTGAGGCTCTATTAGAAATACATGCTATTCTTGCATTCACAGAATGGTGAGCAAGAGAGAAAAGGTTCATTTCTGTCCTGTAGGCTGGGGGTAGATGGGCATGGTGGCTTTGTGGAGAGATGTGACTAGGAGTGTCTTGAGGAATAAATGGTTCTCAGAAGTTTCCATGACATCATGACATAGATTCCAAAGCTTGGATGTGGTAACTTTTTTGACTATAGAGTCCCCAGCTAATATGGTCACTGGTCATGCTACCTTGGGATTTGTGAAAACTAGAGTCTCCAAAAATATTTCCCCATATTCCCACTATCTGATGGCTCCATTTTCATCCAAGGACATCCACAAGACATTTCTGATTTGAAAGTGCTCTGTAATATCTTAGTTTCTCACAACAAAAAACTCTTTATATAAAGTGAAATGTCTGTTGGGATGAGTCGAAACTAATGACTGTGGGGACTGTGAGTCTATAACCTGACAAACAGCTGGCTGTTTAGCCTCTATTTAAAGACCTCTGAGAAATAACAGCCTTTCCTATTGCAAGATAGTCCCCATGCCACTAATACACAGCTCACGCCACCAGAAAGCATTTCTGTTTCTTGCAAATTCTGTTTCTTGTCAATTCAGTGTTTGGTTTGGATCTTGCCCCCTATACCTGATGTTGGCATTTTTGAACAAGTGATACATGTGTGAATCAGCTTGTAGGGAAAAAGAAAATCTCCTGGCCAGAAGAAAAGTAATTTCTTTATGTTGCTAAACTTTAGCAGTTATCAGTTAGTCACCTTTGTGAAATGTACACTAACCAGAGATGGGGAAAGTTACATTTTTTTTAATACAGCTTCCAAGTTTAACTTCCCAGTGGTTTACTGAGATATTCTGAGATTTGTAGTTTTTTTAAAAAAATCTTTCACCTTAACTCTGGTATCTTAACCCGTCCTACTTTTTTGGCATTTAAATGTTACCTTTTGTGCTCGTCGTTTGTCAGCTCTTTGATTCTGATGGTAAATCCGGCTGAAGTTGGAAACAATAACCGGGACAGGAAGTGCGATGACAAGCACCCCACTCAGTGAACAAATGGAGCCAAATATCTTCCCAGCAATCGTCTTAGGTACCATATCACCATAACTGGGGTGAAAGAGAGACAAAACAAGATGGTGCTATTAGGATCAAAGAGATGACATGTAACCATTTGCAAATTCAGTCAAGTAGAAGGAAAAAAAATTACAGGCCTCGCCTACATATTCTTTGTTAAATGCAGAGATGAACAAAAAATATTTTTTTGAAGCACAGCTCCTCAATACCAAATAGTTCCACCCACCCAAATAAAAATAAAATACAAGTTTCCCTACTTTAAAGTGTGTGTGTGTGTGTGTGTGTGTGTGTGTGTGTGTGTGTAAAAAACTGGATTCTAGCTTCATTGTGGCACGTGCTTACATAGGTAACAGCCTGCTTTGTGAAATGCCCCATTTAGCAGTTATACAGAACAAACCCTTCTGGCCCAGTACATAAAAGCAACGCAGCACTCTCTAAAAATGACAGATGATACTGTGGTACAAGAGAGCTTAGTTTACATTCATTGCAATCTCATGTTGATGGATGAGTTATTTAAGCCGTCTCTTTCTTTCTTCAAAACTCTACCAAATCTTGCATCTAGTAAAAAATTGTTCAGATTTATTTTTCAGTTTTCTAGGCTTGTGAATCCTGAAAATGGAAGCCTATGGTCACTTATCAGTTTTGAACTAGCTTTTAAAAAGGCAATAAGGTCAGGGTCAGTGCAAGATATTTTGGGGATTGATATAGACAATTGAAACTCTTGTTCATGTACCAGGTCCTGCAGAAAACAAGGGAACACACAAATGCATTTATTAAGATGTCACAATTCCACTTTAGATAATAGTTTTGTTGTTCAGTCGCACAGTCTGACCCTTTGTGACCCCATGGACCACCGCATGACAGGCTACTCTGTCATCTGCCATCCTCTGTAATCTGCCCAGATCTACACTGACCATGTCAATTATCTCATCTAGCCATCTCATCCTCTGCCATCCCCTTCTCCTTTTGCCTTCAATCTTTCCTAGCATCAGGGCCTTCTCCAGTGAGTTCTCTCTTCTCATTACAATCCTTGAGTGGGTTAGATAATAGTGCCTTCCAATATATATTGACAGGTCTTTGCAGCAGCTGTCATGTTATTGAAGACTAAAGATCATTTTTTCATTTTCACCCACATGTTAAATAATTGGTGTCACACATAAAACAAGAAATAAAACCAGAAAAACTGGAACAGCAAGGAAAATGAAGTCAATTGCAAGGTTTGACAATATATCTCACAACAACCAGCCACACAAGTGTGTGTAAGAAATGAATAGGATTTTGACTACTGTTGTTATATTGGCCTATAGTTTGATCTTACAGTGCAGATAAAGGCTGGTTATGGTACCCAGGTTTAGTATCAGTGGACCAGTATAAGGGGAAACAACAACAACTACTACTATTACTACTACTGCAAAAACAACAACAAACTTATTTTAAACTTTTTGAGTCTGTTTGCTTCATGTACCTGAAATGTTCCCTGATGCATCTGTCTCTGCTTCTCATCTTGTCTTCCACCTCAACTCCAGTGCAAACACATTGTAAACAAATGTATGTATAGGAGAGGACCACATGGGTATGGTTTTATATGTCTAAGCTTCCCATAAGCAGATGTCCATGCACAATGTGTATTTGTCAGCCTGACACAACAATGCCTTGGTTCATAATTAAGCCATCTTTGCCTGAGATTCATTTTGTAATTGAATCATTCTGGGCCCAACTGCCCAGAAACCATCCAGAAGCCTTGGAGGGAGGTGAGTGAAGAATCGGCCCCTCCCTTCCACCCCATCCTAAAACCTGGGTGCAAGGAAGAAAGAGGCAGAGAAAGACCAGGCCCAACTGCCCAGAAACCATCCAGAAGCCTTGGAGGGAGGTGAGTGAAGAATCGGCCCCTCCCTTCCACCCCATCCTAAAACCTGGGTGCAAGGAAGAAAGAGGCAGAGAAAGACCAGGCCCAACTGCCCAGAAACCATCCAGAAGCCTTGGAGGGAGGTGAGTGAAGAAAGTGGGAGGGAGAAGGTCACCATCCACCACTGCAGCCAGAGGCAGAGGAAGAGGAACAGCTGAGACACAGGGAAAACATCCACTGCCCGCCACTGCGATGCCCCTGGAGCAAGGGACCCAGAGACAACAACCCCACCTGGGGAGTGAGGACACAAGGATAAGTAGCTGATGTGAAAAATGTAGCTGAATTAATATAGAGACTGACATAGAGACTTCATACTGACTTAATATAGCAAGTAACATAGAGACTGTGTTTTAGAGTGTGATAAGTATGCATGACAATATGTAGTGTAAACTGTTCTAAACTTTTAAAACTGTGATATGATGTATGATGCGAGGAAAAAAATGGCGTAGAAACCGGCAAACCACGCCACAAAGCTTGCCAAGAGAACCCTATGGACCAAAACAAAAGGCAAAACAAAAGGGCAGGCTAGGTGATACAGGATGCTTAACACCTCAGAGGGGAGAAAGGGGATGGACAGGAAAGGGGGAGGGGAAATGCAATGTTGTAAGGAGCAATACTGTATAGGGACATGGAATGTGAGATCAATGAACCAAGGTAAACTGGAAGTGGTAAAAAATGAGATGGAAAGAATAAGCATTGACATCTTGGGAATCAGTGAGCTCAAATGGACAGGGATGGGCGAATTCAGCTCTGGAAACCATCACATCTACTACTGTGGACAAGAAAACTTTAGAAGACATGGAGTAGCCATAATTGTCAATAAAAGAGTGAGAAGAGCAGTAATGGGATACAACCTCAAAAATGACAGAATGATGTCAGTAAGAATTCAGGGCAAACCCTTCAATGTTACTGTGATCCAAATATACGCACCAACCACGGGTGCAGATGAAGCCACAGTGGACCAGTTCTATGAGGACTTACAACACCTCATAGAACAAACACCAAGAAATGATGTTCAAATTATTTTAGGAGACTGGAATGCCAAAGTAGGCAATCAAAAAGTGGAGGGAATAACAGGCAGGTTCGGTCTTGGAACACAGAATGAAGCAGGACAAAGATTGATAGAGTTCTGCCAAGAGAACGCACTGGTCATAGCAAACACCCTCTTCCAGCAACACAAGAGGCGACTTTACACATGGACATCACCAGATGGCCAACACCGAAACCAGATTGACTACATACTCTGCAGCCAAAGATGGAGAACCTCCATACAGTCAGCAAAAACAAGACCTGGAGCAGATTGTGGCTCAGATCACAACCTACTGATTGCAAAATTCAGGCTTAGACTAAAGAAAATAGGGAAAACAAAGAGACCAGACAGATATCACCTAGACAGCATCCCTAAAGAATACACGGTGGAGGTGATGAACAGATTCAATGGCTTAGACTCAATAGATAGAGTGCCAGAAGAATTATGGACAGAGATGAGGGACATCATGCAGGAAGCAGCAAAGAAAACCATACCAAAAGAAAAGAAGAGTAAGAAAGCAAAGTGGTTGTCTGATGAGGCTCTTAAAATAGCAGAGGAAAGAAGGAACGCAAAAGTCAAAGGAGAAAGGAAAAAATACAATCATCTGAACACAGAATTTCAAAGAAAAGCAAGGAGAGATAAGGAAAACTATCTAAAAGAACAGTGCAAAGAAATGGAAGAAAACAACAAAAAAGGCAGAACCAGAGATCTTTTCAAAAAAATCCGGGAAATCAAGGGAACATTTAAAGCAAAAATGACCATGATAAGGGACAAAGACAGAAAGGAGCTAGCTGATGCAGAAGAGATTAAGAAAAGATGGAAAGAGTACACAGAGGAACTCTACAAAAAGGAACTCAACACTCCTGATAGTCACAATGATGAAGAAATTGAACCTGAGCCAGACATCCTGGAGAGTGAAGTCAGAAAGGCCCTAAAGAGCACTGCAAACAACAAAGCTAGTGGAGATGATGGTATCCCAGTTGAATTTTTCAAAGCTCTAAAAGATGATGGCATCAAATTACTGCATTCAATATGCCAGCAGATTTGGAAAACAAAACAGTGGCCACAGGACTGGAAAAGATCAGTATATGTTCCAATCCCAAAAAAGGGCAATGCCAAAGAATGTTCAAACTATCGAACAATTGCGCTCATCCCACACGCCAGCAAGGTGATGCTCAAGATAATACAGGATAGACTTCAGCAGCATGTGGAAAGAGAATTACCAGAGGTGCAGGCTGGTTTCAGAAGAGGCAGGGGGACTAGAGACCACATTGCCAACATACGTTGGATCATGGAGAAAACAAAGGAATACCAGAAACAAGTTTATTTTTGCTTTATTGACTACACTAAGGCATTTGATTGTGTGGATCACAACAAGATGTGGCAAGTGATTAAAGAGATGGGAATACCAGAACACCTCATATGCCTCCTGAGAAATCTGTACATGAACCAAGAAGCAACAGTTAGGACAGAACACGGAATGACCGAGTGGTTTGGAATAGGAAAAGGAGTAAGACAAGGCTGCCTTTTGTCACCCTGCTTATTCAACTTATACACAGAGCACATAATGCGCAATGCAGGGATGGAGGAATCACAATATGGGATCAAAATTGCTGGGAGAAACATCAACAATCTGAGATATGCAGACGACACCACCCTAATGGCAGAAAGTGAGGAAGACCTAAAGAATCTCTTGATCGGTTTGAAGGAAGAGAGTGCAAAAGCTGGCTTGAGACTCAATATCAAGAAAACCAAGATAATGGCAACAGGCCCGATCAGTTCCTGGAAAATAGACGGGGAAGAAGTAGAAGCAGTGACAGATTTTACTTTCTTAGGATCTAAGATCACTGCAGATGGAGATTGCAGCCATGAAATAAAGAGGCGGCTGATTCTAGGGAGACAAGCCATGAGAAACCTGGGGAACATAGTGAAAAGCAGAGACATCACCTTGAAAACAAAAATTAGAATAGTCAAAGCAATGGTATTCCCAGTGGTAATGTACGGATGTGAGAGCTGGACAATTAGGAAAGCTGAACGCAGAAGAATAGATGCCTTTGAAATGTGGTGTTGGAGGAGAGTTTTGAGGGTACCTTGGACAGCGAGGAGAACAAATAGGTCAATCTTAGAAGAAATCAACACTGACTGCTCATTGGAAGGTCAAATAGTAAAGATGAGGCTAAAGTACTTTGGGCATCAAATGAGAAGGGAGGATTCACTTGAGAAGGCCGTGATGTTGGGAAAGGTGGAGGGCAAAAGAAGAAGGGGGAGGCCAAGGATGAGATGGATAGATGGTATTGTAGACACAATGGGCACAAAACTGGGAGGACTGAGGGGGATGGTGGAGGACAGAGGCGCCTGGAGAACGATGGTCCATAGGGTCGCAAAGGGTCGGAATCGACTGTGCGACTGAACAACAAAATTGTTCTATCATACAGTACAGTACTTGCATTTATTTATTTATTTATTTGTAAATTCAAAACCTGTCAAAGATCAACCCTGCATCAGCGGTGGGCATCAGCAGGTTCGCACCAGTTCGCCAGAACCGGTAGCAGAAATTCTGGCTGGCACTGCCCATCCAAGTTTCAAAAGAAAGTAGTCCTACAACACAGAGCTTTCCCCCTGGCCACACCGACCATACCACACCCACAGTGTGGTAGTAATTTTTTTTGGAGCCCACCTCTGCCCTGCATCTACAGCTGAATATAACTAGCTTGGGAAATAAAACAGAAGAAATTTTAGAAATAATAGAAAGAAGACAGATTAAGATATGACTCTAGCAATATAAGACACAAAGGAGAAGGAGTAAGAAAGTTCATAAATGATACTTGTTTATCTACTCATGAGGGATCACAGCGAAGAATGGTGTGGACTTATTGGTAATCCAGACATAGTAAAAGGCATACTAGACATTAACAACTATTTGGGCAGAATAATAATACAGTACTGAAAACCAAGAGAGGAGAGCAAATTGAATCATATGTACAGTTATATACTCCATGTAACGACAGCTATTCAGAAGAACAAAAAGATGAGTTTTTAAATTAACTATCTGAGGTGGTAGAAGAAGTCGAAGTTAATAGTACATTGAATGTAATGGGAGATTTTAATGGTAGGGTGAATACTAACAGAAGAGAATTTTAACAGTTTATGGCTCACATGGTGCTGAGAACAGTGAAAGGAATGAAAATTGACAAATGGTACTGGATTTATGCAACCAATACCATTTTTTATTAGCAATACTTTCTTTTTACATTGAGATTCACAACATTATACATGGTATAAATGGAATATCACCATTAAAAGCCAGATTGATTACATATTAACAAGTGTTAAAAGATTTAGAATACTCAATGTAAAAGCAATCCCCAATAGACACAGCAAGAAATGATAAATCCAATATTAAAAAACCTCAAGGAAAACCTAGAATTGATTAAGATAGCAAAACTCAAACAAGGAGAAATAGTAGAACAGTTACAACAAAAGGTGGAGGCACCACTTAACTGATGGCCACCATACATGAAGAATGTGGAAGATGAATTGAAAGGATACAAAACTAACCACTTAGTGTTGTAGAGGAACTATGCTGAAAAAGGAAAAATGGAAGATGATATAGGTCCAAAAACACTATATCCATGATGGTGAACCTTGGTACTCCAGATGTTCTTGAACTTCAATTCCCAGAAACCCCTGTGAATCCACACAAATGGGTTTACTGTGATTGATCCGGCCCACGCCGCCCTCGTCACTCCTGGAAGTGGAGGTAAAGCGCCCATACGGATAGCTGTGTACTGAATAGCATATTTGTGGACTGTGATTTTGTAATTGTAAATGTATTTTTGGAGATTGATATTTTGTAACTGTATTGTGTGTGTGTGTGTGTGTGTGTGTTTGTGTGTAAAATAAACCACCTTGAGTTGCACTTGTGCCAAGTCAGGAGGTATATAAATTTAATAAATAATAATAATATGTGGAAAGAGAAGGACAAAAGAGCACAAGGTAGACCGAGAGGAAGATGGATTGATAACATCAAAGACATATTGCAACAACACCAAATACAACCAGTGGAGGCTGCTAGAATTGCAATAACAAGGACCTTGTATCTCCCTTGATATTCAAAGTAGTAGTAGTAGTAGTAGTAGTAGTAGTAGTAGTAGTAGTAGTAGTAGTAGTAGAAGAAATAATAACAAAATAATAATAAATCCCATGTACATTTCCATGAGATTCTCTGTAGATAGAACAATGAAGAGTTTGGTCCTATCTGTAAAACTCAACATGCTTTATTTGGCATGAGCTTTTGTGGATGTGGTAAATAAAACTTGTTAGTATTAAAGGTGCTGCAAGACATTTCTGTTGTTTTTGTTGCAGCAGACTCACATGGCTACCTCCACAGATATGTGTTCTATGGATGAAGGAGTCACTTAATGTGAAATGTTTAAAATGAATCAAAGCAAACCTATCTTCCTGCTGGGGTGGCAAATCGGCAGACCCCAATATATGCAGAATCAACAAAGAGTTTTCACACACATCAGGAGCCAATACATTTATAATGATATAAACAGAAGTGGAGAAAGTTACATTTCTAGATTACAAGATCTCAGAACTTGTAGGTTTTTAAAAAATAACACTTCCTTTTCTGGATGTAAATCATAGTGATGATTATATTGGGAGTTTTATTTTGTGTAATTTTTAACTTTTGATCATTATATGACTGGTTTTATGATGTTAGCCGCCCTGAGTAGGGACGATTCTCCCCCCCCCCCAGGGGCGGGATATAAGTGTAAATAATAAATAAAATAAAGAAATAGTGGTGTTTTAGGTGGTACAAGGTCCTTTGCTGTTTTGATTGCCACAGCCAAAGGCAGCAAGTACCATGCTTGAGATATGATTACAAACTGAAGTACAGTTATTTAATTCTTCATTTCAATAACACATGCAGTTTACACAGCAGCTACATAATCTCCTTTTTTTAAAAGCATTTTCCTGGGCTTGGTCAAAAGCATAGCTTTATGCCCTTTTTCTCCATAGGTAGGCTACTTGATGTCATTTGAACAACTCCTTAACTGGTATTATAACCCTGTTGATTCAGACAATAGTACTGGGTTAAATTTAATCTGCATGGCAAACAAGAGATGGAAAGATGTGTACAATAGCTTCCTATCAGCTAGCCAATGGTAAAATGAGTAGTCGGCGAGCAAATTTACCTAACCTATAAGGAACAAGCCAACTGATTATTTTTATCCAGACTTATACATTTGTCAGTGAAAAAAGTATTTGTATGAAAGCTTTCTTCCATTTCTTCCATCACGAGTGTAAACATCTTCTACTTATCACTGCTAAGCCCTATTTATAGCTCTTTGATACTGTGTGCAATCGTCTTACAAGTCTACATTCAACATCAAGAGGGCAATAGCCAATTCACAAGTATGTAGGCTGAATATCAGGAAAACCTCTTAACTGTGGGAGCAGTTGAACAATGGAACCAATTACCTTAGGAGGTGGTGAGTGCTCCAATGTTGGAGCCGTTCAAGAGAAAATTAGACAACCATCTGCCAGATCTGCTTGCATTGTATTCCTGCACTGAGTAGGAGGTTGGACTCGATGGTCTCATAGGACACTTTCATTTCAGTTATTGTATGATTCTAAGTAGTAAAGGTTTCCGTTGCTCGAAAGCCAGTTGTATCTGATTCTAGGGTGCAGTGCTAATCACTGTTTCAAAGCCGAAGAACCAGTGCTGTCTGCTGCTGCAGACGTTTCTGTGGTCATGTGGCAGGCATGACTAGACACCGGAGAACACAGAACACTGTTACCTTCCCACTGAAGTGGTCCCTATTTATCTACTTGCAATTTCTTGCTTTCAAACTGCTAGGTTGACAGAGCTTCTATCTGACCCAACAAGAAAATATTAAGCAGCTTTTTGAAAGAACTGTTGCAGTATGGAATGGCTGACTTTGTTGCCTGACCCAAGTCAGTTCCATCTTTAACTTAGCATTCTTCCAGATTGAGCTAAATTTCTATACACCCACCCATTCTTATTTCTCTTGGCTGGAGGAAACAAGTCCCATAGTTTATTGGGATTTGACTCCTAATCAAACTTTAAAAACTCACATCTTTGAAAAGTACTGTACTTCTATTACCCCTAGGGAGTTTCGCTTTAGTTACTCAATCTACTATAGCTCATTGCATAGTGATTTTTTTTTTATAAAAAAAATCATGTCAGAAGCATACAAAGGTGCTTTCTGGGTTGAAAGGAATTTTGCTGGAGGAACTCAGTTTAGGGGATGCCTGAATGAGGCTCCTTTCGTGTCCCCAAGTTCTTTTCCAACTGAAGTGGTCCTTATTGATCTATTTGCAATTTCTTGCTTTTGAACTGGAAGGTTCACAGGAGCTGGGACAGAGATGGGTACATATTCCATCATGCAGTACTCGGGTCTTGAACTGCCGACTTGCCAACCTTCCAGCTAACAAGGCGATCCTCTTAACTACTGAACCATTCCACAGTGGTGTTAACATCTGATCATTGGAGGGTGGGTTAGTAGGTTGAAAAAAGAATAATTACTAACTATGAAATGAGCATGACTTTCCCTCTCCAAAACAGAACAGAATGGGATATTCCCCTTCAAGAAATATTTGGTCAAGAGGATCACTTGAGCTCCATGTAAGAAATAGCTACCTACCACACATTTATTGCATCCCAATAGGTTTTCAAAATACAGTATTGGCTGCAGACAGTTGAAAAGCAAACAAAGCGAATGATTTGAAGCTATTACTTTACTAACCAACATGGTCTGCATAATGTGTAATAGCTGCTTGAAAAAAGCCACATTACTTTCAAAAGCATCATATTGAACTATGAACCTCTGGTAGCCTATGGCATACCTGAAAAGTATCCTGTATTGACCGGGATTTCCCTTAATTCAGTGCCACTTTTCCTACTTTCCTGCCTGGAGCCGCTGCCATCCTGTAATTTGATGGTGGGGAAAAAGTAATTACTGTGCATCCTCTTCTGCGCAGAACCCTTGTACGCATGCGTAAAACCCTTCTATGCATGCACAGAAGGGTTCTGCGCAGAAGGGGGTGAACTGAAGGCTTCTACGCATGTGTAGAAGGGTTCTACGCAGAACCCTTCTGTGCATGCATAGAAGGCTTCTACGCTTGCGCAGAAGGGACCTGCGTAGAACCTTCGGCGCAGGTTCTGTATTGTCCAGAGCCGCACTTGACAGGTATGGTCTATGGCTCTAAACACATATTATTGAATCTGAGTTGATTATTTTCACAGTGGTAACAGATGGTACCCATTTAGTTTTGAGAGTCCTGAGAAGTTGCTGTGATACAGCAGACTCATGACTGATGGGCCAGTCAGCTTGAATTAAGAGGTCCAATAATCTTTGCTGCATTATGGGGGAATATGTCATGCTCAACTGTAAATCAGAATTCAGCATCCCAATTACCTTAGCTGTAATGTGGCACTCTGTAAGCCAGGCCAGTCACTCATACTTGTTAGTTCTCTGTAGCGGCTGCCTGTATGTTTCATTAGGGAATAGAAGACAGACTTCTCTTTCTAGTGGTAGCAAAGAGAAAACAGCCAAAGAAAGAAAGTCCAATTCATAGAGGGAAGTGGTGAAATATTGCTGAAAATTGCTAAACCACAACATAAAGCAGAAACAATTCTAACACAAATAGCAATGTGGTAGTAATTTTTTCTGCTGGAATGTTTATTCCAAAATTTTGTTGTTCAGTTGCACAGTCAAGTCCGACCCTTTGTGACCCCATGGCCCACTATACATGATATCAAAATGTACAAAACTGAAGGGAAGAGACCCCCACAAATTTCATGTATGAGACTAAAGCCGTTTCTGATTTGCCACCAAAGATTATTATGCTGTTTAGAAAAATGGCTCAAAGTATAAAATGGGTAGGCTATTTTTAAAGAGGTAAGTACTTTTGATTTGGAAGACTTTGAATGCATCTGGCTTGATATGCTAGATCTCAGTGGGAAAACAAACTTGGTACCTTTAATGGACTATTGGCGTAGACCTGTTAAATTATCACCGAGATTCCAGCTTTAAAGTTTGTCAAGGTCAGAGATAATTCAATGCCAGTAGACCTGTAAAAGAGTCCATTTGCATTTTATCAAGACAACTGTAGCAGAAGGGATCAGACTCTCTGAATTAAATCTTCTAAAATCCTCCTTGCAAAAATAAGCAAAGCAAAGCTAACCTTTCCTTCCCAGTCATTACACAGTCCTCTCAAGTTAGTATTTGTGGCTTCTTGCATAATTTCTACATCTTCTATTTAAAGAAGAAGGCTGGCAGGTGAAGCTAATCTGCCACAACCAGCTCAACTGGTAGTTCCAAAATCTGAAACAAAAGCTTATGGCACTGATTATTTCTGGAAGGCGACTCTCCTTTGCAGGCACATCCCCCAAAGAAAGACTCAGACACCGGTATATGGATAAAGGCATCGGGCCACTTTTACTGAATAATGCCCTAGTCCGAATTATAACTTTCAATTGGTGTAATCATCCAATTGCAGGCCGCAGTAACACTGGTAAGGTTCCTCCCAAAATGCCAATGGCAATTGGCTACAATGTAACTATTTGTATCAATTTGTTTGTTGACACAAACAAATTGTTGACTGGAGTCAATAAACTATCTACTGACCCCACCCTATGACGTGTATCCGTTAAATATCAAGGTGATGCATGCTGAAAAGCTCCTGCCATCACCCCTTGCCTGGTTCGCCCTTGACCAGCCAAACCTCTTTCCCCTGTACCTGTCTACGTGTTGGCCAGTCAATTGCGAACCTACCGGATACCTATGGGTCATAAATCTTTACCTTACCAGTGCTGCCCACCCAAAGTGATCAAAGTCAACTTACCCCTTTTCTCAAACACTAGCAACAGTGTGGGATGGGCAAAAAAGTGAGAACCAAAGAGCCAATTGTAGGTTCGGGCCAAAAATTCCCACCCGGCCCCAAAGCGACCAAAAATTCACACTGTTCACTAGGGAGGGGGTGGAGGGAAAAACTTCTCCGCTCCGTCGCGTTCTAAAATGGCAGCTCGGCTGCCTCGTGACCACCCCTTTTATAGAGGAGTGACCACGCCCCCTAACTACCCGGATGTCTGAGTCCGGGGGGGGCCACAAAGAGCGCGGTGGCCATTTTGGCGCCGCACTTTCATTGCAGGCGCACCCCCCCCAAAGAAAGACTCAGACACCGGTATATGGATAAAGGCATCGGGCCACTTTTATTGAATAATGCCCTAGTCCACATTATAACTTTCAATTGGTGTAGTCATCCAATTGTAATTCTTTAAGGCAAGCAGGCCGCAGTAACACTGGTAAGGTTCCTCCCAAAATGGACCCCATATCCGGCCTACAGGTCAAAATTTCTGTAAGCCTATCCTCAGATATCTAATGGCTATCCCCCAAGCCATTCTCAGCAAGGAGCCGGGCAACAGCCCTGTCCACTGACCGCCGGGATGGTCCGAACTGCGGAGATCCACGTCTCCTCTAAATTGGTGTCTCGGCATGATGTTAGATCATAGCGACCGTGTGTAAGCC
The DNA here is from genome assembly GCA_035047305.1 of Bradypodion pumilum. NCBI lineage: Eukaryota > Metazoa > Chordata > Lepidosauria > Squamata > Chamaeleonidae > Bradypodion > Bradypodion pumilum. The sequence goes on along the minus strand of JAWDJD010000004.1, from coordinate 60,802,517 downwards.
ATAAATGATATAAAACGCCAGGTCACTGCACCTCGACAGTTTAAGGAAAGGTCAGTGATCCGTGTGAGATCATTGCCGCCGAGGTGCAGAATAAGAACATCAGGCGGTCCAGCATCCCTGATGGACATCAGGAATGGCAACAGTTCCCACCCGTTCATGCCGCGCATACATACCACCGCATACATGCAGTTGCACGCAGCCCGAGCTGGGGTCCACACTCTGTCGCTGCAGCATATACTGCCACCCAGTGTACATAGCTGCGGCCCACCAGCCCCACTGCCACCGGTGTGCGGAGACACACAGGATCTGTAAAAGAGGAGAAGGGGTTAAGGACATAACTAGGTACTCATACAGTGAGGGGACGTACATATAGAAAAAAAATACGTGCACACCCTCACCTGCCCACCTATATCCGCATCCGAGTACCCCAAACGCAGCCGCGGTCAATGCAACGCCTATTCTAAGCAAATGGGTGCCATAATGGGCCCCACACTGGGAAGCGCGGTACCGGTCACCCTTCGGAACTTAAATTTGGTAAGTGTAGACCCATCCTGGTGGCAGAAAAACAGGCTATGGTGCGCAGCAGGCACTGCCAATCGCATGTAGGGCACCAACCGGAATGATGTCAGCAAATGTACGTCATGGCAGTATACACCACTGCCCACTCCGTGCTGATCGGCCTTCGAGGGACGAATCCCCAACTGAGCCCACTCTTGTTTGATATAGACATCTTTGAGTTCCAGTGCCCTACAAAACATGTCCCCCTTTGACCATGGGACCAGCTCGCTGAGTCGTCGAGCTCCAGAAAAAGGCTACATCGGTAGCTGCATGAAAAGAGACTCCTCCTACCTACTGTGATATAGTCTATGCCAACCTCGTGCAAGGTGGGTCAGAATATCTGTGAGAATAGGGCGACGTGTGTCAGGCGGCAGCCACGTACACGTGTCCACCCCCTAATGCATGGCTTATTCAGAAGACCCTCGCATAGTCAGGAAAGCCCCGTGCTTTGGCCATGAGTATCAATGCTCAAAGCCTGGTGGCTATGGTGCGTGGAGCCAACCCCAGATCATAGGGCAGACTATACAATCTAAAACCCAGTCGACCAATGTCGGCCACATATTGGGCAATTGCCTTTACCAACAAAAAGGCTCTAAAGTGAAGGATTGGATGCCGATGCGCAGTGCGCGTGCGAGTTACCAATACATGCAATTCGCCCGGTTCACGTCTCCTTGCGAAATGACCATATCACAGCCAGGAGTGGAGAGGGTGGCTCACAAGCATCCGGAGCCCAGCCGCGGAACCGGGCGATCTGCAGGCGGGGGAAAGCATAAGGAATATCGTTATAAATGACTGGCACACGTTTAGCCCAAAGAAGCGCCTTAAAGCGCATTAACCCCAGAACAATATGCAAGCTGAGGCCATGACTCAGGTGATTTAGACGTTCGGGCATTGACAATGTGCACCACCGCAGCATTACCACACCAAAAGTGAAGCACAGAATCAGGCCGCCTGTCCCCCAGAGCATAAAGGGTACCCAGAATTGAGAAGATATGATAGAAACATAAGATCACGTACATGATCCGTGCCCTGACATCCCTGGGGCCAATGACCATAGACCCCTGTCCTTAATTAAATCCCCCCACCCGGGGAGCCGGAGGCATCCGACTGTACTTGTAACTGGGATTGAGAAGATATGTTAGAAACATAAGATCGCGTAAACGATCCGTGCCCTGACATACCTGGGGCCATGATGACCCACCCTAGCATGACCCAGATACTAGACATAAGCACTGCCTGGTATTACCACTCTGGAGGCGAAGTAGATGCGGCCCTGCATCACGTGTGACTCTCGTAGAGGCACCTTCCACTTGGCAAAATTGCCACCTTGCAGCAGAGGCCGCTCACCCTGACCAACAATTAGGTCACCTGGCCCTCTTGCACGTCATTCAAAAGAGAGGTACCTTGACTTGTTGACCGGTGACCCCATCTCCGGAATACAGGCCAAATTCCTGTAACCCTATCCCCAGACTACAAATGGCTGTCCCCGGGCCATTCTAGATAAAGAACCAGGCAGCAGCCCTGTTCACTGACCGTCAGGCATGGTCCAAACGCTGGGACAAATTGTCACCCATGATATTGCATTGGCATGATATATGACCATAGCAATCGTGTAGATGGCCATAAATGGCAAAGAAACGCCAGGTCACTGCACTTGGGCCAGCAATCCGGTAAGATCACCGCCTCCGAAGTGCAGCATTAAAACATGTGGTGGCCCAGCATCCCTAATGGACATCAGGAATGTCAACAGTTTCCACCACCTCTATGCCATGCACCCATACCACTGCATACGCGCGGTTACGCATCGTCCAAGATGGGTCCCCATTCTAACGAAGCGGCATACTGCGCCGCCCCAGTGCACAGAGTTGTGTAGCCACACTACCACCAGTGTGCGGGAACACACTGTGTCTGTAAAATAAGGAGGGAGAATAGAGGGCAGACAAGGCACTCATTCAGTGCAGGGACGAATGGACAGAGGAAATTGGGCAAATCCACACCTGCCCCTGCAACATATGTCAGGCTCTGGGCACCCAAATGGAGCCGCAGCTGATGTGGAGCCCAACCAGGAGGAATGGGTACCAATTTCAGTTCAGTCAGGGTAGACCCGGCTTGGTGGCAGACAACAGGCCGGGACGCGAACCAAGGTCTGCCACAAACACCTGTGGGGGAGCGACCAGACATATGGCAGCGCCAGGCTAGTAGCCTCTCTCGGCTGATCAGCCCTTGAGGAGCAAAGCCTCACCAAAGCCCACTCCTGATTGCACAACCCATGATCTAGCGCCAGTGCCCTGCAAAACATGTCCCCCGTTAAAGGTAGTAGCAGCTAACTCAATCTGGGAGCTCCAGATCAAGGTACAAGTAGTTGCCCGAAAGTGGACTCTCCGCACGCAGCATAAGCGTAGCCACGTAAGAGTCACATACAGTAACCACACTCACTAACAGGGGTCATCGCTGGCCTCATAGGGGAAGGGGCCGCCCTAAGCCTAAAGTCTTGACATATGCTAACCATGACGGGCCAGGGAAAACAACCATGGCCCTGCCATCATTGTCCCAGCACTGCACCATTGGAACGGCCAAATGAGGACGGGCCCTCATACATCCTGCCATAGATGCCGAATAGGCCGGCAACCAATCGGCCCCATAGGGGGGGGCAGGGTGCGGTGATGGGGCAACTCCTTGACCCTGTCGCCCTACCCCTGATCCCCTAATCAGTGTGTTCACAATGCAGGAGGGAGAAAACGTGAATATATTCCCCAGACCACAGTGCCCAGCTAATAGCCCAGTACAAGTGGGCACCCAGGGGCATAGAGCAAGCGGCCAACAGCAGAACCACCGTTGGCACTGATTGTAGTGATAAACACATAACCGGCCCTACGGGCCCAGGGGAAGTAAATAAAGGCATAGGGGTGGTAACCCCAATAAGAACCAGAGTGTAATTGTCCTGCTGCAACTATGGCCACTACACCCCCCCCCAGCGTGACAAGCTAGTGTCAGAGGTGTGCTAACTTGACCAGGATACTCACTCGGTGCACCCCCATGAGCTGCCCCCACCGGGGGTTCCGGCCCGTGGTGGGCGTCGGAGTCCGCGATGTCCCTCTCGCTCCGTGTTCCTGTGTGTCCCGTGCCAGATGGGGAGCCGCGAGGTGCCAGCCTACGCTGGCCTGAAGGCCTCCGGCAGCTCAACCCTGTTGGCGGCCCACTGCGTAGCCATGGCCGGCATGTGGGCTGGAACCGCCAAGTTGGCATGCCCACCATCCGAGGTGGTGGAGCAATGACCATACATGCCTCCATTACCGAAGTGGAGGCAAGGGAGCATCCGCAACACCTAACCCACCAAACGAGGTAGGCCGGATGGCCCGGATGGCCCCACCGGGTAATTGATATGGGGTAACCCATGGTAATCCCTGGCCATAATACTGGCATGCCTATCAATACGGCCCGTGAGTGGCCGGAATGACGGCAGGGCGGAAACCCACACCGTGCCAAAGTGGGTCGTTACGCCCAATCCGGGCCAATAAGCAGCGGGGGTAAGAACCCCAGCTGGGCAGGCCTGTACCACCCCCTGCCCGAGCCCACAGCCTGAGCTCGTGGGACCTGCGGGGTTGCCATCTGAGCCCTCTGGCCCGGTGGAACTCCCGCAAAATAAAGGGGTGGGCAGAGCCCACCACATTGAAGCATCCCGTTCTGCAGTGCTCGGAATCGAACTGCTGACTTTCAGCCTCTCAGTCAGCCTCTCAGCCACCTGAGCCACTGCAGTCCAGAGCGAAATCAAGCCTCTTGCAAAGAGGCAAGCAAAGTTCTATGAAGGGTAGGGAAAGCCCTTCCCCTCGGCCACGGCTTGACCGCCGGAGCCACGCGCTTGGGAGCAATGGCTCCCGAAGAAACTGCCTCCTGAAGGATCCCTGGCCAGGGATCGGATCCTGAGCCCCGAGTACCGCAGTAGTGAAGAGCGAAGAAACTCCGCTCTAAGCCAAGGTACGAAGGGCAAAACTCTAAGCAAAAAGGAGATGGAGAAAACTTTTCCGCTCCGTCACATTCTAAAATGGCAGCTTGGCTGCCTCGCGGCCACCCCTTTTATAGAGGAGTGGCCACGCCCCCTAACTAGCCGGATGTCCGAGTCCGGGTGGGGGTGGGGCCTGCAAAGAGCGCGGCGGCCATTTTGGCACCGCGCTTTCATTGGCACTTTCCCTAAAGCAAAGCTCACCATGTTGCTCAAATGACTGAGAACATGCTTCAGCTCTCACTTATTCTCTTTCTTCTCATTGTGGATGTGTGCCATTTTTAGAGCTCTGTAAATGTTTGACGCATCACTCTCTGTAACCTAGCTGTACCACATGGAGGCCTTTTGCTGGATTCACCCAAAATCAGTGTACCAATGCCTCTTGCAATGGATACTAAACAAAGTAACCACAGCAGCATCAGCAGGCAGAACATCTGCCTAAAGGGCTGCCTGAGATAATGTTGAACATGGAACTGCTGGGCGTATGCGTGACCTGGGCTGCTGAAGCATTTCCCCATCTCCCTTAAATACACTTAAAAGATACCCCAAAATATTTTCCCTACCACAGTCTCTCACATACAAACACACAGTTTTCCTCCACCATTTTAGTCCCCAGGGATGAAGAGGCATAAATTATAACCCTCTCCTCCATGTTAATCAACTAAAGCACATGCAACATTGTGCTCCATAAGGTCTCCCAGTGCCCAACTCCTGGGCAAGGTTCAGATGGGACCATCCATGAATATCATTGTTAATTGTCACTAGTAAGATAAAAATGATTAGTAATTTGATCACATTTGCATTGAAAAAATGGTTTTAAAACAGTTAAGTTATTTTTCAATTGGCAACAGTCAGCTTTCTTTCTTTCGCATTTGCAAAAAAGGTTCATTCATGGCTTCCTTGAACACACAAAAACCCTGTTTCTTTCAGCACAGCAGACTTTGGCTGGCATATCTGGGCACATGCAGAGTATTCTGGGCACATGCAAGGTACTCTAGTCATGCTGCTGTTATACTCCATGCTTTCTAACAAAATTCTGCCATGAAAGCTTTAACAGAATGAAGGTGAGAAAACTCACTGATAATTTGCTACGTTTAAGTTACTTCCAAGTCAAACACAGAATTTTAGATAGCAATGGCACTTACATGTATATATTGCCCTATAGCATTTAAATCATTTTCTGGGCAGTTTACCATGAAATGAGCATGTTGGCTACATCCAGAACATGTTGAGTATTCATTTTACTAAACTTAGAAGGATGGATCAACTTTTAGCCAGTGAGGATCCAACTCAGATTCTGAGAAGAATTTTGGCTGCTGTTCTGCACCTTGACCAATGTACTACAAGGGCTCAGATATGTATCTCTGAGTTTATTACTTAATTTGAATTTGGACAAATGCTTATTAGTACTATTATCGTACATTTACACCTCACCTTTCACTTAAAGGGCTCACACAGTATGGATCAGTGATGCACTCCAAATTTTTTTACTACCACCTCTGTGGGTGGGCCAAATCTGTGGGTGGGGCCAAATTTGTGGGCATGGCCAACACAATGGGATATGGGGGTGGGCATGGCCAGCCAGGTGGGCATGGCCTGGGGTAATTTCCACTATCGGTTCTCCCAAACAGGACAGCACCTGCTTCAGTGAATCACTGGTATGGATGGCCTTCCTTCTCTCCTTTAGTCTTAAAAACACCACTATGGAGAAGGCTGGGAGAAGCAGATTAGTGATGATGACTCAGGGCTATACAGTTTTCGGGGGACTTGAAACAGGTTCATCTGCACTAGCCAAAGTTTCATGCATCTGTGCAATTGAGAAGAATTCAAATTTTCCTGATTTGAAAAGAAGTGCTACCATAATACTAACACTTGCTTAAACCTGAAGAAACACCAATACAAAAAATTCATACTAACACCATTGTATTTTCTTCAAAAACATCAGTTGAATTAAGTTAGCCTATCCAGTTGACAATTTTCCAACTTAATTCATAATATGAAATGATGTCCCTATCACTGGTGCAGAGGCATAGAGTGTACTGTAGGATGACTGGCAGATGACTGTAAAAGAATGATAAAAGATTATAAAAACTGAATTGTTCAACTCTGAGGAGGGAAATATCTTATTTTTAGTTTTTATTTGTTACACATCAATTCTACCTTCCTCCAGTGAGCTCAAGGTAGCATATTTGGCCCTTCCTCTTTCCTCCTCTATCATTACAAAAATCTGGTGAGATAGATCAGGTAAGGAGATAGACTGACCCAAGATCGTATGGTGAGCTTCATGGATTAGTGAGGACCAGAACCTTAGCTTTGCTAGCCCAATCATTGGCTCATATATAGCAGAGTCAAAACAAAGATCAGAATAAGGTCTTTCAAACTTTCATGATTATGCTATAACTATTCGCTTCCTAGCCAAGTTTTTTAATGCAGTTAATTTAATGATCTAGCATTTCACAAGACAGCTGTAGCTGCAAAATACAACACAGCAGAAAACAAAACCATTTGCAAACAGAGGTGGGGAGAGGACTTTTAACCATTCTCTAATGTGCTACACTCAATTTCCCATCAACACTGCAGCTGTTTGATTAATTGGCTTAGCCAGAGGGACCATAAATGTAATGATGGCAGAAGAAAACCTGTTCTTATACCTTGGGGGCAGTGAGTAAACATTTTTCATACACAGTCTGTATAACACAGCCAGATATTTATCATTTTTGTGAGGGTGGCACAGGCTTTATTGTTGACTTTGCAGGAAACACAGAGATATCTAACAATCTGGACTGGATAATCTCTACCACATATCTGTGCTATCTTCTCCCAGGCCAGAAATGGCTGAATAATCATAACTTTTCTTTTCATTTCCCTCTGATATGCAGGATCATCTCCATACATTATCCAGCCTAAAGCAAGGGAAAAAGTGGTTCCCTTTTTCTCTTCCAACTCTGGACATTTATTTATATGACATTGAACACATGTGGTCTTCCCTGAGCAGTTTTGGATGGGTGGCCACCAAGGGAACTCAAGATAGTGACAGGAGGATCTTGCATTGAATGACAAACTGACATGGGAAATAAACAAATATAAGGGAAAAATTAAAGAAAATAGATTTTGGAAAATTTGGCAACCTTTTGTGGAATGCTCACTGAATGGAGATCAGAGCAATAGCCTTGTACCAGAATATATATATATATATATATATTTGGAAATGGTAAAAAAAGGCAATATCCCGCAGGCTCTTATAATTTGTAAATACACAGGGTGATTATTAATGTTTATGTTATGTTTAATGTAATTGGATTCGATAAAAATTGAATATGTTTTTTTCTTTTAAATTACGTGTTTTCTTTTCTGTATTTTCTTCTTCTTTGTAATGTTTATCTTTTTATATTCAATAAAAATTTATTATAAAAAAAAGATAGTGACAGGAAAGAATATAGCCTGTAACCTCAAGGAGCGGCAGCCAATCAGGGTGGCAACATGTTGCTAGATGGACCCATATTTTGGATTCAGTTGTTCCTAAAGTCCACATAGAGAAGCCAATTGGAGCAGTAGGTGAATCATATTGAAACACCAGTGTTTCAGTAGTAGTTTTTCCTGTCATTCTTGAGGCCTATAGGCTGGTTTAGGATAGGCTGTGTCACATGCACAGATCTCTCCTACAGCAGTGAGAAATGGTTAGGAAGTCATGAAGGAACAACTAGTGGGGCTGCCCCCATTGCTTTTAGCATCTTCCACCCAAGGCAGTTGTCTTACTCTGATCAATAGGAGGACTGACCCTATTCCTACAGGCATACTCACCAATTGTAACAGTGACAAGTAGCTATTACATGAGAACAGGTCAAATATGATATGCAGAACATTTTTATAGGCTCCTGATTTTAGGATGAGAATCAAAGCAATATTCAAAAGTGTCTCAAACAATCCATTAATTAAAGCTACCTGTGTCTTCTGGTGGAGGGACTGCAGTGACTCAAGTGGCTAAGACGCTGACTGGGAGGCGGAAGGTCAGCAGTTTGATTCCAAAGTACTGCAGGATGGAATGAGCTCCCGTCTTTGTCCCAGCTCCTGCCAACCTAGCATTTCGAAAGCAAGAAATTGCAAGTAGATAAATAGGGATCACTTTGGTGAGAAGGTAACAGCATTCTGTGCATTCCGGTGTCTAGTAATGCCTGCCACATGACCACGGAAACACAGTGCTGGCTCTTCGGCATTGAAACAGAGATGAGCACTGGACCCTAGAGTCGGATACAACTGTCTTTCGAGCAAAGGAAAACTTTGTTTTCTGGAATTTTCTGTAGGAGCTATAGTAAAATGTGTCACACTTTCAAAGATTATTGAACCCTTTGTTCTTCTCCTCTTCAGCATACATTGATCCATTTTAATCAATAGTAATCTGTTCTTGGTCATAATCTTGTTACTTGTTTTCCTGTTTTGATGTGTCATATACTTTATAAAGAATTGTTGAGGTTCTTTAACTGTTAGAAAAACAAAAGGAGCTAAATAAATTTAAGTTTGTTTTCCCTAAGCAGATTGTGAAGGGAATGTTCCTTCAATGAGTTAAAAATGAAGTATACCTGGTAAGTTGTTAGTAGATAGAAGGGGAAGACCATGTCATGACCCCAGACATGTCCTTCATATTATGCTTTAGGAAGATAGTTATATAGAAGAACTTGTTTTCATTGGAGACACTTATGAGGGTTCCTTCTCTGTACAGTTTGAGACCATGCTACTTCTTGGAGTGCCTCTCCTGAATAGTTTCTACCCATTCTATCTGGTCTTCACAGGACTTGACATTGCAAATGCTTCCATGAAAGTGGTGAAAAGAGTTTCAATTAGGAAATGTGCTTTCTCAGTGGTTTTTTAAATTGTGAAATGATTTACATCCTGAAATTCACCAGGCTCCCTCTCTCCAGGCTTTTAAGAAAGTGGCAAAAACTGACTTGTTTAAGGAGGTCTTGAAAAGCACTGTCCCTTCTGAAAGGGTTGCCTAATATTAGATGATTGTTTGTTTTCCAACACCCAGAGTGGTGCTTGTCACTATATTGGCTGGTGTATAAATGTTATGAATGATGAACGAACAAACAAACAAACAAAGAGAAGGCCAGTTGACACAGTACATGATACAGCACTTGACTGTATAGTAGCAGTTAGGCCTCACTCAGATGCATGAATTAAATGTTTTGTGCTTGAGGTGGTAAAAAATAATTTTGCTATGCTTGGCCTGTAATGGCTTACTCACACATGTAGATGACTAAGATGTTGCATACATGCACAATGTTCACAATCACTGTATTGTCTGAACCCTAAAATAAGATGAGCATTTTATGCCTGATTGTATCAGATCTCAACACTTCTAAAGAAGTCTAATTTCTCCACTAAAAGAAACAAATACATGTATTGATTTGGATGGATTTTTCTAGACTGAATTATGTGACTATCTAGCTTCTTTACTCCTTCACCAAGGAAGGTCTTCCTAGAATGGAATAGTCATGCCTCTTCCAGCTTAATTAGAACTTCTAAAACCAAAGCCACAAAAACATGTTCTCTATAATTAAAATGTGACTTTGTTATCGCCCACTCTTAACTTTTGGCTTTGGTTTCTAAGCAATCTGTGGGAGAAGAGTGGTTGATTCATTTAATATAATGCAAAGTCTTTTCAAGCTGACTCTGAGTAGCTTTAATTCCTAATAAAAGAGACATGAGGCCTTGATGAATTAGAACCCAGCTCTTCATTGTAGATGGTCATTAAAAGTTTTCACTGAAACTATGGATTAATCACAGTGATAAAATGAAAGCACCTGTCATTGCTTGATCCCGCTGGGGAAGTTTTAAATTACTAACTTTCTCTTATGAATGCCTGTCATATAATTATGTTTTGATATGAAAACCCCAGTAATTAGTCAGAGTCATTCTCTTTTGACCTATGCATTCTTAGGAGCAAACAAAGGCCAATTATATACAAGCAGATATCTAGCCACTGACCATTTTCTCCATATCATGATGGAAGGTACTCTTGAAATAGGTCTCAAATATATGGAAATATAGATAATAGCAATGTAAGTTATTTTTAAAAAGAGAGGAGGCCACACATCTCTAAATTCTTAACTGCATGCTCACTTGGAACAAACAGTAGTTTTCAAACTATGTTATGAAGAGCCTTGAGGTTATCCTGATTTGGTTTATATCCCACCCTTTCTCCTGGAGCTCAGGGAGTCTAACAATTTACATAAAAACACACCATTAAAGTTGCAAATTACAATAATCTAAAATAATAGTTTGCATATGTTTGATAAAATAAAAGCAATAAAAACAGCTGCTGAAGATAAATATAACATTTGCAAAACTCACTTGGGGTGTGGAACTGGTAAAGCCTCTCCTTAAGTAGCTGACTTTGTTTATTAATATTAGATATATATACCTAATACTCATGCCTAACTGGTAATGCACCAACCTAATGCTATTTTTAAAGAGACGTAGCACCTATTTGTTGCTCTAATATATATTTGAGATTTTTCTACTTTCTTGGACCCTCCACAAAGCCAAGGAAGTATTTAATTTCCCAGTATCCTGATGTGACACTCTTCTTCATCTTCTTCATGATACAGTGGTACCTTGCTTTACAAATGCTTTGTTTAATATAATTTTCACTTTACGAATGAAAATCCATTGAAAATAATGCATCGTTTGATGATTCCCCCCCCCAATATGAAGTAAGTTTCCCTATAACTTTAAAAGAAGAAGGCCCACTATGGTTCATTTCCAATCATTGCATGTGCTGGAAATGGTCCAACACCAAAAATATAGAAGCCCCTGGTAGCAGCCAGAAAGGTGCAGGCAGGAATGCTTTCGGAGTGGGCTGATTTGCTGGAGCAAAGACATTGCCTGATCACCAGAATTAAGAGTAAATCATCCCACTCTGCAGCAGACCAAACAATGAGTTAACTGCCCATGTAGTCGGCTTCTCAATTTAGTCACTAAGCCTGCAGGTACTCGCTCTAAGTTTGGAATTGATTTCAGGACCATGGAGAGCAGCTCAGCAGCTTTTATTCTTTGAGAACAACTCAGAAGGATTCATCTTGTCAGGTGGAGTGGCTGCTCCACTCCCTTAGGTGCTGCATTAGGCTGGCAAAGGCCAACCAGTATTTCTGCAGGCACCAACTTTTCTTGAAGAGTGAAGGTTGGTTAGAGATTGCTTGTAGGTTCTCCATGGGGAAGCCTAAACTGTTTAACAGGTGTTTATGAGAATAAACTTGAATGACCTTGAACCTGCTGTTATGAATAATAATAACAGCAATAAATCTGAATAGGTACAATGGCAGATAGGATGTGCAAGTAGTCATCAAAATGTGATGTGAGATTATTTTTGCTATGGTTTTATGAGTTCTAATCCCAGTCTCTAATACTAATTCATATGATTAATCAAATGACCAGGAATGTTACCTTTGTTGGCCGTAAGAGAACCAGACATTTATAGTTTTTGGACTGGTAAAAGAGTGACCTGGCAGTCTAATGCTCCCTCCAACCACACAGCTCACTCACTGACAGCCTACATTTTTAACTAATCTAACACTTAGAGTGGTTCTAAAAGTAAAATGGTAATATCCTCCTCCTTTTCCTCCTCATACTTCATATCAATATGAAATGCTGTTAATTGGCCAAAATTTCATAGAAGAGATGCCATAGCCTTGTATCATTCCCTGATATTTTATATGTGTATCTGGTCGGGACCAGAGAAACTGCCCTGAAACATTGCCTTGACCTGCATGGGTCTGAATAAATCCAGTTTGGATTATAGCTGTGAAATCTAAACTATTGATTGAATATGTGGCTGTCAGTCACTATATTAATTGCTATGCAGCTTCACTTTTGTCCCTGATCAATAGCATCTATGGCCTCACAGCACATTTATAGTGGAGAAATTGCCTAGCAATAAAAAATATTGTATTCCAATAAGCATTAATTGGGCATTCTAAAAAACACTGAAATATGCTCAATTTCCCCTTCAGAGACAGGAGTTGAATATATATATATAAATCTTGCCACCCCTGCAGGCAAATGAAAAGAGCTCTCAGAGGCTATTCCGCAATGTCCTACCTTGAAATAATCTGAATTTGTGAGAAACATGTTATATATCTCTGTGCCTCACTTCCATAAAATAAGTCTGTGTGCATCCATTTGCCTAGAGGTCCTGAACCTTCACATGTTCTGCCCATCTCCAAAGGAATTTCCACCTGAATCGCTACCTTACATTTATAGCATACCTTTCGTCCAATGACCTCAGGGTGATGTAGATGCCTCTACTTCTCTCATTTTAACTTCTCAGAAATGTTTTGAGATAGAGAAGAAAGAGGGACTCAATCAATATCATCAGTGAATGTCCTGGTCCAGATGGCTCTTGGACCTGGACCTCTTAAATCCCAGTCCAACACTATTAACAGCTACATGGCTCACCCAGGTAAAACCAGAGAAAGATTCCAGTTCTGGACTACTGAGAAAAAGGGTCTTGTCCAGTCCTAAGAAATAAAGTGGATGGATTTCCTATCTCTTGAGGACCTTGTCTGTCTGACATCAAGGAAATTTTAATGAACTTTGTACATACAGTTCATTAATAAATAGTATAATATTAACTGCTACACCTTGAAAGAATTTTGTTTTTGTTCCATCTTTTATCTTGCTAGAAGCTTGCCAACCCCATAGTCCCATTTTTTTTTTTTGCTGGCCAGTACTCTCAATTATTCAAGGGGATCCAAATATTTCATTATTGTAGGACAATGTAGGCATGCTAATTTGGGCTTCTTCAATTTTTGTTCCTTTAAAACAGGAGTTCTCAATCTTTTAAAGCCAGGGGCCGAGTCATGCTCCCTCAGACATCTTTGGGGGCTGGACAGCCATTTTGCCCTTCCTCCACCACATGGCACTTCCTATTGTGGTGAAGGCGGTGGGGCCCCACATGAAATGGTGCCACAGGCCACATCCGCAGGTTGAGAATCCCTGCTTTAAAATAAATAAATAAAGCACCGCAGCTTGAAAATGTTCCATTACTGAATCATTCACATGTAGAAGCAATCTTCTACCTCTTTAAAAACTCAGTCAATCAGACTACCACCCAATCAATCAAATAAATTAGTATTCAAATAAGCAAAACCTGCTCATCCTGTTCTCCATCCCTATATATATATATATATATATATATATATATATATATATATATATATATATATATATATATATATATATATATATATATATATATATATATATATATATATATATATATATATATATATATATATATATATATATATATATATATATATATATATATATATATATATATATATTTCAAATGTCCTACTTTCTCTTCCCTATCACTTCAGAGTATATTCTTTCTCGAAACGTAACACAAAACATAGTGTGAATTTCACTTCACATCTTTCCCTGAGAAGTGGAACTGACAAAGCTGAGAAGCAATCTATGCCTTTGCATTCTGCGTAGCTGGATCTGAACAGGGTATTTTCAGAGACTGAAGGTGAATTATCCGGAAGAATAAACAACAGCAGCAGCGACTAAACAGCTGGTATATGTTTTCCAACATCATGGTCTATAAGTCCTGTTAGCTTCCAGGCACAGTACAAGGTGTGAATACAACATTACCGTAGTGATGGTTTCAAAATAAATGTCAACATAACCTTCTACACAACAGCTCTGAGCTCTGCTGAAATGTTGGCAGGTTGTTCCATGCAAATGCAGCTGCTCTTGAAGTAGCTGCAATTGGTGAGCTGGGAAGAGAGTAGAATAACGAAGCAAAGGTTGGATCACCTTCTCAATCGAGCAACCTGCTTTTTGTTGTTGTTGTTGTTGTTGCATCGAGCATTTCTTTGCAAGGTGAAATATGATACTTTTCTCCCCACTGAGGTAATTGTATATAAAGTACATTATTTACTTGGCAAGCTATAAAGTCTTTGTTCTTCTTCATCTTCTTTTTGGACAGTAGTGCTTTTTAGAAAACATTCTGGAGGCATTTTCCTGCCTGCTGCTACTGCAAGGATCTGCAGGGGACATGAGGACTTGTTTTGATGGATTAACATCATGCTGTGGCATCAAGCAAAGACCTCAGTGTCTCTGAAATGAATGCATAGTAAATCATCCAGGACTAAAAATAGTATATTAAAAACAATATTCATCATTATAGAACAGGAGTTTGATCTCCAGCTTTGGGCATACACTAGCTTTCTCTCTGAAGGTCTTGGGTTCTATCCAAATATGACACACTTTCTGTATTACTCTGAGGAAGACATGGTGCAGATTACGGGTGATGTGCGAAGTCAATATCATTGTCAAACTGGAGGAAAGGAACCAGGGGACAGGAAGAAATATTATAAGTCACATTGGCTGTTGCCTTAAAATAGATCAGACTGTCTGTCTATCCCAGTGATGGAAAACCTTGGCACTCCAGGTGTTCTTGGACTTCGATTCCTAGAAGCCCAAGTCTCTGTGAAGTCAGACAAATGGGTTTACTGCATGTGTTCTTGGACTTCACTTCCCAGAAGCCCATGTCTCTGTGAATCCACCCAAATGGGGATACTGCACATATACTGGAGTGCCAAGGTTCACCATCATGGGTCTGTCCTGTCTAGTCTTGTCCATTCCTCTAAGAGAGTTCTGCAGGGTCTCAGCCAGAGATCTTCACTTCACTGCCTACCTGATTCTAACAGGAGATGCCAAGGATTGCAAATCAATTTTTTCTTATGCAGAAAATGTATTCTGCCACTGGCATACAGTACCACCTCTAAAGATCATCCCTCTTGACATCTTAATGTATGGCATGCGGCAGTGGCAGGTGATGGCTCCAGTTTCATGGAGGTGGTGAATCAGTTCTATGTTTCACTGCAGACGTTACAGAAGTCATTCAAGGTATTCAAATCAATTCTCCAAATAGATCTAGCAGCTTAGACAGTTTCTGTAAACTCCAGACCATATAGTCCAGAGCAGATTCAATGGCCCTGCACACCTGGAATCTCCAGCAACTGTTACTTTCCTAAAATGGAGTTTTTAAAGCAATATTATAGTAAAGGTAAAGGTCTCCCTTGCTTGAAAACCAGTTGTATCTGACTCTAGGGAGGGGTGATCATCTCTGTTTACAGCCAAAGAGCCAACACTGTCTGTGCTCTGCAGACATTTCTGTGAGCATGTGGCAGGCATGACTAGATGCCGAAGCATGCAGAATGTTGTTACCTTTCCTGCCAAAGCAGTATCTATTTATCTACTTGTAATTTCTTGCTTTCAAACTGCTAGGTTTGCAGGAGCTGGGACAGATGATGAGAACTCACTCCATTGTGCAGCACGCTGGTCTCAAACTGCTGACCTGCTGACCTTCCGCTTGTCAAGCTCAGAGTTTTAAACACTACTACACTGAGGCCCTAAGCAATACTGTATCAGAACATTTATATACAGTAGTACCTCATACAAAGTCCGCTTCATACAACATCGAATTCATACAACATCGCCTAATTCCTTGAAAAAAGTTGCCTCATACAAAGTCGCTGTGACTTTGTATGAGGCATTGGGGTTTTCCCCAGGTTGCATTGTGCCTGGACAGTATACAAGGCAGGACACATGCGTGCATTGCTCTTGTGGGTTTTGCACAAGGCAAAGAGTGTTTAGGAGTGGTTTTCAGTGCGCTTTGGATTTTTTTGGATTTTTTCATCAGAATTTTTTGAAGCTTCCCTGGGATTTTTGCAGCATTCTTCAGATTCTTGGACAATCAGGGTTGTTTGACATATTTTTGTAATGTATTTAGCCTTTAGACAATGATTTCTTAAAGTTCTGTCAGTTTCCTGTCTGTTTCCTTGACTTTGCCCTGAAGTCTGTACTGATACAGTACAATGTATCTCTATGGAAACGACATTGTATGAGGCATCTAGGCAAGGATTTGGACATTGTATGAGGCATCACAGCTAGGATTTTGCATGCCTCATACAAAGTCCAAATCCATATAAAGTCCAAACTTGTGGAACCAAATTTGGACGTTGTATGAGGTATCACTGTATTTGTTATGTGAGACATGGATTATGCTCCTGATACACAGCATTGTATGGTATAATATTATTTCGCAAACTCCCTTTATATAATAATATATTGTGTTTTATAACCTGTTGAATGTCGGTGAGGGGATTTGTAGAAATCACTTAAAAACTAACTTATCTCTTCTCTCAGAACTAAGTGCTCTTGTCTGGAGCA
This sequence comes from Bradypodion pumilum, assembly GCA_035047305.1. Classification (NCBI taxonomy): domain Eukaryota; kingdom Metazoa; phylum Chordata; class Lepidosauria; order Squamata; family Chamaeleonidae; genus Bradypodion; species Bradypodion pumilum. The sequence goes on along the minus strand of JAWDJD010000004.1, from coordinate 60,785,716 downwards.
GACATGTCAAGTGTTCCTTTAGTTAACAGTCCCCTTTTTGTTTTCATAAGATGTTCTTTATCCTAATATGGATCACACTCTGTTTCTATTGGGCTGATTTTTTTTTTCTGAGGGGGAAGGAAGCTGCCTTAAATTTAGTTCTAAAAAAATTAATAATGCTCAGAGCTTTCATCTTGCTCAGAGACAGAGGAAGTGTTTTTTTTACAATTACAATTCTCCAAATATCCCAGCCAAAATAATAGTTCCAAAAAGTAACTATTTAAATTTCTCATTTGTGTTTCTAAATGGCTCTATTTCTGCTAGCTATGAAAGGTAGTGGGTGTGTGAGTTTGTGTGTGTGAATGAACATATGTGCAGAAGAAAGAGATTGAAGGACACAATTTTGAGACAGTGTTCTATATCTCTTCTGCTGAGCCTCAGTGAAAGGAAATAATCACCAGAATTCCCCAATCCAAATGTTCACATCAAATTTGAATTATTATTATTAATTATTCACCCTTTTCTCCAGAGAAAGAAAGAGAAAGAGAGGACCAAAGTTAGACAGTGAGTTTCAGGGCTACATGGGGTTTGAAACTTTGATCTTCCAGGTCTCATTCCAGCACTGTATCCATTTTATCACATTGGTTGGGGTACACAGAAACAGCCTCCTTAAAGATTGTGGTATTTTTAAAATCGGGCATACCCGGGGCAACGGCCACCTTGTGCCAGCTAATCTTTCTCACACTAGATCAGGCGAAATGAACTACAGAATAAATTCACTGAAAAGTGGCTTCATTTTAGCAGTTTCACACCTGACCTAGACATGGAAGAAGATCACACTGGTTTGTTTGTATGTGTAGTCTGAATCATGATGGGATTACTGTGAGCCTACTAGGTCAGAAATCATAAACAAAGTGGTTCCGCAGTTTCAAAGTGAATTACTTCTTTCCCCAAACCAATATTTACCTCTTGATTATTCTTAGGATGACCTTATTCAAATATCTTAGACACCATTCAAACAGTAAAGTTCCATGAATGCCTTCCAGTTTTACTATTGTACTATAAAAATCCTTTCTTTCTTATTTATAACCCGGAATTTTTCCCTGCCACTATGCCTTTCTATCATATTTTCAAACTGCTTTTAAATGTGATAAGTCTAATAAATTCATTCTTGGTAGGAATATGACCTGAGGGGCAAAATAAAATGAAATAATGATCCATAGTAGATTGTTTATGTCTTTGGCTACAAGAGTAAGAAGATGTCACAGGCTTATACTACTGACCGTATCACCCATGTAATCTAATGTTGTTTATCCCCTCTTTTCGAATGGAAACATAATGAGACAAAATTGCTGCTGCTCAATTTGGTGGGGCTAACCAGAGAAGGTGACTGGACAGTGTTTGAACTCCCCCAGTTGGCAGTAAATCAGGTGCCGAGAAGCTCATCAGATCTAAAAATAGCTTCTTCAACAACATTCTTTGATGGCTGTATCTTTTGCTCCCCTTTCTCTCTACAACAACACACACAACCCCTAAAAATAGAGGATTATAATCAAAAGGCTGAAAGACTCTTAACTACAGTGTAGAGAGATTAACAGCTGCAGAAATAATGAATCCTTTGCACAGTACAGTTTTTGATTAGATTGCTCTTTTTCTACTGGGTTTTGCAATTTTTAGCTAATAGGGCAAATCCGTGACATGGCAGCCTTGTGTCTAATCCTAGATGTGACATATTTTTGAAAAGATGAGATTAATTAGAGGCCAAAAAGAAATATTCTACACATGCTTAAAGGCTCTATCCTCTTTTTGACCACTTCATGGTCTGGAATGAGAAAAAGCCCTAATAAAAAATAAATAAATAAAACCAAATCCAGGATCCAAGTCCTAGTTCAAATGAAATCTTCAGCAAGGCTCAGCCTGAACTAGAACATTACGTGACTGTTTCCTAAGGCCTCCTAAATGAGCATGCTCTTTCAAGTTTGGTGTCATGCTTTCAATTGCATTGTTAGTCTTTTTGTCCCTTGCTCCAGGGAGCAAATTGTGTTGGGCCAACCATGGATTTTGAATATGGATCACACGGTTAATCTCTATTGTTTGCCTATGGAACTACCTGTTACCATGAATAGTCTCCTGGCATGGATTTTAAACATTGGAACAAAGCCATAAATTCAAGAAACATTGGATTACTACGTAATATTCTAATTGACTTTGATTGGATTTTGATTTGACTACAATTGGCATGCCTAGTGTGTAAATCAAATTGAGACTACTGCTCCCCAATGGAGGCACATGGAGTTTTGTATTCCCTGTGTCTGGCCATAAAAGAAAGCTAATGCTTCATAGAGGGCCATGTGGAGAGGAGCAAATGCCTGGCTTCCTGTGGGGGGTGGGGTGATGCACCAAAAAGCCTTTTACTGTTGTTCTACATGCACTTCTAAGATTTGTACCTGGCAAGACATCATGCCATGCCTGAAGAAGAGATTTTGGATCTCAAAAGCTTGCAACGTTTAATTTTCAGTGATCCGATAAAGGTATCGCCTTCCTCCTGCATTTTTTGCAAAAAAAAAGAAAAGAAAAGAAAAGAAAAGAAAAGAAAAAGTAACCTTTCCCAGCTCTGACTCACCAGTTCTAGATTTATATTTCAAGTATTATCAAAGAAGCTATTGTTTTCCTGTGCCTTTGCAGACCATGGATTCCAAACATATATTTTAAAAAAAGTTTTCTGAAGTACTGCACGGAAGTGCAATACATCTTTTCTGCCAGTTTGGGCTACCATAGGAAAAGTGATTCTAAGCAAGAATGATGATACTAGCTTAGGTGCCGTGAACCCATTTGTCTGTCTTGATTTAAGATAAAATCCTTAAATTCAAAAGCTGTACCTGATCATACCTGTCAAGTTTCAGGAAATTTCTGTCAAACCCCTGTATTTTACACTCTTTCCTGCCGTCATCCCATATTAGTTAGACTGCATTTAGACTGGAGGCCAGCACAGGATAAGCATAGCTGTCCAGTTTTCCCTTTTGGATGGAAAATTTCCCGAAACTTGACAGGAATTTCCCAAAACTTGACAGGTATGTACCTGATTAGCAGAGATACATCCTTAGCAATAAAATATTCAGACCAGCCAACATGACCTGCCATGTCTTTTATATTCCAGTCACACAAAACACCCAGTACTGCCACAGTCAAGGTTTAAATCAAGTAGGTTAAGTCAGTTGCAAGCCTTTTCTCACCTCCAATCATTGAATTACATGACAAATACATTATATAAACCCAGGAACATAAGCAGCCATAGTTTTTTTTTTAGAGAGGCAGACCTAGGCAAACTGACATAAAAATACTGAATTGAATGTAGTGTTATAATTATTTCCCCCCTTTTTCGTAGAGTGGTAAGGAACTCTTCTCTCCTTTGCTTTCTTCAAAACTTTTGGTCTTAAAATGATTTATCAGATATTTAATTTCAATAGATGCATAGAATGCTATCTTTAATCTTTAATTTAAAAGTTTTTTAAAATGGTCACACACCTGACAGATATTTGCTTAGAAAATATTGTAATCTCATGAGAGTGCCATACAGATCTAAATTCACTTCAAAGCAGCTCACAATACTGCTGATAGTCTATCTCAGACAAACGAATGATGGGTGAGGGGTGGGAATGTATCTCCTGACATCATTGGGTTTAAGAACCCAGCTTTAGTTCCTCCTTTGTCTTCCTCATGTGGAGACAATCAAACAAGGCGTGTAACACCAGCTCATGTACCCTAATATCTGTGTCTTCTTTGGAGGAAGGAAGAGATTTGCTGGGGAGGGTGGGCTTCATTCTGATGCCCTGCATTCTGAATGAGTTGGAATCATGTGCCACATCCTTTTGCCTGAAATCAATGAAAGTGACCAGTAGTTTTGCTGTTGGGACCGACCAACCAAATCACAGAAAGTGCCCCCCATTTTTGTTGTTGTTGTTCAGTCATACAGCCAATTCCGACCTTTTGTGACCCTATGGACCTTTGCCTGCCAGGTACCTCTGTCCTCCACCAGCCTCCTCAACCTGCCCAGCTCTACAATACCATCTAGCCATCTCATTTTGGCTGCCCCCTTCTTATTTTGCCCTCCACCTTTCCCAGCATCAAGGCTTTCTCAAGTGAATGCTCTCTTTTCATTTGATGTCCAAAGTACTTTAGCTTCATCTTTACTATTCGACCTTCTAAGGAGCAGTCAGGGTTGATTTCTTCTAAGATCGACCTATTTGTTCTCTTCGCTGTCCAGGGGACTCTCAAAACTCTCATCATTTCACCACATTTCAAAGGCATCTATTCTTCTGTGCTCAGCTTTCCTAATGGTCCAGCTCTCACAACCATACATTTTACATTACCACTGGGAATACTATTGCTATGACTATGCAAATTTTTGTTCCCCAGGTTTCTCATTGCTTGTCTCCCAAGAATCAATTGCCTTTTTATTTCATTGCTGCAATAATTCATGGCAAGTAAGTTAGCAGAAGATGGAAGATCATTTACTAAAAGACATGGGGAATGAGGAAGAATGAATTCTTAGTGACGGCTGTGAAAATCTTGTATCTAGATTGGTGCTATATATCACCAAAGATATATGTGAGAACCACAGCTTCAATTAACTTTAATTAATACATATCTGGGGGTAAGCCCTTTCATACTAGTGGAACTCCTAAATACCAATGACATAGTAACACATGCCATAAAATCATTGGGGGTGATCTGGCATAGCTTTACCCAAAACGGTTCTTCACAAAAGTGTTAGATTCGTGTTTGGAAATATTGTGTTTGGCCCTTTGGAACCTCCTGCCTGTGGAACTGCATCTCCAGATGGAGTTGTTGCACTTTAGGAAGGAACTAAAGACCTGGCTGGCAAGCCAAGTTTGGGGTGCGGGTGGGGATGGGGATACCGTTGGGTGGTTGGTATAGAGAAGTGTGCCTTCCCCCAAGGTCCCTTCGGTTCGTGCGCACCTTTTAGGGGTGGGTTTTTTTAACTTTTAACTTTGTTTTATCATGCGTCTTTTATGTATTTACTGTCTGCTATGTAAACCGCCCTGAGTTGGGTTGTACCTGAGTGGGCGGTATATAAGTGTGAAAAATAAAATAAATAATAATCTGCCATCAACTGAGCTCTGACATATGAGAACTCTGGCAGAATTTTCAAATTATAAGAGACATTTAATGGCTCTCCCAGGGAGCTTCCATAGCCAAGGTGGGGTTTGTACCCAGGATAATCAGACCCATTGTCCACTAACCACAGCAGCTCTCTAAATGAAACAAACCATGAATTTAAAAAAAGAGAGATGGAAGAACAAATGTGACATGTGTTGGCCAAAGTGACAGCTTACAGAAGTGAATGGCCTTCTGTTTAACAGAGGTCACTGTCTGCAGTCACTCCAATGCCTCCTCCAGTCTTTAGTAAAACTTGTTTCTAAGAAGAGGCCAAGAACACTTTTGTTTCATTTTCTTCACATATTATACAAACTCCAGCCATTCACTCTTGAATTATACCAAGTCCTGAAAACATTTTCATCATCCAAAATCACTTATTTGGATTAGAGTTCCCAGAAACTCTCAATCAACACAACCTCTGGAAGCTGTATTCTGATTCTTCATTTTCTTTGTGTGTAAAGCATAATTCTGATTACTCTGTGCGACTTTTGATATATATATTTTTGCTCCCTCTGTGTGTCCTGATGACTTTTAGTCTCCAAGCTTTAATATGGGAAAAGGTCTTTCTTACTTATGTCTCTCAACATTTTTCTGAAGATAGGAGGTCTGCTGTAAATCTGAAAACCAGTCATCTTTTGGGGCATTTAAAACCTTTGCTTTTACAGGCCGAGTACCTCAATAAAATCTATTTCTGTTGATAAAGTTCAAAGTGGAGCTTATTTGATGTAATTGAACTGTATTATTATGTGTCATTGTATTATTATATTGTATTTATTGTCCGCCATGTAAACCGCCCTGAGTTGGGTTGCACCCGAGTGGGCGGTATATAAGCGCGAAAATTAAATTAAATTAAATTAAATTAAACTGTGGTGTTCCTTAGCACTGACTTAACAAGTGTTAGGAGAGACAGGTTTTATAAATTTGTAGAAGCTAATATGCTCAGAAATTTGATGTGCAAACAAAGTTGTGTTATGTTGCCAGAAGACCCAGTGATTTTGAAATCCATAATGTGACAAAAACTAAAACAGCAATAAGAGAATTGTCAGAAGACAAAGATAAAAAACAAATCAAGCACATCTAGGGAAATAAAGAACCTGTTTCACACAAGAATTCATTCATACTAAATATATTTATTTTATTTGTTCCATCTGCTTGATTATGCTCATTTCCTGCTATGTCTGGTTTTGTGATACAGTTGTGATTGTTAAATATCAGAACATATTATATTATGTTATATTGGAGACGTTAATTTCACTAGCTGTGCTGTATGAAATCACATATAAGAGCTACTGTAAGTGCTTATGATGAGATAGGAAATGCTTCCCAGAAAATTATTTATGCTGAAGTGTCTTTGTCTCATCATGAAGTTATGAAGAGACATTTGATTAAGAACACTTTACTTTGTTAAATCTGCTTTTTGAGTTCATCTCATATGGTTTTCTTGCAGATACATCCCTGACCATAGAAGTTCATGCATAAAGGAGAGGATTTGGTTAACATCTGCTTTCCTCCCTGCTGATGTCATATGATCCATACAATGAGGCTTGTGATGTAATATGGGGGCAACATGAGGCTGTCATGTATAAACTCTGGTGAACCAGGCTAGAAAGAGATTCTTTAAGAGCTTCCACAAACAGACAAACTTCTCTGGTTTCAGGGTCAACATCCTCATGAACGTTTAATAAAATCAAACAAAAACCCAAAATATTGTGGAACTTTACAAATTCAATTCAATATATACTTTTGTGGATTACAATCACCCAGTGGTGGGCTCCAGAAGGTTCGGACAGGTTCGGGAGAACTGGTAGTAAAACTGACTGGCCCTGCCCACTGCCCTGCTCTGCCCCGCCCACCTCCTCCTCTCACCCCACTCCAGACACGACTGCAACATCCTTACTGCTGGGTCTGGGCACCCGGAGTGGGGTGAGGCTAAGCCAGCAGTTACTCTGCTGCATTTACTCTTTAAAGGAAAATTAGAGCATTGAAGTGTAATTGCTAACTAATGGTCTGACGAAGTGGACTCGATCCACAAAAGCTCACATTAAAATACAGCAGTTTAGCCACGCCCACCCAGTCACCTGGCCATGCCCACAGAGTTGGCCATGCCCACAGTATGGAAGCCCACCACTGCAATCACCTTCCTCAGCCACATTGCTTACAATAGTTAGACCACACATTTATATACATAAAGCACATGATGGAGTGGATAAATGAAATAGGAATATTGTCACTTTGTGTAATGGACAGAGTAATGGACTAAGACTCAGGAGGCCTGTGATCAAATCCCTGCTCAGCTATGGAAAATCACAGGAATTGTTGAACTGGTATAATTACTCTTTAAATATTTAACTTACCTTGAAAGCCCTTTTAGGGTAACTATAAGTCAGTTCCAACTTGAAAACACATAAAAAGAAAAAATATTGAAATAATAGCCTTAGACATGATCCATGAAAGCTCACATTAAAATATAGAAGTTAGTCTTTAAAGTGACACTTAAAGTGTATTCCTTATCTTTTTTGTTTTGTTTTTACTTTCTGTTTTCTTTCTTGTCTGATATAACAACAATTCTGTGCCTATAGACCTGTGGCCTAATGACTGTGTTCCACGTGTCTGCAGATGTGGATTGAAAATTAGATCTGTTAGTCTTAAAGTGCCACAATACTTAAAATTTTGGTTTTGTTATAGCAGCTGAAACAGACTAACATATTTCACTCTTGGGAAATGTCCTCCTGAAAAAGTCAGAAACTATCATTCTGTAGGTGGAAGGAGTCAAAATGTTACAATAAAACATGGGTTGGCTACAATTTTGATTTGGTTACAATTGGCACACCTAGCGTGTAAATCAAATCACACCCCTGATGGAAAGCCCCTGGAGTTTTGCATTGCCTTTGTCTGGCCACAAAAGGAAGCTAGTGCTTCAAAGGCCATGATCCTTCATTGATAATTTTCCTGATGCCTGTCTACCTGATGAAGAGATCTTGAATCTCGAAAGCTCACACAATGATTTATTTGTTGAGTGATCCAATAAAAGGTATTGCCTTCTTCCTGCATTTGTTTCGTCTGTGGATCACATGGCTGTCTTTATTTGCCCAAGAAAATATGGATATGTTTCTCCCAGTTATCAAGTGAGGACTGGCAGGTATATATCACAAATAATGTGATGTTCTTATAATCAGATTGTTGACCTCAGTGGAATATAAGCAGCTTGACATTACTGTAATTCAGAACTTATACGGATCTAAACTAATTGACTTTGGTGGCTTAGTTTTTAAGATGACAAACTTGATGACTGGAAGGTCAGCAAGTCAACCATTCAAGAGCTGCCAACCTAGCACTTTGACATCAATAAATTACAAGTAGATAAATAGGTACAGCATTCTGTGTGCTATGCCATCGAGACATGCCTGCCACATGACAACAGAAATGCCTGCAGACAGACAATGCTGACTCTTTGGCTGTAAACGGAGATGAGCATCATGCCCTAGAGTTGGATATGACTGGTTTTTGAGCAAGGGCAACCTTTACCTAAGCTGATTCAGTTGGGCAATTCATGTATTTTTACTAGATTGTAGCAAGGTAATTAATTTAATAACATAGGCTATACATTTTTATTATATATATTCATTATCAATTTATGTTGTTGGTACTCCTCTGTGAATAAATCAGGGGTTCTCAACCTTTTCACACCATGGGCTGGATCACTCCCCTCAGACAGCTGAGTGGGCTGGACACGTGGTTTCCCCCATTGTAGACACTGCTGTAAACTGCAGTGGGCATGTTTGCGCATGTGCGGGCACATTTACAGCTGTCATAAACGTGTCCGCTTCCATGTCCGAGGTCATCACCATGGGCCAGATGATTTGCCATCATGTGCCAGGTCCAACCTGCAGACTGTAGGTTGTTAACCTCTGGAATAAATGATTAAGCTGAGGTTGTCCTTCTTTGGGGACATCATGAGAAAGAAAGCTTCTCTGGAAAAGGCAATGATGCTGGAATAGTTTGAAGGAAGGAGGAAAAGAAGAAGATCCAGCATGAGATACAATGATTCCCTGAACAAAGTCACAGGGTTGAGTTTGCAAGAGCTGAACAGGGCTCTTAAGGAGAGGCCATTTTGGAAATCTCTCATTTATAGGCTTGTGATCTGGTGTCACATAACAACCATACCTGTCAACTATCCTGTTTTTCCCGGGAAAACCTCTTATTTTTACCCCTCTTCCCACCCCTCCCGTTTTATTAATTTCCCCTTATTTTCCCTTATTCTTAAAAAAATATCCTGACCGGAGCCCTCACAGGCGAAGCTGCAGTATTTTTTCCTGGCCACCAGAGGTTGCTGTGTGGCAGGCTTTTTGCTTGTGGAAGGGGAGAGAGAGAGAAGGTGTGTGTGTGTGTGGGGGGCTTCTGTAGTTTTTCCTTTCCTTTTCCTGCCAGCCACATGGTCCTGGAGGCTTCGTTTTGGCTGCTGGGAGCAGGAGTCTACTCTAGGTGAGCGATATATTTCATATATGCAGGGGCAACCTCATGCTTTATTGAGCTGTTTCTGCCCTGCCTCCTGGCTGGAGGATTTTGTTTCTAGAGTTCTAGAATTAACTTAGGGTGGTGGTGGTGTTGCTTGATCACTATATGAGAGAGAGAGGGGGTGGTGGTTTCCCTTGCACGAAAGCCAGTCGTATCCGACTCTAGGGTTCAGTGTTCATCTCTGTTTCAAAGCCTAAGAGTCAGCGTTGTCTGCATCTGCAGACATTTCTGTGGTCATGTGGCAGGCATGACTAGACACCAGAGCACACGGAATGCTGTTACCTTCCCACCAAAGTGGTCCCTATTTATCTACTTGCAATTTCTTGCTTTCGAACTGCTAGGATGGCAGGATCTGGGACAAAGACAGGAGCTCATTCCATCCTGCAGTACTTGGGAATAGAACTGCTGACCTTCTGCCTCCCAGTCAGCATCTTAGTCACTTAAGCCACTGAGTAAGCAAGAAAGAAAACAAAACAAAAGTCCCCCAAGAAGATGGGGAAAGGGTTCTTTGGCCCACACAGCTTTGTGCCCATTGCATCTACAATACCATCTAGCCATTTATTTTTGGCCACCCCCTTCTTTTGTCCTCTACCTTTCCCAGCATCAAGGCTTTCTCAAGTGAATCCTCTCTTCTCATTTGATGTCCAAAGTACTTTAGCGTCATCTTTACTATTTGACCTTTAATGAGCAGTCGTGGTTGATTTCTTCTAGGATTGACCTATTTCTAACACCACATTTCAAAAGCATCTATTTTTCTGCGCTCAGCTTTCCTAATGGTCCAGCTCTCACACCCATACATTACCAAAGGGAATACCATTGCTTTGTCTATGCAATTTTTTGTTTGCAAGGTGATGCCTCTACTTTTAACTATGTTCCCCAGGTTTCTCATAGCTTGTTTCCCAAGCATCAGTCGCCTTTTTATTTCATGGCTGCAATCACCATCTGCAGCGATCTTTGATCCTAAGAAAGTAAAATCTGCCAGTTGTATCCAACTCTAGGGTGCAATGCTCCTCTCCATTTACAGCCAAAGTGCCAGTGCTGTCTGTGTTTGCAGACATTTTCATGTCCATGTGACAGGCATGACTAGAGCCCAGCAAGTCACATGGCTATATTTGGCCACACCCACAGATTTGGCCACACCCACAGAGGGGTTTGGCCAAAATTTCCCTTATTTTCAAATCCAAAAGTTGACAGGTATGATAACAACAATCCTCTGTGAACTCCTGTATAAAGAAGCAGGAAGTATGTATAGGAAGTAACTAAAAAATGCATATGGTTCTCTTTGTCTCCTGGAGACTCTTCAGATAAATACTCTAAACCTGGCAACAGAGAGTACTTGAGTTGCAGCTATAATTAGAATTATTTTGCCTGCAAGGAAAATAGGTCAGAAAGATAAATCTACTGGTCATCAACTGATGAGAAGCTACTAATCAAAGACCTAGTAATTCCATCCATTAAGCATAAGAAATTATTTTATAAAGAAAGGACTGACAAATAAGTTTTGAGGACTTCCAATAAGAATATTTATGCATGCAAAAATTAATGCAAAGGTTAAAGAAATAATCTACTGTATAGAACCTATTCATTGGGTCTGAGTGAAGATTATCATTACATTATGTGCACATTATTGCAAACGTCTGCAAAGTTTACAGCAAAAGCATTGAGAGAATCTCTTTCTGATCTACTAATGAATGTTCCCCAGGATAACCCTTTTAGTTGTTCTGTGCCAGACTGTAAAATTTCATAACTTCTATTAATCACAACTCGTTCCTTGTTAAAACTTATTACAACTTTTCAGGCCACCGCTCTCCTTGCTGTTGACCTTTAATATAGGATAGCTCAGGCTCCATACCGAAAGCCAGCTTTCACTGCAGTCAGAAAAGTTTTGTTAAGGGAAGTAAAGGAGTAAGGAGTCATTATTTCTCTAAAATGTTTAGTTAAAGGTAAAAGTAAAGGTTTCCCTTGCTCGAAAGCCAGTCGTATCCGACTCTAGGGTTCAGTGTTCATCTCTGTTTCAAAGCCAAAGAGCCAGCGCTGTCTGCTTCTGCAGATGTTTCCGTGGTCATGTGGCAGGCATGACTAGACACCGGAGTGCACAGAATGCTGTTACCTTCCCACCAACGTGGTCCCTATTTATCTACTTGTAATTTATTGCTTTCGAACTGCTAGGCTGGCAGGTGCTGGGACAAAGATGGGAGCTCATTCCATCCTGCAGTACTCGGGAATCGAACTGCTGACCTTCTGCCTCCAAGTCAGCATCTTAGCCACTTGGTATTCCTCTGACTGCAGGATGAAACAAACAGTTGCTTGAGGAGTTTGATCAGAGAACATGCTCAATAGGGGGCAAAAATAATTCTTGTAGAGCTATGAAACTTTGTAAACTACCACACCTATTAATGCATATACTTCATGTTGTTCCATGTCGAACAGCATAAAGTATAGACAACTCCAAGTCATTATGCAAGGGAAGATCCCTGGGAAGAGAGGCCCTGGACAAAGACGAACCTCGTGGCTAAAGAACCTGAGAGATTGGTGTGGTATGTCCTCAGAAGAACTGTTCTGAGGAGTTAAGAACAGGAAGTCTATCACCGTGATGATAGCCAATATTTGGAACAGATATGGCACTTGAAAAAGAAGATTAATGAATAAATAAAAGTCTGTAAAAATTGAATATACACTGAATGCCATCCAAACCTCTGCATTATGTATACAAGGAGGTAAGCAAACTGTGCTGATGATCATATACTGCTCACAGCAAGGGCTGAATTAGGATCAAAAGATGCCCCATTACTATTTCACAATGAACAAAAAGATCAGAAGCAGAGGAAGACAGCATCCAGCCTTTTCTTAGGTGAATTCAAGGATATATTCTGCTAAAGCCCTGTCTTTTGAAGTAGACTCACAGCAATAATTTTCTTTCTCAAGCTTCATGAAATCTGTAGTATTAACAGTGCTATTAAGACAAACACAGTTGCCCCCATTATTTTAAAAGAATTTTTAAAGAAGCAATTAGTGCTTCTAGGGTATATTTCTAGAATAAAGAGAACCCTTTTACAGCTTGTAATGGGGACTAGAATGAATGAGCTCCCCAGAAACAAAACGTGGCCTAAAAAATTAATTGTATCTAAACAACTCTAATTCAGGGATTCTCAACCTGTGGCCCATGGGTTGTATGTGGCCTGCAGTACCATTTCATGTGCCCCCTCCACTGCCTCCACCACAGCAGGAAATGCCATGTTGTGGAGGAAGGGCAAAATGGCTATCTGGCCCCTTAAGCTGTCTGAGGGAATGTGACCCGGCCCCCAGATTAAAAAGCTTGATAATTCCTGCTCTAATTCTTTGCTTATTTTGTCCTCAAAGGTGACAATGAAACCTTGCGTTTCATATTAGAAAATTTTGTGTTCTGCATAGAATACACTGTATCTGTCTAGTCCAGTGTTTCCCAACCTTTGGTTTTTGGACTTCAATTCCCAGAAGCCTTAGTCAGTTTCCCAAAGTACTGATCAGCCAATGTACTGACTTAGGTGTCTGGGAATAGAAGTCCCCTTGTTGGGCATGGGCCCCACATTGGGAACCACTGGTCTAATCTATAAACTCCCACACAAAATGCAAGATTTTTGGCTGCTGCTAAAAAAAATCAACCTTATCTTTCCCCTTTTGTGCAAAGAGAAACATCTCACAATGATGGACAATTGTTTTTCTCATTAAAAGGCAGAAAATTTGCAGTATTCAATACTTCATTCCCGGGACAGATATGGTGTCCTGCTCTTCTGCCCTCTTTGAATACCTTCCCTGAAGATCAGAGTCTCCATGTAAACTGCAGATTTGGCTCCAAATTGTTAGTGCTAAACATATGGGGAAGGAGAGAGGTTTCTCTACCCATCATTTCCCCAACAACTCTGGCTGGTATCACAGCCTATGTAGCTCTCAGACTTCTGATTTTGAATAGCAAACATATTTTAAAAAATATGATGCACAGTGTAATGATCTATAGACAAACTTACAGATCCAGAATGCTAAGAAAAGAGATGGACAGACTGCTAAGAATGTAGAACTAATTTTCTTTTACAGGATAGATGAGTCAGTTACTTGATCTTTCTCTCAAAAGGTATAAAAATATGACTTGAGAAATGGCATTTGGGTTTTTGCTGTTGTTTTGGGTTTTTAAAAATAATAATAATGACAATACAGCCTCTTACCATCTATTTTATCTGGCCTAGTTCCATCAGTTTTTATTTCTTTTAACAGAGTGAGTTGTTATATCTGATTTCATGTTGACAACCAGGCACTGTTTTGAAAGCTGCTGCTCCTCCCCATGTTGAATAAAATGAGTGCTTCTTGACTCAAAATTATAATCCTAAATACAGAGGAGATCTTCTGAGCTTTGCTGCAGGTTCACAGAATGGTGGGGAAAATGTGAACCTCCAAACATTGTTAGATTGCAAATCCAATCAGTGGAAGAACCACATATTGCCCATCTTTCTTTTAGGGAGTGGCTTAGTGGTTAAGATACTGAGCTTGATATCCAGAAGGTTGGCAAGTCAGCAGTTCGAGATCTAAGTGCTGCTTGATGGAGTGAATGCCTGTCATCTGCTCCAGCTTTTGCCAACCAATCAGTTCAAAAGCAAGAAATTGTAAGTAGATAAATAAGGTACCACTTCAGCAGGAAAGGTAGCAGCATTCTCAGGGCTGTAGCCAGCGGGTGGACAGGGTGGGTGTTACCCACCCTGAGTTAGCAGTTTTCCCACCCTCAAACTCCCAGCTGCTTATATGTATGTATGTATGTATGTATGTATGTATGTATGTATGTATGTATGTATGTATGTATGTATGTATGTATGTATGTATGTATGTATGTATGTATTGCCGATCCTGAAAAAATATATGCCCACCCACATCTTGAATCCTGGCTACGGCCCTGTTCTGTGTGCTCTGGTGTCTAATCACACCTGCCACATGACCACAGAAATGTCTGCAGATGCAGACAGTGCTAGCTCTTGGGCTGTAAACAGAGATGAGTACCACCCCTAAAGTCAGACAAGATTGGCTTTCATTCAAGGGGGACCTTTACCTTTACCTATAAAGAAAAGAGTTACTGAAATAAAGTACCATTCCAGAAATTTAAAATGAAGGGTATTACTATTCTGGCCAGCAACATTTTTTGTTTAAGAAGCATTAGGTATGTGGATAGGATTGCTGATATCCACTGAAGTTCTCCAGTGAATGGAATCTTTAGCCATTTCTATATGGCTACTCTCTCCATATCTGTTCCATTTCTTTATCTTTTGTGTCCCAGATACACAGAATGAATCTTGCTTTGCAAGAGGGAATTGAAAGACATTTTCCCTTAACCTGGGTTTCTCTTGCACAAAAAGATCAGTTTTGTTCACCATTTTTCTGAAGCCAAATAAAATGTGCATAATGGATTATACAGACAACCACTGATGTTAGCTTCACCATAGATGTTGCTGATTGTGATAATCAGTGGTGAGTCCACTGATCAGTGATTCTCAACCTATGACCCATGGGCCAAATCAACCGGCTAGTGTCCTCGCTCCAGTCTCCACTGCCACTGCTAGAATTGGCTATGGACTAATTTATGGCTGTTGTGAATGCATTTACAACAGCAATAAATAAGTCAGTGGGTAATTCTGGCAGCGGCAGCGGCTGGACTACCAATCCGGCCCACCAGCTGTCTGAAGGAGCATGACCTGGCCCCCGACTTCAAAAGGTTGAGAACCCCTGACCTACATTAAAGCTCACAAGGGCCAGACCAATGAAGGAGAGAGACACACCAGCCCCTTCTAATGGGCTTGCCATGCTTGGAGCTGACCTTGATACAAACTCCACTACACATATAGCTGTCTCACAAAAGAAGCCTTAAAAAAAATTAAAATGAAGGATTCACATCTCTATAGAAATGCACTGTGACTTGACCCTTGTTGTTCAATGTAAAAATTCAGTGAAAAAGGAGGTGAGAAAATGACAATGATAATGGGGGTGATTTTTCTTTCTAATTGGACAGCCAGGTGGCAATTGACCCAGGCATGGAAGAAAGTCTATGCTCTGACAATAGTTGATTTGGTAAGCTTGTCAAGGAGACAGTCTTTTAGTCATAAATCCTCATGTACAAAAAATAAGGATCCCTCATTGATTTCAACCAATATAGGGAAGGTATAACTGGAAAAAGGGCTTCTTCACTAAAGGTTTTGTGGCTCAAGTGTCACCACGGCAACCATTCCAGCAGGCAGGAGAGCAATGATGTGTGAATGGCCTTTCCACCAGCCCTAGTGAAGGTCTATATACTTTCCCACCCTCCTCTTTTCTTTTGCATATTTTTAGATTTTTTGGGTGCAGTGTTAGAAATACAAACAGCCGAGTGCGAAAGGCAAAAACAGAGAAGAGTTAATCTGTGTAAAACCTTGGCCCACCTTGTCATTTGGAGAATTACACACACAAATATACTTTCACAGTGAGCCCTATTGCCAACTGGGAACAAGTGGAGTTGAGTGCTCAAGCTTTAAATCAGGGATTCTCAACCTGTGGCCCGTGGGCCAGATGCAGCCTGGGGCACTGTTGTGTATAAGAAAGTATGCCTTTAAACAATGTAACACTCGAAGAGGGGACAGAATAACTACCAGCTGTAACTCTGTAACCTCCTGTATTAGGACGCGAGCTAATGTCCACCAGATGGCAATAGCGAGCGTCCAGCTCACATGGTTCCAATTCCACAAATACCTACAGCGCAGGAAGATTCCCGCCACCACCTCACCTGGACAAGAAGGGCATGACCAGAAATGACGTCATGCAGACAGTAGCCAATGGGCTACCGAGGAGCCGCATTCAAATGTATAGCCTCTGTATATATTGAGCTGTTCGTCCACCATTACCACATGTTCCCCCGGACCATCATGCAATAAAGATGTGTTAAGCCAACCTTTCGGCTGTTCTATTGTCTTGGTTCTCATACACTAAAGGCACCATTTCATGTGGCCCCCCTGCCTCCACCACACCAGGAAGTGGCCTGTGGTGGAGGAAGGGTAAATGGCTGTCCAGCCCCGGAAGCTGTCTGAGGGAGCGTGAACCTTCTCCTGGCTTTAAAAGGTTGAGAACTCCTGCTTTAAAGTCACTTCATCACACATGCAACATTCACACTATCTTCAGCTTTGCTAGCTGGGGAATCTGGGAATTGTAGTACAAACAATTAAGTTCTCCAAATTCTGGTTTCTTTCCTTCTATCTGATGCTCCCCAGCCTTGGAGAAGTGGCAGCCCTCCCAACTTTGAAGGTTTACAAGAAAGGATTTATTATGAAGCATGGATTTTGCATAATGAATATTATATTCAAGTTGGTCCCAAACCAATATCCCCATTAACTCTGGTACCCCATCTGAATTCTAAAAACAAATTCTGATACCACCACTTCTGCTTCACATATCACCACCAAACCAGATATGAGGAAATTGGAACTTAGTTGTCAGTTTGATGGGTTAGTTATGGCATTCAACAGGAGAGAACATTGTTATATTTGCTGTGGTTCTGCTGAAAAGAGCCAAACACTTTCTTAAGAATAAGAAGAGTATAGAGATGTAATGACCAATGTTATCCTCGCTAAGGTCCATCTCTGCATTTTTTTTACATTGATTATACCTTGGAACTAAACCACATATACAGACCCAATAGTGGTGTAGCTTTCTGATGCTTTAAAAACATATCAAAGCCTTCAGAACTGTATCAAATTGAAATTTCTGCTAATGGAGTTAATAGAAGAATGCAAGCGCGGCGCCAAAATGGCCGCCGCGCTCTTTGCGGGCCCCCCCCACCGGACAAAGGCATCCGGGTAGTTAGGGGCGTGACCAGCTCCCTTATAAAAGGGGTGGCCACGAGGCAGCCGAGCTGCCATTTTGCGAAGCGACGGAGCGGAGAAGTTTTTCCCTCCTACCTCCGTCGCTTGTACTATCACCTGAGCCTCTTGGCTGCTGATTCTCTCCTTTTAGGCTTCCAATTGACCAGCTGCAATGCCCTCGAAGAAGAAGGCGACTGCGAACGCGGCTTGTTCCGCGCGGAGGCGCAATCCGGGTCGGAGGACCGCGGCTGCGCCTCCCCAGCAGCCTCCTCTGCCCGAACCCACCGGGACTGGTGGGATGGGGTTAATTCCCCCTTGGCCGGAGGCTGGGGGTCCGCGTGTGGGCACAGTAGGGGCCGCGGCTCCCGGCCCGCAAGTGGCGGCCGCCGCTGCTGGCGTCACCCATTCTGCTGGGCCTTCCTCCGTTGGGGCGCGGCTTAATGCGGGGGCTTCCAGCCTTGGGGGGTGGTGTGGCCCCCTTCCATGGCAGGGTTCTTCCCCGGCCCTACCGGGCCCGGGCTTTGGATCGTGGCCCTATTCCGGCCCCGGGGTACAGGGACCTGTACCGACGCCTCTAGTTAGTGGGCCGGCTGGCCCTTTACCCCCCCTTGGTTTAGGTGGCTATGTCAGCGTGGAGGCCCTCCTGGCCCGCGTTGCGGCCCTTGAGGCATCCCTGGCCCAGGTTAGTCACCCTGGGGCCCCTTTTGGGGTGCTGGTCGGTCCATCGTCTGCTGGGCAGCGGCAGGCGGTGGGACGGGTTGAGCTGCCTGAGGCGCGTGGCCCGGCTTCGGCCACTGCCCCGCAGCTCCCCAATCAACAGGCCGGTGCTGATCAAGCCCCGTCGACGAGCTCTAGGGCGGTCGTGAGCTCCGACGCTCCCAGTGGGTCGGAACCCCCGGTGGGGGTGGTCCATGGGGGCGCAGCGTGTGAGTATGTGGTCCAAAATAGTGCACAAACACACATGGCCACGTTGGGGGGGGGGCTTTTCAATGGCCTTGGCCTCGCACAGGTGGTGCGGCGGTCCAGTCGCCGACACCCCACCCGGTGACTTCAACTATCGCCCTGGGCCCCGGGGTAGGGGGTCCTTCTTACCCGGTTGGGAATCTTCCAGGGGTGACCGGGTTAGTCCAGGCTCCTTCGCAGATGCCCGCAGTTTCCACCGTGCCTGTGTCGGCTTTGCCGACGGCAGGGTATACTTTGCCACTGGGGGACCATTTGGCACAGGCCACCAGAGAGAAGATCTGGCGGGGGGAGTATGTGGACATCTTCTCCCTCCTTAACAGAGAGCCCACCAAGGAGGAGAGGGAGGGGCAAGATAGAAGGATAAGGAGCAAGTGCGTCGTCGCAAGCCACCACGTACGTGGGCCAACTGGTTACCGGCCTACCTCATCTTGTTGTTGTTCAGTCGCACAGTCAGTTCCGACCCTTTGCGACCCTATGGACCATTGTTCTCCAGGCCCTCTGTCCTCCACCATCCCCCTCAGCACTCCCAGTTCTGTGCCCATTGTGTCTACAATACCATCTAGCCATCTCATCTTTGGCCTCCCCCTTCTTCTTTTGCCCTCCACCTTTCCCAACATCAGGGCCTTCTCAAGTGAATCCTCCCTTCTCATTTGATGTCCAAAATACTTTAGCCTCGTCTTTACTATTAGCCCTTCCAATGAGCAGTCAGTGTTGATTTCTTCTAAGCACAGTCTGCTCCAGGTCTTGTTTTTGCTGACTGTATGGAGGTTCTCCATCTTTGGCTGCAGAGTATGTAGTCAATCTGGTTTCGGTGTTGGCCATCTGGTGATGTCCATGTGTAAAGTCGCCTCTTGTGTTGCTGGAAGAGAGTGTTTGCTATGACCAGTGCGTTCTCTTGGCAGAACTCTATCAATCTTTGCCCTGCTTCATTTTGTGTTCCAAGACCAAATTTGCCTGTTATTCCCTCCACTTTTTGATTTCCTACTTTGGCATTCCAGTCTCCTAATATAATTTGGACATCATTTCTTGGTATCTGTTCTATGAGGTGTTGTAAGTCCTCATAAAACTGGTCCATTGTGGCTTCATCTGCACCGGTGGTTGGTGCGTATATTTGGATCACAGTGACATTGAAAGGTTTGCCTTGAAATCTGACTGACATCATTCTGTCATTTTTGAGATTGTATCCCATTACTGCTTTTCTCACTCTTTTATTGACAATTATGGCTACTCCATTTCTTCTAAGGTTTTCTTGCCCGCAGTAGTAGATATGATGGTTTCCAGAGCTGAATTCACCCATCCCTGTCCATTTGAGCTCACTGATGCCCAAGATGTCAATGCTTATTCTTTCCATCTCATTTTTTACCACTTCCAGTTTTCCTTGATTCATAGACCTCACATTCCATGTCCCTATGCAGTATTGTTCCCTGCAACACTGTATTTCTCCTCCCCCTTTCATATCCCTCTCCCTTTTCAGATCTGCTGTGCTGAGCATCCCCTTGTTTTGCCTTTTGTTTTGGTCCATAGGGTTCTCTTGGCAGACTTTGTGGCGTGCCTTGCCGGTCTCTACGCCAGTCTTTTCCCATCACACATGTTATCACAGTTTAAACAGTTTTAAAACAAAGTATTATCATGCACAATATCATAGTTTATCACATAGTATCAAAGTAAAAGTTGAACTAATTAATGAAAGGGAAAGAAAGAAAGAAAAAGTCCACTATATCAAGTCTCTATGTAAGTCAGTTTCTTGTACAGTCACTATGTCAGTTGCCATAAGCCATCTATGTTTAGTCAACTATATTATTTCAGTTCGATTACTTATCCTTTGCATGCACACAGCAGCTCTTGCCTCTCTTTGGCCGCATGGAGTCGGTCAAAGGCGCCGGCTCGGGCCTCGCTGTGATGGTGGTTGTGGATGGTATCTCCTGGGGGTGGTCGGGGGTCTCCGGAAGTGTCCTTCTCTCTGGCCCCAGGTCTTTGGATGGGGAGGGAGGGGCAAGATCCTTTACTCACCTCCCCCTTGGGCCTCTCTGGATGGCAAATGGGCAGTAGAGCTGGGCCTTCCTGAAGCCTTTTTCTTCCTCTCTAGGCCCAGGTCTTTGGATGGGGAGGGAGGGGCTGGATCCTTTACTCACCTCTCCTGTGGGCCTCTCTGCATGGAATGAGCAGTATGGCTGGGCCTTGCTGATTCCTTTTTCTTCCTCTCTAGGCCCAGGTCTTTGGATGGGGAGGGAGGGGCTGGATCCTTTACTCACCTCCCCTGTGGTCCTCTCTGCATGGAATGAGCAGTATAGCTGGGCCTTGCTGATTCCTTTTTCTTCCTCTCTAGGCTCAGGTCTTTGGATCAAAGTAGACAGAACTAATTTCATGAGTCACTTAGCAGGACAAAGGATTCTTTGGTTCTCTGGGTGTTTTTGAACTCCAGTTCCCATCAGTCTTAGCTAGCACAACAAATGCTGAGATATGGTGGAAACAATAATTCCTCAACATTTGGTGGATAATTTTTTTTCCTGAACTGCAGCAATTACTGATATTCAGAGGGAAAAATCAGGTGGCATGATAACCCAAAACTAGGAGCTTTGGGATAGGGGACAACTCCTTACTCCCTGAATGATTCTAACAGAATCTGTGGGATTTTCATTCAAGCTAGCAACAACTGTTGGGCAAGAGACAGGGAACTAGGCGATGAGAATGAAACAGTCACAAAACAACCGCCTACTGTTTTGCCTCCTGGACCTCTTGTCTGTCACAGCAAATCACTGCAAAGGGTAACAACTCACTTACTTCACTGCATCTGCTAGTCTGTCTCATTTGGTGGCTTAGCTTTTTTCACCTCTGCCTTGTCGTGGATAATCCCTTCCTTTTAGCCACAGATTCTGGCTTTGACTTTTTCCTCTTGGCTTCAGCATCACTACAGCTATTGGGTTCAACTGCAGCTTTCCTAAAGACCTCTACTCTTGTCAAAATCTGGAGCTGCCAAATATTTCAGAGTGCCTGGTAGAAATGAATTGTACAAATGAAAAGGCACAGCTTCGCCTTGTCCACGAGACTCCATGTTCTACCTCTTCTATTAAATATATTCTCACATTAAGATGTTTTCACATCAAGCTGAATATGAATGATTTGAGTTTACAAAATAGTTTGTTAATTCATTATATTAATTTTTTTATTTATAATTCAAATTTCTATGCTGCACAATCAGGCGAACCTGACGCAGGGCGGTTTACAGCAGGTTAAAACATATATATAAAAAACAATTAAACCCCCTAAAATACCTACCCACCTACCCCTCCCTGTTCATATTAAAAACTAACCACATTAAAACTACCCGCATTAAAAGGTGGGGAGGCTTTATTTTATAAGCCAACAGGCAGGGGCCACTCTTCCATCTGGACCCCATACCTTCCCCGCCAACCAGGGTTTTTAGATCTTTCCTGAAAGGCAGCAGCTCCGTATGCACCCACAACTCTACTGACAGGAGGTTCCACAAGGTTGGCGCGGACATGGAAAAGGCCCTCATTCGTGTGCCAGAGAGACGAGCCCCTCTGGCAGATGGAACAATTAGAGAGCCCCTCCGGTCTGCTCTGGTTGGACATACAGACACTCTTGGGATGATGCGTTCTCTCAGGTATCCTGGCCCACTACCATGAAGGGCTTTAAAGGTCAAAACCAGCACCTTGAATTGCACCCGGAGGCAAACTGGTAACCAGTGCAGCTCCCGAAACAATGGTGAGGCGCGAACATAACGCCCACACCCCATCATTTGATTAGATCAAATCAGATGAAAATTCCATTATGCAAGAGGATACCCATATGATATCTCATTTATGCAGTTCTTTTTTAGAACGTTCCCAAATTTAAAATAAAAAATGTGAACATTTATTTGCACAAAAAGTTTCCATATGTCATCCAAGGGATTTGGAGGCCAGTTTTGTCAATTTTTTTGGGTCCTGTTCAATATTTATGATCACATCACAGTCCAATTGTGGAAGCTGCCATAGTGATCTAACAAGGTGCTGCTTGTGCTCAGTCAGATATGTATCTGACATCTTCTCAGATGGCCAAAGAAGTTCCTGCACTTAGATTTCTGCATATGTAAATACTGGATCAAATGAAACATTTGCAGTGTATGACCATAGTAGTTTTTTTTTGGTAATATCAATATTGATACTAAGACTAACACAATCAATGTGTATATTAGCCTTCTGCCATGCCTATCCCCTTCAGATCATCCACACTTTTGCATTCCTGATCACCATGTATAGGTGTAAAAGCTGGACAGTAAAGAAAGCTGACAGGAAAACCATGCACGTGTTTGAAATGTGGTGCTGGAGGAAAGTTTTGCAGATACCGTGAACTGCCAAAAAGACAACAAGTGGGTTCTAGGGTAAATCAAGCCTGAACTATCTCCAGAGGCAGAAAAATAATGAAACCGAGATGGTCCTGTATTGGGCACATCATGAGAAGGCAAGATTGGCTGGAAAAGACAATAATGTTAGGAAAGATGAAAGGCAGCAGGAAACAAGGAAGCCCAAATGCAAGATGGATCGATTCCCTAAGGTAGGGGTGGACAACCTTGGCACTCCAGCTGTTCTTGGATTTCAATTCACAGGTGTACTGACTTGGGCTTGTGGTAATTGAAATCCAAGAACAGCTGGAGTGCCAAGGTTGGTCACCCCTGCTCTAAGGGAAACTACAGACTATAAATTGCAGGACATTTTGGAGATATCTCATTCATAGGGTATCATATGTCAGAGACAACTTGACAGCACAGTACAACAAGAATAGCATTCCTCTCAATGCCCCCTCCATGGCCCCTAAGACCCACTGAGATCCAGGGCTATAGCCAGGGGGGCCAGGAGGGGCAAAACTCTCCTGAGCTAACATCCCCCCCACCCCACCCCTCAGTGACAATGTTATATATGTGATTGTGACATTGCTGCCCCTCCTGAAATCGCACCCCCGGATCCTGGCTACAGCCCTGCTGAGATCCCTCATTCCTGTTGTCTGCCTCTCTGTATGTATTTTTTAAAATAACACCTATATACAGGTACTGTAATGAAAAGCCACTACCCTGGATGGCTTATACCAGTATATCATTTCCCTTCCATCCTCAACACAAGCTGCCTCTCTTTGGACAGTAGATTGTTCTCATGATAAAATGTCTTCTTCTTCGTCAATGACTTACGTCTCCTTGATCACTGAAGCTTTTGACCCTAGAATTAGCACCAAGCACTACACAGGTCAATATTTCATTTGATTTGCATTTCACTGCAAGTTCTAGGAGTTAAACTCATTTATAAAAATTTAGACTTTGCCTTGGTTCAAGTTGAGAGCCATCTGCTAATGGTTCTTCATAGTCTTCACGTCATGCAATTCCTGCATGCTTATTAGATAGTAATGAAGCACTTTGCTTTGATTTCCCCAACCTCTTTGCAGGCGCACCCCCCAATAAAGGACTCAGACACTGGTAAAAGTGGATAACGGCATTGGGCCACATTTATTGATTCATGCCCTAGTCCGAATTATAAATTTCTATTGGTAATTGACCAATTATAATTCTTAAGGCAAGCAGGCCGAAGTAACACTGGTAAGGTACCACCCAAAATTGCCGACGGCAATTGTTACAATGTATCTATTTGTATCCATTTGTTTGTTGACAACAAACAAATTGTTGACCGTAGTCAATATCTAACTAATGACCCCACCCTCTGACGCGTATCCGTGAAATCACAGGGTGATGCATGCTGTCTAGCTGTAGCCATCACCCCGTCGCCTGGTTCGTCGTTGACCGGACAACGTTTAACCAACTTATGCCTGTCTAGTGTTGTCCAGTCAATTGCGAACCTGCCGGATACCTGTGGGTCATAAATGTTTACCTTACCAGTGCTACCCGCCCATGTGACCAAAGTCAACAGCAGCAACAGAAACCCCTATATCAAACCATAGCAACAGTGTGGGATGGGCGAAAAAACCAGGACCCAAGAGCCAATTGTGGATCCCAGCCAAAAATTCCCACCCGGCCCCGAAGCGACCAAAATATCACACTGTTAACTAGGGAGGGGGTGGAGGGGAAAAACTTCTCCGCTCCGTCGCTTCGCAAAATGGCAGCTCGGCTGCCTCGTGGCCACCCCTTTTATAGGGGAGCTGGCCACGCCCCCTAACTACCCAGATGCCTTCGTCCGATGGGGGGGGCGCAAAGGGCGCGGCGGCCATTTTGGCGCCGCGCTTGCATTGCAGGCGCACCCCCAATAAAGGACTCAGATACTGGTAAAAGTGGATAACGGCATTGGGCCACATTTATTGATTCATGCCCTAGTCCGAATTATAAATTTCTATTGGTAATTGACCAATTATAATTCTTAAGGCAAGCAGGCCGAAGTAACACTGGTAAGGTACCACCCAAAATTGCCGACGGCAATTGTTACAATGTATCTATTTGTATCCATTTGTTTGTTGACAACAAACAAATTGTTGACCGTAGTCAATATCTAACTAATGACCCCACCCTCTGACGCGTATCCGTGAAATCACGGGGTGATGCATGCTGTCTAGCTGTAGCCATCACCCCGTCGCCTGGTTCGTCATTGACCGGACAACGTTTAACCAACTTATGCCTGTCTAGTGTTGTCCAGTCAATTGCGAACCTGCCGGATACCTGTGGGTCATAAATGTTTACCTTACCAGTGCTACCCGCCACACGGGGAGGCTTCCCAAAAAGGCTCACCGCCCCCCCCAAGACCGTCAGCTCGGTCAACAGGCCTGCTCGCCAGTCCACTAACCAGAGGTCCATACCTCCCTGCGACAGATGGGCCCCATCCCCTGAGTAAAGCTCTTAATTTTGCAGACTGATGGTGGGGAGGCGAATGACGCGTCCCCCACCCTATTCGAAAAGGAACCGGGCAATAGCCCTGTTCATGGAGCGTCGGCTCAGTCAAGAGCCTCGAGGCCGAACGCTCCCCAGTAAGCGTACCGCGACATCATGTCCGACCACTTGAGGGTTGTGGCAGGCCACACATAATGTGAGTAGGGGAGGTCACTGCAAATCGCAAGCTTCCGCGATAGGCCAGTGACCCGTCCCAAGCCATCGCCCCCAAGGTACATAACCAGGACATCAGGCGAGTCAGCATCCCTGATGTAGAAAAGGAATGGCAACAGTTCCCGCCATAACATGCCGCGCTTACCATACCACCAGAGACGTGCGGGTGAACCCAGTCCCAGTCGGGGTCCCACTCTGTCGCCGCAGCGTAACGCACTGCCCTGTGCAGCGTAACGCGCTGCCCTGTGCAGCGTAACGCGCTGCCCTGTGCAGCGTAACGCGCTGCCCTGTGCACGCGGCTATGGCCCACCAGCCATACTGTCACCGGTGTAATACGACACCCAGGGTCTGTCAAGGAAAAAAAGGGGGGGGGGGAGAAACAGAGCAGTGACTAAACTGGTACTCAGGTTGAAGAGGGCGAACACAAATTGAAAACATTGTGATCCCCACCCTCCCATGCGGCGTATTTCAGCCCCGGAGTACCCAAAACAGCTGCAGTAGAAGCCGCCCCCCTTCTGAACGAATGGGTGCCGCAACGAGCCCCAAAGAGGCCAACACTGTCCAGTGCCTTCGTGGCACCCTCCAAAATTGAAATTTAGTAAGAGAAGACCCACCTTGGTGACAGAAAAACGGGCCATGGTGCGTGCCACGCAGTGCAAGGAAATCCTGTAGGGCACCAACCGGACAGATGTCTGCCAAAGAACACCGTAGCAGTCTTACATCACTGCCTACACCATGCTGATCTGTCTTAGAGGAGCGTATCCTCAACTGAGCCCAGTCTTTGGCAACATGGACAAATGACGAGCAAATGCCCTGCCCGGTGCGACCACCCTGCAAGCAAAATTGAGGTGACCATGTAGCACCTGCAGTTCCCTCAGGGATGCCTTGCGTTTAGCAAGCAAATCCGAGATAAGGGCCACTATCCTTGACACCTTATCCCCTGGTAACCTAGAAGCCTACGCTACCATGTCAATCTCCACCCCCAGGAATAATAGCTTAGTAGATTGGACCTCGGTCTTTTCGGGCGCTAAAGGGACACCGAGTTCCTCCATTAGCGTCTGAAATGTGTTGAGGAGACGTGTGTACGTGTCCCAGCCCCGTTCACCCTGAACAAAATTCATCCAGGTAATGGGCTACAGACCGGGACCCTGACCTGCGGACGAAAGCCCACTGCAGGAATGTGCTGAAACACTCAAAGGCCGAGCATGATATGGGGTAGGACAAGTGATGGATCAGGCAAAACTCGCCCGGTAACTCCTTGGGCACCAAGCCCAAGGGTGACACCTTAAGGTCAGGGAACGGGGGTGCAGTGAAAGGGCCAGCGACCCTGCCCGCATGAACCTCCTTGTTAATGCTGGCAGCAGCCACCTCCTCCCTCCCCTTAAGGGACAAAAGGTTGGGAGCATCCTGAGGGGACCTATCACCCACAAAAGGAATACGGAACCCCAGTCGAAAACCCTGAAGCAGGTAAACCGCCTCCTCGTCCTTCGGGTACAATGCGAGCCAACGCTCCAACATGTCCACGTTAATTGGGGAGGGGGCCATCCGGTGAACCAGCTCCCCCTGCGGCAGTCTTGCCAGCCCCTTGTCCGCCCCTCCCTCTGCCCCGCATCCCGCCAGGCCTGGGACAAGCGGAGGCAGCATGGGGGCCGGCACAAGAGGGCCACTCATGCCTGTACCGGCAATTCTTCCTATTGCAGGAACCATTGGACAAGAAAGTCCAGCACAGCTGGCGGGCTGGAACCCCCTGCCCCGCCACCTGGCGGGGTGCCCGTGCTGGGGCCGCTCACTGGACCGCATGTCCACAATGGTATCTCTCCCCAGGCGCAGGGCGCGTGGGAGTCATGTACAGAAGCCACAGCTTCTGGCAGGGCTCATCCCACCTCATCTCGGGGTACAGGGGGATCCGCATACGGAATTCCTCATCATAAGCCAACCACGACGGGCCCGGGAAGTCGACCATCGCCCGGTAAACGTCGTCCAAATACTGGACCATCGGAATCGCCAAATCCGGCCGGGAACTGAGGTAGACCGCCACGTATATGAGGTAGGCCGGCAACCGGTTGGCCCACGTACGAGGCTGCTTGCGACGACGTGCCCGCTCCTTATCCTTCTCATCTTGCCCCTCCCTCTCCTCTATGGTGGGTTCTCTGGTAAGGAGGGAGAAGATGTCCACATACTTCCCACGCCAGATCTTTTCCTTGGTGGCTTGGGCCAAATGGTCCCCCAGGAGCAATGAATACCCCGCAGTCGGCAATGCCGACACAGGAACGGCGGGAACTGCGGGCATCTGAAAAGGAGCCTGGACCAACCCGGTTACCCCTAAAACATTCCCAACTGCGTAAGGAGTACCCCCCACACCGGGGCCCTGGGTGAGAGCTGGAGTCACCGGGTGGGCCGTCGGCGGCCGAACCGCTGCACCACCCGTGCGAGGCCAAGGCCATTGAAACCCCCCCAACATTGCCATTTGTGTGGGTGCGCTAGATTGAACCACATACTCACATGCTGCACCCCCATGGGCCGCCCCCACCGGGGGTTCCGACCCACTGGGGGCGTCGGAGCTCACGACCGCAACTGAGCTCGCCGACGGGGCCTGACCAGCACCGGCCTGTCGATCGGGGAGCTGCGAGGCAGTGGCCGATGCCGGGCCACGCGCCTCAGGCAGCTCGACCCGTCCCGCCGCCTGCCACTGCCCAGCAGACGATGGACGAATCTGCACCCCAAAAGGGGTCCCCTGGGTGATTAACCCTGGCCAGTGAAGCCTCGAGGGCCGCAACGCGGGCCAAAAGGGCCTCCACACTGACGTAGCCCCCCAAGCCAAGAGGGGGCAAAGGGCCGGCCGGCCCACTAATTGCAGGCGCGGGTCCAGGTCCCTGGACCCCGGGGCCCATATAGGGCCATGATCCCAGGCCCGGCCCCAGGGCCGGGGAGAACCCTGCCAGGGGAGAGAGCTGAAACCCCCCACAGGCAGCTGCTCACCAACGGGGGAAGGCCCCGCAGAATGGGCCACGCCAGAGGCAGTGGCCACTGCTTGCGGGCCGAGGGCCGCGGCCCCTACAGGGCCGGTACGCAGACCTCCAGCCCCAGGCTAAGGGGGAATCAACCCCATACCACCGGTCCCGGTGAGCTCAGGCAAAGGGGGCTGCTGGGGAGGCGCGGCCGCGGTCCTCCAACCCAGCTGGCGCCTCCGCGCAGAACGAGCCGCGTTCGCAGCCGCCTTCTTCTTAGAGGGCATTGCAGCTAACCGATGGGAAGCCGAAAAGGAGAAAATTCAGCAGCCAAGAGGCTTCCCGGTGAAGGTAAAAGCGACGGAGGTAAGAGGGAAAAACTTCTCCGCTCCGTCGCTTCGCAAAATGGCAGCTCGGCTGTCTCGTGGCCACCCCTTTTATAGGGGAGCTGGCCACGCCCCCTAACTACCCGGATGCCTTCGTCCGATGGGGGGCCCCCGCAAAGGGCGCGGCGGCCATTTTGGCGCCGCGCTTGCATTTTTCTGCTTTCAACAAACCTTCAATATACTGCAGTTCATAGGCATGTGGTTGAAAATGATGTGTGTAATGTCAATTACAGTACAAGGCTCAAGGGGTATTTTCTTTAATAATTTGTGATTATTTATTATAATATGCATGGAGAAGATCTAGGTCTACAAATGTTTTTCTAAAATATATTTACAATTAAAAATTCCTAGTGTTCCTGAAGGAAAGTTGATGTCCCTGTTATAGTACTGGAGGGTCACAGTGAGTCATTTTTAGCTCTCCATACTAGTTTTCAGTCTGAAATGAATATTTTTCAATTAGGGTTAGAAGATAGTAAGAGCAGTTGCGTTCTGCCTCACATCTTCAAAAGCTAGGAAAATCCTGGGCACATAATGGTTGTTTCAGGAACCAAGGATAGTTTGTGTAAATTGTCTTTGAAGGCAGATGTTGCTTTGTGTTCCAGGAAGTTTTTTTTTTTAAAAAAATAGCTGCTAGCAATGTCTCTGTGTGGTGCCATTTCTCATATTTTAAGATACCAAGGATTCAGTGCATTTACGAGAATGAAGAAAAAGAATCCAAAAGAAAGGTTGCCTTTCCTCATTAAACCTGCCGGCTCATTAGCATTTGCACAAGGGAATTTGCGCAGATGTCCCTGTGAGATGGCATGGGGATAAAACAAAACCCTCAGGAATCCCTTTGTTATTTCTCATGCCTCTGGAAAACACATATTCTGGGGTGTTTTGGGAGTTAAAAATGTTGCAATTGGTGAGGGGGAAAATTTGGTGTGCATTGCTGTAGCAAAAGAAAGAAGCTTTATAGTTGAAAAAATAGTAGTAAGAATGCCTAGGTAACCGTTGTCCTTGCTCGAAGGCCAGTCGTATCTGACTCTAGGGTTCAGTGTTCATCTCTGTTTATAGCCAAAAAGCCAGTGCTGTCTACATTTGCAGATGTTTCCGTGGTCATGTGGCAGGTATGCCTAGATACTGGAGTACACGTAATGCTGTTTACCTTCCTGCCAAAGTTGTCCCTATTTATCTACTTGCAATATCTTACTTTTGAACTGCTAGGTTGGCAGGATCTGGGACAGAGATAGGAGCTTACTCCATAGAGCAGTACTCGGTTCTTGAACTCCTGATCTCCTGACCTTCCACTCATCAAGTTCAGCATCTTAACCACTATGCCACCACTTACTGCTGGTTAATTCAGGATGGATTTTCAGAAGGAGTGAGTGAGTTCGTAGAAACTTTGTCTACCCATTGATGATCTGCTGAATTCTCAAAACTGATGGTGCTACAGAGTACTTCCTATTTGTTTGTTCTCCTCATTCACAGTTGCTCCCAATTAGAATACCTCCATGACACAAAGAACAAATTGGTGCTGGCCACTTTCAAACAAACTCAGGTTGGACAGTCTTGATTTGCACAGAAAATGTTTGATATGAAGCTAGGCATACACCCCTCATCTCCATCAGAGATCTAGTTCTGGCTGCTGTGACTTCTAGAGAACTGGTGGCCTGTCATCTAATGTGGGAGGCTTCACCATGCTACTTCAAGGACCATGTTTCAGAGGTATCAGAATCAGAACTTGTTTGTCAATATTCCATGTGTTTCCAGGGATCATCAACCATATCTCAATAGGAGTGAGATCTGCCGATATATTTCTTACATATTTGGACAGATATAAGAAAAGAACTAGATATTACCAGTGGCTTCACCTTTTCCTGTTCTGTGCTGCATCATAACCAGTTTTACTGGGTGGACATGGGTAAATCTAACCTAATGTATAGATGATCTTCTCATGAATTCCTGGCATTCCAGGATAAAAATCTAGCAATGGACTTGTATCAGGTGAACTTTCATTCTGCTTTGAAAGATAATGCAAGATCTGCGGAAGACTTTCTACACTCATATAACAGCTATAGAGTTATAAACAATAATAAATTTATCCAGTATCCCTTATTCCTTAGTTTCCCATCTTAGTTTTCAGGGTAAAGTACAGTGATGCTGTGGCTGATGCTCGGTTTTATTATCACCATCGTACAAATTCCTTTTCCTATATACGGTATATCTTCCTGTGATATTTTACAAACACAAAGCAAGTATCAATATATTATTTAAGCTATATATGAAGCTAAAGGAAAGAACCCCAACCCATTTGATATCAAAAGAGCTATTCCCCCCCCAATTTTGGCTATGCATTCTGCAGTTTTTTTAATTGACTCAATTTGCTATTCACTCTGGCAAAGTCATCATGCTGGATGAAGTTGAAAACCTCTTTAAAATAGCTACCAGTGGATTCTGTTTTTCCCAAATACCATAATGTGACATGTAGAAGAAATCACAGCTGGAAACTGGAATGGGGATGTTGATCAGTTAATCTTTTCAGCTAAAATGAAGGTTAAAGACACCATAACCTTTGTCTTAAGTTCTTAATTATGGTGTCAGCTCCAAGCAGAAGCTGTTCTATTTCACTTCCATTTATTCCCACCCACCCCTTTTCTGATTTTTTTTTAAAAAGCAGCTTCTGGTGTCCTTGCTGAGCCATGTCATAGTTAAACGACACACATGCTGTGTATTTTAATGAGCAGCTAACACTGATTATATGAAAGCAGGTTCTGAGACATGTTCAGAGTCCAAAATAGCCCTATGAGAAATAAATTAGCCTCTTTAAAAATCCTTAGCTTTGAGCAGGTTTTAATCCTGAAAGGTTTGATTAAAGACTGAAAGGAGTTCTGAGAGCTAGTGGGAGTCCAAGTTTCTCTTTAATGTTAACAATGAAACAGGGGAAAATGTCCAGCTCACAGCACTGAAGAGGACAAAGTCTAGAATACAAACACCCTCCGTTCAAACTACCTGACACAAAACATAAGAACATAAAATGTGATTGTCTTTTTTTCTCTCCTCCAAGATAATGAAATATTTTGTGTGGCTCTCAATGAAAGATTCCACATTACTGGGGGTAGATTTTTTTTGCAAATTGCCTGAAACTACTCTTGTTGTTGTCTTGTTGCATAGATTTTTTAAAAATAAAAATTAAAGCACTGGATGGGCAGTCTGCACCTATTTTTTTTGTAAATCCGCCAGTTTCTGTGCTTGTTTTAAGTGTGTGCTTTGCTTCATAAAAGGAAAAAACAATAGTTTTGTGTAGCGATATCTTGCCTAAGTTGCAGTAACTTCAACATTTTCTCTCTCACTGCTCTATAAGACAGAACTCACAAAAAAACAAGATAAAGGTAAACGTTGCTCTTGCTTGAAAGCCAGTCATATCCAACTCTAGGGTTCAGTGCTCATCTCTGTTTATAGCCAAAGAGCCAGTGCTGTCTGTGTCTGCAGATGTTTCTGTGGACATGTGGCAGGCATGACTAAACACCAGATGTGATGAGTATTCAGCCTTTTCCCTTCTTCTGGTGATTTTTGAAATTTTGCCCTGATAGACAAGCCCTCAAAGAACCCCATGGAAACCTGGAAGTTTCTTTGAACAGCAGTTGGGAGTAATTATGAGCCCATCCCTCCCCATTTTCTGCACAAGATTAAGTTTAATATTTCTGAGATGTAGGTACCTGAAGTGTTTTCCTCTAAATGATGTCCCCCCTCTATGGTTTTGAAGAACAGAGGGCAGAGCTCTATTCTTGAAAATTATATATATCTCCACACAAGGCTGATGACGTTAAGTATAGTAGAACCCGGTATTACGAATACGGTTTTTTCGTATCTCTATGGGATCATTGTACGATTTTTTCCTATAGAGATTTTTGTTGTATGATTTTCTCCATAGAAATTCATTGCATTGTATAACGAAATTTTGCGTTATATGGGGCACAATGTTTTTTTCAAATCCTTTGTTGTATGATTTTTTTTTTTTGCTGTAAGAGGCATTTGTTATATGGGGTTCTACTGAATAACTATTTTTTAGAAATGTATAGTTCCCATCTTCCACCAATTCAAAGCTCCTGTGGAATCCCTTTTACCTCATGGAAGCTATTGGGGCTATGGTATTAAGGGTGGTGGAAGAGGGAGAAATCTTTTTTTAGAAAAAAATGCAAAAATTGTATTTTTCTAAAAAGAAAAAAATATATAATCTTGCCCAGGCGGGAGAAAACTTTGACAATTCTTTTGTTGTCAGCAGTGAGAAAGAAGTAAACAAAGGTTTATATCACCAGCCATATACATGTATTCATTAAATGCAGTTTCCTTCCCTGGTATAGTAGGGGAAACTCTTTGTGCTTGATCACATTTGTGTGCAGCAGAATTTGGGCATAATAACTATACAGTAGCAGGAAACAATCAGGGCATTTAAACAAATGATAATGGTAAAAATTGAAACATTCCCTTGTCTTACACTTATTCAGATGCAAGGAGAGGTTAAACCATTTGAACAGCTCTCAGTTTAATAATATACAATACTGGAAGCGTCGAGATAATGAGCACTTTGGACAAGGATGGAAAACTCTCAATTTTCACATCTGAATAGCAGCCAACGTGATGAGGGGAAGTGGAGAGGTGAAAATGTAATTTTATCGACTGCTTTCTGCACAGTGACCCTGCATTGATTTCCAAAGCAGGATCAATATGAACAGGAAAATTTATTTTTCCTGAAACTTCCCAAGGCCTAATGAATAATGCAGTATATCTCCCCTAGCGTATATTACCCTAGAAGCCTTACCTAAAATGTAGGGGCCTCAAGGCATGGTGAGAACCCAATGGAGAACAATGAATGCAAAAATAAGGGAGAGGAAATCCAGTGAGGTCCACTAGAAAACTACTGGATGAGCAAAGGGAAATTCTGCAAAGACCACATAGAAAAAGCCAAAGAAAAGATGTCTTTCAAAAAGTCTTCTTGTCCTTAAAGTACAAAGTAATTGGAAAGTGAAATGATAACGTGAGTTAACTGCTTGGAAATTATATGAGTGTCTATTAAGCCTGTAGCACAATGGTTGCATTCAGTGATGCCAGACCTATTGTATGTTTTCAGAGTCAATATATTAGACAGGTAGGCATATTAAAATAAAAAGAAAATAAGATAGAAAAAAGTGTTCCTCCCCCTCCTACCACAAACACCCTCTAATAGAATTTGTATCATTTTGAAAAAGAGTAAAAATCCCCCCCCCCGCCACCCTAAGCCTTAACACAGGATTTAGATGGCCAGTTTCTGAATGGAGAAATGTACCAGTTTTCTCACTTTAGTGGGAAAACACACAGGATTG
Source organism: Bradypodion pumilum (assembly GCA_035047305.1). NCBI lineage: Eukaryota > Metazoa > Chordata > Lepidosauria > Squamata > Chamaeleonidae > Bradypodion > Bradypodion pumilum. Next base: position 60,751,522 of record JAWDJD010000004.1, on the reverse strand, counting down.
TCATTTAAATAAAAAATGGTAATAAATTGCTGAACTGGAGGTTTCCATAATTAAGATGTGGGTAGCTTAATTCAAAAAGAGCACCTTGCTCTGAGAGATAATTCAACTGCTGTGATGGACCTTTAGGTGAATCAAGTCCTTCTATTACACTTCATCGGTTTCTACCTCACGGCCTTTTTGTGAACCTCAAACCCCCTCATGGTGCAAAACTTTGCCCAAAGCTGGTTCTGCTCCAGACCACAATGGTTTGGAAAACAACTTCAAAATTGGAGGCTAATGTCTTTTGTTTGGTATTTGTGTTTGAAGTCATGGTACAAGATATCCGGAAAGACACTAAGAAGACTAATATTAGCAACCTAGTCTTCCTACATATATACTAGGGCCAGACTGTTCATGCCAGGTATCTTCTTGTTGTGCAAAGAGTATTTTCTCAGCAGGAATCATCACAAAGGTTCCCCTAAGAACTTTGATTTTTTAAAAAGAGACCAAACTATAAATGGCATAATAACAGCACAACAGTATGGAAAGTCTTCTTGTTGTTTCTCTTCCTATCAGGCTCAACATGGATCTTCAACACCCTTTTTATCAGCATTGTACTGTATTGGTATCAGGATGAGAAGAGAGCTCTCTTAAAGTGTAATATTTAGTATTAGCCCTTTCTTCCCCAAACAGAACCTTTTTTTTGACTCCTCTGCTGACAGAGTCTTCCTACTTATTGGAATAGTATTTTACCAATATTTCCCTGGTGTTGCACTTCTATAGGATCTGATGCATCTCAAGATAAATCGGCATTGGAGTTTTCTACCCAAATCCCACAGCTAGTCTTCTAAAATATCTCCTGAATGGAACTGACTCCTTTATGTATAAATTCCAAAATAACTATACTTGCCTTTAACAGTGTTTCCCCACCACTTGAAGAACTGCAACAGCACAGCACCCGGCAGTTATTTGCAAATCTGACACAACAGATAGTACCTCCTAATAAGACCAATCTAAGCTACATAAAGTGACTTTAGTTCTGGAATAACTCACCAGACAATGCTCCAGTAATTCAGTAATGCTGAAATAAAGTGCATCACTTCTTTCACCAAGTACAACCATCCTATAAATAGCCACACGTCTCTCCTACAATATAGAAGCCACAGCTGTAGTCTGTTCCTACTGGCCTAATGATTGTACCACCACATTATTTGATCATGAGGAGATGAGAAACCTAGGAGAGGTGCTACTTAAATAGCTATTAATGTCAGTTCAGATAACAGATGTGTAGACTGTGCCATGGGAAAACTGTATTATGATTGCAGAACCATTATCCTGCTTCATCAGTCATCTTCCTGACTATTCATGGGAGGCAAACTATGCACCTGTGTCTAGTTAGTAGCAGACTAAGTGACTTTAGTATTTCTTTGTTTGTTCTTCCATCTGGCTTTCTTAGATAGAATCTCTGATTTTAGGAAGTCATATTTCCCAGGTTGCAAGTGTATGTAATTGGCAGATTGTTTGGGTTATTTTGCAACCATTGAGCTGAGTGTATAATTGTAGAATCAGGGAATGGACAAGAAGAGAATTGGGAAAGAAAAAGCTTGCTGAGTGCATTCAGAAAAAAAGGCTACAAAAATAATCCTCCCCCACCCAAGATCCCATTGGATCCAAGAAGATCTCCTTTCCTAGCTTTTCTAGAATTCACCAGTTGTGCCCGCTCCTGGACTGGGACTCCTTGGTCATGGTCACACATGCTCTGGTCACCTCTAGACTAGATTACTGTAATGTGCACTACATGGGGCTGCCTTGATGACCATTTGGAAACTGCAGCTGTTCCAGAATGAGGCGGCCTAGGTGGTGATGGGATGTGGACATTATGCCCACACCTTGCCTCTGCTCTGGGAGCTGCACTGGTTACTGGTATGCTTCAGGGTGCAATTCAAGGTGCTGGTGATGACCTTTAGGTGCTGGTGATGACATGTGATGTCATGGTGATGACCTGAAGGTGCTGGTGATGACATGGTAGTGGTCCAAGATATCTAAGAGAACATGTCTCCCCAAGAATGTCTGTCCATTCAACCAGAGTGGACCGGAGGGGCTTTCTAATTGTACCATCTGCTAGAGGGGCTTGTCTTTCTAGCACAAGAAGGAGGGCCTTCTCTGTGTTGGCTTCAGCCCTATGGAACCTCCAGCCGATAGAGATAGCTGCAGACAGAATTGCTGCTTTTTAGGAAATAACTTAAAACCTGGCTGGCAGGGCAGGTGTGGGGCACTGATGGGGAGGTGACCCCTGCCCGTTGGCTCATAGAAATAACTAAGAACCTCCCTCTCTTTCTAAGGATAGTGTGGGTGGGTTTTTAATGTTGATGGTTTTAAATGATTTTATTGTGGTTTTTCTTGTCTATGTTTTTTATATATTATCTGTTAGCAACCCGGAGTTGCTTTGGCGAGGGGGCAGTGATACAAATATGAACAATAAATAAATAAATAAATAAAATTTTTACAACAGAAACCAGGTGAACTTCCATGAGAGATTTTGAGAAATCACTCCCATCCTCCTGCCTAAGATAAAAAAGACTAGATGTTGAAATTTGCTACTACAATGTGGTTTCTAGCTGCTAAGGTAAATTTTCATACATTCTTAAATGTTGGATTTCAAAAATATTATCTTTTCCAAGTGCTGTATCCATTCCAAATGTTGGCTGCCACCATGATGATAGTCTTCCTGTTCTTAACTCCTTAGAACAATTCTTCCAAGGACATTCCACCCCAGTCTCTCAAGTTTTTTAGCCATGTGGTCCATTTACATCCAGGGCCTCTCTTCCCAAAGATCTTCCCTTTCATAACAAGTTGGAGTTGTCTATACTTTACGTTGTTCCCCGTGATATGCCCAAGATAGTGGAGCTTTTTTTTGTTTAATGATCTTAACCAGTTCTTCTTCTTTATCTGTCTGGCACAACATTTCTACATTAGTCACATGGCCAACCCATGCTATCCTTAACTGCCATCTGTAGATCCACATTTCAAAAGCTTCAATATTCTTTTCAGATACTTTATTCAATATCCAAGCTTTGACTCCATTTGGCAACACTAGGGATATGTAACATCTCACTATTTGGTTCTTGATAGCGAGAGTTAGATTTTAAATACATAACAACTGTCGCATTTTCATAAAGATGGATCTTGCTTTTTCTATTCACACTTTTGCTCTCTACCTCATGACACCACTTTTCATTTAAAATACTCCCCAAATAGACAATTTTATCCACTTAAATTTAAGACACATGAAAACCATTGTTATCTATGATCAAATGGAAAAGGTACTTGCCCTCAGGCACAGGCAAATGGGCATATTCTTGGGATGTGGACATTCAGAAAAGTAGAGAAAGAAGAGCAAAATCAAATTTATTTGTACAATTCTAGAACAACTCCAGGATGGGGCAAAAAGTGCTGTTCTACTCAGGACAGAGCAACACCACAAAAAGGTCCTTCATACCCAGTGGTGGGCTCCACATTTTTTTACTACCACACTGTGGTTGTGGTATGGTGGGTGTGGCCAGGGGAAAAGTCCTGCATTGCATGTGAATTAGGACTAATTTATTTCAAAACTTGGATGGGCAGGGCCAGCCAGATTTTCTGCTACTGGTTCTGGCGAACTGGTGCGAACCTGCTGATGGCCCCCCACTTCATACCCCACTTAGCATTTTGAGAATGACAAAAAGAGTTCAGTTATATCCATTGAGAAAATGGGAAATTAAAAAGTAATATAGTATGATGAGTTGCTGAATCCAAAGGAGGAAGTGAATGATAGCTGAACTTTTGAATAACACCCCAGATCACTCTTCACACTCCATCCACTGAAGTGCTAGAGAGGTCTCTGACTACATATTCTCCATGTCTTCTCTGTCAGCCATTTCACAGAGCTGTAGGGCAAACAAAACGACTTGAGTTGCTGTTCAGAAAGCCTTTTCCCAGTCTGAAATGGTCACCTTTTTCTTTGTTCTCTTGCTCCCCTCAGTTTAATAAGCTTTTCTGAAATACTATTAATACTGCATTTGTGCATGATTAGGAAAAATATTAGTTGCATGGGCTTTGAGTGACTAGGTCATATGGTTAGGGTCCTATGTAGTCATCTCACATCATACCCATTTATACCCGCCATGCAGATATCTTAATGAGGTCTAGAAATGCATAGATAATATCATGGATTTTGGCAGGAGTAGGTTGGAGTGTCTCCTAAAGGGTTTAGGGAGGGCCCATCAAAATGTGTACACACTTTACTCAGATAGAGAGCAGGCTGTGGAGGTTTCACACACCTGTAATTTTCCCTTTGTCTTTAAAAAGTCTCTGTTTGAGAAGCAATTTATTCTGAAAAATAAATTATACCACCAAACATTGAAAAACATGCCAATTTGATAACTCTAGGCTTGTCTATAAGCAGATTGGATCAGGCTAAATTGGGTCACCTTTGGTTGGGTAGAGTTCTGGGATATCATTTGGTGTGATCCTCATAGCCACATGGCATACTGATCTCAAACAACCCTATTTGGCCTGCCTCCTTTAAGAAAACAACACAAACAGAAACAAAAAAACCCTGCCTTGCCCATTAGTTTTAATAGTCTTAAAACCATTTTTGCTTCTTTCTTCTGTCCCTCCAGGGAGAAGTATAGGAAGTGTATAATTTCCCAATATCATGAAGTAGCTAAACTGTCTCCTTAAGCCACTTAACAATGTTGGGAAATTGAAATCTGCCAGCTTCCAGTGGGATCACATGCTCTGGAAATAAAACAAAATGGAGTGATCCTACCCACAAGGACCCAGAAAAGTCTGGTTAGGAATCCTCTGGAGAAAGACTGGTTCATGCTGGCACTTAAGTCTTCTGGTTGTTGCCAAAAGGACCAAATCAGCCCATAATCACAGCAGGCTAAACAACAGGGCAAACACTCATTTGATTACAAACTTTCTGTAATTTGTACCTTCATCTGTACACGTTGGCTTCTCAGACTGAACAGCTCTAGGACTCTTACAAGCATTTTGTCCACATGGACATTTTTTCTAATAGCTGGCTTTTCCAGGAATTACTGTGGCTTCTACAACGTTGCACATATCAGTGTGTTGTATAAACTTGAGATGAAGACTTTTCCTAATCAGCAAGGGAAAAGTAAAGGTCACCCTTGCTCAAAAGCCAGTCGTATCGGACTCTAGAGTTTGGTGCTAATCTCCATTTATAGTCAAAGAACCAGAGCTATCTGCATCTGCAGACGTTTCCATGGGCAAGGTGGAACATGTGGCAGGCATTACTAGACAGCAGAGTAGACAGAACACTGTCTACCTTTTTGCCAAAGTAGTACCTATTTATCTACTTGCAATTCCTTGCTTTTTAACTGCTAGGTTGGCAGGAACTGGGACAGAGATGGGAGCTCACTTTGTTGTGCAGCACTCGGGTCTTGAACTGCTGACCTGCTGACCTTCCAGTCATCAAGTTCAGTGTCTTAACCACTAAGCCACTGTATATATCCTAATCAGTTTAGCTGCTGAAAATAATAACAATAAGAAGAGGAACAAGAAGATGATTTATTGTAAGCATAGCTTTTCAAACCTCACATCTTTTTCTTTTAAAAAAAATCTCTGCTAGTTTGACACAGCCTACCAGATCCAGACTCAGCTCCATATATTCCTTTGGGGAAAGAACAGTAAAAGCACTAGCACCAAGGAGATATAAATGAATAGCTTTGTTCCTTACTTGCTACCTTTGTCATTTTCTGTCATTCAAACACCTTGTCAGAACGCTGAAGAGTTTCGAACACTGCTGCTCAGTGCAAGAAGAGACAAATTCCATTAGGGTGACAACAGAGCAGTAACCTGAGAAAATACTTCTTCTTCTTTTTAATGCTGTACCATTTCTTCCAAAAATACACCCACACAATCTGTCTCTGAGGTACCCCAACATTCTTGTTCTACTCCATTTATTACACTAAACACTAGAACAGTGTTTCCCACCATTTGGTTTTTGGACTTTTAGTGTAAGGGACCAAAGACAACGAAACAGCCGAAGGGTTGGCTTAACACAGGTTTATTGCATGATGATCCGGACGAACATGTGGTAATGGCGGATGGGTAGCTCAATATATACAGCTGGCTATACATTTGAATGTGGCTCGTTGACAGACTATTGGTTGCTGCCTGCGTGACGTCGTAGAAGGTCACGCCCTTCTTGACCAGGTGAAGAGGTGGCGGGGAATCTTCCCGCGCTGCTGATCCAGGTGAATCTGAGCCATGAGAGCTGGACGCTCGCTATTGCCATCTAGTGGTCACTAGCTCGCGTCCCCTTATCAGGTTTACATTGATACAGCTGAAGGTTATAATGTTGCACACAGAAAGGTTACATTGTTACCACATGGCTAAGGTACATTGTTAAAGGCACAGCTTTACAGAACACAACATCCCTCCCCCCTAGGATGAGACGAAGTCTCTCAGCCAAGATGGCTTATTGCATGTGCGTTTGGGCCGTGATGAGGGCTGACCCCCCCCGGGGGTGCTACTGCTTCTTTGTTCCCTGGTCCCTTGTCCTGTAATGGGAGAGGGAGACTCGTTAGTGGCTTGCCGCGGTTTGGCGGCCTTAGGGGAAGGGAAGAACTCCATTGTGGGCAGACCGGGGGCAATCGGGGCTAACGAAAAACCCCTCTTCTCGCTTGGACGGGTGGGGGACCACTCCGAAAAACCCCCCGGTTCTGAAAATCAAAGTCTAACTCAGTTGGGGTATCCGCATTTGTGGGGGAATTCCGCGAGATATGTATGGGGTCGGGTTCCTCCTCCTCAGAAAGATCCCCTAGGATATCTACGAGAACATCCTCCTCCCCCCTTGGTGGGGACCCGCGGCCCCCTTTCCCTCCCCCTTGGGCTGAACGGGTGGGGGAGAACCCTAACGCTGATTTTTTCTCTGTTTGGTCTGTGCCCTGCTCATCGGAGACCCTGCGTCGGAGCTGGTCCGCGTGCCGCCTCCACAGTAGCCCTGTGCTGGTTTCCATGCGGTACGACACGGGGCCGGTTTGCTCCACAACTACGCCCGGTACCCAGGCTGGGCCCGCGCTGGCGTAATTCCTGCAATGCACGGGGGCGCCTACACTGAAACTCTTCGTGGCCTCTAGCCCAATGTTCCTTCCCTTGTCCTCTACCCTCGTGGGGTCTAGCCTAGTAAGGATGGTGGTCAGTTTCCTACGCATTAAGAGCTCTGCGGGGGAGTATCCTGACGCCAACGGGGTCACCCTGTACCCTAGCAGAAACTGACACACTTGTAGGTTCAGGTACCCGGGGCCCATGTGCCACAACGCGTCCTTCGTGGTGCGGACGAGGCGCTCTACTTGACCATTGGTGGCTGGGTGAAACGGGGTGGAGGTGATATGCGAACGGCGTTAATCTCCATGAATGCCCTAAACTCGGAGGACGTGAAACAACTAGCGTTGTCGCTAATTAACGTGTCGGTTATGCCGAACGTGGAAAAGAGCCTCCGCAAATGCTTAATGGTCTGGGCCGAGGAGGTGCTCGTGACTGGGATAACCTCCAACCACTTGGAGAAGGCGTCCACGACAAGAAGAAACAGGGTGCCTCTGAACGGGCCCATGAAATCAATGTGCACCCGGGACCACGGCCCCTTGGCCGAGTCCCATTCCCTGTGGGGAAGGCGGGCCTCCTCTGGTCTGGAGCATTGGCAACTTTCACAAGTGCCGACCATGTGCTCGATGTCGGCGTCCAGCTGGGGCCACCAGAAGTAACTCCGGGCCAGCGCCTTGGATCGCACGATGCCGGGGTGGCTGACGTGCAGCAGTTTGAGCACCCGCGGCCGAAGGGAAGTGGGAATCACCACCCGCTGCCCCCACAAGAGGCACCCCCTCTCTAGGGACAGCTCTAACTTTTTCCTGAAAAATGGGGCGAACTCCTCCGCTGGGGAGGATACCGGCCACCCTTTCTGCACCCAGGAGCTAACTGCCGCTAACGTCTTGTCCTTCTCTGTCGCTTTGGCAATGTCGGCGGGCATTACGGGGGGCGAATCCAGCACCTCTATCATAAGAACCTGATGGTCCCGCTCCCCCTTGCTCACCTGGCTGGGCGTCAGGGGGAGGGGAGACCTTGATAGAGCGTCCGCATGGCTGATCTCTTTCCCGGGCCGGTAGACCAACGCGTGCTGGTACGCGTTGAGAAAAATGGCCCACCTGAGCATCCTCGGGGACAGGATCTGTGGGGTGGGCTTATCTGCGGTAAAAATGCCTAGCAGGGGCTTGTGGTCCATTACAATGGTGAAGGGGCGGCCATACAGAAAATCGTGAAATTTTTTCGTCCCCGCAACTATTGCTAGTGCCTCCCTGTCTGTCTGTGCGAAGTTTCTGTCCGCTTGGGACAGGGACCTGGAGTAAAATGCTATCGGGGCCTCCCTTCCGTCTTCCAGCATGTGGCACAGCACCGCCCCCACCCCCACCGGGGATGCATCACAGGTCAGGACTACCGGGCGTTTGGGATTGAAATGGGTCAGTATGGCATCAGACGCTAGGAGACTTTTTAGTTCGCTAAATGCCCTTTCTTGGTCCTCGCCCCACTTCCATGTCTGATCTTTTTAAAGCAGTTTGTGTAGCGGTTCAGCTACTGCTGCCTTCCGGGGGAGGAAAGAGTGGTAAAAGTTGAGCAGCCCTAGGAACGACTGCAGCTCGGGCTTGGAGGTGGGGCGGGGGGCTTTCTTAATGGCGGCCACCTTGGATTTGGATGGTTTTATCCCCTCAGGAGTCACACAAAACCCCAGGAACTCAACCTCGGTCGCGAAGAAGACGCATTTGTCCTTTCGCAGTCTCAACCCCGCTTTTTCGAATATTGTCAGGACCTTCCCCAACCTCTTGGCCAATTCGACCCGACTCCCCCCCCGTTATTAACACGTCATCAAAATAAGGCAACACCCCCTCTAGCCCCTTCAGGAGGCGTTCCACGAGTGATTGGAAAATTCCAGGCACCGAATTCACGCCGAACTGAAGGCGCGTCACCTGGAACACCCCCTTATGGGTGACTATGGTCTGCGCAGCAGCTGCGGCAGGGGACACTGTGAGCTGCTGGTAGGCCTGTGCTAAGTCGAGCTTAGCGAAACACTTTCCCTCGTGTAACCTGGCCAGCAGATGGCTGACTACCGGCACCGGATACGCATTCGGGCGGATCGCCTTGTTGATGGTGCACTTGTAATCGGCGCATATGCGGACCTCCCCATTGGCCTTTAGTGCGGTTACAATTGGAGTTTCCCACTCCGCAGAATCAACAGGCACAAGGATTCCCTGGCCCACCAATTTGTCCAGTTCCGCCTCTATCTTGTCCTTGAGTGCGAACGGCACCCGGCGTGGTTTGAGTCGAATTGGGCGGACCTCCGGGTCCAGGTCGAAAGTCACTGGGGGGCCCTTGAATTTCCCCAGTCCCTTTTTGAAAACTTCGGGTGCACCTCGCACACCTCCTGAATCGGGTCAGACCCAACGGCGTGCATCCCAACGGCGTGTACCCCCCCAATAAACAACCCCAGGGGCTGGAACCATTGAGTCCCGAGGAGACTGCAATCTCCCCCTTTAAGCACGACTAGAGGGAGGGACGCGGCGTGCTTCTTGAATTTAACCTGAAATTCTCCAACCCCCAACACTGGAATGCTGTTCCCTTGCACGTCCCGTAGTGTGGACCTCAACGCTTTGAGCTTGGGTCGCCTGTGGGGGGCAATTCTCAAAAACTCCCTCTGGGAAATGATTGAATATGAGGACCCCGAGTCAATTTCCATGCTAATGGGAACCCCTTGAACTAGTACCTCAACAAAGTAGCGGGGGTGTCCTACGGACACGCTGAATACTGGGGCGTCGTCCTCGCTGCCGTCGGAGATGCGGCCCACGCCGTCCTGCTTCCGCGTGGCCTGAGCGCCGTCCTTGGGTCTCGTTGAGCGGTCTTGTCCCGCGGAACGGTCTGCTGAGCTTCTCCGGGTCTCGCACCTCTTCCTGCACACCTTGGTGATGTGCCTGCGGCGGCCGCAGTTGTGGCACTCAGCGTTCCGAAACGGGCATTTTACGCGGTCATGGGCCGCTCCACAGCCGTCGCACCGCCGGCTCTCTTTCCGGACCCTCCGGACGTCCTCGTCGTCGCTGCTCTCTGCGGACGACCTCGAAGCTCGCCGGGCCGCATGCACCGGAGTCTCTGCCTTGCTCGACTTCGGCCACCAGTCCTGGAGTTCTTGGACCCCAGCCTTTGTAGCTTCCGCGGCCTGTGCCGCTCTGACGACCTCCTGCAACGTGGGAGGCGGCTCTTGGTTCATTAATGTGCGCTGGGTTTCGGCGTCGTTCAGGCCGCACAGCACACAGTCCCGGAGGGTGATTTCGGCATTCTCCCATTTGCACGGGCCGGCCGCCAGCCGCAGGGCCGCCACGAATGCGGCGACCGTCTCCCCGGGCGCTTGGACTTGCCTCCAGAACGCACTCCGAGCGGGAAACATCGCCGTGGCGGGCCGGACGTGCTCACGCAGCATCTGCATGAGTTCCTTGGCCTTGAATTCGCTCACCCTCCTCGGTGCGATCAGGTCCACCAAGGTCCTTTTGGTTTCTTGTCCGAGCATCCTGGTGAAGATGGCCCTTTTCTTTGCCTCTTCCGTGACTTCGGACTCAATCAGTGCTGCCTGGAAGTCCATTTCGAAGATCTCCCAGTCGCCCGGTTTCCTGATTTCGAAACCGGCGCATGTCTTGGTCCCGTGGGCTGCCATTATCCCACCTTCGTCGCCAATTTAGTGTAAGGGACCAAAGACAACGAAACAGCCGAAGGGTTGGCTTAACACAGGTTTATTGCATGATGATCCGGAGGAACATGTGGTAATGGCGGATGGGTAGCTCAATATATACAGCTGGCTATACATTTGAATGTGGCTCGTCGACAGACTATTGGTTGCTGCCTGCGTGACGTCGTAGAAGGTCACGCCCTTCTTGACCAGGTGAAGAGGTGGCGGGGAATCTTCCCGTGCTGCTGATCCAGGTGAATCTGAGCCATGAGAGCTGGACGCTCGCTATTGCCATCTAGTGGTCACTAGCTCGCGTCCCCTTATCAGGTTTACATTGATACAGCTGAAGGTTATAATGTTGCACAGAGAAAGGTTACATTGTTACCACATGGCTAAGGTACATTGTTAAAGGCACAGCTTTACAGAACACAACAGGACTTCAATTCCCTGAAGCATATGTCATTTCCCCAAAGTACTAATCAGCCAATGTACTGAGTTAGGCTTCCATAGTTCTAAGTTCATAGTTCTAAGAAGCACCAGAAATAGAAATGAACATTGAAGAGCATAAACAGGAGGTGGAATGGAGTGGGTAAATAATTCAGTGTGCCTGTGTCTAACTAACTTAACTGCTGCTTGTGATGAAATCCAAATACATCATTATGTAAGGTGTTTGCTTACAAATTCCTGCCAGGATGCCCTATGGTGGGAGAATACTGGGAGCTATGTATGGGTATTGGAAGTAATCTCTTCCTTAAGATTTGGGATTTAACTGGAGAAATGTTTTGTTCTCCTCCAGACTAATGTTAAATAAGCTCTTCTAGGCTATTACCTCAATGCTACTTGCAAACTGCTGTGAGATATACCGAGCAAGGTAAAAAGCTCTCTGGGTCTCTCCCTTTGCTCATACTGTAGCAATCCTATCTGGAAGTTTCATTCTTATTCATGGGCAAGCAGGCTGCCAAAATATGTGCCTCCATTACCTTAGATAGGCATTGTCTCTCTGAAGAGAACAATTGTTTACTTCTGCCACACTGTACATAAGAACAGAGAGGGCCAATTAGATGCGCCTGCAGAGAGACTCCTGAGAGTGACGGAAACTCCTTTGCGGAGGAGACTGGGAGCACTGACAGCAAACCAGCTGCTTTGGCAGAGTGCTAAGTGACAGAGCAACCAGCATTGCTGCTACTGCTAAATGGAGCGATGCTTTCAGAAGCTGTGAAGACCAACCATGAACAAGGAGACCCATGAGCAACCTTGGTACCTCTGCCAAATGCACAATAAAAACGAAAAGAAACAATAGGATTCTCAGTAGAAACAGAACTGAGAATCTTACAACATAAACATTACTGTATTTGTTAATTATCATATCAAGAGTCCATACAATTAAGAATTACATCAGTTTAAACAACAGAAAATAATTAATGCTAACTAGTGCTTATCTGCTAGGTTGCCTTATTATCAGGCAGGCAGATAAACATTATCTGTCCTTCCTTTCCTCCATTCCATTAATTTAGGTACTTACAGCATGTATGACACTGAATTCAAGGTGCCTTCTAGGACCTACATAGGATAGTTGTGATAAAAGGCCATTGGAGCAGTACCTGACCCTATGAAAGCAAGTGGTCTGAGATCACCCTATTTCAACTGCTTATGTTAAGTTAAAGGTAAAGGTCGCCTATGCTCGAAATCCATCATATCCAACTCTAGGGTTCAGTGCTCATCTCCGTTTATAGCCAAAGAGCCAACCCTGTCTGCGTCTGCAGACATTTCCATGGACATGTGGCAAGCATGACTAGACATGGGAGTACACAGAACACTGTTTACTTTCTTGCCAAAGTAATACCTAATTATAATTTCTTGCTTTTGAACTGCTAGGTTGGCAGGAGCTTGGACATAGACGGGAGCTCAGTCACCGTCTATGCAGCACTCGGGTCTCAAACCACTGACCTTCCAGTCATCAAGTTCAGTGTCTTAACCACTAAGCCACCTCAGTTTGAGTTATGTTAAACTCTCTCTCAAAGCATTAAAGGAATAGGAGCTCGTGGGAATCCTCTCACCTGTGCCTAGCTATAGGTTAACAAAGACAACCCAAAACCAGAATTATTGTTGCTGCAGTGATGTGCAGTGTTCCAGGAAACTTGCAAACCTGTGGGGAAAGTCAATATACTTAACCTTTCTTTTGATGAATGCAATAGTTTTGGCAATGATGACCAAGCAACCATTGACCTGTGTAGTGATTATCAGGAACACACACTTGCCAATTGGTGATGCCTGTACAGGACATAATGTCAGGCTGAAGTACTAAAGCAGATGCACTATTTTCCCCCCTGCAGGAAATTCAGCACTGTTAAGTTGTAAAATACAACCCTTGCAGCTTTACTAGCACGGGGAAGCAAAGATTGGGAGGGGGGGAGAACAAAGGGTAAAAACACATCCATCCATCCAATCTATTTGCTCCCTGTCAGTTAGATTTACCATTATCCAAGAAAGAAAACTCCTGGCTTCCTTCAGATGCCCATATATAAAAATGTTCACTTTTTGTATCTAAGAGTGCTTTCAGAGAAGGGCTACCAGCATTACAAATCAGAAGACATCATACAGTTATTCTTTCTTTTATTCTTTCACAGATTATTTACTTCTAGTTACAAAAAGATAGACTAATGGTGAAACTTTTCGTTCTTGTCAGTTTAGGCTGTCTCAGTTTGGAATTTTCTAGCTCTTCAATATTTCACATCTCCAGAAGAGTGCAATAAAGCAAAAAATATAATACAATGAGACTGTTGTAGAATCACCATATAAAGTTCTGAGCATGAGTAAGGGTCTCTGTCTCCACACAAAAAAGCCCACCTTGAAGAGCCACTTCTCCTTCAGTTTTAAACCATTATACAGAGGGAAAGAAGCTTATCCACACAACTGCTGTGATGGCAAACAATAAAGGCTGGAAGACACATTGAACATTGCCAGAGAATGATGATGATAATAAGTGCAAAGATCCTTATTTGTGAGCAGGTGTATCAGTCTTTAATACAACTGTAATGTCAGTGCACTCCCAGCGTGACACAGTTTGTAACATCATGAGGGCGGAACACATGGCATGTCCTAGGCATTTTGAGAAATAGACGGTTATTAAAACTCTGGGTTCTTAGGAGGAAAACATTTTTTTTATATAACTACTGTATAAGATTAGGTAAAAGTAAAGATCACCCTTTAAGGGCTTTTAATTAGTTTGATGTTGCTTTTAATTGTTGTTAGCTGCCCAGAGTCGTTGCCAATTTGGGCAGCAATAGAAATTTGAAGAATAAATAAAAGCCAATCATATCTGACTCTAGAGTTTGGTGCATCTGCAGACATTTCTGTGGTCATGCGACAGGCATGACTAGATGTGACAGCGCACAGAATGCTGTTACTTTTCTCATGGAAGTGGTACCTATTTACCTATTAGCAATTTCTTGCTTTTGACCTGCTTGGTTGGCAGGATCTGGGACAGAGATTATTGCTCACTCCATCATGCAGTACTCGAGTCTCAAACTGCCAACCTTACACTCATCAAGTTCAGCGTCCTAACCATTGCACCACTGCAGTCCCTGCATAAGATTACTTACTTTCAAAAAGATAAGACTATGGAAATCTGAGATGCTTTCAGTTAACCGTAGGGAGAAAAAATATTCTACAATTAACAGATGGATAATTCCTTTGCTAGAATCAACCAAACTGTCACCAAACAGTGAGAAAGCATTGGAGTTCCCTTAAATGCCTGTTAGTTTGGATGGCAAAATAAGCAAGGATCAGGAGAAAGAGGAAAAACAAGAAAGTACAAAAACAAACATATTTTTGCAAGATCTTCTCTCCATGAGATTTGTACTTAGATTTCACTGTAACCAAATATTTGCAGCATCTAGCAGGAGCACTATTCCTGACACAGATGCCATCTTGACATAGGCTTATGGCTATCACGTTTATTGATCTCATGGCTATCACATTTATCTCTATGTTTGCACTGCTTTTGTTTGTCCTCTTTCCCAACCTTCTGGTATTCTACCATTCAAACTGATTAAGCATTCTGGAAAAGCTGAAAGCTTGCATAGCCCCAATGGACTTTTAGGTTCAGCTCACTGAGTGGGGAAATAAGAAGAAGCTGTGGTTCAGGATTTGATTAAACAGAGCAGGAGAGGCAGGCGCTGCTCTTCCCAACAGCGCTTGACACCTTGGTTTAGATCAGAGTTTCCCAACCTTTGGTTTTTGAACTTCAATTCCCAGAAGCCTAAATCAGTTCCCCAAAGCACTGATCAGTCAATGTACTGACTTAGGCTTCTGGGAATTGAATTCCCCCTGTGGGGCATGGGAACCACTGGTTTAGCTAGTAGAATTTTAATATATTTGTGATGGCGGAGCACTAGAAGGGTGAATCCACAGAGATCTTATGTATTTACATTCAATTCATATTTTATTTTAAGGTTTTAGAGCCAATGCCTCTATGTTGTGGATGTCCTACTTTGGTTAATAAATTTATCTTGGATTTTGTTCTCATTTAGCTTCAAAGAGGCATTGGGATTTTTCTCTAATTCTTCAAGCAACTCCTGATTGAGTGGCTGGAGAAAAGAACTTGTGGTGTACAAGTTATAGCATCTAATTTTGTTCTACCATTATTGTTGCTTGTTATATTAAGTACAGCATAAAACAATATTTTGTGAAGTTCATGCTTGCAATACATAGTTGACAGGTCAATAGATTGGTAGGTAAATAAGCAGACAGTGTTTTACTTACTTAATGTTTTGTAAAATATAAGCCCAACTGGTTTTTCTAATAAATGTGTGGTTTTTATATTAAAATTCCACCTAATAAAATATTGCCTCAGCCCTTCCTCTTACTAGTGCTGAATTGTATTCTTTGACATATTTTTAAATAGCATTTTTTTCAGCTAGCTCATATCCTTTTGGATCCAATGGCATTTAAGATGGTCTAGATCATGTGGGACTATGTCCTATTTACAGTCCCCTCCTGCGAATAAGTTTGTCCTTAAACATTCACACCTTATGTAAGACGTTCCATTAACTTCACAGGATAGTTGCTGAGTGAGACCTTCATGTTTGAAGGTACATCAGTGATTCTCTCCTGGCAGGTATCTATTCAGATGCATATGGAGCATAATATATATACTGTATTATAATCAGGCACGAATAGGCAGGACCCCTTGTGTGCAAACTTTGCCTAGTTCTGCAGACGGTCATCAGTACCTTTGCAGAAGCCATTTAGCCCTTCTGTATTTACTCATCAAAGAGTTGTTTTTGAGGGATAAAGCTATTTTGTCAAGTGAACTGACACCCTTGACTTTAAGAGGCGAGGACGGTCAATAATTATAATCCTGCTTGTCCCTGCTCAGCAACAAAGCCACATACAGTATATTGTTCCACTTGCACAAGCTGCACATTTAAAAACTGCACAGGGACAGGCTTTCATTTTTAATGAGAAAATATTCTCTATCTTTTACCCAAAGATCTTACCATGTTTTTCCCACAGTGTGATAAATAAATAAATAAATAAATAAATAAATAAATAAATAAAAATAATTTTTAAAACCAGCCACATACTCCAGCACTATCCTCAGTATAAATAGCCACCAGAGCAAACAGTACAGTTACCCATTTCCCAATCTGTTTTCAGGGCCACCCAGAGAATGAATGGGACTTAGGGAAGATGTGGTGTTGGAGGCCTTACTACTGTCCCCTAGGAAGGATCTGTGCATGTGTGTAAGAAACTGGTGGCTGCATATGAGAATTACTGCAAGCATGGGCTATTCATGAGAGTATGTACCTGCAGTTCCTTTTTGCTCTAGAATCAAGCAAAAAGATACATGGGCTTAATTTTGTCTTATGTGGGGGATAAGAGAATAGGCAGTGGGTTGTGCTTTTACTGTGTAAATTCCAAACCTCTTCTGACACAGCTGCTTTCCGCTTCCTTGGGCTCAAGCTAGAAGCAGATGTTAGAAACAGTCTGTGATTATAAGGGGAAAATTCTTCACTAATGAAAGCATCTCAGTGTCACAGCTTGAACTCCTCTTATCTCTGGGAGTATAAATTAGCTTGCTTTGTTTGATGACTGGTCTTCAGATCTTAATCATGAGATCCTTTAAGTTGTGATTTCACCACTGCTCCCAGTCACCACTATGCAACATTGGTGGGATTTCAACTCCAGTGACCATCTTAAATCTCTGCTTCTGGCCTAGCCACACAAGTTGTCTTATTATGGGCTGATGCTGCCTTTCTCCTCTATTCACTCTGAAGGGAATACGCCTGTAAATAATAATAATTGCACTTATGGTGATGTTTTCTAAGGATTTCTAGGTACAGAATGCACATAAGTGGTTTATCAGTCCCTTCATCTGGGGATATCATGGGACTGTGCAGCTTGCCCATGCCTAGACAGGCTGGCTTTTATCACTGGAGGTACAGTAGAGAACTGACATTTCTATCTCTGGTTGCACAGCCAGACACCTAAACCACAGAGCTCTCCAGCCAGCCCTCCCTCCCCTAAATAACTTTATACCAGCTGCCACATAGAAAACTACTACACAGCGGCACCTTGCCTGGAAGTCTTCGTTTGTGTTTGCCCCATGGAGGAATCAATTTCTCCTTTCATAAAGTACATACAGATCCTCAAAAAACAGTGTCTTGTTAAGTATTTGCAATGTAGGGGGCTTTTACAAGATGCAGTTAGAGTCAATTGCACTTCATACACAAATGCTACATTTTCTTCTCGCCCCGCCCCTGTCTTTTTTCTTACAAAAACTGTCAAAGGAAAGATTGAATAGTTGCTAAATTCCTTTTAATAGCAAGGTAGGAATGCTCTACCTGCAAGCTATCACCTGCTGTTTCTCTCTTTGTAGCCTCCTCATCATAAAGCTTTGCATTATTCCTGTTAGTGACAGTAGTTGCTTTAGAAATGCAGTGAGCAGTAATAAAATACAACTGATGCCATAATTATCCAAAGAAACATATCATTTACATTATTTCCCCTCATCTTCTCTCTCTCTCTGTCTCTCCTATCCCCCACTCCAATTTTACTGGACTAAATACATTTTATAAATGGTTGCTCAGAAAGACTAATTTTATTTCACATGTAACTTCTTTTAACAAATAAACTTTTTTTTAAAAAAAATCTGGAACAATTAAATCTTGTATTGGCATGCATGTCTTTTTATCAAGCTGAATAAAAGCATCTTGGCCATAAAAACAAATTTTCTTTAAAGTGCTTTATTTACTTTAACTTGCTGTTTTTCCATACAGTATTAGCATTCAAGACAAGTGAGGGGTAGCCTTTGGAAAAAGACAACCTCTGTATATCATTAAAGGAAAGCCAAGACTTTCAACCATGGGCAGTACATAGACCAAGAGGTACTCCATCTTGAAATTCCATGTGGTGATAAAACCCCTGCCTCAATTTTGAACTCCCCTTAAAACCACCCAGTAACATTAAACAAGGAAAAAGAAAATAAGTAGATATTTGTTTATTTTGTTCTTGCTGATGAAAGTAAAAGACTTCAAAGGTCACTGGGCAAGATTATGAGACCTTGTGTTCAATTTTCATAGTTTACCACTTTTTTTTGGAGGGAAATCATGGAAGTGTTTTGCAAATTATTGCATTTAGAAAATCGTATGTTTCCCACAAAGTGCAAGGCTTTAAAAGGAAAATATTTCTTTGGACAAAACCAATAGTTTTCCTTGTTAGCATTGCTGCTGATGGACTTCCTCCCCTTGTCCCAAGGTTTTACTCTCATGTGCAAAAATGAAAGAAAAAAAGGGCACTATGGTTGACAGTTTTTCAATAGGGTGTCTTTCACTGAGGAAGTGAGAATATGTGAATGAACATTACAGCAGAACTGCTGGCACCTTATAGTAAGCATGATTGCCACTGGACCCCCTATGTAGTATAGAAGCATATGCTGAACTGTAGGCAGATATCTTTTAGACATGGGATTGAATTAGGTCATCTTTTGTTTCCTTTCAGTTCTAAACTTATTCTTATACAGACTGGCATGTGCTATCCTCTTTTGGGAAGCACATGGCTCTCTGTGCTCTTCAGCTGAGCATATCCATGCTTTGAGAATTCCCATTTCTTTCTTAACAGTTGACATGGAGCAACGTGAGATTTCTGGCAATTACTCCTTGATTTCTTGGCAGCTCCTTCTCTCTTGGTCTTTTACTCTCTTAATGGGTGAATAACTGTGAGTTTATGACCCTATTTGGCAGATACATGAGCTTCTAAGAGTACCTTAAGAGCACTTTTAGCTTGGCCCTTCTGAGCACCATAAAGGAATAGTTCTTGGAAGTTGTTAAGAAAGTAGGCCATCAGGAGGAGAGTGAAAGGGTTCATCAGTTCTGATAGTAGCATGAATGCAGGCTGAGCCTGCAGCCTTTTCAGGCTAAACTAAGATGAGACACCAAGTTCTCAATTAGAAGATGACTAGCAGGGGTATCCGGGCATGGAGTGGCCCAGGCAATACACATCCACACATGACACCCCCACACAATACACCCCCACATGCAATACATACAACACACACACACACAGGACACACACAACCGATACACAACCCATTCCAACCAATGCTACCCACTGCACACACAACACAACAGCCCCCCCAGCAGCCCCACACAATATAAATAACACACACACCACAATACAACACACACAGACAGACACACAACACCCCTGCACACCCCTCCAGACCCAACAACATGACACAACACGCCCATACAGCACACACTGACACAACACACACCCACACAATACCCACACTTCCCCACACACACAACCTACACACAACCCACTCCCACTGCACACACAACACACCACACACCCACACACAGCACACCCACACCACACACATGCCACATAATACAACACACACACAGACACACAACACCCCCGACACACCCTTCCCAGACCCAACACTCATGACACAACACACCCATACAGCACACACTGACACAATGCACACCCACACAATGCACCCCCAGACACAGTACACACTCGCAAACACACACACAATCCACTCCCCGCACTGCCACCCACAGCACAACACACACTGACTCACAATAAACAACCCACCCAGACCCTACACTCACAACACTACACACCAATACAGCACACACTGACACAACACACACTCACACACTACACCCCCCCAGATCCAACACATGCCAGAGAGGGGTCACCCTTCCCCCGTCCGGCGCATGTCTCTCTGCATGTGGCTAGCAATGGGGGTGGAGGACGAAGCTGCCCAGTTGCGTTTTGTGGCGGAGGGAGCAATGGTGGCATGGGTTGTTCTGCAGGGTGGGGGCTGTCACACCAAACAACCTGTGCCCCCATTGCTTCCCCCACTGCAAGGCACAACCGGGGGGCTTCGCCTACCCCATTGCTGGCCGTGTGTGGAGAGCAGGTGCTGGAGGGAGGTTTGGCTGACCGGTTGTTCCCTCTTCCCCCCTCCGGTCGGGGGCTGCCTCTCCACATGCAGCCAGCAATGGGGGGTGTGAAGCCACCCACCCGTTTGCATCTGGCGGAAGGAGGAGCGAGGGCATCACCAGTGATTTGGTGTGGCGGCCCTCACCCTGATGAACAACCCACGCTGCCATTGCTCCACCCGCCACATGCATGATGCAAATGGGTGGGCGGCTTCGTTCGCCACCCCCCATTGTTGGTCGCATGTGGAGAGGTAGCCACTGACTGTGGGGGGAAGAGGGAATGACTGGTCAGCCGAACCCCTTCTCTGGCGCCTGATCTCTGCATGTGGCCAGCAATGGGGGTGGTGTGGTGTGGTGTGGCCAAGCCGCCTGGGCCGGACGGTAGCGTCTTGTGCCGAGGGAGCAATGGCAGCATGGGTTGTTCGGCGGGGTGAAGGCCACCATGCCAAATCACCAGTGCTGCCCTCACTCCTCCCGCTGCCAGATGCAAACGGGTGGCTGACTTTGCCCCACATTGCTGGCCGTGTGTGGAGATGCAGCCCCTGACTGGAGGGAGGGAAGGGGGAATGACCGGTCAGCCAAACCCCCCTCCAGCGCCTGCTCTCTGCATGTGGCCAGCAATGGGGGAGGGGGGTGGCCGAATCTGCCCGACTGCGTCTTGCGCCGCAGGGAGCAATGGTGGTGCGGGTTGTTTGGCATGGTGGCCCCTACCCTGCCAAACAACCTGTGCCACCCTTGCTCCCCCCACCACAAGATGCAACTGGGCGGCTTCATCCTCCACCCCCATTGCTGGCCACATGCAGAGAGGTAGGTGCCAGAGGGGGGTTCAGCTGACTGTCTGTCCCCCTTCCCCCCTCCGGTCATCGCCCCGAGGCACCCCCCTGGGAGGGTGGGGGACTCAAGCCGCAGTGGCCTGAATGAGAGGGCAGTCAGGCAAGGCTGCATCCCCCTGCCAAATTGGAGGAGGCTCCCAACCCGCGTGTGACTCCGTGCAGGCGCAGCAGCCTACACAGAGTTCCTTGTGGCAGCGCTGGCTGCAATTCCGTGCTGGCTTCTGTGCCTGCGCAGAGTCACGTGCATGCGTAGTGCCGCCTCCCTGGGCATCACATTGGGGAAGGCTTTTGAGCTCATTTTTTGGGGTGACGGCACCCGAGGAACACTGCCAGTACCCCACACCAGCCCGGCAAAGTGCCTGAGGTAGGCAGGGAGCACGTTTCTGGGGTGGAGGGGGGCCAAGGTGTCATGGTGTTGCAGCCCCAAATGCGACGACCCCTTGGTTTTAGGTATATAGATAAAATGCTTACCCTCCAAGGATGCAGTCCTTCAAACCTACTTTGTCTGCACAATCAACCTAGAAATGAAGCCAGTGCTTATCTCTTAATGATTGACTGCCATTCAAAGGAAAGCTAATTTACAACCTGTGGAGGTGAGAAGCCTCATACTAAGATAAAGAAATGAATTTAACATCTTCAAGTAAGAGTGGACAACATGCAACTTACTGGCTGCCTGTAGATACCAGGAGGCCAAATATGGCCCCAGCATTGCAGTATTTTTTTTAAAAATGAAAACCTTTTCCCCACAAAGTCTCCCTGTGGTCTCTAGAGCAGGGATTCACAACCTATGGTCCGCAGTCCTAATCTGGCCCATGGTGCCAATTAATCTGGCCAATGGTGAGGTTTCTAGGGCTGCCACTGCCGCTGCCACCACCAGAAGTGGTGGGAGGAACCACGCCTCTGGCCAGTGCAGCTGTGTGTGTGTGTGTGTGTGTGTGTGTGTGTGTGGGGAGAGTGACCAGCCAACAGCGGAAAAAAGTTGTGAACCCCTGCTCTAGAGGATGTAAGGAAGAATTTCTCCACATTCCAAAGGCCCCAAATACCTCAGTCCCACTATGCGCTCATTTCTCTCTCCTCCCCACCCACCTTATTATTGTTTTGGCCACAAGACCAAGCAAGGGTGCTTTTCTCAGTAATCCTCCATATTTGCATAATTATTATTTTTTAGTGGGGAAGGAAAGTAAGACTTAAGAAAATTCTGTTTCTCATCATGGGCTCGGTATAAAGTGTGTCTGGCTCTTAATTCTACTATGGCATTCATTTTCTGATGTCTGCTAAAAGTGGAAAACAGACTGCTTTAGTACACTTGGGTAGTTACTGCTTGGGTGTGGGCCCTCTCTGGGCTTAGAAGAGACTAAGCCCATATGAGACCATA
This sequence comes from Bradypodion pumilum, assembly GCA_035047305.1. Classification (NCBI taxonomy): domain Eukaryota; kingdom Metazoa; phylum Chordata; class Lepidosauria; order Squamata; family Chamaeleonidae; genus Bradypodion; species Bradypodion pumilum. Next base: position 60,729,100 of record JAWDJD010000004.1, on the reverse strand, counting down.
TGCACACTCTCTCTCTGTGCTTTAAATACCTTAGAGTCCTTTCTTAAGGGGATACACCCACATGTCACAGGCACAGATTAAACAACTGAAGACTGGCCAAGGTTGCTGTTTTGGAAAAATGTTAAATATTCATAACATTAGGGTCTACTCCACATATGTTTCAGACTTAGTGGAATGAAAATGAATCAGTTTGGGTTTGAGAGGTTTTTAGATGCATAGTACTGACATTGAAATAAAAGGGCCAGCTTTCAGTGAGGTAATTTTAAACAGCTGGTTTATATTCATGAGGTCTTTAACAATAAATATTCCAAAAGCATAGATTTTGTTTACGTTTATAAAATGCACTCCAACACTCTGATTTTTCAGGCCCAGTGGTAAGCTATAGTTCTGGGTGGCAAGTATTTGACATAATGATCCACATATACTAACTTTCATATCTCAGACTGTTCATACTTCCTAGTTGATATACTGCAAGCGCGGCGCCAAAATGGCCGCCGCGCACTTTGCGCCCCCCCCCCACAGGACAGAGGATCCGGGTAGTTAGGGGCGTGGCCAGCTCCCTTATAAAAGGGGTGGCCACGAGGCAGCCGCGCTGCCATTTTGCCTCAGCGACGGAGCGGAGAAGTTTTTCCCCCTGCGCCTCCGTCGCTTGTTGGTATCGCCGGGAAGCCTTTTGGGTCGATTTTGCTTAGCTAGCTTCCCTTTTTTGCTCGAGATGCCTTCCAAAAAGAAGGCTGCTGCGAATTCAGCTCGGGCTGTTAGGAGGCGCAACCCAGGTCGGAGGACCGTGGTGCCGCCTCCTCAAAGCCACCTTTGCCATCCCCGGCCGGGGCTAGTGGCTTGGGGTCTATCGCACCTTGGCCCGTTCAGAGTGCGGGCGCGGAGGGCGCTCCGGCCCGCGGCCCGCGAGCGGTGGACACTGCTCCTCCTTCCGCCCAACCCGTTGGGCCGACTACTTCTGGGCCGCAGCCTCTCCCGGGGCCCTCTAGCCTTGGGGGGTGGCCCGGTGCCCCGCCTTGGCAGGTTTCCTCACCAGCCCTACCGGGCTTCGGCCCTGGCCAATGGCCATATCTGGGCCATGGGGTGCAGGGAACTGTCCCCATGCAAGGGTCAGGTGGGCCGGCCGGCTCTTTACCCATGGTTACTGTAGACACCTTACTGGCCCGTATTGCGGCCTTAGAGGAGTCTTTGGCCCGGGCCAGTCAGGCAGGTGCCCCTTTCGGGGTACCTTTGGAGGCGCTATCGGCAGCAGGACAACGGCCGGCGGGGAGGGTTGAGCTGCTGCGGCCACTGCCTCGCAGCTCCCCAGCCAGCAACCTGGCGCGGGTCAAGCCCCGGTGATGAGCTCTACATCGGTCGTGAGCTCCGACGCCCCCAGTGGGCCGGAACCCCCGTTGGGGGCGGCCCGCGGGGGTGCAGCATGTGAGTATATGGTGCAAACGAGTACATCCACACACATTCCCAATATAGGGGGGACCTTTCAGTGGCCTTGGCCTCGCGCGGGTGGTGCAGGGGCTACGCCGCTGGCGACCCACCCGGCGACAACTACTGCCACCATGCCCGCTGGGGTGGGCATTAGTTCTTACACTGCTGGGAACGTACTTGGGGTGGCAGGGTTAACTCAGGCCCCTTTGGGTAGGCCAGCTATCCCCTTTTCGGCTTTGCCGACGGCAGGGTATTCCCTGCCATTGGGTGATCACTTGGCTCAGGCTACCATAGAAAAGATATGGCGAGGGGAGTACGTGGATATCTTCTCACTCCTGAACAGAGAGCCCACTAAGGAAGAAAGGGAGGGTCAGGATGAGAAGGACAAGGAGCAGGCACGCCGCCGTAAGCCGCCGCGTACCTGGGCTAACTGGCTCCCCGCTTATTTGATATACATGGCGGTGTATTTGAGGGCGCGGCCGGATCTAGCTATTCCCATGGTCCAATATTTGGACAACATATACAGGGCGATGGTAGATTTCCCGGGCCCCTCATGGCTAGCATATGATGAGGAATTCCGTATGAGGATTCCCCTGCACCCCGAGATGAGATGGGATGAGCCGTGCCAGAGACTGTGGCTCTTGTATATGACACCCACACGTCCTGCCCCGGGGGATAGATACCATTGCGGACATGCGGTCCAGCGAGCAGCTCCAGCGCAGGTTACCCGCCAAATGGCGGGGCAGGGGGTTTCAGCCCGCCTGCTGTGCTGGACTTTCTCGTCCAATGGTTCCTGCAGTCGGAAGAACTGCAGGTATAAGCACGAGTGTCCCACATGTTCTGGTCCCCATGCAGCCTCTGCTTGTCCCAAGCCTGGGGGGGTGCGAGGCAGAGGGAGGGGTGGACAGTGGGCTGGCAAGCCTGCCACGGATGGAACTAGTTCTCCGAAAGGCCCCCTCCCCAATTAAGGTGGACATGCTGGAGCGCTGGCTCGCATCGTACCCAAGGGGAGAGGACAGGGAGTACCTCATCCAAGGTTTTAAGCAGGGATTTCGTATCCCTTTTATGGGTGATAGATCTCCTCAGGATGCTCCCAACCTTTTATCCCTCAGAGGAAGGGAGGAGGTAGCCGAGGCCAGCATTAAAAAGGATTTAGACGCGGGCAGGGTCGCCGGACCTTTTCCCGCACCCCCTTTTCCCAACCTTAAGGTTTCACCATTGGGTTTGGTTCCTAAAAAGTCCCTAGGTGAGTTTCGCCTTATTCATCATTTGTCCTACCCAGCCGGCCGATCGGTCAGCGATGCGATACCTGATGACCTTTGTTCGGTCAGGTATACATCGTTCGACCATGCGCTGCGCATGGTGCGCTCGTGTGGCCCGGGTGCCTTGATGGCCAAGTGCGACATTAAGTCAGCTTTTCGCCTCTTGCCGGTGCACCCGGGCGACTTTGAATTGCTGGGTTTTAAGTTTAGAGGGGAGTATTATTTTGATAAGGCCATGCCTTTTGGCTGCTCCATATCATGCTCGGCTTTCGAGCGTTTTAGTACCTTCCTGGAGTGGGCTTTCGTCCGCAGGTCAGGGTCCCGGTCTGTAGCCCATTACCTGGATGACTTTTTATTCGGGGGTGAACGGGGCTGGGACACGTGTGCACGTCTCCTCAATACATTTCAGACGCTAATGCAGGAACTGGGTGTCCCTTTAGCGCCCGAAAAGACCGAGGGCCCGTCGACCAAACTAGTATTCATGGGGGTTGAGATTGATACAGTAGTACAGGCTTCTAGGTTACCGGGTGATAAGGTGTCCAGGATAGTGACCCTTATCTCGGAATTGCTGGCTAAGCGTAAGGCATCCCTGAGGGAACTGCAGGTGCTACATGGGCACCTCAATTTTGCCTGCAGGGTGGTCGCACCGGGCAGGGCTTTCGCTCGGCGCTTATGCGACGCCATGGCAGGGTTATCCGGGCCCCACCACAGAGTCAGGCTTACCCGGGGTATCAGGGCAGACATGTTTGTCTGGTTGCAATTCCTGAGGGAGTTTAATGGGGTCTCATTTTGGAGGTCTGACCTCCTGGCATCCCCCAATTTCCAGATCCAGTCTGATGCCTCAGGATCCCTGGGTTATGGGATGTACTTCAATGGGAAGTGGGCCTATGGTGGGTGGCCACCGGCATGGGCAGGCACAGGTCGCCTGCGGGATCTCACATACCTGGAATTTTTCCCATTCTGGGGGCTTTGATGCTATGGGGCGAACAGTGGGCTAATTCGGTGGTGCATTTCTGGTGCGACAATGCTGCCGTTGTGCACATTGTCAATGCACAGACTTCTAAATCGCCCAGGGTCATGGATCTAGTGCGCCATTTTGTGCTGCGCTGCCTGCGCCTCAACGTCTTGTTCAGGGCCAGGCATGTCCCAGGGGTTAATAACGATATTGCTGACGCTTTGTCCCGCCTGCAGATCTCCCGGTTCCGCGCCTTGGCCCCGGATGCGGAGGAATTTCCCTCGCCACTCCCGGACGAGATGTGGACTATTGGCAAGGAGAGGTGAACCGGGCGATTGGCCTGTCACTAGCGCCACGCACGCGTAAGGCGTATCAACAAGCATTCAATTTGTATAGGGCTTTTGCTACTCGATTTCAATGGCCAGAGACCTGGCCCATCCCGGTGGACCATGTTCTGCGGTTCATGGTTCACCTGCATGCACAGGGCCTTGCACCTCGCACCATAGCATCCAAGCTCTAGGCGTTGGCTTTTATGGCCAAAGTAGGGGGTCATGTGGATACCACCTCTGACTTCCGTGTGAGACACGTTTTGGAGGGGTGGGTGCGCGAGCGCGGGCGTTGCCCGGACGACCGGCACCCTATTTCCCCAGGGGTTCTTACCCAGTTGGCCCGGGGCTGGCCAGGCCTCTGTTTTGATCATTATGAGGCAGCCCAATTGCATGCAGCCACAACGGTGGCATTTTTTGGAGCGCTCCGCATCAGCGAACTCGTGATGCTGTCTAAGGCGGATGCAAGTGGTAGGGCACTGGAACGCGGAGATGTATATGTTGCCAAAGACTGGGCCCAGTTGAGGATTCGCTCCTCTAAAACAGATCAGCATGGCGTAGGCAGTGGAGTAAGACTGCTACGGTGTTCTTTGGCAGACATCTGTCCGGTTGGTGCCCTACAGGAATACCTGGCACTGCGTGGCATGCACCACGGCCCGTTTTTCTGTCACCAAGATGGGTCTCCCCTTACTAAATTTCAGTTTTGGAAGGTGACTGCCAGAGCCCTCACCAGGGTGGGACTACCGGGTGCCCGTTCTGGCACACATTCGTTCCGTATTGGCGCAGCCTCTACAGCGGCTGCTTTTGGGTACTCTGGGGCTGACATACGTAGCAGGGGGAGGTGGGGCTCACAATGTTTTCAGTTTTATGTGCGCCCACTCCCGCCATGAGTACCAATCCAGTCACCTTACCTTCCTTTTTCTCAATTTTCTTACAGACCCTGGGTGTCGTATTACACCGGTGACAGTATGGCTGGTGGGCCACAGCTATGTGCTCAGGGCAGCGCGTTACGCTGCGGCGACAGAGTGGGGACCCCGACTGGGACTGGGTGACCACGCCAGTCTCTCATGGCACAGTAAGCCTGGGATGTTATGGCGGGAGCTGCGGCCTTTCCTTTTTTCTGGCCTGGGGGCTGACCCGCCTGACATTCTAATCATCCACTTGGGGGGCAATGATTTGGGCCAGGTCACCGGCTTATCGCTCAAGCATGCGATTTGCGAGGACCTCGCCTACTTGCATTATGTCTGGCCTGCCACAGCCCTGGTTTGGTCGGACGTTGTTCCGCGCCACTCTTACAGAGGGGGCGTTAACCTCCTGGCCCTTGACCGAGCTAGGTGCGCGGTCAATAAGGCAGTGGCGCGGTTTCTCACCACCAGGGCTTGGGGACGGGTTAGTCATCACCCCGATATTAGTCTACAAAATTGTGACTTGTATGCAGGGGATGGGGTCCATCTGTCGCGAGGAGGTATGGACCTCCTGTTGGGTGACTGGCGAGCAGGCCTGTTGACCGAGCTGACGGTCTGGGGGGGGGGCGTCAGGTCTTCTGTGAAGCCCCTCCGTGTGGCGGGTAGCACTGGTAAGGTAAACAGTATGACCCACAAGTATCCGGCAGGTTCGCAATTGACTGGACAACACTAGACAGGAATAAAGTAGTTAAACGTTGTCCGGTCAACGACGAATCAGGCGATGGGGTGATGATGATTGCTAACCAGCATGCATCACCCCTGTGATTTCACGGATACGCGTCAGAGGGTGGGGTCATGAGTTAGTTATTGACTACGGTCAACAATTTGTTTGTTGTTGACAAACAAATTGATACAAATTGATACATTGTAACCAATTGCCGTTGGCAATTTTGGGGTGGTACCTTACCAGTGTTACTTCGGCCTGCTTGCCTTAGGAATTATGATTGGTCGTTTTACCAATACAAATTTATAATTCGGACTAGGGCATTGAATCAATAAATGTGGCCCTTTGCTGTTATCCACTTTCAATGTTGTCTGTGTCCGTTATTGGGGGGGTGCGCCTGCAATGCAAGCGCGGCGCCAAAATGGCCGCCGCGCACTTTGCGGGCCCCCCCCACAGGACAGAGGATCCGGGTAGTTAGGGGCGTGGCCAGCTCCCTTATAAAAGGGGTGGCCACGAGGCAGCCGCGCTGCCATTTTGCCTCAGCGACGGAGCGGAGAAGTTTTTCCCCTCCACCCCCTCCCTAGTTAACAGTGTGATCATGGTCGCTTCGGGGCCGGGTGGGAATTTTTGGTTGGGACCACATTGGCTTCGGGTCCTGGCTTTTTTGCCCATCCCACACTGTTGCTATGGTTTGATATAGGGGTCTTTCTTCGTTCCTACTGTTGACTTTGGTCACATGGGCGGGTAGCACTGGTAAGGTAAACAGTATGACCCACAAGTATCCGGCAGGTTCGCAATTGACTGGACAACACTAGACAGGAATAAAGTAGTTAAACGTTGTCCGGTCAACGACGAATCAGGCGATGGGGTGATGATGATTGCTAACCAGCATGCATCACCCCTGTGATTTCACGGATACGCGTCAGAGGGTGGGGTCATGAGTTAGTTATTGACTACGGTCAACAATTTGTTTGTTGTTGACAAACAAATTGATACAAATTGATACATTGTAACCAATTGCCGTTGGCAATTTTGGGGTGGTACCTTACCAGTGTTACTTCGGCCTGCTTGCCTTAGGAATTATGATTGGTCGTTTTACCAATACAAATTTATAATTCGGACTAGGGCATTGAATCAATAAATGTGGCCCTTTGCTGTTATCCACTTTCAATGTTGTCTGTGTCCGTTATTGGGGGGGGTGCGCCTGCAAAGGACTGTGCAAAAGTCTTAGGCCACCACTAGCTGGTTTGGGGAAAATTCAATGAAGGGTTTGTGGGAATAACCCAGCCATTTTAAGCATCATCCTGGTGCATAAAGAATCTTCACAGGGAAGAGCCTTTCAGAATCTGCTACTTGACTACTGTCAAATTAAAATTGCCACACTGAGATCACCACCAACAGAGCTTAAAAGTTTGACGAGCAAAGTTGACATTTTCATCCATCCATTTCATTTGTGTGTTGTCTATGGGAGTAACAATTTATTGCTACTGCTTCACATCTATAGGAAGCCACTGAATGGAATAATCAAGATATTTGATATGTCTATATGTCACATCCAACATTTTAACCAAAGGAGTGGTAACCAATGAGCTTCAGGATATTGCTGGATTACAACTCTTATTAGTTCTAGGCAATATCATCTCTAGTAAGTGACCAGGGATTTTTTTTGGGGGGGGGGGGATATGTTACAACAACTTCTGAAAGTCCACAGTTTTCTCATTCTTGTTAAATTGGTAAAGGTTTGTATATATGCACCACCACCAAACCCGCTTGCTTCTTCCTACATGACATCTAACTCTGTGACCTACAGTTCCTTACTCTCTTGCCCTCATTACTCTCTCACCAAAGTTTCTCTTCTCATGCCAACATCTATTTCTCTGACAATTTTGTTGCACGTCACTCTCTCTTAGAACAGTCTCTTATCATCTTTCATCATACATGATTGTGTATTTGTCTTTGTCAGTCAGATAGTCTTCCTCCTACTTCCTAATGAATCTGTGGGAAGTGTCCAGAAGCCAAGTTTTCAACCCCTGGAAGCTCCTTTGTAAATTTTCTTTGGGGAGGATTGGGACAAAAAAAAATTGTGGGATTGATTGGGGATGGTTATGCCTTGTTTAGAAGCAATTGTTACCACTAGAAATAGTGACTTTTTTTGTTCATCCAATAGTTTTTAAAAGAAATAAAAGCCTTAGATGAGTCTGAGAATTAAAAAAAAGCTCCCAATATCTGCATGTGGCCCATAAAGAACCCAATTCCCACCTGATCCCCATCCTACCCTAATAAATGTGCTACTTCTACTAAGGGTTTACCACCAACACAACAACACAATGTATAAAATACAGTAGCATTTCCTAATCAAATTTTAAAAATTCTTTTTCTGAAGAATTTGAAAAAAAAAAACCTATATTTTGGGGGCCATTTTCAAAATGTGTCACATTTTAATTTAAACTGTATGTTTGGTAAACTTAGCAAGTGGTGGTTATTCCTTACAATCCATATTTGTTTGTTTGAAAGTTTTCCTTTGTCTTTTCCCCTTTGTTTGAACTTGTGAGTAGGTCTTTCTTAAGGAGGTAATATATGTAAGGAGTAAAAAACAAATCCCAAAATATGAATAATAAGTTTAGTATGAAATATTTTGCAAGAGCATGCACAATTCACTGAAGGCAGGCATGACTATTTCATCCTACTGTTCTTTGGTTTAGCTTTAGAAGAAGTCATTCTGTATGTATGTGTCATCTTATTCAAATCAGATGCTGTCACTGACTATTGAATCAACAATAGTTTAGAGAAGGGGTAGACAACCTATGGCCCATGGGCCAGATCCAGCCCACAGCACCAAGTAATCCAACCTCTGACCTCGTTCCAGCTGCTGGAATGGACTGTGGACTCATTTACGGCTGTCGTAACCACATTTACAACAGCCACAGACACATTTACGGCAGCTGTAAAAGTGTTTACAACAGCTGTGGATGTGTTTACGGCAGCCATAAATGGTGGGGGTGACCACCAGTCTACCCCCTCAAATGTCTTGGGGAGCGTGACCCAGCCCCCAACTTTAAAATGTTGCCGACCCCTAGTTTAGAGTCTCTTCTTCTGCTCTTAAAAGTCATAAACCTCCATTTTTTGAGATTATCCAAAAGTAATTCTTGACATTATACATTTCCAAAATTCACAATGCAATTATCTACAGATTAATGTAAAAAGCCCCAACAAAATTTACCTGGCTTAATTGCCATTAAACTGACTTTTGTGTAGGTAAAATGAAGCAGGCATTTCTCTGCTGAAAACAGCATTATAGCCAAAAATGAATCATCAAGACTAGTTAGGAAATCTGTTGAACAGCAGGGTGGCTGGCACTCTTGAACAGAACCTCTCACTATTCTAAGCATCTGATAGCAGGAACACCAGGAGTAAGTCTCTAATAGCTAGGACACAGACTGCATGATGAATGATTCAGGGAATTGACAATGTTACAGTAGGCTTGGTGTCTTTACATAGATATCATCCATCCTAAAAGGTAAAGGTTTCCCTTGCTCGAAAGCCAGTCGTATCCGACTCTAGGGTGCAGTGCTCATCTCTGTTTCTAAGCCGAAGAGCCAGCGCTGTCTGCTTCTGCAGATGTTTCCGTGGTCATGTGGCAGGCATGACTAGACACTGGAGCGCACAGAATGCTGTTACCTTCCCACCGAAGTGGTCCCTATTTATCTACTTGCAATTTCTTGCTTTCGAACTGCTAGGTTGGCAGGAGCTGGGACAAAGACGGGAGTTCATTCCATCCTGCAGTACGTCCTGCATTCCGTCCGTCATCCATCCTAGTCACCTCTATTTTCCAGTTTTTTGTTCCTGGTGACTGCTTTAGCAAGCAACAAGCACTATCTGAGCAGGTACTGGCGCTAATAAAGACCTTCTATTACACAGATATCATTGTATTCCTACATCTCATTATAGAAGCTACATTGAGAATAGCATCCAGGTAACAATGTGCTGCTTCATTGGGCCACCCCCTCTCTCGCTGTGTGTGTGTTTGTGTGTGTGAATGAACTACCAGATGAGGATACGAGGCTTACTCGGTACGTTTTCTCTCTCTCTCTGAGTCTTTTTGTGTGTGTGCGCATGCGTGCATGAGTTTGAGTGTGTGTGTGTGTGCGCAGGAGAACACAGCAGGGGGCAGCCCACGCAACATGCAGCCACCACCACCTGGGGAGCTGCCGCCCCCACCCCGGGAGGTTCTAAAGTCTTCATTCAATCCTTATATATCCATTTATATTATTCTCTCTTCGTATAAGTATGGAACTGGTGATGAGAAGAGATGAAGAATCTTGTCTATACCAGCCCAAATATATTCATGTTTACTGAGGCTTGCTGCCAAGTGAATATGCATGAGGTTGCAACCTGTATTGGTTTATGTGAAAATGGAATAATATCTTAGAATGTGGACTGCCTTGTTCTAGCTCATGGACTATGAAGAACATTTGACATCCTTGAGATTTATATTTGTCCAATGTTTTTTCTTTATATGAATGACACTTGGAACATGTGAAGCATGAGAACGGATGCTGCAGTAGTGTTGCATTAAACATTAGTTGCTCACTTCGATCATCTTAGCTCTTGCATTTCATTTAAATCCAGGAATATGTGTAATACATTTTGTTTATTTTTAAACTCCAAAGCTGAACTTGCCCAGAAAGCAAAGAAAGGGTGAGTAACAGTGAGACAAATCATGTTTTCCAGGCAGCACCAAGGTAATTCTGACAGATGTGCTCTTCCTTCCTCCTTTTTCCTAATCACAGCTTTTCCCCCTTATTTTTTGAGAGAGACACTAACTTTGTTCTTTACTTAGAGCTAGGAAAATGGGCACTGATACATGGTCAATCAGGTTTAATGCCAATTTCCTAAAATCACAGTTGAATCAATAGAAAGCAAGCCAGTAAATCCTCAGAGAATTTCTTTTCTTGAGTGCCGATGCCTGTAAAGCATATGCTTTGTTTACAGAAAGAAAACGGTATTACAGTCAAGGGAATGGCGATTGCATTTGAGATCCAAGACAGAAGGAATGCTCCATTTGTACTATTGTTTCCTAAAATAAATGAGGCTGCTAATGTTATTTGGCACCTCTTCTGTGAACCACAGCTGTGAAATGAATAAATATTAACATGCTTTAAAGGAATGCATTTTATGTTAATGAGTTTTAGGAGACACACATTCACAAGTATAAAAATGAGTCATTGCAATGTTGCTTCACTGCACAACGCAATGACCACCACAGATATAAAAAGCAGAAATGCCAAATGAAGATCATTGGACACAAATTTGGGGATGTATCATGTTCAGCTCCTGAAACAGGGGAACATTAAAAACAGCTGAACTCCCTGGCTCAAGCTCACATGGAGCAACATAGTAAGTCAGGAAAACAAAACCTGATAAAATGCTTCTCCTTCTTGCTTTGGGTGTGTTTCTGCTGCTTGCATCATCAGAAGGAAGACGTAATGCATGGGTGAAGGGGCCCTCCCAATGTTTAATTTTATCTGGGAAATTTGTTGCTCAGGAAGTCCCCTGTCTTATTTTGTAAAAGAGTTATTCTGTTGAGAATCATTTATATTAGTGGATGAATTTATCCATGCTACATACTGGGTAACATGTATGGGATAGTGGTGCCTAGTGTGTAGCAGTTCATTGGGTCACAAAGGGTTGGACTCAACTATGCGATTGAACAACAACAAACATACTGGATCTTTGTTTACTGCAGGTCATCTGTCAAGCTAAAAGGTGGAGGAAAGTCCCAATAAGTGAAAACTCTTCTTTTAGTTTAACTCCTTTGACAGCTACTATTTTTGTTAATATTCCAGAAAATGAATCACATTAGAAAAAACCACCTGTGAGATTCATTTCCACAGCACCTAAGCAAGGTGTCTGTATACAGGTATTTATACTGTATAACATTTCAAGGTCCTTGATGACCCTTGCTGTCTCCTGGCATAGTTCCCATGTTAGAACAGGTTTCTCTTGTTTTGCTATGAAGATTGATTTCTCTTTTATTGTGCCAGACAGGTCAAAAGTGGATATGTATCAAGACAAGTGGCATGCCATGGTGGTAGAAGTAATAATTTGCTAAAATAATTATAGTATTACACCAATATTAATAAAACATAATCAGAACTTTTAAAAATATATACGGCAGGGGTTATGTGGCAAACATAACTTTTGCAACCCATGGGTGTGATTGATAATTATGTTGCCCTTTAGTAGGAATCCAAAAGAAAGCAACACCTTGCTTTGCAATCTGCTTAACATTCAGACTTCCCAACAAGCAGGAAATAAATGCACTGAAATGTTCCATCACTACTTTATGTTACTATATACAACATAAAGCTATCACTTTTTGGAATATAATAGCATACTAGGTAGGCAGTTGATTTCTTCCTTTGGCTCCTCTTTCAGACACTCATGCTCATAGCAACGCAAGTAACGTCAACAACGCATTTAAGCTAAGACTTATGGAATAGTTTGGGATATTTGTATTCTAGATATTTGACTCATAAGATTAACGTGTTATTTCCAATGATGAGACTGGAAGTGCTCTCTCATTAACTATCTAAAAAACAATGTTGGAATCATGAGAGATAGCAAGTTGAAACTAAATCCTGACAAAATGTAAATAGTCCTGGTCAATAGAAAGTTAAGATTGAAAAACTGGGTTTCAACCTGTTCTAGAAGAGATTGGGCTGCCCTGTCAACCAGGTTCATATCCTGGGAATGCTCTTTGACTGTGCCACCATCTCTGGTCTCACAGGTAGCAGCAGTGACAAGCAGTACCTTTACACAATTCTGCTTAGTGTGCCCACTATGACATTTGCTGACTTGACCTGACATTGTGACAGCTATTCATATGTTAATTACATCATAACTTGACTGCTACAATGTGCTCTATATGGTGCTACCCTTGAAAAGGGTCCAGGATCTTCAGTTAGTGCAACATCTGGGAGCTAGGGTGCTATCTGGTACATGATATTCTGATTGTATGACTCTGATAATGAAATACCTGCATTACTTGCCAACTGTTTACAAGGCCCATTCAAGGTGTTGGTTTTAACCCTTAAAGCCCTAAACTGCTTGGGGCCTGACTATCCAAGGAACCATCTATCTTGTTATGGGTCTGTCTGGACCTATAGAACGTCAGGAGAAGCCTTTTTAACACCAAATTCCAAAAAGCTTGAAAAAAATAAACATGTTTTGAGTCTTCTCCCATTCCCCCCCACCCCAAATTGTGGAACACACTCCTTCTGAGTTGTGATGTTTTTGCTCTGACATATTTCAAGAAACGAGTAAAAAAACAACCATATGTTTTTAGACTGGTGTATGATGTTTAACTTGCCCTGTTCTGTTATTTTGTTTTACTCTGTATTTGATGTTGAGTTTAACATTTTAAAATGTAATTTTTTTAATTTTAAAGGTTTTCCGGTGGGGTGAATTTATTATTTATTATCTTTATATCCTACTCATCTGGGATATTCTCCCACTCTGAGCAGGGTACAACACATTAAAAGATTTATACAGGTTACAATATAAAATTAAACATAGTATACACAAACCAACAACAATAAACTGGATAGGATAAATTATGCATAAAACCAATAAACAATAACCATACCCTAAAGACAACACACATTGGTGATGGTAAGTATCAAGTTCATTAAACCTGTTGTTCAGCAATTGGAAGGATCTTTTTAAAAGCCTTTTTAATGAGAAAATATTTCAACTGTTTTAAAAATATAGACAAAGATGGAACCTGGAGCAGCTCAACAGCTGGAGCTTTGCCACCTAGGAGGAACGGGTGATGTGGGCTGATGTTCTGAGGGAATCATGATCTTATCCAATTTTTGTTATATTAGTTTTATTTGTTTATATTTTTTTACAAAATATGTAAACATGCCTTGAGTGCTTTCTTTTAGTGGAAAATTTGGGTATAAATTTAATAACCAAACAGATAATTCTGACTTCTGGTGACCCTTTCCGGAGTTTTCTACACAGACATGATTTACATACACAGACATGGCTTACCATTCCCTTCCTTCCTGAGTGCCCTAGGACTGTACAGCTTCCCCCGTGATTGGCTCTTCTCCCGGGAGGCACAGTGAGGAATCAAACTCTCAACTAGATACATAAACCATTGAACTATCCAGCCAGCAGATAGGTAGAAGATTAAAACAGCCCATCACTCACTGCTGTAGGTAAATCTCACAGACACCTTTCAGTCACATGAGAACAGAACATAGAAGAAAGTAATATCATACAATCATGCCTGCCTGCAATAATGTAGTGTTAGCATGCACAAAATAAAAAATAAATAAAATAAAACATAGAACTGCTTCATGTAGGCTGTGCATCCATTTATGTGAAAGGACCTAACATGTAGACAGTAATGTAGCACTTAAGCTTTCATTTTTGTCAGAGTCTCTTCTAAGAAATACTACTGGCATTTCTTCAGTGCCAAGTGAAATATTCTGTCTCTCTTGGCTTGGCTGCTACTCAAGATCTAGGCCACTGAATGGTTCACTGGAGAAATATTTGCTCTTTAACACTCCAGAGCCCTCTGTGACCTACTTGCAGTTTTCAACTCATGTCAAATCAGCAGGAAAGATGTTTAAAAAATTTCAAAAAGTACAAGCCCACTTGACTCTACAGTACTTGTGCATGGCATTTGAGGGAATACTGATTAAATAGACCTCTTAATATAATGAATTAGTATGCCATGTGTGATTGGCTACTTTCACCCATCATTTATGAGGTTTTTCTCCTTCATTCACTGAGAAAATGTGGTGAATGGTAGAAAATTAGAATATATAAAGATTTTTTGAACATTTTTTAAAAAAGAAATATTTATGTGTATTGATTTGGCTGGTAAGAAATCTCTGAACATTTTTGCAGAATTCTTCAATGGATGCTAAGAAGGCATCTGGGACCATTTTCTGAGGTCTTCCCTTAGTGAGACTTTGACCAGACCTGTTGAATTACATTACCAATATTTGTTGCCTAAATGTATGAGCTTTAAAAAGTTACTTTTTTATGACAGCTGACCAAATTCTTTAGTCAAATTCTTCACTGTCCATACTGGTCTTTGTGTATTATTTTCATCAAAAGTGAAATTAACTAAGGGTTGTTTGTTTTTTGCATTTTCACTTTGTAAGGGAAGATGGATAAATATGGGCAAACCTGTATTTCAGGTGAATAGTTTGAAAATTGTTCAATGATCTCTGGTGAGAATGAGATGGAGGGTACCCCTCCATTCTCACTGTTCTTGACCTCTCAGCAGCTTTCGATACCGTCGACCACGGTATCCTTCTGGATCTACTACAGGGGTTGGGGATCCAGGGCACTGTGTTGTCCTGGTTCTCCTCCTTCCCGGGTGGCCGGACCCTGTGGGTGTGGGGTGCGCCAGTGTGGGGTCTAGTCTGAGGCATCTCATGTGTGGGGTGCCACAGAGCTTGGTCCTCTCATCCTTACTCTTTAACATCTACATGAAACTGCTGGGTGAGATCATCCGATCCCATGGGCTGAGATATCATCAGTATGCTGATGATACTCTGCTGCTTGTGCACCTTTTTCTTCCACACTTTTTCCCTTCCACATAACTTTCTATTAAGGTGCTTTGATACAGCACTTTGGGAACATCCAGCTTATTTTGCATTTACCTTTTGGGGCTTTCCCTCCTTTTGGAGGGTGTCAATGATGGTTTTCTGCACAACGGTCAGGTCAGCAGTCTTCCCCATGATTGTGATTACTACTGAACCAGCCTGAGAGACCATTTAAAGGCTTAGGAACCTTTTGCAGGTGTTATGGATTCATTAGCTGATTAGAGTGGGACACGTTGAGCCTAGAATATTGAACTGTTGCCTTTTCTCACTGTTCTAATTTTCTGAGATTGTGAATTTGGGGTTTTCATAAGCTGTACCCCATAATCATCACAATTATAACCAAGTAATGCTTGACATATCTTGCTTTGCATCTAAAGATTCTCTTATATATTTGTTTCACCTTTAAAGATGCATTACTGAAATTAATGAACATTTGCACGATATTCTAATTTTTCGAGTTTCACCTTATGTTGACCGAGCCATTTGTTGACCGAGGTTCCACTGTATTATTATTAAACAATGTCTATCTTAGGAATCTTAAAATAATTATCTATCCTCCTTTCCTAGTCAACAGTTGGACTGCACTTTTAATTATATATTACCTAGCATAAAGCTGGAAGTAGCCAGTCAGATCATCTAATCCAGGGGTTTGCAATTTACGGCCCACGGACCGGCCCTGGCCCCTGATGCCATTCCATCTGTCCTGCAGTGACAACCATGGAAGCGGAAGTATTTACAACAGCTATAAATATGCCCGTGGATATGCAAATGTGCCTACACCATGCGCAAACATGCCCACTGTGGTTTATGGATGCATTTATGATGGGGGAAAACCACGTGCCCAGCCCACTCAGCTGTTTGAGGGGGAGTGGTCCAGCCTGTGGTGCAAAAACCTTGAGAACCCCTGATCTAATCTATCCCTATTGACATGTTTGAACCCATTTGTGTATTACGTCTGATGCCCTTGAATCTCAGTTGTGACTTAGCTTCCATGACCTCTCTTGGTAAATAATTGCAATGCTGATTAAAAAACAGCATAAACTGCCTTCCAGCTTAATGTGTATTAATGTCTCTTGTTCTATGATATAGAACTATTAGCAGTTGTTGATTGTGGATACTATTTATCTTGTCTTGTTGCTGATCTCATAGATGATCTTATACCAGACCATAATGCACATACAGAGAAAAAGGTAATTCTTTGATAGAAGAGAAATGCTATATGAATTAGTCCTTATTTTCCTGTGAAGATATATTTTGTAGTTCAACTGCACAATCAAAACTTACACTTTGCGACTTTATTGACCACAACACACCAGGCTCCTCTGTCATTTGCCATCTTCTGGAGTTTGCCCAGATCCATGCCCACTGTGTCAATGATATCATCTAGCCATCCCATCCTCTGCTGCCCCCTTCTCCTTTTGCTTTCGATCTCACTCCAGTGAGTTCTCTCTTCCCATTTGGTGGCCAATGTATGATATTTGAGTTTCAGTTTCAATATCTGTCCTCCCAAGAAGCAGTAAGGGGTGATTTCCTTTTAGATTGACTGATTTGATCTCCTTGCAGACCAAGGGACTCTCAACGTCTTCCCCAGCACTACAGATCAAAAGTGTCTATTCTGTGCTCAACCTTCCTTAGGGTCCAGCTCTCACAGCCATACATTACTACTGGGAAGCCCATCGCTTTAACTTTGTGGACTTTTGTTGGTAGAGTGATGTCTTTACTATTTATTATGCTGCCTAGGTTTGCCATAGCTTGTCTCCCAAGGTGTAAGTATCTTTATTTCATGGCTGCAGCAGTGGCTCAAGTGTCTAAGACACTGACTGGAAGGCGGGAGGTCAGCAATTGGATTACCAAGTACTTCAGGATGGAATAAGCTCCCATCTTTGTCCCAGCTCCTGCCAAGCTAGCAGTTCGAAAGCAAGAAATTGCAAGTAGATAAATAGGGACCACTTCGGGGGGAAAGCCAGGGTCTATTTTTTCCATTTTTCTATGGAATCTGGTCTCTGTCTCCTTTTTTACATCATGCCTGCCACATGACCATGGAAATGTCTGTAGAAGCAGACAGCGCTGGCTCTTCAGCTTTGAAACAGAGATGACCACAGAACCCTAGAGTCAGATACAACTGGCTTTCGAGCAAGGAAAACCTTTACCTTCACCTAGTCACCATCGGCAGTGATCTTAGATCCCAAGAAAGTCTGACAGTATTTCCATTTCTTCCACTTCTCTTTGCCAGTGAGTGATGTGGCCAGATATAATGATCTTGGGGGTTTTCAGGTTGAGTTTCAAGCCAACTTTTTTACTCTCCTCCTTTACTCTCACCAAGAGCCTCTTTAGATCTTCTTCACTTTCTGCCATTAGGATGGTGTCATCTACATATCTCAGGTTGATATTTCTCCTGGCAATCATAATTCTGGTTTGTGCTTCATCCAGCTCTGCATCATGCATGATGTACTCTGCATATAAGCTAAATAAGCAGGGTGACAAAACACAGTTTGTTATATTCCTTTTCCTATTTGAAACCAATCAGTTGTTCTCTATCCGGTCCTGTGGCTTCGTGGTTGCCATCTGATATTTGATCATGTTCAACCTAACTTGATTCATAGATTTTACATTCCAGGTTCCTATGCAATATTGTTCTTTAGAGTATTGGACTTTTCTTTCACTGTCAGACACATCCACAGCTGAGCATTATTTGGGCTTTGTCACAGCTACTTCATTCTTTCTAGGGGTACTTGCCCTCTGCTTTTTCTCAGTAGCATATTGGACACCATCTGACTTGAGGAGCTCATCTTCTGGTGTCATATCATTTAGCCTTTTGAGGCTGTCCATGGGGTTTTCTTGGCAAGGATACTGGAGTGGTCTTCCAGTTCCTTCTCCAGTGGATCGTGTTTTTTCTGAGTTCTCTGCTATGGCCTGTCTGTCTTGGTTGACCCTATATGGCATAGCCTATAGCATAACAAGTCCCCTCTCCATAGCAAGGCAATGATCCTTGGTAGGGAAAGACATCTAGAACAGTTCTCAACCTTTTAAAGCCAGGGGCTGGGTCACACTCCCTCAGATAGCTTTGGGGGCTGGATGGCCATTTTGCCCTTCTTCCACCACGTGGCACTTCCTGGTGTGGTGGAGGTGGTGGTGGGCCACATGAAATGGCAGTGTGGGCCATATCCAACACACAGGCTGCAGGTTGAGAATCCCTAATCTAGAAGTTAGAAGTTAGATTTCAGAGTCCATGTAAAAATAGGACCTGTCCTGGAGGCAATAACAAATGTTTTGCTTCTAAGTAAAAAGTAAGTCCTGCCAAACACCCACTTATTGTAGCAACACATACTCTCAAAGAAAATCATATTTTCCCTCTTACCATCATATTTATTCAGTTCACTCCTTTTGATGCCGATAAGTGGCTTTTTTGTGAAGAGAAACCTTCTGCTAGAATTCAGACTTGTTTGAGCATTACAAATATGAAAACATTAACAAGCAGAGAGAGTGAGTAAAGTATGCGCATAATTCCCTGGATCTTTTGAAAAGGATTAAAGCTTATTCACAAACTCTTACTTGAAATATGGGTCCCCCTCCCTTTCCCCCTTTCTGTACACTGTGTCATAATTGCTATTTTGATGCAATATGATAATTAAAATTTTAAAAAGCTTAACTGGTTGAACCAATTGCTCAATAATATCAATTTTCTAGCTGCTGATGTTTGGCTTAGTCTAAAAGGGCTCATTTACCTAATATGTGCCTCCAACCTGTTAGGAGGAAAAATATGATCTCTATAGCATAAAAGGGAATTGATGTTTAAATAATAAACATGTAACCATATTTTTATTAATGGAACCAAACAGCCAGGGTCTATTTTTTCCATTTTCCTATGGAATTTGATCTCTGTCTCCTTTTTTACATCACTTTGTACTGTACTTCTCCAGCTATACAGTATATTTTGGTTGTATTTGAATATTTCCTCCAAGCTTCATAAACCACAGAAGGTGGAAACAAACAACAGTGAACTTGCACCTACCTCATTTCCCTTACTATTTTGATAACATTAGCTTATTCTTCTTGCCAACCAATTTACACATAAGATGGGACAATGTAGCCTAGGAATGAAGTTCATCAAAGCAGGTGAAGGGGAGATGCAGAGGGGATGTGAAAAGAGGGGAGATGCTTATAGTCATTATGTGTAAAACATAGGTTATAAAACCTCAAAGACTGTCTCAATGGTTAGTCTTGGCCCTTGTAAAAGCACTACTGCCTGACTCTAGTGCTGATAGGAGACAGTGTCCCAGGCAACGATCCTAAATTGCATTTCTCAGCACAAAGAAGACAGTAATCTTAACACATTCACCGTTGTTAAGATATAGAGTAAACCTTTGTGTTGTAAGGGTGTGTCAGTTTGAGAGTAAAATGTGTGTCAGTTTGAGAGTACACAGTAACAAGACAGATACACTACATTGTACAAACTGTTTTGCTTGTAGCAGAATCAGAGTTCAGATCCCTTCCAAGTCATAAACAGCGATAGCAGATAGTCACAATGCCATTTCATGATTAAAACAGAATAATCTCTTCTTACCAGTCTTCATCAATCATAGAAAATCAGTCCAATACAGGTGGCAAAACAGTAAGCAAACCGAAGCCAACCTCCCACCAAACATCAAACAGTGAATAGCAAACAGAGAGTGAGATTAGAGAGAGAGTTAAATGTGGTTGCAGTCTTCCTTTTAACCACAATACTGACAAAGTGATCCAATGAGATAATGCAGTAATTATTTAAGTCAGAGTGCTATTGTCCAGCACCCTCGGCCGGAGAGACGTGGGGATCACTACCCGCTGTCCCCACAAAAGGCAACCCCTCTCTAGGGACAACTCTAGTTTCTTTTTGAAAAATGTGTCGAATTCCGCTGCTGGGGAAGACACGGGCCACCCTTTCTGTACCCAGGAGCAAACTGTGGCCAGCGTTTTGTCCTTGCCGGTTGCTTTAGCGATGTCGGCCGGTACTACTGGAGGGGAGTCTAGGACCTCTATCATTAAGACCTGGTGGTCCCTCTCTACCTCGCCCACGTGGCAGCAATCTCGGGGAATGGGGGACCTCGACAGGGTATCCGCATGGCTGATCTCCTTCCCGGGCCGGTATACCAACGCGTGCTGATACGCGTTGAGAAAAATGGCCCACCTGAGCATTCTCGGGGACAGGATTTGGGGTGTGGGCTTATCTGCGGTGAAAATGCCTAGCAAGGGCTTATGGTCAGTCACTATGGTGAAGGGGCGGCCGTACACAAAATCATGAAATTTCTTAGTCCCCGCAATTATCGCTAGTGCTTCCCTGTCTGTCTGGGCATAGTTCCTCTCCGCTTGGGACAAGGACCTAGAGTAGAACGCTATCGGGGCCTCCCTCCCGTTCTCCAGTACGTGGCATAACACCGCCCCCACCCCCACCGGGGATGCATCGCATATCAGGACCACTGGGCGTTTGGGGTTGAAATGGGTCAGTACCGCATCTGATGCCAGGAGTCGCTTCAGGTCATTGAAAGCCCTCTCCTGGTCGTCGCCCCACTTCCATGCCTCGTCCTTTTTTAACAATTTGTGTAGCGGTTCCGCTACTGCTGCCTTCCGCGGAAGGAAGGAGTGGTAAAAGTTGAGCAGTCCAAGGAACGACTGCAACTCGGGCTTGGAGGTGGGGCGAGGGGCCTTCTTGATGGCGGCCACCTTGGATTGGGATGGCCTGATTCCCTCGGGAGTAACACGGAACCCTAGGAACTCAACCTCAGTTGCGAAGAAAACGCATTTGTCCTTCCGCAACCGCAACCCCGCTTTCTCGAATATTGTCAGGACCCTTCCCAACCTGCTTGCTAATTTGGCCCGGCTCCCCCCTGTAATCAATACGTCATCAAAGTAGGGTAACACCCCCTCTAACCCCTTCAGGAGGCGTTCCACGAGTGACTGGAAAATCCCGGGCGCCGAATTCACGCCGAATTGGAGGCGCGATACCTGGAACGCCCCTTTGTGGGTGACTATGGTCTGTGCAGCAGCTGCGGCGGGGGTCACCGGGAGTTGCTGGTAGGCTTGGGCCAGGTCGAGTTTAGCGAAACACCTCCCCCCGTGTAACCTGGCCAACAAGTGGCTGACTACCGGCACCGGATAAGCATTAGGGCGGATCGCCTTATTGATGGTGCACTTGTAATCAGCGCATATGCGGACCTCCCCGTTGGCCTTGAGCGCTGTTACAATTGGAGTTTCCCACTCCGCAGAATCAACAGGAACAAGAATCCCCTGGCCCACCAATTTGTCCAACTCCGCCTCTATTTTGTCCTTTAGTGCGAAAGGCACTCTGCGCGGTTTAAGTCTGATTGGACGTACTCCAGGGTCCAGGTCGAAAGTCACTGGGGGGCCCTTGAATTTTCTGAGCCCCTTTTTGAAAACCTCGGGGTGCGCGTCGCACACGCTCTGTATTGGATCAGTCCCGGTGGCGTGTGCTCGCACGGCGTGCACCCCGCCAATGAACAACCCCAGGGGCTGGAACCATTGAGTCCCCTTGAGGACGACTAGGGGAAGCGTTGCGGTGTGCTTTTTAAACTGGACCTGGAACTTCCCAACCCCCAACACTGGGATGCGGTTCCCTTGCACGTCCTTCAGTGTGGCCCTCAACGCTTTGAGCTTGGGCCGCACGCGGGGGGCGATTTTCATGAACTCTCCCTGGGAAATAATAGAGTATGACGAACCCGAGTCCACCTCCATTCTAACAGGGGCCCCTTGTATTACTACCTCAACGAAGTAACGGGGGTGCTCCGTGGAAACGCTGCAAACCGGAGCATCGACCTCGCTGTCGTCGGAGATGCGCCCTACGCCGTCCCGCGTCCTCGTGGTCCGGGTGCCGTCCTTTGGCCTCGTGGTGCGGTCCTGCCTCGCCGAGCGGTCTGGAGAACTCCTTGTGGCCTCGCGCCGTTTCCGGCAGACCTTGGCGATGTGCCCGCGCCGGCCGCAGTTGTGGCACTCGGCCTTGCGGAATGGGCATTTGGCGCGGGCGTGGGCGGCGCCGCAGCCGTCGCAGCACCGGCCCTCTCTCTGGACCCTCCGGACGTCCTCGTCGTCGCTGCTCTCCGCAGACGAGTTCGAAGCTCGCCGGGCCGCGCGCACCGAGCTCTCTGCCTTGGCGGGCTTCGGGCGCCAGTCCTGAAGCTCTTGCACCCCGGCAGTCGTGGCCTCCGCGGCCTGTGCCGTGTCGAGGACTTGTTGCCACGTGGGAGGCGGCTCCTTTTTCATCAGCGCGCGTTGAGTCTCGGTATCCCTCAGACCGCAGAGCAGGCAGTCCCGGAGGGTGACTTCTGGGGTCTCCCACTTGCATGGGCCGGCGGCCAGCCGCAGGGCCGCGGTGAACTCGGCGACCGATTCCCCGGGCGCCTGGACTCGCCTCCAGAACGCGCTCCAAGCGGGGAACATCGCTATCGCTGGCCGGAGATGGGCGCGCAGCGCCGCCAGGAGCTCTGTGGCTTTGAGGTCGCCCACCTTCCTCGGCGCGATCAGGTCCACCAAGGTCCTCTTGGTCTCGTGTCCGAGCATGCGGACGAAAATGGCCCTCTTCTTGGCCTCATCTGAGACTTCGAGCTCCACCTGCGCTGCGTTGAAGTCTATCTCAAACAGCTCCAAGTCTCCCGGCTTCCTGATCTCGTAGCCGGCGCATGTCTTGGTCCCGTGGGCAGCCATATCCCATCCTCGTCGCCAATTTAGTGTATGGGACCAAAGACAACAGAACAACCGAAGGGTTGGTTTAACACAGGTTTATTGCATGGTGTTCCGGTGAAGCATGAGGTAATGGCGGTGATACATCTCAATATATACAGTAGCCCTCTACATTTGAATCTTGTAGCACGGTAGCTCATTGGCTGCTACCGGCGTGGCCTCGCCCAGGCACGCCTCTTTTCCTGCTGCTGAATGCAGGTCTTTCTTCTGCTGCTGAATGCGGGGAAGGTTTTCCCGCGGCTGTCCGTGATTGAGCAATGTGAACCATGTGAGACTGAACGCTCGCAGCTGCCCTCTATGGGCTGTCTGCTCGCGTTCCTTTACAGCTGAGATCGTTTGTATTTGGAGTGGTTACATTCTTGCCTTTACAGTACAATGAACATGCACACATACATAACACATAGATAAATAGGTATCACTTTAGCACAAAAGGCAACAGTGTTCCATGTGCTTCGGTAACTAGTCATGTCTGCCACATGACCACAGAAATCTCTGCAAATGCAGACAGCACTGGCTCTTTGGCTGTAAACGGAGATGTGCACTGCACCCTAGAATCAGATACGACTGGCTTTTGAGCTAGGGAGACCATCACCTTTTATAGATAACACTAGCATATTTTGCCCAGCGGTGCTGGGCTTTTTAAAATTGTGTTGGATACTAAAGGGTTTCGTTTTTTTTCTTGAACCAATGGTACTGGGCTGTTTTAAATGGTGCTGTAAGGTTTTTTGATTTTGTGGCTTCGAGGCACTTCATCCGCCTGCGGCGGACTTGCGCTCCCAGTGGGTTTTTTTGGTTCTTTTTGGTTCTTTTTTTTTTGCATGCTGGCTTCCTCAGTGCCGGGCTCCTTAATTTGGTTTTTGAATGTGTTTTTTATGTTTATGCATTTTTAAAAAAATTTAATTAATTTAATTTAATTTAATATTATTTAGTTTAAATTTTATTTTTGTTTTTTAAAATGTTTATTTTTACGCATTTTTTTTTGGAGTGAAAAGTGATTTCTTTTTTTTGGTATTTTTTTGAGATTAGTGTGTTTATTTTTGAATGTTTTTCTAACTTATTTGATTAATTTTGGAATTAATCTTATTATTTTTAATATTTTTGAATGTTTTTTCTCTTTTGGCCTCTGGGTGGGGGTGGTGAGCTTTTGTGCCTCTCTTTACAATTGTTCTCTTTTGTCCTCTGGGTGTCGCTTCCAGTAAGTTTCCTCTTTCTCATTTGAGTTCCGGTTCTCATAGAAGGAAGACGTCTTTTGGTAAGTTCTCTGGTGTTTTTTTGGGGTGGGGTGGGATTTTTTGGGGGGGGGGAGTCTGTGTGTTTTTTTCTTGTTTATTTTTGGCTGTTTTTGTGTTTTATTTTTGGATTTTTGTGTCTTGGAATGTTTTTGGTTTGTGTTTTTGTTTTTATTTTTTCAGTGTGGGGGGGTGGCTTTCTTTCCCACGGGCCATGCTGGCTGGCCCTTGGGAAGGAAGGGCAATTGCGGGGAGGCTTTCTTTCCCACAGGCCATGCTGGCTGACCCGTGGGAAGGAAGGGCAATTGCGGGGAGGCTTTCTTTCCCATGGGCCATGCTGGCTGGCCCGTGGGAAGGAACGGCATTGGCGGGGTGGTGGTGCTTTCTTTTCCACGGGCCATACTGGCTGGCCCATGGGAAGGAAGGGCAGTGGCGGTGGGGGGTTTCATTTTTTTCCCCGCAGGCCATACTGGCTGGCCCGTGTGGAAGAAGGGCAGTTGCGGGTGGGTGGGTTGTTTGTATTTTTGGCGCACCGGCTGGCCCTTCGAATGGAAGGGCAGCGGCGGCCGGGTGTTTACTTTTTTTCCGCCACAGGCCATACTGGGTGGCCCGTGGTGAAGAAGGGCAGTTGCGGGGTGTTGTTTTTTTTTAA
Source organism: Bradypodion pumilum (assembly GCA_035047305.1). NCBI lineage: Eukaryota > Metazoa > Chordata > Lepidosauria > Squamata > Chamaeleonidae > Bradypodion > Bradypodion pumilum. Next base: position 60,704,262 of record JAWDJD010000004.1, on the reverse strand, counting down.
TTGTGTTTTTCGAGCGCCGGCTGGTCCTTCGAATGGAAGGGCAGCGGCAGCCGGGGGGTATTTTTTTCCCCCACGGGCCATGCTGGCTCGCCCGTGGGGAAGAATGGCAGCGGTGGCGGGTGTTTTTTAAAAACTTTTATTTTCCGCGCGCCGGCTGCCTCAGCGTTCTGCGCGCTAATGGCGCGCAGGATGCTGGGGCTTGTAGTTTTGGCTGCGCGTGTTTGCTTTCTGCGGCGGTTTTTCTCTTGCGGCTTTTTTTTGATTGGCCGCGGTGCGTTTCCGAATGTTCCTTTTGCCACGCCGCTCAGCCTGATTGGCTCTGGCGTGGCGCGGTGAAAGGAACGTTGGGAATTGAAGTTCCCTTTTTTTGTTTCCGACTGGGGGGCTCCTGCCCCCGGGTCAAAAATTCCAACCCGACAGTTACCTGTGAACCCCGTTCGGGCGAGTGAACGGAGGCTCGGACAGTGCTAGTGGGGCCTGGTGCAACATCCTTTGTCACATTCCAACGGTTAACGCACCATTTTATAGGTATAGATTATAAGAGGAAAAATACACATTTGCCTTAATGTGTAGTCCAATTCCTTTAGTCAACCATGTTAGATATGAATAAGTCTATCTGGGAAATGACTTTCACTTTGCTTAATGATGGGTCTAAGACATCACTGCTATGCCAAAAATCTGATGAGAATTTTGAATTGGGCAATGCTAGCTAGTTTCCCCTACAGATTACATACATTACAATTACATAGGCTCCCTGATGAATTATAATTTCTGTCAGGTACTGAGGTATCAACTTTCTTGGCAGTACGAAGTAGGTGATGAACATCATTAGCTCCAGATCTGCAAGATTTAATCTGGCCACTTTCAAAGGCAACAAGGTACTCAGTGCTATTGCTTAGTTTTTTTGGTGTCATCAATGTAAATAGATCAGCTCCACTGTCTAGTTTGAAGGCTGCCCACAAATCTCCTACATCAGGGGTCTCCAACCTTACCTGCACCATGGACTGGCTTCATGCCAAACAATCTTTCTACAAACCAGCAAGTGGGGGCAGTGGGACCAGATGGTGCAAGTGCACAACAAAATATGACAAAGTACACACAGCACACAGGCAGGGAGAGGATCCCCACTGCAGCCCAAAAACAAGGAAGAGCCCAGCCACCCACCAGCCACATTGCCCGACTCGGGCAGTGAGGCATCACACTACACATAGGCAGCAGGCAAAGCCCCACCGCAGTTAAGCAACGTGGAGGAGGGGCATGGCCACCCACCCATCAGCTGTGTCTGAAGACTGTGCCCCCCCTCCCGCCCACCAGGCAGACCCGGCGGAGCATGCCAAGGGTCGAAGGCTGACACTGGGGCTCCCAGCACCACCCACCCCCATGGCCTGTTTTGGGACAGTATGCGGCTTAGCACCGGTCCATGTCCCAGTGGTTGGGGACCCCTGTCCTACACATCCATGTGCTGCCTGATTGTTGTGCCATTAACACCGTACCCTCCCCCCGCCAATAGTATTCATTCTTTTTGGGTTTTTTAAAAAAAGAACACATCATGTTCATTCAAAATAAATAACATGATTCAAAGTAGGCTGTGGTCCTGTAAATATATATACATGTTCTACAGAGTTTATTCTGTACCTTGCCCTGCATTTTTTAGAACTGGTCATTATAACGCCTTTCTGATTTTCCATAAACACAAAGGGTACGTTTGGTGCTGCAGTTTTAATTTTTTTTTGTTTCACAGGCATTTGCAGTCACTGCTTCAGCCTGGGATCTTGTTGGTGCTTAAGCCAGCTGATATCTGGGCAAATGTTGGCTGTAGACTTACAAGAAGCCTTCCATAATCTACAAACCAAACAATTTGTTTTCCTGAATAGTAGTTTGTTTACCTGCAGCATTTGCAGCAGAAAGCTACCATCTGGATCAAGGGATGTTAAGAAGGAGGGAACTTGCCCCCTTTCCCATCTGAGCTGCTTTTCTTACTAAAATGGTCTTCTTGGCAGGGAATATTGCTATACTTGTAGCCTCATATTAATACCCTTTTGCTTTATTTTTTTTTAGATAGTGAGCAACCTTTTAAACAAGGTGTCTGCTTATTTGTTCTGCAGATATCTTAGCTCATTGATACTTTCAAAATAGTTTCCTTTCAAAAACAAGAATTTTCTTGTTCCCTGGTAAGTGAAAGCTTTCAGGGCTACTGGCAGACTTTTTTTCTTAGAATCTCCTCATATTTTCTACATCAGGGGTCCTCAACCTTTTAAAGCCAGGGGCTGGTTCACGCCCCTCAGACTGCTCAGGGCTCGGTCTGGTGGTCCTGCCACCACCGCCCCACCACTCACCCCGATTTCAGAAGACGTGGGACCACCCTGAGCCCCCAACACTCTGCCTCTGACATCACCGGCAGTGACCACGTCGAGCCACCCACCACTCCCCCAATGCTGCTTCCCTGCTTAACAGCATGGAGGAGCTGCATGGCACCAAATCATCCTGCTCGCACCCTTGCTCCAGCCACTGCTTCCACTGCCGCCTCCTCAATCCTTGACCACTTTGCTTGGCATGTCCCTAATGACGCTCTGTAGCAGGGAGGATGTTGCAATCCTTATAGCATCTGCCCCTGCTATGGTTCACTGCCAGGGACACACTATGACAAGTGGAGGGTACAAGGATTGAGGTGGTACAGCGGTGGCATCAGCAGCAGCTGGAGCGAGGATGCGGCTGGATGAGTTGGTGCTGCAGGCTGGATCTGGCCCATGGGCTGTAGATTGAGAATCTCTGTTCTACATGACAAAACTTTCCACTGTCCTTTCTCCAATAAAATAAAATACAATAGCAATTTTAAATTCTTCTCTGAACTGCCTTTGGTGATTCTAACATTCTTTTCACCTAAGGTTGCCTTTTAGCAAAAATAACTTTGTGAGGAATGTAAATCAATCCACATGTCAATAAGGCCTGCAGTATTGTAGTTTAAACTGATGCCAGGATATAATGAAAGCACATAAAGAGAAAGGCTAGATCCAGAAGCCTACCAAGTCCAGAATTAAGTTCCCACATAGCCCAACAATTCCCTAGGGGAAGCCGATATAATTGCCTGCTTCTTATCATGTTACCCAGCAACTGGTACTCAGAGAAATCATTGCTTCTGGTACTACAGAAGTAATATATGGCCATCATGACTAAAGGTGATTAATAGTCTTATCCTCCATGAATTCTGCCCTCTTCCCTGTTAAAGCCATCCAAATTTTCACTGATGTCTTATGTATTTTCCTCACACAAATCATAATTTTGCGTACTTCTGTCATTTTTCCTCTTATGCTACAAATGTCACTGTTTCCTAGGGAAATATTTTTTTCAGTCCTTGCTGGATCACAGTCCCTTAAATTGCTTTGTTTAAATTACTAGGCTACTCCCTGGAATGTAAAATTTAGAACAGCAAGCCCCTGTTTTTTTCTGTTGGAGTAATCTTCACTGAAGACATTGAAAGGAAGACTTGAATACTTCTTGTTCTTTTGTTCTTGTTCTTCTTTTTGTTCTTCTTCTTCTTCTTGTTCTTCTTCTTCTAGGCCTGAGATAGAGGAACTTAACTTTTTTTATTGCTAGTGTAGATTACAGTATTTGAAAATGAAAATAGCTGAAGTATCAGGCTTTCCCCCCTTTTAAACAGGTCCCATTTCTCCTCCATTTGATTATCTTGGCCTCTCCATGCAGCATTTCCATTATTATCAGCAGCCCCCTTTTATCCACGAAAAAAGCAAATTGAGAAACGCTATGAGAAAAACAATTGACAACTGATGATAAAACACATTTCTTCTGAGGCAGCTTCCTATGTCTTTGTTTTAGCCAGAGGGACACTGTTCTAATTAAAATGCCAGGAAATGGCCCGATATTGCTACAAAATACAGTAATACCTCATACAAAGTCTGCTTCATACAACATCGAATTCATACAACATCGCCTAATTCCTTGAAAAAAGTTGCCTCATACAAAGTTGCAGTGACTTTGTATGAGGCATTAGGGTTTTTCCCAGGTTGCATTGTGCTCTTTTGGGTTTTGCATGAGGCAAGGAGTATTTAGGAGTGGTTTTGAGTGCGATTTTGGATTTTTTGAATTTTTTCGTCAGAGTTTTTAGAAGCATTCCTGGGTATTTTGCAGCATTCTTCAGGTTCTTGGACAATCAGGGTTGTTTGACATGTTTTTGTAATGTATTTAGCCTTTAGCCAATGATTTCTTAAAGTTCTGTCAGTTTCCTGTCTGTTTCCTTGACTTTGCCCTAAAGTCTGTGCTGTTACAGTACAATGTATCTCTATGAAAACGATGTTGTACGAGGCATCACGGCAAGGATTTGGACGTTGTATGAGGCATCGCGGCTAGGATTTTGCATGCCTCATACAAAGTCAAAATCCGTATAAAGTCCAAACTTGTGGAACCAAGTTTGGACGTTGTATGAGGTATCACTGTACTATGCTTTAGTTGCTAGCAGGAAAAACAACACCAAGTTTAACATAGCAAAGGCCAGTCTGTATGTTGAAAATACCAGTGGCTGCGGTCAAGATGGTCTACAAGATATCCTTTTGTGCTCACTAAAGCAAAGCAAAGCAAAGCAAAGCAAAGCAAAGCAAAGCAAAGCAAAGCAAAGCAAAGCAAAGCAAAGCAAAGCAAAGCAAAGCAAAGCAAAGCAAAGCAAAGCAAAGCAAAGCAAAGCAAAGCAAAGCAAAGCAAAGCAAAGCAAAGCAATCACACATATATACCACCCCATAGTCCTTTAGTGCACTCTCTGGGTAGTTCACAAGTTAATTAGCATTTTGCCCCCAACATGCTGGGTACTCATTTTACCAACTTTGGACAGCTGGAAGAGCTGAGTCAACCTTGAGCCCAACTTGAAAATGTTTTGTCAGAGTGTATGATTTTGCTTTATTTTCATTTTATTGTCTACAGAGAAATATTTAAGATCATTTCCAGATGAAGAAAAATTCTTCATCTGGCATTAAAAAAACTGGCATTACCAGAACAGTTTTGATATATAACTTCTTCACTCCTTCGCATTCTTGCAGTAAAAGAGAATTGGCAACTATTCATGCCTCAAACAGGTTCTTGTCTAATCTTGAGCCCTGGTCAGGATTGAACTCACAACCTTTTGCTTGCAGGACAGCAGTTTATCCATTGCACTGCCAAGGTGCAAACTGGTTGAAAAACAATGATGACAATTGCTATTTGTTTGAATGAAGAGTGGTTAGCTGATGAAAAAAGAAGCCAGCTTTTGGGATTTTCCCTTGCTTGGTGTCTCTGTGTGAATGGTACTATTCGCTATGTGAATGCTATGTGTCTGCATTCTGACTGCTGCTGTTGGTGTTGTCAACATTCAGGCTATCCTTTGCTATGTAAAGCTTAGCATCATTTTCTCTGCTTGACACAAGCATGAGATTTTGCAGCTTATTTGTTCATTTTGTTGCTTATTTAATCTGTTTTAAGTCTGGGGACATAAAAGGTTACTTGTTTCTGCATAGGAGTTTTACTTAAATAACCCATAACATGAAACTCTTTGCCCAATCTTCTCCAAATTTGGCACAGAGCAAGAGCAGACTGCCTGCTACAATTGTGCTAGATTTGGTAATGATTTCCAGTCTCAAAGTTACACATTTTTGTTTGGGGTGACCCATACCTGTCAAGTATCCCGTATTGGCTGGGATTTCCCATTTTTCAGCGCTTGTTCCTCCCCTTTCCCGCCATTGTCCCATATTTAAACAGCGGGGAAAGGGGTTACTGTGCATGCATGCCCGCGGTGCGCATGCGCAAATGGGTTACTGCCCACGCATGCATAGTAATTTCCCATATTTTGCAGAGCCATGCTTGACGCATATGGGGGTGACCCCATTTTTAATTGCCTTGTAGAAAATTGTTTTGCTCTGCTGCACAATAACATAGCTGCACTTCCATGCAATTGTAATTTAAACGAATATTGCATATACAAATTTCATCAAATGTTTTTTCTATATATACTTATATAGAAAACAACAACAATACTGATGTAACAAAACCAGAGCTACAGTTTGTACACCCAAGTTGTTTTCACCAGCACCAGAGTGAGAATTGCTTGAAGAAATAAAGAAGAGTTTGAATATCCCTTTGAAACCAAATAAGGGCAAGTTCAATATATATTCATCAAACAAGGTAGGGAATTGGCTCTACAAATAAAGTCTCTGAAATCTGAAAATAAAATATAGATGCAAACAAAAATGCATAAGATCACTATGTGGATTCATCCTTCTAATGCTCCTTTTGCAAAAAGCATACAGTATATTGAAATTCTAAACTATCTAAACCAGTGGTTCCCAACCTTTTTTTGGCCATACCCCGCCTCAGCATCTCTAAAATCTTGATTTCCCCACTGTGACATTTAATTCTTATTATTCAAAAAGTGAGCTCCTATTCACTTGGAGGAAGCCAAAAATACTATTCACTGTTAATAACTCATTCTAGAATTGCCTCCCCTAAAAATAAAATTGCCCCCCTGTGGGGCATATGCCCCATGTTGGTAACCACAGCTCTAAAACCAAGGTGGCAAAAGCCTTCTCCTCTGTGGAAACAGCAGTTCCTCTCTCTCCAGATCTCTTTTTTCTAACAAATTCTGAATCACAGCCCCTTGCTAGGACTTCCCCATCCATTGGGATCAACCAATAAGTCCATAGGGGTTAAACACATACTTCATGCACCATTATTTGCTTCTGAATAGCCTCTGAGTAGTCCCAGCCAGTCACTGATCTGACATCCAGCCAGTCACTGATCTGACATAATGCTGAACTAGGAAATAATAATTTAAAGAAAAAATATTCAGGGTACTGCAGTGGCTCAAGTCACTAAGACGCTGACTGGGAAGCGGAAGGTCAGCAGTTCGATTCCCGAGTACTGCAGGACGGAAATGAGCTCCCATCTTCATCCCAGCTCCTGCCAACCTAGCAGTTCGAAAGCAAGAAATTGCAAGTAGATAAATAGGAACCACTTCGGTGGGAAGGTAACAGCGTTCCGTGCGCTCCGGTGTCTAGTCATGCCTGCCACATGACCACGGAAACATCTGCAGAAGCAGACAGCGCTGGTTCTTCGGCTTAGAAACAGAGATGAGCACTGCACCCTAGAGTCGGATACGACTGGCTTTCGAGCAAGGGAAACCTTTACCTTTACCTTTATTATTCTTGGGAAGCAAAAGAAGGTGTCAACCCTAGTGGAATGGATCTGATGGAAGGAAAGCTGAGGTATCACCAACCCACTCCACTGAAATTTTCATCCTCGGTATGGTCAGGAAATCATTCCCCTCTGCCTCATTGCTGCAAAGGATTGATATAGTTCATCATACGAGCCAGTAGAAAAGGTCGAGCTCTGCTAGACAAACAAAATGTACTGAATAGCAAGGAAGAGGATTGGGTTTACTCGTGATTAACTTTACAGCATGTAGTTGACAGAAAATACAGCATTTTTTTTTAGTGAGAATCATAGCCTCATAACTGCCTTTTCATCTCTGGCTTCCTTGTTTATTTGCTTGTTAGCTTGTTTAATTACATCACTGTAGAAGAAAAACATATTTTATTCGAATTTGGAAGCTCCTCTTCATGCCACTGGTTGACAGTAACTTGCAAAAGGAAATGGACTAGGGAGGGGGAATTCTCAACTCCCCTTTTTCTGGAAGCAAGGGTGGTAACTAAGATGAGTGAACAGCAGAGACAAACACAGAGACATCAGGCATGCCTGAGGCTAGGAGGGGAAAAATCAAATGGCACTCCTTCCCACTAAATGACTTGGCATACCATTGACAGCAAGATGATTCATCTCTCAGCAAGCATCACTACTAGCTTTTTAAAAAGATTTGTCAAATTGATTCTCTGTTTAGCGATGCTCACACAAACAAGGAAATCAAACTGGTGAGCTCATGAAGAAAAAAACAACCTGAAAGTGGGCACTTATCTAATCAGAGGGATAAAGCCAGCTTATTGCTAGTGTGTGACCAATTCATGCAGTCCCAACACTGAACATCTGGTCTAAAAAAAGAGAAAGATCTGTACATTACTTGTTCCAGCATGGTGGATGTGTGAAACAGATGTTTACCCACGTACATTTTTAAAGCCTGTATATCTTTGTCCCTAGGATCAATGCATGCCACCAATTACTATGGCCCTTTATCCTTTCCATTAGCTTTCCTTCCCTCCTTGCTACAAAGAAGTATTGGAGCTACTAGAAAAAACCTGAGAAAGATGGAAGAACAAATCTTTCTCTTTGAAATATCTACGTAAGATTGACTATAGAAGTAGCTGGGGGAAATAGCTCAGTGAGTTAGGTAGCTGGCTGTGGAGTGAGAGAAATCAATTCACCACTTAGGCAAGCTGCACTGTAATAGGGCATCACCAGAAAAGTGAATATGAAACCACATCTGAGTAGTTTTTACCTAGAAAACTCAGGAAAGGGTCATCTTAAATCAGAACTGACTTGAAGGCACACAGTTATTATTAACTACAGAAGTACATGCTCTCTGTTCTGGAGGAAGGCCTCTGGCAGCAAATCATATTTCAGAATGTTGCTTGTTCTGCTCCATCCAGAAAGAATGCAGTACTGTGGTGGCTTAGTGGTTACGATGCTGAGCTTGGAGACTGGAAGGTCAGGGTTTGATACCCAAGTGCTGCACAATGGATCTTGGGGACATAAAAGGGGCCTCATTTGGGTGTTCCTTGAGCGGAGTTTCTCCAGCAAAAAACCTTTCAACCCAGAGTAATTTCTGACACTAAATTTTTATCTAGAAAGAATGCTTACTCATTAAAATTGGAGGTCTCTGTTCTAGTCTAGAGTTGGATATGACTGGGTTTCAAGCAAGGGTAACCTTACAGTGCTCAAAATCCCCTATCAAAGCTGGTTGGAAATATTCATAATTTTATGGTTTATATAGCTTCAATCTTTTTCTTTATGGTAATGAGAGTTTCCACGATTTCCAGATCCTCCAGTTATTTACCACTCCCTCGCATACCAGATTTGTGCTCCTAACACACAGCCTCTAAATACAAAAGCAGCTTTCATAGAAAGCTGAACTTCCAAACACTGAACACAAATGCATTTCTGAAATGGCAGGAACTGTGTTTAGTTTTGCTATCAACAGAAATATTAGGTGCCCTTTGCAAATTTGGCCAAAGGGCTCTTTCAAACAGGCTGCTTGGCTACTGCCATTGTCCAAGTAACAATTTCTTTTACCCCTGAAAAATAAAATGATTCATGATCTTAGGCTCATTAGTAGGATAAACAGTTGGCATGGAGCTGACATTTCTGGCTGGCCAGATTCCCCAGGCCAGAGAAAGTGGTTTAATAGATGGGACATGTATGGCATAAGGGATAAGCTGCTTCCAGAACAGCTGTTTATACCAGAGAGAACTATATTGTCTAGGAAAGCAGATATGCTTAAACTGTAATATTGTTTTAAAACGAAAGTTTATTGCTAATGAATATTCAATACTGGGACAAATTTATACAAGGAAGAGCTATTCATTAGAAGCAGGGTAGATCCTAACACTGTGAAGTCTTCTCTGTTGAATACATCCAGTAAACACATCCAATGAGATAGAACTGACTCATTTTCATGCTCCACCTAATTTTAATTTCCAAATATACAGTTCGTTGCAACTCAAAATATATGCATATATTGTCCATTTAGATATCATAAATATTTAAACCTTTGTTAGTTAAATTTAACATTTTTGCAGAGTAATTTAAATACTAATATAAGTCCAATAAATCATCATTGTTGTCATCAGCTGCTACTCGTATCTGAGTATACATTTCTCTTGGAAATAATTTTCAAGCGAAGTGCACTGGCATGAATTTGTTTAAGGTGGATCCAAGCTTACCATGAAGTGACCCCAACACTGTCTCCTGCAGCACATATGAAATGAGACATGTGGACTGCCACAGCCTTAAGGATATTAACAAGGTGCACCTTCACAGCCAGTCCATCTGGCATGGTCTCTTTCACCTCCATGACTGTTGGGAATCAAAATAGTGAAGTGGTTCCTCCTCCCCTCATCTAGTCATTGGGTCCAATATGATGGTTTCCAGTGGCATTTCCTTCACTAAGGGGACCATCACCCCACCTAAAGGGCCTCATCCGCCCATAGCCATTGGCCCCTTTAGGAGTCAGGTTATTTATCGCTGCCCAACACTCGGTGTTGAGTCGCTGGCTGTACGGTCTACTCTACTACCGTAGCGGGACATCAGGCCAGACAATAAATATAAGTCAAATAAATACACCAAATTACACCAAACTATTATTTCATTCTTGCCTTAGTTCAATTTAAATATTCGGATTTGACTTTTAGAGGAAAACATGGGCATCTTATCAGTGGGGTAGATTAACATGTTACATATGGTGTTGCTGACCCAAGATTTGTGTCACAGCATTTGTGAATCTGCCTGCTAAATCTATATCCATTAATAAAGTGTTCATTAATAAAGTGTTGCATCAGACTAATAATTTTGAAACACTGAAATGTGTTGTGATGATTCTGTCAAATAGTTTTAATCGGTAGATTGCCATTTTATGATGATTTCCCTAGTATTCCATTTTTGTAGGTTTATACTGTACACTGCTAAAATAATGATCAATTTGAAAACTTGCAAAACATGTAGAATGTAGGGATTTTTCTACATGTGTGTACATGTATGAGTTCCCCCTGGGCCAGAGCAAAGCACATTTCTTAAGAAAAGTATGTAAGGCATATTTCTGAACAAATGCAACTACTGAATGACACAGCGGACAGAAAACTGGTTGTTGCTTTAATGCATCCAGTTATTTAGTAAACTAACAGTGTAATTCTGTACAGACTTACTCAGATATCAAGCTGCTCTATCTTACTTACCGGTCAGTAGGGACTGGATTGCTACCTGAATGTGTGTGAATGACAGGGCGAAATGATGACAGCACAAAATCGATCTGATTTTGAAAATGCATGACCTTGTTTTCTTGATGAGTTGGTGTCCAGTTTAGCAACAGGAGCAAACCCATCTGTTTTTAAGCCTTATTTGCTTAAGCATAACTCTGTCCCTCAGAGCTGCCTCTTAACGCAGCAGGATATCCAGTCCAGAATATATTGCTGAGCTACTTGAATGAGCTTCTTTGAACCATAATGTTTTGAGGGTAATTATTTTCATAAACAGGAGTTGTGAGACTGCAGCCGAACAGTGCACTCTCAACCCAATCTATAATACAGATGGGTAGGAATGCAGCTGTGCTGTGCTAATTAACTATATGTGGAGCATATGGCATTACACCTCCGGATCAGCCAGCTTGGAATTCTTTGAAGATGCAGTTAGCTCCTGGGCTTTTTTTTTTTTAAAAAAAGAAACCAACATAGTCCAAAGGTCAAAGTTCATGTTATAACCTCTGTCTGATAACATTCTAAAAATTCAACTATGACATTCAAAACCTACTATAACAAAGCACACCCTAAACCAGTGATGGCGAACTTTGGCACTCGAGATGTTCTTGAACTCCAATTCCCAGGAGCCTTGATCAACAGGAGTGCTGATTTGGGCTTCCGGGAATTGAAGTCCAAGAATACCTGGAGTGCCAAGGTTCACCATCTCTGTCCTAAACAAAAAAGGATTGGCTGTGGTGGCTTAGTGGTTAAGATGATGAACTTGATTACTGGAAGGTCGGCAAGTCAGCAGTTTGAGACCCGAGTGCTGCACGACGGAGTGAGCGCCTTTCTCCGTCTCAGCTCCTGCTAGTCTAGCAGTTCGAAAGCAAGATATTGCAAGTAGATAAATAGGAACCACTTCAGTGGGAAGGTAAACAATGTTCCCTGCTCTCTGGTGTTTAGTCATGCTTGCCACATGACCACGGAAATGTCTGCAGACACAGACAGCACTGGCTCTTTGGCTATAAACAGAGATGAGCACTGAACTCTAGAGTCGGATATGACTGGTTTTTTTTAGCAAGGGTGACCTTTACCTTTACCTTACACCTCAACTAATAGAATTCAGCTCATTTCTTCCTCTTACACCATGATCCATTGTGTAAGCACTTGGACAGTTTCTGTACTTCTACAAGGAGGTATTATTAGATACCACCTGAGGTCAGCCTCGCACAAGTAAACATTAGGAAATATAACTGTACCATTAAGAAGGTATAGACGTCAATTTGTAGATACTCATCATGTCCACCTCCCTCAGAAGAGTCAAAAAATGCAGGTAATTTGATTGACCCATATCGAGAACTGAGTGGACAACACTTTGAAAAGTAAAGGCTAGCATCCAGTTCAAGCTTGATGTAAACATGGGGTTCTGGTTATCTGATAAGGTGGTGCTGACCGTGTGCAACTAAGCATACAGCCACAAACACATCAGATCACTAATGCAGCTTCCACAGCCAGAGAGTCACTCCTGTAAATATTGAACAGGATACTGGCCAACTGCTCTTCACTGCCCTTTCAAGGCCAAACCAACCTCAAATACTTGAGAAGTCAAGGAGGGACAGCTTGCAACAATATACTGCTCCTGGGAAAATCCATTTCATTCCTACTTACTGTGAAGACTTCAGGTATGCTCAGAAGGAAAAGGGAAGCCTGAAGGAGTGGCAGATGTCACAGCCCTTGCTAAGTGGAAAGTCTGAGGACTTCAACCCTACACCCCTTTATGGCACCATTGAATATACTTCTTCAGAATGTAGTGGATTTCCCTTCATTGGAAGGTGAAAATGGATGGGCATCTGTCAGAGCTGTTTTAGCTGTGGATTTCCTACTTCAATAAAGCATTGGACTCAATGAGACTGTACTCGGAGTCCCTTCCAGCTTTACAATGAAATGATTCCAAAGAGCTACTTTCTAAAGATGTGTAACTGTGATCTTATCTACTTTAACTGCCTTGGAACTGGAACTATAACCAATTACCTCACTCCTAGTTGTGTGGCTGCACAACTAGAGCCCTCAACACCATCATTCCCTCCAAGCAGTGGTGGGACTCAGCAGGTTCGCCCCAGTTCACCAGAATCGGTAGCAGAAATTCTGGCTGGCCCCACCCATCCAAGTTTTGAAATAAAGTACAGTACAGTAGTCCTAATTCGGGTGCAACACAGGGCTTTCCCCGCTGGCCATGCTCACTATACTACACCCATAGAGTAGGTAGTAAAAAAATTGAATCCCACCACTACTTACAAGCCTACATTTCTTCCTTGTTCTCTGTCAATAGCAGTGCCTTTTAAAAGTTAATGCATTATGAAGTATCACGTTTGGGTGAGGTTCCTAGCTTCTACAACTGTTAAGCAGCAAAGCAGAGTGGAAAAAGTTCTCAGGGTGCTGAGTTCCCACAATGTACTTTATATTAAACTAGCATATTTTGCCCGGCGGTGCCGGGCTCTTTAAAATTATGTTGGAAGGTTTTTGTTTTATGTTTATGCAAATGAGGCTAGTTTTTAATTGTGGTTTTTAAAAAAATTATTTTTACGCATGGGCTTTTATAAACTGTGATGTATTATTTTTGTATTTGTTTTTTGGTTTTTAAAAAGAGGAAAGGATGATATAATTTTTTTATAATTATTGTATTTAACCAAATAATGTGTTACTATGTGAATTTTTTAAAATAGTTGTTGTTGTTGTTGTTCAGTTGTACAGTCGATTCCGACCCTTTGCGACCCCATGGACCATTTTCCTCCAGGCACCTCTATCCTCCACCATTCTCCTCAGCCCACCAAGCTCTGTGCCCATTGTGTCTACAATACCATCTATCCATCTCATCTTTGGGTGCCCCCTTCTTCTCTTTCCCTCCACCTTTCCCAGCATCAAGGCCTTCTCAAGTGAGTCCTCCCTTCTCAATTGATGTCCAAAGTACTTTAGCTTCATCTTCACTATTTGTCCCTCCAATGAACAGTCAGGATCGATTTCTTCCAGTATTGACCTATTTGTTCTCTTTGCTGTCCAAGGGACTCTCAGGACTCTCCTCCAACACCACATCTCAAAGGCATCTATTTTTCTGCGCTCAGCCTTCCTAATGGTCCAGCTCTCACACCCATAAATTACCACTGGGAATACCATTGCTTTGACTATGCGAATTTTTGTTTTCAAGGTGATGTCTCTGCTTTTCACTATATTCCCCAGGTTTCTCATTGCTTGTCTCCCCATAATCAGTTGTCTTTTTATTTCATGGCTACAGTCGACATCTGCAGTGATCTTAGATCCCAGGAAAGTAAAATCTGTCACTGCTTCTACTTCTTCCCCATCTATTTTCCAGGGACTGATAGGACCTGTTGCCATTATCTTGGTTTTTTTGATATTGAGTCTCAAGCCAGCTTTTGCACTCTCCTCCTTCAATCCAATCAAGAGGTTCTTTAGGTCTTCCTCACTTTCTGCCATTAGGGTGGTATCGTCTGCATATTTCAAATTGTTGATGTTTCTCCCAGCAATTTTGATCCCATATTGTGATTCCTCCATCCCTGCATTGCACATTATGTGCTCTGTGTATAGAATGCAGCCTTGTCTTACTTACTTACTTTAAATAGTTGTACCTTGGATAATAATTTTTGAAATGTGTAAGATTTTTTTCTTTAAAAAATAAATGTTTCTATACTGTGTTTAGATGTTTTTTTTGTTTTTTTGAGTGAAAACTTATTTCTTTTTTTAAAATTATTTGTGATTAGTGTGAATATTTTTGAATGTTTTGATAACTTATTTTAGTAATTTGGGAATTAATCTTATTATTTTGTATATTTTTGTATGTTTTTACTCTTGTGGCCTCTGGGTGGGGCTGGTGAGCTTTTCTTGTACTCTACAATTTTTCTCTACTGTCCTCTGGGTGTCGCTTCTTCTTCCGGTAAGTCGTCTCTTTCTTCCCTCAGTTTAGTTCCGGTCGTCATGGAGTGAAGACGTCTCCTGGTAAGCTCTCTGGTTTAATTTTTTGGGGGGGTTTGTTTTGGGTTTTGGGAGGGGGGTTCTCTGTGTTTATTATTGTTTGTTTTTGGATGTTTTTGTGTTTCCTTTTTCTGTCTTTTTTGGTTTTGTTTATTTTGAATGTTTTTGGATCTTGTTTTTGGATGTCTTTGTGTTTACTTTTTCTGTTTTTTTTGTTTTGATTATTTTTGACTGTTGTTGGATCTTGTTTTTGGATGTCTTTGTGTTTACTTTTTCTGTTGTTTTTTGTTTTGATTATTTTTGACTGTTGTCGGAGTGTTTTTTTTTTGTGTTGGGGTGGGGGTATTTCCGTGGGCCGGTCTTGGGGGCTGGACCGTGGAAATACCATCACTGCTTGATGCGGTGTTGGGGTGGTGGTATTTCCGTGGTCCGGTCTGGGTGGCCGGACCATGGAAATTGCTTCGCCGCTTCATGCAGCATTGGGGTGGGGTTTTTTCTGTGGGCTGGCCTTGGTGGCAGGCCCATGGAAAGGGAAGGCTGTGGCCGGGGGGGTGTCTTTATTTTCCGTGGGCCAGGCTTGATGGCTGGCCCGTGGAAAGGAAAGGCAGCAGTGGGGGGGGGGGTTATTTCTTTTCCGCGGCCGGGCTCGTTGGCTGACCTGTGGAAAGGAAAGGCAGCGGCGGGGTGTGTGTGTGTCTTTCTTTTCCGAGGGCCATGCTCGATGGTTGGCCCATGGAAAGGAAGGGCAGTGGCGGCGGTTTTTTTAACTTTTATTTTTCACGCGCCGGCTGCCTCAGCGTTCTGTGTGCTCATGGCAAGCAGAACGCTGGGGCTTGTAGTTTGGCATGCGCGATTTTAGTTAGTACAGCAGTTTGTTTCCTGTGGCTTATTTTTGATTGGGTGCGGTGCGTTTTCGAACGTTCCTTTTGCTCGCGCCGCTCAGCCTGATTGGCTCTGGTGCGGCACGGAGCAAGGAACATTGGGAATTGAAGTTCCCTTTTTTGTTTGCATCCAGGGGGCTCCTGCCCCACTGGTGCAAATTTCAACCTGACAGTTACCTGCGAACCCTGTTCGGGCGAGTGCACGGTGGCTCGGATGGTGCTAGTGGGGTCTGGCTAAATATCCTTTGTCACATTCCAATGGTTAATGCACCATTTTATAGGTATAGATGTGGAGGAGCTGTGGAATTTTGCTTGTAGAGCTATAAAGTGTTTCACTTTAAGTAAAGGAACTAATGGAGGGATACATTTTGGTGCCAAGGCACCAAAGGAAAGAAAAAGAAAAAGCAAGTTTGTTCAGTATGTATTGTAGGTGTTACTGTTGACGTGCATATCTGTGTTCCATCACAGAAAGGGAACAATATATTGTCATTTGCAATAGTAGGGCTGATCAAGATTGCCAAGATATGTGTCCCCCCATCCCAGTAGTTGGGAGAATGAAAGCGTGGCGCCAAAACGGCCGCCGCGCTCTTTGCAGGGGCCCCCACCCAGACTCAGACATCCAGGTGAGTTAGGGGGCGTGGCCACCCCTCTATAAAAGGGGTGGCCACAAGGCAGCCAAGCTGCCATTTTAGAATAGCGACGGAGAGAAGTTTTCTCCGTCGCTTTTTTCTCTTTAGTCTTCGGCTATAGAGCCTTGTCGTTCGTTTCCCGGCTGGGAAAGGAGGATTACAGTACCCGGAGCCTTTTAGGATTGCTTCTTGGCTACCGCGGTACTTACGCGATAGGAGTTCGATCCCTGGATAGGGATCCTTCAGCGACTTTTCTTCTCCTAGGGAGACATGGATCCCAAGCGAAATGCCCCGGCGCTGAAGCCACGGCCGAGGGGAAGAACATTTACCGGCCCTGTGTCGGCTGGGGGCCAGCCTTTGGGTTGGAGGACCAGGGCTGCGCCACCACGGCAGGGCAATGTTTCAGCCTTGCCCACTGCTACCAGTGGGGCTGGTCAGGCTACCACTTGGCAGCCGGGTCCCAGCCTGGTAGCTGGTCAGCTACAGGCCGGCCCCTCGGGGGCTTTGGCCCTCGGCCCACCTTTGCAGGGCACGGGGCAGGGTGGCCCGGGGGGGCCTGGTGCGGGTGTCTGCCCTACTGCTCCTCCGGCCCCCCATGGGCCAGAGTTTTGGGCATGGCCCTATTCTGGCCCTGGCTCTCATTTTGGGTTGCCTTTTCCTCAACTGCCTAGTGGGCCGTCCGGCCCACCCGGCCCGCTTTATATTGGGGGCTCTGAGGCAGTGGATGCTCAGTGGAAGCATCCTTGGGCATTGCACAGCCTCCTTCGGAGGTGGGCGCTACTCTTTCTGCAACAGGGGCCCCTTCGTTGGCCCCGGCTAACTTGCCCGCTGCAACACTTCAGCGGGCGGCCAACCGGGTCGAGCTGCTTCAGACGGTCCGGCTGGCCCCAGCTGGTGCCTCGCAGCTCCCCGTTTGACCTGATGTCCAGGCTGGGAGCAGTCAGGGGTGGTCACAGAGCTCGATTCCGGTCGCAAGCTCCGACGCCCGCCGTGGGCCGGAACCCCCAGTGGGGGTGGCTCATGGGGGTGCAACTAGTGAGTATCAGGTTCAATTTAGTGCACCACCACCACAGTCCACTTACATTGGGGAGGGTTCAGTGGCCCTGGCTTCATCAAGTTGATGCGAGTGGGCAGCAGTTACCATCCTACCCCAGTAACCCATGGTTTCAAAATGGTCCCTCGTTAAGGGCGGGGATGTCCACCCCTGGGGCTGTGCCGGGCATCGCAGGGGCTGTTCAGGTCCTGCTGCGTATGCCCTCTATACAGAATGTGCCGACGATGGCTTTGCCGACGGCTGGTTATTCCTTGCCCCTGGGTGATCATTTGTCACAGGTCACGAGGGATAAGATTTGGCGAGGGGAGTACGTGGATATATTCTCCCTATTGAACCGTGAGCCCACTAAGGAAGAGAGAGAGGGACAGGATGACAGAGACAAAGAGCTGTCCCGTCGTCGTAAGCCACCGTGCACTTGGGCTAACTGGTTGCCGGCATATCTTATATATATGGCGGTATACCTGAGGGCCCGGCCTGATCTGGCCATTCTTATGATCCAATACTTGGACAATATTTACAGGGCGATGGTTGATTTCCCTGGCCCATCGTGGTTGGCTTACGATGAGGAATTTAGAATGAGGGTGGCCCTACACCCCGAGATGAGGTGGGATGAGCCCTGCCAGAAATTGTGGCTCTTGTACATGACCCCCACGCGTCCGGCGCCTGGGGATAGGTACCATTGTGGCCATGCTGTGCAGCGAGCTGCTCCAACACAGGCTCCCCGCCAACTGGCGGGGCAGGGGTTTCCAGCCCGCTTCCTGTGTTGGAGCTTCTCAGCTAATGGCGTGTGCAATAAGCGACAGTGCCGGTTCAAACATGAGTGTCCCTCTTGCGCTGGCCCCCACGCCGCCTCCGCATGCTGGTGGGTCACGGGGCAGAGGTGGACAGGGGGCAGTCAGGGCTTCCTCTGACGGAGCTAGCCATTCAAAAGGCCCCCTCCCCGGTTAATGTGTATATGCTGGAGCGATGGCTCTCAACTTATCCAAGGAGGGAGGACGCGAGGTACCTCCTGGAGGGTTTCCAGTGGGGCTTTCGTATTCCATTCAAGGGGGTTCGGGGACCCCAAGATGCCCCCAATTTAATTTCCTTGAAGGGCAAGGAGGAGGTAGCTGCCCTGAGTATTGCTAAAGAAGTGGAGGCTAGGAGGGTAGCGGGCCCCTTTCCCAAACCGCCTTTCCCTAACCTGAAGGTCTCCCCTCTGGGGTTAGTACCTAAAAAGACCCCGGGTGAATTTCGTTTAATCCACCATCTATCATACCCGGCGGGTTCTTCTGTCAATGATGCTATTCCTGATGACCTTTGTTCGGTCAGGTATACGTCGTTTGACCAGGCCCTACGGATGGTGCGCTCATGTGGTCCCAGTGCCCTCCTGGCAAAATGCGACATTAAATCGGCATTCCGATTGCTGCCAGTGCACCCAGGGTACTTTGAGCTATTGGGTTTTAGATTCCAAGGGAAGTTCTATGTGGATAAGGCCATGCCTTTTGGCTGCTCTATTTCATGTTCGGCATTCGAACGTTTTAGCACTTTTCTTCAGTAGGCCTTTGTTTTCAGGTCCGGGTCTCGGGCTGTAGCCCATTACCTCGATGACTTTTTGTTTGGGGGTGAACGGGGCTCGGACATGTGCACGCGTCTCCTCACTACATTTCAAATGCTAATGCGGGAACTGGGTGTCCCCTTAGCGCCCGAAAAGACCGAGGGCCCATCTACTACGCTCACATTTCTAGGCATTGAAATTGACATGGTCGCACAGGCATCCCGGTTACCCATGGATAAGGTCACCCGGATCTCCGCGATGATTTTGGCATTGATGGCCAAACGTAAAGTGTCCCTTCGTGAGCTGCAGGTACTTCATGGTCATCTTAACTTTGCCTGCAGGGTGGTGACACCCGGCAGGGCATTTGCCCGGTGCCTATGTGACACCACGACTGGCCTCCGGCTCCCTGGGATATGGGATTTATTTTGAGGGGAGGTGGGCTTATGGCCGATGGCCTCACGCATGGCTTGGCACGGATCGCCTCCGCGATCTTACCTTCCTTGAGTTCCTTCCCATCCTGGGAGCTTTGATGCTATGGGGTGAGGAGTGGGCCAACTCAGTGGTTCATTTTTGGTGTGACAATGTGGCAGTGGTGCACATTGTCAACGCTCAGATGTCTAAATCACCTAGGGTTATGGCGTTGGTTCAGCAATTTGTGTTAAGAAGCCTACGCCTAAATGTGCTGTTTAAGGCCAGACATGTCCCAGGCATTAATAATGATATTGCTGATGCTTTATCCCGCCTGCAGATCCCCCGGTTCCATGCCTTGGCTCCGGAAGCAGAAGAATTCCCCTCGCCACTCCCGGCCGAGATTTGGACATTTGGCGAGGAGAGGTGAACCGGGCGATCTTTGGCACCTCGCATGCGTAAGGCGTATCAACATGCTTTTGTACAATTTAGAACCTTTTGTGTGCAACTACAGTTGCCCGAAGTGTGGCCCATACCAGTCGAACAGGTTTTACAATTTATGGTTTATCTTCACAGTCAGGGTTTGGCTCCTCGTACTATAGCATCCAGGCTGTTGGCACTGGCATTTATGGCCAAAATGAGGGGCTTCGCTGACTGCGTGAATGATTTCCGCATACATCATGTTTTGGAGGGGTGGACACGGGAATGTGGCCGCCGCCCGGACACTCGTCACCCAATTTCACCAGAGGTCCTGACCCACCTTGCACGAGGCTGGCATAACTTGTGTTATGATAGGTATGAGGTGGCTCTTTTTCACGCGGTTACCACGGTGGCCTTCTTTGGAGTGCTCCGCATCAGTGAGTTGGTACCACTGTCTAAGGCGGATGCGACTCGTAGGGCACTGGAACTTGACGATGTCTATGTCACTAATGAGTGGGCTCAGTTGAGGATACGGTCCTCAAAGGTTGATCAGCATGGCGTAGGCAGTGGAGTTAGACTGCTACGATGTTCCATTGCAGACATCTGTCCGGTTGGTGCCCTACATGAGTTTTTGGCAGTGCGTGGCGTGCACCCTGGCCCGTTTTTCTGCCACCAGGATGGGTCTCCCCTTACTAAATTCCAATTTTGGAAGGTGACTAACCAGTGTTGGCCTCCCCGGGGCTCGTTACGGCACCCATTCATTTAGGATAGGTGCTGCATCAACTGCGGCTGCATTTGGGTACACTGAGGCTGATATACGCCGGATGGGGAGATGGGGATCCATGCGTTTTGCATTGTACATTCGCCCACTCCAGGTATGAGTACCTGTTAAGTCATTCTTCTCTTTTCTTCTTTTACAGACCCTGTGTGTCCCTGTACACCGGTGGCAGTATGGCTGGTGGGCCACAGTTACGTGCACTGGGCAGCGCAGTATGCTGCGGCGACAGAGTGGGGACCCCAGCTTGGACTACGTGCAACCGCACATATACGTTGGTACGGTAATCATGGAATGAGATGGCAGGAACTGTTGCCATTCCTGTTTTCCATTAGGGATGCTGAACCGCCTGATGTCCTTGTACTGCACCTCGGGGGCAATGACCTTGCCCAGGTCACTGGCCTTTCCTTAAAATTCACGATCTTCAGTGACCTAGCCTATTTGCATTATGTGTGGCCATCCACAAGGCTGCTATGGTCGGACATTGTGCCGCGACATACTTACAGGGGAGGTATTGACCTCCGTGCCCTTGACCGCGCTCGCCACTCGGTGAACAGGGCAGTTGCCCGGTTCTTGTCAGACAAGGGTTTGGGGATGGTCATCCGGCACCCCACGATTAGTTTGCAAAATTACGATCTCTATGCAGGGGATGGGGTCCACCTGTCGGCTAGAGGTATGAACCTCTTTCTGGAAGATTTGCAAGCAGGCCTGGTGACCGAGCTGACGGTCGGGGGGGGGGGCGGTGAGTCATCATAGACGCCTCCCCGTGTGGCGGGTAGCACTGGTAAAGATTTATGACCCATAGGTATCCGGCAGGTTCGCAATTGACTGGCCAACACTTAGACAGGGGTAATAGCTTTGGCCGGTCAACGACGAACCAGGCAAGGGGGTGATGGCAGGAGCTTTTCAGCATGCATCACCCGGTAATTTGAAGGAAATACGTCATAGGGTGGGGCCAGTTGATAGTTTATTGACTCCGGTCAACAATTTGTTTGTGTCAACAAACAAATTGATACAAATAGTACCATTGTAGCCAATTATCATTGGCATTTTTGGAGGAACCTTACCAGTGTTACTGCGGCCTGCTTGCCTTAAGAATTACAATTGGATGAATACACCAATTGAAAGTTATAATTCGGACTAGGGCATTATTCAATAAAAGTGGCCCAATGCCTTTATCCATATACCGGTGTCTGAGTCTTTCTTTGGGGGGTGCGCCTGCAAAGGCTTTGGTTATGGACATTCCTATTGCCTGAAAATAAAACCTGAAGCTAACGTAATCTGGAGTAGTGGGAGCACCTCCTGGCAGGTAAAGATATTTTGAGCTAGAGGGGGAGGATGCTGACGCCTGGATGAGTAAGGTGTAAAACTTCAATAAGCACAGTTGATTTTTTTATAGATTCTTGTTCCCATTTATACTCAGTAGAATTAGCTGATGATTTATGAGGTGGTTGTGATAGAAACCTTTTCCAGCTCAGAATCTGTCCTTGCTGATACAATAGTCCTCAAGGATGAAGATGCTGAGAAATGATATCTTTACCACTTTTCTCAAGGAGCTGTTATACTTTCCAGGTTGTCTGGTCTTTCCTATAGAACTTCAAAGACTACCTTCTTCTCTGTCACTGGCATTTGTGGCCATTTCTCTGTATCCAGAGCCTTATAGGGCTGTTAGCAAGGTACCCTCTCACCAGCTCTCTCCTTCTACACATGAAATATTGAGCTTTCCCACAGTCGTGCAGCTGTATTGCTGTATGTTTTCTAACTGTGTACTAGCTCCTTCATATTCTGGCTAATCCAGTCAAAAAACTCTGCTTTCTGTGGCTTCTATCATCATACTGTATACTATGAGCAGGCATCACTGATTTATGTGTAGTAATCATTATTTTCCAAAAATAAAATAAAATAATAAAGTGATACTGTAAAATAACTAGAAACCTTGGCAAATTACAGACTCAGAAGCACATTTAAGTAGCCATAAAGTAGCTATATTTATGAAGTCCTTGGGATTTGAATGGGCAGCCATCTGGATCTGTAGTTTCACAGTTACTTGTCTTACTCATTGAACTGGATCCTCCCACTTAGTTTGAAGTAATAACCAGCATCCATTTCCTCAGGTTTTTATTTATAAGATTCTGCAAATAAATACTCTTATACAACCAACAATTTCATAATTTTAGACAATCTTATTAGTTTATGATGGCTTAATCAGAGTCTCTTTAAACTAATGAATGATCTAAGCCAATCCTCAACAAGTCACAAAGACACTTAGAACCTGGAAACAGGACTGAAAAGCAATCCCAATATCTGTAGTTCAATATTCTTCCAATTAACAGAGTGATGATATTACCTTGGACGGGAATGCCTCTTGCTCTGGTGAGAACAAGAAGGCCTCACCACTCTTATCTTAGTATAGGTAAGGTCCTCTGATGATCAGAGCAGTATAGTAGTCTGCTGCCTGCTGCTCCTAAAATTGAAAACCATGTTGTTTTCGTCATGAAGTGATGCTCTAGAAAATGTCTGGCCGGAGATCCCGCTATGGTAATGGAGTAGACCATACAGCCAGCAACTCAATGCTGAGTGTTGGATGGCAGTAAATAACTTGACTCCCTAAAGAGGCCAATGGCTATGGGTGGATGAGCTCCTATAGGTGGGGTGATGCTCCCCTCAGTGGAGGAAATGCCACTGGAAACCATTATATTGGACTCAACGGCAAAATGAGTGGAGGAGGAACCACTTCACAATTTTTATTCCCAATTGTCATGGAGGTGAAAGAGGCCATGCCAGATGGACTGGCTGTGAAGGTGCATCTTGATAATATCCTCAAGGCTCTGGCAGTCCATTGCAGTCCTGGTGTTAAATCCTGCATGTCTCATTTCAAATGTGCCACAGGAGATGGCTCTGAGATCATAGCATGTGGGTCACTTCTTGGCAAGCTGGGGTCCATCTTAAACAAATTCATGCCAGTGGCATTTTCCCTAAATCAGGAAAAATCTATACTTGGATCTGAGTTCCAGTCACTGCCACCACCACCACTGCCGCTGCTTCTCTATCAACTACAAGAAACTTGGTTGGAAATGCTTTGTAGTGGCTAGAGCACAGTGCCAGTGAGACAAGCAATATCGATTTAAGTGTTGGAAGGGTCCAGTGTTTCTCTTGGTTGAGTGGGGATTTTAACAGTTTATAGACAGAAGCAACAGCCTTCTACATAAAAGCGAGGATAATGTCAGGGCCACAGTGGCTTAGTGGTTAAGACACTGAAATTGATGACCAGAAGGTTGGCAGGTCAGCAGTTCAAGACCTGAGTGCTGCATGACAAAGTAAGCACCCATTCTCTGTCCCATATCCAGCCAACCTAGTGGTTCAAAGCAAGAAATTATATGTAGATAAATAGGTACTGCTTTGGTGGAAAAAGTAACAGCATTCCATGCACCCCAGCATTTAGTCATGCCTGCCACATAACTATGGAAACATCTGCAATTGCAATCAGTGCTGGCTCTTTGGCTGTAAACAGAGATAAACACCACCCCCTAGAGTCAGACACAATTGGCTTTGGAGCAAGGGAGACTTAACGATAACATCATGTGGTACAATAATCAAAAGAACAAATAATAATGATTACTTTGTGTGACTGCATTAATGAGTAATAGAATTATCTAAAAGGCTCTGTGATAGTCTAGAAATAGTGGCATTACCAAGGCAAAACATCTGGGTGCATATTGAGGTCTCCATCCTGCACAAATAGCAAGAGAGCTGCAACACACGGCAGAACTAGCTTGTCATATTTTAGAATAGGTAAAGGTCACCCTTGCTCGAAAGCCAGTTGTATTTGACTCAGGTTCAGTGCTCATCTCTGTTTATAGCCAAAGAGCCAGCGCTATCGACTTTTCTGTGGCAGGGCCATAGCCAGGATTCTAGAATTTTTTTTTGGGGGGGGGGGGGGAGGAGGAGGGATTTTTTCTGGAGGGACAAAAAAAATGTCACACTCATATATATAACATTGGCACCATGGGGGTTGGGGGTTGGGGGGGGCTGTTAGGTCGGTTTTCACCCTCCAGCCCCCCTGGTTATTGCCCTGTTCTGTGATCATGTGGCAGGCATGGCATGACTAGACACCAGAGCACATGGAACACTGTTGCCTTTCTGCTGAAGTGGTCCCTATTTATCTACTTGCATTTTCTTGCTTTCAAACTGCTAGGTTGGCAGGAGCTGGGACAGAGATGAGAGCTCACTCCATCATGCAGTACTCGGGAATCGAACTCTGACCTTCCAGTCATCGAGTTCAGCATCTTAACCACTTGAGCCACTGCAATCCCTGTTTTAAAAATAGTAATATTTAATAACATACATTCACCATTTGAAAGAAGTCAGGAGCATAAAATCCTTCCATCCAATCTTAAATTATCTAATAAACTATTGCCTGATTGATATTAAGTCTAATTGTCTCAGAACTATGACTACAACTGAGTTTAAAATAGCAACTTTAAAAAACAAAAACAAACTTAGAACTTAATTAAACATGCATTCCAACATTTACATAGAAATTGAGGTTGTTTAACTAAAACAAACAAACACGCACACACTGTTCCACATATAAAAATGTTTCAATTAAAGCACACACTGGTTTACTCTTCAAAGAAATCAAGAGGTTTCCTGAGCCTTATTTTCATGCTATTGCTGAATTTTTATCATTTCCCTTCAGAGATGCAAATCAGCGGAGCAATTTTTCTGCACCTGTGATAGAAGGATGATATTCGGATTCCAAAGGAAACTGATAAAAATGCAAACTTCAAATTATTTTATGTGGAATTTATATTAATATAGCATTAAACATTTAGAAGCAACCTGTCCCAAGTAACTAGTAACCTCTTCACTAACAAAAATGTAGGAATAGAAGAAAGGTTATACCCGTGATGGCAAACCTTGGCACTCCAGATGCTCTTGGACTTCAATTCCCAGAAGCCCAAGCACCCTGCAAATCCACACAAATGGGTTTCCTGGGATTCATATGGACCGCACTGCCCTTGTTGCTCCTGGGAGCGGAAGTAAAACGTGCCTGTATGGTTAAGGCTCTTCTGGGTTAACCTTTCCTCCATACGTACGTGTTTTACTTCTGCTTCTAGGAGCAACGAAGGCAGCGCAGTCTGAATAAATCACAGGAAACCCATTTGTGTGGATTCACAGGGTGCTTGGGCTTCTGGGAATTGAAGTCCAAGAACATCTGGAGTGCCAAGGTTTGCCATCATGGGGTGATACCAAAATAACATCTGGTTCAGCAGGCAGCACTGTTGGTGATCCATAAAGCTAAAGACAGCCCAACAGCAATGGGCTGGTATCTGCCAGTGGATCAGTCATCACCAACAATAGAAGGAAATAAATGCTGTGCTGATCATGCCATTGGGAGATCAAATCCAGCTCGGTGATGTCAGGGCAACTTGTAGTTTCAGGCACAAATAAGAGTGGCTGTTATAAACTCATGAATTCTTTTCCACACTATTATTTTTTCTCCATCAAGTTTCCCACTAACTGACTCCAAAGTTCCTTCCTTCCCCTGGGTTGAGTAACCATTAAGAGCAGCAAGGAGAAGAAAGCAGCAATGAGAAAGAAGGGAAGGGGCTCTAGTAGGGATGGCCAACCTTGGTGTTGCAGCTCTTCTTGGAATTCAATTCACACTTGCTAATCAGGGCTTCTGAGAATTGAAGTTCATGAACAGCTGGAGCACCAAGGTTCGCCACCACTGGCTATAGTCTTTCTTCTTCTCCTCTATCTGATGCCAAAGTATATTGGGCCAACTAGACAACTGGGAGGTAAGAGTTTTCCCAAGGAATTCTGCATGCTCATTAGCAAAACAACAAATCCCAGGAACAATTTTGGCTGAAATGCCCCACAATCAGAGATGAAAAATGTTCCTCTTTTGTTTTCTCCCTTTCTCATCCCTGAAACTTGCAAAAAGAGCTGAGTGGGTCGGTGAGTGACAAGCCTGTTAAGTGGGAAGAGAAGTGAAGGGTGGGGAGATAAGGATAATTGAGTGGCAGGGGGGTAGTGGCTAAGGAATGTTTTTTTCACACAGTGGCCCGTTAGATGCTTCTGTCTGTGAAGCTTTTGATTAGGACTCAAAGAACATGTATTTTCTCCTTATGTCCTCAAGGGCATATTACCTCTGTAAATAGGACAACCTCTCAAAGATGTTTTGGCTTACCAGTGGTCAAGGTCATTGGGTGTTTTAGGTCAAAATATCTAGTTTAGACACAGAGGTGCCATATCTCTCTTACTGGCAGAGCTCAATGAATTCATGCAATCTACAGATACCTTACAATCTTGGGGTTGGTGGGTGGAGGGTTGAATTTCATGCAAGAAATAGTTCCTTTCCTATATCCCAGATCTGCTGCCCATTAATGTTTGTTGGTAATTCTGGTGCTATACTAGAGTGGTGAAATCCAGTATTACGGGTGAGGAGAAACATAATAAACCCTTCTCATATATAGGATTACTATAAACTTCTATTGTGTCCCAGTTTAGTCAGCTTTTTCAAAACAAAAACAACCTAAATGCTTTCAGTTTCCCTCTAGAGAAAACAAATAGAATTTAGGAAACCTTCTTTAGACTGTCAGTATAACAGGCATTACAACACATCTTTAAGTGCCACAAACTGTGTGGAATCAAATTTATCCATGCCATTCTGATGTTAGCTAAGCTAGTACTGTACTGTCTGGCTGCTTTTGTCCATCCACAATAATATCTCAGTACTGTATCTCACAGGGTTTAAATAGTTGTAGTCTGATGAAATTCAAAATTCGTAATGAAACCACAGCTTCCAATTCTTTCCAGTTTTAGCCAAGTCACAGGCCACAGTTTTCTAAATTTGCAGCTTAAAAGGATCTCGACAGAAAATAGGGTACCTCAGCATTCTTTGGTCCTCAGCAATTCAAGCATTAGAAGATGGCTTGTTTTCTGCTGCTACAGAGAGGGCCTGAACTAATGGATTCAAATTATAAGAAAGCAGATTTTAAATAACCCTTAGGAAGATGGTGAAACCTTTGCAGGACTGAAATTCTTCAGAGAGTGGTGGGTTCTCTTTCACTTCTTCTTCTTCTTGTGCTGTATCTGATTCTGAATATTAGCAATCATCATGGCAATCAGCCATGAAGACTGTCCTGTGAATATAATTCAGTGGTCTTTCATCTGCCTTCTGCATAGCAGTGTGACCCTCGTACCACTGATCCAGCTCCTCAAGTCACTTTCTCGTCCTCAGCCCTTTTGGCTCGCAAAGTCCTCCTCACCCCCAGGCCAGTATTGATGAAGCTGCTGGGATTTAATCCACTTGGGGGCCATCACCCTCTCCCTCACTATGGGCTTCTAAACAGGCCAAGACTGTCCATCTATCAGGGATGCTCTCACTGTGAACTTCCATCATTGACAGAGAGATGAACTAGATGACTTATGAGGTCCTTTCCAATTCTATGAATTCACGCTTCTTCATCTTCTCTTTTCTTCTTCACCACCACCTCCATCATCAACACATTTTCCTTCACCTTTTTCTAACTTCACATTTGCCCTCCCCAAAAAGCCTTAATTTTAAGTTATTCCTATCATATGTCTCAGTTTATCTGTTTCCATTTCAGTGGTTCAAAGAAGAGAACTGTTAAGTAGGAGGACAGATGGAAGCTTCTTGGCATTAATCCAGGCTTGTATTTAACAACTCTCTTGGTAGCCATAAATGAGTAAGCTGCTAATGGAGATATGAGTCCTTGCTAGCCAGGGGCAAAATAAGACAACTGCCTCCTCAACCAGCAAAGAAAAATGGTAGGCTGTTGGAGGAATAACAAAACACTCAGCCTTTGTCCACAGAAGACATTTTTTGTAACAATAAGAATTTAGCATTTTATGTTCTCATGCTGAGTCCTTTGCAGCCCACATGGAAATTCAGGCTAATTTTTTAATGGTAATATATTTTCTAGATTTATTTTCAAGGTTCCTATAAGCCACAGTTCCAAGCAGAAAGTGCAATTGCAGTGGTGTACAATTCCTCTCCTGAAAAACCTGGGCCCATGTTGCTTGAAAGTATTTTGGTGGTTGAATGTGAAATTTACTATGCAAGTTATTTGCTATCTTATGAGGTTATTGAACAATTGAAAAGGAATGGCAGTAAGTTGTTCAAGGGGTTGGTATCTTGGCATAAATACACATGTGAAATGCTCTGTATTACTAGAAGGCCGTAGCTAATATCTGGTTGTATCAGACATACTGGTACCTTTTTCCAGGCCGCATTTAACTTTCCTAAGAACACAGTGGGACAACTTATTGAAATCTATAGTAGGATATTAGAAAATGAAAGGCATTGGGGTTATGTTTCCATCTCTTAATATCTCCCTGCATGATGGATCAGATTAGTAAACAAATATACTACTGAACTAAGGAGGGCATATTAGTGATCCATTTTTTTTTTTAAAAAAGTATATAATCAGAGACTTCAGGCGTACAGAGTGGAAACAGTGCTGGTTTATTTACCACATTAAAGAGTGACATAGGAAATGAAAAATTGGCTTGGCTGGGACTGGTTATTGCCTGTGGAAGTCAATTATGGCAACTAACAAGAAGAGAGCTGTCCTTACAAATGCCCTGCCCAGTATTATCATCCCATAACAGGCAGATTAAACTCCCATTTCAGCTGTCATTGATATAGAAGGCATTTTAATCTCTTTTCTCTATGCAAGTCATTAGAAAGTTTGACTGTATCATTAATAAATGCCCGACTTGTGGGTTTTCATGCTTAAACAAGGGTTACTAGATGATTACAACCCAATTCTTCATCTCCTCAAGTTTAGCTAGCTGCTTAGTTGTTACAGAATCTCAGAATCCCAAACACTGAATATAAAATACCTGTAAAATGTATATCTCCTTATGTATAAGCCAATATACTAGGGGCAGGTATCAACATCCACACAATCAACATTTTTTTTAAAAAATGTGAATATAATATAATCTTATTTCCAAGAGATAGGAAACTTTTGCAAGATAAATTTTATTTTGAGGAGGGATAGTGTCAGAACTTTATGACATCTTCCATAAAGTTAGGAAAATGAAACATGAGATGGATTGACTCCACAAGGAAATCCACAGGCTTGTGTTTTCAAGAGTTGACCAGTATTGTTAAGAACAGGACATTTTGAAGATCTCTTATTCACAAGGTCTCCATGAATTGGAGATTAATTAACAACAACACCATAAAAGCTTCTTTCAATTCAGGCATGTTTCCCCACTAAATTAAATAGAAATAAAAACATTAACATTTCACCCTTTGCTCATAGGAGAGATTCTTTAATCTTTGATTTTTCTTCTTTTTACATATTGTACAGTTTTTACAATATATGCAGATGTGCAATCTGGCATAGAATAATGTTGCTAGTTAATTGTGTGGTGAATTCCTCTTTAAATTCTGGTTGGGAATCTCTACATTCCATGGCATTAATATATCAGTCTTTTAATATTGCTGTAGCCATTTTAGCCCAGTTCCACTAGATCTTAGCAACAGCTGCTGCTGGACTGCTTGCCACATCAGCTAATATGGTTCTGCTTTTATTTTTCAATCAAGCTCAGCTTTAGCTCTTCTAATCTCTACCCAAATGATTTCCCCAGGTTTGTTATTATCTTTTTTCCCCTTTTAAAACAGTTTGCTCTCTGCCCCCCTTTTTTATTTTATGTTTTGGAGTGATGGAGCTCAACATCCATGGCCTTGAGCACCATCCAGTAGGAAAGCCTGCCAGATTCAGTTACAGAATCGGGCGGGCTGGAACCATCTGCCCAGTTCATTCATGACGATTGCTACCACATGAATGATTAGCCAGCTAGATGCTGCCCTATTGCTAGACATCTGGTGTCTAGCGGAATACAGAAACCTCTCCACTTCACACTAAGGTAGGGAAGTACTTCTGGAAACCTAAGGGAATGGCTAAATTGGCAAAAGAAAGATGCACAAATTGCTAACATATTAGGGTTTTTTTTAAACACCCAAACTGTGCAGACTTTCTCTCATCTCTGTCGGAAGAGGGGAACCAGCTGCAAATTGCCTTTATCATTAACTCAAGGACAATTAACAGATATCAGAACATCTCATGTTTATTCATATGCTTTTGAGTCATCTTGAGTTATATGCTTCAGTGATGTCACTAGGTTATTAAAGATACACATGTCCCCCTACAGCTATACTTGCTATTTTCTCTCTCTAACCTGACTGAAGAAAATTTCAGCAAATATCCTGAGGAAGGGACAGTTTAGCCATGATATTAGCAATAGCAGTAGCAACTACACTTATATGCCACCCCATAGTGTTTAGTATACTCTCTGGGTGGTTCATAAGTTAATTAGCATTTTGCCCTCAATATACAGTACAGGGTATTCATTTTACTGACCACGGAAGGATGGAAAGCTGAGTCAACTTTGATCCCTGTCAGAATCAAACTCACAACATTTTGGATGTAGTACAGCAGTTTAACCACTGCACCACCATATTGTTTCAGATGTGTGTATAAAAGAGGGACATAATCAGCACTCACTCTATTTTCTCATGCTCAGGGATATAGAAGTCTTTTCATACCCATAGACCAGGGGTTCCCAACCTAAGGCCTGTCGACCAGATCTGACCCATGGCACCATTTCATGTGCCCCCCTCCAAGGGTATTCAAGAAACAAAATGGCCACCCTTTGAAGCTGTTGGGGTAAATTGGCTGCCCCCATCATTCAGGCAGGGCAAAATGGTCGCCAGCCCTCAAAACTGACTGAGATAGCATGACATGGCTCCTGGCTTGAAAAGGTTGGAAATCCCTGCCATAGACCATGATGACATTCTCACCCACCCCCATGCCCTGAAATTCATGAGAGAGAATGCCCACTCAGAATCAAAGCCAGCCAGGGCATTTTGCTGCTTGAGGCAAGAAAAAAAAAAGAACATGTTGCGTCCATTCCACATATGGAAGCCAACTGAATAAGTTGAATCTTGCTTTGCCAGTGGGAATGAGAGAGCAATTCTTCAACACAACTGAAGGCAACAGGCTAGTTTACATGGGCAGGACTGGCTATATAGCACACACATCACTATCCTCTAAGAAACATTAGTGGCTGCTCCCTGTGCATTCCAGCCTCTGTTATCTGAGACCGTTGCCTCACTCTGCCCAATGGCAGGGTAGTCTTGCTCACAGTAAACTTTGGATAGGCTTGATCCAAAGGCAGACACTTTAGCAAACTATTCTTACATTTCTATTCTCTGATTTTTGTTGGCTTGAAAATACAGTACTGTGCAAATTCTTAGGCTCCCACCAATTGGTTTAGGAGAAAATTAGTGAGTGATTTGGTGGGGCATAATTTTGACACCCTAACTCCAAACATCACCAAACCTGGAGAGGGATGAGAGAAGGGGCAGCAGAAGAAGAGGTGTGGTTTTGGTGTGTCTAAGTGGCTAAACAACTGGGTTACCCATTGAATTCTCCCCCAACACCTAGCTGCTGGTGGCCTTTTGTACAGTACAGTATCTAACTCTGTTAGGGCAGGGTGAAAATTCAGGGTTAGACCTTTTTGGTAGGCTGTGGAGATAGATGAAGTGAAGAACTACTTGTAGTGAAGGCAATTTGTTTAAACCTTGGTCTTTTACAGCAGCATAGGAACCAAACAGTTCCATTACTGAGGAACAATTAATTATTCCATAGATAAAAACTCTGCACTTGTGTCATTACATTCCTTCTATCCCCCAAAGGGCTTTACTACCAGAAGTGAGCCCCAAGGGAGAGAAAAGCTACACAGAGCAGGACAGGCACAAGTAAGTCACAAATGGGGAGGGTTTAGCTGTAGTTCCTTGTGCAATTCTTACCTCTCTAAAAAAATTCCCATCTTAGGCTGCATTAAATAGGATGCTGATTCTATGTCTAGAAAGACTCTTTGTACCTTAAGGGAAAACTAGTGTCTGATTGAAGCCTCTTTTCATCCACATTGGATACATCAACTTATTTAGTTTTGTAGATGGTTACTTGGCAGATCACAAAGCTTTGTTCACATGTTATAGGCTTTAGGCACACACTCTTCAAGACTGGTATTTCCTGGGCATGTAACCTTATAGAAGAAGGACATATTCATTTGCCTTAAGATATGCTCTAATATTCAGACTGAGGAAGACCTAGAGAAAAGAGAACAGAGGATGCTGCTGGTATTTCATGCCCAGGCTGAAACTCCAGTACACCCAGCAAGTCATTTTATAATCCTATCCACTTTGATTATTGATTCTAATTATGCTGAAAGATAATAACTGAAAACTGGTTTCAGTGTTGTCTGCTAGAGAAGTTGTTTTGTTATTATAGGAAAGCTACTATAATGTCTAGTTGGAAAATACTCTTCTGCAATGTATAGAGTTACAGCTATCACGTGTCATGTGAAGGGGCATGGTCCATTAAATCATTGTTCTACTGCAAAGTCCACCATAGCCTATCAGTTTCTCTTAACTTTCCAGTGTTATTATGAAGACAGAACGAAATAAGACAACATCACCACACCACCTCAAGCTCTTTGTAGGAAAGGTGCAGCACCAATTATAACAATTTTTAAAGCTTCAGGCAGTGAGATTTAGCTGTGCCATAAATTAATTTTCAAATCTATCACTGTAACAATAATATTGTTAAAATATTATTAGACACATATGCTCATACCCTTTTAAACAATATTGCAGGAGAAACACTGTTCAACATAGATCTGATATTTGCAACACTGGTCTCACTTGGGAATGCCAGATTTCATGGGAAATCAGCAGTCACGCCCACATGTTAATCAGTTAACACATTACGTTTGTTTTCTCTCATGACGGGAATTATTTCACCAGCTGTGGCAGTGATAATTGTGAACTGGCCCTGATGTAGCACTCTTGGGAAACATTATACTATGACATGATATTGCCATGGATGGCCCTCTTGAGCTGAGAATTCCTGACTATTACTAAATTCCTATTCCAAGAAATTCACACGGATTGACAAGTTTAACGTCACAAATGTGGTTGGCAGTAAATCTGTTTTGATTGCCATTTGTACTTATATGAATAATGCCTAAGAGATCAGCATTTTATTTTCTCTATCCTACATGAATCCCAATGTAAATATTTGATGCTTTCTTAATAATTAAAGCTTATCTGAGTTCAAATGCAGTACAGTAGACCCTCACATAACGATGTTACTTAGTTCCCCAAGTAGCGTTGCTAAGCGATTTTTGTTTTTTTAAAATATTTTTTATTAAGTTTTTCAAAAAAATATATAAATGATGTATTTTAAAAAATACAACAAATACAAGAAATTACAAATCAGAAAAAAGAAATTTACATTACATTAATTTGTTGTATTACAAATTATAACACCCAGTGATATTTACAAACCATGAGGATTGAATTTCTAATTTAATTTTCCCAGAAACTCATATGTTGAGGTACCGGCTTAACCCCTTTATTACTTACAAGGACAGATTCCACAAATGGTTTCCATATTTCCCAAAATTTGTTCTCTTTTAAAATACCTTTCTTCACATTCAATTCACATGTCAATTTATCATTTAATGCAATTTCCCACATTTCTTTATACCATTCATCAATTTTTAACCTTAAATCACTTTTCCATTTTCTCACTATACACAGTCTTGCAGTCGTTCAGATTATTGACACCAGTTCTTTTTTGTTTGTACTCATATTTATATCATCCAATCCTGTCAGCAAGGCGATACCTGGCTCCAGTTTAATATCAACTTTAGTAATCGCTGAAATTTCTTTCTCAATTAGTTTCCAAAAAATCTTAACCACTTTACAACTCCACCACATGTGTTCATATGTTCCAAGCTCACTTTTATATCTCCAGCAATCTCCTGATTTACTATTATCCATTCGATACAATTTAACTGGAGTCAGGTACCACCTCCACAATATTTTATAATTATGTTCTTTTAATCTTACAGAAAGATTTTTCATAATTCTTCTCCTCCATTTACTCTTCCACTGTGATTCCGAAATTCTTATATTTAAATCTTCTTCCCATAGTATTCTCAACACATTTTGTGAGCTTTCATCCTTATTCAAAATTCTATATATTTTACTTACTAAACCTTTTATCTCCATTTCTCCTTTTCTTATTTTACAAATCATCTCCTCAAATTCTGTTTTCCCTCTCTGTAAACTGAACTCCTCTTTATATCTCTTCCTCCATTTTTTAACCAAAATTATTTGTAACCAGTTCAATTTCATCTGTTTAAACACTTCAGCTCTTAATTCCAAGTTATCCATCATTTTTATCCAATCCTTTAACAGAAACACATCATTTCTCAGAAGTATATCCTTTATTCTTTTGTCTACTTTCAAAGGGAAAGTCTTAACATCTTCAAGATCCATTATCGGGGAAATTCCCGGCACTATTTTCTCTTTAATATTTTCCCAAACCTCCATCATTGCTTTCGTTAATGGATTATTTACCTTTATTTTCATCCCCTTATAAAAAAAAATTGCCTTCCCAAATAATAATTAATAATAATTAATAATTATTAATAATAATTATTTAATAATTATTTAATTATTTAATAATTAAAGCTTATCTGAGTTCAAATGCAGTACAGTAGACCCTCACATAACGATGTTATTTAGTTCCCCAAGTAGCGTTGCTAAGCGGTTTTTGTTGTTATGCGGGTTTCTAAGGAGTTTCCCGCATAATGAGGTTTTTAGTGTATTTGTCCGGATAAGGATGGTTATTTAAGCGTTGTTGTACAGATGACACTAAAAACGTTGTTATGCAGAGGAACACGTGGTGCATAACAATGTGTTGTTACGCAAAAATGATGCTATCTGAACATGTTGTTATGTGAGGGTTGACTGTACCTATCTGCTCTTACTGGCTCACATGTTACAGGCATGCATTCATAAAAATATAGGCATCTTTGTATCTTGGATTCCAATATTATTCCAATAGAAATGCATATGGTAGACACCAAACTATACTGTTTACATTTGTATCAGCATGAAGGTGCAAATAAAGAAGAGAAGGGTAACAAGTTATGTGGCATGATATCATGACTTCAGCACATACTGGAAAGAACAAATCCCTGCTGGGTATGATTTTGTCTTACTGGGAGGGGAACAGAAGGCAGTACTGGAACAAGTGTAGGACTGACTATGTCTCTGGTGGTGAACCCTGGCACTCCAGTTGTTCTTAGACTTCCATTACCAGAAGCCCAAGTCAACACTCCTGCTGATCAGGGCTTCTGGGAATTGAAGTTCCAGAACAGCTGGAGTGCCAAGGTTAGCCATCACTGGACTATGCCCTGGTCTAGGTTGAATCCCTTTCCATCTCTCTTCAAGTGCACCCTGACATTTAATCTCTTAAAATTAGTCACACATGGAATGTGCAAGAACATTTTAGGATCTCTCTTGGCCTTATATTGAGTTTCCAGGTTCATTTAGTACAGTACAATCTAAGGACTGCCCATTAATGGAATTTAATGTGGGAGGGGTGGAGTGTCCAGATGACAACTTTTCAACTTACGCAAACCCATGTGTCTTCTGACCATTTTCTCTAACTGTCTTTTTCTTATCAGAAACACAGAATCTTTTAGGGGAGGAAAGAATGAATAGCTGCAAAATGTCTTTTGATTGGTAGCACCAGACAATGTCCATCTGGAATCACTGTTAAGTGTCTTTATCTTTTGTTATAATCATAGCAATTTGATTTTGTTGCAAAGGCAGATACAACACCATCAGGGATGACGAGAGATGCTGTTGATACATTGCTTCATTGGCCGGATGCTAATCTCAAGGAGGAAGAAAGGGTATACTGTATATTAAGTGAACGTTGGTGTAGTCTGGGCAAATTTATTTAACTTAACTAAATCCATAAAACACAAATTTAATTCAATTTACACCCATAGAGTTACCTCTATCTATAGTCCTGACTACTTGGTTAAATAAAATGATTTTTAGTCATTCTAGTAAGGGATCCAGTGCCTTGAGAAACAGAAACCATGGAGTATTTATGTGCAAGCTGTCATTTAATATGTTGAAATGTCCTATAATTTTAGCATGCACAGAAAGGGATATAGAAGCTATGATTTTCATGCTGAGGTACTTTCAATTTAGCAGAACAAATGAAAAGGAATGAAGGAATTGTTCATCATGACTACAGCCAAGAAAATGAGTAAAGCAAGATTTAGGTCACTTCTACAATCTTGGCTATCTTTAGGGAATACTACTTAATTTTCCTGAGGCAAAAAATACACTAAGGTTTTCTTTGTCTATCAGAAGGACTTGATGATGTGCATGGAAGCTTAAAATAACACTAATCAAAAGGACCAAAATGTCAATATGTTCTCACCATTAGATTTGTCAGGAGACTATTCCTGAGGCTCAGATTCAAAGACTGCAGAAGCAGAAATGCAAGAAAGATATCTATTTAGGAGTCATACATCATACTACTGTGTTTTTTTACTGCCAAGGATGAGAAGATATGTTAATGAGATTTTCTGCCCTCTGTGTCAGAATAACTTGACTGGGTTTGGGAGTAGCAGGTGTCATATGTCATAAATCTTGCTTCCCTAGCCTTCATTTTCTTAAAAATCCTTTGTATGTGTCTCTTCTAAACAAGCCTAGGCAAGTCTAAAGCTCAGAAACACTTGCATAACTTCACTCAGATGGGAAGAGGGAAGAGAGCAATGTATGTCCCAGATGGGAGGAGGGAAGGAGTATGAGGTTAATAAACTCCAGCTGAACTATTCACCTCCCTATACCACCTCCACCTGATGGGAGGGGGAAGGAGTACAATGTATGTATAAGATAGGAAGACATACATTAGTATGACTTCACCCTAACATCCTAAATATGGGAAATCCCCCAGTCCACAGGACTATAAAAGCACAAGTCTAACAGCCAGTCAATGGCTAGCCTTTATTCTATGGTACCCTATTCTTAAGAATACGTACCCTGATTTTCTAGGCAAAATCTTTGACAGGGAAAGATTTTGTCTCTATCCTTTATAAGAGAGAAGAATACTTAGCACTTTTCATATCCTTTTGCTTTATGACTGTTTGAAATATTTTATGCTGCTCTTTTACTGAAACTAACTTGTTAAAGAAATAAATTTGCCTTTTTAAGTTTTATTCTGTTTGCAGATCTGGACTTTGCTTAACAGGCATTTATTCACAGAAGCTCTCTACCTTACAATACAACGCTACCAAACTTTACACATTCAGAGAGGGGCGATCTTAGCCAGCAAGAGTCAATTTCAGAGGTGACTAAACAGGCTGTGCCAGAAGGAGCATGTGCATGCTGGATTTAAAGGGATAGTAACAGCCTTAAAGATCAACCCAGCCTCTCTAACTCTTGATCTCCTGACCAGGCTTTAAGACATCATATACTGCTCCACTTCAAGAATCAATATGTGATGCTCTAACCGTGAACACCTCTGATACATCTATAATGCTTTTGGGAAATAATAATAATAATAATAATAATAATAATAATAATAATAATAATAATAATAATAATAATAATAATAATAATAATAATAATAATAATAATAATTATTATTATTATTATTATTATTATTATTATTATTATTATTATTATTATTATTATTATTATTATTATTATTATTATTTCATGTCAGAAATTATTCTGGGTTGAAAGGATTTTTGCAGGAGAATCTCTGCTCATGGGATGCCCGAATGAGGCCCCATTCATGTCCCCAAGATCTTTTCCCACTGAAGTGGTCCCTATTTAGTGACTCAATGCTGACTCCCTAAACAGGCTAATAGCTACAGGTGGATGAGCCCCTGTAGGTGGGGTGATGGCTCCCTCAGTGGAGGAAATGCCACTGGAAACCATCAGATTGGGCTCAACAGCAAAATGAGCAGAGGAGGAACTCTGATTCCCAAAGGTCATGGAGGTAGAAAAGGCCATGCCAGATGGACTGTCTATAAAGGCATGCCTTGATGATATCCTCAAGGCTGCGGCAGTCCATTGCAGTCCTGGTGTTAAATCCTGCATGTCTCATTTCATGTGTGCCACAGGAGATGGCTCTGTGATCATAGTGTGTAGGTCACTTCATGGCAAGATGGGATCCTCCTTAAACAAATTCATGCTAGTGACATTTTTCCTGCTTCAGGAAAAAATGTATTCTTGTTTACAAGTTGTAGTCGACGCCGCCGACTTGCAATTTCTTGCTTTTGAACTGCTAGGTTGGCAGGAGGTGGAACAGAAACGGGCACTCAATCCTTCATGTAGTACCCGGGTCTCAAACTGCTGACTCGCTGGCCTTCCAGTTAACAAGGCAAGCTTCTTAACCATTGAGCCATCACAGTCCTTTTGGGAGATAGTCAGTGGATTACTGTTTTTTTCAGAAAACCAATAGTTACTCATATGTTTCCTAGAGTATTTTTGACACATGGTCTAAGCATGCAGTCCCTACAACCAAACCCAGCTGTGATTTGTTTGTGCTAATGCATGAAAAAAATGGGTTATGTAAGTTACCTACTCTGTAATTTTTTAGTTACAGGTAGAAGACACCCAGTCAAGCTTTGTGAAGGTTGGCTGTGCAGATTTGTTCCTGTACATCTGTAGACAATTCCTTTGTCAGGTAGCATAGTTCTTATGGATATTCTTTAGTTGACCTCTAATATGTTGTCTTGGAGATTTGTCTCTCCATTTTCAATGTTTAGTCTAATTAACTAATTATGACAACATTTCTTCCTTCATTGCACTCTTTATCACTATTGTTCCGGAGACTGTAAATAGCATTTCACTATGCAAACTGGGTTGTAACACGTATGAATCATCTTTGCCTAAAGTGAGGTTGTAGGTAGTGGACAAATGTATCCATGGATTTTTTTACAGTGCGGCCTTAAAGACACAGAAATCTGTGTCTGGAAATGTTTAACAGCTGTGCTTGCCATCCTACCTCCATGTAGTATGAAAAATATTCCAGATGTTTCTTGAACTACCAAGTAAATATTTAGTCCTGGATTATCATAAAACAGATTGGAAGATGGAACAAAGGTATAAGCCACATACACCTTTTCCCACTACAAATATAGCTTGTAACCATTATGGTACAATGAGGTTGAAGGATCTTTGGTTGACCTGATGGTTTCAACTCAAACTCTCAGAAGCCTCAATCAGATTCAGCAAATGTTAAGGAATTATGGGAACTGTGTCCCAAAACATTTGGACAATTATAATGTAATGTGAATTAAAGCTTACAAATCCATCCATTAATTCACAATGTTATGAGTTGTACTTTTCTCCGAAGAGTTCAAGAAAGCTTGGTTGTCCATTCACCTCCATTTTTATCCTCACAATAACCTATGTGAAAGGACAGGATGAAAGTTAGTACGGCTCACTCAAAAAGTTTCACAATCGAGGGACAAAGTGATCCTAGGTTTCCTCAGTTCTTATTCACCACTCTAACTACTATATGACTTTTCCACTATACAGAAGCACATAAGTAGGGGAACAGGAACTGCATATATAGACTTCAGTTAGTTTTTGATTAGAGGTTATAAACTATGGGAAAGCATGTACTAGTTGAAAGACTTCTCCTGCACTGAATGAGCTGTATGGAAACCAACAGTGAAGAAGCCTGTAAAGTGAATTGGTCTTGCACTGATATAGGGGAACGGGGCATGTCTCATATTATACCAAAACTTCTACATGTACCTATAGTTTCTAAATAAATATATTTCAGTTTAGAAATTGCTGCATTCAGCTTTGAACAAATTAATATGAAAGAAAGAGATAGCACCTGATGCCAGTCATATCAACATGAACAGAGAATTTACTTTGTTAATGAACAAGCTATATTAGCCCCTACTATCCCTGGCTTTGTATTCTGAAATATAGTCTACTCAACAAATGCTAGAATAATTGTAGTGAGATCTCCCTAGAAGCGTCCCAGAAAAGTCATGAATCTTTTCTTAGGAAGCCAACAGGCACTGAAAGCCCCTTTATGGCTGCTTTACAATGAATAATGAATACAAAAGAGATAAACCATAATGAAGACAACAGAAGCTGATGATGACACTTCTTTTATGAGATGGTGTTTCAGCTTCATGGGTAAGACTCAAGGCAGAGAAATTTGTGGATTTGTGTATCCTGCTGGCATTTCATTCTAGTGCTTTGGAAAAGAAGAACACGGAATCCTTATCTCTGAGTTGAGCAAATTAATGGTTCTCTTCTTACCTTGACAGTGGCAGATTTAAGTTCAAAGGCAGAGCAGATTGCTTCAAATAGATGTGGGAGCTGCTTAAAGAAACAAAAACAAGCAAACAAGGACAGGCTGTGCTTCTGTTTTAGATCCACATAGCACGTTCCAGGTCAAATCCCCTGTGGGCGCACCCAACTCCTAGGAGGGGTGGGTGTCTGGTCACCTTGCCTCGCCCAGCCACAGCCTCCTGGGTGGGATTTCAGCCTCTCCTCTCACCTCCCCTTTGGTGGATGCAGAGTGCAGGGTAGGGAAGCAGCACCATCTGGCCTGGCATGCATGCCAGCAGAAAGGTCTCTGCTGGCACTTCTGGCACATATGCCATAGGTTTGCCACCACAGTTATAAGTGCCTGTGTTAGTTTTGCATAACTTGTAATTACTAACTGTATTGGTTTGTATGCTTAGCGACTTGCCCAATCTTGCAACCGAGATGTGTCCAACATTTCATCAGTCACAATTTGCTGCAACAAGTTATGCAAACCTTATGTAAATAAAGATAGAATTTCTGCCACTGGCTATTTTGACAAAGTCATTAAAACTATTAGCAATAGTAAATATAATTAGTCACAGGGAAGAATGGTTACAGAGGTGGCAGCCAATTAAAAAAAACACTAAATATTACAGGATGGAAAAGAACAGGGATGGTAGAGAACACAGGAGACCATGGTCTCTTCACAATTTATCCTTCTTCCTGAAAAAAAAAATAGTTTACAGAAACTATTGTTAAAATACCAAGTAGATAAACTTGTTGGCTAAGATGAGTGAGAAAATATATAGAAACAGGATGAGAAAGTTTCCCAGCAGCTAAATAAGCCCCAGTGATGCAATAGTTAAATTACAGACCTGCAGCCCCAAACTGTTCATGATTTGAATTCAGTACCAATGACTTCAAGGCTGACTCAGCTTTCCATCCTTATGAGCTGGTAAAATAAATACCCAGCTTGTTGGGGGCAAAATGCCAATTACCTTGTGAGCTGCCCAGAGAGTGCTCAAAGTGTTATGGGGCAATATATACATGTAATTTTTATTGCTAAATAACACTGTCAGGGTTATGCTAGTCTTGGATCTATGTATAAGTATTGGAAATGTATAACCGATGTTTTGATGAGCATTTCCACAGTTAGATGCTAACTTCTATTATTCATGCTTTCCATAATAATATGAAAAAGACTACAAGATGAAGAAGAAAAGTGGCAGTATGTAGAGAAAAACCCACACACTAAAAGCTACTCTCCCAAAGATATTTAAAAGCTGGTAGAATGGACAGAAATGGTCCATATTAGGCATGTGTGTCCCCTGTTACTGGGCAAACATATAAGAGTGGGTCAAATCAGGAACATATACACAATTCCAGAGCAAGAATGGAGTAGAACAAGGAACAGTTGTTCATAACTGGGGAAGAGCAACACTACTACAAATCCCCTGTGCCCCATTAACCATCGGTAAGGTACAAAGATGGGCAGCAGTTTTGAATCAAAGAAAAAGGAAATAAAAATAACAAGTAGTACTGTAGATTGAATTGATGGTGACAAAAACTGAACCCAAGATCTCCCCCTTGAACATTCCAGCCACTGAAGCACTAAGGAGGACTCAGACAGAGATTGCAAGCGCGGCGCCAAAATGGCCGCCGCGCCCTTTGCGGCCCCCCCCCACAGGACAGAGAATCCGGGTAGTTAGGGGCGTGGCCAGCTCCCTTATAAAAGGGGTGGCCACGAGGCAGCCGCGCTGCCATTTTGCCTCAGCGACGGAGCGGAGAAGTTTTTCCCCCTGCGCCTCCGTCGCTCGTTGGGATTGCCGGGAAGCCTTTTGGGTCGATTTTGCTTAGCTAGCTTCCCTTTTTTGCTCGAGATGCCTTCCAAAAAGAAGGCTGCTGCGAATTCAGCCCGGGCTGTTAGGAGGCGCAACCCAGGTCGGAGGACCGTGGTGCCGCCTCCTCAACAGCCACCTTTGCCATCCCCGGCCGGGGCTAGTGGCTTGGGGTCTATCGCACCTTGGCCCGTTCAGAGTGCGGGCGCGGAGGGCGCTCCGGCCCGCGGCCCGCGAGCGGTGGACACCGCTCCTCCTTCCGCCCAACCCGTTGGGCCGACTACTTCTGGGCCGCAGCCTCTCCCGGGGCCCTCTAGCCTTGGGGGGTGGCCCGGTGCCCCGCCTTGGCAGGTTTCCTCACCAGCCCTACCGGGCTTCGGCCCTGGCCAATGGCCATATCTGGGCCATGGGGTGCAGGGAACTGTCCCCATGCAAGGGTCAGGTGGGCCGGCCGGCTCTTTACCCATGGTTACTGTAGACACCTTACTGGCCCGTATTGCGGCCTTAGAGGAGTCTTTGGCCCGGGCCAGTCAGGCAGGTGCCCCTTTCGGGGTACCTTTGGAGGCGCTATCGGCAGCAGGACAACGGCCGGCAGGGAGGGTTGAGCTGCTGCAGGCGGGTGGCGCGGCTCCGGCCACTGCCTCGCAGCTCCCCAGCCAGCAACCTGGCGCGGGTCAAGCCCCGGTGATGAGCTCTACATCGGTCGTGAGCTCCGACGCCCCCAGTGGGCCGGAACCCCCGTTGGGGGCGGCCCGCGGGGGTGCAGCATGTGAGTATATGGTGCAAACGAGTACATCCACACACATTCCCAATATAGGGGGGACCTTTCAGTGGCCTTGGCCTCGCGCGGGTGGTGCAGGGGCTACGCCGCTGGCGACCCACCCGGCGACAACTACTGCCACCATGCCCGCTGGGGTGGGCATTGGTTCTTACACTGCTGGGAACGTACTTGGGGTGGCAGGGTTAACTCAGGCCCCTTTGGGTAGGCCAGCTATCCCCGTTTCGGCTTTGCCGACGGCAGGGTATTCCCTGCCATTGGGTGATCACTTGGCTCAGGCTACCAGAGAAAAGATATGGCGAGGGGAGTACGTGGATATCTTCTCACTCCTGAACAGAGAGCCCACTAAGGAAGAAAGGGAGGGTCAGGATGAGAAGGACAAGGAGCAGGCACGCCGCCGTAAGCCGCCGCGTACCTGGGCTAACTGGCTCCGCGCTTATTTGATATACATGGCGGTGTATTTGAGGGCGCGGCCGGATCTAGCTATTCCCATGGTCCAATATTTGGACAACATATACAGGGCGATGGTAGATTTCCCGGGCCCCTCATGGCTAGCATATGATGAAGAATTCCGTATGAGGATTCCCCTGCACCCCGAGATGAGATGGGATGAGCCGTGCCAGAGACTGTGGCTCTTGTATATGACACCCACACGTCCTGCCCCGGGGGATAGATACCATTGTGGACATGCGGTCCAGCGAGCAGCTCCAGCGCAGGTTACCCGCCAAATGGCGGGGCAGGGGGTTCCAGCCCGCCTGCTGTGCTGGACTTTCTCGTCCAATGGTTCCTGCAGTCGGAAGAACTGCAGGTATAAGCACGAGTGTCCCACATGTTCTGGTCCCCATGCAGCCTCTGCTTGTCCCAAGCCTGGGGGGGTGCGAGGCAGAGGGAGGGGTGGACAGTGGGCTGGCAAGCCTGCCACGGATGGAGCTAGTTCTCCGAAAGGCTCCCTCCCCAATTAAGGTGGACATGCTGGAGCGCTGGCTCGCATCGTACCCAAGGGGAGAGGACAGGGAGTACCTCATCCAAGGTTTTAAGCAGGGATTTCGTATCCCTTTTATG
Source organism: Bradypodion pumilum (assembly GCA_035047305.1). Taxonomy (NCBI): domain Eukaryota; kingdom Metazoa; phylum Chordata; class Lepidosauria; order Squamata; family Chamaeleonidae; genus Bradypodion; species Bradypodion pumilum. The sequence continues at coordinate 60,659,801 of JAWDJD010000004.1, read as the reverse complement.
GGTGATAGATCTCCTCAGGATGCTCCCAACCTTTTATCCCTCAGAGGAAGGGAGGAGGTAGCCGAGGCCAGCATTAAAAAGGAGTTAGACGCGGGCAGGGTCGCCGGACCTTTTCCCGCACCCCCTTTTCCCAACCTTAAGGTTTCACCATTGGGTTTGGTTCCTAAAAAGTCCCTAGGTGAGTTTCGCCTTATTCATCATTTGTCCTACCCAGCCGGCCGATCGGTCAGCGATGCGATACCTGATGACCTTTGTTCGGTCAGGTATACATCGTTCGACCATGCGCTGCGCATGGTGCGCTCGTGTGGCCCGGGTGCCTTGCTGGCCAAGTGCGACATTAAGTCAGCTTTTCGCCTCTTGCCGGTGCACCCGGGCGACTTTGAATTGCTGGGTTTTAAGTTTAGAGGGGAGTATTATTTTGATAAGGCCATGCCTTTTGGCTGCTCCATATCATGCTCGGCTTTCGAGCGTTTTAGTACCTTCCTAGAGTGGGCTTTCGTCCGCAGGTCAGGGTCCCGGTCTGTAGCCCATTACCTGGATGACTTTTTATTCGGGGGTGAACGGGGCTGGGACACGTGTGCACGTCTCCTCAATACATTTCAGACGCTAATGCAGGAACTGGGTGTCCCTTTAGCGCCCGAAAAGACCGAGGGCCCGTCGACCAAACTAGTATTCCTGGGGGTTGAGATTGATACAGTAGTACAGGCTTCTAGGTTACCGGGTGATAAGGTGTCCAGGATAGTGACCCTTATCTCGGAATTGCTGGCTAAGCGTAAGGCATCCCTGAGGGAACTGCAGGTGCTACATGGGCACCTCAATTTTGCCTGCAGGGTGGTCGCACCGGGCAGGGCTTTCGCCCGGCGCTTATGGGACGCCATGGCAGGGTTATCCAGGCCCCACCACAGAGTCAGGCTTACCCGGGGTATCAGGGCAGACATGTTTGTCTGGTTGCAATTCCTGAGGGAGTTTAATGGGGTCTCATTTTGGAGGTCTGACCTCATGGCATCCCCCAATTTCCAGATCCAGTCTGATGCCTCAGGATCCCTGGGTTATGGGATGTACTTCAATGGGAAGTGGGCCTATGGTGGGTGGCCACCGGCATGGGCAGGCACAGGTCGCCTGCGGGATCTCACATACCTGGAATTTTTTCCCATTCTGGGGGCTTTGATGCTATGGGGCGAACAGTGGGCTAATTCGGTGGTGCATTTCTGGCGCGACAATGCTGCCGTGGTGCACATTGTCAATGCACAGACTTCTAAATCGCCCAGGGTCATGGATCTAGTGCGCCATTTTGTGCTGCGCTGCCTGCGCCTCAACGTCTTGTTCAGGGCCAGGCATGTCCCAGGGGTTAATAACGATATTGCTGACGCTTTGTCCCGCCTGCAGATCTCCCGGTTCCGCGCCTTGGCCCCGGATGCGGAGGAATTTCCCTCGCCACTCCCGGACGAGATGTGGACTATTGGCAAGGAGAGGTGAACCGGGCGATTGGCCTGTCACTAGCGCCACGCACGCGTAAGGCGTATCAACAAGCATTCAATTTGTATAGGGCTTTTGCTACTCGATTTCAATGGCCAGAGACCTGGCCCATCCCGGTGGACCATGTTCTGCGGTTCATGGTTCACCTGCATGCACAGGGCCTTGCACCTCGCACCATAGCATCCAAGCTCTAGGCGTTGGCTTTTATGGCCAAAGTAGGGGGTCATGTGGATACCACCTCTGACTTCCGTGTGAGACACGTTTTGGAGGGGCGGGTGCGCGAGCGCGGGCGTTGCCCGGACGACCGGCACCCTATTTCCCCAGGGGTTCTTACCCAGTTGGCCCGGGGCTGGCCAGGCCTCTGTTTTGATCATTATGAGGCAGCCCAATCGCATGCAGCCACAACGGTGGCATTTTTTGGAGCGCTCCGCATCAGCGAACTCGTGATGCTGTCTAAGGCGGATGCAAGTGGTAGGGCACTGGAACGCGGAGATGTATATGTTGCCAAAGACTGGGCCCAGTTGAGGATTCGCTCCTCTAAAACAGATCAGCATGGCGTAGGCAGTGGAGTAAGACTGCTACGGTGTTCTTTGGCAGACATCTGTCCGGTTGGTGCCCTACAGGAATACCTGGCACTGCGTGGCATGCACCACGGCCCGTTTTTCTGTCACCAAGATGGGTCTCCCCTTACTAAATTTCAGTTTTGGAAGGTGACTGCCAGAGCCCTCACCAGGGTGGGACTACCGGGTGCCCGTTCTGGCACACATTCGTTCCGTATTGGCGCAGCCTCTACAGCGGCTGCTTTTGGGTACTCTGGGGCTGACATACGTAGCAGGGGGAGGTGGGGCTCACAATGTTTTCAGTTTTATGTGCGCCCACTCCCGCCATGAGTACCAATCCAGTCACCTTACCTTCCTTTTTCTCAATTTTCTTACAGACCCTGGGTGTCGTATTACACCGGTGACAGTATGGCTGGTGGGCCACAGCTATGTGCTCAGGGCAGCGCGTTACGCTGCGGCGACAGAGTGGGGACCCCGACTGGGACTGGGTGACCACGCCAGTCTCTCATGGCACGGTAAGCCTGGGATGTTATGGCGGGAGCTGCGGCCTTTCCTTTTTTCTGGCCTGGGGGCTGACCCGCCTGACATTCTAATCATCCACTTGGGGGGCAATGATTTGGGCCAGGTCACCGGCTTATCGCTCAAGCATGCGATTTGCGAGGACCTCGCCTACTTGCATTATGTCTGGCCTGCCACAGCCCTGGTTTGGTCGGACATTGTTCCGCGCCACTCTTACAGAGGGGGCGTTAACCTCCTGGCCCTTGACCGAGCTAGGCGCGCGGTCAATAAGGCAGTGGCGCGGTTTCTCACCACCAGGGCTTGGGGACGGGTTAGTCATCACCCCGATATTAGTCTACAAAATTGCGACTTGTATGCAGGGGATGGGGTCCATCTGTCGCGAGGAGGTATGGACCTCCTGTTGGGTGACTGGCGAGCAGGCCTGTTGACCGAGCTGACGGTCTGGGGGGGGGGCGTCAGGTCTTCTGTGAAGCCCCTCCGTGTGGCGGGTAGCACTGGTAAGGTAAACAGTATGACCCACAAGTATCCGGCAGGTTCGCAATTGACTGGACAACACTAGACAGGAATAAAGTAGTTAAACGTTGTCCGGTCAACGACGAATCAGGCGATGGGGTGATGATGATTGCTAACCAGCATGCATCACCCCTGTGATTTCACGGATACGCGTCAGAGGGTGGGGTCATGAGTTAGTTATTGACTACGGTCAACAATTTGTTTGTTGTTAACAAACAAATTGATACAATTTGATACATTGTAACCAATTGCCGTTGGCAATTTTGGGGTGGTACCTTACCAGTGTTACTTCGGCCTGCTTGCCTTAGGAATTATGATTGGTCGTTTTACCAATACAAATTTATAATTCGGACTAGGGCATTGAATCAATAAATGTGGCCCTTTGCTGTTATCCACTTTCAATGTTGTCTGTGTCCGTTATTGGGGGGGTGCGCCTGCAATGCTGCTCAGTATACTGTAAGTGTTACACTTAAAACTAGTTTTCAGTTAAAACTAGTTTTTCCTAGTTAAAACTAGCTCTGACTAACTGCATTTGTGAGAGCTAGAATTAACTGACGATGAAAGATCAATTTCTAGTGAAAACTGGTTTTAGCTAGTCAAAACTAGTTCTAACTAAATGGCTTAGTTAAAACTAGAATTTCCTATCAAGGAAAAAGTTTCAGTTAAAACCACACATTGCACCTTACTTGGTGGGAAGATTTGCTGAAGGGACAAGAAAGTTGACCTCAAAGTCTAGGAACAGGGAGGTATATGTGGCAGGAAATGGATGGTGATCCTTCAGCCAACCAATTTCAAGCCTATAAGGGCATTAAAGATCAAAAGCAGCACATCCAGATTTGAAATCCAGTACAATAATTCTGTAAGGCATTATGATATACAGGGTGACCCGTAAATCCCTACCAGGCCACAAGGAGAGTAAGGTTCTGCTGGGGAAGAGAGGAAGCACTCCCATTGGGCTGCTGGGCAGAGAGGTAGGGTGAACTCTGTGCTGGGAGGAGGGAGGAAGCCCTCCCATTGGACTGCTTGGCAGAGGGGCAGGGCATGTGCCCATGGAGAGGACGAGTAGGGACTTACAGGCCAAGTAGGGACTTACAAGCCACCCTGTATAATGTAAAACACAGTAAAATGTCATGAGACTTTTCCAAAAGCAAAACCAGCCATGCTGAGATTACGATTAGGGCACTGAAATGGGAAGAGATTGGGGGCAGCGTTTTGCCCTGCATTATTTTACTAAATCTGAACCACATCTGAATCGAAATGCATCTAAACTGCCTCTCTCAACTCATCCTTTGCAACACAGGGAGAAAAAGACCCTTGAGGGGTAGAGTTGAACTGGGAAAACCTGCATGGATTTAAGGGTTAGGAACCTCTCCCTAGCACTATCCTATCCCAATTAGATGTGGCAGGGCTGTGTTTACCATGCATGAAAACTATGTGAGACAGATGCTCAGATCTCTTGCTTTGTCCCTAACTATTGGTATCAAGATATTGCTACCTCCGGAATTAAAATCTCCAGAATTTTTATCTCTCCAAATTCTTTTAAGCAGAAATCCTGGGGATTGAACTTGTAACCCTTTGCCTACAAAGCACCCTAGAAAAAGTCTTATGGAAAGCAGATTTCCTGTAGATATCCAAGGGCAAGAATTCAGCATTTTAGATTATGAGATCATACCAAGAATTTATTGCTTATGTCAGGAGTTCTTAACCTTTTAAAGCCAGGGGCCGGGTCAAACTTCTTCAGACAGCTTTGGGTGCCAGATGGCCATTTTGTTCTTCCTCCCCTACATGACATTTCCTGGTGTGTTTGAGGTGGTGATGGGCCACATGAAAGGGTGCCGTGGGCCGCATCTGTCCCATGGGCCACAAGTTGAGAATCCCTGGTTTATGTGTTATCTGTGAGCATCTCTCACTGTAGGTGTCAGTTTCCCCTTCTTTATTTCCCAATCTCATGCATGTATTTTGCAGATGGTATTAGAGCAGAAACTTTGATAATGCACCATGCTGAGGAGTTTGTCACTGATAAATATCATTATAGGCCCATGTCACCTTGAGAAAAAGCTGCTCAGCTTACAAGACAGAGCAGAGAGAACAGTTTTCCTTTGAAGCAGAGATTCAAAACATCAATCAACAGGCACAACTAAAATCTGTTATAAGCTAAGTGCTGCTTATAAGATTATATGGCTGATTGGATGCTAGATGTCCAGTTTATGATCACATTTAGAGCCAAAAATGTTTAACATGAAGAAATTGGAAGAAACTTGAAAGTGTTTCTAAATCACACATGTGCATCATTCTCTCTCTCTCTCTCTCTCTCTCTCTCTCTCACACACACACACACACACACACACACAGCCTTATCAAGTCTTACTGCATATAATGAATGCTCAGTTTATTCATAAGCATGCAGAGAATTACTGAGGTTTCAGCAATTTCTCTTTGCCGGACCCACTCCCCAATAAAGAGACGGACACTGCGCTGGCGTTTAAACTGGGCCACTTTATTAAATGATAATTCAATAATGCAAGCGGGCCACCATAGCACTGGTAAGGAGGAACGATCATAACCAATCATAACTGACCCCACAGAAGCGCAAATGACCAAACCTCTGCTTCTGACGTATGTCCGGTGAACAGTAAGGTTTTGCATGCTGTGTCTAGCATGGCATCGCCTTGTTCCTGGTCCACACCTGGTTGACCATCCGAGTTTCCCTCTATCTCCTCCTTCCTGTGGCCAACCAAGTGTGTACCTGCCGGACTTGTAGGGGTCATCCAGTACCTCCTTACCAGTGCTAGCCGCCAAGCAACAAAAAGGCACCCCAAAACCTGATCACCAGCGACAGTGTGGGAAGGGCGAAAACGACAAGAACCAAGAGGCCAATTGAGGTTCAAGCAAAAATTCCCATCCGGCCCCGAAGCGACCACAAAAGTCACACTGTCACCTAGGGTGGGGGTGGTGGGCAAACGCTGCCTGGCCCAGTCGAATAATGCCGGAGGGCGGTCCAGGCTTCTCCCTTTCAAGGGAAGGCCCAGCCCCCACCCTCTTCCGGCTCTGTGCCATCTCGTGATGGGGCGGGGCCGGCAAAGCGCACGGCAGCGGATGCGCGCCGCTGCACGTCCCTTCTTGCCTTACTGAATGTTGGATGCCATTGTGGCTATTCTGACTTTAGACATAAGCAGCTATATACTATAATGCTAAGTTGCATCCAAACAAATCTCCCAGGTTCTTCAGTCAGTGGGCTCTTCTTATTATTGCACTTCTTGCCACATTTATTTTGCCTTTAATGATCACTTGTAAGAATTTTTACTTTTTGTTTCTCATTATGTGATCTAGGTATTCTTGCAATTGGCATGGCTATTTTTTTGACAAGTGTGAATGGTAGTGAGCATAAGAGGGTATCGTGTAGACCATTTTGACTTTTGCCATTGGTGTGGCTGACAATTTCAAAGATACATTTAGCTTTCATTTTTAGAATTGCCTTGTATTTGCTCTCTAGAGACAGAGTTATGATTCTATTTTAAATTAAGTGCAAGTAAGTTTCATGACAGGAGGAGTTGATTGGATGTGACAGATGAAACCGTGAGGTGATGATTGAGGCTTTGCCTCAGGAAATGAGGTATTTGTTATGAAGAAGCACCAATGCAGACTCCATTGTTTATTTTTTTTAACATCATCATCATTTGCTATAGGGCTTTTCAAATAACTTCATTCAGCATACAAATGAAGCTTCTAAAGTGACATGATGATGATAGGAAACAGACAATCTTGGTTTAGCTTTTGCATTTCATCTTCAGGCATGGTCACTGCCTAACAAATTAGTGAGTTAATCAAGGCATGTGGGCCTAATTATCCACGGCCATAAATAAATAACCTTGTCTGCTATATTGACTTCAGAGCTTCATTAACTTATAGCAGCAGAAACAAGACCTTTCATATCTGCAAGTTGCTCCCTGCTTTCCATTTGCTGATTAAGACAAAAGGTTAATCAGCAGTGTTGTTGCCTCAGTCTCACTCTCGTTCCTATTGTTGGCAAGCAAAGGACATAAATGGCTTGGTGGCTGAAGCTGAATTGGCATATAAACCCAGATCCATTGATTTCAGCTGTTCCTTTGGAGTAGTTAAGCTATTCACCTTTACATGTTTGCCTAGAAGCCTTCAATACTAGTTATTTCTTTCTTCCATTTCTTTTTGACATTTCTCCCCCATATGTCTGCCTAAATTTTTGACGGCTGAGAACATTTCACACTTTGTTTTACATTGTAAAAAATATATATAATCAAGAGTTCACACAAGGAGTACAGTACCAGTCAGCAGCAATAGCACAAACACTAAGATGATCTGAAACATTTCAGAACAAGGTTAAAAGCAACAGTTGCAATACAATCCTTGAGGAAAGAAATATTGTTGATTAAGAAGAAAGGAAAGCAATATCCCAGGAAAAGCAATATCCCTGAAAGATTTACTCAAATTGGGTCACTTTTGCTGTTTGTCTAAAAATAACATACCTTTCCTTGAAGGCTATTCCAAATTCTGTTTATCATAAGACCCGTGTTATAGGGTGGGCTACAGATATTTTAGTAAACAAATGAACCAAAAAGAGCTTGTCATGACCCCAACTTCATACAGTGGGCAGGGCTGAGGTACAGGAAGTGACCAATACAGTACAGGACTCCAGTGCCACTTGCAAAAGTGCTAGGGTATACCAGTGTTGGAATGCACCCATGCCTCAACATGATCTCTAAGCATGATATTAGCAGCTGCATATGGAATTGCGTGACTTCACATGTAATAGGTATTGCCCATAAATATTTTTAACTTAAAGTAATTCTCAATGGTATTCCCGGTGGTAATGTATGGTTGTGAGAGCTGGACCATTAGGAAAGCTGAGCACAGAAGTATAGAGGCTTTTGAAATGCGTTGCAGTAGAGTTCTGAGAGTACCCTGGACAGTGAGGAGAACAAATAGGTTGATCTTAGACGAAATCAACCTTGACTGCTCCTTAGAAGGTCAAATAGTAAAGATGAAGCTAAAGTACTTTGGACATCAAATGAGAAGTAAGGATTCATTTGAGAAAGCTTTGATGCTGGGAAAGGTGGAGGGCAATAGAAGAAGGGGGCAACCAAAAATGAAATGGCTATATGGTATTGTAGATGCAATGGGCACAGTACTGGGTGGGTTGAGGGGAATGGTGGAGGACAAAGGTGCCTGGAGGCCAATGGTCCATAGGGTCACAAAGGGTTGGAATTGATTGTGTGACTGAACAACAACAAATTTGCCTCTGGAAGTTTCACCATTTGTGTAATTGAACAACAAATTTCAGCCTGTATGTATGTATGTACAGTACTCAGTTGCTCCCAGGGCAAAGAAAATGGTAAATGAGCCACAATTTGTTGAAAAATCATTTTTTTTATTCTTTCCTATACTTATCAACAGCCACTATAGACTGTAGGAAACCAGCTGGATCTTATGGAAGCTTGAAATGGTTTCAGTCTGAAAACTACAGGTTGCCAACCTTGCATATAACTCATATTGTTGTTGTTCAGTTGCACAGTTGATTCCAACCCTTCGTGATCCCATGGAGCACCGCACGCCAGGCACCCCTATCTTCCACCATTCTCCTCAACTCACCCAGCTTTGTGCCCATTGCGTCAACAATACCATCTAGCCATCTCATTCTCTGCCGCCCCACTTCTTCTTTTGCCCTCAACCTTTCCCAGCATCAAGGCTTTCTCAAGTGAATCCTGTCTTCTCATTTGATGTCCAAAGTACTTTAACTTCATCTTCAATATTTGACCGTCCAAGGAGCAGTCGGGGTTGATTTCTTTTAAGATCAACCTATTTGTTCTTTTTGCTATCCAGCATCACATTTCAAAGGTGTTTATTCTTCTGCGTTCAGCTTTACTTATGGCCTAGCTCTTACATCCATACATTACTACCAGAAATACCATTGCTTTGACTATGCGGAGTTTTGTTTGCAAGGTGATGTCTAATAAGTGAGATTCAGTTTTTATAAGAACATTTTGGATATATTTTCAGCCTTATTAATCTGAATTATTCATATCAAAGTTGCAATAGGTATCTGGGCTAATTGTCAGCAATATAACTTAAGTGGGAGAAATTCAACAAGTCACAGATGCTTTAAAAGTTAAGAGTTCACTTGATTATCTCATTCAACATCAGTATGTTTTTAGACACTTAGCTCAATTGAGGACTTCAAAATCATTTTTCCAGAGTGGCTCAAAACTGTATCAACCCTAACCTGTTTCAACGACCGATTATACAAATATAGGACTCATCTCAATAGAACATTTGTTCTTCTCAATTTGAGTCACTTGGTAGCAAATAAATGTGGCAATTACCAGGATTTTTGTCCACATTTCATATCCCAGTTTTCTTTTCTTGAAGAAACAAGCATCTCCTTGAGAAATCAGATGTACCATAAGTAAGGGTAAGGGATTTGAAGAAACCATTTTAAAATGTTTTCTGCTGGATTTTTCTTTATTAATGGTACATTAGCAGTAAATTTGAAAATTTCCGATTAGAGTTTTTGGCAGGAAACATCCACTATTAACCCATTTTGGAAATTAGATACAGTATCTTTAATGAACACTCTTCTACTAATCTGGAATTATCTGTTAAAAACTATCATCTTTGCTGGTCTTTTCTTTTGTCCTTGTTGTTTAGTGGGAGGTTAGAGCTAAGATTGAAAGTGTCTGACCTAGGAGGCTTATGCTATCTGATCTCTTTCCCCATTAATTGAATCAACCTGTCGGTTTGATGTTTTGAAATCTGGCTTTTTGCAGCTTTAACTATAAAAAAGTGAAGGAGATATTCTGTAAGAGTTAAGTTTCTTACGTGAAAATTGCCATGGAAAAACAGACCTGCTAGGGCTCTGGGATTCTGCAATTAGATCCTTAAACCACTGAACTACCCTGTTATTCAAAATATTCTAATTTTTCAGTTGCCACAGGACTGTTTGCTTTCTGACCATAGCAATAAACTAGCTAGCCAAAATTCCTATGGAGAAGATGGCCACAAGTAACCTAAACATCATATAAAAAGGGGATTGAACCTTTTCTTTTGCACAACTTTTTTTGGGGAAATTACTCCTTGTACAGATCTTAGATCTTTCCATTTGAATTTTAGAGATATGTAGTAAAATGGCAAGCAGTGAGCTTTATGGCAACAAAAATGCCACTGTAGTCCTACACATTGTTTGGCTTATTTTTCTTATTATTATTATGCCATATCCGATTCTGAATATTGGCAATCATCATGGCAATCAGGCATGAAGATTGTCCTGAGAATCCTTCTGCATCACAGCATGACACCCGTGCCACTTTCTGGTTCTGAGCCCTTTTGGCATGCAAAGTCCGCATCAGCCCCTGGACAGTAGCTGCTGCCCTGCATCAAGATGGATCAAGATGTATCAAGAAGCTACTGCCCTGCATCAAGATGGATCAAAGTGGGATTTAATCCACTTGAGGACCATCACCCTTTTCTGTAGATTTCACCACCTAAGGTGTTAGTCCTCAGGGTTGTCAGGTTATTTATCTGCTATGTAATGGTAAGTGTTGAGTCACTGGCAGTATAGTTTACTTTATTACTATAGCAGGATAACCTGGCCATACTTGTTTTTATATTATTTATAAATACCAACAGTATTTTCTGAATTGTTATTTTCCTCGGTTTAATATCATACCATTGCTGATCATTTCCCTTAATGAAACTGACTCCCTTCTGCTCAGCGCTGGATTTATTTTTGTGCAAATGCATTGGCTTTGTTATTTGTTGAAATCACAACCATCCTCTTTAGTTTCATGCAGACAGATGAGTTTTTTAAAAATATCATTTTGCCAAGGGTTACCAGCTATCTGCTTCCATAATAATCTTGTTGAATTCTCTCAGACAACCTATGAATCTGTTGGGGCCTACACAACTTTTCAATATTTCCCTAGTGAGATTTCTTGCTTCTTCTTTTTAATCTTCCTGCTCAGTTTTAATTCATTGTGAGAGGATATCTTAGACCCATTTAGGAAAAAAACCAAAACCAAAAGACAATAACACCCTCTGTTAGTCACTGTAATATTACCTTTTCTAGAAAGTGCTTTTAACAGTTCTGTTGTTAACTAAATTTTAGACTAAGGCCAGATAAAATGAATATTTTGTATAGTGTGAAAAATAATAACCTACACAAATATTATTGAATGTGGGGTGTTCTTTTTAATGTTTTTGGAGTCCAACTCTTGGGATTTTGTAAGAATTCCAGGAACTGCAGCCCAGAAACAGAAATCAGCACATATACTGTATAGCATCCCCCATTATTGAGAAGGGCTTTCATGTAATTTACCAGCACCAACAGCTCCTCCGGCCACTCTAGCACAATGGTCATTTTTTGAGGGGTTATCTATACCTATAAGAATGGGGTTGGGCTGTGCGTGTGTGGAATGCGTGTCCACACACATGCAGCCTATCCCATAATACACCGTGCACCGTTTGTCCTTGGGATCATCTCCACAAGGGTCCGAAAGCCGAGAGTGGGGCCAATGCCCCACGAACGTGAACAAAAAAAATATGAGTCCAAGCATCCTCTGTGCCACGGCATGCCTCAGCCAATCAGGCAGGAGGGCACGAGCGTGGAGGAGGTGGGACAACTGGCATGCATGGAAAAAAACAACAATGGCCAACGCACACCCAATACACCTCAGGGCCCTGCCTTACCGAGGCAGACAGACCCCGGGCTGAGGGAACAGTCTGCCTGCTGCCCCTTCTGCACTGCCTGAGGACACGGCTGTGTGAGGCACTACCGTAGGCACTGCATCTGCCCTGTGCTTCTCCCGCCCTCAGCTGTGCCTGACGGCTATAGCCCTCACAGTTTCCCCTCTGCTTTTTCAAGCCAGCTCTCGAAACAGCAGAGGGGAAAATGCACAGGCACCAGCCAGCGATCTTCCAGGGAGAGCGCCTTCCCTGACGGATCCCTGCCTGGTGCTTTCGCATTTCCCCCTCTGCTGTTCTGAGGACAGCCCTCGAAACAGCATAGGGGAAAATGCACATGCGGCAGCCAGTGATCCGCCAGGGAGTGCGCCTTCTCTGATGAATCCCTGCCTGGTGCCTTTGCATTTCCCCCTCTCCCCCCCCCACTGTTCCGAGGACAGCCCTCAAAACAGCAGAGGGGCAAATGCACAGGCGGCAGCCAGCGATCTGCCAGGGAGAGCGCCTTCCCTGACACATCCCTATCTGGCACCTTTGCATTTCCCCCTCCGCTATTTTGAGGACAGCCCTCGAAACAGCAGAAGGGAAAATGCACAAGTGGCAGCCAGCAATCCGCCAGGGAGAGAGACTTCCCTGATGGATCCCTGCCTGGCGTCTTTGCATTTCCCCCTCCGCTGTTTCAAGGACAGCCCTTGAAACAGCAGAGGGATCTGTCCAGGGAACACGCATCCACTGGGGGAAAGCAGACTGGCAGTCTCCTCTCCACCTCACAAATTCAAAGCCAGCATCAAAACAGCAAGGTAGAGAGGGAAGCTCACAGCCAGCTATCCATCCAGGGACATGCATCCCCAGGCAGAAAGAGCAGCCTGGCAGTCACCTTCCCTCTATGCAGGGCCCAAGTGACCTGACTGGCAAAGCTGGGTAGCCAATACTAGTCCAATAAAGGTATCGCCTTCTTCCTCCATTTGTTCAGCCATTCTGTTTCCTGTTGCTCTCTGATGATGATTTTTTTTAAAAAAAAGAAGAAGAAATAAGTGGTTGGCTGTCATAGCAATTGTCTACACAGGCTTCCTGAGCTAATGTAGAGCAGCTTTTAAAACCTGTTTGAGACCGACTCGGGGAGGAGCAAAATGCTGTTTGGCACTGTTCCCCCATCAGTTGGAAAGCAGGTTTTACCCACTATGGATTAGATACTGGAATTTGATCAGCAGCAGCTGGTGCAAGGGGTAAAAGTTGCTTTCTGGTTGATGGGGAAAGCATTTCCTCCATCAGCTGGAAAGTGGCTGCTATGGCCCTCACTGGAGATTGGGCTTCAGCAGTCCGATCAGTGGTAGTTGCAGAGATAAAAGCCACTTTCCAGCTGATGGGGAAAAGTGATCAGCTGGAAGAAGGATTTTTCCACCATGACTACAGCTGTTTGGGTTCCAGTTGATTCTTCATCAGCTAGAAAGCAGACTGTACTCTATTTTATCCCTGCATAAAATACGGTGAACCCTGCATAAGATATGGGTTCTATTTAATTGAACCTCTGATTGGATCTCAAAAAGGGATGGGAAGGGGGCAGATAGGGGCAGATTGGCCTAATCATCATGTGCATGTGATTGGAACAACCCACCCCACCCCAAAGAGCAAGCTATTTCCCCTTGTAAAAAGCCATAAAGTCTTACTGCCCTTTAGACTCTATAGAGGGCATCTTCCAAAAAACTACAACTCCCAATAAGCACTGCAGCAGCTCTGAAAAAACAAACAGACCAGCAACAATGATAATTAAAATGGCCAATTTTTCCAAATTCAGGATAGACTCCTTTAACTTTTTTAAGCTGGGGGATTATGGGTGATATTGTTCAAACATGTAACATTCGGAAGCTCTGATCCTACAACATCCCAGAGCAATGCAATGTTGAGCCACTCCGGGAACTGAGTTGCATCTAGATACAGCTGTCTGGTGTTCCAAGGAGATTAAAGTTGGGAACTTTCCTTGGCACTTGTCCAGGAATGCCAGCTGCTGATACCAGTTCTGGTCATTAAAACACAGACTCACATTTGGTAATAAAGAAAGCAAACATTTATAGCAAATACATTTGTATATGCTTCAAAATGAAATTGGTCTTATGTCAGAGATATTTGTAAGTCCGAGGTGCCAGACACATTTGTTGAAACAGTTACTGCTTTAGGAATAAAAACCATGTTCATATAACAACATCATCAAGCATACATAAATACTATGAAACACAGAAACAGTGATATTGTTATTTGTTACAGTTGTATTTTAGCACCCATGGAGGAGTCCTCCCAAAAAACAACAATAGCAGATGATAACAAGGGGTTCTTTCTGTGGTGGAAACCTAAAACATCTAGCTTTGTTATGTCTTGTCATCATTAATTATTGTCAACTACTTTACAGCAAAATTTCCTACAAGCTGTGTAGGGGAGACTGATTTAATCTCTCTCTATATAAAGCAAAACGGTATGTTAGTGTGTCCTGCATATGTTCGTACCCCTTGCAACCCATGAAACCCTGGCAAGACCTGCCTCGCCTGTACCATCCAACAAAGAAGGGGGTCCGGTTGCTGCGGGTGGGGCACCAGCCCCACTGGAGAATATCGCCACAATGGCATGGCTACATCGCAACCAGGTGCCCAGTCGCACCTGCAGATGCAGCCGGGCGAGGCGCCGCCTCTGCCCTGCCTCCCGATCAAGCCTCCGCTGCGCCACCTCAAGGCAAGGCCGGGCGAGCCAGCAGTGTAGGCACAGCCTCTGCCCTGCCACCCACTAGGCCTCTGCCTTCCCTTGTGGGCAACTACCTGTCACCCTAGCCACTTCCCCTCACTGTTCCGAACTAGCCTAGCCTCAAAACAGCGAGGGGGATATCCCAAGGCAGAGAGGAGGCGGAAGATGGGTGTGGATCGTGTCCATCTCACCCCCTCCCTGCCTCTTCCCCCTAGGTGCCAGAAGGGAAGGGGGAAGAGGAGCATGGATTGTGCATGCCACAACACCCCTCCCTGCCTCCACCTCAGAAGGTACTGACAGCATGGGGGGGGGGAAGGCTCTGGCACCTACAGCCAGGTTGGGTAATTACCTCCAGCTGCTGCAGTCCGCCCGGCCTCCCACCCAACACTACCATACACAACAAAGGACGGAGACACGAGGCTGCTGGAGGCATCCACTGCACCCCTTCCTGAGCTACGGCCCACCTGGCCTCCCACCCAGCACCGCCATCCACACCACTGGACAGGGCTGCCAGGCCACCGGAGACGGCCATTGCACACCCTCACGATGCTGCCGCATGCCAGGCCGCCCACCCAGCACCCCCATCCCCTGCACTAAGCGGGGATGCAAGGCCGCCAGAGGTGGCCGCAGTGCCCCGCTCAACATGCCCGCAAGACCTACCTCCACTGCTTCACCGCGAACCACCCTCAGTAAATTTGACCTCGGCACAGACCGACACACCGAAAAACCATCCCCGGGGTGAAGCCTGGGCACAAATGCTAGTAAGCTATAAAAATAACTATAACAGAAAGAAAGTTTTGTAATCTGTTTGTCAGAAAAGGATGAAAATGGAACATATTCACGTTCAAGTGGCCAAAGTGTACAACAAAAAACACATTTAATAATGCACCCCACACCGCAGACTGCAACAGGAAGAATATTTGTTCTTCTTCACAAATGGACTGGTTATAGTCCAAGCATTTGATTAGCATGCATGGTCCAGTCATAGCTTGGTAAGGATTCTTTTACAATACTGTAAGACTGAGTTGACTTGATGGCACATAATCACAAGCACTGATATACATGGACATGTATGTGCTTTAAAAATGGGTTTGCAACAGTAGAGAACAAGAGGAACCATAAAGAGCCTCTAAAACCTTTCCATTTGTTCAAATCTTTGTTTGATTATCAAGGTACTGATAATTTCGAACAGGACCCATCCCAAGGAACTGAAAGCCCTTGATCAATTCTACACATGCTAATTGGTCTTTCTCATGCATCAGCTAAAGAGTGTTAATATGTAGGCTCCCAGGATTTCCTGATCTGTGCACTCACAACATGAACATAGTTAACCCCATTTTTGCTTTAAAAAAGAATCTAGAGAATAAACAAAGGAATAGATTGAGGATATGACAATTACCAAATGGGTATGTGTAAAATGTCTTAGAGTAGGGGTGCCTGAACTTTTCAGACCATGGGCCAGTCATGTGGTTCAAGGAGCTATGGCCCGGGGGACAGAAGCGGCCCCCAATGCCAATATATCCACCCGTGAAGCTCTCGTTGCTCCTGGAAATTGAAGTAAAATGCACCTGGTGCCATTTTGTTGTTCAGGACTACATCTCCCAGAAATCTTGGCAGAACAAAATGGCCAATGCCACCATTTTTGGACATAAGATGGCTGCCACCCCACCCCACCCAAAGTCAGAATGCAGTGTTTACTGTTCCAAAGGTGCCATCGTCGTCATCGGATAAGGTTCCCAAATGGTGTAGAAAAGGTAGGGAGATTGCTCCTTGCATCTGTGGGGGATGATTGAATGTGGCACTTTTGTTGTGCTTTTTGTGCTTTTGTATTTTTTAAATATTATTTTTGTTCCGGTCGGGATTTTTAAAAAAATGTCAATGCATTCCTATTGGAAAACATGCTTCAGGTTACGTTTGCTTTGGGTTATGATGGAGGCTGTTGAAATGGACCTCCATTGTAACCCAAGGTTTTACTGTAGCAAGAAAGCAGTGTTAGACTCTTGCAGCAAAAACAAAAAAGAGCCATGTGACCTCTGAAAGAAAAACACATTTATTGTGTTATCACCTTTCTTGAACATGAGCCTACTTAATTCTTCCATGCATCTCATGAAGAGGAATGTACTCCACCAATCTGTTACTCTCCAATAAAATGCTCCAATGACTTTTTCAAGTACATACCACAAGACTCATATAAAGCAAAAGCAAAGCAACTACACTTATATAACACTCCATAGTGCTTAGTGCAGTCTCTGGGCAGTTCACAAGTTAATTAGCATTTTGCCACCAACATGCTGGGTACTCATTTTACTGACCTCAAAAAGATGGAAGGCTTAGTCAGCCTTGATCCCCCTGGGCAGGACCAAACTCACAACCTTTTGGTTGCAGTACAGCAGTTTAACCATTGTGCTACCAGGGTTCCCTAGTTGTTGACAGTAGAAAGCTATTTCTACCATTCTTGTAATATGTATTCTTGCATCAGCTTTATGAAGGAGCTGAGAATGAGATTTGATGACTTATCCAAATTCACCAACAGGCTTAACAGAAAAAGACTGTTGACATGGTAACCTTTGTTCTATTTGTAAATGTATTTAAAGTTTGAGGCACGAAGCGAATTGCATCACCATGTGGAAGATAGTTTGGATTATTCCCAGAGAAATCTACATTGTACAGCGGGTCATTTTCAATGCATGCATTGTACAGCGGGTCATTTTCCATGCATGTACCTCTCCAAATGTCCCTAAAAGGGAAACAGATAACTCCTGACCATTCTTGAACAGAATGGTATATTTGAAATGAAGTAAGTTGGAGAACCAACTTGGTTTGTATTTACATGTATGCACAAATGTTCTGACTGACTCTATCCCCAGATGGACCCATTTGTTATCCCATTTGTATGGTAAAGATTTCTAGGCTCATAGATCCTGCCTCAGGCAACATCTGAAATATTTTCCCTTCTTCAGTATGTAGTTTAGCTTGCAGAACTCTGACATTTCCACTGCAGTTGTTTTGATTTTAAGAAGTTCACAACCTATTTCTCTTTTCTTCCCAGATGATCCTCACAAAGTATTTCCTTCCTACAGCAATACGTCTCCTTCCAGGGCTTACAAGGATAGTAGACTATGGAAAATAGGCACAATGTATTATGGATTCATTTTCCAAGAACCTTATTTTCAAAATTATCTTGGTAATACTTGGGACTGCAATGTTAACATGCCAATATTATTTTGAAAGAATTGGTCTTGAGGAATAGATATAGAACACACCAGGCCTGTGAAAGAAAAAAAAATAGTCTTCCTTCCAAATAAATAAGTAATATTATTTTCATTTTTAATTGACTAATATGAAAGTCAGTAGTGTTTTTATTTCAAATTCATTTATTCAAAGCCTACCACATATGGTTGCCTCAAAAAGGTGGTCATTTTCAGGATTAGGAATGTGGGTGTTTTTTGTTACTTCCAGCATCCACTTTCCAGATGTGTTAAATATTTTAACAAAATCTATTTCTTTATCTCCTTTTTGAGGACCACTGTTCTTCCATCACTGTGTGGCCCACTTGTAGTCTCCATTCAGAAATATAACAAATGATGGATGCTTGGGAGAGATGTAGACTGATATTCCTCACTTAAACATTTAAAACCTTTCCTTCAGGAGAGATTCAACTGGCAAGTTACATTCTTATGGGCTGCACACTGTTCTACATGAAATGTAAGTTTTGATAAGCATTTAAACAGTCCATGGAAATATTATGAAACCAAAGCTTGGAATGTTAGTTCTAAAAATTGTTATTTTTATATCTTTAAATGAACACCTTCCCATGAAAGTGCACCTTAAAATGGTGAGGGAGTTTAGGTGAGTCAAGAAAGATCAGAGCAATATTATTAGGAAGTTAGACTCCACCATGAGTCTAGACAGCTAGGATGGTCACCTAAAATGGAATATTCAAAGCTGACACATAAAACATCCATCCTTCTCAGGAATTAATGGCAATATTGGTAGAAAATAATTGATATTTGCAGTGATAATGATAGTGGAGAAATTCCTAAAAAGCACCTATTAGGCAACAGTAATGAAAGATGACTAGTGGGCCTTTCATAAATAACAACAGTGATGTTCTGGCTAACTGTTGTTAGTATTGTAGAGAAGGCACCAGACGTAAACTACAGTAGTACCAAATATTTTATACCTGAAATCTAATAGAATACTCAGTTATTAATATAGTTATAATTATTTACACCTGCCATTTGTAATCAAGCATTTCTAACCTTTGTATACAAATACTAGTATGGGTCGTGAAGGGTCAGTATCGACTGTGCGACTGAACAACAAAAACAACTAGTAAGGAAGTAGATGTTCATATATGATGTTTCAGGATTGTTTTATAGCAAGAGTTTATTTTATTTTATTTTATTTGATTTAATATTCATATTTGTATTGCTGCCCCCTTGCCGAAACGACTCTGGGTGGCTTACAGGCATAAAAGACATAAAAACAACCACAATAAAACATCCCCAAAACCCCCCATTAAAATCCCACCCACCCACCCCATCTGCAGAAAGAGGGAGGATCATGATCATGATTCATACAAGCCAACAGGTGGGGGTCACACCACCATCCGAGCCCCACACCTGTCCCACCAGCCAAGTTTTGAGTTCCTTCTTAAAAGGCAGCAATTCGATCTGCAGTCGTATCTCTTTTGGCAGGAGGTTCCATAGGACATTCTGGACATTTCAAAGTATTTCTCATGGCAGAGAATATGTGATCAAGTTATTTCTACAACATGCAGAATACTTCTTATACTTTCTTTTTTTGTCACCTGAATCTTAGACTTACCAGATATTTTTCAACTCAGCAACAAACATTACTTTCACCTCTCTGTTTCTATTTCTTTTTAATATTCTTCTTCTCTACAGTTATTGGCTTGAAGATTAAGTGCTTTAATTTCTTTCCCACACATACCTTTACACATCTGTGCCCAGTCATTTGTTATCTATAATGTCAACCATTTTATCATTTCAATGTCATAAAATGGGTAGGGGACACCATTTGGTTGAGAAATGCAGTATAAAAGCTGTGTGATCAGGCCTACATAACTGAAGACCTATTATTGTAACAGAACCATTAAGGGAATTGCTTTTCTGGGAGAGGAAGGAGAAAATTTCTGTTCGATGGAAAAATGCTGCTCAAGAAATCAACTACACGTGCTTTTTCAATTTATTTCTTTCTTTCTACTCATCCTAATTTAAGGCTGAGAGAATCCTGAGGGAAGATTCAAATATCAGCTGGGTGAATCCATTACACCTGGATGAAATAAGAAGCTCCCTTATTTACCCGAAATTGAACATTTTATCTTTCTGTGGGTTCTTGGAGGGAAGAAGAGTAATGCATTTAATAAATAAATAAACTGAGACCAAGCAGGACTTTGGGCTCAGTTCACTTAACAATGCCTTCTCTGACTGGAAATTGCTCTTTCATTTCAATATTGCCATGTTACCAATATTCATAAAGTTCTATATGATAAATTATACGTAGAAATGCAAAATTACAAATTATTCTTTTAGTTTAACCAGAATCACCACAAAGCTCATTTGGGTGAAAAGATTCTGAGCTAGACTTCTTTCAGAATCTGACATCTCCCTCTTTATGTTTCCTTACTTTTGAATCATGCAGCTCTTTAAAAAAAAAGAAAACAAATTAAAAATAATTGCTCAGTTCCTTTTGAAAAACTGAAAGACATTTCTCATCTTTCTTGATTTTTTTTTTGCCTCACAAACCAAACCCCAGCTTTAGAGACACATAACAATCACCACAAACTATTTTTAGTCTTTAGCAGAGCAGTTATGTACATGATGTAAAAATGCTAATAATGATAAGGGTTTTTTTCATCTTGTCAGAAAGACATGAAATTGCTTCTGATGAATGTTCATAAGAATAACAGAAAATCAGCAGATCATCTTTTCATCAGTGGATTAGATAGATTAGCAAGCCTCATCTGTCGCAGACTTTTCAACCTTGTTGTGTGACCCAGAGATACAGAAAAATGTGGTAAGGCAGAAATTGTTTTTGCCACCTGTGTATGCTGACCAAATTGGGTTTTGTAAATTCATTATGCATTGTAACCTCTCCAATGGGAATGGTTCTGATGCTGTTGCTTTCTTCAAAAGAAAGATGTTCCTTTTTGATTTATTTTCAGTGCACTGGGTACGGATTTGTTTTTTCCAGTGAGAAAAAATGTCCAATTTTGTATTAATGCTTTTTTTTTTGCTTTTGAAAGTATGCTATTTGAGCCTTAGAAGGTAGGTAATCCAAACAATTAGCTGGCTGGATAGCTCAGTGTCTTAAGTACATGGCAACAGAGTGAGAAGCTGGGAGTTTGATTCTCCACTGTGCCTCCAGAGCCAGCCTGTGCAGCCCATAGTTCCAGAGCACCCCCAGAAGAAGGGAATGACAAAATACTTCCATGTATTCTCTAACTAGAAAACCAAGGAATGGTAATCGCAAGTCATAATTGGATCTGAACTTTCAGTGTTTAGAAACATTGGAATCCCCCAATACTGAGAGTGTATCTCTCTCGATGCCACAAAATGGTAGAGTTCCCAATGAAAGCGTGGTGCCAAAATGGCCGCCACACTCTTTGCGGCCCCCCCCATCTGGACTCAGACATCCGGGTGAGTTAGGGGACGTGGCCACCCCTCTATAAAAGGGGTGGCCACGAGGCAGCCGAGCTGCCATTTTAGAATTGCGACGGAGAGGAGAAGTTTTCTCCGTCGCTTTTTCTCTTGAGTCTTAGGCTATAGAGCCTTGCCGTTCGTTTCCCGGCTGGGAAAGGAGGATTACAGTACCCAGAGCCTTTTCAGATAGCTTCTTGGCTACCGCGGTATTTGCACGCTAGGAGTTCGATCCCTGGATAGGGATCCTTCAGCGACTTTCTTCTCCTAGGGAGACATGCCACCCAAGCGAAAGGCCCCGGCACTAAAGCCCCGGCCGAGGGGAAGAACTTTTACCAGCCCTGAATCAGATGGGGGCCAGCCTTTGGGTTGGAGGACCAGGGCTGCGCCCCCACGGCAGGGCAATGTGCCAGCTCCACTGGTACCAGTGGGGCTGGTCAGGCTACCACTTGGCAGCCGGGTTCCAGCTTGGTAGCTGGTCAGCTACAGGCCAGCCCCTCTGGGGCTTCGGCCTTCGGCCCGCCTTTGCTGGGCATGGGACAGGGTGGCCCAGGGGGGCCTGGTGCGGGTGACCAACCCACTGCTCCTCCAGCCCCCCATGGGCCAGAGTTTTGGCATGGCCCTATTCTGGCCCTGGCTCTCCTTTTGGGTTGCCTTTGCCCCAACTACCTAGTGGGCCGTACGGCCCACCCGGCCCACCTTGTACTGGGGGCTCCGAGGCAGTGGATGCTTGTTAGAACATATAGCAGTGCTGGAAGCATCTTTGGGCATTGCCCAGCCATCTTCTGAGGGGGGCACTACCGCTTTTCAACAGGGGCCCCTTCGTCGACCCGGCCAACTTGCCAGCCGGGATGCTTCAGCAGGCGGCCAACCGGGTTGAGCTGCTTGAGACTGTCCGGCCAGCCCCGGCTGGTGCCTCGCAGCTCCCCATGTGGCCTGATGTACAGGCTAGGAGCAGCCAAGGGTGGTCCCAGAGCTCGATTCCGGTCACGAGCTCTGATGCCCGCTGTGGGCCGGAACCCCCGGTGGGGGCAGCTCACGGAGGTGCGACTAGTGAGTATCAGGTTCAATTTAGTGCACCACCACCACTGTCTACTTACACTGGGGGGGGGGGGCTCAGTGGCCCTGGCTGCGTCAAGTTGATGTGGGTGGGCAGCCGTTACCACATTGTCCCATCAACCCCTGGTTCCCAAATGGTCCCTCATTCAGGGCGGGTGTGTCCGCCCCTGGGGCCGTGCCGAGCATCGCAGGGGCTGTTCAGGTCTGTGCCGTCGATGGCTTTATCGACGGCTGGTTGTTCCTTGCCCCTGGGTGATCAATTGTCACAGGTCACGAGGGACAAGGTTTGGTGAGGGGAGTACGTTGATATGTTCTCCCTTTGGAACCATGAGCCCACAGAGGAGGAGAGGGAGGGTCAGGATGACAGAGACAAGAAGCTGTCCCGTCGTCCTAAGCCACCGCGTAACTGGGCCAACTGGTTGCCGGCATACTTGATATATATGGTGGTATGCCTCAGGGCTCGGCCTGATTTGGCCATTCCAGTTCAATACCTTGATAATATTTACAGGGCGATGGTTGATTGCCCGGGCCCATCGTAGTTGGCTTACGATGAGGAATTTAGGATGAGGGTGGCCCTACACCCTGAGATGAGGTGGGACGAGCCCTGCCAGAAATTGTGGCTCTTGTACATGACTCCCACGCGACCGGCGCCTGGTGATAGGTACCATTGTGGTCATGCTGTGCAGCGGGCTGCTGCACCACAGGCTCCCCACCAACCGGTGGGGCAGGGGGTTCTGGTTCGCCTGCTGTGTTGGAGCTTCTCGGCTAACGACGTGTGTAATAAGCGCCAGTGTCGTTCCCGACACAAGTGTCCCGCTTGCGCTGGCCCCCACGCTGCCTCCGCGCGCCCGTGGGCTGGTGGGTCACGGGGCAGAGGTAGGGGTGCACAGGGGGCAATCAGAGCTCTGTCTGACAGAACTAGCCAAGTAAAAGCCCCCCTCCCCAATTAGTGTACTCATGCTGGAGCGATGGCTCTCAGCTTATCCAAGACGGGATGATGCAAGGTACCTGCTGGAGGGTTTCCAATCAGGCTTTCGTATTCCATTCAGGGGTGTTAAGGGCCCCAAGATGCTCCTAATTTAGTTTCCTTGAAAGGTAACGAGGAGGTTGCTGCACTGAGCATAGCTAAGGAAGTTGAGGCTATGAGAGTGGCGGGCCCCTTCTTAGAACCACCTTTCCCTAATTTGAAGTTCTCCCCTCTGGGGCTAGTACCGAAAAAGAACCCGGGTGAATGTCGTCTAATCCACCATCTAGCTTACCCTGCAGGTTCTTCGGTCAGTGATGCGATTCCTGATGACCTTGTTCAGTCAGGTACACGTTGTTTGTCCAGGCCCTACAAATGGTATGCTTATGCGGTCCCGGTGCTTTCCTGGTGCATTGGGATATGAAATCGGCTTTCGGATTACTGCCAGTGCACCCAGAGGATTTTGAGCTATTGGGTTTTAGGTTCCAAGGGGAATTTTACTTAGATAAGGCCATGCCTTTTGGCTGCTCTATTTCATGTTCGGCATTCGAACGATTCAGTACTTTCCTTCAGTGGGCCTTTGCTCGCAGGTCGGGGTCTCGGTCTCTAGCCCATTACCTCGATGACTTTGGTTTGGGGGTGAACGGGGCTCGGACACGTGCACGCGTCTCCTCACTACATTTCAGACACTCATGCGGGAACTGGGTGTCCCCTTAGTGCCTGAAAAGACCAAGGGCCCAGCTACTAAGCTCACATTTCTAGGCATTGAAATTGTCTCTGGCGCACAGGCATCCAGGTTCCCCATGGATAAGGTGACTCGGATCCCCGCGGCAATTTTGGCATTGATTGCCAAACGTAAAGTGTCCCCTCGTGAGCTGCAGCTACTTCATGGCCAGCTTAACTTTGCCTGCAGGGTGGTGACACCTGGCAGAGCATTTGCCAGGTGCCTGTGTGACGCCGTGGCTGGCCTGTTAAAACGCCACCACAGGGTCCAGCTGACCAGGGGCATACAGGCGGACCTTTCGGTCTGGCTCGAATTCCCTCAGCATTTTAACGGGGTCTCTTCCTGGAGATCAGACCTTATGGTCTGCCCTAGATTTCAAGTACAGTCGGATGCCTCCGGCTCCCTGGGTTATGGGATTTATTCTGAGGGTAGGTGGGCTTATGGCCGATGGCCTCACGCATGGCTTGCATGGATCACCTCTGCGATCTTACCTTCCTTGAGTTTCTTACCAATTTGGGGAGCACTGATGCTATGGGGCGAGGAGTGGGCCAACTCAGTGGTCCATTTTTGGTGTGACAATGTGGCAGTGGTGCACATTGTCAATGCCCCAGGGTCATGGCATTGGTTTGTCAATTCTTTTTGGGCAGCCTACGCCTAAATGCGCTGTTCAGGGCCAGACATGTACCAGGTATTAATAACGATATTGCTGATGCTTTATCCCGCCTGCAGATCCCCCGGTTCCATGCCTTGCTCCAGAAGCAGAGGTATTTCCCTCACCACTCCTGGCTGATATTTGGACGTTTGGCGAGGAGAGGTGAACCGGGCGACTGGCATGTCATTGGCACCTTGCACACGTAAGGTGTATCAACATGCTTTCATACGATTTAGAACCTTTTGCGAGTAACTACAGTTGCCTCAAGTGTGGCCCATACCAGTGGACCAGGTTTTACAATACATGTTTATCTTCACAGTCAGGGTTTGGCCCCCGTACTATAGCCTCTAGGCTTTCGGCACTGGCATTTATGGCCAATGTGAGGGGCTTTAATGACTGTGTGAGTTACTTCCACATGCGTCGTGTTTTGGAGGGGCAGACACGTGAACGTGTCCGCCGCCCGGACATGCGTCACCCCAGTTCGCCAGAGTTTCTGACCCACCTTGCACGAGGCTGGCATAACTTATGTTAGGATAGGTATGAAGTGGCTTTTGGTCACGCAGCTACCACATGTAGCCTTCTTTGGAGCGCTCCGCATCAGTGAGTTGGTATCAGAGTTGGTACCATGGTGTAAGGCGGATGTGTCTCGTAGGGCACTGGAACTCGACGATGTCTATGTCACGCACGAGTGGGCTCAATTGGGGATACGGTCCTCAAAGTTTGTTCAGCACGGCGTAGGCAGTGGAGTTAGACTGCTACGAGGTTTCATTGAAAACATCTGTCCGGTTGGTGCCCTACATGGATTTTTGGCAGTGCCTGCTGTGTGTTTTTCTGCCGCCATGATGGGTCTACCCCTACCAAAGTAAAGTTACGGAGGGTGACCGGTACCGCGCTTCGCGGTGTGGGGCCCGTTTTGGCACCCATATATTTAGGATAGGCGTCGCGTTGACTGCGGCTACATTTGAGGTACTCGGAGGCGGATATAGGTGTGTGTGTAATTTCTTATATGTACATCCCCTCACTGTACGAGTACCTAGTTATGTCCTTAACCTCTTCTCCTCTTTTACAGATCCTGTGTGTCTCTACACACCGGTGGCAGTGGGGCTGGTGGGCCGCAGCTATGTACACTGGGCAGCAGTATATGCTGCGGCGACAGAGTGTGGACCCCGACTTGGGCTGCGTGCATCCGCATGTATGCAATGGTATGGTATGCGCGGCACAAGGGGGCAGGAACTGTTGCCATTACTGATGTCCATCAGGGATGCTGGACCGCCCGATGTTCTTATTCTGCACCTCGGCGGCAATGATCTTATACGGATCACTGATATTCCTTAAATTGTCGAGGTGCTGTGACCTGCCATTTTATATCATGTATGGCTTACACACGGTCGCTATGGTCTAACATCGTGCCGAGACACAAATTTAGGGGAGACGTGGATCTCCGTGGTTCAGACCATTCTGGCGGTCAGTGGACAGGGCTGTTGCCCGGTCCCTTGCTGAGCATGGCTGGGAGACAGCCATTGGAAACCTGAGGATAGGCTTACAAAACTTTTTGCTGGTAGGCAGGATATGGGGTCCACCTGTCGGCTGGAGGTATGTACCTCTTTCTGGGTGAGGTGCAAGCAGGCCTGGCGACCGAGCTGACGGTCTGAGGGGGGGGGGGCGGTGAGTCATCATGGATGCCTCCCCGTGTGGCAGGTAGCACTGGTAAGGTAAAGATTTATGACCCATAAGTATCCGGCAGGTTCGCAATTGACTGCCCAACACTTAGACAGGTACAGGGGTAATAGCTTTGGCCGGTCAACGACGAACCAGGCAAGGGGTGATGGCAGGAGCTTAACAGCCTGCATCACCTTGAGATTTAATGGATACATGTCATTGGGTGGGGTCAGTAGATAGTTTATTGACTCCAGTCAACAATTTGTTTGTGTTAACAAACAAATTGATACAAATAGTTACATGTAGCCAATTGCCATTGGCATTTTGGGAGGAACCTTACCAGTGTTACTGCGGCCTGCTTGCCTTAAAGAATTACAAATGGATGAATACACCAATTGAAAGTTATAATTCGGACTAGGGCATTATTCAATAAAAGTGGCCCAATGCCTTTATCCATATACCGGTGTCTGAGTCTTTCTTTGGGGGGTGTGCCTGCAAAGTAATGCAGGAAAGGTTACAGGAGTGCTGTTGATCAACTTGTTTAGTTACTCATTTTTCTTGGAAACCTTTGACACCATTAGACAGTTCAATGAGGATGCTTCAAGCCCTATGAGATTCCTCACCTTCAACATGAGAGCAACACAATTCTGTTAGTGTTTGTATTATTTAAGCAAAATGTCACTACACAAAACTGGCCTTCTTTCCCTTTGAAAAGCAAAGTGCACAGGCACACAAACCTGCATACACAAGCACACATGCATACCCACCCCAATGCAGGAGCTGATATTGTGGCTTGGTGAAGTTTGAATTATCTGTTAACTGGCCATTGGCCGTAATAATAAAGAATTAAATTGAATTGAATTATCTGTGCAAAAGCTGTTTGTGCATATGTAAAGGCCCTTGTTAAGGCCAAGGGGGAAAAAAAAACTTTTGTTGTGTCAGGCAACAAGATGGATGTGCTGGGGGTCCCATTCTTGGTCAAGAACAGAAAAAAGTGAGAATTGTCATGCCTACATCTGGGGATGCTCACACCAGATTTTCCAAATGTTTGTAGTCAACCTCTTGTGTTGCATTTTCCTACCTGTCTGGAAGCTTTCTTTTCCCTAGTCTTGACTCCTTATGTTCATAGCTTTTCACAGAGCTATAAAATCATGTACACCCAGTTTAATACAGAGGGAGCTGAAATATAAACAAATTTTAAGAATGGAAAAAATTGTAATACAGTACTAAATATATATTGATAACAAAAGATGAATACAAGCCATGTTTTACTTTTGCAATTACAAGAGGTGCACAAAGTGATTACCATGAGTGTCCAGACAGTTCAATTACAGTGAACTGCTGCTTGAGCAACATTATCCAAAGTGTCCCGGATCTTCCCTTGTGCACATCACACACAGTACCATGCATCTCAAACTTATAAGGAATGTGTGAAGTTGTCAGGTGTGTTGGAGGTTCTCCTGCATACTCACACTTCCATTGTCATTGTATTTTCACATTTTTGAATTTCAAAGACCACTTTAAAATTGTCTTGTGCTTGACAACCATGCTTCCACCATTTTATTTGACTCTCCTGCCTGCCTCATGGTGATGCTAGCATTAATTTGTTTGAGTGAACTACATATTGCTACTGTAATTCAATTCTTCAAAAAGTAAGATATGGATAACATCTCTTAAAACATGCATACTTTTTGTTTTGCACCTTTTTGCTGTCTGTGGCAAAAGATGAGATAACACATCTCAATTCTATGTATGCGAAGCAAGCAACTGGATAGTAATTGACTCTTGCTTTAACGCTAGGAACAAGATGGCATCCTCTATTGAATCTTATGATGCAATACAGTAGAGCTTAGTGGTGCAGGGTAAGCTGAACAACATCTATGCCAATCATTCATTGGTCTGCCTGGTGGCTCCCTGCTGTTCACTTTAATAAATGTTGCAGTTCAACATCAGAAACAGTGTGTATTTCATGAAAATTGAGGCATGCACACATGTGGTGCCTGTTGGAGTTCATGACTTCAACAAAGCAGTTTTTTAATGGTATGGTTATATTATCACTGTTTAAGACAGCTTGCCTTCTTTTGTGTTCAGGGAATGAAGAAGCAGACGAGTGAAGTAGTGAAATTCAGCTCTTTAGGAGTGGAGTTTGAACATAGTTTGGATGGGGCAAAACTCGGACTTATATACACTATAAACAGTAACAGTAACAATAATACAACAAGCCCATTGGCTAACAGAGTGTGTACATTTTCGATCCACTTATTTGCATAAGAATAGATAGATGAGAAAAGATACATTCCGCTCCTGTCAAAAAAACACAGTTAACATACATAACACCTTCCTAGTCAGGACAGCAATAAAATAGTCATCATCAGTAGTCATCTAGTGGGAAGGCCAGTCCTGAGATATATTGTATGTACTAATGAAAATAACGAGCACTACTACAAAGTTACACAAATAACCAAGGAGGCTTGGCATATTTCCAACAGCTTTCAGTGGAGGTTGTTGTAGATTCCACATATTCTTATGAAACAGCTCAGGAAAAAAATTGCATTTGTGAAATGAGACTTCTGTGTAAGAGATTAACTTCCAATCCAACACATGTTTACTTGGAGGTCCTGATAAATTCACTAGGGATTACTAAAACAACAACAACAACCACAATAATATACTTAGAAAACCTTGCAAGAACCCTTATTGTTTGGCAACATGTAAACATATGAAGTATTTCCAGGAACACAACCAGTATCTTTCACGATTTCAAAAGTGTGCAATACTGTTTTGACAGAAAAATGAGCTTATGAATAAATCCTGTATGTTTAAAAGATATTCTGTTAGCTGTATATCTATCATAAAATGCCATTCTCATTGTCGGAAGAGATTAACTTGGCCATAGCAATTTGCTCAGGCAAAATTGAGGCTTAAATGTAGTTGCTCAGAAAGAATTCTGTTTAATTTATAAGTCTGAATGGAAGCCTAGTCATTGCTAGTTAATCAAAAGGAAAGCAATCTGTGGATATGCAATAGGATAGGAGCACAGGGGGCATGTAGACTATGACTGATATTCATACATTCTTACCTATCAGTAAATATAGTTGCACTCAAATGCTTTTACTCCAGCATAGATGGATATAGGATTGTGCCGTAAACCTTTAAATAACAGCGCAAAGCAGAAATGGATTTCTTTTTTGCATCAAAGACTAGTCAATCTTTATGCTGGTGATTGGTGAATACAGTTCTTCTGGAGTGGAAGATTTCTCAAAAATATTTCCAATGATTATTTTTTCTTAACACATGTAACATACTTCACAATATCAATATCATCTCATTATAGATCTTCTACTTTAAGGCATTTCCCACTTCATGCCTAACCAAGTACTGTCAACACTGACTGAGAACTACATCCCATATTTAATTTAATTTAATTTTTATCTTCCTGGTCTTATTTTGATGGAGCCTGAACATACCAAAAACTGCAAAAAGAATAATGAACTGTGTATGTTTGTAAGGGGAGAAAGCCCCAATGGATTAAAGAAGCAGAATCAATTGTCTTAAATAAGTGTTTAAGGAACTAGAGGAGAAAAGGGGTGGCCAACCTACGGCCCATGGACTTGCCCTGATCCGTGGAACCATTACATGTAGCCCACTACTGCCCTCACTGCTACCGGAAGCAGTAGCAGTAGCAGTAGCTGAAACATTTATGAAAACCGTAACATGTGCCTGCGCATGTTTAAATGAACCCCATGCCTGCCGTATACACTGCTGTAAATGCACCAGCAGCTGTTGTAAATGCATTTATGACAGCAGTGGATGCATTTTATGGTAGCATTTACGGTGGGAGGAGCGATGTGACTGGCCCGCTCAGCTGTCCAGTGGGCATGGTCTGACCCACAGCACAAATAGGCTGGGATCCCCTGGTTTATAGTAATGGTGGATGATTTTTAATATGGTAATGGATAAAGAGAAAAATAAATAAAGCCCTATTAAAGGTAAGAAAAACAATAGTATTACCATTTTGATCAGAATGATTTGGAAATATGAATGGACATGAAAAGATATACAGTACTCTGTATTAGTAACTGATGGAATAACTGAACAGATATCTCTAGGCCAAGGAACTAGACAGCAATGTCCCCATTACAGAATAATAGAATTATTAGCAAATTCTATTTGATAAGATAATTAGATATTAGACATTAACATTAAAGACTGTTAAGATTAATTTATCCACTTTATTAGCAATAGAAAACCCTTTGAAAGCTATGGAAAGGGGGGAAAATCACATTTTAAAGAATTTGGAGGTCTAACCAGTGGTGGGCATCAGCAGGTTTGTACCAGTTCGCCAGAACCGGTAGCAGAAATTCTGGCTGGCTGGCCCTGTTTATCCAAGTTTTGAAATAAAGTAGTCCTAATTTGGGTGCAACACAGGGCTTTCCCCTGGCCACGCCCACCATACCACGTCCACAGTGTAGTAGTAATTTTTTGGACCCCACCACTGGGTCTAACTTGCTTGGAGAAAGTTGGAAATGTTAATTTAAAAATCCAAAAAAGAAAAAGAAGTAAGAGAAGACATTTGTAAAGAATTGGATTCTGATATTTGAAAGACTGTTAAGTATTTAGGTATAAATATGCCAAGTAACTTGGAAATATTGCAGAAGGAGATTTTAAAAATACTTAAATAAGTAATCATGATTATGTTTATCTGTGTGTCCTAAAATAGTGATTTTTAATTACAGTAATTGAAAAGGAGGAAGGTAACTGGAAAACTAGAGAATATGTTCCCAATTTGCCAAGAACAGAGAGATTGATTATTGCTAGGAATTAGAAAACAGATTTTAATATTTTGTTAAGTGAATGGTATAGGGAAGGCTGTGATATAGCAATTAAGGATAATACATGTGAATTAAGAGTACAGGAGGTGTAACAGGGAAAGGCATGCTTGTAGATATATGGGGAGTATTTAATGATTTTCTATTTGAGCTCCCGTCTTTGTCACAGCTCCTGTCCACCTAGCAGTTTGAAAGCAATAAATTGCAAGTAGATAAATAAGGACCACATCGGTGGGAAGGTAAACAGTGTTCTGTGCACTCCGGTGTATAGGCATGCCTGCCACATGTCCAGTGAAATATCTGCAGATGCAGACAGTGCTGGCTCTTTGGCTATGAAACAGAGATGAGCACTGGACCCTAGAGTCAGATACGACTGGCTTTCGAGCAAGGGTGACCTTTACCTTTATTAACAAAGAAGAAGGGACAAAGCCCAATTCAAGTGTCCATACAATTCTGGAATGGTAAGCAGGCTGCACTACCAGGACTATTAGAGTGTAACCGCCTATAAATAGAATAAGTAGGTACTCCCTAATCATGCTAGTGGTCTAGATTTTCCTTTAGTTTTTTCATTAAATGTTTATATTTTTAAGAGGTGTTATTTATTATTTGTCATTATTAATTAGTAAAAATAAATAAAAATAAATAAAACAATAAAACAATATTTTGAGTGTGAGAGGGGTACAAACATCTTTTTCTCTCTTTTAGCTATCATTTAGGGCAGGGGTCAGCAACCTTTTAAAAATATTTTTATTATGATTTTTCAAATATACATAAAGAAACAACAAAAAAGTAATAAAACATACATCACATAAATGAATAATGTACAAAAAACAGAAAAATAAATAAATAAATGGAATATGACATTAACTCATCTAAATTAAATCAAGATAAAGGTATAACATCTAGTACTAAACACACTTATAGAAGATAGTGAGATCTTGAACAATTATCAAGGTCAGCAACCTTTTTAAGTTGGGGGCTGGGTTACACTCCCTCAGACAGTCCAGGGAGCCAGACTGGTGGTTCCCCCACAGTAAATGCATCTGCAGGTGCCATAAATGCATCCGCAGCAGCTGTAAATGTGTCCACAGCCACCATAAATGCATACGTAACTGCTGTAAAAACATTTGCAGCCACTGTAAATGCATTTGCAGCTGCTGTAACTGCATCCACAGCTGCTGTAAACACATCTATGGCCGCTTCCAGTGGCACTGGCAGCAGCGGTGGTGGTAGGAACGAGGACGGGGACCAGATGATTTGGCACCAAGGGCCGGATTTGGCCCACGGTTCGTAGGTTGCTGACCCCTGATCTAGGGGCTTAGAGTCCATGAAATGGATGGGATTGGTGCTGTCTCACCTGTTTGCATACATGTCCTTTTGCAGGCGCACCCCCCAATAACGGACTCAGATACCATTGAAAGTGGATAACGGCATTGGGCCACATTTATTGATTCATGCCCTAGTCCGAATTATAAATTTGTATTGGTAAAATGACCAATCATAATTCTTAAGGCAAGCAGGCCGAAGTAACACTGGTAAGGTACCACCCAAAATTGCCAACGGCAATTGGTTACAATGTATCAATTTGTATCAATTTGTTTGTTGACAACAAACAAATTGTTGACCGTAGTCAATATCTAACTAATGACCCCACCCTCTGACTCGTATCCGTGAAATCACGGGGTGATGCATGCTGGCTAGCTATCGCCATCACCCCGTCGCCTGGTTCGTCGTTGACCGGACAACGTTTAACTAATTTATTCCTATCTAGTGTTGTCCAGTCAATTGCGAACCTGCCGGATACCTGTGGGTCATAACTGTTTACCTTACCAGTGCTACCCGCCACACGGAGGGGCTTCAAAGAAGGCCTGACGCCCCCCCCAGACCGTCAGCTCGGTCAACAGGCCTGCTCGCCAATCACCCAACAGGAGATCCATACCTCCTCGCGACAGATGGACCCCATCCCCTGCATACAAATCATAATTTTCTAGGCCAATAGCGGGGTGACGACTGACCCGTCCCCAAGCCTTGTCAGCAAGGAACCGTGCCACCGCCCTATTGACCGCGCGCCTAGCGCGGTCAAGGGCCATGAGGTCAACTCCTCCCCTGTAAGAATGGCGCGGGACCATGTCCGACCAAACCAGGGTTGCGGGAGGCCAGACGTAGTGCAAGTAGGCGAGGTCCTCGCAAATCGCATGCTTGAGCGACAAGCCGGTGACCTGACCCAAATCGTTGCCCCCCAGGTGCATGATTAGAATGTCAGGCGGGGCAGCACTTCTGCCTGAAAAAAGAAAAGGCAGCAGCTCCCGCCACAACATCCCAGGCTTACCATGCCATGTGAGACTGGCGTGTTCACCCAGTCCCAGTCGGGGTCCCCACTCTGTCACCGCAGCGTAACGCGCTGCCCTTTGCACGTAGCTGTGGCCCACCAGCCATACTGTCACCGGTGTAATACGACACCCAGGGTCTGTAAGAAAATTGAGGAAAAAAGGAAGGTAAGGTGACTGTATTGGTACTCACGGCGGAAGTGGGCGCACATAAAACTGAAAACATTGTGAACCCCACCTCCCCATGCTGCGTATGTCAGCCCCGGAGTACCCAAAAGCAGCTGCTGTAGAGGCTGCCCCAATACGGAATGAATGTGTGCCATAACGGGCACCTGGTAGGCCCACCCTGGCGAGGGCTCTGCCTGTCACCTTCCAAAACTGAAATTTAGTAAGGGGAGACCCATCTTGGTGACAGAAAAACGGGCCATGGTGCGTGCCACGCAGTGCAAGAAACTCCTGTAGGGCACCAACCGGACAGATGTCTGCCAAAGAACACCGTAGCAGTCTTACACCACTGCCTGCGCCCTGCTGATCAGTCTTAGAGGAGCGTATCCTCAACTGGGCCCAGTCTTTGGCAACATAGACATCTTCGAGTTCCAGTGCCCTACAACTTGCATCCGCCTTAGACAGCATCACAAGTTCGCTGATGCGGAGCGCTCCAAAAAATGCCACCGTTGTGGCTGCATGAAAAAGGGCTGCCTCATAATGATCAAAACAGAGGCCTGGCCAGCCCCGGGCCAACTGGGTAAGAACCCCTGGGGAAATAGGGTGCCGGTCGTCCGGGCAACGCCCGCGCTCACGCACCCACCCCTCCAAAACATGTCTCACACGGAAGTCAGAGGTGCTGTCCACATGACCCCCCACCTTGGCCATGAAAGCCAGCGCCGAGAGCTTGGATGCTATGGTGCAAGGTGCGAGGCCCTGGGAATGCAGGTGAACCATGAACCGCAGAACATGATCCACCGGGATAGGCCAGGTCTCTGGCAGGTGAAATTGGGCAGAAAATGCCCTATAAGAATTAAAAGCTTGTTGATACACCTTACGCGTGCGGGGCGCCAGTGACAGGCCGATCGCCCGGTTCACCTCTCCCTGCCAATGGTCCATATCTCGTCCGGGAGTGGCGAGGGAAATTCCTCCGCATCCGGGGCCAAGGCACGGAACCGGGAGATCTGCAAGCGGGACAAAGCGTCGGCAATATCATTATTAACCCCTGGGACGTGCCTAGCCCTGAACAAAACGTTGAGGCGCAGGCAGCGCAGCACAAACTGGCGCACTAGGTCCATGACCCTGGGCGATTTGGAAGTCTGTGCATTGACAATGTGGACAACAGCAGCGTTGTCACACCAGAAATGCACGACCGAGTTGGCCCATTCCTCGCCCCACAGCATCAAGGCCCCCAGGATAGGAAAAAATTCAAGGTATGTGAGATCACGCAGGCGACCAGTGCCTGCCCATGCCGGTGGCCACCCACCATAGGCCCACTTCCCATTGAAGTACATCCCATAACCCAGGGATCCTGAGGCATCAGACTGGATCTGAAAATTTGGGGAAGCCAGGAGGTCAGACCTCCAAAATGAGACCCCATTGAACTCCCTCAGGAACTGTAACCAGATGAACATGTCTGCCCTGATACCCCGGGTAATCCTGACTCTATGGTGGGGCCTGGACAACCCTGCCATGGCGTCGCATAAGCGCCGAGCAAAAGCCCTGCCCGGTGCGACCACCCTGCAGGCAAAATTGAGGTGACCATGTAACACTTGGAGTTCCCTCAGCGATGCCTTGCGCTTGGCCAGCAAATCCGAGATGAGGGCCACTAACCGGGACACCTTATCCCCCGGTAACCTAGAAGCCTGCGCTACTGTGTCGATCTCCACCCCCAGGAATACTAGCTTGTTAGATGGGCCCTCGGTCTTTTCGGGCGCTAAAGGGACACCGAGTTCCTCCATTAGCGTCTGAAATGTGTTGAGGAGACGTGTGCACGTGTCCCAGCCCCGTTCACCCCCGAATAAAAAGTCATCCAGGTAATGGGCTACAGACCGGGACCCTGACCTGTGGACAAAAGCCCACTCCAGGAAGGTACTGAAACGCTCGAATGCAGAGCATGATATGGAACAGCCAAAAGGCATGGCCTTATCAAAATAATATTCGCCCCGAAATTTGAAACCCAGCAACTCGAAGTCGCCCGGATGCACCGGCAGTAGGCGAAAAGCCGACTTGATGTCGCATTTAGCCAGTAGGGCACACGGGCCGCACGAGCGCACCATGCGCAGCGCGTGGTCAAAGGATGTATACCTGACCGAACAAAGGTCATCAGGGATAGCATCATTGACCGATCGGCCGGCTGGGTAAGACAAATGATGAATAAGGTGAAATTCGCCTAGCGACTTTTTGGGAACTAAGCCTAGGGGCGATACCTTAAGATTGGGGAACGGGGGTGCAGGGAAAGGGCCAGCGACCCTGCCCGCATCAACCTCCTTCCTAATGCTGGCAGCAGCCACCTCCTCCCTTCCCCTAAGAGACAAAAGATTGGGGGCATCCTGAGGGGACCTATCACCCATGAAAGGGATACGGAACCCTTGCTGAAAGCCTCGAAGGAGATACTCCGCATCCTCCCTCTTCGAGTACGATGTGAGCCAACGCTCCAACATACGCACATTAATTGGGGAGGGGGCCTTTTGGTACACTACCTCCATCTGTGGCAGTCTTGCCAGCCCACTGTCCACCCTTCCCTCTGCCACGCGTCCCGCCAGGCCTGGGACAAGCAGAGGCTGCGTGGGGGCCCACACAGGTGGGACACTCATGCCTGTACTTGCAATTTTTCCTATTGCAGGAACCATTGGACGAGAAAGTCCAGCACAGCAGGCGGGCTGGAACCCCCTGCCCCGCCACCTGGTGGGGAACCTGAGCTGGAGCCGCTCGCTGGACCGCATGTCCGCAATGGTATCTCTCCCCTGGCGCGGGGCGCGTGGGCGTCATGTACAGAAGCCAAAGCTTCTGGCACGGCTCGTCCCACCTCATCTCGGGGTGCAGGGGAATCCGCATACGAAATTCCTCATCATAAGCCAACCACGAGGGGCCCGGAAAATCAACCATCGCCCTATAGATGTTGTCCAAATATTGGACCATCGGAATAGCCAAATCCGGCCGCGCTCTCAAGTACACTGCCATGTAGATTAAATAAGCCGGCAGCCAGTTGGCCCAGGTACATGGTGGCTTGCGACGACGTGCCTGCTCCTTATCCTTCTCGTCCTGCCCCTCCCTCTCCTCCTTGGTGGGCTCTCTGTTTAAGAGTGAGAAGATATCTACATACTCCCCCCGCCATATCTTTTCTCTGGTGGCTTGTGCTAGGTGGTCACCCAGTGGCAAAGAATATCCCGCTGTTGGCAAGGCCGAAACCGGGACCGCAGACAACGCGGGCATCTGAAAAGGGGGCTGTGCTGGCCCCGCCACCCCCAATACATTCCCGGCAGGGTAGGGAACACCTGCAACTCCAGGGGTCTGGGTAGCAGTTGTCATCGCCGAGTGGGGCGCCGGCGGCTGGGCCACCGCACCACCCGCGCGAGGCCAAGGCCATTGAAAAGCCACCCCCATAGTGGCAATGTGTGTAGGTGTATTGGCTTGTACTGCATACTCACATGTTGCACCCCCGCAGGCCGCCCCCACCGGGGGTTCCGGCCCACCGGGGGTGTCGGAGCTCACGACCGCCGTAGAGCTCATCATCGGGGCCTGACCCACACCTGCTTGCTGGCCGGGGAGCTGCGAGGCAGTGGCCGAAGTTGCGCCACGCGCCTGCAGCAGCTCGACCCGTCCCGTCGCCTGCTGCTGCCCGACCGACAGTGCCTCGAAACGAACCCCACAAGTAGCCCCAGCATTGCTGGCCCGAGCCAAGGAGGCCTCGAGGGCCGCCACACGGGCCAGTAAGGCCTCCACGCTGACCTGGGGCCAAGGGCCGGCCGGCCCGCCTGTTAGAGGCGCAGGTACAGGTCGCTGTACCCCAGGACCCGAATAGGGCCATTGTCCCGCACCGAAGCCCGGAAGGGTCGGTGCAGGCACCTGCCAAGGCAGGAGGCCACACCACCCCCCAAGGCTAGAAGGCCCCGGGGGGGGGCTGCGCCACAACTGCTGCAGGC
Organism: Bradypodion pumilum; assembly: GCA_035047305.1. Classification (NCBI taxonomy): domain Eukaryota; kingdom Metazoa; phylum Chordata; class Lepidosauria; order Squamata; family Chamaeleonidae; genus Bradypodion; species Bradypodion pumilum. Next base: position 60,622,285 of record JAWDJD010000004.1, on the reverse strand, counting down.
CCAGCAGAATGGGCAAAGCCAGGAGCGGTGTCCACCGCTTGCGGGCCGCAGGCCGCAGCCCTCACCGAGCCCATGCCTGGGTCTCCGGCTTCCGGCCAAGGGGTGATCGACCCCATCCCGCCGGTCCCGGTGGGTGCCGGTAGAGGCGGCTGCTGGGGAGGCGCCACCGTGGTCCTCCGACCCGGATTGCGCCTCCTACCCGTGTGAGCCGCACTCGAAAGCGCCTTCTTCTTCGGAAGCATCTCACTGAAGGCAAAAGGAAGCCGAAAGAGAAGATTCGCCGCCAAAAGGCTTCCAACCTAGGTAAAGAGCGACGGAGACACAGGGGAAAAAACTTCTCCGCTCCGTCGCTTAGCTAAAATGGCAGCTCGGCTGCCTCGTGGCCACCCCTTTTATAAGGGAGCTGGCCACGCCCTAAACTACCCGGATCATTCGTCCTGTGGGGGGGGGCCGCAAAGAGCGCAGCGGCCATTTTGGCGCCACGCTTGCATTGTTCAGTCATTTCTGTATCCTCTAAGCTTCTTCCTGCCATACCAAGCTCTATTATAGTGTCTATCTAGTGCAGTGATGGTGAATGTATGGCACACGTGCCAGAGAGGGCATTCAGAGCACTCTCTGTGGGCATGTGTGCCATCACCCCAGCACAGAGTTCACCACACCCTTCTGCCCAGCAGCCCAATGGGAGCACTTCCTCCCTCCCCCAGCACAGAGTTTACCCCACCCCTCTGTCCAGCAGCCCAATTGGAGTGCTACCTCCCTCCCCTGTAAGGCAGGCCACTCACATGCAACAAGAGGGGGTGGCATGGACATCAGCCCGTTGAGTCTGTGGCGGAGGTGAGTTTGGGCACTCAGTCTTGAAAAGGTTCACCATCACTGATCTAGTGCGTTCTTTTTGTTTTTGTAAGAGTTGTGATCAAAATTCTCTCAGCTTTTGCTATATGTTCACTTGAAGGATTTTCTTTGAAGTGTGAAATATAATTTAATTATTGGTTATATGTTGCCAGAGTGGGACCTGGGATGCAGTTTGTCCAGCACCCTCTTGGGATGAGAAAGCAGTTGGCAAAAGAACATTCCAAAATAGAAGTTACAAATTGACCATAGTTCTTTTGTAGAATGGAATTCTAAAGCACAGCTGTGTCTAGCATTGTCGTACATTTTCCCTATTTTTTTTTAAAAAAAGATAACTCCTACAGAATGGCATAGATTGAGGTCAGATGGCTGAGTCGATCTGACATAGAATGAGTCATAGAATGTGCTGTGTTTAGGATTGCATGATCTATGTTCTTAATCCAATGTTGACTCACTAACAAAAACTAGATCTTGATTGTAGCCTTTCTGCCACCTGCCACTGTTAAATGAACTGAGTAGTTTAGGATTATGTATAACACATACTGAATAGGCCCATTTTATAATAGCTTCAGCATTTTCATCATCATGTTCATAGTCACACATGTTGCAATAGTTATTGACATTTCCAACTAGAAAGTGAGTGTTTTGGGTTTCAATATTAGATGACTTCTTAAAGCAGAATAGTATATATTAGGTGGTTTATAAATCAATGTTAATATACATATAGCTAGTTCAACCACCATAACGTCTATGTTGTCCTGCTGGGTAAAGTCCTCTGAGCAGTGATGCAGGTCCTGTCCTGTTCGGGAGAACCGGTAGCGAAAATTCCCCCAGGCCACACCCACCTGACTGGCCACGCCAACCTCCATACCCCATTGTGTTGGCCATGCCCACAGATTTGGCCCCACGCACAGAATTGCCCCCACTGACAGAGGTGGTAATAATTTTTTTTGGAGTGTATCACTGCCTCTGAGAGGACCATAAAGCCTGGTCTTACAAAAATGGCACTTTCACATTGTTTATGGGCCTCTCAGCAACTAGACACATCTCAGAATCTTTGGTTGATGTGTCCTGTGGGGCACATGCCCCACAGGGGCACTTCAATTCCCAGAGGCCTAAATCAGTACATTGGCTGATCAGTGCTTTGGGGAATTGACATAGGCTTCTGGGAATTGGAGTCCAAAAACCAAATGGTGGGAAACACTGCTCTAAGCAGCAGTATAAGTCAATTCACCCCATAGCTCCAGCAAGAGAGTATTAGTTGTGATTTGCGGCAGTTTTGCTGTCCTGTCCAGGTTTCATTGTGGGGCAAGGGCCTCAGTTTTCAATAATCTTCTCCTTTCATCGCATGAACTCAGTGGACTGATGATTTCAGTTTTATTTCCTTTCCTCACTTTGAATTGTGGACTGTGGTGGCTTAGTGAACTTGACAAATGGAAGGTCAGCAGTTCAAGACCTGAGTGCTGCACGATAGAGTGAATTCCCATCTCTGTCCCAGCTCCTTCCAAACTAGCAGTTCAAAGGCAAGGTAAAGTGTTCTGTGTCTAGTCATGCCTGCCACATGTCCACCGAAACATCTGCAGATGCAGATAGCTTTGACTCTTTAGCTGTAAACATAGATGAGCACTGAACTTTATAGTCAGATACAACTGGCTTTCAAACAAGGGCAACCTTTGCTTCACTTTGAATTTATGGTGACCATTTTTTTCATGCTAGAAATGCTCAATATCATAAGGAGGTTGTGTTGGGATGTTGCTCTGGTACAAAGATAAATAGAAGCAGCATGCATGCTCTAATAGCTGCTCCTGATTTTAATTTGTTTTTGGCACATTTGTCCAAAGACAAGACACAAGTCTATAGAACGTCATTGTTACTTAATGATTTTCAGTGTGTCCACTAGCCTCCAAAGCAAACACAGAGGATGAAATAATCTGTCTATTTGTCTGTGTCATTATTTTCTTAATGTTAAAATGTAATTTAGCATCTAGCTAGTCTCAGCCTGATACAGGAACCTTCAAGTATTTCACAGATTCATTAAAATGTAGTTAAGCTGTTTTCCCTTCGATATCCCATATAGGATTCTCAAGGGAAGAAGAGAGCCTGAAAAAAATTACCTTTTTTGCACTGAAAATGTCACACATCCAACTTACTGTTGAATAATATTTATCATTAATTTCAAGCTCAAACTAAGTCCTTATTAGGTTTTTAAAAAATTATACCTGTAGCATTTTACATGATGAACATATTTATAAATTAATTAACAATTTAATGTAGTGGGCTCAATCCAATTGTTGGTGCCAGCCAGAGTAAATCCTTTGAATCAATAGGACTTACATTAGTTACATTAGTGGGTCTACTCTAATTGGAGCCAAGACTGAGTCCATATTAAGAATGGCATTGTTTTTATTTACCAATTAAATTAGAATGAATTTCATTCTCAGAAGAAGCATTGCTTATTTTCTACTATAAGAAGTATCATTCCATCTTTTAATTTGGAAGATTTCTCCCAGTTACATATTTGTTGAGACTTAATGAAGGCAAAACATTATGCTTACAGTCATAACAAATTACTTATACAATAACCTCCAGTGGCATTATTACTTCCTCCATCCTGATATTAATATTAACTTATTTGCTAAATATTCTTTGGCTAAACCATACTAAACATTGTGTTATCATAGAATCATTGAATAATTAAGTTGGAAGGGGCTTATAAGGCCGTCAAGGCCAATCCCCTGGTCAGTGCAGGAATCCAAGTAAAAGCAGATGTGCCGGATGTCCAACTTTCTCCTGAATGCCTCCAATGATGGAACACTCATCACTTCCCCCATTAATTGGTTCCATTATTGTACTGATCCAACAGTTAAGAAGTTTTTTCTGATATTCAGCCAAAATTTGGGTTCTTGTGATTTGAGTCAATTATTGTGTACTACATTCTGAGATAATTGAGAACAGATCCAGACCCTCCTCTGTCTGATTATATTTCAGTTATTTGAAAAGTGCTACCATATCTCCCCTAATCCTTCTTTTCTCAGGGCTAAACATGCCCAATTCCTTTAGTCTTTCTTCAGGAAAGACTGAGGTAATTGCCCTTGGGTTGGTCTCCAGTGATTGTTAAATCTCTTAGCAATTTTTGCTGTTTCTTTATATGGAGAAATCACAATGAGACTTTCCCTGACCAGGCATGGTGTCCTGGCATTATTCAAAGTAAGTTTCTATCCATTTTCCTTTTTAAAATTTTCACAATTCAAACCTGCACAAGAACTGCTTAGTTCTGTACAGGATTGAGCAATTCCTGCACAGGATTTGGCAGCAGGACAGATAGCTACAATTTCTGTACACTTTCCTAAATCTTCACCATCATTTCCTGGAGATCAACAAGATTTCCTGTGAGATTTCTTTGGTATATGATTTGGCTGAAGGGAATTGGACTAGATCCATGATGGTGAACCTTGACACTCCAGGTGTTCTTGGACTTCAATTATCAGAAGCCCAAGTCAGCACTCCTGCTGATCAGGGCTTCTGGAAATTGAAGTTCAAGCACACCTGGAGTGCCAAGGTTCACCATCACTGGACTAGATTATTAGCCCAAGAACAGGAGCACCAAGGTTGACCACCTCTGGACTAGATGAATTAGGCCTTTTCACTCCTATGACACTCGGCTTGGTGTTCACTTCTGGGCCTGTCTATTCCAATAAATCCCTCTATGTTTGATCAAAATAACTTTCAGGTAAGCATACAGAACAGCTGCCTCAATGATTCTTTACTTCACAAACATCCCGAAATTTCATAGGCATTAGGAAACTATGAGAATTGTGGCAATGCAAGATTCTGAAACATTACTCTTTCTTTGCCTATTTTCTTAGCAACCATGGTATGTCAATGAAGGTCCCATGTGCAAAAAGGAGATTAACCTGGATATACACGTATACTTCAACAAACAAGGGTACAGTCAGGCACACAGTTCTGGTAAGTAATGAACAGCAACAGAAGAAGCAACAACAAATGCAAAATTAGCTTATGGCTCATTTAACCCTTCTGGTATTTCTCTGGCACAAACATTTAAACACAATTTTGTGCTGCGTTTCTGTTACATTTTGCTTTGTTTCCTGGTGTTTTGTTTTTCAAATTAGTACAGATGCTGAACAATTAAAAGAAACCTTGCAAATTGCTTACCAACTGCTAAGTAATTACATTAAATTTTAAACTAAATGTAAATAATGAACTGTTACTTTTTAATACAGGAACATCTTTTTGTATTGGTTTTTTTAACAGGTCCTCATTTGTCAACCTTGGTGGCTGAAACATAGAGTTGTCATTGATTCTTTTCCCAATAATTCTCTGTTCCTTTCTGAACCTTCCCATTAGGCTAATAAACTAGAAGTTCAGCCGTTTGGAGTACAGGAGTGGTATCATCAAATATTTAATATAACTGTTAGACCATGCAATATTTATTGGTCTACGTTTGTTATTGAAGCAGACAACTTACTCCTTGCAAGCAATAGGCATTAATTTCATGGTTTGGTCACATTTGTCATTATATTTCTAACTACCAACATCATAATCTGACACACAATTTATAAGGTACTACATGGAATGCCATTTTTTCTTTCACTACCATCTGGTGGACCACAATGACACCAACTGTTCAGAGCAGGATGTTGGCGAGCCAGAAAATTATTCTATTCTAAGGAAGTGTAATTTTGTTGTTAGATCAGAAAGTCTGATGCCCTCTAACATTGATGGCAAATTTTTTAGACACTGAGTGTCCAAGGAAGAGGAGGAGGCACTGGCCTCTGGCAACATCATGTGGGCACATGCACACACCCACACACACCCATGGATTCCCTCACTTCTCCCCATTGGTGTGCATGTCCCCATGAGTTCCCCCCATGGGTACACACACACTTCCCTGTGGGTTCCCTTGGCCACCATGGGCTCACCCATGGTTTGCCCCCCACAGGTTTGCATGCCTCCCTTTGTGGGGTCCCCTGCACCCTGCATGTGTGCATTCCCCCAGCACATGTGACACTGCTGCCTCCTCCCCTGCCACCTACACCCTCCCCTCCCATTGGCAGAGGGAGAGGGCTGGGTGGGGAAGCAGCACTGTCATTGGTACTGGCTAAGGTGGGCTGGACAGGGCTTGCCTGTCACAGCACATGTGCTGACAGAAAGACCTCTGCATGCCACCTCTGGCATGTGTGCCATAGGTTCACCACCACTGCCCTATAACTTGCTTAAGAGTTGTACAGATCATTATAGACCTGTAGGACAAATCAGTCCTGATTTTTCCTCTTTGCCCATGCTGTATGCCAAGGGTTCCCAAACTTTTCATGCTCCAGGCCAGTCACATGGTTCACCGGGCTGGTCATGTGGTTCCTGCCACTGGAAGAAGTAAAATGGGCCCATTCAAAATGCTGCCGTAAATGCACCCATGGATGTCGTAAATGCATTTATGACAGCTGTGGGTACATTTACGGCAGTGTTTCGTGCATGTGTGAGCATATTTTACTTCTGCTTCTGGGAGCAGTGAGGGCGGTATGGGACAGATCTGGCCCATGGACTGTAGTTTGGCCACCAATGCTCTATGCTTAAACTTATGTGCATATTGACATAGGCTTATGTGCATAAATCACCTATATCTTCCAGTTTTAGGTACCTTTAAGAACCTCATCACAATTTCCAAGGGCTCCTAGTGGCAGAATAGGTTTAAGGTGGTAGCTGCCCTTCTTTTTGTACTACTGCTTTCTATTATGTACTTTATTATGGCTTCTTTTTCTATCCTTTCAGTAAAGTTTTATAGCTTGCCTTGGATCCAAAATAACCACTTGCCTTTGGCAAGACAATCTGTGGACAAAATTACACAGCTGTGACTGCAGGAACAAACAGTCTGGGGAGAAAAGATGAAAAGTAGTCATCTGCATATATGCTAATGTTCTGAACAAAACTGTACAAAGCTGACATCCAAAATGTTTAATTGCATTGAGAGCCCTTGTGGTGCTGTGGTTAAGTTTCCGTACTGCAGCCAAAACTCTGCTCATGATCTGAGTTTGATCCTGAACAGGGCTCAAGATTGACTCAGCCTTCCATCCTTCTGAGGTCAGTACCGTAAAATGAGTAACCAGCACGTTGGAGGCAAAATGTCAGTTGCCTCCTGAGCCACCCTGAGACTGTTTTAAGCGCTAAGGGAAGTAGATAAGTGTAATTGCTATTGCTGCCTCAAAATATGTGCCTTGAAGAGAAATCACTAAGACTTTTAATTTAACCTGCAAAGTATGCCTGTTGCAAAATGAAAATTGGAACTGAGTTCTCCCATTATGTCTGAAACATTGCCAGTGTCATTAAATGACATCTATGCATCGACTGTGAGCTGAAACAATGTCAGTGAAAAGGTTCATTGTGCAGGGGAACTTGCTGATTAATTTGCTCTCCTAGAGAATGCAAATGGCAATCTTCGAAAGTTTGCTACTTGTGAAGTGATTAAAGTAGGGGGATGAAAATGAACTCTCTGGGAAGCTATGAAACTTAGAAATGAGTATTTGCAAAGATTCATTTGGAACATGAAGAATTAAATTAGAAGTGCATTCTAGTAAAGTAGGTATATGGTTTTTCACAAAAAAATAAAGCTTTGAAACAAGAAAACTGATTTTCAGCTAGCAGATAAGCAATAGCCCCACAGAAAATGATAGTGCCTTGGCTTAAAGAGAGCTATTAGCACTGCCCTATTTCAGGAAAACAAAAGCAAACACAATGGCTTTGAATTGTATTGGCTTATCCTCCAGTTTAAATTCAACAAACCAACAACCAACTAACTTTTGATAAGCCTTGTTTAGTCATACCTTATTGAGCATTAATAAATAAAAGTAAAAACAAATAAAGCAAAAGCTATGTATTAACTGTATATATGGCTATGGAGCCTTTATCGATCCTTATATAGTTTAGTTTCTGGCATTCTACTACCATCTTCCTCCAAAGAATCATTATCTACAGAAAACTGACAAAACATGCATGCACAAAGACCAGCATAGACACAGAGACCCAAGTTCAGACTTCAGAGCAAGCCACTAGGGATTAGAACACAATGTAAAATGCACCACAAACAGATCCCTGGCATGAAATGTTAGGAAGGGTATTTTCAGTGAAGATAGAAGGTGAAAGGGGCCCCAGAATGAACCTAGCAGAGAAGTCCTTCCAAGAAGATTTGTTATATGTTTTCATTAAGCTTTTCCTGCAACAAGACAAAGATAATGGGAGCCAGATATGTTCCAGAAATAGCAAGTGTACTGGGAGTTTTGTTGAATGAAATCAAGGAGGGATAGAAAATATACTTTTACGTTCAGCTTGGTGGCAACTATTAGGTGCCATGGAAAAGCCAGAGTTTGTTTGTTAGAACCATTTAGCACCTAGAAATGGGAAATAATTTTGTTCAGTTCACATTTTGGCACAAATGTGCATTAGATGGCAGTTGTTCAGAATTTACATTTCGTTGGATTTTTGCATTGTGGTTTGTAAAAAACACATAGATAAAGATATGTATGCATAACAAGGCATATTTTAAAGAAATGAGCACACAGAAAAGCATGACAGAAGGGGAACTAGTTACGAGAATTTGTATATTAGGTAAAAATGTGCAAAATATTTCGACAGGGAGGAAGCATGTATAAAGCCACACAGATCTTTATGCCACTCCCCACCCCCATGCACTCCAATGTGGAAATTGAATGGAATAAACAGGAAGCAGGAAAACTGGATGAATTAAAAGATTTCCCCATTCCTATTAATGCTATCCGAAAACTTGTTCCAAATCATGCTATGGGCAAGACTTCTGACATATAACATGGATCCTACCTGCCAGCTTTTCCCCATTCATTTAAACAGCACAGTCCCTTTAAAAAAGCATTCTTCCCTGAATGCATGGTTTGAACGAATGAATGAATAAACGAATGAACAAACGAATCAATCAATCAATCAATCTGAATATTTGGTGACTATACTGAAGGTAAATGTCCATGTGTTCCAAAATGTCAAATGCTACTCCAGTATACTGAGTCTGTAAAAGTGACCTTTTTTATATGAAAATCACAGAATCCTCCAAGCAGCATTGGAAGCTCCATGATTAAAAATTTTAGAAATGATTTTAAAAGCCACATTTGACTTTCTTGAGGTCAGATCATACCAAAGCATTGTAAATGTGAGCAACAAATGACTCAATTTCTTCTGATCTTTGAGGGGTCTTTTAAATTGGATGGTCAGGTTGGTAACTTAGAAAAATTGGTGGACAAAATGGATTTCTTCGATCACATACAGTTCTTGAGCAGGCCTTGAAAAGCTAATGCACTTGCAGAAGGGAGGTGATTAAGGTTCAAAGGCTGTTTAACCTTCACTAATATACACAATCTTACATTTGCATGCAGAGAAAAAGAAAAATAACCCATGCTGGCTCCTGTAATGTGAGTCAAATTATGGGAGCACTTGAAGAGTCAGACAAAATCTCAAAGCATTAGGCTGTTGCCCCCACTGAGATGCACAAATAGCCATGAATGGGTTAGCATTTTGGCATTTGGCCAAATATAATGCAAATCCTCTATGGGGTTTTTTGATATACAGTGGTACCTCATACAACGATTTTAATCTGTTCCATTGTGCTCGTTGTTGTATGAAACAATTGCTATACGATGTATGCATCATATAGTGATTTTCCCTATGGGATGCATCATACAACAATTGTTTTTGTTAAGTGGTTTTTCCCATTGAAAAATTGTTGTATGATTTTTTTTTCATAGGGAAAATTGTTATGCGGGACGCCATCCCCCCCCCCCAAACCTAATTGTTATGCAATTTCATTGCTATACAGGGTGAATGTTGTATGAGGTTGTATGTTGTTTCCCTATTTCATCTCACTTTCCTGCTTCCTCTGACCTTAAGGCCAAACCTCACAGTGGCTGTTGTGATGCATTCCCATTATAAACTAGTCAACTGATCTCTTTATGATATCTGATAGTTTGATTTTGAATGCTTGATCAAGACTGATAAGCTCTGCAAAATAAATGGTCCTAGTGATGATAAGCGTTCTTTCCTTCCTTCCTTCCTACTCTGCATACTAGCCACTTTATGTGTGCTAGTTTATCATTTTTCAAATAAACAGGTGACACATTCAAATGACAATGCTACAGGCTCTATGCCTGTATTTAGTGGGGAAGAGGAGGCTAAAGGACATTTAGTTCAGATCAGAAGTTCAGCTTGCTGCTTTAAAAATATGGTCTCCCCTACCAATTCCCAAATAGGAGTTATATATACCATCAAGCCACACACCTTAGGAGGATGCCCTCAATTTACTCTTGCAGATTAAATGTGATGTGTGGTATGCCATAAAGTTCAGCATTCCTAGTTTGAAATGTTTCATAAGAGAGATCAGATGCTTTTCAACTTTCAAAGGGAGTTTCTTTCACAATGCAGTAGAGATATCTCTCTTCTACAAGTGTCTTTAAAATATTAATGAAATAAAAATGAAAGATTTTGGTTTGTAGTCCTCAACCTAAGCAACGATGAAGGCATGTCATATGAAGTTTGGGTTGTGTTTGCATTGGTTCAATTTATATGTTTCATTTTGATTCTGTAAACCACCCAGAATGGGTAAATTACCCAGGGATGATATAAAAATGAATTTAATTAATTAAATTAAAAATCATGTTATGCAGCAAAACCAGGCATGTGTACCTAGAAAAAAAAGAGGAAACAAATGTGTGCCTATAAGTTCCTTTAGGACTGGGTGCAGCATTGAGACTAAATGCCTGGGGTTCCATAAGCTAAATGACTTCTGTATTTTGGAACATGGTGATTTCAACTAGCAAACACGTACATGTGACTTTTAATGGATTCAGGTAAACAGCTGAGATAATCCGTGAAATAAAGAAATTGGTGTGAGACCATTATTCTGGAATAGTGATATGAATGCTCCAGCGAAGTCACCCATTATAACACATAAGAATCATTCTGAAATGTGCAGAGAGACAGGCTGTAGTGTGCTTTCAGTCAAAATGTCCTGTTCCAATGTTTGGTGCAGCTTTAATAGCATGGTGGGTGTTAGATTTTGGGCATGGATGAGAAAATCTCTCAATCTTGATTTTGCTGCATGTCTCCCAATTTCCCACTTGGATTGTTTGACCATCGTTCTTTCATACAGTTTTGTCAAATTTTATGTTTGTTGATCTGCATTGAAATTTCTGCATGTTTTTACATTCGTTACCTAACATGCACATTTCCCCACCACCTTAAGCATTTTCCCCATGGCTTTTCAGCTGTGTGCATTTTAGCAAGTCTCATTGTAAAATATCCTTTGAAACTGAGAAATCCAATGAAATTCTTTCCCATCCCTAGTCTGACCTGTAGGAGCATCAATAGATGAGGAGTAAACATGTCTATGTAGAAGTAATGCAATGCATTATGCAAGTTATGTGGTAGCTCCTCCAAGTCTATGGTATACCTTTTCATATGCAAATAGGTTGGGCCCTTCGTTACACTTCTGCCAGCAGGTAATAGCCTTCCTTTTTAAAGTGGCCTTTATTCTGTGAATTCTCTGACAGAAGCATATTTTGCTGTATGCCACCTTGAGTTTGTTCACTGGGGAAAAGAAACCCAAGGGTAGCAATTGAGGAAATAAAACAAATAAAGTAGATGATGATGATTGTAATTAATCGATTCCATCACTCATAAAGACCACAGATGCTTATCCATTGCTTTTCATCTACACAGGAACAAATGATTCAGCCAAGAGGAATTACAATGAAATTACAGCAGACTTTAAAGCTCTGGGTAGGAGACTCAAGGACTTTGAGGCCCAGATAGTCTTCTCATCCATCCTATCATTGCTTGGAAGATTACTAGAAAGGGAAAGGGAAATCCTCTGGATAAGCGACTGGCTATGAAGGTGGTGACAATGTGAAGAAGGATATGTTTTTTAAGACAATGGGTTACACTGCGTGGAAGGTGGAATGTTGGCAGAGGATGGGTTGCAATGGAAGGAGGAGGGCAACATAAATCAGAGGTAAAGAAAGATGAATGCTTTTACATAAAATAAGGGGAACAAACTGAGTACCTGAAATGGGGACCAATATTATTATTATTTTGTAAAAAGGGAGAAAGGATAGCAGGCTGCAAGTCAAACTATCTTCAATGTCTATATATGGGAAACAAGCAAGAAGAATTTGAACTCTTAGTTCAGGAGGGGAAATATGGTTTGATAGGGATAACAGAAACTTGGTGGGATGAATCCTATGAGTGGAACACAGCAATTGAAGTTTTTTTTATCATGTCAGAAGCACACAAAGGTGCTTTTTGGGTTGAAAGGATTTTTGCTGGAGGAACTCTGCTCAGGGGATGCTGAAATGAGGCTCTTTTCATGTCCCCAGGATTTTTTTCCACCAAAGTGATCCCTATTTATTGGATGAAGGTGTGAAGAGAATTCTCATCCAATTTGCAGATGGCATAAAACTGGGTGGAATAGCTAATACCTTGGAAGACATGAGCAGAATTCAGAAATATCTTGATAGGCTAGAACACTGGGCTGAAACCAACAGAATGAAATTTAACATGGATAAGTGCAAGGTTTTACTCCTAAGGAACACAAACCAGATGCACAGTTACAAGATGAGGGATACTTGGCTTAGTAATACTATAAGTGAGAAAGATCTTGAAATTGCTGTAGATCACAGGCTAAATATGAGTCATCAGTGTGATCTGGCTACAAGAAAGGTCAATGCCATTTTAGGGCACATTAATAGAAGAATAGTCTCCAAAACCCATGAGGTACTAGTCCCTCTCTATTCAGCACATCTAGAGTACTGTTTCCAATTCTTGGCACTGCACTTTAAGAAAGATGCAAATAAAGGTACAGAGAAGGGCAACAAGGATGATCAGAGTACTGGAAACCAAGCCATATGAGGAAAAACTATTCTCCATCATGCCAGAGTGCAGGACTCTGAAACTACAGGAAGCCAGATATAGGCTGAATATTAGGAAAAAAACTCTCTACTGTTAGAGTGGTATGACAGTGGAACCAACTACCTCGAGGAGTGGCGAGCGCTCTAACACTGGAAGCATTCACAAGAGAATTGGACAACCATCTGTCATATCTGCTTTGATTCCGATTCCTGCATTGAGCAGGGGGTTGGACTTGGTGGCCTAAAAGTCCCATTCCAACTCAGTTATTCTATGATTCTATGAATTGTCAATGATTTTTAAGGGCAGTTTCTGGACTGTCTGCCTTGAACTCCTCTTTCAAAATTAGATTCTTGTTCTTCAATCCCCTCAATTTCTGTTCTACTGATAATATCTTATTATTGCCATTGATGGATGAATGGAAAGTCAGTCATATGACTCCACCATTTAAAACAGCTCCATTTTGTGAACCTCTGTAGTCTGCTTAATTATTGCATATAATCGTATACACACATGGGAATAAGCCCTATATAACTCAAAGGACCAAAGACCTGTGCCTTATTTCTGTTTTAGATGTGTGTATGTGTCTGAGTTTGTAAAGTCTGCCATTACATAGAACAGCATTACATGAAATTAGTTGATCTTGATAATCTCAGATGCCATGAAGAGATGTTGGGAAAATTCAAGGTGCCCCCCCCCTTCTACTCTGCCTGCCACTGTCATCCTGACCACAAGTCACTGATGTGCAAGCATGTGTTGGCAGGCTGTGGAAATGACTGTCACATTCAGTTACTAGTAACTTTAGAATTAAGTGATTTTGGCATTTCTTCCTTGGGTTGGCTGTGCCTGTAGAAGAAAATAAAAGTGATTGCTCAAGTGAGAGATCTACAGATTAGAAAAGATCAGGACAGCACTAGAGTAAGAAAACCCTGGTAGAGTATGTGTCAGTGCATTCCAAACAGGACCTAGTTTCCAACAGATGCACATTTTCTCCCTTAGAGAAATGATGACTTTCCCATGCAGAAAGCACTTTTGGATACTGACAGGTGACTATAATATATGGGCTATGCACACTATATGTTTTCAGCCTTGTGGGATTCATGAACAAAATCATATGATAGGTTGCTCACATAAGGGCAGATGCCTATGAATCATCTGTCAGTGTCACATATTACACAAGTCAATGAAGTTGTGGATTAGGCATGACCCTAAAGACTGCTCCTTCATTTTATTAAATGTAGAATCTAATACCAAGTTTAAAAGGTCATGTCTTTTAAAGAACACATTCTTGTGTAGATAATCATCACTTCAACATATGCTCTGTTGTAAGTGTTCTGTACAGCAAACATCTTGGTCCGAATAATATTGTATTCTAATATTATGCTTATCTGGATTGTTCTCTATTTTGAATTTATTGTATCTCTGTATCATTATCTTGTTATTTTGTTTGATTATGTTGTTAGCCGCCTTGAGTCGGCCTCGGCTAAGGAAGGCGGGATACAAATTAAACTGATTGATTGATTGGTCCTGATCAATTTTTCATTTAACTGTTCGTAAGCTCCCAGTGAGGATGTATATCCCTATCTCAGTAGTTTCCAACATGGGCCCCATGCCCCACAGGAGGACTTCAATTCCCAGAAGCCTAAATCAGTACATTGGCTGATCTGTGCTTTGGGTAAATGACTTAGGCTTCTGCAGTGTTGCACTGCAAAAAAAATTACTACCTACTCTGTGGGCTGGCCAAATCTATGGGCGGGGCCAAATCTGTGGGTGTGGCCAAACATCATGCATTATGGGATATGGAGGTGGGCATGGCCAACCAAGTGGGCATGGCCTGGGGGAATTTCCACTACCGGTTCTGCAGAACCTGACAGAACCTGCTGCAGTCCATTACTGGGCTTCTGGGAATTAAAGTCCAAAAACTAAAGGTAGGGAAACACTGCCCTATTCTGATTAATAGCAACTTCAGTATTTGCAGGGTGAGTTTCCCAGAGGTAGCTTGATGTTCATAGGATTGGACCACCAGCCTTGAGAGCAGTTGTAGTGCTTGCAGTGTTGGGCCCTTATCCTGCTGCAGCTGCTAAGCTCCACCTGAGAGCCCTGGGAAAATTTCTGAACCATCATATGCTCCATCTGGAGGGCCTAGGTCAGTGTAGGTGAACCTCTGGCACACAGAGCCTTCTCTGTGGGTACATGCGCCGTAATGGACAAGCCTCATGCTGCCAATGCCAGCACCGCTTCCCCACCAACTCCTCTCCCTCCGCCAATGGTGAGGCAGAAATCCTGCTCAGGAGGTGATGGCATGGATGAGGTGAGGTGACCAGACACCCCAGCCCCATCCCTCTGAGGAGGTGGAGGCAGCAACACACTTATGGGGTGGTGGTGGTTGTGTGCACCTTCAGGCAGGATCACTCATGGGGGGCATGTGCACGTGCCCATGTGATGTTGCCAGTGCATGCACACACTCCCATGTGATGTCACTGGAGGTGCACCAGTGTCATCACATGGGTGCATGGGCATGCATGGTGCGTGTCTGTGCACCTCCTTCTCCTCCTTGGGCACTCGGAAGGTTTGCTATCACTTACCTAGGTGGCTTAAAATATCAAAACCACATCTTCCTCCCAAAAGCTGTCTCGGCAATGAAGGTTAGTGGATTTGCTGTTCTTGGTTCTTGAATCTAGTGCTTTGTTCCAGGTTTCATCTTTAGAAGATCGTCTGCCTGGTTCCTACTTCTGAAGACTTCTCCCTAGTTTCTGGATCTTGTCGACTATTGTTGTGCCTTGTTTGGATTCTTTCCTTGTTCCAGCCCCTGAAGGTACTCTGCCTTATCTGTTCTCTCAGTCATCTGACTTCTGGCTTGTTTGGACTATGCTTTTGTCATCTGAATTAATTCAGTATTTTAGACTTTGGCTCTGGACTGAGATATAGTTACTGTTTGATCTGTTACTTCGTTCCCCTGGGTCCTAACATTTGTGCTACTTGCAAACTGCCCATGCCCTGGACTCTGGCAAGTTGCATGTATCCAATACATTGTATCATATGTGAGGCTTATGATTTGTATGAACATGGAAGACTGCTCAGAAAATTTCAGGTTTCCTCCATTCAGGGCCAAAAGCCAGAGACCAGAGCTGGCTCTTCAAATGCCATTGGAGATAAACCTAGGTATAGCACTTATAAAACAATATGTGAGTGTGTGGTTGTATAATGTTTGATGTAAGCCGCCCAGAGTCACCCCTCGCGAGGGGGTGGCGGTACAAGTTAAAGAAATAAATAAATAATGCATGAAATTCAGACAATGTGAATTTCCTCCACTGCTTCCTAACAAATATTATGTTTGAAATACATATACAAGCACTTCATGCTGAGCTGCTGTACCCTGGAATCAGTTGAGAGAGAAGAACCAGTGTGTGCCCACCCTTTCAAGCCACCTCAGAAAGCACATTTCTTCTCTTCTCATGTTGCTCGTCCTGATGTTTTTGCATGGAGAACCATAGCAATTCTTTGAGAGACAAGCTGGTTTTTTAGACCTGGAAGACCTGCTTTTTGGTCTGCCAGAGTAGGCCTCCTGTCTTTGAGACTAGCAATTCAATGTTTTAGCCAAATGTAAATTTTGGAATTCCTAGTTTGAGAAATTAAGCAAGGGACTCATCATCTATGGTTGGACAGAATGTCATATTGAAAAATTAAAGGGCATCGCCTAGCCTACTTTAGGGACTGCAGGGGCTCAAGTGGCTAAGATGCTGACTGGAAGGCGGGAGGTCAGCAGTTCGATTCCCGAGTACTGCAGGATGGAATGAGCTCCTGTCTTTGTCCCAGCTCCTGCCAACCTAGCAGTTCGAAAGCAAGAAACTGCAAGTAGATAAATAGGGACCACTTCAGTGGGAAGGTAAATAGCGTTCCGTGTGCTCCAGTGTCTAGTCATGCCTGCCACATGACCACGGAAATGTTTGCAGAAGCAGACAGCGCTGGCTCTTTGGCTTTGCAACAGATGAGCACTGAACCCTAGAGTCAGATATGGCTGGCTTTCGAGCAAGGGAAATCTTTACCTTTACCTTTTACCTAGCCTACTTTAAGCAATCCCTTTTTCTTGCCACCAGAAATGCATTCGTGTGCCACCAGTCTTAAAGCCGAGCCATTATTAAGTCGCAGGCCATATAACTGTGATTGCCACTAAAGCGAGAATTCAATACTGGAGACTTGCAATACACAGTGTGTGCACACAAGCAATATATCTGTTTGCTCAACATTATGGTTACTTTGCCATGCAAAGTGAAGCCTTGGACTGTTAATACTGACTGTATATACTGGTGATTGAATGTGGTTTGTGTCTTGTCTAAACGAAATGCAAACTGTGTTCAGTTGTCTAGGTCCTGCTTATTACCTTGATGGATTTCACTGCATTGACCCCAGCAAGAAAGTGCACCATTTACACTCTTTGCTGAACATTGTCATTTACCCAGCTGTGCGAAGTACCTCTAATACTTCTTTTCTTTCATTCCCTCTGGAATGAAAGCTTTTACCTCCTTTGACAAACAGCACCTCTATACAAAGCAACATTCATTCCAGGGTTCCCTCCCCCCACCCTGCTTGCTGCCTGCTGTGATGGAAATTGATGAATCTCTACCTGAATATTAGCAATGCACATAATCTAATGGCTAAATATAGAACTGACAAAGGCCCTTCCTTGGGTAGAGGCTGTGCGAGGAGGGAAAAAATCAATGTCATTTCTGATATGGCTGCCTGACAGACATCTTCAAGAAGAATTTTATCTTCACTTGTCGCTGATTCTCAGATGCACTTTGCCATCTTACTGCAGAGAGTACATCACCCTAATTGTATCTTAATGGTGCTTTTGCAAGTTAAGTTATATTTCCATTTTTAGGACATTTTTCTGTGTTAGAACAATGTTTCTGTTTTGCAGCTCAGGTGGAGTACATTCTTAAAATCAAGTGTGAAATATTTCTGTCTGAAAAGACTTATCTAGGAATCTCTGCATCCGTGCACTGTGTTTTCAGTCATACAAATCCTCCTTCTAGTACAATTTTCTATACTAAGCAACAGAATTTTAGTTAATATTGAGATTTTAAAAATTAAGTATCCTGGATCTTTGTGCTGCAATGGTGCTTATTATTCTACTATAACGTACAAAAAAATTAAGTTGGAGAAAGGTACCTGGCCATGGAGCTGGAGGGGTGGGAATCACTGTGCCTTGTAGAAAAAGACCCAACCTGCACTGCTTTTGCCTAGCTACATAGTTCTAGTCTGGTCCCAGATGAATGGAATGGTAAACCACTTGTGAATACTCTATACTTAGAAAACCCTGGAAAGGGTTGTCATAAATCAGAAATAAAGTAAGAAAACATCAACAACAATAATAAATTTGAAATAAAAATCCAAATAAATAGACTTGCCTTCTGTTTCAGGATTTTGCTACTATTATAACTGGGAAGAGAAATGGTTCTATATACCTGACTTGAGTGGACTATACATCCCTGGTACAAGCAAGTGTAGTGGAGAGGCTAGTATGTGAGAGATCCAAGTTCTAGTCCTCATTTAGCTGTGACATTGACTGAGTCACCTTGGGTCACTCATTTCCCCCCCCAGTCTGCCCTGCTTCTCTGGGTTGTTCTGAGAAAGAGGGGAGAGATCACCCAGAGTGCTACAGTGAACCTATTAAAAGAAAGGAAGGCTATATAAGTAAGTAATATATACAGAATACATAATAATTGTGTGTCATCAAGTTGATTTTGATTTATGGTGATCCCTTTCAGAGTTTTCTAGGTATAGAGTACTGAGAAATGATTTATCATTTTCTTCTTCCAGGGGCATTCTGGGACTCTGTAGCTTCTCCCTTGGAGGCACAGGAGGCAATCAAATTACCAATCTCCATGGCCTACATCACTGAGCTAACTGGATTTTTTTTGGATAATATATTCCTTACAAATCTGTACTTTCCTCTGGCTGGAAGGAGAAACACTGCTTACACAGCAATGATAACAAGATCTTTTGCACCAGTGCTCATAACCCATGAGTGTAATGGAACTGTCTGACACCATGCACCATAAATTCAAGAAACATCAAATCACTAGGTAATAATGTTTGATTGACTTTGATTTGGCTATAATTGGCATGCCTAGTGTATAAACTAATTTGAAACCCTGCTCCCAGATGGAAAGCACATGGAGTTTTCAATTTCCTTTGTCTAGCCTCAAAAGGAAGCTAATGTTTCAGTGAGGACCATGTGGAGTGGGATCGAACACCCAGCTTCCTGTGGGGGTGGAGTGATAATGCCATGAAGCCTTTTGCTATTTGTTCAAAATGCATTTCTAAGAATGGAACCTGATAGAACAACATTATGCCATGAACTTTCAATATGCCTTCCTGATGTGGCATTTCCAAAAAAATGGGACAAGATGAATAATTCATCTGAGAAGTAAGTGACATTATGATGGAGCTTTGGCAAAGTGTATTTAAACATTTTTTAAAACTAGGATGAATCAGTAAGTACTCATCTAAGTTTGTCCATGATTCAGATAAAATGACGGATTGAAAGTGATTTTTCAGAAAAAGATCTTCTTGAACCATTCCTAAATCAAAGTCTTTAAGTCCACATAAACACTATGGGAAGATGTATGATCAGTTTCCCTAATACAAAGTGCTCTGGCGGTGAAACTATCAAAAGGATGTAAGTTATTGGCTGATGCAAAGTGGAGGGATGATTCTGCCTCACTTAAGAAGCACTGAGAATAAGCAAATAGATGGGACATTCTGAGACAAGAAAGGGTAACATTTTTGGGCACAATGCATGCCCTGGACCCACTGGTCTTTAATTTTGCTGCTGCCACTAACGCTGGCACTGAAATTGAGTGGCAGGTGCCAAATTGGCCATCAGTGTTGCCATTATAGCCTAAATATGTGGCAACTGAACAGACCTTGTATGGGAATGAAATGTGAAGGATCTCAGGGGTTTCTGGGCCCTAGAGACCCTCTGCACTATGATATCAGAGGCTGGTTCATTTGAAGTGTTGCAGATAAGCCACAGGGTTCATGCCAACCTTCTCCATCTTCTAATGCAATCTTTCTCAGTTTGGGTCCCTAGATGTTCTTTGACTTCAGTTCCCAGAAGCCCTGATCTGCAGGTGTGCTGACTTGGCCTTCTGGTAATTTAAGTCAAAGAACACCTGGAAAGCCTAAGGTTGAGAAATGCTGTTCTAATGGATTTCTACAGGAATTCTAAATCAAAGAAACATGTTTATCTTTACTAGAGGATCTATTCTGTAGGTTTAGATAATCTAATCTGAGCTGTCAGTGTTTTATAGTAGAAAGAGAGATGGAAAGGGACTCAGGAGAGGTTCAAATCCCTGCTTGCCCAGAAATGGTAAAACTACACTTTAATGAAACTCCTATTGGGGCCACTGCAAATTGAATGCAACTTGACAGCACATAAAAACAATAATCTACTTTGATCAATTTGAGCAATAAAAATTATGTCATATTTAATTGGTCTGACTTTTTCCTTAGGTCAGAGGAGGAAAACAAGTGGCTTAAGAATAAGTTTATTTTTCTGATTCCTATTGTTTCTTTGTCACCTAAATGAGAGAGAGAGAAAGAGAGAGAGAGAGAGAGAGAGAGAGAAAATTAGAACTCTAAAAACATCCAGGTAAGGTAATTCTTCTCTATCCCTCTCCATTATTAGCAAAATTTATAGATTTAAAAGGTCAGAAACATCAGAAAAACCAGACTTTCTGGTCACAGTTTCATTTAGCTTAGCAGTTCTCTTGCAAAACAAACACAACACATGCTTCCTTGTTGGTTTGAATGCAATGGAAGGACACTTCAGAGGCTAAGAGACGGTGACTTGCCTAGGTCACTCAATGAGTTCATATATAAAATGCCAGAGTTGGAAAATACTATGTTTTTTTAAAAATCCAGAAAAATCTGTCAGCCAGTGCAAACTGGAAGTTATCATAAAAAAGTATTCCCCCGCTCCTCCAGTATCTAATGAATATTACTTCTTGACTTTGCTGATGAGCTTATGTACTCACTATAAGGACAGGGCTGGCCATGTAGACAGTCTCCACATCATGTATCTGAAGTGAGGAATTATGGAAATTACTCTCCGATTCAATAGGGTGAGATTTGAGATTCATTAACCAGGTCTAAGGATTTGTCTTCACAGTCTCTGGGGATGGGATATTGCTGACCTAACTATTCTGATCTTGCTTTTGGATTTATGTTGACATACTACAGATCACCAAGAGATGTACCACTAGATCAAAATTTAGACTTTGGCCCATCTTTGGTTTAGAAAACAATGTTCCATTTTCCATTAGCAATGCATTGGCTTTCTACTGTGTTTTGTAACTTTTAACCAGCAATTATTTCCCAGCAGATTCTGTAAGACAGAGTCTTGAAAGCAGTACTGCATTGGCCTCTACATTCATTATTGTATCTTTGTATTCTTTGCTTCACACACATGTCATTTTGCAATAGCTGCTAATCAGCATACCCCATGACAACAAAAGGGCATGCCCCTAGGTCTCAGGCTTTGACCCTAAATCTCTGAGAATGGGGTTCTGATGATGTGGCAATCCTACAT
This sequence comes from Bradypodion pumilum, assembly GCA_035047305.1. NCBI lineage: Eukaryota > Metazoa > Chordata > Lepidosauria > Squamata > Chamaeleonidae > Bradypodion > Bradypodion pumilum. The sequence goes on along the minus strand of JAWDJD010000004.1, from coordinate 60,600,900 downwards.
GTGGTACCAATTATGCTTTCAGCATGCAGACAACTTGAGTGAGTTATATTCTATGGCAGTGGTGGTGAACCTATGGCATGCATGCCGGAGGGAGCACTCAGAGCTCTCTCTGTGGGCATGTGCACCATTGTCCCAGCACAGAGTTCACCATGCTCCTCTGCCAAGCAGCCCAATGGGAGCACTTCCTCCCTCCCCTCACCACAGAGTGGGTTGGGGGTTGCAGTTTGGGCACTCAGTCTCTAAAAGGTTCATCATCAACCATGCAAGTTATTTTGACATGGAATTTTCTTTCTTTCTTTCATGCTTATCATTGTATGAATTCTGCAGAGTAAGATGTGGAATGTTGAATGGTATAATGGGAACAGAAATATTGATATCTAATGCCCCCCTATTTCTACCTTTCTCCTTAATTTCCAGAATAGAAATTCTTCCATCTTATTGTGAGTGAAAAAAGCAGAAGGAAGGCATTTCTATTTTATGAAGACCATATGAAAACATGACACATGATACTGAGGATCTTTCCATGGAGAGGTTGTTTGATTTGAACTGTGAGCCATTCCAAATTTACCCTAGGACTGCATACAATAAGACAAAACCTGAGAGACAGAGTGGCTGCAAGTCTTTAAAGGACAGTCCTCTGTTTTGATGGCTGCCAGATGACAGTACTAATTGGTAGGTTCCGCTGTTTGGAATGCTGTCCTGCCAAATCCGAAGAACCACAAAGAAGGAGGTTAGGGACCTTGAAATTATTTGTCCACAGTGAGCAATGTGATAGCAGATTCATCAGGTTCATGAGGTTTCCTGTTGTCTTCCCCACTAAGTGACATATACTGTTACTCTGTTGAATATATATATATATATATATATATATATATATATATATATATATATATATATATATATATATATATATATATATATATATATATATATATATATATATATATATATATATATATATATATATTGTATATATATGCAAATTTATGAATTTTGTATATGCAAATTTATGAACATAATGTGAGCTGTTGCTTGACACATTTGTGAATTTATTACCCTAACAATGCTGTTTTATAGCAAAAATCTGTTACCAGCTATATTTCTGTTTGTGTACATTTCTGGATCTAGATACCTGTAATGATATGCTAGAGATGACTGTTACTGTTTACTGTACGTATCATAAATATGTATATGTAATGTTTACCTAGTGAGCTGATAAAACACAAGCTGCTGCTGATATGGTCCTATAGATTCAGTTCAGACCACATGAAGACACATTAGAATGTTCAACATGCCAAAATGTAATATGTAGATCAACTCCAAATTGTTTTATCACACAGGCATGGCCTATAGATACTACTCTGATGGGATGATACAGTGGATTCCCACATTGTCAGCACTCAAAGCATTGATCATAATTAATGCAACCACACTGGCTATCAAAGTGAACATTATAACAGGACTAATTTGTCTTAAGTTGTAAAATCAGACAGGGCATCAAAGTGCATATTACATTGATTTATTGTGCAGTAATGAACAAGGTGTACCCTTAAACCATTTTAAAGAAAGAAATGGAGGATTCTCTCTATGTTCTGAAAGAGAACAGCTATTATTTTATGAGTCTGAAAATGTGCAGGTAATTAGAGCTGTAAATGAAATATGGACATACATCATGCCATCTTTCTCTCCACAGTTGGAAATAAAGCAACTTCCCCCGCCTTTCTTCTCAGAACCAAAAGATACAGAAATACATTTAGTAATCAAACAAGGCTTCAGGGAAAAGGGCTTGAGGCTATGAAGCTCTCACATGGTTTCCCCTTAATGGCTCCATTATTAAGTTTTCTATTTTTAGTTGAATCCTTAGGTATCCTCTCTCCTACTCCCTCAATTATTTTTTGCTATTCAACATTTCTTACCACAAAAGAAGATGGCTTTGTGTTATGTTGCCACGGCAACTCTCTCTGTCACCCTACAAAGTATAGGGAGTGTAAAGGGAAGCAGATCAGAAGAAAATCAAAGCCAGAAAGAATGATTTCTGTCACGTTTTATTGCTACGCATATTGTGGAATCATATCCAAGGACGCTTATGCTTTGGAAGGACGGGCCGACAAAGTCGAAGAATATTCAAGTGGGGAACCTCATGGTTCATTTGGCTTTCATTGTCAATGTCATTTCATTTTGTTGTTTTAGTAGGGATGATGGCACAGTAATACTATTGCTTTGATAACCAACGTGGACCTCATGGTTCTTGTGGCGAGTCATCCTTAATGCATTTTACAGCCCATTCTACAAAAGCAACTTTCTCCCTAGAGAAGGGGAATTATTAGTATGTGCTGCTGCAAATTCATGAACAAGATCATGATGGAGCTTCAGAAACACTTGCACAAGCTTGTGAAGTTTTCAAAATCAGTACAAAAAAGCACTGTATTGTTCAGTAAGAGGCAGAACCATGGAATTCATACCCAATCTATTTCACTCTCTTCTGCCCACTTGCCTATTCTCCACTTGCTTGCATGATGTCTGTAATAATTACACCATAGGATAGGCCAGAATGCTTTTTCACCTTTTGGGGGGAAAATAATTTGGTTCCAAAGTGAGTTCAATTGGCTGACTAAGCCCTTAGGGGAAATGTATGGAGATCTTAGACAGAAGAAAGAAAGGAAGGTGAGCTTTAGGCTGCTGTCAGATACTGAGGGTGAAGGAAACATAGCTGCCTCCTTTGGTGGGCCTTCTTCACCCTCCAGCTGTTCTGCTTTTCTGATCAACTGAGCTGGGCATGCTACACAGCATTATGTTGCTACCTAAAATGCAGCAGAAGGGACTGCGGTGGGTTAGTGGTTAAGATGCTGAACTTGATGAGTGGAAGGTTGGCAGGTCAACAGTTTGAGACCTGAGTGCTGCACAATGGAGTGAGCTCCCGTCTCTGCCCCAGCTCCTGTCAACCTAGCAGTTTGAAAGGAAGAAATTGCAAGCAGATAAATAGGTGCCACTTCGGTGGGAAGGTAAACAGTGTTCCATGCACTCCAGTGTTTAGTTGTGCCTGCCACATGTCCATTGAAATGTCTGCAGACACAGAGAGCTCTGGCTCTTTGACTATAAACAGAGATGAGCACTGAACCCTAGAGTTGGATATGACTGGCTTTTGATCAAGGACAACCATTTTGTTTACCTTAAAATGTGGCAGAGGACTCTAGCACATCAATATAGTTATGCATTTCTATTTTCAGTCTAGACAGAATCTTTATGTGAAATGGGGAGAAGGAGCCATCTTGACTTTTTATTGGCAGAATAAAAAAAAATTGGACAAGGGATTTTTTTATGGTGGAAGATCACTGGCAATTGATGAAGCTACATAGCCATGAGGCTTGGATTTTGGATATATCAGTGGCTACCCTGCTTCCTCAAACAAAATCCAGATTCCAACACAGCAGGTGACACAGGCTTACTCCTCAGTTATGTAATTTACAGCATCATCTTGTACTTTCTCTCTCCAAATCTTCTCTTTGTGTTTCTGAATTGTTGATGTTTCCTCTTCACCGGGCTGATATCTCCCTGCTGGGGCTGTTACATTCATGTGCAGTGATAGGACTTGATTGCTCTTTAATGCTTCCTGCAAATCTTATTAAATGTGTAGTAATAAATAGGTGAGGTGTACAATCAATGACTGGGCTCTCAATTTGCTTTTTGTGTCCTTTTAAATGTGCAGAGCACTGGTGGATATAGTTACTGGAAAAGGGGTTGGAGGGTAAGACTGCATTTGTACAATCTGGCTTTTCAATGTCCATAAATCTACTTTGAATACCTCAATTACAGAACAAAAGAGACAATGCGTTGTATTTTGTTTACCTTGATACTGATGTGGTTCTGTTCTCATCACATCAAATTTTAGTTGCACTTACAAGAGAGCTTAACCTAGTCTAGAAAGAACAAGAGCCTCACCTCTGTTATTTCCACATTTTTATTCCCACTACTATCCAACTTTGGGGTTATTTAGGTAAATATTTTAAAACCAAACAGGAAAAGATTTTGTACTGCTAAAAGTACAGGATTTCTGAGCAAGAAAACCCTACAGGTTCCCAAATCTTGGCATGGCATTTGTCACCATGATATCTAAAATCTAACAGTAAAATGGGAAATTCACAGAAAACATCTGTGATCAGTTTTGAAACAATTTCCCCCAATGCATGTTCTCACTAGATCACTTGGGAAGGGAAAAATTACTGACATATCATATGATTTGGACAATATCTTGTCCATTTGCCTCTTGGGTTTAACAATAGATATGGTTTAGCATACTGTTTATCCACATTTCTAAATCATATGGAGAGACGAAGGCCACAGCAGACTGTTACCATTTATATGTGAAGGGCAAGGAGAATTGAGGTAGATATTGATACATCTTCCTAAATGATATTTCAAATACTTCTCTAATCATTCTTTAGGACTGCCAATCTCATCTTTGGAAATGCTATAGCAGGGAAATGTTGCGGCTTTATGGGCCAACATTGTACACAGCCTACACTGTGTTTGGTATACTTGCATAATGTGTACTGTTCAGTTTTTTGAATCTTAGCCATTCCAGGGCAAATTGGCTTGAACATTGGGTACATCAATACAGATAGCTCTGTCAAACCCTATGCACATTTGTTTCAACATTTAAAAACCAACTTCATCCTTACAGGCACAAGTGTCATTTACAAATACAGTTTGTATTTGTATTACAAATACAGTTTGGTCAAATTCTTTGTTTTTTTTTAAAAAAAACTGCCAAAATTTGTCCTCAAAGCAAAGATGAGTTGATGCCAGCCACATCTTTGATTTTATTTTACCTTCCAGAGTCCCCCACCTTCAACATGAGTAATTGACATGTCAGTTGGAATATTCTGATAGGTTCAAGAAGGAAGGAAATAAAATAAAATAAAAAATATTTCCAGGCAGCACAGATGGGAATGGTATTTATGGTATGCCTAAACTAAGAAGCTCCTTTCTCTTGTGGACTTATACTTTCCCTTGTGGTCTTATATTGTCAGCTAAGCTGATAACATCAAATCAGAAGCATGCTTTTATAGAAGAAGTTTCTTCTGTAAAGCTTTGGTTCCAAAGTCATTTGAATGCTCTAAAGTGAGTATTTGCCATAAGGTGGCTCTCCAGCGAAGCATTGTTCATACAAGTTGAAACACAGGCCAGATCTGGCCTAGCAATTAACATTTTCCAGCACCTCTGTGATAAGGATCTAAATTTAAACCCTGATGTGATTATCTTTGGCACAGGGCCTGCTCTGTTTTTGTTTGACCCACTTCAATGCCTTTTATTTTTTTTATGAATGAAACATATTTGCCAAATTGACCATTTTACTGTCATTTTAGATTTCAGACATCATGGTGAAAAGTGCTGTGTTAATTCCTGGAGGAAAGCAGGGAGAACGCAAAGGCTGAATAAATTAATAGGCAGCTGATTGAATGCTGACATTGATGTATGAAACAGAATATATCTCCCTTTAGAGCAGGTATAGAGAGAAGTAACTGTGTGGGGCCTAGAGAAGAGATAGATATACTGTGGGAAGTATTAGACAGGTTACTTCATCACAGAGTGTGTGGTTTAACTGTTGAATTCCCTGCTCCAAGCAGGAGCAGTAGTTGCCAAGTTAGATTATTTGAAAAGGGAGTCAATAAATCTATGGATTGCTAAACACAGGAGTGAAAAGCAGTAGTGGGATTCAACTGGCCCTGCCCATCCCTTTGCTGCAGCCTCGGGTTGTAGGCCTGCACCTGCCTCCCATACCTGTGGCGCAGCCTCCCCGGGCTTCCCCCATCTGGTTGCCAGAGCCACCTGGCCACGCCCACCATGCCACACACACAGAGTAGGTAGTTAAAAAATGTGAATCTCACTACTGGTGAAAGGTGGATAGTAAAGAAAGCCAACAAGGAAAAAATGGCTTGTTTGAAATATAGTGCTGGATGAGAACTTTGTGGATACCCAGGACTGCCAGAAAGATGAACAAATGGGTCCTAGAACAAATCCAGCCTGAACTGTCTCTAGAGGCAGAAAGGATGAAGCTGAGGGAAAGGCAATGATGCTGGAAAAGGTGGACAGTGGTGGGAAAAGAGGAAGACCAAATTAGGAGATGGATTGACTCCCTAAGGGTTTGAGTTTGCAAGAGCTCAAAAGGGCTATTTGGGAGATCACTCATTCATAGGCTCTCCAGATATCCAAAGCGACTTTGATGGCATGTAACAGTGGCTTAGTGGTTAATACACTGAACATGATGACTGGAAGGTCGACAGGTCAGCAGCTTGAGACCCAAGTGCTGCATGATGGAGTGAGCTCCTGTCTCTGTCCCAGCTCTTGACAACATAGCAGTTCAAAAGCAAGAAATTGCAAGTAGATAAATAGGGACCACTTCAGTGGGAAGGTAAACAGTGTTCCGTTCACTCCGGTGTTTAGTCATGCCTGCCACATGTCCACAGAAACGTCTGCAGACACAGACAGCACTGACTGTTTGTCTATAAACAAAGATGAGCCCTGAACCCTAGAGTCAGATATGACCTGCTTTCGAGCAAGGGAGACCTTTACCTAACAACAACAAATCTGTGGAGGATAAGATGGTTGAAAACCTCTAGAATCGGAGGCAGTCAGTTTTCAAATACCACTGCCTGACCACTTTGTGAACAGAAAGTGAGGCTAAATTTGATCCAGCTAATTTCTTTTATGGTATTATGTAGCTAAGAGTGGTGACAGTGAAGACAGTGAAAACATGAACAAGATATTAATGATACTGGTTCCAGAGAACAAGAAGTTTAAGGCTGCATCTACACTGCAAAAAGATAATGGCTTGTTTAATTGCTTTTAACATGGAACCATAGGAGATCACTGTTCCTTTATCATCTTTCTGTGTTTTTCTTACTGTTGGTACTTTGTTTCTGATTGCAGAAACAAATTGCTTTTCTGTTTTTGTAAAAGGAGGATGGAAGTCTAATGCAACCTTCATAAGTTGTTCTCTTCTCTCACATTTTTTTTTTAAAAAAGACATGTCTTTTCAATAGGGAAATAAATGAGAATGCATTTGGAATGGTCAATGACATTTCAAGCACCACTCTTAGCTACATAACTCAAGAAGATTCTCAGAAGGGTTCTGAAAAAAAAAACTTAGCCAAGGTTATTTTTTATCATGTAGCTTATAATAAATAGCCAAGAGAAGATCAATCAAAGAACCTATCATAGCTCAATATAACTTTTGCTGTAGGTATCAGTTTAGTATTTACATTTTAAGCACTCAAAGTATCTCTCTCTCTCTCTCTCTCTCTCTCTCACATACACACACACAGACACACACACACACTTCTCAACAATCTTGACTGTCCCGCAAGGGGACAATGACAATAAAGATCTATCTATCTATCTATCTATCTATCTATCTATCTATCTATCTATCTATCTATCTATCTATCTTTTAATACAATTTTTTTAAAATGACAGGCAGGACCTTTTCTTATTCACTACAATTTTAGCAGGACAGATCCTAGTGGCAACGTCATGCTTTAATGGTCTTTTTAAAACCAGCATTGTAACATTTAGAGTGTTATGGTGCTATAATCGTGCTTTAAAGAAAGTATATTATGGCATTAAAAGAGCAAAGCACTCTGGCACATTTTAATTTAAGTTTGCATTTTGCTGCCATTTTTTCATCTTTTAAGCAGGAAAGCCAATTTGCATTACTTAAACAGGGATGGTTTGGGTCTATGATGCTCTTTAAGTCTAAGCAAACATAAATGCTGGTCAGAAATTATGGTGTGTTTGCAGTGTAAAAAAGTGGAGGACCACAGCTGCATAAACAATTTTTAGAAATCAAAGCAAAAATTAAATAAGGGTGAGCTGTATAAGTTGCCCCATTATGATAGTGAACATGTCAGTTCAAACTCCTTTTAAAAATGTAGAAAGAGCAGTACTTAGAAAACCACATGGATAAAAGACAATAGGATCTATACACAGAAACCCCACTCCTCACCTTCCAATAGAGACAGTTTCTGTTCCACTTGTGATATTTTTTTACCAGGAGGAGCTATCCATACAGAACTATCCTGAAGCATAAAACATTGTTGCCTATTATCAAGGATTTGACCCTTGCCGGGGTTCGAGAGGCTGGTTATGATCAGTAGGCTGTTACATTTTCCATTAATCCACAAACTCCCTCAACAGCCTTTTGTCACCTCTCCTTCCAGAACCCGGGTTGCCAGGCTCCCACTTGTCCGGCACAGGGAGTATGCAGTTATTTAGTTGGTACCATGTAAAGTAGAGATCAATAGTACCTGGATATGCCTGAGAAGTAGACTCCAACTCAGTAGATAGTAAAACTCACAAAGAGCTTTATTTTCCAAGATGCAGTTTCATAGAAGCAAAGCATAATAGAATATGTGAAAAGAAAATAGTTCATAGAGACAGAAGTCTCAGAATTCCATCAGTTCATTGGGCAGGGAATAATCTCCAAGATAGAATCCAATCCAGTTCATTCCATTCCATGCCCGGGGGGCTCATCCATCCTGCCATGGGTTGTTCCCCTTAGGGATTGAGTTCAGCTAACAAGAGCCTGGTAGCGCCGGGTTAGAGAACTGATTTGGGGTCTGAAAAGGCACTCCTTATATAAGGAAAAGAGTAGCTTCTGCCACCCCTTGGAATGCATTACCTAATGGCATTACATAATGTGGAAACCCCTGGGTTTCCGTCTGGGAAATTCCTGGACTGCAGGTGTTTCCCCCCTCCTCATGGAATGCATGAGATCATGGGAACACACCTGAGCTCCCAATGTATGTTAGGAATGCTACAGCTGTTTCTCCTGATGTCACGTCTGGCTGTCAAACACCTGTGGCTGACTTAATCTGAGTGGAATCTGAAATATGAGTAAACAAAAGAATGCAGCTGCTTAGTAACGAGCTGTCAACCTAAGGTCATGACACCTATAACCTCCTGGAGATTTCTGATCTGGAGCTGGAGACTCACATTTTAGTTCCACTAATCTGGATTACTGCACTCTACCTGACAATAATTTTAGGAAGTGTCTAGGAATTTCAGCTATTCCAGACAGCTAGACCATTTGCCAAAGGCTAGCAACAGACAGCCTATGCTTTTTTTGTTATGACAGCTCCATTGACAGCCAAGTTGTTTTGGAGAAATGATTCAAAATGCTAGTTATGATCTCTAAAACCCTGTACAGCTTCAGACTCTCCAAGGGACCAGAACAAGCCTGCCAAGCTATGAGGGAGGTCTTCCTCTTAACTTCATCTCTCTCACTGGAAAGTTTGCTGAAGAAGATAAAACAGAATCTTCTCAGCGGCTGCTCCCAGACTGTGAAACTCTCTGTGAAAGGAAACTGGCTGGTCCCCTTCATTATTGTCATGAGTGAGCAAAGTCTTTGTACACTGGCAGGCCTTTCACAAGTAATTGGCTACTGAGGCAGCTTTTTAACAGTGTGGCACAGTACTTATATTTTTTAAAAGTGGCAAGAATCCTATGTTCAATTCAAGCCAGTATATAGGAAATAACTCATAACGGAATTAATTCTATAAAAAGTAGGCAACCAGCACCTTGTTTAATGAGTAGCCATTTGCCTCTAAGATTTAACAGCTTATCTAATGCAAGCATCAGTTGTCAATCGGTTTCTGGCCATAGTTTTAAATGGGTTAATACTATAATTTGTGGATTAGCAATGTAATTATTCATCTGTTTTGACAGTTGTCTGTTTTTAGATGGTATTTCCTATTCTGCTTTAAATCTTGCTGTGTGCCACCTTGAACCCTAGCTCTAAGTGGGGAAAAAAAAAAAGATTTATGAAAAAAACAAATAAGTATATACACAAATGGACTAGAAAGACCCACCAAAAAGCCTGAGAACATTTACTCCAAAGTGAATCTCAGTTCTCTGGCATTTAGTTCCTGGTGAGTATTTCCAGGCTTGTATCCTTTAAATCAGTTAATTGAGTGGGATTTCATCATAAGAAACTTTCACAGGATTGCTTCTGATATCAGTCCAAGAATATTCAAACTTCTGTTGAATTAGGCACAGAGAAGGAAGTGGGCAGGAACAGGGCAGATGGAAGAAAGACATTACGTGACAAAAGTAAGTAAACTGTTGGTTAAATTAGTAAAATGGCATTTAAATTTAGCATTAATCACAAATATTTTTCTTTCCATTTTGTTTCTTTGCTTGGTCAGAACACACAAGTGTTCAGCTACATCTGACAAATCCCTACCTAACCCAGCATCCTGTTTACATATTTTGAAACCAGATAGATACCCAAGGCAGGCTCAAATGTGTGTGTGTGTGTGTGTGTGTGTGTGTGTGTGTGTGTGTGAAAATGTAGTACTTTTAACCTTGTTTCAGTTTAAAATGTTGAGTTACTCATTGGTAGGGGTGAGAATGAGAGGAAAAGAATGGGAGTGAACTATAGGAAAGGATATTATGTCTCTCAGGAACAGATAATTCCTGAACGTGTAAAAATGAACATGTGAAAGGGCTGAATGAAAAGTTGAGGATTCTGAAAATTAGTTTAATCCACACAGTTAACTCAGGGAATATAAAAACTTTAAATCAGAAAGCACATTAGTTTGCTTGCTGCAAATTCTACTGTGAAAGATTTCCTAAGTGTGGAGTGTTGACTCTGTAACAGAAATTGGAAATCTTCTTTGCTTTCATGTTGGAAATCATTTGTTAAAATAATGTGACATCACTTTAGCTTCCATTGATCCAACACAAAGGATCCTGGGAGAAATAAGAGTTGTAATAGTTCTCCCAGGATATCTCCCAGATACACTATGGCTGTGTGGTTTAGTGCAGGGTTGGGCAACTTGTGGATCTCAATCTCAGGTCATGTACCTTTGTGCCTATATTAAAATCTGACTGATCAAACAATACGTTCAGGCTTCTGAAAGAGCATTCAGTCTTCATCTATGCCTGTTGCATAGGAACAGCAGCTTCTTACTATCAAAATAAAGCTTCAATGTGGTGTGAGCATCCTTTTTTGGCCCCATTTTAAAAAAACCTCATCACATTTGGTGTGATTGCAATGGAAGAATATCCACCTGTTTAGTGAACATATGTTAGGAAATCTTTGAAGAGGGTTATAAAGATGGTTTTAGACATTTTCTGAGCTGAAAAATAATAATATCTAGTTGCCAATTTGATACCCATCTATGGTATCCCAAATCTGGCCCCTAAAAAGGGCCATCTCTCTTTGCTGGATAATGCAGGTACACAGGGGTGTGTTGGCTATACTAAAAGGGCACTGGGCAGTGAGGTAGGTAGGGGGAGGCACCTATGGGGGGTACTCAGTGGTTGGCTCCAAAAAAATTTACCACCACACTGTAGGCATGGTATGGTGGGCGTGGCCAGGGGGAAAGCCCTGCGTTGCACCCAAATTAGGACTACTTTATTTCAAAACATGGATGGGTGGGGCCAGCCAACATTTCTGCTACTGGTTTTGGCAAACTGGTGTGAATCTGCTGATGCCCACTGCTCGGGGTACTGCATGATGTCATGGATTGTAGCTTCCAGATGACATACTTCTGCCCACCTCTGGGGGCGCCAGTCACTGGGGTGCACTGGGACTTGTCCATGTGTCCTAAATGGCCAAACAAGGATTTGTGTGCAACTACAATTCAAAATATGTACATGCAGATGTGCACATTGAAATCTCTATGTGTCAGAAGCAGAGTGATTGTGCAGAAGACAATGACATCTTCTATTTATAGCCCTTCTCTGTTTTCTTACCAGTCCTCCCACTTATTTTCCCTTACCTTGCTCACAGACAAAAATATGTGCTAAGATGGGAATGATTCAGTAGCTGCCCAATGCATTTTGGACCACCCCTGTGTTTTGATCTACTCTAGGGCTGTTGAGATACTGAACTACATATCATTTCCCCCCTTTCTCGCTCTATTTCAAACCCACTGGAGAGCTAGTGGCATGGTGAGTCACAGAAGATTGCACTTAACATCCACAGCAACACAGCTGGCAAACTTTGACATTTAATTTTTGTGGGAAAGAATCACAAGCATTTCTGTGCCCAACTGCTAGCAAGTTCCACAGACAACCCCCCCCGGGTTGCCCTGTCTGTTAGTCCCCATCAGCTGCGATTTGTGCCTTATTAGCCAGTTCAAGGGCAAGCTCCTGATGGGCAGATATAATCATCTCAAAAAGACATGTCTCTCTCGCCCAATTTCTAGGGATAGTGTGAGCAAAAAAAGAAAAAAAGAAGAAGCTAAGGACTGTATGACTTTAAGACAAGGAGCTGTATGGTGAGGATGAACAACAGTTGAAATGAGTAAATTCTTAAAGCTTTCTACAGCAAACTAAAAAAAAATCCAAAGAAATTTTCAAACAAGAAAAAGAATACTGTTTTGCAGTCTCTAGATGTATTCTTGTTTATACACAGTTCAGTGGCAAGCTAAGAAAGCCTTCATCCAGTATTTGAAAACTACACAAATGCACAAAAAATTGAGAAATTAGAAGACAGTTGACCACCTAGCTTTTTAAATGAAACCTAATACTGCCATCACACATCAAGCTGATTTGCAGTATTTTGATTGGCATATTACTAAAGCAAAAAGCAAAGCAATCACACTTCTATACCTCCCCATAGGGCTTAGTGCATTCTCTGGGCAGTTCACAAGTTAATTAGCATTTGCCTCCAACATACTGGGTACTCATTTTACTGATTTCGGAAGGATGGAAAGCTGAGTCAACCTTGAGGCCTGGCCAGGATCAAACTCGCAACCTTTTGTAGTGCAACAGTTTAATCACTGCACCACCAGGGCTCCTAGCACTATATATTTTATTGTACTTGGAATTATTTACAGTAAAAAATTAATTAAAACTTCTCAGGAAACCAAGAAACAAATGGAATATAGGTATAACTCTTTCTAAATAAAATTAGGAACAAAGATTTATACAGCCTTAAAAGCCTTGTAGAATAGAACAACACTTGTATAGAAAAGAGTAAGGAAAGCTGAAGCCAAGGCTCAGTGACTTAGGTACATGGCTGCAGAGCCAGAGGTTAGGAGTTCAATTTCCCACTGTTTCTCCTTGACAGATGTTGGACTAGATCAGAGGTCAGCAGACCTGGCTTTCCAGGTGTTCTTGGACTTCAATTCCCAGAAGCCCAAGTCAGGACATCTGCTCATCAGGGCTTCTGGGAATTGAAATCCAAGAACATATGGAGAGCCAAGTCTGCTGACCTCTGTAATATATTACCCATAAGGTCCCTTCCAGCTCTACAGTTCTCCGATCATTATAAATAGAAATTTATTAAAGCTCCTCAGTCAGGGTGGTTGTGTCACAAAAGCTTGTCCATTTGAAATTAACCATCGGTATTGGGGAGGGTGGCCATTATATGTTGTGGCTGTGTTAATGAGTGATGGTTCACAAGATCAGTTTGTAAGGTTATAGGAAGAAGTTCAAATTACCCTGCTTTGGCCTCATTAAAATAGCTCTCTGTTTCCATTTCATCAAAGAGAAGCTTATGAAATAGTTATCCATAGCAAAGAACAAACTTTAGAAATAGACAATTTGCATAAATCTCCCCCCCCCTTTCAACCCCCATTCTCACGATTTTTTGAGAAAAATCAAAGAATCAAGGTGTGACTAACTGGACTTTTTAACAAGTCTCCAAAACTTGCTCATTATTATTTTTTGTTGAAGATATATTAAGATCTTAAGGGGAGATATTCTGCTATCCATTTTGCCTGTAAGCTACTGTAGATGTGAGAAAGTCTTCCAAATTTGAGCCTGACTCTTGGAATCAGAGTGGGAAGCACCTCTAGTCTGTGTACCTCCTATATTGCCCAAAGTTTTATGGCTTAAAACTTTTGCTGCTGTTATGTCAAATCAATGATCGTAAATAAGCTATTTACAGTATAAACTATGGTGATGTGGATTGTTTCTGATGTTATACAATAAGTCCTATATGCTACAGGATGGCAGCGATCTAGGAAGGCACCTTAACCACATCTTTGGGCTGTCTCTTGCTCTAAATATGAACTGTCTCTGATATATTTGAGAACATGCATAGACACACCAAATTCATTTACAGATGTGGGTGAATACATGGAAGGCTCAGGCACTGGGGAGAACAGAAGATAATAAGCAGCCTACATTCATTTGTAATCCCACTAATATTTGTGATATCAATATTTTCTTATCAAATTTAAAATTTATTTTATTTTATTTATATTATTTATATTCATATTTATATAGCCGCCCAACTCACGGAGACTCTGGGCAGCATACAATCTTAAAACACTTAAAAAAGAACAACCCCATTAAAACAAATTGCCCCGCTAAAACCCCCACACATATTAAAAAGAGGAAATTACTTTGATATTAAAGCAACTAGCAGGTGGGCGTCACGACATCTTCAGGACCCCATACCTGCCCCGCCAGCCATGTTTTCAGATCTTTCCTGAAGGGAAGCAATTCCATCTGCAGCCTTAGTTCCACTGGCAGGAGGTTCCATAGGGCCGGAGCGGACACAGAGAAGGCCCTCCTTCTTGTGCTAGAGAGACAGGCCCCTCTAGCAGATTGTACAAGCAGAGAGCCCCTCCGGTCTGCTCTGGTTGGATGGACAGGCATTCTTGGGGCGATGCGGTCTCTTAGGTATCCTGCTCCACTACCATATAGGGCTTTAAAGGTAATGACCAGCACCTTGAATTGCATCCGGAGGCAAATTGGAAGCCAGTGCAGCTCCCGAAACAGTGGTGAGATGCGAGCATAATGCCCACACCCCATCACCACCCGAGCAGCCTCATTCTGGACCAGCTGCAGCCTCTGGATGGTCGTCAAGGGCAGCCCCATGTAGAGTGCATTGCAATAATCTAGTCTAGAGGTGACCAGAGCATGAGTGACCATAAGTAAGGAGTCCTGGTCTAGGAGCGAGCACAACTGGCGAATCACCCGAAGTTGGGCGAAAGCCCTCCTGGCCACAGCCACTACCTGATCTTCAAGCAGCAGTCGTGAGTCCAAGAGGACCCCCAGACTAGCCCCATCCAAAACCAACGATGGTAGCTCCCGAGATAACACCGGGCCCCTAATCCATAGCAACTCAGTCTTGCCAGGGTTCAGTTGTAATCCGTTGCCCCGCATCCAGACCCCAACAGACGCACTCGGACAGGACTTTGACAGCATCACTGGGATGACCACGAGATGAGATGTACACTTGGGTATCATCCACGTACTGATGGTACCGCGCCCCGGGGGAATGGATGACCTCACCCAGTGGTTTCATGTAGATATTAAATAGGAGAGGAGACAGCACCGAACCCTGAGGCACCCCATATTGGAGTGGCCTAGGGCTGGACTTCTCACTCTCCAACCAAAATCGACTGGGTATGGCCCTTCAGGAATGAGGAAAACCAGGACAACACAGTGTCCTGGATCCCCAATCCTCGGAGCCATTCCAGAAGGATACCGTGGCCGACAGTATCAAAAGCCGCTGAGAGGTCAAGGAGAGCAAGGATGGTCAGATGGCCTCCATCCCTTTCTTGCCAGAGATCATCCATCAGTGCGACCAATGCCGTCTCCATACCATGTCTGGGCCTGAACCCTGACTGAAAGGGGTCCAGATAATCCACTTCATCCAGGACCCCCACAACTGCCACACCACCTCCTTCTCCAATACCAGCAGGACAGGGATCTAAAGGGCAGGTAGTAGCGTGAACAGCTGCAAGGAGCCTGTCCACTTCATCAGGGACAACTGGGTCAAACTGTTCCCAAAATTACTTTTCCTTTTCCTTTCCAGAAAATTGGATAATAAATAAACAGGAACAAACACTGTACCCCCTTTGTCATATATTTGAAACACAAAAGTGTAACACAAAAGAAAGGGCTGAGAACTAGACTTTGTGATGAAGAAACAATGCATTTGATGTGTATTTTAATTTGGAGCAACCCTCCAAATTAGATTATGAAAAACAGGGATAAAACATTTAAGAAAAGGGTCTAAAAGAGTGCAGCCAGGCAGTCTTGAAGGTGTAACACTGTAACTGGCCAGGAGTGATGTTATGCCTTCTCCTTATCTCCCTTGGCACAGGTGTCCCCCAAACTAATGGGGGACACCTGTGCCAGGATGAGCTTACCGAGGGGTGGGCTGTATCTGGACAGAAGAAATACCTGTGTCCAGGCACCCCAAAATCCAATTGGTCCATGGGATATCAGGAGAGGGGAGCAGGGGTGTAATTTGCCACCATCCCTAGGACGTCATAGGGGTGGTTAATCAAGGTTAGCTTTCTGATGTGGAATTGCAGGATGGACAACTGACCCAAAACACATGGGAAGTCGAGACAGCTGTGCGTTGGGCTCCGCAGCTGCAAGAAGATCTGCGCCGTGGACACCCAGCCATCCCGGACTCCTTCCCCCCCTCCGGCTCTGGTTTGCCATGGGGGGAAGTTGAGACAGCTGTGCATTGGGCTCCGCGGCTACAAGAAGACCTGCGCCGCGGACGCCCAGCCATCACAGACTCCTTCCCCCCCCCTCCGGCTCCGGTTTGCTGTGGGGGGAAGTCAAGACAGCTGTGCGTTGGGCTCTGCGGCTACAAGAAGACCTGTGCCGCAGATGCCCAACCATCCCAGACTCCTCCCCCCCTCCGGCTCTGGTTCGCCATGGGGGGAAGTTGAGACAGCTGTGCGTTGGGCTCTGCGGCTACAAGAAGACCTGCGCCGCGGACGCCTAGCCATCCTGGACTCCTTCCCTTCGGCTCCAGTTTGCAGGGGCCTAGAGAGGAGTTGATGGACAGCTGCATGGGGCTTCAGACGGTTTTAAGAACTGCTGCTCTTGCCCCACTGCCGGAGACCGGTCTTTTATCTTGGCCAGCTGGGCCTTATATTTCGTAATTTATTCTTATGACTATATATTGATTGAACTGAAATTTGATCTTTTTGGACTGTAATTTATCCTGATATTGTGCGAATATGTTACTGTGTTTTTGGTACTTTGTATCAATTGTTCTGTATTGGTTATTGCCATTGTATCTTTAATTTATACCTTTATATTGTGATTAATTCATGTTTATTACTGAGTATTGATTATTGTATTGAATTTACTTTTCATGTTTCTTTATTACTATATTATTATATTGTATGGCATTTACATGTTGTAAGGCTGCCTTGAGTTAGCTTCGGCCGAGAAAGTGCGGGATATAAATTAATTTTTATTATTATTATTATTATTATTATTATTATTATTATTATTATTATTATTATTATTATTATTATTATTATTATTATTATTATTATTATTATTATTATTATTATTATTATTATTATTATTATTATTATTATTATTATGTTACCATCCTGTTTTGTTTCCCAAATAAAGGTTTTGTTTGCAAGCCAAATCTGACCACCAAGGTGTTTACTGGGCTATTCTTGGGTGCTCCGTCCAGTGGCCTTGGGCTTTCAGTCATATGGGGAAGATGAAGAGCAGTCACTCAGGGCAGGTGTATTCAGAGCTCACCTGGATTTTCACCTTTCTCTTTGACATTTTCCAGCTTTGGAGCATGAAAGGCAGGATGGGTGTGAGGAGCTTTTCCTTTGTTTGGGATGCTTGGACCACCTGATGCTATTCTGGGGGCCCAGAAAGAAGCAAGGCTGCCTATCTCTGGAGATGACAAAGCTTAAAGCTGGTTTCATGTTATCAAACAGGGGGTAGGGGAGAGAGAAAGGATTTACATCCTTAGAGATCAGTTGCTAAACAATTCCCTGAAGGATTCTGAGGAAATTATAATAGTAAATTTTCATTTTTCCTTTTGAGACAGAGAAATAGTAATCTCCAAATGGCAGGGGGAAAATTGAATTAGGGAAAGTATGCAAGAAAACATGCATAAATGCATTGAAAGGAAGGGAGGAGAAAGTCATGCAACCTGATATGGAACTCAGTGGAATGAGAATGTAGATGGGAATCTGAGAAATAGAGAAAAGGATAATCTTGCTACCACCAATAAAATCAGCAGCAGTGATTTTTGGTATTCAAAGTCTTCCTCTATTGCCCCATGGCTCCCAACAGCTTTTCAGTGATTTCATGGAAGTTTTGGGACCTTTTAAACGCAAGAGGGGGAGAGATTGGAAATGTTTTATTTCTCAAAAATTGCTGTGTCACCAGCCTTTTGTGACATGATGTAACAGCAGTAAGATTTCAGCAAATCTATTATACAGTTCTACAATCTGTAGATATTATGTCATTTGTACAAAAACATTGAGTCACAAAATATCTTGCTTTCTTGCAAAGGGGGTGGAGAATAATTTGTCATCTTTACAAAAGCATTTTCAGCTTTATTTTAAGTATGTTTGTCACAAAAAGTCACATTATTTGAATTCATCTTTACTGAGTCCCTTTGGCTCAGTGATTGCTAGAGTTGTGTGCAAGTCCTCCAATTTTATTTTTATTCTAATTTAGGCCTTTAGAATATATCCTGATTTGGTCTGGATCCAGTTGTAGTCCATTCAATTCAACTTGTGCCTCAGATCCATGTTGATCTGAAAACCTCCCATTGACTACACTGTAGCTTTGGAAAACTGGCAATGATGATAACATTTTTATTTTTGGAGTGACAAACGTGACATTTATAGATATGACAGACAGGAGTCAACATAACAAATTTTAAATAGCTGGCTTTGTGGTTGTGTAGTAGGTAGCTTTTGATTTCTTTCAAGCAAGCAAGCAAGGAGGCAGGCAGGGAGGCAGGCAGCCTGGCTGAATCCCTAACCACCTCAATTTCTCCTCTAGCCACAAACTTATTGGCAAACTTATTTCATTTTGGCCTGGAATCAAAGCTAGTCATTCTGTTTCACCCTGGGCCTCACATAAACAAATCAAAATCAGGTCAGTTTGATTTGGAATTCAAGATTAGTCCAACTCTGCCACATAGCCTTATTCATCATGCATCTTTTCTTCATAGGTTATAAACCCTTAACAGTACAGGTCCAGAAGGAGAAGACTTGGGAAGGTGCATCCCTAGTATTGGTGCTTTTATTTCAAAATGACCCTGCGATAGCACCATTAAAATCCAGAGTAAAGAACATGGATTTTCTGATATTTACATAAGGAACAAAACAGGGTCCAGAATCTACCTTGCCTACAGGTATCTTTCTTGTATAACGGGTTTCAAGAGGAGCTGGGAGATTTACAAGTAACCTAAAAGGGTTCTAAATATGCAATGCACACAAACAATTGTAGCATATCTTGGCTTGTTTTAAACTCTAACCAATGCTATGCCTTCTGGACTAGCTACAGTACAAAATGGATTTGACTGCATAGGTGGAAGTTATTTCTTTAGACTTATTCTCCCTTCCCCCATACTTCAACCGCAGCAGCTTCAATATTTAACAGCCATAAACCCTACAGAAGCTTCTGTGACTCTCATAGATATTTGCAATGTAATATTTTTAAGCCACTAGGACAGGGGTCAGCAACCAATGGCCTGTGGCGCCAAATCATCAAGCTCCTGCCTTCGCTCCAACTGCTGCCACCAGAAGCAGATGTGGACATAGACACATTTATGACAGACATGTTTATGGTTGCTGTAAATGCATTTATGACACCTGCAGATGTCTTTATGCCTGGTGTAAATGTGTTTACAACAGCCACGGATGCAGTGTTTATGGCAGGGGGACTACCAGTCCGCTCCCTCAACTGTCTGAGGGAGCATACCCAGCCCCCAACTTTAAAAGGTTGCCGTCCCCTGCACTAGGAGATGGATGTTGTCTGTGTGCCAGCCAGTCAAAGTGAAATCCCTTTTGGATCTAGCATACAATTTGAAGTGAATTGAGATCTAGGTTAGCCATTGTTCATTTGGTCAGATTGGCATGTTTGCATTTAGCTTTTACAGTCTCCTCTTCAGTGCTCTTTTCTCTGAAATTTATTTCCTCACCTGGAGAGTCAGAGAAATAAAGCAATTCAGTGGACACCTTGGCACACCACAATCCTATTGGTCAAAGGCTTATTGCTTTTTTACACTGGCATAACTGATCCATGTAAATCTGGATGGCAAATTGCTGTAGGTCAAGAAGAAAGTTGAAGCATTTGCTGTCACACGCAAAGTCACCTAACTCAGTTGCATAATAAGAAATCCTATGCACTTCTTACTTTATGACAATTGGCCACTGATATTTAATCCATAACATTCAGGGCCAACTCAAAGCAATGTGCTGGCTGAAGCAAAGAATGAAAACAGTATCCTCTCACAGTCTATGTAGAAAAGCTAACTGGCCGAGCAGCTGAATCTTTCCCTACCAACAAACCACCTTAATCAGTTTTCATCACTGCAGCTGGTCTTTTGTAAAAATTACAGTAGGGACACAGTTCATCAAACTATGTTCATCAGGACTATAGAGTGCTGATGGGGAAAAAAATCCATTTTCTCTCCAGTGAAGTTCAAAAGAAACAAGGAAACCAAGGTGGATATAGTGGAGAATAAGATCATCCATTTGGTTAATCAGAGAAATCAAATGAGTCCTATCTCCCCTATGGCACATGAATATGAAATGATTTTGTCAATTGTTCTATGAGGAAAAAGAGTACCT
The DNA here is from genome assembly GCA_035047305.1 of Bradypodion pumilum. Lineage (NCBI taxonomy): Eukaryota > Metazoa > Chordata > Lepidosauria > Squamata > Chamaeleonidae > Bradypodion > Bradypodion pumilum. The sequence goes on along the minus strand of JAWDJD010000004.1, from coordinate 60,580,339 downwards.
TAGGGATCCCAACCGGAATAGCCTTATGGAGCACTCTTCTTCAACAGCTGACTGCTGTTTCCAAATGATACCCATCAAGCGCGGCTCCCAAAAATACGGGAAATTTCTGCGCACACATGGGCACGCACACGCAGAACCTGTTTGCTCATGTGCAGTAACCCCTTTCAAAATACGGGATGGCAGTGGGAAAGGGGAGGAACGAGTGCCAAAATATGGGAAATCCTGGCCAATATGGGATACTTGACAGGTATGTTCCAAACATCTGTTCCATGAAGAGACTACCTCCTTCTGCTCCATGGAGACTGGTGAATCTGATTTCTTGAGAGACAATGAACCAACTTGAATTTTCAATTTGAGCTTTACCTGGGCTGTCCAACCTGTTCTATGGATAAGATTCAGCACTTTGGATACTCCTTGTAAAGTTCAGGGTACAACCTGGAGTGGGTTCATCACCTCTGCAAAATTGGAGTCATCAGTTCGGGGCTATTCAACAATTACATGATCCTCAAAGGGGGGGGGGGTGTCTGCCATCTGAATTATGGAAAATTGCATGGGGTCAGGTCAAAGATTACATAATCCATTTGGAGATGTTGTGGTTTCAAAATATGGCGCTTTTTTAGGTTTAAAAATGATCTCTGGGAATTTTAATCCGAATTAAGATTATTGAATCCTCACTGATACGTTCTGCATTAGGCATCAATAGTGAAAAGCTCTAAAAATTAGAGTTTTGATACAAAAGATCTCGATTATGTAATTTTAAGGGGGGATCAAAGTGAAAATTATGGTCAGATTACATGGGGGAGGGGGTCAATTTCCCCCCCAAAATGGATCACGTAATTGTTGAATGGCTCCTTCACACTTTTGCTAGGGCAAGCTGCTGACAGATCCCTCTTTGAAACCAGGAAAAACTGGTAACTGTAAGTAAAAATGCTCTTTTCTACTTAAAATACTTCTACAGGACTTTTATCATGCTAGTTTGTGTGGAAGAAAGAAACTGGGAGGGGGGGGTACTGAGACTGAGCTGATCTCTCCACATTTGTTTGTGTGTGTTGCTTTTTCTTCTACTTTATATTCTGCAAATTTAAAAGGACTAAGCAAAATTCCCTAATAGTCCAGGCATCTGACTCTCTGATCCAACAGTGCAATATCCTCTCCCCCTCATTCTCTGCAAGGGGAAGTCTAAAATATACTACAAAGTGATACTGTGATAAGAGAAGCATTTCAAGGAAAGAGACATCTGTGACTGCACATAGCCGTTTGACAAAAGCTTCCTCTTGGGAGATAGCATGGAATCCTTTTATTCTTAGAGACAGAGAATGACTCTAATGTGACCTCTTTAATTTCCTTAGGGAGTATGTTAAATCATTTGTTCCTGTAAATCGGTCTCTTACTTGAAAGGGACAGTGCAATCTCAGCTGGCAAGGTAAGATTTTAGAAGACCGGGGCCTAGATTCAGTACAGCACATTTAAAGTCTCAGTTTGGCACTGGAAAGTGGGAGAAATCTTTGTAAAATTCATACTTTAATATCAGCTCCCACTTGAATGGGAAAGGTTGAGTTGGGTCTAGAAATGTAATTGGGTAAGCTCCACTAATAAGGTCAATCCTCCCTCTTCCTCCCAGCTCTTTGTACCCCCTAAAAATGTGATCCAGAGAGAGAGAGAAATTATTTTAAAAATCTGCCTTTGCCCTCTATTCCTGTTTCTTCCAGTGGGACGCATTCAGTGAATTGTAGCTTGGTCCAAGAAAATAAGGAGTTCTTTCTTCCAGAGAACATCTTCTTTGAAGCCAACCCCTTGGGAGAAAGTGGTAATGTTTATACTGTACCTCCATTGCACATTTCTCTAGCAATTCCAGCTAGAGACGGAGAACATTATTTTTTTAGGATTTCAACTCCTAAAATATGCCTAGGGCAATGACGGTGAACCTTTTAGAAATAGAGTGCACAAACAGAGGGTCAGGGCAAACTCTGTGCCAGGGGGGAAGGTGGGGGAGGAAGTGCTCTCATTGGGCTGCTGAGCAGAAGGACAGGATGAATTCTGTGCTGGTATGGTAGCATGTATGCCCACAGAGAGGGCTCTGAGTGCCCCCTCTGGCACATGTGCCATAGGTTCATCACCACTGACCTAGGGTATTATGGAAGTTATTACCTAAAAAGGGACCTAACTGCATCTGCCTCCAGATCAGAAGAATTTGAGGATACTATCTCAGAGTCCACCCAAGAAATATCAGTTCATACTCTTCACATCGTTCAATTAGATCATTACAAAGTGAAAATTATAAGAACTACTTGATGCTATTATTATTGGGAGAAAGAAGCATACTTTGTTCAGACTACTAGTCTACAGTTTCCTGGGTCCCTACAGAGTCCCCCTGATGTAGACTGCCATCTATATAGACTCTCTAGTTGGACAAAGGCTAATAGTGTTCTGCCAAGAGAACACACTGGTCATAGCAAACACCCTCTTCCACCAACACAAGAGGAGACTTTACGCATGGACATCACCAGATGGCCAACATTGAAACCAGATTGATTACATAGTCTGCAGCCAAAGATGGAGAACCTCCATACAATCAGCAAAAACAAGACCTGGAGCAGACTGTGGCTCAGATCATAATCTACTGATTGCAAAATTCAGGCTTAGACTAAAGTAAATAGGGAAAACAATTAGGCCAGACAGGTATGACCTAGACAACATCCCTAAGGAATACACAGTGGAGGTGTGGAACAGATTTAATGGCTTAGACTTGATAGACAGAGTACCAGACGAATTATGGACAGAGGTATGGGACATCATACAGGAGGCAGCAAGGAAAACCATACCAAAAGAAAAGAAGCATAAGAAAGCAAAGTGGTTGTCTGATGAGGCTCTTAAAATAGCAGAGGAAAGAAGGAATGCAAAAGGCAAAGGAGAAAGGAAAAAAACCAATCAATTGAATACAGAATTTGAAAGAAAATCAAGGAAAGATAAGGAAACCTACCTAAATGAACAATGCAAAGCAATAGAGGAAAACAATGTAAGGGGTAGGACTAGAGATCTTTTCAAAAAATTGGGGAAATCAAGGAAATGTTTAAAGCAAAAATGACCATGATAAGTGACAAAAACGGCAAGGATTTATCTGAAGCAGAAGAGATTAAGAGAAAATGGCAAGAGTACACGAGGAACTCTACAAAAAGGACCTCAACACCCCAGATAATCACAATGATGAGAACATTGGACTTGAGTCAGACATCCTAGAGAGTGAAGTCAGAAAGGCCCTAAAAAGTACTGCAAACAACAAAGCCAGTGGAGATGATGGTATCCCAGCTGAATTTTTCAAAGCCCTAAAAGATGATGGAATCAAATTATTGCATTCTATATGCCAGCAAATTTGGGAAAAAACATCAATGGCCATAGGATTGGAAAAGTTCAGTATAAGTTCCAATCCCAAAAAAGGGTAATGCCAAAGAATTATCGAACAATTGCACTCATCCCACACGTTAGCAAGGTTATGCTCAAGATAATACTGGATAGACTGCAGAAGTGTAGGCTGGGTTCTGAAGAGGCAGGGAAACTAGAGACCACGTTGCCAATATACGTTGGATCATGGAGAAAACAAAGGGATATTTTATTTATTTATTCCTCACATTTCTACCACTGCCCCCTCGCCAAGGCGACTCCGGGTGACTTACACACAAAACAAACAAAAACTTTACAACTGCAGTATGAATCAACACCTCATTATACATATATGATTCAATAAAGAATTTGCTACATTAATTTCTGAACCAAAGAGACTCTCTCTTGTTATTTCTGTTATAGTTTCACAGTATCCCATCCCTTAGTTAAAGGGTAAGCTTGGATTTCAATTGAAGGGTTATTTGATCCTATGAGGAATGTGCTAAGGCAACATGATGCCACAGAAGTGTGATATTGTAAGTTCCCCCTCTCTCTAATCAGTCAGTATTTGAATGTTGTGATTAGTTTAGGTCTTAATGAGACAGGATGTCAGGACAGGACTTGTGGACTAGTGTATTCTATGATAAATCAAGGTATAATGTGTACGCAGCAAGTAAAATATAAAGTCTTTTATTTTAAGGGAATGAATTGAGTCACACGTCTTTTAGTTGTATAGAATAAATATTCTTGTGTATATAGAAAAATTCTTGCCTGTCTTGCCCTGTCTCTCTCTCAACTCCCAGGATGCTTTACTTTGTTAGAACCACATTTTTGAAACAAGTTGATTATATAAAGAGATGGTGTTTTAAAAACTCCACTGTTATGATCTGTAACTTCTGTCTTTGCTCAATTCCATCTTGGTATGTTCAGCAGCAAGAGCGACAAAGCTATAAGGACTTGAGAACCCAAGGCATACACTGTTGTTGTTTTTTAAAAAACGATTATGCTTTATTTCTCCAGTGCAACTGAAGAAAAAACTTATAAATGCAAAGGGTTACAATTACAGTGGATTTTTTTGGCCATGTCTTAGAGTTTGAAATATCTAACTGGTTTCCTAAACATTTGGTGCCATGGCATCATCATGGGCAATGCATTCTTCTCAATTAACATGGTTCCACATGTACATTCAGAAGTGGTGGCTTTATGGACAAGTATATATTTCCATGAAAAGTGCTATCAAATTTCTAAACTGTTACACAATCAGCCTTTACTTTACCATAAATATTTAAGTGGGAAAAATTAACAGTAATATTTTTCAGGGATCACATCACATCTGCTATATACATATACAGATACATATGTTGATAGTCTATGTGCAAATGAAATCATACACACTGGCACACCTTCCTTAGGGCTAGGCTAGACCTCCGATCTGACATCTTAGACCAGGGGTTCTCAACATTTCCCCACCATGGGCATGATCACGCTCCCTCAGACAGCTGAGTGGGCTAGACACATGGTTCCTCCCACTATAACCACTGCCGTGAAACACATCCATGGCTGTCATAAACACATTTACAACAGCCAAGGGGGCCTTTATGGCACATTTTCCTTGTTTTTTCTGCTTCTGGCGGCGGCCCACATGAAATGGCCCACAGGCTGTAGGTTGTGGACCCCTATCTTAGACTGTACACATCATTTTAAATGATTAGTTTGGAAGGCATTCAGTTTTATGTTATGCAGCCTATAGAGGACTATACTACAAGCATTTTTCTGAATGGGTTGAAGAGCTTTTAGTGCTACACGTTGTGCGTACAATAATAAAGACTGCTTGTGTGTTGTCTAAATGCTGCAATGTGTCTTTGAGAATCCATAGTACACAAAAGCAAGTTCTTTGCAATCTGATGGCCTACTGTTGATTCAATTGACTAGTGGAGGAAGAAAAATAGCATTTTAATTAGTATCCAGGGAACCTTATTCTAGTGGAGGTCAAACCTGCACCTAAAATTTGCTCACAAAGCAAGACCATCTTGAGAATAGGTGAATTCTTCAGTCCTGGGTGGATGTTTGGCTGATATTTGGAAGGTCAACAATTCCCTCAGTGGGAAATCATGGAGGGGGGCATACTTTTGAGATAATAAAAAAATCTTCTATTCATCAGCAAATCAGCCTGATCAAATCTATGCACATTCACGCCCAAGGTTCTTGTGATTCAAACTAAACAAAAATTAATTTAATATAGCTGTTATGCTGGTCTTACTCAAAATAAATTAAACCAAGGGTTTGTCTCTTGGTTCTTCAAGAATTCTGGTATGTGGATTTTTTTCTCCCTTCTAAAATGCATTTTGCCTTTTAAAAGGAAGATGGTAAACACATTATTTCTTAGACTGATGCAACGGATTTACATAGCCTGCTTCCCAGTGTGTACTTTTTTTATAAAAAAAATGTTGCTATTAACATTGATATCTTAAGTGCTGCCACCTTCAGATCTGGTGGAGTCATGAATATATTTCTGGGGGTTATTCTTCTACCACCACCAAAGTCCAGGTCTTTGTAGAAGATCAGAGTGCAGAATTATGAATAACAATGCACACTAGCACCTCAATCTTGCGTCATAATAAGAGCACTCAGATTCGTTTTGTTTGTGCAGGCGAGAACAAAAACATTTCAAAAGTTAGCAGAACAAGATTATAAATCATGGTGGCTTGTGTGTGTTTAGGGTTGGGTTGTTTGTTTTTATATTTTTTCTTATTTTTAGATCTTTCTATGAAAATTTCACATGTGAGAAACTTGTATTTCAGGTAAAATCCTTGCATTTTGAATTGAACTCTCTTTTTAATACACAAGTTTTTATGAGCAAAATGTAAGGGATTGTGTTCTTACCTTGCAGCTGTCAGTGAAAAAGAACTGCTCTTTTTGCTCTCATACACAAAGGTGCCTTGCCCCCCCCACTGTCCCCCCCTCCCCCCAGGAAGTCTTGATGTACTGAGGCATAGTTTCTCGTCCAGGAAGGGAAATTTTATTGGCTTTTTGTCATCTGTTTTTTCCCTTCAAATATTGCAAATACTTACAATGTTTAAATTGTTTACAACCTTCATTTAAAAGTTAACTTCATAGAGCTCACAAGGGTGGTACATGAGCATAAACTACATATAGTTGCTCACATTTTATACATTTCCTTCACACCTCCAAAACAGATCACAAAGGATAACAAAGTAGAGTAGTCGGCATATGCAGAGTGGGCGGATACAAATCAAATGTATTATTATTATTATTATTATTATTATTATTATTATTATTATTATTATTATTATTATTATTATTATTATTATTATTATTATTATTATTATTATTATTATTATTATTATTATTATTATTATTATTATTATTATTATTATTATTCCATGCACAACTGTGCACTGTCAAAGAAACAAAGCCAGGAATTTGCTCAGCACTCAGGCCATCTATTCTATTGAAATTGCTTAGAGGGATGGGACCAAAGAGCACCTAGGAAACAAAGAGTTCAATTTCTAGATGACCAAATCAAGCATACAACATACACTGCTGCTATATCTGTGCATTGATCTGCTTCAGCCACTCTGTTACCAGATCAAATGCCACCCACCACATTATCACTGGTATATGCCGCTGCCACCACCACCACATACTGTAGTTCACAACAAATATAAGAGAAAATCCTTGTTAAAGCCAATGAATCAAGAGCAAGAAGAGAAATATATTAAAATGCAAGGGGAGTATTTATATTTCTATGTAAGCTTCATTTCTTCCTTTAAAGTCAATTTATTAGAAAGGACAAGCAGAACTGAAAGCTAATGGGATCTGAATGCTTTAACAAGAGTGTCTGCATTCTTAATGAGCCTGACTAGGGGCCATGGATAGTTCTCTGTGTACTAAATACAACTATTCTTCATTCTTCAGTTATGCATTGTTTTCATGTTTAGTGTGCCATTATTGTTATTAATATTTATACTCCGTCAAACGTATTTCATTTATGTTTAATAATCTACTTCTTTTGAGTTCCTCTTCTGCTTGCTTCCCATTCTCTTCAGTTCTCACCCATCGGCAATTCACAGAAAAGATTTTTTTTAACTATAATCTGATTCAGTGCCTCAACAACTATCTACTAGATGCAATAAAAATGATTTCACTTCCCATGTTCCTCTGCAAATGAGCAGATGAACTGTTCAATTAACAAAGGAAGGAGTCAATGGGTTGTTTGAGGTCGATCTACCACCTGGATGCCAGGATCACACCAAATTGCATATTGTTCATCCATCCTCAATTGCTACAAGCCTGTTTACAATTGGCCAGTGTAGACAGCCCCTTATTATCTTTCAACTGTGCCCCAAACTTAGTCTGTCATGTATCTGTAGAAGCAGAAACCCAGCATGGTGAAGTGTTTAGAATTTGTAGCCTTAATTAAACACACTGGGTGACCTTGGAACAGTCTGTGATGCCTTATTATATCTAAATGCATTGTTTATATGGTTTGGTAAGTATATGATCAAATACTGAAGCTGAAGCTTACGTACATTGGCCACTAAATGAGAAGAGAGGACTCACTGGAGGAGACCCTGCAGCTAAGAAAGATCAAAGGCAAAATGAGAAAGGGGCAGCAGAGGATGAGATGGTTAGATAGCATCATTGACACAGTGGGTGTAGATCTGGGCAGACTCTGGAGGATGGTGGTGGAAGACAGAGGCTCCTACTGTGTGGTGGTCAGGCCTCAGGGGTGTGCAGGGTACCATGGGAAGGTGCTGGACAGGGAGTGGTGGGGCACGTATGGGGGTTGGGGGTTGGGGGATATCATACATTGCTATTGGCACCCCAGGGCACCAGAGGCGAGGGCGGGGTGGGACAAAGCCTGATGCCGATATACCAGCACACACCAGATGGTGGTTCATGGGGTCGCAAAGGGTCGGACTTGACTGTGTGACTGAACAACAATAAAGTATATGATGGCATGGCATGAGTGAAGTGCACAGAATGATGGTAAGAATGGTTCTGATTGGCTGAAAGGAACTATGGGATGGAAGTGATGGGTTGTTGGGGTGTGGTTTTTATTGTAGTTTATTCTTGTAGTGTCTTATAAATAGACCATTGCCTCCATAGTCGAGTGACAAGGCAAAGGGAGGTTTGTCATCAGTATCAGAGAGAAGGGGTTTGACACGGCCAATTTCTCTCATCCTGACTGCCATGATAAGCATGATTTGAGGATAAAATGAGGAGATAGGGAGTGGTGTGCACTGTCATGAACACATGACATGGGAGAAAAAGTCAATGGAAATCTAGCAAATAAATAAATAGATAATGTTGGTGCTGTGATATGCAGATAGCATCCTAAATAGAACCACAAGGTTTTCCTTCTTAAGTAGGTCAGCATCTCTTACTTTAGAACCAGAGTTTATAATCCTAAAAAATGTAGGCCTTGTAGTGACACCTAATCCAGTAAAGCAATCTTTCTCTAAAATGCAGATTGACATCTCCCTGTAGAAATTAATACATGGTATTATCCCAAGCTCTGCACTTGCATTGTCTAAAACCATCTTTTAACACCGTATTATGTTGTCTTTCATTCTGATACATCATAAAATGACAGAGTGAACTATAAAGAAACTCACAGTTCCCTCAAACCTTCCACTACCATCTTCCCCACCTCAACCCCTCCCCCTCCTCCTCCTCCTCAAGGATTCATTGTTCAAGAAGTTCTGAAATATGTTTGATGGATGGTAGCAGGTGGATTTGCCTATTATTCTTTCTAATCTGTTTGATATATACAGTTTAAGGGAGCTGAGGAAGTGGCGGGGGTGGGGGGGGGGAGGACCCTGTTGAGAGGCACTGGAAATTCAAATCAAAATTCATTTATGCGGCCATTCCTGCATTCGTTTAAAACAACCTATTAGATATTGTCCTCTGCTAAATTTAGCAAACACTCAGGTATGCCTGCCTTGGGAGCTTTTAATCATATTATATTAGGAAAAGGGAGCTAATTAGATAGACAAATTTAGAAGGAGGGTACCATGCTACAAAAAAGGGGGATGATTAGCTATTATTCTTTGTAAAAAAAAAGTATCTCACCCAGGCATGTGTGTGTGTGTGTGTGTGTGTGTGTGTGTGTGTGTGTGTGTGTGTGTGTGTGTGTGTGTGTGTGTGTGTGTTAGATGTGTACTTTGTATTACTTTGATTTATGGTTCAGTTGTATGCAAGTCTACTCAAAAGTAAAACCCATTGAATTAAACGATGCTATCTAACCAGTTCATCCTCTGCTGCCCCTTTCTCATTTTGCCTTTGATCTTTCTTAGCTGCAGGGTCTCCTCCAGTGAGTCCTCTCTTCTCATATAGGTATATAGAGATATAGGTTCTAAAGCTAGAATCAATAAGATCACATCCTTTGGTGAAAGTATTTTAGAGTTCTTTTCAAACTGTATTTCTCCCAAAAAAAACAAAAAACCAATTGATCCTGATTTCTTCAGTGGCAAGCACTGAAGTACCATTTTGAACCAAACCAAAGACTGCTTATGTTACCCACACAGTGTCATTGCTATTGGCAAACATAAATGGTTGCTGTATTAACCCGTCCTGCCTCTCCCCAGGACTCGCAACACCTGGTCCCGGTGGATGGGAGGCCAGGTGCTGCTGCTGCATCCCTGCCTTCCAAGCCCCGGAGGGCTTAAAGGACGCTGCCCTGCACCGCCCGAGGACCCGTCCTGCCTCTCCCCAGGACTCGCAACACCTGTTCCCGGTGGATGGGAGGCCAGGAGCCACCACTGCATCCCTGCCTTCTGAGCCTCGGAAGGCTTAAAGGATCCTGCCCTGCACCGCCCGAGGACCCATCCTGCCTCTCCCCAGGACTCGCAACACCTGGTCCCGGTGGATGGGAGGCCAGGAGCCGCCGCTGCGTCCCTGCCTTCTGAGCCTCGGAAGGCTTAAAGGACGCTGCCTTGCACCACCCGAGGACCAGTCCTGCCTCTCCCCAGGACTCGCAACACCTGGTCCCGGTGGATGGGAGGCCAGGCGCTGCACTGCGTCCCCACCTTCCAAGCCCCGGAAGGCTTAAAGGATGCTGCCCCGTGCTGCCTGAGGACCCATCCTGCCTCTCCCCGGGACTTGCAACACCTGGTCCCGGTGGATTGTAGGCCAGGCGCCGCCACTGCATCCCCACCTTCCGAGCCCCAGAGGGCTTAAAGGACACTGCCCCGCACCACCCAAGGACTCGTCCTGCCTCTCTCCGGGACTTGCAACACCTGGTCCCGGTGGATGGTAGGCCAGGCGCCGCCACTGCGTCCCCACCTTCCGAGCCCCAGAGGGCTTAAAGGACACTGCCCCGCACCACCCAAGGACTCGTCCTGCCTCTCCCCGGGACTTGCAACACCTGGTCCCGGTGGATTGTAGGCCAGGCGCCGCCACTGCGTCCCCACCTTCTGAGCCCCAGAGGGCTTAAAGGACACTGCCTCGCACCACCCAAGGACTCGGCCTGCCTCTTCCCGGGACTCACAACGCCTGGTCCCGGTGGATGGGAGGCCAGGCGCCACCGCTGCGTCCCCGCCTTCTGAGCCCCCACCTTCTGAGCCCTGGAGGGCTTAAAGGACACTGCCCCGCACCACCCGAGGACCCGTCCTGCCTCTCCCCGGGACTCGCAACACCTGATACCAGTGGATGGGAGGCCAGGCACTGTCCCTGCGTCCCCGCCTTCTGAGCCCTGGAGGGCTTAAAGGATGCTGCCCCGTGCCACCCGAGGACCCGTTCTGCCTCTCCCCGGGACTCGCAACACCTGGTCCTGGTGGATGGGAGGCCAGGCACCGCCACTGCGTCCCCACCTTCCAAGCCCCGGAGGGCTTAAAGGACGCTGCCCCGCACCGCCCGAGGATCCATCCTGCCTCTCCCCGGGACTCGCAACACCTGGTCCTGGTGGATGGGAGGCCAGGCACCACCGCTGTGTCCCCGCTTTCCGAGCCCCAGAGGGCTTAAAGGATGCTGCCCCGCACCGCCCGAGGACTTAGCCCTCTTTCCCGGCCTGGCATTTGCCACAGGGAAGAGTGAAAGTGAACTCCTGGGCTCATATCGGCATGGTAGAGACTTTATATAGCCTAGCACCGTTGCTGCCTTGCTTTGACCCGCTTCCCTCGCTTAGTCTTGGCCACGGGAGTCCTTCTTTTCTTTTCTTTCTTGCTTTTTATGTTGTATGCTTAGTGATATTGTATCTTTCCCCCCCGCTACTGCCTGCTTCAGGCAGCATGCCCCAATGTGAACCGCTTGGAGTCTCCTTCGGGAAGAGACAAGCATTATATAAATAAAACTTTATTATTATTATTATTATTATTATTATTATTATTATTATTATTATTATTATTATTATTATTATTATTATTATTATTATTATTATTATTATTATTAGTGAAAGCATATCAGAGAGTAAATAATACAAAACAATGAAAAAGAGAAAAACGTTGTGGCACCTTAAAGACTAACTCCTGCATTTAAATGTGAACTTTTGTGGGTCAAGTCCACTTCATCAGAAATAAGAGTAAAACCTCTTATTTGTGCAGTTTGAGTATTACAGATATTGGTACAGCTGGAGAGAGGCATTTTGATGAAGGACAGGATGGCATTCCACAAACATAAACTAAGCAGAATGAATCTAACTCCAGCACTGGTGACAGTATAGCAACGTTTAGCCATCTGAAGGCAGCAAATGGCTTTAGGAAGTATAGGACCCACCATGTGGAATATATAGCTCTACCCCTTAACAGAAGGAGAGAGCCAAAGAACTGCTGCTGTTGCCTCCACCACACCACCTATTCCTTGCTGCCCTGTTTGATTAATGATAGGACCAGGCATGGACCCTCCATCATGTAGGCCAGTGATGGAAAACCTTTAGAGAATGAGTGTCCAAACTACAACCCCAAACCCCACTTATCTATTGCAAAGTGCCAACATGGCAACAGGGGAAGGAGGAAACTCTCCCATTGGGGTGCTGGGGGAGGGAGAAAGCACTCCCATTGGGCTGCTGGGCAGAGGGGTGGGGCAAACTCTGTGCTGGGGCAACTGCATGGGTGTCCACAGAGAGGGCTTTGAGTGCCACCTCTGGCATGCATGCCATAGGTTCGCCACCACTGAAGTAGACTAATTTAACCAGGACACAAACAGGTCAACCACAACAGTATATGTGCATGTGTGTCTTTGCCATGGGCCAAACCTTGAGAGGATGACGTGAACTCTACTTCTTCCAACAAGCAGTTTGCTGCAAGGAGAAGCTGGCAGGATTGTATTACGTGGGCCAGATTTCTTCCATCTGCTCTAGGATAGTTACACAGCAAGAGGGAAGGAAATCAAAGTTTCCTGTTTCTTCTTGTTCCCTCCAACATCTGATAAATGGTGTATTCTGCCTGCAACATAGCCAGAAAACATTGTTATCTCAGAGATAACGCCCACTGATAGAGTGTTCTTCCCCCCATAAATAAAACCCTCATAGAAATAGTTTATACAATATACTGAAGGAATATAACTTTATAATGAATGGAATTGTGTGAATTCAGTGTCATGAATCTCCACTCCCACTCAGAATCTTTCAGAGTTACTTCTAGTGTTTTGCTCTTTGTGCTTCTAAGAAAATAATTTAGATTGATTCATTGTCTCTGCATCATTTATAACCTCCCTGGCTTATCTTTTTGATTTTAAAAAGTGATAGACAAAAAAGGGCAATAATCTTCTTAATCCTTTTGTCCGTTGTCTCGCTTGCTTTTAAGTGCCAAAAGATGTTACAAATACAATATGGTTTATTTTCTTCTTCTGCAAAGAAAATCATTTACAGGGGGCTCACACAAGTGTGTTCTCTACCAGGTATTCACACAACCCAAACAAACAGCTGAGCAGCTTTCCTACCTCAGGTATAGGCCTCATACAATCCTTCATCCATTGAGAGAAAAGTCATTGGAGGGGAGGAGAGGGGAGGGGAGGGGGATTTTGTGGAAATTAATGACTGACTGAGTTTCCCCTCCCTGTGCTCCACCTCTATTCTCTGTTCCACTGTTTTATGAGGTCCCTTTTTTTTACTGAAATACATTAAGACAAGATCAAAAAATGTGATAACTAAATGCATGTTAAGCAGTATATTGGTGATACCATCCACATATCTCCAGGAATCAGCAACAGAATCATGATAGGCAATACAGAGAAAGTCCAAAGTAAAGCTTTTGATGTAAGACATCATCTTCAGTCACTAGTTGGAATGAATCATAAAGCTTATAACAGGCGGGATGAAAATAAACTAATTCAGAACACCTGTCCTCTTAGTGTCTGTTAATGAACCTGCTTTCACTACTCCTTTAAGTGGATATCTGCCTCCAGCTGTTTGATCCATATTGCTTTCCTGATCTTTCTTCTGTGAAGATTTGGTTCCATTATCAGCACCAATCTTGAAGTATGCTTCTCTGCCAGTGTGTTTTTATCTTATATAAAGCTTTAAAATTAGGGCCCAAGGGCAGGACATACCATCTCTGGATCTTTGAGGACCCTACTGGCATTTACACCCACTCTCATGGCCCTCAAAAATTTGGTGCATTATTAGGTTAAGGTAAAGGTTTCCCTTGCTCGAAAGACAGTCGTATCCGACTCTAGGGTTCAGCACTCATCTCTGTTTCAAAGCCAAAGAGCAAGCTCCATTGTGCAGCACTCAGGTATCAAACTGCTGATCTGCCAACCTTCCAGTCATCAAGTTCACCATCTTAACCACTAAGCCACCACAGTCCCTGATGCCTTCTAGTGGCCTTTAAAAAACAACAGAGTGTGTTTGAGAGGCTCGGGAGAACTAGGCTGCCCTCAAAATATTGCAAAATTGCCCTCTACCTGTTAGCTATAATAATAATAATAATAATAATAATAATAATAATAATAATAATAATAATAATAATAATAATAATAATAATAATTATTATTATTATTATTATTATTATTATTATTATTATTATTATTATTATTATTATTATTATTATTATTATTATTATTATTATTATTATTATTATTTCTTGTCAGAAATTATTCTGCTAAAAAGCTCCCTTGTACGCTCTAGTGGCCAAAATATTTTGGGGGAAAATATCAAAGGGTGTGGACGTCTCCACATGACTCTTGAGGGTCTGCACATAGCCTGGAGGCCATATATTACCCACCCATGTTTTAAATTTTATGCGCATTTGCTGGATGCAGTTTCATTGCTGGGATGTGAAATCTGGTCTTGCATAAATGTGCTGAGGGACATACTGAAAATGTCTTTCTTCATTAGGAACATATTCTGTGATCACTTTATTTTAGGCACCGAAACATTCCTCTGATGAATACACATCTCTGTTCAGGTCTCTTTTGCAGCCAAAGAGTACTACATTCCAGAGTAAATTATTTGTAAGCTTAAAATGGGATGGCATTTATTAAAATTCATAAGACAGGTACACAAGTCAGCAGGAATTAACAGAGACAAGCTGGAGCCATGGGTGGAGTGAGGGATGGTAAAGAAGGCAAGCTGTCTCCAGAGCACTATGAGTCCCACCCCCTTGGCTCTAGTTGGAGATGTTTGGTCATTGGGATTACTGTCCAAACCAGAGTCATTAGATCTTATGTTTTCCTATAGTTTGCTAAGCTTTTTTTTTGCTGTGAAACTAGCAAGAAGGAGTGAGAGCTATGTAATTTCCATCACGCAGTTCCACAGCCCCCTTGACAGCAGAAAAAGCCAGTCCATCAGTGACTCTAAATCCATGTGCATTATGTTTTGGCATCATAGGCAGAAAATTGGCCTTTACACACTTCCCGTGTGGCATTTGCTTTCTTTTCTGATTTACTCTTAAAGTAAAAAAGGACTCTTATTCTATGTTTGTCTGCTCCATAACTGGGACACCTGCTCAGAGCTTTTGATGGATTCATTCCCATCTTTCTTTTTACACCCCCTCATCCAGTACATCTCTGTCGTAATGGCATCTGCCACAGCCGCTGGTATGTGACATGACTCTTTGTGCAATCCCTGTCCTCCTCCAGGAACTCCACACAACCAACGCCTTATAAACAGGACCTAATGGAGTTCAGCTTCCACACTGTGCAAATGCTTAATGCACAGCCTACTGAAAGTAATGGACTGTCTTGCTCACGGATGGATGGAATCTCTGGCTTAACGGAGCTATTCATTCTAGAGAACAATGTTTTTCTTTTACGATGCTAATTGAAAAGGAAGAGAAGCTGACAGAAGATTCAAGTTCTAATGGAGGAAAATTAAAAAGCCTGCTCCTGACAAAGTGAAAAATACTGAATGGATATGGAAATAAGTGGACTGTATTTCTAAAAGAATTCCCAGAAAGAAATACAAAGTATCACTTGATAGCTTGCAAAGCATAGCATATCCAGGCTGGCTAGCAACAAAATGGCGGGGGATTTTTGACAAATTCCCCCCAAACCAATAGCTTCTTAGCCTGGCTTCTGCTCTATTTTGTTTCAGTTCAGTCCCACTATGCCCATGTTCTGAGCATCTAGCCATGACTTTCTTTGCTCTCATTTCTGGGGGGAAATACTCATGCACCACCAAAGATTTGATGCAGAGATAAGATGAATTCTCTTTCTATTTTTTACGGTATCAAGATTATGGTATCAGTACTTTTAGATGATAAACCAACACAATATTCAAGCCAGTAGCCTGTTAAACATCCTCTGAATAGAAACTCTTGTGAGCATGTTAACACAAGATTAAATTAATTGCTTGCACAAGTGGTACCATTGTGAAGACAGAGATCTCCATGAAGAAAACCTATCTCTGTTTGCACAATAGCAAGGTTTGCACAAATCACATGCTCCTGAGGTAATTATGCTGGTGGGATTTTTCCATTCAGCAGATGCTCAGTAGAATACCAGTAATAAAATATAGGTCATTACAACAGCATAAAACAGACACAACAATAAAAAAACATGTTACAAAATATGGTCCTTTTGTTATAACTCCAAGTTATTATCACAGTCATTGTGCATGGAGAAAAATTCCTCTTAAGATCTGCCTGATAGTGAGAGAGATTCAACTTTTATCATCCCACCCATTCAATTTCTCTAAAAAAGAGACAAACATACACAAACCTATCTCTAGTTTACTGTACATGACATGTCTATTGGTATTAATCATGAATAATCATGCTGCTATAGGGAAGCAAAAGAGAAAAAAAAGAAAGACATCATCACCAAAGAGTGCTTTTAAAACTCTAGGCTTTTCAAAGTTCTAGAAATGCAGAAGGTTTATGCTTATCAAATAGGCCTATCCATCCTTTACATCTGTGAGAAAATACATTCTAGTCCATGTCAACAAGCAGTGGTGCTTTAGTCCAGTGAAATCATAGTCTTTATTACAATAGCAGAAATACCTAGGGATGCTAGGGATATTTGCACAAAAACACACAGCATAGAAGTTGTATTTTCAGTTGCAAATAGCAGTGTGCTGATGTGGACATCACTTACTCACTTGTGTTTCTGAAAGCTTCAGTATCATTCCATGTAGGGATGGAAATAGGTAACAGCAGTGGGCCTCATCTGGACAGAAAGCCCTGTATGTTCTGTCATGTAGCTTAGGATCATGATAGATCTTACAGAAAGGATCACAGCCCCATTGATTAGCATATACATGGTCTCAGGTCCATGTTTTACTATCTCAAACTATACATCAGATCAACTTTTTTGTGATGATGGTGGTAGTTGTATTTTGCTTTGAATCTTTGGAAGCCTTTGTTAATCCTAGTAAATAATGGTGAACATGATGAATTGGCCTTTTATTTTTTAAAGAAAAGGAATCTGGCTATCTACCTTGGGGTCTGATTGCATAGTAATGTGATCTGGATTTTGGGTGAAAGATAATTTTACTGTCTGCAGTGTCTGTTATCTTGAGGATATCAACAAGGAGAAATTTCCTTTTGATCTACAAGGGAAGAAGATTGTTTCAATTAAAGTGGATATTGCATGCCCTGTGCTTCTTTCAGTCTACTAGGCTGTTGTGTATTCCTAAACCAACAGTACAGAAGTTCATTGCTGTTGTTAGAAACCTGGGTTAGTTCAATCATCTGGTACTGCTGCTCCCTAATCTACACAACAAAGGTTAGCTGAATTGGCAGTTGAGTCTTAGTTGAACATTTAACACTGACCTGCACAACACCTGAATGAACAGGCTAGATTAAGAGACCCAGAACAGGTTGTCTGCCCACACACATGCATGCACACATAAACACACACTTCTATTAACAAACAGAGGGAAACACTTGGCAAGACCATGAGAATAGCAGAAAGGCTGCTACTCAGGGTTAAACTGAAATGCTTATAACCAGAATTTCTCAACATCTTTATTCTGCGTGTCTGCTGTGGTTGGTGCTAGACATCCCTATTCTTTTTTTCCTTTCTTCATCTAAAGAGCTTCCTTGCCTCCCCTTGCTCACTTTCTGTGCTGTTGGCTCATTTCTTCATTACCTGGTACTTCCACAATTAATATTTATCTTCTTCCTTGTGGGTTGTGATGGTATCACAATCCTATGCATTCAATAAGAGCTAGTGTTTGGGAGGTTTATGTTTCTTGAGCAAGCATTGCACTCAGTTTGACTGGATAAACATTTCGACCCCTTTCAGAACAGTCCCAAAGCATGAGGAGGGAGCAGATACTATGACTTCTCTTTTTATATCAGCCTAGCTCAGTAAATCCCTAATAGATCCACTGAAGGCAATTCCATTGCTTTCTTGTTTCTATTTCTTGATACAGCTTCCAAACACTGCCATGATCTATGTTTTTCCCCCTCAAAGGCAGTCCCTGACATAATACAACTACTGGTAAATTCAGCAAGGAAGAAGTGATTGATTTTACATCTTTTATACTTGTTGTTTCAAATTACAAAGGGCAAGACAATTGGGTTTTTACAGAAAGTGTGCTCAGTCTCTAGTTATCCAATAAAGGGAAAAGGTTAGTAAGAGCAGGTTAGAAATATCACTGCTAAGTCGAGGAACCAATCATAAAAAAAGAGAAGCATCTGCAAGCATGGAATTAGATTAGTGACTTAGCTGTCATAAGCGCCCAGCCTGATATTACATCAAGCACAGCTATGCTGGCTCAAGTTGGTTGGATGTTTTGCTCCATATATATTAACTATTATAAGAAGAATATCTCAAGAGTTTGTTATACACCAAAGCACACATTCGTTTTCTCTCCTTTAAAGCAAATTCTTGTTTCATCCTTCAAAAGGGTTTCATCTAATAGCATGTGAAATAAAATGTCAACAAGAATTAGAACAAATGGCACCATATTCCCTACCAGACAACAGCTGCTTGCTGGGAAATAGACTCTGCAAGTCCTCTGGTTGAGAAAGGAGAAGAATGTTACTATCTGTTTGCTCTCCAGGCCATGAAATTTTCCTAGGTTGGAAACTGGCTCACAATTACACATCCTTAAGTTCCATTTATTTTGGTGGCTTGCTGCTTGGGAGACTATAACAATGGTCTGTTGCAGCCATAGGTTGTGATTTAGCACTCTGTACCAGCAATGGGAGGGTTAAAGTTATCATGGTCAGCTATAGGGGAAGGAAGGAACGTCTCCATGAGTACAGAGAACAGTGATTTTTTTTATACATAAGGAGAAGTAGCATTATTTGAATTGAGGGTTGGAGTGCCCTAATGCAAGACCGACATGCTTAAGTGTGGGCAGCTGGTGGACAACAATGTGCTGTGTGAATGTGGAGAGATACAGAATCCGGCTCATTTACTGGTCTGCCAATTACTGCCAGAGACATGCACCAATGAGGACTTAAGTTTGGCCAATGACAAAGCAAAGAAAGTGGCTTCAAATTTACTAGTCCAGGGTTTGATCGGGACATGAAAGGAGAAGAAATGATTGACTGCACTGCTGTGACTCCCATATCTCATATTCCTCTCCATCCGATCAATGATACCTATGATCCATATTCTTCCATAATACTGTACTGAGGTTAGATGATGCCTTTCCTCTATCTTATATGTATACTGGCAGGGGTGCCCGGCTGCGCCCAGGTGGATCCACCCTGTCCGAGGTGAATCTCTGGGCCAGGCACGCCACCCCAGCCCCTTGCACGTGCTCACCTCCTGTGTTAGGATGACCTGCCCTCCTCCTCCATCTCTGTCCACTGCAACCCTGCGGAGGCCTGGCGGGACCTGGATGTGTCCATGCCTTCTGCTCCCGCTGTCCTCAGGCTTGCCCTGTCCATTTCCAGCCACCGCCCACCCAGCCCAGGGTGAGGACTGTGTGTCACGTGCGTGCACAGACCTGTCTAGGCAGGAGGTGAATCATGGGCTCGGTGGCGGCAGTGTAGTCACTGTCTGTCATCCACCCCACCTGGGCGGTGAGAAAAAAATCTCCCTCCCTGCTATTTTGGCACCTGTGACCTATCTGTGGCCAGTTGTGCCATGGTGCAGTGGCACCCCTCACACAGCCGCCATCCAGGCGGCCTCAGCTCTGGGGGCGGGGGCAGTTGGCATGGCACCCGCACATTTGTGACTGCGCTGGAGGCCGGCTGATACGCCAGCTCTTCCAGTTTGTGTGCACAAGCTTGTGGGCGGTTGGGGACTGTCACACATGCACAGTCCCATCTTTCCCTGCTGGCCTTGTTGGTGGGTGGGGGGCGCCCCCTTTGCACCCCTTTTTGGGGGTAAGGAGCCCAAAAGGGGCTGCCGGTCACCCGCACCGGCCATCTTGCCCAGGCAAGGTAGGCACCTGCGAGTTGCCAGCACGATCGGTGCAGGGGTGTCGATCATACCTGTCAAGCACAGCTCCAGAGATTACAGGACCTGTGCAGAACGTTTCTGTGCAGGTCCGTTCTACCCATGCGTTAAAGCCTTCTACGCATGCGTAGAAGGCTTTTACGCATGCGTAGAATAGACACTTCTACGCATGCGTAGAAGGGTTCTATGCATCCCCTTCTGCACAGAAGCCTTCTACGCATGCGGGAGGGTTCTACACATGCGTAGAAGGGTTCTACGCATGCGTAGAAAGGACCTGTGCAGAAGGGATGCGCATTATATAAAGAGAGAGAGAGAGAGAGATATTAATCTTCTTACCAAAACATATACAGGATTTGCACCTTCACCCTCAAGGACTGTTAATAAAAAGACCAATCCAAAGCTGGACCTTTTGTATTTCACATTTCCGTTCCACCCAATTTTTGTATAAATATCTGCCAACTGAAGCTACATTCCTTTGGCTGTTTTTCAGAGAGGAGTGCCTTGTGTAAAGCAGGACTCCTGCCTGCTGTACCATTTGTCGTGTCTCTCTTGGCCCTCCTTCCTCCTAAATGCTTGTTGAGATCTTCTGTGCTGGAGAGAGAGAGAGAAATCAAGAGAAAGAAAGAGGGGGAAGAAACATGGTTTGATTCTTTGCTATCTGACCTGCCGCTGGGAATTAATCTAATAGTTGTTTGTTTGTTTGACATGTATCTATCTAACCTTGTATTAATGTTTCAAATGAGCAGATCTTAGTGTAGGTTTTTGGTCTTGTTTTCAGGCACATCTTTCTAAAACTCTACTGGTTCTGTCCACGCTGTGTGATTTACGTGGGTCACTAGATTCAAAGTGAAACAAAAGTCATGTAAATAATTAGAAACCATCCATTGTGTTTGATGTCGCCATTAGCTTCTGTAGAGAAAGTGAGCTCTAGATTCTCAGGTATCTTTTCCAGTGATTGATGCCTGTTATCATCCTTTGCAGTGGCTGAGGACCTGTTATTGTGATGATGCTTATTAAACAAAGCTCAATTAACAAAAGGTTAGGGTGCTATTAAAAGACATCTCTGGATGAGGTTTATATGGTCACTTCATCCCCTAACATATCAATACTATATGAATATATTCTCAAAGGCTTAGGCATCTGTTGTTGTTTTAGCCTGCTCTGAATAAATTGCTTAATTTGTTGCGAGATGAAGTGGCAAATGAGGCTCACTGGGGCATTTACTGATACAGTACACTGATTGGATTTTATGGATATGTCATTTGGTCTTCTAGTTATCCTGCACCCAAAGTGCTTGGATGGCAATTATGATCCCAGGATCACAGACCACTAATATCAAGCTTAATTGTAAACCCATTAGATTTAAAGCATTAGGATTTGGTGGAATGGACAAAGTATAGTGAAAAAAAGATTCAAACAACATTGATTGATCGTAGTGAGATGCTGGCAGGAATAACTTGTTATAGGTTTTTGGTTGCAAATCATAGACTGCAGGTACAAAAAAAGAAAAATCCTGATTAGACCTCCTATACCCGTGATGGTGAACCTTGGCACTCCAGATGTTCTTGGACTTTAATTCCCAGAAGGCCAAGCACCCTGTGAATCCACACGAATGGGTTTACCATGATTCATCTGTCCCACGCTGCCCTTGTCGCTCCTGGAAGCGGAAGTAAAACACATCCATATGGTGTGCGTTTTATTTCAGCTTCAAGGAGTGACGAGGGCAGCATGGGCCATATGGATCACAGTAAACCCATTTCTGTGGATTCACAGGGTGCTTGGGCTTCTGGGAGTTGAAGTCCAAGAACATCTGGAGTGCCAAGGTTCATCATCACGGTCCTATACAGACATGTCCATTGCATCTTATGAAGAATAAAGCAAATGGTGGGAGTGACCATTGCTCCATGGCAGGAGGACATTTTCCACCTTCGTCCCTGCCACAGAGCCCCCTAAGCTCCTCCCCTCAGCCGGTTGGAGGGGAGTGGGAGTGGCTGTTACCCATGACATGGGCCTTAGGTTTTATGTAATTTACCATCTTTGTCTGTAAACCGCTTTGGGTCACCAATAGGTGAGGAAAGCGGTATAAAAATATACTAAATAATATTAATAATAATAATAACTCATGACATCTCTGTAAGCTTCTAAGTTAGTTCTTAGGGAGCATCTTTAGTTGGAAGGGGTAGGGTGGGAGACACATTTCAGCCTCTTGAACAGCAAAGTCAGGTTTGCATATTTAACACTCCACAGCAGAGTCCCTCTATTTGAGCTAGAGGCGGAAGACATATATGTCTAAACTGGGGGACAGGAGGTGGGAGTATATCCCCTACATAAGAACTAAATTTAAATGGTGGAATTCAACTTATATCAACTTGAAGGTTTTATTTAGCTTCAGCGTGGGATGAAAATGGAAGTGACATCTAAGAGAGTGATTTAAGCCTCCTTTGTATGGTTGTTCTTAGTCAGACTTGGTCCCTATGGGTTTACAGGGCAGTAGGTAAGAAAGAGATGCTCAGTTGCATAAATCTAGGGTTTAGCTCTCAGTTATTTTCAGAATTGCAGACTCATTAAGCTTATTCACATGTTGTCATTGTAAGATTTGTAGAGCTGAAATCTTTCAGAATGTTAGAGGTTCTGGCTGAACAGTGACAAGTGAAAAGGCTTTCAGTTTTTGCATGGAGAGGAGCAGAGGAAGGAAAGCCTCCTCAGATTTCTTAGATGGTTCTATACCTGTTCTACCCTCTGCTGACCTTCCATTCTGCTATTTGAAGGCTAGGTCTACAGGTTGGGTACCTTAGTCGATGCTTGTTGCCGCTTGCGTATCTGATGGACAAAAGTATCACATGCATTTCAGAGCTTGAGAAAGTTATTTCAGAACTCAAAAAAGTTATCTTTTAGAGCTGTACCTCATCCCATCGCCTAAAAAGTACAATCTATTTGTTTTTTTGTTTTTTTTAAAAAAAGGCTTTAGATTGGGAATTTGGTTACTCCGTTAGTTAACAGGAAAATGCTCTTTTAAGAGAGTACTGCAAAATAGTCCAGAATCCAGAACTACCAGTAAATTCTGACATATTAGATTCTGACATATTAGACCAGAATATTAACAGACTTTGCTCAAGACATCCACCTTTATCCAGTGCCACTATTGGATGCAATGAAGAGTTCAATCTGCCGGAGACATGAGGAAGAGAATGGTTGGAAAAAGCACCACACCAGTACCAAAATTTTCAATGTATAACCAAAACACCACCCAGTTTTGATCAACCTCGGAAGATATGGGCTAGCCTTAATAAAATATGTACAGGGCATAGTTGATGTGCAGACTTTTTTTTTTTGCATAAATGGGGGAAATTACCCCCATTTATGTGTGGGTCACCATGACAGACTGTGCAACATATTATAGAACAATGTAATCTTAGAGCATATGAGGGCAATAGTGAAGATTTTCTAAGGGAGACTCCTGCTGCAATCGAATGTGTAAATGGTTTAGATGTTTGTTTATAAATTAATGTTTAGTTTTATACAATTTATATATACTGTATTTCTTTTTTATATATGCTGACTCAATGTGTACAAGTGCCATACACTAAATAAATAAATAAACAAACCTTTCTCTGCCAACACAAACATATTAAAACTCTACTATCTAAACTAGTGGTTCCCAATGTGGGCCCCACGCCCCACAAGGGGACTTCAATTCCCAGAAGCCTAAGTCAGTACATTGGCTGATTAATGCTTTGGGGAATTGACTTAGACTTCTGGGAATTGAAGTCCAAAAACCAAAGGTTGGGAAACACTGATTTATACTGACAAAATGAAGCCACCTTTTGGTGAGTTCATTCTGCAGTTCCTTTCACCCAACCAAGTGTGGGAAAGATTAGTCAGCACAACAAGGTTGCCATTGCCTGTGGTACACACAATTGTGGTTCAAAAATATCACAATCTTTGAGGAGGTTGTTTCTGTGTACCCCAGTAGACCCACTGAACCAATGGGAACTTGGTAAGTCGAAGGGGTCTAATAATGGGATTTAGGCCTTACTTGTTTGTTATTATTGATTTTTCTATAGTCTTACACTAACAACTATACTACATGGTCTGTCAAAAATAAACTGTTTACTTCATACAGTACTGTATTTTTAAAAGAAACTGCACTTTCATTATCAAAACCTTTTCCTTAATGAAACAGATTCCTTGAGTTTTCAACCTAGAAAGCAAGGTGGTATGCTGCTAGAAACCCAAGTCTGATTTTCTGTTTCCAATTGATGATAAACCAAAATCATCAAGGCTAAAGAATTCCAGAGACCACCTACAGCTGCCTAGAGAACTTTATGCAGTGAACAGAAACAAATGACTGCATTTAAGCTATAAAAACACAATAAAAACAGCAGGTAATTCTGATGTACAATGGAGGTCTACTAGAATGCCATTTTTTCCACTTCTTGGTTTTATGGCACTAGGATGCATGTTTGATCAAGCCCCTTCAGCTGACTTTAGAATCTTAAGATGTTAAAACATTCTCCAATTAATGATTATTGCCCATTTTAGTACTGCAATCCTTAATGCTGCTGGACACTTGCCAACTCTCCTATTCAGCCTAGGGCAGGGCTGCCCAAACTACAGCCTGTGGGCCAGATCCAGCCCCCAATGCCATTTCATCCAGCCCATGCCACCCTCGTCGCTTCCAGAAGCAGAAGTAAAACATGCCCATTGGCTTTGGGGGCCGGATCCTGCCCATGGGCCATAGTTTGGGCACCGCTGGCTTAAGCAGAGGAAATTGAGGCCTAAAATCTACCCCATCCTGTTGCAAAACCACATGACCGGCCCACTGAACCAAGTGACTGACCCTCAGCCAAAAAAGTTTGGGCACCCCTGACCTAGGGGATCACTGCTCACTACTCACCAGCAGAGGTCGCCAATTTTTCTTGGCTAGCTAGTTCTTCACCTACCTGCTTCAAGCATACCAGGAGCATCAAGAACTGGGAGAAGGATCAATTTCAATTAGGGATGTAAATCCTTGCTACTCCTGTTCTCACAGGGGGAGGATGAGGAATTGCAAAAAAAAAAAAAAAACCCACTTCTCCTCATCTTGCAAGAAGGCAAAATATTTTCTGATGTTATTCAAATGTCAATGCCCTGGTGGTGCAGTAGTTAAACTGCTGTACTGCAACCAAAAGGTTGTAAATTTGATCCTGGCCAGAGATTAAGGTTGACTCAGCCTTCCAACCTTCCAAGGTCAATAAAATGAGTACACAGCATGTTGGGGCAAAATGCTAATTAACTTGTGAACCACTCAGAGAGTGCACTAAGCGTTATGGGATAGTATATAAGAATGAGTGCTTTGCTTTTTTTGCTTTCCCCCTGCAAACATGTCCCAAAAATGTACAAATTATGGCCACTTATTAAAATGAAGCAGATTGACCATCACAGAATGAAATTAAATTAGTCAACTTTACTGCATATATCCTGCATAACCATTCTGACTTCATTGGAAAGATTTTTGCCAATTCTTAGAAATACCCACTGTTACATCTGTATGTAAGTGTTGAATTAATTCTATATCTTCTCATTCTGTTAGTCCTTTCACACAGCAAAATAATATTGTTAATGGCAGAAGTGGCAAATTGTAACTCAACATTTTCAATCTCTTCTGAAAAAGAATTCCAATATGTTTTTATGAATCGGTATAACCAGTTTAACCAGTATAACCAGTGATTGCAGCTATGAAATAAAAAGGTGACTGATTCTTGGGAGACTAGCTATGAGAAACCTGGGGAACATAGTTAAAAGTAGAGAAATCACCTTATAAACAAAACTTCGCGTAGTCAAAGCAATGGTATTCCCGGTGGTAATGTATGGTTGTGAGAGTTGGACCATAAGGAAAGCTCAGCGCAGAAGAATAGATGCCTTTGAAATGTGTTGTTGGAGGAGAGTTTTAGAGTACCCTGGACAGAGGAGAACAAATAGGTCAATTTTAGAAGAAATCAACCCTGACTGCTCCTTAGGTCAAATAGTAAAGATGAAGCTAAAGTATTTTTTACATCAAATGAGGATTCACTTGAGAAAGCCTAGATGCTAGCAAAGGTAGAAGGCAAAAGAAAAAGGGGGTGGCAGAAAATGTGATGGATAGATGGTATTGTAAATGCAATGGATACAGATCTGGACGGGTTGAGGAGGATTGGCGGGCAATGGTCCATAGGGTCGCAAAGGGTCGGAATCGACTGTGCAACTGAACAACAACAAATAACCAGTTTAAATGGTAAATATCTTCTCCTTCTGCCCCACATCTCCAGCAATTATTTTTATTCTTTGGGTAGAGTGAATTCTATACTTATTACATCATCATAGTTAATTTGAAAGTTTGTCTCATTTTTGTAGCCTGAACACTTCCACTGAACACAAAATAGCTCACAAAATAAATATTGCCAATATGCCCTATAATTGTCTACAGTATTTTGAATGTTTTTTTAAAAAACGAATGAAATAAACATAATGCCAGAATCCAAATACATAATTATGTCTGTGAAAGGCAAATGAAATAAGTCTCTTTGGCTTCTCACTGGAATTAATGGGTCCCCACTTAGATCTTTGCACACATGCCAACCCAGCAGGCAAGTGTGTGCCAGAAAGTTAATGCTGGGACTCATTAATTAGCAAGGAGAAGCTGATGTGAGCCATCCACAGGGATGTGTAAGCAACAGTATTTGGGCCATAGAATTAAAAAAAAACCAGCATAATATCCTGTGTCAGAGATCTAGGTAAAGGTAAAGGTTTCCCTTGCTCGAAAGCCAGTCGTATCCGACTCTGGGGTGCAGTGCTCATCTCTGTTTCTAAGCCGAAGAGCCAGCGCTGTCTGCTTCTGCAGACGTTTCTGTGGTCATGTGGCACACTCCATTGTGCAGCACTCGGGTATCGAACTGCTGATCTGCCGACCTTCCAGTCATCAAGTTCACCATCTTAACCACTAAGCCACCACAGTCCCTTATGCCTTCTAGTGGCCTTTAAAAAAAAACAGAGTGTGTTTGAGAGGCTCGGGAGAACTAGGCTGCCCTCAAAATATTGCAAAATTGCCCTCTACCTGTTAGCTATAATAATAATAATAATAATAATAATAATAATAATAATAATAATAATAATAATAATAATAATAATAATAATAATAATAATAATAATAATAATAATAATAATAATAATAATAATATAAAATAACAGCATTATATGTATATCAGATGAAAAGTAATCTAGTGAGAGAATATATTTTAGTCAGGCCGTTGAATTAAATAAATCAGAGCATGCTGTATGCAAGAGTGTGATTTTGCTACCAAAAATATGCCAGTACTTCTTGCAATGTGCCTGCATGATAGGTCAGCATATTGCAGATGTAGGAAGGAGCAGGGGATACAAAGAATAATTTCTTGCACAAGGCAAATAGATAAGTTCATGGCAAAGGTAATGTTTCTTACTCACAGTCTCTATTGTCTCACTGAAACATGCAGATCTTAGAAAGTCTGCATGCTTAGACCACTAATCATACCTGTCAAGTATCCTTGAAGTCTCGCGAGGTGAGTCTTGCACCTTCTGGTGGTGGCGGCGGGGAAAGGGAGAGGCAGATCATCTTCGGGCCCCTCCTCTGGCCCTACCGGTCAGGGGAGGGAAGAGGAGTCCAGCTGAGCCTTGTCTCTGCAGCGAGGCCTGAAAAAGCTGCTGCCAGCTCACCAGAGATGCCCACACCATCTTCAACCCCCTCCTCTGGCCCGACCGGTCAGGGGAGGAAAGAGGAGCCCAGTAGAGCCTCATCTCTGCAGCGAGGCTTGAAAAAGCTGCTGCCAGCGCACCAGAGACACCTGCACCATCTTCGGCCCCCTCCTCTGGCCCGGCTGGTCAGGGGAGGGAAGAGGAGCCCAGCTTAGCCTCGTCTCTGCAGCGGGGTTTGAAAAAGCCACCACTAGCACACCAGAGACACCCGCACCATCTTCAGCCCCCTCCTCTGGCCCGGCTGGTCAGGGGAGGGAAGAGGAGTTCAGTTGAGCCTCTCCCCTTGGCCCACTCGGACGGGGAGTGTAAAGGATGCCCTGCCGCCGCTACAGCAGAATGGGAGTTAGGTGCTGTCGGTTTGATGGAAGACTTGTGGCTGGACTATAGAGGGGGGTTTGACGTTGTTCTCTTATCTCTCCTGTGTTTTTGATATGGATCATTTTGTATTGATGTATTTTTACTGTATTTATTGTATATTTAAGGAAGCTGATATGTATTATTTATTTTTTATGATTTATCTACCTTGTATTATTGTATTGTTCTGTATTGCTTTGCCACTGTTGTTTTTGCCACTTCGAGTCACCCTTGGGTTGAGGGAAGCGGGGTACAAATAAAACTATGATGATGATGATGAGCCTGTTTTTCCCGGGAAAACCCCTTAATTTTATCCCTCTTCCAGTCCCCCTCCCATTTTATTAATTTCCCCGTAATATCCCTTATTTTTTTAAAAAAAAATCCTGACGGGAGCCCTCACAGGCGAAGCTGCATTATGTTTTTCCTGCCACCAGAGGTCACTGTGGCTTTTCGCTTGTGGAAGGAGAGAGAGAAGGTGGTGTGTGTGTGTGGGGGGGCTTCTGTAGTTTCTCTTTCATTTCCCTGCCACATGGTCATAGAGGCTTCATTTTTGCTACTGCTGGTCGGAGCCACCATGGGACGGGAATCTACTCTAGGTGAGCGATATTTCATATATGGAGATTAACTCCTCAGTTGCTGGGAGGCTTGGAAACTACAGAGGTTGCTTTTTTACTTTACTAATTCCCTTCCTTCAGCTGGATCTGACATTCTGAGGTGTTGGTGCTTCAATTGGTTGCAGTGAGAAACAAATAGATTGGTTAATTTGGGGGAATTAATCCCTTGCTCCTCCACCCTAATTGGGGTGGTGGTGTCTAGCCACATGCAGGGCTAGTTCACCCAAGGGGGCTGGTTTACTATTCTGCTCTTTGCTTCCCAGAAATTTTTTAAAATTAAAAATAAGTAAACAAGAAAGAAAACAAAACAAAAGTCCCCCAAGAAGATAGGAAAAGGGTTCTTTGGCCCACACAGCTTTGTGCCCATTGCATCTACAATACCATCTTGCCATCTTATTTTTGGCCACCCCCTTCTTTTGTCCTCCACCTTTCCCAGCATCAAGGCTTTTTCAAGTGAATCCTCTCTTCTCATTTGATGTCCAAAAGTACTTTAGCGTCATCTTTACTATTTGACCTTTAATGAGCAGTCATGGTTGATTTCTTCTAGGATCAACCTATTTCTAACATCACATTTCAAAGGCATCTATCTTTCTGCACTCATCTTTCCTAATGGTCCAGCTCTCACACCCATACATTACCACCGGGAATACCATTGCTTTGACTATGCAATTTTTTGTTTGCAAGGTGATGCTTCTACTTTTAACTGTGTTCCCCAGGTTTCTCATAGCTTGTTTCCCAAGCATCAGTCGCCTTTTTATTTCATGGCTGCAATCACCATCTGCAGCGATCTTTGATCCTAAGAAAGTAAAATTTGCCAATTGTATCCAACTCTAGGGTGCAGTGCTCATCTCCATTTACAGCCAATAAGCCAGTGCTGTCTGTGTTTGAAGACATTTTCATGGCCATGTGGCAGGCATGACTCGAGCCCAGCAAGTCACATGGCTATATTTGGCCATGCCCAAAACTTGAAAGGTATGCCACTAATCACCGTACAGGAAGGGAAATTTTTGTGACTTATACTCCAAAAATTAATTTATTCAAGGACTATTGGTATCCCAGTTCTCTGAAACAACAGAAGAAAAGAAGAAGAAGAAACAGAAGAGGAAGATGCAAAAAAGCATAAAAAGAAAAGCATAAATAACGTAAAATAGTGGAGCAGGTCAACAGACCAAACATTGTCTTTGTCTGAAGGTGTTAATGTTACTTATTATATTCAGTTTGGTTTAATTTTTTTTAACATTTATTCTCTTATTGTTATTGTAAAACTTTTAAAACATTGTTGTACACCACCCATAGTGGAAAAATATTCCAGGTGGATGGGATATAACTGCAAATAAATAAATAAATAAATAAATAAATAAATAAATAAATAAATAAATAAATAAATAAATAAGACATTTTCTATCCTGAATGGCTTCATTGCAAAGGTAGTGTTGGTTATTTTAGATCTTCTTTTTGCATGAATGTATCATATTTTTCATAACAGGGGTCCTATTCAGTCATTCTGAAAGTATCATGTTCTCCAGAAGTGATGAAGGGGGGGGGGGGCAGTCCCATTACCTACCAAATAGCTTTTCTGAAGATGCTCGTTCATCTTGTAGGCTACCTACATGAACCAGAATTTGTGTTGGAGGTTTTTTTTGGATTACATGGTGATCCTATATGTATAGAACTGCCTCCCTCTTTGTGGCTTTACCAAAAAAAAAGTATGAACAGAGAGCAGAAAGTATGAACAGTGGGGCTAGCATGTTCCCCTCAGCATCTGTGGAGGGCACACTCTTTCATAATGACCACATAAAAACTAGTGTTTCTCAGTTCCTGTTAGTTTCCAAATTGTCCTTTGGACTCACTCCACAGTATTTGCCAACTGCTGTAGTAAAACTTTACTTTTTGGGAGGGTGTACCACTTCAGTGGGAAGGTAAACAGCGTTCCATGCATTCTGGTGTTGAGACATGCCTGCCATGTGTTCACAGAAATGTTCACAGAAAAGCTCTTCGGCTTTGAAACAGAGATGAGCACTGAACCCTTGAGTCAGATTTGACTGACTTTTGATCAAGGGCGGCCTTTACCTTTACTGGCATTCATCTATGCATACAA
Source organism: Bradypodion pumilum (assembly GCA_035047305.1). Lineage (NCBI taxonomy): Eukaryota > Metazoa > Chordata > Lepidosauria > Squamata > Chamaeleonidae > Bradypodion > Bradypodion pumilum. Next base: position 60,549,382 of record JAWDJD010000004.1, on the reverse strand, counting down.
ACCTATTAATATAATTTAACTGTTATAATAAGAGGAGTAAAAATATTAAAGCAAAGAGCAAATTAAGATCAAAAAGATAATTCAGGTTTCCAGCTGAGAACTGTCATCAACTGGTGAAGACAGAACTGAATGCCATCTATGATTGCATATAAATAGTATAATATGACAATTAAAATACTGAACACCAATCTCCTGTTTGAATCTGTAATAGTTGCAAGCTCATCAGAACATAGCTGCCTCTTTCCAAACTGTTTGGTTAAAGCCCTATTACTTTATGCTCAGTAGTATTAGGTCCACCAGTGTAATTCTCAATTGTAAATCATTACGAATTAAGAGGTTGACATAGGCACTTGTTGTCACATTTTAGTTGCTGAGCTCATAACTTGTAATTTTTGGCTGACATTTACATGAATGGACCTGCATTATCATGATTTTTCAGTTGGATTTGGTTCCAGTTGTGACCAATCTGAAATTACATTATAAATCCTCATTATGATAATACCTACAAATACTACCTCCCAGTCAAGTCGCTAAGACGCTGACTGGAAAGCGGAAGGTCAGCAGTTCGATTCCCGAGTACTGCAAGACGGAAATGAACTCCCGTCTTCATCCCAGCTCCTGCCAACCTAGCAGTTCGAAAGCAAGAAATTGCAAGTAGATAAATAGGGGCCACTTCAGTGGGAAGGTAACAGCGTTCTGTGCGCTCCAGTGTCTAGTCATGGCTGCCACATGACCACAGAAACATCTGCAGAAGCAGACAGCGCTGGCTCTTCGGCTTAGAAACAGAGATGAGCACTGCACCCTAGAGTCAGATATGACTGGCTTTCGAGCAAGGGAAACCTTTACCTTTACCTAGTCCAGTAATGAGTTTCTAAAAATATAGGCTACTGGATGAGTGACATCAACAAATGAGGAACAGGCAATATATAAAGTTTACTGCCCATTTTCCTATTCAAGAGCAATCACTTTGTGTTAAATGAGGGATAGCTTGTGATAATATATTGTTCCTGGAAAAATCAACTTCTGTTCCAGCAATGATGGAGATTGCACCTAAGAAGCAACAGGGAACCCTGAGATGGGTGACAGATGACACAATCATTGCTTCTCAAAACATCTCAAGGCTTCAACCCTATAAGCTATGGTTCCACTGACTACACCATTGAAAATGTGCCACTTCAATATGGGAACAAGATGGAGCACACAAGCGAAAGACCGAAGTGGTTCGGTCTTAATTACATAGGACAGACAGCCTGTGGTTAAAATTGCCTTTGTTTTGTGGGTGGTCATACATTAACTGACAGGCGCCGGCACCCTCCACCAACATCGGCGTCCAGGTCCCCGCCCCGGGCCAGGGCTCAAAAGGCCGCTATGGTGGCAGGACTCTGCCGCTGCCGCTGGACATCCTTGCAGCTGGTGCAGAGAGGCTGCTGTGGCACTGGGCGCCGGGACCCTCCACCACCACCGGCGTCCTGGGCCCCACCCCAGGGCAGGGCACAAAAGCAGCTGTGGCCACTGTCACCATCCTCCAGGCTCTGCCTTTGGCATGGTATGAACTATACAGAGATGGTTACTTTGTTGGTATGGACTTGTAATTTGAACTTTTTGTGATGTGATATTTCTATTGTATTTTGTGCTCTGTTGTCTTGTTCGAGCGGCAGAGGATGGTCCTGCCTTGAGGCAGAGGACGCCTGCCACCCCCTCCCTGGACTTTGTTTTGGGAATTTTTCTATGTGGTTGTGATTTTATTATTATATAATAGTATTGCACCATGTTGTTGTATATTATAATGTGTTGGTTTTTGTAGATTGAATTTTGTATATTGTATTATTGTGTATTTACTTTGTATATTGTTGATTTATGTTGTAATTGTTGTGAGCCATCCTAAATTGGTGTATGCTGAGTGGGCGGCATGCAAATCTAATAAATTAAATTAAATCAAATCAAATCAAACTGCTAGATAGCTCAGTGGTTTAGCAGCCAGATGTTAGGAGTTTGATTCTCCACTGAGCCTCCTTGGCAGGGGCTGAACTTCATGATGATGATAATAATTGATAAGCCAGACTTAATTTGCAAGTATAATTGCTTAGTCATAAAGATCTGACTGACTCATGACTCTGGAATGGGTTTCAGTTCTAATGACACAGTAACTGACACATAGCTTGGCCAAAAGACAATGCACAAAGTAATTTACTGGTACTCTTCAAATCACTGTATAAATGATAAATATTGCAATTTGGTGTTCATATACAGGTACATGTACACTGCCCAGTTATTTGATTGATACCTAGAACTAAATAAGCAAATAAAGACAGATGCTCCTTGCCAAGAAGGGATGCTGTGAATATACAGTCACAATCTTTTGCAGACTAGGCCAGTATAAGACATTTCCTCAGGAAAAGTACCAAATCAAGGCACATACAAGTACTTAAAGCCAGCCAAGTTATTTTAGCCAATTATTTTTTTAAAATATAAGACATTCTGAGGTTTGTAATTTGATGCAGTATTTGAAACTCTTTTGCTGTAGTTTATAGGAATGCTTTAGAGTTTTCTGAGAGAAAATTCTAAATACTGGACCTAACTAAAATCCCAGGATTCTCATTAAAAGTTGGATATAATTCTGTAATGTATATATATCTTCAAAGTTGTTTTCTTCTGCTCTCACTCCATGGTTGGTCTCAGTTGGGCAGTGAAATGTGTAGTGGTCTAAAAATAGCCAGCTTGTGACAAGAGGAGATGGTGTCCTCAATTTTGTGGGACCCTCCTTTAGTCCACAAGTTTCCACAAGGTTTAAAATATATACAGTAGTTTGACAAGCTAGTGTATGCGCCTCAAAATAATAGCTTCATTTTAGCTCTCCAGTTCTACTTTTGGAACAGGTGTTCAGAAAAACATGTTTTAAAACAGGCATTACAAAGTGTTATTTTTCACATAAGCAAAAATACAGTGGATTGATGGTAGGGAATTATTGGCAATTCTAGAAGAAAGGTCAGCAGTTTGATATCCGAATACTGCAGGACGGAATGAATTCTGGTCTTTTTCCCAGCTCCTGCCAACCTACCAGTTCAAAAGCAAGAAATTGCAAGCAGATAAATAGGGACCACTTCGGTGGCAAGGTAAACAGTGATCCGTCTGCTCCAGTGTCTAGTCATTCCTGCCACATGACCATGGAAACGTCTGCAGAATCAGACAGCACTGGCTCTTCGACTATAAAACAGAGATGAGCACTGAAGCCTAGAGTCAGATACGACTGGCTTTCGAGCAAGGGTGACATTTTCCTTTAGAAGAAACGGAAAACAAACAACAACATTATCAGCAAACACCCATGTATTCATTGTTACACAATTTCTCAAGAGGGACAGAGAGCTGCAGACAGTAAAAGCAGTGAAGGAGAAACCTCTTGTACTAAAGAGGCTGTGTAAAGGAAGAGAGTCATTCAGTGATACCATCAGCAGAGCTACGAGCTTGTTCATCTTCAAGTGCAATGAGATCAAAAAGAATACTTCTTACAGATTATAATTCTCATATTTCATATGTTTCTTTACCCACCTGGAAGTAACTCCTGGTAAGAAAGAAAAATTCTCTTCTTAAAGAAAGAGTTCTGTTTTTCCCACTTCAATTTCCATCCCATTTATCTTTGCAGGCGCACCCCCCCAAAAAAGGACTCAGACACCGGTATAAGTGGATAACGGCATTGGGCCACATTTATTGATTCATGCCCTAGTCCGAATTATAAATTTCAATTGGTACTCAGCCAATTATAATTCTTAAGGCAAGCAGGCCGCAGTAACACTGGTAAGGTTCCTCCCAAAATTGCCAATGGCAATTGGCTACAATGTATCCATTTGTATCAATTTGTTTGTTTACAACAAACAAATTTTTGACCGTAGTCAATAAACTATCTACTGACCCCACCCTCTGTTGTGTATCCGTCAAATCACGGGGTGATGCATGCTGAAGAGCTCCTGCCATCACCCCATTGCCTGGTTCGTCGTTGACCGGTCAACGTTAACCAACTTATACCTATCTAGTGTTGGTCAGTCAATTGCGAACCTGACGGATACCTGTGGGTCATAAATATTTATCTTACCAGTGCTACCCGCCCATGTGACCAAAGTCAATAGCAAAGCCCCTGTATCAAACCATAGCAACAGTGTGGGATGGGCAAAAAAGCCAGAACCAGTAAGCCAATTGTAGGTTCCAGCCAAAAATTCCCACCCGGCCCCGAAGCGACCAAAATATCACACTGTTCACTAGGGAGGGGGTGGAGGGAAAAACTTCTCCTCTCCGTCACTTTTACAAAATGGCAGCTCGGCTGCCTCGTGGCCACCCCTTTTATAGAGGGGTGGCCACGCCCCCTAACTACCCGGATGTCTGAGTCCGGGTGGGGTGGGGGCCTGCAAAGAGCACGGCGGCCATTTTGGCACCGCGCTTTCATTGCAGGCGCACCCCCCAAAAAAGGACTCAGACACCGGTATAAGTGGATAACGGCATTGGGCCACATTTATTGATTCATGCCCTAGTCCGAATTATAAATTTAAATTGGTACTCAGCCAATTATAATTCTTAAGGCAAGCACGCCGCAGTAACACTGGTAAGGTTCCTCCCAAAATTGCCAATGGCAATTGGCTACAATGTATCCATTTGTATCAATTTGTTTGTTTACAACAAACAAATTGTTGACCGTAGTCAATAAACTATCTACTGACCCCACCCTCTGACGTGTATCCATCAAATCATGGGGTGATGCATGCTGAAGAGCTCCTGCCATCACCCCATTGCCTGGTTCGACGTTGACCGGTCAACGTTAACCAACTTGTACCTATCTAGTGTTGGCCAGTCAATTGCGAACCTGCCGGATACCTGTGGGTCATAAATATTTACCTTAACAGTGCTACCCGCCACATGGGGAGGCTTAATAAAGACTCACCATCCCCCCCCAGACCGTCAGCTCGGTCAACAGGCCTGCTCGCAAATTTTCCAAAAAGAGGTTCATACCTCTGGGCGACAGATGGACCCCATCCCCTGTGTAAAGATCATAATTTTGGAGACTAATAGTGGGGTGTCGGATGACCCGCCCCAAACCCTTGTCAGCAAAGAACCGGGCCACTGCCCTGTTCACCGAGCGACGAGCGCGGTCAAGGGCCTGGAGGTTGATACCCCCCTGTAAGCGTGACGCGGTATGATGTCCGACCATAGCAGGGTTGTGGCAGGCCACACATAATGCAAATAAGCAAGGTCACTGCAGATCGTATGTTTTAAAGAAAGGCCAGTGACCTGGCCCAAGTCATTGCCCCCGAGGTGCAGCACCAGGACATCAGGCGGTTCAGCATCCCTGATGGAGAAAAGGAATGGCAACAGTTCCCGCCATAACATTCCATGATTACCATACCACCTGATACATGCGGATGCACGTAGTCCAAGCTGGGGTCCCCACTCTGTCGTCGCAGCGTACTGCGCTGCCCAGTGCACATAGCTGTGGCCCACCAGCCACACTGCCACCGGTATGCGGCGACACACAGGGTCTGTAAAATAAAAGAGACAGGACAGTGACAACTGGTACTCATACTTGAAGAGGGCGAACATATAATTCAAAACACTTCGATCCCCACCTCCCCATATGGCATATATCAGCCTCAGAGTACCCAAATGCAGCCGCAGTAGAAGCAGCTCCTATTCTAAAAGAATGGGTGCCATAACGAGCCCCGGGGAGGCCAACACTGGACAGTGCCTTACCGGTCACCTTCCAGAATTGAAATTTGTTAAGGGGAGACCCATCCTGGTGGCAGAAAAATGGGCCAGGGTGCGTACCACGCATTGCAAGGAACTCTTGTAGGGCACCAACCGGACAGATGTCTGCAATGGAACATCGTAGCAGTCTAACACCACTGCCTACACCGTGCTGATCTACCTTTGAGGACCGTATCCTCAACTGAGCCCACTCATTGGAAACATAGACATCTTCGAGTTCCAGTGCCCTACGAGCCGCATTCGCCTTAGACAGTAGCACCAGCTCACTGATGCGGAGCGCTCCAAAAAAAAAAAAAGGCCACCGTGGTAGCCGCATGAAACAGAGCTGCCTCATACCTGTCAAAACACAGGTCATGCCAGCCTCGTGCAAGGTGGGTAAGAACCCCTGGAGAAATAGGGTGGCGATTGTCCGGGCGGCATCCACGTTCCCGTGTCCACCCCTCCAAAACATGGCGTATACGGAAATCATTCGTGCTGTCAGCAGAGCCCCTCACTTTGGCCATGAATGCCAGTGCTGACAGCCTGGATGCTATGGTGCGGGGAGCTAGGCCCTGACTGTGTAGATAGACCATAAATTGGAGAATGTGTGTAACTGGAATGGGCCAATCCTTGGGCAACCGGAGTTGCGCGCAAAATTCCTTAAATTGACTGAATGCATGGTGATACGCCTTACGCGTGCGGGGCGCCAGCGACATGCCGATCGCCCGGTTCACCTCTCCTTGCCAAAAGTCCAAATCTCGTCCAGGCTGCGGCGAGGGGAATTCCTCTGCGTCCAGAGCCAAGGCGCGGAACCGGGGGATCTGCAGGCGGGATAAAGCATCAGCAATATCGTTATTAATACCTGGTACATGTCTGGCCCTGAAGAGCACATTGAGGCATAGGCTGCGCAACACAAACTGGCGAACTAACTCCATGACCTTGTGTGATTTAGATGTCTGGGAATTGACAATGTGCACTACCGCAGCATTGTCACACCAGAAATGAACCACTGAATTGGCGCACTCCTCGCCCCATAGCATCAAAGCTCCCAGTATCGGGAAGAGCTCAAGGAATGTAAGATCGTGTAAACGATCCATGCCCCTCCAAGCTGGAGGCCATCGGCCGTAGGCCCACCTCCCCTCAAAGTAAATCCCATAGCCCAGGGACCCCGAGGCATCCGACTGAACCTGGAACCTAGGGGAAACCAAAAGGTCGGATCTCCAAAATGACATCCCGTTGAAGTCCCTCAGGAACTTAAGCCAAACCAACATGTCAGCCCTCATGCCCTTGTTCAGTTGGACCCTGTGATAGCGCCTGGATAGGCCAGTCATGGCGTCACACAAGCGTCGAGCAAAAGCTCTGCCAGGTGCGACCACCCTGCAGGCAAAGTTAAGGTGACCATGGAGAACCTGGAGCTCACGAAGTGAGACCTTGCGTTTGGCCAGTAAGGCCAAAATCAATGCAGTGATCCGGGTAACCTTATCCATGGGTAACCTGGATGCCTGTGAGACCGTGTCAATTTCAATACCCAGAAATGTGAGCTTAGTTGATGGGCCCTCGGTCTTTTCGGGCGCTAAAGGGACACCAAGTTCCTGCATTAGCGTCTGAAATGTATTGAGGAGACGCGTACACGTGTCCCAGCCCCGTTCACCCCCGAACAAGAAATCATCGAGGTAGTGGGCTACAGACCGGGACCCAGACCTGCGAACAAAGGCCCACTGAAGGAAAGTGCTAAAACGTTCAAATGCTGAACAGGAAATAGAGCAGCCAAAAGGCATGGCTTTATCAACATAAAATTTCCCTTGGCATTTAAAACCCAATAACTCAAAGTCACCCGGGTGCACAGGCAACAAACGGAATGCCGACTTAATATCACATTTAGCCAGAAGTGCACCCGGGCCACAAGAGCGCACCATGCGCAGGGCCTGGTCGAATGACATATACCTGACCGAACAAAGGTCATCAGGAATGGCGACATTGACCGAATTGCCCGCCGGGTATGACAGATGGTGAATTAAACGAAACTCCCCAGGGGTCTTTTTGGGCACCAACTCTAAAGGGGAAACCTTCAGATTGGGACAGGGAGGCCCAGGGAAGGGGCCGGCAACCCTACCTGCATTAACCTCCTTGTCAATACTTATGGTGGCCACCTCCTCCCTGCCCTTCAGGGAAAGTAAATTAGGGGCATCTTGGGGGCACTGCTCCCCTCTAAATGGGATGCGGAAGCCCCACTGGAAACCTTTGAGGAGGTACCTAGCATCCTCCCTCCTCGGGTAAGCAGAGAGCCACCGCTCCAACATCGCTACATTAACCGGGGAGGGGGCCTTTTGAGTGACCAGCTCCATCAGCGGCAGGTCTGCCCGCTCCTTGTCCACCTCTACCTCTGCCCCGTGACCCACCGGCTCGCGGACACGCAGCGGCGGCGTGAGGGCCAGCGCAAGAGGGACACTCATGTTTGTATCAGCACTGTTTTCTGTTGCATACACCATTGGCCAAGAAGCTCCAACACAGCAGGCGGGCTGGAACCCCCTGCCCCGCCAGCTGGCAGGGGGCCTGAGTTGAAGCAGCTCGCTGGACCGCATGTCCACAATGGTACCTCTCCCCAGGCGCCGGGCGCATGGGGGTCATATACAGAAGCCACAGCTTCTGACAGGACTCATCCCACCTCATCTCTGGGTGTAAGGGCACTCTCATTCTGAATTCCTCATCGTAAGCCAACCATGATGGGCCAGGAAAATCCACCGTTGCCCTGTAAATATTGTCCAAATATTGGACCATAGGAATGGCCAGGTCAGGCCTGGCCCTGAGATACACCGCCATATAGATGAGATATGTGGGTAACCAGTTGGCCCATGTGCGTGGTGGCTTGCGACGGCGAGACAGCTCTTTGTCCTTCTCATCCTGCCCTTCTTTCTCCTCCTTGGTGGGTTCCCTGTTCAATAGGGAGAAAATATCGACATACTCCCCCCGCCAAATCTTTTCCCTCGTGGCCTGGGCCAAATGATCCCCAAGGGGTAAGGAATACCCGGCTGTCGGCAATGCCGACACCGGCGCAGTATTGACACGGGGTATCAGGAGAGGGGCCTGGAATGTCCCTGCGACACCCGGTGCAGCCCCGGGGGCGGAAACCCCCCCACCCAATGTTGCGCCAGAATGAGGCCAAACTGCACTCGGGTAAGCCAGGAACTGATACCCACCCGCCCCGACATTACAAGGCCATGGCCACTGGAACCCATCCCCCAAAGTGGAGTGTGATGTGGGCACATTAGCTTGAACCTGATACTCACTGGGTGCACCCCCGTGGGCCGCCCCCACTGGGGGTTCCGGCCCACGGCGGGCGTTGGAGCTCGCGACCGAAATCGAGCTCTGACGACACATCCGACCACTACCTGTCTGTAGTGCCTGAGGTACGGGGAGCTGCGAGGCCGCAGCGGGCACAGGCCTGCGCGCCTCAAGCAACTCAACCCGACTGGCCGCCTGCTGAAGGGTGGCAGCTGTCACAGTAGCCGGCTGGCAAAAGGGGGCCCCAGATGGCAATGAAGCCCCCCCCCCAATGGGGTAATTGATGATCCCCAGGGATGCCTCTAGCACCGCCACGCGGATCAGTAATGCATCCACTGTCGCAGATCCCCCTGCATAAAGGGGGCCAGGTGGACCGGACAGCCCACCGGGCAATGGTCCAGGGCCCCCGACCTGAGAGCCCGGCCCCAAATAGGGCCATGCCCAAAACTCCGGCCCATGAGGGGCCGGGGGTAAGCCCTGCTGTGCAACCGCACCAGGCCCTCCCCCCTGCTCAAAGCCCATGGCCGGTAATTGCGGGCCGGGGGCCGAAACCCCAACCACGCCAGGCCCTCCCCCCTGCTCAAAGCCCATGGCCGGCAACTGCGGGCCGGGGGCCGGAGCCCCTGTAGGGGCGGTCTGAGGCTGGAGAGCCGCGGGCCATGGCCTAAGCTGCCCCATCCCACCGGTCCCGGTGGGTGCCTCCGTTAAGGGGTCCTGTTGGGGGGGCGCAGTTGCGGTCCTCCGACCCGACTGCAGCCTCCTATTCGGGTGAGCCGTAGTCGCCATAGCCTTCTTCTTAGGAGGCATAGCAAGCACGATCCCTTCCCAGGGATCGAAACCCGATGGCTGGGAAGCCGAAAATAAGAAGCAAAGATCGCGCTAAGTTCTGCAGCCAAAAACGGCTTCCCTAGAAAGACGAAAAGCGACGGAGAAAAACTTCTCCTCTCCGTCGCTTTTACAAAATGGCAGCTCGGCTGCCTCGTGGCCACCCCTTTTATAGAGGGGTGGCCACGCCCCCTAACTACCCGGATGTCTGAGTCCGGGTGGGGTGGGGGCCGCAAAGAGCGCGGCAGCCATTTTGGCGCCGCGCTTTCATTCTGTTTTGAAATGTCATAAAAGTTTGTTACTCTGTCTTCAGGTAATAAAATGTGTTTCCCAGAAACTGTAAGTGTTGCAAACCTTTCTCCCACTTTTGAAATGATCTATCATTTAAGTTGGATTTTTTTTATTTAAAACCCCCCAACCTTATATACTGCCTATAGTTGGAGTGACTGTAGGTACTTTTCTGGACTTGGCTGGCTAAACAATAGTTCCTTCCTGTTTCTCATTTTATATGTTGTAATTTATTTATTTATTTATTCATTCATTCAATTGGTATAGCCGCCCCAATCGACATGCGGCTCTCAGCGGTGTACATAAAATCCCTAATGTTTAAATTAGAGAAACCCTTAAAATTCCTAAAAACATTGAATACTTCTTACAGATTACAATTCTCATATTTCACAGGGTTGCTAAACTAAGTTTAGGGTTGCCAAACTAAGTTGAAAATCCATGTGGTAAATCATCACACAGATTCAATGGAATTATGCAAACAATCTTGATAGATGCCCAAGTCAATAAATAATGGTGAGAGTTTGTTACAGTGAGAACTCATCCAAGTGGAAAAACCTCTCCAAGCAGAAATACTAAATATTTCGGGGGGAGTGGGGGATACTCAGTGGCCCAGGTGATGGCTATGCAATTCTGAAAGTTGTAGTTCAAAAACCAAAACATTTCCTATTCCAGATTTGAACATTTGTTTCAGAATGTCTGATCACAAATATCATGTCCTGTCCTAGACTGATGCAACATGGAAGAGATTTAATACATCAAATCCAAGGATGTTTGTCGGTATTGAGCAAGGAAAATTTCCTTCCTGACAGATGATGGATAAGTCCCAGTGGTCAAATGATGCCAGAGAAGAATTGAAATCTTACACCCTAGGGCAATGTACATACACAACCCTTTTCCTAGTTCACCTTGGTTGGCTTGTGAAGGAGAACTGGAGAGACTCATCCGTCATTGCATTAAGATAGGGTCAGGAACTGTAACCTGAATTTCTCTCATCAGGCTCATTTTTTTCTCCCTGAAGTGACACAAAATGAGACTTCATTAATGCTACTAAAATAGCCAGTTTTTAAAATCCATCTGTTCTGAACAATAGCACAGGAAAAGCCCTTCATTGTTTGTCTATGTGCCAGATCAATGTGGAAACTGAGATAGGTATCTGATTTGTACTTGCTCATTGCCTTGAGGAGTCCAATTTTTCAACCATTTGTTTATTATTTATAACTATATACTCTAAAATGCTTTTCAAGAAGCTTTGATAAGATCCGCACTAAAAAGTGGCCTAAATACACTCAATGAAAAGATAGTCAAATCTCTTCTTCTCTGATCAGAGTTTGGAAAAATGGTTTTTTTAGACACCATCTTTCAGAATGTACCTGAAAGTATAGCCATGGTGGAGTTGTAATTTGAGAATTGTAGTCTAAGAAGTCAACATTTCTAATTCCTGCTCTTTCTCTTCCAGTCTTCAGTTGCTGGTGTAATGGCTGTTGGTGATAGCTGGGGAGAGGCAAAGCCTCATAGTTGGTATCTTTGTGTGTTGATGGAGATTTATACTCATCTCTATCCCTCTTATTCAGGCTAGTAGTACTTTAAGAAGTTTTACAGCAGCATCCACAATCAATCTCCCCCTTTATGTGCTTCCTTCCAGCTATGTGAAGCAGCCAGCTCCATCTTGCTGCAGGGTGAGCATAGCCTTGATCCTGCACTTGGAAGAAGGCTGCATCTTTATTAGCCTCCTGTGTTGCTCACCTCCATGAGAAAAGCCAAAACAGGTGGTGTTATTAACCTCTAGAAGCCCCTACAGTGAGTTAAATAGAATATGTAATATGTCCTATTGAGTAGAACTGGATTTAGTCCTTGAGTATTAATATGTATGTAGTGAACAATATGATGGCCAAAATCCTGTTGCTTAGCATAGTAAATCAAATTTGAGTAGGTCACAGAATCAATGAGGATTTAATGAGTCAACTTCTCTATAGATTCCATTTATTCAAATGGGTCTATCCTGACTGTGAGTTACTGTGCTAAAGTAAGTTACAATTAAGTAGGCCTATTTCAGTAGAACATTTGGAGGATTCACCAACTCCCCATTGATTCAGTGGGCCTACTCTAATGTGACTTACTACACTAAGAAACAGGATTTTGGCTAGATTATCCAGATGTTGCTGATGGAAATAAAAAGACTGAGAAAGATGAACATAAGTGAGGTACATTTGTGATATTTTGCCATTTTTTAGCTTCAAATTGTCCTACTTGTCTTCAATAATAAATCCAGGAAAATGATGGACTGTCTTAAGCTCACTATCTTGTTCAGACAGAAAATGAATACAAATTATCTGATTACAGACTATATCCATCATTTAAAAGTGGAAGAACTTGCATAAACTGCACATTAAATCCACTTTAATGATCCTGTCTTCTTGCTTACACTAATGTATATTCAGAAAGCTTTAATACTTTTGGTCCTTATTTGCTAAATATTACCTTCAAGTGGAATATAAACAGAAGTATTTTCTAATATAGGCAAAAATGCACTGATATTTTTTCGGCAAATGCATCCTTTTTTCCACTTAAACAGTCCATGCTCCTTACCTTTGGACCCCTTCCTTAAGTGTATGGTTCCCCTCAAAAAACTGCAAGTACTTTACAGACAAATAGGTACATGATTTTGTAAAAATCTACCTCTTAACTATTGAGAAGCAGTGATGTAATATATTTTTAGTACCAAAGCACAACCGACAACTGACATCAGTATGCACATTGGAACAGATTCAGAAAGAGCCCACACATTCTTGTATATTTGTCCACTTTTCCCAAGAGCTATTCATTTGGTATTTTGAGACTTTTGTGATTAGAGTTCTCTAGTTCCTTGTAACTACTCCCATCTTGCTTTCTGCTTGTAAAAATCTGCTACTGTATCCCCCACAGAGACAGGAGGCCACTCACAATTTTTCTCAGATCAAGAATAATCTCTCTTTGCTTCAGAAGTTTAAGAGCAACATATATCCAGAGCCAGCTGTGAATGCCTCATACAATCATTTTCAAAGGCTCCTATTTAGAGTTATTTCTGCTGTTTTCTCCTACTTGTTGAGCCCCATTATCTACAACTGTGATCATTTGCTATAAGGTTTATGCCTTTTCCTCTCTCACCAAAGTCTCTTGCTATGTGCTCAACCCTGCTTCCCCCCTCCCCCACCTCACATCAAACTCCTTGGCTACTGGAATGATATTTGGGATTAAAGAGGGATGTGAATGTATGATGCAAAAGATGGACAGTCCTGATGTCAAGGCATCCTGTGTGAACAAAGGAAGACTAGGCAGAATAAAGAGCCTTTCATCAAAGCAGGTTTCTTTAGCTGTAAATACCAAAGATGGCAACTGTGCATTAAATTGAGAAGGATGAGTCTGAGCAGACAGAAGAAGTTCATGTACCTGACATGCATGGAGATATGAGTTAGTGCTGAATAAATGAACATGCTTGGTGATTCAACAAACAAACCAGTGTATCACTGGAAGGATACACTGAAGGAAAAGAGATAGTTAGATATAGATTGGATTCTAATGTGAGCTTTAGATATTTCTTTAAAGATGTGGCAAATTAAAAATTAATCATGGGTGTTGCAATCCTCCTCCTCCTCTCACTAATGACCATTGGTTGAGAGTTATTATTACTTTTAAAAGTTCCCTAGCACTTCAGCCGTTTGGCTGAGGATGCCTGCCGCCACTTCCCTGGGCCCCACCCATGCCCGGGGGTTGAAAACCCGCACCGGCTCCCTACAGCAGAAGATGACCCACCGTTCGGCTGAGGACGCCTGCCGCCCCTCCCTCACCCATGGCCAGAGGTTGAAAAGCCAGGACTTGGCCATTGGGGCTGTGGGGGCTGGACATCCCCCCCAGCCAAGCTTGGGCTTTGGACTTTCTTACTGGCCATTTCTTATGTACTTGTGGACTTTATTGTATTTACTGTATTTGACGTTTATGCAATACTTTGTGAGCTGCCCTGAGTTGGTGTATGCTGGAGTGGGCAGCATACAAATAAAGAATTATTATTATTGTTATTATTGTTATTATTATTGCCAATGTGGACAGTTCTATTATATATTTTCTGAGCAATAGAATTCTGCAAGCAAAGGGAAGTATTTATAATCAAGGATTAATTCAGTGGGACTAGCAAGTAGCAGGAACACAAAAGAAATATAGGGTAGGAGCTTCACCTAACAGAATGCTGTTGCAAACTGAAAGAATGAATAAAAGAAAGAAAGGGGCAAAGCTTGGCTGTTACATTGGCCAAAGACCTGACAATTGGGTGAGATGGTGTTGGTGAGAAACAAATGTCAAAACATTTGTTGACAAAACTCAACTGGGCTTTGGAATGACTTTGAGGAACTCTAAAATACTAACCCAAATGTGAAGTGAGTGTCTAATTCCACTGCAATCTTCTCCATCCTGCATTGGATTCAAAAACAGAGTCAGATTCTTACTCTCTCCCATGTACAGTTGTACGGCCATGCTACTTGGAATATTATGGGAGTTGTAACCTGCAACAGCAACTTCCTCCATTTTTGCTCCCTTACTTGCTACAGCAAGAAGCCAACTCCATCTGCCCTCACCCCCCAAATCCTCTGTTCCTGATGTACTGTGAAAGTGTCATATGCTTTCTTGAAGAAGGCTTGTGCCTGTTTCACAGTGAGCTAAACATGGAGAAAAATATGGACATTCTGGTATCCTGAGACACAGATCATATGTATTCATTATGCTAAATTCAAGGCAGAGAAATATATGTCCATGACAAGCTCTCTAATCCTAAATTTTATCATGCATTAGATCTTATTATAGTTGAAATTATAGTTTATGGTGATTAAAAGGTTCCAGGTGCTGTTTCCAAAGCCTGTCATTCCCTTCACTAGAGGAGTATGCATCATTTTTTCTAAAGTAGGGATGGGCAGCTACTGGGGGCCAAAAATGAAGTAGTGCCTCCCTCATCCCACTGGGGCCACAGACCTTGGTCATGACTGTTCCATGGCTGAAATCTGGTGGTGGTGCAGAGATAGTCTCTCAAATGATGGGGCGGTGAAGTCCTCAACCTGCCCTGGCTTCTTCTTCCCCCTTCCATTGGTGTGGGCTCAGGGGGAGATGGATGGCAAAGTCCTCAACCTACCCTGGCTTCTTCTCCCCCTGGCAGTTGGTGTAGGCACATGGGGAGGGGTGGTGATTTGTCTTAAAATAAGGTATACAAAGAGTGGATACCTTGTTCTGAAGCCAGTTAGTGCACCTCAAAATCTTCTATGTGCACTGGTCAGTTTCATAATAAGGAACACACATCCCGTATAAAACCCCTGCAGTTCATACAATCTTTAGAAGATTCCAACCCCCTCCCCTTCCTACACTGTTGAAATGGCAGCAAGATTATAGGAAAAATGCACCACCCTTTTTGTCACCACCACTACTGACATACTACATTTTGGCTCAACAGTGCTGGAACTGGAGGGAGGGGCTTAAAATATCTCTAGGTAGGACATATTGCCTGTCTCATTCAAAAGATACAATGGTTGATTGAGATGGCATTACTGTTTAGGAATTTTACATTGAGCTATTTTATAGCTTCAGGATCTCAGTAAGATTGTTATTGATATTTTTTTACTGTTTTCTGTTTGGGTTAATTAACCTTGCTTCAGATATTGGAATGGCCAGCCAGTCACTGTCCATTAACCTAGCATTGTTGACAGGTTGCCTTTCTTTGGCTATGCTTTCTTAATTTCCCCTCTTCATCTTGACCTGTTCATCCTGTGGGTGAAATCAGACAGTTGTAAAAATGCACTGGAAAGGGGTCTTTGCAGGGGGCAATCTCCCTAAAAAGTGACCCCTCCAAATGTTGGGGAATTGCTCTGACCTAGCTTTAAAAAAGGGACAAAGAAATTGCATGGCTATGTACTCTGTGAAGCATACATGCTTATGTGAACCATGCAGATGAATTTAAGATCATCTTTGGAATGAGCCATATACATCACAGATATTTTAGTGTCTTTTCCGGGAGACATAGAAGGAGTCGCAGTAAGGACTAACACAGGTTTATTGGTTGATGATCAGAACGAACATGTGGTAATGGCAGAGATACCTCACATTATATACAGTGGTACAATACATTTGAATCTTGCTGCACGGTAGCTCATTGGCTGCTACCGGCGTGACATCGTCCGGGTCACGCCCATCTTCGGTGGTGGATCGGTAGTAGTTTGTTGTTGCGGGGAGTTCCCGCGGCTGCAGGTGATTTGAGGAATGAGAACCATGTGAGTTGAACACTCGCAGCTGCCCTCTATGGGCAGCTTGCTCGCGTTCCTTTAACAGCTGGGTTACATTGTGATTGTGGCCAGGCTACATTCATACATTTCTTAAAGCGACATTGTACATACATATGAAGCAACATTGTACATACACAACATCCCTCCCCCCTAGGATGGGATGAAGTCCCTCAACCATTGTGGCTTGCCGCACGTGCGCCTGGGGTGAGCGGCCGCTTGACTTAACACAGGGGAGCCTGGCTCTGTGGAGTCCTGTCCTGCAACGGAAAGGGGGGACTCGTTAGTGGCTCGGTGTGGGCTCTGCGATCCCCTTGTATTGGGGGACGGGAATGGAATGAACAGTTGGGAAGTGAACTCCTGTCTGCCGTTTGAGGAGCCAGGGGTCCCCCCAGTACGAATCTCGGGACCAACGAAAAGACCCTCGTGCCCTCGCCCCCCCTGCTGCCGGCCTAGGAGTTCTAGGGATTGTGGCGGGCGGACTCTCCCCCGTTGCCTGCCTTGGGGGTGTGGGTCTCCGGGGAGCTGGAGCTATGGTATATTCTAACACAAAAGGACTGGGGGGACTGGAGGTACCAGGGGCTGAACTGAAACCCCTCTTCTCGCTAGGACGGGTGGGGAACCACTCCGCTACACCCCCCTGGTACGGCAACTCATAATCATAATCATAATCAAGCTGATCCCTCTCTTTCAAAGTATCCTCCTCTGTGGTTGGGAACCCAGGATACGCATTTGTATCTGCGGGTTCCGCCGTGTCTCCCCCTTGGGTAATGCGGGTGGGGGAGGACCCTAACGCTGATTTCCCCTCACTGGTGACTTGCCTTCTGAGTTGGTCGGCGTGCCTTCTCCAGAGTAGCCCCGAGCTGGTCTTGACCCTGTAGGATACAGGCCCCGTTTGTTCAATGATTGTCCCTGGAATCCACGCTGGCCCCGAAGCCGCGTAGTTCCTGCAGTGAACCGGGTCCCCTACCGAGAAACTTTTGGAGCTTTCTCCCCCTATGTTTATATTTCTCCCTTCATCCTCCACCCTGGATGGATCCATCCGGTCAAAGAGCGTTACCGGACGCCTCCTCATGAGGAGTTCGGCTGGGGAAAATCCTGAAGCTAGGGGGGTTGTCCTATAGCAGATGAGGAACTGACACAGGTGGAGGTTTAACTCACCGGGAACCATGCGCTGCAGTGCGTCTATCGTAGTGCGCACTTGGTGCTCTACCTGACCGTTTGTGGCGGGGTGAAAAGGGGCAGCGGTAATGTGCCTGATGGCGTTTCGCTCAATGAACGTCTTGAACTCTGCAGATGTGAAGGTACTAGCGTTGTCGCTAACAAGGACGTCTGGCAGGCCGAAACAGGCAAAAAGCTTGCGCAACTGTTTGATGGTTGCTGCAGAGGAGGTGCTGTTCATGGGGATTACCTCCAACCACTTGGAGTAGGAGTCGACTACCAGCAGAAACATGGACCCGTGGAAGGGGCCAGCGAAGTCAACATGAATCCGGGACCATGGCCCGTGGGCTGTATCCCATTCCCTATGGGGCAACCGGGACTCCTCGGGCCGAGAGCTATGGCAGCTCTCACACGTGCCCACTAAACGCTCTATGTCCCCGTCTATCTGGGGCCACCAAAAGAAACTCCTGGCCAGAGCCTTGGAGCGCACGATCCCGGGGTGACTGGTGTACAGTAGTTTCAGCCCCTTGGCCCTTAGCTTCTCTGGGATAACTACCCGCTGGCCCCAGAGTAAGCAGCCCCTTTCCAGCGAAAGCTCTACCCTGCGCCTAAAAAATGGCCTGAACTTTTCATCGGGGGGAGTGGTGGGCCAGCCTTTCCTAACCCAGGAACTAACTTGGGCCAGCATCTTGTCGGCCGCCGTGGCCTTGGCGAGGTCGGCCGGGACAATGGGGGGTGAGTCGAGGGACTCGATCAGCAGGACTTGGTGGTCCTGCTCTACCTTGCAAGTGGGGTCCCCTAGACTAGGGAGGGGAGACCGGGACAGTGTGTCCGCATGGGAGATCTCCTTCCCTGGGCGGTAGACCAGCTCATACTGGTAGGCGCTTAGGAAAATGGCCCATCGCAACATTCTGGGGGATAGGATTTGTGGGGTGGGTTTACCGGTAGTGAAGATCCCCAGAAGGGGCTTGTGATCAGTCACTACCGTAAACTTGCGGCCATATAGGAAATCGTGGAACTTCTTCGTTCCCGTGATTATGGCCACGGCCTCCCTATCTGTTTGAGCGTAATTGCGCTCGGCTTTCGAGAGGGACTTTGAGTAGTACGCCACCGGGGCTTCCCTCCCGCTCTCCAACACGTGGCACAGGACTGCCCCCACCCCCACTGGGGACGCATCACAAACTAAGACCACTGGCTTTTTGGGGTCGAAATGGGTCAGGACAGCGTCCGAGGACAGGAGTGACTTGAGCTCCTTGAACGCTCCCTCCTGCCTGTCCCCCCACCGCCAAACCGCGTCCTTTTTAAGCAGCGCGTGCAGTGGCTCCGCGACCGATGCCTTCCGAGGCAGGAAGGTATGATAGAAATTTAGGAGCCCTAGGAATGACTGTAGCTCCGGTTTCGCGGTGGGGCAAGGGGCGTTTTTTACGGCCGCAACCTTTGACTCAGAGGGTTTGATCCCGTCCGGGGTTACCTTAAAACCGAGAAACTTGACGTCCCTCACAAAGAATACGCATTTGTCCCTCCTCAGTCGAAGACCTGCCCTCTCGAACACTGAAAGGACCCCGTCTAGCCTCTTTGCTAACTCTAATTCGCTCCCCGCCATTATCAACACGTCGTCGAAGTATGGGAGGATGCCTGGAAGCCCCTTTAAAAGGCGTTCCACGAGGGACTGGAAAATTCCGGGGGCTGAATTCATGCCAAACTGAAGGCGCGTTACCTTAAACGCCCCCTTGTGCGTCACTATCGTTTGCGCGGCGGCAGCAGCCGGGGTTACAGAGAGCTGCTGGTATGCCTGGGCCAGGTCTAACTTTGCAAAGCACTTCCCCCCATGTAACGTGGCCAGCAAGTGGCTGACCACGGGCACCGGATATGCATCTGGCCGAATGGCCTTGTTGATGGTACATTTATAGTCCGCACAAATCCTGACCTCCCTGTTTGCCTTAAGGGCTGTAACAATCGGCGTTTCCCACTCCACCGAGTCAACTGGAACCAAAATCCCCTGCCCCACCAATTTGTCCAGTTCCGCCTCGATCTTGTCCTTGAGTGCGAAGGGCACTCTCCTTGGTTTGAGGCGGATGGGCCGGATTTCTGGGTCCAGCTCGAAGGAAACCGGGGGCCCCTTGTATTTCCCGAGCCCCTTCTTGAAAACGTCCGGGTGCGCGTTGCACACGTCCCGCATTGGGTCAGTCTCGATGGCGTTAATGCCGGACAGTTCAATTCCCAGGGGAGCAAACCACTGCGTTCCCAAAAGGCAGCACCTCCCCCCCTTGAGGACCACTAAGGGCAGTTTCTCGGAGTAGTTCTTGAACTTCACCTTGAAGTTCCCCACCCCCAACACCGGGATCCCATTCCCCTGCACGTCCCGTAGGTGTGACCTCATGGCCCGGAGCTTGGGCCGCTTATCTGGGGGAATACGCATAAACTCCTTTTGGGACAGGATGGAATAAGATGACCCCGAGTCTATCTCCATCGTCACTGGGACCCCTTGCAACAGTACCTCTACGAAAAACCGCCGGTGCTCCAGGCCCACACGGTTCACGCCTTCCGCACTATAGCTGGCTGCGACCTTCCTGGTGCCGGCCGCCTTCCGTTGGTGCGTTTGGGGATGGCTGGAACTCTCCTTGTCCTCGACTCACCCGCGCCTGCATACTCGGGCAATGTGCCCCTTTCGGCTGCAATTGTGACACTCGGCCTTTCAAAACGGGCACCTCGTGCGGTCGTGGGACGCTCCACAACCGTCGCAACGGCGGTCCTGCCGTTCTCGGGTCTGCCGCTTCTCACCACGCTTCTTGATCCTCTGAACGTCATCGTCCTCGCTGGAGTAGGGGTCCGCTGTCGTGGACGACTCCTCGGATGTGCCGGCGGGCGGCTTGGGGGCCCGCCAGGCTGCCTTCGCTGGTGTCCGCCGGGCCGCCTGTACTGGTGACTTGGCCCTTTCGGACGCGGCCCCTCGGGACTTGAACAGTCTAACCCCGCTCCTGGCCTCCTCGGCTGCTTGGGCCTCCCGCAGTACCTCGTTGAACGTGAGCCGTTGGTCGCGGGTCATCAGCCTCCTCTGCAGCTCCTCGTCCCTCAAACCACACAACATGCGGTCACGGAGGGCCTGGTCCAGGTCATCCCACTGGCAGTGGACTGCCGCAAGCCTGAGGGCTGCCGCGTAGGCGGACACGGACTCGCCCAGTTGCTGGTCTCGCCTGTGGAACGCGACCCGGGCTGGGAAGATCGAGACAGGCGGCTGGAAATGCTCGCCCAACCTCTCCAGGATACTGTCGATGGGCACCTCGTCTACCTTCTGGGGGGCCAGCAGGGTCATCAGGATTCGCAGCGTGGCCGGCCCCACTTGGGCCAGGATGTGGGAGCGCATCTTCGCGGCGGCGTCGACGCCCGCGGCTTCCATCGCGTGCCGAAACTGACACTCGTAGAGCTCCCATTGTTCGGGCTCGCTCACATCGAACTGGTATGCCTTGACCTTGGGATTCGCCATCGATCCCACCTTCGTCGCCAATTTAGTGTCTTTTCCGGGAGACATAGAAGGAGTCGCAGTAAGGACTAACACAGGTTTATTGGTTGATGATCAGAACGAACATGTGTTAATGGCGGAGATACCTCACATTATATACAGTGGTACAATACATTTGAATCTTGCTGCATGGTAGCTCATTGGCTGCTACCGGCGTGACGTCGTCCGGGTCACGCCCATCTTCGGTGGTGGTTTGGTAGTAGTTTGTTGTTGCGGGGAGTTCCCGCGGCTGCAGGTGATTTGAGGAATGAGAACCATGTGAGTTGAATACTCGCAGCTGCCCTCTATGGGCAGCTTGCTCGCGTTCCTTTAACAGCTGGGTTACATTGTGATTGTGGCCAGGTTACATTCATACATTTCTTAAAGCGACATTGTACATACATATGAAGCAACATTGTACATACACAACAGATATCCATACCCCTTTTCCCTTGAATTTGATCAATTTAAGTATGGCTTTGTTTTTTTTCTTTTCATTCTTGTTCACAATTACCCAGCCAAGTCTACCTGCTGAGCACTTAGGTTAAATGCAGGAAGCTCCATGCTATTTTTCCCTGGATCAGCTTCAGATCCAAATAGGTGTCTTGAGATGTTGATCTTTGGCCTTCTAGCCAAATTCTTCCCATCAGGCATGAATTCTAACTAGTTCCCAGAAAAGGGAACAAAACTTAGCAATTACATCTTAAATTTTAGAACTGTTTACACCGTATGTTCCAACTTCCCCATTGTGCATGTAGCTTGTAATTGCTGCAGGATAATAGTCAGCCTGAGCTATTTTATCACTTAGTGACAGATCGGTACAAGGGAAAAGAAAAGATTCAGTGAATAACAATTAAGCCGGGTGATTATCTTAAAAAATTCCAAAGCTGGACCCTGTCCATTGCCTAAGTAGATAATTTGTTGCATTCATCACATTTACTCCTGAATATCAAACAGCTGCAAATCGTCAGCTGAAATGATGATATGCACATAAACAAGGCTGATCGTTTTATAAGACTCTCTCCTATTAGCTGTAAAGGTGCAGAAAAGTACTTCCTTGCATTTTAAGCAGTCTGAGAGGGAAACCGGTTGTATAAACACCTTTTGAGCTTCCAGTTAAATGCAACATAGGATACTATTGACTTCCTCAGTATCCTTTGATTCTGTATAGAGCAATTTAACACATTATAATATGTTCTTGAAATTGCTTCTGCAGCACAGGGTTTCTTCTAATGTATGCCAACAGCAAACTATGTGTTATTTTTATAAATAGTTTGTTGTTTACACAATCTGCTTCTACGTTGTGGTTTGAAGGCACTCCAGTTATTTAAAGATAGAAAATAAAAATAAAAAATGACACTGGACAACTTCAAGTATGATGAAACGAAAACATAATTTCCAGATTTACCTGGAACAAATTACAATAAGACTATGTCAATAATATCCATATACAGTGGACCCTCAAATAACGATGTTACTTGGTTCCCCAAATAACAACAAAAAAGTTATTATTCGAATAACGACGGTAAAAATACTGTCGTTATTCGAATACTGTCGTTATTTGAACAATCACATTGGGAGCGTCGTAGCGTCGTTAATCGAAAATGATGCTATTTGAACACGTTAATTGAGGGTCCACTGTAGTGAGGCAAAGTGCAAAGATAATAAGGTCAGGCTGAGGTCAGTTAACAAGGAACAGGCGCAAGCAGTCATCTAGCTCAGCTCTGCTGTGATTGACAGTTAATAAGATACATTGTAACCTTAAGTGTTTTGCTTCCTGTATAAATAGAAGTTGCTTGCAAAGCTTGTTTTGCAAGGCTTGCAGAGCAGAAGCACAGACTGCACAGAAGCTGTATAACAGAGCAGAGCAGAGCTGAGTTGAATAATGCTGAATTTAATGTTTATTTACTTGGACTGTAAATGTTAATATACCAGTTTGATTTAACTAAACCTGGTATATAGTCTTCTTTCTTGGACTCATCACAACTCAGACTGCTACAAGACGCACTCAAAACTAACAGACTAGCCCCATGAAATCAGTGGAGATTTAGTTGGTTAACTGCTCTGTAAGTTCCACTGATTCAGAGGGTTACTATTGGATTTAATCCTATAGATCATTCCATACATTACACACAGAAACCTGGTATTCTTGATTATTTTGCTTCCCTTACAAGTGTGTTTGCATGCATGTGCGTTGGTGCATGCTTGTGTGGAAGGGAATGTAAAATATACAACAGACAAGAATCCTTACAAATTGCATATGTTCTCCCATTTATAACCTGTATATCAAATGTCTTTAACATTCAACAGCATAGTTGTTTCAGATCTGCATGTCAGTTACAACAAAATCGTATTGCCTACTGGAACCAGTGCATGGGCTGTTATTAAAATAAACTCACTGCATTACTCATTACTTCATGGCTGTCAGATGACTGCTAATGTTATTGTTGCCCATAGTCTCAAAAACATTTTACTGCATTGACTATAATTCATGCTGTGTGTTGACATCCTAGAAGACCAGAAAAATATAGTCAAGTACCCTCAGGTTCCCTGTAATGACTAAGTCTGATGTTGCACCTTGACAATAACCTCCCACCCCAAGCAAAACCATATTTTATTTGACATTTAGAATTGATAAGAGAGTGGGAAAAAATTCAAAACATTCCTATTCAAATGTCTGTAAATACCCTTAAAAGTAAGTAGAAAATGTAATTTGGTGCACGAAGAAGTAACTCTGTAACTATTTGTCACACTAATATTGACCTATTTGTTCTCCTCACTGTCCAGGAGACTCTCAAAACTCTCCTACAGCACCACATCTCAAAGGCATCTATTTTTCTTCGCTTAGCCTTTCTAATGGTCCAGCTCTCACAGCCATACATTACCACCGGAAATACCATTGCTTTGACTATGCGGACCTTTGTTTGCAGTGAGATATCTCTACTTTTCACTATGTTCCCCAGGTTTTTCATAGCTTGTCTCCCAAGAATCAGTCGCCTTTTTATTTCATGGCTGCAATCTCCATTTGCAGAGATCTTGGATCCTAAGAAAGTAAAATCTGTTACTGCTTCTACTTCTTCCCCATTTTCCAGGGACTGATATGGCCTGTTGCCATTATCTTGGTTTTCTTGACATTGAGTCTCAGGCCAGCTTTTGCACTCTCTTCTTTTAACCTAATCAGGAACTTCTTTAGGTCTTCTTCACTTTCTGCCATTAGGGTGATATCATCTGCATATCTCAAATTGTTGATGTTTCTCCCAGCAATTTTGAACCTATATTGTGATTCCTCCATCCCTGCATTGCACATTATGTGCTCTGTGTATAATTTGAATAAGCAGGGTGACAGAATGCAGCCTTGTCTTACTCCTTTTCCTATTCCAAACCACTCCGTCATTCCATACTCTGTCCTAACTGTTGCTTCTTGACTCATGTACAGATTTCTCATGAGACATATGAGGTGTTCTGGTATTCCCATCTTGTTAATTACTTGCCACATTTTGTTGTGGTCCACACAATCAAAGGCCTTGGTGTAGTCAATGAAACAGAAGTAAGCTTGTTTCTGGTATTCCTTTGTTTTCTCCATGATCCAACGTATGTTGGCAATGTGGTCCCCCTGCCTCTTCTGAACCCAGCCTGCACCTCTGGTAGTTCTCTTCTACATGCTGCTGTACTCTATCCTGTATTATCTTGAGCATCACTTTGCTAGCTTGTGGGATGAGCGCAATTGTTCGATAATTTGAACATTCTTTGGCATTGCCCTTTTTTGGGATTGGGACGTATACTGATCTTTTCCAATCCTGTGGCCACTGTTTCGTTTTCCAAATCTGCTGGCATATAGCATGTAGTAGCTTGATTCCATCATATTTTAGAGCTTTGAAGAATTCAACTGGGATACCATCATCTCCACTGGCTTTGTTATTTGCCGTGCTTTTTAGGGCCTTTCTGACTTCACTCTCTATGGTGTCTGGTTCAAGTTCAATTTCCCCCTCATTGTTATTTTCCGGGGTGTTTAGGTCTTTTTTGTAAAGTTCCTCTGTGTACTCTTTCCATCTTTTCTTTATCTCTTCTGCATCCACTAACTCTTTGCCATCTTTGTCTTTTATTGTGGTCATTTTTGCTTTGAACTTGACTTCCCCAATTTTTTCAAAGAGATCTCTAGTCCTGCCTCTTGTGTTGTTTTCCTCTATTTCTTTGCACTGTTCATTTAGGTAGCTTTCCTTATCTCTCCTTGCTTTTCTTTGAAATTCTTTATTTAAGTGATTGTATTTTTTCCTTTCTCCTTTGCGTTTTGCATTCCTTCTTTCCTCTACTATTTTAAGAGCCTCATCCGACAACCACTTTGCTTTTTTGCACTTCTTTTCTTTTGGTATAGTTTTCAAGGTGCATACAGGTGCATATATATATCAGCATGACAAATAGTTAGAGAGTTACTTCTTGGTGCACTAAATTATATTTTCTACCTACCGTATTTTCCGGTGTATAAGGCGACTGGGCGTATAAGACGACCCCCAACTTTTCTAGTTAAAATGAAGAGTTTGCAATATACTCGCCGTATGACTACCCCTCTTCCAACAGCGGCGTCTTCGGAGCTTCCTGGGCTGGGGATGGCTCCCTTTACCTGCTGAGTGTGGTGGTGCAGAGGAGGAGGAAGAGCAGCTGACCGGCAGGGAAAGCCAGCTTGGGGTGGGGGCTGGGCAAATGGCCCAAGAATCCAAAGAGCCTTAGGGAAGGAAACTCAAATCTGGAGACTCCCTACCTAGGAAACCCTGGGAAGGATGGCCATAAATCAGGATGCCATTAGTACTATCATCATCATTTTTAATATTGATATTTAATATTTTAATATTACCTTTTGGTAATAATAATAATAAGTTTTATTTCTATCCCGCTTTCCTGACACAAGTGTCACTCAAAGCGGCTTACAACATATATAACCTATTCCCCTTCACCAGCGGGGAAGGTAAAAGGAGCCCCGTCGGACTCGGAGCCGCTGCGAGCCACGCCTCCCTTTTACCTTCCCCGCCGGTGAAAGGGGCGGGGAGGTGCGGCTTGCGGCAGGTTTGTTAGTAATAGCAAGTGTATGCATGGGTTTCTATGTAACCTCTCTGTTTTCTGCAAGTTCTCTGAAATTAGGAAGGACTCAGATAGGGCATTCTGCACTTATCCCCTAAAGTGGATAAGCCAGAAAAAAATAGCATTTCTTTGGGATGTGCACTGCAGTGGCTCAAGTGCCTAAGACACTGACTGGAGGACAGCAGGTCAGCAGTTCGATTCCCGAGTACTGCAGGATGGAATAATCTCCTGTCTTTCTCCCAGCTCCTGCCAACCTAGCAGTTCGAAAGCAAGAAATTGCAAGTAGATAAATAGGGACTACTTCAGTGGAAAGGTAAACAGCATTCCATGCACTCCGGTGTCTAGTCATGCCTGCCACATAACCACGGAAATGTCTGCAGAAGTAGACAGAGATGGCTCTTCGGCTTTGAAATAGAGATGAGCACTGAACCCTAGAGTCAGATACAACTGGCTTTCGAGCAAGGGAAACCTTTACCTTACACATTCAGTGGTTTAACTTTATGAGTGAAACTATCTCCACCTAGCTTCCTGTTAAGAGAAAAAAAGCCTCCCAGTTAGAACCGGGGCAGGAATAGGAAGCTTAGGCAGAAATTCTACGCAAGGCTTTCCAGTTGAATATTTCTCTACATAAAATATATTTAGGTGTCCATAAAGCAGATGGAACTCTCAGAATGGCTGTTGATGGGATTTGTAGTCCAAACAATCAGAAAAATCCCATCCTTACAAATGACAGCTGTCAGGATACCAGCCATGAAACCATAGCTACTAAAATGATATCAAACTGCTGTAACATAGTGCATTGATACACTTTTAACTTGGAGGAGCAGGTGTATGGAAGTGTACATAGCAATGAGCAAGCAATCGCATTTATGTACCACCCCACAGTGCTTAGTGCACTCTCTGGGTGGTTCACAAAGTAATTAGTGCGTAATAATAAATTCATGTCAGAGGTTACTCTGGGTTGAAATGATTTTTGCTGGTGAAACTCCACTCAGGGGATGCCCGAATGAGGCTCCTTTCATGCCCCAAGTGCAGCCTTTTGGTATTGAAACCCAACCTTCCAGTCTCCAAGTTCAGTGCCTTAACCACTAAATTTTGTCCCCAACATGCTGGGTACTCTTTTTATAGACCTCAAAAGGATGGAAGGCTGAGTAAATCTTGATTCCCATCAGGATTGAACGCACAATGTCAGCAGTTTCAGCTGCAGTACAGAAGTTTAACCACTGTGCAAAAGGTAATGGTTTCCCTTGCTCGAAAGCCAGTCATATCCGACTCTAGAGTTCAGTGCTCATCTTGGTTTCAAAGTTGAAGAGCCAGCACTGTCTGCTTCTGCAGATGTTTGCATGGTCATGTGGCAGGCATGACTAGACACCGGAAAATTGTTTACCTTCCCACCAATGTGCTCCCTATTTATCTACTTGCAATTTCTTGCTTTTGAACTACTAGGTTGGCAGGATCTGGAACAAAGACAGGAGCTCATTTCGTCCGGCAGTACTCGGGAATCGAACTGCTGACCTCCCGGCTTCCTGCTAGCATCTTAGCCATTTCAGCCATGCTACCAGGGCTCATATATTGTTTCCTGTTCAATCACTGTCCAATGTAATGTCTCTTGGTTGTTTTAGAAAAGGCAACTAAAACACTATGATTAAGAATGATGCAACATTTGAGAAAACACCCATCCCTTATGGGCTTTGCTTCACTTCATCATCATCCATAACATATGAGCTTGGAGTTTCTGCTGTAGCTCCTGGGAGAGGGAACAGCACTCTGGTCTCTGTAGTGTGAAATCTTCCCCCTCTGAAAATGTATTATTCCTCTACAGTGCAATGACATCTCCGAGCCCGACGGGGCTCCTTTTACCTTCCCTGCTGGTGAAAGGGATGGGGAGGTGCGGCTCGCAGCATCCCCGCCCCCTTCACCGGCGGGGAAGGTAAAAGGAGCCCTGTCGGGCTCGGAGCCGCCGCGAGCCGCACATCCCCGCCCCCTTTGCCGGCAGGGAAGGTAAAAGGAGCCCCGTCGGGCTCGGAGACACTGAGAGCTGTACCTCCCCACCCCCTTCACCGGCTCCTTTTACCTTCCCCACTGGTGAAGGGGGCGGGGAGGCATGGCTCGTGGTGTCTCCAAGCCCGACAGGGCTCCTTTTACCTTCCCCCAGTGAAGGGGGCAGGGAGGTGAGGCTTGCGGTGTCTCTGAGCCTGACGGGGCTCCTTTTACCTTCCCCACCGGTGAAGGGGGCAGGGAGGCCCGGCTTGTGGATACCACCACCCCAGCCGGGGTGGGGGGGGGTGAGGAGGAGCAGCAGCAGCTGACCGGTGTATGTGTGGGGAGGTCAGCTGCAGCCGCGAGGCTGAGGGTGGTGGTATCTGGGCGGCCCCTTGGTCTAGAGGCCTCGCGGCGGCGGTGGCTAGTTTTCCCTGCCAGTCAGCTGATGCTCCTTCTCCTCCGCACCACCACCCCCAGCCGGGGGTAAGGAGGAGGAGGAGGAGCAGCAGCTGACCGGCGGGGAAAGCCATCCCCGCGAGGCATCTGGAGCAAGGGGCCACCCGGATACCACCACCCCAGGGGGGTGAGGAGGAGGAGGATCAGCAGCTGACCGGCGGGGAAAGCCATTCACCGCCTCCACTGCAAGGCTGGGGGTGGTGGTATCCTGGCAGCCCCTTGCTCTGGAGGCTTCGCGCAGCGGTGGCGAATGGCTTTCCCCGCCGGGCGGCCCCTGGCTCCAGAGTACCCGGCGTATAAGATGACCCCCAACTTTGGCACAGATTTTTTGGGGTTAAAAAGTCGTCTTATACACCGGAAAATACGGTACTTTTAATGACATTTACAGACATTTGAATAGGAATTAATTAAGTTTTATTAAGTTTTTAAAAGAAAAAAAATAAAAGTTACATAAACATAAAACACACACAAAAACAAAAAACAAATTAAACATTTCCAAACATCATTTCTCTTAAACATTATACTTATGTGTATTTAAATCATTACTTCACTCAAATTATTCACATTAACATTGTTTTTCAAATTTTCTTATAACACAATACACTAAACTCCCTGGTGCAATAACACTGTGTCCTTGAATCTAGCTGTTGTCTCCTATAAGCTTATTTATTTTGCCATTATCTATTTTATTAACATTAGCCAGTCAACAGTTGCCAAAAATTGGAAAGGTGGTTCGAATTTAGATTTGAGAAAATGGTATACTGATATTTGGGATATGGCACTTAATGAAAAACTCATATGGGATTTAAATATAAAAAGGGATATTGATACAAAATAGATTCTGGGATATTTGGAAACCATTTCTGCAATACACATTTGAAAAAAATAAAGGAGACAAACCTGTACCTGAGGTAATAATTTTTTTGGCACACTGATTCTGAAATATAATATTGTTGTATTCTCTTCCCCACCAAAGCAACTAGTTGTAACTGTTATCTGTAACTAGTTATTTCCAAACTTGTCTGGAATGAAGAATCAACATATTCATTATTGTATATAAATCAAATGTAAGTATTGTATATAAATTAAATGGAAGTATCTCAAATGAAAGTATTATCCTCAGACTATTTGGCTCAGTGGATTTGTGGACTAGTATCAACATAAAATTCAGTTTAAGGATCAGCAGAAGTCCTGGAGGGCCAGGAGCCTATTGACTTCAACAACCCCCATTGCAGAATCCCTGACTTTGAGCTTATTGATAGATATGGGCCCACACAGATGGGCCAAGGGCACAGGAGTGACAAGAGCCTCTCCTGAGGAAAGGGAAGGTTATGTAAAGATGGAACAGCTAGCAGTAGTGGGTCTAAAGGTAAAAGAGATGAGGCCATGGGACCTGAGTGCATAAAAGTCATCCTAGATGAAGTATCGGGGTGGTAGAGACAGAGGAGGGCAAAGCAGAAGGGTGAAGGATGTGGCAGAGGAGTTGCAACTGAGAGCTACCACATAGAGGATATGGAGACCAAGAAGGGCCATGGTTGGAATGACATTTATATGGAGGACTCTTAGCATGATGTATGTGTCAACTGCACGTCCCCATAGAGGAGGCAAAAAGGCAAGCAAGGGAGTGCAAGGTGTCTAAAGCACCATAATGTGGGGAGCACAAGAGGTGCGAGAAGGTAGAAGGCTCAGAAGGAAAGTTGGGGCCCAAGAAACCTGCTTAAAAGAAGATGGTATGGGGGCGGGGGTGGCTGTTTTACTGACATCTGACCTCACTGCAAGCAGGACATTACTTTGGTGTGAAGGACTGGATTGAAAGGCTGAGTGAACTGGTGCCATAAACCTAGACCTCAAATTTGCAAGGGACAGTGCCAGTAATTGGCCCCTTTGTGATTTGTTTCCATTCACCTGTTGGCTTTGCTAGCATTAAGGTTGGTTGATGAGCACATGGGTTTTGGACCTTGTGTCAGGACTGATGTAGGACTGTGGACAGGCTCACATTAAGGATCTCAGGATATCATGCCAGTTATATAATCAGAACATTTTGATCAATGTATAATGTGGTTTTCACATAATGTCCCTCAAAAGAAGGAAGTCCCACTGGCTGAGTTCTCATCTACCCATACTGGGAATTGTGGGCTGCAGATGAAGAGCTTTCCCAAAGCTTTTAGGGATTTTGCTTTTTTAGAAGCATTATTAGAAAAGTAATCACATTCACTTCTTTGACCAAAGATTAATCTCTGTCCTATCAAGCTATGTTAAAAAAGAAAGATGTGAATGGATAAACTGACCAAAAAGACCCATTAAGCAAAGCTGATATTCCCAAGAGCTGGTCTAAAACACCTAATTATCTGTAAACAGGAGAGATTTACTATCCTTAAAAGCAGTTCTGATTGAGGTGGGGTGGTGAGGGTGGGAAGACTGAAAGGACTCTCACACCACTCTGAAGCATGCTAGACTGTTTATAAATGCCACTGACCTTGACAGAGTCACATTGAACAGGCCAGAGAGCATCATATATCAAATAGACCAGAATATATGCTAAACATTATACAGAGCTCAATTAACTGCACTGTTAAATATGCTGCCAAGAGGGCTCCTTATCAGTTGCGGCCCCAAGAATGACTGAGTCATATGAATGAGATATGACACCAGTGTCGTTTAATAAATACAGTGAGACCTGTAATAAAAAGAGGAGACCTGGATGTTTACTATAAATATAGTAAGTATATCCAGGTCTCCTATATAAATACAGGAGACCTGGATGTTTACTATGTGGTGGCAGCAATGGTAAAACCACTTGTTAAAGTATCTCATGTATCTTGAAAAGTTTATTTATTTAAAATATTTCTATCCTGCTTCACTCGAAAGTGAGGTAATTTTGTCTGGCTTCATCTGCCTTCGACACCAAGGATTGAATGAAAGCGCGGCGCCAAAATGGCCACCACGCTCTTTGCGACCCCCCACCCGGACTCAGACATCCGGGTGAGTTAGGGGGCGTGGCAAGTGGTCATGTTTTGGAGGGGTGGACACAGGAACGTGGCCGCCGCCCGGACACTCGTCACCCAATTTCACCAGAGGTCCTGACCCACCTTGCACGAGGCTGGCATAACTTGTGTTATGATGGGTATGAGGTGGCTCTTTTTCACGTGGCTACCACGGTGGCCTTCTTTGGAGCGCTCCACATCAGTGAGTTGGTATCACTGTCTAAGGCAGATGCAACTCGTAGGGCACTGGAACTCGACAATGTCTATGTCACAAAGGAGTGGGCTCAGTTGAGGATACGGTCCTCAAAGGTTGATCAGCATGGCGTAGGCAGTGGAATTAGACTGCTACGATGTTCCATTGAAGACATCTGTCTGGTTAGTGCCCTACATGAGTTTTTGGCAGTGCGTGGTGCACACCCTGGCCCGTTTTTCTGCCACCAGGATGGGTCTCCCCTTACTAAATTCCAATTTTGGAAGGTGACCGGTATGGCACTAACCAGTGTTGGCCTCCCTGGGGCTCGTTACGGCACCCATTCATTTAGGATAGGCGCTGCATCAACTGCGGCTCATTTGGGTACTCTGAGGCTGATATACGCTGGATGGGAAGATGGAGATCCATGCATTTTGCATTGTACGTCCGCCCACTTCAGGTATGAGTACCAGTTAAGTCATTTTTCTCTTTTCTTCTTTTACAGACCCTGTGTGTACCTGCACACCGGTGGCAGTATGGCTGGTGGGCCACAGTTACGTGCACTGGGCAGCACAGTATGCTGCGGCGACAGAGTGGGGACCCCAGCTTGGACTACATGCAACCACACGTATGCGTTGGTATGGTAAGCGCGGAATGAGATGGCGGGAACTGTTGTCATTCCTGTTTTCCATCAGGGATGCTGAACCGCCTGATGTCCTTGTACTGTACCTCAGTGGCAATGACCTTGCCCAGGTCACTGGCCTTTCCTTAAAATTCACGATCTGCAGTGACCTAGCCTATTTGCATTATGTTTGGCCGTCCACACGGCTGCTATGGTCGGACATCGTGCCACGACATAATTACAGGGGAGGTATTGACCTCCGTGCCCTTGACCGCGCTCGCTGCTCGGTGAACAGGGCTGTTGCCCGGTTCTTGACAAACAAGGGTTTGGGGACGGCCATCCGGCATCCCAGGATAAGTTTGCAAAATTACGATCTCTATGCAGGGGATGGGGGTCCACCTGCCGGCTAGAGGTATGAACCTCTTTCTGGAAGATTTGCAAGCAGGCCTGGTGACCGAGCTGACGGTCTGGGGGGGGCGGTGAGTGATCATAGACGCCTCCCCGTGTGGCGGGTAGCACTGGTAAGGTAAAGATTTATGACCCATAGGTATCCGGCAGGTTCACAATTGACTGGCCAACACTTAGACAGGTACAGGGGTAATAGCTTTGGCCGGTCAAGGACGAACCAGGCAAGGGGTGATGGCAAGAGCTTAACAGCCTGCATCACCTTGAGATTTAACGGATACACGTCATAGGGTGGGGTCAGTAGATAGTTTATTGACTCCGGTCAACAATTTGTTTGTGTCAACAAACAAATTGATACAAATAGTTACATGTAGCCAATTGCCATTGGCATTTTGGGAGGAACCTTACCAGTGTTACTTCGGCCTGCTTGCCTTAAAGAATTACAATTGGATGAATACACCAATTGAAAGTTATAATTCGGACTAGGGCATTATTCAATAAAAGTGGCCCAATGCCTTTATCCATATACCGGTGTCTGAGTCTTTCTTTGGGGGGTGCGCCTGCAAAGAATACTTGTCAAATTCCTCATTGCTCTTGATGTACAATAATAATAATCTTAGAATTGCTGAGCTGAAAGGGACCCTGTGGACCATTGAGTTATCCCTGTCAAGGAGGCAGAGTGAGGAATTGAATTCCCAATTTCTGTCTCACCAACCAGATGCTTAAACCACAGAGATAAGACACCTAGATGAGAAAATTGCAAATCCTACAGGTTTCCTTCCGGCATGAGAACCAGCTAGGACTACTAACAGTAGAGCTTTAAAGAATGTGGAAGTTGCACCTCATGAAAAGAGAGTTCAACTCCTTCTGTCAATTCTTTAATAATGGAAACATGACTACATAAAGATGGGGAGATTCCTGTGCCCAGCTAGTCTCTCTAAATGGTCCATTGCTTCCCCATCAGGGTTTTGGATCAGATCGGCTGGTTGTTCGAAACAGAAGCCAGACAGCAAAAGAGACAAACTCTCAGTGGATGTGTTCTCCACACACTTGAAAACACTACTGAAGAAAGCTAAAGAGTGCTCCCCTCTGTAAAGGCATTTTCAATCTATCCAAACTGCCTCTAGAACTATCTACACAATGCTATCCTATTGTCTTTTCCTTTTAAGAAGCAAAGTGCGTGCACACATATACACAGAGCAAGTACAGAAGTGGTTTTCCCAAAAGATGCAAAAAAAAAAATCTCATCTAATGCTTCCGATTTTTAAAAGCTCATAAAACATAGTGGCAGTTATTACAGCTTTGCACAACTTACACAATTAGCATAAAACCCTTGAGTCAATAACAGCAGAAAATATGCTAACCTCTCATAAAACAAGGAGGGGGGAAATGCCATTTCTTATTCTTGCTTGTGAAGCTGAGGCAAGCAACGATCCACATCTTCTCTCCATGCAGAGAATGCAAGCGCGGCGCCAAAATGGCCGCCGCGCCCTTTGCGGGGGCCCCCCCCACAGGACAGAGAATCCGGGTAGTTAGGGGCGTGGCCAGCTCCCTTATAAAAGGGGTGGCCACGAGGCAGCCGCGCTGCCATTTTGCCTCAGCGACGGAGCGGAGAAGTTTTTTCCCCTGCGCCTCCGTCGCTCGTTGGTATTGCCGGGAAGCCTTTTGGGTCGATTTTGCTTAGCTAGCTTCCCTTTTTTGCTCGAGATGCCTTCCAAAAAGAAGGCTGCTGCGAATTCAGCTCGCAACCCAGGTCGGAGGACCGTGGTGCCGCCTCCTCAACAGCCACCTTTGCCATCCCCGGCCGGGGCTAGTGGCTTGGGGTCTATCGCCCCTTGGCCCGTTCAGAGTGCGGGCGCGGAGGGCGCTCCGGCCCGCGGCACGCGAGCGGTGGACACCGCTCCTCCTTCCGCCCAACCCGTTGGGCCGACTACTTTTGGGCCGCAGCCTCGCCCGGGGCCCTCTAGCCTTGGGGGGTGGCCCGGTGCCCCGCTTTGGCAGGTTTCCTCACCAGCCCTACCGGGCTTCGGCCCTGGCCAATGGCCATATATGGGCCATGGGGTGCAGGGAACTGTCCCCATGCAAGGGTCAGGTGGGCCGGCCGGCTCTTTACCCATGGTTAATGTAGACACCTTACTGGCCCGTATTGCGGCCTTAGAGGCGTCTTTGGCCCGGGCCAGTCAGGCAGGTGCCCCTTTCGGGGTACCTTTTGAGGCGCTATCGGCAGCAGGACAACGGCCGGCGGGGAGGGTTGAGCTGCTGCAGGCGGGTGGCGCGGCTCCGGCCACTGCCTCGCAGCTCCCCAGCCAGCAACCTGGCGCGGGTCAAGC
Source organism: Bradypodion pumilum (assembly GCA_035047305.1). Lineage (NCBI taxonomy): Eukaryota > Metazoa > Chordata > Lepidosauria > Squamata > Chamaeleonidae > Bradypodion > Bradypodion pumilum. The sequence continues at coordinate 60,514,267 of JAWDJD010000004.1, read as the reverse complement.
CCCGGTGATGAGCTCTACATCGGTCGTGAGCTCCGACGCCCCCAGTGGGCCGGAACCCCCGTTGGGGGCGGCCCGCGGGGGTGCAGCATGTGAGTATATGGTGCAAACGAGTACATCCACACACATTCCCAATATAGGGGGGACCTTTCAGTGGCCTTGGCCTCGCGCGGGTGGTGCAGGGGCTACGCCGCTGGCGACCCACCCGGCGACAACTACTGCCACCATGCCCGCTGGGGTGGGCCTTGGTTCTTACACTGCTGGGAACGTACTTGGGGTGGCAGGGTTAACTCAGGCCCCTTTGGGTAGGCCAGCTATCCCCTTTTCGGCTTTGCCGACGGCAGGGTATTCCTTGCCATTGGGTGATCACTTGGCTCAGGCTATCAGAGAAAAGATATGGCGAGGGGAGTACGTGGATATCTTCTCACTCCTGAACAGAGAGCCCACTAAGGAAGAAAGGGAGGGTCAGGATGAGAAGGACAAGGAGCAGGCACGCCGCCGTAAGCCGCCGCGTACCTGGGCTAACTGGCTCCCCGCTTATTTGATATACATGGCGGTGTATTTGAGGGCGCGGCCGGATCTAGCTATTCCCATGGTCCAATATTTGGACAACATATACAGGGCGATGGTAGATTTCCCGGGCCCCTCATGGCTAGCATATGATGAGGAATTCCGTATGAGGATTCCCCTGCACCCCGAGATGAGATGGGATGAGCCGTGCCAGAGACTGTGGCTCTTGTATATGACACCCACACGTCCTGCCCCGGGGGATAGATACCATTGTGGACATGCGGTCCAGCGAGCAGCTCCAGCGCAGGTTACCCGCCAAATGGCGGGGCAGGGGGTTCCAGCCCGCCTGCTGTGCTGGACTTTCTCGTCCAATGGTTCCTGCAGTCGGAAGAACTGCAGGTATAAGCACGAGTGTCCCACATGTTCTGGTCCCCATGCAGCCTCTGCTTGTCCCAAGCCTGGGGGGGTGCGAGGCAGAGGGAGGGGTGGACAGTGGGCTGGCAAGCCTGCCACGGATGGAACTAGTTCTCCGAAAGGCCCCCTCCCCAATTAAGGTGGACATGCTGGAGCGCTGGCTCGCATCGTACCCAAGGGGAGAGGACAGGGAGTATCTCATCCAAGGTTTTAAGCAGGGATTTCGTATCCCTTTTGTGGGTGATAGATCCCCTCAGGATGCTCCCAACCTTTTATCCCTCAGAGGAAGGGTGGAGGTAGCCGAGGCCAGCATTAAAAAGGAGTTAGACGCGGGCAGGGTCGCCGGACCTTTTCCCGCACCCCCTTTTCCCAACCTTAAGGTTTCACCATTGGGTTTGGTTCCTAAAAAGTCCCTAGGTGAGTTTCGCCTTATTCATCATTTGTCCTACCCAGCCGGCCGATCGGTCAACGATGCGATAACTGATGACCTTTGTTCGGTCAGGTATACATCGTTCGACCATGCGCTGCGCATGGTGCGCTCGTGTGGCCCGGGTGCCTTGCTGGCCAAGTGCGACATTAAGTCAGCTTTTCGCCTCTTGCCGGTGCACCCGGGCGACTTTGAATTGCTGGGTTTTAAGTTTAGAGGGGAGTATTATTTTGATAAGGCCATGCCTTTTGGCTGTTCCATATCATGCTCGGCTTTCGAGCGTTTTAGTACCTTCCTAGAGTGGGCTTTCGTCCGCAGGTCAGGGTCCCGGTCTGTAGCCCATTACCTGGATGACTTTTTATTCGGGGGTGAACGGGGCTGGGACACGTGTGCACGTCTCCTCAATACATTTCAGACGCTAATGCAGGAACTGGGTGTCCCTTTAGCGCCCGAAAAGACCGAGGGCCCATCGACCAAACTAGTATTCCTGGGGGTTGAGATTGATACAGTAGTACAGGCTTCTAGGTTACCGGGTGATAAGGTGTCCAGGATAGTGACCCTTATCTCGGAATTGCTGGCTAAGCGTAAGGCATCCCTGAGGGAACTGCAGGTGCTACATGGGCACCTCAATTTTGCCTGCAGGGTGGTCGCACCGGGCAGGGCTTTCGCCCGGCGCTTATGCGACGCCATGGCAGGGTTATCCAGGCCCCACCACAGAGTCAGGCTTACCCGGGGTATCAGGGCAGACATGTTTGTCTGGTTGCAATTCCTGAGGGAGTTTAATGGGGTCTCATTTTGGAGGTCTGACCTCCTGGCATCCCCCAATTTCCAGATCCAGTCTGATGCCTCAGGATCCCTGGGTTATGGGATGTACTTCAATGGGAAGTGGGCCTATGGTGGGTGGCCACCGGCATGGGCAGGCACAGGTCGCCTGCGGGATCTCACATACCTGGAATTTTTTCCCATTCTGGGGGCTTTGATGCTATGGGGCGAACAGTGGGCTAATTCGGTGGTGCATTTCTGGTGCGACAATGCTGCCGTTGTGCACATTGTCAATGCACAGACTTCTAAATCGCCCAGGGTCATGGATCTAGTGCGCCATTTTGTGCTGCGCTGCCTGCGCCTCAACGTCTTGTTCAGGGCCAGGCATGTCCCAGGGGTTAATAACGATATTGCTGACGCTTTGTCCCGCCTGCAGATCTCCCGGTTCCGCGCCTTGGCCCCGGATGCGGAGGAATTTCCCTCGCCACTCCCGGACGAGATGTGGACTATTGGCAAGGAGAGGTGAACCGGGCGATTGGCCTGTCACTAGCGCCACGCACGCGTAAGGCGTATCGACAAGCATTCCATTTGTATAGGGCTTTTGCTACTCGATTTCAATGGCCAGAGACCTGGCCCATCCCGGTGGACCATGTTCTGCGGTTCATGGTTCACCTGCATGCACAGGGCCTTGCACCTCGCACCATAGCATCCAAGCTCTCGGCGTTGGCTTTTATGGCCAAAGTAGGGGGTCATGTGGATACCACCTCTGACTTCCGTGTGAGACACGTTTTGGAGGGGTGGGTGCGCGGGCGTTGCCCGGATGACCGGCACCCTATTTCCCCAGGGGTTCTTACCCAGTTGGCCCGGGGCTGGCCAGGCCTCTGTTTTGATCATTATGAGGCAGCCCTTTTTCATGCAGCCACAACGGTGGCATTTTTTGGAGCGCTCCGCATCAGCGAACTCGTGATGCTGTCTAAGGCGGATGCAAGTGGTAGGGCACTGGAACTCGGAGATGTATATGTTGCCAAAGACTGGGCCCAGTTGAGGATTCGCTCCTCCAAAACAGATCAGCATGGCGTAGGCAGTGGAGTAAGACTGCTACGGTGTTCTTTGGCAGACATCTGTCCGGTTGGTGCCCTACAGGAATACCTGGCACGGCGTGGCTGGCACCACGGCCCGTTTTTCTGTCACCAAGATGGGTCTCCCCTTACTAAATTTCAGTTTTGGAAGGTGACAGCCAGAGCCCTCACCAGGGTGGGACTACCAGGTGCCCGTTATGGCACACATTCGTTCCGTATTGGCGCAGCCTCTACAGCAGCTGCTTTTGGGTACTCTGGGGCTGACATACGTAGCATGGGGAGGTGGGGCTCACAATGTTTTCAGTTTTATGTGCGCCCACTCCCGCCATGAGTACCAATACAGTCACCTTACCTTCCTTTTTCTCAATTTTCTTACAGACCCTGGGTGTCGTATTACACCGGTGACAGTATGGCTGGTGGGCCACAGCTATGTGCTCAGGGCAGCGCGTTACGCTGCGGCGACAGAGTGGGGACCCCGACTGGGACTGGGTGACCACGCCAGTCTCTCATGGCACGGTAAGCCTGGGATGTTATGGCGGGAGCTGCGGCCTTTCCTTTTTTCTGGCCTGGGTGCTGACCCGCCTGACATTCTAATCATCCACTTGGGGGGCAATGATTTGGGCCAGGTCACCGGCTTATCGCTCAAGCATGCGATTTGCGAGGACCTCGCCTACTTGCATTATGTCTGGCCTGCCACAGCCCTGGTTTGGTCGGACATTGTTCCGCGCCACTCTTACAGAGGGGGCGTTAACCTCCTGGCCCTTGACCGAGCTAGGCGCGCGGTCAATAAGGCAGTGGCGCGGTTTCTCACCACCAGGGCTTGGGGACGGGTTAGTCATCACCCCGATATTAGTCTACAAAATTGTGACTTGTATGCAGGGGATGGGGTCCATCTGTCGCGAGGAGGTATGGACCTCCTGTTGGGTGACTGGCGAGCAGGCCTGTTGACCGAGCTGACGGTCTGGGGGGGGGGCGTCAGGTCTTCTGTGAAGCCCCTCCGTGTGGCGGGTAGCACTGGTAAGGTAAACAGTATGACCCACAAGTATCCGGCAGGTTCGCAATTGACTGGACAACACTAGACAGGAATAAAGTAGTTAAACGTTGTCCGGTCAACGACGAATCAGGCGATGGGGTGATGATGATTGCTAACCAGCATGCATCACCCCTGTGATTTCACGGATACGCGTCAGAGGGTGGGGTCATGAGTTAGTTATTGACTACGGTCAACAATTTGTTTGTTGTTAACAAACAAATTGATACAATTTGATACATTGTAACCAATTGCCGTTGGCAATTTTGGGGTGGTACCTTACCAGTGTTACTTCGGCCTGCTTGCCTTAGGAATTATGATTGGTCGTTTTACCAATACAAATTTATAATTCGGACTAGGGCATTGAATCAATAAATGTGGCCCTTTGCTGTTATCCACTTTCAATGTTGTCTGTGTCCGTTATTGGGGGGGTGCGCCTGCAAAGAGCTTCAGTATAAAAATATCATATCTTTAATTCTGACCTCTACATTAATAATATCTGTCTGTTTTCTATTGTTTGAACAACTGAAAGAACAATGGACTGTGTACACATTTCAGTTACTTCAGTCTCAAGGCTTGTTTATTGCTACACAGCACGTACCAGACTAGATGTGCCTCTCGTGCTGCGCTTTAGACGTTAAGCATGTCTGTACTGTTTCTCTGGCCTTTGGGTGTTTAATTTGGATGTGTTTATCAGTTGGTTTAATTGAGTGATTGTGTCTCGTCTCTCATGGCTGAACATTTGAACTTCTGGCTGTACTGCTGCAGGATTTTCTATTATAACATGCTTTTCTTTGGCATTTTCTATGTATTTTGGATTTTTATATTTGTAGTTTTTTGAGGGCTAATCTTCTAAGCTGCTTTGAGTGTTAACTAGACAAAAATCAGTGCATTGGGAAGAAGGGAGGTCTACAGATAGAAACTGAGAGAAACTGAGACACACACAGAGAGAGCTTAAGAATGTCACAGCTTTTGGTGCTCTAGCAATATCAGTTTAAATTACATGGTGGCAGATATTGCTATAGTAAAGATCCATGAATTCTTAGCTTCTACACTTCATTGTGTGTGTGTGTGTCACTGGACATCTACCACGAGAGAGAACAAAAGCTAAACATTACAACATGAAATATTTCTGATTTCAGATAGAATTTTACTTTCTAGCTAGGATGAAGAAAAAATTAGGAAGGAACCTCACAAAAAAGAGAAAAATAGAAACTTACTCGTTTACATGAAAATCTAGAAAAGGCCAGAGATGTAAACATGTCTGAAATATATTTATTTTCTCTAGTTGAGATTGATCACTACTTGTGTTGATGTTCTACTCCAACATCTGTCACATAACCAATGCATATCTGGCTAAACTATGATGTAATGCAGAGCTAATTCAGATTAATTGTCCTCCTCTAAATGGGCAAACATTCTCTTTACATTACAAAATGACTTCTTTTTTCTTCAGTTGGTCAAAATTTTCATAAAATGAGTCACTTTCAGGAATAAGAGGTCTAGGAAAGAAACTAGGACACACTACTTATCCTTTACACCTGAGTACACTGATTCTTTTACATCAAAATATTCCCATGCACAACTCTTCTAAAATTATATAGGGTTCCTTTGATCCTAAACCAGTTTACTCACCAGAAACTCCAGTCACATAACAATCAGCAATTTAGCCTTTTTAGATAATGTCCCCTTGACTTGTGCTCTTGCCCAAATGAAACCTGTGCTGTGAAACAATGGTCAAGCCATTAGTGCTACACCTTGTCCAGAAGCCAGTCTCCTAGCATCCATATGGAAATTGAGCTGCAAAGGGAAGGCACCATTCTTATGGTGTACTTACTGGTCTCTTTGTCAATTTGGAGCAAAGGAGAAAAAAATCCTTCTTGGCTCCACATTGCAGCTACAAGAAGAATACTGTATCTGGAATGTCTCTGATAAGATGAATACCAGCCTCTGACTGGAGAGCGTACACTAAACAAGAATGTGTCATCTGTCAGTGTCCTCATAAGCCATGCACAAGACTGCCCATAATGTTCCTACAAGATGGAGGAAGAAAAGATATCTCTTCTCTACTGGTGGTTGCCATGGCAGGAGCAATCCCGTTCCCTCAGATTTCAGAGCAAAATCTAAGACTAGTGGAATGACTCTTCTCAGGATTCAGTATTAATGCTATTAATGAGAATAGGGCAAACAAAGGTTATTAATGCTATTAATGAGGATAGTGCAAACAAAGGTTGTGGGGGCAGAATTTCTTCTGGGATTGCTTAATTTAGGCGTGCACATGATGGAAACCCATGGAAAGGGGATTAGAATCAGACTATAGCCTGCAAATCAAGTAATATAAAAATCTAAATAAACAATTTTTTTGCATCTGGGCAAAAAGCATCATAAAATCCAGCAGGGGCAACAATTGCCATCATTTACCCAATGCTATGCAACCTTACCTCTAGCAGCAAGGGCTTAAATCTTTTCCAGTTTCATCCTTGTAAAAGAGGATGATGAACATCAACTTTCTTCTCTTCAATAGCATGGATAGCAAGGAGTTTTCATGGTCTATTTTTGTGCAGAAACATGCTATTTTTGCAATTGTGCAAATCTCCCATGTTGCTCCAAACTAAGAATTCCACTGCTTTATTTAAGAATTTGAAGCACTGGGTGGGTTGTTTCTCCCTTTGCTTGCTTACTTTGTGTGTGTGTGTGTGTGTGTGTGTGTGTGTGTGTGTGTGTGTGTACATATGCTTGCTCAAAGTGGAACGACTCTACATTCATTCTACACCAATTACAAAGATCAGGGGGAAAATTTTCTTTCTGTTTTAGCTGGAGGAATATGTGGAATATCCTATTCAAGGATTTGAGACAGCTTAAATAGATCAGAATGAGATATATTAGCAAACATTCTTTGTATCACTACACAGTACAAATAAAACGTAGGATTTTTACCAGGCCTATGTTGCTGCTGGAGTTTAATTTAATTTAATTTAATTTTTCGACTTGTTCACCACCCACTCAGGTGAGCCCGACTCAGGATGGCATTACATCATCTTAAAAAAAATCCATACAATAAAAACAGTTAAAAAATCCCCACCCCCATTAAAATCCCACCCACCCCATGAAGGAGAGAGAAGGCGCATCTTATGGTAAAAGCCAGCGAGCAGGAGCCACATTGCTCTCAGAGCCCCACACCTGCCCCGCCAGCCAGGTCTTAAGTCCTTTCCTGAAGGGCAGCAACTCTGTCTGCAAGCAGAACTCTACTGGCAGGAGGTTCCAAAGGGCCGGTGCGGACATAGAAAAGGCCCTTTTTTCTTGTGCCAGGGAGGTGCTCCCCCTGGTTGATGGAACAATCAGGGAACCCCTCCGGTCCACCCTGGTTGGACGGACAGATGTTCTTAGGGTGATGCAGTCTCTTAGGTATCCTGGCCCACTACCATATAGAGCTTTAAAGTTCATAACCAGCACCTTGAATTGCACCTGGAGGCAAACTGGTAACCAGTGCAGCTCTCCGAGTAGGGATAAGGCAGTGAGCTTATGGTAGCTCACAAAGAATTTCTTTTTCCAGGTACTGTGCAGGTTCCTTTAGCAGTGGTAAGGCTTAGTCTGGGAGGGAAGAAGAATTCGATAGGTTGCAGACGGCCGAAGACCTGCCGCCACCGCTGCTCCTGGGGCTGCCCCTCCTCTTGTCAGGGACACTGATCCTCGGGCTCTGTGGAGCATAGAACATGGGCTCCATCAGGTACGTTGAGCCTTGGGCTCTGTTCATGGACGTTGAGCCCTGGTTCCGCTCCCTGGGCCCTATGGACTGGCAAGGGTGTTTTGTTCTGTTCTATGGACTTATTGTGCTTATTTTATTATGGTGCTTTTATTATGTATAATCTTATTGTATTTGATGTTTTGATACTTTGCTTATTGTATTTTGGTGTATTTATTATGTATAATTTCATTGTATTTTTTCTCTGATTTGCATTTGAATTGCCTCTGCCCACTTAGCCAGGGCCAACTCAGGGCGGCTTACAACAAGTAAATTAAATACAATATAACAAGAGAAAACAATATAAACACACAAAACACAATAGTATACAATTACAAATCAACAACTGCAGAATTAAATATACAATCAATGCAAAAAGACTAGTCTATAAACAACAGCATCCTAAAATATACCACAAAAATTCCAACTAACAAAGTAGCACAGCACAGAATCAAGATGCATTACAAAATTCAATATACAAATAATCAAAAATTCAGCACAATTATCACAATCCCATAAAGGTTGTGTCCTTACGGTTCCCACAGAACCCAAAGTTCGACACTCTCAACAGACTGGGGAAAAAGCTCTGCTCTCTGTGCCCCAACGTCAGGTGTTAGTGAGCACAAACAGGTCCCCTCGTTGCTCTGAGGAGATGGTGCAGATGCTACCACTCCCTCCAAAACGAGGCAAGCGTTTGGTGGCCTCAGAGGCAGCAGAGGCAAAGTTCTTTTAAAGCTGCCTGCCTCCCTCTCACAGGTGTTTCTGCCCTTCTCCAGCCAGGCTGACTGGGAAGGGACGAGGCTGATATGTTTTTTATTTTGGTTTTGTTATATTGTATATTTAATTATGTTGGAAGCCGCCCTGAGTTGGCCTACAAACTGAGTAGGGCGGGGTACAAATTAAAAATCTAATCTAAATCTAATCTAATCTTATGAGTCACAGTGCTAACGATGCACTTTCTCTCTACTCAAAATGGGTTAATAAGCTCAAGTACCAACACTTACAGCATGTTACTAGTCCTCAGAAGTAGCCTGGTTTTGGGTGAAAGCTGGCCATTTTTCATTTCTACAAAAATTGCTAGCAGAGACAAAAAGATGCTTGTAATTTGTACTTTAGGGAAAGCAATTTAGTTATGAAGACAGTTGAAGAAAGAAAAACCAATGACTCATGTATTGTACTCCACTATGTTTTAGCAAGTAGAGATTAATCCATGAAAGTTCACAGTCAAAAAAATCTGTCTGAAATGTGCTGTTATATTGTTGCTGTTGGTTTTGTTGAAACAAACTCACTCTCTTAAAATAGCTTCAAGGAGGATTTTCCTGTCCCGTAAGCATGTCAATGATTCATGACTAGTCCAGAGGATCAACATTGATGATCTGGGAATCCAAGAGCAAAACAGAAGAAACTGTGGATAGCAGACTCACATTCATTGTAGTCTACTTGGGAGCCAGGGAAATTTGCTTTGTTAATGTACCACTCACAGAATCTTGTAGTTCTTCCCAGATGGTATAGAACCATGATGGCAAACCTTGGCACTCCAGGGGTTCTTGGACTTCAGTTACCAGAAGCCCAAGTCAGCACTCCTGCTGATCAGGGCTACTGGGAATTGAAATCCAAAAACACCTGGAGTGCCAAGGTTCACCATCACTGGTATAGTATAATCACACATGGTCAAGAGCATAGAGGTGGGAGACATACAAGCTACCTCAAGTGAAAGAGGCGATGAACATTTATAAACCAAGTGATGTTTTTCATCAGTGGTTCAAAAATCCTTTTATACTACCTATCTTTTTTTTAAACTATATATTCTGTAGTGGCTCAAGTGGCTAAGATGCTGACTGGGAAGCAGAAAGTCAGCAGTTCGATTGCTGAGTAGTGCAGGACAGAATGAGCTCCTATCTTTGTCCCAGTTCGAAAGCAAGAAATTGCAAGTAGATAAATAGGGACCACTTCGGTGGGAAGGTAACAGCATTCTGTGCGCTCCGGTGTCTAGTCATGCCTGCCACATGATCACGGAAATGTCTGCAGAAGCAGACAACGCTGGCTCTTCGGCTTTGAAACAGAGATGAGCACTGAACCCTAGAGTCGGATATCACTGGCTTTCGAGCAAGGGAAACTTTTACCTTTACTATTCTGCTTTTATCAACTATTTATTAAAAAAAACCCTTAAATTATAGGCAAACGTGAAATAGGCATGATTGCTGCAATATTTCTTTAATCCCAACAGGAATTGTTCATTTACAGCTTTGTTTGTATCGAATAATACATTTGGGTAGAACCTGAAGATATATGATCTTCCTGACAGAATGATGTTGAGTGCTCTTTAATTTACAGTATTTTATGGGGAATTGTAAGTTAATTTTTCAAGAATAATAAACCATCCATTCCCTGTGGAGTAAAATCTGTTATCCACTCAACCCCAACTTCTCCTATCTCCACATTCTTAAAACTGAAAACTGAGTTCAAGGCTAGCATTAGATATTTTGGAAAATTATAGGCAGAAACAAATACTACAGATAACCAGTAATTAAGGCCAAAGGCATTTTGGTATACTAATTTCAGATTCTGGAAGGTGATCATGTGAAATTCCTGCTGTGACATTCACATATAAGCAGCCTTTAAGGATTTGCCTTTTCTATGTCTGTTTCTTCTCTTTGAAATATGGGGCTCTGTCTATTCTTTTAGAGCAGCTAGTTTATTTACATGGATCAGTTTCTTAGTACTTTTCCCTTGGAATATTCTGGAATTTTCACATAAGCCCAGAGAGCAGTAAGCCTTTAGCTGTTAAAAAAAAAACATCTGGTTGAACAAATAAAGAAGCTCTTTTGTGATGGATGAAAATTTATTTGTTTGGGCCAAGCCCAACAATTTGATGTATAATGCTGCAGAATTCAAAACTTGTGCAATTGTTGATCATTAAAACTGTGCATGTACAGAATATGACATACACACTCTGCAGCAAATCATGTTGAGCTACCTTTTCAATTATAAATCTATTGCTGTTGGCTATTCCTTGAATTGTAAAAAAAAAGTGACAGCAAGAAATTGTTCTTAGTAATTTCATTTTATCACCTTTTAAACACAGCTGTTTAACACAGAATGTAGCAAATCCTCAGTTAGATCTTTCTCCACAAATATAAAACCATAAATTAAAAAGGAATGTCCCAGTAACAGTGGCTTAATACAACTGCCAGTGACACCTATTGGAACCCACATTTTGAAGAAGTGTTGGAGATGTCCTGATGGGAAAAATAGTAAGATATGTTAAAAAGCTGTCATAATCAATTATTGAATTTCATCATTTAGTACCCGGGAGTTGATTTAACATTTGTAAGTGAAGAAATCCTTTACACAGAGGTGGGGAAGCACATGATAATAGAATCTTGGAAAGTACATGAAAAATTATCTTATAATAAATCAAAGCAATGGTCTAACTCTTTCTCAGAGCTTGCAAAAATTATCATTCCAGATGATGATGCCTAAAACTCATGCTGGCCGGATTACCCTGGGAACTGTAGTCCAAAAAGTAACTTTCCCAGGCTTGGTTTTGTATTGTTAATCTAATTGGCATTTGGTCTCTGTAAAATAGTTAGAACCACTACCATTTCCTGAGATGCTGCAACTAATTATTGAACTTTAAACAGCTCTTAGATATCTAAATGTTTGTGATGCACCTCCTCAAAGTCATATTGCAGGCGCACCCCCCCAATAACGGACACAGACAACATTGAAAGTGGATAACAGCAAAGGGCCACATTTATTGATTCAATGCCCTAGTCCGAATTATAAATTTGTATTGGTAAAACGACCAATCATAATTCCTAAGGCAAGCAGGCCGAAGTAACACTGGTAAGGTACCACCCCAAAATTGCCAACGGCAATTGGTTACAATGTATCAAATTGTATCAATTTGTTTGTTAACAACAAACAAATTGTTGACCGTAGTCAATAACTAACTCATGACCCCACCCTCTGACGCGTATCCGTGAAATCACAGGGGTGATGCATGCTGGTTAGCAATCATCATCACCCCATCGCCTGATTCGTCGTTGACCGGACAACGTTTAACTACTTTATTCCTGTCTAGTGTTGTCCAGTCAATTGCGAACCTGCCGGATACTTGTGGGTCATACTGTTTACCTTACCAGTGCTACCCGCCCATGTGACCAAAGTCAACAGTAGGAACGAAGAAAGACCCCTATATCAAACCATAGCAACAGTGTGGGATGGGCAAAAAAGCCAGGACCCGAAGCCAATGTGGGTCCCAACCAAAAATTCCCACCCGGCCCCGAAGCGACCATGATCACACTGTTAACTAGGGAGGGGGTGGAGGGAAAAACTTCTCCGCTCCGTCGCTGAGGCAAAATGGCAGCGCGGCTGCCTCGTGGCCACCCCTTTTATAAGGGAGCTGGCCACGCCCCTAACTACCCGGATTCTCTGTCCTGTGGGGAGGGGGCCCGCAAAGTGCGCGGCGGCCATTTTGGCGCCGCGCTTGCATTGCAGGCGCACCCCCCCAATAACGGACACAGACAACATTGAAAGTGGATAACAGCAAAGGGCCACATTTATTGATTCAATGCCCTAGTCCGAATTATAAATTTGTATTGGTAAAACGACCAATCATAATTCCTAAGGCAAGCAGGCCGAAGTAACACTGGTAAGGTACCACCCCAAAATTGCCAACGGCAATTGGTTACAATGTATCAAATTGTATCAATTTGTTTGTTAACAACAAACAAATTGTTGACCGTAGTCAATAACTAACTCATGACCCCACCCTCTGACGCGTATCCGTGAAATCACAGGGGTGATGCATGCTGGTTAGCAATCATCATCACCCCATCGCCTGATTCGTCGTTGACCGGACAACGTTTAACTACTTTATTCCTGTCTAGTGTTGTCCAGTCAATTGCGAACCTGCCGGATACTTGTGGGTCATACTGTTTACCTTACCAGTGCTACCCGCCACACGGAGGGGCTTCACAGAAGACCTGACGCCCCCCCCCAGACCGTCAGCTCGGTCAACAGGCCTGCTCGCCAGTCACCCAACAGGAGGTCCATACCTCCTCGCGACAGATGGACCCCATCCCCTGCATACAAGTCACAATTTTGTAGACTAATATCGGGGTGATGACTAACCCGTCCCCAAGCCCTGGTGGTGAGAAACCGCGCCACTGCCTTATTGACCGCGCGCCTAGCTCGGTCAAGGGCCAGGAGGTTAACGCCCCCTCTGTAAGAGTGGCGCGGAACAATGTCCGACCAAACCAGGGCTGTGGCAGGCCAGACATAATGCAAGTAGGCGAGGTCCTCGCAAATCGCATGCTTGAGCGATAAGCCGGTGACCTGGCCCAAATCATTGCCCCCCAAGTGGATGATTAGAATGTCAGGCGGGTCAGCCCCCAGGCCAGAAAAAAGGAAAGGCCGCAGCTCCCGCCATAACATCCCCGGCTTACCGTGCCATGAGAGACTGGCGTGGTCACCCAGTCCCAGTCGGGGTCCCCACTCTGTCGCCGCAGCGTAACGCGCTGCCCTGAGCACATAGCTGTGGCCCACCAGCCATACTGTCACCGGTGTAATACGACACCCAGGGTCTGTAAGAAAATTGAGAAAAAAGGAAGGTAAGGCGAAGGGATTGGTACTCATGGCGGGAGTGGGCGCACATAAAACTGAAAACATTGTGAGCCCCACCTCCCCATGCTGCGTATGTCAGCCCCAGAGTACCCAAAAGCAGCTGCAGTAGAGGCTGCGCCAATACGGAACGAATGCGTGCCATAACGGGCACCTGGTAGTCCCACCCTGGTGAGGGCTCTAGCTGTCACCTTCCAAAACTGAAATTTAGTAAGGGGAGACCCATCTTGGTGACAGAAAAACGGGCCATGGTGCCAGCCACGCAGTGCCAGGTATTCCTGTAGGGCACCAACCGGACAGATGTCTGCCAAAGAACACCGTAGCAGTCTTACTCCACTGCCTATGCCATGCTGATCTGTTTTGGAGGAGCGAATCCTCAACTGGGCCCAGTCTTTGGCAACATATACATCTCCGAGTTCCAGTGCCCTACCACTTGCATCCGCCTTAGACAGCATCACGAGTTCGCTGATGCGGAGCGCTCCAAAAAATGCCACCGTTGTGGCTGCATGAAAAAGGGCTGCCTCATAATGATCAAAACAGAGGCCTGGCCAGCCCCGGGCCAACTGGGTAAGAACCCCTGGGGAAATAGGGTGCCGGTCGTCCGGGCAACGCCCGCGCTCGCGCACCCACCCCTCCAAAACGTGTCTCACACGGAAGTCAGAGGTGGTATCCACATGACCCCCTACTTTGGCCATAAAAGCCAACGCCGAGAGCTTGGATGCTATGGTGCGAGGTGCAAGGCCCTGTGCATGCAGGTGAACCATGAACCGCAGAACATGGTCCACCGGGATGGGCCAGGTCTCTGGCCATTGAAATCGAGTAGCAAAAGCCTTATACAAATTGAAAGCTTGTTGATACGCCTTACGCGTGCGTGGCGCTAGTGACAGGCCAATCGCCCGGTTCACCTCTCCTTGCCAATAGTCCACATCTCGTCCGGGAGTGGCGAGGGAAATTCCTCCGCATCCGGGGCCAAGGCGCGGAACCGGGAGATCTGCAGGCGGGACAAAGCGTCAGCAATATCGTTATTAACCCCTGGGACATGCCTGGCCCTGAACATGACGTTGAGGCGCAGGCAGCGCAGCACAAAATGGCGCACTAGTTCCATGACCCTGGGCGATTTAGAAGTCTGTGCATTGACAATGTGCACCACGGCAGCATTGTCGCACCAGAAATGCACCACCGAATTAGCCCACTGTTCACCCCATAGCATCAAAGCCCCCAGAATGGGAAAAAATTCCAGGTATGTGAGATCCCGCAGGCGACCTGTGCCTGCCCATGCCGGTGGCCACCCACCATAGGCCCACTTCCCATTGAAGTACATCCCATAACCCAGGGATCCTGAGGCATCAGACTGGATCTGGAAATTGGGGGATGCCAGGAGGTCAGACCTCCAAAATGAGACCCCATTAAACTCCCTCAGGAATTGCAACCAGACAAACATGTCTGCCCTGATACCCCGGGTAAGCCTGACTCTGTGGTGGGGCCTGGATAACCCTGCCATGGCGTCGCATAAGCGCCGGGCAAAAGCCCTGCCCGGTGCGACCACCCTGCAGGCAAAATTGAGGTGCCCGTGTAGCACCTGCAGTTCCCTCAGGGATGCCTTACGCTTGGCCAGCAATTCCGAGATAAGGGTCACTATCCTAGACACCTTATCACCCGGTAACCTAGAAGCCTGTGCTAATGTATCAATCTCAACCCCCAGGAATACTAGTTTGGTCGACGGGCCCTCGGTCTTTTCGGGCGCTAAAGGGACACCCAGTTCCTGCATTAGCGTCTGAAATGTATTGAGGAGACGTGCACACGTGTCCCAGCCCCGTTCATCCCCGAATAAAAAGTCATCCAGGTAATGGGCTACAGACCGGGACCCTGACCTGCGGACAAAAGCCCACTCTAGGAAGGTACTAAAACGCTCGAAAGCCGAGCATGATATGGAGCAGCCAAAAGGCATGGCCTTATCAAAATAATACTCCCCTTTAAATTTAAAACCCAGCAATTCAAAGTCGCCCGGGTGCACCGGCAAGAGGCGAAAAGCTGACTTAATGTCGCACTTGGCCAGCAAGGCACCCGGGCCACACGCGCGCACCATGCGCAGCGCGTGGTCGAACGATGTGTACCTGACCGAACAAAGGTCATCAGGCATCGCATCATTGACCGATCGGCCGGCTGGGTAGGACAAATGATGAATAAGGCGAAACTCGCCTAGGGACTTTTTAGGAACCAAACCCAATGGTGAAACCTTCAAGTTGGGAAAGGGGGGTACGGGAAAAGGTCCGGCGACCCTGCCCGCGTCTAACTCCTTTCTAATGCTGGCCTCGGCTACCTCCTCCCTTCCTCTAAGGGATAAAAGGTTGGGAGCATCCTGAGGAGATCTATCACCCATAAAAGGGATACGAAATCCCTGCTTAAAACCTTGGATAAGGTACTCCCTGTCCTCCCCCCTTGGGTACGATGCGAGCCAGCGCTCCAGCATGTCCACCTTAATTGGGGAGGGGGCCTTTCGGAGAACTAGCTCCGTCCGTGGCAGGCTTGCCAGCCCACTGTCCACCCCTCCCTCTGCCTCGCACCCCCCCAGGCTTGGGACAAGCAGAGGCTGCATGGGGACCAGAACATGTGGGACACTCGTGCTTATATCTGCAGTTCTTCCGACTGCAGGAACCAGTGGCCGAGAAAGTCCAGCACAGCAGGCGGGCTGGAACCCCCTGCCCCGCCATTTGGCGGGTAACCTGCGCTGGAGCTGCTCGCTGGACCGCATGTCCACAATGATACCTATCCCCCGGGGCAGGACGTGTGGGTGTCATATACAAGAGCCACAGTCTCTGACACGGCTCATCCCATCTCATCTCGGGGTGCAGGGGAATCCTCATACGGAATTCCTCATCATACGCTAGCCATGAGGGGCCCGGGAAATCCACCATTGCCCTGTATATGTTGTCCAAATATTGGACCATGGGAATAGCTAGGTCCGGCCGCGCCCTCAAATACACCGCCATGTATATCAAATAAGCAGGGAGCCAGTTAGCCCAGGTACGCGGCGGCTTACGGCGGCGTGCCTGCTCCTTGTCCTTCTCATCCTGACCCTCCCTCTCTTCCTTAGTGGGCTCTCTGTTCAGGAGTGAGAAGATATCCACGTACTCCCCTCGCCATATCTTTTCCCTGGTAGCCTGCGCCAAGTGATCACCCAAGGGCAGGGAATACCCTGCCGTCGGCAAGGCCGAAAAGGGGATAGCTGGCCTACCCAAAGGGGCATGAGTTAACCCTGCCACCCCAAGTACGTTCCCAGCAGTGTAAGAACCAATGCCCACCCCAGCGGGCATGGTGGCAGTAGTTGTCGCCGGGTGGGTCGCCAGCGGCGTAGCCCCTGTACCACCCGCGCGAGGCCAAGGCCACTGAAAGGTCCCCCCCATATTGGGAATGTGTGTGGATGTACTCGTTTGCACCATATACTCACACGCTGCACCCCCGCGGGCCGCCCCCAACGGGGGTTCCGGCCCACTGGGGGCGTCGGAGCTCACGACCGATGTAGAGCTCATCACCGGGGCTTGACCCGCGCCAGGTTGCTGGCTGGGGAGCTGCGAGGCAGTGGCCGGAGGCGCGCCACCCGCCTGCAGCAGCTCAACCCTCCCCGCCGGCTGTTGTCCTGCTGCCGATAGCGCCTCAAAAGGTACCCCGAAAGGGGCACCTGCCCGACTGGCACGAGCCAAAGACTCCTCCAAGGCCGAAATACGGGCCAGCAAGGTGTCTACAGTAATCATGGGCAAAGAGCCGGCCGGCCCACTTGACCCTTGCATGGGTACAGGTCCCTGCACCCCATGGCCCAGATATGGCCATTGGCCAGGGCCGAAGCCCGGTAGAGCTGGTGAGGAGACCTGCCAAGGCGGGGCACCAGGCCACCCCCCGAGGCTAGAGGGCCCCGGGAGAGGCTGGGGTCCAGCAGTAGTCGGCCCAACAGGTTGGGCGGAAGGAGGAGCGGTGTCCACCGCTCGCGGGCCGCGGGCCGGAGCGCCCTCCGCGCCCGCACTCTGAACGGGCCAAGGAGCCATAGACCCCAAGCCACTAGCCCCGGCCGGGGATGGCAAAGGAGGCTGTTGAGGAGGCGGCACCACGGTCCTCCGACCTGGGTTGCGTCTCCTAACAGCCCGAGCTGAATTCGCAGCAGCCTTCTTTTTGGAAGGCATCTCGAGCAAGAAAAGGGAAGCTAGCTAGGCAAAATCGACCCAAAAGGCTTCCCGGCAATACCAACGAGCGACGGAGGCGCAGGGAAAAAACTTCTCCGCTCCGTCGCTGAGGCAAAATGGCAGCGCGGCTGCCTCGTGGCCACCCCTTTTATAAGGGAGCTGGCCACGCCCCTAACTACCCGGATTCTCTGTCCTGTGGGGAGGGGGCCCGCAAAGTGCGCGGCGGCCATTTTGGCGCCGCGCTTGCATTGTATACACATGTTGTGCTATGGAAGTGATCATCTCATAGGGATAGAATTTTTTAAAAAAAGACCAAAACCATGACATTCCTTTCTGAGTTGCATGAGAGACTGAGATACAATGTTGAGTCCTTGGTTGGAAAATAGAATTAAAATTCGTTTTTTCACAAATTAAGCAAAACTCTGCAGCTCTTTAGCGCACATAACATTTAAAGTCAAACTGAGTAAAATTCAGTATCAGCAAGATCATCATGCTAGTATAAGGGGGTTGGTGACTCTTGGTTTGTTTGTTTTTATTGTGTCAGAAGCACACAAAGGATTCGTGTTGGAGGAACTCTGCTTAGGGGATGCCCGAATGAGGCTCCTGTCATGCCTCCAAGATCTTTTCTCACCAAAATGGTCTCTGTTTATCTAATTGCCATTTCTTGCTTTCGAACTGCTAGGTTGGCAGGAGCTGGGACACAGACAGGTGCTCATTCTGTCATGCAGTACTCGGGCTTTAAACTGGCTAACAATGTGAGCCACCGCGGTCCCACTCTTGGGTAAAAGGCATGAGTTGAGCTTTTATTCTGCCTATATTTCAGATTTGAAATGTGTGGCATCTCTACTCTTCAGAGAGCATATTTATTTGATGGGGAAAATGTGTCAGAGGGCCTATATCTATGGAAACCAGAGGTGATGAGCAACAGGCAAAGACTGTAGGGAATACAAACAGAGACTTGGGGCTTTGGGTGAAATTGTAGGCTGCACTGATGGATTGTAGGAAGGGAACTGGCTGTACTGAAGTCTGCTCCCCCTCCATCCTTTTAACATGTACATTTGTGAACAGATTCTTGCATAAGTGCCATTTAATGCTCCAGAACCATCTCCAAACAATGCTGTTCAGTCCTGGAAAGGTCTCTGTGCTTCCCACAACAAATGAAAGTGGGAGTAACAGTATGTTCAAATGTCTTTTGATTTTTAAGATTATTTCGCTTGCCAAAACTGAAAACCAAAACTCACAAGCTTCCTTACATTATATTAGGCTACTGGTTCATCAGGTTGAACACTGTCTATGGCAGTGGGGTAATGTTGACAGCAGACATTTTAGACTATTTTTCTCACAGCACATGATTGTTGGGCATACTGCTTGTTTTGGGGCATCTAGGGATTTATGTTCAAAACATCTGGAGAGACAATGTTCCTCACTGGTCTGCATTCCAGAGTCTGCTCTTCAAATTCTCCCAGTCTACCTAGAGCCTAATTTTATTTTACAGTACCCATTGATACAAATTGAAATCTATACCAAAGACACAATTCAAGAGGCCTTTGTGACTGAGCAATCTTACTTGTGGTGACCAATCACAAAGCAATGTAATTTGCCAACTATGGGAGATATGAAAAGGATACATACACAATTTCCTCTCCCAGTGATAGGCTTTTATAATAAATAGTTTTGCTTTTGAAACACTAAGGCTTGGTTCTGAGATCTTTTGCTTACAAAGCAAATTATCTGCCACTGATCTGTATACCTTGCTAAACACATATTAGGGTCTAGGACCATGAAAGCGAAACTTGGCACTCCAGATGTTCTTGGACCTCAATTCCCAGAAGTCCAAGCCCCCATGAATCTGCACGCATGGGTTTACTGCAATTCATCCGGCCTGCAAGTTCAAAAGCAAGAAATTACAAAGAGATAAATAGGGACCACTTCAGTGGGAAGGTAACAGCATTCTATGCACTCCAGTGTCTAGTCATGCCTGCCACATGATCACAGAAATGTCTGCAGAAGCAGACAGCACTGGTTCTTTGGCTTTGAAACAGAGATGAGCACTGAACCCTAGAGTCAGATACGACTGGCTTTCAAGCAAGAGAAACCTTTACTAGTGGCATTTCAAATCATCAAGGGAAGAATTTACCCAGGGACACAGCAGTACAGGTTCATACACTTTGAACTCCAGAGTTCATTCACCCAAAAGAGAGAGGGGGGGAGGAGGAGGAAAATAATCAATGGGCTCTTTGCCAATAATCCCTACGATTCTTGCCAAGATTTGGCCCATCTTGATAAGAAAGCCTATAACTGATAAAAATCTGTCCTTGAAGGTGTGGGATGGGTAACCCCAAGGTAATGATCTAATCCCAAGGACTCTTGACATTCCTAAGGGGGGGAGATGAGGCACCTTTGGGGATTAAAGGGGGCTGTCAAAACTGAGTTAGATAGGACTTTTGGATGTGCTGCGGGAGCCTTTGAGGTTCGGGAGGAACCATCGCCAGGAGAAGTGGAGGATGGGACTCTGAAGGAATGTGGCCTTCGGGGCCACTCTTATTGTCTAAATCGGAGGGACACGGCTGGACTATGTTTTCCCCAATTCTGGGACTTAGTCATTTTCCCAGAGATGACTCTTAGAAATATTTCTAGCTTGGAGAAGCTGCACTTAGAAACTATCACATTTCTTGTTTTCTAGAGTTTAAGTATTTGCGTGCTACGAAATAGATAGCTAGTGAGAGCTATTTTGCCTTATGGACTATGCTTTGCCTTTTATTCAAATAAACACATAAGACCGTCCTAGGTCTTATTTCCAAGTAATTTAGACTTTGCTTACCAATTTGCCAACTAACTCCTGAATTTTACTTGTGAAACGCTAGCACATTCAAACCTTCCACAGCTCAACGTTTTGGAGATCGTGAAGTGGGAAGGGAGAGTGCAGACCCAGGGGTAGCGCACAAGCTACAGGGCTGGCGTTTGGAGCTGTGGGAGTCGAATAGCCCTCATCCTGGGGGAAAAGAATTTCTGCAGGTGTAGACACCATCGCACCAACCCCATTCTCATCCTGTCCCGCTGTTACGACAATGACAAATACTAAAGACTAGATCTGCAAATAGTTGTGCTGTATGATTGGAAAGACAAAATGTCAGTATTTGGATTCCTCTTCTGTGTCTAGGTCAGATGTGAAACTGCCAAAATGAAGGCACCTTTTGGTGAGTTCAGTCTGCAGTTGCTTGCACCTGACCTAGTGTGAGGAAGATAAGCTGGCAACACAAGTTTGCCATTTCCAGGGTATGCCCGATTGTGGTTTAAAAATACCACAGTCTTCGAGGAGGCTCTTTCTGTGTACCCCAGTATTTGGCTGAATGAAAGCTTTCTTAAGCTTTGAAAATTACATGCAAAACTATCCATAGGGAAAGTTGCTTTAATGGAGAACAAGATCCAGAAGCTCATGCAGTAAAATCTGGGAATTGTTCTGTAAGAATAATAAAAATAAATAAATTGGAAGGAAGGGATTTTTCTTACACCTTGCTCTCTCTGTGTGAAATGGATCACTTTCCCAAGACTTCTCATGGCATAATCTACTTAAAACTGACAGCTTCTTGTATATTTCAAATCTATACTGATGTGACTTCAAATTGGTCGCTGTGATTAGGTCACTTTGCCAAAATATATGTGGTAGAGGCTGCAAGGGTAGAAATGAAAGTAGTAAATTCTCCTTTATCCCTGTAGTTAGCTAGAAGCCTTTCACTTGATGGGATGTCATTGACAGAGTTGTTTGTTTCACTCTGCAGTAAAATCGCTTGACCTACTCTGCAGATTGGAGTGGGAAAGAAGGTTATTAATTTTTTAACCTTCTAGGCTTTGCTTACAGTTTGCAAAGCCTAAGCATGTCACTGTACAGCTTGTTCTTCATTTTCTGATCACTCTGCCATGACTCATCAGAACTCAAGTTATAAACATGTACCCCATTAAGTAAAATTACAGGGATTTGTGTCATGAAACATTTCTCCCTCTCCTCTTTGCCACTATAGATCCACATAGAACACAAGTCCACACAGACGTCTCTTTGTGAATGGCAGTTCTAAAGTGATGTATTCTGCCTTTTAGATGTGTGCAAATTTGAAGAACAAATCTATACACATCTACGTAGCTTTAACTTATTGGAGAAAAGCCAGGGTACAAATAAATAGAGATTGATGGACATTAAGTTTTCAAAGAGGCAATCTGTACATGTTAGGCAGCCATATGTAAAGGCCAGAGTCCTGTTGGGAGAAACTGAGCACTGCAAAGACCATAATGCAAGAGGTTTCCCTCTGGTGTACTGCCTTTTGCTGATCACTCAAATGACTGATGGTGTTTCCAATTTCACAACCAGCTTGTGGTTGATCATATGAAAGACAGCCTGTCAGAGGAGAGGGGAAACTCTTGCCTGTTTCCCACTTGTTTCCTCAACAAGATTCTGCCCATCAAGACCACAGAACTCAGAAAGATAAGCACCTTTCCAAAGCTGCCTCTAAGCATGTTTGCACCACAGATGGGGACCCTGTTCTCAATTCAATGAAAATGTTTAAGATTCAACAGGCATAGAACCTTAGCATACACATATCTGTGGTTTTCTTTTTAACTGGTAATCGGCAATTTATCCCTAGGCCAGTATGTCTGAAAACAATTTTGAATAGCATATGGATTTATAATAGACCAGTTCTCTGAGTGCACAGATTTAAATGTCTGGGCGAGTAGATTATCTCTCTCTCTCTTCATAATTCTCCCACCACAAAATGTGTCACCATAGAGCATGCCTGTCAGGTTTCACTAACGCAGTTCCCAGAGATCTTTAAATTGGCACTTGGACTGAAATGCCTTCTAAGCTGAGAGGAAAAAAAGGTCAGGCTTATTTACTGGCAGAGTAATATGGTGTGGATATAGCATTACAGCAAGCTTGGTTTGGCAGGCCTGTGAATATACAAAGGAGCAGCTTCCTCCCTTATTGTTGGCTGAGCTATAGAACCCAGCACAGATGCATGCATGTTTACTTAGACGTAAAACCCACTGAGTTCCCTGGGATATGAAAAGGAATTTAGAGTGCAGAAAAGGAACAATAAGATTCAATCCTCTCAAGCCTCTATGTGCATGTTGAAATTTGCCAAGGTACTTTGATTACAGATGTTTAAGATTTTGTTTCATTTTAGCAGCAGCTACATAGAAATATTGCATCTAAGTACAGACACACAAACATTATCACATTTTAAAATACATATAAAAGAATACAATGAAACCAGTTCAGATCAAATCAGCTCCTTTATTGCTATGGGGAAAAACCAATTGACTTGTTTCCTTCCATAATTAAAAAATATATAGTTTGATACATTTTTTAAAATTATGCAAGAACCCCAGAAGAGAGTTTGAACCAACAAAACAAACTGATTGTCTTGTAAGGCATAATTCCTTCTTGTTCCTCCTATTATATATCAAGAATGATGGCTAACATGGAGCTTCTAATCATGACCAAAGATATTGGCTTGACCTTATACATTGGACAAAGTGTGGATCAAATATTCTCTTAAATATTGTGCTGTTCCAAATAGTAGAGATGGACAGCAATATCAGTTGGGCAGATTAATTTATTAAGTAATAAAGTTAGAGGTGGGTTCTTCTTCTTCTTGTTCTGCCACATCCAAATCTGTATATTGGTGATCCTCATGGTGATCATTCATGAAGTCCATCCTGTGCATATAATGCAGTGGCCTTCCATTTGCCTTCTGCATCGCAGCGTGACACCCATACCACTGATCCAGTTCTGTGAGTCACTTTCTGTTCCTGGGCTGTTTTGGCACACAAAGTCCTCCTCAGCGCCAGGCCAGTATTGATGAAGCGGCTGCCCTCCATCAAGATGGATTCAAGTGGGATTTAATCAGCTTGGGGACCATCACCCTTTCCCTGTGGACTTTGGCACCTAAGCTGTTAGTCCTCAGAATGGTCAGGTTAGTTAACTGCCAGTGGTTAAAGAGATAAAATAATTAGTATGTTGGTGAGGCTGAGTTCAAATCACCTACATTTAAAATGTATAGAATTTTAAGATTAATGTTTCCATTCTGAGGTAAAATACAACACAGCACACCAAGTTTTTTCAACAACAACCCTTTCTGAGCTATGTGCTGAGAATTCAGCTGCTCTGAATGGTTTATTTAAAAAGAAATGTCATTTACATAGAAAATCATTAATGATGTATCAGTCCCTCATGCCAAAATTTCCTGCAAAAAATATCAAGGTGATTGAAATGAGTGGTTATGGTGCTCCCTTAAGAGAGTAATAGAGACATTCTTCTTTTCTAATCTTCAGATCTAACATACAGCAGTGTTAGTGGTTAGTAGACGTCATGCAGAATGGATGTAGTGTTATTAATTGATGTGAATGTAAGATATGACAAAAATAAGTGTAGTGATACAAACGCAGAGCAGGAAAGTTCATCACCAATTAGTACTGGATCTTTTCTGGAAAAATTCAGGAAGACAATCCATGATGGAATCCAAATGAATGTCAAAAACCTTCATTACGTTATATGAATTCATTCTGTTGTATGAGTTGCTACATCATTTGGGCATGGACAATTCAGTTAAACAAAATTATTTGGGGGAAGACTTATAATGTAAAATGTTGGGTAATAAAAAAAGCATAGTCTCCATTCTATATAAACTTTACCTAAGCTTTTAGCATTAATTCTGAGGGTGCAAGTCTCAACGTACTTCTTTATATTTGGTTCAGAAAGCTTAATTTTCTCCTATCAGATTTGACAGTGTTGTCTCTTCAAGAGCACATATTAAACAGGTTTCCTCCCTTGGTTTTCCTAATTTGTATCTTACATGGAGAATGACATTACAGATGGTCTGTAATTAAAGATGAAAGTGTGTTGATGTTACAGTGTAGTGATTGAGGAAGTATTTCCATGTTTGTGAAATCAGACTTCAAAGAATCCCATGCTAAACTCCTAACGGCCAATTACCAAACAAAGCAAGCTAATTTCACAGGTCTGATGCTTTCATTAGTGAAGAATTTCTTTTGGTCATGGTCTATGAACCTATTCCATCTGATTGTGGCCACAGATTCCTTACCTCACATTGAAACAGCTCCTTTTGTTTTTGCTTTTCTTGATATCTCTCCTCTTTTAGGCTCTGCACCAATTGTTTTTAACAGCCTTCTCTGAATCACAGAAGCTAATGATGTCCTTTGGCTTTTAACCTAAAAAAATAACTAGAATCCCAGCAATCACCTGATCCAATGTAAATAGGAGCTCATGGAGGTTAACCAAGTGCCCCTTGTCTCCAAACTGTTTCTTAAAAAATGAAAATATTTCAGCACTGGAACTTTTTTGTTTTGTTAGGACACTTCGAAGAGCAACAAAAAGAAAGAATTAGCTTTTACTGTTTGAATACTCTGCCTTTCCCTGCCAACTCCTGAAAACTGCTCTATATGACAACAATAATCTCACCCACGGAAACTCAGTTTCCAAGAGTGTGAATTACAGCGCTTCAAAACATATTTTCCTCACAGTGTAGTCACTCTTTTAATTTATGTAGGTGCCTCCACAGTTATGAATTGCTCTCAGGGACAGACTGCACTTCACAAGAAATGGAAGAAGATGCATTCCACAGAAGAAGTAACAATTGACCAAAGGAAATTTAAATTAAAACCTGTAGGGCAAGGATGTGCCTCTGGGAGTTGCCAAAGCTCTTACTGCAGCTGCCAACCCACATAAAACATACTGCTCACTGTCTGTGGCAAACTGAGAGTTCTCCTGTAAAACAAGTTGGAATAGCTTGGTTTAAACTTGGTTTGTGTGAGTGTTTATGGTCTGTCATAGTACTTGAAAAAAGGCCTTTAAATCTCATTCATTTGACTGGGGCATCTTCCATCCCCCAGGGGCAAATTTTGTTGTCATATCATCCTGAGTTTCAGGAGCTCACAGAAAAGTGCACTTACAAAGCAGGCATTTACGATATAGTCATCTGTAGAGCTATGGACAGAGACAGGAGCTCACTCTGTCATGCTGCAGTCAGGTCTCAAACTGCTGATGTGCTGACCTTCTGGTTGTCAAGTTCAGCATCTTAACCACCAAGCCACTGCAGTCCCAATGTAATGTTATACATATGTAATTTCAGTGCCGTTATGCTCAGAGAGCAAGGATTGTGGAACTCAATGGTGCATTTGGTCACATGGTTCCCATTGCTACCAATTGTGCAAACCAGCTGCATAAGTGGTTTGCAAATAGCACTTCTACCTTGGCTCAGTTGTAACTATCATGGGCATAACTTGATGTGGTTACTCAAAAGGATTTAAGCCATTGCCTTAATACTCAGAGTAAGGGCAGTATGGTGAACTAGAGCACTTAGTAAAGCAAGGTAATCCATTTGACTTGACAGACATTGATTAATTAATTAATTGTGTCTGATTTATAAGCGTAACAGAGATGTGCTGGGTCAGGTCCCATGATTGGAATACAATAGCTCATTTTTTGGGTCACTTTTGGTGCTGTTTGGTATAAGGCATCCAAGCTAGGTATTTGCTGGAGCTGACCAGTTTACCATGATTGCGTTCCAGCCTTCAACATTTTCAGCCATGTAAGAAGGTTCTAGAGTTGGTGTGTTCTAGTTTACTACATCCCCAATGTATGCTGATGGTTAGTTTGTACCTAGAGCTGGTTAGTGTTATCTTAGGTGACAACCCCGTGACATATGCAGTAGATTGTGATGTTAAAATTGAAATGGAGAAACCCCTTTTTCTACTTTTATCTTTTCAAAATGTTTCCCCAAATTAACACAATTCGAAATACAAAATAAGATGTATAATCAGAAGCACTATGGCAGCATTATGTCAGGTTTCTGTGTAGTTTACCCAGTTTTCTTGTGAGTAAAGAGGCAGCAGGGTACAGTAAAAGAGTGGTGAGCTTGTGGCAGTGCCATGAACAGAATCCAGTGTCAGAAGTGCTAAGGAACATGGAAGAAGCTGGTGGTGTGGTGGCAAAAGCGGGCTGAGAGAAGTCCAGCCTGGTGGATAGCTTACCATTTAAGGGAAAAACATGGGAGGAAATTAAAGTTGCAGCAGTCCAACTTCCTACACAAATTGGCCTCACAGGTGCTCTCTGTCTCTCACTCACACTCTCACACACGTAGAGGCAGCTAGAGAAAATTCCAAAATAAGGCACACTATAATAAATAAAACTTTCGTTTAAGCTCCCCACTCTTTCCCTCAGAAAAGGACATGACATTTGCTTTGAGGACATGGAAAGGTTTCTCAGGAAGAATTCCACTAGAGAAGCTGAGAAGGGCAGGGAAAGGATGCCTCCAAATATATCCTCTATATAAAGGTAGGGAAGGGGATTCAATAGACAAAAATAAGACAAGTTGGAGTGACTAAAAGACACTATGGACACTTCCCATGGGAAGAAAAAAGTGGATCATTGTGGATGTAAGGACTACTGAAGTGACAAATAAAACAGATTGCACTAGAGATAAGAAGCTTTTCAGCTTAGCAAGACCTCTCCAAAATCTCCCAGGGAGACAGGCTCCTGCTCCAAATGAATGGTTACAAGAGAAGGAGAGGGGAGCTTACATCACTCATCACTAACATAATATCATCAGGGTGAGTGAGCATGGTAGTGAGCATTTGTAGAAGACTTCTGTTAGAAGCATTAATCTTCCCATTACAAGAACTAATTTTTATTTTGGCTTATATTATTTATTTATTTATTTATCTATGTATTGCCACCCTACTCCAAAGACTCTGGGCGGCTCACAAAAATCTAAAATCAATGACAGCTTTTTTTTTTAAAAAAAGCAATAAAACCCATTAAAAAACTACTATAACAGTTTTAAAAAGATTAAAAGCTTAAAAGGTCCCCCCTCTCCCCTCTTTGGTTGACAGAGGCGACTTTTCGTTGGAAGGTGGGGAGAGTGAAAATGTGTGTTTTATGTAGTTGGTATGGTGAAGGGTTGTTGGTGGCACGCCCGATGGAGAGTTTAAAGTTGGGAGAAGAATTTGGTTATGGGTAGTATTAAAATAATATCATGGAATGTGAAAGGTACAGGTTCTGTTCTTAAGAGACGGAGGCTGGAATCGGCGTTGAAAAAAGATAGACCAGATATTTTATTTTTACAGGAAACACATCAGAAATCAAAAGATACGAATAAACTTTATCT
The DNA here is from genome assembly GCA_035047305.1 of Bradypodion pumilum. Lineage (NCBI taxonomy): Eukaryota > Metazoa > Chordata > Lepidosauria > Squamata > Chamaeleonidae > Bradypodion > Bradypodion pumilum. The sequence continues at coordinate 60,486,322 of JAWDJD010000004.1, read as the reverse complement.
GGGTTGGATGCAACATTGTGAGATGGCGTTTGGAACATCCAAAGCAAGAGGGGTGGCAACTATGATTTCTAGAAAATTAGGATTTGAAATCACAAAAAAGATTGCTGATCAAGAGGGTAGGTATTTGTTGTTAAGAGGAAAATTGGAGGATGAGGAAATATTGTTGGTAAATATTTATGCTCCGAATGACCACCAAGTAGTGTTTCTTGAAAAAATTCAGAAAATAGTGGAGTTGGAAAATGTTGCAAAAACTATTGTGGCTGGTGATTTTAATTTGATTAGGTCAGGATTAGATTGCACAAACATAGCTAGAAGTGGAATGGGTGTGAAAGGGAAGGCGATGGACAAATGGATGAAAGTTATGGGTTTGAAGGATTCATGGAGAGAGTTTAAAGGCTTGGAAAGGGCATATTCCTTTTTTTTCGCATGTACATGGGACCTACTCGAGAATAGATTATGTTTTTCTGTCGGAAAATTTAATTGGGGATATAGAAGGCACGGAAATTGGGATTATCAAGGAATCGGATCATGCTAAAGTATATTTGGAATTGAAAGTACAAAAAAATATTCAAAGAGTTAGAAATTGGAGGTTACGATCCTAATTTGTTCAAAGATCAGAAAAGCAAAGAGGCAATTATGGAAAGCTGGAAAGAAAGTTGGCAATGGAACGATAATAATGAGGTTAATTTTAACATTGTATGGGATACCATGAAGTCAGTTTTTAGGGGGGAAAGCATAAAATTGGCAAGCCTCAAATATAAAAAGTATAAAGCAGAACACATAGAAAAAGAAAGGGAAATAAAACAATTACAGGAAGAACACGCAAAAAGTAAAGATAAAAAAATTCTCTTGAAATTACAAGGACTTAAGGCAGAAGTAATGGGTAAAGATATTGATAAAGTTAAACGAGATTTGATTTATTTAAACAGAGAATATTTTGAATTTAGTAATAAGAACTCAAAACTATTAGCAAGAGCAGCTAAGGTTAAAAGGGAAAAAAGAGAAATTGGGGTGTTAGTCGACAGGCAAGGTTCAAGGTGTAATAAGAATAGCGATAAATGTAAAATAGTTAGGGAATTTTACCAGGTGTTATATGCAAAAAAAGAAATAGATATGGAAAAGCTTAAAAGGATATTGGAGAGGCAGTTAGGGAATGGGATAATGCAAGCGCGGCGCCAAAATGGCCGCCGCGCCCTTTGCGGCCCCCCCCCACAGGACAGAGAATCCGGGTAGTTAGGGGCGTGGCCAGCTCCCTGATAAAAGGGGTGGCCACGAGGCAGCCAAGCTGCCATTTTACCTCAGCGACGGAGCGGAGAAGTTTTTTCCTGCGGCTCCGTCGCTCTTTAGCTTACCGGGAAGCCTTTTGGCAGCGGCTCTGCCTTTCCGGCTTCCCCTTTTTGCTCCTGGTGGAGATGCCTTCGAAGAAGAAGGCAGCTTCGAGCTCAGCTCGTGGGGTTAGGAGGCGAAACCCAGGTCGGAGGACCGCGGTTCCGCCTCCTCAGCAGCCACCTTTGCCGGCCCCGGCCGGGGCCGGAGGAATGGGGTCTATTGCCCCTTGGCCCGGGGTGGGTGATCAGAGCGCGGGCGCGGAAGGGGTTCCGGCCTGCGGCCCACGAGCGGTAGGCACCGCTCCTGCTCCTGCCCACTCTGTCGGGCCTACTCCTCTTGGACTGCAGCCTCTCCCGGGGCCCTCTAGCCTTGGGGGGTGGTGCGGCCCCCTGCCTTGGCAGGTTTCTCCACCAACCCTGCCGGGATTAGGTGCTGGCCAATGGCCATATGTGGCGCCCGGGGTACAGGGACCTGTACCCATGCCTGGGCCAGGCGGGCCGGCCGGCCCTTTGCCCATGGTCAACGTGGACACCTTGCTGGCCCGCATTGCGGCCCTGGAGGCGTCGATGGCGCGGGCCAGTCAGGCGGGTCCCCCTTTTGCGGTTCCTTTTGAGACGCTGTCGGCTGGAGGACAACAGCCGGCGGGGAGGGTCGAGCTGCTGCAGGCGTGTGGCGCGGTTTCGGCCACTGCCTCGCAGCTCCCCAGTCAGCAACCAGGTGCGAGTCAAGCCCCGGTGATGAGCTCTACGTCGGTCGTGAGCTCCGACGCCCCCAGTGGGCCGGAACCCCCGGTGGGGGTGGCCCACGGGGGTGCAGCGTGTGAGTATACGGTGCAAGCGAGTACATCCACACACATTCCCAATTCGGGGGGGGGGCTTTCAATGGCCTTGGCCTCACGCGGGTGGTGCGGGGGCCACGCTGTCAGCGACCCACCCGGCGACGACGACTGCCACCTTGGGCACTGGGGTGGGCATGGGTCCTTACACTACAGGGAATGTCCTGGGGGTAGCTGGATTAGTTCAGGCCCCTTTTACCAGGCCGGCTGTCCCTTTTTCGGCCTTGCCGACGGCGGGGTATTCCTTGCCTTTGGGTGACCACCTGGCACAGGCTACCAGGGAAAAGATATGGCGAGGGGAGTACGTAGATATCTTCTCACTCCTGAACAGAGAGCCCACCAAGGAAGAAAGGGAGGGTCAGGATGAGAAGGACAAGGAGCAGGCACGCCGCCGTAAGCCGCCGCGTACCTGGGCCAACTGGCTCCCCGCTTATTTGATATACATGGCGGTATATCTGAGGGCGCGGCCGGATTTAGCTATCCCCATGGTCCAATATTTGGACAACATATACAGGGCGATGGTCGATTTCCCGGGCCCCTCATGGCTGGCATACGATGAGGAATTCCGTATGAGGATTCCCCTTCACCCTGAGATGAGATGGGATGAGCCATGCCAGAGGCTTTGGCTTCTGTATATGACACCTACACGCCCTGCCCCGGGGGATAGATACCATTGCGGACATGCGGTCCAGCGAGCGGCTCCAGCGCAGGTTACCCGCCAGGCGGCGGGGCAGGGGGTTCCAGCCCGCCTGCTGTGCTGGACTTTCTCGTCAATTGGTTCCTGCAATCGAAAGAACTGCAGGTATAAGCATGAGTGTCCCACATGCTCTGGCCCCCACGCAGCCTCTGCTTGCCCCAAGCCTGGAGGGCCGCGAGGCAGAGGGAAGGGTGGATAGTGGGCTGGAAAGGCTGCCACGGATGGAGCTAGTCCTCCAAAAGGCCCCCTCCCCAATTAAGGTGGACATGCTGGAGCGCTGGCTCGCATCGTACCCGAAGGGGGAGGACAGGGAGTATATTCTACAAGGTTTTAAGCAGGGATTTCGTATCTCTTTTGTGGGTGATAGGTCCCCCCAGGATGCCCCCAACCTTTTATCCCTCAGAGGAAAGGAGGAGGTGGCCGCGGCCAGCATTCAAAAGGAGTTAGTTGCGGGCAGGGTCGCTGGACCTTTCCCCGTACCCCCGTTTCCCAATCTTAAGGTCTCGCCACTGGGTTTGGTCCCCAAGAAGTCACTGGGTGAGTTTCGCCTTATTCATCATTTGTCCTACCCAGCCGGCCGATCGGTCAATGATGCTATTCCTGATGACCTTTGTTCAGTCAGGTATACATCGTTTGACCATGCGTTGCGCATGGTCCGCTCGTGTGGCCCGGGTGCCCTGCTGGCCAAGTGCGACATTAAGTTGGCTTTTCGCCTCTTGCCAGTGCACCCGGGCGACTTTGAGTTGCTGGGTTTTAAATTTAAGGGGGAATATTATTTTGATAAGGCCATGCCTTTTGGCTGCTCCATTTCATGCTCGGCCTTCGAGCGTTTTAGTACCTTCCTAGAGTGGGCTTTCGTCCGCAGGTCAGGGTCCCGGTCTGTAGCCCATTACCTGGATGACTTTTTATTCGGGGGTAAACGGGGCTGGGACACGTGCGCACGTCTCCTCAACACATTTCAGACGCTAATGGAGGAACTTGGTGTCCCTTTAGCGCCCGAAAAGACCGAGGGCCCATCGACCAAGCTAGTATTCCTGGGGGTTGAGATTGACACAGTAGTGCAGGCTTCTAGGTTGCCGGGTGATAAGGTGTCCAGGATCGTGACCCTTATCTCGGAATTGCTGGCCAAGCGTAAGGCATCACTGAGAGAACTTCAGGTGCTACATGGGCACCTTAATTTTGCTTGCAGGGTGGTCACACCGGGCAGGGCTTTTGCTCGGCGATTATGCGACGCCATGGCAGGGTTATCCAGGCCACACCACAGAGTCAGGCTCACCCGGGGTATCAGGGCAGACATGTTCGTCTGGTTGCAATTCCTGAGGGAGTTTAATGGGGTCTCATTTTGGAGGTCTGACCTCCTGGAGTCCCCCGATTTCCAGATCCAGTCTGATGCCTCAGGATCCCTGGGCTATGGGATGTACTTCAATGGGAAGTGGGCCTATGGTGGGTGGCCACCGGCATGGGCAGGCACAGGTCGCCTGCGGGATCTCACATACCTGGAATTTTTTCCCATTCTGGGGGCTTTGATGCTATGGGGCGAACTGTGGGCTAATTCGGTGGTGCATTTCTGGTGCGACAATGCTGCTGTTGTCCACATTGTCAATGCACAGACTTCCAAATCGCCCAGGGTCATGGACCTAGTGCGCCATTTTGTGCTGCGCTGCCTGCGCCTCAACGTTTTGTTCAGAGCCAGGCATGTCCCAGGGATTAATAATGATATTGCTGACGCTTTGTCCCGCCTGCAGATCTCCCGGTTCCGTGCCTTGGCCCCGGATGCGGAGGAATTTCCCTCGCCACTCCCGGACGAGATGTGGACTATTGGCAAGGAGAGGTGAACCGGGCGATTGGCCTGTCACTAGCGCCACGCACGCGTAAGGCGTATCAACAAGCATTCAATTCTTATAGGGCATTTGCTACTCAATTTCTCTTGCCAGAGACCTGGCCCATCCTGGTGGACCATGTTCTGCGGTTCATGGTTCACCTGCACGCACAGGGCCTTGCACCTCGCACCATAGCATCCAAGCTCTCGGCGTTGGCTTTTATGGCCAAAGTGGGAGGTCATGTGGATACCACCTCTGACTTCCGTGTGCGACACGTTTTGGAGGGGTGGGTGCGCGAGCGCGGGCGTTGCCCGGATGATCGGCACCCTATTTCCCCAGGGGTTCTTACCCAGTTGGCCCGGGGCTGGCCTGGCCTCTGTTTTGATCATTATGAGGCAGCCCTTTTTCACGCAGCCACAACGGTGGCATTTTTTGGAGCGCTCCGCGTCAGCGAACTCGTGATGCTGTCTAAGGCGGATGCAAGTGGTAGGGCACTGGAACTCGAAGATGTCTATGTAGCCAAAGACTGGGCCCAGTTGAGGATACGCTCCTCTAAAACAGATCAGCATGGCGTAGGCAGTGGTGTAAGACTGCTACGTTGTTCTTTGGCAGACATCTGTCCGGTTGGTGCCCTACAGGAATTCCTGGCACTGCGTGGCATGCACCATGGCCCGTTTTTCTGTCACCAAGATGGGTCTCCCCTTACTAAATTTCAGTTTTGGAAGGTGACAGCCAGAGCCCTCACCAGGGTGGGCCTCCCAGGTGCCCGTTATGGCACACATTCGTTCCGGATTGGTGCAGCCTCTACAGCAGCTGCTTTTGGGTACTCTGGGGCTGACATACGCAGCATGGTAAGGTGGGGCTCGCAATGTTTTCAGTTTTATGTGCGCCCACTCCCGCCATGAGTACCAATCCAGTCACCTTACCGCCTTTTTTCTCAATTTTCTTACAGACCCTGGGTGTCGTATTACACCGGTGACAGTATGGCTGGTGGGCCACAGCTATGTGCACAGGGCAGCGCGTTACGCTGCGGCGACAGGATGGGGACCCCGACTGGGACTGGGTGACCACGCCAGTCTCGCATGGCATGGTAAGCCAGGGATGTTATGGCGGGAGCTGCGGCCTTTCCTTTTTTCTGGCCTGGGTGCTGACCCGCCTGACATTCTAATCATCCACCTGGGGGGCAATGATTTGGGCCAGGTCACCGGCTTATCGCTTAAGCATGCGATTCGCGAGGACCTCGCCTACTTGCATTATGTCTGGCCTGCCACAACCCTGGTTTGGTCGGACATTGTCCCGCGCCATTCTTACAGAGGGGGCGTTAACCTCCTGGCCCTTGACCGCGCTAGGCGCGCGGTCAATAAGGCAATGGCGCGGTTTCTTGCCAACAGGGCTTGGGGGCGGGTTAGTCATCACCCCGATATTAGTCTACAAAATTACGACTTGTATGCAGGGGATGGGGTCCATCTGTCGCGAGGAGGTATGGACCTCCTGTTGGGTGATTGGCAAGCAGGCCTGTTGACCGAGCTGACGGTCTGGGGGGGGGGGCCGTCAGGTCTTCTTTGAAGCCCCTCCGTGTGGCGGGTAGCACTGGTAAGGTAAACAGTATGACCCACAAGTATCCGGCAGGTTCGCAATTGACTGGACAACACTAGACAGGAATAAATTAGTTAAACGTTGTCCGGTCAACGACGAACCAGGCGATGGGGTGATGATGATTGCTAACCAGCATGCATCACCCCTGTGATTTCACGGATACGCGTCAGAGGGTGGGGTCATAAGTTAGTTATTGACTACGGTCAACAATTTGTTTGTTGTCAACAAACAAATTGATACAAATTGATACATTGTAACCAATTGCCGTTGGCAATTTTGGGTGGTACCTTACCAGTGTTACTTCGGCCTGCTTGCCTTAGGAATTATGATTGGTCGTTTTACCAATGCAAATTTATAATTCGGACTAGGGCATTGAATCAATAAATGTGGCCCTATGCTGTTATCCACTTTCAATGTTGTCTGTGTCCGTTATTGGGGGGGTGCGCCTGCAATGCAAGCGCAGCGCCAAAATGGCCGCCGCGCCCTTTGCGGGCCCCCCCCACAGGACAGAGAATCCGGGTAGTTAGGGGCGTGGCCAGCTCCCTGATAAAAGGGGTGGCCACGAGGCAGCCAAGCTGCCATTTTACCTCAGCGACGGAGCGGAGAAGTTTTTTCCCCTCCACCCCCTCCCTAGTTAACAGTGTGATATTATGGTCGCTTCGGGGCCGGGTGGGAATTTTTGGTTGGGACCCATATTGGCTCCGGGTCCTGGCTTTTTTGCCCACCCCACACTGTTGCTATGGTTTGATATTGGGGGCTTTCTGTGTTTCTACTGTTGACTTTGGTCACATTGGCGGGTAGCACTGGTAAGGTAAACAGTATGACCCACAAGTATCCGGCAGGTTCGCAATTGACTGGACAACACTAGACAGGAATAAATTAGTTAAACGTTGTCCGGTCAACGACGAACCAGGCGATGGGGTGATGATGATTGCTAACCAGCATGCATCACCCCTGTGATTTCACGGATACGCGTCAGAGGGTGGGGTCATAAGTTAGTTATTGACTACGGTCAACAATTTGTTTGTTGTCAACAAACAAATTGATACAAATTGATACATTGTAACCAATTGCCGTTGGCAATTTTGGGTGGTACCTTACCAGTGTTACTTTGGCCTGCTTGCCTTAGGAATTATGATTGGTCGTTTTACCAATGCAAATTTATAATTCGGACTAGGGCATTGAATCAATAAATGTGGCCCTATGCTGTTATCCACTTTCAATGTTGTCTGTGTCCGTTATTGGGGGGGTGCGCCTGCAAAACAAGAGCATAGGGAGAAAATGGAGGAAAAGATAACTGATAAAGAGATTAAGGGGGTAATAAGCAGATTGAAGATAGGGAAAGCCCCGGGGGATGATGGATTATCAACAGAGTTTTACAAAGAATTTAAAGAGGTGGTGGTCCCGAAATTGGTGAAGCTATATAATTATATATTAGATGGAGGATCAATCCCGACTTCATGGTATAACACTACAATTGTTCTTTTGCCAAAAATTGGTAAGAATTTGGAAAGAGTGGATTCGTACAGACCAATTTCGCTTATAAATCAAGATGCGAAGATCTTCACGGCAATATTGGCTAACCGTTTAAATAGTTTTATGGGGGAATATATAAATGTTGATCAAGTTGGGTTTCTAAAAGGACGACACATGGCGGATTTGACTAGAAGGGTATTAGATTTAATAGACAATGTTAATCAAACAAAGGAAAAAGTGGGATTACTATCATTGGATATTTTTAAGGCATTTGATTCATTGCAGTGGTCCTCAATTAAGGAAATAGTTAGAAAATATGGGTTTGGAGAGAAATTTAACAGGGTTATAGATTTACTATATCAAAAAGGAAATGCCAGGGTTAGAGTAAACGAGGAGCTTACGGATGTGGTAAAGCTAGAGGCTGGTACTAGGCAGGGTTGCCCATTATCTCCTATCTTGTTTATAATGGCAATGGAGATTTTAGCTAAAAATATAAGGGAGGACTCAAATATAGAAGGGATTATGGGTAATAAAGTGAGTATGTACGCAGACGATACATTGCTTATGGTGAAGCACCCGGAGCAGGTGATGGATAGGATTAAAGATCATCTACAAGTATTTCAAGCTATAACTGGATTAAAGATAAATTGGGACAAATCTGAATTGATGTTGTGTAATTTGAAACCGAGCGAGATGGGTAGCATGGTGTCGACACTTAATATACAAATCAAAGATAAGCTGAAGTATTTGGGAATAATCATTTCAAATAAATTAGAAGAACTTAAACGATTGAATTATGACAGCTTGAGAATTGAATTTAAGAATAAAATACAAGAACTTCAGAAGTTAAAGCTGTCTTGGTTCGGAAGGATTGCCATGTGTAAAATGATATTGTTACCAAAGATTAACTTTTTATTCGATACACTAGCGATCCATTTAAAAGAGAAAGAAATTAATGAGTTTCAAAAAATGTTTAATGGTTTTTGTAATGGAGGTAAGAAATCTAGGCTTCCAAAAAAATTATGGTATTGGTCTCAGAAAAAAGGGGGTTTGGGTATGCCAAATTTGTTATTATATTATCGAGCATTTCAAGTCAAGAATGTCGTGAAGATCTTGGCAAGAGAAAAGATAATTTGGGAACAATTGGAAATGAAAGAGTATAGAAATATTGGAAACTTGATTTTTTTGGGAATGAAGGATAAGGTGAAAAGGTCAAATAATTTTATGATGAAAGGTCTCATGGAGGTGTGGAAGAAGGTAAAAAAAGATATGGTTCCGAATCTCTCTCCAATTTTGGAATTGACTGATATGATGTGTTTCCCAATAAAATTAGACAAAGAAAAAAGGGAAATATTGGATAAAAATGGGACGCTGTTATTGAAGGATTGGTTAAAAGTGTGTGGTGTTGATGCCGAGCGGAAAAAAATGTTTGAGATATTAAATTTGAATTGGTTTCAGAAGTTAAAGGTGGACAATTGGAATAAAAAATATAAAAGAGAAATAGGGATAGATAGAATACATACGGAGTTTGAGGAATTGGTAAGGAAGATTAGAAAAGGGGAAAGCAGTATTAAAGGCCTTGTAAGCAAGCTTTATAATATACTGAATAGAGGTGCAGATCCACAGGAGGACTTGAAACGGAAGTGGGAACAAAATTTGAATATAAAAATTGGGGAGATTGAATGGAAAAATAAATGGAAAAAGAGGATTATGAGAACAATGTCTGTAAGAATTAAAGAACATAATTTTAAAATGTTGTGGCAATGGTACCTGACACCATTAAGACTTTACCAGATGGATAATAAAAGAGATAAGTTATGTTGGAGATGTAAAGAAATTGATGGAACATACGAACATATGTGGTGGAGCTGTAAAAAAATGAGGGATTTTTGGGGAAGAATAGAAAATGAGTTTGGTGAAATATTGGGTAAAAGTGTTAAGTTGGTGTCGGGTACTATTCTTTTAACGAATGTGGAAGGTTTGGGCTTAAACAAGGAGGAAAAAGAATTATTGGAAATTGTACTGACAACGGGTAGACAATGTATAGCTAGAAATTGGAAAAAAGATGTAGATATACAGATTGGAGAATGGTATAAAGAAATGTGGAGTTTAGCACTGAACGATAAATTGACATGGGAGATTAAAGTCAAAAGAGATAATTTAAAAGAGAACAGATTTTGGAACATATGGAAACCGTTCGTGGATCACTCTATTATGGCAAGTGATAGTTCAGGACCAGTACCATTTCAAAGGAGTTTTTGGAGTTGAGTAGAAAATAAACTCTCCGGGCATTGTACATATTCACAGGGTGATTATTATTTGTTAAAAAGATTTGTGGTAGTACAGGAAAAAAATTTTTTCTTTCTATCATTTTGGACTTTGAAATAATGGCTTTTAATATTTGGTGGTTAAATAGTAATTAATGAGTATAGATATTGTTATGTACTAGCATACAGTAATGTTTGTTAGTATGATACTATGGATTTGTTAGTGTATTGTATTGTTAATGTATTGTTAATGTTTTCTTTTCTTTTTTGTATGTTTATTAAAAACTCAATAAAAAATTTTTAAAAAAAAGCTTAAAAGATCTCAAAAGACAGAGTGTTCTACTAAATTAGCCAGTAGTCCAGGGTTACCATGTCACTGGTGCCCCACATCTGCCCTGCCAGACAGGTTTTTAACCATTTCTTGAAGGGCAGCAACTCTGTCTGGAGACGCAGCTCAATTGGCAGGAGATTCCATAAGGCCAGAAAGAGGCTCTCTTTCTGAAAGAGGCTCGCTTTCTGGTGCTAGACAGATGCGCCCCTCTAGCAGATGGAACAATGAGAGAGCCTCTCCAGTCTGCTCTGGTGCGATGGACAGATGTTCTTGGGGTGACACGGTCTCTTAAGTATCCTGGCCCATGTAGGGCTTAAAGGTGACCTTGATTTTGAACTCATCGATTGTGTAAACCACCTGATCCAAACTTATCCAGCCATTATAATACATTATATACATGTTGGCTTAGATTCCAACTGACCACAATGGTTAGGGAAAGGCATCACTTTTTATGAAAAGGGGAGGTGACCATATTTTTCACCAAATCCGGTCTCCATAATTAAGAACATAAGAACATAAGAATAGCCTTGCTGTAACAGGCCACAGCCCATCCAGTCCAGCATTCTGTCTCACACAGTGGCTCACCATTTCCTTCAGGGTATTCCCAAGGAGATGCCTTCACCTGCTTAGGATTCCCTGGAAATGGCATTGAGAGATATCCTGCCTATCTCTCCAACCCTGAGGTTGTCCTTAAGTATCCATAATTATAGCCATTGATACACTTGTCATCCATGAACTTGTCTAATCCTTTCTTAAAGCTGTCAAGATTGACAGCTGTCACCACTTCTTCTGGCAGGGAGTTCCATAGACCAGTAATCCTCTGGGTGAAAAAGTACTTTCTTTTATTTGTTTGAGAACTAGTACCCGAAAGTTTCATGGAGTGTCCCCTAGTTCTAGTGTTATGCGATAGGGAAAACAGTTTCTCCTTATCTACTTTGTCCACACCGTGCATGATTTTATAAACTTCAATCAGGTCACCTCTTAGATGCTGTCGTTCAAGAGTGAAAAGGCCCAACCGTTGCAGCCTCAGATGGTAAGGAAGGTGTTTCAGTCCCCTAATCATTCTGGTTGCCCTCCTCTGTACTTTCTCCAACTCCATAATATCCTTCTGGAGGTATGGCGACCAGAACTGTACACAGTATTCCAGATGGGGCCTCACCATAGATTTATAAAGAGGCAAAATGACACTTGCTGACTTATTTTCTATACATTGAGTTGGCTTTTTTCACTGCTGAGGCACACTGGGTTGACATCTTCATTGAGCTGTCCACCAGGACACCAAGGTCCCTTTCCTGGTTTGTCGCAGAGAGTTCAGACCCCATCAGTTTATAAATGTAATTGGGGTTTTTTGCCCCAACATGCATCACTCTGCACTTACTAATGTTGAAGCTCATTTGCCACAGTTTTGCCCACTCCCCCAGTGTCAAGAGATCCCTCTGGAGCTCCTCACAATCTCTCACAGTTTTCACTACCCTGTATAATTTAGTGTCGTCAGCAAATTTGGCTACCTTGCTTTTTACTCCTACCTCTAGATCATTTATGAAGAGGCTGAAAAGCAGGGGTCCCAGTACTGAACCTTGGGGGACCCCACTCTTTCCTTCCCTCCACTTGGAGAAGTGTCCATTTAGTGCTACCCTCTGTTTCCTGTCCCTTAGCTAGTTACTGATCCAGGACAAGACCTGTCCCTTAATTCCATGACTGGTAAGTTTATTCAAGAGCCTTTGGTGTGGGACCTTGTCAAAAGCCTTCTGAAAGTCCAGATAAACAATGTCAACTGGATCCCCCTTATCCACATGCTTGCTGACACTCTCAAAAAATTCCAACAGATTAGTGAGGCATGATTTGCCCTTGCAAAAGCCATGTTGGCTCTCCTTTAGCAGCGCCTTCTCTTCTATGTGCCTATTAATTCTATCTTTTAGAATGGTTTCCATCACTTTACCTGGGACACATGTCAAACTGACAGGTCGGTAATTTCCTGGATCACCCCTGGATCCTTTTTTGAAAATTGGTGTTACATTCGCTACCTTCCAGTCATCAGGCACAAAGCCTGATTTGAGGGAAAGATTATATATTTTGGCTAGGAGATCAGCAATTTCATCTTTAAGTTCCCTGAGAACTCGTGGATGGATGCCATCTGTCCTGGTGATTTGTTAGTGTTTAGCTTAACAAGACATGCAAGGACCTCCTCCCTGGTTATTTCTATCTGGCTTAATTCTTCGGTTTCCCTCCCTATGAACATAGGCTCTGTTTTGGGCATGTGGTCTCTGTCTTCTTCAGTGAACACTGAAGCAAAGAATTCATTGAGTCTCTCTGCAATCTCTGTTTCCTCTTTAATAACCCCTTGCCTTCCATTGTCATCTAATGGTCCAATGGCCTTCCTAGTTGTTTTCTTACTACTCCAGACAGAGTTGCTGCCCTTCAGGAAAGGGTTAAAAACCTGTCTGGCAGGGCAGGTGTGGGGCACCAGTGACATGGTAACCCTGGCCTACTGGCTAATTTAGTAGAACACTCTGTCTTTTAAGATCTTTTAAGCTTTTAATCTTTTTAAAACTGTTAATAGTAGTTTTTTAATGGGTTTTATTGCTTTTTTAAATCATTCATCAATTCCTCCCGCAATGTGTCCCTACATCATCCCAAAGTTCTTCTTTCTCTTAAGGACCAAGCTTCAGGGATGTTAGGAAATGCTTGGAAAAGGTCCTTTTAGGGCCACAGCTCACCCATTCACTATATCCAGTGACCATGCTGGCTGAGGAATGGTGGGAACTGCAGTCCCCAAGAGCTACTTTTCCCAATTTGCTGCCAGGATAGCACAACAGGAAGGAAGAACTGAGAAAGTCTGGTGTTATGTGCTAACTAGTCCTCAGAATGCCAGCCACTGATCAACAAAATTATGGCCAACATTTGGATGACCGAATTTCAGTTGTGGGCTTTATTTATTTAGCAGTCTATTAAGAACACATTGCCTTTTTAGGGTGTTGAATCTATGTATGCTTGCATTTTCATTTTTTGCTTGTTATTTAATAAGGTCATAATTTATTTGAAAGCTGGAGTTTTATCTTGTTAAACTTTCTGTTCCTCCCTGCCTCCCCAAAAACACCCTAGAGGAGTGGTGTTGGTCTTATGGCCTAGAACAGGAATTCTCAACCTGCAGCCCATGGACCGGATGCAGCCCATGATACCATTTCATGTAGCCCCCTACTGCCTCCACCACACCAGGAAGTGCCATGTGGTAGAGGAAGGGTAAAATGACTGCCTGGCCCCCGAAGCTGTCTGAGGGAGTATGACCCGGCCCCTGGTTTAAAAAGGTTGAGAACTCATGGCCTAGAAGTAAATAGTTTCCCTGGAAAATGAAACAGAGTGTCTCCTTGCAGGCCGGTTTGTTCTTATTTATTTACAGTAATACCTCATGCAAAGTCTGCTTTGCACAACATCGAATTCACACAACATCGCCTAATTCCTTGAAAAAAGGTGCCTCGTACAAAGTTGCTGCAACTTTTTATGAGGCATTGGGGTTTTTCCCCGGTTGCATTGTGCCTGGGCAGTATAAAAGCCAGGACGCATGCGAGCATTGCTCTTGTGGGTTTTGCATGAGGTGAAGAGTGTTCAGGAGTGGTTTTGAGCGTGATTTTAATTGTTTGGTGTTTGTTGCTGTTTGGATTATTAACACTGTGCAGCATGATGGGACATGTTGATATCCATTTTGTCCTTGCTTCAATCTAGTAATTGTTTACAGTAGCTTGTACAAAATGAATGATCAGCCGCATGGCTGCAGATTAACACTGTGCTGCATGATGGGACATGTTAACTTTTAAACCTGCACTTCATAAAGTTTTCAAAAGTTAAAAACTTGTTGTATGGGTTGTCCCCTAAAATCAGGGTTATTTGACATGTTTTTGTAATGTATTTAGCCTTTAGACAATGATTTCTTAAAGTTCTGTCAGTTTCCTGTCTGTTTTTTTGACTTTGCACTGATGTCTGTGCTGTTACAATACAATGTATCTCTATGGAAATAGCATTGTACAAGGCATCACGGCAAGGATGTGGACGTTGTATGAGGCATTGCGGCTAGGATTTTGCATGCCTCATACAAAGTCCAAATCCGTATAAAGTCCAAACATGTGGAACCAAGTTTGGACGTTGTATGAGATATCACTGTATTTTTAACTTGCCTGCCTTCAAGGAGGCAAGAAGACAGACGATGTTTCTCGTTCTATGATTCACGCTCCAGTAAGCAGACTAAAGAGAGCTGGGAGTGGAGTGGTTTACAGTAATCCCTAAATTCATCTCTAAATATCAGATGGAGGAAAGGTCTTAAGCCAATTTTACTAGAAAGGCAGAAGAAAGAAAAGATTCAACAGTAGGATGCATATAAATAACTATTTGGGAGGAAAAAAGAAAAATGCTTCCAAATAATGTCTCTTGAAATGACAAGACTGAGTCAACATATGGAGCTCAGCAAAAGCCTTTGACATATCTGCACCTGCCTGTAACTGCAAAGCAAAACCTGGGCATTTTCAGGCAAATGTATACGTTTAGTAGGGTATGTTTGATACAGAAGTGTCCACATTTTTACTCCTGTATCTTCTGACTCAAGATGTAGCCAACCTAAGCCTGGATGTTATGCTGCATCCAAAACATTCTATCAACATTTTTCAGCCAAGCAGCAGCACTCAGTGAACTGACCCGACCATGACAAATGCCTCCTTCTGCATATCAGGCCTCTGTTATCAGACCATCCCAGCCTTGTGGACAGTTGGAATCTAAGCCATAAGTTTAGTTTGTTTTCCCTTGACTTGTAGGTAAATTTCCTTTTGGCCAATGCTGGCAAATGTTGGAGTTCCATGGTCTTAAAACGATAGGCTGCCTTATTCCCCAGCTAGGACCAAACTTCACATTGCAGGCGCACCCCCCAATAAAGGACTCAGACACCAATGAAAGTGGATAACGGCATTGGGCCACATTTATTGATTCATGCCCTAGTCCGAATTATAAATTTCTATTGGTAATTGACCAATCATAATTCTTAAGGCAAGCAGGCCGAAGTAACACTGGTAAGGTACCACCCAAAATTGCCAACGGCAATTGCTACAATGTATCCATTTGTATCAATTTGTTTGTTGACCACAAACAAATTGTTGACCGTAGTCAATATCTAACTAATGACCCCACCCTCTGACGCATATCCGTAAAATCACGGGGTGATGCATGCTGTCTAGCTATAGCCATCACCCCATCGCCTAGTTCGTCATTGACCAGACAACGTTTAACAAACTTATGCCTGTCTAGTGTTGTCCAGTCAATTGCGAACTTGCCGGATACCTGTGGGTCATAATGTTTACCTTACCAGTGCTACCCGCCCATGTGACCAAAGTCAACAGCAGCAACAGAAAACCCCTGTGTCAAACCATAGCAACAGTGTGGGATGGGCGAAAAAACCAGGACCCGGAAGCCAATATGGGTCCCAGCCAAAAATTCCCACCCGGCCCCGAAGCGACCAAAATATCACACTGTTAACTAGGGAGGGGGTGGAGGGGAAAAACTTCTCCGCT
Organism: Bradypodion pumilum; assembly: GCA_035047305.1. Taxonomy (NCBI): domain Eukaryota; kingdom Metazoa; phylum Chordata; class Lepidosauria; order Squamata; family Chamaeleonidae; genus Bradypodion; species Bradypodion pumilum. Next base: position 60,470,422 of record JAWDJD010000004.1, on the reverse strand, counting down.
CCGTCGCTTCACAAAATGGCAGCTCGGCTGCCTCGTGGCCACCCCTTTTATAAGGGAGCTGGCCACGCCCCTAACTACCCGGATGCCTTCGTCTGGTGGGGGGCCCCCCGCAAAGAGCGCGGCGGCCATTTTGGCGCCGTGCTTGCATTGCAGGCGCACCCCCCAATAAAGGACTCAGACACCAATGAAAGTGGATAACGGCATTGGGCCACATTTATTGATTCATGCCCTAGTCCGAATTATAAATTTCTATTGGTAATTGACCAATCATAATTCTTAAGGCAAGCAGGCTGAAGTAACACTGGTAAGGTACCACCCAAAATTGCCAACGGCAATTGCTACAATGTATCCATTTGTATCAATTTGTTTGTTGACCACAAACAAATTGTTGACCGTAGTCAATATCTAACTAATGACCCCACCCTCTGACGCGTATCCGTAAAATCACGGGGTGATGCATGCTGTCTAGCTATAGCCATCACCCCGTTGCCTAGTTCGTCGTTGACCGGACAACGTTTAACCAACTTATGCCTGTCTAGTGTTGTCCAGTCAATTGCGAACTTGCCGGATACCTGTGGGTCATAATGTTTACCTTACCAGTGCTACCCGCCACACGGAGGGGCTTCAAAGAAGGCTCGACGCCCCCCCCAGACCGTCAGCTCGGTCAACAGGCCTGCTCGCCAATCACCCAACAGGAGGTCCATACCTCCTCGCAACAGATGGACCCCATCCCCTGCATACAAGTCATAACTTTGGAGGCTAATAGCGGGGTGACGACTGACCCTCCCCCAAGCCCTGTCGACAAGGAAACGCGCCACTGCCCTATTCACCATGCGTCTAGCGCGGTCAAGAGCCAGGAGGTCAACACCCCCTCTGTAGGAATGGTGCGGGACCATGTCCGACCAAACAAGGGTTGTGGCGGGCCAGACGTAATTCAGGTAGGCGAGGTCCTCGCAAATCGCATGCTTCAGCGACAAGCCGGTGACCTGGCCCAAATCATTGCCCCCCAGGTGTATGATCAGAATGTCAGGCGGGTCAGCATTCTGGCCTGAAAAAAGGAAAGGCAGCAGCTCCCGCCATAACATCCCGGGCTTACCATGCCATGTGAGACTTGCGTTTGCACCCAGTCCCAGTCGGGGTCCCCACTCTGTCGCCGCAGCATAACGCGCTGCCCTGTGCACGTAGCTATGGCCCACCAGCCATACTGTCACCGGTGTAATACGACACCCCGGGTGTGTAAAGGAAAAAATGAGGGAAAGTAGGTAAGGTGACTGGGTTGGTACTCACGGCGGGAGTGGGCGCACATAAAATTGAAAACATTGCAAACCCCACCGTCCCATGCTACGTATGTCAGCCCCTGAGTACCCAAAAGCTGCAGCGGTCGAGGCCGCCCCTATACGGAATGAATGAGTGCCATAGCGGGCGCCTGGGAGGCCCACACTGGCCAGCGCTTTGCCCGTCACCTTCCAAAATTGAAATTTAGTAAGGGGAGACCCATCTTGGTGACAGAAAAACGGGCCATGGTGCGCGCCATGCAGTGCCAGGAATTCCTGTAGGGCACCAACCGGACAGATGTCTGCCAAAGAACACCGTAGCAGTCGCACATCACTGCCGACGCCATGCTGATCGGTCTTAGAGGAACGCATCCTCAACTGAGCCCAGTCTTTGGCTACACAGACATCCTCGAGTTCCAGTGCCCTACGACTTGCATCCGCCTTAGACAGCATCACAAGCTCACTGATGCGAAGCGCTCCAAAAAATGCCACCGTTGTGGCTGCATGGAACAGGGCTGCCTCATATGCATCAAAACAGAGGCAAGGCCAGCCCCGGGCCAACTGGGTAAGGACCCCTGGGGAAATCGGGTGGCGGTCGTCCGGGCAATGCCCGCGCTCGCGCACCCACCCCTCCAAAACATGTCTCACACGGAAGTCAGAGGTGCTGTCCACATGACCCCCCAGCTTGGCCATAAAAGCCAACGCTGAAAGCTTAGATGCTATGGTGCGAGGTGCGAGGCCCTGAGAATGCAGATAAACCATGAACCGCAGCACATGGGTTACCGGGATCGGCCAGGTTCCTGGCAATTGAAATTGAGTACAGAATGCCCTGAAAGAATTAATTGCGTGGTGATACGCCTTACGGGTGCGTGGCGCTAGCGACAGGCCAATCGCCCGGTTCACCTCTCCTTGCCAATGGTCCATATCTCCTCCGGGAGTGGCGAGGGAAATTCCTCCGCATCCGGGGCCAAGGCACGGAACCGGGAGATCTGTAGGCGGGACAAAGCGTCAGAAATATCATTATTAACCCCTGGGACATGCCTGGCCCTGAACAGTACGTTGAGGCGCAGGCTGCGCAACACAAATTGGCGCACTAGATCCATAACCCTGGGCGATTTGGAAGTCTGTGCATTTACAATGTGGACAACAGCCGCATTGTCACACCAGAAATGCTCGACCGAGTTGGACCACTCCTGGCCCCATAGCATCAAAGCACCCAGGATAGGGAAAAATTCCAGATATGTGAGATCACGCAGGCGACCCGTGCCTGCCCAGGCCGGTGGCCACCCACCATAGGCCCACTTCCCATTGAAGTACATCCCATAACCGAGGGATCCCGAGGCATCAGACTGAATCTGAAATTGAGGGGAAGCCAGGAGGTCATGCCTCCAAAATGAGACCCCATTGAACTCCCTCACGAACTGTAACCAGACAAGCATGTCTGCCCTGATACCCTGGGTAAGCCGAACCCTATGGTGAGGCCTGGATAATCCTGCCATGGCGTCGCACAAGCGCCGGGCAAAAGCCCTGCCCGGTGCGACCACTCTGCAGGCGAAATTAAGGTGACCATGCAGCACCTGCAGTTCCCTCAGTGATGCCTTGCGCTTGGCCAACAAGTCCGAGATAAGGGCCACAATCCTTGACACCTTATCCCGTGGTAACCTAGAAGCCTGCGCTATCGTGTCAATCTCCACCCCCAGGAAGACTAGCTGAGTAGATGGGCCCTCGGTCTTTTCGGGCACTAAAGGGACACCGAGTTCCTCCATTAGCGTCTGAAATGTGTTGAGGAGACGTGTACACGTGTCCCAGCCCCGTTCACCCCCGAACAAAAAGTCATCCAGGTAATGGGCTACAGACCGGGACCCTGACCTGCGGACGAAAGCCCACTCTAGGAAGGTACTGAAACGCTCGAAAGCCGAGCATGATATGGAACAGCCAAACGGCATGGCCTTATCAAAGCAATATTCACCCCGAAATTTGAAACCCAGCAATTCAAAGTCGCCCAGGTGCACCGGCAAGAGGCGAAAAGCCGACTTAATGTCGCACTTAGCCAGCAGCGCACCCGGGCCACATGAGCGCACCATGCGCAGCGCGTGGTCAAAAGATGTATACCTGACTGAGCAAAGGTCGTCAGGGATAGCATCGTTGACCGATTGGCCGGCTGGGTAGGACAAGTGATGGATAAGGCGAAACTCGCCTGGTGACTTCTTGGGAACCAAGCCCAGGGGCGATACCTTGAGGTTAGTGAACGGGGGTGCAGGGAAAGGGCCAGCGACCCTGCCCGCCTTGACCTCCTTATTAATGCTGGCGGCAGCCACCTCCTCCCTCCCCCTAAGGGACAAAAGGTTGGGGGCATCCTGAGGGGAACTATCACCCATGAAAGGAATACGGAACCCCTGTCTAAAGCCCTGAAGGAGATAATCTGCATCCTCCCCCTTCGGGTACAATGCGAGCCAACGCTCCAACATGTCCACATTAATTGGGGAGGGAGCCTTTCGGTGAACCAGCTCCATCTGCGGCAGTCTTGCCAGCCCACTGTCCGCCCCTCCCTCTGCCCCGCGTCCCTCCAGGCCTGGGACAGGCAGAGGCTGCATGGGGGCCCGCACAGGTGGGACACTCATGTCTGTACTTGCAATTCTTCTTATTGTATGAACCATTAGACGAGAAAGTCCAGCACAGCAGGCGGGCTGGAACCCCCTGCCCCGCCACTTGGCGGGGAACCTGTGCTGGAGCCAACCGCTGGACCGCATGTCCACAATGGTATCTTTCCCCTGGCGCGGGGCGCGTGGGCGTCATGTACAGAAGCCAAAGCCTCTGGCATGGCTCATCCCACCTCATCTCAGGGTGCAGGGGAATTCGCATACGGAATTCCTCGTCATAAGCCAACCACGACGGGCCCGGAAAATAGATATTGTCCAAATACTGGACCATCAGAATTGTCAGATCCGGCCGGGCCCTCAGGTACACCGCCATGTAGATGAGGTAAGCCGGCAGCCAGTTGGCCCACGTTCGTGGTGGCTTGCGACGACGTGCCTGTTCCTTATCCTTCTCATCCTGCCCCTCCCTCTCTTCCTTGGTGGGCTCCCTGTTTAGGAGTGAGAAGATATCTACATTCTCCCCTCGCCATATTTTCTCTCTGGTGGCCTGTGCCAAGTGGTCACCCAGTGGCAAGGAATAGCCCGCTGTTGGCAAGGCCGAGACAGGCACAGCAGAAACTGCGGGCATCTGGAAAGGGGCTTGGACTAGCCCAGCCACCCCCAAAACATTCCCCACAGGGTAGGAAACGCTCCCCACCCCGTGGCCCTGGGTGGTGGTTGACGTCGCCTGGTGGTGCATCAGCGGCTATACCGCCGCACCACCCGCGCGAGGCCAAGGCCATTGGAAGGCCCCCCCAACGTAGCCACATGTGTAGGTGCACTAGGTTGTACCACATACTCACATGCTGCACCCCCGCGGGCCGCCCCCACCGGGGGTTCCGGCCCACTGGGGGCGTCGGAGCTCACGACCGCCGTAGAGCTCGTCGCCGGGGCCTGACCCGCACTGGCCTGTTGGTTGGGGAGCTGCGAGGCAGTGGCCGAAGTCGGGCCACGCGCCTCAAGCTGCTCGACCCGGTCCGTCACCTGCCGCTGCCCAGCAGACGACGCGTCAAAGTGAACCCCAAAGGGAGCCCCAGCGTGGCTGGCCCGAGCAAGGGAAGCCTCGAGGGCCGCCACACGGGCCAGTAAGGCCTCCACACTGGCGTGGGGCCACGGGCCAGCCGGCCTGCCTGTTACGGGCGTGGGCACAGGTCCTTGTACCCCAGGGCCCGAATATGGCCATGACCCCACACCCAGGCCCGGCAGGGCCGATGTAGGCACCTGCCAAGGAAGGGGACCACACCACCCCCCAAGGCTGGAAGGCCCTGGAGCGAGCTGCGCCCCGATAGAGGAAGGCCCAGTAGAATGGGCACCAGGAGCGGCGTCCGCCGCTTGCGGGCCGCGGGCCGCAGCCCATGCTGGACCCCTGCTCGGGTCCCCAGCCTCCGGCCAGGGGGTAATAGACCCCATCCCACCGGTCCCGGTGGGTACCGGCAAAGGCGGCTGGTGGGGAGGCGCAGCCGCGGTCCTCCGACCCGGATTGCGCCTCCGAACCGCCCGAGCCGCACTCGCAGCCGCCTTCTTCTTCGAAGGCATCTCAGTCGGACCTAAGGGAAGCCGAAAAGAGGAAGGTCAGCAGCCAAAAGGCTTCCCAATCAAGGTAAAAGCGACGGAGTAAGAGGGAAAAACTTCTCCGCTCCGTCGCTTCGCAAAATGGCAGCTCGGCTGCCTCGTGGCCACCCCTTTTATAATGGAGCTGGCCACGCCCCTAACTACCCGGATGCCTTCGTCCTGTGGGGGGCCCCCCGCAAAGAGCGCGGCGGCCATTTTGGCGCCGCGCTTGCATTATTGATAGTTCTAGATCGGTGTCTGGTGTCAGTAATGGACTGAATGAAAGCAAACAATTGAAAGTTAATCCAGATATGACACAGGTGCTCCAGGTCAATCAAATGTTAGATCAGGGACTAGGGATCCAGCCTGTTTTGGATGGGGTTACACTTCCCCTGAAAACACAGGTGCTAACTTGGGTGAGCATCTGGAGGGCATTTGCACAGTCAAATGTAGGGCACTAACTATACCTGTTCTTGCAGATGTATGATCCAGTTCTGCTGGCATGTGCCTCAGCTACATCCTGCTTGGGGCTGCATTTTGAAAGTATTTGGAAACTTTGGTGGACCCGAAATGCTGCAGCCAGATTGTTAATGGGACCTGGTTACAGGGTTCACATAACCCTTCTGTTATGCACAGCTTTTTAAAAAGAAATCCCTACTTTTTAGTTAAATGTGTTTGTTTGTGTAAAATTAACAAAATTAACAAAGGAAAAAACCCACAAGACTTTGTTACTTGTCCGTTCCTCCCAGTGTCTGGTAGCCAAGACCTGCACTCATTTGTTTGTTAATAGTTTCACAGACCACAAAATGGATTAAATGTGAAGAAGAAATACACAAACAGCTAATGTGAATTTTCTTTTTCAGCCCTTGATGACCATTCAGAGGCTACAACTGGTGCAGAATGCGGTGGCCACACGGTGGTGGGGTGTGGTTGTTATGACCATGCCACACCCTTGTTGTGGGAGCTGCATTGGTTGTTGGTGTGCCTCCAGGCACAATTCAAGGTTCTAGTTATGACATTTAAAGCCCTACATGGTAGTGGGCCAGGTTACTTAAGAGACTACAACACCCCGAGAATATCTGCCCGCCCCACTAGAACAGACTGGAGGGGCTCTCTTTGCATGGACAGAGGGCCTTTTCAATATCTGCTCCAGCCCTTTGGAGCCTCCTGCCAACTGACCTCTGCCTCCAACCAGAATTGTTGGCTTTCAGAAAATATTTAAAGACATGGTTGGCCCAGCGGGTGTGGGGTGCTTCTACTGGACGCCCCCTCCCGCCCGATGGCTCATATGATTATTGGTCAACTCTACCATCTGGTTCTTAGATTTTAATATTTTAGATTTTAAGATTTTAAAGTTTTATGATGTTTTATTTATGCATATTGTGTGTTGGAGTGTTTTTATTCAGCATGTTGTTTTTTGCATTGTAAACTGCCCGGAGTCACCTTGCCGAGGGGGGTGGTTAAATAAGTCGAAATAAATAAATAAATAAATCTAATCCTTTCCTTATGCATATTTGCAGATCTTGAAAAAGAGATCTTTATGGACTATAACTCCCACATCTTCTAGCCCACTTGACCACTATAAAAGTAACTTTTCCAGACTATGCATATTTATTCAGAGGGAAGTCATATCCAAGAGTTCTTTCTTTCAAAGAAGGACGTGGAGCACAGCAGAAGTGAAGCCTGATATGTGTTTATTCATTTATGTTGAATTCAATTGATGTTACTCATAAATATACATGTGTTAGATTATAGCGTTCATATGACCTCTTTCCTCTTGCTTCTTTTCTGCCATCAGTTTTTTTCAAAATTGCAGCAAAGCTGCTTCCTGCAACAGAAGCAGTTTTAGTTCTTCATAAGCTTCATTTTGGTATATGTGGTCTGGCTTCACTGGAGTAAAATAATAAAACAGTCAAGTAGTAGAACAATAAAAAAATGCAGTACTTCCCTTAATTTGGATCAAAGCAATGCATAGAAGGTTCCTTATGTATTTTTTGTTCCTTAGCAGTGGTGGCTGTGCCTTGTCTTTCAAAGGACTCTCAAACAGGATCTTCAGTATTCCTACTAATTAAATTAACAAAATCACAAAAGTAACAAGAACCTAATCAGAATCTCTTCTCTGCTTTTCATCCTGACCTGGCTAGACAATCCAGCTGTGAATACTTAAATATTTTCTACAGGGAGAGAAATACAGTATCTGCAATGAATTTCATGCTAATAATAACAGATTGCCCTCTGGCAACATGTTGCTTCTTAGTTATTCTTATTTTTATTTCTAACTTAAGAGTTCGAATTCAACGGATATGTAGTTGAGACCAAAGAATGCAGTCAAATTGAGACAGAATATGAGTTCTTCAGATGTCATCTCCTGCCATTATAACTAAAGGTGAGTGTTTTTCAATGACAAAGACCAAAAACATCTGGAAGGCTACAAATTGCCATGCCTTAGTACAGTGTTCTGCAACCTTGGCACTCCAGGTGTTTTTGGACTTCAATTACCAGAAACCCAAGTCAGCACTCCTGCTGATCAGGGCTTCTGGGAAATGAAGTCCAAGAACACCTGGAGTACCAAGGTTAGCCATCACTGCCTTAGTATATCTATCAATCTTTCTTTCTCATACATTCATGTATCTCAAGCAGTGATAATTTCTCGAAATGCACAACTTAACCAGGTTTAATTTCCTCTAGAGCAGGGGTTAGAAAACTTGGCTCTCCAGGTGTTCTTGGATTTCAGTTACCAGAAGCCCAAGTCAGTACACCTGCTGATCAGGGCTTCTGGGAATTGAAGTCCAAGAACATCTGGAGAGCCAAGTTTGCTGATCCCTGCTCTAGAGGGAGGTCTTTGGAGAGGCTGTACTGTGTATTTATTGGCAAATGTACAGATACACTATAAGCAAACTGATGTGTCTTCCATTAGACTTCCATCAAAATATGCCCCTGAGCAAATCTGAGATTTCTTCAATGTGATGCCCTCAATTCTTCCCACACTAGAACTCCTATCATTAACAGCTGAATTGGAAAATATTCTGGTGATGGAATTTACATTTGCTTGATTTAGCCTTCCCTCCTTACTATCCCTCCTTACTATCCCTCCTTACCCTTATGAGTATGATCTAAAAAGTTATTTTTGTTAATTCACGTTATTTCATCAGTTTTCTCAGTAAATACACATAGAATAGTGTTAATATAATATAGTATCAGAAGTGCCGCTCTAATGCAGGTACTTTCCGAAGAAAGTGTTGATCTTGCTGTGAGGTTCTTATATTGTCCCTCTTATGTTTCAGGACAACTGATTCCCAGGAATTATCCACAAGTAGAGGAAAGACATAGCTCTCAATACAAACAAATATGATTTGTAATAACTAACAGGTCTCTCTTGACCCAAGGAAACAGATGCCTGTTTCATCTATGAAGCAAATTAGAACTGTGCAAATGAAAGTTCAAGAAAATATTTCATAAGATTCCACCAATTTCTTGTTTGTCCAGACTTTCCTTATACTAAATTCAAACAGTTCTTTCAGTTGCAAATATTTGGCTGGTTTGCAATTGGGAAATATTGATATTGATGCTATTTCAAAACTTAGATTATAGGGAAGGCAGTGAATCTCTGTCTCTCTGTCTGGTAGGTTAAAATTAGAAAATGACACTTGCAGTGAAATGGTCCCCCCCCCTTTGATGGTGTTTGATAATACTTGTTCAAACCATCACACATAAAATATGATTGTCTTTGGACAAAAAATTCATTTTCTGGGTAGATCCTGAGAAAAGCAATTCTCTGCAACAGGTTAGTTATTTTTTATTGTTCTCTCTAAGTGTGGGAAACAAACAATCGAAATCAGTAGGATAGATCCACAGAGTATGTCTCCTATATAAATCATGTTCAGTGAAAGTGTTCAAGTACATCTCCCATTATTTTTTATGAGGTTGGCAAAGGGAAATCAAATGTCTATTTCTAACAGGAAAAAGAGATGTAACATTTAAAGAAAATGAATGGAATTTATTTGAATATCCACTCACTGTTTTCTCTCTGAGGCATTTGTCTTCAGAGCAGTGAACATGTATCCAGGTAACTTCTCCAACTTGGAATGCTATGTGTGTTTTCATCTTTTAGATTCACAGATACAGCATGTGGCAATGTTGTAGGAACCTAAAAAGAGCCTTCCTGATCAGACCAGAAGTACATCCAGTTCATCATCTCATCCACAGACACTGACAGGCAGTGATGGTTGGTGTCCATCAAGAGTGGTAGAACAAGATGGCCAGTGGAAGATAAAGCTAAAGTCAACAGAGGCATTACAGTTTAACTTCTTTACTTTTCACATGTAACTCAACTAAACTACAATATCTTATGTTGGTTCACTAGACTTCCACTCTGTCATATGGTCTTGCTGAAGAGAAAATGGTGGCCTCTATTAATGCTTCTAGCTACTTCAACTCTGGCTCTTTGGCTTTGAAACAGAGATGCGCACTGAACCCTAGAGTCAGATACAACTGGCTTTTGAGCAAGGGAAACCTTATTTCTCATCTTCAGTTAAGCTACCATTATTGTCTACCACAAAGAGAAGCTTGAAATATTTTTTTTTCTGATTTATATTGCCGCCCAACTTTGAAGACTCTGGGCAGCTCACAGAAAATAAAACCAATCACATATTAAAAACCAATAAAAACCCCATTAAAACTGCCACAAAAAATTACTCTGACCCCTACAGATTAAAAGAGATTAAAAGAGGGAGAGAGTGTTCTTACTAAATCAGCCAGCAGGCAGGGGTCACCACATCGCTGGTGCCCCATACCTGCTTTGCCAGCCAGGTTTTTAGCCCTTTCCTGAAGGAAGCAACTCCATCTGGAGATGCAGCTCAATTGGCAGGAGGTTCCATAGGGTCAGAGCAAACACTAAGAAGGCCCTCCTTCTGGTGCTAGAGAGACGAGCCTCCCTAGCAGATGGCACAATGAGAGAGCCTCTCCGATCTGCTCTGGTGGGATGGACAGATGTTCTCAGGGTGATGCGGTCTCTTAAGTATCATGGCCCACTACCATGTAGGGCTTTAAAGGTCATTACCAGCACCTTGAATTGCACCCAGAGTGCAGCTCCCAAAGCAGTGACGAGGCATGGGCATACCGCCCGCATCCCATCACCACCCGGGCAGCCGCATTCTGGACCAATTGCAGCCTCCGAATGGTCATCAAGGGCAGCCCCATATTGCAATAGTCAAGTCTGGAGGTGGCTAGAGTGTGCGTGACCATGAGCAAGGAGTCCCGATCTAGGAGTGAGCATAACTGGTGTATAACACGAAGTTGTGCGAAAGCCCTCCTGGCCACGACTGCCACCTGCTCATCAAGCAGGAGTCGCGAGTCCAGGAGGACCCCCAGATTATGCACCAGGTCTGTTTGGGGCAAAAAAGGTTTTCTAGGTAGACATTTATCATGCCCCTTTTCTGGGAGCATCATGGGACTATACAGCTTGGCCAAAGCCATATAGTCTGGCTCTTCTGGGATGCTTAATTGGCAATTGAACTCCTCAAACTGTGGCTTGATGACTTGGTCTTGATAGGACACTTCAAGCTTCCTGGCCTTCTCCTTTATGATTTTTTAAATATTTAAACTGATACTGGCCTGCTCAGCAATTAAAAAAAAAGAAAAGTTTCAAGAAGATTGTCATCTGACAGTCTTATAGAAAGGGCACATGCCTACCCTACTGTCACCATTGACAGAGTGTTATTATTAACTTCTAAATACTGAAAATATTGCCCCGAACTGATCCAGGCATTTCTATTCTTTCAGATATCACTATGTATATAGATTTTGTATATTGGCAAAGTTAAGGTAAAAAAAAGGTCTCTTTTAGATGTTGTTAAGCCCTGCTACTCCCATGATCTCTCAGGGCTGGTTATAAGGCTAAGATAGATGAAAAATGCAGACAGAAGAGAACTGGAGGGCCATGAGTTGCCATATGCTGCTATAGAAAATGAAAAAGGTTCAAGCTAGCTATCCATGTAGGAATCACTTTCTGGAATCAACTATTCAGGTTAGAGCGAACAAAAACAATCATTTCCACAGAGCATAACAGACAACACAACATGGAAACAAGGACAGGAACAAAAACTTGTCATGCACTTAGATACTAATTATGCCCTTACATTGGCACCACCACCAAAGTGCCCAACAATGTCAGCCACAAAAACAGAGACTTATTTAAATGGTCATCTTCTAAAGCAATCTATGCCATCTTCTGCAATCAGTGCCCCTTTTCTTTCTACATAGGACAAAGAGGACAACATCTGCACAAAATGATTGCACCCAAAAAAATCGACATCAGGAATGGCAACACAAACAAACCAGTTCAAGGATGCTTCAAACTTCTAGAATGGCGTACTACAGATCTCAAAGTGCCTATAGCAGAACAAAGATATTACGAAAGAATATCCAGTGCGGCCGGCTGGAGGGAACATGCGGCACTTGAGAGTGGGCTCTGTCCTTCAAAATGCGAGAGCCATGGCGGCATCTCTCACCGGACTTCCCTTGACCGGGCTGACCAAGAAAGAGGAGCGCTAGCTCCACCGCCGCCAATGAGGACATTTTTCAGGACGCTGTTACTGGGTCTTGTCAAGGTCCGTTAAGGCTGTGAGTCTTGGGCTTTTTTCCTGCGATTTGTAATTTTATGCTTGATTCTCATAATTGTAACAGTAACTGTATTATATTGCTGCGTCTGTGGTTGATATACTGTATTATTGTATTTTTGCTGTATTGCATCATTGTGTTACTGATTGTATGTATATATATATCTATATCTATCTATCTATATCTATATCTATATCTATATCTATATCTATATCTATATCTATATCTATATCTATCTATCTATCTATCTATCTATCTATCTATATCTATATCTATATCTATATCTATATCTATATCTATATCTATATCTATATCTATCTATCTATCTATATCTATATCTATATCTATATCTATATCTATATCTATATAGATATAGATATAGATATAGATATAGATATAGATATAGATATAGATATAGATATAGATATAGATATAGATATAGATATAGATATAGATATAGATATGTATGTATGTATTACCCATGTAAACCGCTTTGAGTCACCCACTGGGTAGAGTAAAGTGGTATGTAAATTAAACATGAAATGAAATCTACAAAGGCCTCAACAGAAATCAAGGCTTTTTAATACACTACAGTTCATGTTTTCATAAACCAGCTTTTTATACTTTATTCTGGGTATAAAATATTTGTCTCCCTTGACAGAGTCTGACCTCTGTTCCAAAAACTACTTGACATTCCAACTGCCAAGTTTACCCAGCTTATTACCCTATTAACTTACCAGTACACCTTGATCACCCCATTCCAGAATTAATGGGCCATTTTCATTTTGTCTCTTATCTGTATGCCTACTCAGACATGAATCTCAACACCATATAATAAATATGTTTGTACTCTCTGTGTCTGAAGAAGTCAATTTTGAGCCACCAAAGTTCATACTGAAATAAAGCCATTTTTAAGATGCTACAATATTTTGTCCCCACCCCATTTCTTTTTTTGACAGCAGGTAGGCATTTTCAATTCCAGTTCCCACCCTAGAGAACTGCTCCACAGGAATACCATTGAAATCAAAATCCTGCCAAGACTAAAAGAAAGCTGCAGTAACCTCTCCCCTTTAAGAGATATCTTTAGGTTGGGCAGGGGTCAGAAGTAATAATTCAAGATTAAGCGTTTTAAAAATAAAGCTGTCTTTCAAAATTGGGTCATTTTATTATTTAGAACATACTGCAAACCTACTTGAACCATATCTAGGACCCATGCTTGAGGCTATCATGCAGATTCTTAAAAAATAGAAAAAGGGAAAGATAAAATCACAAGTTTTCCTTTCTTGAGAAATCTATCAGTAAGCCTTGCATGTTGTTTGTGACTGCCTAGTTTATCTTAACATGAATGGTTCATATTATTCTTTAGTAATTCCCTCATCCTTTTTAGCATTTCATCTTCCACTAATTTAGTTCATTGCTGTTTTTATAATTATTGCTAAAGTTCTCATTAAATGCTGAGATTTTAATGGCTATTTTTGTGCCAGACAAAAGTATTTCCTAATTTGCTTTTATGTGAGCTCTCTCTCTCTTTCTGATGATTGAAACCTCATTTTAGAAAAACAACAGAAAGTGAATTAGATAGTTAGATTGGTAATGTACAAGCACATCTAAAATGATTTTTTTTTGGTCAGCATAATCAGGTTTAGAGCATAAACAGGATATCGTATCTCAATGTTCTTATACCTTGGTGAAAAACAATATAAAATGGGACTAGGGCTCAGTCTTATATAAATTTATTTGAAAGTAAATTTAATTAAACTTACTTCTAAGCAGAATTCATAAAATTGCTCTGTTAAAGCAAAACAAAATTTGGGGTTAAATTCTCATTCCAGCTCAGGTGGTACAAACCCGAGGGAACAGAGTGAAGTATACCACTTCAGATGCATAAACAAGCACAGACAGTCATGTAATCCTTACACAATGCATAATCCTTACACAATGCATAACCTTATCAGATCACTAAAAAATCAAACATTTTGTGATTCAAGGTCACTTATTTAGGCATGTACCAATTTCTTTTGCATAGTGCAAGAAGTTCAGGACAAGATGTTGTGCCAGGCTTTGTTTCTTAGAGGTGAGTTTAAAAACCCAACAACAGGCTGGGTCTGATATCAACCCCCATTCAATAAACACAGGAAACCAGGTATCTGAATATTGAATATTCAGGTACAGAATGTCATTTTTGAATACTCCCTACATTTCAACCCAAATTTCTGCAAATAAAATAAGCACATTCATGGATACAGGAGAAGTTAATTTTTAGGCTCTTTTTTATAGCCAGCATAGCCTGGAATTAGGGGATTTGTAGTTTGCAAAGTAATTTTCCCTTGTCTCAGGCATGTGCACTTAAGGAGAAATTTTGTAATGCTGTAGTTTCCTATTCATTAGGATTCAATGGCCTAGCATGGTCTTTTAACCCATAATGAAAGCAGGAATGAATGTAAGAGGAAAAACAAATGAATAAAAGGTTGAAGTAACATATGGTGGTCTCTGCTGGACTGACAAGAGGTCCATCCGGTCCTTCATTCCATACTATTTGTACCTAGGAAACAGGCAGGCACAAGAGGAACATAGTACACAGACACACAAATATCCCTGACATTTATTTAATCATGCTTCACAGAAGGTTGGAGGAGGCTGCCGGCCTCCTTTTCTAGAAGTGGGCAGCTGATTTGAAATTAACTCTGAACAGCCATTTCAGTAATTCAGATTGATTAAAGATGCACCCAAGAATAACACTTTCATTACATAACCTCTTGAGTAAAATTTAAATGATGCTAAATTAAAAACATTATCTGTTAAATCAGAAACTGATGAGCACAACAGAGTTCGAAAAGATGCAGGATCAGTAGACTTTGATTCGTTTATCTTGTTTACCACTGTGTTTTCTTCTGTCTCCAAAGATTTAGACAGGCGATTGTACTGCTAAGCACATTCCATTTTCATCTGATGGATTTCATTTGATGAATTCGTTTGATGCATTGATGGATTCTAGACTAGAGCTTGGTACTTACTTGTGTCTGGTTCTCTATGGGAGGAGGTGCACCAGAGGTGCATGGATTTTTTTTAAAAAAGTTTGCATTTATTTACAAATGTATAGGCCAATCAGAGGTTGAGGTTTATCTTAGGTACTCCAACAGGTAGTCCAAAATTCTTGGCTGCCGTACAATAAGCTCTTTAAAGAGACAGTCATCCTACCAAGAAGTGAGCACCACTTAAAACACCAAAATCTCATTTCTTTAAATGTCTTAGTCAAGCTGTTAGTTGCCAATCTGTTGCTCTTTCCACACACTAGCTTGGGTTGATTTCATCCTCCTCAGGTAAGGTGAGAAAAACAATTTGCCCCATCTTCGCTTGTTCTGTAACATGCCTCGACAGTCCAGGAGGAATCCTTTCAATCCACTTGGCACCAGTTAACATCTGCATTAGAAGATCTCTCCTTATATTAGAAAAATGACCAACTGAAACCAAAGCTTTGAAAAACACAGGTCTGTGCCTTCCATTTAAAAAAAGCAGAGAAACAGAAAGGAAACTCCAAGTTGGATGGGAAGACACAATTTGGGAACACGAATCTATCTCACTCTGACTAACAAAAAATATTGTTAAAACACCAAACAGAAAGTTGTCGGCAGAAATAACTTAGGAAACTGTTTGGGTCATACTGAGGAACACACAAACAAGCAATGAGAACAATAGTTATGTCTGTGCTACCTTTAAGGATATCATGCCATTGACAATAGGTTAACTGGACAGGTTTGAGCTGCTTCCCCTCAGATGCCATTAGGTTTTTATTTTGCTGTTTATTTTATTTTGTTGTTTGTTTATTTTGTTGATGTTATTTGTCTGTACACCACCCAAAGTGGGAAATATCCCAGATGGGTGGTAAAAAATGTAATAATAAAATAATACTTCACAGGAGAATGTACTACTCTTATATGATATATGTCAACACATGCCAAACAAGTGGATGTTGCTGTTTATGAATCATGCAGGATTATTACCAGCTGCTTGAAAATTATCCTCACTGAGGAAGCCTATTATTTGGTGGAAGTACATAAGGAGGTCCTTACAAATGAATGAAGTAATGTAATGCAACCAAACCCACCCACTTCATGGACACCAGTCTCCTAGACAATGCTTAAAGGTTTCCTGCATACCTCTCCGGCTCTACATGTTAAATCAGAAAAGGCTAGGCTAAAACCTATGGATAGGGCAAAAACAACACATCTTGCAGAATGAATGCCTAAGAGTGTCCAGGACAAAATTCTGGGTGGGAGCAAAGTAGGATGATCAAATAATTATTAAGCAAAATGGAGCTACTTGGATATATGAAAAAAATTTCTGCAAATGTGGAGAAATTCAATCAATGCATCATATATGTGCATGCGATATGTGCCCCACCATGTCTACAGAACAAGTTCTGGAAAATTGGCAAGAAAACATTTTTGAAGTAGTTTAAAGATACTCTGGGGGAGCAGAGATATTGGAAGGAATGTGTGACCTTCCAAGGTACGGAAGAGAGTAAAAAGTGCCTGGACTATTGTCAATTGCTGTTTCCTGCAGTAGAACCACAGGGTCATAGAACTGTAAAGTTGGAAGGGATCTTGAAAGTCATGTAGTACAAATCTCCTATGTGCAATGCTAGATGCAGTTATAGAATTCTAGAAACTTGGCTGCCCAATTCTGGTTCTATAGTCCCAATAAATCAAACTAAACAAGACAGTTAAGCACTCCATTTAAAGTTTCCGTCATTTGTTTATCCTAGCATGACATTCCCTTAACAACACCTGTTGTAAAAATTACCTTGCTTTTGTTTTGATAGTTTCCTTTGCTGAGGTGTAATTGTTTCATATCTTCCTTCAATACAAGCTGTTTTTAAAATTCTTTCTTTATCTCAAAAGAGCATGTATATTGACATTTTAATTACTTTCTGTTGTATTTTAATGTAATTGACCAATCAGTTTCAGAGGTTCTATCACCCAAGATATCTACTTTTTACAGCACCTAATAAGAATGATGACAGTGATCTAACTGACCTCGTAGCTGAACTTGAAGGCCAGTGTTTTGCTTTCATGCATTAATATTAAGCTTCTCTGGAACAAAACCACTATGCTATTCCAGTTTGATAACCCCTATGTTTAAAAATAAACTAAACAGTATCTCAGACTAAGATTATAGCTTAGCAGAGATTTAGAAGATATGGCTAAGATTTCCAAACTTCTGTGACAAATGGATTTATGCGTGTCTTGAGTACAGCTGCCACGTTCAATGTTTTTATCGTTTGCTAAAAATAAATGTTGTGTAATGCGTATGTTATTTTTGTAGGGCTGAAACAATCTTAAAACAACTTAATGAAGGCCTGGTTGTTTTATTCTACTCCCTTCCAAAAGAGGTGAGGATCTATAAAGTGTTTTACAGTTCCTAATGATTTATACAAAGAGCCTTGTGGTGTGGTACACTGGTAATGGTGGTAGACCCTAATCCTAAATCCATAGTATTCTCACTTTATTCTTAGACCTACCCTTTTTAATGCTAACCATAGCTCACTTGTCAGAGTTTTCTTTCAGAATTCTGATGCCTTGAAGATTGAAACTGATAGAAAGAATTTGCTATATGGGTCAGCCACTACACCCGCTTCCAGTTCTAACCTAGAGGTTAGAAACCTTAGCTTCTAGAACTGCCCAGCCAGCATCTCCATTGGTCATGCTAGTTGAAGGATTTCTGGGAGGAGCCCCAAAAATGGTTCAAAGGCATTTTCAAATCAAAGGATGGGATTATATGAAACCTAACCAGATCTGCTGACCAATAATGATATTCCATTGAGTTAGGCTGTACTGCCAGCAGTTTGACCATTTAGCCTGGCTTTCCTTAATAAGGTGCTTTCCTGATATATAGGGTTATCACTTACAATAATTCATGGCACTTTGAGCATGGAGTGGACCAATATGAGCAAGGCTGACCTATTTTGATCCCAGAACCTGCTTGCTTTGCAAGGTTGCCTGAAGAAGCAGAGATGAGCTTTTCCTACCTTTTCTTTCTACCTGGCAAGCTGGCTCCTAAGATTTGCTTTTATCATTCTTATTTGGATCTTTATTTTTTAAACATAAAATGTTTAAATGCGGTTTCAAAAACCTGTGTTTGTTTTCAGTTTCTCATAATGTTTTCTCCAGATGTACCAAAACACCAGAATAATAATTTTGTGTCCGGACATATTCTGTGTCGAAAGGATTTTTTGCTGGAGAAACTCCGCTCAGGGGATGTCCGAATGAGGCTCCTTTCATGTTCCCAAGATCTTTTTCCCACTGAAGTGGTCCCTATTTATCTACTTGCAATTTCTTGCTTTTGATCTGCTAGGTTGGCAGGAGATGGGACAGAGACCATAACAGCCATCTTAATTTAGAGTGTCCCCCGGCAAAGCTCAAATTAGCCAGATGCCACCAGGCGACAGCTTGAGGCATTCATAAAAATCTCATGCAACAAGTCAAGTGAACAACCACAGTGACAGGTAACCAAGAACCATCACAGTTTAAAGAAACAGATATACACAGAATGTAGGAATCGGCCCATGGCACAACATTAACTGGTATTATTCTGTATCAAAGAAGCCTTTAAAAGATGTCAGGTATTAAGATTACACATACTGATTATCAAAACAGTTTCTTTCACTTAAAATAATATCAGGCAAATAATAACATAAGAACATAAGAACAGCCTTGCTGGAACAGGCCACAGCCCATCCAGTCCAGCATTCTGTCTCACACAGTGGCTCACCATTTCCTTCAGGGTATTCCCAAGCAGATGCCTTCACCTGCTTAGGATTCCCTGGAAATGGCATTGAGAGATATCCTGCCTATCTCTCCAACCCCGTGGTTGTCAAGTATCCATAATTATAGCCATTGATACCCTTGTCCTCCATGAACTTGAACCTCCATGAACCTCCGTAACAACAGATATGGGCACATTATTTTTTTCTGAGGACAGTCACTTGAGGAAAGCTTAAATAGATCTTCTTTAAATGTTAATTATCACATTTTACTGCCTTAAATTTTTTAGCATTATAAGGCACTTTCAAGCATTCCCACTATAATTTCTATTATTATCATATCCTGAGAACTCTTAGAACACTCAAAAACAGTCAAGTTTGGACTACAATTATGTGCAAAAATGGGGTGGAGGGAATCCTCTACACAAGAGGTTGTTTCATTCAGTCAAAGTGGGAATTAATGGTATCCATGGAATCCTTCCTTTTATATTTTGACAAGGAAGTAGGTTTCATTTCAATAGATCTTGTCACAGAAAAGGCAGCAAATAGCAGCAAAGTGCTTACAAAAAACACTATCTGATTTGCTTCCAAATGAGCTTAGAATGCTATTTGTCAACATTCTTAAATTTGCATTTTTTAACTTTTCAAAGCAACCAACCTTTATCTGACCTGCTGCCCTCCAGATATGTTTGACTAAAACCTCCATAATCCCTAGCTAACTATTGACCATACTAGCTGGGATGATGAGAAATGTACTTCAGCAAATCTGGAGATCAACATCCAGCTAACATCTGGGGGAACAGACTGTTGGTTTCTGACATTATAGCAACATTTTCAAGAACTCCATTCAAATAATCGGCGACATGAGTTATATAGGGGAGAATATGAGGGATTTTGCAAGACAGTGTTTGCTCTGTTATAAAAATGCATTCTCCCCATTTCTAGCAGATGTAGAAAGTTTCAGACTGCTTCCTTCTTTTAATGCTGGGAAACCATTCTCAATAAATACGACATCTGTGCACTATTACTAGTTTTTTGCTGTTGTTTCACAGGGTTAATTTTGCCCTTCAAAATTTTTAAACTGTTGTTGGAATATGAGTAGCCAAGTGTATCAGTATTTTGGCATTACTTCTTTTGACACCTCTTATCAATTAATTCCAGTTTCTAGCTAGTTTTGACATATTTATTCTAAACAAAACCAAAACACAGCTGAGACGTATTCTATCATATCATTCAATCTAAGAGCACTCGATTAGTTTAGTCCCTATGACAATGTTCCAAATCTAATTGGGGGGGGAGGGGAACACTGACGCTGGTAAAATGACCATTTACTCTGGCAGATCACATCATGTTCATTAATGGTTCACGTTTGTATATTTCCCAGAAAATAACAAATCCAAAAACCACAGATGTTTTCCTTTTTGAGGGACATTTCAATCTTTGGATAAACTGCATATTCTTGCTCAATGTGAATGTTTTTATAAACAAGAACAACGTGAATGAAAAATCAGACATCGTGAAATCAATTGCTATATGTTTAAAATTCAAACATTACTCAGACTCCCAGAAAGAAATGTATTTGACCAAAAACTGGTCACATTTCTATTTTTATAAACAAAACAAATCCTGAAGTTGCACATAGAGATCACGACAGGTATAGAAACAGCTCTAATCCCACATGAGAGATGCTAAAATGTTTTTGTCTTAATAGATCCTCCAGTTCTTAGTAATTGAATTCTCTGGTAGAGAATATTAATTGTAAAAACCAGATAATGTAATTATTAAATCCATGTAAGCTTAAAGACTAGGAGAAATTTGCAGGGTCTATGTATTCAGTGTCGTTGACTTGATCAGAGGTTTTAAATCTTTCACCTTCCAGATATTTTGGACTTTTGTGGCCAGAATCTCTGACAATTGATCTGTCTGAGGCTTCTTGGAGGTATCTAGACCTTTTGAAAGCTCAAGTTTAAATCAGGTCAACGGCCAACAAATGACAGTTACAAGAGAGTACAATATTTTGCATCAGCCTGTATTATCTGGATGCAAGAGTGACAATCCGACAGCATGTTTAACATAATTAAGACAAGTAATCTCCGTGCAGTTAAGCATGCATATTTTTCAGTTGTATTTTGGACATCCTACTACAGTGATCAAATACGTCTTTTATTAACCTGATTGCTGTTCTGTCAGACCAAAACAAGACAATTTCCCATTCTGATGAGCCTTTCCTAGTTTGTAAAATTGTTCATGGTTTCCATATCTTGCTTGCAATACCTGTTAATGTTTTGTCCTCTCAAGTCACCTCTGACGTATACTGACCCTGCTAGGGCTTTTGAGGTAAGTGAGATATTTAAAGGAGGATTTACCAATTCTACTTCCCAGTGAGTTTCCATGCCTTTGAATCCTGACTTTCTAGGTTCATCATCCTATTCAATACACTACACTTGATATCATTGCAGTATCAACTTAACTTTGATCAGCAGGTAAAGACACAATCCAAGGATACAAAGAACCAACCTTTTAGAGCTTTCTTATTAATTCAATTTCTAAATGTTTCAAACATAGGTTCTTCAGAGATACCTGTCTGAAGTTGAAAAATTGTAAATATTCACTGTTGAGCAATAGTGAATCTGAAAGAAGTGTTATTACTAGCAGCACCTGTTTAATATTCATTTTCTCAGAGTCACCTCAAACAGCAATCAATCATACTGGATTTATATTTCCTTTATCCAATATATTTATGTTCAGATTATATCCTAGGCAATCAGAAAGTACTGCTTCAGTTGCCTCTCAAAAGAGTGCTAACAAACATTTGTTATTAGTAATGCAGTCATTGTTATACTTCTCCAGAGACCTTTACAAAATACTTGTAATTTGATTTTACATAAACTTCTTTGAATTCTTAGGTTGTTTTGCTGTTCCTCCCTTTTGTACTTCCAGGTACATTTTGATCTCCTCATTTTGATTTCCATTTGGATTTGCCACCATTTTAATGACTGCCGAAAGCAATGTGAAAAAATTCAAATAATACTATTGTAGAAGTGGATTCTTAGAAGAAATACTAAATGAAGAGTTTTATAATTCCCAAATGGTTTGTATATAGTCCCAGGCTAAAATGCTAATCATTGATTTTCTACAGGTTCATAAATCAATTATTACTGTGACAATGTCACTACAACATTCTGTGGTTGAAGATATTAAACTCCATGGTGCTAGAAGTGGTCACACATATATGCATACAAACATTTAAGAACACTAGATACTAATTTTTTTAAATCTAGGTTTCAAACAGAAACAAACTAAGACACATACAGATGAAATTTTAGAGTGTTACTAAATCCCACCAATAAGAACACTTGACCTTTATTCAGGAAACAGAAATGCAGCACTTACCCAAGGGTTGTCATGGTGACAATAGTATACCAAAACGAAGCTGGGATGCTGGTGAACTTGCTGGACGCAGATCCCTTCTCTGCATAAAACATCACAGTAGCAAAGATGATGATTGCCATGGTGAGTGAAAAGAGAAGAAAACCAAGCTCTGAAGCACAGCTCTTCAGTGTATACCCCAAGATTCGCAAGCCTTGGGAATGACGGGAGAACTTGAAAATCCGAAACACCCTGAAAACCCTCAAAGTCACAAAGGCTCCACTGACATCTTCATTGTCTGTCATCACCAAGCCAATATAGTAGGGCATAATGGCCACCACATCAATGATGCTCATCACACTCCGCATGAATCTGTAGCGACTTGGGGCTGCAAAGAGTCGCATCAGGTACTCAACTGTGAAAATCATAACACAAGCTGTGTCCAAGCAGAAAAAAGCCATTCCATACCTCTCCCCACATGGCAAGTCCCTGTTGCCAGGAACTGTCCCACAGGGTACAGTCTCCACCACATTGGTGATCACAGAGACGGCAATAAAGAAGCCAGTGACATAGTAAAAGACTAAGGCTAAGGTGCTGGTATGGGGATTCTCAAAGGCTCGCCACATGGTCTGCCGGCAGCTGAGAGCTGGCATGGACTCTTGGTTGTTCTCAGAGTCGCTGTCATCCATCAACCGCTCTGCATTTTCCCGCTTCCTGTCTTTGTACTCTTCATAGCAGCAGTCCCCAATGATATCAGGTAGAATCCCATAAAAAGCAAGCTCCTCGTCATAGGCTGAGATACACTCGTACCTTGGGTAATGCAGCTTGCCAGTCCTGTAAAAGTTTAAGATACACCTAAAGACATCAGGGTCCCGGTCAAAGAAATATTCCTTTGTGTCTTCATTGAAGAAGAACTCCTTTTCTGTACTGCCAAGTAGAGTGTCTGGGTACCTCTCCAGGGTAGTCCTCCATGTCTGGAAACGCCTACCACTCACATTCAGAACTACTAGCTCATCCTGCCGTTTGTTTTTATGCGAGGGGGCCAGGGGCATAGGACAGTTGGCTACTGGCATCCATCCTATGGCAGCTGCTCGAGCAAAAGGCAGCCATGCTGCAACACCTGCTGCCATGATGAACTGGAGCTCAAGATCAAAGACAGCTGTTCTTCTAAACACCACTTGACTTCAGTTCAGTTCCATCTGAAAAATGGAATCAGGCACAACACAAAGTGAGTGGCTATTGGACTTTTGCTGACATTATAGGTTAAGCAAGACTTTTGGGGGGTGGGACAGAAAGATTTTAAATAAATAAATGTAACAACTACATGAGAATACTTTAATAAATGAGTCAGATTGCATAGGAGCTCTACCTCACAATATATTAAAAGGAACCCTTGAAACCAGCTTGAAGACTTGAAGGGATAACTACACAATCTTTACAATACATGCCATCAGGAGTTACTGCAAGCCGTGATTCCTGCTTGGTCTGTTTGTAATATCACAAAGGAAGTAAGAGGGACTTGAAGGCAATAAGCCAGGAATAACTATTAGTTTCCGGAACTGTAGACTTGGATGGTTTGCAAATTGTTCATGATTATAAACAATTAAAAGTAACATCAACATTCTAATTTAGGTTTGCTTCCCTTTCAGGGAAAAACTTTTAATCTTCCCAAGCTGCTCAGGTTCAGATCTTTGATAATGGTAGGGTCCTTTTCTTCTTCTTTACACCCTAGAGCAGGGATTCTCAACTTTTTAAAGCCGTGGGCCAGACCATGCCTCCTCAGACAGCTGAGCTGGCCAGACTGGTGGCTCCTCCTGCCATAAACACTGTCGTAAAATGCATCCATGGCTGTCATGAATGTGTTGGCTTCCACTTCCGGTGGTGGTGGTGGTACCATGGGCCGTAGGTTGAGAACCCCTGCTCTAGAGTAACTCTTCTAGAATCCCTTTGCCAGCATGAACAGTAACCATGCTGGCTGGGAAATCTGGGAGCAATGTTTGTTTTTTTAAAGAAGAGTTTCAAGCAGTTAGTGCTTCTTTTGCCCAATAGTAAGAGCCAGTGAAAATTTTCATATGCAGAACATTTGAGCAAATATAAGTTTCTTGCAAAAAGCAAGGGAAATAAATGGTGGCACTAATAATATCTGTTCGTTCTGAGCACAGCTGTCAGGAGGTGAAACTGCCGAATTATTTTGCTCACTGCTCACATAGTAGAATAATTTTTCATGACCCTGCACACCAAAATGAATTTCTAATAATCACAATAAAGAAAATGATAACACTATGAAAAATAGCAAGATATTATGTGACTTGGAACTCATTCCTCACCAAGTGAGTCTCGTTACTATCCACAGAAATACTTATTGAAGTACATATATTCAGGGTGCCCTTTGTTATCCAGATATCAGTCTGGATGTTATAAATTTAATTCTTTGAACAACCTATCCTCCTCAGGAAGTAGGTTGGCATCTGCTGGCTAGTGCTAACTCCCGGGTGTTCAAGTATATTTGTAGGAGTTTTTCTGGGATAAGGGCAAAGCTGAATATAATTCATAACATACAGTGTGTACCTGCACAATTAGGGCATCCATGTACGTAAGAATAAAATTTACACTTTACAGCCAGGAAACAGGTTCTCCTCTTCATGGACACTTACACTAATGAGTAGGAAGGAACTATTAGTTCTCTCCTCCCCTTGTACCTGGGAATTCAGCACTAGCCCAGTCAATGCTATCCTGCCTACTGTAGTTGTGAACTGGATAGCACAAGTATCAGGTGAATATACAGTTGGTTACAGAATCGTACTTAGAGAGTTCTTATTAATAGCCCCTTCTCAAACTGGGAGGGATTAACAAGTGGAGTACAACAAGGTTTGGTGCCTGGGCCCTGTGCTCTTCAACATTTTCACAAATGACTGCAGTAAGGCAGTGCAGGGAATTCGCATGAAATCTGCAGATGACACAAAACTGGGTGGAAGAGATAAAAGACAGGCACAGAATTCAAAAAGATCTTGATAGGCCTGAACACTGGGCTGAAACTAAGAGAATGAAATTTAACAGGGACAAGTGCCAAGTTTTACACCTGGGAGGAAAAACCGATAAACTGTTGCAAAGTTGGGGATACCTGGCTCAGTTATACTGCAAGCGAGAAAGATCTTGGAATTGCTGTAGATCACAGGCTAAGTGTGAGTCAACAGTGCGATGTGGCTACAAGAATGCAAGAATGCTCTTTGCGGGGCCCCACCACCAGACTTGGACATCCGGGTAGTTAGGGGGCGTGGCCAGCCCTCTTTAAAAGGGGTGGCCACGAGGCAGCCGAGCTGCCATTTTGCGAAAGCGACGGAGCGGAGAAGTTTTTTCCGTCGCTCTCCCCCCCTTTTCGCCTCTTTCCTCTGTTCGAGGCTTTGTTTAAGAGGCTTGTTTTTGCTAGAGGCTTTGTTTGCTTCTCGCCCCTAGAGGCTCGATTCCTTTAGAAGCGACGGGGTGGAGAAATTTGCTCCGTCGCTTCCCCCTCTGTCAGCCTCTGTCGAGGCTTTTTACTTTGGCTTGCCTCTTTGCAAGAGGCTCGATTTTGCTCCTATTTGTTTCCTTTTTGCCGAGCAGAACTGCTGGATAGCTCAGTGGTTTAGGAATCGGGCTGCAAGGCCAGAGGCTGGGAGTTCGATTCCCCATGGTGTTTTCTTGCTCGTAGGGGGATCGCGGTGGCTCAGGTGGCTAAGACACGGAGTGTTAAGTGCCTGAGATGCTGACTGGGTAGTGGAAGGTCAGTGGTTTCGCTTCCTGCGTACTGCAGGACAGAATGAGCTCCCGTTCTCAGCCCCAGGCCGGCCCTTGAGAGGATCCGGCCCTCGGCCCACGGCTGCCGGCCATGGGCCGGAACGATTGGGGGGAGGGCTTGGTGCTGGCTCGCAGCACGTTTTACCCCATTAGGGGCCAGAGTTTTGGGCATGGCCCTATTCTGGCCCAGGCTCTCAAATTAAGGCCTCTGGCCCAATACCTAGTGGGCTGTCCGGCCCACCTGGCCCATCCAGCCCACCTGGCCCACCTACTAGGGGTTTTCATGGCAGGGGAAGCATGGTTAGCACGTTTGGCTGTGCTGGGGGCATCCTTAGCTAACCGGTTGGTGGGGGGGCCCCTTCCCTAACTACGGAGCCCCTTTGTGTCTGCCGGCTACTTCGACTGCTGCCACTATGCTACTGGCGGCCAGCTGGGTCGAGCTTCTCGTGACACTCCGGCCCGTGCCCGCCGCTGTCTCGCAGCTCCTCAGAACTGCGGCTGGAGTGTGTTGGAGGTCGCCACAGAGCTCGATTTCGGTCGCGAGCTCCGACGCCCACCGTGGGCCGGAACCCCCAGTGGGGGCGGCTCACGGGGGTGCAACTAGTGAGTATTAGGTTCAAGTTGAATGCACACACTCACAGTCCATTTCCGGCAGTGGGGTTCAGTGCTCTTTGCCTCGCCAATTTGAGGCTGGTGGGCATCACTTGCCATCCTATCCCAGTTCCCCTTGGTTGCATTCAGGCTCGACGTTGGGGGTGGGGGTTTCTGCCACTGGGGCAGTACGTGGCGTCACAGGGGCTGTCCAGGTCCCGCTGTGTATGCCCTGTGTACATCATGTACCGGCAATGGCATTGCCGACGTCAGGTTATTCATGGCCCCCCAGTGATCATCTGACCCAGGTCATGAAGGAAAAGATTTGGTGGGGGGGGGGGAGTACGTGGATATATTCTCACTAGGAACTGAGATCCATAAGGATAGGAGGTACGGACAGGGGGACAGAGACATTGTGTGGTCCCACTGTAGTGAGCCACCACGCACTGGGGTGTCTGCCCCCGGGACAGTGCTGGGCATCGCAGGGGCTGTCTAGATCCTGCTGCGTAGGCCCCCTTTATACAGAACGTGCCGTCAAGGGCTTTGCCGATGGACGGCTATTACTTGCCCCGGTTGATTATTGGCCGCAGGCCATGAGGGGTAAAGGCCGAAGGGGGACATGTGGATATTCCCCCTTTTGAACTGCGAGCCCACTGGGAGGTGAGAGAAGGACAGGATGGATGAGAGAAAGAGATGTCCCATCGTCATTAGCCACCGCGCACCTTGGGGCCAACTGGTTGTCGGCATACCTTGTGCGTATTGTGGTATGCCGCAGGGCTCGACCTGTTTGGGCCATCCTGATGTCGATCGGATGGGCCCATGACGGTTGGCTCATGGTGAGGAATGTGGACGAGGGTGGCTCTATATCCCGAGGGGAGGTGGGATGAGTCCTGTCAGCAAGTGGCTCGTGTACATCATTCCCACGGGACTGGTGCCTTGTGATGGGTACCATGGTGGTTTTGCTGAGCAGCGGGTTGTTCAGACACTGGCTCCACGCAAACGGGTCGGGCGGGGGGTTCCGGCCTGCCTACTGTGTTCGGCCTGCTCAGCTGACGATGTGTGTACTAAGCACCACGGTCGTTACCGACTTAGTGCCCCCTTTTTGCGCTGGCCCTCACGCTGCCTCCGCGTGCCCGCGGGTTGGTGGGTTGCGGGGCAGAGGTAGGGGTGCACAGGGGCGAACAGAGCTCCGTCTGAAGTAACTGACTTTGTCATGAGCCCCCCCCCACCCCAATTATAGTCAGCCTGGAGGGATGTCACTCAGTTCATCCAAGAAGGGATGGGGCAGGAGACCTGCTGGAGGGTTTTCAATGGGGCTTTTGTATCCATTCGGGGGTGTTGAGGGCCCCAGGATGCTGCTAATCTGGTTCCCTTCCAGGGTAACGGAGAGGGGGCTCCACGGTCCACAGTTATGGAAGTTGGGTGCCATGAGAGTAGCGGGGGCCCTTCTTGGAACCACCTTTCCTTAGTCGAAGGTATCCCCCATGAAGCTCATACTGAGCTAGAAAAAGGGTGAATGTAATACAATCCTTCATTCAGCTTACCCTGTGGGTGTTCCGTTCAGGGATGACCTTCCTGATGACCTTGTTCGGTCAGGTACTCGTAGTTGCCTCGGCTACTATGGGTGGCGTGCTCACGCAATTCTGGTGCTGTTTTGGCACAGTGTGATATGCACTCGGCTTCCAGCTTTGCGCCAGTACACCCCATGATTTAGACCTATCGGGTTTTTAGGTTTTGAGGGGAATTTTAATTAGATAACGCCGATCCCTTTCTGAATGCGTTAATTCAGGTTCAGCACCCGACCGATGTGGGACTTTCACTCAGTGGGCATTTGCTCACAGGTTGGGGTCTCGGTCTCCAGCCCATCACCTTGACGACTTTTGGGTCCGGGGTTAAACGGGGCTTGGACACGTGTACGCGTCTCCTCATCATGATTCAGACACTCAGGTGGGAACTGGGTGTCCCCTTGGCGCCTGAATAGACCGAGGTCCCATGTTCTAACATCACAATTTTGCCTCGATGCTGTCACGCGGGCATCCAGGTTAACCGGTGATACGGTGGCTTGGATGTCCATGGCGATTTTGGCATTGATTGCCAAATATCGAGTGTGCCCTTGGGAATTGTAGTTAATTCATTGCCCCCCCCCTTAATGGGTTTGCTCTGGCTCAAATTACTCCTGGGTTTAGATGGGTATCTTATGGGAGGTCAGACCTAGTGGTCTGCCCTAGATATCTAGTACGATCAGATACCTCCGGCTCCCAGACTGATGGGGTTTACTCCGAGGGTGGGTGCACGGATCGCCCTGCAATCTTACCTGCCTTGCGTTTTTTCCCATTTGGAGAGCACTGATGCTATGGTGCAAGGGGTGGGCCTACTCAGTGGTCCAATTTTGGTGTGACAATGCGGCAGTGGTGAACATTGTCGACACCCAGGCATGCAAATCCCCCAAGGTCATGACATTAGTCCGTCTATTCTCTTGAGAAGCCTACGCCTAATGTGCTGTTCTAGGCCAGACATGTTATGGGTATTTATAATGACATTCTGCTGCTCTCCACCACCGCAGATCACCTGGTTCCGTGCCGTACTCTGGAAGCAGAGGGATTCCACTCGCCACTTTTGGCTGAGGGTTGGACGTTTGGCAAGGAGAGGGGAACCGGACATGTCGTTGGCACCTCGCACACGTAAGGCGTATCACTCTGCATTCAGGCGTCGGGTTTGGGAGGGGTGGACACGGGAACGTGTCTGCCGCCCTTACGCGCATCACCCCTGTTCCCAGAGTTTCTACCCACCTTGCACAAGGCTGGCATTGCTTATGTACAGATAGGTGTGAGGTGGCTCTTGGCCATGCAGCTACCATGGTAGCCTTTTTTGGAGCGCTCCACATCAGTGAGTGGGTGCTAGAGTTGGTGCCAACGGTGTAAGGCGGATGTGTCTCATAGGGCACTGGAACTCGGAGATGTCTCTGTCACACATGAGTGGGCTCGAGTGGGGATGCGGTCCTCACGGGTTATTCAGCACGGTGCAGGCAGTGGTGTATACTGCTACTAAGTTTTTGAGACATCTGTCCGGTTGGTGCCCTACCTGAATTTTCGACAGTGCCTGCTGCGCGCCCCAGCCTGTTTTCTGCCACCGGGTTGGGTCTACCCTTACCTTAGTACAGTCCCGGAGGGTGACCGGTGCCGCGTTTCGCAGTGTGGTGCCCGTTTTGGCACCATTTACTTAAGATAGGCGTCGCGTTGATCGCGGCTACGTTTGGGGTACTCGGAGGTGGATAGGCGTCTACGCGCAATTTCAGATATGTACGTCCCCTCATTGTATGAGTACCTAGTTATGTCCTTCACGTTTTTCTCCTCTTTTACAGATCCTAGGGGTCTCAGCCCACCGGTGGCAGGGGGCTGGTGGGCCGCAGCTATGTTCACTGGGCAGCAGTATATGCTGCAGCGACAGAGAGTGGACCCCGGCTGGGCTGTGTGCATCCGCACGTCTGCTATGGTATGGTATGTGCGGCACATGGGGGCGGGAACTGTGGCCATTCCTGCTGTCTGACAGGGATGCTGGACTGCCCGATGTTTTACAGGCACCTCGGTGGCAGCGGTCTTATACGGATCACTGCTGTTATTACATTGTCGAGGGGCTGTGACCTGGCATTTTGTATCACGTATGGCTTACATACGGTCGCTATGGTCTAACATCGTGCCGAGACACCAATTTAGGGGAGACACGGATCTCCCTAGTTCGGACTGTTCCGGCAGTCAGTGGACGGGGCTGTGGCTCCGGCCCGTTCTGAGCATGGCTGTGAGACAGCCATTGGAGTACGGATGATTGGCTTACAAACAAATTTTGCTGGTAGGCAGGAGAAGAGGTCCACCTGTCGGTCAGGGGTATGTACCTCGTTCTGGGTGTGATGCAAGCAGGCCTGGTGACCGAGCTGACGGTCTGGGGGGGGCGGTGAGTCATCATGGATGCCTCCCCGTGTGGCGGGTAGCACTGGTAAGGTAAATATTTATGACCCACAGGTATCCGGCAGGTTCGCAATTGACTGGCCAACACTAGATAGGCACAAGTTGGTTAACGTTGTCCGGTCAACAACGAACCAGGCAATGGGGTGATGGCAAGAGCTAGGCAGCATGCATCACCCCGTTATTTTACGGATACGAGTCAGAGGGTGGGGCCAGTAGTTAGTTTATTGACTACGGTCAACAATTTGTTTGTTGTAAACAAACAAATTGATACAAATGGATACATTGTAGCCAATTGCCGTTGGCAATTTTGGGAGGAACCTTACCAGTGTTACTGCGGCCTGCTTGCCTTAAGAATTATAATTGGTTGAGTACCAATCGAAATTTATAATTTGGACTAGGGCATGAATCAATAAATGTGGCCCAATGCCGTTATCCACTTATACTGGTGTCCGAGTCCTTTTGTGGGGGGTGGGCCTGCAATGCAAGCATGGCGCCAATATGGCCGCCGTGCTCTTTGCAGCCCCCCCACCGGACTTGGACATCCGGGTAGTTAGGGGGCGTGGCCAGCCCTCTTTAAAAGGGGTGGCCACAAGGCAGCCGAGCTGCCATTTTGCGAAAGCGACGGAGCGGAGAAGTTTTTCCCTCCACCCCCTCCCTAGTAAACAGTGTGATATTTTGGTCGCTTCGGGGCCGGGTGGGAATTTTTGGCTGGAACCTACAATTGGCTCTTGGGTTCTGGCTTTTTTGCCCATCCCACACTGTTGCTATGGTTTGATACAGGGGTTTATTTGCTGTTGACTTTGGTCACATGGGCGGGTAGCACTGGTAAGGTAAATATTTATGACCCACAGGTATCCGGCAGGTTCGCAATTGACTGGCCAACACTAGATAGGCACAAGTTGGTTAACGTTGTCCGGTCAACGACGAACCAGGCAATGGGGTGATGGCAAGAGCTAGGCAGCATGCATCACCCCGTTATTTTACGGATACGCGTCAGAGGGTGGGGTCAGTAGTTAGTTTATTGACTACGGTCAACAATTTGTTTGTTGTAAACAAACAAATTGATACAAATGGATACATTGTAGCCAATTGCCGTTGGCAATTTTGGGAGGAACCTTACCAGTGTTACTGCGGCCTGCTTGCCTTAAGAATTATAATTGGTTGAGTACCAATCGAAATTTATAATTCGGACTAGGGCATGAATCAATAAATGTGGCCCAATGCCGTTATCCACTTATACTGGTGTCCGAGTCCTTTTGTGGGGGGTGGGCCTGCAAAGGCCAATGTTTTTTTAGGCTGCATTAATAGAAGTACAGTATAGTGTCCAAAACTCATGAGGTACATATCTCCCTCAATTCAGCACTTGTTAGACCACTTCTAGAGTACTGTGTCCAATTGTAGGCACCACATTTTAAGAAAGCTATAAACAAACAAGAGGAGTTACAGAGAAGGGCAACAAGGATGATCAGAGGACTGGAAACCAAGCCATATGAGGAAAGACTGAAGGACCTGGACATGTTTAGTCTTTAGAAAAGGAGATTGAGAGTGGATATGGTAGGACTCTTCAAATAACTGAAATATAATCATAAAGAGGAAGGGAAGGTTCTGTTCTTGCTTATCCCAGAGTGCAGGACACATAATAGGCTCAAACTAAAGGAACACAGAAAGTAAAACACTCCCAAATATGAAAACGTAGAAGTGTATTTAATCAAGGAATAATTCACATACTAGTCCTATACTGAGTCGTTCTAGGTGAAAGGTAATGGTGTATGAGCTCAGTGCGTAAGTAACATAATAATAACAGATGATGTCTTAACCCGCGATTCATATCATCATACTAATATCCCAAAGTGACTGCGCCTAGAACCTCAAATATAAACCATACACAAATATACAAAACATACTGGGACCCCGAAATGAAAACTGTCACCCCGTTGTACCAGACCCTCAAGTTCCCATATGAAATACAAACATGAACGTAGTTGTATAACACCGAAGTTTCAATCACGTATGGTCTGTGACAGTCCATGTACAAGGGTGTACTCGCTTGATTAATCGGGCTGGTGTGAGGGGGTGGAAGGTGGCTGTTCTATTTCATAGAAGGGTTCCCAGATGACGAGCATCAATAGGCAATGGTAGACAACGGAACAACGATGCCCTTCCGGTATTAGGACATTTCGAATATCTTCCTCAAGTATCTACAATAATATACATATAAATGGTGTAAAATCCACATACTATCTGTCATAAAAAACGCCAAAAATGCACGTAAAATCTCACAATCTAACAATTGCATCTATGTAACTTGGTACTTATAATAGAGAAACATTACATACCTAATAATGATTAACCTGCGCGTATCGCACCTCTCCTGGCGTTCCTCTCCATGTGTGCACGCGTTAACTACTTGCTCGAAACAACTCTATATATACTAACAAGTAGAAAATGAGGGACATGTGATTCGAGTGATTCGACAAATTTGACAATATCTACTTTAGAGCTCTCCAAAGACCTTAAAGCAATATGTGTTCTTCCGGGTGTTAAGCGTAAACTGTTGTCTTATAAGAAAGCCGAAAGGTCCCATTCGGTATTGAGGCCGTTCGGGGCTAAGGTGTTAAAACGATGGATATAATATGCTTCCCTTTGTAGAAGGTAACGATCTATATCAGTAACCTGGTGCCTGCTTGGTTTGAATGTTTCCAACACTACCGCCTTAATGTCTTTAATCGTGTGTTTCTCTTGAAGGAAATGGTTCACAAGAGGAGCATGGGCGACCTTATTCCTAATACGAGAGAGGTGCTCTCCTAGGCGTACCTTGAGAGTTCGCCTGGACTGCCCCACGTAAGCCAACTGACATTTGCAAATTAACATATATACGGATTCTTTGGAATTACAATTTGTAAATCCTTCGAGATCAAGGGTGAAGTTGCTGCTAGGCACCCTGACTCGGTTAGTAGTCCACATGTGGGCGCAATATTTACAATGGCCACAGGGATGATGTCCAGCTACAATGGGTTGGTGTGTCTTATTGGCAGTAATAATATCCGTTCGTGAGAGGAGGTTGCCGATCGTTTGTGTTCTCCTGAAGCCAATGGTGGGTCTATGTTGGCAACCTGGCACAGAGTCTAATATGTGCCAGTGTTTATTAATAATCTGTTTTATGCGATGGGCCATAGGGGTATAATCTACCGACCAAAACAATCCTGATTGTGTATTTTGTGTGTTGACGTTGTAATTAAGTAAAGAGTTCCTATCTCGCATATCCGTCCTATGTTTAGCGGATTTGATTACATTATCCGGATATCCTCTTTTATTGAGGATAGTAGTTATTTTGCCAGCAGCTTCTCTATAATCATGGGTTTTGGATGAATTCCTCTTAGCCCTTATTAATAAACTATAGGGGATATTGGCCTTAAGGTGGTGCGGATGAAAAGAGGTGTACTGTAAATAAGCAAAACGATCCGTTGGTTTATGGTCAAAGGTTTTTCCTTTTCGTCCGCAGAGAGGGATAGAATTTTAAATAGAGCTACTCCACTCAACTTTGACACACGGACTCAGGACGAACATATGAATAAGCTTGAATATCTCGAAAGGAAACGTATACGTATTGATTTACATTCCTCCTTTCTGTCGGAGTACTACAAAGCCTCTATCCTTCCTAGGGGTCTGCGTATGCCTAAAGGCCCAACACTGTTCGCCAACAAGAAAGACTTTGTAGACAAATGGACATCGATTTTGGATCGATGCTCCTTTGATCTAATATTGTTAATCATTGACCAATGTCACCAGGAAATGGCATCTTTAGATAACGACATCGACAATCTGAAGGTAACACTGACAACAACCGCAACAGGGGACTCTCCCTCCGCACTAGTAGATTTAGAAAGCAAACTAGGTGCGTTTAAGAACGAAATCTTAGCGTTCAAAAATAAGAAACTTCAAAGAGATCGAAGCGATTATGAGAATGAACGCGTATACCGGTGTCTCTTTGCAAAACATAACATACAGAAGCAGGTATCCTGGAGACAACCAGTTGAAACAACAGATTTCGAAACTACCGATTCGGACGGACCAGAGTCTTCGGCAGACGAGAGGCGCAGAGACCCATATAATTTCAGGACTAACAGACAGAGAGTAGGATCCGCCATGGCTAGTACGTCCAAAGCCAACAGACAGAGTGATTTTTTAGGACGAAGACCCCAAAAAAGAACCAGAAAGAAATGAATTCCTCCCTGGTCTTTAATCTATCAAGCAGGTCTCTCACGGTAAGAGAAATTCAACTGTTAAACTTGGGTTTGGGCTTTGTTCCTACACCTCACTACTCTCCCTTTAAGACAAAGGTTGACATTTTCAAATTAATTAGGTTACTAAAGCTACGGGCATTTTTTAAGGAAGAAGCAGAGCCAACACGCGCCCCAGTATTATTTGCTCCACCCTCTACGTTTACACCCAATATAGATAATCCCTCCATCGAGGTGTTCAAAAGATTAATCACCCGTGATATTACATCAGCGGAGTCACAGTTCAACAGGAAATTTAATCTCTCCCGCAATGACATCCGACTACTGAAGCACCTGGGAGATGACCCCAATATTATAATTAAGCCAGCTGACAAAGGAGGAGGCGTTGTTCTCCTTAACAGGGAAGATTATTTAGCAGCGGCTCGCTTCCAGCTATCTAACACAAATTGTTACCGGAGGCTTGACCACAATCCGACCGCGCACATTACCAATATAATCTCAGTGGTGTTGCAGGAGGGTTTGACGATGGAAGACATCAATGATAAAACTTACCGCTTCCTGCTTAATAAATGGCCCAGAGTTCCTATCTTTTACCTTCTACCGAAGGTACATAAATTGTCTGGTGATGACCATGTCATCCCATGTAGACCTATAATCTCCGCCAACAATTCCTTGTTGGAACCGGTGGCAAAGTTTATCGACCATCACATACGCATGTTTGCAACACGCTCCCCGGCATATATTAAAGATTCCACACATTTTATCCAGATGTTGGAAAATTTTCCTGTTCCAACAGACGCAGTACTTCTAACATTAGATGTTTCCTCTCTTTATACAAATATTCCACTCGAGGAAGCTCGCACGCTCATTTCCCATCTTTTGGACAGTCGTGTTGAAAATCATCCATCATCAGCGTTCCTGTTGGACCTCCTGGATATATGTTTTGAGAATAACTTCTTCAGATTCGAACATTCTTTTTTTCTACAAACACAGGGAGTGTCCATGGGTTCGAATTTCGCGCCCTCGGTGGCCAACATTTTCATGTGCCATTTTGACAGGACTTTCATTTTGGATCCGCGGGTTAATCCATTTTTTTCAAATATTTTATGTTATAAGAGGTATATAGATGATTTGTTTTTTATTTTCAGGGACCACACAGTCATCGATAATTTTTGTACCTGGATCAATACACAACACCACCAGTTGAAGTTTACACACACTTCAGATGCACTCACCATTCCGTTTCTAGATTTAACTATTTTCATTGAAAATAATCATTTAAAGACCAAACTTTACCATAAACCAACGGATCGTTTTGCTTATTTACAGTACACCTCTTTTCATCCGCACCACCTTAAGGCCAATATCCCCTATAGTTTATTAATAAGGGCTAAGAGGAATTCATCCAAAACCCATGATTATAGAGAAGCTGCTGGCAAAATAACTACTATCCTCAATAAAAGAGGATATCCGGATAATGTAATCAAATCCGCTAAACATAGGACGGATATGCGAGATAGGAACTCTTTACTTAATTACAACGTCAACACACAAAATACACAATCAGGATTGTTTTGGTCGGTAGATTATACCCCTATGGCCCATCGCATAAAACAGATTATTAATAAACACTGGCACATATTAGACTCTGTGCCAGGTTGCCAACATAGACCCACCATTGGCTTCAGGAGAACACAAACGATCGGCAACCTCCTCTCACGAACGGATATTATTACTGCCAATAAGACACACCAACCCATTGTAGCTGGACATCATCCCTGTGGCCGTTGTAAATATTGCGCCCACATGTGGACTACTAACCGAGTCAGGGTGCCTAGCAGCAACTTCACCCTTGATCTCGAAGGATTTACAAATTGTAATTCCAAAGAATCCGTATATATGTTAATTTGCAAATGTCAGTTGGCTTACGTGGGGCAGTCCAGGCGAACTCTCAAGGTACGCCTAGGAGAGCACCTCTCTCGTATTAGGAATAAGGTCGCCCATGCTCCTCTTGTGAACCATTTCCTTCAAGAGAAACACACGATTAAAGACATTAAGGCGGTAGTGTTGGAAACATTCAAACCAAGCAGGCACCAGGTTACTGATATAGATCGTTACCTTCTACAAAGGGAAGCATATTATATCCATCGTTTTAACACCTTAGCCCCGAACGGGCTCAATACCGAATGGGACCTTTCGGCTTTCTTATAAGACAACAGTTTACGCTTAACACCCGGAAGAACACATATTGCTTTAAGGTCTTTGGAGAGCTCTAAAGTAGATATTGTCAAATTTGTCGAATCACTCGAATCACATGTCCCTCATTTTCTACTTGTTAGTATATATAGAGTTGTTTCGAGCAAGTAGTTAACGCGTGCACACATGGAGAGGAACGCCAGGAGAGGTGCGATACGCGCAGGTTAATCATTATTAGGTATGTAATGTTTCTCTATTATAAGTACCAAGTTACATAGATGCAATTGTTAGATTGTGAGATTTTACGTGCATTTTTGGCGTTTTTTATGACAGATAGTATGTGGATTTTACACCATTTATATGTATATTATTGTAGATACTTGAGGAAGATATTCGAAATGTCCTAATACCGGAAGGGCATCGTTGTTCCGTTGTCTACCATCGCCTATTGATGCTCGTCATCTGGGAACCCTTCTATGAAATAGAACAGCCACCTTCCACCCCCTCACACCAGCCCGATTAATCAAGCGAGTACACCCTTGTACATGGACTGTCACAGACCATACGTGATTGAAACTTCGGTGTTATACAACTACGTTCATGTTTGTATTTCATATGGGAACTTGAGGGTCTGGTACAACGGGGTGACAGTTTTCATTTCGGGGTCCCAGTATGTTTTGTATATTTGTGTATGGTTTATATTTGAGGTTCTAGGCGCGGTCACTTTGGGATATTAGTATGATGATATGAATCGCGGTTTAAGACATCATCTGTTATTATTATGTTACTTACGCGCTGAGCTCATACACCATTACCTTTCACCTAGAACGACTCAGTATAGGACTAGTATGTGAATTATTCCTTGATTAAATACACTTCTACGTTTTCATATTTGGGAGTGTTTTACTTTCTGTGTTCATTGACACACCCCAACCGTCCCACCTCAGTTTCAAACTAAAGGAAGCCAGATATAGGCTGAATACCAGGAAAAACATCTTAACTGTTAGTGCTAGTGCAGTATGACAATAGAACCAACTGCCTTGACAGGTGGCGAGCACTCCAACACTGGAAGCATTCAAGAGAGAATTGGACAACCGCCTGTCAGATCTGCTTTGATTTGGATTCCTGCATTGAGCAGAGGGTTGGACTCAATAGCCTAAAAAGCCCCTTCCAACTCAGTTATTCTATGATTTTGTGATACTACAATTCTGTATTAATAATGTCTACATGTACTGCATTATTTAACAGAGAAAATTCTTGTTGCAGTATGTATAAACTAGAAAAAGGCATGAGCTATTGAAATGAGTGAGACTTTAATTCAGGGGTGCCCAAACTATGGCCCAGGGGCAGGATCCGGCCCCCAATGCCAATTCATCTGGCCCACAAAGCCCTGGTCGCTCCCAAAAGTGGAAACGTGCAGTACGGAATGTTTTACTTCCACTTCCGGGAGTGATGAGGGCTTCATGGGACAGATGAATTGGTGTCGGGAGCTGGATCCGGCTCCTGGCCTGTAATGACCAGCCCCATGAATCACATGATCGGCCTGTGGCCCAAAATTTTTGGGCACCCCTGCTTTAAAGCACAGTTATGTACTTGTGATTTGAATTTGATTCAATGAATTGCTGGGCTGCATATGCCTAGCTGCACTGCATGTGCTTTTCAACAGTATATGCCAAGAGAAGCATATTAAATTCTTCAAAAAACCTTCCAGTTTAAGAATGTGTGATATTATGCTGTTGTTTCCAAGATTCAAAATGCCAGGAAATGGCAGCGGGGAAAAGTATTTACAGTACATGATACTTTCTTGTGCTCACTATTATTTACACATATTGAAAATCAGTCCTGACAATTGCTTTGTGTTTGGGTAAGCAGTGGTTTACTGGTGGGGGGGGGGGGCGGGGAGTCAGCTTCTGGGATTTTCCCTTGCTTGGCGTTTCTAAATGGTGCTATGTGAATGGTGCATCTTGACTCCTGCCATTGGCATTGTCAACAATCAGTTTGCCCTTTGCTATGCAAAGCTTGGCATTCTTTTTCCAGCTGGCAACATAGACATAATATTGTGCAGAAATATCGGGTCCTTTCCTGAATTTTAAATTGTGGATACAAAAGCATTCATAAACTTGAGGGTTCTTGATTAATTGAATTTTCTGGCTTTTTTAAACAAAGCAAGAAGCAGCATACCATCTGGCTGAAAGGACAAGTCCTAGAGCAGGTAGAAGACTTCAAGTACCTTGGTGCCATAGTTAATGAAAAGGGATAAATGAGTCCCGAGATCAATCAGAGTGTGGCAGCTGCTGTTACCAGGGTATGCCCAATTGTGGTTCAGAAATACCACAATCTTCGAGGAGGCTCTTTGGAGAACTGGCAAAGATTGTCACTGGAGAACAAGGTCAAAATCATCCATATTATGTAAAAGAAAGACAGGGGGTGGAAAATCAACTCATTTGAATTTGTCATGTTAGAAGAGAGCCTTACAGATACCACAGTTAGGCAGAGAGGCAGAAAAATGGGTGTTTAGTCGCATCTCAGTCTGAACTCTCACTAGAGCCAAAATGAGTACGTTGTGACTATCCTACCATGCACATATAATTGAAATACAGAATTGACAAGAAAAATACAATCTTGCTGAGAAGAGTAGAGCTCACAGAAGGAAAAGAGGAAGACATAATATGAGATGAGATGACTCAATAAAGGAAGCCATAGTAGCTAGCTTCCAAGAGATGAGCAAAATATACTGTACTGGAAAAGATCAAAAGCTAGGAACTAGGGGCACAGGACGATTGAAGAATCTAGCATGAGATACATTAGTGTGGAAGATTTGAGCAATGCTGTTAATGGTAAGACATCCTGGAGGTCTTTAATTCATGTTCTTGGTGGTACGTAGCATCTTTGGATCCCCCCTTGCTAAACAATAATATAGTGATAAAACATCAAGTAAACCCAACTCTAGGAGCAGCAGCAGCAATAAAAGCCCAATGATCTCACTGGCTTAAAATTGTTATCTTCTGAATATTTATTCTCCATACTTTTAGAAGCAGCTTTTTATATATACAGTATTTTAAAATCAGAACCAGAATCTCTTTTTAATGATTTTTTGGCTAGCAAGGAGTTAAAATTTCTCTTAAATGGGAGGGTCAACAGTACAGATTGCCCCAGAACTCAAAGAACTTGCAACAATATATCTATATACATTGGAATTTAGGTGCTGGTAAGCCTCTTCAACACAATTTAGGATACTGATTTACCCTTTTGAGAAGGTTCTTTGAATTATCAATTTAAATCAGTAGGACCAACCATTCTCCTTTAAGATAAGCAAGATTTGTCTTTTCAATTTGTATGAGCTATTTTAAGTCTGAGAACATAAAAAGTTGCTTGTTTCTGAATTGAAGGGGGGGGAGGTTAGAATTGTGTTACTTAAAAAATATCGTAACTTGAAAATATGTTGCCCAAACTTCCCTACATATGGCACAGAGTAAGAGCAGACCATCTGCTATGTCTGTGCCATGTTTCAAAGTTGCAATTTTTGGAGAATGCCCACATTTTTATAGAACGTTTTGCTCTTCTGTAGAATGACATAGCTTCATGTCTGTGCATCTGTGTTGAAGAAGTGCTGTCTTAATCACACCAATAGTCTGCATAGTCCATCAACTGTTCTCCATGGCCATCAAATTACCTGTAGAAAGTCAGGGCCAAGGACACAAGGACAGTAATCTTTTCCAATCAAATGACATACATAGGCATGCTGTCTCCAACGTTGCAGATATTTATCCTTGGCTAGTTCCTCTGAGAGCTCTCCACGCTGATGGTCATCTTGTGGTAGTGATGAACAATTTATATATGCACATTTTCTTTGTAAAGAATTACACACTATTGAACTCCACTTGATGATCCTAGATTGTAATATTTTGATGGAAGAAAAAAACCTACCTCTAATTCCTTTTCTCTACTATAGCATATAATTTGATGCACTCTAGTATATACCTGTATATATCCCTTTGCTCACCTTGTTTCTAAGCTAAAAAAGCACAAAATGTTGCTTCAGCTGCTTTATTATGTTTTCTCTTTTCTGCACCTTTTAAAGGATAAGTTGAGAATCTAAAAATAATAACTAGGGTTTTGAAATTTGGCTACTGATAAATTAATGATGGATACAGTGTCTCATGGAAAATGCCATAGTCCAGGAGATAAATTATACAATACAAACCTGTGGATGTTTACTCATAAATAACTTCTACAGTAATACCTCGGATAATGCTAAAACTTGGTTCAACAAATCTTAGTGTTATCCGATTTTTAGTGTTAAAACTCCTATGGGATGCATCGGATAATGCAAGCGCGGCACCAAAATGGCCGCTGCGCTCTTTGCGGGCCCCCCCCCACTGGACGAAGGCATCCGGGTAGTTAGCGGCGTGGCCAGCTCCCTTATAAAAGGGGTGGCCATGAGGCAGCCGAGCTGCCATTTTGCGAAGCGACGGAGCGGAGAAGTTTTTCCCTCTTACCTCCGTCGCTTTTGCCTTGACTGGGAAGCCTTTTGGCTGCTGATTTTCTTCCTTCGGCTTCCCATAGGTTGGACTGAGATGCCTTCGAAGAAGAAGGCGGCCGCGAGCGCGGCTCGCGCGGTTCGGAGGCGCAATCCGGGTCGGAGGACCGCGGCTACGCCTCCCCAGCTGCCGCCTTTGCCTGCACCCACCGGGATCGGTGGGATGGGGTCTATTCCCCCTTGGCCGGAGGCGGGGGACTCAAGCATGGGTCCAGCAAGGGCTGCGGCCCGCGGCCCGCAAGCGGTGGACACCGCTCCTGGTGCTTCCCCTTCTTCTATAGGGGCGCAGCTCACCACGGGGCCTTCCAGCCTTGGGGGGTGGTGTGGTCCCCTTCCCTGGCAGGTGCCTACATCGGCCCTACCGGGCCTGGGTGTGGGGTCATGGCCTTATTCGGGCCCTGGAGTACAAGGGCCTGTACCCACGCCTGTAGCAGGCGGGCCGGCCGGCCCTTGGCCCCTCATCAGTGTGGAGGCCTTACTGGCCCGCGTTGTGGCCCTTGAGGCTTCCCTGGCTCGGGCCAGCCACGCTGGGGCTCCCTTTGGGGTCCATTTTGAAGCGTCGTCTGCTGGGCAGCGGCAGGCGACGGGACGGGTTGAGCTGCTTGAGGCGCGTGGTGCGTCTTTGGCCACTGCCTCGCAGCTCCCCAGCCAACAGACCAGTGCGGGTCAGGCCCCAGCGATGAGCTCAACGGTGGTCGTGAGCTCCGACGCCCCCAGTGGGCCGGAACCCCCGGTGGGGGTGGCCCGCGGGGGTGCAGCATGTGAGTATGCAGTCCAAACTAGTGCACCTACACATGTGGCCACGTTGGGGGGGGGCGTTCCAATGGCCCTGGCCTCGCGTGGGTGGTGCGGCGGTCCAGCCACTGACGCCCCACCCGGCGACGACAACTACCACCCAGGGCCCCGGGGTGGGGGGTGTTTCCTACCCTGTGGGGAATGTTTTGGGGGTGGCTGGGCTAGTCCAAGCCCCTTTCCAGATGCCCGCAGTTTCTGCGTTGCCTGTCTCGGCCTTGCCGACAGCGGGCTATTCCTTGCCACTGGGCGACCACTTGGCACAGGCCACCAAAGAGAAAATATGGCGGGGGGAGTATGTAGATATCTTCTCACTCCTAAATAGGGAGCCCACCAAGGAAGAGAGGGAGGGGCAGGATGAGAAGGATAAGGAACAGGCACGTCGTCGCAAGCCACCACGTACGTGGGCCAACTGGCTGCCGGCTTACCTCATCTACATGGTGGTGTACCTGAGGGCCCGGCCGGATTTGGCAATTCCGATGGTCCAGTATTTGGACAACATCTATTGGGCGATGGTTGACTTTCCGGGCCCGTCGTGGTTGGCTTATGACGAGGAATTCCGTATGCGAATTCCCCTGCACC
This sequence comes from Bradypodion pumilum, assembly GCA_035047305.1. Taxonomy (NCBI): domain Eukaryota; kingdom Metazoa; phylum Chordata; class Lepidosauria; order Squamata; family Chamaeleonidae; genus Bradypodion; species Bradypodion pumilum. Next base: position 60,427,533 of record JAWDJD010000004.1, on the reverse strand, counting down.
CTGAGATGAGGTGGGATGAGCCATGCCAGAGGCTTTGGCTTCTGTACATGACGCCCACGCGCCCCGCGCCAGGGGAAAGATACCATTGTGGACATGCGGTCCAGCGAGCGGCTCCAGCACAGGTTCCCCGCCAGGTGGCGGGGCAGGGGGTTCCAGCCCGCCTGCTGTGCTGGACTTTCTTGTCTAATGGTTCCTGCAATAAGAAGAATTGCAAGTACAGACATGAGTGTCCCACCTGTGCGGGCCCCCATGCAGCCTCTGCCTGTCCCAGGCCTGGAGGGACGCGGGGCAGAGGGAGGGGCGGACAGTGGGCTGGCAAGACTGCCGCAGATGGAGCTGGTTCACCGAAAGGCTCCCTCCCCAATTAATGTGGACATGTTGGAGCGTTGGCTCGCATTGTACCCGAAGGGGGAGGATGCGGATTATCTCCTTCAGGGCTTTAGGCAGGGTTCCGTATTCCTTTCATGGGTGATAGGTCCCCTCAGGATGCCCCCAACCTTTTGTCCCTTAGGGGGAGGGAAGAGGTGGCTGCCGCCAGCATTAATAAGGAGGTCGACGCGGGCAGGGTCGCTGGCCCTTTCCCTGCACCCCCGTTCACCAACCTTAAGGTATCGCCCCTGGGCTTGGTTCCCAAGAAGTCCCCAGGCAAGTTTCGCCTTATCCATCACTTGTCCTACCCAGCCGGCCGATCGGTCAACGATGCTATCCCTGATGACCTTTGCTCAGTCAGGTATACATCTTTTGACCACGCGCTGCGCATGGTGCGCTCATGTGGCCCGGGTGCGCTGCTGGCTAAGTGCGACATTAAGTCGGCTTTTCGCCTCTTGCCGGTGCACCTGGGCGACTTTGAATTGCTGGGGTTCAAATTTCGGGGTGAATATTGCTTTGATAAGGCCATGCCGTTTGGCTGTTCCATATCATGCTCGGCTTTCGAGCGTTTCAGTACCTTCCTAGAGTGGGCTTTCGTCCGCAGGTCAGGGTCCCGGTCTGTAGCCCATTACCTGGATGACTTTTTGTTCGGGGGTGAACGGGGCTGGGACACGTGTACACGTCTCCTCAACACATTTCAGACGCTAATGGAGGAACTCGGTGTCCCTTTAGCGCCCGAAAAGACCGAGGGCCCATCTACTCAGCTAGTCTTCCTGGGGGTGGAGATTGACACGATAGCGCAGGCTTCTAGGTTACCAGGGGAGAAGGTGTCAAGGATTGTGGCCCTTATCTCGGATTTGCTGGCCAAGCGCAAGGCATCATTGAGAGAACTGCAGGTGCTTCATGGTCACCTCAATTTTGCTTGCAGGGTGGTCGCACCGGGCAGGGCTTTTGCCCGGCGCTTGTGCTACGCCATGGCGGGATTATCCAGGCCTCACCATAGGGTTCGGCTTACCCGGGGTATCAGGGCACACATGCTTGTCTGGTTACAGTTCCTGAAGGAGTTCAATGGGGTCTCATTTTGGAGGTGTGACCTCCTGGCTTCCCCTCAATTTCAGATTCAGTCTGATGCCTCGGGATCCCTCGGTTATGGGATGTACTTCAATGGGAAGTGGGCCTATGGTGGGTGGCCACCGGCCTGGGCAGGCACGGGTCGCCTGCGTGATCTCACATATCTGGAGTTTTTCCCTATCCTGGGTGCTTTGATGCTATGGGGCGAGGAGTGGTCCAACTCGGTCGTGTATTTCTGGTGTGACAATGCGGCTGTGGTCCACATTGTCAATGCACAGACATCTAAATCGCCCAGGGTTATGGACCTAGTGCGCCAATTTGTGTTGCGCAGCCTGCGCCTCAAAGTCCTGTTCAGGGCCAGGCATGTCCCAGGGGTTAATAATGATATTGCTGACGCTTTGTCCCGCCTACAGATCTCCCGGTTCCGTGCCTTGGCCCCGGATGCGGAGGAATTTCCCTCACCACTCCCGGAGGAGATATGGACCATTGGCAAGGAGAGGTGAACCGGGCGATTGGCCTGTCGATAGCGCCACGCACGCGTAAGGCGTATCACCACGCAATTAATTCTTTCAGGGCATTCTGTACCCAATTTCAACTGCCAGGAACCTGGCCGATCCCGGTAACCCATGTTCTGCGGTTCATGGTTTACCTGCATTCTCAGGGCCTTGCACCTCGCACCATAGCATCTAAGCTTTCAGCGTTGGCTTTTATGGCCAAAGTGGGGGGTCATGTGGACAATACCTCTGACTTCCGTGTGAGACATGTTTTGGAGGGGTGGGTGCACGAGCGCGGGCGTTGCCCGGACGACCGCCACCCAATTTCCCCAGGGGTCCTTACCCAGTTGGCCCGGGGCTGGCCTTGCCTCTGTTTTGATGCATATGAGGCAGCCCTATTTCATGCAGCCACAACGGTGGCATTTTTTGGAGCGCTCCGCATCAGCGAGCTTGTGATGCTGACTAAGGCGGATGCAAGTCGTAGGGCACTGGAACTCGAGGATGTCTGTGTTGCCAAAGACTGGGCTCAGTTGAGGATACGCTCCTCTAAGACGGATCAGCATGGTGTAGGCAGTGGTGTGCGACTGCTACGGTGTTCTTTGGCAGACATCTGTCCGGTTGGTGCCCTACAGGAGTTCCTGGCACTGCGTGGCACGCACCATGGCCCGTTTTTCTGTCACCAAGATGGGTCTCCCCTTACTAAATTTTAATTTTGGAAGGTGACGGGCAAGGCGCTGGCCAGTGTGGGCCTCCCAGGTGCCCGCTATGGCACCCATTCATTCCGTATAGGGGCGGCCTCAACCGCAGCTGCTTTTGGGTACTCCGGGGCTGACATACGCAGCATGGGAAGGTGGGGTTCGCAGTGTTTTCAGTTTTATGTGCGCCCACTTCCGCCGTGAGTACCAATACAGACCCGGGGTGTCGCTAGTACTTAATTTGATATTTTCTTTTCTGGTTTGATGAATTAGACAAAAACAGGCTTTCAACACTTTTTTCTGCCTTGTCTTTCTTAACTATTTTTTAAAGGAAGCCCAGATTAACCTTCCTGCCACTTCTGATTTAATGTGGGATGATGGTATTTATTTTATTTATTGTATTTCTATATCACCCATTTGGGTGGTATGCCACTCTCAATGTGGGATGATGGTATGGTCCTAATGGCAGGGCCTTGTTGGCTGAAGTCCTGGAGCTTGTCCAGCCCAAACCACGTGAACATTTTCTGGCAGTGTTTTGACCTAATTCTGCATAGAGCATTTCTCTGCAAGGCCACTGATTTTCATTGGTCATATCAGTGGTTCAGAATGATATAGTATTTCTGCAACAGAATATCAGCCAGTGGTAATAAACCAGACTGTCAGCATGCATATTGCAGTGAAAGCTTCCAGATGGCCAGAATTAATGGCCTACAATAGGGAGGTGAGGACTTTTTGAGAAAAATTTTCATTCGTTGATTTTTTTAGCATCTCCTACCTACAAAAGACTTCAACAAGACCTGCCTGGCACCTGTGAGGATTGTTGGTGGCTATTGAGAATGCCCTCAGCTCCTTCCAGTTTCCTTTCTATTTTCTATTTTCCTACATTTCTTTCTGTGTGAGGTGTCACCAAATCTTGCATAGAAAACTGTCACCTTTTGCACAGACCTAACCTGTATCTTCCAACAGAGATCAGCACAACCTGTTCAGAAATCCCTCACATTCTTTGCAGGTTGATGTTTTCAGTATATGTCACCACTCTGCACAAGAACTGGAATTTTGCTGTGCATATTGCTATTCTAGCAGAAAACCAGGAAGACCTTTGAGATTTCTTGCAAAATTCCACTCCAAATTGATTTAAGAAATTGGACAAACTGGCAGCATTACACAGGTTAATAAAATGAAATTAAAATAGCAGAAACAGAGGCTGAAATCTTGTTGCTCAGTAAAGTAAGACACAACAAGAGTAGGCCTATTTGAATCAGTCAAATTTACAGTTGACTCACTAAATGTCCACTGATCCAGAGGCTCTGTCCTAGTTGTGTCTTATTATGCTAATCAATAAGATTTCAACTATGAGAGCGTTAGGAGCCCCTTTCAGAGAAGCAATGTTGCTCATCATGTATTATTTTTGCTCTTGATCATGTACATTGCAATGCATTCTTAATCAATATAACAAACTTCACTTTTAAAGAAAAGGAACTGAATAGGGTGATAAAAGAGACATTAAATGTCTTGTTGAATAAAATAGTTCCAAGGAATTATCTTTTAATTTAAATTTAAATTTAATTTAATTGTCAAATTTATATACCGCCCACTCGGCCAAGGCCGACTCAGGGTGGTTCACAATCACTATTTAAAAACATGTTAAAAACAGTTAAAACTACCCACCCCCTAAAACAAAGGGTGCAGGATCCAAAGGCACCATGGGGAGGAGTTCTTCTACACTTTTAAATTCATTCATTTGTGTAAGGGGAAACCATTGGATGTAGAGTGGTCTAAAGAGTAAAGTTGGATATTCTTTACCTTTGAAATGTATCTTATACATCCTTCAGATCACCATCTAAGAGGACTTGTACAATCCTGGCTCTCACAAAAATGGTTACAAGCAGGGAACATGAACATGACACATGCCATAATTCTGAAAGCATGACTCCATTGTAGCCTATGCCAGGCTAAATTCTGATTACCTGAATTATCAAAGAGTTTTTTGAATGAAAAATTACAACCAAATGATAAAAATACTTTAAAATATATCCAGTGCAATCTAACTGTAACATGAAAAGGTGACATTAAAACAGAATTAAGAGAGAGACCTTTCAGTACTTAATAACAAATTATGTAAAATTATTTGTTTAAAAAAACCATAGACTCCCAAAGAGTATTCAAACCATGTAACAGTTAAGAGGCCAGTGAAAATAGCTGAAAAGGTTAAAGAAAATGTTCTAAAATCCCTTTTCCTGATGTCCAGATAACTTTATTGTAATACTGGGAGAACTTCAATGAAAAAATGCCGAAGAACTGAGGATTGGCCTTATCTCTTAGACACATACTATATTTCATCTGATAGGGGCACTAGGAGCATTATCTTCAGTTATAACTTTCAGGTAGGAACCTGTGAAAGAGGCAATACCAAAATCGCTAACCATGAAAGTTTTTTTTAAAAAAATAATAAAAATCAAAACTAATCTTTTATTGGGCTTAGAAAAGATCCAGTAGCCAACAGAGATGACATAAAAACAGGCATGACAGGGTCGTAAGAACCAGTCTTTCAGCCATATTCTGTTCCAGGCACTGATTATAGACAATTTTGGGATTTCTGGATGCATCTCAATTTAGTCTGGAACCAGGTTTCATCAAAATCAGTTTGTGCCAAAATATTGTAAATTTTTAGCCAAACGTTTTTTAAAAACCAGCATTGCTTCAGCTTTTATACTGACATACATGAAATGTGAGTAAGTTAAGAGAGAGTAAACCTGCCAAATTTCAGCCAGATGGCTTCAGGTTCTCAACAACTAGACACTTTTCCATGTTACTTTTAAAATACTGTAAACAAAACTTCATAGGCCAGTGGAATTTGTGCCACATCAGATTCAATGCTTGTTCCAGGCATGAATCAATGTATACATTTGCTCTGGAAATGTATACTTCATAAATTGCTCCAGAGCCCTCAAAAATCCTCTGGGTAAAAATAAATTTCATGCCAGAAATTACTCTGGGTTGAAAGGGTTTTTGCTGGAGAAACTCTGCTCAGGGGATGCCTGAATGAGGCTCCTTTCATGACCCCAAGATCCGTCATGCAGCACTTGGGTATCGAAACCCGACTTTCCAGTCTTCAAGCTCAGCATCTTAACCACTAAGCCACCACAGTGCTGCTAGATTCTGATAATATGAACAACAACAAGAATAACAACAAGAACAAAAACAAAACAATAACAACAACAATAGAAGTAGTAGTAGTAGTAGTAGTAGTAGTAGTAGTAGTAGTAGTAGTAGTCTCAGCTTTATACTATTTGCAATCTGCTTTTTCCCTGGCATGTTCTACTGCTCTAGGTGGCAGGATAGCTCAGTGGTTTGGGTATCCAGCTATGGAGTTGAGATTTCGATTCCCAACTGCATTTCCTGGATGGAGAGCTAGTCTGTTTAGTCATCAGTGAGCTGCACAGTCCCCAGAAGAATAAATAGCAATATTTGCATGCCATCATATCAATTCTGACTTATGACAACCTTTTCCAAGGTTTCCTAGGTGGAGACTACACAAAAAAGGGTTTACTATCCCCTTCTTCTGGGGATGCCCTGGGACTTTGAGCTTCCCTGTCTCATTTCTCTCAACGTAACATATAAGTGCTTAGCATTGAGTGTGTTGTCACTATCAAGAGATAGTAACTCATGATCTCCCCATCTTCAAAGGTGCTGTGTTTGCATAACCAACATCAAGACAAAGCCTGTGAATTTCTTCTAGTGTCAGAGCACCCCAAAAAGAAAAAGAAAAAAGAAAACTAATTTGTAAAAGCCACATAGTCACAGCTCATTTACTGCTTATGTTAGACCACTCATTCACAGTGTATATTGATCTTCAGAAGATGATATGAAGGGAAGATTGCCAAAGCCAATTATAAAACTTGATCAATCACCTTCCCTGATATAAGTGAACTAATTTCATTTATGAGGAAATAGAACTATAAAGTACTTGTGACCTCCGGTAAGATAACACATGACTGTGGTATTTTTAGTAGCAATAGAACTGTACAGACCAATTCTGACAACATCTAGGGGATATATTACACCACTCTTGGCTCACATGGCTAAGCAACTTTAATAGGAAAAGACATTATTAACATCAACACTAGAGATACCCAACAGTGCCTTTCAGAATATACTGAGAGGAAGGGCATGGACTTATGTGGTAATTGTATATTTGAAATTAAATTTCTCTGAAAACTCCTCAGAGGCATCAGATTCTACAGTTGCATAATGTAGATCATTGTTATAAGTTCTTAATGGGTGTTCAAGTCCATTTTGTGCTGCTGCCAAAGGCAATCTAAATCTGTCCCATAGAACATTATTAAGTCATGAATGGAACACAAAAGTAGAGGCTATCCATTTTAAAACTACTGAAACAAACAAACAAAAAAAGCTTTTCAGGCTTATGTGCTTGTCATAAAACTGCAAATCCCAGCTATCTGGCAAAAATATATATTAGAATGTGTGTGTTTAGTTGGAAATGAACTGTTGAAATGGATCATTCACTGCACAATCCTATGCCTATTTCTTCAGAAGTAAATAATATTGAGCTAAGGGGGGCTTCTTTACTGTTAGATGTATGCATAAAATTTCAACTGAGAAGACTGGTGGAGGATGGCACTTTAAATTGCTGAATGGTGTAATTCAATGTTAAACACACTTTACACAAGTTATATAGGGATATCCAAAAACTTAATAGATAAATAAGCAGAGTTGAGTCAACTCATTGTTTTTAGTATTGTTTTTCAAGTGTGTTACAGGATATGAATGAGATTCTGTGAACAACTTTATTCTGAATTAATTCAACTAATTGCTAGGGCATGGGCTCTCAACCTGTGGGTTGTGACTCCCAAAGGGGAGGGTCACAAAGTGTTTTCCAGGGGGTCACCATAATTATGCTACACTGCACTAACACAAAAATTATTGGAAGGAGGGAGTGGGGAAAGCTTAGAGATATGCCGCCATTTTATGAGGCAACTCATGTGTCAATGCATTCACAATTCAATAAAAGTCAGAAAACACTCTTCTAGGAAATGTTTCAAAGTGATATAAAGTTTGTAAAACTATTATTTCAATTTATAGATATTTCTTGGAGAAAAGAATTTGCATGATTCATACCCTATATAATTGTTTGTTAAAAAACTATGAACTACTACTAGTGAAAAGTAATATATATATGGTTTAGTGAACAGAAGAAACTATACCTATGGAGTTTATTTGCATGGATGTTTCACACACATAAAAACAGGTATTTCATGCACATAAGTGGGCTCTCAACCTGCGATACTGTATTTGCTGAGTGTTGACCATGCAACTGTGAATTTGTCCTTAGTTCCAGTGACCTCAAACCTCTTCCTAAGTAGCTTTGCAATTTATAGGTAAACGGTACTTTGCTCTTCTAATGGATGTAAATGATAAAAGAGGGCAAAGAAAGACTCTCCTGCCAAAATGTTTAATTACCCTTATAAGACTTGTGCCTTTCTAACAACTGAAGGTTTAATATAAGATACCTAACATTATAATGCTGTAATGTGACCTTGCTGCCAAATATATTAATGTATGTTTCTTTTCTAGATTATCAAACTCTGCATACTATTTTTAATATCTTGGAATGTACACATGCATGTAAAAGTGTTTTAGAAAGGTATTTTTTGGGGGCAACAGGTAATGATTTGGAATGGGTTGAAAAGACAATTCACGCCTATATGGGAATCAATATATTTGTGATAAGCATTGTAACAAGGTAGAATGTCACAAAGAACAAATTATGCTATGAATGTTGTTTTCTCCAATCTTTGAATAGAACAGGAAAGAAATTGAACAAATTTGATTAGCTTTATATAGACATAAATTAAATGTAAAAAATATTCCAAGGAAGTTGTAGACTGGTGCTCGGAAAACCAGACATGGATGTCTTTCCTTGCCTGTGTCCTTTAGCTAACAGCTTACAGATGATATTTAGACTAGAGGAGCTTGTGTACATGGCGTGATTATTTTGACTTAAGCCAAATGTCAACAGACTCCAGGAGCAAACAGATTTGTTTTCTCAAGGGGAATGCATTGCCATTGAAATGGTGTAAGGAAAACAATGAGCAATGGCTCTTTGTTCTCTGAAAATGACATTTATCCGAGGACCTTATCACTCCTTTCTTCTCATCATTCCTTAAGTATATAGACATAAATCTCACTTGAGCTATGGCTTGCTTGGCTGATTGTAACTTGATTTCCACTTTGATTATACAAATTCACACTCTTTTCAAAGGATCGATAGGACACCAGACAAGAACTTTATAGAAAACATATTTATTCCTGTTCACTCAAGAGGGACTGAAAAGAAATGATTGATTCTCGTCTTACTAACTTCTGCAAGTAATGCCAGTCAGTATTTCTTACCAAGCAAGAAGGAAAGCAGGAAGGAAAGCTGGTGCAGTGTAATCCAGCTTTCCCCTTTTTAATATACTGTACCTTTTTTATGTGGATCATTTCCATTTAAAATGTAACCTGTGGTCAGGCAAGATTTCTACCTGTTGCATCAATTAGACTTCTCCCCCATCATAATATAACTGTCTGCAAAGGGTTTATAGTATTCTTTCCCCAAGAAATTGGACTCAGTGAATGCAAAGCTTAGAGCAATAGGATAAGAAGGACACAAACTTCACTTATCTAACTCACCCACCCACTCACTCATCAAAGTGCTACATAGAGATTCAAATGAACTGAATCTTGCTTTGAAAGAAAGAAAACGATGAACCCACACAATACAGGAGGTGACATACTCACAAAGAAACAGAAGGAATAAAGACTTGTCCTTGGAGAGAAATGTGAATTACCTTGCCTACCTCTGGGTTCTCCAGATGAAGGCTGGAGAAAGCTGGAAATGTCATTAGTCAAAGGGAAATAGAGAAGGAGGTGACTAAACAGCTTTCCTAGTTATTGCTGAGCTTGGTTATGCTATTGGGTTGATACATACAAACCATCCACCCTCAAATCCAGTTTGGAGATTTGCTGTGCATGATCAGTTTGAATATCTTAAAGAAACATTCCCGACTTTCTCCTCTCTTGCTAGTGTAGAATTCAGGAACCATGGGTTCGTCTTGTAAGGCAGGAAGGCAGAAAAGATTTTGAAGGATTGCAAAAACAAAGAGTAAGACCAAGAACTTAAGAGCTCAATGCAGAATGGGTGGAAGGAAACTAAGTTACCTGTTGCAGTTTTTCCACTTAGGCAAAAAGACATACTTGCCCAGATGCCTCTTGCTGATGAAGTTCTAGGTGCCCATTTCCCTTCCCGCAGGAAATGCATCCAGTTGGTCTTCAGTGTCCCTCTTTGGCCAATAAATACAGTTTCCCTTTCCTCAGTTTTGCTCCGAGACCTTCAGCCCAATAGGGAAACCTCACGTTCCCTTCGAGCCCCTTTTCCTAAAACTCTAGCGCCTGGTTGTTGTTTTTTTTTGGTTTTTTTGCCTCCTTGCCTGGAAGGATTGAAGATATCTGAGTCTGTTCGCCCTATCCGGAGTTAAAGGAAAGCCCCAGAGAAAGTGACGGATGCGCTGCAGCGGGGGAGGAGAGACTCCGAGAAAGTAAGACCCGAACATGCAATGCCCGACTGAAGCACGCTCAGCCGCTTTCCACGGCGTGCGTCATCTCAGCTCGGAAATTCAGATTATACTTAAGAGGAGAAGAGGAGAGAGAGAGAGAGAGAGGCAGTTCAGCGGAGGAGCGATTTGGAAGCCAAATGGGAGGGAGGGGGGACAGGAAGAACCCAAAGACAGAGAAAGGGAGAGAAGATGGAGAGGTTGGGGGGGGGGTTAGAGAAAGAGAGAAGAGAGGGCTGTTTTTGTGCATCCCTCTTGCCCTAGTCCTGAAAGCACCCGCCGTCCGATCGTCAGGTCAGGACTTTGACAGGAGAAGCAGGAACTCATGTTTCCTAAGGACCGAAGAGAGACCACCACCACCCTACATCCCTCCTCCCCTTGCGTGCCTTCCACTCTCGACGAGACCCAAACACACACACGCACACATCGAGGGACAGGGACACGCCTTGACGTGACAGCCAGCCGCCTTACCTTCCGGGCAGTGGGCAGCGCGCTGGACTGGCCATGCCATCCTTTCCAGGGGCGCCCGGTTCAGGGTTGCCATTCAGATGCTGGAGGCGCCCAGACGGACGGACGGACGGACGGGCGACGGAGGGCGGACGCGGGCAGACAGGCGGGGAGGGAGGGAGGGGGGAGGTGCTTGCTATGGGCGCTCTTACCCCGATCGGTTCAGCAGGAGCCCGGAGTGGGAGAGGCAGAGAGATCCGGGCGTGCTGCTGAGAAGGAGCACGGAGGAGATTCCCCCCCTTCCCGCCCTTGCCCTCACCCCCCCTCGTGTTTTTTTGTAGTGGCCTCCTCGCACTCTCTCACTAGCTGCCTGCTTGCCTGCCTGCCTGCCAGCCTGGCTCGCTCCGCCCGGTGCCCGCTGTAGCAGACAGATGGCGCAGTAGTCCCACCAGCCTTGGCCCGGCCCCGCCGTCCGTCCGTCCGGAGGAGCGCCAGGTGGGAGCCAGGCGCCTTCAGCACCACGGGACGGTGGACAGCTCCGCGCGACCCACGCCCGGCTCAGGCCATGGAGTGGACTCCCCCAGCGCCCCCGTGGCCAGTCGGGAAGGACATCCCAGGCCAAGCAGAGGGGTGGGGGATGGTGGGTGGGTGGGTGGGAGAACAAAGCCAGGAGCGGATCCAGGTCTCCGAAAAAAATAGGAAGGAAAATAAAAAAGCAGAGCTCTCCTAGCAGATGCTTTGCTCTGCAGAGGCTGTGCGCTGGAGCACGACTCCAGGATGTCCCTAGCACAGCGCTCGAGCGTTGCTTTTCTACGCTCACGAAGAAAGGACACGTTGAACCCGTTATGATCAAAACTCTGGAGGAACTCTGTAAAAAAGAAGAAGAAAGAAAGAAGGTGCCTAGACACGTATTGCCACTTAACAGGCTGCAAATCTGGGCTTTGGCAGAGCTTCCCACATGTGGGCCAAGAAGTCAGGGATTCTGGCACGTGGGACACAGAAGAGAGAAGCAGGTGAATTGTCGGATAGGGACACCCGGGGAAAGGGTTCAGCCTTTGGTGAGAGACAGTTAGGTATGCCAAGCACATGTGTCTGCCCTGGAGATGTCACTCTCGATTAGTAGGACTCATTGTCCTAGGTGGTCTGCCTTCAGTTCCATGAAAGGGACAGCTTTGTCTATGAGAGAAGGCTAGATAATGAAATGTACTATTCCTAGTCTTCCGTCCCACTTCAGAGTCCTGGTGCGACTCTGGGGTAGAAGTGAAATGGAGGAAAATTGAATCAAACCAACCCCCAGCAAGCCATGCAGCCAAATTTGCAGGTTATGGATGGTAACTTGAGTGGATCTGGAGCAGAGCTACAAGTTTTAATGAATTAATCAAATTAATCAATAAAAACTTTTAATTCGAGCAAAAAGGCATCTTGATTATTTTGACTTTGTTAAAAAGAAAAAAGAATGCTAGCTGTTTTCTATATAAGCATCTTTCAATTTAAATTATGGGGTAGTTCCTAGCTTTTGAACTTTTCTGGTATATTTTGCTCATCTCTAGCAAGCTAGCAACTATGGCTTCCTTTATTGAGTCAACCCATCTCATGTTATGTTTTCCTCTTTTCCTACTGTCATCTCTACTTTTCTCAGCAATATTGTATTTTTATTGTCAATTCTGTATTTATATTATATGTGCATGGTAGGATAGTCACAACATACTCATTTTGCTCTAGTGAGAGTTCAGACTGAGATGTGACTAAGCACCCATTTTCTGCCTCTCTGCCCAACTGTGGTATCTTTAAGGCTCTCTTCTAACATTTAATTTAATTTAATTTAATAGTCATATTTATATATGCCGCCCTACTCAGGCAGAACCCGACTCAGGGCGGCATTACAACAAGTTCTAAAAACACATAAAAACACTTTAAAAGCCCCATATCCCACCCACTTTAAAAAACCCATATCCCACCCACCCATCCCACCCACTATAAAAAGAAGAAGAGAGAGTTCTTAATTCTTTACATAAGCCAGCAGGCAGGGACCGTGTTCCCATTCGCCCCCCCCCCCACACCTGCCCTGCCAGCCAGGTCTTCAATCCTTTCCTGAAGGGCAGCAATTCTCTTTGAAGTCTTAGATCTGTTGGCAGGAGGTTCCAGAGAGTTGGTGCGGACACGGAGAAGGCCCTCCTTCGGGTGCTGGACAGATGTGCACCCCTAACTGATGGCACCATTAGAGAGCCCCTCCGGTCCGCTCTGGTTGGATGGGCAGACACTCTTGGGACGATGCGGTCTCTAAGGTATCCTGGCCCACTGCCATATAGGGCTTTAAAGGTCAAAACCAGCACCTTGAATTGCACCCGGAGACAAACTGGTAACCAGTGCAGCTCCCGAAGTAGCGGTGAGGCATGGGCATATCGCCCACATCCCATCACCACCCGGGCTGCTGCATTCTGGACCAGCTGCAGCCTCCGAATGGTCGTCAAGGGCAGTCCCATGTAGAGCGCATTACAATAATCTAGTCGGGAAGTGACCAGAGCATGGGTGACCATAAGCAAGGAGCCCCGGTCCAGGAGCGTGTGCAACTGGTGAATCACCCGAAGTTGGGCAAAAGCCCTCCTGGCCACAGCCGCTACCTAATCTTCTAGCAGCAGCCGTGAGTCCAGAAGGACCCCCAAGTTGCGCACTGGGTCTGTCTGGGGCAAAACAGCCCCATCCAGTACCAAAGATGGTAGCTCCCTGGATAACATGGGGCCCCTTATCCACAGCCACTCTGTCTTGCTGGGATTCAGCCAAAGCCCATTGGCCCCCATCCAGACCCCAATGGCCTCCAGGCATCCTGATAGGATTTCAACAGCATCACTGGGGTCCCCACGGGCCGAGATGTACAAATGAGTGTCATCTGCATACTGATGGTACCGCACCCCGTGGGAACGAATGATCTCACCCAGTGGCTTCATGTAGATGTTAAATAGGAGAGGAGAGAGCCCCGAGCCCTGAGGCACCCCATACTTGAGGAGCCTAGGGCTGGACCTCTCACTCTCTAACCACACCGACTGGGTACGGCCCTCCAGAAAAGAGGAAAACCAGGACAACACAGTGCCCTGGATCCCCAATCCTTTGAGCCGTTCCAGAAGGATACCGTGGTCAACGGTATCGAAGGCCGCTGAGAGGTCAAGAAGAGCAAGGACGGATGGATAACCCCCGTCCCGCTCCCGCCAGAGATCATCCATCAGTGCGACCAATGCCGTCTCCGTACCATACCTGGGCCTGAATCCTGATTGAAAGGGGTCTAGATAATCCACTTCCTCCAGGACACTCTGCAACTGGCGCGCCACCGCCTTCTCCAAAACCTTACCCTGAAAGGGCAGGTTGGAAACCGGCCTGTAGTTGTTAAGGACAGCTGGGTCAAGGGATATTTTAGCGGTGCAGGAAATACCCCCTCCCGTAATGATGCATTTATTATCGCCCCAACCCAGCCACCTGTCACCACCTTGGAGGCTTTCACCAACCAGGTGGGACAGGGGTCCAAAGGACATGTAGTGGCACGCACAGCTGCAAGGAGCCTGTCCACTTCATCAGGGACAACAGGATCAAACTGATCCCAGATCGTACAGCAAGACTGTGCTCCGGTACCCCCCCCCGATCCTCCCCATCCACGCCGGGATTCAGTCCTGAACGAATCCGATCGATTTTCTCCACCAGATGGTCAGCAAAGTCCTCAGCCGAACCCTGCCAACCAGGCACCGATCTCCCACTACCGAGGAGGGACCTGGTTACCCGGAACAGGGGCAGCTGGGCGATTATCAGCGGAGGCAATAAGAGTGGTGAAGTATTGCCGCCTCACCACCCCCATCGCCACTAGGTAGGCCCTAATAGCAGCTCTAGCTAGTGTCCAATCGGAGTCATCCTGGGTCTTCACCCAGCAGCGCTCTAGGCGTCTCTTTGCCAGTTTGAATTCCCGCAGTTCATCCGTGAACCACGGGGATGACCTAACCCCATGGGTGCGGAGAGGCCGCAGTGGCGCGATTTCATCCAAGGCTGCTGTTGCCGTCCTGTTCCACAGGTCAACAAGTGCCTCGGGTGAATCGTGTAGCCGATCCAGAGGAACATCCCCCAGTTCCTTCTGCAATCCATCTGGATCCATTAGTCGCCGAACATGCCACCATCAAATGAGTTGATTTCCCATCCACTGTCTTTCTTTCCTGTCTTTCTTTTACATAATATGATTGATTTTGTCCTTATTCTCCAGTGACAATATTTGCTAACTTCCAGCTCTCCCTCTGTGGTACACAGAAAGAGCCTTTTCGAAGATTGTGGTATTTTTGAACCACAATTGGGTATACCCTGGTAATGGCAACCTTGTGTTGCCAACTAATCTTTCTCATGCTAGGTCTGGTGGAAAGAACTGCAGAATGAATTCACCAAAAGGTGCCTTCATTTTGGCAGTTCCATGTCAGGCCTAGACATGGAAGAAGAAAAAAAGAAGAAGAATTTGAAATATTTTTCAAGGCTGCACAAGTTGTAGCCCTCCAGATATTGAACTTCGATTTTCATTCTTCCTCACTTTATTGCTATACTACCTGGATAGTAACAGAACATGTCTGGAGAGCAACAGTGTGTCCATGTCTTGCTCATGAATACTTATTTATTTATTGTATGGCTTTATAAACACATGGTACATAACACTATGATGTATGTATGCCCATGAGTATGCTCCATTGAACACTAGGGGGCTTATTTCTTAGTGGACTTGCAAAGGATTGAATAATCAAAGAGGCACTCTCTATTCATTGGTGCCAATGTGATGTTATGACTAAATTGCTTGCATGTCATGGAGGTAGTGTCCATCCCATATTACTTGGAGACAAATTCCCCCAAAGAAACAGGCTCACAGCTCTGGAATGATCATTGATGTTACTGAATGTGCCTTTGGCATGAATTCTGCTTTCATCAGTTCAGGAGGGCTCTCCAGGTGACCAAATCTAGAGAGAGGTAGTTTAGCCCCATTGACTCATATTTTGGCAGTGTTTGCTTCTGTAACACATGTGGGGATGGTTTGGAAATAGCAATTAGTTCAGAATGTAAGAACTAAATTAATAATGAGGACAGGGCATTATGTTTATTCTGTGGCAGCTGTGCTGCCTCCCAATCCATTTCCAGTCTCAACTCAAAGTGTGAGTTGTGACTTTTACAATATGCTACGTTTGGGGCTAAGATACTTAAAGGAATTCATATGTGTAGAATAATGGAAAACTGGTACATCTCTACAACAGAGCTGATCATTAAAAAGATGATAGTCTCAAATCCACTCTCAGCTGTTAAAATATTTTCAAGGAACATGAAAATGACTGGGTTTACTGCTTTAACCCTAGAAACAAGACTCCCATTGATTAGCTAGAAACTTTAGATAATAACTTCAGACATTCAATAATGTATGAAAAGACACATAGCTGAAATTGCAGATATGAGTTACAGACTCCAGTGTCAACAGTGTCCCTAAGGCCATGGTGGTGAACCTTGGCACTCCAGCTGATCAGCAGGTGAACTGACTTGGGCTTCTAGCAATTGAAGTACATGAACAGAGTGCCAAGGTTCACCATCACTGCCCTAAGGGAATTTTTTTTGAGTGCTGAATCTAATTCCTTCCCTACATAGCCTGAAATTGTGGATTGGAGATGGTACGTAGGCTGGAGGTGACGCTGTGTTCCTTCCAAAATGAAAAGTAGAATAACATGGCAAATGGTAGGAATGCATGTAGTATCTACATTTATGGTAGTCAGTGACAAGATTAGCAATGGGTTTTAAAGTTCATGCTCCTCTTTGGCTTCTCTGCCTTATTACACAGATAAATGTCTGTTGAGTGTATATCATAAGAGCAGCCAATTGTAATGGTACTGATTTGGATCACCCACCCAAAAAAATTTCTTTCTTTTGTTTTTTCTTTCTCTGTTTTACCTTCTCTGTGTTGCTTCTGGGTGGCCCAATAGATGTTGGACTATAGCTCCCATCATCCTTAACATAGCCAATGGTGAGGACTGATGGTAGCTGTGTGCAACATCATCTCCATTCTTGGGTGGAAGGTTGTTTATGGAAGGATACAGTAGTGTGAGTGGTTTACCAAAAGGAAAGGGTCATTTTCTATTTATTTATTTTTCATTTAGATATTTGGGAATCAGAAGCTGGACAAAGGGACATGCCTGGATCACATATATAAAATTTAAGGGACAAGGAATTTAGTGGATGTCCTTCAAAATCAAAGTTAAAAATAAGGCAAGTTATACTGCTTTTGGCTCAAGACAAGGATATTCTTACTAGGTTAAGGTACTTTGGGGACATAGGCAGCATGGAAGGAAGACAGATGAAGAGTGAATAAAAAGGAATTAGGTCAGGTCTAGACACAGAGTAAAAATTTTAAATTAGGAAGCTGTGGTTGAAATACAGTCTCAACTAGAATAGGCCATTGATCAATAGAGCTTAGGGAAAAGTTGACTCACCAATTTCCCACTGATTCATAGGACCTACTCTAGTTATGACTCACTACTGGATTTCAGCCAATGTTTTCTACTGTAATAATTTCTTGAGGAATGGGGATTGGATTCTAAATTGCCAGGTTTCCTCTATGCAATATTTTCCCCTAATTAAGAAAAAGGATATTTGTCTGGAAGGTATTTGGCTTGGAAAAGGTTACAGAAATATGGAGATGGATTTGGTTATTCTTCAGCAGCTAAATTAATCCATGCCCTTCTTTTGATGTAATTAGTAAATGTATAACCATCCAAATCAACTTAAACTGTCTCCACTATTTGTGAGTTACTTCCCTCTGGTTAAGGTTTTAGTGCAGTCATTGTACATGAATTTAAATTGAATATGACATCAATTTAACTTTAAAAAAATTATCCCTCCAACTTAAACATGTTTTTTAAATTATAAGTAACCAACTCACTTTCCTATAATTAATAAAGAGAAATGAACAGGGGGTATGAATTAATGGTGCAGTTGAATGACCAATGGAATACATGAAAAGAAAGAGTAATTTACAGAAGTAGCTGGCTAATGAAATAAACAAGGACTACCAGTTTAAATATTCACCTCTAGAATGGCCTCCCCATTCATACATAATTTGGAAGGCATAGTGCTAGTTTTTAAATATTGCCTCTAATCTTCTTCAGAAATGTTTGCTATTCCTGAGTCTATTTCCTTTGTTAGCAGATAAGGACACAACATTGGAAGATAAAGATTTCAAAGTCTCCTAATGATGAAAATGATCTTACCTTTGTGCACAATATCAGCCTTTTATAAAAGGTTTCAGAACTTGTTTTCCTTTTAGTGTGTTCTAACCTCTATTTTCTGCTAACGGTGGCCTGGCTGTGATTTTTCAGCAGCTTTTCCCTCATGACATGTCCCCTTTTAACTTTCTTTCTTTTCATTAGAAAATCTAATCTGGGAGTTCTTGACTACTGTTCTCAATGTTATACACTTAAATAGAAAATAATAAAAAAATCACTACCAGGAGGTTAGGCAGCAAATAAAATGCCAAGTCTCTGGCATAGGGAATACCACATTTTGTGTCCTTTCCCATATTGCCTTAGTCTGGATATAGCTTTGCTGTTCCAGAATTCAAGCAGAGATTTCTTTTCTTACAAAAAGATAGTCCTGCTTTACAAATCAAACCATGAACTAGAACTTTTGTTTCATCAAGGTTTTGTGTGTGTGCAACTTACGTAAGTCTATCCAAAATAAAAGGAGATTTGCTTTTGGAAAAGGTTGTAATTTACTGTTTGTCTTATATCCTACTTGCCAACCTTTATAGATATGAGTAGTTCCTACCCTCAAATATAGACAGCAGGACTTCACTTATTTAGCTGTATGTTAGAGTCACATAAAGTTAAAGGTAAGTCTCATAAAGTTAAAGGTAAAGGTCTCCCTTGCGCAAAAGTCAATCATATCCAACTCTAACGGGTGGTGTTCATCTCCATTTATAGCCAAAGAGCATCTGCAGACTTTTCTGTGGTCATGTGGTAGGCATGACTAGATGTCGGAACACATGGAAAGCTGTTACCTTTCCTGCTGAAGAAGTACCAAGGAGCCGGGGCAGATGATGTGAGCTCACACAGTTGCACAGCACTCAAGTCTTGAAGTGCCAATCTGCTGACCTTCCAATTTTCAAGCACAGGGTCTTAACCACTAAGCCACCGTGGGCTCACATTGATCATAAAAATACAAAAATAAGTAATGGAGCAATCCTAATGGAAGGAAGATACCATGAGAGAAAATCCATCACTTCCCAAACCTTGCTGGTTTGTTTCAACTGGGGTGGGAGTAGAGGTAGCTATGGTGGATATTTGCTGTTATTTTTCTTCCAGCTGAAGCAAATGAAAAGGCAAGTATACACTGTAGCTCACATATACATGTATTATAGTCTTGGACTTGTTGTTTTCAAAACTGATATGTATTTGTTCAGATGTTAAAGACCTATCTACATCACAGCTTCACAATGTATTTTTTACATTTCATGGTAAAAATCCAGTAGATCCTACAAAGTGCGTATCCCACCTCCAACTCACCCTTGAATGACATCTTCCCACAGACACACCATGGGCTTCTGTTCCACATTAGAGTAGGTCCTATGAGCAATATGGAAAGCCCCCTATATAGGCTGGAACTTTTTTGGTATACCAAGTACTTGGGCATGCCTAGTAGGACTTTTTCTTTGTATGACTGATACCCATATTCTGTTGTTTTTGAAATTGCTTTGCATTATAATGGAGGTTCACTATGAAGCAGAGAGAAGTAATGTTTGAAAAGCACTAGGCCTAATTTCCCATGGGTTTGAGGAACTCAATGCATGCTTTTTCCATGTGTATATATGCAGATGTATAGGTCTTTGACACTAGTATAGCTGCATCAGAGACAATAGAATAAGACAACACAATTGCAAGCAGGAGAGCAGACAGAGAAAAGGTCAACTGAGATTTGAGAACCTTGTTGATTTCACATGTGAAATGAAGTGATATAAGAGCAGGGGCAACAACAGACAATCAGATTAGGTAGCATCTGGGCAACTGTGTACTTTGGGATCTTGAGAAAAGTACAAATAATTTGGAGGCTCAATTCTTCCAATTAATAGGTGACTAAAACTGATTGTAGCTTACATGGAGTGTTTTTCAAAACCTGTGTGATGAACAAAAAGTGATTACCTTCTGAAAATGTAACACATTAACTTAATACACAAAGGTAGAAAAACTATTTTAATGATTTGTATAATTAACTTGCATAAGCACTTTAAAAATTATGTTCTCAAATCACGTCTGGCTTCTGCCCATTTGTATCAGGTTCCTCAGAATCTTTTTTCCAATGGAAACTTTCAGGTATTAGCTATGGAATGTCATCTGTTCTTTGATATACACCGAGCCCATAGCTTGACTCTTAGGTCATCATGAACAGGTTTGTCAAAGATCCTGATTCATTTGGATTGCTAGCTAACCTTGGGTTTAATGCCTAGGGTGTAGGCAACTATTCATTTGTTACATTTTCTCTTACCTCTGCTCAACCTTGAGAGGCAAGAGATTAATTAATCATGGTCCCAAAAAGATCCAGGTATGCTCTTGGAAGGTCAAAGGCAAAGATTTAGGATTCTTGAGGGGGAAAATAGCTGAGATTTCACCAAAGCTTTGACTTGAAACAATTACCCATATTTTGCTGTTTTTAAATAGCCATTTTAAGATGGTCTCTAGTCTGAACATAAGTTTTATGGTGAGAATAACCAGGCTTCCCCATCTCTACATGAATAAAGAAGGGAAATCTTTGATGGGTAGTTTGAAATTGCTTTAGTAGTATGTTAGGGCTTTTTCTTCTTTTCCTCAATATAGAGTGTATCTTCCTCTTTTTATTTGCATTAGATTTTCTCATTCCAAAGGATATTATGAATGAGAAACATTCTAAGCAGAGCATCATAAGGCTGTATTTATAACAAAGCTGGGACAATATGAGGACCTGAGCCTTCGCCTTGCATCTCTTATCAAGCCCAGTGAAAGCATTTGGAAAAGATTGTTCAGAAAAATATATCAAGGGGTCTGATTTGTTTTCAGCTTTAATTTGAACAAAGATCAATTCTTTAAAGTGAAATCTGTCACTAAAATCAGCCATTCAAAAATATTCTTATATATAGGTACTGTAGCAGTTATTTTCATAATCCTGGGGAGACTTGCTTAGGTGAAATGACTTTGTCATAATGAAAATGCTGTGGCTTTCTGATGTATGCAAGAATGTAGTTCTTTGCTGAGGGTATAAAGACTCATCCTCCAGTAAATGGCAGTAAAGAGGCCACAGTTTTGTTAAAATAAATTTCATGTCAGAAATTACTCTGGGTTGAAAGAATTTTTGCTGGAGAAACTCTGCTCAGGGGATGCCCAAGTGAGGCTCCTTTCATGTCCCCAAGATCCGTCATGCAGCACTCAGGTATTGAACCCTGACCTTCCAGTCTCCAAGCTCAGTGTCTTAACCACTAAGCCACCACAGTGCTACAGCTTTGTTGAAGGAATAGGATGTACATGGGCTCAGTAGGTGAGTGTCATCTTAAGGCGAGGGTAGTCTTATGCATCATAGACATTCTGAGAGGCTTCTAGGTGGCTCATGATTAAAGCAGATAGTGCCCATTCCTTCTCATTTTGTGTACAAAGCCATTTTGATTGGCAATTGAATAGTTTGAATACTGGCAATGAAACAGTGTCCTCTGCTGTACACAGAATGACTTGGGGGTGGGTGGGTTGCTGAATGTC
Organism: Bradypodion pumilum; assembly: GCA_035047305.1. Lineage (NCBI taxonomy): Eukaryota > Metazoa > Chordata > Lepidosauria > Squamata > Chamaeleonidae > Bradypodion > Bradypodion pumilum. The sequence goes on along the minus strand of JAWDJD010000004.1, from coordinate 60,406,078 downwards.
ACATCTCCCTCTCTCATATCTTGATGTGGTACTCCAGAATCTGCCACCTGAGAAAACTGCCTCACTCGGCCTAATGATAAGGCTAGCCCTGTAAAATTTCTTTTTGTGTCATAAAAGCCCCAGGAGGCTAATATTCCACTTCCAGTAGTGGGCTGTCAACCAGTCTCTGCAGTCCACAAGGAAGGTAAAATGGATAATTGGCTCCCTTCATGTTTAATTCCACTCAGCATTTACCCAAGAGACACATACACCAGAACCTTGACTGTTTTATTAGGCTACCAAAGTGTAACAGTGAATGATATCCTTAAACCAACAAAGGACCTTGACTGAGGCATTAAAACTCAAAGAAGCATAATACAACTTTAATGTATTTCAAAGCATGCTCAAATAGGGGAAGCTAGTTTTTAATTTCTAATTTGACCTCTAAACTGACATGGTTATTCTTACAAAGTAAATATAAACCATAAAACTATCATTTTTATCTATTGCCTGATAAATCAAGTAACACTTATCTGTCACTTCTTTTCAAATAAGCAAATACTGAAAAACAAAGCAAATGCCAGAAGAGGAAGTTCTGGTAGTGAGTAGGTTTATATGCTTGTCTAATGTACATATTTTACCATTGCTACCGCAGTAACTTTACAACTGACAGGATGCAGTGCATGATCAAGGAGCTAAGAAATACATCTTGGCTGTATATTATTTTCCTTTGTGATAAGACAGCTTATTCCTTAAATGTGCCCTGACAATTTTCCCAACCCCCTTTTAAAAGATGTTATGTCTTGGCCTACTCTAGTTACACAGTTCTCAGATTAGAATTTGGCCATATATTTTATATATTCACACATGACTCTTGGAAGCATATTTTGTATTCTGCTCTCTAGGACCATGAATCAGGTCTGACATGGCTAGACAGTAAGTACGATAAATAAGTGCAACATCCACTTTCATGCTGGACCATCTGGGACCTTACCATATTATTCTTATTAAATGGGCAGTGAAGGGGGAGTTGTGCAGTTCCGAGGTTGAAGAAAGACCTGCATATAGCTCACAGGCTGGAACAACATCCATGCAAATTCTTAGTGTTTTATCCAGGTGTTGTGTATTTAAGGAAATGTGTTTGCCATTTTGTCTTGTTGTGAAAGAGTTTAATATGTATTTGCTTTACTATGTTCCGAAGTCTCGCGAGACTTCAGGAGGGTTCTGAACGAGAACAGAGCAGTCAACGGTTCTAATGGTTTTTTCCAACTGTCGGTTGTGATCAGAGATAGTTAAGGAATGTGAGGGTGTGTGGTTAGTTCTGGTCACCTATTCTTATTCCAAATAAAGTTGTGCGTTTGGCCCGTATTGCTGGCTATTGCCTATTATTTCCAGAACACTAAACCAGCATTTGTGTGATTACTTTAAAAAATTAAGAAAAGATGCCCAGCAATTTGAAATGAAGAAATTGAAATCAAAAGGGCAGAATTGTTAGCATCAAAGAGGAAGGCAAGTGACAACTGACCTCTCAATAAAGCCCAAGGTCTCCTATGGTATTGGGGACGCAGACTGAAGTCACCACACATTATATATCCCTTGAATCCATTTTGTCTGATGTAGGGTCAAGTGAAAGACTTCTTTCTTATTGTTAGGTGGGATTCATGTCTTAGAATGTTTTTTTTTAGCTAGCAATAGCAGTAGCAGTAGCAACTATACTTATATACCACCTCATAGCACTTAGTGCACTCTCTGGGCGGTTTAAAGGTAATAAGCATTTTGCCAACATGCAGGATACTCATTTAACCTACCTTGGAAGGGTGGAAGGCTGAGTCAACCTTGATTCCCATTGAGATCGAACTCACTACATTTTGGCTGCAGTAAGGTTTCCCTTGCTTGAAAGCCAGTTGCATCCGACTCTAGGGTTCAGTGCTCATCTCTGTTTCAAAGCCGAAGAGCCAGAGCTGTCTGCTTCTGCAGATGTTTCCATGGTCATGTGGCAGGCATGACTAGACACCAGAGCACATGGAACACTGTTACCTTCACACCAAAGTGGTCCCTGTTTATCTACTTGCAATTTCTTGCTTTCGAACTGCTAGGTTGGCAGGAGCTGGGACAAAGATGGGAGCTCATTCCGTCCTGCAATACTTGGAAATCGAACTGCTGACCTTCCGTCTCCCAGTCAATGTCTTAGCCACTTGAGCCACTGCAGTCCGAAAGTACCACAGTTTAACCACTGCACATCCCACACCCCACCCCCAGTGAAGAGACAGACACAGTTCATGGGTTTAAAACGTCAGGGCCATACAGTAGTTTAACCACTGCACATCCAGCACCACCTGTCCAGCTGGTTTAGATAGGTTACTAAACTGTTTAATACTAGCTTGTGTGGTGAAAGCTTGTATTCCTCACAAATGAACTTTGATTAGAGCTTGAGGATATGCCTTTCCTGCCCTCTCTCATTTTTCTTCTTTGTGGTAAAGTAAATCTCAGTCCCTTTAGGGCCAGGCCTTTGTGCAATACCCTGACAAGTGCTTGTGGACTCGTAGCCTCTCATCTACCATGTTCCTGAAGTGAATGGTACCACTTAGCACCCATGCAATGTCATAGCTATTTTTATTTTCTGCATTAGCAGGAATGGGTTTCTCCACAGAAATCCACGAAGGCTCCTGTAATTCCATATACTAGGGACAAGAAAAACGTTTTTGTTTTTCCTCACCAGTGAAAACAAAATAAGCAGAGTTTCATTTCTACTCTGTAGGACAACTGCACTGCAGTGTTTTGAAACAAAATGTACTTGCACATAGTATTGGCTGTGACACAATCTTTTTTTAAATGATCAACTCTAAAGTCTCTTGCAAGTTAACAACATGGTTTTTTTCTTTGCTTTAAAAGAATGGAATTAGATGCAAACATGTGAAGTACATCACTGAACTACAGTTGTGCCTTCTGAAGGGAAATAAAATGGAGGGAACATGAACAACAATGTTAGCTAAACCAGTCATCTTGATATTAATTTCATCTAAAGAATTTGCCTTTTTATATTATGATTCTTAGAATATTTTAGTGTAACCAGTGCTAGGTGAAGCTATATTCCAAAAAAGGGAAAAAAGCTAAGCTTTTTGGACTCTGATATCAGCAGAGCAAACTAGCTTGCTTCATTTTGATGTGCCAAACCACCTTTTTCTGTCTCTCCACTAAAATTCTGTCAAAAGAAGAACTATAATGGCCTGTTATAAGACCCTCAGAAAGGTGGCCTTCTACAGATACCTGACACTATAGTGAACTTTGTTTTACTGCATGTGATCAGTAATTCCCAACCTGAAGCCCATGGGCCAGATGCAGCCTGGCGTGCCATTTCATGTGGCCCATTACACCTCTACCACACCCGGAAGTGCCATGTGTTGGAGGAAGGGCAAAATGGATGTCCGGTCTCCAAAGCTGTCTGAGGGAGCATGACCTGGCCCATGGCTTTAAAAGTTAGAGAACTCCTGTGCTAGATCCTGTTGTTGCTACACCATACTACCATGACTGCCCTGCTGGACATCAATACTATAATGTCTAGTTTATACCTGTCAAGTTTTAGTTGTGGAAATAAGGAAAATTTTCTGGGTGCGGGCATTTGCGCATGCGCGCCACTGTCTCTGACAAGCATGCATGCGCAGTAACCCCTTTTTCTGGCTGTTCTAATATGGGAAGAAGGTGGGAAAGAGGAGGAAAGAGAGGTGAATTACGGTATTTCAAAACAGGATACTTGACAGCTATGCTAGTTATGAAGCAGGCCTCAGTGGCTGTGTGTGTGTAACTGTAACCCTCAGGCTTTGAAAGAGCAGGTTGTTCATGTCCAATTAATTAGGAAGAGGCATTCCATTAGGCAACAAAGTCCAAAGCTGTTAAGAGCTTTATACATTTGTACTAGAACCATGAATCACTCATAGGAGTTTCTAGATAATTCAAAGCAGGTGGGCCAGATTTAAGGAAATCAGTCAAATCTGCACCACTATCGGACTCTTCCCTCAGCCGGGCTGGTCAGAGGGAATAAAGAACAGCTGAGCAGCATGGTTGGCTGGCCAAAAGAATGCCATCACCGCCAACACAACCACCAGACTCTTCCCTCAGCCGGACCGGCCTTGAGGGAATGAAGAACAGCTGAGCAGTGTGGCTGGCCGGCCATAAGAATGCTGATGCCGATGCTGACACCACCACCGGACTCTTCCCTCAGCTGGCCCAGCCTGAGGGAATGAAGAACAGCAGAGCGGTGTGGCTGGCCGGCCATAAGAACAATGCCACCACCAGACTCTTCCCTCGACCAGCCTGGCCTTGAGGGAATAAAGAACAGCTAAGAGGTGGGGCCAGCTGGACATAAGAATGCTGATGCTGACACCAACACCACTGGACTCTTTCCTCAGCCGGCATGGCCTGAGGGAATGAAGAACAGCTGAGCAGCGCAGCAGGCTGGCCATAAGAACACTGCTGACGCCACCACTGGACTCTTCCCTCGGCTGGCCTGGCCTTGAGGGAATGAAGAACAGCTGAGCGGCATGGTCAGCCAGCCATAAGGATGCTGATGTCACCGACACCACCACTGGATTCTTTCCTCAGCCGGCCTGGCCTTTAGGGAAATGGGAACAACTGTGCGGCACAGCCGGCTGGCCAAAAGAACACCACCGCTGCCACTGCTGCCACTGCTGCCAGACTTTTCCCCTCTGCCATTCAGCCTGGAGGGAAGTGGATAAGTCTGAGTTTTTGCAATGTAGAGTAGCTCTCTATATTCCTGACAACAAAAATAGAAAAAAACAAAAGAAGGGTCTAACATTTTTGCTGCTTTGGGGTAGCTTTGATGGTCTCCCTGATCTGCTACTTGAAGTAGTTGGGTAAATAAATTTCGTGTCAGAAATTACTCTGGATTGAAAGGATTTTTGCTGGAAAAACTCTGCTCAGGGGACACGCAAATGAGGCTCCTTTCATGTCCCCAAGATCTGCTCTGACTAACAGCAGAGCTGGCCTTGTAAATGATGGGCTTTGACTTTTAACGGCCTGCTATTAGCTCTCCTGCATCGGACACCAAATGGTCTTGTATTGGCCCTAAAAGTCACAGTAAGCTGGTAGCTGCTTGTAGTCATAGAAGCTTAGCCAACTGTCATGAATCACATGCATGAAGGCAGTGGGTCGAAGGCCCTGGAAGCAATGCTGGATCAACAGAATGATTTATTGAGCCCTGGGATGCTCCATGAAGTGTCTGGGGGAAAGAACAAGATCTGGCCTGCCTTGTTTGTTCTCAATTTTTCTTTTCTTAGGGGGGGGGGCTTAAAAGCCATGGCAGGGAATACTGTCCAACTGCAACAACTCTCTGGGGATTGTGGTTTTGATTCCCCCCCTTTAGTATATGAGAGTCAAGACACGAGGCACAGCCAACGGCTGGGTTAACTCAGGTTTATTGCATGGTGGACAGAGGGAACATGAGGTAATGGCGGACGAACAGCTCTATATATATGGTAGTAACGTATTTTGAATGTGGCTCCACGGTAGCCCGTTGGCTACTGGTCCGCGTGACGTCATGGCTGGTCACGCCCTTCTTGTCCAGGTGTAGGTAGCGGCGGGAAAACTTCCCGCGCTGCGGTCTTTGATGGGTTTGAACCAAGAGAGCTTGGACGCTCGCTGCTGCCAGCTGGTGGTCATTAGCTCGCGTCCTATTACAGGGTTTATGTGATGCAGCTGAAGGTTACATTGTTACTCATAGGCAAGGTTACATTGGTTCAGATACATTGATATCACATGTGGAAGGTTACACTATTAGAACACAACACTCCTCCCCCCTAGGATGAGACGAAGTCTCTCAGCCAAGATGGCTTATTTCGAACACGCTGGGGTCTCGGCGCGGGCTGCCCTGCCCTGGCTTCGCTCCCTCCTCCTTGCTCCCTGGCTGCCTGCCCTGTAACGGGAGAGGATGACTCGTTAGTGGTTTGCCGCGGTTCTGCGGCTTTGCTGGAAGGTGTGTGCTTTGTTTGGGAAGAACCGGGGGCACTGGGGACTAACGAAAAACCCCTCTTCTCGCTCGGACGGGTGGGGGAACACTCCAAAAACCCCCCCCGGCTAGCAAAATCAAAATCAAAATCGGCTTCGGGGGAAGCGGCAGCGGCGGCCGCACACTCCTTTTCCCTCCCCCCGGGCTCGGATAGAACTGGGGTATCAAAAGGATATGAGTCGGGCTCACTGCTTTCCCTCCTGACCTCGGACTGGTGTCCCTCTCTGTCTCCCCCTTGGGCTAAACGGGTGGGGGAGAACCCTATCGCTGAATCCTGTCGCTGAGCCCCACTGATCGGCCCCTCACTCACTCGGTGCCTCAGTTGGTCAGCGTGCCTCCTCCAGAGGAGGCCGGTGCTAGTTTCCACCCGATATGACACTGGCCCCGTCTGTTCTATTATCGTCCCTGGCACCCAGGCTGGGCCTGCGTTGGCATAGTTCCTGCAGTGTACAGGATCGCCTACGCCGAAACCTTTCGAGACCTCTAAACCTATGTTCTTCCCTTTGTCCTCGACCCTCGACGGGTCCAACCTGGACAAAAGCGTCGTCAGTTTCCTCCGCATCAGCAGCTCAGCCGGCGAGTATCCAGACGCTAAGGGGGTCACTCTATACGCTAATAGAAATTGACAAACTTGGTGATTTAGATCTCCCGAGCCCATGCGCCGCAGCGCATCCTTTGTGGTGCGCACCAACCGTTCCACCTGGCCATTCGTGGCCGGGTGAAACGGCGCGGATGTGACATGCCGAATTGCATTTGCCCCCATGAATGCTGCGAACTCAGCGGACGTGAAGCAACTGGCGTTATCGCTGACCAAAGTGTCGGGTAAACCGAACGTGGAAAAGACCCTTCTTAGCTGGCGAATGGTAGTGGCGGAGGATGTGCTCTTTACCGGAACGACCTCCAGCCACTTTGAGTATGCATCCACCACCAGGAGAAACATGGTTCCTCGGAACGGGCCAGCAAAATCTACGTGCACCCTGGACCACGGTCCCCTTGCTGCGTCCCATTCCCTATGCGGGAGGCAGGCCACCTCCGGTCGGGAGCACTGACATGCCTCACAAGTGCCAACCATATGCTCTATGTCGGCGTCCAGCTGGGGCCACCAGAAGTAACTCCGGGCCAACGCCTTGGAGCGGACGATTCCCGGGTGGCTGACGTGCAACAGCTTTAGCACCTTCGGCCGCAGGGACGTAGGAACCACCACCCATTGGCCCCACAAAAGGCACCCCCTCTCTAAGGACAATTCTACTCGCTTTCGGAAAAATGGGTCGAATTCCGCGCCTGGGGATGACGCCGGCCACCCCTTCTGCACCCACGAGCATACTTTCTCTAGTGTTTTGTCCTTTCCGGTCGCCCTGGCAATGTCGGCCGGTACTATCGGGGGTGACTCCAAGACCTCTATTAGTAATACCTGGCGGTCTCTTCTTACCCCTGCCTTCAACACCCCCCCAATACTATCAGCTTTCAAAGTATTTAAGAAATGAAAAGCCTAATGATGTTAACATATCTAATTGCATACAGGATGCTGAGTAGATGTGAGCAATTTGAATGGGCAGTTCAGCTGGATAATTTTCCCTGGCTGTCAGGCTGTGACATTAAAAAGGCTTGAATGAGATTATCTTAAAGCACTCCAAAATAAAAAGATCTCAATTGTGATTATCCCTAATTTTCCATCATCGATATTTATGCTATTTTTCTGAGTCACAGCTCAGAAGGAATATCATTTGAGACCTTTTTGTGCAACAGCTTCAGACATCTTCCAGTTAGCATAGTCCATCACCTTACTTGCTTGAGTTTTTGGGATCTGTAGATGAAAACAGTTTCTGTAATCTGTATTTAGACAAGAAAAATGGCAGACCTGCTTACTTCTGCCTGTCTAGAATCCCTATAACTTTTTGTGATTTGGATTGTTTGTTGACCATGCCTAGGCCTGCTCTTTGATGATGGAGTGATTGGCTCACAGGACCACACCTTTGGCTTGATCCACAGACTGTGAATGGCTGCTGCAAATTTGAAATAGGGCTGATTTTGATGGCATATTCCAGCACTTGCTTCCAGCCAACACTACAGAAAACAAAAAGATGGTGTTATGCATTGCTTTATCTTCCAAGAAAGGGAAATGGTTAGGGTTCTCAGAAAAAAAACAGTTGGTGGGGATGAGTCTGCTGCTCCCCACATCTGCAACTTGCGATGGTTACTTTACCCTGGCCAAAGATAAGGTCAACCCAAAATATTACTTATTAATAACTCAATATATGAATGAATGATTTCATTTATACCCCACCCTGCTGGTGCAGGCACCACTCAGGGTGGATTACAATGAAAAGACAAAATGTAACAAAGTATCACAAAATATCAAATATTACAAATGATAGGGTTTGCATGATGGAGTGAGCTTCCGTCTCTGTCCCAGCTCTTGCCAACCTAGCAATTAGAAAGCAAGAAATTGCAAGTAGATAAATACTTTGGTGGGAAGGTAAACAGCCTGCCACAAGTCCATAGAAACGTCTGCAGACACAGACAGTGCTCGTTCTTTGGCTACAAACAGAGATAAGCACTGAAACCTAGAGTCAGATACAGCTGGCTTTCGAGCAAGGGTGACCTTTATGGGCCATTGCATGCCAGGCACCTCTGTCCTCCACCATCCTCCTCAACCCACCTACCTCTGTGCCCATTGGGTCTACAATACCATCTAGCCATCTCATTTTGGGTCGTTCCCTTCTTCTCTTGCCCTCCACCTTTCCCAGCATCAAGGCTTTCTCAAGTGAATCCTCTCTTCTCATTTGATGTCTAAAATATTTTAGCTTCATCTTTACTATTTGACCTTCTAAGGAGCAGTCAGGGTTGATTTCTTCTAAGATCGACCTATTTTTTCTCCTCACTGTCCAGGGTACTCTCAAAACTCTCCTCCAACATCACATTTCAAAGGCGTCTATTCTTTTGCGCTCAGCTTTCCTAATGGACCAGCTCTCACACCCATACATTGCCACCTGGAATACCATTGTTTTGACTATGCAAATTTTTGTTTGCAAGGTGATGTCTCTACTTTTAACTATGTTCCCCAGGTTTCTCATAGCTTGTCTCCCAAGAATCAGTCACCTTTCTATTTAATGGCTGCAATCCCCATCTGCAGTGATCTTGGATCCTAAGAAAATTAAGTCTGTTACTACTTCTACTTCCTCCTCATCTATTTTCCAGGGACTGATAGAGCCTGTTGCTATTTTCTTGTGTTTTTTTAATGTTAACCCTTTACCTTTACCTATATAGGGTTTACATTCTTAAGTGAGTAATTGGGTTTTAGCTTTTTTTGCTTTGTTTTTGGTAAACTGGATTTTACTTCTTAAAGACAAAGAACTACCTGGGACATCATTGGATTATAAATACTTTTTGTTTTGAGCCAGTGCTTAATAAAATGAGAGCAGCAATTTTGTTCAGGTGGTTGGGCTTGGAAGAGAATTGGGATGGTGTGGGGATTAGTTTCAATAACTTTATACTGCAAGATTTTGTTTTGTTTGTTGTTGAAAAATGCTGATGAAATATCTGAGCAATAAAGCAGCTTCCGTTCATTGTCATCATAAAGAAAGACTTTATACATCTTTTTAAACAGCTGGCTGCTTTCTTTAAATTTGTTTCTTTGAAAATATGGCTCCTGGGAGTCAGCACATTTCAGCGTTCATGACGCAACGAACCGTGCCATGTTCTCTTAGCGGTAGCACATTGGTCCCAATGCTACTCGGCAAATTGAAAATTTCACAGTCTAGAATTTGAAAATTCAAATCAAATTAAAATTGTTAAGATGGAATATGCCAGTGAAATTTATCTGGTGCCTCTTAAAAGTCACTGAATTGTATCTTGGGCTCCAGGAACATGGACACTTTGATTGTTACCATTAGACTTGCTGTAAATTGGCATTATGGATCTCCAGTGTCTTGTAAGGAATAAATCAGATGAATGAAACTCTATGTTCACCACACTTAAAATAAATAAATAAATTGCTATTTCAGCTCAAATGTATGTATTAATACCCACCAAGAATTATAAGGCAGGCAAGATAATAAGAAAATGAAAGTGATTACTCTAGAGAAAATATATTTGAGCAGTCAGATGTTGGACTATAAATTTCACTGTTGGCTGTGCTGGCTGGGGATCATGGGATTTGCAGGATGACAGCATCTGTAGGAACACACATTCCCCACCTCAGTTGCAGAAGCCATTATAGCCTTTTTTCCCAGTTTCTGATATTTTTCTTAGGCTATGAAAATGGTTGCCATAAATCAGAAATGACTTGATGGCACACAATTACTATATGTTTCACTTAAGGAAAAAACCCTGCCAACCTAGCAGTTCAAAAGTTAAAAAAAATATGCAAGTAGATAAATAGATACCAGTGTCTGCTCATGCCTACCACATGACCATGGAAACATCTGCAGGCACAGACAGCACTTGCTCTTTGGCTATAAATGGAGATGAGCACCAAACCCTAGAATCAGATACGACTAACTTTCAAACAACCACAATCTTTAAGGCCAAAGACAGATCCTGGAGCTGCTACCAATTTTGAATTTCCAGTGATAGGAACCCACCATTTTCTCTTTACTCCAGTAAGTATTGCTAAATACCACTATGAGGTATCTGCACACATTTTGTGACTCATCAAGCCTTCTCTCCCATCTTGGGACACAGCTTTCCATCTTGGGGCTGAAAGTTCACAAATGAAACATCTATCCAGAGGTTTGGACTCACCCTGCATCAATGCAATGCACATTAGGGTGAGCCTGGATGTGTATTCCCACCATCTCCAGGTGGATGCCAGGCAACAGCCACTACCCTGAGTAATGTTGTAGAGCAGGGGTCCCTAATCACCGGGCCGCAGATGGAACTGGGCCATTGGGGATGGGTAGCAGTGGAACTCCCGATGGCAGCCTTCTGCCCTCAACGTGCTCCATCAAGTCTGCCCTGCAAACAGAGCGAGAGCACGGGCTTCAGACACAGCAGATAGGCAGGTGGCCAAGCCCCTCCTCCATATTGCTTAACTATGTTAGGGCTCCACCCTCTGCCTGTGCGCAGTGTGATACCTCACTTCCTGAATTGAATGGTGTGGATGGCAGGTGGCTGCATCATCCTATACCACCACCCTGTGGAAAAACTTAGTATGAAACTGGTCTGTGGTGCAAAAAACTTTGGAGACCCCTGTTGTGGAGGGAAGGATCCTATCCTCACAATCTATCCTTGTCTTATGCACTTTCATTCATCATCTCCCTCACCCCACCCCCTTCTGCTGCTGTTCCAACTCTTGATCTCCCATTTGTCCAAGCACGATACACCAGTTCACCTGGTCACATACACAAAATAAATACAATTTAATGCAACACAAATGTAGGCTTAAAATAAACAACCCCCTCAAGAGTGTTTGAGATAACCTACTTTAGGGGCATATAATGCAAAAGAAACCGAGTATTGTGTAAATGAATACATTTGAATCAATTTCACCAGTATTCACTTGGAGGCAAATATGTTACTTCTGGGGGGGGTGTAACTGTATTATATGTTGGGTAACTGGCTATGGATCCAGAAGTTGGGAGTTCAGTTCCTCCCTGTGCACCCCAAAAGACCCTGCACAATTCCAGGATGCTTCCAGAAGATGGCAATGCCAAACCACCCCCGATTACTGTATACCTAGAAAACCCTGAGAAGCATCACCATAAATTGGATTTCACTTGATGGCACAAAATTATTTTAAAAACATGTTGCCCACCAGTACATATTGGATTGTGTTTGTTGAATGTGTTAGTAGCTGAACTTAATCTGACTCCAATGTGGCTTACAGGAGCTGTTCGGGAAGTGATCAAGAGCAAGAAAAGCTCATTTAGAAGATGGAAGGCTTGTCCAAATGAGGACAGCAGGCAGAAACATAAATTCTGGCAGAACAAATGCAAGGCAACAATCAGGAAAGCAAAGCAAGACTTTGAGGAGCGTATAGCTAAAAATACTCAGAGGAATAACAAAGACTTCTTTAAGTACATTAGAAGTAAGAACCCAACTAGGAAGGCCATTGGACCATTAGATGACAATGGAAGGCAAGGGGTTATTAAAGAGGAAACAGAGATTGCAGAGAGACTCAATGAATTCTTTGCTTCAGTATTCACTGAAGAAGATAGAGACCACATGCCCAAAACAGAACCTATCTTCGTAGGGAGGGAAACCGAAGAATTAAGCAAGATAGAAATAACCAGGGAGGAGGTCCTTGCATGTCTTGTTAAACTAAACACTAACAAATCACCAGGACCAGATGGCATCCATCCACGAGTTCTCAGGGAACTTAAAGATGAAATTGCTGATCTCCTAGCCAAAATATATAATATTTCCCTCAAATCAGGGTTTGTGCCTGATGACTGGAAGGTAGCGAATGTAACACCAATTTTCAAAAAAGGATCCAGGGGTGATCCAGGAAATTACCGGCCTGTCAGTTTGACATGTGTCCCAGGTAAAGTGATGGAAACCATCTTAAAAGATAGAATTAATAGGTACATAGAAGAGGAGGCACTGCTAAAGGAGAGCCAACATGGCTTTTGCAAGGGCAAATCATGCCTCACTAATCTGTTGGAATTTTTTGAGAGTGTCAACAAGCATGTGGATAAGGGGGATCCAGTTGACATTGTTTATCTGGACTTTCAGAAGGCTTTTGACAAGGTCCCACACCAAAGGCTCTTGAATAAACTTACCAGTCCTGGAATAAAGGGACAGGTCTTGTCCTGGATCAGCAACTGGCTAAGGGACAGGAAACAGAGGGTAGCACTAAATGGACACTTCTCCAAGTGGAGGGAAGTAAAGAGTGGGGTCCCCCAAGGTTCAGTACTGGGACCCCTGCTTTTCAACCTCTTCATAAATGATCTAGAGGTAGGAGTAAAAAGCAAGGTAGCCAAATTTGCTGACGATACTAAATTATACAGGGTAGTGAAAACTGTGAGAGATTGTGAAGAGCTCCAGAGGGATCTCTTGACACTGGGGGAGTGGGCAAAACAGTGGCAAATGAGCTTCAACATCAGTAAGTGCAGAGTGATGCATGTTGGGGCAAAAAACCCCAATTACATTTATAAACTGATGGGGTCTGAACTCTCTGCGACAAACCAGGAAAGGGACCTTGGTGTCCTGGTGGACAGCTCAATGTAGGTGTCAACCCAGTGTGCCTCAGCAGTGAAAAAAGCAAACTCAATGTTAGGGATCATTAGGAAGGGTATAGAAAATAAGTCAGCAAGTGTCATTTTGCCTCTTTATAAATCTATGGTGAGGCCCCATCTGGAATACTGTGTACAGTTCTGGTCGCCATACCTCCAGAAGGATATTATGGAGTTGGAGAAAGTACAGAGGAGGGCAACCAGAATGATTAGGGGACTGGAACACCTTCCTTACCATCTGAGGCTGCAACGGTTGGGCCTTTTCACTCTTGAACGACGGCGTCTAAGAGGTGACCTGATTGAAGTTTATAAAATCATGCACGGTGTGGACAAAGTGGATAAGGAAAAACTGTTTTCCCTATCGCACAACACTAGAACTAGGGGACACTCCATGAAACTTTTGGGTACTAGTTCTCAAACAAATAAGAGAAAGTACTTTTTCACCCAGAGGATTACTGGTCTATGGAACTCCCTGCCAGAAGAAGTGGTGACAGCTGTCAGTCTTGACAGCTTTAAGAAAGGATTAGACAAGTTCATGGAGGACAAGGCTATCAATGGCTATAATTATGGCTACCTAAGGACAACCTCCGGGTTGGAGAGATAGGCAGGATATCTCTCAATGCCATTTCCAGGGAATCCTAAGCAGGTGAAGGCATCTCCTTGGGAATACCCTGAAGGAAATGGTGAGCCACTGTGTGAGACAGAATGCTGGACTGGATGGGCTGTGGCCTGTTCCAGCAAGGCTGTTCTTATGTTCTTATGTTCTTATGACTGGTGTGTAGCATACCTTAGATTAGGGATTCTCAACCTGTGGCCTGTGGGCCGGATGCGGCCCATGGCACAATTTCATGTGCCCCCCCGGTCTCCACCACACTCAGAAGTGCCATGTGGTGGAGGAAGGGCAAAATGGCCATCCTCCCCCAAAGCTGTCCAAGGGAGCATGATCCGCCCCCCAGCTTTAAAAGGTTGAGACCTCCTGTTTTAGATGCACAGTTGCAACTAATGTCTAAATTAGATGAGACTTTAAAAGTGCAGCTACACTTGTGGTCATGATCTAGGCTGGGATACTTAGTCTACCATTTTTTATCCCAAATGATCTACTTGTTTCAGTAGATAATTGACATGAAACACTTCAGCACAGAAGAGCTGATCCAGTTCAGGATCACAGTGCAGAGAAAGAGCTGAAGCCCCCTGCCTCCCATCCCACTTACACTGGTGTTCCAATCTGGATCAGGTTCCCTGTGTTTAGTAAGAAAGTAAAATATGTAGCTGCTGACTATATTTAAAGATTGACAGAACAATCTTTCAATCACACATACAGGTAAAATTATATTTCAGTATTGGCAGCTACAGTAACAGGTATCTAAAATAGGATGACTAATGCCTGCTGTCAGACAAGAGTGGACGGGCTTCAAGGCTAAGCAGCTACTGGCTGTGAAACAAGTTAAACCTCCTATTTATGGTTCTCATTTGGGTCTAGAAGGGACAGGCTATTTTCTTGTTCCACATTCATGACTTGGAAATGTGAGAATGGATTTTGCCAAGGTCAGACTGGACCCAGGTTGGGAAATAGCATATCTTTCCCATGCTGCTGTTATTCTACTTTTTCATGACATCATTGGATTAGTGTCACAAGTCTCAGATGTGGTAAGAAGGCTGAAGGTTGCCGACTAGAACTCAGTCTTCATGCATCAGAATAACACGTCCATGTTGGCTGGGAAGGAAACAAGTGATAAAAAACAGCTGGATGTTCAAAAACATATAGGAAACAGCATTTTACAGATGTGCATTCTATAGCATTCTGCAGGCTACCGTGGCTCATGTTCCCCCATAGTCTTACCTTTGTGAATAATTAGATTAATCAAGATTGTAGTCCTATATACCTTTACTTGAGTATATCTCATTGAAATCAACAGGGTTTACTTATGAGTAGATGCTCAATGAAAGGTGCTGTTAATTCATTAGTTTTACATCCTGGCAGAACCATGAGAGCCAATGCTTTTGTGCAGGAATCATTAGACCCTAATCTTGCATTAACTTTATACTAATGAAAATGTATTTGGGGCAGAACAGTGACAGATAACTTGAAAGTGAATTAATGAAATATTATATAGAGAGAGATACTGGCATCAGTTTCTTTTTAATGTGAGTTTAGAGGCTTAAATGGAGAATATCTCCAATTCGGGAATTGTGGTGTTAATGCTGAAGTTTTATATACATTGAATGATATATAAAATTCAGTACCAACCACACAATTCCTGAATTGGAGATATTCTTCATTTAAGCCTCTCAACCAACATTAAGGAGAAATTGATGCCAGTGTCTTTATGACTCCTTTGACCGAATGAGAATCCAGTTAATGCAATACCTGCACTATTGGCCTTTAATGAGATTTGGAAATTAATCCTAATGTGAACCAATTATAGATGCCTGTGTGCCCCCCCCCCAGCTCAGATTAATTTCACCCTGACTTTGTGCTTGGAATGGAATTTATGGGCTTAAGCAATAGCAAGATGTATATGTTCCTTCCAGTCTTCTGGAGATCTATCATGGAAGTTCATCAACCTGAAAAGACATGGACTGTACTACGTAGAGCTTGATAAATATTAGAGACTGGAACAATTACTTTTCTGGACTACAACTTCCATAATTCCTGAAAGAACTAGGTTAGACCCCCACTGAATGAACTGAATTTTCTAAATTAATATTTACTTAAGTCACATAAATTCAAAGAATGGGGTACACAGAAGGAGCCTCCTCAAAGATTGTAGTATTTTTGACCCACAATCAGGCATACCTTGGTAATGGCAACCTTGTGTTGCTGGCTAATCTTTCTCACACTTGATCAGGTGAAAGGAACTGCAGACTGAACTCATTAAAAGGTGCCTTCTTTTTGGCAGTTTCACATCTGGCCTAGACATGGGAGAAGAAAAATTCAATTAGTGTACTTCTAACAGCAACTAACAATTACTTTAGTTAACGTGAATAAATTGAAGGCTTATTTAACTCATCCTCTAGTTCAGTGATGGCAACCTTGGCACTCTAGGTGTTCTGGAACTACAATTCCCAGAAGCCCTGATCAGCAGGAGTGCTGACTTGGGCTTCTGGTAATTGAAGTCCAAGAATAGCTAGAGTGCCAAGGTTCGCCACCACTGCCTAGCTCATCTAATTTATTCTCTTAGTCAACCAGAGTTTTCTGCAAATTCCTTTCAAACTCTCAAAATACCTCATGAAACTTTGTCTGAGGGGAAAAACCCACTTGGAAATCTAAAACAGTCAGTCACTAAGTCACTGTTCCTCTCCAATTCACTCCTCTTTTTAAAGTATTGTCTTGAGGGTAAAAGTTGGCAAAGAGTTTACTTTATGCCTATTAATCTTTCTTTGTGTTCTCCTACTTTCATAGGAACTAGATGTATCTCAAAAGTGGGCCATGTTATTAAATGGCTTATGCCATACTATACCTAAGAACTAGAGAGGCACATTGGTTCCCTGATTCAGTGTCACTTGCTAAGCACTATTACTACCTGTCATCATTGGATCAGCGGTAGGCATATTAATGATCAGAGAAGCAAAATACTGTATGAATGTGGGGATTGTGCCCTACAGAATTTTGTTCTTCTCCTCAACCTCTTGTGGCTTTTAACTGCTGCTATAAACTGGCTCAAGAGGGCCAGCGTAGACAGGCTCTAAGGTAATCCTTGTCTGTCTTAGTGCTTCTATTGGTGTATTTCCAGATCTCTTTAAAAACCCATTCAAGGGAAATGCAGACATCAATGACTTGGGTAACTGCAAACGGGCACCTAATTTGTGGCATAAGCTGTCAGTCTGTCTCCATAGGCTTCAGGTCACTATCTTTTTAATAGGTGTCATGGATTTCACATGTGACCTTGTCTTGATTTTAGATATACATTTGATTAATGTAGTATTAAGACACATATAGAGGATTTCTTAGGCTTAGAAAGCCAGCTCTCATTTTGAAGCGCAATGGCATGCCAGGCTGTTAGTCTGACATCACTATGCGTTGCATAGTTAGATCCCTTATCTCACCAAGCATTCGTGAAGGAGGAGGGGAAAATGACTGTCCAGCATTGGACACATTCCAAAACGTGCACTTGCAGGTCCCCATATGAAGTTGACGAGCTGTCATAGCTCCAACCACATGATAGATGATGGACAGGCACCACCTGACTGCCCCATGAGGGCAGCTCCATTCATTAGGTGGGGGTCACATGTCAATCAACCAGAGTGCAGGTGGCCCCTGCAGATGCACCCATAAGATCATTGAATTCTTGAGGGAGGTGTGAGTGCTCTTTAAAAAAAAGAGCTCAGTTTGAACCCTCAGACATGCACTCTTGGAGGAAGGGTGAAACCCTGGCCTCCCGGCATCATAATTCAGAGATCTGCAGGAGCAATTGATGGTCCGCTCCGCAACATGGAACTTCGGGGCTAACGCTTAGCCATGGGGGGCAGAGAAGCCCTCAAACTACAAAGCTTGAGCCTGCTAGGGAGTTAGCGTGATTTTATATTGCTTATTTGTTTTACTAACTTGTGTTTTGCGTAGTGTAGATTAGTTTAAGATCTGTATCTAGTATTTTATTTCCTTCAGCAAACCTTCAAAAGTCAATCGTGGTTTGCCTGCCTTTATCCTGAAGAAGAAGGAAGCCCAGCAGAACAGAAGTGGCTAAATCTAACAGCCACATTTCCTCATCTCTTCAACATTGGAAATCTTCCAGGATACTGTTAAGGGGAGGAGGGCGAGTAGCAGTTATAAGTGGTGTGTCATAGGCATCAGCGCTAAGAAGCCTAGCTTCTGCCTAGCTATCAAAATTACCTGCCATTTGCAGAAGTCTACTCTGTCCTTGTCCCTCAGCAATCGGGTTAGGGTGAGGAATGTTCACTTAAGCATAGCATGATGCAGGATCTAGGGTCCACCCTGCCGAGAGTCCCCAAAAAAGTCTGGGTGCCCTACACTGCCTTTGTGAGGCATTTTCCTCCCCTATCCTTGATAATAAGGTCTTGATACTTTCGATCACATTGCATTTTTTTTACCATTTTTAACTTCACAAAATACCAGCCTTCACAGAAAGGATTGGAGACCAAGGATCTACTGTGCTCTTTGAATGTCCCTTGACTCTTTGAGCTCTCCTGTCATCAATATAGATATTCATTAATTTATAAGCTTAATTTTCTCCCACTTCTCAGTAATTTGCAGAAATGGTCACAGAGCAAAACTTCTGTTCTTTCGCGTTGAGAGGACCGGTATATTGTTTTTAAAAGATGTGAATAACTCATGTGATGCTTCTAATCCTTAAGTAGCCACGCAGAGATCCTAATTGTTTTGCACAATTCCTGTTATTTGCTGTACTGCATAAGTTGTAATATTTGTGTAGGTTTGCTTAATTTTTGTGCAAGGGAATGTAGGAATTGGGGCCGCAGAGGGCCGGAGGTCCCGGAGGAGACTGATCAAGGAACGATACGAGGCAGCATGGAGGAGGATAAGATCAGTGGTTTATTGGGAAAAAGGCATCATCATATATAGGAGTAAAAGCGCAACAGTGGCAAAAACAGTCATCTGACAGAAGTCACATCACCTGTTTACTTGGGTTAATGGGGAATCTCTTGGAGGGAAGTTAGTTAACTTGGCCAAACACAGGCTGGGGAAAACACCATTGTTTTGGGGATTAGGCAGGGGTAAACATGGCATCTGTTTACACCCAGGGTAAAGTTGAGCTTGGAGATGAGTGATTCTTCTAATGGGTAACTGGGTTAGCTATTCGCTCTTCTCAGCAGATCCGCTGGTCAGGTCAGGAAATTGGGTGAATCAAACCCTATCATTTATCCACCCCCCTAAATTTCTCTGCCCGCAGAGCCCACGGCTCAAGGAGCGTTCCCCCGAAGTGGCCTCTGCGTGGGCCGTTCCATGCCACTGGGGCATGGGGAAACCACATCTCCCCTTTTAATTTCATTTAAGGACCTGACTGGCGACTCTGCGTAGGAGAGGCATCAGCTGCTGAGCGGAAATGACGTTTCGGGGTTCCCTCCATGGGGGACATCTCGATAGCAGTGAGGGAATACATTGCACGAAATAAACACTGTTGTGCCCAGTATTACCACCCCCACAATCACTTTGAGTGTCGTCTGAAGCCGTCCCCATGGGAACCACGACCACAAGGAGTCCTACCACCCCCATGAAGAATCCTCCTTGATGTCCCTAACTAGGGTGTGGAGGTCCGTGAGCTGGCTCTGTATCTTGTGGGTATTGTCTGTGAGATTTAAGCAACACATGCTGTGGACAGACTTGCAGCCCATATGATGTAACAATAGGGGATAATCGATAGCTGCTTGATTATCCAGTATGGCATGGCGAAGCTCTGCCTGCTCCTGGTTGAGCAGCGCTATTGCTGAGGAGGTGTGGTTGATGGCTTTTGCTAATCTGCAAGCCAATTGACCAATTCTCCGAGCGTCGCCTATGCTAAGCCTGACACGCTGAATATACTGACCACAGCCTGGTTTTTCAGAGCTGTGGGTCTGAATTCAGACTGCTTTCTGTAGCAAGGCAAGATAATGAGATGTGTCATTGATTTACTGTGACCTGGGGTGATTCTGCAGCTTCTCTGCAACTTCTGGCGTTGTGCAAATGTCTTTCTAACACCTATGGGGAGGTGTGAAAATTACAATGGCTGGAGATAGCCGGCTACCGGGTGCTCAATCTCTTCAAGTAATGGGCCGGTGCAAAACATGGGCCGGTCTGGCTTCCTTTGGTGGAAGCTGGCCATTATTAACAATATACAGAAATTCAAGTGTCCCTTGCAAATCCCAACTGGAGCATTGTACAAGGCATGTATAAATAATAGCAACTACAGATAATAATAGCAATAAAAGACATTCAGCTGCTTCTTGAGGCTTCCCTTCTTGGTGGGGCTTCATGTGCAACTTGAGTTTGGAAAAGTCCTTAGAAGTGGCACTGAGTGTGCAAAATGTTCATAGAAATGTCTTTGGAGATGTAAGTCATAAAGGAAGACGGACAGCTGATGACATCCAGGACAGTGACTGGTGCCGCTCTTTGCAATCGTCCGGGTCTGATTCTGGCCTCTGGGACCTGCCCATGGCGTGCGTGCACACGTTTAGAAGAGTGCCAGATGGTGGCTTAGCCTTCTGCCTGTGCTTAGACTAGCAGCCAAAAGGGAAGGGGTGGCCTAAAAATGCCTGTATCTGATTGAAGGTGTGACCTGACTGCACTCTTAAAATGGTCCTAGGCAGTCCTGGCTAATGAGTGGCACTCTGCACATGCTCGGGAGCTCAGGGACTAATCCTTCCTCTGTGCTCTGGAGTTTGCAAAATGTGTCTGCACACTAGAGAGGGTGCTGCGGGCCAGGTGCCATACTTAAAATGACCTACTAAGACTTATTAAAAACAAGTCAACTATGATGTGCCAGCTGTAAGGAAATAACACA
The DNA here is from genome assembly GCA_035047305.1 of Bradypodion pumilum. NCBI lineage: Eukaryota > Metazoa > Chordata > Lepidosauria > Squamata > Chamaeleonidae > Bradypodion > Bradypodion pumilum. Next base: position 60,385,448 of record JAWDJD010000004.1, on the reverse strand, counting down.
CAAAGATGAAAAGACACACAAGTTAAACATTTCCAGCAGGGAGTTCCACTGGCGAAAGGAGGAAAGACAAGTCAGAAGTTAGCACAATGAGAAGGCAACAACTCCTATCATAGCGAAATCAGATTAGGTCAGGTAACCAAGGCAACCGGGTCCTTCTGTCAAGAAAATCCCTATCAGTAATTAACCATGGAGCCTGTGAAAGGAAGGCTGTAGAAAGAAAGAAATTGGTTAAGGCCTGGAGAGGAATTTTGTTCCTGTTTGCGTGCTTTTTCCTGTGGAAATGGGTACAATGAGTGAGTTACTTTGCACAGATTAAAGTCAAAATACCAGAACAGTATCTTTCCTAAGAGAATGAAGGAGAGTTAGAACGACTCTCAACCTGCGGCCAGATGTGGGCGAGTGGGCCGGAACCCACGTTGCTCTGCCACTACCCCCGCCAAGCCAAGAAGGGCTGTGTGGCGAAGGAAGGGCAGGATGACTGTCCAGACGCCCAGAGCTGTCTGCGGCCCCGGAACTTTAGCCCCTGACTTTAAAAGGCTGAGAACCGAGTTTACAAGATGAGAACACAGTACACACATGAAGACAATGCAATTCTCTCACTCCTAGTGAGATACGGGACTCCAAGACGCTAAGAGACATTCAAAAAACCTTAAGACACAGAGATGGGGGTTTGAGGAACGCAGACGTAGGGAGGGGCCCCATAGCTTACGATACAGTGAGGAAAACTCATAGAAGTGATTTTTGTTTTCAGATCGCGCTTCTGAAAAGAAAAATCTGTTTTCCTGAGTGGCAAAACCGGTTTCCAAGAGTGGCTTAATCCTTTGACAAAGAAAAAGTCTCCAGGGAGGAAGGGGGAATCATATCCTATTGCAGGTTAGGATTCCCCCCCCCCCTCTCCTGCTTAAGCTGCTAAGCAGGCAAGGCAAGGGGCTTTGTTCATCATGCTTTCTCAAACTTTAAATAGTTCCTGCCCATGAGCAGAGTGCAAATTGTTTAACACATATTTCACAGTGACATTACCACGCAGTTACACACAAGGAACACTTTTCCAGTCATACTGTGGTCATAGAGACAGGGCTTTTGCAATCATACACAGTTCTTGCAGACATACATTCAGTGGTGCACCACGCATACACACATTTATTTACGCATTCGCACATTCCTCCCCTGGTCTGCAGCGTTCTATACTACACATGAGGAGATGGCTAATACACAGCTGGCTATTTTACAACCACCTGGGTGCTTCTACTTAGGGGCAAGTTTCTCTGGGCTACTCCCAAGGTGAGACCAGCAGATTCTGCCTGTGCCTTGGGGGAGCTCGGGGTACTGTTGCTGGGATGGTTCTTCTGGCATAGCCAGGGCGATGGCTGCCTCCTTTCTAGCCTGGGCCAAATGCATGCCAGGGTGGCCATTTGGCATGAAGACGATCTTTTGAAGATCTGCCTGGTCTAGATTGGCTTTCTCTTCTAAGGTGTCTCATTTTACCACACTGGAAGCAGGCGCCTTGGGGTTTTGGCACTGCTCTGCGCCTGAGTGTGGTAATGGGTCTGCTCTGGAGCCCTGCATGGCCAGGGGCCGTGCAGATTTCCGTGAGCAGTGGGCGCTGAGCAGCCCTGCCTGAACGTGTGTCTGCCTTCAGATAGGCTGAGCACAGCAGTTGGGCGCTAGCTAATTGTGCCACTGGCAATTTCCCCCTGAATGGATCTTCCTCACCCCTGCGCTGAATGGAGTTCTTTCTTTGCAGGGAACTTTTAACTGTCAGAGAAGCGCCAGGGCCTCTCATGCCATGAATTCCTTCAGTGACGTCTGCAGCTGCCACTGAGGGAATGCTCCCTACACTGCCCTGCTTAAGCTGAAATGACGAATAGAGACTTCTTGGGGCTGATGGTTCTGACAGCGCTGGGGTTTTCTGGGTCTCTATCCGGACTGGGTCATCCTCTACTGAGAGTTTCCTACATTTGCTCCATGTGCGAATTATGCCCTCTGGAGCTTTCAGGGGTTGCTGAATGCAGTCTCCTATCTGTTCCCAGAGCTCGAGGGTTAACGGACCTACTTCTGGGTAAAGCAGGCAGTGTTCCCCTAGGTACACCAAAAGTCTCGCTAGCTCCCTGCTGTGAAAACGCAAATTAAATATCCTGGCCAGGATCTTGAACTCTTCCTCACGAGTTCTTTGGCTAGCGGATGGACGCTGTCGCTGAGGACAGATCCCCATATTACCTGCGAAGGGTCCTCCAAAGTTTCCTCCTCGGGACGAGTCGACGCGTCTTTGGGCAAGTAATAGGTTCTGGCGACGGTTCTCTGGGTAGAGCTCGGAGCGTGGACTGCGGCCACGGGCCCTCGGTGGCCACTGCACTGTCAGGGGCTCACAGCTGCCCTGAGCGGAACGCGTTTTTCCCTTTGGCGCAAGCCGCCGCGAAAGTCGGGAGCAAGCTGTAGGATGCCTCTTTGTAATGCCTCACCACGTAGCTGTCTTCCCAATCGGATGGCTTTCCGACTGGGGCTGCTGCTCTGTCCTCCAGGATGATTGGACAAGGTTCAAGCGCAGAACCTGGCTTTGCTGATCGCTTACTCACGAGTAGACCGCTCGGGGGTCGCTTACTCTCGAGTAGATCACGTCTCGGGGTCACCAGATGTAGGAATTGGGGCCGCAGAGGGCCGGAGGTCCCGGAGAAGACTGATCAAGGAACGATACGAGGCAGCATGGAGGAGGATAAGATCAGTGGTTTATTGGGAAAAAGGCATCATCATATATAGGAGTAAAAGCGCAACGGTGGCAAAAACAGTCATCTGACAGAAGTCACATCACCTGTTTACTCGGGTTAATGGGAATCTCTTGGAGGGAAGTTAGTTAACTTGGCCAAACACAGGCTGGGGAAAACACCATTGTTTTGGGGATTAGGCAGGGGTAAACATGGCATCTGTTTACACCCGGGGTAAAGTTGAGCTTGGAGATGAATGATTCTTCTAATGGGTAACTGGGTTAGCTATTCGCTCTTCTCAGCAGATCCGCTGGTCAGGTCAGGAAATTGGGTGAATCAAACCCTATCATTTATCCACCCCCCTAAATTTCTCTGCCCGCAGAGCCCACGGCTCAAGGAGCGTTCCCCCGAAGTGGCCTCTGCGCGGGCCGTTCCATGCCACTGGGGCATAGGGAAACCACAAGGGAAAGATGTTCCCTTGTCAAGAGCATACAAAATACCTCACTCTCTCATGGGAGAAGCATAATAATTTTGTGGTTTCTCATCCATGCATAGTAGGACAAAATAGAAAGAGATTTACATACCTAGTTGGAAACATTTTATTATGAAAGCCACTATTTCAAAGAGCAGAGTTAAATATTTGGATTGGGAAACAAACAGTGAACAAGTCTGGACATGTACTTTCTATTCAGCATTAGAAAACAATAAAGCAGATGATGGATGAACAGTGCTATGTTAAAAAAATATAGCATATTAAGTTGGGGGTCTGCAAAGAGTACTCAAAATGATTTCCCATAATCTTGGCAATTCAGTGTTCTCCTTCAGAGAGCTCGAGTGACATGAAGTGCTGAATGGCTTTGGCTTAATGTTAAACCATCATTGATTTCTTTGCTCTCCAGCTGCATTTCTACTTGCTTGTTTTCAATAATTTTGGTATTACAAAACCTCTTTGTTTCTTTCAAACATTTGCTATGGTAAAAATACACCGACAAAGACCCACTGCAAAGATTACATGAAAGATTAAAAAACCTATGGTCATAGAATGCCTCTCTCCATCCTGCCAGCTTACTGGTTTTCAGATTGAGATATCAATGCTCACAAAATAGATTAGTTTTACAATCTGGGACGTCTGAAGAAAAAAAAGAAAATAATGACAAGGCTCAATTAATTTTTCACCAAGTCACACAATTGGTTTGGACAACTTTCCCTCCCATTTCCCCCTCCCAGTCTTAATATCAATATGTTACCTTGTTAAGTACCAATAAGCACATACAGCACTCTAAGAAGGTAGAAATTGATGATGCTATCAAATTGTTCCTACTTCTAGGCATACCTCAGCAAGAGATGGTAAGATACTGAGAGGGGGGAAGAGGGGGTTGATGTGCTTTTCTCTGTCTTCCTCTAATGTGGGCTGCTTGATTAAGCCCCACAACATCTAAATATATTTATGCATGGGATGGATAGACATCTCTCCCTTTGTCTCACAACCCCTGCCTTGGACCACTTCAGATAATGCAATGGGCTGCTGTGACTTTCAAAGAGAATTCTTACACTTTAGCAGAAAATTGAAAGTGCGGCGCCAAAATGGCCACCGCGCTCTATGCGCCCCCCCGGACTCAGACATCCGGGTGAGTTAGGGGGCGTGGCCATGCCTCTATAAAAGGGGTGGCCACGAGGCAGCCGAGCTGCCATTTTAGAATGCGACGGAGCGGAGACGTTTTCTCCGCCATGTTTCTTGCTCTCTTTGCCCTTCGTACCTGTTGTTTGAATGGAGTTCTTTGCTCTTCGCTGCTGCGGTACTCAGGGCACAGGAACTGATCCCTGGCCAGGGATCCATCGGTAGGCAGCTTCTTAGGGAGACATGGCTCCCAAGCGCAAGGCTCCGGCGGTCAAGCCGCGGCCGAGGGGAAGGGCTTTCCCTACCCCTCCATCTACTGGGGGGCAGCCATTGGGTTGGAGGACTCGGGCTGCACCCCCCCAGCCGGGCAGCAGGATGGCCTTGCCCACCGCTGCCAGTGGGGCTGATCAGGCTTCTACTGGTCAGCCCGGCACAGGCCTCCAGGCTGGGCTGGCACAGGCTGGCTCCTCGGGGATCCCTGCCCCTGGAGGGCATTTTCTTGGCTCGGGACAGGGTCGCCCACTTGGACCTGGTGGCGGTTTCTGCCCCACCATTCCTCCGGCCCCCCACGGGCCAGAGTTTGGGGCATGGCCCTACTCGGGCCCTGGATCCCCATTTGGGTTTCCCATCCAGCAATTGACCACCGGGCCGTCCGGCCCATCCGGCCCACCTTATACTGGGGGCTTGGAGACTGTTGATGCGCTTCTTGCATGTATTTCGGTGCTAGAGGCATCACTGGGCATTGCCCAACCACCTCCCAATGGGGGTTTAGCTGCTGCTTCTATTACGGCCCCTTCGTCGGTCCCGGCAGACACGTCGGCCGTGACTCTCCAGCGGGCTGCCAACAGGGTCGAGCTGCTTGAGGCCATCAGGCCAGCCCAGGCTGGTGCCTTGCAGCTCCCCGCACGTTCGGATTTGCCACTGGGGAGCAGTCAGGTGTAGCCCCAGAGCTCGATGCCTGTCGCGAGCTCCGACGCCCGCCGTGGGCCAGAAGCCCCAGTGGGGGCGGCTCACGGGGGTGCGACTAGTGAGTATCCTGTTCAATTTAGTGCACCGACACGGTCCAGTCACAACTGGGGGGATACAGTGGCTATGGCCACGCCAGGTAACTGTGGGTGGGCAGTTGCTTCCACACTGCCCTGTTAACTCCTGGTTGCCAAATGGCCCCTCGGTTAGGGCAGGGGTGTCCGCCCCCGGGGGTATGCCAAGCGTCGCAGGGGCTATTCAGGGCCCGCTGTGCATATCCTTCATCCAACATGTGCCAACAGCAGCTCTGCCAATGGCTGGTTATTCTTTGCCCCTGGGTGATCATCTTTCACAGGCCACGAGGGATAAGATTTGGCAAGGGGAGTACGTTGATATTTTCTCCCTCCTGAATCATGAGCCCACCAAGCAGGAGAGGGAGGGACAGGATGACCGGGACAAGGAATTGTCCTGTCGTCGTAAGCCACCGTGTACCTGGGCCAATTGGTTGCCAGCATATCTTATATATATGGCGGTATACCTGAGGGCCCGGCCTGATTTGGCCATTCCGATGGTGCAACACCTTGACAACATTTATAGGGTGATGGTTGATTTTCCTGGCCCATCGTGGTTGGCTTACAATGAGGAATTTAGGATGAGGGTGGCCCTACATCCTGAGATGAGGTGGGATGAGCCCTGCCAGCAATTGTGGCTCTTATATATGACTCCCACGCGTACGGCGCCTGGAGATAGGTACCATTGCGGCCATGCCGTGCAGCGGGCGGCTGTGACGCAGGTTCCCCGCCAGCCGTCGGGGCAGGGGATTCCAGCCCACCTGCTGTGTTGGAGCTTCTCAGCTAGCAGCGTGTGTAACAAGCGTCAGTGTCGTTTCCGGCACGAGTGTCCCTCTTGCTCTGGCCCTCATGCTGCCTCCGCGTGCCCGCAGGCTGGTGGGTCACAAGGCGGAGGTAGGGGCGGGCAGGGGGCGGTCAGAGCTCCCTCTGATGGTGCTGGCCACCCAAAAGGCACCCTCCCCAATTAATATCCCTATGCTAGGTTGATGGCTTTCCGCTTATCCTAGACGGGATGATGCGAGGTTACTAGAAGGCTTCCAGTTTGGCTTTCGTATACCATTTAGGGGTGTTCGGGGACCGCAGGATGCCCCGAACTTACTTTCTCTAAAGGGCAATGAGGAGGTCGCTGCACAAAGCATAGCTAAGGAGTTGCAGGCTATGAGAGTTGCGGGGCCCTTTACTGAACCACCATTCCTTAACTTGAAGGTCTCTCCTCTGGGGCTAGTCCCGGAAAAGACCCCAGGTGAATTTTGCTTAATCCACCATCTCTCTTACCCTGCGGGTTCCTCGGTCAATGATGCTATTCCTGATGACCTTTGCTCAGTCAGGTATACGTCGTTTGATCAGGCCCTACAGATGGTACGCGTCTGTGGTCCCGGGGCCCTCCTGGCATAGTGTGATATCAAATCGGCATTCCGATTACTGCCAGTGCACCCCGAGGACTTTCATTTTTGGGGGAAATTCTATGTAGATAAGGCCATGCCTTTTGGCTGCTCTATTTCATGTTCGGCATTTGAACGATTTAGCACTTTCCTCCAATGGGCCTTTGTTCGCAGGTCAGGGTCCTGGTCTGTAGCCCATTACCTCGACGACTTTTTGTTCGGGGGTGAACGGGGCTCGGACACGTGTACGCGTCGCCTTACTACATTTCAGGCCCTTATGCGGGAACTGGGTGTCCCTTTAGCGCCTGAAAAGACCGGGGGCCCAGCCACCAAGCTCACCTTTTTAGGCATCGAAATTGACACTGTCGCACAGGCATCCAGGTTACCCATGGACAAGGTGGCTCGGATCTCTGCGGCGATTCGGGCACTGATTTCCAAGCATAAGGTGTCCCTTCGTGAGCTACAGGTACTTCACGGCCACCTCAACTTTGCCTGCAGGGTGGTGACACCGGGCAGAGCTTTCGCCAGGCGTCTGTGTGATGCCATGGCTGGCCTATTAAAATGCCACCACAGGGTCCGACTCACCAGGGGTATACGGGCAGACCTTTCGGTTTGGCTCACATTCCTCCAGGAATTTAATGGGGTCTCTTTTTGGAGATCGGACCTTATGGTCTGCCCTAAATTTCAAGTACAGTCGGATGCCTCCGGCTCTCTGGGTTATGGGATTTATTTCGAGGAGCGGTGGGCATATGGCTGATGGCCTCATGCATGGCAGGGCATGGATCGTCTCCACGATCTTACTTCCCTGGAATTTTTCCCCATTTTGGGGGCACTAATGCTATGGGGTGATAAGTGGGTCAACTCAGTGGTCCATTTTTGGTGTGACAATGCTGCAGTGGTGCACATTGTTAACGCTCAGACATCCAAATCCCCTAGGGTCATGGCATTGGTTCGTCAATTTGTCTTGAGAAGCCTACGCCTTAATGTGCTGTTCAAGGCCAGACATGTACCAGGCATTAATAATGATATTGCTGATGCTTTATCCTGCCTGCAGATCTCCCGGTTCCGTGCCTTGGTGCCAGAAGCAGAGGAATTCCCCTCGCCACTCCCGGCTGAGATTTGGACATTTGGTGAGGACAGGTGAACCGGGCAATCGGCATGTCTTTGGCACCTCGCACGCGTAAGGCGTATCAACATGCTTTCATACAATTTAGAACCTTTTGTGGGCAACTACGGTTACCCAAAGTATGGCCAATACCAGTAGACCAGATTTTACAATACATGGTTTATCTTCACGGTCAGGGGCTGGCCCCCCATACTATAGCCTCTAGGCTTTCGGCACTGGCATTTATGGCCAAGGCGCGGGGCTTCGCCAACTGCCTGAATGATTTCCACATACGTCATGTTTTGGAAGGGTGGACACGTGAACGTGGCCACCACCCGGACACACGTCACCCGATTTCACCAGATGTTCTTACCCACCTTGCACGAGGCTGGCATAACTTATGCTATGATAGGTATGAGGTGGCTCTTTTTCACACAGCCACCACTGTAGCCTTCTTTGGAGCGCTCTACATCAGTGAGTTGGTACCACTGTCTAAGGCGGATGCGTCTCGTAGGGCACTGGAACTCGATGTCTATGTTACACAAGAGTGGGCTCAGTTGAGGATATGGTCCTCAAAGGTTGATCAGCACGGCGTAGGCAGTGGAGTCAGACTGCTACAATGTTCCATTGAAGACATCTGTCCAGTTGGTGCCCTACATGAGTTTTTGGCAGTGCGTGGTACGCACCCTGGCCCGTTTTTCTGCCACCAGGATGGGTCTCCCCTTACTGGAGGGGGGGAACGTGGCATCACCAGGATGGGTCTCCCCTTACTGGGGGGGGGAACATGGCATCATGGCAGAGTAGGAGGACGGGTTTTTAGTTATTTGCTGAAGTGAAGAACGAAAAAAGGAGCAGACAATGCGAGTATTTAGACCAAATAAGAACTATTTTTTTTTCTTTAAGACTCTGCTATCGAATGATCAAACTGGAAATGGTTAATAATGTAGGTTAGCTTGGATTTGGAAGGATTGTTAACTGGCAGACGCGAGATGCCATGCATGTCCTGACGGAGTATGGCAATTTAGCGGGGCATCAGGAAGGAGAGGACAGGCTTTCCCCATGTTCGATCGGATGTTATCTAGATAGTAAATCCCTACTTCCACCATGCTATTATACAGTAAAGAAGTTTTGGAGGACACTAAGATTAATCGAAAGGTTCTTGTTGTGAAAGTTGATCTATGCTGGTTTGCGTTCAGCCTCGGATCCCCTCATACCTAAAGAACTCCGGTAAGTCCGGACAGATTCGACCTGTCGGGGGGAGTGGAGGCGGCAAAGTTTGAACCAAACGGTGGGTTTACAGAGGGAAGCCCTTTTTCTACTCCAGAGATTTTGCAGCTCCACTTTTTCAGTGACATTTCTCCTGATTTGTGAGCGGATAAAATTGAGAGATATAGAGACTATGTTTGCAGAGTTAACTGAATTATCTTCACTCAAATCAGGCTGCACAGTTCAGGCCGGCAGATGAGCAGATGAGCGTGTGAGCGGTCTGGTTGAATGAGGAGACAAGGCGGTGCCGAGGAGCGAGAATTGTGCTGGGATCGGAGGGAGAACAATCCACGGATTGAGTTACTGGATTCTATCTTGCCCTATTGCCCTATTGTAAACGGATAAAAGAGAGAATGAGGATTTTGTCCAGCAGAGTGAGGAGAGGGTTTTTCGACAGGACTGATCAACAAACATTGACTCTTGGTTTCTTGGATTCTCCAAATAAGTTATAATTTTGCCAACTTCTGGTTAGTTGGGTGTTAATGGATTTTATTCTTGCTTTGAAACTGCTATAGTTCTGGAAGCTGGCAATTATAGGATGGTAAAGAGATACAAGATTTTGCAACATCAAGTGAGACAGTTTGTTTCAATTCATTTTGCACAGCTGCCAGCAGTCTTTGTTATCAATTGGCTGTTTGACTATAGCTTCCTTCCCCTGCATTCTTTTGCCTGGAGTTACAAGGTTACTGAGTGCTGATGAAAAACTGCACCTAACTTTTTACATCTCCTGGACATCTTCATCAAGGGGTTTTCCATACTTTAAGTTATTCTTTAGGTTGTATTTGTATTCTCCTCCCTCTTAATTCTTTTTCATTTCTATTTTGGAGTATACCTCTAAATATTACTGGAATTGGTATTGTTAATTGTTTATGCTGACATTCTCTTTTTACTTTTTCTCATTGTAAGAGGGATAGAAGATTGTTTAATGAGTAAGAGGGTAAAGGCACCTGATCAGGATTCATCTTCGGTGAGAAATAAAAGATTGATCAGAAAGGAGCAGGAAGTAAGCAGAAGGAGATCTTTGAGAGAAATAGATGAGGTAAATGACTTAGAACAATTTAAAAAGAAAGTGGAAGAAAGAAGGAGTAAACAATTGCAACAAGAGATTCTAGAAAAACAGCAGGAGGGCAAGTGGGGAATTTTAGAAGATATGAACAAGGCAGGATCATTAAAAACACAGGCCACTCCAATGGAAGTATTAAGTGATTCAGACGCAGAGGAGGGGACAGAGATGGATACAGCTTCAACTTCCAATATTAAAGATTTAAAAGGAAATTTAGAATCTAGATTCGACAAAATGGAGCAGGCTTTGCAATTAAAACTCCAGGATATGGAAGAACAAAGGTTGTTGGACAATAAAAAATTTCAAAAGGAGATTAAAGACACTATTTCAAAAGTGATTAAAACAACAAAAGTAGAGTGTACAAATCTGATTAAAGAGATAGAAGACTTGAAAGAAGGGGTTAATGCTATTGGTAAAGAAGTGTGGGAATTACATCATGATGTGAAAGAGATGAAGGTGAAAGTAAATTCTAGGGATGACAGGCTGGCAGACCAGGAAAAAAGACTGGGTCATCTGGAAGACCAATTGAGGAAAAAAATGTGGTGATTAGACATATACTGGAAGATAAACCAGATGATCTATGACAGCGATTCTTAAATTGGTTAAATAGATTGAGTTTAGGGGTGATGGTGGGACCGGAAGATATTGTGAGCATTTATAGATTAGGCCCCCCAAAAAATGGATCTGGAGCAAGAAATGTCCTGGTAAAATTTGTTAATTTGGGCTTAAAATTAAAATTGATGAATCAAATTAAATCTTTAGTCCAAGAAGCCCTGAAATTGGAATCCACAACGATTGAGGTATATAATGATATATCATTAGAACAACGGGTTTGGAGATTGCAATTAAAACCATTGACTAGAATATTAAGGGATAAAGGTATTAAATATAATTGGAGACCACCTAAACAATTAAGATGTATGAATCAAGGGAAAAATTTTGTGTTAAGGGAGACTCCTCACATACTGGACATACTTATAAAAGCAAATATTATAGAGAAAGGCTCAAAGAAATGTCAACTTCTAAAGGAATCACTTTCAGGGATGAAGGCGCAGGAAGTGGAAGGGGAAGAGGAAGAAATGATGGGGGCAGAGGGAGGAAATTAAATGAGTTGGTAATTCAATTTATTAATAGTCTATTTGAATTATACTAATCTTTAAGTTTGTAAAAATTGTTATTGAACACATAATGGTTGTACTGTTAAAATGTTTTTTTCCTTTTCTTTTTTTGCCAAACATCCCCCCCCAACTTGGGATGCCAAAGGTTGCTTTCCAACTAGGAAAGGGGGGGGGGGTTAAAGATTTTTTTCTCAGTTTGGTTATTGTTAAGTATTTTTTTTGTACATGGAATCTAAATGTTAATAGGTATATATTGAAGTTGATGAAAGGGAATCTGGTAATTTTTAATTTTTTAATTTTTATTTTTTTGGCTTCACTGTTTGGAAATTGTCAGCAAGGGTAAAAAGACCAATATTCTTCCATGTCAAGGAGATTAAAAATTATATCATGGAACGTTAAGATTAGAGTCATTTCTTAACAGAGAGAAAGCAGACATCATATTTCTTCAAGAAACGCACCAAAAAATGTAAACAAAAATAATTTGTATGTGAAGGGAACTGACATTTATGAAAAATGTTTGGGGACCTCAAATTCTAGAGGCATAGCCACCATAATATCTAATAAACTGAGTTTTATAATGTCCAAAAATATATGCGATAAAGAGGGAAGGTTTCAATTAATTAAGGGTAAGATTGATGATGATGAATATACTCTGGTAAATATCTATGCCCCAAATAAAAATCAAGGTCTCTTTCTGGATAAGATTTTACCAATTTTAAGATTTTACCAAAAAAGAAAGATCATCTAATGTGTTAGTGGGTGGAGACTCTAACCTAACAAGAGCTGTGATTGATGTATCCAATTACTCTAATGACAGGATTGGTCAATTTAATACACTTGACAAGTGGATGGAGAAGCTGAATTTCAAAGATACTTGGAGATATATGAAAGGAAAGAAAAAGGGATTTACCTTCTTCTCCTCAATGTCAAGATCATATTCTAGATTAGATTATTTCATGGTTTCAGAAAATCTTTTACATAATTTAGAGGAGTTCAAAATTGGTACGTTCAAATTGTCAGACCATACCCCAATCACTTTGAAAATCAATTTAGGAAAAGATGTCTTAAAAAGTAATCTATGGAGATTTGACACTAAACTCCTAAATAATAAAGTGATAAAGAAAAGACTGATGGATAAATGGATAGAAACATGGGAGATTAATGACACGGGTGAGGTGGTACCACATATTTTGTGGGACGCCATGAAAGCGGTATTAAAGGGAGATTGTATTCAGGAGAAAAATATTTTTGAGAAAGAATTAAATAGAAAATCAGTTAAAAAGAACAGGAATTAAAAGAATTAGAAAGAATGCATGCAGAAGAGGGTAGTGAGAGAAATTGGAATAAACTTCAGTCTTTAAGAAAAGAGATAATAGGTTTAGAAATTGATAAAGCAAGAAAGGATATGGCCTATTTAAAGAGGAATGACTCCGGATTTAATAGTAAAGACGTGAAAACTGTAGCAAAAAGAGCAAAAAACAAAAAGATTAAGAAGGAAATAGAAGCTTTGACTGATGAGAATGGTTTTCTAGTTTATAAATTAGAGGGGAAACTCCGGATAGCAGGAGGTACCACTTCCAGTTTACCTTGGTTTACCTTGGACTCATAGAAGTATGAAGTCACTTTCAATAAAGGAAAAAAGCACAACTGCAAAGATCTCTGGAGGTGGTACCTCACCCCAGCCAAATTACATTTAATAAATAATAAGAACTCTGACTTATGTTGGAGATGCTACAAAGAAAAAGGGACATATCTCCATATGTGGTGGTCGTGCGGCAAGATGAGGAATTTTTGGAATATTATAGAAGAGGAACTGAAAAATATTTTAAAAATATCAATAGTATTAAGTCCAAAGTTAGTATTACTGGGTGAAGTGGAGGATTTACCTCTAGAAGAAAATAGAAAGGAATTATTGTTATCCTTATTAATGGTGGCAAGACAGCTAGTTGCCAAGGAATGGAAGGGTGGAATTAATATCGGCAAGACTAGATGGTATATGGACGCCTGGCAACTGGCTCTCAATGAGAAATTAACTAACCAAATCCACCAGAGAAAGGGGATATCAATAAAGTTCCCTTTTTGGGAGTTTTGGGGCCCTTTTGCAAACTTCGCTCTTTCAGTTGATAATAGGTTTAGGCCGAGCCCGGACACGATCTAATTTTGGAAAGAAGATTGAAGTTATATGGTCATGAAACCCCTGCCGACAAACCCAACAGTACACAGATGTTTTGTTTTTGTATTTTCTTTTTCTTATCTTTCTTTTATCTTAATGCATAGATTGGTTTGTATTTTTGTATTTAACATCACCTTTGTATTATTTTAATTCACAATAAAACATTTAAAAAAAGACAGAAGAGTGCCAGGAGCTCTGTAGAGCTAGGCATTTGTCTCTCTTTTTAACAGCAGCCAGAGGAAAGCCCCAGTCAATCACCTGGAAGAGACTGTGATAACTATACTCATATTTGGTTCCTTCTTAAAAAGCCAACAAAGGGAGCTTGCTGTTCTATGTTTTCTCTTTCTCTTTCTTACCACCCCTCTTGTTCACTGTGTCTGAAATATATTCACAGCTACAGCCTTTGATGATTTAAATGGAGACTTGGCAGCAAGAAAGACAGAGAAAGCTCATTTTTAAAGTAAAGTGCTTACTTTCTCCATTGCAAGCAAGTCAACATTTTCCTTTATGTTTTCTCCCTTTCCCCACTTTTAATCATGGTATGTGAATGCTGGATTTAAGATGTGAGATATTTGGGAATGTTGCTTCATTCTGTTAATGCAGTGGTCCCCAACCTTTGGATTTTGGACTTCAATTCCCAGAAGCCTAAGTCAGTATATTAGCTGATCAGTGCTTTGGGGAATTAACTTAAGCTTCTGGGAATTGAAATTAAAAACCCAAAAGTTGGGGACCACTGCTTCCAGATTCTTTGTTTTGCTCTGTGGTCTTGTCAGAAGCTCATAAATGTCCTAGTTAGATTCATATTCATATAGTGGCTCAAAGTCTGTGAACATTCAAATTATATTGCATTTGGCCATCGGTGCTCTGTCTTAGGATGTAAAGCATACAGGAGTTTGATAGATCTGAAGACCAGGGCAAACAGAGACCATCACTCTTGTGCATTCCTCCACACAGTGAGGCCAAAGTACCACCTTAACTTTCTTGTGAGCTGGCAGTGAAGCAGTAAATAAGATAGTGACTGACATGATGTTGCTGGAAAAGGGTGAATTGATTCAAGTGAGTGTGGGTTTATGCCTATTTGATAGCCTATTCCACTGTAGTACAGACAACAAATTATTCACTGCCATCATTGCAGCAGCACAGAGTTATCAAACAGAACTGTATCAAACTATCAAGGCCCTAATACAGTGAGGGCTAAACTTTGCATTCCAGCTGTTCTGGAACTTCGATCCCCAGAAGCTCTGATCTGCAAGAGTGCTGACTTGGACTTCTGGTAATTGAAGTCCAAGAACAGTTGGAGTGCCAAGGTTAGCCACCAGGGCCATAGTATATTCAGATATATAAGAATATTATTTATTTGTTTGTTTGTTACTATTTTTATTTTCGCCCTCTCACCAAGGCAACTTCGGGCAGCTCACAGGTGTAAATATATAAAAAACATTCCATAACAATAAAATCAAGAAACCTATCTAAAAACCATCAAACATTAAAACTCTTAAAATACCCATAACATACCCTCTTCTACAACCACTAAAAGCCAGGCTAGACCTTATATAAGCCATCGTTTTTTTTTTTTAAAAATAGCATGTTAGACCACTCAATAGCCCATTGTAAATAATTGGCACAATATTTTTTGGGTAAAACTGATTGGCTCCTTTCTGATTTTGATGTTGCAGTTAAAATAAATGTGTGCAACTTTGGCTCCTGTCCAGTGATCATAAAGGTAAAGACTCCCTTGCTTGAAAGCCAGTCATATCAAACTCTAGGGTATGGTGCTCATCTCCATTTACAGCCAAAGAGCCAGAGTTGTCTGTGTCTGCAAATGTTTCCATGGTTATATGGCAGGCATGACTAGATGCTGGAGCACACGGAATATATATCATGTTTAATTCATGCAGCTTAAGGGAAAGGCACCTTGGAGAAGGCACATTTCCCATATCCTTAAAAGTCGTAGTGACTAGATGTTCACTAAAAACAACTTTCTTGATCCTCACTAGCAATTTTCCTGCATTCCATTAGTGGAACAACAAATTGGAACATGTAGTGGCTGTGGTGGCGGTGGTGGCGGTGGTGGCGGTGATGGCGGTGGTGACGGTGGTGGCGGTGGTGGCGGTGGTGGCGGTGGTGGCGGTGGTGGCGGTGGTGGCGGCGGCGGCGCTAGCGGCAGTGGCAGCGGCATTCTTCTTCTTGTTCTTGTTCTTCTTCTTGGTGATGCAAAAATGGGAGACAATTCTTCTATCTTCTGTAAATAGGTTTATGGACCTTTTCTCTAGTTTTATTCATGAACTGATTTCTTTAGAGAAGCAGCAGAGTCTTCCTTTTTACTCAACATCAGTCTCCAGAGTGGTTATTTCTAATAACAATAATCAGAGGTTCAACACTGAACCACTGTACTCTGCAAATAAAATGCAAGACAATCCTAACATTATATTGTTGTGCTGTTACATGCCATGAAGTCACCTCCAACCTAGGGTGACCCTTATAAACAAACAATCTCCAAAATGTCATGTCTTCAAAACATTTGCTAAGCATTTGTAAACTCAAGCTTCTCCTCCCATTGCTCATATATCATATCTCTACTATTATATATATCTCTTTCTTTTATTCACTTTAAAATCATATTTTTTAGAAATAATAATTGTAACCTATCTTATTTATTTTATTTATTACATTTTTATACGGCCCATCTGGGATATTTCCCACTCTTGATCTTTAACTTCCCCTTGTTATTTTTTCATTAATATCAGACCAGTTTAGATTAGGTTAGACCATATCTACTTTATCCTTATTTAATAACCTTTCTATTCTTTTTCTCTTTATATTTTTTCTCAAACCCTTCACATTTAAATTTATTATTCTTAATTTTCTTCAGTATTTTTCTCACACTGAGTCAGGTGAAAGGAATTGAAGAATGAACTCACCTAAAGCTGTTATTGCAATGTTAGAATCTTATTGGTGGAGAACATTTGAAAGTAGTAGATATTGGGGTCTTGGCCTGACAAGTGTTTGCTATCTAAAATTTGTGTCTGTGTTATTATGGGAGGATGGGTGTGATTCTGCTGAGAAAATTGGTCAAAGAAATATCCTCTTACAAGTTATTTTAGCAGCCATGTTTATCCAACACTCATTTACAGAAAGAGCCTCCTCGAAAATTGTGGTATTTTTGAGCCATAGTCAGGTGTACCCTGGTAACAACAATCTTGTGTTGCTGGCTAATCTTTCTCACACTAGGTCAGGTGAAAGGAACTGCAGAATGAACTCACCAAAAGGTACCTTCATTTTGGCAGTTTCACATCTAGCCTAGACATGGAAGAAGAAGTAGTTGCAGTCAGAGCATAAACTTCAATTATGGTTATGTTAATATATTTTCCCCAGAATCAGTCTGATATAATTTGTTCAGACTTTTCATTATCGACCCTAATTTCTTGAGCTACGGTTTTCCTCAACATTAGAGTCACTCCATTTCATCTAAGTTGATAATTTCTAGAGAAGAATATTTTGTAGTTGTCTGATTGAAAATTTCCATTCCTGTCCTCTTTAGTTCATTGATACCATGCACTGCAGTATTTATGTGCTTGATTCTTTCTTTAAAATTTCCAGTTTACCTTGATTCATACTTCTCAAGTTGCATGCTTCTGTTGTATGTGTTGTGCAGCATCTCAGACTTACCTTCCACTTCTGTGCACATGAGCCATTAGACATCTTTCTGGTTTTAATCTAATTGTTTTATTAGCAACAGCACTATTTGTACTTAAACTGGGAGTTTTAGCACTATGTCTTGGTTCAATTTGGACAGTTTCATCCAAGGGTTTTTTCTTTATTTGCATCAGGGTGTTACACAGCTTAAACTTATGGATGTATATAAAACATAGGTCACACTAAAAAATAAAATGTTAAAATAGACAATTTTTGACTAAAAATGCGCTACTTCTTCGACATTTGCTAGATCAACTTTAGTACACTTGGTGGGTAATAAATTGCATGCACATAAATGTTGCATTGATTGAATTTAAATTCACAGACAACTTGTTCTGTATCCAAGTAGCCACATTTTACTTGATTATTCTTCAATCTTTGTAATTCATTTCAAAGTGACTTACTAAGTGACTTCCAGATGGTCCAGACAAAAACTTGTTCTGATGAGAGACATTTTTCAGCATTCATTCATTTGGCAAGGTTTGTTGTTTTTGCTCTCCATCAGCTTAGCCTAGTCTTTTCTGGTATAATATTTAGAGCTTGAGAAGTGTGCAGAAACTGCACTTCATTCTAGTCATTGTTTAGGGCAGTGATTCCCAACATTCTGGGTCATGAAGAATGCATTAGAGTGCCCAATGGCCACATCTTAAGACAAAATGTGACCTACTGATTTAGATCAAAAGTAAACATTCAGAGGTAAACATGCAGGATGGAGGAGCGCACAGAATGAGCTTGGAACCACAGGTTGAAGACCCCTGGACTAGAGGGCTAATGTCCATTAAATGGGTTGGGTTGGTTCTCTATTATCTTTTTTCATTCATTATTTCAACATGCTCCCAGAGGATAATGCCAGGTAGGTGTCGGGCAGCCAGTACTAACCATTAAGAGCTACAAGGTTTTCATGCTAAGAAAAGTTCAGCATTAGTTTACCATTTCCACCTTTTGTGCAGTACTAACAAAAGTTAGTAAGATTGTCATTGCCATTGCAGGCGCACCCCCCAAAGAAAGACTCAGACACCGGTATATGGATAAAGGCATTGGGCCACTTTTATTGAATAATGCCCTAGTCCAAATTATAACTTTCAATTGGTGTATTCATCCAATTGTAATTGTTAAGGCAAGCAGGCCGCAGTAACACTGGTAAGGTTCCTCCCAAAATTGCCAATGGCAATTGGCTACAATGTATCCATTTGTATCCATTTGTTTGTTGATACAAACAAATTGTTGACCGGAGTCAATAAACTATCTACTGACCCCACCCTATGACGTGTATCCGTCAAATCACGGGGTGATGCATGCTGAAAAGCTCCTGCCATCACCCCTTGCCTGGTTCGTCGTTGACTGGTCAAAGCTATTACACCTGTACCTGTCTAAGTGTTGGCCAGTCAATTGCGAACCTGCCAGATATCTCTGTGTCATAAATCTTTACCTTACCAGTGCTACCCGCCTAAAGTGACCAAAGTCAAAGAAACCCCTTTGCTCAAACACTAGCAACAGTGTGGGATGGGCAAAAAAAGCCAGAAACCAAGGGCCAATTGTGGGTTCAGGCCAAAAATTCCCACCCGGCCCCGAAGCGACCAAAATATCACACTGTTCACTAGGGAGGGGGTGGAGGGAAAAACTTCTCCTCTCCGTCGCTCTTTTTAAAATGGCAGCTCGTCTGCCTCGTGGCCACCCCTTTTATAGAGGGGTGGCCACGCCCCCTAACTCACCCGGATGTCTGAGTCCGGGTGGGGGGAGCCCCCGCAAAGAGCGCGGCGGCCATTTTGGCACCGTGCTTTCATTGCAGGCGCACCCCCCAAAGAAAGACCCAGACACCGGTATATGGATAAAGGCATTGGGCCACTTTTATTGAATAATGCCCTAGTCCAAATTATAACTTTCAATTGGTGTATTCATCCAATTGTAATTGTTAAGGCAAGCAGGCCGCAGTAACACTGGTAACGTTCCTCCCAAAATTGCCAATGGCAATTGGCTACAATGTATCCATTTGTATCAATTTGTTTGTTGATACAAACAAATTGTTGACCGGAGTCAATAAACTATCTACTGACCCCACCCTATGACGTGTATCCGTCAAATCACGGGGTGATGCATGCTGAAAAGCTCCTGCCATCACCCCTTGCCTGGTTCGTCGTTGACCGGTCAAAGCTATTACACCTGTACCTGTTGGTACAGTCAATTGCGAACCTGCTGGATACCTCTGTGTCATAAATCTTTACCTTACCAGTGCTACCCGCCACACGGGGAGGCGTCCATGATGACTCACCGCCCCCCCCCAAGACCGTCAGCTCGGTCGCCAGGCCTGCTTGCACCACACCCAGAACGAGGTACATACCTCCAGCCGACAGGTGGACCCCTTCTCCTGCCTACCGGCAAAATTTTTGTAAGCCTATCCTCAGGTTCCAATGGCTGTCTCCCAGCCATGCTCAGCAAGGGACTGAGCAGCAGCCCTGTCCACTGACTGCCGGAACAGTCAGAACCACGGAGATCCACGTCTCCCCTAAATTGGTGTCTCGGCACGATGTTAGACCATAGCGACCGTGTGTAAGCCATACGTGATATAAAACGCCAGGGCACAGCCCCTCGACAGTTTAGTAACAGCAGTGATCCATATAAGATCGCTGCCGCCGAGGTGCCTATTAAGAACATCGGGCGGTCCAGCATCCCCGACGGACATCAGGAGTGGCCACAGTTCCCGCCCCCTTGTGCCGCGCATACCATACCATCGCATACGTGCGGATGCACACAGCCCAAGTCGGGGTCCACTCTCTGTCGCCGCAGCATATACTGCTGCCCAGTGTACATAGCTGTGGCCCACCAGCCCCACTGCCACCGGTGTGTAGAGACACACAGGATCTGTAAAAGAGGAGAAGAGGTTAAGGACATAACTAGGTACTCATGCAGTGAGGGCACGTACATATAAGAAATTGCGCGTACACGCATGTACACCTCCAAGTACCCCAAACGTAGCCGTGATCAACGCGACGCCTATCCTAAATAAATGGGTGCCAAAACGGGCCCCCACACCTCGAAGCGTGGCACCGGTCACCCTCAGTAACATTACTTCAGCAAGGGTAGACCTATCCTGGTGGCAGAAAAACAGGCTGGGGTGTGCAGCAGGCACTGTCGAAAATTCATGTAGGGCACCAACCGGACAGATGTCTCCAATAAAACTTCGTAGCAGTCTGACTCCACTGCCTACGCCATGCTGAACAACCTGTGAGGACCGTATCCCCACTTGAGCCCACTCATGTGTGACAGAGACATTGTCGAGTTCCAGTGCCCTACGAGACACATCCGCCTTACACAGATGGTACCAACTCTGGCACCCACTCACTGATGCGGAGCGCTCCAAAAAGGCTACCGTGGTAGCTGCGTGACCAAGAGCTACTTCACACCTATCCGAACATAAGTAATGCAAGCCTCATGCAAGGTAGGTCAGAAACTCTGGGAACTGGGGTGACACGTGTCCAGGCAGCGGACACGTTCCCGTGTCCACCCCTCCAAAACACGACGCATGAACGCATGGTGATACGCCTTACGCGTGCGAGGTGCCAATGACATGCCCGGTTCACCTCTCCTCGCCAAACATCCAAATATCGGCTGGGAGTGGCGAGTGGAATTCATCTGCTTCCGGAGTAAGGCACGGAACCGGGGGATCTGCAGGCGGGATAAAGCAGCAGCAATGTCGTTATTAATACCTGGAACATGTCTGGCCCAGAACAGCACATCTAGGCGTAGGCTTCTCAAAAAGAATAGACAAACTAATGTCATGACCCTGGGGGATTTGCATGTCTGGGTGTTGACAATGTGCACCACTGCCGCATTATCACACCTAAAATGGACCACTGAGTAGGCCCACTCATCGCCCCATAGCATCAGTGCTCCCCAAAATGGGAAGAAACTCAAGGAAGGTAAGATCGGCGATCCGTGCCAAGCCATGCGTGCTGCCATTGGCCGTAAGTCCACCTACCCTCAGAGTAAACCCCCATAAGTCAGGGAGCCGGAGGCATCCGACCATACTTGAAATCTAGGGCAGACCATCAGGTCTGATCTCCAGGAAGAGACCCCATTAAAACCCAGGAGTAATTTGAGCCAGACCGGAAGGTCCACCCGTATGCTCCTGATCAGCCGGACCCTGTGTTGACGTTTTCACAGGCCAGCCATGGCGTCACACAGGCGCCTGGCCAATGCTCTGCCGGGTGGAACCACCCTGCAGGCAAAATTAAGGTGGCCATGAAGTAACTGCAGCTCACAAGGGGACACTTTATGTTTGGCAATCAATGCCAAAATCGTCACGGAGATCCGAGCCACCTTGTTCATGGTTAACCCGGGTGCCCGTGCGACAGAGTCGATTTAGAAATGTGAGCTTAGTAGCTGGGCCCTCGGTCTTTTCAGGTGCCAAGGGGACACCCAGTTCCCACCTGAGTGTCTGAAATGTAGTGAGGAGACACGTGCACGTGTCCGAGCCCCGTTCACCCCCGAACCAAAAGTCGTCGAGGTAATGGGCTAGAGACCGAGACCCCGACCTGCGAGCAAAGGCCCACTGAATGAAAGTCCCGAATCATTCAAATGCTAAACATGAATTAACTCAGTCAGAAGGGGTTGGCCTTATCTAAGTAAAATTCCCCTTGGAACCTAAAAACCCAATAGCTCTAAATCCATTGGGTGCACTGGCAGTAATCTGAAAGCCGAGTGCATATCACACTGTGCCAGGAAAGCACCGGGACTGTATGAGCGTGCCACCCATAGGGGCTGAACCAACTACGAGTACCTGACTGAACAAGGTCATCAGGAATGGCATCCCTGACCGGATAACCCATAGGGTAAGCTAAATGGAGGATTAAATGACATTCACCCTGGTTCTACCTCAGTACTAGCCTCATAGGGGAGACTTTCAACTTAGTAAAGGTGGTTCCAAGAAGGGACCCGCTACTCTCATAGCCTCAACTCCCGTAGCTGTGCACAGTGGAGCCACCTCTTCGTTACCTTTCAAGGGAACCAGATTAGTAGCATCCTGGGACCCCTAATACCCCCGAATGGAATACAAAAGCACCATTGAAAACCCTCCAGCAGGTACCCCGCATCATCCCTTCTTGGATGAGCTGAGTGCCATCGCTCCGGCCTGAGTACACTAATTGGGGAGGGGGGGCTTTGACAAGGCTAGTTCTTTCAGACAGAGCTTTGATCGCCCCCTGTGCACCCCTACCTCTGCCCCATAACCCACCAACCCGCGGGCACGTGGAGGCAGCGTAAGGGCCAGTGCAAAAGGGGACACCAAGTCGGTAACGACACTGGTGCTTAGTACACACGTTGCCAGCTGAGCAGGTCGAACACAGCAGGTGGGCTGGAACCCCTTGCCCGACCAGTTAGCGTGGAGACTTTGTCTGAGCAGCCCGCTGCATAGCATGACCACCATGGCACCTATCACCAGGCGCCAGTCACGTAGGAGTCATGTACACGAGCACAATCGCTGACAGGGCTCATCCCACCTCCTCTCAGGGTGTAGGGCCACCCTCATCCACATTCCTCATTGTAAGCCAACTGCGATGGGCCCATCAAATCAACCATCGCCCTGTAAATATTAGCAATGGATGGAACCATCGGGATGGCCCAATCAGGCCGGACCCTGCGGCATACCACCATATATATAAGGTATGCCGACAACCAGTTGGCCCCAGGTGCGCGGTGGCTTACGACGATGGGACAGCTCTTTGTCTCTGTCATCCTGTCCCTCTCTCTCCTCCTTAGTGGGCTCACAGTTCAATAGGGAGAATATCCACATATCCCCCTCCAGACCTTACCCCTCGTGACTTGCAGCAAATGATCACCAGGGGCAAGGAATAACCAGCCGTCGGCAAAGCCATCGACGACACGTTCTGTATAAAGGGCATACGCAGCAGGACCCGGACAGCCCCTTCGATGCTCGGCACTGCCCCGGGGGCGGACACCCCTGCCCTTAACGAGGGACCATTTAGCACCATGGGATACTGGGATAAGATGGTAACTGATGCCCGCTCGCATCACCTTGATGAGGCCAGGGCCACTAAACCCCACCACCGTAAGTGGGCTGTGGTGTTGGTGCACTTAAATTGAACCTGATACTCACTAGGTGCACCCCCGTGAGCCGCCCCCACCGGGGGTTCCGGCCCGCGGTGGGCATCGGAGCTCGCGACCGGAGTCGAGCTCTGGGATCACCCCCGACTGCTTCCAGCCTGAACATCAGGTAGAATGGGGAACTGCGAGACACCAGCTGAGCCGGCCAGACCGTCTCGCGCAGCTCGACCCGGTTGGCCGCCCGCTGAAGCATAGTGGCCAGCAAGGTAGCTGGGTCGATGAAGGGGCCCCTGTTGAAAAAAGAGAGGCGCCCCCCGCTCCGGAGGAGGCTAGCATAAGGCGGGCCGGGTGGGCCGGACGGCCGACTAGGCAGTTGGAAAGGTAACCCAAATTGGCGAGCCAGGGCCAGAATAGGGCCATGCCCAAAACTCCGGCCCATGAGGGGCCAGAGGGGAAACGGATTGGATGACCACACCAGGCCCTCCCACGCTTCCCTGACCCATGGCCGGTAACGGCGGGCCGAAGGCCCTGAGGGGCCGGCCTGTAGCTGGCCAGCCACCGAGCTGGAGCCCAGCTGCCAAGGAACTGCGGGCCGAGGGCCGGAGCTCCTGAGGGGCCGGCCGGAGGCCAGCCATCCAAGGGCCAAGTACCAGCCTGAATCACCCCACCGGTATCGGTGGGCAAGGCTGTGATAGTGCCCTGCCGCGGGTGCGCAGCCCTGGTCCTCCGACCTGAAGGCTGCCCCCCGTCCTGCGCAGGGCCCGCGAAAGTCCTCCCCTTGGGCCGCAGTTTCGTCGCTGGGGCCTTCCGTTTGGGAGGCATATCTTTCCAGAAAGAATTTCTTCTAGCACCAGGCCCTCCCCCGCTGACCTGACCCATGGCCGGCAACTGCAGGCCGAGGGCCGAAGCCCCTGAAGGGCCGGCCGGAGGCTGGCCAGCCGAGGGCCAAGCACCAGCCTGCATCGCCCCACCGGTATCGGTGGGTAAAGCTGGGGTAGTGCCCTGCCGCGGGGGCGCAGCCCTGGTCCTCCGACCTGAGGGCTGCCCCCCGCCCTGCGCAGGGCCCGCAAAAGTCCTCCCCTTTGGCCGCGGTTTCGTCGCCGGGGCCTTCCGTTTGGGAGGCATATCTGTTAGAAAGGCAGGATCCCTTTCCAGGGATCAACCTGACGCCAAAAAACACAGAGCAGCCAGCAAGCCAAAGGCTCTGTGCGAATCCTTCCTTCCCAGCCAGGAAAGACCAAGGGCTAAAGAGCCGAAGAGTCGAAGGAACCGCGACGGAGAAAACTTCTCCTCTCCGTCGCTCTTTTTAAAATGGCAGCTCGTCTGCCTCATGGCCACCCCTTTTATAGAGGGGTGGCCACGCCCCCTAACTCACCCGGATGTCTGAGTCCAGGTGGGGGGGGCGCAAAGAGCACGGCAGCCATTTCAGCGCCGCGCTTTCATTCTCTGCTCCACTAGTGTAATCTTCAGCTACCACCAATGCTATCAATTCTCTTCTGCTGATATGGTTATTAACTTTGATAAAGGTGGATGTGTATTATTCTTTTGTCTCAGTAGTGATCATTCCACCTTGGACAACCCTGCTAGGAGTCGAGGTTCATAATGAAGTCTGACCTCTTGGTGGCATTGTTCTCAGCTTAATTGACTCATTCAAGCCCCTTCACCATGCTAAGGTGTGAATCCAAGAAGGGGAACAGTACTAAGTCCCATTAATTCAAATGAATTACTCTAGGTAACCATATCATTGCAGTTTGCTCCTGGACAGAAGTATGAGTACATATAAAGTTACTTCATTACTCTCCTACTATTGTGCCAGTAGTGGAAACTATGTTGTTTATAGCTGAAGACATTATCAGTCTTACCTGGCATAACTTTTGGCCATAAGACTTTAGTCACAAGTTAGACCTGGATGGCCATGTCTAGCAATCGAGCCTTCTCAATGGTGGCACCATCTACCTGGAACACTTTGCCATCAACTTGAACCCCTTCTTAGTTTGGAGCTTAGGTTGTCTTTTAATTTGTCATTGCCAACTTTATTTTTGGGTTTGTACTGCTTTATTATTGTATATTGAATTTTGAATTTTCTTTATCTTTTTTAATGCTTGGAGACTTGGTTACCATAGATAACATTGGGCTAAATTGGTAAAGAGTATAGTAAAGTATAAGACATTAAATGGCAAATGCATTTTATTCTTTGGGTGTAAGAGTCCAATGTCCTGAAAAGTACATGAATGTGGTCTCTTAAGCTATGGAATTGGGCATGCCTGAACAACTGGAGTGAGCCAGTATGTAACAGAAGCAGAAGCAAGTTGTTTAAAGATACATGCAAAAGACACATCAAAGTATGATCTTAGTTACCACAGTCCTGTTGAGGAATCAGTTTAAACAGTGAGTATCCAATAAAGTTTTGAAGGAACTTCAAAGTCAGGTTGCAAAACATATATATCAATCTAGCAAAAAAACATACATGCCAATGACACAAGAGAAGGCAGAGGTATAGATCAAAGAGATAAAATAATCAGAAGCTTCAAGAAAGTGGACAGGATTGTCAGCATTCCAAATAGTAGTGGATGATGTTCCCATTAATTTTGTCAACTCTCAACTGAGCTGATAAGAAGATTGAGGGGAGATATGATTGCACTTTGCAAATACAGTACTTGAAAGATTGTCATACAGATGAAGGACAAGATTCGTTTCTGATCATCCCAGAATGTAGGAAAGGCAGATTTTGCTGAATATTACAAAAAACTTTTAAAGTGTTAGATCAATACAACAATGCAAGCAATTAACTATTGAGTTGGTGAGTGCACCAGGGCTGGAGACATTGAAAAGAAAAGTAGACAATCAACTGTCAGATATACTTTGATTTGGATTCCTGCATTGTGAAGGGCCTGCACTCGATGGCCTTATAGGCCCTTTCCAATTCCATTATTCTGTGATTCTTTGAGTCTTTTTTAGGTTTGGCGATACCTAAGACTCAGCTGCAGAAGACAAAAGATGAAAATGAGTTGAACCTGACAAGAGATGCTAAAAGCAGCAAAAAAGCATTCTTCAGGTATATACAAAGCAAAAGTCAGAGAAAAGAAACAATAGCTAAGTGCCAGATGATTGGATGAGGGCTAATGTTGTCCCTATCTTCAAAAAGGACAAAAAGGAAGAAATGGGGAATTACAGACCAGTTAGCCTGACATTAATCCCAGGGAAAATCCTGGAACAGATTACAGTAATACCTCATACAAAGTCCGCTTCATATAACATCGAATTCATACAACATCGCCTAATTCCTAGAAAAAAGTTGCCTCATACAAAGTCTCTATGACTTTGTATGAGGCATTAGGGCAGTACAAAAGGCAGGATGTATGCGTGCATTGCTCTTGTGGGTTTTGCATGTGTTTGTACAAAATGAATGATCGGCTGCATAGCTGCAGATTAACACTGTGCTGCATGATGGGACATGTTAATTTTTAAACCTGCACTTCATAAAGTTTTCAAAAGTTAAAAACTTGTTGTATGATCTGTCCCCTAAAATCAGGGTTGTTTGATATGTTTTTGTAATGTATCTAGCCTTTTGATAATGATTTCTTAAAGTTCATTCAGTTTCCTGTCTGTTTCTTTGATTTTGCCCTGAAGTCTGTGCTGTTACAGTACAATGTATCTCTATGGAAACGACGTTGTATGAGGTATCACGGCAAGGATTTGGACATTGTATGAGTCATCGCGGCTAGGATTTTGCATGCCTCATACAAAGTCCAAATCCGTATAAAGTCCAAACTTGTGGAACCAAGTTTGGACATTGTATGAAGTATCACTGTATTTGACAAAGTGCTCCATGATATTCTGATTAGCAAAATAACTAGGTGTGGCCTGGATACCACAAGTGTCTGGTGGATATAAAGTTGATTACAGAATTGTACTCAGAGAGTTCTTATTAATGGTTCCTTCCAGTGGTGGGCTCCAAAAAATTTTTACTAACACACTGTGGGTGTGGTATGCTGGGTGTGGCCAGGCGGAAAGCCCTGCGTTGCACCAGAATTAGGACTACTTAATTTCAAAACTTGGATGGGCAGAGCCAGACAGAATTTCTGCTACCGGTTCTGGCGAACTGGTGCAAACCTGCTGATGCCCACTAATGGTTCCTTTTTAAGCTGGAAGGGGGTAACTAGTAAAACACCACAAGACTCGATTCTAGGCTCTGTGCTCTTCAAGCTTTTCATAAATGACTTGGATGAGTGAGTACAGGGAATATGCATCAAATTTGCAGACGACACAAAACTGGGTGGAAAAGCCAATACCTTGGAAGATAGGAGCAGAATTCAAAAAGATCTTGATAGGCTTGAACACTGGGCTGAAACAAACAGAATGTAATTTAGCATGGATAAGTGCAATGTTTTACACCTAGGGAACAAATATCAGTTACAGTTACAAGCGAGAAGGATCTTGAAATTGTTGTAGATCAACAGGCTAAATATGAGTCAATGGTGCGATGTGGCTACAAAACAAGCCAACGCTATTTTAGGCTGCAGTAACAAAAGAATAGTGTCCAAAATCCAGGAGGTACTAATCCCCCTGTATTCAGCACTAGCTAGACCACATCTAGAATACCATGTCCAATTCTGGGCACCACACTTTCAGAAAGATGCTAACAAATTAGAGCAGGTACAGACAAGGGCAACAAGGACTGGAAACCAAGATATATGAGGAAAGACTGAGGGAACTGGGCATGTTTAGCCTTGAGAAAAAGAGACTGAAAAGGGGATACCGTAGCTCTCTTCAAATACCTGAAAGATAACAATAAAGAGGAAGGAATACATAACAATCCAAATCAAAGCAGATATGACAGATGGTTGTCCAATTATCCCTTGAATACTTCTAGTGTTGGAGCACTCACCACCTCTTGAGGCAGTTTGTTCCACTGTCGTACTTCTCTAACCATTAAGATGTTTCCCCTAATAGTCAGCCTATATCCACAGGAAGCCAGATATAGGCTGACTATTAGGGGAAACATCTTAATGGTTAGAGAAGTACGACAGTGGAACAAACTGCCTCAAGAGGTGGTGAGTGCTCCAACACTAGAAGTATTCAAGGGATAATTGGACAACCATCTGTCATATCTGCTTTGATTTGGATTCCTACATTGAGCAGGGGGTTGGACCCAATGACCTAAACACCTCTTCCAACTTATTGATTCTATTAGTCTCTGAATCTACTCATGAAGAGGCATCAACTCCCCAGCAAGCCTTCCTTAAGAATGGGCACTTTACTGGGTTACCTCATGCTTTTGTTTAGCAATGTTCTCTTTGATTCCAGCCCTGGGTTCTCAGACAGTGCAGGAGGAGATTTCTGCAATGCAAGCGCGGCGCCAAAATGGCCGCCGCGCTCTTTGCGGCCCCCCCACCGGACTTGGGCATCCGGGTAGTTAGGGGGCATGGCCAGCACCCTTTAAAAGGGGTGGCCACGAGGCAGCAGAGCTGCCATTTTGCGAAGGCGACGGAGAGGAGAAGTTTTTAGCTCCGTCGCTCTTCGTGTTCCAGGGAAGCCTCTTTTGGGCAGCAGTCAGCTTTGCTTCGCCTGCTTCTTAGGCTTCCCACCGATGCCTTCCAGAAAGAAGGCGATGGCGAATGCGGTTCGCCCAACAAGGAGGCGGCAGCCGGGTCGGAGGACCACGACTGCGCCCTCTCAGCTGGCTCCCTTCGCGGGGGCATCCACCGGGACCGGTGGAATGGGGCAGATTAATCCGTGGCCCGGGGCTGTACAGTGCCAGGCCGGCCCAGCTGGGGCCGCGCCCCCCGGCCCGCAATCCTCGGCCATGGGCCCGGGACAGGTGGGTGGGCATAGCGCCGCTGGGCCTCCGGCCTCTGGCCTGCAACACCCGGCCATTGTTTTTACCCAGGAGGGTGGGCTCGGGTCACTTCCTTGGCAGGGTGCCCCCCTGGCACCTCAAGGGCCAGAGCTTCTGGCAGGGCCATACCCAGGACCAAGTGCCTCTGCACCGGTCCCAGGCCTGGCGACCAGTGGGTCGCATGCCCCCCTTGGCCCCCTTTGTGTCGGGGGCTCCGTGAATGTAGATGCCCTTCTGGCCCGCGTGGCGGCCTTGGAGACGTCCATGGGGCTATCCACCCCATCGGGGGCACCTTTTGGCCTACAGTTCACCGCGGCTCCGGCCAATCTTCAGCAGGCAGCTGGCCGGGTTGACCTGCTTGAGGCCCGTAGGCCGGCGCCCGCCGCGGCCTCGCAGCTCCCCACGCAGCAGATACCACCAACAGGTAGTGGTCTGGTGTGTCCGCCGAGCTTGATTCCGGTCGCGAGCTCCGACGCCCGCCGTGGGCCAGAACCCCCAGTGGGGGCGGCCCATGGGGGTGCAACTTGTGAGTATCCGGTTCAAACTAATGCACCCACGCCACCATCCACTATGGGGGGGGGTCCACAGTGGCCGTGGCCACGTCAGTTTGGGATTGGGGGACAGCAACCCCCGGTGTACCCAGGTGCGGCTTTGCCGATGGCAGCCCCCACATGGGGTGGTGGGCCTCATGTTACAGGGAATGCAGCAGGGGTTTCAGGGCAGGTTGTGGCCCCTTTTTTCATGCCCCGTACTGTTAACGTGCCGGTGTCGGCACTCTCGACGGCTGGGTACTCTTTGCCCCTCGGGGATCATTTGGCACAAGCCACGAAAGAAAAAATTTGGCGGGGAGAGTACGTGGACATTTTCTCCCTATTGAACAGGGAACCCACCAAGGAAGAGAGGGAGGGGCAGGATGAAAAGGACAAGGAGCAGTCCCGCCGTCGTAAGCCACCACGCACGTGGGCCAACTGGTTGCCCGCATATCTCATATACATGGCGGTGGACCTCAGGGCCCGGCCTGATCTGGCCATTCCGATGGTCCAGTATTTGGACAACATTTACAGGGCAATGGTTGATTTCCCTGGCCCGTCGTGGTTGGCTTACGACGAGGAATTTCGAATGAGAGTGCCCCTACACCCGGAGATGAGGTGGGATGAGCCCTGTCAGAAGCTGTGGCTTCTGTATATGACCCCCCCGCGCCCCGCGCCTGGGGAGAGGTATCATTGTGGACATGCGGTCCAGTTAGCCGCTCCAGCGCAGGCACTCCGCCAAGTGGCGGGGCAGGGGGTTCCAGCCCGCCTGTTGTGCTGGAGCTTCTCGGCCAATGGTGCGTGCAATAGAAAACAGTGCCGGTACAAGCATGAGTGTACCTCTTGCGCTGGCCCACATGCCGCTGCTGCGTGCCTGCGAGCGGGCGGATCTTGGGGCAGGGGTAGAGGTGGACAGGGATCAGGCAGAGCTGCTGCTGAGGGTGCTGGTCAATCAAAAGGCCCCCTCACCAGTTAATGTGGTCATGTTGGAGCATTGGCTCACAACATACCCGAGGAGGGGAGACGCAGCTTACCTACTGGAAGGTTTCCAGCGGGGGTTTTGCATTCCGTTTACAGGGGATAGGTCCCCCCAAGATGCGCCCAACTTATTTTCCCTTAAGGGTAGGGAGGAGGTGGCCGCCCTCAGTATCACTAAGGAGGTTAATGCAGGTAGGGTTGCTGGCCCCTTTTACGCCCCACCCTTTCCCAATCTGAAGGTTTCCCCTTTGGGGTTGGTGCCCAAAAAGACACCGGGGGAGTTTCATTTGATTCACCACCTGTCGTACCCGGCTGGCCATTCGGTCAATGATGCCATCCCTGATGACCTTTGTTCAGTCAGGTATACATCATTTGACCAGGCCCTGCGCATGGTGCGCTCTTGTGGCCCGGGTGCACTATTAGACAAGTGTGACATTAAGTCGGCATTCCGTCTGCTGCCTGTGCACCCGGGCGACTTTGAGTTGTTAGGTTTCAAATTCCAGGGCAAATTTTATTTTGATAAAGCCATGCCTTTTGGCTGCTCCATCTCATGCTCGGCATTTGAACGCTTTAGCACCTTTCTCCAGTGGGCCTTTGTTCGCAGGTCGGGATCTCGGTCTGTAGCCCACTACCTTGATGATTTCTTGTTCGGGGGTGAACGGGGCTGGGACACGTGCACACGTTTCCTCAACACATTTCAGACGCTAATGCAGGAACTTGGTGTCCCTTTAGCGCCCGAAAAGACCGAGGGCCCATCCACCAAGCTCACGTTCCTGGGTGTCGAAATTGACACGGTTGCGCAGGCATCCAGGCTGCCCATCGACAAGGTTTCCCAGATCACTGTATTGATCTCGGCCTTGCTAGCCAAACGCAAAGTGTCACTCCGTGAGCTCCAGGTACTCCATGGTCACCTTAACTTCGCTTGCAGGGTGGTCGCACCTGGCAGAGCTTTTGCTCGACGCTTGTGCGACGCCATGGCTGGCTTGTCCAGGCCCTACCATAGGGTCCGACTGAACAGGGGCATGAGGGCTGATCTGCTGATATGGTTTCAATTCCTTAAAGAGTTCAATGGGGTCTCATTTTGGAGATCTGACCTTCTGGAGTCCCCTCGCTTCCAAGTTCAGTCGGATGCATCGGGGTCCCTGGGTTATGGGATTTACTTTGAGGGGAAGTGGGCATATGGTCAATGGCCACCAGCTTGGAAGGGCACGGATCGTTTACGCAATCTCACGTTCCTTGAATTCTTTCCTATTCTGGGAGCTTTGATGCTATGGGGTGCGGAGTGGGCTAATTCGGTCGTCCATTTCTGGTGTGACAATGCTGCGGTTGTGCACATTGTTAACTCTCAGACGTCTAAATCACTCAGAGTTATGGAACTGGTGCGCCAGTTTGTTTTGCGCAGCCTACGCCTCAATGTGCTATTTCGGGCTAGGCACATACCAGGTATGAATAACGACATCGCTGATGCTTTGTCCCGTTTGCAGATCTCCCGGTTCCCTGCCTTGGCCCCGGACGCAGAGGAATTTCCCTCGCCGCTCCCGGACAACATATGGACGTTTGGCAAGGAGAGGTGAACCGGGCGATCGGCATGTCGCTGGCGCCCCGCACGCGTAAGGCGTATCTCCACGCATTCAGTACATTCCAGGCCTTTTGTACCCAATTTCGATTGCCCGGAATCTGGCATATCCCAGTGGCACAGATTCTTCAATTCATGGTTTACCTACACAGCCAGGGCCTAGCTCCCCGCGCCATAGCATCCAGGCTGTCAGCACTGGCATTCATGGCCAAGGTGGAGGGTTATGCTGACAGCACAACTGACTTCCGTATACGACATGTTTTGGAAGGGTGGGCACGGGAGCGTGGACGCTGCCCGGACAACCGCCACCCAATATCTCCAGGGGTACTTACCCACCTTGCACGGGGCTGGCATGACCTGTGTTTCGACAGGTATGAGGCAGCCTTGTTTCATGCGGCTACCACAGTGGCCTTTTTTTGGAGCGCTCCGCATCAGTGAGCTCATGCTACTGTCTAAGGCGGATGCAACGCGTAGGGCACTGGAACTCGAAGATGTCTATGTTTCCGATGAGTGGGCTCAGTTGAGGATACGCTCCTCAAAAGTTGATCAGCACGGTGTAGGCAGTGGTGTAAGACTGCTACGATGTTCAATGGCAGACATCTGTCCGGTTGGTGCCCTACAAGAGTTCCTTGCACTGCGTGGTACGCACACTGGCCCGTTTTTCTGCCACCAAGATGGGTCTCCCCTCACTAAATTTCAATTTTGGAAGGTGACCAGTAAGGCACTATCCAGTGTTGGCCTCCCTGGGGCTCGTTATGGCACCCATTCTTTTAGAATAGGAGCGGCTTCTACTGCAGCTGCATTCGGGTACTCTGGGGCTGAGATACGCCAGATGGGAAGGTGGGGATCACAGTGTTTTCAGTTATATGTTTGCCCGCTTAAATTGTGAGTACCAGTTAAGTCACTGTCCTGTTTCCTTTTTTCTTTGACAGACCCTGGGTGTCGACTTGCACCGGTGGCAGTATGGCTGGTGGGCCATAGCTACGTGCACAGGGCAGTGCAGTATGCTGCGGCGACAGAGTGGGGACCCCAGCTGGGACTACGTGCGTCCACATGTCTAAGGTGGTACGGTAAGCGCGGGATGTTATGGCGAGAACTGTTGCCATTCCTTTTTTCCATTAGGGATGCTGACCCGCCTGATGTCCTGGTTATACACCTCGGGGGCAATGATTTGGGCCAGGTCACCGGCCTGTCGTTGAAACATGCGATATGCGGTGACCTGGCTTACTTGCATTATGTGTGGCCTGCCACAACCCTGATTTGGTCGGACATCATACCACATCACGCTTACAGGGGGGCATTAACCTCCAGGCCCTTGACCGTGCTCGCCGCTCGGTGAACAGGGCAGTAGCCCTGTTCGTGGTAGACAAGGGTTGGGGGCACGTCATCCGACACCCCGATATTAGTCTTCAAAATTGTGAACTTTACGCAGGGGATGGGGTCCATCTGTCGCCAGGAGGTATGAACCTCTTTTTGGAAGATCTGCAAGCAGGCCTATTGACCGAGCTGACGGTCTGGGGGGGGCGGTGAGCCTTTATTGAAGCCTCCCCGTGTGGTGGGTAGCACTGGTAAGGTAAACATTTATGACCCACAGGTATCCGGCAGGTTCGCAATTGACTGGACAACACTAGATAGGCACAAGTTGGTTAACGTTGTCCGGTCAACGACGAACCAGGCAATGGGGTGATGGCACGAGCTAGGCAGCATGCATCACCCCATTATTTGACGGATACACGTCAGAGGGTGGGGTCAGTAGTTAGTTTATTGACTACGGTCAACAATTTGTTTGTTGCTAACAAACAAATTGATACAAATGGATACATTGTAACCAATTGCCGTTGGCAATTTTGGGAGGTACCTTAACAGTGTTACTGCGGCCTGCTTGCCTTAAGAATTATAATTGGTTGAGTACCAATCGAAATTTATAATTCGGACTAGGGCATGAATCAATAAATGTGGCCCAATGCCGTTATCCATTTTCACCAGTGTCTGAGTCCTTTTTTGGGGGGTGCGCCTGCAATGCTTTCTGATTCCTGTTGACTGCCTGATTGTGTGATCTGGCCCCAGAGGCTTGGGGTCTTTGCAGAGTATGGCACCGTCTCTATATGGGGCAGTTTCCTAGGCCTTTATTTCCTGAATTGCACCAGGAGCTGACATCTTAATACCATGTATATGCTGCATATCCAGGGAATTTGGGAGCCATGGGAGAGGCAGCATATACAGTAGTCCTTGGATTGTTGCTTTCACATTTTGTTCTCCATCTCTTGAGTTACCAGTGTGCAATAGTGACTCTATATCTGACCAACAATTTGGACATTCAAGCATTAGGTTTATGACAAACTCAGTGGCAAAGCAATTTTCTCTTCTGCAGTGATTTCACATCTCAACAAATACGCACATATCAACTATAATTGACTCTCTATTGCTTGAAGGGAATAGAAGTGTGGAAATATGCTATCTTTCAATACATTTTGAAGAGCAAGAACAAATCCTTGGCCCAACGCAGACTTGTTTGGATCTAAAATTAAAGGAAAAATACAGAAAAGATTTCAGTCACAGTTTTCCTTTCTGTTTTCCATTCTTATCCTATGTTTCCGATTTTGCATACCACAAGCAGCCATCTCCACCAGTTTCTTCTTGATTGTTATCTAATTTCCAGAGCAGTTTACAACAATCAATACAAGCAACAAAATAGAACAAAGTACCTATGTTTTCAGATATATGGAGAATGTTTATTGATTTTGTACTGGCAAAGAGATAAAGTCCAACAGAAGAATCTATATAATTCTGGAAGGGGAACAGGGTTTCATTAAAGTAAAAGGGAAAAGTGGTTGCTTCCTAATGATCCTAATGGTGTACCAAGTGAGGTACACTGGTTGTTCTTTTTGGGTGTTTAAATATATAATTTATATATATATATATAATTTAGTTAATACCAATACCAATACCAATACCAATGTCAATACCAATACCAATACCAATACCAATACCAATACCAATACCAATACCAATACCAATACCAATACTACTACTACTACTACTACTACTACTACTACTACTACTACTAGAAGAAGAAGAAGAAGAAGAAAATCTATTGATAGAGTTTTATTTTGTAATAATAAATGTGTCATCAAATCAATCCTGACTTATGGTGACCCTTTCCACATTTTTTCATTTACAGAAGACATAGAAGTGGTTTACCATTCCCTCCTTCTGAAGGTGCCCTGGGAGTGTGCAGCTTGCCCACAACTAAACAGTCTGGCTCTTCTCATCGGAGGCTCA
The DNA here is from genome assembly GCA_035047305.1 of Bradypodion pumilum. NCBI lineage: Eukaryota > Metazoa > Chordata > Lepidosauria > Squamata > Chamaeleonidae > Bradypodion > Bradypodion pumilum. Next base: position 60,350,026 of record JAWDJD010000004.1, on the reverse strand, counting down.
CTGGGGATTTGAGCTACCATGCTCTGGCCCCAAAGCCACATACCTTAATTATTGAGCTATCTAGTCAGCATAAACGGAAATAGACATAATGGTAAAAGAAAGCAGTTCTTTTTTGAAAGCATATTCGGTATTTATACAAGAAGAGTACAGTAGGATGGTACTGAGCTTATGACTGTTTAACAGTAGTAGTAGCTCTGGCAGCTCATAACTAGGTGAAAATAGAAAACTCAATTTTTTCCCCAGGCAATTGATTAAGAGATAGTGAAGAAGCAAGAACTCTAAACTTGGTCACAGAGGTCCCTAATAGCTGTGTTGATAGTCATTATGGAGGAGATCTCATTTTCTGTCTTTGCCTAACAAAAGAGAATTAGAACAGAGAAAAAGGCAGCAAAGTTTGAATGTAAGTGAACTGCACATCAACAGGTCACTGCTTAGAACAGGGATTCTCATCCTGTGGCCTGTGGGCCAGATGCAGCCCATAGCACCATTTCATGTGGTCCTCTACTGCCTCCATCACACCAGGAAGTGCCATGTGGTGAAGGAAGGGCAAAATGGCCATCTAGCCCCCAAAGCTGTCTGAGGGAGTGTGGCCCGGCCCCCTGGCTTAAAAGTGAACTCCTGGCTTAGAAAGTGAAAAGGGGGACAAGACACTTAGCCCCACCCAGTTTAGTCTATCTGTATACTGCCCAAATCTGTTCATGTTACATATTATCTGCTTTGGTGCTTTTATTTTCAACACTTTCACTGCTCGAGCCCTCTGCTATTTAGGATTTATCATATTCAATATATATATATATATATATATATATATATATATATATATATATATATATATATATATATATATATATATATATATATATATATATATATATATATATATATATATATATATATATATATATATATATATATATATATATATATATATATATATATATATATATATATATATATATATATATATATATATAAAGACTGTTTGGCTTGACTAACCATTATTGGAATGGACTCCTCTCAGGGAAAGTAGGGGGTTAAGATTATTAATTATGATTTTTTTTTACAATGAATGAATATAATGCTGAGAATGTCATATAAGAGCAGATTTATTTTTTGTAAAAAACAACAGCAACCCTAGTTTGCCAAGATTGTTTATTCATATCACAAATTGTACTCAGCATCTTCCTTATTACAAATCAATTTCTCCTGAGCACATCTTTACTGTATTTCCATCACAGTGTATAAAATGACAAACAGAATAATGCTTTGCATGCAGATATATTATAAGATGTTTTGCACACAGGAAGCTAATTTGGAAGTGTTTACCACTATTATGTGAAATAATGCCTATTGCACGACTTATTCAACTCACTGGTCATCTCTTTTGATTAGATTTCACTATTCATGATTTCTAGGATGGGCAGATGTTCTATTTTATTGTTGTTCTGTGGGTTGGCATTGCCCTGCCTTCTACTCTCCCTTCTACATGTGAAAATTTCTACACATATTTTGGGAACTGGAACACATGCAGTTATTTACATTTCTCGTACCAGATCTTGTAAAAGGTCTTGGCTATAGTATGATACTGAGAAACCAAATGTTATTTTTGATGAATGCTTTTTCCACAATTTGTGCAAAAACAGCATCTTTCTTTGTGAAGTCAAGTGGGCATGTATACTCTCACACATAAACAGAAAGAACATAAGAACTGGTAGATTGCAGAGATGCAAATAAACAATCCAATGCTACTGTTTTTAATAGTCCATGCAACAAAACAATAGTTGTGACAGTTTTAAATTTCTTGCATTTAGATCAGGGATTCTCAACCTGTGACCCATGGGCTGGATGTGACCCGTAGGCTGGATGTGGCCCACCACCACCTCCACCACACCAGGAAGTGTCATGTGGTGTAGGAAGGGCAAAATGGCTGTCCAGCACCCGAAGCTATTTGAGGAAGCGTGAGGAAGCCGGCCCCCAGCTTTAAAAAGTTGAGAACTCCTGATTTAGATAAACAGTTTTAAAAAAAAACCAATCTCAGAAATGCACCAAACCTCCCTGAATCAAGGTTGAACAAAGGCTCACAATCTGTTGCTGTTTATTTCATTAAAGTGAACTTTGTCATTCACAGACATCCCATTTATTTCAACTCAGTTTCAGGCAAGTAGGTGAGGTATTGTTTAAAAATCATATCTTTACAATATTTAATTCTGCACCATCAAGTAAGTTCTGACTTATGGCAAACCCTTCTAGGGTTTTCTAGGTAAAGCATACTCAGACATACACAATTATCTTCTTCTGCAGACTGTGCAGCTTACCTAAGGGTACACAGAAATAATATTTATAGGGTAGAAGGAAGAATATGTGGTCACTTTAACAAACTGCACTCATGGATCTTGGCATGTACCAACCACCCTATGATCAAGTTGGTAATATTTCTACAGAGCAGTAATATTTCTACGGAGGTTGTTCTTCAAAGTGTACTGCCCTTTAATCAAATATTCTCTCATGTTGAGCCTACTATTATTTCTTTGGGTAGAACAATCTCCATTTCAAAGATCATTGACATCAATTAAATCAAAATTTCACCTTAGGGGAAAGCACTCTTTGATTTAGCTTTGTATAAAAGTCCCAATTTGTGACACTGCCTATTAGATTTCAGTTCCTATGAGAGCTAAAGGTTAATTACATAACTGTTTAGAATAAGCAGATTTTTTTTCTAGCTGGTCTTTTAACCCAATTTGGAAACATACCAGAAGTAATATCGTGGAGGGAAGACTTGCATTGCCTTCTATCAGTTCAGCTCAGAAGTTTTCCTTAATTAATTTAGAGACAAATTCTGAACTTCTTATAATTCCTTGGAAAGCAAACTCCTTAATGAATTCTTCAAAGAAATCAATATGGAGGTCAAATTAAAAACTAATAGTGCAATGTGACCCCTTAGAAGAATTAATGAATGTTGCCTCAAATTTCCAGTTGTGATGACAGCATAGCAAAAGGGAAAAGGTTTCAAAAGTATTAATTCTTAAAATGTAGACTGCTGGGTCATGAAGTCCTTTTAATTAATCTGCAGTACATCAGAATGGATTATGTGAGAAGGCACAATAAAACAAAAACTTTCTGCAGAGTAATTCATTCAAATAGTCCCTTTCCATTTGGAAGAGTTTCTAGTTTTCTCTGCCAAGGAAATTGCTATCTCTATTTTATATATTTGATACCTTTGAGGAGATTTGGGGAATTAGGAGGAGGATAATGGGAGTAATCTTTGACTGTGATAAACTAGGGAATATCATAGAAGTCAGAAACTCTGTATTATAATAACTCTTGTACTCTGTCCATTGTTGTTCACACTAATTTGTTTATTTTGATTTGATTTTTGATTCACATTTTAATGTATATACTGCAATTCTCTGCCCAAGGGGTGACTCAATGCGGTTTACAAAGTACAATTTACAAGTTACAGTATAAAAATATCACAAAATACAGTGTGTCACAGTGCAATATAGTAAATACAATAAAATACAGTTACAGAATAAATGATATAATCAACAATAACAAAATACAAAGCTAATAACAGGTTGCATAGCATCACAAAAAAAAATACATTTTCATACTGCCCATCTGGGATGTTTCCATTCTGGGTGGTGTACAGACAAATAACATCAACATAATAAAACAACAAAATAAAATAATCACAAGTAGAATAATTGAAACATAGTACTTTTGCTTTAAGAGTGTGACTTCTGATTAAAGAAGTCAACTTCTGATTCAATCCTGAATCTAATTCTGTTCTGAAGCAGGTAATTCTCTAACTGCCATATATGCCATTGACAAGACTGTAAGGTTAAAATACATGTGGTGATGGAGAAACTACTCACTGTATATATTAGTCATTAGATCTATTACTCTCTGTCTTTCAAAATGAGTTTTGCACTGCAGTCATGAATGGACAACATACTTTTTGTGTTTGGGAATCAAGACAATGGAAATGGCTGTAAGCTAGCCTAGCACATCTTTATGGCATGGAGTACAGTACGAACATGTGGTAATGGCAGACAAACAGCTCCTTTTATACGGTGGCTATACAACTGAATATGGCTCTTCGACAGGCATTGGCTACTGTCCAAGTGACGTCATCCTTGGTCACGCCTTTCTTGTCCAGGTGAGGTGAGCGCGGGAATCTTTCCCGCGCAGCTGAGGGCATTTGAGGAATGTGTACCATGTGAGCTGGGCGCTTGCTACTGGCCACTAGCTCGCGTCCTCATACAGAAGGTTACAGTGTTACATGAACCCATTCGTGTGGTTACAAATACATTCAATACACAACATCAAATACATTCAATACACAACATCCCTCCCCCCTAAGATGGGACAAAGTCCCTCAACCAAACTGGTTTCCCGCATGTGCGTTTTGGGCGTGCGGCCGTTATGCTTGACTCGGCCGTGCCCCCTCGTCTGTGTCCTCCTGGCTCTTGTCCTGCAATTGGAGAGGATGACTCGTTAGTGACTCGCCGTGGACTTGCAGCTTTGGAATGGGCAGGAGAAGGGGGAGGAAGGGTTTCTGATGCAGATGTGGGAAAACCGGGGGCACTAGGGGCTAAAGAAAAACCCCGCTCTTCGCTTGGACGGGTGGGGGAACACTCCAAAAAAAACCCCCAGTTTGGAAACTCAAGACCTAATTCGGGGGCAACAGGGGCAACCTCACTCCTTTCTTTCAAAGGACTGGGTAGAACTACAGGGGCAAACTCGTTCCTCTCTTTCAAAGGACTGGATAGGACTGGCGTATCAAAAGGATACGGGTTTGCGCCTATGCTTCCCCCCTTGTTTGGGACTGTTGCCCTTCATTTTCTCCCCCTTGGGATAAGCAGGTGGAGGAGAACCCTAACGTTGAGTTTTGCTGCTGGACCCCTCTGTCCGAGTTTTGCTGCTGGACCCCTCTGTCCGGCCCCCCAATCACTCGATGCCTTAGTTGGTCAGCGTGCCTTCTCTAGAGGAGACCCGTGTTGGTCTCGACACAGTACGACACTGGTCCCATTTGATTAATGACTACACCCGGCACCCAGGCTGGCCCTGTAGTAGCGTAGTTCCTGCAATGTACAGGTTCTCCTATCTGGAAGTTTTTTGTGGAGCTGTGCTCAATGTTTCTTCCCCTATCCTCCACCCTGGTGGGATCCAATCTAGTTAACAATGAGTGCAGTTTCCTTTTCATGAGGAGTTCAGCGGGGGAGAATCCCGACGCCAATGGCATCACCCGGTATGCCAACAGAAACTGGCAGAGCTGCCGGTCCAGATCCCCTGGACCCATGCGCCGCAGCCCCTCTTTCATTGTGCGCACCAGACGTTCCGCCTGGCCATTTGTTGCAGGGTGAAAGGGGGCTGAGGTAATGTGCCGAATGGCGTTGGACTCTAAGAATGCCTGGAACTCGGCTGACGTGCACGAACTCGCATTGTCACTAATAATGACGTCAGGTATCCCGAAGGTGCTTATCAGCCTGCGCAGTTGTTTTATGGTTGCAGCTGATGAGGTGTTGCGCATTGGAATTACCTCTAACCACTTGGAGTATGCATCCACCACCAGCAGAAAGAATGAACCCCTGAATGGCCCTGCGAAGTCTATGTGGAGGCGGGACCACAGCTCCCTAGCTGTGTCCCATTCTCTGTGTGGAAGGCGGGACTCCTCAGGTCGAGAGCTCTGGCAGCTTTCGCAGGTGTTCACCATGTGTTCAATGTCTGCGTCTAGCTGTGGCCACCAGAAATAGCTTCGGGCCAGCGCCTTAGAGCGCACAATCCCTGGGTGGCTGACATGTAAAAGCCGTAGCACCCTCGCTCTTAATGCTTGTGGGACCACCACCCTCTCCCCCCACCAAAGACACCCCCTTTCTGTGGACAACTCAACCCTCTTCCTGAAAAATGCAGCAAACTCGTCTGCGGGGGGAGCCGTGGGCCACCCCTTCTGTACCCAGGATCTCACAAGGGCTAACGTTTTATCCTTGGCCGTGGCTGCAGCAATTTCCACGGGAAGTATGGGGGGTGCATCTAGGGCTTCTATGAGGAGGACTTGGCTGTCTTGCTCTACCTCACACTTTGGGTCTCCCAGGTGGGGAAGAGGAGACCTTGAGAGTGCGTCCGCGTGGCTTATGTCTTTCCCGGGGCGGTACTCTAATGAACCCTTGTATGCATGGAGGAAAATCGCCCACCGAAGCATCCTGGGGGAGAGGATCTGGGGAGTGGGCTTGTCTGAGGTGAAGATTCCCAATAGTGGCTTGTGGTTGGTTACAATGGTGAATGGGCGACCATACAAAAAATCATGGAACTTCTTTGTGCCCGCCACAATAGCAAGGGCCTCCCTATCTGTTTGGGCGTAATTGCGTTCTGCCTTGGACAATGATCTCGAATAGAATGCAACTGGGGCTTCTCGCCCACCCTCTAACACGTGGCACAGGACCGCCCCCACCCCCACTGGTGAGGCGTCGCAGACCAAGACTACCGGCTTCTTTGGGTCGAAATGGGTTAGAATCGCCTCTGAGGAGAGGAGCTGCTTGAGTTCCCTGAAAGCCCGCTCTTGATTCTCCCCCCACCGCCAAACCGCATCCTTCTTCAGCAGCCTATGCAGGGGCTCTGCAATCGACGCTTTTCTGGGCAGGAAGGAATGGTAAAAATTCAGCAGCCCCAGGAAGGACTGCAGCTCCGGTTTCGCGGTGGGCCGAGGGGCATTTTGAATGGCTGAGACTTTGGACTCAGCGGGTTTCACCCCCTCAGAGGTTATGCGGAACCCCAGAAACTCAACCTCCCTGGCCAGAAACACACATTTGTCCCTCCGCAGCCTCAACCCCACGGATTCGAAGGCTGCAAGGACCTTATCTAATCTCTGGGCCAGTTCTGATTCGCTCTCCCCAGATATCAATATGTCATCAAAAAATGGCAAGACCCCCGGTAACTTCTTTAACAAACGTTCCACAAGAGACTGAAATATCCCCGGCGCCGAGCTCATGCCAAACTGTAGGCACGTTACCTTGAATGCCCCCTTGTGCGTTACAATGGTTTGCGCAGCAGCTGTGGCTGGGGTTACTGGAAGCTGCTGGTACGCCTGCGCCAGGTCTAGTTTGGTGAAAAACTTTCCCCCATGTAAAGTAGCTAGCAAATGGCTAACTACCGGCACCGGATAGGCATTAGGGCGGATCGCCTTGTTAATTGTACACTTGTAGTCAGTGCAAATTCGCACCTCCCCATTTGCTTTCAACACTGTAACAATAGGAGTCTCCCACTCTGCAGAGTCCACAGGCACTAAAATCCCCTGCTCCACTAGTTTGTCCAGTTCCGCCTCAATTTTGTCCTTTAGGGCGAATGGAACCCGACATGGCTTGAGTCTAATTGGGCGGACCTCCGGGTCTAGGTCAAAAGAGACTGGGGGCCCCTTGTACTTCCCGAGCCCCTTCTTGAATACCTCAGCGTGTGCGTCGCACACTGCCTGGATCTCATTCCCCCCCGATGGCATGGACGCCGTCTATGAAGATGTCCAGGGGTTTGAACCATTGTATTCCCAGGAGATTACACACCCCCTCCCTTAGAACTACTAGGGGAAGTTTCCTTCGGAGTCCCTTGTACTGTATCTCGAAGTCCCCGATTCCCAGCACTGGAATCCCATTTCCCTGCATGTCTCTCAAGTTCGCTCTCATCCCTTTGAGTTTGGGTCGCTCCTTGGGGGGAATGCGCAAAAACTCCTTATGGGAAATGAGAGAGTATACAGACCCCGAGTCTATTTCCATCTTAACAGGAACCCCTTGCAACAGTACCTCAGCATAAAAACGTGGTTGCCCTAGAGGCACGCTGTGGACGGCCAAGTCGTCTTCCACATGTACTCCTCGGTACACGTGGTCCCCCTCTGGGTCATCACTGCCATCGTAGACTCTGCCGACGCCATCCCGTCTCCTCGTGGGGCGCTTACTCTCGTCCCGGCGTTGCTTGCAGACTCTGGCGATGTGGCCCTTCCGTCCGCAGTTGTGGCACTCAGCCTTCCTAAATGGGCACTTGCTCCTCTCATGGGACGCCCCGCAACCATCGCAGCGCCGACCCCCTTTCCCTTTCTTCTCGCTCAGCCCCTTTCTGACCTTCCGGACCCCCTCATCTTCGCTGGAGCCTGGGGTGGCAGAAGCCTCTGAGGATTTTATTTTTATTTATTTATTTATAGTCAAATTTGTATATGCCGCCCGCTCAGGCAGAACCCGACTCAGGGCGGCATCACAACAATTCACAAAAGACATAAAAACAATTATAAAAAATAATTATAAAAAAAAACCCCAACCCACCCCCTTTAAAAACCCCTATGTCCCACCCACCCACTATACAAAGGAGGAGGAGAAAGTTCTTATACAAGCCAGCAGGCGGGCACCATAGTCCCATTCGGGCCCCACACCTGCCCTGCCAGCCAGGTCTTCACTCCTTTCCTGAAGGGCAGCAGTTCACTTTGGAGTCTTAGGTCTATTGGCAGGAGGTTCCAGAGAGTTGGTGCGGACACGGAGAAGGCCCTCCTTCGGGTGCTAGACAAATGTGCATCCCTAGCCGGTGGCACCACTAGGGAACCCCTCCTGTCCGCTCTGGTTGGACGGGCAGACACTCTTGGGACGATGCGGTCTCTAAGGTATCCCGGCCCCCTGCCATGTAGGGCTTTAAAGGTCAAAACCAGCACCTTAAATTGCACCCGGAGACAAACTGGTAACCAGTGCAGCTCCCGAAGTAGGGGAGAGGCATGGGCATATCGCCCACACCCCATCACCACCCGGGCCGCCGCATTCTGGACCAGCTGCAGCCTCCGAATGGTCGTCAAGGGCAGCCCCATGTAGAGCGCATTACAATAGTCTAGTCGGGAAGTAACCAGAGCATGGGTGACCATAAGCAAGGAGCCCCGGTCCAGGAGTGTGCGCAATTGGCGAATCACCCGAAGTTGGGCAAAAGCCCTCCTGGCCACAGCCGCCACTTGTTCTTCCAGCAGCAGCCGCGAGTCCAGAAGAACCCCCAAGTTGCGCACTGGGTCTGTCTGGGGCAGAACGGCCCCATCCAGTACCAAAGATGGTAACTCCCTGGATAACGCGGGGCCCCTTATCCACAGCCACTCTGTCTTGCTGGGATTCAGCCGAAGCCCATTGGCCCCCATCCAGACCCCAATGGCCTCTAGGCATCCGGATAGGATTTCAACAGCATCACTGGGGTTCCCACGGGCCGAGATGTACAACTGTGTATCATCCGCGTACTGATGGTACCGCACCCCGTGGGAACGAATGATCTCACCCAGCGGCTTCATGTAGATGTTAAATAAGAGAGGAGAGAGCACAGAGCCCTGAGGCACCCCATATTTGAGGGGCCTAGGGCTGGACCTCTCACTCTCTAACCATACCGACTGGGTACGGCCCTTCAGAAATGAGGAAAACCAGGAGAACACAGTGCCCTGGATCCCCAGTCCTTCGAGCCATTCCAGAAGGATACCGTGGTCGACGGTATCAAAAGCCGCTGAGAGGTCAAGAAGAGCAAGGACGGATGGACAACCCCCGTCCCGCTCCCGCCAGAGATCATCCATCAGTGCGACCAATGCCGTCTCCGTTCCATATCCGGGCCTGAACCCTGATTGAAAGGGGTCTAGATAATCCGCTTCCTCCAGGACACTCTGCAGCTGACGCGCCACCGCCTTTTCCAAAACCTTACCCAAAAAGGGCAGGTTGGAAACTGGCCTGTAGTTGTTAAGGACAGCTGGGTCGAGGGACAATTTCTTCAGGAGGGGGCGCACCAAAGCATGTTTTAGCTGTGCAGGAAATACCCCCTCCCGTAAAGAGGCATTTATTATCCCCCCAACCCAGCCACCTGTTACCTCCTTGGAGGCTTTCACCAACCAAGTAGGACAGGGATCCAAAGGACATGTAGTGGCACGAACAGCTGCAAGGAGCCTGTCCACTTCATCAGGGACAACAGGATCGAACTGATCCCAGATCGTACAGCAAGACAATGCTCCGGCACCTCCCCGACCCTCCCCATCCACGCCAGGATTCAATCCTGAACGAATCCGATCGATTTTCTCCACCAGATGGTCAGCAAAGTCCTCAGCCGAACCCTGCCAACCGGGCACCGATCCCCCTCTACCAAGGAGGGACCTGGTTACCCGGAACAGGGCGGCTGGGCGATTATCAGCGGAGGCAATAAGGGTGGTGAAGTATTGCCGCCTCACCACCCCTATCGCCACTAGATAGGCCCTAATAGCAGCTCTAGCTAGTGTCCAATCGGAGTCATCCTGGGTCTTCACCCAGCGGCGCTCTAGGTGTCTCTTTGCCCGTTTGAGTTCACACAGTTCATCTGTGAACCACGGAGATGACCTAGTCCCCCGGGCGTGGAGAGGCCGCAGTGGCGTGATTTCATCCAAGGCTACTGTTGCCGACCTATTCCACAGGTCGACGAGTGCCTCGGGTGAATCGTGTAGCCGATCCAGAGGAACATCCCCCAGTTCCCTCTGGAATCCATCTGGATCCATTAGTCGCCGAGGGCGGGCCATTTTAATCGGCCCAGCCTCCCTACGATGAAGTGTCACCCCCAGGAAGTCAAGAGTCACCAGATAGTGATCAGACCATGGCACAGGTGAGATGACTAAATCCTGTAATCTTAGATCACTCTGCCACTGCTCCGACAAGAAGACTAGGTCTGGCATGTGACCACTGCCCCTGGTCGGACCCCGGACTACCTGAGTCAGGCCCATGGCTGCCATGGAAGCCATGAACTCCCTTGCCACCTCAGAGGCCATCCCCAGCGATGGCAAATTGAAGTCCCCCAGAACCATAAGTCTCGGGAACTCCAACGCCAGCATCGAGGCGGCCTCGAGGAGCTCAGGCAGGGCATCCCTTACCCTGCAAGGGGGCAGGTACAGGAGCAAGATCCCCAACTGACCCTTGGGGCCCAGCCGTAGAAGCAGGGCCTCGCAACCACACACTTGTGGAGCAGTGGCCCTAGCAACTCCCAAAGACTCCCTGGCAACAATGGCGACACCACCGCCCCTGGATGTGGGCGAGCGTGGGGCAGGGGCCGCCCTCCAAGACGCCTGGACTGTGGATGCAGCTGCTTCTACTGGTGGAGGCTTTGCCTTGAGAAGCTTGTACCCGGCCCTCGTGGACTCAGCAGCTAGGGCCTCTTGTAGTACCTCTTTAAAAGTGAGGTCGTGGCCTCGGGTCATGAGCTTCCTTTGGGTTTCCCCATCTCTCATCCCACAGAGCATCCTGTCCCTTAGGGCCACGTCTAGAATCTCCCGCCATTCGCATGGGGTTGCCAACAAACGGAGGGCCGCTGCATACTCGGATATGGACTCACCCGGCTTTTGGTCCCTCCTCGCGAAGGTGGCCCTGGCGGAGAAGAAGGATACCTTGGGCTTGAAGTGGTTTCTCAGAGTCGCCAGTATTTCGGTTACCGAAACCTGATCCACCTCTCGTGGTGCCACCAGATCCATCAGCGCTTGCACTGCGTGGAAACCAAGCATCGTGATGAGAAGACCTTGCTTCTTTCCTGCGTCGGTGATGCCGGCATAGGTTACCGTACTCTTGAAATGCATTTCAAACCAGTCCCATCGCTCGGGATGGGTCACGTCGAAGTCTGGTTGCTGTGAAGTTGTCTTATCCCCGTGGGAATCCATGATCCCACCTTCGTCGCCAATTTTGTGTTCGGGAATCAAGACAATGGAAACGGCTGTAAGCTAGCCTAGCAGATCTTTATTGCATGGAGTACAGTACGAACATGTGGTAATGGCGGACAAACAGCTCCTTTTATACGGTGGCTATACAATTGAATATGGCTCTTCGACAGGCATTGGCTACTGTCCAAGTGACAGGTGAGGTGAGCGCGGGGATCTTTCCCGCACAGCTGAAGGCATTTGAGGAATGTGTACCATGTGAGCTGGGCGCTCACTACTGCCCCCGGTGGCCACTAGCTCGCGTCCTCGTACAGAAGGTTACAGTGTTACATGAACCCATTCGTGTGGTTACAAATACATTCAATACACAACATCAAATACATTCAATACACAACATCACTGTAAGTCTCCATGCATTGTTGGACTGCAATTCCAATTAACTTCAGATAGTGTAGACAGTGCTGAAGAATGGTGGGGGCTGCAATCTAGTTACATTCAGAGACCAACAAGTTGCCAAATAATACATTGAGGATATTTTGTTTTCTTTGTGGTTTTTGTCTTGTTTTGATTTGTTTTTCTTTTTTGAATTTCACCCATTCGAGTTTTGTTTTGACGCCTTTGCATCATTTTCCAGAGTGCTAGAGTGGAGCCATTGAATCAACAGAGCTTATGTACTATGTGTATTGATTCACAAAGGTTGCTTGCATTTTTGTGAATTTCAAGTTCGGACTGAAAATAAAATTTGGGTCACAATTTTTAATGAACCTATGAGTAGACATGGGACTTTCAGGTGAACATTAATTTAAAAAAATATCAAAGAAGCTTTTAATTTCACTTTCATGTATTTTCATTTAATTATGAAGGAGACTCTCTTAAAACCTGATGCTTCCTTTTAATAGAACTGAAGGTCTTGAATACTTCAGGTTATGTCATGTTTCCCTCTATCATTTGCCTCACATCACTGAGGAAATATTTAATCAAATAGCATCCTGAGAGGTTCAGTCAACAGCCAATCAGAACATCCATTTGGAAGGGAATTTTGAGTTTTAGAAAGATGAGAATGGTTGTGGAATCCAGTGAAAAATTTTGTTTTCATCAATCCTTCATTGTTGGTATCACCTGTGTATTGTTCAGCTGTGTGGTGCCCTCTATCTTGAGTATACTCTGTGACTCACTGCTATTCTATAATGCTTAAAATCCATTGTGAGACTGAAGGAAGAATCCAACAGAAATGGGGTGATGTTAATTCATGGTGAAGGAATGTCCACCTACAAGAATCCAAATGGCCGTAAAGTAAAACCCCGAGTTACAAATGGCTCGACTTACGAAAAACTTGCAATACGAAAGGAAATCTCAGACAAATTTGCTTTGAGATATGATTTCCCCCCCTCCAAGATACATTTTTGGGGTCTTCTGACACTTCCTACAGCAGTGAGAGGCTATTTGGATCATTTCTGCTCCATTTTTGGATTTTTTTGTCACATTTCGGCACTGCCAGAAGCTTTCCCCACAACCAGGAAGTGCTGGAAATTCCCCCTCTCTGAAACAGCTGATAGTCGGGTACTGAGCAGAAATTACCAGAGATGGCCACTAGAGGGTGCAATTGGAAATGTGCTGAATATGCATTTAAAACCAAAATACACATCTGGTGCTCAGAAAAAAGTCAAATAAACTCCTTTTATCTGTTCTAATCTCTTTATAAAATGGCCAAAACACAGCAAAAAATTCCACAGTGCATTTTATAAAGAGTTTCTACAGGAAAAAATATATTTTCTTTTTGCTTTTTTCTGAGCTCCGGAACAGATTTTTTGCTTTTCAGTGCATTCCTATGGGAAACTAGGTTTTGCAATACAAACTTTTCTTTTTTTTTAATTTTTATTAATTTTTTAAAGCATAAGACATAAAACAAACATTTTATACATAACAAAAGAATAAAAAAAATTAATAAAGATAAAATCATAGTATAAAAAATAAGACAGACTGTATATTACATACACTTACAGACTTCATCACCCTGGTGCTATATACATTGTCCTAGGAGGTTGTGGGATCTCCCATTCATTTCTATTGTTCCCAAAATTTCGTTTGGTCTGGTGTCAATTTTTTTATTCCTTCTCTTGTCAATGAGTATTCCACAAATTTTCGCCATATTTTCCAAAATCTACTTTCTTTTATTATACCTTTCTTAAGGTTTAGTTCCCATTTTAGTTTTTCATTCAATGCGAGATCCCACATCTGCCCGTACCAATCCTGCACTTTTAACATTATATCACTTTTCCAATTTTTTGCAATACACATTCTTGCCATTACTAACATCATAGACAACAGCTCTTTCTTATCGTTATCTATTTTAATATTCTCAACATCTGTCAGTAAGGTGGTATCTGGCCCCAAGCTGAGACGTACTCCCATAATTTTCCCTATCTCGATCTCGATTTTTGTCCAAAAGTTTTCTACCTCTTTACATTCATACCACATATGAACATATGTGCCCAAACTGTTTTTACATCTCCAACACATTTTATTGTTCTTCTTATCCATCTGGTGCAGTCTCACGGGTGTCAGGTACCACCTCCATAACATTTTAAAATTGTGTTCCTTTATTCTGACCGATAGGGATCTCATAATTCTTTTTTTCCATTTATTTTGCCATTCCTTTTCCGTTATTTTCAAGTTCAAATCCTGTTCCCATGTATTTCTTAATGTTTCTTGTGGGTTGCCTTCTGTGTTTATTATTTTATAAATTTTACTAACCAACCTTTTAATACCAATTTCCTCCTTCCTAATTTTCCAAACTAGTTCCTCAAATTCCGTCCTGTCTCTTTCTAAGCTTCGTTCCCTCCAATATTTATTATTCCACTTATTCACCATAATTATTTGAAACCAATTCAACTTCATCTGGGTATATAGCTCTCTTTTCCTCCCATCATCTTTGCAGACTCGTATCCAATCTTTCAATAGGAGAACCCTATTTGTCAACAAAATTTCCTTAATCTCGTTATCCAATCTTATTGGGAAGTTATTCAAGTCTTCTATTTCAATTATCGGTGAGATGTTTGGGGCCAGTTTCATTTTAACTTTCTTCCATACTCCCAACATAGATCTCATCATTCTGTTTTTAACCGATATTTTTCCTATTTCCTTAGGAAAAGACTCTTACCAACTTCCTTTACTTCCTTCATCTCGATTTCCTCCCAGATAACCGACTCCTTCATCAATATCTTAACTACGTTCTTTATCTGGAAGGCTTTATAATAATTCTTTAAATTAGGCATTCCTAAACCACCTTCTTTTTGAGGTAAATACCACATTTTCTTTAGAATTCTAGGTCTACGTCCCCCATTACAATAACTATCAAATAGTTTTTGAAATTCCTCAATATCTTTATCTATCAGCTGAATTGGTAAGGCATCAAATAAAAAATTTAACTTTGGTAGTAACACCATTTTAGTCAATGCTATTCTGCCAAACCAAGACAACTTCAGTTTTTGATATTGTGAAATTTTAGTCTTAAGTTCCTTCTTTTGTTTATCATAATTTAGTCTTTTCAGGTCCTCTAAATTATTAGATATATTTATCCCCAGGTATTTCAAGCTCCCTTTAATCTGTAATTTAAATTCATCCCTGATTTTCCTTTGCTCTTCTTTTTCAATATTATTTAAAATCAATTCTGATTTTTCCCAATTTACCTTCAGACCTGTAATTTGTTCAAAATCCTTTAGATGCTTTTGAATCCTTTCCATGGTTCTTCTGGGGTGTTTCATAATTAACAAAGTATCGTCTGCATATAAACTAATTTTATTTTCCAATATTCCTTCTATGTTTTTGTCTTCTCTTATTATGTTAGCTAATATTTCCATCGCCATAATAAATAGTATTGGAGATAGGGGACATCCTTGCCTTGTTCCTGCCTCTAATCTTAATTCTTCTGTTAAACCATCGTTAACCCTGATTTTAGCGTATCCTTGTTGGTACAGTTGTTCTATTGTCTTTATAAACCTATTACCGAATCCATAACTCTTAATTATCTCGATAATTGTTACCCATTGTACAGAATCAAATGCTTTAAAAATATCTAATGATAGTATACCTACTTTCTCTTTATTTTGTCTTGCCACGTCTATTAAATTTAGTACTCGCCTTACTAAATCAGCCATATGTCTCCCTTTCACGAAACCGGCCTGGTCTTTATTTATATATTTATCCATAAAACTATTCAGTCTATTTGCCAATATAGCCGTAAAAATCTTAGCGTCTTGGTTTATCAGGGAGATAGGTCTATATGATTCTACTTTTTCTAAATCTTTTCCCGGTTTTGGTAATAAGACAATTATTGTTCTATACCACGATGCAGGTACCTGTTCCCCTTTAAGAATACCATTATAGATTTTTAACAATTTCGGGGTTACTATATCCTTAAATTCTTTATAGAACTCAGCAGGTAATCCATCCTCACTGGGTGCTTTATCTACTTTCAGTTTGTTTATTACTTTTTTTTATCTCTTTTTCAGTTATTAATTCTTCCATTCTTTGTTTATGCTCTTGACTTATTTTATTTTTGATTTGCATTTCCAATCTATCTTTTAATTTATCTAGGTTTATCTTCTTTTTAGAGTATAGGGCTTGATAAAATTCTCTGACCACCTTGCATTTGTCTTTGGTCTTATTATGCCTTATACCCTCCTTATCCACTAATATCCCTATTTCTCTTCTGCCTCTCTTTTCTTTAGCCGCTCTTGCCAACATTTTTGAATTTTTATTACTATATTCAAAATATTCTCTTTTTAAATATGTTAGGTCTCTTTTTACCTTTTCCATGTCATTTCCAATTAATTCCTTCCTTAGTCCCTGCATCTTTTCATATACTTTTCTATCCTTAGTTATTGCATGTATCTCCTGTAACCTTTTAATCTCTTTTTCTGTTTCTTCTTGCTTACTTTTTAACTGTTTATTTCTAATACTTGCCAACCTAATACTTTCACCCCTAAATATTGCTTTCATGGTATCCCATACGGTACCAATTCGTACTTCCCCTGTATCATTCCACTTCCAATTTTCTTCCCATTTTTCTACCATTTGATCTTTACTTTTTTTATCTCTAAACAGTCTGGCGTTATATCTCCAATTTTTCGGGCTCTTTATAGCATCTATTTTCAATTCCAACAATACTTTTGCATGATCCGATTCTTTAAATATTCCAATTTCTATACCATCTAAGTTACTTATCAAATTATCCGTGACAAATATACAATCTATTCTGGAATATGTATTGTACACTTGTGAAAAATATGTGTAGGCCCTTTCCTGTCCTTTGAGTACTCTCCATGTATCTTTCAACCCCAAGGATTTCAACCAATTATTTAACACAAACGTCTTATTTCCACCTACACTTCTCTTCATATTCGTGCTATCTATATTTGATCCTACTAAATTAAAATCTCCCCCTACAATCATTTTTGTTGTTTTTTCCTTCTCTAATATTCGGTATATCTTATTTAAAAACCTATTTTGATGTTCATTTGGCACATACAAATTCACCAGCGTTATTTCCTCTTCTTCTATTTTCCCCTTTATTATCAAGTATCTACCTTCTGGGTCTGATATACTTTTTATCATCTCGAATCCCGCTCTATTTGATATCAAAGTTGCGACCCCCCCAGCCTTTGAGGAACCATATGCTTTTTCGTAAACTTGGGTCCATCCTAAGAATAATTTATTAGTTTTTTCCGAATTCTGATGGGTCTCCTGAAGAAAAATTATATCCGGTCTATCTTTTCTGAGCGCTTCCAACCTCCTTCTCTTCACTTGACAACCAGTACCTTTTACGTTCCATGTTAATACTTTTACATCCTTCATCTATTATGTATCTCCCACCCTTTTTTTACAATTCCCACTTCCTCCTACGGACATGTGATCAACATATAACATTTCCTTCACCTTATACAAAAAAATAATAGTAATAATAAAAAAAGAAAAAACATCTAAAAGAAAGAATACACTAAACAATCTACTACTCTCCCTCCCCATTTCTTTTTTTTTTACAAATGGCCTCCGAAATTCAGAGGGGGGAGGGGGGGGTGCAGTCATACATAGGGGTCTGGATTGGGCCTGAGCCTACTCCCCGTCCGGGGCTATTCCTCCTTCTGCCCCTTTTGGCATATTCTCATTTCCATTGCTATCCCTTCTTCTATAACCACCAGATATAATCAATTCTTCCTTCAAGTCAAACCACTATTTAGTTCCTGCTTCCAATAATTTGGCATCTGTCATTACGTCCAAGACATTAATATCTTCATTAATTAAATATCTTCTTCCCAAATAAAAAAAACTTAATTGTCTTGGGAATTTCCAATTGTATCTTATTCCCTTTTCCTGGAATCTTTTTGTGATTGGCTTCATCGACTGTCTCCAAAAACGATCCTCCATTGGAATGTCGTTGTACACTTCAATATCATGGCCTTATACTTTTAAAACCTCTGGTCCTTTTTCACGTATAAGCGCCATTAACCTCAGTTTATCTGATACATTAGCAAATTTTAACATGACATTCCTTGACCCAGTTTTGCCCCTTCTTGAACCGAGCCTAAATACATTTACCACCTCATGCGGCGTGAAGCCACTTCCATAATTTCGTCAAGCCATTTCACTATTCTTTCTTTTAATTTGTCTGGTGAATTCTCTGGGAATTTTCGAATTATAACATTTGCTTTTCTTAATTGTTCTTCTACGTTTTCCAATCTCTTTTCATGATCCCCAACCTTATTTTCTCTTTCCTTTTCTTTCTTTCTTAAGTCCATGACCTCTACTTTTATCATTGCTTGTTCTTTTTTATCTCTTCTTGCTCTTTTTTAATAGTCTTTGTTTCCTCTTTCATGCCTTCAATTCCCTTCATAATGTTTACTAACATATCTTGCAAATCCTGTTTCCATTCTGTTCTAATATGAGCAATCATGTTTCCAATATTATTCCCCAGGGTATCAAATTTCTCGTTAAGGGTTTCAAATTCAGATTTAGTTCCTTCTCCTCCCCCTGTCGCCGATGTCGTTGGTGTTGTGGCCGTGGACGTGGTTACAATCGTTGTTGGTGTTGTTCCTGCTATCGCCGCTGTCGTTGACACTGTTGTCATAGCTGTTGTTGTCGTTGTTACTTTTGCTGTTGTTATCACGATTGATTTTACCACAGATGGAGTAGGCGCCGTTGGTGATATTATTGTCTTCTGTTGCTGCTGCTGCTGTAATTGTTGTGCCATCTTTTTCACTGTCTCCTGTTCCTCCAAGTCCTTTATCTCTTGTTGCATTGTTTTTTTCATCTCTTCTTCCTCCTCATCCAATCTTGTAAGCCTCCTGAAACTTCTATCCGAGGACGTTGGTCTTTGCACTCTTGTCCAAGCCAATTTCTTCTCCTTCTCTTTCCCTCTCCCCTGCCGTTTCATTCAAATATATTTCTAACTGCTTATTGTCAATTTACATACAAAGTTTAGTCGTTCAAAATTCACCATATATTTTAACTCTAATCAGTTTTATTAAACTTTCCAAATACAGTACTTAACCCTTATCCCCTCCTCCCCCTCCCTCTCTCTGTCTTATATATGCATGTGTATTTACAAACACATATACACACACATGTATACCCAGAGAGTCATTCAAACCTCCGTGGTCCCAATTTAAATTTAATTAATTTCCCTCTTATATTTTTATCTACTTTAATATTCCCCCCCCCACAAAAGTAAAAATAGAATAAAAATAAAAACAAAAAGGAATAAGAAAAAAGAAAAAAACTAAGAAAGAAGCAATTAGAAAAATCTTATTTGAAAAAATATTTAAAAATTAAAAAGCTTCGAACCAGACAAGAAAAAAAGAAAACAAAAATAACAGCAGTTGAAAAAAAGAAAAAGAAAAAGAAAAAAAATTTTTTTTATCTCAAAAATTTAACTGTAGGGGGAGCCAACTTCTGTTGTAAATTGCAAGCGTTATCCAAATCTCTTTTAAGGAGAGAAAAAGGAAGAGTCAGCAGAAATAAAGATGACACTGATGAGTTCACTTTCCTGTTCTCCAAAGTTCCAATCTACAAGCAGTTTATTTCTCAGGAAACTGCGCCACAGCACCTTCTTGCTTCTCTTTGTATCTCCAAAAAAAATATATGCAGGGACAGACTTATCATCTCTCTTCTTCTTTAAAAACCAATACTCTTAGACCACAGCATAATAGCGAGAGGGGGAGGCAAGGAAAAGGGAAAAAGAAATAAATAAGAAAAAGGAAAGCAGGGAATACTGTCTTGCCCCTTTTGCTTAGCCGCTAATTTGTCCACTCCCACCGGCATAAAACATTTCAAAAGGGGGAAAAGAATAAAAAAAATCAGTCTCTTTACTTCTCCTTTCTATTTCCCCCTTTCTCTTTATAAATCTTTACAGCTTTGCTCACCCTCAAACTTCTTCGCTTCTCCCCTTTGCTCCTTTCCTGCGCCTCGAAACTCCGTACGTCTCCGATCGGGGGGGGGGGGGGCGAGACCGAGCGAGCCCGCTGCAGAATCTTCTTTCAGCCCCCCAACAAGCTTACTTTTCGTTCCGACGTCCACTTATGCTTTGCCCACACTTTTGACCACTTTTGCTAGAACGCCGCTCTCCTCCCGTTTCCAGAATTTCCGTTCTTCGATCAGGAGCTCTGGGGACTCGTCGCCATTACAGGTCGCCCATCCCCCCACTCTCAAGATCGAAACTCTGTCCTACCTCTTTTTCTCGGCGCTGCTTTGGAGCATCCAATATATTTTCCACTGCTAATTTTCCTTCTCTTTTTCCTAATCCATTTTTCAGCCGGTTTCAAGGACTATTTTCACTTTTAAAAAGTCACTTTCTTTTCTCTCCTTTCCGAGCGGAGAAAAGCTCGTCCCTCTCAGCCCTCCATCATGACACGCCCCCCCCCAATACAAACTTTTCAAGGTATGAAAAAGCTCAAGGAATAAATTAATTTCATATCTTGAGGTTTTACTGTAATTAATGGTGGAGATTTCCAGTTTTTTTAAACTGCTACTTTACAGCTGGAGTTGTTTCTTTTCCATATGGAGGAACGTGTTTGGAAGAATGAGGGAGTTTTGGGACCGGTATCAAGCCACAATGCAGTGTGGAACTGACAATGGCTATTTCTACTGGCAATGAGGAAAACACAGGGTGGACTTTTTCGTGTTCAGGGAATGAAGAAGCAGACGAGTGAAGTACTGAAAATAGTGGGGTTTGAACACAGTTTGGATGGGGCAAAACTCGGACTTATATACACTATATACAGTAACAGTAACAATAATACAACAAGCCCATTGGCTAACAGAGTGTGCACATTTTCAATCCACTTATTTGCATAAGAATAGATACATGAGAAAAGATACATTCCGCTCCTGTCAGAAAACACAGTTAACATACATAACAGACTTACAAACCCAACTGCAGTGATATGAAATGTTACCTCAAAAAGCAACCCCAAAACCTATAGCATCAGAATGCCCCAAACATATGACCACTGGCTTTAGGAGTCAATGAGTTTCATAGATGGGTCATGTTTTATAATACTGCTTGTGTTTTTGTAAATACAGTTCATTAATTTTGCTTCGTACACCTTGCTATCCTAAAACATGTTTGAAGCTGGACAACAGACCTGAGGTTACAAATTTACTTTTAAGAAGAATGACTAAAATGATAGACTGAAGCCAGCCATGACTGGGCAGTGGTAGGGCAATGTTCCTCTACACAACATTAGATCTGTAAAGGAAGAAATCTTAGTGTTTCCCCAAAAGGATTTTTTTAAAAAAATCACCCTATTTCATTTTTTTCTGAGGGCAAATAATTAGAAGCACATATATTGTAACACCTCTTTGCCAACGTCCTTTGTTTAGGTAATAGTAATTAATCTCCAAGCTGCAGAGAAAATTAAGCCTATGGTCATTTCACTCCAGAGGGATTTTAGTCTTTTTAGTGACTAATCTGTCAAACTGATAGTCTTTACTGACAAGGTTCTTGCATCGCCACAACATGTTCAGAGCACTCATTAAGAGGAGTCAAAGCAGTGCCCTTCAAATCATGGGAATGGAAGGATTTTAAGGCCTGGAGCTAAGGGGTATCAAATGCAGGGAAAGAGACAGAGACAAAGCACCTCCTTTCTCCCAAAATGGAATGTGCATAAGAGGAGTAATATAACTGCTATAGATTATAACTGCTATAGGGATATGAGATAAACCCCTATATTTTGGTGTTCTCATTTTAATAGTGAATTTGTATGTCATGTAAAAGGTCCTAAGCTCTTTGCAGGCGCACCCCCCAAAGAAAGACTCAGACACCGGTATATGGATAAAGGCATCGGGCCGCTTTTATTGAATAATGCCCTAGTCCAAATTATAACTTTCAATTGGTGTAATCATCCAATTGTAATTCTTTAAGGCAAGCAGGCCGCAGTATCACTGGTAAGGTTCCTCCCAAAATGCCAATGGCAATTGGCTACATGTAACTATTTGTATCAGTTTGTTTGTTGACACAAACTAATTGTTGACCGGAGTCAATAAACTATCTACTGACCCCACCCTATGATGTGTATCCGTTAAATATCAAGGTGATGCACACAGCCCGAGCTGGGGTCCACACTCTGTCGCCACAGCATATACTGCTGCCCAGTGTACATAGCTGCGGCCCACCAGCCCCACTGCCACCGGTGTGCGGAGACACACAGGATCTGTAAAAGAGGAGAAGGGGTTAAGAACATAACTAGGTACTCATACAGTGAGGGGACGTACATATAGAAAAAATACGCGCACCCCCCACGTGCCCACCTATATCCGCCTCCGAGTACCCCAAACGCAGCCGCGGTCAATGCGACACCTATTCTAAGTAAATGGGTGCCATAACGGGCCCCACACTGGGAAGTGCGGTACCGGTCACCCTTCGGAACTTAAATTTGGTAAGTGTAGACACATCTGGTGGCAGAAAAACAGGCTAGGGTGCGCAGCAGGCACTGCCAATCGCATGTAGGGCACCAACCGGAATGATGTCAGCAAATGTACGTCGTGGCAGTATACACCACTGCCCACTCCATGCTGATCGGCCTTCGAGGGACAAATCCCCAACTGAGCCCACTCTTGTTTGATATAGACATCTTCGAGTTCCAGTGCCCTACAAAACACGTCCCCTTCTGACCATGGGACCAGCTCACCAAGTTGGCGAGCTCGAGAAAAAGGCTACATCGGTAGCTGCATGAAAAGAGACTCCTCCTACCTACTGTGATATAGTCAATGCCAACCTCGTGCAAGGTGGGTCAGAATATCTGTGAGAATAGGGCGTGTGTAAGGCGGCAGCCACATACACGTGTCCAGCCCCCTAATACATGGCTTATTCAGAAGACCCCCTGCATAGTCAGAAAAGCCCCGTGCTTTGGCCATGAGTATCAATGCTCAAAGCCTGGTGGCTATGGTGCGTGGAGCCAACCCCAGATCATAGGGCAGACTATACAATCTAAAACCCAGCCGACCAATGTCGGCCGCATTTTGGGCAATTGGCTTTATCAACAAAAAGGCTCTAAAGTGAAGGATAGGATGCCGATGTGGGGTGCGCGTGCGAGTCACCAATACATGCAATTTGCCTGGTTCACGTCTCCTTGCCAAATGACCATGCCGCAGCCAGGAGTGGAGAGGGTAGCTCACAAGCGTCCGGAGCCCAGCCGGGAACCGGGCGATCTGCAGGCGGGGGAAAGGATAAGCAATATCGTTATGAATGACTGGCACATGTTTAGCCCAAAGAAGCGCCTTAAAGCGCATGAACCCCAGAACAATATGCAAGCTGAGGCCATGACTCAGGTGATTTAGACATTCAGGCATTGACAATGTGCACCACTGCAGCATTACCACACCAAAAGTGAAGCACAGAATCAGGCCGCCTGTCCCCCAGAGCATAAAGGGTACCCAGAATTGAGAAGATATGTTAGAAACATAAGATCGCGTAAGCGATCCGTGCCCTGACATCCCTGGGGCCCATGACCATAGACCCCTGTCCTTAATTAAACCCCCCCACCCGGGGAGCCGGAGGCATCCGACTGTACTTGTAACTGGGGCTGACCAGAAGCAAAGACCTCCCGATGCAACAGCATGGAAGTCCTGCGGTAATGAGAGCCAAACCAACAGGTCCGCTCGTAAACCCCAATCAGCTGTAACCCTGCGGCGTCATTGAACGAGACCCGCCAAAGCGTGACCCAGACACTAGGCTAAAGCACTGCCTGGTATTACCACCTGCAGGCGAAGTTGATGCGGCCCTGCATCATGTGTGACTCTCATAGAGGCACCTTCCACTTGGCAACATTGCCACCTTGCAGCAGGGGCCGCTCACCCTGACCAATAATTCGGTCACCTGGCCCTCTTGCATGTCATTCAAAAGAGAGGTGCCTCGACTTGTGTACCGGTGACCCCATCTCCGGAATACAGGCCGAATTCCTGTAACCCTATCCTCAGACTACAAATGGCTGTCCCCGGGCCATTCTAGATAAAGAACCAGGCAGCAGCCCTGTTCGCTGACCGTCAGGCACGGTCCAAACGCTGTGACAAAGTGTCACCCATGATATTGCATCGGCATGATATATGACCATAGCAATCGTGTAGACGGCCATAAATGGCAAAGAAACGCCAGGTCACTGCACTCGGAAGTCTTTAAGTCCCGGCCAGCAATCTGGTAAGATCCCCGCCTCCGAAGTGCAGCATTAAAACATGTGGCTGCCCAGCATCCCCGATGGACATCAGGAATGTCAATAGTTTCCGCCACCTCTATGCCATGCACCCATACCACTGTATACGCGCGGTTACGCGTCGTTCGAGATGGGGTCCCCATTTTAACGAAGTGGCATACTGCGCTGTTCCTGTGCACAGAGTTGTGTCCCACCAGCCACACTACCACCAGTGTGCGGGAACACACTGTGTCTGTAAAATAAAGAGGGATAATAGAAGGCAGACAAGGCACTCAATCAGTGCAGGGACAAATGGACAGAGGAAATTGGGCAAATCCACACCTGCCCCTGCAACATATGTTGGGCTCTGGGCACCCAAACGGAGCCGCAGCTGATGCGGCGCCCAACCAGGAGGAATGGGTACCAATTTCAGTTAAGTCAGGGTAGACCCGGCTTGGTGGCAGACGACAGGCCGGGACGCAAACCAAGGGCTGCCACAAACACCCGTGGGGGAGCGACCAGACATATGGCAGCGCCAGGCTAATAGCCTCTCCCGGCTGATCGGCCCTTGAGGAGCGAAGCTTCACCATAGCCCAATTCCTGATCGCGCAACCCATGATCTAGCGCCAGTGCCCTGCAAAACATGTCCCACATTGAAGGTAGTAGCAGCTATCTCAATCTGGGAGCTCCAGATCAAGGTACAAGTGGTTGCCCGAAAGTGGACTCTCCGCACGCAGCATAAGCGATGCTGCGTAAGAGTCACATACAGTAACCACACTCGCAAACGGGGGTCATCGCTGGCCTCATAGGGGAAGGGGCCGCCCTAAGCCTAAAGTCTTAATGCATGCTAACCATGACGGGCCAGGGAAAACAACCACGGGCCTGCCACCATTGTCCCAGAACTGCACCATTGGAACGGCCAAATGAGGACGGGCCCTCATACATCCTGCCATGGATGCCCAATAGGCCGGCAACCAATCAGCCCCATGGGGGGGCAGGGTGCGGCGATGGGGCAACTCCTTGACCCTGTCGTCCTACCCCTAATTCCCTAATCAGTGTGTTCACAATGCAGGAGGGAGAAAACGTGAATATATATCCCAGACCACAGTGCCCAGCTAATAGCCCAGTACAAGTGGGCACCCAGGGGCATAGAGCAAGCGGCCGACAGCAGAACTACCGTTGGCACTGATTGTAATGGATAAACACATAACTGGCCCTGCAGGCCCAGGGGAAGTAAATAAAAGCATAGGGGCGGTAACCCCATTAAGAACCAGAGTGTAATTGTCCTGCTGCGACTATGGCCACTACACCCCCCCCCCAACGTGACAAGCTAGTGTCAGAGCTGTGCTAACTTGACCAGGATACTCACTCGGTGCACCCCCACGAGCCGCCCCCACTGGGGGTTCCGGCCCGTGGCAGGCGTTGGAGTTCGTGATGTCCCTCTCGCTCAGTGTTCCCATGCATCCCAGGCCAGATGGGGAGCCACGAAGTGCCAGCCTACGCTGGCCTGAAGGCCTCTGGCAGCTCAACCCTGTAGGCGGCCCACTGCGCAGCCATGGCCGGCACGTGGGCCAGAACCGCCATTGATGCCTCCATTGCCAAATTGGAGGCAAGGGAGCATCTGCAAATCTAACCCACCAAGACAAGGTGGGCTGGATGGGCCGGATGGCCCCACCGGATTTTTTTTTTTTTTTACTCAAATTTCTATACCGCCCACTCAGCCAAAGCCGACTCCGGGCGGTTCACAACAATGGGTAAAAACATATAAAAACAAATAAAACAGATAAAAACCAGCAATAAGAACCCACCCCTAAAAAGAGAGGGGTGCAGGAACTGAAGAAACCGTGGGGCAGGCATCCTCCCCTATATTAACCACCCAACAGAAGCCACCCCTCCACCTGCACCCCAAACTTGGCCCGCCAGCCAGGTTTTTAGTTCTTTTCTAAAGGGCAACAACTCCGTCTGGAGACGCAGTTCCACAGGCAGGAGGTTCCAAAGGGCAGGTGCGGACACAGAGAAGGCTCTCCTCCTTGTGCCAAAGAGGCGAGCCCCCCTGGCCGATGGCACAATTAGAGAGCCCCTCCGGTCCGCTCTGGTTGGACGGACAGACGTCCTTAGGGCGATGCGGTCTCTAAGGTAACCTGGCCCACTACCATATAGGGCTTTAAAGGTCAAAACCAGCACCTTGAATTGCACCCGGAGACAAACTGGTAACCAGTGCAGCTCCCGCAGCAGTGGTGAGGCATGGGCATAACGTCCACACCCCATCACCACCCGGGCCGCCGCATTCTGGACCAGCTGCAGCCTCCGAATGGTCATCAAGGGCAGCCCCATGTAGAGCGCATTACAGTAGTCTAGTCTGGAGGTAACCAGAGCATGAGTGACCATGAGCAAAGAGTCCCGGTCCAGGAGCGGGCGCAACTGGCGAATCACCCGAAGTTGGGCAAAGGCCCTCCTGGCCACAGCCGCCACCTGTTCTTCTAGCAGCAGCCGCGAATCCAGGAGGACCCCCAAGTTGCGCACCGGGTCGGTCTGGGGCAGAATAGCCCCATCCAAAACCAAAGATGGTAGCTCCCGGGATAAGGCGGGACCCCCTATCCATAGCCACTCAGTCTTGCTAGGATTCAGCTGTAGCCCATTTGCCCCCATCCAGACCCCAACAGCCTCCAGACAGCTGGAAAGGACTTTGACTGCATCACTGGGGTCCCCACGGGCCGAGATGTACAACTGTGTATCATCCGCGTACTGATGGTACCGCACCCCGTGGGAACGGATGATCTCACCCAGCGGCTTCATGTAGATGTTAAAAAGGAGAGGAGAGAGTACCGAGCCCTGAGGCACCCCATATTTTAGGGACCTAGGACTGGACTTCTCGCTCTCCAACCACACCGACTGGGTCCGGCCCCTCAGAAATGAGGAAAACCAGGACCACACAGTGCCCTGGATTCCCAATCCTCGGAGCCGTTCCAGAAGGATACCGTGGTCGACGGTATCGAAGGCCGCTGAGAGGTCAAGAAGAGCAAGGACGGACGGATGACCGCCATCCCGCTCTCGCCAGAGATCATCCATCAGCGCGACCAATGCAGTCTCAGTACCATATCCAGGTCTGAATCCTGACTGGAAGGGGTCCAGATATTCCGCTTCATCCAGTACCCCCTGCAACTGACGCGCCACTGCCTTTTCCAATACTTTCCCCAAAAAGGGGAGGTTGGAAACAGGTCTGTAGTTGGTTATGACTGCTGGATCGAGGGATGGCTTCTTCAGGAGGGGGCGCACCAAAGCATGTTTCAATGGAGCAGGAAATATCCCTTCCCGAAAAGACGCATTAATTATAGCCCCGACCCAGCCACCTGTCACCATCTTTGAGGCTTTTACCAGCCAGGCGGGACAGGGATCCAATGGACAATTAGTGGCGCGGACCGCCGCAAGGAGCCTGTCCACTTCATCTGGGGCAACAGGATCAAACTGATCCCAGATAACACAGCACGACTGTGCACTGGCTCCCCCCTGACCCTCCCCATCCACGCCAAGATTAAACCCTGAGCGAATCCGATCGATTTTCTCCACCAGATGGTCAGCAAAGTCCTCAGCCGATCCCTGCCAACCAGGCACAGCCCCCCCCCTACCAAGGAGGGACCTGGTCACCCGAAACAGGGTGGCTGGGCGATTATCAGCGGAGGCAATAAGGGAGGTGAAGTATTGCCTCCTCACCACCCCCATCGCCACTAGGTAGGCCCTAATAGCGGCTCTAGCTAGTGTCCAATTGGAATCGTTCCTGGTCTTCACCCAGCGGCGCTCAAGGCGTCTCTTTGCCCGTTTGAGCTCCCGTAGTTCTTCTGTGAACCACGGGGATGACCTAGCTCCACGGGCTCTGAGAGGCCGTAGTGGAGCGATTACATCCAAGGCAGCTATCGTTGACCCACACCATAGGTCAACAAGTGCCTCGGGCGAATCGTGTTGCCGATCCAGGGGAAAAGCCCCCAGTTCCCTCTGGAATCCATCCGGATCCATCAGTTGCCGGGGGCGGGCCACTTTAATAGACCCTGCCTCCCTACGATGATGTGTTGCCCCCAGGAAGTCCAGAGCCACCAGATAGTGATCTGACCATGGCACAGGTGTTATGTCTAGCTTCTGTAAATTCAGATCACTCTGCCACCGCCCCGACAAAAAGACTAAATCTGGTGTGTGGCCACTGCCCCTGGTAGGACCCCGAATTACCTGAGCCAGGTCCATAGTTGCCATGGAAGCCATGAACTCCTGAGCCACCCCGGAACCGGACCCCAGCGAAGGCAAATTGAAGTCCCCCAGAACCATCAGCCTAGGGAACTCCAACGCCAATGCTGAGACAGCCTCGAGGAGCCCAGGCAGGGAGTCCCTTACCCTGCAAGGGGGCAGGTACAGGAGTAGGACCCCCAACTGACCCTTTGGGCCCAGCCGCAGGAGCAGGGACTCACAACCCAGGAATTGTGGAGCAGTGGCCCTGGTAACTCCTAGTGACTCCCTGGCTATAATGGCAACACCACCGCCCTTGCCCTCATCCCTAGGCTGGTGCCAAACACCGAACCCGGCTGGACACATCTCTGATAGAGGCACCCCATCCTCTGGTCTCAGCCAGGTCTCAGTGATGCATGCCAGGTCGGCCCTCTCTCCCAGAATAGAATCTTGTATTAGGGGCGCCTTACTACAGACCGACCTGGCATTCATCAGCAGCAGCCTAAGGGTGGGGTCACCCTGGATCAGCTGCTCAGGACCTAGAGGTGAAACCGGGGGGCCAGAACGTGGGACAGATACTAAGCATCGGTCCCGCCTTCCCCGAGTGCGGCCCGCCCCACGGTTCCCGCTATAACGCCCCATGCCCGTCACAACCTCTAAATGGGCCCCCGGAACCTCCACCATTAACCCAGACGGAGTGTCGCCCCATCTTCCTGGCTGGCAGGGCCATCTCTCCCTCCCTCCCTCCCTAACCCACTTAAAACATACCCTCTCAGTCTCTCTTCCCATATTGATGGTCCCGGCGAGTTCCGACTGGCCGCAAGAGTCTCCAGGGCGGCAGTGGAAATTCCGGTGCGACCGCCGGCCATTTAAGCCCCCCGCAGGGGGGTGGGAACAAAGGACACCAATGGTGGAAGTGATCCCAACAAGCTCTGATTGGCTGCAGGTGTCTCCAGAGCGGCAGGGGAAATTCTGCCGCGGCCACCGGCCCTTTGGGCCCCCCGCAGGGAGGCAAGAGCCCGGGACGCCAATGGTGGGGTGGTCCCAGCAATCTCTGACTGGCCGCAGGTGTCTCCAGGGTGGTGGTGGCGGAAGCTCCGCCGCGGCCGCTGGCCTACCGAGCCCCCCTCAGGGGGGCGGGAGCCTGGGATGCCAATGATGGGGGTGGTCCCAGCAATATCCAACTGGCCGCAGGTGTCTCCAGGGCGGCGGTGGGAGTTCCTCCGTGGCCACCCGCCTTTTGAGCACCCTGCAGGGAGGCAGGAGCCTGAGATGCCGATGGTGAGGTGGTCCCAGCGAGCTCCAACTGGCCATATGTGTCTCCAGGGCAGGGTGGAAATTCCGCCATGGCTGCTGGCCTTTTGAGACCCCGCAGGGAGGCGGGAGCCTGGGACGCCGATGGTGGGATGGTCCCGGTGAGCTCCAAATTGGCCGCAGGTGTCTCCAGGGCAGTGGTGGAAGTTCTTCCGCAGTTGCCAGCCTTTTGAGCCCCCCGCAGGGAGGCAGGAGCCCGGGACGCCGATGGCATGGTGGTCCCAGCGAGCTCCAGACTGGCCGCAGGTGTCTCCAGGGTGGTGGTGGAAATTCATCCACAGCCGCCAGCTGTTTGAGCCCCCCGCAGGGAGGCGGAAGCCCGGGACGCCGATGGTGAGGGTGGTCCCAACAACCTCCTGGCAAAGGGAGGAGGGGCAGAGGCTGTTGTTTCTGCCGGCCCCGATGGCCCTTTACCTCTCCTGGCAAAAGGGAGGAGGGGCGGGGCTCACCTCAGCTGGTCGGATAATTGATATGGGGTAACCCATGGTAATCCCCAGCCATAATAGGGGCATGCCTATAAATACGGCCTGTGAGGGGCCAGGATGACGGCGGGGCATAAACCCACACCGTGCCGAAGTGGGTCGCTATGCCCAATCCGGGCCAATAAGCAACGGGGGTAAGAACCCCAGCGGGGCAGGCCTGTGCCACCCCCTGCCTGAGCCCCCAGCCTGGGTTCGTGGGACTTGCGGGGTTGCCATCCGGGCCCTCCGGCCCGGAGGAACTCCCGCAAAATAAAGGGGTGGGCTGAGCCCACCACAGTGAAGCATCCCGGTCTGCAGTGCTCGGAATCGAACCGCTGACTTTCAGCCTCTCTGTCAGCCTCTTAGCCACCCGAGCCACTGCAGTCCAGAGCGAAATCAAGCCTCTTGCCAAGAGGCAAGCAAAGTAAAAGAAGCCTCGAACGGAGGCTAACAGGGGAGGAAGCGACAGAACAAATTTCTCCGCCCTGTCGCTTCGAAAGCTAATCGAGCCTCTAGCCCAGAGGCAAGAATAAACGAAGCCTCGAATAGAGGCCAGTGAAATCAAGCCTCTTGAAAAGAGGTGAAAAGAGGAGGGAGCGATGGAGCAAACGTCTCCACTCCATCGCGTTCTGAAGCAAAGAGGCTAGAAAGCCAAAAGGAAGCCTCCAACAGAGGCTACCAAACTCAAGCCTCTTGCAAAGAGGCGAAAAGGGGAGAAAGCGAGGGAGCATTCTTAAAATGGCAGCTCGGCTGCCTTTTATAGAGGAGTGGCCACGCCCCCTAACTAACCGGATGTCCGAGTCCGGGTGGGGAGGGGGCGCAAAGAGCGTGGTGGCCATTTTGGCGCCACTCTTTCATTTGTGCTGGCTTGTTTTTCTCTTTATGCTTTTCTGAGGGAAACAGGAGATGTCTACAGCTCAGTATCTTGAAATGGATATAGAAACATACACACACACACACACACACACACACAGAAGTGTATTTCCCAATAAGCACTTCGTATGTAGGCATTATGCTTCTCTCATGCAACCAGAGGCCTAAATTTTTACTGTATGTTCCAACATTTCATAATGTGACCTAAATATAATATATATTTACAAGTTATGCAAATACAGTAGTTTTTTTCTTCCAAACTACCTGCCCCTCCAGCCAAGAAATTATACCAATTTATACTTAAAAGCTACAGAGGATGTTAAATTTATGAGAGGCTAAGAGTGCACCAACATTATTTTATTTTTTAACTCTTCATGCACTCAGTTTTGCATTTGCTATGTAATTATTTGGAAGAGCAATCTTGGGAATAAAAAAATGCCATTGAGATTTTTTTCTTTATTCCTCACTTCTCTACCACTTTTACTCTGTCTATAAACTTTACTCCTAGAAATATCTCTGGCTAAATTTAGAAAGCAGCCAGTGTCACTATACAGTGTTAAATAAATAAATCACATTTTTATATTTTAAAAAGGAGAGGAAAGAACAAGCTGCATTATATTTAGTATGTGGTATTCTTGTCCTTTCTTTGAAATGTGAATATCAGCTCTGCTCACAGAGGAATGCAACTGTGATAAATGGTAGGGTAAAAGGTGTGCTGATGTGCAATCAGCAGTCCATGTAGAAAGGCTCAAGCTATTTTCTCATACCTTTTTCAAGGCTGCCTTGATATGGTAACTATATCTTCTATTACATGTAACTAAAACCTATATAAAAGTATAATTTCTAAACAATTGCTTGCCTTCAAATGGATTCCAAGTTATGGTAACATTTTCCAGAGTCAACACTGGAAGCATTCGAGAAAGAATTGGGCAACCATCTTTCAGATCTGCTTTGATTTAGATTCCTGCATTACACAGGGGGTTGAATTTGATGACCTAAAAAGCCCTTTCCAACTTAGTTATTCTATGATTCTATGAATCAAACTATAGAGTACTCAGAAATGTTTTGCTGTGAGACTTCGTAGATCACCCTGGCTTTTCACCCAGGAGGCACAGTAAACAACCAGCCTTCTGGTGCTTTCACTAAAGTTTTGACCACACAGCAATGGAAATGTGATTTTACTCACACTCATTTGCTGTGAGGTCCCACAGGTTTCCCTGAGTCTCTCCACAGCAACTGGCAGAAACATAAATTCTGGCAGAACAAATGCAAAGCAACAATCAGGAAAGCAAAGCAAGACTTTGAGGAGCGTATAGCTAAAAACACTCAGAATATAACAAAGAGTTTAAGTACATTAGAACCCAACTAGGAAGGCCATTGGACCATTAGACGACAATGGAAGGCAAGGGATTATTAAAGAGGAAATGGAGATTGCAGAGAGACTCAATAAATTCTTTGCTTCAGTATTCACTGAAGAAGACAGAGACCACATGCCCAAAACAGAGCCTATCTTCATAAGGAGGGAAACCGAAGAATTAAGTCAGATAGAAATAACCAGGGAGGAGGTCCTTGCATGTCTTGTTAAACTAAATGCTAACAAATCACCAGGACCAGATGGCATCCTTCCACAATTTCTCAGGGAACTTAAAGATGAAATTGCTGATCTCCTAGCCAAAATATATAATCTTTCCCTCAAATCAGGCTTTGTGCCTGATGACTGGAAGGTAGCGAATGTAACACCAATTTTCAAAAAAGGATTCAGGCGTGATCCAGGAAATTACTGACCGGTCAGTTTGACATGTGTCCCAGGTAAAGTGATGGAAACCATCCTAAAAGATAGAATTAATAGGCACATAGAAGAGAAGGTGCTGCTAAAGGAGAGCCAACATGGCTTTTGCAAGGGCAAATCATGGCTCACTAATCTGTTGGATTTTTTTGAGAGTGTCACCAAGTATATGGATAAGGGGGATCCAGTTGACATTGTTTATCTGGACTTTCAGAAGGCTTTTGACAAGGTCCTGCACCAAAGGCTCTTGAATAAACTTGCCATTCATGGAATAAATGGACAGGTCTTGTCCTGGATCAGCAACTGGCTAAGGGACAGGAAACAGAGGGTAGCACTAAATGGACCCTTCTCCAAGTGGAGGGAAGTAAAGAGTGGAGTCCCCCAAGGTTCAGTACTAGGACCCCTGCTTTTCAACCTCCTTATAAATGATCTAGAAGTAGGAGTAAATAGCAAGGTAGCCAAATTTGCTAACACTAAATTATACACAGCAGTGAAAACTGTGAGAGATTGTGAGGAGCTCCAGAGGGATCTCTTGACACTCGGGGAGTGGGCAAAACAGTGGCAAATGAGCTTCAACATTAGTAAGTGCAGCGTGATGCACATTGGGGCAAAAAAACCCAATTACATTTATAAACTGATGGGGTCTGAACTCTCTGCGGCAAACCAGGAAAGGGACATGGTTGTCCTGGTGGACAGCTCAATGAAGGTATCAACCCAGTGTGCCTCAGCAGTGAAAAAAGCAAACTCAATGCTAGGGATCATTAGGAAGGGTATAGAAAATAAGTCAGCAAGTGTCATTTTGCCTGTTTATAGACCTATGGTGAGGCCCCATCTGGAATACTGTGTACAGTTCTGGTCGCCATACCTCCAGAAGAATATTATGGAGCTGGAAAAAGTGCAGAGGAGGGCAACCAGAATGATTAAGGGACTGGAACACCTTCCTTACCATCTGATGCTGCAACGGTTGGGCCTCTTCACTCTTGAATGACGGCATCTAAGAGATGACCTGATTGAAGTTTATAGAATCGTGCACGTGTGGACAAAGTAGATAAGGAAAAACTGTTTTCCCTATTGCACAACACTAGAACTAGGGGGCACTCCATGAAACTTTTGGGGACTAGTTCTCAAACAAATAAGAGAAAGTACTTTTTCACCCAGAGGATCACTGGTCTATGGAACTCCCTGCCAGAAGAAGTGGTGACAGCTGTCAGTCTTGACAGCTTTAAGAAAGAATTAGAAAAGTTCATGGAGGACAAGGGTATCAATGGCTATAATGATGGATACCTAAAGACAACCTCCGGGTTGGAGAAATAGGCAGGATATGCCATTTCCAGGGAATCCTAAACAGATGAAGGCATCTGCTTGGGAATACCCTGAAGCAAATGATGTGCCACTGTGTTGACAGAATGCTGGACTGGATGGGCTGTGGCATGTTCCAGCAAGGCTGTTCTTATGTTCTTATGACTACATGGGGAGTAACAAGAAAGTATCAATACACAGGTGGTGCATTTAAAAGGGACCTGGGTACAAGATGAAGAAGCTTGTAATCATTGCCTCTTAATCTAGTTTTGCTATAAACTGGGGAAAAAACCAATAACACAGGAAGTTGACACAAGAAGTTACTTGTTGAAAAAGAAGAAGAAAAATCAAAGAGCAAGCCAACAAGAGAATACAATCAAGAAAGGTGCCCTGGTCTTCTTTCCTTCTCAAATAAATAGAGGCAGGACAAGTCTTCTTCCACTTGAGGTGAGTAGTTATTTGGGGGGAAAACAAGAAAAGCATATCTTGGAACTTAAAAACTAGCAGTCCCAATTCATCACTTACTATACCTGCACACAATGATTCAAACCTAGAGATTTAAGAGCTAAGTGCTTAAAGTTTAAATAAGTGAATTCTACATAACATTGATCATGAACTCCCACTATACACTAAACTGATGAAATTAAGACTTTCATTCTTTGGATATACTGTACCAATGAATAAACTGATGCAGTGGAAAAGATAGGAAAGCTGAAAGGTGGCAGAAAGAAAGAAAGAAAGAAGGATACCCAACACGTGATGGATTGATTTAATAAAATAAGCCATGGCTTGTGTTTCAAAGACCTGAGGAGGCCTGTTAGTGATAGGACCTTTGGAGATTATTACTTCATGGAGTTACCATATATCAATAGTGGTTTGACAATAGGACTCAAAGTTCTGCAAGTGCATAAATGAATCAACTGATTAATTACCCTTTTTACCACATTCATTAAAACAAAGTTTCTGAATATGAAGAGATTTGCACATTCTGATCCCTGGTTCTCTTCTACCTCAGGTCTTCTAGCTTTTTATAGAACAAAATTCTTGACTAATGACCAAATGTTTTTACTTGGATAACAAGTGCAGTTTGGGTATTGTCTCTTCCTTGTGCCATGATGTTGCTTATATTTGATATACAGAATGTATAAAACCTGAAGTCTGTAATGAAAGTTTTTGCTTCAAGGTGTTCATTGAGTCTGGCTTCCCCTCGTGTTTCCCTTTGCACCTCATTTCTTTTCTGAAAATCAAGTTAGTAAGAATAATAACAAAGGAACATAAATCAAATTATTGCGTACATCCAACAAAAAGGATGAGAGCTTGTATGTTCTTAATGTGCCTTGCTATGGAATATCTGTTGTCAACCTTTAATGTTTGAGTCCTAGATCCACAAGTGTCTGATACATTTCTTTTTTAAAAAAAGGATACAGAAATTGGAGACAAAAAATAGCACCATACAGACAATGGAAGGTAAATATGTCTCTTTCTTGCTGAGTCACTGAAGTAAAAGATGCCTAGATTACTGATGAAACATGAGGAAGCTGAACCAGCTTATGATAAATGGCCTATAAACATAAGAATGCTTTGCACAAATTGAAGCAGCTGCTTGCAAGAACTAGAAAGTCTTCAGCCTAACTCTAGAAACTATTTAATCATGTTGTTGTTTTTGTTTTTGCTACAGTGTCTACATGTTTTTCAGGCATTGGGCATAAATTGTACCTTAGCATGGCCAGACAAGATGCAAAAGGGAAATGATGTAGAGGAAGTGCCTTGAAAACAAGCAGATGCAGGCTTTAATTCTTCAAAAAGTAACATTCCCACACAGACACAGGTACAGATCAGTTTGCTAAGCCCCAGGTTAGTGCAGCCAGCATGGGGAATGGAAGAGAAGAAAATACAACACAAATGAAATGAGTAAAAATATTCTGTCTTTTCATAAAACCCAACCTCCCTCAGCCTGGCTAATAGCAGGGCCAGGTCTGGTAATATATTTCTGCTTTCATATAGATTGCTTGAGAATGAAGCTTACCAGATTGGCTATATTCCATGTATTAACAAAAACTATCATATTATTAACTTTCAGGTAGGCAGGAAGTGGTTTACACATTGACACATATATGAGTGAAGGCTACCCAACAGCTTCATAGGCCAGCTTTTGTTCCTATGTTCTTTACAAGTACTTACAGTAAAACCTCATATAATTTGTTCTCCGAGGCTGTTCACTATGCATTTTTTTTCATTATATGGTTTTTCCTATGGGAAAAAAATTTGTACAACAAAAATCTCTATTAAAAAATTCATACAATGAAGATTTTTGCTAGGCAGTTTTTCCCATTGAATTTACATTGTACGATTTTTCCCCATAGAGATTTTTGTTATGCTGGGCACCATCTTTTTTCAAAACCGTTTCGTTATGTGATTTTTTTTACTATAGGGGGTATTCTTTATACGAGGTTCCACTGTACTTGGTCTCTTGATTGATCCATGATTCATACATCAGGTTGACGTGGTGGATCAAAGCATCATCTTCCATTGTTTATGATACCATGCCAGTCTCATCCAGGGCCTCAGGAACTTTGTCCATCTGGTTGTTGGGCCTTCCTAGTGGTTGCTTTATGTCAAGTGGTATCCATTCTGTGATAGCTATCTTCCACCTGCCATCTTTGAAGTGGCACACATGCCCAGCCCACTGATATTTTGCAAACTCAATCAACATTGATGCTTGCTTTGCACCTGATCTTATACGCAGTTCTTAATTTTATATTTGGTCAACCCATTGTATGCGTAGCATCCTTCGCTCAATTGCTCTTTGTGTTGCATCAGTTTTTCAGATGACAGCTTTTGTAGGTGCCCATGTTTCACTGCCATTGAATAAAGCAAGCAGAATGGTGGTGTTGACAAGTTCAACCCATAATTTTCTTATTTTTGCTTTACTAAGCACATCCTTTATATAGTTAAAAGCTGCCCATACTGCTTGCCTTCTTCTCCAAATTTCTTTGCAGGCGCACCCACCCAAATAAAGACTCAGACACTGGTATTGGATTAAAGGCATTGGGCAACTTTTATTGAATAATGCCCTAGTCCGAATTATCACTTTCAATTGGTGTATCATCCAATTGTAATTCTTTAAGGCAAGCAGGCCGCAGTAGCACTGGTAAGGTTCCACCCAAAATGCCAATGCCTATTGGCTACATGTATCACTTTGTATCAATTCGTTTGTTGACACAAACAAATTGTTGACTGAAGTCAATATACTATCTACTGACCCCACCCTATGACGTGTACCCGTCCAAATATCAAGGTGATGCAGGCTGTGAAGCTCCTAGCATCACCCCGTTCATGGTTCGCCCTTGACCGGCCAATCCTGTTTCCCCTGTACCTATCTACGTGTTGGCCAGTCAATTGCGAACCTGCCGGATACCTATGGGTCATAAATCTTTACCTTACCAGTGCTACCCGCCACACAGGGAGGCGTCCATGATGACTCACCGCCCCCTCTGACCGACAGCTCGGTCACCAGGCCCGCTTGCACGTCCTCCAGAAAGAGGTGCATACCTCTGGCCGACAGGTGGACCCCATCTCCTGCATACAGGCTAAAATCCTGCAACCCTATCCCCGGGTGTCGAATGGCTGTCCCCAAGCCATTCTCAACAAGAAACCGGGCAACAGCCCTGTTCACTGACCGCCGGGCACGGGCCAAACCACGGAGATCCATGCCTCCCCTATAACAGTGTCTTGGCATGATGTCAGACCATAGCAACCGTGTGTATGGCCATAAATGATGTAGAAACGCCAGGTCACTGCACACCGGCATTTTTAAGGAAAGGCCAGTGATCTGTGCGAGATCATTGCCACCGAGGTGCAGAATCAGAACATCAGGTGGTCCAGCATCCCTGATGGACATCAGGAATGGCAACAGTTCCCGCCATCTCATGCCGCGCACACCATACCTCATACGTGCGGATGCACAAAGCCCGAGATGGGGTCCCCACTCTGACGATGCAGCATACTGTGCTGCCCAGTGCACATAACTGTGGCCCACCAGCCACACTGCCACCGGTGTGCGTAGACACATAGGGTCTGTAAAAGAAGGAGAAGGAATTAAGGACATAACTAGGTACTCATACAGTGAGGGGACGTACATATAATGAAAAACGCGCGGATCCCCACCTGCCCATCTGACATATATCAGCCTCAGAGTACCCAAACACAGCCGCTGTTGATGCGGTGCCTATCCTGAATGAATGGGTGCCATAATGAGCCCCAGGGAGGCCCACACTGTGAAGTGCCGTCCTGGTCACCCTCCAGAACTGAAATTTGGTAAGGGGAGACCCATCCTGGTGGCAGAACAATGGGCCAGGGCGCGTACAACGCACTGCCAAAAATGCATGTAGGGCACCAACCAGACAGATGTCAGCAAATGTACATCGTAGCAGTCTAACACCACTGCCTACTCCATGCTGATCGGCCTTCGAGGAACGAATCCTCAACTGAGCCCACTCCTGGTTGATAGACACATCTTCCAGTTCCAGTGCCCTACGAGAACGTCCCCCTTTGACAATGGGACCAGCTCACTGATTCTCATAGCTCCAAAGAAAGCTACAGTGGTAGCTGCATGAAAAAGAGACTCCTCAT
The DNA here is from genome assembly GCA_035047305.1 of Bradypodion pumilum. NCBI lineage: Eukaryota > Metazoa > Chordata > Lepidosauria > Squamata > Chamaeleonidae > Bradypodion > Bradypodion pumilum. The sequence goes on along the minus strand of JAWDJD010000004.1, from coordinate 60,311,113 downwards.
ACCTATCATAACACAGTCTATGCCAACCTCGTGCAAGGTGGGACAGAATACCTGGTGAAACAGGGTGACATGTGTCCGGGCGGCGGCCACGTACACGTGTCCACCCTTCCAAGACATGGCGTATGCGGAAGTCACTCACACAGTCAGTAAAGCCCCATGCCTTGGCAATGAATGCCAAGGCCGAAAGCCTGGTGGCGATGGTGCGTGGGGCCAACCCCTGATCATGAAGGTGCACCATAAACTGTAAAACCTGGTCGACCAGTATTGGCCACATTTCAGGCAACTGCCTTTGCCTACAAAAGGTCCTAAATTGAAGGAGTGTATGCTGATATGCCTTACTTGTGTGAGGTGCCAAAGACATGCTGATCGCCCAGTTCACCTCTCCTCGCCAAATGTCCATATCTCGTCTGGGAGTGGAGAGGGAAGTTCCTCTGTGCCTGGAGCCAAGGCACAGAACCAGGAGATCTGCAGATCTGCAGGCAGGATAAAGCGTCGGCAATATCGTTATTAATGCCTGGCACATGTCTGGCCCTGAAGAGCACATTAAGGCGCAAGGACCTAAGAACAAATTGGCGAACTAAGGCCATGACTCTGGGGGACTTAGACATTTGGGCATTGACAATGTGCACCACAGCAGCATTGTCACACCAAAAGTGAACCACAGAATTAGCCCACCTGTCCCCCCAGAGCATAAGGGCACCCAAAATTGGAAAAAACCTCCAGGAACGTAAGATCGCGTAAGCGATCCATGCCCTGCCATTCCTGAGGCCATTGACCATAGGCCCACTGTCCTTCAAAATAAATCCCATAGCCCAAGGAGCCGGAGGCATCTGACTGTACTTGAAACTGGGGGCTGACCATAAGCTCAGATCTGAAGAATGAGACGCCATCAAAGTCCATTAGGAATGTGAGCCAAACCGACAGGACTGCTCGTAAACCCCTAGTCAGCCGTACCCTGTGGTGTCGTTTAGAAAGGCCCACCTTAGCGTCACAGAGACGCCTGGCGAAGGCTCTGCCTGGTGTCACTACCCTGAAGGCGAAGTTGAGGTGGCCGTGAAGCACCTGCAACTCCCGAAGAGACACCTTATGCTTGGCAAGCATTGCCAAAATCGCATCAGAGATCCGAGTCACCTTTTCCATAGGCAACCTGGATGTCTGAGCGACGGTGTCGATTTCAATACCCAAAAAGGTAAGGGTGGTGGCAGGGCCCTCTGTCTTTTCAGGTGCTAGGGGGACACCCAGTTCCCCCATGAGCGCCTGAAACGTGGTGAGCAGGCGTGCACACATGCCCGTGTCATGTCCACCCCCAAACTAAAAATCGTCGAGGTAGTGGCCTACAGACCGGGACCCCGACCTACAAACAAACGCCCAGTGGAGGAAGGTGCTAAATCATTCAAAGGCCGAGCAAGAAATGGAACAGCCAAAAGGCATGGCCTTGTCCACATAAAACTTGCCCCCAAAACAAAAACCTAACAGCTCAAAGTCATCTGGGTGCACTGGGAACAATCGGAATGCTGATTTGATATCACACTTTGCCAATAGCGCCCCGGGACCACACGAGCGTACCATCTGTAAGGCCTGGTCAAAGGAGTATACCTGACAGAGCAAAGGTTGTCCGGTATAGCGTCATTGACCGAGGAACCTGCAGGGTAAGAAAGGTGGTGAATTAGACAGAATTCACCCGGGGACTTCTTAGGAACTAAACCCAGAGGGGATACCTTCAAGTTAGGATATGGGGGGGGTCATTAAATGGCCCCACCACCCTCTGCTCTCTAACCTCCTTGGCTATCTTCTCCACAGCAATGTCCTCATTACCCCTGAGAGACAGTAGGTTTGGGGTGTCCTGAGGCCCATGAACACCTTTAAATGGGATGCGGAAGCCAAACTGAAGACCCTCAAGGAGGTAGATCACATCATCCTGTCTAGGATAAGCGCGCAGCCAGCGTTCAAGAACCGGGAAATTAATTGGGGAGGGGGCCTTTTGAATGGGTAGCACCGTCGGAGGGAGCTCTGGCCACCCCCTGAAAACCCCTTCCTCTGCCTCGTGACCCACCAGCCCACGGGCATGTGGAGGCGGCATGAGGGCCAGAACAAGAAGGGCACTCATGCCTGAATCTACACTGGCGCCTGGTGCACAATCCGTTGGCGGAGAAACTCCAACACAGCAGGCGGGCTGGAACCCCCTGCCCCGCCGGCTGGTGGGGATTCTGTGTAGTAGCAGCCCGCTGTACGGCATGGCCACAGTGGTACCGGTCACCAGGTGCTGGCCGCGTAGGGGTCATATACAGTAGCCACAACTGCTGGCAGGGCTCATCCCACCTCATCTCAGGGTGAAGAGCCGCCCTCATCCTAAATTCTTCGTCATAAGCCAACCATGACGGGCCAGGGAAATCAACCACGGCCCGGTAAATATTGTCCAGGTACTGGACCATTGGGATGGCCAAATCAGGATGGGCCCTTAGGTATACTGCCATGTATATCAGATAGGCCGGTAACCAATTGGCCCAAGTGCGAGGCGGCTTACGACGACGGGACAACTCCTTGTCCCTGTCGTCCTGCCCCTCCCTCTCCTCCTTAGTGGATTCACGGTTCAGGAGGGTGAAAATGTCAATACATTCCCCACACCATATCTTCTCCCTAGTAGCTTGGGATAAATGGTCGCCCAGGGGTAGGGAATAACCAGCCATCTGCAGGGCCGCCGTTGGCACAGATTGAAGTGGGGGAACACATAATGGGCCCTGTCGGACCCCCGAGAAGTTAGGCGGAAGCATAGAGGCGGTCACCCCTGTAAGAACCTGAGAGTAATTGGGAGCCCAGGAGGTAACAGGGTAGTGTGGATTGAACTGCCCTCCCGAAATAGCCTGTTGCGGCCATGGCCACTGGACCCCCCCAGTGTTCTGAGCTAGTGTCACCGGTGTACTGACTTGACCAGGATACTCACTCGGTGCACCCCCATGGGCTGCCCCCATTGGGGGTTCCGGCCCGCGGTGGGCGTCAGAGCTCACGATGGCCATCGAGCTCTGTGTCTCCGTGCGTCCCTGCCAATCAGGACCGGTCCCCGGTGGAATGCCCTGCTGGAATGGCCTGATGGGGAGCTGCAAAGCGCCAGCTTGCTCTGGCCTAATGGCCTCCAGCTGCTCAACCCTGTTGATGGCCCGCTGCGCGGCAGTGGCAGGCATATGGGCCGCAGCCGAGGAGCTGCCAAGCCCACCCTCCGAAGGTGGTGGAGCAATTCCCATGGATGCCTCAAGTGCCGATATGCGGGCAAGGAGAGCATCCACAGTGTCAGACCCACCAGAATAAGGTGGGCCTGGTGGGCTGGATGGCCCGCCGGGCAATTGATGAGCAGGCGGAGGGGGAAAACCATGTGGCAATCCCTGGCCAGAATAGGGCCAGACCCAATAATCCGGCCCATGGGGGGCCGGAGGAATGGCGGGGCACGATCCCGCGCTGCCCCCAAATGGGCCGCTATGCCCCATGCCAGGCAAAGGTTGGATAGGATAGAAACCCCTGGGGAGCAGGCCCGCGCAGCCCCCGCCTGAGTCCTGCGACTGGGCGGGTAAGCAGAGGCCTGGTCACCCTCATTGGTGGCAGTGGGAATTATAACCCTACCACCCCCCCATGAGGCGGCTGTCCAAGCCCTCTGGCCCAGTGGCGGTCCCAAGGAGGAGGTCAAGGGGGTAGGCCAAGCCCTCCACCTAGGATGCAGCCTCGGGGTCGCCTGAGACTTTTGCTTGGGTGCCATGGCCACCCAAGCGCTGCAGCACTGATCGGAGGAGAGATATCCTCTGATCAGAATTAAAAAGGAAAAAGGCAAGAAAGCCTAAGGGAGCATCGTCGGAGCGAACCTCTCTGTTCCGTCGCTTCTCTTTAAAATGGCAGCGAGGCTGCCTCGTGGCCACCCCTTTTATAGAGGGATGGCCACACCCCCTGACTAACCCAGATGTATGAGTCTGGGTGGGGAGGGCCCGCAAAGAGCGTGGTGGCTATTTTGGCGCCGTGCTTGCATTTGTTTGATCATGCCTTAGGTTAACCTCTTGCCCAAGGTATACATATGAATCAATTTTTTCTACTATCTCATTTCCACATCTCATATCTATAGCATTTATGTAAGCACTCTGTATATATTTTGTTTTTGACATATTGATCTTCAGGCCAATCTTTTGCATCTAACTCTTGGAGCATATTCCTTGCTTCTTCTACTGATTATGATATTAACACTATATCATCAGCAAAGTGATGATGGGATAAGTACTAGCCATTTATACAAATTCCTTTTTTCTCCCATGTCAAATTGCTCATTGCTGATTCTAAGGCAACAGGAAGCAACTTTGGGCTGATTGTTTCTGCATGACGGACTTCTCTCTTATAGGGATTTTTATTGGTTTCTGAAATAAATTGATTTGTGTTGTTCATCCCTTATCCACTATAGTGTGGATCAATTCCTTGTTTGTAAAGTGCTTGCACCACCATGTTGGTTTCAACAGAATCAAAGGCCTTCACATAATCCACAAAGGTGAGAACCAAGGGCAATTTACACACTCTCTGTTGCTCTGTTAACTGATTGACAGTGTGCAGATGATCAATAATACTGTATCCTCAACTGAAATCTGCCTGTTCTCTTGGCTGGCCCTCATCCAGTTGTCATGCAATTATCTACAACATGCCACAATAAATAGTCAAGAAAGAGTACATCAAGATTTGCAGTTTCCTCGATGTTCAGGTGTATTTCATTAATATAAACTCTTATATTCTCCCCCAACATGTGAATAAGCCTATCCTTAAATTAATTTTTGGCTGGTGTATGAAGTGGAGAAAAGATATGACAGGAGCTAAAGCTGATCTATCAGTTCAAACACTTTGTTATACCTCAATAAAACATGTTTATTATAGTTGACTACAGTTCTTCTTCTGCTGTGTCTAGGCCAGACATGAAATTGTCACCTGCACCTTTTGGTGAGTTCATTCTGCAGTTCATTTCACTTGATCTAGTATGAGAAAGATTAGCCAGCAACACAAGATTGTCGTTTCCAAGGTACACACAACTGTGGTTCAAAAATACCACTATCTTCAAAGAGGCTTTTTCTGTGTATGACTGTGTATTGATGAGGTTAAACATGGCTACTATAAAGCATTGGAACAAAAGGACTTGTAAGAGGATATTTCTTTGACCAATTTTCTCAGCAGAATCACACTCACCTATAAAAACACAGACACAGTTTTAGGGTAACAGCAAACACTTGTTGGGTCAAGACCCCTATATCTGCTACAGTAATTCCTCATACAAAGTCCGCTTCATACAGCATTGAATTCATACAATATCGCCTAATTCCTTGAAAAAAGTTCCCTCATACAAAGTCGCTGCGACTTTGTATGAGGCATTGGGGTTTTCCCCAGGTTGCATTGTGCCTGGGCAGTATAAAAGGAAGGACACATGCATGCATTGCTCTTGTGGGTTTTGCACGAAGCGAAGAGTGTTTAGGAGTGGCTTTGAGCACGATTTTGAATTTTTTGAATTTTTTCATCAGAATTTTTGGAAGCATTCCTGGGATTTTTGCAGCATTCTTCAGGTTCTTGGACCATTCTTTGGCACAGTGGAAAGGTAGGTAAATGAGGTTGTTTCCGATTGGCTTGGGGTGGGGAGGTGGATGGGAGAGGGCAATTTTTTGGTGGAGTGGGCAATTGTTTGGTGTTTGCTGCTGTGGTTTTTAAAAACAGATTGCATGCTCCATAATTTTTCTTATGTTGGTCTTTTTTGGGGGAGCACTGTTTGGTGGGGTGGGTAATTGTTTAGTGTTTGCTGCTGTTTGGATGTATAACACTGTGCTGCATGATGGGACATGTTGGCATCCATTTTGTCCTTGCTTCCATCTAGTAATTGTTTACAGTAGCTTGTACAAAATTGATGATCGGCTGCATGGCTGCAGATTAACACTGTGCTGCATGATGGGACATGTTAACTTTTAAACCTGCACTTCATAAAGTTTTCAAAAGTTAAAAACTTGTATGGTTTGTCCCCTAAAATTAGGATTGTTTGACATGTTTTTGTAATGTATTTAGCCTTTAGACAATGATTTCTTAAAGTTTTGTCAGTTTCCTATCTGTTTCCTTAACTTTGCCCTGAAGTCTGTGCTGTTACAGTACAATGTATCTCTATGGAAACAACGTTGTACAAGGCATTGTGGCAAGGATTTGGACGTTGTATGAGGCATCATGGCTAGGATTTTGCATGCCTCATACAAAGTCCAAATCCATATAAAGTCCAAACTTGTGGAACCAAGTTTGAATGTTGTATGAGGTATCACTGTATTGTAAAATGTTCTCCAAAAATAAGATTCTAACATTGCAATAGCAGCTTGTGGGGACTGTATAGATAATGTGAGTTCACCTCAATCTAAAATATTTTGTGAGCTTTAATCTTTATTTATCTCACTTATCAAGACCTTAAGGCCACTCTGTTCAATATGTTCCTCCAGATAGCTGATTATTTCTCTAGCTACCTCCCAAACAACTATCATTAGCACTGCTAATTATGACCAGTGCTAGCTATGTATGTATGTATGTATGTATGTATGTATGTATGTATTTATTTATTTATTTATTTATTTATTGTCCTGCCATAATTAGTGTCCAACACTACTCTAGTGGCTCACTAGCATTAACTAAAATGTATTTGTTTATGATGTTCTATTATAGATATCCCACTAAGTAGCACAATGAGAAGCTTCCACTTTTTGTCCTCACAATAGCACAGCCTGTCAGGTTTGGCAGAGGGATAATGGCTGGCTGAAAAATACCCAGACATCTTCACTAGAAGATAGAATATGGATAATAAGTTTGCAAACACTTATCAAGTATGTCTGTACTTGGGGTACTATGTTGGGTTCTCTGCTGAGTGCCCATTAAGTTACAAACTCATTCTATTCAATACCACATGAGTTCATCACTTAGAGGTATTTTTCATGCTTGGATCCCCAATCTTCATCCTTAGGGTCAATTTGCAGAATCTCTTTTTACTTATTTCTGAGCCCTTTAAAAAATCAGTGGGAAAGTTCTTCCTTGGACTGCATCTATTTAGACAACCTGCGCAGTGATGAATATTGTTTCTCATCAAACACTGTGTGGTATAAAGGGTTGCATGTCAAATCAAGAGTAGGAAGAACTCGGTTCAAATTGCATCTCTGATGTCAAATGTACTTACAACTTAAGTCATGGAGTTATAGTGAAGATAAATAATGAAAAAGGTTTTTTTTTTTTAAAAAAAACCACCTGAATCAAAGGTAATCACAGAGAGTGTTAGAGGTCAACTGATGAATTATCTTCCATGATGTTGATGGTTTTTTTAAAAAATGTGTGTGAAGATTAACTTTCCAGACCTTTAGAGCTCTAACCTTTAGCAGCAGCTGGAAACAATAAGGTACAAGAAAAGTGGTTACTGGTACTACCTCATTCTCTTGTTTGTAAAAAAATATATTCCATGACCTTTCAGTTACTACAACGGAATAGAACACTTGCTTTCCAATAGTATTACTGCCTCTGATTATAAACTCTGCTCCCCATGCCAACAGAAATGGAGACAAAAAAGGAACGAGACATCACATTAGGAAACAAGCAGATCTCTCTTAAAACTATCCCCCCAGATAGAATCACCCTTTCACCTTTATTTATTGATTTATATTCACTTTCACTTCCTCCTCCCCATCAACAGGACTCACGGTATCAGTGGGAGCTGAAAGCAATTGTCAGCAAAAATGGGAATGCTAGGAGCTATGGGATGTCAAATGTAGAAGAAACACATAAAACAAGACAAATGAGACATGAGAAATGAGTTGGCATTCTTCAGTCCTCAAGAATATCTAAGAAAAAGGTTTCAAGACAAACAGCTGAGAATATCTGCCTTTGCGTTCACCAGGTAACAGCATTAATTAGGACAGGTTTTACCTTAATTCACTATCCCTCACAAGTGAACAATCCAAATATTATAATTGTTTATTATAAGAAGTATTGTTGTTATAATTTATAATTGATATAATTCTAAATTATAATTGATCTAATTATAATTATAAATTATAATTGAAATAATTATAAATTATAATTATATGCTTGTAGGGTATTATGTTTTATTTAATTGATAAATGGTTTTAATCTGTTCAGAGAGTGTGGCACACTATAGAGTAGTATACAAGTTACATAAATACACAAATGCATTTTATCCCAGTTTCCTAATGGAGTTTCCTGTATTTTAGAAAGCCCTTTCTCCACCCTCCAGTCAAACAAGAAACTTGTATTTCAAAAACAGGTGATGGGAATGTGTGCAGTATATTCAGATCGATTCACTGGCCTCTGTCTGAATAACTGGATGGAAAATTTCAACACACATTACCAGGGATGGGTAATTAAACCATATCACTCATAGGTCAGTTTAAACAGCTTTGAGCTGAGCTCAAGATACATGCATGGCAAATTTCTCCCATGGTTTTCTGGGATATTCATAATTTTTTTCTTTGCACAGTACACAAGATTTTGATGCATAGCCTGAAGAAGTGCCATTTCAACCACAAATGTTTGCTTATTAATTAATTTGTAATTGTCTGATAAATGTATCACTTCCACCTACAATGAAAAAAAGTATGACTTTGACTGCCTGACTGAAACCCTGGATAAAACTCTTATTTAAAAAAAAAATGAGAATTTACTGCAACATTGTGTTGCTGGTCTCCCTGGTTCCTTCTGATTGTGAACTTAGGTGGTGGAGTGCTGAAAAGCTGAAAAACTAAAATCAACCACCTGATAATAAGAGAACAGTTTGTATATAATGGAGATTTTCTGCATAAACAGTATACCTTAAAGATGTGGTGAAGAATCAACTTGCTCTCAACAGAGATTGGAAAAGTTACTGTTTGGACAAACCCCAAAATAGCATGGGGTTTGAGTCATGTTCTGGAATCAGTAGCTCAAAATGGAAATTTTTCCAAGTTCTGTACCATAATGCTGAATTATTACTTTGGTCTCTCCAGAGGAAAGACATTGAAAGTAAGAGGAAGCAACTTGGTTCTTTCTTTACATTGTAGAAGCATAGTGGGCAATCACACAGTGAGAGTATCATAAAGACGAAGTATGTAAAGGCAGAAAATGGCAACCCTTTAAAAACAAGTGGTCCTACTGCAGGATGGGCATTTGGGCTCCATCCCAGGCAATAAAATATCTTTGACCCTTGTGATTTATAACTTAGACTCGGATCACACCTCTGTTTCTGATCTTCCTTCAAATGGCATATGTTTGCTACATTCCTCATTGTTTCATGCTACAACCAGTGGCAGCTGATGTCTCCAGGGCTGGTGGGTCAGAAAGTGGAATTACCAAAGGCAAAATACATATAGCTTTTTACCCAGCCTTCTACAAAGTTTTATGTACACCAAGTATCCTCCTGCTGGTTGCTAAGACTTCAGTAAGCAGTGCTTATTTCTTAGATCGGTGGTGGCAAACCTATGGCATGCATGCCAGAGGTGGCACTCGGAGCCCCCTCTGTGGGCACCCATGCTGTCACTCAGCACAGAGTTTGCCCCGCAGCCCAATGGGACCACCTCCTCCCTCCTCCAGCACATTCACTCCACCCCTCTGCCTAGCAACCCAAGTGGAGCACTTTCTCCCTCTCCCAGCACAGAGTTCACCCCACCCCTCTGCCCAGCAGCCCAATGGGAGCATTTCGCTCCTCCCCTGTTGCTGTGTTGGCAATTAGTGATAAATAAGTTGGTTTTGGGTTGCAGTTTGAGCACTCAGTCTCTAAAAGGTTCACCATCTCTGGCTTAGATTATAAGAAAATGGCTGATTACAGCATTTTATCTTCTCTCCACTTTTGCCTTCCTCCCCAAAGTAGTGAAATGGTCCATCGTTTGACAAAACTAGTTCCACATACTGTTTCTTTATTTTAAGAAGAGAAAGAGTATAATGGTATGCTTTGGGAATGGTTATGGGGAAGAATAGATCTCATTAAAAGACTCCATCCTACTGAATGAAAGTATCACCAGTCAGTGTGAATTTTGCATTTATTCATAGCTATTTTCTCCCACTAACTTCCTGATTTTTCTCAGGCTGCATGGTGTATCATCTAGACTAGCGACAGGGAAGAAGTGTATCATGTAACCACAGCAACTGACACCCCCCCCCCCAATTAACTAACTTTGTTGTTTCAATACGGGAGATAATAATAAATTATACAACTGCTATTCCAGAAAGACAAAGGTACTTAATTGGCCTTCACTTTGCTGCACTGTAAATAATAAATCACAGTGCCGTGAACGTGATCTTCCTTTCTTCTATCAGCCTGATCTTTTTCATGCCAAAGTACCTCAGCTATCAGTATCCATGGCAGCGAGGTCAGCATCTTCAAATTGCAGGCTGCCTTCTGGATCAACAGAAATCAACCTGGCAGAGCCTGCCACATCTGGCTTCCTTTTTTCCCAGCAGGTTGTCCATGCAGCAAGACATTTGGCTATATCATTGCATTATTTGAAAGACAAGGAGGACAAAAATTGCTGTGATAAACTAGAAGCCACTTACTATCTTGCTAAGTGTCAAATGTCTTCAGGAGGAAAGGTTGGAAGGGTCTGTCTGCATAAATGTGCATGTTATAAAAGGGGCTAAGGATGGAGGGTGACTGCTGAAAGCATGAGTCTGGACCATGTATCTCTTTAGATTTGTGACAGTAATTTTTTCCCATTATTCAATTATGCAATTGCCCTTTATTCAATTATCTCAGTGGTTTTTTAAAACTTGTTTCAATAAACACACTTTTAAAAAATATCAGCATGGAGAACAAGCACACAGGCCAATAGGAAGTGCTGTTGAACAATAAAATGGAGCTACTCAAAAAGGAGTGGACTCTTCTCTGTTGAGATCTTGATTTTATTTATAAAGTAAAACTTTCATTAATTAGTTTTTTAGCCTACCCCTCCTCTAAGGAACTATGGGTGCAAAATGTGAACATTTGTTCTGTTAGGTAAGTTGCTCTGAAAAGGTCTAGCCCAAGGTCATATAGTAAGTGCAACATAGGGTGTGCTGGCTCAGACATCTGGGATCTGAAGTCCAACCAATTTTCTGCACCTTTGCCTGTATCTAATAAACCAAAAAGCTCAGCACATTGTGCCCTTTACTGTGGCAGTCAATTTCTAAATGCCACCCAAAAGAGAAAATATTTGTTTTCAATGGGTTTTTAAAGTATGGTGCCAAAATTTTGCAGCATTTAAAAGAAACCAATTAAAAGAACACATCCTACTTTGCTACCAAATCTGTGCGGTATAGTGCAGCCCATAAATGGCATGTCTCAAATTTCCCTGGCATATTGAAAGTGCCCCTAAAATACTGACTCTAGAAAGATTGTGTTTATGAATGACCTGATTTAATCATTGCAAAGTGTACTGCAAGACATAAAGAGTGTTCACAAGTTGTGTCTTAAAGTCCGTCAACAGATCTATATAACCTACAAAACTCTCCCAGCCTGTGAAATTAATGTGGAGATTAAATGAAGAAAGTTCAACCCATGGAGACAGTGTTCCCTCCCAATCCCCATGCCAACCCCCATTCCCTTTATTGACAGTGGTAAATTTCTATTATTCTCCATTACACGCAAGAAAAAAATTATTATGGTGTCTGGTCTCAGACAATACAATTATACTTTGCTTTCATGTTGTCATGTATTCTGTTCAGTAATTCATGCAAGAGAAAAAGGGAAATTAATCAGTCCAGGATTCTCAATCATCCTTGTTTGGATCCTGTTCAAATAGCTCTGTAAATCACATCAGAGCATGGAAGGAACTAGTTATGCCTGTTAACAGTTTTTTTAAAAAAAATAACAAATGCATAACTTTAGTATTGCTGTAATTTAATGATGACTTACTTCAGTCTGTACCATATCTATAAAATTTACAAGGACATTTATGGTTATGGGATGTAGCTTCACTAACTGATGGAAGGATATAATGTGATTCAAATACTCAGCTTGCTCTGTTTCAGTACAACTTGGTGGTGCACCACACACCATTTTATTGTAGGGGTTCAAGTGACAACAATCTGGTACACAATCTGTTTTAATTACTTTTGATCAATGAACAAATAGACATTTAATGAGGTTAATAACCCCAAAAGTCTCACTTTCTTTTTAAAAATGTGTTTTAATGGCAACTCAGTTTGTCCATGGATGTATCAAGAACACAAAGATCAAGATAATTTGCATATTGGTATGAGGATCCAACATCAAATTTCAGATGAAGTAACTTGCCAAAGAGTATTTTGCTGAAATTAACTATAATCATGTCATATTTCAGTCAGCAGACAGGTATATCCGATGTTGGTGGTCTGAACATAAGAACATAAAAACAGCCTTGCTGGAACAGGCCACAGCCCATCCAGTCCAGCATTCTGTCTCACACAGTGGCTCACCATTTGCTTCAGGGTATTCCCAAGCAGATGCCTTCACCTGCTTAGGATTTCCTGGAAATGGCATTGAGAGATATCCTGCCTATCTCTCCAACCCGGAGGTTGTCCTTAGGTATCCATAATTATAGCCATTGATACCCTTGTCCTCCATGAACTTGTCTAATCCTTTCTTAAAGCTGTCAAGACTGACAGCTGTCACCACTTCTTCTGGCAGGGAATTCCATAGACCAGTGATCCTGTGGGTGAAAAAGTACTTTCTCTTATTTGTTTGAGAACTAGTACCCAAAAGTTTCATGGAGTGCCCCCTAGTGTTATGTGATAGGGAAAACAGTTTTTCCTTATCTACTTTGTCCACACCGTGCATGATTTTATAAACTTCAATCAGGTCATCTCTTAGATGCCGTCATTCAAGAGTGAAGAGGCCCAACCGTTGCAGCCTCAGATGGTAAAGAAGGTGTTCCAGTCCCCTAATCATTCTGGTTGCCCTCCTCTGCACTTTTCCCAGCTCCATAATATCCTTCTGGAGGTATGGTGACCAGAACTGTACACAGTATTCCAGATGGGGCCTCACCATAGATTTATAAAGAGCAAAATGACACTTGCTGACTTATTTTCTATACCCTTCCTAATGATCCCTAGCATTGAGTTTGCTTTTTTCATTGCTGAGGCACACTGAGTTGACACCTTCATTGAGCTGTCCACCAGGACACCAAGGTCCCTTTCCTGGTTTGTCACAGAGAATTCAGACCCTATCAGTTTCTCTCCGGTAGGTCAGGAGGCGCTCCGGCCTCTCCTTTGTCCATGCGGGCATCAAGGCCATGCCTCCCACAAGGATGAAGGAGAGGCTGATGCTTCTCCCTATGCAGAAGGCCGTGCCGGGAGGGAAAGAGTTTCAGTGAGAGTCCCATCTGGAGCCAGTAAAAGGTAAGTGCGGTCAGTGGGGGTTATGGAGTGGGGAGGAGCAAGGTGGTGGGGCGGGGGGCAGCGTGGTTACCTGGGCCATGGCTCCCCCCTCACTAACCCCCACCAACCACACTTACCTTTTGCCAGCTCCGGATGGGCCTTTGAAAGTCTTTCCCTCCCAGCGCGGCCTTATGCGTAAAGAGAAGCACCAGCCTCTCCTTTGTCCCTGCGTCAAAGTCACTTCACCCACAGGGATGAAGGACAGGACGGTGCTTCTCCCTGCACAGAAGGCTGCACCGGGAGGGAAAGACTTTTAAAGACCCATCCGGAGCCGGCAAAACTTAAGTGCAGTCGGTGGGGATTAGGGGGGGCTAGGTGGTGGGGTGGGAGGGTGGGGGGCGGGTTGGTGTGGTTACTGGGACCATGCCTACCCCCCTCCCTAACCCCCACCAACCGCACTTACCTTTTCCTGGCTCCGGCTCCATCTTCCAAACTCTTTCCCTCCCCTCCTGGTGCTTTTTTTTTTTAAGTCGGCACGCCGCACGTTCCCAGCCTCCTCTGTGCTCGTGTCCCTCAGCCTGATTGGCTGAGGGGCTGTGCAGTGCAGAAGACTTTGGGAGTCATAGTTTTCTTTTTTTTGGTCATGTTCGTGGGGCGGCTGCCACACTGGTGACATCCGGACCCTTGCGGCGATGGTGAGATGGGGGTAAGATAAGTGCAGGCGGCTCAGTTAGGGATGGTTGGGCCAGATACGGGAGTCTTTGTTACATTCCAATGGTTAACATCCTTCCTTATAGGTAACTATCTATATCCCTAGAGTTCAAAACCATATATCATCAAATTGTTTCCCCCACTCCTTTTAACAGAAAATCTAATAAGGTTTCCCAGTTCATTCTAAAGTTTAAGATTTCATCTTTAATTAGAGCTGACAAGTTCACCATTTCAGCAAATTCTAACACCTTTAACAATCAACCCTCCACTTGTATGTACTCTAGTAACTTTCCATTTTAATGCATATAGAAGTCTTGCTGCTGCTGTCATATGTGTGATAATCACTGCATTGTTTTTTCTGTCTGACTTTCTGCTAGGCTCAGCAAAAAAAAGTTCTGGCTTCATTTGCAGCCTAATTTTCAATATTTCCTGCATTATTAGATGAATTTGCTTACTGAAACTTTTGGCTGCTTTACATTTCCACCACATTTGATAAAAGGAATGTTCTATCCCTAGGAACTTCCAACATTTTCTAATAACTCCATTATACTTTTGGATATCTTTCCCGTATTATATACCATTTACACATCATTTTATAAAAGTTTTCCTTAAAATTATACCTCATTGTAAACTTTAATCCAGACTTCCACATAGCTTCTATTTCCATAGAATAGGTATTGTTGGGTTGTTTTGTTGTTGTTTTTTGCCCTATCATGCAACATTTACAAAGCAATCCACATTCCTCCTAAGTTTTCTGAGATCCAAAGAGGAAAGAGGGAGTTGCTTTCTGAACAGTGGACTTGAATCCAAAGAGGAACTCCAGTTAGACAGTGTAGAGCAGGGGTTCCCAACCTTTTCAAGCCGGGTTCTGGGTCACACTCTCTCAGTCAGCTTTGAGGGCTGGACAGCAATTTTTCCATGCCTGCACAAGGCATACCTGTCAAGCGCCGCTCCGGAAAATACAGGAACTGCTCCGGCCCGGGTGTGCATGCACAGGAAAAACTCTATTGTGCATCCACCGAACCCCTTTGCGCATGCGCAGAACATATTTGTGCATGCATATATGGGTTAAGCGTGTGTATGCATGTGCAGTAACCCCTTTCCCCGCCATTCTAAATATGGGACAGTGCCAGGAAAGGGGAGGAATGTGCGCCTGTCAAGTATCCCAGATTGGCTGGAATTTCTTGTATTTCTCCGCTCATTCCTCCACTTACCTGCTGCCATTGCATATTTGAATGGTGGGGAATGGGGTTACTGCACATGCGCAGATGAGTTGTTGTGGTGCATGTGCACCCATGCCAGAGCAGTTCTCATATTTCCAGGAGTCGTGCTTGACAGGTATGCACAAGGGGGTGGCCATTTTGTCTCAACAGCTTCAAAGGGGTGTTTCTCAAATGTCCTTGGAGGGGTGGGGGCCACATGAAATGGTGTCATGGGCCATTTTGCCCTTCCTCCACCACATGGCACTTTCTCAGGGCTGCCATCAGGACAGTACTACCAGTACTGCCATATTGGACCTGGAGCAGACAGGGGCCCTGCTGCCGGCAGAAAACAACTATGTGTGTGTGTGTGGGGGGGGGGGGGGGCAATAGGATTGCTCAGTATGGGGCCCAGAAATGTCTGATGGCAGCACTGCACTTCCTGGTGTGGTGGAGACAGTGGAGGGGCCACATCAAATGGTACCGTGGGCCACATCCAGCCCATGAGCCACAGGTTGAGAATCCCTGGGCTAGAGAATGATGTAATATTCATATGTTTGAAATGTAATTTTCCAAAACCTGGCAGGATTTTATTTATTTATTTAATACATTTATAGCTGTTCGGTCTCAGAGTGGCGTACAACAAATTGTAAGATTTTTACAAGTAACAATATAAAATTCAGCATAATCAATAAAGCAAACAGAATAAGTTATGGGCAAAACAATAAACAATAATTATGCCCCAAAGACAATGCACATTGGTGATGGTAAAATATAAATTAGTTAATCCTATGTCAGTTCAGCAATTGGTAAAATCTCTTTAAAAGCCTCTTTAAAGAGAAAGGATTTCAAGATAAAGAAGAAACCTGGCACAGCTCAACAGGTAGAGAGTTCCAAAGAGTTGGTGCCACCACTGAAAAGGCTCTTCTATGAGTCACAGCCTTTCTTGCTAACCTTGGGGTCAGCGCTTGGAACTGCACTGTCTGGGAGGAACAGGTGATATTGACTGATATTCTGAGGGGAAGACATTCCACTAGATAAGAAGGTTCCAAACTGTTTAGGACCTTAAATGTTAACACTGACTCCTTGTATGGAAATGCAGCCCTGCCATGATTGGATGGATATATTTAAATTTTCTCACTACATTAATCACCCTAGCTGCTGTATTTTGCACCCTTTGAAGCTTTCATATCAGGAACAAGGGTACCCTCATGTAGAGAGCATTACAGTAATCAATATGTGAGATTACCAGTGAGATAACTAGTGTTGAGAGGGAAATCCTGTCCAAGTAGGGATACAACTGAACTGTTTGATATAGTTGGAAAAAAACCAGATTTGCTCACTGCCACAATTTGCGCTTCTAGGGTAAAGCGCAGATAGATAATGGCTGTACTAGATTTTATTTGGCAGTAAATATTTAGAGCACCTCTATGAAACTTCAGTCATAGTCACAAAAAACATACAAGCAGCCTTTAAAATCTTCTTTGCATATTTATACCAGGTAATAGTTATTAAACTAAAGACTAATCCTGTAGACATCATTTTCATACATTGACACCAGCAGGGAAATATTACATGAAGAACTCAAAGCTGTTACAGAATGTATGCAGGATCAATACCTAAATTTCATAATTGAAAAATTCAATGATATTATATGGAAAAGAATGTGTAAACATTTTGTTGAAAATTATAGAAATGAACAGGGAAAATGAATGATACAGTCATGTCATTTGAACAGTATTCTAGCTTTTTCTGTAGCTTTAGGGGGAGCACAAAGTACGAAGCCCACTCCTGTCTCCAATAGGGATCCATTTCGGTTTATCCTGTAATGTGATGATAGACGTTGATGCAAGATGTATGATGGAACAGATGAATTTGCATTTCTGCATCACAATGAAACATTTGCTTCTACAGGGAATTAATTTTACTCTTCCCACTATAATTAAGCCTGGGGGCATGTCAAAGGTGGCATGTACACCATATATCACTGGATTACCTAAATGTTGGGCAATACTCTAAGCACTTTAAAGTTTTTGGTACCTGCTGCTTTTCATTTAGACACAATTAATCTTGTAATTAAGCAGAACTGTATTTTCTAGCCCTTTTAGTTTGCTTTTTCTGTTTTCTAACCATGTACAAAGGAATGGTTTTCAAAAGCATCTTTCAGTTCTTCCTCTTATATTGGAGAGAAAAGGTTTGGCCTGATTTGGATTTTCATTCTAAAATTGGAACTTCTGTAAAACAGAATTAGATACAAGATATTTCTAAAACAATATATAGAAAATTGAGTTATGACACAGCGTTTCTGAACAGCTTCCATTTACAGAATTCATACAAACATAGCAGATACTGATTTCTTAGAAATTAAGTTCATGTGCCATCTAAATGTCAACTAAACCTTAGTCACAAAGGTAACCGATGTATGTATACAGTACGTTAAATATGTTCATCAAAATTTGTTTGCAAAGAACAACTGGTGAATTTTATGCTCTGGGTCTGATCACATTAACAAATATTAATGAAGATTCAGGGATATGTGACTAAGACATGGACAATATTTTCTTTCTTACATTTCCATCCAGATCAAACTTTAAACTACTAAACTGAATCCAACTTCTTAGCTTTGTCATTGTCTAACATTAAATCATCATTGCTACATTTTTCTAGTAGTAGTCGATAGACCAGCAGGTGAGCCAAACGCAGTGTTTATTTGCATTCACACAATGTGCTGTAGTTCACCAGTAGCCCCCACATGAGCCTATTGGTCTTACATTTAGGCACTCCAACCCTCAGCCTATTCAGGGTCCACCAAATGACATAGGGAAGGTTCTGCTCCTCAGCCATGTCCTTGTTTAATGTAATTCCTTGTTTGGTGAGTTCCCTCCACTATCTTCTAATTTGATTTTTTCCCCTCTTGCATACCCTCAAAAACGTTTGTTCTTGACATAAAGCTCTTCCTGGATTTGAGTTGGCAGACTTGGGGCCATATCAGTTCAGAGGGTGTCATGGGTGATTCTCTTGTTTAGTTCTCACAGCGTCCACTACTACCTTTCTCCTTATTTTAGGTGGAGTGATACCAACAAGAGGATATATTTTCTCAATTGGTGTAGGTCTGAGGCACCCTGTTTCATTAACAGCAATACTGACTTTCCCCCCTGAATTTAGCCTACTTCACCAGACCTTTGGATTTTATATTTATAGGTCTTATTCTAGGCATTTCCATTAGAAAAGCACTGGCTATGCAGAAACATCTCTATTACAGATTATCGCCTTGGTTGCTTGCCTGACAAACCATTTGTCCTTTCATTTCCAGAAACATCACACAATGTATGCTCACCTAATTGCCTCCCCATGTTAATATGCTATAATTGACCTTGGCATTTAATTTTCATGTTATTGCTTTGTGACACAGATTTTGTTCTCTAGTACACTGAGGCTAAGTTTTTAAAACTGCCCCCTCCAGAAAGCAGTAAATGGCTAAACCTTGGCTTTGATACACTTGAGAGGAATCTAAGTACCTCTTATGTCTCTGTCTCTTAGTTCACACTTTTACTCAAATAAATCTAAGTTGGAAATGACTTGAAGAGTTGAGGATTCTTTTTTCCCAATGGGACTTTTAAAAAACTGTTTTTATCAGAATTTTTCCCCTGTGTTTATTGGCACATAAATGTCAGATGCTTGTGTACTCATCAGTGGTAAAACTTTTTTATTTTTAAGTGTATCCCCCACACTAATCTTCCCAACAGGCTTGAATAAACATCATTTCATGAAACATATGTTGTTTTTATTTGACAAATGCATGCACACCTAGTCTTCAATGCACTAAGATTAAGGCAATGTATATGAGTTTTGATAGCAAGTGACAGACCAGGTTAAGAAAGAGTGGTTTGTATAAAGTGGCTTACAGAATTTTGTGGCTCAGTTGAATGTCAGCTGAGGTCAAAGATGTTCTTTCTACATTAAGTTGGCTATAACACATTGGTTTCTGAAAGGAACCTTTAATCCTGTTCTGGAGAAAAGCAGTAAAGTATCATTTTACAATGATAATGTATGGTGAAATCAAATCTTGTAACAAGGGGTACCATTTTGAGAAACAGATTACTATTAAATTGATGAAGACACTTAGTATAGATTACTCAAAAGAAAGGGAAATGACTCCTATGACACAAATAAGGAAACTCTAAAATGGCAAATAAAGGTCAGTTAGTCATAAGATTGCAGAAGTGAAATTAATGAATAAGAATTTTTAAAAGGAATGAAAACAGACATTTCTAATATAACTTTAAATTAAATTATAATGTAGCTATCCAGACAGAAACAATCCATTTTCAACAACGTCTAGTTTATTTCAATGTTTTCATATAAGTCATGTTACATGAGTGATTGGATGACCAGCATTTTCACTCTCCTTTTTTTGGCAATATAAACAAATCAAGATTTTAAATGTTTTCAACCACTAAAATCTTTACCTAAACCAAATTATAGTACAGCTTGCCAGATTCTGACCCTTTGTGACCCCATGGACCATTTTCCTCCAGGCACCTCTCTTCTCCACCATTCTCCTATGATCAGCTGTATTCTCTTCTTAAATCCTCTTGGGAGAGTCATTTTATGATCAGTGCTTTGACCTGTGATGGCAAGAAATGTGAAAAAAGTTTAAAAGAATTTGAATTTAATTTTTTTTTCTTGTTTATCCTTAAAAGCTGGAAATGACTAACCTCATTGCATTTGTGCACATATCTGGTTCCTTTAGTTCAATCAATTCGTGTAGGCTAATGACCTTCTCTTACTTCCATGTGACAATTTGACATCAGTAATAGTTGAGTAACTCTTGCCTTCTCTATCATTTACCTCCTTATATCACTTAGGTGTATAACTCCCTTCCATCTGTTTTGTTGCTGCTGCTGCTTCTGAGACTGAGATGCTTTGCCCCATGACCTTCCATGGATTTAGTCTGAAATATTTTGTGTGAGACTTAGTTTTGGCAGTAAACACGTGATAGGAAAATAGTTCACCCTTTTTGTTCCTGTCACTTGACCTTTGGCCCTGCCCAGCACTTTTAGCTCTCAGGGACTTCTCTGAAATTGAGTTTTACCTGGAATTCATGCATTTTATCCACCTTTGCTGTAAAGTAGATTAGACTACAAAGTGTGACAGGCCAAAGATCACCCTGTCAATTTTATGATTCTGTAGCTATTTGAATTATTTATTTATGAATTTATTTTGTTTAGCAGCATTGCCATCTCACTTTTTATTTTTAAATTCCAAAGTTGTTTGCAATAAAAAATACAATAGAATAATAATAATGTGTGCTGCCAACTCAGTTCTGACTTATGGAGACCCATTCCAGGGTTTTCAAGGTACAGAATACACATAAATATTGTATTGTTCCCCTTTTCTGGGGATATCCTGGGGCTCTGCAGCTGAACTAGTAGCTAAATAAAATAATGAGAAAGCAATGAAACAATTTCTTAACAAACACACCCAAAACAAAAACAAAACAATAGTGTTAATGATGAGTGTTGAAAGTGGAATTGCATGCACTAACACCATCAACAGCATCAGCTTCCCTGCAAGTCCTGGTCCATATCCATATATGGAAAGGAAAGTTAGGTAGACATGTTAGTACAGGTGTGAACATAAAGATAGGGTAAGCTTAGATGGTATATGATTGTTTGTGCCCAAAGCAGGTTTTTTGCCCATCCAAAGTAGCAATTACTTTATAGAACTGAAGTTGCTAGCAGATGGGAAAGGAACTATGGTTCTGTCTCTTTTTCCCCCATAGTAGCTCAGTAACAGAATTTTACATTTTGTTGTAGACCTCTTGTGATCAAACATTCTTCCCACTATCTTCTAGTTGAGAGCTGCCAGTATATAGTTGATCGGACTCAGGACAACTGGCCTTAATCTCCCTTTGGGAATGGATGCTTAGTGGATACTGGCACTGGTAATGCTATTCCTTATATATCTCACAAACTCAGAAACCCCACTAGAGTTGGCATAAATTTGGTTACTATATATGGGATGACACTTGATGGCATATGACAACAGCTGCCAGATATCCATAAGGTTTTGAGAAGTGTCAATGGTAGGTGGCAACTACCTGAAATCACTGAAGTTGATATCTTTGCATGACAACTGCCACATAGAAGCAATCTAAAACTCCACCTTTGTGTGGCAGCTCACCTACATAGCAAGACACCCGTATGTGTATTCTGTCAGGTAGGCTATTGACAATTCTTCATACTATCTCATGACTCTGATGTGCAGAGACCTATTCAGGCATAAAATCTCATGTACACATCACACTCTTGCCTTCTTCCCCATATTACATTTCATTGCCCTTCAGTGTCTGGAGGGTGACAATGTGAAAGACTCTCCTACATGCAAGGGCTTGCCATGTGTGTCAGAACCCCAGAAATCCAAGGTTCCATAGCATATGGAGAGCCCCCATAAACATCAAAGGTTTTTCTTTCTTGTACTAGTCTTCTCCATGCACAAGAGGAGGAGGGAAATGATGTCTGAAGAACAGCATCTGAGCTCTCCTTCTCCTCATGCTGAAAGTAGAAATAGCATTACAAACTGGAGGCAAAATATGTGGCACCCTCCAAACTATTTAGCTGGCTAACACATGAGAGGACTATTTAAGGTATCTATTTTCTGTGAAGTGTCTCCAGTTAACACAGCAATATATTCAGATGTTTTAAAAAGCCATTAATTCAAAGAGCTTGTTGACTGCTACTAAACTACCTAATAGGAGTAAATTTGGAAATTATTCAGGTAAATTATCTCCTAATAAGTTATCTTGTAACAGAGGTCAATTTACAAAGTTGGCCAGAAAGTTTAAGCAGCAATTTAATATTTTGAAATATTAGTGCATCACCATAGTTTGGTCCCAGGGAGGAAATTGCATTTGGGCTGCAATAACCTGATGCCTAATGTGTACACCTAATATGTGCACTTGAGCTTTTATGATCTGCAATTCATTTGATGGAAGACTGTAAGGATTAAAATTACAGTAAAAGTTATTTAAAGATATATGTGCATTTCTGAATTTATGGCACTCAGTGTATGAGACTGGCTTTCTAGTTCCATAACCTGCTAATTACCCATGCACAGAGTGAAAGACAGCAGAACCAAAGAATTGGGCTGCAATGAATCATTAAGCACTGCGCTGAATGGGAAACATCTACTTTTGGTAATAAAGGAAGGAGAAAATATAGGCCTGAATTTAGTGAATATTCTAGATACTAAGACAACCTTAAGAATATGTTCAGCCTTTTTTGTTGCAAATATTCTATATGCCCTCAAATAGGGCCAAACAAAATCTCTCTCTCTGGGAATGATCCGATGTTGAAGAAATGTGCATCTGATTGCATTGGATTTGGTGTAATCTCATAGGTTATGTGATCTCTGGGAAATAGCTTATACCCAAAATGACCCGAAATGCAAGCCTTTGTGCTCTCTCTCTCTCTTTCTTCAAAATTTCATCAAACTTTATTTGGCTGCCTGCTTCAATTTCAATGCTTGTAACTCTCACAGTGTCTTTTCTTTTTCCCTACTTTCCTGCTCCCTTAAAAGTTGTGAGGGAAAAAAGGGTCAGTGGCAGAATTAAAGGATTGTGCTACTCACAAGCATGGGGAATGGTGGAGGAAGAAAGCAGGTGGTATTCTCCCAACAAAGGCAATTTCTGACCTAGAGCAGAGTAGAAAGGGAGTAGGCATGAGCTGTTAGAGGTCCAGCTGAGGTCATGTATTACTATGTCCAAATATAGATCTGAAGATGATATTCTTCAACTCATGATCGCTCTATAGTCAGTGGCTTAAGCTAGAGTTTGAAGGACAACAATCAGGTCACTTTTCTACTGACTATGGAAAGTAAAAAGAGATGATGCTTCTACTATTTATATTTAAGTCTGGAAAATCAGAAGTCTTTTATTCATGGACAATTATAGAGATGTGTTATAATTTGTATTTCCCTGCATTTCCATCAGCATCTAAAGGGCTCAGACACCCAAATTACCACCGTCCAAGTTAGGAAATTCTTGTTCAAGAGTGTGGTAAGTATGTGTGTCATTCTACCTGTCTATAAGTGTCTTTTAACTGCTATATCAATTGGGTTTGTAACTATAATCATATGGGTTTTTTGTTGCCTAATATAATATTTGTAAGTAGCAAGCAGATTGCTGTAATTATTGTTGTTTTGCAATTATTTCACTTTCCCCATGTCAGCAGACCCTGAGATATACATTAATTTTTTCCCAAATGTTCTGCTGTATGCTTTTCAAATGAATGAATGAATACACACAAGCATTTTTAATTGCTGATTACAAGATGCAATATTTTTGGTCACAAATGTACTTTATAAACCAATAAACTATACTACAATTGGCAAACACATACATACACTCTCACATAATAAAATTCACAGTTTTTGTGTGATTTTGACAAAAATGAATGTCCTAGGCATTATACATACAAACAATGCACAAGAGGTTTTTCTTTTAGGGTTTTTTGTTTCTGATGTATACATATGTAAATTTTTAAAATGTGTGACTGTTTTTAATATTTGAGTTTTATGTTGTTAGCCATCCAAAGTAGGATTTTCCCCCCTAGAGGGGTGGGGTATAAGTATATTAAATAAATAAATATTTACTCCTCTGGGATACCACTTGGTAACTGCTGCTGTCCAATGCCTGTCTGTCACTCGAGAACTGTGTCCAGCCCAGCACAATTTCTGTTTATTATATTCAACAACAGCTTCATTGATTTTGCTTTATTTTTTTATCTGGGCACTGGGTGGGTGGATGTGAAGGGATACCTTTAGCATTGATCTTTCCATTGCTCTTACAGCTCTTGATAGTTCTTCCTCCTTGGCCTTTGTTAATGACCATGTTTCACTCCCATAAAGAACCGCATGTAGTGCTGTCTATTTAAAAAGTTGGTGCATTGTTTCTTGCCAAAATATTGGGGGGGGGGGAATCTGTTAATCGTTTTAAGGTCAAGATGGGAAAATCTGTTTCATCTGATCATCCTTATGGGTAAACAGATTAATTTTCTTTTTATTAACTTCACAAAAAACAACACCCAAATATTACAACACCCAAATATTATGAGGAAAAAGAACAGTTTCCCAATGTAGCCACAGGGAAGGGAATGAAGAGAAAGTTTAAAGGACATGATCCATTGTGATTTTTTCTTGGTATGCCATGAGGAGAGACTTTTCTCCCTTCACATTACCATAAATTTCACTCCATCTTCTTACCTTTCTCAGCCCCCATCTGCTCTTGCCCATAGACACAATTAAGTAAGTTTATTCAAGGAAAGGAAAAAACAAAGGAAAGCACTAGCTACCCCATTAGTTTATTTACAATGAGAAAGAAAGGTCAACATGGATTTTTAGCCAAATTGCTAATTTTTCTTTCCTTTCTATCAATCCCCTCCCTCAGAGGTATTGCTCTACTCTGAGAGAAACCAGAAGTCACTTGTTCTATCCTGTAGTTACCTTAGAAATATATAAAAAATACTTCTGATTTGGATAAAGTTCCACTTTTGTTCACAAGGAATGTACATCCGAAAGCCTTTGACCCTTTTTGTGACAAACAAAATGTGTTACTTGACAAAGCTACCCACTCACTATTGACAGGGTCTTCTCTGACCCTGAGGAATACAATAATAAGATCACTTCATCATGGTGAAACATGAGGACTGTCTGTGAATACATTCAGGCATTCCCTGGGCAACAATCAGCATAAACTATTATTTGTGTGACAACAGGTACAGCAGATCTCTAACACTGGGCTGCTAAAGTTGCCATCCAACCAGAAAAATGGACTTTGTAGGAAAAGTGCTATATGATATCACACTGTTGGAACTAGCTTATTGCACAATAATTCCAATAAAACAGAACATGAATTAGTAATAAGATGAGTTTGGTTGAAGAATGCCAGCCTCCTCAGTATGCATAGATTCATTAATAGCTGTAATTATCTTGAAGTAATAGTAAAACACAATGTCTTACTGTTTTTGTCTAAGGCAATAAGTAATAACTCTCCTTTCTTTTAATTATTGAATGAAGCAAAAAAATTTAGTATTGGTAGTTCCCTGGATTTTTGAGTAGATGATTACTGAAAGCACCAGGTTTTTTTTTACATTTTTTAAAATGTAAATGGTTTAAATTAACTCTGGACTTTGTGCTTGCCTCCTCTCTTATCAAGACTGTGGCTTGATTACTGGGAATCCTCTGCCACCATTAGTTAAGACAGAACTAGAAGTCATTTGGGACAGGAATTTATGAGTACCCAAAACGTTGTTTTACTTAATAATGTGCCTTTGCCTTTTTTAAAAAATATTATTTGTCCCTTGAGACAAGACAGCAGAAGGCATGGCTACAGCAGAAGGAACCTTTAGTGTTCGAGGAACGAAGAAGCAGATGAATGAAGCAGGGATAAAAGACGCTGCGCCGCAAACGGGACGCCGCGCCGAAGCTCTCCTGGGCCCCCACCATCGGCCCAGGATGGGAGCCACCTGCGGCAGTAGGCCCCGCCTTCCTCCGGCCCTGCCTCGACCGGAGGGATAAAAGACGCTGCGCCGCAAACGGGACGCCGCGCCGAAGCTCTCCTGGGCCCCCACCATCGGCCCAGGATGGGAGCCACCTGCGGCAGTAGGCCCCGCCTTCCTCCGGTCTGGCATTTGCCGCGAGGGGGCAGCGAGCATCTGAGCTCCCTTGTTGTGCACATGTAAGTGCAGACTGTAGTGTATACTTTCTAGTTTGTATATTGTGGACAGAGATTTTGTAATTGTGTTTTTGGTTGATGATTTTTTTGCTGTATTCATTGTATGCTATTGTATTTTTGTATTTATTGTCCGCTGTGTAAACCGCCCTGAGTCGGGTCCGCCTGAGTGAGCGGTATATAAGCGTGAAAATTAAATTAAATTAAATTAAATATACTCATTATTTTCTCATACAATACAATACAATACAATACAATACAATACAATACAATACAATACAATACAATACAATACAATACAATAGTGAATGAATTATAAGAATGTGTTTGAACAAGGGCTACACCAATGATTCACTTGTAGACTTGTATTTTGGGCCACTTCCTATGAAAGCAAAATGTCCATCATAGATAAACTGGAGACTTATTGAAGAGTTGAATTTCTGGTGGATTTTTTTTTAAAAAAGATAGTGTAAATATACATATACTACTCACACTTTCCAACAGTAGCCTTTCATCTGCCTTCTTCATCACAGTGTGACACCCATACAACTGATCCAGTTCCACGAGTCACTTTCTGGTCTTGAGCACTTTTGGAACACAAAGTCCTCTTCAGCCCAAGGCCAGCATTGAAAAAGCTGCTACCCTTCATCAAGATGGATTTGATTGGGATTTAATCCCCTTGGGGACCATCACCCTTCCTTGTGGACTTCAGCACTCAAGGCTGTAAGTCCTCAGGGTTATCAGGTTAGTTAACTGCTGCCTGACACTTGGCATTGAGTCATTGGCAATATGTTCTACTCTATTACCATAGCAGGATAACCTGGACAGGCAGTCCTCTGGTTGCTTGGAGACTACAAAAGGAAGGACAGCTGGTAAAAATGTTACAGCAGTAATAATGTACATTCACAATATTTTGGAATCTATTAAAATTAGAATGAATAACTTAATCTTGCTATGTCTACATAATTCAACTACTACTGATTTTATTCTTCCTGCTCTAGATGTGTTTGTAGTTTTAAAAATATTTAACTTTTATTGTCCTATTTAATAGGATCTCATTAAATATAATTTCTCATCAATGACTCCATTGAGATTGGATGAAGAAACATTTTGTCTCCAATCTCATTAAGACTAGCTATTAAGTGTGTGCAAAAAATTTCTTCACTTTCATTTAGGTAATCATAGTATTTATTTAGAAACCCTGGGAAAACAACACAAGAAAACAGCCTTTTTGGTTTCAGAATTATTTGCTTCTAAGTGTGGTCATAAGGGAGTGAAAGTGAAAAGAAGGGGAAAGGGGACAAGAAGGAATTTAAAGTGAAATGAAGGAATTTTAAAGTGAAAAGCTAGTCATAGGAGATATGAAAAAAATCCAGCCTTCTTTCCAGATAAAGCTAGATCCACACTTGTTGAATAGAGAGAGAACAAATATTATATTTTGCTTCATCCTTTATGAGCAAAATGGTTCTGGGAAGTTATAAAAATGACTGGTTCTGTTTTATGAAAGTTTTTAAATTTTGATTATTTGTATTACTGTTGGATGCATTAACACTAACATCTAGTTGCAGTGCTGATAGAGGATAATGTGTTTACCGGATTGTTCATTGTTTTATTGTTTGAACTTATTTATTGGGATTTATTGTGCTTTTGATATTTTGTGATGTTCTGTGATACCATGTTAGCCGTCCTGAGTCGCTCTGCAAGTAGGGTGGGATACAAGTGCAACAAATAAAATAAATAAATAAATTTGCTGCAAATAAGGGAAACATAAAATAATGAATATATATATTAAGATAAAAATAGTAGGTGTTTCAAAATTTATTTTAGCAGTTTCTTTTCTGTTGATAAGACCACTAATGTATGCATGTTGGTAAATCAAATCTACATTTTAGAAAATCATAACTTTAAAACTATGTGACAAAAATCGCCAAGTTCAGCACACAACAATGACAGACTGACAGAATTGATCCAAAATATCCAATAAAAATAACCTTCTGAAATACATAAAGTATGTATTTTGATAGTGCATTACCAGAGGTGACCACTAGAGGCCAATGTATGCAATGTAATGTTTACAAGGAACAGAGGCAGACATTTTCATAGTTCTCATATAGAATGATGGAGGTATTTGAAATCCTCCCCTGCTTCTATGTCTCAGGTATTCAATATAGTTTGCTGTTATTTGCTGTTTCATGTAACCATAGAACAGGGGTGCCCAAACTACAGCCCACAGGCCCAATTAGGCCCCTGCCTATCATTAATGTGACCTGTGGTGAGCACTCAGGCTCACTGCGGACCCATCCCCACTGCCTGCCGTCAGCAGCAGTAGTGGTGGCAGTGGCAATCGTGCTTTGTCTGGGCTGCTTCGAGCAGCTTCTTGCTTGGTCGCATCCCCTCTGCAGCCTTTGCTAAAGCCAATCACCATGTCAGGGAATTTTTCGGAGCCTCCTGTGTTTCAAAATTTGCAGCGCTAGGAGTGCCCGCTGGCGCACCCGCGATGACATCACCGCAGCACACCAGGTTTACTCTTCCAGCCCCACAAATTTTGAAACAGAGGAGGCTCCAAAAAATTCCCCGATGCTACGATTGGCTTTGGCAAAG
Organism: Bradypodion pumilum; assembly: GCA_035047305.1. Taxonomy (NCBI): domain Eukaryota; kingdom Metazoa; phylum Chordata; class Lepidosauria; order Squamata; family Chamaeleonidae; genus Bradypodion; species Bradypodion pumilum. The sequence goes on along the minus strand of JAWDJD010000004.1, from coordinate 60,282,532 downwards.
GCTGCAGAGGAGATGGGACCAAGCAAGAGACTTCTTGGAGCAGCCCAGACAAAGCATGATCACCACCACTGCCACAGCTGCTGGCCTCAAAAATGTCAGCAGCGGGAGCAGCCCTACTCCAGCCCCCGCAGCTTGTTGTCGGGGGCTGGACTTGCCCACAAGAAAAAAGTTTGGGCACCACTGACTTAGAAGGTCTTGGAATGTATCCCCTGTGGCTCGGGGTGAGAGGAAGACCTGTATGTAAGTTTGATTTTGTTTTTAAAAAGTCACAAAAATGTGCAGGGGTGGTGGTGGTTTACAACAGGTTTAATTTTAAAATAAGCATAATTAATGAACTCTTTAACAAAGTATTGCCAAATTCAACATAGTGGTAGAGCAAATTGATACATCTGAGCCAGGTTTGGTGGTGATCCAAAGCCAAGTTTAAGAGTTACTGGTTTCTTTTGCAGGCACACCCCCCAATAAAGGACTCAGACACCGATGAAAGTGGATAACGGCATTGGGCCACATTTATTGATTCATGCCCTAGTCCGAATTATAAATTTCTATTGGTAATTGACCAATTATAATTCTTAAGGCAAGCAGGCCGAAGTAACACTGGTAAGGTACCACCCAAAATTGCCAACAGCAATTGTTACAATGTATCTATTTGTATCAATTTGTTTGTTGACAACAAACAAATTGTTGACCGTAGTCAATATCTAACTAATGACCCCACCCTCTGACGCGTATCCGTAAAATCACGGGGTGATGCATGCTGTCTAGCTGTAGCCATCACCCCGTCGCCTGGTTTGTCGTTGACCGGACAACGTTTAACCAACTTATGCCTGTCTAGTGTTGTCCAGTCAATTGCGAACCTGCCGGATACCTGTGGGTCATAAATGTTTACCTTACCAGTGCTACCTGCCCATGTGACCAAAGTCAACAGCAGCAACAGAAAAACCCCTATATCAAACCATAGCAACAGTGTGGGATGGGCGAAAAAACCAGGACCCAAGAGCCAATTGTGAGTCCCAGCCAAAAATTCCCACCCGGCCCCGAAGCGACCAAAATATCACACTGTTAACTAGGGAGGGGGTGGAGGGGAAAAACATCTCCGCTCCGTTGCTTCGCAAAATGGCAGCTCGGCTGCCTCGTGGCCGCCCCTTATATAAGGGTGCTGGCCACGCCCCCTAGCGTCCGGTGGGGGGGGGCGCAAAGAGCGCGGCGGCCATTTTGGCGCCGCGCTTGCATTGCAGGCGCACCCCCCATTAAAGGACTCAGACACCAATGAAAGTGGATAACGGCATTGGGCCACATTTATTGATTCATGCCGTAGTCCGAATTATAAATTTCTATTGGTAATTGACCAATTATAATTCTTAAGGCAAGCAGGCCGAAGTAACACTGGTAAGGTACCACCCAAAATTGCCAACGGCAATTGTTACAATGTATCTATTTGTATCAATTTGTTTGTTGACAACAAACAAATTGTTGACCGTAGTCAATATCTAACTAATGACCCCACCCTCTGACGCGTATCCGTAAAATCACGGGGTGATGCATGCTGTCTAGCTGTAGCCATCACCCCGTCGCCTGGTTCGTCGTTGACCGGACAACGTTTAACCAACTTATGCCTGTCTAGTGTTGTCCAGTCAATTGCGAACCTGCCGGATACCTGTGGGTCATAAATGTTTACCTTACCAGTGCTACCCGCCACACGGAGGGGCTTCAAAGAAGGCTCGACGCCCCCCCCAGACCGTCAGCTCGGTCAACAGGCCTGCTCGCCAATCACCCAACAGGAGGTCCATACCTCCTCGCGACAGATGGACCCCATCCCCTGCGTAAAGGTCATAATTTTGCAGACTAATGGTGGGGTGACGACTGACCCGCCCCCAACCCCTGTCGACAATGAACCGGGCAACAGCCCTGTTTACCATGCGTCTAGCACGGTCAAGGGCCTGGAGGTCGAACCCTCCCCTATACGCGTGCCGTGGCACCATGTCTGACCAAAAGAGGGTTGTGGCGGGCCACAAGTAATGCAGGTAGGCGAGGTCTCCGCAAATCGCATGCTTCAGCGATAGGCCGGTGACCCGACCTAAATCATTGCCCCCAAGGTGTATGATCAGGATGTCGGGCGGGTCAGCATTTCGGCCCGAGAAAAGGAATGGCAACAGCTCCCGCCACAACATCCCGGGCTTACCATACCATGTGAGACTTGCGTATGCACCCAGTCCCAGTCGGGGTCCCCACTCTGTCGCCGCAGCGTAACGCGCTGCCCTGTGCACGTAGCTATTGCCCACCAGCCATACTGTCACCGGCGTAATACGACACCCAGGGTCTGTCAAGGAAAAAACGAGGGAAGAGAAAAGGTGCAGTGACTCGACTGGTACTCACGGTGAAAGAGGGCGGACATAAAATTGAAAACATTGCGATCCCCACCTCCCCATTCGGCGTATCTCAGCCCCGGAGTACCCAAAAGCAGCCGCCAGGGAAGCTGCCCCTATTCTGAATGAATGGGTGCTGTAACGGGCCCCTGGGAGGCCAACACCGGCCAGCGCTTTGCCGGTCACCTTCCAAAATTGAAATTTAGTAAGGGGAGACCCATCTTGGTGACAGAAAAATGGGCCATGGTGCGTGCCACGCAGTGCAAGGAACTCCTGTAGGGCACCAACCGGACAGATGTCTGCCAAAGAACACCGTAGCAGTCTTACTCCACTGCCTACGACATGCTGATCCGTCTTAGAGGAGCGTATCCTCAACTGAGCCCAGTCTTTGGCCACATAGACATCTTCGAGTTCCAGTGCCCTACGACTTGCATCCGCCTTAGACAGCATCACAAGCTCGCTGATGCGGAGCGCTCCAAAAAAGGCCACCGTTGTAGCCGCATGAAACAGGGCTGCCTCATACCTATCAAAACATAGGTCCTGCCAGCCCCGTGCCAGTTGGGTAAGAACCCCTGGGGAAATTGGGTGGCGGTCGTCCGGGCTACGCCCACGCTCCCGCACCCACCCCTCCAAAACGTGTCTCACACGGAAGTCAGCGGTACTGTCCGCATGTCCGCCTACTTTGGCCATAAAAGCCAGCGCTGACAGCCTGGACGCTATGGTGCGAGGTGCAAGGCCCTGGGAATGCAGGTAAACCATGAATTGAAGTATATGGGCCACCGTGATCGGCCAGGTATCTGGCAGCCGGAATTGGGCACAGAATGCTCTGAAAGAATTGAACGCGTGTTGATACGCCTTACGCGTGCATGGCGCTAGCGACATGCCGATCGCCCGGTTCATCCCTCCTTGCCAAGGGTCCATATCTCGTCCGGGAGTGGCGAGGGAAATTCCTCCGCATCCGGGGCCAAGGCGCGGAACCGGGAGATCTGCAGGCGGGACAAAGCATCAGCGATATCATTATTGACCCCCGGGACATGCCTGGCCCGGAACAGCACATTAAGGCGCAGGCTGCGCAATACAAACTGGCACACCAGGTCCATGACCCTGGGTGATTTGGAAGTCTGTGAGTTGACAATGTGGACAACGGCCGCATTGTCACACCAGAAATGAACGACCGAGTTGGCCCACTCCTCACCCCATAGCATCAAGGCCCCCAGGATGGGAAAAAATTCCAGATACGTAAAATCACGCAGGCGACCCGTACCTGACCAGGCTGGTGGCCACCCACCATAGGCCCACTTCCCATTGAAGTACATCCCATAACCCAGGGACCCAGAGGCATCGGACTGTATCTGGAAACGAGGGGAAGCCAGAAGGTCAGACCTCCAAAATGACACCCCATTGAACTCCCTCAGGAACTGGAGCCAGATAAGCATATCTGCCTTAATGCCCTGGGTTAGTCTCACCCTATGGTGGGGCCTGGATAAGCCTGTCATGGCATCGCACAAGCGCCAAGCAAATGCCCTGCCCGGTGCGACCACCCTGCAAGCGAAATTGAGGTGACCATGCAGCACCTGCAGTTCCCGCAGTGATGCCTTGCGTTTAGCAAGCAAGTCCGAGATAAGGGCCACTATCCTTGACACCTTATCCCCTGGTAACCTAGAAGCTTGCGCTACCGTGTCAATCTCCACCCCCAGGAAGACTAGCTGTGTAGATGGGCCCTCGGTCTTTTCGGGCGCTAAAGGGACACCAAGTTCCTCCATTAGCGTCTGAAATGTGTTGAGGAGACGTGTGCACGTGTCCCAGCCCCGTTCACCCCCGAATAAAAAATCATCCAGGTAATGGGCTACAGACCGGGACCCAGACCTGCGGACAATGCAAGCGTGGCGCCAAAATGGCCGCCGCGCTCTTTGCGGGGGCCCCCCCACAGGACGAAGGCATCCGGGTAGTTAGGGGTGTGGCCAGCTCCCTTATAAAAGGGGTGGCCACGAGGCAGCCGAGCTGCCATTTTGCGAAGCGACGGAGCGGAGAAGTTTTTCCTCTTACTCCGTCGCTTTTACCTTGATCGGGAAGCCTTTTGGCTGCTGACCTTCCTCTTTTCGGCTTCCCTTAGGTCCGACTGAGATGCCTTCGAAGAAGAAGGCGGCCGCGAGTGTGGCTCGGGCGGTTCGGAGGCGCAATCCGGGTCGGAGGACTGCGGCTGCACCTTCCCACCAGCCGCCTTTGCCGGCTCCCACCGGGACCGGTGGGATGGGGTCTATTACCCCCTGGCCGGAGGCTGGGGACCCGAGCAGGGGTCCAGCTTGGGCTGCGGCCCGCGGCCCGCAAGCGGCGGACGCCGCTCCTGCTGCTCATTCTACTGGGCCTCCCTCTATCGGGGCGCAGCTCACTCCAGGGCCTTCCAGCCTTGGGGGGTGGTGTGGTCCCCTCCCTTGGCAGGTGCCTACGCCGGCCCTGCCGGGCCTGGGTGTGGGGTCATGGCCATATTCGGGCCCCGGGGTGCAAGGACCTGTACCCACGCCCGTAACGGGCGGGCCGGCTGGCCCGTGGCCCCACGCCAGTGTGGAGGCCTTACTGGCCCGCGTGGCGGCACTCGAGGCTTCCCATGCTCAGGCCAGCCACGCTGGGGCTCCTTTTGGGGTGCACTTTGACACGTCATCTGCTGGGCAGTGGCAGGCGACGGGACGGGTCGAGCAGCTTGAGGCGCGTGGCGCGACTTCGGCCACTGCCTCGCAGCTCCCCAACCAACAGGCCAGCGCGGGTCAGGCCCCGGCGGCGAGCTCTACGGCGGTCGTGAGCTCCGACGCCCCCAGTGGGCCGGAACCTCCGGTGGGGGCGGCCCGCGGGGGTGCAGCATGTGAGTATGCGGTACAAACTAGTGCACCTACACATGTGGCTACGTTGGGGGGGGGGTTTCCAATGGCCTTGGCCTCGCATGGGTGGTGCGGCGGTACAGCCGCTGACGCACCACCAGGCGACGTCAACCACCACCCAGGGCCCCGGGGTGGGGAGCATTTCCTACCCTGTGGGGAATGTTTTGGGGGTGGCTGGGCTAGTCCAAGCCCCTTTCCAGATGCCCGCAGTTTCTGCTGTACCTGTCTCGGCCTTGCCGACAGCGGGCTATTCCTTGCCACTGGGTGACCACTTGGCACAGGCCACCAGAGAGAAAATATGGCGAGGGGAGTATGTTGATATCTTCTCACTCCTAAACAGGGAGCCCACCAAGGAAGAGAAGGAGGGGCAGGATGAGAAGGATAAGGAACAGGCACGTCGTCGCAAGCCACCATGAACGTGGGCCAACTGGCTGCCGGCTTACCTCATCTACATGGCGGTGTACCTGAGGGCCCGGCCGGATCTGGCAATTCCGATGGTCCAGTATCTGGACAATATCTATCGGGCGATGGTTGATTTTCCGGGCCCATCGTGGTTGGCTTATGACGAGGAATTCCGTATGCGAATTCCCCTGCACCCTGAGATGAGGTGGGATGAGCCATGCCAGAGGCTTTGGCTTCTGTACATGACGCCCACGCGCCCCGCGCCAGGGGAAAGATACCATTGTGGACATGCGGTCCAGCGAGTGGCTCCAGCACAGGTTCCCCGCCAAGTGGCGGGGCAGGGGGTTCCAGCCCACCTGCTGTGCTGGACTTTCTCGTCTAATGGTTCATGCAATAAGAAGAATTGCAAGTACAGACATGAGTGTCCCACCTGTGCGGGCCCCCATGCAGCCTCTGCCTGTCCCAGGCCTGGAGGGACGCGGGGCAGAGGGAGGGGCGGACAGTGGGCTGGCAAGACTGCCGCAGATGGAGCTGGTTCACCGAAAGGCTCCCTCCCCAATTAATGTGGACATGTTGGAGCGTTGGCTCGCATTGTACCCGAAGGGGGAGGATGCTGATTATCTCCTTCAGGGCTTTAGACAGGGGTTCCGTATTCCTTTCATGGGTGATAGGTCCCCTCAGGAGGCCCCCAACCTTTTGTCCCTTAGGGGGAGGGAGGAGGTGGCTGCCGCCAGCATCAATAAGGAGGTCAATGCGGGCAGGGTCGCTGGCCCTTTCCCTGCACCCCCGTTCACTAACCTCAAGGTATCGCCCCTGGGCTTGGTTCCCAAGAAGTCACCAGGCGAGTTTCGCCTTATCCATCACTTGTCCTACCCAGCCGGCCGATCGGTCAACGATGCTATCCCTGACGACCTTTGCTCAGTCAGGTATGCATCTTTTGACCACGCGCTGCGCATGGTGCGCTCATGTGGCCCGGGTGCGCTGCTGGCTAAGTGCGACATTAAGTCGGCTTTTCGGCTCTTGCCAGTGCACCCGGGTGACTTTGAATTGCTGGGTTTCAAATTTCGGGGCGAATATTATTTTGATAAGGCCATGCCTTTTGGCTGTTCCATATCATGCTCGGCTTTCGAGCGTTTCAGTACCTTCCTAGAGTGGGCTTTCGTCCGCAGGTCAGGGTCCCGGTCTGTAGCCCATTACCTGGATGACTTTTTATTCGGGGGTGAACGGGGCTGGGACACGTGCACACGTCTCCTCACCACATTTCAGACGCTAATGGAGGAACTCGGTGTCCCTTTAGAGCCCGAAAAGATTGAGGGCCCATCTACACAGCTAGTCTTCCTGGGGGTGGAGATTGACACAATAGCGCAGGCGTCCAGGTTACCGCGGGATAAGGTGTCAAGGATAGTGGCCCTTATCTCGGACTTGTTGGCCAAGCGCAAGGCATCACTGAGGGAACTGCAGGTGCTGCATGGTCACCTTAATTTCGCCTGCAGAGTGGTCGCACAGGGCAGGGCTTTTGCCCGGCGCTTGTGCGACGCTATGGCAGGATTATCCAGGCCTCACCATAGGGTTAGGCTGACCCGGGGTATCAGGGCAGACATGCTTGTCTTGTTACAGTTCCTGAGGGAGTTCAATGGGGTCTCATTTTGGAGGCATGACCTCCTGGCTTCCCCTCAATTTCAGATTCAGTCTGATGCCTCGGGATCCCTCGGTTATGGGATGTACTTCAATGGGAAGTGGGCCTATGGTGGGTGGCCACCGGCCTGGGCAGGCACGGGTCGCCTGCGTGATCTCACATATCTGGAATTTTTCCCTATCCTGGGTGCTTTGATGCTATGGGGCCAGGAGTGGTCCAACTCGGTCGTGCATTTCTGGTGTGACAATGCGGCTGTGGTCCACATTGTAAATGCACAGACTTCCAAATCGCCCAGGGTTACGGATCTCGTTGCGCCAATTTGTGTTGCGCAGCCTGCGCCTCAACGTACTGTTCAGGGCCAGGCATGTCCCAGGGGTTAATAATGATATTGATGACCCTTTGTCCCTCCTACAGATCTCCCGGTTCCGTGCCTTGGCCCCGGATGCGGAGGAATTTCCCTCGCCACTCCCGGAGGAGATATGGAGCATTGGCAAGGAGAGGTGAACCGGGCGATTTGCCTGTCGCTAGCGCCACGCACCCGTAAGGCGTATCACCATGCAATTAATTCTTTCAGGGCATTCTGTACTCAATTTCAATTGCCAGGAACCTGGCCGATCCCGGTAACCCATGTTCTGCGGTTCATGGTTTACCTGCATTCTCAGGGCCTTGCACCTCGCACCATAGCATCTAAGCTTTCAGCGTTGGCTTTTATGGCCAAGTTGGGGGGTCATGTGGACAGCACCTCTGACTTCCGTGTGAGACATGTTTTGGAGGGGTGGGTGCGCGAGCACGGGCGTTGCCCGGACGACCGCCACCCGATTTCCCCAGGGGTCCTTACCCAGTTGGCCCGGGGCTGGCCTTGCCTCTGTTTTGATGCATATGAGGCAGCCCTGTTCCATGCAGCCACAACGGTGGCATTTTTTGGAGCGCTCCGCATCAGCGAGCTTGTGATGCTGTCTAAGGCGGATGCAAGTCGTAGGGCACTGGAACTCGAGGATGTCTGTGTTGCCAAAGACTGGGCTCAGTTGAGGATACGTTCCTCTAAGACCAATCAGCATGGCGTCGGCAGTGGTGTGCGACTGCTACGGTGTTCTTTGGCAGACATCTGTCCGGTTGGTGCCCTACAGGAATTCCTGGCACTGCATGGCACGCACCATGGCCCGTTTTTCTGTCACCAAGATGGGTCTCCCCTTACTAAATTTCAATTTTGGAAGGTGACGGGCAAAGCGCTGGCCAGTGTGGGCCACCCATGCGCCCGCTATGGCACTCATTCATTCCGTATAGGGGCGGCCTCGACCGCAGCGGCTTTTGGGTACTCAGGGGCTGACATACGTAGCATGGGACAGTGGGGTTCGCAATGTTTTCAATTTTAGGTGCGCCCACTCCCGCCGTGAGTACCAACCCAGTCACCTTACCTACTTTCCCTCATTTTTCCTTTACAGACCCGGGGTGTCGTATTACACCGGTGACAGTATGGCTGGTGGGCCATAGCTACGTGCACAGGGCAGCGCGTTATGCTGCGGCGACAGAGTGGGGACCCCGACTGGGACTGGGTGCATACGCAAGTCTCACATGGCATGGTAAGCCCGGGATGTTATGGCGGGAGCTGCTGCCTTTCCTTTTTTCAGGCCAGAATGCTGACCCGCCTGACATTCTGATCATACACCTGGGGGGCAATGATTTGGGCCAGGTCACCAGCTTGTCGCTGAAGCATCCGATTTGCGAGGACCTCGCCTACCTGCATTATGTCTGGCCCGCCACAACCCTTGTTTGGTCGGACATGGTCCCGCGCCATTCCTACAGAGGGGGTGTGGACCTCCTGGCCCTTGACCGCACTAGACGCATGGTGAATAGGGCAGTGGCGCGGTTCCTTGTCGACAGGGCTTGGGGGAGGGTCAGTCATCACCCTGCTATTAGCCTCCAAAGTTATGACTTGTATGCAGGGGATGGGGTCCATCTGTCGCGAGGAGGTATGGACCTCCTGTTGGGTGATTGGCGAGCAGGCCTGTTGACCGAGCTGACGGTCTGGGGGGGCGTCGAGCCTTCTTTGAAGCCCCTCCGTGTGGCGGGTAGCACTGTTAAGGTAAACATTATGACCCACAGGTATCCGGCAAGTTCGCAATTGACTGGACAACACTAGACAGGCATAAGTTGGTTAAACGTTGTCCGGTCAACGACGAACTAGGCGACGGGGTGATGGCTATAGCTAGACAGCATGCATCACCCCGTGATTTTACGGATACGCGTCAGAGGGTGGGGTCATTAGTTAGATATTGACTACGGTCAACAATTTGTTTGTGGTCAACAAACAAATTGATACAAATGGATACATTGTAGCAATTGCCGTTGGCAATTTTGGGTGGTACCTTACCAGTGTTACTTCGGCCTGCTTGCCTTAAGAATTATGATTGGTCAATTACCAATAGAAATTTATAATTCGGACTAGGGCATGAATCAATAAATGTGGCCCAATGCCGTTATCCACTTTCATTGGTGTCTGAGTCCTTTATTGGGGGGTGCGCCTGCAATGCAAGCGTGGCGCCAAAATGGCCGCCGCGCTCTTTGCGGGGCCCCCCCCACAGGACAAAGGCATCCGGGTAGTTAGGGGCATAGCCAGCTCCCTTATAAAAGGGGTGGCCACGAGGCAGCCGAGCTGCCATTTTGTGAAGCGACAGAGCGGAGAAGTTTTTCCCCTCCACCCCCTCCCTAGTTAACAGTGTGATATTTTGGTCGCTTCGGGGCCGGGTGGGAATTTTTGGCTGGGACCCACATTGGCTTCCGGGTCCTGGTTTTTTCGCCCATCCCACACTGTTGCTATGGTTTGACATAGGGGTTTTTCTGTTGCTGCTGTTGACTTTGGTCACATGGGCGGGTAGCACTGGCAAGGTAAACATTATGACCCACAGGTATCCGGCAAGTTCGCAATTGACTGGACAACACTAGACAGGCATAAGTTGGTTAAACGTTGTCCGGTCAACGAGGAACTAGGCGATGGGGTGATGGTTATAGCTAGACAGCATGCATCACCCCGTGATTTTACGGATACGCGTCAGAGGGTGGGGTCATTAGTTAGATATTGACTACGGTCAACAATTTGTTTGTGGTCAACAAACAAATTGATACAAATGGATACATTGTAGCAATTGCCGTTGGCAATTTTGGGTGGTACCTTACCAGTGTTATTTCGGCCTGCTTGCCTTAAGAATTATGATTGGTCAATTACCAATAGAAATTTATAATTCGGACTACGGCATGAATCAATAAATGTGGCCCAATGCCGTTATCCACTTTCATTGGTGTCTGAGTCCTTTATTGGGGGGTGCGCCTGCAAAAGCCCACTGTAGGAAGGTGTTAAAACGCTCGAAGGCCGAGCATGATATGGAACAGCTAAAAGGCATGGCCTTATCGAAATAATATTCACCCCGGAACTTGAAACCCAGCAACTCAAAGTCACCCGGGTGAACCGGCAGGAGGCGAAAGGCAGACTTAATGTCGCACTTAGCCAACAGCGCACCTGGGCCACATGAGCGCACCATGCGCAGCGCTTGGTCAAAAGATGTATACCTGACCGAGCAAAGGTCATCAGGGATAGCATCATTGACCGATCGGCCGGCTGGGTAGGACAAGTGATGGATCAGGCGGAACTCGCCCGGTGACTTCTTGGGCACCAAGCCCAAGGGTGACACTTTAAGGTTGGGGAACGGGGGTGCAGGGAAAGGGCCAGCGACCCTGCCCGCATCAACCTCCTTAGAAATGCTGGCAGCAGCCACCTCCTCCCTCCCCTTAAGGGACAAAAGGTTGGGGGCATCTTGGGGGGACCTATCACTCAGGAAAGGAATACGGAACCCCAGTCGAAAACCTTGAAGCAGGTAAACCGCATCTGCCTCCCTCGGGTACGATGCGAGCCAACGCTCCAACATGTCCACATTAATTGGGGAGGGGGCCTTTCGGTGGACCAGCTCCCTCTGCGGCAGTCTTGCCAGCCCCTTGTCCGTCCCTACCTTTGCCCCGCATCCCTCCGGGCCTGGGGCAGGCGGAGGCCGCATGGGGGCCAGCGCAAGAGGGACACTCATGCCTGTACCGGCAATTCTTCCTACTGCAGGAACCATTGGACGAGAAAGTCCAGCACAGCAGGTGGGCTGGAACCCCTGCCCCGCCACCTGGCGGGGTGTCTGTGCTGGGGCCGCTCGCTGGACCGCATGTCCACAATGGTACCTTTCCCCAGGCGCAGGGCGCATGGGAGTCATGTACAGAAGCCACAGCTTCTGGCAGGGCTCGTCCCACCTCATCTCAGGGTGCAGGGGAATCCGCATACGGAATTCCTCGTCGTAAGCCAACCACGACGGGCCAGGGAAGTCGACCATCGCCCGGTAAATGTTGTCCAAATACTGGACCATTGGAATTGCCAAATCCGGCCGGGCCCTGAGGTAGACCGCCATGTATATGAGGTACGCCGGCAACCAGTTGGCCCACGTATGTGGCGGCTTACGACGATGTGCCTGTTCCTTATCCTTCTCATCCTGCCCCTCCCTCTCCTCTTTGGTGGGCTCTCTGTTAAGAAGGGAGAAGATGTCCACATACTCCCCACACCAGATCTTCTCTTTGGTGGCCTGGGCCAAATGGTCCCCCAGGGGCAAGGAATACCCCGCTGTCGGCAATGCCGACACCGGCACGGTGGGAACCACGGGGATCTGGAAAGGAGCCTGGACCAACCCAGTCACCCCTAACACATTCCCGACTGAGTAAGAGGTACCACCCAAAACGGGGCCCTGGGTGAGAGGTGAAGTCACCGGGTGGGACGTCGGCGACTGAACCATCCACCACCCGTGCGAGGCCACGGCCACTGGAATGCCCCCCACAACGTGGTTAGGTGTGTGGGTGCACTAGATTGAACCGCATACTCACATGCTGCACCCCCATGGGCCGCCCCCACTGGGGGTTCCGGCCCGCTGGGGGCATCGGAGCTCATGACCGCAATTGAGCTCGCCGATGGGGCCTAACCAGCATCAGCCTGCTGAGTGGGGAGCTGCGAGGCAGTGGCCGAGGCCGGCCCACGCGCCTCGGGCAGCTCAACCCGTTCTGCCGCCTGCCACTGACCGGCAGATGAAGGATCAACCTGCACCCCAAAAGGCACCCCCGGGTGGTTAACCCTCATGAGGGATGCCTCGAGGGCCGCAACGTGGGCCAGAAGGGCCTCAACATTAACGTAGCCCCCTAAGCCAAGTGGGGGCAAAGGGCCGGCCGGCCCACTGGCTGCAGGCGCCAGTCCAGGTCCCTGGACCCTGGGGCCCATATACGGCCACGACCCCAGGCTCGGCCCCTGCAGGGCCGGGGGGGTACCCTGCCAGGGGAGGGAACCCAGCCACCCCCCATGGCTGAAACCCCCCGCAGGAAGCTGCGCACCAATGGAAGAAGGCCGCGCAGAATGGGCCATGCCAGGGGCAGTGGCCACTGCTTGCGGGCCGGGGGCTGCGGCCCCTGCTGGGCCGGTACGCGGACACCCCGCCTCGGGCCAAGGGGCAATTAACCCCATCCCACCGGTCCCGGTGGGCTCAGGCAAAGGAGGCTGCTGGGGAGGCGCAGCCGCGGTCCTCCGACCCGGCTGGTGCCTCCGTGCAGAACGAGCCGCGTTCGCAGTCGCCTTCTTCTTAGAGGGCATAGCAGCTAACCAATGGGAAGCCGGAAAAAGTCAAGAAAATTAGCAGCCAGAGGCTTCCCGATGAAAGGCAAGAGCGACGGAGGTAAGAGGGAAAAACTTCTCCGCTCCGTCGCTTCGCAAAATGGCAGCTTGGCTGCCTCGTGGCCGCCCCTTATATAAAGGTGCTGGCCACGCCCCCTAGCTACCCGGATGCCTTCGTCCAGTGGGGGGGGCGCAAAGAGCGCGGCAGCTATTTTGGCGCCGCGCTTGCATTTGGAGTGGCCCACTTTTAAGAATTGCTACATAAAGCAAATTTCATCACTGCACTCCCATGCAGTGATATTTACATTAGTTTGTTGTTTTTATTTCAATAGGATGGAACTCTCAAGTTCTTCTTAAGGGGGCAAACAGCTGCTTGGCTGTGTGATTGGTTTTAGGTTCTCAGAAAGTGGGATATTTATCCTCTTTCTCCCCCAAGGTTCCCTAACAAACAAATCCAATGATTTCTGAGCTGATAAAATAATATTATATTTGGATTTGGCTGGGGAGGTTTCTACCTTCATGTTTTAGAACAATAACCTCTTTAAGTTCACAGTTATCAGACAGAGGGTTAGCTCACAATCTTAATATTATCTATCTATCTATCTATCTCTAAAATTATGAAGCAATCAATAGTTTTTTAAATACAATACAGATATTATATTAAAAACAATTAAAGTTATAATGAGATTAAAACCAAGATGAAAAACAGTTTTTAAACATTTTTTTTTATTGAGTTTTTAATAGACATACAGAAAACGAAAGGAAAAAAAACATTAACAATACATTAACGATACAATACACTAACAAATTCTTAATATCATGTTAACAAACATTACTATATGCTAGCACATAACAATATCTATACTCATTAACTGCTATTTGACCACCAAATATTAAAAACCATTATTTCAATATCCAAAATGATAAAAAAAAAAAAAAACTTTCTGTACTAGCACTAATCTTTTTTAACAAATAATAATCACCCAGTGTTTATATACAATGCCCGGAGAGTTTATTTTTTACTCAGTTCCAGAAGCTTCTTTGTGATGGTACTGGTCCTGAACTATCGCTTGCCATAATAGAGTGATCCACAAACGGTTTCCATATATTCCAAAATCTGTTCTCTTTTAAATTATCTCTTTTGACTTTAATCTCCCAGGTCAATTTATCATTCAGTGCTAAACTCCACATTTCTTTATACCACTCTCCAATCTGTATATCTATATCGTTTTTCCAATTTTTTGCTATACATTGTCTACCTGTTGTCAATATAATTTCCAATAGTTCTTTTTCCTCTTTATTTAAACCCAAACCTTCCACATTCGTTAAAAGAATGGTACCCGACACCAACTTAACACTTTTACCCAATATTTCATCACACTCATTTTCTATTCTTGCCCAAAAATCCCTTATTTTTTTGCAACTCCACCACATATGTTCATATGTTCCGTCATATTCTTTACATCTCCAACATAACTTATCTCTTTTGTTATCCATCTGGTAAAGTCTTAATGGTGTCAGGTACCATTGCCACAACATTTTGAAATTATGTTCTTTAATTCTTACAGACATTGTTCTCATAATTCTCTTTTTCCATTTGTTTTTCCATTCAATCTCCCCAATTTTTATATTCAAGTTTTGTTCCCACTTCCGTTTCAAGTCCTCCTGTGGATCTGCACCTCTATTCAATATATTATAGAGCTTGCTTACAAGACCTTTAGTACTGCTTTCCCCTTTTCTAATCTTCCTTACCAATTCCTCAAATTCTGTATGTACTCTATCTATCCCTATTTCTTTTTTATATTTTTTATTCCAATTATCCACCTTTAACTTCTGAAACCAGTTCAAATTTAAAATCTCAAACATTTTTTTCCGCTCGTCATCAACTTCACATGCTTTTAACCAATCCTTCAATAACAACCTCCCATTTTTATCCAATATTTCGATTTTTTCTTTATCTAATTTTATTGGGAAACACATCATATCAGTCAATTCCAAAATTGGAGAGAGATTCGGAACCATGTCTTTTTTTACCTTCTTCCATACCTCCATGAGACCTTTCATCATAGTATTGTTTGACCTTTTCACCTTATCCTTCATTCCCAAGAAAATCAAATTTCCAATATTTCTGTACTCTTTCATTTCCAATTGTTCCCAAATCACCTTTTCTCTTGCCAAGATCTTCACAACATTCCTGACTTGAAATGCTCGATAATATACTAGCAAATTAGGCATACCCAGACCCCCTTTTTTCTGAGACATATACCATAGTTTCTTTGGAAGCCTAGATTTTTTTCCTCCATTACAAAACCCATTAAACATTTTTTGAAACTCATTAATTTCTTTCTCTTTTAAATGGATCGCTAGTGTATCAAATAGAAAATTAATCTTTGGTAACAATATCATTTTACACATAGCAATCCTACCGAACCATGACAGCTTTAACTTCTGGAGTTCTTGTATTTTATTCTTAAATTCAATTCTTAAGCTGTCATAGTTCAATCGTTTAAGATCTTCTAATTTATTTGAAATAATTATCCCTAAATACTTCAGCTTCTCTTTAACTTGTATATTAAGTGTCGACACCATCCTACCCATCTCGCTCACTTTCAAATTACACAACATCAATTCAGACTTGTCCCAATTTATCTTTAATCCAGTTATAGCTTGAAATATTTGTAAATGATCTTTAATCCTATCCATTACCTGTTCCGGGTGCTTCACCATAAGCAATGTATCGTCTGCATACATACTCACTTTATTACCCATAATCCCTTCTATATTTGAGTCTTCCCTTATACTTTTAGCTAAAATCTCCATTGCCATTATGAACAAAATAGGGGATAAAGGACAACCCTGCCTAGTGCCCGCCTCTAGCTTTACCAGGTCCGTTAGCTCCTCATTCACTCTAACCTTAGCGTTTCCTTTTTGATATAGTAAATCTATAACCCTATTAAATTTATCCCCAAACCCATATTTTCTAACTATTTCCTTAATTGAAGACCACTGCAGTGAATCGAATGCCTTAAAAATATCCAATGATAGTAATCCCACTTTTTCCTTTGTTTGATTGACATTGTCTATTAAATCTAATACCCTTCTCGTCAAATCCGCCATGTGTCGTCCTTTTAAAAACCCAACTTGATCAACCTCTATATATTCCCCCATAAAACTATTTAAACGATTAGCCAATATTGCTGTGAAGATCTTCGCATCTTGGTTTATAAGCGAGATTGGTCTGTACGAATCCACTCTTTCCAAGTTCTTTCCAAGTTTTGGCAAAAGAACAATTGTGGTGTTATACCATGAGGTCGGAATTGATCCTCCATCCAATATATAATTGTATAATTTCACCAATTTCGGAACCACTACCTCTTTGAATTCTTTATAGAACTCTGTTGATAGTCCATCATCCCCCGGGGCTTTCCCTATCTTCAATCCACTTATTACCCCCCTAACCTCTTTATCAGTTATTTTTTCCTCCATTTTCTCCCTATGCTCTTGTTTTATCCCATTTCCTAACTGCCTTTCCAATATCTTCTTAAGTTTTTCTTTATCTATTTCTTTTTTTGCATATAGTTCCTGGTAAAATTCTCTAACTATTTTACATTTATCGCTATTCTTATTGCACCTTGAACCTTGCCTATCCACTAACACCCCAATTTCTCTCTTTTCCCTTTTAACCTTAGCTGCCCTTGCTAATAATTTTGAGTTCTTATTACTAAATTCAAAATATTCCCTATTTAAATAAATCAAATCTCGTTTAACTTTGTCTATATCTTTACCCATTACTTCTGCCTTAAGTCCTTGTAGTTTCAAAAAAAATTTTTTATCCTTACTATTTGCGTGTTCTACCTGTAATTGTTTTATTTCCCTTTCTTTTTCTGTGTACTCTGCTTTATTCTTTTTATATTTAAAGCTTGCCAATTTTATGCTTTCACCCCTAAATACCGACTTCATGGTATCCCACACAACATTAAAATTAACCTCATTATTATCGTTCCATTGCCAACTTTCTTTCCAACTTTCCATAATTAGCTCTTTACTTTTCTGATCTTTAAACAAATTAGGATCGTACCTCCAATTTCTGACTCTTTGAGTATTTTTTTGTACTTTCAATTCCAAATATACTTTAGCATGATCCGATTCCTTGATAATCCCAATTTCCGTGCCTTCTATATCCCCAATTAGGTTTTCCGAAAGAAAAACATAATCTATTCTCGAATAGGTCCCATGCACGTGAGAAAAAAATGAATATGCTCTTTCTAAACCTTTAAACTCTCTCCATGAGTCCTTCAAACCCGTAACTTTCATCCAATTATCCATCACCTTCCCTTTCACACCAATTCCACTTCTAGCTATATTTGTACAATCTAATCCTGACCTGATCAAATTAAAATCTCCAGCCACAATAGTTTTAGCAACATTTTCCAACTCCACTATTTTCCGAATTTTTTCGAGAAACACTGTTTGGTGGACATTCGGAGCATAAATATTTACCAACAAGATTTCCTCATCCTCCAATTTTCCTCTTAACAACAAGTACCTACCCTCCTGATCAGCAATCTTTTTTTGTGATTTCAAATCCTAACTTTCTAGAAATCATAGTTGCCACCCCTCTTGCTTTAGATGTTCCAAACGCCATCTCATAGTGTTGCATCCAACCTAAAAAAAGTTTATTCGTATCTTTTGACTTCTGATGTGTCTCCTGTAAAAACAAAATATCTGGTCTATCTTTTTTCAACGCCAATTGCAACCTCCGTCTCTTGAGAACAGAACCTGTACCTTTCACATTCCATGATATTATTTTAATACTTCCCATATCCAATTTCTTCTTCTAACTTTAAACTCTCCATCGGGCGTGCCACCAACAACCCTACCACCATACCACTACATATAACACACATTTTCAATCTCCCCACCTTCCAACGAAAAGTCGCCTCTGTCAACCAAAGAGGGGAGAGGGGGGACCTGCAAGACGCGCCCTGCTGCCGGCGCTATGCGCTATTTGCCCATTCTACCTCTATTAAGTACTTAAGCTTGCTACTATCCAGATCTCATTGTTCCTTGCCTATCTCCTCTTCCACCATAATCAAAGACAGCTCCTCCTCCTCCTCCCCTCGCTGAGGTGTTCCACCTGTTGCCCCGCCAGCTTCCTCCCTCCTTTGTTCCCTTCCCAAAGCTCCAGAATCCATCATTTCCTTCTTAAGATTTTTCCATTCTTCTGAATCTGCTTGTACCAATCCCAACACACTCAAGTATTCCAATGGGTTAGTGCCTTCATCAATAACTTGCATTCTTTTTTCATAAAAGAAGCGCAATTGTTGTGGAGATCTCCAATTATACCTTATATTTTTACTCCTCAACAATTTAGTAACAGGCCTCATCTTATACCTCCAAGTTCTTTCTTTTAGTGAAATATCATTATAGACTTCAACCTCTGAACCATCAAATTTCAACGCATCAGAACCTGCTCTTTTCAGGTGAGCCATTACTTTTAGTTTATCTGCCCAGTTTGCAAATTTAACCAGCACATTTCTTTGTGCCATTCTCCCTCTTCTTGGACCCACCCGGAACACACTTCCTAAATCCTCCTGAACAAATTCCTTCCCCATTTTTAGACCATTTAACCATTGAACCACCCTCTCTCTTAACAAATCCGGAGTCCGTTCCGGTACCAGACGGATCAGAATATTCTGCTTTCTCATCAAATCTTCCACAGCATCAATCCTCATTTCTTGTTCCAACATTTTTAGCTTACAGTCCCGCACCACCTCCTGGGTCCCTTTTACTTCACTCTTTACAGTATCCACCTCAATTTGAACCACTTTCAGCATTCCCGCAAATTTGCTCAAATTTAAATCCATTTTTTTTGTATAATCATTCAATGTTGACATCATCTTTTCTTGCCACCTCCTCCCTCCCCTTAAGGGACAAAAGGTTGGGGGCATCTTGGGGGGACCTATCACTCAGGAAAGGAATACGGAACCCCAGTCGAAAACCTTGAAGCAGGTAAACCGCATCTGCCTCCCTCGGGTACGATGCGAGCCAACGCTCCAACATGTCCACAATGTTTAAAATGTATTAAAATTTTGCCAGCTAATAAGTAAAGCATTCCTGAGTCCTTTACTGCTTAAATGCCAGCCTGAAGACTAACAACAGAAGGATAAGAGGGAGAGGTCTAACCTGGCTTCTCAGGGCAGTGCATTCCCAAAATTTCACACTAAAATGTAGTGTGAATTTTTTGTGTTGAAGGAGACAGTAAATAAAAGCAGCCTAGAGTCAAAGGAAGAACTGTCAGGGAGATATGGAGCAAGGGACTGCAAACTTTACTGCATTTGTATAGAACAGCACAAATGTTACACTTTTTTAAAAAAATAATAATAATTAGATTGAAACAAATTTACCCTCTTATGGTTAGATTTTTTTAACAAAAAAATGGGTTTGGGAGACCCCAGGGGCCAATTCCTGAGGGAAGCTTTTTCTCTTAAGGTGTGGGGGGAAAGTGTGTTGGGGGCCTGGCTAATAGTTTTGAGGGACTGTATTTGAATTTTTGGGAAACCACATGCATCCCATAGTACACATGTTGCCTGCCCCTGTTATGTAATACACCACATTACCTATGCTATTTGTGTGTGATCTCAGGAAGTCAAAAACTTAAAACTGTTGTGTATGAGACTTAGTAGAGATAGTCAGTGAAAGAACACAAGTGCATGTGTGATTTTTTTAGTGGTATAAATCATCTTACCTTGAGCTGTAGGTCTTTGCTGGACCCACTCCCCAATAACGAGAATGACACTTGTGATGGATTTAAATTGGGCCACTTTATTAATTCATAAACTGTGTTGCGGCAAACGGGCCGCAATGGCACTGGTAAAGCATAACCCTAATTGCCAATCATAATTTGGCAACGTTGTATCCATTTGTTTGCCAATCATATTTGGCAACATTGTATCCATTTATTTTGCCAATCATAATTGGCAACATTCTATCCAATTGTTATGCCAATCATATTTGGCCATATTGTATCCATTTGTTTACTAATGAAACAAATTGTTTGCCCCGATCATATGCTACTTGTTGACTCCAGCATCTGACGTATATCCGGCAAATTTCAAGGTGTTGCAGGCTGTATAGATCATAGCATCACCTTGTTAGTGGTCCACCTTTGATTGGCCAGCCCAAGTCTCACTGTATCTTGTCCTATCTGGTGGCCAATCAACTGTGTCCCTACCGGGTTCCTAGGGGTAATCCCCTTTCTCCTTACCAGTGCCACCCGCCGAAGTGACCAGTAATAAGCAGAGAACATATCCCCCTGTAGCTCAACCATCAACAACAGTGTGGGATGGGCGAAAACAACAAGAACCAAGGGCCAATGCAGGTTCAAGCAAAAATTCCCATCCGGCCCCAAGGCAACTACAAACATGCCACACTGTTACGTACGGAGGGGGTGGAGGGGAAACGGGCGCTTCGCCCGGCTGATCTCTAAAAATGGCGGCAAGGCTGTGTGGAGCTGGCCCCCTTTAAGGGGGAAGTTGGCCCCGCCCCTCGCCTGGCTCCGGTGCCCGGCTCTATGGGGGTGGGGTAAGCAAAGAGCGCAGCAGCTGTAGGCTTGCTGCCACGCTTCCCTTGCTGGATCCACTCCCTAATAATGAGACGGACACTTGTGATGGATTTAAATTGGGCCACTTTATTAATTCGTAAACTGTGTTGCGGCAAACGGGCTGCAATGGCACTGGTAAAGCGTAACCCTAATTGCCAATCATAATTTGGCAATGTTGTATCCATTTGTTTGCCAATCATATTTGGCAACATTGTATCCATTTATTTTGCCAATCATAATTGGCAACATTCTATCCAATTGTTATGCCAATCATATTTGGCCATATTGTATCCATTTGTTTACTAATGAAACAAATTGTTTGCCCCAATCAGATGCTACTTGTTGACTCCAGCATCTGACGTATATCCGGCAAATTTCAAGGTGTTGCAGGCTGTATAGATCAATAGCATCACCTTGTTAGTGGTCCACCTTTGTCTGGCCAGCCCAAGTCTCACTGTACCTTGTCCTATCCGGTGGCCAATCAACTGTGTCCCTGCCGGATTCCTAGGAGTAATCCCCTTTCTCCTTACCAGTGCCACCCGCCACACGGGGAGGAATTTACATGACTCACTGCCCCCCCCCGACTGTCAGCACAGTCAGCAGGCCCGTTTGCCGTGGCAACAGAAAGGAAGAGTGCCAAGTGCCCCATGACTGAAAGAAGAGGACAATGCCCCAGGTGCTCCCATGAGGTGCACAGCCTCATGCCACAGGAAGAGGACAATGCCTCAGGTACTCCCACGAGGTACCCAGCCTCATGCCACAGGAAGAGGACCATGCCCCAAGTACTTGCATGAGGTGCCCAGCCTCATGCCACAGGAAGAGGACCATGCCTTGGGTACTCCCATGAGGTGTCCCACCTCATGCCACAGGAAGAGGACCATGCCTCGGGTACTCCCATGAGGTGCCCCGCCTCATGCCACAGTAAGAGGACCATGCCCCAGGTACTCATGAGGTGCCCCGCCTCATGCCACAGCAAGAGGACCATGCCTCAGGTACTCCCATGAGGTGCCCAGCCTCATGCCGCAGGAAGGGGACCCTATCCCAGGCACACTGAGAAGGCGGGCTACCTCGTGCCAAAAGGAGGAGGGCCATACCTCTGGTACTGTAATGAGGGGCCCGCCTCATGCTGAAAAGAAGAGGACCATGCCTCGGGGACACTGAGGAGGCGCTCTACCTTGTGCCAAAGGAGGAGGGCCATACCTCCGATACTCTAATGAGGCGTCCGCCCCATGCTGAAAGGAAGAGGACCGTGCCTCGGGCACACTGAGAAGGCACTCGACCTCGTTCTAAAAGAAGGAGGGCTATACCTCGGGTAGTCTAATGAGGCGGCCGCCCCATGCTTGAAGGAAGAGGACCCAGCCTCACACCCACTGAGGAGGCACTCCACCTTGTGCCAAAAGGAGGATGGCCATAACTCAGGTACTCCAATGAGGCACCCGCTTCATGTTGAAAGTAAGAGAACCGTGGGTCAGGTACGTTAGTGAGGGGCGGAGCCCTATGCGGAAAGGCAGAGGACCATGCGTTGGCACACTAAGGGGGGGTGCACCACCTTGTGCCAAAAGAGGACCATGCCTCGGGTACCCCCAATGAGGGGCACAGCCTTACACCTAAAGGAAGTTTACCATGCCTCAGGCCCACTGAGGAAGCGTACAACCTCGTGCCAAAAGAAAGAAAATGTCTTGGGTACTCTAAAGAGGTGTGCCACCTTGTACCAAAAGGTAGGGGGCCATGCCTTGTTTACTCTAATGAGGCATGCAGCCCCATGCCAAAAGGAAAATGACCGAGCCTCAGGCATACTGAGGAGGTGCACTACCCCGTGCCAAAAGGAGGAGGGCCAGACCTCTGGTACTCCAATGAGGTGGCCGCCTCATGCTGAAAGGAAGAGGACCATGCCTCGGGCACACTGAGGGGGCGCTCTACCTCATGCCAAAAGGAGGAGGGCCATACGTTGGGTACTCCAATGAGGCGGCCGCCTCATGCTGAAAGGAAGAGGATCAGGCCTCAGGTACTGAAGAGAGGGGCCCAGCCTTGTACCAACAGTAAGCGGACCATGCCTCCATTACACTGTGGAGGCACCGCTCCCCATGGCAACAGGAAGGGTACATGCCTCAGATACTCGAATGGGACACCGAATCCTGCGCCCAAAGGAAGAGAACAATGTCCCGGTTACGCTGGGGGACCTGCCTCATGCCAAAAGTAAGAGGACCACGCCTCGGGTACCTTAATAAGAAACCCGGCCAGTTTCCAAACAGAAGAGGGGCATGCCTAGGGTACTTTGGGAAGGTGCCATGCCAGTTGATAAAAGGAAGAGGACAACGCCTCCGGCGAAATGCAGAGGGGGCATGGCCAATGCAGGAGGAGAAAGAGCATGCCTGGGGAGGAGTAGGGCCAATGCCCAGCTAAAGGAACAGCCATTCAACAGGCAGAGAACCATGCCCTGAGCACCATTCCGGGGATTCATACCACCTCCGCTGCACTACACCCGCATCCCCCATGTGCCTGGTCCGGGTAGCCGAAGAAGTTTCTGGGCATTCCAGAATTGCACTGTGGCCAACGAGCCACCCCCGTATATTGGGCCCCAGGGCTCAGGAGCTGAAAAATAACAGATAAAAGAGTGCCAGCAAAGCGTTCCCTGAAAGAATGCACCCGGCAGATCTCCCTACCCCGGTTTGTACTACTGACAATGTCGGGTGCGTATCCAGAAGATGCAGCCTGCAGTGCAGCATTGATCTGTGTTAATGACCAGGAGTATTGCCTGGCACTTATGAATGCAGGGAACGCCATCACCTATCCCACCCAAGTGGTCCCCATCCATCTACCTGCAAACTCTGGCCTCCAAGCCGCTAGGGTGCTCCAAATGTGCTCAGGCAAGAGCTGGGACAAAGACAGGAGCCGGCTCCATGGAGCAGTACTTGTGAAATACTCTTGAATCAAACCGCTGACCTTAAGCCTCCCAGTCAGCATCCCAGCCACTCGAGCCACTTGCGAGGCCAAGCCCTGAAAGGCCTCAGGGGCCACGGCCAAGAGCCGCAGGAACAATGCGGCCCTGCAGAAGGCAGAGCCCACGGAAGGAGGCGAGACCGCACAGGCGAAGGCCAGGGGAGCCCGCCATAGAGCCCTGGTGGATCGCTGTGGCTAGGCCAAGGACGAGGCCCCTTGAAGACCGCAGGGGCTGCGGCCAAGCGCTGCAGGAGGAACACGGCTCCGGGAAGGGAAGGCTGCGCCACGGGGCACTGGCGAGGCCGCCCTGGGGACCAGCCCCCCAGAAGGCTGCAGGGGAGAGTCCCCAAAAGGAGGCGGGCCACGCTGGCGAAGGCCAGGACCAGCCCACCCCATATCCGCAGATCGCTGGAAGGCCGCGAGGGCTGCGACAGAGCGACCTGAGCAAGCACGGCCCCAACATGGTGAGGCCGTGAGGGCCGGGGTGAATCCACCACAGAGCCACGGTGGATCACCGCAGCCGTCTTCCCAAGCGGCGCCACAGCACACAGCCCAGCCACTCAGGGAAGCAGGGATCGGCCAGGAAAAGTGAAACGGGCGCTTTGCCCGGCTGATCTCTAAAAATGGTGGCAAGGCTGTGCGGAGCTGGCCCCCTTTTAAGGGGGAAGTTGGCTCCGCCCCTCACCTGGCTCCGGTGCCCGGCTCTATGGGGGCGGGGCCAGCAAAGAGCGCAGCAGCTGTAGGCTTGCTGCCGCGCTTCCCATTGTTAAGGGTTGTAAGAGAATATAATAAAAATTCACCATAATCTTGTTGTTCTTGCTGTTCAGTTGCACAGTTGAGTCCAACACTTTGCAATCCCAGGGACCACAGCATGCCAGGCTCCTCTGTCAAATCTAATCTTACAATCATGCTGAGGCCTGCTTGAGCTACTAATTGTTTGTTTGGACTTTGCATTCCACATGGATACCATGGTTTCTTCTCTCATTTCTATTTCAACAAAATCTGAATGAAATATGCAGGCTACAGGGACTGATCAGTCATACTTCTATACCTATAAAAAGAGGGTTGCGTGGTACATGTCCGGCATATGTGGCCACACCCAGCTCAACCATCCTGTACCGAGCCGGCCACACTTACCTTAAGACCCTGCAAGCAAGGGTCTGGATACCAAGAGTGGGGCACCCAACCCATGAACACGAACAAAATACCCCTACGTTTCCCAACGTCCTCCATGCTGTGCAACCCATCAGCCAATTAGGCTGAGGGATGCAAGCATGGAGGAGTCAGGAAAGCAGCGCATGCGTAAAAAACATGGTCGGCCAACGCGCAAACCACTTCCATCCAGGAGACACTTCATCTCCCGGAGGGAAACCATCCCCAGCTCACCATGGTGAGTGGGCGGGCACATCAGTTGCCAGCTGGGCTGCCTGCATTTGGTGCCCCCCACCCAACCAGCGAAGGCCTTGACACTGGTGGGGATGGAGGACAGGCCATGCCACGGAGGCATGGAAGGTGAGTGGCCCAGCTCAGAATGCCGTGCCGGGGAGGCGCAGAGAGCAAATGGCCATGCCAACAACAGGTAAGTGGGGTGGGGGACATGGACTGAGAGGAGGGAATGGGCCCGGGGACCATGCCACCCGCCCTGTTCTGGGAGGAGAACACAAACCTGCCCCCTGCCCATTCCCCCCCTCAGTCCCTGTCCCCCGCCCCACTTACCTGTTGCCAACTGGGACTTTGGCACTCAGTGTGGCATTCTGAGCTGTGTGTGTGTGTGACCTCGCTGAGGCTTGAGGGGGAGGTGGAGCCCCTCCTCTTTCCATGCAGTTTCGGTGTGTGTGTGGCCTTGCCGAGGGTTCAAGGGGGAGGAAGGGAAGCCCCTCCTCTCCCCGCGCAACTTCAGCATGTGTGCATGTGGGGGGGGGGGTTGTGTTGTGTTTGTGTGTGTGTTTGTGTGTGTTGTGTGTGTGTGGTTGTGTTGTGTGTGTATTGTGTGTGTGTGTTTGAGTGTATTGTGTGTGTGTGGTTGTGTTGTGTGTGTATTGTGTGTGTGTGTGTGTGGTTGTGTTGTGTGTGCTGTGTGTGTGTATTGTGTGTGTGTGGTTGTGTTGTGTGTGTGGTTGTGTTGCGTGTGTGGTTGTGTTGCGTGTGTGTGTACCCCCCAAAACCACCCAAACCACCAGCACACAAGTTATACCTGCCTGGCAGGGCCGGGCAAAAAATGCTAGTTATCTCTATAAGGAGATGTGGCTTTCATCATCCCAATCTCCTTTCTTTTTGTTCTCCTCACTGCTTTTACTCAAATGTCTCTGCCATGTCAATTTGCTTGTTCTAATGCATCAGGTGGAAGATATAACTACGATGGCAGGGCTTGCTTGTGATTCTTTGCCACTTATAATGCTTTGACTGATGTGAGATCAAAGAGATGGAAAAGTACTCAGGAGTTGATTTATGGAGAGATCTCAGCCTTTTTTTTTTGGTTTTGTTTTGTTTTAAAAAAACATACTAATGGGGTACTAATACTAATTGCTTGCATGGGGAGGGTTAAAAAAGGACATACAGCAAGCTGTTGTCAATGAAGGAGGTTCAGGAGTTGTGAAAGGGCAGCAGGGTGCTTATTTGGGAAAGTTCACTTTGAGAAGACAGCAACCTCTTTCAGTTTTTTGCTAGATAGCTTTAAAAAAATGATTTATTGCAATTGATTCTGGCACTGTACAGAGCATGAGCTGCTAGGAACCTAATCACTAAAATAATGGCCAGATAAGAGAAAATTGCAACCTTTTTTGTCCTGGACACTCATTTCTTGTTATATCTCTTTGCACTTAGCAAGATGAGAAATTAGCAAAGAAACCCCCAGGAAGCTCATTTTCACGTCTGGCCTAGACATGGAAGAAGAAGTAGAAGCCAATAACCATTTAGTTAGCAACCACCTGTTAATGGATTGCTGAGAGACCAACTTCCAGACTAGCGTGTCCACAATCTTTTGTTTCTGTGTTGCTTTCTTTCTACTTGTGAACATTTTTTTAGGTCAGGGATTCTCAACCTGTGGCCCACAGCCAGATGCAGCCCATGGCACCATTTCATGTGGGCCCCCACCACACCAAAAAGTGCCATGTGGTGGAGGAAGGGCAAAATGGCCATCTGGCCCCCAAAGCTGTCTGAGGGAGCATGACCTGGCCCCCATCTTTAAAAGGTTAAGAACTCCTGTTTTAGATTATTGAAAAATGGAATATAGGTGTATTTTGGCTTTGTTCAATCCAACTGTGAAAACAGGACATCTTTAACATCAGCAATTGTATAGAAATGAAAACTTGACCATTCAACTATAATATTACTGAACTTTAAGTTAATAACATTATAGTGTTAGGTGAAAAGTTGCACAATTATATTTTCTTAGTTATAGCAGAAGGGGGTGGGGCAGCCAACAGGGGTTTAACAGCTGCCCACTCTCCATTTTAATTCCTCCCAAACTTTAATGAGCTGCATCACCACTGTTTTTAAAAGCATAAGATTGCTTCAATTTCCCCCGTTCAGAGCTGTGTTAGGTTTTAAAGAAGATCTAGGGCAAGAAATAGCCTTGAAACAATGAATAACATCCTCTGGAGGCTTCATCACATGCTTTGGCTGGTTCTACTCATATGTTGCTCATATGTAGCAGCTGTGAAGGTTTTGGTCTTATCGCTAATTCCATGGAGGCAACTCTCCCATTTGAGAAGCAAATCAATTTGTTTCATTTTATTTCTCATTCAGAATTTGATTTAATCAAGAACTATTTAAAAATAGCTGTGTTTTTTTTTTAAAAAAAATTGTATAATTAGCTCTTTGTTTACTTTTTAACAGACGTTTTTTCCTTGATGCTTCTGAATAGCAGGGTTTTAGTAGTATTTTTGACTAGATTAGCTATCCAAAAGAGATGCAGCAAATGAGTTTCAAGGGTTTTTATAATGGTATGCTTACCTTAATCCTAACATTTTAGTCTCAGTCATGTTTTCTTTCTATGATTACCTGAAGTGTCAACAAAAGAATGGAGAGCTCAAAGAATATATGTTTTGCTGTAAAAAAAGAAGTGAATTTCCTCTACCATTCAAGAAGTGTCCAGATAATTTAAAATTGCTCATAACCAAAATATAGGTTGCCCCCCGTATCCAGGGGGGATAGGTTCCAAGACCTGCCACAGCTATTTGAAACCATAGATAATAGTGAACTCTATATTTTACATTGTAGACAGTGGCCTTAAGTAGCCAGCTGTGGTAATAAATCATTTTGTTGTTGTTGTTGTTGTTCTGTCACACAGTCAATTCCGACCCTTTGTGACCCTATGGACCATTGCCCGCCAGGCATCTCTGTCCTCCACCATCTTCCTCAGCCCACCCAGCTCTGTGCCCATTGCATCTACAATAACATCTAGCCATCTCATTTTTGGCCACCCCCTTCTTCTTTTGCCCTCCACCTTTCCGAACACCAAGGCTTTCTCAAGTGAATCGTCTCTTCTCATTTGATGTCCAAATATTTTAGCTACATCTCTACTATTTGACCTTCTAATGAGCAGTCAGGGTTGATTTCTTTTAGGTTCGACTTATTTGTTCTCCTCGCTGCCCAGGGTACTCTCAAAACTCTCCTTCAACACCACATTTCAAAGGCATCTATTCTTCTGCACTCAGCTTTCCTATTTTTATTGAATACTAGCTGTTTACCAACTCAGCTTTGAGTCACTGGCAGTATAATCTACTCTATTACCATAGCGGGATGTCTGGTCAGACCTCCTCATACCTATAATTATTGAATCATAAATACCCTAAAGAAATTGCAAAGGTTTGCTGGACACTCAGGAGTATGTATAATAAACCTAAGTAGTAATGGTGGGGCTTTGCTAAAGGACATCTAAAATGCAGTGGAAACAGTAAAACATGAGAGATTTGGGAGGAGCTGTCTCAACTCCAAAACATGAACAACCCAAAGTGCCAAGTGGCACTTTGTATGCTATTTCCAACTTGATTGCCTCTCTATGCTGAAGATCCTTAGTGGGCCTTTGTGGGTCTACCCATTCCTGTATAGGTAGAACATGGCCAAATATCTAAATGTCAAACTTCAATAAAGCTGAGGATTTATATAACCTTTAAAAATGGTATCTTCTCTTTCTTTTCATGTATGGCCACAATGAGTAGAGATAGGAAAATCTTCCAGTTTTATTTTTTGCCACATTACAGGGGACACAGAAGGAGCACCCCCCATTGAATGTGTGGATTTTGAACACATTTGTGCATCCTCTGAGCAACAATCACACTCTGTTGGTTGATACTTCCACTTGAGAAGCACCATTGGATTGCTTCTGACATAAAAGAACAAGGTGCAGGGAGACATTTTTTTTAAAAAATCTCAAATTATTTCCATCCTGCTCATGAAAAAAGGAGACTTTTTTGAAAAGTCTGAATCAGAAATTAACAGAATAATATTTTCAACCATCTGAGCTTGAATTCCAATATGTAGAGCTGGGGTTTGCATTTTCCCACCAGCAGCCAGACCCGCCCTGACCTGCAGCTATGGGGGTAGGAGGCGTGGATGCCCTACTCCTTACCAGGAATCACACTGTTTTTTTCTGGATTCTTGCACAGCCTCTGCTGCTACCCATGGTGGTGGGAGGCTTTTTGGAGCATGTTCGCTCCATTTTGGGAATTTGTTGCTCCTTCTCTGCTGCATTTTGGCAGCTAGAAAGTGGCAGTTTGTGACTTCTTGGTTCCATGCTGGGAGCCCAGGCAATGATGTAAGCTTCACCCAGCACCGGAGGTGCCCAATCAACGCTCTCTAGCTGCCAAAATGCAGCAAAAAGTGGTGAAAATATCCTGAAATGGAGCAAACATGCTCCAAAAAGCCTCCGGCTGCCTCGGGGAGCAGAGGAGGCTGTGCAAGAACCAGAAAAGTGTGATTCGCACTACCGCTGCCATGGTAAGTGATGTTGTCAGACTTCCAGTGGTGGTGGTGGGCTTCTGGAGGTGCTGTGGTGGCCACCTGTGGTGGCCACCGTGGGCCATATTAATGAGATGCATGGGCCAGATTAGGCCCATGGGTCAGAGGTTGCAAATGCTGGATGTTTAGGATCTTGTTGCATGTTGTACAGCATTAAAAATGAGAAGTCTTTTTGTGGGGAGAGGAAGAGATGACAACTCTGATTGAGGTCCACTACTGAATATACAGGGAGTCAAAGCTAGTTGTTACCAGCTAAGAACTCAAAGCTTAAGTTTCTCCTGTTGTTCAGCTTTATTTTGGTTTTTTTAAAGAGCCAAGTACTTTCCAAGAGAAATTTGCACATTATGAACAATTCTTTTTAAAGGAACAAGCCTTATTGGAAGAACTGAGGGAATGCTTTGGATAGAACTTAGGAGGAGGAGGAGGAGAGCACTACATTACTTTCTCAAAGGTCAGGCCAGGGTAGTCGTTCGTCTTCTTTATTAAAGTTTGTGTTCTTAAAGTTGAATTTGCTTTGCGTTCCAAAGATTTTAATACATGAATACTGTATTAGCAAGGAAGACATCTGTTTGTATTCTTGTTTCCCATGTTCAAATCAATTATATCTAGCAATGGGATAAACATGCAATTTCTGGTATTTATAAATATGGTATTAATTAACACTTGTCCCAGAGAAAGAGTCGTATTAAAATGTATTGGAGAAATCTTTACAGCCGTAGGTTTGCCCCATTTCTTGTAATACTCACTTGGCTCTTATAAAACCTTCTCTTTCTGCTACTCTCTCAAATTTCAGCTACAAACCTTGCTCCCCAAACACTGGAAAGACATTATGAGCTTGGCTTCTGGAAGACAGATTTTTTAAAGATGTTGCATCCACTGTTGCTCATAAGAGCCCTTAACTTTCTTTCCTGTGGGAAGAAGCTTTTATTTCTCCAGCTCCTACTGGGACAAATTACTGCAATCTTCTATTCAATGGGGAGAAGAAAATGCATGAGGTCCATTTAATGCCAGCTTCTAAAAGCCTTTTCCTACAAGCATCTGCTTTAGACTACAATGTGTGTACATAACCCATATTATGATGCAAATAGGATGAAAATGATTGTTAGCAATTGCCCAAGTGCCTCATCCACCATCAATCACTTATGATATGCTCTAGTTCCTTACAAAGCAAATGAGATGTCTTGCTAAGTACCTGCTAGAATTTTCCCTCCATCAAGGATTGCTAAAATGTAAAGAACATAGGTACAACTAGATAACTATATTTAGCATGTGTTAAAATGGCACTGAAAGCCTAGCTTTTAATTTGCCATCATTTTGTGTCGTGATATTCATACTGATACCTGATCTCTATTGCAATCAGTTTTTTTTTTAACAGTGAAAAGCACAGTATGATCCACGATTTTGTTTTTCTTTTATAATTCATTTAATGCCACATGTTGCTGTGTCTCTAATTTTATCCATTGTGTTGGTCAAAATGGAACCAAAGAAGGCCACTGTGTCCTTGTGTTCCATCTAGCAACACCTAAATGGCCAGCTGATTCTGCTCAGTATTATTGGATTTTGAAAAGATCTAACAGCAGAAAGTGGTCAAGTGCTGCTATCTGCTAAGCGGAGCTTTATGAAATGTAGCAAACAAATTAAGCAAATTGCTGGGATTTTATAGATGAGAAAGTATTCATCTTCAGCTCCAGAACATCTTATTACACATTAGCCTTCACCTGTCATCAAACTGGGCATAAAACCGCAGTTTGTCTAAAGATATTTTGAGGAGATGAAAAGTTGAAATGAACATTTGGCACTAGATTTGATGATCCACGATTGTGTGACATTGGGAGAAGAAGCCATAGAACTAAAAATATTAACCACTACTGCCTTTCAGATGTAGAACTGAACAAAATGATACTGTAGATTTGACATGAGGAAGCATCTTCACTATAGACAACCATAATGGTAAGGAGAGCAAGAACCAGCAAAAAACATACCCAGACTGATGTAGCTCTGAATTTCTCCCCATGTTCTTTCCTAATCTGAGTAAAAGCACTCAGTTTTTGCAGAACAATTCTTTAGCGTCTAGACCAGTGTTTCCCTACCTTTGTTTTATTGGACTTCAATTCCCAGAAGCCTGTCATTTCTCCAAAGCACAGATCAGCCAAAGTACTGACTTAGGCTTCTGGGAATTGAAGTCCCCCAGTGGGGCGTGGGCCCCATGTTCGGAACCACTGGTCTAGATGAATTTAAGAACAGTGTTATCTATGGTTGAAATATGGAGTCAAGTTGGAAGAAACTTATTGAAACCCTAATAGGTTTTAAGGTACATGAGATATTTAAGGAGAGGTTGTGACAGATCCACACCCTCAGTGAGTTTCCATGGCTGAGCAGGGATTTGAACCTATGTCTCCTGGTTCCTAGCCTATCACTCTATCCACTACACAATACTGGGTATCATTCCCTATAGATGTATATCCTTTTAATTTCAGCCATTGGGATGGGATACACAGAAAGAGCCACCTCGAAGATTTGTATTTTTGTATTTAAATTTTTATTAAATTTTAAAATATAACATAGAAAGAAAAAGAAAAAGCAAGCAAGCAAAAAACATTATATTGTACTGTAAGACACAAAAACACAAACCTAAAAGAGAAACTTTTGATATAAAGAGCAATTCCCATATTATTAAGCTATACTATATTAATACATTTATTAATAATAAATTTATAATATTGATATCTATTAAAATAATTAATTATACACATGTTTACTCTACTATATCTGGTAATCTAATAATATAAAAATTTCCCAGTTTTTTTTTTAAAAAAACACATAATAACAAAACAAAAATCATAAACACCAATGATATTTACTGTGCTTGCCTTAGCAATTATATTACTGCTTCCAAAAACTCAGTTGGTCTGGCACTGGTCTGCCACCTTTACCTTTATACAACGTGTAATCCACAAATGGTTTCCACATTTCCCAAGACTTATTTTCCTTAATTATACCCTTTTTTGGTTCAATTCCCATGTCATTTTATAATTCAATGCAATATTCCATATTTCTTTATACCATTCCTCCACTTTCAATATTAAGATTATTTTCCTATTTCTTGCAATGCATTGCAGGCGCACCCCCCAATAAAGGACTCAGACACTGGTAAAAGTGGATAATGGCATTGGGCCACATTTATTGATTCATGCCCTAGTCCGAATTATAAATTTCTATTGGTATTCAACCAATTATAATTCTTAAGGCAAGCAGGCCGAAGTAACACTGGTAAGGTTCCACCCAAAATTGCCAACGGCAATTGGTTACAATGTATCCATTTGTATCAATTTGTTTGTTGACAACAAACAAATTGTTGACCGTAGTCAATAATCTAACTAGTGACCCCACCCTCTGACGCGTATCCGTAAAATAACGGGGTGATGCCTGCTGCCCAGCTCATGCCATCACCCCATTGCCTCGTTCATCGTTGACCGGACAACGTTAACCAACTTGTGCCTGTCTAGTGTTGTCCAGTCAATTGCGAACCTGCCGGATACCTGTGGGTCATAAATGTTTACCTTACCAGTGCTACCCGCCACACGGGGAGGCTTCAATAAAGGCTCACCGCCCCCCCCAGACTGTCAGCTCGGTCAACAGGACTGCTCGCCAATCTCCTAACAAGAGGCTCATACCTCCCGGCGACAGATGGACCCCATCCCCTGTGTACAACTCATAATTTTGGAGACTGATGGTGGGGTGTCTTATGACGCGCCCCAACCCTTGTCCCTAAGGAACTGGGCAATAGCCCTGTTCACCAGACGCCGCGCACGATCAAGGGCTTGGAGGTTAAACCCTCCCCTGTAAGCGTGCCGCGGTACCATGTCTGACCAAATCAGGGTTGTGGCGGGCCACACATAATGCAGGTAGGCCAGGTCACCGCAAATCGCATGCTTCAGCGATAGGCCCGTGACCTGTCCCAAATCATTACCCCCGAGGTGTATAATCAGGACATCAGGCGGGTCAGCATCCCTGATGGAGAAAAGGAATGGCAACAGTTCCCGCCATAACATTCCGCGCTTACCGTACCACCTGAGACTTGCGGATGCACCTAGTCCCAGTCGGGGTCCCCACTCTGTTGCTGCAGCAAACTGCGCTGCCCTGTGCACATAGCTGTGGCCCACCAGCCATACTGTCACCGGTGCAAGACGACACCCAGGGTCTGTCAAGGAAAAAAGGAAACAGGGCCGTGACTGAACTGGTACTCACTGTTGAAAAGGGCGAACATACAACTGAAAACATCGTGATCCCCACCGTCCCATGTTGCATATCTCGGCCCCTGAGTACCCAAACGCCGCTGCGGTGGAAGCCGCTCCTATCCTAAATGAATGGGTGCCGTAACGAGCCCCAGGGAGGCCAACACTGGCTAGTGCCTTACCGGTCACCTTCCAAAATTGAAATTTAGTAAGGGGAGACCCATCTTGGTGACAGAAAAAATGGGCCAGGGTGCGTACCACGTAGTGCAAGGAACTCCTGTAGGGCACCAACCGGACAGATGTCAGCCATGGAACATCGTAGCAGTCTTACACCACTGCCTACACCATGCTGATCAACCTTAGAGGAGCGTATCCTCAGCTGAGCCCAATCATCGGAAACATAGACATCTTCAAGTTCCAGTGCCCTACGACTCGCATCCGCCTTAGACAGTAGCACCAGCTCACTGATGCGGAGCGCTCCAAAAAATGCCACCGTAGTAGCCGCGTGAAACAGGGTTGCCTCATACCTGTCGAAACACAGGTCATGCCAACCCCGTGCCAGTTGGGTAAGGACCCCAGGGGAAATAGGGTGGCGGTCGTCCGGGCTGCGTCCACGTTCCCGCACCCACCCTTCCAAAACATGTCGTATGCGAAAATCAGTTGTGCTGTCAGCAAACCCACCCACCTTGGCCATGAATGCCAGCGCTGACAGCCTGGATGCTATGGTGTGGGGGGCCAAGCCCTGAGCATGTAAATAAACCATAAATTGGAGGACATGAGCCACTGGGATGGGCCAACTTTCCAGCACCCGTGATTGGGCACAAAAGGCCCTGAATGAACTGAATGCATGGTAATACGCCTTACGCGTGCGGGGGGCGAGCGACATGCGGATCGCCCGGTTCACCTCTCCTTGCCAAGTGTCCGTATCTCATCCGGGAGCGGCGAGGGAAATTCCTCTGCGTCCGGGGCCAAGGCACGGAACTGGGGGATCTGCAGGCGGGACAAAGCGTCAGCAATATCGTTATTAATACCTGGAACATGTCGAGCCCTGAAAAGCACATTGAGGCGTAGGCTGCGCAACACGAACTGGCGAACCAGTTCCATGACCCTGGGAGATTTTGACGTCTGTGAGTTGACAATGTGGACCACCGCTGCATTGTCACACCAGAAATGGAAAACCGAATTAGCCCACTCCTCGCCCCATAGCATCAAAGCTCTCAGAATAGGAAAAAACTCCAGGTACGTGAGATCTCGCAATCGACCCGTGCCCCACCAGTGTGGCGGCCATTTGCCATAGGCCCACTTCCCTTCGAAGTAAATCCCATAACCCAGGGACCCTGATGCATCCAACTGAACCTGAAAACGAGGGGAAACCAAAAGGTCGGACCTCCAAAAGGACACCCCATTGAATCCCCTCAGGAACTGGAGCCAAATGAGCATGTCATCCCTCATGCCCTTGTTCAGTCGAACCCTGTGGTGGGGCCTGGCCAAGCTAGTCATGGCATCGCACAAGCGTCGAGCAAAAGCTCTGCCCGGCGCAACAACCCTGCAAGCGAAATTAAGGTGGCCATGTAACACCTGTAACTCACGAAGGGACACCTTGCATTTTGCCAGCAAGTCCGAAATGAGTGCAACGATCCGTGAAACCTTGTCAGCAGGTAACCTGGATGCCTGCACAACCGTGTCAATCTCAACCCCCAGGAATGTGAGCTTGGTTGAAGGGCCCTCGGTCTTTTCGGGCGCTAAAGGGACACCGAGTTCCTTCATTAGCATCTGAAATGTGTTCAGGAGACGTGTGCACGTGTCCCAGCCCCGTTCACCCCCAAATAAGAAATCATCAAGGTAGTGGGCTACAGACCGGGACCCTGACCTGCGAACAAAGGCCCATTGGAGGAAGGTGCTGAAGCGCTCAAACGCCGAGCAGGAAATTGAGCAGCCAAAAGGCATGGCTTTGTCAAAATAAAATTCACCCCGAAACTTGAAACCCAGCAACTCAAAGTCGCCCGGGTGCACTGGCAGGAGACGGAACGTGGACTTGATGTCGCACTTAGCGAGTAGTGCACCCGGGCCACATGAGCGCACCATGCGCAGGGCCTGGTCAAAAGATGTATACCTGACCGAACAAAGGTCGTCAGGGATAGCATCATTGACCGAACGGCCAGCAGGGTAAGACAAGTGGTGTATCAAACGGAACTCCCCCGGCGACTTCTTGGGCACCAACCCCAAAGGAGAGACCTTGAGGTTGGGGAATGGCGGGAGAGGGAAAGGGCCGGCAACCCTGCCAGCCGCAACCTCCTTAGCAATGCTGCTGGCAGCCACCTCCTCCCTTCCCCTGAGTGATAAGAGGTTGGGTGCATCTTGAGGGGACCTGACCCCCGTGAAAGGAATATGAAACCCCTGCTGGAAACCCTCAAGCAGGTAAGCTGCGTCTGCCCTCCTCGGGTACATCGTGAGCCAACGCTCCAACATGTCCACGTTAATTGGGGAGGGGGCCTTTTGCCTGACCAGCTCCCTCTGCGGCAGTTCTGCCGGCCCCCTGTCCACCTCTACCTCTGCCGCGCAGTCCGCCCGCCTTAGGACACGCGGAGGCGGCATGGGGGCCAGAACAAGAGGGACACTCTTGCCTGTATCGGCACTGCTTCCTGTTACATGCACCATTGGCCGAGAAGCTCCAGCACAGCAGGCGGGCTGGAACCCCCTGCCCCGCCACCTGGCGGGGTGCCTGGGCTGGAGCAGCTCGCTGGACCGCATGTCCACAATGGTACCTCTCCCCTGGCGCTGGGTGCGTGGGGGTCATGTACAGAAGCCAAAGCTTCTGGCAGGACTCATCCCACCTCATCTCAGGGTGTAGGGGCACCCTCATACGGAATTCCTCGTCGTAAGCCAACCACGACGGGCCAGGGAAATCAACCATTGCCCGGTATATGTTGTCCAAATACTGGACCATTGGAATTGCCAGGTCAGGCCGGGCCCTGAGATACACCGCCATGTATATAAGATACGCGGGTAACCAGTTGGCCCATGTGCGTGGCGGCTTACGTCGACGGGACTGCTCCTTGTCCTTCTCATCCTGCCCCTCCCTCTCCTCCTTGGTGGGTTCTCTATTCAGGAGGGAGAAAATGTCCACGTACTCCCCCGCCATATCTTTTCCTTGGTGGCCTGGGCCAGGTGGTCCCCGAGGGGCAATGAATAACCTGCCGTCGGCAAGGCCGACACCGGAACATGGGCAGTACTGGGCACCATGAAAGGAGCCTGAACCAGCCCCGCCACCCCCAGTAAGTTCACCATGGGACAGGGTACCCCGCCCCAAGAGGGGCCCCGGAGTGGAGGGGCCATTCCCAGATGGGCCGGCGGCGGCTGACCCGCCGACCCAGCCAGGCGAGGCCACGGCCACTGCAAGCCTTCCCCCATTGTGGGTTGTGTCGTGGGTGCACTAGATTGGACCGTATACTCACAAGTTGCACCCCCGTGGGCCGCCCCCACCGGGGGTTCCGGTCCACTGCGGGTGTCGGAGCTCGCGACCGCAACCGAGCTCGAAGATGGGACCTGACCACTACCTGCTGGTGGCATCAGCTGTGTGGGGAGCTGCGAGGCCGCGGCTGATGCCGACCTGTTTGCCTCAGGCAGCTCAACCCCGGCGGCCGCCTGCCGGGTACCGGCACGCGCCGAGTTGACCTGTAAACCAAAAGGTGCCCCGGGTGGATTAACTACCCTTAAAGATGCCTCCAGGGCCGCTACACGGGCCAGTAGGGCATCCACATTCACATAGCCCCCAACACTAATGGGTGGGCCGGCCGGCCCACCGGTCGCTGGTGCCGGGCCAGGTCTCTGGACCCCAGGGCCCAAATATGGCCATGCGCCAACAACCGGCCCCTGCGGGGCCAGGGGCAAGCCCTGCAAGGGAAGGGAACCAAACCAACCCCCTTGATTGAAGCCCACCGCTGGAAGCTGAACGCCCAGGCCCGAAGGCCCAGCCTGGCTATGCGCCAGGCCTGAGCCAGTGGCCGCTGATTGCGGGCCGGGGGCCGAATCCCCTGCAGGGCCAGGCTGAGGCTGCCCGGCCTCAGGCCAGGGAGCAACCGTCCCCATCCCGCCGGTCCCGGCGGGTGCCCCCGGAAAGGGGGGCTGTTGAGGGGGCGCAGTCGCGGTCCTCCGACCCGGCTGGCGCCTCCGCGAGGGATGAACTGCGTTCCCAATCGCCTTCTTCCTGGAAGGCATTGCTGCGAAGTGCTGGGAAGCCGAAGAAAGGGAAGAAAAACTGCTGCCGAAAAAGGCTTCCCGGCTAAGGGAAGAGCAACGGAGCAAGTGGGGAAAAACTTCTCCTCTCCGTCGCTTTGCAAAATGGCAGCGCGGCTGCCTCGTGGCCACCCCTTTTAAAGGGTGCTGGCCATGCCCCCTAACTACCTGGATGTCCAACTCCGGTGGGGGGGGCCCACAAAGAGCGCGGCGGCCATTTTGGTGCCGCGCTTTCATTGTCTTGCAATTGTAAAATAAAATAAAATAGATTTTAGTGTATGGGACCAAAGACAACAGAACAACCGAAGGGTTGGTTTAACACAGGTTTATTGCATGGTGTTCCGGTGAAGCATGAGGTAATGGTGGTGATACATCTCAATATATACAGTAGCCCTCTACATTTGAATCTTGTAGCACGGTAGCTCATTGGCTGCTACCGGCGTGGCCTCGCCCAGGCACGCCTCTTTCTTCTTCTGCTGAATGCGGGGAAGGTTTTCCCGCGGCTGTCCGTGATTGAGCAATGTGAACCATGTGAGACTGAACGCTCGCAGCTGCCCTCTATGGGCTGTCTGCTCGCGTTCCTTTACAGCTGAGATCGTTTGTATTTGGAGTGGTTACATTCTTGCCTTTACAGTACAATGAACATGCACACATACATACACAACATCCCTCCCCCCTAGGATGGGACGACGTCCCGCAACCATTGTGGCTTGCCACACGTGCGCTTGGGGTGTGCCTGCGTCTGACCTAGTACTGGAGAGCCTGTGATCCCTGATTCCGCGGGTGCTTGTCTTGCAATGGGAAACGGGGATTCGTTAGTGGCTCTGTGGGGCGTCCGTGCCTGCCTTGCGCCCGGGGATGGGAACGGAATGAATAGTTGGGAGGTGAACCCCTGCCTGTTGCTCTCGGACCCCGGGGACCCTCCTATTGTGAACCGCGGAACCGATGAGGTCGCCCTTGAGGTTCTGCTACCTTCTGATCCCCGCTCGGGGGACCTTGAGACTGTGGTGGGCGGACTCGCTGCTGCCTCCCGTCTTGGGGGTGTCGGTCTCTGGGAAATTGGCGCTATATTGCATTCTAACTCACAGGGGCTACTGGGACTGGAAGTACCAGGGGCTGAACTGAAACCCCTCTTTTCGCTAGGACGGGTGGGGGACCACTCCGCTAACTCCCCCTGGTACTGTAAATCAACGTCTAAACTTCTATGGGCGTCTGTGTCTCAGGGAAACTTCCAAGGGGTATGCGTGTGGTCGGGGCTCTTCCTTTCCGCCGCGGACTCCCGCAAAAGATCTCTGTGGATCGATTCCCTTTCCTCCCCCCTTGGTGGGGACCCATGTTCCCCTTTTCCTCCCCCTTGGGCTAAGCGGGTGGGGGAGTACCCTAACGCTGATTCGACGCTATTTTCGTCTCCGTCCTGCTCTCCGGGAACCCTGCGCCTGAGTTGGTCCACGTGTCGCCTCCACAGGAAACCTGTACTGGTCTCCACGCGGTATGAGACGGGGCCGGTTTGTGCTATTACGGTGCCCGGCACCCAGGCTGGCCCCGCGTTGGCGTAGTTCCTGCAGTGCACCGGGGCGCCTACGCTGAAACTCTTTGAAGGTTCCACCCCTATGTTCCACCCTTTGTCCTCTACTCTCGTGGGGTCTAGCTTGGAGATTCCCGTGGCCAGCTTCCTGCGCATCAACAGCTCTGCGGGGGAGTACCCTGACGCCAATGGGGTGACCCTGTACCTTAGCAGGAATTGGCACAATTTCAGGTCGAGGTCTCCGGGGCCCATGCGCAGCAGCGCGTCTTTCGTGGTGCGCACGAGGCGCTCTACTTGGCCGTTGGTGGCCGGGTGAAAGGGGGCGGAGGTGATGTGCCGAATGGCGTTGCGCTCCATGAACGCCCCGAACTCGGGGGACGTGAAACAGCTAGCGTTATCGCTGACGAGGGCGTCGGGTAAACCGAACGTGGAAAAGACCCTCCGTAGCTGTTTAATTGTTGTGGCCGAGGAGGTGCTCGAGACTGGGATGACCTCCAACCACTTGGAGAATGCGTCCACCACAAGGAGGAAAAGCGTTCCCCTGAACGGGCCAGCAAAGTCTACGTGTACCCGGGACCAGGGCCCCCTTGCTGCGTCCCACTCCCTATGTGGCGAGCGGGCCTCTTCTGGCCTGGAGCTTTGGCACGCTTCGCAAGTGCCGACCATGTGTTCGATGTCGGCGTCTAGCTGGGGCCACCAAAAGTAACTGCGGGCCAGAGCCTTAGAGCGGACGATCCCCGGGTGGCTGACGTGCAGCAGTTTAAGCACCCTCGGCCGGAGAGACGTGGGGATCACTACCCGCTGTCCCCACAAAAGGCACCCCCTCTCTAGGGACAACTCTAGTTTCTTTTTGAAAAATGTGTCGAATTCCGCTGCTGGGGAAGACACGGGCCACCCTTTCTGTACCCAGGAGCAAACTGTGGCCAGCATTTTGTCCTTGCCGGTCGCTTTAGCAATGTCGGCCGGTACTACTGGAGGGGAGTCTAGGACCTCTATCATTAAGACCTGGTGGTCCCTCTCTACTTTGCCCACGTGGCAGCAATCCCGGGGAATGGGGGACCTCAACAGGGCATCCGCATGGCTGATCTCCTTCCCGGGCCGGTATACCAACGCGTGCTGATACGCGTTGAGAAAAATGGCCCACCTGAGCATTCTCGGGGACAGGATTTGGGGTGTGGGCTTATCTGCGGTGAAGATGCCTAGCAAGGGCTTATGGTCAGTCACTATGGTGAAGGGGCGGCCGTACACAAAATCATGAAATTTCTTAGTCCCCGCAATTATCGCTAGTGCTTCCCTGTCTGTCTGGGCATAGTTCCTCTCCGCTTGGGACAAGGACCTAGAGTAGAACGCTATCGGGGCCTTCCTCCCGTTCTCCAGTACGTGGCATAACACCGCCCCCACCCCCACCGGGGATGCATCGCATATCAGGACCACTGGGCGTTTGGGATTGAAATGGGTCAGTACCGCATCTGATGCCAGGAGTCGCTTCAGGTCATTGAAAGCCCTCTCCTGGTCGTCGCCCCACTTCCATGCCTCGTCCTTTTTTAACAATTTGTGTAGCGCTTCCGCTACTGCTGCCTTCCGCGGAAGGAAGGAGTGGTAAAAGTTGAGCAGTCCAAGGAACGACTGCAACTCGGGCTTGGAGGTGGGGCGAGGGGCCTTCTTGATGGCGGCCACCTTGGATTGGGATGGCCTGATTCCCTCGGGAGTAACACGGAACCCTAGGAACTCAACCTCAGTTGCGAAGAAAACGCATTTGTCCTTCCGCAACCGCAACCCCGCTTTCTCGAATATTGTCAGGACCCTTCCCAACCTGCTTGCTAATTCGGCCCGGCTCCCCCCTGTAATCAATACGTCATCAAAGTAGGGTAACACCCCCTCTAACCCCTTCAGGAGGCGTTCCACGAGTGACTGGAAAATCCCGGGCGCCGAATTCACGCCGAATTGGAGGCGCGATACCTGGAACGCCCCTTTGTGGGTGACTATGGTCTGTGCAGCAGCTGCGGCGGGGGTCACCGGGAGTTGCTGGTAGGCTTGGGCCAGGTCGAGTTTAGCGAAACACCTCCCCCCGTGTAACCTGGCCAACAAGTGGCTGACTACCGGCACCGGATAAGCATTAGGGCGGATCGCCTTATTGATGGTGCACTTGTAATCAGCGCATATGCGGACCTCCCCGTTGGCCTTGAGCGCTGTTACAATTGGAGTTTCCCACTCCGCAGAATCAACAGGAACAAGAATCCCCTGGCCCACCAATTTGTCCAACTCCGCCTCTATTTTGTCCTTTAGTGCGAAAGGCACTCTGCGCGGTTTAAGTCTGATTGGACGTACTCCAGGGTCCAGGTCGAAAGTCACTGGGGGGCCCTTGAATTTTCCGAGCCCCTTTTTGAAAACCTCGGGGTGCGCGTCGCACACGCTCTGTATTGGATCAGTCCCGGTGGCGTGTGCTCCCACGGCGTGCACCCCCCCAATGAACAACCCCAGGGGCTGGAACCATTGCGTCCCGAGGAGGCTGCATTTTCCTCCCTTGAGGACGACTAGGGGAAGCGTTGCGGTGTGCTTTTTAAACTGGACCTGGAACTTCCCAACCCCCAACACTGGGATGCGGTTCCCTTGCACGTCCTTCAGTGTGGCCCTCAACGCTTTGAGCTTGGGCCGCACGCGGGGGGCGATTTTCATGAACTCTCCCTGGGAAATAATAGAGTATGACGAACCCGAGTCCACCTCCATTCTAACAGGGGCCCCTTGTATTACTACCTCAACGAAGTAACGGGGGTGCTCCGTGGAAACGCTGCAAACCGGAGCGTCGTCCTCGCTGTCGTCGGAGATGCGCCCTACGCCGTCCCACATCCTCGTGGTCCGGGTGCCGTCCTTTGGCCTCGTGGTGCGGTCCTGCCTCGCCGAGCGGTCTGGAGAACTCCTTGTGGCCTCGCGCCGTTTCCGGCAGACCTTGGCGATGTGCCCGCGCCGGCCGCAGTTGTGGCACTCGGCCTTGCGGAATGGGCATTTGGCGCGGGCGTGGGCGGCGCCGCAGCCGTCGCAGCGCCGGCCCTCTCTCTGGACCCTCCGGACGTCCTCGTCGTCGCTGCTCTCCGCAGACGAGTTCAAAACTCGCCGGGCCGCGCGCACCGAGCTCTCTGCCTTGGCGGGCTTCGGGCGCCAGTCCTGAAGCTCTTGCACCCCGGCAGTCGTGGCCTCCGCGGCCTGCGCCGTGTCAAGGACTTGTTGCCACGTGGGAGGCGGCTCCTTTTTCATCAGCGCGCGCTGAGTCTCGGTATCCCTCAGACCGCAGAGCAGGCAGTCCCGGAGGGTGACTTCTGGGGTCTCCCACTTGCATGGGCCGGCGGCCAGCTGCAGGGCCGCGGCGAACTCGGCGACCGATTCCCCGGGCGCCTGGACTCGCCTCCAGAACGCGCTCCGAGCGGGGAACATCGCTATCGCTGGCCGGAGATGGGCGCGCAGCGCCGCCAGGAGCTCTGTGGCTTTGAGGTCGCCCACCTTCCTCGGCGCGATCAGGTCCACCAAGGTCCTCTTGGTCTCGTGTCCGAGCATGCGGACGAAAATGGCCCTCTTCTTGGCCTCATCTGAGACTTCGAGCTCCACCAGCGCTGCGTTGAAGTCTATCTCAAACAGCTCCAAGTCTCCCGGCTTCCTGATCTCGTAGCCGGCGCATGTCTTGGTCCCGTGGGCAGCCATATCCCACCTTCGTTGCCAATTTAGTGTATGGGACCAAAGACAACAGAACAACCGAAGGGTTGGTTTAACACAGGTTTATTGCATGGTGTTCCGGTGAAGCATGAGGTAATGGCGGTGATACATCTCAATATATACAGTAGCTCTCTACATTTGAATCTTGTAGCACGGTAGCTCATTGGCTGCTACCGGCGTGGCCTCGCCCAGGCACGCCTCTTTCTTCTTCTGCTGAATGCGGGGAAGGTTTTCCCGCGGCTGTCCGTGATTGAGCAATGTGAACCATGTGAGACTGAACGCTCGCAGCTGCCCTCTATGGGCTGTCTGCTCGCGTTCCTTTACAGCTGAGATCGTTTGTATTTGGAGTGGTTACATTCTTGCCTTTACAGTACAATGAACATGCACACATACATACACAACATAGATAATCTTTTTTATTTTTATCTATGTCTATATCCTCAACATCTATCAATAAGGCGGCACCCGGTTCCAGCTTAAGGTCACAACCCATTATTTCCGATATCTTTCTTAATCTTTATCCAAAAATCCCTTGTCATGTTACAACTCCACTATATATGTTCATAACTCCCCCATAAATTATCACATCTCCAACAGTTTTTTGTTTTTGGATTATCCATTGGATGTATACTTCACCACCCTTATTGCCTCCACTGATAATCGCCCAGCCACTCTGTTCCGGGTGACTAGGTCCCTCTTTGGCAGGGGGGGGGGGACATGCCCAGTTGTCAGGGTTCGGCTGAGGACTTTGCAGACCATCTGGTGGAGAAAATCGATCGGATTCGCTCGGGGTTTTAGCCTGGCGTGGATGGGGAGGGTTCGGAGGAAACTGAAGCACAGTCTTGCCATGTCATCTGGGATTAGTTTGATCCAGTTGGCCCTGAGGAAGTGGACAGACTCCTTGCAGCAGTTCGCGCCACTACATGCCCATTAGACCCTTGTCCCTCTTGGTTGGTTAAGGCCTCCAAGTCGGTGACAGGTGGCTGGGTCGAGGCAATCATTAATGCATCTTTGTG
Organism: Bradypodion pumilum; assembly: GCA_035047305.1. Lineage (NCBI taxonomy): Eukaryota > Metazoa > Chordata > Lepidosauria > Squamata > Chamaeleonidae > Bradypodion > Bradypodion pumilum. Next base: position 60,238,354 of record JAWDJD010000004.1, on the reverse strand, counting down.
GGAGGGGGTGTTTCCGCACCATTAAAATATGCTTTGGTGCGCCCCCTCCTGAAAAAACCATCCCTAAACCCAACAGTCATATCCAACTACAGGCCTGTCTCCAACCTCCCCTTTATGGGGAAGGTATTGGAGAAGTTTGTGGTGCATCAGGTGCAGCGGGTACTGGATGAAGCGGATTATCTAGACCCCTTCCAGTCTGGTTTCAGGCCTGGATATGGTACAGAGACGGCATTGGTCGTGCATGTGGATGATCTCTGGAGAGCAGGATGGTGTCTGTACATCCTTGCTCTCTTTATATTCTTCTGGAATGACTCAAAGGGTTGGGGATCCAGGGCACTGTGCTGTCCTGGTTTTCCTCATTCCTGGAGAGCCGGACTTAGTCGGTGTGGTTGGAGATTGAGAGGTCCGGCCCTAGGGTTCTCCAATATGGGGTGCCTCAGGGGTCAGTACTCACTCCTCTCCTATTCAACATCTACATGAAGCTGCTGGGTGAGATCATCCATTCCCACGTGGTGCGGTACCATCAGTACACGGATGACACTCAGTTGTACATCTTTGCCCGTGGGGACCCAAGTGATGCTGTCAATGTCCTGTCCTGGTGCCTGGAGGCTGTGGGGTTCTGGATGGGGGCCAATGGGTTACAGCTGAATCCTAGCAAGACTGAATGGCTGTGAGTTCGGGGTCCCATACTAGCCCGGGAGCTGCCATCCTTGGTCTTGGATGGGGTTACTTTGCCCCAGACAGACCTAGTGCGCAAATTGGAGGTCCTCCTGGATGTGCGTCTGCTGCTGGAAGAGCAGGTGGCGGCCATGACCAGGAGGGACTTTGTACAACTTCGTGTAATTCGCCAGTTGCGGCTGCTCCTGGATAGGGATTCCTTGCTCATGGTCACACATGCTCTGGTCACCTCCAGACTTGATTATTGTAATGAACTCTACATGGGGCTGCCCTTGTTGACCATTCGGAGCCTGCAGCTGGTCCAGAATGTGGCGGCTCAGGTAGTGGTGGGGTGTGGGCATTATGCCCGTGCCTCACCTCTGCTCTGGGAACTGTACTGGTTACCAGTTTGCTTCTGGGTGCAATTCAAGGTGCTGGTTTGACCTTTAAATCCCTACATGGTAGTGGGCTAGGTTACCTAAGAGACCGCATCGCCCTAAGGATGTCTGTCCATCCAACCAGAGTGAACCGGAGGGGCTCTCTCATTGTACCATCCGCTAGAGGGGCTCGTCTCTCTAGCACAAGGAGAAGGGCCTTCTCCGTGTCCACACCAGCTCTCTGGAACCTCTTACCAACAGAGTTACGTCTTCAGCGGAATTGCTGCCCTTCAGAAAAGAACTTAAAACCTGGCTGGCAAGCCAGGTATGGGGTGCAGGTGGAGGGGTGACTTCCGTGGGATGGCTGGTATAGCGAATCCCAGCTCCCTCAGTCCCTGCACCCTTTTTTTTAGTGAGTGGGTGTGTAGTTTTTTAAAGCAGTTTTAACTATGTTTTTAATTATGTTTTTTATTATGCTGTGAACCACCCTGAGTTGGCCTTGGCCAAGTGGGTGGTATAGAAACTGAAATAAATAAATAAATAAATAATGTAACTGAACTGGAGTCAGGTACCACCTCCATGACATTTTGTAATTATGTTCTTTAACCCTAACAGACAAAGTCCTCATGATCCTTTTTCTCCATTTAAATTTCCATTTTGCTTCTATAATTTTTATTTTTAAATCTTGCTCCCAAATTGTTCTCAATGTATCTTGTGGATTTCCTTCCTGATTTAGTATTTTATATATCTTACTTACAAGCCCTTTAATTCCTATTAAGCCTTTTCTTATTTTATAAATTAATTTTTCAAAATCTGTCATTTTTCTTTCTAAACTGGTTGCATCAATATATTTACTGTTCCATATATTCACTAGCACTTTTTGAAACCAGTTCAGATTCATTTGATTATATATTTCCAATCTTTTTTCATCATCATTACATACCCGTATCCAATCTTTCATCAGGAACACACCATTTTCCCAGAGTATTTCTTTTATTCTCATATCTAATCCTAATTGGAAAAGATTTAATATCTTTCAATTCCACAATTGGGGAGATGTCTGGAGCTAATTTCTTCTTCAAACTTTTCCAAACATCCATCATTGCTTTTGTTGTTTTATACTTTACCCTTGCCTTTGTTGTATCTTTATCTAAAAAAATTGCATTTCCTTTTCTTCACATATCTTTCATCTCTACCTCCTCCCAAATTGCCTTCATTAAAATCTTTACCACATTTTTAATTGAAAAGCCCTATAATAATTCTTAACATTTGGCAGTCCCAATCCACCTTCTTTCTGTGATAAATACCACAAATTCTTTGATATTCTTGGCCTTTTCCCTCCACAATTGGGCACACCCTGGTAATGGCAACCTTGTGTTGCTGGCTAATCTTTCTTACACTAGGTCAGGTGAAAGGAACTGCAAAATGAACTCACCAAAAGGTGCCTTCATTTTGGCAGTTTCATGTCTGGCCTAGACACAGAAGCAGAAAAAGAAGACAATGGGATTACCCTTCAGCAAAGAATTATATCACTTCAAGGTACCATTTTATCTCCTCCTCCCCTTTGTTATCATTCATGGAAAGTGAATTTATTTCCCAGTGGGGCTACAGGTTTGCTCTCAGCAATAGGAGGAGGTTATTCAGAAACAAACCTGCTCCAGCATTTGCATTGATCATACCTGTCAAGTGCGGCTCCGGACAATATGGGACCTGCGCAGAAGGCTTCTGCGTGGAACCATTCTGCACATGCGCAGAACCCTTCTATGTATGTGCAGAAGGCTTCTGCACATCCCCTTCTGTGCAGAACCTAGTAGGGGATGTGCAGTAACTACTTTCCCCTGCTGTCAAATTACGGGATGGCGGTGGGTCCGGGCGGGAAAGTAGAAAAAGCGGTGCTGAATTATGGGAAATCCCAACCAATACAGGATACATGACAGGTATGGCATTGATACATATCTTGCAGAGACATGCATTCAGTTATTTCAATTTGTCAAGGCTGTGAGTCTCACAATTTGGCTGTGGTATCAGAGAGCACAGTCTAAGGAGAAATGTGCTTCTGTGTATCTGTTACCAACAAAAATGAAGAGGACAGATTGTTCCATCAGTGAAGCAAGAAAAATGAGGAAATATGTATTTGTGGGTGTTGGATGCAGCTGTAGATGGTATAAATCAGAACTAAAAACAGGCATGGCTCTATGGATACAGTTTGGCTATCAGTGTTACCTGTTTCCATACAAGAATTGACCTGTATCTGCAGCTTTGAACCCACAGATTTTCACAGCAGAAGTGTAAAGCACAGAGTTCCAGCTAGATTTGGAAGTGGATTGGCTCTATCTCCTCTTGGTAGTCAGAGGTTAATGGGGATTATAACTGCCTGGTGAGATTTTATCTTGGAATCTGTGCCAAATTGTCCTGATTGCACTCAGACCGGAAAGGATTCTTCATCATATGGTGATCATCGCTTAGAAATATTTTTTTCTGCTTTTCTACGTAAAAAACTTCTCATTCCCAGATCTGGAGGACATCCAGGTCTTACATCACCAACTAGCTTTGACCCCCCCCTTTCCCCCTTCTTCTTCTATTAAATACTGTCCTTGAAGGTTGAAAACAGGAAAGATGCAAAACTAAAGGTTTGTATGTTTATTGTCTTGAATTTTGTCTCTGAATATTTTATAGTGTGCTTAATAACTTGTCTCAAGGCCAGATGACACAGTAAGGTCAGTGCATTTTAATCCCTCTTTCAACTTTATCATGCTGATTAAACAAATCTTTCAGTGCTACTGTACAGATACACAACAAAAGCCATGCTCATGCTGAATGGACTCACTGTAAGGCAAAAACAAGCCAGTGTGCCAAATGTGAATTGAGGAAAAGATCTGTAAGAAAAGACAGATAGTGTGTTCCTCTTAAGGAACCTCTGCACTAATCATGTGTTGAGTATACCATCCAGTTTGGCCCTAAATTGCAATCTGAAAGACAGTTTCCTGAGAGAAGGTCCCACTTAACTGAATGCCACTTACTTCAGCATGCTTCTCACAATTGCACTCTAACTGACCAAATATTTGTCAGAAAAATATTTTCAACTAAAAGCAAGACAATGGTCTAACGTGAGGTACATTTGTTTTAATTCAAACATACATCAAATCCAATCACTGCCTTAAATTCAGATGGAAATATTTCTGTTACAATATCTGGGCAGTTAAAGAATGACCTGTGACAGAGTATACAGTATTCCCAATATCTTTCTTTCTACTTAATATATTATTTTATTGGGTATTATGCCAATGATAAAAGAACTGTATACTACAATGCTATAAGCAGTCAAATCTTTCTTTTCTGCTCTTTTAAAGGTTCATAAACCATGTTCTACTTTGTAGAGAGTAAACTGTAGCTATTATTTTATATTATGAAAAATATGTTACTTTTTAATACAAGGGTGCCCAAACCATGGCCAGTAGGCCAAATACGGCCCCTGACACCAATTCACCTGACCCACACTGCCCTCATTGCTAACAGAAACAGAAGTAAAACATGTCTGTATGGGCACATTTTACTTCTGCTTCTGGGAGCGACGAGGGCAGCATGGGCTGGATGAATTGACATCAGGGCCAGATCTGGCCCATTGGCCATAGTTTGGGCACCCTGATCTATCTCATCCTGTTGCAAAACAGATTGCAAGGTGTTTTTTACTTCCGCTTCCGGCGGGAGGAACCATGTGATCAGCCCACTGAACCACATGACCGGCCTGCAGCTCAAAGAGTTGGCCCTGTTTTAATGTAACACAAGGACTTTTCCCCTTTTCTTCAATACATTAATGGAGTTAATTTGTGGTACAGCAAAGTTGGTACATATGTACTTTGTTAATATTCTAACCATATACCCAGGCTATAATATATAAGTGTTGATTGTCATATTTATTCTGTTAGCAACTAATGTAAGCAATAAGTACATTAAAAACCAAAGACACATTGCAGGGTGTGTGTGTGTATTTAGCATAAAAGGCAAGAGAGCTCAATGAAAGCAGGCAGCATAGTAGGAATTTTTAAAAAAAATTAAATCAAGATTAAATAAGTTGTCGACATGGCTTCTTCCGTGGCCACCACAATTAAGCACCCACCCATAAAAACCTTACAGTTCGAAAATTCATAAAAGTCAAAACCCATGATAAGAGGTACCTGATACCACAGATTAACCTGCTGTTATGTCCTCCACCCAACATTTGATAAGGAAATCACCATGATTATCCTTCCCTAATGAAGAAGAATTCCAATTTAACCTCAAACCTCTTTCCTGCCTACTTCATTTTGTCCTTTGTAAACAGTACAAATTTAGTGGAAGCAGATGGACACTTTAGACCAAGCCTCTGAAATATAAAAACAGCTGATTGCTTAGTAATGTTTCTAGAGAAAAAAATAAGAGCAAGAGAGCTGAATGTATAAAATGCCAGCTTGAGCTTTGAGCACAATCTACTGCCTCTGCATGCTTTAACCTCATTTATCCTTTAGGTACTTACAGAACCATTTTACATTTGAGCACTTAAAGGATTAAATGAAATACATGGAAATGATTATTACTGCACACAGCAAAGCTAATGTATAAGGACATGCTGTTTTGTTGCAAACTCAAAATGCATTTGCACTATATGCAGGCTTTGCAAGCTTTTCAAAGGAGGCAGTGATGAATCACACCATCTCAAACACTCCACTACTAATGAGAAAACTGCTAGTAATATGCCTTTTATGTCTCTGCCTTTCTGCAAAGTAACCCAAATACTGATTCCCTCTGCATTTAATCTTTAAAGTCAAATGAAATGAGATGAAGGCTGCCTCTGCTTAAACAATGGTGATGTTGATGGCTTACATTAGTCTCTAAATGGCTTATGTATTTTGCATTGATATCACTTTATAGGAATATTGATCTTCTAATCTTTGTCTTTGCACAGAACAGGGCACATTTTCAATAGCATCATTTTTTTGGCAAGGGAAAATAATGCTTCTCTAGTTCAACTATGAGTACAACACAGAATAAATACTAATAGAAGAACAGATAATTATCCCATATGAACAGAAATCTAAATACATGGCAAACATACCTACAGAGCATAACATAACCCAAGGGAGAAATCTAAAAAAAAAGAGCAACAAAGAACAGAAAATGGTCTTGGCCTTTTGGCTAAGATCAAGTGTAATATGTGAATTTGCAGGAAGGTTAGTGAAGGTGCAAATTCTTTTTCACAACATGAGCACAACAGGATGTGCCCACACAAGTAAGAGGTTAAACCAGTAAGAGGTTAAACTCATTAGCATATGCTTTGCTTGGCAACGTCACACTTTTAAGATTGAAGGGGAAAATTTAAAACTAATCTTAGCAATCATTTGTTACTGCTAGCTGTAGGAAGCTGTATTGATATGCATGCTTGTCTGTCATTCTGCTTGATTACTCTTTACCTCATTGATTTGTGATCCATTTCCCTTGTGACATCTTGACCGCTGCATCTGGTGTATATAAACCATGCCTGGAAATTTTACCCCTTTGTCTGAAGAAGTTGACTTGATACATGAAAGCTCATAGTAAAAATATAGCAGTTAATCTTTAAAGTGCTACAGAGTTTTTATTTATTTGTTTTTGTTTTCTGATATGCCTGAACCACAGACTAACATGGCTACTATTCCAAAACATTTACTTCAGGCAAACACAAATCTAAGTCAGCCTTCTCACTCAATTTATTCTTGGTATCAGCAAGTACGTTTTGGTTGAGGTATTTTTTATTTTTATTTTTCTGCTGTCTTCAGACTTCATTTGCTTTCTTCTCTTTGGTGGAGACTACCTTTCTTTAGGAAAGCCACTACCCTCTGATTCTTCTGCTTATTTGTTTGCATGGTGATTGGCTTTATTGTATCATTCTTATTCTGCAACCAGTTTATCGTTAGTGTGCATTTCCACTGAATTTTACATAGCTTTATTTTGCTTTGCATAATTGTTTACTGCGGATTCCGCTAGCATAATTGGCATAATACGGCCCTTGCAGAGGCCACTTCAGTCGAGAAAGCTCCAGGCCCGTGGGCTCTGCGGGCACAGAAATTGGGAGGGGGGGCAGATTAATAATCATAGGCTTGATTCACCCACATCTGACCTGACCAGCGATTCTGCTGAGGAAGCGAATCCCTAAACTCCGTTACGTATTAGGCAATTACTCACTCGCAGTTAAGCCTAATTCTTGGTGCAAATAGTGGCCATATTTACCTTGGTGTAAACTCCGAACAATGGATTTCCCCTGTCAGTGTTTGCCCCAGTTAATTAACTTCCCCAAGAGAGATTTCCCATTAACCCGAGTAAATGGGTGATGTGATTTTCTGTCAGATGACGATTGTATCACACGCTGCCTTGAATTCCTATAAATGATGATGTCTTTTCCTGAATAAACCACTGGTCTTCGCTCCATCTTGTCTCGTGTCGTTCCTTTGACCATTCTCCTCCGGGATCCTAAGGGCCTCCTCACGGCCCCAATCCAACATCTGGTGACCCCGACGGGATCTTACCCGAGAGTAAGCAATCAACGCGGTCCGGTTCTACGCTAGAACCGTGTCCGATCATCCCGGAGGACAGCGCGGAAGCCCGGTCGGTAAGCCAGCCGATCGGGAGGACGGTTCCGCGACGAGGCATTACAGAGAGGCATCCTACAGCTTGCTCCGACTTTCGCGGCGGCTTGCAACACGGAAAAACGCGTTCCGCTCAGGGTCAGCTGTGAACCCCTGACAGCACAGAGGCCACCGAGGGCCCATGGCGGCAGGCCACGCTCCGAGCTCTACCCAGAGATTCGTCACACAAAACCTATTGCCTGAACTTCAGACGCGTCGACTCGTCCCGAGAAGGAGACTTCAGAGGACCCTCGCAGGTAATATGGGGACTTGTCCTCAGCGGCAACGTCCGTCCGCTAGCCAAAGAATTCATGAGGAGGAATTCAAAATCCTGGCCAGGGTATATCAGTTACGCTTTCACAGTGGAGAGCTAGCGAGACTTTTGGTGTTCTTGAGGGAACACTGCCTGCTTTACCCAGAAGCAGGCACATTATCCCTTCAGCTCTGGGATCAGATAGGAGACTGCATTCAGCAACCCCCGAAAGCTCCAAAGGGCATAATTCGCACATGGGGTAAATGTAGGAGACTTTTAGCAGAGGTAGATCCAGTCCGGGTAGAGGCTAAAGAACCCCCAGCGCCAGCAGAACCATTGGCGTCCACAGCGCTCTATCCGTCACTTCAGTTTAAGCAGAGTAGTGTAGGGAGCTTTCCCTCGGTGACAGCTGCAGACGTCACCGGTGGAATGCATGGAATGGGGAGCACAGGCGCTTCTCTGACAGCTACAGGTTCCCGAACTAAGAGTGCCCTTCAGCGCACAGTTGAGGAAGAGATCAGGAAGGGGGAATTGCCAGCAGAAGAACTAGCTGAGCTTAGTCAGATTTGTCCAATTCGCTTGGAAATGGATGCCCTCACAGGGCAGCAGCAGGTAGTTCATTCACCAGTCCCGTATAAGCTCCTCATGGCTATACGGAAGGCCATTACAGAGACAGGACTACAAAGTCGGTTCACTAGGGGCACGCTTCAGCAAGTGTGCGAGAACACCATGTTCATCCCGCACGACTGGAAAGCCGTCATGCAGATGATGCTCAACCCCAGCCAGTATTTGCTATGGGGCAGCGAGTTTCGCCTTGAGGCTCAGACAAGGGCTGCCAGGATGGGAGGGGCAGTACTTCCTGACCAGTTATATGGCTCAGGTGCCTTCGAAACCATCGATGCGCAGACCAACTTGCCACTTGCCACCCTTCAGATGTCAGCTGAGGCGGCCTTCAGGGCCTTCCTCAAAGTCCCAGCAACAGGCAAAGCGGCCAAAAATTACACCGCAGTCAAACAGGGCGCCCAGGAGTCCTACATGGACTTTGTCAATCACTTAGAGGAAGCGATTAGTAGGCAGATCGATAACGAGCAGGCCCAACAAGAGCTCATGATGAAATTGGCTAAAGACAATGCCAATCTCGACTGCCGTAAGATCTTGCAGTCACTGGGTAACCGTCCCAACTTGACTCTCACGGACATGATTAGAGCTTGCGCTGACATTGGCACAGACTCCTACAAAATGGGTCTGCTGGCAGCGGCGGTGCAAGGGGGTAGAAGACCGAAGAACAAAGGGGCATGTCACAATTGTGGCAAGGTCGGTCACTTCGCTAGGGAGTGCCGATCCAAGAGCGGCGGATAACATTCCGGCCATTCCAAGGCTCCAACCACCCCGTGTCCGAAGTGTAAGAAAGGCTACCATTGGTCCAGATTCTGTCCGAATTCGGGAAACCGAAACGCGGGCACATCTCTGGCCCCGGTCCAAACAGAGGCTTCCCTTGCTCTGGGCGAGCCAGAGCTAGATTAGATTCCATTCACATTCCAGGCATTGCGAAGGCGCAGGCCAGTCCCGAGGGTAGTACAGGGCTAGAATTGACTTGCCAGGTGGACGTCACATGCGAGTTGCCAGGCACAGTCTATCTGGTGGATTCCCAGTACATGGGACCCCTGCCCAAAGGCTTCATAGGTTTAGTTTTGCCTCGCAGTGCAGCAGGAGCACGCGGAATTCTTGTAATTCCGGGAGTCATTGACTCAAATTTTTCAGGCATTCTCCCAGTTCAACTCTGGACGCACCTACCCCAAACCATTCACAAGGGAGACACGTTAGCGCAACTGATTATGGTTCCTTGTAACTCGCCAGCAGATAGCCAGGGAAGGCTCAGGGACAGCGCAGGGTCCGGGTCAGAAGACCGCTCGAGCGCAAGTGAGGCAGTACAAGGATACCAGGTCTTAGCGACAGTGGAGACCAACATTGAGTGGAAACAGCGACCAGTTATTGAGGTATTTTTGAATAAAAAATCATTCTCAGGGTTGCTAGATACCGGAGCTGACATCAGCGTGGTCAGCCGAAGCCAGTGGCCACGAGAGTGGGCCATTGAGCCGGTCTCTGATGTGTGGGGGGTAGGCAGCATCCAAGAAGCGTTTAGAAGCCGGGAGTGGGTGGAAGTCACGATCCCTAAGGCTGACGGCACAGCGGTCATTCGGCCGCACATTCTGGACGTGCACATCAACCTTTGGGGGCGAGACATTTTACAGCAGTACGGTGTCACTCTCACCTTCGGGTAATGGCATTGCCACTTAAATGGCTTACCAACACGCCAGTCTGGGTTGAACAATGGCCGGTAGTGGGGGAGAAATTAGTCGCCCTAAAGCAACTGGTTAAAGAGCAGCTAGACGCAGGACATATAGAGCAGTCCACTAGTCCTTGGAATTCGCCCATTTTTGTCATTAAGAAGAAGTCGGGGAAGTGGCGACCCCTCCACGATCTCAGGGAGATCAATAAATGTATACAGCCAATGGGTCCGCTTCAATGCGGCATCCCAAATCCAAATATGATTCCTGAGGGTTGGGAGATCCTGGTCGTAGACCTAAAGGATTGCTTTTACACAATTCCCTTGGACCCTAGGGACCAGGAAAGGTTCGCCTTTACGGTGCCGGTTGTGAACCACAGCGAGCCCACGCAGCGTTATGCGTGGAAATTCTTGCTACAGGGGATGCTCAATTCGCCCACCCTGTGCCAAATTTATGTTCACAACGCACTGGCAAAGTTTTGAAACCTTAACCCCACAGCCTTAGTATGCCATTTCATGGACGATATCTTGGTCGCAGCGCCGCAACTCGGCAGCGAAATGTTTACAGACCTCCAGGCCAGCCTGGGGGAGAAAGGGTTACTCATTGCCCCGGAGAAAGTGCAGAGAACCGAGCCCTTCTCATACTTGGGTCATCGGCTTCTCCGTTCCTTCGCAGCACCAGTTTTGCCTCAGATCAACTTAAAAGACTCAGTCACCTTGGTAGAATTGCAGCAAGTTTTGGGTAACATTAATTGGGCCAGACCGTACTTCAGATTGGATAAGGACCTTTTAAAACCGTTCTTCTCGCTGCTAACGCTAGGTAAGCAGCCGGCAGACCGGATACAAATTCCTCGAGAAGCACTCTTGGCTCTCGAGAAAGTCAACCAAATTCTCAGTCAAAGGTGGGTGGACAGGTTTGCTCAGGGGCCATATGCCCCGATCCTGAACTTGTACATCGTTCGGGCCGGATCCATGTTCACCGGAGCCCTAGGAGTGGACTCTGAGAAAGGAGCGAGTATCGTGGAATGGGTGTACTTGCCGAACACCTCTTCCCAAAATATCGTTCCTCCCCAAGAGTTGGTCTCCGCGGTGGTCTACCGCGGAAGGCTGAGGGCTAGGGACATTTCAGGGCACGACTTAGCAAGAATCGTGGTCCCGTTCACCAAAGAGCAAATTCAGCAGCTGATGCAACTCGGTGACTCGCTTCCAATTGCCTTGGAAGGATTCACCGGATGCTTGGCATACCATTTGCCAAAGGACCCCAGACTCGTCTCACTTCAAATGCAGACAGTCAGCTTGTATGAATTGATCTCGCTGGTTCCGCTTCAGGGGGCCAGAACAGTTTTTACAGATGGGGGTCGCACATACGGCGTCTTAACTTGGCAGGAGGGTCAGGCTTGGCGCACGCTGCTAACTCTTCCACAGAAGTCCGCACAGTGGGCAGAGTTGGCAGCGGTGAACCTTGCTTTGCGCACCTTCGCCAAAGAGCGCCTAAACATTATTACTGACAGTCAGTATGTTAGGAATCTGCTTCACAGTCTACCGGGAGCATACATCACTCCCGCAATAGACAAAAATTTGCTGAGTCTGTTCCTCACAGCTCAATTTCACTTGTGGAACCGCACGGAAGCGCTCTATATCGCCCACATCCGAAGTCGCCAGGACCTCCCGGGCCCGATTTCCACGGGCAATATCAGAGCGGATGCGGCCGCAAAGGAAATTCAGCAATGATCAGTGTTAGGTGTTTTCACTACTCCAATTCAGAGTCATGCATTCTTTCATCAGAATGCCAAAGCGCTCGCCAGACAGTTTAACCTGCCACTTTCTCAAGCCCAAGGCATAGTTCGCTCTTGCCAGCATTGTGCAGGGGCACCGGGGGGGGGCTCGTGGAGCGTCAACCCACGAGGGATAGAGGCTAACCAGGTGTGGCAAATGGATGTCACACATGTCCCGCAGTTTGGCAGATGGCAGTACATGCACGTTTGCATTGATACTTTCTCGCAATTTGTTTGGGCCACAGCACAAAAAGGGGAGACTGCTTCCCACGTGGAGCAGCACCTCCTAGCCTGCTTCGCGGCGATGGGCAAACCTCGGCACGTGAAAACCGATAACGCCCCGTCCTACAGTTCCAGGCAGTTAGCTAACTTCATGGCCACCTGGGATATTAAGCATACCTTTGGCATTCCTTACAATCTGCAGGGGCAAGCGATTGTGGAACGAGTCAATCGGATGCTCAAGTCCTACATTGACAAACAAACAGAAAGGGGGGAGCCACCAGCCCTCCCCAAGTCACAGGGTCAGGCACAGCATTGTCTGAATAAGGTATTGTTCACGTACAATCACCTTAATGTTTTTTCCGATTGCACGCCGCAGGAGAAACACTTCCGCCGTTCGGAAGCTCTCCCGCGACTGCTGGTCCGTTACCGGGTGCCACCGGACCCTTCCTGGAGGGGCCCGGCGCCACTCGTAACCTGGGGAAGAGGGTATGCTGCAGTTATGTATCCTACAGGTGTCGTTTGGATTCCAGCTCGGTGCGTTAAGCCTCATTTGGAGCTACATGGCGTGGACCCAGGCCAACCCGAGTCTGATCCCAGAGATGGAGGTTCTCACCCTGACCGAGAGGACCCGACGGAAGAAGCGGCCACAGACGACAGCGCCGAAGATCACCTGGGGGATGGTCAAGGCCCTTTGCAATGAGGCCCAGGATGCCATCCGACGCGAGGACAGGGAACCGACACCGGAGAACCTCGTGGCTGCAGTCCTTGCCCTGATCACTACCAACACCATGGCAGTCACCATCATTCTGACCCTCTCCCTACTTGCGGGGGGAGGCGTTCAGGCAGCCTCACTAAAGGCCAACGATCTGATGCCAGGCGGAGATCTCTCTGCCCGGATGCACTACAATCTATGGGAAAGGTTGGCGGGTCTCATCAACCAGTCCGATTTTTGCCGGAAGCAGGACATTGGTCCTGCCTCAATCCTGAGCACCTGTCTCATCCCGGTGTGCCACACTCTGGACGCGCGCACCCGGGATGGCGACTGGCTGCTGAGGCGAATTTTCGGTCCGCACCTCCCTACGAGCTTCACAGCATACGCTCGCTGGGGAATGCAGCTGACTATGACTTTGCCGGCTGATGCAGCCACTCTCCACACCCCTCGAGTGGCGGTCAGCCAGAACTCTACTTGTGCTCGAATGACCGGCTGCTCCGCGGCCGGCCGGACTCAACGCCGCTGCCTTGACGTTGGCCGCGGCAAATGGACTTGTAATAACCCAGAGACACTTGGTTCAATGTATGCTCATGTTACCGTACCTTCAGGTTGGTTCTTTACATGCAACCAGTACACTTGGAACTACATTCCCGCAAATGTATCAGATTCCATGTGTTGTATCAGTCGCTTGACGTTGTTGCTCCCCACTAGGGATATGATTGTTCCAAGCACAAATGTTTCTGCACCCATACGGCACACTCGTGCCACCCAGTTAGACAGCTCATGTGATAGCAACATTAGGGTCCTGAGTCCAGCTGAATACGTCTCGCTGGCAGTCAGCATACTTGGCGTGCCAGGCTTAGCCATCGGCAACGCTCGGAGAATTGGTCAATTGGCTTGCAGATCAGCAAAGGCCATCAACCATACCTCCTCAGCGATAGCGCTGCTCAACCAGGAGCAGGCAGAGCTTCGCCATGCCATCCTAGACAATCGAGCAGCCATAGACTACCTTCTGTTGTTACATCATTTGGGTTGCGAATCTGTCCACAACATGTGTTGCTTTAATCTCACAGACAATACCCGTAAAGTACAGAGCCAGCTCACAGACCTCCACACCCTAGTCAAGAACATCAGGGAGGACTCTTCATGGGGGTGGTGGGATTCCTTGTGGTCGTGGCTCCCATGGGGATGGCTCCAGACAACGCTCAAGGTGGTTGCGGGAGTGATCATACTGGGCATAGCAGGATGCTGTTTCATGCAATGTATTCCCTCGCTGCTATCGAGATGCCCCCCGTGGGGGGAACCCCGAAGCATCGTTCCCGTACATCAGCTGATGCCCCTCTTGCGCAGGGTCGCCCGTCAGGTCCATAAATAACAGAAAAAGGGGGATGCGGATTCTGCTAGCATAATTGGCATAATACGGCCCTTGCAGAGGCCACTTCAGTCGAGAAAGCTCCTGGCCCATGGGCTCTGCGGGCACAGAAATTGGGGGGGGGGGGGCAGATTAATAATCATAGGCTTGATTCACCCTCATCTGACCTGACCAGCGATTCTGCTGAGGAAGCGAATCCCTAAACTCCGTTACGTATTAAGCAATTACTCACTCGCAGTTAAGCCTAATCCTTGGTGCAAATAGTGGCCATATTTACCTTGGTGTAAACTCCGAACAATGGATTTCCTCTGTCAGTGTTTGCCCCAGTTAATTAACTTCCCCAAGAGAGATTTCCCATTAACCCGAGTAAATGGGTGATATGATTTTCTGTCAGATGACGATTGTATCACACGCTGCCTTGAATTCCTATAAATGATGATGTCTTTTCCTCAATAAACCACTGGTCTTCGCTCCATCTTGTCTCGTGTCGTTCCTTTGACCAGTCTCCTCCGGGATCCTAAGGGCCTCCTCACGGCCCCAATCCAAAAGTTTACGTGGTTTTATTTTTTATGCTTTTTATGCCTTTCCTGTTAATAGGAGCTGCCTTGACCTGCTTGGAAGTGCAAACTACACATTTCCAAAATAAATAATGTTGCCCAAATTCTTACATTATATGCTTTCAGAACAATCAGAAACCATGAAAAATGTATTTTTCTTTTATTGTAATGTAGTGATCAAACTTGGGTGTGTTGGTCATTCTGCCATTTTAGATTAGCTGCCCTCTCTCTTACAGTCACAGGCGACCTACTATACTGGGGTATTTCATGACTAAATGTAATTAATTGTCCTATAATAATGTTACATGTCACATTATGTAACATATAATAATGTAACATATAATAATGTTACTTGTCACATTACTTATAATTACACATATGAAAGTTGTTAGCCAATTTGTGACTTTTGTTACCTTTAATTAAAATGACACTTTTTAGTAGAAAAACCCAATTTTCTAAAATTATCTTCTCCAAAAGCCAAACTAATGAGAAAAAGTAGTAATGTCAGCAGTCGTCACACTACTTTTGGAAAATACTGTAATATTTCCCCTTTGTTACCAAAGAAATGACACCAATAACAACATAGTTTGTAACACATTATGTCCAAGTTCTGCATGAGGTAAATAATTGGAGAGGGAGTTGCTCTTGTTGTCCCCAATCTCTGTTGCTGCAATGACATAGAAGTTACCAGGAGTTGAAGGTCAAGGCAAGAGACACAACCCCACCCTTTCTGTGTGTCACAACTTCCAAACATGTAATAAGTCAAAAAGCACTTTGTATTTTCCTTCTTTTGATTGCTTCTACATTTCTGAGTGCTGCTGAGAAGGAAATGCCAGGATAAGGAAAGGTCCAGACCAGACTACTGTGATCTGGTGCTCTCTAGCTACATTGGATTCTATATAGCTCAACAAGGGTCAGCTATGCCCTATGGGGGATAAGTTTAAACAATAGGCTAGATTTGGGGAACATTTTGCCCCAACATTCTTAACATTGCCCATGCTGGCAATTTGGAACAGCCAGGCAAAAGTTCATGTTCCTGCATGAGGTAGACTTAGACAGCTCTCCCAGGTGGTATTTCCCAGGGACTATGCCTTGAGTAGTGGTGTGTGTGCTACTTGATCTACCTTGTCCTGGATGCTGTACTTTCACCAGCACTGTAATAAGAAATGCACAGCCAGTTGGCGTTTTTAGATGAAATTGAAATTGAAAGATGCACCATATTATCCTTCATCTGAGAAAACAAATTTTTGGGGGGCAGGGATGGCCTGTGTGATATGAGTTGTACCCCCATCTTATATGAGGCAACAGGCTGATAAAGCCTCCTATTTATGGTGGTAATGTATGGCTTTGAGAGCTGGACCATTAGAAAGGCTGAGCGAAGAAAAATAGATGGCTTTGAGATGTGGTGTTGGAGGAGAGTTTTGAGAGTCCCCTGGACAGTGAGGAGAACAAATAGGTCAATATTAGAAGAGATTAGCCCTGAGTGCTCCTTAGAAGGACAAATAACAAAGATGAAGCTGAAGTATTTTGGACATCAAATGAGAAGAGAGGATTCACTTCAGAAGGCCTTGAAGCTGGGGAAGGTGGAGGGCAAAAGAAGAAGGGGATGGCCAAAGATGAGATGGCTAGATGGTATTGTAGACACAATGGGCACAGAGCTTGGTGGGCTGAGGAGGATGGTGGAGGACAGGGGTGCCTGGAGAGCAATGGTCCATGGGGTCACAAAGAGTCAGAATCGACTGTGCGAATGAACAACAACTGTTACCAAGTTAACTTGGAGATGGGAACTAAAAATGTAGCCACTTGCTTTGATGGTGCTAAAGTTGTAAAGTGTGGTTGTGTCTTTCTTTATCTGCTGTGAAACAGAAGTCCAGTGAAAAGGAGTGTATTTGACTATTTGTAGCATCCACTTTTCTATTAAAAGTGTTTCTGCAACACAGACCAAGATAATTATATACTTTCTCTCTGCTCTGCAAGATTGAGCAAATGATAAAACAGAATGTAAGAATGTGGATGAAAGCTAAACAGGGAAAATGCTGAGGGAAAATAATTTCATTCAGAAGATAGTGTTAGAGAAGAGTTTTATTGATGCCCGTGGACAAATAAGTGGGTGCTTCATAAATGTAAAGATAAAGGTCGCCTTTGCTCAAAAGCCAGTCGTATCTGACTCTAGGGTTCAGTGCTCATCTCTGTTTATAGTCAAAGAGCCAGCTCTATCTGCATCTGCCATGGAAATATGGCAGCCACGCTTCAATACCGGAGTGCACAGAACACTGTTTACCCTCCCACCTAAATGGTTCTTATTTATCTACTTGCAATTTCTTGCTTTCAAGCTGCTAGGTTGACAGGAGCTGGAACAGAGAAGGGAGCTCACTCCATTATTCCGTACCCAGGAATCCAATTCCGACCTTCCAGTCAGTGAGTTTAGTGTCTTAACCACTTGAGCCACCACAGTCCCAAATGGCTAAACTAAGAGTATTATATTTTGGATATATAAGAATATGATGTCCACTGAAAAAGACAGTACCATTGGGAGAAGTTAAAGGCAACAGGAAAAGAAACAGACTGGACACAAGATGGATGGATTCAATAAAAGAAACCACAACCTTTAGTTTGCAAGACCATAGCAGTGCTACAATAATAGAACATTTTGAAGTCACTAATTCAAACAATTGCCATAAATCAGAAGAGACTTGATGGCACAAAACAGCTTCAGCAAAGACTGCTTCATGGAACATAGCTCAGGTAAATGTGTCTTGTATTGAATTGGATCACTGATCTCTCTAGTCCATTGCTGCCATCTTACCAGGATATATTAGGAATGGATTCTGGGAATGTCTGCATGCAAGATACATGTTCTACCACTCAGCTATGTGGGAGAAGGTGATAATTTATCAGACCACGACAAAACTCAATTAATCAGCAAGCTTTCATGGTCAAAATACCACTTCTTCAGGCTATGCACCAATACTTTGTGTACAGTGCAGAAAAATTATGAATGAATGTCATAAAATTCATGGTAAAGGTTTGCCAGGCATAATACCTTGAGGTGAGCTATGTCTTTGGCATCTCATTGGATTAGTGGAGTAAAAGCAAGATCCAATTTCTATTTTGGCAGAGTCCTTTCCTTAAAGCATGATTAAATATATAATTAATTACACAATGAATATTATATGTAAAGACATGAATCAAATGCACTTTCAATGATCTGACATCTATATATCTGTGTGACTGATGTAGTAGCTAATAACTTCTCTTATCCATACTATTCTTTGATTTCATTTTTTTATTCTGAACCTGTTTTAGGTCTCATTGGACTATCTATTATCCTCTGTGCTTCCTATATTTCTCTATGCCATATATTTCTGTTATGTTTGAGGAAGTGGGTTTGATCCATGAAAGCTCATATACAGCAGCTAGTCTTTAAGGTGCCATAAAGTTTTGTTTTTCAGGGGTTTTTTATTTTCATTTTGTTTCATTTCTTGACTGATATTCTGTACTAGAGAACAAATCAATTAATACAGAGGAAGTACCCTCATGTTTTGCAAAGCAAAGGTCGTGGATGTGAAAGCTGTTGCAGCTAAAACTCAATAATTCTGTTAGTCTTAACTATGCAACTTTTCCACGTTGATTTGCACACCTAGCCTGCAGAGGAGATACCAAAAAATAGGTTTGTTAACACATGTTGGTATTAGTGAAAGTACACCTGTTCTTACTGAGTGCCTCCCATAATCAGCATATATTGATCAGACAATGTGCAAATTATTCTAGTGTACAATTGGTCCAATGGGGAAACTGCCAAACATTATTTTACAAACCAAATGTATGTACGAAGTAACAGAAATAGTGCTCTAGAACTGGTGGCAACATCACCAAAAATTTGCTCTCTCTCTCTCTCTCTCTCTCTCTCTCTCTCTCTCTCACACACACACACACACACACACACACACACACACACACACACACACACACACACACACACACACACACACACACACACACACACACACACACACTGCAGATAGAGTATTCCACTCATAGTATTTCTGTGCCTGTGGTGGAAGAAAGCAAAGTCATAATCACCAAGTGGGAAGAATGTTTTGCTTCAACTGTTAGTGCATTCCAATGCAAGTTGATATTGGTTATTCCTGATCTAACATGATATATTCTCCCCTCAATAAATAACTAATGTTGATGCTTATCAACTTCTCTTCTATTTACTCCTCGAGCTATTTTTAAGTACCATACTGTTTTTCTGTGCAATGTTCAGAATCTACATTATTGAACACCTTGAAGGAACTTTCAGAGGAAAATACAAGTGAGCAGCAATGAAACCGGGAAATATTTTTGAAAGGATTAAAAATAATTTAATACTGGGTTCAAACATTCTATGTACAAATAGGTGAATACAACCACCTGTTTGATGTGTGTTTCTTTGGCACATATCTTCCCTGACCCCTGTCAAAGAAAATGACTTAAAATAGAGCTGAGGATTATATGTTCTCAGGCAGTTGCTGCACTTGGAGAATGATTACATTTGCAGGCGCACCCCCCCCAATAACGGACACAGACAACATTGAAAGTGGATAACAGCAAAGGGCCACATTTATTGATTCAATGCCCTAGTCCGAATTATAAATTTGTATTGGTAAAACGACCAATCATAATTCCTAAGGCAAGCAGGCCGAAGTAACACTGGTAAGGTACCACCCCAAAATTGCCAACGGCAATTGGTTACAATGTATCAAATTGTATCAATTTGTTTGTTAACAACAAACAAATTGTTGACCGTAGTCAATAACTAACTCATGACCCCACCCTCTGACGCGTATCCGTGAAATCACAGGGGTGATGCATGCTGGTTAGCAATCATCATCACCCCATCGCCTGATTCGTCGTTGACCGGACAACGTTTAACTACTTTATTCCTGTCTAGTGTTGTCCAGTCAATTGCGAACCTGCCGGATACTTGTGGGTCATACTGTTTACCTTACCAGTGCTACCCGCCCATGTGACCAAAGTCAACAGTAGGAACGAAGAAAGACCCCTATATCAAACCATAGCAACAGTGTGGGATGGGCAAAAAAGCCAGGACCCGAAGCCAATGTGGGTCCCAACCAAAAATTCCCACCCGGCCCCGAAGCGACCATAATCACACTGTTAACTAGGGAGGGGGTGGAGGGGAAAAACTTCTCCGCTCCGTCGCTGAGGCAAAATGGCAGCGCGGCTGCCTCGTGGCCACCCCTTTTATAAGGGAGCTGGCCACGCCCCTAACTACCCGGATTCTCTGTCCTGTGGGGGGGGGCCCGCAAAGGGCGCGGCGGCCATTTTGGCGCCGCGCTTGCATTGCAGGCGCACCCCCCCAATAACGGACACAGACAACATTGAAAGTGGATAACAGCAAAGGGCCACATTTATTGATTCAATGCCCTAGTCCGAATTATAAATTTGTATTGGTAAAACGACCAATCATAATTCCTAAGGCAAGCAGGCCGAAGTAACACTGGTAAGGTACCACCCCAAAATTGCCAACGGCAATTGGTTACAATGTATCAATTTGTATCAATTTGTTTGTTAACAACAAACAAATTGTTGACCGTAGTCAATAACTAACTCATGACCCCACCCTCTGACGCGTATCCGTGAAATCACAGGGGTGATGCATGCTGGTTAGCAATCATCATCACCCCATCGCCTGATTCGTCGTTGACCGGACAACGTTTAACTACTTTATTCCTGTCTAGTGTTGTCCAGTCAATTGCGAACCTGCCGGATACTTGTGGGTCATACTGTTTACCTTACCAGTGCTACCCGCCACACGGAGGGGCTTCACAGAAGACCTGACGCCCCCCCCCCCAGACCGTCAGCTCGGTCAACAGGCCTGCTCGCCAGTCACCCAACAGGAGGTCCATACCTCCTCGCGACAGATGGACCCCATCCCCTGCATACAAGTCACAATTTTGTAGACTAATATCGGGGTGATGACTAACCCGTCCCCAAGCCCTGGTGGTGAGAAACCGCGCCACTGCCTTATTGACCGCGCGCCTAGCTCGGTCAAGGGCCAGGAGGTTAACGCCCCCTCTGTAAGAGTGGCGCGGAACAATGTCCGACCAAACCAGGGCTGTGGCAGGCCAGACATAATGCAAGTAGGCGAGGTCCTCGCAAATCGCATGCTTGAGCGATAAGCCGGTGACCTGGCCCAAATCATTGCCCCCCAAGTGGATGATTAGAATGTCAGGCGGGTCAGCCCCCAGGCCAGAAAAAAGGAAAGGCCGCAGCTCCCGCCATAACATCCCAGGCTTACCGTGCCATGAGAGACTGGCGTGGTCACCCAGTCCCAGTTGGGGTCCCCACTCTGTCGCCGCAGCGTAACGCGCTGCCCCGAGCACATAGCTGTGGCCCACCAGCCATACTGTCACCGGTGTAATACGACACCCAGGGTCTGTAAGAAAATTGAGAAAAAGGAAGGTAAGGTGACTGGATTGGTACTCATGGCGGGAGTGGGCGCACATAAAACTGAAAACATTGTGAGCCCCACCTCCCCCTGCTACGTATGTCAGCCCCAGAGTACCCAAAAGCAGCCGCTGTAGAGGCTGCGCCAATACGGAACGAATGTGTGCCAGAACGGGCACCCGGTAGTCCCACCCTGGTGAGGGCTCTGGCAGTCACCTTCCAAAACTGAAATTTAGTAAGGGGAGACCCATCTTGGTGACAGAAAAACGGGCCGTGGTGCATGCCACGCAGTGCCAGGTATTCCTGTAGGGCACCAACCGGACAGATGTCTGCCAAAGAACACCGTAGCAGTCTTACTCCACTGCCTACGCCATGCTGATCTGTTTTAGAGGAGCGAATCCTCAACTGGGCCCAGTCTTTGGCAACATATACATCTCCGCGTTCCAGTGCCCTACCACTTGCATCCGCCTTAGACAGCATCACGAGTTCGCTGATGCGGAGCGCTCCAAAAAATGCCACCGTTGTGGCTGCATGCGATTGGGCTGCCTCATAATGATCAAAACAGAGGCCTGGCCAGCCCCGGGCCAACTGGGTAAGAACCCCTGGGGAAATAGGGTGCCGGTCGTCCGGGCAACGCCCGCGCTCGCGCACCCACCCCTCCAAAACGTGTCTCACACGGAAGTCAGAGGTGGTATCCACATGACCCCCTACTTTGGCCATAAAAGCCAACGCCTAGAGCTTGGATGCTATGGTGCGAGGTGCAAGGCCCTGTGCATGCAGGTGAACCATGAACCGCAGAACATGGTCCACCGGGATGGGCCAGGTCTCTGGCCATTGAAATCGAGTAGCAAAAGCCCTATACAAATTGAATGCTTGTTGATACGCCTTACGCGTGCGTGGCGCTAGTGACAGGCCAATCGCCCGGTTCACCTCTCCTTGCCAATAGTCCACATCTCGTCCGGGAGTGGCGAGGGAAATTCCTCCGCATCCGGGGCCAAGGCGCGGAACCGGGAGATCTGCAGGCGGGACCAAGCGTCAGCAATATCGTTATTAACCCCTGGGACATGCCTGGCCCTGAACAAGACGTTGAGGCGCAGGCAGCGCCGCACAAAATGGCGCACTAGATCCATGACCCTGGGCGATTTAGAAGTCTGTGCATTGACAATGTGCACCACGGCAGCATTGTCGCACCAGAAATGCACCACCGAATTAGCCCACTGTTCGCCCCATAGCATCAAAGCCCCCAGAATGGGAAAAATTCCAGGTATGTGAGATCCCGCAGGCGACCTGTGCCTGCCCATGCCGGTGGCCACCCACCATAGGCCCACTTCCCATTGAAGTACATCCCATAACCCAGGGATCCTGAGGCATCAGACTGGATCTGGAAATTGGGGGATGCCAGGAGGTCAGACCTCCAAAATGAGACCCCATTAAACTCCCTCAGGAATTGCAACCAGACAAACATGTCTGCCCTGATACCCCGGGTAAGCCTGACTCTGTGGTGGGGCCTGGATAACCCTGCCATGGCGTCGCATAAGCGCCGGGCGAAAGCCCTGCCCGGTGCGACCACCCTGCAGGCAAAATTGAGGTGCCCATGTAGCACCTGCAGTTCCCTCAGGGATGCCTTACGCTTGGCCAGCAATTCCGAGATAAGGGTCACTATCCTGGACACCTTATCACCCGGTAACCTAGAAGCCTGTACTACTGTATCAATCTCAACCCCCAGGAATACTAGTTTGGTCGACGGGCCCTCGGTCTTTTCGGGCGCTAAAGGGACACCCAGTTCCTGCATTAGCGTCTGAAATGTATTGAGGAGACGTGCACACGTGTCCCAGCCCCGTTCACCCCCGAATAAAAAGTCATCCAGGTAATGGGCTACAGACCGGGACCCTGACCTGCGGACGAAAGCCCACTCTAGGAAGGTACTAAAACGCTCGAAAGCCGAGCATGATATGGAGCAGCCAAAAGGCATGGCCTTATCAAAATAATACTCCCCTTTAAATTTAAAACCCAGCAATTCAAAGTCGCCCGGGTGCACCGGCAAGAGGCGAAAAGCTGACTTAATGTCGCACTTGGCCAGCAAGGCACCCGGGCCACACGAGCGCACCATGCGCAGCGCATGGTCGAACGATGTATACCTGACCGAACAAAGGTCATCAGGTATCGCATCGTTGACCGATCGGCCGGCTGGGTAGGACAAATGATGAATAAGGCGAAACTCACCTAGGGACTTTTTAGGAACCAAACCCAATGGTGAAACCTTAAGGTTGGGAAAAGGGGGTGCGGGAAAAGGTCCGGCGACCCTGCCCGCGTCTAACTCCTTGTTAATGCTGGCCTCGGCTACCTCCTCCCTTCCTCTGAGGGATAAAAGGTTGGGAGCATCCTGAGGAGATCTATCACCCATAAAAGGGATACGAAATCCCTGCTTAAAACCTTGGATGAGGTACTCCCTGTCCTCTCCCCTTGGGTACGATGCGAGCCAGCGCTCCAGCATGTCCACCTTAATTGGGGAGGGGGCCTTTCGGAGAACTAGTTCCATCCGTGGCAGGCTTGCCAGCCCACTGTCCACCCCTCCCTCTGCCTCGCACCCCCCCAGGCTTGGGACAAGCAGAGGCTGCATGGGGACCAGAACATGTGGGACACTCGTGCTTATACCTGCAGTTCTTCCGACTGCAGGAACCATTGGACGAGAAAGTCCAGCACAGCAGGCGGGCTGGAACCCCCTGCCCCGCCATTTGGCGGGTAACCTGCGCTGGAGCTGCTCGCTGGACCGCATGTCCACAATGGTATCTATCCCCCGGGGCAGGACGTGTGGGTGTCATATACAAGAGCCACAGTCTCTGGCACGGCTCATCCCATCTCATCTCGGGGTGCAGGGGAATCCTCATACGGAATTCCTCATCATATGCTAGCCATGAGGGGCCCGGGAAATCTACCATCGCCCTGTATATGTTGTCCAAATATTGGACCATGGGAATAGCTAGATCCGGCCGCGCCCTCAAATACACCGCCATGTATATCAAATAAGCGGGGAGCCAGTTAGCCCAGGTACGCGGCGGCTTACGGCGGCGTGCCTGCTCCTTGTCCTTCTCATCCTGGCCCTCCCTTTCTTCCTTAGTGGGCTCTCTGTTCAGGAGTGAGAAGATATCCACGTACTCCCCTCGCCATATCTTTTCTCTGGTAGCCTGAGCCAAGTGATCACCCAATGGCAGGGAATACCCTGCCGTCGGCAAAGCCGAAAAGGGGATAGCTGGCCCACCCAAAGGGGCATGAGTTAACCCTGCCACCCCAAGTACGTTCCCAGCAGTGTAAGAACCAATGCCCACCCCAGCGGGCATGGTGGCAGTAGTTGTCGCCGGGTGGGTCGCCAGCGGCGTAGCCCCTGCACCACCCGCGCGAGGCCAAGGCCACTGAAAGGTCCCCCCTATATTGGGAATGTGTGTGGATGTACTCGTTTGCACCATATACTCACATGCTGCACCCCCGCGGGCCGCCCCCAACGGGGGTTCCGGCCCACTGGGGGCGTCGGAGCTCACGACCGATGTAGAGCTCATCACCGGGGCTTGACCCGCGCCAGGTTGCTGGCTGGGGAGCTGCGAGGCAGTGGCCGGAGCCACGCCACCCGCCTGCAGCAGCTCAACCCTCCCCGCCGGCCGTTGTCCTGCTGCCGATAGCGCCTCCAAAGGTACCCCGAAAGGGGCACCTGCCTGACTGGCCCGGGCCAAAGACTCCTCTAAGGCCGCAATACGGGCCAGTAAGGTGTCTACAGTAATCATGGGTAAAGAGCCGGCCGGCCCAACAGTTCCCTGCACCCCATGGCCCAGATATGGCCATTGGCCAGGGCCAAAGCCCGGTAGGGCTGGTGAGGAAACCTGCCAAGGCAGGGCACCGGGCCACCCCCCAAGGCTAGAGGGCCCCGGGAGAGGCTGCGGCCCAGAAGTAGTCGGCCCAACGGGTTGGGCGGAAGGAGGAGCGGTGTCCACCGCTCGCGGGCCGCGGGCCGGAGCACCCTCCGCGCCCGCACTCTGAACGGGCCAAGGTGCGATAGACCCCAAGCCACTAGCCCCGGCCGGGGATGGCAAAGGTGGCTGTTGAGGAGGCGGCACCACGGTCCTCCGACCTGGGTTGCGCCTCCTAACAGCCCGAGCCGAATTCGCAGGAGCCTTCTTTTTGGAAGGCATCTCGAGCAAAAAAGGGAAGCTAGCTAAGCAAAATCGACCCAAAAGGCTTCCCGGCAATACCAACGAGCGACGGAGGCGCAGGGGAAAAACTTCTCCGCTCCGTCGCTGAGGCAAAATGGCAGCGCGGCTGCCTCGTGGCCACCCCTTTTATAAGGGAGCTGGCCACGCCCCTAACTACCCGGATTCTCTGTCCTGTGGGGGGGCCCCCGCAAAGGGCGCGGCGGCCATTTTGGCGCCGCGCTTGCATTTGAGCAATTTTCCAAGGTCAGTTCAAATAAGAAATTGGTGTGAAGGATAGTCCAAGGCTTCAATTGTTACAGTACATTGTGCATTGTGCATGTGTGTCACTGGAACAAAACCCAAACTGTTGCTCTGTTCCAGACTGGTGTGAATAGGCTACAGAAATATAAATTTATCACAGGTCTAAGGCTATCATGAGATAGTACTGGGAGGGTTGTGGTGGTTAGGGGGAGGAAGGTTGACCAAGGTTGTCAACTCATTCTCCCACCTCATCAGTCATAATGGCAGCAGGATCTCTAAATAGGGCTGGTACTTTCACATTACCACCCTCTGAACTGAATATGTGTTACACAGTTTGTGGTCTCAATAAGGACTGATAAGACATTTTGCTCATCAGCTAGTTCACAGTGCAATGTTTTTGGATAGGAATGACTACCTGACTTTGTTACATTTGCCAGGAGATGCTCAAATGTTACTTTCAATGCTTTCCACTCTTTGTGGAGGCTTCTTTTATGTCCCCTAATTGGCAGATACTGATGGGCACTGTTTTATAAATAATTGTTTAAACAGAAACATATTACAACAAGTCTCATCACAGTCAGGTGTACAGCATGACCGGTATGTCTGCTGAGTCAGTTTATGAAGAGTTAATTGTTAAAAGGTAACATAAGGACCCTAATGATTCTTAAAAACAGACATTAGACAATCTGTCAAACAGACTATGATGGACAGATGAGACGATGATGCTACTAAGCAGGAGCCATTGATAGTACTGTCCTCCTTTTGTTCACTATGTGTGCAGTGTATGATCAAAGGGATACATTGCAACACACACATACACCCACATGTACATGCACATACACAGGTATACAGGCAGAAAGACAGGCACACATACATGGGCACCCTGGATTGGGCTGATGATTGCTGTTGTGAGACATTACCTAGATCAGCAATAGCAAACCTTGGAACTCCAGCTGTTCTTGAACTTCGTTTCCCAGAAGCCCTGATCAGCAGGAGTGCTGACTTGGGCTTCTGGGAATTGAAGTCCAAGAACACCTGGAGTGCCCAGGTTTGCCATCACGGACCTAGATCAATGTTTCTCAACCTTGGCGTTCTTGGACTTCAAGTCCCAGGAGCCCAAGTCAGGGCTTCTAGGAATTGAAGGCCAATAATATTTGGGGACTCAAGGTTAAGAAACTCTGACTTAGATTGTAGCAGGCAGATTCTGAAGTGGCAATGCATAGACAGGCAGTGAAACATTTTTTTAAATAATAACTAGCTAGCCTGTTCAAAAGCTGGATATTGTTGGAGGGGGTACTGGGACTGCTCCAGCATGCAATGTGCTTGGATGCCATAAAAAGTGGATCAGCCTGCCTCCTCCACTCCCCCAATGCTTATCTGGATAGGCTCTCATTTACATTGTCAAAAAGAATCGGGCTACTCTTCCTAGACATGCAGTGATAGTTTCTCATGGTTCTCATGGCAGTTGGTCAGGTAGCCTTCCATCCACGACACCTTCTCTGTGCTATCTGTTTTAATTGCAAATATTTTTTTCACTCTAACATTGAAAAAACTGGATCATGTCCTCCACAATTTATCTTTTTGTATACTTCAGTGGTTTAATAATTTAAAGCATCCCTGCCTTAACATAGTGTTTAAACAGTGCGAGGGCAAGAGTAAATTAAAATTTATAAATTCAAGAACTGGAGCTTTTATTTAATTAATCACCTCATTTGCTTAGATATTTTGGAAAGTTTTTATTGGAAGGTATATCCATTGCCTTTTCTCAGAGTTCTGAAAAATATCTTGACACTATTGCAGTTGTTTTGTAATGTGAGCAATATTTTTCCACATATTATGGAACTGTATATACTGTAGTTCTGATTTCAAAATTTCATGGGACAAATTTGCTAGTCCAATGGCTTTTCAGAAACATTCTTCTTTGTTTGGATCAAAGCTTTGGAAAGTTACTTTTCAAGCTTTTCAAATTTCCAGATCCACTACTCCCAATCTAGCTGGCATGGCATAAATGAAAAAGAAGAAAACAATGTGCGTGGGCTTGGTTCTGTTGTGTATGTAACTGTATCATTTTAAGAATGTATGAATGTAACCTGACAATGATTACAATGTAACCAAGCTGTTAAAGGAATGCGAGCCAGCTACCCATAGAGGGCAGCTGCGAGCGTTCAACTCACATGGTTCAAATTCCCCCAATCACCGGCAGCCGCGGGAACCCTTCCCGCGCAAGGAACACCTAGAGAAGATGGGCGTGACTCAGAATGACGTCACGCAGGTAGCAGCCAATGAGCTACCGTGCAACCCTTTTCAAATGTATTGTTGCAGTATAAAATGAGCTGTACCTCCACCATTACCACATGTTCATCCTGACCATCATGCAATAAAGCTGTGTTTTAGCCCTCACTGCAGCTCCTTCTTTGTCTTCCGTGCAAGACATTAAATTGGTGATGAAGGTGGGATCCATGGCGTATCCCAAGATCAAGCCTCACCAGTTTGACATCAGTGATCCCGAGCAATGGGAGCTGTACGAGTGCCAGTTTTGGCACACGATGGACGCTGCAGGCATCGACAATGAGGGGAAGGTGCGCTCGCACTTCCTAGTGCAAGTAGGGCCGGCCACGCTGCGCATCCTGATGAACCTGCTGGCTCCCCGGAAGGTCAACGCAGTGCCCATTGACCGCATCCTCACGACACTGAGGGATCACTTCCAGCCACCTGTCTCTATTTTTTCAGCCCGGGTCGCGTTCCACAGGCAGAACCAGTGCCCGGGAGAATCCCTGTCTGCCTACGTGGCGGCCCTCAGGCTGGCGGCTGTCCACTGCCAATGGGAGTACCTGGACATAGCCCTTCGAGACCGTATGCTGTGTGGCCTGAGGGACGAGGAGGTCCAGAGAAAGTTGATGACCCGCGACCATCGCCTCATGTTCAACGAGGTACTGTGAGAGGCCCAGGGGGCCCAGGTGGCGTGGAGCGGGGTCAGAGTCTTCAAGTCCCGAGGGGCCACACCTGAGAGGGCCAAGTCACCCGTGCAAGCGGCCCGGCGGACTTCAGCACAAGCAGCCTGGCGGGGCCCCCGACAGCCCACAGGCACCCCAGCAACCTCCGAGGAGTCGTCCATGACGGCAGACTCCTGCTCCAGCTAGAATGATGATGTGCAGAGAGTCAAGAGGCACAGAGAAAAGCACTGAGCCAGCGAGAGAGGAAACTGCCATTGTGATGGCTGCGGGGCATCTCACGACCGAACAAGGTGCCCATTCCGGAAGGCCGAGTGCCACTGTGGGCAGAAAGGCCACATTGCCAGGGTCTGCAGGCGCAGGCAAATGGAGGACAAGGGCTCATCGAAACACCCTCAAGCGCACCAACGCAAGACGGCCGGCATCGAAAAGTTCTCAGCCAACGACGACGCAGCGGCCGTGAAATTCGTGTGCCTGGAGCACCGTTTTTTTTGTAGAGGTACTGTTACAAGGGGTCCCAGTTCGGATGGAAATAGACTCGGGGTCGTCCTACTCCATCCTGTCCCAGAAGGAGTTCCTGCGCATTCCCTCAAATGCACGGCCCAAGTTGCGGGCCATGAAGTCAAACTTACGGGACGTGCAGGGTTATGGGATCCCGATGCTGGGGGTGGGAAACTTCACGGTGAAGTTCAAAAGGTTCACAGAAAAGCTACCCTTAGTAGTTCTCAAGGGGGGACCTGTTGCCTTTTGGGAACCCAGTGGTTTGCTCCCCTGGGAATCGAACTGTCCGGCATAAACGCCATAGAGGCTGACCCAATTCGGGACGTGTGCGATGCGCACCCGGACGTTTTCAAGAAGGGGCTCGGGACTTACAAGCCCCCCCCCCGGTTTCTTTTGAGTTGGACCCAGAAATCCGGCCCATACGTCTCAAGCTAAGAAGAGTCCCCTTCGCCCTCAAGGACAAGATTGAGGCGGAACTGGACAAATTGGTGGGGCAGGGGATTTTAGTTCCAGTTGATTCTGCGGAGTGGGAAACTCCGATTGTTACAGCTTTAATATCCAATGGGGAGGTCAGGATTTGCGCTGACTACAAATGTACAATCAACAAGGCCATTCGGCCAAATGCATTTCTGGTGCCGGTAGTTAGCCACTTACTGGCCACTTTGCACGGGGGGAGGTGTATTGCCAAGCTAGACCTGGCACAGGTGTACCAGCAGCTCACGGTAACCCCAGCTGCTGCTGCTGTGCAAACCATCGTTACGCATATGGGGGCATTCAAGGTAACGTGCCTACAGTTTGGCATAAATTCCCCCCCCCCCCGGAATCTTCCAGTCCCTTGTGGAACACCTTTTAAAGGGGCTTCCTGGCGTGCTCCCATATTTTGTCGATGTTTTGATAACAGCGGGGAGCGAATCGGAACTAGCGAGAAGACTAGACAAGGTCCTCTCTGTATTCGAGAGAGCGGGACTGAGGTTGAGAAGGGACAAATGTGTGTGTTTCGCGAGGAAGATTGAGTTTCTCGGGTTCAAAATAACCCCAGAGGGGATCAAGCCATCCGAGTCCAAGGTTGCGGCTGTGCAAAACGCCCCTCGCCCCACCGCAAAACTGGAGCTGCAGTCATTTCTAGGGCTCCTGAATTTTTACCATTCCTTCTTGCCAAGGAAGGCATCCGTTGCAGAGCCACTGCATGGGCTACTTAAGAAAGATGCAGTTTGGCGGTGGGGAGACAGGCAGGAGAAAGAGTTCAAAGAGCTCTTGTCCTCGGATGCCGTCCTGACCCATTTCGACCCAAGGAAACCGGTAGTTTTGGTCTGTGATGTATCACCAGTGGGGGTGGGGGCGGTGCTGTGCCATGTGTTAGAGAGCGGGCGGGAAGCCCCGGTTGCCTTCTATTCCAGGTCACTTTCAAAGGCAGAGTGCAACTACGCGCAAACAGAGAGGCCCTGGCCATAATCGCGGGAACAAAGAAGTTCAACAATTTTCTATACGGCTGCAAGTTCACGATTGTAACCGATCATAAGCCCCTTTTGGGAATTTTTACTACAGGCAAGCCCACTCCACAGATCCTGTCCCCCAGAATGCTGCGTTGGGCGATTTTCCTCAACGCCTACCAGTACGAGCTGGTCCATCGCCCAGGGAAGGAGATCTCCCATGCAGATGCGCTGTCCCGATCTCCCCTCCCTAGTTTAAGAGACCCCAAATGCGAGGTAGAGCAGGACCACCAAGTCCTGCTGATTGAGTCTCTCGACTCGCCCCCCCCCCCCATAGTTCCCACAGACCTCGCCAAAGCCACGGCGGCCGACAAAATCCTGTCCCAAGTCAGTTCCTGGGTGAGAAAATGGTGGCCCACAACTCTCCCCCGAGGAGGAATTCAAATCATTTTTCAGGCACAGGGTAGAGCTTTCCCTTGAAAGGGGCTGCCTTCTCTGGGGCCAGCGGGTGGTCATCCCAGAGAGGTTACGAGCAAAGGTGCTGAGGTTATTGCATGCCAGCCACCTGGGAATAGTGCGTTCCAAAGCACTGGCCAGGAGCTACTTCTGGTGGCCCCAGATAGACGTGGATATAGAGCACTTGGTGGGCACATGCGAGAGCTGCCAGAGCTCTCAGCCCAAGGAGTCCCGGCTGCCCCATAGGGAATGGGACACGGCCCGCGGGCCATGGTCCCGAGTACACGTCGACTTCGCTGGCCCCTTTCACGGGTCCATGTTTCTGCTGATAGTCGACTCATATTCCAAATGGCTGGAAGTCATCCCCATGTCTAACACCTCATCTGCTGCAACCATTAAACAATTGTGCAAGGTGTTCAGTTGTTTCAGCCTACCGGACATCTTTGTGAGCGATAACGCCAGTACTTTCACGTCTGCGGAATTCAAGGCGTTCATCGAGAGGAATGCCATCTGGCACATTACCTCTGCCCCATTTCACCCTGCCACAAACGGTCAGGTAGAGCGCCAAGTGTGCACTATGAAAGACGCACTGCGGCGCATGGGTCCCGGTGAATTGAACCTCCAACTGTGTCAGTTCCTCATTTGTTATAGGGCAACTCCCCTAGCTTCAGGACTTTTGCCGTCTGAACTCCTCATGAGGAGGAGGCCGGTAACACTTTTTGATCGGTTGGATCCGACCAGGGTGGAGGATGAGGGGAGAAATATAGAGATAGAGAGCTCCAAAAGCTTTGCGGTAGGGGACCCAGTTCACTGCAGAAATTACGCAACCTCGGGACCAACTTGGGTTCCAGGAACGGTCATCGAGCAAACAGTGCCAGTGTCTTACAGGATTGAAACTAGCACAGGTGGAGAAGACACGCTGACCAGCTCAGAAGGCAAGTTACCAGGGAAAGAGAATCAGCATTAGGGTTCTCTCCCACCCGCTTAACCCAAGGGGGAGACACGGGGACGTCCTCGGGTACAAATGCATACCCTGGATTCTCCAACGAGGAGGAGGATACGTTGAAAGAGTGGAATGAGTTTGATTTTATGTTGCCGTACCAGGGGGATATCGCGGAATGGTCCCCCACCCATCCGAGCGAGAAGAGGGGCTTTAGGTCAGCCCCTGGTACCTCCAGCCCTCCCAGTCCTTTTGTTCTAGAGTTTACCCCATCACCAAGACCCCAAGCCCAGGCAGCAGGGGGAAGTTCGTTCTCTCCATCCCCAAGAACACCGAGCCAGGCAGCAGGGAGTAACATAAGTACACCAGTTGTAGGTGCAAGAGACCGGGGTGAGACAACAAGGGTCTCCTCATCGGTTCCAAGATTCATGCTGGGGGGGTCACCGGGCGCCACAAAGCGACAGGCAGGGGTTCACATCCCAGTTACATGTTCCGTTCCCATCTCCAAATGCAAGGTTGTCACAGAGTCCCTGCCAGGTGATTAATGAGTCCCCACTTTCCGTTACAGGATGAGAGTCTGCGGAACCCGGAGCCCCTAGTTCCCCTGAACTCAGCCAAGCAGTCGTACACCCCAAGCACACATGCGGGAAGCCACAATGGTTGAGGGACTTCGTCCCATCCTAGGGGGGAGGAGTGTTGTGTTAGTAACTGTATCACTTTAAGAATGTATGAATGTAACCTGACAATGATTACAATGTAACCCAGCTGTTAAAGGAACACGAGCCAGCTACCCATAGAGGGCAGCTGCGAGCGTTCAGCTCACATGGTTCAAATTCCCCCAATCACCGGCAGCCGCGGGAACCCTTCCCGCGCAAGGAACACCTGGAGAAGATGGGCGTGACTCAGAATGACATCACGCAGGTAGCAGCCAATGAGCTACCGTGCTTTGGTGTATGGGACCAAAGACAACCGGACAACCGAAAGGTTGGTTTAACACAGGTTTATTGCATTGCATGAGGTTCCAGTGAGGCATGAGGAATGGCGGTGATACATCTCAATATATACAGTAGCTCTCTACATTTGAATCTTGTAGCACGGTAGCTGATTGGTTGCTACCGGCGTGGCCTCGCCCAGGCACGCCTCTTTCTTCAGCTGCTGAATGCAGGTCTTGCTTCAGCTGCTGAATGCAGGTCTTTCTTCAGCTGCTGAATGCAGGTCTTGCTTCAGCTGCTGAATGCAGGTCTTTCTTCAGCTGCTGAATGCGGGGAAGGTTTTCCCGCGGCTGTCCGTGATTGAGCAATGTGAACCATGTGAGAGTGAACGCTCGCAGCTGCCCTCTATAGGCTGTCTGCTCGCGTTCCTTCATAGCTGATATCGTTTGTATCTGGAGTGGTTACAATCTTGCCTTACAGTATAATGAACATGCATACATACATAACATCCCTCCCCCCTAGGATGGGACGAAGTCCCGCAACCATTGTGGCTTGCCGCACGTTCGCTTGGGGCGTGCTTGCGCCTGCCCTAATTCTGGAGAGCCTGTGATCCCTGACTCCGCGGGCGCTTGTCCTGCAACGGGAAACGGGGATTCGTTAGTGGCTCTGTGGGGCGTCCGTGCCTGCCTTGCGCTTGGGGAAGGGAATGGGATGAACAGTTGGGAGGTAAATCCCTGCCTATTGCCCTCGGACCCCGGGGACCCTCCTAGTGTGAACCGCGGCACCGATGAGGTCGCCCTTGGGGAATGGCTACCTTCTGATCCCTGCTCGGGGGACCTTAAGACTGTGGTGGTGGGCGGACTCGCTGATGCCTCTGGTCTTGGAGGTGTCGGTCTCCGGAACATGGGCGCTATATTGCATTCTAACTCACAGGGGCTACTGGGACTGGAGGTACCAGGGGCTGAACTGAAACCCCTCTTTTCGCTAGGACGGGTGGGGGACCACTCCGCTAACTCCCCCTGGTACTGTAAATCAACGTCTAAACCTCTATGGGCCTCTGAGCCTCGGGGGGACTTCCGCGGCTTCCGCGGGGTATGAGTGTGGTTGGGGCTCCTCCTTTCTGACGGGGACTCCCGCAACCCGGGGCTCCTCCTCTCTGGCAGGGACTCCCGCAAAAGATTTCCGTGGATCGATTCCCTTTCCTCCCCCCTTGGTGGGGACCCATGCTCCCCTTTTCCTCCCCCTTGGGCTAAACGGGTGGGGGAGTACCCTAACGCTGAATCAATGCTGGCCTCATCCTCGTCTTGCTCTCCGGGGACCCTACGCCTGAGTTGGTCCACGTGTCGCCTCCACAGGAAACCTGTACTGGTCTCTACGCGGTATGAGACGGGGCCGGTTTGGTCTACTACGGTGCCCGGCACCCAGGCTGGCCCCGCGCTGGCGTAATTCCTGCAGTATACTGGGGCGCCTATGCCGAAACTCTTGGTGGGTTCCACCCCTATGTTCCGCCCCTTGTCCTCTACTCTCGTGGGGTCTAGCTTGGATATCCCCGTGGCCAGCTTCCTGCGCATCAACAGCTCTGCGGGGGAGTACCCTGACGCTAAGGGGGTGACCCTGTATCTCAGCAGGAATTGGCACAATTTCAGGTCGAGGTCTCCGGGACCCATGCGCAGTAGCGCGTCTTTCGTGGTGCGCACGAGGCGCTCTACTTGGCCATTGGTGGCCGGGTGAAAGGGGGCGGAGGTGACGTGCCGAATGGCGTTGCGTTCCATGAATGCCCTGAACTCGGCGGACGTGAAACAGCTAGCGTTATCGCTGACGAGGGTGTCGGGTAAACCGAACGTGGAAAAGACCCTCCTTAACTGTTTAATGGTTGTGGTCGAGGAGGTGCTCGAGACTGGAATGACCTCCAACCACTTAGAGAACGCGTCCACCACGAGGAGGAAAAGCGTTCCCCTGAATGGGCCAGCAAAGTCTACGTGAACTCGGGACCAGGGTCCCCTCGCAGCGTCCCATTCCCTAGGTGGCGAGCGAGCCTCTTCTGGCCTTGAGCTTTGGCACGCCTCACAAGTGCCGACCATGTGTTCGATGTCGGCGTCTAACTGGGGCCACCAAAAGTAACTGCGGGCTAGTGCCTTAGAGCGTACGATCCCCGGGTGGCTGACGTGCAGCAGTTTAAGCACCCTCGGCCGGAGAGACGTGGGGATCACTACCCGCTGTCCCCACAAGAGGCAACCCCTCTCCAGGGACAACTCTAATCTCTTTTTGAAGAATGTGTCGAATTCCGCTGCTGGGGAAGACACGGGCCACCCTTTCTGCACCCAGGAGCAAACTGTGGCCAGCGCTTTGTCCTTGCCTGTCGCTTTGGCGATTTCGGCTGGTACTACTGGAGGGGAGTCTAGGACCTCTATCATTAAGACCTGGTGGTCCCTCTCTACTCCGCCCACGTGGCAGCAATCCCGGGGAATGGGGGACCTCGACAGAGCGTCGGCATGGCTTATCTCCCTCCCGGGCCGGTATACCAACGCGTGCTGATACGCGTTGAGAAAAATGGCCCATCTGAGCATTCTCGGGGACAGGATCTGGGGTGTGGGCTTGTCTGCGGTGAAGATGCCCAGCAAAGGCTTGTGGTCAGTCACTATGGTGAAGGGGCGGCCGTACACGAAATCATGAAATTTCTTGGTCCCCGCAATTATTGCTAGCGCCTCTCTGTCTGTCTGAGCATAATTCCTCTCCGCTTGGGACAGGGATCTAGAGTAGAAAGCTATCGGGGCCTCCCTACCGTTCTCCAGCACGTGGCAAAGCACCGCCCCCACCCCCACCGGGGATGCATCGCATATCAGGACCACCGGGCGTTTGGGATTGAAGTGGGTCAGTACAGCATCTGATGCCAGGAGTCGCTTCAGGTCATTGAAAGCCTTTTCCTGGACGTCGCCCCACTTCCATGCCTCGTCCTTTTTTAACAATTTGTGTAGCGGTTCTGCCACGGCTGCCTTCCGCGGGAGGAAGGAGTGGTAGAAGTTGAGCAGTCCGAGGAACGACTGCAACTCGGGCTTGGAGGTGGGGCGAGGGGCCTTTTTGATGGCGGCTACCTTGGATTGGGCTGGCCTAATTCCCTCGGGAGTAACACGGAACCCTAGGAACTCAACCTCTGTAGCGAAGAAGACGCATTTGTCTTTCCGCAACCTCAACCCCGCCTTTTCGAATATTGTCAGGACCTTTCCCAACCTTGTTGCTAATTCGGCCCGGCTCCCCCCTGTAATTAATACGTCATCAAAATAGGGTAACACCCCCTCCAACCCCTTCAGGAGGCGTTCCACCAATGACTGGAAAATCCCGGGCGCCGAATTCACGCCGAATTGGAGGCGTGAAACCTGGAACGCCCCTTTGTGGGTGACTATGGTTTGTGCAGCAGCTGCGGCGGGGGTCACCGGGAGTTGCTGGTAGGCTTGGGCCAGGTCGAGTTTGGCGAAACACCTCCCCCCGTGTAACCTGGCCAATAAGTGGCTGACTACCGGCACCGGATACGCATTAGGGCGGATCGCCTTATTGATGGTGCACTTGTAATCAGCGCATATTCGGACTTCCCCGTTGGCCTTGAGCGCTGTTACAATTGGAGTTTCCCACTCCGCAGAATCAACAGGAACAAGAATCCCCTGGCCCACTAATTTGTCCAATTCCGCCTCAATTTTGTCCTTTAGTGCGAAAGGCACTCTGCGCGGTTTAAGTCTGATTGGACGCACTCCAGGGTCCAGGTCGAAAGTCACTGGGGGGCCCTTGAATTTTCCTAGCCCCTTTTTAAAAACCTCGGGGTGCGCGTCGCACACGCTCTGTATTGGATCAGTCCCGGCGGCGTGTGCTCCCACGGCGTGCACCCCCCCAATGAACAACCCCAGGGGCTGGAACCATTGAGTCCCGAGGAGGCTGCATTTACCCCCCTTGAGGACGACTAAGGGAAGCGTTGCGGTGTACTTTTTGAACTGGACCTGGAACTTCCCAACCCCCAACACTGGGATGCGGTTCCCCTGCACGTCCTTCAGCGTGGCCCTCAACGCCTTGAGCTTGGGCCGCACGCGGGGGGCGATTTTCATGAACTCCCCCTGGGAAATAATGGAGTATGAGGAACCCGAATCCACCTCCATCCTAACAGGGGCCCCTTGTATTACTACCTCAACGAAGTAACGGGGGTGCTCCGTGGAAACGCTGCAAACCGGCGCGTCGTCCTCGCTGTCGTCGGAGACTCGTCCTACTCCGTCCCGCGTCCTCGTGGTCCGTGTGCCGTCCTTCGGCCTCGTGGTGCGGTCCTGCCTCGTGGTGCGGTCCTGCCTCGCCGAGCGGTCTGGAGAACTCCGGGTGGCCTCGCGTCGTTTCCGGCAGACCTTGGCGATGTGCCCGCGCCGGCCGCAGTTGTGGCACTCGGCCTTGCGGAATGGGCATTTGGTGCGGGCGTGGGCGGCGCCGCAGCCATCGCAGCGCCGGCCCTCTCTCTGGACCCTCCGGACGTCCTCGTCGTCGCTGCTCTCTGCAGAAGACGAGTTCGAAGTCCGCCGGGCCGCGCGCACCGAACTCTCTGCCTTGGCGGTCTTCGGGCGCCAGTCCTGGAGTTCGTGCACCCCGGCCGACGTGGCCTCTGCGGCCTGTGCCGCGTCGAGGACTTGTTGCCACGTGGGAGGCGGCTCCCTTTTCATCAGCGCGCGCTGAGTCTCTGTGTCCCTCAGACCGCAGAGCAGGCAGTCCCGGAGGGTGACGTCGGGGAGTTCCCACTTGCAAGGGCCGGCGGCCAACCGCAGGGCCGCGGCGAACTCATCGACCGATTCTCCGGGTGCCTGGACTCGCCTCCAGAACGCGCTCCGAGCGGGGAACATCGCTATTGCCGGCCGGAGATGGGCGCGCAACGCCGCCAGGAGCTCTGAAGCTTTGAAGTCGCCCACCTTCCTCGGGGCGATCAGGTCCACCAAGGTCCTCTTGGTCTCGTGTCCGAGCATGCGGACGAAAATGGCCCTCTTTTTGGCCTCATCGGAGACTTCGAGCTCCACCAGCGCTGCGTTGAAGTCTATCTCAAACAGCTCCAAGTCTCCCTGCTTCTTGATCTCGTAGCCGGCGCATGTCTTGGTCCCGTGGGCAGCCATATCCCACCTTCGTCGCCAATTTGGTGTATGGGACCAAAGACAACCGGACAACCAAAAGGTTGGTTTAACACAGGTTTATTGCATTGCATGAGGTTCCAGTGAGGCATGAGGAATGGCGGTGATACATCTCAATATATACAGTAGCTCTCTACATTTGAATCTTGTAGCACGGTAGCTGATTGGTTGCTACCGGCGTGGCCTCGCCCAGGCACGCCTCTTTCTTCAGCTGCTGAATGCAGGTCTTGCTTCAGCTGCTGAATGCAGGTCTTTCTTCAGCTGCTGAATGCAGGTCTTGCTTCAGCTGCTGAATGCAGGTCTTTCTTCAGCTGCTGAATGCGGGGAAGGTTTTCCCGCGGCTGTCCGTGATTGAGCAATGTGAACCATGTGAGAGTGAACGCTCGCAGCTGCCCTCTATAGGCTGTCTGCTCGCGTTCCTTCATAGCTGATATCGTTTGTATCTGGAGTGGTTACAATCTTGCCTTACAGTATAATGAACATGCATACATACATAACACGTGCAACCCTTTTCAAATGTATTGTTGCAGTATAAAATGAGCTGTACCTCCGCCATTACCACATGTTCATCCTGACCATCATGCAATAAAGCTGTGTTTTAGCCCTCACTGCGGCTCCTTCTTTGTCTTCCGTGCAAGACATTAAAGGTTCTTAAATCTAATTTTATTCAGTGAATGTCACTGCTCTGGTATTTGCAGAATGAGTTCACCAGAGGCAGTTTTGATGTTCACAAGATTAGTTCCCCAGCCTGGAAGGCAGCTCTAGTACTTGCAGAGTCAGACCCTTGCCCTGTTACACCTTATAGGCCCCACCTGAGTGGCCTGAGGAAGTTCTGGACCATGAAGAGCTCCTCCTGGGGGCCCTGAGTGGCTAGAGTTTTGAAGGCAGGATCCAGGAGTAAAGCAAGATATCTTTTGAAATGGGTACAATTCATGAGCCATACAACCATAAGTCCGCTAAACTTCATTGTTAAGTTATAGTTACTGTTTTGCCTGTTGCCCTGGATCCTGGTGCTTGTGTTACTTGCCAGCTACCCATTCCCTGGACTCTTACAGTGAGTAACTGTTAATATGCAGTCAATTTCTAAATGTGCATAATTCCAGGAGGATTTTAGAAACTTGCATTGAATGATTTTTGGTTGGTCGGCTGGAAGTGGGGAGCAGCTGGCTCCAGCGGGAAGATGTGGAATGCGGCATTATTTCCTCTGGTTGATGCTGCTGAGGACATTGAGCCCTGGGCTCCGCCGGAGACATTGAGCTGGGCTCCGTCATGTTACTCTATTACTTTGTATCTTGTTACTTTCTTATTGTGTTTTGTGCTTTGCTCTTGTTGTATTGCATAGTTTTTTTTAATATATTGTATCTTTACTGACATGTTGTGAGCTGCCCTGTGTTGGTCTGTGCTGAGTAGGGCGGGATATAAAATAAATAAATAATAAATAAATAAATTTTCCTGGTCTAAATTAAGTATGCACTGTGTGGCAGGATACAAAACTCTACTAGGTGAAAAGGCAGGAGTATTCTAAATACACATAGATACTTACTCACATGAACTAAAATGCTGATTTTGAGTAAATGTCAGCCTTCCTTTTGGTGGTGGGGTGAGCAGAACAATAATTAAAATCAATGCTTTAAAATGGTAAAACTGTTTAAAACAAAGACCAGGATCCTATTGATAGGCTCAACTATGGAGATGAAAGCGTGCCTTCAGTTCTGGGCGAGGCAAATGGGACATGTTTCTGGCGGCACTGGGAGAGGGAGGCCGAGAGGTCGGCATGGCTGGCCACATGGGCATGGCCTGGAATTTCTACTACCAGTTTGCTATAACCAGTGAGAACCAGCCACAGTACCACACTAGCTTCATACCCTGCTTTCTATGTTCTCCCCACAGCGGTTAGAAAGGACTTAAAGCAGGAATATATCTAATAGCCATATTTGTGTTAGCATTTTTAAAAACAACCTTGCATATTATCTCAAACTGGAACTATTTCAAGGGACTCTTCTGGCCTAGGATGACTTCACACCACTGAAGTTAAAGAAAGCCCTATCTTTTCCTGCTCTGTTTTCTTTCCCACTCTCTCATCTGGTGTCAGTTGTCTCTTGCTGTTAACTTGTACAGCAGCAGTAAAGAAAGCAGCATGTAAATTAAGCAACTATAACTAAAAGAAAAGGGTTGTTATTTTTTGTCTTAGAGTAAGTTATTGAGACTCTGAGTGCCACTTAATTAGAAAGAGGTGGACTCTGGAAGACTTGTAGCTATTCTTCTCTGCTGATTTGTGACTTCTATTGAATAGCTAAAGAAAATTTTACTAGAACTTCAAAACTTTGCAACAATTTCGACAGCTGCAGTCTTTTACATAGTTGAAAACCCTGACTGTATAAGGCTCTGTTTCATATGGAGGACTGTGCTTGCATTCAGCTACACACACACTTCTTCACATTTTTTTCCCTTTCAAACCAAATTAGAAAA
This sequence comes from Bradypodion pumilum, assembly GCA_035047305.1. Taxonomy (NCBI): domain Eukaryota; kingdom Metazoa; phylum Chordata; class Lepidosauria; order Squamata; family Chamaeleonidae; genus Bradypodion; species Bradypodion pumilum. The sequence continues at coordinate 60,197,786 of JAWDJD010000004.1, read as the reverse complement.
TGTCACAGTAAGGGAAAATAGTTGTGACATTGAAATGTGTGCATACAGGGTCATATTTTTCCAGTACTGTGCATCATGCCCTACACCAGGGGTTGGCAATCTTTTTAAGTCAGGGTCTGGGTCACGCTCCCTCAGACAGTTGAGAGGGCTGGACTGGTGCCCCCCCTGCCATAAACACTGCTGTAAATGCATCCATAGCTGTTATAAATGCATCATAAACATGGTGGCAGCAGCGGTGGTGGGTGGGGCAATGGCCAGATTATTTGGCACAGGGACTGGATTTGGCTCACAGGCCGTAGGTTGCCGACCCATGCCCTATACCATCAAATCACGATCTAAAGACATTCTCCCCACCTTTATAGCAACAAACTACCAAGGACTGCATGGGAAAAAGCTGAACCGGATTGTTCTGACATAAAGAGGAATAGAAGGTACCAACAGCAGAGAAAACAATGAAAATGCAGCTGCTTATATACTGTTCCATAGTGTTAAAGCACTCTCCAGGTGTATTTGCAAGATAATTATACAAACTACAATTTGCTCACAACAAGCTAACACCCATTTTACCAATCTCAGAAGGAGGGAAGGCTGATTGACTTTGAGCCTCTCAGGATTGAGCTCAGATTGTGAGAAGAATTTTGGCAGCGTAGTCACCGAACCACAGGGGCTCTGAGTGGGGAGCAGAAAGCAGCAGATGGATTCAAAATCAACCTTTGTATCATACAGTCAGTAAAAAAAACAAAAAACAAATTAACCTCTTTTATAAGCATAATAAATTTTTGATGGTATAGTCAGGCATTGAGTGTTTTTGTTTGTTTGTTTGGTTTTTTTTTTGGGGGGGGGGATGATAGTAATGCAGAAAATGCCATGTCTCCTCTCCACCACCCCAGAACAAAAATATTCAGATCTGAAACAACCATTTTTCATGTTTTCAAATATATTCAAAACACAAACATACATCTTTAGACAATTTATATGCATTTAAATTAGTTTACAACTGAAGTAATATTTAATAGATGCATAGAACTGTGGGAAAACTAGTACTAAAATATGTGAAAGACAAATAAGATACATCGATTTAGGCTTTATCCATTTATAATCATCTCCTTTTATTTTTTGTATACTGAAATATAAAATGGACTAATTAAAACTTGCCTTATTACTCAGCATTGCAAAATGAAAAGTAAAAGTGCAAATTAGGAAACAAAGCAGTTTAGAGCCTGCAAAGAAAGAAAATAATTATTTTTAAAAAAACCAAATTCCCCTAGTGTGTTACTAAAGGGCAGAAATATACACAAATTAAATCATAGTAAACAAGTTACATTAAATGCCTTGGAAGTGTGTGAGTTGCCAACATGTTCAAAGCTGGGATGACATAACTAAAGTAGTCATAGTTGCTTTAGAACAGTGCTTCCCAACCTTTGGTTTTTGAACTTTAATTCCCAGAAGTCAATTCCCTAAAGCACTGATCAGCCAATGTTCTGACTTAGGCTTCTGGGAATTCAAGTCCTCCTGTTGGGAACCACTACTTTAGAAAGTTAATTTTAAAGTTAATCAGGAATGCTATGGTAGAAAAGAAAGTTAACCTGAACACCGGCACCTCTTTATGAAGCTGGTGAACTAATTGGCTAGTGATGTATGTGGAAGGACCTGCTTGGAGGAACATCTTTGTCATTGATGAAATCTGAGGATTGTGAATATCTGCAAGGTTATATTTAGTTTGAGGTGATGCAGTGTAATAGCACAATGGATTGTGGCTCTTCCTTTTTTGATTTGGATTAGTGATGGGCACTGTGTTTAGACAAGCATGGAAAAATGGACTGAATCAGGACTGTCTGTGTCATCTGGCTACAACCATGGAATGTAAGTAATCACTGATCAATCACAGGGTGGTGTAGACTCCTTATGGATTCTTCAGGTTCAATCTTGAATTTTATGGGGTTATTTTTTTAAAAAAAATGATAGATCATGATTCCATGGAACTGTGTTCGCATGGGAAATTTCTAACTAAATCAGCTGGAATCACTATAAAACAAAATGGGAAATCCAGAATGATACACCATATCTCCAGGGAGACTCAGCTAGCACCAGAAGAGAAGGAGGAATAGCTCCACATAAAGTCCAAGACCTCTCTTGGACATTGCAGCCATTGATGTATTAGGTGGGGGTTCATACTGAAGACATTTTGCATAGCTGCAGGCAAAGTGAAAGATGATGGTTTCACTGTCTCAATTTTTTCTTATCCATTTAAGTTAACTAAACACACCAACTATGATGGTATTGTGTAATGGTGTGTGCCCCCCCATCCATTGGCAAGGGGGTATCATATACACTAAAGTCATGTCCGTAATAGTGTGACAAAAGAAAGGTAGCTCACTGACCTTCTGCTATGAGCTCCAGAATCAATAAATGCATACATCACAGGCCTCACATACTGTTCAGGACTTAGTGCTTTTCCAGATTTATGTGCCTCTTCCACCAAACCCAACTCTAGCTGGAAGAGTTTGCTGAAAGTGGCATTCCACTCAGTTGAGTATCTGAGAAAATTGGTTTCCACTGGCTGCAGACACCTGCCTTCTAGGCTAGGCAAGCAAAAATCCTCTCCATTGCTATTACATGCAAGAACCTTTCCAGAAACAAGTAAACATTGGCATACTCAGGCCTCTGCCTATTGCGTCCCTAGAAGTCCAGTAAGTATTGGCAGGTTCAGCCCTTCTCTTCCAGGGTACTGTTATTTGCAGGATCCCCTTCCAATGACAGGCAAAAATTATAGATCTCAGGGTCTTGGGCAGTGTGGTTGCTTACAATGACAAGAAGCCAGAAGAAGCAAAACTTGGAATGGTCTTTCTCAGTGGTGGTGCCTTTCATCTGGAATGTTCTCCCGTTGGAGTCCCATTGGGCAGTGTCCCTCCATTTTTAAGAAGATGCTAAAACACATTTATTTAGAGAACCACTTGCTGAATTCCTTCCTTAGTGCGGTTTGGCTTCTGTGGGGCTTGATGTTTTTGTCACCATGGGTTTATTTAATTTTTATTATTGATTTATGTTTTAATGCTATTTTGTATTTTATTTTCTAATTTGTATTGTTGCCCAACTCTGAAGACACTGGCGGTTCACAGAAAATAAAACAAATCACAGTTTAAAAAGCAATTTAAAAAACCCATTAAAACTACTGACAAGGGGGCATGGCTAAGATGGCCGACAAGTAACATCTTGATCCGGACGCTCGCACTTATCAAAGTGGTAATTAATGTGATTGAGCAAAATGGGGAAATTTTAAAGTGGTATTTTTTGTCGATAAGACTCCTGCTTGCCTATCTGGAAAGTTTTGAAGTTGGGCGGTCGAAGTTTGGGAGGTTTCCTGGGCAGGCAAGGCTCGCGATGGAAGCCGCGACTTTCCCTGCCGAGGAGCCGAGAACGGGACCAGCGAGACGGCGGAGATCTGAGGCGGCAGTAGAATCGGCAAGAAAACAATTGTATGTAAGTGCACGAAAGTCTATATGGAAAAGTTAAAGTTAACTGGGGATCTTGCCTAGAAGAGCCTGGACTTGGAAGCGGATGGAAGTGGATGAAATTGGGCTGTCGTCCCATTAATGGCGGCGGACCTGGAAAACGAAAGTGATTGTGTTCTGGTCTATGGCTTCCTTGCGCCCCAGGAGAACCGCAGCGTGTTTTGGCAACAGTAAAGTGGTTTAAGAAGTTTTCGTCTGGGCTCCAGCTTTTAAAGGCTGCAGTGTGTTTCCAGTTTAAAGTGTGTGGGGAAAGTTTGCCGATTCACAGAGGAAGAAGGGGGGTTTCCCCCTGAAGTTAATGTAACCGCTGGAAAAGGGCGCTTTGATTTGTTCGTTTCAAGAGAAGGATTAACTTGTCTTTTTATTCCTTCACCGTGTGGATTACAAATAACATCTTCTTTTTGGACATATTGCTCCTCCTGTTTTTCTTCCCTCCTTGCTTGGATTTTGGGCTTTTTTTCTCCTCTCACCCCCACCCCCTCCTGGTGGCTTTGACTCAAACGAAAAAATCTGGGTGACCGTTTCCTTGGAGCCTCTATTTTTGTGGTTTGGAAGGCGAATAGTTGGACTGCTTGCTTTGGGGAAACGGATCGGATGTGGAGTATTCCTTTTTTCTTTTTGTTTGGAGCATATTCCTGTTCCTGTTTTCTTCTTGTGGATTATAGCTACCAACTCTTCGCTGGATTTCTTCCTCCTTATAAGCTTTGTTTGCCTTGTTTGGATACGTGGTACTAGTGGTTGCAGTGGCACAGGCTTGTTTGGACTGATTAAGACTTTGCAACATTCTGCAACACTGGACTCTCCTATTGTGTGTCATCATGGATAAAGGCACAAGAGGGAAAGCAAAAGAGGAAGAACCAGTAGTGAAGTCTAAGAGGAAAGAAAAAACACCAATCGAAGAAGCCCCTCAGTCTTCATCACCGCCCCCTGAGCCTTATGATCAAACTCAAATTATGGTGGAAATTGGAAAATTGTTCCAGAAATTGGAGAAGAATGAGGAATCAAGGGTGAAAGATAGAAATGAAATGATGAAAAAACAAGATAAGGTGGTATCATCTGTTGCAGATTTTTCAAAAAAAGTGGACTTAAGTTTGCAAAAAATAGAGGGAAATGTGAAATTGGTTCAAAATGAGGTAATTGCCATAAAAAGGAAATAAAAGGGACTCAGGAGGCGGTGCGGGAGAACAAGCTGAAATTGGAAGAACAAGAGAGAAGGATTGATGCTGTGGAAGATATGATGAGAAAGCAGAACATTGTGATCCGTCAGGTGGTTGAACGGACACAGGATCAGCTAAGAGAAAGAGTGGTTCAGTGGTTAAATGGTTTGAACATGGGAAAGGAATTTGTTCAGGAAGATATTGTAAGTGTATTCAGGGTGGGCCCAAGAAGAGGGAGGGTGGTTCAAAGAAATGTTTTGGTAAAATTTGCAAATTGGGGTGATAAGCTAAGAGTAATGGCTTTTCTGAAACGAGCTGGACCTGATGCCCTGAAATTTTATGGTTCTGATGTAGAAGTTTATAATGATATTTCATTGAAAGGAAGAACGTGGAGATATAAGATGAGGCCTGTAACCAAATTGTTGATGAGTAAAAATATAAGGTACAACTGGAGATTTCCACAGCAACTGCGCTTTTTCTATGATAAAAGAATGCAAGTAATTGATGAAGGGACTAATCCATTGGAGTATCTGAGTTTGCTGGAGTTGGTAAAAACAGATTCGGAAGAGTGGATAAATTTTAAGAAAGAATTGTTGGAATCGGGTGCTCTGGGGAGGGAGTATGAGAGGGCAGAGGCCGGTGGTGCCACAGGTGGAACACCGCAGGGAAAGGATGAGGAGGAGGAGCTGTCATTGATCATGGTGGAGGAGGAGACAAGTAAGGAGAAATGAGAAATAGATTATTAAAAATTAAAGCATTTAAACGATATAGAAGGGTGAGTAGCGCGTAGCACTGGTAGGTAGGCACATCTTGCATGTCCCCCCTCTCCCCTCTTTGGTTGTCGAAGGCATCTTTTTTTCAAGAAGGTGGGGAGAGAGATAGTGTGTGTTTTATGTAGATTTGTGTGTTTTTGGGGGAAGGGGTTGGTGATGGCACGCCCAATGGAGAGTTTAGAAGTTAGAAAGGAAATAGATTATGGGAAATATTAAAATATTAACATGGAATGTGAAGGGTACAGGTTCTGTTCCTAAGAGGCGGAGGCTGGAATTGGCGTTGAAGAAAGATAGACCCGATATAGTGTTTTTACAGGAAATGCACCAGAAGTCAAAAGACACGAATAAACTTTTTTGGGGATGGATTCAACATTATGAGATGGCGTTTGGAACTTCAAAAGCGAGATGTGTGGCAATTATTATTTCTAAAAAATTAGGGTTTGAGATTACAAAAAGTGTTGCTGATCAAGAGGGTAGATACTTGATTGTAAGAGGAAAAATAGAAGATGAGGAAATTATGTTGGTAAATATATATGCTCCAAATGATCATCAAGCGGATCTCTTAGAAAAAGTTCGGAAAGTAGTGGAGCCAGAAAATGTTGCAAAAACTATTGTGGCTGGAGATTTTAATTTGATAAGGTCGGGTTTAGACTGTACGAATATAGCAAGATGTGGAATCGGCTTGAAAGGGAAGGTTTTAGACAAATGGATGGTTGCGATGGGTTTGAAGGACTCTTGGAGAGAGATTAAGGGCGCTGAAAGGGCATATTCTTTTTTCTCACACGTCCATGGGACCTACTCGAGAATAGATTACGTCTTTCTTACGGAAAACTTGATTAAAGATATTGAGGGAATGGAAATTGGGATCATCAAGGAATCAGATCATGCCAAAGTACTTTTGGAACTGAAATTACAAAAAGATATTCGAAGAGGAAGAAGTTGGAGGTACGATCCTAACCTATTTAAAGACCGAAAATGTAAAGAGCAAATCATGGAAAGATGGAAAGAAAGTTGGCAGTGGAATGATAATAATGAAGTTACTTTTAACGTTGTATGGGATACCATGAAGTCGGTTTTCAGAGGGGAAAGTATAAAGCTGGCGAGTATTAAATATAAAAGACATAAGGTAGAACAGATAGAAAAAGAAAAAGAAATAAAGCAGTTACAGGAGGACCATTCAAAAAGTAAAGATAAAAAAACTTTCACTAAATTGCAAAGACTCAAAGCAGAGCTAATGGGCAAGGATATTGATAAAGTTAAAAGAGACTTGATTTATCTAAATAGAGAGTATTTTGAATTTAGTAATAGAAGTTCAAAACTATTAGCAAGAGCAGCTAAGGTCAAAAGGGAAAAAAGAGAAATTGGGGTGTTGGTTAATAAACAAGGTTTAAGGTGCAACAAGAATAGGGATAAATGTAAAATTGTGAGGGAATTTTATCAAGCATTATATGCAAAAAAGGAGGTAGATGTGGAGAGGCTCAAAGCGATTTTGGAGAGACAGTTAGGGAACAGAATAAAACAAGAACATAGAGAAAAAATGGAGGAAAGGGTCACTGATAAAGAGGTAAAGGAGGTAATTAGTGGGTTGAAGATAGGGAAAGCCCCGGGAGATGATGGATTATCGACAGAATTTTATAAAGAATTTAAAGACGTTGTGGTTCCAAAGTTAGTGAAGTTATATAACTATATTTTAGACGGAGGACAAATCCCGACCTCATGGTATAATACCATAATCGTTCTGCTGCCAAAACCGGGAAAGAATTTGGAAAGGGTGGAATCGTACAGACCAATTTCTCTTATAAACCAAGATGCCAAGATCTTCACAGCAATATTGGCTAAACAGTTTAAACAGTTTTATGGGGGAATATATAAATGTTGACCAAGTTGGTTTCTTAAAAGGCAGGCATATGGTGGACTTGACTAGAAGGGTATTAGATTTAATTGATAATGTTAATCAAACGAAGGAAAAGGTGGGTTTATTATCATTAGACATTTTTAAGGCATTTGATTCATTACAATGGTCCTCAATCAAGGAAATAGTTAGAAATTATGGATTTGGGGATAGATTTAGAAGGGTAATTGATCTATTATACCAAAAAGGGAATGCTAGGATTAGAGTAAATGAAGAGGTTACAGATGTGGTAAAGCTCGAGGCAGGTACCAGGCAGGGATGTCCACTATCTCCTATCCTGTTTATCATGGCAATGGAAATATTAGCCAAAAATATAAGGGATGATCCAAGTATAGAAGGGATAATGGGTAATAAAGTGAGTATGTATACAGATGATACATTGTTAATGGTGAAACATCCTGAGATGGTAATGGATAGGATTAAAGATCAATTACAGGTATTTGAAGCTATAACTGGACTGATGATAAATTGGGATAAATCAGAACTGATGCTGTGCAATATGGGGGTAAACAAGATGGGAAGGATAGTGGGGACACTCAATATACAAATTAAAGAAAAGTTGAAATATTTGGGGATAACTATTTCAAATAAATTGGAAGAACTTAAACGATTGAATTATGACAGTTTGAAAGTAGAATTTAAGAGTAAATTACAAGAGTTTCAGAAGCTGAATCTGTCATGGTTCGGGAGGATTGCAATTTGCAAAATGATATTGCTGCCAAAGATTAATTTTTTATTTGATGCACTTGCAATCCATTTGAAGGAGAAGGAAATTAATGAGTTTCAAAAGATGTTTAATAATTTTTGTAATGGAGGTAAAAAATCTAGACTTCCAAAGAAGTTTTGGTACTTATCTCAGAAAGAAGGGGGTTTGGGTATGCCAAATTTGTTAGCATACTATCGAGCATTCCAAATTAAGAATGTTGTGAAGATCTTGGCAAGAGAAAAGGCAATTTGGGAGGAATTGGAGATGAAAGAATATAGGAATATTGGCAAAATGATCTTTTTGGGAATAAAGGATAAACCGATAAAGACAAGCAATACTATGATGAGAGGCCTCATGGAGGTGTGGAAAAGAGTAAAGAAAGATATGGTCCCAAATCTCTCTCCAATCTTGGAATTGACTGATATGGTGTGTTTTCCGATAAAAATAGATAAGGGAAAAAAAGGAAATATTGGACAAAAATGAAATTTCTTTATTAAAGGACTGGTTAAAAGTATGTGATGATGAAAATAAGAGGAAAAAATATTTGAAAAGTTAAAACTGGACTGGTTTCAGAAATTGAAGGTTGATAACTGGAATAAAAAATATAGAAGGGAAGTAGGGATAGATAGAACAAAGACTGAATTTGAAGAATTGGTATTAAAGATTAGAAGAGGGGAAAAGAATATTAAGGGTCTAGTAAGCCAACTTTACATCATATTGAATAAGGGTATAGATCCACAAGATGATTTGAAATGGAAGTGGGAACAAATTCTGAATATAAAAATAGGAGAGGTTGAATGGAGAAACAAATGGAAAAAGAGGATAATGAGAACAATGTCAGTAAGAATTAAGGAACATAATTTTAAAATGTTGTGGCAATGGTACTTGACACCACTGAGGCTTCATCAGATGGATAATAAAAGGGATAATTTATGTTGGCGATGCAAAGAAACGGTTGGAACATATGAACATATGTGGTGGAGTTGTAAAAAATAAATGATTTTTGGAGAGGAATAGAAGGAGAGATTGGGGAAATAATGGGCAAAAGAATTAAGCTGGTGTCAGGTACCATCCTATTAACAAATGTGGAAGGCATAGGTTTGAAGAAGGAGAAAAAAGAATTATTGGAAATTATATTAACTACAGGTAGACAATGTATAGCCAGAAATTGGAAAAATGATGTAGTTATACAGATTGGAGAGTGGTATAAGGAAATGTGGAGCTTAGCATTGAACGACAAACTGACATGGGAGATTAAAGTAAAAAGGGATAAATTAAAAGAAAATAGGTTTTGGAGTATTTGGAAGCCGTTTGTGGATCACTCTCTTATGGCAAGGGACAGTTTTGGACCTGTACCATCTCAAAGAGGTTTTTGGAGATGATATAGATACTAAACTCTCCGGGCATTGTATATATTCACAGGGTGATGTGTAATTAGTAAAGAAATAAAAAATAGTTGTAGCACTGAAAGTTTTTATGATTGTTATGGTTATAGTAATAATTCATATTGTGGGTATTCAATAGTGGGGGCTACATGGTAAATAATCAGTTCAATTATTATCATGTGCTATCTCCTATGAATTTGATGTAATATTGTATTGTATTGTTATTGTTTTTCTTTTCTGTATGTTTGTTAAAATTTAATAAAAATTTATTTTTTTAAAAAAAACTACTGACAAAAGTTTAAAAAAGATATAAAAAGTGTGTGTGTGTGTGTGTTCTTACTAAATTAGCCAGCAGGCCAGGGTCACCATGTTGCTGGTGCCCCACACCTGCCCTGCCAGCCAGGTTTTTTAGCCCTTTCCTGAAGGGCAGCAACTCTGTCTGGAGATGCAGCTCAATTGGCAGGAGTTTCCATAGGGCCGGGGCAGACACTGAGAAGGCCCTCTTTATGGTGCTAGAGAGACGCGCCTGTCTAGCAGATGGAACAATTAGAGAACCTCTCCGGTCTGCTCTGGTGGGATGAGCAGATGTTCTTGGGGTGACACGGTCTCTTAAGTATTCTGGCCGACTGCCATGTAGGGCTTTAAAGGTAATAACCAGCACCTTGAATTGCACCCGGAGGCACACTGGCAACCAGTGCAGCTCCTGAAGCAGTGGCAAGATGCGGACATACCGACCGCACACCATCACCACCCGGGCGGCCACATTCTGGACCAGTTACAGCCTCCGAATGGTCATCAAGGGCATCCCCATGTAGAGCGCATTGCAATAGTCAAGTCTGGAGGTGACCAGAGTGTGCATGACCATGAGCAAGAAGTCCCGATCTAGGACTCCTTGCTAATCAGACATGGGAGTGAGACTTCATGGCATCAATTTATACACATCAGGTACAGAGATCAGCAGGCCTAATTTGCAACTGAGCTCTCCCTCTAGTTGGCCAAATGCGTGCAACTGACAGCAGGGTGAAGCTTTTGACTCTGCATGTGCTCTTAAGCAGAGCTGCTGCTGAGGAGAGCCAAACAAAGGAAGTGAGCACTGGTAAGTTTTGCAGTTGGAGTAGAGCTGCTTTAGAGGCCTCCACTAATTCAAATTGATAATTTAAACTGCTGAGAGCCACCTCTGTTCAAACAGAGGAAGCAGTTAGAGATTGTAAACTACTAACAAAAGAAGAATATAGTCTTACTAGGTAGAAAGGTAGTAAACGTGTACATTTTTGAGGCCCAGAATACTGCACTTGTTAAAATGGATTCTGAGGGAACAGCTGTAGTTACCTGCAATTCTTGTGCCATGTTTGTGTTCTTGCCAACGCATATGGAGAACTACACTTGCAGCAAGTGCAAGCTGGTTGCACTACTAGAAGAGAAGGTCCACCAGCTAGAGGCCTGCATATCTAACCACCAACAAATTAAGGAGCTTGAGCTGTTCTTGGACAGAGCGGAGCAGACTATGTTGGACAAAGAAGAGACAGGGCACAGTTCTGAGGGAGAAGGCCCTTCACTAACTCAGGAGGGAGATGGTTGGAGGAATGTGACTCAAAGGAGGAGAAGAGTAGGGGATCACTCTGAGAGTCTGAAATTACAGAAAAAATTTGAGGCTCTTTCCCTCATCACACCTGATGAGGAACACACAGAGGAACAACTGGTTCCACCTGATGATCTCTCCTTCATCACACTCAATGAGATCCAGGAAGATAAACAACAGGAACAAACTGAGGTTCTCTCCCTTAATATGGTTGATGAGGTGCATGTAGATGAACAGTGCAGGAGAGAGGCTCCTTGTACTAGGCTATTCAATAATTAGAAATACAGAGAAATGGATTTGTGATGCACATGATAACTGTATGGTGACTTGCCTGCCAGGTGCAAAAGTTGCAGACATTACAAGAAATCTAGATAGATTGTTAGAGAGAACTGGGAACGAGCCAGTTGTCATGGTACACGTTGGTAACAATGATGTTGGGAAGGCCAAGCGGTCTGTCCTGGAAGCCAAATTTAGGTTGTTAGGAAGAAGATTGAAGTCCCGGACTTCCAAGGTAGCATTTTCAGAAGTGCTGCCTGTCCCTCGCGCAGGACCTACCAGGCAGGCAGAGCTCAGAAGCCTCAGTGCATTGATGAGGCGGTGGTGTCGAGAGGAGGGCTTCAGATTTGTCACGAACTGGAGAACATTTTGGGACAAGCCAAATCTGTTCAGGAGGGATGGGTTGCATTTAAACCATGATGGGACCAGATTGCTGGCACTCAACATCAAAAAGGCTGCAGAGCAGCTTTTAATCTGATAACTGGGGGAAAGCCGACAGGAGCTGGGCAGCATCCGGTTTGGGAAAGTATGTACTTGAGTAGTGAGGAGGATGCAAAAATTACTGAGCAGAGCAAGGAGCTAGTCACCAGCACTCTAGCAGAAGGATGCAAGAGGCAGTCTAACAATGCAACTGGACTCAAAAGACTGTATCAGGAAAGCATATATAAATGCTTGTATACAAATGCCAGAAGCCTCCGGAACAAAATAGGGGAGCTGGAATACTTAGGAATAGATAAAAATATTGATATTATTGGTATCACTGAAACCTGGTGGACGGATTATAACCAATGGGATACAGTTATCCCAGGCTACAAACTGTACAGGAAGGATAGGAAGGGGCAAACAGGAGGTGGTGTAGCCTTGTATGTCAAAGAAGTGATAAAATCGTATGAATTGGAATATCTAGGTGATTTAGAGTCACCATTAGAAGCTCTGTGGGTAAGAGTACCAGGCCACAAGGATGGTCTAACAGTAGGCATATACTATCGGCCTCCGACCCAAACTCTTGAGGGAGAATGTTGGAGAATGTTGTAAAGGAGGCATCCAAGAAGGGAAGCCTGGTTATAATGGGGGACTTCAATTACCCTCACATAGACTGGGTGAACTGTTGTTCAGCACATGATAAAGAGATAAAGTTCCTAGATATGCTAAATGATTGTTCCCTGGGACAGATGGTTGAAGACCCAACTAGAGGTACAAGAATCCTTGACTTGATCCTGAGTATTACTCAGGATCTGGTGCAAGATGTTAATGTGACTGATCCAATAGGGAACAGTGACCACAATTCAATTATGTTTAACTTGATCATAGACTGCAAGTCACTGATAAAATCAAACACAGAGACCATAAATTTTCAAAAAGGAAATTCCCAAAGATGAGGAAACTAGTAAAAAAGAAACTGAAAGGGAAAATTGAGAGAGTCCAAACACTCCAAGAGGCATGGAGGCTGTTTACAAAAACAATAACAGAGGCCCAATTGGAATGCATACCCAAAAGGAAAAAGGGCACTGCCAGGTCCAAGAGGACTCTGATGTGGCTTACAGGAGCTGTTCGGGAAGTGATCAAGAGCAAGAAAAGCTCATTTAGAAGATGGAAGGCTTGTCCAAATGAGGACAGCAGGCAGAAACATAAATTCTGGCAGAACAAATGCAAGGCAACAATCAGGAAAGCAAAGCAAGACTTTGAGGAGCGTATAGCTAAAAATACTCAGAGAAATAACAAAGACCTCTTTAAGTACATTAGAAATAAGAACCCAACTAGGAAGGCCATTGGACCATTAGATGACAATGGAAGGCAAGGGGTTATTAAAGAGGAAACAGAGATTGCAGAGAGACTCAATGAATTCTTTGCTTCAGTATTCACTGAAGAAGACTGAGACCACATGCCCAAAACAGAGCCTATCTTCGTAGGGAGGGAAACCGAAGAATTAAGCAAGATAGAAATAACCAGGGAGGAGGTCCTTGCATGTCTTCTTAAGCTAAACACTAACAAATCACCAGGACCAGATGGCATCCATCCACGAGTTCTCAGGGAACTTAAAGATGAAATTGCTGATCTCCTGGGCAAAATGTATAATCTTTCCCTCAAATCATGCTTTGTGCCTGATGACTGGAAGGTAGCGAATGTAACACCAATTTTCAAAAAAGGATCCAGGGGTGATCCAGGAAATTACCGACCTGTCAGTTTGACATGTGTCCCAGGTAAAGTGATGGAAACCATCCTAAAAGATAGAATTAATAGGCACATAGAAGAGAAGGCGCTGCTAAAGGAGAGCCAACATGGCTTTTACAAGGGCAAATCATGCCTCACTAATCTGTTGGAATTTTTTGAGAGTGTCAACAAGCATGTGGATAAGGGGGATCCAGTTGACATTGTTTATCTGGACTTTCAGAAGGCTTTTGACAAGGTCCCACACCAAAGGCTCTTAAATAAACTTACCAGTCATGGAATAAAGGGACAGGTCTTGTCCTGGATCAGCAACTGGCTAAGGGACAGGAAACAGAGGGTAGCACTAAATGGACACTTCTCCAAGTGGAGGGAAGTAAAGAGTGGGGTCCCCCAAGGTTCAGTACTGGGACCCCTGCTTTTCAACCTATTCATAAATGATCTAGAGGTAGGAGTAAAAAGCAAGGTAGCCAAATTTGCTGACGACACTAAATTATACAGGGTAGTGAAAACTGTGAGAGATTGTGAGGAGCTCCAGAGGAATCTCTTGACACTGGGGGAGTGGGCAAAACAGTGGCAAATAAGCTTCAACATCAGTAAGTGCAGAGTGATGCATGTTGGGGCAAAAAACCCCAATTACATTTATAAACTGATGGGGTCTGAACTCTCTGCGACAAACCAGGAAACGGACCTTGGTGTCCTGGTGGACAGCTCAATGAAGGTGTCAACCCAGTGTGCCTCAGCAGTGAAAAAAGCAAACTCAATGTTAGGGATCATTAGGAAGGGTATAGAAAATAAGTCAGCAAGTGTCATTTTGCCTCTTTATAAATCTATGGTGAGGCCCCATCTGGAATACTGTGTACAGTTCTGGTCGCCATACCTCCAGAAGGATATTATTGAGTTGGAGAAAGTACAGAGGAGGGCAACCAGAATGATTAGGGGACTGGAACACCTTCCTTACCATCTGAGGCTGCAACGGTTGGGCCTTTTCACTCTTGAGTGATGGCGTCTAAGAGGTGACCTGATTGAAGTTTATAAAATCATGCACGGTGTGGACAAAGTGGATAAGGAAAAACTGTTTTCCCTATCGCACAACACTAGAACTAGGGGACACTTGATGAAACTTTTGGGTACTAGTTCTCAAACAAATAAGAGAAAGTACTTTTTCACCCAGAGGATTACTGGTCTATGGAACTCCCTGCCAGAAGAAGTGGTGACAGCTGTCAGTCTTGACAGCTTTAAGAAAGGATTAGACAAGTTCATGGAGGACAAGTGTATCGATGGCTATAATTATGGCTACCTAAGGACAACCTCCGGGTTGGAGAGATAGGCAGGATATCTCTCAATGTCATTTCCAGGGAATCCTAAGCAGGTGAAGGCATCTCCTTGGGAATACCCTGAAGGAAATGGTGAGCCACTGTGTGAGACAGAATGCTGGACTGGATGGGCTGTGGCCTGTTCCGGCAAGGCTGTTCTTATGTTCTTATGTTTTTATGAAGCTCAGATGGTCTAGCCCAGGGGTAAGCAAATTTGGCTCTCTGGGTGTTCTTGGACTTCAATTCCCAGAAGCCCAAGTCAGTACGCCTGCTGATCAGTGCTTCCGGGAATTGAAGTCCAAGAACATATGGAGAGCCAAGTTTGCCATTGTCTAGCCATTAAAATTGGGATAGTCAATTTTGAAATATGTCTCATGGGAAATTTCTAACCAGATCAGACTAAAACAAAAAAGTTTAAGCTGTTTTGATTTTCTAGTGCAAATTAATGGGAAGCTGGTAATCTTAATTGTCAAATGAAACCAGTTAAGGCTAAAATAATTCTGGACTGAATTAAAATCACTCACAAAAGTCCTAGACTGGCCTGAATCAGATTGGGAGAGCCATGTGTAGCCCTGATATTGGAAGTCCCATCTACTTGTCAGACAATTTTGTTGACTGAATATAATGATTCTCATAGGCACTGTAATAACATCTCATTGTCTGAGGAGCTATCCCTCAATGACTTAATGAATGAAAAGAAAATGTGATCAGGGAACATTTTGCCTGTGATGACTGCTCCACAACAGCTGTTTTGTGGCATACTAAAACTATCATCTGGTTTGACACTAAAGTAATTTGATGGACATGTGTGATCTCAGCAGATCTTACATTTGGGGAGTGTAGGATATGGTTTTAAACTTTATCTCCAGGGTTTAAATATTTGTAAGTATGTTGAAAAATGGTAGTCACAATAGTTTATTCTTACCACAATCTCCAGATATCAATATTTTTCTTCCCATGCAATTAATACACTGAAAATGAATTAGAAAAATTAACTGCCTGATCTCAAGGAAGCAATCTATTTGTTATTGTCTCATTTGGAATCCTGTTAACTTTGGCAAAACCTTGTTGAGATGAAAGTAGCACCAGAACAATAATTCAGCTTTAATTAGCCTCAATCAAAGGTAAAAATGATTAAATAATTAGTTTTTTTTACAGCTAGGTAACTCTTCTTGAATTTGTTGTAACTTTCCCCTGGCTTAATTGCTTTTGTTCCTTTATCATGTATACAAGGCTGATTAAAAGTCTGCAGTCTGAAAAATATTTGCATTTTGCTAGCATGAAACTGAAGATTTTAATTCTTTTTTGTTTTTTCTAATTATTCTGGGTATACAGAAGAATGCAACCAAGTATCATTTTATTAACTTCCATAGATTACATCAGTTTCCTTGGTTAGTGATTGGCAGGCAAAAAATATTGCAACCCTTGGTGTTCAGAAAACATTCTAAAGTATTGGGGGGGGGGAGGTGGATAGAAGTACAGTATAGTTAAAATGGTTTACTAACATGTTTATTTAGCTATAAGGGTCAAGGTATACTTTGAACATATCATGTCAAGAGAAGAAAAAAAACTGTTAAATATTGAAAGACCTCCAATTGTTACAGAGAACCTTTCTTTCCTTCCTTCTTTCTAATTAGCATAGTTCTTTCCCCAATTATGGCATTTGAGGTAGACATGGGCTTTGTTTGCATATATAGCTGCTCACATGTAAAGGTCTTCCAGAATCTCTTCTCTGGAAGTGAACATGATTTTAGCTTCTAATGATGTGTTTTCTGTGACCTATGGTTTGACCTTTCCCCCCAGAAACCTTAAGCTGTCAAGGCAGGAGCTCTGCCCATGTATGTGTTACTCTAGCATAACTTTCAAGTGTTCTGATACAACTAATTTATTGTATCAATAACAGAATCAGATTTGTTCAGAAATCGGCTCCTTTGTTATTGCATATTGAGTGATTCATGGGCATGTTTCTTCTTTGTGCAGCCATCTGTGATTATATCTTGGCATTTGGTTGTCTCACGACACCTACTTGTTTGTCATCATTTGTAGCACAGCAGAAAAACACTGCTGAAAGTGCTGAAGGCAAGGAAGAAAGAGTTTGGGGGTGGGAGGAACTGCCTCCCAACAGAAAAGGTAGATTTAGGATTGTTCTTAAGGATAAAACCACGGTTGGTCAACAGCCCTTGAGATGGCACTGGCCTGTTAATCCTTCACTGCTCACCATTGACTAAGTTAGTGAGGGCTGATGGGAATTGTAGCCAGACAGATGCTGGAGTTTCACCAGCTGCTCACTCCACAAAGTAATAAAAGAACTTATGATCGTCAATAAGAACAGCTAGCAGATTTCTACTTCATTAACTTGTTCCTTCAGCAAGGCTGCTAGAAGGACATAAGCCCCAAACTTACTGGGCAGTTCCAGCTTGGCTTTGTAAGGATGTAAAAAATACCCCTTGAATTGGTCATTCTCCTCATTTCAGGTGCTGTCAATGCAGTGGCTCACATGGCTAAGATGCTGACTGGAAGGTGGGAGGTCAGCAGTTCAATTCCTGAGTACTATAGGATGGAATGAGCTCCCATCTTTGTCCTAGCTCCTGCCAGCTTAGCAGTTCAAAAGCAAGAAATTGCAAGTAGATAAATAGGGACCACTTCGGTGGGAAGGTAAACAGTGTTCCGTGTGCATATCACATGACCACAGAAATGTCTGCAGAAGCAGACAGCACTGGCTCTTCGGTTTTGAAACAGAGATGAGCACTGAACCCTAGAGTCGGATACAACTAGCTTTCAAGCAAGGGAAACCTTTACCTTTACCAATTCAAAAAGGCACTCATCAATGCAGAATTTTCAAGCCGTGTAAGATTACTCACCATCAGTGAAAATAAAGCTAAAGAGCATTTTTATTCATACAAAGAATTCTTTGAAATTTATGGAAATTCTCTCTCAGACAGTGTTATGTATGTATGTATGTTCATTATACTGTAAAGGCAAGAATGTAACCACTCCAGATACAAACGATACCAGCTGTAAAAGAACGCGAGCAGACAGCCCATAGAGGGCAGCTGCGAGCGTTCAGCCTCACATGGTTCACATTGCTCAATCACGGACAGCCGCGGGAAAACCTTCCCCGCATTCAGCAGCAGAAGAAAGAGGCGTGCCTGGGCGAGGCCACGCCGGTAGCAGCCAATCAGCTACCGTGCTACAAGATTCAAATGTAGAGAGCTACTGTATATATTGAGATGTATCACCGCCATTACCTCATGCTTCACTGGAACCTCATGCAATAAACCTGAGTTAAACCAACCCTTCGGTTGTTCGGTTGTCTTTGGTCCCATACACTAAATTGGCGACGAAGGTGGGATAATGGCTGCCCACGGGACCAAGACATGCGCCGGCTACGTGATCAAGAAGCCGGGAGACTTGGAGCTGTTTGAGATAGACTTCAACGCAGCGCTGGTGGAGCTCGAAGTCTCAGATGAGGCCAAAAAGAGGGCCATTTTCGTCCGCATGCTCGGACACGAGACCAAGAGGACCTTGGTGGACCTGATTGCGCCAAGGAAGGTGAGCGACCTCAAAGCCACAGAGCTCCTGGCGGCGTTGCGCGCCCATCTCCGGCCAGCAATAGCGATGTTCCCCGCTCGGAGCGCGTTCTGGAGGCGAGTCCAGGCACCTGGGGAATCGGTCGATGAGTTCGCCGCGGCCCTGCGGTTGGCCGCCGGCCCATGCAAGTGGGAGCTCCCCGAAATCACCCTCCGGGACTGCCTGCTCTGCGGTCTGAGGGACACAGAGACTCAGCGCGCGCTGATGAAAAGGGAGCCGCCTCCCTCGTGGCAACAAGTCCTCGACACGGCACAGGCCGCGGAGGCCACTTCTGCCGGGGTGCACGAGCTCCAGGACTGGCGCCCGAAGACCGCCAAGGCGGAGAGCTTGGTGCGCGCGGCCCGGCGAGTTTCGAACTCGTCTGCGGAGAGCGGCGACGACGAGGACGTCCGGAGGGTCCAGAGAGAGGGCCGGCGCTGCGACGGCTGCGGCGCCGCCCACGCCCACGCCAAATGCCCATTCCGCAAGGCCGAGTGCCACAACTGCGGCCGGCGCGGGCACATCGCCAAGGTCTGCCGGAAACGGCGCGAGGCCACCAGGAGTTCTCCAGACCGCTCGGCGAGGCAGGACCGCACCACGAGGCAGGACCGCACCACGAGGCCAAAGGACGGCACCCGGACCACGAGGACGTGGGACGAAGTAGGGCGCATCTCCGACGACAGCGAGGACGACGCGCCGGTTTGCAGCGTTTCCACGGAGCACCCCCGTTACTTCGTTGAGGTAGTAATCCAAGGGGCCCCTGTTAGAATGGAGGTGGACTCGGGTTCTTCATACTCCATTATTTCCCAGGGGGAGTTTATGAAAATCCCCCCCCCACATGCGGCCCAAGCTCAAGGCGTTGAGGGCCACACTGAAGGACGTGCAAGGGAACCGCATCCCAGTGTTGGGGGTTGGGAAGTTCCGGGTTCAGTTTAAAAAGCACACCGCAACGCTTCCCCTAGTCGTCCTCAAGGGAGGTAAATGCAGCCTCCTCGGGACTCAATGGTTCCAGCCCCTGGGATTGTTCATTGGGGGGGTTCACGCCGTGAAAGCACATGCCGCCGGGACTGATCCAATACAGAGCGTGTGCGATGCGCACCCCGAGGTTTTTAAAAAGGGGCTCGGGAAATTCAAGGGCCCCCCAGTGACTTTCGACCTGGACCCTGCAGTACGCCCAATCAGACTTAAACCGCGCAGAGTGCCTTTCGCACTAAAGGACAAAATAGAGGCGGAGTTGGACAAGTTGGTGGGCCAGGGGATTCTTGTTCCTGTTGATTCTGCGGAGTGGGAAACTCCGATTGTAACAGCGCTCAAGGCCAACGGGGAGGTCCGCATATGCGCTGATTACAAGTGCACCATCAATAAGGCGATCCGCCCTAATGCGTATCCGGTGCCGGTAGTCAGCCACTTGTTGGCCAGGTTACACGGGGGGAGGTGTTTCGCTAAACTCGACCTGGCCCAAGCCTACCAGCAACTCCCAGTGACCCCCGCCGCAGCTGCTGCGCAGACCATAGTCACCCACAAAGGGGCGTTCCAGGTATCGCGCCTCCAATTTGGCGTGAATTCGGCACCCGGGATCTTCCAGTCACTTGTGGAACGCCTCCTGAAGGGGTTAGAGGGGATGTTGCCCTATTTTGATGACGTATTGATTACAGGGGGGAGCCGGGCCGAGTTAGCAACAAGGTTGGGAAAGGTCCTGACTATATTCGAAAAGGCGGGGTTGCGGTTGCGAAAAGACAAATGCGTCTTCTTCGCTACAGAAGTTGAGTTCCTAGGGTTCCGTGTCACGCCCGAGGGAATAAGGCCAGCACAATCCAAGGTAGCCGCCATCAAGAAGGCCCCTCGCCCCACCTCCAAGCCCGAGTTGCAGTCGTTCCTCGGACTGCTCAATTTCTACCACTCCTTCCTCCCGCGGAAGGCAGCCGTGGCAGAACCGCTGCACAAATTGTTAAAAAAGGACGAGGCATGGAAGTGGGGCGATGACCAGGAGAAGGCTTTCAATGACCTGAAGCGACTCCTGGCATCAGATGCCGTACTGACCCACTTCAATCCCAAACGCCCAGTGGTCCTGATTTGCGATGCATCCCCGGTGGGGGTGGGGGCGGTGTTATGCCATGTGCTGGAGAACGGTAGGGAGGCCCCGATAGCGTTCTACTCTAGGTCTTTGTCCCAAGCGGAGAGAAACTATGCCCAGACAGACAGGGAAGCACTAGCAATAATTGCGGGGACCAAGAAATTTCATGATTTTGTGTACGGCCGCCCCTTCACCATAGTGACTGACCATAAGCCTTTGTTAGGCATCTTCACCGCAGATAAGCCCACACCCCAGATCCTGTCCCCGAGAATGCTCAGGTGGGCCATCTTTCTCAACGCGTATCAGCACGCATTGGTATACCGGCCCGGGAAGGAGATCAGCCATGCCGACGCCCTGTCGAGGTCCCCCATTCCCCGGGATGGCTGCCACGTGGGCGGAGTAGAGAGGGACCATCAGGTCTTAATGATAGAGGTTCTAGACTCCCCTCCAGTAGTACCGGCCGACATCGCCCAAGCGACAGGCAAGGACAAGACGCTGGCCACAGTTTGCTCCTGGGTACAGAAAGGGTGGCCCGTGTCTTCCCCAGCAGCGGAATTCGACACATTTTTCAAAAAGAAACTAGAGTTGTCCCTAGAGAGGGGTTGCCTTTTGTGGGGACAGCGGGTAGTGATCCCCACGCCCCTCCGGCCGAGGGTGCTTAAACTGCTGCACGTCAGCCACCCGGGGATCGTCCGCTCAAAGGCGCTGGCCCGCAGTTACTTTTGGTGGCCCCAGCTAGACGCCGACATTGAACACATGGTCGGCACTTGCGAAGCGTGCCAAAGCTCAAGGCCAGAAGAGGCTCGCTCGCCACCTAGGGAGTGGGACACGGCTAGGGGGCCCTGGTCCCGGATACATGTAGACTTTGCTGGCCCGTTCAGGGGAACGTTTTTCCTCCTCGTGGTGGACGCGTTCTCCAAGTGGTTGGAGGTCATTCCAGTCTCGAGCACCTCCTCGGCCACAACAATTAAACAGTTAAGGAGGGTCTTTTCCACGTTCGGTTTACCCGACACCCTCGTCAGCGATAACGCTAGCTGTTTCACGTCCGCCGAGTTCGGGGCATTCATGGAGCGAAACGCCATTCGGCACGTCACCTCTGCCCCTTTTCACCCGGCCACCAACGGCCAAGTAGAGCGCCTCGTGCGAACTACAAAAGACGCTCTGCTGCGCATGGGCCCCGGAGACCTCGACCTGAAATTGTGCCAATTCCTGCTTAGATACAGGGTCACCCCATTAGCATCTGGGTACTCCCCCGCGGAGCTGTTGATGCGCAGGAAGCTGGCCACGGGAATCTCCAAGCTAGACCCCACGAGAGTAGAGGACAAAGGGCGGAACATAGGGGTGGTACCCACAAAGAGTTTCAGCGTAGGCGCCCCGGTGCATTGCAGGAACTACGCCAGCGCGGGGCCAGCCTGGGTGCCGGGCACCGTAGTAGAACAAACCGGCCCCGTCTCATACCGCGTAGAGACCAGTACAGGCTTCCTGTGGAGGCGGCACGTGGACCAACTCAGGCGCAGGGTCCCCGGAGAGCAGGACGAAGACGAGAATAGTATCGAGTCAGCGTTAGGGTACTCCCCCACCCGCTTAACCCAAGGGGGAGGAAAAGGGGAGCATGGGTCCCCACCAAGGGGGGAGGAAAGGGAATCGATCCACAGAAATCTTTTGTGGGAGTCCCCGAAAAAATGGAAGAGCCCCGACCACACATATACCCCGCGGGAGTTTCCCCGAAACACAGATGCCCATAGAAGTTTAGACGTTGGTTTACAGTACCAGGGGGAGTTAGCGGAGTGGTCCCCCACCCGTCCTAGCGAAAAGAGGGGTTTCAGTTCAGCCCCTGGTACCTCCAGTCCCAGTAGCCCCTGTGAGTCAGAATGCGATATAGCGCCATTTCCCCGGAGACCGACACCCCCAAGACGGGAGGCGTCAGCGAGTCCGCCCACCACAGTCTCAAGGTCCCCCGAGCAGGAATCAGAAGGTAGCCGAACCACAAGGGCGACCTCATCGGTTCCGCGGTTCACAATAGGAGGGTCCCCGGGGTCAGAGAGCAACAGGCAGGGGTTCACCTCCCAACTATTCATTCCCTTCCCATCCCCGGGCGCGAGGCAGGCACAGACGCCCCACAGAGCCACTAACGAATCCCCGTTTCCTGTTGCAGGACAAGCACCCGCGGAGTCAGGGATCACAGGCTCTCCAGTACTAGGTCAGACGCAAGCGCGTCCCAAGCGCACGTGCGGCAAGCCACAATGGTTGCGGGACTTCGTCCCATCCTAGGGGGGAGGGATGTTATGTATGTATGTATGCATGTTCATTATACTGTAAAGGCAAGAATGTAACCACTCCAGATACAAACGATACCAGCTGTAAAAGAACGCGAGCAGACAGCCCATAGAGGGCAGCTGCGAGCGTTCAGCCTCACATGGTTCACATTGCTCAATCACGGACAGCCGCGGGAAAACCTTCCCCGCATTCAGCAGCAGAAGAAAGAGGCGTGCCTGGGCGAGGCCACGCCGGTAGCAGCCAATCAGCTACCGTGCTACAAGATTCAAATGTAGAGAGCTACTGTATATATTGAGATGTATCACCGCCATTACCTCATGCTTCACTGGAACCTCATGCAATAAACCTGAGTTAAACCAACCCTTCGGTTGTTCGGTTGTCTTTGGTCCCATACACTAAAGACAGTTAGTGGCCTTTCCATTCAGGAGGCAAAATCCACATGTACAACAAGCACAGAAGGTCTGGTGGATTGTTTCACAAGAGGTGAAAAATATTTCTGATGCTTTTAGTCCTTAATTGGCCATGGAAAAATGTAGCAGCCATTATAATTTTGTACACTACTAATAATGAGTTATTTGTATTAAAAAATTATCCATGCAGTTTTGCTAAATTTGTCCTAGAATATGAAGAATAAGTTCATTGTCATTCTCCAACATTGGCAAGAGTACCACAAAATATCTTACCGTCAATGGAAGTAGAATAATTTTGCAGTTCCTCATTACTGAATGCAAAGATGAGATAAGTAAATTCTAAGATTTCAAGTAGCTAATCTGATATCTCTTAGGATCAAGCTAGACAACAAGGAGAATACATAGTCCTAACAATCAATGTGTTTTCCTTTGCAGAGATGCACGCTTTCTTTCCAATCATAAAAAATGCAAAAGAAAATGCAGGAGGAAGACGATACCTTTATTGGATCACTAAAAGAAACAAAAATGTTGCAAGCTTTCAAGATCAAAAGGTCTCTTCATCAGGCAGATATAAAATTATTAATGAAAGTTCATGACACGGTGATATTGCGCCAGGCTCTCTTCATAGAAATACATAATGGACAATCAGCAAAAGATTTAATGGTGTTTTCATACCTGCCCCTACAGGAAGCTGGTGCTTTCTCCTCTTTTCCAATATGGTCCTCTTTGAAGTATTAACTTCCTTTTATGACCAGACATAGGGTATACAAAATTCCATGTGCTCTCTATCAGGTAGCAGGGTTTCAATTTAGTTATACATTAGGCAGTGATGCAATAAGCACCACTAAATATATTTACACTTGCTTATTTTGAAAGAACACAAAATTCATGATTACTCCTCCACCAATCATAATTAATGGAGAGCCAAATGAGACAATGAGTTCTCCCATGTTTAAAACACTTTTTTTCACCTTATAGGACATAATTTTCCCTAACTGCATATGTTCACTTTGCATGGTTTGTTTGTTTTATTGGTCATTGGTGTTGAGATAATAGCAATTTTGTGTGCACTAATACTGGATATCAGTGGGAGAGGCCTTTACTGCCTAATGTGATTATGATAGTGAACTGCTATGGCTGGAGAAGATGCTAAAGGATTTTGGAATACATGAAGAGATGCCAACCAAGATTATGGAAGGTGAGATCTACATCAAACTCTCATAGAGTGAGAAGATGAATGCATGCACCAAATACATTGGCTGAGTTATCACCTGCTGTCTGACATGAATGAGAAAGGGACCATCCAGATGATCTACTGTCCCACTATATATATGACAGCAGATATCCTTGGCAAAGCTTCTAGCAAGAGATCATCTTGAAAAACCTTCAATGCAAGATGGGACTTGAGAGTTTTCCCATTTTCTTGAGAAAGTGTGTTGGGATAATAGCAATCTTGCCTACATTAACACAAGGTAATAGTGAGAGGGGGGTTACAACTAATGTAATTGTATTTTCCCACTAATTTGATTGGTAAAGTTCCCCCCTCTGTCTCTGGCACTTGAAGCAAGCGCTTGTTCCCCCTTCCTGTTTAACCCCTTACCTTTTGTTGTTATTTCATATTAGTTATTCTGAGGTGGGGAGGTTGTCTTTCATTTTCTTATTTATTTTAGTAACAATATTTACTGAGGTTTTTTCTTTTCTTTTCACAGTCCCCGCTAGTTATCACAGTATGAGGTAGGAAAAACAGCAGCACAGAGAAATGCATTGGTTAGGACAATTAAAAAAGTCTTTTTCTTCTGTAGTGCTATCAAAACTGTACTTCTGGATGGTTCCTCAATAGGAGCTACAGCAAAAAAAAAACTTTTTTACTGTCATAACTAGTGTAGGACAACAGTAATCAAATAGGAGGGGAAAATTAATTACAATTTTCCTGCCCCTTCACAGAGGAGCAGGGAAGTGTTTAATTTGCTGGAATCATGAAGCAGCTCATCAGCCACTTCAGGATAGTAACAGTTAAGTTGCTGTTGTTTGGATTTAGGGGGGGGGCAGGCTAAATGTCCTGTAAGGAGTACACCATCCATTATAGTAGAAATGGAAAGCCAATACCTTAGATGTGATAGAAATACTCCAGTATTATTTACAGCATAAACATATCACTTTTATATAACAATTCAATCTGTGCTGCACCATGATAATTAATGCAATAGTAATTAAAGAAGGTTGTTAATGCTCCAAAATACTTTCTTGCTGATGAATGACTCAGACATGCCATTTTTTATAAATTAAACTGCAAGAGAAATCCATTTGCTACTAGCCAGTCAAGAGATTATTGCTGTTTAATGGTACCCTAGCAGTATACTTTGCAGCAGAAACATATGATAGGAAAAGCTCATGACTTTATTTAAAATAAACCTTTAGTTGTATTTAATTTAATATGCAAATGTGTATAAATGTCTGGTAGGAAATCATTCTAATCTTTGTAACTCCAGCTTCATGGATGGACAATAATTGCTTGGAATACATTCTGTTTCACAAAAATGCCATAAATAACAATAGTAAATAAGCTGCATTGTACTGCAAGGTAAAAGAGATGCCTTAGTTTGCAATGTCGTAGAAAGGCGGCCGGGATGTAACAAGGTAAAGAGCAAACTTCGAGAAAACACTCCCAGAGAAATTAGCAAATAGTACTAATTTTAATAATGAATGACAACTAACTGAGAAACTCTTCTATTAGTTCGCAAAACTACTAACTGAGGGGGTCAGACAATATCACTACATGTGCAAAGACACATAAAGTATGTAACATAACATCCGTAAAGACGGAAAACACCCTCCCTCTCCCAAAAGTTCCTAAGTGAGTCAAAAAGTTCATAAACAAGTTCATAAACAATGATAGGTATCCGCGTGTGACCAGCTCTTATAATAAGTCACCAGACCATGACGGTGATGTATCGCAGCGAATGGGTATAAGGTCCCGGAAGACTCAAGGCTGCTGTGTGGACTGGACCATGAATTAATTGTTTAAAGCTGGTTTCAAGGTGACTCAACCCAGGGGAAGGGAGTGCGATGTTCAGCAAGTTCTGATGTCCCTCCGGTAAGAAGACATTTCGAAAAGACTTCCTCAGAGTCTAATGCATACAATAACAGAAAGAACACACATACAATATATTCTCAAAAACGAACACTCATTACTAGCAACTAAGATGGAACCGTATTCCATCGTCTGTACCCATAACAACAATAACATAGACACATATAGAGACATGTAAATTCAGTTCAAATTCACAGAGAATGAAAAAAGACGGACGTGGACGTACCTACTAGTGTTGATTATTATGCGCATAAACCTCTATAGTTGATTCTTATTGTGTTCTCGCGTTGGACTACACTACTGAGGTACTGGTTTAAATACCTTGGATGGACGGCTCATTCTACGTGATGTTCATCAGCTGAGTTATTCCACATCTAACTATTAAAGGAAAAGAGCATAAATGGCCATAGCAGACCTACTTATGTGCAGAGAGCTCGCTGAAAACTTATAGAAAAGCCTCGCAAAAAACTCACAGAAAGGCAGATAGGTCCCAATCCGTGTTCAGACCAAGGGGAGACAGCGTATTGAAATGATGAATGTAAAACACCTCCCTCTGTAGGAGGAAGCGTTCAATGTCGACTACCTGGTGTTTGGTAGGAGAGTAAGTTTCAAGAATCACCAGTTTTAAATCTTTGTGAGTATGTTTCTTTTCTGTAAAATGATTGACCATTGGTGCGTTTTGGATGCAATTCTTGATACGAGAAATATGTTCCCCCAAGCGCACCCTGATTGGTCGTCTAGATTGCCCGATGTAGGCTAACTGACATGTGCATATTATCATGTATATGGATTCCCTTGTGCTGCAACTGGAAAATGACTTTAAATTCAAAGAGAAATTACTGGAAGGTAGCTGTACGTGATTCGTATGCCACATGTAAGTACAAAACTTACAGTGTCCGCATGCAAAGTGTCCTACGGGGGTACTGGAGCTGACAGACCGGGGATTGATGTCCGCTCGAGAAACTTAATTAGCAATGGAGCTTGTTTTGCGGAAGCCGATGGTGGGGGGCTGAAGACAACCAGGTGTAGTATCCAAAATATGCCAGTGTCTTAATATGATGTTTTTAATTTTGTTGGCAAGAGGAGTATAATCGAGAAACCAGAATAACCTGGAGTCATTCTGTGTTGCTCTAACGTTCTCCCTGAGTAAGGTGTTCCTTGGGCATGCATTAACCTTGTTCCGTGCTGATTTAATGATGCTGGTGGGGTAACCTCTGTTTCTTAACGTCATGGAGATTTTGTCAGCTACTGTTTCGAAATCTTGTGGGTTGGAGGAGTTCCGTTTCGCTCTAATGAAAAGACTGTAAGGGATGTTTGCCTTCAAATGGTGAGGATGAAAAGAATTGAATTGAAGATATGGGATACATCAGAACTTGCTGAACATCGCACTCCCTTCCCCTGGGTTGAGTCACCTTGAAACCAGCTTTAAACAATTAATTCATAGTCCAGTCCGCACAGCAGCCTTGAGTCTTCCGGGACCTTATACCCATTCGCTGCGATACATCACCGTCATGGTCTGGTGACTTATTATAAGAGCTGGTCACACGCGGATACCTATCATTGTTTATGAACTTGTTTATGAACTTTTTTGACTCACTTAGGAACTTTTGGGAGAGGGAGGCTGTTTTCTGTCTTTACGGATGTTATGTTACATACTTTATGTGTCTTTGCACATGTAGTGATATTGTCTGACCCCTCAGTTAGTAGTTTTGCGAACTAATAGAAGAGTTTCTCAGTTAGTTGTCATTCATTATTAAAATTAGTACTATTTGCTAATTTCTCTGGGAGTGTTTTCTCGAAGTTTGCTCTTTAGTTTGCAATGTAACTGTAGTTCTTCAGTTTGTTCTCTCTCTACAGAGATATGTTCTCAGTTAAATGATAAAGTGGAAACTGGGCTTGCCTCAGTCTCTTGTTTGAATGTGAGGCGAAGGTAAGAGGGACAGAAAGGGAGGGTATAATACAGCTAGAATTGGATTTTACTGATTAATAAGGAAATGCTACTACAAAATGACAAGTGACGAAGTGAGAGGCTAGGTGCTGTCTCAACAAGTGACATTTGTAATACTAAAATCAAAGTATTTGAGGAAAAATCCATGTTGCACTACCAATAAATATAAAGCAATGTCTGAAATCCTATGGCTTAACACAGTGATGGCAAACCTTTTAGAGACCGAGTACCCAAGGAGGCGGGGGAGATGGGTGGCAGGCATTATGCATGTGCACCCATGTGACATCACCAGTGTGCTTCAAGTGTGTATGTGCACCACCTTCACACCAACTGGATAGTCTTCAAATGTTTTGGGCTTCAGCACCCACCAGACCCAGTCAGCATTGCTGAGAGTCAGCAGTCCTGGGAGACGTAGCACAAAGCATCAAAAGAGCACCAGGTTGAGGAAAACTCATGGAAGTATTAAAAAAAACAGGAGATGGCACTACAGGCTTCATGCTGTATGCTGCTTTGAAGCCAGAGAGTGTGGCCTGCCACCATATTAGGTGGACCCAAACATTAGGAGACTACCGTTTACGATTTTTTCTTTTGTTGGAGGGGTGGTGGGTTGATCCCCTCTCCTGGGTCCCTATCTACTTTCACGACTCCACACAATCAAAGTACAATTAGAAAATGTTTTGGGCCAACTAACATGGTGGACTTTCAGATTAGTTGGCTTCAAGTTTGTGATGTCATAACTCCTGTTTTTTTATACCTCCATGGGAAAACTGCTCTTTGCCTACTTTTGAATATAAGGATTAAGATTATGTAGGGTAGTAGTATATGAAAGTGTCAGATCCTGCATGAAGGTGAGTGACAATACTTTTTATGTACTTTCAAGGGAAAGAGGCAGACAGAGGGGAAGGAGAAAAAAAAAGAGGAAGCAGATTAGGTAAAGGTAAAGGTTTCCCTTGCTCGAAATCCAGTCGCATCCAACTCTAGGGTACAGTGCACATCTTTGTTTCATAGCCGAGGACCCAGCACTGTCTGCTTCTGCAGACGTTTCCATGGTCATGTGGCAGGCATGACTAGACACTGGAACACCTGGAATGCTGTTACCTTCCCACCGAAGTGGTCCCTATTTATCTACTTGCAATTTCTTGCTTTCAAACTGCTAGGTTGGCAGGAGATGGGACAAAGCCCTGCAGTACTCGGGAATTGAACTGCTGACCTTCCACCTCCCAGTCAGCGTCTTAGCCACTTGAGCCACTGCAGCCCCTAGAAAGCAGATTAAGAGAGGTAGAAATACAGCAATGCTCAAATTTTATGTTAGGTGTTAGAAGTGGCTTCTTGGTCTTGATGCACTGAAGACTACTTTAGCCAATGATTGGTTTAATGGTTGCCATGGGATTTCTTTGTTAATGAGATACCAAAAGGCAGGAATATTTATGGAAATGGTCCTCCTCCATAACAAACTAAGAACTTGAGTCACAAATTATTCCTCCTACGACTCCTATTTGAGTCATTACTCCTCAACCTTTCTCAGCATGTGCACAGAAAAGCTCAAACTGGATGCAAGTGTAATATCTTATATACTCACTATCTTTTGTTTCTGTAATTCTTACTAACTTGATTACTTAATAGCACAGTTGGAAAAGAGCAACTTTCCTTAGGCATATCTCAAAATGGAGTTTAATACAAGGTGATCAAAGCAGATTTTGGACTTTTCTCTCATTTACCCCCAGCTCTCAAGGAAATAAATTACACAGATCTTTTCAATGAGTGTTTTTGATGTGTTACCTCGAGCTGGAACTGAATACAATAACATTTTTTCTCCATCTTTAGATACATTTAGGAATGCGATCTTTTCTGAGCTTTACCAGGCTTCAGGTGACATTCAGTACTACTTAGCTTTTTCTTCTTTTTCTATCTCTAGGCCAGATGTGAAACTGCTAAAATGAAGCCACCTTTGCATGAAGTCATTCTGTAGTTCCTTACACCTGACCTAGTGTGAGAAAGATTAACTGGTGCAAGATTGCTGTTGCTTGGAGTACAATCCGAGTGTGGCTAAAAAATACCACAATCTTTGAGGAGGCTTTTTCTATATACCCCATTACTTCTTAGCTGTGGGCATTTTATCATCTTTTGCATGTGCAATCATGGGAAACACAGCTTCAGGCTGGTGGCCTCTTCAGAGTAGAATGTTTAAGAAAGAAGAGTATGCTTGGGGAGCAGCTATGTATAATCTCAGAAAGAATGATGTAGCAGAAAAGGCATTCTCCTGTCATATCAGATGAGGAAGGACTGGACACCTTGACTCATAATCCTTGAGATGAATGCTGTTCTCTGAATTGCTGAAGCACAGCACCTAGAAAGGGAAGACTCCTAAATAATTGGGTCAGGCATAAACTAATTAGACAATTGTTGTGCAGAAGCATGCGACTTCAATAATGTTATCTTGGCCAGTTAATCAACCTTCTTTTGTACATATGGTGGTGCATAAATTGTATCCACATAAATGTTGCATTGATATAATTTCCCCACATTCACAGAAAATTTGTTCTGTCTCTAAGTATCCCATTGCTTTTGATTATTTTTGATCTCCCTACTTCATTTCAAAGTTTATTAAGTGGTTTCTAGATGGTCCAGTCAGAATCTTGTGTTAACATGACACACTCTTTGGTATTCATCTATTCAGCAAGTTGTATTGTTTTCTCTCTGCATAGGTTTAGCCTACCCTTTACTGATCTATACCTATAAATCTGTGCGTTAACCATTGGAATGTGACAAAGGATGTTTATCCAGGCCCCACTAGCCCCGACCGAGCCTCCGTGCACTCGCCCAAACCGGGTTTGCAGGTAACTGTCGGGTTGAGAAATGTGCCAGTGGGGCAGGAGACCCACGAACGCAAACAAAGAAAAAGGACTTCAATTCCCAGCGTCCTTTGCACTGTGCAACCCCTCAGCCAATCAGGCTGAGGGATACGAGTGCAGAGGAGGCTGGGAACGCGCGCTGACTTTAAAAAAAAATTGTGGGAGCCGGAGGGGAAGGCTTTGAAAGACCCAGCTGGAGGGAACCAGGAAAAGCTAAGTGCGGTCGGTGGGGGTTAGGGGGTGGGTGAGGGAGGCAATGAAAGGTGCTGGGTCCAGAAGGGTTGGGGGGGACAAAAGGGGTCTGTCCCCAGGAGACAGACCCAGGGCCTTTTGGACCCAGGAGACCCAGGAGAGGGGAACGAATCCACCCCCCCCAAACACTCCATTTTTAAAGAGAAGAAACCGCTTGGTTTCTTCTCTTTAAACACGGAGTGTTTTTTTGGGGGGAACAATCCCCTCTCTGCTGGCTCCCCTGGCTGTGGAAGGGTTGGGGAACAGACCCCTTTTGTTCCCCCCAACCCTACCAAACCCAGGGGGCCAGGGAGAGGAGATCGAATCCACCCCCTCCCAAACACTCCATTTTTAAAGAGAAGAAACAGCTTAGTTTCTTCTCTTTAAAAACGTAGTGTTTTGTTTTGGGGGGGAACAATCCCCTCTCTGCTGGGTCCCCTGGCTCTGGAAGGGTTGGAGGGGACAGACCCCTTTTGTCCCCCCCCCCCCAAACGTACCAAACTCAGGGGATCAGGGAGAGGGGATCGAATACACCCCCCCTCTCAAACATTTCGTTTTAAAAGAGAAGAAACAGCTTGGTTTCTTCTCTAGAAAAACACAGTGGTTTTTTTGGGGGGGAGGTGTTCCCCTCTCTGCTGGGTCCCCTGGCTCTAGAAGGGTTGGGGGGACAGACCCCTTTTGCCCCCCCCCAACCCTACCAAACCCAGGGGATCAGGGAGAGGGGATCGAATACACCCCCCTCCCAAACACTCCGTTTTAAAAGAGAAGAAACAGCTTGGTTTCTTCTCTTTAATAACAGGGTGTCCTGTGGGGGATGCCCTCTCTGCAGGGTCCTCTGGCTCTGGAAGGGTTGGGGGGGACAACACACACACACACACACACACACACACACACACACACACACACACCACTCCTGCCTTGCCAGGAATTTTTAATGTGTGTGTTGGTGGTTGGAGTGGTATTGTATGGGTGGTGGTGGTTGTGCACAACCAAAACCACCCCTAACCACCAACACACCTCTTTTTTACATAAATTACCAAAAAATTTATCCCTTACAACACAATTTAAAACAGCCCAGCACCGCCGGGCAATCTCTGCTAGTTTAATATATAGAGCTTGAGAGGTATATAGTAAACTTTTCCTTGATTTTAGCCATCATCTAGAACAGGGTATCTCAAGATGTTCTTGGACTTCAATTACCAGAAGCCTTAATCAGCAAGAGTACTGACAGGCTTCTGAGAACTAAAGTCCAAGAATACATGGGGGCACAAGGTTGAGAAACCCTGGTCTAGAGGATTGGTGTTCATGAAGTAGATGGGTTTGCTGTTGTATTTGGTACTAACAGAACAGTGATACCCCATAAAAGTCTATGGAGCATCAAATATATCTGTGGTTAAGTTTGCTTTCCATCATCTGCAGTGCATTGCCCAGCTTCACCCACTCCTGGACAGGAAATCCCTGACTATGCTTACTTATGCACAGGTAATATCTAAGATTGATTACTTCACAGAAGCTTCAGTGGGTACAAAATGGAGCAGCTAGACTGGTTACTCAAGTGCACTGCACCTCAAGATGGTTCATCAGGTAAGATATAAGTAAAATGTGGTAATCTTTTTCCTACTGTACAACTACTTGTGGATTAAATCAGTAAAACATGACATATTGATAGTATTTTATCAAGTCAAGATTAAAACAATCACAGCTGGAGAGAGGTATTCTCCACATGATTTATATTGATGACTCTTGGAATGTACAACTTAAAATGATATGTAACAGTTGATGATAAATTGTATACTCTGCTTTCTTGTATGACTAGAGTTGCAGAAAGCAAATGGATATGGTACATCTGTCAAAGCTTGACATCTGTGTTGGTGGGTTGGAAGCATCCCCTCCACTTTCTTTTCCCTCCTCTCCATCAAGCTCTGTACTGATATATGGATGTAATTCAGGTATGTTTGTATATTGCCATTTAAAGTGCACTGTATGGCCACAGATTTCAAGTCCTTGATCTGAAAGGGAAATGGTTTCCTTTGCAGCTGTCCTGGTGTAAATTCTTTGCAGTAAGGCAGTGGAGAGGGGAATCTGGTTCCCCACTGGCTGCTAGTTGTTACATTGCTCTTGCCACTTTCAGCAACAAAAGTAGGCTTAACAAGCATTTAGGTTTTTTGTGGTTTTATTTTTGATTAAATGAATCTTTGTGCAAGCAGATGGCTGCTTGGACAACATAACTTTCCCATCTATCTCCCTCTCCCCTCAAGTGCCAGTGCACCCAAAACATTGGCTCCAGAGGATCCCTTTAGTTTTGGATAACAGTGTTTCCAGAAATATGTCAACAGATATGCATGATCCCCCACATAGCCTGCAGGATGTCTTCTGACCTACGGCGGGTTGACCACACAGGAGCGGTGTTAATTGCTCTGTTTCGTGATTTTTGCTGGAGGAAGGGATTGTCTCGGTCACCAATCATCCTGAGATTTGTGTAGAGGCTCCACACTTGTTCCGCAGAGATAGGGTCCACCTTTCAGAAGCAGTCATGCAATTGTTCTTGGAAGCTCTGCACTGCGATCTACAGTCTGAAATTTTGGCTGGGAGAGGGGGTTAGTTAGGGACTTTCCCCCATGTGGCCAGTAGCATGGGAAGGCTAATTGATCTAGGCTAATTAGAACATCAAATTTGAGATGTAATTTATTCAGCAGCCTAGTGGTTAGAGTAATGAGACTTAAATGGGCTGTTGGAATAAAGTTTGGAGAGTAATTTTACTGAAGCTTGACAGCTTGGTAGATAATTAGGGCTAAAATAATTCAAACAAATATTAAAAGTACAATGCTAAATTGATTAGTGTAAATTTATTAGAAGTAAAATTGATTTTTGATAATTAAAATAGAATGACCTTCCCATGCTACGTAACCTCAGTGCAGATCAGTTTGCCACAGTTAATTGGTTGTGAAATAAAGTGGCCCATTGTTTTATATCCAAAAGAAATGTGTCAGTCTCTTTACTCAGGGTGGGGTGGGGTGGGGGTGTGGAGATGTGAAAAGTTAATGCAGCTTCTAAGTTTCAAGGAGATAAGAAAGTGTTAAACTTCTTACTTAATGAGCCGAACAGAGACAATTAACAATGAAAGCAAAGGTTTTTTGTTTCTCCCACTAAGACACAATAAATCTTTCAGCACCATGAGTAAACTCTAAGGATGTGTTCCTATCTCATTTTAACTATAATAAAAGTTAATATGGTAAGATACAAAAGAGAAACAAGCAATACAATAATTAGAAAATAATATTCTTTGTTTAATTGTCTCTGTTCTCAGCAGAGTATCTCTTATCTGTGTGATAGGAACAAAGTGCAATCAAAATAACTGCAGAAAACATAAACATCCATCACCCTCCATGGTACAGCTTCCTGATGATATTTGAGTGATACTATCAGGCTGGGCTGGCTTTTTTAAAATAAATTTTTATTAAGCATATTAAAATATACATAAGAAAACAACATAAAAATAATAAGATATACATCACATAAATGAAAAATATACAAAAAAATTAATTAAAAAAGTACATAAAATAAAACATTAGCTCATCTGAGTTGGATCATAATAAAAATACTAAACACACTATATAAAATAATAAAATCTTAAACAATTCTCACGTTTAGTTATTAGTAGAATATCTAACACTTTATATTAACTCCAACTCACTATAAACTAAAATTTCCTTCTTAACTTGAAATACAAATAATGAGACAATATAAATCACCTGGTGATACCGTGTTTCACCGAATATAAGACACTGTCTTATATTTTTTTAAACTCCAAAATTAGCACAAGGTCTTATTTTCAAGGGATGTCTTATTTTTCCATGAAGAAGAATACTAGTCTCGATCACGCTTCCCCACTCACAACCAAGGGATGCTTCCCTTGGTTGTGAGTGGGGAAGCGCGATTGAGACTGGACTCAGCTGTGAGGCAGCCGGCGTGGCCCATAAGAAGGCCTGCCGTGTCGGAGTCTCGATCCCGCTCTCACCAGGGGAAACTTCTCTTGGTTGTGTGCGGGGAGGCAATTGAGACTCCGATGTGGCAGGCATTCTTATGGGCCACGCCGGCCGCCTTACAGCCAGGAGGTAAGGAGGTCTTATTTTTGGATGGGGCCTTATATTTCAAAGGCAGGGGAAAAGGGGTGTGTGTCCTATTCAGGGAAACAGGTTATATTACATTGCCAAGGAGGAATGTGGCCTGTCTCAACAAAAATCAGTATTTCCAATAATTTAATTGTTCCGGTACCGGTTTATTTTCTCCATTTTTTTCCAAAGGAATATTCCACATATGGTTTCCAAATATTCCAAAATTTATTTTCTCTAACTATTCCTTTCTTTTCATTTAGTTCCCATATCAGTTTATCATTCAGGGCAAGCTGCCAAATTTCTTTAAACCAATCTTCCAATTTTAATTTCATTGGATCCTTCCACTTTCTTGCTATACACTGTCTTCCCGCAGACATGAAAATTGCGATCAATTCTTGCTCATCCTTATCTATTTTTAAACCTTCTAAGTCTGTTAGCATGGCAGCACTTATTCCAATCTTAATCATGTTTCCCATCATTCCAACTATCTCTTTCTCAATCTCTTTCCAAAATTTTTTGACCTCCTTACAATTCCACCACATGTGATTGTAGGTTCCAACACTTTTATTACATCTCCAACACATATTACTTTTTGTCCTAACAATCTGCTTCAATCTTACCGGGGTCAAATACCACCTCCATAACATTTTGTATTTATGCTCCTTAACTCTAGTCGACAATGTCCTCATTATCCTCCATTTCCATAAAGTTCGCCATTTCGTTTCTCATATTTTTATGTCTGAATCCTCTTCCCAAATTTTCCTCAATATCTCTTTTGGGTTGTTATCTTTATTTAAGATCTTATAGATTTTTGCCATTAAACCTTTTAACCCAATATCACCTTGTCTTATTTTAAACAATAACTCTTCAAGTTATGTCCTAGCCCTTTCCAAACTTGGTCTTTTTAAATACTTTTTATTCCAATTATTTACTCTTGCCCTTTGTAACCAATTTAACCTCATAAGAACATAAGAACATAAGAACAGCCTTGCTGGAACAGGCCACAGCCCATCCAGTCCAGCATTCTGTCTCACACAGTGGCTCACCATTTCCTTCAGGGTATTCCCAAGGAGATGCCTTCACCTGCTTAGGATTCCCTGGAAATGGCATTGAGAGATATCCTGCCTATCTCTCCAACCCGGAGGTTGTCCTTAGGTAGCCATAATTATAGCCATTGATAGCCTTGTCCTCCATGAACTTGTCTAATCCTTTCTTAAAGCTGTCAAGACTGACAGCTGTCACCACTTCTTCTGGCAGGGAGTTCCATAGACCAGTAATCCTCTGGGTGAAAAAGTACTTTCTCTTATTTGTTTGAGAACTAGTACCCAAAAGTTTCATGGAGTGTCCCCTAGTTCTAGTGTTGTGCGATAGGGAAAACAGTTTTTCCTTATCCACTTTGTCCACACCGTGCATGATTTTATAAACTTCAATCAGGTCACCTCTTAGACGCCGTCGTTCAAGAGTGAAAAGGCCCAACCGTTGCAGCCTCAGATGGTAAGGAAGGTGTTCCAGTCCCCTAATCATTCTGGTTGCCCTCCTCTGTACTTTCTCCAACTCCATAATATCCTTCTGGAGGTATGGTGACCAGAACTGTACACAGTATTCCAGATGGGGCCTCACCATAGATTTATAAAGAGGCAAAATGACACTTGCTGACTTATTTTCTATACCCTTCCTAATGATCCCTAACATTGAGTTTGCTTTTTTCACTGCTGAGGCACACTGGGTTGACACCTTCATTGAGCTGTCCACCAGGACACCAAGGTCCCTTTCCTGGTTTGTCGCAGAGAGTTCAGACCCCATCAGTTTATAAATGTAATTGGGGTTTTTTGCCCCAACATGCATCACTCTGCACTTACTGATGTTGAAGCTCATTTGCCACTGTTTTGCCCACTCCCCCAGTGTCAAGAGATCCCTCTGGAGCTCCTCACAATCTCTCACAGTTTTCACTACCCTGTATAATTTAGTGTCGTCAGCAAATTTGGCTACCTTGCTTTTTACTCCTACCTCTAGATCATTTATGAAGAGGTTGAAAAGCAGGGGTCCCAGTACTGAACCTTGGGGGACCCCACTCTTTACTTCCCTCCACTTGGAGAAGTGTCCATTTAGTGCTACCCTCTGTTTCCTGTCCCTTAGCCAGTTGCTGATCCAGGACAAGACCTGTCCCTTTATTCCATGACTGGTAAGTTTATTCAAGAGCCTTTGGTGTGGGACCTTGTCAAAAGCCTTCTGAAAGTCCAGATAAACAATGTCAACTGGATCCCCCTTATCCACATGCTTGTTGACACTCTCAAAAAATTCCAACAGATTAGTGAGGCATGATTTCCCCTTGCAAAAGCCATGTTGGCTCTCCTTTAGCAGCGCCTCCTCTTCTATGTACCTATTAATTCTATCTTTTAGGATGGTTTCCATCACTTTACCTGGGACACATGTCAAACTGACAGGCCGGTAATTTCCTGGATCACCCCTGGATCCTTTTTTGAAAATTGGTGTTACATTCGCTACCTTCCAGTCATCAGGCACAAAGCCTGATTTGAGGGAAAGATTATATATTTTGGCTAGGATATCAGCAATTTCATCTTTAAGTTCCCTGAGAACTCGTGGATGGATGCCATCTGGTCCTGGGGATTTGTTAGTGTTTAGCTTAACAAGACATGCAAGGACCTCCTCCCTGGTTATTTCTATCTTGCTTAATTCTTCGGTTTCCCTCCCTACGAAGATAGGTTCTGTTTTGGGCATGTGGTCTCTATCTTCTTCAGTGAATACTGAAGCAAAGAATTCATTGAGTCTCTCTGCAATCTCTGTTTCCTCTTTAATAACCCCTTGCCTTCCATTGTCATCTAATGGTCCAATGGCCTTCCTAATTGGGTTCTTACTTCTAATGTACTTAAAGAAGTCTTTGTTATTCCTCTGAGTATTTTTAGCTATACGCTCCTCAAAGTCTTGCTTTGCTTTCCTGATTGTTGCCTTGCATTTGTTCTGCCAGAATTTATGTTTCTGCCTGCTGTCCTCATTTGGACAAGCCTTCCATCTTCTAAATGAGCTTTTCTTGCTCTTGAT
Organism: Bradypodion pumilum; assembly: GCA_035047305.1. Classification (NCBI taxonomy): domain Eukaryota; kingdom Metazoa; phylum Chordata; class Lepidosauria; order Squamata; family Chamaeleonidae; genus Bradypodion; species Bradypodion pumilum. The sequence goes on along the minus strand of JAWDJD010000004.1, from coordinate 60,159,376 downwards.
CACTTCCCGAACAGCTCCTGTAAGCCACATTGGAGTCCTCTTGGACCTGGCAGTGCCCTTTTTCCTTTTGGGTATGCATTCCAATTGGGCCTCTGTTATTGTTTTTGTAAACAGCCTCCATGCCACTTGGAGTGTTTGGACTCTCTCAATTTTCCCTTTCAGTTTCTTTTTTACTAGTTTCCTCATCTTTGGGAAATTTCCTTTTTGAAAATTTAAGGTCTCTGTGTTAGATTTTATCAGTGACTTGCGGTCTATGATCAAGTTAAACATAATTGAGTTGTGGTCACTGTTCCCTATTGGATCAGTCACATTAACATCTTGCACCAGATCCTGAGTATTACTCAGGATCAAGTCAAGGATTCTTGTACCTCTAGTTGGGTCTTCAACCATCTGTCCCAGGGAACAATCATTGAGCATATCTAGGAACTTTATCTCTTTATCATGTGCTGAACAACAGTTCACCCAGTCTATGTGAGGGTAATTGAAGTCCCCCATTATAACCAGGCTTCCCTTCCTGGATGCCTCCTTTACAACATTCTCCAACTGCCAGTCTCCCTCAAGAGTTTGGGTCGGAGGCCGATAGTATATGCCTACTGTTAGACCATCCTTGTGGCCTGGTACTCTTACCCACAGAGCTTCTAATGGTGACTCTAAATCACCTAGATATTCCAATTCATAAGATTTTATCACTTCTTTGACATACAAGGCTACACCACCTCCTGTTTGCCCCTTCCTATCCTTCCTGTACAGTTTGTAGCCTGGGATAACTGTATCCCATTGGTTATCATCCGTCCACCAGGTTTCAGTGATACCAATAATATCAATATTTTTATCTATTTCTAAGTGTTCCAGCTCCCCTATTTTGTTCTGGAGGCTTCTGGCATTTGTATACAAGCATTTATATATGCATTTCTGACACAGTCTTTTGTGTCCAGTTGCATTGTTAGACTGCCTCTTGCATCCTTCTGCTAGAATGCTAGTGACTAGCTCCTTGCTCTGCTCAGTAATTTTTGCATCCTCCTCACTACTCAAGTACACACTTTCCCGAACCGGATGCTGCCCAGCTCCTGTCGGCTTTCCCCCAGTTATCAGTTTAAAAGCTGCTCTGCAGCCTTTTTGATGTTGAGTGCCTCATATGAACCTCATATGTTCATATATTTCATTTTTCACCTCCTCATCATTACACCTTTGAATCCAATGTCTCAAAAGGCAAACATCATATTCTATCAACACAGATCTCAATCCCCCGTCTATTTTTATTGGGAATTTTTTTTATATCTATCTCTATTAATGGAGATATATCTGGAACCAATTTCCCCTTGTCTTCTTCCATACCTCCCACATTGACCTTAACATCCCGTTTTTAATATTGAATCTTCCCGTTTCTTTGTCTAAGAAAGCTGCTTTACCAATTTGCTCAAAATCTTCCATCTCCAAATCCTCCCAAATAACTTTTTCCTTCATCATAATCTTGACTATATTTCTAATTTGAAATGCCACATAATAATTTTTGAGATTGGGAAAGGCTGGTCTGGCTTTAACCCATGAGTAAGACTCATATTTATACTTTGTAAAGGATGACGTGGTCAATGTTCCCTCTCATCTTAACTATTTTGCCCCCTGCCCACTTAAACAAAACAATTGCTGGGCTAGGCTGGCACTTGCTGGCTAGCGTGGGCTATCTTGCCCCCCCTTATTTCCAATTTCCTAACTGCCTTGTTAAAGATGATATTTCTAGTCTTAGATTACAAATGAGCTATATAGACTACAAAAAAAGCTTTACAAACTGCATTTATGGGACAAATAGTTTTATGTCACCTTTTCATGAATCAAATATGGCTAAAATAGAATTACAGTAAGAGTGTGCATGTGAACGTATGAATGTAAAAGATTGTAAAAATAAGACAGCTTGTTAACCATATCTTTTGTGTAGCTTAAACAATTGACTAACTTTCCAGGTGTTTTTCCAATGTGCCTTCTGTATTCAATGACAAAGACCAGTAAATGGTGCTGTATTTTCATAAAGTTATCTTGTTCTATTTCTCCCTTGTGTAATCTAAGCTGAGTGGTCAATTTCTCCATCCATGCATTTGGCCAAATTATGTTCTGGAATCTTTGTAAAAAGAGATCTTGATCTTTTTTCTAACAATTTCATTTCACATTGCTCCTATTAGAATCTGGTTTGTTGAAGTGGGATCAAATTTATTAAAGTCCAACCAGAGCAGACCGGAGGGGATCTCTAATTGTGCCATCAGCCAGAGGGGCTCGCCTCTCTGGCACAAGGAGGAGAGCCTTCTCCGTGTCTGTGCCGGCCCTCTGGAACCTCCTGCCAACAGAGCTACGTCTCCGGACGGAATTGCTGCCTTTCAGAAAAGAACTTAAAACCTGGCTGGCGGGTCAAGTGTGGGGTGCAGGTGGAAGGGTAACCTCCATTGGGTGGTTGGTGTAGAAGAACTCCTCCCCATGGTGCCTTTGGATCCTGCAGCCCTTGTTTTTAGGGGGTGGGTAGTTTTAACTGTTTTTAACATGTGTTTTTTTTTTAATTTTTATTGTGAACCGCCCTGAGTTGGCTTTGGTCGAGGGAGCGGTATATAAATGTGACAATTAAATTAAATTAAATTAAATTAAATTGTGTAGTATAAACACTCCCAGCACAATGTGTGAATGGCATCTGGTTGGTGTTAGTATTGGGATAAATGTTCAAAACCATTAAATATGGATTTTTCTGGCAAAGACCCAGGATTGTCAACTGAAGGACAATTCATTTTGGGATCAAAGGTACCAGGAACTGTGAAGATTTATATTTCTGAAAGGGCAAGAGGAGCAGAAAAAAGTCTTATGCTCACTCTGTTATCATTGTCTTCTCCATGTTCATTCTAAATATCTACAGCTTCTGGAAACTTCTTCAAGGATCATGGTCTTCTGCAAGGAAAGCACGTAATCAAGATTTTTAAACCTCTAAAACCTACTCTCCTATTGAAAATGGCTTCAGAAAAATATTTTCACTAGTTGCAAAAATGGAGTATACAGAAAGAGCCTCCTCAAAAATTGTGGTATTTTTGAACCACAACTGGGCATACCCTGGTAATGGCAACCTTGTATTGCTGGCTAATCTTTCTCACACTAGGTCAGGTGAAGGGAACTGCAGAATGACCTCACCAAAAGGTGCCTTCATTTTGGCACTTTCACATCTGGCTCAGACATGGAGGAAGAAGTTGGGGAAATGTGCAAGAGTAACTGTGAAACAAACTCCCACTTTATTTCTACTGTGACCTACACAATGCTACCTTTGTATAAATATAATGCATTTTTTTAAAGTTGCATGTATATATCTGTATCCATTTACATTCATTGATACCCACTCCCTGATTATAAAACACCTTTAAAAATAAGAAGAAAGGATATTGTAATGTCCAGTGCCGGTTCTAGTAAGCCTCAGCCTACACATCATGGCCTTATGCTGACCCCCAAACTATTTGCCATTATTTCCTCTCACACAGTCTCTCTCTCTCCCTCCCCCCCCCCATCCAACTGGAGGCTGCACAGTCTTGGACTGTTAACAAATCACATTTACAGTAAGCTCATGACAAGGAGTGTTAAACAATGTGCAGATGTGGTAAGAGTTTGTTTTTAAATTCAGAAAACTTTCTTGCATAAATAAAAACTACATAATTTTACAACTCATAAGCCGACAAAAATGCTATATGCTGTATGATTCAGTTTAAATTTCAGTCTTCTAAGCAATGCTTTTCATCACAACTATTGACAGAAAACAAGAAATGGGAAATAACTGTCAACTTGAAAATATCACCCATTCAAATTTCTCTTTATTGTGGGAAGAAAAATACATTCTATATGTCTATTAATACACACTTCATTAAGCTATTAATGCTCTGTTCATTAAGCTAGAAACAGCCATGTCACAGGCAAACAACAATTCATTAGTCTTAATGGTATTTTATAAAGTTTCTAAGCACAGATTCACTAGAGAATTAATTACATTATACTAATCAAAGGGGAAAGAAATCCTATTTATCAGTCAAATACGTTGATCCAAGTCAGACGGTAAGAAGCATAAATGTCAAAAAAAGGTGTAGCTTGTCATTAGGCTGTGTTGTCACATACTGCAGTACTTGGATGACTTATGAACAGATTTCTATTTGTTTCTAGAAGTAAATTTACTAAAACAAACACTTTTGTTCCTCATTTCACAGGCACAGGTCTATGACCAGAGAAGTAATGAAACAGGTTTATAATGGAATGAATTAACAGCTCCCATGGCTGATGTTTAAACCAAGAGAAATAAAGAGAATGTCAGAAAGAAATAGCATGCTAATTGGAATTATTTTCTTTTGTTTTGGCAGGACTTTGGCCTGCTTTAAAAAAGGGCTTTGGAGGGTCGATGTTGATGTTGCATAAAGCAAAAAACAAACACCTCAATGTTTTTTCATTTATTTAATATCAAAGCAGCTTCTTACTCACATAGGTGATGCTTCAGATATTTGTTTCAATCATTTCATATAGTCAGGCCTCATTAATTTAAAGCTTTCAAAGTTTCTTCTTCTTCTTTCATGTCCCAATCAAACCCTGGACTGCCAAAATGAAGCTTTGTTGTTGGCCAAACTTAAGTCATAGCATGTTTCTATTAGCTAAAACAAAAACTTTGGACTGAGACTGGAAAAATAAATAGCAGCTAGGGAAGATCATTCAGTACTGAAGAAATTAGATTCATCTTCCTTTTGAATACAACTATGGAGAAAATCTGTGAAGAAAATATACGTAAAATGCATAACTTCTGAATGTTATACAGCTTGTATATACTTCAGAGATGGGGAAGACCATGCCTAGTGAATAGTATAGCAATACTACTATGCTCTGTGACACAGAAATAGTATAATTAGTAATGGAGCTGGATAACAAGTCCCCCCCCTTCATAGCTACTTTCAAAATCACTTTGTAATGGGATCCCAGTAGAACTAAGTAGTTTGAAGACATTCAAATCTCAGCGGATTCTATCAGATCTCCCCAGCTTTGTAAAGTTTTTTGGAGACTCTTTGATCTCATTGGAATCCATCAGATTGTCCCACTTTGAGAAAAGCATATTTTTGTAGCTCGTTTTAAAGTGCATTGGTTACAGAAACCACAGATTCTATAACTCTACCAGAAACTTCCACATAGGTTGTTTACCCACTCAGAGCTTGGATTTCAAGCTTGTGGCTAGGACATCTACTTATGCTTGCTATCTAGATCCAGACCTTCAAGGTCTCTAGTCTCCCTTCTTATGATTCCCTGTCTTTTTTAAAAAATATAAATTTTTATTTATTTTCAAAAGAAAAAAACAAACAATAAAAAAGAACAATAAATCATAACAATATTACATAAAACTCATGAAAAATAATACATACATGGTGGTTAAACTGATTATTTGTCATGGTACACACAATTAGATATCCACATTGTAGGTTAGTAATATAACCATAACCTTCATAAAAGCTTTCAATATTACAGTTATTTGTTAACAACCATCAAATTCGTTCTTTTCAAATTACAAATCACCCAGTGAATATTTACATTGCCCCGGAGAGTTTAGTGTCTGTATCATCTCCAAAACCCACTTTGAGATGGTACAGGTCTAAAACTATCCCTACCCATAAGGGAGTGATCTACAAACGGCTTCCAAATATTCCAAAATCTATTTTCCTTCAATTTGTCCCTTTTTACTTTTATCTCCCATGTCAATTTGTCATTCAATGCTAGATTCCACATTTCCTTATACCACTCTCCCGTCTGTATTGTTACATCATTTTTCCAATTTCTAGCGATACATTGTCTGCCAGTAGTTAACATTATTTCCAATAGCTCTTTTTCCACCTTATTCAAACACATACCTTCCACGCTGTTAGCAAAATGGTACCTGACACCAACTTAATTTTCTTACCCATTATTTCCCCTATCTCTCCTTCTATTCTTCTCCAGAATTCATTTATGTTTTTACAACTCCACCACATATGTTCATAGGTTCCAACAGTTTCTTTACATTTCCAACATAAATTATCCCTTTTATTATCAATCTGATGCAACCTCAGTGGTGTCAAGTACCATTGCCACAACATTTTATAGTTATGTTCCTTAATTCTTACTGACATTGTTCTCATTATCCTCTTTTTCCACTTATTTCTCCATTCATTTCAAATCCTGTTCCCTTATTTCTCCGATATATTCAAATCCTGTTCCCACTTCATTCAAATCTTCCTGTGGATCACTACCCTTATTTATTAAAATATAAAGTTTACTTACTAGACCCTTGATACTTTTCTCACCTTTTCTAATCTTTAAAACCAATTCTTCAAATTTGGTCTTTTCTCTGTCTATACCTAGTTCTCTTCTATATTTTTTATTCCAATTATCAACCTTCAATTTCTGAAACCAGTCCAATTTTAACTGTTCAAATAATTTTTTCTTCTTAGTTTCATCTTTGCAAACCCTTAACCATTCCTTCACCAGGAAAACTTCGTTTTTATCCAATATTTCCTTTTTTGTTTTGTCTATTTTTATCAGAAAACACACCATATCAGCCAATTCCAAAATTGGAGAGAGATCTGGGATCAAATCTTTCTTTAATCTTTTCCACACCCTCATGAGTATCATAGTATTGCTTGTATTTATCATTTTAACCTTAGTTCCCAAAAAAATCATTTTACCAATATTCTTATAATCTTTCATCTCCATTTCCTCCCAAATTACTTTTTCTCTTGCCAAGATCTTCACAACGTTCTTAATTTGAAATGCTCGATAGTACGCTAACAAATTTGGCATTCCCAAACCTCCTTCTTTCTGAGGCAGATACCAGAGTTTCTTTGAAAGTCTGGATTTCTTGCCACCATTACAAAAATTATTAAACATCTTTTGGAACTCATTAATCTCCTTTTCCTTCAATTGGATTGCAAGTGCACCAAATAGAAAATTAATCCTTGTCAACAACATCATTTTGCAAATTGCAATCCTCCCAAACCATGACAACTTCAACTTCTGAAAACTTTGAAATAGTTATCCCCAAATATTTCAACTTTTCTTTAATTTGTATATTAGATAACCCCGCCATCTTTTCCCTCTCCTCATCCCCCATATTACATAGCATCATTTCTGATTTATCCCAATTTATCCTCAATCCAGTTATAACCTCAAATTCCTCTATTTGCTCTTTAATCCTATCCATTACCACCTCTGCATGTTTCACCATTAACAACGTATCATCTGCATACATGCTCACTTTATTACCCAATATCCCTTCTATAGTTGAGTCTTCCCTTATACTGTCCTCATTTTTCTCCATCTTCTGAAACAATTTGCCAATTTCCACCACAATTTGAGTATGATCATAGGGTTCATGTGGTGGTGATGATGACGGAGGGACCTCTTCCGCTGGTGCTTTTTCCTTCCTCTTAGATTTCACCACTGGCTCCTCCTCCTTTGCTTTTCCTCTTGTAACTTTATCCATGGTGACAACCCCTAAAAAGCTTTAATGCTGCAACATATTGTAAGTTCGTTACACTCTTCGTTTAAACCTAATCCGATGCAGCCAAAGCTGACAACAGTCCCATTAATTCTGTTAAAGCTTGAAAAGAAAAAGAGGTCCAGCAAAAAATTTAATTATTATAATCCACAAAGGAGCAGGAACCAAAAACAGCCCAAACAAAAAATATTGTAATCCACAGGAAGCCCGTCCAACTCTCTATTAGCTCTCTATTACCTTGCTTTGAAAAATCTGGGAGATCAGAATAGTTATTTGTAATCCACAGGCAGTTATAGTCCAAATGCAAAGACTTGATTGAAGTAAATCCAAATCAGGGAAGAAGAAAAAAAAATCAATATAAGTATCCAACTGAAGTTGAAACACTCCGACAGAGCTCCCAGATAATATACAAAGACCGAGTTGGTTCCATAACTTTGTAGCAAGGCATCCTCCTGTTGCATGGTGGAGGAGGGGAAACACTCAGTGAGGGAAGAGGGAAAATGAAAAAAGAAACAGGGATACTTTGTAGCGAGCCAGGAGGCTTATCTGCAAATGGCAACCTCAGGCACGGAATGGGACTATTCTCTATTCCTCTGCTCTGGGCTTCACCCAGGGATGTTCTCAAACAAATTTATATCCTTGTCTCAAACTTTCAAATTTACTTTCCATCCACAAACTCATTTCATCCTCCTCCAAGCCTTCCGCAGCTCCTCTCTTTCCCTTCCCCTCAGTGTTGTGCTTTTAATTACTAAGTTTCGTTTTCATGCCTCCGCCGCCATTACTCAGCCAGCCCCCCCTCCTCCTCCTTCTTCTTCACTTTCCCACGCTCTCACCACTTACTGTGACTTCAAAGCCTGCTCCATTCTGACTCTTGCCTCGGCAACCTCCTCAGCCACAATCTTCAAATTACAGCAACAAGGAAAAAAGTAAAGTCTCAGCCAAAAACAAATCTTGGAGATCCCGTCCGAACCACAATGCGGATCAAGTGGTACAGCTTACGCCGCACCTCTCCCCCTGCCTGATCCTCGGACTCCGACCTCCAGTCTCCTGAAGGTGCCAGAAAATAATCTTCAATTTCAGAGCCTCATGCACTTCATTTTTCTGATAATTTTACCTTGCCACTTTGTAAACAACCACTTTAATTCACATTACTGGTGTGAGCCGATCAAAAGTCCGTGCTACTCGCCCAGCATCTTAGCCACGCCCCCATGATTCCCTGTCTTTAAACTGGATTTGAATGTGCAAGCCTTCAGGCATAGGATATCTTTACATAGTGAAGTACCCATTAACAGCTTTCTAAATAGAGGACTACCCCCTGTACATTTGCTCTGTGTCTATCATTATGTCATCATTTTAGAAAAAAGATTCAGTTGTTTTGAATCATTTTGTTAAGAATTGTATTGATTGTTGTTGTTACTCAATCACACAGTCGAGTCCGACCATTTGTGACCTCATACTTGTATTAATACAAAAGAGAATATCATGATGAGGGTATATAGACAATGGAAGTTTCACTGAGAACTAAAACCACAGAGTTCTGTGGTACCTTTAAAATAGAGATTCTCTACCTGTGACCCACGAGCCGGATGCAGCCCACAGCACCATTTCATGTGCCCCCCCACACACACACCTGGATGTGCCATGTGGTGGAGGAAGGGCAAAATGGCCATCTGGCCTCGGAAGCTGTCTGAGGGAGCGTGACCCTGCCCCAGCTTTAAAAGTTTGAGAACTCCTGCTTTAAAATTAGGAAGCTTCAGTTAACATCAGCCTCTTCAGATGTGTGCTGAAGAATATGAGTACTTATGCCAAATAAAACATTGTACTCTTTAAAATTGTCACAGGACTGTTTGTTGTTCTTGTTGCTATAAGCAAACATGGCTTATAATCAAAACTGAGAAAAAAATTGAGCGATGAAGCCTACTTTTAACCAGATTCTGAAACAGCTTGTACTAAATTTAAATATACATATGCGCATAAAATTTTTAAGCCAAATCAAACAAACATGTACAGACATACACAGAGCAACACAGACACACAAATTAAATGCAACAAATTGTGTGATCAAGAACAGAGTTTAACAGAGTCACCTGGGAAAATGCACCAAGTAGATACTAACAGGAACAGCAAACTTATCCCAGTAATCCAGATCAGACCCCAAACTGCACAAACATTCAATCATACACAATCAAAGCCAATGCTAGAAACAACCACAAATTAATTTTTTGAAAGAGTGAAAGACTGCTGTGACAAATCACATCCTCCAGGGCAATGTATATTTCACAGGGTGTGTATTGCGAATTTTGTTTTATTGTATTTTTTGTTTTGCTTTGGTTAGTAGTATAATGATAGAATTGTGATCAGCTTTTATTATATTAAATATAGTAATTACAAACAGGGATATAAAAATATACAGTAGACCCTCACATAACGACGTTGCTTGGTTCCCCAAGTAGCATCGCTATAGGGGAAACGTCGTTGTGCGGTTTTCAATGGCAGCTGCATCATCTAGCAGCAAAAAAACTGTCATTATCCGCACAACGATGTTAAAAAACATCATTAATCCGCACAATGATGCATCGGTATGCAGAAATGATGCTATTCGAACGTGTCCTTAATCGAGGGTCCGGTTCGGGAAAGTGTGTACTTGAGTAGTGAGGAGGATGCAAAAATTACTGAGCAGAGCAAGGAGCTAGTCACTAGCATTCTAGCAGAAGGATGCAAGAGGCTGTCTAACAATGCAACTGGACACAAAAGACTGTGTCAGAAATGCATATATAAATGCTTGTATACAAATGCCAGAAGCCTCCGGAACAAAATAGGGGAGCTGGAATACTTAGCAATAGATAAGAATATTGATGTTATTGGTATCACTGAAACCTGGTGGACGGATGATAACCAATGGGATACAGTTATCCCAGGGTACAAACTGTACAGGAAGGATAGGAAGGGGCAAACAGGAGGTGGTGTAGCCTTGTATGTCAAAGAAGTGATAAAATCGTATGAATTGGAATATCTAGGTGATTTAGAGTCACCATTAGAAGCTCTGTGGGTAAGAGTACCAGGCCACAAGGATGGTCTAACAGTAGGCATATACTATCGGCCTCCGACCCAAACTCTTGAGGGAGACTGGCAGTTGGAGAATGTTGTAAAGGAGGCATCCAGGAAGGGAAGCCTGGTTATAATGGGGGACTTCAATTACCCTCACATAGACTGGGTGAACTGTTGTGCAGCACATGATAAAGAGATAAAGTTCCTAGATATGCTCAATGATTGTTCCCTGGGACAGATGGTTGAAGACCCAACTAGAGGTACAAGAATCCTTGACTTGATCCTGAGTAATACTCAGGATCTGGTGCAAGATGTTAATGTGACTGATCCAATAGGGAACAGTGACCACAACTCAATTATGTTTAACTTGAACATAGACCGCAAGTCACTGATAAAATATAACACAGAGACCTTAAATTTTCAAAAAGGAAATTTCCCAAAGTTGAGGAAACTAGTAAAAAAGAAGCTGAAAGGGAAAATTGAGAGAGTCCAAACACTCCAAGAGGCATGGAGGCTGTTTACAAAAACAATAACAGAGGCCCAATTGGAATGCATACCCAAAAGGAAAAAGGGCACTGCCAGGTCCAAGAGGACTCCAATGTGGCTTACAGGAGCTGTTCGGGAAGTGATCAAGAGCAAGAAAAGCTCATTTAGAAGATGGAAGGCTTGTCCAAATGAGGACAGCAGGCAGAAACATAAATTCTGGCAGAACAAATGCAAGGCAACAATCAGGAAAGCAAAGCAAGACTTTGAGGAGCGTATAGCTAAAAATACTCAGAGGAATAACAAAGACTTCTTTAAGTACATTAGAAGTAAGAACCCAACTAGGAAGGCCATTGGACCATTAGATGACAATGGAAGGCAAGGGGTTATTAAAGAGGAAACAGAGATTGCAGAGAGACTCAATGAATTCTTTGCTTCAGTATTCACTGAAGAAGATAGAGACCACATGCCCAAAACAGAACCTATCTTCGTAGGGAGGGAAACCGAAGAATTAAGCAAGATAGAAATAACCAGGGAGGAGGTCCTTGCATGTCTTGTTAAACTAAACACTAACAAATCACCAGGACCAGATGGCATCCATCCACGAGTTCTCAGGGAACTTAAAGATGAAATTGCTGATCTCCTAGCCAAAATATATAATCTTTCCCTCAAATCAGGGTTTGTGCCTGATGACTGGAAGGTAGCGAATGTAACACCAATTTTCAAAAAAGGATCCAGGGGTGATCCAGGAAATTACCGGCCTGTCAGTTTGACATGTGTCCCAGGTAAAGTGATGGAAACCATCCTAAAAGATAGAATTAATAGGTACATAGAAGAGGAGGCGCTGCTAAAGGAGAGCCAACATGGCTTTTGCAAGGGCAAATCATGCCTCACTAATCTGTTGGAATTTTTTGAGAGTGTCAACAAGCATGTGGATAAGGGGGATCCAGTTGACATTGTTTATCTGGACTTTCAGAAGGCTTTTGACAAGGTCCCACACCAAAGGCTCTTGAATAAACTTACCAGTCATGGAATAAAGGGACAGGTCTTGTCCTGGATCAGCAACTGGCTAAGGGACAGGAAACAGAGGGTAGCACTAAATGGACACTTCTCCAAGTGGAGGGAAGTAAAGAGTGGGGTCCCCCAAGGTTCAGTACTGGGACCCCTGCTTTTCAACCTCTTCATAAATGATCTAGAGGTAGGAGTAAAAAGCAAGGTAGCCAAATTTGCTGATGATACTAAATTATACAGGGTAGTGAAAACTGTGAGAGATTGTGAAGAGCTCCAGAGGGATCTCTTGACACTGGGGGAGTGGGCAAAACAGTGGCAAATGAGCTTCAACATCAGTAAGTGCAGAGTGATGCATGTTGGGGCAAAAAACCCCAATTACATTTATAAACTGATGGGGTCTGAACTCTCTGCGACAAACCAGGAAAGGGACCTTGGTGTCCTTGTGGACAACTCAATGAAGGTGTCAACCCAGTGTGCCTCAGCAGTGAAAAAAGCAAACTCAATGTTAGGGATCATTAGGAAGGGTATAGAAAATAAGTCAGCAAGTGTCATTTTGCCTCTTTATAAATCTATGGTGAGGCCCCATCTGGAATACTGTGTACAGTTCTGGTCGCCATACCTCCAGAAGGATATTATGGAGTTGGAGAAAGTACAGAGGAGGGCAACCAGAATGATTAGGGGACTGGAACACCTTCCTTACCATCTGAGGCTGCAACGGTTGGGCCTTTTCACTCTTGAACGACGGCGTCTAAGAGGTGACCTGATTGAAGTTTATAAAATCATGCACGGTGTGGACAAAGTGGATAAGGAAAAACTGTTTTCCCTATCGCACAACACTAGAACTAGGGGACACTCCATGAAGCTTTTGGGTACTAGTTCTCAAACAAATAAGAGAAAGTACTTTTTCACCCAGAGGATTACTGGTCTATGGAACTCCCTGCCAGAAGAAGTGGTGACAGCTGTCAGTCTTGACAGCTTTAAGAAAGGATTAGACAAGTTCATGGAGGACAAGGCTATCAATGGCTATAATTATGGCTACCTAAGGACAACCTCCGGGTTGGAGAGATAGGCAGGATATCTCTCAATGCCATTTCCAGGGAATCCTAAGCAGGTGAAGGCATCTCCTTGGGAATACCCTGAAGGAAATGGTGAGCCACTGTGTGAGACAGAATGCTGGACTGGATGGGCTGTGGCCTGTTCCAGCAAGGCTGTTCTTATGTTCTTATGAGGGTCCACTGTAAGCATATAATATTGGATTTTTGATAAGAATATTCTAAAAGAATGAGAAACATGCATTATACTGAATTTTGATGAGTTTTAGAATGTATTATAAATGCTTCTACTGAGTTTTGATGCAATTTAGTGATGTATTGGATTGTTAAGTACTTTGTTTTTCATTTTCTTTTTATGATTGTATTTGTATTTCATTTTTTGTTATTTTGTTTGTATTTTTGAAAATTTAATAAAAATAAATAAATAAGAAAGAAAGAAAGAAACAACCATGGACTATGTAAAAAAAAAAGATATTAGAAGCAGTGTATATATAATGTACAAGTGCTTAAGTGAAAGGCTGACTGCATAGTTCAGTTAGCCAGAGGTTGGGAATTCATTTTCCCCATTGTACCTTCTCAGGAGAGACAAAAGGTGTACCTCCAATAGAAGGAGCTGATAATCACTAGTAACTACTTTATACTTAGAAAATCCTGGAAGAAGATGTATATAACTCAGAATGAACCTGATGTATATAGTTATTATGTCTAAGCAAAATATGCCAGTCTGGCCAAGCTACCCTGTTATGGTAATAGAGTAGAAAAAGCAGTGGCCAAATGGAGTATCACAAGAAGAGAGCAAAAAATCCGTTTGAGGCTGGGACAACATATTTAATATACAATCTCCATACTATGTATTCCATGTGTCTAAAAGTCAGCCGGTGTGCAACTTTTTCAGAGAAATCCTTCATCAGAGATTACTTTTACATTTCTTTAAAGTTTCTGTAAAACAGATAATAATTTTTAAAAACATTTCTATTATGTTAGTAAAGATTATCAAAACCTTCATTACATACATATATCTGGAGAATGAACCCTCCTAGTCATAATGTGTAATTTACTTATCCAAATTCTTATCTCGCGTCCTGGCCTCCCTGTAGAAATTCTGTTGGGCTACAGACATTAAAAGGCTGCATGTAATTCCCCATTAAATAGCACTGGCACAGGTCAGTTTAATTAAGTGGTGGTTCTGTCTCCTCCCTCCCAATTAACTCTTACGTATTTGTTTATTCTTTTATGACTTCAACTTAGCAATTGAAAAGTACTAATTCTCCGATGGGACTCTATAAATTTGGAACTATACCCCACAGCTTCACTAAACTCAAGTTATAAATATGTCATACATGGTTAAAAATATTGTAGGAGTTTATCACCAGGAGTCTTTGACTGTTTAATGTCCGTTTTTCACTATTATATTACTATATTATTATGCTATCAGGGACGTAGCGGGCAGAACATGCCCCACAAAGGCTTCGTTGGGCTCCCTGAACTTTTCTTGGGGACACCCGGCAGGGTGGACCTTAGATCCTGCGACCTGCTTGCCTTTATGAGCACTCTTCCCCCTAGCCCGAATCGCTGGGGGACAGGGTCAGAGTAGCCTTCTGCTTATGGTAGGTAATATATTATTTCCTTGGCAGAAGCTAGACTTCTAAGTGCTACTTTCTCTCTCTCTGCTACTCTGTCCCTCCCTTACAGAGCATTCCCCTCTCACCTCCTTCTTCCAGAAACGCGATGAGGATTGTCAAAGACTTCTTCGGCTCTGCTTGGTTTCCTTCTGCTCCTTTACAAAGGCAGTCACACAAACTACTGGCTTTTTGTAGTTTTATTGTTGGAATCACAAATACTGGATACAGATATTACTTACTCTACACTTACATAAAAACTCAGTGAAAGAAACATAAAAGAAAACAAAATCTTACTAGCTTTTCCTAGCAGGTTCAATCTTAATGGTTTGGGGCTCCATAGCCCCTCATGGCTTTCACCCCCGAAGAGTCATTTTGGGATGCCCACCAACAAGGGCTCCCACTGCAATCATGATTATGATGTGGAAGAGACAGAGTTTCCCCTGTCTCCGAAGTGGGCTTTTTTATAATGAAAAGGAGCTCAGGAATGTGGTGATCTCATGGTGATCTCATGGGAGTGCACCTGCATTCCCAAGAGAAAGGAGACGACTGGTACGTGCAATGTGACATTGAGCCTCCACCTTTGCATTCTTGGAATTTCCTCATCTGCAGGTGTCTGGGGTAATTAGTTTGACTGACAGGAGTGGAGACGTCTCTCCCTGGCATCAGTCTGTCCCATCATGGGATTGCAAGTGTCTCTGGAATAAGTCCAAGGCTGGACAATCATTTCTCCCTCCTCCCCTCAGGAGAGAGTTCTAATCTTATCTATGCATCATTTGTCATGTCAGGCTGTCAGCCTAGCATTTCAATCTGCTTCTAAAAGAAAGCTGGCATTTCTAAACCTAAGAAAATTACAAAATGTATCTTAACACTACATGGATCAAATGTCATTTTAAAATCAAGACAAGGTCGCATGTGGAAACCATGACATATGCATGTGGGGGAGTGTATTTAACTATGTTCCCATTGGGATTTGGTAGTATGAATTGCTAAATTGAAGTCCCAGTTCCTGCCAACCTAGCAGTTCAAAAGCAAGAAATTGCAAATAGATAAATAGGGACCACTTCGGTGGGTGCACTCCAGTGTTTAGTCATGCCTGCCACATGACCATGGAAACGTCTGCAGAAGCAGACATCACTGGCACTTCGGCTTTGAAACAGAGATGAGCACTGCACCTTAGAGTTAGATATGACTGACTTTTGAGCAAGAGAAATCTTTAGCTTTACCTTTACTAAGGTTCACCGTGGAGGGAAAAATTACTTATATCACCTTATGAAGTTGTGCTTTTGTGAAGCTTGCAGTGGTTTTGGATAACTAAAGAATGCACAAAACTATGTGCACATTCTACAATGTGAATGAAAAGTATAAACTGACTTCAAAGGATATGTGCAAATATATTTCAGTTGATGAGTGAAAATGCATAAATTAGGTAAATCTTGTAAATATATGAGCAAAAAATACTTACGTGAACATCAGTGAGAGGAGTAAAACACCCTTTAGTGCAACAAAATCTAGCAAGAGATTTTCACATTCATTGTTCTGGAGCTTGGAAATAACACGTAAAATATATCAGAAGCAATCTTATTAATATTATTTAAAGCAGCAAGGGAGCAATGGCATTCCCTTTGAAAGTAAGGGAACAACCATTTATTTATTTGTTTGTTTTTATATCACCAATCTGGGATATTTCCCACTCTGGGTGGTGCACATACAAGTAACAAAATAACACAATAAAACAAACAACAAAATAAAATAAAACAAACAGATAAGTAATTCAGAAAATAATAATATAAAATATTCATATAATAAATATTCATATGACAAAAATATTTACTTATTACTATTAATTTTCAGAGGTAAAAAATGATTTAAGGGATATTCTTTCTTTTCTTGGTTTGTATCAGAGAGAACTACCAGAGGTGCAGGCCGGTTTCAGAAGAGGCAGGGGGACTAGAGACCACATCGCCAACATACGTTGGATCATGGAGAAAACAAAGGAATACCAGAAACAAGTTTACTTTTGTTTCATTGATTACACTAAGGCATTTGACTGTGTGGACCACAACAAGATGTGGCAAGTAATTAAAGAGATGGGAATACCAGAGCACATCATATGCCTCCTGAGAAATCTGTACATGAACCAAGAAGCAACAGTTAGGACAGAACACGGAATGACAGAGTGGTTTGGAATAGGAAAAGGAGTAAGACAAGGCTGCATTTTATCACCCTGCTTATTTAATCTATACACAGAGCACATAATGCGAAATGCAGGGATGGAGGAATCACAATATGGGATTAAAATTGCTGGGAGAAACATAAACAATCTGAGATATGCAGACGATACCACCCTAATGGCAGAAAGTGAGGAAGACCTAAAGAACCTCTTGATTGGGCTGAAGGAGGAGAGTGCAAAAGCTGGTTTGAGACTCAATATCAAGAAAACCAAGGTAATGGCAACAGGCCCCATCAGTTCCTGGAAAATAGACGGGGAAGAAGTAGAAGCAGTGACAGATTTTACTTTCCTGGGATCAAAGATTACGGCAGATGGGGATTGCAGCCATGAAATAAAAAGGCGACTGATTCTTGGGAGACAAGCCATGAGAAACCTGGGGAACATAGTGAAAAGCAGAGACATCACATTGCAAACAAAAATTAGAATAGTCAAAGCAATGGTATTCCCAGTGGTAATGTACGGATGTGAGAGCTGGACAATTAGGAAAGCTGAACGCAGAAGAATAGATGCCTTTGAAATGTGGTGTTGGAGGAGAGTTTTGAGAGTACCCTGGACAGCGAGGAGAACAAATAGGTCAATCTTAGAAGAAATCAACACTGACTGCTCATTGGAAGGGCTAATAGTAAAGACGAAGCTAAAGTATTTTGGACATCAAATGAGAAGGGAGGATTCACTTGAGAAGGCCCTGATGTTGGGAAAGGTGGAGGGCAAAAGAAGAAGGGGGAGGCCAAAGATGAGATGGCTAGATGGTATTGTAGACACAATGGGCACAGAACTGGGAGTGCTGAGGGGGATGGTGGAGGACAGAGGTGCCTGGAGAACAATGGTCCATAGGGTCGCAAAGGGTCGGAACCGACTGTGCGACTGAACAACAACAACATCAGAGCATTGCACAATTTAAAATTATGGTCATATATGAAATAAAGGTAAAATTCCAAACAAATTAAGGTTAAAATAATTCAACTCCTCTTGATCTGAAGCAGGTTACTTCAATAGTGTTATCTTGGCCATTTAATAGATCTTCTTTTGTACAATACATGTGGTGGGGCATAAATTGCATCAACATAAATATTGCATTGATCAAATTTCTCGCATTCATAGTAAATTTGTCTTGTATCCAAGTATCCCTGTTTTTCTTTACTTTGCTTTGATCCTTCCTACTTGACTTGCAGATGGTCAAGTCAGCCAGTCTTGTCCTGGTGGGAAGAACTCTTCGGGATTCATCCATTTAGCAAATTGTAATGTTTTTCTGTGGAGCAGCACATAGACAAAGCTGGTCTAATTGCTTGCGGATCTGCATAGAAGGTACATGTAAGGAAGACATAGAAGAAGCCTCCCTGAAGAGTGGAAAGCACACTGAGCAAAGGAATTGAGCCAGCCAACCTCTCCAGTACAGAAGCATTGCATTGCAAACTAAACAGCAGTATGAAGACATTGTAGAAAATATTTTATTATTTAGATGGGTTTTAAAAAAATGAACCAAAAAGTATATTGCAGTTAGAGCATGCACATTTGAATAAATGGAATTGACTGAGGAGGTGACATTTATTCAACATGCCTACTCTACTTGTGAACTACTATGGTAAACAACAGTTTTTTGGTCAATAGATATATTGTTAGCCCCCCACCCCCCACCCCCAAAAAAGGATGTTTAATATACATCCGTAATCAGATGATGGTTTGTATAAATGACATTATTTATGGTAGCCATTTTATTAATTTCTGTTATTAAATAAATGATGGCCGATTTGTGATGGAATGTGCCAGGACCACTTAGAGATACCCTATTTAATTCACATAAATCAAAACTTTAGAAAACACTGTCTACATCAGTGTTTCCCAATGTTGTTGTTTCTTATTCTTATTCTTATTCTTATTCTTATTCTTATTCTTATTCTTATTCTTATTCTTATTCTTATTCTTATTCTTATTCTTATTCTTATTCTTATTCTTATTCTTATTCTTATATTCTTATATTCTTATATTCTTATATTCTTATTCTTATTCTTATTCACTACTTAAATACTTTGGGCATCAAATGAGAAGGGAGGATTCACTTGAGAAGGCATTGATGTTGGGAAAGGTGGAGGGCAAAAGAAGAAGGGGGAGGCCAAGGATGAGATGGCTAGATGGTATTATAGACACAATGGGCACAGAGCTGGGAGGGCTGAGGGGGATGGTAGAGGACAGAGGCGCCTGGAGGAAAATGGTCCATGGGGTCACAAAGGGTCGGAGTCGACTGTGCGATTGAACAACAACAACAATTCTTAACTTGGATTTATATGCTGCCCACTCGCAAATGCGACTCAGGGCAGCTAACAACAATATCACATCCAATACAATATAAAACAAAATACAATTGGCTTATACTAGAGAACAAGATACAATTAGGAGAATACAAATTAACATACAATAAAAAAGTCACCTAAGTCAAAACATCCCCAAACAAGAATTTGGCCTCAAGATTCCAGGCCTCAGAGTCCAAAGTCTAGACTGGACAGGGGGTGATGTCTGGCCCCATGCCCCAGCAGCCAAGTCCATGGCCAAGTCCACAGTGCCAGGGAGCAAAGGGGGCATAAGACTCTGCCACATTAAGGCCCCTGCCACCAGACTCTGTGTGGCCAAGCCCCCATTCCACAGCTCCGCAGTTCCCACTCTGCCATGGCTCAACCAACGACGGGCCCACCTGACTGTAGCTGCCAGAGGTCTCATGAGGCCAAGTGGAAAAGGGCCAGATGTCTTGCAGGGTGGTGTCCAGAGTCCTCTCTAGCCGGCCACCTTCCATGGCTGCAGGGCTTTTCAACCTCTGGCCAGGTGGGAAAGGGGCCGGAGGTCTCGCAGGGCAGTGGCCAGAGTCCTCTATTGGATTTCTATACCACCCATCTGGGTGGTATACCACTCTGGGCAGTATCCTACTCTGGGGCCCACACCCCAGAGGGGGACTTCAATTCCCAGAAGCCTAAGTCAGTACATTGGCTGATCAGTGCTTTGGGGAATTGATTTGGTCTTCTAGGAATTGAAGTTCAAAAGCCAAAGGCTGATAAACACTGGTCTACATGTTTTGAAAAGATTGTCTGAGCTGTTTCTCATCATCCCAGAGAGAGTAAAGAGCCATAAAAGAAGAGCACAATGTATTATCAAAATGCCAGTTGCACATGCTCTAAAGGGCAACTGTAGGATTTTCCGAGCAAGATCTGTTCTGTTCTTGGGAAATAGTAGATACAAAGACAATAATTTTTTATCCCTCAAAGCAGCACTGTTTCTTCTGCTAAGGATTCAGAAAAGAATCCCTTGAATCTAATAACAACTGAAGCAGGAGTTTACAAAGCAGATGAATGCTTGTTGACTTATCTGAAAACCAACAAAGCCAAATTGTGGATCAACAAGAGATCTGTGTAAAAAACTGTCCCCAGGAAGAACTATGTTGGAAGAATTAGAACAGAACAAAGATAAAACAATGTTTAATTTATGACTTTCACATTTAAATTTAACATTTTATTTACCATCCAAATAAAGGGAATGATTTATCTAAATGACAACCACATGATAGTCAAAAGGTAAACCATCAGCTAACAGAGAAGGCTAAACCATTTCTATAGGACGTGCAGAGCTTGGAAAGCTACCTTTGTGAAATGCAACTCTTAAAAATATGCAGGCACCATAGGCGCTAGACGTTGCAGCTGAAAAAGGCAGCTCTTCTGACCGCTGAACACATGTGGAGTAGCATCAGGAGGCTTCTGACTGACTATAGGAAACACATGCAGAACCTTCATTCTCTCCCACGAATGAACTTGGTGGATGTCAGTTTTGCTTGTTATGATTTATTGATGTAGTGGCTTAATGCATTATGCAAGGCTTTGGAATGCTCCCCGAATGTCCTGGCCACAAAGGGCCTCATTAATAAAAGGTGAATACATACAATCATGAGAGATTTATCTATCAGTGGCTATTAGACATTAGCAATATTATAGTGAATATAACTGTTAAGAGAGATGGATGAGGAGAGGGAGAAAAAGGTATTCCCCTCATGACATATTTAGGAATCGTCCAAGATGTCTCTGACAGGAAACCATGGAAGATGGAAGAACAGGAGTGGATGAAGTTTTGATGTGGCAAGGTAAAGTTCTTCTTATGCTCCTAAATAAAACAAGTGACAAATCTTCAGATCAGCTATTGATGCAAACTATTAACAAAATATAATCCTTTGGATAGAAGAGTCAGAAATCTTAGAAAAACTATTGCCTGTATGGCTGGAAACATGACTTACATCACCATCTCAACTCTAGGATTCTCTTCCTGTTCAAAAAATTACTAGTCATGGTGATGACTCTGCCAAGACTCCGACATACCCCTGAAAGGGAGAAAGTAGTTAATGCCAGCACAGGTGATTCACATCAGGGCACCGACGATGTTAAGTTAAGTGGTCACCAGAAGCCAATATGAAGTTGCACCTGGGATTTGACTGAGACAGTTCAAACTTTTTCCAAACATTTAACAAGCCAAAATGAGTCAATGGAACAGATCTTTGTTCAGGGGTTGAGAGTGGTGACTGATGATCATTCCATCCTCATATTTTCCATTGGCTGTGTAATTCCTCATATATCCTCTAGGATATACTGTAGATATGTCTGAGACGCTCCAGCGAGTGGGTGGCAATATAAATTTGAAGTAATAAATAAATAAATATATCAGTGAGTAAATCAATCCAAAAAGGTGAAGAGTCTTTTCTTCTAAGACACAGCTTCCAAACATGATTGTTTGGCATGTTGTTTGTCTTCACACTCATGCATGAAACCTGGCTGTGGTGAAACAAACAGCCACTGTTCACCACCACATTGAAACACACCATAGTGGATCATTCATATCCTATTCAGTATTCATAAGGTTAAAAATATTATCAATGATTTGAATTGTGGAAAGAAAAAAAGAAAATAGTAGACTGACTTCTCACCAAAGGAGAGTGAACCCAAGCAATAAAGATGATGTTTTCCTCTAAACACTCCAAACACTGAGTTACTAGAGAGGGTTCAGGTTACCACATGCTACCCATTTTGCAGTGCTTCACTGTCACTGTTTAGATGGCCTTTTGTATTCATGAATATTGTTCTTTTTAATTTTATTACTCTGTTCAGTTTACTAAGCAAAAATGAAATATATTATACTTTGAGACAGAGCGTGATAATGGATGGATGATGATTTAATTATGGCATTATTAATGGCTCCTCAAGCTGGGGGGGATGACAAATGTGATACCACAAGGCTCAGCCGTGGTCCCTGTGCTGTTCAAAATTTTAATAAATGACTTGGTTGACGAACTGAGGGGAATAATTTTTACATTTGCAGATGACACATAACTGGGTGTAATAGCTAATCCCTTGGAAGAGAGAAGCAGAATTCAAAAAGACCTTGATATGATTGAACACTGGGCTGAAACCAACAGAATGAAATTTAATAGTGACAAGTGCTTTACGCCTGGGTGGGTTGGGGCAGATGCACAGTAATAAGATGAGGGGTACTTGGCTCAGTAATACTACAAATTAGAAGGGTCTTGGAATTGTCACAGACTCAATATGAGTCAACAGTGCGATGTGGCTGCAAAAAAGCAGGGCCATAGCCAGTTAGCAGTTTGCTTACCCTGGCAAAGCATGATTTCCCATAGGAATGCATTGAAAATAGGTGTTGTTGTCCATCCTGAAAAATATTTGCCCACCCACATCTAGAATCCTGACTATGGCCCTGCAAAATAGGGCAATGCTAATTTAGGCTGCATTAACAGAAATAAAGTCTCCAAAACCCATGAGGTACAAGTCCTCTCAATTCAACACTAGTTAGACCACATCTAGAGTATTGTGGGCACCACACTTTAAATAGAGCAGATACAGAAAAGAACAACAAGGATGATCAGAGGACTGGAACCCAAACCTTATTTATTTATTTATTTGATTTCTATACTGCCCATTTGGGTTAACACCCAGTTAACTTTGGGCAGTGAACAAACAAAAAATAAATAACAACAATACCCACAACAAATCAAAAACCCCACCAACAAATAAATCATAGACTAAACTAAACTAAACTAAAAATAATTGCTGTCAGAGGACATTGGGACTAAACCTAACTGGCTAATTTATCAATAAGGAAACAACACCCTGAAGTCCTCCTTGAAAAAGAGCATTATTAATTTTTTTAAAAAAAGGTAGCCAGTGATGGGGCTTGGCACAGCTCCACCAGTAGTGCATTCCACAGTGTTGGTGCCACCAACGAGAAGGCTCTATTTCTGGTTAAAGACTTTCGAGCCATCCTCGGGTTGGCACCCGGAACTGCACCGACTGTGATGACCGGGTGATGTGGGGAGTTGCTCTGAGCGAGAGACACTCTGACAGATAACAAGGTCCCAAACCATATGAGGAAACCAAATGAGGAAAGACTGAAGTAACTGAGCATATTTAGCCATGAGAAAAGGCGACTGAGAGGAAATATGATAGCACTCTTCAAATAACTGAAAGATAATCATAAAGAGGAAGGGCAGGATTTCTTTTCAATCATCCCAGAGCGTGGGACACCTAATAACAGGCTCACACTAAAGGAAGCCAGATATTGACTGAATATCAGAAAAAAAGTCTTAACAATTAGAGTAGTACGACAATAGAACCAACTGCCTCAAGAGGTTGTTAGCACTCCAACAATGGAAGCATTCAAGAGAGATTGGACAACCATCTGTCATATCTTCTTTGATTCAGATTCCTGCATTGAGCAGGGGGTTGGACTCGATAGCCTAAAAGCCACCTTCCAACTCAGTTATTCTAGATTTTTTTAAAATTAATTTTTACTTTATTTTTTTAAAAAGTAATATACAAAGAAAAAAGACATCAATACATAATAAAGGATAACATAAGAATACAAATTACAAGTAAAAGTTAAAAATAAAATCACATACTCAAAAATACTGTAATAACAGATAGTGTATATTCATTTTGAAGCAGACCACTTTGAAGCAGACCAATTGCTCTCAAATATTCCATTGCATCCATCTCTGAGTCAATTACATGCATTTTCTTAGCATTAAAAAATCTCAACTGTTGGGGAAACCTCCAATTATATCTAATTTCTTGTTCTTTCAGGATCTTAGTAACTGGCTTCATCTTATACTTCCATATTCTCTCATCAATTGCTATGTCATTATAGATTTCAATATCTTTTCCATCCATCTTTAAAACGCCAGATCCAGCTTGTTTTAAAAATTCCATCACTTTCAATTTATCCCCCAAATTTGAAAATTTCACCAACACATTTCTTTGCTCATCTCTCCCTCTCCTTGGTCTAATTCTGTAGGCACTCGCAATGTCCACCATCTCAAAATCTTTTCCCATCTTCAAATTGTTCAGCCAATCTAAAATTCTTACTTTAAGCTGATCTGGCATTTTCCGCACCATTTGACGAATGACTATGTTCTGCCTCCTCATCATTTCTTCCACCATATCCACTCTTTTTTCTTGTAATTTAACTTTACTCTTTACCTCCTTCCCTTTCTCATACAACTTTCTCAGATTTCCTTGCATCAATTTGAATCCGCCTTAAGAACCCCCATTTCCTTTTCCACTCTATCAAAATTTTCATTGGTCAGTTTAACAAATTTAGAAAACATCCCAGTAAGCTTATTCTCTGACCCTTGTATTCCTTTCAGAATATCTGCTTTATCTTGAGCTCTGGAATCTTCCATTCTATTCAATCTTTTAAACAACTTGCCTAGCTCTGTCATAATTTGAGTTTCATCCAGAGGTGTTGGAGATACAGTCGGTGTTGTTTTGCAGGCGCACCCCCCAATAACGGACTCAGACACCATTGAAAGTGGATAACGGCATTGGGCCACATTTATTGATTCATGCCCTAGTCCGAATTATAAATTTGTATTGGTAAAATGACCAATCATAATTCTTAAGGCAAGCAGGCCGGAGTAACACTGGTAAGGTACCACCCAAAATTGCCAACGGCAATTGGTTACAATGTATCAATTTGTATCAATTTGTTTGTTGACAACAAACAAATTGTTGACCGTAGTCAATATCTAACTGATGACCCCACCCTCTGACTCGTATCCGTGAAATCACGAGGTGATGCATGCTGGCTAGCTATCGCCATCACACCATCGCCTGGTTCGTCGTTGACCGGACAACGTTTAACTAATTTATTCCTATCTAGTGTTGTCCAGTCAATTGCGAACCTGCCGGATACCTGTGGGTCATAACTGTTTACCTTACCAGTGCTACCCGCCCATGTGACCAAAGTCAACAGCAGTCATAGCAGAACCCCTATATCAAACCATAGCAACAGTGTGGGATGGGCAAAAAAACCAGGACCCGGAAGCCAATATGGGTCCCAGCCAAAAATTCCCACCCGGCCCCGAAGCGACCATAAAATCACACTGTTAACTAGGGAGGGGGTGGAGGGGAAAAACTTCTCCGCTCCGTCGCTTAGCTAAAATGGCAGCTCGGCTGCCTCGTGGCCACCCCTTTTATGAGGGAGCTGGCCATGCCCTAAACTACCCGGATCATTCGTCCTGTGGGGGGGGCGCAAAGAGCGCGGCAGCCATTTTGGCGCCGCGCTTGCATTGCAGGCGCACCCCCCAATAACGGACTCAGACACCATTGAAAGTGGATAACGGCATTGGGCCACATTTATTGATTCATGCCCTAGTCCGAATTATAAATTTGTATTGGTAAAACAACCAATCATAATTCTTAAGGCAAGCAGGCCGGAGTAACACTGGTAAGGTACCACCCAAAATTGCCAACGGCAATTGGTTACAATGTATCAATTTGTATCAATTTGTTTGTTGACAACAAACAAATTGTTGACCGTAGTCAATATCTAACTGATGACCCCACCCTCTGACTCGTATCCGTGAAATCACGGGGTGATGCATGCTGGCTAGCTATCGCCATCACCCCATCACCTGGTTCGTCGTTGACCGGACAACGTTTAACTAATTTATTCCTATCTAGTGTTGTCCAGTCAATTGCGAACCTGCCAGATACCTGTGGGTCATAACTGTTTACCTTACCAGTGCTACCCGCCACACGGAGGGGCTTCAAAGAAGGCCTGACCCCCCCCCAGACCGTCAGCTCGGTCAACAGGCCTGCTCGCCAATCACCCAACAGGAGGTCCATACCTCCTCGCGACAGATGGACCCCATCCCCTGCATACAAATCATAATTTTCTAGTCCAATAGCGGGGTGACGACTGACCCGTCCCCAAGCCTTGTCGGCAAGGAACCGCGCCACCGCCTTATTGACCGCGCGCCTAGCGCGGTCAATGGCCATGAGGTCAACTCCACCTCTGTAAGAATGGCGCGGGACAATGTCCGACCAAACCAGGGTTGCGGGAGGCCAGACGTAGTGCAAGTAGGCGAGGTCCTCGCAAATCGCATGCTTGAGCGACAAGCCAGTGACCTGACCCAAATCATTGCCCCCCAAGTGCATGATGAGAATGTCAGGCGGGACAGCACTTCTGCCTGAAAACAGAAAAGGCAGCAGCTCCCGCCACAACATCCCAGGCTTACCATGCCATGTGAGACTGGCGTGTTCACCCAGTCCCAGTCGGGGTCCCCACTCTGTCGCCGCAGCGTAACGCGCTGCCCTTTGCACGTAGCTGTGGCCCACCAGCCATACTGTCACCGGTGTAATACGACACCCAGGGTCTGTAAGGAAAAAATGAGGGAAATGATGTAAGGTGACTGGGTTGGTACTCACGGCGGGAGCGGGCACACATAAAACTGAAAACATTGTGAACCCCACCTACCCATGCTGCGTATGTCAGCCCCGGAGTACCCAAACGCAGCTGCTGTAGAGGCTGCCCCAATACGGAATGAATGTGTGCCATAACGGGCACCTGGTAGGCCCACCCTGGCGAGGGCTCTGCCTGTCACCTTCCAAAACTGAAATTTAGTGAGGGGAGACCCATCCTGGTGACAGAAAAACGGGCCATGGTGCGTGCCACGCAGTGCAAGATACTCCTGTAGGGCACCAACCGGACAGATGTCTGCCAAAGAACACCGTAGCAGTCTTACACCACTGCCTACGCCCTGCTGATCAGTCTTAGAGGAGCGTATCCTCAACTGGGCCCAGTCTTTGGCAACATATACATCTTCAAGTTCCAGTGCCCTACAACTTGCATTCGCCTTAGACAGCATCACAAGTTCGCTGATGCGGAGCGCTCCAAAAAATGCCACCGTTGTGGCTGCATGAAAAAGGGCTGCCTCATAATGATCAAAACAGAGGCCTGGCCAGCCCCGGGCCAACTGGGTAAGAACCGCTGGGGAAATAGGGTGCCGGTCGTCTGGGCAACGCCCGCGCTCGCGCACCCACCTCTCCAAAACATGTCTCACACGGAAGTCAGAGGTGCTGTCCTCATGACCCCCCACCTTGGCCATAAAAGCCAACGCTGACAGCTTAGATGCTATGGTGCGAGGTGCGAGGCCCTGGGAATGCAGGTGAACCATGAACCGCAGCACATGGTCCACCGGGATAGGCCAGGTCTCTGGCAGGTGAAATTGGGCGGAAAATGCCCTATAAGAAGTAAAAGCTTGTTGATACGCCTTACGCGTGCGGGGCGCCAGTGACAGGCCGATCGCCCGGTTCACCTCTCCCTGCCAATGGTCCATATCTCGTCCGGGAGTAGCGAGGGAAATTCCTCCGCATCCGGGGCCAAGGCACGGAACCGGGAGATCTGCAGGCGGGACAAAGCGTCGGCAATATCATTATTAACCCCTGGGACGTGCCTAGCCCTGAACAAAACGTTGAGGCGCAGGCAGCGCAGCACAAATTGGCGCACTAGGTCCATAACCCTGGGTGATTTAGAAGTCTGTGCATTGATGATACGGACAACCGCAGCGTTGTCACACCAGAAATGCACGACCGAGTTGGCCCATTCCTCGCCCCACAGCATCAAAGCCCCCAGGATAGGAAAAAATTCAAGGTATGTGAGATCACGAAGGCGACCCGTGCCTGCCCATGCCGGTGGCCACCCACCATAGGCCCACTTCCCATTGAAGTACATCCCATAACCCAGGGATCCTGAGGCATCAGACTGGACCTGAAAACTCGGGGAAGCCAGGAGGTCAGACCTCCAAAATGAGACCCCATTGAACTCCCTCAGGAACTGTAACCAGACGAACATGTCTGCCCTGATACCCCGGGTAATCCTGACTCTATGGTGGGGCCTGGATAACCCTGCCATGGCATCGCATAAGCGCCGGGCAAAGGCCCTGCCCGGTGCGACCACCCTGCAGGCAAAATTAAGGTGACCATGTAACACTTGGAGCTCCCTCAGGGATGCCTTGCGCTTGGCCAGCAAATCCGAGATGAGGGCCACTAACCGGGACACCTTATCCCCCGGTAACCTAGACGCCTGCGCTACTGTGTCTATCTCCACCCCCAGGAATACTAGCTTTTTTGAAGGGCCCTCGGTCTTTTCAGGCGCTAAAGGGACACCGAGTTCCTCCATTAGCGTCTGAAATGTGTTGAGGAGACGTGGACACGTGTCCCAGTCCCGTTCACCCCCGAATAAAAAGTCATCCAGTTAATGGGCTACAGACCGGGACCCTGACCTGCGCATGAACGCCCACTCCAGGAAGGTACTGAAACGCTCGAATGCAGAGCATGATATGGAACAGCCAAAAGGCATGGCCTTATCAAAATAATATTCACCCCGGAATTTAAAACCCAGCAATTCAAAGTCGCCCGGGTGCACAGGCAAGAGGCGAAAAGCCGACTTAATGTCGCACTTAGCCAGTAGCGCACCCGGGCCACATGAGCGCACCATGCGCAGCGCATGGTCAAAAGACGTATACCTGACTGAGCAAAGGTCATCAGGTATAGCATCATTGACCGATCGGCTGGCTGGGTAGGACAAGTGATGGATAAGGCGAAACTCGCCCGGAGATTTCTTGGGAACCAAGCCCAGGGGCGATACCTTAAGGTTAGTGAACGGGGGTGCAGGGAAAGGGCCGGCGACCCTGCCCGCATTGACCTCCTTATTAATGCTGGCGGCAGCCACCTCCTCCCTTCCCCTGAGGGACAAAAGGTTGGGGGCATCCTGAGGGGACCTGTCACCCATGAAAGGAATACGGAACCCCTGTCTAAAGCCCCGAAGCAGATAATCCGCATCCTCCCCCTTCGGGTACAATGCGAGCCAACGCTCCAACATGTCCACATTAATTGGGGAGGGAGCCTTTCGGTGAACTAGCTCCATCTGCGGCAGGCTTGCCAGTCCACTGTCCGCCCTTCCCTCTGCCCCGCATCCCTCCAGGCCTGGGACAGGCAGAGGCTGCGTGGGGGCCCGCACAGGTGGGACACTCATGCCTGTACTTGCAATTTTTCCTATTGCAGGAACCATTGGACGAGAAAGTCCAGCACAGCAGGCGGGCTGGAACCCCCTGCCCCGCCACCTGGCGGGGAACCTGAGCTGGAGCCGCTCACTGGACCGCATGTCCACAATGGTATCTCTCCCCTGGCGCAGGGCGCGTGGGCGTCATATACAGAAGCCAAAGCCTCTGGCACGGCTCGTCCCACCTCATCTCGGGGTGCAGGGGAATCCGCATGCGAAATTCCTCGTCATAAGCCAACCACGATGGGCCCGGAGAGTCAACCATCGCCCTATAGATGTTGTCCAAATATTGGACCATCGGAATAGCCAAATCTGGCCGCGCTCTCAAGTACACTGCCATGTAAATTAAATAAGACGGCAGCCAGTTGGCCCAGGTACGTGGTGGCTTGCGACGACGCACCTGCTCCTTATCCTTCTCATCCTGCCCCTCCCTCTCCTCCTTGGTGGGCTCTCTGTTTAAGAGTGAGAAGATATCGACATACTCCCCCCGCCAAATCTTTTCCCTGGTGGCTTGCGCTAGGTGGTCACCCAGTGGCAAAGAATATCCCGCCGTTGGCAAGGCCGAAACTGGGACCGCAGCCAGCGCGGGCATCTGAAAAGGGGCCTGTGCCGGCCCCGCCACCCCCAATAAATTCCCGACAGGGTAGGGAACACCTGTAACCCCAGCAAGCTGAGCAGCAGTCGACATCGCCGAGTGGGGCGCCGGCGGTTGGGCCACCGCACCACCCGCGCGAGGCCAAGGCCATTGAAAGGCCCCCCCAGTAGTGGCAATGTGCGTAGGTGTATTGGCTTGTACCGGATACTCACACGTCGCACCCCCGCAGGCCGCCCCCACCGGGGGTTCCGGCCCACCGGGGGCATCAGAGCTCACGACCGCCGTAGAGCTCATCATCGGGGCCTGACCCACACCTGCTTGCTGGCCGGGGAGCTGCGAGGCAGTGGCCGAAGTTGCGCCATGCGCCTGCAGCAGCTCGACCCGTCCCGTCGCCTGCTGCTGCCCGACCGACGGCGCCTCAAAACTAACCCCACCGGTAGCCGCAGCGTGGCTGGCCCGAGCCAAAGAGGCCTCGAGGGCTGCCACGCGGGCCAGTAAGGCCTGCACGCTAACCTGGGGCCAAGGGCCGGCCAGCCCACATGCGAGAGGCGCGGGTACAGGTCCCTGTACCCCAGGACCCGGGTAGGGCCATTGTCCCGCACCGAAGCCCGGGAGGGTCGGTGCCGGCACCTGCCAAGGCAGAGGGCCAGACCACCCCCCAAGGCTAGAAGGCCCCGGGGGGAGCTGCGCCACCGCTGGTGCAGGCCCAGCAGAATGAGCAGATCCAGAAGCGGTGTCCACCGCATGTGGGGCGCGGGCCGCAGGCTCCGGCCAAGGGGTGATCGACCCCATCCCGCCAGTCCCAGCGGGCGCCGGCAAAGGCGGCTGCTGGGGAGGCGCCACCGTGGTCCTCCGACCCGGATTGCGCCTCCTGCTCATGCGAGCCGCACCCGAAAGTGCCTTCTTCTGCGAAGGCATCTCGCTCAAGGGAAAGGAAGCCGAAAGAAAATATTCGCCGCCAAAAAAGGCTTCCAGGTAAAGAGCGACGGAGACACAGGGGAAAAACTTCTCCGCTCCGTCGCTTAGCTAAAATGGCAGCTCGGCTGCCTCGTGGCCACCCCTTTTATGAGGGAGCTGGCCACGCCCTAAACTACCCGGATCATTCGTCCTGTGGGGGGGGCCCGCAAAGAGCGCGGCGGCCATTTTGGCGCCGCGCTTGCATTCTCCTTCTTTTCCTTTTCCTTCTCCTTCGTGTCTGCTCGCTTTGGCTTCACCACCACCTCCTCCTCTGTTTTCTTTTCCATGCTTGCCATTATATCCTCAAATAATACTGATAAGTTTCACTTCACGTCTTTCACTAAAACACTTGGATCCAGTCCCAAAACTGAGGAAAATATTTAACTTTAACCCTTAGTTCAGTTTCAAACTCTGAGAGAGAGAAAAAAGCAAGTTAAAATCCAAGCCCTAAAAAAAGGGGGGGGTGAAAGGGTTTTTATTTCCCAATCCAATCTTCTGTAACAAAACCTCTAACCCCATTCACCATCATAAAAAAACTTCAAAAATAAGTTTGGGAATGGGAGAAGGAGGGGAGGTGGGAAAAAATAAATAAAAAGTAAAGAGAAAATGACTTTTTTATAATCCGCAGTGGGTTCCTCAGCAGCGGTGCCCTCCTCCTTCCATCTGTTCTCCCTCCAGCAACACTCCAGCCACACTCACATCACTCCAATTCCTCTTCGTACCTTCTCAACTTTCTTTATCCTTTACCAACTCCCAAATGAGTACTTTCACATCCACTTCTACAAGACAATGTAGCCAATTTTCATTTCTGCCCTCTGCAAATGTAACATTGTGTCTTCTCCACCCATAAGTTTCATTTCTCTCTAAACACTTTCCATTGCCGCCATTACTTTCCATCCACCTCCTCCCTTCTCAATCCTCTTCTTCTGCTTCTTACATCCAATCTCCCACTGACTCAAACCAGTCCAAAAACACGACACTCTGCCTCACTTCTCCGCCATCCAAGAGGGCTCCACTGCCGATTTAGTAAGTGTTTCACTTGATCTCCCACTTTCCTGATCTCCGCACCCCGTACCTTTCAGCACCAGCACCCCTGTCCAGCTTCTGCCTGCCGGGTAGCACGTCCAGTACTCTGATGTGCGATCGCTCAAAAATCCCAGCTCAGCAAAACATGTTTCGGCAGTTTGGAGGATCTTTTTCTTTTCACTTTCTCTCCCTCCATGTTCGATTTGACACCTCATTTACGGACACTCATCTCACTTTCACTTTCTCTGGCTTTGGCACCTCGAGCCAGCTCGGCAATAAAGCCTTCTGCCTTGCTCTTCAGGCCATCTGCCCGCTCAAAAGTCAAGATTCCCAATCACCAACAACTTATTTTTGAAAAGAAGTCCTTTAAAGTCTCATTTGAAAAAGCAACCCATTCATCCACCTTTGTTATAGCGGGAGCAAGGAAAAGTCAATGTTAATCTGTCACCATCTTAAACCACGCCCCCAGTTATTCTAGATTCTATGATTTCACGGGCTTTGAGTGGATAGATTACACAGTTAGGGCATCATGTCACTTCCTCAGATCACAGACATTTGTGTCCACCTTCATTCATGGGAATGTTGATTATTATTTTTTGTTATGGACCTGGCAACAGAGGGAGTTAAGATATCAACAAGCAGGTGCAAAGCAGGTTGGTTCTGTGCTGTGTGATTCTTGTTTCAGTACATGGTGGGTCAGGAGGCTTCTGCATACATCCCATTGTGTAAGCACTGCTCTTGAGGAAAGAAATTATTCAAGTGATAATGCCTCATTCCAGTGTCACCTTCTTCAAGGATAATCTGACCAAAGTATCAAAACTCCACAGAGCCATTGGATAGCAAAAGCAGTCTTGAGTCAGCTACATTGATTATTATATTTTGTAAATGTAAATATATTAGCTATAGTTATGTAGCAATAGAAAGTTATTTTCTGAAACTGTGCCCTCCCTACATTGGAACATTAAATTAACAATATCTCAGAAAAACTAATAGAGACTGAAGATTAAATCAACGGGGATATATCCCAAGGTTTGGTCTGCTCTGAAATGGGCTGGTTAATGCAATTCCCCAAATGACCACATAACATTTCTTTAAAGAGTAAGATGGACCAAATAAAATTGCTTAAGATATGGTGTAGTAGATTCTTACATGTGGATGCAAAGACCACCTCAAATAACAAATCTCAAAGCAGCCCTTTTAGCTAATCTAGCCTGGACCAAGCTTGGATACTTCATCTGCCTAGTTACATCTGTAGTCACCACAGAATACTATAGATACCAAACACAAAATTAAATGACAATGGTGTTAATTTTGCTTCTCACAACTGACACAAAACTATGACAGATTATCAATGTTATTTGTACAGTAAGAGGTAAACATGTATCTGGGTGTTATTTTGCATTCACAATTATTTGCAGCCTCTTCTAGGAGCCTTGAGTGCTTGCTTAGCTCTCTTGGCCAGGCCTCTGGACTCTCCAAAATGGAGTCTGTTATTATTCATGTTTTTGAAATGCTTGGCATCTTGGAGAAGGCACACGTTTGTTTGGATTGCAAATTGGGCCAAGAAGCCCTGGCAGGGCACCAAGATTACGTAATTATTTCTGAGGCATAGTATATAATTTTGATAAAAATGAAACCTACATTAACATAGACTGCACACAGTATTTATTATGAGCTAAAGCTGAGGAAGGGTGTTGCCATGGAAATAGCAAAGCAGCAGTGTGGTATTTTTGTTCTGAAAATAAAGTGTTACCAAAGCTGAAAAACATAAATGTAAGGAGTAGAAAAAAGACCAGGGTGTTAAGTATCGGGCATTTGCACAAGGTTAAAAATAGATTTTGTAACATTCTTGATATCTCTTTTTACTCCACCAAACCCAAAAAATAAATAAATGTACAAATCTCTGTCTGTCTGTCTATCTGTCTGTCTGTCTGTCTGTGAAATAACTTTTATGAGAACTCTGAAAATCTATTGGATGCAAATCAAATAAGAGGTTGTAATCAATGGGTTTCATTTAGATACAAATAAGAATGGTGGTCAGTGTTGGACTCATTAAAGTCTTTATAAATCTGAAGTTGCCAGAAGTTAATAGCTGCCTCTTATCACACATAACAGTTTTTTTTAAAAAGAGCAATTAGGTTTCATCTGACAATTTGATGCATTAGCATTCATCATCAATAAAATCATGAAGTGTTTGTGTTTTTATATGCCTGGTTGATGTATTACTTTATTGCTAACAACCACGGCCTGTAATTACTCCTTTATTTGACAGAATTTATAGATAATTTTATTGACAGCCATCTCTGTTCTGCATATGCCTGATAAGCCTGTAGCTTAAAAATCCAGTGTTAACTCAGATAGCTGGCAACCAGGGGGTTGTGATGAGGTCTCCCTTTGCTCTTTGCAATCTTGTGCATTTCATCTGTGTAGCTTTTAAAAGAAGGGCAACTTACATTGAGAAAGGGGTCTAAAGAAATCCCACTGAAATGGCCCTGGATGCTACCCCAGAGGAGCATTTTGTAGATTTTCACACAGCAGGATGGTGCGCCATTTTGGTCATTGCCTTGTAGTAGTTACAATGACTAACGTCTGTGACCCATCTAATATTTTTAAATATTTCTGAGAAACAATGGGGCCAGACATGGGCGATCTTCCATGCTCACCTGCTTTGCTACAGAAAATGGAATTCCATGGAAAAACATGTGCTCAACTCTGCCCTGTGTTAGGGGTAACCTCATGAAGAAGTCGTGGAAGATCTTAATACGAAGGACTGTGCATTTGCAGTTTGTATTTTCCCTATTGCCTTAACCATCTGCTTGCATGAACCAGACTTCTACATGTTTGCATTGATCACATTTCCACATCCTTCAGACAACTCCCTCCCCCCCAAAAAAACACTCAAAAGATCTTTGTTAGAGTGCAAATTTGTTTTTGGTGGCGAGGGGGGGGGTTGACATTCACCAACAAGCGCTTTCATTTTAAAAGCAATGGGGATGGAGGCTTTTCTTTTCTTAGTACAGAAAGAATTGCATATATGTAGGGCTCTGCAGTACTCTGGGTACTGCAGTGGCTCAAGTCGCTAAGATGCTGACTGGGAAGCGGAAGGTCAGCAGTTCGATTCCCGAGTACTGCAGGACGGAAATGAGCTCCCGTCTTCATCCCAGCTCCTGCCAACCTAGCAGTTCGAAAGCAAGAAATTGCAAGTAGATAAATAGGGACCACTTCGGTGGGAAGGTAACAGCGTTCCGTGCGCTCCGGTGTCTAGTCATGCCTGCCACATGACCACGGAAACGTCTGCAGAAGCAGACAGCGCTGGCTCTTCGGCTTAGAAACAGAGATGAGCACTGCACCCTAGAGTCGGATACGACTGGCTTTCGAGCAAGGGAAACCTTTAGGGCTCTTCTGACTCTACATTTTATTAGCTTTTGCTTTTAACTAATGAGAAAGCAGAAAACCACCTACATTGGTTCACTTTCATATTCACTGAGAAATATCTATGCTTTTGATCAAATGTATTTTCCCTATGCCTTCCTTCAAAGTACTGTAGCAGTTAACTCTCCAGTCTGTTCTCATTACTTCTCTAAAAGCACAATCAATTCCATACCATGCTCAGTCCATAAATACTGTCACTGTAATGGAAGTTACATATTTTTAGCATTGTAACTGTTGATCCTTCTATTCTGTATGTATCACAGCTAGCCATCCTGGGACCCAGATTTGGATAGAAAGAGGAGTATAAATAAACAAATAGCTACCATTTTGTAGGTCAAATAAGCATTGCTAAACTCATTGTTTGGCCGGGCTTTGCTCCCGCTGCCACCTCCATCTTGTCGCTCCCTCTTCTCCCCCCCTCCAGCCCGGCCACAGGAGCCGAAACCGCGGCGGAGGCGCTGACTGAGGCGAGTGGCAATGGCGGCCGTGCTGGGTAGGCAGGGTAGCCACGGACAGGAGGAGGCGCTGAGAGGAGACACACACACAGCCGACATTTTGTGCCCCCCTCTCTCTCCCTTTGCCAACGGTGGAAACTAGATGGGGAAGAAGTAGAAGCAGTGACAGATTTTACTTTCCTGGGATCTAAGATCACTGCAGATGGCGACTGTAACCATGAAATAAAAAGACGACTGATTATGGGGAGACAAGCAATGAGAAACCTGGGGAATATAGTGAAAAGCAGAGACATCACCTTGAAAACAAAAATTCGCATAGTCAAAGCAATGGTATTCCCAGTGGTAATGTATGGGTGTGAGAGCTGGACCATTAGGAAGGCTGAGCGCAGAAGAATAGATGCCTTTGAAATGTGGTGTTGGAGGAGAGTCCCGAGAGTCCCTTGAACAGCAAAGATAACAAATAGGTCAATACTGGAAGAAATCAATCCTGACTGTTCATTGGAGGGACAAATAGTGAAGATGAAGCTAAAGTACTTTGGACATCAAATGAGAAGGGAGGACTCACTTGAGAAGGCCTTGATGCTGGGAAAGGTGGAGGGCAAGAGAAGAAGGGGGCATCCAAAGATGAGATGGATAGATGGTATTGCAGGCGCACCCCCCAATAAAGGACTCAGACACCAGTGAAAGTGGATAACGGCATTGGGCCACATTTATTGATTCATGCCCTAGTCCGAACTATAAATTTCTATTGGTAATAACCAATCATAATTCTTAAGGCAAGCAGGCCGAAGTAACACTGGTAAGGTACCACCCAAAATTGCCAACGGCAATTGCTACAATGTATCCATTTGTATCAATTTGTTTGTTGACCACAAACAAATTGTTGACCGTAGTCAATATCTAACTAATGACCCCACCCTCTGACGCGTATCCGTAAAATCACGGGGTGATGCATGCTGTCTAGCTATAGCCATCACCCCGTCGCCTAGTTCCTCGTTGACCGGACAACGTTTAACCAACTTATGCCTGTCTAGTGTTGTCCAGTCAATTGCGAACTTGCCGGATACCTGTGGGTCATAATGTTTACCTTACCAGTGCTACCCGCCCATGTGACCAAAGTCAACAGCAGCAACAGAAAAAACCCCTATGTCAAACCATAGCAACAGTGTGGGATGGGCGAAAAAACCAGGACCCGGAAGCCAATATGGGTCCCAGCCAAAAATTCCCACCCGGCCCCGAAGCGACCAAAATATCACACTGTTAACTAGGGAGGGGGTGGAGGGAAAAACTTCTCCGCTCCGTCGCTTCGCAAAATGGCAGCTCGGCTGCCTCGCGGCCACCCCTTTTATAAGGGAGCTGGCCACGCCCCTAACTACCCGGATGCCTTCGTCCTGTGGGGGGGCTCCCGCAAAGAGCGCGGCGGCCATTTTGGCGCCGCGCTTGCATTGCAGGCGCACCCCCCAATAAAGGACTCAGACACCAGTGAAAGTGGATAACGGCATTGGGCCACATTTATTGATTCATGCCCTAGTCCAAATTATAAATTTCTATTGGTAATAACCAATCATAATTCTTAAGGCAAGCAGGCCGAAGTAACACTGGTAAGGTACCACCCAAAATTGCCAACGGCAATTGCTACAATGTATCCATTTGTATCAATTTGTTTGTTGACCACAAACAAATTGTTGACCGTAGTCAATATCTAACTAATGACCCCACCCTCTGACGCGTATCCGTAAAATCACGGGGTGATGCATGCTGTCTAGCTATAGCCATCACCCCGTCGCCTAGTTCCTCGTTGACCGGACAACGTTTAACCAACTTATGCCTGTCTAGTGTTGTCCAGTCAATTGCGAACTTGCCGGATACCTGTGGGTCATAATGTTTACCTTACCAGTGCTACCCGCCACACGGAGGGGCTTCAAAGAAGGCTCGACGCCCCACCCAGACCGTCAGCTCGGTCGACAGGCCTGCTCGCCAATCACCCAACAGGAGGTCCACACCTCCTCGCGACAGATGGGCCCCATCCCCTGCATACAAGTCATAACTTTGGAGGCTAATAGCGGGGTGACGACTGATCCTCCCCCAAGCCCTGTAGACAAGGAAACGCGCCACTGCCCTATTCACCATGCGTCTAGCACGGTCAAGGGCCAGGAGGTCAACACCCCCTCTGTAGGAATGGCGCGGGACCATGTCCGACCAAATAAGGGTTGTGGCGGGCCAGACGTAATGCAGGTAGGCGAGGTCCTCGCAAATCGCATGTTTCAGCGACAAGCCGGTGACCTGGCCCAAATCATTGCCCCCCAGGTGTATGATCAGAATGTCAGGCGGGTCAGCATTCTGGTCTGAAAAAAAGGAAAGGCAGCAGCTCCCGCCACAACATCCCGGGCTTACCATGCCATGTGAGACTTGCGTATGCACCAAGTCCCAGTCGGGGTCCCCACTCTGTCGCCGCAGCATAACGCGCTGCCCTGTGCACGTAGCTATGGCCCACCAGCCATACTGTCACTGGTGTAATACGACACCCCGGGTCTGTAAGGAAAAATGAGGGAAAGTAGGTAAGGTGACTGGGTTGGTACTCACGGCGGGAGTGGGCGCACATAAAACTGAAAACATTGCGAACCCCACCGTCCCATGCTACGTATGTCAGCCCCTGAGTACCCAAAAGCAGCTGCGGTTGAGGCCGCCCCTATACGGAATGAATGAGTGCCATAGCGGGCGCCTGGGAGGCCCACACTGGCCAGCGCTTTGCCCGTCACCTTCCAAAATTGAAATTTAGTAAGGGGAGACCCATCTTGGTGACAGAAAAACGGGCCATGGTGCGTGCCATACAGTGCAAGGAAATCCTGTAGGGCACCAACCGGACAGATGTCTGCCGAGGAACATCGTAGCAGTCTACTCCACTGCCTACGCCGTGCTGATACGTTTTAGAGGAGCGTATCCCCAACTGAGCCGAATATTGTTCACTCAGACATCTTCGAGTTCCAGTGCCCTACGACTTGCATCCGCCTTATACAGCATCTCAAGCTCGCCGATGCGGAGCACTCCAAAAAAGGCCACCGTTGTAGCCACATGAAATGGGCTGCCTCATCTTATCAAAACAGAGGCAAGGCCAGCCCCGGGCCAATTGGGTAAAAACCCCTGGGGAAATCTGGTGGCGGTCGTCCGGGCAACGCCCACGCGCGCGCACCCACCCCTCCAAAACATTCCCACACGGAAGTGAGTGGTGCTGTCCACGACTTGCATCCACCTTATACAGCATCTCAAGCTCGCCGATGCGGAGCGCTCCAAAAAAGGCCACCGTTGTAGCCGCATAAAATGGGCTGCCTCATCTTATCAAAACAGAGGCCAGGCCAGCCCCGGGCCAATTGGGTAAAAACCCCTGGGGAAATCGGGTGGCGGTCATCCGGGCAACGCCCACGCGCGTGCACCCACCCCTCCAAAACATGTCTCACACGGAAGTCAGTGGTGCTGTCCACATGACCTCCCACTTTGGCCATAAAAGCCAACGCTGACAGCTTAGATGCTATGGTGCGAGGTGCAAAGCCCTGGGCATGCAGGTAAACCATGAACCGCAGGACATGGGTTACCGGGTTCGGCCAGGTTCCTGGCATTTGGAATTGGGTACAGAATGCTCTGAAGGAATTAAATGCGTGGTGATACACCTTACGCGTGCGTGGCGCTAGTGACAGGCCAATCGCCCGGTTCACCTCTCCTTGCCGATGTTCATATCCCGTCCGGGAGTGGCTAGGGAAATTCCTCCGCATCCGGGGCCAAGGCACGGAACCGGGAGATCTGCAGGCGGGACAAAGCATCAGCAATATCATTAGTAACCCCTGGAACATGCCTAGCCGTGAAAAGAACGTTGAGGCGCAGGCTGCGCAACACAAACCGGCACACTGGGTCCATAACCCTGGGCGATTTAGAGCTCTGTGCATTGACAAAGTGGACAACAGCCGCATTGTCACACCAAAGTGGACAACCGAGTTGGCCTCCTCCTTGCCCCATAGCATCAAAGCACCCAGTATAGGGAAAATTCCAGATACGTGAGACCACGCAGGTGACCCGTGCCTGCCCAGGATGGTGGCCACCCACCATAGGCCCACTTCCAATTGAAGTACATCCCATAACTCAGGGATCCCGGGCATCGGGCTGTATCTTAAAGCAAGGGGAAGCCAGGAGCTCAGACCTCCAAAATGACACCCCATTGAAATCCCTCAGGATCTGTAGCCAGACAAGCACGTCTGCCCTGATACCCCGGGTAAGTCTAACCCTATGGTGGGGCCTGGATAGTCCTGCCATGGCGTCGCACAAGCGCCGCGCAACTGCCCTGCCCGGTGCGACGACCCTGCCAGCAAAATTGAGGTGACCACGTAGCACCAGCAGGTCCCTCGGTAATGCCATGCGCTTGGCCAGCAAGTCCGAGATAAGGGCCACTAGTTTTGACACCTTATCCCGCTGCAACCTAGAAGCCTGTGCTACCGTGTCAATCTCCACCCCCAGGAATACTAGCTGTATAGGCGGGCCCTCGGTCTTTTCGGGCGCTAAAGGGACACCAAGTTCCTCCATTAGCGTCTGAAATGTGTTGAGGAGACGTGTGGACGTGTCCCAGCCCCGTTCAGCCCCGAATAAAATCATCCAGGGAATGGGCTACAGACCGGGACCCTGATCTGTGAACAAAAACCCACTCTAGGAAGATTGAGTAACGCTCGAATGCCGAGCCTGAATTGGAACAGCCAAAAGGCTTGGCATCAGTGCAATAATATGCTCCCCGGAACGGGGGCGCAGGGACAGGGCCAACGACCCTGCCCGCATAGACCTCCTTATCATTGCTGGCAGGAGCCACCTCCTCCCTCCCCCTAAGGGATAAAGATTGGGGGCCTCCTGAGGGGACCTATCACCCATGAAAGGGATACGTAACCCCTGCCTAAAACCCTGAAGGAGATCTCCGCATCCTCTCCCTTCGGGAACAATGTGAGCCAGCGCTCCAACATGTCCACATTAATTGGGGAGGGAGCCCTTTGGTGAACTAGATCCATATGCGGCAGTCTTGCCAGCCCCCTGTCCACCCCTCCCTCTGCCCCGCATCCCTCCAGGCCTGGGACAGCCAGAGGCCGCATGGGGGCCAGCACAGGGGGGACACTAATGTCTGTATTTGCCATTCTTCCTATTGCAGGAACCATTGGACGAGAAAGTCCAGCACAGCAGGCGGGCTGAAACCCCCCGCCCCGCCCCCTGGCAGTGGACCTGTGCTGGGACCGCCCGCTGGACCGCATGTCCACAATGGTATCTCTCCCCGGGCGCGGGGCGCATGGGCGTCATGTACAAAAGCCACAGCCTCTGGCATGGCTCAACCCACCTAATGTCGGGGTGCCGGGGAATCCGCATATGGAATTACACGTCATAAGCCAACCACGATGGGCCCGGAAAGTCAACCATCGCCTGGTAGATGTTGTCCAAATACTGGACCATCGAAATTGCCAAATCCGGCCGGGCCCTAAGGTACACCGCCATGTATATGAGGTAGGCCGGCAACCAGTCGGCCCCCGTACGTGGTGGCTTGCTA
Organism: Bradypodion pumilum; assembly: GCA_035047305.1. Taxonomy (NCBI): domain Eukaryota; kingdom Metazoa; phylum Chordata; class Lepidosauria; order Squamata; family Chamaeleonidae; genus Bradypodion; species Bradypodion pumilum. The sequence continues at coordinate 60,118,002 of JAWDJD010000004.1, read as the reverse complement.
CGACGTGCCTGCTCCTTATCCTTCTCATCCTGCCCCCCCTACTCCTTGGTGGGCCCTCTGTTGAGGAGTGAGAAGGTATCCACGTAATCCCCCCGCCAGATCTTCTCTTTGGTGGTCTGTGCCAAATGGACACCCAGCGGTAAGGAATACCCCGCCGTCAGCAAGGCCAACACGGGCACAACAGGAACTGCTGGCATCTGAAAGGGGGCCTGTACTAACCCAGCCACCCCCAAAACATTCCCCACAGGGTAGAAAACACCCCCCACCACGGGGCCCTGAGTGGTAGTTATCGTCGCCAGGTGGGGCGTCAGCGGCTGGACCGCCGCCCCACCCGCGCGAGGCCAGGCCATTGGAAACCCCCCCAACGTGGCCACGTGTGTAGGTGCACTAGCTTGGACCGCATACTCACGTGCTGCACCCCCGTAGGCCGCCCCCACCGGGGGTTCCGGCCCACTGGGGGCGTCGGAGCTCACAACCGCCGTCGAGCTCGTCGATGGGGCCTGACCCGTACCGGTCTGTTGAATGGGGAGCTGCGAGGCAGTGGCCCAGGTCGTGCCACGCGCCTCAAGCAGCTCGACCCGTCCCGTCGCCTGCCGCTGCCCAGCGGACGACGCGTCGAAACGAACCCCAAATGGAGATCAAGAGCGGCTAGCCCGGGCCAGGGATGTCTCGAGGGCCACAACGCGGGCCAATAAGGCCTCCACGCTGTCATGGGGCAAAGGACCAGCCGGCCCGCCTACTACAGGCATGGGTACAGGTCCCTGCACCCTGGGGCCCGAATAGGGCAACAACCCCACACGCGGGCCCGTTAGGGCCGATGTAGCAACCTGCCAGGGAAGGGGACCGGACCACCCCCCAAGGCTGGAAGGCCTCGGAGCGAGCTACGCTCCTATAAAGGGAGGCCCAGCGGAATGGGCAACACCATGAGAGGTGTCCACCGCTTGCGGGCCGAGGGCCGCAGCCCCTACTGGCCCCGTGTGTGGGCCACCATCCTCCAGCCAGGGGGAATAGACCCCATTCCACCGGTCCCGGTGGGTGCAAGCAAATGCGGCTGCTGGGGAGGCGCAGCCGCGGTCTTCCAACCCAGATTGCGCCTCCGAACCACACAAGCCGCGCTCGCAGCCGCCTTCTTCTTCGCGGGCCTCTCAGCCAATCGATGGGAAGCCGAAACGAGAGAATTCAGCAGCCAAAAGGCTTCCCGGTAAAAGCCAAAAGCGACGGAGGTAAGAGGGAAAAACTTCTCCGCTCCGTCGCTTCGCAAAATGGCAGCTCGGCTGCCTCGTGGCCACCCCTTTTATAAGGGAGCTGGCCACGCCCCTAACTACCCGGATGCCTTCGTCCTGTGGGGGGGCTCCCGCAAAGAGCGTGGCGGCCATTTTGGCGCCGCACTTGCATTGTGGACACAATGGGCACAGAGCTTGGTGGGCTGAGGAGAATGGTGGAGGATAGAGGTGCCTGGAGGAAAATGGTCCATGGGGTCGCAAAGGGTCAGAATCGACTGTGCGACTGAACAACAACAACAAACTCATGTGACTTTATATGGAATGAGAAATGTCTGGTGTTCATGCTGCATTCTAAAAATGAAGAGGTACTCAAGATAATATCTGCTGGCTGCTGAAGCACAACAAATAATTTCAAAATAAGATTAGTCTATGCCTTATTTACTACAGCAAAGCCTTTCTGTGGATCATGAGGCTTTATGTTCTGAAAGAAAGGGCTGTGTCTTTACATGTGATTGTCCTATTGTGTAACCTGTATTGTGGATAAGAAGCTACCCGCTAGGTCAGAATATGGAGAGAAATCATGGTTTTCTACAAACAAAGGTGTCAGACAAGGATATATTTTATTGCCCTACCTATTCAGTCTGTACACTGAATGTATCATATGGCAAGTGTGAATAGATTCAGATGATGAGAGAACAAAAATTGGTATCTGACACTATAGTGCGGTGATCATCTCTATTTATAGCCAAAGAGCCAGCAGTGTCTGAGTCTGCAGATGTTTCCATGGTCATGTGGCAGGCATGGCTAGGTACGGAACACTGTTTACCTTCCCACTGAAGTGGTACCTTTTTCAGATGAAAAGTCCTGAAGCATAATCATCTACTTTACTTTCTGGCTGATTGTAAAAGTCTGAAGAACAAACAGTGCAAAGAACCACAGTAGGTCTTTACTCACTGGATGAAAATTTCATCCAATTTGTACATTTCATCATGAAATGCAGGTTGATGTTCAGAGATGCATTTATTAAGATGTGTGCATTAATGTGTCCAAGCAGATGTTTTTAGAACAAATAGAGATCTCACTATCAGGAGCGGCACTTTAGAGTACAAATTGTAATGATCGTTGTGGGAGTCCTGAGAGGCACCGGTGATGACTGAGTCCTTTATATGAAGTAGTCCACCACAACTCCCTCTTTACAGCCTCTGCCAGCCTCTTCCAAGGACCCAAGATACCCTTAGCTTACCCAATCACAGGAAGTGTGGTTTTTCAATTGTAGCATGGGTGCAGCAGTAGCAGTGTAGTTGAAGCAGAGAGCAATGTGTTAGTGCTATGCCCAAGTAGAAGCCAACAGGTTAAAGTCCCAAAACAGAACTTTATTTTCTAAGTTGTAAATCCATAAGTCAAAGAAGTACAGTGGTACCACATACAACAATTTTAATCTGTTCCACTGGGCTTGTTGTTGTACAAAACAATTGCTATATGATGCATGCATCGTATAGTGATTTTCCCTAAGGGATGCATCGTACAACAATTTTTTTTGCTAAGTGGTTTTCCCATTGAAAAATTGTTGTACGCTTTTTTCCATAGGGAAAATTGTTACACGAGACGCCATTTCCCCCCCAAAACCTAATTGTTATGCAATTACATTGCTATACAGGGTGATTGTTGTATGAGGTTCCACTGTACCTGTAGAGAATAAAACCCAATACCCAAAGTCCATGAAATGTCCATAAGCCTGTGGAGAATAAGATCCCCCCAAAGTCCATTGAAATATTCAAAGAACCCAACAGTCCGTCAGTCCATAAAATATTTCAAAGTATGGAAATGCCCATGAGATGGCAAAGAATCTCAAAGTCCATCAGAATGTCCATAAAATGGCAAAGTGTTGAGATGTTGCAGGCAAGGCATTTTCCAGCACCCAGGCAGGGAAATCGAAGTCCAATAGTCCAAGCCCCGACAAGGCTCATCCTGCCAATTCCTTTTCAGGATCAGTTCAGCCAACGAAACAGTCCTATTAGGAGTCCATTAGAGAACTGGTTTTAGGGCTCAAAAGCACCTCTTTTTTAAGGGAAATGAGGGACTTTCTCCCTCCCTAGGAATGCATTACAGGTAGGTAATAAGGTTTCATCATAGGGAAAGACCCTGTCCTCTCAGGTCCCTGCAGTTGTCCCTCTCCCCTTAGGAATTTATTTGGTAATGGAATCGCACCTTGTCCCACAGATGGGGTCCCATCATCCTTCTCCCTTTACCTCTGTGATGTAACAGGTCAAGGGTCATAAAGGGAAAGGTTGAGAAAAGGTCATTGCTGGTGGAAAACACCTGCTGGTGATTTTATCTCTCAGGTATGCAAAGCATGAGAATACACAGACAGAAAGGAATGCACAAGCACAGGCTGGTTTCTCAACCTTATAACAAGTGATTAATATTTCTATCAACTTAATTAAACATTTTGACTTAATTCTAAGCAAGCTAACATAGCACACACAATTCTACCTTCTAACTCTATGGCAAGTTAAATTTATAACTACTTTACTAGCATTCTATCTTATCTTATCCTAAGATATTACACATTTTAACTGAACTTCTAAACAGTTAGCTTAAAGAATACATTTCTATCAGCTAAACTAAACATTTTACTTAATTCTAACTTAATGCATACACATAAAAGAGAAAGGCAGCATAGACACTGCTTTTAAGCATCTCAGGATCATGACACAAATAATCTGTGTTGTTGGGATGAGTAATGAACAAAAAGAATGAAAATGAAAGAGTAGAAACAAATTTACACCACCAATGGCTGTAATACAATATTTTCATCAAGAATACTGTACATGAGAACATAAGAACATAAGAACATAAGAACAGCCTTGCTGGAACAGGCCACAGCCCATCCAGTCCAGCATTCTGTCTCACACAGTGGCTCACCATTTCCTTCAGGGTATTCCCAAGCAGATGCCTTCACCTGCTTAGGATTCCCTAGAAATGATATTGAGAGATATCCTGCCTATCTCTCCAACCCGGAGGTTGTCCTTAAGTATCCATAATTATAGCCATTGATACTCTTGTCCTCCATGAACTTGTCTAATCCTTTCTTAAAGCTGTCAAGACTGACAGCTGTCACCACTTCTTCTGGCAGGGAGTTCCATAGACCAGTAATCCTCTGGGTGAAAAAGTACTTTCTCTTATTTGTTTGAGAACTAGTACCCAAAAGTTTCATGGAGTGTCCCCTAGTTCTAGTGTTATGCGATAGGGAAAACAGTTTTTCCTTATCTACTTTGTCCACACCGTGCATGATTTTATAAACTTCAATCAGGTCACCTCTTAGACGTCGTCGTTCAAGAGTGAAGAGGCCCAACCGTTGCAGCCTCAGATGGTAAGGAAGGTGTTCCAGTCCCCTAATCATTTTGGTTGCCCTCCTCTGCACTTTTTCCAGCTCCATAATATCCTTCTGGAGGTATGGCGACCAGAACTGTACACAGTATTCCAGATGGGGCCTGAATCGCTGAAGCCATTAATCCCAAATACATAAAATAACTAGGGTTCAATGACACAAACCATAATGTTTAGGGGGCACAACTTTGTTTTTAAGACACTTAAAAATCAATACAGTACTGTTAAAAATAAGGCTGTGCACTTCCTATCCCTGATTTGATACATTCCTGAATGGTTTAGATCTGATTCAGAGATATCCCTATCTGATCCAAATCTATGCTGATATTTGTATGTTCCCGTGTAATGTTCTTACAAATGAGAAAGTACAAATGGCTTTAACCTGAAGAAATAGTTGGTGGTGCTATAACCTGAGTTTTAAAAGGTTACATTTTAGACTACAATTCCCAGGAAACCCCCCCCCCCCAACCCATAATGACTACTATGCACAGATCTAGAGCCAAAATCCAAAAAGATAACTTTTCTGAGCTTTGGTAGTTGGGAATAACATTACTATCAAGTTAGATAGACAAATAAATAGAGCTTACCTCTGCTGCATTTCAAAGAGTGGCTTCAAAATTGAAAAGCGAACAAAATCAGGCTTGAACTCCAAGGTGAAATTGATGTCAATTAGCTAGAACATGAAGCAAGTGATTAGCTTTAAAATGCCTAGTCAGCTCTGTTTTATAAGTGTGCCTTTGATTGACTATCTGCCCTACAGGGTACACTACCATGTATGTTCTGATTATATAGCTTGAGTGACTTGAGCTCTGTGGGGTGGGAATGGGGACTTCTTCCTGCCATTTCAAATTTGCTCCATCTATATAAGCAAGAAAAGTGAATACACTCTATACATTTCTAATCAAGGAAGCACATCTGTGTTGGAAAATAGTCTTTCTTTCACAGTGTGACAGAGGAAGGGACAGGTATTTCTTCTTCATCCTTGCAGGAGGATCATAAATTCTTACATATGATGGTAAGAGCCACTCAAGGTCAGACTTGATGGAAATGTCATCCCTCACAGCAGGGTGCAGATGTCAACAATGACAAGAAGGGACAGTGCATACATCTCCTCACTCTAACAATTAAGGGCAACTGACCTTCAGCACAAGGGATCCACCCTCCCATCTCTGTCAGTCAGACACTCTCCTGTACATAATATTTTGCCTGGCTGAGTTTAAAGCAGGCTAGAAGAAAATGGAGTGTACAGTTCAGGTCAGAGTGTTGGGCAGTGAGGGGGTGGGGAAAAACACTAGCTAACATTTCTTCTCATGGATCTTGGCTGTCTTGACATGGCAAGACATCTGGATAAGGAATTTAAAAACACTGCAGGATTCCTGCCTCCAGCCAACAGCAAGGCAAAGAACTTTGCTTCACTTATTAAATTCTCCTCAATTTGTATCTTCTCTTTCCTTTCTGAGAAGCAAGAGATGTGCAAATGCACACAGAGTCACAAGGTAAGCACAGGACAACGGGCTGTGTGACAACAGTGCATCAAATGTTTCAAGTTCTAAAATGACACAATACCTCAATGCTGGGAGATTTGCACTACCTGTGAAGTGGGCAATTCTGTACAAAAAAGGGTGTTACAGTATTGTGCAAAGTGGGCATTTTTGTGCAAAACCTATTTCTGACTAATGCAAGCACTTGATGGAAAGTCCTAGTAAATTCCTTGCCATCTTTACCAAGAAGAGGAATGCTGTAATTTCTCACTCCTCATTGCCAGGGTGAGATAAGCAAGGATTTTCTTTACCTTGTATCAGTATGTAAATTGACAAGACTGGTCTGTGATTATGTTTTTCCTCGCATGTCCTTTAAAGTTTATCTCACATTACATTTTGTTGTTCATTGTTTGTTGCTTGGCTTGTTATATTAGGACTTAGTTTTTATTTTATGGATAGTTTGGATATGCTGATTCATTTTATTTTTGTTTGTGTTATGTCTGTAAGCCACCCAGCATTACTAATGCTAGATGGGTGGGACATCCATCCATCCATCCATCCATCCATCCATCCATCCATCCATCCATCCATCCATCCATACATACATACATACATACATACATACATACATACATACATACATACATACATACATACAAGCCTAACCTCCCACTGCAGATTGATAGTAGTTAATAGTAGGAACTGACACTTCTGTCCCTTTCAATCTCCTTGAACAACTCAATTTCCTGTCAAATTACATACATTTGCTTTAACCTGTTTTTGCCCTGGTTTGTGTTTTAATTTTAAAAGTCTTCAAGAAAATTGTCAGTTTCTCCAAATATAATTTTAACCCCTTTTGCCTAATATAGGCTTCCTGGACCTTGGGCCTCCAGTTGTTCTTCGACTTTAATTCCTTAGAAGTCCAAGTCAGCACTCCTGCTGTTCAAGGCTTCTGGGAATTGCCTGCCCCGGGACCCACTTCATCGGCCCGGGGATGCGGGGCAGCTGCGTCGCCCACGCCCCTCCCGTGCTTGAGCCAGGAGGGGTTGAAAAGGAGCAGACGCCGGACTTGCCGCTACCGCCGCCGCGTTGCCTGCCCCGGGACCCACTTCATCGGCCCGGGGATGCGGGGCAGCTGCGTCGCCCACGCCCCTCCCGTGCTTGAGCCAGGAGGGGTTGAAAAGGAGCAGACGCCGGACTTGCCGCTACCGCCGCCGCGTTGCCTGCCCCGGGACCCACTTCATCGGCCCGGGGATGCGGGGCAGCTGCGTCGCCCACGCCCCTCCCGTGCTTGAGCCAGGAGGGGTTGAAAAGGAGCAGACGCCGGACTTGCCGCTACCGCCGCCACGTTGCCTGCCCCGGGACCCACTTCATCGGCCCGGGGATGTGGGGCAGCTGCGTCGCCCACGCCCCTCCCGTGCTTGAGCCAGGAGGGGTTGAAAAGGAGCAGACGCCGGACTTGCCGCTACTGCTGCCGCGTTGCCTGCCCCGGGACCCACTTCATCGGCCCGGGGATGCGGGGCAGCTGCGTCGCCCACGCCCCTCCCGTGCTTGAGCCAGGAGGGGTTGAAAAGGAGCAGACGCCGGACTTGCCGCTACCGCCGCCGCGTTGCCTGCCCCGGGACCCACTTCATCGGCCCGGGGATGCGGGGCAGCTGCGTCACCCACGCCCCTCCCGTGCTTGAGCCAGGAGGGGTTGAAAAGGAGCAGACGCCGGACTTGCCGCTACCGCCGCCGCGTTGCCTGCCCGGGACCCATTTCATTGGCCCGGGGAAGTGGGGCAGCTGCGTATGAACTTTGTTTAAGTGTATGCTGTATTTTTTCTTTTCTTTTTTGAATTGTATTTTGTAATTTTGAAACTGTGTAATTTTCTATGATATGTTGTGAAGCCGCCCTGAGTCGGCTTAGTGCTGAGTTGGGCGGGGTACAAATTAAATTGATTGATTGATTGATTGATTGATTGAATTGAAGTTCAAGAACAGCTGGAGGTCCAATGTTGAGGAAGCCTGGCCTAATATAATGCCTTTCCATAAATTATTTCCACGTATTTATTTTCATGCACATTTTGTTCAATGTAGAAAAGTTGGAGGAAAGAAAGACTGACATTATTAGATTGAGGACAAAAATTTCCTTCTTGATAAGTGGATAAGACTTCCTACTTTTTTTGGAAGGGGAACTCTCTTCTGCTCTTTCAATTGACTCTTCTGTTACAAATGTTTTTGCTCTGGACAGGAGGCCTCATAATCACCCAAGTTATCTGTTGTACTGTACATCCTCCTACAGAAGCCAGTGTGATCTTCTCTGTATAAATAATCTAGATGCCTGTCAAGTTGGATATTTTCCTTCCTGGTTTGAAGACTGGTGTGAAACAAGGCCAGGCAAGGATACATCTGAACACAAGGAGAGCTGCTGGCATTTATAAATCTGGGTCAAGATAAAAATGCCTATAGATTACAGTGACATGAGATGTTACCCCTGAGGCTTCACTGGTGTCAAAGGCCTGAAGTTATTATTTTAAGCATGCTATCTGCAGGGCAAGACTAAGAAATTCCAGTATGCTTCATGCAATCTTAATTCCTGGTAGCTATCTGTGAGGTGTCTTCATATATTAGAAAGCAGAGTAAAAACCTCAGTATGTCATGGGTGAGTTGATATGTACATGGCAGGTAGGCATGCTTGTGTGTGTTAATATATGTGTGTGTTCTTCTGCATGCAAAAATCTCCCTATGTGTCAATACGTGTGTGAATGCTGAGCCAGGCCTGAATCAGGCCCTTGGGACAGGAAGCAAAGAAGAAGAAAAAGACTGGTGGAAATTATTCAAACATGCATGAGATGCCCGGGTATGAATTTGGGACCTGCACATGCACAGTGAGTGTTCTCCCACTGAAGTTTGGTGCTGCAATCATCTCCCCGGATGACATATTTGTTAAAATAAGCAGAGCCCTGCTTGTTCAAAGCTTGTTTCTTTAAAGCTTTATGGGCTTTCTCCCCACATCCATAAAGGCATACAAAAGCAGTGGCTTAATTTGATTGGAAATACATAGGACTGTAGCTCGTCCAACTTACCAAATATTGATTAAGCCCTTCCAACATTTTAACTACCAAAAAAGCACCAACATTTAGTTTTTAATTTATGCGGTGCAGAACATTTGTTCCACATGGCTTACCATTCTCCTTCAAACTGTCAGAAAAGAGACTGCTTCTCCTCGCTCCACTGCCATTAGGATTTCAGCAAAATTTTGTTACTGGGCATGGAATCTTGTGCTTATTTTAATGATTGGCCCTATTGTTTCCCACACAATTATCTTTCTGGGGTGGAGGTAGGGTCACCAAAACTCCATTACTACTAGAAAGTCAGCAGGTCAGCAGTTCAAGACCCAAGTGCTGTACAATGGAGTGAGCTCCCATCTCTGCCCCAGCTCCTGAAAATCTAGTACTTCAAAAGCAAGAAATCACAAATTGATAAATAGGTACCACTTTGTCAGGAAGGTAACAACATTGCATGCACTCCAGTGTCTAGTCATGACTGCCACATGACCATGGAAATATCTGCAGATGCAGACAGTGCTGGCTCTTTGGCTGTAAATTGAGATGTGCACCGCACCCTAAAGTCAGATACGACTAGCTTTTGGACAAGGGTGACCTTCATCTTTACCTAAGTATATTCTTGACATTAGGCTTTGTCAGATCAGGAAGTGCAGGTGGTGGATAAGGCTTCTGAGTGGAGGTCAAATAGATAATAGGAAAAAATGTAAAACATCACACAAAAAACACAGCATCCTTTGCAACCTCTTTCATATATAAAGAGGTTTCCTGGTAAACTGGAAGATAAATATCAAGACAGTATGTTCATTCATTCATTTTCTTCTTCTTTTTCTGCAATAATAATAATTTTGTGTTGGAAATTATTGTGGATTGAAAGGATTTTTGTGGAAGAAACTCTGCTCAGCAAACACCCAAATGAGGCTCCGTTCATGTCCCCAAGAGCTGGGACAGAGTCGGACACTCAAATCGTCATGCAGTATCCAGGTCTCGAACTGCTGACTTGTGAGCCTTCCAGCTCACAAGGCAAGCTTCTTAACCACTGAGCCACAGCAGCCCCTATATCTGATTCTTAATATTGGCGATCCTCATGGTGATCAGCCATGAAGATTGTCCTAAGAATATAATGCAGTGGCCTTCCATTACTTTCATCGCAGCATGACACCCGTATCACTGATGCAGTGCTGCAAGTCATTTTCTGGTCCTGAACCTTTTTTTGGCATGCAAAGTCCCCATCAGCTCTAGGGCAGTATTGAAGAACCTGCTGCCATCCATCAAGGTGAATTCAAGAGGGATTTTATCCACTCGGAGACTATCCATTTATCTAAAACATATATCACTCAACTGGCAACAAAAACAGTGATATCCATCCGTAAGAACAAAAACAATCTGGAAAACCACAATTTTACAAAAATCCCAAACAAATCAGCTGAACTGAATACTAGAATATTAAAAGCCAGCTTTAAAGTATAAAATAGAGTATAAAATATGCATAAAACCATTGAATGCCTAACAAAAAAGGAAGGTTTTACAATAAGTGCTGCTACAAAGGCTCCTACAGATACATGTTACAAATAAACCAGCCACTTGTTTTGGTAAATCTGCCCCCTGTAAAAGATGAAATATCAAAAGATAAAAATACTAAGAAGGGTATTCCACCCAGAGGCCCATGCTGTTGGGGGGGGGGTGTCCCCCCCATCTCCTCATAGCTTGCTCCAATAGGAGCTCACCATTTAGTCCAGGAGGAGGATCAAAAGGAGCAACATTAAAAGTGTTTCCCTCCTCCCTTCTGGTCTCTTTCAATGATGCACAAATGTCCCTCCTGCCCACCCCTTGCCTTCAATGTGAGACTAGTTCATCATTTTGTCGGCCAGATAGGAATTTTTACACCTAGCCCAGACTGACCAAAGAGGTGGGTGGTTTTTTGCCTATCCCATACTGTGCGAGGCAAAATTGGGCCAATCTGGAGGGATGTTTTAAATAGTTCACAATGGGTGAGTAGAGGAACATAGTTTTGGTGAGGTCCCAAGATAATTTGGGAGCAGGTCCCAAGGCCCACAGTGTCCAGGATATCAGGATCCCAAGATTCCATTCCAGGATGGGTGGGAACCTGGCAGCCAGTTGATGGCACCATCCACCTAAGGTGTAAGAGCCAGGATGAATTCAAAAATGGAGACACCTTGGTTCTGGTTATTGTTGAGGGTGAGGGCCTGGATTTCTTTGGGCCCTGGCAAGAGAGAAGATGTATTTTTCAATGGAGAAGGCCTACAGTTAGTTCCCGTGAGAAGAAGCCTGGCTGTTATCAGTCTGGGCCAGGTTGGAAAGTACACATAGGTATCAGCCCTCCTCCACACTTCCCAAGGGAGGGGGCACATTCCTGGAGCATTAATACCAGAGGGGCTAGTATAACATCTAGAGATGGTCCCATTATCTCTATACTGTGTTCCTGATTGGCCCTAACTCTTGATGGGTGGCTGGTCCAGCATCATGGGTGATGGAGTATCAGGAGAGAGGATAAATTACTGTGATATGTTTGTGGACTGTGCTTACTGGAGGTTGAAGTTGTGTTCTTTTTCTGTTCTGCGCTCCTTTGCTCAGCTTGCCTGGGAAGCGCCTTAATGTAGACTGTTACTCTAGAAGGGGGGAGCCCTTAGGGCTCCCACTCCTCTCCTGAAAGGGAGTTTGCATGTAATCCTTTCCTTAATTACAATTTTAACCTTTCAAGAAGTGACTGGAGTGTTTCCTTTGTGGTGAAAGTCCTGGGTTGTGGGAAGCAGAAGCAACTCAGGCCAGGTAGAGAGGCTCCAGGGGGCCCAAATGCCAAGAGCCGCCAGACACAACTCTTACATGAGGCTTGGGGGCCCGGAACTGTCAATTTGAAACTGAATGACTAATTGAGAGTGTGCTGTCTATGAGCAGCACATCACAGTGGCATTGGGACTCACCCAAAGGCTGAACAGGAGTGGGGTCCAGGACAGACCACTGGCTCTGTTCATGACCCTGCACTATGCAGGCTCTACTGTAGAAGAGTTTAGCAGTGTTTGCCCAATTGAAGTTATTGTGGCCTTAGTTTACACCAAACAATGTCTCTGTGAATCTTTTCTGGTGTTGTGGGGCAAGGCAACTGCTTCAGGGTGTTAGAGGTAACATAGAAGCAAGCTTTGATGGCAGGGGAGGATTTGGATAAATGTCTGCTAAGTGCTGAAAACAGTTTCCATTCATAACAATTCCACTACCCTTCTAAGTAGCAAATGAAATATGCAAGGTGTAGGACACTTAAGTGGAGTGTTGTTCCCAGAATGAAGGCTATGTAGCATCTTTCTGTCAGCCATAATGCAGAACTTTCCTGGTAGAACTGCTTGACTGAATGAGAAACCCTTCTGTTTTCAACTACTTCATGTCCTGAAAGTATTCTGTCCCCCACCCCCCGCACATCCTCCAACCTACAAAGCACTTTATTTATTATTTAAAACTAAGTGGACTTTCACTAATTTGAATAATTTGGCATTACATTCTGTAACGTAACCTGGATTGTACATATTTGAATTATCATGGGAAGATAGCATGGTATAAAGCAGCACAGGATTGTTAAAGCAAAGCTATTATTTAAAAACTGTATATGTAGTAGAATAAGAAGAACCAGACATCTGGTCTGTATGATAAGAGCTGAGTTTCATAAGTGATAAACGCATGCTGGCATCAGTATTGCTAGTTAATATTCCTTGTGGGTAAAAGCTAAAGATGTATAGTTATAAGTATAAAAACGAAGTGCAGGACTGGAGAGTAGAAGCACAGTAGATCTTAATTTTTTGAAGGAGCAATAAATTGCAGAGTAGGATGAGTTATAAGTCAGCAATGCAGACTATAGCCAGAATTGAGCTGGGCTAATTTAGAGGCCATGAGATTCTACTGGGGTATGAAACCTGAGTTTTGAAATTCTCATCTTTATGCCTTCCATTAACTATCACTGAAAATCAACACTGCTATAATTATTTTATTTTTTTCTGGTCAGAGTTGCATTGTTTATGATGCAGGTCCTTGTACAAAGATGTAGAGACATGAGATGTGTTGTGTATGCATATTTTATAGATTATGCAAAAGCTTTTGACAGATGCCAGCATGAGAAGATGATCACAGCACTGAAGAGAAATAGGCATAGATGATAAAGATATCAGAATCATCACCAACCTTTATTGGAATCAGACATTGGCATTAAAATTAATGGGGAATAGCTGAATAACATCCGATATGCTGATGACAGTGTTGTTGGCCACAAACCTTGCAGATCTTCAGTTGATGCTAGATTGAGTTAGAGCTTTAAGTGCAGAATATAGTTTGGTTCTCAATGCCAAGAAGACGAAATGTCTTGTTATAAGCCGAACACCAACTCATGGCAAGCTAACGGCAGGAACACAAGAAATCAAAAGGGTGGGTAAAATTGTCTATTTGGGGAGTATGTTAAATGAAAATTGGGATTCTGTGATAGAGATTAAAATATTAATAGAAAAAGCAAGATCCACCTTTATAAAAATGTGACATTTGTTATGCAGTAGAGATCTAACTCTCGCTACAAAGTGTTGCTATATGAAGTTGAAGCTTAGACACTGACTAAAGCATCTGAAAAGAGAATTGAAACTTTTGAAATGTGGATCTACAGATAGCTGCTAAGGATATAATGGGTTGATCATGTGACTAATGTAGAAGTGTTGTGCCAGATGGATAAAGAACAAGAACTATTTAAGACCATTAAACAAAGAAAGCTCTAATACCTTGGCTGTCTCATGAGGAACAACATAAAGTATAGAATACTCCAACTTGCTCTGCATGGAAAGATCCATGGGAAGAGTGGCCATGGATGTAGACGGACTTCATGGCTGAAGAATCTGAGAGACTGGTGTGGCATGTCCTTGGAAGAACCATTCCAAGGAGTTAAGAACAGAAAGACTCTCACCATGATGAAAGCCAATATTAGAAATGGATACAGCAGCTGAAGAAGAAGAGTTGCATGAAATATACAGTATTTAGAGAGAGATCATACCTCCCTAGGAGGGGATTATGGCTGTCAAATTTCAGGTGACCAGGTGGAGCTTTCTTCGTAATACATCCTTTTTCAAAGAAACATCTACAGCTTCAAGCAATAATAGCTCCTCTTGTGATTAACTTGACAATAGTGTGGTGCTTTCAAGATGGTAGGTGCTATCCCCCTTTTTAAACATTTCATGGATATAATTTTCTGACACCAGCAGTTCTATTTGAGGGCTTTGACTGCTTCTTCTTTTATTATCAGAAGCCAATCCATGTAACTGGTGGTGATGGTAACATACATACATACACATATATATATATATATATATATATATATATATATATATATATATATATATATATATATATATATATATATATATATATATATATATATATATATATATATATATATATATATATATATATATATATATATATATATATATATATATATATATATATATATATATATATATATATATATATATGCCATTAGTGTCAAATTTCTAGTCTACGTTTTGACTCTGACCAAATGCTGATGTGGTGAAATTGTTATATGAACACCTCACATATAACACCTATTTCCAACTATCTCTGCCCATTACAGAAGATGGTGAATGAACCATTTACTTTTCATGCTTCATGAATAATGTGCAGAGAAGGAACACTTTTGAGGCACAGCAGCAGTGATTTGCTGCTCCAGGTTCCGACCTGAACACAGGAACCGGTAGTGGAAATTCCTCCATGCCACACCCACTTGGTTGGCCACGCCCACCTCCACAGTCCAGGCTATGGTGTGGCTGGCCAAGTGGGCATGGCCCACAGAGTTAGCCATGCCCAGGGTGTGGGTAGCAAACAAATTTGCAACTCATCACTGCACAGCAGGTGATATAATCACACAGAGATCATGCAAGCGCGGCGCCAAAATGGCAGCCGCGCTCTTTGCGGGAGCCCCCCCCCGTCGGACGAAGGCATCCGGGTAGTTAGGGGGCATGGCCAGCTCCCTTATAAAAGGGGTGGCCATGAGGCAGCCGAGCTGCCATTTTGCGAAGCGACGGAGCGGAGAAGTTTTTCCCTCTTACCTCCGTCGCTTTTGGCTTTTACCGGGAAGCCTTTTGGCTGCTGAATTCTCTTGTTTCGGCTTCCCATCGATTGGCTGAGAGGCCCGTGAAGAAGAAGGCGGCTGCGAGCGCGGCTCGTGCAGTTCGGAGGCGCAATCTGGGTCGGAAGACCGCGGCTGCGCCTCCCCAGCAGCCGCATTTCCTTGCACCCACCGGGACCGGTGGAATGGGGTATATTCCCCCTGGCTAGAGGATGGTGGCCCACGCACGGGGCCAGTAGGGGCTGCGGCCCTCGGCCCGCAAGCGGTGGACACCTCTCCTGGTGTCGCCCATTCCGCTGGGCCTCCCTTTATAGGAGCGTAGCTCGCTCCAAGGCCTTCCAGCCTTGGGGGGTGGTCCGGTCCCCTTCCCTGGCAGGTTGCTACATCGGCCCTAACGGGCCCGGGTGTGGGGTTGTTGCCCTATTCGGGCCCCGGGGTGCAGGGACCTGTACCCATGCCTGCAGTAGGCGGGCCGGCTGGTCCTTTGCCCCATGTCAGCGTGGAAGCCTTATTGGCCCGCGTTGTGGCCCTCGAGACATCCCTGGCCCGGGCTGGCCACTCTTGGTCTCCCTTTGGGGTTCGTTTCGACGCGTCGTCTGCTGGCAGCGGCAGGCGATGGGACGGGTCGAGCTGCTTGAGGCGTGTGGCACGACCTGGGCCACTGCCTCGCAGCTCCCCATTCAACAGACCGGTGCGGGTCAGGCCCCATCGACGAGCTCGACGGCGGTTGTGAGCTCCGACACCCCCAGTGGGCTGGAACCCCCAGTGGGGGCGGCCTACGGGGGTGCAGCACGTGAGTATGCGGTCCAAGCTAGTGCACCTACACACGTGGCCACGTTGGGGGGGGTTTCCAATGGCCTGGCCTCGCGCGGGTGGGGCGGCGGTCCAGCCGCTGACGCCCCACCTGGCGACGACAACTACCACTCAGGGCCCCGTGGTGGGGGGTGTTTTCTACCCTGTGGGGAATGTTTTGGAGGTGGCTGGGTTAGTACAGGCCCCCTTTCAGATGCCAGCAGTTCCTGTTGTGCCCGGGTCGGCCTTGCTGACGGCGGGGTATTCCTTACCGCTCACCCAGTCCTGGTGCTCACCCAGTCCTGGTGCTGTTCGGGCACAGTGCGATATGCACTCGGATTTCAGATTATTGCCAGTGCACCCAATGGATGTGCAGCTATTGGGTTTTTAGGTCCCGAGGGGAATTTTACTTAGATGAGGCCAACCCCTTCTGACTGAGTTAATACATGTTCAGCACTCGAACGATTCGGGATTTTCATTCAGTGGGCCTTTCCTCATGGGTAGGGGTCTCGGTCTCTAGCCCATTACCTCGACGACTTTGGGTTCGGGGGTGAATGGGGCTTGGACACGTGCACGCGTCTCCTCATTACATTTCAGACACTCAGGTGGGAACTGGGTGTCCCCTTGGCGCCTGAATAGACCAGCTACTAAGCTCACATTTCTAAATCGACTCTGTCACGCGGGCACCCGGGTTAACCATGAACAAGGTGGCTTGGATCTCCGCGGCGATTGTGGCATTGATTGCCAAACATAAAGTGTCCCCTTGTGAGCTACAGTTACTTCATGGCCACCTTACTTCGGCCTGCAGGGTGGTTTCGTCCGGCAGAGCATTGGCCAGGTGCCTGTGTGACGCCATGGCTGGCCTGTTACAACATCGACACAGGGTCCGGCTGTTCAGGGGCATACGGGTGGGCCCTCTGGTCTGGCTCAAATTGCTCCTGGGTTTTAACGGGGTCTCTTCCTGGAGATCAGACCTGATGGTCTGCCCTAGATTTCAAGTACGGTCGGATACCTCCGGCTCCCTGACTTATGGGGGTTTACTCTGGGGGTGGGTGCACGGATCGCCTCCGCGATCTTATCTTCATTGCGTTTCTCCCCATTTTGGGGAGCACTACTGCTATGGGGCGATGAGTGGGCCTACTCAGTGGTCCAATTTAGGTGTGACAATGCAGCAGTGGTGCATATTGTCAACACCCAGACATGCAAATCCCCCAGGGTTAGGACATTAGTTTGTCTATTCCTTTTGAGAAGCCTACGCCTAAATGTGCTGTTCTGAGCCAGACATGTTCCAGGTATTAATAACGACATTACTGCTGCTTTCTCCCACCTGCAGATCACCCGGTTCCGGGCCTTACTCTGGAAGCAGAGGGGTTCCACTCGCCACTCCCGGCTGATTTCGGACGTTAGGTGAGGAGAGGCGAACCAGGCATGTCATTGGCACCTCGCACACGTAAGGTGTATCACCATGCGTTCATGCGTCGTGTTTGGGAGGGGTGGGCACGGGAACGTGTCCGCTGCCCGTACACGCGTCACCCTAGTTCCCAGGTTTTTTGACCCACCTTGCACGAGGCTGGCATTACTTATGTTCAGATAGGTGTGAGGTGGCTCTTGGCCACGCAGCTACCATGGTAGCCTTTTTGGAGCGCTCCGCATCAGTGTGTGGGTGCCAGAGTTGGTACCACCTGTGTAAGGCGGATGTGTCTCGTAGGGCACTGGAACTCGACGATGTCTCTGTCACACATGAGTGGGCTCAAATGGGGATACGGTCCTCACAGGTTGTTCAGCACGGCATAGGCAGCGGAGTTAGACTGCTACAAAGTTTTATTGGAGACATCTGTCCGGTAGGTGCCCTACATGAATTTTCGACAGTGCCTGCTGAACGCCCCAGCCTGTTTTTCCGCCACCAGGATAGGTCTACCCTTGCCGAAGTAATGTTACGGAGGGTGACCGGTGCCGCACTTCGCGGTGTGGGGGGCCCGTTTTGGCACCAATTTATTTAGGATAGGCGTCGCGTTGATCACGGCTATGTTTGGAGTACTCGGAGGCCGACATGCGTGTACGCGCAATTTCTTATATGTACGTGCCCTCACTGTGAGTACCTAGTTATGACCTTAACCTCTTCTCCTCTTTTACAGATCCTGTGTGTCTCCACACACCGGTGGCAGTGGGGCTGGTGGGCCACAGCTATGTACACTAGGAAGCAGTATATGCTGCGGCGACAGAGAGTGGACCCCGACTTGGGCTCTGTGCATCCGCACGTATGCGATGGTATGGTATGCGCGGCACAAGGGGGCGGGAACTGTTGCCATTCCTGATGTCCGTCGGGGATGCTGGACCGCCCGATGTTCTTCTTAGGCACCTTGGTGGCAATGATCTTATATGGATCACTGCTGTTAATACACGGTCGAGGGGCTGTGACCTGGCATTTTTATCACATATGGTACACACGGTTGCTATGGTCTAACATCGTGCCGAGACACCGATTTAGGGGAGACGTGGATCTCCGTGGTTCGGACTGTTCCGGCAGTCAGTGGACAGGGCTGTTGCTCAGTCCCTTGCTGAGCATGGCTGGGAGACAGCCATTGGACACCTGAGGATAGGCTTACAAAAATGTTGCCGGTAGGCAGGGGAAGGGGTCCACCTGTCGGCTGGAGGTATGTACCTCGTTCTGGGTGTGGTGCAAGCAGGCCTGGCGACCGAGCTGACGGTCTTGGGGGGGGGCGGTGAGTCATCATGGACGCCTCCCCGTGTGGCGGGTAGCACTGGTAAGGTAAATATTTATGACCCATAGGTATCCGAAGGTTTCGCAATTGACTGGCCAACACTTAGACAGGTACAGGTGTAATAACGTTGACCGGTCAATGACAAACCAGGCAAGGGATGATGGCAGGAGCTTTTCAGCATGCATCACCCCGTGATTTGACGGATACACATCAGAGGGTGGGGTCAGTAGATAGTTTATTGACTACGGTCAACAATTTGTTTGTGTCAACAAACAAATTAATACAAATGGATACATTGTAGCCAATTGCCGTTGGCAATTTTGGGAGGAACCTTACCAGTGTTACTGCGGCCTGCTTGCCTTAAGAATTATAATTGGATGAGTACCAATTGAAAGTTATAATTCAGACGAGGGCATTATGCAATAAAAGTGGCCCAATGCCTTTATCCATATACCGGTGTCTGAGTCTTTCTTTGGGGGGTGCGCCTGCAATGAGCTATGTGGCCCTGCTGTCCAGATGCTAGCTTGGCTGGCAGACAATGAAGGCCATTGGCATATAGATTCATCTGCAGTTGGAATGAGTCTAATTAACTATATCCTGGGTATATATTTAATTGTTGTGTTTTCAAGTGTGCTATTAATGTATCAACTTTTATCTTATCTTCTGCATTTTGTCTTCAATTTGTTACTACTGCTAAGTGCCTTGAACACCTTTGTTGGACAGAAACAGTTAAAAAAAAGTTATATTACTCAAAATTGTGCCTTAGCTTCTCTAATTTTAAATTGTACTGGGCACCCCTTCAAACTAAAGGAAATCCTCAAACACAGATCTCGCCTCTGAGATGTCTTCAGATAATGAAAGCGCGGTGCCAAAATGGCCGCCGTGCTCTTTGCGGCCCCCCCCCACCCGGACTCAGACATCCGGGTGAGTTAGGTGGCGTGGCCACCCCTTTATAAAAGGAGTGGCCATGAGGTAGCCGAGCTGCCATTTTAGAAACAGCGACGGAGAGGAGACGTTTTTCTCCATCGCTCCTTTTTTCTTCTCGGCTCTCCAGCCCAGTCTTCGGCTGTCGAGCCATTTCGGCACTTCTGATCCCCGAAAGGGATCATCTTCTTCAGCATGCCTCCCTGAAGGAAGGCCCTGGCGACCGAGCCGCGACCAAGAGGACGGCACTTGCCTTGCCCTGCGCTTGCTAGGGGGCAGCAATCGGGTCGGAGGACCGCGACCGCGCCCCCGCAACAGGGCCCCACATCGAAGGCACCCACCGTTACCGGTGGGATGGGGCAGATTAGGGCATGGCCCCCGGCTCTCCAGCCTCAGGATGGCCCTGCAGGGGCTTCGGCCCCTGGCCCGCAATTACCGGCCATGGGTCCAGACAACGGGGGAGGGCCTGGTGCGGTCACCCAGTAGGGCTTGCCTCCGGCCCCTCATGGGCCGGAGTTTTGGGCATGGCCCTCTTCAGGACCTGGCTCCCAAATGGGGGTCCCCAGTGTATCAACCAGTGGGCCATGTGGCCCACCTTGCCATGGCTCCCCTGCAATGGAGCAAGATGACACCTTTGCCCACCGTTACCGGTGGGATGGGGCAGATTGCGATATGGCCCTCGGCTCTCAGCCTCAGGCCGGCCCTTCAGGGGATTCGGCCCTCGGCCCGCAGTTGCCGGCCATGGGCCAGAACGTTTGGGGGGAGGGCCTGGTGCTGGCACACAGCACGTTTTACCCCCTCAGGGGCCGGAGTTTTGGGCATGGCCCTATTCTGGCCCAGGATCTCAAATTGGGGCCTCTGGCCCAATCCCTAGCCGGCCATCCGGCCCACCTGGCCCACCTTCTACTAGGGGTTTCCGTGGCAGGGGATGCCTGGTTAGCATGTTTGGCTGTGCTGGAGGCATCCTGGGCAATCCAGTGGGAGGGGGCCCTTCCCTATCTACCGCGCCCCTTCGTGTCTGCCGGCTACTTCGACTGCTGCCACTCTGCAACAGGCGGCCAGCCGGGTCGAGCTGCTTGAGACACTCCGGCCTGTGCCTGCCGCCGTCTCGCAGCTCCCGGTTTGTCCAGAACTGCAACCGGAGTGTGGTCGGATGTGGCCCCAGAGCTCGATTTCGGTCGCGAGCTCCGACGCCCGCCGTGGGCCGGAACCCCCAGTGGGGGCGGCTCATGGGGGTGCAACTAGTGAGTATTAGGTTCAAGTTGAATGCACCCACATCACAGTCCACTTCCAGCGGTGGGGTTCAGTGGTCATGGCTTCGCCAATTTGAGGCTAGTGGGCATCACTTGCCAGCCTATCCAAGTGCCCCTTGGTTGCATTCTGGCACGACGTTGGGGGTGGGGATTTCCGTGATGTCTGGTTATTTATTGCACCCTGGTGATCATTTCTTTCAGGTCATGAGGGAAAAGATTTGGTGGGGGGAGTACGTGGATATATTCTCCCTATGAACAGAGATCCCAATAAGGATAAGCGGTGCGGACAGGAGGACAGAGACATGTGTGGTCCCGCCGTAGTAAGCCACCATGCACTGGGGTGTCCGCCCCCGGGACAGTGCTGAGCATCGCAGGGGCTGTCCGGGTCCTGCTGCGCAGGCCCTTTATGCAGACTGTCCCGTCGAGGGCTTTGCCGATGGCCGGCTATTACTTACCCCTGGGTGTTATTGGCCGCAGGCCATGAGGGGTAAGGGCTGGAGGGGGACATGTGGATATTCTCCCTATTGAACTGCGAGCCCACTAGGAGGAGAGAGAGGGACAGGGCGACTGAGACAATGAGATGTCCCATCGTAGGGAGCCACCGCGCACCTTGGGCCAACTGGCTGGCGGCATACCTTGTACGTATGGTGGTATGCCGCAGGGCTTTGCCTGCTTGGGCCATCCTGGTGCTTCCATCCATCGCTAATATTTGCAGGGCGATGGTTGATTAGATGGGCCCATGGCAGTTGGCTTACGGTGAGGCATGTGGTTGAGGGTGGCTCTATACCCTGAGGGGAGGTGGGATGAGCCCTGTCAGCAAGTGTGCTCGTGTACATCACTCCCACGTGGCTGGTGCCTGGTGATGGGTACCATGGTGGTCATGCTGAGCAGCGGGCTGCTCAGACACAGGCTCCACGCTAACTGGTCGGGCGGGGGGTTCCGCCCCCTGCTTTGTTCGGCCTGCTCAGCTGATGATGTGTGTACTAAGCACCACGGTCGTTACCGACTTCGTGTCCCCTTTTGCACTGGCCCTCACGCCGCCTCCGCATGCCCGCGGGTTGGTGGGTTACGGGGCAGAGGTAGGGGTGCACAGGGCGATCAGAGCTCCGTTTGAAGCAACTAACCTTGTCATAAGCCCCCCCCGCCCCAATTAGCATAGTCAACCTGGAAAGATGGCACTCAGTTCATCCAAGAAGGGATGGGGTGGGATACCTGCCAGTGGGTTTTCTATGGGGGCTTTTTTATCCATTCGGGGGTGTTGGGGGTCCCAGGATGCTACTACTCTGGTTCCCTTGCAGGGTAACGAAGAGGGGGCTCCACTGTCCAGAGCTAAGGGAGTTGGGGCTATGAGAGTAGCGGGGGCCCTTCTTGGAACCACCTTTCCTAAGTCGAATGTCTCCCCCATGAAGCTCATACTGAGCTAGAACTAGGGAACGTCATTTAATTCTCCATTCAGCTTACCCTGTGGGTTCTCCATTCAGGGATGTCATTCCTGATGACCTGGTTCAGTCAGGTGCTCGTAGTTGGTTCGGCTACTATGGGTGGCACGCTCACGCAGTTCTGGTGCTGTTTTGGCACAGTGTGATATGCACTCGGCTTTCAGATTATTGCCAGTGCATCCAATGATTTAGACCTATTGGGTTTTTTAGGTTCCGAGGGGAATTTTACTTAGATAAGGCCAACCCCCTTCTGACTGAGTTAATTCATGTTCAGCACTTGACCGATTGGGGACTTCACTCAGTGGCCATTTGCTCACTGGTCGGGGTCTCGGTCTCTAGCCCATTACCTCAACGACCTTTGGTTCGGGGGTGAACGGGGCTTTGACACATGCACGCGTCTCCTCATTACCATTCAGACACTAAGGTGGGAACTGGGTGTCCCCTTGGCGCCTGAATAGACCGAGGTCCCATCTATTATGCTCACATTTCTGAATCGACTCTGTCACGCAGGCATCCGGGTTAACCATGAATTCGGTGCCTTGGATCTCCGCGGCGAGTTTGGCATTGATTGCCAAACATAAAGTGTGCCCTCGTGAGCTGCAGTTAATTCATGGCCACCTTCATTTGTCCGGTCTGGCTCAAATTACTCCTGGGTTTGGCGGGGTCTCTTCCTGGATATCAGACCTGATGGTCTGCCCTGGATTTCAAGTACGGTCGGATACCTCCGGCTCCCGGACTTATGGGGTTTGCTCCGAGGGTGGGTGCACGGATCTCCCCGCGATCTTACCTTCCTTGCGTATTTCCCATTTTGGAGAGCACTGATGCTATGGTGCAAGGAGTGGGCCTGCTCAGTGGTCCAATTTCGGTGTGACAATGCGGCAGTGGTGCAAATTGTCAACACCCAGACATGCAAACCCCCAGGGTCATGACATTAGTTCGTATATTCTTTTGAGAAGCCTACGCCTAAATGTGCCATTCTAGGCCAGACATGTTCTAGGTATTTATAATGACATTACTGCTGCTTTCCACCACCTGCAGATCACCCGGTTCCATGCCGTACTCTGGAAGCAGAGGGTTTCCACTCGCCACTTTTGGCCGATGGCTGGACGTTTGGCGAGGAGAAGGGAACCGGACATGTCATTGGCACCTCGCACGCGTAAGGCATATCACTATGCATTTATGCGTCGTGTTTGGGAGGGGTGGACACGGGAACGTGTCCGCCGCCCTTTCAAGCGTCACCCCTGTTCCCAGAGTTTCTGACCCACCTTGCACGAGGCTGGCATTACTTATGTACAGATAGGTGGGAGGTGGCTCTTGACCACGCAGCTACCACGGTAGTCTTTTTGGAGCACTCCGCATCAGTGAGTGGGTGCCAGAGTTGGTGCCACCGGTGTAAGGCGGATGTGTCTCGTAGGGCACTGGAACTCGAAGATGTCTCTGTCACATATGAGTGGGCTCGAGTGGGGATGCGGTCCTCATGGGTTATTCAGCATGGTGCAGGCAGTGGTGTATACTGCTATGAAGTTTTTGAGACATCTGTCCGGTTGGTGCCCTACATGAATTTTCGACAGTGCCTGCTGCGCACCCCAGCCTGTTTTCTGCCACCGGGATGGGTCTACCCTTACCTTAGTACAGTCCCTGAGGGTGGCCGGTGCCGCGTTTCGCGGTGTGGGGCCTGTTTTGGCACCATTTACTTAGGATAGGCGTCGCGTTGATCGCGGCTACATTTGGGGTACTCGGAGGTGGATATGCATCTACGCGCAATTTCAGATATGTACGTCCTCTCACTGTACGAGTACCTAGTTATGTCCTTCACCTTTTTTCTCCTCTTTTACAGATCCTAGGGGTCTCAACACACCGGTGGCGGGGGGCTGGTGGGCCGCAGCTATGTACACTGGGCAGCAGTATATGCTGCAGCGACAGAGAGTGGACCCCGGCTGGGCTGTGTGCATCCGCACGTATGCTATGGTATGGTATGCGCGGCACATGGGGGCGGGAACTGTGGCCATTCCTGCTGTCTGACAGGGATGCTGGACCGCCCAATGTTTTACAGGCACCTCGGCGGCAGCGATCTTGTACGGCTCACTGCTGTTATTAAGCTGTCGAGGGGCTGTGACCTGGCATTTTGTATCACGTATGGCTTACATACGGTCGCTATGGTCTAACATCGTGCCGAGACACCAATTTAGGGGAGATGCGGATCTCCCTAGTTCGGACTGTTCCGGCAGTCAGTGGATGGGGCTCTGGCTCCGTCCCGTTCTGAGCATGGCTGTGAGACGGCCATTGGAGACCGGATGATAGGCTTACACAAAAATTTTGCTGGTAGGCAGGAGAAGGGGTCCACCTGTCGGCTAGAGGTATGTACCTCGTTCTGGGTGTGATGCAAGCAGGCCTGGCGACCGAGCTGATGGTCTTGGGGGGGGGGGGGCGGTGAGTCATCATGGATGCCTCCCCGTGTGGCGGGTAGCACTGGTAAGGTAAATATTTATGACCCACAGGTATCCGGCAGGTTCGCAATTGACTGGCCAACACTTAGACAGGTACAGGTGTAATAACGTTGACCGGTCAACGACGAACCAGGCAAAGGGGTGATGGCAGGAGCTCTTCAGCATGCATCACCCCGTGATTTGACGGATACACATCAGAGGGTGGGGTCAGTAGATAGTTTATTGACTACGGTCAACAATTTGTTTGTGTCAACAAACAAATTGATACAAATGGATACATTGTAGCCAATTGCCATTGGCAATTTTGGGAGGAACCTTACCAGTGTTACTGCGGCCTGCTTCCCTTAAGAATTATAATTGGATGAGTACCAATTGAAAGTTATAATTCGGACTAGGGCATTATTCAATAAATGTGGCCCAATGCCTTTATCCATATACCGGTGTCTGAGTCTTTCTTTGAGGGTGCGCCTGCAATGAAAGCGCGGTGCCAAAATGGCTGCCACGCTCTTTGCGGGCCCCCCCACCCGGACTCAGACATCCGGGTGAGTTAGGGGGCGTGGCCACCCCTTTATAAAAGGAGTGGCCATGAGGCAGCCGAGCTGCCATTTTAGAAACAGCGACGGAGAGGAGAAGTTTTTCCCTCCACCCCCTCCCTAGTGAACAGTGTGATATTTTGGTCGCTTTGGGGCCGGGTGGGAATTTTTGGCCTGAACCTACAATTGGCCTCTGGGTTCTGGCTTTTTTGCCCATCCCACACTGTTGCTATGGTTTGATATAGGGTTTTTTGCTATTGACTTTGGTCACATGGGCGGGTAGCACTGGTAAGGTAAATATTTATGACCCACAGGTATCCGGCAGGTTCACAATTGACTGGCCAACACTTAGACAGGTACAGGTGTAATAACGTTGACCGGTCAACGACAAACCAGGCAAAGGGGTGATGGCAGGAGCTCTTCAGCATGCACCACCCCGTGATTTGACGGATGCACGTCAGAGGGTGGGGTCAGTAGATAGTTTATTGACTACAGTCAACAATTTGCTTGTGTCAACAAACAAATTGATACAAATAGATACATTGTAGCCAATTGCCATTGGCAATTTTGGGAGGAACCTTACCAGTGTTACTGCGGCCTGCTTGCCTTAAGAATTATAATTGGATGAGTACCAATTGAAAGTTATAATTCGGACTAGGGCATTATGCAATAAAAGTGGCCCAATGCCTTTATCCATATACCGGTGTCTGAGTCTTTCTTTGGGGGGTGCGCCTGCAAATGGCTGTGTGATCTGGTTCCACAGGAGAAGGGTGGCCTATAACACCATGGGAGTCCCAAATTGGGGTCCCCAACTTGCATCTCCCCTGTGAGCTTAGGTTACTGCAGTTTTGAAGCCTTGGTGAAGAAGCCTCTAAAAGAGTGGGAGGAAAAACTGTTAGGTGGACTTGCAGCAGGGAGACTGGGAGGTGGTACAAACAAAGGGAGAGGGGAAATGGCTGTGCAGGAGAAGGAGCTGGAGGAAACCACAGAAGGGGTGAAGGAAGGGAGGCAGTAACCCAAGACTGGGAAACCCAGGACGGAGACAGGAGGTGAGCCTCCATCAAAGTGAGGCTAAAAGTCTTCTATGGATTGAAGATTGGGTGTGTTTCAGACTGGCGCAGGAAGTGACTGACAGGCAAGGCTCAGCAAGTTGTCTTATTGAGGCAAGTGAGAGTGCAGTGAGAGATGATGTAAGGGGTCAGCCCAAGTCTTCCCCCCAAAGGCTCCATGGATATTGTCAGGATTTGCAGCTGGTGCTCTAAATCCTGCAGGACTGGAGCCCTCAGCCTGGAAGCACCCTGTGGGAATGGACCCTGTTGCAGTTGTTAAGCTCCACCAGAGAGCCCTGGGAAAGGCTTTGGACTATCATAAGCTCCACCTGGAGATCCTGGGTGGCTTAGATATATATAAGAACCAGTCCTTTCTTCCAGAAGCTACCTCAATAATGAAGGCTACTGGTCTTAATGTTGCGTGGTACTTGAATCTCTTGCATTGCTCCTGCCTTAGAAGATCTCCTATCTTCTTCCTGCTTTTGAAGACTTCTCCCCAGTTTCTGGTTTGTGTGGACTGTTGTTGTGCCTTGCCTGGATCATTGAACATTCTCACTTTGTTCCAGCCCCTGAAGGTCCTCTGCCTCATCTGTTCTCTTGGTCACCAGATGTCTGGTTCATGTGGACTGTTTGTTGTCATCTGGACTAATCCTGTATCTCTGCCTTCATTTTGGACTTGGACTCTAGACAGAGATATGGATATGCTTTGGCCTGTTACCTGGTTGCCCTAGGTCCTGGTTTCTGTGTCACCTGCCAAATGTCCATACATCAGACCCTGATAGATACCCAGTATTCTTCCAATGAACCCTGTTGTTGTTGACATGTCCATGGGTTCTGTTGACCCTGGAGGACAAGCGGGTTGCTTGGACTAACCTACAGGCAGGTGGCAGTGATGTAACTAATCACCTGCAGTTGATGTTAAACCCTGATCATAAGGGGCTATACATTAGAGGAATCAACACTGAGGCCTTTCCCAATAAAGTCCAGTTATATTTTGGTCCATGCTGTGTTGCAACCAAGGAAAAAACTGGCCAGATGTGCAGAGCCAGACATGGTTGTTCTAGTGCCCTGCCACATTTGCAATTAACATTTTTGAAACCAATACTCTGGGATGGTTCATGGTCTAACTTGTGGCAGTTCTGTTTTTCACTTCCATAATTATCTCCCCCCCCTCTCTCTCTCCCCCCCCCCCCATTCATTTCTACTGAAAATAAAGAACTGGAGATGAAGTTACTTGGTCAGTCGTGATTTTGCCTTGGAATAAAATGTCATCAAGTTTGATCTGATCTGCTCAAATTTATGTTCATAATGTCAAATTGTAAAAGTTCACACACATCATTCATTATTTCAGCTTCATTTGTCTTGAAGGGTTCTCTGCTGATAAACTCAACTTCAGAATATTTAGGAGATGCTGTCATAGCTGGCAGGACCAAGATATGTCCTCAAGAAACACTTGAGTAGGTTTTGCTTATTAACATATGTGAAAGGAGACTTCTACTATATATCACTTGTAGTTTCTTCTATACTCGTCAAGTAACTAGTATCAATCAATCAATCAATCAGCTTAATTTATATCCCACCTTCCTCAGCTGAGGCCGACTCAAGGCGGCTAACAACATAACCACCTTAATGTGTGAAATCCACCAGGAGGAATGGCAGCATTGAGAATGCAAGCGCGGCGCGCTCTTTGCGCCCCCCCCCCCACCGGACGAAGGCATCCGGGTAGTTAGGGGCATGGCCAGCTCCCTTATAAAAGGGGTGGCCACGAGGCAGCCGAGCTGCCATTTTGCGAAGCGACGGAGCGGAGAAGTTTTTCCCTCCTACCTCCGTCGCTTGTCCACCTGAGCCTCTTGGCTGCTGATTCTCTCCTTTTAGGTTTCCCATTGACCGGCTGCAATGCCCTCGAAGAAGAAGGCGAATGCGAACGCGGCTCGTTCCGCGCGGAGGCGCACTCCGGGTCGGAGGACCGCGGCTGCGCCTCCCCAGCGGCCTCCTCTGCCCGAACCCACCGGGACCGGTTGGATGGGGTTGATTCCCCCTTGGACGGAGGCAGGGGGTCCGCGTGCAGGCGCAGTAGGGGCCGCGGCTCCCGGCCCGCAAGCGGCGGCCGCCGCTGCTGGCGTCACCCATTCTGCTGGGCCTTCTTCCGTTGGGGCGCAGCTTAATGCGGGGGCTTCCAGCCATGGGGGGTGGGGTGGCCCCCTTCCATGGCAGGGTTCTTCCCCGGCCCTACCGGGCCTGGGCTTTGGATCGTGGCCCTATTCGGGCCACGGGCTCCAGTTCCTGAGGGAGTTCAATGGAGTGTCATTTTGGAGGTCTGACCTCCTGGCTTCCCCTCGCTTTCAGATACAGTCTGATGCTTCAGGGTCCCTGGGTTATGGGATGTACTTCAATGGGAAGTGGGCCTAGGGTGGGTGGCCACCGGCCTGGGCAGGCACGGGTCGCCTGCGTGATCTCACGTATCTGGAATTTTTCCCTATCCTGGGGGCTTTGATGCTATGGGGCGAGGAGTGGGCCAACTCGGTTGTCCATTTCTGGTGCGAAAATGCGGCCGTCGTCCACATTGTCAACTCACAGACTTCCAAATCGCCCAGGGTCATGGACCTAGTGCGCCAGTTTGTGTTGCGCTGCCTGCGCCTCAACGTACTTCTCAGGGCCAGGCATGTCCCGGGGGTCAATAATGATATCGCTGACGCTTTGTCCCGCCTGCAGATCTCCCGGTCCCATGCCTTGGCCCCGGATGCAGAGGAATTTCCCTCGCCACTCCCGGAAGAGATATGGACCATTGGCAAGGAGAGGTGAACCGGGCGATTGGCTTGTCACTGGCGCCACGCACGCGTAAGGCGTATCACCATGCATTCAATTCTTTCAGAGCCTTCTGTATTCAATCCCGGCTGCCAGAAACCTGGCCTATCCCAGTGTCCCATGTACTTCAGTTCATGGTTTACCTGCATGCCCAGGGCCTTGCACCTCGCACCATAGCATCTAGGCTGTCAGCATTGGCTTTTATGGCCAAGGTGGGGGGTCACGTGGATAGTACCGCTGACTTCCGTGTGAGACATGTTTTGGAGGGGTGGGGGCGGGAGCGTGGGCGTTGCCCGGACGACCACCACCCGATTTCCCCAGGGGTTCTTACCCAACTGGCCCGGGGCTGGCCTGGCCTCTGTTTTGATAGATATGAGGCAGCCCTATTTCATGCAGCCACAACGGTGGCATTTTTTGGAGCGCTCCGCATCAGCGAGCTTGTGATGCTGTCTAAGGCGGATGCAAGTCGTAGGGCACTGGAACTCGAGGATGTCTATGTTGCCAAAGACTGGGCTCAGTTGAGGATACGCTCCTCTAAGACCGATCAGCATGGCGTAGGCAGTGGTGTGAGACTGCTACGGTGTTCTTTGGCAGACATCTGTCTGGTTGGTGCCCTACAGGAGTTTATTGCACTGCGTGGCACGCACCATGGCCCGTTTTTCTGTCACCAGGATGGGTCTCCCCTTACTAAGTTTCAGTTTTGGAAGGTGACAGGCAAAGCGCTTGCCAGTGTAGGCCTCCCGGGGGCCCGTTACGGCACCCATTCGTTCAGAATAGGGGCGGCCTCCACTGCTGCTGCTTTTGGGTACTCCGGGGCTGAAATACGCAGCTTGGGAAGGTGGGGTTCGCGGTGTTTTCAATTTTATGTACGCCCTCTCCCACAGTGAGTACCAGCCTGGTCACCACGTCTTTTCTCTCCCTCGCTTTTTCCCTTGACAGACCCTGGGTGTCGTATTACACCAGTGACAGTATGGCTGGTGAGCCATAGCTACGTGCACAGGGCAGCGTGTTACGCTGCGGCGACAGAGTGGGGACCCCGACTGGGACTGGGTGCATACGCAAGTCTCACATGGTATGGTAAGCCTGGGATGTTATGGCGGGAGCTGTTGCCATTCCTTTTTTCAGGTCGGCATGCTGACCCGCCTGACATTCTCATCATACACCTTAGGGGCAATGATTTGGGCCAGGTCACTGGCTTATCGCTAAAGCATGCGATTTGCGGTGACCTCGCCTACTTGCATTACGTGTGGCCCGCCACCACCATTGTTTGGTCGGATGTGGTGCCGCGGCACACGTATAGGGGAGGGTTCGACCTCCCGGCCCTTGACCGGGCTAGACGCATGGTGAACAGGGCTGTGGCACGGTTCATTGTCAGTAGGGGTTGGGGGAGGGTCAGCCCTCACCCCACCATTAGTCTGCGAAATTATGACCTTTATGCAGGGGATGGGGTCCATCTGTCGCGAGGAGGTATGGACCTCCTGTTGGGTGATTGGCGAGCAGGCCTGTTGACCGAGCTGACGGTCTGGGGGGGGGCGTCGAGCCTTCTTTGAAGCCCCTCCGTGTGGCGGGTAGCACTGGTAAGGTAAACATTATGACCCACAGGTATCCGGCAAGTTCGCAATTGACTGGACAACACTAGACAGGCATAAGTTGGTTAAACGTTGTCCGGTCAACGACGAACTAGGCGACGGGGTGATGGCTATAGCTAGACAGCATGCATCACCCCGTGATTTTACGGATACGCGTCAGAGGGTGGGGTCATTAGTTAGATATTGACTACGGTCAACAATTTGTTTGTTGTCAACAAACAAATTGATACAAATAGATACATTGTAGCAATTGCCGTTGGCAATTTTGGGTGGTACCTTACCAGTGTTACTTCGGCCTGCTTGCCTTAAGAATTATGATTGGTCAATTACCAATAGAAATTTATAATTCGGACTAGGGCATGAATCAATAAATGTGGCCCAATGCCGTTATCCACTTTTACCAGTGTCTGAGTCCTTTATTGGGGGGTGCGCCTGCAATGCAAGCGCGGCGCCAAAATGGCCGCCGCGCTCTTTGCGGGGGCCCCCCCACCGGACGAAGGCATCCGGGTAGTTAGGGGCATGGCCAGCTCCCTTATAAAAGGGGTGGCCACGAGGCAGCCGAGCTGCCATTTTGCGAAGCGACGGAGCGGAGAAGTTTTCCCCTCCACCCCCTCCCTAGTTAACAGTGTGATATTTTGGTCGCTTCGGGGCCGGGTGGGAATTTTTGGCTGGGACCCATATTGGCTTCCGGGTCCTGGTTTTTTTTTCGCCCATCCCACACTGTTGCTATGATTTGACATAGGGGTTTTTCTGTTGCTGCTGTTGACTTTGGTCACATGGGCGGGTAGCACTGGTAAGGTAAACATTATGACCCACTGGTATCCGGCAAGTTCACAATTGACTGGACAACACTAGACAGGCATGAGTTGGTTAAACGTTGTCCGGTCAACGACGAACTAGGCGACGGGGTGATGGCTATAGCTAGACAGCATGCATCACCCCGTGATTTTACGGATACGCGTCAGAGGGTGGGGTCATTAGTTAGATATTGACTACGGTCAACAATTTGTTTGTTGTCAACAAACAAATTGATACAAATAGATACATTGTAGCAATTGCCGTTGGCAATTTTGGGTGGTACCTTACCAGTGTTACTTCGGCCTGCTTGCCTTAAGAATTATGATTGGTCAATTACCAATAGAAATTTATAATTCGGACTAGGGCATGAATCAATAAATGTGGCCCAATGCCGTTATCCACTTTTACCAGTGTCTGAGTCCTTTATTGGGGGGTGCGCCTACAAAGGCTTCAGGCTACTGAAGACAGGTTATACAGTTGTTCTGCATACATTGATCAAAGGTTATAGCTAGAATATTTCCATCTAGATTTTCCACTTCTCAACTTCCATGTTTTAATGTGGTGTAGGTGGAACTATAGGTTGTCAGAATTAAATTAATAATTATCTTGAAGGAACTAGTGAATCCTCCACTCCTCCAGAATGTTGACTGGCAACGATCTATCACCCTGATCTTCGTGGACAGGATGTCTTCATTTAGTTTTAGTGCACAGGAAAACAATCATATGGTGTATTGGCTGCTGAATGTGATTTATTAATGATGAAGTCACTTGAAGTTATAAAGAAATGAAATCTAATTTACACTTTTATGGAGCTCTGCAAAACAAATATTATACAATGTTATGCCTCTTTGTCAACAAAAGTGAATTTGCTTTTGATGCTCCTGGCATGCACATTACTATGGCTGTTCTGTAGAAGGTGCAGTCTCCTATATGGTGAACACATTTGTATTTTGCATTTCTAGTTGTTTAATGGGGAAAGAGACCTGATGATACCATAAAATTGTTGATCCATTAATCATCATCACTGTGTTACATCACATCAGTTCTGACTCATGGTGATCCTTTCCAGGCTTTTCTAGGTAGAGAACATACAAAAGTGGTTTACCATTCCTTTCTGTTGAGTACAACTTGGCAATGTACATCTTCTCCATGACACTGTAGACCAGGGGTTTGCAACCTACAGCCCATGTGCTGGACTCATGGACCCATGGCGGCAAATCATCCGGCCCATGGTGATGACCATGGAAGCGGAAGCAGACCCTTTCAGGGACATCTACTTTTTAGATACCTATAGGATCACTCTGCTTTGGTTCTTTGCCAGCATGTTCAATCACTGGGAATGAATCAAAAGTGAACCTTCTATTGTTAATTTGTTCATATAAACATGGCTGTCTTAAAGGTGTTGCTGCAGACAGGTTTTCAACCAGATTTTTAAGATGAAAGCAAACAAAAATCCCTCTTGTTGATTCTTCCTGTCTCCCCTCATTTCCAGGAGGAAGTTTTCAAATTGTCTTTTAATTTTCTAAAGGGTGCAGTGTTGTTGTTCAGTCGCAAAGTCGATATTGCAACCCTATGGATCATTGCCCACCAGGCACCTCTGTCCTCCACCATCCTCCTCAGCCCACCAAGCTCTGTGCTCACTGCATCTACAATACCAAATATCCATCTCATCTTTGGCTGCCCCTTCTTCTTTTGCTCTCCACCTTTACCAGCATCAAGGCTTTCTCAAGTGAGTCCTCTCTTCTCATTTGATCTCTGAAGTACTTTAGCTTCATCTTTACTCTTTGACCTTCTAAAGAGCAGTCAGGGTTGATTTCTTCTAATATCGACCTATTTGTTCTCCTAGCTGTATAGGGTACTCTCAAAACTCTCCTCCACCACCACATCTCAAAGGCATCTATTCTTCTGCGCTCAGCTTTCCCAATGGTCCAGCTCTCACAACCATACATTACCACCGGGAATACCCATTACTTTGACTGCGAATTTTTGTTTGCAAGGTGATGTCTCTACTTTTCACTATGTTCCCCAGGTTTCTCATAGCTTGTCTCCAAGCATCAGTCACCTTTTTATTTCATGGCTTGCAGTTACCATGTGCAGTGATCTTGGATCCTAAGAAAATAAAATATGTCACTGCTTCTACTTCTTCCCCATCTATTTACCAGGGACTGATAATGCCTGTTTCCATTATCTTGGTTTTCTTACTGTTGAGTCTGAAGCCAGCTTTTGCACTCTTTTCTTTCAAACTAAGCAAGAGCTTCTTTAGGTCTCCCTCACTTTCTGCCATTACGGTAGTATCATCTGCATATCTCAAGTTGTTAATGTTTCTCCCAGCAATTTTGATCCCATATTGTTATTCCTCCATCCCTGCATTGTGCATTATGTGCTCTGTGTGTAAGTTGAATAAGCAGGGTGATAAAATGCAGCCTTGTCTTACTCCTTTTCCTATTCTGAACCACTCTGTCATTTCGTATTCTGTCCTAACTGTTGCTTCTTGACTCATGTACCAATTTCTCATGAGGCATATGAGATGTTCTGGTATTCCCATCTCATTAATTACTTGTCACAATTTTGTTGTGGTCCACACAGTCAAAGGCCTTGGTGTAGTCAATGAAACAAAAGTGGACTTGTTTCTGATATTCCTTTGCTTTCTCCATGATCCAACATATATTGACAAAGTGGTCTCTAGTTTCCCTGCCTCTTCAAAACCCAGCCTGCACTTCTGGTAGTTCTCTCTCCACATGCTGCTGCAGTCTATCCTGTATTATCTTGAGCATAACATTGCCAGCATGTGGGATGAGCGCAATTGTTCGATTTGAACATTCTTTGGCATTATACACATTATACACATGCTGCCTTAATACACCTTTTTTCCATTTCCTTGTCCCCTATGTGGAGAAAGGTGGTGTGTAATTCAGCAATATTCTGAAGTGACTCTTTTCTTAAGCCACTTCACAACTGTGGCAAATTTACAGCAGCAGACACAGATCAATTAGGGTTGCTTGAGGACTGTAAGCCACTTGGATGTGTGGACAGCACCAGCTTTCTTCAGCCAACTAATGCAAGCGCAGCGCCAAAATGGCCGCCGCGCTCTTTGCGGGGGCCCCCCACGGGACGAAGGCATCCGGGTAGTTAGGGGCGTGGCCAGCTCCCTTATAAAAGGGGTGGCCACGAGGCAGCCGAGCTGCCATTTTGCGAAGCGACAGAGCGGAGAAGTTTTCCCTCTTACTCCGTCGCTTTTACCTTGATTGGGAAGCCTTTTGGCTGCTGACCTTTCTCTTTTCGGCTTCCCTTAGGTTCGACTGAGATGCCTTCGAAGAAGGCGGCGGCCGCGAGCGCGGCTCGTGCAGTTCGGAGGCGCAATCCGGGTCGGAGGACCGCGGCTGCGCCTCCCCACCAGCCGCCTTTGCCGGCACCCGCCGGGACCGGTGGGATGGGGTCTATTCCCCCCTGGCCGGAGGCTGGGGACCCAAGCAGGGGTCCAGCATGGGCTGCGGCCCATGGCCCGCAAGCGGCGGACGCCGCTCCTGGTGCCCATTCTACTGGGCCTTCCTCTATAGGGGCGCAGCTCACTCCGGGGCCTTCCAGCCTTGGGGGGTGGTGTGGTCCCCTTCCTTGGCAGGTGCCTACATCGGCCCTACCGGGCCTGGGTGTGGGGTCATGGCCATATTCGGGCCCCGGGGTGCAAGGACCTGTACCCACGCCCGTAGCAGGCGGGCCGGCTGGCCCTTGGCCCCACATCAGTGTGGAGGCCTTACTGGCCCGCGTGGCGGCCCTCGAGGCTTCCCTTGCTCGGGCCAGCCACGCTGGGGCTCCCTTTGGGGTTCATTTTGACGCGTCGTCTGCTGGGCACCGGCAGGCGACGGGACGGGTCGAGCAGCTTGAGGCGCGTGGCACGACTTCGGCCACTGCCTCGCAGCTCCCCAACCAACAGGCCAGTGCGGGTCAGGCCCCGGCGACGAGCTCTACGGCGGTCGTGAGCTCCGACGCCCCCAGTGGGCCGGAACCCCCGGTGGGGGCGGCCCGCGGGGGTGCAGCATGTGAGTATGCGGTCCAAACTAGTGCACCTACACATGTGGCCACATTGGGGGGGCTTTCCAATGGCCTTGGCCTCGCATGGGTGGTGCGGCGGTACAGCCGCTGACGCACCACCAGGCGACGTCAACCACCACCCAGGGCCCCGGGGTGGGGAGCGTTTCCTACCCTGTGGGGAATGTTTTGGGGGTGGCTGGGCTAGTCCAAGCCCCTTTCCAGATGCCCGCAGTTTCTGCGGTGCCTGTCTCGGCCTTGCCGACAGCGGGCTATTCATTGCCACTGGGTGACCACTTGGCACAGGCCACTAAAGAGAAAATATGGCGAGGGGAGTATGTAGATATCTTCTCACTCCTAAACAGGGAGCCCACCAAGGAAGAGAGGGAGGGGCAGGATGAGAAGGATAAGGAACAGGCACGTCGTCGCAAGCCACGACGAACGTGGGCCAACTGGCTGCCGGCTTACCTCATCTACATGGCGGTGTACCTGAGGGCCCGGCCGGATTTGGCAATTCCGATGGTCCAGTATTTGGACAACATCTATCGGGTGATGGTTGACTTTCCGGGCCCGTCGTGGTTGGCTTATGATGAGGAATTCCGTATGCGAATTCCCCTGCACCCTGAGATGAAGTGGGATGAGCCATGCCAGAGGCTTTGGCTTCTGTACATGATGCCCACGCGCCCTGCGCCAGGGGAAAGATACCATTGTGGACATCCGGTCCAGCGAGCGGCTCCAGCACAGGTTCCCCGCCAGGTGGCGGGGCAGGGGGTTCCAGCCCGCCTGCTGTGCTGGACTTTCTCGTCTAATGGTTCCTGCAATAAGAAGAATTGCAAGTACAGACATGAGTGTCCCACCTGTGCGGGCCCCCATGCAGCCTCTGCCTGTCCCAGGCCTGGAGGGACGCAGGGCAGAGGGAGGGGCGGACAGTGGGCTGGCAAGACTGCCGCAGACGGAGCTGGTTCACCGAAAGGCTCCCTCCCCAATTAATGTGGACATGTTGGAGCGTTGGCTCGCATTGTACCCGAAGGGGGAGGATGCGGATTATCTACTTCGGGGCTTTAGGCAGGGGTTCCATATTCCTTTCATGGGTGACAGGTCCCCTCAGGATGCCCCCAACCTTTTGTCCCTTAGGGGGAGGGAGGAGGTGGCTGCCGCTAGCATTAGTAAGGAGGTCAATGCGGGCAGGGTCGCCGGCCCTTTCCCTGCACCCCCGTTCCCTAACCTTAAGGTATCGCCCCTGGGCTTAGTTCCCAAGAAGTCTCCAGGCGAGTTTCGCCTTATCCATCACTTGTCCTACCCAGCCGGCCGATCGGTCAATGATGCTATCCCTGATGACCTTTGCTCAGTCAGGTATACATCTTTTGACCACGCGCTGCGCATGGTGCGCTCATGTGGCCCGGGTGCGCTGCTGGCTAAGTGCGACATTAAGTCGGCTTTTCGCCTCTTGCCAGTGCACCCGGGCGACTTTGAATTGCTGGGTTTCAAATTTCGGGGCGAATATTACTTTGATAAGGCCATGCCTTTTGGCTGTTCCATATCATGCTCGGCTTTCGAGCATTTCAGTACCTTCCTAGAGTGGGCTTTCGTCCGCAGGTCAGGGTCCCGGTCTGTAGCCCATTACCTGGATGACTTTTTATTCAGGGGTGAACGGGGCTGGGACACGTGTACACGTCTCCTCAACACATTTCAGACGCTAATGGAGGAACTCGGTGTCCCTTTAGCGCCCGAAAAGACCGAGGGCCCATCTACCCAGCTAGTCTTCCTGGGGGTGGAGATTGACACGATAGTGCAGGCGTCTAGGTTACCGCGGGATAAGGTGTCAAGGATAGTGGCCCTTATCTCGGACTTGTTGGCCAAGCGCAAGGCATCACTGAGAGAACTGCAGGTGCTGCATGGTCACCTTAATTTCGCCTGCAGAGTGGTCGCACCGGGCAGGGCTTTTGCCCGGCGCTTGTGCGACGCTATGGCAGGATTATCCAGGCCTCACCATAGGGTCAGGCTTACCCGGGGTATCAGGGCAGACATGCTTGTCTGGTTACAGTTCCTGAGGGAGTTCAATGGGGTCTCATTTTGGAGGCATGACCTCCTGGCTTCCCCTCAATTTCAGATTCAGTCTGATGCCTCGGGATCCCTCGGTTATGGGATGTACTTCAATGGGAAGTGGGCCTATGGTGGGTGGCCACCGGCCTGGGCAGGCACGGGTCGCCTGCGTGATCTCACATATCTGGAGTTTTTCCCTATCCTGGGTGCTTTGATGCTATGGGGCCAGGAGTGGTCCAACTCGGTCGTGCATTTCTGGTGTGACAATGCGGCTGTGGTCCACATTGTCAATGCACAGACTTCTAAATCGCCCAGGGTTATGGACCTAGTGCGCCAATTTGTGTTGCGCAGCCTGCGCCTCAATGTACTGTTCAGGGCCAGGCATGTCCCAGGGGTTAATAATGATATTGCTGACGCTTTGTCCCGCCTACAGATCTCCCGGTTCCGTGCCTTGGCCCCGGATGCGGAGGAATTTCCCTCGCCACTCCCGGAGGAGATATGGACCATTGGCAAGGAGAGGTGAACTGGGCGATTGGCCTGTCGCTAGCGCCACGCACGCGTAAGGCGTATCACCACGCAATTAATTCTTTCAGGGCATTCTGTACCCAATATCAACTGCCAGGAACCTGGCCGATCCCGGTAACCCATGTTCTGCGGTTCATGGTTTACCTGCATTCTCAGGGCCTTGCACCTCAAACCATAGCATCTAAGCTTTCAGCGTTGGCTTTTATGGCCAAAGTGGGGGGTCATGTGGACAGCACCTCTGACTTCCGTGTGAGACATGTTTTGGAGGGGTGGGTGCGCGAGCGCGGGCGTTGCCCGGACGACCGCCACCCGATTTCCCCAGGGGTCCTTACCCAGTTGGCCCGGGGCTGGCCTTGCCTCTGTTTTGATGCATATGAGGCAGCCCTGTTCCATGCAGCCACAACGGTGGCATTTTTTGGAGCGCTCCGCATCAGCGAGCTTGTGATGCTGTCTAAGGCGGATACAAGTCGTAGGGCACTGGAACTCGAGGATGTCTGTGTTGCCAAAGACTGGGCTCAGTTGAGGATACGCTCCTCTAAGACCGATCAGCATGGCGTAGGCAGTGGTGTGCGACTGCTACGGTGTTCTTTGGCAGACATCTGTCCGGTTGGTGCCCTACAGGAATTCCTGGCACTGCGTGGCACGCACCATGGCCCATTTTTCTGTCACCAAGATGGGTCTCCCCTTACTAAATTTCAATTTTGGAAGGTGACGGGCAAAGCGCTGGCCAGTGTGGGCCTCCCAGGCGCCCGCTATGGCACTAATTCATTCTGTATAGGGGCGGCCTCAACCGCAGCTGCTTTTGGGTACTCCGGGGCTGACATACGTAGCATGGGATGGTGGGGTTCGCAATGTTTTCAGTTTTATGTGCGCCCACTCCCGCCGTGAGTACCAACCCAGTCACCTTACCTACTTTTCCTCATTTTTCTTTACAGACCCGGGGTGTCGTATTACACCGGTGACAGTATGGCTGGTGGGCCATAGCTATGTGCACAGGGCAGCGCGTTACGCTGCGGCGACAGAGTGGGGACCCCGACTGGGACTGGGTGCATACGCAAGTCTCACATGGCATGGTAAGCCTGGGATGTTATGGCGGGAGCTGCTGCCTTTCCTTTTTTCAGGCCAGAATGCTGACCCGCCTGACATTCTGATCATACACCTGGGGGGCAATGATTTGGGCCAGGTCACCGGCTTGTCGCTGAAGCATGCGATTTGCGAGGACCTTGCCTACCTGCATTACATCTGGCCCGCCACAACCCTTGTTTGGTCGGACATGGTTCCGCGCCATTCCTACAGAGGGGGCGTTGACCTCCTGGCCCTTGACCGTGCTAGACGCATGGTGAATAGGGCAGTGGCGCGTTTCCTTGTCGACAGGGCTTGGGGGAGGGTCAGTCATCACCCCGCTATTAGCCTCCAAAGTTATGACTTGTATGCAGGGGATGGGGTCCATCTGTCGCGAGGAGGTATGGACCTCCTGTTGGGTGATTGGCGAGCAGGCCTGTTGACCGAGCTGACGGTCTGGGGGGGGCGTCGTGCCTTCTTTGAAGCCCCTCCGTGTGGCGGGTAGCACTGGTAAGGTAAACATTATGACCCACAGGTATCCGGCAAGTTCGCAATTGACTGGACAACACTAGACAGGCATAAGTTGGTTAAACGTTGTCCGGTCAACGACGAACTAGGCGACGGGGTGATGGCTATAGCTAGACAGCATGCATCACCCCGTGATTTTACGGATACGCGTCAGAGGGTGGGGTCATTAGTTAGATATTGACTACGGTCAACAATTTGTTTGTGGTCAACAAACAAATTGATACAAATGGATACATTGTAGCAATTGCCGTTGGCAATTTTGGGTGGTACCTTACCAGTGTTACTTCGGCCTGCTTGCCTTAAGAATTATGATTGGTCAATTACCAATAGAAATTTATAATTCGGACTAGGGCATGAATCAATAAATGTGGCCCAATGCCGTTATCCACTTTTATCAGTGTCTGAGTCCTTTATTGGGGGGGGGTGCCTGCAATGTAGTCAAGCTGTTATTTGTCCACTGACTTCCTCTTTTGCTGAATACTGACAAATATTAAAATATTTTGGAAGATTTTAGCTTACATTTTAAAATGAATACTGTATTTTGAAAGAAAATGCACATGGAAACATAATAAAATACCTATTTCATTGCCCACTTTTTTCTGGTTTTTTTTTAAGTTCATGGATTTATGCAGATATAAAATAAATATAACATCAGCCTGAAGATCAATACAGTAAAACCTCAACTTACATTAAAAAGTCCGTTTCATAGCTATTTACGTAAGTTGGTTTTTTTTACATAAATCAATGCATCCCCATAGGGATGCATTGAAAGAAAGAAAAATGGAATGTAAATGTAGCAATCTCCCTACATTTTGCATGCTGCTGCTGCTTCCTCCTGCCTATCGGGGGAGTAGGATCCGCCGCCACCATCACTGCCACTTCCCCCGCATATCCCCTGCATATCTGCTTGGTTCCACTGTTTGACCGAGGCTTCTCCGGGGTGCAGTTTGGCTGGGAAGCCCATTCCGAGCCAAACCACACGCTGGAGAAGCCTTGCATGAACAGCAGAACTGAGCAGATATACTCTCCCAGTCCCCGTAGAAGCAGCGGGGACTCTAGAAAATATGGCAAAACTGCCGCCATCATCGGTGCTGCCTCTGTCGCCTCCACTGTCACCATGGTAAATGATGCCTTGCATCTTCCGGCAGTGGGGGTGGGTGGCACAGGGTGGAATTTTAGAGTTTGTCATGGCACCACCACCATTTTAAACTCTAAAGACACAAGTAAATTGTTTTTAGTTTTTTTGCATAAATTGGGATGCAATTTCTGCAAAAAAAAACCCTTATGTAAGTAGAATTTTATGTAACTTGAAGTGTATGTAAGGCGGGGTTTTACTGTATGTAAAAATGGAATATATACAGAGTACCTTTACAAATGCCATGGATGTGCGGTGTGGTAATGAGATAGTAGAAGAAGTTGGCTCATATGTATACCTTGGACAAGAAGCTAACCTAAGGCACAATTTAACACAAGAAATTTCAAGAAGGTAAGCAGCATGGGCAGCTTTTAACAACATAAAGAATGTTGCTTTTTTATACAGCAGTGAAACATGGGCACCTACCAAAGCTGACATCAAAAACAAATCGATGTAATACAAAGAGCAATCGAGCAAAGGATGCTACACAAATAATGGGTTGGTCAAATATCAAATGAAAAGCTGTGCATAAGATCAGGTGCAAAACAAGCATCAATGTTGGTTGAGTTTGCAAGGTATTGGTGGGCCAGGCATGTGTGCACATCAAAAAATGCAGGTGGTCAAAAGCTATCAGAGAGTAAATACCACTTGACATAAAATGACAACTAGAAAGGCCAGTAACTGGATGGGAAGACCAGTTCAGGGCAAAGCTCCCGAGCCCCTGGATGAGACTGGCATGGAATCGGAAAGAGTGGGAGATGATGTTTCGATCCGCCATGTCAAACTATGTATATTGATGTGTGAAACATGGATCAACCAAGTAACAAAGTCTAAGAGGAACAGATTTATGGATAAACACAACAAAGGTGACTCAGGCTAGAAACAGATTGATACATTCATTCTGTAAGCAAAGAGCCTAAAATAACTATGTAAACTATGAGTGAGAATAACTCAAAAAAGACTCTTGATCTCTAAGTTCCAGCTGCTTGTAGTAACAGCCTGTATATATCTATGCAGCACAAGGACTCAGCTTTTGTTAAGAAAATGAAAGAGAAGACAGCACAGAATGAAACTTTCATATTTATTAGAATCTAGGAGAAATTCTCAATTGCCAGTTTGGAAAGATGAGACCCATGATTCAAGATGATAATTTAATCCCTCTGAAATAGGCAAATAAAGTGATCGTTGCAGCAGCAGCAGCAGCAGCAGCAACAGCAACAGCAGCAGCAGCAACAACAATAACAACCCAAATATACCGTATTTATTCGTGTATAACGCGCAAAATTTTATACCAAAAAAAGAAATCAAAGTTGGGGTGCGCGTTATACACGAGGACTGGGTGCGCGTTATAAACGAGCCTCTTTTACTTCCTTTTTAGAATTGGGTCGGCTGTCTATTGCTGCGGCGGGTGAAGGGGAGGCGGGGGGTGGCTTTGAAGAAATTGACGGGATCTGATTGGGTGGCGCGGGAGACGAGGCGTGGCCCGGAGGTAGCTCGCAGTTCGAGCGAGGCTCCTGGAGGTCGGAAGTGCTCGTTTCGGATTGCATTTTCTGCAACAGGTGGGTCTGATTATCCCCCCCTCCCTCAATATTTTAAGGCGTGCTCTTTTTCACCGATATAACTGGTTCCCCTTTAGATGGCATCTCAGGGTATCAAGCGTAAACGTTGTGCATATGACGCTTTGTTCAAGCTCAAAGTTGTTGATCATGCTGAAATGCATGGAAACTGAGCAGCTAGCCGAGAAAATTTTATACCGAGGTTTCATGGAAAATTAGGGGTGCGCGTTATACACGAGTGCGCGTTATACTCGAATAAATACGGTAACAAGAAACCGTCAGAGGGACTGATTTCCTTAACAAAAATACTTTTTCTTTACTCTCAGAGATAAAATCAATGGGACAAATTTGCCTTACTTATCCAGCATCAGGTAATCTCCTGATTTCAGTGGGTTTATTCAAAGTACCAGTAAATCTCGATCTGTGTCTTTTGTGGAGCTGTAACTTGACAATTGGAAGTTAGGCAGTTCAGAAGTTCGATACCCGAGTGTTGCATGATGGGGTGAGCTCTCATCTCTGTCCCAGCTCCTGCCAACCTAGCTGTTCGAAAGCAAGAAATTGCAATTAGATAATTAGGTATCGCTTTGGTGGGAAGGTAATTGTGTTCTGTGCATTCCAGTGTCTAGTCATGCCTGCCACATGTCCATGGAAAACAGACCTTAGAGTCAGCTTTCGAGCAAGGGTGACCTTTACCTTTACCTCCATGCTACTTTAAAATAAATCTAATGGTATTTTTATCTTGACACACTGTTTCATATTGTACGGCATCTTGTCAGAACCATGCTTATTCCTCAATAGGTAATTTTACAAACCAATTCCATCTTCTTGTTTTCCTAGATATAAATTTATTAGACTTCTCTATAAATCTAAAGTGATTTCCTGATAGGCAAAATAATATTTCCAGCTTTTGTTCATTTTTATTTTAACTTTCCACAATAATATCCTAGCTGCTAGGCATCTCATAGGGATCGATGACCATCTGGGGTTAATGGCCCTCAGCTGCACCTCTAACCATTGTCTCCTCCTGGAAGTCATTAATCCTTAGGCAATGTCCTATTCATCCATCCTTAATGCATCATTTCAATCTGTCTTGGTCACCCTTTCCGAGACCTTCACAGCTACTTCTTCAGATGTGGTTTGACTTCTGATATAGCCTCCTGGTCTGACAAATAGAGAAGGGAAAGCCAATTTGTTTTGAAAATCTTTCTCTATCTGTGACTGAATCCCAGAATCTTTCTGGCATACAGATTCAGGGATAAAGATAAAATAGCACAAGAGCTCCTCTTTCAGAATTTAACACACACTCTTGAGACTGCAAAACTAACCGCTGTCTGTTTTTCCACCAGAGGAAAGCTTTAGGACTTTTGTTTAGCAAGGATGGATTATAGTTTCAAAGGAATGAAGCTATGATATTTGCTTGGCTCTACAAGGCAATTCTTAAAAGAGGGTTACCCATTAAAATAAGAAACCAGTAATTTTTAATCTGGGCTTTGAATCAGCATCAACATTGGCATAGGTGTAGCAGACAGTCTACTTTTGCACTGTACCAAATTTGGAGATATTATGACATGGTGCAGTATTGTTAAACATACGTTGTTTTAAAGAGAATGATAAGTACCAAGTTCTTATTTATTTTTATTTTTAAAAAACTCTTCTACAATGTCTGCAATTTTCTGTATTTTGACTGATAAAAATGGTTGTAAAAGGCAAAAAGCCGGGATTATGAATTTTATAGACTAGCAAAGCAAAAAGAAGAAATTCAACAATGCTATTTTAACCCCAAACAAAAGATAAGAACTTTGAAATGGGGCATCAAATCAGCATCAATTCAGTGGTGTGAATTAGTTTTCTGTAAAGCAGTTGCCTGCTATGACTATAAATTCCATAAAATGCAGTATACTGTATTAAAACAAGTGACACAGCTAGGGGTGCTATGAAAAAAATGGCTTTCTGTGCTGCTTTATCTCCCCACCTCTCAGTGGTCCTACCATTGGACAGCATTAGGCAGACAAGCATTCACAGGCAGAGGATGATAGGGAACTGGCAGCAACTGTTCATCTACAGTTATTTTTTGTTGGAGAAATAAATTCCCAAATTCCTATTTTGCATGTCCAATATATCCATAACAGCTGAAGAGACGTTTAATGAAC
Organism: Bradypodion pumilum; assembly: GCA_035047305.1. Lineage (NCBI taxonomy): Eukaryota > Metazoa > Chordata > Lepidosauria > Squamata > Chamaeleonidae > Bradypodion > Bradypodion pumilum. Next base: position 60,073,358 of record JAWDJD010000004.1, on the reverse strand, counting down.
AGTTGAGAAGGATTCTATGGGTGGAATCGAGAAAGGATCATGTGGTCTTTTCCTCAGGCAGCAAAATAGTTTGGCCTGGCCCTCTTTCCAACAAATTGCAAGTAATATGAAGAGAATAGTCTCAACATTTATCAAGAGATACAGGGGAAACAATTGTCTGGCCTGACATCCTGCTACAGTAATGGATTAGACTGTACAGCCATCGACTCAACGGTGAGTGTTGGGCGGCAGTAAATAAACTGACTCCCCAAAGGAGCCAATGGTTACTGGCAGATGAGCCCCTTTGGGTGGGGTGGTGGTCCCCTCAGTGTGTTTTGTACAGTTTGTCATTAAAACAGGGATCAGAGCCAAGGTGGGATGTGACAATAATATATCTCTTACTCATGTCTGCCAGAAAGTCCACAGAGAAAGCTATTGTCCTTAGGCTTTGTTCTGATGCCCAAGGACGATGGTGTCTGAAATTAGATAAGGTATAACATCCTAAGATCCTGGCTAAAGAGAAATATGTATGAGGAGGGAATGTTAAAAAAATTAATAAGGATAAATCACTTTGCATTTCTATGCTCCTTTTATGTGAAGGCTATTGTATGCTTTGCAAAAAAATATTATTTTTTGCAAACTACATCTGATTAATTTTTCTGAATTATTTAAATACAATTACACATGTGTATTTAAACAATGATGAGAGTGATGTATTGTTATCATTTTTCTTCTTCTTTGCCCAAGGTCATGAAAAACTTTGATAGCAGGACTGAATGTATGTCACAATTACAAAAGAAAAGATGGTTCAGGACTTCTCATGGTTTGCTTCTGACATTCAAAAGACTTGTGGTTTAGGTACTGGCTCCCAAGGCTGGGAGTTCAGTTCTCCATTGTACCTTATATACAGGGCCTGGGTTTCCTCCCCCCCCCAAAAAAAAGCAACAATTAAAAGGTAAAAAATAGAATACTTCACTGAAAACCAAGACTGCTAAAATATGGAAAGATTTCTTACCCCATTCTACTTGACATCTTCATTTTTCTTCTTTTGAGTCCAGTAAGTAACAGTAGGCAGCAGATTCCAATGGAAATCCTTTGTGGAATCCTCTACACCAGTGATGATGAACCTATGACATGCATGCCAGAGAGGGCACTCAGACTCAGAGCCCTCTCTATTGGCACACACACTGCCACCCCAGTACAGAATTTGCCCCACCCCTCTGTCCAGCAGCCCAATGGGAGCGCTTCTTCCCACCCCGCAGAATAGAGTTCATCCCACCTCTCTGCCCAGCAGTCCAATGGGAACACTTCCTCCCTCCCCCAGCACAGAGTTCAGCCCATCCCTCTGCAGCATGGATGGCATCCTGTTGAGTTTGGCCACTCGGTCTCGAAAAGGTTCGCCATCAGTGCTCTACACCATAAGGTAGAAGAGGTGATTAAATAAGTCAGTAAGTAAGGTAACAGCCGGCAGCAGCCGTGAATCCCAAAGGAAATTGGAAGGCTGGGATCTAAAACAAAAAATGTAAGGTGGCACACTGTCACAGATAGGCTGCCTGGAAGTGGCAAAAATAATCTAAAGAAATGGCAGAAATATCCTTTCAGAAAATCAAGAATAAAGGGGACCAAAAAGTAAAGATGGATACACAACAGGCAGGCAGCAGTCCAAAATGGCAGGCACAAGGTGATCAGCAAATGATATCCCACAAGGAATGACTGAAACAAAGAGATCTCCTCAGTGGCTTCTAGAACATTTTATAGATTCAAAATGTGTACCCCCTCCCTGGCATTCTGATTGGTAGGCTAACTGCTGACAGTCCTTGGAAAGCTATTGGATGAAGACTTTCTCAGGTATTTGACAAAGTGTCTCAAGAGCACTAAAAGATTACTCAAAAGGGAGAACACAAAAGAAACATGAAACTTTTGTGTGCTCTCTTAAACACAATAAATAAATAGTGTTTAAGAAAATCTCTTTCATTAGCAGATGAAAGAACATGGATTATATGAAAGAGTGAGCTGGGTTTCTTTGTTCAAATGCAAAAGGCTCATCCCTAGTCTTGCAGTATGCTGGACAATCACTGTCTGTTGATCACACATTTTATTGTGCACATATCAAACTTACTTCAAGTATACAGTGATACATCATACAACGTCCAAACTTGGTTCCACAAGTTTGGACTTTATACAGATTTGGACTTTGTATGAGGCATGCAAAATCCTAGCCGCAATGCCTCATACAATGTCCAAATCCTTGTCGCGATGCCTCGTACAACGTCGTTTCCATAGAGATACATTGTACTGTAACAGCACAGACTTCAGGGCAAAGTCAAGGAAACAGACAGGAAACTGACAGAACTTTAAGAAATCATTGTCTAAAGGCTAAATACATTACAAAAACATGTCAAACAACCCTGATTGTCCAAGAACCTGAAGAATGCTGCAAAAATCCCAGGAATGCTTCTAAAAATTCTGATGAAAAAATTCAAAAAAAAATCCAAAATCATGCTCCAAACTTCTCCTAAACACTCTTTGCCTCATGCAAAACCCACAAGAGCAATGCACGCATGTGTTCTGCCTTTTATACTGCCCAGGCACAATGCAACATGGGGGAAACCCAATGCCTCATACAAAGTCGAGCGACTTTGTATGAGGTAACGTTTTTCAAGAAATTAGGCAATGTTGTATGAATTCGATGTATGAAGCGGACTTTGTATGAGGTATTACTGTATTTGTACTTGTTGCTATATTTAATTTTTCTCTTATTAGTGGCACTTTTAAATTATGTTAGTTCTATACATTTACTATGGTTACTTGTTGATGGGAGCAGTTATCAGTTATAGCCTTGCTCCCAATAGTTAACTCTACAGGGAACTCAGCAAAATATATTCCTTCTTAGCAAGGTTCACTGTCAATAGTTTTAGCGCAGAAGGCTTATTGAAGCTTTCTTCTAAACTCAAGCTCTTACCACTTGACCATTCACCATGGGAGTGAGGTCTTTGAAAGATTGTTTTAAAATCAATGTAAAATATTAACTGAATGGCTTGTATGCACAAGGCTGAAAGTGGGTTGCTGTTTTTGTTGTTAAGTTGACTGCTCCTGAAAGAAAATGCCCAAGCTCCGATTATCAAGTGATTATTCCCTCATGACATGTCACCCAACAATTCTCTGTTGACAAATGTTTGTTTCAGATAGAACTGGAGGCTTAATGTGGTGATGTACTGATGCCATGATTCCATTTAGGAAATGAACTTGAAGTTATCTAAACTAGAAATACAAGAGATGATGTTTAAAGTTCTATAAATGTTGATATGTTGATCTTCTTGGAAGTTGAGAGTTGGTCTCAGCAGAAACTTTTCCATGTTAGCTTCTGCACTGAAATATCACTTCTTATTTAAAAAATTGCAATGTCAAGATAAGTGTGAGTAAAAGTAGTATCAGACATGCCACTGATGGTTCTTCTATATCTGGAAAAATGACAAAGTTATGTTACAGTTATGACAAAAATTAACCAATGTAATTTGACTATAACATGATCTCTCTCTTAATCTCTCTCTTTTTCCTTGTTTTAGTAGAATAGCTAACATAAGCTTAAGGTCCCATATGTTGAAAAATCATTTCAAAATAATAACAATAATAAATTATGTTACGCTTCAAATTTGACATTGCACATTCTTCTATCTAATTCACCATATCTAAGTCAATCTCCATGTTGAAAATTTGATAAGACATGCCATTAGAATTCCAGCAAAGTTCTGGGCATGTGTTGCTCAAATGCATCATCCATTATCTCCCCACCCATATCCATCTCCACCCACATATGGAAGCATTTACAAATGAGCCACAAATGGAGAGCAGACAAAATTCCTGAGCCAGGAGACAATAATAAAAAAATACTGTATAAGAACTTTTCCAGTTCAGTTCAATAATTTCAATACAATTTCAATAATTCCCCATACCACCTTTACTGTACAAACTTCAGAAGAATGGTCAGTGATTTTAATCCATATCCTTAAGACACATTACATAATAAAGGAAGTACAGTATTAGGGTTTGCCTAGGTCACTCACACTATTGTCAATCTTCACACACATTGCCAATGGATGCTAGTTCTGAAAGATGAACTCATTAGCAGATGTGTAATGCCACAATGTTTATTTTGCATCCATCTGCTAAACATTTACAACTCAACAGAACCAAACATCACAGTAATAAAATCAGATTACAGTACCAGTCAGGGATCTTCTGTTGTTACTTGTTGTAAAAAGCTACATTAATTTGTAAACTTATCTGCTATACTAACCAAACATTGTGAACCTCTATACCTGATATGTATAAATTAATGCCATGAAGGTTCACTCTTATGTCTGACGAAGGGGACTTGATCCATTAAAGCAAGCATTAAAATAAAATAGTCTTTAAGGTGCCACACTTGTTGCCTTTTTCTTTTGTTTTCTCTCTGAGATGCTTTCACAGACTAACACAGCTACCACTTCAAAAAGTTCCAGCTCAAAATTACATACATTCCCCTCCCTGAGTTGCAATGGCTGCTGATATATCATGGCTGACAAACATTGCTTTGCCTGTTTCCTTTGTGAAGCTTAAGGAGACCTATGTAGCATACGAAAGCAGTCCTATTATGAAAGTGCTGAGCCACTTTGGCTCAGATTCAGCAAAACTGCAGTATCACGCACCTTCAGAGTATGGTCTGAGGTATACTTTCTTCAGACAAAGAGACAAAATGATTAAATTGGGGATATTTGTGTGACAGCAGGGTGACTGCAAGGTGGAGAAAATGTGTCTAGTCAACCCCCCCCCCACGCACACACCATATAGAGCAGGGGTGCCCAAACTACAGCCCGTAGGCCGGATATGGTCCCCAATGCCAATTCATCTGGCCTGTGAAGCCCTCATTGCTCCCGGAAGCAGAAGTAAAACACGCCCAGATGGACACATTTTACTTCCACTTCCGGGAGTGACAAGAGCTTCACGGGCTGGAAGATTTGGCATTGGGAGCTGGATCGGGTCCACAGACCATAGTGACAGGTCCCCTGCACCACGTGACCAGCCCACAACCCAAAAAGTTTAGGCACCCCTGATGAAGAGCAATATACCTATGGATCCTTCATATGCTATAAAGTATTTCTGGAATTTAAAAGTTTTTAAAGTAGTTCTGTGGTTTGAACTGCAGGAAGGCAAAACCAAATGTGCACACAATATTGATAACCTGAACTGGTGCCATAAGGAAAGGTAAGCAGCGGCTGAGTTTTGCCAAACTTTTGCTAAAAACAACAGATAAAAATCCAGAATGAAAGACTAATGCACCTAATACTGTAATAGAATTCCTTCTCAGTAAAGCCAAGACCTCCCCTGGGCACTCCAACTATTATGGCACTAAGATGTGGTTTAGATTGAGGTCACCATGAGAGATACATATCTCCTTAGTAAAGGTCACCCTTTCTCAAAAGCCAGTCGTATCCAACTGTAGGGTTCAGTGCTCACCTCTCTTTATAGCCAAAGAGCAAGCATTGTCTGCATCTGCAGATGTTTCTGTGGACACATGGCAGGCATGCCTCAACACTGGAGAGCACAGAACACTGTTTACTTTCCCACCAAAGTGGTACCTATTTATCTACTTGTAATGTCTTGCTTTTGAACTGCTAGGTTGGCAGGAGCTGGGACAGAAACAGAAGCTCATTCCATCATGCAGTACTCGGGAATTGAACTCCAACCTTCCAGTCATCAAGTTCAGTGTCTTAACCACTTGAGCCACTGCAGTCCCTTGCTGCTGCTCAAACAACAATTTTGCAGAGATGTGAGGCAAAATGAAGGGATTCTATTATTAGGTGCATTAGCCTTTCATTCTGGATTTGTATTTGTTGTTTTCAGCAAAATTCCCCAACTTTTTTTATTCATAATATTTGATTTGCTGTTTGCGATTGCAGGAGGACAACTGTTGCATGTGCTTTGAGTCAAAATAATTACGGCATTGAGCTCAGTTTCCACTCTAGGCAATGTTTTCTTTAACTGTTTTAAAAATTTCTTTGTGCAGTAATGCTGTCTGATGTCCTTTGTATCGTTGGGTGCCTTGGAAGTTAGCTTACATCATTGTGGCATTGTCCTTACTCTATTGGGCTTTCCCCAAGCTTTCTTCATGAGATTCATGGAGAGTGGAAACCAAAAATAGGAGCAGATGAGGGCATGAAGACTTGAGTAACTTTAGAGTCTAGACCTTTACTAACAGGATCCAAGGACTGGAGGATACCAGTGTCATAAGACTAAGGGTCTTTTTATGGGTGTGCACGCTGCCCAAATTTTGCGCTTCCCCAGGTGACCCCTCTTCTCTCTGTTGCTTTGTGGCCCATTCTCTGTGCATCTTACTGCCGGCACAGACCTCAAGCTAATGTCTATTGGGAAGTTGGCAGACCCATTTCCTAGCAGGAATGGTGGTAGCAGTTAATTGTGGCAAAGTAAAATGTCCTGTTTATATTTGCCAACTCCCAAACAAACCACGCAAACACACAGAGAGGGCACGGCTCTGGGAAAATGATGTGGCATAAAAAGTAACTTTTACCTTCAAAGGTGGAATGTCCCGCTGATAAAGTTTCCCAAACTGATAGAAAGTGAAAGCAACCAACCTATCTTAAAATGTCCCCTTTGTGAGTTGCACCGCTCTCAAGGTTATGATGGTATGAATACACAGCCTTATTTTCAGCTCGCAAACCTGTTATCAGCTCTCTGACAAAAACTCCCCTTCTTCAGCAAAGACGAGATTCCGGAGCTGTCTTTTTAGAGTTTTATTGAAGCATAATACTCATCCATAATATGCAGGATAAACATTGTGAAAAACTAATCTATTTCTATTCTAACTTAGAATCTAAGAAAATAATAAAAGAGAAATTGGCTAAACCTATTAGTTTGTAAAGTGTGGCTTTTACAGCCCTCATTTGAGATGAGGATTTTTCATGGTCCCGAATTGAGAGTGACAAGAGCTCTCGCCCACTTAGGAAAAAGTTCTTTTTGAGGCTAAAACCTCCTGGCTTTATATACCTTTTCTTACCTCCTCACATCTTCCTTTACAATGTTAAAGATGCAAGATGTTTTGACTATTTTCTTGTTGATTTCAAATTCTCAGGTGTTGGTTTATCACAATGTACTCATACCTGGAATTCCTCTTTGATTGGCATCCCTATTCTTAATCACCTGCTAATGAGTGGAGTGTGCTTTTATATTAATGATGTAAATGCTTTCTCTTTCTGAGAGTTAGCCTTTCTCAACCTTAAAGAGAATATTAAACTACAGTGTAACTTAAAAGAATATAAAGTAATTTAAAGAAATAGTAATGGCCCCTATGGATTTTCATGACAACCAGGTAGTAAAGGTTTGAATCATTCTTCTTTTCCTAACCAAATGCAAGCATACAGGTAACTTTAGAGGTAACTAGTACCCATACCTGAGAAATGCACAAACAACATCACAGATGTGGACAATGAATAGATCAGGTTGTCACTACAAAGGTAGAGGGTAGGTTGACTGTTCTCTGTGTCAGAACAATGGGGACTGTAGTCCTGACTGGTATTGTGCAGGAGCGCATTGTCCCTTTAAGGGCGACTCCCTGCTGAGTTACAGGTGCTTCCACTAGCCATCAGACTCAGCAGCTTTCAGCTATTTAGCCAGGTGTGCAAGCCAGCATCTTGTGTGGGGTGGCGTGGTAGAGAAAAGGGGAGAGAAGAAAGAAGGCTTGTGTATACTGACTCTGTTGCTGTGGACACACTGATCCATTGGACTCTGTTGCTGTTGGCTCTATCTCCATTGACCTCTATCCCTGGTGTTTGGACACACCACTGAAGACATCTGCTGTTGCTGACACTGCAGCCTGAGTCTCTGCCTGGAGGAGGAATGGACTATCTCTCACTGATACAGTACTGGCCCTAAGCATAGCTATCTGTAATCTTCTGTTTGGCCGGTGTGCCTGCATTTGCTTTGAACTTTACTGTTTTGTGCTGTCTACGTCTTCACATCATTAACACCCCAGCTTCTGCTGTGTTTCAGCTTAACAGTCTGCTCTGCTGCAACACACACAGACTCAATACTAGCAGGTGATTTAATACATCTCCCTAACACTCTGGATGTCTATTATTGGGGCATAGATTTGGTCAAGGGAAAGCTGCATATGGCAACTAGGAATAATGCAGTACAAAAGGGAGGAATAATGAAAGAATGCAAGCGCGGCGCCAAAATGGCCGCCGCGCACTTTGCGGCCCCCCCCCCACAGGACAGAGAATCCGGGTAGTTAGGGGCGTGGCCAGCTCCCTTATAAAAGGGGTGGCCACGAGGCAGCCGCGCTGCCATTTTGCCTCAGCGACGGAGCGGAGAAGTTTTTTCCCTGCGCCTCCGTCGCTCGTTGGTATTGCCGGGAAGCCTTTTGGGTCGATTTTGCCTAGCTAGCTTCCCTTTTTTGCTCGAGATGCCTTCCAAAAAGAAGGCTGCTGCGAGTTCAGCTCGGGCTGTTAGGAGGCGCAACCCAGGTCGGAGGACCGTGGTGCCGCCTCCTCAGCAGCCACCTTTGCCATCCCCGGCCGGGGCTAGTGGCTTGGGGTCTATTGCTCCGTGGCCCGTTCAGAGTGCGGGCACGGAGGGCGCTCCGGCCCGCGGCCCGCGAGCGGTGGACACCGCTCCTCCTTCCGCCCAACCTGTTGGGCCGACTACTTCTGGACCCCAGCCTCTCCCGGGGCCCTCTAGCCTCGGGGGGTGGCCTGGTGTCCCGCATTGGCAGGTCTCCTCACCAGCCCTACCGGGCTTCGGCCCTGGCCAATGGCCATATCTGGGCCATGGGGTGCAGGGACCTGTACCCATGCAAGGGTCAAGTGGGCCGGCCGGCTCTTTGCCCATGGTTACTGTAGACACCTTGCTGGCCCGTATTGCGGCCTTGGAGGAGTCTTTGGCTCGTGCCAGTCAGGCAGGTGCCCCTTTTGGGGTACCTTTGGAGGCGCTATCGGCAGCAGGACAACGGCCGGCGGGGAGGGTCGAGCTGCTGCAGGCGGGTGGCGCGCCTCCGGCCACTGCCTCGCAGCTCCCCAGCCAGCAACCTGGCGCGGGTCAAGCCCCGGTGATGAGCTCTACATCGGTCGTGAGCTCCGACGCCCCCAGTGGGCCGGAACCCCCGTTGGGGGCGGCCCGCGGGGGTGCAGCGTGTGAGTATATGGTGCAAACGAGTACATCCACACACATTCCCAATATGGGGGGGACCTTTCAGTGGCCTTGGCCTCGCGCGGGTGGTGCAGGGGCTACGCCGCTGGCGACCCACCCGGTGACAACTACTGCCACCATGCCCGCTGGGGTGGGCATTGGTTCTTACACTGCTGGGAATGTCCTTGGGGTGGCAGGGTTAACTCATGCCCCTTTGGGTAGGCCAGCTATCCCCTTTTCGGCTTGGCCGACGGCAGGGTATTCCCTGCCATTGGGTGATCACTTGGCGCAGGCTACCAGAGAAAAGATATGGCGAGGGGAGTACGTGGATATCTTCTCACTTCTGAACAGAGAGCCCACTAAGGAAGAAAGGGAGGGTCAGGATGAGAAGGACAAGGAGCAGGCACGCCGCCGTAAGCCGCCGCGTACCTGGGCTAACTGGCTCCCCGCTTATTTGATATACATGGCGGTGTACTTGAGGGCGCGGCCGGATCTAGCTATTCCCATGGTCCAATATTTGGACAACATATACAGGGCGATGGTGGATTTCCCGGGCCCCTCATGGCTAGCATATGATGAGGAATTCCGTATGAGGATTCCCCTGCACCCCGAGATGAGATGGGATGAGCCGTGCCAGAGACTGTGGCTCTTGTACATGACACCCACACGTCCTGCCCCGGGGGATAGATACCATTGTGGACATGCGGTCCAGCGGGCAGCTCCAGCACAGGTTACCCGCCAAATGGCGGGGCAGGGGGTTCCAGCCCGCCTGCTGTGCTGGACTTTCTCGTCCAATGGTTCCTGCAGTCGGAAGAACTGCAGGTATAAGCACGAGTGTCCCACATGTTCTGGTCCCCATGCAGCCTCTGCTTGTCCCAAGCCTGGGGGGGTGCGAGGCAGAGGGAGGGGTGGACAGTGGGCTGGCAAGCCTGCCACGGATGGAACTAGTTCTCCGAAAGGCCCCCTCCCCAATTAAGGTGGACATGCTGGAGCGCTGGCTCGCATCGTACCCAAGGGGGGAGGACAGGGAGTACCTTATCCAAGGTTTTAGGCAGGGATTTCGTATCCCTTTTATGGGTGATAGATCTCCTCAGGATGCTCCCAACCTTTTATCCCTCAGAGGAAGGGAGGAGGTAGCCGAGGCCAGCATTAAAAAGGAGTTAGACGCGGGCAGGGTCGCCGGACCTTTTCCCGTACCCCCTTTTCCCAACCTAAAGGTTTCACCATTGGGTTTGGTTCCTAAAAAGTCCCTAGGTGAGTTTCGCCTTATTCATCATTTGTCCTACCCAGCCGGCCGATCGGTCAACGATGCGATACCTGATGACCTTTGTTCGGTCAGGTGCACATCGTTCGACCATGCGCTGCGCATGGTGCGCTCGTGTGGCCCGGGTGCCTTGCTGGCCAAGTGCGACATTAAGTCAGCTTTTTGCCTCTTGCCGGTGCACCCGGGCGACTTTGAATTGCTGGGTTTTAAATTTAAAGGGGAGTATTATTTTGATAAGGCCATGCCTTTTGGCTGCTCTATATCATGCTCGGCTTTCGAGCGTTTTAGTACCTTCCTAGAGTGGGCTTTCGTCCGCAGGTCAGGGTCCCGGTCTGTAGCCCATTACCTGGATGACTTTTTATTCGGGGGTGAACGGGGCTGGGACACGTGTGCACGTCTCCTCAATACATTTCAGACGCTAATGCAGGAACTGGGTGTCCCTTTAGCGCCCGAAAAGACCGAGGGCCCGTCGACCAAACTAGTATTCCTGGGGGTTGAGATTGATACCGTAGTACAGGCTTCTAGGTTACCGGGTGATAAGGTGTCTAGGATAGTGACCCTTATCTCGGAATTGCTGGCCAAGCGTAAGGCATCCCTGAGGGAGCTGCAGGTGCTACACGGGCACCTCAATTTTGCCTGCAGGGTGGTCGCACCGGGCAGGGCTTTTGCCCGGCGCTTATGTGACGCCATGGCAGGGTTATCCAGGCCCCACCACAGAGTCAGGCTTACCCGGGGTATCAGGGCAGACATGTTTGTCTGGTTGCAATTCCTGAGGGAGTTTAATGGGGTCTCATTTTGGAGGTCTGACCTCCTGGCATCCCCCAATTTTCAGATCCAGTCTGATGCCTCAGGATCCCTGGGTTATGGGATGTACTTCAATGGAAAGTGGGCCTATGGTGGGTGGCCACCGGCATGGGCAGGCACAGGTCGCCTGCGGGATCTCACATACCTGGAATTTTTTCCCATTCTGGGGGCTTTGATGCTATGGGGCGAACAGTGGGCTAATTCGGTGGTGCATTTCTGGTGCGACAATGCTGCCGTGGTGCACATTGTCAATGCACAGACTTCTAAATCGCCCAGGGTCATGGACCTAGTGCGCCATTTTGTGCTGCGCTGCCTGCGCCTCAACGTCTTGTTCAGGGCCAGGCATGTCCCAGGGGTTAATAACGATATTGCTGACGCTTTGTCCCGCCTGCAGATCTCCCGGTTCCGCGCCTTGGCCCCGGATGCGGAGGAATTTCCCTCGCCACTCCCGGACGAGATGTGGACTATTGGCAAGGAGAGGTGAACCGGGCGATTGGCCTGTCACTAGCGCCACGCACGCGTAAGGCGTATCAACAAGCATTCAATTTGTATAGGGCTTTTGCTACTCGATTTCAATGGCCAGAGACCTGGCCCATCCCGGTGGACCATGTTCTGCGGTTCATGGTTCACCTGCATGCACAGGGCCTTGCACCTCGCACCATAGCATCCAAGCTCTAGGCGTTGGCTTTTATGGCCAGAGTAGGGGGTCATGTGGACACCACCTCTGACTTCCGTGTGAGATACGTTTTGGAGGGGTGGGTGCGCGAGCGCGGGCGTTGCCCGGACGACCGGCACCCTATTTCCCCAGGGGTTCTTACCCAGTTGGCCCGGGGCTGGCCAGGCCTCTGTTTTGATCATTATGAGGCAGCCCAATCACATGCAGCCACAACGGTGGCATTTTTTGGAGCGCTCCGCATCAGCGAACTCGTGATGCTGTCTAAGGCGGATGCAAGTGGTAGGGCACTGGAACGCGGAGATGTATATGTTGCCAAAGACTGGGCCCAGTTGAGGATTCGCTCCTCTAAAACAGATCAGCATGGCGTAGGCAGTGGAGTAAGACTGCTACGGTGTTCTTTGGCAGACATCTGTCCGGTTGGTGCCCTACAGGAATACCTGGCACTGCGTGGCATGCACCACGGCCCGTTTTTCTGTCACCAAGATGGGTCTCCCCTTACTAAATTTCAGTTTTGGAAGGTGACTGCCAGAGCCCTCACCAGGGTGGGACTACCGGGTGCCCGTTCTGGCACACATTCGTTCCGTATTGGCGCAGCCTCTACAGCGGCTGCTTTTGGGTACTCTGGGGCTGACATACGTAGCAGGGGGAGGTGGGGCTCACAATGTTTTCAGTTTTATGTGCGCCCACTCCCGCCATGAGTACCAATCCAGTCACCTTACCTTCCTTTTTCTCAATTTTCTTACAGACCCTGGGTGTCGTATTACACCGGTGACAGTATGGCTGGTGGGCCACAGCTATGTGCTCAGGGCAGCGCGTTACGCTGCGGCGACAGAGTGGGGACCCCGACTGGGACTGGGTGACCACGCCAGTCTCTCATGGCACGGTAAGCCTGGGATGTTATGGCGGGAGCTGCGGCCTTTCCTTTTTTTTCTGGCCTGGGGGCTGACCCGCCTGACATTCTAATCATCCACTTGGGGGGCAATGATTTGGGCCAGGTCACCGGCTTATCGCTCAAGCATGCGATTTGCGAGGACCTCGCCTACTTGCCTTATGTCTGGCCTGCCACAGCCCTGGTTGGTCGGACATTGTTCTGCGCCACTCTTACAGAGGGGGCGTTAACCTCCTGGCCCTTGACCGAGCTAGGCGCGCGGTCAATAAGGCAGTGGCGCGGTTTCTCACCACCAGGGCTTGGGGACGGGTTAGTCATCACCCCGATATTAGTCTGCAAAATTGTGACTTGTATGCAGGGGATGGGGTCCATCTGTCGCGAGGAGGTATGGACCTCCTGTTGGGTGACTGGCGAGCAGGCCTGTTGACCGAGCTGACGGTCTGGGGGGGGGCGTCAGGTCTTCTGTGAAGCCCCTCCGTGTGGCGGGTAGCACTGGTAAGGTAAACAGTATGACCCACAAGTATCCGGCAGGTTCGCAATTGACTGGACAACACTAGACAGGAATAAAGTAGTTAAACGTTGTCCGGTCAACGACGAATCAGGCGATGGGGTGATGATGATTGCTAACCAGCATGCATCACCCCTGTGATTTCTCGGATACGCGTCAGAGGGTGGGGTCATGAGTTAGTTATTGACTACGGTCAACAATTTGTTTGTTGTTAACAAACAAATTGATACAATTTGATACATTGTAACCAATTGCCGTTGGCAATTTTGGGGTGGTACCTTACCAGTGTTACTTCGGCCTGCTTGCCTTAGGAATTATGATTGGTCGTTTTACCAATACAAATTTATAATTCGGACTAGGCCATTGAATCAATAAATGTGGCCCTTTGCTGTTATCCACTTTCAATGTTGTCTGTGTCCGTTATTGGGGGGGTGCGCCTGCAATGAGTCACTGGCCTGTTCCAAAAGGACTAGCATATTAAGAGGCAGGTCTAGAAAATTTTTTATAGATCCATCCACAGAGACCTCCTGCCATGCAATCTTTGTAGACTGACTTGATTTTATTAACATTGATTCTTGCATTTCCAGAAGGATGTTATAAGTCCTTTTGTGGGATAAAGCTCTGTGCATAGCATATTTGGAATAACTAAAGCCTTGGCCTTGCATACCCATATTCTGTGAAGCTGTGCCTCATTTCTGCTTTTCTTATATGGTAATGAGCTTCAGCTTGTAAGGAAAGATGTGCCAGCACATTTCAACTCAAGGCTTTCTTACCCTGTTCCTTTCACAGGATCAATTGTTCCATCCCTCATAGAGAGGATGTCATTAATTCAGGCATGTATTTTATAAATGTGTCTTCAACTGTTCATGCACTGTGTAATTCATATTAGTGCCTATGTTACATTACAGCAGCATAAACTATCACACTCTATAGTTGCTGCAACATTCAAAAAATAATTATATAATGTGTAATTACATTAATTGACTAGGAGATAATTTGTGGAGAGAATTAAAAATAACACATGTTTTGATGCATTTTTTGTTGTTGTTCAGTCGCACAGTCGGTTCCAACCCTTTGCGACCCTATGGACCATCGTTCTCCAGGCGCCTCTGTCCTCCACCATCCCCCTCAGTCCTCCCAGCTCTGTGCCCATTGTGTCTACAATGCCATCTAGCCATCTCATCCTTGGCCTTCCCCTTCTTCTTTTGCCCTCCACCTTTCCCAGCATCAATGCCTTCTCAAGTGAATCCTCCCTTCTCATTTGATGTCCGAAGTACTTTAGCTTCATCTTTACTATTTGACCTTCCAATGAGCAGTCAGGGTTAATTTCTTCTAAGATTGACCTATTTGTTCTCCTCGCTGTCCAGGGGACTCTCAAAACCCTCCTCCAACACCACATTTCAAAGGCATCTATTCTTTTGCGTTCAGCCTTCCTAATTGTCCAGCTCTCACATCCATACATTACCACTGGGAAATTTAATTTTAATTTAATTTAATTATCACATTTATATACCGCCCACTCGGCCAAGCCAACTCAGGGCGGTTCACAACAAAAGTTAAAAACACAAGTTAAAACAGTTAAAACAGTTAAAACTACCCACCCCCTAAAAACAAGGGCTGCAGGATCCGAAGGCACCATGGGGAAGAGTTCCTCTACACCAACCACCCAATGGCGGTTACCCTTCCACCTGCACCCCACACTTGACCCGCCAACCAGGTTTTAAGATCTTTTCTGAAAGGCAGCAATTCCGTCCGAAGACGTAGCTCTGTTGGCAGGAGGTTCCAGAGGGCCGGTGCAGACACGGAGAAGGCTCTCCTCCTTGTGCCAGAGAGGCGGGCCCCTCTGGCTGATGGAACAACTAGAGAGCTCCTCCGGCCCGCTCTGGTTGGACGGACAGACGTCCTCAGGGCGATGCGGTCTCTTAGGTAACCCGGCCCACTACCATATAGGGCTTTAAAGGTCAAAACCAGCACCCGGAGACAAACTGGCAACCAGTGCAGCTCCCGGAGCAGTGGCGAAGCACGGGCATAATGCCCACACCCCATCACCACCCGGGCTGCCGCATTTTGGACCAGCTGTAGCCTCCGAATGGTCGTCAAGGGCAGCCCCATGTAGAGCGCATTGCAATAATCTAGTCTGGAGGTGACCAGAACGTGAGTGACCATGAGCAAGGAGTCCCGGTCCAGGAGTGGGCGCAACTGGCGGATCACCCGGAGTTGGGCGAAAGCCCTCCTGGTCACAGCCGCCACCTGTTCCTCTAGCAGTAGCCGTGAATCCAGGAGGACCCCCAAGTTGCGCACCGGGTCCGTCTGGGGCAAAATAGCCCCATCCAGAAACAACGATGGTAGCTCCCGGGTTAACGCAGGACCCCCTATCCATAGCCACTCAGTCTTGCTGGGATTCAGTTGTAGCCCGTTAGCCCCCATCCAGACCCCCACAGCTTCCAGGCATCTGGAAAGGACTTTGACGGCATCACTGGGGTCCCCATGGGCCGAGATGTACAACTGAGTGTCATCCGCGTACTGATGGTACCGCACCCCATGGGAACGAATGATCTCACCCAGCGGCTTCATGTAGATGTTAAATAGGAGAGGGGAGAGCACCGAGCCCTGAGGCACCCCCCATTTGAGGGGCCTAGGACTGGACCTCTCACTCTCCAACCACACCGACTGGGTACGACCCCTCAGAAATGAGGAAAACCAGGACCACACATTACCCTGGATTCCCAATCCTCGGAGCCGTCCCAGAAGGATACCGTGGTCAACGGTATCGAAAGCCGCTGAGAGGTCAAGAAGCGCAAGGACGGATGGGTGACCACCGTCCCGCTCCCGCCAGAGATCATCCATCAGTGCGACCAATGCCGTCTCGGTACCATATCCCGGCTTGAATCCTGACTGAAAGGGGTCCAGGTAATCCGCTTCATCCAGCACCCCCTGCAGCCGACACGCCACTGCCTTCTCCAACACCTTCCCTAGAAAGGGGAGGTTAGAGACAGGCCTATAGTTGGTTAGGACAGCTGGGTCGAGGGAAGGTTTCTTCAGGAGGGGGCGCACCAAAGCATGTTTTAAAGGTGCAGGAAACACCCCCTCCCGCAGTGATGCATGGATCACAGCCCCAACCCAGTCACCCGTCACCGTCTTGGAGGCTTTCACCAGCCAGGTGGGACAGGGGTCCAATGGGCAGGTAGTGGCGCACACAGCTGCAAGGAGCCTGTCCACTTCATCAGGGGCAACTGGCTCAAACCGGTCCCAGATGGTATGGCAAGACTGTACTCCAGCTCCCTCCGGACTCTCCCCATCCACGCCAGGATTAACCCCAGAGCGAATCCGATCGATTTTCTCCACTAGATGGTCAGCAAAGTCCTCAGCCGACCCCTGCCAGCCAGGCACCGGGGTCCCCCTACCAAGGAGAGACCCGGTAACCCGGAACAGGGTGGCCGGGCGATTATCAGCGGAGGCAATAAGGGTGGTGAAGTATTGCCGCCTCACCACCTCCATCGCCACTAGATAGGCCCTAATAGCGGCTCTAGCTAGTGTCCAATCGGAGTCTCTCTGGGTCTTCACCCAGCGGCGCTCTAGGCGTCTCTTTGCCCATTTGAGCTCCCGCAGTTCATCTGTGAACCACGGAGATGACCTAGCTCCATGAGCTCTGAGAGGCCGTAGTGGTGCGATTTCATCCAAGGCCGCTGTTGTCATCCTGTTCCACAGGTCAACCAGCGCCTCGGGCGAATCGTGTTGCCGATCCAGAGGGAAAACCCCCAGTTCTCTCTGGAATCCATCAGGATCCATCAGTTGCCGGGGGCGGGCCATTCTAATAGGCCCTGCCTCCCTATGATGAAACGTCACCCCCAGGAAGTCTAGAGCCACCAAATAGTGATCTGACCATGGCACAGGTGTTATGTCTAATTTCCGTAGTCTCAGATCACTCTGCCACCGCCCCGACAAAAAGATTAAATCTGGTGTGTGGCCACTGCCCCTGGTCGGGCCCTGAATTACCTGAATCAGGTCCATATCTGCCATGGAAGCCATGAACTCCTGAGCGACCCCGGAGCCAGTCCCCAGCGAAGGCAAATTGAAGTCCCCCAGAACCATCAGTCTAGGGAACTCCAACGCCAACGCTGAGATGGCCTCGAGGAGCTCAGGCAGGGAGTCCCTTACCCTGCAAGGGGGCAGGTACAGGAGTAAGACTCCCAACTGACCCTTAGAGCACAGACGCAGAAGCAGGGCCTCACAACCCAGAATTTGTGGAGCAGTAGCCCTGGTGACTCCCAGTGACTCCCTGGCTATGATGGCCACGCCACCGCCCTTACCCTCATCCCTAGGCTGGTGCCAAATACTGAACCCAGCTGGACACATTTCTGACAGAGGAACCCCATCCTCTGGTCTCAGCCAGGTCTCAGTGATACATGCCAGGTTGGCCCGCTCCCCCATAATGGAGTCTTGTATCAGGGGGGCCTTATTACATACCGACCTGGCATTCATCAGCAGCAGCCTAAGGGCAGGGTCACCCTGGGTCAGCTGCTCAGGACCTAGAGGTCTAACCGTGGGGCTGGAACGAGGGACAGATACTAAGCATCTGCCCCGCATTCCCTGAGTGCGGCCCGCCCCTCGGTACCCGCTATATCGCCCCATGCCCATCACAACCTCTATATTGGCCTCCGGAGCCTCCCTGATAGCCCTGGACAGAATGCTGCCTCTCCTTTCTGGTTGGCCGAGCAGTCTCTCCCTCCCTCCCTTCCACCCCCATATAAAACCGCCCCACTCACTCCCTCCACCACCCTCCGCACGGCTCCGGCGGTGATGAAAGTGGTGGGGCATTCTTTTAAATCTTCGTTGAGCCCTCAACTGTGGTAAAACATTCCACCCACAGTAGCGTCGGGGCATGGACGTAGCAGCGGCACCTGGCCTCCCATCCACTGGGACCAGATGTTGCAAGTCCGGAGGAGAGGTAAGACTGGTCCTCAGGCGGCGCGGGGCAGCGTCCTTTGAGCCCTTCAGGGCTCGAAAGGCAGGGACGTAGTGGCGGCACCCGGCCTCCCATCCACTGGGACCAAGTGTTGCAAGACCCGAGGAGGGACAGGACAGGTCCTCGGGCGGCACGGGGCAACATCCTTTGAGCCCTCCGGGGCACGGAAGGCGAGGCCGAGTACAACGGCGGTGATGGTTCGCCTGGCAAGCCCCCTCGCCTTTTGAGTCCTGGTGAGGGGGGGAGGGGGGAGGGCGGGGCCCGGGAACGCCGGCCGATGGCATGGCCAGCGGGCCTCTTCGCCCCCGCCGGGGCCGAGCACAGCGGCGGTGGTGGTTCGCCCGGCACGCCCCCTCGCCTTTTGAGTCCCGGCGAGGGGGGGGAGGGCGGGGCCCGGGAACGCCGGCCGATGGCGTGGCCAGCGGGCCTCTTCGCCCCCGCCGGGGCCGAGCACAGCGGTGATGGTGGTTCGCCCGGCAGGCCCCCTCACCTTTTGAGTCCTGGCGAGGGGGGGAGGGTGGGGCCCGGGAACGCCGGCCGATGGCGTGGCCAGCGGGCCTCTTCGCCCCCGCCGGGGCCGAGCACAGCGGCGATGGTGGTTCGCCCGGCAGGCCCCCTCACCTTTTGAGTCCTGGCGAGGGGGGGAGGGCGGGGCCCGGGAACGCCGGCCGATGGCGTGGCCAGCGGGCCTCTTCGCCCCCGCCTTGGTGTAGTCAAAACCATTGCTTTGACTATTCTAATTTTTGTTTTCAAGGTGATGTCTCTGCTTTTCACTATGTTCCCCAGATTTCTCATTGCTTGTCTCCCAAGAATAAGTCGCCTTTTTATTTCATGGCTACAATCCCCATCTGCAGTGATCTTTGATCCTAAGAAAGTAAAATCTGTCACTGTTTCTACTTCTTCCCCGTCTATTTTCCAGGAACTGATTGGGCCTGTTGCCATTATCTTGGTTTTCTTGATATTGAGTCTCAAGCCAGCTTTTGCACTCTCCTCCTTCAACCCAATCAAGAGATTATTTAGGTCTTCCTCACTTTCTGCCATTAGGGTGGTATCGTCTGCATATCTCAGATTATTGATGTTTCTCCCAGCGATTTTAATCCCATATTGTGATTCCTCCATCCCTGCACTGCGCATTATGTGCTCTGTGTATAGGTTGAATAAGCATGGTGACAAAATGCAGCCTTGTCTTACTCCTTTTCCTATTCCAAACCATTCTGTCATTCCGTGTTCTGTCCTAACTGTTGCTTCTTGGTTCATATACAGATTTCTCAGGAGGCATATGAGGTGCTCTGGAATTCCCATCTCTTTAATTACTTGCCACATCTTGTTGTGGTCCACACAGTCAAATGCCTTGGTGTAGTCAATAAAACAAAAGTAAACTTGTTTCTGGTATTCCTTTGTTTTCTCCATGATCCAGCGTATGTTGGCAATGTGGTCTCTAGTCCCCCTGCCTCTTCTGAAACCAGCCTGCACCTCTGGTAATTCTCTCTCCACATGTTGCTGAAGTCTATCCTGTATTATCTTGAGCATCACCTTGCTGGCATGTGGGATGAGCGCGATTGTTCGATAATTTGAGCATTCTTTGGCATTGCCCTTTTTTGGGATTGGGACGTATACTGATCTTTTCCAATCCTGTGGCCACTGTTTTGTTTTCCAAATCTGCTGGCATATTGAATGCAGTAATTTGATGCCATCATCTTTTAGCGCTTTGAAAAATTCAACTGGGACACCATCATCTCCACTAGCTTTGTTGTTTGCAGTGCTCTTTAGGGCCTTTTATATTGTAAAATTCATTGGGATAGATTTACATTTCACTGAGACAGCCAGACAGCCAAACAACCAAACTGAACTAGAAATATATATATATATATATATATATATATATATATATATATATATATATATATATATATATATATATATATATATATATATATATATATATATATATATATATATATATATATATATATATATATATATAATGTGTTTATTCTTTTTCATTGTCTGTCTGGTTGCACTGTGTCCATGGTCTCCGAATTAGCTATAATCTCATTGCCCTGAAATACAAATATGCAGAATGAGAAAAGAATGCCAAAGGTCTACTTAATATACAAAACAGACATTTTTTAAAAAAAATGGCAATAGGTTTATTAAAAAACTTCCATTTGCAAAATGATCCTGGAATCTTCTGTTCTGCCTGTTATATGAAAGTCAGGTAATGAACGTAGAAGAGAGGCCCTTTTCCCATTTAATGGGGAAAAACAGTACAGAAAAGTTCTCAGATGCTGTCATCAATTCTAATGCTTAGGGATAGATTTCTTTACCTACACTTTGTTGTCCAGCTTGCAGAGAATGAAAGTGCAAGTAAATCATTACTTGTCTGAGGAAACTCATCTCCTTGAGCCATTCCCCTCATTGTCTAAATGAGACAATGGCAGGTTTTAAAAATCATTTTCTTGAAATGATAAGACTTGGGAGCTATGTGTTTAGATTTGAGGCTGCACTTTACCAGCAAGCCAAGAGAGAGGCTCAGCAAGGGAAGTTTAAGGGGCTGTCTGACAGTGTGACTGTACTGGGAAAATATGAATGAACCTATTGTGTAGTCATACCCAAGAAACTGAGTTTCCCCAGGTTAATTCTCTTCTATCTATTACACAGGAGTCAGCAGAAAGAGGGAAAGAAAACAGCACTGTTAACCATTTGAGTCTTTTGTTTTCCCTCACATTATGCCTAGATTTAGTTGTAATTCCTCTTCCCTTCGACTTGCTGTCCTAGTACTAGAAAAGCTAAGTGCCTGAAGAAAGACGGAAGCAATAAATGGCATAGAGACAGGAAGATGTTTTCACTTCAGACTTGTTTCCAGCTTCTTAAGCTCTGGCTGCCCAGGTTTGCAGGAGGCACACAGTTAGAACTCAGTGGCCTCAAACCTTCCTTCACTCTTTTTTCCCTTTGATAGCCACACTACTGAGACACTAGATTTTTTGTTGTTCAGTCACACAGTCAAGTCCATCCTTTTGCGACCCCATGGACCACTGCACACCAGGCTCCTCTGTCATCTGCCATCTTCCATAGCCTGCCCAGATACACACCCAAATATGCCATTTAGCCATCTCATCATCTGTTGCCCCTTCGCCTTTTGTCTTTGATCTTTTCTAGCATCAGTGCCTTCTCCAGTGAGTCCTCTCTTTTTATTTGGTGACGAAAGTACTTGAGCTTCAACTTCAGTATATGTCCTTCCAAGGAGCAGTCAGTGGTGATTTCCTTCAGGATTGACTGATTTGATTTCCTCACAGACTAGGGGACTCTCAAGAGTCTTATCCAGCACCACAGTTCAAAGGCATTTATTCTTCTGCACTCAGCCTTCCTTATGGTCCAGCTCTCACAGCCATACATTACTATTGGGAAGACCATTGATTTAACTATGTGGACTTTGGTTGGCAATGTGATGTCTCTACTTTTTATTATGTTGCCTAGGTTTGTGATAGCTTGCCTCCCAAGAAATAAGCATGTCCCCCACACCCCCTTCATGGCTGCAGTCACCGTCTTGGATCCCAAGAAGGTAAAGTCTGTCACTGCTTACATTTCTTCCCCTTCTATTTGCCAGGGAGTGATGGGGCTTGCTTGGAAATAAAACATGAAGGAAGGAGGGAAGAAAAGAACAGAAGAGGAAGGAAAGAGGAAAGCAGACCCAGCACGATGTGTAGAAAAGAAAAAATTCAAAGATGTTAACCAGTTTCCCTACTGCCCTGGTTCTTTTACTGCTGAGGGAACTGGCTGAAATCCCCTAAAGTGGCTTCAAAACTTTCTATAACTGCTCAAGTAATCACCTCATTTGAACCAATAGAAAAACAATTGATTCCAAAAAAGTAGAACTCAAAGGGGCAGAGAGAGAAAAAAAAGAGGCATGAAGGATTTTTGGAGCAGACCAAAAAATAATCCCAGTTCAAAGACAAAATTAGCTCATAAATCACCAGTGTACAGAGCTGACAATCTTAACAAGAGGCAGCCAGAAACATGCTCAGTAAAAATACTAGATCAGATCAGTAGGAGATCAATCTGGCAAAGAAGTAAGGATTACTGAAAACAGGAAGCAAGCCAGATGGACTATTTGCTTTCAACAAACTGGGATGGAGTTTATTGTATGTTATCTAGCTGTGGCATTGGCGGCACCAGCTACTACTCATATCTGAGCATACATTTTCCTTGGAAGTCATTTTCTCAGTTGATGAATGTGTCTCTGGTGACTCCATAAACTGATCCTGGCATGAAGCATGCGACCACATACAGTACACTGAATAGATGGTGGAGGGCATGGTTGAGTTTGATGAAGCTTTCATGTTTGTTGCTTAGCCTCTTCATGCCACAAGTTCATGAAGACATGAAGCTGTGTCATATGCAGGCCCCTTCTACAGCTGCAGCTAGGATGTTCTTGAAAGGAATGAGTCATTCTCAGTTGGGATAGATCCTCTCTTGAGGAACCAGGGTCTGCCTTCTATATTTCTGGGGAGAGATTCCAAGCAGTTAGGCAGGTTAGGTTACTGTATCTGTAGTGGATAGCATATTTTAATTTCCATTCAGACAAGTAATAGAAGAAAAGAGGGTATTATTTTCTATGAATATTTCTAATGAATCTTTTGGGTTTCTAAGACGACACAACACATTGGTAATTAACTTATTTCTTGATTTAGTTTTCATACAATTATTTTTTAGTCTGTCTTTTTAAAAACCACAGCGATTCATTCACCCATAACATGAGAACAGTTAAAATATGGTTGACTAGATAGCTCAGTGACTCGGAATACCTGGCTGTGGAGCCATAGATCAGGGGTTTGCTTCTCCATTGTATCTCTAGAGGAAAAAGCCAACGTATGTAGCCTTGGGCAAGTAACACAATCCCAGAGCACAACCAGGAGAAATGGCTCATGAACCATTACTGAGTACTTTATACATGGGAAACTGTTTGAGGGCTCACCTTGACTCTGAATTGAGCTGGTGACAAACAGTTAATTAATTAATTAGGAATAAATATTGCGTGGATTGATGTTGCCAGTCCAACAGAGCAACAAAAAGAACATAAATACTTTTACTAGTTATGGTGAATACAGGAAAAGGGTAATTAATCAGCATTCAATGAAGCACCAAGTCCTGAATAGATGAAATATCAAGACTTATTACAGGTCACTGACACATGTGACATCTTGGCTGTTTACCACACTATTCCTAACTGAATCCATATTACCAGGTATTCTTATATATCAACACAGAGTCTTATAATTTTCCTTCCTTTTAATGCAGGGGTTCTCCACTTTACTGCACCACAGGTCAGACAACTCCCCCTCAGACTGTGCCTCAGGCCAGACAAAATGGCAGTGGGTGTGTTTGTGCATGCATGGGTGCATTTGCACATGCATGTCCACATCCACTTCCGTCATGGTTGCCATGGGCCAGATGGAATGGTGTCGGGGGCCAGGTCTGGCCAGCGGGCTGTAGGTTGTGAAACCCTGTTTTAATGGCATTTCTACTTGCAGCTGTCAGTGTATGCTCATATTTTTAGGAATCAGTGAAACTTTCATTTTAATTCAGGATGGGTTGACATTTGGAAAGTAAAGACGTGTGAAGATTTCATCACAGTTTGTTATGTTACTAAAACGTGAAAAAGTCAAATATAAGAGAAAACAAAATTAGTGGATTTTTCTGTCATTAACATTTGATTATCTGTATCAGAGTTTGCCTGTTAATTTTTATACAGCAAATCTCTATATTTTTCATTAAACATTGTGTAGCTGCCATAGCTTTGTTTTAATTGAAGTATTGGATGTACATACACATACACACACATACATGTAAATAGTCAGGAATAGACTATACTATTCAGTCCTTCCCTAACAACAACAAAAATAGATGCTAACTGTTAAAAAAGCGTCATCTCCTTTAATATTAATATGAGTTTGTTACTTTTGTAGAAATAACCTTAATAGGAATAGAAGTAACCTTTTTGAATCAATGTGACCTTCTTGAAATTGTAAGGGAATTTCATAAGGAGACCCCTTTGATCCTTTACAACCAAGGGAAATTATTTAGGACATTACCCTTGTATCTCTAGGGTGGCAAAAGTTCCTCTGGGGTTTTGTTTTAAATTTATTTGCTATAAGAGAAAGATAGATTGCCTTGAAATTGCCTCCTTTCATGCCTGTTCTTGATCTCCTGAGATCTGAGTCACCATCAGGTCACTATCAAAGTGATCTTGAAATTGGTTATCTCAAACTTCACACAGCAGGTGACTTCTGTGTAACTCTCCAAAGCTTTTAGAAGAAAAAAGTGACATGTTGACCAACTTGCTCATCAGTCTACAAAAATGCCATCCACAGATGGCTTAAAAATCCTCACTGCCTTAACCCTCAGTTGTGGAGGTAAGAAGTAATCTTTTATAAATAACATGTTTAATTTTCAAATTTTTATGCCACCCAATCAGGGGAACCCAACTCAGGGCGGTGTACAACAGTTAAAAACATATAGGAACAGATTGTAAAATCCCAAATCGCCCACCCACCTCCCCACCCTAATACCCCCACCCCAATTAAAAGAATAAAAAGGAATAAAATGGAATTGGGGGATACAACAACACAGAAGGAGGGATATTAACTGAGCACTAACTGGGGATGAGCCAACAGGCTGGAGCTGTATTCCCATTAAGGCCCCACACCTGCCCTGCCAGCCAGGTTTTCAGATTTTTCCTGAAGGGCAGCAATTCTGTCTGTAGCCTCAATTCTGTTGGAATGAGGTTCCAGAGGGCTGGTGTGGACACAGAGAAGGCCCTTCTTTGCGTGCCAGAGAGGCGGGCCCCTCTAGCTGAAGGCATAACTAGGGAGCCCCTCTGGTCCACTCTGGTTGGACGGGCAGACACTCTCAGGACGATGCGGTCTCTCAGGTATCTTGCTATCCTGGCACACTGCCATATGTTGCTAAATAAGGTATTTGTAATTAATTCCTTGTTTCAGTAACAAATATATAGCAAAGTCACAAGCAATTTTTTGTAATTAAGCTTAATAAGATATAATGTCACTGCTTTTGCAATTGAAGGATAACTTTTTATTTCCTTTCATAATTATCGTTGGTGGTTATTATTATTATTATTATTATTATTATTATTATTATTATTATTATTATTATTATTATTATTATTATTATTATTATTATTATTATTATTATTATTATTGCAACCTCACATACTGCCTGTAGTTGAAGTGACTAGAAGTGACTTTTTTGAACTGTGATGCATTTCTTTATCCAGCAGCACCACCTCTGAATTTAAATAAAGCTCCCCTCTTTCTACTCTATGTTCTTTCCCTATCTTTGTGAGGTGGTGTCAGTTGTTTTGTAGCTGTTGGTATGTTTGGTTGGTTGCTACCATGTGTCCAGTAACGAAAGTAGCGTGCATATGTCTGTCTGTAGTATCAAGTAATTATAAATAAAATAATGATATTATTCATTCTTCTTTAAATGTCTCAGTGTCAGTTGCTGTGACTTTGAGTGCTGGGTGCAGCTAAATAGAATTTTACCAGAAATTAAAAAACCCTGCAAAAGAAGAAAAATGGATCTTGATCATAGCAAGGCATTTTTTTGGGAAGCTTCCAGAGTTAGCATTTTTGAATTTATCTCATTGGAAAGAGAGGCTGCAGTTTAACTATAGAGCTCTAAAGATGTATGGTTGTTCACAAAGACAAAGGGTAACAGATGCAAAGGCCAAAGCTAAATGGGAATTATATAGGAAAAGCAATAATTTCACAACGCCTCTCAAATAAACAGATGGCCTGTATCAAAGGCTGCAAAAGAACAAAGAAATGCTTAATCACTTGAGAGATCCTGTTTTTTCAAGCTCTAAATCAGAGAAAGGTAAGTTTATTAGGGAACATATATACAGTAGCTCCATCTTAACAACTAACAAGACTGTGAACAGGAAATTTCTAGTCTATTAACAGTGTTGGATAATTTCAGTTTAAGATGGCTTTGAGAACTGACTGATAGAGAGAAACTGGGATTTCTCAGTCCACTGCTAGGTGAATGTTTTGATGCTTTTGCATCCGTCTTGTATAGGAAACAGTTAAGTTTGAACAATGTATAGATCAAGCAGGCTCCACTGAGATCTCAACTGAAGTGGAAAAATTTCTTGCTGAGTGGGAAAGGAGGAGCACCCCTTATAGCCAATCACACAGCTGGTGGAACTGTGAGAAGATGGACCTCATGGAAAAAGATTGAAAGCGCGGCGCCAAAATGGCCGCCGCACTCTTTGCAGCCCCCTCCCCGGACTCAGACATCCGGGTGAGTTAGGGGGCGTGGCCATGCCTCTATAAAAGGGGTGGCCACAAGGCAGCCGAGCTGCCATTTTAGAAACACAACGGAGCGGAGAAGTTTTCCCCTCCGCCCCCTCCCTAGTGAACAGTGTGATTTTTTGGTCGCTTCAGGGCCGGGTGGGAATTTTTGGCTTGAACCTACAATTGGCTCTTTGGTTCTTGCTTTTTTGCCCATCCCACACTGTTGCTAGTGTTTGAGAAAAGGGGTAAGTTGACTTTGGTCACTTTTGCCGGGTAGCACTGGTAAGGTAAAGATTTATGACCCATAGGTATCCGGCAGGTTCGCAATTGACTGGCCAACACGTAGACAGGTACAGGGGAAATAGGTTTGGCCGGTTAATGATGAACCAGGCAAGGGGTGATGGCAGGAGCTTCACAGCCTGCATCACCTTGATATTTAACGGACACACATCATAGGGTGGGGTCAGTAGATAGTTTATTGACTCCGGTCAACAATTTGTTTGTGTTAACAAACAAATTGATACAAATAGTTACATGTAGCCAATTGCCATTGGCATTTTGGGAGGAACCTTACCAGTGTTACTGCGGCCTGCTTGCCTTAAAGAATTACAATTGGATGATTACACCAATTGAAAGTTATAATTCGGACTAGGGCATTATTCAATAAAAGTAGCCTGATGCCTTTATCTGAGTCTTTCTTTGGGGGGTGCGCCTGCAATGCTCATTCCACAGAGATTCTTCAACCAATAGAAGCTGTACCAATATTAAACCAAAAGGATCACAGGTCTGACTCTATCAGAGATAGATGAAGAGCATGTTGTTAAATGTTGACACAATGGTGATGGGGCCTGAAAGGAGAGGCTGTCACTAAGGATTTTAAAAAAAAGAAAAGACGACAACTTCCCATACAATGTTAATACTATGCACTACTCTCCACCTCTATAGCAATACTATAAGGAGTCAATTTCTAACATAGTGTCAGGTTCTAGTACAGTGTGACAGGGGAAGGGTGTTGCTATGTATATGATGCAGTATTCCTCTTGAAGAGTAATGTCTGGATGGACATCCCGCTACTGTAATGGAGTAGTCCCTACAGCCAGCAAATCAATGCCGAGTGTTGGGCGGTGGTAAATAACCTGTCTCCTTAAAGGGGCCAATGGCTACAGGTGGATGAACCCTTTTAGGTGGGATGATGGTCCCCTCAGTGGCGGAAATGCCACTGGAAACCATCATACTGGGCCCAGTGGCAAAATGAGCAGAGGAAGAACTCTGATTCCCAATGGTCATGGAGGTGGAAGATGGGCTGACTGTGAAGGTGCACTTTGATAATATCTTCAAGGCTGTGGAAGTCCATTGGAGTCCCGGTGTTAAATCCCGCATGTCTCATTTCACATGTGCCACAGGAAATGGCTCCGTAATCATAGTGTGTGGGTTACTTCATGGCAAGCTGGGTTCCACCTCAAACAAATTCATGTCATTGGCATTTTTTCTGCTTCAGGGAAAAATACATTCTTGGATACAAGTTGCAGTCCCCCACCCAGTAGTGTAGAAAAGTTGCACTAACATTGGAGAGAAATGCCATATATTTTATCAACATCTGGCATTGGCACTTCATCCAATATACTATAACAGTGTCTGTTGTACTCCATCTCTTTCTTTTAATATCAAGCAAGGCTTAAGGGTTCCCTCTCAAGGTGGGAATAGGCAATCAATATAGGTTGACCAATACTTTCAATACCTGTCCCCAAACCAGACTGCGTTTCTTTCTAAACTGGATGCCCCTTGGCCATCCAAAACAGCTAGCAATAGAACATAACTAGTTGATTCCTGGAATTGAGTAAGAATTTGGGTTCCAAATTGGCCTTACATAAGTCTTCCCTGCCTCACACTGTACCAGTACAGGAAAATGTCTTCATATAAATGGCTTCTCCCTATTGTTGTCACGGTAGGTGTTTTCTCTTCCAGTCAAATTCTCACTGTAAGCTAGTGAGATGAGACTTACAAAGGGAGTTCCTCTTTAACTCCACCTATCTCACCACATATAAGGGATATCCATTCAATGTATTATGAAACTATTAGTGCTCTTTAAGTGCATATTTGGGACATATGTCTATTTTGGCAAGGACAAACATCAATCAGCTGTTCAAGTGATGCAACAGCACCTGGAATCAGAATGGTGTTGTCAGTCAGAGGTTTCCTTGCTTCACTTTGGATTTGTCCAAAAATGGACAGATGCCTCTATTTCGGATTCAGAAGAATTTCCAAACATGAATACCTGTAGACTTTTCCATAAGGGTAAATTTTTGATATTCTTGCATTTCCAATTAACTAATTAGATGTGTACCTATCAAACACCTCTCATATTTTGTTACTTGAAATGGAGTGCCATATGACAGAGTATACAACTGCCAAACTAAAACATCTGCCTTTATACAAAACACACTCAAACAGTGCTTGAAAGGCTCCTCACATTGGTTCCTTTCACAAATGGTGAAAAGAGACACTGAATATCTAACAATGAGCATACATGAACACAATAACTCTGGCTATTCTGTTTGATGGGATAATATAATTTGGAAAAATATGGAGGGACACATGTTCTGCATTTATGTGAGAGAGGAGAGCAGAGGAGAGGTGTAAACTGCCTGTGATAAACATACCATTTATTCATCAGAAGAAGCAACCATAGAGGGACCTGTAATTTAGTTTTTTAAAATATATTTTTTATCAAATCACATGCATTTTTTCATGTCTTATTCAGCACATTGCTTTCTTTTTATCATTAAAAAACAATGTCATAAAAGTTTAGCCTACAGTGTTTCAGAACATTCTCAATTTTCTATTTGTCACTCAGCTTGGCAGAACTAAAATCTCTAGTGCTAGCAGTCTTTCTTTCTTTCTTTCTATCTTTCTTATTCACTCACTTTCTTTGCTGTTGCAATGTTTTGAACTTTTGCATCCAGGTTCTATATTTAGACACTGTTAATAGTTTCTTCGAGAGAAGGTTGTCAGTAAGACAGTAAGAAAGGCCTGTGCTGACATTTAATATGGCACATTATTCCAACCTGTCAAAACTGTGCCACAGATACCACAGAGAAAAGTGTCAAAATGTTAATTTTAGAAATAAATTATCCACTAAATGGCCCTTTTCTTTTGTGTTCATGTATGCTCATTGTTAGATATTCAGTGTCTCTTTTCACCATTTGTGAAAGGAACCAATGTGAGGAGCCTTTCAAGCACTGTTTGAGTGTGTTTTGTATAAAGGCAGATGTTTTAATTTGGCAGTTGTATACTCTGTCATATGGCACTCCATTTCAAGACAAATTAAATCCAAGTACTTGCATATCTTTGAAATTATGAGGCAAATTTTTAAAATCTGAGGAACAGAAGTTATGTTTCATCCTGAAGAAATTAAAGAAAATCTCAAAAGCCACTTATTTAAAGAAAAAATACCTCAGGATTTCATTTCTACCTTTACTCTGAAGATTAAATTAAAGCAAATAAAACTGTGCAAAAAAGATGACAATGAACTACATGAACATGAGTGGACGCCTACCCTCTCCTGGCCTACTGATGTACAAAATCAGTAGATCAGTCCTCGCCATAGTATCTGTGCTATCATTGTGGCTCTAATTCTGGATTGTAGTTGATTTGGATCTTAAACAATTCAACACCCTTACCTTGCCGACTTTCAGTCTCATTTATACTCTCCTCCAACAGATTTTTCAGATTTGCTAGCAGGAGCGGATTCTGTAAGTAAAAGGACATTTCTACTGTAGATTATGAAAGCGTGGCGCCAAAATGGCCGCCACGCTCTTTGTGGGCCCCACCCACCCAGACTCAGACATCCGGGTGAGTTAGGGGGTGTGGCCACCCCTCTATAAAAGGGGTGGCCATAAGGCAGACGAGCTGCCATTTTAGAAATAGCGACGGAGAGGAGAAGTTTTCTCCATTGCTGTTTGCTTTCCAGTCTTCAGCTGTTTAGCCCTTGAGCCTTTCCCGGCTGGGAAAGGAGGATTCGAGCACGCAGAACCTTGGTTCGCTTGGCTACTGCATGCTTTGGTGCTAGGTTTTTGATCCCTCGAAGGGATCCTACTTTTCTTTGAAGACATGCCTCCCAAATGGAAGGCACCGGCGATGAAGCCACGGCCAAAGGGGAGGACTTTTCCTGGCCCTGCACAGGACAGGGGACAGCCAACGGGTCGGAGGACCAGGGCTGCGCCCCCGCTGCAGGGCACTATGCCAGCCTTGCCCACCGATACCGGTGGGGCGATTCAGGCTGGCACTTGGCAGCCGGGCTTGGCTGGCCAGCCACAGGCCGGCCCCTCAGGGGCTTCGGCCCTCGGCCCGCCTTTACCGGCCATGGCTCAGGGCAACGGGGGAGGGCCTGGGGTGGGCACACAACCTGTTCCTCCTCCGGCCCCTCATGGGCCGGAGTTTGGGGCATGGCCCTATTCTGGCCCTGGCTCTCCTTTCGGTGTCCCATTCCAATTGCCTAGTGGGTCTTCCGGCCAACCCGGCCTGCCTTATGCTAGGGGCTCTGTGGCAGTGGATGCCTTGCTGGCACGTTTAGCAGTGCTGGAGGCATCCTTGGGTATTCCACAGCCTCCTGTGGGAGGGGGTGCTTCTCTTCTGGCCGGGGCCCCTTCGGGTGCACCGGCTACCTCGACGGCCGCCATGCTGCACTAGGCGGCCAGCAGGGTTGAGCTGCTTGAGACGCTCCGGCCTGTGCCTGCCAGTGTCTCGCAGCTCCCTGTTCGTCCAGATCTGCAGACGGGGAGTAATAAGGTGTGGCCCCAGAGCTTGATTCCAGTCGCGAGCTCTGACGCCCGCCATGGGCCGGAACCCCCGGTGGGGGCGGCCCACAGGGGTGCACCTAGTGAGTATCAGGTTCAAATTAGTGCACCTACATCACAGCCCACTTCCAGTGGTGGGGTTCAGTGGCCCTGGCCTCGTCAAGTTGAGGCGAGTGGGCATCAGTTACCAGTCTATCCCAGTGCCCCTTGGTTTCAAAATGGCACCTCATTGAGGGCAGGGGTTTCCGCCCCCGGGGCAGTGCCGGGCATCGCAGGGGCTATCCAGGTCCCGCTGCGTATGCCCCCTATACCTATTGTGCCGGTGACGGCTTTGCCTACGGCTGGTTATTCTTTGCCCCTTGGTGATCATTTGTCCCAGGTCACGAGGGAGAAGATTTGGCGGGGGGAGTACGTGGATATATTCTCCCTATTGAACTGTGAGCCCACTAAGGAAGAGAGAGAGGGACAGGATGACAGAGACAAGGAACTGTCTCGTCGTCGTAAGCCACCGTGCACCTGGGCCAACTGGTTGCCGGCATATCTTATTTATATGGCGGTATACCTTAGGGCCCGGCCTGATCTGGCCATTCCTATGGTCCAATACTTGGACAATATTTACAGGGTGATGGTGGATTTCCCTGGCCCATTGTGGTTGGCTTACGATGAGGAATTTAGAATGAGGGTGCCCCTGCACCCGGAGATGAGATGGGATGAGCCCTGTCAAAAATTGTGGCTCTTGTACATGACACCCACGCGTCCGGTGCCTGGGGATAGGTACCATTGTGGCCATGCCGTGCAGCGAGCTGCTCCAACACAGGCTCCCCGCCAGCCGGCGGAGCAGGGGGTTCCAGCCCGCTTGCTGTGTTGGAGCTTCTCGGCTAATGGCATGTGCAATAAGCAACAGTGCCGATATAAACACGAGTGTCCCTCTTGCGCTGGCCCCCATGCCCGCGGGCTGGTGGGTCACGCGGCAGAGGTAGAGGTGGACAGGGGCCAGGCAGAGCTTCTGCTGATGGAGCTAGCCAGTCAAAGGGCCCCCTCCCCAGTTAATGTGTATATGTTGGAGCGATGGCTCTCAACTTATCCAAGGAGGGAGGATGCGGAGTACCTCCTGGAGGGTTTCCAGTGGGGCTTTCGTATCCCATTCAAAGGGGTGCGGGGACCCCAAGATGCCCCCAATTTACTTTCCCTGAAGGGTAAGGAGGAGGTAGCTGCCCTGAGTATTGCCAAAGAAGTAGAGGCCAAGAGGGTGGCGGGCCCCTTTGCAGAACCACCCTTCCCTAACCTGAAGGTCTCCCCTCTGGGGCTAGTACCTAAAAAGACCCCGGGTGAATTCCACTTAATCCACCATCTATCGTACCCAGCGGGTTACTCTGTCAGTGATGCTATTCCTGATGACCTTTGTTCGGTCAGGTATACGTCCTTTGACCAAGCCCTACGGATGGTGCGCTCTTGTGGTCCTGGTGCCCTCCTGGCAAAATGTGACATTAAATCGGCATTCCGATTACTGCCAGTGCACCCGGGGGACTTTGAGCTATTGGGTTTTAGATTCCAAGGGAAGTTCTATGTAGACAAGGCCATGCCTTTTGGTTGCTCTATTTCATGTTCAGCATTCGAAAGTTTTAACACTTTCCTTCAGTGGGCCTTTGTTCGCAGGTCTGGGTCTCGGTCTGTAGCCCATTACCTCGATGACTTTTTGTTCGGGGGTGAACGGGGCTTGGACACGTGCACGCGTCTCCTCACTACATTTCAGACGCTAATGCGGGAACTGGGTGTCCCTTTAGTGCCTGAAAAGACCGAGAGCCCATCCACTACGCTCACATTTCTGGGTATTGAAATTGACACGGTCGCACAGGCATCCCGGTTACCCATTGACAAGGTCACCCGGATCTCCGCGATGATTTTGGCCTTGCTGGCGAAACGTAAGGTGTCACTTCGTGAGCTTCAGGTACTTCATGGCCATCTTAACTTTGCCTGCAGGGTGGTAACACCCGGCAGAGCATTTGCGCGGCGCCTATGTGACGCCATGTCTGGCCTGTTAAAGTGCCACCACAAAGTCCGACCAGCGGCATGCGGGCTGACCTTTTGGTTTGGCTGACATTCCTACGGAAATTTAATGGGGTCTCTTTCTGGAGATCCGACCTTTTGGTTTCCCCAAGATTCCAAGTACAGTCGGATGCCTCCAGCTCCCTGGGATATGGGATTTACTTTGAGGGGAGGTGGGCTTATGGCCAATGGCCTCCAGCATGGCGGGGCACGGATCGCCTCCGCGATCTTACATTCCTTGAGTTCTTTCCAATCCTGGGAGCTTTGATGCTATGGGGTGAGGAGTGGGCCTACTCAGTGGTCCATTTTTGGTGTGACAATGCGGCGGTAGTGCACATTGTCAATGCTCAGACGTCTAAATCACCCAGGGTGATGGCGTTGGTTCGTCAGTTTGTGTTGCGTAGCCTACACCTGAATGTGCTTTTTAAGGCCAGACATGTACCAGGCATTAATAATGATATTGCTGAGGCTTTATCCCGCCTGCAGATCCCCCGGTTCTGTGCCTTGGCTCCAGAAGCAGAGGAATTCCCCTCGCCACACCCGGCCGAGATTTGGACATTTGGCAAGGAGAGGTGAACCGGGCGATCGGCATGTCTTTGGCACCTCGCATGCGTAAGGCGTATCAACATGCTTTCGTTCAATTTAGAACCTTTTGTGTGCAATTGCAGTTGCCCGAAGTGTGGCCCATTCCAGTCGAACAAGTTTTACAATTTGTGGTTTATTTACACGGTCAGGGTTTGGCTCCTTGCACTATAGCATCCAGGCTGTCGGCACTGGCATTTATGGCCAAAGTGAGGGGTTTTGCTGACTGCGTGAATGATTTCCGCATATGTCATGTTTTGGAGGGGTGGACACGGGAACATGGACGCCGCTCGGACACTCGCCACCCGATTTCACCAGTGGTACTGACCCACCTTACACGAGGCTGGCATAACTTGTGCCATGATAGGTACGAGGTGGCTCTTTTTCATGCAGCTACCACGGTGGCTTTCTTTGGAGCGCTCCGCATCAGTGAGTTGGTACTACTGTCTAAGGCGGATGCGACTCGTAGGGCACTGGAACTCGACGATGTATATGTCACTAATGAGTGGGCTCAGTTGAGGATACGGTCCTCAAAAGTTGATCAGCACGGCGTAGGCAGTGGAGTTAGACTGCTACGATGTTCCATTGAAGACATCCGTCCGGTTGGTGCCCTACAGGAGTTCTTGGCAGTGCGTGGCGCGCACCCTGGCCCGTTTTTCTGCCACCAGGATGAGTCTCCCCTTACTAAATGTCAATTTTGGAAGGTGACTGGTATGGCACTATCCAGTGTTGGCCTCCCTGGTGCTCATTACGGCACCCATTCATTTAGGATAGGTGCTGCATCCACTGCGGCTGCATTTGGGTACTCTGAGGCTGATATACGCCGTATGGGAAGATGGGGATCTATGCGTTTTGCATTATATGTTCACCCTCTTCAGGTATGAGTACCAGTTAAGTCATTGTTCTCTTTTCTTCTTTTACAGACCCTGTGTGTCCCCGCACACCGGTGGCAGTATGGCTGGTGGGCCACAGTTACGTGCACTGGGCAGCGCAGTATGCTGCGGCAACAGAGTGGGGACCCCAGCTTGGACTGCATGCAACCGCACGCATACGTTGGTACAGTAAGCGCGGAATGAGATGGCGGAAACTGTGCCATTCCTGTTTTCCATCAGGGATGCTGAACCGCCTGATGTCCTTGTACTGCATCTCGGGGGCAATGACCTCGCCCACATCACTGGCCTCTCCTTAAAATTCACGATTTTCAGTGACCTAGCTTATTTGCATTATGTGTGGCCGTCCACAAGGCTGCTATGGTCGGACATCGTACCGCGTCATTCATACAGGGGAGGTATTGACCTCCGTGCCCTTGACCGCGCTCGCCGCTCGGTGAACAGGCCTGTGGCACGGTTCTTGGCAGACAAGGGTTTGGGGATGATCATCCGACACCCCACGATTAGTTTACAAAATTATGATCTTTATGCAGGGGATGGGGTCCATCTGTCGGCTAGAGGTATGAACCTCTTTTTGGAAGATTTGCAAGCAGGCCTGTTGACCGAGCTGATAGTCTGGGGGGGGCAGTGAGTCTTCATTGAAGCCTCCCCGTGTGGCGGGTAGCACTGGTAAGGTAAAGATTTATGACCCATAGGTATCCGGCAGGTTCGCAATTGACTGGCCAACACTTAGACAGGTACAGGTGTAATAGCTTTGACCGGTCAACGACAAACCAGGCAAGGGGTGATGGCAGGGGCTTTTCAGCATGCATCACCCCGTGATTTGACGGATACACGTCATAGGGTGGGGTCAGTAGATAGTTTATTGACTCCGGTCAACAATTTGTGTCAACAAACAAATTGATACAAATGGATACATTGTAGCCAAATGCCATTGGCAATTTTGGGAGGAACCTTACCAGTGTTACTGCGGCCTGCTTGCCTTAAGAATTACAATTGGATGAATACACCAATTGAAAGTTATAATTCGGACTAGGGCATTATTCAATAAAAGTGGCCCAATGCCTTTATCCATATACCGGTGTCTGAGTCTTTATTTGGGGTGTGTGCCTGCAATGAAAGTGCGGCGCCAAAATGGCCGCCGCGCTCTTTGTGCCCCCCCCACCCGGACTCAGACATCCGGGTGAGTTAGGGGGCGTGGCCACCCCTCTATAAAAGGGGTGGCCACGAGGCAGACGAGCTGCCATTTTAGAAATAGCGACGGAGAGAAGTTTTTCCCTCCACCCCCTCCCTAGTGAACAGTGTGATATTTCGGTCGTTTCGGGGCCGGGTGGGAATTTTTGGCCTGAACCACAATTGGCCCTTGGTTTCTGGCTTTTTTGCCCATCCCACACTGTTGCTAGTGTTTGAGCAAAGGGGTTTTTGTCATTGACTTTGGTCACTTTCGGCGGGTCGCCCTGGTAAGGTAAAGATTTATGACCCATAGGTATCCGGCAGGTTCGCAATTGACTGGCCAACACTTAGACAGGTACAGGTGTAATAGCTTTGACCGGTCAATGACGAACCAGGCAAGGGGTGATGGCAGGGGCTTTTCAGCATGCATCACCCCGTGATTTGACGGATACACGTCATAGGGTGGGGTCAGTAGATAGTTTATTGACTCCGGTCAACAATTTGTTTATGTCAACAAACAAATTGATACAAATGGATACATTGTAGCCAATTGCCATTGGCAATTTTGGGAGGAACCTTACCAGCGTTACTGCGGCCTGCTTGCCTTAAGAATTACAATTGGATGAGTACACCAATTGAAAGTTATAATTCGGACTAGGGCATTATTCAATAAAAGTGGCCCAATGCCTTTATCCATATACCGGTGTCTGAGTCTTTATTTGGGGGGTGCGCCTGCAATGGTACTCTGTCCTAAAGCCTGGGGATACATTAGTGGGAAGGTGACAGAGAATAGAGCTGTATGCACCAAGTAGCATGCCCTGGGTCCCATAAAACAGCATGCTGTCCTCAGGTGCAATAAAAATGTTGTCCTGTAATGACTATCAAAATAAAACCATAGCTTGATAAACTACACCATCAAATTCATTGGGATTGACTTCGTTTCTAAAATGGATGGACTTGAATTTTTTTTTTTTTTTGGCGCCTGCATGACAGAAATGCTGAATTAAATCCATCTGTGGCTTTTTCTCTCTCAAAGTGATTTGTTCTGTACTGCTGGAGGCCTACTACTACTGGATTGATTAGAAAGGACTTTTCCCCATGCAGATGCATGTAAAGATGCGGTGTGGGGGGGGGGGGGAGAGCATGTTTGTACTTTCAGCAGATAGTGTTTTAGTGACATTAGAAGCTGGGCATGATGTTCAGGACCATGGTAACATGCTCCTGCATTGTTTTCTTTGTCCCAATCAACTGTTCTTAAAAAAATATTTTTTTTAATACATGAGAATATTGCTAGATCACTTTATCACTACGTGTTCATTTTTATGAGATGAGATGCATTCTTGCAATGTGTTTGGAATGTGTCACCATTTATAGAACATTGTGTAACCCTTTCAAAACCAAGGGTCAATGAATGTCATTTCATCTCAATTGCTTTTTCTATAGATGTTATCTATGGAACAGATGGGGAGATAAATATGGGAAATAATTACAAGAACAAAGACCTACCAATAAATTGATAAGGCGATCCAGCACTATTTTTATCTATTTAGTTAAAATAAAAGAAAAACAGCTGGGATTGTATGAAGGAAAGATGGGCTGAAATGGGTTCACAGGAAGGAAGTAAAGAAGGGGATTGTGGGTTGGATAGGCATGCCAATCACATTTCCAGCATATTGAACTTCCGATTCAATCTGCAAGCCCGGTGTGAGCACTTATTTCAATTTAAGGCTGTGAATCAAACTGCAGAAGAAGTTGAATCACTTTGATTTAGCTTTCCAATATAGTCAAACTTTTAAAAGTGCAGGCCTTCCCATTAGAATTAACCTATCCTTTATCTATGGATTTGATCCAACTACAGATACTGGAATTAAAATTAGTGGGCTGTGCTTCTGAGGAAACATGGAAAGATTTAGGTCACATTTTTCCAAAATTGGAACTTTTCAAAAGTGTAAAGGAGCAAATCCTGGAAATACCTGGAGGATCAAGATAGTTTTGTTGAGCACAATGGTTGAGAGTGACTGGGATGAGGGGGCACCTTTCTCCAAAAATTTGAAGTGAGTAGCACCATTCCCACTCTATAACGTATTCCAAACAAGGGTAATTACCAAATCTCTCCTTGATTAGCTCAAGAGATAAAGTTTTTCCCCAGTAACCTACCTGTACATGTTAATATGCCCTCTTCTGATATCTCTGCAGATAAGCAACATACCTGAAGTTCCCAAAATCATCTTGCTTATATTTATGTTCTTATCCACACCCCTGATAACGCATCTTCTCAGAAGTATATCCCTTAAGAGAATCTAATTTTCAGGTATGTGCACGGAAGATTGAAGCCTAAAAAGAATTTAATTTACTCTTCAACTGATATCAGCCATTTGAGGGTGAGAGCAGATGTCACGATGTGTCTGTCATTAGAAGCAGAGCTCTTTTAGGAAGTTAAATGGTTTTGTTTAATTCAGTACCAGTTCTCTCATCTCCCATGAGTTACAAATTAGTTTAGTTCTGTTCAGTGATTGGCTGCGGGGAGATAAGCATGGAATCAACTTGCAAGTTGATTGTGCAAACCTGTAAGAATGTTTCTTGGAAGGGATAACTTTTTAACAGTCCTTAACTTTGAAGCTGACCTCCCACCTTCCAGTCAGCATCTTAGCCACTTGAGCCACTGCAGTTGATTCCCGAGTATTGCAGGACGGAATGAGCTTCTGTCTTTGTCCCAGCTCCTGCCAACCTAGCAGTTTGAAAGCAAGAAATTTCAATTAGATAAATAGGGACCACTTCGGTGAGATGGTAATAGCATTCCATGTGCCATGCCTGCCACATGACCACAGAAACGTCTTCAGAAGCAGACAGCGTTGGCTCTTCGGAGATGAGCACTGAACCCTAGAGTTGGATACAACTGGCTTTCAAGCAAGGGAACAGTTTACCTTTACTTTTACCTAATCTTGAAGCTGATATCCTTTTTTCCCTCCTCTCCCAAGTCAGCTACTGGGCAGTTCTGGGTGGACTTTAAATGCTAGTGAAATAGCAATGTTCTAGCCTCATTACACCATTCATTTAATTGAAAATCATCCTTACCATGGATACCTTTGAGTCATTACTCAGCAAGGTGTCCGCACATCGGCAGACATCTCTGTGATGACATTCCACACCCACAAATGGACCTGAGAAACCAGGTCCATCTACATGCTTTTTTTGCCATTTGGATATCACATCACCCACTGGCTTAGGCAGAACATGACGTAAGCTCTCCGTTTTCACCTTGCCGAAGGGATCCGACGGAGGACGCTTTAGTGAGTTTTAGTCCCGGCCTAACATCATTGACAAGAGATGAGCAACACTATCTACCTCAAGCCCCCATGCCCCAACAAGGATCTTACCTAAAAGAGAAAATCATTTAAAATTATGCTATACTTTAATTGAAAATCATACTATATTTTCCATTTATGAGCCTTGCCACTGTTAGCAAATTTGAAATTAATTTTTTACTTAACCAGTTACATTGAACCCTATCATATATTGATAAAACAGCAATTTTAGGACACATCTCTAAATTTAATCCAGTTATTTCATTTATCTCTTTGACGACTAGTTGCCAAAATTTCAATACAAGTTCACCGTCTGACACATGTGAAAATACATACCTATTTCTTGACATCCTCTCCAACATAAAACTGGATGAACACTCTATTACTGTACAAGATTTATCCTTGCAAAAATCATATAACAGACAATTATTATCTGGAGTGCGCATGTGAGAGAAATTTAGATGATAAATGGATTCACACTTTAATTTAAAAAATCACCATTTCTTTCAAAACATTAGAATATATTGTGAGTAGAAGATATAACTTGGGTACAATAAGACATCACAATGATTGTTTCCCTCACCTGTTTTTTAAGCTTGCTTGTTTAACAGATGTTCCAGCAAGTAGAAGAAAATGAGAATAACATGTAGGCTTGTGTTTAATATTCTATTCTTCCATATTGGCAGCTGGTGAAGTTTTTAAAATATCAAAATGTTGACGGCATCTGTCTTTTTAATGTCATAAGACCATAGTTTATTTGTAAATGACAACACACTCAATTTTCATACTATACTTTTGAATGTCTCAGAGCATTTTCTTATGTAATGAATTTCCTCTCTATGCTCATGCAAAATAAATAAATAGAGTATGAAATCCTAGTGAATCTGCATTATGTACCATTATGTTGCAAAAAAAACAACAACAGTTCTTCTACTGCACATAACCACACACTGGCTCAGATCAAAACTGCTTCTATTGTGTTTGAAAATTATATAACAATAGCAAGGGCTGTAGGGGCTCAAATGACTAAGATGCTGATTGAGAAGCAGAAGGTCAGCAGTTCGATTCCTAAGTACTGCAGGACGGAATGAGCCCCTGCCTTTGTCCCAGCTCCTGCCAACCTAGCAGTTCGAAAGCAAGAAATTGCAAGTAGATAAATAAAGACCACTTTGTTGAGAAGGTAACAGCATACTGTGTGCTCCGGTGTCTAGTGATGCCTGCCACATGACCACAGAAATGTCTGCAGAAGCAGACTGCCCTGGCTCTTTGGCTTTGAAACAGAGATGAACACTGAACCCTAGAATCGGATATGACTGGCTTTCGAGAAAGGGAAACCTTTACCTTTACTAGCAAGGAATTACACTTAGATACTACCCCATAATACATGATGCACTCTCTGGGAGTTTCACAAGGTAATTAGCATTTTGCCCCCAACATTCTAAATACTCATTTTACCAATCTCTGGAGGATGGAAGGCTGAGTCATCCTGGAAACTCATCAGGATCAAACTCACAACATTTTGGTTGCCATACAGCAGTTTAACCACTACACTACCAGGTCTCAAGCAAACTGTTTGTTTGCAAAAATGTTTTTTAAATACTGAATGTTTTTGAAAGCCTCCTTGCAGTTCCTAGTGGGCATTTTTTTTAAAAAAATGAAGTTTAGAGCAGCATGCTGGAGGGCCCCCAAAATGTGGCATCAGTCCCTTACCTGTCCTTGCTTCCATGAACACACCTCCCTAAATATTCTGTTAGATCCCTAAATGGACATCACCATATTCCTCAGCAGGTT
Source organism: Bradypodion pumilum (assembly GCA_035047305.1). Taxonomy (NCBI): domain Eukaryota; kingdom Metazoa; phylum Chordata; class Lepidosauria; order Squamata; family Chamaeleonidae; genus Bradypodion; species Bradypodion pumilum. The sequence goes on along the minus strand of JAWDJD010000004.1, from coordinate 60,032,191 downwards.
TCACCGACCACCATTTCATTTTCCCCACCTTCCTTTTCTGAGCACAAGTTCCAGTACAAGTTCCACACAACTCTTCTTAGACGCTTCCATGCTATGTCAAACCTGCAACTGTTGTGCCTATTATGATGGCTCAGAATTCACTGTCCAAGGGGAGGTCTGGATGTTGGACAGTATAGTTTCTGTGTTTCAGTAAGCTGCCTTATATTATATAACAGTGGCGGGCTCAAAAAAAATTACTACCACACTGTGCACATGGTATGGTGGGTGTGGCCAGGGGGAAAGCCCTGCATTGCACCAGAATTTGGACTACTTTATTTCAAAACTTGGATGGGCGGGGCCAGCCAGAATTTCTGCTACTGGTTCTGGTGAACTGGTGCGAACCTGCTGATGCCCACCACTGCTGTATAACTATTTCACGTATTGCAGAATCACACTGTTCAGAAAAATCCTTGGGAAATCACCACAAAATATAAAAGACTGAAGAAACACTTGTTGCAGTTTTCAAGTTGTCTTTTACTTCCTTATTCAAAACATAAGTGTGCTTAATCTTCAGTGATAAGTATCATAGTCCATTCATATATCATTGTAAATGCAAAAATAACTCCAAGAAACTTAACGAAAAACAGAACTTCCTTATACTTCAGGTAATATTATAAAGTTGCAAAGACTTCCTTTCGAAGTGAATTCGATAAATCTCTTTTCATATTAAATATCATCAGGAAAGGAAGGTTAACGAAGTTCTGTAGAGACACATAAGCATATGAGCAACTTAGTTTCATTATAACATAATCTAGAAACATATTAATGTAAAAACAGTAATGTTTCCCAACAGTAAATGCACATTACATATCTTAATAAACTTACCAATTTAAATTCATTATTTTACTTGCATCTAAGCCTCACAATGTTGATTCTTTCGGGGCAGACATTAGAGACCTAGCTCCTGTAACCTTGAATTTATGTTCTCCAAGCCCTCTTAATCTCCTACACCTGAGGCAATTCTTACCACCTGGGCTCGGGAAATCTTGACTTGCAACAGACATTTAGAAAAAGCATGATAAATCCTGTTCTGTATTTAAACCAAATGGGTGGAGCATGTTGAAACAATGTATAAAGTAAGCTTCTCTTTTCAATAGTACCACGAAAATATCAGATCTTTCATACTGTTTTGCCTTGACTATTTCAAGAACCACAAACCTGAGGTCTTCAGCCTTATGCCCTTTACTCTGAAAATGGTCGACCATAGGTGCCTGGGAAACACCATGTTTAATCCTACTTTTATGTTCATTCATGCACACTTTAATTTTTCTTTCTGTGACTCCAATATAGCCTAGTTTACATGGACAAACACATAGACACAGGATGAACTGTTACAATTACTAAAATGTTGCAAAACAAATGGTTTTTTGAAACTTGGCAAAAGAACAGTTTTGGTCTCCCAAGCAAGATTGCAAGCCGAACACCCATGACACTTATAATGTCCGCAAATGATGCTTTTCATCGGTTTTTCCATAGCTAAATCTGTCCTTGCAACAATACTATTAATACTACGAGTCTTCCTAAATCCTATTTCTGGTTTCGTCTCACTCCCTGGGACATCAAGAATATGCCAATGCTTTTGTATAATTTTTCTAACGTTAAAGGCTAAAGGGGAGAACTCCATTGACCAATGAATCTGCCCTCTGGATGTTGGACGTGATTTTTTCAATAAATCTTTTCTCTCAAGGCTGCTCACTCTATTTAGTGCCTGATCAATCACTTGCACAGGATAACCTCTATCCACTAAATTATTCTTTATATCAATGGCTGATTTCCTAAAATCTTCTTTTTGTGTGTTATTGCACATAGCTCTGGCAACACCAAACGGTATATTTTTCTTTAGAAAGCCCGGGTGGAAGGAACTAAAATGGAGGTACGTATTCCTGTCTATCTTTTTTCTGAATAAACTCATATTCAGTTTGTGTTGTTGATCTTTAAACACTCTGATATCTAAAAATGGAATAGAGTCTTGTTCAACTTCATATGTAAAAGAAAGATTGGGATTCTGACTGTTCACCCAATGTACAAAATCCTCCACACGGTCCCGTCTGTTAAAAATAAAAAAAAGATCATCAATGAATCGTTTGCAAATCAAAATATCAGAAAAAAAGGGGTTCACCTGTAGATTAAGTAAAAACTCCCGCTCGAACTTGAACAAATAAAGATTCACTATTGTTGGCGCCAGATTGCACAACATGGCCACACCATTAATTTGGAGAAAAAAATCATTACATAACCTAAAATATTTATGTTCTATACAAATTGTGGCTAAATCTAGAATAAAATGGGGGGGGCATTTGTGAGGGCGGGAACGTAACGCATCCTCTACCACTAGCCTTGCCTCTTCCAATGGAATATGAGTGTAAAGGGAAACGATGTCCATACTGAAAAAACTGAATCCTTAGTAAGCTGTGTTCCTTCCAATTGGGCTATAAAGTCAGCCGAATCTCTAACAAATGTCGAAGTGTTTCTAGTTTGGGCACAAATGAACGAGTCTGCGTACTTGGCTAGGGGCTCGTTGATTCAATTTACACCAGAGATTATGGATCTGCCTTTTATAGGATCACGTGGGTCAATCATCTTATGTATTTTTGGAAGATGATAAAAAGTTGGGACCCTTGGGAACTCATTGATAAGAAAACGGTAAATCCTTTCATTTATATAATCCAATGAAAAGTTCTCCTGTACAACTGTCTTAATCACATTCGCAACCCTCTTAGTTGGGTCTCCCCTGAGTTTCAAATAAAAATTTCCATCCTCAAGTTGCCTTCTAGCTTCCTTGATGTACTGTGCTCTATCTTGCACTATGATTCTTCCCCCCTTATCAGCCTGTTTTATTACAATTGAATGGTCATTACCTACGTTTTCAAGGTTCTTAACATCTTCAAGAGTGAGAAAAGAGATTTATTGAATTCTCTTCAAAAGGAAGTCTTTGCAACTTTATAATATTGTCGATTCCGACCCTTGCAACCCTATGGACCATGGACCTCCAGGTACCCCTGTCCTCCACCATCCTGCTCAGCCCACTCAGCTCGGTGCCTGCTGTGTCCACAATGCCATCCAGCCATCTCATCCTTGGCCGTCCCCTTTTTCTTTTGCCCTCCACCTTTCCCAGCATCAAGGCTTTTTCAAGTGAATCCTTTCTTCTCATTTGGTGTCCAAAGTACTTCAGCTTCATCTTTACTATTTGACCTTCTAAGGAGCAGTCAGGACTGATTTCTTTCAAGATTGACTTATTTGTTCTCCTCGCTGTCCAGGGTACTCTCAAAACTCTCCTCCAACACCACATCTCAAAGGTGTCTATCTCAAAGGTGTCTATTCTTCTGCACTCAGCCTTCCTATTGATCCAGCTCTCACATCCATACATTACCACCGGGAATACGATTGCTTTGACTATACGGATTTTTGTTTGCAAGATGATGTCTCTACTTTTCACTATGTTCCCCAGGTTTCTCATGGCTTGTCTCCCTAGAATCAGTCGCCTCTTTATTTCATGGCTGCAGTCACCATCACTGCTTCTACTTCTTCCCCGTCTACTTTCCAGGTGCTGATAGGGCCTGTTGCCATTATCTTGGTTTTCTGGATGTTAAGTCTCAGGCCAGCTTTTGCACTCTCTTCTTTCAATCTAATCAGTAGCTTCTTTAAATCTTCTTCACTTTCTGCCATTAGGATGGTATCGTCTGCATATCTCAAATTGTTGATGTTTCTCCCAGCAATTTTTATCCCATATTGTGATTCCTCCATCCCTGCATTGCGCATTATGTGCTCTGTGAATAGGTTGAAAAGGTAGGGTGATAAAATGCAGCCTTGTCTTACTCCTTTTCCTATTCCAAACCATTCTGTCATTCTGTGTTCTGTCCTAACTGTTGCTTCTTGACTCTTGTACAGATTTCTCATGAGGCATATGAGGTGTTCTGGTATTCCCATTTCTTTAAGTAATTGCAACCTGTTATTGTGGTCCACGCAGTCAAAGGCCTTGGTGTAGTCAATAAAGCAGAGGTATACTTGTTTCTGATATTCTTTTGTTTTCTCCATGATCCACCGTATATTAGCAATTTGGTCTCTAGTCCCCCTGCCTCTTCTGAAACCCGCCTGCACCTCTGGCAATTCTCTCTCCACGTGCTGCTGAAGTCTATCCTGTATTATCTTGAGCATCACCTTGCTAGCGTGTGGGATGAGCGCAATTGTTCGATAATTTGAACACTCTTTGGCACTACCCTTCTTTGGGATTGGAACATATACTGATCTTTTCCAATCCTGTGGCCACTGTTTTGATTTCCAGATCTGCTGGCATATCGAATGCAGTAATTTGATTCCGTCATCTTTTAGAGCTTTGAAAAATTCAACTGGGATACCGTCATCTCCACTAGCTTTGTTGTTTGCAGTGCTTTTTAGGGGCTTTTTGACTTCACTCTCTAGGATGTCTGGCTCAAGTTCAATGTTCTCATTATTGTGATTATCAGTGGTATTGAGGTCCTTTTTGTAAAGTTCCTCTGTGTATTCTTTCCATCTTTTCTTAATCTCTTCTGCATCAGCTAACTCCTTACCGTCTTTCTCCCTTATCATGGTCATTTTTGCTTTGAATGTTCCCTTGATTTCCCCAATTTTTTTGAAAAGATCTCTAATCCGGCCTCTTGTGTTGCTTTCCTCTATTTTTTTGCACTGTTCATTTAAATAGATTTCCTTGTCTCTCCTTGCTTTTCTTTGAAATTCTGTGTTCAAGTGACTGTATTTTTTTCTTTTCTCCTTTGCCTTTTGCATTCCTTCTTTCCTGTGCTATTTTAAGAGTCTCATCAGACAACCACTTTGCTTTCTTATGCTTCTTTTCTTTTGGTAATGGTTTTCCTTGCTGCCTCCTGCATGATGTCCCTCACATCTGTCCATAATTCTTCTGGCACTCTGTCTATCAATTCCTCACCTCCACCGTGTATTCCTTAGGGATGTTGTCTACGACATATCTGTCTGGCCTGATTCTTTTCCCTATTTTCTTTAGTCTAAGTCTGAATTTTGCTATTTGTAGGTTGTGATCTGAGCCACAGTCTGCTCCAGGTCTTGTTTTTGCTGACTGTATGGAGGTTCTCCATCTTTGGCTGCAGAGTATGTAATCAATATGGTTTCGATGCTGGCCATCTGGTGATGTCCATGTGTAAAGTCACCTCTTGTGTTGCTGGAAGAGGGTGTTTGCTATGACCAGTGTGTTATCTTGACAGAACTCTATCAATCTTTGCCCTGCTTCATTCTGTGTTCCAAGACCAAACTTGCCTGTTATTCCATCTACTTTTTGATTTCCTACTTTGGCATTCCAATCTCCCAAGATAATGTGGATATCATTTCTTGGTGTCTGTTCTATGAGGTCTTGTAGGTCCTCATAGAACTGGTCCACTGTGGCTTCATCTGCACCCGTGGTTGGTGCGTATATTTGGATTACAGTGATATTAAAAGGTTTGCCTTGTATTCTGACTGACATCATTCTATCATTTTTGAGATTGTATCCCATTTCTGCTTTTCTCACTCTTTTGTTAACAATTATGGCTACTCCATTTTTTCTGACGTTTTCTTGACCACAGTAGTAGATGTGATGGTTTCCCGAGTTGAATTCACCCATCCCTGTCCATTTTAGCTCGCTGATTCCCAAGCTGTCAATGTTTATTCTTTCCATCTCATTTTTCACCATCTCCAGTTTTCCTTGGTTCATCGACCTCACATTCCATGTTCCTATGCAGTATTGTTCTTTGCAACACTGTATTTCTCCTCCCCCTCTCCCATCTCTCCCCTTCTTTTGATCTGTGTTAAGCATCCTGTTTCATCTAACTTGCCTCTTTTGTTTTGCCTTTTGTTCTGGTCCATAGGGTTCTCTTGGCCAACACATCTGGCGTGGTTTGCTGGTTCCTACACCAGTATAATCACATCATACATGTTGTTACAGTTCAAAACAAAGTATTATCATGCATCTTATCAGTTTAAAATAAAAAACACACAGTTCTACTTCATTTGTTACAAAAGTAAAAGTAAAAACTTAGTATGAAGGAAAAATCCACTATATCAAGTCTCTACATTGCTATAGTTGCAGACTACATTGTTTTAGTTAAGTTACTTGCATGGTTCTTTGATTATGGCTGGTGGTGGGCAGCCTGCCGTGTCCTCCCTTCGCCGCCTCCCTCACCTCCGCTGCCCAGGGTGCGAGCGGAGGTGGCGGCGGGCAATGGTGGGGCTGTTGCTGCGGGTGATGGAATAGGCCTCTTACCCTCAGTGGTTTCTGCCAGGCCTTTCTTCCCTGGATGCTTCCTCCCTCTGGGGTGGAGGGGTGGCCTTTGGAATAGGCCTCTTACCCTCAATGGTTTCTGCCAGGCCTTTCTTCCCTGGATGCTTCCTCCCTCTGGGGTGGGGTTGTGGCCTTTGGAGTAGGCCTCTTACCCTCAATGGTTTCTGCCAGGCCTTTCTTCCCTGGATGCTTCCTCCCTCTGGGGTGGGGTTGTGGCCTTTGGAGTAGGCCTCTTATCCTCAATGGTTACTGCCAGGCTTTTCTTCCCTGGATGCTTCCTCCCTCTGGGGTGGGGTTGTGGCCTTTGGAGTAGGCCTCTTATCCTCAATGGTTTCTGCCAGGCCTTTCTTCCCTGGATGCTTCCTCCCTCTGGGGTGGGGATGGGGCCTTTGGAATAGGCCTCCTACCCTTAGTGGTTTCTGCCAGGCTTTTCTTCCCTGGAGGCTTCCTCCCTCTGGGGTGGGGATAGGGCCTTTGGAATAGGCCTCTTACCCTCAATGGTTTCTGCCAGGCCTTTGTTCCCTGGATGCTTCCTCCCTCTGGGGTGGAGATGGGGCCTTTGGAATAGGCCTCCTACCCTTAGTGGTTTCTGCCAGGCTTTTCTTCCCTGGAGGCTTCCTCCCTCTGGGGTGGGGATGGGGCCTTTGGAATAGGCCTCTTACCCTCAGTGGTTTCTGCCAGGCCTTTCTTCCCTGGATGCTTCCTCCCTCTGGGGTGGAGGTGTGGCCTTTGGAATAGGCCTCTTACCCTCAATGGTTTCTGCCAGGCTTTTCTTCCCTGAATGCTTCCTCCCTCTGGGGTGGGGATGGGGCCTTTGGAATAGGCCTCCTACCCTTAGTGGTTTCTGCCAGGCTTTTCTTCCCTGGAGGCTTCCTCCCTCTGGGGTGGGGATAGGGCCTTTGGAATAGGCCTCTTACCCTCAATGGTTTCTGCCAGGCCTTTGTTCCCTGGATGCTTCCTCCCTCTGGGGTGGGGATGGGGCCTTTGGAATAGGCCTCCTACCCTTAGTGGTTTCTGCCAGGCTTTTCTTCCCTGGAGGCTTCCTCCCTCTGGGGTGGGGATGGGGCCTTTGGAATAGGCCTCTTACCCTCAGTGGTTTCTGCCAGGCCTTTCTTCCCTGGATGCTTCCTCCCTCTGGGGTGGAGGTGTGGCCTTTGGAATAGGCCTCTTACCCTCAATGGTTTCTGCCAGGCTTTTCTTCCCTGGATGCTTCCTCCCTCTGGGGTGGGGATGGGGCCTTTGGAATAGGCCTCCTACCCTTAGTGGTTTCTGCCAGGCTTTTCTTCCCTGGAGGCTTCCTTCCTCTGGGGTGGGGATGGGGCCTTTGGAATAGGCCTCTTACCCTCAATGGTTTCTGCCAGGCCTTTCTTCCCTGGATGCTTCCTCCCTCTGGGGTGGGTGTGTGGCCTTTGGAATAGGCCTCTTACCCTCAATCGTTTCTGCCAGGCATTTCTTCCCTGGATGCTTCCTCCCTCTGGGGTGGGGATGTGGCCTTTGGAATAGGCCTCTTACCCCCAATATAATATTACCTGAAATATAAGGAAGTTCTGTTTTTTGTGAAGTTTCTTGGAATTATTTTGAAGTTTTTTCTTGGAGTTATTTTTGCATTTACAATGATATATGAATGGACTATGATACTTATCACTGAAGATTAAGCACACTTATGTTTTGAATAAGAAAGTAAAAGACAACTTGAAAACTGCAACGAGTGTTTTTTTCAGTCTTTTATATTTTGTGGTGATTTCCCAAGGATTTTTCTGAACGGTGTGATTCTGCAATACGGTTGGTTGCCAATCTACCCCAATCTGACAAGTATAACTATTTCACTACATCACATCCCTCTGAGCCAGTGCATGGTTATGTGCAGTTGCCTTTTTATTTCATGGCTGCAATCATCATCTACAATGATCTTTGATCCTAAGAAAGTAAAGTCTGTCACTGCTTCTACTTCTTTCCCATCTATTTTCCAGGGACTGATAGGGCCTCTTGCCATTATCTTGGTTTTCTTGATGTTGAGCCTCAAGCCAGCTTTTGAACTCTCTTCTTTCAAACTAAGCAAGAGCTTCTTCATGTCTTCCTCACTTTCTGCCATTAGGGTAGTATCATTTGCATATCTCAAATCATTGATGTTTCTCCCAGCAATTTCGATCCCAACTTGTGATTTGTCCATCCCTTCATTACACATTATGTGTTCTGTATATAAGCTAAATAAGCAGGATGACAAAATGCAGTCTTGTCTTACTCCTTTTCCTATTCCAAACCACTCCATCATTCCGTATGCTGTCCTAACTGTTGCTTCTTGACTCATGTACAGATTTCTCATGAAGCATATAAGGTGTTCTGGTATTCCCATCTCTTAATTACTTGCCACATTTTGTTGTTGTCCACATAGTCAAAGGCCTTGGTGTAGTCAATGAAACAGATAAGAACATAAGAACAGCCTTGCTGGAACAGGCCACAGCCTAGATGTAGACTTATTTCTGATATTCCTTTGTTTTCTCCATCCAGAAACATTATCTCATCATTTATGAACCTAAAAAAGGATAGGCAAGTCCCAAGTTACCATTCCCTTCCCATGTAGTCAGTTTGTACGTAAACCCATACAACCAAAGAAGTAAACTATAGTTGACAAAAGCTTAAACCATAATAAATCTGATGGTCATTGATGGTTATGGCCTTAATGTTCCTCTTGCTTTGTACATGACACTTTTAAAACACAGAGGTGTTCTAGAGGAGCATTATGTAAATGTAAAAGTATTAAATGGAAGAAAACTGTAGAAAAGTTGGTAAATTGTTTATTTATTTATTGTATGATGAACTTCAGTTGTCTACAATAATGTTAATATAGTATATACAGTAAGCACAAATTGTCCACCTCAATTTCCTAGCTAGAGTTCCATGTCTAGGTTTGAAAGCCATTGAGGTGATTCATCTGTGGCACTATTCAAGTCCTCCAATGTGTCTCCAAATGCATGTAAAGGACACCTAAATATAATGTGATCCATGGCTTGGTCTTCTTCTTTACAGTCACATTGGGGAGGAGATTTCCATTCCCAAGTGAACAGAGTGGCTCCACATCTACAACAACTGGTCCTCACTCTGTTTAGCATCCTCCACTGCCATCTTGGAAGCGAAAATCAGAGATAGGTGTTGCCAGAGTTCCATCCAGGCATCTGAGACATTGCAATAGTTATTCTGTAGGTTGATTGCAGTGTGCCAAGCAGGGTGTATAGATTTTAATCATTGAGCTGAGGGGGCAGTTATATCAGTATGGATTGGTAGAATAGGAATGTTTATTATTTTTATCCATAGGTTTAATAATGCCAGTCATCTTCTTAGTGGCGGTGGTTGAATATGGCTCAAGACGGGGAGCCAGTGGGTGTTTATTGGTCGAATACAGCCTGTGATGAAAAGTATTGCCTGAGTCAGCTGTATGTCTGTTAGTCATGTGTGTGCACTATTAAGTCAAGATGAACAACAATATTCAACAACAGACTATCATAATGCTAGGGCGGTGGATCTAAGAACTTGAGTGCTAGTGCCCCAAGAAGTACCTGCTAGCTTCTGTAAAATGTTGTTTCTGGTTTTAATCTTTGCTGCCACATTGGAGAGGTGGCACATTGGTCAAAGACCTATCTAAGGAGACTTCCTCATCTCAATCAGGATTCAGGCCTCCGTACATGGTACGGAGACAGCATTGGTCGCACTTATGGATGATCTTTGGCGGAGCAGGATGGCAGGCACCCAACTGTCCTTGCTCTCCTTGACCTCTCAGCGGCCTTAGATACCGTCGACCATGGTATCCTTCTGGAACGGCTCAAAGGATTGGGGATCCAGGGCACGGTGTTGTCTTGGTTTTCCTCATTTCTGGAGGGTTGTACCCAGTCGGTGTGGTTGGAGAGTGAGAGGTCCAGCCCTAGGCCCTTCAAATATGGGGTGCCGCAGGGCTCGGTGCTCTCTCCTATCCTATTTAACATCTACATGAAGCCGCTGGGCGAGATCATCTGTTCCCACGGGACGCGGTACCATCAGTACGTGGATGACACTCAGTTGTACATCTCAGCCCATGGTGATCTCAGTGATGCGGTCAAAGTCCTGTCCAGATGCCTGGAGGCCGTTGGGGTCTGGATGGGGGACAACGGGCTTCAGATGAAACCTAGCAAGACTGAGTGGCTATGGGTTGGGAGTCCGGGGTTATCCAGTGAGTTACCTTCTTTGGTCTTGGATGGGGCAGTTTTGCCTCAGACAGACCCGGTGCGCAACTTGGGGGTCCTCCTGGACTCGCAGCTGCTGCTTGAAGAACAGGTGGCGGCCGTGGCCATGAGGGCTTTTGCTCAACTTCGAGTGATTTGCCAGTTGTGCCCACTCCTGGATTGGGACTCCTTGCTCATGGTCACTCATGCTCTGGTCACCTCCAGGCTAGATTACTGTAATGCACTTTACATGGGGCTGCCCTTGACGACCATTTGGAGGCTACGGCTGGTTCAGAATGCAGCTGCCTGGTGGTGATGGGGTGTGACATTATGCCCATGCCTCCCCTCTACTCCGGGAGCTGCACTGGTTACCAGTTTGCCTCTGGGTGCAATTCAAGGTGCTGGTTTTGACCTTTAAAGCCCTATATGGCAGTGGGTCAGGATACCTGAGAGACCGCATCGTCCCAAGAGTGTCTGCCCATCCAAGCAGTGCGGACCGGAGGGGATCTTTGGTGGTACCTTCAGTTAGAGAGGCTCACCTCTCTGGCACGCGGAGGAGGGCCTTCTCCATGTCCACACCAACCCTCTGGAAACTCCTTCCAACAGAATTGAGGCTATAGACAGAATTGCTGCCTTTCAGGAAAGGCGTGAAAACCTGGCTGGCAGGGCAGGTGTGGGACCCTAATGGGAATACGGCCCCAGCCTGTTGTCTTATTTCCAACTAGAGCTCAACTGTCCCTCCTTTTTGTGTTGTGTACTGTGGTATTCCTCCATTCCCTATTCCCTTTTTAGTCTTTTATGTGGGGTGGGAGTGTGGGTTGGTGGGTGGTTGAGTGAGGGTTTTAATCTGTCTTGTTATATTTTACTGTATTTTATCTGTTTTTATCGTTGTGCACCGCCCTGAGTCGGGTTTCCCCAAGTGGGTGGCATAAAAATCTAAGAATAAATAAATAAATAAACTTCCAGGTACTTGGGATTACTACAGTATTGCAGATTTTATCCTCTGAATGATACAGCTGGTTTATACTCTGCATTTCTGTTCCGCAAATGGAAAGTTGACACAGTAGTTCTCTAAGAGTTTGGTCTGAGACTATTCTGACTGAGGTAAGTGTCCAAGATGTTTAAGTCTGATGAAAGCACTGACTCAGTCCCAGTGAGGCTTTGGTGAGGAGTGACCAATGCTACATCATCTGCATAATGAATTTCTTAGATATAGTATGTGGGAGGTCATGTGTGTACAAGTTAACTAGTAAAGGAGCCAGCACAGAACCCTGGGGAAGACCACCATTCATCATAAATACTCTACTCTTAGAGTCATCTGAAAATATCTGGAAATGTCTTTTGGGGTGGAAAAGTAGACTAGCCTCCATGTGGTGCATTCTGGGCAATGTGACATAGTCACAGCTAAATAGTCTACACATTAGAGTAAGATGAGACTCACGTGCGGCCTCCTAGTCAAAAGCTACAGAGAAGAAGATGAAAATGATTTACACCAAAAGATCCTTCACAGGACCCTCAAGTCTGTAACATTGGACCCTCAATTACCCTCTGTCAGTTTAACGTTGAAGGTAGAAGCAGAGTGAAGTGTTGGTAAATTATGAAATACTTTCATTCCACTGCTCACTATTTAAGACCTTGCTGAAGGTATGAGAAAATGGCAAAGGTTTTCTGAGCTGGAGAAAACAGTTATTAACAGCTCACAGAAAAACAACAAAACAAACAAGAAACATTAAGGAAACTGACAAAAAGTAATTAAGGATTAAGATAAACAAATGCAAAGGATTAAATGGGACAGAAATTGTCAAGCAGCTCCTTTTTTAGCTACTGCAAAATTAAGCACCTGTTCTGTTTTTCCTACTTCAGTCTTCTCCCAGGAGGCTTTTTCCCTTTCAATGAAAGGTTGAAAGCATCATAGCTCATATCTATGTCAAGAAACAGCCAGATCATGAGTATAAATCAGACAGTTCAGCATTTCATGAATAGACAAGACTTACAGGTTGTCGCACATAAGTAATAAGACCAAAATGACATTTCCCAATATAGTGCCTTCCTGATATGTTGGACTACAATCCCCAACATGCAAACCTACCAGAGGCTTTGTCTGGAAATGATGATATTTATACTAAACCAATAGGAAGAATACAGAATAAAACAGAAAAATGCAAATGAGGCACTGTGACAATTCGCAACTTTCCCCCTGCAAATGAAATTCTCTCTCCTAAATACTGAATATGGATGGGCCAAGCAGTTGCAGATGGCAGGAGGGTAGAATCATATGTAACATGCTTACTACCGAGATGCAGAAGAGCTAGCATTTGCCAGAATAGGTACTAATGTCTTAATGAAGAAAAATTGCCTTTACTGTATGTGCTATTAAACAGCTTTCATGAAGATATGGTTTCCATACTTGTCACAGCTAATTGTTGAGGTGTTGGGACACATTTGGTTGTGTGGTTGATTATGTACCCAGTTGCAGAACTGAGATATACCCCAGGACTTTGTCAGTTAGTTGTGGCTTGCTGGAGCAAGATATGTGAACCTGACATGAACATCAATAGCCTTATGGTAAAGGGAAAGGTTGTCCTTGTTTGAAAGCCAGTCTTATCCAACTCTAGGGTTCAGTGCTCATCTCTGTTTATAGCCAGAGAGCCAACACTATATGCATCTGCAGACATTTTCATGGACATGTGGCAGGCATGAATAAACATCGGGGTGCATAGAATAGCCTTACCAACAGTATAGCTCAGGGAGTTCACTTCCATTTCCAAAGCCAATACTGATGCATACATTACTGGAAGAAGAATTTCAAAGTTTACTTTTCAGAATGATGATATATTTCAGCCTTTCATAACTCATTAGTGGTAGAAAAATGAACTGAATTCCAGAATTATTGAGAATGTCAGCATCAAATCCATCCATTTTTGTCAGATATCATTGCAGGCGCACCCCCCCCCCCCCAAAGAAAGACTCAGACACCAGTATTGGATTAAAGGCATCGGGCCACTTTTATTGAACAATGCCCTAGTCTGAATTATCACTTTCAATTGGTGTATCATCCAATTGTAATTCTTTAAGGTAAGCAGACCGCAGTAACACTGGTAAGGTTCCTCCCAAAATGCCAATGGCAATTGGCTACATGTATCTATTTGTATCTATTTGTTTGTTGACACAAACAAATTGTTGACCGGAGTCAATAAACTATCTACTGACCCCACCCTATGACGTGTATCCGTTGAAATATCAAGGTGATGCAGGCTGTGAAGCTCCTTACATCACCCCTTGCCTGGTTCGCCCTTGACCGGCCAAACCTATTTCCCCTGTACCTGTCTACGTGTTCGCCAGTCACTTGTAAACCTGCCGGATACCTATGGGTCATAAATCTTTACCTTACCAGTGCTACCCACCACACGGGGAGGCATCCATGATGACTCACTGCCCCCCCCCCCAGACCGTCAGCTCGGTCACCAGGCACACTTGCACATCCTCAAGAAAGAGGTCCATACCTCTGGCCAACAAGTGGACCCCATCTCCTGCATAGAGATCAAAATCCTGCAAGCCTATCCTAGGATGTCGAATGGCCGTCCCAGAGCCATTGTCCACAAGGAAACGGGTAACAGCCCTGTTCACCGACCGCCGAGTGCGGTCGAGAGCACAGAGGTCAATGCCTCCCCTGTAAGACTGTCGCGGCACGATGTCCGACCATAGCAGCCGCGTGATGTAAATAGGCTAGGTCACTGCAAACCGACAATTTTAAAGAAAGGCCAGTGACCTGTGCGAGATCATTGCCGCCGAGGTGCAGGATAAGGACATCAGGCGGTCCAGCATCCCTGATGGAAAACAGGAATGGCAACAGTTCCCGCCATCTCATGCCATGCTTACCGTACCATCGCATACGTGCAGCTGCATGGAGCCCGAGATGGGGTCCCCACTCTGTCACCGCAGCATACTGCGCTGCCCAGTGCACGTAACTGTGGCCCACCAGCCATACTGCCACCGGTGTGCGTGGACACACAGGGTCTGTAAAAGAAGGAAAAAGAATTAATGACATAACTAGTACTCATGCATTGAGGGGGCGTACATATAATGCAAAACGCGTAGACCCCCATCTGCCCATCTGGCGGATATCAGCCTCAGAGTACCCAAACGCAGCCGCAGTGGACGCGGCACCTATCCTGAAGGAATGGGTGCCGTAACAAGCCCCAGGGAGGCCAACACTGTGAAGTGCCATACCGGTCACCTTCCAAAACTGGAATTTAGTCAGTGGAGACCCATCCTGGTGGCAGAAAAACAGGCCAGGGTGCATACCACGCACTGCCAAAAACTCATGTAGGGCACCAACCAGACAGATGTCATCAATTGAGCATCGTAGCAGTCTTACTCCACTGCCTACACCGTGCTGATCAACCTTTGAGGACCGTATCATCAACTGGACCCACTCTTGGGTGATATTGACATCATTGAGTTCCAGTGCCCTACGAGACACGTCCCCATTAGACAATGGGACCAGCTCGCTGATGCGAAGCGCTCCAAAGAAAGCTACAGTGGTAGCTGCGTGAAAGAGAGCCTCCTCGTACCTATCATAACACAAGTTATGCCAGCCTTGTGCAAGGTGGGTAAGAACACCTGGCGAAATGGGGTGACGTGTGTCCGGGCGGCGGCCATGTTCACGTGTCCACCCTTCCAATACATGTCTTATGTGGAAGTCATTCACGCAGTCAGCGAAGCCCCGTGCCTTGGCCATAAATGCCAATGCTCAAAGCCTAGAGGCTATGGTACGGGGGGCCAACCCCTGACCGTGAAGGTAAACCATGTATTGTTAAATCTGGTCGACTGGTATCGGCCACGCTTCGGGCAACTGCCTTTGCCCGCAAAAGGTTCTAAATTGTAGGAAAGCATGTAGATACGCCTTACGCGTGTGAGGTGCCAAAGACATGCCGATCGCCCGGTTCGCCTCTCCTTGCCAAATGTCCAAATCTCGGCTGGGAGTGGAGAGGGAAATTCCTCTGCTTCTGGAGCCAAGGCACGGAACCGGGAGATCTGAAGGCGGGATAAAGCATCAGCAATATCATTATTAATGCCTGGCACATGTCTGGCCCTGAACAGCACATTGAGGCGTAGGGATCTCAAAACAAATTGACAAACCAATGCCATGACTCTGGGGGATTTGGATGTCTGGGCGTTAACAATGTGCACCACTGCAGCATTGTCACACCAAAAGTGGACCACCAAATTGGCCCACTTGTCGCCCCACAGCATTAGTGCTCCCAAGATGGGAAAAAATTCTAGGAAAGTAAGATTGCGTAGGCAATCCGTGCCGTGCCATGCGTGAGGCCATTGGCCATAGGCCCACCACCCCTCAAAATAAATCCCATAACCCAGAGAGCTGTAGGCATCTGACTGTACTTGGAACTGAGGGCTGACCAGAAGGTCTGATCTCCAAAAAGAGACCCCATTAAAATCCTGGAGAAATGTGAGCCAAACCGAAAGGTCTGCCCATAAACCTCTGGTCAGCCGCACCCTGTGTTGGCGTTTTAATAGACCAGCCATGGCGTCACACAGACGCCTGGCAAAAGCTCTGCCTGGGTTTACCACCCTGCAAGCAAAATTGAGGTGGCCATGAAGCACCTGTAACTCTCGAAGAGACACCTTACACTTGGCAATCATTGCCAGAATCGCAGCCGAGATCCGAGTCACCTTTTCCACAGGTAACCTGGATGACTGGGTGACAGTGTCAATTTTGATACCTAAAAAGATGAGCGTGGTGGCTGGGCCATCAGTCTTTTCAGGTGCTAAGGGGACACCCAGTTCCCTCATAAGCACCTGAAATGTGGCAAGGAGATGGGTACACGTGTCCGAGCCCTGTTCACCCCCGAACAAAAAGTCATTGAGGTAGTGGGCTACAGACCGGGACCCTGACCTACGAACAAAGGCCCATTGGAGAAAGGTGCTAAATCGTTCGAAGGCCGAACAGAAAATAGAATAGCCAAAAGGCATGGCCTTATCTACGTAGAATTTGCCCCGAAAACAAAAACCCAACAGCTCAACGTCATCGGGGTGCACTGGCAGTAATCGGAATGCCGATTTGATATCGCACTTTGCCAGGAGTGCCCCGCGACCACACGAACATACCATCTGTAAGGCCTGCTCAAAGGACGTATACCTGACCGAGCAAAGGTCATCAGGTATCGCATCGTTGACCAAGGAACCCACAGGGTAAGAAAGGTGGTGAATTAGGCGAAATTCACCCGGGGATTTTTTCGGGACTAAACCCAAAGGAGATACTTTTAAGTTAGGGAATGGTGGGTCAGTAAATGGCCCAGCAACTCTCATTGCAGCTACCTCCTTAGCTATGCTTTGTGCAGCAATATCTTCATTACCCCTAAGAGAAAGTAAGTTCGGGGCATCCTGAGGCCCCCGAACACCTCTAAAGGGTATACGAAAACCAAACTGGAAACCTTCGAGTAGGTACCTCGCATCATCCCGTCTAGGATAAGCGGAAAGCCATTGTTCCAGCACTGGGACATTAATTGGGGAGGGGGCCTTTTGCATGGCTAGCACCATCAGAGGGCACTCTGACTGCCCCCTGCCCACTCCTACCTCTGCCTCGTGACCTACCAGCCCGCGGGCACGCGGAGGTGGCGTGAGGGCCAGAACAAGAGGGACACTCATGCCGGAATCGACACTGACGCTTGTTGCACACTCCGCTAGCGGAGAAGTTCCAACACAGCAGGCGGGCTGGAACCCCCTGCCCCGCCAGCTGGCGGGGAACCTATGTAACAGCAGCCCGCTGCACGGCATGGCTGCAATGATACCTGTCACCAGGTGCTGGCCGCGTGGGAGTCATATACAAGAGCCACAATTGCAGGCAGGGCTCATCCCACCTCATCTCAGGATGGAGGGCCACTCTCATCCTAAACTCTTTGTCGTAAGCCAACCACAACGGGCCAGGGAAATCAACCACCGCCCGGTAAATATTATCCAGGTATTGTACCATCGGAATGGCCAAGTCAGGCCGGGCCCTCAGGTATACCGCCATATAGATGAGATAGGCCGGCAACCAATTGGCCCAGGTACGCGGTGGCTTATGACGACGGGACAACTCCTTGTCCCTGTCATCCTGTCCCTCCCTCTCTTCCTTGGTGGGCTCACGGTTTAGGAGGGAGAAGATATCCACATATTCCCCTCGCCAAATCTTCTCCCTCGTGGCCTGGGATAGATGATTGCCCAGAGGCAAGGAATAACCAGCCATCGGCAGAGCCGCCGTCGGCACATATTGGATCGAGGGTATGCGCAGCGGGCCCAGAATAGCCCCTGCAACGCTTGGCATACCCACAGGGGCGGTCACCCCTGCCTTAAACGGGGGGCAATTAGGCAACCAAGAGTTAACAGGGCAGTGTGGATACAACTGCCCTCCCACAGTAACTTGCTGTGGCCATGGCCACTGAACCCCCCCAGTGTGACTGGATAGTGTCGCTGGTGTACTCAATTGACTAGGATACTCACTCAGTGCACCCCCGTGGGCCGCCCCCACTGGGGGTTCCGGCCCATGGCGGGCGTCGGAGCTCGCGACAGATATCGAGCTCTGCGTGCCGCTGCACCCCTGCCACGCCTGACTGATCCCAGCGGCAAGTCCTGCTGTGTAGGTCGGGCGGGGAGCTGTGAGGCACCAGCTTGAGCTGGCCTGATGGCCTCAAGCAGCTCGACCCTGTTGGCGGCCCGCTGGAGAGTCGTGGCCGATGTGTGGGCCGGAATTGAAGGATTAGCAAGCCCACCATCGGAAGGTGGTGGGGCAATGCCCATTGATGCCTCCAGCACTGAAATGCGTGCGAGAAGTGCATCAACAGTCTCCGAGCCACCCATGTAAGGTGGGCCAGATGGGCCGGATGGCCCACTGGGTAATTGCTGGAGGGGAAACCCAAATGGGGATCCCGGGCTGGAAACCCACACTGGGCCCAAATGGGCCACCCTGCCCCAAGCCGGGAAAAAGCCCTACAGGGGCAGGGATCCCAGAGGGGCCGGCCTGTGCCGGCCCCAACTGAAATCCTGGGCCGGGCTGGCAGGCAGAAGCCTGTTTGCCCGCTTTGGTGGCAGTGGGCAAAGCAACCCCACCACCCGGTTGCGGGGGTGCCGCCCAAGCCCTCCGGCCCAGTGGCG
Source organism: Bradypodion pumilum (assembly GCA_035047305.1). Lineage (NCBI taxonomy): Eukaryota > Metazoa > Chordata > Lepidosauria > Squamata > Chamaeleonidae > Bradypodion > Bradypodion pumilum. The sequence continues at coordinate 60,013,543 of JAWDJD010000004.1, read as the reverse complement.
GCCCCCTGGTTGAAGAGGGGATAGGCAGAGCCCTTCCCCTCGGCTGCGGCTTGGCAGCCGGCGCCTTGCGCTTGGGAGCCATGTCTCCCAAGCAGAAGAAAAGAAGCTGCTCCTAAATGATCCCTAGCCAGGGATCCAACTTGCAACCCTTTGCTTTGAGTACTGCGGTATCAATCAGCAAAGGTAAACTCCATTTCAAAAGAAGAGAGGGGAAGTAAAAAGAAAATGCGATGGAGAAAACTTCTCTGCTCTGTCGCATTCTAAAATGGCAGCTCGGCTGCCTCATGGCCACCCCTTTTAAAGAGGGGTGGCCATGCCCCCTAACTCACCCGGATGTCTGAGTCCGGGTGGGGTGGGGGTCCGCAAAGAGCGTGGCAGCCATTTTGATGCCGCGCTTGCATTGCTCAAGTTCTGTAGCATCTGATGTAACTGATTTCGAAAAGCCCTCTCAGTTATATTAAACAGAATGCATATTATTCAGTGTACTAATAAAAACCCTAACCCTAACCCTTTTCACTTGAGAAAGCCTTGATTCTGGGAAAGGTGGAGGGCAAAAGAAAAAGGGGACGGCCAAGGATGAGATGGCTGGATGGCATTGTGGACGCAGCGGGCACCAAGCTGAGCGAGCTGAAGAGGATGGTGGAGGACGGGTGCCTGGAGATCAATGGTCCATAGGGTCGCAAAGGGTCGGAATCGACTGTGCGACTGAACAACAACAAATAAAAACAATTAAACATCTACAGTTTATAAATTTGTTCAGTCATACAGACGAGTCCTACCCTTTGCAACCTCATGAGCCACCACATGCCAGGCTCCTCTGTCCTCTGCCATTCTCCAGAGCCCACTCAGGTCTGCACCCATCGTGTCAATGACTCCATCCAGCCACCTCATCCTCTGCCATCCCCTTCTCCTTTTGCCTTCAATCTTTCCCAGCATCAAGGCCTTCTCAAGTGAGTCCTCTCTTCTCATTTGGTGGCCAAAGTACTTGAGCTTCAGCTTCAGTATTTGTCCTTCCAATGAGCAATCAGAGTTGATTTTCTTCAGGATTGACTGGTTTGTTTTCCTTGCAGCCCAGGGGACTCTCAAAGGTCTCCTCCAGCACCACAATTCAAAGGCCTCTATTCTTCTGCATTCAGCCTTCCTTATGGTCCAGCTCTCACAACCATAAATATATTATTTCTCTGTACATAATTCAAAATGCCAGGAAATTTTCTGCAGTATTGAGCCCACATTGCCAGCAAGAAAAAGAATGTTAAGCTGTATAAAACAAAGGGGAGCCAGAATGTTGACTGGATTGATTTTGCAATCTTTTTAAAATGGAAACTTAACCACAAATAATGCACTCAAATTTACAATGAAAGAAAGCATCTGGATGTCCAGGTTACAATAACATATATAGCTGCAAATTAACAACAGTGTTTCCCAACTTTTGGTTTTTAGACTTCAATTCTCAGAAGCCTAAGTCAATTCCCCAAAGCACTAATCAGCCAATGTAATGACTTTGGCTTCTAGAAATTGAAGTCCCCCCTGTGGGGCATAGGCCCCATGTTGGGAACCACTGGTCTGTTGGGAACCATCACAGGCACCAGCAGTCAGCAGAAGGAAAGTCTTCTGAGAAGACTCAAAAGAGGTGAGAATATGAAATCAGCTCATATCGTGTGTGACTAGTTGCATAAAAACTGCAGAGTCATTTTTCTGAAAATTTAACATCTCAAGCTTTAGGTGAGATACAGTGAATGTCTGATGAGTGTAGAGGTTTGATTGATTCAATTAGTTTTCAGTCAGCAAGATGATCTCAGAAATCTCTTGTTGGATAGTTTTTATGTTGTGCTTTACTCTGGGTTCATTGTGCCCCAGACCAGAAAGCCCTTTGCAATTCAAAAGTTAGCACAATTGACACCCACTTGCTTTTTCTCTGAAAGGATCCTAAATCCAAGATCATACTATGAGAAATCTAGTGATGGGACATACTTTCCTCCAGCCCTACCAAGCAGCCAGTTGCCTGCTAGAAAAATTTTCTGTGAAATTTCTCAGGCCACTGGAATATATCTAAGGTTGTCCAAGGACTGCAGTAAGAAAACCTCTGCTCCTGTTGTACCATGGCCTTATCTTGCTTTGTATTGTCCTCAATGACTGGCAAAGCTTGCCAGGGTCTCAGATTCTGCCTTTTAAAAACTGAAGATGCTGCAGGCTGACATTTGATTTAAAGTGCTGAAGAGAACAGAGAAAGAGTTAGTTACCAACATTTAGCAAAGACCCAAGTGACCCAACTTGAAATTCACTGATCTATAAAAGCTATCATGCCAAACAGCTGTTGTTGGACCAATTCACATGCATCATGCATATAAAACAGAGTTACAATTAGTGGTACACAACTCACCCATACACTGATTATTCTACAGTTTTTCAACTATTTTTTAAAATATATATGCACATTTTTAAAGAATCATCATGGTATTGACAGGAACAGAATTTACAACATTGTCCTAGGATTTTTTGTTGTAAAATAAAATCTGTATGAGAGTAATCAAATAGTAAATCAAAACTGTAGTAGCTTTCTGGGTGATCTGGAATAGCTCATCGAGGATTTCTTGTTGGATTGGGGCCGTGAGGAGGCCCTTAGGATCCCGGAGGAGACTGGTCAAAGGAACGACACGAGACAAAATGGAGCGAAGACCAGTGGTTTATTGAGGAAAAGACATCATCATTTATAGGAATTCAAGGCAGCGTGTGATGCGATCGTCATCTGACAGAAAATCATATCACCCATTTACCCGGGTTAATGGGAAATCTCTCTTGGGGAAGTTAATTAACTGGGGCAAACACTGACAGGGGAAGTCCATTGTTCGGGGTTTATGCCAGGGTAAATATGGCCACTATTTGCACCAGAGATTAGGCTCTTCCGTGAGTCAGTAATTGCCTAATGCGTAACGGAGGTTTAGCAAATTGCTTCTCTCAGCGGAATCGCTGGTCAGGTCAGATGTGGGCGAATCAACCCTATGATTATTAATCTGCCCCCCCCCCCAATTTCTGTGCCCGCAGAGCCCACGGGCCAGGAGCTTTCTCAACTGAAGTGGCCTCTGCGTGGGCCGTATTATGCCAATTATGCTGGGGGAATCCGCATCCCCCTTTTTCTGTTATTTATGGACCTGACAGGCGACCCTGCACAAGATGGGCATCAACTGGTGTATGGGAATGATGCTTCGGGGTTCCCCCTACGGGGGGCATCTCGATAGCAGCGAGGGAATACATTGCATGAAACAGCATCCTGCTATGCCCAGTATGATCACCCCCGCAACCACCTTGAGCGTTGTCTGGAGCCACCCCCATGGGAGCCACGACCACAAGGAATCCCACCACCCCCATGAAGAATCCTCCTTGATGTTCTTGACTAGGGTGTGGAGGTCTGTGAGCTGGCTCTGTACCTTACGGGTATTGTCTGTGAGATTAAAGCAACACATGTTGTGGACAGATTCGCAACCCAAATGATGCAACAACAGGAGGTAGCCTATGGCTGCTCGATTGTCTAGGATGGCATGGCGAAGCTCTGCCTGCTCTTGGTTGAGCAGCGCTATCACTGAGGAGGTATGGTTAATGGCCTTTGCTAATCCGCAAGCCAATTGACCAATTCTCCAAGCGTTGCCGACGGCTAAGCCTGGCACGCCAAGTATGCTGACTGCCAACGAGAAGTATTCAGCTGGACTCAAAACCCTAATGTTGCTATCACATGAGCTGTCTAACTGGGTGGCACGAGTGCACCGAATGGGTGCGGAAACATTTGTGCTTGGAACAATCATATCCCTAGTGGGGAGTAACAATGTCAATGGAATCTGATACATTTGCGGGAATGTAGTTCCAAGTGTACTGATTGCATGTAAAGAACCAACCTGAAGGTAGGGTAACATGAGCATACATTGAACCAAGTGTCTCTGGGTTATTACAAGTCCAGTTGCCGCGGCCAACGTCAAGGCACCAGCGTCGAGTCCGGCCGGCCGCGGAGCAGCCGGTCATTCGAGCACAAGTAGAGTTCGGGCTGACCGCCACTCGAGGGGTGTGGAGAGTGGCTGCATCAGCCGGCAAAGTCATAGTCAGCTGCATTCCCCAACGAGCGTATGCTGTGAAGCTCGTAGGGAGGTGCGGACCGAAAATCCGCCTCAGCAGCCAGTCGCCATCCCGGGTGCGCACATCCAGAGTGTGGCACACCGGGATGAGACAGGTGCTCAGGATTGAGGCAGGACCAATGTCCTGCTTCAGGCAAAAATCGGACTGGTTGACGAGACCCGCCAACCTTTCCCATAGATTGTAGTGCATCCGGGCAGAGAGATCTTCGCCTGGCATCAGACCGTTGGCCTTTAGTGAGGCTGCCTGAACGCCTCCCCCCGCAAGTAGGGAGAGGGTCAGAATGATGGTGACTGCCACGGTGTTGGTAGTGATCAGGGCAAGGACTGCAGCCACGAGGTTCTCCGGTGTCGGTTCCCTGTCCATGCGTCGGATGGCGTCCTGGGCCTCATTGCAAAGGGCCTTGACCATCCCCCAGGTGATCTTCGGCGCTGTTGTCTGTGGCCGCTTCCTCCGTCGGGTCCTCTTGGTCAGGGTGAGAACCTCCATCTCCGGGATCGGACTCGGGTCGGCCTGGGTCCACGCCATGTAGCTCCAAATGAGGCTTAACGCACCGAGCTGGAATCCAAACGACACCTGTAGGAGACATAACTGCAGCATACCCTCTTCCCCAGGTTACGAGTGGCACCGGGCCCCTCCAGGAAGGGTCCGGTGGCACCCGGTAACGGACCAGTGGTCGCGGGAGAGCTTCCGAATGGCGGAAGTGTTTCTCCTGCGGTGTGCAATCGGAAAAAAACATTAAGGTGATTGTACGTGAACAATACCTTATTCAGACAATGCTGTGCCTGACCCTGTGACTTGGGGAGGGCTGGTGGCTCCCCCCTTTCTGTTTGTTTGTCAATATAGGACTTGAGCGTCCAATTGACTCGTTCCACAATCGCTTGCCCCTGCGGATTGTAAGGAACGCCAAAAGTATGCTTAATATCCCAAGTGGCCATGAAGTTAGCCAACTGCCTACAACTGTAGGACGGGGCGTTATCGGTTTTCACGTGCCGAGGTTTGCCCATCGCTGCGAAGCAGGCTAGGAGGTGCTGCTCCACGTGGGAAGCAGTCTCCCCTTTTTGCGCTGTGGCCCAAACGAATTGCGAGAAAGTATCAATGCAAACGTGCATGTACTGCCATCTGCCAAACTGCGGGACATGTGTGACGTCCATTTGCCACACCTGGTTAGCCTCTGTCCCTCGTGGGTTGACCCCCCACGAGGGCCCCCCCGGTGCCCCTGCACAATGCTGGCAAGAGCGAACTATGCCTTGGGCTTGAGAAAGTGGCAGGTTAAACTGTCTGGCGAGCGCTTTGGCATTCTGGTGAAAGAATGCATGACTCTGAATTGGAGTAGTGAAAACACCTAACACTGACCGTTGCTGAATTTCCTTTGCGGCCGCGTCCGCTCTGATATTGCCTGCGGAGATTGGACCCGGTAGGTCCTGGTGACTTCGAATGTGGGCAATATAGAACGCTTCCGTGCGGTTTCGCAAGTGAAATTGAGCTGTGAGGAACAGACTCAGCAAATTTTTGTCTATCGCAGGAGTGATGTATGCTCCCGGTAGACTGTGAAGCAAGTTCCTAACATACTGACTGTCAGTAATGATGTTTAGGCGCTCTTTGGCGAAGGTGCGCAAAGCAAGGTTCACTGCTGCCAACTCTGCCCGCTGCGCGGACTTCTGTGGAAGAGTTAGCAGCGTGCGCCAAGCCTGGCCCTCCTGCCAAGTTAAGACACCGTATGTGCGACCCCCATCTGTAAAAACTGTTCTGGCCCCCTGAAGTGGAACCAGCGAGATCAATTCAGACAAGCTGACTGTCTGCGTTTGGAGTGAGACGAGTCTGGGGTACTTTGGCAAATGGTATGCCAAGCATCCGGTGAATCCTTCCAGGGCAATTGGAAGCGAGTCACCGAGCTGCATCAGCTGCTGAATTTGCTCTTTGGTGAATGGGACCACGATTTTTGCTAAGTCGTGCCCTGAAATGTCCCTAGCTCTCAGCCTTCCGCGGTAGACCACCGCGGAGACCAATTCTTGGGGAGGAACGATGTTTCGGGAAGAGGTATTCGGTAAATACACCCATTCCACGACACTCGCTCCTTTCTCGGAGTCCACTCCTAGGGCTCCGGTGAACATGGATCCGGCCCGAACGATGTACAAGTTCAGGATCGGGGCATATGGCCCCTGAGCAATCCTGTCCACCCACCTTTGACTGAGAATTTGGTTGACTTTCTCGAGAGCCAAGCGTGCTTCTCGAGGAATTTGTATCCGGTCTGCCGGCTGCTTACCTAGCGTTAGCAGCGAGAAGGGTGGTTTCAAAAGATCCGTATCCAATCTGAAGTACGGTCTGGCCCAATTAATGTTACCTAAAACTTGCTGCAATTCTACCAAGGTGACTGAGTCTTTTAAATTGATCTGAGGCAAAACTGGTGCTGCAAAGGAACGGAGAAGCCGATGACCCAAGTATGAGAAGGGCTCGGTTCTCTGCACTTTTTCCGGGGCAATGAGTAAACCTTTCTCCCCCAGGCTGGCCTGGAGGTCTGTAAACATTTCGCTGCCGAGTTGCGGCGCTGCGACCAAGATGTTGTCCATGAAATGGCATACTAAGGCTGTGGGGTGAAGGTTTCGAAACTTTGCCAGTGCGTTGTGAACATAAATTTGGCACAGGGTGGGCGAATTGAGCATCCCCTGTGGCAAGAATTTCCACGCGTAACGCTGCGTGGGCTCGCTGTGGTTCACAACCGGAACCGTAAAGGCGAACCTTTCCCGGTCCCTGGGGTCTAAGGGAATGGTGTAAAAGCAATCCTTGAGGTCTACGACCAGGATCTCCCAACCCTCAGGAATCATATTTGGATTTGGAATGCCGCATTGAAGCGGACCCATTGGCTGTATACATTTATTGATCTCCCTGAGATCGTGGAGGAGTCGCCACTTCCCCGACTTCTTCTTAATGACAAAAATTGGCAAATTCCAAGGACTGGTGGACTGCTCTATGTGTCCTGCATCTAGCTGCTCTTTAACCAGTTGCTTTAGGGCGACTAATTTCTCCCCCACTACCGGCCATTGTTCCACCCAGACTGGCGTGTTGGTAAGCCATTTAAGTGGCAATGCCATTACCCGAAGGTGAGAGTGGCACCGTACTGCTGTAAAATGTCTCGCCCCCCCAAAGGTTGATGTGCACGTCCAGAATGTGTGGCCGAATGACCGCTGTGCCGTCAGCCTTAGGGATTGTGACTTCCACCCACTCCCGGCTTCTAAACGCTTCTTGGATGCCGCCTACCCCCCACACATCGGAGACCGGCTCAATGGCCCACTCTCGTGGCCACTGGCTTCGGCTGACCACGCTGACGTCAGCTCCCGTATCTAGCAACCCTGAGATTGATTTTTTATTCAAAAATACCTCAATAACTGGTCGCTGTTTCCACTCAATGTTGGTCTCCACTGTCGCTAAGACCTGGTATCCTTGCACTGCCTCACTTGCGCTCGAGCGGTCTTCTGACCCGGACCCTGCGCTGTCCCTGAGCCTTCCCTGGCTGTCTCCTGGCGAGTTACAAGGAACCATAATCAGTTGCGCTAATGTGTCTCCCTTGTGAATGGTTTGGGGTAGGTGCGTCCAGAGTTGAACTTGGAGAACGCCTGAAAAATTTGAGTCAATGACTCCCGGAATTACAAGAATTCCGCGTGCTCCTGCTACACTGCGAGGCAAAACTAAACCTATGAAGCCTTTGGGCAGGGGTCCCATGTACTGGGAATCCACCAGATAGACTGTGCCTGGCAAGTCGCGTGTGACGTCCGCCTGGCAAGTCAATTCTAGCCCTGTACTACCCTTGGGGCTGGCCTGCGCCTCCGCAATGCCTGGAATGTGAATGGAATCTAATCTAGCTCTGGCTTGCCCAGAGCAAGGGAAGCCTCTGTTTGGACCGGGGCCAGAGACGTGCCCGCGTTCCGGTTTCCCGAATTCGGACAGTATCTGGACCAATGGTAGCCTTTCTTACACTTCGGACACGGGGTGGTTGGAGCCTTGGAACGTCCGGAATGTTGTCCGCAGCTCTTGGATTGGCACTCCCTAGCGAAGTGACCGACCTTGCCACAATTGTGACATGCCCCTTTGTTCTTTGGTCTTTTACCCCCTTGTACCGCCGCCGCCAGCAGACCCATTTTGTAGGAATCTGTGCCGACGTCGGCGCAAGCTCTAATCATGTCCGTGAGGGTCAAGTCGGGACGGTTACCCAGTGACTGCAAGATCTTACGGCAGTCGAGACTGGCGTTGTCTTTAGCCAATTTCATCATGAGCTCTTGTTGGGCTTGCTCATTATCGATCTGTCTACTAATCGCTTCCTCTAAGCGATTGACAAAGTCCATGTAGGACTCCTGGGCGCCCTGTTTGACTGTGGTGTAATTTTTGGCCGCTTTGCCAGATGCTGGGACTTTGAGGAAGGCCCTGAAGGCCGCCTCAGCTGACATCTGAAGAGTGGCAAGTGGCAAGTTGGTCTGCGCATCGATGGTTTCGAAGGCACCTGAACCATATAACTGGTCAGGAAGTACTGCCCCTCCCATCCTGGCAGCCCTTGTCTGAGCCTCGAGGCGAAACTCGCTGTCCCATAACAAATACTGGCTGGGGTTGAGCATCATCCGCATGACGGCTTTCCAGTTGTGCGGGATGAACATGGTGTTCTCGCACACTTGCTGAAGCGTGCCCCTAGTGAACTGACTTTGTAGTCCTGTCTCTGTAATGGCCTTCTGTATAGCCATGAGGAGCTTATACGGGACTGGTGAATGAACTACCTGCTGCTGCCCTGTGAGGGCATCCATTTCCAAGCGAATTGGACAAATCTGACTAAGCTCAGCTAGCTCTTCTGCTGGCAATTCCCCCTTCCTGATCTCTTCCTCAACTGTGCGCTGAAGGGCACTCTTAGTTTGGGAACCTGTAGCTGTCAGAGAAGCGCCTGCGCTTCCCATTCCATGCATTCCACCGGTGACGTCTGCAGCTGTCACCGAGGGAAAGCTCCCTACACTACTCTGTTTAAACTGAAGTGACGGATAGAGCGCCGTGGGCGCCAATGGTTCTACTGAGCCTCTACCCGGACTGGGTCTACCTCTGCTAAAAGTCTCCTACATTTGCTCCATGTGCGAATTATGCCCTTTGGAGCTTTTGGGGGTTGCTGAATGCAGTCTCCTATCTGATCCCAGAGCTGAAGGGATAATGTACCTGCTTCTGGGTAAGGCAGGCAGTGTTCCCTCAAGAACACCAAAAGTCTCGCTAGCTCTCCACTGTGAAAGCGTAACTGATATACCCTGGCCAGGATTTTGAATTCCTCCTCACGAATTCTTTGGCTAGCGGACGGACGTTGCCGCTGAGGACAAGTCCCCATATTAACTGCGAGGATCCTCTGAAGTCTCCTTCTCGGGACGAGTCGACGCGTCTGTAGTTCAGGCAATAGGTTTTGTGTCACGAATCTCTGGGTAGAGCTCGGAGCATGGCCTGCTGCCACGGGCCCTCGGTGGCCTCTGCGCTGTCAGGGTTCATAGCTGACCCTGAGCGGAACGCGTTTTTCCGTGCTGCAAGCCGCCGCGAAAGCCGGAGCAAGCTGTAGGATGCCTCTCTGTAATGCCTCGTCGCGGAACCGTCCTCCCGATTGGCTGGCTTACCGACAGGGCTTCCGCGCTGTCCTCCGGGATGATCGGACACGGTTCTAGCATAGAACCGGACTGCGTTGATCGCTTACTCTCGGGTAAGATCACGTCGGGGTCACCAGATGTTGGATTGGGGCCATGAGGAGGCCCTTAGGATCCCGGAGGAGACTGGTCAAAGGAACGACACGAGACAAGATGGAGCGAAGACCAGTGGTTTATTGAGGAAAAGACATCATCATTTATAGGAATTCAAGGCAGCGTGTGATGCGATCGTCATCTGACAGAAAATCATATCACCCATTTACCCGGGTTAATGGGAAATCTCTCTTGGGGAAGTTAATTAACTGGGGCAAACACTGACAGGGGAAGTCCATTGTTCGGGGTTTATGCCAGGGTAAATACGGCCACTATTTGCACCAGAGATTAGGCTCTTCCATGAGTCAGTAATTGCCTAATGCGTAATGGAGGTTTAGCGATTTGCTTCTCTCAGCGGAATTGCTGGTCAGGTCAGATGTGGGCGAATCAACCCTATGATTATTAATCTGTCCCCCCCCCCCAATTTCTGTGCCCGCAGAGCCCACGGGCCAGGAGCTTTCTCGACTGAAGTGGCCTCTGTGCGGGCCGTATTATGCCAATTATGCTAGCGGAATCCGCAATTTCTGATTCCCAGGTGTCAAACATTACCAACAACTTCCCCTTTCTGATCAGATATTAAGAACCCTTGATAGAAAAAACATAAATTGTATGGGTGTGTTTAGAAAGCCAAATACCCGTATCTTCCTTGATGTAGGCTTGGTTGAAACTGGGAGGTCAAAGGATGTGTGGGGAAAGCAGTTCCTTTATCCAAAGTTCCAAAATTAGCATCTAGATCTGGAGAGGCCACCCATGTGCACCCCCAATTTGTAATGTACATTCACTTAACTAAGCCATCATTTCCCATCAACTGGTAGGTCTCTGGTTCTCTTTAAAACTTAAAGCCTCATCTAAATGCATTGGTTGCCAACATGGCCATAGCCAGGATTCTAGATTATTATTATTATTATTATTATTATTATTATTAGTATTATTAGTATTAGTATTAGTATTAGTATTAGTATTAGTATTAGTATTAGTATTAGTATTAGTAGTATTAGTATTAGTATTAGTATTAGTATTAGTATTAGTAGTATTAGTATTAGTATTGGGGGGATTTTTTTCAGGCGGGGCAAAAAAAATTCTGGGAGGGGTGGCAATGTCACACTCACATATATAACATTGGTACCCCTGGGTGGGTTGAGGGGCCAGCTGTTAGTTCAGGAGAGTTTTCAGTCCCCCTGACCCCCCTGGCTACGGCCCTGGTTGCCAAGACTGAAGGCTTCCTTTTCAGTTGGCAAGGAAGAGAAAAGAAAATAGCCCAAAAGAGAGAATATTACATGTCCAGCTGCAAACAAAAACTGTAACAGTAATTGTAAAAAGAAATTTAACAATGTGAAATGAAAGGAATTTTTCATTCCCAAGACTGTATACTCAAAACTGTTCACTATGACCATAAAACGTCTTGGTACCCTAGCATATTATTGTTCGTATGTTGTTTTATATTCAGAATATAATCCTATCATCTATGTGTCTGCCAACAACTCACATCTCAATTACACAGTATATGAATTTCCTCCTACCTCAGTTGTTTGTACATTGTATTGCCAACTCAAAACACAGACAATCTTCTTAATATTTTAGTGAATTATCCTTTGCCTACCAAACAGTACTGCCATTATCCTTCTGCTTACTATTAGAAGACATTTGATTGTTTTCCTCTTAAAGTTTATGTGAACATTTGTAGAATGTTGAGACTGGAAGGATGAGAAATCCCCTTGCAATCATTAAGAATTTAAATTGGCTCAAATGTTCATTATATCTGTTAAATGGAATATTAATGACTTCCCTGAAAGCTCCAGTATGGGTATGATGATAAAATATTTGAATGTTATCTTCCTTTTTACTTTGGGATTATTATACATTTCAATTGATAATAACTGAAGTGCATTTAAAACTTAACACTAATTATCTCATCCATCTCTTATCAGGGAATTCATTAGTATTTTGTTCTATCAAATGGTTGAGTCTGAGATACAATGAGTTATGCAAGGTCGTCTACCAAGTTCATGTCTTAGCATGAGTTGCAACCAGAATTACTCAAATCATGCTGCAAGATGATTGATCTGCTAGCTTCTATTCATGGGACTGCTTATATCATCGTTAATAATGTTACTATGGCACTAATAAACAAGCCAAGAGCAGATGTTTTTTGCATGAAATGACTCTCCTTGCTGACTTCTTTGTGTTGAGGTTATTCTTCACTTCACCACTTTCAGCCATTCTTATGTCCTTTACATAATTTGGGAAGGATAAGAGTTCTCATCATTGGCTATTATGGGAATTGATTTCAATATATCTGGAGTGTTCTAAATGGAGGAAGTTTTATCTAAGCAGATTTGAAGGCCAGAATGGTGTTTGAATAGAATGTTCATTTGTCTTGGGAGATCCATTTGATGTTTACAAATGCCCAAACTCAGTTCTTGAACTGTTGGATCTTACATAGCCAAACTGGAACAATCCATATCTTAATGAGCAGGACTCAGCCACAGCTTTCTGCTGGTGAAATAGCAGATCCCAGTAGAAACATAATAAGAGTGATGTCCCTCATTACTATTGCAGCCCCCTGTTCACCTCTTAAAGAAAGGTAGAATCAACATTTGTCTGGAGAGCTACAGGAAGGAAAAGAGAGAGATAATTTTTTGAAAATACAAACAGCAGAGCACTGGTTTGACCTTGCACCAAGGTCCACTTTGGGATGGGGAACTTGTGGCCCTTCAGATATTCTAGGACAGCTTGTGGCCATATTTGAAAAGGTAGATGGGAAATGTTGTCCAACAATGTTTGAGAGGCACCTGTTCCCAGCAAGAACAGACAATGTCAGAATTAGAACCTGGAATATTCTCCATGTTACACCTCCTCCCATAACAGTTTCTCCATACCCCCTTCTAAGTCTGTAATAATGAAACATGAAATAAGTGCATGTTTGTTGTGTTCTGATGGTTTTACCTTTCCACATGGATTACAATGTAACCTTGCCTATAGCAACAATGTAACCTTCAGCTGTATCATATAAACCCTGTAATAGGACGCGAGCTAATGACCACCAGCTGGCAGCAGCGAGCGTCCAAGCTCTCTTGGTCCGAACTCATCAAAGGCAACAGCGCGGGAAGTTTTCCCGCCACCACCTACACCTGGACAAGAAGGGCGTGACCCGCAATGACGTCACGCAGACAGTAGCCAATGGGCTACCATGGCACCACGTTCAAATGTATTACTACTGTATATAAAGAGCTATCGATCCGCCATTACCTCATGTTCCCTCTGTCCACGATGCAATAAACCTGAGTTAACCCAGCCCGAGGCTGTGTCCTGTGTCTTGGTTTGCATACACCAAAATGTTTCTATCCTGATGATGAGGAAAAGAGATCTTTTTTTGCACTATATTTGAAAGCTACTATGACAACCCTTCAATATGTTTAGTTTTGTTTTCTTATTATAGGAACAGGTCATCAGTTCCAGAAAGGCATAATAACAACTTCATTCTTCCTGTTGGTACACTTTAGACTAAGCTGACTGACAATAATGGGTGCTTATTTCAAGCCTTGAATAGGATCTGCCATTCTATGAAAGTGGTTATCCACGCTGTGCTCCTGCAAGATGCTAAATAATGTGAGGCAGTGATGTTCATTTGTTAGTTTAAGGTGCTGCTCATTTATTTCCACTCCAAACATGCACGAGAGCTGTAAAGTGTTCTGCTACATAAACAATAGAAGAAATGGTGTCAGAATCTGCTGAACACTGGGTAGGACATAAAGCAACTTATGGCAGGTTTTTTTGTGTTTCCCATCTAGATATGAAAAAGAATTTTAAATTTTGTCAGTCAATTAACAGAACATTTTCTTGTAACAAAATGCCTTTGTTAATTAATGAGATTTTTAAGAGAAGAAAAGGTCTACTGTTCCTTCAGTGCAACTGAATAATTGTTTAAAAACCAGAATTGATTGGTTGGGTTCTCTACTTTAAAAAAAGGCCATTAGGGTCTTCCTGTCTCTAGAAAAGAGAAGTAATTGTACATTTAGCACTGTTTCAATGTTAAAATATTCTTGCCTGCTATCCATGGATTCCTTACCCAAAGGAAAGTTTTATGTGTTATTTAGAAGATTAAAGCAGTAGGATGAGTCCTCTCATGTGGAGGAAGGTGACCTATAAATGAGACTAATATCTCCTATCCTTCCACACGTTGTTGACTTACAAATATATATATTCTCCTACAAGATATAGCCATTTTAAATAACTTCTGGAAAACAAAATTCCACTCCTAGTCCATGGGAAAGCACATGTACAAATGCCACTGAACTGAACTGTAGATGGTCTATTACATTGTTTGGGGTTTCCCATGTGAGCAGAGTTCAGATTATTTTCTGTTGGGCACCTGACAGCATGTGATCACTGCATTTTTATTTGAATCAGTCCTTATAGTCCAGGGGTGCCAATACTTTTCGGGCCACAGGCCGGTCACGTGGTTCAGCGGGCTGGTCACATTGTTCGTCCCACCGGAAGCAGAAGTAAAACATGCCTTGCAACTTGTTTTGCAACAGGATGAGATAGATTTTAAGATGTCATTTTCTCTGCATAAATCAGGGATGCCCAAACTAAGGCCCATGAGCCAGATCCAGCCCCCAATGCCAATTCATCCAGCCCATGCCATCCATCCTCATCGCATACGGCCCATGCCACCCTCATATGGGCGCATTTTACTTCTGCTTCTTGCAGCGACGAGGGCAGCGTGTGCCAGATTAATTGATGTGGGGCCGGATGCAGCCCATGGGCCATAGTTTGGGCACCCCTGTTATAGTCATTCCAAATAAGAAAACTACAAACCAGGACCAATCTGGCCTGGGTTGGTCTGTATGAGGGGCAGTTTGGAATGTGCCAACAAAAAGTATAGTCAACATTTTTAGAGTACTTTCAACCAGTTCGAGGTGGGGTGGGGAGTGGGGGGACAAAGTGGACTAAATTATAGCTGACTTTTGAGTCTCCCTTTTCTATCATAGTCCTTTTGTAGTAAACATCCTTCGGAGGAAAAGACCTCTAGTGGTTTGAAGGAAACCACTCTAGTCCTTCCACATTTAAAAGATGAATCTTTACATTGCTATTGGGAGCCCAATAGTCACTGTTCATCTGACTCTCCATCCTACTTTTGTTCAAAGGGTTGCCTCTTGAAACTACACCTCTCAAAATCTGGTGGTCATTTTTGCCAGTGGTCATGCTAACTGGTGGCCTCTGCTATTCTAGCACTAAAGAGTAACTGTTTGCATCACTGGGCAGTACAAAACATGTCAATTGGAATCACAGGCTGTGGGAAAGCAAAGTGGTTTCTACTGACATCAGTTAATCTTACTTCTGAGTAAACTAATTTAGGAGTAACCTACTTTACACATAGTACAAATCAATGCTGAATGGAACACACCAACATTGGATAGAAACTTATGTGCCATGATGACCTTTTGTTGTTGAAAGTTTTGAAATGGTAGCCGCATTAGTCTGTGTTTCAAGCATATCAGAAAGTCAACAAAACAAAACAAAAAGACAAAAACCATTGTGGTACTTGATCTACAAAAGCTAACATTAAAATACAGCAGTTAGTATTTAAAGTGCCACAACACTTTTGTCTTATTTTGTCTTGTTTACTCTCTAATACACATTTTTGTGTCTCCCAGTTGTCAAAGTGGGATTATGAAACACCTGGCAGGTGACTAGATATGACTAGATATGGTGGCCTAGTTACTCTCTTTTAATGAAGTCAATAAATTACTTAAAGGGCTGCCAGAGGACAGTTTTTCTTTTGAAAATGTCCTCCTTTTGGGTAGGTGTCCATTCCAAGTCTGATTTAAAGATAAAGAAGCATAAAATGCAGGACCAAGAATCTTGGGGTCATCCATTTATCATCTCCACCAGTCCAGTCAGATAAATTGTAATTCATTTAAATTATAAAAACCATTTCTATTTTTCCCCTTTCTGCATCTAAACTGTTATATGCATTTTATGCAAATCAATGCCCTCTTTAGTTCATCATTATGGCAATTTATTTTCTTCATTTTGATGATCCATCTCCAAACCATGAGTTAGATACTATTACAAAGGCCCACAGAAAGTCCATAATAAAATATGTTTCTACTAACGATTCCCCAGTGTGCAGGACTGGGCAAGCAAAGGTCCAGGCTGCAGAGAAAATGGCACAAACAAATGCAACACAGCCCCAAATTACAGTGTGTTGTGCTTAACACAGACCGACATATTTTGACATATAAGGTGGATGATCTCTCTAGCACCTCACCCCATACTTGGCAGTAAGAACACAACGTTAATAATCATGCTGCCATTTCATGGCATTTACAGCCTGATACACTTGCATCATTCTCTCTAATGATGGGTTCAACCTTGTATGTGTCAGTTTTATTTTCTGTGACTGAGCCAATTGTCTTCTTAGAAACCATCTTAGCCAGCCTCTCTTTAACCTGAATATTCAGAGCTGAAACTAATGATAACCTCTAATTTTTAGCAATACAGCAGGTGCTTGTCATTTCCCCATCTTTCTACATCTCCCAGCCTCAGGTTGTTAGCTTCAGCATGGCTCCTTGCTCAGGATCAAGGAGACTGAAATAGTGATGCAAATGGCTGTCCTAATATGAAAAAAAGGAAACAAGCACAAGGAGGGAAAATAAAAGACATCCGCAACAAGAGAATCCTCAGCCTGCAAACTGATTGTTCTTTTCTCCTTTGCGCTTCACATTCAAGACTTTGTCACTTTGCAAATATAATCCATTTCTAAAGCTGCAAGAGTGAAGGACAGAAAGCCTTTTGCTTTGGAATTTCAAACTCTGCTGTGAAACACAAAAGCAGTGGGGGGGGCATGATTTTGAAGTCCTATCCTGACGAAGGCATTGGTAGATTTATGTGTAAGTTTTTGAAGGAGCAAGAAAGTCTACAGATAGACACTTGCTTAGGATAGCTGGCTGAATGGAACCTAATAATAGAAACTTTTTTAGGATTAATAGGTACTGAATAGAACCTATGCAGCTATCTGGATAATAAGGAAGATAGACAGACAGGCAGAAAGGTAGACAATAGATAGGGCTAAATCTAGTTTCTTTTATCATTCAATGGATTGTACAAAAGTGTTGATTTAACAAGCGCCTATTATTCAACAAGCCTACTGTAGCTGAGCATAGCAATTGGATTTCATTTTTTCCATGTACTTTTAAAATTATTTCTTGTTTGTCTGTTTATCTTTCTGTCTGTCTAATGGCTAGTCCCAACCAGAGAAGACGCATTGAATGAATGGGTCTTTTAGAGTCAAAACCTGTGCATGCAACACATTTACTCTAGTTAGCTCTAATAATGGGAATGTTCCTAGATCAATAAATGGTCAAGTAAGAGAGATCTGATGCTCTTATTCTTGGTATACTCTTAGTTGAGCTGCTGGTCACTCATAAAGAGCAACCTGGAAAAAACAGGAGTTTTATGAGATTTATTTCGAAGAAAGGTAAGTTCATTCTCACAACAAGATGTTGTAAATACTTACAAATGTAGGCCTTGGCCATGGTTGATCTTCTGTAATCATGATATTACAAGATATTCAACTTTTAAAGATACTCAACCATTTCCAGTGACCCTAATGATATCCGGTTATTATAAGTATGAAGAGTTATGCTAAGATCTTAATGATTTTTGTTTCATTGAAACTAAGCACCACATGTGTCTATAGAAAAAATTGTACATTACTGGTTATTGGAAATTCTTATTTTTTTATTGACTTCTAATATATATCTGCACAAGAATAGTCAATGCTAATTCACGAATACACAAAAAATGTTCCAAGTAATATCAATGATAGTTCCAACTATTGGACATTAATGATATATACTGTGGATATATGAAGACAGGACTCTTTTGGTTTCTCTTAGTCTTAATCTAGATTGTTTAGGAACTGTCATGCCAGTCAACATTAATTGAACAGCCTGGACTGACTGTGACAGTGTTTTCAGCATTTGATGTTATCTTCCCATTGTACACTCTTGAACAAATATTCCCACATTACACACAATGGACAGATTTGCATATCTGAGGCAAGTCTTGGATGTATGGGTGATTTTCACATCTAACTTTTAGACTTCCAAGATCACATATGCAAAAGGTATCAATCTGGTCATTGCAGGCGCACCCCCCAATAAAGGACTCTGACACTGGTAAAAGTGGATAACGGCATTGGGCCACATTTATTGATTCATGTCCTAGTCCGAATTATAACTTTCTATTGGTAATTGACCAATCATAATTCTTTAAGGCAAGCAGGCCGAAGTAACACTGGTAAGGTACCACCCAAAATTGCCAACGGCAATTGTTACAATGTATCTATTTGTATCAATTTGTTTGTTGACAACAAACAAATTGTTGACCGTAGTCAATATCTAACTAATGACCCCACCCTCTGACGCGTATCCGTGAAATCACGGGGTGATGCATGCTGTCTAGCTGTAGCCATCACCCCGTCACCTGGTTCGTCGTTGACCGGACAACGTTTAACCAACTTATGCCTGTCTAGTGTTGTCCAGTCAATTGCGAACCTGCCGGATACCTGTGGGTCATAAATGTTTACCTTACCAGTGATACCCGCCACACGGGGAGGCTTCCCAAAAGGCTCACCGCCCCCCACAAGACCGTCAGCTCGGTCGACAGGCCTGCTCGCCATTCCACTAACCAGAGGTCCATACCTCCCTGCGACAGATGGGCCCCATCCCCTGAGTAAAGCTCGTAATTTTGCAGACTGACGCCGGGGAGGCCAATGACGCGTCCCCCACCCTTGTCGAAAAGGAACCGGGCAATAGCCCCGTTCACGGAGCGTCGGCTCAGTCAAGAGCCTCGAGGCCGAACGCCCCCCTGTAAGCGTACCGCGGTATCGTGTCCGACCAATTGAGGGATGTGGCAGGCCACACATGATGTGAGTAGGGCAGGTCACTGCAAACCGCAAGCTTCTGCGATAGGCCAGTGACCCGCCCCAAGCCATCGCCCCCAAGGTACATAACCAGGACATCGGGCGAGTCAGCATCCCTGATGTAGAAAAGGAATGGCAACAGTTCCCGCCATAACATGCCGCGCTTACCATACTACCTGAGACGTACGGCTGCACCCAGTCCCAGTCGGGGTCCCCACTCTGTCGCCGCAGCGTCACGCACTGCCCTGTGCACGTGGCAACGGCCCACCAGCCATACTGTCACCGGTGTAAAACGACACCCAGGGTCTGTCAAGGAAAAAAGGAGGGGGGAGAAACAGTGCAGTGACTAAACCGGTACTCACGGTTGAAGAGGGCGAACACAAAACTGAAAACATTGTGATCCCCACCCACCCGTGCGGCGTATTTCAGCCCCGGAGTACCCAAAAACAACTGCAGTATGAGCCGCCCCTATCCTGAACGAATGGGTGCCGCAACGAGCCCCAGAGGGGCCAACACTGTCTAGTGCCTTCCCGGCACCCTTCAAATTGAAATTTAGTAAGAGAAGACCCACCTTGGTGACAGAAAAACGGGCCATGGTGCGTGCCACACAGTGCAAGGAAATCCTGTAGGGCACCAACCGGACAGATGTCTGCCGAGGAACATTGTAGCAGTCTACTCCACTGCCTACGCCGTGCTGATACATTTTAGAGGAGCGTACCCCCAACTGAGCCCAATATTGTTCACTCAGACATCTTCGAGTTCCAGTGCCCTACGACTTGCATCCGCCTTATACAGCATCTCAAGCTCGCCGATGCGGAGCGCTCCAAAAAAGGCGACCGTTGTAGCCACATAAAATGGGCTGCCTCATCTTATCAAAACAGAGGCCAGGCCAGCCCCGGGCCAATTGGGTAAAAACCCCTGGGGAAATCGGGTGGCGGTCGTCCGGGCAACGCCCACGCGCGCGCACCCACCCCTCCAAAACATGTCTCACACGGAAGTCAGTGGTGCTGTCCACATGACCTCCCACTTTGGCCATAAAAGCCAACGCTGACAGCTTAGATGCTATGGTGCGAGGTGCAAAGCCCTGGGCATGCAGGTAAACCATGAACCGCAGAACATGGGTTACCGGGATCGGCCAGGTTCCTGGCATTTGAAATTGGGTACAGAATGCTCTGAAAGAATTAAATGCGTGGTGATACACCTTACGCGTGCGTGGCGCTAGTGACAGGCCAATCGCCCGGTTCACCTCTCCTTGCCAATGTTCCATATCCCGTCCGGGAGTGGCGAGGGAAATTCCTCCGCATCCGTGGCCAAGGCACGGAACCGGGAGATCTGCAGGCGGGACAAAGCATCAGCAATATCATTAGTAACCCCTGGGACATGCCTGGCCCTGAAAAGAACGTTGAGGCGCAGGCTGCGCAATGCAAACTGGCACACTGGGTCCATAACCCTGGGCGATTTAGAGGTCTGTGCATTGACAATGTGGACAACAGCCGCATTGTTACACCAAAGTGGACAACCGAGTTGGCCCCCTCCTCGCCCCATAGCATCAAAGCACCCAGTATAGGGAAAATTCCAGATACGTGAGACCACGCAGGCGACCCGTGCCTGCCCAGGATGGTGGCCACCCACCATAGGCCCACTTCCAATTGAAGTACATCCCATAACTCAGGGATCCCGAGGCATCGGGCTGTATCTTAAAGCGAGGGGAAGCCAGGAGCTCAGACCTCCAAAATGACACCCCATTGAAATCCCTCAGGATCTGTAGCCAGACAAGCACGTCTGCCCTGATACGGGGCAAGTCTAACCCTATGGTGGGGCCTGGATAATCCTGCCATGGCGTCGCGCAAGCGCCGAGCAAATGCCCTGCCCGGTGCGACGACCCTGCCAGCGAAATTGAGGTGACCATGTAGCACCAGCAGGTCCCTCGGTGATGCCATGCGCTTGGCCAGCAAGTCCGAGATAAGGGCCACTAGCTTTGACACCTTATCCCACTGCGACCTAGAAGCCCGTGCTACCGTGTCAATCTCCACCCCCAGGAATACTAGCTGTGTAGGTGGGCCCTCGGTCTTTTCGGGCGCTAAAGGGACACCAAGTTCCTCCATTAGCGTCTGAAATGTGTTGAGGAGACGTGTGGACGTGTCCCAGCCCCGTTCAGCCCCGAATAAAATCATCCAGGGAATGACCGGGACCCTGATCTGCGAACAAAAGCCCACTCCAGGAAGATGGAGGAACGCTCGAATGCCGAGCCCGAAGTGGAACAGCCAAAAGGCATGGCAGCATTGCAATAATATGCTCCCCGGAACGGGCGCGCAGGGACAGGGCCAACGACCCTGCCCGCATAGACCTCCTTATCATTGCTGGCAGGAGCCACCTCCTCCCTCCCCCTAAGGGATAAAGATTGGGGGCATCCTGAGGGGACCTATCACCCATGAAAGGGATACGTAACCCCTGCCTTAAACCCTGAAGGAGATATCCACATCCTCTCCCTTCGGGTACAATGTGAGCCAGCGCTCCAACATGTCCACATTAATTGGGGAGGGAGCCCTTTGGTGAACTAGATCCATCTGCGGCAGTCTTGCCAGCCCCCTGTCCACCCCTCCCTCTGCCCCGCATCCCTCCAGGCCTGGGACAGCCAGAGGCCGCATGGGGGCCAGCACAGGGGGGACACTAATGTCTGTATTTGCCATTCTTCCTATTGCAGGAACCATTGGACGAGAAAGTCCAGCACAGCAGGCGGGCTGGAAACCCCCTGCCCCGCCCCGTGGCAGTGGACCTGTGCTGGGGCCGCCCGCTGGATCGCATGTCCACAATGGTATCTCTCCCCGGGCGTGGGGCGCGTGGGCGTCATGTACAAAAGCCACAGCCTCTGGCATGGCTCAACCCACCTAATGTCGGGGTGCCGGGGAATCCGCATATGGAATTAGACGTCATAAGCCAACCACGATGGGCCCGGAAAGTCAACCATCGCCCAGTAGATGTTGTCCATACTGGACCATCGGAATTACAAAATCCGGCCGGGCCCTAAGGTACACCGCCATGTATATGAGGTAGGCCAGCAACCAGTCGGCCCACGTACGTGGTGGCTTGCTACGACGTGCCTGCTCCTTATCCTTCTCATCCTGCCCCCCCCTACTCCTTGGTGGGCCCTCTGTTGAGGAGTGAGAAGATATCCACGTAATCCCGCCGCCAGATCTTCTCTTTGGTGGTCTGTGCCAAATGGACACCCACCTGACTGAGCGAGGTCATCAGGAATGGCATCCCTGAATGGATAACCCACAGGGTAAGATGAATGGAGGATTAATGACATTCACCCCGGTCCTAGCTCGGTACGAGCCTCATAGGGGAGACAGTCGACTTAGGAAAGGTGGTTCCAAGATGGGCCCCGCTACTCTCATAGCCCCAACTCCCTCAGCTGTGCACAGTGGAGCCCCCTCTTCGTTACCCTTCAAGGGAACCAGATTAGTAGCATCCTGGGACCCCTAACACCCCGGAATGGAATACAAAAAGCCCCATAGAAAACCCTCCAGGAGGTACCCCGCCCCATCCCCTCTTGGATGTGCTGATTGCCATCTCTCTTGCCTGAGTACACCAATTGGGGAGGGGGGAAGCTTTGTCAAGGCTAGTTCTTTAGATGGAGCTCTGATCGCCCCTGTGCACCCCTACCTCTGCCCCGTAACCAACCAACCCGCATGCACGCGGAGGCGGCGTAAGGGTCGGCGCAAAAGGTGACACCAAGTCGGTAACGACACTGGCGCTTAGCACACACATCGCCAGCTGAGCAGGTCGAACACAGCAGGCGGGCTGGAACCCCCTGCCCGACCAGTTACATGGAGCCTGTGTCTGAGCAGCCCGCTGCTCAGCATGGACACCATGGTACCTATCACCAGGCAACAGTCACGTGGGAGTGATGTACACGAGCACAACTGCTGACAGTGCTCATCCCACCTCCCCTCAGGGTATAGAGCCACCCTCATCCGCATTCCTCACTGTAAGCCAACTGCATTGGCCCATCCAGTCAACCATCGCCCTGTAAATTTTAGCGATGGATGGAACCATCAGGGTGTGCCAATCAGGCCGGGCCCTGCGGCATACCACCATATATACAAGGTATGCCGCCAACCAGTTGTCCCAAGGTGCGCGGTGGCTCACGACGATGGGACAGCTCTTTGTCTCAGTCGTCCTGTCCCTCTCTCTCCTCCACAGGGGCCTCACAGTTCAATAGGGGGAATATCCACCTGTCCCCCTCCAGCCCTTGCTCCTCATGACCTGCGGCCAATAATCATCCAGGGGCAAGTAATTACCAGCCGTCAGCAAAGCCATCGATGGCACATCCTGTATAAAGGGCATACGCAGGAGGACCCGGACTGCCCCTGCGATGCTCGGCACTGTCCCGGGGGCGGACACCCCCCTGCGTGGTGGCTTGCTCCGGCGGGACAGCTCTATGTCTCTGCTACCCCGTCCGTCTCTCCCCTCCTTAGTGGGCTCTCGGTTCATAGGGAGAATATATCCACGTACTCCCCCCACCAAATCTCGTCCCTCGTGACCCAGGACAACTGATCACCAAGGGGCAATGAATAGTCAGCCGTCGGCAAGGCCGTGACCGGCACATGAGGTACACGGGGCAAACGCAGTGGGACCTGGCCAGCCCCTGTGATGTCCGGCACTGCCCCGGGGGCGGAAACCCCCACCCCCAATGTCGTGCCAGTATGCAACCAAGGGGCACTGGGATAGGCTGGCAACTGATGCCCACTTGCCTCAAATTGGCGAGGCCATGGCCACTGAACCCCGCCGCTGGAAGTGGACTGTGATGTGGGTGCATTAACTTGAACCATACTCACTAGGTGCACCCCGTGAGCCGCCCCCACTGGGGGTTCCGGCCCACGGCGGGCGTTGGAGCTCGCGACCAGGAATCGAGCTCTGGAGCCACATCTGACCACTCCCCGGCTGTAGCTCAGGACGAACAGGGAGCTGTGAGACAGCGGCAGGCACGGCCGAAGTGTCTCAAGCAGCTCGATCCGGGCGGCCGCCTGTTGAAGTGTGGCGGCCGTCGAGGTAACCGGCGGGCATGAAGGGCCCCCAGTATATAAGGAAGGGCCCCCTCCCACGGGTTTGTGTGTAATCCCCAGGATGCCTCCAGCACCGCACAGAACCCCCAGTATAAAGTGGGCCAGGTGGGCTGGACGGCCCACTAAGCATTAGACCAGGATCCCCAATTTGAGAGCCCAGGCCAGAATAGGGCCATGCCCAAACTCCGGCCCATGAGGGGCCGGAGGTAAACCGTGCTGTGTGCCAGCACCAGACCCTCCCCCATTGTCCCGGCCCATGGCCGGCAACTGCGGGCCAAGGGCCGGAGCCCCCGAAGGGCCGGCCCGAGGCTGGGGAGCCGAGGGCCATACTCCAGCCTACCCCTCTCCACCGGTATCGGTGGGTAAAAGCATTATCGTGCCCTGCTGCAGGGGTGCAGCCCTGGTCCTCCGACCCAAGGGCTGCCCCCCGCGTTGCGCAGGGCCAAAAGTCCTACCCGTTGGCCGCGGCTTCATCGCTGAGGCCCTCTGTTTGGGAGGCATATCTTAAAGAAGGAGCAGGATCCCTTTCCAGGGATCAAAGAGCGCAAAAAAGGCACTGAGGAGCCAAGCCAAAGGCTCCGTGCGAAAATCCTTCCTTCCCAGCCGGGAAGGAGCAAGGAAATGAAGAAACACGATGGAGAAAACTTCTCCTCTCCGTCGCTATTTTAAAATGGCAGCTCGGCTGCCTCGTGGCCACCCCTTTTATAGAGGGGTGGCCACGCCCCCTAACTCACCCGGATGTCTGAGTCCGGGTGTGGGGGGGGCACAAAGAGCACGGCGGCCATTTTGGCACCGCGCTTTCAGATGCTCAAGCCTTCCTCCATGGGAGATGTGCCTCATTTCTGTTTGCATTACAGCAATCCATCCAAATGTGAATGTTTCTCGCAAATCTTTAGAGGGATTTAAAGAACAACACTGTAACTTGTTGTAATACTCATTTCTTTCATGACAGCCAGATGATAGTTCTTGCTCTTCTTTCCCTGTCCACAAAATAGCATGTGACATTATGAGCTATTCATCTGTTGCGTTGGCCTGGTTGGCAGCTCACCAAAACAATGACAGCGCCGACACTGACACAGATGCCGACGCCGATGATGCTGACACCGACACCACTACCAACAACAACAAAAACAACATCAAACAACAACAGGGAAATACTGCCTGGTTCTCTCTAGCACCACTTTCTGATATTTATACTCAAAATATAAAAGACAAAATAAAGCACTTTCGTTCTTTGATAATTACGATTAATAATAGAATGGAACAAAACCTGAACTAATCATCCACTTACACAATCTTATGAGGTACTTTAAATGTAGGTAGCAAATATTTTTTGTTATTACAAAAATAACTTTGCAAATACTCATGTTACTTTTGAAATGTTTCCTGCTGTCACCTTCATTCTATAAAAAGTAACTAGCTATAGGAAACTATATTACTTGTAACTAATTACTTCCAAGTGTTGTATTTCCTCTTGTGTTCCTGGGTAATATGCTTTCTGTGTATAGCAATATATAAGTGAATATCCAACAAAACACACTGGAAACCTGGATGCCTAAATAAATAGACCTAAATATACAAAGACAGAATATATGTACAAATACAAGGGATTAGATACAGGCTTACTCATATTTTTTTGCAGAACCACTGAACTCAAGAGGGATTTAAATTATTCACACTATCTAAGTAATATCTTATTTAATGCAATAGAGTCCATTCTAAATGTGACTAATGTCTAGCTCCAACTGAACGTATTTTAGGATGTATCTCATTAACGTTTTACAAACCAGTGATGTTGGCACAATTCTTTTGCATGCATACCTGATTTCAGTATTTTGCACTTCTATATTACTGAGGCTGGGGAAAATTCTACTGATTATGTTATATGGAATTATAGATTGTCTCCTACACCACCTTTGAAAAGTTGTTCCATTTAGATAGTTGTTGAATATCAGCACTACCTCAGATCTTCAAATTATACCCTAATCAATAGAGTTCTTTTCTGTTTTGCATGACACAACAAAAACAGTAAATGGGGAGAGGTTATTAGTCACAGTAGGGCAGACTATAAGATATTGCTAACAGTGTTCTGTGTTTGTGCTACTTCAATACTAGTTTTCCAAGCCAGGTTTACTCCAACAACTAAGATAAGTCAAGAAAATTTATCAAAGGGTTTAGTGTAAGGGACCAAAGACAATGAAACAGCCGAAGGGTTGGCTTAACACAGGTTTATTGCATGATGATCCGGAGGAACATGTGGTAATGGCGGATGAGTAGCTCAATATATACAGCTGGCTATACATTTGAATGTGGCTCGTCGACAGACTATTGGTTGCTGCCTGTGTGACGTCGTAGAAGGTCACACCCTTCTTGACCAGGTGAAGAGGTGGCGGGGAATCTTCCCGCGCTGCTGAACCAGGTGAATCTGAGCCATGAGAGCTGGACGCTCGCTATTGCCATCTAGTGGCTGCTAGCTCGCGTCCCCTTATTAGGTTTACATTGATACAGCTGATGGTTATAATGTTGCACACAGAAAGGTTACATTGTTAACACATGGCAAAGGTACATTGTTAAAGGCACAGCTTTACAGAACACAACATCCCTCCCCCCTAGGATGAGACGAAGTCTCTCAGCCAAGATGGCTTGTTGCATGTGCGTTTGGGCCATGAAGAGGGCTGACCCCCCGCGGGGGCGCTACTGCTTCTTTGTTCCCTGGTCCCTTGTCCTGAAATGGGAGAGGGAGACTTGTTAGTGGCTTGCCGCTGTCTGGCGGCCTTAGGGGAAGGGAAAAACTCCATTGTGGGCAGACCGGGGGCAGTCGGAGCTAACGAAAAAACCCTCTTCTCGCTTGGACGGGTGGGGGACCACTCCAAAAACCCCCCCCCGGTTCTGAAAATCAAAATCTAACTTAGTAGGGGCATCCGCATTTGTGGGGACATTCGGCGAGATATGTATGGGGTCGGGTTCCTCCCCCCCCCTCAGAAAGATCCCCTAGGATATCTACGAGAACATCCTCCTCCCCCCTTGGTGGGGGCCCGCGGTCCCCTTTTTCTCCCCCTTGGGCTGAACGGGTGGGGGAGAACCCTAACGCTGATTTTTTCTCTGTTTGGTCTGTGCCCTGCTCATCGGAGACCCTGCGTCGGAGCTGGTCCGCGTGCCGCCTCCACAGGAGCCCTGTACTGGTTTCCACGCGGTACGACACGGGGCCGGTTTGCTCCACAACTACGCCCGGTACCCAGGCTGGGCCCGAGCTGGCGTAATTCCTGCAATGCACGGGGGCGCCTACACTGAAACTCTTTGTGGCCTCCAGCCCGATGTTCCTTCCTTTGTCCTCTACCCTCGTGGGGTCTAGCCTAGTAAGGATGGTGGTCAGTTTCCTACGCATTAAGAGCTCTGCGGGGGAGTATCCTGACGCCAACGGGGTCACCCTGTACCCTAGCAGAAACTGACACACTTGTAGGTTCAGATCCCCTGGGCCCATGCGCCGCAACGCGTCCTTCGTGGTGCGGACGAGGCGCTCTACTTGGCCATTGGTGGCTGGGTGGAACGGGGCGGAGGTGATATGCCGAACGGCATTAATCTCCATGAATGCCCTAAACTCGGAGGATGTGAAACAACTAGCGTTGTCGCTAATTAATGTGTCGGGTATGCCGAACGTGGAAAAGAGCCTCCGCAAATGCCTAATGGTCAGGGCCGAGGAGGTGCTCGTGACTGGGATAACCTCCAACCATTTGGAGAAGGCGTCCAACACAAGAAGGAACAGGGTGCCTCTGAACGGGCCCGCGAAATCAACGTGCACCCGGGACCACGGCCCCTTAGCCGCGTCCCATTCCCTGTGGGGAAGGCGGGCCTCCTCTGGTCTGGAGCATTGGCAACTTTCACAAGTGCCGACC
Organism: Bradypodion pumilum; assembly: GCA_035047305.1. Taxonomy (NCBI): domain Eukaryota; kingdom Metazoa; phylum Chordata; class Lepidosauria; order Squamata; family Chamaeleonidae; genus Bradypodion; species Bradypodion pumilum. The sequence goes on along the minus strand of JAWDJD010000004.1, from coordinate 59,985,780 downwards.
ATGTGCTCGATGTCGGCGTCTAGCTGGGGCCACCAGAAGTAACTCCGGGCCAGTGCCTTGGATCGCACGATGCCGGGGTGGCTGACGTGCAGCAGTTTGAGCACCCGCGGCCGAAGGGAAGTGGGAATCACCACCCGCTGCCCCCACAAGAGGCACCCCCTCTCTAGGGACAGTTCTAGCTTCTTTCTGAAAAATGGGGCGAACTCCTCCGCTGGGGAGGACGCCGGCCACCCTTTCTGCACCCAGGAGCTAACTGCCGCTAATGTCTTGTCCTTCTCTGTCGCTTTGGCAATGTCGGCGGGCATTACGGGGGGCGAATCCAGCACCTCTATCATGAGAACCTGATGGTCCCACTCCCCCTTGCTCACCTGGCTGGGCGTTAGGGGAGGGGAGACCTTAATAGAGCGTCCGCATGGCTGATCTCTTTCCCGGGCCGGTAGACCAACGCGGGCTGATACGCGTTGAGAAAAATGGCCCACCTGAGCATCCTCGGGGACAGGATCTGTGGGGTGGGCTTATCTGCGGTAAAGATGCCTAGCAGGGGCTTGTGGTCCGTCACAATGGTGAAGGGGCGGCCATACAGAAAATCGTGAAATTTTTTCGTCCCCGCGACTATTGCTAGTGCCTCCCTGTCTGTCTGTGCGTAGTTTCTCTCCGCTTGGGACAGGGACCTGGAGTAAAATGCTATCGGGGCCTCTCTTCCGTTTTCCAACACGTGGCACAGCACCGCCCCCACCCCCACCGGGGATGCATCACAGGTCAGAACTACCGGGCGTTTGGGGTTGAAATGGGTCAGTATGGCATCGGACGCTAGGAGGCTTTTTAGCTCACTAAATGCCCTTTCTTGGTCATCGCCCCACTTCCATGGTCTTTCTTTAGCAGTTTGTGTAGCGGTTCAGCCACCGCTGCCTTCCGGGGGAGGAAGGAGTGGTAATAGTTGAGCAGCCCTAGGAACGACTGCAGCTCGGGCTTGGAGGTGGGGCGGGGGGCTTTCTTAATGGCTGCCACCTTGGACTTGGATGGTTTTATTCCCTCAGGAGTCACACAAAACCCTAGGAACTCAACCTCGGTTGCGAAGAAGACGCATTTGTCCTTTCGCAGTCTCAGCCCCGCCTTTTCGAATATTGTCAGGACCTTCCCCAACCTCTTGGCCAATTCAACCTGACTCCCCCCCGTTATTAACACGTCATCAAAATAAGGCAACACCCCCTCCAGTCCCTTCAGGAGGCGTTCCACGAGTGACTGGAAAATTCCTGGCACCGAATTCACGCCAAACTGGAGGCGTGTCACCTGGAACGCCCCCTTATGGGTGACTATGGTCTGCGCAGCAGCTGCGGCAGGGGACACCGTAAGCTGCTGGTAGGCCTGTGCTAAGTCGAGCTTAGCGAAACACTTCCCCCCGTGTAACCTGGCCAGCAGATGGCTGACTACCGGCACCGGATATGCATTCGGGCGGATCGCCTTGTTGATGGTGCACTTGTAGTCGGCGCATATGCGGACCTCCCCATTGGCCTTTAGTGCGGTTACAATTGGAGTTTCCCACTCCGCAGAATCAACAGGCACAAGGATTCCCTGGCCCACCAATTTGTCCAGTTCTGCCTCTATCTTGTCCTTGAGTGCGAACGGCACCCGGCGTGGATTAAGGCGAATTGGGCGGACCTCCGGGTCCAGGTCGAAAGTCACTGGGGGCCCCTTGAATTTCCCCAGTCCCTTTTTGAAGACTTCGGGGTGCGCCTCGCACACCTCCTGAATCGGGTCAGACCCAACGGCGTGCATCCCAACGGCGTGCACCCCCCCAATAAACAAACCTAGGGGCTGGAACCATTGAGTCCCGAGGAGGCTGCAATCTCCCCCTTTGAGCACGACTAGGGGGAGGGACGCGGCGTGCTTCTTGAATTGCACCTGAAATTCTCCAACCCCCAACACGGGAATGCTGTTCCCTTGCACGTCCCGTAGTGTGGACCTCAACGCTTTGAGTTTGGGTCGCTTGTGGGGGGCAATTCCCAAAAACTCCCTCTGGGAAATGATAGAATATGAGGACCCCGAGTCAATTTCCATCCTAATGGGAACCCCTTGGACTAGTACCTCAACAAAGTAGCGGGGGTGTCCTGCAGACACGCTGAACACTGGGGCGTCGTCCTCGCTGCCGTCGGAGATGCGGCCCACGCCGTCCAGCTTCCGCGTGGCCTGAGCGCCGTCCTTGGGTCTCGTTGGGCGGTCTTGTCCCGCAGAACGGTCTGCTGAGCTCCACCGGGTCTCGCGCTTCTTCCTGCACACCTTGGCGATGTGCCCGCGGCGGCCGCAGTTGTGGCACTCAGCCTTCCAGAACGGGCACTTTACGCGGTCATGGGCCGCTCCACAGCCGTCGCACCGCCGGCTCTCCTTCCGGACCCTCCGGACGTCCTCGTCATCGCTGCTCTCTGTGGACGACCTCAAAGTTCGCCGGGCCGCCTGTACCGGAGCCTCTGCCTTGCTCGACTTCGGCCGCCAGTCCTGGAGTTCTTGGACCCCGGCCTTTGTAGCTTCTGCGGCCTGGGCTGCTCTGACGACCTCCTGCAACGTGGGAGGCGGCTCTTGGTTCATTAATGTGCGCTGGGTTTCGGCGTCGTTCAGGCCGCACAGCACACAGTCCCGGAGGGTGATTTCAGCATTCTCCCATTTGCATGGGCCGGCCGCCAGCCGCAGGGCCGCCACGAATGCGCCGACCGTCTCCCCGGGCGCTTGGACGCGCCTCCAGAATGCACTCCGAGCGGGAAACATCGCCGTGGCGGGCCGGACGTGCTCACGCAGCATCTGCATGAGTTCCTTGGCCTTGAATTCGCTCACCCTCCTCGGTGCAATCAGGTCCACCAAGGTCCTTTTGGTTTCTTGTCCGAGCATCCTGGTGAAGATGGCCCTTTTCTTCGCCTCTTCCGTGACTTCGGACTCGATCAGTGCGGCCTGGAAGTCCATCTCGAAGATCTCCCAGTCGCCCGGTTTCCTGATTTCGAAACCGGCGCATGTCTTGGTCCCGTGGGCTGCCATAGCCCATCCTCGTCGCCAATTTAGTGTAAGGGACCAAAGACAATGAAACAGCCGAAGGGTTGGCTTAACACAGGTTTATTGCATGATGATCCAGAGGAACATGTGGTAATGGCAGATGAGTAGCTCAATATATACAGCTGGCTATACATTTGAATGTGGCTCGTCGACAGACTATTGGTTGCTGCCTGCGTGACGTCGTAGAAGGTCACGCCCTTCTTGACCAGGTGAAGAGGTGGCGGGGAATCTTCCCGCGCTGCTGAACCAGGTGAATCTGAGCCATGAGAGCTGGACGCTCGCTATTGCCATCTAGTGGCTGCTAGCTCGCGTCCCCTTATTAGGTTTACATTGATACAGCTGATGGTTATAATGTTGCACACAGAAAGGTTACATTGTTAACACATGGCAAAGGTACATTGTTAAAGGCACAGCTTTACAGAACACAACATCGGGAGAGATTACTTTGAATTGATTGGTAGGAATAGTAGGAGAAGGGGGGGCAGACTATGTCCTCCTTCCAGTCTTGGATGCTACTTCTTGTGCGACTTCTGATCCTGGAAAATGGCAGTTAAAGAGACTTTGGCTATATTTCCCCTTTCAATGTATTGAAAAAAGGTTCAGTTGGAAAAGGACTTCTCTCTCTTTTTTTTTTTTAAATATGGGTGTTATTTTATGGTTTATGTTAGTATAATAGTGAACCTTTTAGAGATAGAGTGCCCAAACAGAGGGGCTGGGCAAACTTTGTGCTGGGGAAGGGAGGAAGCACTCCCATTGGGTTGCTGGGCAGAGAGGTGGGTGAACTGTGCTGGGGAGATGTAGGAAGTGCTCCCATTGGGCTGCTGGGCAGAGGAGTGGAGCGAACTCTGCACTTGGGCAATAGCGCACATGCCAGCAGAGAAGGGTTTGTGTGCCCCTTCTGGCACACATGTCATAGGTTCACCACCACTGGTATAAGTCAATAATGCACAGTTGGTGGAAAATGGCCTGAATTTGTACTCAGAGATGTTACTTTGAATACCTCTCTATATACCATGTAGAACTGCACCATGAACAGTCTAAATACACTGCACTTTTAAATGAATACACTCCCCTGTTGGCCCAGTGTGTGTACCTGGTTAACAGAATTCAAAGATTTTGAACATATGGATTGAAAACATATCTAACTGTCAAGAAGAAAAAGTGAGATGAATAGAGAAACAAATTGCCACAGGCAGGTATGTAAGCAAAATTACATCTATTTCAAAAATAAACTTCTTTAGGTGTTCAAGTATATGTTCGAGTACTTCTGGGCTGAGTCCTTTGATCATTCTTCAGCTTGATTAAGTGTGCAGAGATGCAGCTTTCACTTCCTGCCTTCTATTTCTGTACAAGACTGGCCCTGTCCTCAGGCAGAACTGGGTGGCCAGCTAAGAAGATGCTGTTGGTAGTAGGAAAGGTCAGTGAACATTGAAGGAAAGGTCTGTATATATAAGGGCAGCAAGTTGCATCTCTTAAGCTCTCCGTTGCCCCAGGTACATCTGAGGATCTTGTCCCCTTGCTAATGTCAAATACCATTAGGTGCATGAAATTGGAGGGTTTCATCTTATCTTCACCCTCACATAGTAAAATGTCTTGGATGAGTCTGTCTCTAATCAGTTGTAATGCTACTGCATATATTTATAACTGGCACATTGTACTGTCTTTTCTGTTGTTGTCAGAAAAATATCGGATGAGAAGAAGAAAAATTCTTCTTATCTTTTAGCCAAGCCCAATCGCCATATCAAACATGCCTGTTGACAATTTGCTAATCCATGAGAGATTTCTCATGACCAGTGTGACAGCAAAACAAGAATAGGGATATTTTCCCCCATTGGAGTTCCAAAGTTTGCAAATAACATTTGATCAAAAAGATGTAGACAATTTATTGAATGGTGCTACCTTTTAATAGCTCACACAACAAGGCAGACAGACAGATAGACAGACAGACAGACAGACAGACAGACAGACAGACAGATAGATATTTTTCAATACTTCATAGAGTATAGGGAGCCAGGATAGGCAAGAATAAAATAAGGCAAAAGTATTAGAGTACAACAAGACAAAGGAGATGTGACATCCCCTAACTGGGGAGAGAGACAGATCTCTTCAGGTCTCTCTTCTTCATCTTCCATGTCTAGGCCAGATGTGAAACTGCCAAAATGAAGCTACCTTTTAGTGAGTTCATTCTGCAGTTCCTTTCACCCAAACTACTGTGAGAATGCAAGCGCGGTGCCAAAATGGCCGCCGCACTCTTTGCGGGGGCCCCCCCACTGGACGAAGGCATCCGGGTAGTTAGGGGCGTCGCCAGCTCCCTTATAAAAGGGGTGACCACGAGGCAGCCGAGCTGCCATTTTGCGAAGCGACGGAGCGGAGAAGTTTTTCCCTCTTACCTCCGTCGCTTTTGCCTTGACTGGGAAGCCTTTTGGCTGCTGATTTTCTTCCTTCGGCTTCCCATAGGTTGGACTGAGATGCCTTCAAAGAAGAAGGCAGCCGCGAGCACGGCTCGCACGGTTCGGAGGCGCAATCCGGGTCGGAGGACCGCGGCTGCGCCTCCCCAGCTGCCGCCCTTGCCTGCACCCACCGGGGTCGGTGGGATGGGGTCTATTCCCCCTTGGCCGGAGGCTGGGGACCCAAGCATGGGTCCAGCAAGGGCTGCGGCCCGCGGTCCGCAAGCGGTGGACACCGCTCCTGGTGCTTCTCCTTCTTCTATAGGGGCGCAGCTCACCCCGGGGCCTTCCAGCCTTGGGGGGTGGTGTGGTCCCCTTCCCTGGCAGGTGCCTACATCGGCCCTACCGGGCCTGGGTGTGGGGTCATGGCCTTATTCGGGCCCCGGAGCACAGGGGCCTGTACCCACGCCTGTACCAGGCGGGCCGGCCGGCCCTTGGCCCCTCGTCAGTGTTGAGGCCTTACTGGCCCGCGTTGCGGCCCTTGAGGCTTCCCTGGCTCGGGCCAGCCACGCTGGGGCTCCCCTTGGGGTTCATTTTGAGGCGTTGTCTGCTGGGCAGCGGCAGGCGATGGGACGGGTTGAGCTGCTTGAGGCGCGTGGTGCGTCTTTGGCCACTGCCTCGCAGCTCCCCAGCCAACAGACCAGTGCAGGTCAGGCCCCAGCGACGAGCTCAACGGTGGTCGTGAGCTCCGACGCCCCCAGTGGGCCGGAACCCCCGGTGGGGGCGGCCCGCGGGGGTGCAGCATGTGAGTATGCGGTCCAAACTAGTGCACCTACACACGTGGCCACGTTGGGGGGGTGTTCCAATGGCCCTGGCCTCGCGTGGGTGGTGCGGCGGTCCAGCCACTGACGCCCCACCCGGCGACGACAACTACCACCCAGGGCCCCGGGGTGGGGGTGTTTCCTACCCTGTGGGGAATGTTTTGGGGGTGGCTGGGCTAGTCCAAGCCCCTTTCCAGATGCCCGCAGTTTCTGCAGTGCCTGTCTTGGCCTTGCCGACAGCGGGGTATTCCTTGCCACTGGGCGACCACTTGGCACAGGCCACCAAAGAGAAAATATGGCGGGGGGAGTATGTAGATATCTTCTCACTCCTAAATAGGGAGCCCACCAAGGAAGAGAGGGAGGGGCAGGATGAGAAGGATAAGGAACAGGCACGTCGTCGCAAGCCACCACGTACGTGGGCCAACTGGCTGCCGGCTTACCTCATCTACATGGCGGTGTACCTGAGGGCCCGGCCGGATTTGGCAATTCCGATGGTCCAGTATTTGGACAACATCTATCGGGCGATGGTTGACTTTCCGGGCCCGTCGTGGTTGGCTTATGACGAGGAATTCCGTATGCGAATTCCCCTGCACCCTGAGATGAGGTGGGATGAGCCATGCCAGAGGCTTTGGCTTCTGTACATGACGCCCACGCGCCCCGCGCCAGGGGAAAGATACCATTGTGGACATGCGGTCCAGCGAGCGGCTCCAGCACAGGTTCCCCGCCAGGTGGCGGGGCAGGGGGTTCCAGCCCGCCTGCTGTGCTGGACTTTCTCGTCTAATGGTTCCTGCAATAAGAAGAATTGCAAGTACAGACATGAGTGTCCCACCTGTGCGGGCCCCCATGCAGCCTCTGCCTATCCCAGGCCTGGAGGGACGCAGGGCAGAGGGAGGGGCGGACAGTGGGCTGGCAAGACTGCCGCAGATGGAGCTGGTTCACCGAAAGGCTCCCTCCCCAATTAATGTGGACATGTTGGAGCGTTGGCTCGCATTGTACCCGAAGGGGGAGGATGCGGATTATCTCCTTCAGGGCTTTAGGCAGGGGTTCCGTATTCCTTTCATGGGTGATAGGTCCCCTCAGGATGCCCCCAACCTTTTGTCCCTTAGGGGGAGGGAGGAGGTGGCTGCCGCCAGCATTAATAAGGAGGTCAATGCGGGCAGGGTCACTGGCCCTTTCCCTGCACCCCCGTTCACTAACCTTAAGGTATCGCCCCTGGGCTTGGTTCCCAAGAAGTCTCCAGGAGAGTTTCGCCTTATCCATCACTTGTCCTACCCAGCCGGCCGATCGGTCAACGATGCTATCCCTGATGACCTTTGCTCAGTCAGGTATACATCTTTTGACCACGCGCTGCGCATGGTGCGCTCATGTGGCCCGGGTGCGCTGCTGGCTAAGTGCGACATTAAGTCGGCTTTTCGCCTCTTGCCGGTGCACCCGGGCGACTTTGAATTGCTGGGTTTCAAATTTCGGGGCGAATATTACTTTGATAAGGCCATGCCTTTTGGCTGTTCCATATCATGCTCGGCTTTCGAGCGTTTCAGTACCTTCCTAGAGTGGGCTTTCGTCCGCAGGTCAGGGTCCCGGTCTGTAGCCCATTACCTGGATGACTTTTTGTTCGGGGGTGAACGGGGCTGGAACACGTGTACACGTCTCCTCAACACATTTCAGATGCTAATGGAGGAACTCGGTGTCCCTTTAGCGCCCGAAAAGACCGAGGGCCCATCTACTCAGCTAGTCTTCCTGGGGGTGGAGATTGACATGATAGCGCAGGCTTCTAGGTTACCAGGGGAGAAGGTGTCAAGGATTGTGGCCCTTATCTCGGATTTGCTGGCCAAGCGCAAGGCATCACTGAGAGAACTGCAGGTGCTTCATGGTCACCTCAATTTTGCTTGCAGGGTGGTCGCACCGGGCAGGGCTTTTGCCCGGCGCTTGTGCGACGCCATGGCGGGATTATCCAGGCCTCACCATAGGGTTTGGCTTACCCGGGGAATCAGGGCAGACATGCTTGTCTGGTTACAGTTCCTGAGGGAGTTCAATGGGGTCTCATTTTGGAGGTATGACCTCCTGGCTTCCCCTCAATTTCAGATTCAGTCTGATGCCTCGGGATCCCCCGGTTATGGGATGTACTTCAATGGGAAGTGGGCCTATGGTGGGTGGCCACTGGCCTGGGCAGGCACGGGTCGCCTGCGTGATCTCACATATCTGGAGTTTTTCCCTATCCTGGGTGCTTTGATGCTATGGGGCGAGGAGTGGTCCAACTCGGTCGTGCATTTCTGGTGTGACAATGCGGCTGTGGTCCACATTGTCAATGCACAGACTTCTAAATCGCCCAGGGTTATGGACCTAGTGCGCCAATTTGTGTTGCGCAGCCTGCGCCTCAACGTACTGTTCAGGGCCAGGCATGTCCCAGGGGTTAATAATGATATTGCTGACGCTTTGTCCCGCCTACAGATCTCCCGGTTCCGTGCCTTGGCCCCGGATGCGGAGGAATTTCCCTCGCCACTCCCGGAGGAGATATGGACCATTGGCAAGGAGAGGTGAACCGGGCGATTGGCCTGTCGCTAGCGCCACGCACGCGTAAGGCGTATCACCACACAATTAATTCTTTCAGGGCATTCTGTACCCAATTTCAACTGCCAGGAACCTGGCCGATCCTGGTAACCCATGTTCTGCGGTTCATGGTTTACCTGCATTCTCAGGGCCTTGCACCTCGCACCATAGCATCTAAGCTTTCAGCGTTGGCTTTTATGGCCAAAGTGGGGGGTCATGTGGACAGCACCTCTGACTTCCGTGTGAGACATGTTTTGGAGGGGTGGGTGCGCGAGCGCGGGCATTGCCCGGACGACCGCCACCCGATTTCCCCAGGGGTCCTTACCCAGTTGGCCCGGGGCTGGCCTTGCCTCTGTTTTGATGCATATGAGGCAGCCCTATTCCATGCAGCCACAACGGTGGCATTTTTTGGAGCGCTCCGCATCAGCGAGCTTGTGATGCTGTCTAAGGCGGATGCAAGTCGTAGGGCACTGGAACTCGAGGATGTCTGTGTTGCCAAAGACTGGGCTCAGTTGAGGATACGCTCCTCTAAGACGGATCAGCATGGCGTAGGCAGTGGTGTGCGACTGCTACGGTGTTCTTTGGCAGACATCTGTCCGGTTGGTGCCCTACAGGAGTTCCTGGCACTGCGTGGCACGCACCATGGCCCGTTTTTCTCTCACCTAAATTTCAATTTTGGAAGGTGACGGGCAAAGCGCTGGCCAGTGTGGGCCTCCCAGGCGCCCGCTATGGCACCCATTCATTCCGTATAGGGGCGGCCTCAACTGCAGCTGCTTTTGGGTACTCCGGGGCTGACATACGCAGCATGGGACGGTGGGGTTCGCAGTGTTTTCAGTTTTATGTGCGCCCACTCCCGCCGTGAGTACCAATCCAGTCACCTTACCTTCTTTTCCTCATTTTTCTTTACAGACCCGGGGTGTCGTATTACACCGGTGACAGTATGGCTGGTGGGCCATAGCTACGTGCACAGGGCAGCGCGTTACGCTGCGGCGACAGAGTGGGGAAACCGACTGGGACTGGGTGCATACGCAAGTCTCACATGGCATGGTAAGCCTGGGATGTTATGGCGGGAGCTGCTGCCTTTCCTTTTTCAGGCCAGAATGCTGACCCGCCTGACATTCTGATCATATATCTGGGGGGCAATGATTTGGGCCAGGTCACCGGCTTATCGCTGAAGCATGCGATTTGCGAGGACCTCGCCTACCTGCATTACGTCTGGCCCGCCACAACCCTTGTTTGGTCGGACATGGTCCCACGCCATTCCTACAGAGGGGGCGTTGACCTCCTGGCCCTTGACCGCGCTAGACGCATGGTGAATAGGGCAGTGGTGCGGTTCCTTGTCGACAGGGCTTGGGGGAGGGTCAGTCGTCACCCCGCTATTAGCCTACAAAATTATGACTTGTATGCAGGGGATGGGGTCCATCTGTCGCGAGGAGGTATGGACCTCCTGTTGGGTGATTGGCGAGCAGGCCTGTTGACTGAGCTGACGGTCTGGGGGGGGCGTCGAGCCTTCTTTGAAGCCCCTCCGTGTGGCGGGTAGCACTGGTAAGGTAAACATTATGACCCACAGGTATCCGGCAAGTTCGCAATTGACTGGACAACACTAGACAGGCATAAGTTGGTTAAACGTTGTCCGGTCAACGACGAACTAGGCGACGGGGTGATGGCTATAGCTAGACAGCATGCATCACCCCGTGATTTTACGGATACGCGTCAGAGGGTGGGGTCATTAGTTAGATATTGACTATGGTCAACAATTTGTTTGTTGTCAACAAACAAATTGATACAAATGGATACATTGTAGCAATTGCCGTTGGCAATTTTGGGTGGTACCTTACCAGTGTTACTTCAGCCTGCTTGCCTTAAGAATTATGATTGGTCAATTACCAATAGAAATTTATAATTCGGACTAGGGCATGAATCAATAAATGTGGCCCAATGCCGTTATCCACTTTTACCAGTGTCTGAGTCCTTTATTGGGGGGTGCGCCTGCAATGCAAGCGCGGCGCCAAAATGGCCGCCACGCTCTTTGCGGCGGCCCCCCCACTGGACGAAGGCATCTGGGTAGTTAGGGGCATGGCCAGCTCCCTTATAAAAGGGGTGGCCACGAGGCAGCCGAGCTGCCATTTTGCGAAGCGACGGAGCGGAGAAGTTTTTCCCCTCCACCCCCTCCCTAGTTAACAGTGTGATGTTTTGGTCGCTTCGGGGCCGGGTGGGAATTTTTGGCTGGGACCCATATTGGCTTCCGGGTCCTGGTTTTTTCGCCCATCCCACACTGTTGCTATGGTTTGACATAGGGGTTTTGTCTGTTGCTGCTGTTGACTTTGGTCACATGGGCGGGTAGCACTGGTAAGGTAAACATTATGACCCACAGGTATCCGGCAAGTTTGCAATTGACTGGACAACACTAGACAGGCATAAGTTGGTTAAACGTTGTCCGGTCAACGACGAACTAGGCGACGGGGTGATGGCTATAGCTAGACAGCATGCATCACCCCGTGATTTTACGGATACGCGTCAGAGGGTGGGGTCATTAGTTAGATATTGACTACGGTCAACAATTTGTTTGTTGTCAACAAACAAATTGATACAAATGGATACATTGTAGCAATTGCCATTGGCAATTTTGGGTGGTACCTTACCAGTGTTACTTCGGCCTGCTTGCCTTAAGAATTATGATTGGTCAATTACCAATAGAAATTTATAATTCGGACTAGGGCATGAATCAATAAATGTGGCCCAATGCCGTTATCCACTTTTATCAGTGTCTGAGTCCTTTATTGGGGGGTGCGCCTGCAAAGATTAGCCAGCAATAAGGTCAACATTACCCAGGGTATTCCCAATTGTGGCTCAAAAATACCACAATCTCCAAAAAGGCTCTTTCTGTGAACCCCATGAGGGCTCTCTAATCCTACCAGTAAGTAGAAGGGCTTCTTATGTCATCAATGGGAAAGAGAGTGAATGATTTTTTTAAAAAAAATAGCAATGCAGCCTTTCTTCTGTACATATTCCACCATTCTCTCTCCCAATGCTCTTCCTTTCCTTTCTTTTCTTTTGACTGTGACATGACTGGTGCAGTTTTTTTGGCTATCTGAAAAGGCTAGTAAAGTGCATACTTCTCCACTGCTACAAACTTGCATTTTATTTCTCTTTCCCCACTTCAAGACATGAGTTGTGAATTTTGGATTTAACATAAGAGATATGTGAAGTGTGCTGCTCCACTATTGATGCATCAGGGCTCTTAGATCAACTGGATGAAGACCCCAAAAATGCACAAATACTATTGATCTGTTTTACATTTATAGATTTGTCCAAAGATCTTAGCATATTCCCAAATAAGAAATGTGTAGAATGGACCAGCACTGAGGGTAAAATACCCACTTGTGTTGGCTTTGCCTGCTTCCCCCGGGAAGAGATGGGTGTGCTCTTGCATGCCTTGCCTGCATGGTATGATAGGGAGGAGCCAAGAACCCTTTATAGGTGGTGGCTCCTTCCTGCCTGCCTTGCCTCGCCCTCTTTAACTGCCGGCATTGGTAAAACAAATCTTCCTCTCTGTTGAGCAGCTGCAGCCCTCACACGGGGCCTGGAAGCCTTGTTCCTTTGGTGGTGGTGCCTCATGACCCCGGGCTGGTGAGTAGTGGTTCAGTCTATGTGTGCTGCTCATTAATTGTTTGATCCTGCCAAAGGGCAGAGCCCCAAGTGGATCCAGCCTCTTTAAATGGGCAAGGGAAAAATTAGTATTCTCCCTTCCTGGGCCTTTTTCTGGGAGCAGTTTTGCTTTTACTTTGCTTGCCTACACTGGCTGGGACCTTTACTTGGGTGGGGTCCACCCTTGAGGTATCACTGAATCAACTTTTGTACTGCTACCCAGGGATTGTGAGTTCTATTCTTGTCCAAGGGTTGGGTTTATTTGGCCTTCCTTCCTTCCTAGGCAGATTACATTGGTTAAGCTGCTGTCCTGCACCTGTTGGGTTGTGAGTTCCCTCCATCCGGGATTCAGGTTGACTCAGCCATCCATCTTTTTTTAGGGGTAATCAGAGTACCCATTATATGGTGGAACAATGTTATTTAACTGTTAATTGCCTTCAGAGTGCATTAGTGCTATGGGGACATACATAAGTGTGATTGTGCTGCGTTGATTTACGTTTGCTATTAGCACGTAGAATCAGCTTTCCCCGGTAGTCTCTGGCACACACACACACACACACACACACACACACACACACACACACACACACACACAGTATCCATGTTGGCTTCACTTCTCAGCCTCAGGGTGGGAGACATGAGTGTGCACTATCAATCTCCGCTGCTTCACTCACTGCTTCCCCTGAACCCTGACTCCATGTGCCTGTATAAACCTGTGGGTTTCTTATTTGCATACCCCCCCTTCTCCCCCCTATTGTGTGGGCAGTTCCTGCTGGTGCCTTCTCTTTTCTTTCAGGTCCCCAGACTCTGCTTAAGACGTGGTTCCTGTCATTGCCTGCTGTGTTGCAGTTTCGTCCCGCAGTGCTTCTGCTGGGGGCAAACATCTCAGCTGTGAGAGGGCACAATTTTCTTCCTGTTTCCGCTCTCTGCTGGGCATCTCACCATGAAGATGGTGCAGTTCTTTCCTGCTGATCTTCATATTGAACATTTTACTGTGCGGTGTGTCCACTGATGGCATGCATCTCATAGGTGGGATGGCGCATTTTTAAACACAAGAAGGCGAGGCCGGCACTGGTGAACCTCCTTCCATGCAATGGATTGAGGTGCCCCTACCTCCATTCTTCTATTTTCCTTATGGTGCATCTGCTGGTGACATGCATCTCATAGTTGGGATGACACATTTTGTTTTGAAATCATGAAGGTGAGGCCTGAACTGGTGGACCTTCTTCCATGCAATGGACTGAGGTGCCTCCCTTGCCTCCATTCTTTTCCTCTCATACCTGATGGCCACAGGCTAGTCTTCTTTTGCTATGCTATGTGCTCAATTCTACCGTTCCAGAGGCTTCTCAAGATTTCACTGTTGGTTGTACCCCATGTGGTGGGTAGTGTGGGTGATTTTAATCAGAGTGGCCTGTTTAGTTATTTGGTTGGGGTCTTAGGAAATTTGGGACCTTGGACAGCTCTATCACTTGGGGTGTCTCACGGCTGTCAAATAGCCACAGACCTGGGACATCTGATCAGGAAGCTTTGCCAGCTTCCTGGTCATATAGCTTGGTCCTACCGTTGGGCACAGTGCTGGCCTGCCTGCAGAGCTTTTCTGCTGTCCCTATTATTTGGAACCAAATTCTCTGGTATAGACCTGAGTTATTAGTCCCCAGTGCAATAGTTTGCAACAGTTTATTTTGACCTAATAAAGTGGCCCATATTTAAACCCATGACATGTGTCCGTCTCTTCACTTGGGGGTGGCAGGCAAATATTGCAGAGCATTACTCACTCCCTCGTGCTCTCTGTGATTGTGTGTGTACAGAATCATTATTTTATTGTGCCTACATTTAGTATCATACAGGTGCCCACAGGCAAAATGGCACTAGAATGTGGCTTAAGTAAATAAATCAAAAGTCCTAGAGTGTCCGTTCATGCAGACACGAGGGGCGGTAGGTCACTTCACAAATTGAATCAAGATGAAGTTAAACAATTAAGCAAATAAAGAGGACAAAATTGGGTTTGACATAAAACAAATGAACCTGAACATAAATCCATGCTTGCTGAATGTTGTTTAAACTGAAATCTCAATTAGGAAAAAAAATATAAGGGGTATTAAAAACTAGGATAAAGAAAGAATATTTTCTCTTTTGATTATAAATTCATGAGAAACGGTTAAAGGTTAAACTAATCAGAAGAGATAATAGGGGATATTGGGAAAGATAATATGAGAGCCTCATCTAGAACTGATTTCTATTTACATCCTTGCATGTTTTCTGAATGTCAAAAATCATATCTATTTTCGGCATGTTTTACACTTACTAGGATTACATGTCTGCTTCAGTGTTGTTCCTATTACCCTTTTGCTTCACTATCACCTTTGTCTCAGAGATTTCACCCCAATTGCCTACACCACTATTAAATCTTACTATTTATATCAACTCATTTTGATGAAGTTGATGACAATAACATTGACAATGATGTTCCACTATCATAGCACACCGTTCTCCCTGTCCAATCTGGAGGCCAACTAGTACTTTGAAATTGATCCTATTTTGGTTTGAAGCCATTTCTGTTAAGGTTGTTCAATGGGTTCCGCCCAGATCAAAGTTGATTTATAAGCCTCATGTTGGCTTGCATTGAAAAAGCTAAATTGATCTAATGTTTCTGTGTTTGTACTGGTGTAAATGAAATCTAGAGAAATGATAGACCCATAGTGGCAAACCTTGGCACTCCAGCTGTTCTTGGACATCAATTCTCAGAAGCCCTGATCAGCAGGTTTACTGACTTAGGCTTCTGGTAATTGAAGTCCAAGAACAGCTGGAGTGCCAAGGTTCACCACCACTGTGATAGACCCTAAAGAAATGAATAATTGTGTCAAACATCATACAGCTGGCTTCCATGGTTTGCTTAGCTTTTATTCCAAAGAAGGAAGAAAGAAAGTGAATCTGAAGTGATTAGTGCCCCATCAGATTCAGATTGTGCTCTGAACACAAACTGTTTTGTAGATTCAGATTACACAAGAAACAAATGTGGTGGTTTTGCAGTGATTTGGACCTCATAAAAATCATTCTAGATGAAGCCAACATGGTTCAAAATTTGTGATTTGCCTGAATCTGGTGCAGAGACTTGTCAATGTATTAGAGGTCTGAAATCTTGATATCAAAAAATCATGAAAATGAAAATATAATATTTGCTACAGCCAAAAGAAGTAAGCAGAATGATGTGGGCATAATCTGCATCGAAGGAAAAGAAGACAGTAAATGGTGCCATAAAGCACAGATTATGAGAACAACCAATATGAAACAGTATCAATACTAACAATGTACCTCTCAGAAACATTTGGAAGGCCTAAGCATGACAGCAAACCCTCCACAAGCATTGAGCCAAGATTTCTCAGACAATATCTTTTGTGAGACACACTCTAAGGTATATATTTTAATCACTCCTGTAGAAGCAGAACAGCATCCTCAGGAAGAACAATCTTTCAAAGGACCTGCTGTTGGCATTCTACCACTGTACCATAGAGAGTGTGTTAACCTATGGTCTGTGTGTATGGTTTGGAAGTTGTACAGCTAGGGAAAGAACAATGCTGTCCAGGGTCGTAAAGACTGCAGAGGGGATAATTGGGCGTACTCTTCCCACTATAGATCAAATCTATGCCACCAGGTGTTATAAGAAAGCTGTAGAGATTGCACAAGATAGTACGCACCCCAGAAATGATCTCTTTCAGCTTCTGCCTTCTAGAAGAAGGTATAGGGTCATAAAGACCAGGACCAGCTGCTTGAGATATAGTTTCTACCCCAAAGCGGTTCTGGCT
Source organism: Bradypodion pumilum (assembly GCA_035047305.1). Lineage (NCBI taxonomy): Eukaryota > Metazoa > Chordata > Lepidosauria > Squamata > Chamaeleonidae > Bradypodion > Bradypodion pumilum. Next base: position 59,969,535 of record JAWDJD010000004.1, on the reverse strand, counting down.
TTCAATGCAGTGCAATGCAGTCTATGAGGGAGCTTCTGTATATAGTTTTTAGAGATTTTAGAGTTTTAGAGCATTTTAGGGGTTAAATGTGTATATGTGGGGTGGGAGTATGTTGATGATTTTGTATAGTTGTATTTTGTTTAGGTTTTATTGGGTTGATATGTGTTTTCCCCCCCAATCTCATTGTTCTGTGCAGGACAATGACAATAAAGATTTATCTTATCTCTTATCGTTTTACAGAATTATTTCCAATGTTTCCTCACCACTATTTGGACTGGCACCACCACAACTAACATCATTTCTAGAACAACATCAGGTAGGAAATGAAATTCATTTCCACTGAGAAGGAGGCAATATTATGTCCAGGTTGCTTCTGTTGCCATTTGCAAAATATCTTTAGGGGAAGAGACTACAGATGAGCTTCAACCGGTACGAATTACCTCTGAGAAATTGTTGGAGAATTTCTTCTTGCCATGGAGAATTTAGGCAAAATAAAAACTATCAATGTTGTAGTTTTCAGAGTGGTAGGTGTGTTAGGCAAGAATTGAAATATCAGACAAGAAAGAAAAAAACAAAAATAAAAATAAAAACAGAAAAATATAGAGAGAAATGTGACTTTTTAAAGACTAACTGTTAACTAACATTAAAATGTAGCAGTTATTATAGCAGTTAATCTTCAAAGTGCTACAATGATTTTTCCTTCTTTTTTATCTTTACTTTGTTTTGTTTTGTTTCTTGACCTACCAATTATCTTCTCAAAAACAAAGTGGAGCATTTCAGAAAGCCATTTGTGCACATCTATAAACAGGATATCATTAATGTTCAGAAAACTGAGCAGCCTTTGTGGTCAGTTTGCTGGGCTTCATTGGATATTCAGTTTCTAAACTAATATCAAAATTAAAGAATAATTCAGTGTAGCCTAAGCTAATGTTTATTTTTCCTAAAGCAAAAGGTGGAAGATTTTGGCTATCTGGATGTTTTGGCTTACAAGTCCCATCAGCCTTGTTTGGAATGATCAATAGGTAAGAAATGTGAGAATGGTAGTCTAAAACATCCATAGGACCAATGGTTCTTCATTCCTTCTCTAAAACCAAAGGAAGTCATCTTCAAAACAACATCTAAAGAGAAACCAGAGGATGACAAACAAAAATAAAAAAGACGAGTCTCTATAACAGAAAGAGAAAAGCTTCTCCCATTTGTGCTATTTCAATCCCACTGCAGCAAAAGAAGGCTGCAAGAAAAAATGTCTAGGAATGTAGGATAATCACATCATAATCATTGCAGGCGCACCCCCCAAAGAAAGACTCAGACACCGGTATATGGATAAAGGTATCGGGCCACTTTTATTGAATAATGCCCTAGTCCGAATTATAAGTTTCAATTGGTGTAATCATCCAATTGTAATTCTTTAAAGCAAGCAGGCCGCAGTAACACTGGTAAGGTTCCTCCCAAAATGCCAATGGCAATTGGCTACATGTAACTATTTGTATCAATTTGTTTGTTGACACAAACAAATTGTTGGCCGGAGTCAATAAACTATCTACTGACCCCACCCTATGACGTGTATCCGTTAAATCTCAAGGTGATGCAGGCTGTAAAGCTCCTGCCATCACCCCTTGCCTGGTTCGCCCTTGACCGGCCAAACCTATTTCCCCTGTACCTGTCTACGTGTTGGCCAGTCAATTGCGAACCTGCCGGATACCTATGGGTCATAAATCTTTACCTTACCAGTGCTACCCGGCAAAAGTGACCAAAGTCAACTTACCCCTTTTCTCAAACACTAGCAACAGTGTGGGATGGGCAAAAAGGCAAGAACCGAAGAGCCAATTGTAGGTTCAAGCCAAAAATTCCCACCCGGCCCCGAAGCGACCAAAAAATCACACTGTTAACTAGGGAGGGGGTGGAGGGGAAAACTTCTCCGCTCCGTCACATTTCTAAAATGTCAGCTCGGCTGCCTCGTGGCCACCCCTTTTATAGAGGGGTGGCCATGCCCCCTAACTTACCCAGATGTCTGAGTCTGAGTGGGGGGGGGGCTGCAAAGTGTGCAGCGGCCATTTTGGCGCTGCGCTTTCATTTGTTCATCATGGATTTTTAAATCTTTTTTGCAGGTCTGATCACTGTAATTTTGGTCTTCAGAAAATGAGAACAGTTTGAAACTGATTCTCTTTATGAAACTCTGAATGCCAAAAATAAAATAATCTGAAATAGTTTCAAGGTGGAAATGTCAAACAAAAAGGATTGACTTTTGATTGATGTGAAAGGGCTCATTTTGACATTAAAAACACCAATAAGATGACATTTTGAACATTAAAAGAAACAACATGACATCTTAAAAGTGAAATCATTTCCATTCTATTGCAGTGCTATAATTCAAATTGAAAATTTCTTGGGGAAAGATGTTATTTTTTTCAAGGACTGATATTTTCTTGTGACCTGTTCCTTCTTTTGCCTTCCAAGCAAAACAACCATATTCCAGCCATTGGCCTAAACATATCTTTTTCTTGTGATAACTTTTTCTGATACATACTTTTATATTATACTTTACTTAGCTCCTTCACAATAGTCAACATCCAAACTCCCACAGTGGCATGGGAGTGAAGGAACCAAGACAAAAATGATGATGAGATATCAGGGAATATCAGGGAATTCAAGAAAACAAAAAAAGGAACTACTGAAATAAGTACTATTCAAAAAGGCAAAAGTAGGTATGTCCAATATTTAAAAGCAGGTATAATTATATTTATACAGACTTGATTCTATTCCAGTGAATCAATTTATTAACCTGTTCATTTCATTGAATTGACATGGGACCTTTTCTTTTTTTACAATAATTGTTATTAAATTTTTCAAACATTAATACAACAAAAAATATAACAACAATAATACATAAAAATACACATTTTACATACAAAATATAGTCAATTATTTACTAATACAATATAAAAACTAAAATATAAAAAGGAATATATATATAAAAATAAAATAAAATATCTTAAATATTCTATTTCATTATGACTTAGTAGTTTATCACATTCTTCTTCACATCTTTGATTGTTTGATTATACTCTCGAAAAATAAAGATTTTTAATACATATATCAATTATACAATTGTCATTATATTCATATTCTAATTTTTTATGTTCTTACTAACACGACATACAAATTCAAATTTAGTTCCTAAACTCTGATATTTGGTAGATCTACTAAATCAAACTTCAAAATCATTGTTGCCATACAAAAACTAAAATACTAAACATTTTACAAAAAATAACCATCCAGTGCTTTACACGGAGTATCTCATTAGTTTTCATTCCCAAAAACTCCTTTGACCAAGTACAGGTCTATTAGCTTCCTCTCCCTTCAATGAGTAGTCCACAAATGCTTGCCAAACATTCCAAAATCTATTTTCTTTAACAATACCATTTTTCTTATTTATCTCCCATGTTAACTTGTCATTCAATGCTAAATCCCACATTTCCTTGTACCATTCTTCGATTTTTATAATCACATCACTTTTCCAATTTCTAGCGATACACTGTCTACCCGTTGTCAACATTATCTCTAATAACTCTTTTTGGAACCTTTTCTAATAGGATAAATTCCATAGTTGATGACCCTGAGTCGGGTTCGGCTTGAGTGGGCGGCATATATAAATATGACTAATAAATAAATAAATAAATAAAATCTAGTGAGTGGGAAAAGCGGTTAGCTGTTATGGGACTCACGGGCACACAGATTGAAAAACAATGCTTAAGTTATGTCACAGAAATAGCTTCCTCGAAGATTGTGGTATTTTTGAACCACAATCAGATGTACAATGGTAATGGCAACCTTGTCTTGCTGATTAATCTTTCTCACACTAGGTCAGGTGAAAGGAACTGCAGATTGAACTTACCAAAAGGTGCCTTCATTTTGGCAGTTTCATCTCTGGCTTAGATATGGAAGAAGAAGTGTAAAGCCTAACCACTGGCAGTAGACAATTCAGTTAACAAGCCAGCTTGATTTGCCTTAGTATTTAAGTCAGTCATTGGCAACCCCCAGCCTGTGGGCCTAATCCGGCCCATGCATATCATTAATTCAGCCCACTGTGGCCATCCAGCCACCTCTAGGACAGCTCCCCACCTGTCCCACCCGCCTCTACCCACCCCACCTGCCCCCACTGCCAGAATTTGTGATACACCACTTACTACGGCGGTGGCTATGCATTTCTTCAGGGCTTTTGGACAGGCTTCGCCACTTCCCAGGGTGGCAGGAGCCTTTGTGGACCCCGATCACTCTGTTTAGAAATTTTTTCTGCAGCTCCCTTGCTCTGTCTCTGTAGCTAATCCCTAGTGCTTGGAGACTTCCAATGGCACATCACACTGATGACAGCGCCTTGTTTCCTGGCTCTTTGATACTTCCTGGATCAACGCTGGGAAACCAGGCACTGACATCAGTGCCGCACATCAATGTAAGTCTCCAAGTGCTGGGGATTAGTTGCAGAGACAGAGTGGGGGAGCCACGGAAAATTAAAAAAAAATGATGACAATGGAAACATAAGCATCCTGCCTCCAGCCCCCCATCTGTATTCACTGAAGAAGACAGAGACCACATGCCCAAAACAGAGCCTATCTTCGTAGGGAGGGAAACCGAAGAATTAAGCCAGATAGAAATAACCAGGGAGGAGGTCCTTGCATGTCTTGTTAAACTAAACACTAACAAATCACCAGGACCAGATGGCATCCATCCACGAGTTCTCAGGGAACTTAAAGATGAAATTGCCGATCTCCTAGCCAAAATATATAATCTTTCACTCAAATCAGGCTTTGTGCCTGATGACTGGAAGGTAGCGAATGTAACACCAATTTTCAAAAAAGGATCCAGGGGTGATCCAGGAAATTACCAACCTGTCAGTTTGACATGTGTCCCAGGTAAAGTGATGGAAATAGAATTAATAGGCACATAGAAGAGAAGGCGCTGCTAAAGGAGAGCCAACATGGCTTTTACACGGGCAAATCATGCCTCACTAATCTGTTGGATTTTTTGAGAGTGTCAACAAGCATGTGGATAAGGGGGATCCAGTTGACATTGTTTATCTGGACTTTCAGAAGGCTTTTGACAAGGTCCCACACCAAAGGCTCTTGAATAAACTTACCAGTCATGGAATAAAGGGACAGGTCTTGTCCTGGATCAGCAACTGGCTAAGGGACAGGAAACAGAGGGTAGCACTAAATGGACACTTCTCCAAGTGAAGTGAAGTAAAGAGTGGGGTCCCCCAAGGTTCAGTACTGGGACCCCTGCTTTTCAACCTCTTCATAAATGATCTAGAGGTAGGAGTAAAAAGCAAGGTAGCCAAATTTGCTGACGACACTAAATTATACAGGGTAGTGAAAACTGTGAGAGATTGTGAGGAGCTCCAGAGGGATCTCTTGACACTGGGGGAGTGGGCAAAGCAGTGGCAAATGAGCTTCAACATTAGTAAGTGCAGAGTGATGCATGTTGGGGCAAAAAAAACCAATTACATTTATAAACTGATGGGTTCTGAACTCTCTGCAACAAACCAGGAAAGGGACCTTGGTGTCCTGGTGGACAGCTCAATGAAGGTGTCAACCCAGTGTGCCTCAGCAGTGAAAAAAGCAAACTCAATGCTTGGGATCATTAGGAAGGGTATAGAAAATAAGTCAGCAAGTGTCATTTTGCCTCTTTATAAATCTATGGTGAGGCCCCATCTGGAATACTGTGTACAGTTCTGGTCGCCATACCTCCAGAAGGATATTATGGAGTTGGAAAAAGTGCAGAGGAGGGCAACCAAAATGATTAGGGTACTGGAACACCTTCCTTACCATCTGAGGCTGCAACGGTTGGGCCTCTTCACTCTTGAACGATGGTGTCTAAGAGGTGACCTGATTGAAGTGTACAGTGTGGACAAAGTAGATAAGGAAAAACTGTTTTCCCTATTGCATAACACTAGAACTAGGGGACACTCCATGAAACTTTTGGGTACTAGTTCTCAAACAAATAAGAGAAAGTACTTTTTCACCCAGAGGATTACTGGTCTATGGAACTCCCTGCCAGAAGAAGTGGTGACAGCTGTCAGTCTTGACAGCTTTAAGAAAGGATTAGACAAGTTCATGGAGGACAAGAGTATCAATGGCTATAATTATGGATACTTAAGGACAACCTCCGGGTTGGAGAGATAGGCAGGATATCTCTCAATGCCATTTCCAGGGAATCCTAAGCAGGTGAAGGAATCTGCTTGGGAATACCCTGAAGGAAATGGTGAGCCACTGTGTGAGACAGAATGCTGGACTGGATGGGCTGTGGCCTGTTCCAGCAAGGCTGTTCTTATGTTCTTATGTATGAGGGGGGGTGTCTGGCCTGTGAGGGGAAAACGTTGCAGACCCCTGATTTAAGTGATGGTTGAATCAACCCTGTCTACTTTCTAATATGCTTGCTGAGGTAGAAATCTAACAGTATAACCTTAGACCAGAATGCTTTACTAAATTTTGATATCCCTTTGATTTTTGAAAATATACATCAGCAGCATCTTTGACTTTTGAGAATATACATCCTCAAAGAGCATCAACTCTCCATATTGGCTGAAATCCTGTTGTACAGCTTAGCAGTCATAAATCAATGGTATGCCTGTGAAAGCTACTACATTGCCCAGGGAGAAGTGCTATCCATGAAGCTGTTCTGCCAGCACATTGCATAATTGGTCACAATAGGAAACACCCAACCAGTTTTACAAGTGAATTGCATAATTTGTGTTGTTTGGACCTAATGTCTAGCAAACCTATGCTTGTATAACTTTACATCATGGGGCAATGTATTGGATTCTGGCCATGGCATTGTATTTCAGGTCATCTATGTGTTTGTTTGCTTTTTCCCCAAACAAGACCAAATGGTTCACATTGTTATCCTAATGGAGATTGGATGTGATTTCATTTGAGAGTTAGCAGATTGGTTGCACTTGTTGCTGGCAGTCTTAACAGTAGGGCACCTTGTCAAAACTGTAGTGCTGCTGAGCACCCTTCATATGTACAGTATTTGCTGCTGGCAAATATGAATGCTAAAAGTGAACACTGTGATTATTAGTGCCCTGTCCCCCACTGTATAGGAAATGTTTATCAAATAAATTTAAATTGTCTTTATCTAGAGCCTGTTATGCAACAAGAGTATCCATTGTTCAAAATTCCTCCTTCTATTCCTGTCCACTACTGGGGTAAACACATATGCAGAAGAAGTGAAACATAAACTTCAGATTCTCATTAAACCTGGGCCTACAGAACTCAGATTTAAATCTGAATTTACAAGAACCTTTTCTTCACCCATTTGTTTCCACGTTTCCCTGTCGCCCTCACCACTGGTGTGGGGAAGAAAGCGGTTATCACCTGAGATCCTTCCCCGGCCCGGCATTGGCTGCGGGGAAGTGGGAGTACTTGGGTGGCACTACCTGAAGGGTCTCTTTATGGGGCTTGTATTTTGTATTTCGTACTTGATATTGTATTTTCTTTTCTTTTCTTGACTTGTAATTTTGTAACTTGGTGATATTATTGTATTATTATTGTATTATTGATTGTATCGAGTGATATTTACTTGTGTTACTGTATTATTTTATTGTGACTGTATACACTGCTTTGAGTCACCCGCTGGGTCAAGTAAAGCAGTATAGAAATTAAACCTGAAATGCAATGAAATACTTGCACGGTGTGCTCTAGTCAGCTTTGGAAAGCAAATATGATTTTTGAGTCCGATTTCATAGAAATTTTGGTCTTTTTTAACTATTCTAATACAATCTATGTATTATCCTAATCTTCTACACTTGCTGCTTAAGTAACGTATAGTCTCTTGTAAATCCAGTTAATCATTATTAATAGGTAATCTAGAAATTGTAATTTTCCGTAAAGGATTTACTTGCATATTTAGAACTCAATGAAAAAGTGCTCCCAGCACCACTGTTTTCATTCTTCAAAATATTATTTCATCATATCATTTCAAAATTCATCACTGTCTTTCCAGAATTTCACCATTTCTTGTGCAGGTTTAAATCCAGCTTTTTCATCACATATTCAATAAGAGGTTTCCAAATTTCCCAAAACCGATTTTACTTAATTAGTCCTTTTTTAACATTAAGTTCCCATGTTAATTTATAGTTTAAAGCTATATCTCACACTTCTTTATACCATTCTTCAATTATAAGATTGGGAATAATTTTGCTCTTGAATTGATCATTTCCCACTTTCTCAGAACAGTTAGTTCTGCAGATACATAAACAAACTATTTTACTTCCATTGTAAAAGTTATGTGGCCGGTATGCATGCTACCTTCGCAAAAACAGAACATTGGGGACATTAAACAGTGTAATGAGGCATAGTTAACATAAGAGATGGAAAGAAGAACAGCAAATGAAAATGTGCACATTTATGTATGTTTGTATATAAACAAAGTGTACTCAGAATAATGCCTGTGCATATTGTTTCAGGCTGCAAACACTTGTACATGCAGGAATGATCATTACAATGTGAAATGCTCAAAGCAACACTGAAAGATGCGGTCATACTGATCAGTTCTACTATCCTACTGTGCACTGGTTACAATGGACATTACATTTAAAAATTATGAATGAGGCTTAAATCCTGTCCTTCCTGAAAGGATGGCATATTCAAGATCTTGGAATGAATAAATTGTCTGTCACAGTAGGAGGCTATCTTAACTTAAACTCCACCTTATCTACTGTTGAAATGCCTACACCAATTTATTTCCAGTAGCAAACCTGCTATATTGAAAAGGATGAAATGAAGTGTGCCAGGAGTGTCCTTACTGGGCTTATTAGAAAGTAATCCCAATTGAAGATTTCCTCTGTATTGCTTAATCATTAGATATTTTCTTTGCTTTTTAACAGGCAGCCATATGCCTGAAACCTCAGAAAAAGTGAACTCTTTATTATAGTGTGCATATCTGAGTCATGCATGTAGGGGTAGGTGGAAATGACTCCCGCAGCCTTCATTTGGGCTTGTGAAATGGCTCTGGAGGAAACAGTATTCATTAAAACACCATTCCTTGCCAACATTAGACTATAGATGTGGTGGCCAGGTCTGGTAATGCATCTTAGAAATACATCTTAATATATAAAACCAAGGTGTCCTTCCGTGAGATGGATATGCCCGTCGACACCTGGCCACCCCCCCCCTAAAACCATGCCCATTACTTACCTTGCCCCTTAAGCTGGGTCGGCGAGGGGTACCGGCAGCCCACCATGGGTTTCTTCACCCCAAAAAGGGGCCGTGAAGGGGGTGCCCCCCAGCTGCTGGGGAGCCCAGCAGGGAAGGCGGGTCTATGCATGCACAACATGCATGCGCCACCTGGAAGAGCGCTCCCCAGTGAGACCGGAAAGGATGGAGGGGACTGCGCATATGCCATAGTCCCCGTCCCCCAACCAGCCTGTGCCCACATTTCGGCCGGCCTGGCTGGCCACCATGGGTTACCGCCTGGCTGGGATGTGATCCAGCGCCTCCCCAGCGCCAACTCCTGTCCCAGGCAGGAGTCGGATCCAGGAGCTGTGTGGAACAGCTCGGGGCAGGGAGGAAGAAAGTGCGGCTCAGTTCTTTTTGCCCAGCCTAGTGTGAGAAAGATTAACTGGCACATGGTGACTGTTGTCCGGGGTATGGTCAACAGTGGTTCAAAAATACCTCAACCTTTGAGGAGGCTCTTTCTGTGTACTCCTATGTCATACTATAAAAAAGCATCATGGGATCTATACTAACACTTTCAGTTAGCAAGGGATTAAACATTTTGTCAGCTTTGTCATACTTAAGGAGTTGTATCCATATTTCAAGGGCCTTTTATACACTAGTTATTGTTTGATGAGAATGTATAGGGGTGACCCAGCCTTCGCCCCCAAAGTATCCCTAAGCCTCCCCCAAGAATTGCCCGTACTCCATAGCCCCCACCAGCCTCTGGCAGGAGGCCAGGTTGCGTGGGCTGCATGACCTGGGGGTTGGTGACCAAAGGCATGACCTCAACAAACCTCCATGGATGCCTCCTGGATTAGGCTGATAAGTGCAAGTCCCTTATCGGATACACAAAGACTGTTTCTCTAGTCATAAACTCCTTATCTTCCCTACCAGACTATCTTCATTACCCCATCCCACAAACCCTTGTTTGCCCCTGTTTCCTGGTTGCCCTCTGACATGTAGGTCTGCTAATCTGTAACCAAAGTACATGAAACCGATTGTTTTCCCCATTTCCTCTAGCCTGTGATGGACGTGCGGTAGCTCTAGGATCGCACGATCCAAGGTAATTTGGGCAGTCAATAAAAAGAGGTCACTCAGTGCTCCTGGGTGTCACCTTACCTTGCACCCTGACTTGTGTGTGCACGTGATATCATTCCCGTGAGTGGCCCCGATCCCTACAAGAATGTTAAATGGATTAGGCAAGTGTAGATTGTAAAGATAAAGTCATTTTTCCAGGTCCATAACTCCATTATTTTTCATAGTTTGAACAAACCTATGTTCTTGAAAGAAAATGGTTTGAAGAAAGACTGTTAGAAAATGCAGGAAAAAACACCCTGTTTCCCTCTTTTCCATACTGCTGGCAGAACTTTGGTAGCAGAACCCTGCATAACTGTAGGTAAGGCTGCCTTTTTAATTCATTTATTTGTCACCCAAGAACAAAAGTTCTAGGAGCAGAAGAAATATCCTATGCAGTCGCTTGGTTGAACTCAAGGAAATATAACTTTTCCAAGTAATGATCCACCATTCCCCACTGTGATTCATGCAGAGATGTTTGCAATGTTTCATCATACAGGGATTCAACAGAAACTGAGCTAAATTCAAAGTTTAGAGGGTTCCATTTGAGGAATCCTCCATTACTCAAGAGATGTATTTACATACTAACCAAACCTCTTTAGTCTGGATAACTATCAATGGCAGCCATCCTAATTCTTACCTGATGAGGATCTCTAGTGCTTCAAATTGCCACCAATTGAGCTTTTTTTCCTAGCAAAGAATGCACACTAGTGCAATTCAAAATCCCATCCTTTGTTCCTTGGATTGAAGGGAACAAAGTAAACTAGCATGTAGCATTGCAAAGAAGCATCCAAACAGAAATGAAGAGGTGAGTTGCAAAGGGATTTGGCAAAAGAAAAGAAAGGTACATTTACAATTCTGTCAGATGCTGGCAAAATGAGAAACAAAAAATGAGAAATATAGTTGAACTAGAATTTGATTCCAGCTCTGCACTCCATTCCCCCCTCCCCTTCTCCACCCCACTGAAGTGCTTTGTACTGAATTTTTACAGAGGTTTTACAGCTCTCTCCTCTTTTGGTCCCAAAGCACTACACAATGCAACCTTCCTCAGGTCTGACTATCAAGAGAGGAGAGATTATTCAGCCCTGCTTCATTCATGCTTGTTTTGTACTAATAACAAGGAATATAAATGAGAGAGCCTTATGTTACAGCATTCTTGGCATGTCTGCCCTAGGCTTTTAGACTCAGTAATTTTCACACATGACAGTGTAATATTGTTTCCTCTGGATGAAGTTAAAATTAACAGATAGATGACAGATTTTCTTCATGTGCTCAGAACCTGCAACCTCACTCACAATTCTGTAAACATTTTAGCTACTCCTATTCAATGACCTTTCTTCCCAGACCAAACTGGTAGCTTTGGAGATAACTGTGGAGGGTAGCACTAAATGGACACTTCTCCAAGTGGAGGGAAGTAAAGAGTGGGGTCCCCCAAGGTTCAGTACTGGGACCCTGCTTTTCAACCTCTTCATAAATGATCAAGAAGTAGGAGTAAATAGCAAGGTAGCCAAATTTGCTGACAACACTAAATTATACAAGGTAGTGAAAACTGTGAGAGATTGTGAGGAGCTCCAGAGGGATCTCTTGACACTGGGGCAGTGGGCAAAACAGTAGCAAATTAGCTTCAACACTAGTAAGTGCAGAGTGATGCACGTTGGGGCAAAAAACCCCACTTACATTTATAAACTGATGGGGTCTGAACTCTCTGCGACAAACCAGGAAAGGGACCTTGGTGTCCTGGTGGACAATTCAATGAAGGTGTCAACCCAGTGTGCCTCAGCAGTGAAAAAAGTAAACTCAATGCTAGGGATCATTAGGAAGGGTATAGAAAATAAGTGAGCAAGTGTCATTTTGCCTCTTTATAAATCTATGGTGAGGCCCCTTCTGGAATACTGTGTACAGTTCTGGTCACCATACCTCCAGAAGGATATTATGGAGCTGGAAAAAGTGCAGAGGAGGGCAACCAGAATGATTAGGGGACTGGAACACCTTCCTTACCATCTGAGGCTGCAATGATTGGGCCTTTTCACTCTTGAACGGCAGTGTCTAAGAGGTGACCTGATTGAAGTTTATACTTTGTGGACAAAGTAGATAAGGAAAAACTGTTTTCACTATCGCACAACACTAGAACTAGGTGGCACTCCATGAAACCTTTGGGTACTAGTTCTCAAACAAATAAGAGAAAGTACTTTTTCACCCAGAGGATCACTGGTCTATGGAACAACCTGCCAGAAGAAGTGGTGACAGCTGTCAGTCTTGTTAGCTTTAAGAAAGGATTAGACAAGTTCATGGAGGACAAGGGTATCAATGGCTATAATCATGGATACCTAAGGACAACCTCCGGGTTGGAGAGAGAGGCAGGATATCTCTCAATGCCATTTCCAGGGAATCCTAAACAGGTGAATGCATCTCCTTGGCAATACCCTGAAGCAAATTGTGAGCCACTGTGTGAGACAGAATGCTGGACTGGATGTGCTGTGGCCTGTTCCAGCAAGGCTGTTCTTATGTTCTTATATGTTCTTATGAGATAGTCATGGCAGTTTATTTACAGGGGCTGGACAGGAATTAGAATAGTCAGTTTTTTGTTTTCCTAGAGTTGCTTAGGGTTTTAGATGAACAAGCTATATAGGGCATATATTCTCAGAGCAAGGTCATGGTGGCTTAGTGGCTGAAAGCTGAGCTTGATGACCAGAAGGTTGGCAGGTCAGCAGTTCAAGACTCAAGTGGTGCATGGTGGAGTGAGCTCCCGTTGTCTGTCCCAGCTCCTACCAAGCTAGCAGTTCAAAAGCAAGAAATTGCAAGTAGATAAGGAAAGGTAACAGCATCTAGTTGTGCCTGCCATTTGACCATGGAAATGTTTGCAGATGCAGACCATAGTAACTATTTGGCTGTAAACAAAGAAAAGATGAGCACCACCCCCTGGAGTTGACCCAACTGGCTTTCAAGCAAGAGAGATCTTTACCTTTACTATTCTAAGAATAGCACAGTAGAGCTCTGAAGAGCTTTTGAAATGGCATGTTTATGTTGTTGTCGCATGCCATCAAGTCACCTCTGACTTCTAATGACTCAATGAATAAGAGATCTCCAAAACGTCTAGCTCAGTGCAAGGCTGGAAGAATAAAGAAAGGGACTATGAACTTATGTTTCCTATATGAAGCCTGCATGATGATGATAAGAATGGTAGGATTTATCTGTAAGAAGATGTGTACTTCTTCATGGGAGGCTCTCTGCATGATTTCACTCCATGCATCTCCAATGAATCAGTTGTCATCTACTCGGGCAATTGACCATGGAGCAAAATAAACTTTCTGAGTCAGAAGGTAAAACTTCGTAAAACTCACCTACTCACCCTGCCCCAGCTTTCAAATGAACTTTAATGCCTTATGAAACAAGAGGGAATGAAAAAAACAGAGATAGATACCATTGTCATTCATCTTGCCTGGAAAGATAAAGAAATATCCCCAGCCAGTTTTGCCAGATCCATATTAACTATGCTAATATCATCTCTGGTGGAATATGCTTCTGCCACATTTGCTACAAACAGTTCTTTTAAATGAGGCTTCTGTTGTACAGGTAAATGAACTACAGTACTTCATGTTAAATGGCAAGATTTTTAAATAATTCGTTCCATGTTTAGCCTTGGTGCTATTTGGTAGTTGAATAAAAAGCATATAGGGTTCCAACAAAGATCCAAAGCTTGCTTACCTACTGCTTCACAGCCAATAAGTTAATAAGCCAGTCCTGTAAAACTTGTAACCCATTTGAGGTTTGCCAGGCAGCAACTTGAGATTTCTCCTGTCTTAGAAAGCACTGTTAATATAGCAGGCTGCCTTTTCAGGCTTGACAAGAGGCATCAAGAACAGGGCTGACCAAATCCCATGTATCTAATTAGGCAGCACTTGCCTTCAGCAGTAGCATAGGGCTGACAAAGGGGTTGGTGTGTGTGTGTGTGTGTGTGTGTGTGTGTGTGTGTGTGTGTGTGTGTGTGTGTGTGTGTGTGTGTGTGTGAATAAATAGTACTGTGTGGCCCAAATTTTGTTCTTAGTTACATAAAGAACATCTAAGAAAATGGAATGTAAAATCCACATGGTCAACAGTAATTATTGATGGATTGTTTTGTTTCTTTATTATAAATTGTGACCATTCAAAAAACATGTTTTTTTCTTTTTTATTCTTGTTTTGATGGAGAAATATAATAAGAGGGTTGCCGTAGTGACTCAGATACTTATTTTTTAAAGTACAAGAAAACCAATTTATATCTTGAAATCAATAGATAAAGATGAGATTAGTAGTATGAAATGTACCAACTACATAACCATAATATAACTTTCTACTTTTAAATATTGGAGTACTATTTTCTGTTTTTATATATTTTTCTGTTTGTCTACTATTATTTTTATGAATTCTGTTGTGTATTATTATGTATTTTTTGTTAAAAGTTAATAAAAAATTGTTTAAAAAATAAAAAATATCTTGATGAAGGCATATTCCAGGATCTGTGTGTACAATTCATGTTCCTTTTGATCCAAGATTCTGATTATGAAAATAAATTATAATTTGCATTCTTCCCCAACTTCCACCCCCTGACATTGTGGTGAATGAAGCCTTGTGCTGTAATTATATATTCAACTGAAAGCAAATTTGGCCAACTGAATTTATTAATTCATAAACTATTGGCTTGTGTTGGAGAATTCATGAGAAACAGTTTTTCATTCAAATTTGCTCTTATTTCTCATGTCCTCTGTCCCAGCTTAGGTCTTGGAATGTATTAGGTCAGTGGTGGCAAACCTATGGCACACATGCCAGAGCGGGCACTTAGAGCCCTCTTTGAGGGCATGCCCACCATTGCCCCAGCACAGAGTTTGTTCCACCCCTCTGCCCAGCCCAATGGGAGCACATTCTAACTCCCCCGAGCACAGAGTTTGCCCCTCCCCTTCTGCACCGCAGACGGCAGCCTGTTGAGTTTGGGCACTCAGTCTCTAAAAGTCTGGTGCCAGCAACAGACTTTGTATCTCTCCAATGCCCCTCCTAGCCTTCTCGCCTACACATCCTATTTCTTTCTCTCCAACACAGATACCTGTGTATCTTCCCTAGTCTCCTTTTGGTATGTAGTTGAGGTGAACTGTGCATCTCTAAAATATTTGCTAAAAAAAGTTGTACACATTTCCTTGTTTGGTCTCAAGCAAGTTACACGTGAAGTGAAAATGATTTGTCCTATCTGCCACCTGAATTACTGCCACCAGGCATTACATGACCTGCTTTGATTCCTCTCTTATTGCTGGTGAGTCAGGAAAGGAAGCAGCATAAAGAAGAATCAGGAGACTGTAACTTAAAGGGATCAATAGAGACTCCACTAAAGCTTCCTCCTGATAAGAGGAATAATTTCAGAAGTCACATTGTGTTGTGTTCTGTAAAGCTGTGCCTTTAACAATGTACCTTTGCCATGTGTTACCAATGTAACCTTTCTGTGTGCAACATTATAACCATCAGCTGTATCAATGTAACCTAATAAGGGGACGCGAGCTAGTGACCACCAGAGGGCAGTAGCGAGCGTCCAGCTCTCATGGATCATAGTCACCTGGTTCAGCAGCGCGGGAAGATTCCCCGCGACCTCCTCACCTGGTCAAGAAGGGCGTGACCTCCCACGACGTCACGCAGGCAGCAACCAATAGTCTGTCGACGAGCCACATTCAAATGTATAGCCAGCTGTATATATTGAGCTCCCCATCCGCCATTACCACATGTTCCTCCGGATCATCATGCAATAAACCTGTGTTAAGCCAACCCTTCGGCTGTTTCATTGTCTTTGGTCCCTTACACTAAACTGGCGATGAAGGTGGGATATGGCAGCCCACGGGACCAAGACATGCACCGGTTTCGAAATCAGGAAACCGGGCGACTGGGAGATCTTCGAGATGGACTTCCAGGCCGCACTGATCGAGTCCGAAGTCACGGAAGAGGCGAAGAAAAGAGCCATCTTCACCAGAATGCTCGGACAAGAAACAAAAAGGACCTTGGTGGACCTGATTGCACCGAGGAGGGTGAGCGAATTCAAGGCCAAGGAACTCATGCAGATGCTGCGTGAGCACGTCCGGCCCGCCACAGCGATGTTTCCCGCTCGGAGTGCATTTTGGAGGCGAGTCCAAGCGCCCGGGGAGACGGTCGCCGCATTCGTGGCAGCCCTGTGGCTGGCGGCCGGCCCGTGCAAATGGGAGAATGCTGAAATCACCCTCCGAGACTGTGTGCTGTACGGCCTGAACGACGCCGAAACCCAGCGCACGTTAATGAACCAAGAGCCGCCTCCCACGTTGCAGGAGGTCGTAAGAGCGGCCCAGGCCGCAGAAGCTATGAAGGCCGGGGTCCAAGAACTTCAGGACTGGCGGCCAAAGGCGAGCAAAGCAGAGGCTCCAGTACAGGCGGCCGGCGAACTTCGAGGTCGTCCACAGAGAGCAGAGACGACGAGGACGTCCAGAGGGTCCGGAAGGAGAGCCGGCGATGCGACGGCTGTGGAGCGGCCCACGACCGCGTGAAATGCCCCTTCCGGAAGGCCGAGTGCCACAACTGCGGCCGCCGCGGGCACATCGCCAAGGTGTGCAGAAAGAAGCGCGAGACCCGGAGGAGCTCCGCAGACCGTTCCACGGGACAAGACCGCCCAATGAAACCCATGGACGGCGCCCAGGCCACGCGGAAGCAGGACGGCGTGGGCCGCATCGCCGACGGCAGCGAGGACGACGCCCCAGTGTTCAGCGTGTCTACTAGACACCCCCGCTACTTTGTTGAGGTACTAGTCCAAGGGGTCCCCATTAGGATGGAAATTGACTCGGGGTCCTCATATTCAATCATTTCTCAGAGGGAGTTTTTGGGAATTGCCCCCCACAAGCGACCCAAGCTCAAAGCATTGAGGTCCACACTACGGGACGTGCAAGGGAACAGTATTCCAGTGTTGGGGGTTGGAGAATTTCAGGTCAAATTCAAGGAGCACGCCGCGTCCCTTCCCCTAGTCGTGCTCAAAGGAGGAAATTGCAGCCTCCTCGGGACTCAATGGTTCCAGCCCCTGGGGTTGTTTATTGGGGGGTGCACGCCGTTGGGATGCACGCCGTTGGGACTGATCCAATTCAGGAGGTGTGCGAGGCGCACCCCGAAGTCTTCAAAAAGGGACTGGGGAAATTCAAAGGGCCCCCAGTGACTTTCGACCTGGACCCAGAGGTCCGCCCAATTCGCCTAAAACCACGCCGGGTGCCGTTTGCACTCAAGGACAAGATAGAGGCGGAACTGGACAAGTTGGTGGGCCAGGGGATCCTCGTGCCTGTAGATTCTGCGGAGTGGGAAACTCCAATTGTAACCGCTCTAAAGGCCAATGGGGAGGTCCGCATATGCGCCGACTACAAGTGCACCATCAACAAGGCGATCCGCCCGAATGCATATCCGGTGCCGGTAGTCAGCCATCTGCTGGCCAGGTTACACGGGGGAAAGTGTTTCGCTAAGCTCGACTTAGCACAGGCCTACCAGCAGCTCACGGTGTCCCCTGCCGCCGCTGCTGCGCAGACCATAGTCACCCATAAGGGGGCGTTCCAGGTGACGCGCCTCCAGTTCGGCGTGAATTCGGCACCTGGAATTTTCCAGTCACTCGTGGAACGCCTCCTGAAGGGATTGGAGGGGGTGTTGCCTTATTTTGATGACGTGTTAATAACGGGGGGAGTCGGGCTGAATTGGCCAAAAGGTTGGGGAAGGTCCTGACGATATTCGAAAAGGCGGGGCTGAGGTTGCGAAATGACAAATGCGTCTTCTTCGCAACCGAGGTTGAGTTCCTAGGGTTTTGTGTGACTCCTGAGGGAATAAAACCATCCATGTCCAAAGTGGCAGCCATTAAAAAGGCCCCCCACCCCACCTCCAAGCCCGAGTTACAGTCGTTCCTAGGACTGCTCAACTTCTACCACTCCTTCCTTCCCCGAAAGGCAGCGGTGGCTGAGCCGCTACACAAACTGCTAAAGAAAGACCAGGCATGGAAGTGGGGCGATGACCAAGAAAGGGCATTTAGCGAGCTAAAAAGCCTTCTGGCGTCCGACGCTATACTGACCCATTTCAACCCCAAGCGCCCAGTAGTTCTGATCTGTGATGCATCTCCAGTGGGGGTGGGGGCGGTGCTGTGCCACGTGTTGGAAAGCGGAAGGGAGGCCCCGATAGCATTTTATTCCAGGTCCCTGTCCCAAGCAGAGAGGAACTACGCACAGACGGACATGGAGGCACTAGCAATAGTCGCGGGGATGAAAAAATTTCACGATTTTCTGTACGGCCGCCCCTTCACCATTGTAACAGACCACAAGCCCTTGCTAGGCATTTTTACCGCTGATAAGCCCACCCCACAGATCCTGTCTCCGAGGATGCTCAGGTGGGCCATTTTTCTCAACGCGTATCAGCACGCGTTGATCTACCGGCCCGGGAAAGAGATCAGCCATGCGGACGCCCTATCTAGGTCTCCCCTCCCCCTAACGCCCAGCCAGGTGAGCATGGGGGAGCGGGACCATCAGGTTCTCATGATAGAGGTGCTGGATTCGCCCCCCGTAGTGCCCGCCGACATTGCCAAAGCAACAGAGAAAGACAAAACGTTAGCGACAGTCAGCTCCTGGCTGCAGAAAGGGTGTCCCGCGTCCTCCCCAGCGGAGGAGTTCGCTCCATTTTTCAGAAAAAGGCTAGAACTGTCCCTAGAGAGGGGGTGTCTCTTGTGGGGGCAGCGGGTGGTGATTCCCACTTCCCTTCGGCCGCGGGTGCTCAAACTGCTGCACGTCAGCCACCCCGGCATCGTGCGATCCAAGGCGCTGGCCCGGAGTTACTTCTGGTGGCCCCAGCTAGACGCCGACATCGAGCACATGGTCGGCACTTGTGAAAGTTGCCAATGCTCCAGACCAGAGGAGGCCCGCCTTCCCCACAGGGAATGGGACGCGGCTAAGGGGCTGTGGTCCCGGGTGCACGTAGATTTCGCGGGCCCGTTCAGAGGTACCCAGTTCCTCCTTGTAGTGGACACTTTCTCCAAATGGTTGGAGGTTATCCCAGTCACGAGCACCTCCTCGGCTCAGACCATTAGGCATTTGCGGAGGCTCTTTTCCACGTTCGGCATACCCGACACGTTAATTAGCGACAACGCTAGTTGTTTCACGTCCTCCGAGTTTAGGGCATTCATGGAGATTAACGCCGTTCGGCATATCACCTCCGCCCCTTTTCACCCAGCCACCAACGGCCAAGTAGAGCGCCTCGTCCGCACCACGAAGGACGCGTTGCGGCGCATGGGCCCAGGGGATCTGAACCTACAAGTGTGTCAGTTTCTGCTAGGGTACAGGGTGACCCCATTGGCGTCAGGATACTCCCCCGCAGAGCTCTTAATGCACAGGAAGCTGACCACCATCCTTACTAGGCTAGACCCCACGAGGGTAGAGGACAAAGGAAGGAACATCGGGCTAGAGGTTACAAAGAGTTTCAGTATAGGCGCCCCCGTGCATTGCAGGAATTACGCCAGCACGGGCCCAGCCTGGGTGCCGGGCGTAGTTGTGGAGCAAACCGGCCCCGTGTCGTACCGCGTGGAAACCAGCACAGGGCTCCTGTGGAGGCGGCACGCGGACCAGCTCCGACGCAGGGTCTCCGATGAGCAGGGCACTGATCAGGCAGGAAAAAAGTCAGCGTTAGGGTTCTCCCCCACCCATTCAGCCCAAGGGGGAGGAAAAGGGGACCGTGGGCCCCCACCAAGGGGGGAGGGGGATATCCTCATAGATACCCTGTTGGATTTTTCCGAGGAGGAGGAACCCGACCCCATACATATCTTGCGGAAAGTCCCCACAAATGCGGGTACCCCTACCAAGTTAGATTTTGATTTTCAGAACTGGGGGGGGGGGGTTCGGAGTGGTCCCCCACCCGTCCAAGCGAGAAGAGGGGTTTTTCGTTAGCCCCGGCGGCCCCCGGTCTGCCCACAATGGAGTTTTTCCCTTCCCCTAAGGCCGCCAGACAGCGGCAAGCCACTAACAAGTCTCCCTCTCCCATTTCAGGACAAGGGACCAGGGAACAAAGAAGCAATAACGCCCCCGGGGGGGGCAGCCCTCTTCACGGCCCAAACGCACATGCAACAAGCCATCTTGGCTGAGAGACTTCGTCTCATCCTAGGGGGGAGGTATGTTGTGTTCTGTAAAGCTGTGCCTTTAACAATGTACCTTTGCCATGTGTTACCAATGTAACCTTTCTGTGTGCAACGTTATAACCATCAGCTGTATCAATGTAACCTAATAAGGGGACGCGAGCTAGTGACCACCAGAGGGCAGTAGCGAGCGTCCAGCTCTCATGGATCATAGTCACCTGGTTCAGCAGCGCGGGAAGATTCCCCGCGACCTCCTCACCTGGTCAAGAAGGGCGTGACCTCCCACGACGTCACGCAGGCAGCAACCAATAGTCTGTCGACGAGCCACATTCAAATGTATAGCCAGTTGTATATATTGAGCTCCCCATCCGCCATTACCACATGTTCCTCCGGATCATCATGCAATAAACCTGTGTTAAGCCAACCCTTCGGCTGTTTCATTGTCTTTGGTCCCTTACACTAAACATTGTAAGAGGGGTGTAACCTACCATACCTATGTGTGGTGATCATAATTTGGATCAGGGCTCTTTCCAGTCTCTTGTTAATTAAAAAGAAGGCATGCTGCCTTTGCATTGTCATGCAACTGGTTGGTTCCAGTATGAAGAATTTTTGAAGCTAGGGTAAGATAGGCTTCATGATTTATTGTCACCCTTACAATGTAATTACAAAATGACATGTATGTTGCAGAGGCTTGAAACTCTGACAAAAATCTCTTTAACTGCACAGCAACAGTGCAGAGACCTGCAGAGAAGAATAGCTACAGGTCTCCCAGAATCCACCCCTTTCTCATTAACTGGCACTTAAATTCTCAATAACTCACACTGAGATATTTGTAGAACAAAGAATAACATTTCATTACTTACAGTTACTTGAAATTATTTGTGCATAGTTCATTCTTTACTACATGTATGTTACTATCCAGCCAAACAGATCAAAGCAGGGGGCAAATTAACATCATCTGACAAAAAAGGGAATAGACACAGAACAGAGAGAGGGGAGCTTTGTTTAAATTCAAGGAATTATTGGTTAGTGCTGAATAGATAGACAGTCATCCCAGCCCAGACAAGTTCATCCCAGTCCCTCTAACTACAGGCAGCATGTGAGGTTGTAATAAATCTCCAACAGTGTAATTTATGACTTTGGCAACTTTGTTGAACTATCCCTGACCATTTGCTTTTCAGGACTGTTGAGTCTTAAGCTTTAAAATGAAGAGTCCAACAAGCGATGATTTAAACAACGATGCAATGGTTTATTCACAACTCTTGGAAAAATACTACAGCTTAAATAGACATGAGTCTAGACATGAGTTGGCTGTGCTCACTCTGCTATTCTACTACCCAGGGATTAGTTCTGTATCTGCGCCTTCTGAAGGTACTCCACACGTGTGTGTGCCGTGCGAGCGTGCGAACCAGGAGCCAACGCCCTATTTGCAAGTGGTGCTTATATAATGTCTGAGCGGCCAGTACCCAATGCTACAAGGTAGCAACCTTTTGGACAACCTTAATTAACCAATCAGTAATGCTATATTTAAGCCCTGATGAATCCCTGCTAGGATCCAAAATAGTACCCAATAGTACACATTTGCATAAGAGCATACCTTGAACTGGGGAAGGTGTGCCAAAATTATCTTTAACTAGAATGGCGATATGCAATGATAAGTAATAATAATAATACTAACAATTATCTCAATACACAACAAGGGCCTTAAGAAATGAATACATGCTTTTCATTTGGTGGGGAAATATGGCCAATTTTACTTATTTTTTCATGCATACATGAGGTGTGTGCACTAGGCATTTTGAGATGATGACTTCTACTCAACTCTTTTTACTTCTCAAAATTAAGAGAAAGTCTACACATGCTCAGATGTAACCTAGCTTTATATGACTTATCTAAGGATACAAATTGGTCATTTCCAGAAGGAAAGTCACTTTGCATACAACCAGCTGCATTTTGAGATTTTCCCCTCCTCCAAACCTCTCAAGATAAAACTTTTGCATTCACCTCAGGAGAAATGAATTTTGTTCATAATAAAGAGGATGTGGATGCCTGGAAACAAAGATATTTTCAAACCCCACTTGAGTAGGAATCTTCTGGCTAAATTTGTCAGGAAAATAAAACATGTTCAAGATAGAGAGATCAGTATTTATCTGTGCACACATGGCAATTTGGCCAGGAAGCATGCTATCTCTGCAGCTGCAAACAATGTTCCAGATCAATGGGCAAAAGCAGGGCAAGCACCAAATTGACATGGGAAATGGGCTGTTTTATTACATGAACCTTCATTTTTGACAACTTTAATTCCTGTCATCCAAAGCAATCTCTTAGGCATCCTGTAAGAATAGCCAATTTAATTTTACTGCCAAGTAAAGATAGTCTTTTACTGCCCTTGCTCAAAGAGAATGTAGGGAAACAACATAAGAAGCACCCAACAGCTGTTGGTATGGGTGTGTGTGACGATTATTACTTGCAAATCTGTGAGTGATGTTTCCAGAATCAACTTTACATTACTGTTGAAAATAAAGATCTTGGTCATTTCTGTTCAAATAGGAATCTTACTGCTTTAGAAACTAGATAAGCCAGCAGAAAACTAATGTAAGAATAGTTCAACAGTTTAGCTAAGTACCATTTAAAGGACCACTTACAATCTAATAGGATTTAGAAACACTGCCAGAGTTATGTTTGCCTAAGGGTATAGTTGCATATAGACAATGAAAGCGCGGCACCAAAATGGCCGCCGCGCTCTTTGCTGCCCCCCCCACCTGGACTCAGACATCCGGGTGAGTTAGGGGCGGGGCCACCCCTCTATAAAAGGGGTGGCCACGAGGCAGCCGAGCTGCCATTTTAAAAGAGCGACGGAGAGGAGAAGTTTTCTCCGTCGCTGTTTGTTCAATTTCCTTCCCGGCTGGGAAGGAGGGGTTTCGCACAGAGCCTTTGGCTTGCGGGCTCCTCTGTGCCTTTTTTGCGCTCTTCGATGCCTGGAAAGGGATCCTGCTCATTCTTCAAGATATGCCTCCCAAACGGAGGGTCTCGGCGACGAAGCCGCGGCCAACGGGGCGGACTTTTGGCCCTGTGCAACGCGGGGGGCAGCCCTCAGGTCGGAGGACCAGGGCTGCGCCCACGCGGCAGGGCACTACCCCCACCGATACCGGTGGGGCGATGCAGGCTGCTTGGCCCTCGGCAGGTCAGCCTTCGTCTGGGGCTTCGGCCCTCGGCCCACAGTTGCCGGCCATGGACCCAGTCAGCGGGGGTGGGCCTGGTGCTGGTGCACAGCATGTTCCACCTCCGGCCCCTCATGGGCCGGAGTTTTGGGCATGGCCCTATTCGGGCCCGGGCTCTCATGCTGGGGTTCCTGGTCAAATGCCTGGTGGGCCGTCCGGCCCACCCGGCCCACTTTATACTGGGGGATCTGTGGCAGTTGATGCATTGCTAATGCGTTTAGCTGTGCTTGAGGCATCCTTAGGGATGGCACACAACCCCATGTCTGGTGGCCCTTCATTCGCTGCGGGGGGCCCTTTAGGTCCACCGGCTACCTCAATGGCCGCCACACTTCAACAAGCGGCCAGCCGGGTTGAGCTGCTGGAGATGCTCTGGCCTACGCCAGCCGGTGTCTCGCAGCTCCCTGTTCGTCCAGAGCTACAGCAGGTACCTTCAGAAGAGCTTGATTCCGGTCGCGAGCTCCAATGCCCACCGTGGGCCGGAACCCCCAGTGGGGGTGGCTCACGGGGGTGCACCTAGTGAGTATCAGGTTCAAGTTAATGCACCCACATCACAGCCCACTTCCAATGGTGGGGTTCAGTGGCCATGGCTCGTCATGTCGAGGCGAGTGGGCATCAGTTGCCAGCTTATCTCAGTGCCCCTTGGTTCCATACTGGTGCAGCGTTGGGGGTGGGGGTTTCCGCCCCCGGGCCAGTGCCGGGCATAGCAGGAACTGTCCAGGTTCTGCTGCGAATGCCCCGGGTACCGAATGTGCTGGTGACGGCTTTGCCGACGGCTGGTTATTCGTTGCCCCCTTGGTGATCATTTGTCCCAGGTCACGAGGGAAAAGATTTGGTGGGGGAAGTACGTGGATATATTCTCCCTATTGAACCGTGAGCCCACTAAGGAGGAGAGAGAGGGACAGGATGACAAGGACAAAGAGCTGTCCTGCCGTCGTAAGCCACCACGCACCTGGGCCAACTGGTTGCCCGCATATCTTATTTATATGGCGGTGTACCTCAGGGCCCGGCCAGACCTGGCCATTCCTATGGTCCAATATTTGGACGATATTTACAGGGCAATGGTGGATTTTCCTGGCCCATCGTGGTTGGCTTACGATGAGGAATTCAGAATGAGGGTGCCCTTGCACCCGGAGATGAGATGGGATGAGCCCTGTCAGAAATTGTGGCTATTGTACATGACCCCCACGCGTCCGGCACCTGAGGATAGGTACCATTGTGGCCATGCCGTTCAGCGAGCTGCTCCAACATAGGCTTCCCGCCAGCTGGCAGGGCAGGGGGTTCCAGCCCGCTTGCTGTGTTGGAGCTTCTCGGCTAACGGTGTGTGCAATAAGCGGCAGTGCCGATACAAACATGAGTGTCTCTCTTGCGCTGGACCGCACGCCGCCGCCGCGTGTCCGCGGGCCAGCGGGTCGCGGGGCAGAGGTAGAGGTGGACAGGGAGCAGGCAGAGCTGTTGCTGAGGGAGCTAGTCAGGCAAAAGGCCCCCTCCCCAGTTAATGTGTATATGTTGGAGCGATGGCTCTCAACTTATCCACGGAGAGAGGACGCGAAGTACCTCCTTGAGGGTTTCCAGTGGGGCTTCCGAATCCCATTCAAAGGAGTGCGGGGACCCCAAGATGCACCCAATTTACTGTCCTTGAAGGGTAGAGAAGAAGTGGCTGCCCTGAGTATCGCTAAGGAGGTTGGGGCCAAGAGGGTGGCAGGCCCCTTTTCTGTGCCACCCTTTCCCAACCTGAAGGTCTCCCCTCTGGGGTTGGTACCCAAAAAGGCCCCGGGGGAATTTCGTTTAATCCACCATTTATCGTAACCGGCGGGTTATTCTGTCAATGATGCTATCCCTGATGACCTTTGTTCGGTCAGGTATACGTCCTTTGACCAAGCCCTGTGAATGGTGCGCTCTTGTGGTCCTGGTGCCCTCCTGGCAAAATGCGACATTAAATCGGCATTCCGATTGTTGCCAGTGCACCCGGAGGACTTTGAGCTATTGGGTTTTAGATTCCAAGGGAAGTTCTATGTAGATAAGGCCATGCCTTTTGGCTGCTCTATATCCTGTTCAGCATTTGAACGTTTTAGCACCTTCCTTCAGTGGGCCTTTGTTCGCAGGTCCGGGTCTCGGTCTGTAGCCCATTACCTCGACTTTTTGTTCGGGGGTGAACGGGGCTTGGACACGTGCACACGTCTCCTCACCACATTTCAGACGCTAATGCAGGAACTGGGTGTCCCTTTAGCGCCCGAAAAGACCGAGGGCCCATCCACTACCCTCACATTTCTGGGTATTGAAATTGATACGGTCGCACAGGCATCCCGGTTACCCATTGAGAAGGTCACCCGGATCTCCGCGATGATTTTGGCCTTGTTGGCCAAATGTAAGGTGTCACTTCGTGAGCTTCAGGTACTGCATGGCCATCTTAACTTTGCCTGCAGGGTGGTTACGCCTGGCAGGGCATTTGCTCGGCGCCTGTGCGATGCCATGCCTGGCTTGACAAGGCGCCATTATAGGGTCCCACTAACCCGGGGCATGCGGGCTGACCTTTTGGTTTGGCTCTCATTCCGGCGGGACTTTAATGGGGTATCATTTTGGAGGTCCGACCTTTTAGTTTCACCTATGTTTCAAGTCCAGTCGGATGCCTCCGGCTCCCTGGGATATGGGATTTACTTTCAGGGGAGGTGGGCTTATGGCCAATGGCCTCCAGCATGGCGGGGCACGGATCGCCTCCGCGATCTTACATTCCTTGAGTTTTTTCCAATCCTGGGAGCTTTGATGCTATGGGGCAAGGAGTGGGCCGACTCTGTGGTCCACTTTTGGTGTGACAATGCTGCAGTAGTGCACATTGTCAATGCTCAGACCTCTAAATCACCCAGGGTGATGGCTTTAGTTCGCCAATTCGTGTTACGTAGCCTTCGCCTCAATGTGCTTTTTAGGGCTAGACATGTACCAGGCATTAATAATGATATTGCTGATGCTTTATCCCGCCTGTAGATCCCCCGGTTCCGCGCCTTGGCTCCGGATGCAGAGGAATTCCCCTCGCCACTTCCGGCTGAGATTTGGACATTTGGCAAGGAGATTGAACCGGGCGATCGGCATGTCCTTGGCGCCCCACACGCGTAAGGCATATCATCATGCTTTCGTTCAATTTAATAGCTTTCGTGTGCAACTTCAGTTGCCAGAGGTGTGGCCCATTCCAGTGGAAGAGGTTTTACAATTCATGGTTTATTTACACAGTCAGGGCCTCGCTCCCCACACTATAGCATCCAGACTGTCAGCATTGGCATTTCTTGCCAGGGTGAGGGGTTTCGCTGACAGCATGAACGATTTTCGCATACGGCATGTTTTGGAGGGGTGAACACGGGAATGTGGCCGCCGCCCGGACACTCGGCACCCAATTTCGGGTGCTTCGGGAGATGCACTGGTTACCAGTTTGTCTCCGGGTGCAATTTAAGGTGCTGGTTTTGACCTCTAAAGCCCTATATGGCAGGGGGCCAGGATACCTTAGAGACCGCATCGTCCCAAGAGTGACTGCCCGTCCAACCAGAGCGGACCGGAGGGGCTCTCTAATGGTGCCGTCAATGAGGGGTGCACATTTGTCTAGCACCCGAAGGAGGGCCTTCTCCGTGTCCGCACCAACCCTCTGGAACCTCCTACCAACAGATCTAAGACTTCAAAGTGAACTGCTGCCCTTCAGGAAAGGAGTAAAGACCTGGCTGGCAGGGCAGGTGTGGGGCCCGAACGGGACTATGGTTCCTGCCGGCTGGCTTTTATAAGAACTCTCTCTTCTTGTATGGTGGGTGGGATGGGTGGGTGGGATATGGGTTTTTAAATGGGGGGGAAGTGGGTTTTTACAGGTTTTTATAATGTTTTATGTATTTTTAGAAGTGTTGTGATGCCGCCCTGAGTCGGGTTCTGCCTGAGTGGGCGGCATATACAAATGTGACTTATAAATAAATATAAATAAATAAATAAATAAATTTCCCCAGGGGTGTTCACACACCTTGCATGAGGCTGGCCTAACCTATGTTTTGACAGGTATGAGGCAGCTCTTTTTCATGCGGCTACCACGGTGGCCTTCTTTGGAGCGCTCCGCATCAGTGAGTGGGTGCCAGAGTTGGTACCATCTGTGTAAGGCGGATGTGTCTCGTAGGGCACTGGAACTCGACGATGTCTCTGCTACACATGAGTGGGCTCAAGTGGGGATACGGTCCTCACAGGTTGTTCAGCACAGCGTAGGCAGTGGAGTCAGACTGCTACGAAGTTTTATTGGAGACATCTGTCCGGTTGGTGCCCTACATGAATTTTCGACAGTGCCTGCTGCGCGCCCCAGCCTGTTTTTCTGCCACCAGGATAGGTCTACCCTTGCCGAAGTAATGTTACTGAGGGTGACCGGTGCCGCGCTTCGTGGTGTGGGGGCCCGTTTTGGCACCCATTTATTAGGATAGGCGTCACGTTGATCGCGGCTATGTTTGGAGTACTCGGAGGCGGACATGCGTGTACGCGCAATTTCTTATATGTACGTGCCCTCACTGTACGAGTACCTAGTTATGTCCTTAACCTTTTCTCCTCTTTTACACATCCTGTGTGTCTCTACACACCGGTGGCAGTGGGGCTGGTGGGCCGCAGCTATGTACACTGGGCAGCAGTATATGCTGCGGCGACAGAGAGTGGACCCCGACTTGGGCTGTGTGCATCCGCACGTATGCGATGGTATGGTATGCGTGGCACAAGGGGGCGGGAACTGTTGTCATTCCTGATGTCCGTCGGGGATGCTGGACCGCCCGATGTTCTTAATAGGCACCTCGGCGGCAACGATCTTATACGGATCACTGCTGTTACTAAACTGTCGAGGGGCTGCGACCTGGCGGTTTATATCACATATGGCTTACACACGGTCGCTATGGTCTAACATCGTGCCGAGACACCAATTTAGGGGAGACGTGGATCTCCGTGGTTCGGACTGTTCCGGCAGTCCGTGGACAGGGCTGTTGCTCAGTCCCTTGCTGAGCATGGCTGGGAGACAGCCATTGGACACCTAAGGATAGGCTTACGAAAATTTTGCCGGTAGGCAGGGGAAGGGGTCCACCTGTCGGCTGGAGGTATGTACCTCGTCTGGGTGTGGTGCAAGCAGGCCTGGAGACCGAGCTGACGGTCTTGGGGGGGGGTGAGTCATCATGGACGCCTCCCCGTGTGGCGGGTAGCACTGGTAAGGTAAATATTTATGACCTATAGGTATCCGGCAGGTTCGCAATTGACTGGCCAACACTTAGACAGGTACAGGTGTAATAACCTTGACTGGTCAACGATGAACCAGGCAAGGGGTGATGGCAGGAGCTTGTCAGCATGCATCACCCTGTGATTTGACGGATACACGTCAGAGGGTGGGGTCAGTAGATAGTTTATTGACTACGGTCAACAATTTGTTTGTGTCAACAAACAAATTGATACAAAATGGATACATTGTAGCCAATTGCCGTTGGCAATTTTGGGAGGAACCTTACCAGTGTTACTGCGGCCTGCTTGCCTTAAGAATTATAATTGGATAAGTAACAATTGAAAGTTATAATTCGGACTAGGGCATTATTCAATAAAAGTGGCCCAATGCTTTTATCCATATACCTGTGTCTCAGTCTTTCTTTGGGGGGTGCGCCTGCAATGAAAGCGTGGCGCCAAAATGGCCGCCGCGCTCTTTGCGGGGCCCCCCCACCTGGACTCAGACATCCGGGTGAGTTAGGGGGCGGGGCCACCCCTCTATAAAAGGGGCAGCCACGAGGCAGCCGAGCTGCCATTTTAAAAGTGCGACGGAGAGGAGAAGTTTTCCCTCCACCCCCTCCCTAGTGAACAGTGTGATATTTTGGTCGCTTCGGGGCCGGGTGGGAATTTTTGGTTGGAACCCACAATTGGCCCTTGGGTTCTGGCTTTTTTGCCCATCCCACACTGTTGCTGAGGTTTGATATAGGGGTTTTTCTTGTTCTTGACTTTGGTCACTTAGGCGGGTAGCACTGGTAAGGTAAATATTTATGACCCATAGGTATCCGGCAGGTTCGCAATTGACTGGCCAACACTTAGACAGGTACAGGTGTAATAACCTTGACTGGTCAACGATGAACCAGGCAAGGGGTGATGGCAGGAGCTTGTCAGCTTGCATCACCCTGTGATTTGACGGATACACGTCAGAGGGTGGGGTCAGTAGATAGTTTATTGACTACGGTCAACAATTTGTTTGTGTCAACAAACAAATTGATACAAAATGGATACATTGTAGCCAATTGCCGTTGGCAATTTTGGGAGGAACCTTACCAGTGTTACTGCGGCCTGCTTGCCTTAAGAATTATAATTGGATAAGTAACAATTGAAAGTTATAATTCGGACTAGGGCATTATTCAATAAAAGTGGCCCAATGCTTTTATCCATATACCTGTGTCTCAGTCTTTCTTTGGGGGGTGCGCCTGCAATGAAAGCGTGGCGCCAAAATGGCCGCCGCGCTCTTTGCGGGGCCCCCCCACCTGGACTCAGACATCCGGGTGAGTTAGGGGGCGGGGCCACCCCTCTATAAAAGGGGCAGCCACGAGGCAGCCGAGCTGCCATTTTAAAAGTGCGACGGAGAGGAGAAGTTTTCCCTCCACCCCCTCCCTAGTGAACAGTGTGATATTTTGGTCGCTTCGGGGCCGGGTGGGAATTTTTGGTTGGAACCCACAATTGGCCCTTGGGTTCTGGCTTTTTTGCCCATCCCACACTGTTGCTGAGGTTTGATATAGGGGTTTTTCTTGTTCTTGACTTTGGTCACTTAGGCGGGTAGCACTGGTAAGGTAAATATTTATGACCCATAGGTATCCGGCAGGTTCGCAATTGACTGGCCAACACTTAGACAGGTACAGGTGTAATAACGTTGACTGGTCAACGACGAACCAGGCAAGGGGTGATGGCAGGAGCTTGTCAGCATGCATCACCCCGTGATTTGATGGATACATGTCAGAGGGTGGGGTCAGTAGATAGTTTATTGACTACGGTCAACAATTTGTTTGTGTCAACAAACAAATTGATACAATATGGATTCATTGTAGCCAATTGCCGTTGGCAATTTTGGGAGGAACCTTACCAGTGTTACTGTGGCCTGCTTGCCTTAAGAATTATAATTGGATGAGTACCAATTGAAAGTTATAATTTGGACTAGGGCATTATTCAATAAAAGTGGCCCAATGCCTTTATCCATATACCGGTGTCTGAGTCTTTCTTTGGGGGGTGCGCCTGCAATGTCAAACCACTAGAGGGCATCTGTAAGTACGATAGGTCTGCATGCACTGACTAGACTGAACATTCAGTTTTTGCGAATGTTTTCCCTCATAAAAAGTAATTTTAAACAAGATGTGATAGAAGTACTGTACCCACATTGTTCAGCAGCAATTGACAGATTAAAGTAGTGTCTTATAGTTAAAACCAGTACTGTAAAATCACAGAATAATGGAGTTGAAAGAGGCCTATAAGACCACAGAGTTCAATCCCCTGTTCAATGCAGGAATCCAAATCAAGGTATATGTGACAGATGGTTTTCTAATTTTCTCTTGAATGCCCCCATTGTTACAGTGCTCATCGCTTCCCGATAATGACGCCATTATCATACTGCTCTAACAGTAAGAACATTTTCCCCAATAAAATCTGGCTTCCTGTAACTTGAACCCATTATTATGTGCCTTATAGTCTATGATGATTGAGATCAGATTCTTCCACTCTTCTCTATGACACAGTTTCATTTGAGGAGTGCTATCATCTCTCCACCCAATCTCCTTTTTTCGAGGCTGAACATGCCCAATTCTTTCACTCTTTCCTCATAAGGCTTGGTTTCCAGTCCCCTGATCATTCCTTTTGCCTTCTTCCGAACTTGTTCCAGCTTGTTTGCATCCTTCTTAAAGTGTGCTGTCTGAAAATGGACAGTACTCAAGATGAGTCCTAACCAGTGCCAATTAGAGGAACAAGTACTTCATGGGATTTGGAGACTATACTTCTGTTAATGCTTTCTAAAACAATATTTGCCCTTTTTTGCAACTGCATCACACTGTGAGCTTCTATAATTGGAAAGGATGTGACTGGAAGGTAAATAATTAAATAATTAAACATATCAAAGTATTGATTTAATAATGCATATTTGTGCACACATACAGACACAAACATTAGACACTGGTGTTGCAGTGGTTAAACTGCTGTATTGCAGCCAAAACTGCTGATGTTGTGAGTTTAATCCTGACAGGGATTAATCCTTCTGAGGTCAGTAAAATGAGTACCCAGCTTGTTGGGGGCAAAATGTTAATTACCTTGTAAACTGCCTATAGTGTGCACTAAGCACTATGGGGTGGTATGTAAGTGTAATTGCTATTGCTACACAAACATGAATACACAGAAAGAATGTGTCTTTTGGACCATGTTGGGAATATAGTGTCAGATGACTATGCTTAATAATTAAGTTTTAGAATTTAGACAATATCTTTGAAAAGAAACTAAGCCCTTTCAGAGTGAAGGATGGCACTCTGAGTCACACTGCCTTCACTCCTAATGGGCAAAATGAAAGACAAGGACCAGGATTGTTCCGACTGTATAGGAGAGGAATGCAAGTGTATCTACTAGTGCCAACACTGTAATGGTAATCTAGTACAATTTCCACAAATAAGATTAGGGAGAAAGTGGAATGGAACAACCAAAATAAATCTGTTACAAGGGAACTCCTGTAGTCCACAACTTGCACTTTGCTGGTAAGAAGAGTAAATTGCATCCTATTTGCAAATATTTCCCTCAAAGAACTGGAATCAGGGTTGGTTTTTTTATTACCGAAACGTTAACCAAGCTGCAAGCAAGCCAAATTTTGTTCTTTGTGATTAAATCTCTCTTTCCTACCCTATACTGGGATTAACAGTGGCATGAGCTCCTTCTCTTATGATCCCAAATGGTTCCAACATGAAGCCTGGGGCCTTTTGTTCAATAATTTAATTGTGGGCTGCATGCTAAACTTTGATCTTTTTCTGTTTTCCATAACATTCAACCTAGCAATAAAAAGCCATGAAATCCCTGCCTGTATCACTAATACTGTATCTGGGCTTTCAAATTAGTTTGAGCAAATCGTGGTTCAGTGAGATGCAAAGCCTAATTCTTAATTAAATCATGTAATGATTACCATTAAACAATTGAAGGATTTCCCCCACATGCTTTGCTAGTGGTTGGTGTGTTACTAAATTCCCATAAAAAGTGGGATTAACATAGCACTATACTCAGATAAGGGCGAAAATTGAGAGCTTTGTTCAGTGTTCAAGCATGAGACCAATATTAGAGGGCAGATTAGTCTGCACTGTGTTTCTAAAGGAATGGATGGTTGCACCTTAGAGCTGCAGCCTCGAACATGCAGCACTTAAGTCATATATGGACAATAGACATGTGTCCTGTCTTTGATTAACTGTGCAAAACTAGTGTTAATCAAGGATATTTGTTAAATTGGGGGAAAGCTAAGTGGGTGGGGGGAGAAAGTGCTGCTTGAAGCAATTTCACTTAGACGTATCTCATTTATGGGTATGTATTGGTACCCATAGGGACTGTGGTGGTTTAGTGCCGAACTTGATGACTGGAAGTTTGGCAGGTCAGCAGTTTGAGACTTGAGTGCTGCACAGTGGAGTGAGTATCTGTTGTTTGTCCCAGATCCTGCCAACCTGAAAGTAAGAAATTGCAAGCAGATAAATAGATACTACTTTTGTGGGAAAGGTAACAGTGTTCTGTGTGCACTGGTATATAGTCATGCCTGCCACATTACCATGGAAATGTCTGCAGATGCAGAAAGCACTGTCTCTTTGGATGTAAATGAAAATGAGCACAATATCTTAGAGTTGGACATGACTGGCTCATAGGTGTCAAGTATCCCGTATTGCCTGGGAAAACCCCATAATTTAGCCCCTCTTCCCGCCATCACGTATTTTTTTTATAATCTCCCATATTTTAAAAAAAAATTCCAGGGGGCATAAAGTATCCTGTTTATGTTGTATGCAAATATACTTGGAGCCGGTTGGCTCATTGTCTTCCTTTAACACCATCTTTCCCAGGAGAGAGAGGGCTTCAAGTATATTTGCATACAACATATTTCCATGGCTTTCTCTTAAACACAGGGTTTTAAAAAATGAAATTAAGGCACACATGGCTAAGACAGTAGACAATTAAGTGATTAAAGTGTAAAAAACAATTCTATAAAAATCACCATAATATGAAATGCAGTCGCAGCAGAGAATTTGGGAAGAAATAGAATTATCACAGTAAGGCTGTCCTGCTGCTTTCTTCCTTGTGAGGGGAAGCAGTTTTGCTAAGGGGAGGGAGGAGCTTAGGGGAGCCTACCACATCACTCCTCCCTGGCTCTAGTGGCTCCTCCTTTGGTGTATGCAAACCAAGACACAGGACACAGCCTCGGGCTGGGTTAACTCAGGTTTATTGCATCGTGGGCAGAGGGAACATGAGGTAATGGCGGATCGATAGCTCTTTATATACAGCAGTAACACATTTGAACGTGGTGCCATGGTAGCCCATTGGCTACTGTCTGCGTGACGTCATTGCAGGTCACGCCCTTCTTGTCCAGGTGTAGGTGGTGGCGGGAAAACTTCCCGCGCTGTTGCCTTTGATGAGTTTGGACCGAGAGAGCTTGGACGCTCGCTGCTGCCAGCTGGTGGTCATTAGCTCGCGTCCTATTACAGGGTTTATATGATACAGCTGAAGGTTACATTGTTGCTATAGGCAAGGTTACATTGGCTCAGATACATTGTAATCCGTGTGTACAATAAAACCAACAGAACACAACACCCCTCCCCCCTAGGACGAGACAAAGTCTCGAGCCCACACTTAAACACACTCCCCCCCCTTTTAGGAGACAAAGTCTCTCAGCCAAGATGGCTTATTTCGAACACGCTGGGGTCTCGATGCGGGCTGCCTCTCCCCGGGTTTGCTACCTTCTCTTTGTCCCCTGGTTTCCTGTCCTGTAATATGAGAGGGAGACTCGTTAGTGACTTTCCGCGGCTCCGCGGCGTTGTTGGGAGGTGTGCTCTTTCTTAGGGAGGAACCGGGGGCACTGGGGGCTAACGAAAAACCCCTCTTCTCGCTTGGACGGGTGGGGGAACACTCCTGAAAACCCCCCCGGCTCGCAAAATCAAACTCAAAATTACTATCGGGGGCAGCGGGCGCGAACTCCTCTCCCCCTTCCCCGACCCCTGATAGGACTGGCGTATCAAAAGGATATGAGTCGGGGCCGCTGCTATCAAAAGGATATGAGTCGGGGCCGCTGCTTCTGCTTCCTTCCCCCCTTGCTTGGGACTGTTGTCCATTGCTGTCTCCCCCTTGGGTTAAGCGGGTGGGGGAGAACCCTAACGCTGAATCCTGTTGCTGAGCTCCACTGACTGGCCCACTCACTCGGTGCCTCAGTTGGTCTGCGTGCCTCCTCCAGAGGAGGCCGGTGTTAGTCTCGACCCGGTACGATACTGGCCCCGTCTGTGCTACAACCTTCCCTGGTACCCAGGCCGGCCCTGCGCTGGAATAGTTCCTGCAGTGAACAGGGTCCCCGGCGGCGAAACCTTTCGAGACTGCCAACCCTATGTTTTTTCCTTTATCCTCGACCCTCGTCGGGTCTAGCCTGGACAGGATCGTGGTCAGTTTTCGCCGCATCAAGAGCTCCGCCGGCGAGTAGCCTGACGCTAAAGGGGTTACCCTATACGCTAAGAGGAACTGGCATACCTGGTGATTCAGGTCCCCCGGGCCCATGCGCCGCAGCGCGTCCTTTGTTGTACGCACTAGCCGTTCCACTTGGCCATTCGTGGCCGGGTGAAACGGTGCGGATGTGACATGCCGAATGGCGTTTGCCTCCATGAATGCTCCGAACTCAGCGGAGGTGAAACAACTAGCGTTATCGCTGACTAAAGTGTCGGGTAAACCGAACGTGGAAAAGACTCTCCTTAGCCGGCTAATTGTCGTGGCGGAGGACGTGCTCTTTACTGGGATAACCTCCAGCCACTTGGAGAACGCATCTACCACCAGGAGAAACATGGTTCCTCGGAACGGGCCAGCGAAATCCACGTGCACTCTGGACCACGGCCCCCTTGCCGTGTCCCACTCCCTATGCGGGAGACGGGCCGCCTCAGGTCGGGATTCCTGGCAAGCCTCGCAAGTGCCGACCATGTGCTCAATGTCCGCGTCCAGCTGTGGCCACCAGAAGTAACTCCGGGCTAGCGCCTTTGAACGAACTATGCCCGGGTGGCTGACGTGCAGCAGTTCGAGCACCCTCGTCCGCAGGGGCGCAGGGACCACCACCCGTTGGCCCCACAGAAGGCACCCCCTCTCTAGGGACAACTCAAGCTTTTTCCTAAAGAATGGGTCGAACTCTGTACTCGGGGACGAAGCCGGCCACCCCTTCTGCACCCATGCACTAACTTTCTCCAGCGTCCTGTCCTTGCCTGTCGCCCTAGCAATGTCGGCTGGTACTAGTGGGGGTGCGTCTAAAACCTCAATTAGCAACACCTGGCGGTCTCTTTCCGCTCTCGCCTTCTGGTCCGCTGACAAGGGCAGAGGGGATCTCGAAAGCGCATCAGCATGGCTGATCTCCTTTCCGGGCCTGTACTCCAACTCATGTTGGTACGCGTTGAGAAAAATAGCCCATCGCAGCATCCTCGGGGACAGGATCTGTGGCGTGGGCTTGCTTGCCGTGAAAATCCCTAACAGCGGCTTGTGATCGGTCACGATTTTGAACGGGCGGCCATACAAAAAATCGTGAAATTTTTTGGTCCCCGCTACTATTGCTAACGCTTCTCTGTCGGTTTGTGCGTAATTTCGCTCCGCTTGGGACAGGGACCTTGAGTAAAACGCTACCGGGGCCTCCCTTCCGTCCTCCAACACGTGGCAAAGCACCGCCCCCACCCCCACCGGGGATGCATCACAGACTAGGACCACTGGCCGTTTGGGGTCGAAGTGCGTCAGGATTGCCTCAGATGTTAGGAGTTGCTTTAGCTCCTTGAACGCCCTCTCGTGCTCGTCACCCCACATCCATGGCTCCTCCTTTTTCAGTAACCGATGGAGCGGTTCGGCCACGGACGCCTTCCGCGGGAGGAATGTATGGTAAAAATTGAGGAGCCCCAGGAAAGACTGCAGCTCGGTTTTGGATGTGGGGCGAGGGGCCTTTTTAATGGCTGCTACTTTGGAGTTAGACGGCTTAATCCCCTCGGGTGTGATCCGGAACCCTAAAAACTCGACCTCGGTCTCGAAAAAAACACATTTGTCCTTCCTCAATCTTAGCCCCGCTTTCTCGAACACGGTCAGTACTTTGTCCAACCTTTTCGCCAGTTCAGCCTCACTCCCCCCTGTTATCAACACGTCATCAAAATAAGGCAACACCCCCTCCAGGCCCTTTAGGAGGCGTTCCACGAGCGATTGAAAAAGGCCGGGTGCCGAGTTCACGCCGAACTGTAACCGCGACACCTGGAACGCTCCCTTATGTGTAACTATCGTTTGTGCCGCGGCCGTGGCGGGGGTCACTGGAAGTTGCTGATAGGCTTGTGCCAAATCGAGTTTAGCGAAACACTTTCCCCCATTTAGTCTGGCCAAAAGGTGGCTGATCACTGGCACCGGATATGCATTAGGGCGGATCGCCTTGTTAATTGTACACTTATAATCAGCGCAAATGCGCACCTCCCCGTTAGCCTTTAGAGCCGTTACAATTGGAGTTTCCCACTCCGCGGAGTCAACAGGAATAAGAATCCCCTGGCCCACCAGTTTGTCCAGTTCCGCCTCTATCTCGTCCTTGAGTGCAAACGGCACCCTGCGTGGTTTGAGTCTTATCGGGCGGACCTCCGGGTCTATGTCGAAAGCTACAGGGGGTCCCTTGAACCTTCCGAGTCCTTTCTTAAAAACGGCGGGATGCGCATCGCAAACCGCTTGTATTGGGTCCCCCCCCACGGTATGCACCCCCCCTATGAACAAACCTAAGGGCTGAAACCACTGTGTCCCTAGGAGGCTACAGCTTCCCCCTTTGAGGACAACTAGGGGCAGTTCCGCAGAATGTCTCTTAAACTTGACCCGAAATTTCCCGACCCCCAACACCGGAATGCTGTTTCCCTGTACGTCCCGTAGTGTGGACCTCAACGCTTTAAGCTTGGGCCGCACGTGGGGGTCGATTTTCAGGAACTCTTTCTGGGGAATTATGGAATAGGAGGACCCCGAGTCAATTTCCATCCTAATAGGGGCCCCTTGTACTAATACCTCAACGAAGTAATGGGACTGTCCCGCGGACACGCTGAACACTGAGGCGTCGTCCTCGCTGCCGTCCGAGACGCGGCCCACGCCGTCCTGCTTCCTCGTGGTCTGGGCGCCATCTTTGGGCCTCGCTGGACGGTCCGGTCTGGCTGCGCGGTCTTGTGACTGCCTCCGGCCCTCTTTCCTCTTTCTGCACGCCTTGGCGATGTGCCCCCGACGGCCGCAGGTGTAACACTCGGCCTTCCTGAACGGGCATCTCGCGCGCTCGTGGGCCGCTCCGCAACCCTCGCAGCGTCGACCACCCTTCCGGACCTTCTGGACCTCCTCGCCGTCGCTGCCTTCCGTAGACGACTTTGAGGCCCGTCGAGTCGCGTGCACCGACTGTCCGGTCTTCCCGTGCACCGAATTTTCCGCCTTGCCGGCTCTAGGACGCCACTCACGCCACTGGTGCATCTCGTCCACTCCGGCATTCGTGGACTCTGCGGCTTCCGCGGCCTCTATGACCTCTGCCAGCGTGGGTGGCGGCTCCTTATTCATCAAGCTGCGCTGTACCTCCTTGTCTTTCAGGCCACACAACACGCCGTCCCTGAGGACCAACTCCAGGATATCGCCCCATTTACAGGGGGCGGCGGCTATCCTCATGGCGGCCACGAATGCCTCAACCGACTCATCCGGCGCTTGGACTCGCCTCCAAAACGCGCTCCGAGCGGGAAACATTGCCCTCGAGGGGCAGAACCGCTCTCGCAGCAGTTTCATGATGTCGCTCGCCTTAAAGTCGCTCACCTTCTTCGGAGCGATTATGCCCACCAGCGTCCGCTTGGTTTCCATCCCGAGCATTCTGGTGAGGATGGCCCTCTTTCTCTCCTCGTCTTCTCCTTTGACTCTGAGTTCCACCAGGGCCGCCTGGAAATCCATCTCAAGCAGCTCCCAGTCTTGCGGTTTGGTGATGTTGAAACCGCTCTGTGCCCTGGCTGTTCCGTGGGGATCCATTATCCCACCTTCGTCGCCAATTTGGTGTATGCAAACCAAGACACAGGACACAGCCTCGGGCTGGGTTAACTCAGGTTTATTGCATCGTGGGCAGAGGGAACATGAGGTAATGGCGGATCGATAGCTCTTTATATACAGCAGTAACACATTTGAACGTGGTGCCATGGTAGCCCATTGGCTACTGTCTGCGTGACGTCATTGCAGGTCACGCCCTTCTTGTCCAGGTGTAGGTGGTGGCGGGAAAACTTCCCGCGCTGTTGCCTTTGATGAGTTTGGA
The DNA here is from genome assembly GCA_035047305.1 of Bradypodion pumilum. Lineage (NCBI taxonomy): Eukaryota > Metazoa > Chordata > Lepidosauria > Squamata > Chamaeleonidae > Bradypodion > Bradypodion pumilum. The sequence goes on along the minus strand of JAWDJD010000004.1, from coordinate 59,930,397 downwards.
CCGAGAGAGCTTGGACGCTCGCTGCTGCCAGCTGGTGGTCATTAGCTCGCGTCCTATTACAGGGTTTATATGATACAGCTGAAGGTTACATTGTTGCTATAGGCAAGGTTACATTGGCTCAGATACATTGTAATCCGTGTGTACAATAAAACCAACAGAACACAACACCTCCTCTTCTAGGCTCTTGCATGTGACTGGATATTGGGGGGAGGGGCGTGGCCTAGATGGTGGGGCATGGCCCAAATTTCCCTTATTTTCATGTCCAAAACTTGACAGGTATGGACTGGCTTTTGAGCAAGTGTTCTAACATTTTTTTCTCATAGTCAGTTTATTGATTTAATCATGCTGTCAAGCAAATTCTGACTTGTGCAATCCTTACCAGGATCTCCTAAGTAAAGAATACACTGAATTGGTTTACCATGCCCTGAGACTGTGCAGCTTGTCCATGACTACACTGGCTCTTCATCTGGTAGACACAATGGTGAATCAAACTCCCAACCTCTGGATCTAAACCATTGATCTATCCAGATGAAAGATAATTACACTTGTAGGACTGAGTATGCAAGAGATTGTAGAAAGATAACTTCCTGTACGGGCTGTAACTTGGACAAGATGCACAATTCAGGGATCCTTTTATCCTTTATATTTTTATTTAGTTTTGTTGTAGACAGAGAAGTGAAAACAAAGAGTCCATGTTATCGATTCTGGATAGAATGGATAAGAATTCCTCTGAATAGGCTCAGCCACTTCTTTAAAACTGCAAATGCCAAGGCACTGAACAGATAATACTACATGTGTCATTTAGAAAGGAATACAAATGTTCTTATTCTCCTAAGTAACAATAACCAAACTCTATAGTTTACCCAATTTATACAGACCAATAAGATTTGTTCCAATTTTTTTAACCAGACAATATTGTCTGAAACTCATTTGCTTTGCACATTAAGTTGCACTAGAGTAGACCTGATGAATCACTGAGGATGTGGCTGGTTACCCTTCTTTGTATTTATTTATCTTTTATTTATTTCAATTTTTATGCCACCCACTCAGATAAAAACCCGACTCAGGGCAGCGTACAACAATTTAAAAACATATAAAAACAGGTTAAAACCCCGTCATCCACCCATCTATCCACCCTCCTACTCCCATCCCATTTAAAAGGGAAGGAAGGAATACAAAAAAACAGAAGGAGAGCACCAAATGGACTCTAGCTGGAGATGAGCCAACAGGCTGGGGCCATATTCCCATTAGGGCCCCACACCTGCCCTGCCTGCCAGCTCTTCAAACCTTTCTTGAAAGGCAGCAATTCTGTCTGTAGCCTCAATTCTGTTGGCAGGAGGTACCAGAGGGCTGGAACGGACATGGAGAAGGCCCTTCTTCGTGTGCCAGAGAGGCGAGCCCCTTTAGCTGAAGGCACAACTAGGGAGCCCCTCCGGTCTGCTCTGGTTGGATGGGCAGACAATCTTGGGACGATGTGGTCTCTCAGGTAACCTGGCCCACTGCCATATAGGGCTTTAAAGGTCAAAACCAGCACCTTGAATTGCACCCGGAGGCAAACTGGTAACCAGTGCAGCTCCCAGAGTAGTGGGGAGGCATGGGCATAACACCCACACTCCATCACCACCCAGGCAGCCGCATTCTGCACCAGCTGTAGCCTCCAAATGGTTGTCAAGGGCAGCCCCATGTAGAGTGCATTGCAGTAATCTAGTCTGGAGGTGACCAGAGCATGAGTGACCATGAGTAAGGAGTCCCGGTCCAGGAACGGGTGCAACTGGTGGATTACTCTAAGTTGAGCAAAAGCCCTCCTGGCCACAGCTGCCACCTGCTCTTCCAGCAGCAGCCGTGAGTCCAAAAGGACCCCCAAGCTGTGCACCAGGTCTGTCTGAGAACTGCCCCATCCAAGACCAGAGGTGGTAACTCTCTGAATAATCCCGGATCCCCAACCCCTAGCCACTCAGTCTTGCTAGGGTTCAGCTGAAGCCCGTTGCCCCCCATCCAGACCCCAATGGCCTCCAGGCATTCAGACAGGACTTTGACCACATCACTGGGGTCCCCATGGGCAGAGATGTACAACTGGGAGTCATCCGCATACTGATAGTACCACACCCCGTGGGAACGAATGATCTTGTAAATTCCACTGACTCAAATTGGCCTTCACAATTTGTGGCTTCAGCATAGCTAAAGGCAGCTGGAATAGGAATACTTGAATTAATGGAATTTAAAGAGGAGATGCGTCCTCAAATGCCTACTGATTCAATGGCCCTACTCTATTGTGACTTATTACACTAAGAAGTAGGCTTTCAATAATACAATACATTTCTTCAGGAGTAGTTCATAGTCAGTGGGTGCCCACACCCAACATTCTGGGATAAGGTATATTTCTACACTGCTCCCACCTCTGCTCTTCTTCTGCCATATCTGAATCCGAACATTGGCAATCATCATGGTGATCAGCCATGAAAACTGTCCTGAGAATATGATGCAGTGGCCTTTCATCTGCCTTCCTCATCACAGCTTGACACCTATACCACTGATCAAGTTCCACAAGTCACTTTCTGGTCCTGAGCCCTTTTGGCATGCAAAGTCCTCATCAGCCCCAGGCCAGTATTGACGAAGCTTCTGCCCTCCAATAAAATGAATTCAAGTGGTATTTAATCCACTTGGGGAGCACCACCCTTCCCTGTGGACATCATCCCAAAGACCGTTAGTCCTCAGGGTTGTCTGGTTAGTTAACTGCCACCTGACACTCAGCATTGAGTCGCTGACAGTATGGTCTACTCTATTACCATAGCAAGATAATCTGGCCAGACTATCTGAACTTGGCCACCCCTGCTCAGATATTGAATTCTCTATCCATTTCTCATATAGCACATCAGCAGAAAACATACCCTCTAAAGACCAAGAATTAATTTGTATTATACCTTTGGAGCCCCAGATTTATTTCTTCTTTACACTCAGCTCAGGCTTTTCCAAGCAAGAACTGGTTCTTCCTCCATTTTCTTTTGTTTTCCAGTTCCCCTGTCATCACCTGTTTCTCCTACTTACTTCTTCCATTATATTCAAGAGATTTGGGGAGTTTGACCTCAGTTACAGTTATGCCAAATTTAAAAGGTGCCAGCAGGCTCTATAAATGCTCTGTCACCTTTAATAGTCTCAAGAGGTATTAAGGTTTAGTTCTGGACATTGTATCTTCTTTTGTCAGAAATGGCAATGGCTCCAGCTAAAATTTACTTGTTTCTGAGTTCCTGAATTTCAAGATGCAGAGGATAAAAATATTATATTTGACACATTTCATGTCTTACTGCATTTATGTTAAAATAATGTAGAGCTGTGTAAAGCCCTCCTAAGATATTTCACCTGATTTACTATTTACTGAATCACTTTTTCTCTTCCTTTAAATTTTCACGCCTTGTGGTGAAGTAAACCATTCCATTGAAGCTTCTTTTTTATATAAATTGTATTAAATTTTCAAAAGAAAAAACAAAAGTTACATAAACATAATAGTAAAAAGAATAGCAATAGTACATTAAAAATACAAATTAATCATTTCATACATCAGTTCTCTTAACCATTATATATATATAATTACTTTGTTCAGATTGTTCACATTAATATGGTATTTCAATTTTCTCATAACACAAATACATGAAACACCCTAATGTACTAACCCTATGTCTTTGAATCTACCAGTTGTCCTCTATTACTTAATTATTGTGCCAAAAACTCATTGCCTCCAGTACAGGTTTGTCTCCTTTATTTCCCCCCAATGTGTATTGTAGAAATGGTTTCCAAATATCCCAAAATCTATTTTGTTTTAAAATCCCTTTTTTATATTTAAATTCCATGTGAGTTTTTCATTAAGTGCCATATCCCAAATGTTAATATACCACTTACTCAAATCTAGATTCAAACCACCTTTTCTGTTGAAGCTTCTGACTAATAAATTTATGAGATTCAGTGTACTATAGTAGACAGAGTGTCAGATTAGGACCTGGGAGGCCTGTGTTCAAAATCCCATTCAGCCATGGAAACTCACTTTTTGAGGGTGGTGATGGCAAACCTCTCTATGAACGGCTTGCATACTTTGAGAATCCTATTAGGTCAGGTGTGACTTAACAGCACAAAATGGTGGTTTAAGATGGTGAGGATCTAACATTGTTGGTTAAGAGCTCACGCACTACAACGTGGTAAAAAGAGATAAAACAGCGGAAAATAACTTTTAAAAAAAGAATAGAAAGTAAGAAAATTGTTGCAAAGAGCGGCAGTGACTCTCGTTGCGGAGGTCGAAGTTCGGGAGCGGTTCTGGCCGGAGAGGCAAGCGGCGAAACCGTGGCATCTCCTGGCTGGATAGCGGCGAAGAGGAGGCTGAGAATGGAGGTCAAGAAAGACTGCTGAAAACTAAATTACAAGTTTTCCCATGGCTGAAGAAGTTGCTGGGGTGAGTAAGCACCCATGACCGTGGGAAGAGCAATTGTGGCTGGATTAAAAAAAGTTTCAAAAAGATCAGCGGAGAAGGAAGATAGAGAGAAAGGGGGCTTAATGGCGGTAGCAGAGGAAGGAAATGAAACTTAAAAAGAGGGTTAAAGAAGAAGGGTAACAACAGAGGAAAGAATTGGAGCGAACCGGGGAGAAGGACTTGTGATTGATAAGAGAGTGTGTTTGATTAAAAGGGAAGAAGTGAAAGGAAGAGTAAGACAAAAGGATAAAGATTAATAATAGGATTCCCCGAGGAGAAGGGATAAGAGTTACCCAGTAGACGCAGCTGCGTCTGGAACGCACGGTGGAGCCATTATTTTTCTCAGTGGGCTCTAAACATTATGGCTTTTTGTTGACTGGGTCAACCATTTCCTTGTTTTGTGTTTTCCTTTCCTCCATCTCCCATCAGCAATTTTATACTTTTTTTGGACAATCTGTTACTGGATTATAGAGTTGGAGCCGAGGTAGAATTTTTCTGTTTGGGTCTCTGTCTGTTCTCTAAAGGACTATAACCCTTTCTCTAGCTTGTTGCAACATAGGCTCTTTGGATACGTAATTGCCAGAATTACATTTGCAACAGTATAACAATTGGATTACAACAAGAGTGCCTTTTCTTTTTTCTTTTTTGTGGATTGAGTTCCTGTCTCTTGGATTATTGGTTTTGTACTACAGCAAGCTTTTTGAGAGGTTTTGTTTTTCCTACCCCTTCATTTGCCTTGTTGGATATATCTCTGGGTACACTGTGCTTAGTTGAACTTGTTGGCTTTTTTAAATCAAAACAAGCTCTGGGATTATCCCTGCTCCTGGCTCCTTTTTTCTTTCTCTCATCGAGGGTCCTTGGATATCAAAACAACAATTGGATTTACAACAAGTGGTGATTTTTCACGATTGGATTACAAACAATTAGTTTTGGGACTGAGTGGCTCCACAATTTTATTTGAAGAAGGGTGACCTGGAGTTTTGGAGTGCTGGAGGCATCGCAAGGAGAAGGGTGTGCAAGAGTCAAGGGTATTCCAGCATTGAAACTCTTATTTGATATTGCTATGGATAAGGTCGCAAGAGCAAAGGGAAAGGAGGGAAAGGAGGAGGAGCCGGTCGTGAAACCTAAGAAGAAACATAAGCTAGCGGCAACAGATTTCCCACCATCAATATCATCATCTCCTGAACCAACATATGAACAGACTCAAATAATGGTTGAATTGGGTAAATTATTTCAGAAATTTGAAAGGATGGATGAAGCAAGGGTAAAGGATAAGAATGAAATTTTGGGAAAACAGGACGAATTGTTTACAACGTTTTTGGATTTCTCTAAAAAAGTTGATTTAAATTTTCATAAGGTAGAGGGTAATGTTAAGTTGATGCAAAATGATATGAAAGCAATGAAGGGGAAAATGAAAGGGATACAGGAAGAGGTGAAGGAAAATACTATGAAAGTGGAAGACCAGGAAAAAAAGATAGACGTGATGGAAGAACTGATGAGAAAGCAGAATATTGTGATTCGCCATATGATGGTAAGAATGCCAGACCAGTTAGGGGTTAGAATTGTTGATTGGCTAAACAATTTGAAAATGGGGAAATATTTTGTTAATGAAGACATTGTAAGTGCATATAGAGTGGGTCCCAGGAGGGGAAAGACAAATCAAAGGAATGTTTTGGTTAAATTTGCAAATTGGGGTGATAAGTTGAAGGTAATGGCTTTTCTAAAACAAGCTGGTTCTGGCATACTGAAAATTGATGGAAGTGATGTGGAGGTATACAATGATATTTCAATTAAGGAACGTGTTTGTAAGTACAAGATGAAGCCTGTAACAAAATTCCTGATGAAAAAAGGAATAAGATATAATTGGTGATTTCCACAACAACTAAGGTTCTTCCATGATAGAAAAATGCAGGTGATTGATGTAAGGACTGATGTGCTGGAATATTTGTGTTTACTTGACTTGGTTAAGGTGAGTTCAAATGAATGGTTAGAGTTAAAGAAAGATTTGTTGGCGATGGGAGGGATAAGAAGGGATTATGGTGGAGAAGATGTGGGTGGTGCTGCGGGAGGAGAACGAACAGGTGAGGCAGAAGTTGATCTATCATTGATTGTGGTGGAGGAAGAGTCAGATGAAGGTAAGAAAGGGAAGTGAATGCTGATGTTTTTATATGAAGGTGCGCTTAAGCGTTAGTTGCTGTGCACATCTTACACGTTCCCCCCTCCCCTCTTGGGAAGAAGAAGGCGACTCTTTTTTTCCTTTCTTTTTTGGAAGAAGAAGAAGAATGCAAGCGCAGCGCCAAAATGGCCGCCACACTCTTTGTGGCCCCCCCCCACCGGACTTGGGCATCCGGGTAGTTAGGGGGCGTGGCCAGCACCCTTTTAAAAGGGGTGGCCACGAGGCAGCCGAGCTGCCATTTTGCGAAAGCGATGGAGAGGAGAAGTTTTCTCCGTCGCTCCCTCCCCCCTTTTTGCTAGCCTCTGCTCGAGGCTTCGTTTGCTCTCGCCTCTGTGCTAGAGGCTTGATTCTTTTAGAAGCGACGGGGAGGAGGAATCTGCTCCGTCGCTTCCCCCTCTGTCAGCCTCTGTGCGAGGCTTCCTTTTACCTTGCTGCCTCTTTGCAAGAGCCTTGATTTCGCTCCTATTGGTTTCCTTTTTGCCTGTAACCGAGCAGAACTGCTGGATAGCTCAGTGGTTTAGGAATCTGGCTGCAAAGTCAGAGGCTGGGAGTTCGATTCCCCATGGTGTTTTTCTTGCTTGTAGGGGGATCGCGGTGGCTCAAGTGGCTAAGACACGGAGTGTTAAGTGCCTGAGACGCTGACTGGGAAGTTGAAGGTCAGTGGTTTCACTTCCTGTGTACTGCAGGACAGAATGAGCTCCTGTTTTCAGCCCCAGGCTGGCCCTTCAGAGGATCCGGCCCTCGGCCCACGGCTGCTGGCCACGGGCCGGAACGATTGGGGGGAGGGCATTGTGCTGGCTCACAGCACGTTTTTACCCATTGGGGGCCAGAGTTTTGGGCGTGGCCCTATTCTGGCCCGGGCTCTCAAATTAGGGCCTCTGGCCCAATACCTAGCGGGCTGTCCGGCCCACCTATTTACTGTGTCTATCAGATAATGTTCCTGGTTGCTCTAGAGATTATCAACCTGTGGCTCGTGGGCCAGATGTGGCCCACATGCCATTTTATGTGGTCTCCCACTGCCTCCACCCCACTAGGAAGTGCCATGTGGTGGAGGAAGGGCAATATTGCCATGCAACCCCCAAAGCTGTCTGAGGGTACACGACAGCTGGGTCGAGCTTCTCATGACACGTCGGCCTGTGCCTGCCGCTGTCTCGCAGTTCCCCGTTTGTCTGGAACTGCGGCTGGAGTGCGTTGGAGGTCACCCCAGAGCTCGATTTCAGTCGTGAGCTCCGACGCCCACCGTGGGCCGGAACCCCCAGTGGGGGCGGCTCACGGGGGTGCAACTTGTGAGTATTCGGTTCAAGTTGAATGCACACACATCACAGTCCATTTCCAGCAGTGGGGGCTCAGTGCTCTTTGCCTCGCTTATTTGAGGCTGGGGGGCATCACTCGCCATCCTATCCCAGTGCCCCTTAGTTGCATTCTGGCACGAGGTTGGGGGTGGGGATTTACGCTCCCAGTGCGGTACGTGGCGTCACAGGGGCTGTCCAGGTCCTGCTGTGTATGTCCGGCATTCATCAGGTACCGGCAATGGCATTGCCGATGACTGGTTATTCATGGCCCCCCAGTGATCACCTGCCCCAGATCGTGAGGGAAAAGATTTGGTGGGGGGGGGGAGTACCTCCCTATGAACTGAGATCCCAATAAGGATAGGAAGTACGGACAGGAGGATAGAGACATTGTGTGGTCCCGCCGTAGTAAGCCACCACGCACTGGGGTGTCCGCCCTCGGGACAGTGCTGAGCATCACAGGGGCTGTCTGGATCCTGCTGCATAGGCCTTTTATACAGAATGTGCAGTCCATGGCTTTGCCGATGGCTGGCTATTACTTGCCCCGGTTGATTATTGGCCGCCGGCCATGAGGGGTAAGGGCTGGAGGGGGACATGTGGATATTCTCCCTATTGAACTGCGAGCCCACTGGGGGGAGAGAGAAGGACAGGACGGCTGAGACAAAGAGATGTCCCATCGTCGTTAGCCACCGCGCACCTTGGGGCCAACTGGTGGTCGGCATACCTTGTACGTATTGTGGTATGCCGCAGGGCTTGGACTGTTCGGGCCATCCTGATGTCGATCGGATGGGCCCATGACGGTTGGCTCATGGTGAGGAAGGTGGACGAGGGTGGCTCTATATCCTGAGGGGAGGTGGGATGAGTCCTGTCAGCAAGGGTGCTCGTGTACATCATTCCCACGGGACTGGTGCCTGGTGATTGGCACCATGGTGGTCATGCTGAGCAGCGGGCTGTTCAGACATTGGCTCCACGCAAACTGGTCAAGCGGGGGGTTCCAGCCCGCCTACTGTGTCCGGCCTGCTCAGCTGACGACGGTCGTTACCGACTTAGTGCCCCCCTTTTTTGCGCTGGCCCTCATGCCGCCTCCGCATGCCCGCGGGTTGGTGGGTTGCGGGGCAGAGGTGGGGGTCCACAGGGGCTATCAGAGCTCCGTCTGAAGTAACTAACTTTGTCATAACCCCCCCCCGCCCCAATTATAGTCAGCCTGGAGGGATGTCACTCAGTTCATCCAAGACGGGATGGGGCGGGAGACCTGCTGGAGGGTTTTCAATGGGGCTTTTGTATCCATTCGGGGGTGTTGGGGCCCCCAGGATGCTACTAATCAGGTTCCCGTCCAGGGTAACGGGGAGGGGGCTCCACGGTCCACAGTTACGGAAGTTGGGGGCCATGAGAGTAGCGGGGGCCCTTCTTGGAACCACCTTTCCTTAGTCGAAGGTATCCCCCATGAAGCTCATACTGAGCTAGAAAAAGGGTGAATGTAATATAATCCTTCATTCAGCTCACCCTGTGGGTGTTCCGTTCAGGGATGACCTTCCTGATGACCTTGTTCGGTCAGGTACTCGTAGTTGCCTCGGCTACTATGGGTGGCATGCTCACGCAATTCTGGTGCCGTTTTGGCACAGTGGGATATGCACTCGGCTTCCAGCTTTTTGCCAGTACACCCTATGATTTAGACCTATCGGGTTTTTAGGTTTTGGGGGAATTTTAATTAGATAACGCCGATCCCTTTCTGAATGCGTTAATTCAGGTTCAGCACCCGACCGATGTGGGACTTTTACTCAGTGGGCGTTGGCTCACAGGTTGGGGTCTCGGTCTCCAGCCCATTACCTCGACAACTTTTGGGTCCGGGGTTAAACGGGGCTTGGACACGTGTACGCGTCTCCTCATCACGATTCAGACACTCAGGTGGGAACTGGGTGTCCCCTTGGCGCCTGAATAGACCGAGGTCACATGTTCTAGCATCACAATTTTTACCTCGATGCTGTCACGCGGGCATCCAGGTTAACCGGTGATACGGTGGCTTGGATGTCCATGTGCGATTTTGGCATTGATTGCCAAACATCGAGTGTGCCCTTGGGAATTGTAGTTAATTCACTGCCCCCCCTTGATGGGTTTGCTCTGGCTCAAATTACTCCAGGATTTGGATGGGTATCTTATGGGAGGTCAGACCTAGTGGTCTGCCTTAGATATCTAGTACGGTCAGATACCTCCGGCTCCCGGGCTGATCGCCCTGCGATCTTACCTGCCTTGCGTTTTTTCCCATTTGGAGAGCACTGATGCTATGGTGCAAGGGGTGGGCCTACTCAGTGGTCCAATTTCGGTGTGACAATGTGGTAGTGGTGAACATTGTCGACACCCAGACATGCAAATTCCCCAAGGTCACGACATTAGTCCATCTACTCTCTTGAGAAGCCTACGCCTAATGTGCTGTTCTAGGCCAGACATGTTATGGGTATTTATAATGACATTCTGCTGCTCTCCATTACCGCAGATCACCTGGTTCTGTGCCGTACTCTGGAAGCAGAGGGATTCCACTCGCCACTTTTGGCTGAGGGTTGGACGTTTGGCAAGGAGAGGGGAACCGGACATGTCGTTGGCACCTCGCACGCGTAAGACGTATCACTCTGCATTCAGGCGTCGTGTTTGGAAGGGGTGGACACGGGAACGTGTCCGCCACCCTTTCGCGCGTCACCCCTGTTCCCAGAGTTTCTACCCACCTTGCACGAGGCTGGCATTGCTTATGTACAGATAGGTGTGAGTTGGCTCTTGGCCACGCAGCTACCACGGTAGCCTTTTTTGGAGTGCTCCGCATCAGTGAGTGGGTGCCAAAGTTGGTGCCACCGGTGTAAGGCGGATGTGTCTTGTAGGGCACTGGAACTCGAAGATGTCTCTGTCACACATGAGTAGGCTCGAGTGGGGATGCGGTCCTCACGGGTTATTCAGCACGGTGCAGGCAGTGGTGTATACTGCTACTAAGTTTTTGAGACATCTGTCCGGTTGGTGCCCTACCTGAATGTTCGACAGTGCCTGCTGCGCGCCCCAGCCTGTTTTCTGCCACCGGGTTGGGTCTACCCTTACCTTAGTACAGTCCCTGAGGGTGACCGGTCCCGCGTTTCATGGTGTGGTGCCCATTTTGGCACCATTTACTTAAGATAGGCGGCTATGTTTGGGGTACTCGGAGGTGGATAGGCGTCTACGCGCAATTTCAAATATGTACGTCCCCTCACTGTTTGAGTACCTAGTTATGTCCTTCACCTTTTTCTCCTCTTTTACAGATCCTAGGGGTCTCAGCACACCGGTGGCAGAGGGCTGGTGGGCCGCAGCTATGTACACTGGGTGGCAGTATATGCTGCAGCGACAGAGAGTGGACCCCGGCTGGGCTGTGTGCATCCGCACGTCTGCTATGGTATGGTATGTGCGGCACATGGGGGTGGGAACTGTGGCCATTCCTGCTGTCTGACAGGGATGCTGGACCGCCCGATGTTTTGCAGGCGCCTCGGCGGCAGCGGTCTCATACGGATCACTGCTGTTATTAAATTGTCGAGGGGCTGTGACCTGGCATTTTGTATCACGTATGGCTTACATATGGTTGCTATGGTCTAACATCGTGCCGAGACACCAATTTAGGGGAGACGCGGATCTCCCTAGTTTGGACTGTTCCGGCAATCAGTGGACGGGGCTGTGGCTCCGGCCCATGCTGAGCATGGCTGTGAGACGGCCATTGGAGTCCGGATGATCGGCTTACAAACAAATTTGGCTGGTAGGCAGGAGAAGGGGTCCACCTGTCGGTCAGAGGTATGTACCTCGTTCTGGGTGTGATGCAAGCAGGCCTGGCAACCGAGCTGACGGTCTTGGGGGGGCGGTGAGTCATCATGGATGCCTCCCCGTGTGGCGGGTAGCACTGGTAAGGTAAATATTTATGACCCACAGGTATCCGGCAGGTTCGCAATTGACTGGACAACACTAGATAGGCACAAGTTGGTTAACGTTGTCCGGTCAACAACGAACCAGGCAATGGGGTGATGGCACGAGCTAGGCAGCATGCATCACCCCGTTATTTTACGGATACGCGTCAGAGGGTGGGGTCAGTAGTTAGTTTATTAACTACGGTCAACAATTTGTTTGTTGCCAACAAACAAATTGATACAAATGGATACATTGTAGCCAATTGCCGTGGGCAATTTTGGGAGGTACCTTACCAGTGTTACTGTGGCCTGCTTGCCTTAAGAATTATAATTGGTTGAGTACCAATCGAAATTTATAATTTGGACTAGGGCATGAATCAATAAATGTGGCCCAATGCCGTTATCCACTTTCACCAGTGTCTGAGTCCTTTTTTGGGGGGTGCGCCTGCAAAGTGGGGAGGTTAGATATGAGTGTTTTTAGTTTAAAGTTTTATTTTGATTATTGTGGGATAGTAGGTAGCATGCCTAATGGAGAACTCGGATGTGGAAGAAGTGGCTATCAAATTAAATTATGAGAAATATTAAAGTTGTAATGTGGAATGTGAAAGGTACAGGATCTGTGGTTAAGAGGAGGAGGATAGAATCAGCATTGAGGAAGGATAGACCAGATATAGTCTTTCTTCAGGAAACTCATCAAAAATCTCAAGATACAAATAAAAATTTTCTTGGCTGGATGCAACATTATAAAATGTCATACGGTACATTGAAAGCAAGGGGAGTTGCAACTTTGATTTCAACTAGATTGGGGTTTGAGATAACAAATTGCATCTCGGATTCAGAGGGTAGATATTTGATAATAAAAGGGGAAATTGATGATGATGAACTAATTTTGGTGAATATATATGCCCCAAAATGAGCATCAAGCTGATTTTCTAGGAAAAAATGCATAAAATCCTGGTATCAGATAAATCAGCAAGGATGATAGTGGCCGGCGACTTTAATTTAGTGAGATCAAATTTGGACTGTACCAATATATCGAGGTGTGGGGAAAGTATTAGAGGAGGGGTTTTGGATAATTGGATGCCTGCTTTGGGTTTGAAAGACTCCTGGAGAGAATTTAAGGGGACAGAAAGGGCATATTCTTATTTCTCACATGTTCATAATTCATATTCTAGAATAGATTATATATTTGTTTTGGAAAATATGGTTAAAAATTTGGAAGAAACTGAAATTGGAATTTTTAAGGAGTCAGACCATGCTAGGGTAGTGCTAGAAATGAATTTACTGGGAGAAAATAGAAGGAGAAGGAGATGGAGATACGATGCTAGTTTGTTTAAAGATCAAAAGTGTAAAAAACAAATTATGGAAAGTTAGAAGGAAAATTGGCAATGGAATGACAATGGTGAGGTAAATTACAATGTGGTCTGAGATGCCATGAAATTGGTTTTTAGAGGGGGATGCATTAAGCAGGCCAGTAATAGGTATAAAAAGTACAAGAAAGCACAGGACAAAATTGAAAATGAGATAAAAAAGCTACAGAAGGAACATTCAAGGACGAAAGACAAGAAGGTTTTTATGAGTTTACAAAGATTGAAGGCTGAATTGGTAGGTAGAGACATAGAAAAGTTAAAAAGAGATTTGGTGTATTTAAAAAGAGAGTATTTTGAATACAGTAATAAAAATTTGAAATTACTTGCAAAAGCAGAAAAAGAGAAGAGGGATAAAAGGGAAATTGGAGTCCTGATCAATAAGCAAGGGTTAAGATGTAATAAGATTAAGGATAAATGTCAAATTGTGCAAGAATTTTATCAAGGTTGATATGCAAGAAAAGAGATAGATGTGGAGAAGCTCAAAAAGCAATTAGCGAATCAAATAGTTAGTGGAATAAAACAGGAACACAAGGATAGAATGGAAGATCAAGTGTCAGAAACTGGACTGAAAATAAATTGGGATAAATCGGAAATGATGCTTTGTAATATGGGTGAAGAGAATCAGAAGAAGATAGAGATTAGTTAACATTCAGATTAAGAATAAATTGAAATATTTGGGAATAATTATTTCAAATAGATGGGAAGATCTTAAATTATGACAGTTTGAAGATTGAAATTAAAAATAGGATACAAAGTTTTCAAAAGTTGAAACTGGTTTGGGAGAATTGCGCTTACCAAAATGATGTTACTACCTAGAATATTTTTTTTATTTGATGCGTTAGCAATTCAATTGAATGATAAGGAGATTAAGGAGTTTCAAAAAAATGATTAATAATTTATGTAATGGTGGAAAGAAATCTAGGCTACCAAAAAAGTTATGGTATTCACCACAGAAAGAAGGTGGATTGGATATCCCAAATTTGATGGCATACTATCGAGCATTTCAAATTAAGAATGTTGTGAAGATCTTGGCAAGGGAAAAGGTAATTTGGGAGGAAATTGAGGACAACAGGCACATAGGTAAAATGGTCTTTCTAGGATGTAATTTGGGAAAAGTAGTAACTAAAAACACTATGATGAAAGGGTAAATGAGTGTATGGAAGAAGGTAAAGAAAGATTTGGCCCCGAATATTTCTCCGATATTGGAACTTTCTGATATAGCAAATTTTCCAATTAAATTGGAAAAAGAGGTAAAGGAATTATTGGATAAGAATGAAGTTTTCCTGTTGAGACACTGGCTACGGATGTGTAGGGATGAGATTAGTAGGACAAATCTATTTAAACAATTAAAATTAAATTAGTTTCAGAGATTGAGGATTAGTAAATGGAATAGTAAATACATGAGAGAATATGATTTGGAAAGAGATAAGACTGAATTTGAGGAATTGATTTTAAAAATTAGAAGAGGAGATAGAAATGTTAAAGGATTAGTTAGTAAATTGTATATGTTATTGAATAGAGAGGGTGATCCACAAGAGGATTTGAAATTAAAATGGGAGCAAGAAATGAATATAAAAATAGAAAATGATATATGGAGAAATAAATGGAAAAAGAGGATTATGAGAACTATGTCGGTAAGAATAAAGGGACATAATTACAAAATGTTATGGAGGTGGTACCTGACCCCAGTGAGACTACATCAAATGGATAATAAAAGGGATAAAATGTGTTGGAGATGTAAAGACACAATTGGAACATATGAACACATGTGGTGGAGTTGTACTGGGGGGAATGTTTTTTGGAAAATTATTGAAAAGGAGATAGGAGTAATATTTGGTAAAGTGGTCAAACTGGGATCGGGTATCACTATGTTAACAAATGTGGAAGGTATTAACTTAAGTAAAGATGAGAAAGAGTTGTTAGAAATAATGATTACAACGGGTAGACAATGTATTGCTAGGAATTGGAAAAATGAGGTAACTTTACGGATTGAAGAATGGTATAAAGAAATGTGGAATTTAGCATTGAATGATAAACTGACTTGGGAGATAAAGAAAAAAAGGGATAATTTAAAAGAGAATAGATTTTGGAATATTTGGAAGCCCTTTGTGGATCACTTTCTCATGGGGGAATGAAAGAAATAGACCTGTACCTGATCAAAGTGGATTCTGGAAGTGAAATATTGATTCATTCCTAGTTCTCCAGGGCAATGTAAATAAACACTGGGTGATATATTATGTGTATTTTTCTTTTTTGTAATTGTTCCCTACCCAAGATATTATTGTATGAACTATTGGGATAACGAGTTTTTGTAGTAAGGTGGATGTTAAGGTTCATGATTTATAAGGATAGGTATAAAATGTAATAGGGTAGGGGCTGCTTTTTCTTTTTTTTTAATGTCTGTGTATTTTGTACGTTAGTTATTTTATTTTTATTGTTTATTATCTTTTAGTATAATGTATTTTATTTTATTAGCATTATGTTTTGTATTTTATATGTTGAAAAATCTATTTTTTTTTAAAAAAGCACAAAACACACACACAATAGTTACATATCCCTACCTACCTAAACTAGCCAATGAGCCGTTATCAGACAGGATGAACTACTGCATATCACGATCTCATGTTTGAGTTGGATCATACCAGAGTAGCTAGATCACTGAGTCTGCCCAGGTTATCCTGCTATGGTAATAGAGTAGACCATACTGCCAGTGAATCAACACTGAGTTTCAGGTGGCGGTTAACTAAAGGACCTTTTGCGGCCACCGCTTTTGCCACCAACGCCGGGGCTTGGAGCTCCCTCCCAGTCTTGCAAACCTGGGAGGAATGGGCAGCACCTGCTCCGCCCCTGCAGGGCTCAAAATGACCTTTTGCATCCACTGTCCTCTGCCGTGTTTAAAGTGTCTCTATTATTGTACTGTATTATGTGGGGGTTGAACACTGTATTTTTGGGACCTTTTGATATCACTTTTGTCAGATTGATTGTATAGGTTATGATGTGTAGTTATGTATTTTTTTATCTTGTAATTATTGTATTGCTATTGCTGTTGTTGCTTGCTTTGATCTTGTTTTTTGTTTCATGCTGTGAACCGCCTTGAGTTGCCCGCTGGGTAAGAAAGGTGGTATAGAAATAAACTTAATAATAATAATAATAATAATAATAATAATAATAATAATAATAATAATAATAATAATAATAATAATAATAATAATAATAATAATAATAATAATAATAATAATAATAATAATAATAATAATAATAATAATAATAATAATAATAATAATAATAATACCCTGACAACCTGGATGACTGCATTTGGGTGCCGAAGACCACAGGGAAGGGTGATGGTCCCCAAGTGGATTAAATCCCACTCGAATCCATCCAGCTCAGGTCGCCCATCCCTATATGGTAGTGGGCTGGGTTACCTAAGAGACCTCATCGCCCTGAGGACGTCTGTCCATCCAACCAGAGAGGACTGGAGGGGCTCTCTAATCGTTCCATCAGCCAGAGGGGCTCGCATCTCTGGCACAAGGAGGAGAGCCTTCTCTTTGTCTGCGCTGGCCCTCTGGAACCTCCTGCCAACAGAGCTACATCTCCGGACAGAATTGCTACCTTTCAGAAAAGAACTTAAAACCTGGCTGGCGGGTCAAGTGTGGGGTGCAGGTGGAAGGGTAACCTCCATTGGGTGGCTGGTGTAGAAGAACTCCTCCCCAAGGTGCCTTTGGATCCTGCACCCCTTGTTTTAGGGGATGGGTAGTTTTAACTGTTTTTAACATGTTTTTAAATTGTCATTGTGAACTACCCTGAGTCGGCTTTGACTGAGTGGGTGGTATATAAATTTGACAATTAAATTAAATTAAAATTAAATCTTAATCGAGGGCAGTAGCTTCATCAATACTGGCCTAGGGCTGATGAGGACTTCACATTTCAAAAGGGCTCAGGACCAGAAAGTGACTCGCGGAACTGGATCAGTGGTATGGGTGTCACACTGCTATGCAGAAGGCAGATGAAAGACCACTGTATTATATTCTCAGGACAGTCTTCATGGCTGATTGCCATGATGATCACCAATATTCAGATTCAGATATAGCAGAAGAAGAAGCTAGATCAGTGATGGGCAGGAGTGCTGATTTGGGCTTCTGGGAATTGAAGTTCAAGAACAGCTGGAGGGCCAAGACTGCCCATCACTGAGCTAGATCATGCTTTTGGTTCTGAATCCTGCATTGCTCGTACTACTGACTCTTAGTCATCCCATAGCTCAAATTTCTGACTGGTTCTTTTGTCCTAAATGTTCCTTGTTCCCTAGGCCCAACTACCTGGCTTAAATCTTGGCCTCATGGTTTTCAGCTCCTGCTCACCATCACGTGGACAATTATCACCAAAAGAACTGAGCTGTACCTCCACAACACTTCTGCCTGCCTGTTTTTCCCCAGTTC
The DNA here is from genome assembly GCA_035047305.1 of Bradypodion pumilum. Lineage (NCBI taxonomy): Eukaryota > Metazoa > Chordata > Lepidosauria > Squamata > Chamaeleonidae > Bradypodion > Bradypodion pumilum. Next base: position 59,912,765 of record JAWDJD010000004.1, on the reverse strand, counting down.
CATATGCATTGTACAGAATTGTGGTATGAACTAGCAGAAAATTATCATCTTGTGTTTCAAAAATTACTAACTAAAAAATGGTTTCATTCAGAGTTATAGGTACCACCCATGAGAAATGACATAAAATGTATTGAAAGATTTTCTTTTCCTTGAAACTAATCCTTTAAATATTTTTCTTATTAAGAAATCTCCAATTTTGCTTGAAATTTTGCTTTAGGGTAAAATTTGGGGATAATTTAGGAATGCATGAACCAATAAGAAATTGTTGTTGGCCCTACTATGATGAAGGTATCCACAGCAACAGATGTCTCCCTTGACATTGAACCCTCATTCATGTTCAGATCAAATGAATGCGACAATCTAGAATTTTCATTTTGTTACATTTTCAGTTATTGGAGCATACATGTTGAATCTAATAATTCTGAAAGTGAACTTTTCCACCAAGCATCATAATGTACTAATGTTTCCAATGTCTTATTTGCAAAGGGAGAAACACATTGTTCAGAGGGGTATCGTTTACTATTTACTGGAGTTTCATTCCTTTCAGCATCAGTGCTAAATAGCCTTGTCTCTCCAGCATGGTACATTGCAATGCACTATAAAATATTTCTGTATAGTCGTATAAAATTAATGGCAGGCACAAATAGGTGCTTAAATGCTAGAAAAGTTTCTCACTTTTAACTTGGAACATGCTGTAAAATGCTACATATTGTATCAGCAGCAATGCTCTCCTGGCATAAAAGTAACCACTAACAGTGCTTTTATTAGTTAACCAATTATTTGTGAAACAGCAATAGTTTACTCCATTATTTCCTGTGTTGCTAAAAGAACATTGCAGGGTTTCAAGATGAAGGTGGCCATGGACATGAAATAGGACATAGCAAGTGCTGTTCTTTTGTTAATAAAATATTATATCAGTACATGTTGAATCAGCTGAGGAATGTTAACAAACTAGTATTGATTGGCATTGGATATGTACACATTTGGGGACTGCTTTTGGGGCTTTTTGTTTTCTTCTGTTTTCACCAATAAATACCATCATTCTTCAGGCTTTCTTGTGCAATCTTATACAGTACCAATAATGTTCTGTTTCTCTCACACAGCGAAAGTTCAACATGATATTTCCACAAAATCGTTCCAACATCTTTCTCAGAGGGATATTCTGATCACTACACCAATAACATGACCCCATATTTTCTAGTAGCTATAACATAGGCAGTTGTGCAATGAATACTGGTAACCCATGGTGGCATTAGATGCACCATAAACATCTTTGAGTTCAGAAGGGGTTAGGTTTGGTTTCAGAGTTAGGCAGTAGCAGTGTCTGCACAGCAACTCCTCAAAGCTTCCGGTGACCAGTGGCTTTGACAGGTGGAAGATTCAGGAGCCTGCTGTTTAAAAAAGAGCAACATTTCCAAATTCTGTTTGATCCATGGCAAGAAAGGAAGGACTAGGAAAGACTCTTAAAGAGACCTACACTAGAGTTATAAAAGTTTGAGACCATTTTAATTGCTATGCCTTTCATCCTAATGAATCCTGGGATCTGTAGTTTGATAACTTATGTAGAATTTGGTTACAGATTTGTTTTTCTTCCTGGGCTCACAGTGTCAATCACAGAAGTGGAACTTGCTAATTTCCAAGGTCCCTTTCACATGCTGTTCAGGTAAACTAGTTGAATTCATGTTATTGGCTGTTATGTCTAAGTGTTACTCACTTCAAAGGGACACAGCGAGTGAAGCGATCCGCCAGAGGGGCGCCCCATTTCAAAGCGAGGAAGCGATGTGCCCCTGCGAGGAAGCGATCCGCCAGAGGGGCGCCCCATATCAAAGGGGCGCTGGTGACCAAATGGGGGTAATAAACTGTGATTGTCCGTTGGTATGTTTCCTTGTTGTTGAAATGGTAAACCGCTGTATATATGATACCATCTTTCCCCCACATCCTCAGTCTCGTCTCCCGATCTGAATAAAGGATTACTATGCTTAACCCACACGCTGCGTGCTAGTCTACTTCTTGCGAGAATTCAACATTGGCACAACAGATAGACCATTTTTTTTAGTATGAACTAAGTACATCACAGTTTTCTAAGTGCCAGCAGATAAATGGAGCTTTCCATAATGGTAGAAAGCATTACAAATACACTCAGGCATCCCCTAGACCAGGGGTGGCCAACCTTTATGTGCTGAGGACCTGACCGCACCCCCAGAACAGCTGAGCAGGCCAGACCACGCCCATTGGAAGCAGAAGCGGACACATTTACAGCTGACATAAATGCGCCCACTTCCACGTTTATGTCAGCCATAGGTGCATTTGAGCATGTATGGGCGTGTTTTATGGCTAACATAAATGCACCTGCTTCTACTTCCAGGTGTGGCAGTGGGCCAGTTGGAATGGCATTGTGATTGCAGGCCAGTTCCAGCCCATGGGCCATAGGTTGGGAACCCCTGTCCTAGGCAATAGCATAGAGCCAGTCAATCCTCCCAATCCAGAAGCATTTCATTGTCATTGTTCAATACTTTGACTGGCAGAAAAGACTAACAAAATATTCCATGTAGTGCAGATACATGGGCCAGGAGTTTAAAGGTAGGGTAATTGGTACCATCTTGAAGATTTAAACAAAGTAAATATTTTTGGAAAGCCCATGACCCTATTAAGATTGCTCACCGCAATAATCGTAAGTATCGAATGCCCTTCTCTGAAAAACAGTAACTTAACATAACTACTACAGTAATTTGATATTTGGTTTGGGAAATTGAAAAATAATTGAAATACATAACCACAAGTTCAAAGCAATACATTTTAGTGTGTGTGTGTGTGTGTGGGGGGGGTTGTGTGCAATCAGAACTGAAAGAGCTTCAAGGTGACAGACAAAGATCTATAGTGCTTTTGAATATTTGGGTCAGGGTGCATCACTGAGATAATGCAGAATAAGCAGTGAGTAATCTGCAAGTTGCACATGGCAGATTATCTCAGTTTCTCAATTTTATTTCTGGATAAAATCATTCACAGAAGATTAGCTCTATCTTCTGCAGATTGTACAATTCCCCCCTGCTTTGATTTGTCCTGCTATTGGACACTAGTCAGTGATCAATCAAACCTCTGTTAAGGTAACACTCCTTGCCAAGTTTGAAGATGACACTGCACTGAAAAAGGAAGCGACAGCTGCAGAAAATGGAAACTGCATTCCAAATGACCTTGGTAGACAGCTGGGTCAAAAGAAATAGAATGAATTTTAATGGAGAAAAACTATGTAAGAACAATCAGATGCACAAAAATGGGATGTGTGACACCCAGTTTGACAGCAATGAAGGCTGGAAAAGGCCTTGGTAACTCTGAGCCAGTATGCAAATGAAATTAAGATGAATTGACAATGGAAATCAATGGCAAGAAAGGTTGAGTGCAGTTCTCTGCTGTATTAACATAGTTGCACCCTCCAGACAGCAGGGAGTAATGGTATTAGTCTATTTTGCTCAAGTCAGACTTCCTCTGGAGTAATTTATGGGCTCAGGTGAGTTTGACGGAGCATTTTTAGTTTGGTAGAGATTAGGGATGTAAACAGGTCTCACAACCCAATCTTCATTTAAATAAGGATTTCTGCTACTCAAGGCACTGGCAGTTGCACAGCTGTTAGCTATTTTATTTCTTTTTCCCCCTTCCCCCCCAATCACCTGGAGAAAGCCTCAAGCAGTTTCCTATAGCAACCATAGAGAAGGGAGTTGGGGGGGGCAGTTTAAAAGAGAATAGACCTCTGGGAGTCCTTCCTAAATGGGTAATGAAGGAAGCCTAGGTAAACGTATGTTTGTAAGTATGTGCTTGTATGTGTAATTATCCGAATTAGAAGTATCGTAAGAGAGTCCAGAGCTTGTTTTGATAGTTAGAGGTCAAGGTCTCCCTTGCTTGAAAGCCAGTTGACCAAAGGTAGGTCACAATGATTTAAAAAATATATAATAAATTACAAAGCTAGAAAACAATAAAACATATAATTTAAAAGTTTATCTAAGCATTTCCAGACCTTAAAATACACTTTAAAAACATATTCCAACATCCAGGAAGAACTGTATCTTGCCCATTTTAGTTATTAAAAGCTTGCCTAAACAGCTCCTATGGGGTGGTATGTAAGTGTGATTGCTTTTTGCTGAAAGGATAAAAGTCATGGGGCCAACCTAACTTCCTGAGTGAGAGCATTCCACAATCTGGCAGAAGCCACAGAGCCATCTTTTGTGTCTCCTTTAAACATTCCTGCGAGAACAATGGAGCTAAGAGAAGGGTCTTCTTTCACAATCTAAGAGCAGTGCGGTCTCTTGTGGAAAGATATGACTCTTCTGACAGCCTGGACCCAAACATGGCAATAGCAATTACACTTATATACTGGCCCATAATGCTTAGAGCGAGGGACTGTGGTGGATCAAGTGGTTAAATTTTTTGGACTAGTAGCTGTGTTAGTCTGTGGTTCAGGCATATCAGAAAACAAAAACAAAAAAGCAAAAAAAAATAAACACTGCAGCACTTTAAAAACTAATTGCTATATTTTTACTGTGAGCTTTCGAGGATCAAGTCCACTTCTTGAGACATAGGAGTGAAATTTCCAAGTGATTAAGACACTGAACTTGATGACTGGAATGATAGCAGGTCAGCAGTTTGAGACTTGAGTACTGTACAACAGTGTGAGCTCCCATCTCTGTCCAATCTCTTGCCAACCTAGCAGTTCGAAAACAAGAAATTGCAAGTAGATAAATAAGTACCACTTTGGTGGGAAGGTAAAAAGCATTCTGCACACTCCGGTGTCTAGTCATGCCTGCCACATGTCCACAGAAACGTCTGCAGATGCAGACAGTGCTGAGACAGCACAGAGATGAGCACTGAACTGTAGAGTCAGATACGACTCACTTTCAAGCAAGGGTGACCTTTACCTTTAATAATTAGAGCATTCTCTGGGTGGTTCACTAGGTAAATAGCATTTTACATATATACATGAGTACATGCTGGGAACTCATTTTACCATCCTTGGAAGAATGGATGACTGAGTCAACCTGGAGCCCATCATGATTGAACTCAAAACATGAGCAGTTTTGTCTAGAGCGGGGTTGGCCAACCTTGATGCTCCAGCTGTTCTTGGATGTCAATGACCAGAAGCCCAAGTCAGCACACCTGCTGATCATGGGCTAGAGCTATAATGGTGAACCTTGGCACTTCAGCTTTTCTTGAACTTCAATTCCCAGACGCCCATGTCTCTGTGAATTCACATGAATGGGTTTACTGTGCATACACAGAGATTTGGGGGTCTGGGAATTGAAGTCCAAGAACAGCTGGAGTGCCAAGGTTTGTCATCACTGAACTATAGTAATACAGTTTAGCCACTGCACCATGAGGGCTCCATGCAGTTCAGTCTATGAGTTACATTTCCCACAACTTGCTCTCTGTGCAGCTATTCCTCCTGTAATACCCTCCTCTTTGAATTTTGATTTGTGGTTGCTATATACCATGTTTTCTGGGAAGCTACTGCATTGTTTGTGCAATCTTTACATCTTTTCTCTTCTTGCTTGCTAGCAATTCCTCTGGGCATGGCACAAATGAATCAATTCTTTCCTAATGTTGTTTTCTGTCCTTTATGTGTGTTTTTTTAAACAGCCTATCTTTACCACATGTGCTCTCATTTGTCATCTCACAATGTTTAGTAATAAATGTTTCTTTACCATGAGGAGTGAAGAGAAAAGATTTTTGCTCTCTTTCTTTTCTTTTTTTAAATTTGGCTTTTTTCTGCATTGCTTTCTAAAAAATGTTGTTAAGTGTGGCTTCTTTTTAGTGTTTTCTCAAAACTGTCCATTTCCTTACAAAAATGTATTGCTAAAACTCTAATCACATTGCTATTACTACCCCTTTCACCCTTTTTAACCTCTTATTTACTTGTAGCCCATCTAACCTGTTGTGTTTCAGTCACTTGGATGAATTAACAAGTTCCTCTGTGGAAAAACAATCTTTTTAAATTATTAAAACCATTCTAGCACTATCCAGGCATTAGACATTAAATGCTGTAGTCGTGACAGTGACAAATAATTTTATCCCCCATGTCCCCCGTAACCTGGAAATAAAGCAGACATTTATAAATTCACTACAATGGGTGCAGATATGATTGTAAACTTGTCTAATTGAATGCCCTTAGACCACTTCTCTGATCAGGAGGTCTGACAAGGGAGGGTTCACAATCACAACAAGCCTGCAAGCATATTCAGCCAAATTTACAACTGTTTCTGCAGACTTCCTTGATGAACATGGTAAAATTTCCCTTCTGGGTGGGCTGGGGACTTGGGGGAAGCATTATATATGTGCTCCTGTTCTCCAACCATAATTACAATCCTACACACTTTGACTATTGCCTTATTGTCTTCAGTGATCCCAGGTTGGTGTGGGACAAATTTATTTATTTATTTATTACCTCAGCACTCAGCTATACTGTAATGGTCCTGAAATGCTGAATGAGACTTCAGGAAATGAAGATTCACCCACCCTACCTTTTAAAACTTGATGAAGGTGGGCATTGTCAATGATGTTAGGCTGGGACTAAAACTCACCAAAGCATCCTCTGTTGGATCCCTTGGGCAAGGTGAAAATGGAGGGCATACATCCACCTAGCCAGCAGGTGATGTCCAAATGGCTTTTAAAAACTGCATGCAAATGGACTTGATTTCTCAGGTCCATTTACATGTGTGGAATGTCATTGTGCAGGTGTCTACCAATGTGCAAACTCCTTGCTGAATAATGACTCCAAGGTATCCAAGGAGAAGAAAAAGGGGAAATAAGCCAGTGTTGCCAACTGTGAGGAAATGACAAAATCATCAAAAGTACCAAGAATACATGATATATTCTTTTGTTTTCTCTTACATTTGTAAATTAATGGGTTTAGCATAAATTTCTAAGCAATACACAGAAGCTGAACGGCTGTGAAATGAAACAAACAAGAGGTAACTTGCCAGATGTAAAGAAATAATGCATCACAAAATGAGTATGATGTTGCTCCTTAGCAATTTTCTTAGTAACTTTAAATTTCAAATTTGTCAACAAACAAGGCAGTGGCAGTTTCTCTCACCCTTTTTCTGAGCTACCTATAATAGAATGAAATCAACCCAGAGTCTTGCAGCTTTGACAAGCTTTTGTGGACTGCAGCCCACTTCTTCAGATGCAATCCTCAAAAGCTTGTTCCCATTCACAAATGTCTGTGTTTAATAAAAATGTTTTTGCTTATAAGCTGTTGCAAGACTTCTCACTGAAACATGGTACAGAATAACACCACTGCCTCCTTGGAAAATAGTTATACAGTAAAACCCCTACTTATGAAAAAAGTCGGTTCCATAGGCTTTTGCTTAAATCGTGGTGTGTTTTTTTTGGTGTAACTTGAAGCAAACCCATAGAAAAAAATATTTTTTTACATAACTCGAAGCAAACCCATAGGAAAAATGAAATTTTTATGTAAATCAAAGCAAACCCACAGGGAAAAGAATCTTTACGTAACCTGAAGCAAACCCATAGAAAAAAGAATCTTTATGTAACTCGAAGTAAACCCATAGGAAATTGTATAAATCTGGACATGGTTTTAGCACAAAATCATTATGTGAGTCGAATTTTATGTAACTTGAGGCATATGTAAGTCGAGGTTTTACTGTACCTAGTATTTCCCTTCCTATAATGCTCTGGGAAAACATGATATAAGGACATTTGAAAATATTTAAATTTTTGCTACCCTGAATGGCAGAGAAAATCAATTCTACTGGGGAGGGTGTTGAACACTTAAAAAGAGAAAGAAATCACAACAATTGTTAATAAATGAGGGGAGATAACTATATTTACAGCTGAATATGAAATAAATACCCAGTGTCTTGTAGTAGATAGTGAAATGGACTGGGACTTGGGAAAACTGGTTTTGATTCCCCAGCTCTGCCAAGGAAACTCAATAGGGGGTGAAACTGGTAAAACCACTCCTTAAATACCTCACCTTGAAAAATCCTGTTAGGGTTTCTACAAGTCAGTTCTGACTTTATGGCACATAGCAACAAATGAAATAAATACAATTTTAGTCGTAAAACACACCTGAACTGATATAACTTTGTTCAGTCTGGTTGAGGTCCTCATTACTAATCATGCCACAAACTAATATATGACCAGAGTGGTACACAACTACATATTCTATCCAAAAGTTCCCATATTAGGTGATGAGTTCTCCCAGTCAAATGCTCATATTACACTGTCCCTTCATAACAAAATTATTTCCTCAAGCATAGTTGTGCAGGCTGTGCTCAAGAAAACAATTTCTCATTTCTTGTACAACAGAACAATTAGGATCAGGGACTGGTGAGGTTTGTGTTGCCCTTTTCCATCTCAGTTATGGGGATGTTTCCCTCTGCTTCTCACCATCTAGTTTTCCTTGCATGTTCACCATGCCTTCTTGGTAGAACGTCCTAATTATATATTCTTACCCTTTGTAGATCATGCAGAATATAAAAAGAATATTTATTTGCAAAAGGCCTTAATTAACTTGTATTAAAAACTGGTAATACAAAGAGTTTTACAGAAAGACAATAGGGTATGTGAGTTGAAGCGTCGGTTATGGCACACAATGTTCTCTAAAAGCAGGCTTATCTTTGTGATTACAAAACTCACTCCCTCACATTGTCTAAAAGCAGCTTTCCAAATAAAGAATGTCTAAAATAAGAGCTGCTGTCCAGTAGCATAGTGCTATCGTATTTTATGATGTTTTGTGTCACTAGGGCTTTTTTTTTTCAGGCCAGAGGATGATAACAGTTAATCATCTAAAAGTTATTTGATGGAAGACGGGACAATTTTCACTCTGGCCAGCTGTTGTTGAGTGGATAGCAGCAGCCTAAAGATTATGTTCTACAGATTCTGAGCTGATAATATAGATAAAGGAACAGCGTGAGTAGGCTGTCTGAGCAGCTAGTACATACTTATTGAAAAGGTGGGTAAAGCTGCTAATTTAAGAATCAGAATCTTTATCATGCATGGGATCAGTTCTTTTGGCATAAAAATATTTCAGGTTTCAGAACAAACCTTTAGTACTTAATCTGATGTCTGGTAAAACAAGCCATCTGAATTGTTTTATGAACCATTAGAATGAAAGACATGCTGAAGATGGTCTGCCCCAAATAAATAAAATCAACAAAGCTAGATCATAATCAAAAGCTGCAGGCAGTGTAGAAAAATATCTGTTTAGGACAGTAGCAGTTGCAGCAAGGTGCTTATATGATGTGGTTTATTTTTGTTTTGATTTTTCTCTTCTTCTTTTCCAACTGCCAGACGAAAGCCCTAAGCAATTTCCAGAGGCAGTCACCAGGAAGGGACAGAGGGCTAGACTTTTAAAGAAGCAACGGACACAATACTTTTTAACTTTTTTCTCAACAAGGCAATGCAGGGAACCTGTTTTCTCTAAACTGTAACTATGCTACAGTGTACTCTCTGTAGCGTAGGCATTATGACTAGAAGCGATGTGGCCAAAATAATTTCATTATTTAATCAATAACTTTGCAGCAGGGAAGACAAAGACAATTCCCATGCCCACCCCCCAAGGCACCGGAGATGTTATCTTCATCATGAACATGTGAGTGCTGGATTTAGCACAAAGGATCCCTGGGTGTGCACTCTCCTCCCGTTAATGTCTATGAGCTTTTTCTCCACCCTGTGGTCATCCCATATATAGATTGAAATATTAAAATAAACCAGTTACTTGGGAAAAAAATAATATAGAATGCTTTAACCTAGACCAAATTGTTATTTTTTAAAAAAAAAATCAGCCTATTTTTTTTAAAAAAGCAGCCTATTTTATATAAAAGCAGCCTATTTTATATATGTTTTCATATCTGTGGGGGCAGATCTGAAAATGCCATTAAATCTTCTGCTGCTTATCCAGCATGCATCTCTACCTACCACCATAACAATGTGCTATGAACTTTTGCCACCCCATCCTCAGAAAAAGAGACCATTGTTTAACAATTAAACAAACACAAACTCCAAGGGGCATCCAAGTATGGAGAATCTCTCACTATCTACCTGAGAAGGAAATCACCTGGGGAGGTGCCAACTCTGCAAAAGGCCACACTCTATTCTGAGCACTGAGTGTGCCCTACCACAACCTGTCCCCTCACCCAATAACCAGATGCTCATTCTTCCCCCCAGAAAACTGAGAATTCTCCGTACTTCCACCACCACCGAAGGGATGCCTACAGCCCAAGGCCCCCTACCTCCAGGTTTCACCGGCTTGGTGGGCGGATGGGGAGATTTGCCACAGCTGGCAGCCCGGGACACCTTGAAAAGCCGCCCCGCTTTGACCACCGCCAGAGCGAATTTCACCGGCTTGGCTGGTGGATGGGGAGATTTGCCACAGCTGCTGGCCCAGGACACCTTGAAAAGCCGCCTAGCTTTGACCGCCGCCAGAGCGAGTTTCACCGGCTCGGCAGGCGGATGGGAAGATTTGCCACAGCTGCTGGCCCGGGACACCTTAAAAAGCCGCCCCGCTTTGACCGCCACCAGAGCGAGTTTCACCGGCTTGACAGGCACATGGGGAGATTTGCCACAGCTGACGGCCCAGGACTTTTCCAAAAACTGTTGAAGTCTCGGAGTACCCTTCATACCTCCTGACTGGGCCGATGGGAGAAGGTGCAGTGTGACTGGAGGGAGGTTCAGCATCAAAAGCCGACGACAACGCTCATTCAGCTGTCGCCGTTTTGTCTCTCCTTGTGGACTGGTCGGCCGTGGGAGGTAGTGGCGGTCGCTTTAGAGGGTTAATTGCTATAGTTTTGTAGCCTCAACTTAACATTTTATATTGTTATTAATTTGATGGTTATTATTGATTTTTGTATTGATCCTATTTTTGTGCTCCTCTGACTGTATTGGGGGGTATTGTATTAGACATTTTTATTGTATATCTTATTCTGTATTTTGCATTGTTTATTGTATCTCTATACCCTGTTGTAAACTGCTTCGAGTTGTCAAATGATAAGGAAAGCGGTATATAAATTTTAAAATAAATAAAAATAAAAATAAATAAATAAACTCTTCAAGATGCCCCTATGGAGATCCCTTATAAAAATATCATTACCCCCAGCGCTCAGCTCTCTAAACTCCCTTCTAAACAAACTAAGATCCCCTCTTTGGATCACAGGATGGCTGTTGACTCTTCCTCCACTGTGCAGGAGCACTTCCTAGATCCTCGAGTTTGATGTGTACTCTTGATCTCTCAATGTCCTGAAACAAGCAGTCTGGGAACTTCTGCACCACCACACAAGCTGGAATTAGCAGGATCTCTGAAAAAAGGAACAGAGTACTGGGCCAAGCCTCCCTCAACTGGGTAAAAGCTTGGTCCACCCTTCCCATCAATTCCCTTTCCACAATGATCTCTAGAGCCACCCCCTAAGTGAATAACCACCACATCCGGTGTGTCCCTCCTCCATCTAAAAATCTCAGTCTCATGTGGAACATCCCCGAACCCCCAGCCTGTGCGGGCACCCCAACCATGTCACACTGGAGTAGCCCTAGGTGGAGTCCGAAAAACATCTGTGCCACCCTGTAAGCTGCCCCTGCAACATGTTTGTCCCCCAAAAAATTCAAACTACTGCCCATGCTGCAGTCGACACACCTGTAAAACAAAAACTATTATTCAACTTGTAAACAAAACAACCCCTGCCTTTGGAACAAACTTAAGGCAATTGCCTAACATATGACCTGAACCTCTCTGACGTCCACCTAGCCACCTTCTTGATATTCTCTGCCCCATAACCTAACACTGCTACCGTTGACTCCGCATGGATACAAAATAAATGCAGCACCAGTCTCCACCCCTTAATCTCCGCAACGACTAATGTGTTAGAGGTGACAGCCCAAAATTGAAAATTGGTTAGAGGTTCCCCATTAGAATGTCTAAACAGTATCCCAGATTCCTTGCCCCAATGGTACAAGAATTCCTTCATTGCCTTGACTGGGCATAAGTCTCTTATAGAACACACTCCTAAAACCAAACAGCTGCCTTCACTTTTCTGGTCTGTCTTTGACATACAAACAAAAACAAAGAGCTGTGAATTAGAAATTGCTACATCCTCAACCAAGAGGGCCATTTTGCTCTTGTCAGATTTTGATGCCACTACTAACTCACTAACTCTTAAAGCAGCAAAGAAAGCAATGAGTATTGCTGCCCTGAACAACAATGCTTCATAATCATCATTACACACAGCTGCCTAAACTTGAGCTAACTTTACCAAAAAAAAAAAAAAAAAAAGCCAGTGAAAAAGGAGTCCTATCATCACCTAAACCTTTAGTGGCTCTATCCCATTCCTCCAAAACCTTCCTAATCCTAAAGTCCCCTGTACACTCCTCAATGCCTTTCGATTTGGACAGGAATAATAAAGCTGCTAACCTGACTCTAATGATCCTGACAGCCAACCCCTTGTTGTGCAAGACAAAACTGTAACAGGTGCTCAACTGGAATAGGCCAAGTCTCAATTAACCCAATCCCTCTCTTGAATTCCTCACATGCTGCTGCATAACTTTTCTTGGTGTTCACCTCAATAGAACTCTGAATACCTTCCTCTGCTTGATGTCTCCAACAGCGTAGACCTCTGTTGGTAACTGGACTGGCTTCACCTTCACCTCTGGAGCCAACTCCCTGAATCGATCTAATTGCTGCTGAGACAAAGCGTCCACACTCCTGGAATGTGTTTGGCCATGAACACAATATTCCATTCCAGGCATTTTAATGTGAATGCCCTGACCAAGTTCATTACTCTCGGCGTACACTCCCCATTGAAAAATATACCAAAACCTAGCATGCCTGATGCATCTGTATGCACCTGCAGCTGGTCTCCCGCTGTTAACCTTGATCACTAAAAAGAGATACCATTAAATTTCTCAAAAACAAACAAACTCCACATCGCTAGATCTGGCCTCATGTCTGCTGTCACTCTCTTCAAGCCTATCATCACATCACACAAATGTCTTAAGAAAGACCTGCCTGGAGCTACCACCCTACAAGCAAAGTTCAAATGCCCAACCAATACTTCTACTTCCCTCAACGATACCTTTTTCCTCTGCTTCATCTCGTGAACCCTCTCTACCAAGTCCCTAAGCTTATCAAGTGGAAGCCTAGACACAATTCAATTCATAAAAAGGTAAGCTTCCTTGCAGTACCCTCTGTTTTCTGCCAATGGAACCCCAAGGTCCTCACACCTGCCTGAAAAATTCTCAGCAACCTTCTACATTCCCTCTCACCTTTATCTGAGCATATCAAAAAATCATCCAAATAATGAACTATGTCCCTGGAACTGACATCTTAGCCTATAAAACCAAGGGTTAACCGTTGGAACTTGCTATAGTTTGCTATGCCTCGCCCTACTTGCCTGCACTCACCCTTCGTGCACACGGCCAATCTGGGTCCACAGGTCAACAAAGGATTGAGAAAACAGGCAGTGGGGCAACAGCCCCACAAATGTGAGAAAAGGGAAACAACTTCATTTCCCAACATTCCTTGCGCCGTGCTGTGCCAGAGCCAATCAGGCTGAGAGGCTCTCGCATGGCACGGCACAAGGAATGTTCGGAAATGCGCTGCAGTCAATCAAAAGAAAACCATTTTAAACAAACGCAGCAGAAACACAAAGCACAAACCCATAACTACAAGCCCCAGCATCCTGCGTGCCATAAGCACGCAGAACGCTGAGGAAGCAGGCGCCCAAAAATTAAAACAAAAAAACAAACAAAAAAACACTGGGAGAGCAAGTCCGCCAAGCCGTGGGAACAAAAGCCCCCCTCCCCAAAGGCGCTTGAAGCTCCTGATCGGAGTTTCCCCTTTAATATCACTGGGTGTGTGTGTGGGGGGGTGTTGTGCTCCCCCTCTCTACTGGCTCCCCTGGGGTTGAGAGGGTTGGGGGGACCAAAGGAGTCTGTCCCCCTAACCCTCCTGACCCCAGGGGACCTGGCAGAGAGGGGATTCCCCTCCACACACACACACACACACACACCATATTAAACAGAAGAAACCAAGTGGTTACTTCTCTTTAAAAATGGAGTTTGGGGGGGGGGAATCCCCCTCTCCGATGGCTCTCCTGGGTCCAGAAGGGTTGAAGAGACAGACCCCTTTTCTCCACCCAACCCTCCCAAACCCAAGGAAGCCAGCGGAGAGGGGGATCACAACCCCCCCCCCTGATATTAAAGGGGAAACCACAATTGAGATTTCCCTTTTAATATCAGAGGGTGGCCTGGATTCGATCCCCTCTCCTGGGTCCCATGAGTCTGGAAGGTTTGGGGGGACCAAAGGAGTCTGTCTCTCCAACCCTCCTGACCCCAGGGGACCTGGCAGAGAGGGGATTCCCCTACACACACACACACACACACACATGCCCCATATTAAAGAGAAGAAACCAAGCGGTTACTTCTGTTTAAAAACAGAGTTGGGGGGGATCCCCCTCTCCGATGGCTCTCCTGGGTCCGGAAGGGTTGGGGAGACAGACCCCTTTTCTCCACCCAACCCTCCCAAACCCAAGGAAGTCAGCGGACAGGGGGATCACAACCCCCCCCCCCGATATAAAAGGGGAAACCACAATTGAGATTTCCCTTTTATTATCAGAAGGTGGCCTGGATTCGATCCCCTCTCCTGGGTCCCATGAGTCTGGAAGGTTTGGGGGGGACAAAAGGGGTCTGCCCCCCAAGCCTTCCAGAGCCAGGGGAGACAGCAGAGAGGGGATCCCCTGTAGGACACCAAAAACACAAAAACAATCAAAAACATTCAAAAATACACAAAAACAAACAAAAATAACACCAAAAAACAATACAAAGTAAACAACAACAAACATTTCCAAACACACCCAGCACCCAGCCAAACACCACAAAATCAAACCACCACCACCACCCCAAATAAAGAAAAACAGCCAACTCACCACCACACGACCTCACACCACAACAACTGGAAAAGAAATGAATAAAGAAAAAGACTACTTACTGGAAGAAGCTCCACCCAGAGGCCACGAGAGAAAAAAACAGTCAAAATACAAGATAACCCCTACCAGCACCACTTGCTGCCCACAATAGTAAAAAAATTTCAAAAAGACACAACAGCCCCACACAAAAGGCCCCAAGAGTAAAAACAAGTAAAAACAAATAACACAAAATCACAATTTTACACAAATCAAAAACAGATGTCAATAAAATAAAATAAAAACTATTTAAAAATCCTGTGCTGAATTTTTACTCAAATAAAAAACAAAAACATTAATACACAGTTTAAAAACATTTATTGTGAAAAACATGTACTTTCACATTTTTTAAATTATTACCTAAGGTACAACAATTTAAAATACATACTAAAAATATTGGGTTAAATAATTTTTTTGGAAAAAGTATATCATCCTTTATTCTTTTTTTCATCCACAAAACCAAAACACCAAACAAAACTCATCACAGTTTATAACAGGCCATCAAAAAAAATTGTATAAATAAAAATTTTAAAAATTTCAATTATAGACTAACCTCTTCTTTACAAACATTAACAACAACAACAAAAACTTTCCAACACCATTTAAAACAGCCCGGCAATGCCGGGCAACCTCTGCTAGTCTGCTTATAAAACCATTCAATTAAGGTACTAAAACATTCGAACAGCAAACACAAAATGCCACACCCATTCAGAAGAGCTCTGTCCACATAATATCCCTCCTCAAACCTGAAACCTAACAAGTTAAAATCCTCCAGATGAATTAGTAACAGTCTGAAAGCAGCTTTAACGTCACACTTTGCCATGAATGCCCCTTTTCTACATCTGCGCACCATAGCCACTGCCAAATCCAGAGATGCATACATAATTGAACATAACTCATCTGGAATGGCATCATTAATTGAACCCCCATAAGGGTATGACAGGTGATGAATAAGCCTGTATTCCCCTTCCACCTTCTTTGGTACAAACCCCAATGAGGTAACATCTTCTCCCACATCTTCAGGGGGCCAGGACTTTGGATTAACCCTCTGAATAACCCCTTACGCTGTGGCCACAGGTGGTTGCACAAGGGTCTCTGAATGTCCTGGTCACAAGTGAGTGGGATGTATTTTGATTTAGTCCTTTTAGAAAGGGTTTACAAAGGCAGTTGAGGAAGACTAGCCTCTGTTACACCTGTATTCCCAGAAAATCCTCTTGCTTGCCTGTTGCTGTTGACAGCTCCAGTGTTGAAGCTGGGAATGGTGGGAAGTGAAACTCCTGTTGGATGGTGTGAAAGCTGAAGCTGGGGTGGAGTTGAATCAGCTGGCTACGGCTACCTAAATGCTAAAGGTTTCCCCTGCTTTCTGAGGCTGACTGAGTTGGGTACAAGCAGCTCTCTCCACTTCAAAGTCTCTCCGTCGTCTTCACAGAAACACTCAAGATGAGGTCCCAATCCTCTTTTGTTACTGGTCTGATGTATTTAACAACAACCTTATCCTTGCCATGACACCCTCTGCCAGCTGCCTTGTCATCAGGCCATGCTACTTCCTCTCCACTTATGTCACATTCAGAATCTTTGTTCCCTTCTTGACACCCTTGAGATTTTATGATGGGATCAGATGGCCTGCTGAGGGCAAGTATGGTGACCCCCTCACAGAGACAAAATAAATAAATAAAGCTGATTTCCTGTCTGGCTTTACACTGCCGTATCCAAAAAGCAGTGTTTATTAGCTCAGATGTTTGTTGTGCTGCCCTGAGGCTGTGCTGTTGCTCACTATGAGAATCTTGTTTCACTTCTCCTGAATGTCTGCTACCATAGAGAAAGAAGAAGAAAAAAGTTAGAGTTGACGTATTCAGCATCTTCTTGACATTTTGACAGCCTGGAGTTTAAAGCTGCTCTCCACCCACTTCTCTCATTCCCTCTTAACAGTTCCTGTAAGAATAACTAGGAGGGACCAATTTGTCTTGAAACTCAGGCTGGGTAAATATCTCACCCTATGCTTTTACATGACCTGTCATCTCCCACAAAAGTGTTTCTGTGACAGAGTCTCTCTCTCTGTGTGTGTGTGTGTGTGTGTGTGTGTGTGTGTGTGTGTGTGTGTGTGTGTGTGTGTGTGAGAGAGAGAGAGAGAGAGAGAGAGAGAGAGAGAGAGAGTGTGTGTGCTGCTGACTTTCAGCAAAATAAAAATGAAAATAAACCGACAACTAAGTTTTGCTGCTGTTTCAAGTGATAGTTTGGGTACTCCCAAAAGCCTGCCATTTCCTCTATATAATTACTGACTGAGTGCTAGTGCTTCTATAGCCCACTTGGCCTATTTGGTTCAGCCCATGTGTCAGGAAATCTTTAGAAAAGGGCTCTAGTGGCAAGGCTTTTGTTAAGAAAAAGAGAGAAATGACAAGAAAATCCCCCCCCCCCCTGTGGAATGGGAATTAGGCGTCATCACCTTGACTGAGATAAAAGAATTCAGTATACCAGTATGTGTGCAGGAGCAAACCATGAATTAATAGCCTCCGTTTGTGTTTGTTTTTCTGTTTTATTCTATGGCCTTGAAGATCCCCCCCCCCCCCCGAATTACCTTCTTTGAGCCTCTTGTATTTCCAAAGGGAAAGACTCTGAAAGATAGAACTCTTTTGAGATTTGGTTTCTAGCATGTTTGGATTAGAAGATTTGTTCTTGCAGGTGGTTCCTACACAGGTGCTTATTTCTGCATGGAATTCATAAGCATGTTCAATTCTTCAAAACAAACAAAAACATATGGCATATTTGCTTCTGTATCCATGATTCAAAATGCTAGGAAATACCAGCAAGAAAAAAGATGCCAGGCTTTACACAGCAAAGAGCACCCAAGATATTGACAACACCAATAGCAGCAGTCAAAATGATCTACAGGATGCCCACTTGTACTAACTACCTACTTGTGTTTACTACCATCAACAAAGAGACACCAAGCAAGAACAAATTCTAGAAGCTGATTCCTTTTAACCTGTTCTCACTCAATTTGTCTTGACTGTTTTTTGACAAGTGTGAAACAGAAATTTCCCTTATATAGAACTACACCGTGCTAGAAGATCCCAGAAGATGAGCCCATGGTCTGTATTATAGTTATTAGGGGTGGAAAGAACCAAAAAAAGCTTGGATGTGGCTATAGTTCTTCTGTGCCAGAAGAACTGGAGATGGACTGTTTGGGACTTAATGAAATGATGAAGCAAATATGTAAGTAAATGAAGTACATACAATGGAGAACCAATTTGGCCTTTAACTCATAGGTAAACTAATGTTACCATGCCTTTTCTACAGAGTGCAGACTCGAAGGCTTAACCTTAACCTTTGGTAATTTTCCACAACTCAGAGACTGCCCTTCATCCCTGTTCCTTCTGTTATTAGTTGTGTTTTCTCTCTCTTGTGTTTTCTGCTACTCAAAGATAGAAATATAGAAATGTAGCTCTACACTATGTACATAAAATAACCAAGACAAAACTGTAACTATAATGGTTTTTTTGTTTAACCAAAATCATACAGAGTTATTGTTATGTATTGAATAGAATGTGACAAGTACTCTTTAACTGATTGTATCTGGCAATTGTATCCATTGTAACTAATCAGAGACACATTGTAGCAAGCTATTAAGGATAATACTGCTCGTGCCAGTAGCAGCATCCAGCTCACATGATACAGATTCCCCTGAATACCTGAAGGGCGGGAAACCTTCCCGCCACACCGCACCTGGAGAAGATGGGTGTGATGATCCATGATGTCACGCGGATAGTAACCAATGAACTATCACCCGGGTTATTCAAAATGTACAGTGTGCTATAAATAGAGCTGTTTGGTCCACCATTACCTCATGTTCACTCTGACTACCATGCAATAAAGTTGTGTTTTAGCCCTTACTGCGGCTCCTTCTTTGTCTTCCGTGCAAGACACCAAATTGGCGATGAAGGTGGGATGGCATCCTGAAAAGTGAACATCGCGCCCTTCGACACCACGAAGCCAGAAAAATGGGAACTCTATGAGCAGCAGTTCCTCTATACTATGGACCTCGAAGGCATCGAGGAGGAAGCCCAGCGCCGGGCATTCCTACTGGACCAGTGCGGCCTAGAGACTTTGGAACTGGCCACCAACCTCCTGACGCCGAGACTGCTCAGGGCCATGCCCCTAGATGAGATCCTCGCTGAGCTGAGGAAACACTTTCACCCGAAAGTGTCGGTGTTCCCGGCAAGGCTGGCCTTTCAGCAGTGGTGCCAGCAGGCCGGTGAGTCCATGACAGACTTCGTGGCAGCCCTGTGGGTGGCTGCCGTGCCTTGCCAGTGGGGAGCATCCCTGAGTGAGGCGGTGAGAGACAGGCTCCTGCTGGGCCTTCGAGATGAGGGGGCCAGGAAAAAACTACTGGTCAAAGACGAGAGCATCTCGTTCGAGCATGTCCTGCGCATCGCTCAAGCTGCCGAGTCAGTGCAACAAGGCGAATAGGTGTGCTGGCCCAGGACCGCCGTGGTTGCCCCCCCCGCCAGCGGTCCCAGTCCACAGCTGTTCCTCCCATGGAGAGCAAGGGCCCTCCGAGTCCACCACATTCACCTCTGACTTCAGCAAGGATGAGGATGTGCAGTGGGTGCAGAGGAGGACTATGGTTCGAGACCGCGCTAGAGAGGACTGCCGCTGCAACAGATGCGGGGCATCCCACGACCGGAGCCGATGCCCATTCCGGAAGGCGGAGTGCCACAACTGCGGGCGGCACGGACACATCGCAAGGGTTTGCAGGTGGCAACGAGACAATGGCAGGGGCCAGGCGGAACAGCCCCAACGAAAGGCAGACGGGGTCGGGCACATCCTCGACAACGACAAGCCCCAGGAGCACTGCGTGTCTCGACGGGTTCCCGACGACCACAACCAGGCGGTCCACAGCTTGCAATTGTGGCACCCCTGGTTCTTTGTTGAGGTACTGGTACAAGGGGTCCCAGTAAGGATGGAGATCGATTCGGGGTCGTCGTACTCCATCGTCTCCCACAGGGAATTTCTGCGCATTCCCCCAAAGTCTTAAGGCCCTTAAGACTAATTTGCAGGACATTCAGGACAAAAGTATACCAGTGTTGGGGGTGGGAGAGTTCAAGGTTCAGTTTAAAAGGCGCTCCGCACAGTTGCCCCTAGTAGTTCTAAAGGAAGGGTCCTGCTGTCTCCTGGGTACACAGTGGTTCAGGCTCCTGGGAGTTTTCATTGGAGGCATACACGCCGTGCAGGCCGACCCGATCACAGAGGTGTGTAATGCACATCCTGCCATCTTTGAGAAGGGGCTAGGGAAGTTCAAAGGGCCCCCAGTTTCCTTTGAATTGGACCCCGACATCCGACCCATCAGGATGAAGCCAAGAAGAGTGCCTTTCGCACTAAAGGACAAAATAGAGACTGAACTGGACAAACTGGTGGGTCAGGGGATTTTGTTGCCGGTGGACTCTGCAGAGTGGGAACCCCCATTGTTACAGCACTTAAGGCTAATGGGGAGGTCAGAATCTGTGCTGACTACAAGTGCACGATTAACAAGGCAATTTGCCCAAATGCGTATCTGGTGCCGGTAGTAAGCCACCTGCTAGCAACCTTGCATGGGGGAAGGTGTTTCGCCAAGCTAGACTTGGCCCAGGCATACCAGCAATTGTCGGTAACCCCAGCTACAGCCGCCGCTCAGACAATTGTTACCCACAAGGGAGCTTTTAAAGTGACGCGCCTCCAATTCAGCATAAATTCAGCTCCAGGGATCTTTCAGTCCCTCGTAGAAAGATTGTTGAAAGGGGTCCCAGGTGTTTTCCCATACTTTGATGACATTCTGATAACAGCGGGAGGGGAACAGGAATTGGCCGAGAGGTTAGACCGGGTACTAACAGTGTTCAAGAAAGCGGGGCTCAGGTTGAGAAAGGATAAGTGTGTGTTTTTCGCTGAAGAGGTAGAGTTTCTGGGTTTCCGAATAACCCCTGAGGGCATAAACCAGCAGAGTCCAAGGTAGCGGCAGTGAAAGATGCCCCTCGCCCCACCACCAAGGCCAAACTACAGTCCTTCCTAGGACTCCTAAATTTCTACCACTCTTTCCTCCCGGGAAAGGTGTCGGTAGCAGAACAGCTGCATAGATTACTCAAAAAGGATGCGGCTTGGCGGTGGGGGGATGGCCAGGAACGGGCATTCTGGGGGCTCAAACAGCTTCTATCTTCCGAACCTGTGTTGACACACTTCGACCCAAAGAAACCTGTTGTGTTGGTCTGCGATGCCTCACCGGTGGGGGTGGGGGCAGTCCTCTGCCACGTGCTAGAGAGTGGGCGAGAAGCCTCAGTGGCATACTATTCAAGATCCCTGTCCAAGGCAGAGTGCAAATACACGCAAACAGACAGGGAAGCCCTAGCGATTGTTGCAGGAACCAAGAAGTTCCATGATTTCCTCTATGGCAGGCCATTCAAAGTCATGACTGACCATAAGCCCCTCTTAGGAATCTTCACCACAGATAAGCCAACCCTGCAGATCTTGTCCCCAAGGATGCTGCGATGGGCGATTTTCCTCAATGCATACCAGTACGCGTTGACCTACCACCCCGGCAAGGAGGTCAGCCATGCCGATGCCCTTTCCAGGTCACCCCTCCCACAGGCAGGGGACCCCGAGTGTGAGGTAGAACAGGACCACCAGGTGCTCCTGATTGAAGCCCTAGAGTCACCCTCAATTCTGCCGGCTGAGATCGCCAAGGCTACGGCAAAAGACGTCATTGGCCTTAGTCAGTTCATGGATACAGAAAGGCTGGCCGGCAACCTCCCCTACGGAGGAATTCAGAATTTACGGTAGGTGGAGAGATGAGCTCTCCCTAGAAAGGGGCTGCCTACTCTGGGAGCAGCGGGTAGTAATCCCCGAAGTTCTGAGGTCTCGGGTACTCAAGATGCTGCATATCAGTCACCCGGGGATTGTGCGCTCCAAGGCACTAGCTAGGAGTTACATCTGGTGGCCCAAACTGGACACAGATGTTGAGCACATGGTAGGCACTTGCGAGAACTGCCAGAGCACCTGGCCCGAGGAGTCACAACTTCCGCACAGAGAATGGGACACGGCCCGGGGTCCGGGTCAAGTCTACACGTGGACTTCGCGGGTCCATTCAGGGGTACCCTTTTTCTTATAATAGTGGACTCCTACTCAAAGTGGTTGGAGGTAATTCCGATGGCCAGTACATCATCAGCTGCAACAATTAAGCAATTACGCAAAGTATTCAGCTGTTTCGGTTTACCTGAAGTACTTGTGAGCGATAGCGCCACAACTTTCATGTCAGCAGAGTTCCAGGGTTTCATAGAGATTAACAAAATTCACCACATAACTGCGGCCCCCTTTCACTCTGCTACAAATGGTCAAGCAGAACGCCTGGTGCGAACAACAAAGGACGCACTGCGTAGGATGGGCCCCGGGGAATTGAACTTGCAGCTCTGCCAATTCCTATTAAGGTACCGTGTAACCCCCTTAGCGTCAGGGCTATCACCCGATGAGCTCCTCATGCGGAGGAAACCCACCAAATTCTCTTGAGATTAGACCCAACCAGCGTGGAGGACATGGGTAGAAACATAGAAATGGGGGGCACTAAGAGTTTCGAGATCGGCCAGCCAGTACATTGCCGAAACTACGCAGCTGGTGGCCCCACTTGGGTACCTGGAATAGTGGTCGGACAGACGGGGCCAGTCTCCTACAGTGTCGAGACAGGCACAGGACTCCTCTGGAGGAGGCATGCCGACCAACTCTGAAGTAGAGTAGTGGGAAGGCAAGACGTGAGTGACCCCAAATGGAGCGGTCAGCATTAGGGCTCTCCCCCACCCGTTTATCCCAAGGGGGAGACACAGACCACAGTGGGGAGGGAAATGAGACAAACCCATATCCTTTTGACTCCCCGGGTAACAGGGACAACTTGGAAGAGAGAGATCCTGAAGAATTGTTAGATTTTGAGTTAGGAGACCGGGGGGATTTTTCGGAGTGGTCCCCCACCCATCCAAGTGAAGAGCGGGGTTTTTCTTTAGTCCCTGGAGCCCCCGGTCTCACATCCCTGGAGTTTACTCCCACACCTAGACCTTCCCAATCCCCGGCTCATGACTCGCAGCCAATTGCTAACGAGTCACTCTCCTCCAATGCAGGAACTCCGGCCCGAGGTGCGGCCACCCCTCGCCCAAAGCGAATGTGCAGAAAACCTCAATGGCTAAAGTACTTCGTCCTCACCTAGGGGGGAGGGATGTTATGTACTGAATAGAAAGTGACAAGTACTCTTTAACTGATTGTATCTGGCAATTGTATCCATTGTAACTAATCAGAGACACATTGTAGCAATCTATTAAGGATAATACTGCTCGTGCCAATAGCAGCATCCAGCTCACATGATACAGATTCCCCTGAATACCTGAAGGGCAGGAAACCTTCCCACCGCACCTGGAGAAGATGGGCATGATGATCCATGACGTCACGCAGACAGTAACCAACGAACTATCACCCGTGTTATTCAAAATGTACAGTGTGCTATAAATAGAGCTGTTTGGTTCACCATTACCTCATGTTCACTCTGACTACCATGCAATAAAGTTGTGTTTTAGCCCTTACTGCGGCTCCTTCTTTGTCTCCCGTGCAAGACACCAAAGTTATCATTTTTCCTTTCCCAATAGAAGGGTGAGACTGGGCAGATCTCTCTCTACATTTTCTTCTGCTGAAAAAGTGAAAGACCAAATTCCAAATCACTTCAACATGCATTGTGCCTTAAAAAGAGAGAGATAGCTCCTTACAACCAAGAAATTGTAAACTGTACTTGGAAAAGCTCCTTGTTTTAGATTACAACTGATAGTTTAATGATTCTGGGAGTTGTAGTATAGAAAATACAATTTATCCCATCTCTACAGTATGGCCTTGGCACAATATCACATTAGATATCACCTTTCCCTTGAGCCTTCTGGACCATTTGAAAACTCTTATTCTCTGATAGTTAACCTCTAGTCCAGTGTGGGTAAACCTAAGGCATGTGTTCCAGAGGTAGCATGCAGAGCCCTTTCTGGGAAAGTGTGCTGTCATTGTCAAGCCCCACCCCCACCAATAACAGTGAAGCTCTCCCATCCACCCCTCTCCCTCCACCAATTGAGAGGCTAGAGGAGAGGCTGAAATCCCGCCTGAGAGGCAGTGGCAGCAGGGACGAGGTAAGGCAACCAAACACCCTCACCCCACCCAACCCTCCTAGAAGGCAAGGAGGTGATGAAGGTAGCACGTGTGGGATGTGTGTGTGCACATGCCCATGCGACAGTGCACTGTGAGTGGTACACATGTACACACACACACACACACACACACACACACACAC
Organism: Bradypodion pumilum; assembly: GCA_035047305.1. Taxonomy (NCBI): domain Eukaryota; kingdom Metazoa; phylum Chordata; class Lepidosauria; order Squamata; family Chamaeleonidae; genus Bradypodion; species Bradypodion pumilum. Next base: position 59,888,474 of record JAWDJD010000004.1, on the reverse strand, counting down.
ACACACACACACACACACACACACACACACACACATGATGTTGCCGGAGGTGTGCTGGCGATGTCACATGGGTGTGTAGGCACACAAGGTGCCTGCATACTCACTGGCTCCTCCTCCTTGGGCACTCTGTCTCTAAAAGGTTCACCTTTTAGTCAAATTCCTCAGCCAGTTGCAAAATTGTCTCCCTCTTCAAAAAAGGAAAATAAAAAATAAAATAATAGACTGAATGCTTTAAACCAGCTGTACCTGAAATTATAGATAGGCATAGGCTTTGTACAACAGAAGCAACCTGAAGTAAAGGCCCAAAGAAACTGCAGGTAACAATATTTCAATTTGTAATTTATTCAGAAAAACTCTGGTGAAACTTTACAAGAAAGAATTATTATTTATAACTCAGCGAGATGAGCAAGAATCTGTTGTGTTTCTGTTTTTCATAGTTTAATCAGAAGAGACCACCATTGTTAGTGGAGACCTTCTCTGACCTGATGTTCTGCATAATGGAGATTTTCTCTAGGCAACTCCTACATCAAGGGCAGGATATGCTCGCCACTTCACTGCTGCAAGCCTTTCTGATAATGAATGGGAGCTGCACAAGGGCAGAACATCCATTCATTTAAATGAATGTCATTTGCATAAGAGAGATTCCTGCTGGATTGCTTCCAAAGCCTAGAAATAAATCCATCAGTTCCTGCAGAGTTTGATTCTAGGGAAAGGACAAAAGGAAGGGTTGCTTCTGATTTGACTTTCAGGGATCCACTGAATTTCTTCCTTAACAACTTAATCAGTGTGAAAGAGTCCATGGAAGACACTACTTCTGTCTATTTGCTGAAAATGGACATGCTGAACTATATTTAGATGTAAAAGGGCATTGTCTGAAGGAAGTATGATGATGGGGCAACCATGCTGAGGATATGGAAGTCTTCATCTAATTAGTGTTAGGAGATGAAGCTGCTTGGAAACCTATACATATAGATGTATTCCTTTGAATTCAATAAGATGAAAAATATCTGAATAAAAATGTAATAAAAGCAACATTTGCAAATGACTTTCATTATTTCAATGTCTTGTACCATTACTGAAATATCTAGCTTATGGTAACTTTGAAATTCCTAGTGATATTTCAGTGTTTGATGCTACAGCTTTCATACACCGGAGACTGACAGAGGAGCAACAGTTAACCATTGGGCATATAGTAATTTCTGACAACATGCTTTCCTTCAGGAAGCTGAGGGTATTGCAAAAACTGGGGGTTTCCCACTGTACCAAAGTACATGCATCAAGTGAACATAAGCCCTGGAACCAAGTTTAGTACTCCAGGAGTTCCAATGTGGCCCACTTGCTCATGACACTGTCATTTGGTGTTTTTTCAGTTGTTTTTCATCTTCTTCATCTTCATCTTCTTTTCTTTTCTTCCTTTGCAACACTCTAAAACACTGGAATGGCTTTGCTGAGGCTTAGATACTGCGAAGGCTTAGATACTGGCAGTAAAAGTTTAAGTTAAAAGGGAAATTTTTAGAGAAAATTGCCATAAACTAAGAAATTGACATAGGTGTTATCTGTTGAACCTTGTTCACATAGATTATCTACTACAAGAAAACAATACGAGTCCTATTGCAAAATTTGGAGACACATATAATGACAAATAATTATATGTAGCTTCTCCTTGTTGATAAAGTTTATAGTGACTGTATGAAAAAATCTGTTGTACCATTAATACCTTAATTCCAGAATTATGTACAAATAGTGCATGTCCTTCCTGTATACAGCAAGACCTTACAAAATCTCAACCTCTTGCACTAATTTGTCATCTGCCAAATCTATAAATATATTTCAAAGTAATGAAGTACACAGCGATAGCAAAGACAACAGATCGAGGACCCTACGCTAGACAATGAATGATCTATACCATCTGTTATTTATTAACAGATTCTGACAAGCAAATAACATTGAAAACAATGTATAGTAATCAGTGCCTTTGAAATAGCTCCCCTTATAAGCAATTTATTATTGTTAACTAATGTGTATATCGTATAAACCCTTTTCCCCCAACTGAAAATGTCATATTTCAGAACACTCCATAAACAAGTGAATGTATGTTGTTGTTCAGTCACACAGTTGAGTTCGACCCTTCGCAACCCCATGGACCACAGCACACCAGGCTCCTCCATTATCTGTCATCTTCTGAAGTCTGCCCACCATTTCAACAATACTGTCTAGCTATCTCATCCTCTGCCGCCCCCTTCTCCTTTTGTCTTTGATCTTTCCTAGCATCAGGGCCTTCTCCAGTGAGTACTCTCTTCTCATTTAGTGGCCAAACTACTTGAGCTTCAGCTGTCCTTCCAAAGAGTTGCTGTAAGAAATACTCTGGCATATATGCAAACACAGTAAGTGTTGCAAGGAAGGTATACAACTCTAAAGTGATCACAGAATTTTCTAATTATCAAGTAGAGTTGTTCTCTCATGGCAAACAATCAGCCAAATATGCCTCAACCTGATGTCACAGCCTGTAATCAGTTTGCAGCTCATTTGACATTTAAGATTGAGGCCATCCACAGAGAGCTTGATTCACATATTGAGACAGTTAATTAACATGAGATGTCCAACATGGTTCATGGGATCAGTTTCAGCTTGTAACCTCAGACATCATTGTCAGGATGCTGGCAGTCTGGAAAATGACCATTATCTCTCTTTACCCTTGATCTTCCTGGTTGGTTAAAGTAGAAAGTGAAGTCACAGTTGAAAGGTCATGCAGATCATAAAATTTCTCTTTGCAGGAGGGCTGTCTGCCCTAATGTCAGAAGATGGACATTCAGCCCATCTGGGGGAAAATAAACTTTAGTACATTCATTTCCTAAAAGCAACTAGTGTAAGCATATTTGTTGAGTCCTATTGGTTAAATGTGCCTTCTTGACAGGGGCTGGACTCAGCGATCCATAGGGTCCCATCCAGCTCTGCATTTCTAAGATATTATTATATTATGTCATTGTGTGATGTTTGGAAGTGTGTTCTGGGCCACTGAGAAGCTTTGTTTCCATATATAGAAAGAGAAGCTTATTCTCAAAAAGGCATCCTTTGGAAACCACCTCATGGAAGCCATTGCAGGCGCACCCCCCCCCCCCCAATAACGGACACAGACAACATTGAAAGTGGATAACAGCATAGGGCCACATTTATTGATTCAATGCCCTAGTCCGAATTATAAATTTGCATTGGTAAAACGACCAATCGTAATTCCTAAGGCAAGCAGGCCGAAGTAACACTGGTAAGGTACCACCCCAAAATTGCCAACGGCAATTGGTTACAATGTATCAATTTGTATCAATTTGTTTGTTGACAACAAACAAATTGTTGACCGTAGTCAATAACTAACTTATGACCCCACCCTCTGACGCGTATCCGTGAAATCACAGGGGTGATGCATGCTGGTTAGCAATCGTCATCACCCCATCGCCTGGTTCGTCGTTGACCGGACAACGTTTAACTAATTTATTCCTGTCTAGTGTTGTCCAGTCAATTGCGAACCTGCCGGATACTTGTGGGTCATACTGTTTACCTTACCAGTGCTACCCGCCAATGTGACCAAAGTCAACAGTAGGAACACAGAAAGCCCCCTATATCAAACCATAGCAACAGTGTGGGATGGGCAAAAAAGCCAGGACCCGGAGCCAATATGGGTCCCAACCAAAAATTCCCACCCGGCCCCGAAGCGACCATAATATCACACTGTTAACTAGGGAGGGGGTGGAGGGGAAAAAACTTCTCCGCTCCGTCGCTGAGGTAAAATGGCAGCTTGGCTGCCTCGTGGCCACCCCTTTTATAAGGGAGCTGGCCACGCCCCTAACTACCCGGATTCTCTGTCCTGTGGGGGGGGCCCGCAAAGGGCGCGGCGGCCATTTTGGCGCCGCGCTTGCATTGCAGGCGCACCCCCCCAATAACGGACACAGACAACATTGAAAGTGGATAACAGCATAGGGCCACATTTATTGATTCAATGCCCTAGTCCGAATTATAAATTTGCATTGGTAAAACGACCAATCGTAATTCCTAAGGCAAGCAGGCCGAAGTAACACTGGTAAGGTACCACCCCAAAATTGCCAACGGCAATTGGTTACAATGTATCAATTTGTATCAATTTGTTTGTTGACAACAAACAAATTGTTGACCGTAGTCAATAACTAACTTATGACCCCACCCTCTGACGCGTATCCGTGAAATCACAGGGGTGATGCATGCTGGTTAGCAATCGTCATCACCCCATCGCCTGGTTCGTCGTTGACCGGACAACGTTTAACTAATTTATTCCTGTCTAGTGTTGTCCAGTCAATTGCGAACCTGCCGGATACTTGTGGGTCATACTGTTTACCTTACCAGTGCTACCCGCCACACGGAGGGGCTTCAAAGAAGACCTGACGCCCCCCCCCAGACCGTCAGCTCGGTCAACAGGCCTGCTCGCCAATCACCCAACAGGAGGTCCATACCTCCTCGCGACAGATGGACCCCATCCCCTGCGTACAAGTCATAATTTTGTAGACTAATATCGGGGTGATGACTAACCCGTCCCCAAGCCCTGTTGGCAAGAAACCGCGCCATTGCCTTATTGACCGCGTGCCTAGCGCGGTCAAGGGCCAGGAGGTTAACGCCCCCTCTGTAAGAATGGCGCGGGACAATGTCCGACCAAACCAGGGTTGTGGCAGGCCAGACATAATGCAAGTAGGCGAGGTCCTCGCAAATCGCATGCTTAAGCGATAAGCCGGTGACCTGGCCCAAATCATTGCCCCCCAGGTGGATGATTAGAATGTCAGGCGGGCCAGCACCCAGGCCAGAAAAAAGGAAAGGCCGCAGCTCCCGCCATAACATCCCAGGCTTACCATGCCATGCGAGACTGGCGTGGTCACCCAGTCCCAGTCGGGGTCCCCATTCTGTCGCCGCAGCGTAACGCGCTGCCCTGTGCACATAGCTGTGGCCCACCAGCCATACTGTCACCGGTGTAATACGACACCCAGGGTCTGTAAGAAAATTGAGAAAAAAGGCGGTAAGGTGACTGGATTGGTACTCATGGCGGGAGTGGGCGCACATAAAACTGAAAACATTGCGAGCCCCACCTTCCCATGCTGTGTATGTCAGCCCCAGAGTACCCAAAAGCAGCTGCTGTAGAGGCTGCACCAATCCGGAACGAATGTGTGCCATAACGGGCACCTGGTAGGCCCACCCTGGTGAGGGCTCTGGCTGTCACCTTCCAAAACTGAAATTTAGTAAGGGGAGACCCATCTTGGTGACAGAAAAACGGGCCGTGGTGCATGCCACGCAGTGCCAGGAATTCCTGTAGGGCACCAACCGGACAGATGTCTGCCAAAGAACAACGTAGCAGTCTTACACCATTGCCTACGCCATGCTGATCTGTTTTAGAGGAGCGTATCCTCAACTGGGCCCAGTCTTTGGCTACGTAGACATCTTCGAGTTCCAGTGCCCTACCACTTGCATCCGCCTTAGACAGCATCACGAGTTCGCTGACGCGGAGCGCTCCAAAAAATGCCACCGTTGTGGCTGCGTGAAAAAGGGCTGCCTCATAATGATCAAAACAGAGGCCTGGCCAGCCCCGGGCCAACTGGGTAAGAACCCCTGGGGAAATAGGGTGCCGGTCATCCGGGCAACGCCCACGCTCGCGCACCCACCCCTCCAAAACATGTCGCACACGGAAGTCAGAGGTGGTATCCACATGACCTCCCACTTTGGCCATAAAAGCCAACGCCGAGAGCTTGGATGCTATGGTGCGAGGTGCAAGACCCTGTGCATGCAGGTGAACCATGAACCGCAGAACATGGTCCACCGGGATAGGCCAGGTCTCTGGCAAGAGAAATTGAGTAGCAAATGCCCTGTAAGAATTGAATGCTTGTTGATACGCCTTACGCGTGCGTGGCGCTAGTGACAGGCCAATCGCCCGGTTCACCTCTCCTTGCCAATAGTCCACATCTCGTCCGGGAGTGGCGAGGGAAATTCCTCCGCATCCGGGGCCAAGGCGCGGAACCGGGAGATCTGCAGGCGGGACAAAGCGTCAGCAATATCATTATTAATCCCTGGGACATGCCTGGCCCTGAACAAAACGTTGAGGCGCAGGCAGCGCAGCACAAAATGGCGCACTAGGTCCATGACCCTGGGCGATTTGGAAGTCTGTGCATTGACAATGTGGACAACAGCAGCATTGTCACACCAAAAATGCACCACCGAATTAGCCCACTGTTCGCCCCATAGCATCAAAGCCCCCAGAATGGGGAAAAATTCCAGGTATGTGAGATCCCGCAGGCGACCTGTGCCTGCCCATGCCGGTGGCCACCCACCACAGGCCCACTTCCCATTGAAGTACATCCCATAACCCAGGGATCCTGAGGCATCAGACTGGATCTGGAAATTGGGGGACGCCAGGAGGTCAGACCTCCAAAATGAGACCCCATTAAACTCCCTCAGGAATTGCAACCAGACGAACATGTCTGCCCTGATACCCCGGGTGAGCCTAACTCTGTGGTGGGGCCTGGATAACCCTGCCATGGCGTCGCATAAGCGCCGGGCAAAAGCCCTGCCCGGTGCGACCACCCTGCAAGCAAAATTAAGGTGCCCATGTAGCACCTGAAGTTCTCTCAGTGATGCCTTACGCTTGGCCAGCAATTCCGAGATAAGGGCCACGATCCTGGACACCTTATCACCCGGCAACCTAGAAGCCTGCACTACTGTGTCAATCTCAACCCCCAGGAATACTAGCTTGGTCGATGGGCCCTCGGTCTTTTCGGGCGCTAAAGGGACACCAAGTTCCTCCATTAGCGTCTGAAATGTGTTGAGGAGACGTGCGCACGTGTCCCAGCCCCGTTCACCCCCGAATAAAAAGTCATCCAGGTAATGGGCTACAGACCGGGACCCTGACCTGCGGGCGAAAGCCCACTCTAGGAAGGTACTAAAACGCTCGAAAGCCGAGCATGATATGGAGCAGCCAAAAGGCATGGCCTTATCAAAATAATATTCCCCCTTAAATTTAAAACCCAGCAACTCAAAGTCGCCCGGATGCACTGGCAAGAGGCGAAAAGCTGACTTAATGTCACACTTGGCCAGCAGGGCACCCGGGCCACACGAGCGCACCATGCGCAACGCATGGTCAAACGATGTATACCTGACTGAACAAAGGTCATCAGGGATAGCATCATTGACCGATCGGCCGGCTGGGTAGGACAAATGATGAATAAGGCGAAACTCACCTAGGGACTTTTTGGGGACCAAACCCAGTGGCGAGACCTTAAGATTGGGAAACGGGGGTACGGGGAAAGGTCCAGCGACCCTGCCCGCGACTAACTCCTTTTGAATGCTGGCCGCAGCCACCTCCTCCCTTCCTCTAAGGGATAAAAGGTTGGGAGCATCCTGAGGGGACCTATCACCCACAAAAGGGATACGAAATCCCTGCTTAAAACCTTGAAGAATATACTCCCTGTCCTCCCCCTTCAGGTACGATGCGAGCCAGCGCTCCAGCATGTCCACCTTAATTGGGGAGGGAGCCTTTTGGAGAACTAGCTCCATCCGTGGCAGCCTTGCCAGCCCACTGTCCACCCTTCCCTCTGCCTCGCGCCCCCCCAGGCTTGGGGCAAACAGAGGCTGCGTGGGGGCCAGAGCATGTGGGACACTCATGCTTATACCTGCAGTTCTTTCGATTGCAGGAACCAACTGACGAGAAAGTCCAGCACAGCAGGCGGGCTGGAACCCCCTGCCCCGCCGCCTGGCGGGTAACCTGCGCTGGAGCCGCTCGCTGGACCGCATGTCCGCAATGGTATCTATCCCCCGGGGCAGGGCGTGTGGGTGTCATATACAAAAGCCAAAGCCTCTGGCACGGCTCATCCCATCTCATCTCGGGGTGAAGGGGAATCCTCATACGGAATTCCTCGTCATATGCTAGCCATGAGGGGCCCGGAAAATCGACCATCGCCCTATATATGTTGTCCAAATATTGGACCATGGGAATAGCTAAATCCGGCCGCGCCCTCAAATATACCGCCATGTATATTAAATAAGCGGGGAGCCAGTTGGCCCAGGTACGCGGCGGCTTACGGCGGCGTGCCTGCTCCTTGTCCTTCTCATCCTGACCCTCCCTTTCCTCCTTGGTGGGCTCTCTGTTCAGGAGTGAGAAGATATCTACGTACTCCCCTCGCCATATCTTTTCCCTAGTAGCCTGTGCCAGGTGATCACCCAATGGCAAGGAATACCCTGCCGTCGGCAAGGCCGAAAAAGGGACAGCCGGCCTGGTAAAAGGGGTCTGAACTAATCCAGCCACCCCCAGAACATTCCCTGTAGTGTAGGGACCAATGCCCACCCCAGTGCCCAAGGTGGTAGTCGTCGTCGCCGGGTGGGTAGCCGACAGCGTGGCCCCCGCACCACCCGCACGAGGCCAAGGCCATTGAAAGGCCCCCCCTGGATTGGGAATGTGTGTGGATGTACTCGCTTGCACCGTATACTCACACGCTGCACCCCCGTGGGCCGCCCCCACCGGGGGTTCCGGCCCACTGGGGGCGTCGGAGCTCACGACCGACGTAGAGCTCATCACCGGGGCTTGACCCGCACCTGGTTGCTGGCTGGGGAGCTGCGAGGCAGTGGCCGAAACCGCGCCACACGCCTGCAGCAGCTCGACCCTCCCCGCTGGCTGTTGTCCTCCAGCCGACAGCGTCTCAAAAGGAACCCCGAAAGGGGCGCCCGCCTGACTGGCCCGCGCCAACGACGCCTCCAGGGCCGCAATGCGGGCCAGCAAGGTGTCCACGTTGACCATGGGCAAAGGGCCGGCCGGCCCGCCTGGCCCAGGCATGGGTACAGGTCCCTGTACCCCGGGACCCACATATGGCCATTGGCCAGCACCGAAGCCCGGCAGGGTTGGTGGAGAAACCTGCCAAGGCAGGGGGCCGCACCACCCCCCAAGGCTAGAGGGCCCCGGGAGAGGCTGGAGCCCAAGAGGAGTAGGCCCGACAGAGTGGGCAGGAGCAGGAGCGGTGTCCACCGCTCGTGGGCCGCGGGCCGGAACCCCTTCCGCGCCCGCCCTCTGATCGCCCACCCCGGGCCAAGGGGCAATAGACCCCATTCCGCCGGCCCCGGCCGGGGCTGGCAAAGGTGGCTGCTGAGGAGGCGGCACCGCGGTCCTCCGACCTGGGTTGCGCCTCCTAACAACGAGAGCTGAACTCGAAGCCGCCTTCTTCTTCGAAGGCATCTCCACCGGGGCAAAAAGGGAAGCCGGAAAGGCAGAACCGCTACCAAAAGGCTTCCCGGTAAGCTAACGAGCGACGGAGACGCAGGGGAAAAAACTTCTCCGCTCCGTCGCTGAGGTAAAATGGCAGCTTGGCTGCCTCGTGGCCACCCCTTTTATAAGGGAGCTGGCCACGCCCCTAACTACCCGGATTCTCTGTCCTGTGGGGGGGGCCCGCAAAGGGCGCGGCGGCCATTTTGGCGCCGCGCTTGCATTATTCCTTTACTATTGGTGACCTGGCAGTGTTAGGAAGGAGAAGTGCACTCCCTGCTGAGGCCCACAGGTGCTCGGTGGGGGATATTTGCCATCCCTTCATGGGTGTCCCATCAGTGGGAGAGCCCCAAGTGGGGGCTTGTTATTGAGCTGGAGAGGGAGGGAGTGAAAGATGTAAAGGCTGCTCCCTCCCACTATCCAACCTCTTTCATCTGTGCCTTCTGAAACCTAATCTCAGGATCCTAATACCCCAGATTTTGGGTACCCTTCAGTCCTAAGGATGGGATGCACTGGTGGCCAGCTGACAGCACTGCCCACATAAGGTCCCAAGGCTTGGGTGGTGGTGATCAGTAAAGTTCAACCCAAGTTGGCTGACTGCGACTGGGCTGTCTTTGGACAGCATGCTCTCAGAGCTTGGAACTCACCGAAAGAGGGAGAAGGAGGAGCGGTAAGCTGAAATCCCCTGGCTCTGCCCCAGGACCCTTCACTTCAAAGTCCCCACTGCAGGAAAAGGTGGTTAAAAGTTAGCAGTTAATAAAGTTGTGGCCCTTATTCAACTCCAAAATCTGGTGTCTGTGTCTTTGCTCTGGGACTGGGGGGGGGGGGGGGGTAGGGCAAATTAGTACACCCTGGCACACTGTGGGAGACCTAGGACCTGCAAGAAACAAAGCCACACAGTTGTCCCTGTACACCCTTAAACAGCTGGAAAAACCATGCTAGGCCTGGCACTGATAAGAGTTAATTTCTGTTGGAATTGAGGGCCAGATCCGGCCCATGGATCGTGAAAGTGACTGATCAATAAAGGCATATGAGGCAGAGTGGAGCGAAGATCAGTGGTTTATTCACCAGAAGGCAGCATAATTATACTCTTTCCTGGGCCACTTGCAGAAAGGGTTGAGCATGGCCTGACACCAGTTAATTAGTACAATACACATTTCATCAGGGGTGATAATTACTAGGGAATGACCAGACAGGTTAGCCATTGGTCTAATCCAATCATGGACTGCTTTTCCAGAGCTATCTAACACAAATATGGGATGACAGTTTACTCTTGGGATCGGGGGTTCATTGGAGTTAATTAACTTGCTGTATGTTTACCTTGAGTCACGTATCTGTGACCTCTGCACAACCATTGTTCTCAGAACTGCTGGCCAAAGCATGGTTAATCAATCTAGCTATAAACTGATATCAAATCCCGTGCCCCCAATTTCCATCCCCAAATGGTCCTTAGCGGGGCACGCGGCGTGTTCTCCAAACCCCAAACCATCCAAGGACGGTTTGTGCCAATTCTATCCTACAGGATATCTACATTCCCTCTTTCTCTTATTTCTAAATAGGGCTTGGCCAATAGCTTTGAAAATTACGGCATGAGCTGACGTGGACTGTGGACATTCTGAGGCTCTCTCCATGGGGGACACCTTGACATCAGTGAGGGAATACATTGCATGAAACAACATATAGCTGTTCCCAGTATTGTCACCCCCACAATCACCTTGAGTGTCGTTTGTAGCCAATTCCAGGGGAACCAGGACCATAACGGATTCCACCACTCCCACGTGGCATCCTCCTTGATATTTTTAACCAAGGTATGGAGGTCTGTACCTTGCGAGAGTTGTCTGTGACGTTAAAGCAACACATGCCACTGACAATTTCGCAACCCAGGTGATGGAGTAGTTATGGAAGATGTCCTCAGGATGAGAAAGCTCATGTACCAGCCTGCTTTTCTGTAGCTAGGCAAAATAAGGAGATATGTCATTGATCACTGTGGGTTTAATTTCTCTTTCCCCCACCCCAGTGGCAGAACTGGTTTTCTAAACTGTCTCTGCTAATTCTAGTGTTGTGCAAATGTCTTTCTTACACCTATAGAGAGGTGTGAAATGACTTACAATGGCTAGGGATTACTCTGACGGCTGGGTACTCAATCTTTCCAAGCAATGGGCCGGTTTTGGTTTCTTCCCCCACCTGTGGTCAGACGTGTATGCAAACATATGTATACTGAATTTCAAGTGTCCCTTGCAAATAAATGGAGCATTTGTACAAGGCATGAATGAATGAATGATACAGATAAGACATTCAGCTGCTTCTGACGATGAGGCGTAACTTGAAGTGTCCATAAATGGTTTGGAAAAAGAAAAGTCCATATTGTGTAAAAGTCCATATTGTGCAAAAACAGCACCGTGTGTCTTTATGCTTGCAAGGTGTCCACCCCAAAATCCACCCCCCTTTTCATGCCCAAATCATCTTTGGAAAATGTAGATCGTAAGAGAAGACGGGCAGCTGATGACATCTAGGGCAATGGCTGGTGTCATCCTTCTGCGATTGGTATCTGGGCCATCTGGGTCTGATTCTGGCTTCCGGGAATGGATTCTGCATAGGGAGGAGAACTTTGCTACAAAAGCAGCTTGTTGGAGACAAAAATCTGAAGAGAGTTAGTTAGTTTGCAATTACAGGATAGCAATTGCTTTGCAACTATGGGATGTTGTTCCCCCCTTTTTAGTAAAAAACAAAACAAAAAACCGGACAGGGCAGAATAGTATTCCACCCCCGCTGGGCTGGCCTATTGCCATCTAGACATAGCAGGTCTTGCTGGGAGTTGTTGCCTGCAAATCCTGAAAGAGGATTTAATGAAAAACATGTGGAAGAAAAGATGAGAACATTCAGCAATTAGCATAGAAGAACAGATATCCTGTGGAAAAGGAACTCATCTGGATGCATAGTGTGGAGATGTGGAAAACCTCTGCAAAGGAAGCATGCAATGTCACCCTAAGGGTAAAGGCATGTAGAGGTGAGAATCTGAGTGGGAAACAACAGCCCTTCGGTGAAGGCTTCAAAGCAAGGCTTTGAATGCTTTTTTCCAAAAAAAAAAACTTTACTGCTGGCAGAACAAGCTTGGCAACCAAGCTGTTCTTGTGCAGTGAAATTCTGCGTGCTACAGAAGTTTGAGCCATGGGGACTCCTGAGACCAGTTTCTGAAACATTAGTCTGTAGCTTGCTGTGGTGTCTGAAACCCTCATTCTATGTGCAGGATGGGACATATGGCCCAGCGGTGGCTGGGAAGATGGCCAATTGCATCACAAACGTGACCTGGCCCACTTCTGCTTATTTGACTGAATTCTTTAGGCAGCCTTTGGCCGCCAGCTAAGGTCTGGCTCTCTGTATGTTCTCAGGAGCTCAGTGACTATTCCTCCCCCCCCCCAGCTCTGGAGGTGGCAGGATGTGTCACTGCCTAAGCTGGACATGTCATACTAGAAATGACAGACTAAGACTTATTAAAAACAAAAAGCCAAAACATTCTTTGATGTACCATGCTGTAAAGAGACAATATGCAAAGAAACAATATGTTAAAATGAAAAAAAGACACGGGTTGAGCGTTTCAAGCAGGGAGTTCCACCGACATGAGGAAAAGAACTCAGAAGTTAACACAATGAGAAAGCAAAATTCTTATCAGATAATGAGATCTGATTAGGTCAGATAATTAAGACAGCTGCCTGGGATTCTCCTGTGGAGGAATCCCTACCAATAATTAACTCAGGAACCTGTGAAAGGATGCAATTTAATACTATCTAAGGTAGAAAGAAAGAAATTGGTTACTTTTAAGGCCTGGAGAGGAATTTTGTAAGAAATTCAAGAGTCATTCCTGTAAAAAGGTAAAGATTAAGCATTTTCTGAATCGCAATGTTTGTGTGCTTCTCCCTGTGACAGGGGTACAGGGAGTAAATTGCTTTACATGGGTTAAAGTCAAAATACCAGAACAACAGCTTTCTTAAGAGAATGAAGAAGAGTTTAAACGGGAATTCTCAACCTGGCCCACAGTATTGTTCTGCCATCACCTCTACCAAGCCAAGAAGGGCTGCGCGGTGAAGGAAGGGCAGGATGACCGTCCAGACCTCCGAAGCTGCCTGCGGCCGCGGAACCTGGCCCCTGACTCTAAAAGGTTGAGAATTCCTGGGTATAAGGTGAGCAGTTTAACTGCCTGAAAAGCAAGGGGTTAGTGATCCTTTTCCTAGATCAAAATTCCATTGGAGTGAGCTTTAACTCATTAAACACATTAAGGCAATGCTAGACAAAAATGTATGGTTAATAAAACATGTGATTTGAAAGTATTTTAGAGACATTTAAAAGACATTTAAACACTGGAATAGGGGTTCAAAAAACACAGAAATAGAGAGGCCCCATAGTTAATGAAGATTTTTCCTTCCTCGTGAGAACACCTGGCTTGAATGAAAAACTCATAGAAGTGATTTTATTTTCAGTTCGCGATTCAGAAAATAAAATCATCTCTTTCAGGCAGGTTTTTATAATGCAAGGCTTTTATCATTTCCAATTATCTGTTTGCCTGAGTGGCATGGATTGCAAAACCAGTTCTTAAGAGTGGCTTAATCCTTTGACAAGGAAAGGTCTCTCCCTGGGATATCCAAAAGACAGCCTTTGGCTGAATAGAAAAGGGGGTTCACTTTGCCCTGTTGCAGCTTAGGATCCCCCCCTCCTGCTTTAGTTGCCCTTGGTGCCTTAAGCTGCTAAGGCAAGGCAAAGAGGTTTTGCTCACCATGCTTTCTCAAACTTTAAATGGTTCCTGCCCATGAACAGAGTGCAAACTGTCTTAACACATAATACCTGATATTCTCATTGTAACGTTACCATGCAGATACATACAAGGAATAAAAACACTTCTGCAATCATACTGTGGACAAAGAATATCTTATTGTAACGTTACCATGCAGACACACACAAGGAACACTTTTGCAATCATACTGTGGTCATAGAGACAAAGCTTGCAGTCATACATTCAGTGGTTCACCACGCATACACACATTCATTTATGCATTCGCACATTCCTCCCCCGATCTGCAATGATCTATCCTGCACATGAGGAGATGACTTATACACAGCTGGCCCTTACAACCATCTGGGTGCTTCTGCTTAGGAGTGCCTGTGCCTTGGAAGAGCTTGGGGTACTACTGCTGGGATGGTTTTTCTGGCATAGCAAGGGCGATGACTGCCTCCTTTCGAACCTGGACCAGATGCATGCCGGAGGGCCGGATTCCCGGATCTCGGTGCTGTCTTGCCCTCCAGTGCCAGTGTGGCCATTTGGTCTTAGGCTTATTTGGACAACCTTTTGAAGATCTGCCTGGTCTAGATTGGCATTCTCTTCTAAAGTGTCTCATTTTTCTACACTGGAAGCCGGCGCCTTTGGGTTTTGGCACTGCTCTGCACCTGAGTGTGGTAATGGGTTTACTCTGGAGCCCTGCGTGGCCAGGGGCCATGCAGATTTCTGTGAGCAGTGGGCGCTGAGCAGGCAGGTAGACAATAGTCTGTCTGCCTGAACATGTGTCTGCCTTAAGACAGGCTGAACACAGCAGCTGGATGTTAGCCAGACACGCTGCTGGATGTTCGCATGACTCTGCCTTACTCCTCTGTTGGGCTGCCCTTAAGGGGTCTGAGCTCCCTAAGTTCTTCCTGCCCCCATGCTGATGTTGGCTATTTGGGTAGGGACATGCTGGGGCATTAACTGATGGCTCTTTATTAACTGCTGACTTGGCCCCCACCCGGACTGATCTGATGACTTTTCTATACTGGCTCCATGTGATGAATTGTGTTGAAGCTCTTGGCACTTTACTGATGCAGGTCCCTATCCTACCCCAAAGCTGGAGACTAAGCATGCCTGTCTCTGGATGAAACAGACAATTTTCCCCCAAGTACACCAAAAGATCTGCTAACTGGGCGCTGTGAATGCGTGTACGGTTTACCCTGGCCAGGGCCTTGAACTCCATTAAGTGAGTTCTCTGGTTAGCGGTCGGACGTTGTCGCTGAGGACAAGTCCCCATGTTACCTGCCGGTCCTTTGAAGTTTTCCTCCTTGGGACGAAGCGCCGCGTCTGAGTTTAGGTAACAGGTCTGGCGTGACAAACCTCTGGGAAGGAACTCAGAATGTGGGCTGCTGCCACAGGCCCTCGGCGGCCTCTGCAACGAAGTCAGGGTTTCACAGCCGACCCTGAGCGGAATGCATTTCCGATGAGCAGGATGCCACAGAGTTTTGGAGCGTGCTCTGCCTCTGGAATGCCACGCCTCATGGCTGAGCGCAATTCAGATCGGATGGCTTTCCGACCTGAGCCGCCTCGCTTCCCTCGGGAAGAAACAGACACGACTCTAAGCGTAGAGTAGTGCCGTGAACGTCGGGCCGGATGGCCTGGATCTGCTGTTACTCATGTCCAGAATACAGAAAAATAGTTTAGCATCCTAGCTATTAAGTTCAGCTAGAGCCTATCTCCTTAGATATCGGATTCTGAATAAGAATCAGAGTCCAGCATATTGTGGCATCCAGATTTATGGGCGTGGGTTCATAGAATGGCTAATGGAATCCTAAGCATTTCTAGATAGTTTGTTTACATTAACAACACTTCTTATAGGGTTTTCATGGGGACCATTGAAATTCAAGGTCTGTACATGGCTCCATATCTTGGATTGGAAATCCGCTTGTGGTGAGATTTCTCCCCATAACCCAAACATGGAACACAATAGTTTGCATTCCTGCTTGTTGTTGTTCTTGCAAAGCAAGATGTTTTTCTGCTTGCTAGTGAGACAGCTTTCTCTGGTAGAGAGAAACACAGCATCTGCTGATTTGATGCAGACTGTTCTAAATGGATCCTAGCTGGCTGCTAGAAGTGAACCCCATTTATATCTATAACTAAGCAAAGCATGGCAATGTGAATACATGTCAAACATCACGTTTAAATCACTTTAAACTTAAGGCATCCCTATTTCTGGAATCTCGACAACTGTTAATTTTTGAAATCTACACCCCTGTAATTTTGTCCACTTTATGACTTCCCTCAACTGTGTTATTTGAATGTTCATGTTCTTTTGTTTCTAGACTTGAATTGCCTTCTGTTATTTATCTACTAATTACTTGTTCATTTAAAATACTTTACATAAATTCCTACCAGAGGAAAGATCACGTTGAATCAATTCTAAATTAAATATTATTGACTAGATTTAAAGATCTCTTTGAACATGTTTTAGGCAACCCTGTAGCTAGAAAAAAAAACCTATAGTTCAAGTTCCTTAATCAAGCTATAGATTACAGTTACCAGTTCCTTAAAAAAATGTTTTGCCAGATACCTTGATTCAGTTAGTTAGAAGATTTTTAAAAGGAAAAATGAACTGGACATTTTTTTAAAATATAATAAAGAAATGTAAACAACTTCCTCATCCAGATAAAATGCCCAATATACCATCATAAAATGAATAACAGCAATGAAAATAGCAAGATAGTAATTTCAATTAAATTTAAAAGAGAGGCATATGGTTTCAATATCTGTAGAGAATAAATTAAAAAGCATTTGTATTTGGTATAATGCTTCACACTATTTAATTTATTTATTTATTTATTATGTAGACATATCGCTGCCCGCTTGCCACGACGACTCATGGTGGCTTACAGTCAACATACAATACAGCATATTAAAAACATCCTTAGACAGTTAAACTAAAATCTAAACTAATTATTGTGTTTATCTTTGTAAGAACCCTGCAAGATAGGTCTCAATCATTCTCATTTTAAAATATTTGTAGTAGCACCAAGGTGGTTCTGCTCCCTGTATTTGCAACACATACTTCCTGTGTTGCAGACAGAGGGAACAGAATCTCCTTGGTGCTACTACAAATAATTTAAACATACTTCCTGTGAGGGCAATTTCTCTAAGGCAATTATTAAAGTTCAGGAAGACTGAACTAATTATTTGCTTTTCTAATTGCTTTTTAAGTTTCTCCTCATCTATATCTTTTCTTGCATAAAGAGCTTGATAAAAATCCTTCACAATTTTACATTTGTCCTTTATTTTATTACATCTTATCCCTTGATCATCAATCAAAACTCCAATTTCCCTCTTTTCCCTTTTATCCTTTGCTGCTTTTGCTAAAAGTTTTGAATTTTTATTGCTAAATTCAAAATATTCCCTTTTTAAATAAACCAAATCCTTTTTCACCTTTTCTATTTCTTTACCTACCAATTCAGTCTTTAATTTTAATAAGTTAGCAAAGACTTTTTTATTCTTTGTTTTTGAATGTTCCTCCTGTAACAACTTTATCTCTTTTTCAAGCTTATCCTGTATCAACTTATAATTTTTATGTCTATTACTTGCCATCTTTATACACTCCCCTCTAAAAATCGACTTCATGGTATCCCAGACCACACTTTATTCTACCTCCCCATTATCATTCCATTGCCAACTTTCACTCCAATTCTTGATAATTTGTTTTTTACACTTTTGGTCTCTAAATAAATTAGCATCATATTTCCAAATTCTCCCTGGTCTAGTCTCATTCCGTAATTTTAAATCCAATATCACCTTAGCGTGGTCCGATTCCTTAAATATTCCCACTTCTATGTCCTCCAAGCTTTTAATCAAATTTTCAGTTACAAATATATAATCTAATCTGGAATAAGAGTTGTAAACCTGCGAAAAATATGAGTATAACCTTTCAGTACCCTTAAATTCTCTCCTTCAAGCCTAAAGCAGCCATCCAATTGTCCAACATTCGGCCTTTAATCCCTTTTCCACTTCTTGCTAAATTTGTACAATCCAAGTTTGATCTTACTAAATTGAAATCTCCAGCCACAATCATCTTTGTTGACTTTTCTTTTACCAAAACCGTACATATTTTTTCTAAAAATTCCCCTTGATGATTATTTGGGGCATATATATTCACCAATGTTATTTCCTCATCGTCTATTTTCCCTTTCACTATCAAAAATCTCCCTTCCAAATCTGAAATACTATCTATTATCTCAAGCCCCAATCTAGCTGAAATCAAAATTGCTACTCCTGTTGATTTTGATGTACCATAGGATTTCTCATAGTGCTGCATCCAACCTAAAAAGATTTTATTTGTATCATGAGATTTTTGGTGAGTTTCCTGTAAGAAGACTATATCCGGTCTATCCCTTCTCAGAGCTAATTCTATCCTCCTCCTCTTAATCTGAGATCCTGTACCTTTCACATTCCATGTTAATACCTTTATCACTCTCATAATTTGAATTGTCCCCCACTTTTATCCCTCCTGAGCTCTCCAATGGGCGTGCTACCAATTAACCTAACAAAATAAAAACAAAACATAAAACATAAAACACTCATTAACAACCTCCCCGCTTTTTCCTTCAACAAAAGAAGAGGAAAAAACCCACCTTTGACCTCCAAAGAGGGGAGGGGGAACAGGTGGGATGAACCTAGTAAGCATCATAATGAAGGCTCAAGCGCTCTATCACATTTTGAAAATAAAACTATTGTAAATACCACTTTACCTTTAACAATTCTCCCTTCTTCTTCTCCTTTCCCTCTAACCCTTGCTCGACTCCTCCTCCACCATTATCAATGACAATTTGATAATTGTCCCTCCCATTTGTCCCTCCCATTTGTTCTCCTCCTGCTGCAACTCTCTCATCAGTTCCATACTCTCTTTTTATCCCTCCCGATGCCAACAAATCCTTCCTTAACTCCAACCATTCATTTGAACCTGCACTAACCAAATCAAGTAAAGTCAAGTATTCCAAAGCATCAGTTCTTTCGTCAATCACCTGCATCTTTCTTTCATAAAAAAAATCTTAACTGTTGTGGAAATCTCCAATTATATTTTATCCCTTTTTTAACCAAATTTTTTGTCGCTGGTTTCATTTTGTATCTCCACCCACGTTCCTTGATTGGAATATCATTATATACCTCCACATCCACTCCATCAATTTTCAAAGCTCCAGAACCAGCTTGTTTAAGAAAAGCCATCACCTTCAATTTATCCCCCCAGTTTGCAAATTTGACCAAAACATTTCTGTGATCACTTTTTCCCCTTCTCGATCCCACTCTATAGACACTTATAATGTCCTCATTAACAAACACTTTCCCCATATTCAAATTATTTAGCCAATTTACAATTCTATCTCTTAGCTGGTCTGGAGATCTTTGAATCACATGACGAATCAAAATATTTTGCTTTCTCATCATCTTTTCCATCACATCAATCCTTTTCTCTTGCTCCTCCATTTTCATCTTATTTTCTCTCACCTCCCCTTGTATCCCTTTAAAATCCCCTTTCATCGCTTTCATTTCATTTTGCATTAACTTAACAGTACCCTCTAACTTATGAATATTTAAATCAATTATTTTAGAAAGATCAGTGATCGATCCAGTCAATTTATCCAACATTTCATTTTTATCCTTCACCCTCGCTTCATCCATCCTATCAATTTTTTGAAATAATTTGCCAAGTTCCACCATAATTTGAGTCTGCTCATATGCAAGTTCAGGCGATGAAGAAGATGATGGTGGGGGTTCCACATCCTTTGCTTTGCCCTTTCTTTTTGGCTTCACAACTCCAACCTCCTCTTCCCTGCTCCTTGCAGCCTTATCCATTATAATGTCAAATAAAAACTTCAAAGCAGAAATTGGTTTTTGATCCCCCACCACGCTTTCCTTGAAAATATTCCAAAATTCTTAGCAATTGCAGTCAAAACCCAAACACAAAAATCAAACCAGAACCAATCCAATAATATTGAATTTTATATCCGTATTTTGGTCTTGTTATAATCCAAATCTTCTTAATTATTATAATCCAATTGTGTAGATAAAAATAAATAAAAACAGTTCCCCAATTGTAAGTATTCCAAAGAGGTGAGGTTCAAGGAAAGAAAGAAAAAAATGGCATGGGAAAGCAAGCTGAAAAACAAAAAGAGGGAACTGCCAACACTTATATTCCACCAATATTCCACCAGTGTGAGGAAACAGTCTCAGTCCAAAAATAAAGAGGGACCCACATTAACTATCCCAGAGTGGAAGGAGCAAAAATAGGAATGAAAATAAAAAAATATTCCACCAGTGTAAGGAAGCAGTCACAGTCCAAAAATAAAGAGGGACCCACATTAACTATCCCAAAGTGGAAGAAGCAAAAATAGGAATAAAAGTAAAGAATAAGTAAAAATCTTTGTAAGATCCAAACCACAGCAGCGCAGCGACTTTTAGACGAGAGCCCTCTTCGTACCTCCTCAGCCAATCCAACCAGAAACAAACTAAAAACTCCAATTTTCAATTCTTCTTATTTCTTAAACCTTTCCTCTCGGCCACCTGGCTTCTCTTCCTCACTTCTCATGCTTTTCACTTTCTCAGCTACAACTTTGTAAACAATGTTGCACCATTACATTCCTTTCTTTCTCACTTTAAGTTTCGATTCCTTCTCCTCTCGTCGCCATTGCACTTCTCGTCTTTCCTGTCCTTCTCTTTCACACACACCTCCTCTGCCTCCCCTCTTTACCTTCTTCCAGCTCACGAACTCAATCCTCGGGTCTCGTCCTCCACCGGTGCCAGTTATTTAGCCCTCTTTTTCCACAGGAGCCCCAAAAAACAACAAACACCAGGTCTCGTCCAGCCCCAAGCGGCTCGTTTAGTGCTGCCTGCGCCACGCCTCACTCACCCCCCTGTCCGCTGAACTGTGACTCCGATGGCACTTCCACTTTAAAATAATTGTAGCAAATACTTCCAAGGCTCCGTGGACTTATTTCCAAAGATTAAAATCCCAACATTAGGCGTAAAATCTCATTTATTTCCACATTCAAGCGCGAGCTGATCAAACTATGTGCTACTCCGGCATCATCCCAGCCACTCCCCCCCAATGAGTTTTGAATGTGGAATTTATGCACAGATTAAAATATCAGATATGGAGGGGAGGATAAAGACAATTTTTCATAAATTGTAAAGTACATTTAAATTAACACAATTTGCAGATTAAATTAAATATAAATCACCTATGGACCCTTGATAACTCCTTACTTAATTCTAATAACTCAGTCAAAGTTGGTTTCTGCTCTATAGCTAGTGAACCAGAACCTGGATGAGGATTTATTCAGAACTACGCTGTGACTATTCTTTAGTTGGAATGATGTGCCTAGCTTCCATTTTCCACAAGAAATGCTAGTTTTTTTTTAACAAGCATTTGAGCATAGAAAAGATCAATACCATCAGAGCAAATTATGGATTGTTCTGGATCAAGATCCAAGATGCCTTGGAGATCAGATAACCCAGTGGTCAGAATTTAATTGGTGTTTGTAGCTAATTGTGCTTAACTGACAAGATACCACGGCACAGCTTGGTAGTGTACCAGACTATCTGCACAACTGCTTGGCTGAATGTGCTCCATCAGCGCTTTAGTTAACCATAGTCAACCATGACAATTTACTCAGAATTTACACAAATACCAGTAGGATCCTAGCATGCTTTCTATGTGGAAGATGGAGAGCTGCTGCCAGTTAATATCAACAGAAGTGGCCTAGCATCTCACTTTGTATAAGGTGAATTCCTAATTTACTAGTGCCATGCAACTAGTAAATTAATGCATGCCTGATCAGTGCTAAGATATATTTGGGGAGGGGGGGGACAGAGCTGGCTCAAGACAAGGACAAGGTTTTAGATCAAATTACAGAAGCCAGTCTTGCTAGAAACAGAGTTTTTCTTCAACAAGATTGTGGGATAACTTCCTCCACTGTACTTGCGATACGATGATGACTTAGGGTGTGGTAGATAGGCTAAAGTAACCCATCTTTACTGAAACCTGAAAATCACTCCACCTTTTTTTCTTGTCAAAAGATCTAGCTTTAAGAACAGGAAATTAGGACTCTTTCTTCAGCAGAGAAATCAATACTTTATGGATGCATAAATTCAGTTTTGCACAACAAGTCTATCTCTCTTTAGAGCTCTTACTAAGACAACTATAACATTTTACAATGTCTTTGTTTGGTTGTGGGGAGTTTTCTGTGTGTCTAAAATGATCAAAATAATTACAGGTTTCACTTTTAACAGTTTCATAACTCAGTGAGAATAATTGAGACTTTATGTAATGAAGAAGAGGCAAAAGGTTATTTTATCTGCTACTAGCAGGGGTGCCCGGCTTCGCGTGGGTGGGGTTTTTTGGGGGGGCGCTGTCCTTCCTCCCGGGGTTGCATTGCTCGGGTGTTCCTTCTCCTGGGCTGACCTCTGTCCCCTGGACTCCTACCCCACTTTGGCAGCTGGCCTGCCTGGCCAAGGGGCGGGGCCCTGTGTCATCACATTGGCTGACCACTCCCAAGGTCTGACCATTCCAAAGGTCTGACCAGGTCTGGGCAAGACATCATAAAGGGCATGACATCACAAAGACCCAGACCTGGTCATCACTTGTGATTGGTTGATGACTAAAGGATCAATTTTTTTGGGGGGGGGGCATAATCACCGGGCTTCAGGACCCTGACAGTGACCTGCTCATGTGTGCAAGGTACATGTGTACTGAATTTCACAGGGTTTGATCAAGGGGTGCGGCAGCCCATTCCGGATATTGCAGGTATATGATGAATGAAGCTTGCACTAAAATGTTGTTGTGCAGCATACATCATGTTTGGGATTCAGCCAACTCCATTCCACACACCTTCTCCCATATTCCAATATTAGGTTGCTTTTGGGCTTCTCTAAAGTGTTTTTTCTTAAAATGATTGTTGATATTTTTGCAAAACTTGTGTTTTCCCCAAACCTGCTGATGCCTCCCTCACTAGCTAACTGGACACAGGCCATGCCAAGTTAGCTTCATAAGTAAATTCCAGCTGAACAGTGAGAGCAGCCTGGACACTTGAGACATAAGAAATCATAAGCTGTTTTTAAAGATTGCTCATGAGAATTGAGCCAAGTGATCTGCCTACCACATAGCTTGGAAGTAACTAGTTATAAGCAACAGAGTTTCCTGAAAATAGTTAGTTTTGATGTAACAAAAGTGGCATCTAGTGATTACAACTTTTTTTAGTGTAACACTGAAAGTCAGATGTAGTAAGTAGTAAGTAGCTACTTCCAAATGCAATTTTTATAGGCATGTTGACATAAAGGTTTCAGGCTTTATGCCACTCTCTTATCAATTGTAAGTGGCAAAGTTGCAAGATCAGAACTGATCAATAGAGGGAGGCAGTGAGTATTTTTGACTTGTTCAATTGGTACTTATGAAGTAAAGAATGAGAAAACAAGTACAGTGGTACCTCATACAACAATTGTAATCCATTCCACAGGGCTAATTGTTGTATGAAACAATTGCTCTATGATGCATGCATTGTATAGCAATTTTCCCCATGGGATGCATTGTACAACAATTTATTTCGCTAAGTGGTTTTTCCCATTGAAAAAATTGTTGTACAATTTTTTCCATAGGAAAATTGTTATGCACAATGCCATCCCCCCAACCTAATTGTTATACGATTTCATTGCTATATGGGGTGGAGTGTCCGCACAGAACCCGGAAGTCTGACATTTTTATTTTATTTTTTATTATGGATCTGCTATGGAACAAACTGTCCACATACCTAGAATGAAAATACATTGCTTAATCATCTAAAATAAGAAAATATATCAGATTCACATATGTATGTGTCCAGAAAAAAAGTACTTACAGATATACACAAACACACCACAAAAATGCACAATTATCACCATACACAGTTTATAATACAATTAAGCAATAAAAACAATTTAAATAACAGCATAACAGAATTAATTACCGACCTCACAACGGGGGGCAGGAGGGGGGAAAACCAAACAGGTGTGCAAGTACTAAGTACTAAGGCTCCTGGTTATCGGCAGGGCGGGCCCCCCGCAGCTGTGGAAGCAGTGCTCGGGCAGTGGGGGTCGTGGTCTTCAGCCTGGCCCGGCAGCCCAAGACCCTTTTTATCCCTCCCCGCAAAGGACGGGATGGGAAGGAATCAATCCGATGAAGAGGCATATGGAATAGAAGTAGATCAAGTATATGGATCTTGATGAGCAGACACAAAAAGTTAGTTTTTCCATTAGCACTAGTGCAGTATTTTTGATAACCACAAAGGGATTGACAGTTGTCTTCCTGATTTCTAATTAGTGGCAATGCCACCTAGCAAAGGCATGATATTAAGTCTGTGATAGTCACAATTTGACTAATTATAGTTTCAGTTTTCTAGCATAATGCTATCCAAAGGAATACATTTAGGGCATGCTGAAAAGCTCCTGCCATCACCCCTTGCCTGGTTCGTCGTTGACCGGTCAACGTTGGGGGGGCTGGCTAAGATGGCCGCTGTGTAACATCTAGTTTCGGACGCTCGCGCTTAACAAAGTGGTAAACAATGGAAAGGAGCAGAACAGAAAAAATTTAAAGTGGCAAAGCCTAAAGATAAGATCCTTGCCTGTCTCCGTGGAAAGTTTGGTGAGCTTTTGGGGCTGGCTGATCGAAGTTCGAGTGACTCTCTGGCGGTGGAAGCTACGGCGGCAGTCGTGGCTTTTCTGCTGGAGCTGTGGAACGGGATCAGCAAGATTGTGGAGAAGGCGTTTGGAATCGGTTTTGAAAGGGGCAAGAGGAGCCTGAGTGCGAAGTAATTTGCATGTAAGTGCCTGTGGGGAGCTACATTCTCAGTTGCAAGCTATAAAATTAGTTGGGATTTTTCTTTTAAAGAAAAAAAAGGAGAGCTGAGTCTTTGAAATGGAAAAGCTGGAGGCTTGAAATGGCGACGGTCTGGGAAAACGAAAGTGACTGTGCAAGGGTTGTGATTTTTTTCTATACTCTAGAGAACCGCGCCACGTTTTGATATCAACAAAGGTGGATTAATTTTTGTTTTTTTTTTTTTTTCTCTCTCTCATCTCCGGGCTGGAATATTGGAGAAACTGTGGGAGTTTTTTTTTCTCTTTTCTTTTGCTTAAGCTGCTTGCTCCTTACAGGAAGAGGGGGAAGAGGGGGGGCCTCTTCTCACTTAAAAGTTAAGGCACTCGCTGAAGAATGATGCTATAAATACCCATCTCAAAGGAAGGAATGTATGGCTTTGATTGCTGGTTTCTTTACCGTGTGGATTGAGGAACATCTTGCTCATCACCCCAAATCCTCAGAAGCTGGATTTTTCTTTTCCTCCTGAGCCCCCCCCCCTCAACAACTGGGCTAACTGTTTCTCTGAAGCCTTCTTTTTTCTGTGGCTGGAAGACGTTTGTTTGGTCCGCTGGCTTTGGGGGAAAGGATCTGTTGTGGTCAACAATTTTTTTCTTTTATTTTTTAATCTGCCTGGTTGGAGAGTTGTTCCCTTTAGTTCTATCGTTGTGGATTACAGTATTTTGGTACCTTCTGTTGGCATAAGAACTTTCCTGCTGTAACTGTGGAACCAATGACTGCAGTGTTGTAAGCCTTACTATATTGACAAATTGTTACAGCGATCTGCAACATTGGGTTTTAAATACAGTGGATTATCATGGAAAAAGCTACAAGAGGAAAAGCGAAGGAGGAAGAGCAAGTTGTAAAGTCTAAAACGACTGGAAAAACAACAGTGGGTGAATCTGCTCAACCATCTGTTCAACCATCAGCTATATCTGCAGTACCAATGGACCAGACGCAACTTATGGTGGAAATGGGCAAATTGATGCAAAAATTTGAGAAAAGTGAGGCTTTAAGGGTGAAAGATAGAAGTGAAATAATTAAAGGGCAAGAAAAGATGATGTCAACATTGAATGATTATACAAAAAAAATGGATTTAAATTTGAGCAAATTTGCGGGAATGCTGAAAGTGGTTCAAATTGAGGTGGATACTGTAAAGAGTGAAGTAAAAGGGACCCAGGAGGTGGTGCGGGACTGTAAGCTAAAAATGTTGGAACAAGAAATGAGGATTGATGCTGTGGAAGATTTGATGAGAAAGCAGAATATTCTGATCCGTCTGGTACCGGAACGGACTCCGGATTTGTTAAGAGAGAGGGTGGTTCAATGGTTAAATGGTCTAAAAATGGGGAAGGAATTTGTTCAGGAGGATTTAGGAAGTGTGTTCCGGGTGGGTCCAAGAAGAGGGAGAATGGCACAAAGAAATGTGCTGGTTAAATTTGCAAACTGGGCAGATAAACTAAAAGTAATGGCTCACCTGAAAAGAGCAGGTTCTGATGCGTTGAAATTTGATGGTTCAGAGGTTGAAGTCTATAATGATATTTCACTAAAAGAAAGAACTTGGAGGTATAAGATGAGGCCTGTTACTAAATTGTTGAGGAGTAAAAATATAAGGTATAATTGGAGATCTCCACAACAATTGCGCTTCTTTTATGAAAAAAGAATGCAAGTTATTGATGAAGGCACTAACCCATTGGAATACTTGAGTGTGTTGGGATTGGTACAAGCAGATTCAGAAGAATGGAAAAATCTTAAGAAGGAAATGATGGATTCTGGAGCTTTGGGAAGGGAACAAAGGAGGGAGGAAGCTGGCGGGGCAACAGGTGGAACACCTCAGCGAGGGGAGGAGGAGGAGGAGCTGTCTTTGATTATGGTGGAAGAGGAGATAGGCAAGGAACAATGAGATCTGGATAGTAGCAAGCTTAAGTACTTAATAGAGGTAGAATGGGCAAATAGCGCATAGCGCCGGCAGTAGGGCGCGTCTTGCAGGTCCCCCCTCTCCCCTCTTTGGTTGACAGAGGCGACTTTTCGTTGGAAGGTGGGGAGATTGAAAATGTGTGTTATATGTAGTGGTATGGTGGTAGGGTTGTTGGTGGCACGCCCGATGGAGAGTTTAAAGTTAGAAGAAGAAATTGGATATGGGAAGTATTAAAATAATATCATGGAATGTGAAAGGTACAGGTTCTGTTCTCAAGAGACGGAGGTTGCAATTGGCGTTGAAAAAAGATAGACCAGATATTTTGTTTTTACAGGAGACACATCAGAAGTCAAAAGATACGAATAAACTTTTTTTAGGTTGGATGCAACACTATGAGATGGCGTTTGGAACATCCAAAGCAAGAGGGGTGGCAACTATGATTTCTAGAAAGTTAGGATTTGAAATCACAAAAAAGATTGCTGATCAGGAGGGTAGGTACTTGTTGTTAAGAGGAAAATTGGAGGATGAGGAAATCTTGTTGGTAAATATTTATGCTCCGAATGTCCACCAAACAGTGTTTCTCGAAAAAATTCGGAAAATAGTGGAGTTGGAAAATGTTGCTAAAACTATTGTGGCTGGAGATTTTAATTTGATCAGGTCAGGATTAGATTGTACAAATATAGCTAGAAGTGGAATTGGTGTGAAAGGGAAGGTGATGGATAATTGGATGAAAGTTACGGGTTTGAAGGACTCATGGAGAGAGTTTAAAGGTTTAGAAAGAGCATATTCATTTTTTTCTCACGTGCATGGGACCTATTCGAGAATAGATTATGTTTTTCTTTCGGAAAACCTAATTGGGGATATAGAAGGCACGGAAATTGGGATTATCAAGGAATCGGATCATGCTAAAGTATATTTGGAATTGAAAGTACAAAAAAATACTCAAAGAGTCAGAAATTGGAGGTACGATCCTAATTTGTTTAAAGATCAGAAAAGTAAAGAGCTAATTATGGAAAGTTGGAAAGAAAGTTGGCAATGGAACGATAATAATGAGGTTAATTTTAATGTTGTGTGGGATACCATGAAGTCGGTATTTAGGGGTGAAAGCATAAAATTGGCAAGCTTTAAATATAAAAAGAATAAAGCAGAGTACACAGAAAAAGAAAGGGAAATAAAACAATTACAGGTAGAACACGCAAATAGTAAGGATAAAAAAATTTTTTTGAAACTACAAGGACTTAAGGCAGAAGTAATGGGTAAAGATATAGACAAAGTTAAACGAGATTTGATTTATTTAAATAGGGAATATTTTGAATTTAGTAATAAGAACTCAAAATTATTAGCAAGGGCAGCTAAGGTTAAAAGGGAAAAGAGAGAAATTGGGGTGTTAGTGGATAGGCAAGGTTCAAGGTGCAATAAGAATAGCGATAAATGTAAAATAGTTAGAGAATTTTACCAGGAGCTATATGCAAAAAAAGAAATAGATAAAGAAAAACTTAAGAAGATATTGGAGAGGCAGTTAGGAAATGGGATAAAACAAGAGCATAGGGAGAAAATGGAGGAAAAAATAACTGATAAAGAGGTTAGGGGGGTAATAAGTGGATTGAAGATAGGGAAAGCCCCGGGGGATGATGGACTATCAACAGAGTTCTATAAAGAATTCAAAGAGGTAGTGGTTCCGAAATTGGTGAAATTATACAATTATATATTGGATGGAGGATCAATTCCGACCTCATGGTATAACACCACAATTGTTCTTTTGCCAAAACTTGGAAAGAACTTGGAAAGAGTGGATTCGTACAGACCAATCTCGCTTATAAACCAAGATGCGAAGATCTTCACAGCAATATTGGCTAATCGTTTAAATAGTTTTATGGGGGAATATATAGAGGTTGATCAAGTTGGGTTTTTAAAAGGACGACACATGGCGGATTTGACTAGAAGGGTATTAGATTTAATAGACAATGTCAATCAAACAAAGGAAAAAGTGGGATTACTATCATTGGATATTTTTAAGGCATTCGATTCACTGCAGTGGTCTTCAATTAAGGAAATAGTTAGAAAATATGGGTTTGGGGATAAATTTAATAGGGTTATAGATTTACTATATCAAAAAGGAAACGCTAAGGTTAGAGTGAATGAGGAGCTAACGGACCTGGTAAAGCTAGAGGCGGGCACTAGGCAGGGTTGTCCTTTATCCCCTATCTTGTTCATAATGGCAATGGAGATTTTAGCTAAAAGTATAAGGGAAGACTCAAATATAGAAGGGATTATGGGTAATAAAGTGAGTATGTATGCAGACGATACATTGCTTATGGTGAAGCACCCGGAACAGGTAATGGATAGGATTAAAGATCATTTACAAATATTTCAAGCTATAACTGGATTAAAGATAAATTGGGACAAGTCTGAATTGATGTTGTGTAATTTGAAAGTGAGCGAGATGGGTAGGATGGTGTCGACACTTAATATACAAGTTAAAGAGAAGCTGAAGTATTTAGGGATAATTATTTCAAATAAATTAGAAGATCTTAAACGATTGAACTATGACAGCTTAAGAATTGAATTTAAGAATAAAATACAAGAACTCCAGAAGTTAAAGCTGTCATGGTTCGGTAGGATTGCTATGTGTAAAATGATATTGTTACCAAAGATTAATTTTCTATTTGATACACTAGCGATCCATTTAAAAGAGAAAGAAATTAATGAGTTTCAAAAAATGTTTAATGGGTTTTGTAATGGAGGAAAAAAATCTAGGCTTCCAAAGAAACTATGGTATATGTCTCAGAAAAAAGGGGGTCTGGGTATGCCTAATTTGCTAGTATATTATCGAGCATTTCAAGTCAGGAATGTTGTGAAGATCTTGGCAAGAGAAAAGGTGATTTGGGAACAATTGGAAATGAAAGAGTACAGAAATATTGGAAATTTGATTTTCTTGGGAATGAAGGATAAGGTGAAAAGGTCAAACAATACTATGATGAAAGGTCTCATGGAGGTATGGAAGAAGGTAAAAAAAGACATGGTTCCGAATCTCTCTCCAATTTTGGAATTGACTGATATGATGTGTTTCCCAATAAAATTAGATAAAGAAAAAATCGAAATATTGGATAAAAATGGGAGGTTGTTATTGAAGGATTGGTTAAAAGCATGTGAAGTTGATGACGAGCGGAAAAAAATGTTTGAGATTTTAAATTTGAACTGGTTTCAGAAGTTAAAGGTGGATAATTGGAATAAAAAATATAAAAAAGAAATAGGGATAGATAGAGTACATACAGAATTTGAGGAATTGGTAAGGAAGATTAGAAAAGGGGAAAGCAGTACTAAAGGTCTTGTAAGCAAGCTCTATAATATATTGAATAGAGGTGCAGATCCGCAGGAGGACTTGAAACGGAAGTGGGAACAAAACTTGAATATAAAAATTGGGGAGATTGAATGGAAAAACAAATGGAAAAAGAGAATTATGAGAACAATGTCTGTAAGAATTAAAGAACATAATTTCAAAATGTTGTGGCAATGGTACCTGACACCATTAAGACTTTACCAGATGGATAACAAAAGAGATAAGTTATGTTGGAGATGTAAAGAATATGACGGAACATATGAACATATGTGGTGGAGTTGCAAAAAAATAAGGGATTTTTGGGCAAGAATAGAAAATGAGTGTGATGAAATATTGGGTAAAAGTGTTAAGTTGGTGTCGGGTACCATTCTTTTAACGAATGTGGAAGGTTTGGGTTTAAATAAAGAGGAAAAAGAACTATTGGAAATTATATTGACAACAGGTAGACAATGTATAGCAAAAAATTGGAAAAACGATATAGATATACAGATTGGAGAGTGGTATAAAGAAATGTGGAGTTTAGCACTGAATGATAAATTGACCTGGGAGATTAAAGTCAAAAGAGATAATTTAAAAGAGAACAGATTTTGGAATATATGGAAACCGTTTGTGGATCACTCTATTATGGCAAGCGATAGTTCAGGACCAGTACCATCACAAAGAAGCTTCTGGAACTGAGTAAAAAATAAACTCTCCGGGCATTGTATATATACACTGGGTGATTATTATTTGTTAAAAAAGATTAGTGCTAGTACAGAAAGTTTTTTTTTTTTATCATTTTGGATATTGAAATAATGGTTTTTAATATTTGGTGGTTAAATAGCAGTTAATGAGTATAGATATTGTTATGTGCTAGCATATAGTAATGTTTGTTAACATGATATTAAGAATTTGTTAGTGTATTGTATCGTTAATGTATTGTTAATGTTTTTTTTTTCCTTTCGTTTTCTGTATGTCTATTAAAAACTCAATAAAAAAAAATTAAAAAAAAAATGTGTGCAAGGTACATGTGTACTGAATTTCACAGGGTTTGATCAAGGGGTGCGGCAGCCCATTCCGGATATTGCAGGTATATGATGAATGAAGCTTGCACTAAAATGTTGTTGTGCAGCATACATCATGTTTGGGATTCAGCCAACTCCATTCCACACACCTTCTCCCATATTCCAATATTAGGTTGCTTTTGGGCTTCTCTAAAGTGTTTTTTCTTAAAATGATTGTTGATATTTTTGCAAAACTTGTGTTTTCCCCAAACCTGCTGATGCCTCCCTCACTAGCTAACTGGACACAGGCCATGCCAAGTTAGCTTCATAAGTAAATTCCAGCTGAACAGTGAGAGCAGCCTGGACACTTGAGACATAAGAAATCATAAGCTGTTTTTAAAGATTGCTCATGAGAATTGAGCCAAGTGATCTGCCTACCACATAGCTTGGAAGTAACTAGTTATAAGCAACAGAGTTTCCTGAAAATAGTTAGTTTTGATGTAACAAAAGTGGCATCTAGTGATTACAACTTTTTTTAGTGTAACACTGAAAGTCAGATGTAGTAAGTAGTAAGTAGCTACTTCCAAATGCAATTTTTATAGGCATGTTGACATAAAGGTTTCAGGCTTTATGCCACTCTCTTATCAATTGTAAGTGGCAAAGTTGCAAGATCAGAACTGATCAATAGAGGGAGGCAGTGAGTATTTTTGACTTGTTCAATTGGTACTTATGAAGTAAAGAATGAGAAAACAAGTACAGTGGTACCTCATACAACAATTGTAATCCATTCCACAGGGCTAATTGTTGTATGAAACAATTGCTCTATGATGCATGCATTGTATAGCAATTTTCCCCATGGGATGCATTGTACAACAATTTATTTCGCTAAGTGGTTTTTCCCATTGAAAAAATTGTTGTACAATTTTTTCCATAGGAAAATTGTTATGCACAATGCCATCCCCCCAACCTAATTGTTATACGATTTCATTGCTATATGGGGTGGAGTGTCCGCACAGAACCCGGAAGTCTGACATTTTTATTTTATTTTTTATTATGGATCTGCTATGGAACAAACTGTCCACATACCTAGAATGAAAATACATTGCTTAATCATCTAAAATAAGAAAATATATCAGATTCACATATGTATGTGTCCAGAAAAAAAGTACTTACAGATATACACAAACACACCACAAAAATGCACAATTATCACCATACACAGTTTATAATACAATTAAGCAATAAAAACAATTTAAATAACAGCATAACAGAATTAATTACCGACCTCACAACGGGGGGCAGGAGGGGGGAAAACCAAACAGGTGTGCAAGTACTAAGGCTCCTGGTTATCGGCAGGGCGGGCCCCCCGCAGCTGTGGAAGCAGTGCTCGGGCAGTGGGGGTCGTGGTCTTCAGCCTGGCCCGGCAGCCCAAGACCCTTTTTATCCCTCCCCGCAAAGGACGGGATGGGAAGGAATCAATCCGATGAAGAGGCATATGGAATAGAAGTAGATCAAGTATATGGATCTTGATGAGCAGACACAAAAAGTTAGTTTTTCCATTAGCACTAGTGCAGTATTTTTGATAACCACAAAGGGATTGACAGTTGTCTTCCAGATTTCTAATTAGTGGCAATGCCACCTAGCAAAGGCATGATATTAAGTCTGTGATAGTCACAATTTGACTAATTATAGTTTCAGTTTTCTAGCATAATGCTATCCAAAGGAATACATTTAGGGCAAGACAACCATAATTTAATTTAATTTAATTTAATTTAATTTAATAGGTTTATATACTGCCCCATCCAATGGACTCTGGGCAGTGTATACAAGTTAAAAGTGTATGTAAAAAGTCAACTTCCCTCAAATTTGTGTAACATCTGGAAGGGGTCACATTCCAAAAAGTGTTTGGCACCAAGAGGTCATATTTAACCTGATGATTACTTTGAGTTTGCTTCCCCTCTGTTATTGTGGAATATTGTGGTGGAACTTGCTGTCAGCATATAGGTTAGGCAACAATAGGAGGGACCACCTTCAAAAAAAAGTATGGGACTGCCAAGGACCATGGGAGGTGGTCTCACGAGTACCAAGGGTTCCCCAGATTTGGGGTACCCATGTCGGGCGATCCCTCTAGCTTCAGTGGCCTGTCTACCCCGAGAAGACCCTCCCTCCCTTTAACTGGGAATGGGAAAGATGGCACTTCTGCACCTTAGGTAGGAATGTGGTAGCAAGTATGGTAGCAAGGCTGAATAACAGTCCATTATATTTGCACCTTCCCACACACACACAGAGCAGACTTGGCCCTGGGAAGCTACCCTGCTTGAAGATAGCTTTTACCTTCAAAGGCAAAGACGTCTTGAAAATATACTTTCCCAGGCCTGCTGGTGGATCAGAAAGGTTCACTCCCTTTACTTCTCTATAGAGATCTTATCAGCCCTTGAGAAAAGTCCCCTTCCCAAGGCTGTGCTGGTGCAAAGATGTAGCCCCTGGTATGGCTTTAACTTAGGTCCGCTCTGCTCTGCCAAACTCCCCTTCTTCCTCTGGTTCAAAGACAAGGCTTTCTCAATGTCTTTGAGGATTTTTATTGAAGAAGTAATGTCATCCAAAGATATATCAAAATGTAGATCAAAGCAATCATTCTAACTACAGTACAATCCCTAAATAAAAAATAACGACAGTGACAGAGTCACCTATTCTACACTTAACTTAACAAACTAAATAAAATCAAGAAAATAGCTAACTTCACTAAGAAAGCATTTCTTCTCTATAGGCTTGAAAGCCCCCATTAGAATATCTTCCCTATGGGTCCATGATGCTGGTGTGAAAGGATGTAGGCTTGCACCTACTCTGTGATAGGTCCCCCTGAAATCACAATTTTTGGGGTTTAAATATGTTTTTAGGGTCTTCACACCTTTCCTCCAGAATGTTAAGCATGTGAGATTAACTCATTGTTTTGACTCAGTATTGTTTCCCCAAACAGGTGTCTCTGATGTAACCAAATTCCCAGACAAAAAATGATGTAACCTGAAATTCTCAGGTGTCTATGCAGGTGTTGTTGTCACCCTGTTCCCAGATGTTGGATATCACATAATCCATTCCTATGTGAAAGTCACCTTTCTCCTTTCTCTAAGTTGGTGGGTGATTGACCAATTGTAACCTTGGGAATCCCCCTTGTTATGCAAGTGTGAGCTCCCTCACAGGTGTCTAAGTGATTGGCATTGCAACCTAAATACTTAGTGATGTGTTATTGTGTGGAATGTGTTTGGTATGCAGATGACATCAGTGTCTTCCTTTGAGAGTTAACTATCCTCAAACCTACAGAGAATATCCTATATGAATCTTAACACTTAATAAATGTAAAGAACATTAAAATATGAAATCATCCCTTGTGCTTATCATGACAGGGAAAATCCCACTTTTGACAAGTAGTATCTGAATATGAGTACCAAGACACCATTCACAAATATATGTAATTGCATATGCAACACCTCATTTATACAAAGAGGACAGACAAAAAATGTTCCCCATGCTAAAATTATTTTTGAAGGGTTATAGCACTGCAGAGAATAGGGCCAGACCTTCCATTACTAGCTGAAAATGTCCTACATTGCCCTGAAAGTTTTTAAAACACTTCATGGTGAACCTTTTAGAAACCGAGTGCCCAAACTGCAACCCAAAACTGACTTATTTATTGCAAAGTGTCAACATGGCAACAGGGGAGGGAAGAAATGCTCCCACTGAGCTGCTGGGCAGAGGGATATGATGAACTCTGTGCAGGAGAGAGGGAGAAGCACTGCCATTGGGCTGCTGGGCAGATGGGTAGGGCAAACTCTGTGCTAGGGTGACCACACGGGTGCCACCTCTGGCACGCATGCCATAGGTTCACCACCACTGCTCTAAAGCAACCGATTCACACAACAGATTTCAGCATCTGAGATAACATGCACTTGCTGCAGTTAAAGATGTAAAGTTAGACAAAATAGAGAGAGGTTACCTGAGGATGGAATGGAGGGAAGCATTTGGAAAAAAGAAAGTAATTGGATATCCTCCTGGCAGTATGTTGTGTATTGAGGTTGCTTATGCACAAGCGAGCCTTGCAAAATAGGTGCCAAATTGAAAGAAGCTGATTCGCCATTGTTCTCCCACTTCCCCGGAAGTCTTGGGTAAATGTAACAACTGTATATAAGATGTTATTCCTGCACCTGTCCCCTGTTCTTTGCTGCTTGCAATAAACCCATGTTGTTGTTTGAGCCAGCTCTGTCCGAGTAATCCTTTCAGGGTTGAGACATAGTGTGAGGGGTTTCCAATTGTTGTTGTTTTTGCATTGTCTGTGTGTCTTTTTAAAATCCTAAATAGTTTGATTCTTTTACTCGTGAAAGGGTGATGGAATAGGTCAATGAGGTATCTGGCTAAGGAGTGAGAAGTAGGAAGTTTGATTACCTTTTATGCCTCTTAGGAGAAAAGCCAACCTTCGTAACATTGGGCAAGTTGCACCTAGAAAACTCTGGAGAGGGTTGCAATAATTCAGAATTGATTTGACAGCACATCATTATAATCTTTTTCTTCTGTGTCTAGCCAGATGTGAAACTGGCCAGTTGTGAAACTGCCAAAATTAAGGCACCTTTGGTGAGTTCATTCTACATTTCCTTAGATTAGCCTGCAACTCGGTTGCCATTACCAGGGTATGCCAGGGTGTGTGTGCGCGTGCATGCTCACGCACATGTGCATGTGCGTGCACGCATGCACGCGCGCACACACACTCACTCACACAATCTTTGTAGTTGTGTGTGTATATATATAAACACCAAAGCACTGAACAAATAATAATGCATGTGCCATTTAGAAAGAATACAAATTTTCTTATTCACATAATAACCAAACTCTATAGCTTACCCAATTTATACAGAGCCATGACTTTTGTTTCAAATGGTTTTAATCAACCAACATTGGCTGAAAATCTTTTGCATGGCATGGTAAGTTGCACTAGAGTAGGCCTGTTGAATCATTGAAGATGTGGCTGGTTACCCTTCTTCATAAGTTCAATCGACTAAAATGGGCCTGCTTTCTTTAGCATAGCAAATGGTAGCTAGAGTTGGCCTACTTGAATCAATGAAATGTATAAAGAAGTTGACCCCTTAGATCCCCACTGATTCAATGACCCTGCTCTATTGTGACTTAACGCACTAACCAGCATGCTTTCAGTCATATATCTCATTGGGAGTAGTTTACATTCTACAATTCTCATATTTCCCTAGCCAGCTTAACCAAAAGACCCATGATGGTGACAGATGTAGGCCAAGAATGTTTGAAAACCCATGATTCAGTAACAAAATAAGGTTCTTACTGAAGGCTTGCCTGATTAAAAACACAACTGTTCTTTTTAATATATGAACTGAACTGATACCAATCAAATTTCCTTCATCTAAAATGCAAAAAAGATGAACACGCACACAGAGAGATGAGCTCACAAAGGGAATTTTCTATGAAAGAGCCTTAGAAAAGAGGACCTTTTGAAAGAATCTTAACTTTTACTTAATTTAATTTTTTACAAGTATGTTCTGTTAGCAAGAGCTTCTGGCAAGATGTATAATATGGGAATGAAGAATATATTTTGAGACTCAGCAGGAGCTCTTGATCTGAAACTAATTTGTTGTCAAAAAAAGGAGTTAAAGTGCTGCAAGTTGTACTTTGTCTTGAGCTATTTAATGGGATGTAAATAAACAGACCAGACCAAATTCCTCACTCTGTGACATTGCCTCTATATTGTTGTCAGATTGCTGGGCTCTGAGGAATTGCCCTAGCATAGGCTTGTTGTGATGGAGCAAACAAATAAATCCACCATGTTGTTCACCACAATAATCTGGGCCACTTTGTTAATTTAGCCATATTCTCATTGGATGCTGTAGCGTAAGCTAAACCTGGAAATTAGTTTCTGTCATTTAGTCCTTTTTCAAAGGATCACGTTTTATTGAACAAAGCTACAGTTACTGCAGTTACATCCAAACTGGATAGCAATAACATGAAAGTCTAAAATTACCATTCCCCACATACACACAAACATATATGCATGCTTTCTCTCTCTGTCACTCACGCGCGTGCGCGCCCACACACACACACACACACGCAAGCACACATTGATGGTTCCATATCAAGTAAGTCTCAAGATCAGGCTCAATTAGGTTCTGCTGCTGGCAATTCCAGCAAAACAGAACAATCCTAACTCTGGATCAATTGGTTGGTGTATATTAGCATGTTGCAGACATTTGACTCTGGCATGGAGGAGTTCTTCAGGGGTGTGAGAGGTGGCAGCATCCTTTCACTTTAGGGTCAGAGATAATAATAATAAAAATTGTGTGCCATCAGGTCAATTTTGACTGATGACAAATCTTTTCAACATTTCCAAAATACAGAGCACTCAGAAGGTGTTTAGTTATACTTGAAGAAAATCCCACGAATATAAGGTTACCGCTGGTAACATTAACCGCCGCCCCTGGAAAGTAGGCAGCAGAAGGCTCTTGCTGGAGTAGCTTTAAATCTGATGAATCCAAAGCCTCACCATTCTCCTGTGAGGCAAATCTCCCCTTAACTCCATTCCTGCATGTGCTGGTTTGCAAACTAAATGGGACTTACACCCAAGGAACAATACAAAATGCTACAGTTTTAGAGCAAATGTACAGAAAAGTAATGGGCATGAATTACCTGAATCTATAATAGCAGTGACTCAAGTGGTTAAGCTGCTGAACTTGCTGACTGGAAGGTCAGAGTTCGATTCCCATGTACTGCATGACGGAATGAGTTCCTGTCTCTGTCCCAGGTCCTGCCAACCTAGCAGTTTGAAAGCAAGAAATTGCAAGTAGATAAATAGGGCCCACTTTGGTGGAAAGGTAAACAGCATTCCGTGCTCTCCGGTGTCGAGGCATGCCTGCCACATGTCCACAGAAACTTCTGCAGACACAGGTAATGCTGACTCTTTGGCTATAAACAGAGATAAACACTGAACACTAGCATCAGATATGACTGACCTTCGAGCAAGGGTGATCTTTACCTTTACCTATAATAGTCAAAAATTTAAATGGTGAATTAAAAAATTCAATATTTATTCCTAAAATAAATTTATATTCAGGCAAATCTCCTTAAATTACAGCTTCTTCAAGTAAAATTAATCTTCTTATTGTGGCAGGTACAGTACCTGCTTATCAAGTTGGCTGACTACCTTCCCCTGTCTGTCTCTCTTTCTCCCTAAGGTATGTCTGACAGTTTAGAGCATTATTCTTTACATGCACTGACTACTTTACACAGTTCATTTGAGAGCCGCTGTATGCCTATAAGTCTCAGAAATGTCAGTGTCAGACCACCCAACCTTTGCAGGCAAAGCACCAAGTTCTATTAAAAAGCAGGAGATTCTGTTCCATGTGGGAGGATGTTTTATGAGACTCTTTGAGCTCTTCTAATCTCTCAGTATTTCTGCAGTGCTTTCAATATAGTGACCTCCAACTGCCATTTTTCATTTCCTGAAAAATGAAAAAACATAATAAAGTCAAAAGGTGTAATGTGAGAAAATTGTGTGGTCTTACAAATTATTTTTTCCTTCTGGAAAAGGTCTGGTTCTGGCAATTTAGAGTTCATGTTAGCATTTTCCAATTGTTTACAGTTTGAGATTATGATACAACAAGTACCCCCACACACTCATACACTTCTACTTATGATGAAGGCCTTATAGCAACTTATTCTATGATTCAAAAAGAAGTAGTCTTGCATCTTGATTCTGTTTCCCCTGGTATTCAACACATTTATCAAAAGAGCAACTTGCAATAGTCAAGATTAGCCATATTTTCATTGTCACAGCATTGTCATTGTCCTTTATTCTTAAGGCTTTGTTTTGGTTTCTCCATAGCAGCCTTTGAAGCTCCAGTCTTCTTCTGTTTTCTTAGTTGTAGTTTCCATTTGGATTGATGAATGAACTGAGCTATAGAAATCTTTTAACCATTTCAATTACTTTAACTTCTATACCAGTGGTTCCCAACATAGGCACACACACCACAGGGGTACTTCAATTCCAAGAAGCCTAAGTCAGTACATTGGCTGATCAATGCTTTGACTTAGGCTTCTGGGAACTGAAGTCCAAAAACTATACCATTGTGCCATCTAGAGACCCGGGGGGTGGAGGAATCTAACAATGACATTTTTCTCCAATACCTGATTCTTTTTGCTGATCTGTAAATCTCTGAGGGCTGAAAGGTTTAAGCTTTTATCAAATACAATCAGAATAAAATTCTCAATGCCCTTTGAGAGCCATATTCTATATGTATACTTATTTCTGGAATAGAAAGGAACATATCTATGTTATTCCATAAGAATCACCTGGACAAGAAACAACTTCATGCCATCCCTTCCAATTCTTTTACAGTGGACCCTCGAATAATGACATTACTTGGTTCCCCCAATTAGTGTCACTATTCGAATAACATCGTTATTCGAATAATGGCAAAAAAATCGTTATTTGAATAACGACAGTAAAAATACCATCGTTAATCAAATAACGATGACGTTATTCGAATAACGATGGGAAAAAGTACCGTCATTATTCAAATAATGTTATTTGAACAATCACATTGGGAACGTCGTGATGTCATTAATTCAAAATGACGCTATTCGAATGCGTCGTTAATCGAGGGTCCACTGTAGTTCTATTTGAGCTAAGGTGTCTTAGAGTTGATGCACCTGAATGCAGTCATAACTATTGCAGGATCTTGCTCCACACAAACCACCAATAGGTTCCAAAGATGCTTCAAACCAAATAGTAAAAATGAACTACTTCTGGTTCTGGTTCTATCCCTGCCTGTTCAACTTCCAGCTAATGAAGATGTCAAATGCAAGCGGTCTCTTTGAGATTAATTCTCTCCTTCTCCCCCTTCTTCCCCAGTTTGTTGAAGCAAAACCAGCAAACCTGTGACCCAGCATGGCATCAGGATAATGTAATGTGTAAGTGAAGCCACCAATTGTGTCATAGGCTAGGCACTTAGGGGCAGCCATTGCAAATAAAACTGAAATTTTAATTAGCTTTTGTAATAATGCCTGACTCTTCTGCCTGAATACATCTTTTCTTTTTTCAAGCACAGAATATTCTTCCTCAGAGTAATTTATTCCCCAGCTATCAGTTTCTACGTTTGAAAATAATACATTAATTGTCCTTGGCTTACCTATCTTCTAATGAACAATCTAGGTATTCATTTCTAGATATGTATTGATTTCAAGGGACTTGGTGCTTAATTACATTTCAGGTAAGTCTGTTTTTGAATCTATAAAAAAGTGACACTCTTTCTCTTGGAGCTTTGCATTTATTTATCTTACTAAAAGCACCCATGCTAATAAGGTTATTCTATTCACCCTTCAAGCATACAAATGCCAATATTTTTTTAAATATAGAGTATTGATTCAATTCCCGCCCCCGCCCTCCCCCCCAGCAATGCTTATTTCAGCAAAAAAAAAAAAAAAAAAAAAAAAACCACAACCTGATAATATTGAGGTTGTAATTTTAGGTATACTTCTCTAGAAGGAACTCCAGTTGCAAATAATAGGGCTAAATTTGTATGACATATTTATATTGTTATTTCCTTAATAAAACAGGCCAAAATCCTGTTGGATAGCTTATACCAACATAGGGGAGGAGATGTCACTAGCATCATGTGACCCAGAGCTGAAGCAGAGAATTTTTAATTAGCAGCAACCTACTTCGGCATTAAGATGCTAAACTAGATGATTGGAAGGTCAGCAGGTCGGCAATTTGAGACCCAAGTCCTGCATGACAGAGTGAGCACCTGTCGTCTGTCCCAGCTCCTGCCAACCTAGCAGTTCAAAAGCAAGAAATTGTAAGTAGATAAATAGGTACCACTTCAGCAGGAAAGGTAATAGCATTCTGTGTGCTCTGGTTCTAGTCATACCTGCCACATAACCATTGAAACATCTGCATATACAGATAGCCCTGGCTCTTTGGCTATAAACGGGCATGACCACCAGACTCTAGAGCCTGACACAATTGACTTTTGAGCAAGGAAGACCTTTACCATTACCTCTGGCAGTCATGTCAAGTCCCATGTGCCATCCCAAGTTATACTACAGGAATTTGGTCACTGACTTATTCTTGCCAGCTTCAGAAGAGCAACACTTAGGTACAGTTTCCCTTGAAGGATACCATTGGTGGTTTATGAAGTTCCGCAGCGGGGCTGTGAAAAGTCGCTGCCAGCGGAACCTCCGGAGCTGCTGCTGAACACCGCCAGCCTTACCACTGCCACTGCAGATGTTCCGGGGCCAGCTCCCACTCCTGGCCTGGACTCTCCTCTCAGCCAGTCGGGCCTCGGGGGAGATGGAGAACAGCTGTGCAGTGCCCCATGCTACTTCCCCTCGGCTTGGCCGGTTGATGGGGAAGTGGGAGCACCGGAGCCTGGGCTCTGCAAAGATGTTGAGTTTCGGGGGCTCCATGAGGGCATTGAGCCCCGGCTCCATTGGAAAGTGGGAATATGAGGGATGGAGGACTTTTGTTATTATTGCCACTGTCAGGTTGATTGTTGTTATGCCATTGTATTTTTATTGTAATTGTATTTACCATACTTTTTGTATTTCTTGGACTTTGTGTATACTATTATGTATTTATTTTATATTATGGTACCTATTGTATTGTTTTTGCTATTGTTGTTTGCCACTTCAAGTCACCTTCGGGCTGAGGGAAGCGGGATATAAATAAAACTATGAATGAATGAATGAAGTTTTGTAATACTGTATATGTGTATATTTACAAATAAGGTTAGGTATAAGTGGAAAATCTAAACATGAGGTCAAGCACAAATCAAAGTTCATAATAAATGAGATAGGAGCCTCCAGTCCACAGGCCAGATATGACCCACAGAGCATGTGGTGTATCCTCGTCCTTTGTCTAACCACAGCAATTAGACTTTGAAAAGGTAAAACCTAATTGTGTTATATGGAAAACATGGGTGGGGGAGAAAGAAAGATGGAGAACTTAAGGGGAAAAGGGTTAACTGTCCCTTCCCCATGCTAACTCCAAGAGGTAACCCATGACCTTCTTTCCATATTATGCCTCTTGCCAGGGCCGGCATCAGGAATTTCTGGGCCCAGTAGCCCCCCCCCCATTTTGACCACGCCCCTGTGGTTTTCGGCGCATGCATGGTTTGTTTGCACATGCATACATCAGTAGTTTCCTGGTGCCACCGGGCCCCGTCATCTCCAGGACCGGGATGGGAGTCCTGATGCCAACCCCCCCACCCCCCAACCCCATGGCAGCCCTGCCTCTTGCCTAGTAATTAGCACTAAGCAAAAGCTCCATACTGAAGCCAAGATAGCTATTCCCTAAGTCTAATTGCTGGAAAAATTACAAAATGTGGAGAGATGGTTGATGCCTTGGATGGAAGAAAAGGAAAAGGCTAAGCATCTTTTTCCTCATGTATGAGTAGGCATGGGTAAATCTTTGTTCCTCTCTTTCTTGTTGAATTTTTGTGATTTTAAATTAATTCTGATCAAAGGTTTTTAAAAATCATTTTTTTTGTCTAAATTCTTGATGGTCTTGCCAACTGAGGTTTCTAGAAGTTGTAATTTTTTTAACATTGACATTTTTAAGGACACAAGATTCTCAATTTTTTAGTCTGATACAAACATAATTGAAACAAAGGTATTCTCCATTACAAGCCGCTAACTCCACCGGATTTGGCTTCCGCATTTGTAATAAACCTCATGGGAAGACTTTTAGTTTCACACCATGATGGCCACATAAAAATTGTTATATGAATTTTCCTAAATTGCTCATCCTAAGCCAAGTATGTATGCAGAAGCCTACTGAGACCATACCGAGGCTTTCTACAGCAGTACTGCTGCTTCAAAACTGTTGGAAATTTCCTAATTAAGAGATAATTTGCATGAGGGATGGTGACTTCATAGCCTTCTGTAGTTGTTACTTGTGTGGTGAAAACTTCACTACAATGCAGAAGTGACACAGCCATGTATTCACTCTCTGTGTCATATTTTAGCTACAGGCATATTTTTCTTATATAAAAGCCTCATTAATCAAATGTTCTGGAAATGTATCTGATCAAGGGTATCAAAACACTAATCTTCATTAAGCAATAATGAAATAACAGCTCTTGTCAGTATTTGCTTGCATAGCTTCTAAACTCCATGCCTGGTCAGGTTCTGCTCTCCAACTAATTTGGCTTAAATATGCAAGAACCCAGATGGGAAGGGCCCTAGAAAGGAAAGAAAGTACTCTTGATGCACAATAGCAAAGCCAGGGAGGGGGAGACACAAGACGGTATGCCATTTTCAAAGTGTGAGCCTAGCTAAAAGTTATCTGTCAAATAAAACAAAATAGTTTATTATTATTCCTTTATTGGCATTAAAAATGGAGACTGATAGGGAAATGGTGGTGTACTGGGTGCTGAGTTCAAATCTAGCAGAGTGTAGTAG
Organism: Bradypodion pumilum; assembly: GCA_035047305.1. Lineage (NCBI taxonomy): Eukaryota > Metazoa > Chordata > Lepidosauria > Squamata > Chamaeleonidae > Bradypodion > Bradypodion pumilum. The sequence continues at coordinate 59,844,859 of JAWDJD010000004.1, read as the reverse complement.
TTAGCTATGAGCGACAGCGGAGGTGCCCGTTTAATTTTCTCCTTTACACCCAGTCAATAATAGCAGAGACTCAGTTGAATGGTGCAAAACATAAAGCGCTTTTACTCTGCACAGGTGGTGATGAAAAGAAACATAAACCGTAGTATCTTATCGGTGAACAACTATGCAAACAAACTTAGTCTTTCAGTTTCACAGTAAGTACTTGCATACAGCAAAAACTCCTGCTGCAGCCTAGCTCTTCCCTGGCTCGGCTTGCAGAGTATGGCAAACAAATTCAGTCCTGGTTTGCTCAAGTATTTACAGTCTTTAACAAAGCACTCTCTCTGTCCTGGAGAGTAAACATATAGCAATCAGTAAGGCTATGCTGGCACACTTTCTCTGTCCTGGAAAGCCAACATATAGCCAGCAGCTTCTCCCCTTTCAGGTATGCAAAAACAGTACCCTAGGAAGATTACCTGGAAGACAGTCCTTCTTGCTGTAATCCAATTCACAAGCTATTTGCATAAGAGCTTCAGGTAACACAGTTCAGCAGAACTTCAGTACAGCTTCATGGCATAAGTCCAAGAGCATTAGTCCATGTGCAGCAGCATGGCAACTAGGTTAATTCCTGAGCATTCGGGCAGCATGGTTCAAGATTACAAATCAAGAGCCTTCAGGCAGCATGGCTACAAGATCAAGATCAAGAGCATTCAGGCAGCATGGCTACAAGATTAAATCCAGAGCAAAGAAGCAAACTACTCGGCTCTATTTTATGCAGTGACAAATGCTGATTCATTCCATCATTACCATCACCTGACCACAGTTCAGTAAGTTACTCTTAAAGCTGTAGTACAACATATCATGTATTATTTACAATACCAGGGTGTTCCCCATGACATCCCTAACAGAGACAAAAAAGAATTAACAAATGTTCACATAGCTGACCGTAACCTACACAACTATAGTTTACACAACACAATATTAAGAATTACAGCTTCCATGTCTGTTAACTACTTTACTGTATCTAGAAATTGAGCAACTTATGAACATTCAGCAGTACAGAATTTGTGGAAATAAAATGTGCACAAACAATTGTTGATTTGTGTCGTATGTACATTATAGACTTGAACTTATTGAATAATTCTGGTGAACTAATATCTGTAATTCATTCTTAACAGTAAAATCATTGTTTAAAAGAAGGATTACAAGTGCAAATGGAATGAAAGGTGATTTTAAAACAACGAGGAGCAGCATGACCAAAACATGTAAAATCAAGGATGGTCAACTCAAAATAGGAGTTAATGCCTCCAACCTCCTGCTCAGATATGATACATATGTAGAAAAGGAAGCTTACAAAAGGTTTTGAGTAGATCTTAGCAGGATCTGAGGGGAAAAGAGACAGTTATAGAGAAGGAGATATTCTTCTTTCATGTCTAGGTCAGACATGAAACTGCCAAAATGAAGCCACCATCTGGAGTTTTAATTCTGCGGTTCCTTTCACCTGACCTAGTGTGAGAAAGATTAGCCAGCGAAACAAGGTTGCCATTGCTTGAGGTACACCTGATAGTGGCTCCAAAAATACCACAATCTTCAAGAATACTCTTTCTGTGTACTCCTAGGGAACCTGTGACTCCCTAATGTTTTTAAAATATTGATATTGTTCATTATGCTGTTTACACTGCGTAGACCTCTTTCTTCTTAAGAAAATGTGTGTTACCACAACTACAATATATAAACATTTTAACAGAAACATTTTTTAAAAATGAAATGTTCATAATTTAAACCTTGTCCTGCTAGAAATAACAATTAAGAGAGAGATGGTTTGCATAATATAGCTCTTCCTCCCTTTTACCATGCTGCCCACTGCTGTCAGGAATTAGAGTCCTAACATATCTGGAGAACCATATTCTCTCCCATTTATAATAGAAATGATACCACTATAATGTGATGAAGGAAATGCCATTTAAATAGTGGAAAGTAATTGAGAAGCTTTGCCCAAACACAAGTCAAAGAATTGCTCCATCCTTTAATATGCTTTTTTTTAAATAAATAAAAAATTCTACTTCCAGAAGACACTCACAGGCATCATCCATCTAATGAAACTTGATATATAGCAATATTGGCAGTAATATTCTTGAAAGAGGAAAGGTTAAGTCAAAGGCAACAAGAGAGTTTGGGCATATTCCATTTCAAATTAGTTTTCTCTCAACCTGTAATAATTGTTTTAGAACTGGCCTCATCTTCAACAGGCAATGGCCAACAGGATTAATGTTATTGATTCAATGATATGTGTGTCAGACAAGAGGTCACCCATGCATTATTAACACCATTATACATGAGCAAGTTCTGGGACACCACTCAGGAAAATAATTGACAAAATGCAACATCAGCAGAAATAGAATCAGCTCTAAGTAATGGAACATAAATGTCTCTTAGCTGTGTAAAGTTTTGTGAAAGGCAAAGAAATAGTATTGCAGGCGCACCCCCCCCAAAGAAAGACTCAGACACCGGTATTGGATTAAAGGCATCGGGCCACTTTTATTGAATAATGCCCTAGTCCGAATTATCACTTTCAATTGGTGTATCATCCAATTGTAATTCTTTAAGGCAAGCAGGCCGCAGTAACACTGGTAAGGTTCCTCCCAAAATGCCAATGGCAATTAGCTACATGTATCTATTTGTATCAATTTGTTTGTTGACACAAACAAATTGTTGACCAGAGTCAATAAACTATCTACTGACCCCACCCTATGACGTGTATCCGTTGAAATATCAAGGTGATGCAGGCTGTGAAGCTCCTGACATCACCCCTTGCCTGGTTCACCCTTGACCGGCCAAACCTATTTCCCCTGTACCTGTCTACGTGTTGGCCAGTCAATTGCGAACCTGCCGGATACCTATGGGTCATAAATGTTTACCTTACCAGTGCTACCCGCCACATGGGGAGGCGTCCGTGATGACTCACCCCCCCCCGACTGTCAGCTCGGTCACCAGGCCTGCTTGTACATCCTCCAGAAAGAGGTCCATACCTCTGGCCGACAGGTGGACCCCATCTCCTGCATAGAGATCAAAATCCTGCAAACCTATCCTAGGATGTTGAATGGCCGTCCCAGAGCCATTGTCCACAAGGAACCGGGTAACAGCCCTGTTCACCGACCGCCGAGTGCGGTCGAGAGCATGGAGGTCAATGCCTCCCCTGTAATACTGTCTCGGCATGATGTCCGACCATAGCAGCCGCGTAGACGTCCATAAGTGATTAAATAGGCTAGGTCGCTGCACACCGACAATTTTAAAGAAAGGCCAGTGACCTGTGCGAGGTCATTGCCGCTGAGGTGCAGGATTAGGACATCGGGCGGTCCAGCATCCCTGATGGAGAACAGGAATGGCAACAGTTCCCGCCATCTCATGCCGCGCTTACCATACCATCGCATACGTGCAGCTGCACGCAGCCCGAGATGGGGTCCCCACTCTGTCACCGCAGCATACTGCGCTGCCCAGTGCACATAACTGTGGCCCACCAGCCATACTGCCACCGGTGTGTGTGGACACACAGGGTCTGTAAAAGAAGAAAAAGAATTAATGACATAAATAGTACTCACGCAGTGTGGAGTCGTACATATAAAGCAAAGCACGTAGACCCCCATCTGCCCATCCAGCGTATATCAGCCTCAGAGTACCCATACACAGCCGCAGTGGACGCGGCGCCTATCCTAAAGGAATGTGTGCCATAACAAGCCCCAGGGAGGCCAACACTGTGAAGTGCCATACCGGTCACTTTCCAAAATTGGAATTTAGTAAGCGGAGACCCATCCTGGTGGCAGAAAAATGGGCCAGGGTGTGTACCACGCACTGCCAAAAACTCATGTAGGGCACCAACCGGACAGATGTCATCAATTGAACATCGTAGCAGTCTGACACCACTGCCTACGCCATGCTGATCAACCTTTGAGGACCGTATCCTCAACTGAGCCCACTCTTGAGTAATATAGACATCGTCGAATTCCAGTGTCCTACGAGACGCATCCGCCTTAGACAGTGGGACGAGCTCACTGATGCGGAGCGCTCCAAAGAAAGCTACGTTGGTAGCTGCGTGAAAGAGAGCCTCCTCGTACCTATTGTAACATAAGCTATGCCAACCTCGTGCAAGGTGGGTCAGAACACCTGGCGAATTGGGGTGTCGTGTGTCCGGGCGGCGGCCACGTTTATGTGTCCACCCTTCCAATACGTGTCGTATGCGGAAGTCATTCACGCAGTCAGTAAAGCCCCGTGCCTTGGCCATAAATGCCAATGCTGAAAGCCTAGAGGCTATGGTACGGGGGGCCAACCCTTGACCGTGAAGGTAAACCATATATTGTAAAATCTGGTTGACTGGAATCGGCCACACCTCAGGCAACTGCCTTTGCCCACAACAGGTTCTAAATTGTAGGAAAGCATGTAGATACGCCTTACGCGTGCGAGGTGCCAAAGACATGCCGATCGCCCGGTTCACCTCTCCTCGCCAAACGTCCAAATCTCGGCTGGGAGTGGAGAGGGAAATTCCTCTGCTTCTGGAGCCAAGGCACGGAACCGGGAGATCTGCAGGTGGGATAAAGCATCAGCAATATCATTATTAATGCCTGGCACATGTCTGGCCCTGAACAGCACATTGAGGCATAGGGATATCAAAACAAATTGACGAACCAATGCCATGACTCTGGGGGATTTGGATGTCTGGGCGTTGACAATGTGCACCACTGCAGCATTGTCACACCAAAAGTGGACCACCGAATTGGCCCACTTGTCACCCCATAGCATTAGTGCTCCCAAGATGGGAAAAAGTTCTAGGAAAGTAAGATCGCGTAAGCGATCCGTGCCCTGCCATGCATGAGGCCATTGGCCATAGGCCCACCGCCCTTCGAAATAAATCCCATAACCCAGAGAGCCGGAGGCATCCGACTGTACTTGGAACTGAGGGCTGACCAGAAGGTCTGATCTCCAGAAAGAGACACCATTAAAATCCCAGAGGAATGTGAGCCAAATCGAAAGATCTGCCCATAAACCTCTGGTCAGCCGCACCCTGTGATGGGGTTTTGATAGGCCAGCCATGGTGTCACACAGACACCTGGCAAATGCTCTGCCCGGGGTTACCACCCTGCAGGCAAAATTAAGGTGGCCGTGAAGCACCTGTAGCTCCCTAAGAGACACCTTACGTTTGGCAAGCATAGCCATAATCGCTGCCGAGATCCGAGTCACCTTTTCCACAGGTAACCTGGATGTCTGGGCGACAGTGTCAATTTCAATACCTAAAAAGGTGAGCGTGGTGGCTGGGCCCTCAGTCTTTTCAGGTGCTAAGGGGACACCCAGTTCCCGCATAAACCTCTGAAATGTGTCAAGGAGACGGGTACACGTGTCCGAGCCCTGCTCACCCCTGAACAAAAAGTCATCGAGGTAGTGGGCTACAGACCGAGACCCCGACCTACGAACAAAGGCCCAGTGGAGGAAGGTGCTAAATCATTTGAAGGCCGAACATGAAATAGAACAGCCAAAAGGCATGGCCATATCTACGTAAAATTTGCCCCGAAAACAAAAACCCAACAGCTCAAAGTCATCAGGGTGCACCAGCAGTAATCGGAATGCCGATTTGATATCGCACTTTGCCAGGAGCGCCCCACGACCACACGAGCGTACCATCCATAAGGCCTGGTCAAAGGACGTATACCTGACTGAGCAAAGGTCATCAGGTATCACATCGTTGACCGAGGAACCCGCAGGATAAGAAAGATGGTGAATTAGGCGGAATTCACTCGGGGCCTTTTTTGGGACTAGACCCAAAGGAGATACTTTTAGATTGGGGAATGGTGAGTCAGGAAATGGCCCAGCAACTCTCAATGCTGCTACCTCCTTGGCTATGCTTTGTGCAGCAATATCCTCCTTACCCCTAATGGAAAGTAAGTTCAGGGCATCCTGAGGCCCACGAACACCCCTAAAGGGTATACGAAAACCAAACTGGAAACTTTCGAGTAAGTACCTCGCATCATCCCGTCTAGGATAAGCGGAAAGCCATCATTCCAGCACTGGGACATTAATTGGGGAGGGGGCATTTTGCATGGCCAGTGCCATCAGAGGGCACTCTGACCGCCCCCTGCCCACCCCTACCTCTGCCTCGTGACCCACCATCCTGCGGGTATGCGGAGGCGGCGTGAGGGCCAGAACAAGAGGGACACTCGTGCCGGAATGACACTGACGCTTGCTGCACACTTTGGTGGCGGAGAAGCTCCAACACAGCAGGCAGGCTGGAACCCGCCCTCAAGTATACCGCCCAGGTACGCGGTGGCTTACAACGATGGGACAACTCCTTGTCCCTATCATCCTGTCCCTCCCTCTCTTCCTTGGTGGGCTCACGGTTTAGGAGGGAGAAGATATCCACATATTTCCCCCGCCAAATCTTCTCCCTCGTAGCCTGGGACAGATGATCGCCCAGGGGCAAGGAATAACCCGCCGTCGGCAGGGCCGCCGTCAGCACAGATTGGATTGAGGGTATGCGCAGCGGGCCCTGAACAGCCCCTGCAACGCTTGGCATACCCACAGGGGCGGTGACCCCTGACATAACCGGGAAGCAATTAGGCCACCAAGAGTTAACAGGGCAGTGTGAATACAACTGCCCTCCCACAGGAACCTGTCGTGGCCATGGCCACTGCACCACCACCCCCCCAGTGTGACTGGATAGTGTCGCTGATATACTCAATTGACCAGGATACTCACCCAGTGCACCCCCACAGGCCGCCCCCACTGGGAGTTCCGGCCCACGGCAGGCGTCGGAGCTCACGACAGATATCGAGCCCTGCGTACCACTGCACCCCTGCCACACCGGACTGGTCCCCAGCGGCAAGCCCCACTGTGCTGGTGGTGTGGGGAGCTGTGAGGCACCAGCTTGGGCTGGCCTGACGGCCTCAAGCAGCTCCACCCTATTGACGGCCCGCTGGAGAGTGGTGGCCGACGTGTGGGCTGGAATTGAAGAACCTGGAAGCCCACCATTGGCAGGTGGTGGGGCAATGCCCATGGATGCCTCCAGCACCGAAATGGAGGGCATCAACAGTCTCAGAGCCACCCATGTAAGGTGGGCCAGATGGGCCGGATGGCCCACTGGGTAATTGTTGCAGGGGAAATCCAAATGGTGATTCCGGGCCCGAATAGGGCCATGTCCAATAATCCAGCCCATGTGGGGCCGGGGGAATGGTGGGGCAGAAACCCGCACCAGGCCCGAATGGGCTGCCGTGCCCCAAGCCGGGCAAAGGCCCTACAGGGGCAGGGACCCCAGAGGGGCCGGCCTGTGCCGGCCCTGACTGAAATCCAGAGTCGGGCTGGCAGGCAGAAGCCTGTTCACCCGCATTAGTGGCAGTGGGTAAAGAAACCCCACCCATTTGCGGGGGTGCTGCCCGAGCCCTCTGGCCCATAGGCGGCCCCCTGGAGGAAGAGGGGGTAGGTAGAACCCTTCCCCGCAGCCGTGGCTTGGCAGCCGGCGCCTTGCACTTGGGAGCCATGTCTCCCAAGCCGAATGATTAGCTGCTCGGAAATGATCCCTGGCCAGGGATCCAACTCACAATCCTGTGCCCTGAGTACCGCAGTATTAATGAGCAAAGGAACTCCGTTTGAAAAGCTAAAGGTACAAAGGGAAGATAAGCAAAGATCAAAAATGCCGCGGAGCAAACTTCTCTGCTCCCTCGGTTCTAAAATGGCAGCTCGGCTGCCTCATGGCCACCCCTTTTAAAGAGGGGTGGCCACACCCCCTAACTCACCCAGATGTCTGAGTCTGGGTGGGGGCCCCCCCGCAAAGCGCGCGGTGGCCATTTTGGTGCCACGCTTGCAGAAGTGTAATTTTTCCATATATCCCAATACTTCACTGGTAGAGACAAACAGATATTGAAAAAGTTATGTTTATATTAAAGATAAAGGTAAAGGTCACCCTTGCTTAAAAGCCAGTCATATCTCGCTCTAGGATCTGATGCTAATAATAATAATAATAATAATAATAATAATAATAATAATAATAATAATAATAATAATAATAATAATAATAATAATAATAATAATAATAATAATAATAATAATAATAATAATAATAAAGTTTTTATACCCCATCCTCCTGGTGCAAGCACCACTCAGGGCAACCAAACAGCATAGAAAACAATATACAATACTCAAAGCAATATGCAATGCAATAAACAAAATATACAAATACAGCCAATATAATATAATCACAAATTACCCCCCAATATACAGCACATGAAAAGAAATACAACAGACATACGGAGTCTGGCTCACCATCCCTGAGGCAGTGCTATGGCGGTTTAAAGCCAAAAGAGGCAGTGCTGTCTGCATCTGCAGAAGTTTCCATGGTCATGTAGCAGGTATGACTAGACACCGGAGTACAAAGAGCATTATTTACCTTCCCAGTGAAATGGTACCTATTTATCTACTTGCAATTTCTTGCTTTTGAACTGCTGGGTTAGCAAAAAGCTGGGACAGAGATAGGAGCTCACTCCATTGTACAGTACTCAGGTCTTGAACTGCTGACTTGCCAACCTTCCAGTCATCAAGTTCAGCGTCTTAACCACTAGCCACCACAGTCCCACTTTTATATTACAACTCTCATAATTATTTTAGTATACTAAAATGACCTTTATTAAACTCTAGAACAGGGACCATTTTGTTAAAGGGTTTCTGTATTCATGACAAGGACCATTGCCTTATTGTTAAACGACCTTTTTTCTGTGTTACCTGAAGTATTAACAACCAGCAGTGACAGATGTTGATAGTTTTACATGCCAATAGCTGAAATCAATGGAAGAGAACTGCATCAATGGCTGCAGCTTCATAGCTGCTATATTTAGGCACTTTCCAACAACAGAGACAGTATGTACTGGAACTGCTAGTTGCCCTGAAATTATTGGAGTATACTTCCTTGAAAAGTATCTTTATAAACATCACTATCTCTTATTTGAGGAAGGGAAAATGTTCAGAATCAAGCACCATGTCATGCAAACCAATCCTCTACATTATTATTAAAGATGCTTGTGTCTTGTCTTTTTATTGTGTCTGCCCCCCTTGTAAAAAGGGGCCATACCTCCATAATTATTCTCAGGTACATTAAAGAAGGGGAGGACAAAAAACTACATCTTGCTGAGCCTGTTCAAAGAAATCTGGTGATAATGCTATAAGGAAGCCATCTGCATGCAGTAGAACTAAACCCTACTTGTTTGATCTGTTTTCTCCTTTTTCTGGCAGGGTTCCTGTTCATTAACAACCAGATGGCAAACAAATATGCAGCCAAATTATTTTAGTGTGCTAGGCAGAAAATGTCATAAGTGTATCAAAGTCTAAGTCGTGGGCGGCTGGCAGGCCACATGAACACCAAGACCCAAGACAACCAGGTAGCAGATGGAACAGTAACCAAATCTCAGTCCAGAGTCCAAGTCCAAGTCCAAGTCAAGCCAGAAATGCAGGATTAGTCAGACAACAAAAGCATAGTCCAAACAAGGCAGACTGGGAGAACAGACCCCACACCATCAAGGGCTAGAACAAGGCAAGGGCAGAATTCAAGGATCCAGACCAGACAAAAGACCACAGGAAAAGGACTGAGAATCTACAGAAGCAGAAAAAAGGCAAGAGATATTCTGGAGGAATAATCAAGGGCAATCAGAAAGCTTCAACTGTAGGAACAAGGCAAAAGATCCATGAGCTGAGCAACTGAAAATCTTCTGATCATCATTCTTGAGGCAGCTTCTGGGAAGAAAGACTTGTTCTTATATAGCTACCTCACTCAAGGTCTCCAGATGGAGCTTATGATGGTCCAGAACCTTCCCCAGGCTTCTCAGGCAGGACTTAGAAGCTGCAGCAGGGTGAAGGTCCAGACCTACATGACTTAGAGCATCTACTTCCAGGCTGAGGACTCCAGTCCTGCAGGACTTAGCAGAGCAGCTGCAAATCCTGACAAAGTGCCTCCCTTGTATCTTGGCCATGAAATGCAACAATGACAAAGTAAATATAAATGACCTACCATTTCATAATGCCCTAAATCATCTGACTGAAGTTACAACCTCACCATTCCTGATGACACAACCAGCCTAATGACTATTATTTACAAGAATATGATCATTTTCCTTCTCCTCCCCCTTCTTCTTTAAGTAATTATGTGCCTTTAACAGAAGGGTAGACAAATTATGACTGCAAACTTTTCTGGTTCCCCAAAATAATCTAAATCCTCCCTTCCCAACAAAGTCTAGACTGGAATTTGCTATCTGGGCTCTTCTGGGTTTGCTTTGTTTATTGATTTTATTGGTCTTCTTCAGGCTCTGTGCAGCACCTGGACAAAGCAGACAGACAATTGAAATCTATTTTTCTCTTGTGTTGTGGATGCATTACATCACAGCTTGCTATAGTTGGGATTAAGTTTATAAAAATGTCCCTCTGCTGCAGAAATTTACTAAGTCAGCTATTTATCTCTTTATCTCTGTGCCAGGAAGACTTGCTGTAAATGATGAAAATTTTCCGATTACAGGCATCAGGAGAACTCTGAACATGATCCGCAGGTTCACTCTCTAGCATGCCTAGTTAGGTTTTAAAAAAAGGCTTGCTTCTGAAACTCCAGAGAGTTTCTGCCAATCAGTGCCTGGCAGTTTAGGAATTAGATGGATCAACACTCTGACCTGATACAATGCAGCTTTCTATATGGTGCCTACAACCAGAGCAATGTTGTGTAATTTGGTTTCCTCCAAACATCTATCAGCTTAAAGAGAGGATGGGCAAGGGTGATTGACATTTAGGTAAAGGTCACCGTTGCTCAAAAGCCAGTCATATCCAACTCTAGGGTTCAGTGCTCATCTCTGTTTATAGCTAAATACCCAGTGCTATCTGTGTCTACAGACATTTCCATGGACACGTTGCAGGCAGGCCTCAACACCGGAGTGCACGGAATGCTGTTTACCTTCCCACCAAAGTGGTACCTATTTATCTACTTGCAATTTCTTGCTTTCAAACTGCTAGGTTGGCAGAAGCTGGGACAGAGACGGGAGCTCACTCCGTCATGCAGTAACCAGGAATTGAACTCCGACCTTCCAGTCAATTAGTTCAGCATCTTAACCACTTGAGCCACGACAGTCACAAGATTTATATTTAGCCCCCCAATTATGAGAAATCCCCTAACCAGTGCAGCAACAAGAAAGATTTGCTCTCTGAAACATCTGGAGGGCTGAAAGGTGTTCTTGCCTTGCAAGGACCTTATTTACCTTGCAGATATCTTCTTGAGCATCTCTTTAGTGATGATTTCTGCTCTCTGTTCACTGTAGCTCCACATTAGTCATGTGAATAACCCTGAGAAACAACAACTTGCTATTTTTTCACCTCCTCGCTACTTGATTCAACTGAAATGTACCTCTTATTGTAGAGGAGACTGTATGTGTTGAGAAGCTGAGCTAATGAGTGCAAAATGTTCTGGGAACAAGAGATGAAAGACTCTTTAGAAGTTCAAAGCATTTCCATTCTTTGCTTTTTGATGCTGCAACTAATAATAATCGAAATGCTACACACACACACACACACATACCACCACCACCACCACCTCCCCAACAATTAACTTTTCTGTTAAACACTGTACCAGGTTAAGTGGCTCATTAGCTAGCTTGAGAAAAGATTATCTCCTGTTTGTCTTTTGTCATTTGAGTGCCCCTAGATTTGAGAGAAGAAAATATTGTGAAATTGGCACTGGCAGAAAGAGAGAAAGAGAGAGAGAGAAAGCAGATTCAAAATCCCACCCTCACCCCCAAATGATGAAACTTTGAAACTTTTGATACAGTGAAGTTAGTGAATGGATGTATAAAACATCAAAAGGTAAGGGAAGCAGGCTGTGTTGGAGAATTTCAACTTTAGTGTGCTGCAATGAAATTCATCCATAACACAGGAGAAAAAAAGAACCACTAGTGACATATGAATGATCATGTATCCATATACCTCGCAGAAACAGATGATATGGAGCACTTGGACAATTTGGTAATCTTTCAGGTTGTTTTTAAGATTGAGGAAATCATTTGTCTATCCAGGATTGGTTCTTCTTCTTTCACATCCAGATCAAACTTTAAACTGCCAAAATGAAAACACCTTCTTGGCTTTGTTGTTGGCTAAAATTAAATCCTCATTGGTACATGTTTCTAGTAGTAATCGGCAGACCAGCAAATGAGCTAGATTCTGTATCTCTCCACATTAACACAGCATGTTGTTGTCCACTAGCAGCCCCCACTTGAACATGTTTGGTCTTAAATTTAGGCACTACAATCCTCAGCCTCCTCAAAGATTGTGGATACATTTTTGAACTGTAATCGGGCATGCCTCAGGTAATAGCAATCTTGTTTTGCCACCTAATCTTTCGCATACTAGATCAAACCAAAAGAACTAAGGACTGAGTTCAGCATTGGTAAGCAGTCACCAGTTGTGGTATTATTCCCACTTCGGGGAAATGTTGCCTCTGTTTTGTGAAAATGATTAGGGATATAGGATTGATTCTGCAATCTTATACAATGGGAATGGGCAATACCAAGCACAGGAGCAGTTCCCCACACACTTTAGTGACCCCAACATCTTTCTTTTTACTCCAGCCATCTCCCTTCCATCAACTAGCAAACTTCTCCGCTCCGTCGGTTCTAAAATGGCAGCTCGGCTGCCTCATGGCCACCCCTTTTAAAGAGGGGTGGCCACGCCCCCTAACTCACCCAGATGTCTGAGTCCGGGTGGGGGCCCCCCGCAAAGAGCGCAGCGGCCATTTTGGCGTCACGCTTTCATTGCAGGCGCACCCCCCAAAGAAAGACTCAGACACCGGTATATGGATAAAGGCATTGGGCCACTTTTATTGAATAATGCCCTAGTCCGAATTATAACTTTCAATTGGTAATCATCCAATTATAATTCTTAAGGCAAGCAGGCCGCAGTAACACTGGTAAGGTTCCTCCCAAAATTGCCAATGGCAATTGGCTACAATGTATCCATTTGTATCAATTTGTTTGTTGACACAAACAAATTGTTGGCCGTAGTCAATAACTAACTTATGACCCCACCCTCTGACGCGTATCCGTGAAATCACAGGGGTGATGCATGCTGGTTAGCAATCGTCATCACCCCATCGCCTGGTTCGTCGTTGACCGGACAACGTTTAACTAATTTATTCCTGTCTAGTGTTGTCCAGTCAATTGCGAACCTGCCGGATACTTGTGGGTCATACTGTTTACCTTACCAGTGCTACCCGCCAATGTGACCAAAGTCAACAGTAGGAACACAGAAAGCCCCCACCCTCTGACATGTATCTGTCAAATCACGGGGTGATGCATGCTGAAAAGCTCCTGCCATCACCCCTTGCCTGGTTCGTCGTTGACCGGTCAACGTTATTACACCTGTACCTGTCTAAGTGTTGGCCAGTCAATTGCGAACCTGCCGGATACCTATGGGTCATAAATCTTTACCTTACCAGTGCTACCCGCCACACGGGGAGGCTTCAATGAAGACTCACCGCCCCCCCCCTGACCGTCAGCTCGGTCAACAGGCCTGCTTGCAAATCTTCCAGAAAGAGGTTCATACCTCTAGCTGACAGGTGGACCCCATCCCCTGCATACAGATCATAATTTTGTAAACTAATGGTGGGGTGTCAGATGACCATCCCCAAACCCTTGTCTGCCACGAACCGGGCAACTGCCCTGTTCACCGAGCGATGAGCACGGTCAAGGGCACGGAGGTCAATACCTCCCCTGTAAGCATGATGTGGTATGATGTCCGACCATAGCAGCCTTGTGGACGGCCACACATAATGCAAATAAGCTAGGTCGCTGCAAATCGTGAATTTTAAAGAAAGGCCAGTGACCGGGCCGAGGTCATTGCCCCCGAGGTGCAGTACAAGGACATCAGGCGGTTCAGCATCCCTGATGGAGAAAAGGTATGGCAACAGTTCCCGCCATCTCATTCCATGCTTACCGTACCAACGTATGCATGCGGCCGCACGCAGTCCAAGCTGGGGTCCCCAATCTGTCGCCGCAGCATACTGCGCTGCCCAGTGCACGTAACTGTGGCCCACCAGCCATACTGCCACCGGTGTGCGGGGACACACAGGGTCTGTAAGAGAAAAAAGAGAACAGTGGCTTAACTGGTACTCATGCCTGAAGAGGGCGAACATATAATGCAAAACGCATAGATCCCCATCTTCCCATACGGCGTATATCAGCCTCAGAGTACCCATATGCCGCTGCAGTTGAAGCAGCACCTATTCTAAACGAATGGGTGCCGTAACGAGCCCCTGGGAGGCCAACACTGGATAGTGCCATACCGGTCACCTTCCAAAATTGAAATTTAGTAAGGGGAAACCAATCCTGGTGGCAGAAAAATGGGCCAGGGTGCACGCCACGCACTGCCAAGAACTCCTGTAGGGCACCAACCGGACAGATGTCTGCAATGCAACATCGTAGCAGTCTAACTCCACTGCCTATGCCATGCTGATCAACTTTTGAGGACCGTATCCTCAACTGAGCACACTCATTAGAAACATAGACATCGTCGAGTTCCAGTGCCCTACGAGTCACATCCACCTTAGACAGTAGTACCAACTCACTGATGCGGAGTGCTCCAAAGAAGGCCACCGTGGTAGCCGCATGAAAAAGAGCCGCCTCATACCTGCCAAAACACAGGTTATGCCAGCCTCGTGCAAGGTGGGTAAGAACCCCTGGGGAAATTGGGTGGCGAGTGTCCGGGCGACGGCCACGTTCCCGTGTCCACCCCTCCAAAACATGTTGTATGCGGAAATCGTTCATGCTGTCAGCAAAACCCCTCACCTTGGCAACAAATGCCAGTGCTGACAGCCTGGATGCTATAGTGCGGGGAGCGAGGCCCTGACTGTGTAGATAAACCATAAATTGTAGAACTTGTTCCACTGGAATGGGCCACACTTCGGGCAACTGAAGTTGCACGCAAAAATTTATAAATTGAACGAAAGCATGATGATACGCCTTACGCGTGCGGGGCGCCAAGGACATGCCGATCGCCCGGTTCACCTCTCCTTGCCAAATGTCCAAATCTCAGCCAGGAGTGGCGAGGGTAATTCCTCTGCGTCCGGAGCCAAGGCGCGGAACTGGGAGATCTGCAGGCGGGATAAAGCATCAGAAATATCATTATTAATGCCTGGTACATGTCTGGCCCTAAAAAGCACATTCAGGCGTAGGCTACGTAACACAAACTGGCAAACTAAAGCCATCACCCTGGGTGATTTAGACATCTGAGCATTGACACTGTGCACTACCGCAGCATTGTCACACCAAAAGTGAACCACAGAGTCGGCCCACTCCTCGCCCCATAGCATCAAAGCTCCCAGGATTGGAAAAAACTCAAGGAATGTAAGATCGCGGAGGCGATCCGTGCCCCGCCATGCTGGAGGCCATTGGCCATAAGCCCACCTCCCCTGGAAGTAAATCCCATATCCCAGGGAGCCGGAGGCATCCAACTGTACTTGAAACATAGGGGAAACTAAAAGGTCAGATCTCCAAAAGGAGACCCCATTGAAGTCCCGCAGGAATGTGAGCCAAACCAAAAGGTCAGCCCGCATGCCCCTGGTCAGTCGGACCCTATGATGGTGCCTTGACAAGCCAGACATGGCGTCACATAGGCGCCGGGCAAATGCCCTGCCAGGCGTAACCACCCTGCAGGCAAAGTTAAGATGGCCATGTAGAACCTGAAGCTCACGAAGTGACACTTTACGTTTGGCCAGCAAGGCCAAAACCATCGTGGAGATCCGGGTGACCTTATCGATGGGTAACCGGGATGCCTGTGCGAACGTGTCAATTTCAATACCCAGAAATGTGAGGGTAGTGGATGGGCCCTCGGTATTTTCGGGCGCTAAAGGGACACCCAGTTCCTGCATTAGCGTCTGAAATGTGGTGAGGAGACGCGTGCACGTGTCCAAGCCCCGTTCACCCCCGAACAAAAAGTCATCGAGGTAATGGGCTACAGACCGAGACCCGGACCTGCGAACAAAGGTCCACTGAAGGAAAGTGCTAAAACGTTCAAATGCTGAACAGGATATAGAGCAGCCAAAAGGCATGGCCTTATCTACATAAAACTTCCCTTGGAATCTAAAACCCAATAGCTCAAAGTCCTCCGGGTGCACTGGCAACAATCGGAATGCCGATTTAATGTCGCATTTTGCCAGGAGGGCACCAGCACCACAAGAGCACACCATTCGCAGGGCTTGGTCAAAGGATGTATACCTGACCGAACAAAGGTCATCAGGGATAGCATCATTGACAGAATAACCCGCCGGGTACGATAAATGGTGGATTAAACGAAATTCCCCCGGGGCCTTTTTGGGTACCGACCCCAGAGGGGAGACCTTCAGGTTGGGAAAGGGTGGCACAGAAAAGGGGCCTGCCACCCTCTTGGCCTCAACCTCCTTAGCAATACTCAGGGCAGCCACCTCTTCTCTACCCTTCAGGGACAGTAAATTGGGTGCATCTTGGGGTCCCCGTACTCCTTTGAATGGGATTCGGAAGCCCCACTGAAAACCCTCGAGGAGGTACCTCACGTCCTCTCTCCTTGGATAAGTTGAGAGCCATCGCTCCAACATATACACATTAACTGGGGAGGGGGCCTTTTGTCTGGCTAGCTCCATCAGCAGAAGCTCTGCCCGCTCCCTGTCCACGTCTACCTCTGCCCCGTGACCCACAGGCCCGCGGACACGCGGTGGCAGCGTGGGGGCCAGCGCAAGAGGGACACTCATGTTTGTATCAGCACTGCCGCTTATTGCACACACCGTTAGCCGAGAAGCTCCAACACAGCAAGCGGGCTGGAACCCCCTGCCCTGCCAGCTGGCGGGAAGCCAGCGTTGGAGCAGCTCGCTGAACGGCATGGCCACAATGGTACCTATCCCCAGGCGCCGGACGCGTGGGGGTCATGTACAATAGCCACAATTTCTGGCAGGGCTCATCCCATCTCATCTCCGGGTGCAAGGGCACCCTCATTCTAAATTCCTCATCGTAAGCCAACCACGATGGGCCAGGAAAATCCACCATTGCCCTGTAAATATTGTCCAAATATTGGACCATAGGAATGGCCAGGTCAGGCCGGGCCCTGAGGTACACCGCCATATAAATAAGATATGCGTGCAACCAGTTGGCCCAGGTGCGTGGTGGCTTACGACGGCGGGACAGCTCTTTGTCTCTGTCATCCTGTCCCTCTCTCTCCTCCTTAGTGGGCTCACGGTTCAATAGGGAGAATATATCCACGTACTCCCCCTGTCAAATCTTTTCCCTCGTGACCTGGGACAAATGATCACCAAGGGGCAACGAATAACCAGCCGTCGGCAAGGCCATCACCGGCACATTAGGTGCCCGGGGCATACGCAGCGGAACCTGGACAGTCCCTGCGATGCCCGGCACTGCCCCGGGGGCGGAAACCCCCACCCCCAATGCTGTACCAGTATGGAACCAAGGGGCACTGGGATAGGCTGGCAACTGATGCCCACTCGCCTCGACTTGACGAGGCCATGGCCACTGAACCCCACCATTGGAAGTGGACTGTGATGTGGGTGCATTAACTTGAACCTGATACTCACTAGGTGCACCCCCGTGAGCTGTCCCCACTGGGGGTTCCGGCCCACGGCGAGCCTCGGAGCTCGCGACCGGGATCGAGCTCTGGGGCCACACCTGACCACTCTCCTGCTGTAGCTCTGGACGAACAGGGAGCTGCGAGACACCGGCAGGCGCAGGCCGGAGTGTCTCAAGCAGCTCAACCCGGCTGGCCGCTTGTTGCAGCGTGGCGGCCATCGAGGTAGCTGGTGAACCCAAGGGCCCACAGCAGAGAGTGAAGGGCCACCTGACATGGGGTTGTGTGCAATCCCCAAGGATGCCTCAAGCACAGCTAAACGTGTTAGCAATGCATCTACTGCCACAGATCCCCCAGTATAAAGCGGGCCGGGTGGGTCGGACGGCCCACAAGGCAATTGACCAGGAACCCCAAAATGAGAGCCTGGGCCCGAATAGGGCCATGCCCAAAACTCCGGCCCATGAGGGGCCGGAGGGGAAACGTGCTGTACACCAGCACCGCACCGCCCCCCCCCCCCGCTGACTGGACCCATGGCCGGCATCTGCGGGCCAAGAGCCGAAGCCCCAGAAGGGCCGGTTGAAGGCTGTCCAGCCGAGGGCCAAGCAGCCTGCATTGACCCACCGGTATCGGTGGAGGTAGTGCCCTGCCGCGTGCGTGCAGCCCTGGTCCTCCGACATGAGGGCTGCCCCCCGCGTTGCACAGGGCCAGCAAAAGTCCTCCCCGTTGGCCGCAGTTTCATCTCCAGGGCCTTCCATTTGGGAGGCATATCGGTAGCAGTAGCAGGATCCCTGTCCAGGGATCAACCGATGCCAAAAAACTCCTTCCTTTCCCAGCCGGGAAAGCCAAGGGCTAAAGAGCCAAAGAATCGAAGTAACAGCAACGGAGAAAACTTCTCCTCTCCGTCGTTATTTTAAAATGGCAGCTCGGCTGCCTCGTGGCCACCCCTTTTATAGAGGGGTGGCCACGCCCCCTAACTCACCCGGATGTCTGAGTCTGGGTGGGGGCCCCCCGCAAAGAGCGTGGCGGCCATTTTGGCGCCACGCTTTCATTCTATTTGCTTGTTTTCTTCCCTGCCAGTATGTTGTTGTCTTTAATTCACATTTCATCAGGTAAAGTTGTTTTATTTTCTTATGACCAGAAAATATACTAGCAATTTAAAATGTCATAAGTCCTAAAGTAGTTTTTAATGCATTTAGGCTGGGTATCAAAATACTGTTTCAAATCATTGAGATTATTTATATAACTCCTTCCCAGAGTTCTCATATTGCTTAATATCATGTGTTATATCAGCAATCACATAACAGCATTATTATATCCTTATTGTAAACTGAGAAAAAAAACTGGGAGATAGTGGCTTAGCCACTCACTATTTTCATAGCCAAGGGTATATATGAACTTTCTACTTTTGAGAAAATATCAGAAGAGAAGGGTATGGATGATGATGATGATGATGATGATGATGATGATGATGATGATGATGATGATGATGATGATGATGATGATGATGATACAGTAAAACCTCACATAAAGAGTGCCTCGCTTAGAGACTAACTCACTTAAAGAGCAGAATTTCCTCTGAATGGTCGCCTCGCTTAACAACTAAAACTAATCAAAAACTCACTTAAAAACTAAAATGGGGTTCGCAATCCCCACCATCAGAAGTAACAATTGGTCACTTACAATGGTGTTTCACTTAAAGAGCAAACTAGCTTAAAGAGCAATCCCGTGGATCACATTATGCTCTTTAAGCGAGGTACCACTGTAATTATAATTTGTAAATTGAAGTTGAGTGTCTATGGAGGATGAAATCTGCTGTTGTTTCCATAGTGATTGGAGCCCTTGGAGCAATACCTAAAAGACTCCCTAGCTATTTGGAAATTTTAGTCTTATCGGACTTGAACATCCTAACTCTCCAAAAACTACTCTGCTAGGAACTGTGTATATTCTCAGAAGTTGACTTAACAGTTCTTAGGTCCTTGGTTAGGACTTAAATTGTTAATTTTATTCCAGTCCTTGAATATGAACCAAATGGTTGCTTTGATTTGTATCCAATAATAATAATAATAATAATAATAATAATAATAATAATAATAATAATAATAATAATAATAATAAGAAGAAGAAGAAGAAGAAGAAGAAGAAGAAGAAGAAGAAGAAGAAGAAGAAGAAGAAGAAGAAGTGGAGCCTTAGTATAAATGGCACTCAAAACAGATTGAATACAAACACATTTTCAAAGAATTATATGAATTAGATAAAATTGCATTTAATTATATTTGCTAGATCAAAGTGTTCTCCAGAGATACTGCATTTGGTATATCCTCAGAAGATTGTATCAAGCCATTGTAAATAAGCTGCAATTGAAAAACGAAGTTTCAAATACTCAAAAAGATTTTTAGTGAAAAACTCTGGTCTGAATATTGTGTCTTGCTTAAAAAGTGAAACAAAACCAGTCCTTAAAACTGAAAATAGAAACAGGAGTGGGGAATAAAAAAAGTAACATGTAAGGTATAATAATGGGCTAGGCATATTCATAATATGAACTGACAATGTGTTAAAAAGAAACCGTAATTGATGTTAGCAGTTGGCCATCCTGTGGCCAAAACAGTGGCCACAGGATTGGAAAAGATCAGTATATGTTCCAATCGCAAAAAAGGGCAATGCCAAAGAATGTTCAAATTATCAAACAATTGCGCTCATCCCACACTTCAGCAGCATATGGAGAGAGAATTACCAGAGGTGCAGGCTGGTTTCAGAACCAGGGGGACCAGAGACCACATTGCCAACATACGTTGGATCATGGAGAAAACAAAGGAATACCAGAAACAAGTTTACTTTTGTTTTATTGACTACACCAAGGCATTTGACTGTGTGGACCACAACAAGATGTGGCAAGTAATTAAAGAGATGGGAATACCAGAACACCTCATATGCCTCATGAGAAATCTGTACATGAATCAAGAAGCAACAGTTAGGACAGAACACGGAATGACAGAGTGGTTTGGAATAGGAAAAGGAGTAAGACAAGGTTGCATTTTATCACCCTGCATATTCAACTTATACACAGAGCACATAATGCACAACGCAGGGATGGAGGAATCACAATATGGGATTAAAATTGCTGGGAGAAACATCAACAATCTGAGATATGCAGACGATACCACCTTAAAGGCAGAAAATGAGAAAGACCTAAACAATCTCTTGATTGGGCTGAAAGAGGAGAGTGCAAAAGCTGGCTTGAGACTCAATATCAAGAATACCAAGATAATGGCAAGAGGTCCAATCAGTCCATGGGGAAGAAGTAGAAGCTGTGACAGATTTTACATTCTTAGGATCAAAGATCACTGCAGATGGGGATTGCAGCCATGAAATAAAAAGGCGACTGATTCTTGGGAGACAAGCTATGAGAAACCTGGGGAACATAGTGAAAAGCAGAGACATCACACTGCAAACAAAAATTCGCATAGTCAAAGCAATGGTATTCCCAGTGGTAATGTATGGTTGTGAGAGCTGGACCATTAGGAAAGCTGAATGCAGAAGAATAGAAGCCTTTGAAATGTGGTCTTGGAGGAGAGTTTTGAGAGTCCCCTGGACAGTGAGAAGAACAAATAGGCCAATCTTAGAAGAAATCAACCCTGACTGCTCATTAGAAGGTCAAATAGTAAAGATGAAGATGAAGTACTTTGGACATCAAATGAGAAGGGAGAATTCACTTGAGAAGGCCTTGATGCTGGGAAAGGTAAAGGGCAAAATAAGAAGGGGGCAGCCAAAGATGAGATGGCTAGATGGTATTGTAGACACAATGGGCACAGAACTGGGAGGGCTGAAGAGGATGGTGGAGGACAGAGGCGCCTGGAGCACAACGCTCCATAGGGTCACAAAGGATCAGAATTGACTATGCCACGGAACAACAAGTTATAATACACAAGTCCATGCCCAGAACAGTAAATTATTTAGCCACTGAGTGATGGGTGAGGGGGATTTCTGCCTTTCCCATCTTGGACTAATTTTGATGAATTAAGGGCAGATCTAAACTGCACTGCACATCCATTAAGGTGCAGAATGCAGTTTCTTGTTAACCAGCCGAGTCTGCCAACTGACCAGGAAACAAGCTATTCTTGTTCTTTTAACAGCTGTTTGATCCATAGAAATTAGTATCAAATTCTGAACTGGTTTTGTGCAACAGCTGAATAAAGAATTGACTAGTCATCTTTCTAAGGGCTGTCCGCACTGGCCCTTTGGAACCTCCTGCCAATAGATTTATGGCTGCAGATGGAATTGCTGCCCTTTAGGAAAGAACTTAAAACCTGGCTGGCGGGGCAGGTGTGGGGCACTGATGGAGGAGTGACCCCCACCTGCTGGCTTGTTTAAATAAATAATCTGGATCTCTCCTCTTTTTATGGATGGGTTTTTTAAATGGGTATGGTTTTTAAAAGATTTTATTGTGATATTATTTGTATCTGTTTTTATGCCTTTTATCTGTCAGCCACCCGGAGTCGCCTCAGCAAGAGGGCGGTGATACAAATGTGAAAAATTAAATTAAATTAAATTCTAATTTAGTCCTGTTTACTCCAGGACAGGTTTTGCCATGAAGGATGGTAGCATCACCGCTAATGTGGATGCAGAAGAAAGATAGCATAATATTGGAATCTGCTTTCAAGCCTAACAATGAGACCCTATGCCAGGGATGCCCAAACATTTCAGGCCATGGTCACTTCACAACTCTTGCCTCTTCTGCGCCTGTCATCAAAGGTCATCACCTCATGGAACTACATAATTGTAAAATTGGAAGTATTTAAATGTCATCTAATACAGTCCCATGTCTTTGCAGGAATTTCACAGACTTCACTTTGCTCTGTCTAATTGTGGAACTCATCTTGGTTTTCAGGTGATTTCTAGGGCAGATCTTGGGAAAGAGTTACTTTTGTGGAATATAGCTTGCAAATTCCCTCTGCCACTAGTCATGGTGACTGAGAGTTCTGGGTACTGAAACCTACATGAATAGCTTTTCAAAACTGTGCTCTGGACTCATACGTAAAGAATTCTTTTCCAGTTTTGTTGAAGTAAACTCTTTTAACTCATGTGTGGGAAAGATTTTACAGCTTGTGAGTAATATTTCACATTGCAGAAACCTAAGAAGCTCTACATGAAGAAAGAGATCTCTTCCTTTGTGGACACCTTGTTTGCCTTCCATACGGAGATTATCATTCCTCACCTCTGAAGTGGAAAGAGATGCCCACAGGGTAAAATAAATTTATCTAGAGATGCTGGAGACAGAAACATGAGTCTAATAATGGGTTTTAAATCTTCATTGTGTCACTAAACCATGATCATCATTGCTCAAATAAATGTTTGAATAGGGCTTTAGGTGGATGGACAAAATTTTTGATCATATGATCCAGTTAGGGTGAAGCAATAAAGTCAGGAAGGAAGTCCTCTTGCACCTCCATAAGATTTTGTGAATCTACGATTAACACGTTGGCATTTTATTAAATATGTAAAGAGATGTCAAAATAAGAGTCAAAACCATTGAAAAGAATCAGGATTTGAAATAGTGGCAGATGGATTTAGAATATATACTAGCAGAGTTTGCCCGGCATTGCCGGGCTGTTTTAAATAGTGTTGGAAAGTTTTTGTTGTTGTTGTTAATGCTTGTAAAGAAGAAGTTAGTCTATAATTGAAATTTTAAAAATTTTTATTTATACAAATTTTTTTTGGTGGCCTGTTATAAACTGTGATGAGTTTTGTTTGGTGTTTTGGTTTTGTGGATGAAAAAAAGAATAAAGGATGATATGCTTTTTCCCAAAAAATTATTTAACCCAATATTTTTAGTATGTATTTTTTAAAATTGTTGTACCGTAGGTAATAATTAAAAAATGTGAAAGTACATGTTTTTCACAATAAATGTTTTTAAACTGTGTATTGATGTTTTTGTTTTTATTTGAGTAAAAATTCAGCACAGGATTTTTGAATAGTTTTTATTTTATTTTATTGACATCTGTTTTTGATTTGTGTAAAATTGTGATTTTGTGTTATTTGTTTTTACTTGTTTTTACTCTTGGGGCTTTTTGTGTGGGGCTGTTGTGTCTTTTTGAAATTTTTTTACTATTGTGGGCAGCAAGTGGTGCTGGTAGGGGTTATCTTGTATTTTGACTGTTTTTTCTCTCATGGCCTCTGGGTGGAGCTTCTTCCAGTAAGTAGTCTCTTTCTTTATTCATTTCTTTTCCAGTCGTTGTGGTGTGAGGTCGTGTGGTGGTGAGTTGGCTGTTTTTCTTTATTTGGGGTGGTGGTGGTGGTTGGATTTTTGTGGTGTTTGGCTGGGTGCTGGGTGTGTTTGGAAATGTTTGTTGTTTACTTTGTATTGTTTTTTGGTGTTATTTTTGTTTGTTTTTGTGTATTTTTGAATGTTTTTGATTGTTTGTTTTTGTGCTTTTTGATGTCCTACGGGGGGGATTCCCTCTCTGCCGTCTCCCCTGGCTCTGGAAGGCTTGGGGGGACAGACCCCTTTTGTCCCCTCATGAGACCCAGGAGAGGGGATCGAATCCAGGCCACCCTCTGATATTAAAAGGGAAATCTCAATTGTGGTTTCCCCTTTAATATCGGGGGGGGGGTTGTGATCCCCCTCTCTTCTGGCTTCCTTGGGGTTGGGAGGGTTGGGTAGACAAAAGGGGTCTGTCTCCCCAACCCTTCCAGACCCAGGAGAGCCATCGGAGAGAGGGATTTCCCCCCCCCCAACTCTGTTTTTAAAGAGAAGTAACCGCTTGGTTTCTTCTCTTTAATATGGGGTGTGTGTGTGGGGGGGGAGGGGAATCCCCTCTCTGCCAGGTCCCCTGTGGTCAGGAGGGTTGGGGAGACAGACCCCTTTTGTCCCCCCAAACCTTCCAGACTCATGGGACCCAGGAGAGGGGATCGAATCCAGGCTACCCTCTGATATTAAAAGGGAAATCTCAATTGTCGTTACCCCTTTAATATCAGTGGGAGGTGTGTGATCCCCCTCTCCGCTCGCTTCCTTGGGTTTGGGAGGGTTTGGTGGAGAAAAGGGGTCTGTCTCCCCAACTCTTCCGGACCCAGGAGAGCCATCGGAGAGGGGGATTCCCCCCAACTCCGTTTTTAAAGAGAAGTAACCGCTTGGTTTCTTCTCTTTAATACGGGGCGTGTGTGTGTGGGGAGGGGAATCCCCTCTCTGCCAGGTCCCCTGGGGTCAGGAGGGTTGGGGAGGCAGACTCCTTTGTTCCCCCCAACCCTCCCAACTCCAGGGGAGGCAGTAGAGAGGGGGAGCACAACACCCCCCCCAGTGATATTAAAGGGGAAACTTCGATTAGGAGCTTCAGGCGCCGTTGGGGAGGGGGCTTTGGTTCCCGCGGCTTTGCGGACTTGCTCTCCCGGTGTTTTTGTTTTTGTTTGTTTTAATTTTGTGCGCCGGCTTCCTCAGCGTTCTGCGTGCTCATGGCGCGCAGGACGCTGGGGCTTGTAGTTATGGGTTTGTGCTTTGTGTTTGTGCTGTGTTTTTTTTAATGGTTTTCTTTTGATTGGCTGCGGCGCATTTCCGAACGTTCCTTGTGCCGCGCTGTGCGAGAGCCTCTCAGCCTGATTGGCTCTGGCGCGGCACAGTGCAAGGAATGTTGGGAAATGAAGTTGTTTCCCTTTTTCGCATTTGTGGGGCTGTTGCCCCACTGCCTGTTTTCTCAATCCTTTGTTGACCTGCGGCCCCAGATCGGCCGTGTGCAGGAAGAGTGAGTGCAGACAAGTAGGGCGAGGCATAGCAACCTATAGCAACAGTTAACCCTTGGTTTTATAGGTTAAGATTAGGAGCAGCTGTGTTGCAATAGATATTCTTAGAATTAAAAATACAGGTGAAGCTGCTAATATTAGCTGGAGTTGAAAGATCATCTGTTGAGATTCTATTGCAGGCTAATTTTACCTTAGCCTTTTTTTTTTTAATTGCTAGTTAATTCCTTTCAACTCTGGCAATTTTTAAATGAAATGCAAATATTATTAATTAATTTGGCTTTATTGCAATGCCATTAAGCATGAGGAGATCTCTGGAGAAGAAAATAGGGGTAATAAAATGAATCCCATTGCAAATGAACCCAGATTAATTCACACTTCAACTAATTGTTAACATGGTTTAATAACTAGCAGTTGTGATCTCTCCAAATAGTAATGCCTCGATAAATTGCATGTTTTCTTTCTGCCTAATTCACTGATTGTCTAGGATGTTTATATGTATGTGCTTGTAAATGTAATTATCCAAATTAAAAGTATTGCAAGAGAGTCCAGCACTCTCTGATAGTTAGAGGTAAAGGTCTCCCTTGTTTGAAAGCCAGTCATGTCTGATTCATCTCTATTTACAGCCAAAGAGCCAGTGCTGCCTGAATCCACAGATGTTTCCATGGCTACATGGCAGGCATTACTAGATGCCAGAGCACATGGAATTCTGTTACCTTTTCCACCAAAATGGTACCTATTTATCTACTGGCAATTTCTTGCTTTCAAACTGCTAGGTTGGTAGGAGCTGGAACAGACAACAGGTGCTCACTCCATTGCACAGCACTCAGGTCTCGAACTGTTGATGTGCTAACCTTTTGGTTGTCAAGCTCAGCATCTTAACCACTAAGCCCTCTTAGTTAAGCAACTGTTAATAATAAATAATTAGTAAAGGTAAAGATTTCCCTTGTCCGAAAGCCAGTCGCATCTGACTCTAGGGTTCAGTGCTCATCTCTGTTTCAAAGCCGAAGAGCCAGCATTGTCTGCTTCTGCAGACGTTTCCATGGTCATGTGGCAGGCATGAATAGACACCGGAGCACACGGAACGCTGTTTGCCTTCCCACCGCAGTGGTCCCTTTTTATCTACTTGCAATTTCTTGCTTTCGAACTGCTAGTTTGGCAGGAGCTGGGACAGAGGACGGGAGCTCATTCCATCCTGCAGTACTCGGGAATCGAACTGCTGACCTTCTGCCTCCCAGTATGGTGACCTTTGCCAGGGTTTTCTAGGTATAAAGTACTTAACAGTGGTTTTCCTTTGCCTTCTTTTGAAGATGTTCTGGGACTGTGCAACTGCCCAAGGCTACACAACTTGGCTCTTCTCCCAGGAGGCACTTTGGGGCATCCAATTCCTGTTTTCTGGATCCATATCCAGCTCACTGAGCTATCCAAACAGCATGTAACTTTTAGAATGAAAACTAAATGTTTAATTGACCTTCCTAGCCCTTTCACTCCTACATCAAAATGAGAAAATTCTTGTTCTCCAAGAAGAAAAAGAAATAAGAAGGCAGATCAAACAGATGGAATCTGAAAGATTCCTTTTTCCACTCAGGCTTGGGTAATGGGATACTAACTGCTGTATTCTACCCCCATGTTGAAATGGCTCCATGGGGAGTAATCATAGCAAATAACAGAGTTATATTGCCTGCAGGAATACTCTGCAAGAAATCTAGGCAAGCAAGTCAAAATTATTCAAAAAGGCACAGAAAGAAGCAGAACTGCATCTAACAGCTGCCCAAAATTGTAAGCGCCACAAGTAAACTCTGGAGAGGCCTGCTGGTTGTTTTGAATAAGAAGAAAATAATCCCTCCTTTTAGCATAATCAGTAATGTCAGGTGGAAAAGCAACTCCTATTCCTTAAAGGTGCAACTGGCTCTAGCTGAAATGTCACAGTTTAGCTACAAACAAAAATGGTGGACCCACATCTTGCTTTATTATACACACCCTTGGGCACAAAAGATCATGTAGAAACATCCAGGGAGTCTGAATATATCTTGTTGTTCTGTACAACATGCCATGTCCCCCCCCCCCTCTATCCTCTTATGGATTGGCTTACCAATTCTCCTTTTTTTCTAAGGTGTGCATACGTGTGATTTTTCTCTCAAAAATGAAGAAAAACCCCAGCTATACTTTTTTGAGGTGCACCTTAATCAGTACTATCATTGTACAAGGTCTCATTTGGAAGTGCCTTATATGAAATCAGACTATTGATCCACTAACTAAGAATTGTCCATTCAATAGAGGCATTGGGGCTTTATAGACAGGAGTCTGCCCATGCACTACCTGGGGAAACCAGGAATTGTAACTGCAAAATTAACAGAGCTCTTCCTGTGTGAGTAATAATTGCTGGATCTGCAAATTGTCAGCAAGCAAAAACTGTTCCTGGCATAGAGATAAAATGATGAGGAAACATTACCTACCCTGAAAAAGATGCCCTAAACTTGGGCTTTTTGCATGTAAAGCATGTGCTTTGCTACTGATCTATCACTTTTCTCAATGTCCATTGTTCAGGTGGCACAAAGAGAGAGAGAGAGAGAGTTAGGGGATGGAAGCAGACACAATGAATGTATGAATGATCCATGTGTGTGTCTGAAGGGCCATCTGACCCCAGCTCACATCCTGCAAGAGGCCAAGGGGTAGGCAGTGTTCCTAGGGATCAAGCCAGCCAAAATGCAGAGGCAAGGGTGAGGTTGCCTGATGAGAAACAGCTAGAAGAGGCTGGGCTCACAGAGATAAGAGAGGATTAATGGTAAAAACAGAGGGACATCATTGTCATTGGCTGCAGAAGATATGTGGGAAGATGCCAAAGGAGGCTGGAGACCTATCTTTCATGTGGCAGCAGAGGCAAAGAAATAAGAAACATTGGGTTCCCTTTCTTACCTGGTGTGCCTGCTTATATTGTAGTAGACAACAAAAGTTGACAACTCTAGCCTCACTTTCGTCCACAACAACACCTGTCCCTACACAGCTACAGCACAGGAAAGGCCAGGCATGTGAAAGGAGCAAATGGAAAGGGAAAATCCACTGAGTCCTAGCCTATCTTCATCCACCCATCTTTAGGAACCCTCCCTACAAAAGGCACACCTTGGTGTGAAGTTCACTCTCCTACCTGTTTCCTAGGACTTGGATTTGGGGGAACTCCAGTGAGGTTAACTGTGTCCCCATAATGGCCAAAGGTAGCCAAAGGGCTAATGACTGTAACCTAGGCCTCTGAGACTGGAGGGGAAGTCATTGTAAATTTAATAAAAGTTGTTTCTAGCAAGGAAAGTGACCCACAACCCATAGAATGTGTCTCAGAAATATTTGGCCCCACTAGCACCTCGGGGGTGGGGGGCACACTCTGTGCTATTCAAAATGGTGGTATGTCTACCCTTCATGTCAGACCTCAAGCCTGACCTGCTGGGTAACATCTGGGGTTAGGGAATCGAGATAGTACCTGGACAGAAAGGGCCCCACATGATCCCTTTTCTCAGTGGCATTCACTAGGAAAAAAATTAAAGCCTGTTTGCATTCATTATAACAGTTTATTTAAACATAGAGAAAATAATTACTGTTATAAATAAAATTATATTTAAAAAATAAAAAGTGTTGTCACATTTGTTAAAAGCAACCTCCTGAAAGTCCCATCCTTTGTTTCAAAACCCTTCATGTACACAGTGCATCCATTTTCCACCTTGGATGCCAGTGGGCATAGCTGAGATTAATGGGCAGCCTTTTGCTTGCATTAATGGTTGCCATTTCCACTGACACAATGACAAATCATTTTGAACACAACCCATGGAGGAGAAACCCATGATTTCCTCTGATTGAGCTCTAAATGCAGAATGCAAGCGCGGCGCCAAAATGGCCGCCGCGCCCTTTGCGGGCCCCACCCCCACAGGACAGAGAATCCGGGTAGTTAGGGGCGTGGCCAGCTCCCTTATAAAAGGGGTGGCCACGAGGCAGCCAAGCTGCCATTTTACCTCAGCGACGGAGCGGAGAAGTTTTTTCCCCTGCGTCTCCGTCGCTCGTTAGCTTACCGGGAAGCCTTTTGGTAGCGTTTCTGCCTTTCCGGCTTCCCTTTTTGCTCCGGTGGAGATGCCTTCGAAGAAGAAGGCGGCTTCGAGTTCAGCTCGCGTTGTTAGGAGGCGCAACCCAGGTCGGAGGACCGCGGTGCCGCCTCCTCAGCAGCCACCTTTGCCAGCCCCGGCCGGGGCCGGCAGAATGGGGTCTATTGCCCCTTGGCCCGGGGTGGGCGATCAGAGGGCGGGCGCGGAAGGGGTTCCGGCCCGCGGCCCACGAGCGGTGGACACCGCTCCTGCTCCTGCCCACTCTGTCGGGCCTACTCCGCTTGGGCTGCAGCCTCTCCCGGGGCCCTCTAGCCTTGGGGGGTGGTGCGGCCCCCTACCTTGGCAGGTTTCTCCACCAACCCTGCCGGGCTTCGGTGCTGGCCAATGGCCATATGTGGGTCCCGGGGTACAGGGACCTGTACCCATGCCTGGGCCAGGCGGGCCGGCCGGCCCTTTGCCCATGGTCAACGTGGACACCTTGCTGGCCCGCATTGCGGCCCTGGAGGCGTCGTTGGCGCGGGCCAGTCAGGCGGGCGCCCCTTTCGGGGTTCCTTTTGAGACGCTGTCGGCTGGAGGACAACAGCCGGCGGGGAGGGTCGAGCTGCTGCAGGCATGTGGCGCGGTTTCGGCCACTGCCTCGCAGCTCCCCAGCCAGCAACCAGGTGCGGGTCAAGCCCCGGTGATGAGCTCTACGTCGGTCGTGAGCTCCGACGCCCCCAGTGGGCCGGAACCCCCGGTGGGGGCGGCCCACGGGGGTGCAGCGTGTGAGTATGCGGTGCAAGCGAGTACATCCACACACATTCCCAATCTAGGGGGGGGCTTTCAATGGCCTTGGCCTCGCGCGGGTGGTGCGGGGGCCACGCTGTCGGCGACCCACCCGGCGACGACAACTACCACCTTGGGCACTGGGGTGGGCATTGGTCCCTACACTACAGGGAATGTTCTGGGGGTGGCTGGATTAGTTCAGACCCCTTTTACCAGGCCGGCTGTCCCTTTTTCGGCCTTGCCGACGGCAGGGTATTCCTTGCCATTGGGCGATCACCTGGCACAGGCTACTAGGGAAAAGATATGGCGAGGGGAGTACGTAGATATCTTCTCACTCCTGAACAGAGAGCCCACCAAGGAGGAAAGGGAGGGTCAGGATGAGAAGGACAAGGAGCAGGCACGCCGCCGTAAGCCGCCGCGTACCTGGGCCAACTGGCTCCCCGCTTATTTAATATACATGGCGGTATATTTGAGGGCGCGGCCGGATTTAGCTATTCCCATGGTCCAATATTTGGACAACATATATAGGGCGATGGTCGATTTTCCGGGCCCCTCATGGCTAGCATATGACGAGGAATTCCGTATGAGGATTCCCCTTCACCCCGAGATGAGATGGGATGAGCCGTGCCAGAGGCTTTGGCTTTTGTATATGACACCCACACGCCCTGCCCCGGGGGATAGATACCATTGCGGACATGCGGTCCAGCGAGCGGCTCCAGCGCAGGTTACCCGCCAGGCGGCGGGGCAGGGGGTTCCAGCCCGCCTGCTGTGCTGGACTTTCTCGTCAATTGGTTCCTGCAATCGAAAGAACTGCAGGTATAAGCATGAGTGTCCCACATGCTCTGGCCCCCACGCAGCCTCTGTTTGCCCCAAGCCTGGGGGGGCGCGAGGCAGAGGGAAGGGTGGACAGTGGGCTGGCAAGGCTGCCACGGATGGAGCTAGTTCTCCAAAAGGCTCCCTCCCCAATTAAGGTGGACATGCTGGAGCGCTGGCTCGCATCGTACCCGAAGGGGGAGGACAGGGAGTATATTCTTCAAGGTTTTAAGCAGGGATTTCGTATCCCTTTTGTGGGTGATAGGTCCCCTCAGGATGCTCCCAACCTTTTATCCCTTAGAGGAAGGGAGGAGGTGGCTGCGGCCAGCATTCAAAAGGAGTTAGTCGCGGGCAGGGTCGCTGGACCTTTCCCCGTACCCCCGTTTCCCAATCTTAAGGTCTCGCCACTGGGTTTGGTCCCCAAAAAGTCCCTAGGTGAGTTTCGCCTTATTCATCATTTGTCCTACCCAGCCGGCCGATCGGTCAATGATGCTATCCCTGATGACCTTTGTTCAGTCAGGTATACATCGTTTGACCATGCGTTGTGCATGGTGCGCTCGTGTGGCCCGGGTGCCCTGCTGGCCAAGTGTGACATTAAGTCAGCTTTTCGCCTCTTGCCAGTGCATCCGGGCGACTTTGATTTGCTGGGTTTTAAATTTAAGGGGGAATATTATTTTGATAAGGCCATGCCTTTTGGCTGCTCCATATCATGCTCGGCTTTCGAGCGTTTTAGTACCTTCCTAGAGTGGGCTTTCGCCCGCAGGTCAGGGTCCCGGTCTGTAGCCCATTACCTGGATGACTTTTTATTCGGGGGTGAACGGGGCTGGGACACGTGCGCACGTCTCCTCAACACATTTCAGACGCTAATGGAGGAACTTGGGTCCCTTTAGCGCCCGAAAAGACCGAGGGCCCATCGACCAAGCTAGTATTCCTGGGGGTTGAGATTGACACAGTAGTGCAGGCTTCTAGGTTGCCGGGTGATAAGGTGTCCAGGATCGTGGCCCTTATCTCGGAATTGCTGGCCAAGCGTAAGGCATCACTGAGAGAACTTCAGGTGCTACATGGGCACCTTAATTTTGCTTGCAGGGTGGTCGCACCGGGCAGGGCTTTTGCCCGGCGCTTATGCGACGCCATGGCAGGGTTATCCAGGCCCCACCACAGAGTTAGGCTCACCCGGGGTATCAGGGCAGACATGTTCGTCTGGTTGCAATTCCTGAGGGAGTTTAATGGGGTCTCATTTTGGAGGTCTGACCTCCTGGCGTCCCCCAATTTCCAGATCCAGTCTGATGCCTCAGGATCCCTGGGTTATGGGATGTACTTCAATGGGAAGTGGGCCTGTGGTGGGTGGCCACCGGCATGGGCAGGCACAGGTCGCCTGCGGGATCTCACATACCTGGAATTTTTCCCCATTCTGGGGGCTTTGATGCTATGGGGCGAACAGTGGGCTAATTCGGTGGTGCATTTCTGGTGTGACAATGCTGCTGTTGTCCACATTGTCAATGCACAGACTTCCAAATCGCCCAGGGTCATGGACCTAGTGCGCCATTTTGTGCTGCGCTGCCTGCGCCTCAACGTTTTGTTCAGGGCCAGGCATGTCCCAGGGATTAATAATGATATTGCTGACGCTTTGTCCCGCCTGCAGATCTCCCGGTTCCGCGCCTTGGCCCCGGATGCGGAGGAATTTCCCTCGCCACTCCCGGACGAGATGTGGACTATTGGCAAGGAGAGGTGAACCGGGCGATTGGCCTGTCACTAGCGCCACGCACGCGTAAGGCGTATCAACAAGCATTCAATTCTTACAGGGCATTTGCTACTCAATTTCTCTTGCCAGAGACCTGGCCTATCCCGGTGGACCATGTTCTGCGGTTCATGGTTCACCTGCACGCACAGGGCCTTGCACCTCGCACCATAGCATCCAAGCTCTCGGCGTTGGCTTTTATGGCCAAAGTGGGAGGTCATGTGGATACCACCTCTGACTTCCGTGTGCGACATGTTTTGGAGGGGTGGGTGCACGAGCGCGGGCGTTGCCCGGATGACCGGCACCCTATTTCCCCAGGGGTTCTTACCCAGTTGGCCCGGGGCTGGCCAGGCCTCTGTTTTGATCATTATGAGGCAGCCCTTTTTCACGCAGCCACAACGGTGGCATTTTTTGGAGCG
The DNA here is from genome assembly GCA_035047305.1 of Bradypodion pumilum. NCBI lineage: Eukaryota > Metazoa > Chordata > Lepidosauria > Squamata > Chamaeleonidae > Bradypodion > Bradypodion pumilum. The sequence goes on along the minus strand of JAWDJD010000004.1, from coordinate 59,811,734 downwards.
CTCCGCGTCAGCGAACTCGTGATGCTGTCTAAGGCGGATGCAAGTGGTAGGGCACTGGAACTCGAAGATGTCTACGTAGCCAAAGACTGGGCCCAGTTGAGGATACGCTCCTCTAAAACAGATCAGCATGGCGTAGGCAGTGGTGTAAGACTGCTACGTTGTTCTTTGGCAGACATCTGTCCGGTTGGTGCCCTACAGGAATTCCTGGCACTGCGTGGCATGCATCACGGCCCATTTTTCTGTCACCAAGATGGGTCTCCCCTTACTAAATTTCAGTTTTGGAAGGTGACAGCCAGAGCCCTCACCAGGGTGGGCCTACCAGGTGCCCGTTATGGCACACATTCGTTCCGGATTGGTGCAGCCTCTACAGCAGCTGCTTTTGGGTACTCTGGGGCTGACATACGCAGCATGGGAAGGTGGGGCTCGCAATGTTTTCAGTTTTATGTGCGCCCACTCCCGCCATGAGTGCCAATCCAGTCACCTTACCGCCTTTTTCTCAATTTTCTTACAGACCCTGGGTGTCGTATTACACCGGTGACAGTATGGCTGGTGGGCCACAGCTATGTGCACAGGGCAGCGCGTTACGCTGCGGCGACAGAATGGGGACCCCGACTGGGACTGGGTGACCACGCCAGTCTCGCATGGCATGGTAAGCCTGGGATGTTACGGCGGGAGCTGCGGCCTTTCCTTTTTTCTGGCCTGGGTGCTGACCCGCCTGACATTCTAATCATCCACCTGGGGGGCAATGATTTGGGCCAGGTCACCGGCTTATCGCTTAAGCATGCGATTTGCGAGGACCTCGCCTACTTGCATTATGTCTGGCCTGCCACAACCCTGGTTTGGTCGGACATTGTCCCGCGCCATTCTTACAGAGGGGGCGTTAACCTCCTTGCCCTTGACCGCGCTAGGCGCGCGGTCAATAAGGCAATGGCGCGGTTTCTTGCCAACAGGGCTTGGGGACGGGTTAGTCATCACCCCGATATTAGTCTACAAAATTATGACTTGTACGCAGGGGATGGGGTCCATCTGTCGCGAGGAGGTATGGACCTCCTGTTGGGTGATTGGCGAGCAGGCCTGTTGACCGAGCTGACGGTCTGGGGGGGGGCGTCAGGTCTTCTTTGAAGCTCCTCCGTGTGGCGGGTAGCACTGGTAAGGTAAACAGTATGACCCACAAGTATCCGGCAGGTTCGCAATTGACTGGACAACACTAGACAGGAATAAATTAGTTAAACGTTGTCCGGTCAACGACGAACCAGGCGATGGGGTGATGACGATTGCTAACCAGCATGCATCACCCCTGTGATTTCACGGATACGCGTCAGAGGGTGGGGTCATAAGTTAGTTATTGACTACGGTCAACAATTTGTTTGTTGTCAACAAACAAATTGATACAAATTGATACATTGTAACCAATTGCCGTTGGCAATTTTGGGGTGGTACCTTACCAGTGTTACTTCGGCCTGCTTGCCTTAGGAATTACGATTGGTCGTTTTACCAATGCAAATTTATAATTCGGACTAGGGCATTGAATCAATAAATGTGGCCCTATGCTGTTATCCACTTTCAATGTTGTCTGTGTCCGTTATTGGGGGGGTGCGCCTGCAATGCAAGCGCGGCGCCAAAATGGCCGCCGCGCCCTTTGCGGGCCCCCCCCACAGGACAGAGAATCCGGGTAGTTAGGGGCGTGGCCAGCTCCCTTATAAAAGGGGTGGCCACGAGGCAGCCAAGCTGCCATTTTACCTCAGCGACGGAGCGGAGAAGTTTTTTCCCCTCCACCCCCTCCCTAGTTAACAGTGTGATATTATGGTCGCTTCGGGGCCGGGTGGGAATTTTTGGTTGGGACCCATATTGGCTCCGGGTCCTGGCTTTTTTGCCCATCCCACACTGTTGCTATGGTTTGATATAGGGGGCTTTCTGTGTTCCTACTGTTGACTTTGGTCACATTGGCGGGTAGCACTGGTAAGGTAAACAATATGACCCACAAGTATCCGGCAGGTTCGCAATTGACTGGACAACACTAGACAGGAATAAATTAGTTAAACGTTGTCCGGTCAACGATGAACCAGGCGATGGGGTGATGACGATTGCTAACCAGCATGCATCACCCCTGTGATTTCACGGATACGCGTCAGAGGGTGGGGTCATAAGTTAGTTATTGACTACGGTCAACAATTTGTTTGTTGTCAACAAACAAATTGATACAAATTGATACATTGTAACCAATTGCCGTTGGCAATTTTGGGGTGGTACCTTACCAGTGTTACTTCGGCCTGCTTGCCTTAGGAATTACTATTGGTCGTTTTACCAATGCAAATTTATAATTCGGACTAGGGCATTGAATCAATAAATGTGGCCCTATGCTGTTATCCACTTTCAATGTTGTCTGTGTCCGTTATTGGGGGGGGTGCGCCTGCAAAGGGCCTTTTTAACCTTCCATGTTAGTGCTCAAACCTGGATAGAAGCCTTGTGTAAACCTGAAGTAGAGGAGTTGCATCGGCTTCCCCTCCCCCTGGAAGACAGCATTATACCATTTCAAGCTATTGTGAACATTTCCTGCACAGCTTCTCTTTTAATATATATGGTAATATACTGAGGAAAAAGCTCTCGTCCAATCTCTGAATCATTTCAGGCACCCTCCAGCAAAAACAGGATGTGTTGTGCTTGCTTTCACTGTCATGAAATAAAATGTTCTTAAACCAAAGCTGTTTTTTGCCCATGAATATGCACTGTAGATATGCCACATTAGGGCTCAGCTCCCAATTCTTCTCCTCTGTCAAGTGATGTGTACAAGGGAGGGGCAGTATGTCCTCACGATGCAAAGAAACCCAAGACTATTCATTGCAGCAGTCAGGTCCACAGACCTTCGACCAAATGCCCACAAGGTCTTTGGGTAAAGAGCCAAACACTATTCTTGTGTGATGAAAAAGCAAAATATACCATACAAATAGCCACCATTTGAAGAGAAAATTCTCTAAGGGTTGAAAGCAGCTGTTAAAGCAGAAGGCTTTCACACCTCCTTTAGTTTGCAAAATAACTTGTTTTACTTCGTGATTATTCATCACAAGTTCAGTGCAAGCTTTGTTTACACATACGTATCTCTGCCTAAATTGTGTCTGTGGAGTACTAACTGATTTACAATTTCAAGCGATGGGCTCTATCTGTCATTTTGATTTTTTAACTCCAAGTTCTGATTACGTTGTCAGAATTTTATTCCAATCTAATTTTATTGTCACAGCCAGTATTGCTGAAATAAGAGACTGAGTTGTGGTTTTAGAGAACAGGCTATCTTAGTCCAAAAGGACTATGGTGGCTTAGTGGTTAAGACATTGAACTTGATGACTGGAAGGTCAGCAGTTCAAGACCCAAGTGCTGCACAACGGGGTGAGCTCCCAACTTTGTCCCAGCTCCTGCCAACCTAGCAGTTCAAAAGGAAGGAGTTGCAAGTATATAGATAGGCACCACTTCAGTGGGAAGGTAAACAGCGATCTGTGCACTCTGGTCTCTAGTCACGCCTGCCTCATGTGTATGGAAACATCTGTTAGTGTTGGCAATGGTGAGAGACCATCAACACCCTTCTCCTCCCCATCCTCGTGAAATTTCATGAGTGTGTGTGTGTGTGTGTGTGTGTGTGTGGTGGGGATATGAAGATGGCAGCAGATCTTCACTTCATATCTCAGGGGGACGGGTATGAATATGTGCTGGAGCTGATTGTATGAACTGGGATTGGAGGGTGAGGGTGAAATGTTTGCTACCCAACATCATGTTAGAACTGCCAATAGGCAAAACTCAGCTCTCCTTTCCCCTTCCTAATTATAGCACAGTTTTGCATTCCCACAATCTTTTCCCCAAGGCTTGGATATATATTTTTTGCCACTCTTATTAGATGTCTGAATGGCTGCATCTGTTCAAATTACTTTGAACCATTTCACTTCACAATCTGATGAGTCTGTTTTAATCTGGGCCTCATACAAATCAAGCCAAATTAGCCTCATTTGGTTTAAGATATGGCTGAGGTGAATACACAGCCCCAGCAGAACCCTAATTCCTTAATATAAATGTGGGTGAATATAATGACCTGTTTGGACATGGCAATTAGTTTAATTTTTTTTGAATATTAGCCTTGTTAGTCTGTGGTTCAGGCATATCAGAAAACTCCTATATTTTTACTGTGAGCTTTCGTGGATCAAGTCCACTTTTTCAGACAAGGAAGTGAAATTTCCTGGTATGGGTTATATACACTAGATACAGAGGTAAAATAAAATAGCAGAGGAAAGAAGGAACGCAAAAGTCAAAGGAGAAAGGAAAAACTACAACCATTTGAACACAGAATTTCAAAGAAAAGCAAGGAGAGATAAGGAAAACTACCTAAAAGAACAGTGCCGAGAAATGGAGGAAAACAACAAAAGAGGCAGAACCAGAGATCTTTTCAAAAAAATCGGGGAAATCAAGGGAACATTTAAAGGAAAAATGACCATGATAAGGGACAAAGACGGAAAGGAGCTAGCTGATGCAGAAGAAATTAAGAAAAGATGGAAAGAGTACACAGAGGAACTTTACAAAAAGGACCTCAACACTCCTGATAATCACAATGATGAAGAAATTGAACTTGAGCCAGACATCCTGGAGAGCGAAGTCATAAAGGCCCTAAAGAGCACTGCAAACAACAAAGCTAGTGGAGATGATGGTATCCCAGTTGAATTTTTCAAAGCGCTAAAAGATGATGGCGTCAAATTACTGCATTCAATATGCCAGCAGGTTTGGAAAACAAAACAGTGGCCACAGGATTGGAAAAGATCAGTATACGTCCCAATCCCAAAAAAGGGCAATGCCAAAGAATGTTCAAATTATCGAACAATCGCGCTCATCCCACATGCCAGCAAGGTGATGCTCAAGATAATACAGGACAGACTTCAGCAGCATGTGGAGAGAGAATTACCAGAGGTGCAGGCTGGTTTCAGAAGAGGCAGGGAGACTAGAGACCACATCGCCAACATACGCTGGATCATGGAGAAAACAAAGGAATACCAGAAACAAGTTTACCTTTGTTTTATTGACTACACTAAGGCATTTGACTGTGTGGACCACAACAAGATGTGGCAAGTAATTAAAGAGATGGGAATACCAGAGCACCTCATATGCCTCCTGAGAAATCTGTACATGAACCAAGAAGCAACAGTTAGGACAGAACATGGAATAACAGAGTGGTTTGGAATAGGAAAAGGAGTAAGACAAGGCTGCATTTTGTCACCATGCTTATTCAACCTATACACAGAGCACATAATGCGCAGTGCAGGGATGGAGGAATCACAATATGGGATTAAAATCGCTGGGAGAAACATCAATAATCTGAGATATGCAGACGATACCACCCTAATGGCAGAAAGTGAGGAAGACCTAAAGAATCTCTTGATTGGGCTGAACGAGGAGAGTGCAAAAGCTGGCTTGAGACTCAATATCAAGAAAACCAAGATAATGGCAACAGGCCCCATCAGTTTCTGGAAAATAGACGGGGAAGAAGTAGAAGCAGTGACAGATTTTACTTTCTTAGGATCAAAGATCACTGCAGATGGGGATTGCAGCCATGAAATAAAAAGGCGACTGATACTTGGGAGACAAGCGATGAGAAACATGGGGAACATAGTGAAAAGCAGAGACATTACATTGCAAACAAAAATTAGAATAGTCAAAGCAATGGTTATCCCAGTAGTAATGTATGGATGTGAGAGCTGGACAATTAGGAAGGCTGAACGCAGAAGAATAGATGCCTTTGAAATGTGGTGTTGGAGGAGGGTTTTGAGAGTCCCCTGGACAGCGAGGAGAACAAATAGGTCAATCTTAGAAGAAATTAACCCTGACTGCTCATTGGAAGGTCAAATAGCAAAGATGAAGCTAAAATACTTTGGACATCAAATGAGAAGGGAGGATTCACTTGAGAAGGCATTGATGTTGGGAAAGGTGGAGGGCAAAGAAGAAGGGGGAGGCCAAGGATGAGATGGCTAGATGATATTATAGACACAATGGGCACAGAGCTGGGAGGGTTGAGGGGGATGGTAGAGGACAGAGACGCCTGGAGGAAAATGGTCCATGGGGTCGCAAAGGGTCGGAATCGACTGTGCGACTGAACAACAACAACAACAACACAGAGGTAAAGAGGTTACAATGTAAATAGGTAAAGTGTAATCAAGCAGAATGACAGATAAGCATCCATATCAATACAGCTTCCTACAGCTAGCAGTAACAAATAATCCATGGTTTGTTATTCAGATTAGTTTTAAATGTTCCCCTTTCAATCTTAAAAGTGTGAAGTTACCAAACAGAGTTTAACTTCTTATTGTGCTAGCACATCCTGTTGTGACAATATTGTAAAAGAGAATATTGCAGGAAAGTTAGTGAAGGTGGTATAATACACCAAATTATAGTACAGTGGAACCTTGTATAATGAACGCAACTAAATCGCATAACAATTAGGTTTTTAAAGAAAGTGGTGCCCTGCATAATGATTTTTCCTATGGAAAAAAATCATACAACAATTTTTCAATGGGAAAAACTGCTTAGCAAAAAAACCCGCATTGTATGATTTTTCCCATAGGAAAAATTGTACGATGGCAAAATCAATCAATCATTCAAAGTTTTATTTATACCCCCCTTTTTTTGCTAAAAGCAACTCAAAGCGGCTTACAAGCACAAGAAAACAATTACAAAACCTAGAAAATTCTCAGAGAACGTGAAATTGTTTATCATTGGAAATTTCCTCAACAGCTTAGATTTTTCTATGATAAAAAAATGCATACAATGGATGTTGAGACTGATCCTTTAGACTATTTGTGCCAGATTGGTTGGGTTAAGGCAGCATCTCGAGAGTGGCGGGCTTTGAGGAAGGCTCTGTTGGAATCAGGGGGTTCACAAAGAGAATATGGGAATGAACAAGAGAGAGGGGCCACAGGAGGAAATGAGGAGGGAGATAAGGTACAGTTAGCAGATGAGGAAGGATGAGGCAGGGTAATAATAAAGGGGATTTAGATGGATTAGAGGAGGGATGAAATGTTTTAATACTGGTTTAATTAGATGTATAGATTAGAGCGCTAGAGCTACAGGTAGAATGCACATCTTGCATGTTCCCCCCTCCCCCCTTTGAATGATAAGGGCTACTTTTTGGTAAGAAGATTGGGGAGAGTAAGTTTGAATGTTAAATGCATTTGATTTTTTTTATTATTATTATTGTTAGATTATGTTTGGTGCAGGACATTGTACAAGTAGGAGTTTGCGGCTGTCAAAATGGATGGATATTAAGATTAAGGTCTGAGGACTTTTAAAGTATTAACATGCAACGTGAAAGGTACTGGCAGTCAAGTGAAGAGAAGGAGGTTAGAATCAGCTTTGAGGAAGGATAGGCCGGATGTAGTCTTTCTCCAGGAAACTCATCAAAAAACAGGAGACACAAACAAGATCTTTTTGGGATGGATGCAGATTTATGAAAAGTCATATGGAACGTCAAAAGCTAGGGGTGTGGCTATCTTGATTTCGAAGAGACTTGGCTTTGAGATGACAGATAGTATTTCTGATCCAGAAGGCAGATATTTAATAATAAAAGGGAAGATAAATGATGAAGAGATAATGCTAGTAAATATATATGCTCCAAATGATCACCAGGAAGAATTTTTAAATAAAGTATTTGGTATATTGGAGAAAGAGAGACCACTGAAAATGATTGTGGCGGGAGATTTTAATTTGATAAGGGCTTCTGAGGACTGTACTAATGTATCTAGAGTTGGAAGACCTGCTAAAATGAAGATTTTAGATAAATGGATGAAGAGCTTGGGTTTGAAAGATGTGTGAAGGGAGCTCAAGTGATCAGAAAGGGCATATACTTATTTATCTCAGGTTTATAATACATATTCTAGAATTGATTATATCTTTGTTACAGAAAATTTGTTTAAAAGTGTAGAAGAAGCAGAAATTGGAATTTTTAAAGAATCTGATCATGCAAAATTTTGGATAGAATTAAAAATAGATGGTGAAAAAAAGTTTAGGAGAAATTGGAGATGATAAATTGTTCCATGATCAAAAGTATAAAGAACAGATAATTGAAAATTGGAATGAAAGTTGGAAATGGAATGATACTAGAGAGGTCAGTTATAATATTGTGTGGGATGTAATGAAGTCGGTGTTTAGAGGGGAATGTATCAAGTTGGCTAGTATTAAAAACAAACAATCTAGGGATAAACAGCATGAGATTGAGCATGAGATCAAGCAATTACAGGTGAAACATGTAAAGACAAATAGTAAAGTTGTCTTTGATAAGATGCAAAGGTTAAAGTCAGAGTTGATAGGAAAAGACATACAAAAAGAGAAAAAAGATTTATTATATTTGAAGAGGGAATATTTTGAATATAGTAACAGAAATTCAAAATTATTAGCAAGAGCAGCTAAAGAAAAGAGGATGAAAAGAGAGATTGGAATTTTAATAAATAAAACTGGTATTAGATGTAATAAGACCAAGGATAAGATCAGGATAGTAAAATAATTTTATCAGAATTTGTACACTAAAAAGGACATAAATATAGAAAAGTTGAGGGATCAATTGGAAAAACAATTGCAAAAAAAGATAAATCCAGGTCATAAAAATAGAATGGAAGAGCGAATAACTGAAAAAGAGGTAAGAGACATAATAGCCAACTTGAAGATAGGTAAATTTGCAGGGGATGATGGATTAACAGTGGAGTTCTATAAGGAATTTAAAGATTGTGTGGTTCCAAGATTGCTGAAATTGTTTAATTATATATTGGATGGAGGAAGGATACCGACATCATGGTATAGAACTATAATTGTTTTGCTGCCAAAGCCTGGAAAGGATGTAGAAAAAGTGGAGTCATATAGGCCCATTTCTCTGATAAATCAAGATGCCAAGATATTTACAGCAATAATTACAAATAGATTGAATGGGTTTATGGATAAATATATAAAAGGGGATCAAGCTGGATTCTTGAAAGGAAGACATATGATGGACCTGACAAGGAGAGTTTTGGATCTGATAGATATACAGTAATACCTCATACAAAGTCTGCTTCATACAACATCGGATTCATACAACATCGCCTAATTCCTTGAAAAAAGTTGCCTCATACAAAGTCGTGCGACTTTGTATGAGGCATTGGGGTTTTCCCAGGTTGCATTGTGCCTGGGCAGTATAAAAGGCAGGACACATGCGTGCATTGCTCTTGTGGGTTTTGCATGAGGCAAAGAGTGTATAGGAGTGGTTTTGAGCGCGATTTTGAATTTTTTTGATTTTTTTTCGTCAGAATTTTTAGAAGCATTCCTGGGATTTTTGCAGCATTCTTCAAGTTCTTGGACAATCAGGGTTGTTTGACATGTTTTTGTAATGTTTTTGGCCTTTAGACAATGATTTCTTAAAGTTCTGTCAGTTTCCTGTCTGTTTCCTTGACTTTGCCCTGAAGTCTGTGCTGTTACAGTACAATGTATCTCTATGGAAACGACATTCTACGAGGCATCGAGGCAAGAATTGGGATGTTGTATGAGGCATCACGGCTAGGATTTTGCATGCCTCATACAAAGTCCAAATCCGTATAAAGTCCAAACTTGTGGAACCAAGTTTGGACGTTGTATGAGGTATCACTGTAGTAGGACATACAAAAGAGAAAGTTGGAATATTATCGTTAGATATATTTAAGGCTTTTGATTCTCTGCAATGGGTAACAATTAAGGAGATAATTGGCTGTTATGGATTTGGTGATAGATTTTGTAGTACGATTGAACAGTTATATCAATCCGGATCCGCCAAAGTCAATGTAAATGATGAATATACAGAAGAGATAAAATTAGAAGCAGGAACAAGGCAGGGTTGTCCATCATCCCCAATATTGTTTATAATGGCGATGGAGATGCTAGCGAATGCTATAAGAGGGGATAATGGCATTGAAAGGATATCAGGAAACAAGATAAGTCTGTATGCTGATGATACTCTAGTAGTTATGAAACATCCCAGAAAGGCACTAGAAAAAATACAAGGCCATTTAAAAGATTTTGAAGAGATGACTGGATTGAGAATTAATTGGGACAAATCTGAAATGATATGTTGTAATGTTGATAAAGAGGAACAAGAGAAGATAAAAGATAAATTTAAGCTTCAGGTTAAAAATTGTTTGAGATATTTAGGAATAAATATTTCGGATAAATTTGAAGATCTTAAGCAATTGAATTATGAAAAACAGAAAAAGGAAATTAAAGAGAAAATAGAACAATTTAAAAAGATTAAATTATTCTGGTTTGGCAGGATTGCATTAAGTAAAATGATGTTGTTGCCTAAAATTAATTTTTTATTTGATGCACTACCAATCCAATTAAATGATAAAGAAATTAAAGATTTTCAAAACTTATTAAATAATTATTGCAATGCTGGAAGAAAACCTAGAATAGCAATGTTTTTTTAGTATTTACCTCAGAAAGAGGGAGGACTGGGGATACCCAATCTGAGGAATTATTATAGAGCTTTCCAAATTAAGAATATCATGAAGATTTTAACAAGGGAAAGGGTAATATGGGAAGAAATAGAGATGAAGGAACTATGTCAAGTGGGCAAGGGGATATTTTTGGGTAGTAACAAAGGGAAAATAAATGTCAAAATAAGATGATGAAGACGATGCTGGGTGTATGGAATAAGGTTAAAAAGAATTTGAGTCCAGAATTGTCCCCAATAATAGAATTAGAGGATATTAAAAACTTTCTGATAAAATTGGATAAAAGGGTGAAAGAAGTATTGGAAAGAAAAATGTTTTCCTGTTGAGAGACTGGATATGAGCCTGTAAAGTTAGAGAAAAGAAAGCAGAAATTTATTCTCAGTTGAACTTGAATTGGTTCCAGATGGTGCTGTTGGATAAGTGGAATGGCAAATATAAGGGACAAATTAGTTTAGAAAGGGATAAAACTGAGTTTGAGGAAATGTTGTTAAAGATAAGAAAAGGGGATATGGGATTAAAGGGTATAGTAAGCAGAATATATAAAATATTTAAAAAAGAAGGTAACCCACAAGAAACATTGAAATCATGTTGGGAACAGGATTTGAATATAAAAATCCCAGAAAAAAATTGGATAAATAAATGGAGAAAAAGGTTTATGAGAACTATGTCGGTTAGAATAAAGGAACACAATTATAAAATGTTATGGAAGTGGTATCTGACCCCAGAGAGATTATTTCAAATGGATAACACTAAAAGTAAAATGTGTTGGAGATGTAAAAATTATCTGGGAATTTATGAACATATGTGGTGGAAATGTAATGTGGTAAAAGAGTTCTGGGGGGAAATTGAGGAAGTGATATGTGATATTATGGGGTCTGAATCTAAGTTGAATATAAATATTGTGTTACTAACGGATGTGGATAATTTAAAAGTGAATGAGGACAAAAAGGAATTAATATCTATTATGTTGATAACAGGTAGAATGTGCATTGCAAGAAATTAATAAGTATGTAATGGCTATACATTTAAGTAAGTTTTTTCTTTTGATAATTGAAATCAAACAAATTGTGTTTATGTATTATTTAATTTGTTTTTTCTTTGGCTATTTGTATTGTTAAATTGAAATGTATTTTTGTTTAAATAAGTATGTTCTTTTTTCTTTTTCTCTTTTTTTGTTATGTTTTTATAATTAATAAAAAATTTATTTTAAAAAACCTAGAAAATGCACCATACAAAATAATACAATAGATAATAATATAATGCAAGAAATCAGTAATTGTTACAATAATTACAATAATTGAAACATATTACAATACAAATGCAATATATAATATCAAGAAAATGAGCAATACAACATCAATTACCATAAACAATATAGCAATAAAACATCTCAATAATAAAAAAGGCAAAAACTCAGAAAGAGGACCTGCAACTCACACCCAGCTGAAAAAAGTGGGACAGGAGAAGCCCTTCTTCCACCGTGCCACACCTCCCGGATTTTGTGGCACCGGTAGCATGGGGGTGGAGGCCCGGGGGTGTGGCAGCTCACCCTCAGCTGGAACCGGCAGAGTCCTTTGCCACCACGCCACACCTCCCAGCTTTTGTGGCCCCGGTTGCATGGGGGCGGAGGCCCAGGGATGTGGCAGCTCACCCTCAGCTGGAGCTGGCAGCGTTCTTTGTCGCTGTGCCACACCTCTCAGCTTTTGTGGCCCTGGTAGCATGGGGGCGGAGGACCGGGGGTGTGGCGGCTCACCCTCAGCTGGAGCCGGCAGAGTCCTTTGCTGATGTGCTGCACCTCCTGGCTTTTGTTGCCCCGATAGCATGGGGGCGGAGGCCCGGGGGTGTGGCAGCTCACCTTCAGCTGGAGCCGGCAGAGTCCTTTGCTGCCGTGCCACACCTCTCGGCTTTTGTGGCCCCAGTAGCATGGGGGCAGAGGCCCGGGGGTGTGGCAGCTCACCCTCAGCTGGAGCCGGCAGAGTCACATAGTGACCAGACCCATGGAACGAATTAAAATCATTATACAGGGTTTTACTGTATATAAAATATATAGCAATATGTGTATCAAATTTTATAATGTCCCAGAAAACCTTGGCTAATATACAAGCCACTGTGATGGGTGTCCAACAGATGTATGTATGTATTTGATTTCTGCTATCTCTCTTTGGATCCAAGACTTGTAATTTCTTTGTTCCAGAATTGCAACTTTCAAGTATTGGATAGTGTCCAGGAAGATTGAAGTGGTTTGAGACAGGTTTCAGATGTCTGATTTGTGTCCACTAATTCTTTTGCCCAAAGATTGTCCTATTTGTCCTACGTAAAGCACAGAAGGACATTTTTGGCAAGAGATGGCAAAAATCACATTGGCAGAACAGGTAAAACTGCCTTTAATGTTGTGTGTGGTGCCATTGGGTACAGTAATTCTGTTTCCAGAGTGAATGTGGCGACAAAGTTGACATCTAGGTTTGCAGCAGGGTCTAGTTCCCATTTCTGTTTCACTTTTGTGTAGTCTGTTGTGTGTCAATAGTTGTTTGAGATTGGAGGGTTGTCTATAAGCAAGTAGGGGTCTGTCACCAAGGGCTTTGGAAAGTGACGTATTTCACCACCTGAGTGCATGGAATACTGTTTTCCTTCTCACTGAAGTGGTCCTATTTATCTACTTGCAATGTCTTGCTTTTGAACTGCTAGGTTGGCAGGAGCTGGGACAGAGATGGGAGCTCACTCCATCATGCAGTACCCGGGAATTGAACTCCGACCTTTCAGTCAGTGAGTTCAGCATCTTAATCACTTGAGCCACTGCAGTCTCCAATTAACAGTACGACAATTAGCAGCACGACAGAATAATCAGGTGTACACATCACCTGAGCACTATTTTTCCAACTTGAGTCTGTCCTGCTGAAGTTGTAAAGGTTTCCTTCTCTTCCTCCTCATGCACCTTATTCTTATCCCTTCCTAACAACTTTCTCCCAACAACACAATCAGACAGAACAAATCTGTCTAAACACATTTTTGTTTTTCAGGTTCTGGGGTGAATAGGAGAACCTCATCCTACCTCATCCTACCTCATCCTACCTTGTGTATGGTTGCTTAGATCTGGATAAGCAAGATTAAAATGGAAACAGAAGTATAGAGTGGTGAGAAAATAATTGGAAAGCTAACTGACGGGGAAATAAGTAACCTGAATTATCAATTCCATAACATATTCAATCATAACTTTATAATAATATGCAGATTATCTCTTGACGGAAGCCATTGACAGATCATAATAGAGAATTAAGAGGCTTTCACTGGGTATGGAGCAAATGAGATTCTCATCTCTTAAGAGAGGCAGTCACAGAGCACATTTTCCCTTTCTTCTGTTGGTGCTACTGTTAAATATACCAATCATATGAAGATTTAAAAAAATATTAAAATGCAATTATTTGAGCCATGTAATTTTATAAAATTGCATTAAAAGACTGATGTTGTAGAACTTTATATGCCTAATAAAACTGAATACTTTACTCTACCAAATTTCAAAAGTCTTTAGTGCCTGTTAATGATGATGAACAAAATTTCATATTAGAGCACCTTGATGCAGACATCAATTTCCCAAGTACGATCTCCAGATTACTACAGGTAAATGTGTTCCTGTAATAGTTTGAAATGTTTTTGCTCCTCCAGAATAGGATAGGGTTAGTGTAGATGATAAAGATAACATAATCATCACCAATCTTTACTGAAATCAGACAGCTCAAGTCAGAGTTGAAGAGCAGCTGATGGAGCAGGTTCAAATTTGCAGAGGTGTGTGATGTGGTTGTGTGTTGTCTCTGACATTGTTTAATATATATATTCAGAGAATATTTTTTTCAGAAGCATTATCAGATTTAAACATTGGCATTAAAATTAATGGGGAATATCTGAATAATATCCAATATGCAGATGACACAGTATTGTTGGCCACAAAACCTGTAGATCTTCAGTTGATGCTGGATCAAGCTAGAGCATCAAGTGCAGAATATGGTTTGGATCTCAACATCAAGAAGATGAAATATATGGTTATAAGCCAAACACCAACTCACAGCAAGCTAATGGCAGGAACACAAGAAATCGAAAGAGTGGACAAAATTGTCTATTTGGGGAGTACACTGTATGCTAAATGAAAATTGGGATCCTGAAGTAGAGATTAAAATACAAATAGAAAAAGCAAGATCCACCTTCATAAAAATGTGACACTTGTTATGCAGTGGAGATCTAACTCTCGCTACAAAGGTCCAAAAAGTGAGATGTTATGTATTCCCAGTGTTGCTATATGGAGTTGAAGCTTGGACATTGACTAAAGCATCTGAAAAGAGAATCGAAGCTTTTGAAATATGGATCTACAGATGGCTGCTAAAGATATCATGGATTGATCATGTAACTAATGAAGAAGTATTGTGCTGGATGGATAAAGAAAGGGAAGGGTTAAGAGCATCCCAGCCTCAGCAGGCTGACCACCGCCGCTGACGCCGATGCCACAGCTGTGCCGAGGCCAGCCCTTCCCAGCCCAGGAAGGGTTAAGAGTGTCCCGGCCCCAGCGAGCCGACCACTGCCACTGACGCTGATGCCACAGCTGTGCCAGGGCCAGCCCCTCCTAGCCCGGGAAGTGTTAACAACGTCCCAGCCCCAGCAGGCTGACCACCGCCACTGACATGGATGCCCCCCTCCGGACTTTATCCCTTGGCCACCCAGCCTGGGGGGGGCAGAAGATGCAGTGGTGTGGGGGTGAGCCGGCGGCTTTAAGACCTGCGCCGGCTCACACACCCCTCCGGACTTTAGTTCTCGGCCACCCAGCCTGGAGGGCAGAAGATGCGGTGGCACACACACACCCTCTGGAATTTAGCCCTCAGTCACCTGCCTTGGGGGGAGGGAAGACCCAGCTGTGTGGGT
Organism: Bradypodion pumilum; assembly: GCA_035047305.1. NCBI lineage: Eukaryota > Metazoa > Chordata > Lepidosauria > Squamata > Chamaeleonidae > Bradypodion > Bradypodion pumilum. The sequence goes on along the minus strand of JAWDJD010000004.1, from coordinate 59,796,354 downwards.
ATTCTCCCCTGCATCCGATGATGCTCCCTCTGCCAGTTTGGCCTGAGGAAAATGGATTTAGTGGGTGGGGTTGAGTTCGAGAGATCTTTGTCTACTGTTATTTAGTGAATGTTCTGAAATGTTTTTGTGATTTTATGAGATATTTTGTAATTTTGATATTTTGTAATTTTGATGTATTGATATTTCGTAATTCTGATACTTTGTAATTCTGATGCATTGTTTCTTTGTAAGCCGCCCAGAGTTGCTCTGCAAGTGGGGTGGCATATAATAATAATAATAATAATAATAATAATAATAATAATAATAATAATAATAATAATAATAATAATAATAATAATAATAATAATAATAATAATAATAATAATAATAATAATAATAATAATAATAATAATAATAATAATAAACAAAGAAAGCTCCAATACCATGGCCTTATCTCATGAGGAACAACATAAAATATAAAATACTCCAACTTGCTCTGCAAGGAAAGATCCCTGGGAAGAGAGGTCCTGGATGTAGATGGACTTCATGTCTGATGAACCAGAGGGACTGGTGTGGCATGTCCTCAGAAGAACTGTTCCAAGGAGTTAAGAACAGGAAGACTATTGTCATGATGATAGCCAATATCCAGAATGGATGCAACAGCTGAAGAAGAAGAAGGATAGGATTCTTGTCACAGATTAAAAGTGTTGTGGATACTAAGGGATTATGGCCACACTCTCTACAGTACAGAGAGCTGCATTGTAAAAAACAACAACAGATATACAGATATTGTGTAGCCACAATTAGCCATGGCAAGTTACACAACATTTACAGAGACAACAATCACTCAAATTAATATCATTCAATAAAAATAACATCAGCACCTTAAAACAAAACAATATGAAAATTAACAAATGTTGCCAGTGAGAAACAATGGGAGAAAATTATGGAGTAAAATAATAGCAGTAGAATAGTTTTAGAGGAACATAGAGCCAGTTGCTAGTGCCAGATTTGGAAAATGAAAACATCCAATTTCTACATGCCTTAAAATGTGATACTGTATATCTGTTGTTGTTTTTTACAGTGCAGCTCTGTAATATTTACAGATAGTGTGGGTGAGAAGCCACAATGAATTGCATGAAGGTAGAAACCTGAATGGATATGCAAAAATAATATAGCGGAGAAGAAGCATGTAGAATACAATAGGCAACTTTTGAAAAATGCAACTTAATTACGTATTCATTATAGTGAAAACATGATCCTTTAATGTAATTTACTGTCAAGGTCAATTTTATCCATTTGAGGAAGACTTTACAACATTGTGGTAGTTTTGGAATGTTGATGTTTCAAAAATAATCCCTTACTTACAGGCAAAGAAATGCTTATTTTATGTCACAATGAACTGTTGAGCAGCACACTTCAAAGGTATTTAGTCCGGCTCTTCTATAAAGAGAATACAGTGCTGTCCTTTCAGTAGAAATGACTGAAATGAGGGAGGGGGAAGATGGATTGCTAAGTCAGCTTCAATTATCTCTTTTCATTCTCTTTCCATTTGATTCTCTGTAGAGACTTGTACGTTGGGCACATCACAAGATTCATTGCAAAAGACAATAATACTGGGAAGAGTTAAAGGCAGCAGGAAAAAAGGAAGACCAAAGACAAGGTTGATTGGCACCATAAAGGCAGCCAAAGCCTTGAATTTGCAACAGTTGAAGGATATTCTCAAAGTCACTCATTCAAAGGCTTGCCCTAAATTAGAGACAATTCGATAATTATAATTTCATGTCAGAAATTATTCTGGGTTTAAAATATTTTTTCTGGAGAAACTCCGCTCAGGGGACGCCCAAATGAGGAGATGTCCAAGAGCTAGGACAGAGACGGGCACTCAATCTGACATGCAGTACCAGGGTCTCAAACTGCCTACTTGCCAGCCTTCCAGCTAACAAGGCGAAATTCTTAACCACTGAGCAATTCGATGGCATGTAGCAACAAGATTCTTATTAAAATCAGTGAATGGAAAAAAGAGTTGGTGCTTTTTGAAAATCATAATATTTCAGTGTAATTAACCTATTTTGTCTGGCTCTTTCATACATATTTACACAAAACATTTCATCATTTTCTCTGTGAAGTTAGAATTTTCAAGTCAAATATATCAAAGGCAGAGGTGGGAAAGCACTACTTCTGAGATAGCTTCTATATTTCACAATGTCACCAATATGGCTCTCTGCTCATCAATATTTCTCAGACAGGGATATTAACATAAACAAATGAAGCAGCTAGGAAAGGATCCAGAATTAGATAGCTGATAGACCGTCTCAGGGAGAGAAGCCCCTTAACATTTTCTGCAGCCTGCGTTAACTGAGTTTCATGTCAAATTGGAGTCAGCTATGTTTTGAAAAAATAGGTGCCCTTTTAAAAAACACTTTTAGTGTCTTGCAAGGAAGACAATAGAAGGAGCCACAGTAGGGCTAAACACAACTTTATTGCATGATGGTCAGGGTGAACATGGTGGACAAACAGCTCTATTTATAGTACACTGTACATTTGAATATCCCGGTGTGGTAGCTCATTGGCTACTGTCCACATGACGTCATAGATCATCATGCCCATCTTCTCCAGGTGTGGTGTGGCAGGAAGGTTTCCCGCTCTGCAGGTATTCAGAGAATCTGTACCATGTGAGCTGGATGCTCGCTACTGCCACCTGTGGCCACTTAGCTCGCATCCTTATACAGCTTGTTACAATGTGTCTCTGATTAGATACAATCGGATACATTGACTGGTTTACACTCTTTTAAAGGGAACCTTGCAACATTCATTCAATACATAACACCCCTCCCCCTTAGGTAAGGACGAAGTCCTTCAGCCACTGAGGCTTCCCGCATGTTCGCTTTGGGCGAGTGGCAGTCGTGCTTTGACCTGGGGTCCCTGCATGCTCTTGATTAGTCCTAGGAAGGACTGTAGTTTGGGCTTGGTGGTGGGGCGAGGGGCATTCTGAACTGCCGACACCTTTGACTCTGCTGGCTTGATGCCCTCAGGGGTTATCCGGAAACCCAGAAATTCTACCTCTTCTGCGAAAATCACACACTTATCCTTTCTCAATCTGAGCCCCGCTTTCTCGAACACGGTTAGTACCCGGTCTAACCTCTTGGCCAATTCTTGCTCCCCACCCCCACCCCCCGCTGTTATGAAAATGTCATCAAAGTAAGGGAAAACACCTGGGAACCCCTTCAACAACTGTTCCACGAGGGACTGAAAAATTCCTGGGGCCAAATTTACGCCAAATTGGAGGTGCGTTAATTTAAAGGCTCCCTTATGAGTAACTATGGTTTGAGCAGCAGCTGCAGGTGGGGTCACCATTAATTTTTGATATGCCTGCGCTAAATCTAGCTTGGCGAAACACCTCCCCCATGCAAAGTTGCTAACAGGTGATTTACTACCGGCACTGGGTACGCATTTGGGTGAATTGCCTTGTTAATCGTGCACTTGTAGTCAGCACAGATTCTGACCTCCCCATTAGCCTTAAATGCCATAACAATGGGGGATTTCCACTCGGCAGAGTCCACAGGTACCAAAATCTCCTGACCCACCAGTTTGTCCAGTTCAGTCTCAATTTTGTCCTTTAGTGCGAAAGGCACTCTGTTGGGATCCATGTCGAATGAAACTGGGGGCCCCTTGAACTTCCCGAGTCCCTTCTCGAAGACGGCAGGGTGTGCGTTACACACCTCTGTGATCGGGTCAGCCTGTACGGCATGTATGCCTCCAATGAAAACCCCCAGGTGGCCAAACCACTGTGTCCCTAGGAGGCAGCAGGACCCTTCCTTTAAGACTACTAGGGGCAACTGTGCGGTGCGCCTCTTGAACTTCACCTTGAACTCCCCCACCCCCAACACTGGGATACTTTTTCCTTGAACGTAGATTAGTCTTTAGGGCTTTCAGCTTGGGGCGTGACTTTGGGGGAATGCGCAAGAATTCCCGGTGGGAGATGATGGAGTACGACGACCCCGAGTCTATCTCCATCCTAACTGGGACCCCTTGTATCAGTGCCTCAACAAAAAAATGGGGGTGCCTCAAAGGCACGCTGTGAACTGCCTGGTCGTGGTTGTCGGGAACTCGTCAAGACACGTGGTGCTCCTGCGGTTCATCGTCGTCGAAGACCCTGCCAACCCCATCTGCTTTCCATTGGGGCCGTTCTGCCTGGCCCTTGCCGTCATCCCGACGCCGCCTGCAGACCTTTGTGATGTGCCTGCGCCGCCCACAGTTGTGGCACTCAGCCTTCCAGAATAGGCACTGGCTCTGGTCATGGGGTGCCCTGCATCCATCACAGCAGCGGTCCTCTCTGGCGCGGTCTCGAACCTCGGGCCTCCTTTGCACCCACTGCACGTCATCGTCCTCGCTGAAGTCAGAGGTTGACGTGGTGGACTCGGAGGGCCCCTGCTCTCCGTGGGAGGAACAGCTGTGGACTGGGACTGCCGGCGGGGGGGGGGGGGGCAGCTGCCACAGTCCTGGCCCGGCATACCCATTCGCCTTGTTGCCCTGACTCGGCAGCTTGGGCAATGCACAGGACATGCTCGAATGAGATGCTCTCATCCTTGGCCAGCAATTTTTTCCTGGCCCCCTCATCTCACAGGCCTAGCAGGAGCCTGTCTCACAGCACCTCGCTCAGGGATGCTCCCCACTGGCAAGGCATGGCAGCTACCCTCAGAGCTGCCACAAAGTCAGCCACAGAATCACCGGCCCACTGGCACCCCTGCAGAAAGGCCAACCTTGCCAGGAACACCGACACTTTCGGGTGAAAGTGCTTCCTCAGCTCGGTGAGGATCTCGTCTAGGGGTACCTCCCTGAGCAGCCTCGGCATCAGGAGGTTCGTTGCCAGCTCTAGCGTTTCCAGGCTGCACTGGGCTCGGCGTGGGTTTCTTCCTCGATGCCCTCGAGGTCCATCGCATATAGAAACTGCTGTTCGTAGAGTTCCCATTTTTCTGGCTTCGAAGTGTCGAATGGAGCGATGTTCACTTTGCAGGATGCCATTATCCCACATTCGTCACCAATTTAGTGTCTTGCAAGGAAGACAATAGAAGGAGCCACAGTAGGGCTAAACACAACTTTATTGCATAATGGTCAGGGTGAACATGAGGTAATGGCGGACAAACAACTCTATTTATAGTCCACTGTACATTTGAATATCCTGGTGTGGTAGCTCATTGGCTACTGTCCACGTGACGTCATAGATCGTCATGCCCATCTTCTCCAGGTGTGGTGTGGCGGGAAGGTTTCCCGCTCTGCAGGTATTCGGAGAATCTGTACCATGTGAGCCGGATACTCGCTACTGCCACCTGTGGCCACTAAGCTCGCATCCTTATACAGCTTGTTACAATGTGTCTCTGATTAGATACAATTGGATACATTGACTGGTTACATTCTGTTAAAGGGAACCTTGCAACATTCATTCAATACATAACACCACTAATGCTTCTTCTTCCAAGGTTAATGTGTTGATGAAGTTCACACCATATAATAATATAATTGTAGGAGCAGAAGAGGGCCCAAACCTGGTTGGTTGGAAGCTCAGTGGTTTGGGTATCTGGCTGCAAAACCAGAGGCTGGGAGATTGATGCCCCACTGTGCCTTCCAAGAGAAGAGCCAGTCTGTAAAGCCAAGGGCAACTTGCACAGTCCCAGGGCACCCCCAGAAGAAGGGCATTCTGTGTATTCTTTACCTAGAAAGGGTCACCATAAGGCAGAGTTGACTTGACAAGATGCTTACCTCCAAGCCTGGGCAACGTTTCTGGCAAAGGGGAGTATTTCCACTCCCCGACACGAAAAGGAGACTGGCAGCAGCTGACACTTGTCATCACTGTGGAGGGGCAGGATGTGTGGGTTTTTTAAACCAAAATCCACCCCCTCTTGGATGGTGATGTCTTTTCCATTTGCCTTCAGCATGACAGTGTGACACTCGTACCACTGTTCCAGTTCCGCAAATCACTTTCTGGTCCTGAGCCCTTTTGGCACCCAAAGTCCTCATCAGCCTCAGGTCAGTATTAATGAAGCTGGATTTAATCTATTTGGGGACCATTACCCTTCCCTATGGATTTTGCCACTCAAGGCCATTAGTTCTCAGGGTTGTCAGGTTAGTTAACCACTGCCTGACAATCAGTATTGAATCGCTGGCAGTATAGTCTGTATTACCATAGCAGGATAACCTGGCCAGACTGACACACATTATATAGACCTGTGATTTGTCTACAACTCATATCTTATGTCCCATCAGCCACACTATCAAATAACCTGGATCCCACAATGACAGGAACAAACTATCTAGGTTTATGAATATAGGAACTCTATTGTATATGGTGTTTTAGGACTTCAGAAATTTTAATTAATTAATTTCAATAATTAATTAATTATTGACATTTTTATACCACATGACTCAGGGTAAACAGTACCCTAGTGGTTAACAACATATTAACATTAAATAAAACCATATATATGTGGTGCTGGAGGAGAGTTTTGAGGGTACCCTGGACAGCGAGGAGAACAAATAGGTCAATCTTAGAAGAAATCAACACTGACTGCTCATTGGAAGGTCAAATAGTAAAGATGAGGCTAAAATACTTTGGGCATCAAATGAGAAGGGAGGATTCACTTGAGAAGGCATTGATGTTGGGAAAGGTGGAGGGCAAAAGAAGAAGGGGGAGGCCAAGGATGAGATGGATAGATGGTATTGTAGACACAATGGGCACAGAACTGGGAGGACTGAGGGGGATGGTGGAGGACAGAGGTGCCTGGAGAACGATGGTCCATAGGGTCGCAAAGGGTCGGAATCGACTGTGCGACTGAACAACAACAACAACAACATAAAATAAAGTGTGAGAGCAAACTACCTGAAGACCCAACTGGTGGCAGACAAAACAAGAACAGTTAAGCAAATGATAAATCAAATCTGAGAAAAAGATAGATCTACAGTGAAGGCCCTCCTACTGGGATAGAGTATCTGAAAAGGTCTCTCTATAAAAGAATGTTTAAATAATTTCCTAAAAGGCTGAAGAGAGGCTCTCTGTTGTATCTTGATAGGCATGGGAATACCAGAACACCTCATATGTCTCATGAGAAATCTGTACATGAGTCAAGAAGCAACAGTTAGGACAGAGTATGGAATGACGGAGTGGTTTGGAATAGGAAAAGGAGTAAGACAAGGCTGCATTCTGTCACCCTGCTTATTCAACTTATACACAGAGCACATAATGCGCAATGCAGGGATGGAGGAATCACCATATGGGATCAAAATTGCTGGGAGAAACATCAACAATTTGAGATATGCAGATGATACCACCCTAATGGCAGAAAGTGAAGAAGACCTAAAGAAGCTCCTGATTAGGTTGAAAGAAGAGAGTGCAAAAGCTGGCCTGAGACTCAATATCAAGAAAACCAAGATAATGGCAACAGGCGCTATAAGTCCCTGGAAAATAGATGGGGAAGAAGTAGAAGCAGTAACAGATTTTACTTTCTTAGGATCCAAGATCTCTGCAGATGGGGATTGCAGCCATGAAATAAAAAGGCGACTGATTCTTGGGAGACAAGCTATGAAAAACCTGGGGAACATAGTGAAAAGTAGAGATATCTCACTGCAAACAAAGGTCCGCATAGTCAAAGCAATGGTATTTCCGGTGGTAATGTATGGCTGTGAGAGCTGGACCATTAGAAAGGCTGAGCGAAGAAAAATAGATGCCTTTGAGATGTGGTGCTGGAGGAGAGTTTTGAGAGTCCCCTGGACAGCGAGGAGAACAAATAGGTCAATATTAGAAGAGATTAGCCCTGAGTGCTCCTTAGAAGGACAAATAAGAAAGATGAAGTTGAAGTATTTTGGACATCAAATGAGAAGAGAGGATTCACTTGAGAAGGCCTTGATGCTGGGGAAGGTGGAGGGCAAAAGAAGAAGGGGACGGCCAAAGATGAGATGGCTAGATGGTATTGTAGACACAATGGGCACGGGGCTGTGTGGACTAAGGAGGATGGTAGAGGACAGAGGTGCCTGGAGAGCGATGGTCCATAGGGTCGCAAAGAGTTGGAATCGACTGTGCGACTGAACAACAACAACAACACCAAGAAAGTTCTCTTCTTAGAATCACTCTTTTTAGCTTCTCTTGGGATAGTCACCCTTAACAAAGTGGCCTGAGAGGAACTTGTACTGTGGGTAGAATTCCTATAGGAAAGTTAATCTGTCTGTTCACAGGATCCCAAACTGTGTAGGGCAGTCATACTGTGGCACAAAATTGTATCACAGATAAAGTAAAATTGCAATAATACTTCTAGTAGCCATTGTAAATAATTGCTAGTAGCCATTATGAAAACTGCATCTTCCGAGATTTCTTCTGCTTCCCACTAGAGCAGGGATTCGCAACCTACACCCTGCAGACTGGGCCCAGCCTGTGGTGCCATTTCATGTGGCCCACCACCATTGCTCCCGCTGCCGCCAGAAGTGGCAAAAGTGGCAAAGACAGACAAAAACATGGTACCCTTGCTCCCGCTGCTGCTGGAAGTGACAAAAACAGCCAAAAACACTGCCATAAAAGCAACCACAGCTGTTGTAAACATTTACAGCAGTGTTTACAGCAGGAGGAACCACATGCCTGTCCCCCTCAGGTGCCTGAGGAGGCATGGTCCAGCCCACAGCGGGAAAAGATTGAGAACCCATGAACTAGTCGAAGATACAGCTGAAAATTATTCATTTAGACCTAGGATGAGGACACATGACCTTACAGATATTTTTGAGCTGCAGGTTCCACAATCCTACACCATTAGTTGTCCTGGCTAAACCTAAAGGTTTGTATAGATCAAAAATATATGGAAAGCAATAGTCACCCATGTCTGGTGTAGGCCATGCTCAGCCAGAAGGACTAATTGAATGCAACTCCAAAAACTATCTTAATTGAATTACCACTCAGTAAGAGATTTATAGTCAAAGGGGTTTTAATTTTTTTAAAAAGGAGGGGTGGAATGGAGAAAGAGAAAGAGAAAGAAAGCCCCCTCTGGAGTGTTAAGTGTTTTCAAAAGTGCATTGACCAACTGATTAACTGTAATGTTTAGAAAGCAGGCAGGGGTTTGAGCATGATATTTTCACAAATATACCATATTGTTTACTGACTGCCAGGGAAGATAAACAAGTATGACCCATAACAAGAGCTCTGACCCCCATTTGTTAGGAAGGGAGAGGGTACTGTATTTAAGTCTTCTGAGACACCAAGACCTTTGTCTGAAAGTTCTCTTGTGAAAAAAGATATCTGCTGTTACGAGAAGCTGAAAATGTGTGCCTTCTTTAAACTTTTTGGCTACAATGGTCCAAAATATCTAATGAATATCCAACATATTAACTCACCTTTATTAGCAGGATTATATTTTCAATTATTTTGCAGGTAGAGCTCATGGTTTGGAAAGGGTATCTCAGCACAAAATTTTAGTGCTGCCCCTATTCTGGTCTTAATTTGACTTTGATGTCATGGAATACCATACTGTATATAGAAAGAAGAAAGCTAGTTGGAAGAGTACACAAGGATAGTGATAGTGAACCTTTTAGAGACTGAGTGCCAAAATTGCAACCCAAAATCTACTTATTTATCCCAAAGTGCCAACAGGGGAGAAAGGAAGTGCTCCCATTGGGCTTCTGGGCAGAGGGGTGGGGTGAATTCTGTCCTGGGGAGGGAGGAAGCACTCCCATTGGGCTGCTGGGCAGAGGGGTGGGGGTGAATTTTGTGCTGGGGGAGGGATGAATTGCTCCCATTGGGCTGTTGGGCAAAAGGGGTGGGGCAACCTCTGTGCTGGGGTGATTGCATGGGTGCCCACAGAGTGGGCTCCAAGTGCCACCTCTGGCACGCATGCCATAGGTTCGCCACCACTGCAATAGGACTTGGGAGAGTAGAATTCAAAGCCACTCCTTGAATATGCCATATACAACAACAACCCTATTAGGATCTAAGTCAGAAGCAATTGGAAACAACAAATCATTAGAAGCTCATCGGTAAGTGATGAAAAGATGCCAGACTTCCAAAGGTTTTGGGCTATAATTCTCCTAATTTCTTCCCATTTACCATGCTGCAGGGACTTCTAGAATTGAAGCCCAAAACAACTGGGTGGGTGCAAATGTTTATGAATAATCACCCTGAATGGCCACCAAGATTGTAACTGTTTCAGAAGACTGGCTCTTTCATATTGAGCTTGTGTATCATATCTAGAGCAAATCACATCACATCAAAACTCTTACATAACTCAGTTCTTTAGCACTGGGATCTGGAGGGTGTCTCCACTGTTATTTTTGCTGTAACCCTCACCATCTGGACTTGACAAAATGTTTAGTGTGAAGAGCAGAACACCAGTCATGCCAGATAAATAATCACTGCCTCAAGGGGAAGGGGAAATGATGAAAGTGCCGCAAAGGGCAACAGAGCTTGAAGAAATCCTCATTTTCTGAGACAAAAATGAATTTGACAAGGCTGTACAGGATTAGGAACTCATGTGATTTATGAAGTCTTTTGTCCACTGTCAGAAAAATGCACACTGATGTCAGTTGAACATAATTGCAGAGGGCAAAATTAGGAAGAACAGCTCTTCACACAGCTGATTTTATATTTAAAAATATGTTCCCTTCCCTGGGCAAAAAAAAACCCTGTGTGTTGCTCATTCACTTACAGACTGAAAGCTTAATTTTAAACTGATTTGTTATTGTGTTTCTGTTGTGTTCTGTAAAGCTGTGCCTTTAACAATGTACCTTTGCCATGTGTTATCAATGTAACCTTTCTGTGTGCAACATTATAACTATCAGCTGTATCAATGTAAACCTGATAAGGGGACGCGAGCTAGTGACCACCAGAGGGCAGTAGCGAGCGCCCAGCTCTCATGGCTCATATTCACCTGGTTCAGCAGCGCGGGAAGATTCCCCGCCACCTCTTCACCTGGTCAAGAAGGGCGTGACCTCCTACGACGTCACGCAGGCAGCAACCAATAGTCTGTCGACGAGCCACATTCAAATGTATAGCCAGCTGTATATATTGAGCTACCCATCCACCATTACCACATGTTCCTCCAGATCATCATGCAATAAACCTGTGTTAAGCCAACCCTTTGGCTGTTTCATTGTCTCTGGTCCCTTACACCAAATTGGCGACGAAGGTGGGATATGGCAGCCCACGGGACCAAGACATGCGCCGGTTTCGAAATCAGGAAACCGGGCGACTGGGAGATCTTCGAGATGGACTTCCAGGCCGCACTGATCGAGTCCGAAGTCATGGAAGAGGCGAAGAAAAGAGCCATCTTCACCAGGATGCTCGGACAAGAAACAAAAAGGACCTTGGTGGACCTGATCGCACAGAGGAGGGTGAGCGAATTCAAGGCCAAGGAACTCATGCAGATGCTGCGTGAGCACGTCCGGCCCGCCACGGCAATGTTTCCCGCTCGGAGTGCGTTTTGGAGGCGAGTCCAAGCGCCCGGGGAGACGGTCGCCGCATTCGTGGCGGCCCTGCAGCTGGCGGCCGGCCCGTGCAAATGGGAGAATGCCGAAATCACCCTCCGGGACTGTGTGCTGTGCGGCCTGAATGACGCCGAAACCCAGCGCACGTTAATGGACCAAGAGCCGCCTCCCACGTTGCAGGAGGTCGTCAGAGCGGCCCAGGCCGCAGAAGCTACGAAGGCCGGGGTCCAAGAACTTCAGGACTGGCGGCCGAAGTCGAGCAAGGCAGAGGCTCCAGTACAGGTGGCCCGGCGAACTTCGAGGTCGTCCACAGAGAGCAGCGACGACGAGGACGTCCGGGGGGTCCGGAAGGAGAGCCGGCGATGCGACGGCTGTGGAGCGGCCCACGACCGTGTGAAATGCCCCTTCCGGAAGGCCAAGTGCCACAACTGCGGCCGCCGCGGGCACATCGCCAAGGTGTGCAGGAAGAAGCGCGAGACCCGGAGGAGCTCCGCAGACCGTTCCACGGGACAAGACCGCCCAACGAGACCCAAGGACGGCGCCCAGGCCACGCGGAAGCAGGACGGCGTGGGCCGCATCGCCGACGGCAGCGAGGACGACGCCCCTGTGTTCAGCGTGTCTACTAGACACCCCCGCTACTTCGTTGAGGTACTAGTCCAAGGGGTCCCCATTAGGATGGAAATTGACTCGGGGTCCTCATATTCAATCATTTCCCAGAGGGAGTTTTTGGGAATTGCCCCCCACAAGCGACCCAAGCTCAAAGCATTGAGGTCCACACTACGGGACGTGCAAGGGAACAGTATTCCAGTGTTGGGGGTTGGAGAATTTCAGGTCAAATTCAAGGAGCATGCCGCGTCCCTTCCCCTAGTCGTGCTCGAAGGAGGAGATTGCAGCCTCCTCGGGACTCAATGGTTCCAGCCCCTGGGGTTGTTTATTGGGGGGGTGCACGCCGTTGGGATGCACGCCGTTGGGACTGATCCAATTCAGGAGGTGTGCGAGGCGCACCCCGAAGTTTTCAAAAAAGGACTGGGGAAATTCAAGGGGCCCCCAGTGACTTTCGACCTGGACCCAGAGGTCCGCCCAATTCGCCTAAAACCACGCCGGGTGCCGTTCGCACTCAAGGACAAGATAGAGGCGGAACTGGACAAATTGGTGGGTCAGGGGATCCTTGTGCCTGTAGATTCTGCGGAGTGGGAAACTCCAATTGTAACCGCTCTAAAGGCCAATGGGGAGGTCCGCATATGCGCCGACTACAAGTGCACCATCAACAAGGCGATCCGCCCGAATGCATATCCGGTGCCGGTAGTCAGCCATCTGCTGGCCAGGTTACACGGGGGAAAGTGTTTCGCTAAGCTTGACTTAGCACAGGCCTACCAGCAGCTCACGGTGTCCCCTGCCGCAGCTGCTGTGCAGACCATAGTCACCCATAAGGGGGCGTTCCAGGTGACGCGCCTCCAGTTCGGCGTGAATTCGGCGCCTGGAATTTTCCAGTCACTCGTAGAACGCCTCCTGAAGGGATTGGAGGGGGTGTTGCCTTATTTTGATGACGTGTTAATAACGGGGGGGGGGAGTCGGGCTGAATTGGCCAAGAGGTTGGGGAAGGTCCTGACGATATTCGAAAAGGCGGGGCTGAGGTTGCAAAAGGACAAATGCGTCTTCTTCGCAACCGAGGTTGAGTTCCTAGGGTTTTGTGTGACTCCTGAGGGAATAAAACCATCCATGTCCAAAGTGGCAGCCATTAAGAAAGCCCCCCGCCCCACCTCCAAGTCCGAGTTGCAGTCGTTCCTAGGGCTGCTCAACTTTTACCACTCCTTCCTCCCCCGAAAGGCAGCGGTGGCTGAGCCGCTACACAAACTGCTAAAGAAAGACCAGGCATGGAAGTGGGGCGATGATCAAGAAAGGGCATTTAGCGAGCTAAAAAGCCTCCTGGCGTCCGACGCCATACTGACCCATTTCAACCCCAAAAGCCCAGTAGTTCTGACCTGTGATGCATCTCCAGTGGGGGTGGGGGCGGTGCTGTGCCACGTGTTGGAAAACGGAAGGGAGGCCCCGATAGCATTTTACTCCAGGTCCCTGTCCCAAGCAGAGAGAAACTACGCACAGACGGACAGGGAGGCACTAGCGATAGTCGCAGGGATGAAAAATTTTTACGATTTTCTGTACGGCCGCCCCTTCACCATTGTAACAGACCACAAGCCCCTGCTAGGCATCTTTACCGCTGATAAGCCCACCCCGCAGATCCTGTCTCCGAGGATGCTCAGGTGGGCCATTTTTCTCAACGCGTATCAGCACGCGTTGGTCTACCGGCCCGGAAAAGAGATCAGCCATGCGGACGCTCTATCTAGGTCTCCCCTTCCCCTAACGCCCAGCCAGGTGAGCAAGGGGGAGCGGGACCATCAGGTTCTCATGATAGAGGTACTGGATTCGCCCCCCGTAGTGCCCGCCGACATTGCCAAAGCGACAGAGAAGGACAAAACGTTAGCGACAGTCAGCTCATGGCTGCAGAAAGGGTGGCCCGCGTCCTCCCCAGCGGAGGAGTTCGCTCCATTTTTCAGAAAAAAGCTAGAACTGTCCCTAGAGAGGGGGTGTCTCTTGTGGGGGCAGCGGGTGGTGATTCCCACTTCCCTTCGGCCGCGGGTGCTCAAACTGCTGCACATCAGCCACCCCGGCATCGTGCGATCTAAGGCACTGGCCCGGAGTTACTTCTGGTGGCCCCAGCTGGACGCCGACATCGAGCACATGGTCGGCACTTGTGAAAGTTGCCAATGCTCCAGACCAGAGGAGGCCCGCCTTCCCCACAGGGAATGGGACGCGGCTAAGGGGCCGTGGTCCCGGGTACACATTGATTTCGCGGGCCCGTTCAGAGGCACCCTGTTCCTCCTTGTAGTGGACGCTTTCTCCAAATGGTTGGAGGTTATCCCAATCACGAGCACCTCCTCGGCCCAGACCATTAGGCATTTGCGGAGGCTCTTTTCCACGTTCGGCATACCCGACACCTTAATTAGCGACAACGCTAGTTGTTTCACGTCCTCCGAGTTTAGGGCATTCATGGAGATTAACGCCGTTCGGCATATCACCTCCGCCCCGTTCCACCCGGCCACCAACGGCCAAGTAGAGCGCCTCGTCCGCACCACGAAGGACGCGTTGCGGCGCATGGGCCCAGAGGATCTGAACCTACAAGTATGTCAGTTTCTGCTAGGGTACAGGGTGACCCCGTTGGCGTCAGGATACTCCCCCGCAGAGCTCTTAATGCGCAGGAAACTGACCACCATCCTTACTAGGCTAGACCCCACGAGGGTAGAGGACAAAGGAAGGAACATCGGGCTAGAGGCTACCAAGAGTTTCAGTGTAGGCGCCCCCGTGTATTGCAGGAATTACGCCAGCACGGGCCCAGCCTGGGTACCGGGCGTAGTTGTAGAGCAAACCGGCCCCGTGTCGTACCGCGTGGAAACCAGCACGGGGCTCCTGTGGAGGCGGCACGCGGACCAGCTCCGATGCAGGGTCTCCGATGAGCAGGGAACAGACCAAGCAGAGTATAAGTCAGCGTTAGGGTTCTCCCCCACCCGTTCAGCCCAAGGGGGAGGGAAGGGGGACCGCGGGCCCCCACCAAGGGGGGAGGTATCCTCATAGATACCCTGGGGGATCTTTCCGAGGAGGAGGAACCTGACCCCATACATATCTCGCGGAAGGTCCCCACAAATGCGGGTACCCCCACTAAGTTAGATTTTGATTTCCAGAACCAGGGGGGGGGTTTTCGGAGTGGTCCCCCACCCATCCAAGCGAGAAGAGGGGTTTTTCGTTAGCCCTGACGGCCCCCGGTCTGCCCACAATGGAGTTTTTCTCTTCCCCTAAGGCCGCCAGGCAGCGGCAAACCACTAACGAGTCTCCCTCTCCCATTTCAGGACAAGGGTCCAGGGAACAAAGAAGCAATAACGCCCCCGGGGGGCAGCCCTCTTCACGGCCCAAACGCACATGCAACAAGCCATCTTGGCTGAGAGACTTCGTCTCATCCTAGGGGGGAGGGATGTTGTGTTCTGTAAAGCTGTGCCTTTAACAATGTACCTTTGCCATGTGTTATCAATGTAACCTTTCTGTGTGCAACATTATAACTATCAGCTGTATCAATGTAAACTTGATAAGGGGACGTGAGCTAGTGACCACCAGAGGGCAGTAGCGAGCGCCCAGCTCTCATGGCTCATACCTTAGAGACCGCATCGTCCCAAGAGTGGCTGCCCGTCCAACCAGAGCGGACCGGAGAGGCTCTCTGGTGGTGCCATCAACGAGGGGTGCACATTTGACTAGCACCCGAAGGAGGGCCTTCTCTGTGTCCGCACCAACCCTCTGGAACCTCCTACCAACAGATCTAAGACTGCAAAGTGAACTGCTGCCCTTCAGGAAAGGAGTAAAGACCTGGCTGGCAGGGCAGGTATGGGGCCCGAACGGGACTATGGCCCCCGCCGGCTGGCTTTTATAAGTCTCTCTCTCTTTCCCTCTGTGTGGTAGGTGGGACGGGTGATTGGGATATGGGTTTTAAATGGGGGTGGATGTTGGTTTTTTCTTATTGGGTGGGTTTTTTATTGGGTGGGTTTTATAAGGTTTTATAATGTTTTTATGTATTTTTTGGAGTTGTTGTAATGCCGCCCTGAGTCGGGTTCTGCCTGAGTGGGCGGCATTTACAAATGTGAATGATAAATAAATAAATAAATAAATATTCACCTGGTTCAGCAGGGCGGGAAGATTCCCCGCCACCTCTTCACCTGGTCAAGAAGGGCGTGACCTCCTACAACGTCACGCAGGCAGCAACCAATAGTCTGTCGACGAGCCACATTCAAATGTATAGCCAGCTGTATATATTGAGCTACCCATCCGCCATTACCACATGTTCCTCCGGATCATCATGCAATAAACCTGTGTTAAGCCAACCCTTTGGCTGTTTCATTGTCTCTGGTCCCTTACACCAAAGTTTCATTTTGCAAAACCTATGTATGGTTGCAAGTCTGGGTAAACAGTTTAAAGAGCTCTATCACACATCTAAGACAAGTATGTGTGGTTAGTCTTGAAAAAACACATTGCTATTTTATTACCATTATTTTGAAACCTGTTTGCAAAGTGCCGAAATATGGCAAAGAAGTGTTATTTGTACCCTGCTGGGAAAGATATAGTGCAGTTCATGAAGCTCCAGTCCTGCTTGGATCATTTAGTTCAGGAGTTCCCAATTTTTTTTGTGCTGTGGGCTAGTCGTGTGGTTGATTGGGCCAGTCACATGGTTCCTCCTGCTGTAAAATGCATCTGCAGCTGTCGTAAACGTGTTTATGACAACGGCGGGTGCATTTACAGCAGCATTTATGATAGTTGCGGGTGCATTTACACATGCAGCGGCTGTTTTACCACTGTCAATTTCTAATTTCGATACTGGTGAGGGTGGTGACAGGCTGGATGGAATGGTGCCAGAGGCCAGAGGCCGGGGCCAGACTGTGGGCCGTAGTTTGGCCACTCCTGATTTAGTTCATGTCTATAAAATACAGTACTAAAGTTTATTGTGATGTTTTGGAGGTTACAAATTATGGACAAAAATGCATCCCCAACGACTGCAGCAAAAGAAAGAAGTGCCAACACAGAAGACTGACAGGTGATGCCACAATGATAGTCAAAACATCTGTCTCACTCTGGGTGTCATCACAGTACTGAGAATAGTTAACATCACAACATATCTCCATCCATCTGTTGCTGTTTGAAATTGTCTTCTGTCTGTGCCTGGCCTTTGAAGAAACCATTTTTCTCTACTTGCTGTGGATGCCTATGCATGTTACAGAGTGAGTAGGTACAAATGGGAAGGAGGCTTCTACTTGAGAACTCTAAGGAGATGTGTTGCATACCACCAACACATGTTCTTCCCAAGCATAGTCCCATGGGGAGGGGTGGGTGGGGAAATGATGACAGAAAAAAGCAAGCTGATAAGAAATTTGCCTAGAAACCACAGGCTCTCTAAATTCCCAAACTGGTGGTGCAATATAGGATCCCTTGTCTTGTTTTCTACATTTCAGGGTTTCCCCCCTTGTAGCAGAAAGATACAAATATATACAGATATCTTCAAACCCCCAAGAACAAACTGGTTCAAGCTACCTCGAAATCAGCTCATTCTACATCAAATATTTGGATACAAAGCAGATGGGATAGTATTCCTACACTCTCTCAGTTGGTTTTCCTAGGGTGAAGATCTAAGACATGGTGATAGAGTATGAAATGGACATTCCAGAGTGTTAGTAAAGAAAAGTTATAGAAAGTAACTAATAAGAAGTGGTTAACTGGTTGTACCTATGAAACAACCATTATTTAGTTTCTCTTTCTGCATTAATGGCTGAGCTCTAAAGTAAGGATGGGTTAGACTTTTGTTTGGTTCATTTTTAAAAAAAGAACAACATTAATGGAATGGAAAGAAGTTGACATTTTAAAAATGAATGTGGGAGCAAGCAAAGCTGTCAGATTTGTATATCTAGAAAGAGGGCTATGAGTATTTACCTCTCATAAATCTGAGTTTGTTAGAATCTCTGTCAATTTTCAACCATATGTTTTATGTGCAGCTAGGATTTACACACACACACACACACACACACACACACACACACACACACACACACACACACACACACACACACACACAAGATGCTCCTTGTCTTTAAAAGCTGCATTACAGGCTGGCAGACAATCCAAACATGCTACTTTCAATAGCAATATATCAACTAGATTTAGCTGGTACCAAAGTCTCCAATTGTTTTATATACATGTTGTGATAGCTATAGCTATTGATAGCTCAGTGTTTTAGGTATGATAGGGAGTACAATTTCCCACTGTGCTTTCTGGAAGAAGAGCCAGCTTGTGCAAGCTGCAAACACGCAAAGCATTCCTCAAGGAGGTGAATGGTAAACTATTTTTGTGTATTCTCTGCCTAGAAAACCCTGGAAATGGTTGCCATGTCAGAATTAACTAGACAGCTCATTAATCATCATCATCATCATCATCATCATCAGCAGCAGCAGCAGCAGTGGCGGCGGCAGCAGCAGCAGCAGCAGCAGCAGCAGCAGCAGCAGCGGCGGCGTTCAGGTTTATGACTTTACAAAAATGTGCAGGTTTCTCTATAAATGGACAGAAACATCCTGATTGTATTGCTGTATTATATCTTTGCATTAATTTCTCATTCATTCATTCAGGTTAACCTTACTGATATGGATATTTTTTTCAAAGACCCAAGTTACCAACAAAATGTATGGTAGTGAAGTGTCATTTGTGTACATTGTAAGCTCCAGTTTGTTAGACCACATTTAATGATTAGGAACAGAAAAATTGCCATACCAGATCGGTCCAACGCTATTTCTAGCTAGTTAAATTACTTACATCTATTCAGGCAAGACTCTGCCATGCTGGCTTTCATCCAACATGCTTTTGCAACACACAACAACAATAAACTTAGAATCCATAAAACAGGAGAACAAGATTTATAATTCATCAGAATGAGCAGTAGCATCGAAACAAGAATGTGTAGTCCAGTAAACACAATAAAACAAATGACTGATTACAATTGCTGGAAGCTTGGGATCTTAATAGGGAGAGGCACCTCACATTGCCATTTTGGGTAAGGCACACCATCACTCATTCCCACCATTTGTTGCCATGGAGTGCCCTAGATCTGGGTGCCCAAACTATGGCCCACAGGCCAGATCCAGCCCCCAACACAAATTCATCCAGCCCGCACTGCCCTTGTTGCTCCTGGAAGGGTACGGGTGCATTTTACTTCTACTTTCAGTAGTGACAAGGGTGGTGCTGGCCAGCTTAAAATCTATCTCATCCTGTTACAAAATAGTTTGAAAGTCATTTTTACTTCCACTCCTGGTGGGAGGAACCACGTGACCAGCCCGCTGAACTTGTCCTCCAAGTTCATGGAGGACAAGAGTATCAATGGCTATAATTATGGATACTTAAGGACAACCTCTGGGTTGGAGAGATAGGCAGGATATCTCTCAATATCATTTCCAGGGAATCCTAAGCAGGTGTAGGCATCTGCTTGGGAATACCCTGAAGGAAATGGTGAGCCACTGTGTGAGACAGAATGCTGGACTGGATGGGCTGTGGCCTGTTCCAGCAAGGCTGTTCTTATGTTCTTATGTTCTTATGTAACTATGTGACTGGCCTACTGAACCACATGACTGACTGGCCTGCGGCTTCAAAAGTTTGGGCACTCCTGCCCTAGATTATGATCTAAACCACATTATACAGGCAGAACCTGGTAAAATTATTTCAAGGGAAAGGAAAAGTAAAGAAGCAGAGAACTTTATTCCAACTTCTCTTATAAATGCTAAACATGAGGGACAGTGATGTACACAGCCATGCCCCCTATGTGTCCCTGTTTGCTCATTCTCCAACATCACCATATTGATGTTCAGTGATTTTAAGGCCATTCTATTAATTTTCATAACATATCATCAAATCACCAACATGGGCTTAGTTGACCGATTTCTTGATTACAAGCAGTAGTCAATCTGTGAAAACAGGTTGTAGTTTCTCTCTGAAAACACCAGAACCTCAAAATATCTTATTTGGACTATGACTTCCAGAATTAGCCACATCAATATGGGCCATGATATGTGTGTGTGGATGATTCCAAGAGTAGTGTTAGTTTCATTTTTGGGAAAGGATTTCCTAGTCTTTGACTTGAATAGTTTCTTGTTGCATGCTGTGGTAGATTACTTCAGTCCATAACTGCTCTCTTGAAGCTTGAATGCAAAAGTTTATTTGTACATCTTCCCTGCTGTTGCAAAGTTTGGCAGCATAATTCCTAAAATACTTGCTGTCTCTGTTTCCTTTCACATTATTACAAGGGATACATTCATATGACTCTGCTAGATGTGGACTAAGCATTGGCTCTGGAGCCCCATCGACATGTGGGATAGTTCTGAACTTTCTCTGTTTGCTCCATGTCCCCTGGTATTTTTCAAACTGGAGTATTCCTGTATTGAGCTATATTCCAGCTCAGTAGAGGTCTTCAAGAAGCAAGCAAAGAAAAGTTCACCAATGGTCATTTGGTTTTTAAAACAAAACTAGCTTAGTGCCCGGCTTCACTCGGGGATCCAGATGGGTGCCCCATCCCACACGGGAGACCTGGTTCGGTGTGCAGTTTGTCCTGGTCCCCCACCCCCACCTCCACCACCCCCGTTCACCCTCCCCAGGACCCCACCCCAAGCGCGCTGCCCGGTACCCGGGCCTTGCTTACCCGTGGTCTGTCCAGGCCCCGCAGTGGTGGACCCACCAGCCTGCTGCCCCTTCCTTGCCATGGGCTTCCCACATGGTAGCCTGGCCCTGCTTGCACCTTGCCCCCACCGGGGAATGACCTCTCAGGCCTCGTCAGGTCCTTCCCAGCCAGTTTCCAGCTCCTCGTCCTGGTGGGCCCCGCAATGCGCCCTGCAGTGGCGGCTGCCACGCTTCCCTCCCTGCCGGCGCACACACCCTGTATTTCTGGCTGCTCCTCTGAGTGGCCGCATTGTGGGCGGCCATTACTGCAGCTCCTTCACCAGTGCGCATGCACACTATGGTTTTTTTCATATATGGTTTTTTTCTCCCCTTGCCTGAATATATATATATATATATATATATATATATATATATATATATATATATATATATATATATATATATATATATATATATATATATATATATATATATATATATATATATATATATATATATATATATATATATATATATATATATATATATATATATATATATATATATATATATATATATATATATATATATATATATATATATATATATATATATATATATATTTATTTATTTATTTATTTATTTATTTATTTATTTATTTATTCACCATCACAGGGCTAGGCATTGACCCTTTCTTAGCAACTCAGAAACAAAGGAAAGTTTGACCAAAAAAGAGACTTATTTTGTTTGTATCTCACCTTCTGCATTGTGGGACACAGGCCAGTTTATAACATATGTTGAAAAACTGTAAAAATGGACAATAATCCTGCAATATTAGAACCATTTTAGTCAAACAAATTAGCAGACTAAAACAAACACAAAGTTAATAGGCTTTAATAAATACATGGAAATTCAGAGAAAGAGATTCAAATGATTCCTGAAGATGCTTTTCCAAATCTTAAATATGGCATAATGCAAACCCTTGGTAACTGTAAATGCTTGGCCATAGTGTCTTTTTGTTTAGAGATGTTTCTTGAAAGGGAAAGGGGAGCAGAATTCATCAAGCACACTTTTTTTTTTCCTTTTTTTTAAATTAATAATCATAAAATACAAACAAACATAAACATATAAATACTTAAAACTAACAATAAAGGGGAAAAAACACCAAGAAAAGAGAAAGGAATAACAACAATATATCAATATCTTGTTCACTCTTTCATTCTTTCAACTTTTAATCCGTGCAAAACCCTATTCTGCAGCAATTTCAATTGGCACAATATACTTAAGTCTTCCAAAATTGAATCATGACATGATCAAGCACACTTTTTAATTGAATCTCTTCCAAAAAGAACCTGGGCCATGCCCAACATGAAGCCAGAAATATAGATAAATAGCAGTGATTTACATTCATCTAGACTACTGGATAATGAATGTACATGTAGTTAAAGCGTTCCATTGTGCATATTTTCTCCATGTACTGCAAGCCATCCCAAACTTTTCGTCCTTTTTTGTTATTTTTTATTAACACTGCAGTTTTTAAAAAGCAGGGGAGGCTTGAAAGTTTGTATTAAGAGTGGCCAGATGGATTTTGTCATTTAATTCACCATCATTCCCATTTTGTAGTTTCAAATTGTCTCATCTTTCCCCACTGTCAGTGTATCTCCCTAGTGCCAAGCGTTTTCCATTGTATTGTGTTCAGCTTTGAGGCAACAGACAGTTGGTACGGAAATCTAGGTTATTCTCATGTGCTTTCATTTTTGCTTCCTTCTGTCAATCTTCCATTTATTAGGCTTATGTTTGCCCGAGCATACAATTTCTGGGTGCCCATACTGTACTGAGAATTGGTATATTAAGGATATTTCTTGTATTGACTACCGTATTTTTCGCCGTATAAGACGCACTTTTTCTTCTCCAAAACTGGGGGGGAAAGGTTGGTGCGTCTTATATGGCAAATATACGGCAGCCGCGCTCTCCCCGCCCCCACCATCGGCGGGGAGATAAAGGGAGCCACGCCGTGCCGCGCTGCACCGCACAAAGCCGTCCCTCCCTGCCACTGGGCGGGGAGGTTAAAAGGGCTCCCTGGCCGAGGGAGCCGAAGACGCCGCCGCCGCCGCACCGCCGCCACGCCGCCGCCGCGCTGTGCGAAGCCGTCCCTCCCCGCCCCCTGCCACCGGGCGGGGAGGTTAAAAGGGCTCCCTGGCCAAGGGAGCCGAAGACGCCGCCGCCGCGCTGCGCCGCGCCGTGCGAAGCTGTCCCTCCCCGCCCCCTGCCACCGGGCGGGGAGGTTAAAAGGGCTCCCTGGCCGAGGGAGCTGAAGACGCCGCCACCGCCACCGCCGCCGCGCCGCGCCGCCGCCGCGCCGCGCCGCGCCGCGCTGCGCCGCGCCGCACGAAGCCGTCCCTCCCCGCCCCCTGCCACCGGGCGGGGAGGTTAAAAGGGCTCCCTGCCCGAGGGAGCCGAAGACGCCGCCGCCGCCGCCGCACCGCGCGAAGCCGTCCCTCCCCGCCCCCTGCCACCGGGCGGGGAGGTTAAAAGGGCTCCCTGGCCGAGGGAGCCGAAGACGCCGACGCCGACGCGCGAAGCCGTCCCTCCCCGCCCCCTGCCACTGGGCGGGGAGGTTAAAAGGGCTCCCTGGCCGAGGAAGCCGAAGACGCCGACGCCGACGCCAACGCGCCGTGCCGCGTGAAGCCGTCCCTCCCCGCCCCCTGCCACCGGGCGGGGAGGTTAAAAGGGCTCCCTGGCCGAGGGAGCCGAAGACGCCGCCGCCGCGCTCTCCCCGCCCCCACCATCGTCGGGGAGATAATGGGAGCCTTCCTTTGTTCCTCTTGGAGGTTGACTAGGGCAGGTAGTTTTTGACTTTGAGTATTTTTGTGGTGGCTTTATTGTACCTGGACATGTGGGGTTTCTGAAAAGATGTGTTTTTTTTCCTTCCCTTTTAGTACAGTATTTGGTTCAGAATCTTTTTTTTCTAGATTTTCCTCCTTTAAAATTGGGTGCGTCTTATATGCCGGAGCGTCTTATAGGGCGAAAAATACGGTAATCCTCCTGGCTGGTTTGTGGCTATTGAAGGGATTCTCTGTTGACACACAATAGTTGCCTTTTGTCATTAAAATGACTGCTTGCCTCCGGTTTCTTCTTGTTCTGCTGCTAAATTTTGAACTATTAATAAGCTTATGCTCTTGAATGTACCAAAGAGCTATTTTGATTGCATTCTGTTTTAGCAAATGTATTTGTAGTTAATGGCATCTTTTCATGGCTAGATTGAGTATTTAAGAGTCCCAGTGATTAATAACATAGCAGTTTTGCTCCAGGAAGGGAACAGTAAAGTGTAGAAATGTAATATTTCATGCAAAAACAGTGTTTAGTCTTGGAAACAGTTTTCTTCTTCTTTTGTATCCTGATCAAACCCTGGACTGCCAAAATGAAGCCACTTTCTTGGCTTTGTCGTTGGCCAAACTTAAGTCTTCATCGGTGCATGTTTCTGGCAGTAATTGGCAGACCAGTAAATGAACTGGAGTCTGTAAACAGCCTAAAACATTGGGAAGCAAACTTGATGTTGCAGTAGCAGTAGCCCAAACTTATGTTTTGACACAAAAAAGGGGACAAGATGTGGGTTAAAAAAAGAAACAGTTGATTATTATCACCTGTGGGGCTCAACAATGAACATGTGACATCAAAGCAAGAGCTGCTCTTGAGCACATAGAAAGTAGGCTTTTTATTGCAGGACTGGCCATATTCCTGGTTTCCGGGATTCAGGTGACTACCTCTGCACAATCAAAATAAAAAATGTTAAATTCTGTCTATAAGAATCCCTTTGCTCCCCATTTGTATATTTACCAAAAGATGAGAAGGGATTCACCTGAAAAGTCACCCTCAGGTTGAGCCTTCCAGAGTTTTAGCTAGCTTTCTCACAGATCATAGCCTGAGCATAGACTGTGTAGAAGGTATTAACAGAAAAAGCATCACTCCAGTCACTTCATTTCATTGTTTTTGCATTGCAGAAAAAAGGTTACATTTAAAAGTTACAGAAAGCAAAAAAGATTTCTTAGGCAAATGAAACATCTTCAGTACAAAAGTGCAGAAAAATAAGAAATCCTATCTAACTTGGAAGCCAGCAGGGCCTGCCTATTCTAAAGTTAACACATGCCTACATGCAGTGGTGGGCATCAGCAGGTTTGCACCAGTTCGCCAGAACCAGTAGCAGAAATTCTGGCTGGCCCCATCATACCTGTCACGTATTCTGGATTGGCCGGGAAATCCAGTATTTTGGCACTCGTTCCTCCCCTTTCCTACTGCCGTCCTGTATTTTGAATGGCGGGGAAAGGGGTTAGTGTGCACATGCACAAAGCAATTTGCACATGTGCAAATGTGTTATGTGCATGCACCAACATGTTCTGCGCATGCACAAATGGGTTCTGCGTGTGCGTGCACAGAAATTTCCTGTATTTTTGGGAGCCGTGCTTGATGGGTATGGGCTCTGTCCATCCAAGTTTTGAAATAAAGTAGTCCTAATTTGGGTGCAACACAGGGTTTTCCCCCTGGCCACACCCAACATACCACGCCCAAAGTGTGGTAGCAAATTTTTTGGGAGCCCACCACTGCCTACATGATTACATGTTGAGATCAAGCTGTTGTGATCCAGTCCTCATCAGACTCTGAGGATGGCCTGGATCAGGGGGCACTCCCTATGCCCAACCCAGTTCTGCCTGCACCCAAACCTGAGGATGTACTGAGCCAGAGATCTGGCCCAAGTCTGTTTCCCCTGGCAGCTGACCTGTCAGATCTGGAGCCTGCCTCTGACAGTGATCAGCCCTCAGGGAGAAGTACAGAAAGGAGCTATTCCTGAGACAAAGGCAAGCTAGAGTGAAGTACCAAAGAAGGCTCCCAGCAGATACCAATTAGCTGGGAGGCTTGTAAGCAAACCTGCCAGCATCAGTACAACTCTTGTGTGAAGATTGACACCCTGCTCGGCTCCAGACTGCCTGCCTAGAACCTGCCCTGCCTACTGTGACCCTGCCAACCATGATGACACCCCTGGACACCCTTTGTATTAGACGTTTGCTTGGACTACGGGTAAACAGACCTTGGCTTGCCTTTTGGACATTGATATCTGGACTCTCCTCAAATAGACTCTGTGTAGCACCATGCAGTGACTGTGCCCACTTGGGTGGGTCAGTACACAAGCAGAGAAATTCCAAGGAATTAACAGAGAGAGAGCTAACAAAAGCATGCACAGATTATATATATTTTTCACTCACTCCAGAACCTATTGTCCTCTTTCAGGCTCTCATTCCATTGATGTAAACAATCAGTTGTCTCCAAGTTAACCAGTGGGGGAAGGTTATTCTTTGAGTTATTTTCCTCCCCAAATTCTCACTCATTCTATTCATTCATTCCCCACAGGAAAGCATAGGAAGGCAGGAGGCCCCTGGGCCTATTAGGAGAGACCCCCCATCTCCATGGAAATGGGCTATCTCTCCTCGCAAGGGCATGATGTAACTCAGGCCTGTCTACAGAGATGGCACATTTCACCCCCTTCCAACCCTTCTAGGATTTCAGCCCCACTTCCTTTCTCATGAGAGCAAATGTCCCACCAAATTTCTTTTGGGGCACTCACTCTGCCTTATACTGCCAACTGAGGCTTGGTACAAAATACAATTATTTAAATTTAGCAGAGTCCAGGAATCTGGGTGTGATCAAACTGTGGGGATGACCACTTTGGCATTTGTCCTGCTGTTTGGTCCACTCTGGGAATGGGATGGTTTGCTCCTTTTGCCAGCAACCAGATGGTGTAAGTGGCAGCTTGAACCAGCCAAAGGACAGATTGTTTCACTTTAGAGGGGAAGGTTTCTCAAGATTGTTAAGCAGCTGGCTGGTTGTCCCTTGGAGAACCCATTTAACAATCTTGAGAAATGGGAAGCTTTCCTATTAAATCTTCCTTGCAGCTCATCTTTGGAGGGAAAGGGAAATTTTGAATTTCTTTTTAATGGCTGTTAACTGATTACACTGTTCTGGCAATGCTTTGACAAGGCTTTCAAAACACTCTTTCAAGCTGATACATTAACAATGAATAAAAAGAAATTCAAAAAATCCCCCTCTTGCTTGCCCAGCCAGGAAATTTCCATTTCTCAAGATGGTTAACCAGCATCTCCAATGGGGTAGACAGATATTGAGAAATGTTTTTTTTTAAAAAAAGAGAATGAAAGCGCGGCGCCAAAATGGCCGCCGCACTCTTTGCACACCCCCACCTGGACTCAGACATCCGGGTAGTTAGGGGGCGTGGCCACTCCTCTATAAAAGGGGTGGCCACGAGGCAGCCGAGCTGCCATTTTAGAATGCAACGGAGCAGAGAAGTGTGCTCCGCCGCGCTTTTCTCTGTGTTTCGCCTTCGTACCTTTAGCTTTAGACGGTTTTCCTTTGCTCTTTGATACTGCGGTACTCAGGGCACAGGATTGTGAGTTGGATCCCTGGCCAGGGATCAATTAGGGAGCAGCTTCTCTCTTCGGCTTGGGAGACATGGCTCCCAAGCGCAAGGCTCCGGCTGCCAAGCTGTGCCTGCGGGGGAGGGCTTTGCCTACCCCCTCTTCCTCCGGGGGACAGCCATCGGGTCGGAGGGCTTGGGCGGCACCCCCGCAGCAGGCCAGTGGGATGGCTTTGCGCACTGCCGCCAATGTCGCTGAAAAGGCTTCCGCCTGTCAGCCTGGCACAAGCTTCCAGGCGGAGCCGGCACAGGCTGGCCCCTCGGGGACCCCTGCCCCTGGAGGGCCTTTTCATGGCCCGGGACAGGGTGGCCCATGTCGGCCTGGTGTGGGTTTCCACCCCAACATTCCTCCGGCCCCCCACAGGCCGGAATTTTGGGCATGGCCCTATTCAGGCCCGGGATCCCCATTCAGTTTCCCCTTCAGCAACTGCCCAGTGGGCCATCTGGCCCGTCCGGCCCACCTTATACAGGGGGCTCGGACACCGTTGATGTGCTTCTCGCACACATTTCAGTGCTAGAGGCATCAATGGGCATTGCTCCACCGACTCCCGATGGGGGCTTAGCCACCGCTGAAATTACGGCCCTTTCGTCGATCCCAGCCAACACGTTGGCCGTGCCTCTCCAGCGGGCCGTCAACAGGGTCGAGCTGCTCGAGGCCATCAGGCCAGCCCAAGCTGGCGCCTTGCAGCTCCCCACACAATTGGATTTGCCGGTGGGGACCGGTCAGGTGTGGCCCCAGAGCTCGAGGCCTGTCGCGAGCTCCAACGCCCGTCGTGGGCTGGAACCCCCAGTGGGGGCGGCTCACGGGAGTGCGACTAGTGAGTATCCGGTTCAATTGAGTGCACCAGCGACACTGTCCAGTCACACGGGGGGGGGGTGCAGTGGCCATGGCCGAGGCAGGTTACTGTGGGTGGGCAGTTGTATCCGCACTGCCCTGTTAACTCATGGTTACCAAATGGCCCCCCGGTTAGGGCAGGGGTGTCCGCCCTTGTGGGTATGCCAGGTGTTGCAGGGGCTATTCAGGGCCCACTGCGCATACCCTCCATCCAGAATGTGCCGATGACGGCTCTGCCGACGGCTGGTTATTCCTTGCCCCTGGGTGATCATCTATCACAGGCCACGAGGGAAAAGATTTGGCGAGGAGAGTATGTCGATATTTTCTCCCTCTTGAATCGTAGGCCCACCAAGGAAGAGAGGGAGGGACAGGATGACAGGGTCAAGGAGTTGTCCCGTCGTCGTAAGCCACCGCACACCTGGCGATTCTGGCACTGATTGCCAAGTGTAAAGTGTCTCTTCGTGAGCTACAGGTCCTTCACGGCCACCTCAATTTTGCCTGCAGGGTCATGACCCCGGGCAGAGCTTTTGCCAGGCGTCTGTGTGACACCATGGCTGGCCTATTAAAATGCCACCACAGGGTCCGGCTGACCAGAGGTATACGGGTAGACCTTTCGGTTTGGCTCACATTCCTCCAGGATTTCAACGGGGTCTCTTTTTGGAGATCAGACCTTATGGTCTGCCCTAAATTTCAAGTACAGTCGGATGCCTCTGGCTCTCTGGGTTATGGGATTTATTTTGAGGGGTGGTGGGCATATGGCCGATGGCCTCATGCATGGCAGGGCACGGATCGCCTACGCGATCTTACTTTCCTGGAATTTTTCCCCATTTTGGGGGCACTAATGCTATGGGGTGATAAGTGGGCCAATTCAGTGGTCCATTTTTGGTGTGACAATGCGGCAGTGATGCACATTGTTAACACCCAGATGTCCAAATCCCCTAGGGTCATGGCATTGGTTCGTCAATTTGTTTTGAGAACCCTACGCCTCAATGTGCTGTTCAGGGCCAGACATGTGCCAGGCATTAATAATGATATTGCCGATGCTTTATCCTGTCTGCAGATCTCCCGGTTCCGTGCCTTGGCTCCAGAAGCAGAAGAATTTCCCTCTCCACTCCCAGCCGAGATTTGGACATTTGGCGAGGAGAGGTGAACCGGGCGATCGGCATGTCCTTGGCACCTCGCACGCATAAGGCATACCAACATGCTTTCATACAATCTAGAGCCTTTTGTGGGCGACAACAGTTACCTGAAGCGTGGCCAATACCAGTAGACCAGATTTTACAATACATGGTTTATCTCCACGGTCAGGGGTTGGCTCCCCGTACTATAACCTCTAGGCTTTCGGCACTGGCATTTATGGCCAAGGCACGGGGCTTCGCTGACTGCGTGAATGACTTCCGCATATGTCATGTTTTGGAAGGGTAGACACGTGAACGTGGCCGCCGCCCGGACACACGTCACCCGATTTCACCAGATGTTCTTACCCACCTTGCACGAGGCTGGCATAACTTATGTTATGATAGGTACGAGGTGGCTCTTTTTCATGCAGCTACCACCGTAGCCTTCTTTGGAGCGCTCTGCATCAGTGAGTTGGTACCATTGTCTAAGGCGGATGCGTCTCATAGGTCACTGGAACTCGACGATGTCTATGTTACACACGAGAGGGCTCATGAGGATATGGTCCTCAAAGGTTGATCAGCACGGCGTAGGCAGTGGCGTCAGACTGCTACGATGTTCCATTGAAGACATCTGTCCGGTTGGTGCCCTACATGAGTTTTTGGCAGTGCGTGGTACGCACCCTGGCCCGTTTTTCTGCCACCAGGATGGGTCTCCCCTTACTAAATTCCAGTTTTGGAAGGTGACCGGTACGGCACTTCACAGTGTTGGCCTCCCTGGGGCTCATTACAGCACCCATTCATTTAGGATAGGCGCTGCGTCCACTGTGGCTGCAGTTGGGTACTCTGCGGCTGATATACACCGGATGGGCAGATGGGGATTCATGCGCTTTGCATTATATGTACACCCCCTCCATGCATGAGTACCAGTTATGTCATTGTTCCTTTTTCTTCTTTTACAGACCCTGTGTGTCCACGCACACCGGTGGCAGTATGGCTGGTGGGCCACAGTTACATGCACTGTGCAGCGCAGTAAGCTGCAGCGACAGACTGGGGACCCCATCTCGGGCTACATGCAGCTGCACATATGCGTTGGTACGGTAAGCGCGGCATGAGATGGCAGGAACTGTTGCCATTCCTGTTTTCCATCAGGGATGCTGGACCGCCTGATGTCCTTGTCCTGCACCTCGGTGGCAATGATCTCGCACAGGTCACTAGCCTCTCTTTAAAATTCATGATTTGCAGTGACCTAGCCTATCTACATTATGTATGGCCATCCACGCGGCTGCTATGGTCGGACATTGTGCCACGACAGACTTACAGGGGAGGCATTGACCTCCGTGCCCTTGACCGCGCTCGCCGGTCGGTGAACAGGGCTGTTGCCCGGTTCCTTGCAGACAAGGGCTTGGGGACAGCCATTCGGCATCCTAGGATAGGCTTGCAGGATTATGATCTCTATGCAGGAGATGGGGTCCACTTGTCGGCCAGAGCTATGAACCTCTTTCTTGAGGATATGCAAGCAGGCCTGGTGACCGAGCTGACGGTCGGGGGGGGCAGTGAGTCATCATGGACGCCTCCCCATGTGGCGGGTAGCACTGGTAAGGTAAAGATTTATGACCCATAGGTATCCGGCAGGTTCGCAATTGACTGGCCAACACGTAGACAGGTACAGGGGAAATAGGTTTGGCCGGTCAAGGGCAAACCAGGCAAGGGGTGATGTCAGGAGCTTCACAGCCTGCATCACCTTGATATTTAATGGATACACGTCATAGGGTGGGGTCAGTAGATAGTTTATTGACTCCGGTCAACAATTTGTTTGTGTCAACAAACAAATTGATACAAATAGTTACATGTAGCCAATTGCCATTGGCATTTTGGGAGGAACCTTACCAGTGTTACTGTGGCCTGCTTGCCTTAAAGAATTAAAGAGACCTTAAATTTTCAAAAAGGAAATTTCCCAAAGATGAGGAAACTAGTAAAAAAGAAGCTGAAAGGGAAAATTGAGAGAGTCCAAACACTCCAAGAGGCATGGAGGCTATTTACAAAAACAATAACAGAGGCCCAATTGGAATGCATACCCAAAAGGAAAAAGGCCACTGCCAGGTCCAAGAGGACTCCAATGTGGCTTACAGGAGCTGTTCGGGAAGTGATCAAGAGCAAGAAAAGCTCATTTAGAAGATGGAAGGCTTGTCCGAATGAGGACAGCAGGCAGAAACATAAATTCTGGCAGAACAAATGCAAGGCAACAATCAGGAAAGCAAAGCAAGATTTTGAGGAGCATATAGCTAAAAATACACAGAGAAATAATAAAGACTTCTTTAAGTACATTAGAAGTAAGAACCCAACTAGGAAGGCCATTGGACCATTAGATGACAAGGGAAGGCAAGGGGTTATTAAAGATAAAACAGAGATTGCAGAGAGACTCAATGAATTCTTTGCTTCAGTATTCACTGAAGAAGACAGAGACCACATGCCCAAAAACAGAGCCTATCTTCGTAGGGAGGGAAACCGAAGAATTAAGCAAGATAGAAGTAACCAGGGAGGAGGTCCTTGCATGTCTTGTTAAGCTAAACACTAACAAATCACCAGGACCAGATGGCATCCATCCACGAGTTCTCAGGGAACGTAAAGATGAAATTGCTGATCTCCTAGCCAAAATATATAATATTTCCCTCAAATCAGGCTTTGTGCCTGATGACTGGAAGGTAGCGAATGTAACACCAATTTTCAAAAAAGGATCCAGGGGTGATCCAGGAAATTACCGACCTGTCAGTTTGACATGTGTCCCAGGTAAAGTGATGGAAACCATCCTAAAAGATAGAATTAATCGGCACATAGAAGAGAAGGCGCTGCTAAAGGAGAGCCAACATGGCTTTTGCAAGGGCAAATCATGCCTCACTAATCTGTTGGAATTTTTTGAGAGTGTCAACAAGCATGTGGCTAAGGGGGATCCAGTTGACATTGTTTATCTGGACTTTCAGAAGGCTTTTGACAAGGTCCCACACCAAAGGCTCTTGAATAAACTTACCAGTCATGGAATAAAGGGACAGGTCTTGTCCTGGATCAGCAACTGGCTAAGGGACTGGAAACAGAGGGTAGCACTAAATGGACACTTCTCTAAGTGGAGGGAAGTAAAGAGTGGGGTCCCCCAAGGTTCAGGACTGGGACCCCTGCTTTTCAACCTCTTCATAAATGATCTAGAGGTAGGAGTAAAAAGCAAGGTAGCCAAATTTGCTGATGACACTAAATTATACAGGGCAGTGAAAACTGTGTGAGATTGTGAGGAGCTCCAGAGGGATCTATTGACACTGGGGAAGTGGGCAAAACAGTGGCAAATGAGCTTCAACGTTAGTAAGTGCAGAGTGATGCATGTTGGAGCAAAAAAAAAAAAACAATTACATTTATAAACTGATGGGGTCTGAACTCTCTGCGACAAACCAGGAAAGGGACCTTGGTGTCCTGGTGGACAACTCAATGAAGGTGTCAACCCAGTGTGCCTCAGCAGTGAAAAAAGCAAACTCAATGCTAGGGATCATTAGGAAGGGTATAGAAAATAAGTCAGCAAGTGTCATTTTGCCTCTTTATAAATCTATGGTGAGGCCCCATCTGGAATACTGTGTACAGTTCTGGTCTCCATACCTCCAGAAGGATATTATGGAGTTGGAGACAGTGCAGAGGAGGGCAACCAAAATGATTAGGGGACTGGAACACCTTCCTTACCATCTGAGGCTGCAACGGTTGGGCCTCTTCACTCTTGAACGACGGTGTCTAAGAGGTAACCTGATTGAAGTTTATAAAATCATGCACGGTGTGGACAAAGTAGATAAGGAAAACTGTTTTCCCTATCGCACAACACTAGAACTAGGGGACACTCGATGAAACTTTTGGGTACTAGTTCTCAAACAAATAAGAGAAAGTACTTTTTCACCCAGAGGATTACTGGTCTATGGAACTCCCTGCCAGAAGAAGTGGTGACAGCTGTCAGTCTTGACAGCTTTAAGAAAGGATTAGACAAGTTCATGGAAGACAAGGGTATCAATGGCTATAATTATGGTTACTTAAGGACAACCTCGGGGTTGGAGAGATAGGCAGGATATCTCTCAGTGCCATTTCCAGGGAATCCTAAGCAGGTGAAGGCATCTCCTTGGGAATACCCTGAAGCAAATGGTGAGCCACTGTGTGAGACAGAATGCTGGACTGGATGGGCTGTGGCCTGTTCCAGCAAGGCTGTTCTTACGTTATGTTCTTATGTTATTACAATTGGATGATTACACCAATTGAAAGTTATAATTCAGACTAGGGCATTATTCAATAAAAGTGACCCGATGCCTTTTTCCATATACCGGTGTCTGATTCTTTCTTTGGGGGGTGTGCCTGCAAAGAAGTTCTTGATAATGCTAAACATGTTTGCTAAAGATACAGTTTGATTTCCTTTTCCAAAACCACCCAGTCCTTTAATAAAGATGCACGGGTCGCATCATACACCTCCTTGTTATTGTTCAGTTGCATAGTCAAGTCCGACCCTTTTTCGACCCCATGGACCACTGCACACCAGGCTCCTCTGTCTTCTGCCATTCTCCGCATCCCACACAGTCCATTACATCAGCAATGTCATCTATCCACCTCATCCTCTGCTGCCCCCTTCTCCTTTTGCCTTCAATTTTCCCCAGCATCAAGGACTTTTTGAGTGAGTCCTCTCTTCTCATTTAGCTTCATCTTCGATATTTCTCCTTCCAAGGAGCAGTCAGGATTGCTTTTCTTCAGGATTGTCTTATTTGATCTCTTTGCTGTCCAGGGGACTCTAAAAATTCTCCTCCAGCACCACATTTCAAATTTTCAGCCTTCCTTATGGTTCAGCTCTCACAACCATACATTACTACTGGGAAGACCATTGCTTTAACTATACGGACTTTTGTTGGCCAGGTGATGTCTCTACTTTCTATTATGTTCCCTAGGTTTCTCATAGCTTGTCTCCCAAGAATTAATGATCTTTTTATTTCATGGCTGCAGTCGCCATCTGCAGTGATCTTGGATCCTAAGAAGGTAAAGTCTGTCACTGCTTCCATTTATTCCCCTTCTATTTGCCAGGGGGTGATAGGGCTAGTTGCCATTATCTTTGTTTTTTGATGTTGAGTCTCAGGCCAGTTTTTGCACTCTCTTCTTTCATACACCTCTATCTGACCTCAACCTATTTAGTCCAATCCAGACCAAATGCAAGCGCGGCGCCAAAATGGCCACCGCGCCCTTTGCGGGCCCCCCCATAGGATGAAGGCATCCGGGTAGTTAGGGGGCGTGGCCAGCTCCCTTATAAAAGGGGTGGCCATGAGGCAGCCGAGCTGCCATTTTGCGAAGCGACGGAGCGGAGAAGTTTTTCCATCTTCCCTCCGTCGCTTTTGCTTTTACCGGGAAGCCTTTTGGCTGCTGAATTCTCTTGTTTTCGGCTTCCCATCGATTGGCTGAGAGGCCCGCGAAGAAGAAGGCGGCTGCGAGCGCGGCTCGTGTGGTTCGGAGGCGCAATCTGGGTCGGAGGACCGCGGCTGCGCCTCCCCAGCAGCCGCCTTTGCCCTGCACCCACCGGGACCGGTGGAATGGGGTCTATTCCCCCTGGCCAGAGAATGGTGGCCCACGCACGGGGCCAGTAGGGGCTGTGGCCCTCGGCCCGCAAGCGGTGGACACCTCTCCTGGTGTTGCCCATTCGCTGGGCCTTCCTTTATAGGAGCGCAGCTCGCTCTGAGGCCTTCCCCTTGGGGGGTGGTCCGGTCCCCTTCCCTGGCAGGTTGCTACATCGGCCCTAACGGGCCCGGGTGTGGGGTTGTGGCCCTATTCGGGCCCCGGGGTGCAGGGACCTGTACCCATGCCTGTAGTAGGCGGGCCGGCTGGCCCTTTGCCCCATGTCAGCGTGGAAGCCTTATTGGCCCGCGTTGCGGCCCTCCCTGGCCCGGGCTAGCCACTCTTGGGCTCCCTTTGGGGTTCGTTTCAACGCGTCGTCTGCTGGGCAGCGGCAGGCGACGGGACGGGTCGAGCTGCTTGAGGCGCGTGGCACGACCTGGGCCACTGCCTCGCAGCTCCCCATTCAACAGACCGGTGCGGGTCAGGCCCCATCGACGAGCTCGACGGCGGTTGTGAGCTCCGACGCCCCCAGTGGGCCGGAACCCCCGGTAGGGGCGGCCTACGGGGGTGCAGCATGTGAGTATGCGGTCCAAGCTAGTGCACCTACACACGTGGCCACGTTGGGGGGGTTTCCAATGGCCTTGGCCTCGCGCGGGTGGGGCGGCGGTCCAGCCGCTGACGCCCCACCTGGCGATGACAACTACCACCCAGGGCCCCGTGGTGGGGTGTGTTTTCTACCCTGTGGGGAATGTTTTGGGGGTGGCTGGGTTAGTACAGGCCCCCTTTCAGATGCCAGCAGTTCCTGTTGTGCTTGTGTCTGCCTTGCTGACGGCGGGGTATTCCTTACCGCTGGGTGACCATTTGGCACAGACCACCAAAGAGAAGATCTGGCGGGGGGAGTACGTGGATATCTTCTCACTCCTCAACAGAGGGCCCACCAAGGGGTAGGGGGGGCAGGATGAGAAGGATAAGGAGCAGGCACGTCGTCGCAAGCCACCACGTACGTGGGCCGACTGGTTGCCGGCCTACCTCATATACATGGCGGTGTACCTTAGGGCCCGGCCGGATTTGGCAATTCCGATGGTCCAGTATTTGGACAACATCTACCGGGCAATGGTTGACTTTCCGGGCCCATCGTGGTTGGCTGATGACGTGTAATTCCATATGCGGACTCACCGGCACCCCGAGATTAGGTGGGTTGAGCCATGCCAGAGGCTGTGGCTTTTGTACATGACGCCCACGCGCCTCGCGCCCGGGGAGAGATACCATTGTGGACATGCGGTCCAGTGGGCGGCCCCAGCACAGGTCCACTGCCAGGGGGCGGGGCAGGGGGTTTTCAGCCCGCCTGCTGTGCTGGACTTTCTCGTCCAATGGTTCCTGCAATAGGAAGAATGGCAAATACAGACATTAGTGTCCCCCCTGTGCTGGCCCCCATGCGGCCTCTGCCTGTCCCAGGCCTGGAGGGATGCGGGGCAGAGGGAGGGGTGGACAGGGGGCTGGCAAGACTGCTGCAGATGGATCTAGTTC
This sequence comes from Bradypodion pumilum, assembly GCA_035047305.1. Lineage (NCBI taxonomy): Eukaryota > Metazoa > Chordata > Lepidosauria > Squamata > Chamaeleonidae > Bradypodion > Bradypodion pumilum. The sequence goes on along the minus strand of JAWDJD010000004.1, from coordinate 59,760,131 downwards.
ACCGAAGGGCTCCCTCCCCAATTAATGTGGACATGTTGGATGCTGGCTCACATTGTACCCGAAGGGAGAGGATGCGGATATCTCCTTCAGGGTTTTAGGCAGGGGTTACGTATCCCTTTCATGGGTGATAGGTCCCCTCAGGATGCCCCCAATCTTTATCCCTTAGGGGGAGGGAGGTGGTGGCTGCTGCCAGCAATGATAAGGAGATCTATGCGGGCAGGGTCGTTGGCCCTGTCCCTGCGCCCCCGTCCCGGGGAGCATATTATTTCAATGATGCCATGCCTTTTGGCTGTTCCAATTCGGGCTCGGCATTCGAGCGTTTCTCCACCTTCCTAGAGTGGGCTTTTGTTCGCAGATCAGGGTCCCGGTCTGTAGCCCATTCCCTGGATGATTTTATTCGGGGCTGAGCGGGGCTGGGACACGTCCAAACGTCTCCTCAACACATTTCAGATGCTAATGGAGGAACTTGGTGTCCCTTTAGCGCCCGAAAAGACCGAGGGCCCACCTACACAGCTAGTATTCCTGGGGGTGGAGATTGACACGGTAGCGCAGGCTTCTAGGTTGCAGCGGGATAAGGTGTCAAAGCTAGTGGCCCTTATCTCGGACTTGCTGGCCAAGCGCATGGCATCACTGAGGGAACTGCTGGTGCTACATGGTCACCTCAATTTCGCTGGCAGGGTCGTCGCACCGGGCAGGGCATCTGCTCGGTGCTTGCGCGATGCCGTGGCAGGATTATCCAGGCCCCACCATAGGGTTAGACTTACCCGGGGTATCAGGGTAGACGTGCTTGTCTGGCTACAGATCCTGAGGGATTTCAATGGGGTGTCATTTTGGAGGTCTGAGCTCCTGGCTTCCCCTCACTTTAAGATACAGTCCGATGCCTCGGGATCCCTGAGTTATGGGATGTACTTCAATTGGAAGTGGGCCTATGGTGGGTGGCCAACATCCTGGGCAGGCACGGGCCGCCTGCGTGGTCTCACGTATCTGGAATTTTCCCTATCCTGGGTGCTTTGATGCTATGGGGCGAGGAGTGGGCCAACTCGGTTGTCCATTTTGGTGTGACAATGCGGCTGTTGTCCACATTGTCAATGCACAGACCTCTAAATCGCCCAGGGTTATGGACCTAGTGAGCCAGTTTGCGTTGCGCAGCCTGCGCCTCAACGCTCTTTTCAGGGCCAGGCATGTCCCAGGGGTTACCGGATGCGGAGGAATTTCCCTCGCCACTCCCGGACGAGATATGGAACATTGGCAAGGAGAGGTGAGCCGGGCGATTGGCCTGTCACTAGCGCCACGCACGCGTAAGGCGTATCATCATTTAATTCTTTCAGAGCATTCTGTACCCAATTTCAAATGCCAGGAACCTGGCGGATCCCAGTAGCCCATGTTCTGCGGTTCATGTTTACCTGCATGCCCAGGGCCTTGCACATAGCACCATAGCATCTAGGCTGTCAGCGTTGGTTTTTATGGCCAAAGTGGGAGGTCACGTGGACAGCACCGCTGACTTCCGTGTGAGACATGTTTTGGAGGGGTGGGTGCACGCGCGTGGGCGTTGCCCGGACGACCGCCACCCGATTTCCCCAGGGGTTTTTTACCCAATTGGCCCGGGGCTGGCCTGGCCTCTGTTTTGATAAGATGAGGCAGCCCATTTCATGCGGCTACAACGGTGGCCTTTTTTGGAGTGCTCCGCATCGGCGAGCTTGAGATGCTGTATAAGGCGGATGCAAGTCGTGGATAGCACCACTCACTTCCGTATGAGACATGTTTTGTAGGGGTGGGTGCGCGCGCGTGGGCGTTGCCCGGACGACCGCCACCCGATTTCCCCAGGGGTTTTTACCCAATTGGCCCGGGGCTGGCCTGGCCTCTGTTTTGATAAGATGAGGCAGCCCATTTCATGCGGCTACAACGGTGGCCTTTTTTGGAGCGCTCCGCATCGGCGAGCTTGAGATGCTGTATAAGGCGGATGCAAGTCGTAGGGCACTGCAACGCGGAGATGTCTGTGTGAACAATATTGGGCTCAGTTGGGGATACGCTCCTCTAAAACGAATCAGCACGGCGTAGGCAGTGGAGTAGACTGCTACGATGTTCCTCGGCAGACATCTGTCCGGTTGGTGCCCTACAGGATTTCCTTGCACTGTGTGGCACGCACCATGGCCAGTTTTTCTGTCACCAAGGTGGGTCTTCTCTTACTAAATTTCAATTTGGAGGGTGCCGGGAAGGCACTAGACAGTGTTGGCCCCTCTGGGGCTCGTTGCGGCACCCATTCGTTCAGGATAGGGGCGGCTTCTACTGCAGTTGTTTTTGGGTACTCCGGGGCTGAAATACGCCGCACGGGAGGGTGGGGATCACAATTTTTTCAGTTTTGTGTTCGCCCTCTTCAACCGTGAGTACCAGTTTAGTCACTGCACTGTTTCTCACCCCCCTTTTTTCCTTTACAGACCCTGGGTGTCGTTTTACTCCGGTGACAGTATGGCTGGTGGGCCGTAGCCACGTGCACAGGGCAGCGCGTTACGCTGCACAGGGCAGCGCGTTATGCTGCGGCGACAGAGTGGGGACCCCGACTGGGACTGGGTGCAGCCGCACGTCTCAGGTAGTATGGTAAGCGCGGCATGTTATGGCGGGAACTGTTGCCATTCCTTTTCTACATCAGGGATGCTGACTCGCCCGATGTCCTGGTTATGTACCTTGGGGGCGATGGCTTGGGGCAGGTCACTGGCCTATCGCAGAAGCTTGCGGTTTGCAGTGACCTGCCCTACTCACATCATGTGTGGCCTGCCACATCCCTCAATTGGTTGGACACGATACCGCGGTACGCTTACAGGGGGGCGTTCGGCCTTGAGGCTCTTCACTGAGCCGACGCTCCGTGAACGGGGCTATTGCCCGGTTCCTTTTTGATAAGGGCGGGGGACGCGTCATTAGCCTCCCCGCCATCAGTCTGCAAATTACGAGCTTTACTCAGGGGATGGGGCCCATCTGTCGCAGGGAGGTATGGACCTCTGGATTAGTGGACTGGCGAGCAGGCCTGTCGACCGAGCTGACGGTCTTGGGGGGGGTGAGCCTTTTGGAAGCCTCCCCGTGTGGCGGGTATCACGGTAAGGTAAACATTTATGACCCACAGGTATCCGGCAGGTTCGCAATTGACTGGACAACACTAGATAGGCATAAGTTGGTTAAACGTTGTCCGGTCAACGACGAACTAGGCGACAGGGTGATGGCGATAGCTAGACAGCATGCATCACCCCGTGATTTCACGGATACGCGTCAGAGGGTGGGGTCATTAGTTAGATATTGACTACGGTCAACAATTTGTTTGTTGTCAACAACCAAATTGATACAAATAGATACATTGTAACCAATTGCCGTTGGCAATTTTGGGGTGGTACCTTACCAGTGTTACTTCGGCCTGCTTGCCTTAAGAATTATGATTGGTCGTTTTACCAATAGAAATTTATAATTCGGACTAGGGCATGAATCAATAAATGTGGCCCAATGCCGTTATCCACTTTTACCAGTGTCTGAGTCCTTTATTGGGGGGGTGCGCCTGCAATGCAAGCGCGGCGCCAAAATGGCCGCCGTGCCCTTTGCGGGGCCCCCCCATAGGACGAAGGCATCCAGGTAGTTAGGGGGCGTGGCCAGCTCCCTTATAAAAGGGGTGGCCATGAGGCAGCCGAGCTGCCATTTTGCGAAGCGACAGAGCGGAGAAGTTTTTCCCCTCCACCCCCTCCCTAGTTAAGAGTGTGATATTTTGGTCGCTTCGGGGCCGGGTGGGAATTTTTGGCTGGGACCCACAATTGGCTCTCGGGTCCTGGTTTTTTCGCTTATCCCACACTGTTGCTATGGTTTGATATAGGGGTTTCTGTTGCTGCTGTTGACTTTGGTCACATGGGCGGGTATCACTGGTAAGGTAAACATTTATGACCCACAGGTATCCGGCAGGTTCGCAATTGACTGGACAACACTAGATAGGCATAAGTTGGTTAAACGTTGTCCGGTCAACGACGAACTAGGCGACGGGGTGATGGCGATAGCTAGACAGCATGCATCACCCCGTGATTTCACGGATACGCATCAGAGGGTGGGGTCATTAGTTAGATATTGACTACGGTCAACAATTTGTTTGTTGTCAACAAACAAATTGATACAAATAGATACATTGTAACCAATTGTCGTTGGCAATTTTGGGGTGGTACCTTACCAGTGTTACTTCGGCCTGCTTGCCTTAAGAATTATGATTGGTCGTTTTACCAATAGAAATTTATAATTCGGACTAGGGCATGAATCAATAAATGTGGCCCAATGCCGTTATCCACTTTTACCAGTGTCTGAGTCCTTTATTGGGGGGTGCGCCTGCAATCAAGTTTGCCATCTATCCAAGCAGTTAATCACAATCCAGCTAGGTTTTATCTGATGACTGTTCAAACTTTGTTTCCACCCCTAATCCCAGAATAAAGAGACTGACTATGGAGTTTAACTATGGCCACATTTTCTTAGCTATTTAACTGTGACTGATATCCTCCCATTCCTGCAGTGGGGTCTAATGTAGTGTGGATACTTGGAGCTGAGCCAGGGAATTCCTACCCACTTCTCTCCAGCCTCCAATGCATGAGTCCCAAGCCTGGAGACTGTGCTTTTGGAAAACAGCCCATTCCCAGCTAGCAATATCTGGGCTAAACCTGTCAGGTCGCCACCCACCCCACCAAGCTTTGGGGCCTTAGGTGGCCAACACCTGCAGCCAGCCACCAGCGCACCCCGCCCCTGTCCTAGAGCTGAATCTCAGGAGCTGTATAAATGGGATTTTTGGTGTCCTAAGATCTCCTGTAGTATTGTGGTAACTCACTGATGCTACCTTCACTTCCCTTCCACCACCACCACCCCAGTGTGACGTATTTAGAATGACTTTAGCATGGATTTGCCTATAGGACCCCTGAATGACAGTACACGATAGGCAAAAAAATCACCCAACCCTTTTTTTATACCAACCAGGGAATTTGCATAAAAAATCCTACCCAGCCGTGAATCAACCAGCTAGTCTTGCACTGAAATCAGAGGGTGAGTGGGTGGGTTGTTTGTGCCTCCAAACAGAGGCCGGTTCACAGAAGGACAAGCCTATAAAGGTTTCTGTTCCATCCTCCCACCAGCCAGATGGCAGATTCCCATTGAAGCTTGCCATGGTTCCACATTAATTTGGGAAGGAGGAAAAATGATCCCCTACTCCAGCAGCTTCACACCTCCAAGAAGGCCACCTTTCCTGCTTGCTGATAGGGGCTACAGTTTCAGATGAAGTAGGAGTGAAAATTCATGGCAGAAGCACCAATAATTTTAAACATAAAGATGATATATTATTTGCAGAAAGCAGCAATGACTGGAAATGACCTCTGATCATAATAATAATTCCATGTCAGAAATTATTCTGAGTTGAAAGGATTTTTGCAGAAGAAACTCTGCTCAGGGAATGCCCAAATGAGCCTCCTTTCATGTCCCCAAGAGCTGGGACAGAGAAGGGTGCTCAATCCATCATGCAGTACCCGGGTCTCGAACTGCCGGCTTGCTGGTCTTCCAGCTAATAAGGTGAGCTTTTTAACCACTGAGCCCCTGCAGCCCCTGATGAAAGTGAAAGAAGAAAGTGCAAAAACAAGACCACAGTTGAACATTGCAAAGGCAATGCTCCTGACTATAGAAGAATTATATAACTTTAATTTTGAAAAACAATTCATTGAAATTGTCAAAGATTTTTTTGTAGCTCAGCTCAATCATCAAGAGGAAAGTGCCAAAGCAGCCAAAAACAATGGTTACAGAAGAATCATATAACAATATTAATAATGAATGGTACAAGATTTTAAAAGATTTTTTGTAATTCAGCTCACCTCTTAATCCAAACAAACTGCAGCCATGTAATCAGAAGAAGACTGAAATTTACAAGGGCAGCTAGAAGGAACTAGCTCCTCAAGTGTAAATATGTACTCCTGGAGATCTAGGTTAAGATCATCCATACTCATAATTCCCAATACAGGCAAACATGAATATGAAAACTAATGAATGAAGAAAGATGGCACATACACACAAAGTATGTGATTCATTGCAGGCGCACCCCCCAAAAAAGACTCAGACACCGGTATATGGATAATGGCATTGGGCCACATTTATTGATTCATGCCCTAGTCCGAATTATAAATTTCAATTGGTACTCAGCCAATTATAATTCTTAAGGCAAGCAGGCCGCAGTAACACTGGTAAGGTTCCTCCCAAAATTAGCCAATGGCAATTGGCTACAATGTATCCATTTGTATCAATTTGTTTGTTTACAACAAACAAATTGTTGGCCGTAGTCAATAAACTATCTACTGACCCCACCCTCTGACGTGTATCCATCAAATCACGGGGTGATGCATGCTGAAGAGCTCCTGCCATCACCCCATTGCCTGGTTCGTCGTTGACCGGTCAACGTTAAAGAACTTGTACCTTTCTAGTGTTGGCCAGTCAATTGCGAACCTGCCAGATACCTGTGGATCATAAATATTTACCTTACCAGTGCTACCCGCCACATGGGGAGGCTTAATAAAGACTCACGGCCCCCCCAGACCGTCAGCTCGGTCAAGAGGCCTGCTTGCAAATCTTCCAAAAAGAGGTTCATGCCTCTGGGCGACAGATGGACCCCATCCCCTGTGTAAAGATCGTAATTTTGGAGACTAATGTTGGGGTGTCGGATGACCCGCCCCAAACCCTTGTCAGCAAAGAACCGGGCAACCGCCCTGTTCACCGAGCAACGAGCGCGGTCAAGGGCCTGGAGGTTGATACCCCCCCTGTAAGCGCGACGTGGTATGATGTCCGACCATAGCAGCGTTGTGGCAGGCCACACATAATGCAAATAAGCTAGGTCGCTGCAGATCGTATGTTTTAAGGAAAGGCCAGTGACCTGGCCCAGGTCATTGCCCCCGAGGTGCAGCACCAAGACATCAGGCGGATCAGCATCCCTGATGGAGAAAACGAATGGCAAAAGTTCCCGCCATAACATTCCGCGCTTACCATACCACCTGATACATGCGGAGGCACGTAGTCCAAGCTGGGGTCCCCACTCTGTCGCCGCAGTGTACTGCGCTGCCCAGTGCACATAGCTATGGCCCACCAGCCATACTGCCACCGGTGTGCGGGGACACACAGGGTCTGTAAGATAAAAAAGATAGAACAGTGACTTATCTGGTACTCATACTTGAAGAGGGCGAACATATAATTCAAAACACTTCGATCCCCACCTCCCCATACGGCGTATATCAGCCTCAGAGTACCCAAATGCAGCCGCAGTAGAAGCAGCTTCTATTCTAAAAGAATGGGTGACGTAACAAGCCCTGGGGAGGCCAACACTGGACAGTGCCTTACCGGTCACCTTCCAAAATTGAAATTTAGTAAGGGGAGACCCATCCTGGTGGCAGAAAAACGGGCCAGGGTGCGTACCACGTACTGCAATGAACTCTTGTAGGGCACCAACTGGACAGATGTCTGCAATGGAACATCGTAGCAGTCTAACACCACTGCCTACACCATGCTGATCAACTTTTGAGGACCGTATCCTCAACTTAGCCCACTCATTGGAGACATAGACATCTTCGAGTTCCAGTGCCCTACGAGCCGCATCCGCCTTAGACAGTAGCACCAACTCACTGATGCAGAGCGCTCCAAAAAAGGCCACCGTGGTAGCCGCATGAAACAGAGCTGCCTCATACCTGTCGAAACACAGGTCATGCCAGCCTCGTGCAAGGTGGGTAAGAACCCCTGGAGAAATTGGGTGGCGATTGTCCGGGCGGCATCCACGTTCCCGTGTCCACCCCTCCAAAACATGTCGTATACGGAAATCATTCGTGTTGTCAGCAGAACCCCTCACTTTGGCCATGAATGCCAGTGCTGACAGCCTGGATGCTATGGTGCGGGGAGCTAGGCCCTGACTGTGTAGGTAGACCATAAATTGGAGAACATGGTCGACTGGAATGGGCCGCACCTCGGGCAACCGGAGTTGCGCACAAAATGTTGTAAATTGACTGAATGCATGGTGATACGCCTTACGCGTGCGGGGCGCCAGTGACATGCCGATTGCCCGGTTCACCTCTCCTTGCCAAATGTCCAAATCTCATCTGGGAGTGGCGAGGGGAATTCCTCTGCGTCCAGAGCCAAGGCACGGAACCGGGGGATCTGCAGGCGGGATAAAGCATCAGCAATATCGTTATTAATACCTGGTACATGTCTGGCCCTGAGGAGCACATTGAGGCATAGGCTGCGCAACACAAACTGGCGAACTAACTCCATGACCCTGGGTGATTTAGATGTCTGGGAATTGACGATGTGCACTACCGCGGCATTGTCACACCAGAAATGAACCACTGAATTGGCCCACTCCTCACCCCATAGCATCAAAGCTCCCAGTATCGGGAAGAACTCAAGGAATGTAAGATTGTGTAGACGATCCGTGCCCCAACATGCTGGAGGCCATCGGCCGTAGGCCCACCTCCCCTCAAAGTAAATCCCATATCCCAGGGACCCCGAGGCATCCGACTGAACCTGGAACCTAGGGGAAACCAAAAGGTCAGATCTCCAAAATGACACCCCGTTGAACTCCCTCAGGAACTTAAGCCAAACCAACATGTCAGCCCTCATGCCCTTGTTCAGTCGGACCCTGTGATAGCGCCTGGATAGCCCAGTCATGGCGTCGCATAAGCGTCGAGCAAAAGCTCTGCCAGGCATGACCACTCTGCAGGCGAAGTTAAGGTGACCATGTAGAACCTGGAGTTCACGAAGTGACACCTTGCGTTTGTCCAGTAAGGCCAAAATCAACGCAGTGATCCGGGTAACCATATGCATGGGTAACCTGGATGCCTGCGAGACTGTGTCAATTTCAATACCCAGAAATGTGAGCTTAGTTGATGGGCCCTCGGTCTTTTCGGGTGCTAAAGGGACACCAAGTTCCTGCATTAGCGTCTGAAATGTATTGAGGAGACGCGTGCACGTGTCCCAGCCCCGTTCACCCCCGAACAAAAAATCATCGAGGTAATGGGCTACAGACCGGGACCCAGACCTGCAAACAAAGGCCCACTGAAGGAAAGTGCTAAAACGTTCAAATGCTGAACAGGAAATCGAGCAGCCAAAAGGCATGGCTTTATCAACATAAAATTTCCCTTGGAATTTAAAACCCAATAACTCAAAGTCGCCCGGGTGCACTGGCAACAACCGGAATGCCGACTTAATGTCATATTTGGCCAGAAGTGCACCCGGGCCACAAGAGCGCACCATGCGCAGGGCCTGGTCAAATGACATATACCTGACAGAACAAAGGTCATCCGGAATGGCATCATTCACCGAATGGCCCGCGGGGTATGACAGATGGTGAATTAAATGAAATTCCCCAGGGGTCTTTTTGGGAACCAACCCTAAAGGGGAAACCTTCAGATTGGGAAAGGGGGGCATAGGAAAGGGGCCAGCAACCCTACCTGCATTAACCTCCTTAGCGATACTTAGGGCAGCCACCTCCTCCCTACCCTTCAAGGAAAGTAAATTAGGAGCATCTTGGGGGCACCGCTCCCCTTTGAATGGGATGCGAAAGCCCTGCTGGAAACCCTCGAGGAGATACCTGGCATCCTCCCTCCTCGGGTAAGTCGAGAGCCACCGCTCCAACATAGCTACGTTAACCGGGGAGGGGGCCTTTTGAGTGACCAGCTCCATCAACGGCAGGTCTGCCCGTTCCTTGTCCACCTCTACCTCTGCCCCGTGACCCACCGGCTCGCAGACACGCAGCGGCGGCGTGGGGGCCAGCGCAAGAGGGACACTCATGTTTGTATCAGCACTGTTTTCTATTGCATACACCATTGGCCGAGAAACTCCAACACAGCAAGCGGGCTGGAACCCCCTGCCCCACCAGCAGGCGGGGAGCCTGTGTTGGAGCAGCTCGCTGGACAGCATGGCCACAATGGTACCTCTCCCCAGGCGCCGGGCGCGTGGGGGTCATGTATAAAAGCCACAATTTCTGACATGGCTCATCCCACCTCATCTCCGGGTGTAAGGGCACTCTCATTCTAAATTCCTCATCATAAGCCAACCACGATGGGCCAGGAAAATCCACCATTGCCCTGTAAATATTGTCCAAATATTGGACCATAGGAATGGCCAGGTCAGGCCAAGCCCTAAGGTACACCGCCATATAAATGAGATATGTAGGTAACCAGTTGGCCCAGGTACGTGGTGGCTTGCAACGGCGAGACAGCTCTTTGTCCTTATCATCCTGCCCCTCTTTTTCCTCCTTGGTGGGCTCCCGGTTCAACAGGGAGAAAATATCGACATACTCCCCCCGCCAAATCTTTTCCCTTGTGGCCTGGGACAAATGATCCCCGAGGGGCAAGGAATACCCGGCCGTCGGCAATGCCGACACAGGCACAGTATTTACACGGGGTATCAAGAGAGGAGCCTGGACAGTCCCTGCGACACCCGGTATAGCCCCGGGGGCGGAACCCCCCCCCCCCCAATGTTATGCCAGTATGGGACCAAGCTGCACCCGGGTAAGCTGGGAACTGATACCCACCCGCCCCGACATTACGAGGCCATGGCCACTGAAACCTATCCCCGGAAGTGGATTGTGATGTGGGGACATTAGCTTGAACCTGATACTCACTGGGTGCACCCCCGTGAGCCGCCCCCACTGGGGGTTCCGGCCCACGGCGGGCGTCGGAGCTCGCGACCGCAATCGAGCTCTGAGGACACATCCGACCACTACCTGTCTGCAATTCAGGATGTACGGGGAGCTGCGAGACCGTGGTGGGCACAGGCCTGCGCGCCTCGACCAACTCAACCCGACTGGCCACCTGCTGCAGAGTGGTGGCTGTTGTGGTAGCAGGCAGGCAAAAGGGGGCCCCAGATGGCAGTGAAGCCCCCCCCATGGGGTTATTGGTGATCCCTAGGGATGCCTCTAGCGCGGCTATGCGTGCCAGTAATGCATCCACTGTCACAGATCCCCCAGCATAAAGGGGGCCAGGTGGGCCGGATGGCCCGCTGGGTAATGGTCCAGGTACCCCGACTTGAGAGCCAGGTCCCGAATAGGGCCATGCCCAAAACTCCGGCCCATGAGGGGCCGGAGGTAAGCCCTGCTGTGCAACCGCACCAGGCCCTCCCCCGTGATCAAGGCCCATGGCCGGCAATTGCGGGCCGGTGGCCGAAGCCCCTGTAGGGTCAGTCTGAGGCTGGAGAGCCGCGGGCCATGGCCTAAGCTGCCCCATCCCACCGGTCCCGGTGGGTGAATGCGATAAGGGGTCCTGTTGCGGGGGCGCAGTCGCGGTCCTCCGACCCGACTGCCGTCCGCCAGGCAAGGTCCTCCCTTTTGGGCGTGCCTGAGTCGCCGTAGCCTTCTTCTTGGGAGGCATAATGAAGAAAAGATCCCGTTCCGGGGATCGCAAGCGCCAGATGGCTGAAAAGCCGAAGATTGCGAATCCAACAGCTGACCTGCCGACTTTCTAGTCGTCAGGTTCAGCACCTTAACCACTCAGCCACTACAGCCCCTGAATACCCGCAAGGCTCTACAGCCAACTGCGGCTCTAAAGAAACGAAGAGCGACGGAGAAAACTTCTCCTCTCCGTCGCTTTTCCAAAATGGCAGCTCGGCTGCCTCGTGGCCACCCCTTTTATAGAGGGGTGGCCACGCCCCCTAACTCACCCGGATGTCTGAGTCCGGGGGGGCCCGCAAAGAGCACGGCGGCCATTTTGGCGCCGCGCTTTCATTTGAAACAGAATGTTGAAAATGAATTTTATAGGTGTCATCAACAGGGAAAAAAACAATTAGACGCATCTTAGATCTAATTAACAGCTCACAAGTCTCAATGAAAAAAGACAATACAGTTAGGAAAAGTCAAGGATTATTGGGGGGAAATGAATAAAGATGAGATAGTTTGACTCAGTAAAGGAACTCAGTGCCTTTAATCTGCAAGATCTGAACAGAGCTGTTAATGATAGCATTTTGCAGTTCATTAATTCATAGACACCATAAAGTTGGCAGTGACTTGATAACAGGTGACTACAACAAATTAAATGGAACTTACCGTTCAATTACACAAAAAAACATTTATGGTTACCTGCAGCCTTTTTTATTTCAGCAGCATAATTTTTGGTCTGTGCCTTAGATATCATTTTATTGCTGCTATTGCTGAATAGCTCAGTGAGGTGAGTACTGGTTTTGGAGCCAGGGGTTGAGACTTTTATTCCCTACTAAGTTTCCTGGGAGTAAAGCCAGCCTGAGCAAAATAGGGCAGATTTATCAGAGAATAAACAAAACAAAAACGCTGTAACACTTAAAAGACTAACTGTTATATTTCAATGTGAGCTTTCATGGATCAAGTCCACTTCATCAAACATGGGAGTGAGGCTTCATGGCATCAGGTACAGAGGTACAGAGTGATTGGTTAGCATAACAGATAAGCATACTAATCAATGTGGCTTCATACAATTCGTAGGGCAGGTTATGCAGTCCAAGAGAACCGCTGCCACCGCCAAAGCAGGAAATGGTAAACTACTTATCTCTATCTAGAAAATTGACTTGACAGCACACAATTATTTTTCTTAGGCAGCTGGTAGTTACAAATCCTTGCAAATCTACAATAAATCACATAGAAATGTATCTGTATATATGAATCTATATTCTGCCATAGGGTCGCAAAGGGTCGGAACCGACTGTGCGACTGAACAACAACAATATTCTGCCCATCCTTGACTGCATCAATCCATAGTTATATTTGGGAATAGAAGTAAAGCTTCTTGGTCATATGGTATTACTTGCATAAAAGCTTAAAGTCTAAATCCTTCTTGATGTAAATTGAGAACTGCCTTTACTTCCCAGTTCATCACTGAGTGTGACCAATGAGTAAAAAGAACCAATCAAACAGTCAGCCATTAATAATGAAATTGATTGAATAGATTTAGGGGGAAAGTTAATTAATTTGTTAAATTTGCTGTCACAAGACTTGGTAAGGGCAATAGTTAGCTTGGATGCCTATAACAAGGGATTAGACAGCTATTAGCCATGCTAACAAAATGGGTCGTCTTTGTTTTTGCAGGCGCACCCCCCCAATAACGGACACAGACAACATTGAAAGTGGATAACAGCATAGGGCCACATTTATTGATTCAATGCCCTAGTCCGAATTATAAATTTGTATTGGTAAAACGACCAATCATAATTCCTAAGGCAAGCAGGCCGAAGTAACACTGGTAAGGTACCACCCCAAAATTGCCAACGGCAATTGGTTACAATGTATCGATTTGTATCAATTTGTTTGTTGACAACAAACAAATTATTGACCGTAGTCAATAACTAACTCATGACCCCACCCTCTGACGCGTATCCGTGAAATCACAGGGGTGATGCATGCTGGTTAGCAATCGTCATCACCCCATCGCCTGGTTCGTCGTTGACCGGACAACGTTTAACTAATTTATTCCTGTCTAGTGTTGTCCAGTCAATTGCGAACCTGCCGGATACTTGTGGGTCATACTGTTTACCTTACCAGTGCTACCCGCCAATGTGACCAAAGTCAACAGTAGGAACACAGAAAGACCCCTATATCAAACCATAGCAACAGTGTGGGATGGGCAAAAAAGCCAGGACCCGGAAGCCAATATGGGTCCCAACCAAAAATTCCCACCCGGCCCCGAAGCGACCATAATATCACACTGTTAACTAGGGAGGGGGTGGAGGGGAAAAAACTTCTCCGCTCCGTCGCTGAGGTAAAATGGCAGCTCGGCTGCCTCGTGGCCACCCCTTTTATAAGGGAGCTGGCCACGCCCCTAACTACCCGGATTCTCTGTCCTGTGGGGGGGGGCCCGCAAAGGGCGCGGCGGCCATTTTGGCGCCGCGCTTGCATTGCAGGCGCACCCCCCCAATAACGGACACAGACAACATTGAAAGTGGATAACAGCATAGGGCCACATTTATTGATTCAATGCCCTAGTCCGAATTATAAATTTGTATTGGTAAAACGACCAATCATAATTCCTAAGGCAAGCAGGCCGAAGTAACACTGGTAAGGTACCACCCCAAAATTGCCAACGGCAATTGGTTACAATGTATCGATTTGTATCAATTTGTTTGTTGACAACAAACAAATTATTGACCGTAGTCAATAACTAACTCATGACCCCACCCTCTGACGCGTATCCGTGAAATCACAGGGGTGATGCATGCTGGTTAGCAATCGTCATCACCCCATCGCCTGGTTCGTCGTTGACCGGACAACGTTTAACTAATTTATTCCTGTCTAGTGTTGTCCAGTCAATTGCGAACCTGCCGGATACTTGTGGGTCATCCTGTTTACCTTACCAGTGCTACCCGCCACACGGAGGGGCTTCAAAGAAGACCTGACGCCCCCCCCAGACCGTCAGCTCGGTCAACAGGCCTGCTCGCCAATCGCCCAACAGGAGGTCCATACCTCCTCGCGACAGATGGACCCCATCCCCTGCGTACAAGTCATAATTTTGTAGACTAATATCGGGGTGATGACTGACCCGTCCCCAAGCCCTGGTGGTAAGAAAACGCGCCACCGCCTTATTGACCGCGCACCTAGCGCGGTCAAGGGCCAGGAGGTTAACGCCCCCTCTGTAAGAATGGCACGGGACAATGTCCGACCAAACCAGGGTTGTGGCAGGCCAGACATAATGCAAGTAGGCGAGTTCCTCGCAAATCGCATGCTTGAGCGACAAGCCGGTGACCTGGCCCAAATCATTGCCCCCCAGGCGTATGATTAGAATGTCAGGCGGGTCAGCACCCAGGCCAGGAAAAAGGAAAGGCCGCAGCTCCCGCCATAACATCCCAGGCTTACCATGCCCTGCGAGACTGGCGTGGTCACCCAGTCCCAGTCGGGGTCCACTCTGTCGCCGCAGCGTAACGCGCTGCCCTGCGCACATAGCTGTGGCCCACCAGCCATACTGTCACCGGTGTAATACGACACCCAGGGTCTGTAAGAAAATTGAGAAAAAGGCGGTAAGGTGACTGGATTGGTACTCATGGCGGGAGTGGGCGCACATAAAACTGAAAACATTGCGAGCCCCACCTCCCCATGCTGCATATGTCAGCCCCAGAGTACCCAAAAGCAGCTGCTGTAGAGGCTGCACCAATCCGGAACGAATGTGCGCCATAACGGGCACCTGGTAGGCCCACCCTGGTGAGGGCTCTGGCTGTCACCTTCCAAAACTGAAATTTAGTAAGGGGAGACCCATCTTGGTGACAGAAAAACGGGCCGTGGTGCATGCCACGCAGTGCCAGGAATTCCTGTAGGGCACCAACCGGACAGATGTCTGCCAAAGAACAACGTAGCAGTCTTACACCACTGCCTACGCCATGCTGATCTGTTTTAGAGGAGCGTATCCTCAACTGGGCCCAGTCTTTGGCTACGTAGACATCTTCGAGTTCCAGTGCCCTACCACTTGCATCCGCCTTAGACAGCATCACGAGTTCGCTGACGCGGAGCGCTCCAAAAAGGCCACCGTTGTAGCCGCATGAAGTGGGCTGCCTCATTTCCAAAACAGAGGCCAGGCCAGCCCCGGGCCAATTGGGTGAAAACCCTGGGAAAATCTTGCATCCGCCTTACTCAGCATCTCAAGCTCGCCGATGCGGAGGGCTCCAAAAAGGCCACCGTTGTAGCCGCATGAAGTGGGCTGCCTCATTTATCAAAACTGAGGCCAGGCCAGCCCCGGGCCAATTGGGTAAAACCCTGGTAAAATCTTGCATCCGCCTTATTCAGCATCTCAAGCTCGCTGATGCGGAGCGCCTCCAAAAAGGCCACCGTAGTAGCCGCATGAAATGGGCTGCCTCATCTATCAAAACAGAGGCCAGGCCAGCCCCGGGCCACTTGGGTAAAAAACCCCTGGGTAAATGGGGTGGCGGTCGCCCGGGAAACGCCCGCGCACGCGCACCCACCCCTCCAAACATGTCTCACCCGGAAGTCATTGGTGCTGTCACACAACCTCCCACTTTGGCCATAAAGCCAACCCGACAGCTGAGATGCTATGGTGCGTGGTGCAAGGCCCTGGGCATACAGGTAAACCATGAACCGCAGAACATGGGTTACTGGGCTCGGCCAGGTTCCTGGCAATCGAAATCGGGTACATAATAC
Organism: Bradypodion pumilum; assembly: GCA_035047305.1. Taxonomy (NCBI): domain Eukaryota; kingdom Metazoa; phylum Chordata; class Lepidosauria; order Squamata; family Chamaeleonidae; genus Bradypodion; species Bradypodion pumilum. The sequence goes on along the minus strand of JAWDJD010000004.1, from coordinate 59,744,005 downwards.
TCTGAAGGAACTAAATGCGTGGTGATACGCCTTACTATGCATGGCGCTATTGACAGGCTAATCGCCCGGTTCACCTCTACTTGCCAACATTCCATCTCTCGTCTGGGAGTGGCGAGGGAAATTCCTCCGCATCCGGGGGCCGAGGCATGGAACCGGGAGATCTGCAGGTAGGACAAAGCAGCAGTAATATCATTATCAACCCTTGGGACATGCCTGGCCCTGAAGGGAACGTTGAGGCGCAGGTTGCATAACACAAACCAGCTCCATGACCCCGGGCGATTTGGAAATCTGTGGAGTGACGATGCGGACAACAGCCGCGTTGCCATGCCGAAATTGCACAACCGAGTTGGCCCACTCCTTGCCCCATAGCATCAAAGCACCCAGGGTAGGTAAACATTCCAGATACGTGAGACCCTGCAGGCGACCCTTGCCTGCCCAGGATGGTGGCCACCCACCATAGGCCCACTTCCAATGGAAGTACATCCATAAACCCAGGAATCCTAAGGTATCGGACTGCATCTGAAAGCAAGGGGGAGCCAGGAGATCAGACCCCAAAATGACACCCCGTTGAACTACCTCTGGACCCATGGCCAGACAAGCACGTCTGCCCCGATACCCCGGGTAAATCTGAGCCTGTGGTGGGGCCTGGATAATCCCGCCATGGCGTCGCACCAGCGCAGAGCAAATGCCCTGCCCGGTGCGACGACCCTGCCAGCAAAGCTGGGGTGACCATGTAGCACCAGAAGTTCCCTCAGTGATGCCACGCGCTCGGCCAGCAAGACCAAGACAAGGGCCACTAGCCTTGACACCTTATCCCGCTGCAACCTAGAATCCTGCGCTACCGTGTAACTCTCCACCCCAGGACTACTAGCTGTGGAGATGGGCCCTCGGTCTTTTCGGGCGCTAAAGGGACACCAAGTTCCTCCATTAGCGTCTGAAATGTGTTGAGGAGACGTGTATACGTGTCCCAGCCCCGTTCAGCCCCGAATAAAACCATCCAGGGAATGGGCTACAGACCGGGACCCTGACCTGCGGACAAAAGCCCACTCTAGGAAAGTGGTGAAACGCTCGAATACCGAGCCCCCATGGACTAGCCAAAAGGCATGGCATCATTGAAATAATATGCTCCCCAGGACGGGGGTGCAGGGACAGGTCCAACGACCCTGCCCGCATAGACCCTCTTGTGAAAGCTGGCAGCAGCCACCTCCTCCCTCCCCCTAAGGGATAAAAGACTGGGGGCATCCTGAGGGGACCTATTACCCATGAAAGGGATCCGGAACCCCTGCCTAGAACCCTGAAGGAGATAACCCGCATCCTCTCCCTTCGGGTACAATGTGAGCCAACTCTCCCACACGTCCACCTTAATTGGGGAGGGAGCCCTTCGGTGGACTAGATCCATCTGCGGCAGTCTTGCCAGCCCCCTGTCTGCCCCACCCTCTGCCCCGCATCCCTCTAGGCCTGGGACAGGCAGAGGCCGCGTGGGGGCCAACACAGGTGGGACACTCCTGTCTGTATTTGCAATTCTTCCCATTGCAGGAGCCATTGTCCGAGAAGGTCCAGCACAGCAGGCGGGCTGTAACCCCCTGCCCCGCCACTTGGCGGGGTGCCTGCGCTGGAGCAGCTCGCTGGACCGCAATTCCACAATGATACATCTCCCTAGGCGCAGTGCGCGTGGGGTCATGTACAGAAGCCACAGCTTCTGACAGGGCTCATCCCACTTCATCTCCGGGTGTAGGGGCACTCTTGTACGGAATTCTTTTTTTCCATAAGCCAACCACGACGTGCGTGGTGGCTAGCCAATCATCGGGAAGGCCGTTGTCGGTACAAAATGTAGACCAGGCATGCGCAGCGGGACCTGGATAGCCCATGCAGTGCCACATACTGCCCCGGGGCAGAAATCCCCACCCCCAGGGTCGTGCCATAATGCAACCAAGGGCACTGGGATAGAATGACAAGTGATGCCCCACTAGCCTCTAATTGGCAAGGCGAAGAGCACTGAACCACCCCGCTGAAAGTGGACTGAGATGTGGGCGTATTCAACTTGACCCCATACTCACTAGTTGCACCCCCGTGAGCCGCCCCCACTGGGGGTTCCGGCACACCGTGGGCGTCGGAGCTCGCGACCGAAATCGAGCTCTAGGACGACCTCCAACGCATTCCAATCGCTGTACCGGACAAACAGGGAGCTGCGAGGCAGCGGCAGGCACAGGCTGGACTGTCTCCATAAGCCCGACCCAGCCGGCCGCCTGTTACAGAGTGACAGCGGTGGAAGTAGCCGGCGGACAGGAGGGCCCGGTAGATCGGAAAAGGACCCCCCACCCACTGGATTGCTAAGGATGCCTCCAGTACAGCCAAACGTGCCAACCAGGCACCCCCAGCCACAGTAAACCCCCAGCAGGTGGGCCAGGCGGGCCGGACGGCCCGACGGGAAGTGTGCCAGAGGCCCTGAATTCAGAGCCTGTGCCCGAATAAGCCATGCCCCAAAATTCCAGCCCCTAATTGGCAAAAACATGCTGTGAGGCAGCACCAGGCCCTCCCCCCAATTGTCCCGGCCCCTGGCGGGCCGCCGTGGGCCAAGGGCCGCATCCCCCGCAGGGCCGGCCTGGGGTTGAAAACGGCACGGCACGGGAGCTCATCCTGTCCTGCATGCGCAGAAATTGAAACACTGACCTTAAACAACCCAGTCAGCTTCTGTAGCACTGGATACACTGCAGTCCTACTTAAAGTTTGGGCACCCCTAAGTTGGAAAAATCAGTGAGCGACGGAGCAAACTTCTCTGCTCCCCCGCGCTCTGAAGGCAATAGGCTGGAAAGCCGAAAGGAAGCCTCGAACAAAGGCTGGCAACTCAAGCCTCTTGCAAAGCGGCAGAAGGGAATAAAGCGACGGAAAAAACTCCTCCTCACCGTCGCTTTATTTTTACACTCACCAGCCATTCAAGGAGTATAGAGCAACACGATCCCTATCCAGGGCTCAGCACCCACTGACTGGAAAGCCGGAGCACGAGAGCATTTGCAGTAGGAATCAAACTCCGACCCTCCAGGCAGCGAGTTCAGGATCTTAATCCCCTGAGCCACAGGGGTCCGACAGAGCGACGGGGGAAAAAACTTCTCCGCTCCGTCGCTGAGGTAAAATGGCAGCTCGGCTGCCTCGTGGCCACCCCTTTTATAAGGGAGCTGGCCACGCCCCTAACTACCCGGATTCTCTGTCCTGTGGGGGGGGCCCCGCAAAGGGCGCGGCGGCCATTTTGGCGCCGCGCTTGCAATATCATCATACCTCTAAATGTAAGGAGGGCTAACACTGCCATGTTTTGTTAATGGGCTTTCTGGAAGCACTTGGGTAGCTAGCAGCCACTGTCAGAAGCAAAATATTGTAAAGGCAGATCTTTGATTTGATCTAAGGCACTTATTATATTCTCAATAGCTCAAAAGCTCACACAATGTGTGAATGTGGAGAGATACAGAATCCAGCTCATTTGCTGGTCTGCCAATTACTACTGGAAACATGTACTGATGAGGATTTAATTTTGGCCAATGACAAAGCCAAGAAGATGGTTTCATTTTGGCAGTTTAAAGTTTGATCTGGACACGAAAGAAGAAGAAGCTCAAAAGCTCACTTGTGGGATTTGATCTCCATGCCATTTGATATAATCAGAGCTTGGGAAAGTCACTACTAACAGTTCCAGCATCCAGCTTCTCATGTATCAGTGAAAGATGGACAGGCTTTATACTTCTTCTGTTACAAGTGCTTAATTATGACTGAATTATATCTGAGGACTCTTCGGTATAAATTGTATGCACTAAAAGTCACAGATTCTATTCTGTCCTTTGGTAATGCTGGTAAAGAAGTACAAATAGATTCTCAACATGAACAAGAGCTGGGACTGCAGTGGCTCAAGTGGCTAAGATGCTGACTGGGAGGCGGAAGGTCAGCAATTCGATACCCAAATATTGTAGGACGGAATGAGCTCCCGTCTTTGTCCCAGCTCCTGCCAACCTAGCAGTTTGAAAGGAAGAAATTGCAAGTAGATAAATAGGGACTACTTAAGTGGGAAAGAAACAGTGTTCCGTGCAGTGGTGGGCTTCAGCAGGTTCACACCAGTTCGCCAGAACCGGTAGCAGAAATTCTGGCTGGCCCCGCCCATCCAAGTTTTGAAATAAAATAGGCCTAATTCAGGTACAATGCAGGGTTTTCCCCTGGCCATGCCTACCATACCTCTCTCACAGAGTAGGTAGTAAAAAAAAATTGAATCCCACCACTGGTTCCGTGCACTCCGGTGTCTAGCCATGCCTGCCACATGACCACGGAAATGTCTGCAGAAGCAGACAGCGCTGGCTCTTTGGCTTTGAAACAGAGATGAGCACTGAACCCTAGAGTCGGATACAACTGGCTTTTGAGCAAGGGAAACCTTTACCTTTACCTATGAACAAGAGCTAAAATGAAGGAAGGGGAATCCTCTGAAATGGTTTGTGTTTTTTATTTTCTGCTCAGGTCCCATTAAAAAATCAGGTGAATCAACAGTCTAGATAGAATTGAATTAGCTCATTTGCCATACAAACACACTAAAGTAATGGCTGTGAAGACTTGATGCTCTGCCTGCTTCCTCTGCAGTGTTTTCAGGTGGGGAGTGACTGTGTGCCTCATTGTATCAAGAAGATTCCAGAGCAGACAGCAGAAATGATCTGAAGGCATGAGAAATGACGGACCCTAAAATAGCTCATTGGATGGATCTGATCAAAGCCGAAATGTCTGGAAAGGTGCCCAGAAGAAAGGAAACACTCAGAAAAATCAGATGATAAAGGCAACAAAGGCCATAGGGACACAAAGAGACTTGCTGCACACAGTGTGACCAAACCAGGAACTGACACAGCTGAAGAAAGTGAAATGCAAACAAAGGAAGGACACATTTAGTGTTGTCTGCCAGTGAGGATATTTGGCTCAGAGAAAAACAGTCTCATGGGGTTAGGGATAGTGTCTGTTCTTTTGGCTCGCCTGCCAGGATGAGCTGCTCATTGATGTCTTCAAGGCACTTGGTAAAGAGCCCAATTAGGCAACAATTTATGGTACTTGGAGTGGATGTGCACTAACTAATGTATTAGCATTAAAAGGCATTAAAAGGCATCTTTGGCAATGTTCACTGGAGACTGACGGGTTGCCATCATGCAAGTGCTATAAAATGCAAACCAAACACATTTGGGAGTGAGGCTTTAGGAGAACTGTGTGCTAGCTGTTACCTCCTGCTCAGCCCATTTTGTTTTCATTATTATATCCAGCCCTCTGACTTCCTGTAGGCCTGTGGGAAAATCTGCAACTCTGCATTTAGTTAGTTGCATTTACAGTATTTAATTATTGCCAGTCTGGCCAGGGTATCCTGCTATGGAACCTGGAGTAGAACATACTGCCAGGGACTTGACAAACGTCAAGGGGCAGTTAACTAACCTGATGGACTAACAACCTTGGGTGGTGACGTCTACAGGTAATGGTCCCAAATGGATTAAATCCCACCTAAATGTATCTTGATGGAGGGCAGCAACCTCATCAATCCTGGCCTGGGGCTGATGAGGACTTTGGGTGCCAAAAGGACTCAGGGCCAGAAAGTGATTCACAGGATTAGATCAGTGGTACAGGTGACATGCTGCAATGCAGTAGGAAAATGGAAGGCCACTGCATTATGTTGTTCCCAGGACAATCTCCATGACTGATCACCAAGATGATAACCAATATTCAGAATTGGATTTGGCATAAGAAGAAGAAGAATGCACAACTATAATCCTGTGCCCACTTATTATTATTATTATTATTATTTTTAAAAAATGTCTTGTTACGTTACGTTCAGTGGAACTTGCTCTAAGATAAGTGTATATGAGACCGGAGCCTGTTCTAGCAGGACTAGAATTCCAAAGTGCAAACAACCACTGTTGGCTCTGAGACATGGACAATTGGGAATTTTATCTCTGCTCCAGAGACCAGGATGATTGTGTCAGGAGTGCCAGCTTTGTCTTCTTTCATGTCTAGGTCAGACATTAAATTGCCAAAATGAAGAAACATTTTGGTGAATTAATTCCATAGTTTCTTTTGCCTGATCTAGTGTGAGAAAGATTAACTAGCACAAGGTTGACGTTGCCTGAGGTATAACTAATCCCATTACTCATGAATAGAACCTCAGTCTACACGTAGGTGGGACCCCAACTGAATCCAGGATTTTAAGCTTGCCTTCTCACGTCTCCTGACCTAAATCAAGGATGTAAGTAAGGTAGCACATTGCCAAGTAACCACTCCAGTAATCATCTTGTCTTTTAAAAGTATATTGTAGTGAAAGTAAGTTACAGAACAAATATTTAGGAAGCAAAAATTTCTAAGTTTCAAAAGTTCAGAAAGCACATTAAAACAATGAAAGCCTATCTAATTGTGGAAGCCCTGAGGGCTCTCTTCTTGCTTAGAAGCCACAACATGGTTTCTAAGTTCAGAGCTCACCCTTAGCATGAAGCACTGACCAAGAGAAAGTCCTGCCCATTCCCTCTTGTTTTTATCTCCTCAATAAGTTCCACCCTCTTGCCATTCCCCTAAAGGAATCCAGCCAATGACTACACAGTATCACATGCATATCACAAATTAGGTTTCAATTCTCCCAGAACACTAGGGTTTGAATGTTTTGACTACTGAGCAAGTTCAGCCTAGTGATAGCCCATATGGCATCTCGTTAGTGAAGGACACAGAATTCTCCATTAAAAATTACCATGACATGGGATACACCTGATTGTAATTAGAAAATACCATAATCTTTGAAGAGGCTCTTTCTGTGTACCCCACCAAGCCAGCTGAACTGGTGTTGAATCTAAATCCCTCCCCGTCTAGAAATCCTGACCTCACTTTATGCCAAGATTGTGGCTGTGTCTCTAGGATGGAAGTAATATAGAGGTAGCATAACTCAAATTCTCTCTCACTCTGCTCTTTCTTCACTCCATCTTCCCAGACTTTAGCCAGCTGGCAGGTATTTCTGCTGGCATATATCTTAAAATTTCTTTATTTCTTCAAGAAATCAGACCTAAGGTGGCTTACAAAACAGTTTGAAAGCAATATAAAATTATTATAAATAATTGAGGAATCAAGAAACATTAATATAGAATTAAATGTTTTGTGTTATTATAATAATCATTAAAATGCTTTAAATTAGCAGATTAAAATAATTATCTTTCTTCTTCAGGTGCCGTATCTGTTCTGGATATTGGCTATCATCATAGCAATAGTCTTCCTGTTCTTAACTCTTTGGAACAGTTCTTCTGAGGACATGCCACACCAGTCTCTCAGGTTCTTCAGCCATGAAATCCGTCTACACCCAGGGCCTTTCTTCCTAGGGATCTTTCCTTGCAGGGTGAATTGGAGTATTCTATACTTTTTGCTATTCCTCATGATATGGCTAAGGTATTGGAGCTTTCTTTGCTTAATCGTCTTAAACAGTTCTTGTTCTTATCTAGTTTGTCTTAATTTTTTTTTTAAAGCACATTGGTTCTGAAGGCTCCTAAAAGAATAGACAAGCAGATATGAATATGAAGGAGAGACCGATGTCTTGGGATGCATTAAAATATATAACTTGTATTACAATTTTAAACTGTCCAATGCATTTCAGGATGAACAATTTGTAGCCATAAATTTTCTAGGTTATAAATTGTCCAAGCTGAAATGCGTTGGGCAGTTTTAGACTGTAATTGTAATTTAAATTATAAGCCAGTCTCTCCTTCATAATCGGAACTTAATTACTGAAGGCTTTCCTTAATAAGACTCTTAATTACCAAGGACCTAACTCAACGATAAATTTTTTGCCTCCCACCGGGAGGAGGAAAAGTATAATATTTCCTTGCAAGGAGTTCCAGAATCTGGAGGAGTCCATGGTAGAGGGAGCTCTGCCTACACAAGGCACATCTGATGGCATAACTCTGCTGACCCACCCAGGCAGGCACAGTCGCCACACGGTGGCACTACACAGAGAGTTTTGTTCTGGGATAGTCGCGATACCAAAGTCCAAGAGGCAAGCCAAGATCTGTTTACTGGTAGTCTGAGTCAGTAGTCTAATCTAAAGGGTGTCCAGGGGCGTCATCAGGGTTGGCATAGTAGTCAGGATCATGGCAGGCAGGTCAGGGTCTAGGCAGGCAGTCTGGAGTCGAGCAGGATGTCGGTCTTCGCACAAGAGTTGTGCCGACGCTGGCAGGCTGCAAGAAGCTTGCTTATAAGCCTCCCAGCTAATCAGTATCAGCTGGGAGCCTTTTTGGGGCTTTGCCCTAGCCTGCCTGCATCTCAGATGTACCTGTTTCCTGGACCACTCCCTGAGAGGACTGGTCACTGTCATAGCCAGGCTCCTGATCTGACAGGTCAGCTGCCGGGGAAAACAGGCTTGGGCCAGACGCAGGCTGAGGTCCTTGTCTCAGGGCATCCTCAGGCTTGGGTGTAGGAAGAACCTGACTAGGCAAAGTGAGTTCCTCCTGATCCATCTCATCTTCGGAGTCAGAGGAGGGCTGGATCACAACAATAACTGGATAGGTCACCTATGCTCAAAAGCCAGCCATATTTGACTCTAGTGTTCAGTGCTCATCTCCATTTGTAGCCGAAGAGCCAGCGCTATCTCTGTTTGCAGATGTTTCCATGGACATTTGTAAGGAATGAATGTAATTAGAGTAGAGAAACGAATGAGAGCATGTGCAGAGTGTGAGTACAAATTGATAGAAAGTAGCATTGGTAAAAGTGATGGTAAGGCCAGGAAGATAAACAGCAGTGGGTAGAGATAGAATGTTAAGAAGAGCAGATTTGCATGTTGGACTGAGATTGGTTGAGAGATAATGATTGATGGGGAAGGTGCTAGCTTAGGAAAAATAAGAAGTGAGAGAGCTGAGGTAAAATTAGAAGATGAGCTGGGCTTTGAGATTGCTACGGTCCAGAGATAATTCAGCTGAATAGAGGAAGGAAGATTCTTCTAGAGTAGAAAGGCAGGGTTAATATTTTGTGAGGAAATTGATAGTCTGTCTTGCCTTTAGTATTTGAAGCAGTGGTGGGCATCAGTAGATTCGCACCGGTTTGGCAGAAATGGTAGCAAAAATTCTGGCTGGCCCTGACCATCCAAATTTTGAAATAAAGTAGTCCTAATTTCACCCTTGTCATGCCCACCATACCACACACACAGTGTGGTAGTAATTGTTTTTGAGCCCACCACTGATTTGAAGTGTTTATTAATATTAATTGAAGCTGCCTTTTGTTTGTCACAATTTTTCAAACCTGTCTATTTATTTTTATAAATATTTGTGTTATTGAAATTAAACCTTTTTAAAGAAAATCTCAGCCATTGTGTTTATTCACACCTGTAAAGGGAGTTTTTTTTTAAGTTATACTTCCAAGATTATACTGACACAGATGTTATTAGCTAACTTTAGGAAGAGGGTAGACTAGTTTGTCAAGGCAGGCTGGGATTATTGAACCGTTCAATCTCCCAGTGCTTGTCTGGTGGTAAGAAAAATCCAGGCCAGACTTTGCAGTTTAAAAGCGTCCTGGCTGGTACAATATTAGACTCAAGATTTTCTGAGAAATGAGGGTATGACCATTGTTACAATATGTGGCAAGCATGACTAGACACCGAAGTGCACAAAATGATGTTACTTTCCCACCAAACTGGTAGCTATTTATCTACTTGCAGTTTCTTGCTTTCTATGGCTGGCACAACTTTGAGCTAAAATTGCATTATATCTCAGTTTTTATGTCCTTTAAAATTCCTTTCTGAAAGATCTGATCTTGGAATTAGAAGTGTGAGAAAAGAAAACACTCTATTCCTATGGTTCCCAACCCGACAGGGAAGTAATTTGATTTTTAAGGGGAGCATCTGGAAGCTTGTTTATACCAAGTTAATGGCCTTTTAAGGTTCCTCCATGTGAATAGGAGTTCACTTTTTGAATAATAAGAATCATATGTCAGAGGGGGGAGGCAGCAGGATTTTAGAGATACTTGGGTGGTACATGGTTAAAAAAAAGTTGGAAACTACTGCTCTAGCCTCATCCAATGTCTTCTTCCATTCCTTGGATTGTTCTGGTATTTTTGAATTTGTGCAACTTCTTACCGAAGAAATGGTTTCTTATCATAATGCTTCCCAAACGTTTTACTGCTGATGCACTGTAAGAAACAGGGAGCAACAAGAACCCAGAATGCACACAGAAGATATATGCTGGGCTGTGAAATGTGTAAGCACAAGACAGGCTCCTTGCAAAATCATGCAAAGGAGATGCAATCTGCAGAGACCACCAGCTCAAGTCAACCATGGTGGTAATGTTGCTTGGGCAGCTTAGAGCTGAACATTTAAGTGGATAAAATGTTCAATAATTCTTATATCTACCACCACCAGGTATCCAAAAAGTAGGTGAAATAATGCAGAACAAATGCTGCATCAGGAACAGTTCTTAACTGATGACAACTATGGATAGTCATCGTCATCATTATTGTTGTTGTCGTCGTCATCATCATCATAAAAAATAGGTTCTATGTGCAACATTATCATTAAAATTGACAAAAGTGTGTGTGCTCATTAACAGGCATCCATATGACAGTCATTTGCATGTTTAGCCCACAGAAAATTAATTTAATTTTAATTTAATTTAATTTTTGCATTTGTATGCAGCCCAATCAAGAAGCCCGACTCAGAGCGGCTCACACGATAATCATACAATATATAGAACAATACAAATATACAATATACTCAATGCACAATACTCAACACACAGTAATTATACAGTATTCAATCCAAACAATATACAGTATTCAATACAAACAACAACACCTCACAATACTGCAGAGGCCTCTCTGCCCCAGCCTCAAGTAAGTCGGGGGACGATGATGGTGAAGTCCTACCGCCCGCCACTGCCACGGCCTTTGAGCCCCGGCCAGGGGTGGGGCCCAGGGCGACGGTGGTGGAAAGGTCCTGGCACCCGTTGCCACGGCAGCCTCTCTGCCCCGGCCACAGATTGCTTTACAATCATTTGCTTAAATAGATGTGAAATGTGTGTTTGTAATAATGATGTTGGCAAATTTTTGGAGTTGGGATTGCTTAGGTATGAACTCTTCTCAGTTTAGGAAACCATAGCCCTTTATGCATTGTGGATTCACCACTGCAAGATAGCACTTAATTTTAATTTAATTTAATTTAATAGTCATATTTATATATGCTGCCCACTCAGGTAGAATCCGACTCAGGGTGGCATTACAACAAGTTCTAAAAACATATAAAACACTTTTAAAAACCCATATCCCACCCAACCATTCCACCCACTATAAAAAAGAAGAGAGAGTTCTTAATTGTTTACATAAGACAGCAGGTGGGGACTGTGTTCCCATTAGGGCCCCACACCTGCCCTGCCAGCCAGGTCTTCAATCCTCTCCTGAAGGGCAGCAAATCTCTTTGAAGTCTTAGATCTGTTGGCAGGAGGTTCCAGAGGGTTGGTACGGACACGGAGAAGGCCCTCTTCGGGTGCTGGATAGATGTGCTCCCCTAGTTGATGGCACTATTAGAGAGCCCCTCTGGTTTGCTCTGGTTGGATGGGCAGACACTCTTGAGATGATGCGTTCTCTAAGGTATCCTGGCCCACTGCCATATAGGGCTTTAAAGGTCAAAACCAGCACCTTGAATTGCACCCGGAGGCAAACTGGTAACCAGTGCAGCTCCTGAAGTAGTGGTGATGTGCGGGCATATTGTCCACACCCCATCTCCACCCGGGCTGCCGCATTCTGGACCAGCTGCAGCCTCCGAATGGTCATCAGCCACATGTAGAGCACATTACAGTAATCTAGTCGGGAAGTGACCAGAGCGTGAGTGACCATAAGCAAGGAGTCCCGGTCCAGGAGCGTTCGCAACTGGCGAATCACCCAAAATTGGGCAAAAGCCCTCCTGGCCACAGCCGCTACCTGTTCTTCTAGCAGCAGCCACAAGTCCAGAAGGACCCCCAGGTTGCGCACTGGGTCTGTCTGGGGCAAAACAGCCCCATCCAGAACCAAAGATGGTAGCTCCCGGGATAACACGGGGCCCCTTATCTATAGCAACTCTGTCTTGCTGGGATTCAGCCAAAGCCCATTGGCCCATTGGCCCCCATCCAGACCCCAACGGCCTCCAGGCATCCGGATAGGATTTCAATGGCATCACGGGCCGAGATGTACAACTGAGTGTTATCCGCGTACTGATGGTACCGCACCCTTTAGATTTTTCAAAGCTGTTCCCTGGATATACAGCTTTTCATTAGAATATCTTCTTCAGGAAAATCTTTTTGTGTGTCAAAAAAGTCTCAAATGGTAACAGCTTTGAAAAATCTAAAGAGACATATCTGAATTATTTTGATTAACCCAGAGAGACTATTTCTCATTTGATTTCATTTCCATATTGACAGACAACTATTGGATACTTCTGAGACTGTATTTTGATGTGTTGATGAAATGATGGACTTTTGCATTCTTTGAATTACTATTCTCATTAAAACTGAACAACGGTTTATGGAGAATTATCCCTGTTTTATTTACATTTAAATATATCAAGAATCATTTTGCCACAGGCGGCTTTCTTCTTTCCCGCATTCCAACCGTCTGGCTGTTTTCCCCCCCATGACCCTGGATGACCAGAAGGTTAGCAGGTGAGCAGTTCAAGACCTGAGTGCTGCACGACAGAGTGAGCACCCATCATCTGTCCCAGCTCCTGCCAAACTAGCCATTCAAAGGCAAGAAATTGCAAGTAGATAAATAAGTAGTTTTGTCGGGAAAGGTGACCGTGTTCTGTGCATTCGGGCATCTAGTCATGCATTCCATATGACCATGGAAATATCTGCAGATCAGACAACGCTGCCTCTTTGGCTGTAAACTGAGATGAGTACACACCCTAGAGTCAAACATGACTGACTTTCAAGCAAGAGAGACGTTTACCTTTAGATGTTTTATCTCTGCTTACATAACTAAGTTATGCTCTTAAAGCAGCCCAAGTTTTCGCTCATTCTTTTGAGCCAGATCTAATCATGAATTCATCCATTTCTCCAAAATGAGTTGTGTTTGATCCTGGAGGCCAATTTTTTATTTGCATGGACCTCTACGGACCACACAGACCATCAGAAACACAAGAAATGAAATTGGAACTGGCTAATGTCTTCCTTGTTTTAGAAATATCATTGTATGTGGTGTTAAAAGGTGTGATGAGATGCTTTGTTCCTTCTCATGTAACATAACAAAGTAAGTGATGTCCTATTAGTCCTTTCCAAACTTTAGCTAACCCCATTAACCACAAACACCTGAAGTGATCTCCACCACTTTTCTTCTCAAATTCAAAATACTCTCCCCCAGTGCTCGATTCTAATCAGCTATAATAGCCGTGTTGCACTTGTCTGCCAGTTTATCTATTAAAACACCAAACTTGGGATGCAATTCCTTGGTTATCTCATTCTTGAATGTGAGGGTGTGGACACACAAAATTATTCTCCTCACTCGTGAGAGAGCAAGAGGTTTTGTAATGAGATATACTTTTTAGTGTCGATTAAGTAAAATTGTGAAAATACCAGTTTAGCTAAAACAATACATGAATGCATATTGCAGAAAATTATTATGACTGGAGCTTTGCAGCATTGTCTTTTAAGGGTAAGAAGCATGGAGGGGGTAAAACATATTTGTTTGATCAAACTTTTGTTTTTTCATGTGGTTTCTCTGTGATTTGCCTCTCAAAGAGAAAGACACTGGTTTTATGTAGGGACAGCTTTGCACAAAATACAGAGTGTTTGGGTAAAATAGTGCCCAAAATATCTTTTTCTCTTGATGGCAAAAAATCTCATCTGACTTTTCTTGCATCAGGGCCTTCTCCAGTGAGTCCTCTCTTCTCATTTGGTAGCCAAAGTAATTGAGCTTCATCTTCAGTATTTGTCCTTCCAAGGAGTAGTCAGGTTTGATTTCCTTCTGTATTGACTGATTTGATCTCCTTGCAGTCCAGGGGACGCTCAAGAGTCTCCTCCAGCACAGTTCAAAGGCGTCTATTCTTCTGTGCTCAGCCTTCCTTATGGTCTAGCTCTCACAGCCATACATTATTACTGGGAAGACCATTGCTTTAACTATGCAGACTTTTGTTGGCATGGTGAAGTCTCTACTATGTAAACATATAATTTAAAATAAAACCACACATTTTGTTTGTATATTTTAGACATGGGAAGAAATCTTACCATTGCCGAGGTTTCAGTTATGACTAGCCATCTTGGCAATGGGACTCTCATCTCCAACAAGAAATGGCATGGAGATTTTTGTCATTTCTGTGCTTTGTGAAAACTATACTTTGTGAAAACCTTCAGTCACTGTTCAAACTTGTTTGTTTGTTTTTTCATTCATTTGTCCGTTCAATTTATATAACCGCCTTTTTTGCCTATGTGACCCAGGGCAGCTCACGTCAGTTTAAACCTATACCCAATGCTCATTAAAACTGAATAATATAAAACTATCTACAAACGTTTATAAAACCTCCCCAATCCCTTTAAAGAGAAGGTCACCGGGCAGGAGCAAGTAAGGACCCTGGGCAGGGCTAAATAACTTAGCATGGCTGGGTTATGGTACCAGTTGTACCCCACACCGGCTGGCACAGCCACGTTTTAAGGACTTCCTGAAGGGGAGCAACTCTGCCTGGAAGCGCAATTCAAGTGGCAGGAGGTTCCATAGGGCCGGAGCAGATACCGAAAAGGCTTTCCTCCTGGTCCCAATGAGATGTGCCTCCCTAGCTGATGGGACCACTAGGGAGCCCCTATGGTCTGCTCTCGTAGGATGGGTCAAAAACATTGGGGTGATGCGGTCTCTTAAGTGTCCTGGCTCACTACCATGAAGGGCTTTAAAGGTCAAAAACAGTATCTTGAATTGCACCCAGAGTCACACTGGCAACCAATGCAGCTCCCATAGCAGCGGGGAAGCATGGGCATAACGCCCACACCCCGTCACCACCCGGGTAGCCACATTCTGAACCAGCTGTAGCTTCTGAATGGTCATCAAGGGCAGCGCCATGTAGAGCGCATTACAATAATCCGATCTGGAGGTGACCAGAGCGTGAGTCACCATGAGCAGGGAGTCCCGGTCCAGGAGTGGGTGTAATTGGTAGATGACATGAAGTTGTGCAAAAGCCCTTCTGGCCACTACTGCCACCTGCTCTTTGAGCAGTAGTCGTATCCAGGAGGACCCCCCAATGCACCGGGTCTGTCTGGAAAAAAAAGCCCTATCTAGCACCAAAGATGGTAGCTCCCGGGATAATGCGGGGCCCAAAACCCACAGCCACTCAGTCTTGCCAGGATTCAGCTGAAGCCCATTGTCCCCCATCCAGACCCTCATAGGCTCCAGGCACCTGGATAGGACTTCAGCTGCATCATTCGGGTTCCCACGGGCTGAGATATACAGTTGGGTATCATCAGCATTTTGTTGATACTTCACCCCATGGAAATGGATGATCTCACCCAGTGGCTTCATGTAGATGTTAAATAGAAGAGGTGAGAGTACCAAGCCCTGTGTCACCCCATACTGGAGAGGCTTAGGGCTGGACAACTCACCCTCCAACAACACCGATTGGGTCCAGGCCTTCAGAAATGAGAAAAACCAGGGCCACGCAGTTCCCTGGGCCCCCAATCCTTGGAACCATTCCAGAAGGATACCATGTTCTAAGGTATTGAAGGCAGCTGAGAGTTCAAGGAGAGCAAGGACAGAAGGGTTACCCCTAAAATCTTTTCCCTCCATTAAGCTAAATACTAGCTCAGAGCATTAAATGTATGCCAGTGTGTGACCAAGCTACTTTGGAGAGGAAGTCATCTCAGAATGGTTTGCTTCTGAGTTCACAGGAAGACCAAAGATTTAATTCAGTCACGGTATTATTTTCTTCTGTGTTTCTTAACCTATTATCTCCACACTGGAGTCAATCCAGAGGCACATCTTGACAAATCCTGTCAAATTGATTCCATTATGGCATGATCCTTCGCTAAAAATGGGAAAGAATGTTGATGGCTTTGAGATTCTTACCCAAATTATTCTTTTCACATTGAGTTCTGAAATTCATTATGACAAGCAAGACACCTTACTTCCACACACAATATTTTTCATATACACAAAACCAAGCACATATTTTCAATACACAAGGAGCTGAAATATAAGCAATTGGAAAATATGCATATACACTTTTTTGTGAATGAGAGAACTCTGTACAACAATGTGTACATTAGGGAAAATTTGTAAATACAGGAATAAAAACAGAATCATGTTATGCAATATAACATAACATAAGAAAGGATGTTCCAAGACCATGCAGAGGATTCAGAGACATCCAGAAAACTCAAAACTGAGAGCTTTCATGCCCCATTTAATTACAAAATGCACTCTTTCCAAATGTGAGGTGTGTAGGGAGACATGAGCCACTTAAACTTTGCAATATTTCCAAAAGTTTCCAGTTACTGAGTAGCCACCCATCCTTCAGACACCTGAAGATCCAAGATATCAGTGAATTTAAAATGTCCTCATATCTAGCCTTTTGAGACAGACTTAGCTTGGGGTTATGTGTTATACTTTCTTCTCATCTCTGGGAAGTTTGACAACACATGAAAAACAAAGAATAGTGAAGAGAGAGAGAAAGACAGAAGGAGAGTGAGAAGGAGGCACTATCATAATTTAAAGCCAAGAAAGCTTCTTCAATATACAGTATATTACCGATAGATCTTGCCCATGGCTGTCACTGTTCTCTGTTACCAGCTGATCTTCCTGCTGTGGATCGTACACAGTATTCCTTGTGCTCACAGCTGCATAATGACTATAAAGAAACACAAATGTCAACAGAACTGTTGAAGAGACCCTTTTCACTGCCAAAGATCACTTCAGGGGCTTTGTGTTTCAGTCACAAATAGCAACATCATTCATTTCCTCCCGAGGCATGAAGCTTCATATCCCTCTTTGAAAGTTTCACTCCTGCCCACTCCATCTGTGTGGATCTGCAATTTGAAGATTGCTAGCCTATATTCCATCAGTGTGTTGCTTGCACATACTGTACTCAATTTATCTATCACATTTTATTATACTCAGAGACTTAATTAAAGGTCTTACCCAGCCAGCTTGATTGGCTTTACATTGTTTTTCATGAGGGGCAAAGGGGCAGCAAAAAGCCAAATGACAAAGGAAAGAAACAAGGAGTTTTAAATTGGCCATAGACCCATAAGCATATAAGTGTAAAGGAAAGGGAGGAACTGTGCACTTGGGATTACAATTATAGTTATTAGCTATTTAAGAAAAATAAGAAACCTTTGTCTGCTCATTCCATTCAGTGCTATAAGATCCATTTATCACATTCCACTGTGTTAACACTTTAAGGCTCTTAATGCCAGGAACACAGGTTGGATTCTCTAATGTGATGAGCACAGAGACTTGTATTTAACGAAAAATGTCAAAGAGCTCTTGTTTCATAGAATGTTGGCTACAATAACTCAAGCGTTCACCTCCTTTAAGATAAATGGTTAAAAGACATAGCAGGTGCATTGCTTATCCAGTGTCTTGAAAATGAGATGATATTGCCATAAAAAGATGAGCTACAGAACATGTAGTTTCCTAGCTCCTATTCTGGAAGGGCTTTTTTTTTTAAAAAAAATCTAACATTGCAGTTTTTCTTCCTAATAATACTAAATTGCATCTTATAGGGATGGATGACTAGAGCTTGTTAAGGTCCATTGTCCTTGTCACTTATGTATTCAATTATAAGTCTATTCTGAGGCTTTTGC
Organism: Bradypodion pumilum; assembly: GCA_035047305.1. NCBI lineage: Eukaryota > Metazoa > Chordata > Lepidosauria > Squamata > Chamaeleonidae > Bradypodion > Bradypodion pumilum. The sequence goes on along the minus strand of JAWDJD010000004.1, from coordinate 59,726,240 downwards.
AATTTTCCATGAGGAACTGGGTGGCTGCTGGTCACAATTCAATATAATTCTATGGCCATTTCCTAAATTAAGAAATTAATTTCTGTGGAAATAGTGAATGACAGACTATTCATATGAAGATGCAATGGGCAGATCATGGTTAAGCTCGTCGTCGACAACTGCAACTCGTATCCGAGAATGCATTTCCCCCCTGAAGCAGGAAATATGTCACTGGCATGAATTTGTTTAAGGTGGATCCCAACTTGCCATGAAGTGACCCACACACTAAGATCACAGAGCCATCTCCTACAGCACACATGAAATGAGACATGCAGGATTTAACACCGGGACTGCAATGGACTCCTGCAGCCTTGAGATATCATCAAGACACGCCTTCACAGCCAGTCCATCTGTTATGGTCTCTTTTGCCTCCATGACAATTGGGAATCAGAGTTCTTCCTCTGCTCTTTTTGCCATTGGGCCCAATATGATTGTTTCCAGTGGCATTTCCTCCACTGAGGGGGACCAACACCCCACCTAAATGGGCTCACCCACCCATAGCCATTGCCCCTTTAGGGTGTCACGTTAGTTAACCACCACCCGAAACTTGGCATTGAGTCGCTGGCTGTATGGTCTATTCCATTACCGTAGCGGGATGTCTGGCCAGACTAGATAATCCATCACTAATGATGCAAGTTAAGGACACTCAATGAATTTGAATTGAAGAATTAAGCTAAGAATTTGCTGTACTTTCCCCATTGATTAAGTAGTTTGATATTTTTGAAGGTGAGATGGAATGGGGAAGAATGGGTCTTAGCTATTCATCCAGTGCCATCTTGCTTCACAATTTAATTAAAGCTATTTTATTATTCTTTATTTCCTTACAAAACAGACAGTATTGAATGTGCATGCCCAAATTATGATGAGTATGTTAGTCAACAAAACTTGTTTCTGAACTGCCAAGATAAATCCTTCCATTTCCTTCTTCAAAACTCCTGCTCTTTACCATCCCCATGTCAGCCTTTAGTCTGCCTTTCTTTCTGTTTTTCAAGTATTGGCCATGTATATGCTTGTTTTCTCAGTTTGTTGTTGTTATTATTCACCTCATTTATCCCCATTTCCACTTCTTCATAGTGCTCAAGAAAACTGAAACATTATAAAAAGACAACTTTTAAAGCTAAAAAACCAAGTAATACCATAAAATCATTACCATCAACTTCCTCTAAAATTAATAGTTACACACATCACAAGAAATATTGAACAGTTTCATATGCTGATTTTGAAATATGGATCTCTACATCCTACCAGAAATAAATGAGGATGCCACCTGACTAAAACAGTCAAGGAAGGGCATCCCACAATCAGAGAGAAAGACTTCTTCTGTGTTCCATCAAACAAGCATCCATGGGTACTATAGCACTCTCAAGAGGCCTCTCCTGAGGATCTTAGCATCCACAATGAGCCAGGCAGACTCCTAGATAGCCTGGTGTTATGGTGCTCAGGTACAGCAACAAGCACTTTTTAAAAAATAATACAGGAAAAGGGAAAACCATTATGCCAAGGACACCAAGAGAACCTTGTTTAGCATATATTGACATTTGGCTTGCAGTGATGCATACATTTCATGAGTCTTAACAAGACATGGAAATATCATGGCAGATTGCCATGTTCCCTAAAGCAAAATGTTGTTTCCATATTTCAGGTCTATTCTCCACCCTTTCTTCTCACACACATTAATGTCATTAGTGATATAAATGAGAGGTGTGTGTAGGAGTGAGACTACCCCCAAGGTAGCAATTACTGGGACTGAATTTTGTAATGCAAGTGGCAGCATTACTCTGATGTAATTTGGTCATAAAATAAATTGTGTTGCCTATAAACCTGTTGGATGCCAGTGTTGTCTTGCCAATGGTTTTCATGTGTTCAAAACTAAAAAGGCTATAGGGAAATAACCTGGTTCCAGGCTGTTGCAGCCCCAATAGTCTGCATACTAAAAAAATAGTTGCAACACTATGAACCATTGAATATTTACTGAAAGGTGCAATTCACATAATGATAGAATGCAAACTTTGCCCTCTCCTACAGATTTGAATAAAAGTTGGCAAGGAAACATTTTCACGGTACATTTCAGTCTTGGAGAGATTCGCCCCGTCAACAGTTGGAAGGAGCAGAACTGAATCAGGTTCTGTCTCCATTTCACATTTTCCAGTAGCCCTTGGTGCCAGTCTCCGGCTGATATTTTGCCACTTCATATTCAGCACTGGGATAATTTTCCAGTTTTAAATGTCAGAGTCTGTTCAGATACTGATGGAAATTAGTCATATTGAAATTCATAGCAAAAGGGGCATTAGTACACTTGAAACTTTTCATTTTGGGCATATATTTGCATGTGTGACTAAAAGATGTTAGAACACCAGGGAACGTCCAGCCTTTGAAACCTGAAATGCTAAAATGCATCTTTTTAGAAAAAGAAGAATTCAGAGCATTAGATTGCAAGCATTTGTTGCTTCATGGGGTGAACAGCGTTCTCATGTGCACTTGGCTTCTTCTCTGCACACATGTGCCCTACTTCATTCATACCCAGAATCAATGATTCAGAAAATGGATTGATTCAGCTTGGAGCAATGCAGAAGCCATCCAATTCAATTCAGGTTGGAAACTTAGTCCTGCATTGCATGAAATTTCCAGGCATAGATGTCCCCTGAGGCAAGAATATCGAGAGTGGATAAACCAAGTAAAGGCATTCACAGTGAGTAGAAGCTAGAGCAGCCTGCCGCCAAATAAAATGGCTTCTTTTCTTTCTTCTATCTGTGCTGGTATTTTTGGTTTTTTTTGTGGAACAGCTCAGGGGAAAATGTTTTTTCTCTCTTACATTTCAGTATTCCTTTGAGTCCAAAGCACTAATGAATGTTCTGGACTAAATTATGTCCATTTCAGAAGAATCCACTTTGATTTTAGTGTCTCCCAAAGGTACCCCAAACAGCCCATTTTGTTTTGGGACTGCTTTGTCTCTAAAATACGTGTCTAACATGACATTTGGAGAGAAATGGATCTGGTTGAGAAGGAGGGCAAGAGCATTGTGTGCATTGTCACTCTCATCACAGAAAGAAATGACTTCTAATTCTCTAACCAGCCAACACACCCTACACATCAACCTGCAAACTTTAAAATGTAGATATCTGTGGAGAAATAAGCATCAGCTATAACACCACACTTTTATTTATGTTCTGTTATATTGTGTTCTATCTGTTTCTATAACATCTTATATAGATCAGAACTTTTCAAGCATTAGTAATGAACATGTATGCAGAAGAAGCATCTGCAGCCTATATGTGTTTATTAGCACATCTTTAGTGGCTCAAGTTGCTAAGACGCTGACTGGGAAGCGGAAGGTCAGCAGTTCGATTCCCGAGTACTGCAGGATGGAAATGAGCTCCCGTCTTCGTCCCAGCTCCTGCCAACTTAGCAGTTCGAAAGCAAGAAATTGCAAGTAGATAAATAGGGACCACTTCGGTGGGAAGGTAACAGCGTTCCGTGCGCTCCGGTGTCTAGTCATGCCTGCCACATGACCGCGGAAACGTCTGCAGAAGCAGACAACACTGGCTCTTCGGCTTAGAAACAGAGATGAGCACTGCACCCTAGAGTCGGATATGACTGCCTTTCGAGCAAGGGAAACCTTTACCTTTACCTAGGGAGCCATCAAATGTATATATATATATAGGTTTACAAAGTATATTTTCTTACCAGTGAATGAAGGCTGTACAAATGGGACAAGGTTTTCCCAATATGATTGCATCGTTTATGTTATGTTTCTTTAAGACTTTGTACAAATGCAAAAGATTCTTCTATCTTGAAGTTTGATCCTGCTCACTTTTCAAAACCAGGCTTTGCTAATGCTAGATCAGGGGTGACCAAACTATGGCTCAGGGACTTGTTTTACTTCTGCTTCCAGCAGCAATGAGGGCTTTGTGGGCTGGTTGAATTGGCATTGGGGCCAGATGTGGCCCCCAGGCCATAATGACCAGCCCCCTGAACCACATGACCAGCCTGCAGCTCAATTGGTTTTGGCACCCCTGCGCTAGATGCTCAATATCTGAGGTAACCCAAGCAGAGTGAAGAAGTTACTTAATAACACATGATTCTATTGGTTTTTGTTGTGTTCTAATGGTTTTACCTTCCACAATGTATCTGAACCAATGTAACCTTGCCTATAGCAACAATGTAACCTTCAGCTGCATCATATGAACCCTGTAAGTGGACGCGAGCTAATGACCACCAGCTGGCAGCAGCGAGCGTCCAAGCTCCTTGGTCCAAACTCATCAAAGGCAACAGCGCGGGAAGTTTTCCCGCCACCACCTACACCTGGACAAGAAGGGCGTGACCCGCAATGACGTCACGCAGACAGTAGCCAATGGGCTACCATGGAACCACGTTCAAATGTATTACTACTGTATATAAAGAGCTATCGATCCGCCATTACCTCATGTTCCCTCTGTCCACGATGCAATAAACCTGAGTTAACCCAGCCCGAGGCTGTGTCCTGTGTCTTGGTTTGCATACACCAAATTGGCGACGAAGGTGGGATCATGGATCCCCACGGAACAGCCAGGGCACAGAGCGGGTTCAACATCACCAAACCGCAAGACTGGGAGCTGCTTGAGATGGACTTCCAGGCGGCACTGGTGAAACTCAAAGTCAAAGGAGACGACGAGGAGAGGAAGAGGGCCATCCTCACCAGAATGCTCGGGATGGAAACCAAGCGGACGCTGGTGGGCATCATCGCTCCGAAGAAGGTGAGCGAATTTAAGGCGGACGACATCATGAAGCTGCTGCGAGAGCGCTTCAGTCCTTCGAGGGCAATGTTTCCCGCTCGGAGCGCGTTTTGGAGGCGAGTCCAAGCGCCGGACGAGTCGGTTGAGACATTCGTGGCCGCCATGAGGATAGCCGCCGCCCCCTGCAAATGGGACAACATCCTAGAGATGGCCCTCAGGGACGGCGTGCTGTGTGGCCTGAAAGACAAGGAGGTGCAGCGCAGCTTGATGAACAAGGAGCCGCCACCCACGCTGGCAGAGGTCGTAGAGGCCGCGGAAGCCGCAGAGTCCACGAATGCTGGAGTGGACGAGATGCACCAGTGGCGTGAGTGGCGTCCTAGAGCCGGCAAGGCGGCAAATTCGGTGCACGGGAAGTCCAGACAGGCGGTGCACGCAACTCGACGGGCCTCAAAGTCGTCTACGGAAGGCAGCGACGGCGAAGAGGTCCAGAAGGTCCGAAAGGGTGGTCGACGCTGCGATGGTTGCGGAGCGGCCCATGAGCGCGTGAGATGCCCATTCAGGAAGGCCGAGTGTTACACCTGCGGCCGACGGGGGCACATCGCCAAGGCATGCAGAAAACGGAAGGAGGGCCGGAGGCAGTCACAAGATCGTTCGGCCAGACCGGACCGTCCAGCGAGGCCCAAAGATGGCGCCCAGACCACGAGGAAGCAGGATGGCGTGGGCCGCGTCTCGGACGACAGCGAGGACGACGCCACAGTGTTCAGCGTGTCCGCGGGACAGTCCCATTACTTCGTTGAGGTACTAGTACAAGGGGCCCCTATTAGGATGGAAATTGACTCGGGGTCCTCCTATTCTATAATTCCCCAGAAAGAGTTCTTGAGAATCGACCCCCACGTGCGGCCCAAACTCAAAACGTTGAGGTCCACGCTACGAGACGTACAGGGAAACAGCATTCCGGTGTTGGGGGTCGGGAAATTTCGGGTCAATTTTAAGAGACATTCTGCGGAACTGCCCCTAGTTGTCCTTAAGGGGGGAAGTTGTAGCCTCCTAGGGACGCAGTGGTTCCAGCCTTTAGGTTTGTTCATAGGGGGAGTGCATACAGTGGGGGTGGACCCAATACAAGCGGTTTGCGATGCGCATCCCGCCGTTTTTAAGAAAGGACTCGGAAAGTTCAAGGGACCCCCTGTAGCCTTCGACCTAGACCCGGAGGTCCGCCCGATAAGACTCAAACCGCGCAGGGTGCCATTCGCACTCAAGGACAAGATAGAGGCGGAACTGGACAAACTGGTGGGCCAGGGGATTCTTATTCCTGTTGATTCCGCGGAGTGGGAAACTCCAATTGTAACGGCTCTAAAGGCTAACGGGGAGGTGCGCATTTGCGCTGATTATAAGTGTACAATTAACAAGGCGATCCGCCCTAATGCATACCCGGTGCCGGTGATCAGCCACCTTTTAGCCAGGCTGAATGGGGGAAAGTGTTTCGCTAAACTCGATTTGGCACAAGCATATCAGCAACTCCCAGTGACCCCCGCCACGGCCGCGGCACAAACGATAGTTACACATAAAGGGGCGTTCCAGGTGTCGCGCTTACAGTTCGGCGTGAACTCGGCACCCGGCCTTTTTCAGTCGCTTGTGGAACGCCTCCTGAAGGGACTGGAGGGGGTGTTGCCTTATTTTGATGACGTGTTGATAACAGGGGGGAGTGAGGCTGAACTGGCAAAGAGATTGGACAAAGTACTAACCGTGTTCGAGAAAGCGGGGCTGAGACTAAGGAAGGACAAATGTGTTTTTTTTGAAACTGAGGTTGAGTTTTTAGGTTTCCGGATCACACCCGAGGGGATTAAGCCGTCTAAATCCAAAGTAGCAGCCATAAAGAAGGCCCCTCGCCCCACATCCAAAACCGAGCTACAGTCTTTCCTGGGGCTCCTCAATTTTTACCATACATTCCTCCCGCGGAAGGCGTCCGTGGCCGAACCGCTCCATCGGTTACTTAAAAAGGAGGAGACATGGATGTGGGGTGACGAGCACGAGAGGGCGTTCAAAGAACTAAAGCAACTCTTAACATCTGAGGCAATCCTGACGCATTTCGACCCCAAACGGCCGGTGGTCTTAGTCTGTGATGCATCCCCGGTGGGGGTGGGGGCGGTGCTTTGCCACGTGTTGGATGACGGAAGGGAGGCCCCGGTAGCGTTTTATTCAAGGTCCCTGTCCCAAGCGGAGCGCAATTACGCACAAACCGACAGGGAGGCATTAGCAATAGTAGCGGGAACCAAAAAATTTCACGATTTTTTGTATGGCCGCCCGTTCAAAATCGTGACTGATCACAAGCCACTGTTAGGGATTTTCACGGAAAGCAAGCCAACGCCGCAGATCCTGTCCCCGAGAATGCTGCGATGGGCTATTTTTCTCAACGCATACCAACATGAGTTGGAGTACCGGCCCGGAAAGGAGATCAGCCATGCCGATGCACTTTCGAGATCTCCTTTGCCCTTGTCGGACGACCAAAAGGCGAGAGTAGAAAGAGACCGCCAGGTGTTGCTAATTGAGGACCCCCAATAGTACCAGCCGACATTGCTAGGGCGACAGGCAAGGACAGAACGCTAGAGAAAGTTAGTTCATGGGTACAGAAGGGGTGGCCGGCATCGTCCCCAAGCACAGAATTCGACCCATTTTTTCGGAAAAAGTTAGAGTTGTCCCTAGAGAGGGGGTGCCTGTTGTGGGGCCAACGGGTGGTGGTCCCTACGTCCCTGCGGCCGAGGGTGCTCGAACTGCTGCACGTCAGCCACCCGGGCATAGTTCGCTCAAAGGCGCTGGCCCGGAGTTACTTCTGGTGGCCACAGCTGGACGCGGACATTGAGCACATGGTCGGCACTTGTGAGGCATGCCAGGGATCCCGACCAGAGGCGGCCCGTCTTCCGCATAGGGAATGGGACACAGCAAGGGGGCCATGGTCCAGAGTGCACGTAGATTTCGCTGGCCCTTTCCGAGGAACCATGTTTCTCCTGGTGGTGGATGCATTCTCCAAGTGGCTGGAGGTTATCCCAGTAAAGAGCACGTCCTCCGCCACGACAATTAGCCTGCTAAGGAGAGTCTTTTCCACGTTCGGTTTACCCGATACTTTAGTCAGCGATAACGCTAGTTGTTTCACCTCCGCCGAGTTCGGGGCATTCATGGAGGCAAACGCCATTCGGCATGTCACATCCGCGCCTTTTCACCCGGCCACGAATGGCCAAGTGGAACGGCTGGTGTGTACAACAAAGGATGCGCTGCGGCGCATGGGCCCGGGGGACCTGAATCACCAAGTATGCCAATTCCTCTTAGCGTATAGGGTGACCCCTTTAGCGTCAGGCTACTCGCCGGCAGAGCTCTTGATGCGGCGAAAACTGACCACGATCCTGTCCAGGCTTGACCCGACGAGAGTCGAGGATAAAGGGAAAAACATAGGGTTGGCAGTCTCGAAAGGTTTCGCCGCCGGCGACCCTGTTCACTGCAGGAACTATTCCAGCGCAGGGCCAGCCTGGGTACCAGGGACGGTTGTAGAACAGACGGGGCCAGTGTCGTACCGAGTCGAGACTAACACCGGCCTCCTCTGGAGGAGGCACGCAGACCAACTGAGGCACCGAGTAAGTAGGCCAGTCAGTGGGGCGCAGCAACAGGATTCAGCGTTAGGGTTCTCCCCCACCCGCTTAACCCAAGGGGGAGACAGCAGCGGACAACAGTCCCAAGCAAGGGGGGAAGGCAGAAGCAGCGGCCCCGACTCATACCCTTTTGATACACCAGTCCTATCAGAGGCCGGGGAAGGGGGAGAGGAGTTCGCGACCGCTGCCCCCGAATGTAATTTTGATTTTGATTTTGCGAGCCGGGGGGGTTTTCAGGAGTGTTCCCCCACCCGTCCAAGCGAGAAGAGGGGTTTTTCGTTAGCCCCCGGTGCCCCCGGTCTCTCCCTAAGAAAGAGCACACCTTCCAACAACGCCGCGGAGCCGCGGCAAGTCACTAACGAGTCTCCCTCTCCAATTACAGGACAGGAAACCAGGGGACAAAGAGAAGGTAGCAAACCCGGGGAAAGGCAGCCCGCATCGAGACCCCAGCGTGTTCGAAATAAGCCATCTTGGCTGAGAGACTTTGTCTCCTAGGGGGGGGGGAGTGTGTTTAAGTGTGGGCTCGAGACTTTGTCTCGTCCTAGGGGGGAGGGGTGTTGTGTTCTAATGGTTTTACCTTCCACAATGTATCTGAACCAATGTAACCTTGCCTATAGCAACAATGTAACCTTCAGCTGCATCATATGAACCCTGTAAGTGGACGCGAGCTAATGACCACCAGCTGGCAGCAGCGAGCGTCCAAGCTCCTTGGTCCAAACTCATCAAAGGCAACAGCGCGGGAAGTTTTCCCGCCACCACCTACACCTGGACAAGAAGGGCGTGACCCGCAATGACGTCACGCAGACAGTAGCCAATGGGCTACCATGGAACCACGTTCAAATGTATTACTACTGTATATAAAGAGCTATCGATCCGCCATTACCTCATGTTCCCTCTGTCCACGATGCAATAAACCTGAGTTAACCCAGCCCGAGGCTGTGTCCTGTGTCTTGGTTTGCATACACCAAAGTTTTGTAATGCAGGGAAATAACAAAAAATATTATCCCAAACCAGGCCCATGCTGGCTCAGTGGGATATCAGGATGAGTCACCGCACACCCCAACTTCTAGTTTATAATTAAAGAGCCATGCAACCTTGGCAGTTTCCGCTCCCACTTTGGCTCCTCTCACTGGGCTCCCCTCTGCCCTGTGGGGAAAAGTCCAAAGTGCTTCGGCAGCGTCACGGAATAATAATAATAATTTTGTGTTGTTGTTTTTTCAGTCCAAGCCTTATTATTATTATCTCCATGATGCTGCCGAAGTGCTTCAGACTTTCTCCCACAGGGCGGAGGGGAGCTCGGCGAGAGGAGCCGAAGCAGGAGCAGAAACTGCAGAGTAGGGGCACAGCGCAGCTCTGTCCCAAATGTACCTGTGCTTCCTGTACATCACCCTACCCCTCTCCTCAGCAGTAACCATATATGAGCAACTGGATTAACATTATAATATAAGATTCCAGTCATGCAAACATTCCAAAGCAGACAGAATACACATAAGACAGGGATAACTGGCGAATAGCATAAGAGGAACAGAGATAAACGGGGAGGTTTTTTTCGAAATACAGTAACAACTTTTGCATTCCCTCACAGATCTATATCTAGCTACCAAAATCTTTCAAGAATGCAGACCCAACACATCAATGTGAACTGAGGTGAAGAAGAAAAGACCTTTAAAACCCTATATGGTAGTGGGCCAGGTTACCTTAGAGACCACATCGCCCTAAGGACATCTGTCCGTCCAACCAGAATGAACCGGAGGGGCTCTCTAATAGTGCCATCGGCCAGGGGGGCTCGCCTCTCTGGCACAAGGAGGAGAGCCTTCTCTGTGTCCGCACCTGCCCCTTGGAACCTCCTGCCTGTGGAATTGCATCTCCAGACAGAGTTGTTGCCCTTTAGAAAAGAACTAAAAACCTGGCTGGCGGGCCAAGTTTGGTGTGCAGGTGGAGGGGTGGCTTCCGTTGGGTGGTTAATATAGGGGAGGATGCCTGCCCCATGGTTTCTTCAGTTCCTGCACCCCTCTCTTTTTAGGGGTGGGTTCTTATTGCTGGTTTTTATCTGTTTTATTTGTTTTTATCTGTTTTTACCCACTGTTGTGAACCGCCCGGCTTTGGCTGAGTGGGCGGTATAAAAATTTAACAATAAATAAATAAATAAATAAATAAATAAATAAATAAATAAATAAATAAATAAATAAATAAATAAATAAATAAATAAAAGGATGGCTAAAGAGATGACAAGTATCATCATCATTTCAAGGGGCAGAGTGATGTTATTGTGCTGGCAGAATAAAACAAGATTCTACAATACAATTCTAAAAATAGGGACACCCCGAATAAGAAATTGTACTTTTGAAAGTACATTTGGACCAGCACCAAATTTGGCACAGGAGGAGTAGGCAGTCTGATGTTGCTCTATGCCAAACCTGGTGATGTTTGGTCAAATAGGTTTAAAGTTATGACTTTTAAGTATAGATGTGATTCCCCCACCCCCTGGCAGTTACTGAATAACATTTTTTAAATCAGAAAATATATTTTCAAACATTTAATTTTTAAATCTGAAAATAATAACACTTAATTTAGCCTCCTTTTATTTGTTTACTGCAAATGCATCTAATAGTTATAGAAATATTCTTTTTAATAGTTATAGAAATATTCTTTTTAACACAAAATGTAATATAAAATCATGCTCAATAGAAGTATTTTGCTCTTAAAGGGCCAGTCACTGTTTAACAAACTCTAAAGTCTCCTATCTCCCTACTTTTGAAAAGCTCTTGCTTTACCCAGCAAGAAGGCTGACTTCTAGAACCAGGAAGTTACCAACTGCCCCGTCCTAGCTGCCAAAATGCAGCAGAGAAAAATCCCCAAAACTGAGTGAACATGCTCCCAAAAGCCTTCCGCGACCATGGGGAGCAGCGGAGGCTGTGCAAGGACCCAGAAAAACAGTGCAATTCCTGCTGATGATGATGAAAATGTAAGCACTGGGGACAACCACACCTCCAGCTCCCACAGCTGGTCCATGACAGGAAAATGATGCAAACCCCTGATCTACAGGATACCCATTTATGCTCACTACCATTCACAAAGAGACACCAAGCAATGGAAAATCTCAGAAGATGTTTCATTTTTTAATCAGTTAACCACCTTTCACTCAAATACAAAACAGCTGTCATGGCTGTATTTTTTTTTACTGGTGTGCATAGTATTGAGTACAAGAAAAACTTCTGGAGCACTCCCACTTGTCAGTTTTTGTCCTCTGCCAAGTTACAAGTAGGATCATATTGCACCTTGGTATGATATCATCCTTCTTTATCATCATCAAGGATTTGCAGAGCAAGAGTGGCAAAATATGCTGTAATGATTCAGACCTATATATGCTTATCAGCAACTCCAATGCACTCAGTAGGACATATTTCTGAGTATATGTATACATGCATCAATGCACTGTTAATCATATGAATCAACTGAAAAATTATGTAGGAAATAATTGCTGTTTTCATTGGCTAGCTCATTTGAGCGCTCTATTTATTGACTGGTGACTTCAGGGCACTGTTAATCATTCTCACAAATGTTGTGAGGGTAATACAATTGGGCAAATGTAAATTATTCTACATGACTGTATCTCAGTAATTGAGTTTGAAGACTGGGATGCATCATCTCCCTGCTGTAACATCGTAGAGGCAGATACATTACCCTCTAAGGGGGACAAGATACCAGTTAGAACAGACACAAGCTTTTGTAATCTTACTTTGGCAATACTATTGTAAATCCCTGCCAAAGATATCTGGGAGAACTAACAAAAGATAAGATTTTTCTCCTGTCCCAGCTCAACTGAAATGAATGAGCATTGCCTAAAAAAACCTAGCTGCTACTGGTTAATGTGCCCCAGATGTCCAATGCCATGTTTGATTTTTAAAGAATTTTAATGTCTTGTTTCATTCTCCCCAAAAGATTCAAACTCTCTTGCCAAAAGAAAACATACAGACAACAAAACCAAATCCATAAAGTGTGTGAAACAATCATGCCAAAATACCAGTATCATAAAAATAAAGTCTTTTTTAAAAAAATAAGTTCCAAAATCGACTCGGAAATGAAGCCACAGAAAAAGGATGTCACATTTTCATAATATGGTAGCAAAAGGCTTCCTGCAAAAGACCTTCCTTAACAATCAATTTTTTTGGCCAAACATTTGAAACTGCATAATGTTGACTCTTGGCAAATCTCAGCTCTGAGGGCTTCCCACACAGTGAGTGGGATAACGTGAAAGGTTCCTCTTTGTTCCTGAGCCATCATGGTTCAGAATCTGAAGAATCCAGAGTGGGACTTCAGACACTGAATGGTGCATGTGGAGAAGAACATGTGGCAGCGAGGGAGACACTTTAGACACCTAGCTCCTCAGCCATACAGAGTTCTAAAGAACTAAATTAGCACTTTCCCCACCCTTTGTGTAACCTTAGCAGGGCCTGAAAACAGCTTGGAATCTGATAGAGAACAAACAAAATGACTGTGGAGCAGTCTGGTCATTTTACTTCACATGGCAGCAGCCTGGCAAAGGTATTTTGCATTAGTTCTAAATGCCAAATGCTTTTTTGGAAAGCAAAATAGAAAACAAAGCATATTCCAAGTTTTATCTTCGCAACAATTCTTCAGTGATTTTAAAAATTCAATCATTTAAATTTTCTGACAGGTTACAAGTGCCATATCCAAACAACACACACAAAGAGAGAAAATGTCAACAGAGGTCATTTGATGATGTGTTTCATGTGTATTTGAACCTCTCACATACATGGCATCACATAATGGGAAATAAGAAATACTTGCTAAATTTCTTATCTTCATCCTTTTTGGCTGCTAGATCTTTATTGTTCTTTTCTTTATTCATGTGAGATGCACCACCAGCATATAATAACATAAAAAGCTATAATTAACACATCTAAGAACAAAATAGAATTTAAAAAAGGATAGATGACATCTGCCCAATATCGGGCCACATCAACAGCATTTCCTCTTGCCAACATAAGGTACTCTTCAGTGCACATTGAGTGGCATCCTGTGCATTGTGTCATATGGGAGATAATTTGCATTTCTCCACATTTACACAGGCTGTCATCTACAAGGGAACCTCACTTTCTCACATTAGCCCTTGATCTTCCTACCCCTGCACACAATCTATTTAAAGCTTTCCACACAGGCCATGGTTGTTCTTGGTCAGGCAGTAGAGAGTCATGTGGTTCTGCCCAGTTATCTGGTAGCATCTTCCATAATTCTAAGGTGGTCTGTGGGGGTTGATTGTTCGGAGGGACAGAAGTTGGGAGGAAGCTATGCCTTGATTTCAGTCTCTGCTTTGGTGGTTGGTGATCAAATAGCATGACCTCAACAAGAAATTTTCAAACCCTGCAAGCTTCCTCATTTCCAACTGAGTGCATGACAAGATGATTTCTCCCCTTTAACCTCACTGTTAAGTACATACAGCAAGTGCAGAAGAAATGGCTGATTGTTAAAAAAAAGATAAAAGCAACCCATTTAAGGCTTAAAATGTGTCACTTTGATGAAACAAAACCATATTTAATCCAATTTGTTTTGCTTTACTGCTCTAATGTTCTAAGGCTTGCTAAAAAAAATCTTTATTACCTTTCCCCCGAAAACAAAACCTTACTAATGCAAGAAGTGATTTGGGAATGTAATAACATCTCTACTACAACATCAGGAATGGCAATAAAGACACCCATTTCAAACCATTTCAATCTACCTGGACACACTATGTAAGACTTGAAAGTTGCCATTCTGAAACAGAAATATTACAATACAAGGATCGAGAGAGAGATAGCAGAGATAAAGTACATGCATATGCTGGACACCCATTTCAACGGTTTGAATATTACTCAAGGGTTTGTGGTACATTATCAGCTTTTTTACTCAACACCTAACAGCTTATTATATGCTGTTATATATGTCATATGTTGTTACATTATACCACCTTCAAAGAAACTACTTCAGTAGAATTTTCATCCACAGCTTCAGACTACCTCTCAGAACAAAGAATGAACCAGATGCTTTTGTCTGGGTCATTCACACAATAGATGCTAGACCTGAAGGGTAAACCCATTAGCAAATGTGCAGTGGGTGTCTTGCGTCCATTTGCAATTCAACAGGGTGAAGTTTCACCACTAATCTGAAGAACAGGTATTACCAGTTGTTACCAGTTATGCTAACCACACTGAACTGATGTACCTGATGTGTATAAATGTATGCCATGATGTCTCACTTCCATGTCTGATGAAGTGGACCTGACCCATGAAAGCTAACATTAAAATACAACAGTTAGTCTTTAAAGTACCACACACCTTTGTGGGTGACTGGAACTGTACATAACCCTCCAACCATGTTTTCCCAATAGATTTGTGTAAGACTAGTACGATATTAGTGATTCTGTGTTTAGTTCTGTTTTGAATTATGCCCAATGTGCACTTTGACTTTTTTGCAACCATAACATCAAGATCTCTTTCTGGGCCAGGCACCCACAGCTCTGATCCCATCAGTGTGTATATGAAGTTAGGAATTATTTTGCTCCAGTGACACTGTTTTAACTCACTTATACAGCCTCTGATTTGCCAGGTGCTTCAAGATTCTTTGGAGCTCTTTACAATCTGTATATTCTCCTGATACCCAAATGGTAAAAGGTAATTAATTAATTCTATGTTAGAACGGAACAGTTATAAGCAATCTTGATGGCATTATTTCTCCATGTCTCAGCCTTCTGGAAATAACAAGAAAATAACATGAAAAACAACCACACAGGGAAAACCACAATCTAGTGAGAGAAACAAATCTGAAGAGCTGTTTTATACCACTTGATCATGAGATTTTTAATTAAAAGCAATCACTGCTGATGAGATTTTGCTCTAGTCACAACACTAGCTTGTTAACATGCCACTGCAAGAAAACCAACAGCATCATGGAAATTGGTAATACAAATTCAGCACTTCCAGAGCTGTAGAAGAATGTCCATTTTTAAAGTCATTTTGTCAGGTAATAGGCACTTTGATTCAAATTTCTCAGTCTCTGTTGCACCTAAAGGGCCTTCACAGACATTGCCAAAAATGGAAATTACTCAAAGAAGATCTAAATCTATACTGTATAAAATGTGTAAGTGTTGATTCATATTTCCAGCATAGATGCAATTGCTGTAATGTAAAAAGCAATACTAAGGGTGCTCTGGGGGATTCGCTTGCATTTCCCCACTCCTATGGCTGAAAAAGGTGTGGGCACTTTCTTCACATTCTCAGGTGATCAAGAAATAATCTAAAGAAATGTGTTTGTGTTGTGTATGTAACATTGTACCTTTAAGAATGTAACCTTGTAAAAGAGTCTCTGTGTAACAATGTAACCCGATGTAAACCAGCTGTGATTACAAGCGATTCAGCTGCCGGTAGATGGCAGCTGCAATAGCTCAGCTCACATGGTCCAGATCACCCAATCACAGTGTAACGCGGGAAACATTCCCACCACAGATAATCCTTATAAGGTATGCAGTACATCCCAATGACGTCACTGATACCACAGCCAATGGGCGCTCTTGGAGCAGAATTCAAATGTACTGTACAGTATAAAAGGAGCTGCTCCTCCACCATTACTGCATGTTCAGATTGCATACCTTGCAATAAAGATGTGTTTGGCCCCCTGAATGCTGCCTACCATGTATCAATCTTGGTGGTAGTCAGTGCAGCTCTTGCTTGGGGGCCATTCAACAATTCCATGATCCTCGAGGGGGGAGAGGAGGTCTGCCATCTGAATTGTGGAAAATTATGTGTGTGTGGGGTTTAAAGTCAAAGATTGTGTAATCCATTTGGAGCTGTTGTGGTTTTGAAACATGATGCTTTTTTAGGTTTAAAGATGATCTCTGGGAATTTTGATCCGATTTGAGATTATTGAATCCTCACCGGTACGTTCTGCATTAGGCACCTGTTGTGTCTGAACCCTGAAAGGGTTACTCGGGCAGAGCTGGATCAAACAACAACATGGGATTATTGCAAGCAGCAAAGAACAGGGGAACAGGTGCGGGGAAACATCTTATATACAGAACATAGTTGTTACATTTACCCAAGACTTCCAGGGAAGTGGGAGAACAATAGCCAATCAGCTTCTTACAATTTGGAACCTATTTTGCAAGGCGCATAAGCAACCTCAATACAAAACATTCCTCCCCCCTAATGGGAGACCCAACTTCCATACCTTTGGGGAGGCCTACAGGCCCTCTTTGGTTATTTTATCTGAGAGGAACTCTGAGCGACTGGCATAGGATACCCCCTAGTGCAAGCGGTTTCTGTAGACCCTCTGGGTTGCCCCATACTCAGAGTGGATCCCTGTGTCTCTTGGGCTGGCCTGATCTCTGAGTCCGGAGGATGAGAAATTAGTGCAGCCCCAGTCCCAGAGACAGTCCGCTCTGGGGGACCGCCTGGAGAAACATGTTCCAGTAACAACCCCACCAGAATGGGCTGGCTGAAAAGGTCCAGATCCATTTCAAAGTCTGAGGGTTCCGAGCTTTCCCCCGACTCACTTGAGCCAAAAGATCCGTCCAGCTCCATCTCTGGGGAAGCGTCTGCCCAATAACATGGGGACACATTTGGTCTGCGTGCCTCCACCAAACCAAACCATTATCCATCAGTACTTTATATATGCTACTGACCCAGTTTGTTTCAAAACCTCTCCCCCCAACCATTGAGACCCCGGGGTGTAATTTCTAAAATACACAGATTGCCCTACCAAAAACCCTTTTGAATTACACACATCAAGGTATCACCCCTTGTCCATGACACGATGTGGGTCTAAGCAATCAAAAATTGAGGACAGCTTCTTTTTCATTAACAAATCTTCTGGAGAAAACCCCGAGGCTGGGGGGGGGGGGTGATCCTGTGAGTGAACAGGAACTGACACAATTGGAAGTCCAAATACCCAGACCCCATTCTCTTAAGGGCCTCCTTAACTGTTCGGACCTGCCTTTCAATTTGCCAGTTCGTAGCAGGATGAGGCCCACAGGGGAGGTGAGTAAAGGATCTTGCCCCTCCCTCCCCATCCAAAGACCTGGGCCTGGAGAGGAAGAAAAGGAATCAGGAGGGCCCAGCTCTACTGCTCATTCCATCCAGAGAGGCCCACAGGGGAGGTGAGTAAAGGATCTTGCCCCTTCCTCCCCATCCAAAGACCTGGGCCGGGAGAGGAAGAAAAGGAATCAGGAGGGCCCAGCTCTACTGCTCATTCCATCCAGAGAGGCCCACAGGGGAGGTGAGTAAAGGATCCAGCCCCTCCCTCCCCATCCAAAGACCTGGGCCTGGAGAGGAAGAAAAGGAATCAGGAAGGCCCAGCTCTACTGCTCATTCCATCCAGAGAGGCCCGCAGGGGAGGTGAGTAAAGGATCCAGCCCCTCCCTCCACATCCAAAGACCTGGGGCCAGAGAGAAGGACACCTCCGGAGACCCCCGACCACCCCCAGGAGATACCATCCACAGCCACCATCACAGCGAGGCCTGAGCCGGCGCCTTTGACTGACTCCATGCGGCCGAAGGGAGGCAAGAGCTGCTGCATGCATGCAAAGGATAAGTAATCGAACTGAAATAATATAGTTGACTAAACATAGATGGCTTATGGCAACTGACATAGTGACTGTACAAGAAACTGACTTACATAGAGACCTGATATAGTGGACTTTTTCTTTCTTTTTCTCTTTCCCTTTCATTAATTAGTTCAACTTTTACTTTGATACTGTGTGATAAACTGTGATATTGTGCATGATAATACTTTGCTTTAAAACTGTTTAAACTGTGATAACATGTGTGATGGGAAAAGACTGGCGTAGAGACCGGCAAGGCACGCCACAAAGTTTGCCAAGAGAACCCTATGGACCAAAACAAAAGGCAAAACAAGGGGATGCTCAGCACAGCAGATCTGAAAAGGGGGAGGGATACGAAAGAGAGAGGAGAAATACAGTGTTGCAGGGAACAATACTGCATAGGGACATGGAATGTGAGGTCTATGAATCAAGGAAAACTGGAAGTGGTAAAAAATGAGATGGAAAGAATAAGCATTGACATCTTGGGCATCAGTGAGCTAAAATGGACAGGAATGGGTGAATTCAGCTCTGGAAACCATCATATCTACTACTGTGGGCAAGAAAACCTTAGAAGAAATGGAGTAGCCATAATTGTCAATAAAAGAGTGAGAAAAGCAGTAATGGGATACAATCTCAAAAATGACAGAATGATGTCAGTCAGATTTCAAGGCAAACCTTTCAATGTCACTGTGATCCAAATATATGCACCAACCACTGGTGCAGATGAAGCCACAATGGACCAGTTCTATGAGGACTTACAACACCTCATAGAACAGACACCAAGAAATGATGTCCAAATTATATTAGGAGACTGGAATGCCAAAGTAGGAAATCAAAAAGTGGAGGGAATAACAGGCAAATTTGGTCTTGGAACACAGAATGAAGCAGGGCACAGATTGATTGAGTTCTGCCAAGAGAATGCACTGGTCACAGCAAACACTCTCTTCCAGCAACACAAGAGGCGACTTTACACATGGACATCACCAGATGGCCAACACCGAAACCAGATTGACTACATACTCTGCAGCCAAAGATGGAGAACCTCCATACAGTCAGCAAAAACAAGACCTGGAGCAGACTGTGGCTCAGATCACAACCTACTGATCGCAAAATTCAGGCTTAGACTAAAGAAAATAGGGAAAACACGGAGACCAGAAAGATATCACCTAGACAGCATCCCTAAAGAATACACGGTGGAGGTGATGAACAGATTAATTGGCTTAGACTCGGTAGACAGAGTACCAGAAGAATTATGGACGGAGATGAGGGACATCATGCAGGAAGCAGCAAAGAAAACCATACCAAAAGAAAAGAAGAGTAAGAAAGCAAAGTGGTTGTCTGATGAGGCTCTTAAAATAGCAGAGGAAAGAAGGAACGGAAAAGTCAAAGGAGAAAGGAAAAACTACAATCATTTGAACACAGAATTTCAAAGAAAAGCAAGGAGAGATAAGGAAAACTACCTAAAAGAACAGTGCAGAGAAATGGAGGAAAACAACAAAAGAGGCAGAACCAGAGATCTTTTCAAAAAAATCGGGGAAATCAAGGGAACATTTAAAGCAAAAATGACCATGATAAGGGACAAAGACGGAAAGGAGCTAGCTGATGCAGAAGAAATTAAGAAAAGATGGAAAAAGTACACAGAGGAACTTTACAAAAAGGACCTCAACACTCCTGATAATCACAATGATGAAGAAATTGAACTTGAGCAAGACATCCTGGAGAGCGAAGTCATAAAGACCCTAAAGAGCACTGCAAACAACAAAGCTAGTGGAGATGATGGTATCCCAGTTGAATTTTTCAAAGTGCTAAAAGATGATGGCATCAAATTACTGCATTCAATATGTCAGCAGATTTGGAAAACAAAATAGTGGCCACGGGATTGGAAATGATCAGTATATGTCCCAATCCCAAAAAAGGGCAATGCCAAAGAATGTTCAAATTATCGAACAATCGCGCTCATCCCACATGCCAGCAAGGTGATGCTCAAGATAATACAGGATAGACTTCAGCAGCATGTGGAAAGAGAATTACCAGAGGTGCAGGCTGGTTTCAGAAGAGGCAGGGGGACTAGAGACCACATTGCCAACATACGTTGGATCATGGAGAAAACAAAGGAATACCAGAAACAAGTTTATTTTTGCTTTATTGACTACACTAAGGCATTTGATTGTGTGGATCACAACAAGATGTGGCAAGTGATTAAAGAGATGGGAATACCAGAACACCTCATATGCCTCCTGAGAAATCTGTACATGAACCAAGAAGCAACAGTTAGGACAGAACACGGAATGACCGGGTGGTTTGGAATAGGAAAAGGAGTAAGACAAGGCTGCATTTTGTCACCCTGCTTATTCAACTTATACACAGAGCACATAATGCGCAATGCAGGGATGGAGGAATCACAATATGGGATCAAAATTGCTGGGAGAAACATCAGCAATCTGAGATATGCAGACGACACCACCCTAATGGCAGAAAGTGAGGAAGACCTAAAGAATCTCTTGATCGGTTTGAAGGAAGAGAGTGCAAAAGCTGGCTTGAGACTCAATATCAAGAAAACCAAGATAATGGCAACAGGCCCCATCAGTTCCTGGAAAATAGACGGGGAAGAAGTAGAAGCAGTGACAGATTTTACTTTCTTAGGATCTAAGATCACTGCAGATGGAGATTGCAGCCATGAAATAAAGAGGCGGCTGATTCTAGGGAGACAAGCCATGAGAAACCTGGGGAACATAGTGAAAAGCAGAGACATCACCTTGAAAACAAAAATTAGAATAGTCAAAGCAATGGTATTCCCAGTGGTAATGTACGGATGTGAGAGCTGGACAATTAGGAAAGCTGAACGCAGAAGAATAGATGCCTTTGAAATGTGGTGTTGGAGGAGAGTTTTGAGGGTACCTTGGACAGCGAGGAGAACAAATAGGTCAATCTTAGAAGAAATCAACACTGACTGCTCATTGGAAGGTCAAATAGTAAAGATGAGGCTAAAGTACTTTGGGCATCAAATGAGAAGGGAGGATTCACTTGAGAAGGCCGTGATGTTGGGAAAGGTGGAGGGCAAAAGAAGAAGGGGGAGGCCAAGGATGAGATGGATAGATGGTATTGTAGACACAATGGGCACAAAACTGGGAGGACTGAGGGGGATGGTGGAGGACAGAGGCGCCTGGAGAACGATGGTCCATAGGGTCGCAAAGGGTCGGAATCGACTGTGCGACTGAACAACAACAACAAAAAACACTAAGGCATTTGACTGTGTGGATCACAACAAGATGTGGCAAGTAATTAAAGAGATGGGAATACCAGAGCACCTCATATGCCTCCTGAAAAATCTGTATATGAACCAAGAAGCAACAGTTAGGACAGAACATGGAATAACAGAGTGGTTTGGAATAGGAAAAGGAGTAAGACAAGGCTGCATTTTGTCACCATGCTTATTCAACCTATACACAGAGCACATAATGCGCAGTGCAGGGATGGAGGAATCACAATATGGGATTAAAATCGCTGGGAGAAACATCAATAATCTGAGATATGCAGACGATACCACCCTAATGGCAGAAAGTGAGGAAGACCTAAAGAATCTCTTGATTGGGCTGAAGGAGGAGAGTGCAAAAGCTGGCTTGAGACTCAATATCAAGAAAACCAAGATAATGGCAACAGGCCCAATCAGTTCCTGGAAAATAGACGGGGAAGAAGTAGAAGCAGTGACAGATTTTACTTTCTTAGGATCAAAGATCACTGCAGATGGGGATTGTAGCCATGAAATAAAAAGGCGACTGGTTCTTTGGAGACAAGCAATGAGAAACCTGGGGAACATAGTGAAAAGCAGAGACATCACATTGCAAACATAAATTAGAATAGTCAAAGCAATGGTTTTCCCAGTAGTAATGTATGGATGTGAGAGCTGGACAATTAGGAAGGCTGAACGCAGAAGAATAGATGCCTTTGAAATGTGGTGTTAGAGGAGGGTTTTGAGAGTCTCCTGGACAGTGAGGAGAACAAATAGGTCAGTCTTAGCAGAAATTAACCCTGACTGCTCATTGGAAGGTCAAATAGTAAAGATGAAGCTAAAATACTTTGGACATCAAATGAGAAGGGAGGATTCACTTGAGAAAGCATTGATGTTGGGAAAGGTGGAGGGCAAAAGAAGAAGGGGGAGGCCAAGGATGAGATGGCTAGATGGTATTATAGACACAATGGGCACAGAGCTGGGAGGGCTGAGGGGGATGGTGGAGGACAGAGGCACCTGGAGGAAAATGGTCCATGGGGTCGCAAAGGGTCGGAGTCGACTGTGTGACTGAACAACAACAGCAGGATGAAAGGGAGCGGCCGATATGTGGTGAATCCTGTTTCATTTGAGGAAATCCTGAAACTCAGCTGACATGAAGGTCGAAGTGTTGTTAGACACAACTATGTCGGGCAAACCAAAGGTGCAAAACAACCTTCACAGCTTCTGAATTGTAACGGCTGCTGAAGTGTTCAAAACAGGGATTACTTCCAGCCACTTAGAAAATGAATCAACAACCAGGAGGAATAAGGCACCACGGAAAGTCCGGGAAAATCAATGTGAACCCTTGACCAGGGGCCCTTTGCTGTGTCCCACTCCCTGGTGTGCTGGTGAATCCCCTCAGGTCGGGACAATTGACACTCTCGGCAGCGCCCCACCCAAACCTCTATGTCCAAATCGATCCTGGGCACCAGAAATAGCTCCTCATGGGTGCCTTAGAGCGCACAATGCCAGCGTGACTTTTGTGCAAGGCATGAAGGATCTTCCCTCAGAGTGCCAGGGGAATGACCACCCTGTCTCCCCAGACCAAGCACCCCCTTTCCAATGACAGTTCCTGTCTTTTCGTATAGAACCCCCTAAATTCCTCAGGCACCGGGGGCAATGGCCAACCTTTTTGAACCCATGCCATAACCTTGGACATGATGGCATCATTCTCGGATGCAGCCGCAATATCCTCAATGGACACGGGTGGGGACTCCAGCACCTCGATCATCAGTACTTGATGATCCCCTGAAACCGGTCCCACATTCTCCACGGGGGACCTAGAGAGTGTGTTTGCATTAGAAATGGAGGCACCCAGCCGGTGCTGTAATGTAAACTGATAGGCATGTAAAAACATTGTCCATTGCAACATTCTCAGTGACAAAATTTGAGGTGTCGGCCTGTCAGGGGCGAAAACGCCTAAAAGCAGTTTGTGGTCCATAACGATTGTGAACGGATGCCCATAAATGAAATCATGGAATTTCTTGGTCCCTGCTATGATAGCCAGAGCTTCCCTATTGAGTTGAGTATACCTCTTTTCCGTGTCCAACAAGAATCTGGAAAAGAAAGTGATCAGGGATTCCCGACCACCACCCCCCAGGTCATGGCAAAGAACTGCCCCCACACCTACAGGAGACGCACCACAAACCAGGACAACTGGCTTGGCCAGGTCAAAATGAGTGAGAATAGCATTCGACATAAGGAGTTTTTTTACCTCCTTGAATGCCTGCTCCTGCAGGGGACCCCAGCACCACACAGCTTGCTTCCACAAGAGACTATGAAGGGGGGCCACCACAGTAGCCTTCTGAGGCAGGAACAAATGCTAAAAATTGAGCAATCTCAAGAAGGATTGTAGCTCCATTTTAGAACCAGGAAGCAGAGCGTTCAAAACTGTGGAGACCTTGTACATAGCGGGCATAACACCTTCCGTGGAAATCCTGAACCCAAAAAAATCCACCTTGGTGGCAAAAAACAGCACTTCTCTTTTTTTTTAGGCGGAGACCCACTTTGTGAAACCATTCAACACATTTCCCAATTTCTCAGTGAGGTCCTCCCTGTCGGTCCCAGGTATCAGAACATCATCAAAATAGGGCGAAAACCCCGGGAGACCTTTAAGCAGCCTTTCCACTAAACCCTGGAAAATCCCCGGGGCAGCATTTACCCCAAACTGAAGGTGATTAACTTTAAAGGCCCCCATGTGAGTAGTGATCATCTGGCACAAAGCCAAGGTGGGGGTAACAGGCAACTGTTGATCCGCCTGAGCCAAATCAAGTTTGGCAAAACAGTTACCCCCATGCAGTGAAGCAAGTAGGGGGCTGACCACTGATACAGGATACAAATTTGGGCAAATCACCTTATTAATGGTACATTTGTAATCCACACAGATACAGATGTCCCCATTTGATTTGATTGCAGTAACAATAGGGGTCTCCCACTCAGCAGAGTCTACCGGCTCCAAGATACCTTGTGCCACCAGCTTATCAAGCTCTGCCTCAATACGGTCTTTGAGGGTGAAAGGCACCCAGCAGGGTTTCATCCGTATAGAGACAACCTTTGGATCCAACTCAAAATGAACAGGGGGGGCCTTGTACATACCCAACCCCGAACAGAGCACGTCTGGAAACTTCTTACAGACAGACTGGATTGGGTCAGACCCTACTGAATTAATCCCCAAAATGGCAATCCCCAGGGGCCCGAACCATTGAGTCCCCAGGAGATTGCTCTTACCAGTCTTGACTACAACCAGCGGGAGGAGAGCAGACATGTTACGATAGCACATGCGACAGTCCACAATACCCAGCACGGAGATGTGTCCACCATGTATGTCACTCAGTTTGACTTTCAGGGCCCACAGTTAAGGATGGGCAGATAAGGGCATGCGGAAAAACTCTTTTTGGGTGATGATGGAGAAGGAAGTCCCTGAGTCAATTTCCATGTTAACGGGGCACTCCTGAATGGTGACATCAATGAAGAACTTGCCGGAGACTGTCTCAACATGGGAACTGGAACGGCAGCCCTCAAAAACCTTGGCAATTAGGTGATCCTTCTACCAACAAGTGCTGTCCTTTTACAACCCTTTGGAGACCCAGCAGCAAGCCTTGGAAATGTGCCCTTTCTTCTCACACCAGTGGCACTCAGCTTCTCTAAAAGGGCAGTCCGTGCAGAGGTGTCGTCTCCCACACCCAAGTCACTGCACGATGGCGTCTTTGTGCTGAGGCGAAGGTGCTCACTGCTGTCTCCGAACTTGACTGATATCTTCTCCCTCTGACTTGCCAGAAGACGATGAAGACCCAGTGTTTATGAACAGCTGTGTTGTTCTGCATCGGATTTACTGGTCTCGACTGTAAAAACTGGATCCAGCATTGGCAATCTCTGCAGCTTGAGCCTCTTCCAAAGCTGCAGCAAACGTTTGAATGTTCTGTTTCATCAGGCGCCATTGTGTGGCCTTGTCCATGATGCCCACCACCAACCTGTCTCTCAGGGCTATGTCCAGATTCTCCCACTGTTGTGTTCTAATAGTGTAACCTTCTACATGTGATATCAATGTATCTGAACCAATGTAACCTTGCCTATGAGTAACAATGTAACCTTCAGCTGTATCACATAAACCCTGTAATAGGACGCGAGCTAATGACCACCAGCTGGCAGCAGCGAGCGTCCAAGCTCTCTTGGTTCAAACCCATCAAAGACCGCAGCGCGGGAAGTTTCCCGCCGCTACCTACACCTGGACAAGAAGGGCGTGACCAGCCATGACGTCACGCGGACCAGTAGCCAACGGGCTACCGTGGAGCCACATTCAAATACGTTACTACCATATATATAGAGCTGTTCGTCCGCCATTACCTCATGTTCCCTCTGTCCACCATGCAATAAACCTGAGTTAACCCAGCCTTTGGCTGTGCCTTGTGTCTTGACTCTCATATACTAAATTGGCGACGAAGGTGGGATGATGGATCCCCACGGAGCCAGGACACAGAGCGGGTTCAACATCACCAAACCGCAAGACTGGGAGCTTTTTGAGATGGACTTCCAGGCGGCACTGGTGGAGCTCAAAGTCAAAGAAGACGACGAGGAAAGGAAGAGGGCCATCCTCACCCGCATGCTTGGGATGGAAACCAAGCGGACGCTGGTGGGCATTCTTGCACCGAAGAAGATGAGCGATTTCAAAGCCGGTGACATCATGAAAATGCTGCGTGAGCGTTTCCGACCCTCGAGGGCAATGTTTCCCGCTCGGAGTGCGTTTTGGAGGCGAGTTCAAGCGCCGGACGAGTCGGTAGAAGCCTTCGTAACGGCTATGAGGGTAGCCGCCGCCCCCTGCAAATGGGACCACATCCTAGAGATGGCCCTCAGGGACGGAGTGCTGTGTGGCCTGAAGGACAAGGAAGTACAGCGCAGCCTGATGAACAAGGAGCCACCACCCACACTGGAAGAGGTTGTAGAGGCCGCGGAAGCCGCGGAATCCACGAATGCTGGAGTAGATGAGATGCACAAGTGGCGTGAGTGGCGTCCGAGGGCCGGCAAAGCGGAAAACTCGTCGCACGGGAAGTCCGGTCAGTCGGTGCATGCAACCCGACCGACCTCGAAATCGTCTTCAGAAAGCAGCGATGGCGAGGAGGTCCAGAAGGTCCGGAGAGGCGGGCGCCGCTGCGATGGTTGCGGAGCGGCCCATGAGCGCGTGAAGTGCCCATTCAGGAAAGCCGAGTGTTTCAACTGTGGACGTCGGGGGCACATCGCCAAGGCGTGCAGGAAATGGAAAGAGGGCCGGAGACAGTCGCAAGACCGTTCAGCCAGACCGGACCGTCCAGCGAGGTCCAAAGATGGCGCCCGGGCCACGAGGAAGCAGGACGGCGTGGGCCGCATCTCGGACGACAGCGAGGGCGACGCTCCTGTGTTCAACGTGTCTGCGGGACAGCCCCATTACTTTGTTGAGGTACTAGTACAAGGGACCCCTATTAGGATGGAAGTTGACTCGGGGTCCTCCTATTCTATAATTCCCCAGAGAGAGTTCTTGAAAATCGACCCCCACGTGCGGCCCAAACTTAAAGCGTTGAGGGCCACACTACGGGACGTTCAGGGGAACAGCATTCCAGTGTTGGGGGTCGGAACGTTCCGGGTTCGCTTTAAGAGACATTCTGCGGAACTTCCCCTAGTGGTGCTAAAAGGGGGGAGTTGTAGCCTCCTCGGAACACAGTGGTTTCAGCCCTTAGGCCTGTTCATAGGGGGGGGGGTGCATGCCGTAGGCGAGGACCCAATACAAGCGGTGTGTGACGCACACCCCGCCGTTTTTAAAAGTGGACTGGGAAAGTTCAAGGGACCCCCTGTAGCCTTCGACTTAGACCCGGAGGTCCGCCCGATAAGACTTAAACCGCGCAGGGTACCGTTCGCGCTAAAGGACAAAATAGAGGCGGAACTGGACAAACTGGTGGGTCAAGGAATTCTCGTTCCTGTGGATTCCGCGGAGTGGGAGACTCCAATTGTAACAGCACTGAAGGCTAACGGGGAGGTGCGCATTTGCGCTGATTATAAGTGTACCATTAATAAGGCAATCCGCCCTAATGCATACCCGGTGCCAGTGGTCAGCCACCTTCTGGCCAGGCTGAATGGGGGAAAGTGTTTCGCTAAACTCGATTTAGCACAGGCCTACCAGCAACTCCCGGTAACCCCCGCCACAGCGGCGGCACAAACAATAGTCACACATAAGGGGGCGTTCCAGGTGTCGAGGTTACAGTTCGGCGTGAACTCGGCACCTGGCATTTTTCAGTCGCTAGTGGAACGCCTCCTGAAGGGGCTGGAGGGGGTGTTGCCATATTTTGATGACGTATTGATAACGGGGGGGAGTAAGGCCGAGCTGGCTCACAGATTGGATAAGGTCCTGACCGTGTTCGAGAAAGCGGGGCTGCGACTGAGAAAAGACAAATGTGTATTTTTCGAAACAGAGGTTGAGTTTTTAGGGTTCCGTGTCACGCCCGAGGGAATTAGGCCGTCCAAATCTAAGGTAGCCGCCATTAAGAAAGCCCCTCGCCCCACTTCCAAAACCGAGCTACAGTCGTTTCTGGGGCTTCTCAATTTCTACCATACCTTCCTTCCACGGAAGGCGTCTGTTGCCGAGCCGCTCCATCGGTTACTTAAAAAAGAGGAAAAATGGCTGTGGGGTGACGAGCAAGAAAGAGCGTTCACAGAGTTAAAGCAACTCCTCACATCCGAGGCAATCCTGACTCATTTCGACCCCAAACGGCCCATAGTTTTAGTCTGCGATGCATCCCCAGTGGGGGTGGGGGCGGTGCTTTGCCACGTGTTAAACGACGGAAGGGAGGCCCCGATAGCGTTTTATTCAAGGTCCCTGTCCCAAGCAGAGCGGAATTACGCACAGACCGATAGGGAGGCACTAGCGATAGTAGCGGGAACCAAGAAATTTCACAATTTTCTGTATGGTCGGCCGTTCAAGATCGTTACTGATCACAAGCCCCTGTTAGGAATATTCACTGCAAATAAGCCCACGCCACAGATCCTGTCCCCGAGGATGCTGCGGTGGGCTATTTTTCTTAACGCATATCAACATGAGTTAGAATACCGGCCAGGGAAGGAAATCAGCCATGCAGACGCGCTCTCACGGTCGCCGTTACCCTTGTCGGACGACCAGAAGGCA
Organism: Bradypodion pumilum; assembly: GCA_035047305.1. NCBI lineage: Eukaryota > Metazoa > Chordata > Lepidosauria > Squamata > Chamaeleonidae > Bradypodion > Bradypodion pumilum. Next base: position 59,697,842 of record JAWDJD010000004.1, on the reverse strand, counting down.
GGGGTAAGAAGAGACCGCCAGGTATTGCTAATAGAGGTCTTGGAGTCACCCCCGATAGTACCGGCCGACATTGCCAGGGCGACCGGAAAGGATAGAACACTAGAGAAGGTATGCTCGTGGGTGCAGAAGGGGTGGCCGGCGTCATCCCCAGGCACGGAATTCGACCCATTTTTCCGAAAGCGAGTGGAGTTGTCTTTAGAGAGGGGGTGCCTTTTGTGGGGCCAACGGGTGGTGGTTCCTACGTCCCTGCGGCCGAAGGTGCTAAAGCTGTTGCACGTCAGCCACCCGGGAATCGTCCGTTCCAAGGCGTTGGCCCGGAGTTACTTCTGGTGGCCCCAGCTGGATGCCGACATAGAGCAGATGGTTGGCACTTGTGAGGCATGTCAGTGCTCCCGACCGGAGGTGGCCCGCCTCCCGCATAGGGAATGGGACGCAGCAAGGGGACCGTGGTCCAGGGTGCACGTAGATTTTGCTGGCCCATTCCGGGGAACCATGTTTCTCCTGGTGGTGGATGCATACTCAAAGTGGCTGGAGGTCATTCCGGTAAAGAGCACATCCTCCGCCACTACCATTCACCAGCTAAGGAGGGTCTTTTCCACGTTCGGCTTACCCGACACTTTGGTCAGCGATAACGCCAGTTGTTTCACGTCCGCTGAGTTCGCAGCATTCATGGAGGCAAATGCAATTCGGCATGTCACATCCGCGCCGTTTCACCCGGCCACGAATGGCCAAGTGGAACGGTTGGTGCGCACCACAAAAGATGCGCTGCGGCGCATGGGCTCGGGAGATCTAAATCACCAAGTTTGTCAATTTCTATTAGCGTACAGAGTGACCCCCTTAGCGTCTGGATACTCGCCGGCTGAGCTGCTGATGCGGAGGAAACTGACCACGCTTTTGTCCAGGTTAGACCCGTCGAGGGTCGAGGACAAAGGGAAGAACATAGGGTTAGCGGTCTCGAAAGGTTTCGGCGTAGGCGATCCTGTACACTGCAGGAACTATGCCAATGCAGGCCCAGCCTGGGTGCCAGGGACGATAATAGAACAGACGGGGCCAGTGTCCTATCGGGTGGAAACTAGCACCGGCCTCCTCTGGAGGAGGCACGCTGACCAACTGAGGCACCGAGTGAGCGAGGGGCCGACCAGTGGGGCTCAGCGACAGGATTCAGCGATAGGGTTCTCCCCCACCCGTTTAGCCCAAGGGGGAGACAGGGAGGGACATCAGTCCGAAGCCAGGGGGGAAAGCAGCGAGCCCGACTCATATCCTTTTGATACCCCAGTTCTGCCCGGGGGGAGGGAAAAGGAGTGTGCGGCCGCCGCTGCCGCTTCCCCCGAATCCGATTTTGATTTTGATTTTGCTAGCCGGGGGGGGTTTTCGGAGTGTTCCCCCACCCATCCAAGCGAGAAGAGGGGTTTTTCGTTAGCCCCCAGTGCCCCCGGTTCTTCCCAAACAAAGCACACACCTCCCAACAAAGCCGCAGAGCCGCGGCAAACCACTAACAAGTCATCCTCTCCGATTGCAGGGCAGGAAGCCAGGGAGCAAGGAGGAGGGAGCGAAGCCGGGGCAGGGCAGCCCGCGCCGAGACCCCAGCGTGTTCGAAATAAGCCATCTTGGCTGAGAGACTTCGTCTCATCCTAGGGGGGAGGAGTGTTGTGTTCTAATAGTGTAACCTTCTACATGTGATATCAATGTATCTGAACCAATGTAACCTTGCCTATGAGTAACAATGTAACCTTCAGCTGTATCACATAAACCCTGTAATAGGACGCGAGCTAATGACCACCAGCTGGCAGCAGCGAGCGTCCAAGCTCTCTTGGTTCAAACCCATCAAAGACCGCAGCGCGGGAAGTTTCCCGCCGCTACCTACACCTGGACAAGAAGGGCGTGACCAGCCATGACGTCACGCGGACCAGTAGCCAACGGGCTACCGTGGAGCCACATTCAAATACGTTACTACCATATATATAGAGCTGTTCGTCCGCCATTACCTCATGTTCCCTCTGTCCACCATGCAATAAACCTGAGTTAACCCAGCCTTTGGCTGTGCCTTGTGTCTTGACTCTCATACACTAAACCCACTGACACGGGATGGCGGCATGTTGGAACGTAGCAACGGATTCTGCAACAGATTCTACTGCCTTCTGCTCATACCTGTGGAAGGCCACTCTAGCTGGAATCACTGCAACCTTTGGTCTGAAAGTGGTTCCGCAGGACGCCTAGGATGTCCTTGAGAGGATATCCTTGAGCTGTCTTGGTAGAACCAGGTTATTGAGAAGCTCAAGCATTGGCAACCCGCAAAAAGCAAGGAACATAGACTTCTTTAAAGCCTGGTTGATTTGCTGAGAAGTACAATAGTTTCCAAACTGAAACTCATACATAGTCCATGACTCTGGATTTGAGATGTTGAAGGGGCCCATCGACACTGGGGTGGCCGTCACCATTGGAATCCCACCTTCATCGCCAATTGTTGTGTCTGAACCTTGAAAGGATTACTCGGACAGAGCTGGCTCAAACAACAACATAGATTTATTGCAAGCAGCAAAGAACGGGGGAACAGGTGCGGGGAAACATCTTAAATACAGAACATAGTTGTTACATTTACCCAAGACTTCCGGGGAAGTGGGAGAACAATAGCCAATCAGCTTCTTACAATTTGGTGCCTATTTTGCAAGGTGCGTTTGTGCATAAGCAACCTCAATACACAACAGCACCAATAGTCAAAAGCTCTAAAAATTAGAGTTTTGATACAAAAGTTATGGATTACGTAATTTTAAGGGGGGAGGGGTTCGAAATGAAAATTACAGTCAGATTACAGGGGGGAGGGGATCAATTTCTCCAAAAAAATGGATCACGTAATTGTTGAATGGCCCCTTGCTTGCTTTTATTCAAGTCAGTCTTGTTACTGCTGTACTTTGCTTCCTTTCTTAAAAGGACTTGATAAACTATCACAGAAACCCTCTGACTAGGGAATTCCCATTGTTCTTTTCTCTCACCTTTCCTAGATAAATCTATACATTCCTTCTTTTCTCCCTTCTGCTGATTCAGAATACAATCTCCTTCTCCAAATGTCACCCTCGATGGCCATTGCTCAGGGACAAGCATTATCGTGAATGTGAGCAGAGTGCTCTTCTACATTAGGATCCTACAAAGCTTTGAATCCAATATACCTTACGTGATAGCAAACACCTTCACTTCCACTTCCATAGCTTGCTATCCAGTTGTTTTCATCACAGATTCTTTTTAAGAACGTAAGAAGATGGCAGGGTTATGAGTACAAGTCAGACATGTGATCTATGAGGACCTGTAAGGAGGGCCTATCTCATCTATTATATTTGTTGGCCCTTTTATATTTCTATAAATTACATAGTCATTAAGGAACTGTTAAATTCTGCCCTAATACTCAGATTAAAACTGTTTATGGAATGGAAACCTATTTCTGTCACAAGTAGAGACAAGGTGCATCGTGATTTGCAAAAAGTGCAAGATTTGGAATTGATTCAAATAACAAGGAATACACAACACAGCTGGGGTGTGCATTATCTTGCTGAAACACTGTTTATTTTTAAATACCCATCATTTATTTTGTACCAATCCCTAAATCTCTGTATTCTTCTGTGGGCATGCATGTGTTGGCACACATTGTATATTGTACATCTTGCTCAATATAAGGTTTGCAGAAATCCCCGCAGCCTGAAAATGATTTCCATCTCCCCAATCCTTCTTATTGAGGGCTGTGGTAGTTTAGTGGTTAAGATGCTGAGCTTGATGACTGGAAGGAAAGGGGATCAGCAGGTCGAGACCCCGAGTGCTGCACGGTGGAGTGAGCACCGGTTGTCCATCTCAGCTCCTGCCAACCTAGCAGTTCAAAAGCAAGAAATTGCAAGTAGATAAATAGGTACTGCTTTGGCAGGAAAGGTAACAACATTCTGTGTATTCCCTGCACTCCAGCATCTAGTCATGCCTGCCATATGACCAAGTAAATGTCTGTAGATGCAGACAGTGCTGGCTCTTTGGCTGTAAATTGAGACAAGCACCACCCCTAGAGTTGGCTTCAACTGGCTTTCAATCAAGGGTGACCTTTACCTTTGCTATCTACTACATAAGTCACAGAGTAGTGAGTGAAAACTGTGAATCTCTAGTGTTGTGTCAAAAAGGATTTGGGGGGGGGCATTAAAAGAGGTGGGAAGAATAGCTCTGCATCAAAACACGTGGACAACATATTTTAATTCAAATTGACCAGCAGTGGTCTGCGGTGACTCAGTGGTTAAGAAGCTCACCTTATTAGCTGGAAGGCTGGCAAGTCAGCAGTTTAAGACCTGGTACTGCATGATGGATTGAGTGTTCATCTCTGTCCCAGCTCTTGGGAACATGAAAGGAGGCTCATTTGGGCGTTCCCTGAGCAGAATTTCTCCCACAAAAATCCTTTCAACCCAGAATAATTTCTGACACGAAATTCTATTAATTGACCAGCACAAAGAGTGAACTTAATAAGAAGAAAAATTCAGCAAGTCCTTGGGGGGAAAATGTCAATCTCTCATAGGAAGAAAGGTTGTACTTCACTACTGAGTTCAGAAAACCTATTTTTGAATATATTCAATATAGCTCTTTTTTTCCTGGCCATTTCCCAGCTTGAACTTTGTATTCAGGGATATATATTTTTCTCCTTCTGTGATCTACAGAATCTGTTTCTTTTCTTAGCTTTCCTGTTATTAATAGTTAGCATCTGATGGCAATCATCCCTCTCTTGTGGACTGTGAACTACTTCCAACAGAATCTACCAGTTATTGCTCTGGAGATTTAGGAACTTGCACTTATGCCTGCTCCAGTATTTGTGTGTAGACCCCCTTTAGAGTGAACCAAATTATAGCAGACCAAAATGATCACAGAATCTGCTGATCAGTTTGCCATGAGGAACTATCTTTTGAACCACCAGGGCATACCTGTCAACCATCCCGATTTGGCCAGGATTACCCCATAATTCGGCGCCGATTTGCGCCATTTCCCGACCCGCGCTGCCAAAACCCCGTAATTTGGCAGGGGGGAAAGGAGGCACTGTACAGCCCATCTGCGCAGGTCGCGTTGCACTCATGCATGGAAGGTCTCTACACCTCTGTAGCAAGTGGCATAGCCCTCCATGCGCATGCGTACAACGCGACCTGCGCAGCCCGGGTCTGCGCAGGTCCCGGATTCGCCAGAGCCATTGTTGACAGGTATGCACCAGGGGGAAAAGTGGGGCTATGTAGAGTGACCCCATGAAATGGCATTCTAGCACAAGTTTTCCATTTAAGACAGGGCTTAAACTTGTGGTCCTCTAGAACTTGTAAAGTCTAGCTTCATCAACCCCAACCAGATTGGCCAGTGGTGATGCATGATGGGAGTTATGGTTCAATAACAACTAGAATAGTTGCAGAATCGAGGTGATACCTTTTATAGGGCCACTTAAAAAATAAAACATTTCAAGTTTTCGTAACTCACAGGTCACTTCTTCAGGCAAATGTTCATGGCATGGTGTTCAAGCCAGGCTGGTTTGATTAGCTGTTAAATGGAAGAAAGACAGCAGGCTGTATCTTTTTAAAATCCAACGATAGAAGCCAGGGGCCTGCATGTTCCCTTCACCCAATGGCCCTATTTGAAGCTGATAGCTTTCCTCTGTGGCTGTGAGGGAGGGGGACAGATGATGTAATTCAAACCCAGTCCTCCAGAATTGAACAACAAATCTACTTTATCCACTAGGAATGCTAAATTAGTCCAGATCAGTTCAAATCAGAGTTATTTAGGAATATTACCTAGTGGAAATTCTTCAGATCTGTGGTGCTGCTGTACTGTTGTTTGAAATCCCTATAGAATTCAAGAACAGTGTTTCCCAACCTTTGGTTTTGGGATTTCAATTCCCAGAAGCCTACTGGTAAGTCAATTCCCCAAAGCACTGATCAGCCAATGTACTGACTTAGGCTTCTGGGAATTGAAGCCCCCACCCACCCACCTGTGGTGTGTGTGCATTGGGAACCACTGGTCTAGAACATTTGTTGGTTCCTAAGCCCTTAGGTGCATTTTTCACCATGCCCCATTTAGTCACATTTCAATGCTGACAGCTAAATTGCAACTCACTTTTTTTTAATCATTGTTTAGCAGTAAATATTCACCATAAACATGAAAAGATTGCCAAGCAAGAAGCTGTAAGCTGGATATACTCATTGCACCCACCACCTCCTCAACATCTAAATGACACTTCAGTGTATCTCTCCCTCTCTTGTTCGTTCTGGATTTTAAAATGCTTAAAGTGCATTATTGCTGATGAAAAGGGAAAAAGTGCCCACTTTTAAAATGCATAGAATTACCTGCTGATTAGAAGTGCAATTATTTAAATTAGAAGTAGATTAGAAAGTATCAGATTGTCTACTTTGTCTACTGATTAGAAACACTGGACCTTTTATTACAAAAAGTAAATTATGTTGGGTAAGTGGTGTTCATGGGTATGTATATGAGACAGTATGTGTGTGTAGAGGTGTGTGTGTAGAGGTGTGTGCAAAAAAATGACCAGCCAACATTCTGGATGGGAACAGATGGTCTGACAATGTGAAAGGAAATGTGAAGAATTTGAGAGGGGCAAAGTTTGAGTTGGTGTGTGAGTTGCAATTTTTCTCTCAGTGCATTCTCCCTTTGTGATCCTTTGCTGGTTACCTTAAAGCTTGTCAGAATTGTCATTAGAAACTGAAAAATGAGATCCCCCTCAGAGTTCTGGCCAGCCATTACAATGGTTAATTTGCATGAGAAAGGATGTAAACTATACACCAACCTATGACACGCAGGCCAAATCCAACCTGTGGTGCCAATTAATCCAACCCATAGTGAGGATTCCGGTGCTGCCACCAAAAGTTGCAGGAGCACTGAAAACTTGGCACCCTTTCTCCTGCCACCACCGCTGCCATGGGAAGCAGCGCATGTGGCAAAAATGGGCAAAAATGTGCCATAAATGCAACCGGACCCGCCGTCTCTGCCACCAGAAGTGGTGGAAGGGGTTGGAGGAACCCCGCCTCCAGCCCGCACATCTGTCTGAGGGGCATGGTCCAGCCCATGGGGTGAGAAGTTTGGCCACCCCTGCTATATGCTTTTGAGAAAACACTGTAGGAATCCAAGGAAGTTAAAAGGGCTATCCTTGTTAAAGCTCATGAAAAATCATCTCGCTCTTTAAAGAAAGAAAGAAAAGAAATCATGATCGTAAATGGAACACCAGGGATCAGAAAGAAAGAGGCATAGTTAGAATCTAAGTGGAAACTCCAGAATGGGTACATTGAGATAGAGCATAAATAAGAACCACATTACAGGCTTCACTTAAAACACCATGCCTCTCTGTTCAAGACATAAACACAGGTATCATTTTTTTCAGAACCATTAGTTTAACATTAAGAATTGTCATGATAAAACACGTTATGGATCTTGATAGGGCTTTCAAGATAAGTGAGATATTTATGGAGTAGTTTTTACCAGTGCCACTCCCCCTCCATTCAAAGTGAATCTCCAAAGCAAGGCAAAGATTCAGATCCCAACCTCCTGAATCCTAGTCCCTCCCTTTAGCTATTACACTGCACTGGGTGCCTTCTAGGATACTGATATTGATAGATACATACATTAGTATAGCTAAAGATATAAATAAACTGCAAATTAAGGTTCCATGCTTTGGTTCTGACTCTTCCACTGCAACAAACTGTAGATAGTTTTTCATGTTAAAAACTGAGAAAACAGCTTCTTATTAGAGGAATTTCAGGTCAACCCATTTTTTACAATCTCTCATTCAGCAGTTGAATGTATGCATAACTTCAACAGGAAAACATTTATCTATACCTATAAAGAGGGACATTAACCATTGGACTCCAGCATATGCTCCCACATCCATCCATAGTATCCCATACCGAGCCACCTGCACTCGCCTTAACCCGGACCGCAGAGCGCTGCAAGGTTCCCAAAGTCGGCAGTGGGGCAACAGCCCCACGAATGCAAACAAAGGAAAACAACTTCAATTCCCAACGTCCTCTGCATTGTGCTGCACCTCAGCCAACCAGGCTGACAGGTGCAAGCAAAGAGAATGTTGGGAAACGCAGCGCGCCCAATTGAAACTGAACCAAAGAAAAAAACCGCTGCATGAACATGCGCAAAATAAAGTAAACTTCAAATCCCAGCATCCTCCGTGCCGTGACTACTTCAGCCAATCATGCTGAAGGGTGCGAGCGTGCAGAATGCTGAAAAATCCGGCACGTGAAAAATAAAATTAAAAATACCACATGAAATGGGAGTGCAAGGCCGCCACAGGCTGATGCAGTGCCTCACAGCCTTGCCGAAAAAACCCACAAAAAACCTCGATGAGACAAACACTGCCCTTCGTTCCCGGAGGAATGGGGAGAAGAGGGACTCCCGCTCCTACCCGCTACCCCGCCGAAGACACGGCGAGACCACTGCCAGCTTCAAGGTAAGTTGAGCCGGGGTGGGGGGAAAAAGCAGCAGGCAGCAATTCATCAGGTGTAGCACCCTCCCTGGAGGATGACTGGATTCTGCCTTTCTATTACCAACACCGCTATTTCGAGAACTAGCACGAAACAGCGATGGAGGTAATAGAAAAGCAGCAGCCAGCAATCTGCAAGGAAGAGCACCGCCCCTTATGAATTGTTGCCTGACGATCCCTCCCGTTAGGTAAGCCAGGTTAAAAAAGGAGGCCCAGAGAAGAGAACTATCGTCAAACATATAGCTCTTCTCTGCCTCCTTTTCACCCGACCTACCTAACGAGCATTACCGGTCGAAGAGCGAGCTGACTGCCGCCTCTTCCTTTTCCCCATCGCTGCATTGAAACCTAATTTCGAAGCAGCAATGGGGAAAAAGAAGAAACAACAGACAGGCCATTCTTCACACAACAAAACACAACAACAACAAAACCAAACAGTAAACCAAAACTCAATGCACCAAAATTAATAAAACACAAATAATTAAATAAAATAAACCAATTAAACAACAAAACAATAAACAAAAACAGCAAAAATACCATAAAAGCACACTAGAAACACCTATCTACAACACGAAAATACCTAACTCAAACAACAAAATAGCACAAATTAAACAAATGAAGATGAAAGAAATGAGAAAAATTAATAATAACCAGAAATAAACAAAACAATTAAACAGATCTAAAACCCAAAATAAAAACAAAGGGACAAGCAGAAACACTTTGGGGGTTTAAGTAGAAACTCTAGTTAAACCCCCAAGCCTAACACCACAAAATTAAAACAAAAAAAACACAGAACAAAAAATCAAGAGAACTCACCAAACACGTTCTCCCTCCACCAGTCTGTGACAGAACTGAATAAACAACAAATAAAGAGTACTCACAGCCCCACCTAGAGGCCAGAAGAGTAAAAACAGACATTATTAAAAAAAGAAAAAGCAGTACTCTTAACCACAGCCCCATCTAGAGGCCGGAAGAGTAAAAACAGTCAAAAAATAATTAAACAAACCAAATAATAAATAAAAAAACACAAATTCAAATCACCACCACCCAAACCATCCCTAACCAAAAAAAAAACCCAACTGCCTGGCAAAAATCTTAATAGCAGCCCCACCTAGAGGCCGGAAAAGTAAAAACAGTCAAAATAAATGAAAATAATCAGAATTAAAATGACAAATATAAATTAAATAAATCAAATAAAGTCACAAACCACAAATGCAAAACACCCCCACCCAAACCACCCCTAACCAAAAAAAAAAACACAAATAAAAACTGCCCGGGCACAAATATGCTAGTATTACATAAAGCACAAATGCCTCTATATCAGGGGTTGGCAACGTATGGTCTGTATTCTGAATCCAGCCTGTGGTGCCAAATACAGTAATCTAGCCCCTGCCCTCGATCCAACTGGTTGCAGCACCATAAGCAGCTGCAGACATGTTTATGGTGTCTGCAGACATGTTTATGGCAACCATAAACATGTTTATGGTAGCCATGGATGTGTTTATGGTGGGGGGACCACCAGTATGGCCCCCTCAACTGTCTGAGGGAGTGTGACCCAGCCCACAATTTATAAAAGTTGCCGACCCCTGCTCTATATTATATAAAGCCTAGATATATCACTAAGGGCAGGTAGAAATGCTGAGTTTCCCTGAGCAACTGGCATATATCTATTTATTGATAGTGATATAGTAATAATAATTTCATGTCAGAAATTATTCTGGATTGAAAGGATTGTTGCAGGAGAAACTACACTCAGGGAACACCCAAATGTCCTTTCATGTCCCTAAGAGCTGGGACAGACACAGGCGCTCAATCCTTCATGCAGTACCCAGGTTTTGAACTGCTGGATTGCCAGCCTTCCAGCTAACAAGGTGAGCTTCTTAACCACTGAGCCACCACAGCCCTGTTAGTGATATTGATATATATTGATATTAATTGATGAATAAGTAGGTAGGTAGGAATACTGCAGTCACAAAAACATGCACCCTGAATTTAGAACTGCCATACCACAGAGTCGAGGAGGCACTAAACGTTAATCTTTGTGTAAGGTTTCCTCAACTCTGCATTTGGCAAATTAGTTTGCTTTTATTTTACGATTGGTCTTCATGTACAGATCAGTATCCAGGGCAAGGGGTGCCCCTGGGTCTGGAAAGTAAACACATTTATTTATTTTTTTGATAAGCATGAATACACAGAGCTCCATCTGCCCTAGTAAAAGATTCAGGATAGACCGATTATCCAGATCTTCTGTTGGTCTGGCTAGGATTTTTCATTAACATTATACTAACACAATGAATAACAGAACTACAATCTATAAAGACAGAACAAACTTCCTCTCTTTTATCCCACAAAGTATGAGTAAGCCTTAAAGTTTAAATCATTCTTATTGACTTGTCTGTGCAATATCTTCCCCCTCTTCTCTTAAGCCAGTAACAAATGCCAAATAAACGTAAATAGAAGGGAATAACTGCTCTTTATTATAGATTGAGCTCATGTGTAATTTCATTTCAGTATTAGAGAAAGAGGTGGGTTGGGAGCTTAACCTAATTTTCTTTTCTTGGGGCCATTGAAGCATGGATAAAATAGCAATGTGAATCACCGGTGGTATGTAGTTACTGAAATGCAATCAGTTTAGACAGATGATAAGGGCAGTGTTTCTCTTTTGATATTGTACATGCTATTCAATTCTTTTCCTTTTTCCATTGTTTCTTCTGATATATAAATACAAGGTCTCGGATCACAATTTTCTGCTCAGATTTACAATTTTCTGAACATATGTGGATATATCTCTAAAACTATGTACTTTTGTATATTATATATGTCACTTGAAGAATAGCAGCTAGTTTGTCCTTCAGATGATCAGAGTCAAAACACAATCTTTCTGACTAAAGTCACTTTTCAATATATATTTGGGAAGATATCATTGACCTATGCATGTGGCAGAAAGTTGCTTCTCTTACATTTCTGAAAATGTTTCTTTACTGTATGGGACCAAAGACGACCGGACAACCGAAGGGTTGGTTTAACACAGGTTTATTGCATGAGGTTCCAGTTAAGCATGAGGTAATGGCGGTGATACATCTCAATATATACAGTAGCTCTCTACATTTGAATCTTGTAGCACGGTAGCTGATTGGTTGCTACCGGCGTGGCCTCGCCCAGGCACGCCTCCATTCCTGCTGCTGAATGCAGGTCTTTCTTCAGCTGCTGAATGCAGGTCTTTCTTCAGCTGCTGAATGCGGGGAAGGTTTTCCCGCGGCTGTCCGTGATTGAGCAATGTGAACCATGTGAGAGTGAACGCTCGCAGCTGCCCTCTATAGGCTGTCTGCTCGCGTTCCTTTACAGCTGATATCGTTTGTATCTGGAGTGGTTACAATCTTGCCTTACAGTATAATGAACATGCATACATACATAACATCCCTCCCCCCTAGGATGGGACGAAGTCCCGCAACCATTGTGGCTTGCCGCACGTTCGCTTGGGGCGTGCTTGCGCCTGCCCTAATTCTGGAGAGCCTGTGATCCCTGACTCCGCGGGAGCTTGTCCTGCAACGGGAAACGGGGATTCGTTAGTGGCTCTGTGGGGCGTCCGTGCCTGCCTTGCGCTTGGGGAAGGGAATGGGATGAACAGTTGGGAGGTAAATCCCTGCCTATTGCCCTCGGACCCCGGGGACCCTCCTAGTGTGAACCGCGGCACCGATGAGGTCGCCCTTGGGGAATGGCTACCTTCTGATCCCTGCTCGGGGGACCTTAAGACTGTGGTGGTGGGCGGACTCGTTGATGCCTCCGGTCTTGGAGGTGTCGGTCTCCGGAACATGGGCGCTATGTTGCATTCTAACTCACAGGGGCTACTGGGACTGGAGGTACCAGGGGCTGAACTGAAACCCCTCTTTTCGCTAGGACGGGTGGGGGACCACTCCGCTAACTCCCCCTGGTACTGTAAATCAACGTCTAAACCTCTATGGGCCTCTGAGCCTCGCGGGGACTTCCGCGGCTTCCGCGGGGTATGAGTGTGGTTGGGGCTCCTCCTTTCTGACGGGGACTCCCGCAGCCCGGGGCTCCTCCTCTCTGGCGGGGACTCCCGCAAAAGATTTCCGTGGATCGATTCCCTTTCCTCCCCCCTTGGTGGGGACCCATGCTCCCCTTTTCCTCCCCCTTGGGCTAAACGGGTGGGGGAGTACCCTAACGCTGATTCAATGCTGGTCTCATCCGCGTCTTGCTCTCCGGGGACCCTACGCCTGAGTTGGTCCACGTGTCGCCTCCACAGGAAACCTGTACTGGTCTCTACGCGGTATGAGACGGGGCCGGTTTGATCTACTACGGTGCCCGGCACCCAGGCTGGCCCCGCGCTGGCGTAATTCCTGCAGTGTACTGGGGCGCCTATGCTGAAACTCTTTGTGGGTTCCACCCCTATGTTCCGCCCTTTGTCCTCTACTCTCGTGGGGTCTAGCTTGGATATCCCCGTGGCCAGCTTCCTGCGCATCAACAGCTCTGCGGGGGAGTACCCTGACGCTAAGGGGGTGACCCTGTATCTCAGCAGGAATTGGCACAATTTCAGGTCGAGGTCTCCGGGACCCATGCGCAGTAGTGCGTCTTTCGTGGTGCGCACGAGGCGCTCTACTTGGCCATTGGTGGCCGGGTGAAAGGGGGCGGAGGTGACGTGCCGAATGGCGTTGCGTTCCATGAATGCCCTGAACTCGGCGGACGTGAAACAGCTAGCGTTATCGCTGACGAGGGTGTCGGGTAAACCGAACGTGGAAAAGACCCTCCTTAACTGTTTAATGGTTGTGGTCGAGGAGGTGCTCGAGACTGGAATGACCTCCAACCACTTAGAGAACGCGTCCACCACGAGGAGGAAAAGCGTTCCCCTGAATGGGCCAGCAAAGTCTACGTGAACTCGGGACCAGGGTCCCCTCGCAGCGTCCCATTCCCTAGGTGGCGAGCGAGCCTCTTCTGGCCTAGAGCTTTGGCACGCCTCGCAAGTGCCGACCATGTGTTCGATGTCGGCGTCTAACTGGGGCCACCAAAAATAACTGCGGGCTAGTGCCTTAGAGCGTACGATCCCCGGGTGGCTGACGTGCAGCAGTTTAAGCACCCTCGGCCTGAGAGACGTGGGGATCACTACCCGCTGTCCCCACAAGAGGCAACCCCTCTCCAGGGACAACTCCAATCTCTTTTTGAAAAATGTGTCGAATTCCGCTGCTGGGGAAGACACGGGCCACCCTTTCTGCACCCAGGAGCAAACTGTGGCCAGCGCTTTGTCCTTGCCTGTCGCTTTGGCGATTTCGGCCGGTACTACTGGAGGGGAGTCTAGGACCTCTATCATTAAGACCTGGTGGTCCCTCTCTACTCCGCCCACGTGGCAGCAATCCCGGGGAATGGGGGACCTCGACAGAGCGTCGGCATGGCTTATTTCCCCCCCGGGCCGGTATACCAACGCGTGCTGATACGCGTTGAGAAAAATGGCCCATCTGAGCATTCTCGGGGACAGGATCTGGGGTGTGGGCTTGTCTGCGGTGAAGATGCCCAGCAACGGCTTGTGGTCAGTCACTATGGTGAAGGGGCGGCCGTACACGAAATCATGAAATTTCTTGGTCCCCGCAATTATTGCTAGCGCCTCCCTGTCTGTCTGAGCATAATTCCTCTCCGCTTGGGACAGGGATCTAGAGTAGAAAGCTATCGGGGCCTCCCTACCGTTCTCCAGCACGTGGCAAAGCACCGCCCCCACCCCCACCGGGGATGCATCGCATATCAGGACCACCGGGCGTTTGGGATTGAAGTGGGTCAGTACAGCATCTGATGCCAGGAGTCGCTTCAGGTCATTGAAAGCCTTTTCCTGGTCGTCGCCCCACTTCCATGCCTCGTCCTTTTTTAACAATTTGTGTAGCGGTTCTGCCACGGCTGCCTTCCGCGGGAGGAAGGAGTGGTAGAAGTTGAGCAGTCCGAGGAACGACTGCAACTCGGGCTTGGAGGTGGGGCGAGGGGCCTTTTTGATGGCGGCTACCTTGGATTGGGCTGGCCTAATTCCCTCGGGAGTAACACGGAACCCTAGGAACTCAACCTCTGTAGCGAAGAAGACGCATTTGTCTTTCCGCAACCTCAACCCCGCCTTTTCGAATATTGTCAGGACCTTTCCCAACCTTGTTGCTAATTCGGCCCGGCTCCCCCCTGTAATTAATACATCATCAAAATAGGGTAACACCCCCTCCAACCCCTTCAGGAGGCGTTCCACCAATGACTGGAAAATCCCGGGCGCCGAATTCACGCCGAATTGGAGGCGCGAAACCTGGAACGCCCCTTTGTGGGTGACTATGGTTTGTGCAGCAGCTGCGGCGGGGGTCACCGGGAGTTGCTGGTAGGCTTGGGCCAGGTCGAGTTTGGCGAAACACCTCCCCCCGTGTAACCTGGCCAACAAGTGGCTGACTACCGGCACCGGATACGCATTAGGGCGGATCGCCTTATTGATGGTGCACTTGTAATCAGCGCATATTCGGACTTCCCCGTTGGCCTTGAGCGCTGTTACAATTGGAGTTTCCCACTCCGCAGAATCAACAGGAACAAGAATCCCCTGGCCCACTAATTTGTCCAATTCCGCCTCTATTTTGTCCTTTAGTGCGAAAGGCACTCTGCGCGGTTTAAGTCTGATTGGACGCACTCCAGGGTCCAGGTCGAAAGTCACTGGGGGGCCCTTGAATTTTCCTAGCCCCTTTTTAAAAACCTCGGGGTGCGCGTCGCACACGCTCTGTATTGGATCAGTCCCGGCGGCGTGTGCTCCCACGGCGTGCACCCCCCCAATGAACAACCCCAGGGGCTGGAACCATTGAGTCCCGAGGAGGCTGCATTTTCCCCCCTTGAGGACGACTAAGGGAAGCGTTGCGGTGTACTTTTTGAACTGGACCTGAAACTTCCCAACCCCCAACACTGGGATGCGGTTCCCTTGCACGTCCTTCAGCGTGGCCCTCAACGCCTTGAGCTTGGGCCGCACGCGGGGGGCGATCTTCATGAACTCCCCCTGGGAAATAATGGAGTATGAAGAACCCGAGTCCACCTCCATTCTAACAGGGGCCCCTTGTATTACTACCTCAACGAAGTAACGGGGGTGCTCCGTGGAAACGCTGCAAACCGGCGCGTCGTCCTCGCTGTCGTCGGAGACTCGCCCTACTCCGTCCCGCGTCCTCGTGGTCCGGGTGCCGTCCTTCGGCCTCGTGGTGCGGTCCTGCCTCGTGGTGCGGTCCTGCCTCGCCGAGCGGTCTGGAGAACTCCGGGTGGCCTCGCGTCGTTTCCGGCAGACCTTGGCGATGTGCCCGCGCCGGCCGCAGTTGTGGCACTCGGCCTTGCGGAATGGGCATTTGGTGCGGGCGTGGGCGGCGCCGCAGCCATCGCAGCGCCGGCCCTCTCTCTGGACCCTCCGGACGTCCTCGTCGTCGCTGCTCTCTGCAGACGAGTTCGAAGTCCGCTGGGCCGCGCGCACCGAACTCTCTGCCTTGGCGGTCTTCGGGCGCCAGTCCTGAAGTTCGTGCACCCCGGCCGATGTGGCCTCTGCGGCCTGTGCCGCGTCGAGGACTTGTTGCCACGTGGGAGGCGGCTCCCTTTTCATCAGCGCGCGCTGAGTCTCTGTGTCCCTCAGACCGCAGAGCAGGCAGTCCCGGAGGGTGACGTCGGGGAGTTCCCACTTGCATGGGCCGGCGGCCAACCGCAGGGCCGCGGCGAACTCATCGACCGATTCTCCGGGTGCCTGGACTCGCCTCCAGAACGCGCTCTGAGCGGGGAACATCGCTATTGCCGGCCGGAGATGGGCGCGCAGCGCCGCCAGGAGCTCTGTGGCCTTGAGGTCGCCCACCTTCCTCGGCGCGATCAGGTCCACCAAGGTCCTCTTGGTTTCTTGTCCGAGCATGCGGACGAAGATGGCCCTCTTTTTGGCCTCGTCGGAGACTTCGAGCTCCACCAGCGCAGCGTTGAAGTCTATCTCAAACAGCTCCAAGTCTCCCGGCTTCCTGATCTCGTAGCCGGCGCATGTCTTGGTCCCGTGGGCAGCCATATCCCACCTTCGTCGCCAATTTAGTGTATGGGACCAAAGACGACCGGACAACCGAAGGGTTGGTTTAACACAGGTTTATTGCATGAGGTTCCAGTTAAGCATGAGGTAATGGCGGTGATACATCTCAATATATACAGTAGCTCTCTACATTTGAATCTTGTAGCACGGTAGCTGATTGGTTGCTACCGGCGTGGCCTCGCCCAGGCACGCCTCCATTCCTGCTGCTGAATGCAGGTCTTTCTTCAGCTGCTGAATGCAGGTCTTTCTTCAGCTGCTGAATGCGGGGAAGGTTTTCCCGCGGCTGTCCGTGATTGAGCAATGTGAACCATGTGAGAGTGAACGCTCGCAGCTGCCCTCTATAGGCTGTCTGCTCGCGTTCCTTTACAGCTGATATCGTTTGTATCTGGAGTGGTTACAATCTTGCCTTACAGTATAATGAACATGCATACATACATAACAGTTTCTATTCTTGTTTGAGTTCACCTTAGGGGGAGGCTGAAACTTCTGATAATTCTAGTTTTTTACTTGTCCCAGATACTATATTTGTATAAATTCTCCATTGCTTGACCTTGGAATTTATGGGATCATGCAACACTATCATTTTTCTCACAATGTACGATATAAAGCAGGGGTACACAACCTATGGCCCATGGGCCAGATCCAGCTCATTACACCATTTCATGTGGTCCGCCGCCCTTTCTCCTACTGCTGCTGCCGCTGCTGGAAGCGGTGGACATGGCAAAAACAGCCAAAAATGGGCTGTAAATTTATTTATTTATTTGTGGGTTTGTATTGCTGCCCAATTCCAAAGACTCTAGGTGGTGTACAGATATTACAACCATCACAATTGTTTTTTTTTAAAAAATCCCAATTAAAACCCAATTAAAAACTACCACAAAAATATTCCCCTACTGTTGTGTATGTACAATGCTGCTTCATATGAATGTACAATGTTGCTTTAAGAAATGTATGAATGTAACCCAGCCACAATCACAATGTAACCCAGCTGTTAAAGGAACGCGAGCAAGCTGCCTATAGAGGGCAGCTGCGAGTGTTCAACTCACATGGTCATCATTCCTCAAATCACCTGCAGCTGCGGGAACTTCCCGCAGCAAACAACTACTACTGATCCACCACCGAAGATGGGCGTGACCCGGATGATGTCACGCCGGTAGCGGCCAATGAGCTACCATGCAGCCAAGTTCAAATGTGTTGTACCACTGTATATAATGTGAGATACCTCCGCCATTACCACATGTTCGTTCTGATCATCAACCAATAAACCTGTGTTAGTCCATACTGCGACTCCTTCTATGTCTCCTGGAACAGACACTAAACCTACCCTCCCACCAATTTTTAAAAAAGGGAGAGAGTGCTCTTAAATCAGCCAGTTTACAACAGCCGCAGATACATTTTACAGCAGCATTTATGGCAGGGGGAACCACATGTCTCGCCTGCTCAGCTATCTGAAGGGGTGTGGTCCAGCCCATGGAGGGAAAACATTGAGAACCCCTGGTATAAAGTAAGACATCATGTGCTGTACAGTATACAGTGGCAATTATTGTATATGTGGAATAGATTAAGTAACTACTACTCCCTCCGCTGGTGCTCCAAAACCATCTGTATGGATCATGTGGCTCTTCAGTTTTCATCATACTAGAACACCCATTATCTTTGATGCTGGTCATGCTGCCTAGGGCTTGTAGAAATTGCGGGATAAAAACTTCTAGAAGGCCATACGTTTCTTACCCTATCCAAAATATACTAAGCCTGAGTGTGCTGCTGACTGGCCAGAATCCTATTTAGGATTTACTTGTAGTGGCAAATTGGAGGTGTGTTCTCTCTTTGAAGGGGTGTCTGGTCCTAGTCCACTTTAAGAACCACAAGAAGGTCTTCTAGTTGGGTAGAGGAGAGCTCAGTTTTGGTAGAATGGGAATGAAACATTCAATTATGTGAGCTTTCACCTGCAGAGAAAACACAGGTCTTCCTCCTCAAATCATTTAAGCTGAATGTTATTATCCATTCTCAAGTTTACTTTGAGTGATCTAGTTTTTGAATGTGGGTTTAAAGTAATAACATTTTTGTGTTTAAGACAACATTGTCTTGGCGAGCTGTATGCTTTATTGCTATTATTAGGAACCTTTAAGCCACATCCAGTTTATGGAAACTGTGTTAATTAGTGACTTTCAAAAGGCCCTATCCTTATGGGGTCATCTGGAGATTTGGAGTGTTATGTCACCAATATTAGGATGACACCCAACTCTAACTCTCCTTTTCATCTTCTGCAGTGGATGCAATCCAGTGCCTTGGTGATTGTCTGGCCATGTTGATGGAATGGATCAAAGTTAACAAACTGAGACTGAACCCTGACAAGTCAGAGGTTCTGGTGTTGGATGGTCCATTTGCCCAACTATATGACCTGGTACCTAGACTGGATGGGATTGTTCTCTCCCCTATTGACCAGGTTCACAACTTAGAGGTCATATTAGTTCCTCATTTGACCCTCGACCCTGCAAATTGCACTGATAATCTCACATATTGATTACTGTAATGCTTTCCATGTGGTTTTTCCCTTGTTCCTGATATGGAGGCTTCAATGGGTGCAAAATGCAACAGCTAGGCTGATTACTGGAGTGAGAAAAACTGAAAATATCTTCCCAGCCTTGGCAGAGCTGCATTGGTTACCCGTTCCTTTTGTATCAGGTACAAGGTGTCAGGTCAACCTTTAAGGCCCTAAACTATTTGGGACCTTCCTACCTGGTGGAATGTCTTCCCCTTGGAACATCAGCCCACATACCCTGTTCCTCCCAGAAGGCGCAGCTCAAAGTGCTGCCCCCGATATTAGCAAGAAAGGCTGTGACTTGGAGAAGAGCCTTTTTGATGGTGGCACCAACTTTGTGGAACTCTACCAGTTGAGTTGTGCCAAGTTCCATCTCTGCCTATATTTAAAAAAAACAACTAAAATCATTTCTTTTTAAAGAGGCTTTTAAGAAGATACTGCCAATGGCCAAGTGATAGGTTGTGATTAACTTTTCCGTTGCCAGTAGGTGTTTTTGTTGCTGGCATTTTTCAATTCTGGGTAGTATTTTTATTCTTGATGATATTTATAATTTATACAATTTGTTCAAAATATTTTGTATGTCCAGTGTGGGAAAACAGGCAGGCAGACAGACACAGACAGACAGACAGACAGACAGACAGACAGATGATAGATAGATAGATAGATAGATAGATAGATAGATAGATAGATAGATAGATAGATAGATAGATAGATAGATAGATAGATAGATAGATAGATAGATAGATTATGGCTAAAATCAAGGAAAAGTTATCTGTAGACTTCTCAAGCTCTAAGCATTAAAACTATGGAGAACAAAACAATACACCTTTTTGAATGGATGAATGCTGAAGAGTGTCTCCCACCAGGACAAGATTGGCTGGACCATCTGAAAGTTACTTAATAGACATTAAAGTGAAGTAGGAAGATCAAAGAACAATCAAGTAAAATGGGACTACTTGGATACAGGGCAAATTGAGACATTCAATCAATGAAGCATTTATGTGCGTGCAATTTATGCTCCACTACACGTACATTGAAGTAGCCCACTTCTAGTCAAAAATAGTCTAATTATTTTAACATTTAATTTTTGAATTTAACCTATATGTCATATACATTCATAATTTTAAATTGTACAACCCTCTGTATGTCTGGCTGGACATCCCACTATGTTTATGTTTATGTTTATGTTTATTCAATTTATACCCCACCCTATTCAGCACATGGCCGACTCAGAGCGGTAACAACATATAAATAACCCCAAGGTAACCCAAGGGGTTTACATACGAAATACAAAATTCAAAATACAGTAATAAATACAATATACAAAATGCTATTACAAATAGATACAAATTCTGTGGTACAATATATCAAACAAATATAATAGCTGCAAAAAAGTACAATACAAATTATGCAATGAAACACCAAATAATTAAATAACAAATAACAAGATAAGTACCGCAATGACCACGGCCACTTAATGTCCATGACCCATACTCTACGACCGCGACGGAGCCCCATAGTTCAGATGTCTTCGGCGGAGTCAGGGAAAGCCTGGCCTTAGCATTCCTGCATTGCTCCGGCAACTCTCCTGGCGGACGGGGTGGGGGAAAGAGAAAGTTCGGCATTTTGAAGCCACACCAGCCACCCCCAGGTGTTCCTTGGCTCCTTCAATCCCCGACTGGGCTGGGATGCGAACCAGCAGGTGGAAGAGCAGTCCGGTGGGGGGTGGGGTGGCGCTGGCATTTTGAAGCCACACCAGCCACCCCCAGGTGTTCCTTGGCTCCCTCAAGCCCCGGCTGGGCTGGGACGCGAACCGGCAGGTGGAAGAGCAGTCCGGTGGGGGGTGGGGTGGCACTGGCGTTTTAAAGCCACACCAGCAACCTCCAGGTGTTCCTTGGCTCCTCAAGCCCCGGCTGGGCTAGGACACGAACCAGCAGGTGGAAGAGCAGTCTATGGTAATGGGTAATGGAGTAGACCGTACAGCCAGTGACTCAATGCCATGTGTTGGGCAGTGGTAAATAAACTGACTCCCTAAAGTGGCCAACAGCTATGAGCCCCTTTAGGTGGGGTGATGATCCCCTCAGTGGAGGAAATGCCATTTGAAATCATCATATTGAGCCCAACAGCAAATGAGTGGAGGAGGAAATCTGATTCCCAACTGTCATGGAGGCAGAAGAGGCCATGCCTGATGGACTGACTGTGAAGGTGCACCTTGTCCATATCCTCAAGGCTTTGGCAGTTCATTGCAGTCCCAGGGTTTCATATGTGCCACTGGAGATGGCTCGGTGATCTTAATGTGTGGGTCACTTAATGGCAAGCTAGATCCACCTTAAACAAATTCACGCCAATGACATTTTTCCTGCTTCAGGAAAAAATGCATTCTCAGATACGAGTTGCAGCTGAATAAATAAATGGAAGCACCATCATAAGAAACAGAGCTAAAGACAATAAGTCAGTTGAAGATGAATTCAAAAGCTACTGCCTCCTCCTATTTTTTTCTTTATTAGCAGAAAAAATATGCACATGAATTCCAGCTGCTGTTCTAAAGTACAGTGCATAAGCACTGTACATAAAATTGATGTTCAGTTGTGCATGTATGGTTGCCACGCCTCCTAATTTGCTTAATAAATCAAACCTGGAAATTTGGCACTATTATGAACATGTTGTTCAGTTCACACATGATACTCCCTAATTGCCCACTCATCTCAAATTACTTTTGTCGTAATATGTTTTAATTTTCTTATGAGGATGTTTATTGAAGCATGATTGTATAGGGGTGGGAAAGTTGCTCAGAAAAAGACTCATTTGTACCTGTTTTGCTGTTTTTAAGGAGATTTTTCCTTTTTGACCTCCCAAATGATTTCATAAAAACATTGGCTTTTATTTTGTAGATGTTTCCAAAGAGGCACCACATTTCACCTTATTCTGTACCAGGGCTTTGATGCAGATGAAAGATGAAAGGTTGCAGTGATCTCAGATAAAGATGGATCCATCCTTTTACACAACACTGATTCATTGTGTCTTCAAATCGAACACCTATAATTAAAAACAGATACTATTAAATAAAGTGAAGTTTCCTTGGCAGCTTTCCTACTTGGCTGGATATCCATTGAAATTTGTTGCTACAGATAAACAGTGAAAATCTTTACCAACCTGAAGCTGTAGATGAGTTTTCTAAACCTTCTGAAAATGTGGAAACGAGGGAATAATCACCCAGAAATTTCAAAACACTGAAGGATATGCCCAGTTAATTGCATAACATGAAAATCTCTGTAAAAGCTAGTAATGGTAACTGAACTTCAAAGGATTTCAAAGGTTAGGTTAAAATCCAGTTAACCTAGATCCAAGGGCACAGTCCATGTACTGCACACTTGGCCCAAGAAGCTTGTTAGCAGAACATTTGATAATGAAACTACATCATTGGGAAGCAAAATCATGTGGAAGTGCATGTCCGTGTTCAGATTAGCAATGGCCCACTTGTATCCAATTCCAGGACTTGTCAATATACCCACTTAGATTTTTGAATTTACCTTTCCCCTTTCCCTGGGTCATTCAGCTATGAAGCATGCCAAGGTATGGCACTACCATTTTACATCTATTCTCTCCTTTTTGTGTGTCTGTGTACCTGATATGTGTATAAATTGATGCCATGAGGCCTCACTCTTATGTCTGATTAAGTGGATTTGGTCCACGAGAGCTCACATTTAAATACAAGAGTTAGTCTTTAATTTTCAGTTTTTGTTTTTTTTTTGCTGTTCTGTTTGGTTTACTCTCAGATATGCTTGCACAGATTGACACAGCTACCACTTCAAACATCTGTCCTTGTAATTAATTGTACATAACTATTTTGGGCTGCATCTTAGATTTCATCTCTGCATGATCACACAATCATAAACTCTGACCATTAAAGGGACCTTTGTCCCCCTGCATGATTGAGTTCTGAACTGTGTAGTAATATGTAGCTTGATCTTGTGGAGTTATGTTTCATAACTGAACATATAGCTCTAGATCTCTGTGGAAGCCACATTCACTTTTTTACTTGTCTTTATATTCACATTGGTACACTGATGGAACTTGAGGGGAACTTATTTTATCATGCAACATTGTACACTGAAATACAGAAAGACAAGATGGAAGTATGCAGTTACTGAGTATATGTTTCTACTTTTCAACACTTGTTTCCCTCTTTAAAGGGCATGGGAAGAAGGACATGCTCTATTTCAAGTTGTGTTTTACACATACTGTATTTTAAACAGACACGACAAATTGTGTACATGTACATTTTATAATAGGTGTGGCATTTCTTTATGTATATTTTGAATTTGGCACTCTTACAAAATGTTTCAGAGAGTCAGAGCCATAGTCAGGGGGTGGCCAGGGTGGGCTTGGCCCACCCTGAGTTAGCAGTTTGCCCACCTTGGCAAAGTGCAGTTTCCCATAGGAATGCATTGAAATGAGGCTTTGTTGCCCACCCTGAAAAAATATTCGCCCCCCCACATCTAGAATCCTGGCTATGGCCCTGCAAAGAGTAAACAAAACAAACATTATGGCACTTTAAAGACTAACTGCTGTATTTTAATGTTAGCTTTCATGGATAATAAAATGTGGATAATAAAAATTTTGTGGAAAATAAAATAAAATTTTGTAGATTAAAAAATGTTGACATGACAGACCAAGCCAACCAGAACATATATGAGAAAGAAATCTCTCAGGTAAAAACCACCTGGTTCCAAAAATATTGTTGCCTCCTCCAGCCCCTTCTAGTGGATTTAGCATTTTGTTGAATATATCTATGTTTAAAAATTCATGTGTCCAAAAGTACAAAGGGCTCCAGAGGAGGGCATTCCAAACACAATTAGCTGCTCCAATAAAATTTACTGCAGGACTAACAATTAATGAGAAACAATTTGGTCTTTAATTTTTAATCTATTAGAGCCTGAGGTACTGTTAACAAATTTGTTTTCCAGTTGTTAAATCCCTATTAAATCTTTAATGAACTGCTTTTGGCTTCATCCTGATTTCCAAACCTTCCCCCTTTAGTGAATAAACTGACTTAAGTTTCATCCTGATTTTCTAGGGGAAAACTAACAGTTTAGCAAATGAAAAATCCATTTCTTCACTTTTGTGAAGTCATTACAGTTCAAGATCCTTTTATATTAAATATGGTATATAATTTTAGTATGATCTTGGATCAATCTAATTACCATCCCAACAAGAGATGAGCACTGAACCCTAGAGTTGGATACGACTGGCATTTAAGCAAGGGTGACCTTTACTTATGTTCACAGATGTGCGAAACAGAGACACGAGTAAGGATCTTGGAAACTCGACATATCTTTAAAATAGATTAGAAAAATCTAGATAAACATTTTATTTATTTATTTGATTTTATCCTATCTTTCTTCCCAAGTAGGGACCCAGGGCAGAAAACACACAAACAAAATAAAATAAACAATTCATTTAAACAAATTGATTAAGATTTAAAATTATAATATGTACATACTGTATATTAAAACATTATTTTAAAACTATATATTTAACATTTGAATTTAAAAAAAACACTTCCTGAAAAATTATATGTTAAGAAAATGATGTATTTTGCAATGTTCATCTCCATTTTGCCAAAATGCTTCTTCACCCTGTAGTGTTCACCCTTGATAGGAAGTGTACCAAGAGATGGGATGCAGGTATCTTTAATTATCCTACATGCTGCCTTTTATCCATGGTTTCAGAGGAGTTTGCAAATATGAAAACAACAATGACAATAAAAGTTAAAATGCCTTTATTGTTGGGATACATTTCTGCTTAATTTAGATTCACTATTGGATGGATGGATATAAGGTGAAGAACAAGCTCAAACAGGACAAAAGAAGGCCATGCTTAGGGTAACAAAGCAAGATCCCCAAGCTGTGAACAAAAAATTGGGTGGAGGGGGTACTAAACCCTGGTGAGTGAATTTCCTTATCTGGTCATTTAATTAATTAATTAATTATTCGTATTTTTATTGCCACGCCCTCACCAGGGTGATTCTGGGCAGCTAACAAACAAAACACAAACAAGCAACACTAAAACCCCTTAAAATCATTTTTAAATCATTTTTAAAAATCATCAGTCTTAAAAACCCACCACCCCTTCCACCCCCACCCTGTCATTTAAAAAGATGGGAGAATGTTCACTTATATAAACCAGCGTGCGGGGGTCACCTCCTAATCAGCACCCCACACCTGCCCTGCCAGCCAGGTTTTAAGCTCTTTTCTAAAGGGCACCAATTCCATCTGTAACCGTAACTCTGTAATCGTAATTTAGATGCTGGGTGTCAGTAGTTTAAAATCTATGTATAGAATGCAATAGCTGTGACATGAGAACAGTTGCATGTCTAGCTTATAAAGTATATAGAAAGTAAACAGTGTCCTAAGGATTAATTAAGACTAGCAAGAGTCCTGCTTTACTGCTCCACAGGTGCATCTGGAGCTGGTGGTAGTATTATTACCTATCAGTTCCCACATGCCAAGTTATCTGATTAATGACATCCCAAACCACTTGAATCCATATCGACTGTGTGTTCAATAAAAGGTCTATTTGTGGCTGGCTGGGCTATATTAGTTTTCCTTTTAAAATAAAATTTAACAGCATGAAAGAATAAAGTACAAACTCCTTTTGTAGTATCATAGTTGAATGAGAATGCAGCTATATTAGTGAGCAGCAGAGCAGATCAACACTCTTATATACAGAGCATTTTTAAAAACTGAAGAACCCCAAACAAAAACTTCTAACTTTGAAACTGGACTTTAGCAGGCAGTCCACTCTTGCTCCATGTCAAATCTGGGGAAGTTTGGACAATGGGTTATGGAGGTTAAGAATAAGAGTGGGCTGAAAGAAAGAAGAAGAAAAGGATCACAAAGCAATGAGTAATCAAGCAGAATGACAGACAGGCACACATATCAGTACAGCTTCCTACAGCTAGGAGTAACAATAGATTATTCAGATTAATTTTAAATGTCCCCTTTCAATCTCAAAAATGTGAAGTTGCCAGGCAAAGCAAATGCTAATGAGTTTAACCTCTTTCTGGTTGACCTCTTCCTTGTGTGGGCACATCCTGTTGTGCCATACCTGTCAACTATTCCATTTTTCCTGGGAAAACCCCATATTTTACCCCTCTTCCCGCCACCTCCTGTATTATTAATTTCCCCATATTTCCCCTTATTTTTTAAAAAAATATCCTGACCAGGCGAAGCTGCAGTATTTTTTTCCAGCCACCAGAGGTCGCTGTGTGGCAGGCTTTTTGCTTGTGGAAGGAGAGAGAGAGAAGGTGGGGGGGGGGTTTCTGTAGTTTTCCCTTTCTCTTTCCCTTTCCTGCCAGCCACATGGTCCTGGGGGCTTCATTTTGGCTACTGGGAGCAGGAGTCTACTCTAGGTGAGCGATATATTTCATATATGCAGGGGCAACCTCATGCTTTATTGAGCTGTTTCTGCCCTGCTTCCTGGCTGGAGGATTTTGTTTCTAGAGTTCTAGAGTTAGCTTGGGAGGGGGGGGTTGCCTGATCACTATATGAGAGAGAGAGGGGGGAATTAATCCCTTGCTCCTCCACCCTAATTGGGGGGGGGGGGTTGCCTCATCACTATATGAGAGAGAGGGGGGTTTCCCTTGCTCGAAAGCCAGTCGTATAAGACTCTAGGGTTCAGTGCTCATCTCTGTTTCAAAGCCAAAAAGCCAGCATTGTCTGCGTCTGCGGACATTTCCGTGGTCATGTGGCAGGCATGACTAGACACCAGAGCTCACGGAACGCTGTTACCTTCCCACCAAAGTGGTCCCTATTTATCTACTTGCAATTTCTTGGTTTCGAACTGCTAGGATGGCCGGGGCTGGGACAAAGACGGGAGCTCATTCTGTCCTGCAGTACTCAGGAATCGAACTGCTGACCTTCTGCCTCCCAGTCAGCATCTTAGTCACTTAAGCCACTGAGTAAACAAGAAAGAAAACAAAACAAAAGTCCCCCAAGAAGATGGGGAAAGGGTTCTTTGGCCCACACAGTTTTGTGCCCATTGCATCTACAATACCATCTAGCCATCTTATTTTTGGCCACCCCCTTCTTTTGTCTTCCACCTTTCCCAGCATCAAGGCCTTCTCAAGTGAATCCTTTCTTCTCATTTGCTGTCCAAAGTACTTTAGCGTCATCTTTACTATTTGACCTTTAATGAGCAGTCGTGGTTGATTTCTTCTAGGATCGACCTATTTCTAATACCACATTTCAAAGGCATCTATTTTTCTGCGCTCAACTTTCCTAATGGTCCAGCTCTCACACCCATACATTACCACCAGGAATACCATTGCTTTGACAATGCAATTTTTTGTTTGCAAGGTGATGCCTCTACTTTTAACTATGTTCCCCAGGTTTCTCATAGCTTGTTTCCCAAGCATCAGTCGCCTTTTTATTTCATGGCTGCAATCACCATCTGCAGCAATCTTTGATCCTAAGAAAGTAAACTCTGCCAGTCATATCCAACTCTAGGGTGCAGTGCTCATCTCCATTTACAGCCAAAGAGCCAGCGCTGTCTGTGTTTGCAGACATTTTCATGGCCATGTGGCAGGCATGACTAGAGCCTAGCAAGTCACAGGGCTATATTTGGCCATGCCCCCAGATTTGGTCACACCCACAGAGGGGTGTGGCCAAAATTTCCCTTATTTTCAAATCCAAAAGTTGACAGGTATGTGTTGTGCTCATGTTGTAAGAGAGAATTTGCAGGAAGATGAGTGAAGGTGGTATAATACACCAAAATATAGTATATAAAATATCTAGCAGCATATAGCATTGGCTAACATTTAAGGCTCTGTGATGGGTGTTTTTATTTTATTTTATTATTGTTTTTATTTTATTTTACTATTTTTTGTTTTCTGATATTCTGTTTTGTTTTGCTTTTTGGCCCTGTTCTCCAATCTGTTTGGGTTACCTTAAATTCTGAGTCTGTTTTCTAAATTATTAACTACCCCTCCCAGTTTGATGCCATAGGTAGATTTGATGAATATCCCGTCCACATTCTGATCATAGTCATTTGCATATATGTTAAACAACATGGGCCCTGGGGCAGCACCCTGTGTGACCACTGCCCCTGCTAGTCCACTTGCTCCAGGAATCAACTGACTAGAGCATTTTAAATTTGTGCTTTTTCCTCCCTTTGAAACTACATTGCTTTCTATGCACATCCTCTCCATGAGCATATCCCTGGACATGTCTGCAGCCATCTGTCAATGGGAGAAGACCAGAGTATAAATAATGTTCAACTGGCAAACAAATCCTGAGAATGTAGACCAAGACAAACCCACTGGCCTTCAGACTGAAATTATAATCATAACATATCCCTGTATGTGGCACTGCTGTGAGACATTTGTGAGGCCAATAATCAAGCAGGAGCATTAATAGGACTGAGAAACAAATGCCGGAGTTTCCATTTTTATTTCTGAGATAAATGAATTCAGTCAGTCCATGTTCTTCAACCCCATTGCTGCTCCAAAGCAGAAGCACAGAGCAGCTTTTGGATATTAATAATATAAACACTAATAAATCAATAATACAATGACACCACAACAGTTAAATAGCTGAAGCACTGGGGTGTTAAAATCGTTCAGAACTAATCTGGAACTTATTTAGAGTCATTTCTGCATTCACTCCTCCAACAAGAAAGAATAGGACAGCCGGAATTTATAGGGTGGGATGGGAAAGAAATAAAGAGACTCAGGGTGCAATCAGATGGGCGTGCAGCTCTCAATTTCGTCTTCTATAGGGACAGGTTGATTTATTCCTTTCCCAGCAATCATATGATGTAACTGCTGGAATGACCCATACTATCTGCAGAGTGTCCTACCTGGACCATTCTGGGGTAATTTCAGGGACTTCTATTTGTGTGTATGTGTGGGGAGGATTGCTCCAACCAGCTGAATAGCTCAGTGGTTTAGAAATCTAGTTGAGAGTTCATTTCCCCATTAACTCTACAGGGAGTAGACCCAGCCTATGTGGCCTTGAGCAAGCTGTACAGTCTCAGGGCACCCCTAGAAAAAGAGAATGTCAAATCGCTTCTGTGTATTCTCTCCCTAGAAAACCTTGGAAAAGATAGGCATAGATGCAGAGGAAGTGAATTTTTAGACTATATTATGGTAGCACAGAGACACTGTATCACTTATTTTAAAAGTATTTAAAATAGAAAGCCTCCTCCCAGAAGCAGGAGATGATGAGAGGGGGCAACAAGGAGTATTTGTATTGCTTTTTCTTATCTTAAAGAGAGCGTGTCCACAGCTGAATCCATAATGGGACATGTGATATTCTTCCTCAAGCATTTGATGAGACCATGCCACAGGAGTTCTACAAGCTAGTTACAACCCAGCCTGAGTACTGTACTGTTATCGCTCATTAATTGTAATAGAATGGTATTGTAGTAAGTGGTGACAGGAGACTGAAGTTTAAGAATACAGTTACAGTATTTGTAATGAGTCCAACCCTCGTTCTTTTCCAGGTTCTTCAAGTGAATTTCTCCCCCACTATCCTCAAGTTAGAAAGAAAATGTTTATTAATTCCATCATGAGAAACTGATTAAATGAATATGTTTCTGTTTCTGTGAATAAAACAAAATTCTAAATTCTCCCTAAAGCAGAGAGGAAAGGCATGGGAGTCAATGCAATTCCAAGTAGTGAAATGCTGCACTGTACTAATCATTCAGTTGTTTCTTTACAGCTGTTTGCTTCCCATTGGGCGAAATATATTAATATATTCTGGCTCATGTATTCACTAATGCAGTTACTTCCTTTCTGTTTTACAAGCTATAAATCTTAAGAGGTTTTTTTTAAAAAAAAATTAACACGCTTGCTTATTCCCTCTTTCTCTTTCTCCTCCCACTCCAGTTGTTTTTCCTCTAAAATGTTGTTAAATCACTGGTCTAAGAAATTACATTTTTTTCTTTTTACTGATGGAGAAAATCTGAAGGACAAAACACAGAAGTCCTTAGAGGTAAATTATGTAGTTTCATTTAATTTTCCTGAAGGGGGGGAATTAGCATATATTTGAATTTTCCTCTTTCCTTGCTTCACTCCCTTCCATGCTTTATTCTTTTGGCATTTTCCCAGGAGCCTTTAAATGACATATGTAATTCTCTTCAAAAAGAGCAGAGTATTCTCCCAATGATACTTTAAAATATGAGTGTATCTGCCATGAAAATTCTGTCACTCAGAAGCCTGGCTGATTCAGAAGCAAAGGAAAGAGAAACCTATACAACACCTTACAACTAGTTAGGAAAGAGAGCAAATCACACAAGGAAAATCTGTGCACAGCAAAATATTATTTTGTGTGCCACATTGGTACACAACACATTCATAGCATGTGGTAATTAAATCACAATTTCCCTATGTCAGAAGACACTTATAGACGGAAAGCCCACAATGTGCTATAGAAGTGTATAGATGCTGCATGAGGAATTTTGAAAGCTATAGTCCAAAAGCACTAATCTGCACAATTCTCTTGCACTCACTTTGCTGAAGTTCAACACATGGATTTGGCCAATGTTTCAGAGATAGATCACTTGGGATCTCCATGTATGTTACCATGAGATCCATGATCAAAGAGAGAAATGGAATACAAATGGGTTAACAAGATATACATTACAGTCTGGCCAGGTTTTCCTACTATGGTAATAGATAGTAGACCATACTGCCAGTGACTCAATGCTGATCGTGAGGCAGCCATTAACTAATCTGAAACCCTGAGGACTAGCAGCCTTGGGAGGAGAAGTCCACAGAGCAGAGTGATGGTCTTCAAGTGGGTTAAATCCCACTTGAATCCATCTTGATGAAGGACAGCAGCTTCATCAATACAGTATTGGCCTGGGGCTAAGGAGGACTTTGTGTGCCAAAAGGGCCCAGAACCAGACTGTGACTCACAGAACTGGAACAGTGGTACAGGTGTCCCACTGTGATGCAGAAAGCAAATGGCTGATCACCATGATGATAGCCAATATTCAGAATCAGATGCGGCACTTGAAAAAGAAGATACACACAAGGCATGGAGGTATTATCACGTCCTTCAGGTCGCCTAGGAATGCTGCATCTATTGAATTTCGAGACATTAAAAATGTTTCTAAAGGATTTTAAATATTGTTATGTTTTTAATAATTTTCTCTTGTTGCATCCTAAGATGTTTTCATTTGTCATTATTTTTAACCAGCTGTGATCTGCATTTAGACCCCTATGAGGATAAAGCATGATATAAACAAACAAACAAAAAAGATAGGCATTTCACATGACTGTTTCATACCTCTGCTATTCAGTTCATTAATGCCTTAATTTTTATTTGGTCATATGAGACATGAAGTGCCCATGATAGTTAGAGCTATAAAATTAGCTAAATTGAAGCAAAAGGAGGGGATAGGTTACATTTTCTTGTGAAAATAGTTTCTTGAGGGGGGGAGGGGGGATCAAAATCAAAGAATATGATATTCTCTTTAAGAAGTGCCAAAGGTTAGAAAAATGGTTTGATGGACTGTAATCTAGAAAAATGTATCTGTTCTATCATCTTCTTCTCCTTTACTTCCTCTTTGCGTCCTTCAGGTCCTCCTCTCTTGTTCTGGCACTTCTAGTGGCCTTCACCGGCATTACCTTGTGTTCGTGCAATATGTCTTTGATGTTTTCTCTCCACCTTCCTTTGCCTCGTGCTCTTCGTCCTTCTCTTTTTACATGTGTCTTTTATGGTATGTTTGGTGTATGCAAACCAAGACACAGGACACAGCCTCGGGCTGGGTTAACTCAGGTTTATTGCATCGTGGACAGAGGGAACATGAGGTAATGGCGGATCGATAGCTCTTTATATACAGTAGTAATACATTTGAACGTGGTTCCATGGTAGCCCATTGGCTACTGTCTGCGTGACATCATTGCGGGTCACGCCCTTCTTGTCCAGGTGTAGGTGATGGCGGGAAAACTTCCCGCGCTGTTGCCTTTGATGAGTTTGGACCAAGGGAGCTTGGACGCTCGCTGCTGCCAGCTGGTGGTCATTAGCTCGCGTCCTCTTACAGGGTTCATATGATGCAGCTGAAGGTTACATTGTTGCTATAGGCAAGGTTACATTGGTTCAGATACATTGTGGAAGGTAAAACCATTAGAACACAACACCCCTCCCCCCTAGGACGAGACAAAGTCTTGAGCCCACACTTAAACACACTCCCCCCCCCTAGGAGACAAAGTCTCTCAGCCAAGATGGCTTATTTCGAACACGCTGGGGTCTCAATGCGGGCTGCCTTTCCCCGGGTTTGCTACCTTCTCTTTGTCCCCTGGTTTCCTGTCCTGTAATTGGAGAGGGAGACTCGTTAGTGACTTGCCGCGGCTCCGCGGCGTTGTTGGAAGGTGTGCTCTTTCTTAGGGAGGAGCCGGGGGCACTGGGGGCTAACGAAAAACCCCTCTTCTCGCTTGGATGGGTGGGGGAACACTCCTGAAAACCCCCCCGGCTCGCAAAATCAAAATCAAAATTACATTCGGGGGCAGCGGTCGCGAACTCCTCTCCCCCTTCCCCGGCCTCTGATAGGACTGGTGTATCAAAAGGGTATGAGTCGGGGCCGCTGCTTCTGCCTTCCCCCCTTGCTTGGGACTGTTGTCCGCTGCTGTCTCCCCCTTGGGTTAAGCGGGTGGGGGAGAACCTTAACGCTGAATCCTGTTGCTGAGCCCCACTGACTGGCCTACTCACTCGGTGCCTCAGTTGGTCTGCATGCCTCCTCCAGAGGAGGCCGGTGTCAGTCTCGACCCGGTACGACACTGGCCCCGTCTGTTCTACAACCGTCCCTGGTACCCAGGCTGGCCCTGCGCTGGAATAGTTCCTGCAGTGAACAGGGTCGCCGGCGGCGAAACCTTTCGAGACTGCCAACCCTATGTTTTTCCCTTTATCCTCGACTCTCGTCGGGTCTAGCCTGGACAGGATCGTGGTCAGTTTTCGCCGCATCAAGAGCTCTGCCGGCGAGTAGCCTGACGCTAAGGGGGTCACCCTATACGCTAAGAGGAACTGGCATACTTGGTGATTCAGGTCCCCCGGGCCCATGCGCCGCAGCGCATCCTTTGTTGTACGCACCAGCCGTTCCACTTGGCCATTCGTGGCCGGGTGAAACGGCGCGGATGTGACATGCCGAATGGCGTTTGCCTCCATGAATGCCCCGAACTCAGCGGAGGTGAAACAACTAGCGTTATCGCTGACTAAAGTGTCGGGTAAACCGAACGTGGAAAAGACTCTCCTTAGCTGGCTAATTGTCGTGGCGGAGGACGTGCTCTTTACTGGGATAACCTCCAGCCACTTGGAGAACGCATCCACCACCAGGAGAAACATGGTTCCTCGGAATGGGCCAGCGAAATCTACGTGCACTCTGGACCATGGCCCCCTTGCTGTGTCCCATTCCCTATGCGGAAGACGGGCCGCCTCTGGTCGGGATCCCTGGCATGCCTCACAAGTGCCGACCATGTGCTCAATGTCCGCGTCCAGCTGTGGCCACCAGAAGTAACTCCGGGCCAGCGCCTTTGAACGAACTATGCCCGGGTGGCTGACGTGCAGCAGTTCGAGCACCCTCGGCCGCAGGGACGTAGGGACCACCACCCGTTGGCCCCACAAAAGGCACCCCCTCTCTAGGGACAACTCTAGCTTTTTCCGAAAAAATGGGTCGAATTCTGTGCTTGGGGACGATGCCGGCCACCCCTTCTGTACCCATGAACTAACTTTCTCCAGCGTTCTGTCCTTGCCTGTCGCCCTAGCAATGTCGGCTGGTACTATTGGGGGTGCGTCTAAGACCTCAATTAGCAACACCTGGCGGTCTCTTTCTACTCTCGCCTTTTGGTCGTCCGACAAGGGCAAAGGAGATCTCGAAAGTGCATCAGCATGGCTGATCTCCTTTCCGGGCCGGTACTCCAACTCATGTTGGTATGCGTTGAGAAAAATAGCCCATCGCAGCATTCTCGGGGACAGGATCTGCGGCGTGGGCTTGCTTGCCGTGAAAATCCCTAACAGTGGCTTGTGATCAGTCACGATTTTGAACGGGCGGCCATACAAAAAATCGTGAAATTTTTTGGTTCCCGCTACTATTGCTAATGCCTCCCTGTCGGTTTGTGCGTAATTGCGCTCCGCTTGGGACAGGGACCTTGAATAAAACGCTACCGGGGCCTCCCTTCCGTCATCCAACACGTGGCAAAGCACCGCCCCCACCCCCACCGGGGATGCATCACAGACTAAGACCACTGGCCGTTTGGGGTCGAAATGCGTCAGGATTGCCTCAGATGTTAAGAGTTGCTTTAGTTCTTTGAACGCCCTCTCGTGCTCGTCACCCCACACCCATGTCTCCTCCTTTTTAAGTAACCGATGGAGCGGTTCGGCCACGGACGCCTTCCGCGGGAGGAATGTATGGTAAAAATTGAGGAGCCCCAGGAAAGACTGTAGCTCGGTTTTGGATGTGGGGCGAGGGGCCTTCTTTATGGCTGCTACTTTGGATTTAGACGGCTTAATCCCCTCGGGTGTGATCCGGAACCCTAAAAACTCGACCTCAGTTTCGAAGAAAACACATTTGTCCTTCCTCAGTCTCAGCCCCGCTTTCTCGAACACGGTTAGTACTTTGTCCAATCTCTTTGCCAGTTCAGCCTCACTCCCCCCTGTTATCAACACGTCATCAAAATAAGGCAACACCCCCTCCAGTCCCTTCAGGAGGCGTTCCACAAGCGACTGAAAAAGGCCGGGTGCCGAGTTCACGCCGAACTGTAAACGCGACACCTGGAACGCCCCTTTATGTGTAACTATCGTTTGTGCCGCGGCCGTGGCGGGGGTCACAGGAAGTTGCTGATAGGCTTGTGCCAAATCGAGTTTAGCGAAACACTTTCCCCCATTCAGCCTGGCCAAAAGGTGGCTGATCACCGGCACCGGGTATGCATTAGGGCGGATCGCCTTGTTAATTGTACACTTATAATCAGCGCAAATGCGCACCTCCCCGTTAGCCTTTAGAGCCGTTACAATTGGAGTTTCCCACTCCGCGGAATCAACAGGAATAAGAATCCCCTGGCCCACCAGTTTGTCCAGTTCCGCCTCTATCTTGTCCTTGAGTGCGAACGGCACCCTGCGCGGTTTGAGTCTTATCGGGCAGACCTCCGGGTCTAGGTCGAAGGCTACAGGGGGTCCCTTGAACTTTCCGAGTCCTTTCTTAAAAACGGCGGGATGCGCATCGCAAACCGCTTGTATTGGGTCCACCCCCACTGTATGCACTCCCCCTATGAACAAACCTAAGGGCTGAAACCACTGCGTCCCTAGGAGGCTACAACTTCCCCCCTTAAGGACAACTAGGGGCAGTTCCGCAGAATGTCTCTTAAAATTGACCCGAAATTTCCCGACCCCCAACACCGGAATGCTGTTTCCCTGTACGTCTCGTAGCGTGGACCTCAACGTTTTAAGTTTGGGCCGCACGTGGGGGTCGATTTTCAAGAACTCTTTCTGGGGAATTATAGAATAGGAGGACCCCGAGTCAATTTCCATCCTAATAGGGGCCCCTTGTACTAGTACCTCAACGAAGTAATGGGACTGTCCCGCGGACACGCTGAACACTGGGGCGTCGTCCTCGCTGTCGTCCGAGACGCGGCCCACGCCATCCTGCTTCCTCGTGGTCTGGGCGCCATCTTTGGGCCTCGCTGGACGGTCCGGTCTGGCCGAACGGTCTTGTGACTGCCTCCGGCCCTCCTTCCGTTTTCTGCATGCCTTGGCGATGTGCCCCCGACGGCCGCAGGTGTAACACTCGGCCTTCCTGAATGGGCATCTCGCGCGCTCATGGGCCGCTCCGCAACCATCGCAGCGTCGACCACCCTTTCGGACCTTCTGGACCTCCTCGCCGTCGCTGCCTTCCGTAGACGACTTTGAGGCCCGTCGAGTTGCGTGCACCGCCTGTCCGGACTTCCCGTGCACCGAATTTTCCGCCTTGCCGGCTCTAGGACACCACTCACGCCACTGGTGCATCTCGTCCACTCCAGCATTCGTGGACTCTGCGGCTTCCGCGGCCTCTACGACCTCTGCCAGCGTGGGTGGCGGCTCCTTGTTCATCAAGCTGCGCTGCACCTCCTTGTCTTTCAGGCCACACAGCACGCCGTCCCTGAGGGCCGTCTCTAGGATGTTGTCCCATTTGCAGGGGGCGGCGGCTATCCTCATGGCGGCCACGAATGCCTCAACCGACTCGTCCGGCGCTTGGACTCGCCTCCAAAACGCGCTCCGAGCGGAAAACATTGCCCTCGAGGGACGGAAGCGCTCTCGCAGCAGCTTCATGATGTCGTCCGCCTTAAATTCGCTCACCTTCTTCGGAGCGATGATGCCCACCAGCGTCCGCTTGGTTTCCATCCCGAGCATTCTGGTGAGGATGGCCCTCTTCCTCTCCTCGTCGTCTCCTTTGACTTTGAGTTCCACCAGTGCCGCCTGGAAGTCCATCTCAAGCAGCTCCCAGTCTTGCGGTTTGGTGATGTTGAACCCGCTCTGTGCCCTGGCTGTTCCGTGGGGATCCATTATCCCACCTTCGTCGCCAATTTGGTGTATGCAAACCAAGACACAGGACACAGCCTCGGGCTGGGTTAACTCAGGTTTATTGCATCGTGGACAGAGGGAACATGAGGTAATGGCGGATCGATAGCTCTTTATATACAGTAGTAATACATTTGAACGTGGTTCCATGGTAGCCCATTGGCTACTGTCTGCGTGACGTCATTGCGGGTCACGCCCTTCTTGTCCAGGTGTAGGTGATGGCGGGAAAACTTCCCGCGCTGTTGCCTTTGATGAGTTTGGACCAAGGGAGCTTGGACGCTCGCTGCTGCCAGCTGGTGGTCATTAGCTCGCGTCCTCTTACAGGGTTCATATGATGCAGCTGAAGGTTACATTGTTGCTATAGGCAAGGTTACATTGGTTCAGATACATTGTGGAAGGTAAAACCATTAGAACACAACAGTATGGAATTCCAAGACATTCTCTCCAAACAGGTAAACCACTTTATTTGTTGTCTCTATAGTTTAAGATTGGTTCTATTCCAATTCTTTCCCTTATAATCTCATTCCTGGTTTTATTTCTTCTATTCACTCCAGCAGCCTTCCTCAGACATCTCATTACTGTGGTGACCAACTTCTGCTTGTGTTTTGTTGCAAATGTCCATGTTTAACCCTGTTCAGTAGTTCAAGTGGCTAAGATGCTGACTGGGAGGCGGAAGGTCAGCAGTTTGATTCCTGAGTACTGCAGGATGGAATGAGCTCCCGTCTTTGTCCCAGCTCCTGCCAACCTAGCAGTTCGAAAGAAAGAAATTGCAAGTAGATAAATAGGGACCACTTCTGTGGGAAGGTAACAGCGTTCCATGCACTCTGGTATCTAGTCATGCCTGCCACATGACCATGGAAATATCTGCAGAAGCAGACAATGCTGGCTCTTCGGCTTTGAAACAGAGATGAGCATTGAACCCTAGAGTTGGATACAACTGGCTTTCAAGCAAAGGAAACCATTACCTTTACTATAATAATGATAATTATGGGTCCTAAAGACATTCCTAATTTATGGAGACCTTTTCCAGAATTTTCTAGTTGGAAAATGCATAGAAATGGCTTACTATTCGGGAGGGGGGGGGCAGGGGCTGTGATGGGCTTACATGGATGCTAAACTCCTGGCTCCACTGCCAGATACCCAAATAATTGAGCTATTGTCATTTAAACTTATTTCTAGCAATTGCAATTTCTTGGCTGGAACTGTGATTATTATTACTCCCTACTAAAGTGTCTTACACAACTGGCACAATCATTGTCTTTCAGAAAAACAGAAGTGCTGCAATGGGGGGTGGGGTCAAAGGTCATCCTCCTTGCTCAAAAGCCAATCATATCCATACCTGTCAACCGCATCTCCAACGAATCCAGGACCTACGAAAACTGGGTCTGCGCAGGTCGCGTTGTATGCATGCGCGTGGAGGGCTATGCCACTTGCGAAGCCTTCTACGCAGGCGGCGTAGCCTTCTCCACATGCGTGGAAGGGAGCTACGGAAGTGTAGAGCCCTTCCACGCATGCGTGCAACGCGACCTGCGCAGATGGGCTGCGCAGTGCATCCTTTCCCCCGCTGCCAAATTACTGGATTTTGGCAGCGCGGGTTGGGAAATGGCGCAAATCGGCGCCAAACTACGGGGTAATCCCGGCCAAATCAGGATGGTTGACAGGTATGATCATATCTGATCTCTGTTTACAGCCAAAGAGCCACCTCTGTCTGCATCTCCAGACATGCCTAGACACCCAGAGTGCACCACCAGAGTGCACGGAACACTTTTACCTTCCCACAGAAGTAGTGCCTACCTCTTCCCACAGAAAATGTAGTTACTGAGGGTAGGTAATTACTAATGGGGAACAATGAAGTGAAGGAAATGACATTAAAATGGGTGGTGAAACATGTATATTGAGTGCATTCACAATTCCATTTCTCCAGCAACAGCAAATAAATTTACTTCGTCAGAAACAGCTAGTGATGCCTTGGAGAAATACTTTAATATCTGAAGTGGAAGAAATGAATTCATTTCTACAGTTAATACCCATTCCTGAATTCCTATTGCCAGGAAATCATTATGTTTCTAACATCGCTATTTCAATGTCCCCAGCAGGTAACAGATGTCATTCTCTTTTCATTTAGTGTGTGTATTTTTTTTTAAAAAAATTCCATTTATCAAATTCTGGAATTATACTTGCAATTGTGGGCACTGAGGATGTGGATATTTTGCTGCTTGCATCATTCGTTAACAGCATAATGCCCAGAAATTTCCATTAAAATCAGCTTTTCGTTAATATCAGCTTCCAAAACAAAACAAAGTACAGTAAATGTGTGCATTTCCTTCATAAATCCATAAAATCTGGTTAATGGCAAAGATGTCTATGTCATTTATTTTATTACTGAATACCTTTTCTTTTTGTAGAAAGCTGCAATGGATTCCTCACAGTGCTCAAACAGTGCATTAAAAAAGATGATCACTTTTGCATATAACTTAATTCCATGAGGTTGGAGGTACTTCTGTGTATTATTTTATCTCTCTCCCTTATTTAGTAAACTGAGAATTCTGAAGGCCTGTGTATTTGATGGACTGCTATAATTGTACCAATTGAATTATACTGCATTTCATACCATTAGAATTTGTTTACAATGGTAAATCCTGGATTATTGCTTACGGCTCATGCAAGAACATTATCCCTCTATTCTTCTCATTCTGTCAATCAAAAGCAAACACATTTCTTGTAGGGGGAAATAAAGCCAACACCACACATATTAGGGCTTCCGCGAATCTCTAACATACAGAAAAACAAGCCATGTCACCAAAGTTCATAAAATGTTAGTTAAAAGTGACATAGATAACTGGTTCCTTTTGGGATTCACCTGGTTTTTTTAGAGTATTGAGTAACATCTGCTTTGCTTAGGTGTAGTGACTAACATTTTCTTACTTCAAGAGATCATTTAAAGGACAGGATAAGACATTTGGCACATTTACTGGAATTGTTCAGGGTCTTTTGCATGTGTTTTATCAATCCTAAGTGGCAAGGGAAATACTATTTGTTTTTGTTTTTCTATATAAATATTTCTGAAATGCAATTTGAGAATTAGTAATTAGATAGAAACAGAGAGTACTTCTCCATATTTTTCTGTGAGTAAATTTGAAGTCTTCAATGATGTATAACATAATGAGTTACTTGAACAGTTGAAGCAGTGCAATAACAGCGTTGTAAAGAAATAAAAATTAACATAACAAATTACAAATAGGTCAATCTTAGAAGAAATCAACCCTGACTGCTCCTTAGAAGGTCAAATAGTAAAGATGAAGCTAAAGTACTTTGGACATCAAATGAGAAGAGAGGATTCACTTGAGAAGGCCTTGATGCTGGGAAAGGTGGAGGGCAAAAGAAGAAGGGGACGGCCAAAGATGAGATGGCTGGATGGTATTGCAGATGCAGTGGGCACAGAGCTGGGCGGGCTGAGGAAGATGGTGGAGGACAGGGGTGCCTGGAGGTCAATGGTTGTTGTGTTTGGAATATTGTGCCTTTAAGCAATGTAACACTCGAATGAGTGGATATAACAATCACCAGCTGTAACACTGTAACCTTCCGTATTAGGACGCGAGCTAGTGACCACTAGGGGCAATAGCGAGCGCCCAGCTCACATGGTTCCAATTCCCCAAATACCTACAGCGCGGGAAGATTCCCGCCACCACCTCACCTGGACAAGAAGGGCGTGACGGGGAGTGTTATGTATGTATGTGTGCATGTTCATTGTACTGTAAAGGCAAGAATGTAACCACTCCAAATACAAACGATCTCAGCTGTAAAGGAACGTGAGCAGACAGCCCATAGAGGGCAGCTGCGAGCGTTCAGTCTCACATGGTTCACATTGCTCAATCACGGACAGCCGCGGGAAAACCTTCCCCGCATTCAGCAGCAGAAGAAAGATCAGCATTCAGCAGCAGGAAAAGAGGCGTGCCTGGGCGAGGCCACGCCGGTAGCAGCCAATGAGCTACCGTGCTACAAGATTCAAATGTAGAGGGCTACTGTATATATTGAGATGTATCACCGCCATTACCTCATGCTTCACCGGAACACCATGCAATAAACCTGCGTTAAACCAACCCTTCGGTTGTCCTGTTGTCTTTGGTCCCATACACTAAATTGGCGACGAAGGTGGGATATGGCTGCCCACGGGACCAAGACATGCGCCGGCTACGAGATCAGGAAGCCGGGAGACTTGGAGCTGTTTGAGATAGACTTCAACGCAGCGCTGGTGGAGCTCGAAGTCTCAGATGAGGCCAAGAAGAGGGCCATTTTCGTCCGCATGCTCAGACACGAGACCAAGAGGACCTTGGTGGACCTGATCGCGCCGAGGAAGGTGGGCGACCTCAAAGCCACAGAGCTCCTGGCGGCGCTGCGCGCCCATCTCCGGCCAGCAATAGCGATGTTCCCCGCTATGAGCGCGTTCTGGAGGCGAGTCCAGGCGCCCGGGGAATCGGTCGCTGAGTTCGCCGCGGCCCTGCGGCTGGCCGCCGGCCCATGCAAGTGGGAGACTCCAGACGTCACCCTCCGGGACTGCCTGCTCTGCGGTCTGAGGGACACAGAGACTCAGCGCGCGCTGATGAAAAGAGAGCCGCCTCCCACGTGGCAACAAGTCCTCAACACGGCGCAGGCCGCGGAGGCCACGACTGCCGGGGTGCAAGAGCTTCAGGACTGGCGCCCGAAGCCTGCCAAGGCAGAGAGCTCGGTGCGCACGGCCCGGCGAGCTTCGAACTCGTCTGCGGAGAGCGGCGACGACGAGGACGTCCAGAGGGTCCAGAGAGAGGGCCGGCGCTGCGACGGCTGCGGCGCCGCCCACGCCCGCGCCAAATGCCCATTCCGCAAGGCCGAGTGCCACAACTGCGGCCGGCGCGGGCACATCGCCAAGGTCTGCCGGAAACGGCGCGAGGCCACAAGGAGTTCTCCAGACCGCTCGGTGAGGCAGGACTGCACCACGAGGCCAAAGGACGGCGCCCGGACCACGAGGACGCGGGACGGCGTAGGGCGCATCTCCGACGACAGCGAGGACGACGCTCCGGTTTGCAGCGTCTCCATGGAGCACCCCCGTTACTTCATTGAGGTAGTAATACAAGGGGCCCCTGTTAGAATGGAGGTGGACTCGGGTTCGTCATACTCTATTATTTCCCAGGGAGAGTTCATGAAAATCGCCCCCCGCGTGCGGCCCAAGCTCATAGCATTGAGGGCCACACTGAAGGACGTGCAAGGGAACCGCATCCCAGTGTTGGGGGTTGGGAAGTTCCAGGTCCAGTTTAAAAAGCACACCGCAACGCTTCCCCTAGTCGTCCTCAAGGGAGGAAAATGCAGCCTCCTCGGGACTCAATGGTTCCAGCCCCTGGGGTTGTTCATTGGGGGGGTGCACGCCGTGGGAGCACACGCCACCGGGACTGATCCAATACAGAGCGTGTGCGACGCACACCCCGAGGTTTTCAAAAAGGGGCTCGGAAAATTCAAGGGCCCCCCAGTGACTTTCGACCTGGACCCTGGAGTACGTCCAATCAGACTTAAACCGCGCAGAGTGCCTTTCGCACTAAAGGACAAAATAGAGGCGGAGTTGGACAAATTGGTGGGCCAGGGGATTCTTGTTCCTGTTGATTCTGCGGAGTGGGAAACTCCAATTGTAACAGCGCTCAAGGCCAACGGGGAGGTCCGCATATGCGCTGATTACAAGTGCACCATCAATAAGGCGATCCGCCCTAATGCGTATCCGGTGCCGGTAGTCAGCCACTTGTTGGCCAGGTTACACGGGGGGAGGTGTTTCGCTAAACTCGACCTGGCCCAAGCCTACCAGCAACTCCCGGTGACCCCCGCCGCAGCTGCTGCACAGACCATAGTCACCCACAAAGGGGCGTTCCAGGTATCGCGCCTCCAATTCGGCGTGAATTCGGCGCCCGGGATTTTCCAGTCACTCGTGGAACGCCTCCTGAAGGGGTTAGAGGGGGTGTTACCCTACTTTGATGACGTATTGATTACAGGGGGGAGCCGGGCCGAATTAGCAAGGAGGTTGGGAAGGGTCCTGACAATATTCGAGAAAGCGGGGTTGCGGTTGCGGAAAGACAAATGCGTTTTCTTCGCAACTGAGGTTGAGTTCCTAGGGTTCCGTGTTACTCCCGAGGGAATCAGGCCATCCCAATCCAAGGTGGCCGCCATCAAGAAGGCCCCTCGCCCCACCTCCAAGCCCGAGTTGCAGTCGTTCCTTGGACTGCTCAACTTTTACCACTCCTTCCTTCCACGGAAGGCAGCAGTGGCGGAACCGCTACACAAATTGTTAAAAAAGGACGGGGCATGGAAGTGGGGCGACGACCAGGAGACGGCTTTCAATGACCTGAAGCGACTCCTGGCATCAGATGCGGTACTGACCCATTTCAATCCCAAACGCCCAGTGGTCCTGATATGCGATGCATCCCCGGTGGGGGTGGGGGCGGTGTTATGCCACGTACTGGAGAACGGGAGGGAGGCCCCGATAGCGTTCTACTCTAGGTCCTTGTCCCAAGCGGAGAGAAACTATGCCCAGACAGACAGGGAAGCACTAGCGATAATTGCGGGGACCAAGAAATTTCATGATTTTGTGTACGGCCGCCCCTTCACCATAGTGACTGACCATAAGCCCTTGCTAGGCATTTTCACCGCAGATAAGCCCACACCCCAAATCCTGTCCCCGAGAATGCTCAGGTGGGCCATTTTCCTCAACGCGTATCAGCACGCGTTGGTATACCGGCCCGGGAAGGAGATCAGCCATGCCGATGCCCTGTCGAGGTCCCCCATTCCCCGGGATTACTGCCACGTGGGCGAGGTAGAGAGGGACCACCAGGTCTTAATGATAGAGGTCCTAGACTCCCCTCCAGTAGTACCGGCCGACATCGCCAAAGCGACCGGCAAGGACAAAACGCTGGCCACAGTTTGCTCCCGGGTACAGAAAGGGTGGCCCGTGTCTTCCCCAGCAGCAGAATTCGACACATTTTTCATAAAGAAGCTAGAATTGTCCCTAGAGAGGGGTTGCCTTTTGTGGGGACAGCGGGTAGTGATCCCCACGTCTCTCAGGCCGAGGGTGCTTAAACTGCTGCACGTCAGCCACCCGGGGATCGTCCGCTCTAAGGCACTAGCCCGCAGTTACTTTTGGTGGCCCCAGCTAGACGCCGACATCGAACACATGGTCGGCACTTGCGAAGCATGCCAAAGCTCCAGGCCAGAAGAGGCTCGTTCGCCACATAGGGAGTGGGACGCAGCAAGGGGGCCCTGGTCCCGGGTACACGTAGACTTTGCTGGCCCGTTCAGGGGAGCGCTTTTCCTCCTTGTGGTGGACGTGTTCTCCAAGTGGTTGGAGGTCATCCCAGTTTCGAGCACCTCCTCGGCCACAACAATTAAGCAGTTACGGAGGCTCTTTTCCACGTTCGGTTTACCCGACACCCTCGTCAGCGATAACGCTAGCTGTTTCACGTCCGCCGAGTTCGGGGCATTCATGGAGCGAAACGCCATTCGGCACATCACCTCCGCCCCCTTTCACCCGGCCACCAACGGCCAAGTAGAGCGCCTCGTGCGCACCACGAAAGACGCGCTGCTGCGCATGGGCCCCGGAGACCTCGACCTGAAATTGTGCCAATTCCTGCTAAGGTACAGGGTCACCCCATTGGCGTCAGGGTACTCCCCCGCAGAGCTGTTGATGCGCAGGAAGCTGGCCACGGGAATCTCCAAGCTAGACCCCACGAGAGTAGAGGACAAAGGGAAGAACATAGGGGTGGAACCCACAAAGAGTTTCAGCGTAGGCG
Source organism: Bradypodion pumilum (assembly GCA_035047305.1). NCBI lineage: Eukaryota > Metazoa > Chordata > Lepidosauria > Squamata > Chamaeleonidae > Bradypodion > Bradypodion pumilum. Next base: position 59,653,402 of record JAWDJD010000004.1, on the reverse strand, counting down.
CCCCGGTGCATTGCAGGAACTATGCCAACGCGGGGCCAGCCTGGGTGCCGGGCACCGTAATAGAACAAACCGGCCCCGTCTCATACCGCGTGGAGACCAGTACGGGCTTCCTGTGGAGGCGACACGTGGACCAACTCAGACGCAGGGTCCCCGGAGAGCAGGACGGAGACGAAAATAGCATCGAATCAGCGTTAGGGTACTCCCCCACCCGCTTAGCCCAAGGGGGAGGAAAAGGGGAACATGGGCCCCCACCAAGGGGGGAGGAAAGGGAATCGATCCACAGAGATCTTTTGCGGGAGTCCGCGGCAGAAAGGAAGAGCCCCGACCACACACATACCCCTCGGAAGTTTCCCCGAAACACAGATGCCCATAGAAGTTTAGACGTTGATTTACAGTACCAGGGGGAGTTAGCGGAGTGGTCCCCCACCCGTCCTAGCGAAAAGAGGGGTTTCAGTTCAGCCCCTGGTACTTCCAGTCCCAGTAGCCCCTGTGAGTTAGAATGCAATATAGCGCCAATTTCCCGGAGACCGACACCCCCAAGACGGGAGGCAACAGCGAGTCCGCCCACCACAGTCCCAAGGTCCCCCGAGCGAGGATCAGAAGGTAGCAGAACCACAAGGGCGACCTCATCGGTTCTGCGGTTCACAATAGGCGGGTCCCCGGGGTCCGAGAGCAACAGGCAGGGGTTCACCTCCCAACTGTTCATTCCATTCCCATCCCCGGGCGCAAGGCAGGCACGGACGCCCCACAGAGCCACTAACGAATCCCCGTTTCCCGTTGCAGGACAAGCACCCGCGGAATCAGGGATCACAGGCTCTCCAGTACTAGGTCAGACGCAGGCACGCCCCAAGCGCACGTGCGGCAAGCCACAATGGTTGCGGGACTTCGTCCCATCCTAGGGGGGAGGGATGTTATGTATGTATGTGTGCATGTTCATTGTACTGTAAAGGCAAGAATGTAACCACTCCAAATACAAACTATCTCAGCTGTAAAGGAACGCGAGCAGACAGCCCATAGAGGGCAGCTGCGAGCGTTCAGTCTCACATGGTTCACATTGTTCAATCACGGACAGCCGCGGGAAAACCTTCCCCGCATTCAGCAGCAGAAGAAAGATCTGCATTCAGCAGCAGGAAAAGAGGCGTGCCTGGGCGAGGCCACGCCGGTAGCAGCCAATGAGCTACCGTGCTACAAGATTCAAATGTAGAGGGCTACTGTATATATTGAGATGTATCACCGCCATTACCTCATGCTTCACCGGAACACCATGCAATAAACCTGCGTTAAACCAATCCTTCGGTTGTCCTGTTGTCTTTGGTCCCATACACTAAATGGAGTGACGTCACGCAGACAGTAGCCAATGGGCTATCGAGGAGCCACATTCAAATGTATAGCCACAGTATATATTGAGCTGTTCATCCGCCATTACCACATGTTCCCCCGGACCATCATGCAATAAAGATGAGTTAAGCCAAGCTTTCGGCTGTTTCTATTGTCTTGGTTCTCATACACTAAAATGGTCCATAGGTCACAAAGGGTCAGAATCGACTGTGTGACTGAACAACAAATCCATCCCTTCCAGGTTCCAGCTAGAGGCTTGCCTTACACTGGTGTGTTTTGAGACCAATAGACTGCAAATGTAACTTTTCGCATCTCTACACTAGGGCTAGGCCTCCTTTCTAGTACGGCCTGACGCATATCAGTAATTCCTCATTTATTAATTTAGTAACTTTTCTGGATTCCTTCACAAAAGGGAATGAAGGTCACATAAAATGGCACCACAGAAAGGAAAAAGAGGCTTTCAACAGTTCATAGCAGCTCTGCTTATTCCCAATAAAACAAAAAATCATTTTTTCTTTTATATATATATATATATATATATATATATATATATATATATATATATATATATATATATATATATATATATATATATATATATATATATATATATATATATATATATATATATATATATATATATATATATATATATATATATATATATATATATATATATATATATATATAATTTTATATATATATATATACAGTTAAAGTCTAGAGGTGGAAACGTCAAAGGAGCTCACTCTAAAACAAATGCCCTGTTTCTGTGGAAGGAGAAAGAGAAGGACAAATTCTGATAACAGTATTTCGAAACCTCTCAACCTTTCTGATCAGATTTCCCCAATAATTTAGCATCCATGGAAGCCTGTTTCTGGCTCCTCTCATAAGCAAGATGCATGAAGGGTCACTCAGTGCAGATTAAATCCCTTTGAAATGGTAAAGAAGGTATTGTGTTGAAAAACCAAGAGTACAAAAACTGTCCTTGGCATAAATTAATGCTCAAGAAAGTGTATTTGACATTTGAAAAAAAGCTGTTCCCTAGATTTAAAAAATCCTAAATATTTTTAAGAGTACATTTAGTTTACCATAAGGAGAATTAAATTATAGTTACAATTTGGGAACCAATTCATACATGCAAGGCAGTCACAGACAAAGAGCGAGAGAGAGGGTAAGAAAGAGAGAGAGCTACCATATGAGATCTCTTCCAACTGTCCTTAGGACAGGATTATGAAGAGGGAAGTAATATGTGAATTACTCTACTATTACAAAACATTTTGGTGTATTCACAATTTCAGTAGATATCAAATATATTATATTTCCATGCACTTCCAAGATGATCACAAAGTGAGCAAAGAATCCCGAGTATTTACAGGACATAATGATAAGATTTAGATCCTCCCAAGCTGCATAGCATATCGGGCAACAAGTGATCTTCAGTTATTTCAGTCTTGAGCAAGTACCTCGGCATCCTCCCATGTCATTTTCAGTGTCTTTAAATCTGCCATGAAAATTCTTCTCCATGTATTTCAAGGGCCTTCTTATTTAGTTTGGCATTAGGACTTATTGCCCACTTTAGGGATCTTGTTTTCCTCCATATGAAGAATATGGCCTGCCATCTGGAGTCTTCTTTGTGCAACAATGTTATATAATTTGCATGAGCCACTCCTTGTTTGGTCAACATATTGAATATTTTAAATTTGGTGACGTCACCTCTGCTGGAAGGAGTTGAGTCTCTTGTTGATACTTGCTGATGCCTTTCAAGCCTCCCAGGCATAGATGGCTGTTGGGATCACCATGGAGATGAACAAATGGAGTTTAATCTTCAGCAATATAGATGGCAAGTGATATAGATGGCACCACTGTTGGGTGAGAGCCTTCTTGGGGCATGGGGGCTTGAGCAATCTAACTAGGCAGTGTTGCCCATCTCTTGCCAATGATGTTAGGCCGGGACTAAAACTCACCAAAGTTTCCTCTGTTGGATTCCTTGGGCCAGGTGAAGGTGGAGGGCACATGTCATGGTCCACCTAGCCCGCGGGTGACGTGATAGCCTAATGGCTAAAAACCCACGTATAAATGGACTTGATTTCTCAAGTCCATTTGCATGTATGGAATATTATTGCGGAGATGTCTATCAATCTGCAGTCTCCTCACTGAATAATGACTCCAAGGTATCCAAGGTAAGATGGCAAGGACCAGATGTTATTCTTTCTCTGGAAGACAGCTGTTGCTTTTCTGAGGCAGCATATCTTCTGTGTTAAATCTGGCATTTGTGAAGTCAAAATGTTGAATTTGTTTAAAAAAGAAACAAGGTGGGGAAGAGAACTGAATGTACCATTAGCATATAATGAATCTGAGGACCATAGAAGGGAGATTCTAAGCCAACACTGAAAGAAGATGCAGGCTTTTTCAACCCTCAGTAAAGCCTTGGATCTTTAATGTTTACTCCAATTCCTAATGGTTTCTGCACCTTCTGCATGTTTTTCCCTGCAGAATAAAGCAAGAAACTCATATCTTGCCTGGATTTTGCAATCTCACATTTCATTAACCCCCTCTTTTTAAAATTGCAGTTGGTTACACTATTGGTATGTGCGTATTCATCCATATGTGCATGAGTGTACAAACATTTACAAACAGATAAGCATCCATGCTCCTGCATGAATTTGAGTAGTTTGCTTTAGGAGACAGAGGCCTGTCTTTCTCTTCCCCCATGTTGGTGCAGTGGGGTCACTGCAAAAGTTCATCATACTTGTCTCCTACTTCTCTTTTCCCTGTGTTTTCTGGAATAGAAGTGAACAATTATTTCTGCCAGAAACAATTTTGATGAGTAGCCCATCCACTCACCCGTTCTTGTCTGCATTTACTTATTCATGGAAATTAGTTTTTTTCTTGAGAGGTCTGGGAAAACACTACTGGTACAGGGTGATCAAGGCTCAGTCATAGCAACAGGCAGGCTGGACATCAATCTCAGCAAAAAGCTAGTTGGGGAGGGAGGAAAACATTGCATGGAAGACAGCCGTCGCCAGCTGGCACATATAAATTGGCACCTCTGTCAAAGCAGTGCTGGCACAAGGTCTCCTGCTGTAGCGATGCCCCCTGCCACTATTTTCAGTCTCTGCCACCACCATGGGAAGGGAAGGAAATGTTAAGAAGAGAAGAGGGTAGAACAGTGATGGGCAGTCTTGGCCCTCCAGCTGTTTTGAACTTCAATTCCCAGAAGCCCAAGTCAACACACCAGCTGGTCAGGGTTTCTGGGAATTGAAGTTCAAGAACAGCTGGAGGGCCAAGACTGCCCATCACTGAGGTAGAAGCTAAAGCCATACATTCTTCCTCTGAATCCTCTTTCATTGCTCAACACTTTCCATAATGCATTGGCCCCAAGGACAGTCCAAGCTATGCATTTATTTACATAACCAGGTAAGAAGCAACCATGTTCTGAAGATGGACAGGTAACAATACAAAACAAGGTGTAGAACTCTTAATTAAATGGATTAAATGGACATATGGATGAAGAGATTAACATTCCGTGCAGTAATAAATAAATAAATTTTGTGTCAGAAATTACTCTGGGTTGAAAGGATTTTTGCTGGAAAACCTCTGCTTAGGGGACGAATGAGGCTCCTTTCATGTTCCCAATATCCGTCATGCAGCACTCGGGAATCAAACTCTGACCTTCCATTCTCCAAGCTCAGCAACTCAGCAATGCTATACAGCACAGTAAGGCAACACAAAATTGGGACAATCTCACACTAGGTCAAGCAAAAGGAACCGCAGAATCAGCTCACCAAAATGTGACTTTATTTGGCAGTTTCATGTCTGACCTAGACACAAAAGAAGAAGAAATTCTGTACACCTGGAAGGAACTTTCCAGAGCCATGATTTTTGCTGCCAAATAATCTCCCCTAAATTAGTTGGAAGTGTTGAGACATTTTGTTACTCAGATGCTCCAAGGTGAATTCAGCTGGGTAAGGCACACTCTGGTGCTCTCTACCCCCTACTGACTGTTTCCATGCAATGTGATTGATATATTTTTGGCTACATTTTTTAGACTACTGTTTTTATTGCTGACTTTGTTTTTGATATCTGCTCTTTTATGCTTATCAAGTGTTGTATTTATCATGCTAACTAACTTTAGGGCTCTTCCAGAAGACCAGCAGAGGATACATTTTAAAATGGAAAATTAAAAAGCTCCTACACTGCATTGCAAGTTGTATCCTTTGCTCTTCAGTCATCTGGCAGGACAACTGGAATAGGAACATCATTCCATTTTATTTTTTATTAATTACTCACATTTCTACCGCCACCCCCTCACCAAAGCGACTCCGGGCGGCTTACAAATAAACAAGTAAAAACTTTACAAAAACATTTTAAAAGCATTAAAAATTGGATTTGTTTAAAATTATTTTTTTTTAAAAAAAATGCCCTCCAACGATGCATCACAAGATTTTTCAAAAGCTGAAAGCCTGGGCAATACTTAAACAAACCAGCCCAGGATGGCTATCTCCTCAGCCGCCCCCACACCCACTGCGCAAGCCAGGTCTTAAGGCTCTTGCGAAAGGATAAAAGCTCTACCTGGAGACAAAGTTCAGTTGGCCGGAGGTTCCACGGGGCCAGAGCAGACACAGAGAAGGCCCTCCTTCTTGTGCTAGAGAGGCAAGCCTCTCTAGCAGATGGAACTATCAGAGAGCCCCTCCGGTCTGCTCTAGTGGGATGGGCAGGTGTCAGATGTTCTTGAGGTGATGCGGTCTTAAAAGGTGAGGGGGTGCTGGGTGAACTACCGCCGCCACGCTCCTGGCCCTGGTGGGGGCGAAGAGGCCCTCCCAGCCACCCCACCGGCTGGTGTTTCTGGGCCCCACCCTCCCCCCTCAAAATACTCTAAAGGCAGGGGTTTCTGTGGGTTTTGCATTATTATTTTACGTTGGTATTATGTGATGTTTTCATTCCCTGTGATTCTATTGTAATTATTGATACATTATTTTGATGTGGTGCTGATATTTTGCATTTTGTGGATTGTTTTACCTTATATTGTAATTTGTAATACTAGACCTTGGGCTTTATTGTATTTATTTGAAACATTATATTTATTACTGTAGTTTGAACATTGTATCCTATATGTAAGCCCCTTGGGTTGCCCTGGGGTCATTTATATGTTGTTAGCTGCCCTGAGTCGGCCATGTGTTGAGTAGGGCGGGGTATAAGTTGAATAAACATAAACATAGACCTCTCGCTCTCCAACAACATTGACTGGGTCCGGCCTGCCAGAAATGAGGAAAACCAGGCCCACATAGTGCCCTGGATCCCCAATCCTTGGAGCTGTTCCAGAAGGATACCCCAAGGTATTCTACCAGTCCTACAAGGGCAGACCGGAGAGGCTCAATGCTGGTCCCTGCTACAAGAGAAGCACACCTGACCAGGACCAAAAGAAGAGCCTTTTTGGTGTCTGCCCCAGCCCTGTGGATCCACTTACCATCTGAATTGTGCCTCCAGACAGAGCTGCTCCCTTTTAGGAGGGCGCTTAAGACCTGGTTATGCCAGCGGGTGTGGGGGCTGTCAGGTGTGATGGTCCAGTCCCGCTGGCTTATATAAATAGTGCCCTACAGTTGACTTGTCTGTTTTTATCTCCCCCTCCTCCTCCTCTCTCTGTTTTTATTCCTTCTTTTTCTTTTTTCTTTTTGCTTCTCTTAAGGGGTTAGGGAGGGTATTAGAGGATGTATGTGTTTTAAGACTGTATTTTAGATAGTGGTTTTAGTAATGATTTTATCGGTCAACGCTTTTTATTGTTTGTGTATTTTATTGTATTCCTTTTTATGTTGGTAGCCGCCTTGAGTGGTGTCCACACCAATAGGGCAGGATAGAAATACACAAAATAAATAAATAAATACCTTGGTCAATGGTATTGAAAGTCACTGAGAGGTCAAGAAGAGCAAGGATGGATGGATTACCATGGATGGTAGATGGCATTGTGTTGGAAATGATGGCAAAATAGTGGTGCTCTCTAAAGACAAAAAAGTACATCACTAGGAGACACCATACATATATTTGCTTAGACTGCGATACTCAGATACTCCTTCCCTCCAAGACCTATCAATATTGAACAGAGAAAGTTTATCATTGTCAAGTAAAACTGGAGGTGCTGGTTTTGTTTTATTAAAGATCATGAAATATTTATTGAACTTATCTCTATGAAAGGAAATTTTACATATGCAATTCATCCCTAAATGTCATTGTCAAATGCATGACAGTTGAAAAGCACTTGCCATACCAGTGCAATTGGATTTTAACAGCTTTTCTCAAGGGTATCTTACAAAGCTAGAGAAAAATGCTGGGTCACAACAACTGTGGTGCTGTGTGGTTGCCGCTTGAGGACATGACAAACTAGAATTAAAACTAGGAGTGGGCAAATAATATACCCAGTTCAAATTACATACAAATATTTGTGACATAAATTGGGCCTGAGCCCTCCCCACCATTTGATTTAGTAGTTATTTGAACTAAATTGTTATTGGGTTACATCTGTACAAAATTGTTTGTTGCTGGATCATGGGGAAAGATTCTGAATATCTGGAAGATAGTAGGCTGTGAACTAGGGTAGGGACACTATGCAGTGCTATCATTCTGAGGATTGTGGTGGACCTTCAAAGCTCTTTCCTTCCTTCTGCTCTCCCCACTCTGGAGCCACACTCAGAGGAAATACAGGTACAGTGGTACCTCATACAACAATTTTAATCCATGCCATGGTGCTCGTTGTTGTACAAAACAATTGCTATAGGATACATGCATCATATAGCGGTTTTCCCTATGGGATGCATTGTACAACAATTATTATTTTTTGCTAAGTGGTTTTTCCCATTGAAAAATTGTTGTACGGTTTTTTCCATAGGGAAAATTGTTATGTGGGACGCCATTCCCCCCAAAATCTAATTTTTATGCAATTTCATTGTTATATGGGGTGATTGTTGTATGAGGTTCCACTGTGGATTCCCCATGCCCAGTTGGCATGGAACGGCCCTCGCAGAGGCCACTTCAGTCGAGAATGCTCCTGGCCCGTGGGCTCTGTGGGCACAGAAATTAAGGGGGGGTGGATTAATCATAAGGGTTTATTCACCCACATCTGACCTGACTCGTGGTTCTGCTGAGAGAGCAGAACGCTTACCTCCGTTACCCATTAAGCAATTACTGACTCACAGATCAGCCTAATCTTTGGTGCAAATAGAAGCCATATTTACCCTAGTGTAAGCCTCAGACAATGGTTTTTCCCCTGTCAGTGTTTGCCTTAGTTAATTAACTTCCCCAAGAGAGGTTCTCAATTAACCCGGGTAAATGGGTGATGTGATTTTCTGTCAGATGACCATTCTACCACACGCAGCCTTGAACATAATATATACTGATGATTTTCCCTCAATAAATCACTGGTCTTCTCTCCATCTTGCCTCGTGTCGTTCCTTTGACCAGTCTCCTCCGGGATCCTAAGGGCCTCCTCACGGCCCCAATCCAACATCTGGTGACCCGCGACGTGATCCTACTTGTGAGTAAGCGATCTACACGGTCCGGTTCTGCGCTTGAACCGCGTCCGATCATCCTGGAGGACAGCGCGGCAGCCCGGTCGGTAAGCCAGCCGATTGGGAAGACGGCCCAAGTGGCGAGGCATTACAGAAGAGGCATCCTACAGCTTGCTCCCGACTTTCGTGGTGGCTTGCAGGTTATGGAAAAACGCGTTCCACTCAGGGTCAGCTGTGAACCCCTGACAGTGCAGAGGCCACCGAGGGCCCGTGGCAGGAGGCCACGCTCCGAGCTCTACCCAGAGAATCGTCGCCAAAACCTATTACCTTGCCCGTAGACGCGTCGACCTGTCCCGAGGAGGAAACTTCGGAGGACCCTCGCAGGTAATATGGGGACTTGCCCTCAGCGGCAACGTCCGTCCGCTAGCCAAAGAACTCATGAAGAAGAGTTCAGAATCCTGGCCAGGGTGTTTCAGTTACGGTTTCACAGCGGAGAACTAGCGAGACTTTTGGTGTACCTAAGGGAACACTGCCTGCTTTACCCAGAAGTAGGTACGTTAACCCTTCAGCTCTGGGATCAGATAGGAGTCTGCATTCAGCAACCCCCGAAGGCTCCAGAGGGCGTAATTCGCACATGGAGCAAATGTAGGAAACTCTCAGTAGAGGATGACCCAGTCCGGATAGAGACCCAGAAACCCCCAGCGCAGTCAGAACCATCAGCCCCAAGGAGTCTCTACCCGTCATTTCAGCTTAGGCAGGGCAGTGTAGGGAGTATTCCCTCAGTGACAGCTGCAGACGTCACTGAAGGAATTCATGGCATGAGAGGCCCTGGCACTTCTCTGACAGTTACAAGTTCCCTGCAAAGAAAGAACTCCATTCAGCGCAGGGGTGAGGAAGATCCATTCACAGGGAAATGGCCAGTGGCACAATTAGCTAGCGCCCAACTGCTGTGTTCAGCCTATCTGAAGGCAGACACACGTTCAGGCAGGGCTGCTCAGCGCCCACTGCTCACGGAAACCTGCATGGCCCCTGGTCACGCAGGGCTCCAGAGCAGACCCATTGCCACACTCAGGCGCAGAGCAGTGCCAAAACCCCAAGGCGCCTGCTTCCAGTGTGGAAAAATGAGACACCTTAGAAGAGAATGCCAATCTAGACCAGGCAGAACTTCAAAAGGTTGCCACGCTGGCACTGGAAAGGAGGCAGCACCAAGATCTGCGAGTCTGGCCCTCTGGCATGCATCTGGCCCAGGCTAGAGAGGAGGCAGCCATCGCCCTGGCTATGCCAGAGAAACTCATCCCTAAGTAGAAGCACCCAGATGGCTGTGATAGCCAGCTGTGTATAAGTCATCTCCTCATGTGCAGGATAGAACACTGCAGATCAGGGGAGGAATGTGTGAATGCGTAAATAAATGTGTGTATGCGTGGTGCACCACGGAATGTATGACTGCAAGAACTGTGTATGATTGCAAAAGCCTTGTCTCTATGACCACAGTATGATTGGAAAAGTGTTCCTTGTGTGTAACTGCGTGGTAATGTCACTGTGAAATATGTGTTAAACAGTTTGCACTCTGCTCATGGGCAGGAACTATTTAAGGTTTGAGAAAGCATGGTGAGCAAAACCCCTTTGCCTTGCCTGCTTAGCAGCTTAAGGGCAGTGAAGGCAGGAGGGTGGAAGGGGGGGGGAATTCTAACCTGCAATAGGGCAAAGTGACCCCCCTTCTTCCCTTGAGACTTTTTTCTTTGTCAAGGGATTAAGTCACTCTTGGAAACCGGTTTTGCAATCCTTGCCACTCAGGAAAACAGATTTTTCTTTTCAGAAGCGCGATCAGAAAACAAAAATCACTTCTATGAGTTTTCCTCACTAAATCATAAACTATGGGGCCCCTCCCTATGTCTGTGTTCCTCAAAACCCCATCTCTGTGTTTTAAGGTGTCTGAATGTCGCTTAGCGTCTTGGAGTCACGTATCTCACTAGGAATGAGAGAATTGCATTGTCTTCATGTGTGTACTGTGTTATCATCTTGTAACCTCGGTTCTCAACCCTTTAAAGTCAGGGGCCAAGTTCCGGGGCCTCAGGCAGCTCTGGGGGTCCGGACAGTCATCCTGCCCTTCCTTCGCCACACAGCCCTTCTTGGCTCGGTGGAGGTAGTGGCATAGCAACGTGGGCCGCATCTGGCCCACTTGCCCACATCTGGCCGCAGGTTGAGAATCGTTCTAACTCTCCTTCATTCTCTTAAGGAAGATACTGTTCTGGTATTTTGACTTTAATCTGTGTGAAGTAACTCACTCATTGTACCCCTTTCACAGGAAAAAGCACGCAAACATTCTTGCGCTCTGTATATTCAGAAAATGCTTAATCGTTACCTTTTTACAGGAACAAAAATCCTCTCCAGGCCTTAAAAATAACCAATCTGTTTATTTCTAAGTCTTAAATTGCTTCCTTTCACAGGCTCCTGAGTTAATTACTGGTAGTGATTTCTTTACAGGAAGAGCCGGTGGTCTTAATTACCTGACCTAATCTGATTGATAAGGGTTGTTGCATTCTCATTGTGCTAACTTCTGACTTGTCTTTCCTCCTTTCACCAGTGGAACTCCCTGCTGGAAATGTTTAACTTGTGTGTCTTTTCATTTTTGTGTATTATTTCCTTACAGCTGGCACGTCATAGTTGGCTTGTTTTTGATAAGTCTTAGTCGGTCATTTTAAGTATGGCACCTGGCCAGCCCACAGCACCCTCTCCAATGAGCAGACACATTTCACAAACTCCAGAGCACAGAGGAAGGATTAGTCCCTGAGCTCCTGAGAATGTGCGGAGTGCCACTCATTAGCCAGGACTGCCTAGGACTATTTTAAGAATGCAGTCAGGTCACACTCTCAATCAGATACAGGCATTTTCAGGCCACCCCTTCCTTTTTTGCTGCTAGTCTAAGCACAGGCCAAAGGCTAAGCCAGCATCTGGCACCCTTCTAAAAGTGTGCACGCACACCATGGGTGGATGTGCGCAGGGGGGCCTTTATGAGAAATTTACCCAAGGGAAGCCTGGTGCTTCATGCGCCAAGGTTTGCCATAAGAGCCCAGACTCGTCTCGCTTCAAACGCAGACAGTCACCTTGCGTGAATTGATGTCACTGGTTCCTCTTCGGGGGGCTAGGACAATTTTCACTTATGGGGATCGCACATATTAGGTTCTTACTTGGCGGGAGGACCAAGCTTGGCGCACACTCCTGACTCTTCCGCAAGCGGGCAGAGTTGGCAGCCGTGAACCTCGCTTTGTGCACCTTTGCCAAAGAACGCTTCAACATAATTACTGACAGCCAGTTTCCTAGGAATTTGCTTCACAGTCTACCGGGAGCATACATCACTCCCGCGATAGACAAAAATTTGCTAAGTTTGTTCCTCACAACTCCATTTCAGAGTCATGCATTCTTTCATTAGAATGCCAAGCACTTGCAAGGCAGTTCAACCTGCCCCTTTCCCAAGCCCAAGGCATAGTCCGTTCCTGTCTGCATCATGCAGGGGCACCGGGGGGGGGCCTCGTGGAGGGTCAACCCACGAGGGACAGAGGCCATCCAGGTGTGGCAAATGGACGTCACACATGCCCCACATTTTGGCAAATGGCAGTACATGCACATTTGCATTAATACCTTCCCACAGTTTGTTTGGGTAACAGCACAGAAGGGAGAAACGGCTCCCCGTGTGGAGCAGCATCTCCTTTCCCACGGCCAAGGGCGAACCTTGGCACACGAAGTCCGATGACACCCCAGCTTATAGCTCCAGGCAGCTGGCCACCTTCAGGGCCACCTGGGATATTAAGCACCCTTTGGCGTTCCGTACAATCCGCAGGGACAAGCAATTGTGGAACGGGTCTATCGGACGCTTAAGTCCTACACTGACAAACAAACAGAAAGGGGGGAACAATATCCCATAGTTGCACTGCAATTGCTATCCTATAAAGTGCAAAACTAACTAACTCTTTCAGAATTTTTATCTCCCAAACAAGTCTCTTCCCCATGCAGGTCCCAGAGGCCAGAATCGGGCGCCAGTCACTGTCCTGGATGTCATCAGCTGTCCGTCTTCCTTTATGACTTACATCTCCAAAGACATTCCTATGAACATTTTGCATACTCAGTGCTACTTCTAAGGACCATGCTTTTCCCCAAAACAAGACTTTTCCAAGCTCAAGCTACACATGAAACCCCACCAAGAAGAGAAGCCTCATCCTTCGAAAAGCTGCTGAATGTCTTTTATTGCTATTATTATCTGTAGTTGCTCCTTATTTATACATGCCTTGTACAATGCTCCAGTTGGGATTTGCAAGGGACACTTGAATTTCTGTATGTTGTTAATAACGACCAGCTTCCACCAAAGGAAGCCAGACCGGCCCATGTTTGCACCGGCCCATTGCTTGGAAAGATTGAGCACCCGGCAGCCAGTAATCCCCAGCTTATTTTCACACCTCTCCACTGGTGCTAGAAAGACATTTGCACAACACCAGAAGTTGCAGAGATAGCTTGGAATCACCCCAGGTCACAGTAAGAGATCAATGACACACCTCATTATCTTGCCTTGCTACAGAAAGCAGTCTGGATTCAGACCCACAGTTCTGAAAAGCCAGGCAGCAGTCAGTATATTCAGCGTGTCAGGCTTAGCCATAGGCAACGCTCGGAGAATGAATTGGTCAATTGGCTTGCGGATTAGCAAGAGCCATTAACCACACCTCCTTGGCAATAGCGCTGCTCAATCAGGAGCAGACAGAGCTTCGCCATGCCATACTAGATAGTCGAGCAGCCATCGATTACATCATTTGGGTTGCAAATCTGTCCATGGCATGTGTTGCTTTAATCTCACAGACAACACACGCAAGGTACAGAGCCAGCTCATGGACCTCCACACCCTGGTCAAGAACATCAAGCAGGGCTCCGCATGGGATTGGTGGAGTTCCTTGTGGTCATGGCTTCCGTGGGGGTGGCTCCAGATGACGCTTCAAGTGATTGTGGGGGTGATAATACTAGGCATAGCAGGATGCTGTTTCATGCAATGTATTCCCTCACTGCTATCGAGATGTCACCCATGGAGGGAACACCGAAACGTCATTCCCGCTCATCAGCTGATGCCCCTCTTGCGCAGAGTCGCCTGTCAGGTTTCTAAACAATAGAGAAAGGGGAGATGTGGATTCCCCATGCCCAGTTGGCATGGAACGGCCCTCGCAGAGGCCACTTCAGTCGAGAACGCTCCTGGCCCGTGGGCTCTGTGGGCACAGAAATTAAGGGGGGTGGATTAATCATAAGGGTTTATTCACCCACATCTGACCTGACTCGCGGTTCTGCTGAGAGAGCAGAACGCTTACCTCCGTTACCCATTAAGCAATTACTGACTCACAGATCAGCCTAATCTTTGGTGCAAATAGAAGCCATATTTACCCTAGTGTAAGCCTCAGACAATGGTTTTTCCCCTGTCAGTGTTTGCCTTAGTTAATTAACTTCCCCAAGAGAGGTTCTCAATTAACCCGGGTAAATGGGTGATGTGATTTTCTGTCAGATGACCATTCTACCACACGCAGCCTTGAACATAATATATACTGATGATTTTCCCTCAATAAATCACTGGTCTTCTCTCCATCTTGCCTCGTGTCGTTCCTTTGACCAGTCTCCTCCGGGATCCTAAGGGCCTCCTCACGGCCCCAATCCAACATTCCACTGTATGTATTATTAGGAATGGAAGATGTTCCTCATTTTAGTGAAATTATTGTATGTTCTAATGTTTTGTCCATTTGTAAAATTTCAATGTTTTAATCCTGTTTTAATTATTTCAGATACTGTATTAGTATCAAAGTTTAATTATTTTTAAACTCTTTAAATATTGTGTTTTAATTTGTGTTTTTTTTAAAAAAATATTACAAGCCATCTTGTGTCCCCAATGGGGGGAAATGTGGTCTATAAACAACACAAGCAAAAAACAAATAAGAATTAATGTCTCCACTTTGCTTTGCCTGAGTGGGCCCACTCACTGCCTACCCTAGGTCAAGGTGTTGTACATTTGTCACCCACTCACTCTGGAACATACACAGGCATCTGCAGCAAGGCGGAAAGGACCTTCTTGGCAAGGAGGCTGTTCCACATCATGGGGAAGGGGGTGGGACATTATTAGGAAGGTTCATTCAGACTGACATTTCTTCTGTGGCTCTCTTGCAGTCCACCATCTGTCAAAAGTAATGAGAAAAATGGAAGAAAACATGGGTTGGACGGGAAAACATGTCCCTTAGTGTCCCTACTCCTTAGCCTTGTTTGTCCAGGTATACCCACTTTAGTGTAAGGGACCAAAGACAATGAAACAGCCGAAGGGCTGGCTTAACACAGGTTTATTGCATGATGATCCGGAGGAACATGTGGTAATGGCGGATGGGTAGCTCAATATATACCGCTGGCTATACATTTGAATGTGGCTCATCGACAGACTATTGGTTGCTGCCTGCGTGACGTCGTAGAAGGTCACGCCCTTCTTGTCCAGGTGAAGAGGTGGCGGGAATCTTCCCGCGCTGCTGATCCAGGTGAATCTGAGCCATGAGAGCTGGACGCTCGCTATTGCCATCTAGCGGTCACTAGCTCACGTCCCCTTATCAGGTTTACATTGATACAGCTGAAGGTTATAATGTTGCACACAGAAAGGTTACATTGTTACCACATGGCTAGGTACATTGTTAAAGGCACAGCTTTACAGAACACAACACCCACTCACTGCTTAGCACAAATTAGAATGCTGCAAGTCTGGAAGTGTGGAAGATACACAGGCACCTATAAAAATGTTTCTGAAAATAAAATAATAGTCATTTTAAAAATTAAAAAAGGAAATGGCTACAGGGGATAAAAAGAAAGTCCCTAGTCCTATTTTGACCTATTCAGTCAAAGCCCTCACAAGAAAGTGAGTTATCCGTCCTTCATTCACCACCATACACTCAGTACTAAGTGTAATGAAGACTCAGTGTAGATAACTAAAATAAAATACCAGTGATTTTTAGGGGTATCCTAGTCAAACTGCGCATAACGGTAGGCTTCTTGTATTGCTCTGTATCTACTCTGGTATGATGCAAATATTTGTGGTTTGCCTCATTGAGATATTTTTTCTCAAAGCCATTAGACATCCTATGTGACAACACTGTAGTTAGGCATCAGATTTCAACATTGTTAGTGCACTCTGATCTATGAAGGCATAAGAAGAGACATGCTAGATCATACCAAGGGTCTAGACTAGCATGCTGTCTAGCAGTGGCCAGCTGGATGCTTTTGGAAAGTCCCTTTGTAGGACATGAGGGCAATAGCCCTTTCTTGATGTTGTTTCCCAACAACCAATATTCTCTCTGATCTTGGAGGCAACATGCAGCTTTTGTGACAACCAGTAACCAATGATGGCCTTATCCTTCATTACTATGACTAATCCTTCTCTAAAGCTGTCCAAATAAGTGTCATTATTGTGTCTCCTGCCAATTAAACCTGCATAGTAAGAGTAGTAGAAAGGAAAGGAAAAAAAGAATTTCTGTCCATCCACTCTCTATATATGTTGATTATAACCCCCTTTACTCAATCTTCTACTAGCATAAGAAACCCGATGTTCCACATGTTCTTTATCAAGATGTTGCTCTAGCCATTAGTCATTTTTAGGCTATTTCTACAACTTTTCCACCTTGTTTGTATTCTTGCTAAGATACAGTGTCCAGAACTATAGACAACATCCCAACTGTTACTACAATTCAGAACTATATGAAGGCACCATAACATTGGTAATTCTATTTCCAGTCTCTTTTCCAAGGAACCCAAGTATGTAATCCATCTTTTTCATAGCTACTACACTGGATTAGAACAGGACGCTAACTCTTAAGTTAGAAGATGTTTAGTGACAAGAAAATACTCAGTAACCAGAAACAAACCAACATTATCTAGTAATATACTATACATGGGCTCATGGCCCCTTCCACAGTTCCCTTAATTTTAGCAAAATGTCTGAGAAGATTTCCCATTGGATTGTATGGTGTAAAAAGCGAACAGCAGATTAAGCTCTAAGTAATACATAAAATGTGGGACTGTAGTGGCTCAAGTGGCTAAAATGCTGACTGGAAGGCGGGAGGTCAGCAGTTTGATTCCCGAGATCCTGCCAATCTAGCAGTTCGAAAGCAAGGAATTGCAAGTAGATAAATAGGGACCACTTCGGTGGGAAGGTAAACAGTGTTCTGTGTGCTCCGGTCTCTAGTCATGCCTGCCACGTGACCACGGAAATGTCTGCAGAAGCAGACAGCGCTGGATCTTCAGCTTTGAAACAGAGATGAACACTGAACCCTAGAGTTGGATACAAATGGCTTTCAAGCAAGGGAAACCTTTACCTAATACATAAAACAGAACTAAAACCTGATTTCTTTTCAAAATAGCTTTGAGACCAAGGAGCACATGACACTTTACAATGCTATTCCTGGGTTATGAAAAATAAAAAGCAGTAGCAATAGAATGTTTCAGGACCAAACAAACTTTGGGTAGAGATAGCCATGTTGTACCTCTTTTAACTATTGCTATTCTTCCTCTTCCTCTTCCTCTTCCTCTTCCTCTTCCTCTTCCTCTTCCTCTTCCTCTTCCTCTTCCTCTTCCTCTTCCTCTTCCTCTTCCTCTTCCTCTTCCTCCTCACGGTGTGTCAGCCCTGTCTGTACAGAAAGGCAACAGAATCCAGCATGTCCAAGTTAGAAGAAAAGTGTTATAACCAGGTTATATTCCAAATTTGGAAGAGGGTAAATTCGAATGGACAACTGAAATTTGGTTTGAGTATTAATTTTTAAGGATTCACACTGAACTGGGGTTCAGCTCAAACCAGAGCAAACTGGGATATGGGCTCAAATGTTGCCTCAAGTCTTCAAAACAAACTGGGGGGCTACTGCACAGAACTACAATTCTAATATAGCAGCATCTCTTTCTCTCATACACACATCTGATCTGCATGTGTGTGCATGTCTGTGTCTGTTCACTTTCAAAAAGCTTAAATTACACATTTTGATTGGCTTTTCTTATTGTTATACATACTGTATAAGACTGCAGTCTGCAGCTTCAAATAAAAACTGCTAAGTCTTATCAACCCAACTGAAAATAATAATAATAATAATAATAATAATAATAATAATAATAATAATAATAATAATAATAATAATAATAATAATAATAATAATAATAATAATAATAATAATAATAATAATAATAATAATAATAATAATAATAATAATAATAATAATAATAATAATAATAATAATAATAATAATAATAATAATAATAATAATAATAATAATATACTACAGTACAATAACAAATGATAACTTGAGTGGTCAACTGATAAGTTGTTTGAGGTCTGTCTCATTTACATCTCTTGCCAAAGAATTTGAGTTATTGTATTGTGGAAACTTGGAAGAAGCACAAGTTTTCTCGCTAGAAGCGATGGCAAGCAGGCTTCACTTAGCTGCTGAATAATTCAGCATACAAGCCTTTGATTAATTTTGTGAGGAAAGGAAACAAAGTTTGTGGTAACTATAGGTCATTTCAAAGTATGGATTGCTAGGAAGAATGTGCAAAGTGCTGTTCTGAGAGGATTAATTACTTAGATTAAATATTTTATAACTTAAATAATGTGTGTTTTCTGAGACAAAATGAAATGTCATTTTTCCCCTTTCATTTTCTCCCCAAAACCAGCCCCAAGAT
The DNA here is from genome assembly GCA_035047305.1 of Bradypodion pumilum. NCBI lineage: Eukaryota > Metazoa > Chordata > Lepidosauria > Squamata > Chamaeleonidae > Bradypodion > Bradypodion pumilum. Next base: position 59,634,845 of record JAWDJD010000004.1, on the reverse strand, counting down.
AAGAAAACCACCACATATTCACTTCTAATAAAGCAAGGCAAGCTTGTGTAATAGAGAGGGGTGGATTGTTGTGGTAATTTCTATCTGGTGCTCAAATTCATCTCTAGAGCAGCATTTCGTCCCTGTAAGTATTGCTCCACACTTTTAAAGTCTCCATAACAGCTGTATGGCTCTTCAGAGAGAGAAATGCAGTGGCTCAAATTATTATTTAGTCTATTTCTCTGTGATAAAAATGAGGACTGTGGCTCTGGATACTTTAATGAATTACAAGTCACTAAAGGTAAAGGTAAAGGTTTAACTTGCTCAAAACCCAGTCGTATCCAACTCTAGGATTCAGTGCTCATCTCTGTTTCAAAGCTGAAGAGCCAGTGCTGTCTGCTTCTGCAGACGTTTTCATGGTCACATGGCAGGCATGACTAGACACCAGAGCACACGGGATGCTGTTTACCTTCCCACCAAAGTGGCCCCTATTTATCTACTTGCAATTTCTTGCTTTCGAACTGCTAGGTTGGCAGGAGCTGGTCCAAAGACGGGAGCTCATTCCATCCTGCAGTACTCGGGAATCAAACTACTGACCTCCCACCTTCCAGTCACTAGTCATTTGTTATTAGTTACGTTTGTGCCATAACTGACCACTGAAAGTAACAAACCTAGTATATACCTAAGAACAACTTACACATTTAGGCCATACCTGTCAACCGCAGCTCCAGAAAATACGGGACCTGTGCAGAATGGTTCTGCGCAGATCGCCTTCTACGCATGCATAGAAGGCTTTTACGCATGCGTAGAAGGCTTCTATGATCCCCTTCTGCACAGATCGCCTTCTACGCAAGCGTAGAAGGGTTCTACACAAGCATAAAAGCCTTCTACGCATGCATAGAAGGCGATCTGCGCAGAAGGGATGCACAGTACCTCTTTTTCCCCCACTGCCAATTCTGGGGTTTTGGCAGCTGCGGGTGGGAAATGGTGCAAATTGGCGCCGAAAATCAGAAAATCCCAGCCAATCCGGGAAGGTTGACAGGTATGATTTAGGCCTGATGGAGTGGTGAGACCCAAAACGGCTGCTTCATCCACCAGCATTATATTACAAACTAAAAAACTGACAGAAATTCCCATGCATCATTTCTAACAGGTGTCTGTTTTCAAAATGAATTAAATTCTCTATCGTGACATGCTAAACTGTTATCAGATTTTCAGCATATTCATGACCATTTGTGAAACCAGCAGAGATCTAAATCTTTTTCACAACTGATAAAATGGATTTTGCTTCCTTCATGTGTGGTAAGGCTTGCCATACTCAAAGCAATGGAGAATGTTTAAGAGTCTGGAGTGCAGGGAACTAGAAATAGGTACTAAAGGAAACTCAGTAACCCTTCATTGTAATAGGATTAAGGACATGGAAAGATCCTCCCTAAAATGTGTGTGTATGTGGTGGTGGTGGGGGGGAGTGTTATGAACACTGTCTGGCATCCCATAGACAAAGACTGTATCCTTTTAGTTGATTTTTCTGCACCACTGGATTGCTTCCAACATGAAATAGGTTAAATTGGGATATACTTTACTGGGAAATTTCTGTGATATAACAGCAATTAAATGAACTTTTGAACCAAATGAGGCTTATAATACATAATGTTGCAGAAATATATGACTACTGTAAAAACAAAAGCTACTATCCTGTTCATTGCGAGATGGAACTCCAGCTACTGTATTTATAGCTTGCTATAATGTAAAATCAAAATTGTGGCCACTGTTTTCAATGGTTTTTACAGGCGAAAAGCCACGTAGGCTCATAGAGATCAAGTTCCAGAAAGGCTTTACTGCACTGAGAGCACAGTATATGGCAATTCAATGCTAAGGAAAGTGTGTGGGTTTTTGTTTTTGTTTTTGTTTTTTACATTTTGTTTTGTTTTGCTACTGAAAATCCAGCTCTACAGCATTGCTTCGGTTCCTGTCACCCAATTAAAGAAAAATAATTGTTCTTCCTTTTATTTGATACTGTCTTCTCCTGATTTAAGCAGCATTTGCTTCCCCCTTCAGGACTGCTCTGAGCATCTTTCTTTCCTTATTTGTCATCCCACTCACATTGTAAACTCTTTATTGGCTAGAGGTGAACCTTTGTCCTGTTAACAAATACAATGGTTTTGAAAGGAACTGTAGACTCTTGATCAGAACTTCTTGGAGGTTTCGGACTTCAGTGTTGTGGGATAGATCAGACTGGTAACAACCCCAAAACCTAGTGGTGGTTCAGGACAACACTCAAGCATTGGTGAGGAAATCAGATACAATGTGTGATCTGCAGTTGTGCTCAAAATGCATTCTTCTCACATGACATCTTTTTAGATGTAAATCAAATATCTTTTAAAGATGCATAGTTGGGAGCAAATTTTAGAGGCCTTGCTGTGTAATATTTGAATTATTTATATATTTAAAGTGTTGCTATACCATTCTATAAGGACCATACAGCTCTTTCTTGATATCGTGGAAATCTATTTTAGCATAGGAAATCATTACAACACACACAAGAAAATACCATTTAAAATCAGACATTAAAGCAAGCTATAACAATATACAGTCCATGTGTTGAAAACAAGATACAGTATGCCTTTGAGATGTGGTGTTGGAGGAGAGTCCTGAGAGTCCCCTGGACAGCAAAGAGTACAAGTAGGTCAATCTTAGAAGAAATCAACCCTGACTGCTCATCGGAAGAGCAAATGGTAAAGATGAAGCTTAAGTACTTTGGACATCAAATGAGAAGAGAGGAGTCACTTGAGAAAGCCTTGATGCTGGGAAAGGTGGAGGACAAAAGAAGAAGTGGGCAGCCAGGTATGAGATGGCTTCATGGTATAGTGGACACAGTAGGCACGAAGCTCAGTGGGCTGTGGAGGACAGGGGTGCCTGGAGGTCAATGGTCCATGGGGTCGCAAAGGGTCAGAATTGACAGTGCGACTGAACAACAACATATGTTTTCTTTGAAACAAATGAGCAGTAAAACATTGAAAGCTGCATTACAACAAATTAAACCATTATCCTACATACTTAGCATTAACTCATTAAGGTTTCAGAAAAGGGCCTTTCCCAATCCTACACCAAAAAAAAAAATGAAATAGGGGCATGGCTCTGTTGCCAATCTATTGTACAGTGATACCTCATACAATGTCCAAACTTGGTTCCACAAGTTTGGACTTTATACGGATTTGGACTTTGTATGAGGCATGCAAAATCCTAGCCACGATGCCTCATACAACGTCAAAATCCTTGCCGCGATGCCTCGTACAACATCGTTTCCATAGAGATACATTGTACTGTAACATCACAGACTTCAGGGCAAAGTCAAGGAAACAGACAGGAAACTGACAGAACTTTAAGAAATCCTTGTCTAAAGGCTAAATACATTACAAAAACATGTCAAACAACCGTGATTGTCCAAGAACCTGAAGAATGCTGCAAAACCCCCAGGAATACTTCTAAAATTGATGATGAAAAAATTCAAAAAAATCCAAAATCATGCTCAAAACCATTCCTAAACACTCTTCGCCTTGTGCAAAACCCACAAGAGCAATGCATGTATGTGTCCTGCCTTTTATACTGCCCAGGCACAATGCAACCTGGGGAAAACCCCAATGCCTCATATAAAGTCACAGCGACTTTGTATGAGGCAACTTTTTTCAAGGAATTAGATGATGTTGTATGAATTCGATGTTGTATGAAGCGGACTTTGTATGACATATTACTGTACTTCAACTACACAAGGCACTGTTTCTTTCACAAGCTCTTCAAGTGAAAGGAGCCGGAAACAGCACTATCCTTGCACACAAGATTCCCACTGTCTTCAGTTACCAGGTCTCAGTGTACTGACTAGAGTCTCAGAGAATTGCTATCTTTCCCTGGTTCTGCAGCTATGGAGATAAATATGTGCATAAGTAGAGGAGATAGAAGGAAGAGATTGTTTGAATTTCATCAGTGAGGTGGGTTTAGTGCAGTGATGGGCAGTCTTGGCCCTCCAGCTGTTCTTGAACTTCAATTCCCATGAACCTTGACTAGCTGGTGTGTTGACTTGGGCTTCTGGGAATTGAAGTCCAAGAACAGCTGGAGGACCAAGACTGCCCATAGCTGGTTTAGTGCCTAGGCATCTATCTCAACACAATCCTAACTCTACACAATGCAAGGACTCATTGGCTCACTATAAGGTATCTGAATGTATATTGTTCCAAATGATATAATGGCACCAACTCCAGGCACCCCCTGGCTCTCTCTGTGGTTGTTTCCCTAATCCTTGATTTTTTGTCTCACTAGTGTTGAGCACATGTTGCCACTTAGAGAAAGAAAGGAAGAAGAACTCTAGTGCTTAGAGTCATGGCAGTGGAGCCAAGAAAGAAAACTGTCCCTCCCAACCCTTCTCTGGTCCAACTATGTGACATGGCAAAGGCCTGCCTTACAACATTACAGAGATCAACTCCAAGGCTTTGCTTTTGGTCCTGAAATCTTAGGGGATGGGATATTGATGACCAAGCAACCTTATTACTGTCTAAGTGATGGTGCCAAATAATCCTGGAGAAATAAACTGGGAAATGCACAGTGGTAGAATGGCAACTAAGAACATAAGAACATAAGAACAGCCTTGCTGGAACAGGCCACAGCCCATCCAGTCCAGCATTCTGTCTCACACAGTGGCTCACCATTTGCTTCAGGGTATTCCCAAGGAGATGCCTTCACCTGCTTAGGATTCCCTGGAAATGGTATTGAGAGATATCCTGCCTATCTCTCCAACCCCGAGGTTGTCCTTAAGTATCCATAATTATAGCCATTGATACCCTTGTCCTCCATGAACTTGTCTAATCCTTTCTTAAAGCTGTCAAGACTGACAGCTGTCACCACTTCTTCTGGCAGGGAGTTCCATAGACCAGTAATCCTCTGGGTGAAAAAGTACTTTCTCTTATTTGTTTGAGAACTAGTACCCAAAAGTTTCATCGAGTATCCCCTAGTTCTAGTGTTGTGCAATAGGGAAAACAGTTTTTCCTTATCTACTTTGTCCACGCCATGCATGATTTTATAAACTTCAATCAGGTCACCTCTTAGACGCCGTCTTTCAAGAGTGAAAAGGCCCAACCGTTGCAGCCTCAGATGGTAAGGAAGGTGTTCCAGTCCCCTAATCATTCTGGTTGCCCTCCTCTGCACTTTCTCCAACTCCATAATATCCTTCTGGAGTTATGGTGACCAGAACTGTACACAGTATTCCAGATGGGGCCTTACCATAGATTTATAAAGAGGCAAAATGACACTTGCTGACTTATTTTCTATACCCTTCCTAATGATCCCTAGCATTGAGTTTGCTTTTTTCACTGCTGAGGCACACTGGGTTGACACCTTCATTGAGTTGTCCACCAGGACACCAAGGTCCCTTTCCTGGTTTGTCGCAGAGAGTTCAGACCCCATCAGTTTATAAATGTAATTGAGGTTTTTTGCCCCAACATGCATCACTCTGCACTTACTAATGTTGAAGCTCATTTGCCACTGTTTTGCCCACTCCCCCAGTGTCAAGAGATCCCTCTGGAGCTCCTCAAAATCTCTCACAGTTTTCACTACCCTGTATAATTTAGTGTCATCAGCAAATTTGGCTACCTTGCTTTTTACTCCTACCTCTAGATCATTTATGAAGAGGTTGAAAAGCAGGGGTCCTAGTACTGAACCTTGGGGGACCCCACTCTTTACTTCCCTCCACTTGGAGAAGTGTCCATTTAGTGCTACCCTCTGTTTCCTGTCTCTTAGCCAGTTGCTGATCCAGGACAAGACCTGTCCCTTTATTCCATGACTGGTAAGTTTATTCAAGAGCCTTTGGTGTGGGACCTTGTCAAAAGCCTTCTGAAAGTCCAGATAAACAATGTCAACTGGATCCCCCTTATCCACATGCTTGTTGACACTCTCAAAAAATTCCAACAGATTAGTGAGGCATGATTTGCCCTTGTAAAAAGCCATGTTGGCTCTCCTTTAGCAGCACCTTCTCTTCTATGTGCCTATTAATTCTATCTTTTAGGATGGTTTCCATCACTTTACCTGGAACACATGTTAAACTGACAGGTCGGTAATTTCCTGGATCACCCCTGGATCCTTTTTTGAAAATTGGTGTTACATTCGCTACCTTCCAGTCATCAGGCACAAAGCCTGATTTGAGGGAAATATTATATATTTTGGCTAGGAGATCAGCAATTTCATCTTTAAGTTTCCTGAGAACTCATGGATGGATGCCATCTGGTCCTGGTGATTTGTTAGTGTTTAGTTTAACAAGACATGCAAGGACATCCTCCCTGGTTATTGCTATCTGGCTTAATTCTTCGGTTTCCCTCCCTATGAAGATAGGCTCTGTTTTGGGCATGTGGTCTCTGTGTTCTTCAGTGAATACTGAAGCAAAGAATTCATTGAGTCTCTCTGCAATCTCTGTTTCCTCTTTAATAACCTCTTGCCTTCCATTGTCATCTAATGGTCCAATGGCCTTCCTAGTCGGGTTCTTACTTCTAATGTACTTAAAGAAGTCTTTGTTATTTCTCTGAGTATTTTTAGCTATACGCTCCTCAAAGTCTTGCTTTGCTTTCCTGATTGTTGCCTTGCATTTGTTCTGCCAGAATTTATGTTTCTGCCTGCTGTCCTCATTTGGACAAGCCTTCCATCTTCTAAAAGAGCTTTTCTTGCTCTTGATCACTTCCCAAACAGCTCCTGTAAGCCACATCAGAGTCTTCTTGGACCTGGCAGTGTCCTTTTTCCTTTTGGGTATGCATTCCAATTGGGCCTCTGTTATTGTTTTTGTAAACAGCCTCCATGCCTCTTGGAGTGTTTGGACTCTCTCAATTTTCCCTTTCAGCTTCTTTTTTACTAGTTTCCTCATCTTTGGGACATTTCCTTTTTGAAAATTTAAGGTCTCTGTGTTAGATTTTATCAGTGACTTGCAGTCTATGATCAAGTTAAACATAATTGAGTTGTGGTCACTGTTCCGTATTGGATCAGTCACATTAACATCTTGCACCAGATCCTGAGTATTACTCAGGATCAAGTCAAGGATTCTTGTACCTCTAGTTGGGTCTTCAACCATCTGTCCCAGAGAACAATCATTTAGCATATCTAGGAACTTTATCTCTTTATCATGTGCTGAACAACAGTTCACCCAGTCTATGTGAGGGTAATTGAAGTCCCCCATTATAACCAGGCTTCCCTTCTTGGATGCCTCCTTTACAACATTCTCCAACTGCCAGTCTCTCTCAAGATTTTGTGTCAGAGGCCGATAGTATATGCCAACTGTTAGACCATCCTTGTGGCCTGGTACTCTCACCCACAGAGCTTCTAATGGTGACTCCAAATCACCTAGATATTCCAATTCATACGATTTTATCACTTCTTTGACATACAAGGCTACACCACCTCCCGTTTGCCCCTTCCTATCCTTCCTGTACAGTTTGTAGCCTGGGATAACTGTATCCCATTGGTTATCATCCGTCCACCAGGTTTCAGTGATACCAATAATATCAATATTCTTATCTATTGCTAAGTATTCCAGCTCCCCTATTTTGTTCCAGAGGCTTCTGACATTTGTATACAAGCATTTATATATGCTTTCCTGATACAGTCTTTTGAGTCCAGTTGCATTGTTAAACTGCCTCTTGCATCCTTCTGCTAGAGTGCTGGTGACTAGCTCCTTGCTCTGCTCAGTAATTTTTGCATCCTCCTCACTACTCAAGTACACACTTTCCCGAACCGGATGCTGCCCAGCTCCTGTCAGCTTTCTGCCAGTTATCAGTTTTTGATGTTGAGTGCCAGCAATCTGGTCCCATCATGGTTCAAATGCAACCCATCCCTCCTGAACAGATTTGGCTTGTTCCAAAATGTTCTCCAGTTCCTGAGAAATCTGAAGCCCTCCTCTCGATACCACTGCCTCACCACACATTGAGGCTTCTGAGCTCTGCCTGACTGGTAGGTCCTGCGCGAGGAACAGACAGCACTTCTGAAAATGCTACCTTGGAAGTCCGGGACTTCAATCTTCTTCCTAACTACCTGAATTTGGCTTCCAGGACAGACCGCTTGGCCTTCCCAACATCATTGGTACCAACGTGTATCATGACAACTGGCTCGTTCCCAGTTCTCTCTAACAATCTATCTAGATTTCTTGTGATGTCTGTAACTTTTGCACCTGGCAGGCAAGTCACCATATGGTTATCATGTGCATCACAAATCCATTTCTCTGTATTTCTAATTATTGAATCGCCTAGTACAAGGAGCCTCTCTCCTGCAATCTGTTCATGTACATGCACCTCATCAACCATATTAAGGGAGAGAACCTCAGTTTGTTCCTGTTGTTTATCTTCCTGGATCTCATCAAGTGTGATGAAGGAGAGATCATCAGGTGTAACCAGTTGTTCCTCTGTGTGTTCCTCATCAGGTGTGATGAGGGAAAGAGCCTCAAATTTATTCTGTAATTTCAGACTCTCAGAGTGATCCCCTACTCTTCTCCTCCTTTGAGTCACATTCCTCCAAACATCTCCCTCCTGAGTTAGTGAAGGGCCTTCTCCCTCAGAACTGTGCCCTGTCTCTTCTTTGTCCAGCATAGTCTGCTCCGCTCTGTCCAAGAACAACTCAAGCTCCTTAATTTGTTGATGGTTAGATATGTGGGCCTCTAGCTGCTGGACCTTATCATCTAGTAGTGCAATCAGCTTGCACTTGCTGCAAGTGTAGTTCTCTGTTGGATTGGGGCCGCGGGGCGGCCGTGAGGTCCCGGAAGAGACTGGTCAAGGAACGACACGAGACAAGATGGAGCGAAGACCAGTGGTTTATTGAGGGAAAATCATCATCATATATAGGAATTCAAGGCAGCGTTTGATAGAATCGTCATCTGACAGAAAATCACATCACCTATTTACCCGGGTTAATTGGGAACTTCTCTTGGGGAAGTTAATTAACTAAGGCAAATACTGACAGGGGAAGTCCATTGTTCATGGCTTACACAAGAGTAAATATGGCCACTATTTGCACTCGGGCTTGGGCTAATCTGTAAGTGTGTAATTGCCTAATGTTTAACGGGAGTTAGCGATTCAGCTTCCCTCTGCAGAACTGCCGGTCAGGTCAGATGTGGGTGAATCAATCTTATGACTATTAATCCACTCCCCAATTTCTGTACCCGCAAAGGTCAGAGGCCAGGGGTCTGCCTCGCCCGGTGTAACCTTGTCGGGGACAGTTATGCCAATTGTGCTCGCGGATCCCGCACTCCCCCTTTTTCTGTTATTTTTGGACCTGACAGATGGCCCTGCGTAGGAGTGGCATCAGCTGGTGTGAGGGGATGACTTTCCCTCCATGGGGGACATCTCGATAGCAGTGAGGGAATACATTGCACGAAACAACACACTGTTGTGCCCAGTATGACCACCCCCACAATCACTTTGAGTGTCGTCTGAAGCCATCCCCATGGGAACCATGACCACAACGAATCCCACCCACCCCCACGAAGCATCCTCCTTGATGTTCTTGACTAGGGTGTGGAGGTCCGTGAGCTGGCTCTGTACTTTGCGTGTGTTGTCTGTGAGATTAAAGCAACACATGTTGTGGACAGACTCACAGCCCAAATGATGTAACAACAGAAGGTAATCGATGGCTGCTCGATTGTCTAGTATGGCATGGTGAAGCTCTGCCTGCTCCTGGTTGAGCAGCGCTATCGCCAAGGAGGTATGGTTAATGGCTTTTGCGAGACCGCAAGCCAATTGACCAATTCTCCGAGCATTGCCGACGGCTAAACCTGGCACGCCAAGGATGCTGACTGCCAACGAGATGTATTCGGCTTGACTCAGGACCCTAATGTTGCTATCACATGAGCTGTCTAACTGGGTGGCGCGAGTGCGCCGTATGGGTGAGGAAACATTTGTGCTTGGAACGATCATATCCCTAGTGGGGAGTAACAATGTCAAGCGACTGATACAACATATGGAATCTGATACATTGGCGGGAATGTAATTCCAAGTGTACTAATTGCATGTAAAGAACCAACCTGAAGGCAGGGTAACATGAGCATACATTGAACCAAGTGTCTCTGGGTTATCACAAGTCCAATTGCTGCTGCCAGTGTCGAGGCAGCGACGCTGGGTCCGGCCGACTGCGGAGCAGCCGGTCATTCGAGCACAAGTAGAGTTCGGGCTGACGGCCACTCGGGGGTGTAGAGAGTGGCTGCATCAGCCGGCAAGGTCATGGTTAACTGCAGTCCCCAGCGAGCGTATGCTGAGAAACTCATTAGGAGAAACGGACCGAAAATCCGCTTTACCAGCCAGTCGCCGTTTCTGGTGCACTCGTCCAGAGCGTAGCACACCGGGATGAGGCAGGTGCTCAGGATTGAGGCAGAACCGGCGTTCTGCTTCAGGCAAAAATCGGACTGGTTGACGAGACTTGCCAACCTTTCCCATAGGTTGTAGTGCATCCGGGAAGAGAGGTCTCTGCCTGGCATCAGATCGCTGGCCTTCAGTGAAGCTGCCTGAACGCCTCCCCCCGCAAGTAGGGAGAGGGTCAGGATGATGGTGACTGCCATGGTGTTGGTGGTAATCAGGGCAAAGACTGCAGCCACGAAGTTCTCCGGTGTCGGTTCCCTGTCCTCGCGTTGGATGGCGTCCTGGCCCTCATTGCAAAGGGTCTTGACCATCCCCCAGGTGACCTTTGGTGCTGTCATCGGCTGTCGCCACCTCCTCCGCCGGGTCCCCTCGGTCAGGGTGAGGTCCCCCATCTCCGGGATCGGACTCGGGTCGGTCTGGGTCCACGCCATGTGGCTCCAAGTGGGGCTTGACGCACCGGGCTGGAATCCAGATGACACCTGTAGGAGACATAACTGCAGCATACCCTCTTCCCCAGGTTACGAGTGGCACCGGGCCCCTCCAGGAAGGATCTGGTGGCACTCGGTACCGGACCAGTGGCCGCGGGAGAGCTTCCGAGTGGTGGAAGTGTTTCTCCTGCGGCGTGCAATCCGAAAAAACATAAAGGTGATTGTACGTGAACAACACCTTGTTCAGACAATGCTGTGTCTGACCCTGAGACTTGGGGAGGGCTGGTGGCTCCCCCCTTTCTGTTTGTTTGTCAATGTAGGACTTGAGCGTCCGATTGACTCATTCCACAATTGCTTGCCCCTGCGGATTGTATGGAACGCCAAAGGTATGCCTGATATCCCAGGTGGCCATGAAGTCAGCCAGCTGCCTAGAGCTGTAGGCCAGGGCGTTATCGGTCTTCACGTGCCGAGGTTTGCCCATCGCCGCGAAGCAGGCAAGAAGATGCTGCTCCATGTGGGAAGCTGTCTCCCCTTTTTGTGCTGTTGCCCAAACGAATTGTGAAAAAGTGTCAATGCAAATGGGTCCTGCCATCTACCAAATTGCGGGACATGTGTGACGTCCATTTGCCACACCTGGTTGGCCTCTGTCCCTCGTGGGTTGACCCCCCATGAGGGCCCCCCGGTGCCCCTGCACAATGCTGGCAAAAGCGAACTATGCCTTGGGCTTGAGAAAGTGGCAGGTTAAACTGTCTTGCAAGTGCTTTGGCATTTGATGGAAGAATGCATGACTCTGAATTGGAGTAGTGAAAACACCTAACACTGACCGTTGCTGAATTTCCTTTGCAGCCGCATCTGCTCTGCTATTGCCCGCGGAAATCGGACCCGGTAAGCCCTGGTGACTTCGGATGTGGGCGATATAGAGCGCTTCCGTGCGGTTCTGCAAGTGAAATTGAGCTGTGAGGAACAAACTCGGCAAATTTTTGTCTATCGCGGGAGTGATGTATGCTCCCGGTAGACTGTGAAGCAAATTCCTAACGTACTGACTGTCAGTAATAATGTTGAGGCGTTCTTTGGCGAAGGTGCGCAAGGCAAGGTTCACCGCTGCCAACTCTGCCCACTGCACGGACTTCTGTGGAAGAGTTAGACGCGTGCGCCAAGCCTGGCCCTCCTGCCAAGTTAAGACACCATATGTGCGACCCCCATCAGTGAAGACTGTTCTGGCCCCCTGAAGTGGAAACAGCGAGATCAATTCGTACAAGCTGACTGTCTGCGTTTGAAGCGAGACGAGTCTGGGGTCCTTTGGCAAGTGGTATGCCAAGCATCCGGTGAATCCCTCCAAGGCAATTGGAAGCGAGTCACCAAGCTGCATCAGCTGCTGAACCTGCTCTTTGGTGAATGGGATCACGATTTTTGCTAAGTCGTGCCCTGAAATGTCCCTTGCTCTCAGCCTTCCGCGGTAGACCACCATGGAGACCAACTCTTGGGGGGGGAATGATGTTTCGGGAAGAGGTGTTCGGCATGTACACCCATTCCACAATACTCGCTCCTCTCTCGGAGTCCACTCCTAGGGCTCCGGTGAACATGGATCCGGCCCGAACGATGTACAAGTTCAGGATCGGGGCATATGGCCCCTGAGCAATCCTGTCCACCCATCTTTGGCTGAGAATTTGGTTGACTTTCTCGAGGGCCAAGCGTGCCTCTCGAGGAATTTGTATCCGGTCTGCCGGCTGCTTACCTAATGTTAGCAGCGAGAAGAGCGGCTTTAGAAGATCCGTATCCAATCTGAAGTACGGTCTGGCCCAATTAATGTTACCTAAAACCTGCTGCAATTCTACCAATGTGACTGAGTCTTTTAAGTTGATCTGGGGCAAAACTGGTGCTGCAAAAGAGCGGAGAAGCCGATGACCCAAGTATGAGAATGGCTTGGTTCTCTGCACTTTCTCTGGGGCAATGAGTAACCCTTATCCCCCCAGGCTGGCCTGGAGGTCTTTAAACATTTCGCTGCCGAGTTGCGGCGCTGCGACCAAGATGTCATCCATGAAATGGCATACTAAGGCTGTGGGGTGAAGGTTTCGAAACTTTGCGTTGTGAACATAAATTTGGCACAGGGTGGGCGAATTGAGCATCCCCTGTGGCAAATACTTCCACGCGTAACGCTGAATGGGCTCACTGTGGTTCACAACTGGCATCGTAAAGGCGAACCTTTCCCGATCCCTCGGATCTAGGGGGATGGTATAAAAGCAATCCTTAAGGTCTACGACCAGGCTCTCCCAGCCCCCAGGAATCATATTTGGATTTGGAATGCCGCATTGAAGCGGTCCCATTGGCTGTATACATTTATTGATCTCCCTGAGATCGTGGAGGAGTTGCCACTTCCCCGACTTTTTCTTGATGACAAAAATGGGTGAATTCCAAGGACTGGTGGATGTTTCTATGTGTCCTGCGTCTAGCTGTTCTTTAACCAGTTGGTTTAGGGCGACTAATTTCTTTCTCCCCCACTACCGGCCATTGTTCTACCCAGACTAGCGTGTTGGTGAGCCATTTAAGTGGCAGAGCCATTACCCGAAGGTAAGAGTGGCACGGTATTGCTGCAAGATGTCTCGCCCCCAAAGGTTGATGTGCACGTCCAGAATGTGCAGCCGAATGACCGCTGTGCCGTCAGCCTTAGGGATCGTGACTTCCACCCACTCCCGGCTCCTAAACGCTTCTTGGATGCCGCCTACCCCACACACATCGGAGACCGGCTCAATCTCCCACTCCCGTGGCCACTGGCTTCAGCTGACCACACTGACGTCAGCTCCGGTATCCAGCAACCCTGAGAATGATTTTTTATTCAAAAATGCCTCAATAACTGGCCGCTGTTTCCATTCTATGTTGGTCTCCACTGTCGCTAAGACCTGGTATCCTTGCACTGCCTCACTTGCACTCGAGCGGTCTTCCGACCCGGACTCTGAGCTGTCCCTGAGCCTTCCCTGGCTATCTGCTGGCGAGTTACAAGGAACCATAATCAGTTGCGCTAGCGTGTCTCCCTTGTGAATGGTCTGGGGTAGGTGCATCCAGAGTTGGACTTGGAGAACACCCGAAAAATTGGAGTCAATGACTCCCGGAATTACAAGAGGTCCACGTGCTCCTGCTACACTACGAGGCAAAACTAAGCCTATAAAGCCCTTGGGCAGGGGTCCCATGTACTGGGAATCCACCAGATAGACTGTGCCTGGCAAGTCGCATGTGATGTCTGCCTGGCAAGTCAATTCTAGCCCTGTACTACCCTTGGGGCTGGCCTGCGCCTTCGCAATGTCTGGAATGCGATTGGAATCTAATCCAGCTCTGGCTCGCCCAGAGCAAGGGAAGCCTCTGTTTGGACCGGGGCCAGAGACATGCCCGCGTTCCGGTTTCCAGAATTCGGACAGAATCTGGACCAATGGAAGCCTTTGTTACACTTCGGACATGGGGTGGTTGGAGCCTTGGAACGACCGGAATGTTGTCCGCCGCTCTTGGATTGGCACTCCCTAGCGAAGTGACCGACCTTGCCACAATTGTGACATGCCCCTTGGTTTTTGTTCTTGGGTTTCCTACCCCCTTGCACCGCCGCTGCCAGCAGACCCATTTTGTAGGAGTCCATGCCAATGTCGGTGCAAGAGTCAAGAGTCATCATGTCCGTGAGAGTCAAGTCGGGACGATTGCCCAGTGACTGCAAGATCTTACGGCCGTCAAGATTGGCGTTGTCTTTAGCTAATTTCGTCATGAGCTCTTGTTGGGCTTGCTCGTTATCGATCTGCCTACTGATCGCTTCCTCTAAGCGATTGATAAAGTCCATGTAGGACTCCTGGCCGCCCTGTTTGACTGCGGTGTAATTTTTGGCCGCTTTGCCAGTTGCCGGGACCTTGAGAAAAGCCCTGAAGGCCGTCTCAGCTGACAACTGAAGGGTGGCGAGCGGCAAGGCGGTCTGCACATCGATGGATTCGAAGGCACCTGAACCATATAACTGGTCAGGAATTATTGCCCCCCCCTCATCCTGGCAGCCCTTGCCTGAGCCTCGAGGCGATACTTGCTGTCCCATAACAGATACTGGCTGGGGTTGAGCATCATCCGCATGACGGCTTTCCAGTCGTGCGGGATGAACATCGTGTTCTCGCACACTTGCTGAAGCGTGCTCCTAGTGAAGCGACTCTGTAGTCCTGTCTCTGAAATGGCCTTCCGTATAGCCATGAGGAGCTTATACGGGTCTGGTGAATGGACTATCTGCTGCTGCCCTGTGAGGGCATCTACCTCCAAGCGAATTGGACAAATCTGACTAAGCTCAGCTAGTTCTTCTGCTGGCAATTCCCCCTTCCTGATCTCTTCCTCAACTGTGCGCTGAAGAGCACTCTTGGTAGTTCGGGAACCCGTAGCTATCAGAGAAGCGCCAGCGCTCCCCATTCCATGCATTCCACCGGTGACGTCTGCAGCTGTCACCGAGGGAAAGCTCCCTACACTACTCTGCTTAAACTGGAATGACGGATAGAGCGCCGTGGGCGCCGATGGCTCTGCGGGCGCTGGGGGTTCTTTGGCCTCTACCTGGACTGGATCCACCTCTGCTAAGAGTTTCCTACATTTGCTCCATGTGCGAATTACGCCATCTGGAGCTTTCGGGGGTTGCTGAATGCAGACTCCTATCTGATCCCAGAGCTGAAGGGATAACGTACCTACTTCTGGGTAAAGCAGGCAGTGTTCCCTCAAGAACACCAAAAGCCGCGCTAGTTCTCCCCTGTGAAAGCTTATCTGATATACCCTGGCCAGGGTTTTGAATTCATCCTCATGAATTCTTTGACTAGCAGACGGACGTTGCCGCTGAGGACAAGTCCCCATATTACCTGCCGGGTCCTTTGAAGTCTCCTTCTCGGGACGATTCGACGCGTCTGTAGTTCAGGCAATAGATTTTGTGTGACGGATCTCTGGGTAGAGCTCGGAGCGTGGACTGCTGCCATGGGCCCTCGGTGGCCTCTGCGCTGTCAGGGGTTCACAGCCGACCCTGAGCGGAACGCGTTTTTCCATGCTGCAAACCGCCGCGAAAGCCGGAGCAAGCTGTAGGAAGCCTCTCTGAAATGGCTCGTCGCGGAGCTGTCTTCCCGATCGGCTGGCTTTCCGACCGGGCTGCCGCGCTGTCCTCCGGGATGATCGGACACGGTTCTAGCGTAGAACCGGACCGTGTAGATCGCTTACTCACGAGTAGGATTACGTCTCGGGGTCACCAGATGTTGGATTGGGGCCGTGGGGCGGCCGTGAGGTCCCGGAGGAGACTGGTCAAGGAACGACACGAGACAAGATGGAGCGAAGACCAGTGGTTTATTGAGGGAAAATCATCATCATATATAGGAATTCAAGGCAGCGTGTGATAGAATCGTCATCTGACAGAAAATCACATCACCCATTTACCCGGGTTAATTGGGAACTTCTCTTGGGGAAGTTAATTAACTAAGGCAAATACTGACAGGGGAAGTCCATTGTTCATGGCTTACACAAGAGTAAATATGGCCACTATTTGCACTCGGGCTTGGGCTAATCTGCAAGTGTGTAATTGCCTAATGTTTAACGGGAGTTAGCGATTCAGCTTCCCTCTGCAGAACTGCTGGTCAGGTCAGATGTGGGTGAATCAATCTTATGACTATTAATCCGCTCCCCAATTTCTGTACCCGCAAAGGTCAGAGGCCATGGGTCTGCCTCGCCCGGTGTAACCTTGTCGGGGACAGTTTTGCCAATTGTGCTCGCGGATCCCGCAGTTCTCCATATGCTTTGGCAAGAACACAAACTTGGCACAAGTATTGCAGGTAACTACAGCTGTTCCCTCAGAATCCATTTTAACAAGTGCAGTATTCTGGGCCTCAAAAATGTACACGTTTACTACCTTTGTACCTAGTAAGACTATATTCTTCCTTTGTTACTAGTTTGCAATCTCGCGTGCCGTTAGGCACGTGGGCCTCTAAAGCAGCTCTACTCCAACTGCACAACGTACCAGTGCTCACTTCCTTTGTTTGGATCTCCTCAGCAGCAGCTCTGCTTAAGAGCACATGCAGAGTCAAAAGGGGTGCATCGATGCAGAAACAGATCCTGCCAAGACCAAAACTATACATAACAGATAGCCCATGGTTAGAAGATGAAATTTGTTAATGATACAAGTCAAGCAACATTCATTACTTGCAAATTAAAGCATGTTCTAGCCTTCCAATGGGGTATACAGAAAGAGCCTCCTTGAAGATTGTGGTATTTTTGTACCAAAATTGGGTGTACCCTGGTAATGGCAACCTTGAGTTGCCAGCTAATCTTTCTCACACTAGATCAGGCAAAAGGAACAGCAGAATGAACTCACCAAAAGGTGCCTTCACTTTGGCAGTTTCACATCTAGCCTAGACATGGAAGAAGATGAAGCCTTCCAATGGCCAATCACAAAACAAAGCAAATTAATTTGAGAGTGGCAGGAGATGTGCAT
The DNA here is from genome assembly GCA_035047305.1 of Bradypodion pumilum. NCBI lineage: Eukaryota > Metazoa > Chordata > Lepidosauria > Squamata > Chamaeleonidae > Bradypodion > Bradypodion pumilum. The sequence goes on along the minus strand of JAWDJD010000004.1, from coordinate 59,617,602 downwards.
CATTCTTATTCTGCCAACCTGTTCTAATAACTGGTTATCCACAATTTACAGTTTGAACAGATCATCTGGCTTCAAAACACATTTCTCCAAAACACGGTAGGTAACATTTCATATCTCATATCTGTTTCATGGAAGTGTAATACTAAGATTTGTGTGTGCTATGTGCCATTAACTCAGAACCTACTTAGAGTGACCTAATAGGGATTTTTGGCATGAGATATTTAAGGATTTTTTTCCACCCCAACCCCACCTCCAATACATTTACAATCAGAAATTTTAACTCAATACTTCTGTATTCTAGACCATCGCTGTACCCACCATTCTGGATACAATAATAATAACTGTTTGCTATCAAGTCAATTCTGACGTATAATGACCCATTCCAGGGTTTTCTAGATCTAGCATCTAAAGCCTTTTACCACAGAAATACAAAGGGCCTGTTGTTCTGCCCAACTCATGTTTGCCCACTAGAAGTGTCCTTAGCTGCCCATGTTTATTCTGTTCAAGTTCTGTTCATATCTCCATCTTAACCTATAAAACCAAGTGTTCACCGTTGGAATTGGCTATACGTTGCTATGCGTCGCCCTACTGACCCGCACCCTTCCTTCGTGTGCACGGCCGAATTGCCTACGCAGGTCAACGAAGGATTTAAAAATCCGGCACGGGGGCCTCAGCCCCACATACGGCAAGAAAGGGAAAGAACTTCACGTCCCAACAGTCACTGCGCCGCGGCGCGCCAGAGCCAATCAGGCTGAGAGGCTCTGGCACGGCGCAGCGTTCGGACACGCGCCACAGCCAATCAAAAGAAAAGCATTTTAAAAAAACGTATCACAAACACAAAGCACCAACCTATTACTACAAGCCCCAGCGTCCTGCGCGCCATGAGCGTGCAGAACGAGGAGGCAGCCGGCGCGCGAAAACAAAACTTAAAGAAAGCCGGCTCCGCCGCCATTCATCCCCACGGGCAAGCCAGCATGGCCCGTGGGGGAAGAAAATGAAACAAACCCGCCGCCCATGCTCTTCCGTTCGAAGAGCCAGCGGCGCGTGAAAAAAAATACAAACAAAAAAACCCCACAACTCCCCTTCTTCACCACGGGCCAGCAAGTATGGCCCACGGAGGAAAAATAAACCTCGGCCGCCGCTGCCCTTCCATTCGAAGGGCCAGCCACCGCGCCAAAAATAAAAACAAACCACCCACCACCCCTCCCCCACAACTGCCCTTCTTCCCAACGGACAAACAAGCATGGCCCGTGGGAACGAAAGGCACCCTCCCCGCAACAACGCACCCTTCCCAAGGGCCATCCAGCATGGCCCATGGGATCAAAAGGCACCCCCGGCCGCAAGTTCCCTTCCTAACCACGGGCCACCAAGCATGGCCCGTGAGAACAAAAGGCACCCCCCCCCCTAAAAAAAGGACGCACCAAAAAACAAATCAAAACCATTCAAAAACAGAAATCTAACCTTTAAAAAATAAACACAAACAAAGACAGGAAAACATACAACAAAAAACAACAGGCCCCCCCAACAAAAACTCAACTCCCCCCAAATAAATAAATAAATAAATCAGTGTGCTTACCATGAAGACGTCTTCACTTCATGGCAACAGGAACTCGAATGACCAAAATAAAGGAAGTAACACTTACCGGAACTGAAACCCAGAGGACAAGAGGAGAATGGAAGAGAGGAAACAAAGTTCACCACCGCCACCCAGAGGCCAAAAGAAAAACGAGTAGAGGATGCATTCATGATGTGCTAAATGAGGAGTTCTCAACCTTTTCAAGTTGAGAGCTAGGACACACTCCCTCAGACAGCTTTGGGGGCCGGATGGCCATTTTGCCCTTCCTCCACCACATGGCCCTTCCAGGTGTGGTGCAGGAGTGTGGAGCACATGATAGATAAAGATAAATTCATAATTCCAAAATGCAGAAAATAAGTTTGCAAAACATTCCAAAATATACACACTACTCTCAAAAAATAAAAAATTACATAAATCACTTTAACACCAAATTAAATATAAAATTTTTAAAAAAATTTTAAAATTAAATTTGTATGAACAAAAATAAAATAAAAACTCCGCCACAGCCGGACCCAGCGCAAATAAGCCACAAATTCAAAAAAACTTTAAAAACCATTAAACACAGCCCAGCACCATTTGTACAGGAAAACAAAAAAAAAAACACCTTACCTGTCCAAAACATTTTAAAAATGCACGGCATTTTTTTATTAAAAAAACCCCCATGCTAGTTTATATATAAAATGTCTGGAATTGCTGCTGTTCCTTTGTAGGCATCTTGGTTTTATGCCCCTTACTAAAGACTTGAATTTTGCTCACTTTCCTTTTTAATCTTTTCTTTATAGCACTCACAGGCCTGGCAATGGAGATATAAAGCCCCTTCTTTCAAATGGCAAACTAAAGGAAGGAATCTAGCAGGAAGTCTGAATCAAAGAGGACACACTTAGCCAACCATCACAATAGTCACACTAATCTGCACTGAGTAAAATACGGTGTCTTCTCTTGCATGCAGAGTATTGATAAAATGAAAGCACAGTTGAATATATTCTAGCTAGTCAGGAGTCTTTTTAATTCACAGGTGGAGATCAGGGGAGCAGAAACTGAGCTATGGTTGTTATTTTTTTAAGTATGCAAATTTCTCAAAATAATTATCCTCATTACTTTCTTATACTCTATAATTCCATGCTATTATATTTTGGCACTGCTGAAATATTCCAGCCTTTTAGTATACAGTATATTATATATTTTTAGATCTCAGGGCATTTTGGGTCTAAGTGGCAATTTAGTTCCTAATTTAATTTAAAAAAACTTGGTGATACAAATGAAGAGACGCTGGCCCAAAAAAAATTGCAATGTGAGGCAGACAACATATGCAACAGAGAGAAGTTGTACTATTAGTTGTTATTATGTGTGGGGGCCACTTTTGACTCATGATGACTCTATGGCCTCTGAGATGTGCTGTTATTAACATTCCTGCTTGGGTCAAACAAACTCAAGGCTATAGTTTCCCTTATTGAGTCATTTCATCTCATATTGATTGTCTTCTTTTCTTGCATTGAACGTAGTGTAATATAATATTAAGTACATGAAAGTTAGTGGGTGCTTAGTTTTGTGCTGGACTGTGGTTTAATTAGTTAGACCTTTTCAGATATTTAAATTGTGCAAGTTGCCTGACACGATCATTACAGCTTCATCCAATTTATGTCTCTCCTAAAACACTTCCATGCATTGTTGTGACAAACATGGGTGTTTAGAAATTTATACTTTTTGGTTGTCTTGAAACCTTCTGACATATTAGCTACCTCTCCCAGTTTAGTGTCATGTGGAAATTTTATGACCATTTCCTCATCCAACTGGTTTATAAAGTCCCAGTGAACTCAGGACAGACTGCTATGGTACCACATGTCACCTCTCTCCAGAATGACAAGGCACTATTGGTGAGCATTCTTTGGGTGCGGCCTATCATCCAGCTAATAAACCAGATAACAGTAGTATGTCTAACCCACATTTTATGAGCTTGGCCACAAAAATATAATGAAAGTCCTTACCAAAAACATTGCTGGTCAGGATACACAATATGTACAGCATTCCCTTCATTCAGCTTGTGATTGTAAGAGAAAGAGATATATATATTTAAAATTAGTCTGGTATGACTTTAAATCTTAAACATCACAAAAATGTTTTATAAATGTCCCAAGGCCTACTAATCAAAAATATTTTCTGGAACCTTTCCCAGTGTAGATATCGGGCTGACCAGTTGGTAGTTCTCGTTGTCCTACCATCTTCTTCGCACTTGTTGAATCTGGAGATATTTGTTCTCCTCCCTTCTTTTTGGACCTTACCTAGTTCTCCAAGAATTCTCCAAAATTACAGAAAGTGTCTCTGAGATTACATTTTCAAGGATCTTTAATGTGATGCAGTATTTCCTTAAGCTTAATGAAATCAACTTTTCTAAAGCCCATAGTGTTTGTGATACTGTTTTCTGCTTTCCCTTTTCTCTGTATAATAAAGCTCAAAAGGCAATGGCCATTTCCACCCAAAGATCCCATTGTTTCCACTTCATTGACAGTTTTTCCATGTTAGTTAGGAGGACAAGGAGATACTGAACTTTTTACTTCTTCCACCTGCTGGAAGACAGCATTAACAGCAGACAAGTGAGGAATTTGTTGAACCTTGCATTTCTGGCAGAATTTGACTTCTGGTAACTATTAGGATAGTTGAGGTCTCCTGCTATTAATGTGTTCTCTCCTCTTGATACAGAGCAGTTATTATACCACTCCTTAGTTTGCTTAAGATGTCTGTAGTATATCCCAGAGACATGTCACATCATATTTTCTTTGATTTCCATCCCACTGCTCTCCATTTCTTTTGACCTGACTCTCAGTGACCATCATTCTCTGTTTATTCTCTCTGCTTCTGTGATTTTGACATTCCTGATGAGTTATGTCAGTGTAAGTCTGCTGCACAATAAGCAGTTGTAGCTGGTGTGTTAAAGCCAATTCTATCCCATTGATCAGAAGAATGATTTTATGTTTATTTTTAAGTGCATCAGTTATTTAATGCCAAAGTAATGATTTTAACATGAAAATAGGGGCTCAGTGGTTAAGAAACTCACCTTGTTAGCTGGAAAGTCAGCAAGTCGGCAGTTCGAGACCCAAGTACTGCATGACAGAATAAGCGCCCATCTCAGTCCCAGCTCCTGCCAACCTAGCAGTTCGAAAACAAGAAATTGCAAGTAAATAAATAGGGACCACTTTGGTGGGAAAAGATTTTGGGAACATGAAAGGAGCCTCATTCTGGCACCCCAGAGCAGAGGTCCTCCAGCAAAAATCCTTTCAACCCAGAAAGCACCTTTGTGTGCTTCTGACACAATAAAAAACCATGAAAATGTTAAATCTATGCCTTAAGTCTAAACCATACTTTTTGCTGGGCTATAGGATTGTTCAGTGTGATACTTTTAATCAGACTACAATATTAGTGTAGACTACTTTTATAAGATTTGTGCTCAAGTCCTGGAAACAGATAGATGGCTAGGTAGATAGTACAGTGGAACTTCATACAACAATTGTCCCGTAAAGCAACGAAATCATGTAACAATTAGGTTTTGGGGGAAATGGTGTCCCGCATTACAATTTTCCCTATGGAAAAAAATTGCACAATAATTTTTCAATGGGAAAAACTACTTAGCAAAAATAATCGTTATATGATACATCCCATAGGGGAAATTGCTATACAATGTATGCATCATATAGCATTTGTTTTGTACAACAACGAGCCCCATGGAACGAATTAAAATCATTGTATGAGGTACCACTGCATAGATATAGGTATAGATAAATATCAGGGGTGCCCAAATTTTTTGGGCCGAGGGGTGGTAACATGGTTCAGGCAGGGGGCCAATTACTATGCCAATTCATCCGGTGCCGCAGGCCAGATGAATTTGCATCAGGGGCCAGATCCAGCCCCCGGGCCATAGTTTGGGCATCCCTGGTATAGATCTCCTGCTTTTTTAACCTGGGCTTCTCATTGCATTGGTTTACTCTAAACTGCAATTGTGTTCATGCTTTGATATGTCTGCCAAACTAGTGTAAACTAGTGTTTTACTAAATGTGAAACAGGCTCCCTTCTTATGCATCTACCTCTACTGAACCATTTTCTCAAACAACTTTTCCTCTGTCACATATTTTTTAAAATGTGTTAGTATTTCATTAAACTGTAAACAATGAGATTCAGCATAGCCTCCTTCAAAAGAGGTTACTGCACACTAAGGGCCCACCCATATTGATTCCCATTTTTATGTTTTCTGTGCACTCTGTCATGGCCATTGACTTTTCATCTTCAGATTGTTTTTGCATTAAATACAGAGCCACACACACTCCAATTTTTCTTTTAAATAGATCATAAGTCCGTGCCAGAAATGACATTGGGTGGTCTTCAGCATTTGTAAACAGAATTAAAGTCTTGTGGGAAATGTCACAGAGCATTGGTCTGAATTCATTAAGCAGTTTCCCAGTATATACTGTATATATATTTCCAGCCTGCATTTTGAGAATATTTTTCATTCAAAAGGATTTTTACCCACTGTATATCACTTTGAGCATTTTGCAGCCCTGGAGCAAAATTTCTGAAAGCCTCATGAAAAGCTCAATAAATCACTGCGTAAGAAACATTTATGCAGCTATCTAAATATCATATATAGATCTAAGGTACTACTGTACAGTGAAGCTCCTGTTGAAGAGTTCTAGGATTTGGTGAGTGCAGAACAGAAAACCAAATACTTCACTGGCATAACAAATATGCTAGCGGAAGACTTTGGAGAATATGTCCAAGAATATATATATATATATATTGTTTACAGTTTATATATATATATATATATGAAGATACAATTGTTTTAAAATGGATGGCTTAAGACCCACACCAAAATCTAGTTGCAATAATAATATGCAGTTTCCAAAGCTGTGGAAAATTTGGCAGACCTCAAAAGGAAGACCAATTGTCTTGGCAACAGGCTGGCCAAGTCTGATGGGCTCATATTCTTCTGTAAGCCTCTCTGTTGTGTTCTGTAAAGCTGTGCCTTTAAGAACATAGAACATAAGAACATAAGAACAGCCTTGCTGGAACAGGCCACAGCCCATCCAGTCCAGCATTCTGTCTCACACAGTGGCTCACCATTTCCTTCAGGGTATTCCCAAGGAGATGCCTTCACCTGCTTAGGATTCCCTGGAAATGGCATTGAGAGAGATCCTGCCTATCTCTCCAACCCGGAGGTTGTCCTTAGGTAGCCATAATTATAGCCATTGATAGCCTTGTCCTCCATGAACTTGTCTAATCCTTTCTTAAAGCTGTCAAGACTGACAGCTGTCACCACTTCTTCTGGCAGGGAGTTCCATAGACCAGTAATCCTCTGGGTGAAAAAGTACTTTCTCTTATTTGTTTGAGAACTAGTACCCAAAAGTTTCATGGAGTGTCCCCTAGTTCTAGTGTTGTGCGATAGGGAAAACAGTTTTTCCTTATCCACTTTGTCCACACCGTGCATGATTTTATAAACTTCAATCAGGTCACCTCTTAGATGCCGTCGTTCAAGAGTGAAAAGGCCCAACCGTTGCAGCCTCAGATGGTAAGGAAGGTGTTCCAGTCCCCTAATCATTCTGGTTGCCCTCCTCTGTACTTTCTCCAACTCCATAATATCCTTCTGGAGGTATGGTGACCAGAACTGTACACAGTATTCCAGATGGGGCCTCACCATAGATTTATAAAGAGGCAAAATAATACTTGCTGACTTATTTTCTATACCCTTCCTTATGATCCCTAACATTGAGTTTGCTTTTTTCACTGCTGAGGCACACTGGGTTGACACCTTCATTGAGCTGTCCACCAGGACACCAAGGTCCCTTTCCTGGTTTGTCGCAGAGAGTTCAGACCCCATCAGTTTATAAATGGAATTGGGGTTCTTTGCCCCAACATGCATCACTCTGCACTTACTAATGTTGAAGCTCATTTGCCACTGTTTTGCCCACTCCCCCAGTGTCAAGAGATCCCTCTGGAGCTCCTCACAATCTCTCACAGTTTTCACTACCCTGTATAATTTAGTGTCGTCAGCAAATTTGGCTACCTTGCTTTTTACTCCTACCTCTAGATCATTTATGAAGAGGTTGAAAAGCAGGGGTCCCAGTACTGAACCTTGGGGGACCCCACTCTTTACTTCCCTCCACTTGGAGAAGTGTCCATTTAGTGCTACCCTCTGTTTCCTGTCCCTTAGCCAGTTGCTGATCCAGGACAAGACCTGTCCCTTTATTCCATGACTTTAACAATGTACCTTTGCCATGTGTTATCAATGTAACCTTTCTGTGTGCAACATTATAACCATCAGCTGTATCAATGTAAACCTAATAAGGGGACGCGAGCTAGTGACCACCAGAGGGCAGTAGCGAGCATCCAGCTCTCATGGATCATATTCACCTGGTTCAGCAGCGCGGGAAGATTCCCCGCCACCTCTTCACCTGGTCAAGAAGGGCGTGACCTCCTACGACGTCACACAGGCTGCAACCAATAGTCTGTCGACGAGCCACATTCAAATGTATAGCCAGCTGTATATATTGAGCTACTCATCCGCCATTACCACATGTTCCTCCGGATCATCATGCAATAAACCTGTGTTAAGCCAACCCTTCGGCTGTTTCATTGTCTTGAGTCCCTTACACTAAATTGGCGACGAAGGTGGGATATGGCAGCCCACGGGACCAAGACATGCGCCGGTTTCGAAATCAGGAAACCGGGCGACTGGGAGATCTTCGAGATGGAATTCCAGGCCGCACTGATCGAGTCCGAAGTCACGGAAGAGGCGAAGAAAAGGGCCATCTTCACCAGGATGCTCGGACAAGAAACCAAAAGGACCTTGGTGGACCTGATTGCACCAAGGAGGGTGAGCGAATTCAAGGCCAAGGAACTCATGCAGATGCTGCGTGAGCACGTCCGGCCCGCCACTGCGATGTTTCCCGCTCGGAGTGCGTTCTGGAGGCGAGTCCAAGCGCCCGGGGAGACGGTCGCCGCATTCGTGGCGGCCCTGCGGCTGGCGGCCGGCCCGTGCAAATGGGAGAATGCCGAAATCACCCTCCGGGACTGTGTGCTGTGCGGCCTGAACGACGCCGAGACCCAGCGCACATTAATGAACCAAGAGCCGCCTCCCACGTTGCAGGAGGTCGTCAGAGCGGCCCAGGCCGCAGAAGCTACGAAGGCCGGGGTCCAAGAACTTCAGGACTGGCGGCCAAAGTCGAGCAAGGCAGAGGCTCCGGTACAGGCGGCCCGGCGAACTTCGAGGTCGTCCACAGAGAGCAGCGACGACGAGGACGTCCGGAGGGTCCGGAAGGAGAGCCGGCGATGCGACGGCTGTGGAGCGGCCCACGACCGCGTGAAATGCCCCTTCCGGAAGGCTGAGTGCCACAACTGCGGCCGCCGCGGGCACATCGCCAAGGTGTGCAGGAAGAAGCGCGAGACCCGGAGGAGCTCCGCAGACCGTTCCGCGGGACAAGACCGCCCAACGAGACCCAAGGACGGCGCCCAGGCCACGCGGAAGCAGGACGGCGTGGGCCGCATCTCCGACGGCAGCGAGGACGACGCCCCAGTGTTCAGCGTGTCTACAGGACACCCCCGCTACTTTGTTGAGGTACTAGTCCAAGGGGTTCCCATTAGGATGGAAATTGACTCGGGGTCCTCATATTCAATCATTTCCCAGAGGGAGTTTTTGGGAATTGCCCCCCCACAAGCGACCCAAGCTCAAAGCATTGAGGTCCACACTACGGGACGTGCAAGGGAACAGTATTCCAGTGTTGGGGGTTGGAGAATTTCAGGTCAAATTCAAGGAGCACGCCGCGTCCCTTCCCCTAGTCGTGCTCAAGGGAGGAGATTGCAGCCTCCTCGGAACTCAATGGTTCCAGCCCCTGGGGTTGTTTATTGGGGGGGTGCACGCTGTTGGGATGCACACCATTGGGACTGATCCAATTCAGGAGGTGTGCGAGGCGCACCCCGAAGTCTTCAAAAAAGGACTGGGGAAATTCAAGGGGCCCCCAGTGACTTTCGACCTGGACCCGGAGGTCCGCCCAATTCGCCTAAAACCACGCCGGGTGCCGTTCGCACTCAAGGACAAGATAGAGGCGGAACTGGACAAATTGGTGGGTCAGGGAATCCTTGTGCCTGTTGATTCTGCGGAGTGGGAAACTCCAATTGTAACCGCACTAAAAGCCAATGGGGAGGTCCACATATGCGCCGACTACAAGTGCACCATCAACAAGGCGATCCGCCCGAATGCATATCCGGTGCCGGTAGTCAGCCATCTGCTGGCCAGGTTACACGGGGGGAAGTGTTTCGCTAAGCTCGACTTAGCACAGGCCTACCAGCAGCTTACGGTGTCCCCTGCCGCAGCTGCTGCGCAGACCATAGTCACCCATAAGGGGGCGTTCCAGGTGACGCGCCTCCAATTCGGCGTGAATTCGGCACCAGGAATTTTCCAGTCACTCGTGGAATGCCTCCTGAAGGGACTGGAGGGGGTGTTGCCTTATTTTGATGACGTGTTAATAACGGGGGGGGGGGAGTCGGGCTGAATTGGCCAAGAGGTTGGGGAAGGTCCTGACAATATTCGAAAAGGCGGGGCTGAGGTTGCGAAAGGACAAATGCGTCTTCTTCGCAACCGAGGTTGAGTTCCTAGGGTTTTGTGTGACTCCTGAGGGAATAAAACCATCCAAGTCCAAGGTGGCAGCCATTAAGAAAGCCCCCCGCCCCACCTCCAAGCCCGGGTTGCAGTCGTTCCTAGGGCTGCTCAACTTTTACCACTCCTTCCTCCCCCGAAAGGCAGCGGTGGCTGAGCCGCTACACAAACTGCTAAAGAAAGACCAGGCATGGAAGTGGGGCGATGACCAAGAAAGGGCATTTAGCGACCTAAAAAGCCTCCTGGCGTCCGACGCCATACTGACCCACTTCAACCCCAAACGCCCAGTAGTTCTGACCTGTGATGCATCTCCAGTGGGGGTGGGGGCGGTGCTGTGCCATGTGTTGGAAAACGGAAGGGAGGCCCCGATAGCATTTTACTCCAGGTCCCTGTCCCAAGCGGAGAGAAACTACGCACAGACAGACAGGGAGGCACTAGCAATAGTCGCGGGGACGAAAAAATTTCACGATTTTCTGTATGGCCGCCCCTTCACCATTGTGACGGACCACAAGCCCCTGCTATGCATCTTCACCGCAGATAAGCCCACCCCTCAGATCCTGTCCCCGAGGATGCTCAGGTGGGCCATTTTTCTCAACGCGAATCAGCACGCGTTGGTCTACCGGCCCGGGAAAGAGATCAGCCATGCGGACGCTCTATCTAGGTCTCCCCTTCCCCTAACGCCCAGCCAGGTGAGCAAGGGGGAGCGGGACCATCAGGTTCTCATGATAGAGGTGCTGGATTCACCCCCCGTAGTGCCCACCGACATTGCCAAAGCGACAGAGAAGGACAAGACGTTAGCGGCAGTTAGCTCCTGGGTGCAGAAAGGGTGGCCGGCGTCCTCCCCAGCGGAGGAGTTCGCTCCATTTTTTCAGAAAAAAGCTAGAACTGTCCCTAGAGAGGGGGTGCCTCTTGTGGGGGCAGCGGGTGGTGATTCCCACTTCCCTTCGGCCGCGGGTGCTCAAACTGCTGCATGTCAGCCACCCCGGCATCGTGCGTTCCAAGGCGCTGGCCCGGAGTTACTTCTGGTGGCCCCAGCTGGATGCCGACATCGAGCACATGGTCGGCACTTGTGAAAGTTGCCAATGCTCCAGACCAGAGGAGGCCCGCCTTCCCCACAGGGAATGGGACGCAGCTAAGGGGCCGTGGTCCCGGGTGCACGTTGATTTCGCGGGCCCGTTCAGAGGCACCCTGTTCCTTCTTGTAGTGGACGCTTTCTCCAAATGGTTGGAGGTTATCCCAGTCACGAGCACCTCCTCGGCCCAGACCATTAGGCATTTGCGGAGGCTCTTTTCCACGTTCAGCATACCCGACACGTTAATTAGCGACAACGCTAGTTGTTTCACGTCCTCCGAGTTTAGGGCATTCATGGAGATCAACGCCGTTCGGCATATCACCTCCGCCACGTTTCACCCGGCCACCAATGGCCAAGTAGAGCGCCTCGTCCGCACCACGAAGGACGCGTTGCGGCGCATGGGCCCAGGGGATCTGAACCTACAAGTGTGTCAGTTTCTGCTAGGGTACAGGGTGACCCCATTGGCGTCAGGATACTCCCCCGCAGAGCTCTTAATGCGCAGGAAGCTGACCACCATCCTTACTAGGCTAGACCCCACGAGGGTAGAGGACAAAGGAAGGAACATCGGGCTAGAGGCTACAAAGAGTTTCAGTGTAGGCGCCCCCGTGCATTGCAGGAATTACGCCAGCACGGGCCCAGCCTGGGTACCGGGCGTAGTTGTGGAGCAAACCGGCCCCGTGTCGTACCGCGTGGAAACCAGCACAGGGCTCCTGTGGAGGCGGCACACGGACCAGCTCCGACGCAGGGTCTCCGATGAGCAGGGTGCAGACCAAGCAGGGAATAAGTCAGCGTTAGGGTTCTCCCCCACCCGTTCAGCCCAAGGGGGAGGGAAGGGGGACCGCGGGCCCCCACCAAGGGGGGAGGAGGATATCCTCGTAGATACCCTGGGGGATCTTTCCGAGGAGGAGGCACCCGACCCCATACATATCTCGCGGAAGGTCCCCACAAATGCGGACACCCCTACTAAGTTAGATTTTGATTTTGATTTTCAGAACCGGGGGGGGGGGTTCGGAGTGGTCCCCCACCCGTCCAAGCGAGAAGAGGGGTTTTTCGTTAGCCCCGACTGCCCCCGGTCTGCCCACAATGGAGTTTTTCCCTTCCCCTAAGGCCGCCAGACAGCGGCAAGCCACTAACAAGTCTCCCTCTCCCATTTCAGGACAAGGGACCAGGGAACAAAGAAGCAATAACGCCCCCGGGGGGGCAGCCCTCTTCATGGCCCAAACGCACATGCAACAAGCCATCTTGGCTGAGAGACTTCGTCTCATCCTAGGGGGGAGGGATGTTGTGTTCTGTAAAGCTGTGCCTTTAACAATGTACCTTTGCCATGTGTTATCAATGTAACCTTTCTGTGTGCAACATTATAACCATCAGCTGTATCAATGTAAACCTAATAAGGGGACGCGAGCTAGTGACCACCAGAGGGCAGTAGCGAGCGTCCAGCTCTCATGGATCATATTCACCTGGTTCAGCAGCGCGGGAAGATTCCCCACCACCTCTTCACCTGGTCAAGAAGGGCGTGACCTCCTACGATGTCACGCAGGCTGCAACCAATAGTCTGCCGACAAGCCACATTCAAATGTATAGCCAGCTGTATATATTGAGCTACTCATCCGCCATTACCACATGTTCCTCCGGATCATCATGCAATAAACCTGTGTTAAGCCAACCCTTCGGCTGTTTCATTGTCTTGAGTCCCTTACACTAAACTCTCTCACTCAGTTCTTCTTCAAGTGGTGTATCCAGTTCCAAATATTGGCTCATTATAGTGAACAGCCATGAAGATTGTCCTGGGAACATAGGGAATATAGTGAAGTGGTTTTCTATTTGCCTTCTGCATCGCAGTGTGACACCTGTACCAGTGATCCAGTTTCATGAGTCACTTTCTGGTACTGATCCCTTTTGGCACATAAACTCTTCATTGGCCCCAGGCCAGTCTTGATGAAGTTGCTGCCCTCCATCAAGCTGGATTTAAGTAGGATCTAATTCACTTGGGGACCAACACCCTTCCCTGTGGACTTTGCCAACCAAGGTCATTAGTCCTCAGGGTGGTCAGGTTACTTAACTGCCTCCTGATAATCAGTGTTGATCTGCTGGCAGTATGGTCTATTCTATTACTTTAGATGTGGTGATGACCCCCCTCAGTGAAGGAAATGCCACTCGAAACCATCGTATTGGGCCCAATGGCAAAATGAGTGGAAGAGGAACCACTTCACTATTCTAATTCCCAATGGTCATTGAGGTGGAAGAGGCCATGCCAGATGGACTGGCTGTGAAGGCGCACCTTGTCAATATCCTCAAGGCTGTGACATTCCATTGCAGTCCTGGTGCTAAATCCTGCATGTCTCATTTCATACATGCCACAGAAGATGGCTCCGTGATCATAGTGTGTGGGTCACTTCATGGCAAGCTGGGATCCACCTTTAACAAATTCATGCCAATGGCATTTTTCCTGTTTGTCACATCCATCAACTGTGAAAAGGATTTTCAAGAAAAAAATTTATAGACATGAGTAGCAGTCGATGACAATTGCCATAACAGGAGAATAATAATTTCCTGTCAGAAGTTATTTTGGGTTGAAATAATTTTTGCTGGAGAAACTCCATTCAGGGGATGCCCAAACGGGGCTCCTTTCATATCCCCAAAAGCTGCAACAGAGATGGGTGTTCAATCAATCATGCAGTACCCGGGTCTCAACCTGGCCAAACTGTAAAGATCTATAAGAGCCATCTCACTGTGATAAAATTGGTATATGCCTGCAGAATGCATTTACAGAAGATGCACCTCTCTAGCAAAGCAACAATCAGTGCTCTGCCTAAACTTATTTAGGATGAAGTTCAAGAGTAAAGCTGTTCAGGTCCACTGCAGTGTAAATGCTGTGATTCCATGGTTCAATAAAGAGACTTGTGCCTTGTGGGATGAATAGTGGTTAATGAGTTCTAAAACATGGTCAGGTAACATACAGGAATAAGACCTGTCACAGCCTGCTTCACCTTTAGCCACCATGATCATTAACATTTAATAGAGGGGTGCTGACAGATAAACCCAGGTGCTGTCTGGTGCCTTTTTAGAAGAAAGCAGAAGACCTGTATGTCTTGAAGGAGGTGGTAACGTACGTGAGACTACCTTGGGCCAAGAGGAGTAATATCATGCAGCCAGGATGGTAATCGAAGTTGAAAAAATAATATTTCCAAGCTCTGAGGGGTATGTTGCTGTCTACTCTTCATGATCATTTCATTTCAGATGGTCTGGGTGTACAGGCAGCTGCTTTGAACATTGCCTATGCTATGATTAATAATACTGTACATGGAAATGGTCTCAGTAGCACACAGATGAATTGCAACAATTTTATAGCAAGAGAAGAACCTTCTAGCTTTCTCAGCCTCCCCATGCCTTGTATGCAGAAAGCATTTATGTTTGCTAATACCCTCTGTTTAAACTGTGACATTACTTTTACTACAGCTTCCTACAAGTTCCTTCCTCCCAAGAATTTTCTCCCCTTCATTGGTGGCTGTTTCTTCAATGACTTATTAATACTACATCTCCAAAGCTGCATATTCTATAGGTATGTTATTTTTCATCATGGGGCTACAGGACCTATAATTAAACAGAGACAGGAAAATCAAGCATTGAACTGCAGGTGTACATTGCTTCTCTCAATGCCAAAACATCTACATTTAAAAATCAGCAAAGCAGAATGTGGGCACATCAAGTAGATATCATTTCACCTACAAATAGCTATTTGGTAGGCTTTGTGAAAGTTTTACCCTGCATTTTTGTTTCAGCTATTAATTAAAACTTCCCTTCCATTAACAGTTGTTATGCACTGTAATACAGCACAGATACCAAAACTGATATCTCAGTGTTCTGCTAATTTTAAAATTTCTGGGTTCCCCCCGAACAATTTTTATTTGCTGGAAAAGTAGATTCTAACCATTGAATCCTACCCAAAGGTCAATGACTTCTCTCTGCCTTTACTGTATTTGGCTGTTAGCTAAGGCTTCTTTATTCACACAGGCATTTGCAGGAGTTCAACTTAAGAACATAAGAACATAAGAACAGCCTTGCTGGAACAGGCCACAGCCCATCCAGTCCAGCATTCTGTCTCACACAGTGGCTCACCATTTCCTTCAGGGTATTCCCAAGGAGATGCCTTCACCTGCTTAGGATTCCCTGGAAATGGCATTGAGAGATATCCTGCCTATCTCTCCAACCCGGAGGTTGTCCTTAGGTAGCCATAATTATAGCCATTGATAGCCTTGTCCTCCATGAACTTGTCTAATCCTTTCTTAAAGCTGTCAAGACTGACAGCTGTCACCACTTCTTCTGGCAGGGAGTTCCATAGACCAGTAATCCTCTGGGTGAAAAAGTACTTTCTCTTATTTGTTTGAGAACTAGTACCCAAAAGTTTCATGGAGTGTCCCCTAGTTCTAGTGTTGTGCGATAGGGAAAACAGTTTTTCCTTATCCACTTTGTCCACACCGTGCATGATTTTATAAACTTCAATCAGGTCACCTCTTAGACGCCATCGTTCAAGAGTGAAAAGGCCCAACCGTTGCAGCCTCAGATGGTAAGGAAGGTGTTCCAGTCCCCTAATCATTCTGGTTGCCCTCCTCTGTACTTTCTCCAACTCCATAATATCCTTCTGGAGGTATGGCGACCAGAACTGTACACAGTATTCCAGATGGGGCCTCACCATAGATTTATAAAGAGGCAAAATGACACTTGCTGACTTATTTTCTATACCCTTCCTAATGATCCCTAACATTGAGTTTGCTTTTTTCACTGCTGAGGCACACTGGGTTGACACCTTCATTGAGCTGTCCACCAGGACACCAAGGTCCCTTTCCTGATTTGTCGCAGAGAGTTCAGACCCCATCAGTTTATAAATGTAATTGGGGTTTTTTGCCCCAACATGCATCACTCTGCACTTACTGATGTTGAAGCTCATTTGCCACTGTTTTGCCCACTCCCCCAGTGTCAAGAGATCCCTCTGGAGCTCTTCACAATCTCTCACAGTTTTCACTACCCTGTATAATTTAGTATCGTCAGCAAATTTGGCTACCTTGCTTTTTACTCCTACCTCTAGATCATTTATGAAGAGGTTGAAAAGCAGGGGTCCCAGTACTGAACCTTGGGGGACCCCACTCTTTACTTCCCTCCACTTGGAGAAGTGTCCATTTAGTGCTACCCTCTGTTTCCTGTCCCTTAGCCAGTTGCTGATCCAGGACAAGACCTGTCCCTTTATTCCATGACTGGTAAGTTTATTCAAGAGCCTTTGGTGTGGGACCTTGTCAAAAGCCTTCTGAAAGTCCAGATAAACAATGTCAACTGGATCCCCCTTATCCACATGCTTGTTGACACTCTCAAAAAAATCCAACAGATTAGTGAGGCATGATTTGCCCTTGCAAAAGCCATGTTGGCTCTCCTTTAGCAGCGCCTCCTCTTCTATGTACCTATTAATTCTATCTTTTAGGATGGTTTCCATCACTTTACCTGGGACACATGTCAAACTGACAGGCCGGTAATTTCCTGGATCACCCCTGGATCCTTTTTTGAAAATTGGTGTTACATTCGCTACCTTCCAGTCATCAGGCACAAACCCTGATTTGAGGGAAATATTATATATTTTGGCTAGGAGATCAGCAATTTCATCTTTAAGTTCCCTGAGAACTCGTGGATGGATGCCATCTGGTCCTGGTGATTTGTTAGTGTTTAGTTTAACAAGACATGCAAGGACCTCCTCCCTGGTTATTTCTATCTTGCTTAATTCTTCGGTTTCCCTCCCTACGAAGATAGGTTCTGTTTTGGGCATGTGGTCTCTATCTTCTTCAGTGAATACTGAAGCAAAGAATTCATTGAGTCTCTCTGCAATCTCTGTTTCCTCTTTAATAACCCCTTGCCTTCCATTGTCATCTAATGGTCCAATGGCCTTCCTAGTTGGGTTCTTACTTCTAATGTACTTAAAGAAGTCTTTGTTATTCCTCTGAGTATTTTTAGCTATACGCTCCTCAAAGTCTTGCTTTGCTTTCCTGATTGCTGCCTTGCATTTGTTCTGCCAGAATTTATGTTTCTGCCTGCTGTCCTCATTTGGACAAGCCTTCCATCTTCTAAATGAGCTTTTCTTGCTCTTTTTTTTTTTTAGTGATCCAAAATCTATTTTATTTACATTAGTTAACATACAGCTTGCAATAAATAAACATATATTATATGTGACAAACACTATTTAGTCATTGTATTTATACAGTAAATGCTTGATACAATAAAATATGTATCATAAGTGAAAAAGATACAACAACAACAGTACCATCAAGTCAATTCTGATTTACAGCAACCATTTTCAAGGTTGTCTAGATAGAGAGCATTCAAAAGTGGTTTACTATTCCCTTCTCTGAGGGCAGCCTGAGACAGTGCAACTTGGCCAAGGCCACACAGACTGGCTGTTTTGGGATGAACAGTGGGATCTGAACTCCAGACCTCTGGCTCCACAGCCAGAAACCCAACTCACATAGCTATCCAGCCAACTCTATGTACAGTATATATATATAGAGAAAAAACATTAACCACTAATACATAAATAGAATAAAAGAAGTCATCCACCTGCAAAAGCCTGTGTAAATACATGCTTATAGCTTGCTTAAGAAGTTTAGAATAATTGTTATAATTATAACATCTCTTTGCCAAAGCAGAATAAGCATTATGGGAGTACAAAAGGGATTAAAAATGGAAATAGAGGAGAAAAAGTTGTTTGGTTCATAAACAAAAAATTCAGCTCCAGGTTTTAGAAACTTTTTGAAAGGTAACCTCTCTCTCTCTCTTAGGGTAGTGGTAAGCCAGAGGCCACTTTCATAGAAAAATTTTTCAAGCAGTTAGAAGAGAGAGAGATGGGAACATAAAAGTTCAGAATGGGGAGGGGGTGCATGATAAAGTTGTGTTTGCATCAAAGACTGTATATAATCAGAAAACACCTTTCACATTCTGCCAGGGCAGATATCTTCCTGGTCAGGTTTGTTTAAGCATGTGAAAAAGAAGTCCCAGACTCCCAGCTATTTATGGTTTGTCTCACCATCATTATTTTTTTTTATTTTTTTTCAAAAATTTATTTCTCGATACACGTCCAATAATTAAAAAAACAAGAGATAACAAACAGAACAATATAAGAAAATAAAAGACAAAATACACAGTAATATAAATAAGCAAAGAAAGAGAAAACAGGAAAAAAAAAGAAACAGAACAAAATATCACCACGTGCTATATACAATGCTACGGAGACAGAATTTCCCCTTTTATCTATTATCATCTCAAAAATGCAATGTAATCTGGCACCGGCAGTTGCCCATGACCATTAATCAAGGTATAATCTATCAAACATTTCCAAATTTCCTGAAATTTGCTTTCTTTAATTAACCCTTTTCTTAAATTTAACTCCCAGGTGAGCTTATCATTCAGCGCAGTATTCCACAACTCCTTATACCAATCCTCTATTTTTGGGGTAACATCACATTTCCAATATCGCGCTATACACTGTCTAGCACTGGATAACATAATTGCTAATAATTCCCTTTTTTGTTGCTCTACCACCTCCACATCTGTTAACAAAATTAAAATTACATCCAATTTCATTCTTACATCTAGAATTCTCCCAATTTCGTGTTCCACCTTCAACCAGAATGAGTTCGTCTCTTTACACCCCCACCACATATGCTCATATGTTCCAATTTCCCCCTTACACCTCCAACAAAATTTCGACTTTGTATTGTCAATTTGGTGTAGTCGTACCGGAGTCAAGTACCACTTCCACAATAATTTATAATTGTGCTCTTTTATTCTTACAGACAAAGACCTCATTATTCTCCTTTTCCATTTAGCATTCCACTGCTCGTCTGTAATTATGATATTCAAATCTAGCTCCCATGTTTCTTTTAAAGCTTTCTGATGCTGATCTGAGTCATCTAAAACCTTATATATTTTGCTTACTAACCCCTTAACTTTTACCTGCCCACTTTTTAGACTAAGTACCAACTCTTCAAATTTCGTCCGCTCCCTATCCAAGCTCATTTCATCTAAATATCTTTTATTCCAACTGTCAATAGACATCAATTGAAGCCAATTCAATTTAAGTTGTCTACCTATATCTAACTTTCTTTCCTTGTCTCTACATGCTGTTATCCAATCCTTTAATAGAGTTATATTATTCTTATTCAATACTTCTTCTACGCTCTTATCCATTCTCAGTGGGAATGATTTCATATCACTCAGGCCTAATATTGGGGACAACCCTGGTGCCAATTTATTTTTCAGTAATGTCCAAGTTTTTAAAAGAGCTTTTAACAATTTATTTGTAGCATTAATTTTTGCTTTCCCTTTGCCCAAAAACATTAATATTTCTTCACCCAGTTTCTCTCGCAATTCAATTTTTCCCCAAATCGATTCTTCTTTCACTAAAATTTTACAAATATTCTTCAGTTGAAATGCCCAATAATAATTTTTAATATTTGGAATTCCTAACCCGCCCTTTTTTTGTGATGAATACCATAAAAACTTTGGTATCCTGGCCCTTTTTCCACCGTTACAAAAATTATTTAATATAGTTTGAAAAACCTTTAATTCCTTCTCTTTCATATATATTTGCAGGGTATCAAATAAAAAATTTAATTTGGGTAAAAGCTTCATTTTACATAGCGAAACACGTCCAAACCACGACAAATTTAGCTTCTTATACCGTAAAATCATTTCTTTTAATTCTTTTTCCAATTTATCATAATTTAACCTTTTTAAATCATCATATTTATTTGAAATGTTTATCCCCAGGTATTTTATATTATCTCTAATTTGTATTTTAAATTTAGCTTTTAAACTTTCTTGTATGTCCAAATCCACATTAAAAAGAATTGCTTCTGACTTATCCCAGTTTACCTTAAGTCCCGTCACCCTTTGAAATTCCTCTAAATGCCCATATATCTTCCCTAGTGTATTCTGTGGATTTTTTATTGTTATTAGGGTGTCATCAGCATATTGGCTAATTTTTATACCTTCAATTCCAATTAATTCCTTATCTTCCCTTATTACATTAGCTAACAATTCCATGGCCATTATAAATAAAGATGCCGACAATGGATCTCCTTGCCTTGTGCCCGCTTCCAATTTAATCTCCCCTGTTAATTCCTCATTTAATTTAACCCTAGCCGAGCCTTGCTGATACAACTGCTCAATTACCCCACAAAATTTTTGTCCGAATCCATATTTCTTTATAATTTCCTTTATAGTTATCCATTGGATCGAGTCAAAAGCTTTGAATATATCCAGGGAGAAGAAACCCACATGCTCCTCTTGTTCCTGAGCAATAATTGTCAAGTCAACCATCCTTCTCGTCAAATCCGACATATACCGATCTCTCATAAATCCCACTTGATCCTTATTAATGTATTTACCACTAAAATTATTCAATCTATTAGCTAAAATGGCCGTAAAAATTTTTGCGTCCTGATTCATCAGGGAAATCGGTCTATAGGATTCAATTTTTTCCAGATTTTTCCCTACCTTTGGAATTAAAATTATAATTGTACTATACCACGATTTAGGAACTCTCCCTCCCTCCAAAATATAATTAAAAATCTTTTCCATTTTTAGTAACAGCATCTCTTTAAAATCTTTATAAAACTCCACCGATAAACCATCCTCGCCTGGAGCCTTGCCTATCCTTAACCTTTTTATGACCTCCTTTATTTCCTTTTGTGTTATCTTTTCATCCATGTAACTCCTATGCTCCAAGCTTAAATTTATTCTTGACCACTTATCTAAATATCGCTCTAATTCATCCGTATTTACGTCCTTCCTCGAATACAATTCCTGATAAAAAGCCTTGACAATTTGAATTTTATCTACTAACTTATTACACCTTCTGCCATACTTATCTATCAAAACTGAAATTCCTCTTTTATCTTTCTTTTCTTCAGCGGCTCTAGCTAATAGCTTAGAATTTTTATTACTGTACTCGAAGTAATCTCTTTTCAAATAAATTAAATTCTTCTTTACCTTTTCAATATCTTTTTCAATAAATTCTCTTTTTAATTTTTGCATTTTATCGAATATGTCCCTATCTCCCGTTCTTGCATGAATATCCTGCAACTTCTTTATTTCGTCCTCTAACTCTTTTTCCTTTTCCTTATTTTGCCTATTATTAATACAAGAGAGCCTAATGCTTTCTCCCCTGAATATTGCCTTCATGGTATCCCATAATATTCCATCATTTACATCCTTTGTATCATTAATTTCCCAGCACTCTTCCCATCTTTTTATTATCGTTTCCTTACTCTTTTGATCTCTATATAACCTTGTATCATAGCTCCATGTACCCCTTTTTTGTTTGTCATCACTTAGTTTAAATTCTGTAATTATTTTAGCGTGATCAGATTCCTTAATCATACCAATTTCAATATTTTCAACCTTATCTATCATACTTTCTGAAGCCAAAACATAGTCAATTCGTGAATAAGAATTGTGCACGTGCGAAAAAAATGTATATCCCCGTTCTGAGCCTCTAATTTTCCTCCAAACATCCTGTAATCCCGTTATTTTTAACCACCTATCCATCACCCTATTAGTACATGTACGCTTAGCCACATTTGTAGTATCCAAACCTGATCTGATCAAATTAAAATCTCCAACCATTATTAACTTGGACACCCTTTCTGATTCTATACTTTGATACACCTTATCTAAAAATTCCTCCTGTTTTTCGTTTGGCGCGTATACATTAACAAAGGTTATATCCTCATTATTAATAAATCCCCTTGTTATAAGAAATCTCCCTTCTGGATCTACAACTGTCTTTACTTTTGTAAATCCTAACTTTTTTGATATTAATATGGCAACCCCTCTTGCCTTAGACGTACCCAATGCCTTCTCATAATATTCTATCCCCTTTATATACAATTTATTTACATCCTCACTTTTTTGATGCGTTTCTTGTAAGCATATCACATCTGGCCTATCTTTCCTAATTACCGCTTCCAAACGTTTCCTCTTAATAATACTGCCCGTGCCTTTCACATTCCATGATAACACCCTAATCGATTTCATAATTCTTTATTATTTTTCGCTTGCTACAATTCCATCTCCTACAAGCATGTGCTAATCCAACCCACAAAACATAAGCAAACAGCTGAACACAAAACATAAAACAATAAATCATCACCCTCCCCGCCATTTCGAAACGAAAAAGAAAAACACCCCTGCCAAACAAGGGGGGAGGGGGGAGGGGAGACAACACTCACAAACCAAACCACCACTTCTCCTGCCTAATTACCCATTCTAAATACTATTTAATTTTTCATGCCACCATTTCCACATGAGGATTCTATCATCGCTTTATATTGTGCCTTACAGTTACTTCAATTGCAATTTTTACACCGTTATATCATTCCACACTACCTAGTTCATCCTGGCTAGACAACGCAACCCTCATATCCTTCATCCGCTCTTCCTCTTCCCTGTCATATGTTGTATAAACCCCTGCTATTATCAGCTCCTCTTTAAGATCTTCCCATTCCTTGGAGTTTCGGTCGATTATCTTTGCCTCTGCAAGTATGTCTAAGACATATGACCCATCCCTCAACACATATGATTTTCCAGATACTATGAATTTTAGCTTTTTTAAGGCAAGCCAAAAATAAACAATTCCTTTTTCCCTCAACCTCCTGGTTACTGGTTTGATTTGTGTTCTCCATGTTCTCTCGCCAATAGAAATATCATTATAGATCTCTATACTACTCCCTTCCATTTTCAATATACTTGACCCAGATTTCCTGATATGTCGCATTAACATCACCTTCAAACCTTCACTAGCAAACCTCAATAGCACATTTCTGTCTGCTGTATTATGTTTCTTAGACCCTAATCTATGCACACTTAATACATCCTCAGCCTCGAACTTCCTATCCATACCTAAATCATTTAACCAACTCATTATTCTGGCCTTCAGCTGATCAGGGCGGGCCTCAGAAACATGCCTAATTATAATATTTCTTTTTCTAGATTGGTCTTCAAGTAACTCCAGTCTCACTTCATGATCATCCACTTTTACTTCTCTCCCTTTAGCTTTTTCCTGCACCTCTTGGACATGTCTCTTTACATTTTCAACCTCCTTTGAAATTGAACCCATTCCTTCTTTTACATCATTCACCTCTTCCATTATCTTGGCAATTTCAACTTTAGCTGATTCCATCAAACCTGTCACCACTGACAGCATTTTTTGCTGAAAAGCCTCAAAACTCTCTTGCTGCAGTTTAATAAATTCTTGATTATCCCTCGCTCGCTGCTCTTCTAAATTTTGAAACTTGGTCTGAAGATACTTCTCAAGACTATCTAATCTCATTTCGATAGAGCCTCTACATTCATTCACATCAGGGCTATCCCCTTCCACACTTTCCTCTACATCTCCTTCTATTACTTTCTTTTTTATAGCTCCCCGAGCATTGGCCTCTTTAAATTCAATTTGCTGATCTTCTTGATTTATATCTAACCGTTGTAATTGCTGTTTCTCTTGTACTTTCTTCTTTGCTGCCATGCCTGCTCTAAGCCTATCCAGCTGCTCAGCTTCCAAAATTTCTTCCTTTAAAGACTTCCTTCGTTCCTCACCGCCTGCTCTTACTAATCTACCTGTTCTTAGCCAAATTGGATCTATTTCTATCTCTTCTCTCAGCTGCTTTCTTTTTTCTTTTCGACTCATTCACTCTATTCTAAAATAGTCTAACCAGGTCTATACAACTTTATCCACGCTTTTAGCCAATACCCTATACAATTATCTCCTTATGCCCCAATACATAAACAACCATAGCTTACAATCCCTTTTATAATTAACTTCAACCACTATGGACTTTCAAGTTAATCCAGCTCATTACTCTACACAAGGCATATATACAAAACACAGATCTTGAAGAAAGAAAATAATAATTGTTCCTATAGTCCAACCAGTTGAGCAGTACACAGCTGCACCTGATGATAAAGCAACTCCAGGGCTAGCCTTGATTTTATCACTGTCCTTGGCACAGCAGCTGTGAAAACTAATTTTCTTTTTTTTTCTTCACTTTCTCTCTTCTTTCTGCCGCAGTCAAAATCACAGTCACGAATTGCCCTCCACCACCTAAGCACCAGCTCTATTTTACACCCCCACAATGGTCCAATGATCAGGGCTCATGGAAGGACCCTGCCCGACAATCAATCAAACAGAATATCCTCTGCCCTTCCAGCACACCACTTGTAAAACTTGTAAAACAAGTTCAACACAATCCAAGTCCAAGTTCCAAGGGTAGAAGAAATAACAGCTCCTTAAAGACTTCCACACTTTCAGACAACATTCAGTAGTATTTCAGGGGACGCACATCCAACCAATGCACTGGTCAACACGGGCTGCCCAGACTCCTGCTCCGGATTAGGGCCCTTTGGGATCAATTGGGACTCACTTCCGCACCCCCCCAATTGACTCCCCTCAGACCCCTATCCCCACAGAGTAACGACTCCTTCTCCGCCCGACACAACCAGAGCACTCTCCTGACCACTTTGCGTTCCAGCGTCCCCAAACTCCAAGTGGCGCCGAGACTTCAGCCGCCCACAAAAGCGCTTCTCCTTGCCGAGTCCTCCCTCCTAAACTCCGTCCTCTGTCCTCCGGCAGCGCCACTCCAGCCGAGACCAAAATCGCCACTTCCTTCCACCCTGGAACTCTGCACGCGAGATCGTGCTCGACTCTCCTCCTTTCTCCTCTGCTCCACTCCGCCACTCGAGTCTCCTCCAAGCACTGCCGAACCCCAGACTTTGCCAAAATTCACTTCTCTCGAACACAGCTATTGCCAGCTCCCAAGGAAGCGCTTCTCTTTGCTGTCACCTCTGCTCATAAACTCCCTTCTCCAACAGCACCACTAACTCAGCTCTCGGCACTTGAGAAACAGCTGCAACAGTTTTACTCCTTTCCGTTGTCCTCCAGGCTCCAAATACCTCCAATTACAATCCATCAACTTCACATTCCTTCCAGAAACATTTTTCTTCAAAAACGTAACAGTTTAGCATTATATATCCACATTTGTGGCTCCCCTTTCCAGGCAGTGGTGAGAGAAACGATGTGCTCAGTCTGCCATGATGCTCCTCCCCCGCTTTTCTTGCTCTTGATCACTTCCCGAACAGCTCCTGTAAGCCACATTGGAGTCCTCTTGGACCTGGCAGTGCCCTTTTTCCTTTTGGGTATGCATTCCAATTGGGCCTCTGTTATTGTTTTTGTAAACAGCCTCCATGCCTCTTGGAGTGTTTGGACTCTCTCAATTTTCCCTTTCAGCTTCTTTTTTACTAGTTTCCTCAACTTTGGGAAATTTCCTTTTTGAAAATTTAAGGTCTCTGTGTTAGATTTTATCAGTGACTTGCGGTCTATGTTCAAGTTAAACATAATTGAGTTGTGGTCACTGTTCCCTATTGGATCAGTCACATTAACATCTTGCACCAGATCCTGAGTATTACTCAGGATCAAGTCAAGGATTCTTGTACCTCTAGTTGGGTCTTCAACCATCTGTCCCAGGGAACAATCATTGAGCATATCTAGGAACTTTATCTCTTTATCATGTGCTGAACAACAGTTCACCCAGTCTATGTGAGGGTAATTGAAGTCCCCCATTATAACCAGGCTTCCCTTCCTGGATGCCTCCTTTACAACATTCTCCAACTGCCAGTCTCCCTCAAGAGTTTGGGTCGGAGGCCGATAGTATATGCCTACTGTTAGACCATCCTTGTGGCCTTTATTTCTGCCTTTATTCTGCTTAAGTCATACCTGTCAACCCGTGGCTCTGGAAAAACGGGACCTGCGCACATTGCTTGTGTGCAGGTCGCGTTTCATGCATGCGTGGAAAGGTTTTACCCCTTCCACACATGCGCAGAAGCGCTACACCACTTGCGCAGCCCTTATGCAAGCGATGTAGCACTTCCGCGCATGCGTGGAAGGGGTAAAACCCTTCCACGCATGCACGGAAAGCGTTTCCCCCGCTGCCAAATTACGGGGTTTTGGCAGTGGGGGCCGGGTTATGACATCAATCGACGTCAATTTACAGGGTAATCCCGGCCAAATCGGGAAGGTTGACAGGTATGGCTTAAGTCTACATGAAAGAAAAGCTAATGTAGAAAAAGAAAGAAACAAAAACAGATGCCTCCTCAAATTCTCAGCACCTCTGTGTGTTGCTTTGTATCACAAACAATGATATCAACCAAACAGCTACATCTTAACTTTCAACCACATCCCCTAACACACACCCATTATCGCTAATACGTACAGTATCCAGAGTATTGCAATTACTAGTCACTGAACAATGGAAGACTGAGTAGATGGACAGTTCAGCCTTAAGACATAGATAAATAGAAAAGAAATGTCCAGGTCAGCCATCATTCCATTTGTTTGTTTATTTTCTCATAAGTACACCTTGGAAAGGGCAGGCAATCGACTTTGTGCTATGCTTTCAACATCCTAACAGCTTGACATACAGGAATATGGATATTCAAGCAACTGAACTGTTGGTTATTTCTCCTTCATTAAATACAACCTAGCCCAGGATGGTCTCAGAAACACTAGAAATTCTACCTGAAAGCATCAAATGGATGGAGTAAATCTTTTCTAAGAGCTCATACCCAATAAATGCCTTGGTTTTTACACTTGTTGTTGTTCAGTCGCACAGCCAATTCCGATCCTTTGCGACCCCATGGACCATTTTCCTCCAGGCACCTCTGTCCTCCACCATCCTCCTCAGCCTGCCAAGCTCTGTGCCCATTGTGTCCACAATACCATCTATCCATCTCATCTTTGGACGCCCCTTCTTCTCTTGCCCTCCACCTTTCCCAGCATCAAGGCATTCTCAAGTGAGTCATCCCTTCTCATTTGATGTCCAAAGTACTTTAGCTTCATCTTCACTATTTGTCCCTCCAATGAACAGTCAGGATTGATTTCTTCTAATATTGACCTATTTGTTCTCTTTGCTGTCCAGGGGACTCTTAGGACTCTCCTCCAACACCACATTTCAAAGGCATCTATTCTTCTGCGCTCAGCTTTCCTAATGGTCCAGTTCTCATACCCATACATTACCACCGGGAATACCATTGCTTTGACTATGCGAAGTTTTGTTTTCAAGGTGATGTCTCTGCTTTTCACTATATTTCCCAGGTTTCTCATAGCTTGTCTCCCCAGAATCAGTCGTCTTTTTATTTCATGGCTACAGTCACCATCTGCAGTGATCTTAGATCCTAGGAATGTAAAATCTATCACTGCTTCTACTTCTTCCCCATCTATTTTCCAGGGACTGATCAGACCTGTTGCCATTATCTTGATTTTCTTGATATTAAGTCTCAAGCCAGCTTTTGCACTCTCCACCTTCAATCCAATCAAGAGGTTCTTTAGGTCTTCCTCACTTTCTGCCATTAGGGTGGTATCATCTGCATATCTCAAATTGTTGATGTTTCTCCCAGCAATTTTGATCCCATATTGTGATTCCTCCATCCCTGCATTGTGCATTATGTGCTCTGTGTATAGATTGTATAAATTGGCGCACACACACACAGTTCAATCTGCTGAGGGTCATTTCTTCAGCATTATTTTATCCTGCACTTCTCATCAACAGAAACACAAGGTTCTCATCTTATGCTCTTACAGTATTTCATTATACACTCAAGGTAGAACAATTCGATTCAATTCTTTCCACCTCTTATTTAAAAGGAAAGAATTCAATACAGATGTCCATTTTCAACAAGCAGCATGCTTATATTTTGTAGCTGAGATCCAGAAGCTGAGAACCGAATATTTCATAAAATATAATTTAAGTTCCAAATATGTTCATTGATCCCTCATGAGAATAGGAACTCTTTAATCAACACATCTTTTCCATGGATTCTATCCTATCGTATGCCAACTGTCCTCTTCTAGGGGAAAGTAAAAGAAAAAAAGTCTGCCTAGAAAAGCCAACTTTCTGCCCTAGAGAAGAAGCTTCTCAAAACCCAAAGTAAAACAGAGCACAGAAATACAGAGCTGCATTGAAGAAATATAGTCTGTCCCGTGGTGGGGAGAGAATTTACTGGGATGGATGGGTGCACGCTGGTGATCAAAGCCCATACCTTAAAGGGAAACACCACCTTGGCATTTTCTGCTTCGGTTCTTCTTGCTAGTCTCTGCTCTGCTGCGTGGGAGAAAGTCCAAAGATCTTCGGGCAGCTTTGGGAGAAGCTACTAAAGCTGCCCGAAGTGAGATTATGTTCTTTGTATCCTCATGAAAATGTCTCAGAACATATATGGCAGAGTTGGTTGAAAAGGATGCAATACAGCACAATGTACCAGAAATAAACATACAAATTCTTCCCTTATTTGGGACCATCCTGAATATTGCTGGTTATGGTTCATGAAGCCAAATGCTGCATGAATATTTGGGCCACCCCAATCCCCATAGCAGAAAGCCTACTCTAGCCTGTGAAAACAAAGGTTATAGCATACAGTAATCTCCTTTTGAATTGAAGACTATAGCAACCCACCCATTGAAAGACAAAGAACTGCTACATTCTACATGCTGAAGACTACAAACATTTTCTCTGCCAAAGTTGCCATGTTATCGCCTTGATAAGATATGCTTCTCTTAGATCACAAGATTTGTAGTTCAGGATTCTACATGTGGCTTTTATCTATTGCTATGGCTCTTACAAAATTGGTGACAAATGATATTCATGAAGTAGTCTGTAAATGTGTTTTTTTATACAGCTGATTTCTCATCTAATACTGAAGACATAAGGATGCCTGCAGGCAGACCAATTTCCTCTGATATTTAAGGAAATGTACTGTATAACAGTCTGAAAGCATAAGGGGCCAAATAGGTGAAAGTACATATAAACCCCTCCTCCATGTTTCCACCACTCCTGGGAGTAAAGTAGACAATTGAGTATTTGGTTAGAACAGGGGTGGCCAAACTTAGTGCTCCAGCTGTTCTTGGACTTCAATTACCAGATGCCCAATTCAGCACACCTGCTGATTGGGGCTTCTGGGTATTGAAGCCCAAGAACAGCTGGAACTCCAGGGTTGGCCACTCCTGGGTTAGAAGGTCTGTGGAGCCACTGGTAAACCTATTCAAATGTACAGTATGTGTTTATAACATTCCCACAAGTGAAGACCTTGCCTATAGTCATTGTAGCAGTGCAGGGTTTCTGTCAAACACAGCTACAAAAACTTTTCCAAGTGTCTGGGTGTATATCTTACTTCAAAAATGGGTGATATCCACAATACTGTTGGAAGTTCACCCAAGTCTTTGACAAAGTGCTCTATGATATTCTGATTAGCAAGCTAACTAGGTATGGGATAGCTAAAGTACATGGGATGTGGATACACAGTTGGTTACTGAATCATACTCAGAAACAGCTTATTAATGGCTCCTTCTCAAACTATGAAGGGGTAACAAGTGGGATATCACAGGCTCAGTCCTGGGCCTGACACTCTTCAACATTTACATTAATATCTTGCATGAGGGAACACAAGGAATACCTAACTTGCAAATTACATACATTTAGGTGGTTTAGCTAATATCTTGGAAGACAGGGACAATATTCAAAAAGATATATGCTTTATATGCTTGAACACTGAGCTAGAAACAACGGAACAAAAATTAACAGTGGTAATTGCAAAGTTTTATATCTAGACAAAAAAACCCACAAATGCATAGTTACAACATGGAAAATACTTGGCTCAATAATACTATGAGTGAGAAAGATCTTGGAATTGCTGTATATGGTAAAATGAATATCAATCAACATGCAATGTGGCTATAAAAAAGGTCAAAATATTTTAGGCAGCATTGACAAAAGAATAATCTCAAAAACTCAGTCCTCATGGAGGACTGCTGCTGATCAGTGTGAACAACATTGGGCCAGATTGACCAAGAGTGGGTGGTAATCTTTCTCCTGTGAAATCTTTTGAGTTTCTCCAT
This sequence comes from Bradypodion pumilum, assembly GCA_035047305.1. Taxonomy (NCBI): domain Eukaryota; kingdom Metazoa; phylum Chordata; class Lepidosauria; order Squamata; family Chamaeleonidae; genus Bradypodion; species Bradypodion pumilum. Next base: position 59,587,334 of record JAWDJD010000004.1, on the reverse strand, counting down.
ATGGCCCTCCAATGTGCAGAGCAACCTTGCCTTGTACAAATAAAATCTGGGGTTCTGTTGTGCCTTCTGCTCGGGTTGATGCTGTGGAGGGTGGGTATGCATGTGTATTAGGATAAAGTCAGTATTGCATTCATGTATCCCATGAATAGATAATACGGGTGTGTCGACAACATAGTGATTGATGGGTAGCAACTGAGTTTCCAGAAATGTAATGAATGTATTCATCCATGTTGCTATGCTAGCTGCTGTTTCTGAAGTTTTTTGGTGCTGTTTAATCTGCTGCATAGAATCTGGGGATATAAACCCAATTTAGTTCATCGGCTTTCAGTAAACGAGTCACTGCCAAAAGAGAAAACTCTTTCCTTGTGGGTCTCAGAGCAATATTGAACATTTTTGCAACTTTTTGTCCATGCAGTATGTGTAAAATGCACAACATAGGAGAAAGGAATAACTGAGCAGATTTGTATTCACAAATTGGTCTGAAGACAGTGCATATGCCAAGCTGCTTTTGTCTTTGTGATCAATCAGACTGTCCATTCATGCTTTTTATATGTGTGCAGATACCACTTCACAAAGGGGAAAAGATATCAATTTTCAATATAGTATATTTTGCATAAATTGTAGAAAATACATGGGGTGGGGTTGGGGATTGTCTCACAACAAGAAAAGAGAAATATACCAGTGATGTGGTGAAAACTGGAACACAACTTAATTTAAATATTAATACCCTAGACTGCAATGAGGAGCTTCCCTATGGTGCAGATTTTAGGCATAGGAGAGGGGGTCCCCATGTCCATCTCTCCTGACCTAAAAGGGCAAGATCCCAGCCCCAGGATTAATTGGTGAGTATAGCCAAATACTGAGGATTACTGGTCTATGGAACTCCCTGCCAGAAGAAGTGGTGACAGCTGTCAGTCTTGACAGCTTTAAGAAAGGATTAGACAAGTTCATGGAGGACAAGGGTATCAATGGCTATAATCATGGATACTTAAGGACAACCTCGGGGTTGGAGAGATAGACAGGATATCTCTCAATGCCATTTCCAGGGAATCCTAAGCAGGTGAAGGCATCTCCTTGGGAATACCCTGAAGGAAATGGTGTGAGACAGAATGCTGGACTGGATGGGCTGTGGCCTGTTCCAGCAAGACTGTTCTTATGTTCTCATGTTCTAAAAGCAGAAGAGCTTCCCAAGCCTATCTTCCACTTGGCCCTTTATCTAAAGCTGGTTATGACCCAAATTGGCCTATAAGGTTCATCCTCACCAGGGTATCCAGATCTCACAATCCAGAACACCCCAGCAAGGGTCATCCAATTGTACTCTATCGCAGTCAACACTATCTACCCTCCCATCTGTAGTACCATTTCACAAAGGGGGGGAAGACAGTGGTTTTGGGATTGAGCAGTCTAACTAAGCAGTATTGCCCATCTCTTGCCAATGATGTTAGGCTGGGACTAAAACTTACAAAAGCAACCCTCTTTCGGATCCCTTGGGTCAGGTGAAAGCAGAGGGCACATGTCACGGTCTGCCTCGCCAGCAGGTGATGTGATATCCAAAATGGCTTAAAAACCATGAGTTGTGCGGAATGTCATCACAGAGATGTCTACTCTTGCAGGGCTTTCTCACTGAATAATGTTTCCAAGGTGTATTTAACATAAATGGTAGAACCACAATAGTGGCTGCTAGCAAGATCTTTGTATGAGGTTAAAAATCCTTGAGATGCTTTCTTATCATGCTGAGTTGCCTAATTTCATCTAAAATCTCATCCATGATAGCATTTATTCACATCTTTAATAAGATTGTGTCTGGTAGCAGTTCTGCCACAGTTGACTAGTTGGCATAGTTTCAAAAATCTCAATACCAGATTTTCTCCATGTGAAATTCCTCAGACTTCCAGGGATTCAGGCTGTATTTCTATAAACAAAGATATATTTGGATAATTAAACTCCTTTCCAAATCCTTCCATGAGTCAATCTCTTTCCAGTATTAACTCTATCCTGATCATCAGTAACTATAGCACCAAGTTTCATTTATAACTCTAAAAAATGCTACCTTTTTAATTTAATTTAATTTAATAGTCATATTTTTATATGCCACCCACTCAGGCAGAACCCGACTCAGGGTGGGCATTACAACAAGTTCTAAAAACACATAAAAACACTTTAAAAGACCCATATCCCACCCACTTTAAAAGACCCATATCCCACCCACCCATCCCACCCAGTATAAAAAGAAGAGAGAGTTCTTAATTGTTTACATAAGCCAGCAGGCGGGGACCGTGTTCCCATTAGAGCCCCACACCTGCCCTGCCAGCCAGGTCTTCAATCCTTTCCTGAAGGGCAGGAATTCTCTTTGAAGTCTTAGATCTGTTGGCAGGAGGTTCCAGAGGGTTGGTGTGGAATATATGTGTCCAGCTCCACTCAAATGTTAGTGGAAGGTTATAGATAATAAGTCAGCAAGTGTCATTTTGCCTCTTTATAAATCTATGGTGAGGCCCCATCTGGAATACTGTGTACAGTTCTGGTTGCCATACCTCCAGAAGGATATTATGGGGCTGGAAAAAGTGCAGAGGAGGGCAACAAGAATGATTAGGGGACTGGAACACCTTCCTTACCATCTGAGGCTGCAACGGTTGGGCCTTTTCACTCTTGAACGACAGCGTCTAAGAGGTGACCTGATTGAAGTTTATAAAATCATTCACGGTGTGGACAAAGTAGATAAGGAAAAAGTGTTTTCCCTATCACATAACACTAGAACTAGGGGGCACTCCATGAAACTTTTGGGTCCTAGTTCTCAAACAAATAAGAGAAAGTACTTTTTCACCCAGAGGATCACTGGTCTATGGAACTCCCTGCCAGAATACTGGACTGGATGGGCTGTGGCCTGTTCCAGCAAGGCTGTTCTTATGTTCCTATGTTCTTATGTTCCTATGTTCTTATGTGCTTAATTGTTAGGCTCAAGGAAAATTGTTCAAAAAATCTTGCCAGCTATAGTGGGAATTTAGTAGTCTTCTCTACCTTATGACTTTGCCAAAGAATATTGCTTTCATTTTACATACATTTTGATGAAAAAAGTGGATTTAATTAGTCCCTTGGAATATACTACGATACAACCTGTACTCTTGGCAGTCACTAGAGACACGTCACTTCATGTGAGGGGTCAAGCAGGTGTTACTCAGTAGCTTAACACATAAAAGTGTCTGTCAGTGCCACATGGACTTTCTCTGACCAAGTGGTGGTGGTGGTGGTGGGGGGGGACTTTCTGCAACCTCTTAGGTAAGTTTGATTGGCATAGGCTTTGGCAGAACATTTGGCATTATAACTTAGTGAGTTTAAAAAAAGACCTGTGTGGTCACATGAACAGATGGTAGCAGATGAATCCAGCCAGCGGCCCATACATTGAATGTCTGCAGCCAAGAACAAAGAAAGAGCCTATCATTTTGAAGACATAAACCTGGAGAGGAAAAGAGTTAGCACTCTATGAAGATTTGGCATACTGAGCCATTTTATCACCTGGTGCATAAATTGAATAATTAAATCAAACTATGAAACTTTTTTTTAAAAAAAATGGCAGCTACCCTTTTTCAGTCTAGTTACTTCATCTATCCCATGTGCCCCACAGACCTATGCTACTTCCAAGTATATTTGCCTGGTTTCTCATGTCTGAACTTTGGTTTGCCCTACCTCAGATTCTGAGGCATTGGCTAATTACACTACTTGATTACCTGCCTCTTCTTCTTTTTAAATCACATTCAGGTTTAATGAGTTTATCATTATTATTTCTAAAAGGAAATTATTATTATTTCTAAAATAAATAATAAGAGACAGTTCTCATCAAATGATTCTATCTAAAAATAATGTCATTCCACTAGAGGAAAGAGGCAAAATGGAATGTAATATAGACCATGATTTTGTTTCCTGCAGTATCTGGCCAGAGTTCCTTGAGAAGCTTGCAAGCATCTGGTGGCATCTGGTACTCAGAACATGTTTCATTCTGTTATCAGTCTGAGTTGGTTTTGCTCATGTTCTTTCTCAAGTCTGTTCTGTCCTGTTTCTGCACCCATATGACATTGGGGGAGGGGGGAACAGCACAAAAAACTATGTTTTAACTTTAAAACATTGTGTTGTTTTTTTTTTTTAAAAAGAGCACAGAATAAAATCCTGGATTCAAAAGTATCCTACGCAAAGGATAAATTAAAGAGGGCTAAATGTAGTAGCCTATTTGACAAGAAAAAAAATGTCAAAAGTTAAGCATTGCTTTGTTTATTGCAACAGACGTTTTCCTCAGATGTGTGAAGCAATATCTAGTAGATCTAGGTATTGACAGAGATGCACAGAGAATACATGAATACAGACAAAGGAGAGTGAGGAGTCATTGAAGGAGAGGCTGCTGGCTGAGGGTTTGTAAAAGATGTTATCCAAAAATAAAAAATAATGTTTTCATGTTTTCAGGTCAGCAGTTAAAGTAACCACTGTGGAAAGTACAAATGAAATCACGACCTAGTGGAAAAGCTGAAAGATCCAGTCAGAGTGCATATGAGCTACTCCTGAATTGTAGTGAGTAACCAGAACAAGAAAGGTGACATAGTTGATCACTTAATGTGAGAAAATTCCTTTCCACATTCTCGGTCTACTCAGCTTTGTACATTCCAGCCATGCACAAATGGCCCCTGGGAATTCTTTACCCTATTTGTAGGAAGAGAAATGGGGACAATTTCCTTTAATTTCTTCAGGGGGATGAGGCATTCTCTACAATTCCTCAGAAGTGATGGAGGACAATGTTGTATTTACCTTCAGAAATAAAGTGAAAAGTCTCCTGTAGCATAATTTGTCCTCCCATTTTCCAACCATTTTTATTTGCTCATCCAAGAGGCTTCCATTTTTGTGCCTCATTCTCCAGGCCGTGAACATTTCTGTGGGTTATATTTTTAAACTTACCATAACCCTGGAAGGTGCTGCAATTATTTTCTTTTCTTTTTATCTCACATCTCATTATCCTTTGGCAGTTTCCATGGCTGTCTGCATTTCCTAAATCTGAAACCTGCCCTGCGGGGAGAATTGTATTGTGACATATATCCAAGGCTTTGATTGAAGTGTTGTAAACTGAGGGATGGAAAGAAGACTGGAATACTGGGCAGCAAAGGGCACTTTTCAGCTACCTCATAGTAAGATATGCACCAGAACTTTGAATCTCAACGATGACAACTTCTCTGACATTTCTCCTGTTTGTAGCTTTTTTTCTTTTTGAAAGGGAGTTTCTTTCCTATCAAATTGAATGAGATGGTGAAAACTGCCTTGAGAAATTGAAAAGTTTCTAGTACAGCATTATACAAAAAGCTAAGGTAGCTAAAAAGAGAATGCCTGCACAGTGATTCAACCTTAAGAAAGGTTACTCCACACACAAAAAGTCTGCATTTATAAGGCTGTTGTTCTATTTCTTCCCACCTAACTATCATGATAATATGAACCAACCATCTAGAAGAGGGCTGCTCAGAATAAAGGATGATACCTGAAAAAAATCTGACAGACTATACTTATGATGATGAGGATCTTGGTTCTATTCCCTCACCTCACGAAGTGTCAAAAAGTGAAGTCTTGTGTTTTATATTATGGCAGGCTTTACAAGTACTCCAAAAGAGACTGAAAAGCAACTGCAGATATCTTGTAGAGCAGGGGTGGCCAACCTTAGTGCCCTGGGTGTTCTTGGACTTCAATTGCCAGAAGCCCTGATCAGCAAGTGTGCTTACTTGGGCTTCTGGGAATTCAAGTCCAAGAACACCTGAGGCACCAAGGTTGGCCACCCCTGTTGTAGAGTGTCTCCAAACCAGCTCAAAATGGAATAGCCATATAGCTCATGCTAAACAATGTGCTGGTGGAAGTTGGATGATGTTTCTTTTCAACTATGGATTGCATGTGAGGGCCAAAGGAAGTGAGACTTGTTTCCTGAACTTCTGCCTGCTTTTCTTGCCATGGATGTCCCTGTGCAGTACCTTATCTCTTATGCGCTTTGCTTCTCAAATTCCTGTTTCATTGATGTTGTGGCAACCTCACCTTTAGTCATCATTGACTTTTCTTCTGTCCATTTTTTGTTTGGATTGATGATAGGACTGAGATTAATGGCTTGACCTTGGCTTGTGTTCTGGTTTACCCTTACTGTCTGCTATTGATTCCTTTGTGCATCAGTTCACCCAGTTGTGCCTCAAAGAGAGACTACACTCTGTCTGGCATACTTCCAAGCTGAGCACTTGTACACCAAGACAAAGACAGGATCCCTAGTAACTACCGTACCTATATTTGCTTATTTCCATGCATCCCCCTCACCATTTTTTTACCCTCTAACCTGATTGAGAGTTCCAGAAAATTTGAAGCTCATTTTGTACATTCATATTTGAATGCTACTAAGTTATTTGGCATCTGTGGATTCTGGATTTTGTTTCACTCCAGTTAATCAGCATGGGTTTACTCATGTTAGGTAATTCTTCAGTCACCTTTGGAAATGCATTCCTGGGGAAAAGATAAATGCTATTGTTACAATATGTCCTTTACAACCAGCTATGCATTCCTAGAGATATGAAGGCCTGGAAATAAACCAGAAAAATGGGGGGGGGGGGAAGAGTTTTTTCTCCATTTTTCCTGAAGCATTTTTCTTTGTTGTTTTTTCCCCTGAAGAAATGGAAAAAAAGGAAGAAAATTTATTATGGAATGTTTTATTTTACCATCCCACATCCCCAAAATACACACTGTAAATGAAGCTCAATGCAGCTACCAAAAAGAGAAAATGAAAGTCTAGAATAGTGATGGTGAACCTTTAAGAGACTGAGTGCCCGAGGAGGAGGCACATGGGCAGGCACCGCACCTACCCACGCACCTATGTGATGTCGCCAGCGCATCCATTTTGATACCCTGTCAGGGGCTCAACTAAATTGCTTCACTGTATTTAATCCTATCCCCTGTATATGTCCATGCTGGAGACAGGATAAAATAGAGCACATCCCATGTTCCAGCTGATGGGGGGTGCATTTCCCCCAATCAGCTGGAAAGCGGCTACAACTGCTGCAGCCCTGTTGAAGGAACCAAATACTGTCTGGACCCAGGGATTACTCCAAGCAGGAGATTGCGCCTCCCTCTGACCTCAAGCTACTTTTTAAAAAGTCACTCTACACCAATCTTGATGGTCTGATGAAGACAAATCCAAAAATTCTTCAAACTCCAGTTCTCACTCAAGGGTAGGAAGCAAAAAGTTATATGCACAGTGGCAATAGCATCAAGAACACAAATTAGATAACTGTGTTAGGGTGGGGGTGGTTAACGTTAATTTATTTTCTATCCCTTGCTGGAAGATGCATCATTGGCACCCTGTCAGTTAGGACTGATGCTTCTCAGGTCAAATGTATTCATTTAGTAAAGTTAGAAGGCAGAGGACAAGTCAAAGTGGAACTGGCAGAGTATTCAACCATCCATAAATCAGAGCACACTAGATTTCTGGCTGCATTTCCACTGCTTTATGATAGTAAGCATCCCATTTTAAAACATAACCTTGTTTTCCTTCTTTGTATTAATGCACAAAGAACATTGCAGAGAACTCTTCAAGAGTACATTACAGTTTCCATTAATGCTGTAGAAAAGGATATAAAGCCTCCTGTTATTTCTCCCAATGCCTCAGTATTGTGAATAATCACACCCTTTGTTACACTGAAATGTTTTAAAAATAGTTTTAGAGTAGATCTCTGAGAGACAATGAAGTAAGCTTTAATACAAATTGATTTTCCTTCACTTACAATAATCTTGATAAGACAACCTGTGACTAACACAATATATAGCAGATCTGATTTGTAGTTGAAAGAGAGATCCTCTTGGTACCATCTGCCCTCCAAGGCTGCTATTTTTGGTAATCAGAACCCCATGGCACACCTAATAGTGTTTAATAATAATAATAATAATAATAATAATAATAATAATAATAATAATAATAATAATAATAATAATAATAATAATAATAATAATAATAATAATAATAATAATAATAATAATAATAATTGTGTATAATGAAGTCAATTCTGACTTGGGACTGTGCAGCTCGCTCATGCCCACACAGACTGGCTGTTCTTGGATGCATTGGGGAGAGCTGACCTCCCAACCTTTGGCTCCTCAACCAGATACTGTACCTAAGTCACTAAGATATTCAGTCAACACCATAGTACAGTAATAACTCATACAAAGTCCGCTTCATACAACATCGAATTCATACAACATCACCTAATTCCTTGAAAAAAGTTGCCTCATACAAAGTCGCTGCGACTTTGTATGAGGCATTAGGGCAGTACAAAAGGCAGGATGCATGCGTGCATTGCTCTTGTGGGTTTTGCATGAGCTTATACAAAATGGATGATCGGCCGCATGGCTGCAGATTAATTTATTTTAAAATTTAATTTAATTTAATTGTCAAATTTATATACCGCCCACTCGGCCAAGGCCGACTCAGGGCAGTTCACAATCACAATTTAAAAACATCTTAAAACAGTTAAAACTACCCACCTCCTAAAACTAGGGGTGCAGGATCCAAAGACACCATGGGGTGGAGTTCTTCTATACCAGCCACCCAATGGAGGTTACCCTTCCACCTTTCCCCACACTTGGCCCGCCAGCCAGGTTTTAAGTTCTTTTCTAAAAGGCAGCAATTCCGTCTGGAGATGTAGCTCTGTTGGCCCTTCAGAGGGCCGGCACAGACACGGAGAAGGCTCTCCTCCTTGTGCCAGAGAGGCAAGCCCCTCTGGCTGATTGAACAATTAGAGAGCCCCTCCGGTCTGTTCTGGTTGGACGGACAGATGTCCTCAGGGCAATGCGGTGTCTTAGGTATCCTGGCCCACTGTGCTGAATGATGAGACATGTTAACTTTTAAACCTGCACTTCATAAAGTTTTCAAAAGTTAAAAACTTGTTGTATGGTTTGCCCCCTAAAATCAGGGTTGTTTGACATGTTTTTGTAATGTATTTAGCCTTTAGACAATGATTTCTTAAGGTTCTGAGTCGGTTTCCTTAACTTTGCCCTGAAGTCTGTGCTGTTATACTACAATGTATCTCTATGGAAACAACGTTGTACGAGGAATCGCGACAAGGATTTGGACGTCATATGAGGCATCGCAGCTAGGATTTTGCATGCCTCATACAAAGTCCAAATCCGTATAAAGTCCAAACTTGTGGAACCATGTTTAGACGTTGTATGAGGTATCACTGTATATGAGAGGGGGGAAAACAGAAGACTTATTCTGTGGTTATTGAAAATAGTTAAAAATAATTACTGCTATAGTAGCTAAGCTATTCGAAAGGCAAAGGAAGGCTTTGGGCTATGTTATGCCCTGAAATGAATTGGTAATTGTTATGTGACATCAAATGCAGAGGTCAAACAGTATGACAAGGCAAAAAGCACAAAGAATAAGAAGAGGTCAGCCTCAAGGCATTTGTCTTAAAGCCACCAGAAACTAACATGACTTCCTATTAAGCTCTGGCTATCTCAACCATGTCATAAGTGTCTCCAGTAATATATCTTAGCATCTCATGTTTATGCCTCTATATCAGAAGTGTCAGGAAAGAAAACTAAAAATGTTTACTTAAACAGATAGCGTTGACCTTGGAAATTAGGAGTGTTTATTCTTATTTTGTATTTTTAACTGTATCACAAATAGCCCATGTCTAAACACATTCATCAATTATTTAAATACCAGGAGTCATTTCTTTTGGATAGATAGATATAGATATAGAGATAGAGATAGATAGAGATATAGATCAGTGACAGCTAACCTTGGCACTCCAGTTGTTCTGGAGCATCAATTCCCAGAAGCCCTGACCAGCAGGTTTGCTGACTTAGGCTTCTGGTAATTGAAGTCCAAGAACAGCTGGTGTGCCTAGTTTAGCCACCAGGGATATAAATCATCTTATATCCAAGAATGGTTTTTTCCCTGGAGCAGGAAAAATGCCATTGCCGTGAATTTGTTTAAGGTGGATCCCAGCTTGCCATGAAGTGACCCACACATTATGATCATGGACCCATCTCCTGTGGCACATATGAAATGAGACATGCAAGATTTAACCCTGGGACTGCAATGGACTGCTACAGCCTTGAGGATATTATCAAGGTGCACCTTCACAGCCAGTCCATCTGGCATGGTCTCTTCCCATACCTGTCAAGTATCCTGGATTGGCTGGGATTTCCTGTATTTCCATGCCACTTCATCCACTCGGCTGCCACCGCCCGCAGCAATCCCGTAATTTGACCGGTGGGGAAAGTAATTACTGTGCATACATTTCTGTGCAGAACCCTTCTGTGCATGCGCAGAGCCCTTCTGTGCAGAAGGGTTCTGTGCAGGTCTCATAATCTCTGGAGCCACGCTTGATGGGTATGCCTCTTCCACCTCCATGGCCATTGGGAATCAGAGTTCCTCCTCCACTCATTTTGCTCTTGGGCCAGATATAGATATAGATCAATGAACACAAATATTGCTGGAAGACACAACAGAATAATCGGGACAGGGGGATATGGGAGATTACATTTAGTTGATCATTCCAGATACGGATATTGGTTCAGTGTTGATGTGTAGATGCTTTGGAAACAGCTTCAAGATTTTCTATGATTTTCGTGAAAATGATTGGATGAAATATGCCCAATGATATAATGATGGGCAACTTCAGTATTTCTCTGGCAAAACATTATCAACAGCTCACAAAAATAGTAGGATAAACTGGTTAGATGTAATAGATAAGTATCATTTTATTACGGTCAAATGCATTGTTTTATTTTATTTGCTGTTTGTACTATGTGGTGGGAGGGTATGTGTAGGCTTTTTAATACTTAACTGTTTAGGTTTTGGGGTTTTTAACAATGCTTTTAACGGAGGTTGAGTGTTTTTAGCTAATGTTTTAGTTTGTGTTATTGTTTTGTATTGTAAGAGGGCAGGATATAAATATTTTAATAAATAAATAAATAAATAAATTGTTGCTGTTGTTCAGTTGCACAGTCGATTCCACCCCGTCGCGACCCCATGGACCACCACACACCAGGCACCTCTCTCCTCCACCATTCTCCTCAATCCACCCAACTTTGTCCCCATTGCATCAACAATGCCATCTAGCCATCTCATCCTTTGCCACCTCCTTTTTGTGTCCTCGACCTTTCCCAGCTTTCTCAAGTAAATCCTCATTTGATGTCCAAAGTACTTTAACTTCATCTTCAATATTTGATCTTCCAAGGAACAGTCAGGGTTGATTTATTTTAAGGTCAACCTATTTGTTCTCTTTGCTGTCCAGGGTACTCTCAAAATTCTCCTCCAGCACCACATTTCAAAGGTGTCTATTCTTCTGTGCTCAGCTTTCCTTATGGTCCAGCTGTCATACATTACTACCGGAAATACCATTGCTTTGACTATGTGGACTTTTGTTTGCAAGGTGATGTCTTTACTTTTAACTATGTTCCCCAAACTTCTCATAAGTTGCCTCCCAAGAATTAGTCGCCTTTTTATTTCATGGCTGCAATCACCATCTGCAGTGATATTGGATCCTAAGAATGTAAAGTCTGTCAAATGCTATCACTGGGGGCCCGTCACTGCTAGAGGAAGAGGAGGACTGGCCCCAGCTGCAGCCTTCAGGTGGTGGAAGCCACTCTCGCCTCCTTTCCCGGGTCCCACCTGCCCAGAGAAGGATAAAGGCGGTCAGAGTGCTCTCGCCCGCTCACATCTGGGCCCCTTCACCGCCAGAGGAAGAGGAGGACCGGCCCCAGCCGCCATTCGGGCAGTGGAAGTCACTCCTTCCTGTTTAACTCTAGGCTTCACTTGCCCTGGAGAAGGACTTCATTGCTTCGCCCCCACAACCCATGCAGGATGTCCAGCTGTGGCTGCTTGGGCGGTTGAGGTCTCTCCTGCATGCCCTCCTTGGGCTCCTCCTGCCCGTCGTGTCTCTTCCGGGCCCATGCCATCGGCCAGAGATGTGAGACCCAGGACAGCTGGAGCTGCCGGCATCTCCCCTCCTGGCCATGCCCCCAGGAGTGCTTAAAAAGATGCCAGAGCCACCTCTGCCAAGGGACCTTGTTGCATCTCTCCCGGGCCCACGCCATCAGCCCGGGATGGGAGAAGATTGGCTCCAGCTATGGGGGTGGCCGGTGCAGCTATAAAGACCTTCACCCATCACCGGGGCCACCATCGTGGTGAAAGGAGCCTCAGCTGGAGCAGATGGACCTCTGCAGAGCTGGACACAGGGACTCACCACCTTCGGGCTGGCCGAAGGCGCCGAGCGCCAGGTCTTTTCCTCCCTTTGGCATTTTTCCCTTCGGTTTTTCTAAGTTGGGCCCCGGGATCCGTCTGAGACATTGAGTCCTGGGTCCATCTGTGACGTTGAGCCCAGGCTCCATCTGAAACATATTGTATTTATTATATATTGTGCATTATATATTGTGATATTGTGTATTGTGTATTATATATTTTGGTATTGTGTTAAATTCTCTCTTTATATTGTAAGCATCCAGGAGTGGTGCTTGCACCAGGAGGGCGGGGTATAAATAAAGCTTCTATTCTATTCTATTCTATAATATGAAAATATATTTAATCCAGAATTCAATTGAAAAATTAAAGTGGTGCAAGCTGATTAGCATAAATTTCAGCTGTGAGTTACTGCATGTTAAGATGTCAGCATAGGCACTGACTGAAATGCCTATACTGACTTCTCAATTTGTGGCAATTCTCAGCTGAGATTTGCACAGATGGCATTGGGCCAGCATGTTTTGCTAATAGTATTCTGGCTAATATACAGGATAATATACAATGCAACAGTACACTGGACCACATATAATGAAATGCTTGAAGTGGTAGTCATGTTAGTCTATGCAAGCATATCTGAGTGTAAATAAAACAGAATAGCAAAATAAGACAAAAAAGTGTAGCACCTTAAATACTAACTTCTGTATTTATCTGTGAGCTTTCGTGGGTCACTTTTATGTCTGATGAAGTGGACTTGTCCCATGAAAGCTCACTTATAATGAACAAAGTCTCCTATTGTTGATAGAAATAGAATTTGCAATAATTGACTACCAGCAATGCAAGCTTTGATCAACTCACTGCATGTAATTAAATATTTCAAATACAGTATATTGAACTGTTAGAACAAAATAAGAACATAAGAACAGCCTTGCTGGAACAGTCCACAGCCCATCCAGTCCAGCATTCTGTCTCACACAGTGGCTCACCATTTACTTCAGGGTATTCCCAAGGAGATGCCTTCACCTGCTTAGGATTCCCTGGAAATGGCACTGAGAGATATCCTGCCTATCTCTCCAACCCCGAGGTTGTCCTTAAGTATCCATAATTATAGCCATTGATACCCTTGTCCTCCATGAATTTGTCTAATCCTTACTGGTTCCATAGACCAGTAATCCTCTGGGTGAAAAAGTACTTTCTCTTATTTGTTTGAGAACTAGTACCCAAAAGTTTCATCGAGTGTCCCCTAGTTCTAGTGTTGTGTGATAAGGAAAACAGTTTTTCCTTATCTACTTTGTCCACACCGTGCATGATTTTATAAACTTCAATCAGGTCACCTCTTAGACGCCGTCGTTCAAGAGTGAAAAGACCCAACCGTTGCAGCCTCAGATGGTAAGGAAGGTCTTCCAGTCCCCTAATCATTCTGGTTGCCCTCCTCTGCACTTTCTCCAACTCCATAATATCCTTCTGGAGGTATGGCGACCAGAACTGTACACAGTATTCCAGATCGGGCCTCACCATAGATTTATAAAGAGGCAAAATGACACTTGCTCACTTATTTTCTATACCCTTCCTAATGATCCCTAGCATTGAGTTTGCTTTTCTCACAGCTGAGGCACACTGGGTTGACACCTTCATTGAGTTGTCCACGAGGACACCAAAGTCCCTTTCCTGGTTTGTCGCAGAGAGTTCAGACCCCATCAGTTTATAAATGTAATTGGGTTTTTTTGCCCCAACATGCATCACTCTGCACTTACTAGTGTTGAAGCTCATTTGCCACTGTTCTGCCCACTCCCCCAGTGTCAAGAGATCCCTCTGGAGCTCCTCACAATCTCTCACAGTTTTCACTACCCTGTATAATTTAGTGTTGTCAGCAAATTTGGCTACCTTGCTTTTTACTCCTACCTCTAGATCATTTATGAAGAGGTTGAAAAGCAGGGGTCCCAGTACTGAACCTTGGGGGACCCCACTCTTTACTTCCCTCCACTTGGAGAAGTGTCCATTTAGTGCTACCCTCTGTTTCCTGTCCCTTAGCCAGTTGCTGATCCAGGACAAGACCTGTCCCTTTATTCCATGACTGGTAAGTTTATTCAAGAGCCTTTGGTGTGGGACCTTGTCAAAAGCCTTCTGAAAGTCCAGATAAACAATGTCAACTGGATCCCCCTTAGCCACATGCTTATTGACACTCTCAAAACAGATTAGTGAGGCATGATTAGCGCTTGCGAAAGCCATGTTGGCTCTCCTTTAGCAGCGCCTTCTCTTCTATGTGCCTATTAATTCTATCTTTTAGGATGGTTTCCATCACTTTACCTGGGACACATGTCAAACTGACAGGTCGGTAATTTCCTGGATCACCCCTGGATCCCTTTTTGAAAATTGGTGTTACATTCGCTACCTTCCAGTCATCAGGCACAAAGCCTGATTTGAGGGAAATATTATATATTTTGGCTAGCAGATCAGCAATTTCATCTTTAAGTTCCCTGAGAACTCGTGGATGGATGCCATCTGGTCCTGGTGATTTGTTAGTGTTTAGCTTAACAAGACATGCAAGGACCTCCTCCCTGGTTATTTCTATCTTGCTTAATTCTTCGCTTTCCCACCCTACGAAGATAGGCTCTGTTTTGGGCATGTGGTCTCTGTCTTCTTCAGTGAATACTGAAGCAAAGAATTCATTGAGTCTCTCTGCAATTTCTGTTTCCTCTTTAATAACCCCTTGCTTTCCATTGTCATCTAATGGTCCAATGGCCTTCCTAGTTGGGTTCTTACTTCTAATGTACTTAAAGAAGTCTTTGTTATTTCTCTGAGTATTTTTAGCTATACACTCCTCAAAGTCTTGCTTTGCTTTCCTGATTGTTGCCTTGCATTTGTTCTGCCAGAATTTATGTTTCTGCCTGCTGTCCTCATTCGGACAAGCCTTCCATCTTCTAAATGAGCATTTCTTGCTCTTGATCACTTCCCGAACAGCTCCTGTAAGCCACATCGGAGTCCTCTTGGACCTAGCAGTGCCCTTTTTCCTTTTGGGTATGCATTCCAATTGGACCTCTCTTATTGTTTTTGTAAACAGCCTCCATGCCTGTTGGAGTGTTTGGACTCTCTCAATTTTCCCTTTCAGCTTCTTTTTTACTAGTTTCCTCATCTTTGGGAAATTTCCTTTTTGAAAATTTAAGATCTCTGTGTTAGATTTTATCAGTGACTTGCGGTCTATGATCAAGTTAAACATAATTGAGTTGTGGTCACTGTTCCCTATTGGATCAGTCACATTAACATCTTGCACCAGATCCTGAGTATTACTCAGGATCAAGTCAAGGATTCTTGTACCTCTAGTTGGGTCTTCAACCATCTGTCCCAGGGAACAATCATTTAGCATATCTTTGAACTTTATCTCTTTATCAAAATGAATGTTTTCAGGTGACATGGTCTGATTCTTCTTTCCTATTGTACATAGCCACGTTCTTTCCTATGCTAATAAACAAAAGTTCATTGAAAATGATTGTATTCTGTCCAAATATTTTAAAGCAAAAATCACAGAGTGCTTCAGCTACATTGGAAAAGTGCTTTTTAAAAAGTCCAATAAACTATTTTTGTCCAGTAATGTATTTTCCTAATTGTATGCAAGATATCCAAGATATGTTAGAAAAAGAAAGAAAGGGACTGGGTTTATGACATATTTATGTTTTTAACTTGTTTTCATGGCACTGTGAACTTAAATGCATATAAGTGCAGCTCCAGTTTTGTAAAACTTTTCTTAGTGGGGTAAGCAAAAGTGAAGAGAAACATTACAGTTTTACATGCTGCAGATGTGTTGAAATCAATGGGGTTTAGCAGTTGATATGGCCTGAATAAATCATATCAAAGATTAATTATCTGAACCCTTCCGTATTCAAACCTAATGGAGTTCTACCAAATTCAAATGGAAAATCTATGCAGTTACAAAATTGTTGCTATCTTTAAGATAAACAGCACATGTTAAAAATACATCTTGAGCTTGCTGTTGTAGAAAAAATGCTGGCTGTTTTTCCTTCCAACTGGCTGCTTTTCATTTTGTATCTTTCTGTCACTGCACATTTAATTATTTTGCAGAAGAGAAGCATGCAGCACTTAGTTTTCAGCACATTTCAAGTACTGTTGCTGTGGAATGTTCACAAAATATTTGGATTTGATTATTGGCTTCTGAGTGATGTTTTGTCACTAAGAAGCTGCTGTTTTATTTATTACAGGCAAAGAGATTACGTGTGTGTGTGTGTGTGTGTGTGTGTGTGTGTGTAATTATACATTAACCAATGTAAAAACTCTAACTAAATCCATGTTACTGAAAGGAACTGCAAAATGGCATGTTACGTATTCCTACATGTCATTCAAAGCCTACAGCCCATGGGCCGGACCCGGCCTGCAACACCATTCTATCTGGCCCATCATTGCCTCTCCTGCACCTGGAAGTGGAAGCGGGTGTGTTTATGTCAGCCATATAATCCGCCCATGGCTGTGTAAATTGGAAGTGGGCACATTTATGACAGCCATAAATGTACCCACTTCTGCTTCCAGGAGGTGTGGTCCAGCCCACTCAGATGTCTGGGGGTGTGATCTGGCCTGTGGCATAAAAAGGTTGGCCACCCCAGCCCTACACAAACATCCATGCCTTAAAGGATAATATTTTATTCATGAAAGCTGTCCATACAGATGTCCCCTCCTTCACTATAAAATCACATTCGGGAATATATTGGTTTGATATTAGTTGGGAGCCCTAGCTGGCAATCAGAAAAGGCAGGATCACAGCCATTTTAGAGTAAGCCCAACACAAGCTTTAGGGAAGATTGGACTCCATTTCCATTGGCCTATTGCACTCCAAATAAGTTTACAACAGTGTGCTGTGTGCTCTCACTTATGACAAGTAGATTTGTCAGTGAAACTAGGAAACTGATTCCTCTCACAGGAAACTGATTCCTCTCACTAAGCCCTCCTTATTACTTAAAAATTTGCTCCAGAAAATTTTCCAGCCCTCTGTGGGACTTTTTGAGGGAGGACAGGGGCTGTTGAAGAGAATGAATATTGCCCACTCCCCTTCAATTTCATTAGCTCATAATTTCAAAGCATCCCCATTAATCTGATATGGTACAGACCCAGAAAGACATTCCAGCTCAAAATGTGTGTGTGTGTGTGTGTGTGTGTGTGTGTGTGTGTGTGTGTGTGTGTGTGTGTGTGTGTGAGAGAGAGAGAGAGAGAGAGAGAGAGAGATTCATGTGGCATATTCACACAGTGGTCCAAAACAAACTGGACAGTTTACATGAGGGACTTTGCAGAAATGATGCAATTAGGCTAAATTTCCATAGGGAAGTAATGAAAGCAGTATATGTGGGAACTGGAGGTAATTAAATTATTTGCTAATAAATTGAATGAACTAAGACCAGTTTATCTGAATGTATTTATTACTTGTCAGCAAGACTTGGATATATAGTGAAAATGTAATTTAGTTTATGAGTTGTTTGTGAGCTGTGTTTTTGCGAGTCCTACACCGTCATCCAAGATGTAATAAAAATGGGAAGCAGGGAATTTTCCTTGAAGGCACAAAAATTTCCATTCAGTTTGATAAAAACTTTTCTCCAGTTTTACCCATGTTCTAACTGAAATTGCACATTATTAACAGTACATTTGGCAGTTAATACAAAAATGAACTAATCAGAGAAAAGAAAGTGACAGAATTAATTTGCGTTGTTAATGCTTTTTCGGTCTTTTACACTATGAGCAAATGAATGGTAGCCAACAGTTTTTGTTAGAGATGTAACAGGATGGAATCTGGGAAGAAAATATAAATGCAGAAATGTTCTTCCCTTGCCCATTCTCTCTTCTGAGTTGCAGAGTGACCAAATGCATTTAAGAGGGTTTTTTTTTAAAAAAATGTGAATCTGATTTTTTCTTTTCTTTTTGGTAATGATTTGGCAATGGATGAAATTAAATCTCTTCAGCCAGCAGAGCATTCTGCTGAAGCACAAAGGCTTCTACTAATTCAATTAGAGATGATAAAGTCTTTCCTTAAATCTGTTCCTGAAAAAGTCCTCTCATTATGATTAACTACCTCCCTGCCATCACCTTTGTACTGTGTAGCCCATGTCCACAGAAAATGTCAAATGCCAGTTACTGCCAGGACATTGTCACATTTGTTTATACTTCCAAAACCTCTGCCTTCACTTGCTTTGCACAGTACCTTTAGTACATTCATTCTCATAGTCTCACATTTCCAAGAGAATTAACAGAAATTTATCAAATGTGGGTAGTTTGTCCTTATGCAAGACACAGCAGGTAAACCTATCATCCTATACATGTCAAATACATGATTCCTCTTGTTTCAGAAACTGCAGCCAGTTATGTTAATGAGAAATGACAACCTTGAAAATGTGAGGAAAATCCTTACACCAGTGGATTGCAGAATCTAATGTACCGGAGAACATGGAATTGCAAGGTGAAATGACATTCTGAAGGTCTAAATTGACATCTAGAAAACAGAATTGCTAAGATTTTTTTAAAGTGGTAGCAATGTTAGTCTGTGCAAGCATATCAGAGATTAAACAAAACAACATCAAAAAGACATTAAAATGTTGTGGCACCTTAAAGACTAACTCCTGTATTTAAATGCGTGCTTTTGTGGATCAAGTACACTTTGTCAGACATAAGATGCCTCATGGCATCAATTTATATGCATTAGATATATGTGAAATGCCATATGAGTGGCAGGAAAAGCCACTGGATGAACCTTGCCGAGGCACGGGGGCTTGAGAGGTCTAACTAGGCAGTGTTGCCATCTCTGTCAATGATGTTAGGCCAGGACTAAAACTCACCAAAGTGTCCTCCATTGGATCCCTTGGGCAAGGTGAAAGTAGTGGGCACACAACATGGTCCGCCTAGCCAGTGGGTGACATGATAACCAAATGGCTAAAAACCGCACACAGATGGATTTGATTTCTCAGGCCTGATTATTTTAATTTATTTATTTCATTTTATTGTTCACATTTGTATCGCCGCCCCCTCGCCAAAGCGACTCTGGCCGGCTCAAAAATAAAAAAGCATAAAAAACATATATATGTCAAAAACACATTGGATTTATTTATTTAATTTGTATCCCACCCTCCTGGTAGGAACACCACAGCAAGGAGAAAGAAAAATACAATATGGAACAATTAAAACATCAACAGCTAAAAACATTACCTAAAAACACTAGCTAAAATCAGAGTTAAAACACATAAAACTAGCGATTTATCATTAAAAAAAACTACCCTCCCCACTCTCCTCCCACATTAAAACAGAATTGCCAGACCCCCACCCAGGCTAAACAAGCCAGCGGGATTGAGTGGTGGAGGAAGTCATGCCCCACACCCGCTGGCATAGCCAAGTCTTCAGCAATTTCCTAAAAGGGTGTTGTTTCGTCTAGAGACGCAATTCGGGTGGTAAGAGGTTTCACAGGGCTGGGGCAGACATGTCTCTCTTCCTTGTCCCGGTAAGATGTACTTCTTTCACTGATGGGATCACCACTGAGCCCCTCCTGTCTGCCTTTGTAGGACAGGCTGAATTCCTTGGGGTGATGTGGTCTCTTAAATAACCTGGACCAATGCCATGACCTTTAAAGCCTTAAAGGTCAAAACCAGCACCTTGAATTGCACTCAGAGGCATGCTGGCAGCCAGTACAACTCCCAAAGCAGTGGCGAGGCCCGGGTGTAACACCCGCACCCCATCACTACCTGGACAGCTGCATTCTGGACCAGCTGAAGCCTCCAAATGGTCACCAAGGGCAGCCCATGTAGAGCGTGTTACAATAATCCAATCTGGAAGTGACCAGAGCGTGAGTGACCAGGAGCAAGGAGTCCTGGTCCAGGAGCAGGCATAATTGGTAAATAACACAGAGCTGTGCAAAGGCCCCCCTAGCCACAGCCGCCATCTGTTCTTCGAGCAGCAGCCATGAATCCAGGAGGACCTCCAAGTTATGCACCAGATCTGACTGAGGCAAAGATGGCCCAGCCAGAAGAAGCAACTAGATGTCACTGTATACAGTATTTTTGTATGTCGAATTTTCCTATTTAAAATTTGTATGTTGAATTTTTTTGTAAGTCGAACCATTTGTATGTTGGGGTTCCACTGTACTCAGTAGTCCCACTCCTTGCTATGCCTCTATGTTACTTAGTTTGTTTTCTGCTTCCTCATCTGGTTATGACCCCACCCCACCCCATGCAGGTGCGTAAAATACAGATGTCATAGTATAAGCCCTTCATGTGTCTGGGGGGAAGCCCATTTTGCCCTACAAGAGCTTATAGTGAACAAAAATCTCTTATTCTTGAGGCACCCCTACATTTTGTCTTTTGTTTTATTTTATTTTGAAACAGACCAACATGGTTACCTCTTTGAAGAAACAATAATAACATCAGTGCAAAACCTAATACTTTATGGGGAACAAACGCTCCATCTGGAAAAACCCTCTGTTGCACTTCTGATGGCATCGTCATCATGAGGGAACCACAGAATGCAGACTGGGCAGGTAGATAGAGCATTGTTATGCTTAGGTAAAGGTAATGGTCACCCTTGCTCGAAAGCTAATCATATCTGACTCTAGGGTTTGGTGCTGATCTCCATTTATAGCCAAAGAGCCAGTGCTGTCTGAGTCTGCAGACATTTCCGTAGTCATATGGCAGGCATGACTAGACACCAGAGTGCACAGAACACTGTTACCTTCCCCACCAAAGCAGTACCTATTTATCTACTTGCAATTTCTTGTTTTTGAACTGCTTGGTTGGCAGGAGCTGGGACAGAGAGGAAAGCTCACTCCATCATGCAGCACTTGGGTCTCAAACTGCTGACCTGCCAACCTTCCAGTCATCAAATTCAGCATTTTAACCACTAAGCCACCGCAGTCTGTTGTAAAGCTTACAAAGTGCCCCGCCCCTCAACCTAATTTCTGAGCCTTCCAGACTCCTTTCACAAGAACTCCAGGGCTTGCTTCCTCCCACTCCTGCTGTAAATCTTCACATCTATTACAACCCTGCTGCCAAACCATTGTCAAGGTTATTTTGAATAATGTCTTGAAAAGTTTGTCATTATAATGAAAGGCTCTTGGGCACAACTTTGCCCAGAGACTGCATTAAATCCCTTTAAGACTGCAAGAACAAAGTGTGCTAGTGTATAAATGTCGTGTCTAGTTTGAGCAAGAGAATTTTAGTCCTAGCAGCCAATTTCACTGATGCTTAAAACGAAACATTTCAAGTACAGATTCGTAATTAAACTGAGAGTGCAGTATATCATATGTTAATTATATGTCTTTAAAATACATTTATAAAGTGTAATATGCATATTAAAGATCAATCTAATTATCATCCGGTTAACTGCAATTATTTAACCAAATAATATAGTGTGTATTTTCATTATTAGTCTTATATTGGGATTCTTCTTTAATTTCTCTCCCTTTCTTCCAGAATGTCATATCAAACAGTCCAGATGTAATTTTCAATATATATATATATAAACATGGAAGCATAGATTGGAAGTTTGGCATTTATTTAGCCTGGATAAATAAGAAAAAATAGCTTGTTTAAATGGACTTCAGCAAAGGTTTAATTGTTTAATAAAACTTGCATTTTTGGGAGTGCCAGCCTATTGTTCAATGAGTTTCTAGCAAAACAGTTACTTCATGTTATTTCAGGCTGTGTTTATGTGTGAGAGAAAATCTCTGAATATGTCTAGACAAGCAGGTAGAATTCTCTTTTGAGTTCTTAAAAGGTTCCATCTGAATTTTATGCATCCAGGTTGCAACTACCTGCCAAATGTTTCATTTTTTAAAAACCCCATCATCACAGGTTTTTACTTTTTTGTTTGTGCTGAAATATATGTTAATCCCAGCACCTCTGGATCTTGGGATCAAGTTAAGGGGAGGCTGCAGCCAAATGGCTGCTTCCAGGATAAACATCCGTTACACTACAAGACCCATCAGCATATTGAATGTCACAATAGGACAATTCCCCTGCTCCTCTGCAGAGGGGCAGGGAAACTGTTAAATTATTTTTACCCTTTTTGTCTGATTGTTGTAGTGATTTTTCACTACACAGCTGCCCTTGCTCTCCAGGACGGCCCGCCCGGAGAGCAGAAAAGGACGGCGACGCCCGCCGCCTCGAGCAACTCCCTGTCTCGCCCCGGGAGCCCACGCCACCAGCCCCGTTGGGGAGAGACAGGTGGGAGCCATTGCCACCGCCGACACAGCTGCCCTTGCTCTCCAGGACGGCCCACCTGGAGAGCAGAAAAGGACGACGACACCCACTGCCTCAAGCAGCTCCCTGTCTCGCCCCGGGAGCCCACGCCACCGGCCCCGTTGGGGAGAGACAGGTGGGAGCCATTGCCACCGCCGACACAGCTGCCTCACAGATGTTGAACTATAGGGTGCCTTTGTGGCTGCTGGGTGATTGAGGTTGATTTTTTGTGTAATTTCTCATTGTGATATTGCTTAATTATTTATATTTTGTATTGTATTTTTGCATATTCTGATGTTTTGATTGTATTAATTGTGTATTGCCTTTTGTAGTTTATTGTATATTTTGCTCTGTTTATTGTATTTATATATGTTGTAAGCCGCTTTGAGTGGCACTTGTGTCAGGAAAGCGGGATAAAAATTAAACTTTATTATTATTATTATTATTATTATTATTATTATTATTATTATTATTATTATTATTATTATTATTATTATTATTATTATTATTATTATTATTATTATTTTCTCCATTTTCCCTTTGATTGTCAATTGAAACCACAGCTGTCAGTTGATTTCTGATTGGTGATCAAAGGGAAGAATGGGTAAAGTTACTTTACTATAAGGGTAAAGGCTGTTTGGGGTGTTTGGATTAGGAGGAAGCATGCTAAATGTAATTTAGTTTCTCCCTGTCCTCACGTGACCTGAAAATGACTGAGCCCAGATATCCCCATAAGGAGTAGACTAGACATGCTCTGTATTCAGCAGCATTAGATCGGCTAATCTAATTAGCCTGCTGTGAAGATGCACACTAAAGAAGTGTTGCTCACATCAATCCATCTGTTTCCACCAGCGGCAAATGTGCAGATGTTTAGGTTTAGAAACTTAAACGACTAGTGATGTGATAAGAAGACAAAGATAATAGTGGATGGTACTGAATGGATTCTAAAGACATAAATATTAAGGGTTAAGTATTCCAAGAATCTCCTAAACTCTAATCTTTTACACTCCCCCGCCCTGTAAAGGGATACATTCCATCAGGAGTAATCCTTTGAGGGACACATAGATACAGTGTGCATGACACAAGCCCAAGTGGGGCAGGGCTTCCTCCTTTGCTCTTTCTCTTTTTAGTCAGCCTCCTCTCTTGGACATTTCCCCACCCATAATTCTTCTGGGAATGTATTATTCAGTGTAGAAGAAGGAGAGATGAGGAAGGTGTTGAAAGGAATTAACCCAAGGAAAGCCACAGGGCCAGATGGAGTAGCTGGAAGGGTATTGAAAGACTGTGCAGATCAACTAGCAGGAGTTTTTACTGGGATATTGAATCGATCCCTATCCCAGGCTATTGTTCCATCCTGCCTAAAGTCTTCTATTATTGTTCTGATACCGAAAAAATCCAACCCAGAAAATTTGAATGATTTTCATCCAGTGGCACTCACACCTGTAATCATGAAGTGTTTTGAAAAGCTGGTATGGAATTATGTTATTGCTTGCCTACCAGAGAGACTGAACACATTCCAATTTGCCTATAAAAGGAAAAGATCAGCAGAGGATGCTGTGGTGATTGCCCTTCATGCTGTTCTTGCACATTTGGAGCAGCGGAGGGGTTATGCCAGATTGCTCTTTGTGGATTTCAGCTCAGCATTCAACACCATTCTACCACAACGTTTGATATCTAAGTTGAGAGATCTGGGGTTCCCGCCATCACTTTGTGGGTGGATATTGGATTTTCTGTCAGAACACTCCCAGAGGGTCCGGTAGGGCCCTTATATCTCTAATATGCTTAGTACAAATACAGGAACACCACAGGGATGTGTGCTTAGCCTGCTTCTTTATATTCTCTATATGTTTGACTGTGTCTCTGTCCATCCTAGCAATAGGATTGTCAGATTTGCAGGTGATACAACCAGATTTGAGTTACTAGATCCCATGAATAAATACTGTATGGGTGTTTCACCACTTACCATATAATGAAAGAACGTACATATGTGGTTCTCCAAATATTGAAAATATCTCTCATATTTTATTTGCCAGTTATACACTGATATTAGATTTAAATACCTTGCATCCCTATTGGGGAAAAACAACTTTTTGGGACTCTAATCACAAACTGTCCTATCTCCTCCTGGGTTCTAACATGCATATTGTATGTAGAACTGCCAAGTTTATAATTAAGGCATCAGCTAAAAGAATCCAATATATCACTCAAAGTGGGGTATCCTGCAAGGGAGATTCACTTATCTGACTATGGATATGCATGTATTAATTGTATTAAGGCACCTTCTCCAGTTTACATTCCTTTTAACAGTAGCTCAGGTATGTACATATTGTATTTTTATTGTATTTCATTGCACTCCATTGTATTGCACAGATTTTAATTCTTCTGCTATGTTGTTGATAAGGTCGTAAGACTAATCAATTAATAAACATTCATTCATTCATCTATTCATTATTCATACTTCTGCTTCTGGGGGAAATGATCCAGCCTGCTCAGCTGTCCAGGGTGTGTGGTCAGACCCATGGCATAAAAAGGTTGGGAACCCCTGTTTTATGGTTATCTCAAGAATCAATTACTGCAACACTCTTGCAGAAGCTGGGACAGGCAATGGATACTCACTCTGTCATGCAGCACTCAGGTCTCAAACTGCTGACCTGCTGACCCTCTGGTCAAGCTCTACCACTAAGCCAGTGCTTAGCAAGTACTTGTCCCCTATTGTCATTTGCGTGGGATATGCTGAATTCAATACTCTTCCACCTATCAGTGTTATTGAGGGGAAATTTTTTTATAAAAAGAGACATATAAATGTGTGTGCAGCAGTTGTGTGGCATTGTTTATGCAGGTAAATTTTAACGAGGGTGGTGCAGCCACAATCATTACTGCAGTATTCATCCTACAATTTCTAACAGAGCTCAGCACTGAGCCTGGCAAGCAATGCAGCTCCCTCTTTGAAGAAGACTCATTAGATATAAGTAATAGCCGGGATCAAAACATTCTATCAGGTGGCTCTGGAACAAATCAACTTTTATTGCCAAAGCAAAAAGGGGAGAAACTCAATTTTCCTCAGAAGCTAATAAAAAAATTATATTTTTAATCAAATGGTAGGTTTATTACTTTGTTGCTGCCTTCATGATAATGGAAGAAAAACTAATCATGAACGGATGAGGGGACATGACAGCTGTGAGGCACAGTGTGGCTGACCAAGATGGATGCCTCATAGGTGCAATATTCATTTGTTCACCAATACTGATCAGCAAACAAGGCTTAATTAATTTGGATTTAAATTGCTCTGTTAACTGACAAAATATATAAAACAGGTAGAGCACAATTGTCTCCATGCTTTATGAAAATAGTTGTCCATGAATTTAGTCACTGTAGATAGCTGAGGCTTACAGTACTGTATTTGTATTCGATTTTTTATAAGAACTTACAAAGATCTCCAAATTTCTCCATAAAAAGAATGGAAAGCACTAAGATTTTTTAAAGTTTAATGATCCCCACATCCCATCAGTTCAGGAAGACCAAGGATGGGTTGAGTGATGTTGGCACACAGCCTTGCTGACTGGCCATCAGGGTAGTGGTTAAAGAACTAAATTAGGACTCATGATCCTCACTTAGGCCATGAAGCCTACAGGGTGACTTTGGGCCAGTCACCCTCTCTCAGTCTGATCTTTCTCACAGGGTTACTATGAGGATGGAAGGATAGAACAAGTTTGTCCACTTCTTTGTTTTCAGTTGGCATCTTGGTTTAAAACATCTAGCCATTTTTTTAAAAAAAAATTATGTTCCTCTTTATTTCCAAGTGAAGAAAATAGGAAATAGGGGAGCATGGGAAGGATTCATGCAACTTTAAATATACCTTATGTCTCTCATTCTTTTGACATTTGGTTGTGGAAAAGGAACATGATGTCAGTAAACACCCCTACATCTCACCATCTCTCCTTGCTTTCACCTTAAATAGTGGCTTATATTCAGCAAGAAGAAAACACATCTAGGACCATAGAAAGCTCCTTCATGGCAGCTCAGACTACATCTGAATTTAGGTCAGTACTGTCTGTTTTGCCTTCAGTGAGCCCAAGGCAGCATAGGGAGTGTTCCTTGTCCCCACTCTATCCTCATAATAATAATAATTTTGTGTCAGAAATTATTCTGGGTTGAAAAGATTTTTGGTGGAAAAGCTCCGCTCAAAGGACACCTGAATGAGGCTCCTTTCATGTTCCCAAGAGCTGGGACAGAGGCAGGTGCTCAATCCGTCATGCAGTACCCAGGTTTCAAACTGCTGACTTGCCAGCCTTCCAGCTAACAAGGCGAACTTCTTAACCACTGAGCCACTGCAGCCCCTTTTGATTGTCTGAACATACACAGATCTAGTACCCTGGCAGCTATGAATTCTTCAAGAAATCAGCTCTGGTAAGAGGCCATGCACATTGGGCTGAGATATTTAAATATTCTTCCATAATCTCAGTTCCTCAGGAATACCTTATGGTCAGAGACTTCCACTTTGCTAAAAGAGCTTACAAAGGGCATACAGTGATACCTCGCTTAAAGAGTATAATGCATTCCACAGGATTGCTCTTTAAGCGAGTTTGCACTTTAAGCAAAACACCATTGTAAGTGACCAATTGTGACTTCTGGGGTGTGTGTGTGGGATTGTGAACCCCAATTTAGTGAAGTGAGTTTTTGGTTGGTTTTAGTTGTTAAACGAGGTGACCATTCAGAGAAAATTCAGCTCTTTAAGCGAGTTAGTCTCTAAGTGAGGCACTCTTTATGTGAGGTTTTACTGTATTCAGAGATCATAGACATGGAAACATTGCTTCATGGGAGTGTTGGACAGCTAAGGATTACAAATGAAGATGACTCTGCATTATCTAAATTGTATAAATGATATCACCAGGACTTTACAAGTTCATAGAATACATTTTATAGCCAGCCACAAAAATTAAAAGTAAGCAACAGTACTTTTGTAAAAGTAGATAAATATGAAGTCCCTTGTATATGACAGAAACCAAATGTGTGTCTAGCATGAAGTGGATTTCCTCAGCAGTCTATTGGTGTAATTTCAATTTCACAAATACATATATTTAAAGCAATACCCTGGCTCTTGATCACTCTGGTAATTGAAATGAAACAGAAGAAACATAATGGTTCTATCAGCAATAAGAATGAGTATTAGTTAAAATGGTTCCAGTATTGGAGGGTATATCTCTTTGAGCATCACTTGCTTTGAACACCTCACTCTCTAACCCATTTCCATTCTATGATGAGTTTAAAGAATATTTCATCCATGTCTTTCTGGCAAGCTTCCCATAGGCATCAATATGGCCATTGTATCATCAGATTGCAGGACAATATAGGTCAGTAATGGTGAACCTTTTAGAGACTGAGTGCCCAAACTGCAACCCAAAATCCACTTATTTATCGCAAAGTGCCAACATAGCAACAGGGGAGGAAAGAAAAACTCCCATTGGGCTGCTGGGCAGAGGGGTGGGGCGAACTCTGTGCTGTGGGGAGGAAGGAAATGCTCCCATTGAGCTGCTGGGCAGAGGGACAGGTGAACTCTGTGCTGGGGTGACTGCACGGGTGCCCACAGATAGGGCTCCGAGTACCACCTCTGGCACACATGCCATAGGTTTGCCACCACTGATATAGGTCTTCACACTGACACAGCCAGCTTCTGATTAATATTATTTTTGCAATACCACTTACACAGCATTCTCGTGTCTTGGAAAAATACTGTATTGTTTGTCCCCAGTTTGTCTATGACTTCATTCCTATGTACATGAAGTATATGCTTCTAGTCTCCCTCTTTGAACAACAGTGTTTAATTTAGCAAAGGGCATATTATAAGAGGAGCTGAAGATCAAGACCCCATATAACCCTTAGACATTTATGGTTTCTTTTCTTGGGCAATACTGAAAAGTAGCTTTTCTTGGAGAAACCTATCACAGATTTCACTGCGTTATACTTTTTGCCAACAGCATACATCTCCCTTTTTAGTTTGGGATTAAAGGAGATTTGTTTGAAGAACCAGCAAACTGCTGGGAGATGAGAATTTAGTTCTAAAATGTTTAGTTTCCCATGAATTCGTTTTGTATTTTCTTGTTGTTCTGTTTTGTGTGTTTTAGTTTCATCCAGAGAGCTGACAGCTCCACCAATGACTCCTTAGGGAAACTAGCAATGAAATAAAGTGATCCCTGGGGAGTTGTTGTCAAACAGTGAGGGGAAATAGTATCAACAAAGCTTAAGGCAGTTTGTATGGTGAGGAAATACAGAAGCAGGTCACCTCTTTAGGAGTGGAACACCTGACAGACTAGGAAATGTTGTTATTCCTTTCTAATTCTTTTCTGCTTAAACCACATTTTCCTACCATACTGACAGATGGTGTGTCCCCCCACCCCCCCTTCCATGTAGTGACTTTAATTAAACTTCAATTTTCAAATATATTTTTTAAATTACAAGTAGTGCAGTAGACATTTTAATCTGTAGTCTGGTACAATAAAATGAACAAACAGTCTCATGGCATGTTAAACATTGATAAGTTTTATTTGACTTAGGCTTTTGTGAAGCTTGGGTAGTTTGGTGAGATGGAGGTTGGAAGTTCAATTCCCAATTGTGCCTCCTAGGAGAAGAGTACTCAAAAGTATCAACAAAAAGTACCTGTGTACTCAAGGGAAGCTACAGAGTCCCAGGTCACCCCTAGAAAAAGGAAATTGTAAACCCCCTTCTGAGTACTCTTTACTTAGAAAACACTAGAAAGAGTCAACATATGACAGAACTGACTTGATTGCTCACAATTATTATTATTTGGGAAACCCAACTGCATCTGAAGAAGTATTCTGCAGTCCATAAAAGAATGCTTTTTGTGCAAGATAGAACAATGGGACTGCAGTGGCTCAAGTGGCTAAGACACTGACTGGGAGGCGGCAGGTCAGCAGTTCGATACTCGAATACTGCAGGATGGAATGAGCGCCCATTTTTGTCCCAGTTCCTGTCAACCTAACAATTTGAAAGCAAGAAATTGCAAGTAGATAAATAGGGACCACTTTGGTGGGAAGGTAAACAGCGTGCTGTGCACTCGTGTCTAGTTATGCCTGCCACATGACCACGGAAATGTCTGCAGAAGCAGACAGCGCTGGCTCTTCAGCTATGAAACAGAGATGAGCACTGAACCCTAGAGTTAGATACGACTGGCGTTCGAGCAAGGGTGACCTTTACTTTTACCTTTATTAAGGTATCACAGGATTCCTGTTTAGTTATTGTTATTCTGCAAGTAGAATTGTTTTTGTTTTGTTTTTACTTTTAGGGGGAAGTGTTCACCTTTTAAAAGGGAAGAATGGAGCAAAAACCTAGATAAACAAACATATGCATAGTAAACCCATTCGTGTGGATTCACAGACTTGGGCTTCTGGGAATTTAAGTTCAAGAACACCTGGAGTGCCAAGGCTCACCATCACTGGTCTAACCTCTCTCACAGTTGTTGCAAGTGTAGCGATGTTGGGCCGCTAGGGCGGCGCTAGGTCCCGGAGGAGACTGATCAATGACAACACGGGGCAACAGGAGCGAGATCAGATCAGTGGTTTATTGGAAAAATACATACGCCTTTTATAGATCAGAAGGCAGGTAGAAAAAACCATCACCCGGGAGTCAATCACATCACCTGTTTACTCAGGTTAATTGAGAAACCCCTCGAAGGGAAGTTAATTATTTCAGACAAACACGGGATGAGGGAAGCCATTGTTTTAGGGCTTAGACAGGGGTAAACATATTCACTATTTGCACCGGGGATTTCCTTGGCCAGGAGATGAGTGTTTACCTAATCAGTCACTGGGGTTAGCGATCTGCCTACCTTGCAGAATCGTCGGTCAGGTCATGTAATTGGGTGAATCAAACCCTATCATTTATTCACCCCCCTTAATTTAGCTGCCCGCAGAAGCCACCGCCAGGAGCCTTCTCACCTAAGCAGCCTCCGCCGGGGCTGTTCCATGCCAGATGGGCATGGGGAATCCGCATCTCCCCTTACTTTTTAATATTAAGAGCCTAACCAGCGATTTTGCGCAGAAGCAGCACCAGCTGTTGGTCGGGAGTGACGTCACGGGGTTTCCTTCTGAGGCGGCACCTCGAGATCAGTGAGGGAATGCACTGGGTGAGACAGCAAATTGCTATGCCCAGTATGACCACCCCCACTACTACCTTAAGCACCGTCTGAAGCCACCCCCATGGGATCCACGACCACATCCATTTCCACAGAGAACTCCACCAAGCCCCCCACGCAGAGCCCTCTGTGATGCCTGCGACTATGGTGTGGAGATCTGTGATCTGGCTTTGAATTTTCCGGGAGTTGTCAGTAAGGTTGAAGCAGCACATTCCGTGAAAGGACTCGCAGCCCAAGTGGTGCAATAGGAGGAGGTAGTCGATAGCCGCTCGATTATCAAGAATGGCATGGCGAAGCTCCGCCTGTTCCTGATTGAGGAGCGCTATCGCTGAGGAGGTATGGTTAATGGCCTTTGCTAAACCGCAGGCCAAGCGACCAATCCTTTTTGCGTTGCCGACGGCTAAGCCTGGCACGCCAAAGATGCTGACTGCCAAAGAGAGGTATTCGGCAGGTCTCATTACCCTAAAGCTACTTTCACATGAGCTGTCTAACAGGGTGGTGCGAGTGTGCCGTATGAGTGAGGGAACATTGGAGCCATTGGAAGCATTGGGGATATTAGCGCGTGGGGCGATCATATCCTTAGTGGGGAGCAACAGTGTCAACCGACTGATACAACATATAGAGTCTGTAATATTAGCCGGAATGTAGTTAAACGTATACTGGTTACACGTAAAGAACCATCCAGATGGCAGGGTGATATGCGCATACTTCGAGCCAAGTGACACTGGGTTATTGCAAGTCCAATTGCCGCTGCCTACATCGAGGCAACGGCGCCGGGCTCGGCCGGGTCCGGAGCAACCGTGTATTCGGCCACAGGTAGAGTTCGGGCTGACCGCCACTCGAGGAGTGTGGAGAGTGGCCGCATCAGCCGGTAAAGTCATGGTCAGCCGCATCTCCCAACGGGCATATTCCAAGGTAGCTGATGGGATGTATGGGCTGAAGAGTCGCCTCACCAACCAGTCCCCGTCCCGGGGGTGTGTGCCTGGAGAATGGCACACCGGGACAAGGCAGGTGCTGAGGATCGAGGCAGAGCCGACGTCCTGCCTGAGGCAAAAATCGGACTGGTTGACAAGGGTAGCCAACCTTTCCCAAATGTTGTACTGCATCCGGGCAGAGAGGTCTCTGCCTGGCATTAAATCGCTGGCCTCCAGTGAGGCGGCCTGAGCACCTCCCCCCAAAAGCAGGGAGAGGGCCAGGATGATGGTGACTGCCATGGATTTGGCGTGAATTCGGGCGAAAATCGCAACCGCAAAGCTCTCTGGTGTCAGTTCCTCCCCCTCGCGCTGGATGGCGTCCTGGGCATCATGGCAGAGGGCCTTGACCATCCCCCAGGTGATCTCCGGTGCTGTCGTCTGCGACCGCTGTCTCTCCCGGCGGGTCCCCTCGGTCAGGGCGAGATCCTGCATCTCCGGGATCGGACTCGGGTCGGCCTGGGTCCACGCCATGTGGTTCCAAATGAGGCTTGACGCACCGAGCTGGAATCCAAACGACACCTGTGGGAGACATAACTGCAGCATACCCTCTTCCCCAGGTTATGAGCGGCACCGGGCCCCTCCAAGAAGGGTCCGGTGGCACTCGATACCGGACCATAGGTCGCGGGAGGGTTTCCGAATGGCAGAAGTGCTTCTCCTGCGGCGTACAGTCCGAAAAAACATTGAGGTGATTGTATGTGAACAATACCTTATTCAGACAAAACTGTGCTTCTCCCTGTGATTTGGGGAGGGCTGGTGGCTCCCCCCTTTCTGTTTGTTTGTCAATATAGGACTTTAGCGTCCGATTGACCCGCTCTACAATCGCCTGCCCTTGCGGATTGTAGGGAATGCCAAATGTGTGCTTGATGTCCCAGGTGGCCATGAAGGCGGCCAACTGCCTAGAGCTGTAGGACGGGGCGTTATCCGTTTTCACGTGCCGCGGCTTGCCCATCGCCGCAATGCAGGAAAGGAGGTGCTGCTCCACGTGGGAGGCAGCCTCCCCCTTCTGCGCCGTCGCCCAAACGAACTGAGAAAAGGTGTCAATGCAGACATGCATGTACTGCCATCTGCCAAACTGCGGCACATGCGTGACGTCCATCTGCCACACTTGATTGGCCTCTGTCCCTCGTGGGTTGACCCCCCACGAGGGCCCCCCCGGCACCCCTGCGCAATGCTGGCAAGAGCGTACTATACCTTGGGCTTGAGAAAGTGGCAGATTGAACTGTCTGGCGAGTGCCTTGGCGTTTTGGTGAAAAAATGCATGACTTTGAATTGGAGTGGTGAAAACTCCCAAAACTGAACGTTGCTGAATTTCTTTTGCCGCTGCATCCGCTCTGCTATTGCCCGCCGAAATCGGACCCGGTAGGTCTTGATGACTTCGGATGTGGGCAATATAGAGCGGCTCCGTGCGGTTCCGCAAGTGAAATTGAGTAGTGAGAAACAGACTAAGCAGATTCTTGTCTATCGCGGGGGTAATGTAAGCTCCCGGTAGACTGTGGAGCAAATTCCTAACGTACAGACTGTCAGTTATGATGTTTAAACGTTCCTTGGTGAAGGTGCGCAGAGCAAGGTTCACGGCTGCCAACTCCGCCCGCTGCGTGGACTTCTGTGGGAGAGTCAACAGCGTGTGCCAAGCTTCGCCCTCCTGCCAGGTCAAGACACCATATGTGCGTCCACCATCGGTAAAGACTGTCTTGGCCCCCTGAAGTGGGACCAGCGAAAGTAATTCGAACAAGCTGACTGTTCCTGTTTGAAGCGAGACAAGTCTGGGGTCTTTAGGGAAGTGGTATGCCAAGCTTCCAGTGAATCCTTCCAAAGCTATCGGAAGCGAGTCACCTAGCTGCATCAACTGATGAATTTGTTCCTTGGTGAACGGGACTATGACCTTAGCTAAATCGTGCCCAGAAATGTCCCTAGCTCTCAGCCTGCCGCGGTAGATCACCGCGGAGACCAGTTCTTGGGGCAGAACAATGTTCCGAGATGAGGTGTTAGGCAAGTACACCCACTCCACAATTTTCGCTCCCTTCTCTGAGTCTACTCCTAGCGCCCCAGTGAACATGGATCCCGACCGTACGATGTACAAATTCAGGATCGGGGCATATGGCCCCTGGGCGATCCTATCCACCCACCTCTGGCTGAGAACTTGGTTCACTTTCTCGAGCGCCAAGTGCGCGTCTCGAGAGATTTTTATCCGGTCTGCCGGCTGCTTACCTAAGGTTAGCAGCGAGAAGAGCGGCTTTAGAAGATCCGTATCCAAGCGAAAATACGGTCTGGCCCAATTGATATTCCCCAAAACTTGCTGCAATTCTACGAGGGTGACTGAGTCTTGTAGGTTTATCTGAGGTAAAACCGGTGCGGCGAAAGAGCGGAGAAGCCGATGGCCCAAGTATGAGAAGGGCTCGGTTCTCTGCACTTTCTCCGGGGCAATGAGTAAACCTTTGTCCCCCAGGCTGGCCTGGAGGTCTGAAAACATTTCGCTGCCAAGCTGTGGCAACGCTACCAAAATGTCGTCCATAAAGTGACAAACTATGGCTTGTGGGTAGAGGTTTCGAAACTTTGCCAGCGCGTCATGGACGTAAATTTGGCACAAGGTGGGCGAATTGAGCATGCCCTGTGGCAAAAATTTCCACGTGTAACGCTGCGTGGGCTCACTGTGGTTCACGACCGGCACCGTAAAGGCAAACCTCTCCCGGTCCCTGGGGTCTAAGGGGATTGTATAAAAGCAATCCTTGAGATCTACGACTAGAATCTCCCACCCCTCGGGAATCATGTTAGGATTTGGGATGCCGCATTGGAGCGGGCCCATCGGCTGGATGCATTTATTGATCTCTCTGAGATCATGGAGGAGTCGCCACTTCCCCGACTTCTTCTTAATAACAAAAATTGCCGAATTCCAGGGACTCGTGGACTGTTCTATATGTCCTGCGTCTAGCTGTTCTTTGACTAGCTGCTTGAGAGCAACCAATTTCTCCCCCACTACCGGCCATTGTTCTACCCAGACCGGAGTGTCGGTGAGCCATTTAAGTGGCAACGCCATTACCCAAAGGTAAGCGTGGCGCCGTACTGCTGTAGAATGTCCCGTCCCCAAAGATTGACGTGCACGTCAAGAATTGCGGCCGTATCACCGCCGTGCCGTCAGCCCTTGGGATTGTGACTTCTACCCACTCTCGGCTTCTAAACGCTTCCTGAACGCCGCCTACCCCCCACACATCGGAGACCGGCTCAATGGCCCACTCCCTCGGCCACTGGCTCCTGCTTATCACGGTCACATCCGCTCCGGTACCGGGTAACCCTGAGAACACTCTTTTGTGCAAAAATACCTCGATAACGGGGCGCTGCTTCCACTCAATGTTGGTCTCCACTGTCGCCAAGACCTGGTATCCCTGCACTGCCTCACCTGCGCTCGAGCGGTCTGCTGAACCGGACTCTGAGCTGGCACTGAGCCTTCTCTGGCTGCCTGCTGGCGAGTGACAAGGAACCAAGATCAGTTGCGCTAAGGTGTCTCCCTTGTGGATAGTTTGGGGTAGGTGTGTCCAAAGCTGGACTTGGAGGACGCCTGAAAAATTCGAGTCAATGACTCCTGGAATTATGAAAATTCCGCGTGCTCCAGCTACACTACGGGGCAAAACTAAACCTATAAAGCCTCTGGGTAGGGGTCCCATGTACTGGGAATCGACTAGATAGACTGTGCCCGGCAGATCGCATGTAACGTCCGCCTGGCAAGCCAATTCTAGTCCTGTGCTACCCTTGGGGCTGGCCTGCGCCCTCGTAGTGCCTGGAATGTGCCTGGAGCCTAGTCCAGTTCTGGGGAGTTCTGGATCTGGGTGAAGGAAGCCTCCGTTTCTGACTGGGGCCAGAGACGTGCCCGGATTCCGGTTTCCCGAACTCGGACAATACCTGGCCCAATGATAGCCTTTCTTGCACTTCGGGCAGGGGGTGCTCGGAGCCTTGGGACGGCCGGATTTTTGTCCGCCTCCCTTGGATCGGCACTCCCTAGCGAAGTGTCCGACCTTGCTACAAGTGTGGCATGCCCCTTTGATCTTGCCATTGCCCTGAGGTCTTCTTCCCCCCTGCACCGCGGCCGCTAGCAGCCCCATCTTGTAGGAGTCGGTGCCAACGTCGGAGCATGCTCGGATCATGTCCGTTAAGGTCAAGTCAGGGCGATTGCCCAGGGACTGCAAGATTTTACGGCAGTCCAGGTTGGTGTTGTCCTTAGCTAGCTTAATCATAAGCTCTTGTTGGGCCTGCTCATTATCAATCTGCCTGCTGATTGCTTCCTCCAGGCGATTGATGAAGTCCATGTAGGGCTCCTGGGCTCCCTGCTTGATAGCAGTGTAATTTTTAGCCGTTTTGCCAGACGCTGGGACCTTGAAGTATGCCCTGTAGGCAGCTTCGGCTGACATTTCTAGAGTGGCGAGAGGCAAGTTAATTTGAGTGTTGATGGGCTCAAAGGCACCTGAACCATACAACTGGTCAGGAAGTACTGCGCCTCCCATCCTGGCAGCTCGGGCTTGCGCCTCTAGGCAAAACTCGCTGTCCCAAATCATGTACTGGCTGGGGGTTAGCATCATCCTCATGACGGCTTTCCAATCATGAGGAATCCACATGGTGGTTTCGCACACTTGCTGAAGCGTGCCCCTCGTAAAACGACTCTGGAGCCCTGTCTCTGAAATTGCTTTCCGTAAAGCCATGAGAAGCTTGTACGGGACTGGGGAGTGTACTATCTGCTGTGCGCCCGTGAGCGCGTCCATCTCCAAGCGGATTGGACAAATCTGTCTAAGTTCAGCTAGTTGTTCAACTGACAATTCCCCCTTTTTAAGTTCTATCTCAGCTGTGCGCTGAAGGGCACTCTTCACGACTAGGGAGCCTGGAGCTGTCAGAGGAGCGCCTGCGCTCCTCATTCCTTGCGTTCCTTCGGTGACGTCTGCAGCTGTCACCGCGGGAACGCTCCCTATGCTACTCTGCCGATAGCTAATTGACGGATAGAGTGCCGTGGGCGCAGTCGGTTCGACTGGCTTGCCTGATGGCTCGACTAATGGGGGTTCTTTGGCCTCTACCCGGACTGGCTCGATCTCTGCTAAGAGTTTCCTACACTTTCTCCAAGTACGAACTATCCCTCCTGGAGCTTTCGGGGGTTGCTGAATACAGTCTCCTATCTGATCCCAGAGCTGCAGGGTTAACGTACCTACTTCTGGGTAAAGTAGGCAGTGTTCCCTGAGGTACGCCAAATGTCTCGCTAATTCCCTGCTGTGAAAGCGTAACTTAAATACCCTGGCCAGGATTTTAAACTCTTCCTCACGAGTTCTTTGGCTAGCGGACGGACCTGGTCTATGAGAGCAAGTCCCCATATTACCTGTGATTGGGTCTCCGGAAGATTCCTCCTCGGGACGAGTCGACGCGTCTTTGCAGGCAACAGGTTCGGGCGTCGGGTGTCTGGGATAGACCTCGGAGCGTGGACCTTCTGCCACGGGCCCTTCAACGGCCTCTGCGATGTCAGGGGCTCACAGCTGCCCTGAGCGGAACGCATTTCCCTCTATGGCAACCCTCCTCGAAAGCGGGGAGTAAGCGGTAGGAATGTCTCTCTGGGATGCCCCGCCGCAGGCTACTCCTCCGATCGGCTGGCTGCCGGCCGGAGCGCCGCGCTGTCCTCCGGGATGACGGGTCGCGGTTCAAGCGTAGAACTGGACCGCGTGAATCGCTACTCACGAGTAGACCTCTCCGGGGTCTCTTACTCACGAATAAATCACGTCGGGGTCACCAGCTGTAGCGATGTTGGGCCGCTAGGGCGGCGCTAGGTCCCGGAGGAGACTGATCAATGACAACACGGGGCAACAGGAGCGAGATCAGATCAGTGGTTTATTGGAAAAATACATACGCCTTTTATAGATCAGAAGGCAGGTAGAAAAAACCATCACCCGGGAGTCAATCACATCACCTGTTTACTCAGGTTAATTGAGAAACCCCTCGAAGGGAAGTTAATTATTTCAGACAAACACGGGATGAGGGAAGCCATTGTTTTAGGGCTTAGACAGGGGTAAACATATTCACTATTTGCACCGGGGATTTCCTTGGCCAGGAGATGAGTGTTTACCTAATCAGTCACTGGGGTTAGCGATCTGCCTACCTTGCAGAATCGTCGGTCAGGTCATGTAATTGGGTGAATCAAACCCTATCATTTATTCACCCCCCTTAATTTAGCTGCCCGCAGAAGCCACCGCCAGGAGCCTTCTCACCTAAGCAGCCTCCGCCGGGGCTGTTCCATGCCAGATGGGCATGGGGAATCCGCATGCAAGGATAAAATGATGAGCAGTTGGGATCTTATGTGGCACTCTTCATACTCTGTGGGGGAGGTAGAATGAAATGCAATAAAGAATTCAATTCCTTCCAAGTTGTTGGGTTTGTTTGTTTTTACCATGATGCAAAAGATATGGTTTACTGTACTTTTTCCACATAAGAAAATACAAGGCAGAAGTAAGATTAAGCAGTTCTTCCTCTGTTCAGATGCATCGCCAACTCAGGGCGATTGGCTTCAAAAGCATAGGGGACAGTAACACACAGCTGGCATGCGAGTTTCACTTGGGCCTAATGATAGCACTTTTGCCCCTGTTTCCTGCCAGACATTAATGGGTTTGTCAACATGAAAATTTAATATGCCTTGAATACATGCAATCCTTTGATTTACTCTTTTGTTCCAATGAAAGGACCATAATCAGTGTCAACATCTATAATCGGCCTTGGCCTTCCTGTGCTTCCTCTAATCCTACAATATCATTCTGAACATTTCCAAGCTGCTTAAAGATCCATTAGGCTGGTGTCTGCAGGAAGAATCTACAAATGCATGGAATCCATAGAGTCTGGTGTGGATCTATAGGTGTGAATAGTCCCCTCCAGGTGGATTGGTTATTCAATGTTTCATGGACACTTTTCTATTCATCAGAGTCACCGAACTCATTGCAAAGACATATCAGCCCAGATTGATCATAAGGTCAGCAGAGGCAACATCTGCTGAATGTTTTCCAGATTTCCAGATATTCCACTGCACTAGAGCATAAGCTGTTCCACAGAACTGTTATATGGGTTAGATGGGGGGGGAGTATTGCCTGGGAGCCGGATCCATCCCCGAATGCCAATTCATCCGGCCCACGAAGCCTTCATCGCTCCCGGAAGCAGATGTAAAATGTGTCCGTATGGTTGCATTTTACATTTGCTTTTGGGAGCGATGAGGGCTTTGTGGGCCGGATGAATTGGCATCAGGGGCCGGATCCAGCTTGCAGGCCAAAGTGATCAGCCCCCTGAACCACATGACCAGCCTACAGCCCAAAAAGTTTGGGCACCCCTGGGTTAGATGTTATTAAATTTTGTAGTGTTTAATGTTTTTGATCTTCCCTCTGAGCCTTGCAAATGCAGTAAAAGGGGGAAAAATCTAAACAGTAGTAATCGCAATGCACATTTTCACTTCAGTTATTTCTGAGCACAAGAATGGATGATCTAATTAAGAAGTCTTCTTTCCTGCTTCTTTAAGCAGGAGAAAATGCCACAGAAAATAAATGACTCATGGATTTCTCACCAGTAAATAATTTCATCATAATTCTCCCCATTCCTGAATAGAAATCTGATTATCAATGGGGAAATCAGGAAAATGCAACTTGTATTTACACAAGCCATTAGCATATCTCATCTTAATGTTATTTTGTTCTATTATATTGAACATGAAAGCACATTAAAGAACTTGACAGATCTTCGTTAGTACATCCAAAGTTGATTTTGCTGAATGAAAGCAGATGAGTCTGTTGTTTGATCTTCAGCGTTGGATCGCTTTGGGTTTTTTGGGATCTACTTCTCTCCAAGGATGGAGAGAAAGATCTTCTTTTGGGGGGAAAAGAATGGCATGAAATGGAAACCTCAGCAGCCTCATCTCTCCTGTCTAAATTATACCAAGAATCTTCTTAGAAACAAAGTCCCCACTACCATCCAACTTTCC
The DNA here is from genome assembly GCA_035047305.1 of Bradypodion pumilum. Taxonomy (NCBI): domain Eukaryota; kingdom Metazoa; phylum Chordata; class Lepidosauria; order Squamata; family Chamaeleonidae; genus Bradypodion; species Bradypodion pumilum. Next base: position 59,547,781 of record JAWDJD010000004.1, on the reverse strand, counting down.
CTTGTTTCCCTCTTTAACAAAAGTTTCTATCAAATGTGCACAGATAATTTTTTTTCAGCTGTAGGATGTGGATGCCAACAAGCTCAGCAATTTATAGCAGACTAGCAAGGGTTGCCCGGCGTTGCCGGGCTTTTTTCTCCGTGTGTTTTAATAAAAAATGAACCAATTTTATTTTTGCAATAGTTTTAAATTGTGTTGGAAGGTTAAATTGTGTTAATGTTTTTTAAAAATTGCTTAGTCTGTGATTTTAATTTTTTAAATGTTTATTTATGTAAAAAATTTTAGGCTTGGCTGTTATTAACTGGGATCTGCTTTTTTGGGTTTTTTTGAGGATTAATAAAAGAAGAAAGTATGATATAATTTTTTCAAATTGTTTTATGTAAGTGAATAATGTTTTAGTTTTTTGAATTTTTTTTAATTAGTTGTACCGTAGGTCATAATTTTAATAATGTAAAAGTAAATGTTTTTTACATTCAATGTTTTTAAAATGTGTTTAGATGTTTAGAGTTTAAATTTGAGTTATAACTCAGCACAGGATTTTTAAAAGTTTCTATTGTATTTTATTGACATATGTTTTAGTGTAAAAATTTTTACTTGTTTTTATTGGTGTGACCTTTTGTGTAAAATTGTGAATTTGTGTTATGTTTTTGATTTGTTTTTACTCTTGTGGCCTTTTATTTGGAGCTGTTGTGTGTTTTTGAATTGTTTTTACTATTGTGGCCAGCAGGTGGTGCTGGTAGGGGTTATTGTATTTTGCCTTTTTTTTCTCTCCTGGCCTCTGGGTGGAGCTTCTTCTGGTAAGTAGTCTCTTTCTTTATTCATTTCTTTTTTAGTCCTGGTGGAGGTAGCACATCTTTTGGTAAGTTTGCTTGTTTTCTTTGTTTTGTGGGGGGGGCGGGGGGGTTGGAATTTGTATTTTTGTCTGTTTGTTTTGTTTTTGATTGTGTCTTTGTTTACTTCGTATTGTTTTTGGTGTTTTTGTTTTTGTGTATTTTTGGATGTGTTTGACTGTTTTTAGTAATTTTTTAAAAAAATTATTTATTTATTTGGTGGTGGGGAAGGGACGTGGTCATTGGGGGTTAGGAAGGGTGGGCTAGGTGGTGGGGAGAGGGGCATGGTCGTTGGGGGTTAGGAAGGGGGGCTAGGGGGGGCATGGTCGTTGGGGTTAGGAAGGGAGGGCTCGGTGGTGGGGAGGGGGGCTTTAGTGTGTTATGGTGCTTTGATTGTGTGAAGTCGTGAAAGTAGATCGGGTTTCCCCTTTAATATCAGTGGGTGGTGGTTGTGACCCCTTCTCCGCTGGCTACCCTAGGGTTGGGAGGTTTGTGGGGAGAAAAGGGGTATATTGCCCCAACACTTCTGGAACCAAACGATCAGGCAGAGTGGATCGATCCCACCCCTCCCCCTCCTTAAAACCATTCCGTTTTTAAAGAGAAGAAAAGACGGAGTTGTTTTAAGGAGGGGGAGGGGTGGGATCGATCCACTCTGCCTGATCTTTTGGTTCCAGAAGTGTTGGGGCAATATACCCCTTTTCTCCCCACAAACCTCCCAACCCTAGGGTAGCCAGCGGAGAGGGGGATTGCAACCCCCCACCCACTGATGTTAAAGGGGAAACTCCAGTCGGGACCTTCAGGCGCTGTTGGTGAGGGAAAGAAAGCCAGCTGGTGTTTGCTTGGCTGTGAGGCGGTGAGTTGTTTTTCGTTGGGGGTTAGGAAGGGTGGGCTAGGTTGTGGGGAGGGGGGCATGGTTGTTGGGGTTAGGAAGGGTGGGCTCGGTGGTGGGGAGGGGGGTCATGGTCATTGGGGGTTAGGAAGGGTGGGCTAGGTGGTGGGGAGGGGGGCTTTAGTGTGTTATGGTGCTTTGTTTGTGTGGAGTCATGAAAGTAGATCGGGTTTCCCCTTTAATATCAGTGGGTGGGGGTTGTGACCCCCCTCTCCGCTGGCTACCCTAGGGTTGGGAGGTTTGTGGGGAGAAAAGGGGTATATTGCCCCAACACTTCTGGAACCAAAAGATCAGGCAGACTGGATCGAATCCCCACCCCCCCTCCTTAAAACAACTCCGTTTTTAAAGAGAAGAAAAGACGGAGTTGTTTTAAGGAGGGGGGTGGGGGGTCGATCCACTCTGCCTGTTCCTGTGGGTCCAGAAGGGTTGGGGCAATATACCCCTTTTGTCCCCACAAACCTCCCAACCCTAGGGTAGCCAGCGGAGAGGGGGATCGCAACCCCCACCCACTGATATTAAAGGGGAAACTCCAGTCGGGAGCTTCAGGCGCCGTGGGTGAGGGAAAGAAAGCCGGCTGGTGTGTGCTTGGCTGTGAGTTGTTTTTCTTTTTCATTTTTCGGGTGCCAGTTTCCTCAGCGCTCTGCGCGCTCATGGCGCGCAGGACGCTGGGGCTTGTAGTTATGGGTTGCTGTTTTGTGTTTGTGCTGCGTTTTTTTAAAATGCTTTTCTTTCGATTGGCTGCGGCGCGTTTCCAAACGCTGCCCCGTGCGAGAGCCTCTCAGCCTGATTGGCTCTGGCGCGGTGCGGCGCAAGGAATGTTGGGAAGTGAAGTTGTTTCCCTTTCTTCGCGTTTGTGGGGCTGTTGCCCCACTGCCGGTTTTCTCAATCCTTCGTTGACCTGCGTACCCAGATCGGCCGTGTGCATGAAGGGTGAGTGCAGGCAAGTAGGGCGAGGCATAGCAACCTATAGCCAGTTCCAACGGTTAACCCTTGGATTTATAAGTTAAGATGTAACCACTGAAATCCCCACCCCTTTCCTAACAATGACACATTTGCATTGATATATCACCCCGTGGCTGCCCAAAATAGCCTTAAACACAAGGTCATGGAGATTTAAATTGTTGGTTCAACATAGCTGTGTTTCTTCTTTGTTGGGGACCCCACACAAGCAGAAACAGCTGTCAGCTGATATAGTCAGCCCATCTGCTGTGGAGGGAAAGAAATATATTCCACTGGAATTGCTGTGAGCTTTATGTGCCTATAACTTGGTCACTGCAACATCATACTTGAGCCAATAATCCCTTATCAGACTCCTTTATCTCCTCAGTTTCCATGAGTTATTGATGAAATAGAGAGAGAGTGATACTGCCTTGAGACAATATCTGTGTAGTAGGAGAAAAGTACAGTATATCATTCTTTCATGTCTTAAGAGCTGTGTAAGATTTTATTCTGCTATGATTCTCTCTATAAGAAATACAGTAGCATAACCCCATTCAGAGACTCTGGAGCTGTGAAATAGCCTGCCTTTTGAGTTTGCAGTCCTATAACCACTTGGTTGTAAAGGTAAAGGTAAAGGTTTCCCTTGCCCGAAAGCCAGTCATATCCAACTCTAGGGTTCAGTGCTCATCTCTGTTTCAAAGCTGAAGAGCCAGCGCTGTCTGCTTCTGCAGATGTTTCTGTGGTCATGTGGCAGGCATGACTAGACACTGAAGAGCACGGAACACTGTTACCTTCCCACCGAAGTGGTCCCTATTTATCCCCTTGCAATGTCTTGCTTTTGAACTGCTAGGTTGGCAGGAGCTGGGACAAAGACAGGAGCTCATTCCGTCCTGCAGTACTCGGGAATCGAACTTCTGTCCTTCCCCTTCTCAGTCAGCGTCTTAACCACTTGAGCCACTGCAGTTGTAGTTATGAGTAAAGTTGAATAGGATGGGAGATGGGAAATGCTTCTTTTTTTGGACTGTAATTCTCAGAATCACCACTATTATTTATTACCTACATAAACAGCATAAGCAAAACAGCTAAACCCATGAATGGAAACAATAACAGTGATTTACTTTTTGTGGATGATCAGACACTGTTAGCAAGTACTGTATAGCTGAGGAATTACAGCAACACCTTATGTCCATGAACCAAGAATACAAGAGAAATAATATGAGAATCAATAAAGAGAAGACTGAGGTAGTAGCAATTGGAAGGAAAAAGCATACTTTAAATAGCACATTAGAGAGAACAGGTATAAAGCAAGAGGCAGAGCTCAAATACTGAAGAACAACATTTACTGAAGATGGAAAAATGAAGAGATTAACATATGGTGCAGTAAGGCAAACCAAATATTGAGACAGTTAGCTCTGCTGTTACAACATAAGGCACAAAGAAACACCTCATACACAGCATATTCATTCCCACCTTATGTTACCAGTGCCAAACATGGACACACAGCAAAACATAGATGAAAGTTGGTCACCACGGACATGAGATGTCTGAGGAAGGCTGCTAGAATGACTAGAAGGGACAAAATCAAGAATGAAATTATAAGGGGATGAATTAGAATAGAACCAATCTAGAACTGCATACAGAGACAGCAAATAAAGGGGTTTGCTCATTTGGAAAGAATGTCTTAGATTCCATATCATACAAGACATATGTGGAAAGAGGAGAAGGACAAGGACCACAAGGCAGACCTAGAGGAAAATGGAGAGATAACATCAAAGATATATTGCAACAACAACAAATAACACTGGTGGAGGCCGCTACAAGTGCCAGAGCAAGAACCTTGTATCTCCCTCAATACCTGAATGGGTCAAAGAAGAAGTAAAGAGGAAGAATTCTCAGAATATCCCAGCCAGCAGGGCCACTATTCAGCAGCAATTCTTTTAACTTATTCCTTTCTCATTTCTGAGGAATATTTGTAGATGAGGATGGCAATCCAGACCTAGAGATTCAAAGGATGAATAATAATTTGCTGATCCAATCCAATCTTTCTTTCCTTATACTGTGTTTTGTTTTGTTTTAATGATATCTTAGACAAAGAGCACAAAACTGTAAAATCATTAAACAGAACTTTATAATATCAAAAGACTGAAATGGATAATGAAGTATAAAGGAGAAATTTTTAACAAAGCATGCAGCTGTGGGACAATTAGATTAATTATACTACCTGCTTATACTTGAATACAAGCCTAAAGAATAGCAAGATTTACAATCAAGGACGATCATATTCAGTACAATTAAATTCACACTTCAAGGAGGTCTGAATTTCTGTTAAATAATCACACTCTCTTTGATGCTTTGAGTGATGAAGTTCTCTTGGATCCTCTGCAGGAGTGTGAAGATAGTTTGTACAAGTGTTTTTGTGTTACTTCTCTTGTCTTGGCAGGAAGGTCCAGATCATTGTTACTGGTACTTTATATCTGCCATTTCATTACTTCTGAGAGTCCTGTGGATCTCAATGTTCTCACTCTCCTATGTCTTTTTTATTTTTTTATTTTTGCAGGACAAAGCAATCGTCTTCCCAGTAGTAATGTATGGCTGTGAGAGTGGACCATAAGGAAGGCTGAGTGGAGAAGAATAGATGCCTTTGAACTGTGGTGCTGGAGGAGACTCTTGAGAGTCCCCCGGACTGTGAGGAGATCAAATCAATCAATCCTAAAGGAAATCAAACCTGACTGCTCCTTGGAAGGACAAATACTGAAGCTGAGGCTCAAGTACTTTGGCCACCAAATAAGAAGAGAGGACTCACTTGAGAAGACCTTGATGCTGGGAAAGATTGAAGGCAAAAGGAGAAGGGGGTGGCAGAGGATGAGGTGGATGGATGGAATCATTGATGTGATTGGTGTAGATCTGGCCAGGCTGAGGAGGATAGCAGAGGAGCCTGGCGTGCAGTGGTCCATGAGGTCACAAACAGTCAGACTCGACTGTGCAACTGAACAACAACAACAAGTGTGTCAGGTTAACAGAAATGTTCTAATAACCTTTGGCGGCTAGAATCCGGTAGTCCAGTAATTTTTAATACAGAATTGTGGCTATAGTTGTTTGCACACTCAAGACTATGCCCTCTTGTAAGACCTCTGAATGAAGGTACAAAGGATCTGAATGTTGCTGTTCTAATGGGTCTTTAGTTGAGTAGGTTCACTGAATTTCAGGATTGTGGCTCAAAATTCAAACTCTATATTAAGCTAATACCTTTATTAAGCCAACTAAAAGGTGACCATATTTAACCTCCTGTGCAAAAATTTAAGTGGGATACTTGGCTTTTAACATCCAGTCTCTTTATTACTTCCTTGTCTCATTTCTTTAGATAACCTTTCATCCTGCCCTATCCTACCTTTTGCCAACACCTTGCTAGTGACGGAACCAAGGGACCTCAAAAGCTTGCATGTAGTTTTGTGTAGGATGTTTGCATGTGTGCATCAGCCTAACAAAGGTATGACTTTAAAATTGCACTTGGATTTGGACTTGGTCAACACAGCTCACTGAGTGTATTGCAACGCTTAGGTTGCCTAGCAGACTATTGAAATGAATGGCTGAATAACTTTGATATTTGTCTAAAAAAGGAAAGGTCAGTGAGATGTTCCTGGATTGAATAGGATGATGGGGGAAGTGCCTTGCATTTATCACATAACAAATTAATCTGGACATATCTGGGTCATTCATTCCGTCAGTTTTAAAGGTTTGTAGTGAATTACCTGAGACAAGATAAGTATTGTGATGTAACCTTCTGCAATATTTCCAACAAATGGCAGTGCTGCTCCCAATTTTTAATTAGGCTTGTTTTCCTCCAACCATTAGATATATGTGAAAGATCTGATGAGTCAACTAGACGTTGTGTGTTCACCATTTGGGATGTTGTTCTACCTTTTCTGAAGTTGTCAAATAACAGAATTTTTGCCAAGCCACTGTAGGCTTGCCATATCGCTGTTGGCAGAGTTTCATTCAGACTTTAGGCATTCTTCCCAATGGCATGCTGGCTCATATTCCAAGCTTTCCATTGGAAAAAAGAAGAAGTTAAGGCTATAGTGCTTACAGAACCAGAGAGATAAGGCAAAACATATAGCCATTCTTTCTGGTCAGTTATTATAGACAAGAAAGTGAGGAAGACCTAAAGAAAATCCTGCTTAGGTTGAAAGAGGAGAGTGCAAAAGCTGGCTTAAGACTCAACATCAAGAAAACCAAGATAATGGCAACAGGTTCTATCAGTCCCTGGAAAATAGATGGGGAAGAAGTAGAAGCAGTGACAGATTTCACTTTCTTGTTGTTGTCATTCAGTCGCACAGTCAATTCCGACCCTATGGACCATTTTCCTCCAGGCACCTCTGTCCTCCACCATCCCCCTCAGCCTTCCAGGTTTTGTGCCCATTGTGTCTACAATCCCATCTAGCCATCTTATCCTTGGCCTCCCCCTTCTTCTTTTGCCCTCCACCTTCTCAAGTGAATACTCCCTTCTCATTTGATGTCCAAAGTACTGGTGGGGGACAGAGGTGCCTGGCGGGCAATGGTCTATATGGTCACAAAGGGTCGGAATCGACTGTGAGACTGAACAACAACAAAGCTTTCCTTCATGAGTTGACAATGAATAAACTATATGTAGTTTGATAGGATTTCATAGATTTATAAATTAAAAATGTATTGTTTCATAGGAAGTCTATGCCTACTTAGTTTACAGACATCGAAATCTGTTTGCAAAGCTGCTATTTGGGAGGCGACGAGAGCTGCAGGAAAAAAAAAATCTTTTCCAAATTCTGACATTATGCATCTTACTCACCTTCCATCTTCCTCACCTTTGTCTTCCATAGACTTCTGGGAGCATAGTTAAGAGGATAAATTATTATAAATTTTAGCTGCTGCTGCTTCGATTTCGGTTTAATGAACTTATGGTTGTAGTGAATGTTAAATTTCTAGAAGGAAGTTTCGAATAGTCATAAAGAAATTATGTTCTTCTCAAGAATTCCACACATGAAGAACCAATTCTACTAATTAGTTCATCTTCTGCTACAGAATAACCCACAACAGTAGTGAAAAAGCAGTTAGCAATAGCAGTTAGACTTGGCTGTAATCCTTGTACTAGCTAGAGCAGGGGTTCCCAACCTAGGACCCGCAGGCTGAATCTGGCCCCTGGTGGCATTTCATGTGCCCCCATCCCTATAGTGGCATTCAAAAAAATAAAATGGCCATCCCTTTGGAGCTGTTGGGACAAAATGGCCACCCCCTCCCATTGTGCAGGAATGGCAAAATGGCCAACCAGCCCTCAAAGCTGACTGAGAGAGTGTGACCCAGCCCCGGGCTTGAACAGTGTGGGAACCCCTAAGCTAGCAAAAATACTATTTCAAGTGATCCCTATTGTAGTGCAAAAGTATTTGAAACCTGTTTGGCCTCAGCAATTAAGACCTATTAACCTTACAAAAGATCTGTTATTAAATTCATTGATATAAATCAACCCAGCTTCGAGCATTTTGGATTCTTTTCATAGGTGAAACATCGAGAGGAACTCTCAATGATGAGTAGCAGCCCTCATGCTGCTAAATTTATGACTAGAGCATGGCTCACAGCAGTCCACAGATCTCCATTTGAAATTCACTTTATGAGCTGTTGCAACATCATTTTTCTGCACTGCTGGACTTGGAGGTGTATAACAAATTTCTTGGAGATGTGAAAGATTTGTGACTGTTTGTGTAACACTTTTCTTCAGGAGGTTTTTTTTTTGTTTTTGTTTTTTTGTCCAAGAGGGTCCAGTTTCCAAATGCTATGAAAGAAATACCTTTGACCTGATTGCCATGGACCTCTTGCTGGGATAAACTGAACATTCAGGACAAAATGCCTTCTGGTCCTCAGCTTGCTTTATGATCCAAAAATTGTGAAGGCTATCAATTTGTACAGGACAAATTGTACCCATTTGTGCAAAACTAGGCAAGTAGGCATCCAGGCAATTTTTGATAGATAATCAGATGTTGTTGTTGCTGGGGATGTTGTTGTTGGTGGGGGGGATTCCCTGTGGAAAAGAACAGCAAATATGATGCAGCATGAAATTTCAAAGCCGAAGCAATATAGCCAAACATAGGAGGATCCTTTCCTGGAGGTCTTTTACCGTTCTTCAGGATGAGGTTTTCAAATGCGTTTTGACTTCTCTCCAATAAAGACATTCCTAAATGAAAAATGAGCCATATAAATATTTAAAGAGCAATAATAGGAAGGGAGGAAAGCACATCATTATTACCAGGGGGAAAGTAAAAGTGTCAGATTTGTTTTTTCTGGGAAATCAGAAGCATCTCATTGGATGTTCTGGATGACCAGACTTAAAGGTGGCACTTTCGTCCTTTTTGACGTGCAGAGAAGATGCTTAGAACTGGGGGAGACATTAAACACATATTTGAGAGCATTTTGTTTGGGAGCTATGCCAGTTTATCATCATCATCATGAAAAAGGAGGAGGAGGAGGACAGCAACAACAACGTCAACAACAAAAACAATGGCAACAACAAAAACAAAATAACTATTTGATAGTCTACCGCATACTTGGATAAATGAGACATTGCAGATTTGTGGAATCAATGATAAAATTAGGAGTTGCTTGATAAGATTGATGAAACAATGGAATAACACGTTAATCGTAAATGTTAGGAAACATCAAAATCAGAAAAGGTATATTTCAAGGGGATTAATTATCACCCTTGCTATTTGTAATACAGTAGCTGTGGTACCATTGACGATACTGTTGAATAACACAGATCATAGATATCAAGCATCAAGGACATCTGGAAGGATTTTGCACCTGTTGTATATGGATGATCTTAAAACTATAGTGGTACCTCACTTAAAGAGCATAATGTGTTCCACGGGATGGCTCATTAAGCAAGTTTGCTCTTTAAGCGAAACACCACTGTAAGTGACCAATTGTGATTTCTGGCGGGGGGATTGCGAACCCCGATTTAGTTGTTAAGTGAGTTTTTGGTTGGTTTTAGTTGTTAAGCAAGGCAACCATTCAGAAAGTTCTTACCATTCCCCCACTACCGCTGACAGCAGGGTGGGTAACACCAGTCTGCCCCTCCAACACTCCCCCGCATGCCATCAGTCCGGCCCACAAACACTTCCCCTCACACTGCTGCCGCCACCACCACCACCGCAAACACTCCTACACACACAGCACCAGCCTGGGCCGCAAACACTCCCCCACACATTGCCACTGCTGCTGCAAACACTCTCACAGACACCACCACCACCACCAGTCTGGCCCACAAACACACGCCACCAACCCCACTGCTTCCCTGCATACCAGCCTGCCGTGGGTGAAGGAAGGGTCTGCTAGTTTTTGAGTGAGTGTTGTAGCAGTTTGAGTTGTGATGAGTCCAAGAAAGAAGACTATACACCAGGCTTGGTTAAATCAAACTGGTATATTAACATTTACAGTCCAAGTAAATAAACATTACATTCAGCATTATTCAGCTCTGCTCTTCTGCTCAGTCTGTGCTTCTGCTCTGCAAGCCTTGCTCTGCAAGCTCTGTAAAAAAAGCTTTGCAAGCAACTTCTATTTATATAGGAAGCAAACACTTAAGGTTACAATGTATCTTATTAACTGTCAATCACTACAGAGCTGAGCTATGGTGATTGCTTGCACCTGTTCCTTGTTAACTGACCTCAGCCTGACTTTATTATTATATCTGCACTTTGCCTCACTAACTATAAGCATATTATTGACAGGGTCCTGCCTGTCTTTGCCCGTGCTCAGCCAGAGCAGCACTCGGGAAGGACGCGGGCAGCTGCATGTGTCTGCCACTTCCGCTGCCATTGCCACCATCCATTTCCCCTCTGCCTGGCTTGGCGTGTCCCTAACACCGATCCATAACAGGGTGGATATTTTTAGGGATGTTTTAAGGGATTTTGTAAGGGACACGCCAAGCCAGGCCAAGGGGAAAAGGAAGGCAGGGGGAGCGAGGCAATGGGCCAGATGGAATGGTGCTGTGGGGCAGATCTGGCCCACGGGACATAGGTTGAGAACCCCTGATATAAACAATAATTACCTGGGCAGTACCAGTGTTTATTTATTTATTATTTATTTATTTAAATTTATATGCTACCCAATCAGGAGAACCCGACTCAGGGCGGTGTACAACAGTTAAAAATGTATAAAAACAGATTTTAAAATCCCAAATTGCCCACTCACTTCCCCACCCTACTACCCCCCACTCCAATTAAAAGAATAAAAAGAAATAAAAGGGAATGGGGGGGATGCAACAACACAAAGGGAGATATATTAACTAAGTACTAACTGGGGGTGAGCCAACAGGCTGGAGCCATATTCCCATTAAGGCACCACACCTGCCCTGTCAGCCAGGTTTTCAGACTTTTCCTGAAGGGCAGCAGTTCTGTCTGTAGCCTCAATTCTGTTGGAAGGAGGTTCCAGAGGGCTGGTGCGGACACGGAGAAGACCCTCCTTTGTGTGCCAGAGAGTCGGGCCCCTCTAGCTGAAGGCACAACTAGGGAGCCCCTCTGGTCTGGTTGGATGGGCAGACACTCTCGGGATGATGCGGTCTCTCAGGTATCCTGGCCCACTGCCATATAGGGCTTTAAAGGTCAAAACCAGCACCTTGAATTGCACCCAAAGGCAAACTGGTAACGAGTGCAGCTCCTGGAGTAGTGGGGAGTTACCACACCGACTGGGTATGGCCCTCCAGAAAAGAGGAAAACCAGGACAACAGAGTACCCTGGATCCCCAATCCTTTGAGCCGTTCCAGAAGGATACCATGGTCGATGGTATCGAAGGCTGCTGAGAGGTTAAGGAGAGCAAGGATGGTCGGATGACCACCATCCCACTCCCACCAGAGATCATCCATCAGTGCGACCAATGCCATCTCCGTACCATGTCCAGGCCTGAATCCTGATTGAAAGTGGTCCAGATAATCCGCTTCCTCCAGAGCCCCCTGCAGCTGGCGTGCCACCGCCTTCTCCAAAACCTTCCCCAAAAAGGGGAGGTTGGAGACCGGCCTGTAGTTGTTTAGGACAGCTTGGTCAAGGGATGGTTTCTTCAGGAGGGGGCACACCAAGGCATGTTTGAGCAGTGCAGGAAACACCCCCTCCCACAAAGATGCATTTATTATTGCCCCAACCCAGCCTCCTGTCACTGCCTTAGCGGCTTTCACCAGCCAGGTGGGAGAGGGGTCCAAAGGACATGTGGTGGCCCGCACTGCTGCAAGGAGCCTGTCCACTTCATCAGGGACAACTGGATCAAACTTGACAGGGATGTCATGGGGAACATCTAAGTATTGTAAAGAATACATGAAATGTTACTGTGTCTTTAAGTGTAACAAACTGAACAGAGGTGAAGTGAATGATTGGATGAGTTTGCAGAATTACTGCATATAATGGAGCTTTGGAGAATGCTCTATGCTCTTGGACTTCATACCATGTAGCCATAATGCTCTTGGTCTTCATACCATGTAGCCATACTGCTGCTCTTGAACTTCATATCATGTAGCCATACTGCTGCTCTTGGGTTTTCTTACCATGGAGCCATAATGCTGTTTTGCTGAACTGTTTTATATGAAGCTTTGATGCTGCTTGCTTGAGTCAGTGATCTCAAGTCATGATGCCTTCTGCTGGTGTTTTCCTATGATGATGTTTACTGGACCAGGATGCTGAACACAGAGGTTTGTTCTCATATGCCAATGTGCAAGGATTGTTGTTTGCTAGTGAACCAAGGCAGACTGGAATCTAGCAAGTAAGACTGTTTCCAATTTATCTACTGTTCTTCTAAGGGTACTGAACTGTTTGCCTGGAAGGGAAGAACTGCTGGCTGTGTGTTTACTCTCCAGGGGAGAGAGAGAGAGTGCCAGCATTGCCTTGATAAAGACTGCAACATATTTGATAAGCAAGCCGGGACTGAAAGGGCTTTGCCAAACTTTGCAGCCAGCCAGGGAAGAGCTGGAACTGCAGTGTGTTTTGCTGTGTGCAACAACTTACAGAGAAACTAAGAAACTGTGTTTATCTGCCTAATAACTCACAGAGAAGGATCTGCTGTTTATGTTTCTTTATCACATTTTCTGCTGAGTAAAAGCTATTTATGTTTGCACCATTATACTGAGCCAGTGACTGTTATTATCTGGGTGAAGGGAGATAGTCAAACTGGCACCTCTGCTGATGCTGAAAGTTAATCACTCTACTCTGCTAAATTCAAACCCAGCACTCTAAAATCCCTAAAAAAACTGATCCCAGATCACACAGAAAGACTGTGCTCCGGTGCCCCCCGGACCCTCACTGCCCATGCCAGAGTCAAGCCCCGAGTGGATCCGATCGATTTTCTCCACCAGATGGTCAGCAAAGTCCTCAGCCAAACCCTGCCAACTGGGCACTTCACCCCACCCCCCGCCAAGGAGGGACCTGGTTACCCGAAACAGGGTGGCTGGGTGATTATCAGCGGAGGCAATAAGGGTGGTGAAATATTGTCCAGAGGAAAGTCCCCCAGTTCCCACTGGAATCTGACTGGATCCATTAGTTGTCGGGGGCGGGCCAATTTAATAGACCCTGCCTCCCTATGATGAAGCGTTGCCCCCAGAAAGTCCAGAGTCACCAGGTAGTGATCTAGCCATGGCACAGGTACTAGGTATAATTTCTGTAGTCTCAGATCACTCTGCCACCACTCCGACAAGAAGACTAAGTCCGGTGTGTGGCCACTGCACCTGGTTGGACCCTGAATTACCTGAGTCAGGCCCATGGCTGCCATGGAAGCCATGAACTCCTTTGCTACCTCAGTGCCAGTGCCCTGCGAAGGCAAATTGAGTCCCCCAGAATCATTAGCCTAGGGAACTCCAATGCCAACACCAAGACAGCCTCAAGGAGCTCAGACAGGTAGTCCCTTACCCTGCAAGGGGGCAGGTATAGGAGTAAGACTCCCAACTCACCCATAGGGCCCAATTACAGGAGCAGAGCTTCACAGCCAGGAACTTGTGGAGCGGCGGCCCTGGCGACTCCAAAGGACTCTCTGACTAGAATGGCAACACTACCGCCCTTCCCCTCAATCCTAGGCTGGTGAAAAAACAATGGACACGGCCGGACACATTTCTGATAGAGGTACACCATCCTCTGGTCTCAGCCAGGTTTTGGTGATGCACGCCAGGTTGGCTCACCCCCCTAAAATGGAACCTGCAATCAGGGGGGCCTTATTACAAACCGACCTGGCGTTCATCAGCAGCAGCCTAAGAGAGGGAGCAGATATATATATATATGTTAAGATATATCACTATTGTTGTAGATTGGATGATGGCTGAGTTGGATGCTTTGGACCAGAGAACAAGGAAGCTGATGACTGCAAACCATACTCTTCATTCACAAAGTGATGTGGATAGATTATATTTGCTGCAAGAGAGTAGGGGACAATGATTGCTGCAAATCAAACAAATGGTGGAAGAGGGGGAAAGGTTTCTCAGTAAATACATTTGTAGCAGTAAGGAGAAGATGTTGAATGAGGTTTCTAAGGAAGATATTATCAAGATGATGAGTTATGGTGTTAAGGAATAGAATAAATGCTTTGAATATTAAACCATTACATGCTTACTTTATTTAAAAAATTGAAGGAAAAGTGGATAGGACTAATAACTGAGTATGGCTAAAATCCAGTATCCTGAAAAAGGACACAGAAGGACTTAAATTTGTTGCCCAGGCACAAGCACTACAAACCAATGTAATTAAAGCAAAACTTGAAAAAGCTGGAACTGACAGTAAGTGTAGGTTTTGTAAAGAAATAGATGAAAGAACCACATCATCAGAGGATGCAGTAAGATCACACAGACTGACTACAAAGGATACCAGAAACAAATTGCAGAAATGTTACATTAGAATCTCAAGAATTATAGAATGCCATCTTCAAAATATTGGAAAGAACACAAACCTGAAATGGTGGTTGAGAATGAGGAATAGACAGTTAAAATATTGTGGGACTTTAACTTCCATAGAAATAAGAAGCTAGAACATGAAATTCCAGATATTAAAGTGTGTTTGGAGGGGAAATTGGTTAAGCTGTGATTGATGTGGTGATCCCACACAACAGTAGGGTGGAAGAAAATGAGGTTGAAAAGATCATGAGGTAACAAGATTTGAGAACTGAAGAACAGCATCTCTGGGAGAAAGGAAAAATAGTGATATCAATAGTGATAGAAGTGCAGGGAACAATCCCAAAGGGGTTAAAAAAACATTTGAGTGTAACTGACACTGATGAGATCACGATAGAGCAGGAGCAGAAAGTAGCATTATTATATAACTGCTATATCAGGGATTTCCAATCTGCAGCCCAGGGCACCATTTCATGTGGGCCCCACTGCCTCCACCACACCAGGAAGTGCCATGTGGTGGAGGAAGGGCAAAATGGCTATCTGGACCCCAAAGCTGTCTGAGAGAGGGAAATAGGAGTGAAAGAATTAAGATATTAATTCTAATATTAATTTTGGTTTAAAAGTAAAAATCATTTTCTCAGCTACTCTGTAAAGTTAAACAGATCAGATTGACCTAATCAATATAGAACATGATGACGAGGCTAAAGTAAACAGAAGGCCTTGTGTCCACAAGCCCAGTAAATAAAATACAGTTTGTACAGCTGACCTGGATTTCTCTTAGACTCAGGAAACCATAATGCTGAATAATATTTGTGTGACATGACATGAACAAATATTCTGAATGTTCTAACCTGAACTGCATGACAATGTCAAAAGATTAATTAATAATTTTGGCTTATCCCATAGTGATGAAATGTGTAGAAATTTCCTAATTAAATGGTATAAAAAGATGGCTCTTAAAATGTATTGTCATTCAGGGATTATTAGCTTGTTAAAGCGTCCCTGAATCTGTTTGGCCAAATAATAATAAATCTCTTATCTGTCTTAGCTGGAATGTGGGTTTTTCTCGTTTTCATTCCACAACAAGAGAGTGATGTGGCCCAGGGCTTTAAAAGATTGAGAACTCAAGAGATACATTATCAGGCGATACCTCACTGACTCTTAGGTGCAGGGCTAGGAGCCGAGCTCTAGTACTGTATTTCAAATTAATCAATATTTGTTAGGACAAGATAATTTAAATGCCACTGAGGCCTGTCCCACTTAATTTCATTGCAATAATAGCCTTTAAGCATTTTTTCAGCATGAAGGAGACACAGCATTCTCCAAGGATTGAGAAATTCAGTCAATTGCTGAGCTTATGGAGATGGATCCTTGAATAACAATAAAGGATGGCACAATAGCTTAAGTGAATAAAGCTAAGTACTGAACCTTCCCCAACAATGTTGTACACCAGGGATTCTCTACCTATAGCCTGTGGGCCGGATGCAGCCCATGGCACCATTTCATGTGGCCCCCCACCATCTCCACCATACCCGGACGTGCCATGTGGTGGAGGAAGGGGGAAATGGCCGTTGAGCCCCCGGAGCTGTCTGAGGCTTAAAAAGGCTTTAAAAGGTTGAGAATTTCTGTTGTACACGTAGCAGAGCCATATTTCAGAAAATGGCACAAGAGCCCTCTCTTGAACAAAATATGTTCAAAACCTTGGTCACCAATGGTATCTTTCTTCAAAACCATAATGTCTAGGTTGTTACAATTTTAATTTGACTTTTAGTGTCTTTTACACTGAAGATGGCAATATTTGCCCCATTGTACATTCATCTGTGAAGATTTTTTTTAAAAAAAAAACAAAAGACTGCTAATAAACTAATTGGTGCATTATGTCAAATCTGACTTTGAAATTCCCAGGTGCCACCTGGTATATTAGGCATTATGTTTCCAGTTCATTTCTTTTTACAATATTGTCTTGAAGGCAGTTAAAAATGAGCAATAGGTTGTTTCACATCCTGGGAGAGATGGTGCTTTTGTATATAGATTGGTTTTTAAATAAGTGGCTTCTCACTAGATAAAAGCCAGGACAAAGTGGTGATTACAAACAAAGCATTGCTTAGCACTTGTTGCTAAGCTACAGGAAAGCAAAGGTACCTGGGGCTAAGGAACAATTGTTCCAGAGACTCAGGTTATCATCTATATTAAGAAATTGGATTTCCACCCTCAAGAGTGGTATGTTTTCCTGCTATATATTGCCTTTTGATTAAGTATTTATTATCTTCCATGTCCTTTCAGACCACCCAGATCTGGAACAGAAGGAACATAGGAAAAGATTCAGGAAACCTGGGGAGACAAAAACAATCATAATGTAACCTTATTTGGATGCCCTTCACTTTGTTCACCAATAAATCAGGCACTGAAATCTTTGTTTATACCTTATTTATGGTCTTATTATTTCATATCCAGGACAGGAATTCATGCAAGGTGGTTAATGTGTGGTCTTTATTTGAATAATGAAAAAAGCTTTTGGACATAGGCACCATATGTAAGAAGATTTATTTCCTTTCCTTTCCTTCTCATGAAAGATGAACTATTAATAGTAAAGGTTACTAGGCCTATAATGTTTGATTCCTAAGAAAGACAGAATTTCTCCTAGTCTGAATATCAATTAACCAAGACATATCAGAGCCCCTAAAACATGAATGATTATAATTTACAAAAGAAAGAAATAGGAAAGTTTTCTGTCTCTGTCATGCTCTCTGCTTTATGTAACCTTTCAGTGCCATTGGTATGACAAATTGCCTGCGAGTTTTTGATCCAGTACCACTGCAAGGGCTGTTAGCAGCTAGCCAAAACATCCAGATGGAGTAGAAATTCTGAACCTGTAAAAACGACCTAGAACTTAGCGAGGAGTGCTTTTTGCTCCCACCATTTCCACCTTATGTTACAGGTGTCAAACATGAACGCTTACAACAAAACATAAACGAAAGCAGGTCACCAGGGACATGAGATGTCTGAGGAAGACTGCTGGAGTGACTAGAAAGGATAAAATCAGGAATAAGATTACAAGGGAAAGAATGGGAATAGAACCAATCTTAAGCTACACACAGAGATAGCAAATAAAATGGTTTGTTCATTTGGAGAGAATGTCTTGGGACTTCATACCATTCACGGCTTATGTGAAAAGAGGAGAAGGACAAAAACCACGAGGCAGACCCAGAGGAGAGTGGAGAAATGACATCAAAGAAACATTGCAAGAACACCAAATAACACCGGTGGAGGCCACTAGAAGTGATAGAGCAAGAACCTTGCATCTCCCTCATCTCCAGAAGGGGTAAAAGAGCAAATAAAGAAAGTAGATGTGTCTTGTTTGGCCCTGAGAAATAAGAGTGGTCCCTTTACAGTCCAGCTTCCAACATACTGTCCCTGAGGGAATGCAACCTTCAACAATCCCCTCCCCTCTTTAGAGGCTTATAAAGATATATTGGGAGATTCACTTTTAATTGAAGCATTTTAAAGGTTGAATAGCTAGCGTACTGTATTGTCCTGTTCTCTGCTGCTTCAGAGCAGGAAACGGAAAACAGAGAAGACAAGAGAGGGGGGGACTGGCTTCCCTCCCACGCCCCAGCTGCCAGGCATCTGAAAAATGGATTTTGAGGGTGGGGGATCTTTTCAATGGAGAAGGCCTGTACAGCACTATGAACAAGATCTGTCTGTCTCTTCTCCCAACGGAGCAAAGAGACATTCGTATTGTTTGTAAATCAATACTGCAGACAAGAATTACCAGGGGAGGGAGGAGAATAAAAGCAAAACTAAACCTTCACACTTCAAATGCTGCCAGTACTTTTAGCCAAGCAGCGGCATGAATATCTGCTTGTTTTATTATGATATATTTCAATAATAATAATTGCATTTTACAATAATGAAGTAGGTGTAGAGAAAGACAATTTTAATGACATCTTCTGGAGTCTCAGAGTCAAAGAGAGGTTTTCCTAGGACTTAGAATAAAGAAATATGACAAGATTAAACAGTTTTCAGATTTTAAGGTTACAGTCCTTGGAGCATAATCCCACTGGGAGTTATTTATAAGTAAAGTTGTATAGGATCTGCCTACTCATCTAAATGTATTCTAACCCATCTCTATATTGTATCAATCCATAGTGCTTGTCAAAATGTTCTGTGCATTTTTCAAAATATTCAGGCATACTTTCCATCTCTGTTCTAACTCATTTGACTAACTGGGGAAAAATTATTATTATCTAATTTGTTGTTGGGCTGAAGAGAATTCCTCTACTTTTTTCAAATATTTCCATATTAGAATTCTTGCCACAGTGCATTCAATCCAGTTTTTTGTTTATTGTTGCTTTGTCTTATTGGTTCAGCTTTTTAATATTTATCCTTGACCACTTCGGTGGGAAGGTAACAGCGTTCTGTGTGCTCCGGTGTCTAGTCATGCCTGCCACGTGACCACGGAAACGTTTGCAGAAGCAGACAACGCTGGCTCTTCGGCTTTGAAACAGATGAGCACTGCACCCTAGAGTCAGATATGACTGGCTTTCGAGCAAGGGAAACCTTTACCTGTCATTAATAGATTCATGTATGTGTTTATTGCCATAATATGATACATTTCATCAATCTCATGTTTTAAAATTTCTTTAAAATGTATGAAATAGAACCATTGTACAATATTGATAAGAAAAATCCTGACCCACATTGCTATCACCTTTCAGGCTTTACTTTAGTTGAAATGGCATCTTCTATATATTTTAAGATAGCTCCCTGTCAAAATAATATATGACACAATCCTCCTTCATTAGCCAGATTTTTCTTCTTTCTTTGGGTATCTGCCATTTTCATCTTTAGCCTCTAAAACAAAAATTCTAGGCAAACCTTCCTGCTAGTAAGCAACATTAGATGCAATGCAATAATTAGGTTAGTTTCTCAGTAAACTTGATTCTTCTGGCTGCATATTCTTAGCTTTTAGATTATTCAAGTACTATACTAATTATTGTTATGGCTAAAAGTGGTGGAGGGGAATCTTATAAAAACAGATGTTCACCCTTCTCTGAGTATATGCTGGACTCCATTGAAGGTTGGCACTATAATATTTCTGTCACTGCAATAGTTGCTATTATCTTAAAGTAATACAGACCTTCCCAAGAATTTTTCTTAGTATTTCAGGTACCTTTTCTGGAAAGCAAGATGTTGACTCAAGTAGTTAAGACACTGAACTTGACAACTAGAAGGTAGGAGTTCAATACCCGAGTACTGCACGATGGAGGGAGCTCCCATCTCTGTCCCAGTTCCTGCCAACTTAGCAGTTCGAAAGGAAGAAATTGCAAACAGATAAATAGGGGGCACTTTGGTGGGAAGGTAAACAGTGTTCTGTGCACTCTGGTGTCTAGGCATGCCTGCCACATGTCCATGGAAATGTCTGCAAATGCAGACAGTGCTGGCTCTTTGGCTGTAAACAGAGATAAGTACTGAACCCTAGAGTCAGATATGACTGGCTTTTGAGCAAGAGCGACTTTTACCTACCTTTACCTAAGATGGTGCTTTAAGAAAACTTTTATTATTTCATGGCACCCACATTGGGGAAATATAAGTCCTGGTCCTTCATGCAATTAAAAAGTTAATCTAGACCAGAGTACTTCAAACATTGCTCTCCAGATGTTCTTGGACTTCAATTCCCAAAAGCCCTGATTAGCAGGTATACTAAGTTGGGCTTCTGGTAATTGAAGAGCCATGTTTGCTGACCCCTGATCCTATGAGCAAAGGGAGCAGCTAGCCCTACTGTCACATTTCAAGAGATAAATCTTGAAAGGAGAGCTATATCTACTTAGAGAAAGGGGACCTCTGCAATTGGAAAAATCGAAAAATAAGGATTCCTTATCTTGTGGCATCATTAGACATTTAAGAGACTAATGTCCTACTCCCATTTATATGGCCACATGTGAGAACTAGGATAGGAAGGAATAAGGCTAACCTGCTTCCCCTGCTCATGGGTTCAGATTCGGTTTTTTGCTGTATGCCCAGCTAAGGCTACAGTACATCAGTTATCGAGTGTCCATTTGCAAATGTCCAGGAATGGGAAAATTCATCAGTAAAACATGGGCGAGAGGGCTACATAAAAGGAGCTTATGTTGATTTGTAAATGTAAAAAGAATTTTGATGGTTTATTTAGAAATACAATACATTTCATTGTGCTGGGAAAACCATGACCAGGGGACCTCTGTGCCTGATCTGTCTCTTGTCTAAATGTTAACTTGCTGGTAGGCAATTTCAATACAGTATTCCCTTTTTCCATCTTAACAGATGAGGGGAGAACTTCAGGCAGGAGACCAGATTTTGATAGCTGTTCAAATAGAGAATTATCTTTTGTAAAGTAGGACAGACAATGAGCACCATATATCAAGGGCACTGGGACCTGTTCTTTCCCCAAATATGGAACTGCTCGTTCTTTATTAATTTATATTACTTTTGTCATTCATGAGGGCTGCATAAGCAACCCATGGTGATGCAATCAGATTTATAGGTAGTTGTTGCTGCTATGTGCCATAAAGTCACCCCTGACTTATGACGATCCTATGAATGAGCAACCTACAAAATGTTCTGTTCTCAATAACTCTGCTCAGTTATTGTAAACTAAAGTCTATGGTCCCTTAGGGATTCAATCAATCTCATGTTTGGTCTTCCTCTTTTCCTGCTGCCTTCTACCTTCCCCCAAATTATTGGGGTTCCCCCCCCTCGCAAAGAATCTTTCCTCTTCTTGATGTGCCCAAATAAGACAGCTTTAATATCCACAATGCTCTCCTCCAGCATCAAATGAATAATTTATTTCAAACTAATAAATTACTTTTTCCTGTTAGCTTTCTTGTCCGACAACCTTTCACACCCATACACAGTGATCAGGAATACAAAAGTTTGGATGATCTTAGTCAGGAGTTCTCAACGTTTTTAAGCCAGGGGCCGGGTCATGCTCCCTCAGACAGCTTCGGAGGCCAGATGGCCATTTTGCTCTTGCTCCCCCACATGGCATTTTCTGGTGTGGTGGAAGCAGTGGGGGGCCACATGAAATGGTACTGTGGGCCACATCCAGCGCATGGGCCACAAGGTTGAGAATCTCTGATCTTAGTCTTGATCTCCAGTGGCACATCCTTAGATTTGTTTTATTGTTGCCCTTCCATGACTCAGTTTTCTTTTGATTTCTTGGCTTGAGTCACCAAATTGTTCATTGTTTCATGGTTTCAATTTATTTATTGTCAGAATTAAAATTGTGTAGTTTTTCTGCAGTCATGATTTTCATCTTTTTTAATGTTCAACTGTAATTCTGCTTTGCCACTTCTTTCATTTTGACGAAAAGTTGTTTCACATACTACGATTCAGGTATATGTGTTAAATATAGGGTTCACTGGGAAGATGTTGGAATGTATCCCCTGGAAATACATTGGGGAGAACTGTAATGGAGTCTGGCCTCATTATGGCATTACTCACAGTCTCATATTCACAAATCCTTTCAACATATTAAGTTGTCCATCCAAGATAGATAGAGGATTTTTTATTTATTATGCATTAAAATGTTTTTGATCCCCTCATCTTATTTGCTGATACCAAGCTCACATATTAGAATATGATAGGCGGTGTTTTTTACAAGTTACAGAAAGCCAGTGTATCCCTCACAAGGAAAGATGTGGGAAATGCCAGATGCCACTGCTGATACCAGACAAGGGTATCACCTGCCTCTTAACTGTCTTCCCTTGAAAGGTGAGAACAGCAAAGAAAGTTAGTGGGCAGCAGGTGTCTTTCCGAGTCTTCACTACAGCTCACCAGGTGTTCTTGCTGCTATGTTTTCTGCCACTGATGCTCTGAACAGATGGTTGTATATTAGGCATATCAGGTTCCCTGATAACTACTTGTCTCATGGTCCTTCTGCCTTGGATGTTGTTGGGAAAATGTACAAGATCACCATCATTATTGTTATTAGTAGTGAACTGATAAATTTTACTTTTAAAAACATTCTTGGGGCCAAGAATTTTTGTGTGCACTTGTCATTACATAGGGATCCTCCTTTCAAAATGTATATGCACTGATCAATAGTAATTCTAATGTACCATTATGAGGCTTCACTTCTCCTTTATTCTTCCTCCCACCTGTTTCTTGGATTCCCTGGTGCATTTTTAATTCATCGCCTCTTGTCATTTACCTGTCAGATCAAGGTCTCCTTTGCACAAGACAGCTCATCCGGTTGTTATGGATAAAGCATGGGGCTTTGGGATTGATTCTAGCATTACACACCTGTCCTCATTTTTGAAAGAGGTGAGCCATTGCAAAAACATGTGAAGAAGTCATTAACTCTGTCATTCAGACCACAATGTTGGAAAAGAAATGAAAAAAAAGTGAAAATATTGTAGAACTTTAAAGAGTAACAGTTTTATTAAATGGTGTAGTTATTTACTTATACATTTTACCTACTGCAATACATTTCCTCCACAATACTGCATACATTTCTTCCATCCACACTAGGTGAGAGCCTTGTCGAGGTGTGGGGGATTGAGCAGGCTAGTAGGCAGTGTTGCCCATCTCTTGTCAATGATGTTAGGCTGGGACTAAAACTCACCAAAGTGTCTTCTGTCGGATCCCTTGGGCAAGATGAAAGCAGAGGGCACACATCATGTTCCACCTAGCCAGCAGGTGACGTGATATCTGAATGGCTAAAAAACCTAGCCATTGGGTGATGGGGTATCTGAATGGCTAAAAAATTGCATGCAAATGGACTTGATCCTCAAGTCCATTTGCATGTGTGGAATGTCGTTACAGGACATCTACTAATGTGCGGACTATCCGTTGAATAATGACTCCAAGGTATCCAAGGCATATATGTGAGAAACCAACCAACCATTGATAGTATGAGTAATAGTGGGATGGAAACTTTCCAAGCGCAAAATGTAGCATTTCAAATGCTTTCTTTTTTGAATCACAGACAGTTTCCATAAAGCCAACTGGGAAAGAGCATCCTGAGCATTTCAAAACAAATTCCATTAAAAACTTAATGAACACTACTAAATTTTCTTGATATTTTGCTCCCTAAGCCTTTAAAGTTTGCTTCTTTCAAGTGTGATGATGGCCACATTAGGAAAATGGGATTTAATTGCATGAAATTCAGCAAAGCAGGGAGCCGGATTTTCTTGCAGCAGAATTGTTAGAATTCCCTACATGTGTATGTTCATCTTAAAAATCAATAAAACGCAAACACATCTAATTACTACAAGATATCCTGCAAAATCTGAAGACAGATTAGATTTTGCTTAAACATCAAATGGAAACTTTAATGTCTGGCAAAATCAATATGTTACCCATGGGGTCCGGAGAAATTTCACTTACATGCTTCATCATACATTATAATGAAGGTGTCTAATAACATTAACTTCATCTTGGAATACATTTTCTGTATAATTTCCTTTCCCCTCCTGCACCACAGAGACGAGACATCATTAGATAGTGAAATAATGGATAGCTATTTTTTTCTTGTTCCTTGTTTTGAACACACGTAACGATGAACATCCATCTAAAATATTTTAATGCTTTCAATGCACTCTCACAGAAAGGAAAGTAAGGATGTTATCATTTTAATAAACAGGCCTGAAAAATCACTGCTACAAATAAAATAAGATATGTTTGTCATGAAAACGGCATACTATTTGGAAAGATCCAGTGACATTTTAACCAGAGATGTATACTAGTATGAAAATTCAGATTTACAGATCTTTGAATTCAGGAACTCAAAATTTTGAAGAATTTCCAAATATGTGGAACTGTGTTTGAGTCAATATGAGTACTATATAGTCATTATTTTTCCCTTTAAAGAAACAGAAACAGGCAAAACATTTAAAAGTATTTGTTCAAAACAAACAAAGAAAACATCATACAGATAGGTTTTAAAAGTACACAAAAATCTTAACAAACATATAGCACTACGACGTGCACCCACTACCAGTGGGAGATTTTAGATCTCTATTTAACTATTATTTATAAATGTATCCCCTCATTGCAAAAAGATAAAAGATATTACCTTGGCCTTACTCCTTTCCCTTTCACTAATTCACTAATGTATTTAATCACATTTTAACCTGATATGGTCAGATAACTAATCAGCATTTTTTTAAATTTTTTTTTATTTTTTAAAAAAATTATTACATTTTTCAAAAAAATTTACAACACAATACATATTACATAACAAAATTACAATACAAAATAAACACACAATAAAAAATTTAGAAATAAATCTCCCCTATCCTGATACCATTTCATATCTCTTTTTATATTTCAAATGCACATAAACCACCTTTTAAAAGTAATTTCACTTGATTATAACTTTATAATTAATCTTTAACAATAACTAAAAATTTCCAAAAATGCCATTCATTACTATTTAGGATAGGAAACAACAACAGAAATAAAATTACACAATATAATACATCCAGTGTTTATTTACATTGCCCTGGAGAACTCAGAGTATCTCATTGTTTTACTTCCCAAAACCACTTTGGTCGGGTACAGGTCTATTTCTTTCCTCTCCCATAAGGGAGTGATCCACAAAGAGCTTCCAAATGTTCCAAAATCTATTTTCTTTCAAACTACCCCTTTTTACCTTTATCTCCCATGTCATTTTATCATTCAAAGCTAAATTCCACATTTCTTTATACCATTCCTCAGTTTGTATAGTTACATCATTTTTCCAATTTCTAGCAATACACTGTGTCCCCGATGTAATCATTATTTCTAATAACTCTTTCTCTTCTTTAATCAAATTGATACATTCCACATCTGTTAACATAGTGGTACCTGGCCCCAGCTTAATTATCTTTCCCAATATTTCACCAATCTCTTTTTCAATTCTTTTCCAAAAATCTTTTACCACAATACAACTCCACCACATATGCCCGTACGTTCCAATTGTATCCCTGCATCTCCAACACATTTATCCTTTTTATTGTCAATTTGATATAACCTCACTGGGGTCAAATACCACCTCCATAACATTTTGTAATTATGCTCTTTTATTCTGACCGACATAGTTCTCATTATCCTCTTTTTCCATTTGTTTCTCCATGCATCATTATCTATCTTTATATTTAACTCTTGTTCCCACTTTATTTTCAAGTCCTCCTGCGGATCACCCTCCCTATTTAATAATATATATATATTACTAACTAATCCCTTAATATTTTTATCTTCTTTTCTAATTTTTAAAATAAATTCCTCAAATCCTTCTTTTCTCTTTCCAAATCATACTCACTCATACATTTACTATTCCATTTGCAAATCTTCATTATCTGGAACCAATTCATTTTTAATTGCTCAAACAATTTAATCCTGCTAATCTCATCCCTACAGATCCGTAACCAATCTTTCAACAGGAAAATTTCATTTTTATCCAATACTTTTTTAACCTCATTATCTATCTTAATCGGAAAGCTTGCCATGTCTCAGAGTTCCAATATTGGAGAGATACTCGGGACCAGATCCTTCTTTACTTTCTTCCGTACACTCATTAAACCTTTCATCATAGAGTTTTTAGTCACTACCTTTCTCAAATTATAGCCCAAAAAAACCATTTTACCAATATGTCTATAGTCCTTCATCTCAATTTCCTCCCAAATCGCTTTTTCCTCTGCCAAGATCTTCACAACATTCTTAATTTGAAATGCTTGATAATATGCCACTAGATTTGGCATTCCCAATCCACCTTCCTTCTGAGGTAAGTACCATAATTTTTTTGGCAACCTAGATTTATTTCCTCCGTTACAAAATTCATTAATCAATTTTTGAAACTCCTTAATTTTCTTATCCTTCAATTGAATTGCTAGTGCATAAAATAAAAAATTAATTCTTGGTAACAACATCATTTTAGTAAGTGCAATCCTCCCAAACCATGACACTTTCAACTTTTGAAAACTATTTATTCTGTTTTTAATTTCATAAGAACATAAGAACATAAGAACAGCCTTGCTGGAACAGGCCACAGCCCATCCAGTCCAGCATTCTGCCTCACACAGTGGCTCACCATTTCCTTCAGGGTATTCCCAAGGAGATGCCTTCACCTGCTTAGGATTCCCTGGAAATGGCATTGAGAGATATCCTGCCTATCTCTCCAACCCCGAGGTTGTCCTTAAGTATCCATAATTAATTTCAATTTTCAAACTGTCATAATTTAATCTTTTCAACTCTTCCAATCTATTTGATATAATTATTCCTAGGTATTTCAGCTTATCTTTAATTTGGATATTTCCCATTCCCTTTAACTTCTTCCGATCTTCTTCTCCCATATTGCAAAGCATCATTTCCCATTTATCCCAATTTATCTTGAACCCAGTAATATCCTCGAAGTCCCTTAATTGTGCTCTAACTCTATCCATTACCTTCTCTGAGTGTTTTACAATTATCAATGTATCATCAGCATACATACTTATCTTATTTTCCATAATCCCCTCTATTTTTCCATCTTCTCTTATAGCTTTTGCTAATATTTCCATTGCCATAATAAACAATATCGGGGATAATGGGCAAGCCTGTCTTGTACCTGCCTATAATTTTACCTCATCAGTAACCTCATCATTTACTCTTACAGTAGCTATTCCTTGCTGATACAATTGATCTATTACTCTTCTAAATTTATCGCCGAATCCGTATCTTTTAAGTATTTCCTTGATTGAGACCCATTGTAAAGAATCAAACGCCTTGAAAATATCCAAAGATATTAATCCCACTTTTTCTTTTGTTTGACCTACAATATCTATTAAGTCTACCACTCTTCTTGTGAAATCTGCCATGTGTCTCCCTTTCAAAAAAAAAACCCACTTGATCTACATTTATATAATTACCCATGAAATTATTTAACCGATTGGCCAGTATCGCTGTGAAGATCTTGGCATCTTGGTTTATTAACGATATTGGTCTATAAGATTCAACCTTTTCTAGATTCTTTCCTGGTTTTGGCAACAGTACAATTGTGGTCCTATACCATGAAGTCGGAATTTGCTCCCCATCCAAAATATAATTATATAATTTTACCAACTTTGAAACCACAATGTCTTTAAATTCCTTATAAAAATCTGCAGGTAATCCATCCTCCCCAGGAGCTTTCCCCAAATTCAAACCTGCAATTACCTCCTTTACTTCCTTTTCTGACACTTGTTTGTCCATTTTATCCTTATGTTCCTGTTTTATTCCACTATTTGCTTCTCTAATTGCTTTTTAAGCTTTTCCACATCCATATCTTTTTTTGCATATAAGGCCTGATAAAAATCTTTCAGAATTTTGCATTTATCTTTAGTCTTGCTACATCTTACTCCTTGTTTATTTATCAAAACTCCAATTTCCCTTTTTTCCCTTTTGTCTTTTGCTGCTTTTGCCAATAATTTTGAATTTTTATTACTATATTCAAAGTATTCTCTTTTTAAATAGGCCAAGTCTCTTTTCACCTTTTCTATCTTTATGTACCAATTCAGCCTTAAATCTTTGTAAATTAGTGAAAACTTTCTTATCCTTCATCTTTGAATGTTCCTCCTGTAACTGCTTTATCTCGTTTTCAATTTTATCCTGTGCTAACTTATTCTTTTTATATCTGTTGCTTGCCAACTTAATACATTCCCCTCTAAAAACCGGCTTCATGGCATCCCAGACCATATTAAAATTTACCTCATCGTTATCATTCCATTGCCAAATTTCCTTCCAACTTTCCATAATTTGTTCTTTACACTTTTGATCTTTAAAAAGATTAACATCATATCTCCAGCTCCTTCTTGATAAAGGATGCTGGATACAGTACTGTAAACAGAGTGTGTCATTCTCTCTTACCCAAAGAGGACTTCAAGGAAGCCCAGCTAAGGTAAGTGGGCCTTAAAGAAAATATATTTTTCTACATATTTTATTTATTTATTTATTTCCCGACCATCTGGGATATTCTCCCATTCTGGGCAGGTTACAACAAATTAAAAGATTTTTACAAGGAACAATATACAATTAAACATAAACAATAAACCAAACAGAGATTGGGACATATTTCCATTTGTGGTGAGAATGTAAACTTGTTGAGAAAACATGGAAGAAATTAATCAAACGTTATTTATAAAAATAGAAATGTGTACATGTGTGTTTCTGGAATCACTACACAACAAAGAGACCACATACATTAGCAGGTCAGAGCAGCACTAAATCTGACACATCATTATTAGAAGTGGAGAAAGAGCAAGAAAAACTGAGGAAGATGCTCACTTGATGGTAACTGAATAGAGAAGCATGTTCTTCAATTTATGAGTAAAGCTAATTTGCCTTTCCTTCTGAAATGTTATTGTTTAATTCTCAAAATCATTTGCTGCAACACTTATTTCAGTTGCAGGAGAAACAAGGCAGGCATTCACCTACACAAACTATGCCAGCAAAATGCCATTTGCCAATCCTGACCCCGAGAAAGACATCAAACCTCCAGAAGGGGCCAATCTGAGAAGTATGGGGTGAATGGATGCGGCTCAAAGTTGACATAAATAACCGTTGTTGTCTCCACAGCTTTGGGAGTTGTCTTCAGGCTACACAGCAACCTTCCCACCCATCCTGAAGTGCATAACAAGATTAATTGGTTGCTTCAGGGCTGGACAGGAATTTTTGGCTCACACCTAGATTTGCCTTTTGGTGTGGGTTTTTCCGCCTGTCCCATTATGCAGAGAAGGGGGTTGGGTTTTTTGGCTGAAAGGGGTTTACTTTAGGTCACCTTGGCAGGTAGTGTAGTCAATAGGGTCCTCTAAGGACCCAGGGTTAGGCACTGGACTTCTGAACAAACTGTCCCAGGGTGGGTTTCACACCTGGGGATGTGGGCTGCTTCTTCCAGGCCGTGCGCCAGCTGGATGGGAGGGGAATCCAGAGAAGGACTTGGCCCTCCGGGCCCAGGGCAGGAATACAATGTGCAGAAGAACAACCCAGACTGCAGTGCGATGACTCCTGCCAAAGATCAGCTTGAATGGAACAGTTGTTTGGTCCCAGAGTTATATTTTAATAAAGGTGCTGCTAGGTTTCAACCAACACTGGTATCCGAGTCTTTTTTGTAGTGGAGTGGCAAAGGGCAAGTGGGGGAAAGAGCAGTAACAACATAGAGAAAAGAAGGTTCAGAGAATTGTTCTTTTAAGAAGAAATTTAAGAGGCCCATGCCCATTGCTCTTAAAAAGTCTCTCAATCACAGTTCCCTGTGGTTATTTTAGGAAACTGCTTTGTTGACTGGTGTTAATTGGGGGATAGTGAATGGGAAAAAAGGAGGAGAAAAATAAAATTAAACAGAGCACCCAGTTCTACAACATGTGTACAGCCTATCTAAGTCCTGGCCAGAATTGTTTCTACATGTATATGTCTGTACCATTTAGATTATGATCTGGTTTTGATGTTCATCTTTCCCTGTTCACAAGAATGATTTTTGATACCATCATAAACACAAGGATTGGGCCAGATTTGGAGACACTGATCTTTACCTATAAGGAGGGACGTTAACTGTTGGAATCCAGCATACATGCCCACACCTGTCCATACTATCCCGTACCGAGCCCCGTACACTTGCCTTTTCACCATCGCCGCAAGGGTCCAGCAGCCACCAGTGGGGCAGCTGCCTCATGAACGCGGACAAAAAAATTGAACTACAACTTCCAGCGTCCTCTGCACCATGACCACTTCAGCCAATCAGGCTGAAGGGTGCGAGCGCATAGAAATTTGAAAAAGCCGGCATGTGAAAAATAAAATAAAATAACACCTCATGCAACAGGAATGCAAGGCCGCCAAAGGCAGATACAGTGCCTCATGCAACGGGAACACAAGGCCACCAAAGGCAGACACAGCGCCTCACAGCCTCGCTAACCCAAACCCGCAAAAACCACGGCGAGACAACCTCTGGCCTTCTTTCCTGGAGCAAAGGGGAGAAGAGGGATTCCCTCTCCTCCCCGCTACCCTGCCGAAAACACAGCAAGACTACTGCCGCCCTTAAGGTAAGTTGAGGCAGGGGAAAAACCAGTAGCAGGCAGCACTTCATCAGGGGAAGCACACTCCCTGGTGAATGTACTGCCCACACCACTGTTTTGAAAACTAGCACGAAACAGAGGTGAAGGTAATAGAAAAGCAGCAGCCAGCAATCTGCAAGGAAGAGCACCACCCCTTATGGATCGTTGCCTGCCGCACTACAATTTTACAAAAAAACCACATTCACAGCCACAAACACAGATCTCCCGTTAGGTCAGCCATGGGAAAAGGAGGCCAAGAGGAGAAAACCATCATGAAGCGGATAGCTCTTCTCTGCCTCCTTCTCCCCTGACTGTCCTAACGAACCTTACCGGACGAAGAGTGAGCTGACTGTCGGCTCTTCATTTTCCCCATCGCTGCATCGAAACCTAATGTCAAAACAGCAATGGGGAAAAGAGGCAATGACAGACAGGCCATTTCTCACCCCGGAAACCACAACCACAACAAAACTAATCAGTTTTAAAAAACAACCAACCATAAAAATTACAAACAAAAATAAATAAACAAATAATTCAAATAAACCCAGTAAACAACAAAACAATAAACAACAAACTCAACAAAACACATCCAAAATACCCAAGGCTAATGAAAAACAATGAAAAATCACTAAAAACACCTATCTACACCAAAACAACACAAAAATACCTTACTCAAAAACCAAAAATAACTACAGAAAAAATCAAAAAAAGAAATAACTACCAGAAATATCCAAATCAATAAAACACATCTAACATCCAGAAAAAATACAAAAAGACAAGCAAAAACACTTAATTAAATACAGAAACACTCTACTTAAACACCCCAACCCAGCACCCCAAAATCAAAACAAAATAAAAAATGAAATAATAAGTCAAGAGCACTTACAAAACATGTCCTCCCTCCATGCCTCCACAGCAGAACTGAAGAAACAAAGCCAATTGCACTCTTAATCACAGCCCCACCTAGAGGCCGGAAAAGTATACAACAGTCAAAAAATATTTTAAAAATCCAAATAAAAAATAAACAAAATAAACAAATTCAAATAAATTCAAAAACTACAAAATTTAAATCACCACCACCAAACCCACCCCTAACCAAAAACACACACACATAAAAAATACCCGGCAAGACTGGGCAAAATATGCTAGTGAGATATAAGTAAAGGTAAAAGATAAATAAAGCAGACCCAGCCCACGGCACCATTTCATGTGGTCCACCGCTGCCACACCCAGAAATGGAAGTGGGTGTGTTTATGACAGCCATAAAACACACACACATGTAAATGCAGTTACATCAGCCATAAATGTGCCCGAGGCAATTGTAAACACAGAAGTGGATGCATTTACTTTCACTTCTGGGGGGCATGGTCCAGCCCACTCAGCTGTCCAGAGGGCATGGTCAGGCCTGCAGCATAAAAAAGGTTGGGAACCCCTGATGTAAAAGATACAACAAAAGTACAGATCTTTATAATCCCAGAATGAAGAACTGACAATGCATATCACTTTCCTGTTGTGACTACTGTTGTATGCTTTAGATTGTTTAATTTCTGAGCAAATGATGAAACACTTTAATTTTATGATAATTTGATGAAGCTCAGTTTCAATACGGAAATTTCTAATCGCAGTCCATGTTAAATTTAGCCAACACAAAATATAACAGATATCTCATTGCTAGATGTTTCTGAAGATATGCTATTTAAAAAACTAACAAGTATAGATTGAAGGAAAGTAGCCTTACAACAAACCACAGAATGCATTTAAATATGGCTTTAATTCAGTTTTTAAGAATCCCAAAGAGTTATTGAGTGAAGAAAACAATAAATACTTTTGCATTAGCTGAAACTGGAGATTCCTTTCTGATACACAGCAGGTAGTCCACTGTTTTCAGTTTTCTCATATTACTTAATGGTTGCTTAGCCATTATGTCAAACTCTGTGGTTAATGCCCAGTTCTTTCCTATTCTGAAGACCATCACTGATGTTTTTATGGCAAGGGTGCCTGTAAGGCAACTCATATTATGGCTTATTATGTAATATTTGACTAATGAGATTCTGACAAATATTGAAAGACTAACAAATGAGATGCTAAACAATATTCTACATCTGCAAAAAGTGAAGATTTAGGCTCAAAACACTAAAATATAAAACTGTTAAGTATTCAGAATTGTAGTATATTTTCATCTGTAGAATTTCAGAAGAGCCAAAAGGGATCTAGGAGAATGGAAAATTATATGAACTTCCATTCTCTTGTTTAAACATGCTGTTCACCATATGTTCACAGTTTTGTCCTTGTCCAATCTGTAGTATGAATGTGATATTTTAAAAAATAACAAATCATTCTCACAGGCTGTCCTAATAAATCAGGGTCACACAGGCAGCATAAAGGCTATTAGATAAGTAATAATATTTGGTTCTGTGACCACAGCAGAATTTCAAATCAAAACAAGAACAAGACCCATTGCCCTCACTCAGTAGAATTCTTCCTTATATCAGGCAATAGGATTTGACTATGAAGATAAATCTGAGCAAGGAGTTTTTTCCTTCCTTTACTCTGAACAGATGAACAGTTTTGCTCCATTCCAGAGAAACTCTGGAAAAAGAAACAGAGTCATAAGAAGAGACGTTATTGGGGGAAGACAAAGTTTTTAATGCAAAAGCTTCTCAATACCCTGTTTCATCAGAGTTCTTTTTAACTATATTAAAATACAGTAAAACCCCTACTTACAAAAAAAGTCCATTCCGTAGGCTTTTACTCAAATCGGTTTTTATGTAACTCAAAGCAAACCCATAGGAAAAATGAAATTTTTATGTAAATCAAAGCAAACCCATAGGAAAAAGAATCTTTATGTAACTCGAAGCAAACCCATAGGAAATCGTGTAAATCGGGACATAGTTTTAGCACAAAATCATTATGTAAGGCGAATTTTATGCAACTCGAGGCATTTGTAAGTTGGGGTTTTACTGTATAGCTGAATCTGAAGAATGCAGAAATTATGGAATACAGGAAAAATTCTGCAAGGCTCAAACACTCACCTGAAAAGAAGAGTCAGTGATAACTTTAGGTAAAGATAAAGGTCTCTCTTGTTCAAAAGCCAGCTCATCTCCCTTTACAGCCAAAGAGCCAGCATCTGCAAATGTTTCTGTGGTCATGTGGCAGGCAGAACTAGACATCAGAGCACACAGAATGTTGTTACCTTTCCTACCAAAGTGTTACCTATTTATCTACTTGCAACTTCTTGCTTTTTGAGCTGCTAGGTTGGCAGGAGCTGGGACAGAAATGGGAGCACACTCCATTGTGCAGCACTTGGGTGTTGAACTGCTGACCTGCTGACCTTCTGGTCATCATATTCAGTGTCTTAACCACTATGCCACCACAGTCCCTGTGATATCTTTACTTGTTGTTGTTCAGTCACACAGTTGATTCCGACCCTTTGCGGCCCTATGGACCATTGTCCTCCAGGCACCTCTGTCCTCCACCATCTTCCTCAGCCCGCCCAGCTCTGTGCCCATTGTGTCTACAATGCCATCTAGCCATCTCATCTTTGGCCACCCCCTTCTTCTTTTGCCCTCCACCTTTCCCAGCATCAAGGCCTTCTCAAGTGAATACTCCCTTCTCATTTGATGTCCAAGTACTTCAGCTTCATCTTTACTATTTGACCTTCTAAGGAGCAGTCAGGGTCGATTTCTTTCAAGATTGACCTATTTGTTCTCCTCGCTGTCAAAGGGACTCTCAAAACTCTCCTCCAACACGACATCTCAAAGGCATCTATTCTTCTGCGCTCAGCTTTCCTTAAAAAAATTCATAAACAGCAAGGCTATTCGTCAGGATGGGCTTTAGAGAGCTGGTGGTGATGCAGAAGAAAAAGCAATTCACTATCCTCCAAAATTCATGGTCAAATGTAACAGTCTGGCTTTCTTGTTTAAAGCAAATTCAAGATGGAGACTACAACATTACAGAGTCGGTTTAAAGTGGCAGATTTCAGTTGTACCACAGGTCCACAGCTGAATGGTTTTTCTTTCTTTTATGTGTTACTATGAAAGATAGATAACCAGGTTTTGATACTTTAGTGGTCTTATAATGGTGCACTGTTGTTTTTGGATTTTGTACAAAGACCTCGGTGCCTCTTCTCTCCTCTATTTGGATACATTACAATATCATTGTTATCTAGTTTTCACCAATATTGCTAATGCATGGGGTTATGGTATGCCATTGTTATTACTGGAAGCTACTGCTCCAGATTACTTATTAATTGCCACTAAGGCTTTTGAAAAGCAGAAGCAGGAACTCAATTTTTCAAAATCACCATCTTATCCACTTCCTTTTATCAACTAAATAATTAAACTCAGTGGCAATTGGCTGGAAAATAGGGTAAATGCAAGTTTCCTATCCAAATGTTCTTTTAAAATGTCTTTAAAGGACTATACTAGTTGTCTTGGTATTACAGGTTATAAGTTCTTATATGGCTCTATACTGAAGGCATACATCACTTTCCTGATAGGCTGAAATAGCCGATCATGGAGAGTGCAGGAGGGACTATACTAGGAAAGTAGGCAATTTTCCCCTGCAGGAGATCTCATCTTCCCAGCAAGAAGATAGTAACAGCCTGTTTTGTGCAATAACAAGGGATCCCTTGCAGGCTGAAGAATATAGGCAAACTCTTTCTCAATCACCTCAGATGGTTTCAGAATGACCCAAGGTCTTTATAATTTAAAAAATAAACTAAAAAGAAGTTGAAGAATTTTAAATGAACCTGTTTCTCCAAAAATTTCTCAGTTTATCATTTCTTCTTCTGAGGGGCTGCAGTGGCTCAGTGGATAAGAAGCTTGCCTTCTTAGCTGGAAGATCAGCAATTTGGTAGTTCAAGACCCAAGTACTGCATGATGGAATGAGCGAGCGCCAGTCTCTGTCCCAGCTCCAGCCAATCTTGAAAGCAAGAAATTACAAATAGATAAATAGGGACCACTTCGGTGGGGGAAAAATCTTAGGGACATGAAAAGAGCCTCATTCAGGCATCCCCTGAGCAAAGTTCCTCCAGCAGAAATACTTTCAACCCAGAATAATTTCTGACATGAAATTATTATTATTATTTCTTCTGGGGATACAGTTTTTCTAAGGCCACACAGGCTGGCTCTTCTCCCTACAGACACAATGGGAATTGAACTCCCAACCTATGTCTCTATAGTCAGAGACTTAAACCATTGAGCTATCTAGCCAGCTATATAATTTTGCCCCGTCATATCAATTCTGACTTATGGCAACCCTTTCCAGGTACAGAATACACAGAAGTGTGCTACTGTTTCTTTCTTCCAGCATCATCTTCGACCCCCTCCTCTGGCCCGGCCAGTCAGGGGAGGGAAGAGGAGCCCAGCTGAGCCTAATCTCTGCAGTGAGGCTTGAAAAAGCCACCGCCAGCACACCAGAGATGCCCGCACCATCTTCGGCCCCCTCCTCTGGCCCGGACGTCAGGGGAGGGAAGAGGAGCCCAGCTGAGCCTCTCCCCTTGGCCAACCCGGGTGGGGAGTATAAAGGATGCCGGAGATGCTGCCCTGCCGCCACAGCAGCAGAATGGGAGTTAGGTGCTTTCAATTTGATGGTAGACCTGCGGCTGGACTATAGAGGGGGGTTTGATGTTGTTCTCTTATCTCTCTTGTGTTTTTGATATGGATCATTTTGTATTGATGTATTTTTACTGTATTTATTGTATATTTAAGGAAGCTGATATCTATTATTGATTTTTTATGATTTATCTACCTCTGGTATTGTATTGTTCTGCATTGCTTTGCATTTCTGTTGTTTTTGCCGCTTCGAGTCACCCTTGGGTTGAGGGAAGCGGGGTACAAATAAAACTATAATGATGATCATCATCATCCTGGAACTATGCAGCTTGATCATGATTACACAGGCTATGGAATAATCCCTAACAAACTTTGCAATAGAGAACATAGGACACTGTCTCATACTGTATCCAGCTATATCTAGCACAACACTGTTTTGATACTGGGTGATGGCAGCTGCTCAAGAGTTTAAGCAGCAGTTATTTGCAACCCTAGTCTAAATGTTAGGGGTTGAACCTATTGGAGTTTTTCTTTAAAATATAACTTTAAATGCTGCCTGTGCTTGGAGTGACTGGAAAGGGCTTTTCTGGGCTGGGGTTACTGTTTATTCTCTCCCCCCCCCCAAATCATTCCTTCCTTCTTCTGAATTTAAAAGTCTCCAGCATCTCTCTGATCTATGTGTTTTCCATCTCTTTGCCAGTTGGTGTCAGTTGTTTTGCTATTTATCTGGTTGGTTGGTTGGTTGGTTGTCACCATATTTCCCCGAAAATAAGACCTAACCAGAAAATAAGCCCTCGCATGATTTTTCAGGATACTCGTAATATAAGACCTAACCCCAAAATAAGTCCCAGTTAAGATCATTAGTCAGATTTTAATTGGAGCACCAGAAAGGGGCGGGTTCTTCCTTTCCCCCTCCCCCTTTTCTGGCCTGTGCCAGCCTGCGTTGATGGGTAAATGAGCAAACGCAGGTGGAGATGGGGAGGAAAAACTTCCTGCTGGCAGAGGAGGAGGAGGCAGCAAGGCATCGGCTA
Organism: Bradypodion pumilum; assembly: GCA_035047305.1. Lineage (NCBI taxonomy): Eukaryota > Metazoa > Chordata > Lepidosauria > Squamata > Chamaeleonidae > Bradypodion > Bradypodion pumilum. The sequence continues at coordinate 59,510,640 of JAWDJD010000004.1, read as the reverse complement.
TTTTCACTCCCTCCATTGTACCAGAGCTGCAGCAGCCATGGAGGCTTGAAAGCAAAAGTGGTGGGCAGGTCGGCCAGCTGGGGAAAACCCCATTCTGTGTTTTGTAACAGACAAAAAAAATAAGACATCCCCTGAAAATAATCCCTGATATGTCATTTGGATCAATAAAAGACAGTCTTATTTTTGGAGAAATATGGTAGTAGTGTGTATATACTAAAGAAAGCAGCATGCACGTTTATAATGCCATATAATTGTAAGTAAAGATTTGTTTATCCTTGAGAAACATAACATTTTGAGAAATATTAAAAGCCAAGTACTCTATTGGCCATGTTTTTGTGTGGGATCAACAGGACCTCAGACTTATGCCTTATGCCTCTGTGAACTGAAAGAGAAAAGAACATATCTTGTTGATCAGCGTGGTAACACAGCACCTTTAGCAATTCAGTTCATCTGTCAGGATGTGCAGTGGTTCCTCTAAGTCCTACAGGACTGAAGCCCCTAGCCTGGAAGCAGCTGCTCTAAGTCCTGCAGGACTGGACCCTTGCCCTGCTGCAACTGCTAAGCCCCACCTGAGAGCTGTGGGGAAGGTTCTGGACCTTCATAGGCTCCATCTAGAGACCCTGGGTGGCTTACCTATATAACAACTGTCCCTTCCCTCCTAGAAGCAGCCTCAGCAACAGAGTTTAGCAGACTTGCAGTTGCTTGGTTCCTGCTGTTAAAGATCTCTTTCTTGTTCCTGCTCCTGAAGATGTCTTGCCCTGTTCCTGTGTAGACTGTTGTTTTGCTTTACCTGGATCTTTCTTCTTGGAATTCTGACCTTGCCTTGCTCCAGCCCCGGTGGGGGCGGGGTGTTCTCTGTTGTGTCTGTTTTCCTGATCAGCTGACTTCTGGCTCATTTGGACTATGTTTTTGTCATCTGAACTAATCCTGTATCTCTGGTTTCACTTGGACTTAGAATCTGGACTGAGAGACAATTACTGTTTAGCATGTTACCTGGTTACCCTGGGTCCTGGCATTGTGTTACCTGTCAGCATCCCATGTCCCAGACCCTGACATCATCACAGAGGTTGGCTCTGTTTTAGCTAGGCAAGAAAGCTTTCCTTCATTTGTGCTTTCATGCATTCAGACTGTTTTTCTCCCCCACTTTTTAATGTTTAGGCTGTCATGATCATTTTGGTATGATTTCTGATGTTATGCCCCTAAGTGGCACATGACTGATGAGATGCACAAGGAAGCCTTCAGAAATAGCCACAAGATACCAAGGCAATTGATTGTAAACAACTTAAGAGAACTCTTTCAACAACACACTTCACTAACTATTATTCTAATTAGCCTGTGTGCTCACAGAACTGAGCATATTGCAGTTTGTTTTTCTTTGTTTTCTGCCAGTGAACAGGGCAGTTAAATCTGTGTTGGATTCATGAAACATTCAATGTTTTCCTGCCCTTAGTCCAATCACTGGCGTAACCTTGGAGGAATAAACATATTTTTTTCCCTACCGGTACCAGGTGATGATGAGAGAACTCTGAAGACTTGTGGTCTTATCCCTCTGAGATACATATACATACACATGTGCAACTGTACACTTATGTTCACACAATGAAAGCGTGGCGCCAAAATGGCCACCATGCTCTTTGCAGGCCCCCCCCCACCCGGACTCAGACATCCGGGTGAGTTAGGGGGCGTGGCCACCCCTCTATAAAAGGGGTGGCCACGAGGCAGCCGAGCTGCCATTTTAAAAATAGCGACGGAGAGGAGAAGTTTTCTCTGTCACTGTTCCTTTGACTCTTCGGCTCTTTAGCCCTTGGTCTTTCCCGGCTGGGAAGGAAGGATTAGCACAGAGCCTTTGGCTTGCTGGCTGCTCTGTGTTTTTGGCGTCAGGTTGATCCCTGGAAAGGGATCCTGCTCTTTCTAACAGATATGCCTCCCAAACGAAAGGCCCCGGCGACGAAACTGCGGCCAAAGGGGAGGACTTTTGCAGGCCCTGCACAGGGCGGGGGGCAGCCCTCAGGTCGGAGGACCAGGGCTGCGCCCCCGTGGCAGGGCACTACCCCAGCTTTACCCACCGATACCGGTGGGGCGATGCAGGCTGGTGCTTGGCCCTCGGCTGGCCAGCCTCCGGCTGGCTCTTCAGGGGCTTCGGCCCTTGGCCCGCAGTTGCCGGCCATGGGTCAGGTCAGCAGGGGAGGGCCTGGTGCGGATGCACAGCACGTTCCCCCTCCGGCCCCTCATGGGCCGGAATTTTGGGCATGGCCCTATTCGGGCCCAGGCTCTCACTTTGGGGTTCCTGGTTAAATGCCTAGTGGGCCATCCGGCCCACCCGGCCCACTTTATACTGGGGGATCTGTGGCAGTGGATGCGTTGCTAACGCGTTTAGCTGTGCTTGAGGCATCCTTGGGGATTGCACACAACCCCATGGGAGGGGGCCCTTCTCTCTCTGCTGGGGGCCCTTCGTGTCCACCGGCTACCTCGACGGCTGCCACACTGCAACAGGCGGCCAGCCGGGTTGAGCAGCTTGAGACGCTCCGGCCTGCGCCTGCCGGTGTCTCGCAGCTCCCAGAGCTACAGCCGGGGAGTGGTCAGGTGTGGCCCCAGAGCTCGATTCCGGTCGCGAGCTCCGACGCCCGCCGTGGGCCGGAACCCCCAGTGGGGGCGGCTCACGGGGGTGCACCTAGTGAGTATCAGGTTCAAGTTAATGCACCCACATCACAGTCCACTTCCAGTGGTGGGGTTCAGTGGCCATGGCCTCGTCAAGTCGAGGTGTGTGGGCATCAGTTGCCAGCCTATCCCAGTGCCCCTTGGTTTCTTACTGGCACAACATTGGGGTGGGGGTTTCCGCCCCCGGGGCAGTGCCGGGCACCGCTGCGTATGCCCCGTGTACCTAATGTGCCGGTAACTGCCTCGCCGACGGCTGGTTATTCATTGCCCCTTGGTGATCATTTGTCCCAGGTCATGAGGGAAAAGATTTGGCGGGGGGAGTACGTGGATATATTCTCCCTATTGAACCGTGAGCCCACTAAGGAGGAGAGAGAGGGACAGGATGACAGAGACAAAGAACTGTCCCGCCATCGTAAGCCACCACGCACCTGGGCCAACTGGTTGCCCGCATATCTTATTTATATGGCGGTGTACCTTAGGGCCCGGCCTGACCTGGCCATTCCTATGGTCCAATATTTGGACAATATTTACAGGGGGATGGTGGATTTTCCTGGCCCATCGTGGTTGGCTTACGATGAGGAATTTAGAATGAGGGTGCCCTTGCACCCGGAGATGAGATGGGATGAGCCCTGTCAGAAATTGTGGATTTTGTACATGACCCCCACGCGTCCGGCGCCTGGGGATAGGTACCATTGTGGCCATGCCGTGCAGCGAGCTGCTCCAACACAGGCTCCCCGCCAGCCGGCAGTGCAGGGGGTTCCAGCCCGCTTGTGGTGTTGGAGCTTCTCGGCTAATGGCGTGTGCAATAAGTGGCAGTGCCGATACAAACACGAGTGTCCCTCTTGCGCTGGCCCCCACGCCGCCGCCGCGTGCCTGCGGGCCGGTGGGTCACGGGGCAGAGGTAGAGGTGGACAGGGAGCGGGCAGAGCTTCTGCTGATGGAGCTAGCCAGACAAAAGGCCCCCTCCCCAGTTGATGTGTATATGTTGGAGCGATGGCTCTCAACTTATCCAAGGAGAGAGGATGTGAGGTACCTCCTGGAGGGTTTTCAGTGGGGCTTCCGTATCCCATTCAGAGGAGTGCGGGGACCCCAAGATGCACCCAATTTACTGTCCCTGAAGGGTAGAGAGGAGGTGGCTGCCCTGAGTATTGCCAAAGAGGTAGAGGCCATGAGGATAGCAGGCCCCTTTTCTGTACCACCCTTTCCCAACCTGAAGGTCTCCCCTCTGGGGTTGGTACCCAAAAAGGCCCCGGGGGAATTTCGTTTAATCCACCATTTATCGTACCCGGCGGGTTATTCTGTCAATGATGCTATTCCTGATGACCTTTGTTCGGTCAGGTATACGTCTTTTGACCAAGCCCTGCAAATGGTGCGCTCTTGTGTTCCTGGTGCCCTCCTGGCAAAATGTGACATTAAATCGGCATTCCGATTGTTGCCAGTGCACCCAGGGGACTTTGAGCTATTGGGTTTTAGATTCCAAGGGAAGTTTTACGTAGATAGGGCCATGCCTTTTGGCTGCTCTATATCCTGTTCAGCATTTGAACGTTTTAGCACTTTCCTTCAGTGGGCCTTTGTTCGCAGGTCTGGGTCTGGGTCTGTAGCCCATTACCTCGATGACTTTTTGTTCGGGGGTGAACGGGGCTTGGACACGTGCACGCGTCTCCTCACCACATTTCAGACGCTAATGCAGGAACTGGGTGTCCCTTTAGCTCCCGAAAAGACTGAGGGCCCATCAACTACGCTCACATTTCTGGGTATTGAAATTGACACGGTCGCACAGGCATCCCGGTTACCCATCGATAAGGTCTCCTGGATCTCCGCGATGGTTTTTGGCCTTGCTGGCAAAACGTAAAGTGTCACTTCGTGAGCTTCAGGTTCTACATGGCCATCTTAACTTTGCCTGCAGGGTGGTCACGCCTGGCAGAGCATTTGCTCGGCGCCTATGTGACGCCATGTCTGGCCTGTCAAGGCGCCATCATAGGGTCCGACTGACCAGGGGCATGAGGGCTGACCTTTTGGTTTGGCTCACATTCCTGCGGGACTTCAACGGGGTCTCCTTTTGAGATCCGAACTTTTAGTTTCCCCTAGGTTTCAAGTACAGTCGGATGCCTCCGGCTCCCTGGGATATGGGATTTACTTTGAGGGGAGGTGGGCTTATGGCCAATGGCCTCCAGCATGGCGGGGCATGGATCGCCTCCGCGATCTTACATTCCTTGAGTTCTTTCCAATCCTGGGAGCTTTGATGCTATGGGGCGAGGAGTGGGCCGACTCAGTGGTCCACTTTTGGTGTGACAATGCTGCGGTAGTGCACATTGTTAATGCTCAGACGTCTAAATCACCCAGGGTGATGGCGTTAGTTCACCAGTTTGTGTTACGTAGCCTACGCCTGAATGTGCTTTTTAGGGCCAGACATGTACCAGGTATTAATAATGATATTACTGATGCTTTATCCCGCCTGCAGATCCCCCGGTTCCGCGCCTTGGCTCCGGACGCAGAGGAATTCCCCTCGCCACTCCCGGCCGAGATTTGGACATTTGGCAAGGAGAGGTGAACCGGGCGATCGGCATGTCTTTGGCGCCCCGCACGCGTAAGGCGTATCATCATGCTTTCGTTCAATTTATAAAATTTTGCGTGCAACTTCAGTTGCCCGAAGTGTGGCCCATTCCAGTGGAACATGTTTTACAATTTATGGTTTATCTACACGGTCAGGGCCTCGCTCCCCGCTCTATAGCATCCAGGCTGTCAGCACTGGCATTTATGGCCAAGGTGAGGGGTTTTGCTGACAGCACGAACGATTTCCGCATACGACATGTTTTGGAGGGGTGGACACGGGAACGTGGCCGCCGCCCGGACACTCGCCACCCAATTTCCCCAGGGGTACTTACCCACCTTGCACGAGGCTGGCATAACCTGTGTTTTGACAGGTATGAGGCGGCTCTTTTTCATGCGGCTACCACGGTGGCCTTCTTCGGAGCGCTCCGCATCAGTGAGTTGGTACTACTGTCTAAGGCGGATGCGACTCATAGGGCACTGGAACTCGACGATGTCTATGTTTCTAATGAGTGGGCTCAGTTGAGGATACGGTCCTCAAAAGTTTATCAGCACGGCGTAGGCAGTGGAGTTAGACTGCTACGATGTTCCATTGCAGACATCTGTCCGGTTGGTGCCCTACAGGAGTTCTTGGCAGTGCGTGGCATGCACCCTGGCCCGTTTTTCTGCCACCAAGATGGGTCTCCCCTTACTAAATTTCAATTTTGGAAGGTGACCGGTATGGCACTATCCAGTGTTGGCCTCCCAGGGGCTCGTTACGGCACCCATTCATTTAGGATAGGTGCTGCTTCAACTGCAGCTGCATTTGGGTACTCTGAGGCTGATATACGCCATATGGGAAGATGGGGATCTATGCGTTTTGCATTATATGTTCGCCCTCTTCAGGTATGAGTACCAGTTAAGTCACTGTTCTCTTTTTTCTCTTATAGACCCTGTGTGTCCCCGCACACCGGTGGCAGTATGGCTGTTGGGCCACAGTTACATGCGCTGGGCAGCGCAGTATGCTGCGGTGACAGAGTGGGGACCCCAGCTTGGACTGCGTGCATCCGCATGCATACGTTGGTACAGTAAGCGTGGAATGAGATGGCGGGAACTGTAGCCATTCCTTTTTTCCATCAGGAATGCTGAACCGCCTGATGTCCTTGTACTGCACCTCGGGGGCAATGACCTCGCCCAGGTCACTGGCCTTTCTTTAAAATTCACAATTTGCAGTGACCTAGCTTATTTGCATTATGTGTGGCTGTCCACAAGGCTGCTATGGTCGGACATCATACTGCGTCACGCTTACAGGGGAGGTATTGACCTCTGTGCCCTTGACCGCGCTCGCCGCTCAGTGAACAGGGCAGTTGCCCGGTTCTTGGCAGACAAGGGTTTGGGGATGGTCATCCGACACCCCACCATTAGTTCACAAAATTATGATCTTTATGCAGGGGATGGGGTCCACCTGTCGGCTAGAGGTATGAACCTCTTTTTGGAAGATTTGCAAGCAGGCCTGTTGACCGAGCTGACGGTCTGGGGGGGGGGGCGGTGAGTCTTCATTGAAGCCTCCCCGTGTGGCGGGTAGCACTGGTAAGGTAAATATTTATGACCCATAGGTATCCGGCAGGTTCGCAATTGACTGGCCAACACTTAGACAGGTACAGGTGTAATAACGTTGACCGGTCAACGACGAACCAGGCAAGGGGTGATGGCAGGAGCTTTTCAGCATGCATCACCCCGTGATTTGACGGATACATGTCAGAGGGTGGGGTCAGTAGATAGTTTATTGACTACGGTCAACAATTTGTTTGTGTCAACAAACAAATGGATACAAATGGATACATTGTAGCCAATTGCCATTGGCAATTTTGGGAGGAACCTTACCAGTGTTACTGCGGCCTGCTTGCCTTAAGAATTATAATTGGATGAGTACCAATTGAAAGTTATAATTTGGACTAGGGCATAATTCAATAAAAGTGGCCCAATGCCTCTATCCATATACCGGTGTCTGAGTCTTTCTTTGGGGGGTGCGTCTGCAAAGAGCTACACAATATCTTCCACAAGGAAAATAGGGAATTAAAAATCAGTGAAGATGTAAGAGGAGTTGCACAGGTACAAATATCAGTCAGGTTTCATTGACAAAAATGGAGTGATTATTTCTCTTGCTGTGGTTGTGCTATTGATCTAATCCAGTAGGGAAACATGGACTTGCTTTTTGCATGTTGTTGCTTCTGCATCATGCTAGAGTTTAAACAAAAAACATTGAAACAGGGGAAATGGCAAGAGCACTACAAGACAAGAAACTCAGGGTGTTACAGGGCAAACAGGGAAAACAAACTTAACAGTACATCCTTGTAATGAAGAAACACTATAAGCTAACCAGTTTCACCAGTATCTGCTTCTGAGGCAGGTTAGCATTTGCAAAAGATATGCACAGCTAGTAGATGAAAGAGCAGAACACTGTGACTTTACTGGTATTGCAGCCCTACTTAAGAAGATAATTCACTGCTGTTCAAGCTAATAAAATTGTGTGATTAATATCACATAGTGCACATTTCCCTTCTTCCCTACCATTCAGGCCAAGGACATTTATGATACCAAATTCTCCCTTTTCATAGCCAAACCCTATCAACAGTGTTTCTGTTCATTTTCACTCTGCTACTCATTTGGGTGGCTCTCAAGAATCCAACCTTTTCCTTCAGATGCCCTAAATCTAGAACTTACCAAAAATAACTTAAAAGGAAATATAGGCTTAGTCTTTTTCCTACCAAAAGAAAATAAGTGCTTCTCTTGAGCACGTACATGGTTTGCCAACTCAGTAGCTTGATTAATAAAGCACATAACTTCATACATCAAAGATGTTATTTAGTGTATGGGACCAAAGACAACCGGACAACCGAAAGGTTGGTTTAACACAGGTTTATTGCATGAGGTTCCAGTGAAGCATGAGGTAATGGCGGTGATACATCTCAATATATACAGTAGCTCTCTACATTTGAATCTTGTAGCACGGTAGCTCATTGGCTGCTACCGGCGTGGCCTCGCCCAGGCACGCCTCTTTCTTCAGCTGCTGAATGCGGGGAAGGTTTTCCCGCGGCTGTCCGTGATTGAGCAATGTGAACCATGTGAGGCTGAACGCTCGCAGCTGCCCTCTATGGGCTGTCTGCTCGCGTTCCTTTACAGCTGGTATCGTTTGTATCTGGAGTGGTTACATTCTTGCCTTTACAGTATAATGAACATGCATACATACATACATAACATCCCTCCCCCCTAGGATGGGACGAAGTCCCGCAACCATTGTGGCTTGCCGCACGTGCGCTTGGGACGCGCTTGCGTCTGACCTAGTACTGGAGAGCCTGTGATCCCTGACTCCGCGGGTGCTTGTCCTGCAACGGGAAACGGGGATTCGTTAGTGGCTCCGTGGGGCGTCCGTGCCTGCCTCGCGCCCGGGGATGGGAAAGGAATGAATAGTTGGGAGGTGAACCCCTGCCTGTTGCTCTCTGACCCCGGGGATCCACCTATTGTGAACCGCGGAACCGATGAGGTCGCCCTTGCGGTTCGGCTACCTTCTGATCCCTGCTCGGGGGACCTTGCGACTGTGGTGGGCGGACTCGCTGATGCCTCCCGTCTTGGGGGTGTCGGTCTCCGGGAAAGTGGCGCTATATCGCATTCTAACTCACAGGGGCTACTGGGACTGGAGGTACTGGGACTGGAGGTACCAGGGGCTGAACTGAAACCCCTCTTTTCGCTAGGACGGGTGGGGGACCACTCCGCTAACTCCCCCTGGTACTGCAAATCAACGTCTAAACTTCTATGGGCATCTGTGTTTCGGGGAAACTCCCGCGGGGTATGTGTGTGGTCGGGGCTCTTCCATTTCTTCGGGGACCCCCGCAAAAGATTTCTGTGGATCGATTCCCTTTCCTCCCCCCTTGGTGGGGACCCATGCTCCCCTTTTCCTCCCCCTTGGGTTAAGCGGGTGGGGGAGTACCCTAACGCTGATTCGCTGCTATTCTCGTCTCCGTCCTGCTCTCCGGGGACCCTGCGCCTGAGTTGGTCCACGTGTCGCCTCCACAGGAAGCCTGTACTGGTTTCTACGCGGTATGAGACGGGGCCGGTTTGTTCTACTACGGTGCCCGGCACCCAGGCTGGCCCCGCGCTGGCGTAGTTCCTGCAATGCACCGGGGCGCCTACGCTGAAACTCTTTGTGGGTTCCACCCCTATGTTCCGCCCCTTGTCCTCTACTCTCGTGGGGTCTAGCTTGGAGATTCCCGTGGCCAGCTTCCTGCGCATCAACAGCTCTGCGGGGGAGTACCCTGACGCTAGTGGGGTGACCCTGTATCTTAGCAGGAATTGGCACAATTTCAGGTCGAGGTCTCCGGGCCCCATGCGCAGTAGCGCGTCTTTCGTGGTGCGCACGAGGCGCTCTACTTGGCCGTTGGTGGCCGGGTGAAAGGGGGCAGAGGTGACGTGCCGAATGGCGTTGCGCTCCAAGAATGCCCCGAACTCGGCGGACGTGAAACAGCTGGCGTTATCGCTGACGAGGGTGTCGGGTAAACCGAACGTGGAGAAGACCCTCCTTAACTGTTTGATTGTTGTGGCCGAGGAGGTGCTTGAGACTGGAATGACCTCCAACCACTTGGAGAACGCGTCCACCACGAGGAGGAAAAGCGTTCCCCTGAACAGGCCAGCAAAGTCTACGTGTACCCGGGACCAGGGCCCCCTTGCCGTGTCCCACTCCCTAGGTGGCGAGCGAGCCTCTTCTGGCCTTGAGCTTTGGCACTCTTCGCAAGTGCCGACCATGTGTTCGATGTCGGCGTCTAGCTGGGGCCACCAAAAGTAACTGCGGGCCAGCGCCTTTGAGCGGACGATCCCTGGGTGGCTGACGTGCAGCAGTTTAAGCACCCTCGGCCGGAGAGGCGTGGGGATTACTACCCGCTGTCCCCACAAAAGGCAACCCCTCTCTAGGGACAACTCTAGTTTCTTTTTGAAAAATGTGTCGAATTCCGCTGCTGGGGAAGACACGGGCCACCCTTTCTGTACCCAGGAGCAGACTGTGGCCAGCGTTTTGTCCTTGCCTGTCGCTTTGGCGATGTCGGCCGGTACTACTGGAGGGGAGTCTAGAACCTCTATCATTAAGACCTGATGGTCCCTCTCTACTTTGTCCACGTGGCAGCAATCCCGGGGAATGGGGGACCTCAACAGGGCGTCGGCATGGCTGATCTCCCTCCCGGGCCGGTACACCAACGCGTGCTGATACGCGTTGAGAAAAATGGCCCACCTGAGCATTCTCGGGGACAGGATTTGGGGTGTGGGCTTATCTGCGGTGAAAATGCCTAACAAAGGCTTATGGTCCGTCACTATGGTGAAGGGGCGGCCGTACACAAAATCATGAAATTTCTTGGTCCCCGCAATTATTGCTAGTGCTTCTCTGTCTGTCTGAGCATAGTTCCTCTCTGCTTGGGACAAGGACCTAGAGTAGAACGCTATCGGGGCCTCCCTACCGTTCTCCAGCACGTGGCATAACACCGCCCCCACCCCCACCGGGGATGCATCGCATATCAGGACCACTGGGCGTTTGGGATTGAAGTGGGTCAGTACGGCATCTGATGCCAGGAGTCGCTTCAGGTCATTGAAAGCCTTCTCCTGGTCGTCGCCCCACTTCCATGCCTCGTCCTTCTTTAACAATTTGTGTAGCGGTTCTGCCACGGCTGCCTTCCGCGGGAGGAAGGAGTGGTAGAAGTTGAGCAGTCCGAGGAACGACTGCAACTCGGGCTTGGATGTGGGGCGAGGGGCCTTCTTGATGGCGGCTACCTTGGATTGGGCTGGTCTTATTCCCTCGGGAGTGACACGGAACCCTAGGAACTCAACCTCTGTAGCGAAGAAGACGCATTTGTCTTTCCGCAACCGCAACCCCGCCTTTTCGAATATTGTCAGGACCTTTCCCAACCTAGTTGCTAATTCGGCCCGGCTCCCCCCTGTAATCAATACGTCATCAAAGTAGGGTAACACCCCCTCTAACCCCTTCAGGAGGCGTTCCACAAGTGACTGGAAGATCCCGGGCGCCGAATTCACGCCGAATTGTAGGCGCGATACCTGGAACGCCCCTTTGTGGGTGACTATGGTCTGCGCAGCAGCTGCGGCGGGGGTCACCGGGAGTTGCTGGTAGGCTTGGGCCAGGTCGAGTTTAGCGAAGCACCTCCCCCCGTGTAACCTGGCCAACAAGTGGCTGACTACCGGCACCGGATACGCATTAGGGCGGATCGCCTTATTGATGGTGCACTTGTAATCAGCGCATATGCGGACCTCCCCGTTGGCCTTGAGCGCTGTTACAATTGGAGTTTCCCACTCCGCAGAATCAACAGGAACAAGAATCCCCTGGCCCACCAATTTGTCCAACTCCGCCTCTATTTTGTCCTTTAGTGCGAAGGGCACTCTGCGCGGTTTAAGTCTGATTGGACGTACTCCAGGGTCCAGGTCGAAAGTCACTGGGGGGCCCTTGAATTTCCCGAGCCCCTTTTTAAAAACCTCGGGGTGCGCGTCGCACACGCTCTGTATTGGATCAGTCCCGGCGGGGTGTGCTTCCACGGCGTGTACCCCCCCAATGAACAACCCCAGGGGCTGGAACCATTGAGTCCCGAGGAGGCTGCATTTACCTCCCTTGAGGACGACTAGGGGAAGCGTTGTGGTGTGCTTTTTAAACTGGACCCGGAACTTCCCAACCCCCAACACTGGGATGCGGTTCCCTTGCACGTCCTTCAGTGTGGCCCTCAACGCCTTGAGCTTAGGCCGCACGCGGGGGGCGATTTTCATGAACTCCCCCTGGGAAATAATGGAGTATGAAGAACCCGAGTCCACCTCCATTCTAACAGGGGCCCCTTGTATTACTACCTCAACGAAGTAACGGGGGTGCTCCGTGGAAACGCTGCAGACCGGCGCGTCGTCCTCGCTGTCGTCGGAGATGCGCCCTACTCCGTCCCGCGTCCTCGTGGTCCGGGTGCCGTCCTTTGGCCTCGTGGTGCGGTCCTGCCTCGTGGTGCGGTCCTGCCTCGCCGAGTGGTCTGGAGAACCCTGGTGGCCTCGCGCCGTTTCCGGCAGACCTTGGCGATGTGCCCGCGCCGGCCGCAGTTGTGGCACTCGGCCTTGCGGAACGGGCATTTGGCGCGGGCGTGGGCGGCGCCGCAGCCGTCGCAGCGCCGGCCCTCTCTCTGGACCCTCCGGACGTCCTCGTCGTCGCCGCTCTCCACAGACGAGTCCGAAACTCGCCGGGCCGCTCGCACCGAGCTCTCTGCCTTTGCGGGCTTCGGGCGCCAGTCCTGAAGCTCGTGCACCCCGGCAGTAGTGGCCTCCGCGGCCTGCGCCGTGTCGAGGACTTGTTGCCACGTGGGAGGCGGCTCCCTTTTCATCAGCGCACGCTGAGTCTCTGTGTCCCTCAGACCGCAGAGCAGGCAGTCCCGGAGGGTGATGTCGGGGAGCTCCCACTTGCATGGGCCGGCGGCCAACCGCAGGGCCACGGCGAACTCCTCGACCGATTCCCCGGGTGCCTGGACTCGCCTCCAGAACGCGCTCCGAGCGGGGAACATCGCTATTGCGGGCCGGAGATGGGCGCGCAACGCCGCCAGGAGCTCCGTAGCTTTGAAGTCGCCCACCTTCCTCGGCGCGATCAGGTCCACCAAGGTCCTCTTGGTCTCGTGTCCGAGCATGCGGACGAAAATGGCCCTCTTTTTGGCCTCATCGGAGACTTCGAGCTCCACCAGCGCTGCGTTGAAGTCTATCTCAAACAGCTCCAAGTCTCCCGGCTTCTTGATCTCGTAGCCGGCGCATGTCTTGGTCCCGTGGGCAGCCATATCCCACCTTCGTCGCCAATTTAGTGTATGGGACCAAAGACAACCGGACAACCGAAAGGTTGGTTTAACACAGGTTTATTGCATGAGGTTCCAGTGAAGCATGAGGTAATGGCGGTGATACATCTCAATATATACAGTAGCTCTCTACATTTGAATCTTGTAGCACGGTAGCTCATTGGCTGCTACCGGCGTGGCCTCGCCCAGGCACGCCTCTTTCTTCAGCTGCTGAATGCGGGGAAGGTTTTCCCGCGGCTGTCCGTGATTGAGCAATGTGAACCATGTGAGGCTGAACGCTCGCAGCTGCCCTCTATGGGCTGTCTGCTCGCGTTCCTTTACAGCTGGTATCGTTTGTATCTGGAGTGGTTACATTCTTGCCTTTACAGTATAATGAACATGCATACATACATACATAACATGTTACTTCTTAGTTCTTGACCTTCAGGGTTTCTAATGAGCCTTTATTTTGGCTTTGCAGAGCTCATCAATCAGTAAATCCAAACCTTCTTCAGGTAAGTGGAATTCTGTGGTAAGTGACTGACAAAAGCATGATTACTTCTGAAACCACTGTCTAACTGAACTGCCTGTGTCTGTTAGTTAAGTTACTGTTCTTTCTGGCCAAATGCAGTACTATAGCCAACAGATACTTCACAGAAATGATATGAAAAAGGCATAGTTTGGAAAACAAGTCTATCCTCTTGCAGTCCCATCTCATTGGGCCATGATGGCTAACTGTGGCACTCCTGGTGTTTTTGGACTTCAATTCCCAGAAGCCCTGATCAGCAGGGCAACAGCTACTATAATGGCTCACTCTTTCATCCATGATCACCACGACCACTCCAACTTAGGCGCGTATCTGTAGTTTCCTCCATTATCTCTTGAAGGAAAGACACCCCACCCCCACCCAAAAAAGGAAGGATGTGAACACACAAGCCATGCTATCTCTGAATGTATCCTCCTTAAGACCAAACTGTTAGGAGATGTAAGTCTTTGCCTCACACCCTAACTGGTTGCAAGGCATATTGTGTCTGTGGTGCCTTTAAGGCCCTACAGCAGTGGCACACAGTTGTTGGGATTTTTCCCTGGTGTGCTCTGTGAGTCAGTGTATTTAGGTCAGAGCAGGATTGCAGACCTTCAGCTCCAATGCTCAACTTGCCTGACTCAACTTTACCTACTGACAGTCTGGGTGAAGGTTCCTGCGTGTTCCTGTTGTGTATGCAAGCTAATCATCAGTCACTGCACGCAACTCAGCTGCCAGCCAAAGTGCAGCTGAGGAAGCTCAGCCCAAGCGACCCCAATCACCCAATCAGCAACTAGTGTGGGAAACCTCCCCGCTATAGGTGATCCTTAGGAAGGGTATGCAATTAACCTTGGTTAGGTTAGGTGAACCTTAGGAAGGTACACGGTACATCCCTAATGACATCACTGCCACCGCAACCAATGAGTGCATTTGGGGGGGAATTCAAATACAATGTCTGTTATATAAGGAGCTGCGTCTCCACCATTTGGTTATGTACGGATTGACCATGCAACAATAAAGAAGTGTTTGGCCCACCTGCCGGCTCCGTGTGCAATCAATCTACATCAAAGTTCCAGAATCAGCTACAAGAACTGAACCTTTGCACTGATCCTGATGATGGCATTTGCCTGACCTGATATGCCATCCATGCTTGCTGGACAGAGAAGGACTACTTGTGGTAAGCCTCCACCAAGAAGGACAGAAGCTGTAGAACTCTTTGGCTTTGTCTGTAATTACAATTTGCATTTACCCTGCTGGACTGGACTGCTACCAAACTGTATAGCCTTGTATATAGCACAACTGGACTGTCTCAGTGAGGTTAACCTAGCAACCCAAGAGGACATATCTGTTTTGTGTTACAGTTGTTGCACTGTATATACTTGCACTTTTTTGCTTCATGAGTAAACCTGCTTTGAGTTGTTCTTTTGCACCAAGACCTGTCTGCCTGTTTTTCTCACAAGGGACCACCTTGCCAGATGCGCACCTCTTGCTGGCCACTGCATACCACTCTGCTAACCGTTTAACACCAAAACAAACTACCTACAACAAAGTTGTGTTAAAGAAAGAAATGGAATTGCCCACCAGGCTATGCAAGCAAATCAGGCAGTCTCTTCTCTGTGCTCCCCAGCTGTGGGGAGCAAGCAGGGCCTGGATGTAACTCTGGGACCTGTGTTTATTTTAATTTAATTTTTAAACTTATATGCTGCCCACTCAGGGAAACCTGACTCAGGGCAGCTCACACAAGCAGATCTTGCATTACCAAAGCTTCTAAAATTTCTGGCAATGCTTCCTGGGAGATTGAAGCAGTTGTGGTAGTAAAAAGTGACAGTACACCTAAAGTATAAAAAAACCAAGAAAAATATGTAAGGAAACTTTTTCTGGAAAATATCAAGGGCTAAAATTTATTATAAGGACTAAGACTCATTTCAAAATGCTGAGTTCCTTCATTGCCATAGCTAGAGATCCTGAAAGAAATAACTAGCTAGTGGTACCAGATGGATAACATTTAATCAAGCAATATCAGTTATTTTACAGCACTTGAAAGTTCAAGATAATTTCTGAGGAAGGGATTCCACCATCCTCACAAAACCAGTTATACTAAACCTTAATAACAGTCATTTTTGAAAACAGGTTTTCATTCGGTATTCTTCCAAATAATGATGGAGATCTGTTTCCCATTACTCTTGTTTCAGGAGTGGGGATCATGTGGAGCTTTAGATATTTGGGAGACTACAATCTTCATGATCCGTCAGCCCTGGCTATTCCAACTAGAGATGCTGGAAGTTGAAGTTCAGATACATCTGGAGACTCATACATTCTTGTTGTGTTTGGTGCAAGGATGACAGAGATAGCATTAGTTGGGTCAAACACAAATGATTCAGCTTTATTGTTTGCACAGCACAACTTGTCTTAGGGCAGAAGCAAGGTCATATTTATACAAGTGAGGCATATAATAATAGATACATTTTGACAGGCTTAGAACTGATTGGTTAAAACACGGATCAGAAATATACAGATGCTCATTGGAGGAAAACCATGGTTAAACTATTTACAGGGAAGTAACTGGATGACAGCTATTCAAACGGTGCCTTTTTAAAAGAAGACGTCAGTTTCAAAACACAACAATTCTGCACCCCTTACCTCAGCACTTGTTTCTCCTTGGGTCATCCCTACTATTGGGCAGAATGAGGTGGCTCTCTCAGATAGCAAAATTTTGGTACCATGAAAAGGCAACTAAATGTTCATGATTAGTTTATTATTATTCTGTTTTTAATTCCTAACAGCTGGAGACCACTACTTGTGGGATTTTCCCGCTTTAGTTGCCAAAATAACATGGCTACATTTTATGTCTTGAACTGGTAAACTAAGGACTTGAAAGAGAGTGACATTTGTTGCTCTCTGCCCGAGGCAACAAAACACCCTGATCTGGCCTTGATTTCTATACAGATACATACTGCACACAGATGGGTGAATTACTCTGTTGTCATCATTATTAAAGCAGAAGCTGTGAAAGGCCTTTTAGACAGAGTCCCTAACTGCTGCAATGAAGCTAGCAAGATGGAAGAGAGATTTCTGAGGCCATGAAAGAGGTTGAAACCTGTGGTGGGATTCAAAAATTTTACTATCTACTCTGTGGGCATGGTATGGTGGGTGTGTCCAGGGGAAATGCCCTGCGTTGCAACCGAATTAGGATTACTTTGTTTCAAAACTTGGATGGGCAGGACCAACCAGAAGTTTTGCTACCGGTTCTGGCGAACTGGTGTGAACCTGCTGGTTGAAACTGGTTAGCAATTCTGCATTGTGGAGGCACAAATTAAAGTTTATAAAAGCCTACCTTCTGATCAGGTAACCAATAGAATAAGGCTGTTGAAAATGACACCAATATATTCTATAATATGCTGTAGGATTCCCAGTTATAATATATAAGTCTGAATGCAAGAAGACAATTAGGGAAATATTCATTCATGTTATGAAGAACTTTATGGATGCCAGGGACCAAAGTCAAAGAAATAGATTTTACTTCTAATCAAACCTGAACCCTCCTTTGAAACAAGAAAATGACTAAACTGACTTCATATATATTGTGAGAAGCCAAAAATAATCATCCATTGACAAAGGACAATAATGTTAGAAAATATGGAAGGGGTAAAGAAAAAAGACCTAAAAGTGGAATTTTCATTTGCAAGGAAGGCTATTAATGATAAGATCCTTTGGAGATCATTAACTCATAGGTTACTATAAGTCAGAAATGACTTGATAGCATATAACAATGACCTTGTGAGAGAAAAAGGGCACAGAAGATCTATTTTAACTAAGATGGGGAATAGCAGAACATTCGTTAGAATGGAGCAGCTGTTTGAGTAGAGTTGCTGCCTAGGACTGAGAAGTAAGCTAAGCTTTCAGCAGTTACCCGGCAAAACTGTAAATCAGGGGTTTATTTAGTATATTTAGTTGGGAATCATAAAAGGTTCCCAACCTTTTCAAGCCAGGGGCTGGGTCATGCTCTCTCAATCAGCTTTGAGGACCGGATGGCCATTTTGCCCTGCCTGCATGATGGGGTGGCCATTTTCCCCCAACAGCTTCAAAGAGGTGCCCATTTTGTTTCTCAAATGCTCTTGGAGGGGTGGGGCCTCATGAAATGATGCCACGGGCCAGATCCAACCCAAGGGCCTTAGGTTGAGAACCCCTGCTGTAAATGATGACTATCCATACTGGGATAATTGTTAGACCAACCAAGAAACTAAAACATATGCAAGTAGCCTACAGGGGATTTTCAAGGACAAACTATTTGGTTTTTAGATCAACTCCCTTGCCTACACTTTCTCCATTTCCCCCATCCCTGGTTGCTTGACTAGGAGATATATGGCCTCAAAAGCTAGTTAATAGCTTGCCTGGTAAAAACATTGATTATTATTTTAGTCTAATAACTTCCTCAGTATCCAAAAGCCAACACAGCTTTTGAAGGGATATCATAGATATCACTTTCACCCTTTCTTCTTCCTACAATGGGGATGGACTATCACTCAAATAGTATAGCTGAAGCATATTCTTAGTTGTGTGAGGGTGTGCATCTCCCAAGTATTTGCAATATACCTTTGTTCCCTGAAATATTATGCCACTTAGGGTCTCTGGGATATTAGCAGAAACCTATAATCTGTCTCTAGCCAATTTCACAAGGCAAACCATTTGTTAAAAACTTATTACAAGCATTAGATTTCATTAAAAACTTATTACAAGCATTAGATTTCAGTGTATTTGGAACGTTTAAAAGAGGAAGGAAATGCAGGCCTAACACATACATTAATTTCACTTAATTATATTTTAAAGTCCTTGCTTTAACAAAAATCCTCTTTTTGTTTTACTGCTTGTAAAGAAATGAAAACAAACTCTGATACCTCACATAACCTGTAACGTTGAGGCCAAAAATCCAGGGACATATCAACCAACAAGGAGGCTGATATATCACTTTCTATCGTCACCATCTGCCTTGTTCATTGATGCTTTTCTCTATAGGCTGTGTTTTTTGAACTAACATTCTGTGAATGGTGATGGTTGCCGCAAAGATGATATGAAACCTTTCTAAAGTTGCCATCTAGTGGCTTATCACACCACTTGCAATGCTTGGTTTTTCATTCAGCAAACCTATATTTCCCTTCTTCTTCTTCTTCAGGCAACGTATCCATTCCGAATATTGGCTATCATCATGGCAATAGTCTTCCTATTCTTAACTCCTTGGAACAGTTCTTCTGAGGACATGCCACACCAATCTCTCACGTTCTTCAGCCATGAAGTCCATCTACATCCAGGGCCCCTCTTCCCAGGGATCTTTCCTTGCAGAGAGAGTTGGAGGATTCTATACTAGTATATATTTCTCTTATACTCCCAGTAATAGCTAAATGTGTCCTGTTCAGAATTATCCTTGTTTTTCTTCTCTGCAGTCACATGTAGCATGGTGTATTCATTCAGTTTTTCTGAAGTACAAAGCACTACTGAATAAAAAGATTGTGAGAATCTTAATTGCAAAAAATGCTGCTGTATTAAGTAGGAGATCACCATAAACATAATCAATCAATCTTTATTACAGTCCAAGACCATTGTTGTTGTTGTTTGGACTTGTATGCCACCCACTTGACAATGCAACTCAGCATTGAACAGCAGAAGGAACAGAATCATAAATATAATGTTATGTTGTTGTGTCACAGTAAGAATGTAAAATTTCATGGGATCCATACTTTATATAGGTTTGTTGTTCAGTCACGCAGTCGATTCCGACCCTTTGCAACCCCATGGACCATTGCCCACCAGGCACCTCTGTCCTCCACCATCCTCCTCAACCCACCCAGCTCTGTGCTCATTGCATCTATAATCATCTAGCCATCTTATCTTTGGCCACCACCTTCTTCTTTTGCCCTCCACCTTTCCCAGCATCAAGGCTTTTTCAAATGAATCCTCTCTTCTTATTTGATGTCCAAAGTACTTTAGCTTCATCTTTACTATTTGACCTTCTAAGGAGCAGTCAGGGTTGATTTCTTCTAAAATCTACCTATTTGTGCTCCTCACTGTCCAGGGTACTCTCAAATGTCTCCTCCATGCTTTATATAGGTATGCCAGTATATTTGTTTAAAACTGTTCTTCCCAGTTCTGAATGCAGAAATGTTCAATACTATATAAACTGTGGTGGCTTAGCATAAGGTTTCCCAACCTTGGGCCCCCAGGTGCTCCAGATGTCCAAGTCAGCACACCTGCTGATTGGAGCGTATGGGAGTTGACATCCAAGAACATCTGGAGAGCCAAGTTTGAGGGCCTATGGATTAGTGGTTAAGATGTTGAACTTGATGACCAGGAAGGTCGGCAGATCAGCAGTGTGAGACCCACGTGCTGCACAATGGAATAAATACCTGTCTCTTACCCAGCTCCTGCCAAACTAAAAGTTTGAAAGCAAGAAATTCAAAAGCAAGTAGATAAGTACCTTCAGTGGGAAGGTAACAGTGTTCTGTGCCCTCTGGTGTCTAATCATGCCTACAACATGACCACAGAAACATCTGCAGATGCAGACAATGCTGGCTCTTTGGCTGAAAACAGAGATGAGCACCACATCTTAAAGTCAAATACAACTGGCTTTCGAGCAAGGGAGATCTTTACTTTTATACATAAACAGAATTGATCCTCTTGAACTAGGGCTTGGAGATGAAGGAGCTCATCCACATTGAAGATGAAACTTCCTGAATGATCTCAGGCCAGTCACACACTCTCTGGCTAACTCACCTCACAAGGTTGCTATGAAGATAAAAGTGGTCAGGAACAGAGTCATAAGCTTATTGGAAGATGGAGGCAGAACATGCATAGAGTAAATACAGGTGTAATGAGTTACTATGAAAGAATAAAGAATATCAAATCTAATATTTTGCTTTAAAATTAATGTATTGCTTTAATATTTATATACAGTGGGAGACAGTTTTCAAGCGAGATTCAGCAAGCATGATAACTTAACCCTTTATCCATCCACTCATTGTCTGGTCACCGAAATCCTGTTG
Organism: Bradypodion pumilum; assembly: GCA_035047305.1. Classification (NCBI taxonomy): domain Eukaryota; kingdom Metazoa; phylum Chordata; class Lepidosauria; order Squamata; family Chamaeleonidae; genus Bradypodion; species Bradypodion pumilum. The sequence continues at coordinate 59,490,058 of JAWDJD010000004.1, read as the reverse complement.
CTTATGCTAGTTAGACAAGGAAGAAGAGGCCCAGTCAAACAGTGGGATTTATGGAGTCAACTTCTCCATAAATTCCATTCATTCAGTGGACTCTAGTTGCAACTTCATTTAGTGTGGTAGTTTGCACTCTCCTTCATGCAGATGCTGGTGCTCACCTGTAAGGCATGTTTCACACTGAATTGAGCAATGAATTGTGCATTCAAGGGGCAGGATGCAGACTGCCTGGGTGGGCATTAATGCCTAGCACAAAATATTATGTTAAACCAGTGTCAACATAATTTCAGCCATTGTGTGGTAATGTCATAGCAAGCATGCATACATACTTGTATAACATGCATTCATACAGACATTGAGCATCAGAAGATAAAATTATTTTATCCTCTGAGCAATTCTGCTTCCAGTTTTGCTATAACATCATGAGCTAGAAAAGAACAGCCAAAAAGTAAAGGCTATCAGTAAATATGACTATTTCTTAGTTCTAACTTGATATTCCTTAGACAGATTTTGTCTATCATTTTACTTATTTAGGTAATAATAACCATTCTGTGTCAGAAATTATTCTGGGTCGAAAGGATTTTTGCTGGAGAAACTCCACTCAGGGGATGTCTGAATGAGGCTCCTTTCATGTCCCAAAGATCTTTTTTCCCACTGAAGTGGTCCCTATTTATCTACTTGCAATTTCTTGCTTTTGACCTGCTAGGTTGGCAGGAGCTGGGACAGGAGATGGGTGCTCAAATCTATTATTATTATTATTATTATTATTATTATTATTATTATTATTATTATTATTATTATTATTATTATTATTATTATTATTATTATTATTATTATTATTATTATTATTATTATTATTATTATTATTATTATTATTATTATTATTATTTGTATCCTGCCCTCCTGGTGGGAACACCACTCAGGGCAGCTAACAGCAGGAGGGGCAAGGGGCAAGGGAGAAAAATAACAATAAAAATACAATATGAAACAGTTAAAAATATCAGCAGCTAAAAACTACACCCCCCCCCCAAACCCCAGGTAAAATCAACATTAAAATCCATAAACCCCAAATAATCATTAAAAAACAGCCCTCTCCACCCACCACCCACATTAAAACAGAATTCCCAAACTGGGCAGGGTCCGTCTCCCAGCCTAAACAAGCCAGCGGGCTTGAGTGGTGGAGGCAATCATGCTCCACACCTGCTGACATAGCAACATCTTCAGCATCTTTTTAAAGGGGAGTAGTTCTGTATGGAAACGCAGCTCGGGTGGTAGGAGGTTCCACAGGGCTGGTGCAGACGTGGAGAAGGCTCTCTTCCTGGTCCCAATAAGATGTACTTCTTTCATTGATGGGACCACCACTGAGCCCCTCTTGTCTGCCCTGGTAGAACGGGCTGAGTTCCATGGGGCAACACAGTCTCTTAAGTAGCTGGGTCCAGGGCCATAAAGGGCTTTAAAGGTCAAAACCAGCACCTTGAATTGCACTTGGAGGCACACTGGCAACCATTGCAGCTCCCAAAGCAGTGGCGAGGCCCGGGTATAGTGCCCACCCCCCATCACTATCCCCCATCATTACCCGGACAGCCGCATTCTGGACCAGCTGAAACCTCCGAATGGTCGACAAGGGCAAATCCATTATGCAGTCATACAATCCAACTAACAAGGTGAACTTCTTAACCACTGAGCCACCGCAGGTGTTGATTCACTAATTTTGTTTTTGCTGTCAGCCAAAGTCCATGTCAAATCAGGAATATAAACTGTAGTCACACACATAGTTAATAAGACACAAACTTTGAATTTGTTCATTGGTATTTTCCGCAGAGAAATCTCTTCTCAGAGACATTCACCTGATAAAGGAACCAAAACCCAGTATTTTGCTCTTCCCAGAAATGTATTTCAAAGATGAAAACAATAATACTTTGTGCTTCTCTTGAATTCTAGTTTCTAGAATCAATCTCTCTATCAAATCACAGCAGATTCCTGGGGGGATTCTTTTCTCTCTTGCTCTTTCTGATGTGAATAACAGCATTTTCTACTTCTTTGCCTTTCAAAGGTTTTTATCCAAATCTAGCATGACTTGAAGAAATTTCCCATCTCTCTTTCCACTTTAAAAATCTAATTGCAGCTCTGTATTGATAGACAAATTATTTTAGGTCAGAGGACAGCCCAAAATGAAAGAAAGGAATGTAAGAATTAGATACTTATATGAAAGGAAAAATTACCGCAGAGAGATTGATCATATGATATTAGAACTGTGGCATGATAGCGGAAAAAACCCAAGACTATACTACACTGCACCAATTGAACTATAGTGTTCAGATCCAGGAAATTAAGAGTACAGTACTACTATCCTCTGCTTTCGAAATACTATGTCTAGTTCTGGACACCACCACACTTTAAGGATATTGAGGAGCTGGAACATCTCAAGCCTTGTCTATTTTGCTATTGTTGTGTATGTAATAAAATAATTCACCATTTTGGTTTTCAAGTACCGCGAGATTGGAGTTCATGCCATTTTACTCCGAGAAGCATGAGTGGTCCAGGATCACCCCATTCTCTCCTGAGTTCCATCAACCAATCCTGTTAATTCCTGCCCAAATGTATCTTGCCCTGACTGTATATAAGGCACTGTGGCACAGCTGAAATGGGGTTCTTATCCCCGAATAAAGTTGTGTGTTTGGCCCGTTATGCTGGCTGCTGCTCGTTATTTCCAGAACACTAAAGCTATCATGTCACATTTCTCTACTGTAAGTAGCTGTGTAGTCCATAGAACTTTAGGCTAAGGACTATTTTGAAAACTAAACTCCATGTTTCTTGATACTTCAGAAAACTGTGGTGGTTTCTAATGGCTTTCGCCATCTCCTGAACACAGAAGGGGGGGGTGTATTCTTTGGTGTGTTAATATTTGATATCTCCAGCAAGGTCTAGCTGGGGGTTTTCAAATAATTATCCTTCATGCATAGACATTTGCTTCTGCTATCCTTTAATTCATTTACTATCACAGCAGATATGAGATCATTGCTAAAAGCCAAGACAATTTTATAAGAAACATATTGTGTAGATTTCACCATAAGAAGTGCATTTTTCATAGATGGATTGGGCCATAAATGAACACAGACAACACATATTTCACCACAATGAAATTAAGGGAAAGGTCTTTAGTTCTTTTCTTCCCTCATTTCCCCATCCTTCTTTTTCACTTAAAGCTGCCAGAGGAATGAAGTCCACATTCAGAATCATATGGTGTGGAAATACTCCTCATAAAGCTGAGTCATGTTTTACTGATCAGGTGTGGACAGAAGAAACAAAGTAGACAGCTATATTGAAAGTTATGACATTTATGTACAGTCCCTCTGGAGAAAGAAAATTCTACATTCTGGGCATGCATCACACAAAAAAGAGAGCATAATGTGCATGTGCTAATTGAGATGTACAGATGAAAATCTAGAAATGATTTTTTTAACATTTTAAATAAAGTTACAGTGCATCTTTTTTGAAACAATAAGGAAAGGCTGGGGCTAACCTTGAACTGGCTAATCTTTCCCACACTAGGTCAGGCAAAAGAAACTACAGAATGAACTCCCCAGAGGTGAGTTCTGGCAGTTTTGCATCTGACCTAGACATGGAAGAAGCAGTCGCTGCCACCTGATATCTTGATCCTAAATGGATATGCACCTTTTTGATATTTCTCCTAAATATGCTTCATCTTTAAATCAGTTTTCCATAGGCATTCAAATGGAGAACATGTTCAAAAGAAGGATAATCCTTCAACAGCTCTTCTAGATGAGGACTCTCCTTCCTAGAAAGGGATTTATAGCCATCCTTTTCTCCAAATCATACCTGTCAAGTATCTCGGATTGGCTGGGAAATCCCGTATTTCTGTGCCAGTTTCTCCCCTTTCCTGCCGGCATCCCGTATTTCAACAGCGGGAAAGGGGGTTACTGCGCATGTGCACCCATCGCAAATGGACTCTGCGCATGTGCGAAGGGTTCTGTACATGCACAAAGGGGTTCTGCGCATGCGCAAAGGAGTTTTTGCTGCACATGCACACCCAGGCCGGAGCAGTTCCCGTATTTTCTGAAGCAGCACTTGACGGGTATGCTCCACATAGACCTCATGTCTCTAGCTTTTCCAAGTTGTGGCTGGCCAGAAAAGACAGGTCTTTGAAATGACAGATGACTGTTGAGAAAATGGGATTATTTCTTAGTTTAAAAACTTTCTTTCTGTTTGTTTTGTTCTGCTTCTAGCTATAAAGAACTGGGCCTGCTGTGGAATTTGGGGAGTTATGGTCCCAAAAACATATTTTTTTCTAAGCTTCATGAGCAGGTATAAAATATAGAGTAAAGGAGCCTTAATGAAAGACGTGATAGGAAAGGGAGAACCCAAGGGGGCTGAACATCCATCAAGATAGAGTCAGAGTTTCAAGCTCTAGGGATAGTTGTGAGTTTTTATTTTCTTCACTGTGAATCCATGCTTTGAACTGAATTCTGAATCTAAAATGTTCAGCCTGAATCTATAAATATGTTCCAAGAATACTTTAGGAGGAAAATTCAGAAGAAGTACTGACATACTCTGTGGGATTTTGTAAAGGTAATGAGAGTACAGCATGTACATGGAAGACCCTGCTGTACAGCATCCTCAAAGCAAGATATTAATCAAGCTCTCACCTGATTTGATTTAATTTAATTTAATGTTCGCGCTTATATACCGCCCACTCGGGTGCAACCCAACTCAGGGCGGTTTACATGGCGGACAATAAATACAATATAATAATACAATGACACATAATAATACAGTTCAATTACATCAAAAGAAATTCAGGGGAAAAACACAATATCAATACATCACATAATACAAAGTACAAAGCATCAAAAATAATCAATATTAACAAAATCCCCAAGGGATGAAGCACAGCTCACATCCCATATAGTGCCCAGCCCAACTTCCCCAGCTGCAGAAAACATCAGCCTCAGTCCCTCTGTCTCCCTCCCCGCCCCCCCCCCCACTCTCACCACAGACCAGGGGAGAGAGCCGAGGTGATGTTCCGGCTTCAGCGTCTCGGTGGCAGCAGCTTCCAAAGTCCCCGCTGAGAACAAGGCACAGCTGCGCCAATGCTCCCATCTCCCCTGACCGACTTGGCCCAGGGAGATAGCCGCAGGTGGCTCCCATCCTGGGCCGATGGCGGGGGCCCAGGAGAGCTTTGGCGCGGCGTCCCGGGCTGCGGTGCGGCATCTTTTTATCCCTCCGGTCAAGGCAGGGCCGGAGGGAGGCGGGACTGGTGACCACAGGTGGCTCCCATCCTGGGCCAATGGCGGGGGCCCAGGAGAGCTTTGGTGCGGTGTCCCGGGCTGTGGCGCGGCGTCTTTTTATCCCTCCGGTCAAGGCAGGGCCGGAGGGAGGCGGGGGCAGTGACCACAGGTGGCTCCCATCCTGGGCCGATGGCGGGGGCCCAGGAGAGCTTTGGCGTGGTGTCCCGGGCTGCGGCGCGGCGTCTTTTTATCCCTCCGGTCAAGGCAGGGCCGGAGGGAGGCGGGGCCGGTGACCACAGGTGGCTCCCATCCTGGGCCGATGGCAGGGGCCTAGGAGAGCTTTGGCGCGGTGTCCCGGGCTGCGGTGCGGCGTCTTTTTATCCCTCCGGTCAAGGCAGGGCCGGAGGGAGGCGGGACTGGTGACCACAGGTGGCTCCCATCCTGGGCCGATGGCGGGGGCCCAGGAGAGCTTTGGTGCGGTGTCCCGGGCTGTGGCGCGGCGTCTTTTTATCCCTCCGGTCACGGCAGGGCCGGAGGGAGGCGGGGCCAGTGACCACAGGTGGCTCCCATCCTGGGCCGATGATGGGGGCCCAGGAGAGCTTTGGCGCGGCATCCCGGGCTGCGGCGCAGCGTCTTTTTATCCCTCCGGTCAAGGCAGGGCCGGAGGGAGGCGGGGCCGGTGACCACAGGTGGCTCCCATCCTGGGCCGATGGCGGGGGCCCAGGAGAGCTGATGCATCCATTCATCAAAAAGCTAAATAGGTTAAGCTCAAAATATGAAATAATATGGGGAAATAATGCCATATAGCCTCCCCAAAGTATTTCAATGGGGGATACTATTTGAGATTTTAATTTTTGTATTTCATTGGCTGGTGGGGGAAGGATGATACTGTTCAACCAGTTTTGATTATTAAACAAAATATATAGTATTAATAAGATTCTCCACCTTTTTGCTTGACCTGTTAGAGAGATAAATATTCCACATCAGAAGACCCAGGGGCAAAGACCTGGACAACAGAACTGGACAGAAAGAAGGTGATAGTACAGTAGAACCTCGGATAAAATCCAAACTCCATTCCACAAATTTGGACTTTATCCGATTTTGAACTTTATCTGAATCAAATGGGCTAATGCCCAAAAATGGACTTTATCCGAGGTTCCTATACCAAATACCTCAGATAACGTCCATTTTTTTAGCGGTTTTGGACTTTATGTGATGCATCACATGTGCATGAAAACCACGACTTTATCTGAATCGGACTTTAATCTGAGGTACCATTGTATAATTGTACATAGTTACATTATCTTGGTTGAGAGCTGGAAAATAACTTCACAAACAGCAAGTCAGCAGCTCTTTACACACTTAACTGGGAGGAGGTTCCAGTGAAACCACTGCATTACTCTGTGATTATTGTTCTTGTCATTACAATTCTACTTCACCGAGTGATCTGCTTAGTCTCTTGGACTGGTTTACAAAGATCAGCCAATTAAATAACAAGAAATATTATACAGGTAACAAGGACAAAGAGAATAAAGTACAGTTTGACCAGTAAAATAAAATGCTGTATTTTTCAAAAGCTGCTTGAAACAGCATAAAATATGATGGACAAAATAAAATAAGAAAGCCAACCTATCAAATATGTCTACACTCAATCTTCCCTGGCCATTATTAACCTTAGTAATAGCTCCCACACAGCAATTTCTGGCTCTAATCCAATATTGCTATATGAGTATTACAGATACTTCCTTCCTTCTTGACCTCCCATACTATAAATGTTTGAGATTAAATTTGGGTTACACAATAGGGAAAGATACAGTCAATTGTCCAAATTAAGAGTTGTCATGAAAAAGCCCATTTCTGAGCTGCACTTTTTCATGAGGTTTTGCCCACCAAATTGCCTTGTGCTTCTGCCCATCCAAAATGGAGATTTCAATCCAGAGGAGGACACATACCAGAGAGAGATTGGATCTAAATTAATTTTAATTGGATGAGATTCCACACATGGGGAGGTTGATATCAAAAGAACAAAACCAGAGTGTGACTAATTTTACTTCCTCTTTTGCCATGGAAGTCCGGGGGGGGGGGAGCCTCACAGAATGGACCTATGAGTACAAGCTGGGCCAGAAGGGCCAAGACATAAGAACAGCCTTGCTGGAACAGGCCACAGCCCATCCAGTCCAGCATTCTGTCTCACACAGTGGCTCACCATTTCCTTCAGGGTATTCCCAAGCAGATGCCTTCACCTGCTTAGGATTCCCTGGAAATGATATTGAGAGATATCCTGCCTATCTCCCCAACCCGGAGGTTGTCCTTAAGTATCCATAATTATAGCCATTGATACTCTTCTCCTCCATGAACTTGTCTAATCCTTTCTTAAAGCTGTCAAGACTGACAGCTGTCACCACTTCTTCTGGCAGGGAGTTCCATAGACCAGTAATCCTCTGGGTGAAAAAGTACTTTCTCTTATTTGTTTGAGAACTAGTACCCAAAAGTTTCATGGAGTGTCCCCTAGTTCTAGTATTATGCGATAGGGAAAACAGTTTTTCCTTATCTACTTTGTCCACACCGTGCATGATTTTATAAACTTCAATCAGGTCACCTCTTAGACGTCGTCGTTCAAGAGTGAAGAGGCCCAACCGTTGCAGCCTCAGATGGTAAGGAAGGTGTTCCAGTCCCCTAATCATTCTGGTTGCCCTCCTCTGCACTTTTTCCAGCTCCATAATATCCTTCTGGAGGTATGGCGACCAGAACTGTACACAGTATTCCAGATGGGGCCTCACCATAGATTTATAAAGAGGCAAAATGACACTTGCTGACTTATTTTCTATACCCTTCCTAATGATCCCTAGCATTGAGTTTGCTTTTTTCACTGCTGAGGCACACTGGGTTGACACCTTCATTGAGTTGTCCACCAGGACACCAAGGTCCCTTTCCTGGTTTGTCGCAGAGAGTTCAGACCCCATCAGTTTATAAATGTAATTGGGGTTCTTTGCCCCAACATGCATCACTCTGCACTTACTAATGTTGAAACTCATTTGCCACTGTTTTGCCCACTCCCCCAGTGTCGAGAGATCCCTCTGGAGCTCCTCACAATCTCTCACAGTTTTCACTACCCTGTATAATTTAGTGTCATCAGCAAATTTGGCTACCTTGCTTTTTACTCCTACCTCTAGATCATTTATGAAGAGGTTGAAAAGCAGGGGTCCCAGTACTGAACCTTGGGGAACCCCACTCTTTACTTCCCTCCACTTGGAGAAGTGTCCATTTAGTGCTACCCTCTGTTTCCTGTCCCTTAGCCAGTTGCTGATCCAGGACAAGACCTGTCCCTTTATTCCATGACTGGTAAGTTTATTCAAGAGCCTTTGGTGTGGGACCTTGTCAAAAGCCTTCTGAAAGTCCAGATAAACAATGTCAACTGGATCCCCCTTATCCACATGCTTGTTGACACTCTCAAAAAATTCCAACAGATTAGTGAGGCATGATTTGCCCTTGCAAAAGCCATGTTGGCTCTCCTTTAGCAGTGCCTTCTCTTCTATGTGCCTATTAATTCTATCTTTTAGGATGGTTTCCATCACTTTACCTGGGACACATGTCAAACTGACAGGTCGGTAATTTCCTGGATCACCCCTGGATCCTTTTTTGAAAATTGGTGTTACATTCGCTACCTTCCAGTCATCAGGCACAAAGCCTGATTTGAGGGAAAGATTATATATTTTGGCTAGGAGATCAGCAATTTCATCTTTAAGTTCCCTGAGAACTCGTGGATGGATGCCATCTGGTGTGGTGATTTGTTAGTGTTTAGTTTAACAAGACATGCAAGGACCTCCTCCCTGGTTATTTCTATCTGGCTTAATTCTTCGGTTTCCCTCCCTATGAAGATAGGCTCTGTTTTGGGCATGTGGCCTCTGTCTTCTTCAGTGAATACTGAAGCAAAGAATTCATTGAGTCTCTCTGCAATCTCTGTTTCCTCTTTAATAACCCCTTGCCTTCCATTGTCATCTAATGGTCCAATGGCCTTCCTAGTTGGGTTCTTACTTCTAATGTACTTAAAGAAGTCTTTGTTATTTCTCTGAGTATTTTTAGCTATACGCTCCTCAAAGTCTTGCTTTGCTTTCCTGATTGTTGCCTTGCATTTGTTCTGCCAGAATTTATGTTTCTGCCTGCTGTCCTCATTCGGACAAGCCTTCCATCTTCTAAATGAGCTTTTCTTGCTCTTGATCACTTCCCGAACAGCTCCTGTAAGCCACATCGGAGTCCTCTTGGACCTGGCAGTGCCCTTTTTCCTTTTGGGTATGCATTCCAATTGGGCCTCTGTTATTGTTTTTGTAAACAGCCTCCATGCCTCTTGAAGTGTTTCGACTCTCTCAATTTTCCCTTTCAGCTTCTTTTTTACTAGTTTCCTCAACTTTGGGAAATTTCCTTTTTGAAAATTTAATGTCTCTGTGTTAGATTTTATCAGTGACTTGCGGTCTATGATCAAGTTAAACATAATTGAGTTGTGGTCACTGTTCCCTATTGGATCAGTCACATTAACATCTTGCACCAGATCCTGAGTATTACTCAGGATCAAGTCAAGGATTCTTGTACCTCTAGTTGGGTCTTCAACCATCTGTCCCAGGGAACAATCATTTAGCATATCTAGGAACTTTATCTCTTTATCATGTGCTGAACAATAGTTCACCCAGTCTATGTGAGGGTAATTGAAGTCCCCCATTATAACCAGGCTTCCCTTCTTGGATGCCTCCTTTACAACATTCTCCAATTGCCTGTCTCCCTCAAGAGTTTGGGTCGGAGGCCGATAGTATATGCCTACTGTTAGACCATCCTTGTGGCCTGGTACTCTTACCCACAGAGCTTCTAATGGTGACTCCAAATCACCTAGATATTCCAAATCATACGATTTTATCACTTCTTTGACATACAAGGCTACACCACCTCCCGTTTGCCCCTTCCTATCCTTCCTGTACAGTTTGTAGCCTGGGATAACTGTATCCCATTGGTTATCATCCGTCCACCAGGTTTCAGTGATACCAATAATATCAATATTCTTATCTATTGCTAAGTATTCCAGCTCCCCTATTTTGTTCCGGAGGCTTCTGGCATTTGTATACAAGCATTTATATATGCTTTTCTGACACAGTCTTTTGTGTCCAGTTGCATTGTTAGACTGCCTCTTGCATCCTTCTGCTAGAATGCTAGTGACTAGCTCCTCGCTCTGCTCAGTAATTTTTGCATCCTCCTCACTACCCAAGTACACACTTTCCCGAACCGGATGCTGCCCAGCTCCTGTCGGCTTTCCCCCAGTTATCAGTTTAAAAGCTGCTCTGCAGCCTTTTTGATGTTGAGTGCCAGCAATCTGGTCCCATCATGGTTCAAATGCAACCCATCCCTCCTGAACAGATTTGGCTTGTCCCAAAATGTTCTCCAGTTCCAGACAAGTTGAGTTTTCTTATTTATGTATGTATTCTTTAATTGACTGGATTGCAAGTCTGATTTCCTATGCTATATTCATTTCTTTAATTCACTCAAACTTCATAAAATATAGATCCTTTGTGTCTATTGAATTGGGATAAGGAGCTGACTGGACCACACTAAACTGGCCACTTTTGCTACCTAATCTGAATAATCTGAACCCTGCACACTCACTAGCCTGAGGCCACGTGAAGTCATAGGGGAGCTCATAAAGGGTGAGTTGTCCCATGAGGTGGTGACAGACACGGATGATAAGGAGGCAGAGGGTGAAGTATGGCAGGAAGGAACGAGGGAATCTCTAGTTAAAGAGACTTCTGTCATTCCAAGAGTATTCCCCAATGACTGGAGGAAGATGTTGTCCTCAGTTTGGTGCAGTCCTTAGGAAATAGTAGAATTTTTTTGTTCTCATTGGAAAAACTTTCCTAAGTGACAATGCCAGCTTTAAAGTTAGTTCCATGTATCTGATACATAGTTTGCCATTTTTTGTATACAGTGAAACCTCAGTTAATGTAATTTATGCGTTCTCCAGGACGTTTCTTACAACAAAAATTACTTTAAACGAATTTTTCATAGGAATGCATTGAATGCAATTTCCCATAGGAATGTATTGAAAACCAATTAATCTGTTTCAGAAAAAAATCTGTAAACTGAGCCACTATTTTCTATGAATGTCCTTTTGTTATGCAATCTTTATTTTAACTAAACCATTTGTTAACCGAGGTTCCACTGTACCTCTCTTCTCATCAAACAGAATCAGCTTTTTTTTTCTATATAAGGGACAGATGCTGAATCACTGTCACACCTTCCTCCATGGAGATTGAGAAAGACAATTAAATCTGCATTCAATGAGGTAAAACTGACTATCTCCATTTTGGAACTAAATTTTAAAAAGGCATTCTGGCCTCAACATTGAGCAAAAATTACATAGAGAACTTTTCCCTTTCCTTCTCCTCCATCTGTATGCATAGTTTGATGAAGAGGCCTGGACAACTTAAAAGCTAGCCTGTTTGTGATATTTTAGTCATCTAATAAAGATATCACACACCTAAGCTCTGTTTTGGATATTGCATAAAGACCACCTGCCTTTCTTTTTAACTGTCTTAATATACACATAGATTTATTTATTGGCCTGGGTTCTCAAAATGTGGACAGTCTATAAAATAGTTAATGAATGATAATTCTGCATATGGAAGCTGTGCTAGTCTCTGTGACTTCACTAATTTATTTTATTTTATATAATATTCATATTTATATAGCCGCCCAACTCACAAACACTCTGGGCGGCATATAATCTTAAAAGCCCTTAAAACAAGAACAACCCCATTAAAACAAATTACCCCACTAAATCCCCACACATTAAAAAGAGGAAACCCATGTTATTTTTTTTCTAAGAAGCATTGTTCCAGGTATAGATAAAATTAGGTGTGATAGGAACAACTCAATTTCCTCTCCTCTATTTTTATATAGCCTGCATCAGATTCAGATGTATCCCTGCATTCATTTCAAATAAAAATAGATTCATTGTTCACATGTCATGGCAATAATATAGAAATGGGGTTTTCCTGGGGATTTGGAGAGGGTAGTGTGTTTTAAAGGATAGAAAAGGACTCAGGCATTTAGTCAGAATATATTCTAATTTATATGTTTTAATGTATTCTTCTTACCAGAATAAAATAATAATAATTGTGTGCCATCAAGTCAATTCTGATTTATTGTGGTCCTTTTAGGGCTTTCCAGACAAACAAAATATTCAGGGGTGTCCTAGAAATGTGTAGCTTGTCAAGGCAACCCATGCTGGCTCTTAAGGAATGCACAGTGGGGAGCTGAACTCCCAACCTTTGATTTCACAGCCAGACATCTGGCTCACTGAGCTATCCAGCCAGAAGATAGAATAAGCCAGAATGATTTTTATTAACACAGTACAGAATCAGAATCACTAATGTCAGGAGTAGGGCCTCAATTTATAGCCTAATTTGTATGGCATTTTTAGCAGTGCTTGAGTATCTTCAGGCTTCAAACATAATCCTTGAAAACTATATTGCAACCTTGAGAAATACTATTAACCCCACTTTTGATGGTTCACTGAAAAACACCATTAGTTAGGAAATTTCTCCAGGGTCACAGCCTGGCAGAACATGGATCCGATCTCTGAGCTCACAAATATGAGCCAGCACCACAATAATTTGCTGTCCATTTTATCTGATGGCTGTTTTTCTATTTAGCTTTATGTATTAATGTAACACCCAGTATTAACTTCACTGCGCAGAATATACAAGCAGATACAATTATAAATAAAACAGCAAGGCTTGTTTGGGATAAAACAGTAAGCTTGTTTGGGACTTTATGCTCATCATGACAGGTCTAGGTGAAGCCATCACTAATCAAAAATAAGAGAACAGCAAATATTGTTCAGAAAATTGCTTGACTGTGTAAACACAGCAGATTGAGATGTCTTGCCACAGGATTTGAAACTTGCAGCAAAGAAATTAAGTCAGTTTGTGCATCCAGGAATTGTGGGTGAGCAGGCAATCAAAGGCTGGCTTATGAACTGAATTTACTAGAGCTCATATTCTGAGCTGGTGACTAAAATCTAGAAGTAGGTATGCAACTGAAGGCAGTGTCTGGTAGCTTAGTTACTGGAACATCAGAACGAATTTATGAGCAGCTGTTAAATCTACTCCGAAAAGCTATATTCTGGATTTAGAAGTTAAACAAGTTAATAAATCAGTAAATCACTTGAAGGTGTAGAGGGATTGGACAGGATCTTAATATAGAAAGGTGGGTTTTCCTCATTCTATCCTGATGTGATAAAGAGTCATGGTATGACTACATTGGAAGCCAAAGTAGAGTGTTTTGGCTTTGCTGCAATATAATTTTCAGGATGCATTACCATTGAAATTACATGCTCACATCTGGATTTAGGATGCATGTGTTCACTATTCAGAACGGGTTGCAATGCAAGTCACATTTGAGGCCACAGCCCCTCTCTCTTTTCTTCCTCTAGTCCTGCCTCTGGTTTTCCTCTTATGGTGTGTGGTGAAGCAGCTTGCTTTTCAAAGATGCACATTCCATGATATCATTTTTCATTACATCTTGCTTTTTTTCCTTTTTCTGTTTCCTTTTACATAATTAACATGAAGTGATCCAGCACAAGGCTAAAAAGGGATGAAGATTTTTTTACAAAATCATATGGGAAAACACATGTACAACCTTGCATTATCACTGATAGACTGTCTTCTTAAAAAAAAAAAGTCCCCTTCCAATCTATTGCTGGAACACTTCTCTACATACAGGAGGGGGGATTAAAAGGAAGTGGAAAAAGAAAAAAGCAAGATGAAATGAAGGACGATGCCAAGGAATATATGTCTTTGAAAATCAAGCCATTTTACCACACACCATAAAAGAAAGCCAAGGTGGACTAGGGAAAGGAAAAATTGGCACCTACAAATGTGCCCCACCCCCATCCCTTTTGTAATGGTGACTGCAAGCTCTATTTGAATCATTCCAGGATTTAAAAAAGTAGAAGGTCCCTAGTGGCAAAGAAAAATCCAGGTTGGGAGTAAAAAACCCTGGATGGATTTGAAGGAGCTTTTGCGTCATGCAGTTAGTTAAAAAAAAATGAATACGCTTTTTAAAAAAAGTAGAATAAATTCTGCATTATTTGATGGTGTAGTCAGACATATCTGGCCGGACATCCTGCTATGGTAATGGAGTAGACCGTACAGCCAGCAATTCAATGCCGAGTATTGGGGGGTGGCAAATAACCTGACTCCCTAAAAGGGCCAATAGCTATGGGCAAATGAGCCCGTTTAGGTGGGGTGATGGCCCCCTAAGTGGAGGAAATGCCACTCAAAACCATCATATAGGGCCAAACAGAAAATGAGCAGAGGAGGAACTCTGATTCCCAACAGTCATGGAGGTGGAAGAGGCCAGGCCAGATGGACTGGCTATGAAGGCACACCTTGATAATATCCTCAAGGCTGCAGCAGTCCATTGCAGTCCCGGTGTTAAACCCTTCATGTCTCATTTCATGTGTGCTGCAAGAGATCGCTCCATGATCACAGTGTGTGGGTCACTTCATGGCAAGCTGAGATTCACCTTAAACAAATTCACACTAATGGCATTTTTACTGCTTCAGGGGGAAAATGCTTTATCAGATATGCGTTGCAGCCACCGCAGGCACTGAATGAGATGTAAGCGCTAGAGTGCTAGACTGGTTTTCAAGAGAGCCAGAAGAGTTTAATTCTTACTGAGCCATGAAACTCATGAGCTGACATAAGGCTATTATCTTCCTTTCAACCTAACTCATCTTGCAGGGCAGTTGTAGGAATAAAATCGGGAAAATCAAGCATACTGTCTTGAGCTCACTGAAATAAAGGCAAACTATAAATGTAACCAATAAATAATGAACAATAATCCGCTGGATAAGAAGGATCAGTGGAGAAACAGAGGTTCTCAGAATTTTTGTCCAAAAGGTAACATCCATCCATCCAGAATCATGTTGTTTGAATGGTCCTTGCTTTTAGAAGATTCTGATTGTACATTTGAGGATGATGAGGTGCAGACTTTATGTTTCTCATTTGACATTCAAAGACATCTTGCTCAGACCCTCACTATAAACTGGCCTAAACCTTTAAGCCCTTGGCTTGCGTGGATGAATCTATCTGGCCTGCTTTTTGTCTCACATTTAATTCTTTAAAATCTCTAATTCCTTCCATTTGAAATATGAGAAATTGTGAATTTTAACAGTTTGATATATAAGAAATTGAAGCCACACTTTCATCCATTATTTCTGAATTCTAATATGTGTCAGTTCTGTAAAAGCAGCTTAATATCTCAGAACCAGTGCTCAAAAATCGGTAGTGGGCGTTTGTTTGTTTTTTGTTCCAATGTCCAGAATCATTCACATGGAGAGAGAATTCTGGGAGCTATAGTTCAAAAAAGTAAGCTATGTTACAAATGCAGCAAGTATTTCATATTGTTTGATGTTTACAGCATAGGTAAAAAAAATCCTGCAGCTCACTCCACTGCTGAAATATTACTGAGCCCAATTTCTTTTCTAAAAAGACAAAGAGAGAAAACAACCTGGACTGTGAGAGTTAGAAAGTTTTCCTTTTTAGGCAAATACACAAGCAAGATCTATTCCTGACTGTAATCAGTCATTTCCAAAGGGGGTAACCTGGGTGAGACCTTTAAGGAACTCATCAATTGAGAACGTAAGACTGACTAAGTACCATGTGAAGGAAGAGGAAGGAGGAGTTACTGATGAAAAAAATGAGAGGGGCTAATAAAAAAAGGGTGTGACTCATTTAAAATGTGCGGAACCATTATTAATCTCAGAAAGGACTCAGTTTCATACTCACCTTGAAAATTGACTTCATGGAAGGTTTATGCATTCCAGCTCTATTAGAATTAACAATTATAAGGCATTTGTAATGCAATGCACATTAAATAATTACTAAAGCTTTCAGACTCTTCTGTGCAATAGTTTAATCAATCCTTTCTGACATCAAGGTCCTGTATAACAAGCAGCTGCTGCAGACTTACAAAGAAGAACTTCAGCCATATAATGAAGCTTCCTCTCTCAATAAAGAAACTTTCCATCCATACTTCTGGCACAGGGGGTACACTATCTACCCTGGTGGCTAACCTTGGCACTCCAAATGTTCTTGGATTTCAATTACCCGAAACTCAAGTCAGCACTTCAATTACCCGAAACTCAAGTCAGCACTCCTGCTGATTAGGGCTTCTGGGATTTGAAGTTCCAGAACAGCTGGAGTGCCAAGGTTAGCCATCACTGCTAGCAGGAGAAGGAAAGAGCAGCCTGTTTTTGTAATACAGTATGTCTGTAAAACACCCAGACTGGCTTATGCTTGATGAGTAGTAAGTAAGTAAGTAAGTAAGTAAGTAAGTAAGTAAGTAAGTAAGTAAGTAAGTAAGTAAGTAAGTAAGTAAGTAAGTAAGTAAGTAAGTAAGTAAGTAAGTAAGTAAGTAAGTAAGTAAGTAAGTAAGTAAGTAAGTAAGTAAGTAAGTAAAAGCTTTCTTTTGAATAATGGATCACATTAAGAGGGAAGACCTAATTGTGGAAAGCCTATGACTGTGTTTGACTGGGACACAAGCCAGCTCAGCTGCCAACACCTGACATCCCTGCCCAGTATTTTGACCCTTCCATTTGTTTTGCTTCCTCATGAATGACCCAGTCCTTTTGCTTGTTTTTGTGCTCTTATGATGTTGACATCTTGATTGGATGATCTGTGAGCAACTTATCATGATTTTCTTTCAGTTCTTTCACTCTTTGAATTGACTCTCAAGTTAGGACTGTGGTTTATGGCATCATCTGACTCGTACTTAACCATGTAAAGTAACACATAAGAACATAAGAACAGCTTTGCTGGAACAGACCACAGCCCATCCAGTCCAGCATTCTGTCTCACACAGTAGCTCACCATTTGCTTCAGGGTATTCCCAAGCAGATGCCTTGGATAACGTTTGCATCAGATAATGCTAAAACCGCATAACGTTAAGCAATCTGGAAAAAATTGCATCACATAACGTTAAAATCTTATGGGGTGCATCGGATAATGTTTGCTAAATCCTGTGCCAGTTACAATGTATCTCTATGGAGTTTTAACATGCGATTCATCACATAGGATTTTAATGTTATCCGATGCATGCATCAGATAGCGTTAAACATCAAATAGCACTAACACTTGTGGAACCAATTTTAGCGTTATCCAAGGTTTTTCTGTACTTGGCCTGCAACTTTGAACTCCATATATTTGCCTCCATTGTATAATGATCTGTTCTGGGTGCTTAGACTTCCCTTGCTAGTCCCCCTTGAGAGACTGCACCCTTGTCTAATGTGCCCACCAGGTGGCTGGGCACTGGAGATAAAAAGCAGAAAAATCAGACACATAGTACATTACTTGAAGTGTCCAGGACAGCCTCGAGGGAAAACCTACAAACAACTCATTACCAGTTGGAAATTATCAGAACATCATACCTGTCAACCCGCGGCTCTGGAAAAATGGGACCTGTGCACATCGCTTGTGCGCAGGTCGCTTTCCATGCATGCGTGAAAGGGTTTTACCGCTTCAACGCATGCGCGGAAGCACTATGCCACTTGCGCAGCCCCTACGCAAGTGGTGTACCGCTTCCGCGCATGTGTGGAAGGGGTAAAACCCTTCCACGCATGCGCAGAAGCGCTACGCTGCTTGCATAGGGGCTGCGCAAGCGGCGTAGGGGCTGCGCAAGCAGCGTAGCGCTTCTGCACATGCGCGGAGTTTTCCCCGACTGCCAAATTACGGGGTTTTGGCAGCGCAGGGCGGGTTATGACGTCAATGGACGTCAAATTACGGGGTTTTCCTGGCCAAATCAGGAAAGTTGACAGGTATGCAAAAAATAGATTAGTGGAACCCAGCAGATATGGAAGGGTTACAGATATTACATTTACTTAAAATTCACCCAGGTTCATCTTAGAAAAACAATGAGTAAGCAATGATGCATAAGCTTCCTTGATGCTAGAACTGCTGTCAGTGCATGAGAAAAATTCAAATCCAGAATTCAACTCATATTAGTCACACAGCAACCTTTCTAAAAATGTTTGGAACAAAATAGCTGGAGGTGTTTATCAGTGACTAGTACATCATATTTGAGTCCATTCTATTTGCCATCCTGCTGCAACACAAGCTGCCTTGTCAATATTCCCAGCAGAAATCCCTGGCGGGATATGACTATTTTTATTTTTAAGGACCATTCGCTTTCATTTTCTTCATCCCAGGGTTGAGATCTTACATAGAGATTGTGTTCCTTGGGGAGCCTTGTCTCGTTTCCACTGCAGGAGTGGATGGCACCTGCCTGCAAATGAAAAGGAGCTTGTTATGGTGTCTGTTGAGAATTTGGATGCCTTTAAACTACCCTAATCCTGCTCCTTGCTTAATATTCTTCACACATGGCACCAGCTATGGTACAACATGACAGATAGAATCCTTCTTTTGACCATAGATGGACATTGTTCTTGTTCTTTGTTCTTGTTCTTGTGGCTACGGATCAGGGGTCCTGTATTGTCTAAGGAATTACCAGCTTTGGTTCTGGATGGGGCTGTTTTGCCCCAGACAGACCCGGTGCACAACTTGGGGGTCCTCCTGGACTCATGACTATTGCTCGAAGAGCAGGTGGCAGTCGTGACCAGGAGGGCTTTTGCACAACTTCGTGTAATTCACCAGTTGTGCCCACTCCTGGACTCATGGTAACACATGCTCTGGTCACCTCCAGACTAGACTATTGTAATGCGCTCTACATGGGGCTGCCCTTGACGACCATTCCGAGGCTGCAGCTGGTCCAGAACGCAGCTGCCCAGTTGGTGATGGGGTGCGGATGTTATGCCCATGCCTCACCACTGCTCTGGGAGCTGCACTGGTTACCAGTTTGCCTCCAGGTGCAATTTAAGGTGCTGGTTATGACCTTAAAAACCCTACATGGTAGTGGGCCAGGCTACCTGAGACCATGTCACCCTAAGAACATCCATCCGTCCAACCAGAGCGGACTGGAGGGGCTCTCTAATT
Source organism: Bradypodion pumilum (assembly GCA_035047305.1). NCBI lineage: Eukaryota > Metazoa > Chordata > Lepidosauria > Squamata > Chamaeleonidae > Bradypodion > Bradypodion pumilum. Next base: position 59,470,779 of record JAWDJD010000004.1, on the reverse strand, counting down.
GTGCCATCAGCCAGAGAGGCGCGTCTCTCTGGCACAAGGAAGAGGGCCTTCTCCGTATCGGCACCGGCCCTTTGGAACCTCCTGCCAGTAGAGCTACAGTTACAGACGGAGTTGCTGCCCTTTAGGAAAGGTCTTAAAACATGGGTGGTGGGGCAGGTATGGGGCCCTGAGGATAATGTAGCCCCTGCCCTCTGGCTTTTATAATAGGATACACCTCTCTCTTCTGTTGGTTGGGTGGGTTTGTTTTAATGTGGGTGGTTTTTAATGGTTTTAACTATTTTTATTCTTCTATGTTTTATTGTATGTTTTTAGATTACAGTACTTGTAAGTCGGGCTTGCCTGAATGGGCGGCACAGAAGTTGAAAAATTAAATTAAATTAAATTAAATTGTTGTTCTTGTTCTTGTTCTTCTTGACAACAACTGGATCGGATTTGAACCAGCCAAACTAGATTGCCATAGGGACTAAGAATCTCATTGTGCATTCTATGCCTCAGCTTCCCATCAAGCTGAACCAAACACAGCTTTCTGCTTTATTGATTTGTCATGAGCTACTTAATAGCAGTGGTGCCTGGGGTTTGAAATTTCTTAAAGACTAACAGTATGTTGTGCCAAAGGTGAATGTTCATTTATTTGTTCAAAAATGTTCAAAAATGGGGTCCATCAGATTTGTGTGCCACTGCCCCTTTTAGTGAGCCAAAGAACTGCAGGCTATATCACATTATTAGAGACATTCCTTCACATTCTGGACAAGTACCACTGATATGAATTAAACGTTGGAACATTCTGGACAGGAAGTTCCAACAGGACCTTCTGTTTCACTTAAACCTTCACTAAGCAGCAATATCGTCTTGAACTCCAGTATATTTCTCTGTATGCTTTGGCTGAGAGGAAAATATTGTAAATAATTATTTTATATGGATATTTTTCTCAATGGGTGGGAGAATGTAAATGTTGTTAACATTGGGAAATAGCATTAGGAAATTGCATTTAAGATTGCTGGTTGCATAGCTTGAAGGGAGCACTTTTTTTCTTTTTTAGTGAGGGAGAAGCTACTGCTTTGTAGGTTTCTTTGGGGAATCACAATAGACCCAGTGAATTATTCTATATTTTGAGGAATAGGGTTATCATGTGGATTTACATTGACTCCTTGAACTTCATTTGAAGCCCAGAAAATCTGGAAAAAATGTAGAGCAATATTTGTGTCTAACTCTTGCGGTCAGCTGGTATAAGAACATTTCATTATGTTATTACAGTAGTTTAATGTTTCTGGAGCATCTCACAAACTGATTGTGAATAGTTACATTTTTTACTATGCAATTACCCTTTTCTGAAAAAATAAATAACAATAATAAATCAATCCGTTAACAAATAATGTATGCCACTGAATCATCTGTAACATAAAATCAGTAACTCCTTATACTGTAAACTAACAATCAAAAAAAGGATACTTGGGAATGCTTTGGCGAATATGAATTAATGAATGTGAGAATTTCCATCTGCTAGGACAAAACAGTGACTTGATTGCTTTATTGCTAGTTAAAACTGAGTAGATAATTTGTATCCTTCCACTGCAGTGAATATTGGTATTCCCGTTTTGGTGTCATGTTGAGTTATAACTCCTTGTTTCTTCGACCATGCAATTAAGTAAAGAGAGCAAAGAGAGAGGTGGTGTAGAGAATGACTGATGGGAAAGCTGATCCAATTTTTCATTCTGATAATCCCAAAGCAAAACTCCTATGCTAAAGATTAGCTTTTCGAATGGTGTCAAGCATTGTCCAAAGCAAATGTCTTAAAATGAACTGGTTTGCATGAATGACAAAAGTATAATAATAGGACAAAAGCAATAGCTCAGACAGAATTTGCCATTATGTTAGTATTTCTACAAAATTAATCCATATGAAAACAAGTCCTTACATGAACTCCATGTAATAGTATATAGACCAGGGGTGCCCAAACGGTTCGAGCTGTGGGCCAGTCACATGGTTCAGCCGCGGGCTGGTCACATGGTTCCTCCCACTGGAAGTAGAAGTCAAATGCACCTTGCAATCTGTTTTGAAAAAGGATGAGATAGATTTTTAGGCTGCCAGTTTCTCTGCTTAAACCAGGGGTGTCCAAACTATGGCCCATGGGCCAGATCCGGACCCTGACACCAATTCATCAGGCCCATGCCACCCTTGAGGGTACTGCAGTGGCTCAAGTCGCTAAGACGCTGACTGGGAAGCGGAAGGTCAGCAGTTCGATTCCCGAGTACTGCAGGACGGAAATGAGCTCCCGTCTTCATCCCAGCTCCTGCCAACCTAGCAGTTCGAAAGCAAGAAATTGCAAGTAGATAAATAGGGACCACTTCGGTGGGAAGGTAACAGCGTTCCGTGCGTTCCGGTGTCTAGTCATGCCTGCCACATGACCACGGAAATGTCTGCAATAGCAGACAGCGCTGGCTCTTCGGCTTAGAAACAGAGATGAGCACTGCACCCTAGAGTCGGATACGACTGGCTTTCGAGCAAGGGAAACCTTTACCTTTACCTATGCCACCCTTGCCACTCCTGGAAGTGGAAGTAAAACATGCCCATACGGGCACATTTTATTTCTGCTTCCAGGAGTGGCAAGGGCAGTGTGGGCTGAGTGAATTAGTATCAGGGGCCGGATCTGAACCCTGGTATAGACTGTGACAATATTGCTTACATTTTAGCTATAGCAACTGTTTTTTCTTCTTGAGACACAAGGATAACAGCAGAGCCGTAGCCAGAGGGGGGCCAGGGTGGGTGAAAACCCTCCTGAGCTAACAACAACCACCCCCCAACCCACCCCAGGATGCCAATGTTACAATATTTCATCCTACTAGAGGAGACATCTGTTGTGTTCTGTAAAGCTGTGCCTTTAACAATGTACCTTAGCCATGTGGTAACAATGTAACCTTTCTGTGTGCAACATTATAACCTTCAGCTGTATCAATGTAAACCTGATAAGGGGACGCGAGCTAGTGACCACTAGATGGCAATAGCGAGCGTCCAGCTCTCATGGCTCAGATTCACCTGGATCAGCAGCGCGGGAAGATTCCCGCCACCTCTTCACCTGGACAAGAAGGGCGTGACCTTCTACGACGTCACGCAGGCAGCAACCAATAGTCTGTCGACGAGCCACTTTCAAATGTATAGCCAGCTGTATATATTGAGCTACCCATCCGCCATTACCACATGTTCCTCCGGATCATCATGCAATAAACCTGTGTTAAGCCAACCCTTCGGCTGTTTCATTGTCTTTGGTCCCTTACACTAAAACATCCAAATCAGACAACTTGCCTACAAGGAAAAAACACATAATAAACATGCCTTAAGCAATAATAGCATGAATTCAGAATGACCACATGCATGTGGAATGGAATGAAGAACAGGTGAGTGAAAGCCTTCGATATTACTCTATTTAATAACACAAGAAGAACAATGGTAAATTAGACCAAAGCTGTAAGTGACCAAGCATTCCTTCTCACCAGTGTTCAATCAGATACCCATGAGAAGCCTGTGAAGATTATGTGATTGCAGAGACATTTTTCTGCATAGGTTAATAACAGCTTGTTACAATATATACACAATGTGAACATGCGCAGCATATGAAAAGTGAATAAATAAAGTGGTTTCTGTATTTCCCATAAAGTGGTTTCTGTATTTCCCATGTTACTACAAGCCGAAATGAGAAACATTTTACAACTTTTACATTTTATAATCCCACCACCAGGATGACTGTCATGATTTCCCAATGTAAATTACAAGTTTTGTTCATATGTCAGTGGAAGCAAATGCCAGTGCATTGGGGCCACAAAACCGATCCTTTTCACATTGGTGCTTTGGGTCCTTTCCAAGAGAAAGGTGAAGGAAAAAATATTTTAAATAAATGAATACTTAATTGTCAGTCACCTGGGAAGTAGATGAAAGAAGACACTTCATTTATCACAATCCTATGTTCCTAGAGAATTCCATCTTTACATCCAATGTTAACCACAGTTAAAAGAGAGAAGAAACTTTAGGCATGGCTTTTTAAAAGATATTCATGCAAACCAGGAAGATGGTACATGTACACTTCTGTTTTATATGCATAAGAAAACATACAGTTGTGCTCTCTTAGCAACTATTACTAATAAGATGATAAAAGAGGAAAATAACAGAAAGCTAATGTATGCAGGGGGTAATGAATGTAGAGGGCTGCAGTGGTTTAAGGGTTAAGATGCTGAGCTTGGTAGCCAGAAGGTCAGCAAGTCAGCAGTTTGAGACCTAAGTACATCATGACAGAATGAATCCTCATCATCTGGCTCAGTTCCTGTCAACCTAGCAGTTTGAAAGTAAGGAATTGCAAGTAGATAAATAGGTATCGCTTTCATGGGAAAAGTAACAGCATTCTGTGTGTACTGGTGTCTAGTCACGCCTTCCTCATGACAACAGAAATGTCTACAGAGACAGACAGTGTTGGCTCTTTCGCTGTGAATGGGGATGAGCACCGTACCCTAGAGTCGGACACAACTGGCTTTCGAGGAAGGGAGATCTTTAGTTTAATGTATGCAAATTTATCCCAGGGAATTTCTCAAAAAATATGAAACATATAAATGATCTATGAGAGGAGATGGAAATAGAGTGACATGCTAATAGAATGGCTGTAGGCATATATGTTATTGTGTGTTTTTAATCTGTCTTATTTTACTCCTGCCTGAAGTAGTCCTTAAAATTGTAGACTTTCTCTCTCTCAGACAAACAATCAAGTGACTGGAATAATCTGTATTGCTACTGAATGGACGTAGTTTTAAACTATTTGACTTTTGACTTTCAGAAGGAAAATGGCAAAGCAATAGTAACCTTTACTATATGTAGGTTATCTCAGAACATGACTTTCCTTTCACTTCGTATAAATTCAAAATGTTACATGATAACATAAGCTAACCTAGAAAAAGAAAAATATCCTTAAAACTGTAGAGTTGGTTTCAGGAAGGGTTCTTCTATCTTCTCTCCTGTTACTATATTCAGCAAGACAGTTTTGACAATGGAGTCCTCTAAATTTTAGGGTTCAGTAATCTCCCAAGACTTGAAATGGACAGTTAATATTAGTACCATCATTTAAAAGGCACAGCAGAGAATGTACCTCATCTGACAGCTCAGGAAGTTCAACCTCTTTAGTGTTCAAGAAATGAAGAAGCAGACGAATGAAGTAGTGAAATTCAGCTCTTTTTTAGTGGGGTTTGAACACAGTTTGGATGGGGCAAAACTTGGACTTATATACGCTATAAACAGTAACAGTAACAATAATACAACGAGCCCATTGGCTAAGAGAGTGTGCACATTTTTCGATCCACTTATTTGCATAAGAATAGATACATGAGAAAAGATACATTCCGCTCAGGTCAGAAAGCACAGTTAACATACATAACATCCCCCCCCCCCCCGGTAAAAACAAAATCCTTTAACCAGGATTGCGGTCTAGTTTCCCTTTTGCGTCGGACGCTTGGCTGAGCCGGCTCAGGGGCTCGTTGGATGGGTGACCCGACTGGAGTGAGGGATTGACTAGAGGAGGAGGATTGTAAACCCAAATTAAAGCCCCGTTTGTCAGATGGAGGAGCAGAGGATCGCTCAAAACCAAAATCTAATTCTGTGGATGATAAAGACAACTCAGGGTCCCTCCTGTGTGTACTAAGAGTGGAGGGCGACTCTGAACAAAATTGGTCATCATCAATAAAGGAATCCAGAGTGCTAGGCTGGGACAGTGTAGGGGTACACCTGGCCGTAGTAGGGGAGCATTCCACAAATTCCCCTTGAAGTCGGTTCCTAAAATACACCTCTGGGTCAATGTTGGCTGGCTGCAGACTATTACCTCTGCCCCCTGGGTTTAAACAAGTGAGGGCCAACCCTAGTGTTGAGTGTATGTACTCGTCTTGTGGGTCCAGTACTCTGGGTCTCAATTGATCCGCATGCCTCCTCCAGATCAGACCAGTGGCTGTTATGATTCTGTAAGAAACAGGACCAGTCTGATCGATCACAAACCCAGGCACCCACGTAGGACCACCAGCTGCATAATTGTGGCAATGTACAAGGTCTCTGGACGAGAAACCCTTCTGGTGTTGGATCGCTATATTTGTGCCTTTGTCCTCCACCCTAGAGGGATCCAATCTGTCCAGCAAGGATGACAGTTTCTTTTGCTGGAGCAATTCAGCAGGGGACAGCCCTGAGACAAGGGGGTGAGCCTATATGTGAAAAGAAACTGGCATAGCTGGAGCTCCAAATCCCCTTCAGCCATACGCCGAAAGACGTCTTTAGTTGTGTACACCTGCCGCTCCACCTGGCCATTGGTGGCTGGGTGGAACGGGGTGGCAGTAATGTGCCTAATTGCATTCCTTTCCATGAAGGATTGGAATTCTGCAGATGTGAACATGGATACGTTGTCGGACACCAGCACATCTGGAAGTCCAAATGCTGTGAAAAGCCTTCTCAGGTGCATTATCATGGTGGCTGAAGTGGTATTAGGCACCCTAATCACTTCCAGCCACTAAGAGAATGAATCCACAACCAACAAAAATAGGACACCCCTAAATGGACCTGCAAAATGTATGTGCAACCTGGACCACAGGCCCCTGGCAGAATCCCATTCCTGAGAGGGAAGGTGGTATTGCTCTGGGTGAGAGGATTGGCATCTGTACCGACCATTTGTTCTAAGTCGTAGCCCAGTTGAGGCCACCAAAAGTAGCTACGGGCAAGGGCTTTGGAACGTACAATTCCCAGGTGACTTGTGTGAAGTAAATGTAAAACCTTTTTCCTGACAGTGACAGGAATGACCATCCGCTGGCCCCATAGGCGGCAACCTCGTTCCACTGACAGTTCCAAATGCTTGCGGTGGAATGTTCTGAATCCCTCGGCTAGAGGAGAGACAGGCCAGCCTTTTTGTACCCAAGACATTACTTTAGTCAATATTACATCCTTGGCCGTAGCCTTGGCTATATCTGAGGGGACGACTGGGGGCGAGTCGAATGCCTCAATCATGAGGACCTGCTTCCCTGACCCCTGGCAGTGGAGAACACGACAGGGCATCATCATGGCTGATGTCCTTGCCAGGCCTATGTACGAAAGTAAAATCATATGCATTTAGGAAAATTGCCCAACGCAACATCCTTGGGGACAGAATTTGAGGCGTTCACAAAGATTCCAAGGAGGGGCTTGTGGTCAGTTACGATGGTAAAAGGCCTCCTGTAAAGGTAATCATGGAATTTCTTAGTGCCTGCCACGATTGCCAATGCCTCCCTGTCTGTCTGAGCATAATTTTTCTCAGGCTTTGAGAGCGAACGGGAATAGAATGCTATGGGGGCTTCCCTCCCATCACTTAGTGAATGGCATAACACAGCTCCCACCCCCACAGGGGATGCATCACACATAAGTACAATTTCTTTGTTAGGATCAAAATGAGTTAATATAGCATCCGAAGATAGCAACCTTTTGAGTTCTAGGAACACTTTCTCCTGGCAATGACCCCAGTGCCAAACAGTATCTTTCTTAAGAAGTCGATGTAATGGTTCGGCAACTGAGGCTTTGCAATGGAGAAAAGTGTGATAGAAGTTTAACAATCCTAGGAATGATTGCAATTCGGCTTTACATTTTGGCCTGGGTGCATTCCGCATGGCCATCACCTTGGAGTCAGAGGGCATGATACCTTGGGGTGATCAGGACATTGTCAAAATATGGCAGGACTCCAGGCAACCCTTTCAAAATACGTTCTACAAGAGATTGAAATATTCCAGGGGCCGCATTCACCCCGAATTGTAGTCTATTTACCTTAAATGCCCCCCTATGTGTTATTATGGTCTGGGCTATGGCAGCAGCAGGAGACACAGTTAATTGTTGGTAAGCCTGGGCAAGGTCAGGTTTTGCGAAGAAATTTCCTCCATGCAAGGAGGCAAGAAGGTGGCTTACCACGAGCACAGGATATGCATTTGGGCGAATAGCTTTATTGATGGTACACTTGTAGTCAGCACATATACTGACCTCCCCATTACTTTTCAAAGCAGTCACAATTGGTGTCTCCCACTCTGCGGAGTCCACTGGCACTAGGATGCCCTGCCCCACCAGTTTGTCCAGTTCGGCTTCTATCTTCTCCTTTAAAGCAAAGGGTACCTGTCGTGGCTTCATCCTGATGAGCCGGATGGTTGGGTCAAGCTCAAAGTCAACAGGGGGTCCTTTGTATAAACCTAACCCCTTTTTGAATACCTCAGGATGTGCAGCACAAACATCCCAGATTGGGTCAGAGTCTATTGTGTGGATGCCAGAAAGCCGGGTTCCCAGGGGTCTAAACCATTGGGTCCCAATAAGACAGTTAGTGCCCTGCTTAACTACAACCAATGGAAAAGAGGTGCAAATGTTTTTGAATTTAACCAAGAAATTACCCACCCCCAGGACCGGAATCTGGCAACCTTGCACATCCCGGAGGGAAGTTTTAAAGGATTTAAGCTTGGGCCGAGGGGCAGGGGGAATTCTCAAAAACTCCCAGTGTGGGATTATGGAAAAGGTAGTACCTGAATCCACCTCCATCTTGAAGGGGACGTCCTGCAGGCTCAGGTCTGTGAAGAAATGCTCACTGGCGATGCCCACTTGGCACAACTCAGGATCGGGTGAAACTTTAGTGATGGACGTTTTTTGATGATGACTCTTCTTGGACTCAGGCACTGGAGTTCTTTGCTTTCACTGTTGGCATACTTTAGCAATGTGCCCTCTTTGCCCACAGTTGTGGCATTCTGCGGTGTGGAAGGGGCACTTCTTGTGGTCAAGCCGGGCTCCACAGCCATCGCACTTGCAAAGGAATTTATTCTCCCAATCATCACAGTGCTTTTGTCGGACGGCTCAGACCTCTCCCTCTGCTTTGCTGGACTCTGATGAAGGGGTGGAACCAGGTGATGCTGAGAAGGTGAAGATGAACTTTGCTGAGCTTGCACAGCTGAGTCGGTGGCACTGGTGGTGGAGTGGCGATGCCAGAAGAGCTTTATCCTGGACCATGTGGCCTCAGACGCTACTGCCTCTTCTAGGACAGCCTTGAAGGTTTAATTTTAATTTAATTTAATAGTCATATTTATATATATGCCGCCCACTCAGGTATAACCTGACTCAGGGCGGCATTACAACAAGTTCTAAAAACACATAAAAACACTTTAAAAGACCCATATCCCACCCACTTTAAAAGACCCATATCCCACCCACCCATCCCACCCACTATAAAAAGAAGAAGAGAGAGTTCTTAATTGTTTACATAAGCCAGCAGGCATGGACCATGTTCCCATTCGGGCCCCACACCTGCCCTGCCAGCCAGGTCTTCAATCCTTTCCTGAAGGGCAGCAATTCTCTTTGAAGTCTTAGATCTGTTGGCAGGAGGTTCCAGATGGTTGGTGCGGACACAGAGAAGGCCCTCCTTCGGGTGCTGGATAGATGTGCACCCCTAGCTGATGGCACTATTAGAGAGCCTCTCCGGTCCACTCTGGTTGGATGGGCAGGTTAGCATCTTTCTGATCATGAGGCAACATTGAGCATCTTCATCCCTCATGCCGGCCAGCAGACGGTCCCGGAGTGCTTCTTTGATGTTGTCCCACTTGCATGGGACGGCAGCAATGCGCAGAGCGGTGGCGTAGTCTGCAATGGACTCCCCATGTCGCTGCTCCCTTCTGTGGAAGCCCACCCAGGCCAGGAAGATCGAGACCTCTGGCTGCAGGTGTTTCCTCAGTGCGGACATGATTTTTGCGAGCGGCACCACATCCACATCACTTGGGAGAACGAGGTGGGTTGCCAGCTCAAGCGTCTCAGAACTGCACTGAGCAAGGACACAGGAGCGCTTCTGGTCTTCGTCGGTGATTTTCTGTGAGGCCATTGCGTGGCGGAACTGGCGTTCGTATATTGCCCATTTCTCTGGATGTGCTGGGTCAAATGGGCCAATGTTGCTGCTGTGTGGGGACGCCATCCTATCCTCGTCGCCACTGTAGTGTTCAAGAAATGAAGAAGCAGACGAATGAAGTAGTGAAATTCAGCTCTTTATTAGTTGGGTTTGAACACAGTTTGGATGGGGCAAAACTCGGACCTATATACACTATAAACAGTAACAGTAACAATAATACAACAAGCCCATTGGCTAACAGAGTGTGCACATTTTTCGATCCACTTATTTGCATAAGAATAGATACATGAGAAAAGATACATTCCGCTCCTGTCAGAAAACACAGTTAACATACATAACAACCTCCTAAGAAGCTGCTGATACATTTTTTAATAAAGGAGTTGTTGCATCTATTCTTTGTACTTCAATAACTGTTTGGTAAATCTAAATGATAAATATGTCAAAGTATTATGCACAGTCACATTTCCCTGGAGTCTTGGAATAAGAACATAAGAACATAAGAACATAAGAACATAAGAACATAAGAACAGCCTTGCTGGAACAGGCCACAGCCCATCCAGTCCAGCATTCTGCCTCACACAGTGGCTCACCATTTCCTTCAGGGTATTCCCAAGGAGATGCCCTCACCTGCTTAGGATCCCCTGGAAATGGCATTGAGAGATATCCTGCCTATCTCTCCAACCCGGAGGTTGTCCTTAGGTAGCCATAATTATAGCCATTGATAGCCTTGTCCTCCATGAACTTGTCTAATCCTTTCTTAAAGCTGTCAAGACTGACAGCTGTCACCACTTCTTCTGGCAGGGAGTTCCATAGACCAGTAATCCTCTGGGTGAAAAAGTACTTTCTCTTATTTGTTTGAGAACTAGTACCCAAAAGTTTCATGGAGTGTCCCCTAGTTCTAGTGTTGTGCGATAGGGAAAACAGTTTTTCCTTATCTACTTTGTCCACACCGTGCATGATTTTATAAACTTCAATCAGGTCACCTCTTAGACGCCGTCGTTCAAGAGTGAAAAGGCCCAACCGTTGCAGCCTCAGATGGTAAGGAAGGTGTTCCAGTCCCCTAATCATTCTGGTTGCCCTCCTCTGTACTTTCTCCAACTCCATAATATCCTTCTGGAGGTATGGCGACCAGAACTGTACACAATATTCCAGATGGGGCCTCACCATAGATTTATAAAGAGGCAAAATGACACTTGCTGACTTATTTTCTATACCCTTCCTAATGATCCCTAACATTGAGTTTGCTTTTTTCACTGCTGAGGCACACTGGGTTGACACCTTCATTGAGCTGTCCACCAGGACACCAAGGTCCCTTTCCTGGTTTGTCGCAGAGAGTTCAGACCCCATCAGTTTATAAATGTAATTGGGGTTTTTTGCCCCAACATGCATCACTCTGCACTTACTGATGTTGAAGCTCATTTGCCACTGTTTTGCCCACTCCCCCAGTGTCAAGAGATCCCTCTGGAGCTCTTCACAATCTCTCACAGTTTTCACTACCCTGTATAATTTAGTGTCGTCAGCAAATTTGGCTACCTTGCTTTTTACTCCTACCTCTAGATCATTTATGAAGAGGTTGAAAAGCAGGGGTCCCAGTACTGAACCTTGGGGGACCCCACTCTTTACTTCCCTCCACTTGGAGAAGTGTCCATTTAGTGCTACCCTCTGTTTCCTGTCCCTTAGCCAGTTGCTGATCCAGGACAAGACCTGTCCCTTTATTCCATGACTGGTAAGTTTATTCAAGAGCCTTTGGTGTGGGACCTTGTCAAAAGCCTTCTGAAAGTCCAGATAAACAATGTCAACTGGATCCCCCTTATCCACATGCTTGTTGACACTCTCAAAAAATTCCAACAGATTAGTGAGGCATGATTTGCCCTTGCAAAAGCCATGTTGGCTCTCCTTTAGCAGCACCTTCTCTTCTATGTGCCTATTAATTCTATCTTTTAGGATGGTTTCCATCACTTTACCTGGGACACATGTCAAACTGACAGGCCGGTAATTTCTTGGATCACCCCTGGATCCTTTTTTGAAAATTGGTGTTACATTCGCTACCTTCCAGTCATCAGGCACAAAGCCTGATTTGAGGGAAAGATTATATATTTTGGCTAGGATATCAGCAATTTCATCTTTAAGTTCCCTGAGAACTCGTGGATGGATGCCATCTGGTCCTGGGGATTTGTTAGTGTTTAGCTTAACAAGACATGCAAGGACCTCCTCCCTGGTTATTTCTATCTTGCTTAATTCTTCGGTTTCCCTCCCTACGAAGATAGGCTCTGTTTTGGGCATGTGGTCTCTGTCTTCTTCAGTGAATACTGAAGCAAAGAATTCATTGAGTCTCTCTGCAATCTCTGTTTCCTCTTTAATAACCCCTTGCCTTCCATTGTCATCTAATGGTCCAATGGCCTTCCTAGTTGGGTTCTTACTTCTAATGTACTTAAAGAAGTCTTTGTTATTTCTATGAGTATTTTTAGCTATACGCTCCTCAAAGTCTTGCTTTGCTTTCCTGATTGTTGCCTTGCATTTGTTCTGCCAGAATTTATGTTTCTGCCTGCTGTCCTCATTTGGACAAGCCTTCCATCTTCTAAATGAGCTTTTCTTGCTCTTGATCACTTCCCGAACAGCTCCTGTAAGCCACATCGGAGTCCTCTTGGACCTGGCAGTGCCCTTTTTCCTTTTGGGTATGCATTCCAATTGAGCCTCTGTTATTGTTTTTGTAAACAGCCTCCATGCCTCTTGGAGTGTTTGGACTCTCTCAATTTTCCCTTTCAGTTTCTTTTTTACTAGTTTCCTCATCTTTGGGAAATTTCCTTTTTGAAAATTTAAGGTCTCTGTGTTAGATTTTATCAGTGACTTGCGGTCTATGATCAAGTTAAACATAATTGAGTTGTGGTCACTGTTCCCTATTGGATCAGTCACATTAACATCTTGCACCAGATCCTGAGTATTACTCAGGATCAAGTCAAGGATTCTTGTACCTCTAGTTGGGTCTTCAACCATCTGTCCCAGGGAACAATCATTGAGCATATCTAGGAACTTTATCTCTTTATCGTGTGCTGAACAACAGTTCACCCAGTCTATGTGAGGGTAATTGAAGTCCCCCATTATAACCAGGCTTCCCTTCCTGGATGCCTCCTTTACAACATTCTCCAACTGCCAGTCTCCCTCAAGAGTTTGGGTCGGAGGCCGATAGTATATGCCTACTGTTAGACCATCCTTGTGGCCTGGTACTCTTACCCACAGAGCTTCTAATGGTGACTCCAAATCACCTAGATATTCCAATTCATACGATTTTATCACTTCTTTGACATACAAGGCTACACCACCTCCTGTTTGCCCCTTCCTATCCTTCCTGTACAGTTTGTAGCCTGGGATAACTGTATCCCATTGGTTATCATCCGTCCACCAGGTTTCAGTGATACCAATAATATCAATATTTTTATCTATTGCTAAGTATTCCAGCTCCCCTATTTTGTTACGGAGGCTTCTGGCATTTGTATACAAGCATTTATATATGCTTTCCTGATACAGTCTTTTGAGTCCAGAATGAATTTTGTCAGAGCCATTCAGAGTGTTTCCATTCGCTGACTTACTCAGTTCACCTTTAAATATATACATTCTGCTGTGAAACAGTCCCAGAGAAAACCAGAAGTCTAAACTTGAAATCTTTCCCCAGATCTGACAGGTGTCTTCGGTTCTCTAGTTTTCTTCTGCCCTGAAGCTGAGCTAAGAAGTTAGGAATGGAACTCCGAGGAGTAAGAAATTTCTATCTGTTCACATTGCAACAATGCCTGAACACCGAGGGGAAATGATTATAATGACATTCTGCACCACTGCCTGAAGAATAAGAGAGTCTCCCTAGTGAGACAACAGAGCTTGCTGCTGAAAAAGGCCTCAGTGAGATAACAAACAGACATGTCCTGTATAATTACCAGACTCATGTGAATAGGAGAAAGCCCCAGCTGATTTAATTACTTCTCTGTGTGTTCATGACTGGAAATCTTTGAAACAAACCAGTATCATAAAATCTTTTTAGCTGCCAAACTGAGCTTTCCTTTGGTCAGAGCCATTCCATAGCAGGCATTGGCAGAGCTGTGTGTAGCGATGCTAATTAGTAGGAGAAACTAGCAGTCCCGAAGGAAATCATTTCGTTTTTGCTAAGCATGTCCCCTCAGACACATGCACAAAGACTATGTTCTCATGTCCCATTCAAAATATAATGCATACTTTGACACAGCCAAAAAAATTGCTCGCATAAATCTTGTTATCTCATTGGGCTGCCTGAAGTTGTATAGCTTTCCAGACTGCATTGGGCTTGCATTACTCTCATAATAAACAAGAAAACTGTGTGAGAAACGTGAGACTGTTCAGACCTAAATTTAAGCAGGTTGCTCAACTTACAGAATGCCTGCCAAGCAAAATCATGAAAGAAAAGCCACATCTCTGAGTGGAATCCTTTATAAATCAGGTGTGGTGGTTGTTAACTGCTTCAGGCTCCTTTTCCCTCATGCTTTGCCTGAGGTAGGACAGCACATCAAGGCATACCTGTCAAGTTTTGGATTTGAAAATAAGGGAAATTTTGACCACACCCCTCTGTAGGCATGGTCAAATCTGTGGGCGTGGCCAAATATAGCCATGTGACTTGATGGGCTCGAGTCATGCCTGCCACATGGCCATGAAAATGTCTGCAAACACAGACAGCACTGGCTTTTTGGCTGTAAATGGAGATGAGCACTGCACCCTAGAGTTGGATACGACTGGCAGATTTTACTTTCTTAGGATCAAAGATCTCTGCAGGTGGTGATTGCAGCCGTGAAATAAAAACGCGACTGATGCTTGGGAAACAAGCTATGAGAAACCTGGGGAACATAGTTAAAAGTAGAGGCATCACCTTGCAAACAAAAATTTGCATAGTCAAAGCATACCATAGTCAAATGGTATTCCCGGTGGTAATATATGGGTGTGAGAGCTAGACCATTAGGAAAGTTGAGTGCAGAAAAATAGATCCCTTTGAAATGTGGTGTTAGAAATAGGTCGATCCTAGAAGAAATCAACCATGACTGCTCATTAAAGGTCAAATAGTAAAGATGATGATAAAGTACTTTGGACATCAAATGAGAATAGAGGATTCACTTGAGAAGGCCTTGATGCTGGGAAAGGTGGAGGACAAAAGAAAGGGGTGGTCAAAAATAAGATGGCTAGATGGTATTGTAGATGCAATGGGCACAAGGCTGTGTGGGACAAAGAACCCTTTCCCCATCTTCTTGGGGGACTTTTGTTTTCTTTCTTGTTTACTCAGTGGCTTAAGTGACTAAGATGCTGACTGGGAGGCAGAAGGTCAGCAGTTCGATTCCCAAGTACTGCAGGATGGAATGAGCTCCCGTCTTTGTCCCAGCTCCTGACATCCTAGCAGTTCAAAAGCAAGAAATTGCAAGTTGATAAATAGGGACCACTTTGGTGGGAAGGTAACAGCATTCCATGCGTTCTGCTGTATAGTCATACCTGCCACATGACCACGGAAATGTCTGCAGATGCAGACAACGCTGGCTCTCCGGCTTTGAAACAGAGATGAGAACTGAACCCTAGAGTCGGATACGATTGGCTTTTGAGCAAGGGCGACCCTTTACCTTTACCTAACTCTGATCCCCTTACACAACTGTGCAAGCACACTGGATCTATGAGCTCTGATAATTCTCCCCGTGTATTTTGGATCTGCTCTCTCGTAAAAAAAGCAGCTTCTTGCTCTAAAAATTGGCCGCTGTAGGAATCTATCACTGTGATGGTGAACCTTGACACTCTAGATACGACTGGCTTTCGAGCAAGGGAAACCTTTACCTTTAGCATATAGTGATCAAGCACCATCCCCCACCCCTCCCAAATTTACTCTAGAACAGAAACAGAACCCCCCTCTCTCTTATAGTGATCAAGCACCATCCCCCACCCCTCCCAAGTTAACTCTAGAAAAGAAATGGAACCCCCTCTCTCATATAGTGATCAAGCACCATCCCCATCTCCCCACCCTTCCCAAGTTAACGCTAGAACAGAAACAGAACCTCCCTCTCTCTCTCATATAGTGATCAAGCACCATCCCCCCACCCCTCCCAAGTTAACTCTAGAACTCTAGAAGCAGAAGCCTCCAGCCAGGAGGCAGGGCATAAACAGCTTAATAAAGCATGAGAGTGAGAGAGAAGTTTCCCACTGATTTGCCCCTGCATATATGAAATATCGCTCACCTCTAGAGTAGACTCCCGTCCCTCCCAGCATGGTAGCTCCGACCAGCTCAGCAGCAAAAATGAAGCCTCCATATTGGCCATGTGGCAGGAGAGAAATGAAAGAGAAACTACAGAATGCCCCCACCACCTTCTCTCTCTCCCCCCTTCCACAAGTGAAAAGCCTGCCACACAGCAACCTCTGGTGGCCAGAAAAACATACTGCAGCTTCGCCTGTGAGGGCTCCGGTCAGGATTTTTTAAAAAAATAAGGGATATTACGGGGAAATTAATAAAATGGGAGGGGCAGGAAGAGGGGTAAAAATAAGGGGGTTTCCTGGGGAAAATGGGATACTTGACAGGTATGCATCAAGGTGAAGCCAAGATTCCCAATGTGCCATTCTTTTAGACCTGGAACACCAAAGCTTCTAATAAGAAAAATTATTGAGGATTAGGTCAAGCTGTATGTTGTGCTCTGCTCTCCTAGCCTGAGGAGGGAAATGCCCATCTATGTCAGGAGATCTATTCCTGAAGAGAGGAAATAGACTGGAGACCATCACGTTAGGAGTGGAGGATGTAAACACCTGCCAATCTTATTCTGCATGTGAAGAGTATGCCACAGTACTATTTTATTCATGTCACAATGATAAAGTATATTTTGGCTCTCTTGGCAAAATAAGAAAATGAGAATGAGGATTTTAAAAGTGGCATAACTGACATTTTAAGACAAATAATGCTTTAACACAAATGGAGCATAAAATGATAACAGCTACTGCTCAGTTGCATGGTCTTTTAAGAATTACAAGCATTGGAGAGGTTCTTTGCAAGTTGTCAGTCAATCAGCCAATCCTTGTTTCTCCTCCATTTAATTAAAATAGCATTATCCCATGTTGTGATTTAAAATATTGTATCCCACTTTTGTCCCAGTGCAGTTCAGAGGTACAAAAAAACATACTGTTTACAACCTATGAATTGGATATACAATTCAAAGGGGAAAATCATAGGAAGAGAAAAGGAAAAGAAATACATTCGGGCACTTTTTTATGTTACAAAACTATTTTAGAATATAATATATAATTATATAATGTTCAGCTTGTTAAGATAATAAGTATTCACCTAACTAGTTGTATAGGATATTATACACCAGTGTAATACTGTTGTGTGGGATCCGCGCACACAATTGGCATACTGGCCCTGACAGAGGCCCGGTGATGGGCGATCACCTCGTTGCCAGGGGTTCCTGAAGGGACAGAAATTGGGAGAGCGGAATATTAGATAGGGTTTAATTCACCTACAGCTGACCTGACAGGCAGCTCAGACAATAGGAAGCTAATGACTAAACTCGCTAGTCATGGAATAGGTAATCTCACATCTGCGGATTACTCTAAGCCCTAAAACCAATACCAGCCACATGTTTACCCAAATAGCTTGGAACAATGGAGTTCCCCTGTCATTGATTAAGTTAGTTAATTAACTCCCCAGAAGAGTTTCCCAATTAACTCGTGTAAACATGGCATGTGGATCCTGTCAGATCACATTCCTTTTGCATACAAGCCTGTACATGTTAAATACTGATGATTTTCTCTCATTAAATCAATGGTCTTCACTCCATTTTGTCTCGTGTCTCATTGCTGACCAGTCTCCTCCGGGACCCAACAGCTGCTTCGCGGCCCCGATCCAACATCTGGTGACCCCGAGATGTGATTCTACTTGTGAGTAAGTGATCTTCGCGGTCTGGTTCTATGCCAGAACCGTGTCCGAATTGTCCCGGAGGACAGCGCAGCAGCTCTGGTCGGAAAGCCATCCGATCTGAGTGACAGCTACACGGCGAGGCATTCCAGAGAGGCAGAGCATGCTCCAAAGCTCTGCGGCAGCTTGCTCAGCAGGAAAGCACATTCCGCTCAGGGTCGGCTGTGAAACCCTGACTTCAGCACAGAGGCCGCCGAGGGCCTGTGGCAGCAGTCCACGCTCTGAGCTCCTTCCCAGAGGTTCGTCACACCAGACCTGTTACCTAGAACTCAGATGCGTCGCTTCATCCCGCAGAGAACCACTTCAAAGGACTGGCAGGTAATATGGGGACTTGTCCTCAGAGGCAATGTCCGACCGCTAACCAGAGAGTTCACTTAATGGAACTCAAGGCCCTGGCCAGGGTATAACATACACGCATTCACAGCACCAAGTTAGTGGAGCTTTTGGTGTACTTGGGGGATAATTGTCTGCTTTATCCAGAAACAGGCATGCTTAACCTCCAACTTTGGGACCAGATAGGAGCCTGCATTCAGCAAGCCCTGAGAGCTCCAGATTGCATAATCAGCACATGGAGCAAGTGTAGGAAGCTCTTAGCAGAGGTAGACCCAGTCCGGATAGAGACCTAGGAACCCCCAGCGCAAGTCAGAGCCATCAGCCCCAATGGCTCTCTATCCGTCATTTCACCTTAAGCAGGGCAGTGTAGGGAGCTTTCCCTCAGTGACAGCTGCAGACGTCACTAAAGGAATTCATGGCATGAGAAGCACTGGCGCTTCTCTGACAGTTAAAAGTTCCCAGACTACTAAGAGTTCCATCCAGCGCATGGGTGAGGAAGATCCATTCACGGGGAAATTGCCAGCAGTACAATTAGCTAACACCCAGCTGCTGTGTTCAGCCTGTCTGAAGGCAGACACACGTTCAGGCAGACAGACTATTGTCTACCTGCCTGCTCAGCGCCCACTGCTCACGGAAATCGGCATGGCCCCTGGCCACGCAGGGCTCCAGAGCAGACCCATTACCACACTCAGGCACCGAGCAGTGCCAAAACCCAAAGGCACCTGCTTCCAGTGGGGAAAAATGAGACACCTTAGAAGAGAATGCCAATCTAGACCAGGCAGATCTTCAAAAAGTTGTCCAAATAAGCCTAAGACCAAATGGCCACACTGGCGCTGGAGGGCGAGACAGCACCGAGATCCGGGAATCCGGCCCTCCGGCATGCATCTGGCCCAGCTAGAAAGGAGGCAGCCATCGCCCTGGCTATGCCAGAGGAACCATCCCAGCAATAGTACCCCAAGTTCTTCCAAGGCACAGGCAGAACCTACTTGTCTTGCCTCGGAGTAGCCCAGAGAAACTCACCCCTAAGTAGAAGCACCCAGATGGTTGTATAAGTCATCTCCTCATGTGGAGAATAGAACACTGAAGATCAGGAGAGGAATGTGCGAATGCGTAAATAAATGTGTGTATGCGTGGCGCACCACTGAATTTATGACTGCAAGAACCAGTATGATTGCAAAAGCTTTGTCTCAATGACCACAGTATGATTGTAAAAGTGTTCCTTGTGTGTAACTGCGTGGTAATGTCACTGTGAAATATCAGGCATTGTGTGTTAAACTGTTTGCACTCTGTTCATGGGCAGAAACCATTTAAAGTTTGAGAAAGCATGGTGAGCAAGACATCTTTGCCTTGCCTGCTTAGCAGCTTAAGGCACCTAGGGCAACGAAAGCAGGAGGGGGGGGGGGAATCCTAACCTGCAATAGGGCAAAGTGACCCCCCTTCTTCCTTTCAGCCAAAAGGCTTTTCTTTTGGATATGCAAGGGAGACTTTTCTTTGTCTCAAGGATTAAGCCACTCTTAAGAACCGGTTTTGTAATCCGTGCCACTCAGACAAACAGATAATTGGAAATGATAAAAGCTTTGCATTGAAGAAACCTGCCTGAAAGAGGTAATTTTCTTTTCAGAAGCGCGATCTGAAAACAAAAATCACTTCTATGAGTTTTCTTCACTAAATCATAAACTATGGGGGCCCTCCCTACATTTGTTTTTCTCAAACCCCTATTTCTGTGTTTGGATGTCCCTTAGCAGTCTTTAAGTCACATATCTCACTAGGAATGAGAGAATTGCATTGTCTTCATGTGTGTACTGTGTTATCATCTTGTAACCTAGGTTCTCAACCTTTTAATGTCAGGGGCCAAGTTCCGCCGCCTCAGGCAGCTCTGGAGGTCCGGACAGTCATCCTGCCCTTCCTTTGCCACACATCCCTTCTTAGCTTGGTGGAGGTAGTGGCAGAGCAATGTGGGCCGCATCTGGCTGCAGGTTGAGAATCGTTCTAACTCTCCTTCAGCCTCTTAAGAAAGCTGTTCTGGTATTTTGACTTTAATCTGTGTAAAGTAACTCACTCATTGTACCCCTTTCACAGGAAGAAGCACGCAAACATTCTTGCGCTCTGTATATGATTCAGAAAATGCTTAATCTTTACCTTTTTACAGGAACAAAACTCCTCTCCAGGCCTTAAAAGTAACCAATTTATTTATTTATATAGTCTTAAATTGCATCCTTTCACAGGCTTCTGAGTTAATTACTGGTAGGGATTCCTTAACAGGAGGATCCCAGCCAGCTGTCTTAATTATCTTATGATAAGAGTTATTGCATTCTCATTGTGCTAACTTCTGACTTGTCTTTCCTCCTTTCGCCATTGGAACTTCCTGCTGGAAATGTTTAACTTGTGTGTCTTTTTATTTTTGTGTATTGTTTCTTTACAGCTGGCACCTCATAGTTGGCTTATTTTTAATAAGTCTTAGTCTGTCATTTCAAGTATGGCACCTGGACCACAGCACCCACTCTAAATGAGCAGACACATTTCACAAACTCCAGAGCACAAAGGGAGGAAATAAGATTAGTCCCTGAGCTCCTGAGAATGTACAGAGTGCCACTCATTAGCCAGGGCTGCCAAGGACCGTTCTAAGAATGCAGTCAGGTCACATTTC
Source organism: Bradypodion pumilum (assembly GCA_035047305.1). NCBI lineage: Eukaryota > Metazoa > Chordata > Lepidosauria > Squamata > Chamaeleonidae > Bradypodion > Bradypodion pumilum. The sequence continues at coordinate 59,449,947 of JAWDJD010000004.1, read as the reverse complement.
AATCAGACGCAGGCATTTTCAGGCCACCCCTTTTTTTTGCTGTTAGTCTAAGCTCAGGCAAAAGGCTAAGCCAGCATCTGGTACCCTTCTCACAGGAGCACAAGAATAGCTCCAGGAAATGTGCGCACGCACACCATGGGCAGAAGTGCGCAGGGGGGCCTTCATGAGAAATTTACCCAAGGGAATCCTGGCACGTCATGCGCCAAAGTTTGCCATAAGACCCCAGACTCATCTCGCTTCAAACGCAGACAGTCACCTTGTGTGAATCAATGTCCCTGGTTCCACTTCGGGGGGCTAGGACAGTTTTCACTGATGGGGGTCGCACATATGGTGTCCTTACTTGGCAAGAGGGACAGGCTTGGCGCACGCTCCTGACTTTTCCGCAAGCGGGCGGAATTGGCAGCCATGAACCTCACCTTGCGCACCTTTGCCAAAGAACGCTTAAACATAATTACTGACAGCCAGTATGTTAGGAATTTGCTTCACAGTCTGCCGGGAGCATACATCACTCCCGCGATAGACAAGAATTTGTTGAGCCTTTTTCTCACAGCTCAATTTCACTTGCGGTACCGCACCGAAGTGCTCTGTGTCGCCCACATTGGAAGCCACCAGGATCTGCCTGGTCCGACTTCTGAGAGCAATAGCAGAGCAGATGTGGCCGCAAAGGAAATTCAGCAAAGGTCTGTCTTGGGAGTCTTCACGACTCCAATTCAGAGTCATGCATTTCCCCATCAGAACACCAAGGCACTCGCACGGCAGTTCAACCTGCCACTTTCCCTAGCCCAGGGCATAGTCCGTTCCTGCCCACATTGCGCAGGGGCGATAGGGGGCCCCTCGTGGGGGGTCAACCCACGAGGGACAGAGGCCAACCAGGTGTGGCAGATGGATGTCACACATGTCCCACATTTTGGCAGTACATGCACGTTTGCATTGACACCTTTTTACAGTTTGTTTGGGCTACAGCACAGAAGGGAGAAATGGCTTCCCATGTGGAGCAGTATCTCCTTTCCTGCTTTGTGGCCACGGGCGAACCTCAGCACGTGAAGTCCGATGATGCCCCAGCTTATAGCTCCAGGCAGCTGGCCACCTTCATGGCCACCTGGGACATTAAGCACACCTTTGGAGTTCCGTACAATCCGCAAGGGCAAGCGATTGTGGCACGGAGCAATCGGACGCTTAAGTCCTACATTGACAAACAAACAGAAAGGGGGGAACCACCAGCCCTCCCCAAAAATCAGGGTCAGGCACAACATTGTCTGAACAAGGTATTGTTTATGTACAATCACCTTAATGTTTTTTCGGATTGCACTCCATAGGAGAAGCACTTCCGTTGCATGGAGGCTCTCCCGCGGCCGATAGTGCATTACCGAGTGCCACCGGATCCTTCCTGGAAGGGCCCGGCGCCACTCATAACATGGGGAAGAGAGTATGCTGCAATTATGTCTCCTACAGGCGTTATCTGGATTCCAGCCCGGTGTGTCAAGCCTCACTTTGAGTCCAATGGCGTGGACCCTGGCAGTTCTGGACCCGATCCCGGAGATGGAGGAACTAACCCTGATGGGGAGAGCCAAGCAGAGGAGGCGGCGACAGCAGATGACAGCGCCGAAGATCACCTGGGGGATGGCCAAGTCCCTGTGCCAGGAGGAGGCGGACGCCGTTTGGCGGGAGGACAAGGAGCCGACACCGGAGAACATCTTGATTGCAGCCTTTTCCCTGATTACAGCTAATTCCATGATGACCACCATCATCTTGATCCTTTCCCTGCTTGCAGGGGGAGGCGTTCAAGCAGCTTCATTGGAAGCCAACAACCTGATGCCAGGCGGAGATCTCTCTGCCCGGCTGCAGTACAACGTTTGGGAAAGATTGGCAAACCTCATCAATCAGTCCGATTTTTGCCTGAGGCAGACCACTGCTTCTGCCTCTATCCTGAGCACTTGTCTCATCCCAGTGTGTCATTCCCCAGATGCGCGCATCAGGAACGGTGACTGGTTGGTGAAGCGGATATTTGGTCCATTTTACAAGACTGCCTTTTCAACGTATGCGCACTGGGGAACCCAAGTCACCAAAGTCTTACCGACTGATGCAGCCACTCTCTACACTCCGCGAGTGGCGGTCAGCCCGAACTCTACTTATGCTCGTATGACCGTCTGTTCCGCGGTTGAAGGGCCACAGCGCTGTTGCCTGGCAACAGCAACTGGACTTGCAATAACCCAGAGACTATTAGCTCAATGTATGCTCATGTTACCTTGCCTTCAGGATGGTTTTTTACATGTAACCAGTATACTTGGAACTACATTCCTGCAAGTGTATCTGATTCCCTTTGCTGTATCAGTCGTTTGACATTGTTGCTTCCCACTAGAGACATGGTTGCACCAAGCACGAATGTGCCTTCACACATACGGCACGCTCGTGCCACCCAGTTAGACAGCTCATGTGATAGCCACATCAGAATTCTGAGTAAAGCTGAGCATGTTCCATTAACAGTCAGCTTGTTTGGCATGCCAGGCTTAGCCGTAGGCAACACTCGGAGAATTGGTAAATTGTCTTGCGCTTTGGCAAAAGCCATTAACCACACCTCCTCGGCAATAGCGCTGCTTAATCAAGAGCAGACAAAGCTTCACCATGCCATATTGGATAATAGAGCAGCCATCGATTACCTCTTACTGTTACATCATTTGGTTGCGAGTCTATCCATGGCATGTGTTGTTTTAACCTCACGGACAACTCGTGCAAGGTACAGAGTCAGCTCACAGACCTCCATACCTTGGTTAAAAACATCAAGGAAGATGCTATGTGGGCATGGTGGAATTCGTTATGGTCCTGGTCCCCATGGGGTTGGCTACAAACGACACTCAAGGTGATTGTGGGGGTGATAATACTGGGAATGGCTGTGTGTTGTTTCATGCAATGTATTCCCTCGCTGATGTCAAGATGTCCCCCATGGAGAGAACCCCGGAATGTCCTCACTCCACGTCAGCTGATGCCCCTCCTACACCGAGGCGTCTGTCAGGTCCAATTAAAGAAATAAAGGGGGAGTGTGGGATCCGCGCACACAATTGTCATACTGGCCCTGACAGAACTCTGGTGATGGGTAATCACCTCGTTGCCAGGGGTTCCTGAAGGGACAGAAATTGGGGGAGCGGAATATTAGATAGGGTTTAATTCACCTACAGCTGACCTGACAGGCAGCTCAGACAATAGGAAGCTAATGACTAAACTCGCTAGTCATGGAATAGGTAATCTCGCATCTGCGGGTTACTCTAAGCCCTAAAACCAATACCAGCCACATGTTTACCCAGATAGCTTGGAACAATGGAGTTCCCCTGTCATTGATTAAGTTAGTTAATTAACTCCCCAGAAGAGTTTCCCAATTAACTCGTGTAAACATGGCATGTGGATCCTGTCAGATCGCAGTCCTTTTGCATGCAGCCTGTACATGATAAATACTGATGATTTTCCCTCATTAAATCACTGGTCTTCGCTCCATCTTGTCTCGTGTCTCATTGCTGGCCAGTCTCCTCCGGGACCCAACAGCCGCTTTGCGGCCCCGATCCAAAACTTTTGTATTGCTTTAAGAGGTTTGTAGCTATAACAACACAGGTGTTGCTGATTAACTGTGTAATCCCAAAACCTGTGTATAAATCAAGGCACTTGTTTGCACATCCTCAGCCTGTCTGCTCACCAGAGCTTGTGTGCTCATGTTGCCCTTCGTGCTCTCGGGAATTTGTGCACAAATACTGCTTGTGCGCTAAGGACCTCTACTGGTCGCCAACCCTGGAAGAAGAAACTGCAGACTCACTGAAGATCTTCTTGCAAAAGGAAAGAGGAAGGCTGATTGCTTTATTTGCTGAAAGCTTTTGGAACTCTTTCTGCTTGTGTATGCTGACTCATTGCTTCGTCACCATACCAAAAGACTTTACAACTTGCATTGTAAGCAGAACCAATTGCTCAGGCAAGGACTGCTGTTTTGCTGAGTCAAGTAACTTGTAAGTTACAGACTGTGTTATTTGTGTTAGCCACAGTGAACTGAACTGCGTGCCACCAAAAGAGAAGTTATCTTTCTTGAGTTACTGTAATATTTGTTGATGGAAATATTTGAAGCCTTCTGTTTTGCACCATAAGTAAAGAAACCCTTTTGCACAAAATAAGCTTTGGTTGCTGCATTGATCAAAGTGCCCACACCTTCTGCTGTGCACCCTGGTCGTTATAATACACACCAACACAGCTCATAGTCATCAACTGAATGCTCCTGTTGATCAGTGCATGATCAACCAGATGTGGTTCTTCTTGGAATCTCTGCCCAGTCCTGACACTAGAATAGTTGGAATGGTTGTAAAAACATTTTCTCTCTCTCTCTCTCTCTCTCTCTCTCTCCCTCCCTCCCCAACCTTCAGGTACCAAGAAACTTAACTTCTTGACTCATATTGTCATCTTTTAAATTCCTGCTTGTGCCACTGGTTGCTGAAAATGAGGCACTGGTAATCTTTCCCTTATATTAATCATGAGAACCAAAGGAATTGAATTAATGGTTTAGAAATGTCTGGCCAGGTCCTGCTATGGTACTAGAGTAGACCATACTGCCAGTGACTCAACACTGAGTGTCAGGCAGTGAGAAACTAACCTGACAATCCTGAGGATTAATGGCCTTGGGTGCCGAAGTCCACAGGGAAGGGTGATGGCCCCCAAATGGATTCAATCCCACTTGAATCCATCTTGATGGAGGGCAGCAGCTTCATCAATACTGGCCTCGGGCTGAGGAGGACTTTGCATGTCAAAAGGGCTCTGGGCCAGAAAGTGACTCACGGAACTGGATCAGTGGTATGGGGGTCATGCTGCAATGTGGAAGGCAGATGAAAAACCACCACATTATATTTTCAGGACAGTCTTCCTAGTTGATCACCATGATGATCACCAATATTCAGATTTGGATACAGAAGGGGAAGGGGTTTGAGGGGGAAGGGAGGGGATGTGGAGGTGAGGCAGAGGGGGATGGAGGGGAGGGGAGGGGGAGGGGAGGAGGAGAAGAAGAAGAAATAATGTCAGTTGGAGGAAGTGCTTCCTTCAGTAAATGTAAAAATTGTGCAATCTTTCACCCATCCCAACAATTTGTTAGGAAAAAAGACTGAATTCTTCAAATAGTCAATTACTCTCTTGTGTGTGTGTGTGTGTGTGTGTGTGTGTGTGTGTGTGTGTGTGTGTGTGTGTGTGTGTGTGTGTGTGAGCCATAAGGGATGAGAATAAAAAGACAAGCAGTTCACAGTAACAAGTTTTGAATGACGTTAATCTTCTAAATCTTATCTTAACCATTAAAACCAAAGATAGGGTGAAAGAAAGAAGTAATAAATTGTACTTCTGTTTTGATCTCTATTAGCAATCCTCTGTGTGTTAGCATGTTGCTCTCTTGGCCTGGCCTCTGTCAGAATTTTCAACTTAGTGTAGCACAGTATTGATTTTAAAAGGGAGGAGGCTGGAAACGGAACAGTCAATATTTGGCTAGACAATCTAATGTGGGTGAGAGAAGGTAATACATAGAGGCTGAATTCCTCTGATAAATCTCTGGTATAGTCTGAAAAGAGGCACAGTAACTGCCCTTGGTGTCTTTGGTGCCCACACTAATCTCAATCCAGAGGGGGGGAGTTTAAAAAATCCAAGTGCAAAAAAAAAGCTGTGGGAAAGTAAAATAGGTATTGAAAGGAGAATAGAAGAATAAATTATATGGATTCTTCCCTAAAGACTGACTGGGGCTATGCAGTGTACCTCTGAATAAGTGGAATGCAGTTCATAAAAGCCTGTGCCAAATGAAAGCTCTCATTCTTACAGGGTCTCCAGGTCTCTGTGTAAATTAAAACATCCTCCCCCTCTTAAATTACTAGAACCTGTTTCAGCTGAATAGCAGGAGATCTTGGATGTACCCTTATACAGAATTTGTAGTTAAATTATTGGACCCACTAGCATGCAGGTCTGGCTAGATTATCCTGCTATGGTAATAGAATAGACCATAGGGTCAGTGACTCAGTGCCAATCATCAAGCAGTAGTTAACTAACCTGACAACCCTGAGGACTAACGGCCTTGGGTGGCATAGTCCACAGGGAAGGGTGATGGTCCACAATTGGATTAAATCCCACTTGAATCCATCTTGAAGGAGGGCAGCAGCCTAGCCCCAAGGAGGACGTTGTGTGCCAAAAGGGCTTGGAACCAGAAAGTGACTAATGGAACTGGATCAGTGGTATGGGCGTCATGCTGCAATGCAGAAGGCACCACAATGATTCATAGAATTTTTACAAACAATCTTTTAGACTGTAAACAATCTAGCCCATTTCACGGCAGAAAAGTGATTTGATGCTCAGAAAATGGCCAAACGGTGTAACAAGTCAAAACAGAAGCAAAACCGTTTGAGGCAAGAAAAGAGATCAAAAACTCTGCATCAAAAACAAATCTTCTTTACTGTTTCAGCTAAAGATTCAATATCCCAAAATGAGTAAATAAAATATTTTTCTTAAAAGAGTGAGTTAGATCTGACGTCTCGAGCACAGGATGACTTTGCGAGAATGAGGCTCATGATGCACTATATACTTTGGTATGTAATGACTACGGTTGCTCGTATTTCGTACACTTAAGACTTCCTTTGTAAAATATAGTGCTTTTCTTGCTATATAGAGATTGATATGATGTACTATAACTTGTTAATGAGTTTGTGTCTTTAATTTTTGAAACTAGAATAATACTTTAGAAGATTAGTCTTTTGTATATTACGCTGTTCGTTTCCCTTTGGTCGTGCTGTTACATTGTGTGTTTGTTAAAATGCTGGATATATAATTTTTATTTCATGTATTAATGAGGCTATTTTGTATTGATTCATAGAAATCCTGAAGAAGGACCACTGAAAAGCATTTAACTACCGGATTCGCTTTGATGAATTGTTATAGTCTTGTTTACAATAGTTTCTCGACATACTGAAGATTTGATTGTTATTATTAACCACATAAGATTTGAAGAAAAATATTTTATTTACTCATTTTGGGTTATTGAATCTTTAGCTGAAACAGTAAAGAAGTTTTGTTTTCGATACAGAGTTTTTGATCTCTTTTCTTGCCTCAAACGGTTTTGCTTTAGAAAAGTAATTTGAGCCATAACCAAACAGTTTAAATTTGATACATAAAAATGGGGATAGTGTATTATAAAAAGATAAAAAAATTATTCTGCCACAGCTGCTTGCTAGCAGAGATTTCATCTACATTTCTAAAAATGATTCATTCTGAGCCATAATAAAGTTTTAAAATTTGAAGAGATTAAACATACACACAAGTAATATGAAATATAAATTTCTGTTAGCAAATATAAAAAGCCAACTAGTTTCAGCAAGTTAAGACCCGAGTGCTGTGCGAAGGAGTGAGTGTATGTCATCTGTTCCAGCTCTTATCAAACTAGCAGTTTGAAAGCAAGAAATTGAAAGTAGATAAATAGGTACCGCTTTGGCAAGAAAGGTAAAAGCATTCCTTGCCCTCCAGCATCTAGTCATGCCTGCCACATAACCACAGAAATGTCAATCAGACAGCACTGTCTCTTTGGCTGTAAACGGAAATGATCACTGACCCCCAGAGTCTGACATGACTGGCTTTTGAACAAGGGAGATCTTTACCTTTACTATGTTTATTATTGACAGACATGATTATTACTTTGGCTTTTCAAAGTTCACCTTCAAGATTTGCTTGTAATTTCAAAAGCATATTTGAGTGGTGGAAACAGTTTGATGCCTACAGAGAAAGTTATATGTAGGGGAGCTGAAAATCTTCTATGGCTGCATAGCTAACTGCCAGATTTTGTGTCATCATAAATCCTGAAACCACTCATGTTTGGATTGGACAGAGCCAAACATTCTTCTAAAAGTTCTGCAACACTGTGAAGAAGCCATGAGACACTTTCCATCCATACGTGTTTAAGTAGCAAATTGGTCTGTCATTCTACTGCAATGGGGTATAATTGGGGACTTAGCTATTATTTCCACTGTAAGAGATAAGAACAAATGAATAGATTCATACCATTTAAAGATCAAGGAGTTGGCGCTGATATGTACCATACCATTGTCCTAGAGCAGGTACAGGATGAACCTGGAGAATGATTCTTGTTTATCAAAATGGTTTCTATTTGTCTTTACCCATCCCTGTACGAGCTCAGTGGTCCTGGTTCTTGGAATTTCTGAGCCAAAATTCTGAAATGTTGACTTTACAGTGACATTTATTTTAATCATAAATACTCTACATTGTGTTAGAACTTATTTTCTAGACATTTATTTCAGGTTCCTGCCAACTGGGTATTTCTCCCTTGTAGCTGAAGAGTAATGGACTGCTGCTTGCCTACACAGATGAAATCCTGCCAAACTAAAATCCAAAATTGAAACATGGATTACCAGAGGGAATTATCCAGCTTTAAAGAGGACAAGTGAGCCACAGAACATTCAAGTGCCAAATGGAAGTTTGACTTCCATATGTTTTGTCCCAGCACAATAAAAGCCTGTCATTAAATTGCAAGTACTGTATGGCAAAAAAAAACTATTCATTGAAACACTCTCACTGTAGCATCTTATGAAGTTGATTTAGAAGCAGATTCTTCAGTATGCTAAAAGCTGCCAATCAATGACCACTAATTAATAAGAAGATTGCTATCGCCCACTCTTAAATGTCAGAGAACTCTTAAAGAACACAGTCCAATTGCATAGCTGCTTAAAATCATTGGAGATAATCAGTGCCCCGTAATCATGTAGCAACCTCTCAGTAATTAATTAAGACATGTCAAGAGAGGTTTACCAAGAGACAGGAAGGTTATTACTGATGGTGTCACAACCCATGGCGGTAAAATTCCTATTGAAAAAGTAACTGTATTTTGAACCGCTTGTTGTTGTTCAGTCGCACAGTCGATTCCAACAATTTGCGACCCCATGGAACATTTTCCTCCAGGCACCTCTGTCCTCCACCATTCTCCTCAGCCCACCAAGCTCTGTGCCCTTTGTGTCCACAATACCATCTATCCATCTCATCTTTGGACGCCCCCTTCTTCTCTTGCCCTCCACCTTTCCCAGCATCAAGGCTTCCTCAAGTGAGTCCTCCCTTCTCATTTGATGTCCAAAGTACTTTAGCTTCATCTTCACTATTTGTCCCTCCAATGAACAGTCAGGATTGATTTCTTCTAATATTGACCTATTCATTCTCTTTGCTGTCCAAGGGACTCTCAGGACTCTCCTCCAATACCACATCTCAAAGGCATCTATTCTTCTGCGCTCAGCCTTCCTAATGGTCCAGCTCTCACACCCATACATTACCACCGGGAATACCATTGCTTTGACTATGCGAATTTTTGTTTTCAAGGTGATGTCTCTGCTTTTCACTATATTCCCCAGGTTTCTCATAGCTTGTCTCCCCAGAATCAGTCGTTTTTTTATTTCATGGCTACAGTCGCCATTTGCAGTGATCTTAGATCCCAGGAAAGTAAAATCTGTCACTGCTTCTACTTCTTCCCCATCTATTTTCCAGGGACTGATCGGACCTGTTACTATTATCTTGGTTTTCTTGATATTAAGTCTCAAGCCAGCTTTTGCACTTTCCTCCTTTGATCCAATCAAGAGGTTCTTTAGGTGTTCCTCACTTTCTGCCATTAGGGTAGTATCGTCTGCATATCTCAGATTGTTGATGTTTCTCCCAGCAATTTTGATCCCATATTGTGATTCCTCCATCCCTGCATTGCACATTATGTGCTCTGTGTATAGATTGAATAAGCAGGGTGATAAAATGCAGCCTTGTCTTACTCCTTTTCCTATTCCAGACCACTCTGTCATTCCGTGTTCTGTCCTAACTGTTGCTTCTTGGTTCGTGTACAGATTTCTCATGAGGCATATGAGGTGTTCTGGTATTCCCATCTCTTTAATTACTTGCCACATTTTGTTGTGGTCCACACAGTCAAAAGCCTTGGTGTAGTCAATAAAACAAAAGTAGACTTGTTTCTGGTATTCTTTTGTTTTATCCATGATCCAACGTATGTTGGCAATGTGGTCTCTAGTCCCCCTGCCTCTTCTGAAACCGGCCTGCACCGTTGGTAGTTCTCTCTCCACATGTTGTTGAAGTCTATCCTGTATTATTTTGAGCATCACCTTGCTGGCATGTGGGATGAGCGCAATTGTTCGGTAATTTGAGCATTCTTTGGCATTGCCTTTTTTGGGGATTGGAACATACACTGTTTTGTTTTCCAAATTTGCTGGCATTTTGAATGCAGTAGTTTGATTCCATCATCTTTTAAGGCTTTGAAAAATTCAACTGGGACACCATCATTTCTACTAGCTTTGTTGTTTGCAGTGCTTTTTAGGGCCTTTCTGACTTCACTCTCCAGAATGTCTGTTTCAAGTTCAAATTTCTCATTATTGTTATTATCAGGAGTGTTGAGGTCCTTTTTGTAGAGTTCCTCTGTGTACTCTTGCCATCTTTTTTTGATCTCTTCTGCTTCATCTAACTCCTTTCCATCTTTGTCCCTTATCATGGTCATTTTTGCTTTAAATGTTCCCTTGATTTCCCCAATTTTTTGAAAAGATCTCTAGTCCTGCCTCTTTTGTTGTTTTTCTCCATTTCTTTGCACTGTTTGTTCAGGTAGTTTTCCTTATCTCTCCTTGCTTTTCTTTGAAATTCTGTATTCAGGTGGTTGTATTTTTTCCTTTCTCCTTGGACTTTTGCATTCCTTCTTTCCTCTGCTATTTTAAGAGCCTCATCAGACAACCACTTTGCTTTCTTACGCTTCTTTCCTTTTGGTCTGGTTTCTCTTGCTGCCTCCTGCATGATGTCCCGTGTCTCTGTCCATAATTCTTCTGGTACTCTGTCTATCAGGTACAGGACATTAAATCTGTTCATGACCTCCACCGTGTATTCTTTAGGGATGTTGTGTAGGTCATATCTGTCTGCTCTAATTGTTTTCCCCATTTTCTTTAGTCTAAGCCTGAATTTTGCGATCAGTAGGTTGTGATCTGAGCCACAGTCTGCTCCAGGTCTTGTTTTTGCTGACTGAATGGAGGTTCTCCATCTTTGACTGCAGAGTATGTAATCAATCTGATTTCGATGCTGGCCATCTGGTGATGTCCATGTGTAAAGGCGCCTCTTGTGTTGCTGGAAGAGGGTGTTTGCTATGACTAGTGTGTTCTCTTGGCAGAACTCTATCAATCTTAGCCCTGCTTCATTCTGTGTTCCAAGACCAAACGTGCCTGTTATTCCATTTACTTTTTGATTTCCTAGTTACTGGAAAATCCAAATGGAGCAACAGAGGCAATGGTTCTTATCTTTTAACTTTTGATTATGTAACTCAAAATGTAACTGATACACTGTTTACTGTGGAGCTTTTGTGACTGATATTTCATCATGGTTTCTAACAGTAATAGTACTTAGAGTTTTTGGCTTGTGTTTATGTTTCAAAGAGATAGAATCTTCTGGCATGCATTATGAACTCTCTTTAGTCTGTTTGACAGCTTTTATTCTACTATACATACTGTTCCGTTTGGACATTGCACACATACACACCTGTTTTTGAGCTGGAGCAGACTGCATTTATTTATTTATTTATTTATTTATTTATTGTTGGACTTCTATACCGCCCACTCGACCAAGGCCGACTCAGGGCGGTTCACAATCACAACATAAAACAGATAAAAACAGAATTAAAATCCACCCCCTAAAAAGGGGTGCAGGTACCGAAGAAACCGAGGGGGGAGGCATGTTTGCTAACATCACTCAGTTTTGCTCTATTGTGTTTATGTTCGCCTCTTCTATTTTATGTGTGTGGTGCATAAGTGAGAAATTGTTCTGCATAGTATCTAATACAATAAGCACGGTTGTTTCGGGATTTCTCAGGATAATCAATAAGAACCATCTTTTTCTTCTGGATACCATCTGTGTTCTTTATAAAGCAATATGCAATTCCACTTTTGATTCTAGATGACTTTTCCTTCCCAAACCTGAAGCACTATCGCAAATATTTGTTGAGTTCTACACAACCTTTGGCCATTGTTCTCATTTGAGATATATTCTGAACTCACTGCTATCACCTGTGTGCCTCATTAGCAGCCCTTCTGTAAACAGACTCTCAAGATTTTTCTGCAGCTGCCAAATGTTAACATAAATATTGAATTTTTCATTTCATCCACCACCTCCATTCTCCTTGTAAGAGGCTTTGCTTACAAAGGTAACTTGTTCTCTGCATAAAATGGGGGGGGGGAGGAGGATGAGAGGCCAACTGATTTATTCTTCCTTAGAGGAAGGTACAGTATGTGAACAACAATTCAAATTGATCAGAAAGTTAAATATTCATAGGACATTATTCATTAAGATTCATCTTGCCAAGTGGGTGAAATGAGGCAAGGGAAGAAATTAGCTTGCTTGAGAGTGTCAAAGTGATTATGTGATTAAATTGCAATTTATAATTTCTCCTTCAAAAACATTACTTCTTGATTTGTGTTTCTCCCCTCCCTCTCTGTAATGAGAAACTTGAAGAAAATTGAGGAGTGTGATTTCAGTGGGAAAGAAAGAAGCAGCAGCCTAAGGCTTAGTTAGTGTCAAAACAACAGACATTCTCTGTGTGGTCAACACATCATTGAGTTGCATTTTGACATCTTGCATGATACATTTAAAAGTGTTTGTAGCATTAACTCCTTGGTTCTAGTTCTGTTGATCCTTTAAAGGAAAATAAAGTACCCGTTCTACTTCAAAACACTTGAATAGAAGTAAACCTCAAGATTGCAATTCAGAGGAAGTGGAGTTAATACAGGAAGATTTAGTATAAATACACAAAGGTGCTTTGTAACTCCAGTCTGTAATCCTCCAAGGATCCTAGGTTGGATACTACTTCATTTGCATTTGCAAATCTCACCAGCTTTGTTGTGTTTATTTTCCCAAACAAACCCACAACTCTACTGAACATAGGGGACTATACAAACATAGAAATATGTCTCTTTAATTTAAATAAACTTGCCTCTAATTTTATTTCACACTGTGGAATAGATTTAGCAGCACTTTTTGGCAAAAATGCAATGTTAATTTAGGACTAATTTATGAACAACATAAAGCAGGTTAATTAAACAAGGTAGACATTTCTTCAAGTGAATGAGCTGGTCAGATTTCCTGCCATTGTTTTTTAAATTAACTCTTTCACCTTATTTACTTGTATGCTTTCTGCTTTGTTTGAAAATACATTCATACAACAAGGCATAAAATCCACTACAAGACTTATGTCAGCAACACACCATTTAAACCCTGCCAAGGTATAATCCACATAATACTCACAATTCTCAGGCTTGGCAGGAGTTGAGTATCTTTCTGAAGCCCTGGGACAGGTGGTTAGGTGAGATAGTCAAATCTGTTCATGGCTGAGATGGAATTGGAGCAAAAGAAGATTCAGGAACATGTGTGGAGGTAATATAATAACAAATAATGGACTGGTGTGTGTTATACATAAAAGGAGTGTTGATGCCAAAGCAAAGTCATTCATATGAATCAATTGTTCATGCCAAAGTGGAGGACAACCCATTGGCTCACTGTTCTCAAAAGAATGAGGCCTATCTCTCTGACGAAAACTTCAGTGGATATGTATAGAGGAATATTACGCAATATTTGTGCACAAATATTCTCTGATATATGTTTGTCTGTACCTAGTTTTTGTGGCAGAAAACTGTTTTGTAGCATTTTGGAAGAAGTGTACAGTCCAAATAATTACATATTTTTTCTATAATGTGTAAATATGTTAACTGAAAATACAGTTTGGTTCACTTAAAAATACAGACCAAAAGAAATTTCCCTCCTATCCTTGTTCTCTATTTTAGGAATATAAAACTAACAAGATGCAAAGAGATTGACAGAATAACAACCTAAAAAGGGGTAAATAATGTGTCTAGTTTTCTGTTCAATGTTTTTTTAAAAAAAAGATAAAAAAGATACTTTTGCGTCCAGTGGGAGGAACTACATGACCAGCATGCTCAACCATGTGACCGGCACGTGGCCCAAAAAGTTTGGGCACCCCTGCTCTAGGCGATTCACAAGGTAACTACCATTTTGCCCCCACCAAACCGGAAACTTATTTTACCAGTCTTGAAAGGATGAAAGACATGAGGCCATTGAGATCAAACTCGGACTATGGCCGCAGTTTAGGCTGCAGTACTGCAGCTTAGCTACACCACCATGAGGGCTCTGAAATGAATGTCTGTACCATGAGGGCTTTTACTTAAAGTGTGTGTGTTTTTAACTTCCACTATAAATAATATTTTGTAGAACTCCAAAACAACAAGAAAAGAACCGCCCAGTGTTTAAGATTGGATTTTATGGGCTTGACTGAGGTATATGTGTATTTTCCCTAAACTCTTTCTTTTGTCGGCTGCTACTCATGTCCGGGTATACATTTTCCCCCTGAAAATCATTTTCACAGTTGATGAACAGGAAAAATGCTATTGGCATGAATTTGTTTGATGTGCATCCTAGCTTGACAGGAAGTGACCCACACACTATGTTCAAGGAGCCATCTCCTGCAGCACATATGAAATGAGACATGCAGGATTTAACACCAGGACTGCAATGGACTGCCACAGCCTTGAGGATAATAATAAGATGCACCTTCACAGCCAGTCCATCTGGCATGGCTTCTTCTGCCTCAATGACCTTTGGGAATCTGAATAGTGAAGTGGTTCCTCCTCCACTCATTTTGCTATTGGGCCCAATATGATGGTTTCCAGTGGCATTTCCTCCACTGAGGGGGACCATCACCCCACCTAAAGGGACTCATCCACCCATAGTAGTTGACCCCTTTAGGTAGTCAGGTTATTTACCACTACCCAACACTCGGCGTTGAGTTGCTAGCTGTACAATCTACTCCATTATGGTAGTAGGATATCCTGCCAGACAGACTAATCTTTAATACAGCAACAACAGATCAATCCTAACCCAAGATCCAATTGTGTGATAAGTGAGATATTTTTGAACTGCTGACACCATTGAATGTTTTCAATAGATAAAGAGAAGCTGTGATAATAAGCTGTCCTTCCAAATGAATGGAACTGTAAAGACAATTAAAGGTTCCCGTCAGTTTATCCACTGCATTTTCAGAATGTACAATTCCTACAATTTTTATCCAGTGTTTCATCCTAGACTAAGACATGTTCTAATTGTTTTACTTTTTGCAAACAATCCACTTAAGAATTATCAGCTAGATCATTTTTCATTGTGTGAGTGTCTTCACAAAGCACACTATCTGTAGTCAACTGTGTGGCCATGCAAGTTAACGGCATCTGACTCATACTGATGCCATTGGCTACACAAATCTGACACTTTCAATGTCAGTGTAGCTTTCCTGAATTGTCAAATATGGCAAATATTGAAGGGGGGGACACTTTTGTAACTCTACAAGAAATGAACAAGAAATTAAGAAACAATTGGTTACGTAGAGCTGCATTCTACTGAAGAGATCAGCAATGATGCAAAATCTAGCTATATAGGATGTTTCTAAGCTGGCATTATTCTATGTAATATCATTTTGGGGAGCCTGCCCTGTCCCATAGTGGAACCTCTTAGTCCAGAGCTTGGAAGAATTCCTTCTGTCTGAAGACAGTTCTCAGAGTCTCCCAAAATTAGTCATGCTGGCTGGTGATTTTGGAGAGTTGTAGTTCTGGACTTGGACCCAGCTCCTGATGTTTACACTTCAGGTGGTGATGGGCCCTTTTCCTACTTGCTGCAAGCTTCCCATTTGCGTCCAGTTAAGAAACCTCCAAAGGACTTATCTGCTCACAATGGAATCTCAACATATTAAGAAGCTATTCTAGGGTACTATTTTATGGTATTTCAGATCACTATAAAGATGTTCTAAAAAGTTGTTTCTCAACCTTGGCCCCTCAGGTGTCCTTGGACTTCAATTACCAGAAGCCCAAGTCAGTACATCTGCTGATCAGGGCTTCTGGGAATTGAAGCCCAAGAACATCTGGGGGCCCAAGGTTGAGAAACCCTGTTCTAAGCCATTCCCCATTGATCAGCTATTACTTTCTTTCCTCCACTGTCATAATGGGAGGGCCTCTTGCAAGCACCCTGAAGTTTACTCTCACACAAGCATACACACTCCAAACACACACAAGCCCTGAGACAGCCTTTCTGGCTGAAGGGAGGGGAGGGGAAGGCCTCTGCAGCAGGCCCCCCAATTCATTCACACACAGTCACCCAAAGGAAACACACAGAGACATGGAGCTTCTTGCTTAAGCCACAAGGGAAGGATCTCAGGACAAAGGACTACCAGCCATTTTATTACTACATAACTGTAAACTAGGAAATGGGAGTGACTCTTAACGTGATTGGTCAGCATTAGCTCAGTGCATGGAAACATGAGGTAATGCTCATGAGGTGTGCTCGTGATCACAACTTGTTGAATAACAGGAAATTAGGTGACCCTCTATTTTAGGGGAGATGACTCATAGGGCTGGTCTTCGGCCAAGAACCCACACACCTCGCCTGTGTAAGTTAGTGTGGACCCTTAAGAAGGCAGCCAGGAATCCCTACACTCCACTGTCTCTCTATATCAGGGGTTCCCAACCTTTTCAAGCCGAGGGCCAGGTCACACACTTTCAGTCAACCTTGAGGGCTGGACAGACATTTTTCCTTGCCTGCACGATGGGGGCAGCCATTTTGTCCCAACAGCTTCAAAGGGATGGTCATTTTGTTTCTCAAATGCCCTTGGAGGGGTGGGGGTCTCATGAAATGGTGCCATGGGCTGGATCTGGCCCACAGGCCTTAGGTTGGGAACCCCTGTTCTATATCATAGGTTCTGCCTTTTCATGCTCGTTGCTATGTAGAATGGCAAAAGAACTCTAGTGAATGTGACTTATTAGGTCCCCAGACTTAAATATATCTATTTAACTCCAAGCAACCAGTGTAACCTACACTGTCATCATATGGTAGGAATGCTGGTCACAATTGAAAAGGATAAAAAAGCTGTAAAACTGTCTCCAAAAAAATCCCTGACCTACCTCGCTGGTCTCATGCACAGATCTACAGTAGCAGTCTCCTGCTTATTCTGTATTCTCACCTTGCTTCTGATATTCATTGCCTGCAGCACTTCATTATTTTGGGAGCCAGAGCACACAAGTCGTGTGAATCACATCTATCATGTTTTTATCCACCCTTGCTCCAATGAAATCAGGATGCTGTATATTATTTCCCACTTTCTTCATTTAGCAAACTGTGCAATGGTCACACTGTACATTACATGTAGAATTTAACAGAAGAAGGAATGTCTTAACTGGTGGAAGATGAGTGGTTATCTGTGTAGAGCTTTATTTGCCTTCATAGTTTGGTGTGCACCCTACCAGCCACCCCCCAGGGGCTTGCTCAGCCAATGTTCCCTAAGACTAACTGCGTGAGCTCACAGTCACATTGTTTGCTCACAACTAGTTTTATTAAGTTTTCATGGTCCCTCTCACCACATCTCAGAGGGTTTTATTAAGTTTTCACGGTCCCTCTCACCACATCTCAGAGGGTTGAGATAAATTCACTAGCCTTTTGGGCACCTTCTCCTTGTTCAAGGACCCACTTTGAGCCACTGGGATTCTCTCATGTCCATTTCTTGGGAGGTAGGGATAGGAAGCAAGCTTGCAGTTAGGTGTGCCCCTTGCAGAGAGCGCATGAATGAGCAAAAGGAGGCAGGCCTTGCAAATTCTCCTCATCCAGCCCCTCTTCTGTCATTCCTCTTTCCACTTGCTTTTCCTGTGCTAGGCTTGGGTAGACGTGTGCTGCCTCAGGGGAATGTATGGATTAAGGTCCTCAACATCTGTGCAGATAGTCCAACTGGAAAAGAGAGATTGCCCAGCAGTTCTTCTTCAGAATACTCCCCAGCCATCATCAGCATCTTCCCACACATCTAGACCTCCATCAACCAGTGTGAACAACTCCCCTTGCAGCCTGCCTTTGTCTGTTCTTTTTTCCATGTCTCAAAGGCTTCGGGGACTGCAGTGGCTCAAGTGGTTAAGATGCGGAATTCGCTGACTGGAAGGTCAGAGTTCGATTCCTGGGTACTGCATGACTGAGTGAGCTCCCGTCTCGGTCCCAGCTCCTGCCAACCTAGCAGTTTGAAAGCAAAAAATTGCAAGTAGATAAATAGGGACAACTTTGATAGGAAGGTAAACAGCGTTCCGTGCACTCCATTGTTGAGGCATGCCTGCCACATGTCCATGGAAATGTCTGCAGATGCAGACAGCGCTGGCTGTTTGGATATAAACAGAGATGAGCACTGAATCCTAGGGTCGGATACAAATGGCTTTTGAGCAAGGGCGACTTTTACCTTTTGCAAAGGCTTTAACCAGCTGTCTCTCATTAATAGGCTCTAGCTGTGTCAGCACATTCTGGAAGGCTTATGCCTTGAGGGCTTCCTCCCCATGATGGCCTGCTCATATGGCTGCTGCTCACACATCCATCCATGCTTTCCCCTGTAACAGTGTAGAATGATGATGATAATAATAATAATAATTTCATGTCAGAAATTATTCTGGGTTGAGTTTTGCTGGAGGAACTCCACTCAGGGAACACCTAAATGAGGCTCCTTTCATGTCCCCAAGATCTTTTCCTGCTGAAGTGGTCCTATTTATCTACTTGCAGTTTCTTGCTTTTGAACTGCTAGGTTGGCAGGAGCTAGGACAGAGATGGGCCCTCATTCCATCCTGCAGTACTCGGGTCTTGAAATACCAACTTGCTGACCTTCCAGCTAACAAGGTAAGTTTCTTAACCACTGAGCCTCCACACTCCCTCACACAGATTGATAATGTTCAGAGACATATGAAACTGCCTCTGTGGGAAAACACTGGCCTTTTCACAATGTCTGTTTCATCCATACCTCATAAGAACCTAAGAACAGCCTTGCTGGAACAGACCACAGCCCATCCAGTCCAGCATTCTGTCTCACACAGTGGCTCACCATTTCCTTCAGGGTATTCCCAAGGAGATGCCTTCACCTGCTTAGGATTCCCTGGAAATGGCATTGAGAGATATCCTGCCTATCTCTCCAACCCGGAGGTTGTCCTTAAGTATCCATAATTATAGCCATTGATACCCTTGTCCTCCATGAACTTGTCTAATCCTTTCTTAAAGCTGTCAAGACTGACAGCTGTCACCACTTCTTCTGGCAGGGAGTTCCATAGACCAGTAATCCTCTGGGTGAAAAAGTACTTTCTCTTATTTGTTTGAGAACTAGTACCCAAAAGTTTCATGGAGTGTCCCCTAGTTCTAGTGTTATGCGATAGGGAAAACAGGATTGTGTTGATACTATATCACTACCTTTCTGCAAACAGAGGTCTCTGTGACAACAACAAAAAAACAACTCTCCTCTTTACAATTGTCCAAATTGAATGATTCTGTATTTCTACTGGGATTTCCTGCTCATTGAAAAACTGGAACTTCATGCTCATTGAAAGCTCAGTAGAATGCTGGCAAAACAATGGAGAGAAGGTGTACAGCAGGGGTTCTCAATGTTTCCATGCTGTGGGCACACAGACAGCTGATCAGCCCAGTCACGTGGTTCCTCCCCCCAAAAGCAGAAGTAAAATGGTTGCCTTGCATGCGCAGAATAATTTATCAACGTTCTGTGCATGCACAGCACACATTTTATTTGTGCTTCCAGGAGCATCGGGGACCGGGTCTGGCCCATGGGTCATAGGTTGCAAGTGCCTGGTGTACAGGGACATGATGTATCAATGTGATATGTAGTGATGTCTGGCCGCTAGGGCGGCGTTAGAGCCCGGAGGAGACTGATCAATGACAACACGAGGCAACAGGAGCGAGATCAGATCAGTACTTTATTGAGGAAAGGCAACATCATTTATAGGGGAAAAAGCGCAACGGTGGCAAGCTGTCACCTGGCTGGAAAATTACCTCACCCACGTACCTGGGTTAATGGGGAACACCTCAAAGGGAAGTTATTAACTGGGGCAAACATGGACTTAGGAGTCTCATTGTCTTGGGGATTAGGCAGGGACAAACATGGCTTATTTGCGCCAGGGATTTCCCCCGAGCCGGGAGATGAGCTATGCACTTAATGTTTGACAGGAGTCAGCTATCTGCTTGCTCGGCAGAGTCGTAGGTCAGGTCACGGTAATTGGGTGAATCAACCCCTATATTTTATTCACCCCCCTTGATTTGGCGGCCGCAGAGCCCACGGGCTGGGAGCGTGTCTCACCGCGGTGGCCTCTGGCGGGCCGTTCCATGCCCTGCGGGGCATGGGGAATCCGCATCTCCCCTTTATTTTCTATTTAAGGACCTGACCGGCGACCCTGCGCAAGAGCGGCATCAGCTGCTGAGCGGGTATGACGTCACGGAATTTCTCCCTGGGGCGGCACTTGGAGATCAGCGAGGGAATGCACTGAGCAAAACAGCAAAGCGTAATGCCTAGTATGGCTATCCCCACCACTACCTTAAGCACCGTTTGCAACCACCCCCAGGGGATCCATGACCACATCCAATTCCACAGGGAACTCCACCAAGCTCCCCATGCGGAACCCTCAGTAATGCCCTGGACTATGGTGTGGAGGTTCGTGATCTGGCTTTGGATCTTACGGGAGTTGTCAGTAAGATTGAAGCAACACATTCCATGAAAAGATTCGCAACCCAGGTGGTGCAGCAAGAGGAGGTAGTCGATAGCCGCTCGATTGTCAAGAACAGCATGGTGAAGTTCTGCCTGTTCCTGATTGAGGAGCGCTATCGCTGAGGAGGTATGGTTAATGGCTTTTGCCAAACCGCAAGCCAAGCGGCCAATCCTCCGTGCGTTGCCAACGGCCAAGCCTGGCACGCCGACAAGGCTGACTGCTAGTGATACGTACTCAGCGGGACTCATTACCCTAAAGCTGCTGTCACAAGAGCTGTCTAACTGGGTTGTGCGTGTGTGCCGTGTGAGTGAGGGAATGTCAACATTTGGTACATTCGTGTCATTTGTGCTTGGGGCAACCATGTCCTTAGTAGGAAGTAACAGTGTCAAACGGCTGATACAACACATTGAGTCTGACAGATTTGCAGGGATATAGTTCCATGTGAACTGGTTGCAGGTGAAAAACCACCCTGAAGGTAGGGTGACATGAGCGTACAGCGAAATGAGGGTCTCTGGTTTATTACAAGTCCAGTTGCCGCTGCCGGAGTCAAGGCAGCGGCGCCGAGTCTGACCGCCTGAGGTGCAGCCGGTCATTCGGGTACAAGCAGCGTCCGGGCTGACCGCCACTCGAGGGGTATGAAGAGTGGCTGCGTCAGCCGGCAAGGTTGATGCAAGTCGCCGTCCCCCCCAGCGTGCGTATGCTGAGAAGGTGGTAGGAGTGTGTGGGCCAAAGAACGCCTTCAGCAACCAGTCGCCATCCTTGGTGCGCGCGCCCAGAGTGTGGCACACGGGGATGAGACAGGTGCTGAGGATAGATGCAGAACCAATGTCCTGCCGTAGGCAAAAATCGGACTGGTTGACGAGGCCCGCCAACCTTTCCCACAAGTTGTACCGCATTCGTGCGGAAATATCTTCGCCAGGCGGCAAGCCACCGGCCTGGATCGGAGTAGCCTGAACGCCTCCCCCCAAAAGCAGGGAAAGGGCCAGGATGATGGGGATCGCCGCTGTGTTGGCGTGAATCTGGGCAAAAACTGCTGCTGTGAGGTTCCCCGGTGTCGGCTCTTTCTCCTCGCGCTGAACGGCGTCCTGGGCGTCACTGCAAAGAATCTTGACCATCCCCCAGGTGATCTTGGGCATCGGCGGCCGTTTCCTCCGGCGGGTCCTCTTGGTCAGGGTGAGGTCCTCCATCTCCGGGATCGGACTCGGGACGGCCTGGTTCCACGCCATGCGGTTCCAAGTGGGGCTTGACACACCGGGCTGGAATCCAAACGACACCTGTAGGAGACATAACTGCAGCATACCCTCTTCCCCAGGTTATGAGCGGCACCGGGCCCCTCCAAGAAGGGTCTGGTGGCACTCGGTACCGGACCATAGGTCGCGGGAGAGCTTCCGAACGGCGGAAATGCTTCTCCTGCGGCGTACAATCCGAAAAAACATTAAGGTGATTGTATGTGAACAATACCTTGTTCAGGCAGAACTGTGCTTCTCCCTGTGATTTGGGGAGGGCTGGTGGCTCCCCCCTTTCTGTTTGTTTGTCAATATAGGACTTTAGCGTCCGATTGACCCGCTCTACAATCGCTTGCCCTTGCGGATTGTAGGGAATTCCGAATGTGTGCTTGATGTCCCAAGTAGCCATGAAGGCGGCCAACTGCCTGGAACTGTAGGCCGGCGCGTTGTCCGTCTTCACGTGCCGCGGCTTGCCCATCGCCGCAATGCAGGAAAGGAGGTGCTGCTCCACGTGGGAAGCTGCCTCCCCCTTCTGCGCCGTCGCCCAAACGAATTGTGAAAAAGTATCTATGCAGACATGCATGTATTGCCACCTGCCAAACTGCGGCACATGCGTGACGTCCATCTGCCATACCTGATTAGCCTCTGTCCCTCGTGGGTTGACCCCCCACGAGGGCCCCCCCGGTGCTCCTGCACAATGCTGGCAAGAGCGAACTATACCCTGGGCCTGAGAGAGTGGCAGATTGAACTGTCTGGCGAGTGCCTTGGCGTTCTGGTGAAAAAAGGCATGACTCTGGATTGGAGTAGTAAAAACTCCCAAAACTGAACGTTGCTGAATTTCCCTTGCGGCCGCGTCCGCTCTGCTATTGCCCGCGGAAATCGGACCCGGTAGGTCTTGGTGACTTCGAATGTGGGCAATATAGAGCGGCTCCGTGCGGTTTCGCAGATGAAATTGAGCAGTGAGAAACAAGCTAAGCAAGTTTTTGTCTATCGCGGGAGTGATGTAGGCTCCCGGTAGACTGTGAAGCAAATTCCTTACATACAGACTGTCAGTGATGATATTTAACCATTCTTTGGCGAAGGTGCGCAAGGCAAGGTTCACGGCCGCCAACTCCGCCCGCTGCGCGGACTTCTGTGGAAGAGTTAGCAGCGTGTGCCAAGCTTCGCCTTCCTGCCAGGTCAAAACACCATAGGTGCGACCTCCATCAGAGAAAACTGTTCTGGCCTCCTGAAGCGGGACCAGCGAGAGCAATTCGAACAAGTTGACCGTTCCTGTTTGCAGTGAAACAAGTCTGGGGTCCTTGGGCAAATGATATGCTAGACTCCCAGTGAAACCTTCCAAGGCTATCGGAAGCGAGTCGCCTAGCTGCATTAACTGATGAATTTGTTCCTTGGTGAACGGGACTATGATCTTGGCTAAATCGTGCCCAGAAATGTCCCTTGCTCTCAGCCTGCTGCGGTAGATCACCGCGGAAGCCAGCTCCTGGGGCGGAACGATGTTCCGTGAAGATGTATTAGGCAAGTAGACCCATTCCACAATTTTCGCTCCCTTCTCTGAGTCCACTCCTAGTGCCCCAGTGAACATGGATCCTGACCGTACGACGTACAAATTCAGGATCGGGGCATATGGCCCCTGGGCGATCCTATCCACCCACCTCTGGCTGAGAACTTGGTTCACCTTCTCGAGCGCCAAGCGCGCATCTCGAGAGATTTTTATCCGGTCTGCCGGCTGCTTACCTAAGGTTAGCAGCGAGAAGAGCGGTTTTAGAAGATCCGTATCTAAACGAAAATACGGTCTGGCCCAATTGATGTTTCCCAAAACTTGCTGCAACTCTACAAGGGTGACTGAGTCTTGTAAATTTATCTGAGGCAGAACTGGCGCTGCAAACGAGCGGAGAAGCCGATGGCCCAAGTACGAGAAGGGCTCGGTTCTCTGCACTTTTTCCGGGGCAATGAGTAAGCCTTTGTCCCCCAGGCTGGCCTGGAGGTCAGAAAACATTTCGCTGCCAAGTTGCGGCAACGCTACTAAGATGTCGTCCATGAAGTGACAAACAATAGCTTTAGGGTAAAGGCTTCGGAACTTTGCCAGTGTGCCGTGAACATAAATTTGGCACAGGGTGGGCGAATTGAGCATGCCCTGTGGCAAAAATTTCCACGCGTAACGCTGCGTGGGCTCACCGTGGTTCACGACCGGCACTGTAAAGGCGAACCTTTCCCGGTCCCTGGGGTCTAAGGGGATTGTATAAAAGCAATCCTTGAGATCTACGACTAGAATCTCCCACCCCTCGGGAATCATGTTCGGATTGGGGATGCCGCATTGAAGCGGACCCATCGGCTGAATGCATTTATTGATCTCTCTGAGATCGTGGAGGAGTCGCCACTTCCCCGACTTCTTCTTAATCACAAAAATTGGCGAATTCCAGGGGCTAGTGGACTGTTCTATGTGTCCTGCATCTAGCTGTTCCTTAACTAGCTGCTTGAGGGCAACTAATTTCTCTCCCACTACCGGCCATTGTTCTACCCAGACCGGAGTGTCGGTGAGCCATTTAAGTGGCAACGCCATTACCCGAAGGTAAGCGTGGCACCGTACTGCTGGAGAATGTCTCGCCCCCAAAGATTGACGTGCACGTCAAGAATGTGCGGCCGAATTACCGCCGTGCCGTCAGCCCTTGGGATTGTGACTTCTACCCACTCTCGGCTCCTAAACGCTTCCTGAACTCCACCTACCCCCCACACATCGGAGACCGGCTCAATGGCCCACTCTCTTGGCCACTGGCTCCTGCTGATCACTGTCACATCCGCTCCAGTATCGAGTAACCCTGAGAACACCCTTTTGTTCAAAAATACCTCGATAACGGGGCGCTGCTTCCACTCAATGTTGGTCTCCACTGTCGCTAAGACCTGGTATCCTTGCACTGCCTCACTTGCGCTCGAGCGGTCTGCTGAACCGGACTCTGAGCTGTCCCTGAGCCTTCCCTGGCTGCCTGCTGGCGAGTGACAAGGAACCATGATCAGTTGCGCTAAGGTGTCTCCCTTGTGGATTGTTTGGGGCAGGTGTGTCCAAAGCTGGACCTGGAGAATGCCTGAAAAATTCGAGTCGATGACTCCTGGAATTATAAAAATTCCGCGTGCTCCAGCTACGCTACGGGGCAAAACTAAACCTATAAAGCCTCTGGGCAGGGGTCCCATGTACTGGGTGTCGACCAGATAGACTGTGCCTGGCAGGTCGCATGTAACGTCCACCTGGCAAGTCAATTCTAGCCCTGTGCTGCCCTTGGGGCTGGCCTGTGCCCTCGCAGTGCCTGGAATGTGCCTAGAATCTAGTCTCGTTCTGTGGAGTTCTGGATCTGGGTGAAGGAAGCCTCTGTTTGGACTGGGGCCAGAGACGTGCCCGGATTCCGGTTTCCCGAACTCGGACAATACCTGGCCCAATGATAGCCTTTCTTGCACTTCGGGCAGAGGGTGCTCGGAGCCTTGGGACGGTCGGACTTTTGCCCACCTCCCTTGGATCGGCACTCCCTAGCGAAGTGACCGACCTTGCCACAAGTGTGACATGCCCCTTTGTTCTTGCCGTTGGGTCTTCTTCCCCCCTGCACTGCTGCCGCTAGCAGACCCATCTTGTAGGAGTCTGTGCCAACGTCGGAGCATGCTCGGATCATGTCCGTTAAGGTCAAGTCAGGGCGATTGCCCAGGGACTGCAAGATTTTACGGCAGTCCAAGTTGGCGTTGTCTTTGGCTAACTTAATCATGA
The DNA here is from genome assembly GCA_035047305.1 of Bradypodion pumilum. Lineage (NCBI taxonomy): Eukaryota > Metazoa > Chordata > Lepidosauria > Squamata > Chamaeleonidae > Bradypodion > Bradypodion pumilum. The sequence continues at coordinate 59,424,346 of JAWDJD010000004.1, read as the reverse complement.
GCTCTTGTTGGGCCTGCTCATTGTCAATCTGCCTGCTGATTGCTTCTTCCAGGCGATTGATGAAGTCCATGTAGGGCTCTTGGGCTCCCTGCTTAATGGCAGTGTAATTTTTGGCCGTTTTGCCAGACGCTGGGACCTTGAAGTATGCCCTATAGGCAGCCTCGGCTGACATCTCTAGGGTGGCGAGAGGCAGGTTGATTTGAGCGTTGATGGACTCAAAGGCACCTGAACCATACAACTGGTCAGGGATTGCCGCGCCTCCCAGCCTGGCAGCCCGAGCTTGCGCCTCTAGGCGGAACTCACTGTCCCAAATCATGTACTGGCTGGGGGTAAGCATCATCCTCATGACGGCTTTCCAATCGTGAGGAATCCACATGGTGGTTTCGCACACTTGCTGAAGCGTGCCCCTCGTAAAACGACTTTGGAGCCCTGTCTCTGAAATTGCTTTCCGTAAAGCCATGAGAAGCTTGTACGGGACTGGGGAGTGTACTATCTGCTGTGCGCCCGTGAGCGCGTCCATCTCCAAGCCGATGGGACAAATCTGTCGAAGTTCAGCTAGCTGTTCAACTGACAATTCCCCCTTCTTAAGTTCTATCTCAGCGGTGCGCTGAAGGGCACTCTTCACGACTAGGGAACCTGGGGCTGTCAGAGAAGCGCCAGCGCCTCTCATTCCTTGCGTTCCCTCGGTGACGTCTGCAGCTGTCACCGCGGGAAGGCTCCCTGCGCTACTCTGCTGATAGCTAATTGACGGATAGAGAGCCGTGGGCACAGTCGGCTCGACTGGCTTGCCTGATGGCTCAACTAACGGGGGTTCTTTGGCCTCTACCCGGACTGGCTCGATCTGCTCTAAGAGTCTCCTACACTTCCTCCATGTGCGGACTATCCCTCCTGGAGCTTTCGGGGTTTGCTGAATGCAGTCTCCTATCTGATCCCAGAGCTTCAGGGTCAACGTACCTACTTCTGGGTAAAGTAGGCAGTGTTCCCTGAGGTACGCCAAAAGTCTCGCTAGTTCCCTGCTGTGAAATCGTAACTTAAATACCCTGGCCAGGATTCTGAACTCCTCTTCCCGAGTTCTTTGGCTAGCGGACGGACTTGGTCCATGAGAACAAGTCCCCATATTACCTGCGATTGGGTCTCCGGAAGATTCCTCCCCGGGACGAGTCGACGCGTCTTTGCAGGCAACAGGTTCGGGCGACGAGTGTCTGGGGTAGCCCTCGGAGCGTGGACCTTCTGCCACGGGCCCTTCTATCAGCCTCTGCGGTGTCAGGGGCTCACAGCCTGCCCTGAGCGGAACGCGTTTCCCTCTAGCAAACCTCCTCGAAAGCGGGGAGTAAGCTGTAGGAATGCCTCTCTGGAATGCCTCGCGGCGGGCCGTCCTCTGTCCGGCTGGCTGCCGACCAGAGCGCCGCGCTATCCTCCGGGCTGGCGGGTCGCGGTTCAAGCGTGGAACCGGACCGCGTGGATCGCTACTCACGAGTAGACCTCTCCGGGGTCCTTTATTCACGAGTAAATCACGTCGGGGTCACCAGCTGTAGCGATGTCTGGCCGCTAGGGCGGCGTTAGAGCCCGGAGGAGACTGATCAATGACAACACGAGGCAACAGGAGCGAGATCAGATCAGTACTTTATTGAGGAAAGGCAACATCATTTATAGGGGGAAAAGCGCAACGGTGGCAAGCTGTCACCTGGCTGGAAAATTACCTCACCCACGTACCTGGGTTAATGGGGAACACCTCAAAGGGAAGTTATTAACTGGGGCAAACATGGACTTAGGAGTCTCATTGTCTTGGGGATTAGGCAGGGACAAACATGGCTTATTTGCGCCAGGGATTTCCCCCGAGCCGGGAGATGAGCTATGCACTTAATGTTTGACAGGAGTCAGCTATCTGCTTGCTCGGCAGAGTCGTAGGTCAGGTCACGGTAATTGGGTGAATCAACCCCTATATTTTATTCACCCCCCTTGATTTGGCGGCCGCAGAGCCCACGGGCTGGGAGCGTGTCTCACCGTGGTGGCCTCTGGCGGGCCGTTCCATGCCCTGCGGGGCATGGGGAATCCGCAGTGATAGATAATCATCTCCCACACAGGTCAAATGATGACAAAAACTTGAGGAAGAAGAAACATCATTTGCTCTTCACAGCCACACTCTCAGTCGGTAGTAGGATGCCACATGCAGTATTATATCTGAATACATTATAACATTTTGAAGCATAGTACATACACTGCATTTAAATCACACTGGGCAGCCTATATTTTTGAGTAAAATTATGTCAGGTAACATTGTGGCAGTCAAGAAGTTAGGTAGCTCCAAATATCCTCATTTGCCTTATATGTTGAGACAACACCATATATGACTCAGAGTGTCATCAAAGCTTAAGTCTGGCAAAATCTAGCATATTTCTCCATTATATGTCTTTCAATGTACAACGTACAATTTGTGGGAAAGCCCAAGTGCTGGGTTTGCCTCCTGTGTCATATATCTTCATTTCTAATTGCCCATAAATATTATTGAACAACAACAAAAGCCCAGGATTAAATCAATGAGGAGTATTAGGAGAATTCTTGCAGTTTGCCCAGCTGTCAAGACGAGAGCAAAGCCTCTATTTTTGTTGGTATATTAAAGGACTACTTCATGGTAGACACTGTAAAGAAATTAACAGACAGAGAGGTGCCCTACAACAATACTGCTCCTAGTTCCACTCTTTGCCCTCTCCAGGATATTTAAAACATGTTATATGCTGATGTTGTTGCTAGACAGTGTGTATTCTTCTGAAGCATTCAATATCTGGTTAGAAGGAATCAAAATATTATCATTGGAGCAATAAATAGCACTAGAGTTTGCCTTTCAGATATGCTTAAAATGTTATTTGCGATTGAGCAGTTTTGGCCCTTTGCTAAGTAACAGAGGCAAAAAGAAAATGCCCCTTCTGCCTTGAATAATTCTTGGGAGTTTATGATTGCCCTTCCTTCATGTCTATTTATAGGGACAGATCAATGCTGCTACCTTAGCCTGTGAAGGAGGCAAGGTTTCCCACTAGAAAGGCAGGTGTAATGGACCCCCCACACACCAAAAAAAATAATTTGCATGACACAAAAGGCCATTTTGTCTTTGTCATTCTGGCAGCACAAATGGAAAATCCATGAGGACTTTTCAATTAGGCTGTGTTGGCAAGGTTTTAATCGATGGGGTAGCTAGCAGGGACATATGCCATACAAAATGAAATAATAAATTGGAAATGTTTCTTGGAGAACTGACATTTTCAGGTAGCATAATGATGTTCAGGTAAAATATTTCATCTAATCATATTCTGCTGATTATCCAATGTATCTGTTAGAAGCATTAAAATTCTCAGTTTTTCCATATACCTCACTCTTTTTTACAGAAAGACCATGGTCTGGTGTTCCTTTTATACCACTATTGATTTTGTCTTTTAGGGAACCTCTGTTGCTCTTCCCACAAGACTGACATAGTGGGGGGGGGGGATAGGAGTTGCAGTACAGGTCCAGTTTAGTACTATCTGAATTATTATTGCTTCTTCAGTTGGCTCAATAGGCAATTGTGTCATTGGTCTTGCTTCTCTTGTGTGCAGATCCTACTATTTGTTCAACCAACCATAACATGGACATTTTGTTGTTGTTGTTCAGTCGCACAGTCGGTTCCGACCCTTTGCGACCCTATGGACCATTGCTCTCCAGGCGCCTCTGTCCTCCACCATCCCCCTCAGCCCTCCCAGCTCTGTGCCCATTGTGTCTACAATGCCATCTAGCCATCTCATCCTTGGCCTCCCCCTTCTTCTTTTGCCCTCCACCTTTCCCAACATCAATGCCTTCTCAAGTGAATCCCCCCTTCTCATTTGATGTCCAAAGTATTTTAGCTTCATCTTTACTATTTGACCTTCCAGTGAGCATTCAGGGTTAATTTCTTCTAAGATTGACCTATTTGTTCTCCTCGCTGTCCAGGGGACTCTCAAAACCCTCCTCCAACACCACATTTCAAAGGCATCTATTCTTCTGCGTTCAGCCTTCCTAATTGTCCAGCTCTCACATCCGTACATTACTACTGGGAAAACCATTGCTTTGACCATTCTAATTTTTGTTTTCAGTGTGATGTCTCTGCTTTTCACTATGTTCCCCAGGTTTCTCATTGCTTGTCTCCCAAGAATCAGTCGCCTTTTTATTTCATGGCTACAATCCCCATCTGCCGTGATCTTTGATCCTAGAAAAGTGAAATCTGTCACTGCTTCTACTTCTTCCCCATCTATCTTCCAGGAACTGATTGGGCCTGTTGCCATTATCTTGGTTTTCTTGATATTGAGTCTCAAGCCAGCTTTTGCACTCTCCTCCTTCAGCCCAATCAAGAGATTCTTTAGGTCTTCCTCACTTTCTGCCATTAGGGTTGTATCGTCTGCATATCTCAGATTGTTGATGTTTCTCCCAGCGATTTTAATCCCATATTGTGATTCCTCCATCCCTGCACTGCGCATTATGTGCTCTGTGTATAGGTTGAATAAGCATGGTGACAAAATGCAGCCTTGTCTTACTCCTTTTCCTATTCCAAAGCACTCTGTCATTCCATGTTCTGTCCTAACTGTTGCTTCTTGGTTCATGTACAGATTTCTCAGGAGGCATATGAGGTGCTCTGGTATTCCCATCTCTTTAATTACTTGCCACATCTTGTTGTGGTCCACACAGTCAAATGCCTTAGTGTAGTCAATAAAACAGAAGTAAACTTGTTTCTGGTATTCCTTTGTTTTCTCCATGATCCAGCGTATGTTGGCAATGTGGTCTCTAGTCCCCCTGCCTCTTCTGAAACCTGCCTGCACCTCTGGTAATTCTCTTTCCACATGCTGCTGAAGTCTATCCTGTATTATCTTGAGCATCACCTTACTGGCGTGTGGGATGAGCGCGATTGTTCGATAATTTGAACATTCTTTGGCATTGCCCTTTTTTGGGATTGGGACGTATACTGATCTTTTCCAATCCTGTGGCCATTGTTTTGTTTTCCAAATCTGCTGGCATATTGAATGCAGTAATTTGACGCCGTCATCTTTTAGCGCTTTAAAGAATTCAACTGGGATACCATCATCTCCACTCGCTTTGTTGTTTGCAGTGCTCTTTAGGGCCTTTATGACTTCGCTCTCCAGGATGTCTGGCTCAGGTTCTACTTCTTCATCATTGTGATTGTCAGGAGTGTTGAGATCCTTTTTGTAGAGTTCCTCTGTGTACTCTTTCCATCTTTTCTTAATCTCTTCTGCATCAGCTAGCTCCTTTCCTTCTTTGTCCCTTATCATGGTCATTTTTGCTTTAAATGTTCCCTTAATTGGGACATAACATGGACATAGGCATCCACAATAGATTTGCTTTGCCTGAATAGTAAACCAAACTGAATTCAAATAGACAAAGCTTGAATCTGAGCTCTCTTGTAGATATTGTTTAGCTTGATATAAAAGGATAAAGAAACCCTCACAGCATGGCTACCAAAAATATCTCCAGGATAATAAACTATGAAATGTTGAGATAAGCAACACCTAACTTTGGTGGAATATGTAAGAGCCGGGATAAGAGGGTGGGGGTGGGGGTGAGCATATCCGAGAGTAAATAAGACAGAAGAGCAAAAAAAAAAAAAAAGGTTGTGGCACCTTATTAAGCCGGGGCCTGGTCACACTCCCTCAGAAAGCATAGGGGGCTAGACAACCATTTTTCCCTTCCTCCACCACATGGTACTTCCTGGTGTAGGGTGCCATATGATCTGGTTCCGTGGGCCACATCCAGCCCATAGGCCACAGGTTGATAATCCCTGCCTAAAAGAGTAACTCCTGTATTTAAATGTGAGCTTTTGTGACATTTTTTGTCTTTTTTGTTTTATTTACTCTCAGACATGTTTACACATTCTAACATGGCTACGCCTTCAAACATTTCAACTATGAAAAATGAGCAGTCAGGAAGATCACATGGTAGTAGCACTTTAGGTGTTTGTGATATGAAAGGAGTTGGGCAATTGAAAGGATTATCTCCTTTGATCCTCCATGTTGGATAAGGAGAATTTAGATTTTAAAGTGGTGTGTGGGGAACCTCTTCTTCCCATCCTGGTATGATGCTTGAACAAATGGGACTCCACCTAATTTCATGTGCATGGATTTCCCAGCAATGCAACAGATTCCCTCTCCTTTTTTACCAACTGTGTTTCCTGGATTTCTCCCAGCCTTCTTCCAGAGGTTCAGACAACCCTCCAGAACAGGTTCAGTAAGCACAAAGAAGGCTGTAGAGGGAGTGATTCTGCTGTGATGGTTATAATGTTCTTATGACTACATGAAAAGTAGTCTGGTTGCATCAAGCCTCACCCCTCCATCCCATTAATTCTCCCTGATCTTGATTCATTGCATTGTTTGCACAACATCACAACTAGAACTCCTTGATGTAAAAGACATCTGTGTAATCTACAAATTAGTTTGCTGTTGTGTTCTCATTAGTCATTGGGAAATTAACATGGGTTTCATTTCCAAGTGGATATCTCAGCCACAGAACTTTGAAAAAAGTACATACCTGGAAGGAAAATATTGTAGAAGAACATGCACATCACCCTAAACATGTGATCTGACCCTCAGTGACAGTCTAGAAAATGAAGATACTGTATTCTGTTTTTATTTGTTATACAGTAGACCCTTGAATAATAACGTTACTTGGTTCCCCAATTAGTGTCACTATAGGGGAAACATCGTTGTGCGGTTTTCAATGGCAGCTGCACCATCTAGCGGCAAAAAGCTGTCATTATCCACACAACGACATTAAAAAACGTTTTAATCCGCACGACAACGGTTTTTTTGTCATTGTGCAGACAGTCACGTGGCGAGTGGCGATGCTTTGTTAAGCAGAAATGACACTATTCTAACACGTCATTAATCGAGGGTCCACTGTAGGTTATACAGCAACACTAAAAAACCGCATTTCCTAGCTTTTTCCATTACATATCTATTTTATATTATATATCCATTTTCTCCTCTTTCCTCCTCCTTGGCTGCCCACATGCTAAAACCGGTGCTCAGGTTTCTTTTAATATACAATATTTTGTACACTTCTTTTAATATATAATAGACAATCTGAAGGCAAGTGCTTTTAATACATCTCTTATTCTCTTTTATTAAAAAATATCTTGTGTTTTAGACAGAGTGTATTTTGTATCTGCCCCCCCCCCTCTCTGCAAGACCAAGATAGCAAGCTAGTAGTACAGTGGGATGAAATTTTGTGTGTATAAGAGCACTAAATTAACTGTGATTTGCAGAAAGATGTATGTTCACCAAGAATTAATATTACATGTAGTCACATAATTAAACAGAATGAGCCTTTTTGATTCTCAATAAAACTAATGCTATAAAAAGATCATCCTGGCTAATTAAAAAAAACACCTATAATTTCTTTGCAGACAATATAGCATGGGGACTTGAGTGGCTGACACACACACGAAGAATCGCATAGCAGGATTTCTCTGGAGAGTCCAACCAGGTCTTCTGAAAACAATTGGGGAATGTGTGTTGTAGAGGTGTGATTCCCAGATTCTGATTTGTAAGACTCAGGGTGAATTTTCAAATCTGTGAAGCATTTAGCAGCTGTTAATGTATCTCCCATAACATACATTAACCTTGGGCTGTTGGTAAAATCCAGGGCAAATGTTGCACTCTATCAGGATCATAAAAAACTTACAAAACTAATCCTGCTCTCTCCCAACAAGAAAACTCTGTTATTAAGCCCAGTTGGAATCAATGAGATTCACTGCTAGGTGACTGTCTGATTCCAGCAAAGTTCATATGACACTTGAAGATCCTCTTAATACAAATATTTTCACCAGGTACAAGGACTTCCATATTCTCAGCAATGGAAAGGGTAGCTGCATACACACCAAGGGAGTTACTACTATCCTTAAAAGGAATGAGAAAATGCATATCTCTGTGTGTGCATTATATTTCATACATAGTTTTGGGATGGGTTCATTCACTTAGGACACACATAGAATAAGAGAAAAACCTCCCACCTACCTCCCAGTTAATATTAGTCAATATTCTGGGCAGATCAGTATTGGTGATTATCAATCATAGAATCAGCTCAGTATAGTTCTTAGTTCTGTAATCTGACAACCTTTTCAGAGCAAAGGATTGATTGCAGTTTGGATATAAGGGGGTAAAGGTAAAGGTTACCCTTGCTCAAAAGCCAGTTGTATCCAACTTTAGGGATCAGTGCTCATCTCTGTTTCATAGCCAAAGAGCCAGGGCTGTCTGCTTCTGCAGATGTTTCCGTGGTCATGTGGCGGGCATGACTAGACATGGAACACTGTTTACCATCCCACCAAAGGGGTCCCTATTTATCTACTTGCAATTTCTTGCTTTCAAACGGCTAGGTTGGCAGGAGCTGGGACAAAGATGGGAAATCATTCCTTTCGGCAGGACTGCTGACCTCCCGCCTTCCAGTCAGCGTATTAGCCACTTGAGCCACTGCAATCTATACCTATAACTCTGTGTGTTAACCATTGGAATGTGACAAAGGATGTTTAGCCAGGCCCCACTAGCCCCGACTGAGCCTCGGTGCACTCGCCTGACCGGGGTTCGCAGGTAACTGTCGGGTTGAATTTTGCATCAGTGGGGCAGGAGCCCCCCGAACGCAAACAAAAAGAAAGGACTCCATTTCCCAACGTTCCTTGGGCCGTGCCACGTCACCGCCAATCAGGCTGAGAGGCGCGACCAAAAGAAACATTTGGAAACGCGCCACGGCCAATCAAAATTAAGCCACAGGAAAAAAACACTGCACAAACGGTAAACAGAAACCCAAAACTACAAGCCCCAGCGTCCTGCGCGGCATGAGCGTGCAGAACGCTGAGGAAGCCGGCGTGCGAAAAATAAAAATAAAAACTGCCGCTGCTGTTCCTGTGGCCCCGCCAGTGAGGCCGGGCCGCAGGAAAGAAACCCCCCCAATGCCACCAGTAGCGGTGCTGGCCTTCCCATAGCCAGGCCAGCCAGGCCAGGCCACAGGAAGGGGAAAAAACCGGCGCTGGCCTTCCCACGGCCTGGCCAGCAAGGACAGGCCACGGGAAGGAAATACCACCCAGTGCTGGCCTTCCCGTGGCCTGGCCAGTAAGGCCAGACCATGGGAAAGAAATAACCCCCCCCCGTGCAGGCCTTCCCGCAGCCCAGCCAGCAAAGTCGGGCCGCGGGAATGAAACCCCTGGCGCTGGCCATCCCATGGCCCGGCCAGGGAGGCCAGGCTGCAGGAAGGAAATATCCCCGGTGCTGGCCTTCCCGCGGCCCAGCCAGCGAGGCCAGGCCATGCGAAGGAAAAAAACCGGCACTGGCCTTCCCGCGGCCCGGCCAGCAACGCCAGGCCGCAGGAATGAAAGGGCCCCCCCCAGCACTGGCCATCCCGTGGCCCAGCCAGTGAGGCCAGGCTGCGGGAATGAACCCCCCGGCACTGGCCATCCTGTGGCCCGGCCAGAGAGGCCAGGCCACGGGAAGGAAATACCCCCGGCACTGGCCAGGCCATGGGAAGGAAAAAATGGCACTGGCCTTCCCGCAGCCCAGCCAGCAAGGCCAGGCTGCGGGAAGGAAAAAAACCCCGGCGCTGCCCTTCCCACGGCCCGGCCAGCAAGGCCAGGCCACAGAAAGGAACACCCCCCCCCCAACGGTGCCTGAAGCACCGCTGGGGTTCCCACAACCCGGCCTCGCTGGCCAGGCTGCAGGACGGAAAGCCACCACCAACACAAAAACACAAAACACAAAAAATAATCAAAAACGAACAAAAACAGTAACAAAACACCAAAATATAAAACGAAAAAACCACAAATTCCAAAAATAACAAACACAAACACCTCCCACCCCACCACCACAAAGAAAACCAGAATAAATAAAATGAGAGAACTCACCAGTGTGTCCTCCCTCAATGACGACCGGAAAGTAAATGAAAAAACAGACTACTTACAGGAAGAAGCACCACCCAGAGGCCAGAAGAGAAAAAACAGATAAAGTTAAAGACAACCAGTAGCAGCCCCACCTGCAGGGCACAATAGAAAACACAACTCAAAAAGACTCAACAGCCCCACCCAGAGGCCACAAGAGTAAAAACAAGTTAAAAAACATAAAAAACAATTTTACACAAATCACAAACATATGTCACAAAAATTAAAACAATATTTCTAAAATCCTGTGTTGAGTTTTTACTCAAATAAAAGCCCAAAACATCTAAACACAGTTTAAAAACATTCAATGTTAAAAACATGTACTTTCACATTTTTAAAAATAATACCTACGGTAGAACTATTAAAAAAATTACATATTAAAAAATTATTTGGTTAACTAAAAAATTTAGAAAAAATTATATCATCCTTTTTTTTTAATCCACAAAAAACCACCAAACAAAAAATGATCACAGTTTATAAGAGCCCAGCAAAAAATGTATATAAATAAACATTTTAAAAATTTCAAAAAGAGACTAACCTCTTCTTTAACAACATTAAGGAAAAAAGCCCTTCCAAAACAATTTAAAACAGCCCGGCACTGCTGGGCAAAATCTGCTAGTCTCTTATAAGGGGGTAGGATCTCACAATCGACTTGTGGGGTAAAGTCTGCCACCTCTCTCACTGTGGACTGCCAAGGGCCCAGAAACTGCCATTTTAACAAAGAACAACAGTAAGCAAAAAGATGGGAACCACCAGTTTACAATTTGGGGGCACCCAAGGTGTCTAAGCTGGAAACCACCATTCTTGGCACTAAAAAAGGCATATTTCTTCCATAAGAATAGGCCACAGCCCATCCAGTCCAGCATTCTGTCTCACACAGTGGCTCACCATTTGCTTCAGGGTATTCCCAAGCAGATGCCTTCACCTGCTTAGGATTCCTTGGAAATGGCATTGAGAGATATCCTGTCTATCTCTCCAACCCGGAGGTTGTCTTTAGGTATCCATAATTATAGCCATTGATACTCTTGTCTTCCATGAACTTGTCTAATCCTTTCTTAAAGCTGTCAAGACTGACAGCTGTCACCACTTCTTCTGGCAGGGAGTTCCATAGACCAGTGATCCTCGGGGTGAAAAAGTACTTTCTCTTATTTGTTTGAGAACTAGTACCCAAAGGTTTCATGAAATGTCCCCTAGTTCTAGTGTTATGTGATGGGGGAAACAGTTTTTCCTTCTCTACTTTGTCCACACCGTGCATGATTTTATAAACTTCAATCAGGTCACCTCTTAGATGCCGTTGTTCAAGAGTGAAGAGACCCAACAGTTGCAGCCTCAGATGGTAAGGAAGGTTTTCCAGTCCCCTAATCATTCTTGTTGCCCTCTTCTGCACTTTTCCCAGCTCCATAATATCCTTCTGGAGGTATGGCGACCAGAACTGTACACAGTATTCCAGATGGGGCCTCACCATAGATTTATAAAGAGGCAAAATGACACTTGCTGACTTATTTTCTATACCCTTCCTAATGATCCCTAGCATTGAGTTTGCTTTTTTCACTGCTGAGACACACTGGGTTGACACCTTCATTGAGCTGTCCACCAGGACACCAAGGTCCCTTTCCTGGTTTGTCACAGAGGGTTCAGAACCCATCAGTTTATATATGTAATTAGGGTTTTCTGCCCCAACGTGCATCACTCTGCACTTACTAGTGTTGAAGCTCATTTGCCACTGGTTTGCCCACTTCCCTCGTGTCAAGCGATCCCTCTGGAGTTCCTCACAATCTCTCACAGTTTTCACTACCCTGTATAATTTAGTGTCATCAGCAAATTTGCCTACCTTGCTATTTACTCCTACTTCTAGATCATTTATGAAGACGTTGAAGAGCATGGGTCCCAGTACTGAACCTTGGGGGACCCCACTCTTTACTTCACTTGGAGAAGTGTCCATTTAGTGCTACCCTCTGTTTCCTGTCCCTTAGCCAGTTGCTGATCCAGGACAAGACCTGTCCCTTTATTCCATGACTGGTAAATTTATTTAAGAGCCTTTGGTGCGGGACCTTGTCAAAAGCCTTCTGAAAGTCCAAATAAACAATGTCAACTGGATCCCCCTTATCCACATGCTTGTTGACACTCTCAAAAAATTCCAACAGATTAGTGGGGCATGATTTGCCCTTGCAAAAGCCATGTTGGCTCTACTTTAGCAGCGCCTTCTCTTCTATGTGCCTATTAATTCTATATTTTAGGATGGTTTCCATCACTTTACCTGGGACACATGTCAAACTGACCAGTCGGTAATTTCCTGGATCACCCTTGGATCCTTTTTTGAAAATTGGTGTTACATTTGCTAACTTCCAGTCATCAGGCACAAAGCCTGATTTGAGGGAAAGATTATATATTTTGGCTAGGAGAGCAGCAATTTCATCTTTAAGTTCCATTGGGTGGGAAATTGTTACATAACTTTGGGAACAGCAAAAATGCCCCCAGTTAGCCAGACATAACCTGCAGGCTGCATGCTTATTTATTTATTATTTTTATTTATATCCTGCCCATATAAATATACAGTTACTCTGAGTGGTATTAGTACAACAGTAAAGAAACCCAACAGATAACAGAAATAAACTCCCATACAACTAAATCACAAACTCTGCAAAGGAAATAGCAATAAAATACTGGGAAATAGTATTGTCCTATTGGTGACAGTAAAATTAGTTAGGCAAGGTGGGGGTGAAGAACAATTAATTGAGGTGCAGTAGATTCTTAAAAGCTCCAGTTAAACAATTGAGGTTTAACCAGCTTGTGAAAAATAGGCAAAGACGGGGCTGAATGGCACTCCACAGTGTTAGAGCCACCGCTGAAAGGGACACTACTCTTGAATTGGGCACAGAAGCCTATGGATAACCAATGCAGGTATAACAGCATCAGAGAAACATGATGACATTTTACAACCCTGACACCAGTCTCACAGACACATTTTGCACCTGTAGCTGCCTCCGCTCCATTTTAAAAGGTAGCCCCAGGGGGTGTGAATTATAGTAATCAAGCCTCGAGATTACCAACCCATGAACCAGTGTCAAGAGGGATTTCTTATTTAGGAATGGGTGAAACTGAACATTTTGCCTAAGACAGAAAAAGGTTTTCTACCTCTGGCCTACAATAGGTAAAACTAAAGTTTGCCCTTGCTCGAAAGCCAGTTGTATCCAACTCTAGGGTGCAGTGCTCATCTTTGTTTACAGCCAAAGAGCCAGTGCTGTCTGTGTTTCTGTGGTCATGTGGCTGTTTACCTTCCCACCAAAATGGTACCTATTTATCTACTTGCAATTTCTTGCTTTGAACTGCTAGGTTGGCAGGAGCTGGGAGAGAGGATGGGAGCTCACTCTCATGCAGTACTCGGGTTTCGAACTGGCCTACAATATATGCCTACTAATATTTTGCTGAACATTTTTGTTAGGCTAGCAAAACTATAAAATGTACGTTTATTAATTATCTGGAAAGTATTTTCATTTACATTTGCATATTGCCAATATCTTTGCATAAGTGCCTTTTTAAGATATTGACAAGTAACTGAAAGATGACATTTATTAGCTGAAGAAAAGGACATTTTTAAAGTTTGGTTGTTCATGTCCTATAGGAGGACACAACAAAACCAAAATAGCCTCAGTAGATAAAGGTGCTCTTAATTAGCAGGTTCACTTATTTGAACACCAGGCCTCAGTGATTGATGCACACTAAAAGTTCATTTGTTCCACCAATTAAATGTGGCAGCTCTATTTTTTATCCAAATGCTTGCTGAGATGTTAATCAAAATGCTTGCAGATATGTTTAAAATATATCTGTCCTTCGTAATGCAACAGAATTACCTCTAAAGCTGGCTGAATGTTTTGTGCAGGCAGGAAAACATAAATATGTTGACAATATTTTGATTCTGAAGTGTTCCCAAGAAACAGTCTGGTTTCAAACTACTACAAATAACTGTGTTTTTGTTGTTTTTTGGCTTGTTTTTTGTTTGTTTGTTTTTTGCTAACCTAAAGTGGAGCAAGGAGAAAAAATCTTGTTCAAAAACAGGACAAAAAGAAAATCTTTGCTTTGATAAAAACCTAATGGCAGTTTGAAATTAAGTTAAGGCTATGTTGTGTATTTAATAAAAATGTATTCACCATTTTGGTTTCTTCCTCAGTTAAAAGTAACGCAAGATTGGGCGTTTGTGCCATTATGCTTCAAGAAGCGCAAATTGTATCTACTCCAGGATCACCTCATTCTCCTCTAAGTACTAAGCCAATCCAGTTGATTCCCACTTAAATGTAACTACCCATACCTGTATATAAGTCGCTGTGGCGCAGTTGAAAGTGTGTTCTTATTCCCAAATAAAGTTATGTGTTTGGCCTGTTGTGCTGGCTGCTGCTCGCTATTTCAAGAACAATAAATTGGTGACAAACGTGGGATGGCGTCCCAAAAGAATTCCACAGGTCCCTTTGACATTTCAGCACCAGGAAAATGGGTCCTCTACAAGAAGCAGTTCAAACACTCCATGGTGGCTGAGAACATTGTAGATGAGGACCAGAAGCGTTCATGTTTCCTGGTGAGATGTGGCCTGGCTACATCCATTTGGTGTTGCTGAGGGATATTGATGATGTTCATCACACCGATATCCTGATTGTGCTGTGGAATCATTTCCAGCCAAAGGTTTCCATATTTCCCACCCGGGTCGCGTTTCACTGCCATGACCAACACCACATGGAATCTGTGGCCGACTATGCTGCCACCATTCGACTTGCAGCTGCCCCGTGTCAGTGGCCGAACATCGAGGACACTCTCTGTGACCGCCTGCTAGCCGGACTTTGGGATGAAGAGGCCCAAAGCAGGCTAATGACTCATGATACTCTTACTTTCAAGTCTGTGTTAAAAGAGGCATTAGCGTCCGAGGCGGCCAGGTTGGGGGTAAAGTCCTTCAAGCAATGGTCTGTAGCCTCCGGGGCTCCAGAGTCTGCTGTACAGGCCCACAGCTGTTCATCATCGTCATGTTCCTCTTCATCAGCATCGCCGGCATCAGCATCCACGTCTGGGTCCAGTGATGAGGATGGAGGGGTTGGAAAGGTACGGAGGAACTAGATCAGTGGTACGGGTGTCATGCTGCGATGTGGAAGGCAGATGAAAGGCCACTGCATTCTATTCTCAGGACAGTCTTCATGGCTGATCGCTATGAGGATTGCCAATATTCAGATATGGATACAGCAGAAGAAAAAGGAAGTAAACATGCTTTCTCAGAGGTGGCACTTCCGCTGTGGAATGATTTATCTTGAAATTTCTCAAGCCCCCAACATTTAGGTGTTTAAGAAGGAATTAAAAAATCAATTTTTGAAGAGGCCTTTAGTAGTATTCTTCCAAGGGCTAAGAGCAGTTTAATATGAATTTAACATGACCCATAGCCAAATCCAGCCACCAATGCCTATTTTTATTTGTTGCCATTCTATGGCTATTTTACCTTGTTTATTGTTAAGTTGTGGGTTGCAATGGAGGGTTTTGTTTACCTGAATTGTAGTTTGTGTTAGTTTTTGAGTGTTGTAGCAATCTGAGTTGCAATAGTTCCAAGAAAGAAGACTATACACCAGATTTGGTTAAATCAAACTGGTATATTAACATTTACAGTCCAAGTAAATAAACATTACATTCAGCATTATTCAGCTCTGTTCTGTGCAGTCTGTGCTTCTGCTCTGCAAGCTCTGCAAAACAAGCTTTGCAAGCAACTTCTATTTATACAGGAAGCAAACACTTAAGGTTACAATGTATCTTATTAACTGTCAATCATAGCAGAGCTAGATGATTGCTTGCACCTGTTCCTTGTTAACTGACTTCAGCCTGACCTTATTATCTCTGCACTTTGCCTCACTGTATGGATATTATTGACAGTTTGCTTGATTATTATTGTATTCTGTTGAGTAGTGTTTGCCACAAAGTTGGCAGGATATAAATGTTATAAACAACTAAACAAAGGAAGAATAAATAAAGTGCCCTGGGAGGGTTTCCACCTCTTCAGAGCTAGTTTTGATGGTACAATGGGGTTGCTGAGATCTCCCCTTCCCAGTTCCACTGCATGCCACTGTTCTGCCATCCAAATGCTGCTGCTGAACATTGCCCACTTTAATGAGAAAACTTTGTTCAAACATGGCCTGAACATTTAGCACTTTGTTTTCATTTTTCACATCTGCTTCTATTGAATGTCTCTATTTTAGCCTTAATTGTACAGAGACTGTAATACATGTATTTATTGTGATGGTCAAATGCTGAAATTATAGAATTCTGACCCATTTTAGTACTGTGGCCAGAAAAGAATGGATTCCAAGGCATTTACCTTGTCCATTGACATTAGGCAGTTATTGAATTATAGTTCTAAGGAAGAAAATCATACCTGTCAACCTTCCCGGATTGGCCGGGATTTCCCAGTTTTTGGCGCTGATTTGCGCCATTTCCCGCCCCATGCTGCCGAAACCCCGGAAATCGGCAGTGGGGGAAAGGAGGTACTGGGCAGCCCTTCTGCGCAGGTCGCCTTCTACGCATGCGTAGAAGGGGTTTACGCTTGCGTAGAACCCTTCTATGTATGTGTAGAAGGCTACACATGTGTAGAAGGGGGCTACGCAAGCGTAAACCCCTTCTATGCATGTGTAGAAGGCAACCTGCGCAGAACCGTTCTGCACAGGTCCTGGATTGGTCAGAGCTGCGGTTGACAGGTATGAAGAAAATACTTTCCCCACATGTTCAAAACAGCAGTGAACAGGTGAGCATGCTTAATAATTCATAGTGTGCATAAGAAATAGCCAAAGGCAACAACATTAAGTGATTCCTAATTGTTGACAGGAAAAAAATGATTCATTTGAAATATGTTACTGGATGGGAGCTTTGTGGATACCCTGTACTACCAGAAAGATGGATGGGCCTTAGAGCAAATGAAGATTAACTGTCTCTGGAAGCAAAATAAAAAACGATGAAGCTGAAACTATCCTACTTTGAGCACATCCACGAGAAGGCAAGATTCTCTGGAACAGACAATAATGCTAAGTTGAAGGTAGCAGGAAAAAAGGAAGACAAAACATGAGATGAATTGTCTCTATAAGGGAACACAAACACTTGAGTTTACAAGAGTTGAGCAGAATCGTTCAGGACAGGACATTTTGAAGATCTCTCATTCATAGTGTTGCCATACGTTGGAGATGACTTGATGGCATATGACAGCATGAAATTGCTTGTTCATTACTATCAAGTTCTGCTGCTTTTGTGGGCTTTGTACAGGCATTGCAATAGAAGATTCACTGAAACAGAACTGGGTAAAAATTTCTTGTCCTGTGCCTACCTCTTTGGGCCCCGTCTTCCACCTTTCTTTCAAAAACACCTTATTAACTTTCAGACATTTCTTCTGATTCTTCCAGAAAGTAAAAAAAAAAAAACCTGAACAAGCAGCATGTCAGACCCCAACAGTTTGCAGCTGTATACTACCACCTGCTGGATTCTTCACAAAATTGGATTTTTCCATATCAGACAAGAAAACAAAACAAAGGAAAAACAAAGAAGACAAAAAAGCTATGACCCTTTAAAAACTAATTGCTATATTTCAATAAATTTTAATATTGCCCCCAGCATGTGTGTGTGTGTGGGGGGATGCTAATTACATTGTTCTCTAAATGCTGTGGGACAATATATAACTATAATCACTTCCTCCACACGGAGAATGATGAGTCTTCAAATGAGAGGTTCCTGCTTAGCAATCGTCAGCTGCTACTCATATCAGAGTATTAATTTTTCCTGAAAGTCATCTTCACAGTTGATGGAAGTGTCTCTAGTGACTCAATAAACCGATCCTGGCATGAAACATGCAACCACATACATTACACTGAATAGATGGTGGAGGGCGTCGTTGACTTTGATGAAGCTTCGGTCCTTGTCGCTTAGCCTCTTCATGTCTGTGGCGTTCTCCT
The DNA here is from genome assembly GCA_035047305.1 of Bradypodion pumilum. Classification (NCBI taxonomy): domain Eukaryota; kingdom Metazoa; phylum Chordata; class Lepidosauria; order Squamata; family Chamaeleonidae; genus Bradypodion; species Bradypodion pumilum. The sequence continues at coordinate 59,406,454 of JAWDJD010000004.1, read as the reverse complement.
TCAAAGTGATCGGTAGCAGCAAAGATGGTTTGGTGCCAAAGTGGGCGATCTACGGCTGCTGCCTCCCAAGTTTGTGGGTTTATACCTGACACCTTCATGGTTTATTTCAGCTGGTCCTTATAATGCTTCAAAGCAGCTCCACCAGCTCTTGTACCGAAACTAAGTAAATAGGCATGAGGAAAAACTCAGATGGAGAACTAACATGTGAGAAAGAACCTCTCCTTCAACATACAGTTGCTTTGGATAGATAGAGACCCCACTGTCTTTCTCCTAGATTTATCATAATACTTTCATTAGACATAAGAGAAAGATCGAATGATGTTAATCAGACACAAGGTCAATCCTGGAGCATTTTATTTCATGATTCCACAAAGAGAGAATCCCTGTGGGAAGGGATGGATCCTAGGGCATACCACATACCAGGCTGGGGAGATAACCACCCTGGGCTGGCTTGTTTAACTATTGCCCGGGCTGCCAGTTTTAGTAAATCTTGTGATGCGGCATTGGGAGGACATTTTTTTTAAAAAAATAAATTATTATTTTTAATTTAAACAATCCAATTTTAATGTTCTTTTAAAATGTTTTTGTAATTTTTATTTGTTGTGTTTTTTGTGTAAGCCGCCCAGAATTGCCTTGGCAAGGGGGCGGTGGTAGAAATGTGAGTAATAAATAAATAAATAAATAAATAAATAAATAAATAAATAAAGTTTTCATTTGTATTAGGTCACAGAGCTTCAATGGGGTTTTGACATGTAGATTCTTCCCAGTAAATGACAAGCTGACTACGTAACATATCATATCATAATGGAACAGAAGATAAATTACTCTATATCTGATATTCCTTTGGGTCTTTGCTTAGAAGAACCTCTGCAATATTGTGAATTTGTCATATCAACACAGAATGCAGAGAGGAAAAAGAGAGAGCATCATGACCCTGTATCTTAGCAACAGGACTTTTTAAAATGGTCAAAAGTTTAAGCTGAATTACTCTAATAGCATGTTTTTCTATACTTTCATAATAGTACATTTATAATTGCAAATAATAATACATGTATATATAATCATTTTTATAATAGAAAGATAAAACAGACTAGGGCTTAATGCACCTGCCCTTCCTTTATGATTGCTGACCTGAGCAGCTGCTGCTCTCCATCTGTAATTTCTCCCAAGATACAGCCTGCCCTAGGGTTAGCTTATCCCCACACAGGTGTCTGCCATCAATCTGCCCTCAGCTGTTATTAACACCAAGGCTGGTTTCTTGGGTCCAAAGGGAGACAAGGAGGTTTTTTGCCAGTAAAAACCACACTTTTAGGCTCCTCCAATGTATAATTTATTTCCTTTGGGACACATTCGTCACACTCTGGCACTCAGTTTCTCAGTTGTGTACATTTACCTGAGACACATCAACTCTTGAGACTTCTTCGATAGTTTGTTTGACTGCTCTAGCAGAGCACAACATGTTTACTTCAGGCAAGTGACAAGATTCATTGCTGCTTTTAAACTGGAGGAAAGGAGCTCAACAGTACATGGAAATGCAGAAACAACAACATAGGCACTAGCTGATTATTTGGCTTCACAAAAGCCAGCCTAGGCAGAAAGGATGTTTCAAGGCACCTTAAGCAAAAAATCAAATAGGAGTTTTGACAAGATTTAGTTCCCCACAAGCTATAAATTAATAATAACACTGTAATCAATCCGTGAGATTACCAATGAGTGGACAGGAATGAGGGAACGCGGCCTGTCCAAATAAGGACGTAACTGTGCAATTTGGCAAAGTTGGAAAAAAGCAGCTTTATACACTGTTGCTGTTGGATGGTCTAAGGACAGCAATGGGCCCATAATGACTCCCAAGTTACATACCTGGTCCCTAGGGGTGAGAGCAATCCCACCCAAGGTAGGGAAAGGCTATCTAGTCAAGCAGATGGTCTCCATTTTGTAAGAGTTTGCATCTGTCCTAAACTGGCTTTCAGAAATGTCATTCTGAATACTTTCTTAACATTAACCTAATTTAGATGACAGTTCTCTTAACTGATTTACCAGCATACATTTGCCGTTGTCAAATTGCAGCAATGAACAAAACAACAACATCAAAGTCAGTATTACACTACATTTTTTCCCCTTTGATTGAACAAAAAGGAAATCCTCTCCAAACAAATCAACATTAATTGGAGCATTATTCAGATGGTCCTGTGATATTAACACTGACTTTTGGGGGTGTGGCTAAGATGGCCGACGAGTAACATCTTGATCCGGACGCTCGCGCTTATCAAAGCGGTAGTCAATGTGACTGACCAAAATGGGGAAATTTTAAAGTGGTATTTTTTGCTGATAAGACTCCTGCTTGCCTATCTGGAAAGTTTTGAAGTTGGGCGGTCGAAGTTTGGGAGGTTTCCTGGGCAGGTGAGGCTTGCGACGGAAGCCACGGCTTTCCCTGCCGAGGAGCCGAGAACGGGACCAGTGAGACGGCAGAGATCTGAGGTGGCAGTAGAATCGGCAAGAAAATAATTCTATGTAAGTGCACGAAAGTCTATATGGAAAAGTTAAAGTTAACTGGGGAACTTGCTTAAAAGAGCCTGGATTTGGAAGCGGGTGGAAGTGGATGAAATCGGGCGGTCGTCCCGTTAATGGCGGCGGTCCTGGAAAACGAAAGTGATTGTGCTTTGGTCTATGGCTTCTCTGCGCCCCAGGAGAACCGCAGCGTGCTTTGGCGATAGTAAAGTGGTTTAATAAGTTCTCGTCTGGGCTCCAGCTTTTGAAGGCTGCAGTGTGTTTTGAGTCTAAAGTATGTGGGGAAAGTCTGCCGATTCACAGAGGAAGAAGGGGGGTTTCCCCCTGAAGTTAATGTACCCGCTGGAAAAGGGCGCTTTGAGTCGTTCACTTCAAGAGCAGGATTAACTTGTTGTTGTTTTTTATTATTATTCCTTCACCGTGTGGATTACAAATAATATTTTTTTGGGGGGGGCATATTGCTCCTCTTGTTTTTCTTTCCTCCTTGCTGGGATTTTGGGCTTTTTTTTCTCCTCTCACCCCCCCTCCTGGTGGCTTTGACTCAAACGAAAAAACCTGGGTGACCGTTTCCTTGGAGCCTCTACTTTTGTGGTTTGGAAGGTGAATAGTTGGACTGCTTGCTTCGGGGAAACGGGTCGGACGTGGATTATTCCTTTTTCCTTTTTGTTTGGAGCATATTCCGGTTCCTGTTTTCTTTCTGTGGATTATAGCAACTAACTCTTTGCTGGATTTCTTCCTCCTTATAAGCTTTGTTTGCCCTGTTTGGATACGTGGTACCAGCGGTTGCAGTGGCACAGGCCTGTCTGGACTGACTAAGACTTTGCAACGTTCTGCAACACTGGACTCTCTTATTGTGTGTCATCATGGATAAATGCACAAGAGGGAAAGCAAAAGAGGAAGAGTCAGCAGTGAAGTCTAAGAGGAAAGAAAAAGCACCAATGGAAGAAGCCCCTCAGTCTTCATAACCGCCACCTGAGCCTTATGATCATACTCAAATTATGGTGGAAATTGGTAAACTGTTCCAGAAATTGGAGAAAAATGAGGAATCAAGGGTGAAAGATAGAAATGAAATGATGAAAAAACAAGATAAGGTGGTATCATCTGTTATGGATTTCTCAAAAAAAGTGGATTTTAGTTTGCAAAAAATAGAGGGGAATGTGAAATTGGCCCAAAATGAGGTAAATGTTATAAAAAAGGAAATAAAAGGGACTCAGGAGGCGGTGCTGGAGAATAAGCTGAAATTGGAAGAGCATGAGAAAAGGATTGATGCTGTGGAAGATATGATGAGAAAGCAGAACATTCTGATCCATCAGGTGGTTGAACGGACGCCGGACCAACTAAGAGAAAGAGTGGTTCAGTGGTTAAATGGTTTGAATATGGGAAAGGAATTTGTACAGGAAGATATTGTAAGTGCATTCAGGGTGGGTCCAAGAAGAGGGAAGGTAGTTCAAAGAAATGTTTTGGTAAAATTTGCAAACTGGGGAGATAAGCTTAGGGTAATGGCCTTTTTGAAAAAAGCTGGTCCTGGCGCCCTGAAATTTGATGGCTCTGAGAAAGAATGTGGAGGTATAAGATGAGACCTGTAACTAAATTGTTGATGAGCAAAAGCATAAGGTACAATTGGAGATTTCCACAGCAACTGCGCTTTTTCTATGAGAAAAGAATGCAAGTAATTAATGAAGGGACCAATCCATTGGAGTATCTGAGTTTGTTGGAGCTGGTAAAAACAGATTCAGATGAGTGGATAAATTTTAAGAAAGAATTGTTGGAATCGGGTGCTCTGGGGAGGGAGCATGAGAGGGCAGAGGCTGGTGGTGCCACAGGTGGAACACCGCAGGGAAAAGATGAGGAGGAGGAGCTGTCGTTGATCATGGTGGAGAAGGAGACAAGTAAGGAGCAATGAGAAATAGATTATAGAAGGGTGAGTAGCGCGTAGCTCTGGTAGGTAGGCACATCTTGCATGTCCCCCCTCTCCCCTCTTTGGTTGTCGAAGGGGTCATTTTTTTTAAGAAAGTGGGGAGAGAGATAGTGGGTGTTCTACGTAGAATTGTGTGTTTTTGGGGGAAGGGGTTGGTGATGGCATGCCCAATGGAGAGTTTAGAAGTTAGAAAGGAAATAGATTATGGGAAATATTAAAATATTAACATGGAATGTGAAGGGTACAGGTTCTGTTCTTAAGAGGCGGAGGCTGCAATTGGCGTTGAAGAAAGATAGACCCGATTTAGTGTTCTTACAGGAAACGCACCAGAAGTCAAAAGACACGACAAACTTTTTTTGGGATGGATTCAACATTATGAGATGGCGTTTGGAACTTCAAAAGCGAGAGGCGTGGCAATTATGATTTCTAAAAAATTAGGATTTGAGATTACAAAAAGTGTTGCTGATCAAGAGGGTAGATATTTGATTGTAAAGGGAAAAATAGAAGATGAGGAAATCATGCTGGTAAATATATATGCTCCAAATGACCATCAAGCGGATTTTTTAGAAAAAGTTCGGAAAGTAGTCGAGCCAGAAAATGTTGCAAAAACTATTGTGGCTGGAGATTTTAATCTGATAAGGTCGGGCTTAGACTGTATGAACATAGCAAGATGTGGAATTGGTTTGAAAGGGAAGGTTTTAGACAAATGGATGGCTGCGATGGGTTTGAAGGACTCTTGGAGAGAGATTAAGGGCTCTGAAAGGGCATATTCTTTTTTCTCACACGTCCATGGGACCTACTCGAGAACAGATTACGTCTTTCTTACGGAAAACCTGATTAAAGACATCGAGGGAATGGAAATTGGGATCATCAAGGAATCAGATCATGCCAAAGTACTTTTGGAATTGAAATTACAAAAAAGAAGTTGGAGGTACGATCCTAACTTATTTAAAGACCAAAAATGTAAAGAGCAAATGATGGAAAGGTGGAAAGAAAGTTGGCAGTGGAACGACAATAATGAAGTTAATTTTAACGTTGTTTGGGATACCATGAAGTCGGTTTTTAGAGGGGAAAGTATAAAGTTGGCGAGTATTAAATGTAAAAGACATAAGGTAGAACAGTTAGAAAAATAAAAAGAAATAAAGCAGTTACAGGAGGACCATTCAAAAAGTAAAGATAAAAAAACTTTCACTAAATTGCAAAGACTTAAGGCTGAGTTAATGGGCAAGGATATTGATAAAGTTAAAAGAGATTTGATTTATTTAAATAGAGAGTATTTTGAATTTAGTAATAGAAGTTCAAAATTATTAGCAAGAGCAGCTAAGGCTAAAAGGGAAAAAAGAGAAATTGGGGTGTTGGTTAATAAACAAGGCTTAAGGTGTAATAAGAATAGGGATAAATGTAAAATTGTGAAGGAATTTTATCAAGCATTATATGCAAAAAAAGGAGGTAGATGTGGAGAGGCTCAAAACGATTTTGGAGAGACAGTTAGGGAATGGAATAAAACAAGAACATCGAGAAAAAATGGAGGAAAGGGTCACCGATAAAGAGGTAAAGGAGGTAATTAGTGGATTGAAGATGGGGAAAGCCCCGGGAGACGATGGACTATCGACGGAATTTTATAAAGAATTTAAAGATGTTGTGGTTCCAAAGTTAGTGAAGTTATACAATTATATTTTAGATGGAGGACAAATCCCGACTTCATGGTATAATACCATAATCGTTCTGCTGCCAAAACCGGGAAAGAATTTGGAAAAGGTGGAATCGTACAGACCAATTTCTCTTATAAACCAGGATGCCAAAATCTTCACAGCAATATTGGCTAATCGTTTAAATAATTTTATGGGGGAATATATAAATGTTGACCAAGTTGGTTTTTTAAAAGGCAGGCATATGGCTGATTTGACTAGAAGGGTATTAGATCTAATTGATAATGTTAACCAAACAAAGGAAAAGGTGGGTTTATTATCACTAGACATTTTTAAGGCATTTGATTCACTGCAATGGTCTTCAATTAAGGAAATAGTTAGAAATTATGGATTTGGGGATAGATTTAGAAGGGTAATTGATCTATTATATCAAAAAGGGAATGCTAGGATTAGAGTAAATGAAGAGGTTACAGATGTGGTAAGGCTTGAGGCAGGTACTAGGCAGGGATGTCCACTATCTCCCATCTTGTTTATCATGGCAATGGAAATATTAGCTAAAAATATAAGGGATGATTCAAATATAGAAGGGATAATGGGTAATAAAGTGAGCATGTATGCAGATGATACGTTGTTAAAGGTGAAACATCCAGAGATGGTAATGGATAGGATTAAAGATCAACTACAGGTATTTGAAGCTATAACCGGACTGATGATAAATTGGGATAAATCAGAATTGATGCTGTGCAATATGGGGGTAGACGAGATGGGAAAGATAGTGGGGACACTCAATATGCAAATTAAAGAAAAGTTGAAATATTTGGGGATAACTATTTCAAACAAATTGGAAGAACTTAAAACGATTGAATTATGACAGTTTGAAAGTAGAATTTAAGAGCAAACTACAAGAGTTTCAAAAGCTAAATTTGTCATGGTTCGGGAGGATTGCAATTTGCAAAATGATATTGCTGCCAAAGATTAATTTTCTATTTGATGCACTTGCGATCCACTTGAAGGAGAAGGAAATTAATGAATTTCAAAAGATGTTTAATAATTTTTGTAATGGAGGTAAAAAATCTAGACTTCCAAAGAAGTTTTGGTACTTATCTCAGAAAGAAGGGGTTTTGGGTATGCCGAATTTGTTAGCATACTATCGAGCATTCCAAATTAAGAATGTTGTGAAGATCTTGGCAAGAGAAAAGGTAATTTGGGAGGAATCGGAGATGAAAGAATATAGGAATATTGGTAAAATGATCTTTTTGGGAATGAAGGATAAACCGATAAAGACAAGCAATAATATGATGAGAGGCCTCATGGAGGTGTGGAAAAGAGTAAAGAAAGATATGGTCCCAAATCTCTCTCCAATCTTGGAATTGACTGATATGGTGTGTTTTCCGATAAAAATAGATAAGGAAAAAAAAGGAAATATTGGATAAAAATGAATTGTCTTTATTGAAGGACTGGTTAAAAGTTTGTGATTATGAAAACAAGAGGGAAAAAATATTTGAAAAGTAAAAATTGGACTGGTTTCAGAAATTGAAGGTTGATAACTGGAATAAAAAATATAGAAGGGAAGTAGGGATAGATAGAGCAAAGACCTAATTTGAAGAATTGGTATTAAAGATTAGAAAAGGGGAAAAGAATATTAAGGGTCTAGTAAGCAAACTTTATATCATATTGAATAAGGGTATAGATCCACATGATGATTTGAAACGGAAGTGGGAACAAAATTTGAATATAAAAATAGGAGAGGTTGAATGGAGAAATAAATGGAAAAAGAGGATAATGAGAACAATGTCAGTAAGAATTAAGGAACATAACTTTAAAATGTTGTGGCAATGGTACTTGACACCACTGAGGCTTCATCAGATGGATAATAAAAGGGATAATTTATGCTGGAGATGCAAAGAAACGGTTGGAACATATGAACATATGTGGTGGAGTTGTAAAAAAATAAATGAATTTTGGAGAAGAATAGAAGGAGAGATTGGGGAAATAATGGGTAAAAGAATTAAGCTGGTGTCAGGTACCATCCTATTAACAAATGTGGAAGGCATGGGTTTGAATAAGGAGGAAAAAGAATTATTGGAAATTATGTTAACTACAGGTAGACAATGCATAGCCAGAAATTGGAAAAATGATGTAGTCATACAGATCGGAGAGTGGTATAAGGAAATGTGGAGCTTAGCATTGAATGACAAACTGACATGGGAGATTAAAGTAAAAAGGGATAAATTAAAAGAAAATAGGTTTTGGAGTATTTGGAAGCCGTTTGTGGATCACTCTCTTATGGCAAGTGACAGTTTTGGACCTGTACCATCTCAAAGTGGTTTTTGGAGATGATATAGATACTAAACTCTCCGGGCATTGTAAATATTCACAGGGTGATGTGTAATTAGTAAAGAAATAAAAAACAGATGTAGCACTGTAAGTTTTTATGATTGTTATGGTTATAGTAATAACTTATAATGTGGGTATTCTATATTGCGGGTTATATTGCAAATAATTAGCTCAATTACTATCATGTGCTATCTTTTATGAATTTGATGTAATTTTGTATTGTATTGTTATTGTTTTTCTTTTCTGTATGTCTGTTTAGTTGTACTCTTTTGCTTTTTTGAAATAAATAAAAATTATAAATAAATAAATTAAAAAAACACTGACTTTACCTGGTTTCTAATCATGAAAAGTAGATATGGATTACATTTCTTAATTGCTAATTTTCTGCAACAGAAAAAAAGAAATGCAACTTGTGAATTTTACAGTTCACTATTCTTGGGACATTTTTATGACCTCATCACAATATATTGTCCCTGACATTATGTGCAACAGAATATATTTATGACTGCTGCAAATGTATATCTATCACTTTTAAAAAAACAGCAAATATTAGCAATATCAGCTATCCCACAATCTCCTATTCAAAGGAAAAGTGAAGCTGAACCATTCATATTTTTAATTTAATCACATTGCTTTTCCTAGACCCTAACATTAAATAACTTACAAAGATGCATCTTTACCCAGATATTTTCAGGGTTAATTTTCCCTTTAAACACTTTCTTGGATATCCCCCATCCTTATTTTTCATTACATACCAGGTAAGACCTTGTCTTTGTTTTAACCTTACAGAGCAGTACTTAGATTAGAATGCACATTATCAGGGATGCTGGTGTAGACAATTTCCAGGACTTAATTTTAGGCAGCTGTCAGAAGATTTGTGAGAGCCAAAAATCTTACATGGGCATTAGTACTGAGTAACACATTTTTAAAAAAAATCCAACAGAAGTAAAACGATCATCGCTGTACAAGCAAATCCCTCCCGAACACAAAGATTTCTACAGCTAGTTATCAAGGTGAGCTAAAGATTAGCTTAGTGAGTGGTCCGTTCTAGTGCCTGAAAATGGCTCATCTAATGGCTCATCATGAAGATTAGTTGTGCACTGATCTGAAGGTTCTTGGCTGCTGCCCTTGTAGTTTTTAGACATTATTCTGGATCCTCAGTAGGTCCTTGATCAATAGATCTTTAATATATTGCGAATCTTTTTAGAAGCCCTGGTGGGCAGAAAAGTAATAAACAAATTCTTTCAATCAATGAACCAATCAACTGATTGACTGATCATTCACAAGACAAAGACAGAACAAAACAAAACTCTGGTGAAGCAGACCAGAAGAGAACATAGTCCAATCAGTGATGCACTCCAAAAAAAAATTACTACCACCTCTGTGGGCATGGCCAATGCAATGGCTATGGAGGTGGGCATGGCCGGCCAGGTGGGTGTGGCCTGAGTAATTTCCACTACAGGTTCTCCAGAACAGGGCAGAACCCCCTGCAGTGCATCACTGAGTCCAATATATTGTTTTCTAACATGGTAAATAAAAGGTTTATGGGAATTCTGCAAGTGGGGCATTAGAGAAACATTTTGCTGATTCCTTCTTCTTCAGCTGCTGTATCCATGGCCTGTTCTTCAGCTGCCATATCCATGAGTTATTGGCTATCATAAAGACGATAGTCTTCCTGTTCTTAACTCCTCAGAACAGTTATACCGAGGACATGCCACACCAGTCTCTCAGGTTCTTCAGCCATGAAGTCCGTCTACATCCAGGGCCTCTCTTCCCAGGGATCTTTCCTTGCTGAGTGAGTTGAAGGATTCTATACTTTATGTTGCTCCTCCAAGGTATTGGAACTTTCTTTGCTTAATGAATGGTCTTAAAGAGTTCTTTTTCTTTATCCATCTGGCACAATACTTCTACATTAGTCACATGATCAACCCATGATTCCTAGAGGTTGGTATTCTCAGATAATTATAGTTTCCTTGTTTAGGTCTTTTCCCTCATTGAATGATCCTATGCTTACGAGTAGCATCTAATCCTCCATCTTATTTGTCTGCTCAGAACAAACAAAATGATAGAACTATTGTTACTTCATTTGACTTTCCTGTGTGCTCTTGAAAACTTGATTCCCCTTTACCATTTGCCTTTATGCTTCAGAAAAGCCCTGCCAATAAACTCTCTCTCTCTCTCTGTTCATTTCAGGTTGATTAAAATGAGAGAACTATACCCAATGTCTGACTCACTTTTGCCACACACTAGTTTTCCCTTTACTTTTCCACAGTGGTGGGCTCCAAAAAAAATTACTACCACATTGTGGGTGTGGTATGGTGGGCATGGCCAGGAAGAAAGCCCTGTGTTACATCTGAATTAGGACTACTTTATTTCAAAACTTGGATGGGCGAGGCCAGCCAGAATTTCTTCTACTGGTTCTGGCGAACTGGTGTGAACCTGCTGATGCCCACCACTGCTTTTCCCCCCTGTCATGGACCCGTTACTCACAAGTAGAACCTTAGTCTACATGTAGGTGGGACCACACCTGAATTGATACCCCCCCACCCAGCTAAGCAATCCAGGATTTTAGCTTACCTTCTCACGTGTCTTGACCTAAGTCCCGGCTGTAAGTAAGGTAGTGCATAGGAAATTAAACAACTCCAGTTATCTTCATGTCTTTTTAAAATGTTGTTGTGTATTCAGGTTAATTGCAAGTTGCTCCAGCACACTGTGCAAAGACAAAATGGCGATTTCCTGCCATCAACATTAGCTGCTAGATTTGGCGTGTACCCTTCCCTTCAGGGCGGGCTCTTTATGTTAATTAGAGTTCAATGATTGGGTGCAACTTTGGATCCTGTTTGTGATTGGTTAAAACTGGTATATCATGTTATGATTGGTTAGTTAAGGTTGTCCAGTGGGTTACTACATTGTATCAAAGAGTCACCACCAGGGAGACACTATATAAGCCCCACGGGTAAACAAGGGTGGGGCTGGGGCCGGATCTATGATTCTCATTATCGCTGCAGGTTAGACCATGCTGGGCTAACCTGGGGTCTTCTCTATATGCTCACATGCAAGGTGTAGCTTAGTACATTGCCTCTATGGTAGAATGCAGAGAGACCGTTTACATGGGACTTGTGTAGCCACCTGAGGTCAGGATATTCCTTGTAAGAGTAACCAGAAAGACTTTACAATAAACCGGTGTTCGTTGTTCTGTTCATCGTTTGCTGGACTGTTCTTTACAAGGGCCAGACACAATAAATGTATATATTGTAATAAAACCAATTACAGATTTCTTAGTTTCAGGAAGCAAAACAATTCTAGGCAATGAAGCAATTTTAAATCAGTAAGCACACTAAAAACAAAAAAAGCATTACTTAAGTGTGGAAGCCCAAAGGGCTTCTCCTTCTGGTTTAATAAACTACATGTTTGCAGAGTTGAAAACACAACCATAAACTTACAACAGCATGGAGCAAGAGAACGTCCTCCCCCCTCCCTCTGGTTTTTATCTCTTCCAACAAGTTTCACCCTCTGGCCATTCCCCTAAAGGATTTCAGCCAATGACTATGTAGTATCACATGTCTATCAAATTTAAGTTTCATTTCTTCCAGAACAGGAGGCTAGCATGTTTAGTCTGGAGAGCAAATTCTGCCTAATAATACCTGGAATGCAACACTGCCACCCCCCTTCAGTGCACACACACAAAAATCTCCATTACAGCTTCCCAAAACACACAGGCCCCTTCTCAATTCCCTGACACCCCCATCATATAGTAATAATGGATGCCATATGACATCTGTATTGTGAAGTCATCACTTTTCGCCCACTTTCTGCTCTCTTCTAGTGGAGCAGACACAATGGTGGACTGTATCTTAACTTCAATAGCTCCCTAAACACTGAAACCAAAAGCCCTAATCAATGCTCTTCAAACAAGTGTGAGAAAATCCCTTTAAATGGCTACTTGAATTTTAGAAAACTCTTTTAAATCTGATAAATATAAATCCTAGAGGTGTTACAAAGTCAATGCTCTCATCCCTTTCCATCTTTCCATAATTTGCTGTTCTTTAAACTCAAAAACAAGTTAACAGGATTTAAAGCAGAGGGTAACTAATTCATAGCATTATTGCTGCAATCATTATAAGAACCTATTTGCGCTGCACAGTAATGACAATGTGATTAGTGAATATCAAAGCTGAACAATCTAATGTTCCAATCGGGTAGATACTTAGCTTCTTGAAATCGCATTTGGTTCAGTATGGGTCAAATGTTTATTTGTTCCAGTCCATTTGATAAAAGGTTTTCTTTAAATATTAACCTTGAATTGAACAATAGATTGGTGCTGCTTGTAGAGTAGTTTCCAAAAAGAACCATTGGTTTGTGGGAAGAAATAAACAGAAACTAAATGTAAGAATACAACATCTAACAACATCTTATTATGGGAGATTATGTTGTAAAAATTAAAAATCTGGAATTATTTTGGAAACAATTCCCAGAATCTCCTTAGCTATCTGGGAGATTCTAGAACTTGTAGACCTAAAAGTAACTTTTTCCCAGTTCTGACTTAATATATTATGTTCAAAATGTTTTGCAGAAACAAAGGTACAGTTCATATTCTTTCTCAAAAAAATATCCATCAGTAGAAGTTACTGGGTCTCTAGTGAGCAAATGCCATAAAATCAGTAATCTGAATTGAACTTTGTTTGTTTTAGCAAGTCCTTTTGGAGCCTGTGGGCAGAAATGGGAAATGTTACTTTTTTGGGACTATAGTTTCCCAAATAGTCTACTGTACTGCTGTTCTGTCACCACTTTTTCTTTTTTTGCTATTTGACTGTATTTGTTATTATGTATGACTGTATGTTGTTATTATATTTAATGTTATTTTTCTTTATAGTTTGATGTCTTTTTGTTTTTAATTGTATGCCACCCAGAGTAGTGTCTAACTAATTGTTGGTGGGATAGGTAGATAGGTAGATAGATTTCCCAATACACTGTACAGTGATACCTCATACAACATCCAAACCTTTCCACAAGTTTGGAGTTTATATGGATTTGGACTTTGCATGAGGCATGCAAAATCCTAGCCATGATGCCTCATACAACGTCCAAATCCTTGCTGCGATGCCTTGTACAACGTCGTTTCCACAGAGATACATTGTCCTGTAACAGCCCAGACTTCAGGGCAAAGTCAAGGAAACAGACAGGAAACTGACAGGACTCTAAGAAATCATTGTCTAAAGGCTAAATACATTACAAAAACATGTCAAACCATCCTGATTTTAGGGGACAAACCATACAACAAGTTTTTTAACTTTTGAAAACTTTATGAAGTGCAGGTTTAAAAGTTAACATGTCCCATCATGCAGCACAGTGTTAATCTGCAGCCATGAGGCCGATCATCCATTTTGTACAAGCTACTGTAAACAATTACTGGATGGAACCAAGGACAATTGCCCACCCCACAAAATAATTGCCCTCCCCCATCCACCTCCCCACCCCAAGCCAATTGGAAACAGAAAACCTCATTTACCTGCCTTTCCACTGTACCAAAGAATGGTCCAAGAACCTGAAGAATGCTGCAAAAATCCCAGGAATGCTTCCAAAAATTCTGATGAAAAAATTCAAAAAAATCCAAAAACGTACTCAAAACCACTCCTAAACACTGTTCACCACATGCAAAACCCACAAGAGCAATGCACACATGCATCTTGCTTTTTATACTGCCCAGGCACAATGCAACCTGGGAAAAACCCCAATGCCTCATACAAAGTCGCAGCAACTTTTTATGAGACAACTTTTTTAAAGGAATTAGCCAGTCGTATCCGACTCTAGGTTTCAGTGCTCATCTCTGTTTCAAAGCTGAAGAGCCAGCGCTGTCTGCTACTGCAGATGTTTCCGTGGTCATGTTGCAGGCATGACTAGACGCCGGAGCGCACGGAACACTGTTACCTTCCCACCGAAGTGCAAGCATATCAGAGAGCAAATAAAACAAACAAAACAGAAAGACAAAAAATGTTGTGGCACCTTAAAGACTAACTGCTGTATTTTAATGTTAGCTTTCATGGATCAAGTCCATTTTGTCAGACATAAGAGTGAATGTTGAAATGGAAAGTGGAAAACAAGGATTATGAAAACTTTATCTGTAAGAATTAAAGAGCATAATCATAAGTTAATATGGAAGTGGTATATGACCCCTGTGCAGTTACATTTAATTGATAAAACAAAATCAAGTGTATGTTGGAGGTGTGAGGAGGACATAGGAACATATGAACATATGTGGTGGGGGTGCAAGAAGCTGAAACCATTTTGGATGAATGTAGAATATGAAATTGGAAAGATTTTGAATTTAAAGGTCAAATTAGATACACTTGCAGTTTTATTAATGGATGTAGATAAAGTTGATTGTAGTAAAAGGGAACTAATGACAGTTATGTTATCAAGTGCTAGACACTGTATAGCGCGGTACTGAAAAAATGAAATTACTCCAAAAGTTGAAGAATGGTATGATGAGTTATGGAATATCACACTAAATGATAAATTTACCTGGGAATTAAATTTAAGAAAAGGATTAATCAAAGAAAGCAAATTTCAGGAAATGTGGAGTTGGTTTTTGGACTATAATCTAAATAACGAGCAAGGTCAAAAGCCAATGCTGATCAGCATTCATTTTGGAAATGAATTAAGTAAAAATGAGGTAACTCCGTCTCTATGGCAATGTAAATATCACATGGTGATTGTTTTGTATAATGTTGTTGTATTTGTTTATTGTACTGTAATGTGTTGTATTACGTATATGATTTGTGAAATAAAATTTTGTTAATAAAAAAAGAGTGAGACTTCATGACATTAAGTTATACATTTCAGGTACAGAGGTACACAATGGTTGGTTAGTATAACAGATAAATTTACAAATCAGTGTGGCTTTTTACAGCAGAAGAAGTTTACAAATCTCTGTTATTACTGGTCGCCAAGAGTCGCAAAAGTGAGTGGGGTGGCATTAGAAATACAACTAAATAAATAAAAAGCCACACAGTTTTGCTTACAACAACAAATGTCATCTGGTGTACTCTGGTAAAGAAAATTTAAACAGCTACTGCAGCTTCTATGGAGGTACAAGACATGTAAATATTTTAATGAGCTTTTTTGGTAAATAAAAGTGGATTCAATGCGGTTTTGCATGTAATAGGAAGCATTATTTTTTAAAGAAAAAACTGTAAATAGAAGCTGCAGAGGGAAAGAGGCTAAGAGCTATTCTTTCAGGTTACATCAGAGGGAGTTAACCCTTTATTCTCTCACTACTATTCTCAGTAAAATGCCTTTTATAAAGTTGGGACTTTCAGTGAAAGGAAATTGAAGAATATCAGCTACCTGTCTAATTGTTCATTTCAAAGAACTACAGGCCAAATCAATCAATCAATGCAAAAAAATGCTTTTGACATAAAGTGCAGCTTTGGCCTAACCTACCTGGAGGTATTCCATTAAATTTCTTCCTTTAAATGTGCCTGTTTATACACTACTGGCCACCAACTGTGTGTTTCGATGAGATGAATGACATATTTTAATAAATTTTAAAAATGTTGGCAACTTGATATTCAGTTAATTTTCTTATCGTACAATATGAAACTGAAGCCCTTCCAGATCTTTGGCTCCTTGAATAGGTACATTGAATTGCTATGAAAATTATGGCAAAAGATTACCGCGTTGCACCATGTCAAATACAAAAATTAATCCAATACAAATGGAAAATAAGGAAGAAAAATAAGAAAAACAAGCTGTTGCTTGACTATTTTAATTAAAATGCCACACATTTGCAGCCTTGGCAGCAGCAGCTGCTTTTTTCTGTGCTTTGGCTCAATAAACACAGGCATATTGTGCAAAGCACTTCTGATCCAGAAAGGAAGGTGCTAGGAAGAATTATCCTTTCCGTGGGCAGATGGACAGTAGGGTAGCCCACCATTCAAAAATGGCAGACTAGGAGAAATGATTTTTCAAATCCCCCAAACATTTATTCATCAAGGTCTGGATGCACAACCCATTTCCATTGGAGATGCAGAGAAAGGGACAGGAGGGACAGAGGGGCACAAGAAGTACACAGATATAGATTTGGGGGCCCACATCCAATATTTTCCCCTCCATCCTGCTGACCAGCTGTGATGCAGGAAACGACAGCTGCTGCCACTCTTCCAAATTCAAATGGCTGTTCCAAATTCTCATTGGGACAATGAGAGGCAAGAATGCCTTCTTCAAAGCTCTTTAGAGCAGTGATTCTCAACCTGCGGCCCATGGGCCAAATGCAGCCCACAGCGCCATTTCTAGTGGCCCCCCACCACCTCCACCATACCAGGAAGTTCCATGTGGTGGAAGAAGGGCAAAATGGCCATCTGGCCCCCAAAGCTATCTGAGGGGGGGTGACCATGCCCAGTATTTAAAAGGTTGAGAACGCCTGCTTTAGAGAGACTCTATCAGTGAATCAGAGAGTAAACAAAACAAAACAAAACAACAACAAAAAAGACAAAAAAACAGGTTTGAATAACAACTGTGGATTTTCCATTATTGCCAGTTGTAAAAAGCTGCAATGTTATTTTTCTGTTAGGTTGGCTAATCATTGTGTGCCTATGTACCAGATGTGTACAAACTGATGCCATGAGGCCTCACTCTTATGTCTGATGAAGTGGATTTGATCCACGAAATATCACATTTAAATACAGGAGTTTAAGCTAAACACTAACAAATCCCCAGGACCAGATGGCATCCATCCACGAGTTCTCAGGGAACTTAAAGATGAAATTGCTGATATCCTAGCCAAAATATATAATCTTTCCCTCAAATCAGGCTTTGTGCCTGATGACTGGAAGGTAGCGAATGTAACACCAATTTTCAAAAAAGGATCCAGGGGTGATCCAGGAAATTACCGGCCTGTCAGTTTGACATGTGTCCCAGGTAAAGTGATGGAAACCATCCTAAAAGATAGAATTAATAGGTACATAGAAGAGGAGGCGCTGCTAAAGGAGAGCCAACATGGCTTTTGCAAGGGCAAATCATGCCTCACTAATCTGTTGGAATTTTTTGAGAGTGTCAACAAGTATGTGGATAAGGGGGATCCAGTTGACATTGTTTATCTGGACTTTCAGAAGGCTTTTGACAAGGTCCCACACCAAAGGCTCTTGAATAAACTTACCAGTCATGGAATAAAGGGACAGGTCTTGTCCTGGATCAGCAACTGGCTAAGGGACAGGAAACAGAGGGTAGCACTAAATGGACACTTCTCCAAGTGGAGGGAAGTAAAGAGT
Source organism: Bradypodion pumilum (assembly GCA_035047305.1). NCBI lineage: Eukaryota > Metazoa > Chordata > Lepidosauria > Squamata > Chamaeleonidae > Bradypodion > Bradypodion pumilum. Next base: position 59,388,773 of record JAWDJD010000004.1, on the reverse strand, counting down.
GGGGTCCCCCAAGGTTCAGTACTGGGACCCCTGCTTTTCAACCTCTTCATAAATGATCTAGAGGTAGGAGTAAAAAGCAAGGTAGCCAAATTTGCTGACGACACTAAATTATACAGGGTAGTGAAAACTGTGAGAGATTGTGAGGAGCTCCAGAGGGATCTCTTGACACTGGGGGAGTGGGCAAAACAGTGGCAAATGAGCTTCAACATCAGTAAGTGCAGAGTGATGCATGTTGGGGCAAAAAACCCCAATTACATTTATAAACTGATGGGGTCTGAACTCTCTGCGACAAACCAGGAAAGGGACCTTGGTGTCCTGGTGGACAGCTCAATGAAGGTGTCAACCCAGTGTGCCTCAGCAGTGAAAAAAGCAAACTCAATGTTAGGGATCATTAGGAAGGGTATAGAAAATAAGTCAGCAAGTGTCATTTTGCCTCTTTATAAATCTATGGTGAGGCCCCATCTGGAATACTGTGTACAGTTCTGGTCGCCATACCTCCAGAAGGATATTATGGAGTTGGAGAAAGTACAGAGGAGGGCAACCAGAATGATTAGGGGACTGGAACACCTTCCTTACCATCTGAGGCTGCAACGGTTGGGCCTTTTCACTCTTGAACGACGGCGTCTAAGAGGTGACCTGATTGAAGTTTATAAAATCATGCACGGTGTGGACAAAGTGGATAAGGAAAAACTGTTTTCCCTATCGCACAACACTAGAACTAGGGGACACTCCATGAAACTTTTGGGTACTAGTTCTCAAACAAATAAGAGAAAGTACTTTTTCACCCAGAGGATTACTGGTCTATGGAACTCCCTGCCAGAAGAAGTGGTGACAGCTGTCAGTCTTGACAGCTTTAAGAAAGGATTAGACAAGTTCATGGAGGACAAGGGTATCAATGGCTCTAATTATGGCTACCTAAGGACAACCTCCGGGTTGGAGAGATAGGCAGGATATCTCTCAATGCCATTTCCAGGGAATCCTAAGCAGGTGAAGGCATCTCCTTGGGAATACCCTGAAGGAAATGGTGAGCCACTGTGTGAGACAGAATGCTGGACTGGATGGGCTGTGGCCTGTTCCAGCAAGGCTGTTCTTATGTTCTTATGTTCTTATGAGTTAGTCTTTAAGGTACCACAACATTTTTTGTCTTTTTTGCTGTTTTGTTTACTCTCTGATATGTTTACGCAGACTAACACAGCTACCACTTCAATCTATCAGTGTAGCTTTTCCCATCAGTATTTTGGCAGGTTCTAGTAAATAACTGATTGCTGAGGAAAAGCTTGTTACCAGCTGGTTTCCTTATTCTTTGAGTTTAAAAAATAGTATTTAAAATTGCTTGCATTGGGGCCTTGAATTAATTCTATTTTAATGTTTGATCTTTTTTGTGCTTTAGTCATGCTTTTTCTTCAATGTTGTTACTGTGAGCTGTCGTGGTTACAATTTGGGGGGGGGGAGAGAGAGAGAGAGAAGGAGTATTTGGAGGACGGGGTAAGAGAAATAGTGACCTTCCTCCATGAATTCTATCAGGTAAAAAAACTCAAGAGTTCCAATCACAAATCACATATTGGTTCTGGCTGTAAGCTAGATGCTTTTGGTTCAAAAAAAGGTACTCCCTTACATCGCAACACCCACAGTAATCAAGGTGGATAAAATAAAATAAATGTTAATATTCAGAAACTGTAACCCATTCCACAAACATGATCTGATAATACTTGGAAAGCAATAAGATAAAATACTTTTGCCCAGGTTCCAAAGTAAAATAATGACATTCAGATTTGTATAACCTTCAAATGCAATATCTGCCTCCCATGTATTTGTTTGAGCTAATACATCTCCTATTTATGTAATGAGAATAAATTCAGCTGTGCAAGCAAAGAAGGGGACTTGGATTTTAATAACCCAGAAACAAGGTGCAAAAGAAATGAAGAAATCAAATAAATTTAATGTTGAAAAATAAATATCAGTGAAAATATTTCTCTCTATACTGCATTATGTAGTCTGTAATAATAATTGCATGCCATAAAATCAATTCTGACATACAGTATGGCAAACCTTTCAGTGTGTTCTAGGAAGAGAAGTAGTTTTCTTCTGGGGGGTGACCTGGGATTCTTCATCTTGCCCAAGGCCACACAAGCTGGCACCTCTTCCTGGAGGCACAGATGGGAATCCAACTCTCAAACTCTGGCTCTGCTAGCTACAGCTTATAATGTATATACAGAACTGAATGTAATATCAACTGAACTAATTGGTTTAATGTCTATCAATCTCAAGTGCTCTGTGAAATCACAAAACACAGGTAGCATTTTGACTTTTTCTTACAATTGCTTATGGGTTATTAGTTAAGATATTCAAATTCTGCCCACCCCGTCCCATCCTGTTACCATTATACAAAGTACCCATAGGATCAAGGTGTTTGAGTGATTTTACTTTGTTTAATTATTTGTTTCCTGCCTGTAAATTCATGGTGACTAATCTAGAGTTTACCTGTTTTGCAAGAAGTTAGGATCTTCTTCTGAAACTATTCAGTTACTGTAACATTTCTGTCCCCACCTTGCTGTTCCTAAAGATTTTCAAACAGAATGCCAAATTATGCATGTCTTAACAAACTACCACAACTGATCCTACATTCCCTGATGTTAAATCTGAACCACCTTTCTTCACACTGATTTTCTAAAATTTACAGTTTCCATCTGGGAACTTTACTTCAACTACAATTCTTTCAGGCTCAAAATCTAACTGAGATTATTTTTGGACTTTTCCATTTCTCAAGTTATGCAATGACTAGCAAAGAGTCCTACAGGACTGAAAAGTTTGTTTCTAGGATAATATAGTGGATCCATGAATTTATTATACAATCACCACATAGGATTTTCAACAAGAACCAAAGAGCTATACTGTACTTTTAAAATATTCATTTGAAATTTTAAAAAAATCTTTGATGTGACCGTGATAACTAATAATTAATAAAAGACATAGAATAATAATAGTAAAAAGAGTTTTCTGTTGTTGTTGTTGTTGTTGTTGTTGTTGTTGTTGTTGTTGTTGTTGTTGTTGTTGTTGTTGTTGTTGTTGTTGTTGTTGTTGTTGTTGTTGTTGTTGTTGTTGTTGTTGTTGGATCTAGCCAGTTGTTTCCCAAACTTTGGTTTTTGGACTTCAATTCCCAGATGCCTAAGTCAATTCCCCAAAGTACTGATCAGCCAATGTACTGACTTAGGCTTCTGGGAATTGAAGTCCCTCTGTGTGGCATGGACCCTACATTGGGAACCACTAACTAGCCCCATTGCTAGAAATAATGCCATCTAGGGTATTTAGGGAGTTGTTATCTTAAAAGGTTTCCAAGGTCCAACATAATGTGCTCCCATTTGCTGTGTACTATTTGCCCTTCTAGTTGCAGCATTCTAAACTTGCTTATGTTTTGAACACTTTCCAACAGTGGCCCCATAAGAATTACAATTCTTTCTTAACTAACCCTATCAACTTACCTGGAAGCAGATCACATAAATGGATTCCAGTCCTTACAGTTTCCCAAACCATTCTAGGCAGTTTTTTTTGTTCAGTAAGCATCTATCAAAGAAAGAAAGAGAGAAAGAAAGAAAGAAAGAAAGAAAAAATCTGAATCTGATAAAATCATGTGTCACTTTAGTGCTGTTGAGAGAGGGTATTAAAATAAAGGGATCATGCTTGCCATGCACCCTGCTGTTGCTTTAATCACAATACCAGGAAGGAATAAATCAATGGAGTAGGTACAATACTGACAGAACTACTTCAAGCTGCAGAGGCTAAAGCTGTCAAAATCCTAACATGTCATCGTTGGCTGCAACTCATATCCAAGAATGCATTTTTTTTTCCTGAAGCAGGAAAAATGACATTGGCATGAATTTGTTTAAGCTGGATCCCAGCTTGCCATGAAGTGACCCATGCACTATGATCACGGAGCCAACTCTTGCAGCACATATGAAATGAGACATGCAGGATTTAACACTGGGACAGCAATGGACTGCTGCAGCCATGAGGATATTATCAAGGTGCACCTTCACAGCCAGTCCATCTGAAATGTCCTCTTGCGCCTCCATGACCATTGGGAATCAGAGTTCCTCCTCCGCTCATTTTGCCATTGGGCCCAATCTGATGGTTTTCAGTGGCATTTCCTCCAGTAAGGGGGCCATCACCTCATCTAAAGGGACTCATCCACCCATAACCATTGGCCCCTTTGGGAGTCAGGTTATTTATCACCACCTAACGCTCAGTGTTGAGTCACTGGCTGTACAGTCTACTCCATTACCGTAGTGGGATGTCTGTTCAGACATTCCCTAACATGAATATGCCAGCAAATATGGAAAGCCAAGCAATGGCCCACAAACTGGCAATGTTCAATATATATTCCACTCCCAAAGAAAGGAGATGCCAAAGAGAGTAATTATAGGCTCATTGCTTTAATTTCCCCTGCAAACAAGGTTTTGCAGCAAAGGATTTACCTTATATGGAATGACAAATGCCTGATGTTCAAGGTGGATTCCAAAAAGGAAGAGGTCACATTGCAAAAATCTTAATCCTATATAATGAGGTCTCCTGGGAATTATGATTGGCACCCAGTCTCCCCACTTTAGGAAAGGCATTAAAAAGTATCTTTTCTATTTGGTTTCTTAAATTATTTTAGAGATTTTGTCATTATAATGATCTTAATTTTGTTTGTCTTAAGGTGCTGTGATTATACCTGTTGCACCCTGTCTTTGTTTTTGTTTTTCTTAATAGAATGAAAGCGAGGCACCAAAATGGCTGCCACGCTCTTTGCGGGGCCCCCCACCCGGACTCAGACAGCCGGGTGAGTTAGGGGGCGTGGCCACCCCTCTATAAAAGGGGTGGCCACGAGGCAGACGAGCTGCCATTTTTAAAAGAGCGACGGAGAGGAGAAGTTTTCTCCGTCGCTGTTCCTTCGACTCTTCGGCTCTTTAGCCCTTGGTCTTTCCCGGCTGGGAAGGAAGGATTAGTACAGAGCCTTTGGTTTGCTGGCTGCTCTGTGTTTTTTGGCATCAGGATGATCCCTGGAAAGGGATCCTGCTCTTTCTAACAGATATGCCTCCCAAACGGAAGGCCCCGGCGACGAAACCGCAGCCAAAGGGGATGACTTTTGCGGGCCCTGCGCAGGGCGGGGGGCAGCCCTCAGGTCGGAGGACCAGGGCTGCGCACCCGCGGCAGGGCACTACCCCAGCTTTACCCACCGATACCGGTAGGGCGATGCAGGCTGGTGCTTGGCCATCGGCTGGCCAGCCTCCGGCCGGCCCTTCAGGGGCTTCGGCCCTCAGCCTGCAGTTGCCGGCCATGGGTCAGGTCAGCGGGGGAGGGCCTGGTGCGGGTGCACAGCACGTTCCCACTCCGGCCCCTCATGGGCCGGGGTTTTGGCCATGGCCCTATTTGGGCCCAGGCTCTCACTTTGGGGTTCCTGGTAAAATGCCTAGTGGGCCGTCCGGTGGGCCCTTCTCTCTCTGCTGGGGGCCCGTCGTGTCCACCGGCTCCTCGACGGCTGCCACACTGCAACAGGCAGCCAGCCGGGTTGAGCAGCTTGAAACGCTCTGGCCTGCGCCTGCCGGTGTCTCGCAGCTCCCTGTTCGTCCAGAGCTACAGCCAGGGAGTGGTCAGGTGTGGCCCCAGAGCTCGATTCCGGTCGCGAGCTCCAACGCCTGCCGTGGGCCGGAACCCCCAGTGGGGGCGGCTCACGGGGGTGCACCTAGTGAGTATCAGGTTCAAGTTAATGCACCCACATCACAGTCCACTTCCAGTGGTGGGGTTCAGTGGCCATGGCCTCGTCAAGTCGAGGCGAGTGGGCATCAGTTGCCAGCCTATCCCAGTGCCCCTTGGTTCCATACTGGCACAACATTGGGGGTGGGGGTTTCTGCCCCCGGGGCAGTGCCGGGCATCGCAGGGGCTGTCCAGGTTCCACTGCGTATGCCCCATGTACCTAATGTGCCGGTGACGGCCTTGCCGACGGCTGGTTATTCATTGCCCCTTGGTGATCATTTGTCACAGGTCACGAGGGAAAAGATTTGGCGGGGGGAGTACAGTTGATGCGAGCGGGCATCAGTTACCATCTTATCCCAGTATCCCATGGTGCTAAATGGTCCCTCGTTAAGGGCGGGGGTGTCCGCCCCCGGGGCAGTGCCAAGCATCGCAGGGGCTGTCCGGGTCCTGCTGCATATGCCCTTGATACAGAACGTGCCGTCGATGGCTTTGCCGACGGCTGGTTATTCCTTGCCCCTGGGTGATCATTTGCCGCAGGTCACGAGGGGTAAGGTCTGGAGGGGGATATGTGGATATTCTCCATATTGAACTGTGAGCCCACTGAGGAGGAGAGAGAGGGACAGGACGACAGAGACAAAGAGCTGTCCCATCATCGTAAGCCACCACGCACCTGGGGCCGACTGGTTGTCGGCAAACCTTATATATATGGTGGTATGCCGCAGGGCCCGGCCTGATTGGGCCATCCCGATGGTTCCATCCATTGCTAATATTTACAGGGCGATGGTTGATTTGATGGGCCCATCGCAGTTGGCTTACGACGAGGAATGTGGATGAGGGTGGCCCTACACCCTGAGAGGAGGTGGGATGAGCCCTGTCAGCAATTGTGCTCGTGTACATGACTCCCACGTGACTGGCGCCTGGTGATAGGTACCATGGTGGTCATGCTGTGCAGCGGGCTGCTCAGACACAGGCTCCACGCTAACTGGTCGGGCAGGGGGTTCCAGCCCGCCTGACGTGTTCGACCTGCTCAGCTGGCGACATGTGTCCCAGGATGCTACTAGTCTGGTTACCTTGAAAGGTAACGAAGAGGTTGCTCCACTGTGCACAGCTACGGGAGTTGGGGCTATGAGAGTAGCGGGTCCCTTCTTGGAACCACCTTCCCTAAGTTGAACGTCTCCCCTATGAGGCTAGTACCGAGGTAGAACCAGGGTGAATGTCATTTAATCCTCCATTTAGCTCACCCTGTGGGTTGTCCGGTTAGGGATGCCGTTCCTGATGACCTTGTTCAGTCAGGTACTCGTAGTTGGTTCAGCCCCTATGGGTGGCTTGATCATGCAGTCCCGGTGCTTTCCTGGCACAGTGTGATATGCACTCGGCTTTCAGATTACTGCCAGTGCACCCAATGGATTTAGAGCTATTGGGTTTTTAGGTTCCAAGGTGAATTTTACTTAGATAAGTCCAACCCCTTCTGACTGAGTTAATTCATGTTCAGCATTCGAACGATTCGGGACTTCCATTCAGTGGGCCTTTGCTCGCAGGTCGGGGTCTCGGTCTCTAGCCCATTACCTCAACGACTTTTGGTTCGGGGGTGAACGGGGCTCGGACACGTGCACGCTTCTCCTCACTACATTTCAGACACTCAGGTGGGAACTGGGTGTCCCCTTGGCGCCTGAAAAGACCGAGGGCCCAGCTACTAAGCTCACATTTCTAAATCGACTCTGTCGCACGGGCATCCGGGTTACCCATGAATAAGGTGGCTCGGATCTCCACGGTGATTTTGGCATTGATTGCCAAACATAAAGTGTTCCCTTGTGTCCTGCCGTTACTTCATGGCCACCTTAAATTTGCCTGCAGGGTGGTTCCACCCGGTAAAGCATTGGCCAGGCGCCTGTGTGACGCCATGGCTGGCCTGTTAAAACGTCAACACAGGGTCCGGCTGATCAGGGGCATACGGGTGGACCTTTCGGTCTGGCTCAAATTACTCCTGGGTTTTAACGGTGTCTCTTCCTGGAGATCAGACCTGATGGTCTGCCCTAGATTTCAAGTACGGTCGGATGCCTCCGGCTCCCTGACTTATGGGGCTTTACGCTGAGGGTAGGTGGACTTACGGCCAACGGCAGCACCCATGGCTTGGCACGGATCGCCTCCACGATCTTACCTTCCTTGAGTTTCTTCCCATTTTGGGGAGCACTGATGCTATGGGGCGATGAGTGGGCCTACTCAGTGGTCCATTTTCGGTGTGATAATGTGGCAGTGGTGCACATTGTCAACACCCAGACATGCAAATCCCCCAGGGTCATGACATTAGTTTGTCTATTCTTTTTGAGAAGCCTACGCCTAAATGTGCTGTTCTGGGCCAGACATGTTCCAGGTATTAATAACGACATTGCTGCTGCTTTATCCCGCCTGCAGATCCCCCGGTTCCGTGCCTTACTCCGGAAGCAGATGAATTCCACTCGCCACTCCCGGCCGATATTTGGACGTTTGGCGCAGAGAGGTGAACTGGGCATGTCATTGGCACCTCGCACGCGTAAGGCATATCACTATGCGTTCATGCGTCGTGTTTTGGAGGGGTGGACACAGGAACGTGTCCACTGCCTGGACACGCGTCACCCCAGTTCCCAGAGTTTCTGATCCACCTTGCACGAAGCTGGCATTACTTATGTTCGGATAGGTGTGAGGTGGCTCTTGGTCACGCAGCTACCACGGTAGCCTTTTTGGAGCGCTCCGCATCAGTGAGTGGGTGCCAGAGTTGGTACCATCTGTGTAAGGCGGATGTGTCTCGTAGGGCACTGGAACTCGACGATGTCTCTGTCACACATGAGTGGGCTCAAGTGGGGATACGGTCCTCACAGGTTGTTCAGCACGGCGTAGGCAGTGGAGTCAGACTGCTACGAAGTTTTATTGGAGACATCTGTCTGGTTGGTGCCCTACATGAATTTTCGACAGTGCCTGCTGCGCGCCCCAGCCTGTTTTTCTGCCACCAGGATAGGTCTACCCTTGCCGAAGTAATGTTACTGAGGGTGACCGGTGCCGCGCTTCGCGGTATGGGGGCCCGTTTTGGCACCCATTTATTTAGGATAGGTGTCGCGTTGATCGCGGCTACGTTTGGAGTACTTGGAGGCGGACATGCGTGTATGCGCAATTTCTTATATGTACGTGCCCTCACTGTACGAGTACCTAGTTATGTCCTTAACCTCTTCTCCTCTTTTACAGATCCTGTGTGTCTCTACACACCGGTGACAGTGGGGCTGGTGGGCCGCAGCTATGTACACTGGGCAGCAGTATATGCTGCGGCGACAGAGAGTGGACCCCGACTTGGGCTGTGTGCATCCGCACGTATGCGATGGTATGGTATGCGCGGCACAAGGGGGCGGGAACTGTGGCCATTCCTGATGTCCGTCGGGGATGCTGGACCGCCCGATGTTCTTAATAGGCACCTCGGCGGCAACGATCTTATACGGATCACTGCTGTTACTAAACTGTCGAGGGGCTGTGACCTGGCGTTTTATATCACGCATGGCTTACACATGGTCGCTATGGTCTAACATCGTGCCGAGACACCAATTTAGGGGAGACGTGGATCTCCGTGGTTCGGACTGTTCCGGCAGTCAGTGGACAGGGCTGTTGCTCAGTCCCTTGCTGAGCATGGCTGGGAGACTGCTATTGGACACCTGAGGATAGGCTTACTAAAATTTTGCCGGTAGGCAGGAGAAGGGGTCCACCTGTCGGCTGGAGGTATGTACCTCGTTCTGGGTATGGTACAAGCAGGCCTGGCGACCGAGCTGACGGTCTTGGGGGGGCGGTGAGTCATCATGGACGCCTCCCCGTGTGGCGGGTAGCACTGGTAAGGTAAAGATTTATGACACAGAGGTATCTGGCAGGTTCGCAATTGACTGGCCAACACTTAGACAGGTACAGGTGTAATAGCTTTGACCGGTCAATGACGAACCAGGCAAGGGGTGATGGCAGGAGCTTTTCAGCATGCATCACCCCGTGATTTGACGGATACACGTCATAGGGTGGGGTCAGTAGATAGTTTATTGACTCCGGTCAACAATTTGTTTGTATCAACAAACAAATTGATACAAATGGATACATTGTAGCCAATTGCCATTGGCAATTTTGGGAGGAACCTTACCAGTGTTACTGCGGCCTGCTTGCCTTAACAACTACAATTGGATGAATACACCAATTGAAAGTTATAATTCGGACTAGGGCATTATTCAATAAAAGTGGCCCAATGCCTTTATCCATATACCGGTGTCGGAGTCTTTCTTTGGGGGGTGCGCCTGCAAAGAGGGTACTTAGATGTAAATGTAAATAAACAAAAAAATGGTGGAAAAAAGGATCTGGTCTATCAGATGTTTATTCCCTAGAAAACATGTAATGCCAGGCTTCAACATCTTGTCATGGAAATTTTGAGGAAGAAATAGATAAAAAGATTGTAACACCATAGGTCTTTCAACATTTTTCCATTTTAAATGTTTTTATTGCTCTTCTAAGAAAAATTATCCTGATGGTCTGAAGGTGATGCTGAAGATAACCAGATTCTGAGGGGGAAATGGTAACTGTAAAGTTCATGAAAGCCAGATGCATCAATGAGACTCATTAAGCTGATCAGTATCAGCAACCTAGCCACATATACAGACACATAAAGTACTCTTGGCAGCATTTTGCTCAATCATATTGCCAGATAAGCAAACTTTGTGTGCCTTAATATCAGCTTTGCATCTGAGTTGAAGAACGGCACATTTGCTTGTCTGAATGATCATTTAACCTGCCATCACCAAAACAGGCAGATGCTGAGGTGTTCAAGAAGGAAAAACAAAGCTTGTTTTATATTACAAAAATGGCCTGCATAAACTGACCTTCCATTCCATATTATGCAAACACATACAGAGCCAGATTGTATAATATGGTCAGTGTAGTTTAATATAAAAGGACACAAAGTTATGAACCACGGGTTCCCAGGATGTGATATTACTGTCCAAGGAGCAGGTTCAGGACCATGGTTACTTCTCACAACATATCTTCAAAAGGCAGACTAGGAGAGGACCTCTAACTTTCCAGAGTTTGCACAGGAGAGTAGTACAATAAAACATATATTCAAACATTGTTGAGCTTTCAGCAGGAATTTCTCATCATGCTTTGTGTTTGTTTTGTACACTAACAAGGAGATGGGAAGGTTGAGAATTTAATAAACATAGTTGTTGGCTGTTTTGAATTTAAACAACCAATCAGCCCTCCAAAAGGTTACTGCTTATATATGCTAACTCCATGAATGTTGTACTGCTACTGCAAGTTTTAGTTTAATCTGTCTGTCTGAGTGGTTCAGTTGTCTTTCTGACTCAAAATATAAGTTCCAGAAAGCCAGTAACTGAGTACCTTTTTGCAACCATTTGCTTGAGAGATTGCTCTTTCTGCTTTTATTGCAGCTAAGATGAAGTAAACAACACCCTTACCAAGAGCTGGGGGTGGTAGAGAACTTCTACAGGTGAAACATATGGTAGAAGAAGAAAAAAGTAGCTTGAATGATTACATTAAGAAAAGTGAATAGCCTAAGCTTAAGGAAGTTAATAAAAGAGATCTTTTGAGACAGTGAAGAAAGCTGAATACAGAAAAGAAAGGGGTTGAAAGTCGAGCTGCGAAATGGAAAAACAATCCTGTGCATGGTCAATATTTGAAGGAAATAGATGGAAAGACTGGCCAAAAGCTGTGATAGGGCTGGTGCGAAGCAGGAGTGTTGAAGAAGGAAACCAAAGGATTTACCTTGGCAGCTCAAGAACAGGTTTCTCCAACAAATTGCATGACTGCTAAAATACAGCATGTATCCAACAATAGCAAATGCTGGCTTTGCAATGAAGAGGATGAAACAGTAGATCAGGAGTTTCCAACCTACAGCCTACAAGCCAGATCCAGCCCATGATGCCATTCCATCCGGCCCATCTCTGCCTCCCCTGCACCCAGAAATGGAAGCGGGCACATTTACGTTAGCTATAAAACGTGCCCGTACATGCGCAAATGCACCCACGGCTGTCGTAAACGCGGAAGTGGGTGCATTTACAACAGCCATAAATGTGCTATCTTCCACTTCCAGGGGCATGGCCCAGCCTGCTCAGCTGACTGGGGACATGGTCAGGCCTGTGACACAAAAAGTTTGGACACCCTTGCAGTAGATCATCTGATTAGCAGATGCAGCAAAACTTTACAAACTGATTATTTGCAATGCCATGACAGGGTTACAAAACTTGGAAACTTTGCAAGAAGTTTGGGTTTGAATGCAGTAAAAAATATTGGGAGCATCAGGTTGAGAATGTATTAGAAAATAAGAGTCAAGATCCTGTGGCACTATAAAATGCAAACAGACAGACATCTGACTCATAACACACCTGATATAACTGCTTTGGAAAAGTAGAAGGCCTGGTTTATTGGGTGTTCTAATTAGCGAATACACAGAAGTGGTTTACCATTTCCTTCTTCAGGAGTGTCCTGTGACTGTACAGCAGATCCATGACTACACAGGGTGACTTTTCTCCTGTGTAGGGAATCAAACTTCCAACCAACACCTAAGCCACTGAGCTAACTATGTGCCATCAAGTCAATTCTGATAAAACCAAAAGTGTTTTCAAAGTCTGTGAGTAGTGTTTTACCATTGGCATACCCTAGTTTTACCATTGGCATACCATAGTGCTATGATGGCAAACCTTGGCACTCCAGCTGTTCTTGGACTTCAGATTCCAGAAGCCCAAGTTCCTCTGAATCCACACAAATGGGTTCACTGCACGTATACACAGTAAACCCATTTGTGTGGATTCACAGGGACTTGGGCTTCTGGGAATTGAAGTCCAAGAATAGCTGGAGTGCCAAGATTTGGCATCACTGCCCTAGTGGTTTTCCATGACTAGGCAGAGATCTGCATCCTAGATAACACGTTATCCATGAAACCGCACTGCTTTTTCAAAATAGAGGTTCGTCACTGAGTGCATGACTAACCACCAAAACTGTTGGGATTGACTCCTCTTCTACATAGGTGTGAAACCAAAGTATTTTTTTTATGCCTGCAAGATGCTGATTCAAATTCCTCCAACATATTTTGCTCGCAAAGTGACTTTTCTCTCTCTCCCGCTTGGGGGCTTCTTGGGGGATTCTACTTTTTTTCTTACTGGAAGGATTCGAAAGGGCTTTTCCCAATGTGAATATGTAAACATGGGGGAGGTATGTCTTTAAAGGAGAAGAGCCTGCTGCCAAGAAAGGGAGAGACTGAGCGATGGGAGAGTAACGTATGAGTGAGGAGTGTGGGTGGGTGGGTATGAAGGGAGAGAAAGAGTGGAAAAGAAAAGGAGCCACCACATCACTTGGTGCCTTGGTCACCTTACTACTTAGCAACTTAAGGAAGAAGAAGGGGATGAGCAGGAAGGAGGTAAAAATGCAGTGGTGGCAATTATCGCTACTGCAGCTGTGATGTGTGTGCACAGAGGTGATTTACTCTACTTCCAGCAGCCTCCCAGTAGGAACCCTTTTGCCAGGAGCAGCAGCAACAGCAGCTGGAAACCTGAATCAGAGCAATTTGAGTGCTGTGGTTTGATTCGCCCCACAAGCCAAGTGTAGGCACTGACTGCAATTTCAATTGTAAATTCAGCTACGAATCACATTGCAGCAGAACCAAATTGCTCTGATTCAGCTTTAGAGTGTAGTCATACCCTGAGTGGACTCAAACCGCCAGCCTTTCAGTTAACAGCTAAACATACTGACTTCTCCTTCTACTTCCGTGTCAAGGCCAGACATGAAACTGCCAAAATGAAGGCACCTTTGGTGAATCCATTCCGCAGTTCCTTTCGTCTGAGCTAGTGTGAGAAAGATTAGTCGGCAACACAAGGTTGCTGTTACCCAAGGTACACACGATTGTGGTTCAAAAATACCACAATGATCGAGGCGGCTCTTTCTGTGTACCCCAACATACTAACTGATTGTGCCCCATAGACTTACTTTACACTTTCTCCCGTGTCGCAAATGATGAATAAATAATTTACATTCTTAGATTTAATAAATGAACCACAACATTGATATTACCTTTGGGTGTGGCATAAAGGCATCTGGGAGGCCACTGTGAAAAGCAGGCTCCTGATCTCCCAATTCAGTTGTTAGAGCTCTTCCTGTGTACACGTACTAAAAGAGATAGTAAAATAATCATTTTACTAAATAATCATTTTACTAAACTGATCAAAATTGTCTCTTGCTTCTCTCAAATATTTTCAGGGTTTTTCTTCTTTTCTCTCCTTTCTTTTCTTTTCTTTCTTTCTTTTAGTTTTTTGTTGTTGTTGCTGAAAAAGAATTCTCTGAATTCAAATCAATAGTTTATTCACAAGAATTTTACAGTTATTTTCCCTTTTGGCCAAATTACCCATCTCAGATTCTTAGTCTCAAAGTTATGCCTCTGTGAAGAACATTTTGTAAGGAACATTTTGCCTTTTGCTGCAGTAATAACCACTATAAATGCTGCAAGAGTCTTTAAAAAGAAGAGTCTTTTTATTATTTTAATATTTTATTAATTAAAAACAGAATACAACATATGTGTACATACCAGCACAAACAAAGAGAAAGAAAAAGAGAAGAAAAAAAAGAAAGGAAAATACAATTCAATGCTACAAAGTTAAATACTCTTATAGTTACTCTATCTAGCCTAACTTTAATGAAATCCATCAGAGACAGGTTATATGTTCCCTAGAAGAACCAATAATAAAATGTACACACAAACATTTAACTCTCATTCCAAAATGATAAATGATCCGTAGGAGGCTTGCTCCCTTTGCCTTTAGTTATAGTATGATCTAGGAAGGGCTTCCAAATCTCATAAAATTTATTTTTACTCGTGATACCTTTTTTAATATTTATTTCGCATGTAAGTTTGTCATTTAATGCTGTTGTCCAATTTTGAACATACCAATCTTCAATTTTTATTTGCTCTCCTCCCTTCCACTTAGCAGCTATACAAATTCTTGCATTCACTATTAAAATAGATAGCAAATCTGCATTATAATGATTTGAAATGACGTTACCAAACTCAAGTATCAACACACTTGGTGCACCCAATTTAATACGGGTACCAAACATTTTTGTTATCTCGTTTTCCACTAACATCCAAAAACCTTTCACTCTTTCACACTCCCACCACATATGGAAATAAGTCCCAGTCTCTTTTTTACAATTCCAGCATAAGCTAGATTCCTTTGGATTCATCAATTTTATTTTTGCTGGGGTTAGATACCATTTCCACAATACTTTATAATTGTGTTCTTTTATTCTAATTGATAAATTTCTCATTTCTCTATTTTTCCATTTTAACTTCCAACTTTCTTCACTAATGTTTATATTTAGGTCACTTTCCCATGTCTCTCTCATACTATCATTGGTGTAATCCATATCAATTAGCAATTTATATATATTTATCAATTAACCCTTTTAATTCTATTTTCCCAGACCTAACATTACATGCTAATTTTTCAAACTCAGTTAAACTTCTGTTTAGGTCTGATTCAGTGGCTATATGAGAGTTCCAATTATTAATTGCTGCAACTTGAATCCAGTTTAAGTTCATTTGCGTAAACAATTTTTTTTCTTTTCTTTTTTACAAAAAATCTATCCAATCCTTTAGGAACTATATTTTTTTTAATTTGAAGTAGCAATTTGTTCTTACTAGTTAATAGTATTGGAAAGGATTTTATATCCCCTAATTCTATTATGGGCGAAGTTCCCGGAGCAAGTTTATTTTTAACAGAATGCCAAACATTTAACAAACTTTTTAAAATTTTATTATCATTGTTAATTTTAACTTTGTCCTTACCTAAAAGTATTACTTTTCCAACTTTGTGTAATTCTTTCATACCAATGCCTTCCCATAATGTGTCTTTGTGCATTAAAATTTTTAGAATGTTTTTCAATTAATATGCTAAATAGTATTTTTTAATATCTGGTAAACCTAACACCCAACCCCCCACACACACACTTTTGTGATCTTTATACCACAATGTTTTTACAATCCTTGGTCTCTTACCATCACTACAATAATCATTTAACAAATTTTGAAGAACATAAACAAACTAGACTCTTATGACCAATTAAAAATAAAAATGACTAAAGAAATAGAGGAAATAGTAATAGATAGGGAAGATGATGGAAAGGGTAGTATTGAAGAAGGTATTGATAGACTGGAAGGCTTTTTGAACACAAAATTTGAAGCCTTGGAAAAGCAAAGACTCAGGGACAATCAAGATTTTATGAAACTGCAACAAGACTGTTTAGAAAAGTTTCAGCAAAGAGTATTAGCAATGGTTGAAGGTATAGTAGAGACCAATCGGAAACAAACTCAAAATATCATGAAGGAAGTGGTTGAGATAAAGGATGCAGCAAATATTAATAGAAAAGAAATTGAAACACTAAGTAACAGGGCAGAAGTGTTGCAAGACAAAATTAAATTGATGGAAACAAAACTAGAGCATCATGGAAAAGCCTTAGAACATTATGAAGATCAATCTAAAAGACAGAATGTAATAATTAAAAATATTGTGGAAGTCACCCCTGATCAGTTAAAGCAAAGAATTGTATCCTGGTTAAACGATTTAAACTCAGATAAAAAATTCGCAATTGATGACATTATTAGTGCATATAGATTGGGAAATAGGAAGAATAAGGAAACAAATAGAAATGTTTTAGTAAGATTTGCCAATGAAGGCCTGAAATTCAGCATGTTGTCACACATAAGAAAGGTTGGTTCAAAGGCTTTGAAGCTAGATGATAATGATATTGAAATTTATCATGACCTATCAATTGAAGAACAAATTTGGCACAAGCAGATTAAACCCATCACAAAAAAATTAAGAGATAAAGGGATAAAATACAATTGGAAAACACCACAACAATTGAGATTTACACATGATGGGAAAAGTAGCTTGATTAAAGAAGCATCACTTGCTCTGGATGTCCTGGTAGATGCTAAAATTGTTGAATATAAATCAAAAGACTGGGATGAATTGAAGGAGGCTCTAATAACCTCGGGATTTTATGAGAACTGTAGCTCTGAAGTGGGTTAGTGATTTATCAAAATTAGTTATGGTATGAAGTATTACAAAGTGTTAACTGCGACAACTGGGATGCTTGCTCGGTAATCTTGATACATCCCCCCCTCCCCTCCTTGCCATGCAAGGGCTTTCTTTTTCTTTCGTTAAGGTAGAAAGGGCGGGGAGGTTGATTGGTTATAAATGTTTCAAAATATGTCATGTCTATTTTTTGCAAGTTTTTATGTTAATTTTTCTTGTTGGTTGTGGGGTATCACCTTCATGTTTGCTCTCTATCAAGAAGTAACTATATACAAAAATTCTCATCATTTTCGGAGACGTATGGTTTTTTGAACTTATGGAACACACAACGAAGGGTAGATATTGACAATATTGATAATGGTTAGAGTATTAACATGGAATGTGAAGGGCTTGGGGTCCCTAATAAAGAGAAAACGTATCGAAGCAGCAATTAGAAGAAGTAAGCCAGATTTAATATTCCTCCAAGAGACACATCAAAAAAATGAAAAAGTTAACAATTTAACGTTGAATTGGATAGAAAATTATGAGAAGGCTTGTGGAACATCCAAGGCAAGGGGTGTAGCAGTATTAATCTCAAAAAGGATAGGTTTTGTAAAATTAAAAACTATTATTGATCCTGAAGGAAGGTATATAATAATAAAAGGTTTGATAGATGATGAAGAAATTTTGTTGGTTAATATTTATGCCCCAAATCAGAAACAAGATGAATTCCTATATACATTACATCAGATTATAATGAAGGAAAATACTAATAAAATAATAGTGGCAGGAGATTTTAATTTGATTAAATCAGATTCTGATTCATCAAATTTTTGATGTCTGATTCATCAATATTTAGGGGTGAAAGTATCAAACTTGCTAGTATTAAGTACAAACAATATAAGGAGAAACAAAAATATATAGAAGAAGAAATTGAACAACTTCAGAAGGAACATATAAGGACCAAAGAAAAAAACATATTTGACAAACTGCAACAATTGAAAACAGAATTAACTGGAAAGGATATTGAAAGTGTTAAAAGGAATTTAATTTATTTTAAAAGAAATTATTTTGAGTATAACAATAAAAATTCCAAAATGTTGGCAAGAGCTGCAAATGAAAAAAAGGAAAAAAGAGAAATAAGAATAATAATCGATAACCAAGGAAACAGATGTAATAAAACGAAGGAAAAAATAGAAATCACCAGGCAATTTTATCAAAATCTTTATTCAGAAAAGAAATTAGATGTAGAAGTGGCATCGGATTATATTAAAAACTGGACTAAAAGCAAGGTGAATCAGGAACACAAACTAATAATGGAAGCTCCTATTACAGAAAAAGAGGTCTCAACAACTATAGACAAGTTAAAAATAGGAAAGGCATCAGGAGAAGATGGACTAGCATCAGAATTTTATAAAGAATTTTAAAAAATGATAGTTCCAATAATTACTAGAATATTTAAGTATGTATTAGATGGAGGAAAGTCCCCTGACTCATGGTATAAATCGATAATAATCTTAATTCCTAAGGTTGGGAAAGATCAAGAGAGAGTGGAGTCTTATAGACCCATTTCATTTTTGAACCAGGACTTAAATATCTTCACGGCAATACTTGCAAATAGAATGAATAGATTTATGGGAGATTATATAAATATTGACCAAGCGGGATTTATGAAATCAAGATACTTATCAGACATAACAAGGAGAGTGGTAGCACTAATGCATACTGCAGAACAGAGTAAAGAAGGAATCAGATTATTGTCTTTAGACATATATAAAGCGTTTGATTTTCTCCAATGGTTTTCCATTAAAGAAATAGTGAAAAATTATGGATTTGGCTCTAAATTTACAACAGTAATTGATAATTTATACCGTCAGGGCTGTGCGCAAATAAAAGTAAATGATGTATTTACACCAGGAGCTGGTACAAAGCAGGGTGATCTGTTGTCTTCAATTTTGTTTATAATGGCTATCGAAATGTTTGCAAACGTAATTAGAAAAGATTTAGATTTAAAAGAGATAAATGATAATAAAATTAATTTGTATGCGGACGATACCTTGCTAATTGTAAAGGAACCACAAAATGCATTAATCTCATCTTAGAAACTTCCAAGATGCAACTGGCTTAAAAGTAAATTGAGATAACTCAGAAATAATTCTTTTTAATAGAACTATGGAAACTCAGAATAAATTAAGAACACTTTCAATATTAACGTCAAAAGTAATATAAAATATTTAGGAATAAGAATATCTAATCAGTATGATGAACTAAATTTTTTTTGAAACATTGATAAAAGAAATAAAAGAATTGCTAATTCGATACAAAAAATAACATTATCATGGTTTGGAAGAATAGCTCTGATTAAAATGAAGATAGTCTCCAAAATTAATTATATATTTGAAACATTACCAGTAGAAATTAAAGATAAGGATCTCAAGAAGAGTATTTAAAACCATTTTCAATTACAGTATGTCCCTGGGAGGAAATATTCAACATTATACCACACTAAAACATGTTGCACACAAATTAAAAAGCTCTCTTTCCAAAATCAAAAGCTAACTTGTCTACCAATTTTTTAAAAAAAGATATCAAAATTATCTTCACTGTTCCCCATTTAATCTTCTTATTTATCAGTAAACAACACAGAAACATAAGAAGGTGGGGAAAGAGTGAGAGAGGGGATAAGGAAGGGAGGGAAGGAGAGAATGGGCACTCAGCAAACTTATACTATAACTATAACAGCAAATGGAATTTCAGAGATTAGACAAGTATACAGCGGGAAAATTCCTGTTGCTTAGTGTAATAAAACTGACTTGCTTTAGCACAAAAAGTCATAATTAGCCTATTTGAATCAATGTAACCTGAGGAAGAATTGAATCACTAAATCTGCACTGATTCAATGGAACTACTTTAGTGCAAGTTACTATAACATGCAAGAGGAATTTGGACAGCGAATATCTGTCCTCACCATAGGGTCACCATAAATCAGAATCAACTTCATGCACGCAGCAACAACAGTCCAAACCATCTAAATACTAAAAACCAAGCAAAACTACCCAACTTTTCAAAAAGATGTTTCCCACACATTTAGCTACGTGCTAACTTTTCAAACCTTCTATTCTGTTACAGTACCAATACAAAATTCAGTTTTATACAGGTTAACACAGCTTTCCTCAGAAAATCCTGGGAAGTCTATTTTCATGATCTGATAGGTTCTGTCTTGGATTTAAAATGATGACAATGAAAGGTACAGTTTCACCTTTCCACTGAAATTCATATTCAAAGTAGTTAACAGTGAAATACAAATAAAATGATAAAAATTAAAATAGTTAAACTATAAATAAAATCACATCCCAATGAAAACACACAAAAACATACCAATAAGAAAAAATACTACCCACAGATTAAGATTTAGTTCGCCAGTGCATTAGCTTAGATCAGGGGTTCCCAACCTTTTTACACTGCAGGCCTAACCATGTCCCCTGGACAGCTGAGCAGGCCTGACCTCACCCCCGGAAACGGAAACATTTATGGCTGTCGTAAATGCACCCACTTCCTCATTTACAACATCCATGGGTGCATTTACGCATGTGCTAGTGTGTTTTATGGCTGATATAAACATGTCCACTTTTACTTCCAGGTGTGGCGGTGACGGTGGGTTGTGTCCGGCCCATGGACTATAGGTTGGGAACCCCTATCTTACAAGCTAAAGACCTAGCTTTGCCTGATTGTGGAAAAACAAATTAGATGGAAATAGCCTGGCTTCACATGGTAGGATTTCCACATCCTGGGAGAAGCCACTGAGGAGGCTTTCTGTTTTGTTCCCACAAAACTTGCATCTCATCCTTTTAGGACAGACAGAGGTGTCCTATCACTATTGACTCTGACACATAGGAAGGACTAGTTCAGTTGATCACATCTTGGGTTAATAGATTAAATATACCTTGTGCCCATTCTGAAATTCCTTTCTCTTCTTGGAGTGCAGTAGTTATTCCCCACAGTTTTCAATTAACTATAGCTTCTCATCTTATCTGACCAAGGCATCTTGGCACATCAAAACAGTCTATCAGAGAGGATGCAGACAGAATCACTGACATCTCTTCTGTTTTTTCTCTTTTTCACCTTTGCT
Source organism: Bradypodion pumilum (assembly GCA_035047305.1). Classification (NCBI taxonomy): domain Eukaryota; kingdom Metazoa; phylum Chordata; class Lepidosauria; order Squamata; family Chamaeleonidae; genus Bradypodion; species Bradypodion pumilum. The sequence goes on along the minus strand of JAWDJD010000004.1, from coordinate 59,367,836 downwards.
GTTCCAGACACTTATTGTCCGCCTTTCAATTCCTTTCGACTAATTCTAGGGCAGAGAGATCTGTGCAGCACGTTCTGCAAAGGAATTCACTTGTACACGGAGATATTTCTAAAACCTAATAAATCGCTGCAAACCCATACTATGCACTCATTTATCCCCTTCCCCTCTTCCATTTGTAATACAATTGGCTGCAGAAGAGAATTTGCAGTTGAGTAAGCTGAAGAAGAAAATTCAACAACCAGCCAACTGGAAGTGCAGGACAGGAAACACCTGTAGATTGATTGGAAAACAGTCCCTATCGATGTCGCTTGGAGAGAAAGATGCTCAGTGCTTGAAAATTGCAGTGCACCTGGAAGGCAGAGAACACTGACAATTATGCTAACAGTATCTCATAAGAAAATTTAACCAGCGAGATGCTAGAATTTGTCATTACAGCAATGTTTTTCCTGAAACGATGGCATCCAGAAGTCAACTGCTAAGGTCTTACCATGGAGCAGTTGAACTCTGTGATTACTATGTTAGCAATTGCAGTAGTATTTCTTTGTTCACTTCAGCTAACACAGATTTTGGCTTTTGTACCACAATAGTGGAGATCTGCATTTCATTCAGTCTAATGTCCTTTATACCCTCTTTGAATTTCCACAGAAAAACCTGCTACACAGTATGTAGACTGTGCATTTTCCAACCATAATTGTCTGGGGTTGGAAATCCTTCAGCCTATTCACTCCCTGGGTAACATTCATGCTTCAGCAGCAGGCCAAATCTGCAATATGCAATATAGCAAAGGTTATAATGCATTCCTGCAAAACATGCTGGTTCCACATTGTTACATTGAGGAGAAATTCAATGAAATCAATGAGACTTACATTTGTCACCACTAACTTTTCCAACTCTAAGTATGACTTAGTCTGGATACAACCCTGTATGTTTTTTAATGGTTTATTTAAAATATTGCAAGATTATAAAATGACTATCCAGTAGTTCAAAAACATGCCTCAAACCTACAACAGTTGAGGAAAATATACCCTCTTGTTTGTATCACTCCACCTAATATCAGGAGAGAAGTAGCAGCGGACACTGAGAGAACTAAGCAAGAGAATGACACACAACATCCTCTGAATGGATATGAGCCTAAAATCCACCGACTCAGATCCAGGAAGAGCTTTATGCAGTGATGCACTCCAAAAAAATTTACTACCACCACTGTGGGTGGGGCCAAATCTGTGGGTGGGGCCAAATCTGTGGGCATGGCCAACACAATGGGGTATGGAGGTGGGCATGGCTGGCCAGGTGAGCATGGCCTGGGGGAATTTCTGCTACCGGTTCTCCCGAACAGGTCAGGACCTGCTTCAGTGCATCACTGGCTTTATGGCAATAACAAATATTCTTGAGGATGCACAAGAGCAAAACCAAATTAAAAGATGATGGAGGAAGGAGCTCACTGGGCAAGGAACATCATTAAAGAAGGATACAGCAGAGGAAGTCAACCTCCCTACGTCACTTGGAGGATTCTGAATAGGCTGAGAGTCGGAGTCTCTAAATGCAAGACCAACATGCTCAAGTGGGGGCTGTTGGCAGACAACAACATTTTGTGGAGTGTGGAGAGATACAGAATCCAGCTCATTTACTGGTCTGCTGATTACTGCCAGAAACATGCGCTGATGAGGACTTAAGATTGGCCAATGGCAAAGCCAAGAAAGTGATTTCATTTTGGCAGTTCAGGGTTTAATCAGGACATGAAAGAAGAAGTTCAGAAACACAAATATGAGTCGCAAGAACAGGAGTAAAAATACAAAACAAAAAAATTGCAAATGAAGACTCTACTTATCTCCTAAAGATCAGTCATCAAACAAATGCAAGTTAATTTGCAATTTGCCAAATTGAGAACCCTAATGTTAAGATAAACAAAGAAATGTAAGGTTTTAAAAGAGTTTAATTTCTAAGGAATGGCTCACCATAATGTCTGCCTTAGCCCTTAAAGGCATAAAGCAGAGGAAAGAAAGATTTTTGATACAAACTGGTTCAGACTGGAATGTTTTGTGACTTAGAGTCACACTTGCCTGCTTTTCCTTCAAAATAATTATGGCCAGTTTAATCATACTTTTTAAATTTTAAAAAAGCCATAACGTATTGTTTGGCTCTATGCATGCAGGGTCTCTGATAAAAAATAGTTACATGGAAGTTATATTCTGGATCAAAAAGAGTGGGTGGTGTTTGGAGTGATATATATAAAAAGAATTACTCAGGATGTGATAATGCCCAGCAGTTTAGATGGCTTAGAACAGAGTTGCACAAAGCATCACCCTTCACACCTTCCTTAGACATCTCATTTCTGTGGTGACCAACATTCATTTATGTTTTGTTATAACTGTCCATGTTTTTCACTGGTAACCTAAGGTGAGAATGAATATGCTTTGTATGAGGTGATTCTTTGTGTTGATCAGTATTGCCTTATATTTGATTTGCCTTACCGCACCATATGTTATTCTCTTCATTCATTTTGCCATCTTCAGTAAATGTTGTTCCTAAGTATTTGTTATGTATGTTAACTGTGTTTTCTGACAAGAGCGGAATGTATCTTTTCTCATGCAAATAAGTGGATCGAAAAATGTGCACAGTCTGTTAGCCAATGGGCTTGTTGTATTATTGTTACTGTTACTGTTTATAGTATATATAAGTTCAAGTTTTCCCCCATCCAAAGTGTGTTCAAACCCCACTAATAAAGAGCTGAATTTCACTACTTCATTCGTCTGCTTCTTCATTCTTTGAACACTAGAGTATTTGAACTCTGCCACTTGTTTTATACTTGCTTTCTCTATTGCAATATTTAAAGTATGCTGATTCCTTCCAATTACCATTATGTAGGAATCGGGGCCGCTAGGACGGCCGTTGGGTCCCGGAGGAGACTGATCAAGAAATGATACGAGGCAGTATGGAGCGAGATCAGATCAGTGGTTTATTGAAGGAAAAGCATCATCATATATAGATCAGAAGGCAAGGCAGGGAAAAAACCGTCATCTGACAGAAAATCACATCACCTATTTACTCAGGTTAATGAGGAATCTTTCTTGGGGAAGTTAATTAGCGTGGGCAAACATTGACAGGGGAAACACCATTGTCTAGGGCTTAGACCGGGGTAAATATGGCCACTATTTGCACCCGGGATTGTGCTAAGCTCGGAGATGAGTGATTGCCTAATATCTAACAGGCGTTAGTGATCTGCTTACTTGGCAGGGCTGTAGGTCAGGTCAGAAGTGGGTGAATCAAACCCTATCATTAATCCACCCCCCTTAATTTCTGTGCCCACAGAGCCCACGGGCCAGGAGTTTTCTCAACCGAGGTGGCCTCTGCAAGGGCCGTTCCATGCCCACAGGGCATGGGGAATCCACATCTCCCCTTTTCGTTTTACTTAAGGACCTGACCGGCAACTCTGCGCAAGAGGGGTGCCAGCTGATGAGCGGGAATGACGCTTCGGGGTTCCCTCCGGGAGCGGCACTTAGATATCAGTGAGGGAATACATTGCGCGAAGCAGCATGCTGCTATGCCTAGTATAATCACGCCCACGATCACTTTGAGCACCGTCTGAAGCCATCCCCACGGAATCCATGACCACATCCAGTTCCACAATGAACTGAGCCAAGTCCCCCATGCGGAACCCTCCCTGATGCCCTCGACTATGGTGTGGAGGTCCGTGAGCTGACTCTGCACCTTACGGGAGTTGTCAGTGAGATTAAAGCAACACATACCATGAAAAGATTCGCAACCCAGATGATGTAGCAATAAGAGATAGTCTATAGCCGCTCGATTGTCAAGTATGGCATGGCGAAGCTCTGCCTGCTCTTGGTTGAGCAGCGCTATCACCGAGGAGGTATGGTTGATGACTTTAGCTAGTCCGCAAGCCAGTCGACCAATCCTCCGAGCGTTGCCGATGGCTAAGCCTGGCACGCCAAGAATGCTGACTGCCAACGAGAGATATTCGGCTGAACTCATTACTCTAAAGCTGCTCTCACATGAGCTGTCTAACTGGGTGGTGCGAGTGCGTCGTATGGGTGCTGGAACATTTGTAACATTAGTGCTTGGGGTGACCATATCCTTAGTAGGGAGTAACAGTGTCAAACGACTGATACAACATATAGCATCTGACACATTTGCGGGAATGTAGTTTCAAGTGTACTGATTACACGTAAAGAACCAACCAGATGGTAGGGTAACATGAGCATACATCGAACCGAGTGTCTGTGGGTTGTTACAAGTCCAGTTGCCGCTGCCAACTTCAAGGCAACGGCGCCTTCGGCCGACTGCGGAGCAGCCGGTCATTCGAGCACAAGTAGAGTTCGGGCTGACCGCCACTCGAGGAGTGTGGAGAGTGGCTGCGTCAGCCGGCAAAGTCATTGTCAGCTGTATCTCCCAGCGGGCGTATTCCGAGGAGCTTGCTGGGTTGTACGGGCTGAAAATCCGTTTCACTAGCCAGTCCCCATCCCTGGGGTGCGCGCCTAGAGAGTGGCACACTGGGATGAGGCAGGTGCTCAAGATTGAGGCAGAACCAATGTCCTGTCTCAGGCAAAAATCGGACTGGTTGACGAGACCCGCCAACCTTTCCCATATGTTGTAATGCATCCGGGCGGGAAGGTCTCCGCCTGGCATCAGATCGTTGGCCTTCAATGAGGCGGCCTGAATGCCTCCCCCCACAAGTAGGGAGAGGGTCAGGATGATGAGTACTGCCACGGAGTTGGCATTGATCTGGGCAAAGACTGCAGCGACGAAGTTCTCCGGTGTCGGTTCCCTCTCCTCGCGTTGGAGGGCATCCCGGGCCTCATTGCAAAGAGCCTTGACCATTCCCCAGGTGATCTTCGGCGCTGTCATCTGTGGCCGCTTCCTCCGATGGGTCCTCTCGGTCAGGGCGAGGTCCTCCATCTCCGGGACCGGACTCGGGTCGGCCTGGGTCCACGCCATGTGGTTCCAAGTGAGGCTTGACACACCGAGCTGGGATCCAAACGACACCTGTAGGAGACATAACTGCAGCATACCCTCTTCTCCAGGTTACAAGTGGCGCCGGGCCCCTCCAGGAAGGGTCCGGTGGCACCCGGTATCGGACCATCGGTCGCGGGAGAGCTTCCGAATGGCGGAAGTTCTTCTCCTGCGGCGTGCAATCAGAAAAAACATTAAGGTGATTGTACGTGAACAATACCTTATTCAGACAATGCTGTGCCTGACCCTGTGACTTGGGGAGGGCTGGTGGCTCCTTCCTTTCTGTTTGTTTGTCAATATAGGACTTTAGCGTCCGATTGACCCGTTCCACAATCGCTTGCCCCTGCAGATTGTAAGGAACGCCAAAAGTATGCTTAATGTCCCAGGTGGCCATGAAGGCCGCCAGCTGCTTGGAGCTGTAGGATGGTGCGTTATCGGTTTTCACATGCCGCGGCTTGCCCATTGCCGCGATGCAGAAAAGGAGGTGCTGCTCCACGTGGGAAGCAGTCTCCCCTTTCTGCGCCATTGCCCAAACGAATTGAGAAAAGGTATCAATGCAAACGTGCATGTACTGCCATCTGCCAAACTGCGGAACATGCGTGACGTCCATTTGCCACACCTGGTTGGCCTCTGTCCCTCGTGGGTTGATCCCCCACGAGGGCCCCCCCGGTGCCCCTGCAAAATGCTGACAAGAGCGAACTATGCCTTGGGCTTGAGAAAGTGGCAGATTGAACTGTCTGGCAAGCGCTTTGGCATTTTGGTGAAAGAATGCATGACTCTGAATTGGAGTAGTGAAGACACATAACACTGAACGTTGCTGAATTTCCTTTGCCGCCGCATCTGCTCTGATATTGCCCGCGGAAATCGGACGCGGTAGGTCTTGGTGACTTCGGATGTGGGCAATATAGAGCGCTTCCGTGCGGTTTCGCAAATGAAATTGAGCAGTGAGGAACAAACTAAGCAAATTCTTGTCTATCGCGGGAGTGATGTATGCTCCCGGTAGACTGTGAAGCAAATTCCTGACATACTGACTGTCAGTAATGATGTTGAGGCGCTCTTTGGCGAAGGTGCGCAAGGCAAGGTTCACCGCTGCCAACTCTGCCCGCTGTGCTGACTTCTGTGGAAGAGTTAGCAGCGTGTGCCAAGCCTGGCCCTCCTGCCAAGTCAAGACACCATATGTGCGACCCCCATCCGTAAAAACTGTCCTGGCCCCCTGAAGTGGAACCAGAGAAAGCAATTCGAACAAGTTGACTGTCTGCGTTTGAAGTGAGACAAGTCTGGGGTCTTTCGGCAAGTGGTATGCCAAGCATCCGGTGAATCCCTCCAAAGCAATTGGAAGCGAGTCACCGAGCTGATTCAATTGCTGAATCTGTTCTTTGGTGAACGGGACCACGATCTTTGCTAAGTCGTGCCCTGAAATGTCCCTGGCTCTCAGCCTTCCACGGTAAATCACCGCGGAGACCAATTCTTGGGGAGGAATGATGTTTCGGGAAGAGGTGTTCGGCAAGTACACCCATTCCACGATACTCGCTCCCTTCTCAGAATCTATTCCTAGGGCTCCAGTGAACATGGATCCTGCCCGAACTATGTACAAGTTCAGGATCGGGGCATATGGCCCCTGAGCAATCCTGTCCACCCACCTTTGGCTGAGAATTTGTTGACTTTCTCGAGGGCCAAGCGTGCCTCTCGAGAAATCTGTATCCGGTCTGCCGGCTGCTTGTCTAATGTTAGCAGCGAGAAGAGCGGTTTCAAAAGGTCCGTATCCAATCGGAAATACAGTCTGGCCCAATTAATGTTCCCTAAAACCTGCTGCAGTTCCACCAAGGTGACCGAATCCTTCAAATTGATTTGGGGCAAAACTGGTGCTGCGAAAGAGCGGAGAAGCCGATGACCCAAGTATGAGAAGGGCTCGGTTCTCTGCACTTTCTCCGGGGCGATGAGTAAACCTTTCTCCCCCAGGCTGGCCTGGAGGTCTGAAAATATTTCGCTGCCGAGTTGCGGCACTGCGACCAAGATGTCATCCATGAAATGGCATACTAAGGCTTTGGGGTGAAGGTTTCGAAACTTTGCCAGTGCATTGTGAACATAAATTTGGCACAGGGTGGGCGAATTGAGCATGCCCTGTGGCAAGAATTTCCACGCGTAACGCTGCGTGGGCTCACTGTGGTTCACAACCGGCACCGTAAAGGCGAACCTTTCCCTGTCCCTGGGGTCTAAGGGAATCGTGTAAAAACAATCCTTGAGATCTACAACTAGGATCTCCCACCCCTCGGGAATCATATTTGGATTTGGGATGCCGCATTGGAGCGGACCCATTGGCTGTATGCATTTCGGACACAGGGTGTTTGGAGCCTTGGAACGGCCGGAATTTTGTCCGCCTCCCTTGGATCGGCACTCCCTAGCGAAGTGACCGACCTTGCCACAATTGTGACATGCTCCTTTGGGTTTGGGTTTCCTGCCTCCCTGCACCGCCGCTGCCAACAGACCCATTTTGTAGGATTCTGTGCCAACGTCGGCGCAAGCCCTGATCATGTCTGTGAGGGTCAAGTCGGGACGGTTGCCCAGTGACTGCAAGATTTTACGGCAGTCCAAATTGGCATTATCTTTGGCCAACTTCATCATGAGCTCTTGTTGGGCTTCCTCATTATCTATCTGCCTACTGATCGCTTCCTCTAAGCGATTGATAAAGTCCATGTAGGGCTCCTGGGCTCCCTGCTTGACTACGGTGTAATTTTTAGCCGCCTTGCCAGTTGCGGGAACCTTGAGAAATGCCTTGAAGGCAGCCTCGGCTGACATTTGGAGAGTAGCTAGTGGCAAGTTGGTCTGCGCATCGATGGATTCGAAGGACCCTGACCCATATAACTGGTCAGGAAGTACTGCGCCTCCCATCCTGGCAGCCCTTGTCTGAGCCTCGAGGCGATACTCGCTGTCCCATAGCAAATACTGGCTGGGGTTGAGCATCATCCACATGACGGATTTCCAGTCGTGCGGGATGAACATGGTGTTCTCGCACACTTGCTGAAGCGTGCCCCTAATAAAGCGACTTTGGAGTCCTGTCTCCGTGATGGCCTTCCGTATAGCCATGAGAAGCTTATACGGGACTGGTGAGTGAACTATCTGCTGGGCCCCTGTGAGGGCATCCATTTTCAAGCGAATTGGACAAATCTGACTAAGCTCAGCTAGTTCTTCTGCTGGCAATTCCCCCTTCTTAATTTCCTCCTCCACTGTGCGCTGAAGGGCACTCTTGGTCTGGGAGCCTGTAACTGTCAGAGAAGCGCCTGCGCTCCTCATTCCATGCATTCCGTCGGTGACGTCTGCAGCTGTCACCGAGGGAAAGCTCCCTACACTACTCTGCCTGAATTGGAGTGACGGATAGAGCGCTGTGGGCGCCGATGGTTCGGCTGGCGCTGGGGGTTCTTTGGCTTCTATCCGGACTGAATCTACCTCCGCTAAGAGCTTCCTACATTTGCCCCATGTGCGAATTACGCGCTCTGGAGCTTTTGGGGGTTGCTGAATGCAGTCTCCTATCTGATCCCAAAGCTTAAGGGTTAACGTACCTACTTCTGTGTAAAGTAGGCAGTGTTCCCTTAGGTACACCAAAAGTCTCGCTAGTTCTCCACTGTGAAACCTTAACTGAAACACCCTGGCCAGGATTCTGAACTCTTCCTCATGAGTTCTTTGGCTAGCGGACGGACGTTGCCACTGAGGGCAAGTCCCCATATTACCTGCGAAGGGGTCCTCCGAAGTTTCCTCCTCGGGACGAGTCGATGCGTCTCGGGCAAGTAATAGGTTTTGGCGACGATTCTCTGGGTAGAGCTCGGAGCGTGGCCCCGTGCCACGGGCCCTCGGCGGCCTCTGCGCTGTCAGGGGTTCACAGCTGACCCTGAGGGGAACGCGTTTTTCCGTAACCGCAACGCCTCCGCGAAAGTCGGGAGCAAGCTGTAGGATGCCTCTTTGGTACTGCCCCGCTGCTTGGGCCGTCTGCCCGATCAGCTGGCTTACCGACCGGGTTGCCGCGCTGTCCTCCGGGATGATCGGATGCGGTTCAAGCGCAGAACCGGACCGTGTGATCGCTTACTCACGGGTAAGATCACGTCTCGGGGTCACCAGATATAGGAATCGGGGCCGCTAGGACGGCCGTTGGGTCCCGGAGGAGACTGATCAAGAAACGATACGAGGCAGTATGGAGCGAGATCAGATCAGTGGTTTATTGAAGGAAAAGCATCATCATATATAGATCAGAAGGCAAGGCAGGGAAAAAACCGTCATCTGACAGAAAATCACATCACCTATTTACTCAGGTTAATGAGGAATCTTTCTTGGGGAAGTTAATTAGCGTGGGCAAACATTGACAGGGGAAACACCATTGTCTAGGGCTTAGACCGGGGTAAATATGGCCACTATTTGCACCCGGGATTGTGCTAAGCTCGGAGATGAGTGATTGCCTAATATCTAACAGGCATTAGTGATCTGCTTACTTGGCAGGGCTGTAGGTCAGGTCAGAAATGGGTGAATCAAACCCTATCATTAATCCACCCCCCTTAATTTCTGTGCCCGCAGAGCCCACGGGCCAGGAGTTTTCTCAACCGAGGTGGCCTCTGCAAGGGCCGTTCCATGCCCACAGGGCATGGGGAATCCACACCATTACCTCACTCTTCTGGGTCTATAATTATCAAAATCTATCAGGCAGCACAGCCAGTGACCATTCTGGTTGAGGAATTCTGTGGACTAGCTAAGGTAGTCCAAAATGTAAATATCCTACATCCTGTTTCTTAGAAATATTGGTTGTCATACCAAAGACTGTGAAAAATGGATTAGTCCTACCTGGTAGAGCTATTAAACTTTTATAGGAGGCTCTCTCTATAATCATATCTCCTAGTGTTTATAAGTCGGGGGGGGGGGGGAAATCTATTCATGTTTTCTTATTTAAGTTTTCTTTTCATCAGCCTCTCTTTTATAATAATTTCATGTGAGAGATTAATCTATGTTGAAAGGATTTTTGCTGGAGAAATTCCACTCAGGGAACGCCTGAATGAGGTTCCTTTCATGTTCCCAAGTACAGCCCTCGGGTATCAAAACCCAATTGATTGTACCAATTGTATTGCATTGTGATGTTTATTTTTCAATTTTTGTATTGCTGTATTTCTATTGTATTATAGTATTGATTTGTTGTGAGCTGCCCTGAGTTGGCGTAAGCTGAGTAGGGTGGGATACAAATAAAAATCTATCTATCTATCTATCTATCTATCTATCTATCTATCTATCTATCTATCTATCTATCTATCTATCTATCTATCTATCTATCTATCTATCTATCTATCTATCTATCTATCTAACCTTCTGGTCTCCAAGCTCAATGTCTTAACCCCTAAGCCACCAAGGGAGCTGCCTCTCTCTTATGGAATGATAGCATTCATGTATAAAATCCATTTAGCTTGGATATACTGTTTTCCCCATGCTTGACATACCCATCAAGGTTATTACTTCCAAGGCCATGTATGACATAACTCTGTGATGTAGTACAAGGCTTTGGGCACAGGGTGGAGATACACATTCACATAACTCATTCTGAACTCTGTAATTTTCTTAAGATCTGTAGCATTTTCAGAGAAGGAAGCCTGTTAGTCTGTCTCAGCATGTTGGTGAAGCCAACACTTACAATGGTGTTTCGCTTAAAGAGCAAACTCGCTTAAAGAGCAATCCCGTGGAACGCATTATGCTCTTTAAACATGGTACCACTGTACATTGAAATACATGGCCAGCTATCTCCCAGGTTGTGTGAATAGGTGGGACATTGTCAGTAAGTTGTTTCTCTTATGAGTTTTAATCATCATATGAAAAGAGCATGTGGAAACTATATATCTTTTCTTGAACCACTTGTTAGAACAAATCAGAACTTGGAAGTCCTGGGAGATGTAATATAAAAAATACTCTTTAAACAAAACACCATTGTGACCAATTGTGACTTCTGGCGGGGGGGGGGGTTGTGAACCCCAATTTAGTTGTTAAGTGAGTTTTTTGTTGGATTTAGTTGTTACGTGAGTTTTTTGCTGGATTTAGTTGTTACGTGAGTTTTTTGTTGGATTTAGTTGTTAAGTGAGGCGACCATTCAGAGAAAATTCTGCTCTTTAAGCGAGTTAGTCTCTAAGCGAGGTGCTCTTTATGCGAGGTTTTACTGTACTGTATTTCCTCCAATTAGCCTATGACCCATCCTTAGTCAATGTCAATAGCTGATACCTCATGGCAAAAGATACTGTATAAAGATGGTTATGAGCTAAAAAGATTATAAGTAGTTTTCCAGCAGGTATGATTTAGGAGTATCTTGTTATAGCAGCAGCATCAGATCCATCAAATTCTGTATTTTTGTTCCAACAATTTCTGGGAAATGCAAAAAAAGGGGGGCACAAGACCATGATTGTCTTCGTTACTACTTGATTCTAGTCTTTGCTGTTCAGAGAAATACTTTCTCCGTAGCTTGACGACGTCTCAGGTTCATTGAAAGGTTTAGTAGCATGTTCAAATGTGTTTATTAAAACTAAACAGGAAATACTTTGAGATCAATTTCCCTCAAGTGATTATTTGTCTGTGGCTTTTGTCCACTGACTTATTTTAGGCTGATAATCTGATGTGAGGGTGATGTCTGTTAGGAAGTCTGTCTGGTACTTTCTCTCACCATTGCACATACTCATACACACACTCCACCTCATACTGTGCAATGTCCTTGTCTGTGTGACATGGGTTATATTGTGAGGTGAGCTGACAGTACAGTGCTTATACTAGGGATGGGTCATGGGCTAAATGGAGGGAAATCATCCCCAAATTTCAAGGAGACTGGTGTGCAGTTACGATCAGAAAGCATTTGCACTCTAAAGGGTAGAGTGTTGAACTGGAACTTAAGACCCTTCTCCAGCCATGGCACTTCATTCACTATCACAGCATAGGAAGAAATACTAAATACTAACTCTACAAGTCTGATGTTAGGAGATAGGTTCATTGGATCATTGAGTAACAATACTCCACCCTGCAATTTGGCTGAGAACCAGACTTTGCCACGCCCACACCATTACTGCTTTCTCTGCTCAGGGTATGGGGCTGAGAGGAAAATTGTTCTCAGCTAGCCCTTTCAGAAAGTCCTCCACAGATCACCCAAGATCCTTCTTCGAACCTTTCCTACCTAGCATTGCCTATGGCAAACAAGCCCTTTGCCAGGAAAGAGAACAAAGGCATTCTGTAAACTAGATTTGGACTCTCCTCAACCTAGCATCCAGCTCTAGACAGCTGTGAAGATAAAAAATAAAAGGTATTCTACCTTGGACTCCTTGGAGAAAAAGTGGGATAGTGTATAAGGATTATTTTTTAAAGTCACATTTATTGACTGCTTTATTTTTGACTGCAATTTCTCCAGGCAAAACAAAGGAAAACAAACAAAACAAAAGTACCTTGAAGTAAGTAAGTCCCACATTTACCAGCTTACTCAAAGAAACCTGCCATCTCTAGTTCCTACTTTACAACCAGGAAATATAACCAGGGATACCAGACTGGTGGTTATCACGAAAATATGAGTCACACAGATTATCATCAAGGCTTGGCTATAGCAACCTCTGACAAATATATTTTGGGCCAAGTAAACATCCTACAGCTAACTGAGACTTCAGCACAAACTATGTCAGTCTTCCCCAACCTGATGCCATCTAGATGTTTTAGACTGTAGCATCCGTCTGTGACTTTCCAGCCACTTTTTCTAGTGCCGTTATGGTGAATCTTGGCACTCCAGGTGTTCTTGGACTTCATTTCCCAGAAGCCCAAATCAGTACTCTTGCTGATCAGGTCTTCTGGGAATTGAAATTCAAGAATACCTAGAGTGCCAAGGTTTGCCATCACTGGTCTAGTGAATGGTGGGAATTGTAAACAAAGCAGTTTTGAATCCACTGTTGTTCCAATATGTGTTGGTGCTGTGAAAGAGCTGCAAACTGAGCACCTTCTTACCCAATTCCAAGCACAGAATACCCAAAGCCAGCCACCTATTTTGCAGAAGATAATATATGGTAGAATATCCCACAAGTACTGCTCCCTGAACCTTTCAATAACAATGAGACAATAAATCAAAAACAAAAATTTTGCTCTTCTGTAATACTCAGAATCTTGAATCAGAGGCAGTTATCCCACTTTTACTAAAGATAGTGCTAGCTCTATTGGGAGGACATGGTTTGGGGGATGCTAAGTCTCATGATGTCCAAGACTGTGTTTACATTTACTAGCTTCTTCTTTCGTGTCCAGATCTAATTTTGAACTGCCAAAATGTAGTCATTTTCTTTGCTTTGGCATTGACCAGAATTAACTCTTTATCCCTACATGTTTCTGGTAATAATCGGCAGACTAGCAAATGGGACTGCAGTGGATCAAGTGGCTAAGATGCTGACTTGGAGGCGAAAGGTCAGCAGTTCAATTCCAGAGTACTGCAGGACGGAACGAGCTCCCATCTCTGTCCTAGCTCCTGCCAACCTAGCAGTTCGAAGGCAAGAAATTGCAAGTAGATAAATAGGGACCATTTCGGCGGGAAGGTAACAGCGTTCCGTGCACTCCGGTGTCTAGTCATGCCTGCCACATGACCACAGAAACATCTGCAGAAGCAGACAGCACTGGCTCTTTGGCTTTGAAACAGAGATGAGCACTGAACCCTAGAGTTGGATATGACTGGCTTTCGAGCAAGGGAAACCTTTACCTTTACCTTTAGCAAATGAGCCAGCTCTGTATCAATCCACATTCACACAGTGTGTTGTTGTCTGCCAGAAGCCCCCACTTGAGCATGTTGGTCTTGCATTTAGGGACTACAACCCTTAGCCTATTTAGGGTCCTGCAAGTGACATAGGGGAGGTTGAGTTCCTTGGACATATCCTCTTTTAATGTTATTGCTTGTTCAGTGAGCTCCTCCTTCCATCTACTAATTTGGTTGTGCTCTTATTTACCCTCAAGAATGTTAGTTCTTGCCACAAAGCTCTTCCTGGATCTGAGTCGGCTGATGAGGCTCATATTTCTTCAGAGGATGTCAAAGATCATTCTCTTGCTTAGTTCTCTCCATGTCCACTGCTACCTCCCTCCTTACCTTAAGTGGAGCAATACCAACAAAATGATATATTTTCTCAACTGGTGTAGGTTTGAGGCATCCTATCACAATACACATTGTCTCATTAACAGCGATGTCAACTTGTTTCATGTGTGCAGATGCACATATACGTACTCACCACTGCATATTGTGCACAATCCTTGTCTGTTACATTGTGAGGTAAGCTGACAGTGCTGTGCTTAGACTAGTAATGGGTCATGGAGCAGCATACTCTGCTGCAGAGATGCTCAGGGCCAAAGCGTGGATTGTTGAGTTCCCCATGTAAAGTTTGTCAATTTCCTGATTATATTGTTGCTCTTACTAACTTTAGCTTTGGTATTCAGGCAGTGCTGCTTAAAACAGAGCATCCTGTCAAGTGCCACACTGAAGTGTTTAAGTACTGAACAATGCTGCAACCAATTCCCTTGCCATGTAACATCCAACTCAATTCCTGCCTCTCGGTTTCAAAGGTGGAAAGCACACACTTGAGTCTTGCTTGGGCTTGATGGTGTAATACTTGTAATCAATTTGAAGGTTTAATTACAGGTAAGCAACAAACATCACAAAAAGATAGTGCCGTGGTTTAATTAATCACAGCAGGTTCCATTTCTGAGGAACGAAGCCTTAAAGAAACAGTGTAAAATTGAAGCTTTCCTTGTGAAGCATTATGTCACCAGGATTAGTGCCACTAGAGGCCTTCTTGGTCGAAAAGGGGAAAATTTCCCATAAACTAATGCACCTGTATACACTTTGAGCTTCAAGTTCACATTCTTTGAAACTTGTAAGGTCATTCACCCACACAAGAGGGGGGGGCAAAGTTCGACCTTGGGTACTTTGCCAGGTAATTATGACCTTGGGAGATCTTGAAGAGATAATGGAAATCTTATCTCTCAGATCTATCCTCAAGGACACCCACAAATTCCTTAGGTGGGAGAGAGGGACCTTTTTTAGGATAAAAGGACCCACTTTTGCTCTTTTAGGGAGTCCTTTTACCGGCATCAGCGGGAGCTTTTGGAAGTTCGGAGTGTGGATCATCACCAGGAAACGATCGGAGATTGGACTCTGAAAAATGCGGCCAGGCTGTTCCTTTGGGGATTAGAGGAGGCTAGATCTTTGGACTTAGTCATTTTTCCACCAAGGTGACACTTTGCCGAATTCTCAGCATTTTCAGACTGAAAGATTCTAGGATAGCTTAAGGATGACTCTTAGATTTTATGCATTTTCTTATTTTGTAGTTTAAGTTTGTTTAGCTTTGTGTGCTTAGAAGTAGAAAGCTAAGGATAATGTCTTCAGAAGTTAAGGACCCAGAAATGGGATCTTTTTCTTTGGACTTGCTTAATGAGATTAGCATTTTAGTGATAGCTATGCTTCGCATTTGGATACAACATTTGAATCTATGGGCATTGCTTTGCTTTTTATCACAATAAAAGGAGGGAGGCCAAACAAGGTCTCTTATTGAAAAGACCATTGGAAGTGTTGTGTCTGTGACAGTTCCTGATTTTACTGTCATCTATTTTACCATGCTACCCTACGAAACTCCCATAGCTTGTCCTTGAAGAAGTGCCCGGGAGGAAGAGAGATAACAGGACCCAACCCAGGCTGGATATACAATCTGCAGGACTTGATATGGAGATGTAGCTGTGGGAGGTAACTATAGCCCTGGAGCCTGAGGAGGGAAATTGGGTTTTGAACACTAGAAGTCCCAACTGAGTGCACCTGGTTTCCCGACCTTTCCGCCTGAAGGATTCCATTTAAACCCCAATGTGGCGACAATACTGTCCTAATTCTTCAAGTGTTCCAGTATGTTTTCCAGCTATCTATCCAGCTATCTGTATTGTAATTGTATTATATATTTTGCATCTTTGTGAGCCGCCCAGAGTCGCTCCGCGAGTGGGTGGCATACAAGTCTAATAAATAAATAAATAAAAATCTTGTTATTGGACTGAGCACTTGTCTCTGTCCCAGCTCCTGTCAACCTCACAGATAGAAAGCAAGAAATTGCAAGTAGATAAACAGGGACCAGTTTGGTGGGAAAAGATCTTGGGGACATGAAAGGAGCCTCATTTGGTAGTCCCCTGAGCAGAGTTTCTCCAGCAAAAACCCTTTCAACCCATAATTTCTGACACAAAATTACTTTATCATCATCATCATCATCATCATCATCATCATCATCATCATCATCATCATCATCATCATCATCATCATTATTATTATTATTATTATTATTATTATTATTATTATTATTATTATTATTATTATTATTATTATTATTATTATTATTATTATTATTATTATTATTATTATTATTATTATTGAAACTAAGACAGTGAAACAAATGAAGGTACTTCAGCATGTTAGTTTTCAGAAAACCAAGGTTATATGACATTACTTTGGGAAAGTGTTCTTTGTTTTTGTTTAATGCTATTTAATGTTAAATCTTCTTTTGTACACGCGGTGGGGCATAAATTGCATATGCATAAATACATTACTGAATTTTTCCATATTGTCAGAAAATTTGTCCTGCATCCAAGTGGCCCATTTTTAAATTATTCTTTGAGCTTCATATTTCACTTCAAAGTCTATTAAATGTTTCCCAAATGATCCAGCCCAAATGTTGTTCTGGTGGGAAACATTCTTCAGCATTCATTCATTCAGCAAGGTGTATTATCCATTGGTTTAACCTAGCCTCTAATTTAGTATGTAGAGATTGGAAGGTAGGCAGAAAAAAATTCCTCGGTTTTAGCTGTTGGCTAAGGGATGAGTGTTTGTGAACTGGGTGTATTCAGTGCTCCATTACCTTATTTCATTCATTATTTGCTAGGACATCTCAACGTACTTCCAGAGTTTTTCTATGAGGGTAGATTACAGACAGCCAGTAATAATCCTGCATGATTCATCAAGAGTTACATTGACTTATCTGGTATGTGCTGATTTATATCATACAACACTAAAGTAACTAAACTAAACCTATTGTATTTTGCACATACTGTATCTGCATAAAATAACATTTTCATTTTCTTGTAATGCTACTTTCCTGTCATTAAAATTGACTTAAAATGCAAAAGAAAGTGTTTTTAAAAATGTGTGTGTGTTGTTTTCAAATTGCACCTAGATACTTGTGTGTCTGTTGCTGTTGTTTTTACATTGCAGGAGTTCAAAATTTAAAGCAAGTGTGTGGTGATCAGCTCTGTAGAATAGCTTACATATGTATTTCATTATATAGGATCTCTTTGTTAACATTTTACGGTTACATTAAAAGTTTTGCTTTTTCTTTCAAAAAAAGATGTTTATTACTTTCCAAGTAGCATCACACATGAAAATATTTTAAACAATTAGTGTGCTTACTGTTGATGGGCTGATTAAACATGTATCCATTCTAAACCATAGGTCTATTGTAACTAAGGGAGTTTTAAAGAACCAACAGCTGTTGGGAGTGTGCCTTTACCAGCCAAATCCTCTTTAATACCAAAGAACTGTACATTTCCCAGTCCTGATTAAAACAAGAAGCACAATGTAAAACAATTTGTGTAGCGGTTCTGCCACGGCTGCCTTCCGCGGGAGGAAGGAGTGGTAGAAGTTGAGCAGTCCGAGGAACGACTGCAATTCGGGCTTGGAGGTGGGGCGAGGGGCCTTTTTGATGGCGGCTACCTTGGATTGGGCTGGCCTAATTCCCTCGGAAGTAACACGGAACCCTAGGAACTCAACCTCTGTAGCGAAGAAGAGGTCCCCCATTCCCCGGGATTGCTGCCACGTGGGCGGAGTAGAGAGGGACCACCAGGTCTTAATGATAGAGGTCCTAGACTCCCCTCCAGTAGTACCGGCCGACATCGCCAAAGCGACAGGCAAGGACAAAACGCTGGCCACAGTTTGCTCCTGGGTGCAGAAAGGGTGGCCCGTGTCGTCCCCAGCAGCGGAGTTCGACACATTTTTCAAAAAGAGATTAGAGTTGTCCCTAGAGAGGGGTTGCCTCTTGTGGGGACAGCGGGTAGTGATCCCCACGTCTCTCCGGCCGAGGGTGCTTAAACTGCTGCACGTCAGCCACCCGGGGATCGTACGCTCTAAGGCACTAGCCCGCAGTTACTTTTGGTGGCCCCAGTTAGACGCCGACATCGAACACATGGTCGGCACTTGCGAGGCGTGCCAAAGCTCAAGGCCAGAAGAGGCTCGCTCGCCACCTAGGGAGTGGGACGCTGCAAGGGGGCCCTGGTCCCGAATACACGTAGACTTTGCTGGCCCGTTCAGGGGAACGCTTTTCCTCCTCGTGGTGGACGCGTTCTCTAAGTGGTTGGAGGTCATTCCAGTCTCGAGCACCTCCTCGGCCACAACAATTAAACAGTTAAGGAGGGTCTTTTCCACGTTCGGTTTACCCGACACCCTCGTCAGTGATAACGCTAGCTGTTTCACGTCCGCCGAGTTCAGGGCATTCATGGAGCGCAACGCCATTCGGCACGTCACCTCCGCCCCCTTTCACCCGGCCACCAATGGCCAAGTAGAGCGCCTTGTGCGCACCACGAAAGACGCGCTACTGCGCATGGGTCCCGGAGACCTCGACCTGAAATTGTGCCAATTCCTGCTGAGATACAGGGTCACCCCATTAGCGTCAGGGTACTCCCCCGCGGAGCTGTTGATGCGCAGGAAGCTGGCCACGGGGATCTCCAAGCTAGACCCCACGAGAGTAGAGGACAAAGGGCGGAACATAGGGGTGGAACCCACAAAGAGTTTCAGCATAGGCGCCCCGGTGCACTGCAGGAACTACGCCAGCGCGGGGCCAGCCTGGGTGCCGGGCACCGTAGTAGATCAAACCGGCCCCGTCTCATACCGCGTAGAGACCAGTACAGGTTTCCTGTGGAGGCGACACGTAGACCAACTCCGGCGTAGGGTCCCCGGCGAGCAGGACGCGGACGAGGACAGCATCGAATCAGCGTTAGGGTACTCCCCCACCCGTTTAGCCCAAGGGGGAGGAAAAGGGGAGCATGGGTCCCCACCAAGGGGGGAGGAAAGGCAATCGATCCACAGAAATCTTTTGCGGAAAGACAAATGCGTCTTCTTCGCTACAGAGGTTGAGTTCCTAGGGTTCCGTGTTACTTCCGAGGGAATTAGGCCAGCCCAATCCAAGGTAGCCGCCATCAAAAAGGCCCCTCGCCCCACCTCCAAGCCCGAATTGCAGTCGTTCCTCGGACTGCTCAACTTCTACCACTCCTTCCTCCCGCGGAAGGCAGCCGTGGCAGAACCGCTACACAAATTGTTAAAAAAGGACGAGGCATGGAAGTGGGGCGACGACCAGGAAAAGGCTTTCAATGACCTGAAGCGACTCCTGGCATCAGATGCTGTACTGACCCACTTCAATCCCAAACGCCCGGTGGTCCTGATATGCGATGCATCCCCGGTGGGGGTGGGGGCGGTGCTTTGCCACGTGCTGGAGAACGGTAGGGAGGCCCCGATAGCTTTCTACTCTAGATCCCTGTCCCAAGCGGAGAGGAATTATGCGCAGACAGACAGGGAGGCGCTAGCAATAATTGCGGGGACCAAGAAATTTCATGATTTCGTGTACGGCCGCCCCTTCACCATAGTGACTGACCACAAGCCTTTGCTGGGCATCTTCACCGCAGACAAGCCCACACCCCAGATCCTGTCCCCGAGAATGCTCAGATGGGCCATTTTTCTCAACGCGTATCAGCACGCGTTGGTATACCAGCCCGGGAGGGAGATAAGCCATGCAGACGCTCTGTCGAGGTCCCCCATTCCCCGGGATTGCTGCCACGTGGGCGGAGTAGAGAGGGACCACCAGGTCTTAATGATAGAGGTCCTAGACTCCCCTCCAGTAGTACCGGCCGACATCGCCAAAGCGACAGGCAAGGACAAAACGCTGGCCACAGTTTGCTCCTGGGTGCAGAAAGGGTGGCCCGTGTCGTCCCCAGCAGCGGAGTTCGACACATTTTTCAAAAAGAGATTAGAGTTGTCCCTAGAGAGGGGTTGCCTCTTGTGGGGACAGCGGGTAGTGATCCCCACGTCTCTCCGGCCGAGGGTGCTTAAACTGCTGCACGTCAGCCACCCGGGGATCGTACGCTCTAAGGCACTAGCCCGCAGTTACTTTTGGTGGCCCCAGTTAGACGCCGACATCGAACACATGGTCGGCACTTGCGAGGCGTGCCAAAGCTCAAGGCCAGAAGAGGCTCGCTCGCCACCTAGGGAGTGGGACGCTGCAAGGGGGCCCTGGTCCCGAATACACGTAGACTTTGCTGGCCCGTTCAGGGGAACGCTTTTCCTCTTCGTGGTGGACGCGTTCTCTAAGTGGTTGGAGGTCATTCCAGTCTCGAGCACCTCCTCGGCCACAACAATTAAACAGTTAAGGAGGGTCTTTTCCACGTTCGGTTTACCCGACACCCTCGTCAGTGATAACGCTAGCTGTTTCACGTCCGCCGAGTTCAGGGCATTCATGGAGCGCAACGCCATTCGGCACGTCACCTCCGCCCCCTTTCACCCGGCCACCAATGGCCAAGTAGAGCGCCTTGTGCGCACCACGAAAGACGCGCTACTGCGCATGGGTCCCGGAGACCTCGACCTGAAATTGTGCCAATTCCTGCTGAGATACAGGGTCACCCCATTAGCGTCAGGGTACTCCCCCGCGGAGCTGTTGATGCGCAGGAAGCTGGCCACGGGGATCTCCAAGCTAGACCCCACGAGAGTAGAGGACAAAGGGCGGAACATAGGGGTGGAACCCACAAAGAGTTTCAGCATAGGCGCCCCGGTGCACTGCAGGAACTACGCCAGCGCGGGGCCAGCCTGGGTGCCGGGCACCGTAGTAGATCAAACCGGCCCCGTCTCATACCGCGTAGAGACCAGTACAGGTTTCCTGTGGAGGCGACACGTAGACCAACTCCGGCGTAGGGTCCCCGGCGAGCAGGACGCGGACGAGGACAGCATCGAATCAGCGTTAGGGTACTCCCCCACCCGTTTAGCCCAAGGGGGAGGAAAAGGGGAGCATGGGTCCCCACCAAGGGGGGAGGAAAGGCAATCGATCCACAGAAATCTTTTGCGGAAAGACAAATGCGTCTTCTTCGCTACAGAGGTTGAGTTCCTAGGGTTCCGTGTTACTTCCGAGGGAATTAGGCCAGCCCAATCCAAGGTAGCCGCCATCAAAAAGGCCCCTCGCCCCACCTCCAAGCCCGAATTGCAGTCGTTCCTCGGACTGCTCAACTTCTACCACTCCTTCCTCCCGCGGAAGGCAGCCGTGGCAGAACCGCTACACAAATTGTTAAAAAAGGACGAGGCATGGAAGTGGGGCGACGACCAGGAAAAGGCTTTCAATGACCTGAAGCGACTCCTGGCATCAGATGCTGTACTGACCCACTTCAATCCCAAACGCCCGGTGGTCCTGATATGCGATGCATCCCCGGTGGGGGTGGGGGCGGTGCTTTGCCACGTGCTGGAGAACGGTAGGGAGGCCCCGATAGCTTTCTACTCTAGATCCCTGTCCCAAGCGGAGAGGAATTATGCGCAGACAGACAGGGAGGCGCTAGCAATAATTGCGGGGACCAAGAAATTTCATGATTTCGTGTACGGCCGCCCCTTCACCATAGTGACTGACCACAAGCCTTTGCTGGGCATCTTCACCGCAGACAAGCCCACACCCCAGATCCTGTCCCCGAGAATGCTCAGATGGGCCATTTTTCTCAACGCGTATCAGCACGCGTTGGTATACCGGCCCGGGAGGGAGATAAGCCATGCAGACGCTCTGTCGAGGTCCCCCATTCCCCGGGATTGCTGCCACGTGGGCGGAGTAGAGAGGGACCACCAGGTCTTAATGATAGAGGTCCTAGACTCCCCTCCAGTAGTACCGGCCGACATCGCCAAAGCGACAGGCAAGGACAAAACGCTGGCCACAGTTTGCTCCTGGGTGCAGAAAGGGTGGCCCGTGTCGTCCCCAGCAGCGGAGTTCGACACATTTTTCAAAAAGAGATTAGAGTTGTCCCTAGAGAGGGGTTGCCTCTTGTGGGGACAGCGGGTAGTGATCCCCACGTCTCTCCGGCCGAGGGTGCTTAAACTGCTGCACGTCAGCCACCCGGGGATCGTACGCTCTAAGGCACTAGCCCGCAGTTACTTTTGGTGGCCCCAGTTAGACGCCGACATCGAACACATGGTCGGCACTTGCGAGGCGTGCCAAAGCTCAAGGCCAGAAGAGGCTCGCTCGCCACCTAGGGAGTGGGACGCTGCAAGGGGGCCCTGGTCCCGAATACACGTAGACTTTGCTGGCCCGTTCAGGGGAACGCTTTTCCTCCTCGTGGTGGACGCGTTCTCTAAGTGGTTGGAGGTCATTCCAGTCTCGAGCACCTCCTCGGCCACAACAATTAAACAGTTAAGGAGGGTCTTTTCCACGTTCGGTTTACCCGACACCCTCGTCAGTGATAACGCTAGCTGTTTCACGTCCGCCGAGTTCAGGGCATTCATGGAGCGCAACGCCATTCGGCACGTCACCTCCGCCCCCTTTCACCCGGCCACCAATGGCCAAGTAGAGCGCCTTGTGCGCACCACGAAAGACGCGCTACTGCGCATGGGTCCCGGAGACCTCGACCTGAAATTGTGCCAATTCCTGCTGAGATACAGGGTCACCCCATTAGCGTCAGGGTACTCCCCCGCGGAGCTGTTGATGCGCAGGAAGCTGGCCACGGGGATCTCCAAGCTAGACCCCACGAGAGTAGAGGACAAAGGGCGGAACATAGGGGTGGAACCCACAAAGAGTTTCAGCATAGGCGCCCCGGTGCACTGCAGGAACTACGCCAGCGCGGGGCCAGCCTGGGTGCCGGGCACCGTAGTAGATCAAACCGGCCCCGTCTCATACCGCGTAGAGACCAGTACAGGTTTCCTGTGGAGGCGACACGTAGACCAACTCCGGCGTAGGGTCCCCGGCGAGCAGGACGCGGACGAGGACAGCATCGAATCAGCGTTAGGGTACTCCCCCACCCGTTTAGCCCAAGGGGGAGGAAAAGGGGAGCATGGGTCCCCACCAAGGGGGGAGGAAAGGCAATCGATCCACAGAAATCTTTTGCGGGAGTCCCCGTCAGAGAGGAGGAGCCCCGACCGCACTCATACCCCGCGGAAGCCGCGGAAGTCTCCCCGAAATTCAGATGCCCATAGAAGTTCAGACGTTGATTTACAGTACCAGGGGGAGTTAGCGGAGTGGTCCCCCACCCGTCCTAGCGAAAAGAGGGGTTTCAGTTCAGCCCCTGGTACTTCCAGTCCCAGTAGCCCCTGTGAGTTAGAATGCAATATAGCGCCAATGTCCCGGAGACCGACACCCCCAAGACCGGAGGCATCAGCGAGTCCGCCCACCACAGTCTTAAGGTCCCCCGAGCAGGGATCAGAAGGTAGCCGTTCCACAAGGGCGACCTCATCGGTGCCGCGGTTCACATTAGGTGGGTCCCCGGGGTCCGAGAGCAATAGGCAGGGGTTTACCTCCCAACTATTCATTCCATTCCCATCCCCGAGCGCAAGGCAGGCACAGACGCCCCACAGAGCCACTAACGAATCCCCGTTTCCCGTTGCAGGACAAGCACCCGCGGAGTCAGGGATCACAGGCTCTCCAGAATTAGGGCAGGCGCAAGCACGCCCCAAGCGAACGTGCGGCAAGCCACAATGGTTGCGGGACTTCGTCCCATCCTAGGGGGGAGGGATGTTATGTATGTATGCATGTTCATTATACTGTAAAGGCAAGATTGTAACCACTCCAGATACAAACGATATCAGCTGTAAAGGAACGCGAGCAGACAGCCTATAGAGGGCAGCTGCGAGCGTTCACTCTCACATGGTTCACATTGCTCAATCACGGACAGCCGCGGGAAAACCTTCCCCGCATTCAGCAGCTGAAGAAAGACCTGCATTCAGCAGCAGGAAAGGAGGCGTGCCTGGGCGAGGCCACGCCGGTAGCAGCCAATCAGCTACCGTGCTACAAGATTCAAATGTAGAGAGCTACTGTATATATTGAGATGTATCACCGCCATTTACCTCATGCTTAACTGGAACCTCATGCAATAAACCTGTGTTAAACCAACCCTTCGGTTGTCCGGTCGTCCTTGGTCCCATACACTAAAGATGTAGTGATTAATTGTGAAGCACAAAAAATGGCCATGATCATCTCTGTAGCTACACTACCACATAAAAAATGAGAAAAAGCAAGCATCTGTGTTGATCCATACCAAGAAACCACTTCTATAACTTTTCATCACCATCAGGACCTAATATTTTACACGGCATGTAAGGAATGACATCGTGGAGACATCTACCAATGTGCAGACTCCTCGCTGAATAACGTCTCCAAGGTATCCAAGGTATGGGTCTTAACTGCTTTGTCAAACCATGCCACTCCAAAATACGTTGCATGATAACCTGGCCAGCACACAACAACATGCTGCAGCTTGGAACAATGATTTCTCTTCAGCTGCTGCTGTTACATCAAGAAGGCATTTTCAGCTCTGGTGCAGTGATAATAAATGCTACCAACTTGGATTTGAGAGCAGCAATATCTTGCCTCTGAAAGCAGATAAAGGGATTGTGTAGGTAGGTATAATCGCAAGATACTTCATCACCAGGAGAGAAATTGGCTACAGCAACTGTGAACACTATGTTCATCAGTAGAGGCACAGGCTACTTGCATCAGTGAAATCGTGGATTGCTATATACCGTATGTTTACACAATAGAATCAGAGAGAAAGATATCACACCCAATCCTGCAAAGAACTGAGGTCAGACTTTTGTTTCCTTTAATGCTGTTGTCACTGAATCCGGTATTCAGAGATCCAACCAGTTCCCATGCTGTATTGTTTATGCAAGTAATGTAGTTTTGCCAGCAGAACCAGGAAGTGCCTAGTCTCAAATGATGAATTGTGTGTAATAATTAAGGAGCAACTACTTTACATTATGTTTGCAACATAATAAGGAATAACATATCTCTGCTTGTACCATAAGTTTAACTGTCTTGTGGCTTATCCAGATGAAAATTTGTTCATTAAAATATATCTGACTGATCGCAGAAGACCTTGGGTTTTTCCTTCCTGTTTGGTTGATGTAAAACTTATCTCAGGAAGCACAAGAACAAAAGGGAGGGAGGGGGATCCCTGACTTTCTGCATTTTGTCCCTTGTTCCTGGAAGCTTAGTAAATATCCAGCTTTTTTTCAACAAAAATAAAAAGGGAACAAAGGATCTACAGCAGTTTCACTATATAGTATTTCCTTCCACATAGTGGGGGAGATACAGCTGCGTCTAATAACTTTTCTCTCCACCCCTAACCCCCCCCCCCAATTGACTTCTACCTACCTTTGACTCATTCTTGCTGGGGTACTGTTGTGTTCTGTAAAGCTGTGCCTTTAACAATGTACCTTTGCCATGTGTTAACAATGTAACCTTTCTGTGTGCAACATTATAACCATCAGCTGTATCAATGTAAACCTGATAAGGGGACGCGAGCTAGTGACCACCAGAGGGCAGTAGCGAGCGTCCAGCTCTCATGGCTCAGATTCACCTGGTTCAGCAGCGCGGGAAGATTCCCCGCGACCTCTTCACCTGGTCAAGAAGGGCGTGACCGTCTACGACGTCATGCAGGCAGCAACCAATAGTCTGTCGACGACCACATTCAAATGTATAGCCAACTGTATATATTGAGCTACTCATCCGCCATTACCACATGTTCCTCCGGATCATCATGCAATAAACCTGTGTTAAGCCAACCCGTCGGCTGTTTCATTGTCTTTGGCCCCTTACACTAAATTGGCGACGAAGGTGGGATATGGCAGCCCACGGGACCAAGACATGCGCCGGTTTCGAAATCAGGAAACCGGGCGACTGGGAGATCTTCGAGATGGACTTCCAGGCCGCGCTGATCGAGTACGAAGTCACGGAAGAGGCGAAGAAAAGGGCCATCTTCACCAGGATGCTCGGACAAGAAACCAAAAGGACCTTGGTGGACCTGATTGCACCGAGGAGGGTGAGCGAATTCAAGGCCAAGGAACTCATGCAGATGCTGCGTGAGCACGTCCGGCCCGCCACGGCGATGTTTGCCGCTCGGAGTGCGTTCTGGAGGCGAGTCCAAGCGCCCGGGGAGACGGTTGCCGCATTCGTGGCGGCCCTGCGGCTGGCGGCCGGCCCGTGCAAATGGGAGAATGCCGAAATCACCCTCCGGGACTGTGTGCTGTGCGGCCTGAACGACGCCGAAACCCAGCGCACATTAATGAACCAAGAGCTGCCTCCCACGTTGCAGGAGGTCGTCAGAGCGGCCCAGGCCGCAGAAGCTACGAAGGCCGGGGTCCAAGAACTTCAGGACTGGCGGCCAAAGTCGAGCAAGGCAGAGGCTCCGGTACAGGCGGCCCGGCGAACTTCGAGGTCGTCCACAGAGAGCAGCGACGACGAGGACGTCCGGAGGGTCTGGAAGGAGAGCCGGCGATGCGACGGCTGTGGAGCGGCCCTAGACCGCGTGAAATGCCCCTTCCGGAAGGCCGAGTGCCACAACTGAGGCCGCCGCGGGCACATCGCCAAGGTGTGCAGGAAGAAGCGCGAGACCCGGAGGAGCTCCGCAGACCGTTCCGCGGGACAAGACCGCCCAACGAGACCCAAGGACGGCGCCCAGGCCACGCGGAAGCAGGACGGCGTGGGCCGCATCTCCGATGGCAGCGAGGACGACGCCCCAGTGTTCAGCGTGTCTACAGGACATCCCCGCTACTTTGTTGAGGTACTAGTCCAAGGGGTTCCCATTAGGATGGAAATTGACTCGGGGTCCTCATATTCAATCATTTCCCAGAGGGAGTTTTTGGGAATTGCCCCCCACAAGCGACCCAAGCTCAAAGCATTGAGGTCCACACTACGGGACGTGCAAGGGAACAGTATTCCAGTGTTGGGGGTTGGAGAATTTCAGGTCAAATTCAAGGAGCACGCCGCGTCCCTTCCCCTAGTCGTGCTCAAGGGAGGAGATTGCAGCCTCCTCGGGACTCAATGGTTCCAGCCCCTGGGGTTGTTTATTGGGGGGGTGCATGCCGTTGGGATGCACGCCGTTGGGACTGATCCAATTCAGGAGGTGTGCGAGGTGCACCCCGAAATCTTCAAAAAAGGACTGGGGAAATTCAAGGGGCCCCCAGTGACTTTCGACCTGGACCCGGAGGTCCGCCCAATTCGCCTTAAACCACGCAGGGTGCCGTTCGCACTTAAGGACAAGATAGAGGCGGAACTGGACAAGTTGGTGGGCCAGGGGATCCTTGTGCCTGTAGATTCTGCGGAGTGGGAAACTCCAATTGTGACCGCACTAAAGGCCAATGGGGAGGTCCGCATATGCGCCGACTACAAGTGCACCATCAACAAAGCGATCCGCCCGAATGCATATCCGGTGCCGGTAGTCAGCCATCTGCTGGCCAGGTTACACGGGGGGAAGTGTTTCGCTAAGCTCGACTTAGCACAGGCCTACCAGCAGCTTACGGTGTCCCCTGCCGCAGCTGCTGCGCAGACCATAGTCACCCATAAGGGGGCGTTCCAGGTGACGCGCCTCCAGTTCGGCGTGAATTCGGCGCCTGGAATTTTCCAGTCACTCGTGGAACGCCTCCTGAAGGGACTGGAGGGGGTGTTGCCTTATTTTGATGACGTGTTAATAACGGGGGGGAGTCGGGTTGAATTGGCCAAGAGGTTGGGGAAGGTCCTGACAATATTCGAAAAGGCGGGGCTGAGACTGCGAAAGGACAAATGCGTCTTCTTCGCAACCGAGGTTGAGTTCCTAGGGTTTTGTGTGACTCCTGAGGGGATCAAACCATCCAAGTCCAAGGTGGCAGCCATTAAGAAAGCCCCCCGCCCCACCTCCAAGCCCGAGCTGCAGTCGTTCCTAGGGCTGCTCAATTTTTACCACTCCTTCCTCCCCCGGAAGGCAGCGGTGGCTGAACCGCTACACAAACTGCTAAAGAAAGACCAGGCATGGAAGTGGGGCGATGACCAAGAAAGGGCATTTAGTGAGCTAAAAAGCCTCCTGGCGTCCGACGCCATACTGACCCACTTCAACCCCAAACGCCCAGTAGTTCTGACCTGTGATGCATCTCCAGTGGGGGTGGGGGCGGTGCTGTGCCACGTGTTGGAAAACGGAAGGGAGGCCCCGATAGCATTTTACTCCAGGTCCCTGTCCCAAGCAGAGAGAAACTACGCACAGACGGACAGGGAGGCACTAGCAATAGTCGCGGGGACGAAAAAATTTCACGATTTTCTGTACGGCCGCCCCTTCACCATTGTAACGGACCACAAGCCCCTGCTAGGCATCTTTACCGCAGATAAGCCCACCCCACAGATCCTGTCCCCGAGGATGCTCAGGTGAGCCATTTTTCTCAACGCGTATCAGCACGCATTGGTCTACCGGCCCGGGAAAGAGATCAGCCATGCGGACGCTCTATCTAGGTCTCCCCTTCCCCTAACGCCCAGCCAGGTGAGCAAGGGAGAGCGGGACCATCAGGTTCTCATGATAGAGGTGCTGGATTCGCCCCCCGTAGTGCCCGCCGACATTGCCAAAGCGACAGAGAAGGACAAGACGTTAGCGGCAGTTAGCTCCTGGGTGCGGAAAGGGTGGCCGGCGTCCTCCCCAGCGGAGAAGTTCGCTCCATTTTTCAGAAAAAAGCTAGAACTGTCCCTAGAGAGGGGGTGCCTCTTGTGGGGGCAGCGGGTGGTGATTCCCACTTCCCTTCGGCCGCGGGTGCTCAAACTGCTGCACGTCAGCCACCCCGGCATCGTGCGATCCAAGGCGCTGGCCCGCAGTTACTTCTGGTGGCCCCAGCTAGACGCCGACATCGAGCACATGGTCGGCACTTGTGAAAGTTGCCAATGCTCCAGACCGGAGGAGGCCCGCCTTCCCCACAGGGAATGGGATGCGGCTAAGGGGCCATGGTCCCGGGTGCACGTTGATTTCGCGGGCCCGTTCAGGGGCACCCTGTTCCTTCTTGTAGTGTACGCCTTCTCCAAATGGTTGGAGGTTATCCCGGTCACGAGCACCTCCTCGGCCCAGACCATTAGGCATTTGCGGAGGCTCTTTTCCACGTTCGGCATACCCGACACATTAATTAGCGACAACGCTAGTTGTTTTACGTCCTCTGAGTTTAGGGCATTCATGGAGATTAACGCCGTTCGGCACATCACCTCCGCCCCGTTTCACCCGGCCACCAATGGCCAAGTAGAGCGCCTCGTCCGCACCACGAAGGACGCGTTGTGGCGCATGGGCCCAGGGGATCTGAACCTACAAGTGTGTCAGTTTCTGCTAGGGTACAGGGTGACCCCGTTGGCGTCAGGTTACTCCCCCGCGGAGCTCTTAATGCGTAGGAAACTGACCACCATCCTTACTAGGCTGGACCCCACGAGGGTAGAGGACAAAGGAAGGAACATCGGGCTAGAGGCTACAAAGAGTTTCAGTGTAGGCGCCCCCGTGCATTGCAGGAATTACGCCAGCACGGGCCCAGCCTGGGTACCGGGCGTAGTTGTGGAGCAAACCGGCCCCGTGTCGTACCGCGTGGAAACCAGCACGGGGCTCCTGTGGAGGCGGCACGCGGACCAGCTCCGACGCAGGGTCTCCGATGAGCAGGGCACAGACCATGCAGAGAATAAGTCAGCGTTAGGGTTCTCCCCCACCCGTTCAGCCCAAGGGGGAGGGAAGGGGGACCGCGGGCCCCCACCAAGGGGGGAGGAGGATTTCCTCATAGATACCCTGGGGGATCTTTCCGAGGAGGAGGAACCCGACCCCATACATATCTCGCGGAAGGTCCCCACAAATGCGGATACCCCTACTAAGTTAGATTTTGATTTTCAGAACCGGGGGGGTTTTTCGGAGTGGTCCCCCACCCGTCCAAGTGAGAAGAGGGGTTTTTCGTTAGCCCCGACGGCCCCCGGTCTGCCCACAATGGAGTTTTTCCCTTCCCCTAAGGCCGCCAGACAGCGGCAAGCCACTAACAAGTCTCCCTCTCCCATTTCAGGACAAGGGACCAGGGAACAAAGAAGCAATAACGCCCCCAGGGGGGGCAGCCCTCTTCACGGCCCAAACGCACATGCAACAAGCCATCTTGGCTGAGAGACTTCGTCTCATCCTAGGGGGGAGGGATGTTGTGTTCTGTAAAGCTGTGCCTTTAACAATGTACCTTTGCCATGTGTTAACAATGTAACCTTTCTGTGTGCAACATTATAACCATCAGCTGTATCAATGTAAACCTGATAAGGGGACGCGAGCTAGTGACCACCAGAGGGCAGTAGCGAGCGTCCAGCTCTCATGGCTCAGATTCACCTGGTTCAGCAGCGCGGGAAGATTCCCCGCGACCTCTTCACCTGGTCAAGAAGGGCGTGACCATCTACGACATCACGCAGGCAGCAACCAATAGTCTGTCGACGAGCCACATTCAAATGTATAGCCAGCTGTATATATTGAGCTACTCATCCGCCATTACCACATGTTCCTCCGGATCATCATGCAATAAACCTGTGTTAAGCCAACCCGTCGGCTGTTTCATTGTCTTTGGTCCCTTACACTAAAGGTACACAGAAAGAGCCTCCTTGAAGATTGTGGTATTTTTGAACCATAATTGGGTGTGCCTTGATAGCAGCAACCTTGTTTTGCCAGCTAATCTTTCCCACAGGTGAAAGGAACTGCAGGATGAACTCACCAAAAGGTGCCTTCATTTTGGCAGTTTCACATCTGGCCTAGACACAGAAGAAGACTCACTCTTGCTTTCCTTGTTTTTTTCCCCTCATGATGATACAGGTGCTTCCAATTTCAGTTAAAGTTAGCATTAGCCCACCTGCCTAATATTAATTATGTGCTGTGAAGACAATTACAAGTTATGGTGACCTTTGCAAGGGTTTCCTGCATGTACTCAAATGTGGTTTATTATTCTCTTCTTCTGATGGCGCTCTAGAATTAAGAAGCTTGCCCAAGGCTATTCCTGCTAGCTTTTCTTCTGATCCATGTACTTCAACCATTGAGCATCCAGTCAGCCTCCACCATAACTGTCAACCCGCGGCTCCAGAAAAAACAGGACCTGTGCAGATCGCTTGTGCGCAGGTCGCTTTCCACGCATGTGTGGAAGGGTTTTACACTCCCTCCTCTTCTCCTCCTCTCTACTTTTTTTGATCCCATGATAATAATAGTTTCGTTCAGAAATTATTCTAGGTTGAAAGGATTTTTGCAGAAGAAACTCTGCTCAGGGAATGCCCAAATGAGGCTCCTTTCATGTGCCCAAGAGCTGGGACAGAGATAGGTGCTCAATCCGTCATGCAGTACCCGGGTCTCAAACTGCCGACTTGCCAGTGGTTAGCAAGGCAAGCTTCTTAATCAGTGATTCTCTGCAAAAAAAATTACTACCCCCACCATGGGTGTGGATAACTGTGGGCATGCCTAACTCTGTGGGCCACGCCCACTTGGCCTCCCTACGCCATGGCCTGGGGAAGGGAGGTGGGTGTGGCTGGTCAAGTGGGCATGGCCTGGGGAAATTTCTGCTACTGGTGCCCGGGCACTGGGCACTGTAGGCACTGGGAGCAGCTCAACACTGTTCTTAACCACTGAGCCACTGCAGCTCCTGATCCCATGATGAAACTGCATGTTTTGAGAGCAGGAGGAATGTGGGGGTGGTGTGGTATGGTGGGGGAAAAATAATTGTAAGAGATTGCACAAATTGACCACATTTGGAAGAATCCTTGGTTCTTTTAATGTTACATGGGCTGTGTAGCAATATTACTTACTGGTACATGCTAGCTCATTGCAGAACTCTGATGATTTTGAAAGAAGTAACAATTCAGATTATTTCTGAACAATGAAAAAAGGTGCAACTTTAATGGTAGAAATTTAAGTTTATCAGTTTCCAAGAAACCACTTTAGTAGTTTTGGCAGAACAATTTTGAATGGCTCCTGTAATTAATGAACTGCATAGATGAACTTAAGGTTTCTAAATTGTGGAGACAGGCTAGAGTTGTTGCTTTACTGAAACCAGGCAAAACCCCAGATGATCCAAAAAGTTACTGACCAGTTTCACTCCTTTGCCATATTTATAAGACACTGGAATGGATGATTCACAATCACATCTCTGAATTTATTGATTAAAAGATCATAAAGGAGCAAGCAGGCTTCAGGCCGGGCAGATCATGTTGCGGTCAAATCCTTAACCTTACACAACACATTGAGGATGGCTTCGAAAGAAAGCAAATTACGGGAGTGGCTTTCATTAACCTAACTGCAGCATACAGTGCGATACTGTCAATCATAGGATTCTGCTCTATAAAATAAATAAGCTTACCAAAGATAACAAGCTTACTGGGGTCATTGGCAGCTTCCTTCAGAACTGGAGATTCTATGAAACGATGAATGGAAAGAAAAGCAGATGGACAGTACAGAAAAATTGTCTGCCTCAAGGAAGTGTATTGTCTCCAACACTGTATAATATACAGTGGTACCTCATTCAAAGATTTTAATCCATTCCACAGGGCTCGTTGTTGTACGAATCAATTGCTATACGATGCATCGTATAGCGATTTTCCCTATGGGATGCATCGTCCAATGGTGTTTTTTTCGCTAAGTGGTTTTTCCCACTGAAAAATTGTTTTATGGATTTTTTCCATAGGGAAAATTGTTATGAGGGACGCCATTTCCCCCCAAAACCTAACTGCTATGTGATTTTGTTGATATATGGAGCAATGGTTGTATGAGGTTCCACTGTACAGTAAAACCTCGGATAACAACCGCATTGCATAACACTAAAATCAAATAACAACCTGATATATATATTTTTGGAGGGGGGAATTGCATTGCATAACATTAAAATCCTATGGGATACATCAGATAATGTTCGCTAAAGCCTGTGCCGGTTACAATGCATCTCTATTGAGTTTTGACGTTATCCAATGCATCCCATAGGATTTTAGCGTTATTTTTATTTTATTTTATTTTATTTTATTCTCAAATTTCTATACCGCCCACTCAGCCAAAGCCGACTCCGGGCGGTTCACAACAATGGGTAAAAACATATAAAAACAAATAAAACAGATAAAAACCAGCAATAAGAACCCACCCCTAAAAAGAGAGGGGTGCAGGAACTGAAGAAACCGTGGGGCAGGCATCCTCCCCTATATTAACCACCCAACGGAAGCCACCCCTCCACCTGCACCCCAAACTTGGCCCGCCAGCCAGGTTTTTAGTTCTTTTCTAAAGGGCAACAACTCCGTCTGGAGATGCAGTTCCACAGGCAGGAGGTTCCAAAGGGCCGGTGCGGACACAGAGAAGGCTCTCCTCCTTGTGCCAGAGAGGCGAGCCCCCCTGGCCGATGGCACAATTAGAGAGCCCCTCCGGTCCGCTCTGGTTGGACGGACAGACGTCCTTAGGGCGATGCGGTCTCTAAGGTAACCTGGCCCACTACCATATAGGGCTTTAAAGGTCAAAACCAGCACCTTGAATTGCACCCGGAGACAAACTGGTAACCAGTGCAGCTCCCGCAGCAGTGGTGAGGCATGGGCATAACGTCCACACCCCATCACCACCCGGGCCGCCGCATTCTGGACCAGCTGCAGCCTCCGAATGGTCATCAAGGGCAGCCCCATGTAGAGCGCATTACAGTAGTCTAGTCTGGAGGTAACCAGAGCATGAGTGACCATGAGCAAAGAGTCCCGGTCCAGGAGCGGGCGCAACTGGCGAATCACCCGAAGTTGGGCAAAGGCCCTCCTGGCCACAGCCGCCACCTGTTCTTCTAGCAGCAGCCGCGAATCCAGGAGGACCCCCAAGTTGCGCACCGGGTCGGTCTGGGGCAGAATAGCCCCATCCAAAACCAAAGACGGTAGCTCCCGGGATAAGGCGGGACCCCCTATCCATAGCCACTCAGTCTTGCTAGGATTCAGCTGTAGCCCATTTGCCCCCATCCAGACCCCAACAGCCTCCAGACAGCTGGTGCAATGCATGCATCAGATAACGCTAAAAATCGTATAACACTAAGACTTGTGGAACCAAATTTTAGCGTTATCCGAGGTATTACTGTATATATAAATGATCAGCCAGTTCCTGACAATACAAAACGGTTCGTTTTTTAAAAAATTAAATTTTTATTAATTTTTCAAAAAGAAGAAAAATAAAAGCAACAAAAAAGAAGAATCAAAACACAATACAAATATAAAATACAACACAAAAATATACAAAGTCTAAATAAAAATAAAGCTTATCTCTTCATCTATGTGGATGACACAGCAATGGCTCTTCAAGGGTCAAACTTTGATGAGGTAGCTGGAAAACTTACTGGAGCACTTGAAGAATTAGAATAGTATCACAACATCAATCTTTTGAAGCCTAATCCAAGCAAGACACAAGTATGTGCTTTCCACCTTTGAAGCCTAGAGGCAAGGATTAAGTTGAATGTTACGTGGCAAGGGAATTGATTACAGCACTGTTCAACACCAAAATACCTCGGGGTGACGCTTTTAAGCAGCACTACCTGAATACCAAAGCCAAAATCAGTACAACGAACAACATCATCAGAAATCTCACAAACTGTAAATGGGGAACCCAACTATCCATGCTGCACACATCAGCTTTGGCCCTGAGCATCTCT
Organism: Bradypodion pumilum; assembly: GCA_035047305.1. Classification (NCBI taxonomy): domain Eukaryota; kingdom Metazoa; phylum Chordata; class Lepidosauria; order Squamata; family Chamaeleonidae; genus Bradypodion; species Bradypodion pumilum. Next base: position 59,333,191 of record JAWDJD010000004.1, on the reverse strand, counting down.
GTAGCAGAGTATGCTGCTCCAGTATGGAACACAACCATAAATACAAGTTGTTGTGTTTTGGGATCAAGGAGACAGCGGAGGCTTGATTCATGAAGAGGCAACCAGGCAACCGGGCAAGGCAGCCCGGTCAGAGTTTATTAGGAATAACAGGACAAAGGAAATTCCAGAGAAGAGTATGCAATATATTCTTATTGGTTACCTTGCGATAGCATAGGATTACTTAATTGGCTAAATATCGGCATGTCTGCCTCGTGCTCACTTTGCTGATTGGCCAGAAAGCTGCGTGCTAGGTGAATGATAGCGGGCCATCCCTAGGCATAGTGGGGAGGGCCAGAAGGCCTGGAGTGAGAGGCCCAAACTGGGGCCTCTAAGTTACAGCATAAACACAGATGAGGTAAGGAGAACGATCACCCATGATTTATGGCCATCCACTAGCCACAGCGATTGTGCTGTGAAACTTCCCACAACAAGTAAAAGAAGTTGACGTTGCTGTTAATAAAGCCATACGGATAGTGACAGGATGCCTTAAACCTACACCAGTTGAGAAGTGATACCTCCTTGTTGGTGTTGCTCCACCTAAGATCAGGAGAGAAGAAGTAGCAGATGCTGAGAGAACTAAGCAAGAGAATGACCCTCGACACCCTCTGAACGGATATGAGCCTCAAGTCAGTCAGCTCAGATCCAGGAAGAG